>OY770119.1:9213898-14398898 GCA_963669365.1 Verbascum thapsus
TTTGAATGAATTTTTCCCAGGTTGATCGTATATTGTATTCTTCGGTTGTTTATCCTCACAATTATGGCTTCATTCCTCGAACGCTATGTGAAGATAACGACCCCATGGACGTATTAGTCCTTATGCAGGTAACCCCGTCTTTATAAACATAATTAAACTGTTCTATAAACTATTGGAATGTAGAAATAGTTTTTTGTTGAGTATAAATTTTTTACTTTGCTTCACAGGAGCCTGTTGTTCCTGGTTGTTTTCTTCGAGCCAGGGCCATAGGCCTGATGCCCATGATTGATCAGGTATTTAACCCATTAAATTTTACAGAGGAAATATTAATTTATTTTGCTCGCATTAGTATATAATGTTGAGTTATGGAGCCTGAAGGACTGTAAACAGGACCACAGCTTTCGCCAAAAGGTTTCGAGGGGTATTTTAGTCTTTACGTAATCATTCTCCTATTAAGGTTACGTATCTTGTATTATAAATAGCCTCCAATATCATTGTAACTCAAGAATTTACGAAATATTTAGTGAATATCCTGGCTTGGCAGCGACCCCAGACGTAGTCAGATTTTCTGACGAACTGGGTCAACAATTCTTGTTCTTTATTGGCATTATATTCCTAACATATGATATGTCGAATTTGTTGGCTAAATTAGGGAGAAAAAGATGACAAGATTATAGCAGTATGTGCTGATGATCCAGAGTATCGTCATTACACTGATATCAGCCAACTCCCGCCTCATCGTTTAACTGAAATACGACGTTTTTTCGAAGATTGTATCCTTTTTTAAGTCCTTCGAAACTGTGTTTATAAATTATAAGTAACAAATGAATTGGATTGAAAATGTATTTTCTTGACAAGTATTTAGACAAGAAGAATGAGAACAAAGAGGTGGCTGTGGATGAGTTTTTGCCTTCTGCTACTGCTATTGATGCCATTCAATACTCCATGTAAGTATTCGATATAATAATAAATAAACGTAACACGTTTATTATATACGATCGTGTTAAATAAGTATGAAATTTTGGGTCTTGAAATATCCCATTTTGTGTTTATTGCAGGGATCTTTATGCTGAGTACATTTTGCATAGCCTGAGGAAGTAAATGAATTTTCAAGGATGAATTATACTATTTATATGAAGACTATACTTGAAGATTTTACAATTATATATGTTTATTTACTTTTAATAGCAAAAAACGAAAAGGAAAAAAAAAACTTCGTTTATTCTTGTTATGCAGCTTTTGGCGCCATATATGTATTTTTTGAAGTATTTGTAAACGACACGTGTGTGTTACAAGTTAATTATATAATATCTTTTAAGTAATTTAAAAACGATATTGTTAGCTTTACGAATGTTACTTATTCAAAACTTAAATAATAAATTAGAACAGAGTTTATTGTTAATATTCTGGTATTTTGAAAATCATGTTCCAAATAATTATTTTTCTGTTGAAGCTAATACATAGTTTCCTAAATATATTTGGTAGAAATATACAATTGTGAAACTGTCATTGGTTGAATAAATATTTAATTTTTTAAAGGTTATAAAATGAGAAAACATTGATGTACTCAAATTCTAAAAAAAAAGGCCCCAATTGGTTGGTATATTCATTTCAAAGAATTTTTTTTCATAATAAAAATGAGAAAATATTATTTGAAAGATAAGAAATGAGGTTTGAAAATTGAGTTTAGACGAGTTTTTTAAGAGAAAAATAGGTAATGATTATGGTTGATCTGATATGTTTTTTGTTGTGAAAAATTTATTTATGTTGATATTTAATTATAATTTATATTGAGTATTTTTAGTCAAACTCTTTGGCTATGTTTGGTTTTGTTTCCAAACCATTTTTGGCCAGAAATTTTGGCCAATAGTATTTGGTTTGTGAATTTTTGGCCAGAAAAAAAGTATCATTTTTGACCAAAAAAAGATAATTTTTGGCCAAAAATAAAAGTCAATTTTTATCTTTCTCTCTCCTACTTATTCTCTCTCCTATTTATTTTCACAACTAGATTTTGTCCCTATTATCTTTTTTTGTCTTCTTTCATTCTCCTATTAAATATATTTAATATTTATAAGAAATTTATATTCATAAACAGTATTTAAAAATATATATGTACTGTATAACAAACAAAAGCTTACATGATTTACTGTAGAATAACATGTTCGCTTTAAAAATAAAATTAAACATTATGTAATAAAAAATCGTTCCACAAAAAATTATCACCAATATAATCAATCAAAACAAAATCAAACATAATCTTAACTTGGATGTACATACAATGTATATGGCATTAGTGTTTGTATCTTTAATCCTATTATACATATGTTAAAACAATATATTATTAGAAGAAAAAACTTAGTTTTAATATTGTAATCAAGTATAAAAATATTTAATTAGGTACCAAGTAACAAATTAAATAGTAACATACATTATAATTGAAAATTAAACCTCCTTCCTAATATTGGTTTTGGACCAAAAACTTGATTGTTAATTAAGGGAACATATATATATATATATATATATATATATATATATATTTATATTTAATTTTATTTTGAAGTTTTAAAGGGTATGATTATGTCACAATTCTTTTTGATAAATTAATTATGTATTTTTCTTATCAGTTCAATAGATAGTTGTATTCCCTATTAAAACAATTATAATTGACTAATAGGTTTTTTAAGGTAATATACCGACTCATATTTGCTTTTTTTTCAATTTCATTTTACAAAAATATAGAAATTATATTTAATTCTTAATAACCAAGTGAAAACACGACACATATTTATAATAAATTCTATACTATATTTATATAGTATATAAATATATAAATAAATATAGATATGCAATAATTTATTTGCATACTCAAAAATATATATGAACTTAAGTCATTTTGTAAATATTTAATAATTTATTTATTTTAAATTGTAGTATTTATAAACAAATATTCATCAATAATATAATTATTACAATTTTAATATTATAAAATAATTTTTTTTTATTATTTAATTATTAACAGACAAAAACTGTCATGATTTGACTGCTACAGTAACATATGTTCCCTCTCAAAACAAAACCAAACCAAACACTATCTCACAAAAAAAAAAAAAAATCAAAAACCAATTCTCAAATTAAACCAAACACCATCTCACCAATAATGCACGTGTCCCAATAAATTTCTCACTAACAATTCTCACCAAAATAACCAACCAAAACAAAATCAAACATACCCTTTGATTTAGACGTCGAAAAATAGTCACAATGGATCTTATTTTAAACATTATGTTATTTTGCATTAGAATATGTAATTAATTTATTTTTTGACTTTGAAAAATAGACAGAAAAACCATTTTAATTGATGGTATTAACTGTCAAATCATAAATAGTAAAATTCAATTTTACTTAATTTATTTTTTCAAATTATTTATGATTTTGGGAGATTGTTTTATAAGAAAATTCTTATGACATGCCAAACAAATGTGTGGGCTCAATTGGTTGGCATATTCATCTCCGAGAATTTATTTTCATAATAAAAATGAGAAATGTGGTTTGAAAGATGAGATTTGATGAGATTTTTAAGAGAAAAATAGGAAATGATTGTGGTTGATTTGATATTTTTTTGTTGTGAGGAATTTGTTTGAGTTGATATTTAAATATAATTTTATTAAATTTGTTTAGTCAAACTCGTTGATTTAAACGTCAGAAAATAGTCACAATGGATCTTATTTTAAACGTTGCATTATTTTGTATTAGAATATGTAATTGATTTAATTTTTAACTTTGGAAGATAGTCGGAAAAACCCTTTTAATTGATTGTATTAACGGTCAAATTATGAATAGTAAAATTCATTTGTTGCAAAAAAATTCAAATTATTTGTAATTTTGAGAGATTTTTTCGTAAGATTTTTTTTCCGAGATGCTAAACAAATGGATTTTTCATATTTTTTTACTCTTGAAATGATTTTTTGGGAGCATGAGTGGCTAACTAATTGGGGCCTGAATTTTTCAGAGATTTTTTCTCTAAAACACCTTTTTGGGAAGATAGGTGTGCATCCAATTGGGGCTTAATTATTGAGAATTTAAAATCTTAAAACATATTTATTTAATTAAATTCTTACGGAATGGGCTACAAATATATAAAGCTAGTCATTGTATGAATTTTGTTGTTTGACCTTGATGGTTCGTGATATTATTTATATTTTGTTTCACATGGTTTTCTCAAATTTTCCTTTTGAATGTTCATTATCTATTTTCTTAATTAAATACTTGATTGTTGATGATGTTATTTCCATCTTCTCTTTTAATTGAAAAAATGTTAGAATAGAATGAGTCGTTACCAAAATCCAAAAGAATATTAATATTTCTAAAGATTATATAACACTAACCAATAAAGATTGATGAAATTAGTAGATATGGTTGCATCTTTTGGAAATTTTTTGTGGAAACATTTTACCAGTGTCACGATTATTTCTCAAACTCACCTAAAAAAAAAAAAAAGTTGTATAAGATCCTCGATTCAAAAATATTTTTAAAAATAGCTTTTGGATCAAAAGTAATGACGTGTTTGCTTGCTCAATACATATGAATGGTTGGTTGGCGAGAATCATGGCTTAATATGGACTCAAAACCAATTTCTATTCGAGTAATGATTTTAAAATATATATTTTAAACTTAGCTTTAGAGAATAAGAGTATCCTAATAACTATATCTACATCAATCCATACCAAACCCATTCAAATTTCATTCAATTAAGAAGTATCTAAAAATAAAATTTATACAAAGGGTTTCAAATAGAGGTTACAAGACGACGACTAGAGTTAGGAATGAGTTGAGCTTGAGCTTCAGCACTACAACTAGGCTAGAGTTAGGCGCGATTGAAATTTTTTAAATGAGCCAAACTTGAGCTTTCAATTACAAGTTGACAAGAGTGAGACTACACTTGAGTTTTCTTGTGAACGTTTCATTACTTAATTTCTATTTTAAATACTATAATTTATGTAAGAATGAATATATGAGAATACTAATTCTCAATAACAATAATAAATATAGTAATAACAATATATACAAGTTCAAGTATCATACTTCACACACATATATTTTGATATATGCGAGGTCAACGAGAAAAAAACTAGAGCAAAAGGTGCGAGCTCGAATTTTTTTTTTTTTAAGACGAGCTTTGCCTTCTAGAGTCGAGTTCGATTAACCACGTAAATTCAAGATTCGACGGTGATTAAGGGGCAACCAGCATTGATAGATGATTTGACATAAACTAAGAACTTGTGGGCTACCCCAGTAGGAAATGCCCAACATATGAAGGAAAAAAATGGCTACAAATTTAATTTCAGAGCTCAAAATTTGAATTTTAGCACAATAAATCAACCAGTTATCAACTAATGAAAGACACTGTAAAGATGCCCAAAATTAAACCAAAATTATAAATTAGGAGTTATATTATAGGTTATTTACAACATAGCACATAGCATTTGGTAAACCTTTTGCCTAGCTTCCATGGCAAAATTTAATGATATATGGGGTCAATTTTACCAAACTCCTATACTTAACCTCAATTTTGAGCAATCACATTAAATGCACGTACTATTTATACCGCTCGATCGAATCAAACTTCACTATTTTTTATCACGCCTCGAAACTCAAAAACCTCGAGAATCGACTTATTAACATGGAGTCATCGTCCCATGGTTGTTTCAAAACTCTGAGTCACGATCTTATAGTAAATATCATGTCTCGACTCGATGGTTGCTCTATCATTGCCCTTGCCTCCACTTGTACTGACCTTCGAAATGCAGCCCGTGACGAAATATTATGGCAAAAATTATGTCATGAAACATGGCCATCGACATCTACAAAACAGCTTCGTTTTTCTCAAGGTTTCAAGAGTTTGTATTTGTCCGCTTTTCCATTGATCTTAAACGACCACACAAAGACAAAATTAATGGAATCAACGCTTGAGATCTCTTCATCTCCTCAGGATTTAACATCATTCATTGATGTATACTTCAAGGGTCATTGCATTTTCTCCGAAATTGTGGATGGCTTAACCAAAGATAACGACGATTTCAACAGGTTTTTGTACTATCCTTACAAACTGGACTTGTTTCACATAGGTTGTCATAGAGTATCATCTACACATGATTTTAGTAATATAACAAACTTACCTTTGGATGCCTTAACGGGCTGTGAAGAACGAGAAGACTTATGCAATCTGATATCTCGAGACATACGAATAAGTTGGATCATTCTCGATAAGAGAAATGGAAAAGCTGTCAACATCTCAAGCTGGAAGCCTCAATCAACCCACAAGAGTTACGAAGAATATACAGTTTGTTTTGGCTGTATTGTACCTGTGGAAGATAGTTCAGTAACTCAAATGCTGGCAGAATGCGTAATAACGGCTAAATTCAAAGTGATGATCAAACAAGAATGCATAAGATGGAACGAAATTACGTTAGTGATTAAGGATATCGATGGGACACACCTTAATGGGAAGCAAAGCATGATGGTGATGAATAGAGGTCTCGTTTGTGCACGTAGCGTAAATCACGGGTTGGTGGAAAATGGATATAAGAGATTTTGCAAGATGAAAGTAGAATGGAAACTGAGGAACGAGCAAGAGGAATCGGTAGCTAACATATTGTCGGCAACAACTGCAATTGCAGCCCTTCTTGGGATTTGCTATGCTTGTTCTGTATTTTTGTAGCATATCAGATTCTTATGCATATCAAGAAAAGAAACAGTTAAACCATTGTGAAGAATTTATACCAATAAAGACAATCATAACAACCTCCTATGGAATGGAACCATCTTATAGTCTCACAGGTCATTACGGTTTTTCACAAAGATCTTCATACATATACATTATGGAAATTACAAGATAGATTTTGCATGAACTTACTAACTTTTTTCACTCTAGCTTAAACATAACCCTGGATTTTCTGAGGGTTAAACAAGTTAAGCTAGTGAATCAAATGGGACCAAAACAAGAATAATATCCAGAATCTTGTTCAAACAAACGCATCAAATCAAGAATTCTGAGAAAATTACGCCTATTATAGTTCCAGAACTTGCCAAATAAATCTACCCAACGAAGAACAACATAGAAAGCATTGTATCTCCTGATTGCTACAGCTAAATCTCACAGAAAGGTTAGTTTAAGCTATATGTCGCATCATTTTTACATTCCATATTTTTCATATGGCTAAAATCCAAGGAATAAACTCAAGAAAATTGTCTCTTCCTTTTCCGCACAGCAATCGACTTTCTATTTTGATCAGCCAATCCAGTACACAATTATATAGCAATTGACACTCCAATTTCTATATTGATAAGACTGCAGCTCGATCAAACCCGCATTTAATAAAAGCTAAATCACAAAAATGAGAAGAATCCTAAATAACAAACCCGCATTTGATAAAAAGCTAAATAACAAAATCACAAAAATGAGAAGAACCCAAAGTACCAAACCCGCATTTGATAAAATCTAAATAACAAAATCACAAAAATGAGAAGAATCCTAAATCAGACCCGCAATTGATAAAAGCTAAATAGCAAAATCACAAAAATGAGAAGAACCCAAAGTACCAAACCCGCATTTGATAAAATCTAAATAACAAAATCACAAAAATGAGAAGAATCCTAAATAACAAACCCGCATTTGATAAAAAGCTAAATAACAAAATCACAAAAATGAGAAGAACCCAAAGTACCAAACCCGCATTTGATAAAATCTAAATAACAAAATCACAAAAATGAGAAGAATCCTAAATCAGACCCGCAATTGATAAAAGCTAAATAGCAAAATCACAAAAACGAGAAGAATCCTGAATCAGACTATGAAAGAATTGAAATAAAAAAAAATTTGGACCATTTCTCGATTTGTGCGTGTCATCCTTGCGCAGGGGCCATGCTAATCTTCTCTGTATCGTTCCAATTTTATCGTATGTCCCCGAAGGGACAATACTTCATTCAGCTGCAGCATTATATAAAGTACACTGAAAACTGTTCATTATTCGATGTGGGATAAAACAACTGAGAAGCACTTCCTTTGAGATTATGGACAAATTACTTATTGGGCTGACAGTTTAGTTCCTTCAAGCCCAAACGATATTAATTAATGGGCTGGCCTTATATTCAACAAAATTAGCTAATGCCTCAGTTTATGACTTGTCATATCGAAGCAATCTGAGTCACACAAGAAGAGAAAAAATCCAATTTGGTTAGGGTATAAATGATTAGTCAACTCCTATATCTTTGGGCCCTTTTGGATAAGACTTGGTCAGGTAGATTGGGCCTTTCAAAGCCCAATAAGATTAATCCATTCCCAATCTTATAACAGTCCAAGTTCCAATTTTTTTACATCAAGGTTCATAATTTGTTCACTTTTACTAATTTCCTTTGTGTTTCTAATTTTGACTTCATTTATGCTAATAAAAGTTTTTTTTTCAAGTTCTAATGATTTTACATTAATCAAAATTTAATATTTATTTCAATACTTATTGTTTTAATCAAGATTTCATAGGTGTATTTCTTTTTATTTCAGTTTAACACTTAACTTTTTCTTTCCACGTTCAACTTAAAAAGAAAAAGAATGTATATCAAATCAAATTTGATATAATATAATATAATATAATTAATGAATAGTTCCATTGCAACAATTATGTTCAATTGGATAATAGTCTTCATTAAATTTATCGACTTCAATTCGATCAAAATTCCAGAACCACATTACACCAAACCCTTTTTTTTGTCTTAGCATAGTTAAAAACTGCATAATTGAAGACATTAAGATAAATTTTTTTATTTTTACAACTATGAAATTTGTATATAATAATTAAATGTTTTAATTAATAATATGTGCGCCCATGATACGAGAAAATGATGAAATTTGGAGCTAGTGAGCGTGGTCCTGTATCTACAAAGCCATATATATATATATATATATATATATATATATATATATATATATATATATATATATATATATATATATATATATATATATATAAAGCCTAGCTCCCATTTGAAAACAACTGGCAAACTGTACCCCAATTGCAATATCTTTGAGTTATCTCTTTCCTTATGTATTTAATATTTATCTATTTTTCTTCCTAAATTGTATAAATAATTAATTTAATAAGCTCTATTGCCCAAACATAATAATTCAATTTCATCGATTCCACAACAAACCCTCCTTTTTTGTTTCATTTTTTCCTACCAACTTTTCATGTATTTAGCTAACCCTATTAATTCTACATTTTCGCTAGTTGTATTTGGAAAATTTTGGTTTAGATTCAAATTCGATCAAGAATAATTATTAAATTATAAGGTACTAAATTATATTTAATACATGATTGACATTTATCTGGTAAGTTATGTCATGTATTTCGTCAAATTAATTAATTCCAGGCAAAAATATATATATTTTTTTTTAAAATATATTTTGTCCATCTCATAATGTAATGTGATTTCAAAATATAAATTTGTAATACACTAGTTATCATGTAGAAAGATTTCGTTTTTTACTTCCAATTGTTTGGTGGAATAATGTATTATATATATATATATATATATTGAGATCAATCAGGTTACATATAATATTACATATATATATATATATATATACACATATAAATATACATAAATTTTCCTATACTCCGAGCATATTCATTTATGTATAGATTGAGATTTATGAAGTTGAAATTAGAATTCTTATTTTTTGAATTTGGTCGCCCAGCTTTGTCTAAATTACTCAACATATATACCAAGGAAAACTGATTATAATTTTAAATATTATTTTTTTTAATCAAAAGCAACTGTGAATATTTCGGTTGAAAATAATAGTCTAATTTATGAATATCAATGTAAAAAAAAGAACGCACAATTTTTATGATCAAGAGCGATTATTACAATGCACCTATATTATAGATTAGTTTTAAAAATGATTCCTAAAATTGGTCATAGTGAATACTATATTCACATTATTATTTTTTATTGTTCAATCACATTTACTGGGATACTTAACCTAAAAAAAAATTCCACACCAAATATTAAGACTAAACCCATAATAAATTAATCAGTCAAATCCAACATGTGATTAATAATTTAATTTGATGTGACTAATAAGACAAAAAACAATGGGCTGGAATGGGTGGCTACATTTCACTCTCAAACCTGTATATCAATGCCGGAGCTTCAATTAAATGGGGACATTTATATTTAATTAGTCAATAATATATAATTAATTACATTAATCATGTAATTAAGATATCAAGTTTATGTTTTTACGTGCCCATCACTTCGATATATGCATGCAATCGTCACCCATGTCCGATTTGATGACGTAATTATGAGACATTTTACTTTTCACTAATATTTATATGATAATAATGCAGCCCAACAATTATTTAATAAGGTTTATATTTTTAGGTTGCTTTGTGTTTTGCGTTGGTTTTTGGAAGCATTAAACTGGACCTAATTAGTGCACGATTAATTAGTGCATCGACACGAAAACTATGGAGACATTAAGCTTAATAAATTGTAGCCTTTCTAACACGATAAAAGTTGTCCCATTAGCATTATTTTATATATTAACAAACCCTTGGTTATTGTTTAATTGAATATTAACAAACACGTAGAATAAACATAATATACATCACAGATCTATAATTAAGTGTTTAATTGGGAATTGTTATTGTTCGTTAATCGACGTACTTGGTTTTAAGATAATTCTCGACATCTAAATTAAATTTTCTACAAAATTGTTATTGTTAGTTAATCAACGTACTTGATTTTAAGATAGTTAATGCCATCTTAATTAAACTTTCTACAAAACATTTTCGGTATTAATAAAATAAATAACACAGAGAAGTTTTTTTATTTAAAAAGTTATATATTAAAATTGTCAAAAAAGAATAATATAACAGTCAATATAATGACGTAAAATTCATAATAAGTTAAAGGAAATGTGACCTGAAAACATGGTGTAAAGCAAAAATTTGTGAGAATTTAGGAAAAGACTAGGCATGTGTGTGGTTTGCGCACATGGAATGCTCAACCTGAGTTTTCATAATATTCATGAACGACAAATTTATATAAATCCAAGTCAATTTTATATTTTGAAAAAATTATTTATTCACTTAACCATAGTATATTAAGACATATACAAAATAAAGTGTTATTTTATAATAAAGTAGGGATTTTTCATTATCTGGTTTGGTTATTTCCTTATGAGATGTTTGAATAATTTAGTCTTAATTTCGATTTATGTGCCCTAAATAACTAAACCTTGCTTAGAAATCCCATGATTAATGTAAAAGTTATGGGTGAATAATCACATGGATACAAGACATTTTCCTCCAATCCTCTAAATTTTCCTCAGTTTATCTTTATTTTTTTTTTCATATGGTATTTATTTCTTTCAATAAAAACTCTAATTTTAAACAAAATCTTTAATTAGTGATTATGAACAAGTATATAATAAGTACTTCTTTGGGAAGCTTTTATGATTAACTCAAATAATAAGACTATTATATCATTGGTCAATTCATTTTATTTGTTTATTAGTAAGTTAATTGTAAGCTATTCTAATTCAATAAGTACACATCAGCGTATAATTAGGATAAATTTGTGATATTTTGGTACCTATAATTTTGATCCCTAGTCGAATTATGGTCATGCCCATTAACATTATATATATAATTTGGTGAATTCCAGCTAATTAATGTTTTATTTGTTCAACTAATTAAAAGTCATTTTATTTAAGAAATAGGGTCTTGTTTGAATAGACCAATGACTTATCCCTAATTAAATGAATTTGAAAACCCTAATATCTTTGTTTTTAAATCCTTCTGCCATATATAGAGCTAGACCATATATAATTTGATGCATCTTGTTATCTTCTTTTTTTGGCATAGATTTAATACATTCATTAATTTTTTCTAATTTGCACCTAAATATACATATTTGTCCAATTGTTCTTCTTAGATCCTCTATTTTAATAATAATATGCCTAACAATGGCCAAATCTAATATTTTAGGTTAGACAAATAACGATTATGATCTTGAATAAATTAATCTTTAATACAAAAAGGGGAGAAACTGAATAAGTTAAATAAAGAACATATGAATTTCGAAATTTTATTGCGGCTGAACTATATATAATAAAATAAATATTAGAAATAAAAGTCAAAAGAAGGATAGAGATGATATTTATTCTCCCACATGTGGATCATGTACAAAGTATCCCTATCTGTGAAACCTGGGTAGGTAAAGTCCGTCAGTTGGGTGTGTAATAATAAATTAATAATACATAATTATTAATTATAATTACTTTTAATTAATATTATACATCAGCCGCCCCCTATTTCTCTATACAACAAATAATAAGATGCTCCAGCTTGTCAAGTTTATCACCAGCATATTTTTCTTTTCTGGCCTCCCATAATGATTGCACATATACATGATCAACCATAAATATACACATTATTCTTAATGAATTTAATGGAAATTTTTTATTTTTGGTCTTATAGAGTTCATCTATTTTATTTTCTGTACCACTTTATAAATTTTATTAATATTTTTGGTTTTATATATTAAATTGAAAAATTGATACTTTTGGTCACGAATGCTAAAAATGGACAGAAAACGAGACCAAGAGTATTAATATTTTTGGTCCTATGAGACCATATGATAATAAAAAATCATTTCTTTGTTCATTTTTCAATGTTGGGAATCCAACATTAGAAATATCATAATGAGAATTGATTTATGAAATAAATATGTATTTAATCAAGTATATTTAGTTATTTACATAGGGATATCATGTGCCATAACTTAGTTCGAATCCATAAAAGAATCCAACAGTAGAAATATCATAATGAGAACTGATTTATGAAATAAATATATTTAATCAAGTTAGTATATTTAGTTATTTACATAGGGATATCATGTGACATAACTTAGTTTGAATCCATAAAAAACCCTAAAAGAGTTTTTCGTCTTCATGATAAACACTTGATGTTTAAGTTAAGTAGTATTACGAATTGATTTATGAAATAAATATGTATTTAATCAAGTAACGATTATGTTATTTACATAGGGATGTCACGTGCCTTCACTTGTTCTGATCCACAAAAAACCCTAAAAAAATTATTCGTCTTCATGATCAACACTTGTTATCTCGAGCCCCAACCTATAGGCCATGTCAACCCAACTCGACCCACATGCTATACATTCGTCATTTATGAGTATATCGCCCTCGTTTCGGGGGCATTTTGGTCATTCATTCGCGATAAATTTAGTTGTCCTTATCACATTATCTACTTGAAGTTGAATTAGAGAGATTATTAGGTGTCACAATGCAATATAAGTCCTTCATAAATCAAAGAAATTGAATTATTGATTAAAAGTAGTATTAGCTAATATTCCAATAATATATAATAGTCTAGGCAACCTATATCATGATCTAAAGTTTCGGCTGCAGATTGGACCACAAAACAAAATGGGGATGCATGTGGTTGGATTGAGCTCAATTTAGAGGTTCCAAATCTTGCCAATTAAATATTTTACTTTATATATTAGGAACGTAATGATTGGGGTTGTAAGGATTTAGGTATATAAATCTACAGGCTCTGATTAAAAATTATATGCAAATTTAGTAGTTTATTATTAATATTTAAGAGAAATTTAAATAACTTATATTTTCCTATATAAGGAAATCTCTTGAAATGAACCGTTAGCAGTTGACATGACATATTCATCACTCTATATATCTATATATATAAATATCGAAATAGGGTTTCTTTATAGCTACACTATGGAATCTCATTTAAGGACCCATATATTTACTAGGGAACGGTGAGCAATTCTATGTTATTTACTCTTTTAGGGTGTTTAGCATCTTTAGAAAAAGGCTAAAATAAGTAGACCAAAAGTATAAAATCAAATATTGATTTTTTTTTGGTTTCAATTAAATTTTTAAAAATAAAATAATCGGGTTGAGAATTATTGACGATAAGGTATGTAAATATAGAAGGCAATATATGATTATTAACATAAAAAAATGAGATTGAGCAAATTAAAAATGATGTATAAATAAGTGATCTGACCTACTACAAAAAGAGGTGTCGAAATTGGCCACGATTTCTTGTATTTCTTTAATTAATACCAATTTTCTTTTTTTCAAAATGGTCCATATAACACAGTGTTATATATACACAGGGATATAAATGAATTTTAAACATCTTAGCATATTTATATATATATATATTTGTGAATGTATTTAATTGTTGTAGGATATATACATCACAGACCAACCGACCCAAGGAGTAAGGGTGGTCCTAAAACACTGTGCTTCACTGTCCTCCTTAAGCAATCCAACTGGGGAAGGCAATGTGAGAAAATAAAATAATTACCAAAATACAAAAGAAAATGTGTGAAAAGAATATAATAAAGTATTTATCAACAGATAAACTTGAAATATTGCATGTATTAATATCTTTAGACTTTAGTACATGAGAGAGACATTTTGGTTCCACGTTAAAAGATACAAGGCAATATTTTCTTGTACAAATTAATATATGATTGATTTTGTTCCAATACTCTATAGTTATTAATTTATTTTCCATTTATTTTCGTAGTACAACTTGAATAAACTTATTATCACTTTGGTTTTTGTAAATTCACTGTAAATAATATTTTATTTACTGTAAATACGCATTTTAAATTCAATTTGTCATAACAATAGATCTTGATATGTAGAATCAACTATCCATATTAAACATCTTATATTTATACAAATATAAATATTATTTGTTTTATAAATTGAAAAGTATGTTTTATATATATATATATATATATATATTTATGTATATATAGCCACCACCACCACCATCGACACTCCGCCTCTGCCACCACTGCTCTTCCTGGGTAAGGCATATTACTATTAGGGTTTGGTAAAAGAAAATGAATTGTGATGTAGATGAAGAAAATTAAAAGATAATGTAAAATTACACATACAATAACAAGAAAATAGAATATATATATAGTGTTAGATTTTTTAAAAATAAAAATAATTGTTTGTACAAAGAAGTTAGTAGGAAAAAAAATGCTCCGGGGGGAGGGGGGTGGCAGTGAACATATTTTGAAATATCAAAGGAGGTTAAGTGATATATTTTTTGCAAAATGGGGGTAAATTAACAATTAAGTACATCACATGGGGCATTACGTAATTAACCCTATATTTTACCATCTATGTCATTTTAGTCCATAAATTGGCGAAAATGATAAAATGATCCCTGAAGTGTGAAATGTGTAACAACATAAATATTCCATCTGAAAATTTCTAGGCCAATTTTTCTAGCCAAATTTGTTTCGTACACACGGTGTGGAGGAGAGTTTCAGTGCTTCTTTATAGCTTATCAAACTTTTATTTCAAAATTCTATTACAATTTCTATTGCAAGCCATTTAATAAATGTCATATAACTAATAAAAATTTCATAATTATACGTATTATTATTCCAATGACTTGCAATACAGATATAACACTATCATTTTACAATAGAAAATCTCATATATCGACATACAAATTGAGGTCAAGAACTAACTAGAAATAAAAAATAGTAGAGATCCAAGTACTACACTTTTATTTTTAAATTGTTTAGTGCATTTAATTAGTTTTATCTGGATGTGCATTATGGAAAAATGAAAAATAATGGGGGGGATGAAGAGTTCTTTAATGCGTTTGAAAAAATGGTGTCACACTTGAAAATAGTGTCAATAGTTATATCAATATTAAAATCGACACAAGTCATATAATTGAGGGCTGTACCATAATAATAAAATAAAATTGATGGGTGAAATGATTTTATTACCTGATTAAAAAATAAAAAATTCTATATCAAGTTTGTGAGCTCCCGGATTTTATTATACAGAGAGCCATTTTCATTATTTTTGCAAATAAAATGACACAATTGATACATAGAGGGACTAAAAAAGGAAACCCCGACTTCTCTTATTCTTTTATCAAGTAAGAAATGTTTTTTTTTTCTTCATTTGTGAAAATTTGTCCTCTAATTTCAGTCAAACAAATAATTTAAATCATGCAAAGAATAATAATTGGCTCTAACAAAGTAATTAAAGATAATTAAAACATTAACTGCGCAATCCAAACTCAAATTCAAACTGATATACAGTATAATATAACAAATATGGGTAAATTACTTGTATTCAATATAATATAGCTCGAAACATCTGATTGAATGAAAAATTTATTACCTCATATTAGTACTGTACTTGTCGACCCGGGAACAATAATTACACCAAAATACTTAACCAAACTTATCTTTAGTTTATTTTTTATTTTTTTATGCCATGAAAATTCCCTAAATAAAAAATGTCAATGTCTCTAGACTGTCTATTCTTAATAACAATAACACGGCAGATTTTATAATAGTGACCGAAGGTGGAATTTTTTCTAACCTAATTAAATATGATGATGAGTTGTTGGGGGGCTTTAATTTATTCATGAATTTTGTTTCACATCCTCAAATAATTATGATATTTATAATTAAAATGAACAAATAATAATAATAATTTTTTAATTAATTAAATGAAATTATTGTACTAACCCATGATTAGCTTGGGGGTTACGTAGTACTGTAGAACGTGTGTGTGATGGCGTGAAAGATTTAGCTAAAAAATTAATAAAGGAGTGTGTACGGACTAATGGGGACAGCAAATAGTCAATAATAATTTAACACAAAGCCATCCCAAAAATGATAAACACGTAGACTTGTATTATTTGGACACTAGCTACTTTAATCCTCTAATTAATAAAACTAGTTTAATTGATGAAGTAGCTAGTAGATAAATAATTGTAATTAATTATAAATATAATTATGATACATTATGGATATCTATATATAATTAATTGAGCACCCTGCAAGTATATACATTATTAATTAATCACTTACAATAATAGCCTGCTATACAAAAACAGCTGGCTCCTCTCTTATACGTAGTTATGTATATGAAAATATACATAGATTTAATTCTTACTGATCGTAGTAAATTATTTCTATTTGATATAATGAATTGTATACGATAATCAAAGGACGAGCTCACATGAACCGAACCAGATTATAAACGGGGCCCACTCTCTCTCTACGTATAAAGTCTCTCTCTCTCTATATATATGTATATATATGTGTGTGTATATATATCTCTGTCTGAATGAAAGTGAAGAGAGAAAGAGAAGAATTGATGAGAATAAATTCAAGGAAAATGGCCTAACTTGAGAAGCTTCCAGGGAGGTACCACCACTAACAATATGATTACCTGCATATATACATACATATATCCCTATCTATTCTCTTTCTCTCTCTTCTTTTTATTGAGAAAGGTCAACAAGTAGGAGAAGAAGAAAAAAGATAGATGATGAACTCATACATATATATATATATATATATATATTATCATACGTTTTCCAATCGCCCATGAGATCATAATTCTTTGATCTTAATTGGGTCCTTTTGGTCATACCATTTTTTTAATTTTTTTTTTTTGGTTTCTTTTTGTTGAAGATAAGAAGAAATATCTGGTTGTTAACCCTAGCTACCTTCCTTCAAAAACCCACCTCAAAATCAATTAACCTTTGATTGTTTTTCATTTTAGTACCCTTTCTCTGGATTAGATCTGTGGGAGTTTGAGCTGAAGTGACAAGATTAGCATCATGAATTTCATGTCGGGTAGGCCAGGGTTTTATGAAGATGTAACAGGCAGTACTACTACTTCTACAGCTACAGGTATGTCTTCATCTTCATCGTCATCCTCATCCTCCTCTTTTCTTCACCAGAAAGGCCTTCCTATCTACACCTACCACCACTACGGCGGTGGCAGTGGCGGAGCACCAGCTCAACCACCGGACAACAATGGCGGTGGCGACGAAGATTCCGATGATCACATGTTCATAAGAGTAGAAAGCAGCAGTACAGGTACTACCACAGCTCAAGCTGTGATCGAGAGAGAACACATGTTCGACAAAGTTGTGACCCCAAGCGATGTGGGTAAACTGAATCGACTAGTTATCCCCAAACAGCACGCCGAGAAATATTTCCCACTGGATTCATCCACAAACGAGAAGGGTCTTCTGTTGAACTTCGAGGACAGAAATGGGAAGCCATGGCGGTTCAGGTACTCATACTGGAACAGCAGCCAAAGCTATGTCATGACCAAAGGCTGGTCCCGTTTCGTGAAGGAGAAAAAGCTCGACCCGGGAGATATTGTCTCGTTCCAAAGAGGGGTCGGCGAGGTGGGTAAGGACCGCCTCTTCATCGACTGGCGGCGCCGCCCTGGCGCCGCCGCTGATCTTCCGCCGTCCATCCCCACGCTATCAATGCCACACCAATTTTCCTTCCAGAGGTCATCGATTCAACCTTGGAATCCACTCTATTTGCACGCGCCGCCGTCAAGACACTATTCTTCACACTTGTTACAAAACGCAATGAATTCAAATTCTGCACATCATCAAGCTTATGGCTATGGCGGCCATAACTATGGGTACAATAGTAGCAACGTTGTGAATGGAAATCCATGCCCTCCAGGGTCAATACTGTACCTGAGATCCACACCTCCGGGAGGACTATACGCACCACAACGAGTTCAACATGAGCAAATGGTATATGAATCGGTGCCTGTGGTACAAGGCAAGGCTGCAGCAAAGAGATTGAGGCTATTCGGTGTGAACATGGATTGCCCGATTTCAGATACAGATGAATGTGATGATCATATACTATCATCCACAATGCCATTAATCCACCACATGAGTAGTACTAATGAACAAATGCCACCTCCCACTAGTTTTCGTTCTTCGGATTCTCCTTCTTCTTCGTCGTCCATTCCTTATCTTCAATTGGGGCCTAATCACAATGATCAATCCGATGAAGATAAGGGAAAGGGTTCAATGTCTTTGGATTTGGATATCTGAATATTACAAGATCAGCATTTGGTTTTGATGGGCTGCAGAAAGTGATTCATCAAACGAGGTGCTTGCGGTTTCATATATACTCAAAACTTCATCTTTTTCGGATTTTCATGACCATCTACAAAATGAAGTGTCAATTTGGAGAGATGAATGAAACGTTTCATAGTTATTAAGATGGTGTTTTCGACTTTTGAGTACTCTGTGTATAACGAATATCGGCCGTGAGAATACTATTACTATATAGATAGAAGAAGATGAAAGATACATTTGTAGATCCTTCACGTCCATTATTTTATGATTTCATTAATGTAGGGCTTTGATTCGAACCGATCCGATCCTCAACATGTATCCATGCCATAGTTAACATTCCGCAAGATTCTTAAATCTTTTATATATATATATTGTGTTTCTTTCATTCACACTATACACACACACACACACATATATATATACAGATGTTAAGATGAACACTTATTTTTCAACCCATATTGACTTGTTTATATCATTTGATTTTGTGTTGAGCAGAATGCATGTGGACAGAATTGAAAACCATCTTTTTATCGATCACTTTTGTTTGTTTTTTTAATCAACTTTGGTAGGTTGTTGTTCCTGTCTGCTTCGATGGGCACGCCCTATCATCAGTATTGCTGCAGAGATCGCTTTAAAAAGGTATAAAAACCTTCTTTTTTTTTTCCTCATCTACTTACTTTCTGTTTATCTAGCCTTCTTTCTCAATACACTTGCATTCTTTTGGTAACCATTAGCTAAATTATTTCTCAAGTAGTGTGCATCAATTTTGTGAATAAATGAAATTTTCTTTTCCTTATGGAATTATTTATTCTAATTGGTCATACTATCACTTTTGAGATGTTGCATTTGCAAGGTTATTCAATAACATATAGTCATCAAAGAAACTCTTATCATTGTGAATATATTTGTGGATGTGTAACAAGCGTATACATGATGGTTGAGATGTGGAGAGAGAAATCTATGATTTTCTATCTCACATTTTAACTGTCCGGATATACACGTATCACTCATCTATGCATGTAACAAGAAGTGTAATCGAAGATTAGAATTGTGTAATTACAAGTTTATGAATCCTTTAAATTGGATAAGCGCACATCACATTACAAATATCTTCTTGTTATAAGTTGAGTCTATATTTGGATTTGAGGAATGAGTTTAGAGAAAGAATTTCAAATGGATTAAAATCAGAGATATTTGAAATTTAATCTCAAGTATAGAGAAACGTACCGTAGCTTAAAATGAGTTTGCAAAAGATTTGAAATTAATTGTAATTTGAAATTTCCAAACAAGTTCAATAAATTTATTTATGAATTTGAAACTATGCATTTCCAATTCTTAAATCCAAACATACCCTAATGGTGTGTTTGGATCGAAGGATTTGAAAACTAAGAATTTCAAATTCATCGATAAATCAATTTAAGTTTGTTTGGATGAATTCATGTTATGATGGATTTCAAATCCTTTGGCATTCATTTTAAGCTATTTTCTCCACAACTACGGTGGATTTCAAATGACTCTATTTTAAGTGTCATTTCAAATCCTTCCTTCAAATCCCCTCCCCAAATCCAAATCACTCGATCCAAACACACCCTAAAAGTTTTTGAAAAAAACTTAGTGGATTTTCCACCACCAAATTCAAAATCACATCTCAATGTAATTGGCTTCTTCACCAAGATGAAATTTGGTCCTCAAAATTCAATCTTTTAATGGAGAAGTAGTGCCATCTAGGGCTAAAAATCTGAAGAAGCTATTTATTTGGTTGCATAAGTATGTGTATTTCTGTATTAAGCCCCATCAATCCATACCTACTAACAAGTACATATCAACTAGAAAGAATTATCTCAAATTTCTAACTAATTAAGACCTTATGATGATGCATGAATATTTATAAACTGTATATATTTCTATATTATGTCTTAATGCCGTTCCTTTTAAGTTAGAAACCTAAACATGCATGTTCGATGTACCGTTTCAGCGAATTCCTACAAACGAAGTTTATTCCACTATGATGATTGGACAAAATGGTGAAGAACGAAAAGGTATGCGACATAAAATGTTTGTTAGGATTTTATCTGCCAGAAATGTTTGATAGTAAATTTTAGCAATATATACCAATGCAAATTGAACATGATTTTTTGTTCCTATAACTGAAAATGGATCTTCTAATTAAGATGATTTTTAAGGGGTATGTTAAAATATGTTAAAGAGGGTAATTCATGTTTTGTAACAATGAGCTTAGTAATGCATTTGCTAATGTTTTATATATGTCAATATTTGGGGAAATTGTATTTCAATTCCATAAGTGAATCATGTGTGAAGTTGATCCTAATCTCACCACATTGCAACTCACATCTTCTGAAAATCTGCAATTTCGGTCCCAAGTTGACGACCGTTAGCTTTTAAATGAAAACAATGTGCGGTTCTCACGTGCCAAAATTGCACAAAAAATTATTCGCAATTTTGGTGCATCGACTTGATAAAATTTGTAATTTTATGACACCTTTTGTCCTCGAACTGGTAATTATTGTCCTCCGACGCAGGAAAATTATAAATTGGGGATTTTCGGAAAAAATTGAGGTTTTTACTGTTTTTGGAGGGGGAAGTTGAGAATTTTGCTAGTATTATATTTATACACACACACACAACAAAATATTCAAACAATAAACAATTACGTAGGTCTAAAATTAATTTTTTTATTTTTTATATATATAATTTTAAGAATTTTCCGGCTTCAAAGGATTAGCATTGTGACTATGTGGACTGAAATTATCATAAAATTACAAGATAGATGACCTAATTGCAAGTTAGAAAAGAACTAACAGCGTCGGGTTTGGGACTAAAAATTGCATAAAAGATAGAGTGCAATGTGGTGATTGTCATAATATTAGAATCAAAATTACACATCATAAATTATGAGACTAAAATTACAATTTTGTCTCAATATTTCTTGACTAAATATCACACTGTAGGAACAATTTATTGGTCACTTTACATGAAATGTTGGCTGCATGAAAATGGATTGTCCTTTGGGAGACTCTTCTTACAAATAATATACTTCATGTTGTTGAAAATTCTAGACGGATTTTTCCATCTCTGAAATCCCGTTTTCTTGTAGTGATCTGGATTGCTAGATATGCAAATTAAATAAGAATCATATCTATAGTAAACAGTGGGATGTTATTCTATAGACTATAACTAGTGTGTCATAATAGCTAACACAAATAAATGACTGAGGTTTTACTATATATATATATATGTCTCAAGTGAATACTAGATATATATGTATGAGTATTTTTTGTCATTTGTGGGCCAAATATAATATAACTAGAACTGATTTTCTAAAATGTTTTAGGTCAACAAATGGGGCACCGAAAGTATCTGATTAAAATGAGACCTTAATTGTCAATAAATATATCTTGTCATTACAACATTCTTATCTGTTATAAATCAAGCTGTTCAGTTTTAGGGTTTACATACATGAGGATTGATTTGACAGAACATGCACATATACTCGTATTGATTAAAGAAATTTTACTGCACACAAAATTGGATGAAAAGATATAATTGAATGCTCAAAGTATTGCATACACTCATTAATTACTATTGTGTTTTAAATTGCTTTCATAATAACTCAATTATCTTTCTAAATATGTCCTAGTTAAGAAGTCGATTTGTCGAACATTCTTATACATGTTCTTTTTGTATGATCAGCAACAACAATCGGATAAATGTATCAAAGAGAATAGTTGGAGATCAATTGACTAGATTTAATCCTAAATCTAGCAAGTGTACATATGGCATTTTACGCATTCTTTTATTTATCAAATTCTAGATCATTAGAAACTCTCGTAGATTGGTATTTAGGTAACTCCACAATCATCCAAGAATGTAATGAAATATTAGTTCATGCAAGGTTAAGTACATATGTAACTAATTGTTAATTAATAATAACAATTAACTTTTTGTTACTATAAAAAAATATAGAAATGATCATTGAACACTATATTTATAATTATTTTTGCAAAATGAATAGTATAGTGGAGATTAAAGCTCCTGCAGAGATTGATTTAATGAAGTAGTAATAATGTACACTGAAATTAGGTAGTTGTACAAACATAATTGAGAAAAAAGTAGGGTAGGTTTAAAAATCCCAGGATAGCTATATATATGAAATGAAAGCTTAAAAAGTAGATAGAAATGGAGTTTTATTGTGGAGTGTGCATCTTCTTAACACTGCTATCATATATATCATCAGTCACCCCATACTTTCTTGCTTATTCATCATGCTATACAGTATACATATATATATACATATAGATGGGTCCCCTCTGATCCCATTTATCTATATCTATCTATTTATACATAAAATATATCTATACGGTTTTATAGGCCCTCCAGCTACCTATACCTAGGGTTCTTTTTCCTCGTTTAAATACTTAGCAAAAGCCAGAGATAATAACCTATTCCAACCACAAAATTTCGTGAAAAATTCAGTGTACGTACGTAGCTAGTACATAATATACACATATATAGTACATATGTATATACATATATATAAATATGTGTGTATATTATGTACTTATATTTAGGGCTGCGGAAATTATTAACTGTGACAATCGATGGGTTTTTAGCAGACAAAGCTAACGGAACTAATGCACAGTGTTTAATCTACTTTCCAAACTGCCACCTGACCAGTTTGAAAGTTACCTAACCTCAGCCCTTCCAAATTCATATTATTATTAATTATATTTACTTAATCATCAAATGCCTCGAACTTATTGTTTTACATAGTAATCATCCTTCACTCACCATGCATAATCACAGGTAGGTTAAAGACATTTAATCGAGTTAATTAGTCATGTTAGAGCTTGACTTGAGTTTGGTTCGATTTTGAGTATGAGGCATGATATTTAATTAGTCGTGAGTATGAAGCATGATTTTTAATTTGTCGAGCCAGCTAATTTGTTTAACGTGATATCTCAAAATTATTACTAATATATACATAATGAGTTATAATAACTTTTATTTTGTCGCAAGAATGATTTTTAGTGGCCAAAATATTCTAAAAAATTGTAACTACTGATAATTGGTGACGCGTGTTTAACGAAAAAAATAAATATAGTGATCGGTAAGTTTGTATTGTCAACAACTTCCTCTCCTTGAATTATCAAGAGTAATAAATTGTATCCAAATATTCTCAGCAAGAAATATGTAGTACTTATTTTTGTGACAAAGCAAGATTTATTGTCACTTAAACATTTATGATTAGTGACAACTTAGACGTCAACTTCACGAATGTTGTATTTTTTCTTTTTTTAGTTGTGAGTTTGACTACTTTAATAAATTTCGACTTTTATTTATATATATATGTGAGATATATATATATATATATATATATATATATATATATATGTATGTATATATGTACCCTAGATAGTCACAACTAGCTCACAGCAACAATTCATAAAATTAGTTGATTTCACACTTAAGATATGAAGTTCATTAATCTTCTATTTTTTATGATTTGATTTAGAACATCTCACAATAAGATTTAGCTTTTAAAATGAAACTTATCTTATAATATTACACTCAAAGGTAGTGATGCTGACAAATTAACTGTCAACCATCATTAATTCATAAGCCTATAACTCTAGGACAAATTATTAACCATGTATTTTGCCATTACAAATAGCTGTCGGGAGAAAAAGCCCCAGTAATTGTAATGTTGGCATAGACTGGATTGCTTTTAATAAGAAGGGCGCCTTTAGTTTAGGTTCCTAATTCCAAAATCTATAGGCATACTGTTAAATTCATAATAATAATTGTTATTATTGAAAAAAAAAAGGAAATAATGTGCTTGATCTTGATTCTAGTTCCACATGAGCTGGAGATGCTAAAATTTTCTCAAAAGTAGTATATAATTGATAAACAAAGAATTCTAGTTGTTTTTTTTTTTTTTTTTACCCTTTTTCTATTGAAAGATGTAAATTAGAAAGTAAAACATTGTACAGTATAAACTTAATAAATTAATACTCGATTATTTAATAAACTTTCTAAAATAATATTTTTAGTCGGTCCCGACTCAGGGATAGGGTGCTAAATTAATAATTCGCTAAAATTATAAGATAATATATTTTTGATAATTTCTATAGACCCCATATAAAATATAAATTAATAATTCCTTATATATGACATATTACATGAATGATTTATGAAGATTTCTTGAAAAATGACTCAATTGTCTTTTATTTTTTTGTTGAAATCAATTTCACATTGAATCTCATCTCTAATTTTTCTTATCATTGTAAGAACTTTAGGTTTTTTCTTCATAGCTCAACATGAAATTATTGAATATGTTAGCATATTTTGATCTTGTATTCATATAGAAAATATTTTGTAATGTCCATAAAATGATACACATTGAACACAAGAAGCATAGTAAGGTGAGAGATTAAAGGGTTCTTTCAAATTGAGCCATTCATTTGATATATGATTGTATATGCATTGTACAATAATTAAGTGAAAGTTTGAAAAGTGTTTGTAAATTGAGTATTTCATTATAAATTAATAAAATATTAATTAATATATAAATTAATAATTATTAATTTATCGATTAATTAATAACTCTTTTAATTAATAAATTTTGGTGGTCCAATGAGCTAGTATTAATTTATAGAGTTTTTACTGTATTAAAGTATAAGTTGTAGGTTTTTAATAGAAAAAGCATCTAGCTAGTAAGTATTTCTAAGGGGGTTTGAAGGGTTATTTTCAGGTACTAATTTGGAGCTAGGGCTAGCTGGCTAAGCTAATTGTAATGCTATGTAATAATATTTATCATGTGTTCAAAAGTAATAATAAAAGCTAGAGAAATATCAATAAGATTAGTCTCAATCTAATAGAATTGCTCTCATATTGGACCACACATATGTACCAATTACATCTTTTTTTTTTTACCATTTCATTAATTTAATCTTATGTTTTTCTTTACCCTAGGTCACATTAAATCTTAGAAATAGTTTGCGCGTAATATTAGATAGCTTTCGAAATTTAGTAACATACATAGCATATAAACATATTGATATATGGATTAATGTATATAATTTCAAAACCCTAAATCCTGAAAACTATAATTTACAATATTAAGACATGCAGAAAATAGAGGCTACACCTGAATTCTGGTTTATAAACATAATATAATAGTAGACAGATTGAGTTATTAAGAATTACATAATAATTAAATCATCACAGCATACCTAAGAGTAGTATTGAGATATTGCTAGCTAGGTTATATAGGCCACTAAGCATCAACAGACTGGTAACATGTCTAAACATGAATCTATTTAATTTACTTAATTTATATAATCATGTATCGTGGAATGCGAAAGAGCACACAATTTAATATCATCTTTCCAATCGTATACTACATAAATATATTATCATAATAAACCAATTACAGTAGAAACTCGATAAATTAATACTCGATTATTTAATAAACTCGCTAAAATAATATTTTTGGCCGGTCCCGACTCGGGGATAGGGTGCTAAATTAATAAACTCGCTAAAATTATATGATAATACATTTTTGATAATTTCTATAGACCCCATATAAAATATAAATTAATAATTCCTTATATACTACATATTATATGAATGATTTATAAGATGGGAAGCCATGTTAAGTGTATGATTTGTTTGTGTTAACATATTTTGATCTTGTATTTATATAGAAAATATTTTTTAATGTCCATAAAGTGATACACATTGAACAAACATAATAAGGTGGAAAATTGTAGGATTGTTTTAAATTGGTCCCTTCATTTTATATACGTACATGCATTGTACAATAATTAAATGGAAATTTGAAAGGTGTTTGTAAATTAAGTATTTCATTATAAATTAATAAAATATTAATTAATATGTAAATTAATAATTATTAATTTATCGATTAATTAATAACTCTTTTAATTAATAAATTTTGATGGTCCCATGTGTATTAATTTATAGAGTTTTTACTGTATTGTTAACCCTAAATTGTAGGGTCTCTTGCGACTTATCATGCTTCTTTTCTTGGGTCCTACCTTAAAAGAAACAAGAAGATTAAATTCCAACACGTAAAATTGTTAATTCAACCCTATACATGAGAAAGAAATGCATATACATATATATGTATATATATATATATATATATATAAATATATATTAGGGCGTAATCAATGACGACAATAATTAAATCAAAAGAAAAAAAATAGAAAGAAATGATAAAATATAAAGGTGGGTTTTAGGTATTTGATCTTTATTTGCACTTTGATTCTAAAAAGAAAAGCGTGCAAGAAACGTATAAATACTAATCAATATATATAACATCAGAATCTCATTCGCATGGACCACAAATTATTTTTTTGTTGATATTTTTCTTCTTTTTCCATTTCAATTCTTTCTTGATTTTTAATGCACAACCTAATTAAACTCTATATTATTCGTGAATCACCTTCTTCTAGGTCCCTCTCCATTTTTCTCTTTGGCATTTAACTACTAAAGTTATATATAAACTTTTAAGCTATTTAAATTGAGTCTCCAGTAATTACTTAAAGGTTAAATGTTCGAACTTATTAAAGTTTCTCTATTTATATACTAGTTTATTATTTTTAATTCATGTTATATTACATTTAATTCATATTGAATATAATTATGAAATCGTTTAATATTTCTGGAAAAACATTAGGAGCAGCCAAGTCACTTCTTTTTTCTTTCTCCTTTTTTACAGTGTTGTGAAGGCTATCTAGGTTTTATATTGTCCACTAATTATGTTCATCATTTACAGATTTACACAGTTGTGCCCACTTTTCCAAGCAACAACTTACTCTACACAGGATCATCTACATTCAATTGCAGATGGTTATATATATATATATATATATATATATATATATATATATAGAGAGAGAGAGAGAGAGAGAGAGAGAGAGAGAGAGATTGATTTTAGGGAAATGGGGAAACACAAAAGAAGGGTTAAAAAAAAGTAATAGAAATAAAGTCGAGGTAAGAAGGTAAAAGGAAAATAAAGGCAAGGCTATAAGCAACAGCTATATATATATATACATAGCGTACCTTTCCTCGAGTGGAGTAATAGAAATTGTAACCCTATTATTCTTTTTTATAGTAGTTTTAATATGGTAGATATAAATTAAGAGCAACTTAACAATAATTAGATTTGAGGGTTTGTAATAATCCCTCATGTTATGAAAATTAAATATAAAAAATTAGGTACTAAGTTCATGAGCCTCTAGATTCTCTTATAAATACTAAATACCTAGTTCATTATATATATGTATGTATGAACCAAACATTATATATATGTATGTATGAACCAAAAGACAATGATACATGGTAGAACATTATATTAAGTTTATTTGATTTAGAAAAGACGTATATATGGAGATGATTGTATGTATTTGTAGGGGGGCCAAGGCCTATCATAGCATCTAGCATAAATATGCATAGCATTTAACAATGACAGTGCAAAAGAAAAGTGGCAGCAGATCCCATAAAAACAAACCAAAGCAATAATAATAATAATAATAATAATAATAATAATAATAATAATAATAATAATAATAATAATAATAATTAATATTATTAATAATAATGAAATGTAATAGATAAAGGGGAGGGGGGCTGGTGATGAAAGGGGTGATTCTATGCTGGACCGGGACGGTCCCGGTCCAGTTTTAACCACAAGTTTTTATTTTGGGGTGGGGTGGTATACACTTGGGGTGGTGGATAAAACCACCCGTGTAAAATTTGTGGCCTATCTTGGCCGGGACCAACGGTCCGTTGGTCCCGGACCAAGATAGATTTTTCGTGATGAAAGCAACGTGTCACATTCATCCCATAACAGCCGTAAAGATGATTTGAAACCATATATGCCATGGATTGGATTATGGAAATGCAGCTTTCTCATTTAATTGCTTTTGTACTTACACAACCCATCCCCTCTTTCTTCTCCAACTTTCTATTTTATTCATACAATTAAAAAAAATTCCAAATAAATAAATAAAATAAAAATAAATTATCAAAAGTCCTTCTCAATTTAGTCCAAATAACATAAATATCCATCAATATTTTCATAAATTACACAAACTTCCTTCCTCTATCAGAAATTAGCATATTCACTAAATTAAAACTTTTCGATCATACCATCTTTAAATTGCAAAAAACAAAAATGAAAATCAATTTATACTAAATTGTTAGTGCCAAGTATTTATAGAACAAAAAGATACCATCTAAAATACAAAACTAAGATTGCAATTCTAGCAATGAACATTATTGTAAGTAGTAATAATATAGATGTGTAATTGGTTATAGTAGATGGAGCTTGTACTAGCTTTTATTCTTCATTGTGTAATTGCCTTGAATTAATTAATGTCCAAGAATAAATAGTGAAATAGTGATGAGTTTTGGATCGGGTCCCCCATCAGGGCAGGGTCAGGGTCAGGGTCAAGAGTCCTACATTTTTGTCTTTGTGTCCTTGTATTCTTTCTTTACCCACTACCACTCCCCCACAATAATTGGAATGTCCTATATATATATATTCACTCATCTATATAATATATATATATATATATATATATATGTTATGTATTTAGTGTAACTTATTCATAAGAACATAGAAGATATTTTTAGGATATATTTTTTTGCTAGTTAGATAGGGACAATATATACAGCTTTTACATCTCTTCATGCATATGGTATACACTAAGTTTGAGTAATAAAATTGGATTTTAAACGAGAGAATATATCGGATAATTGATGTAAGTAATTATAGGTTATTTAATTTGACATCATTTAGCTAACCATATGGCAAGTCTAGGATATAACAATCCGACAATCATAGAAACGATCTTATAAGACATGTCTTGTCATTTGTCACTTTTAATCGAATTATATATCAATTACTTGAATAAAATTCACTTCCTATAACTAGCCTTGAAAATAAAAACATTGGGCTCTTTCTTTCTAAAACATGTTGGAGAATTAAATATTTACCAATTTAAATTCTATATTCTTTTTTTTTTTTGTCTCAATGTACACATAACAAGAAACATATATAGAAGTTAAAATCTTGAATAACTAAATCTTGGATATATAATTACAATTATTGCACCTTAATCTTAATCTATGAATTCGAATCATTTGGTTTGAACCTGTTGATTATTTTTGGTTTTGAAAAGTTACAAAAATCCGAAAGATGCTAAAATCTGAGGCCCACTGCTGGGAAAATATATCATGGGCCATCGGCCCAACACTACACTGTAATGGGCTATAGCCCAATGTGTTTTTTTGTACTTCAAACTAAAAAGATTTAGAAGTTACATTGAAAATTCCCCTAGCTAAATTACAGATCTGAAGTTTTGGCCTTAAAATTAGATCAAAATTACTAAATGTTTTATTTGGTTTCACTATGATAAAACTCTTAATCAATTTCCTTAATATATTCTGATCACTTATATAAAATCGTTGTTCTAATATGATGTGCTATAATTTATATCAAGGCCAATTGAGATTTAACAACCTAATAAGATAATAATGTGCAATATAAAAAGATTATAAATTACAAGACTTGATTCATTCATTAGTTCTTATGGATTAAAATTAAAGGTTAAGAAAGATGAGGTCCAGGCCCATTAAGCACCTAGATGCTAAAATAATCAAATCATTTTGAGGATTTAATCACTCTGAAAATCACATCGAACTTGATTATCATAGAGAAAATTAATTTTATCATGTCGTAAAACCCAAACTTATTTACCAAAATATTTTAACCGCGCTTTAAATTTCGTGACCCGACTCAATTTTTGCACCAAATCATAATAGACATGCCGTAAGAGACTGTAATATCCTACATTTCGATCTCTATCTAGAGCTTCAAGTCAAATTGTGAAATATTTTTCGAGATAAATGAAAGATGAATAACCCAAAAAAAATAAAAAAATAACATACAAAAACCAAATGACAATAACTATATACATAAATGATCATTTATAACAAGTAAAATAACACACATATAACGTGAAGTTATTTAACACATATACACACTACAATATGAAAGTTGATGGATATAGTAACATTATTACATTACATAACATTTAGATTACATAATTGAACAAGCATTGACATTATCATCATTGAAAAAGTTGCTAACTTTGTCATCACCACGGTGGGTCACCGGAAGAGAACCGTGCTTATCGGCGGCATTATAACCATGCCGCCAGTAATTATAACTCTCCTTAAACTCAGTCGTTGTGTCTTTAAAATAATTGTTTGAAGACGTGAAATAAAGAGGCGGATTTGGGTAGGGCCAAAATTCGGCCCTCTTACCCGCCCGTCTCACCGCCTTTAGCACCTTGTTACGATCCACATATCCAATCACTCTCACCAATTCCATTTCCAACTCTATATCAATCGAGTCTATCCCTATAATAAATTTGAAAAAAATTGGATAATTTTCACAACTCAGCTAATAATATATATATATAATAAAGGACTCTACATCAATCAAGTCTATTTCTATAATAAATTAAAAAAAAAAAAAAAGTGAGTGATTTTCACAACTCAGCTAATAATATATATATATATATATATACTGATCAAGTAATTCATTATAATATACCGATTTTGTAAAAGTACCTCTAAGTTTTCGAATGGCGTCTTTGACAACTCTTTCACAGCCAGTGCAACACATCCTTACTTTGAGCTCGACTGTCTGTAAAGTCGATAAATTTTTAAACACGACCCAAAGATATGATGTTTCAATAAAAGTAAACAAAATTTATATTCCTAAATGCTTCCATCTTTCTTCTTATTCCATTTGCATTTGTTCCTTTAGCTATTATTATTATGTCTTGTCCATTACTACGTACTATTATAGATATTTAACTACCTTTTTATAACCTTTTAGCCAGCCATCTATATACGAAGATAAAGCATATCCATCTATAATATGTATATAGGGACACTTACATCTATAGTCATTTAGGACATCGTATTTTGCAAATTTAGTCCAATTTAGATTTCAAATTGTAATTTTAGTCCCACAAAATTTAAAATGATACACTTTTGCTATCCGTGGTCTATATATTAATGATAACAATAGAGTCGATATATGCACTCTCCGTTGGTCCAAAAAATGCAAACTGGTGACGAGTGGAATACAATACATACACGTTTTCCATTATAAATAGACATCTGGGACTAAAAGTGTAATTTCGTGAATCTCGACCAAAATCACAACTTAAAATCTAATGAGACTAAAATTGCAACGTAAAATCAAATAGGACCAAAAATGCAATTTTTCCATTTTTTCATCGATAGTTTTTACTCCTAGCATTATGTAAAATCTTCTTTATGATCATTGGCATCTATACCCTAATATGCATCTCATACTAGCTAGTATGGAAACCTTCTTAGCAATTATCGCAAGTTCATTGTTTAACATACAATTTTCATAAATGAGAGACAACTAAATAATAACATTACCTTCTAAAATATATCATGATTTTAATTTTATTTATGACTATTGTTTACTCATCATGTATGGAACTATCTCCCTCAATCACGATTGCAGTTTTATAGTAAAAAATAATTAAATATATATTTTCTAAGGCAACACATACATACTTTTACAATAAAAACAAATACCGGACATCCTTTTTGGGACATAGAGAGTATGCATATAGGAAAAAGAACCCTGATTGTAATAATATAGTACAGCGCTCTAAGTATATTATTATTATCATAATATATTTAGCTAAATAGAAATCCAATTTATCACAAAATACGTTGACAACCTGTAGAGAAGTTTAACTGATACTCCATTAAACAAAAGAAACGACCTTAAATCTTAAACGTTTTTTCTTCTAATACATGCATGTGATTTTCGATGCACTACGTGTGTATATATATATATATATATGTTGGCATGAGTAACAATTAAGCATAGGTTACATGCAACAACAAGAAATTCAATCAAAAACTATATATACATAAATATTAGCTAGAATAATTAAAACAATATATAATATATACTAGTTGTGAAGAAGATGAAAGCAAATTTATTTACCTGCAACGACAGGGGTCGACCCTTCTTAGGCATGTTGCGGTACTTGGTTTTTGGCTTTTTTACGACGTTATGATCTTGATGATAGTGAAAGAAACTATATGTAATCGCAGAGAAGAAAGATCCAAATAGTCTTTCAAATAGTTTGGCCATTAATGTATAGGTTTGTGTGTAATATAAAGGAAAGAGAGCAACACAAGATGATACAAATTAAACACCTATTAACTATTATTCCCCCCCATTCAAGTAATATTCTTAGCTGATCAAAGGCATCTCTTTCTTAAGTTTTAATCTTCTCCCTTGTTATTATATGTATATATCTATATATATATATTATATATATATTCCACAGAAAGGTAGATTTTTTTAACAAAACTATTCGATAGTAATATAGGGTAAGGTGTGAATTGGCATGTGATCAAGTCCTGAGCAATATTCTTTCAATTAGTTGTTAGTTTTTTAACAGAAAAAACGACCCTTTTGTAAGGGAATGGTATCTTCATCAATAATTAATATTTGTTATATATATGTTATATATATAGTGTGAATCAAACCAATATGGGTGCTGACTGTGATAAGTACCGAATATTAAAGATTGACGGGCTTAAGGAAGTAAAGATGAGTTATATGCAAAGGAACCAAATATTCTGAAAAATCTCCTCTTTTCTAACTAATATGTCTTTCATGCTCAGCATATATTGTACCATTTTTCTATCTGCATATATTCTCAAAACCTATATAAGTCGGGTTTTATCTGGATTCGATTTAATTGTACTAATTGATATTCTTAATCGATGAATATTTTTCTTGATTATTTGAACTACATGGTGGGGCAAGGGAAAGTGCGACTTTGTAGCCATCCCCGATGGGCTCGATAGTTTTATATATGAGTGGAACAATTCAATATTAAAGGGGTATGTCTAGCTAGCCCACATTTTTCTTTATGTGCTTCACTTATATATTAATGATAAAGATTAAAGAGAAAATGGCTTTTAGGAGATTATTGGTACGAACACATGGATTTTGTAGTATAACGATATGAAAGAGAGTAATTTTTATTATTCTTGGTATACGAAAAAATTATAAATTTGGTCTTTTAATATAGGTTCTCTTATAAAATTAGTCTCATTATTTCGAAATTGCAAAATTAATTCTATAAGACTTAATAATTTGCAACTTTGGCCACAACTATCGATAAATAGATGGAAATCATCGCACATGTCGTTAAAAGGCAAGTTTTACTTGACATGATTAAGTACTTGTTAGCACATTGGTTCTTCGATTGTTAAAAATTTGTTTCCTGACATTATAAATTATCTAGAAGTAATATTATTTATATCACATTTTACTAGATTTGTAATCTTTCATCTTTATCCTTATCTTTAACTATTAAAAAAGTATGAATAATTTAGAACGACTTACATTTTTTAACTTTTTATTTAAGACCAAAATAACCCTTTAATAATAAATTTATATTATCCTTCAATAAAAATAATATTACTTATTATTATAAAATATTAGTGCATGAACTTAAAATTAATAGTAGACATGATTGTTCAATGTATAATCATATGAAAAGTTTACTTGAATCGAATATATCAATTAAAATCAAATATAACATTATTTTTTTCTTGCTATAAATTTCCCTTCCCTTCATCTTATATTGATCTTCAACACATAAATAGTCGATGCAAATAGTATCAAATTGCTACGTCATATTTTCATATTAGCATAACATGTAATTCTCGGTCTTTATCAATTTCTGATGTTTGGCACAGAATTAATATAATTGTTGAACAAAAAATACCATTTTTTGTGTTATTGATAAAATCGCGATGGTCGAGGAATTGTTATTGTTCTTGTACATTAGAGGAGCTATTTGATTGCGGCATGGATAAAAAGAAGCCGATCCATAAGAAGATAATTGTTGATTTATAATTATTAATATGATTAAGTTTTATTTTTTTACTAACATAATACTATATTTTACTATTAACTAAAGCTCAATTTATGTTAGTAAAATTATCATATAGCATTAGTTAAGGATTAGATACATTTTTCCTTGATTTGTCAGAATTAAGTATTTTTATAAGGTATACGAGATATTATTGGTATTGCTAACTTTCTTCCAAAATACGTTTATATATTGAGTCACAATTACACCTCCCTTGAGTGCTTACTCCATTAATTGCATCCATGCTTAGGGGATTGAATTGTATAAAACTGAAATGTAATTATAAATTTATGTTTATACCTTTGCATGTTTACACGATTGTCTCCGAAAGAAGCTGAAAAATATGAGGGGACCTTTTTGGATCTTAGAGGAGTTCATTATGGAGCATTTACGCCCATTGAGACTTCCTTATTTTGGGGCCAACGTTGAACCCGACAACGTGTTTCCGACATTTAGATATTGGGGGAGATTGATGGCTCAACCATCGAAGAAATCCGATCAAGGTGTCGGTGACCTTTTTGCTAACATACTTGCCGGGGTGACCGAAGAGGTATGCTTGATGTACTTATATGTTTGTTTTTTCTTTAAAGTTTTTTATCTTAACTTTTGTAACAAATATATTTGTAGGATGTATTATGGACTCCGTATGAGAGGTTCGGACGTCCGTATCAAAGAATGTTCTTCTCAAGTAATTATATTTGATTATAATATAATCACATACCATAAACCCGCCTCGGCTCCCCGTCAACTCGGAATCCAAAATGTGGATGTATCAGGATTAAGGGAAATGCCAAAGCTTGAGATGAAGTCGTTGAAAGGCCACTTGAATCGAGAGTTGATGCGTCATTATGCTTCTTACATCACTGAATGGAATGAAAGAACATATGCTTTGTGCATCAATGACTACGGTAAGTCGAATATGTGATTTTTCATTTGAATTCAACCACGGTCAATGATAATTATATTTTTATTATTCTCAAAGATTTTGCTCTTCCAGATCGACCTCAAGTACAACAAGATTAGCAGCTAGATGCTGAAAATCCTCCGAGTCCACATTCGCCAACACCTCAAGACTTTCAAGGTAAGTTAAATATGTATATTATCATTGTTCATGCTTTGTTAGTTTATTATGAAGATGAAAGAAAACATGATCGCGTTTTATAATTTTTTTCAGCTTCGGATATTGTCGAGTCATCTTCGACATCTCTACCTCAAGACTTTCAAGGTAAGACAAATATGTAGATTATCATTGCTAATGCTTTATGAGTTTATTATGAAGATGAATGAAAACATGATCGCATTTTATAATTTTTTCAGCTTTCGATATTATAGGGTCATCTTTGACACCGCTATTGGATGATTCCATAGATGTTGCAGAGATTCATCATGATAATATGCAGCCTCAAATGGATGACATACATCAACCTCGAAAATCTACCAGGAGTCGAAGGTCACCCCCAACACTTTTGACCTATGTAAGTATTCTTACCATAAACATTTAATCCAATCTTCGTGCATCTAACATAGACTTAGGTTTCATTTGTTTGGCAAGTCATAGAATCCAAATAAAATATTTTATTCTCAAAAATCAAATAACATTGTTCAGTGCTTTTTTTTAAATAATGGAAAGTAAATTTATAAATATAAATTGGGAATTTGCGGCCGAGAAACATGCAATCATAATCCCAAAGTTTTTGAGGTTATGTGGAATAAAATATTTAAAGACTCACATCTACACATCAATCCTTCTTGTTGGACAGAAATTCACTATGTTGTAGTGTTGTAGTTATATGTGTTATGTCATCAAATTGTATGTTTGTGCACAATTTAGTTGTATGTGTTTGAGTAATGGATTTAATGACTTTTTTCTTACTTTTTTGCCAATCCTTCTTGTTGGACATAAATTCACTATGTTGTAGTGTTATAGTCATATGTGTTGTGTCATCAAATTGTATGTTTGTGCACCATTTAGTTGTATGTGTTTGTGTAATGGATTTGATGACTTTCCTCTTACTGTTTTGCAATCCTTCTTGTTGGATATCAAAAGCAATCAATGCAGCAAGTATTTATATGCTTTTACAAACATCTCTATGTAAAATATTAATACAATCGGACCGTAAAAGCTTCATTCCCTATATATAAAAAAACTATGTATCTTCATACCACTTTTCAATCCACGCTCCGTGGATACAATGAAATTTTTCATTTCCTAATAATGAAAAAGAAAACGATTATTAGAATATGTGTTTCAAACTAAATTTAAAATAATAAACCAAACTTTGAATAAGTACAACAAGTGAAGTCAATGAAAAAGATTATCCTCCAACATTTGCAATGTAAACAACCAAAAATTGTCAATCTGAGGCGGATCATTCTTGATGTAATAGTCGGACTCTATATCACCATATTCTGCTTACAAGGTTACCAAAAAAAGGTTTTAAAATATACAAAAGAATAAAAATCTCCTATACAATCAACCAACCGTTCTTTATCATGTAAAACACATAAACGACAATATACGTATTAGATGTTTCCCTTTCTACTTACGCAATCCATAGTCGGACTCTTGCTCACCCTCAAACATTAGCCCACTTCAACAAGATAAGGCTATAAATAATAAATGCCTACACTTCAACAACTCACTGCATTAGCCCACAACACTTTTGACCTATGTAAGTATTCTTACCTTATACATTTTTTTCAGCTTCGGATATTGTCGGGTCATCTTCGACATCTCTACCTCAAGACTTTCAAGGTAAGGCAAATATGTATATTATCATTGCTAATGTTTTATGAGTTTATTATGAAGATGAATGAAAACATGATCGCATTTTATAATTTTTTCAGCTTCCGATATTATCGGTCATCTTTGACACCGCTATTGGATGATTCCATAGATGTTGCAGAGATTCATCATGATAATATGCAGCCTCAAATGGATGACATACATCAACCTCGAAAATTTACCAGGAGTCGAAGGCCACCCCCAACACTTTTGACCTATGTAAGTATTCTTACCTTATACATTTAATTCAATTTTGTAAGTATTCTTACCTTATACATGTAAGTATTCTTACCTTATACACTTACAACATCTTGTATCGATTTCAATACTTTGTTTATTTCTTTTTGTTAGTATGTTGTGATATATACACACGCACACAACACATCAACTATACATACATACTTACATAATCGATATTTCTTTTCCACTTCACTGGAGTTGGACTCTGAACCACCCATCTCTTCCGTATCTTCCATAGGTGCTTCAAAAAACAATAGCCGGTGAGCAAACAATGTTATCAAAAGAAGTTCTAAGAAATACAAAAGAATGAAATTTTCATAACATTTTAAAATAGAGATATGTAGCAGCTAGTAGAGATCACATTTGCTTGTCTAGTACATAGTATTGGCATAATAATGAAGTGATATGTAGGGATGATAGAAAATATTTTGAAATTATCAGCAAAATATCCAAAATAAATATAATTATCCACAAGACAAAAAAATATAAATGTCAAAACTTAGAATTCAAACAACAGGTTTTCATCGAGAAAAATGAGCCTATAATATATCATGCATAATGAACTCGAATATATCTATTAAGTTGTTATAGCAGATTGGGCAACAAGTCTTTTCCTAGCCTCCTCGATGATAGACAATTTAATACATTTACCCTTTGGAAGAGACACCCAAGGCTTTGTACCCTTATCGATTGTGTAAACTAATCAATCGAGTAGCAAACTCATGACCAGTAGAATCCTGAACGTGAATGGTCTCAAATCTTTCCTTGTGCTTCTCACAGTTCTTGATTACTCCAACACGTCACCATCACACCATTTCAATTTTGCCAGTCTCGAGGTCAAGCTATGTATCTCGCAATTTTTGACCCTTCACTCCACCGAAAACTAATTACCCGTTTCTATATTTTCTAAACTCTAAACCCATGAGAAATCAAAGTTGATAAACACTAAACACATGAGACACACACACATATATATATAAACTTACGCAAACACATATATACCTGGTAGATCCAACCCCATTGGCTATTGGGTTACTAAAGAGTCCTTTGTTTTGTAACTCCGGCGACATGGGAGAATTCGGCAAAGACACGAGAGGCTTGGGAGGGGCGGGAGAAGGAGATGAAGGCTTCATGCATGAGGAAATGAAGCCTTCATGCATGAGGAAATGATGAAGATAATAGTAAGTATACTAGAAAAGGAAATGATTCCACATACAAAATAAATAACAAAGTTTTCCACTGATCGATTTGTGAAGAATCAAAAGTTGTGAAAAATTGTGAAGAAGAGTTGAAGCAAAAGTTGAGCAAAAGTTGTGAAGAAAAGTGAAGTGTGGGAAGAAGAAACGTCGGGAAGAAGAAACGTTGGATGATTGATTTGATTGAGTGGTGATATTTATTTGTATATTTATATTTATTTGTATATATTTATTTGTTTATAATATATTCTAAAGTAACCAACACATGTGAACACGTGTACATTTTCGAATCTACGGTCAAAATAAGATTGAAATTGTCAGTTTTTTAAAGTTATAGGATGAATTAACAAATTTTAAAAAAATAATAAAATTCAAAAATATGAAAGTTATCAGACGAAAAGTAGTATTTAGCCCTTACAAAGTTGATCGTTAAATTTCGAATGAAAAATCGACCGTATCTAAATGTGAGATATTAGCAAAAGTCAATGTTTTACTTTTTCATATGTATATTTTAGAATTTGGATGAATTCTTAGTTTACTCATACTATTTTATGTAATATATTTTTATGAATTAATAAATGGTGATTTGGAACCGTATCTTATGCTCTTGATTTAGGCATATCAACAAGCTTTGTTTATATATTGGATTTCAACATGATATTAAGACGTCATGTCCTTCTTTTTGGGTTTAGGACGTCCTTCTTTTTGATTTACATTCATGTTCTGGACGTTCACAAAGGGACGTTTGGACGTCTCACACACCATTTTTGTTCCCGAAAAATACGTCCAGGACGTCCTTTTTGATTTACCTTCACGTCCTGAACGTCCATAAAGGGACGTTTGGATGTCTCACACTGTTTTTTTCCCAAAAATAAGCAAACAATCATAACTATACTAAGCTATCAAATAAAGCAATGTGAAATAAATCCACTGAACAACAAACTAAAAAGGTTCAAAACCTCACTGTCATACAAAAGATTTACAGTTTAACCTCATCATTTTCCAAACCACTCGACGACTAGTTACCAAAAAATATAACGACAAAATAAAACGACAAAATAAAACGACAATAATCTATACCGTTTAAATATCATCGACAAGCCTCGTCTCCGCCATTGCTGCTCGTCTCCACTACCAATTTTCGTTATCTCATGTATTATATTTCGATTCGGGGTAAGTGTGCCTACTATTTTTCTTTTTGATATCGTGGTGTTTTTGTTGATTCGATTGGGTTCTCAATTCTTTGTTGATGCTCTTTGATTAGTACGCATTATGTTTAAAACACCCCAAAAACGTACCAGCAGCCCTTCGGAAACACCATTTTAAGTGCAAAAACGAGAATGATATTGTTGATAATTTTGGGCCAAGGAATTTTTAATGAATTAATTATAAATTTAAAAGGGTCAATTACAAGGTGGGTGTGATAAATCCACCCAAACGCGTCATTTCGAGCACTTTGTTAATCAAATTTCTAATAAATTTATATATATACAAATATGAGACTAGATTTAATCATTTGATGTGCCATCATTGGCCGCCTCAGGCTCAGGTGGAGGTGCGTATGAGTAAGGAAGAAACTCATGGGGTAGAAGAAGGTCGTCGGGTGCCCGTCTAGAAGCAACATCGTAGGCCATGTCAAAGACATAACAAATCGAAGTGTCAATCATGCTATGTAAAAGCTCTTGGCCCCGAAAAAGATCATCAAAGGAGCTCGAACTCGGAGAAGCACTGCGACCCCGACCACGGCCTGCTGTGGGGGAGGAGCTCGTCGATGTCGCTGGGGGTAAGTGAGAAATTTACCCGGAGTCATAGTGCCATCAAATGGAAATACATGAACACCTGCGTGGAGGCACAACACTATGATCATTGACGGGAAGATAAACAGATTATTATACCCCGACGACTTAGTATTGGGGTATCGCGTTTCCAAAACCTGAGGGGCATACTCCCACGTGAACTTTTGAATTTGCTTAATCACCTCATCACGTATCAATCGAGCAAAATCTATTTTCATTTCTATCATCATGGCGTATATGAGCAACGCTCACCCCCTAGAGACATCAGTGTGATTGCAAGTGGGACTGGCGGATAAGCGTCAGGCAGTAAGTCACTTCTAAGAATTTTAGTACTATCCGAGGCATAAAAGAAACATTTTCTACGAGATCCCGAAACCACCAGCCACCCGCCCGACAACTGAAGAGGGGGTTCGATGCTTGTTATACGATATTCCATGCAGTCCCTGGTTGTGCAATCTCAGCAACAAGTGTTGGGATATATCCCTAATCGTCCTCATGAGTCTTACGCAGTCCTTGAAAATCACAGGCGGTGTCCTCCCCTAACCCATAGAGCTGCTGAATAGCCTCTCGGGAGTTCACAGTTAGAATTGATGAGGCGATCACGGGGTACGCATTCTTTGACAACTACCGCTGCATAAAACTCCGTCACTTTCGACGGTTTAATTAAGATAAAAATTAAGATAAAAAACAATATAAATGTCAACTAAAAATTCAAACAACATATATATTTTCACCGCAGAAAATGAGTCTATAATCATAATGAACTCGAATATATCTACCAAGCTGTTGTAGGGTTTAGCAAGCCTCTTCCTAGCCTCCTCTAAACCCTAAACCCATGAGAATCCAAAGTTGATAAACACTAAAACCATGAGACACACACATACATACAACAATCCAAACAAAAGCAAACATATCACTTCTTGGAGGTTGCAACATAGAATTTTCACAAATATTAACATAAAAATCACAAACAACACAAAAGACTAAAAAGAGAAAAAAAGTAAAATATATATATATATATATATATACACCTGGTAACTCCGGCGACTTGGGAGAATCCGGTGCGAGAGGGGCGGGAGAAGCTAGTATGATGAAAATGAAGGCACCCTGAGCAACAGTCATCTAGAGCCGGGCTTCATAGTTTATAGCCATTAAAGAACTCCCATAGATTGAAGAAGAAGATAACAAAAATCTGGATGATGTGATTTTGGAAAGAAGTTGATAAGAGTTGTGACAGGTTTTATGGGAAAGAGAAAAAGCAACTCTAGTAAAGTAAAAATGGAGGTGTCAAATGATGGTAGTTGTTTAATTCTTGCAAACTGGTGAACACAAAAGTTAGGCTTGATGATATACTGTGCACCATCATCATCGTATCTATTGGACAGGGAATTGGGGAATGTGATACGTGGCGTGATGCTAGTGGCTGGTATCATAGTATTACTTTGACTTGGTGGTTGGGTGACATTTATTGGTTCAACTCTTAAATAAAAAATTCAGATTTTTTTAAATAAATCAACTGTCTTGCTATAATGGGAAATAAAATGGGTTCACAATTTCATTATTTAATTGTTAAAGGCTATTTTTTAAATAATAATGCTGGTGATGAATCAAAACATTTAATAATACATGACAAACATTAAATCGATTTCACTAGAATTGGTTTATTATAAAATCATTCGAGATTTCTATATTGATTGTTTCACCTTTTGAATTGATTGCACCAAAGCGAGCCCTCGCTGGCGTAGAATTCTTGTACCCACGCCGGTTGATAGCCTCTTGCTTCTTGGAAAAAAAATTCAGTTTGTGAAACTGAATGAGAGAGTGCAAGGGACAAGTTGTAAACTCAACGTGCCTCTCCTTGTGAATCACCCGAGAGGTAAGGTAATGACATAACGACTCAGTAGTGTGGTTGTCGTCCTCTTCTTCACTAGTAGAATCGCGGCGTCGAGATGAAGATTCCACAACCTATTTTTTGCGAGATTTAGATTTCACAACCTGTTTTTTGCCCTTAGCACGCGCCATTGTAAAGTTTCTGCATAGACAACAACAAAAATTTAAATTTTGGTGTTACATCTATTTCATTGTAGATGTTTGACAAGGTTATTTTATACATGCACTTATTAAATATTGTTTGACATATGTATATATTTCAACACAAGTTAACACTATAAGAATGAAATACAAGATGGAACACGATCCCTATTTGGACCAATATATGGACAGACACAAATAACGAGTCCAAAATAAAGAGGAAAAAAAAAGCTAAGTTGCAAAAACGTTCCAACATTGTTTTCAAGGCGCATAAGTGTTATCACATACGAGAATTCTCACAAACATACATATCAATCCAAACACAAGCAAAGAATTCTCATTGTGATAAAGCAGAGAAGAGTCTCTATCAGGCAATGAAGGCCCGTTGCCCGAGATGAGTTTCTAATTACTCTGTTTCTGTTATCTTTTTGGCTATTTAAGTCTACTTTTGCACTAAAGAGATTGGTGTAGAATGGATAGTTTGCTGTCATGACTGCCTTTGGACCTTTTTGGCTATATGTACAACGCGCGGGCTATGTACGCGCTTCTTTAATCATTTATTTCTGTTTTGTTAGCCGGGGCTATGTGTGTGTTTCGCCCCTGCTTTTAACGCAAAGACATGCTTAAAGAAATGCGTTAAAAGCCGGGGCGAAACACACACATAGCCCCGGCTAACAAAACAGAAAGAAATGATTAAAGAAGCGCGTACATAGCCCGCGCGTTGTACATATAGCCAAAAGGTCCAAAGACAGTCATGACAGCAAACTATCCATTCTACACCAATCTCTTTAGTGCAAAAGTAGACTTATAGAATCTGAGCACTCTCGTCAGATTGGACCATCTGAACCATCTTCTGGACCATCTTTTGGTAGGCCAAGTATACCAAGTAAGAAATCGAAGACCTTAACCAAAAGCATAAGCGGTGATACATCATATCCGGGTTGGGAAGCCGTAAATTTTGCAAGGGCCAGCCGCTTAGTTCCAACGTGTGATCAAGCTATTCAAAATTGTGTGACTTGTATTCAACAAATGGAAGGTCTTCCGGCGGAACAATTTCACAAGGTGTCAAGCGTCTCGAAAAAAATGCTTTAATCCATACTGCCTAAACATGTCTGAGACGTGGACATTGGTAATGTTGACAGGCCTATCACATACAGTCGTCCTCCCGTGAGGCAAAAGTTCTCAACAGCTGGATTCGTGAACCTCGGTACTGGAGGAGGGGGACCCTCATTAATAGTAGAATCCCGAGTCTTGGAGCTCTCCCCAACTATCCTTGTTTGCTTACGGGCTACAAAAGCAGCTGGTGTGGCACTACCACCACCCCTTGTCCTCGTTCGCTTACGGGCTGCAGAAGCAGCTGGTGCAGCACTACCACCAGCCGTACTCTTAACCATTTTAAACAAAAACAACAACCCGGTCGAACAATCTGGCAACTTTTTCTGCACTATAAGGATGAGATAGAGTTAGAAAATGTGCATACTTTGTTAACCTATCAACCACCACCATGATAGTATCCTTGCCCTCTGATTTTGGGAGGTCTTCAATAAAGTCCATAGATATGTGTGACCAAGCTTGATCTGGTACTTCCAATGGCTGCATCATTCCAGGATAAGGATTATGCTCATGTTTTTCTTTTTGGCAGATGTCACAAGTCTTCACCTATTCCAACACATCTACTCTTAACCCCTTCCAATAGATGTCTGTCGTTTCTGTTTGTTAATCAATAACAATAACAGTTATTGGTGAATTTTTATTTTAGAGGGGTTTTTTATGACTAAGCTTATTTTTAAAATTCTAATAATTAATTAACTCTTATCTACTCTTCTCAATAATTCCGTTTCACAACAATTTCACCCCCTATTCATAACATACGTGCTTGTGTTAATTCATATTCTTTGAAGGAAAACAATGAGGCCATGATCATCAATTAAGAGTTCTACAGCATGGAATGTGGATAGAAGAGTTTCTAGGAAGCTCCGAGAAACTTGTTTTGAGTACTTTTTAGATTTTCATGTTCACAGACAAACAGGAAATTTACTCCAAGCTATAGTGGCAACATATAATGAAGAAGAAAGTTGTTTTCAGCTTGGGAAACAAAATAATGGTGTTCGTCTATACTTGAGTTTAGAGGACATCTATTATTTAATTGGCTTGCCTGTTGACGGAAAGCCGGTTGTCTGTGAAGACCTTTTAGATTTGGCTACATTTTGTAACCAACTTCTAAGAGGCTCATATCCGGCAGAGAAAAAAGACGGCACTCTAAAAGTGAAGTGGTTGCTGGATACTTATCTATTAGTTCCGGAAGAAATAGGAGAAGATGACCCTGCATTGGAGGAGTATGTCAGGGGATATCTCCTGTATTTACTTGGGACTATACTATTTCCAGATAATGAAAAAAGTCTTGTTCAAATTTATTGGCTGAGTTTTTGAGGGACACGTCTATTGAGGCATTGAATGACGTTGCATGAGGGGCGGTTGTTCTTGCATGCTTACACGATTGTCTCCGAAAGAGACCGAAAAATTTGAGAGGACCTTCTTAGATCTTAGAGGAGTTATTTATGGAATGTTTACGCCCATTGAGACTTTCTTATTTTGGGGCCAACGTTGAACCCGACAATGTGTTTCTGACGTTTAGATGTTGGGGGAGATTGATGGCTCAACCATCGAAGAAATCCAATCAAGGTGTCGGTGACCTTTTTGCTAACATACTTGCCGGGTGATCGAAGAGGTATGTTTGATGTACTTATATGTTCTCATTTTTTTTTCTTTAAAGTTTTTTTATCTTAACTTTTGCAACAAATATATTTGTAGGATGTATTATGGACTCCGTATGAGAGGTTCAGACGTCTGTATCAAAGAATGTTCTTCTCTCAAGTGATTATATTTGATTATAATATAATCACATATCATAAACCCGCCTCGGCTCTCCATCAACTCGGAATCCAAAATGTGAATGTATCAGGATTAAGGGAAATGCCAAAGCTTGAGATGAAGTCGCAGAAAGGCCACATGAATCGAGAGTTGATGCGTCATTATGCTTCTTACATCACTAAATTAAATGAAAGAAGATATGATTTGTGCATCAATGACTACAGTAAGTCGAATATGTGATTTTTCATTTGAATTCAACCATGGTCTATGATAATTATATTTTTATTATCGTTCAAAGGTTTTGCTCTTCCCGATCGACCTCAAGTACAATAAGATCAACAACTAAATGCTGAAAATCCTCCGAGTCCACATTCGCCAACACCTCAAGACTTTCAAGGTAAGTCAAATATGTATGTTATCATTGTTCATTCTTTATGAATTTATTATGAAGATGAATGAAAACATGATCGCGGTTTATAATTTTTTTCCAGTTTCGGATATTGTTGGGTCATCTTCGACACCTCTACCTCAAAACTTTCAAGGTAAGGAAAATATGTATGCTATCATTGTTATTGCTTTATGAGTTTATTATGAAAATGAATGAAAACATGATCGCATTGTATAATTTTTTCCAACTTCCGATATTATCGGGTCAAATTCGACACCGCTATTGGATGATTCCAAAGATGTTGCAGAGATTCATCAGGATAATATCCAGTCTCAAATGGATAACATACCCCAGCTTCGAAAATCAACCAGGAGTCAAAGGCCACCCCCAACACCTTTGACATATGTAAGTATTCTTACCTTATACATTTAATCCAATCTTTGTGCCTTCTTTAGCCATTTCTTTATGTTTCTCACGCCTAAGCTCTATATATAAAAAGCTCGGGCCCGAATCGAAGATTACATTAATAGTACTTTTATTTATTTTATTTTTTTAACAAACATCATTTTTTTCTTTCATATTTATTTATTCCTACTTTCACAGTCAAGCAAATTTGAAATTTTCTTTTTGAGAAAAAATTTATCAAATACAAACGTTCTGAATTCCTGGTCATTTCCTCCCGACAGCCCCGAGAAGCCTATTCGTTTCTTGGTCTTTCGCCGACGAGCCAATTTGCTCCCACCACGCCCCTAATTACATAATCCAGGGTAAGAGACTTCTTTAATAAATTTCTTTATGCACCTGCAAATTATTTACAAAATTCAGGATAAACCCTTTAAGTTTCATTTGTTTGGCAATTCTTGGAATCTAAATAAAATATTTGATTCCCAAAATTCAAATAACATTGTTCGGTGCTTTTTTTTTAAATAATGAAATGTAAATTTATAATTATAAATTGGGAATTTGCGACCAAGAAACATGCAATAATTATCCCAAAGTTTTTGAGATTATGTGGAATAAAATATTTAAAGACTCGCTTCCTCACACCAATCTTTCTTATTGGTCAGAAATTCACTATGTTGTAGTGTTGTAGTCATATGTGTTGTGTCATCAAATTATATGTTTGTGCACAATTTAGTTGTATGTGTTTGTGTAATGAATTTAATGACTTTCCTCTTACTTTTTGTCAATCCTTCTTGTTGGACAGAAATTCACTATGTTGTAGTCTTATAGTCATATGTGTTGTGTCATCAAATTGTATGTTTGTGCACAGTTTACAGTAAAACCTCTATTAATTAATACTCTATAAATTAATAAACTCTCTAAAATAATAAAATTTTCCAGTCCTGACTTGGGCCTTTGTAAAAAATCATCAAATTCGATAAGATAATAAGATAATAATTTTTCGAAAAATTTCTTTATAAATATTAGGTCCCATTAAAACTCTAAATTAATAATTCATAAATATTACAATTATAAATAGTGTGGTAATTTGCTAAAATATGAATCAATTGTTACTTGATTTTTCTTAAAATTTAAATCTAATTGGATTTCATCCCTAACTTTTTGAATTGCAGCCAAGAGTTCTGGTGTCGAGTTCTCTAGCTGCAACAAAAAATTGTGAAGAGTTGTTGTCGCGCTCAAAGCCTACTTTCTCGTGAATTGTTCCAACGGTATTGAATCATCTTCAGCTTCATCATTAGTAGAATTTTCAAAAATATTAGCAACAATTTCCTCTAAACTTTGAACCATTGAACATTCATCATTTTCACTGGGATAGTCCACCAATTTCTTGATGTTCATTTCATTGCGATAGCCGATAACCAACATCCTTGACCATATTCTCAAGCTCATATAGGTTTTTTTCAAAGTTTGTCTCACTTGAATTGCTTGAGATTTCTTCATCTGAACGGATTTTGCAGTGCCGAAAGTAATTTGCTATTGACACTTGAGAAACACTGGTTGTCTAAGTGGAGACTGCAAAATTGATGGCATCTAAAACATTAATCTTTTCAGGATTAGGTAGCCCCAACAAATGACCTTCCAGTAGATTTTTGTAGAATCTCCTACGATAGTACATCTTGAAAGCTCTAATTATTCCTGCATCACATGGTTGAATCTTTGATGTCATGTTAGGTGGGAAAAAAATAACTCAACATTTCGTACCCTTCAATATTTTTTGGATGGGTTGGACAATTATCAACCATCAACAAGATTCTTTTGCCATTCATTTTGTGATCAAACCAGCAAACATATTCATCAAAAAGCACACTAGTCATCCATACCCTCTTGTTGACACGATAATGACAATTGATGCTGCTCATGTTGATATTTTGAAGTAATGTGGCTTTGCATATTTTCCAATAATCCATAAAGAAATTTTTTCCGAACCATCCTCGTTGTAACAAATAACAATTGTAAGCCTCTCTTTGTCTTGCTTTCTTCCCTCAAGTTGCTTGGTTGCAAGAGAGTGATCAGCTTGTAACCTGTTTCACAGACCTGTTTCATCCAAATTAAAAATATCATTCATGGCAAATTGGTTTATTTTCTCCCTTATAGCCTCCAGTTTTATTTTCATGTCCTGCATGTCAACCGAACCACTTTCTCCAAAACGACGAAATGATTTAATACCATGTCTTACCTTGAATTTTTCAAGCCAACCTTGAGAAAATTGATGTTCAGGAGGGTGTTGAGGACACAAAAGCTTCATTATATCCTTTGCTTTCTCCAAAATAAGCTCTCCGGTCATGTTGACTCGATCTTGGTACTGAAGAAATCATTCATAAAGAACCTTCTCCATATCTGGATATTTCGCCGATTTGTGTCGCTTAATATCACCATCCTTCTCAAAGTTGGCTGAAAGGTACTCCGATGATCTCTTGAGAGTGTTTGATATTGTACCTTGACTAACTTTCAAATGATATTTTCCATCAACCCACTCTTGTAAATCTTTTTGAGTGCATGTGGGGTGGTCTCTCTTATACTCACATAATGCTTTACGCATTTGATCATTCATGAATTATTTTGCGATGCCTTTTAGATGAGAAGATATGGTTGGGTGTTATGAATTATTTTATTTTCATATTGAGATTTATATAGTACATGTTTCATTCATCATGCATAAATATATTTAATTGGCTATAATAGTTATTTAAGTGCAACGAATTAATATATTCTTTTAGTTTTTTGAACGCGCGCTGACACGACTCATCCCATTCAAAGTCTTTGATCTTTCGTATCGTCTTGAAGAAAATGAGTCCCTTGTCAGCTGATCTCGAAATGAAGCGATTCAGAGCTATCAGCCGCCCCATCAGTTCTTGCACCTCTTTCTTACTCTTAGGGGGTGGCAACTCTAGTATCGCTTTTATCTTCTCAGGGTCGGCCTTGATTTCACGCTCGCTCAGCACAAACCCCATGAACTTCCCCCCGACGTCGAAGGCGCATTTAGCGGGGTTGAGCTTCATGTTGTATCGCCTGAAGACTTCAAAACATTTTTGCAAGTCTTCAACATAGTCCGTCTACTTGCGGCTTTTCACGAGCATGTCATCTATGTCGGCCTCCATGTTTCTTCCCAACTGGTCCATAAATATTGTATTGACTAAGCGTTGGTAGGTCGCCCCCGCATTTATGAGTCCGAATCATGACAATGTAACAGAAGGTACCCTGATCCGTTATGAAGCTCGTCTTCTTCTGGTCAGAGGGTTCCAAGCGAATTTGGTTATACCCTTGGCGGGCGTCCAAGAACGAGAGCATCTTGCACCCCGCTGTGGAGTCCATTAGGTCATCGATCTAAGGGAGCGGGTAGGAGTTTTTAGGCCACGCCTTATTCAAGTCCGTGAAGTTGATAGACATCATCCAACTACCGTTCGACTTTCTGACAAGTACCACATTAGCTATCCACTCCGGGTAATGTACCAGACGGATGTATCGGGCTGCCAACAACTTATTCACTTCTTCCCTAATAGCCTGACTCATTTCCCTATCAACAGTCCTTTTACGTTGTTTGACCGGTCGGGCTTCGGGGTAAACGTTCAGCCGATGGGTAATGACCCGGGGGTCAACCCCATCGATGTCTTGCACGCTCCATGAGAACACATCGAGGTTGCATCTTAAGAAGGATAACAACTCCTCCTCAAAGTCTTTGCTTAGGGAACCTCCAATCTTAGTGATCTTATCGGGTTCCCCACGCACCAACTCTATCTCCTTGAGCTCTTCGCTGCCTCGGCGTGGGTCTCACTACGGGGGTCATCGTTGAGCTCCTCTTACTTGCGCTTAACACCAACCAACTTTTGAGCATCCTGCGACTGTTGGGAGATGGTGTTGATCATTGCTCTTTTGCCTTTGTCTTCTGAGGTGAGCCTTTCGACTCCACTAGCTTCCTCAAGGTGCTCGCGTAACACTCTCGGGTTGCCCTGACATCGCCGACACTTCTGCCCCTGCTGGAGTTTGGAACTTCATCTTCAAGTGGTAGGTGGATACAATTGCTTTGAAGAGGTTCAAGCTCGGCCTCCCTAGGATCACTTTATAAGAGGCAGTAGGTTGATCAATAAGAAACGAACATGTTAAATGATATTTAGATTTTTTAGGATTTCTAAAAATTTTCGATGACCTATGACGAACATATAATGCGTACATTTTAAGAAATGATTACTTGAACACAAAATTTAGGATCTTATTTGATTAAATCACAGGTTTTTTTTACAACTTTATAATGTTTCAATTCGTACAAGACCGATCAAATAATGGAACCGACTTATTTCTATAATCCAAAATGCTTCAAAGATGAGTAAAATAACCTATAACATAACATGATATTATCACATTATTTTTTACCCCATGTTATTGCTAGAGATTATAGGGAATTATTATCTATAGTGATTTTGCTAACTTCTATTTTTAATTCCCAACAACATATCTATTTATTTAGTGAAAAATGTACTCATTTTTTATGCCAAACAATCAACATTTCAAGGTAGTAAAACATTTAGCCATTTTAAACATTGACTCGTCTAACCTTGTTAAATCATTACTATAAAATATATTAGGGATCGTTTCAGTTATATTTGACAAATTAAAAAACATAAATAACCTTGAATTATTTGTAATTTTATTATAGGAAAAGATGAATAGATATACGATTATAAATATCTCCACTGGCATGTCCTTATCGTCTCATCTATATATGATGATGAGAGATCCTTCTCGCCCTTCTGGTGGGACTTCTTGTTAACATTATCTTTTACGGGAAATAGTCTTATTTTTTATATTAATCTATATACCAAACAATAATTGTTATGACCATTACAGACCCGGTTCAAGATTGTAATAATATTATTAGCCAAAAATAAAATAAAGCCATTAAGGATGCTGTCCCACCCCCACAAAAGAATTGAGTGCTCAACAACCTAGGGGAGATTAATTATCATCATTCATATATACATTATTAATCCTTGAAGATTGAAAAGTGATGATAGAACATATAATAAACTACTTACATATAACCCAGAAAATCCTCAAATCTCATCAAGAAATTCTAATTGAAATTAAAAAAAAAAAACAAGAAAAAAAAACCTACTACAAAAACCGAAACAAAAATTTATTTCAATTGCGATATAAAATGTACATCTAATAATAAATTGAAAAAAAGGATGTGTTACAGAATATTTGGATAGGTGGAAGAAGGAGAAGCAAAAGGGAGACTGTGTAGAATGAGGAAACGAAGCCGCCGTGGGAAGGGGAGAGGACCGTCTTGCAACATGTGTTGTAGCACACGCGCCACCACCACCGTGTACTCCTCCAGTAGCTCCGCCACTATCGCCACCAGGATCATGCTTCCAGTTCCAGTTGATTGATATCTAAGTGTAATTGGGGCATGCAAGAATTTTAAACACTAAATCTTTATTGTTTTGGTTCTTTATTATTTATTACCCTAAGTTTCAGCATCCACGTGCCCCCACCCCCACACCAATATCTTCTTGATTTGGAAGATTATTATTTATTACCGTACTTTATTATTTGGTTGATCTTATCCTTCATTACAATATTTGTTTATACAAAAAATATAAATAAATATTATATATATCAGTAAGTAACAAAAATTATGTAGTCACTTTGTTGTTTGACCTTATCCACTCAGCCCTTTTATTTATCACTTCTTCTTTATCCTCTTTATACAACGACTAAATTTACAAATTCATACCATTCAAAATATATAGATGGATAACCAGAATTGGATTAATATCTAAAGACAAGCTTAATGTTCGAACACAAAATGAGGATCACAAAAAATAATTATAATAATTTGTATTATAATTATTTAGAATTTTGTAATTGAATATCTTGAGAAATGGAATACAAAAATGTAAACAACAAGGCCAAGTATTTTTACTTTAATTCCGTACTTGTAATTTGTCTTGAGTGGGATTTGCTTCAATATATCCAAGACTAATATTAATGGGTATTATTATTATTTACTTGACTCCAAGAGGTGTATTAAAACACGAGAGCCATAATTTGGGCTCCTTGGGTACAGTCTAATGAAAATGAAACGAATCCAACACTGAATAGGCCCATAGGCCCGATAAAAGATGGGAAATTTAATAAAACTCCCCCTAAAATTTTATTCAAAATGTCCATGAAAAAATATTAATATAAAAAACTCATTTTACAAATTTTTGGCTCGAGTAAAATCATACAATTAAGATTAACAACTTTTTGTAAGTAAAGTATCTTTAATACGTTAAGTTAAAGAAGTGAACAATTGAATTTATGTTTTCAAAATCTTTTCGTTTTGAAACTTTTAGATTGGTAAACTATATAATATAAATTTAACTTTTTAGTATTAGAATGTAAAAATATTTTACAAATATAATTTTAAATTTTTTAGAAAGATTTAGAAAAATCTAATAACTTATTAATTAAAATTGTAGTCAGTGTAAGTTATCAATACATAAGCTTTCAATAAATAAATTTCATACCGAAGTAAATTGATTGATTCTTAATCTAGAAGGATAAGGGCAATTAATTTTATAAATTTATTACTCTAAACATTTGTTTTTTGAATTAAAAAGTCGGTGAAATGTTCTTTTTGTTTAAAATAAGTTTATAGATTTTATGATCTTTTTAGTAATTTATTAAAACTTTGCTAATTTTAAAAGTCTTCAATTAAAAAATATTGTTTTAATGAGAGAAACATGATAGAACCAGCCCTCTTAACAATTAACATATGTTTGTGTAGTAGGTCAACCCATGTAATGATTTAGGGGCTGATAAACGAGGGTATATACTTTTTGGGGTTGATATATTTTTTTTTTAATTCGACCTAATATTTATGATTTTTGAGCACCTTCGCCAAAAGTTTGGTTGTACAATTATTGAACTTGAACATTCACGACCTTTTTAGTTGGGACGGGTTTGGGGCGGTTCTTGCGGTTTTCTAGTGTAAATTAATTTATAAAAATTATTCGGCAATTGTATTTCAATAAGACTAGTAAAGTAGTTTTATGTTTAATAATATCATATATTTAAGAATCAATGTATTATTAATACTAGCATATGTTATTAACATTTAAGTTTAACCTTTGGATCATACAATATTTTATTTATTGAAAAATCACGAGACTCATTTTTTATGTTAATTATTTTTCTTGTCAAAGTACAATGTTAAACTTACATATCCTTAACTTGACTTGGAATTTGTTATCTATTATCTATTAATCTTCTACTATATTATAGCACAGTTTCGGTTACTTTTCCACCAAATAGAATTTTCTCAGAATTTTGAATTTTTTTTAATTAATAATTCGTAATTATCCAATCATAACCAACTCCCCACTAATCAACTCCCCCACTATCTCACTTCTCATTTACGTATAGAAAAATATAATTAATTTTAAAATTCAAATTCAAACATTTAATAAATAAATTAAAAAATCTTAATTTGTAATATTTTTAAATTAATTTAATATATAAAATTAATTATTAATAATTATAATTAATTAATTTTATCAATAAAGTAGTTATAATTTTATTTTAAATTTATTTATTATAATTTTATTTTAAATTTATTTATACACTTCCTACGTCAACAACTACCTATTCTTATCCATAATATACTTTTATTAATAATTATTAACTTCTCTTATCAAATATATTATAGTAACTTCTATAACAACTTCCCACTATCATGGAAGTTATTTTTCAAACCGTGGCAAAAAACTAATCTTAAATTATTTATTAGTGGAATAAAAATATCTACAATTCATTCCTAAAAAAAATCTCCAACTGTTCCCTAAATTTTATACAATTTTATATTTTTTCAGAGATAAACAACCGTGGACTATGTAATTGTAATTTTCAAATTTCAAATTTTAACTTTTCAAATCAGCATTTAATCTAAAACAATAGTTAATTTTTCTTAAATTCAATCCTCAACCAAAATCTTTTTCACTCTATGAAGAAAAAATGCAAAGCGACAGAAAAAGTTGGTGATAGTAATGGCAAAGGTTCTTTTCAACTTTTTTTATCCTCTATTTCTTATTTTATTTTTGTTCTAATTTTTATCTTTTTAAATTTCTTATGTCCAGAACTCCAGATGCAACCGATATATTGCAATCTCATGATGATCTTTTCAAATTTAAAAATAGAGTTATTCACAAACCTCCAGGAGTCCTCCATTGCAGGATTCAGATGAGCATGGAATTGTATGGGATGTCTAGAATGTTTTAGTGGATGTCATTATTTGTAAGGTAATATATTTGTGAAAAATTTGCTTTTCTTCTTTTAATCTTAAAATCACCAATGTTACTAACACTGAATTACATGGTTTGATCATTAAAGGTCTCTTAATTTAATGGTGATGTGAGAAATGAAAATATAATCTTAACTTACTTATAAAATATAAAATATAAAATAGTAAGGGTGGTGGAGTTGGAAAATGAAACATGTTTTCTTTTTGAATTAAAAGTTAATAACCACTGAGATGTGGCATCTGAAATCTCTGTCGATATCTTTGTATTTTTTTTCTTGAATTTGCTACTATTTGAATGTAGAAAGTCAAATTTCATTCGACATTTTTTTGATGGAATTCAGGCTAATCTTGAAGGACACAATTGTAAATTTATTAATATCTTCATATTGAATTTATGCAGGATTACTGAGAAGTTATTACAAATCAAGTTCTTTACACATTTGAGTATCAAGGTTTGCTACTAAATATTACAAATTTTAAGACTTTTTTAATACACTAATAATGTCTACAATTGCATGGTTTCTATGGGCTTTTAATTTCTAAATTTCATATATTGTTGTTTGCAGGCTTTTTTGAAGTAGATAATATTGACTCACTTTTTTGGCACTAGATATATAATTAGTAAATCATTAGTTTTAGAAACATTATAAGTACCCATCATATTTTCAATTGTGTAAACAAAATTTTTTAGATACCTCATGTAGATTCAACTTATTTCTATTTTAAGCATTAAACATTGATCCGATTACTATTTAAGTTTTTATTTTTATGATCTATGATAATTATTAAATATTGCAGTTCTCAAACTCTTGCAATCTCGCAAAAAGGAGACTAAGATTTGCTATAAGTCCAAGACACATTTCAGATATGATTTGCTTCGTGATTTTTCTTCTTCTTATATTCGTCTTTGTTTACTTCGATTATTTTATAATATTCAATTACATTGAATTTGATTTTTACAAACAATTAATATAATACATATCCGAATAATATGTCGTGCGTAGCACGGGGCACACACTAGTATATATATATTTGAGGGATGTCAGTTATTTTGTTGACCCTTCAAAATCTCATAAAACACTAAATTCTAATTTTACATCATTTGGATATAAAATAATTTAAAAAATTTAAATTGTTGGTTTTCTTCTACACAATCTATCGGCCATTATCTTAACCACCTTCCTAAATTTTAGACCCACTCTTTATCCATAATTAAAGAGGGAAGTTTTTGAGTATTCAAAATTAAAATCATAATGAATATATTTATAATTTGATTCCTCACCACCCATCTAATGCTTAATCTCTTTCTTTTTGTTTCTTACTTCCTATGTCTTCCTGCATGGTGGCATCCTTTATGGTGGTTTAATTTTGCTCAATGATATTAATGTTCCTACAATTAACAATGATTCACTAATATTGATTTGCTAAGTTTATTCAAAAATATTTATAAACTTTTTTAAATCAATTATTTTTGATAACTTGGGTGATTATTTGCTAATATTTATTCATTTTCAGTAATACATGATTCGTGTTTTAAGGTACGTCTTTGTACTATTTGATTTATTTATTTTTCGAATATATTTTTATACGGATGACTGTAATTTTTATCTAATCATATTTTTCGTGTTTTGTAGATTATAATACGAATTCATTTTCAATAATACATGATTCGTGTTTTAAGGTACGTCTTTGTACTATTTGATTTATTTATTTTTTGAATATATTTTTATACGGATGACTGTAATTTTTATCTAATCATATTTTTCGTGTTTTGTAGATTATAATATGAATTCATTTTCAGTAATACATGATTCGTGTTTTAAGGTACGTCTTTGTACTATTTGATTTATTTATTTTTGGATATATTTTTATACGGATGACTGTAATTTTTATCTAATCATCTTTTTCGTGTTTTGTAGATTATAATACAAAGTGTCATTAAGTTTGTGAACGGAGCACACATGACATCATCATTTGCCAAATTTAGTAAGCATGGTGATCGCAAACATTTAACATGTATTTAAATTTTTTTACATATGTATTAGTTCGAGATTTTATGATTTGGAGTTATTTATGATCTACTTTCAAGTTTCAATCAACTACCATAATTGCAAATTTAAAATTACTCATTTGAATCCCTTAATTAGAAGTGGTTCGATTTTCAAATTCGCACATATTAATTATTGGATATATTTCGTATGTAGTAAGTACTTAATTAAAAAAACAAGATGTTTAAGCAGATAATTAGTATTTAATGTCCAATTGCCCATGTGTAGTAAAAAAATTATTACGCAAATCATGCTTATTCTAATGAGAATTGAAGTTGGTTTCTTCATCTTTCTGTTTGTGGGTGAACAAACATTAGTGAATCATAGTCTTCTATAGCTATTTATTTTGAAAATATGGTGCTAAATTTGTGATAAATTAATTTACTCTAAATAAGTCTCATACTTGACGACAATTACATCTATTTTTCCGACACTTTAGGTAAAGAAATTGGTGGAAAATGGGAAAATTGCATCGACCTCCCCTGAACTATATGTATTTGGCATCCACCCCCCTCAACTTTAAAAAATTGGCATGGACCTCCCATTTCTCAAATTTTCACTATATTTACTAATGAAATGACTAAAATGCCCCTCCCATGATAATAAAACAAATTAAAATAGTTTCTAGAAATATAGTAATAATGTTTTTAATTTTATAATAATAATCTTTTTAATTATGAATAATTTTTATTATATCAAATAATATTACTTAGGCTCCGTTTGTTTGACAGGGAATGGAATCTAAAATGAGAATAAGATTTCTGGTAATTTGATTACTAGAAATCTGATTCCATTAATAGTGTTTGGTTTCTACAAAAAAATTGGGTAAGGATATAAATATATATTTTTCTTTTTTATATTTTGTTCAAATACATATAATAAAGAATGGAATTTAAAATTAAAGACTTTGACATAAATACCGTTATTTTAAATCATATTTGTATAATCTAATTATAAATTTTATGACAAAGTAGAATATTTGATATTATATATATACATAAGTGTATATACATATATGTATATATTTAATTTGGTTAAATAATAAAGAATAAATAAGATATCAATTTGGTTCAATTGAATTATCCGCTTTTAGAAAAATGATAATTAAATTGAACATGCTTATTTTTTATTTACATATTGTTCGACTTTTAAAAAAATTACATGTATGCATTTTTCATATACCAATGCATTGATAATTATTTTAAGTCGGAACCATATTATTGTTAATAAATAAAATATATTAATCATATGTGACCAACAACCATTTCAAAAGTACTATCGCAAAAACAACATAGCAATTTTTCAATTTCATTCAATAAATAAATATCAAATAAAATGAAATTACGATCTATTTTGATAATGAAAATATTCTAAATAAATTAAAAATACTAAACTATTTCTTCATAAATAATAACTTAAATAAAATGAAAAAATAAATAACTATTTTGTTGATTTTGTATTATATTTGATATAAGGGTAGTAACGACATTAAAGTAGTGCATTTATGATTACCTTATTATGGTAATCACATTACCTCCATAAAACAAGGTAATGTAATTCCCTTATTTGAGATGATAATTCCCATATTTTGGGAATTAGATTGCATTCCATAATATCAAATAAAAAATACCAAACAAGGTTATTTGATTTTTGGGAATCATATTCCCCATTTTGATTCCATTCACTTGACAAACAAACGGAGCCTTAAAGATATTAATTTAGCTCTCATAATACAACATGTGTTAAATCTCATGAAAAAATATGTTAGTATTATAATTATGTTAATTATACTATTTCTTATTTTTATGGTAATCTTCAATAATTTTTTTAAGTTATTTTTACTTATCTAGATATAGTTAGAATAAATTCACATTACTGATTAAAAATATAGGATGATAATATATTGTTTATTTTTCAGTTTGTTTCAAGAAAGATAGAAAAAATAATATTATGTTAATGCATCTTAGTTTACTTTCATTAAACTATACAACTGTTTTTATAAATAGTCATAAATTATTGTCATTGTTAAAATATTACTATATATATATCAATTTAATAACAAAAGCATGATGGTATACTAGAGGTCATTTACTTTTTTCATACTATTATTGTTTCAAATTGATATACCACTAAAGTAGAATCATTTTTGGCAAAAGAAGTTGAATTTCTTTTATGAAAAACATGTTTAAGTAAATCGAATGTTAGATATATAGATTTGTTAGACTCTTACTTGTATACTTGTAGCTTTCTTTAATATAGAAAAATTAAAATTATTTAAGTTTATGAAAAATGTCTAGACTATATTGATAAACTTAATCAATAAATTTTTTAGATTACTAAGACAATTCATTATTAATTGATACATTACCTTTTTATGAGATTATAATTATAATGAAAAAAGTGAATGAGGGGAGGTCTATGCCAATTTTTTAAAGTTGAGGGGTGTAAATGCCAAATACACATAATTCAGGGGAGGTCGATGCAATTTTCCCGTGGAAAATTGAAGTTCATAGACAATTTATGACTTTAGTTTGTTTGTACCATAAACACTAAAACAGGTAAACTTTGAACAATTTACATTTTAATTTTAATTTTTATAATCTAGGATATTTAATTAAATATGACTATATTTATCAATTCTTAAACTCATGGAAAAGAAAATTATGATTTGTTTTGAGTTCGGAAATATTTAATAAGAGAATTACATTATATTTGTGTTAGAAGATGTTTGGCTAAGTTTATTCAAAATATTTATAAACTTTTTCATTTAGTCAATAAATATCATTGGTCTAATTACCATAAATTTAGTGAATATTTTTCAAAGCTATAAGTTTTGATTAATTACGAGTAAGTAAATTTTGTATCAAAGTTCACTAAAATTAAAAGAACTAATATATAATATTGTAAAAAATACTAGACTGCTATGTGATACCACATTTAACATATAATTATTAATCTAATGACAAAAGTTAGTTTCAATTTAAGATAAAATAATTAAATACATTTTTTTATCCTTTATGTAATTACTTTGTGAGGCCAAATGTTCATTTCACAATCAATTTTATTTTACCTTGGATTGGTGTGAAGAGTGTGTTTATATCTTCTTGATAAGTTATTTTCCCTAGATACAAAATATGTAGTTAATCAAATAGTTTTTGGTGCATTTTCTCACTACACTTTTTCTAATTTATAACATGTTTAGTAATTTTAATTTATCCTAAATTATACCGTATATAATTCATACATTGCATCATAATATATTAGTTGTTAAAGAATTTAAGGCACATTTATGATTTACTATATAGTGTTTTTAAATAATATATAATGTATTTTTATTAGTTTTGTGTATCTATGAATATTTTTATGCTCAATATTAATAATATATTTTATTATTTTTTATCACAATCAACGTCTTTAATTCATGAAAAAAGAATACAACCACATAAAGACTATTAAAATTCAGAATAGTTTTTGTAATCAATTTCTTTGACTCAGGCCGTGCATAGCACCGGTTACACACTAGTGAGGATAGTATAAGCAAGTAAATTGAAATCATCTTGCATTCTTAAATTCTTAGCCCCTTCAACAATACACAACATAACCATATTTCGCTTTCTATCTTATGATATAAAAGTAATTTCAGGATGAAAGAAAAATATGTTCAAACAAACATGTTCAACAACAACCTTTTAATTTTTATTGATGAAATGACATTATCATTTAATAAATATATTTGGTCTTGACAGAGAAATTATTAGCCTTTTATACTATTCTCCAGAAAATTCCCATTCACTTGTATAAATTTTGTTTTTTACTTGTATAAAAAAGTAAAACATAACAATAATTTTGAGTTTGTGGTATGTATTTGATAAATATTTTTTTGCATTTGAGTTGATATCAAAATTTATATCACATGTTAGACTTCTAAATGTGTAACTTATGATGTATATATTGTTAATTGATTTTCTCAAACTAGTATCGAGTCGCACGAGCTTGACAATTGTGTTCAAAGCACTGCAAATATAATATATATATATATATGCATTTTGATAAACTTAATAAAGTAAAACGAATTTAAAATGTTTTCGATTATATAGAATAATAGAACTAATAAGATGCCTGTAGACACGTGGCATCAACCCTTGAATAATGGATTAAAAAATTAGTTCAAAAATATTGAAGAAGTAAGATTGGAATAATGAATTTGGACAGAGACACACAAACACTGTGATGGTAGTTAAGCCGCCTACCTTGACAGGCACTCTTTCTTTCATACATACTGTATGGGTTGGTGGGGAACTCATTTCTCCACCAAATTTTATTTTTTTTGTTATATATATATATATATATATTAATTCAACAAATTTAATTTTTGTTACATATATTATATTAATTCACCAAATTAAATACGATTTTGCCTCCTCAACTATATTCCTTGAACCATATAATAGTACACTTATTCCGAATATAAGAATTTGTCTTAATGACCTTTTAACCACTAATTTTTATTCTCTTTGTTAGTTTCTCTATCTTTTTTTTTTCTTTTTCACAAATTCTATTTTCTTACATATGTATTACCTAGAATTTCCCCAATACATTAAGATTGACTATTAAAAATAATATTTATAGCACTAATGTTAAATGATTAGGTGACAACACATTATATTAATGTTAAAATTCAATGAAAGTGCTGTTTCAAACTGAATTAATTCATACACGTTTTTAATATCTTTAATGCATATTTGAAAACATATACATATGTATATCAAATCAGGCGGTAAAAAGCTGTACAATTTTGTTTAACTCATATATATTTTGGACAAACATATATATATATATATATATGTATAGATAATCAATCTATTTAATTATATCTATATATATTGTCAAAACACAATTGTTTAATAAATCAATCCAAACATATCTATTCTAGTAGATTAGGGTATTAAACATATATTTATACAGTGTAAAAATATACATACAAGATATTGAAGATTTATTTAAATTAATTTAATTATATGACAATGCTATACTTGAAAGGGACAAATGTATTATTTTAGGGGGTATTTTCCTATTGGCATGAAAGGTATGGCATAGGTGCAAACTATATGTCACCCAAATATAAATTATATGTAACTATTCAAAAGTCTAATTCTTTTATATAATATATAAATATATATAGATATAACATCACCGGTTGTTGGAAAACCAAAAAAACAAAAGCTTGTGGGGACTTAATCGCCCCCACCATCCAGCACTCAGTCAAATACAAAGATTTACAAAACCCACACGGAGAAATGTAATCATGAAATGGCAATAAATAATTGACTGAAAACATTATGGTTTCCTTTGTTTATGTTTTTAATAAAAATTTGAATTTTTTTGTAAGATTGTATATTTTGAAAATTTGTATGAGAATAATATGTGTTTGTTTATGTTTTTGAAAATAGGTTAAAAGTTATAATATATGTCAAATTAATAGTAATTGATTAATGGATTGATTAATGGATGATGTGTAGAATGATCGTATTAGTTATTAGTTGTGTATGTAATGATTATGTGAATTAAAAATAAATAATTCAAATAAAATTGTACAAAGAGAAAGTGAAATAATGATTATAATAAATAATTTGATTGGTAAATATGTGAAATGATATATATATATATATATGATTGATATGTAATTATATAGTGGTTTGAAAAAATAGAGTTGAAAAAAATAAAATTTTGAATGAGAATTTGTTGAATTAAGTTTATTTATAATTTTGTAATTTAAAATTTTGAAAATGAAACTCGAATCATACCCAAACAAGGCCTATTTTTTTAATCTAATTATTTGATTTTAGTTTTATTCATTGCATTATTTTTAAATATAGTTGTACAATTTCGATTTAGATGTAAAATATTTTAAAAATTATAATGGAAAACACTTATAAATAAAGATAAAATTAAACTTAGATAAAATTAGCCCATTTAATTTAAATCTATCTCATTTAATTTTCTTCTTCTTTTTTTTTTTTTTAATTTGAACCATTCATTATATGGGGACCATAATCATCTTTCATGCCGGTGTGGTGTACTTATTCCATCAATTTCTCACATTTTTAGTGTTCTAACAATAATAATAATAATAGTCCATTTCTCACTACTACCTAATCAATACATATCTGCCTTCCAAGACCTTTCTTCAGCTAATAATACACTCTTTTATAACCCCATACGTGAACACCACCCCTTTGATCATTTCAATTCATACCATTACCACCTAAACTTTGTTTCCATGGCTGCCATTGTCAAGTTTCTTAAGTTTCTCAGATACAAACTGAGGCGCAAACGAGTTTCAGATAGAGTTGCAGCTCTTAATATTGCAGAAGAAGAAGAAGATAGCCCTTCTAAAGGGATGGGAATAATGAGATTCTCATGGGAACAGATTGAGAAATTCCTGTCGAATTTCTCTGTGGTGATCGGATATGGAGGATTTAGTACTGTTTATCTTGCTCGATTCCCAGATTCATCCATGGCTGCCGTGAAGATTCAATGCAGCAGTGAGCGTCTTAATCAGGTTTACAGGCAGGAATTGGAGATCTTGTGTCATCTTCATCATCCCAACATTGTCAAGCTTCTTGGTCACTGTGATGATCGAGGTTCGTTATAGTTCCATTAATGTCTGTATAGCTAAAGCTCTTATATCTGTTTATATATATATATATATATATATATTGATTCTGATGAATGATTATAATTGATGTTACAGAAGAAGGCATATTGATATTCGAGTACGTCCCAAACGGCAATCTGCAACAAAAACTATACGCCTCAAACACAGTGCTTTCATGGCGGAAACGAGTAGCCATAGCCTACCAGCTCGCACAGGCTCTGGAATATCTGCACGAAAAATGCAGCCTGCAAATAGTCCATGGCGACATCAAAGCTTCGAACATATTACTCGACGAGCACCTAAACTGCAAGCTATGCGATTTTGGGTCTGCAAAAATGGGTTTTTCGTCAACGATAACACCACCTTCAAGATCACGAAATCGGATCATGATGGTGGGTTCACCAGGGTACACAGATCCACACTACTTACGAACCGGGCTCGCCTCCAAAAAGAACGACGTGTACAGTTTTGGTGTCATTTTATTGGAACTTATCACCGGAATTGAAGCTTTTAATCCGGCGAAAGGTGAGAGGCTGACGGTGAGGGCTGAGCCGCTGCTGAGGGATTCAGAAAGGGTGGCGGAGATGGTGGATCCACGGCTCGAAGGGGATATAGATATGGATGAAGCTAAAGCTATGGCGGCCATTTCAGCTATGTGCTTATGTGATTCTCCAAGCCTTAGACCTTCTGTATCGGAGATATTGAATACAATGAGAAACAAGATTTCTTCTATATCTTTACTATAGAACAGATTTAAGTTACTGGTTTGCAAATTAATCTGTGAATATTTGCTGCTGTAGTTAGATGATTCAGAGTGGTGTGTAAATTTTTGTCCAAAACATATACATGAAATACGTGTCTTTTTTGTGTACATCTATTCTGATTTCTGTATAGTCGATTCTTGCTTTTGCAAATTATTTTCGATCCAAAGAAAATTGAGTATTAAGGTCAATGTTGGGAATATGGAGTCACAATGGCGATAAGATAAACAAGTAATCATTGGATAAAATAAATTACAAAAGACACGGTAATAAATTTATGTGGTTTGATTAAATCCAATCTACTACGTCTATCACAGAGTCAATTGATTTGTGTGCATAATGTTCGGGCGTGTAACAATAGTTGGTGATGGTTTTGAGAGTTAAAAAATAATAAATGATTAAAAAGACATTGATTGCTTCAAAGTGAAACATATGTGCTTTGAAAAATTCTCTTGAAACCCATTTTTTATCAATAAAATCACACTCATAAATTATTAATACTTATTTATATATACAAGTGAGAAGCACGTAATCATGCTTAAGCTTCTTTAAGAAGCATCACCATTTAAAAAACAATCTGAAAGATGCATTTTATCTTCTGAACATTGAATTTCCATGTCAACTTCATTTAATTAATCATTTTCTGCCACCTCATCATACTATGATTTCAGCTCCTTTTTTTAACCATTTAATTAATGAAGTTGTCATGAATTTTTTACTTTGGTTATGTTCAGGTGTAATATTGAGAAAATAATTACAATTAACTATTAATGTGTTTTTGTGGAATGGTAACATGGAGATGATTTTCAATTAACAGGCTCGACTCGATTAAAACTCGTTGCAATATAAATATCGCAATAAAAAAAAACTCGTTTCGTATAAGTACTTGGCAAATATTAATGCCCCCATATTGATCATGTAAATAAAGACCCTTTTTAATTTGCCAAACTTGACCATCTTTTTCTTTTGAAACCAATTGAGATGAACCATTTGACAAGCAATCCCTTGCTTCATATCCCAACACTGGTAAAAAGCAAGCAACTAAAGAAATTCTTGCATTGCAAATGAAGAAAGGAACTATAACTTTAATTCTTTATCCTCATGATATATACTTGTAATCCTAACAATACCCTCAATTCTTATGCTCTTAAAACCATCAAAAAGCCCACAAATTTCCTCATCATCATAATCAAACCATGGCCCCAGAAACAAGCACTGTAAAAACCCTAGACCAAGAGGTTAGAGAACTAATCTCTACACTCACAAACCGCCTTTCGAGCATTCAAAACAGTCACAAATCTGGAGGTGGATCAAGCAATAGCCCTAATCAAGACGAAGATGAAAATGGGGTTAGGGTTATAACTCTTGCAGGGACCAACTTAGGAGCCACCATGCGTGGGGACATGACCGATGATAAGCCTGCCGGACCAGGTTTGTCATTACAGGAAAACGAAGATTTTGCAACTTATGTCAATAGTAATTTTCAAGCCATTAATAATTCGATCATGCTCGGTGGTAGCTATAATACCAACGATCCAGGGGTTCATTTGGACATCTCCGATTATGTCGACCACAACAATGGTGGGATGTTGTCCAAACGAGGAAACGAAAAGGGCAAGAAACACGAGAGAGGAAGTGTAAGAAATGGACATACTGTTATGACTCAAAATTCTGAATAGGGTTTGTGACAGTTGAAAGAAGAAGAAGAAGAAATTACTACATGCATGGCTAAATGGATGTGTTTTAATTTTTAAATAAAAGGCTCATTTTTCTTTTGTTTAGTGGCAATAATTTTATCCTTTCGTGTGTTTGAGTTGCTTGGTTATGTGGATTTTTATATTATCTACTGTTTTTCTGATTTTTAAATGTTACAAATCCATAGCCATATAATTATCCTACTGAAAGATGAAGCATTTATCAGAATAATTTCAGATTAAGGTTATTCAGGATCAGCAACAAAATTAAGGGTAAACTGCAAAATTCATCATGTAACTTAAGGGGGTTGGCAATATTTGGTCCTTTTTTAATTGGCAAAATCATGACTGTAAACTTGGTAAAAGTTGCAATTTAAGGACAAATGCCACTGGAATTTGTAATATTGGCCGGAAATTATTTCTCAATGACAAAATTGTTTTCTATTTGATTAAAAATTAGTGGACTAAATATTATTTATTACTTATTACACGACCCAAATTGTTTAGGATTAATTACATTAACTAGTCCTCATATTTAAATTATTAAAATATTCCTCATATTTAATGAATCAAGCCCGCTTATTTTTGGTTCATAACAAACATCCATTCTTATGATAAAATCTTACATCGAACCCCTTCTCACTAACCGTTAGTCCGTGGGATGAATAGTCTTTATAAACTTTGGTTTGTTTGAGATTTTATGAAACTTAAAGCTACTTTACAAAAAATAAGAGGCCAATAAGAACTTATATACAAAAATATATATATGACAAATCGAGTCCAATAATTTTAATATGTGTCGATTTTCATGCATATTTGCGTGAAAAAGATATACAAAGTACACAATCAAATCGTTGGACTAAATATATAATTAACGAAATTGTGTGAGTTCTCAAATAGATTTCGATTAGTTTGTAGTTGAATTTGAGCATTATTATAAGATTGGCAAAATTATAATTTTAAACTTCTTATGCAATTATTATTGTTTTTATATAGCTAAGTGAGCAATCCTACCCCTATATCAAAAAATAATTAAAAAGGATTGGTTACATTAACACCTTCCTCATTTAGTGTAATTATATAAAGTTAATTAAAAAATTAATTACATAAAGATATTTAAGGTATATATCAAAAGTTTACTAAAAAAAATTATTTTTATAATAAAAGAATCAGATAGATATTTGGTCATTAAAGTATATCATGGTTATGCCTTTTGTTTGTCACTTGATAATGCATGCAAGACTTTTGAACTCCAGATAATATAGAGTTCTAGACTATATATGATATTTATTCTTCTTTAGACAACTTATTATGTACGATCAATTGTTGACATATGTATTAAAATTGATTCGGATTGTCGCACACAATAGTCTATATTCTTCCTTTTTCAATAATATCTACTTGAAGAGATCGGATTCGGCAGATTTGGATTCGTATAGACCCATGTGGTACTTCATTGTACGGTATATATAAGATCCATTTTCAGTTCTCGGAAATTACAAACCTAAAATCGAATGAAAAAATTCGATTCGGTTTGGTTTCACAGAAATTTTTAAGAAATAAAAAAAAATGCTTGGTTCAGTTTTACTTTTGTGAGTTTCCCTAGTTTATATAATTATTAATATATATTATATATTTCGATTTTCGGTTTTATTATCTGAACCACATAAATTGAAACTGAACCGAATAATCGAAATATTTTTTCAGTTCATTTCGGTTTGGACCGAATTCGAGGGTTCGATTCGGACAGTTTAGTTGAATTTGAACACTCGTGGATACAATACAAGTACCGTAATTGGTCTCAATAATTGCTGAAACCTAATCATTCTTGGAACAAAAAACAAAGGCAAAAACTCGAAATATAGTAAGACTAAGCCTGTGGACTTCGAATATTTTCAGATTCAACTTCAATTTTTATGACTCGAAACTCCGGTTCTTGCTCCTTTATCTCTTCACTTTCCGGTACTAATTTTACGTCGTTTTTTTGCATTTCTTTGTCCTTACCCCACAGCAGAACGTACAATCCAGCCATAACGGTAACCGATCCGATCAAACTGCTCAACAAAGCAAAACGATTGGCATAACATAATCAATTAAAACAACAATAAAAAGATGAAGTTTTAAGAGCACTTTTATTGAAATCACCTTCCAAGATGAAGTTGCTCGTGCAAAACGGGTACATCGAACGAAGCTGCCATAATCTGCACGAGGGGACTGAAAGCTGCAGTGAAAACAGGACCCCGTTTCTTCACACACCACGACATTCCCACGAAGCACAATCCCGACCCCACGATCCCCTGTTTTTCACAATCAAGTTATACCGAGATGCTATTTTTCAAACGTTTAACTAAAGCTAAGTAATGGGTCCCCAATTATGAATAGTGGTATTATCGTGATTTAATATTATAATTCATATAAGAGCAACATTAATATGGTAGGATTATGGGCCGCACAAGGGGACCCGAGCCGACAGCCCAATAAGACGAGCCCATGGCCCAACCGAGCTTGTTATAAATACCATCCTAATCCGCTAAATCAAGATTATCTGGTAGACAGTCTAAAAACTAGAATTACTCAATACTCTCTGAATCTACATGATTGAGGAGTACAATATCTAAGAACTACGAAGAGGCTTGATCTGATACATAGGAGTACAATATCTAAAAACTACGAAGAGGCTTGATCTGATACATAGGCAGCTCGGTAGAAGATACCGAGCGCAGCCCCCAATCCATTAAAACACTAACTGGTCTGTCATGGGTCGTATCAGATCCCAAACCACGTGTTATTCACGTGATACATATTTAATCTCGCATCACTAAGGATATATATACTTACGGCATATAGTACAATCAAGATGTCGATTTTACTCGTCACGATCCAAACGTGAAGTTCCCTGTCGATCGAGAAACTCAAAACAGCAGACTGAATGGCACTAAAGAAGGTCAATATGGCAGTGCTCGAATATTGGCATGGATATCTCTTCCCGATATACGTTTGCAAAAGAAACCACGCGCCCCAACACAACGTCCCTGCAAATAACGCCACCGACCCGATAGCCCATTTTTCTCTTCCAATGTGGGAATTCAGTTTCGTATGTTGTTCGATAGATTGTGCGTTCGAAAAGTGAAACAAAGGGATCCCTTTGTAAAACATTAATAAGCTCACACCCACAACGCACACAAACGCGCCTACCAATTTCGCTCTCCCACTGCTGTATTTCGTGTTTAAAGTCTCTAAACTGAAAAATAGAAAACGAAAAGAATTGAATTTCACGCATATTTAGGATTGTCGAAAAGAAGAAATTACATTCGATTATGAACACACCGAAATGGTAAAGCCATTAGAAATGTTACTACAGGGACCATGTTGAGGAAGGCACAGGCAAAAGTTGCAGAAGTATATTCTACACCAAGAAGGAAGAGATATTGCGTTAACGATGCCCTACAAAATCATGTTACCGTGTTTGTAAGTACATTTCGTGCCATTTTCCTCCAACAAAATAAACCCGTGGATTCAAACTGACCCGATAAGTCCACTCAGGAAAAGGTTACATAATATGCTCAATGTGAGCTTAGGCCTACTTTTCCTGCAAGAACACTTTAAGCTCACATTACGATATATACATATATATATATATAAAACGAGAATTAACTATGTAACATGGCAAGATCGATAATCAAAACAGGGTAAAAAAATCGAACCTTTCCAAAAAGAATGCTAGCGGGGATAGAAATATGGCAGAAACTGCTTGTCGATAAGTGATGAAAACCAAATGGTTCATCCCATCAGCAACGATTTTCTTGAGAAGTACATTACTTATAGCAAAGGCTAAATCGATAGCTATCATCAGTATAACCGGGTACCACTGGACTAAGCTCGTCATTGCATATAACAACTTCGAGAGTCATATGCATATTATATAAGTCTCTACATTACTTAGTTAAAGTTATCAACTTTGACAATAGTTTAATACATATTCTCTTCTACTTTTGATCAACAAATCTAGAATATATGTATTTAGAATCAATGTACAAGCATGAATAGAGGTTCAGAATTGATAATAATGGCATCAAATACAGAGGCGAGGCCTACGTATTCATATCGACCACTGAAGTTATTTCGTGGGATTCTCATCATGTATACATTGTGTGTTTAATGTTGTACACGTGAATTAATCTAAAGAAATACTTCTATAAGTAGTCATCAGCATCTAAGAGTGGGGATTGAAGATAAATCATTCTCATAGTTTAGCATCTAATTCTTCAAATAGCATATATCATTTTGAAAAGGGATGTAGAATAATATATCATCCCTTTGTGTAACATATTGTACTTTTTTCTATTCAACTTGTAAAGCATCTATTAATAGAAGTTAGTGCAAGGGAAGGATATGTAATATTAGTAATGATCCTAAGAGTGGATGAAATGTACATACACAATTAAATTATTGGAGGGCATGTGTCTCGGGTTAGCCCATGAACCATATTGCATCCACATATTTGATTAGGACTAAGAGTCGTAATAGGAATATAAGATGAATAGAATATCATGTACTATTACAAATAGATTACTCTCGATTCCTCTCTTTGGAGCATCACAAAAACGAGTTAAGATGTGTAAATATCAGTAAGAGGGTGTTTGGCTAAGCTTATTTAAAACATCTTATAAGTTCTTGCACCTTATAAGATGTTTTATGAGCTTATAAGATGTTTGGTCTTATTTAAAAAATAAGCTCTTAAGCGTTTGGTAAAATAAGTCTATTGAACTTATAAGATGTTTTCAAATGTTATACGAGAGAGTACAATAATAAAAATAAATATTTTTTGGAGAAAAGTATTATTGGAAAGGAGAAATTAACTAAGGTTATTTGTATCTTTTAAGAATATAAACAACATCCAAGATTTAAGATTTTGAAATAAGTTAGGTTTTGCTTACTTATTTTTTATTTGCTTATAAGACCCAAACATCTTATTTTTTGGTCTTACAAACTCTTTTTTTTTTAAATTATCCAAACACTTTTAAAGAGCTTATAAGCTCTCAAACATCTTATAAGATGTTTAAAAGAGTTTATAAGCTTAGCCAAACACCCTCTAAGACGCTTGAAAATAATACAATTTTCAATCAAATCGACTAGCTAGGCTTGTAAACGAGCCCGATCCAGTATGTGTGGATTCATTAACTCCACTACATTAAAGGTAAATCAATCATTTCACATGTATTATGTGTTATAATGTGCTAGTTTCTTACATATACTAGTTTCTTACATACAAATTTTGCGCATTTTCTCAATCGGAATACAACAACGAACGGGTTACCAAATTTCAGTCAAATTTGACCGTACGAAAAGACAAGTGAATGTCACATCAGATACGTATATAAGTATATAACACAACTTCGGAATTTATGTTGTTCATGTATAACATGTAATAGCGACATAATATCAGGAAGCCAGTCCCTTTCTTTGGACTTTCTTACAAAAGCTATTTATGATCTCCACTTGGCCACTATTTATTTCCAACAAAAGATTCCAACTCAAAAGAGTGTTTGTGGTAAACCTCTCGTTATCAACACCTTTTGATACGTACATACATCAATTCTTTTGAGTACCTGCTCGAGAAAATGCTCATGCATGCAAGAGAAAAAATTACTTTGGTACCTTTGTATTTTTTTATATTTTAATTTTATAAATTTGGTATTATAGTATTACTTTTTATTTCAAAAGTGATATCAACTTTAAATAACAGATGGAAAAGTCATTAACTTTACATCATTTTGGAGGGATGTATTGGATTTTTGGTGCTATGATTTTTGAATAATACAATTTGATATCGTAGTAACATATTAACATTTGTAAAACAAAAACAATAATTTGACTATTTAGCTATCTATCTATATCTATAATCTATAACTATTATAAAAATATGGATGTTAAAAAATACTTGCATTTCTTCTTTTTTAAAAAGTCTAAGATGCCCCTATATAAATATTATACTTGGGAAAAGATAAGGTCAATTGAGTAAGTAAATTTATTTGCAGTTAATTTTATTCTTTTAAGAATTAGCGTTAATTCATTGCATGCATTATTGTAATAAATGATTTCATTGATCCATTGTAAATATTCAAAAGTGATTTACATCTAGTTTTTTTGTTATTGTGTTAGTTCATTATATGTAATTTAATAATAAATGAGTTAATTTGTTCATTATATTATATATATATATGTTATTGTATGTAATTATATTATATATACATATGTGTAATTTAGTTTTTATATTTATATTTTATTCATAAAAGTGTGAATCATTTGGGATAACTTATACGATTTAATTACATTTTTTATTTTTTTTAATATCAAATACCCATATATTAATAATCTAATGTTATCCTAAAACATTAAAAAAGATTTATTATTGTTATTGTTAAAAATGTTCATGAAGTTGTGTTTAATAGTAAACAAATTTTATTCAATGTATGCCTATAAAGCTTCTACATTACTAATACGAGTACTTGATAAGAATATGAATGGAGGAACTTTCACATATAAAATTTCCTTTAGACTTCGTGCAAATTCTATTATATTCTCAGTAATCTTCATTTGAATAAATTAAAAAAAAATGCTAGCACTATCTACGGATCACCAATTTTCAATTCGATCATCCTGGAAATAATATTGGGGAGTAGAATCAACAGAGATTTGTAATAAATATTTCACTAGGTAAGTATTGACATTCAGTAGCTTCTTGTTTTTGTAATTGGACTTGGAAAATAACTTTTTTCCACTCAGCTGAGCTTGAGGTGCAATATTGATAAATATTGTTAATTATCAATACTATGTATAATTAGTAAGGAAAAGTCATGTACAAATACTTTCTGTGTCTGAAGGAACTAGGGATGGCAACGGTTCTGGGTTCAATCTGGAACCGCCCCGAAACTGCCCCGTTGGTTCCGGTTTTCCAACCACCAAACAATTTCGATTTCGGTTCCAGGTCCAACTCGTAACCGCCTTATTTTTATTTTTTATTATTGAGATTAATATTTGATATTTTACTAAACATTAAGATTATTCAACCAAGTAAAATCAATTGAAAATGTTTGTTGAGTTATTTCATTGCAAAGGAAATTGAATATCAAATCCTCAAATTTTATGTACCAATATATTAGATTTGATTTTGTCTCATTTTAATGAAATTGATTTACATAATACATAGGTCAAATCAACACATATCCTAAAGCAACAAAACATAAAATATACATTCATTTGATTTATTATAAAATCATCCAAATTTTTATGCTATTATGTAAAAGTATTACATTGTTTTGCAAGAGTAGTGTATTGTAAATGAAATACAAAACCGTCTTAATTTTTATGTTTTTATTTTGATGCGAAAGATGTAAGGAAATTACGTGATATGTTTTTATTTAGACAATTTTTGTTATTATGTGCATTTTTAGCTAATTTTGTAAAGTTAACATAATTTTGTAGACACTATAAAAGTTTTTAATTTAAATACTTTATTCTATGGTATATCAATATAGTTTAATTTGATTGCATTTACTATCATTTTGGTACTTTGTGTTTATGTAATGGTTATAATGATGTTTATGTAAAATTATTTTCTTATATAAATTCAATTTAGATGAGTAATAGGCTAAGTAAAACATAAAAGAAGGCCAAAAAAAAAAATTACATGCAGATCCGGGTACCCGTGGGTTGGACCCGGCGATTCTGATTCCAGTTCCGGACCCGAAATCGTCCCATTGTCATCCCTAGAAGGAACGGATATCATCTCATTGCAATGATGACTTATAATGTTTCTCAATATGAAGATTGGTGAAAAAACGGAGTTTCATGATACTTAACATATATACTTGTAAAATGGAGATTGGTGAAAAATGTAGTTTCCACTGCCAAACCTTATTTACCCACATAATTGATGATTATGTGCTTGGTTAAGGGAAAATCTTAATTTTAGTCCCACAAAATATCGTGATTTTATCCTACACTTTATGGGATTTTAGAAAACGTCCTAATATTTTACACTAGTTGCAATATTATTCCTTTTTTATAATAATGTTAGTCCCATACTTTATTTTTGTTATTTTAAATTGCATTTTTCTCATTTAATTAAACAAGATGTATTCAACAACTCATTAAACAAATATTATTTGCCTCTTAACACTCTGAAAAATAATTTAAAAATTAAAAAGAATAACATACGTGTTTAGCCGGGACGTTCATAACATGGACTAATCATCATTTTTCTCAATAATTTTGTTATTTTTTTCCTAATTTTTGTGGGGGGTAAGTGGCAATAATATTTGGTCAAGGGTGTGTTTGATATATTTTATATAGTTTAAGGGCAAAATGCAATTTTAAATAAAAAAAATAAAATATAGGACTAACATTGATTGAAAAAGGAACTAACATTGCAAATTTATCAAATTATTGAGACTTTTTTTAAATTTTAATAAAACATGGGACTGAAACTAGCATTGTGATATCCCGCGGGGCTAAATTTGCAATTTTCCCGCTTGGTTAACTACTCAAAATAATTTAGTTGAAACACGAGATTGGAGTTAAAGGAGAGATAAACCTTTGACTAATTAATTTTCATGTGGTTTACTTTAAAGAATTGATTCTCAACTTATATGTATAGAATGGATCAACATGATAGTTTCACTATTAAAATCCATATATAGTTTTTCATGGATCCAATTTTAGTTGAAGTTTCGTTCTATCAATTGAATTATATCGTAATCAAGTAGTTTTTATGAAATTAATATTTTTAGATTTTTCTTCATCGATCCATTTGCATGGTGAGATAATTTTGTTTAATGAATAAACTTTTTACCGATCAATATTTTGAAAGGAGTATAAATAAATCAAGTTATTTAAATAATTATATCGTAAAAAAATGTAATTAGGTTAGTATGAGATTCGTAAATATCCTATATATATATCTGACATGCTTTAGGTTTTGTAAGAACTATTTCCTGCTCTGGTTCCAATTTCAAGGTCGTGTTGAAAGCCTGTTTTTAATGGAGTTTGGTGTGTTGGTTGGTCTTCAAATTCTTATCTGATGACTCATGCTATTTTCCTATACTTATAGTTTCATACTTTATTCCTCATTTGTTCTTGACGTTTATAAATTTTTAACTACAATTATAATTTTATTAGTAATTGTGACTAACTTAGGTTCCATCGTATGATGCACCGATACTTTGAGAAATGACTCAATATAGTATTGGATACGTATTGAACACAGATATGATGTGGATACGGAGTGTATACATATCCAATACAGTTTTAAAGTATCCGAATTAAATTAAAATAAAATAAAAAATTTAGAATACGACATTCAATACGAAAAATAGAAGTATATGATACTTCCCGTATATAGATCTGGTATTTTTTGTAAATTATATAATACTTTTTGGTTAAAATTTAATATTCTTTTGTGGTCATCTTTCTTAAAAACTATAAACGAAAAACATAATTTAACAAGAAAAAATTCACGATTAATTGAAAAAAGATAGAAATAAAAAACGAGAAACCCTCATCCTATCTTTTTCTTTTTCAGTAAAGTTCTTCTTTATTGCAACAATGATCAAACTTTAATTTCTTTGGCTGCAACTTGATCAAAAATTATTTTCTTCCACCATTTTGTTCTTCAAGTATCTTCAAGTAGTTATTTATATATAGAGATAGTTTTATAATTTTTTAATTTATTAAATACTTTGTTATGTTGAATATGTACATTGAATAAAATACATGAATTGATAAAATTCTTTTACTTTTAGTAATATGCAAATATGTTTTTCTGTATTGGGGTTAGGGGTGTACGCGGTCGGGTACGAGCAGTATTATTAGAAAAAATTAACCCGACCCGACATGAGTGGGTGGACAAAATAGCAACTCGAAATTACACAATTATCTTTTCAAATCGAGTAGTTCGATTTGGTTGGGTTAATGAATTTAACGGCGGGTTGGCAGTTTTTTTCATTAGTTTGTTGTTAGCTAGTTAGTAGTAGATTAAAAATATTACTCCATGTCGATTTAATTAATAAATTAAGTTGAATGGATGTAGAAAATCAGGTGTTATATACAAATAAAAAACATATAACCATAATTTATAATGAATGAAAATTGTATTATTGAAAAAACATAAAGAATTAATCATAAATATGTGTAACATATTTTCTTAGTTGCAAAAATAAATTTTGTTCAAATAAAATCAAAATAAGTGTTCAAAAAATGTATTTAATTTATTTTTCCAAATAAAAATAAAGTGTTTTACATAAATATAAATAAAATGACTATTGTTAAAGAGTATATATCTATATATTATTTTAAAGTTTGTTGTTAATCTTTATAATATATTATTTTTGTAAATTCTATATAACTAAAGGTCGGGTTGTGGCTTATGTTGATTGAAAATTTTAAATACACCACTAGATCCAAAAATAGCGGGTGGCAAGAATATCAACCGTCTCTATCATTTAAAAGTTTAAAACCGATGATTCGCAGGCAGTTCAGTTCGATTTGAACGGTTCGAGCGGGTTTATGTACACCCTTATTTGGGGTCTTAATAATTTTGTAATATACTCTCAACCTTAATTAGATTGTAAAGTAAAATAAAAAGTTGGTACTTCTATTTTGACTATTTGGTCAAACTATTAATCATTTTATTGTTTAATTATTATTATTATTTGTAGAAGTTTTATTTGTTAAATAATTAATATAATCAATTGATTATGAAATTAATTAATAAGGGTTGTAAAATATTTCAAATTTGTATATAATATATATCATCGTATCCCATCGTATTTGTATCTTAAAATTTTTAAAAATATATATATTTCGTACTTTGTATCCATATCGTTTTGCATTTGTATCCTCGTATCCAAATCCATGCCTCATAGGTTACAACTGATTATATAAAAATAAAATATTAGATAATGAACAGTGAGACATATATATAGTAAGGAAAAAGATTTCCTCACAGGTGATCTGTAAGGTTTTCAAACCTTACAGACAATCTCAGCCACAAATTGTGGTTGAGATTAATGGGTGACATGCCAAGCAGGTTACCATGTTTTATATGAATTGTTTATTAAATAGGCCACATATTTGCATATTATTAGGATGAGGTCCTCACAATTTTGTATTTAGACCCCAAATTACCATTTTTGGTTAACCATTTGAGTTGTCCATCTCACTGGTAGTATGTATTTTTATAGCATATGTTTTTTAATGAATTTTATTATAAGTTAGAGTATTATATCAATAAATATTATGTGGAAAATATTTTCATCAAATCAGTATGTTAATCTTATCATTTAACAATATAAACTCTAAAACATTATAATTCAGTATTAGTATCACGTAAAGTATGATACTTTAACTTTGTGCTTAAAAATTGCTTGCTTGAGTATGGATGGCTAAGAAGTAAATGTTTTTTAAAAACTGAATATTTCTAAACAGTAGTGATCAAAACTCAAAACTATATATTGTTTACTTGAATACTCTGGTAAGCTAGAACTCTCGATCGAGAACATACCATGTTGAAAGCTTAATTGGTTTGAATTTATTCCTCCTCTTGCATAACATCCCAACAACAAAATAAGAATTAAAAGGTACATTAAAACATATACAATACATTTAATTAAAATTTTATTGTTACATATTTATTAATAGTTATGAAAATATAAAAGCACATAAAAAAATGTATCAATCTACCAACTTGATGAGGAAATGAATAATTAATTAGTTGATAAAATTCAATACCTTGTCAAATTTTAAAAGATTAAAAAATTTCTAAATTGCACAATGAAGATGAATTGGGACTACATATTGTTGTTTTAGTAAGTGTATCTTGTTAGAAGTTGAAATAAATTATGAAAAAATATAATATAATTAAGTATTTTTAGTATAGTGAAATTTTAATAAATTATTTAATAAGGGTGAATTAGCACAAAAAAGAAAATTTAGGTGGTTTTTGTTAAAAATAATTTTATTATTCTGAGGCTAAATATGGGTCTATCAAGGCTAATCTCATAGATTTCTGTGAGATTAGCACTGCCCTAACTAATTCGGATCCTTGTATGAAATTCGGATCTAACTAATACTATTCCTATTTTTGAGTTGAACTATATTATCAATGTATTTTATCTATCCCGCATTGTTATTAATTAATAATACTATAATTTGGCAAAAATATAATCATATTCTTTATTTAATATTTGAAAAATATATTAATTTCTATAAGTACCAATTGAGGATATATTATATATTTAAAAGCTATTAATTTTAATAATTTATCAAATTAAACTATTTTAATAATGAAATTCTCCAAATCTACAAGAATCTTGAACAATATATTTAGTTATAATAAAACTCTTGATTTCAATCAATAATGAATATAGAAGAATTTCTTTATAATGGGATTTTTTTTTTTTTTTTTTGATAAAGGTAAAAATTTTATTGATATAGGAAAAATCTAAGTAATACAAAGTATTCATAAGCGACCAACCTCAATATAGGAAGGCCTTATCTAGTACTACTAATATATCCAAGTTTCAAACTAACTCAAAAAACCAAGTATATTTGGTCTAACCATGCTAAAAATAAACACTAAGGATCATCAAAACTGAAACTGCCTCATCAATATTTCCGTCCGTCTAGGCCAAGCCGCGTCCAATGTGCGCGATATGTGCCCACAGCCGGGTCTAGCTACCTGCTGGGCCTTTTCTAATCCGCTTCAGCCCTTTGATGTGCCATGCTAAAACCTGATGGAATTTGCCCGGTGCTAGTACTCCGGCTCCATGTCGTGCATTCCAGAATCCTGGTCCCTCGCGCATGTTATCCTTCACTGCCGAATCCAATCCGCATCGAGGCAACCCAGGTACCCCTACCCCAACCAATAGGTGGGATTCTAAAAACAACCGAAATGACCCCCAACCGTTTAAGCGGCGAAGGGTCTACACGAAAATTTACACTTTACAAGGGGCATACCCCAGGGATCATACTTTTCGAGTCAACCACACAAACAAATATAATTACACATAAGAGGATAGAAGAAAAAACGATACTATGATGTTGGGTCCTCCTGCCAATGTATTACCCTCAGCCGTCCTCAAGCTAATCCATCTCGTCCAATCTCACCACCTGCCGACTACAAAATACAGCCAAACAAGCAGTTAAGTAGCACCCGTTCTAGAACTACGTGTGCGGGTGATTAAACGTATCGCTCATGGCCGGGAATTCCGAAAACACAATTTTGTATATCACAAGTTGTATTTTCCGAATTACCATGGCATGATTGTAATGCAAATTCTCAAAGATAAGTTGGTTTCGCGTACTCCATATGTGATACACGGTTGCGGCAAAAGCTATATGTTTACTCCGTGCTTGCCATCCTTTCCCTCGGCCCTCCTTCCTTAGCCATTTTACCGAGCTAAGTAATGTGGACATTTCTCGTCGAATCCCCATCCATTGTCGTATATCAGCCCATAGAGCACGTGTAGTCGGGCATCCAAAAAACAAGTGGTGTACTGTTTCGTGGCTTTGTTTACAAAATACACACATTGGGTCTAATTCCAGGAAGCGTATCCGGTCCTTTGTTTTGAGGCGGCCACGTAAAGCTAGCCATAGAACGAACGAGTGCTTCGGCAGAATAGCTCGCCCCCATATCGTTTTGTGCCATGGCCGTGGCTCGCCCCTCTCACGTAGTAATTCATATGCTAGCCCGGTATCCTTTTTTTCCATCCATTCCAACAGTCGGGCACTTGCCAATGCAACGTCATTCCCCATTTTACACAAAATCCAATCACGTAGTTTCACAAGATATTGTATAAGAGGTGAATCATACTGGTTTACTTGCCAAGTCCAAAACGTTGCCCGTCTAAGGTAGATATGGTGTATCCACTTTGTCCATAATGTGTCTTTCTTCCCGTGTATATTCCATAAAGTTCGAGCCAGTAGGGCTTTGTTCCAAGTAATTAGGTCCCGCACACCAAGTCCTCCTTCTGATTTTGGTAAGCACACAACTTCCCAAGCAATATATGGGATCCGTTCACCCATAAGAATTTGCGACACATCGATACAATCTGATTTTGGACTTTAATCGGAATTGGTATAATCGCAAGCCAAAAACCCACAACACCCTGTATTACCGAGCGGATTAATTCCACTCGTCCCGCATATGAGAGGTTCAGCTTGCTCCAGCCATTTATATAGTTCCGAATTTTCTCAAGTAATGGGGCAAAATGACCCGGTTGTAATCTCCGACCTGCTAGTGGTATTCCAAGATACCGGAAAGGCATCGTGCCTACTTCCATCTGGGTTATGCCTAGTATCCTCTTCTTTATCCTTTCAGTTACACCCCCCAAATACACATTTGATTTCGTGACATTCATGGCAAGGCCCGATCGATTCTCGAAATCCCTTAGACACTCCATAAGAATTGCTATTGACTGCGGGTCACCCTTAGATAAGAGCATTAGATCATCCGCAAATGCAAGGTGGCTTATTTTCAATCCCCCACACATCGGGTGGAATTGGAAATCTCTTGCATTTGTGCGGAGGTTTAAGGAACGGGAAAGGTATTCAAGACATAAAACGAAGAGAAATGGAGATAAAGGGTCACCCTGACGAATGCCCCTTTTACCTTTAAAGTAGCCATAAAGTCCCCCATTTATTGATATTGAATATGTCGTGGTTTGCACACACTCCATAATCCACTCAATAAAACGTTGCGGGAATTCCAAACCTTCCAAGACGTGGTGCAAGAAGGGCCATGCAATAGAGTCATACGCTTTTGCTAAGTCTATCTTGATGAGACATCGTGGGGACACAAGTTTCCTATTATATTTTCGCAATAGTTCTTGCATGAGATGTACGTTTTCCGTAAGACTGCGGTCCGGGACGAAAGCACTTTGTGCCTTGTCAATCACCCTGTTCAAAACAGTACATATACGAGTAGAAAGTATTTTGGAAACTATTTTATAAACGACCTTACAAAGGGATATCGGCCGATAGTCCTTGACTTTGTTCGCGCAGTCTGACTTGGGGATAAGCGTAATCACCGTGTGATTGAGTTCCTTCAATAGCCTACCGGTTCTGAAAAATTCCATTACAGCCTGACACACAAGGTCCCCTGTTTGATCCCAACATGATTTAAAGAAATGGCTAGAGAACCCGTCCGCACCCGGTGCTTTATCATTCCCGATGCCATCAAGTGCTGCCTTAATATCCTCAACCGAAGGGTCTCTAATAAGCATTGGCCATGATGCCTTGGAAATTTTTGGGCCATTGTCTATCACTTGGGGGTCCAATGCTACCACATCACGCTCAGTGCCCAGAATGGCCGTGAAGTGTTTTATGAATTCCTGAGATACTTCATCCATAGAGATGGTGCGAGTACCATCCACCTTTTCCACCCATGGGATAAAATTTCTTTTTGCACTCCGTTTTACCCAATTGTGAAAATATTTTGTGCATCTATCTCCCTCCAACATATAAACTCCCTTTGCCTTTTGTTGGAAAAACAACCGTTCGGCCTTGGATAGGAAAAGGCTCTTTTTCCGGATCACCGCTAGCTCCTCACGAATACTAGTGGATTCCGGCATATCATGTAGTTCTTGTTGTTTGTCCTTCAATAGTTGGCGCATATTCTTGGCCCTGGTGGATATATGAGAGAAGTGCCTCTCATTCAGCCCTTTAAGATAGCCCTTCGCTCCCTTAAGAAAGTTACACAATGTATACTGATCAGTGCCCATTTTAAACCGTGCCCGAAGTGCCTCATCCACAACCAATGGGAACTCATAATGTAGAGTTAGCATATTCTGAAATTTCCATGGTCGATTGCCAACCATAGTGTGTTGTAGTACGTCCACGATGCAAGGAGAGTGGTCTGATGGCCCCGGTGGAGGGAAATCCACTCGGGCATTCATGTTGGACATTATCCAATTATTATCAACCATAGCCCGATCAATTCGTGTCCACACTCGTGTGTTTGACCATGTGAAGAAACAGCCAGTCGCTGGAAGATCCGTAAGGCCTAGCGTGCTATAGCATTCATCGAAATCAGTTGTTTCATTCATTGTAACCTGTGCCCCTCGGATCCTTTCATCCGCCCTTAGAACCGTATTGAAATCCCCCAATAATAGCCACGGTTGCCGAATTCTCTGATGTATATCGACCAAGTTCTTCCATAGGGGTTTACGAGTAGTTTTTCGGTGCAGTCCATATACAAAACTTGCACAAATAGACACGTTTGTTACCAAGCACTGTATTGTTGTGTGTATGACCTGAGGATGTGTCTCATTGACAGTTAGTACCACTTTGGATGGATTCCACACGAGCACAATGCGGCCACCTTTAATCACTTGTAAATTATCACAAAAATCCCATCCACGAAGCCGTTTTGTCACAAAACTCGCTAGAGTAGTAGCCTTACACTTCGTTTCAAGCAACCCAATAATATCAACATTACGATCCCGAATGAGGCGTAATACCTCATCCTGTTTTAGGGGCGCATTGAGGCCCCTAATATTCCAAGATGTGATAATCATGGCGATGAAGGCCGAGCCGAGGCCCGATCTCTATCTTCCGCAGTTCTTTTGCCATGCCTGTTCTTCTTTTTCTTACGCTTAATCGGAATGAAGTCCCCTTCATCCTCCGTTTTATCGAGCAAATAATATCCACCATCTGCCGTTCTTTCTTTCGGAAAGTCCATCTCATCATCCGACATACCATCACCATTCCCATCCGTTTGGACACGCTCTTTATCCGATGCCGATAATCCAGATGGTCCTATATCATCATCGACATCTTTTCTTACCCGTGAACAATGAGGTATTGGTTAATAAGGAAACTGGGGATTCTGGCCAAGGGGACTCAGCACTAAATGAGGAAAGTAAGGATACACCAGTGGTACCACTAGTTGATAAGGGCAAACGTAAAGTTGATCCTAATACACAATGGGATTTTTTTTTTTGTGTGTGTTTTATTGGTGAATATAGGAATTTGGATTATATCTTTTACAAAATTTAAAAGCAATTGAACACCTGGTAAATGGGCATCTGTCATTTGCTCTCATAGTTTTTCTGCGAGATTAGCAGCACCCTTAAAAAAATTGTATATAACATTCAATAAATAATTTTGCTAGTAATTGACTAGTAGTACAATAATTTTATATCTCCACGCGTACGGCATGTGATATATTTAAAAAGACATGAACAACTCTTTTTATATGTTAAAGGGTCAAAATAAGTGCCTAGTATCTTTCAACATCTTCAACAATAATTCCATCGTTTGACTAGTAAAGTTATAGTACATTTTTAACCTGTTTTATAGTTTAAGGAACTAAATACGGTAAAGTACATTTTTATAGTACATTTTTAACCTGTTTATAGGAACTAAATACGATAAAGTGAATAGTTTAAGGATAAAAAACTATTCAACCAAAAATAATAATAATAATAATACTAAAACATAATCGTTTTAAAATGGAGGGAAATTTCATGCAACATGAAAGGCCATGCTAGCTGAACAGACGAAACCCTTATTTCTTAAATATGAATATGCTAATATGATTATACAAGAGAAATTAAAGAAGATGTTTAAAAGAACACAGATCGAGCTTCAAATTTGTAAATATATCGAAAAGTTTCTTGTAGCTTATTAAGAAGTATCTGATACAATATTCCTTGTGCCTTGAAATGGCTCTTATTCAGCAACAAAATAAATAAATCAACAAACAACTGCTTTGAATGCGATCGCCTTGAAACGAAATCGAGAAAAAAAAAATGTAGGTAGCTTAATTGTCGATATGAAATCGAGAATATTGTTGTATATAGATACATATGGTACATTTATCGACGATGATGAGTTACTTAACCATGGCCATGAACGAGGCTGATGATGCCCCATTACTACCCGAAGAGCTCACATTTTGTCGCTGTAATTGTATCTTATAAGCCATTTTCATTTCTTCGTCATTCTCGTTTTCTTCATAATCGTCATCTTCTTCATCATTCTCAAGATCAAGTTCATCAATTATACTTCCTAAACATTGTTGATGTTGCTTCTTTAGCATGTCTTCTGGCTTCAATACAAAAAATGATCATCAGCACTATATTATTTTCACCTTTATATCCTATTATCAAAAGCTAAGCTTACGAAAAATAAATATAAACTAAGATATATAAGGGTGTGTTTGGATCGAGTGATTTGGATATGGGGAGGCGATTTGGAGGAAGGATTTAAAATGACACCTAAAATGAAGTCATTTGAAATCCACCGTAGTTATGGAGAAAATAGTTCAAAATGAATGACAAGGGATTTGAAATCCATCGTAACATGAATTCATCCAAACGAACTTAAATGGATTTTGTCGATAAATTTGAAATCCATGGATTTCAAACCCTTCAATCCAAACACACCCTAAGGGAATTAAAACAGTCGTGACTCGAGACGAAGTGGTACAATACCTGCTTTGCTTCTCCAGTAGTAGTACCATCGTGACTTTGTTCGCCAACAAGGCTAGACGAAAATGCCGTTATATCTTTATCGTCTGATTCATTTACGACGTTTAACGATTGCATTGGCAACGAGATTCCTACATCTTGTTGTTCAGACAAACTTCCTAGAATGCCTGTACTGGTCCCACCAACAACATTGCTACTGCTAGTACTAGTGTTCCCAAGTAACTTTTTTCGATAAAGCTCATCTAATTCGTGGAAATAAGGGCACGTTTTGGCATCTTCGGGTCGTTTCTTGTTGCTCTCTTTCACTTTCTTGAAGTACTTGTTGATATTTTCCCACTTCTCCTTGCATCTCTTAGCACTTCTATTGTACCCCATTCTCATCATAGCTGCCGAAATTTCTTCCCACAGAGGGCCCTTGGGGCCCGCCTCTTGATATTTCGAGTCCAGCCCGCTTCGTACCTGTATCAATGCTAGGACTTCCGTTTTCGGCCATCTTGAAGAGGATGGTGTTATGTCCAAGCTTGTCAAATCTTGTAATGGCACAATCTGTTGTTGTTCAGGTATACCTGTGACTATCTGATCACGATCAGAACTCGTATTTTGCTGCCATTCTGCTTCAATGATCTCAACGCTTTGAGGCATCTCTCGTTGATGATGTTGATGTACCGAAACTGGCACTGGCGGTGCATGTGTGGGCAGGTGAATAGATTCGCCGGTGATTTTCTGTAAGAAGGCGACAATGGCGGCGTCTCTGGCGGCTGAGACAGCACGGTCCTGAGCCATGAGGTCTTGTTGCCGGGCGAGCCTAGCCATGTCTTGTCTCTTCCAAGCCTCTTCTCGAATCATTCTATCTTGCTCTCTCTTATCTATAGCTTCTAGAAGCTTCTGCTGCATGTCTTCTTGCCTCTGCATAACCTCCTTCATTAGACCTTCAAAAAAATCCATCATTTTCATGTCACCATCATCATCATCATCATTACTCCTTTTTCTCTTACGCTTATGACGATCAAACGATCCCATTTCCGTTTGTTCTTCAATCTCGTCATCTGAAGACGAAGAACTGCTCGATGAGAAGCTAATTCCGATGTGGGGTCCATATAATGACGGCTCGGGGATTATTGAGGCGACAACATGTGATGTGGGGTTCGGGTTATTACCGGTGTTCATAGGAAGAAGATGTACGGATGAGGAAACTGGGATAGTACTAGTAGTGCTAGTGGTGTGATGAAGAGCCTCGAGTTGATTAAAGAACTTGTAGCTTTTGCCGTCTTGGCGACCCCCTCGACTTTCCTTTGTTCGTTTGTAATATTTTTGAACGTTTTCGAATTTCTCTTTGCATTTCTTGCCACTCCTTGTGTACCCAAGCTCGCCTAGTTTCCTGATCGTTGAAGTAAATAAGATCAGGAAAATACTCGTTTATTTTTTAAATCAAGAGACAGTGAAAAATAGACATAATATATACTAACCTCTAGGGATTTGCACTTTGTCAAATAAAGTAATTGAATATGAATAGTAAAGAAAGGAACAAGTTGAAAAAAAAGGCAAGAATTTAAAAGCAAGATGAATATTGCAGTGGATCTGAGTCACATTAGCATGGAATTCAGTGAAATTTAGATTTGAAAGATGCCCGTCTCGTGACCCGTGATATAATGATTCTTATACATTTATAATTTTCTCACTCACCAATTTCATAAGCAAATAATTAGACAAAATTTTATGATGTGTACCAAAATGACATTAATATATTACCTAAATAAGATATATCATTAATTCATTAGGAAAATTCAAACAATAATTAGAATAGATGGGATTGTTCTGTTTAATTCTTAGTTGGCATTTCAATTACTTTTTTCACTAAATCTCCATCATGCAATCATAATACAAGCCTCAACATCTTTCATAGACTAAAATTTATCCATCCTTAGGTTAAGACTTACTGTTACACTTTGTGTGAAAAGAAATAGAAATAGATACATAATATATTCTCGATTGATTCTAACAATGATGACAAAATGTAACATGTGGGTTTTGGATCCAAGATAACCTGGAAATTTGATCCCAGAGAGGAGCCTTAAGAGTGGCATCCCGGAAAGCTGCATCCATTTCAGATCTAACCTGCAGTAAAGCCAATGTCTCCTGCCGGGGCCACCGGTTCCCGCCGGAGGACGACGACGGCCCTCCTCCTCCGGCGTCGGCCACTCTCATTAGCTCCTCGAAATTATTAGCCGCCGGAGGTCGACTGCTTATCGGTGAAGCTGCTTCTGGATCTCCCATTTTCTGTTCATCACTACTCATTACTTGAGACTCAGGCCCTTCTTGACATTCAAACTCAATAACTTGAGGATTGAATGAGAAAGCATATACTACAATAACAGATATGAAATATGTTGCTGTGTTTTGATGAACTGTAGATAGCCAACTCGAAGAACTTAGTCAGAAGATTGTGGGCTTTCTGAGAATGATTTCAGTCGTTTCAATCTTGTGTTGTATTGATTTGAATACGAGAATATAAAGATGGGATAATCATCAATATGAACTGTAAAATGAGATGTGTGTTTCAAGAGAGAGAGAGAGAGAGAGAGAGAGAGAGAGAAAATGAGGGTGCGTTAATGATTTATGAAGGTGACGATGATTGGGAGAGAGAGAGAGAGAGAGAGAGAGAGAGAGATGGGTGGAGAGAGAATGCAGATGCTACGTTGTCAGCTGCTTTCACTTTGCAGCTAATAATTGCTCTCTCAACATTATTTTTCAAACTGAATTTGTTCAAAAATAATATTTATAATTAAAAAGTGACAAAAAAATATGATTAAATCTAATGTATTCACTCAATATCTCAAATTCTGATTTCAGCGTAGATATCGCAATAGTAAATTTATGGAAATTTTGATATTCGAAATTTCGGTTTAATTTTGTAAGAAATCATGAAAATTTATAAAAATATTTTAAAAAAAATCGATGAAATTTTGATAACTTTCATCATCATAATTATATATATTTTATATTACAAAATACTCTCCAAATTAGATTGGACTTGAGATTTTGCTTTGTAATCTCGAAAACCCAAAATTTTAATCGACATTTCAAAGTTTTTTTTTTTAATGACGAGGGAAACCTGCAGTATCTGCTCTTAAGTTGCGCACTGGATAAACTCCGCACTGGATAAACCCCAAAATTTAAAACGGTAATTTTTTCACGTATCACTGTTCATTCCTGAACGATAAGAAAATTGATTTTCAAGAAAAGAAAGTTCACGTTCTATTCCTATACAATTAGGATCGTAACATTTTATACGACTACCATTTAACTTAATTATTTTTTTCATAACAACCAAGTTTAATTTTCAATTTGAAAAGAAAGTTGCATGAGATTAATTTCCCCTTTCATATTAATAAGTCGCTCAAAATTAAATCCAGCTTGTCATAAAAAATAGTGAATATTATAAATCAATTTTAATCCAAGGTGAATAAATATCATGCCAGACAAGAACACATTGGTACAGCTGTTAAGTGGGCAACCATGTGAGGTGGTAGAACGTGCGTGGCGTTTCTCCAGGATTTATACATACACCTTTTTATGTAATAAAACCCAACCGCCACCTATTTTTTTCTTATTATCATCACAAAATATTTTTTGTATAATCGACTAAAATCACCTTTAAAATGATTATAAAAAAAAATGCTTAGCTATAACATCGTTTACAAAATAATTTGATAAAAAAAATTTAAACTCACTTATAAAAATAATTCATTTTTTACCAACTGAATAACAATTATCTACACTTATTTTATTTTATTTTTCTATTCTCTCTATTATGCTCAAAATCGGTGCACATGTGCTTCTTTCCCACCTTTACACGGTTCCCCCTCTTATGCTCACTTTTAATTAATAAAATCCCAACAATATAGCATCATATTTCATTTGCTCAACTGTTGTCTCTCCATTCTAGCTGGATTTTACAAATTTTTTTAAAAAAACTCATTTTTAAAGAATAAAATATAATATTATTAGTTCTCAAATGAACCATGACTAATATTACTACCAAATATGTAAAGCTTGTTATCGGTTATTTTGTCTCACAAATAGAAATTATTTCTAGCATTTTTATATATTTTAGTCATTTGCTTTTTTGCAGATTGAAAATATAAGTGTAATTTTTAGGGTAAAATAGGGATTTTTTTTGGATGACGGGGGAAACCCGCAGCCGCTACCCTTTCGGGTGTGCACTGGGTAAACCTCGCTCTTGTGCAATAGCCTGCAAACCACACAAGAGAGGTAAACCAGCTTAGGTTGCCAATAGCTGACAGGCTCACAGTAGAGAAGACAAATAGGCATTCCATCATCAGGACTCGAACCCGTGACCAAGGTCACAACATTCACATGCCCTTACCAACTCTACCGGGGGTTGCCCATAGCTGACAAGCTCATAGTAGAGAAGGCAAATAGGCATTCCCACAGTGGGATTTGAACCCGTGACCTAAGCCACAAGTTCAAATGCCCTTACCAACTCTACCAGGGGTTGCCCCCGGGTAAAATAGGGATTTCATCATAAGTTAGGTAGTTATCACACCAATTTTTCATTTGTCAAAATATACCCTTGGGACTAAGCGGTTAAAAATAGCACTAAATTTAGCATTTGCATGTGCAATTTAAAACCTACGTTCTCAATTTGCCATTTATTTAGATTCTCAAATCCCCATTATAATATTTATTTAAAATTAATATTACTTATATTTTTTAATTACAGTTAAAAATAAATGCGAAGTGACTAGTCATAAAAATAAATAAAGGGGGAATTGTATGCACACTTCCTCACTTATGTGCTAATTATATAAATAAAATTTAATTTTTTATAAATAATATTAAGACCCCCTCAAAGGGTTTATTCTGAATTGTAAAGGTTATTATCATAAGAAAATAAAGGATGAATTGCATGCACACTCACTCACTTTAGTGCAAATTACATTAAAAAAATAAAAACAAAACTTATCGTTTGATTAGTTACAACAAAAATCCCTCAAAAAGTCTATTAAGCAAAACTTATAAGGGAGCATATTTATAAGACTTTTAAAATACATATGCGTATAATTGTAATTAGACTGTCTTAATATAAAGGGTACTTTATGTAATTTTAAAAGGATTAAGGGTTTTCTAGTGATTAATACTAAAGTGAAGGGGGTCCATAGGCAATTTTCTAAAAGATAAATTTTTTAGAAGGTTTATTATCAACAGATTTTGCATTTGTACATTAGTAACAACTTTGCATTGGTACTTTAAATTCTTGGGCTAATATTACTTTGTTGATCATAGAGATCCATATACTTGTGAAAAGGTGATTCTAAAATTTTTACTTTTTTATTTCACATTCATGTCCTTTATAAAGAAAAGAATTAATAAGTGAAATTAAGTACTTTACATTTTAAACCATGCATGATATAAAGAATATAGATTCATCTATATAAATGGAAAATGATCACAATTTTATTATAAGGAAAGTCAAATGATAAATATCAAATAGTGTGGTTAGAAAAGTGGGGACTTGGTCAGGTCTGGTTCAACACATGCGCACAATGCCACCGCTTGGACTGGACTGGACTGGACTGGGTTGAGGTATGTGGGTTTGGTCAAAAAGTTTTTTTCTTTTTGAACCAAAATTAATTAAATTCTTGAAAAATTCACAACCATAAATCACCAAAAGGCCCAACTGAAAAACGCTGGACACTTTTTTTATGCTTTAAAATCTTGTATTAAATTCGAATTTCAATACTGATGAAACGTTTTTTATTTAATAAGGTTCGGATTTAATGCCTTTTAATTCTTTATCTGATTTTTCACCTATAAAAAGATCACTTCACCATAATGAAAAAGCACACCAAAATTCAAAATCCATTGTGCATTTCATTCTTCTTCACTCTCTTTAAGATTCTTGAGTTCATAAGGAAGCCTCCAATATTCTAAGTAATATAAAAATAGTTAATTCTTTGACTGTTTGGTGAATGGCTTCCTGTATGTTCTAATTATTATCTTATATACCAACTCCCTGATTAATCAGTCAACTTGACTTTTTATTCAACTTAGACTTTTATTTTTCCATTAAAATAATTCATAGATTGATAATTTCAATCTATAACACATTACAAAATTTAACAATATCACAAAAATTTACTATTTCCATTATGGGATCCAACTCTCATACAATCATACATTACAGTTGGATCGTAACATTCACCATGCTATGTAGGCCCGGCAACCACGCAGACTGGTTGTGCGCTACTGAACTAGTCTTGAGCGAACACTGCAATTCCAATGTTACCATATTGGCTTTGCACTAACTCCTAGCTCCGCGTTAACATTACTCGTGCCGCAAGATTGCCATTGAGAGGGACAATAAAGAAAACATGTATGCTTATTGGGACCAACAGTTCCGACCTAATATACATCACACATTTCACATGTGGAGTGAAATTGGTGGTTTTTTCACATGGGTGGGTGAAAAAACAACCCACTCTAAAAATATATTAGGCCGGAACTGTTAGTCCGACTTAGCATAGAATTTTATGGACAGTAAATGACTCTAACACCAATTGATATGACGAACCCAATCGTAAATGCTAGCTATTAAGGTGGAAAAGGTCAATGTCATACATACTACCCATGAAATCCCATAAAAGATTCTGACTATAGATCCAAGTTCTATACTTTTATAATTGGATTGTAGCAAAAAATAACATTTTTGCTTTGAGATGGAGGTAATATATAAATGGACAGTCTTTTGTTTTGGATTTTAAAAGACCGAATCAAACATGAATCAGGAGCATATGTGGTTTTTGAATCGGAAGAGAAGTGACTGGAAATGACAACCGTTGATCATACACGAGTCATCGAATCGGACGGTGCAAATCCAGTAAACGACTAACTCAACAATTTGGTCGTCAGCACTTTGACTGAAACGTAGTTTTCCCTATACTTGAGAAAGGACCTGGAAACCTCTTTCCTTTTCAAAGCAATATAAATAATCTCCATAATCCCTGTATATATATATATATATATAGCAATTTTCCACTCTTCAATTCCACACTCAACAGCTTCATACTAATAATAATTTCTTATTCTCAAACACATTCAAGCTGATGGCAAACCCAGATGAAATTTCAGCTATTCAACGAATTAAATTGCATCTGTTGGGTGAATTTTCTCCCAGACAATTACTTCCTTCAGTATCATCATCATCATCATCATCATCATCATCATCATCGACGATGACATGGGATTCTGAGCTCTCGATTTCCGATTATTTTGAGGAAAATCAAGTTGTTGTACTTTTGGAGCAAAATACCTGTCCTAACGTGACGCCGAGGGTGAAGCTCGAAGTGGCGCGTGAGGAGGAGGAGAAGCGGCGCTACAGAGGGGTGAGGCAGCGGCCGTGGGGCAAATACGCGGCGGAGATACGCGACCCCACGCGCCGCGGGTCGAGGGTTTGGTTGGGGACTTTCGACACTGCGCTCGAGGCGGCCAAGGCTTATGATAAAGCTGCCTACAGAATGCGTGGGAGCAAAGCTATTCTCAATTTCCCGCTCGATATTCAGAGGGAGGAGTGCGAGTCACGCGCCGCCGCTGACGGTGGAGGCAAGCGGCGGAGGGAGGAGGTAGTGGATGTAGAAGCCAGGCAGCAGAAAACGGCGAAGTGTGAGACTGCCGTGAAGAATGAAACGACGGAGTGGACGCCGTCATTTTGGCCGTTATCTCCTCTTCCGGGTGTGGATTATCCGCATCTCCTCCTCATTTGAACTACTTAGATAGTTAGATAGCCCACTATTATTAGGTTTTATGGAGCGGGTCAGACCCGACCCAGCCCAATACTCGAAATATTGGGTTTAATCTGAGTCTAAATTTATTTTTTCTTTTATCTGGATCAAGACTTAAACCCAATTAAAAAATTTAATCGGGTTTGGATTTGGGTTTAAACCCGTTCAGACACGTAAATCCAAATGATACAAGTTTCAACACAATCCTCCTTGGATGATTTTCTTAATATGAATCAAAATGAAGCCCTTTTTGTAGGCATGGGATTTTTAAGTGTTTTAGTTTAAGTACAATTGTTATCTTGTAGTTTCATAGTTTTGTTTAGTTAATTGTAATAGTTGTCTCAAATAATTTTAAATTATTATTATTATTTAATATTCACGATTTGTATATTGATTGATCAAAACAAATAGAGTTGGGTACCTTGTCATTTTATGGCCATGCTCTTGTATTCAACAAAATCATGAACAAATCTTCTGCTCGAATTTGACTTGTAATTATTGATCATTAAATAAATAAAACAATCTTGAGATCTAAGTTGATAGTATACGTATGGACACATGGTCTTAAATTTCAATTTTTGGGAATCTCACTTTCAACCTATTTTTAAAATATTAACCAAAATTTGGACCATAATCCAATTTTTTATTAACCGGTGTAATAACATGATCAACATTTTTATTGGTACGATTCTATTCCATCCGTAATTTCAAACGTCGAAAAATATTAAATGTCCCAACACGAAAATCTCTTGACAAGAATATGAAATATAATCAATCATAGCCATATATTTACATCCCATATAAGTATATAACCAACTACTCATACAACTATGGACCAGCCTTGAGTTCCCTTGCACAATTGAGAGGTTCATATTGTCCAAGCAATTTGTCAATAATCTCCACTTCACACATTGATGTACCCTTTACATTTAATTTCTTGCAATAGTGATAAATAGTGGCATATAACATAATTCCAGCCATCAAAATTATGGCCATAATGCTTGATACTGCAAAACAAGATGTATTTCGAAACTCAGCGAATTTAGTATGTTCAAGAGGTTGAAGATTTAAGACGGCGTTTGGCTAAGCTTATTTAAAATATCTTATAAGTTCTTACATCTTATAAGATGTTTTAAGAGCTTATAAGATGTTTGGTCTTATTTAAAAAATAAGCTCTCAAGTGTTTGGATAAAATAAGTCTATTGGACTTATAAGCTGTTTTTAAATGTTATAGGAGAGAAGTTGTACAATAATAAAAATTAAAAAAAAAATTCGGAGAAGGATATTATTAGAAAGGAGAAAATTAACTAGGGTTGTTATGTCTTTTAAAAATATAAACAATATCTCAAATCTAAGATTTTGAAATAAGTTGGGTTTGGCTAACTTATTTCTTATTTTGTAAGATTCAAACATCTTATTTTTGGGTCTTATAAGATTTTATTAAAAAAAAATTATCCAAACACTTTTATAAAGCTTATAAGTTTAGCCAAACACCCTCTTAATAAGATCTAACAAACAATATAATACGGAAGAGTTTCCTTTCTAAATTTCAAAAAAAAAAGTGTTTATTTTCGTTGCCTAAAAGCCCAAATGAATTTATATATATATATATATATATATATATATATATAAGTCAACCTAATAACTCAGTGACAAAAAATAATTGTTCAAACATCCTAAGACGAAAAATTGCAATATCTGTTTCATAAGATTCATCTTGATATAATTTTAGTCTAATTATTTACAAACTTGTGAAAATTAGTATGTACCTTGTATTTTATTGCATTTTTAATCCCCAACAATTAAAAAATAGATGGCAATCATTAGTTTGATCTTTTGTATCTTATACGTGATCAGTACTTAATTTAACACCCTGTGTCCAATGATTGAAATTAGCATCTTCCGCATTAGAATTTTATCTATTTCTTAATAGATAAGCCTAAAATTGTTTTTAGAAAAAATGAATCCTATAGGACTATTTTTACAACCTGGTTAATACTTTTCTCTTAACAATGATTAATATATCATTTCAAAAGTTATTCAGCTATGGTGAATAATTCCCTTACTAATAATAGAACTAAAACTCAATTCAATCACTAATTTGAAGAACTAATAGTTAATATATATCATCTAAACTATGATCATCCTCAAACACTATCATTTAACACATACATCAAGATCCCAAAGATGTTATTACATTACCTTTGAAGTATTTCTTCAGTCGCCTTTCCGAGGTTCCTTCTTCATCGTTCCAAGTTAATCCAAGCCCAAAACTATTACCAGACAAATAAGGACTGTAAGAAAATGGTATATCAACAGTTTTCACACAATTACACGAAACGGGCACCGAAAAAGACGACCCCACAACATAAACATGATATGCAGAGCCACTTAGGCATGGAACTTGTAATAAAGAATATGTGTCAAGTTTGTCCGAACAATTGATATATTTGTACTGTTTCAAGACATGGTAATAACTGAATGGTGTAAGAGAAAGATTTAGGCTCAAGAAAACTCGGTGCACACAGTTTTTCGGGTCGATAAGGTTGAGTCTTTTGGGATCGTACGAAATGGACTTTACGACTAAATCGCCATATGATGGAAAATGGATTGTTAATGTTTTGTTATTTTTGCAGAAAAGATTGAACTTTGGAAGGCCACATTTTTTTGGCTGAAGGCCCTCGACCCGGAACGGGAAACGGGCCTCGGGGGAAAAAGGGCTGCACTTAGTTGATGAACAAATATTGGCTTTAGTAAGTAAGAAAACAGAGCAAAAGAGATTGATCAATAGGATGAAAATGAAATCCATGAAAACTGAGGCAAATTGAAGTAGTGAGGATGAGAGAATTAAGAGGAAAGTGGGAATTTTGTAATGACATGTGAAGTGTTGGAGAGGTAAGGAATATAGTGGCTGAATGTGTTTTTATTGGTGGATCAACTTTGGTTGAAATGAAATTAATATAAAAATAATTAAGATTTGGATTTGAAGACTAGAGACTTTTTTGGGCAAAATATTCCTAGAATGTTACCTAATGAAAATTAATTGGGTTTTTGTTAAATTGAGAAACTGGTACAAAATAGGTAGTGTCTTCATCCTAGTATTGATTTCTCAAATTTGAAAAAAAAAAATCCGGTGGAAATTTGCTTTATTTGTAAACTTAATAATAAGTTCTTCCAAATTGAGAGGTTTCTTTTATTCCTTTCCTTCTTGTTGTAAAGTACAGGTTTGGTGAATTTCATAATGGTTGAACTTGACTCAACAAAACAAGACTAATTGAGTATGAGTATTCCTCTTCAAAACTCACTAAGATGTATACTTCAAATTGACCTAGATATAATAATAAATAAATAAAACTAACTAATTATCTCTCTAATTGTAAAAGACAAACTTGACTAACAAAATATTTGAAAGACAAATTCCAGAAAAAAAAAATTGAGAATGAAATAATGGAGCAATGAACAAGTAGAATAGCTAGAAGAATGACACTGCAAAACCAAAGTGTATATATCATAATACATTTGAAAACAAAATTGAAAATAAATAATGTAATTTTTACTAGCAAACCAGGAATAGAGACACTCGAACAATTTGTCGACGTAAATATGCTCTCAATGAAATACACACTAATTTACACACACACACACACAAGTAGTACAAACAAACACCACAAAGCAAGAACGAAAAACTAAGAGAAATGAAAATCAAAGAGCCACATCCTCCTTTGCTAGCCTGACTAGTTTATCTTTCAAAAATGCCACATCACTATTTGGTGCGACGAGCAGATGATGATTTATATCCTCCTCTCCACTCTCTCCTGTTACAGATGACTCACTAGAATCGCTCCCATCTTCTGTTTCACAATAATATAACATCAAACATGTAAAAACTACTATGTGAAATAGAGGATTTATCACGTAGAACCAATTTACGAATTAGAATTTGTCATGAAACAGTCTCACCATTGTTGAACCTACAGATGAAGCCACTTTGAAACCCAACAACATAAGAAGTTTTAAAATGACTATTATGGTTATTGAAGACTAGTGTTAATATAAATCGGAATTAATGGAACTTAGAGGGTGTTTGGCTAAACTTATTTAAAACATCTTATAAGATGTTTTAAGAGCTTATAAGATGTTTGGTCTTATTTAAAAAATAAGCTCTTTAAGTGTTTGGATAAAATAAGTCTATTGGACTTATAAGCTGTTTTCAAATGTTATACGAGAGAATTTGTGCAATAATAAAAATAAATATTTTTCGAAGAAAGGTATTATTGGAAAGGAGAAAATTAACTAGGGTTATTTGTGTCTTTTAAAAATATAAACAACATCCAAACTTTAAGATTTTGAAATAAGGTGGGTTTGGCTAACTTATATTTTATTAGCTTATAAAATCCAAACATCTTATTTTTTTGGTCTTGTAAGCTCTTATTTAAAAAAAAATTCCAAACACTTTTCAAGAGCTTATAAGCTCTCAAACATCTTATAAGATGTTTAAAAGAGCTTATAAGCTTAGCCAAACACCCTCTTAATGTTTAATCCAGTTATTGGAAAGATTCATATATATTCCTCAGATCTCATATGTGCTAGTGGATCTTAGGTGCTTTTACTGTAACTAACAAAGATAAGTTATAGTTATCATTTACGATTTCTCTCATATTATTTAACTTCTACTAATCTTCTGAACAATTTCATTTGCATTACATTACAAAGCATGTACTTTAAAAGTAGCATTTTGTCTGATTGTCCTAGCCAATGGTACAATATAGAGCTAAATTCAGAAACTAACTTTTAGCATTATAAAATTTCATAATTATCTACTAAGGAAAATATAATAATTTGCTTGAAACTCTATCGATTTTTGAAGGATTAGCAGCATGTAGCATGAGTCCCTTATTTGTTCGTAAACCCAATTATTTATTTTATGAATCAAAAAATTTAAGAAATTTTATATACTTTAATTATGAAAACATTTTCAATTTGATACTCTGGAAATAGTTTCTAATAGTTCTTTCATAGTTCAGGATCATAGTTTTAAATTTTTAATACAGAAATAGCATAAAGCTAAACTCAGAAACTGATTTAGAACTAATCAACACAAATAAAGTTACAAAGCCAAATTTTAACTTCTTAGAAAATAACAATATTTAGTATAAAAACGAAAAATTCAAATCATTTGAAGGAACGAGTGTTGTTATTGTGTCTATTTAAGTCAAAATTATTTTTAATCAAACTGGATATATTACTTGATCAATATTTTAAACAATAATTGTTTGGCTACATAAGAGAAATGCTCAAGTAGAACATTTTCTATATTTAATAATTAATATTACATAAAACAAGAGAAAAGTTCGAATTTTAATTAAGCACAATTTAACAAGTGAAATATATCAAAAAAGTTCTCTCTTTATGCTCTGAAATTGATCATACATTAGGAAATAAATTTTCTGTTGATAATACAATAATTTCCAAAGATATTGGTTATTCTAAATTGGATATTTTATAGATTTATTTTTAATGATCTTTTAAAAGACTATTCAGATCCAATAAGCTTTCAGCTAAATGCAATGGTTTCAAACTGAATGTTCAATAACTGCCCCTTTAAATACTTTACTCAACTATTTGTCTTGGTTGATTGTTTCTCATTTTATTGCCTTCAAATGTTCTAAATGTATGTTCATTTATTATAGCTTTGTAATGTAATAGAAAGATCCGACCTTTATTCAAAAATAATTGAGAAACTACCAGTATAGCAAATCAATGTGTGATGGTAACAAAAAACAAGATAAGAAATGAAAAACAAATCCTATCCAAACGTCCTATTATTAGGAATATCATGCATCAACTTTCATGCGCAGTACAGTATTTCTTACTTATAATTTATTAGTAATACTTACCTTATTGACCAAAAAAAGAAACATACCTCATTCTACTAATATTTTCCGTAGCCATGTAAACTTTTTCATTATCCATTAAGGTTATGTTATGTGTTTATTCGAAAATATATGTGTTAGGCTTCACATGAAAGTATTTTTTTTAAGAATATTAAAGTAGATGTAATCGTCACCGTGAAACACGTTCAGCTTACTAGTCCTTAAAGCAAAAATTCCAAGGTTATTGAGTAATGTCGACCCTTGATAGGCAACAGACTTAAGAGAAATTAATAGGAAGGTATCCACATGTTTTAATCTCATACTTAAAGCACGTGATAAATTACAAAAGAAAATTTACCTGAATACATTTGATGTTCAGGCCCGATTGATGTAGCCTGTATACTTTCAGGCAGCATACAATTGCAGAAAGAACCTGAATTTACACAAACCACTCACACTGAGAAAGAATAATTAAATAAAATAAAAGAGACGTTTTTCCCTCTGTTTTTTTCTGCTTTACTTGAATTCCGCACAAGCATGGGGTGGGGGGTGGAGTAGAGTGGGGTTAATTCAGAACATGGGCAATTTGCAAATATATGCCTCAGAAGTACCAATACTGTCTTTATTCAAAAACAATTCTGAATAGACATCATATTATTTGTCCCTGAATAGACATCATATTAGGGGAAAAAATTCAAAGTTCATGTAAGAAATGCAAGAAAAGATTTTCATCCTCACCTACTCGAGCCAACCGATTCACCCACCCAGGTATAGGTTTTCCAGTGAGCTGCAGACAAACTTCCTCAGTGAAGTGATTGCAATTCTTAGAAATCAAATGGTATGTGTCCCCGTGATATTTGTTGGAAAGATGTTCCATGAATGACCGAAATTCTGAACGAGACATATCAGTGCTGCCTAAAAGAACTGAACGCCTAAAGATAAAACCAGGGCAACTTCTTGGTTGAACCTCAAACACTCCACTGGTTGGGTACTCGTGAGCTCCAAACCCATACTCCAAGCCATGTACTAATGCAGACAAGTTTGAAAAACGTCAACTATTGATAAACGAATATTACATGATCAGGAAACATAAACCACAACGACGTTGCATAAAAATGACAAAAAGAATAAAGCAATTCAAGAATGTAAAGAAAGGCTTCCAATGAAAAGGCTACCAAGAGCTCTAATAGTATTAAAATGTATTTTGTAATTGGTTGTATCCCACCAAAAGCGGCTTTTATTAACCTAATGCATGTATGTTGATCACCCTTTTGAGGACCTAATAAATTATTCTGCTTTAGTCACCAGAGACAACTTCCTTACCATAATAAAAGGGTAAGTGATTAGTGCTATACCTCCTAAAGGTTGGTAATACATATATTAATAAGCCTTCTTATACAATACAACCACATGAACTTTGGCCTAGTTAAGAAACCATAAACAGAATCAAGAAAAATGATAAACTTACTTTATGGAATCTGTGATTAGAAAATTAGAAAATTCTAACAGATTATTGTAAAGTAATTGGACCTTTTTACCCTGCCCCTAATGGCGGGTATGTCATATTTATATATGATAGGAGCTGTTAATGCAATATATTTACAATAAATAGATGTTTATAAAATGTTTATGTAATGAAAAGTTTGTTGTTTCCATACATGAGTGAGATGATATTTTGCTATTATAGAATAGTTATGTCGAAATTGTATTTTTCTCTAACTCCAAAATTGCGATCTCTCATTTTGGCACCGTCTATTTATCCCATTGTTTCACAATACAATTCCAATTCGGTATCAGAATCATTCTGTAATATTCCGAAATATGAGCACTATCAACATCCCCACCTTTGCCATGGCCAATTTCTACTTATATGGATCATTTCTTCCATAACCGTTTAGAGGGTTTTTCTTATTTTGTCTACGAAACAGAATAGTTTTTGTTAAAAACCAAATCGAAACAATTTTCAGAAAACATCAATTTGGTGTAAAAAATTGATTTTTCATACTAAGAATCTTGATAGTCGCCCAAATCATTGTTTTTGATAACTTACCAATACCCCTCCAGGGCGGCAGTAGGAACTAACGCTTAAGCCCACAGGGCATTATCGCCCTTTAAACTGTGAAACCAGAGATTGATTGCCCTTTCCATTAGCTAAATCTAAACTAGCTAAATAAATCTCTGGTTTCATAGTTTACATCTCAGGACCCAAAAGCTTGTTTTTCTTGTGAATAATCAAATATAGTTTCCTAGTTACTATGAGCTTAGAGAAACATATACTGAACTGGCGATGCATTATGTTGTGTCAAAGTATTAGGGAGGACATTTTCCATGCTTTAAATTTTTAAAAGACAGCATGCAAAGAGTATGTGGCATCTATTGTGGATCAAAGCTATAATAATTCAGTTGTGAGGCAGATATGGAGCAGCTGGTAAAAATACGTAAACAAGTCCCTGATAGACCTAATGGGCCCGATATCATGGTCTTAAGAGCAACTATATGTCATATTTAAGACCAAGGATCAATAATGAAGATATAGAATCCTACTGAAAGTCTGAAATAAAGCCAATCCCGCATGACATAATTCAAGTCTATATTGTGAAGTATACGGAGTCACATAAAAACCAAGTATTCACCCCTAATTATTTCCTTCAACAGGGTGACACTAAAGAAACAAAAACGGCAGCTTAAGAACTAAAACTCCATGTAAATCCATATGATGTCAATTGAAAGATGATCAAGGTGCAAGCTGAAGGTCACATAAGGAGAATCGGTTAATGCAGTAGTGTACTGCTTTGCAGTATTTTAGGCTAGTACGCAGAGTTCAGATGGCATGCAAAGTTGCAAACAGGGGTTCCCAAGATTGTGGCTGAACCTTTTCAAACAATAAAGTTCTTACTCTTAATGTAAACATGAATACGTCCGCAGATGAGTTATGAATGACTCAGGATAGAATAGAATCAACGTGCAGAACATGGAAAGCATTTCATTTCATAAAATTAAGGGACTGACATGTGAATTGTTGGTCGACAAGTTCCAACATTGCAAACCCATTTCGAGTAACAAGATTTATCCGGTTCAATGAAGAAATCTATACTACTGAGAGAAAACGGGAAACACATTCACTTGGGCCACCTGATGATGACTTCAAAGGAACTTCATTGAGAACCCTCAAAACAATCACCAGTTATCAATATCTAAAAGGCTATATAAACTAGTTACTTCTCAAGAGGGGGTAGGCACAATTCAATAGATGAAACACAGAAACATTATCAACCGGAACTAAGAATCAGAGATGTGTAGATGTCCAGGAGCGCACAAGCCAAACTATGTGGTATCATACCATGATCACTAAATTAGAGATTCTGAGAAACTCAGGCTACTCTTGCAGAAAGGAACTGAACTTCCCCATAAGATGCTAAAGGTAGAACCACACAAGATGAAAGTAGGTATTCCAATGTAGAACAGATAATTGAAGTAAGCACTACAGCTTCTAAAATATGACAATGTTTGATTAAGAAGAGTAATGACCATATAGTCATTGACCGAAGCAACTTCGGCACCTGCTTTAAGAAGATTTACTAAAGAATTCTGAGGCTTTCAATCAGTATATCCATAATAGTGCATATAATGCAAGTTAACTTCTTACAGGCCTGCTTCTTGACCTTCTTAACAACCAACAATAGAACCAAGGTTAGAGAAACCTCTGAATGAGTTAGCTCCCAAGTTACACAATCAGATACATCTCAAACTGTAAGATATAACTTAAGTGACAATTAGAAACTTAACCCTTCCTACAAGCAGAATAGCTATAGCAAAATTCAATAATGATAGCATTGTGTCAAATCCACATCCAATAGTATTGAAATACTTAATCCACCAATCCCTATAGAATAAACTATAGTTAACTGGTAGAAGAAGAAACATTACGAGTTGATGAAAGAAGACAAATATCAAACAAGCTTAGTCTAACAGGTACATAATCCAATTATTAACCATTGAATTAAAAAGAAGAGTTCATTACCTTCAATTCCGGAATGAAAGATTCCAAGGCCGAACCAGTAAAGATAGTTGTTTACAGGAGTGAGATCATATATATTTAGATACAACATCGCATGATTTTTTTCTGTGTTGCTCTGTCCCGTAGGTGAGCTATCTGAGCTGGAAGAAACTGGAAAGAGTCGCATTGTATCTAACACCCCTCCCTCACCACCAGTCAATGCTCCAATATATGTATATCTATATATATCTGCTATACGTCTATCTCAGCACCCATCATGGCCATAACCTGAACAGTCATAATAAAAAGAAAGAGAATAATTATTATTGCCACAAGCTTCATACGTTCATATTGCAGACTATCTTATACCCCTAACTTACTATGTTTTGAGTGTTTTCCGGTTGAGTTTATCCACATTATTCTTTGGTTATCATTTGTTGAGGTTTTATAAAGATAAAAGGCGATTTACGCACAAAGTGGAAGACGTGGAGTGAAAGGATCAAATTCAGCTTAAATGGATGAAGGCCGCATGTCCTAACATCAAAGTCACGGAGTTCCAAACAAATACTATATGTCATGGCGTTATGAAGTCCAACACCGTCGTGTCCAAAAGATGCACATCGCAGATTCTTAAATTCACAGTGTTTGATGTAAAGGGACTTATAAAGGGCTATTTTATGGAAACTCTCGAGAACACCACTTCAGAATTTTCTTTTACATCTTTCAAAACACATAGTGAACTTCAAGAAAACATTGGGAGGCAAAGAAGAGATATGAAGAGACTGCATTCTTCATTGATGACGAAGTTCAATCAAGAACGCAACACATGATGGAAATTATAGAGTCAATATTAATTTTTGTAGACTAGGGTTTCACAATGTTTGCAATAATGATTCTTAACAATCTAATTTTCAGTTATGAACTGCTCTTTTCTAACTAAGGGCACGTGAAGCTTGAATTGCGATAGTCGACCACTGGCTCACTTCTACTACATTAGCCGCACTACCAAGTATAATTGCTACTGAAAATCCATATCAAATCAAAATCGCTTGAAGTAGGCCTATAAATAGTAGAGTATTAACCTACCCAAGCCCAAGACTAAGAATACCCATAGTGGGCATGTTATACTCTATGGTGTGATACAGAGCGGATCCCACATGACCTGTAGGTTTTGGGTAAACCTGACCACCACATTTTTGGACTATCTCATTTGTTGAGAAGAACGTCAGAATATGTGGTAACTGATATATGAAAATTACAATTTGAGCTGCAAGCACATAAAATGAATACACATAGCACAAACTTCACGAGATTTATTGGATAAGAATAGAGAATTTCAAAACAGAACTTTAAAACCATGCAAGAATTTGATCAGTGTCATTACATGATTTTGGAATCAACATGGAACAGAAAGAGAAACAGAATTATCTCTAACAACTGAAAAGAGATGGAATTAAAAAGCTAGAAAACAATATCCTTCCATTTCGTGTCCTACATACCACCGAAGTAACCCCAAAAAGAAAAGATGTGATCTTTTAATTTCTCCCCCTTTTCAAGTAAACTTTTCCCACATAAACGGATTAAAAACTGATTCCATCAACAAAACCAAATAAACGGCCAGTATATCAAAAGAAAGCTGCAGGCTAAAAACCACAAAGTAAAAATAAAGCCGGGAAAAAATAAAAAGAGAAAAAAGCAATCATCTTAATTCGCTTTTAGCTCACCTGACTCCGCTAGTGGACTCCTTGAACCAGAAAAAGCCTTATCCGCAATTGTCCAAACCTTCATTCCAAAAATTCATATAAAAATGAGGGAAAAAAGATAATCAATAAAAGGAGAAATTACCAACCACCTAGAAGGGAACAAAATAAATTTGGATCATGGAGATTTCGATCTGTTTAGGAATAATATCTTCGGAATTACAAGAAAAATATCCTCTAAATTAAAAATAAAATTATTTCGGAGAAAGAGCTAAGAAAACAACAGGTGAAGACGAAGTTACAAATAGCAATTCACAACGGATATTTGAAAACTTTTGATCAATTTCAACGTGAATACCATCGTAAGAGCCACAGAAATGTAGCTGACCTAGGTATATACCAGATCGTGCAAGCGTCGATGCAGTCCTCGTGTAGAGTGCACGACGGAGGAAATAGAGATGCCGTTGGATGCTAAGAAGGAACGGCGGTGGCTTCGGCGGAGGGTGGATCGCACGGCAGTGCGATGGTGGTGGTGGTGGTGGGGAGGAGGAGGAGGAAAGAATGAAAATGATGCAGATGGGTGGATATAACATATGGACTATGGAGTGGTGGGCGTTGTTCTTCTTTTAGCTCAACTACGACCGTTGGATCTTATTACGATCCTACATTCTTCACTTTTGACCAAGTAAACCGATATTGTAAGGCCATGACCCGACCCAGATCCATGTGATGAATTGTTTTTATTCGGTTGATGTTTTTTATTTTAAATCTCTATTGCATCTCATATTTCATCATATATTTAAATAATGATTGATTTGATTGATAAATGTGTGAAAAGTTGTATACATGATTGATAGTTGTTATATAAGAGATTGGAATCCGGAGTTGAAAAAAGTAGAATTTGGATGAAAATTTGTTGTGTTAAGTTTATTTTAAATTTTGTGATTTAAAAAGTTGGAAATTTTTTCATAAATATATAACATTGTGTATTTTACAAAACTGGCTTTTTGATTGTGGACCTTCGACATAATTTTGGGCTCAAAAGTTTAAAAGATAGCACAAACTTTTATCATTGTTGTTAAATATGTGATCTATGTAAGGATTTTCAATAATGAAATTGGGTATTTCTAGTTCATGAATTAGTTTAGAATTTAGATGCACATCATGTAAGTAGTAACCATTAACTACTGTACTAGTCTTAAGATCGGTGTCTCCATGATTTTAGGTTATATTTTGGTTTAAACTAATTCAGTTTGGGTAGACTAAAATAGTGATATTAGAGGTAACATTGAGTGGGTCGGACTTAGACCCAAACCCAATATTTTGTCTTTGGACTCGGACCCAGACGCAATGGGTCTCGCAATTGGGTTTGGGTCTCGACTCAATTCTTTTAATTATTTTTTTAATTTAATTTGTAATATTAAATAATAAAATATAAAAATTATTTATTTGCACATGACATTCTTAATTGTATAAATTATATTTTCGGCAATCAAATGAGTTTATATTCCATTCAAGAAAATATCTAATATTGAGTTAGTGCATCAACAATTTATTTGAAACTCATAATTGAATCCAAAATTTGTCAAAAATACAAATATGAAATTCAAAGAAGTGTAAGATAAAATAAATTGGTATAAGAAAAATTAGAAATAAAAATTCTAAAAAAATCAACTTTTACCTTAAAATTCTATTGGATTTGGGTTCAGATTCGACCCGTCCAATATCACCTAGGTGGTATCATATAATACATCAATATTATATTGTAATCATTAATAATTAAATTATTTATATATCATTTATAATCAAGTATAAACGTAATTTAAATGAATAATATGTGTTTCAGTTTGGTGTATAGTATTATAGCATGACTATTAAGTCTTAAACTTCCAAATTTATACTTAGGAAACTTATTGTTGAATCTATAGACTATATATTAATGGTTAGTGAGAGAGGGTATTTAGGAATGGCAACGTGTTGAGCCTAACTGCAGGTAATGCAGGACTTGAGACTCACATTGCTTATTTTAGTACGTGGACTTAGAGGGTGTTTGGCTAAGCTTAAAAGCTCTTTTAAACATCTTATAAGATGTTTGAGAGCTTGTAAAATCTATAAAAGTGTTTGGATAATTTTTTTAAATAAGATCTTATAAGACCCAAAAATAAGATGTTTGTGTCTTATAAGCAAATAAGAAATAAGTTAGCCAAACCCAACTTATTTCAAAATCTTAGATTTTGGATGTTGTTTATATTCTTAAAAGACATAACAACTTTTGTTAATTTTCTCATTTCTAACAATATCCTTCTCCAATATATTTTTTTTATTTTTTATTATTGCACAAATTCTCTCTTATTACATTTGAAAACATCTTATAAGTCCAATGACTTATTTTATCCAAACACTTGAGAGCTTATTTTTTAAATAAGACCAAACATCTTATAAGCTCTTAAAACATCTTATAAGTTGTAAGAACTTATAAGATGTTTTAAATAAGTTTAGCCAAACGCCTTCTTAGTCATACTCGATTCGCCCCGGATCCGATGGGTATCCGATGAAGGTTCGGGGGACCTGATAAAATCATAATTTGAACTTTTATTTTCCTAATTTCTCACAAATGCATTCAACGTAAATATAAATAGCACCAAATCAATATAAACAATAAAAATATAATCGTTCAGTACTTAAATCATTAACAACAATACAAATTGTAATAGTTAAAATCATTCACATTTAAATAAAATTAATGGTCTAAGTGGCTAAACTCTAAGTTTTGTCAAATAATAATTACATAAAAAATTATATAATAATAACAATGTTAGAGTCCGAATTTGGACCTGAGATGGATAAATGTTGAACTCGAATATGGACCTAGACCCAATCAGGTCTTGGTTTTGATGTCCGAACTCCGATTCGGTCCGTTTTTTACTCGAATCCAGCTCCATCGAGATGGATCGATGACATATATTTACTTTACCCGATCCCGTTACATCATATTAGTAGTTGAGGAAGTAAGTTTGAAGTGATTGTTTATGATGGAAATTTTTTATGGCTTAGCTAGTGAATTTGATTGATTGTTCATTCTATGGAGTTTTTTAATTACTTAGTAAAATATGGGATGGCTAAAGTTTGGTATCTAATACGTAGAAGTATATTATAAACTTTTGTGATAAGTTACAGTGAAAAATTGGTTGAAATATACGAAAATGGCAAATAGACGAAATCCCAGTCATATAGAAAAAATACAAATAAAAATTAATTATTCTGAAGTAAAAATACGAGTTATTTTTACATTATTTTGTAAGATAAGATGCTTGTACTTACTTTTATTCTATATAAAAAGGTATTTTGTAGTAACAAGTTGTCAATAATTAATATTTTTAACAGATTATTAATATATATTTTTTAATTGTATAATGTTCAATTAATAATTAAAATAATATTAATTTATTTTTTAAATTTTATATGAAAATAATATTTTTAGGTCAAATATTAATTATTATTCGTCAAGTATAATACGTTATATATAAACTATGTGTTATACATAATTTCAACTAAAAAATATGAATGTTATTCATTACGTTTAGAATGCATATGCAGAATGAAAGTATTTTTAAATTACACGAATACGATAGCTATGTAATATGAGTTGTAACTAACAGAGATTAAACCTTGAGAAATTTCAAGTTTCTATATAAACCTTGAGAAATTTCAAGTTTCTATTTAAACCTTGAGAAATTTCATTTAATGTGGGTCTTTATTATTGAACAATTTGTTTCAAAGAAAATAAAATAAAAAACAGCTAACCAGTACAAAAGATAGTATATTTTATATTAAATTTATAAGCTTTATCTAGTTGTGTGATATGCTATATAATATATTAAATTCGTGCACTTATTTGGTGTTCCGATAATGATATTCACAGGTAAGAAATATATATTATTATATAATACATAATTATTGTGCATATACATAGACTATTCATATGGCTGAGTAGGCCAGGCATACCTGAGTTGCCTTATCGCTGGAAAGTATAAACATAAATGTCATGTTTGTTTATATTTTTATTTATAATTAAAAAAACATCCAGAAATGCAAAATATAATATTCTCCCTTAAAATAATATAATATGTTGTCTTTATATATACATGTATATATATATTAAATGATTGAAAGTTATAAAATTTATCAAATCACTAGTGACAAACTAATGTAAAATGTGTTTAATGAATGTGTTAATTATTCATATAACAATTATATGAATAAATAAATAATAAAATATAAATCATAATTATAAAGTATGAAAGAGAAATAAAAAAAATGATTGTAATAAATGATTTTGATTGGAGATTGTGTGAAATGATGATCCTGTGTTATAGAAACGATGAAATTAAGAAAATGTGAATTCGAATAAAAATAATTTACAATATATTTTTTAGAGTTTGTAATTTAAGATGATAAATATGAATTAAAAAACATAAACAAACATATACATTTCTCTTATATTGCATCTAACTATTACTATTGCAACTCAATTATATTGCATCTAACGCGACTCAATATGGCTGAACGATGTTTTCTGGATCATAATATTCTAAAAAAAATCATATTACAAACCATTCGAAAAACCGGGCAATTCTTTGCTGGACCGAGACTGTTGGCCTCGGTCCAACTATCACCACACAATTCCCCAAAGGGGGTGGTTCTTTAACCCACCTATGGTGGGAAAAACCACCCCCAACATGGGGATTGTGTGGTTATAAGTGCACCGGGACCAACAGTCTCAGTGCAACTTAGAATTTTCCCGAAAAACCCATTTTTTCCAATTTCACTTTAACAACCTATTAGTCAATACACTTATCATTTTATATTATCTCTTATCAAAAATCACTTAAACTATTTTTCTCTTTCTTATTTACCGTTTTCAATCACACAGTTATTATCAGGATAACTAACTCAATCATTTTATATAATATACATCATGCACCAACCAATTATTTTAATAATTAACATATTTATAACTTATAACCCTTTTTTATAAATATATAAATTGACCACTCATCTCATTATTTTCACCCTAGTAGTTATAATACACATTTCCCACAAAATTTAGAATCTTCCTCAAAAAATACAAACAAATAAAGCCTTAAAGTCTAGTGCAAAAAAATTTCCAGCAAAGGGAACAAAATACATGCATATGAGAATTGTCAAATATATATACACTATGTATTTGGTCATAATAGACTACAAGATCTGCACTATACATATTACACCTTATAACATCTTTACCAAAATATATGGAGCAAAGACAATTGTTATTTACATGATACATTATATATCAGAATACATAGCTTTAAACGAGCCAATTCGTCGTTAATTGGCTTGGCAATCGGAATTGTGATCTTCAACACTGTTAAAGTACAATGAGGATAATTTGCCATCAAATTTAGAGACCAGTTGATGTACAGATAATCCACAGTAAAGCTTCCCGAGACGAGCCACACAGATTTCGATAATTTTCTTGAACATGTTGTCCTCTTGGATTAACGGTTGATTCACAAACTCGTCCAAAGGCATCCACTGTTAAAACGCAAACAGTCATAAGTGAAATATATTTATCGAACCAGCAATAATGTTCTCTAGACTCGAAAGTAAGTACAGATATATCACTATGTCGTTTCTTGTTAGTTTCACTAAGGCTGTGTTTGGATTGAAGGAATTCGTCAACAAATCCATGAAGTTCGTTTGAATGTATCCAAGTTATACTGGGTTTCAAATCACTCGACATTCACTTTGAGCTATTTTCTCCATAACTACGGTGGATTTCAAATGAGGTGTCATTTCAAATCCTTCCTCCAAATCCCATCCTCAAATCCAAATCACTCAATCCAAACACGCCCTAAGTTATCACAAAATAACAATAGAAATTGAGGAAAATGGAGCTTATACCTTGGCTGCTTGAATTTCGAGATCATCAACCATGATTTCTGTCGACAAGGATCTTAACATGCAAACGAAAAACAAATCTGACTTCTCAAAAGAAACATTCTGGGCGTGCCTGAAAGTCGAAAAAATATGTTCATCATCAAAACCATATTCATGTTATCGCATTTTAGTGTGTTTAAAGCATATGATCAAACGTTTAAACGCTACGTACAAAAAAGACAAGACATATTCATGTTTGTACCTGAATGCTACAACTTCGACAAATTCAGTGTCGATCTGAAAAAGCAAAAAAAAAAAAAAAAAATCGCCCCATCACCAAGAAGTTTAAAAAACGATCAAAATCCCATTTAAATTAAATCGAAAATGAAACGAAACTTAAAGCAAAAACTTCAATAAGTGCAATAATCTCACCCCCGTCTCCTCTTTTACTTCTCTCACAGCTCCTGTGTATATTTCTTCAGACTGATAAATACAAAAAAAAAAAAAAAAATTACGTAAATTAACAGATATTACGATTTTCACCAGCAAACAATATAGCTCGAAAAAACATACCTCAAGAACGAAACCAGTGGGTATTTTCCAGAGACCACGAAGATCTGGAGTCGAATGTTTTTCTTGTACCACTAGCACCTGTATCGTTTAAATGTAGCATAAATTACATAACAACTTTGCGGTATATATATATATATATATATATATATATATATATATATATATATATATTTCAAAGCTAAAGTCGAAAATGGTGATAAACATATATACCTCGTCTTTATCGTTGATCACAAAACTACCAACTCCAACATGATGAGAAGCATTAGGAGGAATAAGGGAGGGTCCGTTTGGGATCCAGTACGTCATCATCACGTATGATTTCTCCGCGTGATGATACTCAAATCCTTCCTACATTAACGAAACACTTTATATGGGGCTAAAATTGGAAATTAATGTTGTCTGTAAAGCTGTGATGTACGAACACTTCAAAAAATCACGTGTCGTATCGGACACCATGTCCAATATGAAAATATATTTTGTCTGCATAAATAAAATGAAAAAAAATAAAACATGAACACTGTAATGGACGCAGTTAGAGGGTATATATGCATTTTTGTGGCACTTGATGTTATTTCACCTATTTTTTGTGATTTTGAAAATTGAAGTATTTATTTTTCTTTCAAACATATGTAACTTTACAAATCAAATACAAATTTATAATATACAATAGCCATTCTTGTAGTTTATTTCTCTAACCAGTCATATTTAAATTAACATGAAAAGTAATAACGAATAAGGACAAAGTTGTCACCTTGACAGCTAGAGGAACAAGATCTGATCTTTCTAGAGGCAGCTTTAGCCAAACCCCCTTCTTGCCCTGAAGTATATACAGTTCATTTACTATTACAATCGCGTTCGAAAATCGTAAAAATCATGTTCTATATTGTAGCAAAAATCTACAAGTTTTGGGACATATGAACTAATAAAACTCACATCAAATCAAAGCCAGCAAATGTAAAGTTATGTAACAAGTTATAGAAAGAAAATACCTTTGCTTTCCAATGGTACATAGATGAACGAAGAGACGAAACAAATATATTTGGATTAGACGGTAATTTCTCTGGATTTATAACAACCCCTTCATACTCATCATCAGATGCATCAAGAATTCCTACATTCTTAAAGAATCGAGTCGAAATCAATCCGTTTGTTCCATTGATTCGAGATGTCTGAGTGTCTAGAAGATCCTGTTGGCCAACTACGTTGTTGGTGGAATTTCGCAGAGAACATGAATAATATGAAGCCCTTTGCGAAATGCCTGAAAATGACCCATGAAAAATCAGATACAAATAAACATAATGATCCATGAAAATGGGAGCTATATATTTTCACTTACACTTATTCATCAAATGTCAAATCTATAAACTTGAAAGTAATAAAAAAATTCATCAAATTCAAAAAATAGGTCGATTTTGGCAGATTTAAAGTGAGATTATGTCAAATTAACAGGACAATCAACGCCGAAAAAATTCAGAAAAAGTGGAAAGCAGAACTACATTCTTAAGAACATAATCATATAAAGAAAAATCATCATATCATCAAAAAAAAAAACACATATTTACCACAGAATAATACATTTATTGACTAAATAAGAAAAAAATTATAAATTTTTATTTACCTCTGCAGTAATATATCCTTGGACTGGCTTTCACAATGTGAGTAGTGTTTAAAAAAGGGCTTGAAAGCATCATCTCTGAACCAGTGGATAATGACTTTGAGCTAAACAATTTCATTCCCATTAATTATTATAAGTACTTAAAACCTATCCAATCTTTCAGCACAAACCACCAAACAATAAGTAGATAATCCTAATCTATATATATATTATATTGAAAATATTCTGGAGAATCCCTCGAAGATGCAAAGAAAAACAAGAAAATTTCTTGGGATTCTTCACTATTCGTGGAAAACTAAGAAAAAACAGAATAAATTATTAAATGGTGTAATAGAAAATACAAAAGAGACAAGTAGAACAGATGGGCTTATATTAAAAATCATGAATTATCAGAATTTGGAATGTGGGGTGTGACTAGACGATTTTTTGTGGTGTGGGATCGAATTAGTTTTTGTCTGAATGCAACAAATAATTAACAAATCGTAAAATATCCACTTGAAAAAAAAGATCTAATTTCAGACTTCAGATGTATATGTGAATCTGACAATGCACAACGTGATATCCGGTATTAAAATCGGACGTGTAAGGAGAGAGACGTTTGAAGTCACTTTGAGTCCAGAGTAATTTTAAACGTGACATATATATATATATTATATTATATATGTTATAATCGTTCTTGAAGCCGCGTGGATCAATGTTACGATTTGACCCAATTGGGATTAAAACATTAAAGTTCAATCCATCTTCAAAAAAATGTGCTTCAATAAGTTAAAAAAAGTATGTTTATATATTGAAGCACAATTTTTTATGGCAAATAGGTGGATCCATGTCTGTACAAAGGCAATATGTCGTTGTATCTACATTACAATGTCGTGAAAATCCACTCCACGAGGATATATTGCTTGAGCCGATGTTACCAAATTTTAGAATCACAAATTTACCAAGGTATAGCCTATGTGATGGCTTGTGATCTAGTCAAATATTGGGTGAAGATGTTTAAACACTGTACTCGTATCACAAGCTGCCTACGTACTTCGTATGTGATCAAGTCTAACATAGTTCTAATAATATATGTATCAATTCGTATAGCTATAGCTCGAAGTACAGACCAACATCCGTCCCTAAAATGAGCATTTAATGTTATATTTATAGTTGTCTTTTCCACTATTCATGAAGTGACATGTGGGCCGGTAATGGGCTGCCATTTATCATTAATCTGTTGGCCCATGAATATTTAATAATATAATATAACCGGGTCGGTCGGGTTAGGTAAAGTTGTTTACCCGTATTCATTGCCCAAAGGCCCATTGAACAGTATTGGGCCTAATTATAAATAATCCTTTCATTTCGTATCAGATGGCCTCGTATCGTATAGGTTATATATTTCTTTATTACTATTTTAAGCATACTAAACACCTCGTATACGATTCACTTCGTATGCGGAAATACTCCATATCAGCTTGAATGCAAGGACATTTGCTACCACTCTTATCGATAGAGCGCAAGATTGGTTCATAAGTCATTGGCCGAGAACAGTTATCTCGTACGAACATTATATACGGACATGTCAATATGTTTGTATGGCAATTTTCAGATTTTAAAAGGTATCGATCCCAAAGTAACCGTACATCAATTAAAGTGCCAAAACAGTAAAATAAATGAAGGAATTTTGGACATGAGGGTGATGCAATAATGGAGTCCCACATGTTCATTGTTTGTTCAGTTTTTCCATCCCACAAGATTAAAACAAGTAATATGCCAAATGACGCCTTCTTTTATGTTCAATAGTTTGTTGAGTTGGTTGGTTTGTTAGTCATTCATGTTTGTTAGTTAATACAGTGTTAATGTTTTTGTTAACTAGTTGTGAGGTTAGTTTAGTAATTCTTTTACTTTCCAATATTGATTCGACGCCTCGATCCTCTACTTTCTTCTTCCCATCGATTTAGGTCGTATCAATTGGTATCAGAGCCGTCGATCCTCAGATTGGCTGCTTGATCCATTAGGATGGCAGAAGAATAGATCAAATTGCAGGACATTTAAGCGGATGATATGAGTTCGAAAAGCTCCATTCTAGTATCAATTATTCAAATTGCAGAAACAGTGGAAGCGATATGCAGATTAGTTGTTGGAATGCTATTTTCACAAGGTCGATTTATAGGCACAGATCGGAGAACTATGATTACAGCAAAATGTGCTTTTAAAACAACCAAGTTCAACCAAGGATTATTGCAATCAATTTTTCAAGTCTTTTATTGGAATATATCTTTCTCCAGAATTCAAAATAAAGTTGTTCTTGACAGAATTACGAGAAGAAATTCAGTTGGTAGTTCGTAAATTTAGTCAAAAATTTTTTTTCTAGTTGTTTCTCTCGCTGAATTGCAAGAAAAAACATTAATATAATGTGCTTATGTATATCTTGCGTTATGTTTAATTTAAATTTATTCTTTAAAAAAAACATATGCGTATATTTAAAAAATAATATAAATAGTATGACTTGTTCACATTGTGAAAACCAATGTTTAGTAGGCAAATATGAATGAAAATTTTGGATTAAGGAGTACTTTTAAAACTTTTTACATTTATTATTTTTAGAATTTATTAATATAATCATTATAATATTATTTGTATAAATTATTATTACTAATATAACTATATCTATGTACGACATGGATAATATAATTGTTATTACTAATATGTTTTCATACACGCATGACAATTGGAAGTAAAAAATTAGTAGTTGAATTATTTGATCAATATCATTTTCATTTAAATTATAATGTGTCAATTTTTAAATTGAATTTAATAAACACAAATGTAACTATATATATACAAACACAAACGCGCGCGCGCACACACATATATATATATATATATATATATTTATTTAAAGCTCACAAGCCGGCTCACAAGTTTATGAACACTTAAGTGGAAGCTCGAGTTCGGTTCATCAATAAGCTTGAGATCGTGAAACTTGGCTCGAGTTCACAATAGTTCGAACATGAACCAAACTTTAGTTGAGCCGGCACTAGACTCCCGAGACGACTCAACTCACCTTATATCCCTACCTCCCACCCAGATTGGCATATATTGAACGACGAATCTTCGCTAAGAAACATGCCCGACATAAATTGGACCATCCGAAACCAGTGATCGGGGTTTATATAGGGGAGTTATCCTGTAACATAGGGATTGCCAACAACAATCTTGCTGAACATGTATACTGCAAAATATTTACAAATATTAAATATTCCTCATGTATGTGTGACTTACACGCGTATCTACATATATGTAATTTAAGATGAAACATGATTTGAAATAAAAAATATCATATACCGTACTATATAAATCATAAATGTTTGTACTCTCTTTAAATTAATGTAAATATTGTTGTTTGCTAAAAAAGAAAATCTGAGGCCATGTTTGGTTTTGTTTCGGAGTGACTTTGGGCCAAATTTTGACCAAAATGTGCTTGGTCTCTTATTTTTTTGTCCAAAATTGTGGCCCAATTATCGCAAAATTTTTGGCCCAAATTCAAATTCCCACATCCCTCTATTTTGTTTTGTCATTAAAGTTGAGAATATATTTTTGTCCCCACTACACATCCACCAATACACAAGTATTTACTACACATCCACCAATACACAAGTATTTAATGCTCTTCTTTTCTCTCTATATATCAATATATAAGTATATATGTAATAATCAATGTACAAATATTTATAAATACACATTAAATACACAAAGTATAATAATATTTATTATATATTTATGAATTAATATTTATATACGATATAAATATATATACTTAAAATTAATATACAGTAGAAACTCTATAAATTAATACTCTTGGGACCACCAAAATTTATTAATTAAAAGAGTTATTAATTAATCGATAAATTAATAATTATTAATTTATATATTAATTGATATTTTATTAATTTATAATGAAATATTCAATTTACAAACACCATTCAAACTTTCACTTAATTATAGTACAATGCATGTATAATAATTTAAAAATATTTTTTATATAAATACAAGATAATAATGCTAACACAAATAAATCATACACACACGACATGCCTTCTAATATTAAAGGTGTGAAAAAAACAATAATGACCGACGAGATTCGAAGAGCATTATGCAAGCACAACAAGGATAATCGAAGTCTCACTCAAAAGCAATTGTAAGAATGGATGTTAGCAATTATGCAAGCACAACAAGAATAATTCAAGGACAATTGCAAATTGTTTTGCAAGGTGAAATTGATTTCAACAAAAAAACAAAAGACAATTGAATCATTTTTCAAAAAAAATTCATAAATCATTCATGTAATATGTAGTATATAAGGAATTATTAATTTATATTTTATATGGGACCTATATAAATTATCAAAAATGTATTATCTTATAATTTTAGCGAATTATTAATTTAGCACCCTATCCCCGAGTCGGGACCGGCCAAAAATATTATCTTAGAGAGTTTATTAATTAATCGAGTATTAATTTATCGAGTTTCTACTGTATTATTGTAATATAATATACTTAGATAAATATATATTTACAATCTCAATATTATAATATAATTTTCAAATAATATTTAATTACTAACAGACAAAAACTTCCATGAGTTAATTGCTAGAGTTACTTATGTTTCCCTTAAAACAAAAATAAACAATATTTCACAAAAAAACCACTCAAAAATCAATTCTCAAATTAAAACTAGACAATATCTCATACATGTCCCAAAAAAATTTTCACCAATGATTCTCACCAAAATACCCAATCAAATCAGAACCAAACATATAATGAGTATTTAGCATAGTATATTGTTTTCAAAAATAAATAAAATAAAATAAATATTAGGTATTGGCAAAATAAACAAGAAAAAAATAAAGTAAAAAGCTAATAATTACTTCGAATTATGATTGGTCGCCATTGAAGCAGGTTGGTTGCCCACACTTATGCCCGTCCAAAAAGTAATTACCCTTCCAGTGAAAACAGTATAAGATTATAATATACCCAGCCGGTATACGTAGACCAGACCAGATACCCCGCGCAGTTTCCAGATTTCCTGCAAAAGTTTTTGGGAAGAAAGAATCGAATTGAAGAACAAAATCTGGTCTTTTGCAGGACCCATGTCTCGTTACTTATCATCTATCGTTATATATTCCTTAATCGTCAGTTTAATTCTCTTCTATGGCATCCCAGTATCTGTTTCTATCCCTTTCATAGTTCTCCATGGTAATATTTCATTATTTTTCCATCTCTTGTTATCATATTATAGTTAATTTGACCTTTCTGCATTGGCGATTGCATTATTTTTGTGGGTTTTGGTTATGGTAGGAATCGGAGATCAGTGTTCGAATAGAGGAATGAAGCACTTTACTCAGGAACTCAGTGATTGGTCCAACTCTAAAGGATACTGCTTGTAAGACTTCTTTTTTTTCATTTCTTAGGAAGTGTGTTAATGGAACAATCAGCAATTTTTTTGATTTTGTTATATACAATTTGGTGCATATAGACTCCAACAGATTATGGAATATTATGTAGTACCAATTAAAGGAGAGATGATTTAGTGTAGTTGTGAAGTACATGTACACCATATATCACAGAAAGTAACCGGATTTCATGTAATTTATGTGCTGCAACTTCGTGATAACTATCTGATCTAAACCAAATATCTAATCACATTGCTCGAATAGCCGGTAGAGTGAATCATTTAAAACTTTCAATCCCTTTATTATGATAGTTGCATCCTATTTAACATGTTATTTTGACATAATCTTGTTTTCCTATGGGGGGCATGCTAATTTTTCCAACTTATTATTTAAGTTCAGAGGCCAATGAATTTGAGGAGTGGATTTTTGTAAATGATTTTCATTTATATAAGAAACTTTGTATTGTTTCAGAACCATTGATTAGAAGAAATATATTTCAAATCTATAATGAAATCCTTCAATTCCAGAACAATTTTCTATGTTTTCTAGCTATAAACATTGTTGTAAAGGGAGTTGCTTCTGAATTGGCTTAAACTCATGGTAAGTAAGATATAGGCACTTTGAACAAATCAACCATATATGGCCATTATAGTAACCAGAAGATCATATATTCTTAATCCAGGAAATAAACGGACAGATTCACTTTGATCTTAGTTGAATTTTCAGGTTTAGGATTTTTCTTTGGTATATTGACAATTATGTAACTACTGTCTGATAGATTACGAACTTTAATGGTGTTTGTTTATGTTTCCAAACATCTAGAGAAATTGGAGATGGATCGTGGGATTCTTGGTTTAAGCCCCTACAAGAACAGGTAAGGAAAATGGATCATAATCCTATTCTTTAATCATCCATTATTTATGTGTGTTGGTTTTAATTAAATTTGCTTATTCTGTACCTGCAGACAGAAATTGCATGTAATAAGGTGTGTAATGAAGCTGTTAGAACGCTTTATTTGTTGATCAACTGGTTTAGCGACTGACGACAAAATAAACTACAGGTGAAGCAACTGAAAGAACTCCAAGATGGTTACAACATTGTTGGTCTTTCCCAGGTGACCTCACATTCTTTATATTTTTGTAGTTATCCAACTCATTGTCTCATATATTCGAAAAACTTAACAATTGCAATATTCTTTAAAGCATTTCTCTTCGCTCCATCCCTTTCTCTCCCCTCTTTTTCTTTTTTGATTATTTTACTATAATATGGCATATCAATTTGTTTTAAAAATTACTTCTCAATTTTAGCTGGAGTATTTTTTCATGTTTGAGGGTATTTTTATTTATTCGATTAAGTGCTTGCGAAGTTAACTGCAAAATCCTTATAATAATTTTCATGGTTGTTCATACAGGGTAACTTAATAGGACGAGGTCTCGTGGAGTTTTGTGATGGGGGACCACCGGTAAGGACCATTTGGAAGGATTTTAATAGCATTATTTATATGTTGTTCCCGGGACCTTTATAGGTCATCATCGCGAATAAGCAACAACTGTTAACAATTGATTTTGTTTTAAACTCTCGTACAAAAAGTCTCATAAGGCATATTTTATGGCCACCTTGTTTTAAACTCTCATACAAAAACTTTCATACATAATGCTTTTTGCTGCACTCGTGAACTTTAAGATGTTCAATGTGACAGGTCAGGAATTTTATCTCTCTAGGAGGGCCTCATGCTGGTACTGCTTCCGTTCCCCTATGTGGTGTAAGTGCTCTTATTACATTCTTACTGTTGTATGGCCACCTTGTACCTGCTTTTAAATGCACATGTTATATATACACGTGCGTATATGTATTATTAGGAGAAATGGTATTTCTCGTGCAATTTTTATACTAATTTCGTACAAGCTCGTTGAAACTCAAACTTTTATTTTTGGTAAGTGGTTCAGTTGCTGAAGTGCATTTCTAGACTAGCTAATCTACAATTAACCATATGAATCTCTTTTGGTTATTTATAGCAATCCTACACAGTTAATTATCTTTAAAATTTCCAAATGCTATTGGGCAATGGTCAATTTGTGAATTATTGCATTGAATGACAAGGATTTACCAGGATGTTGTGGCGGATAGTAAGAATTGCTTCTGAACTGGTGTTCTATTTACATTGAATAATACTTCAAATTCAACATATCCTAATCCCATCTCTTGTGAGGTTGGTTACATGGATCCTCATACTCGAATTTACAATGTCAAAATCCATCTTTATATAAATTGAAATATGGGAATCTGAGAATGGATTGGGCAATTCCTGTTGTCAAATAGCTTATTTCTCCGCCTATCTGAGTTTACTGCTCTTAGAGGGTGTTTGGCTAAGCTTATAAACTCTTTTAAACATCTTATAAGATGTTTTAGAGCTTATAAGCTCTACAAAAGTGTTTGGATAATTTTTTTTAATAAGATCTTATAAGACCCAAAATTAAGATGTTTGGGTCTTATAAGCAAATAAGAAATAAGTTAGCCAAACCCAACTTATTTCGAAATCTTATATTTGGGATGTTGTTTATATTCTTATAAGACATAACAACCTTAGTTAATTTTCTCCTTTCTAACAATATCCTTCTCCGAATTCTTTTTTTATTTTTATTGTTGCACAAATTCTCTTTTATAACATTTGAAAACATCTTATAAGTCCAATAGACTTATTTTATCCAAACACTTGAAAGCTTATTATTTAAATAAGACCAAACATCTTATAAGCTCTTAAAACATCTTATAAGTTGTAAGAACTTATAAGATGTTTTAAATAAGCTTAGCCAAACACCCTCATAAGCTCTTAAAACATTTTATAAGTTGTAAGAACTTATAAGATGTTTTAAATAAGCTTAGCCAAACACCCTCTAAATATGACCACGAGTATTTGGAGCCTTTAGATTAGACACGAGAAATCAGTTGACTGAGTTTGAGGTTAACGTGTCTCAGCCTGAAATATGCCCGACTTGTAAAATTTTAAAATGTATAGATATATTACATAATAATAGTATACTTCATAAATTTAATGTTACTTTATCAAGAATATCATACTTTATACAAATAAGAGAATTGCTTTTTTGCTGCAAATGTTGCTGCCTTGTTGTTGGCGGTCCTTAACGGGTCATCATTGGTTAAATGACATATGTGTTCCATGAAAAATTATCATCAAATGTTACTTTTTAAGGAATTTCAATTTTATAAGTATTATCTTGTCGTGAGTAGGCTTTTGAATCCAAATTTTTGGTTAGATTTATGATTTGAGTACACGTTTTAAATTTGTTTTTCGTTAGTGTATTAATTAGGTGTTTTTGCTGTACCGGTAGCACTTAGACCGGCACTTAAAAAAGATTTTTTTTTTTTTTTTGGAATCAGAGATCACTTAGCTATCATTTCATTTTAGGGCGCTTTGTAATTCATCTTTTCCTACATGAATTTATATATATTTCTAAACTGCCTTGATTTCCCAGACTGGCATATTCTGCATTATAGCGGACAATCTAATCAAATCAGAGATCTACTCTGACTATATTCAAGTATGTATTTTCCCACGTAGTTTCCTTTATCCAATCTTTGGACCTTGGATTTGGCGAGGAAAAGGAAAATGATTTGGAAAAAACGAAGCACAAAATACTATCATTTGAGGCCATTCTTTTTTTCCCTTACGAATTTTCCTCACTAAGATCCAAGGACCAAACGGATGGTATGATATTTATCTGATCTCACTGCTTACATGTGAACTGCAGGCTCATTTGGCTCCAAGTGGCTATCTTAAGCTACCAAATGTGAGTATTTTAGTTACTTTTGGCATAAATTAGTTGTTCATAAAAATATCCCATAATGAAAAGAAATTCTTGAAACCTCTAATGCTTTTTCAGCTCGATTTTCATCTTCTTTGATTAACTCGTATCCTTTTTGTTCCGCAGAATATTGCAGGCTACTTGAGCAAATGTAGGTTTCTTCCCAAGCTTAACAATGAACTCCCTGATGAAAGAAACGCCACTTATAAAGAACGTTTCAGTAGCTTACAAAATCTTGTTCTTATTATGGTAAATGAAACCTTTGCTACCTTTCAGATTTTATTTTATTTTACTTGCAATATTTGAAAAATTGCATAAATACGTGCTTAATATCCGATTCCTCTGTCTTTTGTTGTCCATATGAGCAGTTTGAACATGATACTGTCTTAATACCGAAGGAGACCTCTTGGTTTGGATACTATCCTGACGGAGCTTTTGATCAAATTTTGCCACCACAGCAGGTAAATGTTTCTATATTGGTTAACGAGTTTAATACTTTCCAACTTAATTCCTGGAATTTCCTTCCCGAAAGAAAATATTTCTCGTGATAATTACAAATCTCTTCCAAAATGTTACCATAAATTTTTTTGGGTTGTTTATTTTGAAAAATCTATAAAAGGACCTCTCAAAGTTTGAATACAAGGTGTGTTACCTTCTACAAACACTGTCAACTCTGTCATACTTAAAATGCATGTTATAAAAATTTAAATATTCAAGAATTCATTCTGGGCTCGGTTGAAGCTTGCTGAAGATTGATTTGTTATATCCAAGTAGATAGATAGTTATACATGCATGAAGTTTAATGGATGTTGACGTGTTTTGTTGCACTTTCATCCAAGTAGACACAGCTTTATAACGAGGATTGGATCGGTTTGAAGACGTTAGATGATGCTGGACGTGTAAAATATGTGAGTGTGGCAGGAAATCACCTTGGAATATCAAAAGATGATATGAAGAAACATGTTGTTCCATATTTGGAGGATGGCAAACAATCATCGACTATTGCTGTGCAAAACAATCTTGACCGTGGATCATTGGAGATCGTATTTGATGGATCATCTTCATCTTATCAGTGGCCATTACCAGTGAAGAACTTCTTCTCAGAAATGCTTGGTTTTGTCACTGCAAAAGATAATTAATCAATCTGTTCTTAATTTCACTCCCATGAAACTATGTATGCTTATTTATGTGTATAAACTATGTGCATCGTTTCTTTATTTTTAGCTAGGTTTGTTTCCGGTTGCATGAGAAACGAACCTGGTCTTTATACGTTAAACTCTATTGCGTGTAAAATACATCTGCTTTGGGGTATTTGTATTTTGACATTTGTGGACGTTACATGCCTATATATACTCCTACTTATGTATATTGTAGTCTCTACATATGGTTACCGTGTATGTGATCCGATGGTTTAATGTTGGGACGATTATTTGTGGTTTGATATTTACATTAAGGGTGAATTACATTCACACCTCTTCATTTTGGTGCTAATTACACTGAACCCCTTGAGTAAAGGGAACTAACTCATAAAGTGGCATATTTGTAAGGTTTGCAAGATATAATTGTAAGAATATGCTAACATGAAAGGGGGTTCTATGTAAATTTAAAAAGATCATTTAGTAATTAACATTAAAGTGATGGGTTTGCAAGAAATTTTCTCTTTACATCATTTGGGTGAATTAACATGTATTTATTGGATAACTGACTAATCAAATTGTATACCTGTTTGAAAAACTATTTTAAGTTCTTTAAAATCTCATTCACGGTTTATTTGAACGATCATTATTTGTGTTTTTACTTTTTACATTACTTTCAAGAGTCTACAAAGTGCCCTTAAAAAGGTACAACATTGTGGGCTACACATCCATAAATTAGAAATTTCGATTATCGGAGAAATAACAACATTTTATTACAACCTAAAAAACCCACAATTTTAGTCAAAGTACCAATATTTCGGACTTAGGCTAAGCTTTAGAGTGATTAGAGACGACTGGATTGTTTTAAAGACAGAAGACATATTGATTTGTTGCATGCTATCGTCATCATGTAATAAATCTCGAGTTTAACATATTATAAAACGGAAAGGCGAATCAATTTACAACGACGAGAAAACAGAGGCAACCCCACATAAGTTTGTATTCAATCTTCTATTTACAGAACCTAAACATATGACATATATATACATACATGCACATAACTGAAACTCATGAGAGATGAATATCCACAGTAATAGGTCCACCATCAGTAGTCATTTTTTCGCTTGAAATCTTTTGTTGACGATGATAACGAAGCCATAGGCACGAGAGTCTAGTCAAAGCTGCCCCGCTCACAAATTTTACGCGGTACATCAAATTCACATCTCCCCACGTTTCATTTCCATCAACATTGGACCCCACATATCCATCCACATCCTCTTTCGTTATTACAACTACTGAGCAATCGTCAAATGAGAAAAGATCTCGTGCAGCTAACATTCTCGGGTTTCTAAATGATAAGTCAGTTAATTGGCTCACATTAGTGCCCTTAACCTTCAGATGGTAGAACTCTTGCACAGCCTGAAACCAGTGTTGACAGATATTGCTCTCACAACTTAGAATTGTACTAAAAGATTAAGCCAATCTAACATAAATTTCTGTTTCAGGGAGGTGAATAAAAAGTAATATGGTTTTCTACCAGGCACCTAAATCTACATATCATGGCAACACACAGCCAAATCCAGGTATGCGGTAAGGTGCCACAAATCTATTCATAAAGGAAAAACTGCACATGTATAGAGGAAACGACGTATTCCAATTTACTCAACCAAAATTGGCATAAATTAACCAATAATAAGAACAGAAGCCAATTGGACATAAATCAGGGGTTGCAAATGGGCGGTTCGGGTCGGGTTTGGGTTGGTTCCAACGGTTTGGTTCTTAAATGGGTTGGGTTCTTAAATGGTTTTAAGGTAGAACCAACTCAACCCAAAAGGGAACCAAAATCAACCCGAAAGGGAACCAAGCCCAACCCGACTCAATACCTTACATTTTGTTCTTTATATTTTAGAGTATTGGCAAGCAATTGGGCCTAAGTTGAAATTAGTTAAACCCAACTTGGAACCAAGTTGGAACCAACCAAGAACCAAATAAAATTTTCTTAGGAACCAACCCAACCCAAACTAGTTTAATTGGGTTGGAACCGTGGTTCAGGATCCATTTTGCCACCCCTAGACATAATGTGTAAACTACATAGAGCAGGCTAAAACATTTGCAAACTGAATTAAACTATGAAGCCCCAAAATCAAACATAGATATTGCACGTCTTTTGGCAATCCACCGATGGAGGGGTGTGATTAACATTAAATGATTAACCATCATCATATCAAAAATAACAACTCAACTAACCTTCCACTGTGAAGATGCCAAGAGGACCCTTGGCCGTATTGACTTCACATAATCATATGCAGCATCAGGCATCATCTGCCTATATTTCACCTGCATTTGAAAAAAAAAAAGGAAAAACGATTAGCATCTTCAAGGACAAAATGGAGAATAAAATAACCAGCTTCCTGGGCAAACTCACTAGATAACAAACAACAATAGTTGTGCTGCGTCCCCGACCAGCCTTACAATGTACATATGTACTCCGCCCATGCGATGAGTTTTCTTAAAAGAAGAACATAGATGGAAACAGGAAGATGTTAGCCCATATTCTTTAGAGTAAAACCAACATAAAGATAACTATATCTAGCTTGTACAAGATAATACACAAATTAACTCTAAATAGACGCATAAAACTTATGGGTCTGCATATAAATGAATAACAAATCCTCAAAACAATTTTCAATACAAGCAAACCCATCCCCACACCCAGTCCAACACCTCTGGCTGCTTAATTGTCAAACCTCAAGCGATGGAGAGAGATTCATAAGCCTTTCAAATAAAGATACAAAAATTTCAATCTTCTCACACCAATTAAAACTTAATAACATCCGAAAACAAACAAGACACAGAGCCCAATTCTTAAGCATCAATATTTAACTCGCAACAGGATGATTAGTGCATAAAGGCAGAGTTGTGAGATCCATATTATCATTTACGAACAATGTAACATGCTTCAAATAATTAGCATATTGGTAGTATATTTACAATCTGTTTGGTCAGAAACGAAAATGATAGGGAAAGGAAAAGAAAATCAAAGGAATTAATATTTTTTAAGTTTATTTAGTTGTCTGGAGAAAACATATGTAGAACTCCAAGGAAAATGGCAACAAAAAAAAAGGGACATAACAGTGAAATTAAACTATTAAATGATTTCAAATATTTTCTAAAAAATAATTCTGCAAATGTCCTTAAGAAATAATGAATCACATTGAGAAAGATAGAAGCTAGATGTGTGCAGTGAGAAGTGTTCTTTATTTTCACCATTTTCCTTACCAAATGGTTAGAAAAAGAAGTTTCTCAAATTAGCATTAGCTTTTCTCTCCTATTTCCTTTTCCATTTCATTTTCTCTAGTAACCAAACAAAAGAAAATGATTCTCATGTTTTCTTTTCCTCTCCCTAGCAATTTCCTTGAACCAAAAAACTGTTGGGGTTAAAAAAAAAGGCATATTTCAGCTTGCTAATCCCATAGTCCAGAAAACCCAATGAAAATGCTACTGCATTAGTAAACGTTAGTCTAGATGGAAACATGGGTTAAGAGAAAAACATATCATCTTGATTCAAGACGAATTATATAAATCTTGAATGTAGAACTATAACACTACTTACCATGGATGAAATCTACAGCTTGGCATATATCAGCCAGCGATGGAGCAAAGACGTAATCTCTTGTTGGAAGCACCAAATGATGTATTCCATGGGCCTAATAAGGTCAAAGAGTTATCACTTACAAGGAGTACAAAAAAAACTATAGAAGATACATTCACCAATATACAAAGGTCATAAGTGATGAAATAGCCATTTCAAACTTTCTAAACAACTGGCTCATTACATAACCAATGAGGATCCGATGATCATGTGCATCCATTGTTTAACTCTACTACTGTTCAAATCATAAAATAGATACCTTAACTGGTATTTGCAATAGATGCAAAAAGTTGCACAAGAAAAAGAGTCTTTAAGTAAGAGTGCGGATGCAGATGAAGCTATAGAACAGAGATGATGTAGCCATATAGGAATGATTTTACAATTGAGCATTGCCAAATCTACCATCAATGAATAAATTATGTTCCACGAAGCCTGTGGTAACTGCAAATTCAACTTGGCACACAGGAGGAGGGGGGACCAAAGCTTTCTTAGCCGCTTATAATGGAAAAGGACAGATGTGAAGAAGAAAGAACTTTATGAACCTTTTCACAACACACTTCATTGTACGAAGGATTTTTTTTTTCCACAGCATAATATTACAAGATAAGCATCTAGTAGCATTTCCAATATCAAACATGGAATAGATTTTACTGCTCCATAGATTGTTAAAAAGTTTCAACGTTATAACCAGATAAATGGAGAATAAATCATTCAAAACTAAAATATTTGAGATTACTTATAAAGATAATTCAACAAAAAGAAGCTACAGAGGAGAACTTACTTCATAGAGAGATGATGGTACTAAAGTCTCATATGATTCATTCAAGGTGACAACTCCACAAACACCGAGCTCCTTTAAACGATAAATGTCAGATGGGAATGGTACAGCACCTAGCAACACAAACTGAATAAGAAAAAATGCATCAGTTATAATAAGACTTCTAAGCATTCGTAAAACTGCATGGAAGTTACAATTTAAGTTCTCAAGTCAACTACGTTCCAACTCCACAGATCGAGTTTTCTATGCATGAGGACTAATATAACCTCCAAGGCCCGGAGCCCATTCAACGTGACAATTGCCTCCAAATTCAACTGATTCATTGCTCAAACACTTGTACAAAAGGCATTTCAAAATGATGCATGAGTTCCTTAGACAATGCTTATAAGTTGTTTATTTTTGCAATTCTTATTCTTTGTGGGGTGGAGCAACACAACTAAAAACACAATGAACCTAAAAGATATGATAGAACCCAAACAGTTCATCTGCTCCATATCAGCCTTTCAAAGTGAAATATCAAATTTCCAACATCAATCTATTTCCAAATGAAATGCGTGGAGTAACTTAAAACAAACAGCATCCTAAAATAAAGATAAAAACTCATCATATCTTTCAAACATCTAGTTAGCATACAATTTTGTATTTAACAAAGCATTAACAGACACACATCCAATAACTAAAACAGCAAAATCAACATTCAGAAAAATTGATCCTCCCCTAACAGTCAACCTATCAATACCAGCAATTTAGATAACATCTAAGAAATCATTGCCCATACGAACAAGGACAATAAACAAGTATGTGAAGAAATGTAACCATTAAAACGCATACCTCATCAATCCAATCCCACCATCGAAACTCAGCCTGAATTTTATTCCTGACAACATTGTAAAGCAACGTCGGGTAAAACAGCGCGCGAGCCCCAGCTCCAACCAAGACCCTCTTTGCGTCCCACCACACTACAATTGCACTATCAACTACTAATTCCCTCTCCTCATCCTCACTCACCTCCTTCAATTCCTCTATATACATAATAATTGTTTCCCCTAAAAATATCAAAACCCCAAGTTTATACAATAATCTTGAAACTCTAATCTCCAAAGGCCTCCTTCTCCTTTAATTCCTACGCAGTTAATAAACCCAAAATTAACATCAATTTCAACTATATACAACACGCAATAATATATAAAATAAAAAAACCTAATGTCAAAAAATAAAAATAAAACAATATTAACAATAATCACCTGTATGTCACAATTACTGCATATCAACCCATATTAATCCAACACAGTAGCTGCAAACGAAGGAAATTAAAAATCTAGACCACGTTTAAAAAAAAAAGAATTAAAAAAAGGGATCGCTTTGACGGTGGGGATCCGAAGGAGACAACCGAAAAGGAATCGTGGCGGTCGATGTACAGAATTTCGATTTTGAATGGGAAAAATGGAGAATATTAAGAGACGTGAAATCGTAGTTGGTTCAAGAATTTTTCCTCTCTTTTACAGCAGTATTTTGCTTAATTCAGGGTCAAGGATGACGTTAGTATAATTGTAGAACAAGTAAAAGTAAGAATACTGGTATAATAATTACGGGATAAATGTAGTTTCCTCCTCCTACTTTTTTCCAATCGCAAAATTGGTCCCCCTTGTTACGGCCTGCATATTGAGTCCCTAAACATTTAAAATTTGGACACATTACGTCCCTTCCGTCAATTTTCCTCAATTTACCGTCAATCATTAACGGGGATCGCACATGCCACTCACGTGGCTCTTAAATTAGGGGGGAAATCGTTTTTGTCCCATTTTCATCAAATTAGGGTTCAAGCCTCCATTGCATCTCTGCCCCAAATTTCCTCATTTTTATCCTTCAATCCATTGCAGCTCTTCGGATTTCTATTCACTTTTTCGTTCACCGTAGCTTCGAGGGTTTGGGATTTCAGTTCACCGTAGCTTTGAAGGTTGGAACTTCTGTTCACCGTAGCTTCGAAGGTTTGGAAACCATAATATCTGTTCGATTTTTTTCAATTACTTTGAGATTGAAGCTTCTGAAGACCAAATCGAAAAGGTACATATGTCAATTCTTTCAATTTTATTATCGAATTGAAAAATCCCATTTTTTATTAAACCCTAATTTAATATAATTACACTGTAATTGACTTGCAGTATGGCCAAAAGAAGCAAGCACGCACTGGACTTTACTCTTAATTACGGTACATTATATGTGAACTGATGTTATAAATTTAGTTTACTTTTGGTTATGCATGATATTGATTGTTGTTTTTGTTTTTGTTTTATTTTTGTATTTTTGAACACACCATAACTAAAACTAATGAAGGTGTAATGGGGATGATGAGTGTTTTACAATTAAGTTATATTACAATGGTGTAATGAAACATAATCCTAAGCAATATATTGGTGGGCATGTAGAGTACTTTGACTTTGTTGATGTAGATAAGCTTGGAATGATTGAGATGTGGGGATTTGCAGAAGAGGTAGGATACAATATTAGAGGGAGTGTTAGGTTTTGGCACAAATATGGAAAAACAATGAATTTGGGTAGATATCTAGATAAAGATCTTGATGTTTTGTCCATTAGAAAACACATTCCTAGTAACTATGAAGTTGAAATTTATTTAGAACACCTAGATGGTCGAGGGGATATTGAAAGTCAGTTTGAGCCATCTGATGTTGTAGATAGACCTGTAGAAGAACCTCAAACTGTTGAGGTTCCTGTTAGAATTTCAGAAACAGAAACTGATGAAGATGATTCAGACTTCTATGATAGTGAGTATGATTTTGAGGAGGATGATAAGTTTTTTGATATCTATGTGGACCCTGATGTTGAGTTTATGGGTGTTAGGGAGAAGGGGAGAAGTGAAAATGATTATGTGTCAGACAATATGTATGATAGGATGCAAAATGAAGAGGGGGATGAAGACTGTGCTGAAAGTGGTGAGGAGCTAGACAGTGCATGTGACTCAGATTATGAGAAAACAGAAAAGAAATATCCCAAATTTAACCCTAGAACTGATAGTAATCATCCTCCTTTAGAGTTAGGGTTGATTTTTGATTCAAAAAAACAAGCAAAATTTGCAATTGAAAGCCACTGTTTGAGAAAGGGAATGATGGTCTATTTTGAAAAAAATGATAAGAAGAGGCTTAGAGCTAAGTGTAGGAATGAGGGGTGTGGTTGGACTGTCCTTGTGTCAGTAATGCAGGGAGATCATACTTGGCAAATAAAGACATATAACCCTGAACACTCTAATTGTTATTGGAATTATAACAACAAAAGCCTTAAGTCAAATTGGATTGGAAAAACATTTGTGAACAAATTTAAAGACAATCCAAAGTTGGACACTTCTTCATTTAGAGATGAGCTATGCACTACATTAAAGGCCAATATTTCTAGGTCACAAGCTTATAGGGCTAAAAGAAAAGCACTTAAGATTATTGAGGGTGACATTGAAGATCAGTTTAGCAAGATAAGGAATTATTGCAATGAACTAAAAAGAACTGATGACAAGGCAATTGTAGTTTTAAAATTGACTGAAGATGAAGATGGTGTTAGGTTCCATAGGTTATATATTTGCTTCTCAGCATGTAAGGATGGCTTTAAAGCTAGTTGTAGGCCTGTAGTAGGTGTTGATGGTTGTTTTTTGAAAAGACAGAAGGGTGGACAATTGTTATCTGCAGTTGGTTTAGATCCAAACAACAACATTTTTCCCATTTGTTTTGCTGTTGTTGAAGGAGAAACCAAAGATACATGGACCTGGTTCTTAAACCTGTTAGATGGTGACTTAGGAATTTCAGAGAATCAATCAAAATGGACTTTTATGTCAGACAAGCAAAAAGGTTTGAGTCCTTCATTTGAATCATTGTTTCCTGAGGCTGAAAACAGGTTTTGTGTTAGGCACTTACATAGTAACATGAAAAAAGATGGATTTGGAGGTATGGCAGTGAAAAATGCTCTGTGGGCAGCTGCAAGAGCATCAAGAGTTGAAGAATTTAAGAGAAGGATGGAGGAATTAAAGAAAATTGATGAAAATGCTTACTCTTGGTTGGTGAAAAAACTAGCACATCAGTGGTCTAGATCATACTTTAGCCCTTTACCAAAGTGTGATATTCTGTTAAATAACATGTGTGAATGTTTTAATTCCTTCATCCTAGATGCAAGAACCAAGCCCATAATCCCTATGATTGAAACTATAAGAAATCTCTTAATGACAAGGTTGAGATTAAAAAGGGAGAAGGCTGAGAAGTGGGACAGTGCAATATGTCCAAAAATTAGAACTCAACTAATGAAAAACATGACAGATGCTGGTGAGTGCATACCAATGAGAGCTAATGAGTGGAATTTTCAGATTACAGGGCCTTTTGATCAACATACTGTCAATGTCTTGGACATGACTTGTAGTTGTAGGAAGTGGGAATTAAGTGGCATACCTTGTAAGCATGCAATATCTGCCATTTGGTGCAGAAATGAGCACCCTGAAGCTTATGTGCATAAGTATTACAGTGTGGAAACATATAAAAAATGCTATGAAAATTCAATTATGCCCATAAATGGTCCTGATTTGTGGCCTGAATGCCACTTAGTTCCACCACTGCCACCCAAATATGCTGAAACAGTTGCAAAAGGTAGGCCTCAACAACTAAGAAGAAGAGAACCTAATGAGCCACCTCCTCCAGGGAACCAAACAAAATTAAGGGTTACTAGAAGAAATAATAAATGTAGAATGTGTGGAGAAGGTGGTCATAATTCAAAAGGTTGTAAAAGAAAAAGAAATAATCTAAATGAACAAGAACAGGACCAAACACAAGAACATGACCAAACACAAAAAAGTTGGGCTGCTACAGCTGAGAATGAACCAAATCAAGTTGCTCCAGTGGCAATACCACAAGTTGTTCAAGAGCCAGTGACAACATCAAAATCATCAGCCTCTTCAAGTGGTGTCAAGCAGAAAACTAGAGAAAAGTTACAAGTAAATTAGTAGTGCTTTTCTGTAAATAATAACATTATGCATATGTTTGAAACCAACAAATAAAATGCATCAATATTTGCAGGTGAGAAGGCCAAGCAAGAAAGGAGTTAACATAGGAGGCTCCTCAAACAGAATTGGATCAGTTACTGTAAGAACTTTACACTGTTTCACTTGATTATGTGTTTCAATTTGTATTTCATTTTGCATTGCTCTAATGTATTTCATTTTGCATTGCTCTGCAGATAAATGAAGGCCCAAGCATCCACAGTCCAGTCTTGATTAAAGGTGGTAAAAATTTTATCACAATGACCAATTTAAGAGCTTCTGCTAAGAAAGCCTATACTTCTGCCCCCACTGCATCCAAGAAGCCTCCATTGCATCCAAATGTGCATGTGCATGTGTCTGTCCCTGTGCCTGTGCCTATGCCTTCACAATCCAAATCAGTGTCCAAACCTGCAACTGTGGCTCCAAAATCTGTAGCCAATCCTTCTGAAAGTGCAAGTGCCTCAAGACCTTCTCAAAGTGCAAGTGCCTCTAGACCATTTAGTGCTCCAAAATCTACTTCACAAGCTGTTCATCAGCACATGCTTCACAAAATCTGTTTCCCAAAGTCATCATCAGTACCTGCTCCAAAGGTTGCTTCACAAGCTGCTCCAACTCTTGCTTCACAAGCTGCCCCAAGTATTACTTCACAAGCTGCCCCAAGTACCTCCACCAAAGCTATCCCAAAGTCAGCAAATATGTCCTCCAAGACTTCTGGAAAATCTGCCCCTAAACCATGGAAACTATAATTGTATTTTCAAACAATTTATGTATTGTATTTTCAATTTCAAAATCTGCACCAAGTACTGTATTTTCTAACTATTTGTGTACTGTATTTTCTGCCCCTAAACTATGCATCAACATTTGCTTTGCTTGTTATGTACTCAATGAATTGTGTTGTTTTGGTTGGTTTGATCAATGAACTGTGTTATTTATGAGAATTTAGTGATGTTGTTTTGATGATTTGTGCTGCTTTGTGTTGGTTTGTGCTGGTTTGATCAGTGAACTGCATCAACTGTATTGTTTTGGTGATTTGTGCTGCTTTGTGTTGGTTTGTGTTGGTTTGAGGTAAAATGAAAAATGAACATGGAAAACAGAAAATTGAACAAACATTCACCAAAATTAAAAACAGAAAAATGAACAAAACAGAAAAATGACACAAACAAACTATTTCTTTCATTAAAAACAGAACAAACTACAAAGATGAAGAACAACACTACACAAATTGAACAAAAACTACAACAGGATCACAAACTACAACAGGATGAACATGAACATGGACATGAACACCAAGACCTACACAACCTTTTTAACTCAACTGCATGTAATCAAACTTATCTTGCTTAAACATTGATTTCACCAATAGGGTTGTTGTCAAGAGCATGAAAAGAAAAAACAGGAACATCTTTTTGTAACTTTGATAGGCCGATTCTTCGTATTTCTTCATTCTTATTCTGTGTGAATGGAGTTCTTTCTCTAGAAGTTCCACTCTTTCATTGCAGTCCATTATCTCAGTTTCTAAGTTCTTTTCTCGTCGTTTGTAGTCCATTATCACTGATTCCAAACTCTTTTTTCTCTTTCGGTACTCAATTATCTCATCTTTCAAGGATTTCTCCCGTCTCTTAAACCAATAAATTTCGTCATCCATACGCATTATAGTTTTATGCATATCAGGTAGAAGTTGTCTGCCTCTCTCACAAATATCCGGGTCCAACCACTCGAATACACCACAAAAGGATGATTTCTGTTTCAAGAATTAATGTCAAATTTCAGTAATTTTTAAGGAATTTTGTAAAAGTGGTGAACTTACCCCATAATTTGGACATTTTTGAAACCTTCTCCCAGCATTTCGATCGGTCCAAGCTGTGAGCACCGGGAGCTCGAATCCACATTTACATGTTGAAGGAGGATTTTGAGACCTACTTTCGGATGAGCTGCTTCTGCTCATGTCTTCGAATGGAGACCTAATTGAGTTGGACGAGCTGTTTATGCTCATGGCATAACCCTAATTTGATAAAATGGGAGAAAAATGAGGTTTGTGGGGGAAAATGAGTGAAAATTGTGTAGAAATGAACCCTAATTCGAGAATTGAACCCTAATTTGATGAAAATGAATAACAAAAACGATTTCCCCCCTAATTTAAGAGCCACTTGAGTGGCATGTGCGATCCCCCGTTAATGATTGACGGTAAATTGAGGAAAATTGACGGAAGGGACGTAATGTGTCCAAATTTTAAATGTTTAGGGACTCAATGTGTAGAGGTCGTAACAAGGGGGACCAATTTTGCGATTGAAAAAAAGAAGGGGGACGAAATCTACATTTATCCCAATAATTACCAATATATTTATTTACTCTAAAAACAAAAGGAACAATTAGGTAAAGTCGTAGAATGTCACACGTAAAATCGCTATAGTCGAGGTCACACGTAAAGTCGCTAATTGCGGGGCTTATATTGTCATTTGATAGTATTTTCTATTTTAAATTCTGTCTCATTTTTTAATACAAATAGATATTTGACACGTATAATTTATATTTATATTTTTTAATATATACTTAATATGTATAAATACTTTAATATATGTCAAATGTTACATATTTGAAATAAAAAATAGAAATAATTTTTTTTTTGAAATAAAAAATCATCTCTTCATTAGATGATACATTTTGTAAGGCTTACTATCAATTTATCACTTGCCCTCTTTCCACGTAAGAGTCTTGCTATCTTGCATGCACTAGTTTAGGGATACGATTTTTGAGAATTTTCCTCAGAGCTTTACAAAGAGCTTTACAAATAGAGATATATGAGAACGATTATTTTAAATTTATTTTTACTCGTGTTCGTTTTGCTAGTAGAATTTATGTTAACAACATTACTATTGTCCTGATTGAGATTTCAACCCTATTTGTAGCTAAGTGCAATACGGGCAAAGTGTTACAGGTATGAGGAAATCACCTCTTGAACCTGCAAGGAAAAGTGTTACATCCGTGTGAATCACCTCTTGGCCATGTGAGTCAACATTAAAGTCCCAACGCCTTCAACTGAATCACACTGCGACGAGTATTGTGACATCCTAATCTCACATGAAAAAATGATGAAAAATAAAAATCTTTTATAAAGAATAACATTAGATTTCAAGTGTAATAATAAATATCCATTTTAAGTAATAATTTAAAATATGTGCGACTCAAATTTACGATCTGGGATTTGATGGGAAATCCCTCTATTAGGAGATCAAATTGGTCGTGAAGCCAACCTAAGTGAATCAGATTGTATAAACTTGAATCGACGTTAATCTCGCTCTAATTTCTCTACTAATTTTTGAGGTGGATGAGGTAAACTTGCAAAACAATATCGTTTATGATGATTATTATCGAGAATGTATTTGTTTCATTTGATGAAATTCTTGTGAGATTCAGTCTTTACTTTATTACCAACTACATACTACTACTTTTCTTTTTCACAACAAATTTAAAAATATTATTTAACAAAATCTATTACTTAGTCATCCATCCTATATACAACACTATTAGGCTCCGTTTGTTTGACAGAGAATAGAATCTAAAATGGGAATAAGATTTCTGGTAATTTGATTACTAGAAATCTGATTCCATTAATAGTGTTTGGTTTCTACAAAAAAATTGGGTAAGGATATATATTTTTTTTTCTTTTCTATATTTTGTTCAAATACATATAATAAAGAATGGAATCTAAAATTAAAGACTTTGACATAAATACCTTTATTTTAAATCATATTTGTATAATTTAATTATAAATTTTATGACAAAGTAGAATATTTGATATTATATATATACATAAGTGTATATACATATATATATTTAATTTGGTTAAATAATAAAGAATAAATAAGATATCAATTTGGTTCAATTGCATTATCCTCTTTTAGAAAAATGATAATTAAATTGAACATGCTTATTTTTTATTTACATATTGTTTGACTTTTAAAAAAATTACATGTATGCATTTTTCATATACCAATGCATTGATAATTATTTTAAGTCGGAAACATATTATTGTTAATAAATAAAACATATTAATGATATGTGACCAATAACCATTTCAAAAGTACTATCGCAAAAACAACATAGCAATTTTTCAATTTCATTCAATAAATAAATATCAAATAAAATGAAATGAAATTACGATCTATTTTGACAATGAAAATATTCTAAATAAATTAAAAATACGAAACTATTTCTTCATAAATAATAACTTAAATGAAATAAAAAAATAAATAACTATTTTGTTGATTTTGTATTATATTTGATATAAGGGTAGTAATAACATTAAAGTAGTGCATTTATGATTACCTTAATATGGTAATCACATTACCTCCATAAAACAAGGTAATGTAATTCCCTTATTTGAGATGATAATTCCCATATTTTGGGAATTAAATTGCATTCCATAATATCAAATAAAAAATACCAAACAAGGTTATTTGATTTTTGGGAATCATATTCCCCATTTTGATTTCATTCCATTGACAAACAAATGGAGCCTTAATGTAAAATATGCATAATTATATCACTTAAACAAAGTCAAAGTTTTTTTAAAAAATTTCAATCATGCTTGTAAACTAATTATGATTATTTGTAAAATTGAATTAATAATATATGCAATATGATTTTGAAAGAATATCACTATGAGAGATCCTCTATTGTAAATATTGTTGAGTCTCCAATTACATCTACTTATATATGTATGACACACATATAAAACTTGTCCTCAAATAAATAATGAATTTGGCATTTATGCACTTGCCATACATATAGTTGTAAGTGCAACACCATTAACAATTGAAAATTTTATCGAAATCTTTATGAATTTAATGCTATAAACCGGCACCAACATTGTTTAATTTTTTGTTCCAAATCCTTGTTCCATTATTATTTTATATATTAATATTTGACACATGTAAAACAGTTTTTAATAAATGTATGTGTGAATTACATGCGTCAAACATTTACATATATAAAATAGAAATAAAAATAGAAATAGAACATGATTTGAAATATAAAATCTCATCCGTCTACGACTCACTCCAAAGCAAGCGATGATCCCAAAGTGTGGGTATTGATATCTTTACAACTACCCCTCGAAACGTTGGATTCCTCTAAATTTTAAATTTTACTTGGTTCGAATCCGATTCATATTGTTTGAGCTCCAGACCTGGACCGATGGTATTATTAAGTTCAATTTGGATAATTTCTCGTGAATATTTTATTCGAATGATACTTAGATTTTACCAGCATAATACCCAATTTTAATCTAAATTCTGAATTTTACCCCTTAGAAATATTGTAAGTTTTTCCCCAAATAAAATCCAAAATTAACTCGCGGGTGTTATAATTTATTCGAATTCGACCCATCGAGTCTAACTATTTTCCAACCCAATATATGATAAGGTTAAGTTGCGTCTAAATAACACACTTTTTTAAGAATATTTTTTCAATCTGAATTCGAATTCAAATATTCCTCGCTTATTGACAAGTCTAGTTGGACGGTATCCGACATGAACCACTCGTTAGGCACCCAATGTCTTTTACTGTTAATCTTTAGGTCGGTGTAATTGAACTAGAATCGTCATTTTCTTACTATATGATAATATGAGATTTAATTAATAGGTTTTATAAAAAAAAGCATATATGAGTGGAAAAGGCATATTTGATTAATGAGAATTCCTAAAAGTGGATTCCAAGACACATTCTTCTTGAGACAATGCTTTTATCTCTCTCTTTTTGACTAGTAGTATGCTAGTATTGTTATATCTTTAATCATCATCAAATACATAAAATAATCATAATTATAAGTCATAATATTGTTGGCTTCTCAATAATAAAGAAAATAATGAATGGATCCATTTTTAGTACATATGATATGGATTTAGATTTCTAAAAACTAATTGCATTGTAAGATGGCCATTACCCCTATCATTTAATTAAGGAGCTAATAAATATGAACCGAGTTAAATTATTAAAGGGTTATTGTTTAATCACTTCAAAACTATTTGGACATGTTGAAGCTCGAGTTTATTTTCACTGTTAATTCGTTTTCGTATATATTTTTGATTGAAATTTCACTATTATGACCTGTATCAATTTTCATACCATATCATACACCGAAGTATTTACATAAATCTTCTTTTTGCAATATTCAAATACATATAATATAGTCATATTGAAGACAAAAAATTGTTGATCTTAACTTTTTGATAACCAAGTTACTTATATTCACTTGTTTATAGAGAGCATCTTATTATAGGGAAAACAAAGTGGGGGAATTGAATTTAGTGGGAAGAAAAGGATACCCCCCAAAGTGGCCTACAAATATATTGTTATTGTTATTATTATTATTATTATTTATAAATAGAAAAAGCTAGCGTACGCACTCCAAAAGAAGAATCCTGGCCACATCCACGCAACCTATTTCCTATTTTGTTCATTCCCAAAATGCCCTTCAAATTTTTATTACAATAATAATAATAGTAAATTATTGGGACTAAATTCTATATGGGCGGTGGTAAAAGACATCGATCACCAAAAGCATCGGTCTTTTGGTTGAAAGATGATTAAAAGATAATAATATATATATCATCAAGATGAAAATGAAGTATTTTAAGGAAGTAATTATGAAATGAAATACCCTTTATCTTTTCTTACACTTTATAATTATTTATTTCTCTTTTATTCCCTTTGTTATTTGGTAAAATTATTCCAATAAATAAATAAAATAAAATGTTCGTCTTTTAAGTAATCCTTGGCTACTCAAGAATCTCATTATGGTGATTATAATGTAGCCAAATTAATTTTCAAATATTGAATTAATGTTTTGGTAAATATATTTGAATGAAAAATAGACACACTTCATTGTAACCAGCTTAACATATAATAACATATAATGACTCGATCTCTCAAATATCAAGGCATTTTATAGAGTCCAAATAATAATCATCACCACATAAGCATAATTTCATCTTTTATACAAGTGACAAAATTAACATCAATATTCAACTTCGAATTTCATGTATATTATATATGAATCCATAATCGATAAACCACATAACTCAAAATATTTGTATTCGTGAGATACTGTGATGCACGGATGCTTCAAAAAATCACCACGTGTCGTGTTGGACACTTGATCGGACACGACACTCCACCGACACTCTCCGACACCGTGTCTAATATGAAAATAATTTTGGTTGCTTAAATAAAATGAGAAAAATAAAACATGAAAATCGATAATGAACGCAGTTAGAGTGTGTGTCTATTATATATGCATTATTTGTGACACTTGATGTTATTTCACTGATTTTGAAAACTAAAGTATTTATTTTTCTTTCAAAAATATATAACTTTATAAATTAAGTACAAATTTATAATGTACGACAATCATTCTTATAGTTTATTTGTCTAACCAATCATATTTAGATTATAATAAAAAAACTAATTTATATATTTTAACGTAAATTAGTAAACGTGTGTATATATATGTTCCCAAAACTGCAATATGCCAAAAAAAAACCCTAATAAAAGTATAAAACCGAATTGCGAACGAAGAAGGGTATAATTGTCAAACAACAAACCAGGGTAAAAAGAAGAAAAGCATAATAGCTTGAAATAAGCTCACATGTCCCCAAAACATTCCTCATCACTCTCTACACACTTTTCCTTAGTCCTTAAGCCTTCTCTTCTTCATCTCTCCCATTTTCCTTCACATTCTTCAACATCAATCCCAAAACCCAAGTTAATTCTCTCTGTTCATCAATGGCAGATGCAGTTTCTACAACACCCAAACCTCAAATACCTCAAATATCACCTGATCATGCTAACCCAAGTAAATTTTTCACCCCTTTTCTATACAAAGCCGCCATTGTTACTCTTCTTCTGGTTTTTCTCCCGATTTTCCCTTCCCTAGCTCCAGAATTCATCAACCAAACCCTGCACGCTAGAAGCTGGGAGTTTTTGCAGCTTATTTTCGTCGGCATAGCCGTTTCTTACGGCTTGTTTAGCAAGAGAAACGACGAAGAAACACAGAAAGATCATACGGGCTCAACGAAGCTCGATAATGCACAATCGTATGTATCGAAATTGCTCCAGGTCCCATCCGTCTTCGAGGATGAGCCCGAGCATCAAATTGATGAGAACAACAATGTTCAGACATGGAGTTCGCAGTATTACAGGGAGGAACCTGTTGTTTTGGTGGCTAAAGAAAGCCCTTCTGTGAAACAAAATAGTTCGATTCATTCGGAAATTCGCCAGAAGCCTCTGCTGTTGCCTGTTAGAAGCCTCAAACAGCGTGTTCATGAAGAAGAGACCCATCGGAAAACGGATTTAATCGACGATTCCGGCGGGAAACAAATTGGGCAGTCGAATTCAAAAAGATTTAGCAAACCCAGAATTGGGGAACTCGAAGTTGAAGGGTTAAATCGGGAAAACGAAAATGTGGTCCTTCGATCGCCAATTCCATGGCGATCGAGATCAGGAAGGATTGAAATGAACGAAAATGGGGATCGTAGAAATACTAATGAGTTCATATTTTCCCCTTCAGTTGATAACAGGGCAGATTTGAATTCCAGATCTTTTAGGTCATCTAAGCCTAATTTACCCTCTTTCTCATCTGAATCTCAGTCCAAAAGCAGTGAAGATATAATCAAGAAGAAGAACCCATCACCAATTCCGCCGCCGCCACCGCCGCCACCGCCGCCGCCGCCGTCACAGCTCCTCCGCAAGTCAAACTCAAGCGTGATGAACTCCGGCAACGAGAAGGTCTTGAGACGAACCTTTCGAAGCGTGCCCACCGAGGAATTTAGCGAGACCGAAACAGAGGACGAACCACCAAGATCGAAAATGAACGATTCGAGAAACGGGTCTCAATCGGGTCGATCCGTTCGAACGTTCAAAACATCGACAGATGATTACGAGACGAACGTGGTGGATGAAAAGGTTGTAATGGAAAGTAGCGATGACGAGGATTTGGAAAGTGAAGAGGATGATTACTTTGAAGATGATATAAGTTCAAACATTAATACAAAATCTTGTGCTACAAATGTTGTTGATGATAATTGTAATAATGATAATAGTGTTAATAGTGAAGTAGAAGGGGGGCCAGATGTGGATAAGAAAGCAGATGAATTTATAGCTAAATTCAGGGAGCAAATAAGGCTACAAAGAATTGAGTCTATAAGAAGATCAACTGCACAACGTGCTGGAAAGACAAATTTGAGGTGACCATATGATTAAAGTTTGTTTTATAGTTTTATATTTCTTGTTATAAATTCCCAAATTATGGGGGGTATATAGGTGATGTATTTATGTAGTGGGTGAAATGGGATGGGTTATTGATACTTGTTATTACCATATTTCCTTCAAATTATGTTTCAATTCCTGTTTTTTTTTTTGGATGACGGGAGAAACCCGCAGCCGCTACGTTTTCGGGTGCGCACTGGGTAAACTTCGCTATTGTGTAATAGCCTGCAAACCACACAAGAGAGTTAAATCAGCCTAGGTTGCCCATAGCTGACAGGCTCATAGTAGAGAAGGCAAATAGACATTTTGGGATTCGAACCCAAATGTTTTGTTTTACATATGAAACGAGGGTTTATGATATCCTCGTAAAAATAAAATTTGAGATGAAGTATATATACTTAGACCAACAGGCAACAAGTATTACAAAAAATTTAAATGTGAGTGATGATAAAAAATTAATACTAGTTTATTTAGTAAACAAAAAAAGGCTTGAATTTTATAATATTGTTTTAACAATAATAAAGTGGGCTAAATGTAAAGATTTAGGCCCATAGTCCATCATAGGCTCTCTATATTTCATATTGAGTAATTATTATCTAATTTTATTTAAAAACTAGAAACACAAAATTAGAGACTTATTATTATTATTGTTATTATTATTAAGAACTATGAAGGGACTTAGAGAGTGTTTGGCTAAACTTTATTAGATGTTTAAAAGAGCTTACAAGCTCTTTAAAATCATTTGGATAAAGAGCTGATATGACAAAAAAATAAGATGTTTGGGTCTTTTTATAAGCAAATAAAAAATAAGTTTGCCAAACTCACCTTATTTCAAAATCTTAAATTTTGGATGTTGCTTATATTATTAAACGACATAAATAACCGTAGTTAATTTTCTCTTTTTCAATAATATATTTTTACGAAAAATGTTTATTTTTGTTATTGTATAAATTCTCTCATATAACATTTGAAAACATCTTATAAGTCCAGACTTATTTTATTCAAACACTTAATAACTTATAAAATCTTAAAACATCTTATAAGATGCAAGAATTTATAAAATATTTTAAATAAGTTTAGACAAACAACCTCTTAATCTTTTGAAATACGTATGCACAGCTTGAATTGGGCTAGCGTAAATCCATAACATGAAAGGAGAATTTTGCGTTTTTATGCAGCACTTTCTTGTATAGCTTCATACATCTAGATGATTCAGAATGCTTAAGATGAGCATATTGGGCCGAGTCCAAAAAGGATTTATAAACTGTGGGCCAAACCCAATTCTCAACTTTATGGGCCTGATTTAATAAGTCTCCAATTATGGGCCTCTAGTGGACCAGAGTTCATGCATACGAAAAAATATTCAAGAAAAGAAGAATTAGTTATGCAAATAAAAAAGCTTTTTTTGTAATTACACCAACCTTAAGGGTAAAAAATCTAAATTAATGTAATTCGCATCAACAAATACTTAACTATTATTTGTGAATTGTGATGATAAGATATGAATTTATTTATAAAGCATTTTCAAATAATCATTTTAAGTATAATTTTCATTTGTGAGGTTTTGTAGGTTTTTTTTTTTTGGACATAGTAGCTGATTTTAATTTAAGCTGGTTGTTTAATATTACTAAGAGCAACAACTTTTGAAGTACCAACATTTTTCAAGTTGGTAGGTGTCGAATTCAATAAAAATAAATACCTATTTAAAAAGATTTGCAATTAGCGATAATCAAGGTCGTTCCACAGGGAATGGTGTAAATTCAATTCTTAAATTACTAATATTGATTAAAATGGGGGGTTGGATTTGATTAAAATAATATTCAAAAGACGTAAATTAAAACGCAAACATTTTAGATTCGAATTCAATAAGTTGGAGAAGTTCTAGTCTTCGGATATCTCGGTATTGATCCTATAATTCAATAAGTTTAGATTGTAATGTTTTAAATTCGAAAGCTTGGAAGATGAAGCAAAAACAACGTACGAACAGAAATAAAAATGTAGATAAAAACGAGAAGAACCCTTGTGGAATAAAATTCCACTTATTTAAACCTAAAAGAGTCCTATATCGATAAGGAAACTAATTAGAATAGGATTCTAAGAATCCTACTTAAAGTAAAATTGTTCAAAAAGGAAATACAATAAAAGGAAATAATTCCTAAAGACTAGGAAATATAGTTCCAGCAATTTCTCTCGATTCCAGCCATCCAAATTGACTTCCATCGGATTTAATGTCTTCCCAGGCAAACTGTTTATAGGAGTTAAGCGTGATCACGCTTAATTCTAAAGAACATTTTGCTGCCATCTTTTTGTGTCAAACCAACTTCAAGTTTTTTTAAACCCTTTTTAGCATATTTTCATCTCTTCTACATACAAATACCTAATCGTTTCAATAGAAGCATAAAAACATGAGACAGAGAATAAAAACATGAGACAGAGAATAAAAACATGACAAATGACGCCATATAAAGCACATGAAACGTGCATAAAATACACATTAACAAATACCCCCACACTTATGATATTGCACGTCTCGGGCAATATTTAAGTTCAAGCATCGCAAAAATCAACAAAATTCCGACACTTGATCAAATAAGCATAGAAAATCTTGAACCGAAGAAAAAAAAAATCAAGAATGACAAGATGTCAGATGTGATTAATCAAAGATCTAGATACCATATTAAATCAAAACCAACGCAGCGATTTTATTTGAAAAATAAGAATGCATGAAATTAGACGACTATTCTCACAATCCTCCCCAATCGCTCGTGTATAATGTTTAACGTGTTTCGCTCAAGTCTTAACATGTTAATGTAATCCCATTGGCTTGCTTATACACCAAAATCGCCACTACTTTAAAAAATATGCACAAAAAAATCAAAAGGTCTTTCAAGGTTGTAATGGGGCTAGGGGTTGGGGTAGGAATAAAAAGATAATGACGGCTAAGTTCGATTAATTCGTAGAGCATCAAGTCAACGTTGGATACATACGACAATAAGGACCCAAATACCTCTTTTCATTCTTTCTCGGACTCTATTCATCATCATTCATTCTTTTTGTAATTTCTTTCTCGATCTAAACCTCTTTTTCTCTTTTTTTTCTTTTTTTCTTCTTTTTTTTCGAGTAGGTACCCTTTATTTTTTCCAAAAATTCCCCCACACTTATTGATACATATCATTCTTTTGAATTCCCAAACAACTACAATCTCGATACTCAACTCATTTTTCGGACTCGGCAAAAACATTATGCCAGCCACTTCTTCACTCGGTGGACACACGACATTTCGAGCAGTCACCGAACGTCACAAGTATGAAGCAATGTCATCCCGTTCAATTATACCGTGCAAATACATTGATTTTCATACTTTGGATTTTTTGAAGTGCGTGATGAGTTTATTGCTTTGGTTGAGGGTGTTGGCTTGGATACATACTTTAACGTGAGTTACCATCTTTTATCAAACTTACTCGTGACTTTTACGCCACTTTTAAGTTCGATAAGATATCTGATCTTACATTGTCCACACCTGGGGTTATTAAGTTTTGTATTATGAGCAAAACATTTTCTCACTCAATCATGCACTTTAATTTGGCATTAGGCTTTATTTCTAATGAATTCGTCGAGAGTCCTCACTACTTGAACTCTACTGTTGATTATGCCCTCGGCTTTGAACCATATACTCTTTGGAAAACTTGGTCGACTTTCCGACACATTATGCTCCAAGTTCCTCAAAGGGTTCATTTTTATACGACCCTGTTCTTAAGCTTGTGCATAGATTCTTAGCGTATAATTTCTCGGGTCGCCGGGGTAGATCAAGGACTTTGACTAAGGCCAAAGTTTTTCTTCTGTGATGCATGAAAACTAAAGTTTTTGTTAATATGGGTGCATTGTTAGCGTTACAATTTCATTCAGCATCTACAAAACAAAGACCCCTCATCTTAGGTTCATATATTACGCACATTGCCGTTTCACTTGGTCTACTAGATGTGCAGGGTACGAACATGAGGATAGCTTGTGAGATGGAGCCACTGGATATCCCGTGTTTGATGAGGATGTGACTTGTTATCCAGGATAAAGGTCGCTACACTTTCGTCGCTGCCGGACCACCTATCTCTACACATGCCCAGTCGCGACGTACTCGTGAAGATGAGACCCCTGCCACCATTACTGATACCACAACACCACTAGCTGCTACTGAGACGACTACTACTTTACATGCTCCCACTTCAGTTCATTCACATGATATTACAGCCCGCCTCGAAGAATCTTTTTAAATAAAGAGTATACTTTTTGAGAGGTAACATTATGAAAAAATTAAATTTCCATTTGGAGAACTTTAATGCCCGGGGAACGGGAGAAGAAAGACATGGTTAACATAACAAACATAAGATGAAGTTGCACAATCAAATGAACATAATCCCAATAATCCACATATACTTTTAAACAAATACGATAAACCAAGGTTTTGAAACCCAGCCCGGACCAGCCGGTCGGACCGCCGGAACCGGGAACCGGCCGGTAAAACGGTCCGAGCTGTGGTGCAAACCCGTTGGAGGCTGAAAATCGCCATTTTTTGTAGAAACTCGTTCGATCGTTCAAACCGGTGGTGGGTCGTCGGAACCGGTGAGTTTGTGATTTTGGACCTTTGGTGAATTCAGAAAAATGGAAAATGGGAGTAACAGTCTGTATCTTATTTTCACTATTCTTAGAATTTAAAAGACATCTAAAGAGGGAAAAACATGGAAAATAATTGAAAGAAATAAGAAAGAAAAAAGGAGAAGAAGGAGAAGAGGCTTGGAGGCGTGCTGCTGGAGAGTTTTTTGAAGAAGGGTACAAAATTAGGTTTTGTTTCCCTTTATATACTTTTTTTAATTTTTTATTATTTTCTTTATTTTTTATAATTTTTTAATGATCAAATAGAGGATATCATGTGACATAAATTATACAATTGCATATTCATTCATATTTAATTTAACATTATATAATTTTTAAAAATGTAATATTTAATGAGTATAATATTTACTATTATATCAAATTTTTGTATGATAAATTATATTTGTTACATAATTATGACGTCACTGGTTTAATAGTGGTTCACCCAACGGTTGAACCAGTGACCCGGTAAATTTTCCGGTTCAAAGAACGGTCCGGATTTCAAAACATTGCGATAAATAAATAAAAAAAAGAAGGAACAAACTAATTACAAATTGCACAATTTTGTTTTTATATTTCTTAAAAGCAAGAATAACTATAACCCTATGCTAAAAAATATTTAGAACTTCAAAATTAAAGAGAAAAATAGGAAATGTATTTCAAACTGTAAATAAAATCAGTATGAACATAAAGACCTAATGATCTATTGTATTCATCCTTACATAAAAATGCAAAAATAGAGTATTAAAATAGATATAAAATTAAGGGTAAAGTCCTTACTAAAAACACTAAAAAAGACATCACCCCTTAAAAATTTGATATATGCATCACCTTGCCCCAATTACTATTTTTCGGCCAAATCTTGATGGAAAATTATTTAAATGATTTTTCCGTCAAGTCATAATCGTCATTACAATTTTTCCATGATTTTCTCACATGCCCGATTTGAGCCAAAAACCATTGAGCTTCTCTAACATATTATCTTAGGGTTGCAAAATTCTAACAATGATATCATCCTGCATGTAAAGCTCCAAAAGTAGTAGTAACTTGATCGATACACTGATTGAAGCAGCAACGTGTAAAAGCCACCCGGCGGCGGACACCGGCATATCCTTCTCGGTCGCCAATCCTGTTGTCATCACACTTATTTTGCTGTTGAGAATGGGATGCTAATTTCAGATTAGGATGGAAGTTAGTCAGTACCACACACTTGAATGTATATCCAAAGAAAATCGAAAATGGTTTGAACTTTGAAGGACAACACAACGTACGCTGACTAGTAACTTGTTAAGTAGACATAGAAGGTGTTTGGCTAAGCTTATAAGCTCTTTTAAACATCTTATAAGATGTTTGAGAGCTTATAAGCTCTTTCAAAGTGTTTGGATTATTTTTTTTAATAAGATCTTATAAGGTCCCAAAATAAGCAAATAAAAAATAAGTTAGCTAAACCCAACTTATTTCAAAATCTTAGATTCGGGATGTTGTTTATATTCTTAAAAGACATAACAACCTTAGTTAATTTTATCATTTCTAACAATATCGTTCTCCGAATTTTTATTTTTATTTTTATTATTGCACAAAATCTCTTTTATAAGAGCTTATTTTTTAAATAAAATCAAACATCTTATAAGCTCTTAAAACATCTTATAAGTTGTAAGAACTTATAAGATGTTTTAAATAAGCTTAGCTAAACACCCTCATAGTAATACCTTTCATTACCTAACTTGTTTTGAACATACTTAATTGAAATTAGTTTAAAGAGAAGAAAAAAACCAAGACCAGGATATAAAATATTATATGATTTTCTAACAGAACTAGAAGGGGTGGCACCGCGCAAAGCGCGGTGTGCTGCCCGTACATGGAAACTATATTTGCATACATACGCAAAACAGTGCCTATTACATAGTGCAAAAAAGATAGCAATTACATAATAGTTGATCAGTAGCGTTTGTCCAAAAGCAGACGGTGGACATGTATCACTGGTTAATCATGAGTTACATGCCAAAAATTATCATAGTAGTTGATCAGTAGTGGTTGTTCAAGAAAAGTCGGGGAATGTACAAAAAACGGTTAGCAGTCGCCCAAAATAAGCCAGCGATCCTCCGAAAAAGGCTGAGGACTGTCCAGAAGATGTTGATCTTCTATAATAGTTATCTACGTGAGCTGTCAACGAAACAGAAAGATAAGCGTTTCATCTGAATTTTGTAACACACAAGAAATAATAATGAAAAAATGGTCAGCAACGCAACTGTATTTACATGGTCGTTAAATGTTGCAGTTGGGTATAAGGTGGCTGATTTGGCTACATCATCGGTGGTGCTAGTAGATGGGCCTACATTCCAAAAAAAAATTTATAATAAATAGGAAGCGGAGATATAAAATAGCAAACCTCGCTAATATGAAATGATTGTTTAAAAATAGATATATCAACAGCGGCAGAAGAAGAAATGCTCGAACTTGTATGCGTTTCAGGTTGTGCAAACAACGATGTGGCCTCAACTAAAATAAATAATTTACCGTGTTAATGGTGACGACATCTGTAATGGATGGAATGGATGGTACAGACTTCCTGAGAAATTTTTTCTCTTAACTTCTGTTAAGAATTCGTGTTTTTGAGACCGCCTAATAATGATTGGGAAAATAGGTAAACCTGTAGGTAAATTTAAAGGCAAAATACAAATAACTTTTTTTGATAAGCGAAGTGGCATACCAATCTCTAGGATCTAGGAGCTTGAGTTTGCGGATCCGACGGATTTATAGAGGTTGAGTTTGTGAATACGCTGGATTTATAGTGATGCTGGATGAACCTTTGGCAGCGAGTGATGGGCCTGAGATAGCATTATATTTAAAGTAGTAGAACAATCTTGTAGGCAGGCTATTCAAATAAGAGAAAATACTTAGAATAAGGAAACTCACCATTGTAATAACATACGGTAATCTGTGTCGCTGCAACTACAGGCATTTTTTCTAATGCACCAATTACAGGCATTTTCTCTAATGCACCAACAATCCTAATAAGATCCATAAAACATTCTAAGGTTATTATTGTAAAGATATCTATTACAGAAAAATGCCAAGAAAAAGCAACTCCAGAGGTAATGAGGCATACGTAAAAGAACGGCTTTGGCCTAGAAGCTAACAGCTAACCTAAACTATTTATACCCGTTGACTAAATGCAAAATATTTGTTCAAAATAATACCATAATAGTTTCAGATTATTAAGAAGCAAGACGGATTAGTATGACTGACCTAGAGAACATAATTAGAGAATGAATGTGTAAGATGTAATCTTCAATTTTTATGTATTTCCATGTTTTAGAAATGCCGCAAGAAGCGGCTTTCATTTTTAGGATCCCCGCCCCACAGAATATAGCAAAATAGCCATTCTTGTGTGAGCCAAAGTGACAATCCAATTGAGCCCTTGCTTAGTAGGCCAAAAATATAGGCACAAATTTCTTTGTATTAACAATTTTGCAGCATCTCCCACTCTTCACAAATCTATTTTTTCCAGGTGGCAGCCCCAGTGTTTTTAAGACACATAAAATTTAACTAAGCTGATAAAGTTCTAAAACTAACATCACTGTCAAACATGTCTAATTAGTATGCTGACAATGTTGAATAAGTTTGTCCAAAATAAGTTCATCAGCTAAATGTGTTATTGTTAGAAGATGAATTTTTTTGGAAGTCAGCATTTATGTAGTTCAGCAGTGAAAACATCGTGTGACAGAAAAAAAATTACCTAGTAATAACTGGAACATATATGTAGCAGGCTGAAATTCTGAAATTAAGAACATGATCCTAAAGCCGAATGAGGTACTATAAATTCGACTCTAAAGAAGTATTCTGGAAGTTAATTATGACTTAACCAGCCAACCGCAAAAGGGTGTTAGGTGAAAAGTAATATTATAGCAGTTATTCCATATAAAGCAAGACATTTGGTCGTATTTATGAAGATCTAATATTCGATGGGGAGAAAATATATGAACAGTTGGAAGAAACTGGCGAAGAAACATAACTTGTTAAATAAAACAATACATGTTACATAAGGAGTGTAAAATAACACATTTCCATAGATTTAAAGAAAAAACACATAAAGTGACAACATACGATATTTTTTATACAAATAAGTATTTAAAGGAAAAAAATACGTAAAGTGACCACATACGATATTTTTTATACAAATAAGCATTAGCTTGCATTAATGATATATAAAAATATTAAACCTAATATTCGATGAGGAGAAAATATATGAATAGTTTGAAGAAACTGACAAAGAAACATAAATTATTAAATGAAACAATACATGTTATGTAAGAAGTGTAAAATAACACAGTTGCATATATGTAAAGGAAAAAAAATAAAGTGACTACATACGATATTTTTTATACAAATAAGCATTATCTTGCATTAATGACATATAAAAATGTTGTTTAAAAATTGTTTATGCAGACGACAAATGTAATATATTAGTTTACAAGTAAACAACTGCCTAACGTAAGCGACAAAATGCTATTTTTAAAAATTGGTAATACAGATGATGAACGTAATGTATTAGGTAACAGACAAACAACTGCCTAACATAAGCGACCAAATGTTAAAGAGAAAATTGTTAGCATAGCTGACATATATAAAAAATTAATTTACAGCCAAACAACGTGTTTACATACTGGAGAAAACGCGAATAAAACAATCAGAATTATATGGAAAAGGAAAATACCTTTGCAGTGTTCATCCACAATGCTAAACTCCTGATATATTTATTGAAATTGGCAAAACTAAGATAAATCTTATTCTTACTGCTGATTTGCCAGATTTAAGATTTCGCTGTACACAACATTTCTAGTAATTGTGGGGGCTTTATCTTCTACAGTTGGAGGATGCATAAGAATTTTAATTGAGGTTGCTGTTTTAGCTCGAGAAAGGGCTACATATAATTGACCATGACTAAAAACCGGTTCTCGTAAATATATACCCACAAAATCGAGAGTTTGGCCCTGAGCCTTGTTAATAGTCATTGCAAAGCATAGTTTTACTGGAAACTGAGTTCGTGTAAATGGAATTGGACATTTATGTATATCCGAAGATTCCAAAGGTATTCTTGGTATGAAAACCTCTTTACCTGCAAAATGGCCTGTTGCAATTTCAGCACGGATAACTTTTTCACTCAATCCACGACAAATTAAATGCGTACCATTACAGAGACCTTCTATTGGATTGATATTTCTAAGTAGAATAATTGGACACTGCAATTTTAGAGTTAATATATGTGGTGGTAGTCTACCTAATTTAATAGAGTTAAGAAAATCTTCATATTGACCTTGAAGGGATGGATCACGTGTTCTATCAACACTTCTAAAATGGCTGGCTTTCCCAGGAAACATATCGATTAATTTTACATTTATTTCATCAACATATTCATTTTTCGGCGATATAATTGATCTATTTATAACTGATGCAGGGTTGGTGAAGAAAAGCTCCAAGTTTGGGAAGATTGTCTGAATAAATTTATCAGTTGAGTCACAGGCATCAACAAAAGGAAAAATCATACCTTCTGGGATTTGAATTCTGTCTTCAAAAATATGGGGTTCGGTATCGTTACCCACTCTAAGCAAAAATTCTGAAAAAGCTGGATCCTCTTTAGCACGAACATTTTGTTTTAAATAGAGTTTAGTAATATAGGGTGTTAACAAAGAGCTTGCAAAACTGGCGTCAATAATATCATCTTTTTTACCTCCTGCTACAACAGGTGCTATTTGTCTATAATCCCCACCAAAAACAATAACTTTACCACCGAATGGTACGTCGGAGTCTGTTAAATCCTTTAAAATATCATCCAGCGCCTCAATAATCTGACGTTTTGCCATTGATATTTCATCTCAGATTATTAGTCTAGCACTTAATAATAGTTTTGCCAATGTTGTTTGTTTACTAATTCTACACTTGGTTTTTCCGTCAATATTTATAGGAATTTTAAAGCGCGAATGTGCTGTCCGACCACCCGGCAAAAGTGATGCTGCTACACCCGAACTTGCTACAGCAAGCGCAATATATCCTTTCGATCTTACGTCAGCTAATAGAACCCGATATAAAAATGTTTTACCACTATCGCCAGGCCCATCCACAAAAAAAGCACCACTTGAATTTGAATATATCCTTTTAGTGATAGTACAAAATGCATTTTTCTGATCTTCATTTAATTTTTTTATTGACAGTAAATCATTTTCCGATATTTCAATATTTTGTTCATAGTTATATTCTCTTGTATATTTATCAGCGTCAAATGAATGTTTAGGTAAACAAGTTAAGTGGAACTCTTTTAATGATCTACCTAAGTTTTCCAAGAAGATATTTATATCTTTAAGTGTTTGTAGTTCTATGTCACATTCTGAAAACTTACCAGTCTTACGGTAGTCATCTGACATACAGAACTTAAACTGTTCCCATAAGTTTGTTGGATTTGACGGACAACAATATACCAATAGAGTAGAGAAGAGTTCTTAGAGTATAAGGCATTTGATATTGAGATGCCTCTTGAAGGCACTGTACTAAGGAATCATCAGAATCTAATAACCCTAAATTTGCAGCTGCGTCTCTAAATGTATCATAATATATGGCATCAACAGTTTTCAAAAATTCAAAAGACGTTGGACATTTAACATTTTGTAGAAGAATTCTTAGGTAATATCTTTCACCCTCTATAGGATTAGCATTAACAATTCTTCCAATTACAATGCCTCTCTTCCGCGGAGTCCATATTTTATCTTTTGCACTCCACACAAAATATTGAGGAAAATCTTTATACAACAACTTTAGATGTTTGGCCCTTTCGTTATGGAAATTCATGAAAAAAAATTCTGTTAACATTGTTTTCGAAGCCATTGGATTAGTTACAACATTTTCCAACTTTTGTGTACTTTTGAACGAAACATATTGATAGTTTGGTATGTGTAATTGCAAGGTAATAACTGCCGGATGTATTTCGCTCATCGGAAAACCAAAAAGTCGCCAGGCTGATTCAGGAGCTGCTATCCATCTACCACATTGAAATTGTTTAATTTCGTCAAAAGAAGCTAATTCAGTGTTTTCAGTAACACTATATGCTATTCGATCATGGCCTTTGTAGATATATTTATACAAGTATTTAACTAATTTTATATCTGAACAAATTTCCACATTAATATGACAGTCAAATTTTGCAAGTAAATATGGAGAATATGGTATTACCCAACGATTATCTAAGATCTTCTTCCTAACTAAAACACTTTTGCCATCCTGTCGTCTTCTATAGTTAGGATACGCATTTTTTCCATGTGATGTAACGTCACAGAAATCTTTAGGGTAATGATTCCTACATTTTCCATCTCTCATACACACATTATTGATGTTTAGTGTACCGCAGGGACCGTGCATCATATGCTTAGTAACTAACTGATAAAGATAAGGAGACTCATTTTGGTCAGGTAATTCAGCACTTATATATCGATCATATGCATCTGAAGACCTAATTTTATATCTTTCTTTCATTATTAAAAGCCAATGTACATGAGGAAGACCTCGTTTCTAAAATTCAATAACATATGTATAAGCCTCAACCTCTCCAAAAATTTGTTTATTTATTAATTCATCTTTCAATTCATCCAGTTTGGCTTTAAAAACGCGAACTAATAGATCGGGTCGATCATGTGGAAGTTCATGTTGAAGTTTATTTTCGCTAATTTCAGGCCAGTTTGGATTGCATGTCATCGTCAAGAAAAGATCGGGTTTTCCATATTTTTGAACTAATGACATCGCATCCATATATCTTTTGTGCATATCTCTAGGACCTCCTATAAATGATGACGGTAGTAGAGTACGTTGACCAATTTTGCTAGCGTCATTCTCACCCTGTATCCCTAGGCTGTCAACTATACCCTGAAGCGACTCCATCCTAGCGTGCTTTTGGTGTTGTTCTTTACGAAAGTAGTCAAGCCGTTGTGTTTCAACTTTTATATACATATCATTAAGGTATTGTTGCAGTAGCCTACCAGTGTGCAATAATATAGATCTATCGTCGCTACGCATTTGAAGTTTGTAACAATAATATTCTCTCGCAGACACCGAGGCTCTCTTTTGCAAATTTTTTTCAACAGCTACAAATATAATATAGACGTATATAAGATTTGAAAAGGTGGCATAAAATATTTAAACTCATCAAAGGTCATTATAAAAAGACAATTTATAATAGACTTACCTTTTGCCTCCGTATGTAATAGTTGAGATGCTGAAGATGCATATAAAGGAAGCGTAGAATGCGAACCTTCACAACATTCCATGCGTTCCGTGGTATTCGTCATTTCTGAAGGTCTTTTCCGTTTAATACCCACATGCCACCCAGGTTCGCCGTGAGGGAATAGTATAGTATACTGTAACGGATCATAACAACCGTAATAATATTCAACTCGCTGACTATGACCCGATTTTGTATAAACTTGAATATCACGAGGTTGCGATTGATTAGGTTCGTCTGTATCCTTCCATATTGCTGCAATTTGATCTACTGTTGGGAGATTATGTGTATTTTGATTTGTTCTGGGGTCTGCTCTCAGAACAATTCTGTATTCATTTAAATCAGAATATTCACGTAGATTACGGAAAAAGGCTGAATATGGGTTAGTCTTAAGAAGTTTAAGTAGCATTAAAATTACTTTCTCATTTAATTTATCTGACACAGCAAGTCGATTATAGACTTCATTTTCAGTATCAAAAAAATACAGCTGCAAATTTTTGGCTTTCCCCTCAGCTGGAATAAGATCATTGATAAAGTGGTATACCATTCCATGAACTTTAAAGGTGTACACATTCTTATCATTTCGACAAAGATCCTTATCATATGTGACTCCGAAGGAAGTAAAAGCGAAAGCATTATTGTAGGTACGAATATTGGCTCTAAAATGTACTGATAATTGAGAGGAACCAAAAAGTAAACTGCGCAATTCCTCAGGTACATCTGCTAACGAAAGAGATACCTGTCCACTTGAACAGCAGAAGCCTGGCGTTTCACGATAAAATCTGATTGCGCAACAATGTTTGCAGGTAGGTGTAACTGGTAGGTGCCATGGTTGTGTTCCAATTGCAGCCAAACGACGTAAACCAAATAGATTCGATTGTTTTAGTGAAGTTTTCTTAGCATAGGCAGCTCTACGTTGTGAGTTTATAATGCCCCTTTTCTCATTAGACATTGCATTGTAAAGCTCGCGCTCTTTTTTATTGTAACTAATTCGTTTAGATTCCTTATCACTTAATGGTGCATGATCAGATTCATTTATATACGCTAAATCGTCCATAGCAAAATATTTTGTGTACAACAAAACTGTTAGTAATAATACGCAAATTACCACGGAGAAACTAAATTGTAGGAAATAAATAATAACCAATAAGATAAACAGGATGGCCAAAACCCAAAGTTAAATACCAAAATTGGTTGAAAGAAGGAAAATAGATCAGCGAGAATGTAGAGACTATCTAATCCGACACTGAAATATAACAATCACAACATACGAAGCCCAAAACCTAAAAGAAAATATACGAAATTACCTGAAGTAGTTATACGTTGCAGTTATAATAAAGGCGAAACCGTAATACACAACAAGTGACAACCTGTCAGATATGAGGAGCATACATCTAAGCTACTAACATTTTGTGATTTAAACAATGGAAAAATGAAAAGTAACTTTAAAATTTCCCAGACAAAAAATAAAATTACCTGAAATATTTACAAAGCCAACAGTGAAAGCAGCATTAGCGGAAGTGCAGAAATTACAAATGAAACCTGAAATAGATATTGCCGTTACGGTAATGAAACAACATTCCAAGCTATAAAATCCAAAACTCAAGTCGTTGGTCACGGTTGTGTGACACTTTCTTTGAAAAAACAAACTGAAGTAACAAGCACCAAGACTAACTGAATGCAAACCTAAACACGTAGACCACATATAAAATAAAACTCCCTCTTACTAAGCAAATAATTTAGCTCTGTCAACAAAACAACAAAACTGACAAAGCAACAAAACCTGGCGAAAACTGAGTGACCAACGGCCCACTAAAAGGCGCCAAAACAAGCAAGAAAAATTTTAACCTCCGAAGACGAAAACATTTCAATAGTTCAAACTAAATCAAAATGAAGTAAGAAACCCAAAACAATGATCGATGGTTTGTAGTTTGTACGAAATCTTCTATAAGAAATTTAGAGGGGAAATTGAAACCGTATTCTCATGGTGTAGTAGTCCACACGAAAAATAAGATAATGAATTTGCTAAGTTCTCCCTCCCATCCCACACCCATAAACCACAAAGGAAAATCGAACATTTGTTAGACCTATAAGATAAACCAATGATATCTTCAGATAAGCAAATTTCAGCACCATGAATATAGATAGACACACGCCTGTTAAAACACCATAAAGCTAGGCACTTTTATATCTCCTTTTTTTAACTTTCTTTTGTTTTTCAGATTCTTAGATAGCCTAAAATCCCTGAGATAACTGAATAAGTATATATTTGTTGTTTTCCCAAGAACAAAAAGGGCAGCAGAAAAAGGAAGAAACGATGAGAAAATTTTAACCCCGCAAGTTCAGGAAACAAAATGACATATCTACAAACACTTATATGATAATGACCAAAAAAAATTCAGAAACTCAGTAAGTCATTCACCGAGCATTAAGCAAAGAATCTATTAACTCTACTCAAACACCATGGCAAAATAGTGATAAATAACTAAAAACAGTCATCGAAAAGTGCAGTGCCGAAACCCTCGATCCATTAACCCATAAATAACTAAGTGCAGCCATCAAACGTGCAGTGCAAAAAGCTTACCCCTTTTCGAAAAACTGTACGAAAGCAAAACCTCTCTTCGAAAACGGATCAAATAGGCTAAAAATTGGCTGCTCTTGTGGCCCGCGGGAGGAAAGAACACGTGTTTTTTGGCGTGAGGGGGTGGAGACAGCTGGTTTCCACTCTTCTCAGAGGACAATAAGACGGTAGCGTTTTGAGGGAAGGAGGGGCAGAACGACGTCGTTTTGAGGCTACGAAATAAAAAAATAAATAAAAAAATTGAGGACTGATCCGGTGTGACGTGCAACCGGGGGACGAAAAAGAGCTGCTATGGCTCTTATATATATGTAGAATTAAATCTCAAAAAACATACACACACACAAAGCTTAAACCCCGCTAGAGTAACAGCGCCGGCATATAACTAAAAACCCTAAAACCCTCTCCTTCTTCTAGACCCTTCTCTTCCTCTCATTTTAAATCTCACGCACAAAACCCCTTTTTCCAAGCTAAGTCCAATCTGTAAAATAACTCTTCTTTCCATTGAGTTCCATATCCAACACATAGAAAAAAATGTACAGATTTGCAGCAAATCTTGCCTCAAAAGCCAGGTAACCATCATTCCTTTTCGACACTTGCGCATTTTCTAATCAAATGTATAATTATTTTGTTTTGTGATTTGGTGAAAAACCTATTTATTTGATTGATGCAGGGTTTCAAGGAACAGCAGCCATCAGGTAATTAGCAGAAAAGCTGTATTTGTTTCTAGTTTTTTTTTGAGTTGAAATGTGTTTGCTTTAGCGGTATGAATGATGGAATTTTGTGGAATTTGGTACAGATTGGTAGTAGATTGTGTTCGGTAAGAAACTATGCTGCGAAAGATATTAGATTTGGAGTTGAAGCTAGGGCTTTGATGCTTAAGGGTGTTGAAGAGCTTGCTGATGCAGTTAAAGTCACCATGGGCCCTAAGGTATTTAGATTCGATGTCTCTACTATTATATTATATTATATTAGGCTCCTAAGTACCACAATATTACTGTTGAAATTTACAACTTATGAATAAATGTTTCTTTTTGACTGATTTATTGACAGTATATTGTTAAGTTACTGTCTTTTGATTTTCTTGGTCTTACGTCGGTTTAGTGTTCACTTGAGGAAGATCATGCTTGATAGATATTTACAATATGGTGTAAAGTTATTGTCTTTTGGTTTTCTTTGGGTTGCAATGTTTTAATGCTTACTTGAGGACGGTCCTGCACAGGGCAGTTTTATTTGCCATTAGGTGGGAGTAATTATACCGCTGTTTAATTTTTTGTTGGTCTTCATAGATGCATGTCATGCCCTGTATGGCTGTGTTACTGGACATATTTTGAGCGAGTATAGGTTTATTCTAATTTTTCAATTGTGATCGCATTTATTAATTTGTGGTACTGAGTAATTGATGATGATTTTATCTTGTAAAGGGGCGTAATGTTGTGATTGAACAAAGTTGGGGTGCCCCTAAAGTGACAAAGGACGGTGTGACAGTTGCAAAAAGTATCGAATTTAAGGACAAAGTTAAGAACATTGGTGCAAGCCTTGTAAAGCAGGTTGCAAATGCTACAAATGACGTTGCTGGTGATGGTAAGTTATGTGGATGTTTTTCTTGTTTGTGTTACTTGTGTGCTGACGTATGTAAATTTCAACCTTATCATAATTTATTCTCGTACAATTAAATGTGTGGAATGCTATGTAGGTACTACCTGTGCTACTGTCCTTACTCGCGCAATATTTGCTGAGGGTTGCAAGTCAGTTGCCGCTGGAATGAATGCCATGGATTTGAGACGTGGTATTACCATGGCCGTTGATGCTGTGGTTACGAACTTGAAGAGCAGAGCAAGAATGATTAGCACATCAGAGGAGATTGCTCAGGTTGGTTTTGCTGTCCACACCTACTATTAATTATTATATGTAAAGTTATATATTCTTCTGTTTAAAGTCTAAACCATTAAACTCATCCTAATCTTGGAATGTGACAAATAGAACAAAAAATGAAATTTTTATCAGTTCATGGCAGTAACTAAATGGTTTCTTGGTGGGCATTGTTTACTTTTTCTCTTGTAATGCAACTACTTATATTTGTAGGTTGGGACCATTTCGGCAAATGGAGAAAGAGAAATTGGTGAGCTGATTGCAAAGGCAATGGAAAGAGTTGGCAAAGAGGGTGTCATCACAATTCAAGTATGTCGTTGTCCTGCTATCATAAATAAGTAAAAGAAGGGTGTTAACATAAATAAAAAAACAGATTCAGCTCTTTGATATGCCATTTTGGTTATATCGGATATGCTCTAATAGTTGCAAAGTTAGTATTACACGTGCATAGACAGACATTTTATTGCTTTGATGTTTCCATAATGTTAAGGTTGCTAGACGTGTTTCTGTCATATATATACAGCCTTGTGGAGCATATCTGATCTTGTTCGTTATATGGTTCTGTGGCTTTAGGATGGGAAAACGTTGTTCAATGAACTGGAAGTTGTTGAGGGGATGAAGCTAGACAGAGGATATATTTCTCCGTATTTCATTACAAACCAGAAGAACCAGAAATGTGTAAGTCTGCCAAGTTAGCTATTATACTTGTCTACATTTGAAGTGGCTATTTTCCTTTGAATCTTGAAGTGACAAGTTTTGACTGTTTATAGGAATTGGATGATCCTCTAATTCTAATTCATGAGAAGAAAATTTCAAGCATTAATGCTATCGTTAAAGTTCTAGAGCTGGCTTTAAAGGTAAAGTCTTAAGTAAGGATCTTTACAGTTGATTCAGGTCTGTGTCGTAGCCGCATAAATGATACTATTTGTCATACATATCTTTGCAGAGACAAAGGCCCCTCCTAATTGTCGCTGAAGATGTAGAAAGTGATGCACTTGCAACTCTTATCCTTAACAAGCTTAGAGCTGGAATTAAGGTACTTCAGCCACATTTAATTTTGAAGGATTTTGTTCTTAAAAGCTATTATACTACATTTGGCTCGACTATATTTGTTATTTTTGAAAAACAGGTTTGTGCTGTTAAAGCTCCTGGATTTGGTGAAAACAGGAAATCAAGCTTGCAGGATCTTGCTGTCCTAACAGGAGCCCAGGTATTTATTTAACTTCTTTTTTCCTTCCACAGAAATGTTGCACATTGCAATAGTAATTGAATCTTACTTGATAAAGATGGATGTCCAAATTGAATCCTTCAAGATTCTCAATGCTCATATTTGATACCTCAATATACATTCATACTCTCTCTTTTGCAGGTGATTACTGAGGAACTTGGGATGAATCTAGATGATGTGGAGCTTGATATGCTGGGTTCATGCAAAAAGGTAAGCTCTACTTTGCAGTTCAATGACATTCGCAACTCATTTTTCAATTTCAGTTTCTTTTTAACTCTTAAATATGCTATGTTACATGTGTATGTTGAGTCTGTGGATTGAAATAAATTTTTCTTGTTCTACTAGGTGACCATATCTAAGGATGATACTGTTATACTCGATGGAGCCGGTGAAAAGAAGTCTATTGAAGAAAGATCTGAGCAGGTTTGTGTAATTTTGAAAATTGAATCGGTAAATTTGATGTTTTGTTTGAACCAACATGTCATATCTTTATTCATAATGCAGATAAGGTCTGCAATTGAATTGAGCACTTCTGATTATGACAAAGAGAAGTTGCAAGAAAGGCTTGCTAAACTTTCTGGTGGTGTAGCTGTCCTTAAGGTTAACTCAGTTATTGCACCTTTTGTTGTATGTATGTATGTATGTATGTATGTATGTATGTATGAGAAATTTATTTCAAGTCCTTTTTCAGATTGGTGGAGCTAGTGAAGCAGAAGTTGGCGAGAAAAAGGACAGGGTGACGGATGCTCTAAATGCCACAAAGGCAGCTGTGGAAGAAGGAATCGTACCTGGTACTTTCTTTGTTCCTTCTTACATTTGTATCTCCCTTTAGCTTACTAATTGAATTGACAGAAGAGACAATTTAAATATCCATAACAATACATACATTACAGGTGGAGGTGTTGCTCTACTGTATGCATCAAAAGAATTGAGCAAGTTGGAAACATCAAACTTCGATCAGAAGATTGGTGTTCAAATTATTCAAAACGCATTGAAGGTTTCTGACACCCGTTTTTACCATATGAACATATATATATATATATATCATCAATAACTAAAAACAAACTTGGTGTTTATTGCAGACACCCGTTTTTACAATTGCACAAAATGCTGGAGTGGAAGGTGCTGTTGTTGTTGGCAAGTTGTTGGAATCGGATAACCCTGACCTTGGATATGATGCAGCTAAAGGTAGGTGGTATATGCGACCGACCTTTTGCAACTCGTTCTGTTTGTTTGTTGTTGAAAGTAATATATATATATATATATATATATACATATGTTTTCTGGTGTGTAGGTGAATATGTTGATATGGTGAAAGCTGGAATTATTGACCCCTTGAAAGTTATTAGAACGGCTCTTGTAGATGCGGCTAGGTGAGTAGAGAGCAAAATCTTTGTTTACTCGGACGTTTTATAAGTGTGTTTACTTATAAGTGTGAATTATATTTGTGCAGTGTTACTTCATTGATGACGACTACAGAAGCAATCGTGGTGGAACAACCAACGGAAGAGAAGGCGGCACCTGCAATGGGTGGTGGCGGCATGGGTGGTATGGATTACTAGGAAACTGCTGAATTGAATTGTTCAAACAATACACAAAATAATAATTTAAAGGTTTGTAGTATCCTTTGTAATCATTATGAGTTGTTATCAGATGAAAAAACCATTTTGACTGTGTAGGATCGATCATTAGGGACCTGTAATTGTTTGACTACAGGAATTTCAATTGGAATTGGAATTTTTTTTTTTTTTCAAATTCTTATTGAACCTTGGAATAGTCCAAATTATTCACTAACGGACTAAATACTGCACGGAAGTTGGTTTAGGAATAATAAATTAATCTTTGAAAATAATTGGGCGGCAGGTTTTCATTATACAATGCGCACCTTGATATAAAAGAAAATAATCAGTAGTTTATTAAAGTGATAAATATGTAAATAAATAAAAACTAAATGATCTGGATTGCCTGCAAGTCTAAAAGCTTGAAATTTTTACGCATATGTTTGCATCAAAAGCATAGTCCCTTTGCCCGAAGATCAACAAACCTCCAGTTCGGGACTCGTCTAACTTGAGCACATTATCCTCATCATCTTATCCTCCACATCCTCTCCATCCCCCCCATCTTCATGGGCCTTATCATCACCGTCATTGTCATCATCGTCATTGGCACGCAACCCACCAATGATATCATCATCCTCGCATTCATACTCATCATCATCTTCTTCATCTTCATCAACTAATTGCAATGCAGAGTGAATCAATGAAGTTGATGTTTTCTTTGCCTTCTTTTTATTCTTTGATGAAGATGCCTTCGATGACGAGTCCGAAGAGTCCTTTTTTGCTCGTGATGAACCTCGTGATCTTAAGCCATGTGCATTTTCATTCACTCCAGCTGCATCGACAATCATATTCTAAGTTAAACCAACACTAGCATTGTGGACAAAATTATCCACATCATTTTCTATTTCTCCTACCAACCACTCGTTCGAATCATTGATAATATCAAGAGTAAGGGATCTATTGGATCGCACATATCATAACGACGCAAGAGACTTCTGTTGAATTTAATAAAAGCTAAGTCCATGTTTTTGTGAAGCAACTTATTTCTTTTCTTGGCATGAACCTGTACAAGTTTATATATAAAGAAATTAATTAGTATAGAAATATTTACTTTAACTAGTATAATGCGCGTGCATCTGCACGTCAAAACTTATATTATACAGTGAAATTATTAGAAATATTTTGAATGTAATTTTAAAATAATATAAAATTATAAACAATTCATATATTCAAATATTGCCATTTTATTTATTTATTTGATAAAGTAACATAATTAACGTTATATAAAAATTTAATTTTATGTTCAATTAATTCTCACGAATTTAGTCAATATTAACTTAGATAGTTTGCAAAAGTTAGTTTACTATATAAAAGCTTTATCCGAAGCCTTTTTTATTAACAAAATTTAGGAATTTATAACTAATTAAAATTTTAAATTACCGATTTTCTCATAATTAATTTTAGAAACTTACTAAAACTTCCCTAAAATATATTTTTATACTAAAAAACCAATGAAAGTATTTTTTCCATCTCAAATATTTATTTTATAATCTTTTATTTAAAACAGAAATTTAGATGAACATCTTTTTGGAATAAATTAATTTGACCTATATCGAATAGAAGTCATAATGTTTTACACTTTCCAATTTGGTAAATGTTATAATACGAATTTTAATTGTTAATCTTAAGTATTTTGAATGTTGTTATATAAAGAAAAAAGGACATGAGGTCTTAAAGTAATTTTCTAAAATATGAGAAGTGACACTTATTGATAATAATGAAAAAGAAATGGGGATAGGAAAAGTTTCAATTCTTACAAATTTCATATAAAAAAATAATTATTAAAAGCACTATAAAAAAACATTATATATACACCAATAATTTTTGTGTATATATATATATTGAATCCAATTTAATACTTTTTAAAATAATGTAGCAATTGTCGAGAAGTCATTTTCTAATTAAATAATTTGAGATAGATTATCGTTCTTTCAAATCAATAGTTTTCTCATATAAATAACATGTAATATTTTAATAATATATATTAAAGACAATGTAATATTTTCTAAAATATTGTAGCAATCAAAGAGAAGCAATTTTCTAATTAAAAATAGAATAGATTATTATTCTTTCAAAATATTATTTTCTTGTTAGTATCTTTCCAAAATATAGGATTAGACTTAATTGCTTTAAAGTTTAAATTTCAAAGTTAATAGTTATAAAGATAACAATAATAATAAAGATAACAATAATAATAATAATAGTAATAATGAGAAGAAGTTGAAAAATTAGGATCAAATTAATTAAGTTCGTAATGATGAGGAATTTAGAAATGTAAATACTGGATTGTTTTTGGGTTTATAAAATCATTGGTTTCAACAAAAAAAGTCTTGAAAAATTTATATTAATTTTCTTTCCATTAACATGTCAAACATAAAATAAAGTCATTGTCATTCACTATTTCTTTAAAGATGAAGTGACTTATAAATTTGGAAAAAAAAGTTGAAGAAAAAAATTTATTTGAGCAAATCGCTATATTAACATAATTTAATAGGCATATATATAAACTATAGAATTTTACACACTCACTAAGTTAACTACGTAATACCTAGGAACAAAAACTACGGGATACTAAGGTTATTATTGCAATATTGTATATTATTTTCTTCTTTTCGATGAATTTATATGCACTTTCATCTTCACCATTGTTGAAGACGTCAACACTAAAATGATGTAATATCTTTGCTTCAATCCAAGCTTATATACAAGTACTACTTACAACTCTTACAATCCAAATATCGATTACAAGTTATTAAACTTTTGTACTTCTATTGAAAGTTATAAATTAGATAAATTTTAACTCTAATTAGTGGATTTTAATTTGATGATGTGGGTGCCCTTTTTATGATTCATTAATTTTGGAGGGAAGTAATGGATTTTATATTTACTAAATGAATTATATTGTTTTAATTTTTAATAGAGAGTTGAGGGTGAAGGTGTAAAATTAAAATTAGGTGTGTAAAACAATATTATTTATATTGATTAACTGAATTATATTATTTTCAAGTTCTCTAGATAAGCAACGAATAAAAATGAAATAAATAAAATAATAAATACTGACAGACCAAGAATTTGGAATGGGAAGCAACCTAAATTGATTGGTACAAATACCGAGCTACAATAATTCAAATCTAGTCCACTAAAAATGTTAATGATAGGACTTGTCAAAGATAATCAAAATGGGATATCTTGTAGAATATCATCCGATTGGCAGAATACTTACATATTATATACATGCAAAAATTGTTAATATTGTCCAATTTTTAATATTATTATTCATATCTTGAGGTTATAAAATCTTTTATGTAAAAGTATTTATGTCTAGAAATTAAGAAAATACTTTTAATGCTAGAAAGTGGGTGTGTTAATTCATTATGCATTAATTTAAGAAAGTGGGGTTACATGATTCATTAGAGAAAGTTGAGAATTTATTAGGTAGTAAATAGTACAAATAAATAGTAATTATTTTCAATTTTAATTGTAATAGTGAGTATTACTAAGGGTAAATAAGTCATTTCACAATGAGAACAAACACCTAAATTATCCATACTTTTATAGTAGTATAGATAATTGTAATAGTGAGTATTACTAAGGGTAAATAAGTCATTTCACAATGAGAACAAACACCTAAATTATCCATACTTTTATAGTAGTATAGATAACACAAGTATTTTAATATGTAAAATTATAAATTATAATATATACTTACAGGATCAAATATACTTCAATTCCGCTCACATCCAGACGAGCTACAAGTGATACTAAGAATTTTGATGGCTAACTTTTGCAAATTTGGGATCGATGATCCAAAAGAATATCACCAATCAACTACATTTGATAAGGAATCGAAAATAAAAATGTTAAGCGGTTAAACATATATACCAAAGAATTTTTTATTAATTAAATATTTTAACTTGTAAAATAAATATAAAAATTTACTTATTACCGGGTGCTTTTATCGCTCTTTGTCTAATAGCGGCGGGTAGTCCAAACAGTGATTCCGCTTTCAGGTAGACCGAAAGCTCCCAAATGATCTTATCTTTAGTCTCAGTATCTGGAGCTAATCTTTGCACGCAATCATAAAACCCCTTCATAACCTTTTCAGTTTTCTCCTCAATCGTATTTTGCATAAAAGAACTCCGGATTAAGGATGTAACCAATTGCATGTAAAGGTCGTTGGAGCTGGATTTTTCATCTTTTATCGATGATCTTAAAAATTTCAACATATTTTTATTCATTTGCTCCAAAAGAGTCCTTGATTGTTGTCTTAGTCCTATCCATGGCCTCATAAATATATCCCGGCTTTCTTTGCCCATCAACTAATCGAAGAACTTTTACTAATGGCAATTTTAATTGCATAAAGAATATTGTTCTAGAAAGAAGGCATCAAAATCACTTTAGCCGTTGCCTTACCTTTTTCTTCTTTCGCACACTTGCTTTCGGTCCATTTTTCAGGAGTAAACAACTTTTTCAAGTTTGCTTTTTCTTCGTGAAGCGCTTCAAAGTAAGAAAAGCCGTTGCAAATCGGGTCTTTGCCACCCTAACCATTTCTTTGTCCTTAGTGAATTCCCTCATCATACTCAACAATTGTAATCTAGCGTAGATATAACTACTAACTTGGTCGTTCAATGGTCTTCTTCAATAGAGAAATTTTGAAAAAGTCTTCGAGCATCAAATCTAAGCAATGAGCAGCACACGACATTCTATACAAATGTGGATACTTAGCATCCAATAATCTTCCTGATAAACATTGTGAAACATAATTAAAGAATATTAATATATAATATTCTATTTATTTTTACTTGATAAAATTATTAAAAAATTCTCACATGCTAAAACATTTGAACCCGCACTATCGGTGACTATTTGAACCACATCTTTCTCCCCAACTTTATGCACAATTCTATCTAGCAAGCTGTATATATATTCACCTGAGTGACATACACATGATCCATCAATTGATTCAATAAATCTGCTTCCTTTCGCTGTATTCACGAGGAAGTTGATCAGTGACCTTTTTTATCTGACAATCGTCAACCATAATTGTGCAACCATATTTGGCTCGCTCTTCCTCGTGACTTTTCAAGAGACTTTGTGTGTGCTCTTTTTCCTTCTTCAAACAAACCACTCTAAACTCATGATATGTCGGAGGCTTCATATCAGGTCCAAATTGACCAAAAGCTTGAACCCAAGGAGCAAAACTATCGTAGTTTACTATGTTGAATGGTATGACGATATCATAAACCCACATAACGAACAATTGCAAAACATAGTCTCTCATTTCCTTCCTTCTAGTATTATATGGAGCACCTTTACTATTCCTCTTTCTCTCCGTATAATTTTTCGACATCTCGTCTGTAATATATATCAAGAGGACCAATTTGCCTTGGAGGTTTAGGCATTTGGAATGATGATTGAATGGACGAGTGAGAGCCCGAGACTTGTTTACCATGCTCTTCAGCTACATCGTCGATGAAATGAGGCATTGCACTCATTTGCTCTTTTACCGCCTTCTTTTTTTTTTTTTCCCATAAGAGCTTTAACCTCTTCTCGCACATGCTCCGGGCATTTATCACAATGATTTATATTCTTAAATCCTCCGACAAAGTGTTGTTTGAGCCTCGTGATTCCTCCTTTTGCAACCATTGGACAAAAATTACACTTGATGTTGTTTGTATTTTTAGGATCAGACAACTCTCCGTATTACCATGCTGGATCCTTTCGGCCGGACATTCTACAAATTTCAATTGAAATTATAATAAACACAACATGATTAATCAACCCATCATGCATGAAATTATGAATACACTTTGTATAACTTATAATTTAATATCTTATGAAGTCACTACAAATTGAAATTACTATATATAATAAATTCTAAACTGAAACATAACAAAATACCCAATAATTTCTCTAAAAATAATCCCAACTTTTTCACTCTCAATTGTTTTTGATAAAATCTATTTGAAAACCTCAATAAACATAAAGAGACATATATATATATATATAATAACTAAACCATATATGTAACCAAGATTTAGGAGAAAGAAAAAAAAAAGACTATGTTTGTTTATGTTTTTGAAGGGCTTTTTTGATACAACCCCCCGAGGTATGTGGCTTTGGCAAACAACCCCTGAGGTTTGAAATTTTGGTAAACAACCATTTCTGGTTAGTTGACCGTTAGTCAACAGTTAAGGACATGGGCAAACTTGTAATTTAATAATTCCAAACAAATATATTAATTTTCAATGTATTTATTTTGAATTATATTGAAAATAAATACATATTAATTTTATTTATTTGCAAAATTGTAATTTAATAATTTCAAACAAATATATTAAATAAATATATTAATTTTATTTATTTGTAAAATTATAATTTAATAATTCCAAACAAATACATTAATATTACATTGAAAATAAATACATATTAATTTTATTTATTTGCAAAATTGTAATTTAATAATTTCAAACAAATATATTAAATAAATATATTAATTTTATTAATTTGCAAAATTGTAATTTAATAATTTTAAACAAATATATTAATTTTATTAATTCTAAATAAATATATTGAAAATTAATATATTTGTTTGGAATTATTAGATTACAATTTTGCCCATGACCTTAACTGTTGACTAACGGTCAACTAACCAGAAATGGTTGTTTACCAAAATTTCAAACCTCGGGGGGTTGTTTGCCAAAGCTACATACCTCGGGGTTTATATCAAAAAAGCCCTGTTTTTTAAATTCAATTTCAAGATTTCAAATCACAAAATCTTAAATCTACTTAACACACCAAATTTTCATCTCAATTTCTTTTTTTCAACTCTACTTTTTCAATCTCCAATACTAACTACCTATCAATCAACACATCAATCATTTTACACATCCATCAATTACAATTAATATATACATTATTTTACACACTCATATATATTTATTTATTTATTTAAATAATCATTACAAAAACAACTAATTCAATCATTAAACATCAACCAATCATCATTGATTTGACACATTACAATTTTCAACCTAATTCTAAAAACATAAACAAACATCTACCATTTTCACACGAATTTCAATGGTACGCCATTCCTGAGAAATTTTTAAAATTCTAACTTAAAAACATAAACAAACATAGCCATAAATTTCAGCAGCAGCTGGAGCAGCAAAGCGGACTGCCGGAGGCGGACGGCGAGAAGGATGAAGAACTTGAAGAGAAACGGCCAAATGGGTGAGTGGAGTTAGGAGAAGGGCTTTTAATTTTTGATTTTGGTATTATGGTTTGTTCAATTTATCCCAAATTGACATTTGAAAGTTTGGGTATTTACCAATTTAACCCCAATAAGTCAATTGACCTCAATTTTAGTCCAATTTTGACTTTTTAGTCCAATTTCGACTTTTTTCTGATCAATTTTGACCTACACAAACCTTTTCATGGTGCTCGCTATTGCTCGCATGGCACATGTGGCGGGCGCCACGACGAAGCTCAGCGCCACGCCACAAACCATAGCGCCGAGCGGCCGCCACAAGCGCCATGGCGCGCTTTTAACAACTATGGATCAGAACAAATTGATAGAAACAAAAATAATCAATACTTTATTAAAATGAGAAATACGTAAATAAACAAGAATTAAATGTTCTTGTCCCGAAATATCAAAAATTGACTTCTTGATCCCAAAGCCAATGGAGGCTCCCAATTTTATGATCAATTATTTGATAAGGATTAATAAAACTCTAGCTACCCTATTTATAATACTAGTAAACCCTAATTAACAAAAATAAAAGACTGCTACCTTTGGAAAGTAAATAACTAAAATTTTACAAACTAGGAAAATCTAATTAAACAAGGAATCAAAATAATAAAGTCTAAATAAATAAATTTTCTAGAATTTGTCCCAGATCTTTTGAAAATCCGCTCCATAACATACCTAGTGTATTGTATGACCTGGTACTTAGTTTACAACGACTAAAAATCAAATGCATAAAAAGATACGTACCTGAAGTTCTTCAATTGAAAACATAAATATTTATATAAAGCTAAAGACAGGTTGCACTCACAAAAAATGGTTATCTTTTTTCATATTTCTTGGTGCCATTGCCAGTCCAAGCATTTTGAGCAGCTCCCAATGAGCACCACCCAAACAACGGATAATGCGATAGCTCGAAAAGCTCCAAAACCCATGAGGAAATGATGGAATTAGCCACTGAAAACATCAACCAAGAAGAAATGAACGAACTAAAAAGTACTGAGAGAAATCGTCCTACGAACTATCAAACAATACTCCGAAGTACTGAAAAGTTATCAAAGAATGATCCGCTTAGAGGTCAAAACGAGGACAAAGATGATCGACAGGATCATAAGTCCCATAAACCTCATCGTGGATGTATCTCGAAATACGAACATTATACTCCTCTAAATGCTAGTAGGAGACAGGCCTTGATGGCTATCCAACAATCACGACATTCGGAATGAATTATCCGGCCTAAACCCCTACGACACACGAGTAAGAAAAATTTGCACAAATACTGTGAATTTCACCATGAAAGGGGACACAGTACTGAAGATTGCCATCAGCTGAAAGATGAAGTAGAGAGACTGATACGTGAGGGTTTCCTACGTGACTTCGTGGAACGGAAAATAGCCGACACACGCCAAAAGGAACGACCAAGAAGTCGTTCACGAGAAAGACAAACGAATCAGGAACGAGGCAGGTATGGCAGAGATGACCGAGAAGATAGGAAGGATCGTAATGATAAATGGGAAAATATGAATCAATACCGTGACAACGAGCACCATAACAATGAAACGAGGAATCAGCCCCATAGGGGGAACATTTACGTAATATCTGGAGGATTGGAGGGTGGCGACTCTTCGAGTGCACGAAAAAAGAAATTGAGAGAGATACGAACTAAAGGCCGTCGATAAGTCCTTCACGAATTTTTTACCATGGCGCGCAGGGACGAGGCGATCATATTTACTAACAAAGATTTCGAAGGATTGATGATGCCCCAGAATGACCCGATGGTAATTCCGATGGATGTTGCAAATTATGCGATCCACAAAGTACTGGTGGACACTGGGAGTTCGGCAGACATAATTTTTTAGGACGTATTAAAGAAGATGGAGCTTGATAATGTTGACTTATGACCAGTGAACACTCCTCTCATGGGGTTCATGGGATCACAAATCATGCCTAAAGGATCGATTGAACTAGACGTGTCCCTCGGAGTCGCACCAAAGAGAAAAACGATGCGAGTAACTTTCTTGGTAGTCGACACTCCATTTGCCTACAACATGAGAGTTGGCCGACCTATGTTGAACAAATTTGAGGCAGTTGTATCAACTCTGCATCTGAAAATTTCGAAATTTAGAACAAAGAATGGGATTGGTGAAATGAGAGGAAATCAACTTGAGGCTCGTCAATGCTACACGACCTCATTGGAACCAAGGACTTTGAAAAGGAAGAGAGAGATTCCTGAGATCAATGTCGTTGATACGGTGGTATCAGAACTAATTTCGAAGATTGACCTGGAGGAAAAAGAGTGGCGTGAGGCCGAGAAGAAGAAGAAAGATAGGGGGAAATACAAAGCAGAGGCGCCAGACACTTCTGTGAAACCAACCGAGCACAAGGTCGTGCAACTTTTTCCGAATGACCCTGAAAAGACTACCAAGATCGGCGGTGAGTTAAGCCCGACAATTGAAAAGGAGCTCGTGACCTTCTTACGAGCCAATGCTGACATATTTGCATGGACTACTGCGGATTTTAAAGGTATCGACCCAGAGATCATTGAACATCGTCTGAACATCGACCCAAATGCTAAGCCAGTGTGGCAAAAAAGGAGAAATTTTGGTCCGAAAAGAAATGCTATCATCGAGGCTGAGGTGAAGAAGCTGCTAGATGTAGTTACATTAATGAAATACAATTTACTGAATGGCTAACAAATGTTATAGTCGTTCCAAAGAAAGATGGAAAATGGCGTATGTGTACTGATTTTACTGATTTGAACAAAGTTTGTCCTCGTGACCCTTATCCCTTGCCTCGAATAGATCTACTCGTAGATTTCACTAGGCGGCTGTATAGTGGAAGATTGTCGAGGGCTGACTGATTTGGGTGCAAATCAGGCCACACGAGGGTGTAATTAAGCTGAAAATTTAGGCTCAAAATTAACCTCGTGACAAGTGGTATCAGAGCCCCGTTAAAAGGGTTTTGACCATCGATACTTGCTCGTTGGTGGTGGATCGGCGTTGATGGGCGTGATTCATCGGTTATCCACTGCGAATTGTGAGGATTTCCCGGCGTATCCATGGCAGATCCTAAATCTGATCATGATCGGTTGATTGCCATGGAGGTAAGAATCCGAAGGTTCGAAGGATCACTTAGAGGCGAAGGTCCGACGGGATCCATTTTTCAAAGACTTCTGGAACAAAGGAAAGGGTGGAAAAGTTGGCGAAATCGATGGAAATGATACCTTCCATTGTTCATGGACGGACTATCTCGCTGGCTGAGGATCTTAGCATTCTCACGGATGCTGTTGACTTCAAATTAGACGCGGTCAATGTGGAGATCAGCGTCTTAAAGAGGGCTACCGGTAGCATTAGTGCTCCGAGTGATGCAGTCCCTTCATCCAATGTGAAGGTCCCCGAATCGAAAGGCTTTGGTGGTAAGAGAAGCGCCAAAGAACTCGAGAACTTCTTGTGGGACATGGAGGCATATTTTCAGGTCGAGAAGGTGTCGGATGGTGAAAAGGTTTCCATGGCAAGCATGTTCTTGATCGATGATGCCAAACTGTGGTGGCGATCTCGGGTGTCAGATGACGTTGCTGCCAACCGTGGGCAGATCGACACTTGGGAGATGCTAAAAAAGGAATTGAAGGCACAATTCTTCCCGTGTAATTCGTCTTGGATTGCAAGGGAGTCCCTGCGAAAGATAAGGCATACAGGGACGGTGCAGGAGTACGTTAATGCATTCAGCTCTATAATGCTCAACATACGTGATATGTCGGAGGAGGATAAGTTGTTAAACTTTATGGCGAGTTTACAAGGATGGGCACATGCTGAACTCAGGAGGCAGAGTGTCAAGGACCTACCGTCGGCTTACGCGACTGCGGATGATAGCTTGGTTGATTTCGGGAAGATTGAGGTCCAGGGCTCGGAAAAGGCAAAGCGAGGGGTGGGCAAGTATTCTGAAATTGAGGCCAAGGGTGATGATGATCCGAGAATGAGGATGGATAAGCAGGTGGGGACTACTTTGGCGAGTAATGAGAAACCTCGTCAAGGTTGTTTCATTTGCGGGTCCGCGGGTCACCGAATACGTGAGTGTCCGATAAGGGCAAAGTTGAGTGCCTTGGTTGTGGATTCGAAGGTGAACGAGGGCGGCAAGGAAGACATCATATATGCTGGTGCGATGCAAATATTGAACGGATTGCAGATTCTAGAGGGAGATGAGGCAAAAGGTTCAAAGGAAGGCATGACAGACCACAACATGATGAGGGCATCGAGCTACGGTGTTGTGGGAGGTCTGTTATGGCCTTAAATGTTGGGATAGCTTGGCACGAACGGCCTACGGGCCAAGTGGGTCCGAAAGGGTACAGGCCGCGTGTGGGTGTCGGGACACGGATCATATTTATGATACACGACACAAAGTAAGCATGATTCGGACTTATTACGGGCAATGAGGGCAAAGACTCAGAGGCAGGTGGGCTGGCCGAGAAGGGTTCAAAGATTGTGACAATACAGAGCCGGATGTGCAGACGAGCCATCGGGTGTGCGAGCTAGATGGACAGTGGCCGGATGGGTATGGGGCACTACCGAGAGAAGGCCTCGACAACTGCCAAGAATGCCCGACTGTGTGAGGTGATTCTCGGCAAGCAGGCCGAGACCTACTTGGATGGGCTCAATAGGATTTGTTTCATCTCATCCAACGTAAGAGTTATTCTAATCAATATAACTGAAATTAAATGTTACCCACTTGACGTTTCACTTAGATGCGGGGATGGCTCCTGAAATATCCGATCGTCTCGTACTGCACTTGACCATTCATCAACATTTAGATTTTAAAACATCTTTCAAAACATGTTCATACATATATGTAAATATTATATGTGCTTCTAATCTATTCATTAACGCATCATCATGGATGTGTCTTAAAAATGCTCAATAACACTTTTAATCATAACAACACAAATTGATTTTAAACTAACCACTTATGTCTTAAAAGCACTCTTTATTGTAACAATTTATATAATTCATTTATTTATCAAAAATTCATTAAATTAATCATGCATTTACTGGAACATAATTAGTTTATTAAGCTAAAACAGTGGGTGTAAATTCAAACCACATAAATTTTTATAAAATATTTATCATAGCCAAAATTCGTTTGAAAAATGCGCTAAAATTAGTCGATCTTTTAAAAATTTACTATAAATCATATAGTTACTAAAAACATTCTGAAATTTATAATTTAAACTTTTAAGATCATTTATATAAAAATAGTAAAATAAGTTTGAAAGATTCAAGTCGATCGATTTTATAAACTTTTTCTTCTAGAGTTAAAAATCACAAGAAATTCATTCAAAACAGCACCATTTTTAAAAATTCACCTTAATTCGTGTGTTACTCCAACAATCACCAAATTTTAACCGTAGACTTCTAAGACCATATAGAACAACATACTAAAATAGTTTTTGAAAATTCCAAGTATAAAAATTTATAAAAATCATCAAAGTTGACTGAAATTTCCAAAATTTTCACAAGTTTTTCAAACTCACATATTTCCTTAATGAAAATGTAATTTCGAGTTTTATAACCAATCATCCCCAATAAAACCACTTAACCCATTTTAGTACACATGCAAGAAGTTTAGACTTGGTAATCAAATATACAAAGTCTATTTCAAAATGCAATTTCACAATCAATACTCCAAATGACATATTTTTAAAGATCCATCACATTGAACAAAATATCCAACAAATTTCATCACTTGTAGGGAATCACTCTCAAATCATACATGCAATGATTTTGGGTAAAAGAATTAAACATGCAAGGCCTATTTCTACATCTATTTGCACCATCAACACTTAAAATGACATGTAATTGAAGATCAACCATACAAAAAAATTTATTCAAAAAATCTCATCATACTTGTAGAAAGTCACTCTCAAATCATACATGCAATAATTTTAGGTAAGAAAGTTAAACATGCAAAGCCAATTTTCACATCTATTTACACCATCAACACTTAAAATGACACTTATTTGAAGATCAACCACATAAAACAAAGTTATTCATCAAAAACTCTTTATATTATGGGGATCCATCTTTAGATCACACATGCAATGAATTTAAGCAAGAGAATCATACATGCAATACTTGTTTCAACATCTATTGTCACCCATAACTTCACATAAAGTCATATTTTGACGATCAACCACAAAAATCAACATATGCAACAAAATTCATCACATAAGAGGCATCTCTCTTTAGATCATACATGCAATCAATTTTTAGCAACTTAATCATGATTTTAAAGAAGTAAATGATGAAGTTTAGCAAAAGAAATAAAAGACTACCCCTTGAACGCTCAACAAGGTTTTCTATGCTTAAAATCAAGACTACTACACCTTGAGCTTACTTCCCTTTTCTACTTGCTATGATTTTGCTTCTTTAACTCCTTTGGAAAAATAGGATTTTTGAAGGAAAAGTGATGGTTTCTTGAGAAAGTTTGTAGAGAGAAGGGAGAGAGTTGTAGAGATGAGAGAGAGAGTTAATGCGTAAATGAAGGTGTAAAGACCATTTATGCATATATATAGTATATTAAAAAAATATATAATACATGTATACATGTATCTCTTGTATTATATATAGATATAGGTATAATATATATAAATATGTGTAATGATATTTATATATATATAAATGTGTGTAATGATTTATACATAAATAAATGTGCATTGAATTATCTCTTGCAATTTATATATATATATAAAGATATGTAATGATTTGTAGTCTTGATCTTATGTGGATTTGATGGGGTATGGGAGGTTGAGTGTGATTTTCATCTAATGTGCCATGCACATTCAAATATAATTATGGTAATTATGCATGCATTTCTTTTAAATTTAAAATCATCTAGGTCACATAATTATTGCACATAAACTATATAATAAAATAAACCTATTTGATTATTGAACACATTAGTATATATATACTAATTATTGAAATTATTTCATATTTAACTTATCTATTTTTCATTCACAATTACATAGACATGTCGAGTGCATCACGATCGAACTCGGTTTCTTCGGGTAGCTATCCTGTAAGACTTTTCAAACTTGAGAAAAATATTAGCTCGTTATTATCGATTAAACGTAAAGCTTGTCTAAAACATTGAAGGAATGAGCAATAATAAACTATAAATAAAAATTGTATTTGTATGCAAAAATATTTTATGCAAGATTTTCAAAAATGAGGTGTTACAGCCGAGCATGGCTGAGTGTGGCCGAGCGTGGTCGAGTTTGGCCGAGCATGGCCGAACATGGCCAACCATGGCCGAGTGTGGCCGAGCGTGGCCGAGTGTTACAGATCATGGCCGAGCGTGGCCGAGCATGGCCGAGCGTGGCCGAGCATGGCCGAGCGTGGCCGAGTATGGCTTAGTATGGCCGAACATGGACGAGTGTGGCCGAGCATGGCCGAGCGTGCCCGAGCATGACCGACTGTGGCCGAGTATTGTAGCACCCCAACCCAACTTAATTGGAGTCGAGTTGGCACCGTGACTTTAAAGCATGAGAAACATATTTTCTAAAGAAATATAAAATATATCATAAATAAATTCAGCGAAAGACTTCATTATAAAACACGAGTATTTTTTTCTTAACTTTAAAAGCTAATCATGGAAAACTAACTTGTGTTATACCCACATTTGCAAATCAAAACCTTGATATAAACACGTGAAATTTTTTATTTAAATATCGAAAATAGTAGTTCCCAAAACATCAAACATCGTTCGATTTATATTCATTTACATATATTAAAAACATAACATATATATATACTTCTAGAGGAAAGTCCATACAGCCGGCTACTCATCCGCTTCGTCGTATGCTGGACCTGAAAAAGATTAAACTTAGCAACGTAAGATTTGAGAAATCTTAGTGGATAACGATTATTAACTGTTATGTTGAAGAGATTAACCAATACGTCGAAAGCATCATCCAAGGTCTGAAGACCTGGCCTAACTCCAAAGTTCAAAGACCTGGTCTACTCCGAGGTTCGTCAACCTGGCCTAACTCTAAGGTCCGAAGACCTGGTCTACTCCAAGGTTCGTCAACCTGGCCTAACTCCAATGTTCAAAGACCTGGTCTACACCAAGGTTCGTCAACCCTGGTACTTTACTCCAAGGTTCGTCAACCTGGTACTTTATCATGTCGTTTCATCTCATCCAATATAAGAGTTATTCTAATCAATATAACTGAAATTAAACGTTACCCACTTGATGTTTCGCTTAGATGCGGGGATAGATTCTGAAGTGCCCGGTCGTCTCGTACTGCACTCGACCTTTCATCAACATTTAGATTTTAAAACATATGTATTTCAAAAACACGTATATACATATATTTAAATATAGGTAGTTTATTATTATTCATTAATTTCAAGTGGTTAAACAATAACAACATTTAATATATAAACAATCATAACTATAATATTTCTAATTCAAACCCTATAGAAGCATAGACATAAGCTTTGTAAAACATTCCATAAATTTTTTAAAACCAATTAAAATTCTAAATTTTTGGCTTTACTTACAAAACATATGATTTATCATGAATAATTTTAGGATAGACAACCCGAATTAAAATAATTTTATAAATTATTCTATTACTCAGAAAATTCTCAAATTTTATGAAACACTTAACAACACACACATGAGCATGCAATAAAATTTTCAGAATAAGACTACCTCTTGAAAGCTCAACAAAGTTTTCTATGCTTAAAATCAAGACTACTACACTTTGAGCTTACTTACCCTTTCCACTTGCTATGATTTTGCTTCTTTGATTTTGAGAGAAAAAAGAAGGATTTGTTGAGAGAGTGTAGAGTTTAGAGAGAAGGGAGAGAGTTGTAGAGATGAGAGAGAGAGAGCTAAAGTGTAAAATGAAGGTGTAAATGCCATATATGCATATATATGTAGTGTATAAAAGAATTGTATAATACATGTATCTCTCTTGCATTATACATATATATATATATATGTAATGGTTTATTCTTGCAATATATATATATATATATATCTTGCATTATATATATATATTATACATGTATAATATTTTATTCTTACAATATATATGTATATATATATAAAGATATGTAATGATTTAGTAGTATTGAGTTTTATGTGGATTTGATGGGGTATGGGAGGTTGAGTGTGATTTTCATCTAATGTGTCATGCTTATTTAAATATAATTATAGTAATTATGCAAGCATTTTTATTTAATTTAAAAATCATCTAGGTCACATAATTATTGCACATAAACTATATAGTAGAAATCTATCTGATTATTAAACACATTAGTCAATAAATATATACTAATTATTGAAATTATTTCATATTCAACTTATCTATTTTTTGTTCATTCATAAAAAAATTTCGTGTCGAGTGCATCACGATCGAACTCGGTCTCTTCGGGTAGCTATCCTGCAAGACTTTTTAAACTTAAGAAAATATTAAGTCGTTATAATCGATTAAACGTAAAGCTCAGTTAAAACATTAAACGAATTAGCAATAATAAACTATAAATAAAAATGTATTTATATGCCAAAAATATGTTATGCATGATTTTCAAAATGGGATGTTACAACTCCCCCTCCTTTTAAAAATTTCATCCTCGAAATTTTGGGCTTTCTAGGTAAACAGTTCGGGATAAGATTTCCGAATCTCATATTCACATTCCCATGTCATTCCTTCTTTCCCGTGGCTACCACATTGTACTAAGACTAACGACATTTGCTTGTTCCTCACACAAATTTTAATTCTCTTCAGCGAACTGAACCTCTAGTAAGGTATTTAGTTTGGCCTTACCTCTCAAGTTTGGATTTCGAGAAATTCCTTGTCGTGGTGCAGGAGCCATGTCACTTCCAGTTGGTGCACTCATATGATTAATACACTCATTAGCTCTGTGGCCTGGTTGATGACAGCAAAAACATATGTCTTTCCCCCCCTAAAACACTCTCTTCGATGGTTCTTGTTACAATTCAAGCATAACGGTGTTATTCGTGGGGGTTCAACAATGATGGGTCGGACACTTCTAACTGTAGCGTTATCTCTTGGTTCCATAGACGGTGCTTCTTTCCTTTTCAATTGATTCACCATCGGACTCTGCTCGTTCTCCAGCCCTAAACTCATTGAAACTATACGAGCCCTCTCGAATACATCCCTGAAATGTGGCAACCTCAAGCCAGATACTATCCCTCCAACTTCTGGACGGAGGCCCCTTTCAAACCTATGTGTTTTTCGATCATCGGTATTGACTAGATGGGTGCATATCGAGAGAGTGGGTTAAACGTGCGCTCGTATTCGGTGACAATGTTGATTCCTTGACGAAGATTCATAAATTCAATTTCCTTTTGATCCCTCAAGGCTTGTGGGAAATAACGATTTAGAATGATTTCCTTGAATTCCTCCCATTCCAGAGTACGTCTTGCTTCTGAAGTCATTGTCCTCTCATGAGACTGCCACCATTGCTCGGCATCTTCCGCTAGTTGAAACCTTACACACGAAACTTTTTGTGTTTCTGACAATTTCATGTGCTCAAAAATTCTTTCTAACTCAGCAATCCATTCTTCAGTAGCCATTGGTCCTTCCTTTCCTCTGAATCTGGGTGGCTGGAAACGCCTGGACTACTCAATTACGTGGTTCGGCTTGATCTGGTGTTCTTCAGTGTTATCTGGGGCAGGTGCAGGCCTATGTTGTATAAACTCTCGTAACTAAGCAAATAAGTCTCTTGTCATATCAGCGTTAACATTTTGTCCAAGAGGTTGTCCTTCATCGTTTTGCCTCTCTTCTACTTGTCGTATATCCTTTTGTGCCCTAGTGGGTGAGTCCATAGTACTTACTCTACAAGGTAGTGAAGCATTTTAAAACTCTCCTTCCAAACGAAGCCTACGTGACTCATCACGATCCATCTTAAGTAAATTTTATCATTGGACTTCAAGTCATCTCCAAGTCAAACCCTAGTTGTAAGGTTCGGGGGAGTGCATTTTTATGCATTTTTTAAAAAACAATTTTTTCATTCAAACATAAAGGTAAAGAATGGATAGAGATATAAATAATCGCTTGTTAACTAATAAAAGTATGAGAACGTTAATAAAAATAAGGCATGTAATGCATACTTCTTCATACTTCTCATAACATGCATTCATTCTCGTATCATTGACTCATGGTCTTCTTTCATGTTTATCATTTCATCTTACTTGTAGCATAGCACGCAAAACATCATATGCAATCATTCACGTAAAACATCATATGCAATCATTCACGTAAAACATCATATGCAATCATTCACATAAAACATCATATGCAATCATTCACATAAAACATCTTTCATGGACAGCTTTAAAGCGTTACACACATACTTACCTTGGTACGATTCAGATGTTTAGCCACGCTGCAGACTCCCTATTATTAAACTTTTTGACATATCAATTTTAAGGAAATTCTAAATTTTGGTAGAAACTCTCTGAGGGTAAACATTCTTTCAAAGAAAATATTTTGATGTACAGTCCGAGGAAGGAAAAACCCAATCTCGGCTCTGATACCACGCTGTAGCACCCCAACCCCAACTTAGTAGGAGTCGAGTTGCCACCGTGACTTTCAAGCATGAGAAACATATTTTCTAAAGAAATATAAAGTATATCATAAATAAATTCAGCGGAAGACTTCATTATAAAACCAGGAGTATTTTTTTCTTAACTTTAAAAGCTAATCATGCAAAACTAACACGTGTTATACCCACATTTGCAAATCAAAACCTTGATATAAACACGTGAAATTTTTTACTTAAGTATCAAAAACAGTAGTTCTCAAAATATCAAACATCATTCGATTTATATTCATTACATATATTAAAAACATAACATATATATATACTTCTAGAGGAAAGTCCATACAGCCGGCTACTCATCTGCTTCGTCGTAAGCTGGACCTGAAAAAGATTAAACTTAGCAACGTAAGATTTGAGAAATCTTAGTGGATAACGATTATTAACTGTTACGTTGAAGAGATTAACCAATACGACGAAAGCATCATCTAAGGTCCGAAGACCTGGCCTAACTCTAAGGTTCAAAGACCTGGTTTACTCCAAGGTTCGTCAACCTGGCCTAGCTCCAAGGTTCAAAGACCTGGTCTACACTAAGGTTCGTCAACCCTGGTACTTTACTCCAAGGTTCGTCAATTTGGTACTTTATCATGTCGTTTCATCTCATCCAACATAAGAGTTATTCTAATCAATATAACTGAAATTAAACGTTACCCGCTTGACGTTTCGCTTAGATGCGGGGATAGATCCTAAAGTGCCCGGTCGTCTCGTACTGCACTCGACCGTTCATCAACATTTAGATTTTAAAACATATGTATTTCAAAAACATGTATATACATATAATTAAATGTAGGTAATTTATTATTATTCATTAAACTCAAGTGATTAAACAATAACAACATTTAATATATAAACACTCATAACTATAACATTTCTAATTCAAACCCTATAGAAGCATAGACATAAGATTTGTAAAACATTCCATAAAATTTCTAAAACCAATTATAATTCTGAATTTTGGGCTTTACTTACAAAACATATGATTTATCATGAATAATTTTAGGACAGATAGCCCGAATTAAAATATTTTTATAAATGATTCTATTACTCAGAAAATTCTCAAATTTTATGAAACACTTAAAAACACACACATGAGCATGCAGTAAAATTTTCAGAATAAGAAAATATCTCAAATAATTTCACATAAATACAAAACCGCACAACCTTAAAATTTCGGCAGCTTACCTGGCAGTCTATACTAAACGAATTTTAGAAATTCACACAAAACTCAAAACTTTTCAAAATTTTCTATATATTAGTTAGACATGATATTTAGATTCCAAAAAAAATTAACATGAAGAAATTCTCCCATTTGATTACCTAAACAACACCGAAAAGCTACCATAGAAAATTGTAATTCAAGCTGGACTACTTTTGAAAATTCGTCATAATTCATACACAACTCCACAAATCACCAAATTCTAACCATAGACTCCCAACATCATATAAAACAACATACGAAAATAGTTTTCAAAAATTACAAGTATAAAAATTTATAAAAATTGATAAAGTGAACTGAAATTTTAGAATTTTTCACAAATTGCTCAACTCACATATTTCCTAAAATAAAAATGCACTTTCAAGTTTTATAACCAAACATCCTCAATAAAACCACTTCAATATCATATTATTACATATGCAACAAGTTTGGACATGATAATCAAACATGCAAAGTCAATTTCAACATGCAATTTCACAATCAACACTCAAAATAACTTATTTTTTTAGATCTATCACATTTAACAAAATATTCAACAAATTTCATCATACTTCTAGGAGATCACTCTCAAATCATACATGCAATAATTTTAGGTAAGAAAATTAAACATGCAAAGCCATTTTTCACAACTATTCACACCATCAACACATAAAATGACACTTATTTGAAGATCAACCATAAAAAAACAAATTATTCAATAAAAACTTTTCATATTGTGGGGATTTATTTTTAGATCACACATGCAATGAGTTTATGTAAGAAAATCATACATGCAATACCCCCTTCAACATGCATTTGCACCCTTAACTCCAAATAAAGACATAGTTTGACAATCAACCTCATAAAACAACACATGCAACAAAAACTCATCACATAAGAGACATCTCTCTTTAGATCATACATGCAATCAATTTTTAGCAACTTTATCCCAACATTTAAGGCCGTAATAGACCTCTCACACCACCGGAGCTCGATGCCCTCATCGAGTTGTGGCCTACTTCACCAACGCTTGAACCCGTTGCCTCTTCTCCCTCAAGAACCCGCAACCCGTTCAACAATTGCAGTAAGCCTGCATACACAATGTCTTCTTTCCCGTCACCATTCCCCTTTACATCAGCAACTAAGGCATCACGTATGTCGAGATAAGTTCAGCCTGTGTCCATCCTTGTAAACTCGCCATAAAGTTTAACAACTTATCCTCCTCCGACATATCACGTATGTCGAGCATTACAGAGCTGAATGCATTGATGTACTCCCGCACCGTCCCTGTATGCCTTAGCTTTTGCAGGGACTCCCTTGCAATCCAAGACGAATTACAAGGGAGGAATTGAGCCTTCAATTCCTTTTTTAGCGTCTCCCAAGCGTCGATTTGCCCACGATTGGCAGCAACGTCATCCGACACCCGAGATCGCCACCACAGTTTGGCATCACCGATCAAGAACATGCTTGCCATGGAAACCTTTTCACCATCTAACACCTTCGCTACCTGAAAATATGCCTCCATGTCCCACAAAAAGTTCTCGAGTTCTTTGGCGCTTCTCTTGCCACCAAAGCCTTTTGGTTCAGGGACCTTCACGTTGGATGAAGGGGCTGCATCACCCGGAGCGATCATACTACTGATAGCCCTCTTCAAGATGCTGATCTCCACATTGACCACGTCCAACTTAAGATCAATAGCATCCGTGAGAATGCTAAGATCCTCAGCCAGCGAGATAGTCCATCCATCAACAATGGAAGGTATCATTTCCATCGATTTCACCAACCCTTTCCTCTAGTTCCAGAAGTCTTTGAAAGATGGATCCCGTCGGACCTTCGCCTCCAAGTGATCCTCTAAACCTTCAGATCCTTGCCTCCAAGGCAATCAACCGATCATGATCAGAGTTTGGATCTGCCATGGATACGCTGGCAAATCCTCACAATTCGCAGTGGATAATCGATGAATCACGTCCAGCAACGCCGATCCACCACCAACAAGCAAGTATCGATGGTCAGAATCCTTTTAACGGGGCACCGATACCACTTGTCATGGGGTTAATTTTTAGCCCAAATTTTTCAACTTAATCCTACCCTCGTGCGGCTTGATTTGCCCCAAATCAGTCAGCCCTCAATGATCCTTCACGAATTAGCAACCGGGTTTGAGAAATTGCTATGCACCCGACTTAACACAATATTCGCACAATATATATGCAAAGACAAACACAATTTACGGCCGAAGCCAACCTTCTATTTTATTGCTCGATCAATCAAAATACAAGGAACTCTAAATCGTATTACAAGTGCCACTCAACACTATCTCACAACTCTTTATCGCTAGTTCGCTAGATTACTCACACTTGGTCTCTCTATCAAACCTTGCTCGGAAGAGCTATTTAAATACAACTCAAAGTGTGGTGGACATCCCCCACCACGTAGGATAGTGGACTAAGTCCGAAGGCCCACGTTCTGAACGTGTTTGACTGCTTCCGCGTATTATCCTTCAACTGTCACCCAAGATCCTTGCACGCGTACGCCTATGCTACGCACGACTCAGATTGGCCCGAGATATTTTGCACTTGCTTGCCCACATTGCGTCTGACTCGGCCAGCTCCGAGATTCTAGAATATGATTTTAAGAATCCTAGCTAAACTAAAATTGTTCAAAAAGGAAATACAATAAAAGGGAATAATTCCTAAAGACTAGGAAACATAGTTCCAGCGATTTCTCTCGATTCCAGCCATCCAAACTGACTTCCATCAGATTTGTGTCTTCCCGGGCAGAATGTTTATAGGAGTAAAGCGTGATTACCTTAACTCTAAAGAACATTCTGCTGCCATCTTTTTTTGTCAAACCAACTTCAAGTCATTCTAAGCCGTTTTTAGCATCTTTTTTTCAATAGAAGCATAAAAACATGAGACAGAGAATAAAAACATAACTAATGATGCCACATAAAGCACATGAAACGTGCATAAAATATACGTTATCAAAAGTTATTCTGCAAAGTTGAATAATTGAGAATATACAGTAGAAACTCGATAAATTAATACTCGATTATTTAATAAACTCTCTAAGATAATATTTTTGGCCGGTCCCGACTCGGGGATAGGGTGCTAAATTAATAATTCGCTAAAATTATAAGATAATACATTTTTGATAATTTCCATAGGTCCCATATAAAATATAAATTAATAATTCTTTATATACTACATATTACATAAATAATTTATGAAGATTTCTTGAAAAATGACTCAATTGTCTTTTATTTTTTGTTGAAATCAATTTCACTTTGAATCTAGTCTCTAATTTTCCTTACCATTGTAAGAACTTCTGGTGTTGTTTTCTCATAGCTCAACAAAAAATTATTCAATGTGATTGTCACTTCAATAGCCTCGTTTCGCGAAGGGGTCTCCATGGTAGAACTTTCATCATCATCTTTATCAGTTATAATAACGCTCTCAATAATTTCTTCATTAGCCAACAATTGTGCAACTACATTTTCTTCTGGGTGGTTTAGTACATGTTGTGTGTATGATTGTTTGTGTTAGCATATTTTAATCTTGTATTTATACAAAAAATATTTTTTTAATTTCCATAAAGTGATACATTGAACACAAGAAGCATAATAAGGTGGGAGATTGAAGAGTTCTTTCAAATTGGGCCCTTCATTTGATATACCTACATGCATTGTACAATAATTATGTAGAAATTTGAAAGTATTGTAAATTGAGTATTTTATTATAAATTAATAAAATATTAATTAATATATAAATTAATAATTATTAATTTATCGATTAATTAATAACTCTTTTAATTAATAAATTTTGGTGGTCCCGTGAGTATTAATTTATAGAGTTTCTACTGTAATTATATTTTCTTAGCTGGAAATTGACAAAATGTATTTACAAATTTTGATATCGAATATGGAGCAAATTTTGAATTTTGGTCTTATTGGAATTTGACTAGATTACTTTTAGTCTTGTAGGAACTTTAGTGATATTTTGATCTCATTGAAATCAAACTATGACAATTTTAGTCAATTAAGAATTTGGTGACATTGGACTATTGGGTTAGAATGTCTCACTTTTAATTTTGTTCGGCTGTTTTTCGAAAAAAAAATTATCCAAGTAATAACATATTTTATTAATAACTTCCTTGAAATTTCAATGAAATACGTACAATTTGTTAGGCCAGAGTACGTGAAATACTATCCTAGGCTGAGACCAACAGTCCTCGTCTAGTTACCATCACATATTTTATGTGGTGGTGAGTGGTGTGGGGTAGTAAACACCACTCACCCCACATGAAATGTATGGTGATTTCTAGACTGTGGTTGTTGGTCCTCATATAAGATAGCATCACCCCACCAGAGTTACCGTCTCCCGCGGGTAATTATAAAAAGTCACCAATGTTATATATGGCTGCAGATATTGCTAAGACTTAATATAATTCCCATATATATTTTCAAATAAGAACTTAAAGATCATACAAAATCCAAGTTTATTCTTTGATAACAGGAAAAAAAAATTCTCAAGTACTCAACACAAGAAAATATTACCCATAAGACAACACTTTACATTGGGAGTTCTCTTTCCCACAAAAATGAAATTCAGACAAAAGTTAGTACTAAATATCAATCTACTAATGTGATAAAAGGTTAACAAAATACAAAGATCCAACTAATCCCATTCCATTTACCATATAGCTAGGATCATTCCTAAGAGCCCAAATGTAATTGAATACTCAATCACTGAAATCTCGGGACTCTCCAAGATTTTATATTCCAAATTCCTATTTCATCTCCTACTCCATGTATTAAATGTTTGACACGTGTCAAAATATTCACACATATTAAACATCCCTTAATAAGTGTATTTATGACTTATACATGTCAAACAAGTTAATATGTGGAATAAGAGATGAAATAGGAATTTGAAATAGAAAATCATATCTCAGGAATGAACCCCTATATACTATTACATAATTGAAATAAAGTGTCCTAAATCAAGATCGAGAGTGTAGAGCATCGAACGGCCGGTGTTGAATAGAGGCGGCCGCCCACGGATTAAAGGCCATCGGCCGAGTCTGAGCGGAAGGCATCTGTGTGGGCGGTGGGGCAACACGCTCACAAGAAGGGCACATTGTGAGGGTTGTGGGAGGGCTCATTTGCATGTACAATTGAGGGGATAGCTTAAGAGCCCTCAACTCTTGAACCTCTTTTTGTAGCCTCCTATTCTCCTCCGTCAAGTTCTCGCAACATCTCTTTAGAAACTCACAATCGACTTCGGTTTGCTTCAATTTTGTCCTGTAAAACATCGTTTGCTTCAACAATTAAGCCCAAAGGTTCGATTTTGTAGAAACCATAGTCTCTAATCACATAGATCTACTCCTTAATACCACAAATTTAGTTGAAAACTCTATATCTAAACGCGATTTAGTTAGTATATGGCTAGTGAATTACATCTGTATTGAGATCAACTCGAGAGTTTTCTTAGTTAAGTTTTGTTTTGCAATTGTATCTTTTCACTTAAAGAGCACGTATTATGCTGATGTGATATGATCTATACTTTTTAATGCTCGAAAGCATAAGATGAGTAATAAACTGACCTAGCCCTCCTGTTCTGGAACCAAACTTCCACTTGGCGAGGTCTAAGCCCCAATCTCTTCGCCAAAGCCAGCTTTTGTTTCTGAAAAAAAAAAAAAAAAAAAAAAACATATTTCAGCAAACAAAACAACATAAACATACCTTAAAAATTGATAAATTTATGACACACCGAGTTCAACAGATCCAGCAGTATTATAAAACAAAACAGATCATAGAATTATTCTTTAAAAAAGAACATGAAAATAGTAAAGACTTACTGGATTGAGAGTGTTGTGGTCTTTGAAGCTTTCCTCAAGAATGGCGGACTGGTCTTTAGAAAGCCTGAGTTTTTTTCTGGCATTCTCAGCATCTTCTTCATCGCTAATGCCGTGAGAGCAAGCTCTCTCCATCTCATGTTCCACGTCGGTGGCTTCCCTCTCGCTTCGTTTACCGCTCACGCAGCTCGATATCGTGCTGTTTGGAGACGACGCGCCGCCGTCCTCCTCCGCGTCCGCCGCCGCCGGAAGGCAGTTCACGTCGATTCCCTTCAGAAACGACCTTGTTTCGACTCTGCATGTGTCCAAGCTCCGATCTGAATGCCATTTTATCAAATTAATCAAATCTGTGTATATTGAGAATGAATTAAAAACATGGGATTTGATTAATTTTTAGATCAAAGCATGCAAAGAAAAGAAAAGAAGAAAAAGGTGGTCTCTTTTTTTTTTTTTTTCTTTTTTTTACTTTTCCCCTCTCTTTGATGATCAGACACAAAAAAGTGAAAAAAGTTGGTGGAAAATAGAAAAATCTGAAAGTTTAGATTGAAATGTGAAAAGGGTTTAGAGAAAGATTTAAAATGTGTATTTCGATTTGGATTTTAAGAAAGAATTTCAAAATGGGTCATTTAAATTCTTAAACGTATTGAAAAAACAGCTCAAAATGAGCCATAAATTGACTCAAAATTCATTATAACTGAATAGATCTGTCGATAATTCTTGTAATCCAAACACGACCTAAGATCTGGAGTTTAAGAAGACATAAAAATCAAACAAACCTGAGGAAGTGAAAGCTTGTGTCCAAGAATTTTTGTTGATAATACCAAAAGGAGAATGATCAGAAGTAGATGAATTAGGCATCATCAGATTAAACTGAAATGAAGTGCCATTATTACAAACACCCTTATTCTCCGGGAAGCTCAAACTCAAACTCAAACCGAAATCTTCTTTTTCAATCGTCATTTTCTAAAAAACGATAACAAAAAACCCAATTATACACAGTTTATATGCTTCTGAAAATGTGCTTTAATAAAATGGCTTTTGAGATGAAAAGGGAAGTGAACTTTGATTGAGAATGTTAATGTAGAATGGTGCATACAAAAGGGGATGTTGTATATATATATATATATATATATATATATATATGTGGAGAAAGGGTATTTGGAGTATTTGTTTATTAGCGTGTGTTTTGTGTGTGTGAGACAGTGAGTAATGAGTTGATGATGACCATGACCATATTATTATATCTCAATCATGGGTTTTGCCTCCCCCACAACATTCTCCATTATTTTTACTTCTTATTTTTCCTTTTTTTTTTTATAAGTTAATTAATATAAATTTTTCAAGTTTTTTATATGAAATTAAATACGAAATAAAATACTATTTTTTCAATAGTGGGTCTGGTGTGCATCAAAACCCTCAACATGGAATAATTTCAAATGGGGTGTTGATATTCTGCACTTTCAAAGTTTTAAAAACGATATTAGGGGGTCTTCTAAGAAGCTTTTAGGATTTAAAATTCTGAATAATCACAGTTATATATATAATAAATATATATATGAAATTACAATTTTATTAGAATTTCGAAGTTCTAAAACTCACTAAAGTTATCAAATTATTAGCATTTTCTATTACCCATATTCCCATCCCAAATCTACAACTCTTTACTCGTCTTTGATGTTTTAGAAACACTAACCTATATTTAAAGAATACATCATGTATCTAAAGACAAAATCGATTGTCATTTTTAAACTAAAAGTTTAAAAAGTGGAAATCGGAAATTAAAATTTTAAATAAATCGCATTGGCTAAAACAAAAAATATATATATAATGACGTTTTATGTTTAATATAAATACTAATTAAGTTTGAAAGTATTAGCCAGACCATCATTTCAATTGTGTTACTTTGTGAAAATTGTGATTAAGATCAATTGTTAATTATGCTATTTGGAAAATAATGAGCCATTTGTAATTAAGGAAAGATATTAGTTTTTATGTATTAACAATTAACATATACTTTTTATGTTTTCAAAAGAACTTAAGATCTAAATTCTGGTCTAACTCATTAAATAAATACTGTAACATTCAAAAGCATGAATTAACATATACATTAAAGCTTAGACCACATAATGCCATATATTTTCTAATTAAAAACATAATTAGTGGGCACATGTACTAGAGCTACTTTTCTTTGTTAATCTGATATGAATTTCAAATATATTTGTTGGAATTTGGATTAAGAATGTGTATGACTTTATTCAATTATTTGGGCAAGTTTCATTTGTAGAAATTGGAATATCTTTGGATAATATTAATCTACATCTTGTGTAGATTAATTTGGTATATTTATATTCTCAAATCCAATTAGGGATGAATGAGAAATTAATGTTCAAAGTTTGCTACTCAAATAGAATTAATTGGGGATGGGATAGCTAAAATGAGCTATCCCACATGGAAAGAAAAGCCAAAGATCAAAGAGCTTATTTAGCTCAACATTGAGATAAGTGTTTGGGCCCTTGGGTCTACAATAGATTTTGACTGGAGGGAAGATTTTGACTAGAGGGAAGACTTAGCTCGGGCTTGGCTCGGGCTCGGGTTGGGTTGGGTTGAGTTCAATTTATCTTTTTGGAGGGAATTTAATTGAATATTAATTCAAATTAAATTTTTTATTTAATTTTATTTCCCAAATTATTTTCTAACCGTTGGATGAAGTTTTAATACGAATGGACGCGTGTGAATGCGATTTGTGGCCAAGATCGCATACGAAATAATGCACCCGGTCCGTGTACACCCGTTGGATCAAAAAGGTACCTGTTGAAGTGAAAAGGTGTCCTTTTGTTCTAAAAGGTGTCTTTTGGGGTTGAAATGAAAAGTTGTGTTTGTTAGCCCACATCTTTTCATTTTCTATAAATAGGTCCCCATAAATCCGAATTTATTCATTCCATTCACAATTCTCTTCTTTCTTTTCTGCATTAAAATCATTAGTGCATTCTTACAAAATTTGAGAGTTCAAAACAAAGTTTTGTTCGTCGGGTTTCGAAATTTGTAGTGCTACTATTTCGAAACATTATAGTCGTTGAATCTTGGGAAATGATTGCCGTCAACCCGTAAGCACCGAGAGCGGGGCAATTTCGTTTCAAAGACAAAGAGTAGAACTCTTGCTTCGACTACTCGCATTCTAAAGACACTAACCCGAAAGTGCTCTCACACCTATATTTTTCCAACAATATTTAATTAAATAACTCATAACCCTTTCAATCAACTCGATATTTTTCTCAAATAATTAGAGAAAATGATTAATATTGGCCATAGTCTATTAAATGCAAATGAAGATCTTTAAACCCAATATTTGTCTAGTAAGAAAAACGGCTTCAGAAACGGCTTTTCAGCCGAAGCCGGGTAAAAAAAAATGACATTATTGTATGCATATTAATTACTATAAATAATTTGTTAAATGTTGACTATGACCCCCAAATTAACAATAATGTGTGTTTCCCCCCTTTCGCCACATATTGAAGCTTTGCATTTAATAATTGAGGTCGATAATAGGATTTTAATAGGAAAAACAAGTACATAATTCGGTCAAACATGAATTGATATCGATAATATTATGTGAAAAGTGAAATAACCATTGAAGTTCTTCCAATGATTCACCCATTTTTTCACTTTTTTTTCCTTGCAACCTTTTCAAAAACATATTGATCTCTCCTTATACATAAAAAAAAAACCAAGTGCTTAAAGTTTCATAAATTCCATAAGTTACCTATAAGTACCTTTAATCTTAAAGTAAATGATACATTTTCAGTTATTCTTTATATTGGGTGTAATTGAAATCTTCGTTTCTCTAATATTAAACTAAATAAATGTCAAAATGGTTCAATCGAGGTACCTGATATTTATTACACAACGAAAGAGAAAAAAAATTATAACATATCGGGTCCAACAGATTTGGTGTGTTATAGATCACACATTTGGGGAAATATAGTGGTCAAAATTACCCAACCCACCCCAAACGTGTGGTGTATAGTGTATACCACATCAGACTTTGTTGGACCCAGTAATATAAAATGACTTTAGTAAGAAAAAGACCTTTCCCCAAGAGTATTTTTAGTCACCAATCCTTTCTAGCTATAGTCAAATATAAGAAGACAAACTCATGTTGGCATGGAATTTAGTGTTATCACTTGAAGGTTGATGATGAATCAAAATGAATTTTGTAGGACATAAAATTGCATCCACCCATTCATAACACGATCTTTGAAAATCCTAAATCCACGGCTCATATTGATTGTAGTCAAAGATTGGACAATTATGAAAGTCATGAGAGACCATTATGATTAGCTAATACAAATTATCATTGGTTGAAACATCACCACTCACTTCAATCATGGACCACCTATTTTATTCTCAACTCGATAAATTCTATTGTTATATTAGGTCACCCAGTATGATATACACCAAATATTTAAGGTGAATTCACTCATTATAACTATTTATAAAATGTGTGAAGTGTAACACACTGAACTTATATGACCCAATGTGACATAGATTATTCCCTCGACCCTAACAAGAAAAAAGTAAGATGAAAAAGAAAATTGGAAAAGGAAAAACAAATAAAGAATTTCAATCTTCACTTTTTCTTTTATAAATTCTTTTCGAAGATGGATATTTTTATCTATCCCAGATTTCATTAATCCCAATTCTACAAGATCAAACTATGTGGGAGATTTTTTGTGTATGAGGATGTGTATTTGGAATAATACAAACGATTATAATTTTCTTTTAAATCAATGTTATCTCACTAACTATGTCAAATAACTCTCAAACTATAGTGATTAATATCCAAGATATCATTTATACATGTAAATCTCAAGTAATTAACATGCATGAAAAATCCCATTATTGTTAATCTTAAAAATTACTAAAACACGTTTTGGATTTTGGATAACATGCAAGTTCGTTTTTTGGTGTTACAAATATGTAAAAAAAAAATCCACCTTATCCAAATGTGCTCAGTCAAAACTTCATTTATGGTTGATTTTATCAAGATAATAACCACAAAATATAGTACAATATAATATTAGATTTTTTTATGAACTTTTACAATATATTAATTGTATGATAAATATTTGTCGAAAATTAAATTACTAACTCAAACGAGCCAAGCAAATATAGGGAGGGGCCCTTAGCAAATAAGGGTCGACATAAGAGAGTGGAGTTCACGTGGGAATATAGGGATTTGATAAGGCAGAAGAGAGGGGTCACGTGGAGAGCACGTGGTCTCAGGTATCTATGCTGTCGTAAAATGTGGACGTGCGTGTGCTCTTGTCTGCTGCTCACCCTACACTCACAATCATTTGAACTCATCTCTCTATTCCCCCCCTATTTAAACTCAAATAATATCATTATTTTCAAATAAATAATTAATATGTTATATATACTATCACAATTATTGTTCAATGTTCATCTATTTGTCACTAGCCAACTTTCAATTAACTAAAGTTAGTTGTAATTGTAAATATCTCGATTCTCTTAATTAAATTCTTTTATTTAATTACTTATATTGAAAGATTTTTCTAGAAAGTGTTTTATGTGGATATTCTGACCAGACTAATCGAGATCTCAATAATAATGAAAAATTAATAAGAAAAATATTTGTACTTATGAAAAACGCATAATAAGTAGGTAATTGAGTCAATAGGTCGTGAATGTAGAACATACGTGTGCGAGAATTACATACAACGCGCCTTATTAAGTGAGCTATATTAATATTGAGATTATTGGACTTGGTCTACTATATTAATTTTCCAAAAATATGTTAGGCTTTGCTTGTTAGTTGATTTTTGGTTAAAATTTTGAAAAACTTTTGGGAATTATGTATTATGTTTATCTGTATGAAGTGTTGTTAAATATCTCAAACAACAAATGATTGATGATGTATGACTTATTAAAAATATGTTTGAATTAGGTATTTTAGTAATGATTGTATGTTAGTAAAGTAAGAAAAAAATATATGATATGTAAGTAATTATTGATGAAGATAGTGTAAAATAATGAGTGAAATAATTGATATTTAGTTATACAGGGTAATGAAAATTCAAAGTTGAAAATATATTTTTGAGTTGAAATTATTCAAAATAATTTTTTTAAATATTATGATCCAAAAAATGGAAAACGTAACTCCTATATCTCAAAAGGATGTCTAGTTCTACTATTGTAATTTGTATGTTCTAAAATATTGCTTCCTTACTATAAAATTGTAAATTTATTGTTTAATTGAAGTATACTATCATTTATTTTAAATTAAGAATATATACTTATTTATTTTACTATAAAATTGCGATAGTAAGAAGATACTTTTGGTCAAATTGAAATTAATCTATATTTTAGAATATAATGTTATTAATTGTTTTTTGCTTTATGAAAATGGTATTTTGGGGAAATACCGAAATAGTGCGCTTTTCATAATTTTCAGGAGAAGTCAAATGAAGTATTTTTTTTTTCTTTTTTGGAGAGTCAAATGAAGCAATTTTCAGGAGAAGTCAAAATCTATTTTCAGTTGTTTTTGTTTTTGAAGTTTTGCAAAATAGTTTTGTAGAACAGTTTTATCAAAACAATTTTGCAGTATAAATAGTGTTGAAATCCTGTTTGGTTGACTATTCTGAAAAAAATAAAAAATCGGGAACACTTTGCAAGGGGGAGTGTTTTGATGCGAGGAGGAGTGAAATGAGTAGAGAGAAAAGATATTTTTTTTCAACGAGGGTTTAAGTGTTGTATTTTTTTTAGTTTGGAGTGTAAAAATGTTCTGTAAAACTTAAAAACAGGTAAAAACCTGTTTTGCAAAATAACAGATTTTGGAGTTTTGTTTTTCAAAAACAGAAAGTGTGAACAAGCCCAACCAAACGCTTTTTTCATATTTTTGTTTTCGAAAAATAAAAACACACTTTAAAAACAGTCATCCAAACAGACCCACATTACAAATTCTTTTCAACCAAATTCACTTTTTTTTTCAACTTCATTTTTCCATTAGTTTACCTTTATTGTTACAATACAGTTTACCTAATCAAAAGAGTAATTATTTTGGAATATATAGATATATTTAAAATCAAATGATTACTTACTAATCATATTTTCTTCACATTCCAATAATATTCTTAATATCTCACGAAGAGTGAAGATGATTGGTGATGATAAAAATGATTGTGGCTTTGGAATAAAGAAATAATAATAATTAGGTTACGTTATCCGACAAGATGTCGGGTCATGAGCTGTCCCACGTGCTCCCCAATGATGATGGATCCCAATTTTGGGCTGAGTACGAGGCCCTTCCTACCACGTGACCTGCACGTGAACTTGGCCCCTACCTTTTCCTAAGTCTTAATTCATGATTTGATTTCTCAAACAAAATCATATACATATTGGCCATCCTCAACAATCATCCAAGTTAACCAAAGGTCATCATGTCCTAAAAATAGATATTTCAATGGTTCTTTATGCAATGTATAAATTTTTTTTTTTTTTTTTTTTTGAACTATGGGTGTTTGGTTATGGGTTGGGTTAAAAAGAACGTTGAAATAACTGAAAAATGAAAGAAAAATTACTAATTTTGCATAAATATAATCGTTACTTGCAGATAATCGTGAATAGCAGAAAATGCATTATCACTCGATGGCGATTAAATATACTAGATCTGCGAAGATCGAGTGTTCTATTGATTTCGATAACTTTTGAGTTCCTCTTTTTACTAAAAAAAATGGACTTCTCCATTTTATTGAGATCGTGAGTCCAAAATCTTTAAACAATTTCATCTACTACATTAAAGTACATCAAGTACCCTCTCTTCATATATTAATAGACAAAAGTATTTATATAAATTTATAGATTCACTGTACCCCTCATATTACATTTCATATAATTTGATATACAATTAATGTAATGCAAAATTTATAAAATGCATTAACCCTCAAATTTATGAAATGAATAGTAAAATATACTTGTACTATTACGAATTTAACATGTGAAACATGAAAAAATCTCACATGAATGTTTTTAAATCACTATTTATACATTACTTTCTTTTATCTACATTAATGATTTAATTTTATTAAATAATTATTGATACTTTATGTTGTTCCTTGTTAGTTTTACCATTATTGTCCATCGTTCTTTTCATAGATAATTATCTACTCATAATTGTCCATCCTTTAGGAATATATAGGCACTTATGTATACCAATTAATTAGTTACTAGCATCAATACAAATTTTCCTATGTTTCTTGTCAACTTTCAATGTATTTGTTACTTCACTGTAAATTATTATTAATTATTAATTGAAATAATTGATCGCTGATTGTTATATGTTGATAATATTCATAACGTAATAATATAACCAACTCAATAAAAAAAATCTAAAACAAACGATATACACCTGAAAGACAGTCAATCACAAATGATATTATTATATTTAGTATTTACTAAGTAATTAGCTAAATTTAATCATTTTTTTATATATCTTTGGATTCTATGTTGCGACATACCACCCATACGGCCATACCATAATGTCTAATTTAATTATTCAACATTATTTCACTCATCATTGCGAGGCATTATTTTATATAAATCATTCACATTGCTTAGGTTTTAATTGAGTATGCATCATCATATGAGCTTCCCAAACCCATAACACAAGATAATAATTAATAAAACAATTAAAGAGCAGACAAATGGGGATTTAAATAAATGGGCAGAAAACCTTGTAACATGCATTAATTAGTAGTCGACCAAGATTAGGTAACTAACAAAATTGGAGCATTCTTTTATATCACAATAATATATAATTATATGTCTCGTATTATTATGATATTAATAAGTGTTTATATCTTTAAATTGTTATATATAATTTATTATAAATGACTATTTATCAATCACACAATTATACACCAGTACAAAATTTGCTCCGTAAAAAAAAGGTCTAACCCTTCTATCCTTCTATTATAGAATTCCATATCATCTCATACTATATGTTTAATGTATGCTCATCAAATAAAGAAAAATATTTTCGTACATATAAAAATTACCTAGTTATATACATTTTTTGTGTAATAGTAATACAATTTTGAAATAAGAAATCTGAAATATAATATATATATATATATACCAACAAGAAAAGAATTATCCTCCACCCCATTAGCTGTTTAATTAAGTCTGATTTGTTGGATTTAAAAAAACAATATGTTAAGCAATATTTTAGGAATATAATTATGAAAGTTAGTTATTCATCATATGCATTTAAGAAAAAGCATCTTCATGTATATAATTACACAAAATTAGTACCAAATTGAGGTTATATATATGATATTATAATAAATTAAATTATTAAGAATTATGAAGATTCGAAAATCGGGTTTTCAAGCACAATCTCTTGATTATTGTGGAAAAAAGAGATTCTATTTGAATAAATAATTATCCCTAATCATGTGCATTAAGGGTAGTTAAACAAGTTGAATTAGAGAATGATTACAAATCATGTGCATGGGGCAGTATTCCCTATAACAGCATAACTACAGCAAGGCACACGTGTAGCATACGTGTACTCACACGTGCACCCCTGGTCTTTGACTTTGCTGGATCTAGTCAAAGGTTTTCTTCTTCATTCTAGGTTGTCATTTTATTTTAATAACAATAATAATCAGAATTAGAATCAAAATAAATAATGCAATGCCAAATTTAGATTGGAAACATTTAAAAATAAAATTTAGATATATTTGACTGTTAATTAATTTGCTATATTGGACGAATATAATATACTATGGTTGTTAGTTGTGTATAGTATTTATTTTGTTTCTATTTGAGGAATTTATTTTATTTTGAGCTTTAGATGAAAGTTAAAAGTAGTGAAAATTGTGTATTTCGTCATTATTAAAGTTTAAAATAAACCATTGAAATCCCATTATTTAATAATTTCACATTCGATAATCAAAAATCCATCTTACATTGACTGCAGGCCAGTTCTACAAATCTGTTTGTTTTTAATATATAATATAAAACTCTGTTAATAATATTATAGACAACCAGAGGTATATATAGAATTATAAAACTGGACAATTACGGTAAGTCTAACTAAACTATGAAGATAAAAATATAAAAAAACATAATACAGAAGAAAATATTTTATATAAAATTATATTTTAATATATTATAACAATTTGAGAGGCTAATGGTGAGTATACAAAAAATATCGAGTATAGGACGAAAATTTTCATCTTCTTCGTATAGCGTTATGAAATAACAAACTCATTCGACTCAAATCAAAATGAGAATTAAAAAATTATTCAAACATCTCCCACACGTGCTAGACGCACATGCTTTGCAATTACTAGGAAGGAAGGTAATGGGATATGAGTGGGCCAGCTTTTGCTTAGGCATTCGTGTGAAATGTGGGGCCCAAATATCCGGCCCATGTGGCTCTGCTGGTCTCCATGTGATTATATATTAATTATATATTAACACCTTGTTAACCCATAATCTTTACTTCAAATCTTTAATTTAGTTAATCATATCACAACTTGAACTTGTTTGCACGTGCAATCGTACGATTATATTCACTTAATATTTGTCATGGACAAATTTACCCTCCACCAATGGAGACAACCTTCTCGAAAATCGAAGTGTAATATTCTTAATTGTTGAAGGGTTCATTAATATAAGGTTCATATTGGATTACAATATATAACCAACTAATCATTTACTTTGTTCCACAATAATGAGAACCACTCCTCATAATCCTATTTATTGATTGTATATTTTCTTTTATGATATTCATAATATTTTATTTCTTTGGAATACCATAAAGATTGCATACAATGAATGAATTTGATTCGATTTTCATAATTTGTTTGTTATAACAAAATGATATTTCACTATATTATGTAGCAGCAAATAATCAGTAAAAGCTAAACGGTGGTATATCGCAGTTTTTTCTTTAAAGAATTACATTGTCCACAATTAATTTTTTTTTTATGACGTGAGAAATCTGCAGTAGTTACTCTTAGAATACACACTAGGTAAATGTGGCTATTGTATAATAGCCTGTGTAGTCTAGGTTTCATATAACTAACAAAATCAATTTCAAACCATCCAGAGGTTATAATTATTAGGACCTTTTCGACGTTGCACAAAAGCAATTACATCATAAAATGCCAATTAGGCATTTTTTCACGGGAGATTGAAATCATGACCAAATTCATAAGATTTAATTATCCGACCAAACTACTGAGGATTGCCCAATTAAGAAATTACAAACCAGTTAATTGTTAATATATTACCAAATGATATGATTAGGAAACCTTGGTTACTCGATTTTAATTGACCTTCAAAACACGTCGAATTCACGCTCAATATAAATGGGCCTAATTTAATTTGGGCCCGTGAATATTGAAGTTGTTGAAAATTATATATATACATAAAGTGATTTAGGCCCATTTGTTGGTGATAGTGGTAGAAATTATGGGTCTGGGCTTAATAGTCCATTAGATAATTTTGGGCCTTTATTTTGGTTAAATCCAAATCTATTTTGGGCCCTGAACTTATCTCTGTTGAATATTGAAGTATGAACAATCATTTTATCTGACTTTTTTGGGTCATTTTGGTGGTTCGAAAGTCCAACTCTCGAGAAGAATATTACTGACCAATTATTCAATTCGTGAGTTTTCTTCTTTGTCTTTGTCTTTGGATTATTATTTTTTTTTGTTTTTCAAAGTCGCGTTATCAATATTACTATTGTCAAATGTTGTTTAGCTTATGCTCACACATTCAAAATTTAGGATGGCTAACTAGGACAATAAATTGCATAAACCTTGTTAGTGATATCTTAATTACGAAAAATATTTTAAAATTTGAGAAATTATCATAACGTCCTTAATTAATAATATTATGTTATAATTATACTCCTCACAAGAGTCATACCGATAATTCAGACCACTAAGATTCCACCGGTTTTTATTTGAATAATACCTGAAATTTACCCGTGGGTCTTAACCTATCTAAATTTGACCCGAATTGTACTTAACTCGTCGGATCCAACTATATTTGGACCCATCTGGTATGTAGGGTATGTAGGTGTATAGCCAAAAATAATAATGAATATTTTGCGGGGTGAACCTGAATCTGATTATTACTTGCCCATTAATAATCTAGATGGATGTAATGGTGAATAAGTTGTAAAAATTATACGTTTCATCACAAATATATAATATATGTTACATCGATTCTGGTCGATCGAATATCACCTTCAATTTTCCCTACTTTATGCATCTGTGATTGAAGTCAAAATATATGGGCGTTTTAGTTTTTCAAAGAATAAATAAAAAAAAGGTAAAAAAATAAAATAAGATAAGTTGATAACAAAGAGAGATATTTGGAAGTGGGGACAATAATAATAATAAGATCAAAAAACACAGTACATTATCTATCCTTTTGTTAAAGAATGTGATCAGATCTCTTTAAATTAGAACCGACCAACTGTCTTCCTTTCACACCTCACTTTTCTCCCTACTATTAATTTTTTATATTAATAATTATTTAGTAATTATAGATCTGATCCAGTGCCCATATATTAATAATAACACATAAAAATATAAAAAAAATTATCCAAAAGTCTCATGTATAGGCACTAGTATCATTAAGTAAACTTGACTCAGTTGCAAATTAAATAATTACATGCATTTATTTTATTTGAATTTTAATAAATATAATATAATTATCCATCCTTATCTAAGATGGTTAGCTTCTAAATTTAAGATAATATAAACATTCACTGTAAAGTCGAAAGCTTTTTTCAACATTTATACACTTTTTGATTTGATTTGGATTATATTTATTAATTTTCTTTTAGTTTTTTATTCAATTTAATCACCATGCTTTATACTTTGAATAAATTAACATGATTTGAGATCAGATAAAGAAAATAGATTACTGAAGCCTTTATTTCAATCCTATATATATATATATATATAATATTTTTTTTATAGACTAGTATCATCTTGAGTTCCATGTTATTATTTCAGTAAACTCAAAAAAGGTTAATCTATCATAAATAAAATATAATTAACAACTTTATCTTAAATAAAATGATTAATATTTTTCCTTGATGTGACTAATTAAGTATATAATTTTATCTTTTAATTGGACTATAAGCCAATAAGTGGACCAGCCAGATAATAAATATATAAATATATATCCGGGGGACTCGTGGAGATAAGATTTTTAAAGTTTTTTTTTTTTTTTTAATTCAACTTGAAAATTGAGAAAAGAAAAAAAAATCGATTACATGTAGAATATACTTTTCGAACATTTGAAAAAGCCTGAAGATCAAATAATATCTCATACAGTACTATATTTTAATTGCGTATTATATGAAACTATAAATTAAATAAATATTCCCTTACTTTTACATTTATTGTCCATGTTGTTTTTAAATGTTATAAAATATGATTTTTTTTCATTAAAATTACCTATAAATTACTGTAATAATATATAAAACACCACTAACTAAGAAACAACTTTTGGGATAAAAATATTAATATTTGTGTAAATAAAAATTATCATTTAAAATGAGGGTCCTTTACTTTGAGGAGAAGGGTAGTTGGAAAATTTAAATCTTGTGTTATAAAATAGTGTTTAAATTCGTATTGACTTTAATAGCTGCATGTTTTTTGTTTAGGTTTTATTTATAGTATTATTTGATTACAATTGCAGTTTTACAATTATATTTTATTTACTTATTTATTGGTTTTATTTATTGTTTGCAGTCTTTTAAAATATAATACTCCATAATGCAGTCTTGTAGTACATTTATTCTCTTAAGCTTTTCCATCAATTTTAATATAACAAGGTAAATAAATTGAACTTAAAATCACCAAACTAAATTGAGAAAAAAATTATTCTATGCAATTTAGCTCAAACATATTTTATATATTTTTTTGGATGGCGAAGGAAATCAATATTGCTATTTTTATAATATACATTGGATAAATCTTGTTCTTTTATAATAGATTGCAAATCAAATAATTCAAACATTCTTTTAAGAGAAATTGAATTCGTGACCAAATATATATATATATATATACATTACATTCTTGAAATATATAAAGCTTGTAAAAATGCAAAATATTCTTCCAATTTATTTTTTTTAAATACATATTACAATATCTTGGTTAGATAACTAGATAAGGTGTATCCATCTATTTAAATGCACAATATTGTTGATTATATTTTTTGCTATAAACAAGCAAACAATTGGTAATTATAGTAGCCAGTAGTGTCTCTTATCTTCTCCTTTTCTTTTTTAGAAGTGTCCTTATCTTCAGAATATCATTATTTAGATTTTTTAATAGCATTAACTTCATTCGTTACACATGTTCACGCTCTTGAAATATCCTATTTTTATAACAGATTATAATATGTAATTGTAATTGGAATATAATCTGGCCAAATTAGATCATATACAAGATAAATTAATTACAATTATCATGTGTCATGTACGTATGATATTTGGGAAAAAAAGTATATTTTTTGTCTCGTATCTTAGTTTAAGTTTTTTTTAAATCTGATTTATTATGAGTTTTTCACATTTAATTTCGTCACTTTTAAAATGACTCATATTTAGTTTCACAGTCCAAAATCTAAAAGTCAACATTTTAATCAGTTTTCTCGGAAGAATTCATTTGGGAACACACATGTGGATTATATTCAATATTATGATATTTTTATATAATATCACATGTCTTTTATGTATAAAATTTCTAAAAAAAGTCTAGTCCCTGGCCATTAGATTTTTTACAATAAAATTAAATATGAGACATTTTGATAGTGACGAAATTAAATATGAGAAATGAAATTAAAATAACTTAGTCTATCACCAAAATGTATAATTTGTCTTATGATATTCTCTCCAAACCAAGTTGGCAAAATTAAAAATCCTCTTTTTTTTTTTCTTTTTTTTTTTTAAAAGAAAAGTTTCACTAACGTGTAACAATATGCTAAATATCTTATAGTTTTGACTCTATAGCATTTCAAGTCTTCAAGTAGTACATTTTTAGTCTTTTAATTGATTTGATGTTATTTTATTTATTTTGACGTGTTTACAATAAATAAATAAATTAATTAATTAAATAAAAGTTTAAAATTAATATTTTATTGAATCAATTCGATGGGATTCAATTTTGTTGAGTTCTCGTTGGGATTGGGACGGAATCGAATAATGACCTACTCCAAGATAAATTAAAATATTAAAATTTATGAGCAAAATAAATTTTGAGTTCATACATTATTCGTACATGATCTCACATTTTCGTCCCTATTTTTCACTAAATTTCCCTTATTAGAAAAGAAAAACTTAAAAAACAAAGCCTAATGTAACACCCCACCAGAGAGTTGTAATCATTTGGAATTTGAAATCATACAAGTTGATATCATGTCAATATCTTCAGAAAAGTCTAAAATATTGTTAAATATTTTCTCCAAGGAATTGGGAAAATGAATTCATAAATAATATGCTTCTTTTAAATGTGGGATTTTTGCCACAATAATTAGCAATTTTAATTTGTGTGCCAACCATAATTTGAATTGACATGAAAGAACATCTCATCTTTTAGAAGGCCTTGTTTATTTTTAAAAATTTTAAATTATAAAATTCTATATAATATTAATACAAATTATTTTAATCTAAATTTAATTTTTTTTCAACTTTATTATTTCATTCCTCTATATTATTAACTATCATTTCACACCTATATCAATCAAAATTATCCATTTTATTTATTGTTATTCTCTTTTCTCATATTTTATAATTTTAATTTAAATTTTATTAATCTACATTTACATAATCATTATATAATTAACTAATTTATTTATTCAACACACTTTATATCAAACTATCACTATCAATTTGACACATTTTTATAAATTTCAATAATTTTTTTAAAATATATATACACGAATATTAATTTCATACGAATCTCTATAATAATAGTTTTCAAAACAATATTAAAAATTTCAATTAAAAAAATACAAACAAACATATCCATACAAATTCAAATGTATGACTGAGTGAAAATTTGGCATAATTCCTTGGTATAGTTTATACGCAATTTAATTCTCTTGTTCCCACTGACCCCAATACCTAGTGAAGTCTATGCATAATTGTGATCTTAAAATAATTTTCTATGCATTATATTTTCTAGTCAATAAGGCCATTATCCTCTTATCGCAAATAATCTCTTTTGTTTTGTCAAATTAATTCCTCATATTCAAATATTGACTTCATCGTTCTTCATGTTCCTCTTTTATTTGAGGATAAAATGATCAAATAATATTTAAATATTAGAAACACTAAAGTTAATATTTGTACATTAAAAACTATTATGACATGAAATCCCATATAATAATTCATTTGGAAATATTCAATCCTCATGGTTATGATAGTGCAATTAGTGAAAGTAAAATTTGGATAAGAGGTTTTGTATATTTTACAAGTTTTTTTTTTTGCTTAGTGTCGAAAAACATCAAGGCCCACAAAAGGATAAAATGCCATATAATATGATATCAAATCATATTATATTCAACCTATATATCCTAAGAAAATGCTAACATGATATAATTATTTATGGTGGCATCATATTATTATTATATTATCACATATATATAATTGTTGTCACATATTTCACGTTTCCTTTGAAGTCAAACATACTATCAAAGGAATTAATTTACAACTTTGAATTATTGGTATATAAGAAGAATTTTAAAGAATAAAATAACAAGATATAGGTCAAGGGAGATGAATATTGTTCATTGAAGTTATCCTTTACCGTACGTATGAAACTATGAATGAACCACATATTATTTGCTCTTTTGATTACTTATTTCAATTTGTGTTTTATTTTGTAATTGGTTTATACAAAATTATAGATTATTTAAAATTTATTTTTATGAATAATGGTATATACGAAAAAGCTTTTAATAAATTTAAAACATTGTGAACATAATAGAAGACATTCCTCAATACATTGAGAATCTTAAATATCTTGAAGTCTAGAAAATTTTACAAAATCAATCCCATATTATATCCATTAAAGTAAAATTATATAAAAATTATGCATATACCCATCACTTATTGTGTAATTATAAAAATCTCCTTACAAGTAAATAAAATTTATTCTCATGTTTTGGCATTTTTTACACGTTTATCCTCTATATATTTAAAAATTATTATAATTATATCATTAAAAACCTTATAAATAAATATTTGAGAGAGTGCGTTCAATTTTAAATAAGTAAAATATGTTTTTTTTATGATTGCACAATAAATGATGGGGTCTCTATGTAATTTTTCCAAAAGTAATCCACAATTTATATTCTTTTTAATTTTTATCCATACTTTTCCACCCCGTCTTTCTAGGATGGTTCTTGAACGCTACTCGAGGTTGGACTTTCAAGTAGTATTTATTCATGGCACATATATATTCAACATTTTTTTATCAAAAAAAAAAAAAATATATTCAACATCACATCTATACATATATATTTATACTATTCTTAAAAAAAAAGCTATTTTATTTTAAATAAAAGCTCTTTTTGTCTCATAAGTGAAAATTATTTTTAGCATTTTTAAGCATTTTAACTCTTTTTTTAAAATTAAAAATATAAGTATAATTTTGAGGGTATAATAGGAACTTCATTATAAGTAGTTAGTTTTCACACCATTTTTCATTTGTTAAAATATACCATTGGAATTAATATATTGAAAATAAGGCTAAATTTGTCATTTGTATTTGCAACTTAAAATCCACGTTCTCCACCCACCATCCCACTATTTCAAATCTCCATTTCTCTCTATTCTCAAATCCATATTTTTCTCTTGTGTTTGGATCGAGTCATTTGAAATCCATGGATTTCAAATTTATCGACAAATCCATTTAAGTTCGTTTGGATGATGATGGATTTCAAATCCCTCGCCATTCATTTTGAGCTATTTTCTCCACAACTACGGTGGATTTCAAATGACACCATTTTAGGTGTCATTTGAAATCCTTCCTCCAAATCCACTTCTCAAATCCAAATCCATCGATCCAAACGCACCAGAAAATTGTAATATTTCTTTAAAATTAATATTATTTATATTATTTAATTACATTAAAAAATAATTATGCGCGCAGGGTCGCTAATATATATATATAAACTAATAAAAGTGATACCACATGCCATTTTTCAAATATCATAAACTTTTTATTTCTAAGAAATTACTTATAATTAATTAATTTTAACAAATAAGTTTAATCAATTTATTAAGTATACATTTTTCAAATTAAGAGATAATGAAAAAATAAATTAATATATTTAAATAGAATTATACATTTTCATAGTGATCGATCTATTCCATAGCTCAGCCTTTGACGGTCCAAAATCACCCCCCTCTCTCTCTCTCGTCGACAGTGTATATATATATATATATATAATATAAATGGTATATCTATCTATATCTATATCAGCATACACACAGCAACCATCCTCGATTTAAGCAAAAACCAAAATAATCAAAATTCAATCCATATTCTCCGGAATCCCGTAAAAACAAAACCAAAAAAAAGATCGAATCCTCATCAATCAAATCTGAACAAGTTTCATCTTCTTTAACGATGACTCGAAAGTGCTCGCATTGCAGCAACAACGGCCACAATTCGAGAACATGCCCCAATCGAGGAGTTAAGCTTTTCGGGGTCCGATTGACTGATCATGGATCCATCCGTAAGAGCGCTAGTATGGGTAATTTGACCCATTACATGACCCCTCAAAACGGCGCCGTTAATGATGACTCCGCCGATCACCACCACCACCACCCTTCTGGTGGTGCTGCCGACGGTTATGCTTCTGAAGACTTTGTTGCTGGCTCCTCCTCATCTAGCCGTGACAGGAAGAAAGGTGTTTTTTAATTTATTTATTGACTGTATTTTTTTGATTCTTGTTTTGCTGTTTGTATTCGATTTGTGTTTGTGTGATATCTGGATATGGTTTGAATTTGATAAAAATTTGTGGGCTTTATTGGTGTGTCAAATTGAAGTTGTTATGTGGTTGATCAGTTCCATGTGTTTGAATTTTGTTTTTTGTTATCCATTTTTATATGAAATCTAGACATGTGTATGTATATATATACTTCTATGTATATGTATCTATTAGTTCTTAATTGTTCAACTTTGAATCTGATGTGTGGAGTTGATTGTTCTGTGTTTTCAGATGCTATTTTTGGAGTCCTTCTGTGTTTAGGTGTTCACATTCCCACCACCTGTTGTTGAATCACTTGGAAATTGGATATATGCTTGAAAAGAAACAGAATAAAGATTGGTTTTTTACTGATATTTTACTTTAGCTAAAATATTGAACCCTGTGATGATATAACGCATTTATCGTTTAATATGGTTTCATTTTATATCGAACTAGTGTTACTACACAACATTTCTTTTCCTTCTGAGTCTACACAAGAAGATCGATATGTTGGTATGGTTGTTTCTTTTGTGAATTGCTAATTGTTTTCGAAGCTACTTTTTACGAAATCCTCGTTGACAATTAGCAGCCATTATCTTACTGCTTGCAATATAGTTCCTCATATCAGTCTCATATTTGGTAGATTGTTATGATTTATTTCCATAACTAAGACGTATACAAGTGTTATAAGAAACATCAGATAGCTTTGTTTTTGATTATTATGTTGTATCTTGTATTTGAAATGATCTCCATTTTGTGCCCTTTTGCCAGGTGTACCATGGACCGAAGAAGAACACAGAATGTTCCTTCTCGGTTTGCAAAAGCTCGGGAAAGGTGATTGGCGTGGAATTGCACGTACATATGTAATCACGAGAACACCTACTCAGGTTGCTAGCCATGCCCAAAAATACTTTATTAGGCAAAGTAATGTGTCTAGGAGGAAAAGACGCTCAAGCCTCTTCGATCTTGTGCCCGATGAAGTAAGCATTCTTTTTTCAGCTTTCTATGTGCAGTTCAAAAACGAAACTTGCTTAGTTTTCTCTATGATGGGCATCAATGTGCTCAACGAAATTTGTATGTTTCGGGTCGTTGACAACACAGTCATTACATTCTTTTTTACCCGATACTCTGTAAGAATCACTACATAGGTTCATATTAGGGGTGACAATTTGGGTCCATACATATATTTGGACCCAAACAAAACTAAATTTTTAATGGGTTTGGTTCTGACATTTTAGCATTTTAGTTCCAACTGGGTTGGCTTTTTATAATATTTGGGTCCAAAATGGGTTTTAAATTGGGCCCAATTTGGGTCTAAATTGGGTCCAACCTATTTTCCATTTTGAGTAAATAATCTACGTTTTACACTCTACAACAACCCCTTACACGACCACTTTGATTCATAATGGGTCCTTATTGGTTCCATTTTGGATCCTTGTTGGGTCCAAATATAATGCATATTTTTTGACATTTTTGGACCCAATTGGACACGACCCACTTTAAGCCCAACCCAAATGGACCTGACCCAAACCCAACCCATTCAACCCAATTGCCTCCCCTAGTTCATATGATCATTTTGGAGAAGATAAACTAAAGCAATGCTAGTTTTCAACTTGTGTTTTATTCAAGAAGCTAAACTAAACCACAAACTTTCATTACATTTCATGTAGGCCGTCGATACGCCATTGGTACCAAGAGATTTCTTCTCCGTGAACCCTTCAGAACCCGAGAAGCAAACCAGCCCACCTTCAACTGTGGACGAAGAATGTGAATCAATGGAATCTGCAAACTCGAACGAAACCGGGCCCACACCTTCGAACCCAGAGGGCCCACAATATCCATACCCATATGCATATCCCGCGGCTTATGTGGGCCCACTCTTCTCATTGCCCGTCCCGTTTTGGCCACCCGTGAAAGAAGAAACTCATCAAGTGGTGAAGCCAACAGCCGTGCACTCGAAGAGCCCTATCAATGTGGATGAATTAGTTGGAATGTCGAAATTAAGCTTAGCAGAAGAGTCGAACTTATCACTTAAACTTGTTGAAGGGTCTGCTAATAGGCCTTCGGCTTTTCATGCTAATCCGCCTTCTTCTGGCAGTTCGATTCATGTCATTTAGAACGAAAGTTGAGATCTCGAGAACTCGTGTTAATAGAAGATATGATAGATAAGTTATAATTTTGTTTGGTTTGGTTGTTGTAATAAGTATGTGATTAGGAAGGATTATTAACTATTGCATTACAAATATCTGAATCTTTTATATTTTCTGCATTAGTCAAAAGCTGTTAGCTGTGGTTGGGTTTCTATGGGAAAGCTATTTGGATGGATGATTATTTTAGGCCAAATCTCTTTGTAAGTCCCTCTCATATGTATAGGACTAAATATGAAGAATTTCTAAAGAAGGAAAACAAAGTTAAAATGAGAAAAGTTTTGCACGACAAATGCAATTTCTCCATTTTGTTATAAAAATATTTTTATAATCTCAAAAATCCATTCTACAAACTTTTAAATCAAAAAAACTCGTAAGTTACGATTAAACATTTATTAAGTAAAGAATTTGATCAATTGATTCTTTTTAGAGAAATTATTTTTTTTAAAGAAATATTTTTAAAATTAAAAAATTTGTATAATACAAATTATATCTTTCAATATTAGATATTTTAGATATCTTTATGTTGTCTATTTTAAATTTTTAATATTATACCTATCTAAAAATTTGTTTTAAAATTTTCAAAAAAAATTTAAAATATATGAAAATTTAATACCCAATCATAATTATTAATTAGTATTATAAATATTAAAAATTCAAATAAATAAACTTTTATATGAAACTACAATTGATTAGTTTTTAACATAAAAAGACTAAGATTGATAAAGTCCATAAATATTTTAACCCTAGTGATCGAGTTTCTAAAATGAAAAGCTGGTGGAACAGATTTTTGGGATTGAAAAATATTTTATAGATTTTATATATATATATAAAAAAAAAACTTATTTTAGGGTTTTCAATAGTTTTCCCTAATTTCTTTTTCCTACCTCAAATTATAACTCAAATTGTGCAAACTATCTACCGTTGTTTTCCTTATTTTTGAGACATTTGTAAACGTTGATCTCATTTGAGAGTTTTGCTAATTATGCAAAAGACCCCGAGCTTTTAAAGAGTATCACAACTTCATCCACTAGTCAAAGCAAATTACAATTCACCCCGTCAGTAATAGTACATTACAATTTCACCCATATTTTTTGAGTTATCAAAATCTAGCCGGGTTGTCTTTGGATTTTGCAAAATCTCAGAAGACTCGTAATAATAGTTGTTCGATGTGGGAGGGTGCAAATGTTAATCTATGCTAACAAATCCATCTCTGTCAACAGAAAGTCATTTACATAAGAACAAAACTATTTAACACTGCAATTGTAGACTAGAAAACAAACGACGAACGTTAGTGTATTGTATTTAAGAAAGACCTGCGCATCATAATATCAAAATTATCTTCACTTGTGTTTCAAATGATGCAACAATATGTACAACCCTCAATGTTAAAAAAAGGGGACACCCCTAAAAGTTCCTTACATGGAACTTTGGGAAATTTTTTCTTTATACAAATCTATTACAAAGCAAAAAGATAAAAAAAAAAGTGACAAACACAGTTCACATTTTCATCTTCATACTTCATTTTACTCTAGATAAGATGTTTCAATGCAACCCAAAACTTTCTCAAGTTTCAAGGACTAAAACTAATCTATGAAGCTAATTTATGCATAGAGTCTGCCTTAAGGAGTCGACTGAAACTAATAAACAATGCCATTGTATTGAAAGCATACCTTCTCAAACATGTCCGTCCAAGCACCATGTAACCTCTTTCACAATACCCGATTCATGTCAAGGAACTGCCCCTTAAAAGGTCCTTATGGCGCAATTGTTTCAAATCAGTTCTGTTCTCAGCCAGATTCTTGAGTTTACTTCCAAATTATGCACGAAAACAAGTGAACTTGTGAGATGTATTGTTGAAGTAAACAGATGAGGACCCAGTCAACTAATTACATACATCTCATACTGAGAGTGAAGTGGAATTCATTTGGAACATATGCTATTTTTTCTCATCAATTCTATGCTTTGACCGATTGTTGACCCAGCAGTCCCCATGAAACCTAGAGAAGCACAACTGCATATAGTTTCTTCAATATACAGAAGTATATCAGGTAATGAATGGGTACTGCATTGCTGTTTTCTTCCATCAAAATTACTAGAAACAGATTGAAGCTTCATACTATATCTAGCATTCACAAGTTTCTTAGCGGTTTCAGATACTAACTCATCTTCCTGTCTCAGAACAAACAGCTTAAAAGCATCCAAATCATTTGCCAAATCCCCCAAATAACTTCCAGTCCAATTACGCTGGGGAAGATCAGTCATAACAAATACATGAATTGGTAGAGAACCCTTCTGTTTCAACAAGTCCAACTTTAGCTTCATTTGAAGGAAAGTCTCTTTCCAATGGTTCTTGAATTGACCATCTAATAACCTAAGCTGCGTGCAAAAATAAGGAGCCTTAATCGTTTGGAGAGCGAAACTCTTTCCAGCATTTAAGATTTCTGGCACAAATGGAAGATATTCAATTTTCTGAATTAACAACTGTATCCTTTGATCTCTTGGAGCTTTTGGGATGTCAATATGCGATTGAGAACCCTTATATAGTGCAGTAAAAAGGCTCCCAAATGCCAGAACAGTGGCTTGTCCAGCTACAGAGCCTGGACCAAGGGCCTTATAGACATCTTTCCTTTTTCTAATGAATGAAATTTTCTTTTTATTCTTGAGTTGATCATCAGCTTGAAATGAATCCAAAACCCCATCTTCATCATCTGTTTGGTATGACCACACCGTTGTTTTACAATCTTCTTGTGAAGCATATAAACATGTGTCCACACTGCCATTATGTCCAGATAGTAATGATCCACATTGTTTCAGCTTGTCAAGCAAAGAAGAACGCAAGTTTGAGTTTGAAGCGCAAGCCAAATCGAGATTTACCCCGCACCACATCGATGCAAAAACTCTGAAATCCATAAATCTGACAGCTGAAGTAGACACTAGAGATGAAACATCAATTATATCGACCATGGATATGTACCTGCAACCATCAAGAAAAGCAAAACATCTCAAAGTTTATACAAAAGTGCCCCTTTGACAGAAAATAAAGAGTATAAATTTTACTTCTTTCTCAACTTCCCATTTTTCTTCCTTAATAGTTATAGTAAATTGAAAACATTAGGCCACAATAAGGATGGTGATTGGTGAATGAAACACGCATTACTAGCATTAGATATCAACTTAATTGCAACTTACCCACAGGATAAAACTCTTTCAGTACAAAGTACATGTAGTATACTTTAGACAAGGACATCCAAATTGTTTATAGATGACTGAGATAAAGACAGATACCCCTCCGACCAGTGACATCGAACTAATAAACTAATCAAGAACCATTCCCAAAGACACCAGAAACTACATTATTGTTTTTGTTAAATATACAGAGGAAAAACATCAAAAGAATATGCACGATGCAGTCAAAAGTACGAACACATTAGTGCACGCTTAAAAATACATACCATACTCTTCGGTCTCGGAAACAAAACTGTAATTCAGAAACAAAACTCATATTCTTAAAAAGGAATAGAAGTAATTATACTAGATCTCAGCCCGCATATACAAGCATGAAATGCCAATTAGATGCATCTGACGGTTAATGGTAACATCTTTCCTTACTATACACTAATTTTTAAACAGCACATCGAGTTGACAAGGTAGCAAATAAATAAGATAAACAAAATCAGAAATCTAAAGAACTACCTCAAAATCACAAATCAGCTTAAACTAGACCTTGATACGATCATAAATTAGCTCAATTAAACAAATTTTCCTCACAATGTCGGATTCTAAATACTCAGGTTTGAGTACACGGCTACACGCAATCGAACCAAACAATCAGAAAGGGGCAAAACACAAAAGATCATTCTGAACTGATGAAACTCACCTGCGCTCAAAAATAAGCGCAACACTGTGGTTCCAGACCTTAAATCTCAGCTCATTCGGATCCAGAACCCTAAATTTGGGGCAACTGCCAAGGGCAACAGCGTGATGATCGAGAACAGGAGGCACAATTAGAGTCCGATTCAGGATCGCCGCCATTAAAACAGCATTCTTAAACTCGGATAGCTGGTTGCTGAAACCGCTGTGAGGCGCGTACCACATGAATTTTTCATCAGAATCGCCGGTGATACCGCATTGCGGCGGGATCAACGGCGGCGCGTTTGCGGAGAGGGGGAAGAGAGAAGGTGAAATTAGGGCTTTGGTTGAGATGTAGAACGCGACGATGATGAAGAACGCGAGGATGAGTGGCGTCCGGTAGCTATGGTGATATGCTGTAGCCTTTTTCCTCCATGATCTGGTTGTGGATCTTTGGGAGTGATGAGCAGTAGAATCCATTTCTGGTCTCTTTCAGAGCTCTGCAATTCCGATAAGCACTATTATGGAATAAATTGAAATATTATTATATTTTATTATTATTCAAGTTTTTTCCAAATATAGTTTGATAAAAATCTATTTAGTTTGGGGTGAATCTAAATAATATACGCATCATCATCAAGTTCAATAATCGTATTATTTACGTCCCTTACAAAATAAAATATATTGTAATAATTTATATAGATATTTAGATAATTGTATGAAGGTTCAATAACATTAACTAGGTACTAAATTATAATTATAACATTAATGTAATAATTTTACATTATCTCTTCATTTATTGTTGTTGTCTAGCCCAATGGAGGGCAATGAAACAAGTTTGGGATATGTACCGTTTATTGTATTTTAATAATTGGTGGGTACTTAACGAATTCAAATCCTGCGAATGGACCCGATAAAATAATAATTTTAAACTTTTTATGGATTATATTTTCAAAAATACATTTAAAACAAAATCAAATAAAATAAACACCAAAAATACATCAAAAATACACTTATCGATGCTGAAATATAAATTCATTTACAATAAGTACATCTTTAAATCGACAAAGTTATTACAAAATTTAAATCAAGTATAAATATCAAATAAACATTCAACTCTAAGTTGCTACTTGAAAGTAGCACTTTTTGTCATATTTACAATAAATTAACTAATAATTATATATAATAAAATGTATTATTAATAACTTTGTTGGATTTTTATATTATTAATAATTGAGTAAGTTAATTAACTAATAATTATATATATTTTGGCCATTTTCACTCAATTTTTAATGAGTAGTAGGTTTGGAAATACATATTTTTAATTTACCAAATTTATAAAAGCAATAAATGTATATACAGAAAAGAGAAAGAAGGAAAGATATATCCTTTAAATTAATTTTATTTTGTTTGTCGAATAAAAGTATAAAACATTCAATTCACATCTGTCCATTTACAAAACTTATACATGAAACTTTAATTTATTAGGTATACTTAGATTTTTTAAATTTTGTTATTCTCATGTCAAATTAACTTTGAATAGTTGAACTTAGGACTTCATACATTAAAATCCATCCAACAAAACAATTTTAATATCAAATTGTAAACTAATTGTTGGAACTTTTCTTATTCAAGAGAATGTTGGGTTTTTCTAGTTTGATGACTATCTCACATTGCAAATACACATAGAAGAAAGGACATTTGTTCATTAATTAAAAAAAAAAACTTTTTGTCGGGCAATATCAATTGAGTTCTCTCAACGAGTCCATAAGAAGTGATCACATTTATTCTTGTGGCCTTCGTGAGTTCAATTCTCTTTAAAAGAATGCTTATTGGCCTGTCAGTTATGAAAAACCTAGGCTGGTTGAACTCTTTTGTGTGATTTGTTGGCTATTACACATGAGCGAGGTTTATCCAGTGCATACCTTAACAGTAGCGATTGCGAGTTTCCTTCATCATCCAACGAAAAAAACTTTTATCTCTCGTAAAAAAAAATGCAAGTTTCACATCCCACACGAAAAAGTTAAGAAAGTTGAAATGTGTTTATAAACTACTTGTTTCCAGGAATACGTAAATTGATGAACAAAATGTAGTAGATGTGTAACCTTCTCACTTAATCGCACCTCTGTGTATGCGTGCGCGACCCCCGAACCACGGCTGAGGTCAGTGCCGGTCCAAGATAGGACCGGGTATGCCCCGTGTGCTCGTGTTTTTATTTATCTTTTTGCTCCAAATCGAACTACTATTGCATATTTTAGGTATATAAAATGTGTTCAAATATTCTCAAGTATGACTATTGACTATGAAACACATTTAGGAAAATGTCCTACCCACCAATTTGGAGTCAAAACATGAAAAGTTAGACAAATATGGTTTTGAAAGTCAATGAAGACTATTTTGCTAGTCATAATTCAACATTGAATATTTATGTATTGGACTTTACAATTTATTTTACATTATATATTGGTGGTTCAACTTACAATATGTTTCTTATGGCTAAATTATATCTATTGATTTGAAAAAGACACCTAATCTACATCCACTAAACATATAACATGTATAACATTGAATTTGGTCTGTGGTACATTATATATAAGATTAAATACAAGATGCCTCATAATTTATTGTTATTGTCTTATATACCCCTAAATTATTAAAAAAAATTGTCCCTCATGAAAAATCATGACTTGTGTGTTATTTTCTTTCATCTAAATAAAACCTAGCAATATTTAAGCACTATCTAACTTACTTGATGATATTTATTTTTCTTATTTTAATGAGTTTATCAAATTTAATTATTCGGAATTAATAAATTATTTAGATCTTATAATTTATTTTATTGATTAACAAACTATGAAGAATATTTATAATTATTTAATTATATCTTATCAACTAACATATAATTTAAACATATAATTTAGATCTCGTAGTTATAAATATTTAACTTATACATTCACAAAATCTTCCATTGAAATTATTACAATTTGCGAAGTTATCCATTGACAAACTGTAGACTTAAACTTACAACTTTCGTACTTTTCAATTATATCCTATTTAATTATAAGTTACGTAATTGTATCAATTAACAAATCTTATTGGGATCTTGAATGAAATGTATACGAGCAATTTATTACAAATCCTAGAAGTCCAAAATGAGCATTTTTATATTTTGTTTATATATATAATTGCACCAAATTTCAAATTTATACGTCTAAACTTCTCAATAATTATTATAAACTTAGTAGTTTCGGGTCTCGTAATTCAGGAGTAGTTTTAGTTGCAATTAAGACATAATTATGTTATATTTGGGCCTCAAACTAAAAATAATAATTAAATTATCAACAAATTATGATTTAATTCAAAGTTCCCAGATCATCACCCCCTCTAATTTCTTTGCAGATTTACTTTCTATAATAATGTATAAATAAATTCGAAAGAATAAGAAATCATATAAATTTATAAAGTGAAGGGTCATACATAATGGTGATTAATTCATTATTTGATTGCAAAGAGATATGATTTTTATATTAATTTAGTTTGAGATCAACCCATCAAATTTGTCTAATCTTCATAAAGTGATTTGAATTGGACGGTCTAGAGGCTTAGTTGAATATTTCAAAATTAGCACCCCATACTTTTAAATAAGATAAAATTTATTAAGAATTAATGAATTTCGTGCAAACTAAAATAGTTGGTAGTGAGAATATTTTCAATCTAAATATTTGTTCAATTTTAACGTATTATGCTCGATTAATAAATCATTAATCTATTTAATTCTATTTCTTTTTTGCAAATTGGAATAGTAGGTGGTGAATAGTGACAATCCATTGAATGCTTGCAATATTTTACGTGTATAAAAGGGAATTTGTTCAAATATTCTAGATGATTTTGAAAGTCGTGACATGAAAGACCATTTGGTTAGTTATAAATTATAATTGGACATTGACTATTTATATATTGCAAGTTTAAAAGAATGTAATTGAGTGGTAATAGAATGTGTTAAAGAATAAAATAAAAATAGGAAAAGAATTATAATAATTTGATATATATATCATATGATTGATATCCTCAAGAATGTGAATGAAATGAAATCATTATTTATTTTATTCATTATAATTAAGTGATTTATAATTGCAATTGAATGAGATAAATTGATTTTTTTTTTCTAAAGATCAATTATTCTTTAGTCCAATGTTGTCAGTCGATAATACATATTAATTTTGTTAAGAAATAAAATAACATTTTTGTTAGTATGAAATTCTTAATGTAAAATTATTTTTTTAATAGTATAAGAGTAGGATAGGAGATTACTAATTCAATCATTTAATTTAGAACAAGAAAATATTTTCATACATTAATTATTTTTTTAATTTTTCTTTAGTAGCACAATTATGACGCCCATTGTTATGTTTCTAGGTCTATTCACGGTATTGGTAATGATTGATGATGTGCATCACAATAAATTGTAAATATTATTTTTATTTTCACACAAATATATCTGCTTTTGCACAAACATAATTTAAATTTGCATATATATAATATATATGTATATAATTCATATTTGATAAGTTACACATAATAAATTTGAAAAGAAGATACAGATAAAAATAAGAAATTTAATTCTTTAAGATATATTTTACCAAAAAATAAAATAAAATTTCAACACTAAAAATGCCACGATTAATGTTGGTGTATGTAGATCATTTTCACAAAAATCCCCATGAAAAACATGGACCAAAATTGCACAGCAAGTCTATCCAATAGACCATGGCCGGCGCTATATTTCAACAAACTAACAAACACACTATATTTATTATTATATCACTTTATAAGCCATATTGCAATAAATTCCTCGGGAGTCTAAAAATTTGATCCTTATCCCTAGTTTATTTTCTCATTCACAAAAAGTTAAGAACAATATACTTATATATATTTGATATTTACACCTTTTCATATTTAAATATTAGTATAAATTTTTATTTTTCCAATTTTTCGTCCTATCAGATAATGAAAGATTTAACCCTCAGGTTATAATAAAGTAAATGATAGATTTTCTAGAAATAAAGTTCCAACTTTTTTAACTTTTAAAATAATTTTTAAAACATTGTGATTATGAAAAAATAATTAGAATACAAGTGGTGCAATTTTATAAAAAAATTTATTATTATTTTGATTGTGTTAATTTAATTTGTTAATTTTTTTTATTATGACAATTTCAATGAGAATTTTTTTTTGTTCTTTTGATTGTCCATAATATTTAGTATATTTCATATTCATGATCAAGAATTTATGGTGATAATATGGTTAGTTTTTTTTAATTAAGACTTACTTCAATAAAGAAAGGAAAATATTAGGCTGTGCTATCTTTTAGTTTACTTTTTATTAAATCATACAATTGTGAATATTCATAAATTGTTGTCATTTTTAAAATACTACTATATATGTTTCAAAAAAAAATACATAGTCGTATATTAGAGGTAGAATTACGTTTTTGTAATGTTATGGTTCAAATTGAATATACTAGTTAAGTAGTATTTTTTTTTTTGGATGACGAGGGAAACCCGCAGCCGCTACCGTGAGGTGCGCACTGGGTAAACCCCGCTCTTGTGTAATAGCCTGCAAACCACACAAGAGAGGTAAACCAGCCTAGGTTGCCCATAGCTGACAGGCTCACAGTAGAGAAGGCAAATTACTAGTTAAGTAGTATTGTTTATGAAAGAAGTGGTTGTATATTATTATGAAAAAACATATTTAAATGAATCAAACTTTTAACTATAGAAAAATTTATGAGGTATTACTTGGTTTTTTTTTTAAATAATAAAATTAGATTATTTAGGTTTATAAAAAACAATTTGAAATATATTGACATAGGCATTTTTAGACTACATTTTTTTTTATTAATCAACAAGATATTTGTTTTTGATTAAACTTACACTTGTAGGATTTCTACTGGATGTCTCATTTTTAGGGAAAATAAAAATTATTTTAAAGAGGAGGGATGTGAATGATAAATGCTTAATTGATAGGGATGATGATGCAATTTTATCATTTATCTATAAATCTATACATAAATTATACTGCTATATATGTACTGATTTCACACACCGGCAAAAACAAACATCACATTTGATTTGATCATTGTTAGGATTTCGTTTTTTTTTTATTTTGTTGTTGATCTGAGTGAGAATGGAGGGCGTAGATTACCTAGCTGACGAGAGGAAGAAAGCTGCGTTCGATGTGGAGGCGATGAAGGTTGTTTGGGCCGGCTCGCGTCATAATTTCGAAGTTTCCGATCGTATTGCCAAGCTCGTTGCTAATGATCCTGTAAATTTTTTCTCAAAATTCTCTGATCTACGATGTATATTTTAGGTTTTTTATTTCCATTTCTTTTCTGTTTTGTAGCTGGTGTGTGGACTTAATTAGGTATTTTGCTTGAATTCTCGAACATCTTAGTTAAAATTCGGTACTTTTGTTACCGAAATCTGATTATTCTGTTTGAAATTAGGTGCTGCTGCTGTCTTTTTTCTTTTCCAAGTTGCAACGATTTTTTTCTTTCAATCCTATGATCTTTATTTTAGTTTTTTGGTTTTCCATCAGTTCTTCGTTTTATAGCTGGCACGTGGACTTAATTAGGCATCATTGCTGAAATTCTCTAGCATCTTAATTCAGTTTTGGTATCTTGATTCTCGAATATGCCGCAGAATTAGTGTTTTATTTTTTCCTTAGCTTATTCCATTCCAAAACTGATCCTTTTTTCTTTTCCAAGTTGTGGTTAATTGTACTTTCAATTTTGAAATGTTCGTTTGTTGTGCTGTTGATGAGATGATCTATTTATTTAAGTATTTTGTTTTATTATTTCGATCCCTTTTAAGTTCTATAGCTGGTATGTGGACTTAATTAGGTATCTTTGCTGAAAAACTCTAGCATTTTAATTCAAGTTTGGTAATTTTGTGATCGAGTTATGTTTATTCCATTCGAAATTAGGTACTGCTGTTATCTCTGTCTCCAAGCCTTTCAATTCTGAAAAGTTCATCGCTCGTGCTCTGGATGAGACGAGCTATTTATATAATATAAACTAATGTGAAATATCTCACTGAAGTGAAACTGTGTTATTTCATGTTTCGCATTTGTTGGGATTTTCAGGATGCTGATTTTTTTAATTAGGTATATTTTTGCTTAAGTTTCAGGTGCTTACTTTGTTTTATTGATATGTAAAATGTATATGAAACTTAAATATGTAAAGTAACAAACACTCTCATGTCTGTGTGTGTGTTGTATGTATAATTCTTTAGTTTTATAACTTGTTTAAATGTATTGTGCTTTGTTGTCTTAGTTCTTTCGATCTTGGCATGTGTGGTAAATTGATATGCAAAATATCAGGATGCACTGAACAATGAGACTTCCTCATTTTAACCAATTTTCTTGTGTTGTCTAAGGATTAGATATTCATTCAATGAGTACTATCTAATACAGAGGAGTCAAGGTCCATTCAATGTTTAAACACTTTATTGGATTTTGCTGCATATCTGGAACACATTAGGTTAAATCAAAACTTGTGGAGGTGGCATGTAATATAATACGCATATGTATATCATAGTAATTTAATTAGTAATAGAATGAGCGCATTTCAACTTTCTTGTCAATTGCTATTCTGAGTTTTAGAAATGATAAAAGTAATCATCACTTTCTGAAAAGTTCTGGAACGCTGAAGATTGAATGATTCAATTGTTTTATTATGGATTTAGGAGTTCCGGAAGGATGACAGAACTATGCTATCTAGGAAAGAATTGTTCAAAAATACCCTTAGGAAGGCTGCTTATGCATGGAAACGGATTTCTGAACTTCGTCTATCAGGTAAAATCCCTTTTCTTCAAGTTTTTATTTGATTTTAGTGCTGCTTATGCTTATAAGAATGTTCACTTTTACAGAAGAAGAGGCATCTAAGTTAAGAATTTATGTGGATGAACCAGCTTATACTGACCTTCATTGGGTAGCTTTCACTTTCTCTCCCCCTCCCCCCGTTATATGTTCTCTAGATGATTGCAATAATTCTAATTTTTAAGTTTTCTCTGCAAGCCTCCTTGCTGATGCTTACACTGTTCTGGTGGGCAGGGAATGTTTGTTCCTTTCATAAAAGGACAGGGCACTGATGAACAGCAGGCAAAATGGTTACCGTTGGCCTATAAGATGCAAATAATTGGATGCTATGCACAGACCGAACTTGGTCATGGCTCCAATGTGCAAGGTCTTGAAACAACTGCAACATTTGATCCTCATACAGATGAATTTGTAATTCATAGTCCTACACTGACTTCAAGCAAAGTAAGTAACATAGTCAAGAAGAGCTGTGTTTTTTAATTTTCTTGGCGTTTCATAAGGAAATAAATGGATTTTCTTTTTAAAATTTCAAAGAAGAGTGCTTAAAATGTAGGATTTTCATTCACAAGTTTTCTGCATTAACAATCCTCATTTTCTGTTTTCTGGCATAACTAGTGGTGGCCCGGTGGACTAGGAAAAGTGGCCACACATGGTATCGTTTTTGCTCGCCTCATTACAGATGGTAAAGACTATGGGATTCACGGTATGTACAAGTCATAACCTTCTATATTTTCATGTAAATGACTTCAGTTCTCTACCTTCATGATATTATAATAAAACCTCTTGTGTAGGATTTATTGTCCAACTTCGAAGCTTGGAGGACCATTCACCTCTTCCAGGAATTACTGTTGGCGATATTGGAATGAAATTTGGAAATGGAGCTTACAACACAATGGACAATGGCGTATTGAGATTTGATCATGTTCGTATTCCAAGAGATCAAATGCTGATGAGGTATTCCAATGTCCTGATATGGACTCATTTCCATTTCTATTGCTAAATGCGGAATTTTTTGGTGTGTACCTTTGGATTTACCATTATAATGCATGTTAGATTGATGTTCCTAAGATTACGTGGTGTTGAGGATTAAGCCAGCTGTATTATGAGATGCAAGTTATTTTAGTGTTAACTTCAAGTTACTTCAAGAAACTGTGGGTGAAGACATGATTGTTATTCAGTGTTATCACAGTAAGACTACTGTGTGTCGTCTGTAATTTTGTTTGATATTTATTCTCTTTCAATGTAAAATATTCTTAAGAAAACCCATGGAAAGTGTAGCCATTATGTGCTGTGCAGTCCTCTCGCATCTGGATGGTAAAACATAGAGGGATCAATTTGGCTTGCGTTTGCCGTGGGTTCAATATTATGGATCAAAGGCTTTGGATGCAAATGGCTGTAATTGACCCATTCAACTCCCCCAGTCCCCTCCACCCCCACAATCAAACACTTTTGAGCTGATACTTACACATGTTTTGACATGTATATTTTTTTCCTTTGTTAAGAAATAAATTAAACAATGAGTGATGATTATTTATTTATTTTATTTTTTGTTTTTTTGAAAATGAGCATCTAAAATAGTTAGCAACATATCAAAGCATAAAATCTGAAGCACGTTATATTCTTTCAATTTTATTTTCTTGTTCTTATATTGTATTTTCCCCTTTTTCTCGCGATTCTGAATCCTTCTCTATTTTCTTTTATCTTCTGGCCCTCTTGATTTCCCTCTTCCATTTGTTTGATAATATCAAAGCCGAACCTTCAAATCTGGAGTTCTCTTTGTCCACCTAGAATCCTAGACATTGGGTATAGAACCTATGTCAACATTGTTATTCACCTAAAATATGTCGCGGAGGTTACGCTTACAAGAACCCATTCATGCTGCAATTTAGTAATTGGAACATATTTGTTAATAAACTTTCTCGCTTGTCTACAACTGCAACAAATTTCACAGGAATGGCTGAGTGAGAAGTAACTATCAGATTTTCTCTTGCATATCCTTTTGGAAATCAAATTAATTACTTATGATGTTCTAGTCTAGGTGCTGCAATTGAAAGTTGTAGTGAAGAAACAGCATTGTGGATATAATAGTCGGGACTGAAACATGTACGGATTCTACATATTAATGAATAATATAAACACTTGATTATAATATGATTAAGATAATAAAAAACGAATCAGCTTTCATATGCAAAAGTTAATTATCAGAATACAATGGATTTTCACGTCACTGATGATGTATTATATTCCCACAGTTTAGCTGTTAGAATAAAATATTTCCTTGCTATAGTTGAAAGTATGGATATCTGTGGACTGATATAAAGTTTATTTTAAATATTTCAGGGTTTCGCAGGTTACAAGAGAGGGAAAATATAAGCAGTCGGATGTGCCAAGGCAGTTAGTTTATGGGACCATGGTATATGTCCGGCAAACAATTGTAGCAGATGCTTCTAGTGCTTTATCAAGAGGTGTTTGTATTGCTACAAGGTATAGTGCTGTACGGAGGCAATTTGGATCACAGAATGGTGGACCTGAAACTCAGGTAGGAGATTGGATGTTCCTTCAGCTGCGGCTTAGTTGGTTTGCCTTCCTTTGCTGATAAGGAATTATGTTTAAATTGATTGGTCTGAGAGTCAATAAGCTAGAAAATCAAAGACAAACTCCTCACTTTTTCCTCCATAGCTTGCAATAAACCACTCTAATTTTAATTCTCATTTTATCGTGAATAGGGTTGTGAATCTATCAACATAATGATTTCAAAACACTTCAAATTCATCAGAACCAAATTATTTCCTCGTACTGAAATTACTTAAAGTTGATTTCAGAAAGATAAATCACAAATTATCTCTCTCTATTGCTTTTTATTGGAGAATATAGAATTGAAATGCAGTTAACTTATAATTACTGTTTTCCATTTGAACTATTCATATTATCTTTATGGATTTTTGTTAAAACTTATTACTGATATTTATATAGTATTACATGTAAGTATATTATTTTTATATTGGTATACATAACATAATACAAAGAAAAGTTTCTAGATGAGCCAAGGCCTAACTCAAGCTGAGCGGATCTATGTTTATGCTCATTTTGAATCTGAATTCTAGCCCAACTTCCAGCTCAAGCTTGAAAATTTTCAAGATGAGCTTGAGAACATCGAGACATCCTGGGCTCATTGGCATTCCTATCATGAATAACCTTTACCTAGTTGATGTTGTAAATGTACTCCATATAAAACATCGTTCCTTATATATTAGGTCTGATCATCTTATCTTAGATCAGTAGATGCCCGTTGATTGGGGGCTATACTTTACAATCTAGCAGTTGGTAATTATTTGTGTCTGTGGTTGTTCAATAGTTTCTTCCTACATCTCCTGTGTTGATTTGTGTCTTTTCTTGTGGACATGATTAATACTTTTGTGATGCTTCTCGAGTACCAAAGCATCGAGTTTCTAAAAAGAAATGTTATAAATATTGCTGTATGACAATAATTTTCCATGGGCGCATATATATTTTTCTCTGTCCATTTTGCGAACAATTTATAAGTTAGTTTCTTTATCCATATTACTTATTTTGTTATGGTTCCTTGCTGATGGTGACGTTAAACCATGTCTATGTTACCTTTTCTTCAGGGTACAGATATAATCATCCTATGCTGCATTTTTGTCTCTCTTTACTAACTGTCATGCGGCTAACCTTGTTCCTCTCTCTTTACGTTTTGTTGAGTGTTGCTTGGTCTTCGTCATTTTTTTTTCTCTTTTTTACTCATGAACTTTCTGAAATTCATATATAAAAAATATATTGTGGATAAAAGCGCTGCTTTTCCAGTCTGCCTTATGATTAGAGGGTCCATACAAATGCCATTTAACTAGCATGTTTTCATTATTGACATTTAAGCTGGGAGTAGTCCTTGATTAATTAGATGATGATAAAAATGCTGTAATTTTTTGACATTGGATCTTGAGAAAACTGTTGCATGATTTTCTTATGATGAAACTGATGTAAGCATTGCAATGCTTTGTAGTTTTGATGAAGTCACATGTTTGATATTCAATGTTTAAGAAAATTAGTTTCAAACTTATACATACATATTTTTTGTAAGGTTTCAGTGATTTCATGTAAATATTTCTTCAAGGTGAATCGTACTAGTATTAGTTTTACAGAGGAGAATAAATAAATGCCTAATTTACATGTTTCAGGATTTAATAAAGGTTTTCTGATGATTTGATTTAAATTTGTGAAGGAGTTGAATTAATTATTGGATTTCTATTGTAAAAGTGATTAAGATGATTAATTGTACATCTATTTGGTACCTAGGTTATTGACTACAAGACTCAGCAAAATAGACTGTTCCCTCTGCTGGCTTCTGCTTATGCCTTCAGATTTGTGGGCGAGTGGCTAAAATGGCTTTACACGGATGTAACCCAAAGGTTGCAAGCCAATGACTTTTCGACATTGCCTGAGGCTCATGCATGCACTGCAGGGTTGAAGTCCCTGACCACTACTGCCACTGCTGTAAGTAGTAAATCTCGACTCAGTCTTATCTCTCTTAAGCAGTTCTTATGCATGTGTTGCATGCCTGTATTCTTTTCCACTTTTGTATATATATTCAATTGTACGCAGGCTGTAGCCCTGTTGACCTGCACAATATCTAGAGTTTTTTAATCGTAACCTGAGCCAGATACGACTCTTTTAATACTCAACTTAACTAATAAGTGTCTGAATTATTCTCCTTTTGCATCATGGTACCATAGGATGGACTTGAGGAATGTAGAAAGCTATGTGGAGGCCATGGTTACCTCTGCAGTAGTGGGCTTCCAGAATTATTTGCAGTTTATGTTCCTGCTTGTACATATGAAGGAGACAACACTGTCCTGCTGCTACAGGTAATTTTCTTTTGTATGTGCATTTCTGTCTGCATTCACTGACTTTTTGTTGCTTCCACTTTCTGTTGTCTACATGGAAACTAGGGAGTGTAAGGTCTGTGTATATGAGATTTATTTATCGAAGAAAAATTGCTGACCTGTACTTCCATTCAATAATAGTAAGGAAATGAGATATATTGGACTTCTCTTTCTCTTCTTATAGCTGATCTTTACATCTCATTCAATAATAGCTACTTTTTGCTGTGTCACAAAATGCTGGTACACGAGCTTTAACTAATATGTTAAGTTTTCCCTGTAGGTAGCTAGGTTTCTCATTAAGACCGTGTCCCAGCTCGGGTCTGGGAAAAAGATGGTTGGTACCACTGCTTATATGGGAAGAATGGAACATCTATTGCAATGTCGATGTGATGTTCAAAGAGGTGAGTTCTTTCATTGGAAGCACATTGATTAAATGAAGTGATACTTTTTCCTTTTTCCTCCCTAATGGGCATGCTCTACATGCTTTAAGATCCATGAATTGAACTTTCGTCAGTTATTTAAAAAAGATACTTGTGTCGTTTGGTACATAAATATCCTTTCTTTCTTTTTTCTTGTTATTGCGCTAAAGAAACTTTGATGTGTCATATATGGAATTAAAATCTAGCTTTGAAATACCGGCTGAAAAATACTTTTTATGAGCAATATTCGAGGCAAATGAACATGAGCAATAATTCATTTGGTGACTTCTGAGTGTCTGTCATGCAGCTGAGGATTGGTTAAAACCTAGCCAGGTAATAGAAGCATTTGAGGCGAGAGCTGCTAGAATGTCTGTTTCATGTGCTCGAAATCTGAGCAAGTTTGCTAACCCAGAAGAAGGTAACTCTTTGTTCATCGGAATTTGATATCTTTTAATTTTTACCTTGTTTTCGAATAGAACAAGTTGCAAGTGCAATGAGTCTGCTGTGTTTTGCCACCACTAAATACCCAGAGAATATGCACTATCCTTTAATTCCTATTATGATATCCTTGTCTCTTTCAAATGTGTTTTCTGTTATCTTTGTGCCTTTCAGGCTTTGCTGAGCTATCAGCTGATTTAGTTGAGGCTGCGGTAGCACACTGCCAATTTATTGTTGTCTCCAAGTAAGCTTTTCCTCAAGCTTTTGTAAATACTAAAGTACAAGATTGAATGCTGACAGGGTGACGGGCTTTTGCACTTTGTTGAATCTTGTGCACCCCATTAATCTTCTGGACCATGAATTGCCCATTAACCATATTAAAACCAGTATTTGACACTTACTTTCTGGTTGTCTCTAGTTGGTGGAATTAGATCATAGCTCAGTAAAGGTTATTTAAGATTCTTATATGGTTTTTTTGGCTTATATAAAAGATGTTACTACAACTTATTAGGTTTTAGATTTATTTTACAAAATAAGCCTTAGAAGTGTTTGAGTAGTATAAGGTCATCAAACTTATAAGATGTCATAGTACAATTTTTGTTAATATGGTCAAAGATTTAATTCAAATCTCAACAGACGAGTTTTGGTATCTTACTTTGTGAAACTTATAAGATGATAACATCTTATTTTTTAAGCTTACAAGCTCGCCTCTTAAAGTTTGAACCGAACACTTTAGGACATCTAGCCAGTTCTCATAGGTCGTATAAGATGTTTTGAGGAATTTGTAAGTTCATTCAAACACCCTCTTAGTTTGACATAAATCAGTAGACCTTCATGTGGTAACAGAACTGTATGGTCTTTGTCACATCCCAACTCTCCCCAAAATCTGGTTCGAGTAATAGCAGGATATCTTTTTGTGTTTCCTTATTATCTACATGTTGTATAGGCTTTCCTATATCCATTGAAAGCAGCCAATAGAGAAGGCGAGATATGTTAGTTTATGATTTAATTCACCCAAGTGATTTAGTTACTCATCTCATAAAACTTGACTGGTACAGGTTTCTTGAGAAACTTCAACAAGATATTCCTGGTGAAGGGGTGAAGCAACAATTAGAGGTTCTTTGTGGTGTTTATTACCTTTTCCTTGTCCACAAGCACCAAGGTGACTTCCTATCTACCAGCTACCTCACCCCCAAGCAGGCTGCTCTTGCCAACGATCAGCTTAGAGCATTGTATTCCAAGGTTAGTTAATTACTACTCTTAAAAAGAGCTGTTTTAGTTTCTAATACATTTTAATGACTTAGGGGTGGCAAATGGACGGGTTGGGTTGGGTTTGGGTTGGTTCCAACTGTTTGGTTCTCAAATGGGTTAGGGTTCTTAAATGGTTTTAAGGTGGAACCAACTCAACCCAAAAGGAACCAAAGTCAACCCGAAAGGGAAGCAAGCCCAACCTGACTCAATACCTTACATTTTATTCTTTTATAATTTAGAATGTTGGCAAGCGATTTGGATCTAAGTAGAAATTAGTTGGATCCAACTTGGAACCAATTTAGGAACCGCTTAGGAACCAAATAAAATTTCATAGGAACCAACCCAACCCAAACTAGTTTAATTGGGTTGGAACCATGGTTCCGGACCCATTTTGCCACCCCTGATTTTATCATGTTCTACATCAGAAACAATAGTATTCAACTTGTGATTTGTTTGCTTTAGGTTCGTCCAAACGCTATTGCTCTTGTTGATGCTTTCAATTACACGGACCACTACCTTAGTTCGATTTTGGGTCGTTATGATGGAAATGTTTATCCCAAACTTTACGAGGCAGCATGGAAGGATCCTTTGAATGAATCAGTTGTACCTGATGGCTACCATCAATATATCAGGCCTTTGCTTAAGCAACAGCTCCATTCTGCTAAACTATAGGTTGCTTTTGTATCCAATACATACATTGTTCAACTGTGTGCACCAATAAAATTAACTTTTTTATTAGAGGACATAAGGTTGCTGCTGGGAAACACTGTAATGGCTTCTATATATAATGTTGGCCCGAGAAGTAGACGACTCTGTACTGGGTGCCCTCGAATAAAGATGCGTCTTAAGTTGTAACTTTTGTGTTATTTAAGAGGAAATTCTGCATTATAAATTAGATTTGATTGAAACGACTGTGTTATACATATTATGTGCCATAACTGGGAAGATGTGATTTCCAGTTTTGAAAGTCGGATGAAAGTAGTTTCTGTCTTGGCTCAAATTCTCTGTATTTTGTCTTAAGCTTCTCTTCTTTCTCTTGGTTTTGTACCCTTCGCTCTAGAATTTATGATTCAACCATAAATCACACCACAGTGGGATCTGTGTATTTGGTTGATCAGTGGTCGATTAGACAACTTTAAAAATGCATCAACAATGGTCTTATTCTGATTTAATGAAATTATATCGTGGTTGGATTTTAATGACAAGATGAATAGTCGTGTTGTATTAATCAAAAAGGGTTTTATTTCTAGAGGATGATTAAGAAAAAAAAAATGCAATTTTATTTGATAATATTTCCGGGTTTTTTATCCAAATAATATGAATTGTATAAAATAATACATCTTCAATTAGAAGACGTCAATCACGATGTCGTCTTTATAATTTTTTTTTTTCTTAATTATAGAAATAAAAGATGTCACTACTAAATACTGTCTTTATATTTTTTAATTTTTTTAATTAATCAATTCACATATAATACTTATATTTTTTAAATTTTTTTAATTAGTCAATCCACTTATTATAATAATTTGATAATCATTATTTCACATTAATTCATAATATTTTTATATTAAAGACGTCATCACATATTACATCTTCAATATATTTAAAATAATATATTGAAAACGTGATGCCGTCTTCAATATATTATTAGTTTAATAGTTTTTATTTAATGTGTTTTTTTATTTATTATGAAATCAAAAAGTTGTTCACGTAAATCTGATATTTATGTCGAAAAGAATGAAGGACCGCTCAACATTTATGTCGATTATTATTATTGAAAAGAAAAGAATGAATGGCCGGTTATTCACTTTTAATTTATCTTAAAATTTTGCGTTTTATATCTGCAAAATGCAATTCAATTGAAGTTAAAATTCAAATGCCGTAACCATTTCTGCTTTTCCTTTTTTTGTCACTCAAATCTTTATTCTCTTTTCCTTTATCACATATTCAGTTCCATCATTGAAAAGGTTTACATAATTAATAACTACTAAATAACAATTACAAATAATCAAACTAATATAAGTTAGAAAATTTGAATATAAAAATAATTATTATTTAACGTTTATTTTCTAATAAAAACTGAGAACAAACAAGGTAAATAGCTTTTATCATTAAATAAAGTTTAAATAAAACTAAGACAATGCAAGTTTTTATAATTAATGTATGACCTATATATTTTTTTATATTAGTTGCAAGATATAATCATTCATTATACTATAATACATAATATGAAACATATTAAGTATTAACTATAAAATATTAGTATTATCGAATCGATCTGGAAATTATAATATGGACATTGTTACATAATAAAGTATTGAAAACGACATCAGACTGAAGACGTAATATAATATGGAAATGATTGAACGTGAAGACGTCATCCGTAAAGACTTTTAGGGTGTGTTCGGATCGAGTGATTTGGATTTAAGGAAGGAATTTGGAGAAAGGTAAATGACAACTAAAATGGAGTCATTTGAAATCTATCATCATTATGAGAAAAATAGCTCAAAATAAATGTCGAGTGATTTAAAATCTATTATTTAGGAGGGATTATTACATCTTTTAACCTATACCATCTAATAAAGCAAAATGGGCCTAGAGAAATTGAGAAAGCACCTTTGGACTGACAAATTTTGGTATAACCATCACTACCAAGAAATTTTGACACGTGTCTCAAGTAGCTTCTCTTTCTTTTTTTTTAGACACTATTTTTCTATTTGTTATTTCTCTTCTTTTTGTTTTAAATTATTTAATTGATTTTGGTTCAAAAATCCAGTGCGAAATTGATTACTACTAACAAAAAATTGTACAAAATTTTTATATCACACATTGAGATTGATTATAGCCAACTTAATTGATTTAAAAAAGATGCGTAGTGTCACTATAAAAATAAAATATTAATAATAAAATGTCAAGTGACAATTTCATATTTTCGCATTAGTTATTATAGAGTTACTAGTGATAAAATCTACATAGAAATAGTGTGATTTTAGTGAGAAGAAAATCATTGTATCGCAAGTTATGAGTTAGTCACTAAAATGATTTTCGTGTCACTAAAGTAGTTATTTATGTACAATTCGTAACTTACGAGTTTTAGTGATGTTTTTGTCACTTAAATCACAGTATTTACGATTCGTATCTTACAAATTACGATAATTTTCTCGTAAATAGCTATTAACTCGTAATAGTGATTTTTTTGTCACTAAAATAATAAGTATAATTATTGTGACTAACTTCTAAGTTTGGAGTCGTAACTACACAAGTTTAGTCACAATAATTATACTTATTATTTTATTCTTATTGTCACTTATCACTAAATTTTTTACTACAACCCAACAAAATGGATGGTATATGCGGAAAAAGTGAGTAATATTCTCTGCAAAAGTTTATGATCGATCTATTCTTCACGGCACTTCTAATAAATAGTTCATGCATATCTTATCTTTAACCAAATGAAAAAGCAAAAGATATTACTTTTTTCATGTTACTTTGCAACATCAATCATTATTATGGTATAAGTCCAATTTTCGAGTCATTTTTTTAATAAGAATCAATTTAATTTTTATTATTGAATGAAAAAATATCTGAGTATTTTACTAAATCTCCAATCCAATTTGATTTAGCTCAAATCCCGTTAGGTCAATTTGAACCAAATCGATCTCTTGAGAAAATTATAGCCTGCGCTCAAGTATGTTGAGCTGCCTACGTACCTAATTACTTAGGATCAAGTCTATCGTAGTTCTAACAGATTAAAAAAAGCTTCTATATAAGTTTGCCTCGTATAGAGTATGAGGTGTTATTTTTAGAGAGCCCCCTCCAAATGAACTAGTAGAGGGGTATTTATAGGCTCAAGTTGTTACTATTTATGATGTGATGGTTAGACCTAAAAATGACTGCCATGTGTCATTATATCTATGGACCATCTGTCCTTGGGTCATCGGGTCGGGTCGTATAATTAATGGCCCGACCCATCCTTTTTCTGAATGGATTATTTAGGCACCAACATACATTTGCCTCGTATATAAAGCACCTCGTATGCATACTGCCTCGTATGCAAAGTACCTCATATGCATATTGTATGCATACTGCCTCGTATGCATATTGCCTCGTATGCAAAGTACCTCGCATGACACATCATCATGACCAATTTATAATCTAGAGATAATATTTGAACTACTTTAATAATATTGCAATTTGACACACATCATTAAGTCCCCCAGGTCGTAGAGTATACAAGGTACGACGTAGACACTTCGACCTATAAAAAGAGCTTCTATATAAGTTTGCCTTGTATAGAGTATGAGGTGTTATTTTTAGAGAGCCCCCCCTCCAAATGAACTAGTAGAGGGGTATTTATAGGCTCAAGTGGTTACTATTTATGATGTGATGGTTGGACCTAAAAATGACTGCCATGTGTCATTATATCTATGGACCATCTGTCCTTGGGTCATCGGGTCGGGTCGTATAATGGCCCGACCCATCCTTTTTCTGAATGGATTATTTAGGCACCAACATACATTTGCCTCGTATATAAAGCACCTCGTATGCATACTGCCTCGTATGCAAAGTACCTCATATGCATATTGTATGCATACTGCCTCGTATGCATATTGCCTCGTATGCAAAGTACCTCGCATGACACATCATCATGACCAATTTATAATCTAGAGATAATATTTGAACTACTTTAATAATATTGCAATTTGACACACATCATTAAGTCCCCCAAGTCGTAGAGTATACAAGGTACGACGTAGACACTTCGACCTATAAAAGAAACTTTTTAACCTTGCCTCGTATTAGAGACACACACATTTTTTTTATATATATGTTGCCTCGTATTAGAGGCATCTGTTGTGCCTCGTATTAGAGGCAAATTTTAAGATAAAATTCACCTCGTATTAGAGGCAAATTTTTGATAAGTGGTGCCTCATATTAGAGGCAACTTTTAAGATAAATCTTGCCTCGTATTAGAGGCAAATTTTAAGTTAAATTTCACCTCGCATTAGAGGCAAATTTTTGATAAGTGGTGCCTCATATTAGAGGCAACTTTTTAAGATAAATTTTACCTCGTATTAGAGGCAATTTTATTATAAATGGTGCCTCGTATTAGAGGCAACTTTTTAAGATAAATTTCACCTCGTATTAGAGGCAAAATTTTGATAAGTGGTGCCTCATATTATAGGCAACTTTTAAGATAAATCTTGCCTCGTATTAGAGGCAAATTTTAAGATAAATTTCACCTCGTATTAGAGGCAAATTTTTTATAAATGGTGCCTCATATTAGAGGCAACTTTTAAGATAAATTTTACCTCGTATTATAGGCAAATTTTTTATAAATTGTGCCTCGTATTAGAGGCAACTTTTTAAAAATCTTGCCTCGTATAAGAGGCAAGAATTGTGCCTCGTATTAGAGGCAAATTTGAAGATAAATTTCACCTCGTATTAGAGGCAAATTTTTTATAAATGGTGCCTCATATTAGAGGCAACTTTTAAGATAAATTTTACCTCGTATTAGAGGCAATTTTATTATAAATTGTGCCTCGTATTAGAGGCAACTTTTTAAAAATCTTACCTCGTATAAGAGGCAAGAATTGTGCCTCGTATTAGAAGCAAATTTGAAGATAAATTTCACCTCGTATTAGTGGCAAATTTTTTATAAATGGTGCCTCATATTAGAGGCAACTTTTAAGATAAATTTTACCTTGTATTATAGGCAAATTTTTTTATAAATTGTGCCTCGTATTAGAGGCAACTTTTTAAAAATCTTGCCTCGTATTAGAGGCAAGAATTGTGCCTCGTATTAGAGGCAAATTTGAAGATAAATTTCACCTCGTATTAGAGGCAAATTTTTTATAAATGGTGCCTCATATTAGAGGCAACTTTTAAGATAAATTTTACCTCGTATTAGAGGCAAAATTTTTTTATAAATTGTGCCTCGTATTAGAGGCAACTTTTTAAAAATCTTGCCTCGTATAAGAGGCAAGAATTGTGCCTCGTATTAGAGGTAACTTAGGATAAATCTTACCTCGTATAAGAGGTAGATTTTTGTGACTTCACCTTGAGGTTCCTATTTTCTTCTCATAATACATTTTCGCCGCGATTTTCTTCTCATATGTAGCTTCTACCTCGTACGTAGCTTTCTCCTCGTAGGTAGCTTTCCACCTCGTTCCTCTCTCGCAGCGATCTTCCCCTTGTTCCCTATTAGGGTCAAGTTTGGGAATTGCCGTCTCCGAGTACCACTCTTGTGGCGATATTCCCCTTGTTCCCCATTAGGGTCAAGTTTGGGAATTCCCCTCTCGGGGTACTCGGGGGAGGATGGGTAATTCCGATGTTCGGAGCCGTAGTTAGCTTCGAAACCACTCTTGAAACTGTTGCTACATTCTTTGATCAAACTTGATTTTCGGTCGTTGTAATTACCCTCTGGCACCTCTGAAGTTGTACGATGTTGAGTGACCTCTCTATGCTCATCTCTTGTAGAATCCAATGGCTCTTTACCTGGTCGATGGTGTTCCTTCTCCATGTCAATTCGTTCGACAGTTTTTGTGGTTTCCCACAGACGGCGCCAAATGATTTAGCTCAAATCCCGTTAGGTCAATTTGAACCAAATTGATCTCTTGAGAAAATTATAGACTGCGCTCAAGTATGTTGAGCTGCCTACGTACCTAATTACTTAGGATCAAGTCTATCGTAGTTCTAACAGATTAAAAAGAGCTTCTATATAAGTTTGCCTCGTATAGAGTATGAGGTGTTATTTTTAGAGAGCCCCCCTCCAAATGAACTAGTAGAGGGGTATTTATAGGCTCAAGTTGTTACTATTTATGATGTGATGGTTGGACCTAAAAATGACTGCCATGTGTCATTATATCTATGGACCATCTGTCCTTGGGTCATCGGGTCGGGTCGTATAATGGCCCGACCCATCCTTTTTCTGAATGGATTATTTAGGCACCAACATACATTTGCCTCGTATATAAAGCACCTCGTATGCATACTGCCTCGTATGCAAAGTACCTCATATGCATATTGTATGCATACTGCCTCGTATGCATATTGCCTCGTATGCAAAGTACCTCGTATGCAAAGTACCTCGCATGACACATCATCATGACCAATTTATAATCTAAAGATAATATTTGAACTACTTTAATAATATTGCAATTTGACACACATCACAATTATAAAAACTATGATAGCTCAATTCGTCTAGCATAGAATTTCTCGTCAATTTGCAATATCCACATTTTGATTAGGGAATATAAATCAACATCAATCCGTTGGTAAATCCTTAGCTGCCCTATCACACTATATTAATAGGAGTAAAAACGAGTTGAGTTGAGATAAACGCAAAGTTGTTCAATTTTGCTTGAATTACAATTGACCTATGAAAATTATATTTGACCTTAGATTATTAATCGATACGATTCGAGTTATTTGTTTGTTATGTCCATATAATTATTATTTTTATCAATTGAGTCATGCTCGAGCTGCTAAATTTCAAACTTATAGAACACAAAAAAAATATATTCAAATTTGGTTTGGCCAATTATTGAACAGAACTAAAAATATATTTTAACGATAGAACTCGAGTAGAGTATCGAATCGTTTAGTTCAATTTTATATACAATTTTATATATTCAACAATCAAAATTATTTATTTTAATAATTGTTTCTCTTTCATACTTTATACTTTATAATTTATTTTATTTAATTTTTTATTGATATAATCATTGTATATATAATTAATATATTCATTCAACACATTATTCATCATCATATTACTATTAATTTAACATATATAATAACTTCTAATTAATGTTTAAAATATTAACAAATATATACACATTATTTTGTAATACACATATTCGAATTATTTTAAATTCAAACTACAAATCAATAATAAATATAGTCTTGGTATCCCAAGAATTTGACTGAGATTCCCTTCGTATAGGGTGAAGTAATAATAAATAATATATAATCAACAAATGGACGGTGCATATAATACAAGACATCCTAACCAAAATCCCAAACAGTATCTCTGTTCTAATTTGAATTATCACTGCCACTCTACTTAAAAAATATATTCAACTATTTATTTTATTACATTATTTTACATTGCATAAACTGACAAAATTATTTATTATGTTAATGTAGTATATATTAAACTATCACTATCCCTAATAATACTTTGTTCAATTAATAATAGTAATATTCATATAAATAATAATAGTAATAATATAATAATAAAAGGTTTATCAATGATTCAATTGATGTCATAGGAAAATCAATTACAAAAAAGAAAAATATAAAGCCCAAAAAAAAGTGACACACAATTTATAATAGAAACACTTAACTAAAGGGAGGAAATTAATTAGATGTCTTATTATTTTTCATGAGTAATTAACCAATTACAAGTTGAGTTATTCTATATATGTATATATATACGCACACGACAGGCGCTTACAACAACAATATTCAAACAATAATTTATAATTATCAATGCTTAAATTTTTTTAATATTTCATACCCATTATTTCTTAATTAATCAAGACTCATTATTTTGAAGTACAATAAAATATAAACAAATTATATCATTAAACATTCATGGTTCTATATAATACTATACATATTTTATAATATCAAGTAATATTAGTTTATGATACTTAAAACGTGAGTATTAATGAATAAAGAAATATAGATACAAGTATTAAAAAAATTAGTTAGCAATATACATTATTTAGTAATTGTTTATTATTATTATTATTATTTTACATGTATAATCACCCTTCGGTCCATGGGAGGGACGAACACCAAGCTCCATGAGTCGAGCATTGGAGTTGCTATGAGGGATCGATCACCAAGGGATATGGTTTTGAGGTTTTAGCAGCGCCCTTCATAGCTAAGTCCACGACAATTTTCTATGGTCAGTGATATTATGTAACACTGAGTTCAATAGAATCGGTGTGACATACAACACATATTTGGTGGTGGATAAGTGGTTTTAATACCCATTCACCACCCTAACATATGGTTTAAATGGTTAAAAACAGACCAAGTCTGTTGGATCCGATCTGTTTTAGATTTTTCTTTAAGATAACTAGGGATCTCGATTTGAGGGATGCCATCATCGAAAGTTCTAGACTAGATGCTAACGAGAGCATTAACGATGGCATTGTTTCCCATCGTCTCTATGATCATTTTGAGAGTATTTGGCAACTTTCGACATAGATTGACAGAAAAAATTTATGTTAGGCTGGGACCAACAATCTATACCATAGATTCCCCATGTAGAGTAGAGTGGGTGGGTAGGAAAAATCACTTTAAGTTTAATTCTGAAAATATGTGGTATATATTAGATCATGACTGATATAACTTTCCATGTATTGACAATGTGATTTGAAGCATATTTTACACTCTAAGTTTTGAAATATAAGGACTTATATTGATTTTTGTCTTATTTATTATGAGAAGAGGAAAAAAGATGAGCGGTGGGACTAAAGTAAAGGGATATTGGTGGTATATTATGTCGGCATTCACATGACATTGTCTCATAATAGCTAAAGTCTGTATTTCTTTTTCTTTTGTGTTTAAATTAAATGGCTCATTGGGAAAATTCATTTTACATATTCCACCCTAAATTAATTTTTTACTCACCTACATATTAGAAAAATATTGATTTTATAATTAATTTGAAGTCTATATTTCGAAAAAAAAATTGATCTTATGGGCCGTGTTTTGTCATTTTTGTCTTATTAGTTATAAAGTTGAAATTTTAATTTCATGAAATTTAAAAAAGTTGCAATTTTGATTGTAGCGTTGAAAAATAGACAAAAATGATGTGTGATATTCACACATCATTAATTGTTTAATTATTCGATTCACAACAATTCACCCATTTTTTTTCCAATAAAAATTTGAGGATTGGGGATGAGAAATACAATCTTTTGAATTCTATAAGATTAAAGTTGCATATTTAAGCTTAATTGAATTAAATTTGTGATGTGTCGAAGCCCTTTGAAACTATAAAAGAAATTTTACATTTATCTTTCAAATATATACATAAATGAAATATGAAATAAAACATAATTTTACAACAAATAGCCAAATTAATATAAAAGTCGATTAATTAGAATGATATTTTGTGATTCCGAAATGAGTCCACCCAAAAATTAGAGTGAAAGTGTTTATTTTACAATCGTATTCTCATATTCAATAATTATTAAAACAAAAAAATGTCATGTCATTTCGACTCCTAAATTTAATGTAATATAATAATAATAATAATATTTTATTAAAATATTAATTATTTAAGATATAAGTTTGATTGAACTGATATTTTATAAAATTTCAATTACCACCACCTCTATATATACATACACACACCAACTCAATCTTCTCACTCTCACACTAAACACAACAATGGCGATCTCTCTCCTCTTCACTCTCAGCCTCCTCTTCGCCGTCACCGGAGCCACCGCACCAGGCCTCATCCTAACCGTTGTCAACAACTGCCCCTTCACCATCTGGCCCGCCATCCAGCCGAACGCCGGCCACCCCGCCCTCGAGCGCGGCGGCTTCCCCCTCACCACCCTCACCCACCGCTCTTTCCCCGCCCCCTCCGCCCACTGGTCCGGCCGTCTCTGGGCCCGCACCGGCTGTACCCACACCAACGGCCACTTCTCCTGCGCCACCGGCGACTGCGGCGGCCGCTTGGAATGCAACGGTCTCGGCGGCGCCGCCCCCGCAACTCTAGCACAGTTCTCCCTCCACCACGGCCACGCCGATTTCTCATCCTACGCCGTCAGTCTGGTCGACGGGTTCAACCTTCCGATGACTGTCACGCCTCACGAAGGTAATTAACGTTCGAAATATTTACAATAATATTTCATTTCACCAACTCAACTATTCACCGTTGTGTGTTGATTTTTCCGGCAGGTAAAGGGCAGTGCCCGGTGGTGGGTTGTAGAACCGATTTGCTAGCCAACTGTCCGCATGGGCTGCAGGTTAAAGGGCCGCCGCATGGGGCGGTGATAGGGTGTAAGAGCGGCTGCGCCGCCTTCGGGACGGATGAGCTTTGCTGCAGGGGCCATTACAATAGCCCACAGACGTGTAGGGGGTCGAGCTACTCGGAGTATTTCAAGCACGGTTGTCCGGCGACGTTCACCTATGCGCACGATAGCCCATCGCTCACGCATGAGTGCTCTGCGCCACGTGAGCTTAAAGTAATTTTCTGCCACTAGAAGACAATATGCCTTTTGTAGTACTGCTTTTATTATTATTATTATTGCACGGATAGATTCGTAGGGTGTGTTTGGATGTACTAGATTTGGTTGTGTCTGAAATATCAATTAATGCTGTATTACTGTAGTTCTCTTTTCATTATCAAAAAAGGAACAAAGAGTTGGTATGTTTTAATATTGGTGATTTTATGTTTGGAGTTCAACAGTTTGATGTCAAAACTAGGTTAAAATTAACCTAGAACTCGAACACCACTAAGAAAAATAGATTTATCACAAAAAATCACATAACCTGATAACCATGGATTAAAATTTTATTTCAAAAATAAGTTTCAAGTTGTAAATATTAAAAATCCATTGGGAACATTAGAGAAACCTTAGGACATGATATAAATAAGAGGGGAAATTGAAAAAGAACAGTAAACTAGAGTTAAAAATAATCTATCAAATTTCACTAACAATAAAATGGTAATATTGAATTTCAAGTTTAATATATATTGAATATATAAAGTCTTAGTTATTTCGGCGAATAATTTAATTTATTACTATTTTATTATTGATTTTTTTTTGTTTTATCTAAAATTCAAATATGTGAGAGCTCGGTAATCCTATCAATTACTTTTTCTAAAAAGGAATTAGAAAACTTTTTAAATTACATAATTTAGAGATAAATAAGAACATATAATGTAAGGATAAAGGTGAAAGACATTGTTATACACGCCATTTGCCGGAATGGAAAGAGAAAAGAATGGCCTTGCAGAAAAAAGAGAACATTGGATACCCTCATCTGATTGGAACAAGAGCCATGCTCTGATTCTTTGATTTACGTGCAATTTTTGGCTTTTTTATAAATACTATCGACTAAAAAAAATTACTTTCACCAAACCAAGGAAAGTTTAATGTGTATCTCTAATGTTATAATTTATATATTTTAATGTTTGGGTTGGTTAGTATCCAACTATTCATCATCAACCGACGGTAAAAACTCTATAAATTAATAATCATGGGATCACCAAAATTTATTAATTAAAAAAGTTATTAATTAATCGATAAATTAACAATTGTTAATTAATATTTTATTAATTTATAATGAAATACTCAATTTACAAACACCTTTCAAATTTCCATTTAATTATTGTACAATGCAGGTACACGTATATAAAATGAAGGGGCCAATTTAAAACAACTCTTCAATTTCTCACCTTATTATGCTTGTTCAATGTATATGACTTTATGGACATTAAAAAATATTTTCTTTATAAATATAAGATCAAAATATGCTAACATAAACAAATCATATACACAATATGACTTCCCACCTTAAATCATTCATATAATATGTAGTATATAAGGAATTATTAATTTATATTTTATATGGGGTCTATAGAAACTATCAAAAATGTATTATCTTATAATTTTAGCGAATTTATTAATTTAGCACCCTATCCCCGAGTCGGGACCGGCCAAAAATATTATTTAGAGAGTTTATTAAATAATTGAGTATTAATTTATCGAATTTTTACTGTATATTATTGTATTTTGCATTTTAGGTTGATTAATTTTCACCACTCACTAACGAGCAACGCACAAAAATAAGTGGTATCTAACACCAAATCTGTTAAACCCGAGTTTCATATCTCACACGTCAATGAATGGGTTTTACTACAATTTTAAATCCAATTTTTTAAAATTTGGGCCTAGATCTGGACTCTATATTTTGTCTTGTTTTAGACATTAACCCAAGTCCATAAGTAAACATAGATCCAAATCTTGACCAAATTAAAGCCCAAAATATCAAGCCCAAACTCAAACTTCAAATCAATTATACATTTCACCCCTATACTAAACCATAATCTCTTAAATTTAGCCCAAAATTATTTCTTAAATTAATTATTATATTAAATACAATAAATAGTCTAGAAACTTACCCTGCAATCCACTGTCCGAATCATCACATCATACAACATAACAATCCCACGGCCACGTCGACATCTCCGCCCTTTCACACTTACTACTTAAAACGCGCCATTTACTACATCTCCCATTCAAAATCTCCTCTCTCTCTCAAACCCTACCCCCCAAAACCCTAACCCCAATTCCACAATAATGATACCTCACTCCTACGCCACCGATGCCCAGACCAAGTCCACCGAGCTCGCCTCCACCGTCGCCGCCGCGGTTTCTCCGCCGCAGATCATCGCCGCGTGCGCCGCCGTGGAGAACTTCCTCCGCAAGCACACCTCGGACCAGCAGCGGTGGTTCTTTTCTGTCACTTTCCCTGCCCTAATCTGCAGAGTTTTTGGCTTTGATGACTCGGCGCCGCCTTATGCAGCTCCCAGGCGTCACCCGTCCAACGGATGGATTGACGTTGCGATTTCAGAGAATGACTCGGAGCTTGCTGGTAAAGTTTTGTATTCATTCATTTCTCGTGAATTTAGGTTTTGATTAGTTTCAGATGCTTTGTGCATCGCTCGATTGTTGGATGCTTTTTGGAACGTTTGATTGATTTTTCCTGGATGTGTAAGTTTATAATAGAGTTTTGCGAACTGTCTATCGGCTGTATATTTATCAACGAGTGACATTTCTGCTACCAGAAACAGTTCCAAGCTTAGGAAGGTTCCTTGAGCGCTAATTTCAATCCCAATTTAGTTTTGCATGCTGGATTAATTGATTGATTTTCAGATAATTCTACATTTCATGCTTTGTTGGTTACTTGTTTACTTTTTTCTTATTATCTACAGAAGTCATGTGTGCTACTTAAGTTTCTTTTGATAAGCTTTAAATTACTCTTGAATTTCTGTTTGCAAGTGTTTTTTTTCTTTCTGCTTTTAGATTTATTTGTTGCTCAGTTGCTCGGTCCTGAATTTTGTTGTTTGTCCAATAATTTATATTAGATCAACATATCTGTTTGAGTGTGACCTGTTTCTTCAGTATATTCTTATTTTCAGCTAAGGTTTGGAATTGTGTTTATTTAGTTATCAGCAATCTTTTGGAAGGCTAGTAGTTTTTTCATCTCTACCTGCTATTTTGTTAACTGAGCATCCATTTATGATGTTCCTCTTGTCTTGTGGTTGGTCTGATTACAGGTAAAATTTTCAGCTTACTGTCACCAAATGGAGTTCTGTTATCTTCAATCTCAGGAATTGATAGGTTTTCTCTTGTCAAGTATATTTTTCCTACTGAACGATTGCCAGAATGGGTACGCTACATGCTTCAAAATGAGCGAGATTGTCGGGTTTTAGCTGACTTGTGTCCTCTGTTTAAGAACAGGATTAAGGAAGATTCAGTTAAGGGCTCTTCGTATCAGATTCAATTGAATGTCTTTGAATATTACATGTTTTGGTTTGCGTACTACCCTGTTTCTAGAGGTAATAGTGAGGGTTCAGAGACAGTTAAGGTTCAAAGGACTAAAAAGTTTAGGTTGGAGAACTGGTCTTATTCAATACCTGGTCTTACAAGTGCTAAACGTGGAACAGAAAAGAAGACTGAGAGTAATTTGTATATACGACTGCTGTATGTGTATCTTCGTTCGTTTGTGCCAGTCAAAGATTTAAATATGCATCAACCGTACCGTAGTTCCTTACTTCATTATTCTCCTGGTTATGATACTTCTGCAATAGAGCGAGCAGAGTTTGTAGTTAATACAATGATCCACTTTTGGCTTGTTGATACTGATTTTTCGCCCTTGCCAACGGGTGTATGTAAGTCATTTGGTGTAGCTTTCCCGTTTAGGTCTGTTCTCGGTGAGGCTCCACCTACTTCAGGACTTGGCGATGTGGTAAATATATTCATTAAGTATTTGAATCTGAGCTCCCTAGAAGCTCTGGACGGGCGCAGGCCTAATCATATTGAATATTCTGTGAGTCCTGGAATGGGAGTTTCAGGATCATCTGACCTTAAGTCGAGAGATGCTGCTTTGACTGTACAGTCCTTTGGATCTTGGAATTTCTCTATTCAGAGGCCATTATATAGATATATTTTGAGAACATTTCTGTTTTGTCCAGTGGAAACATCCATAAAGAATGCATCACAAGCATTTTCTGTCTGGGTCAATTATATGGAACCATGGTCAATTAGTTTTGAAGAGTTTGCTGATCTCAGTGAACCTTTGGGGCTGCCAACCGGAAGTGCAGAAAATAAATCACCATCTCCTGGATATTCATCTTCCTGGCAGGATTTTATATTGGCTAACTACCTATTTTATAGCTCCTTGGTCATGCATTTTATTGGATTTGCGCACAAGTTCCTCCATACGGACGCAGAAGTAATAGTTCAGATGGTTGCTAAGGTCTGTTCAATTCTGTTTCTGCTCCCTCTTTTTCCCCAATAATGGGAAGAATTTAATATCATCTTTACAACCTCTACCTCTATCCCCGCCTTGATTCAGATGTTGATTGTCTCAATTCAGTTTGAGGTTGTCTAGAATGTTCTGATTTTATTACCTGATATCTTATTGTCAGTAACATATCATCCATTGCTGTTTGACGCAGCTTTATAGTGAATGTAGTCAAATGCTAGAGTAGAGAGCAAGAAAAAAGAATGTGATCAATGGGCTTATCTCAGGGATTCCATTTATATGCTTAGTTATTCATATATTCCATTTTAGTGCAGGTGATGAACATATTAACTTCTTCAAACGAGCTCATGGAGCTTCTGAAGAATGTCGACACTGCTTTCCATTCAAAAGCTGCTGAACCTTCTAAATCAGTGCTTAGTGCATTGAACTGTTTCATTCCAACAATTCGCCAACAGTTACAGGTATTTATTTGTATTTGCTTCTCGTTGTTAAATGTGATGGTTAAATATTTGCATCTGGTAACTAAAGCAAAGGATGTACTTGTATTGAAGAATTCGAAAGTTGGATTTCAAATTCGTCAGCAAATCCATTGTGCTTGTTTGAATGATTTAAATTAACAATGGATTTTAAATCCTCTTGGAACCCATTTTAAATCCTTCCTCCAAATTCATTCGTCAAATCAAAATTCATCAATCCAAGCACAACCTAATAATTTCCTTTCTTCAAATTTTTTTAGCAAAACTGGTACTAGTGTGAGGAGTTGTTAAGTTCATTTCTCTCTTATACGAGGGAAATCTTTGAAACTCCTGTCCTCATACTAATATTTTTGGAAAATATTTTAAATAATTTACCCTGCTTGAATTGGCTTTCACATGTGCATTTACATAAGAGATAGCCTATCATGTGATGACTGGAGTAGACATATATTCATACTCAAAAGGCCACATCATGTTTTCCCATCCACCTTCGTAAGTGTTCACTGTATTAAACATAAGAAAATGGAAAACGGCTGCAGACATTCTTCTTTAGAATTCATCATTAGTATGGAGATTCCATCTCTGCTGATTCAAGTAGTAGCTGCATCTAATACCCATGTAAACCTCGCATTATATGTCTTCTAACTGATGGTTTCCAGTTCAATTTTAGGTTTTGTAAATTGTGACGGAAGTTTATTCTTCTAGACAATAACGAGACTATCTATTTCCCTTTTCCTATAATTTTTACATTTTCCAGTTCTCCATTTTCTGTTGATGGCTTCTACATGGCATAGTGTGAATTGGATATTTTAGAACATAGTTGTACTTTGTTTGAATCCACTCAATTTGGTTATCCTCTCAGGATTGGGAGGATGGGCTATGTGAAAGTGATGCAGATGGATCCTTTTTGCATGAGAACTGGAACAAAGATTTGAGTCTTTTTGGTGATGGGGAAGATGGTGGGCAGCAATTGCTTCAGGTTTAAATCAAACACCAAAACATTGTTGCTTTTCAATGATGTATACATCTACAAATATAGTTTGATAACTTAGATAACTCTTTTTTGGCAGCTCTTTTTGTTGCGTGCAGAGTCTGAGCTGCAATCAATCTCTGGAAACAATCTAACTCAAAATCTCGAGTGTCTGGACTCCCTGAAAAGCCAATTGAGCCGTTTGTTTGGTGGTCCCATTCGGAGAACCTCATCTGGTTCACCACCCCAGTCTACAAATAATCAGCACTACCGCCATGAAATATTCAAGCCTAGAAGTTTTGGTAACCAAACAGCGCCAGAGATAAAATACAAGGGTGACTGGATGAAACGGCCCGTCTCAGATGATGAGATTGCATGCCTAGCCTCGTTTCTAGTCAATTTATCTGCTCTTGTGAATGAGAGGCTCGGCCTAAACCGGGTTGGCGGGGACACTGGTGGGTCCTACGTGGAAGTGCCGCCAGGTGGCGTGAGAAGTGTGGATGGGGCCAAGGAGACTGTGAAAGCAGTTTTGTGTTCTCTTGTTTATTGGATTATGTGGTTGGGAGAGGCTGGAGTGCAGTTTATGAGAAAACACGGTTTGAGAGTGAATCTGAGGTTGCTAGCTTCGAAAAAGATACTGATGATGGTGTTCGTCTTTGCTGCGTTTTATCTGTCGAAAAGAGCTCTTGCTGTGTAAAGAAGGGTTTTTTTTTTTTTTTTTTTGGTTTTTGCATATATACGATGTAAGAGTTGAAGAGATGAACCGGAGTGATTATACAGAAAGGGCCCATATTGTACAGTGAAGTTGGTTGAGTTGCAATTTTGTATGTGAAAGTTTATTTGCTTCTGAACATTGAATATTGATTTGTAATGTGCAGAACAAAATATCCAGCGGCATTTTGGCACTCTCCAATGTGAAATGTTCGGGGCATCCTAAGAGCATTGAAATAGATGAGTACGGTGGTTTTTATCACATCCCATGTATTTTAATGGTACTAGGACACAATGACACCCGAATATACGGAATGTAATAATAACATGATAGATAGGCCTTTCCATTTATAAATGTGATGCTCTTTATCAATGTATTTTGCTATTCTTTGCATTCTTCCTGAGCAAAGCTCAATTTGTATTTTAAATAAAAATTTATCTGTACAAATTAAATTTACAAGTATATATGTAAGATATAAATAAGCATTCTAAATTCATTGCAAAACTTTAACTGAGTGAAGGAACATTTAAAATATTTGGAGGGATATAACGGGGAAACACCAATAAATAAAATGTTTTGAAGAAAATATTCAAAAAAAGTTAAATTATTGAACATTTGAACATCCAAATCATAATTAAGTAAATTCTTATTAATTAAACTAAAATTATATTAAGCTTCAATAAATTTTTAATATTATCTTAACCATTTATCTATTCCCCTCATTCACTCGGTCAATGTTGTTTGTGCCTTTTTTTTTTTTTTTTCTTGTCTTTAATCAATTAAGAGTTGAGATGAAACGAAACATCAAAATACAGGAATATCAAACAATTTTTAAATTAATACTAAGATGCTATTGATTATTTTAGAAATTATTTACAGCTAATTTAGAGATGTAACAAATCAAAAGTTAAAATAAAATAGAAACTCATTTAGTCTGACAAACTCAATGTATAAATTTCTTGAAGAAACTATAAATCATTGAATTGTAATTAGCATTTTGAGACTGTTTATTTTTTATTCCATATTCCTTACCAAGCCAATGAGTGTTGGTGATAGATGCTTCTTTTTAAGCATGTACTTTAATCAGTCAGAAAGTATACACGTTAATATAAACCTTTTAAGTATATCATACGACAAAAGAAAGTCACCAAGAACAACGACGTATTCTATCGAAGCCATGATAACAAGTAATCTCCAAATTGTTTGCCATTTTTAACACAATCGACATCACACTGATACAATATATTTGGCAACAAGGAGCAGCCATGAAATCTTTACTTCTAAGCTCTTGACATGTTAATTCAAACTAAGATTCCCCCAATAAATCATCTGTACTTATATGAATTAAGATTTGGTGTACTACTGCACTAAGATTCAGGTTTCAGACATGGAGTTGTTTTGTTTCACCGGAGGTCAAGAAACAGACTAACAGATCAGGGCAGGCTTTATTGGAAGTATGAAATAATCTATTTCAGTTCAGTGATTTGTCTGAAATTCTTGTGGCATTTTGATGTCAAAATACCCTCCAAATTCCATGGTCACCTTTTCATGATTGGGTTACTTTCTTCTATTCAATTCAAGCATCATTGAGCAACATTATTAACAAAAATGCACTCTTCTATTTTTAGCTTCTTGCAAAATTTGAGCATCTAAAATAGTTCCTCTTCAATACCAATAACAAATGTATGAACTGGTAAAACTAAAATTGAAAAACAAAAAACTCGTATCTCATTAAACTACATAATCAGCAGGATACCATAACATTAAAGATCTACTTAAACACGACAATATATGTCAAAACCCGGCACATAAAGTTCTAGCCTTTACTGTACCATTTGATTCGCTGGTAGCTTTCAAAGAACAAGATCCATATATGGCAACTCTAAATCAGTTCACGACATACCTCAATGAGGAAGTCACAATGCAATCCGTCTATAAATCGCTCGAAACGTCTGCCCTTCGTTCCTCTCGACTTTCTGCCCTTCCTCAGTTGCCGTGCTCAAGAGCTTCACAACCGGATCAGCTTCAATCTCATTCTCAGAAAGAGCCTCAAACAAAGGGTGACCCTCCAAACAAGAGTTCATCCACACACCAAGCTCCTCAACATCCGTGATTGTATATATAATCCCACCAACTCTAAGCACATAAGCATACTCATCAAGCAAATGAGGGCTAATTACTCTCCGCCTATGATTCTTCTCTTTGAAATGGGGATCCGGAAACAGAAAGAACATCTTGGTCAGCTGTCCTTTCTCAAAATAATTAGGAATGTACTTCATCGAATTAGTCCTAACGACTGATACATTAACATATTGGCCGGGATTTGAGGCCCTCAATGCTAGAATCCTTTCCTTCACATACTCCGTTACTTTATCCCTCAGCTCCATCCCAATCATGAGCGTATTTGGAAAAAGAGTCGAGAGGCTAATCAAAAGCCCGCCAAAACCACAACCAATGTCCGCAAACTCAATCTTTTTTGAACCGTTAGATTGATGATCAGAGGATGGGAACAACTGAGGGTAATGGAGGGTATATTCAAACTGAGCTGGGGATATTGGAACGGGAAAATGCGAATCACTCAGGGGATTGCTGTGGGCCCGAGCTCGATAGAAGCGTTTACGAGGAAGCCCAGTAGTCTTGCTATGCGTAGCATTCGGAGTAGATTCATGATCCAACATTTTCTAACCCTTTGAGCTGCAATTTACACCCCCAGCTAGTTAAATTAATATGACAATTGCAGGATGGCCAAAATTAACACAAAGTACACAAAGCATATTGGAACTTAATTGGCTTAATTGCAAGATTCTACTTAAACAATTCAATAAGAATATATGACATATAACTATGAGCGATAAAGGTTTAAGCTTTAATGGCAGAAGAGGAAGAAGAACAAGTTTGCTTATTAGTAACAACTCACCACCTATACATTCACTCATTTACCATAAATTGACTATAAATAAATATTCAGAGAGAGAGAGAATGGGTGGGGAGAGAGAGATACCGATTACCCTGTTCAGCCGTCGATCCGGAGGCTAAGGAGATGGTGGTGATTGTGGCGGTCTTGCGGCGGCGGCGGGGGGATGGGTGGTGGCTAGGGTTCAACTTCTGAAGATTTTCTCTTTTTGGTGACAAGATTTAATTTTCACGCTGCTGGTAAAGTAAGTGAATACTGAAAAAGCATTCCAATTTTTGAATTATATAATTTTTTTATTATATTAACTATTAATTTAATGATAGAAAATCTTAATATTATATATTTCTTCTTTAGAAAATAGTTATTTTGCACTTAAATGCTAATTTTTTAGAATTTTTATTTTTTTAATAATAATTAATAATTATTTTTTCATAACTAACTCACCCACCCACTATCTCAACTTTCATAAAAAAATATTATATTTTCACCTTTCAAAATTCAAAAATATATATATATATTTTTTCAACACACATACGTTATATCTATCATTTCAAATATGATTTGCTTTGTGTTTTTTTTAATATTATTTTTTGTTTACTTAAATTTCATTAACAACTAAAATAATATCATACCCGAATAATATATTGTGCGTAGTACGGGGCACATGCTAGTTATAGCTTATAATATAGCAAGGAAGTAGTTATTTTTCCTTAAATGCTAATTTCTTAGAATTTTTTTTTTTTAATAATAATCATTCCATAACCAACTCCCCCACTATCTCAACTTATATAAAAAATATATATTATATTTTCACCTTTTAAAATTAAAAAAAAACTATGTCAACTTCCATATTATATTTAACTCTTTAACAATGATATGTCGTGCGTAGTACAGGGCACGCGTTAGTATAAAATAATAAAATGGAAAAAGGCTAACACCAAACAAATGGAATTTAGCCCGACGAACTCGTGAAGCTCGACTTGAAAAACATATAATAAAACATTTCGAAATGGTAAAATTATGGTTTTAGTGCTATAAGATAAGTGAAAATTTAAAAAGTAGTATTATAAGTGTAAGAACACCAATTTTATTCTTAAAAAAATTAGCCTTGATTTTTTATTTTTTTAACTCGGCCTGAAATTAGTCAATTGATTCAACATAGATTAAGTTCAATTTTTTAATTTTTGAAATATAAAATTCTAATAACTCTAACATAAATTATTATTATCCAAATTTATTCTTTATTTCACTCTACTTTTAATTTCTTATAAATATAACTATCTATCAATTACTATATCCACCATTTTACCCATTCAACAATTAAAATTGTTTATTATATTCATTATTTCTCCTTCTTTTTCATACTTTATAAATTATAATTTATAATATATATTTTTTAAGTTGATATATTATATTATACAACTTTTAATATTTCATATAATTGACGAGTGTAATTTATTTTATTTTTTTGATTAATTTTCTCTTTAGATTTTAGAAGTGTAACTCATTCATGTGCACTTTTCATATCACATGGGTTTATATTTACTTATTTTATTGGCTATTAATTGCATTTTGCACTATTATGATGTGGTTAATATTATTAAGCCACTGTGGTGTGGTAGCTGAGACACTGTGGTGTGGTAGCTGAGATCTCTTGTCCTATTATTTTACGCACGTACTACTAACCTGGCAGCTAGTCTATTCGTATTCCTCCCAACCACCATTTATTTATGAGAAATTACACTTAAACCCCCTTATTTAGTGCATAATTACTAAAATTTCCCCTTACATATTTATAATTCCCAACACAACCCCTCTTGTTAAGAGTATCTTATCATTACACCCCCTAGGGGTGGCAAATGGGCGGTTCGGGTTGGGTTTGGGTTGGTTCCAACGGGTTGGTTCTTAAATGAGTTGGGTTCTTAAATGGTTCTAAGGTGGAACCAACTCAACCCAAAAGGGAACCAAAGTTAACCCAAAAGGGAACCAAAGTTAACCCGAAAGGGAATCAAGTCCAACCCGACTCAATATACCTTACATTTTGTTCTTTATAAGTTAGATTATTGGTAAGCAAATTGGGCCTAAGTTGAAATTAGTTGGACCCAACTTGAAACCAAGTTGGAACCAATTAAGAACCAAACAAAATTTCTTAGGAACCAACCCAACCCGAACTAGTTTAATTGGGTTGGAACCATGGTTCCGAATCCATTTCGCCACCCCTACCCCCGTGTGCTTAAAAAAATCTTATAATTTTACTTCCTATAAATTTAACAAATAGACCATTGAGAGCATGCATTAGTAATTTCTAATAAGTGAAGGGGAGTTTTGGTAATTACACAATAAATGAGGGGGCTGCATGTAATTTTCCCTTATATCCCTAACGTATCTTATTAATTAACCCCTCATCACTGCATTGTGACACATACATAATAACATAAACAGAAAACAATACATACCAGATGTGTACATAAACTTTACAAAAATGAATATTGAAGTCGAAAATATGGCTAAAATGAAGAGTGTGAATAAGATTGGTGCTAAGAGGTCTCTTAACAAAGGGGCATGGACAGCTGAGGAAGACACAAAACTTGCTCATTATATCGACATACATGGCCCCAGGAGGTGGAAATCTCTGGCCATGAAAGCAGGTTCAATATATATGTATACATATTTATATATATATATATATATATATATATATATATATATTTGCATGTTTTGCACTTCGCCTCATATTCTAACTACGAATATTTGCACTCGACAACCCATGTTTTGAGTTACCGCATGAATATTGCAACAAAACGGAATTAGTAATATTTTGCAACAAAAATCAAAAGTTGTGACGTTAAATACAAAAACTTTTGTACTGAAACATTGTATAGTATGTATCAGATACTATATATGAATAGAGTGTATATACTAATATTGAAAATATGTGTGTGTTTGTGACACAGTGTTAATTTGTTGTTGCAGGATTAAGTAGGTGTGGAAAGAGTTGCAGGTTAAGATGGTTAAACTATCTTAGACCAGATATCAAGAGAGGAAACATTTCTGATGCAGAAGATGACCTTATACTCAGGCTTCATAGGCTCTTAGGAAATAGGTATATATAATATAAATTACCCTGCAATTAATTTTCATATACATGTATATGAAAAATGATTGATTGCCCATATATCAATATATATATATGTGTGTGTGTGTGTGTGTATAGGTGGTCTTTGATAGCTGGAAGACTTCCGGGTCGAACTGATAACGAGATAAAAAACTACTGGAATGCTCATTTGAGCAAGAAAGCCACATTAATGGAGAAATTACCAGCAGCCTCAACTATATTACAAACTAATATGCATAAAAAGAAGACAAAACCAACTGAAAGCATTAGCAATAGTAGTAGAGATGGTGAAGAAGAGCAGTTAAGCTCTTCTGATGATGAGTTATTTGATTTTTCGACAAGAGGAACATATGGGTTGGAATGGATCAAAACTTTTCTTGAACTTGAGCAAGATTTCTAAGTCTTTGGACGCGTAATTTTGGCCATGAAATGAGAAACTAAACAAGTAAATTGTTAACAATGAATGACAAATATCCTAATGCTGAATATGAATCTCGAGAATACAAGAAAAAAAGATGTATCAAAGTTGTTTTGTTCAATGAATTGACAATTGTATCTGCCTTACATATGTGCATCATAGTGTGTGTTTTTCTGTAACTTTATTTGTACAAAGAATGTTTAAACCTGTCGTGGTATGTACAAAAGGATTTCATGTGACCAAGCAAAATCCCAAAACAGCTTTACTACAAGTATAATTTGATTATTCGTATATGTAAGCCGAATGCAGATTGAGATACCTGAAATACTCCTCTTTCTTGGGTCTGCAGATGAAAATTAAACTGATTGTTGATGAATAGATTTTGGTAGCTGAAAATAAGTACATGCTCCATACCCCCTCCATTTTACTGCCATTTGCTTTCATTCCACAGAGCCATAACTTTTAACTCTTTTTCTGCTCTGATCTTACATTGGCTTCATCAATTTCTCTGCACATTACCCTCATAACTGAATTGCAAAATTGATCTTTAACTTCCTCATATTACAAACTGACAATTTGCTTCAAAAGTAGATCCCAATCATCCACACACGCACAACCAAAGGGTCGGGACTTATCATGACTGATTCGGCATCTGAATGCGATTGAGCCTGCTAGACCATAACGAATGCAAAATCATATGGAAAAGATCATATCGCACTGGTTTTGGATTCCAGAGGAAATGCCTTTGTAACTTCTTAACATTAGCTTGCATGATTAGATATTTTCTCAAAGGGATGGCTAAGAGTATCTCCTTCAGCTTGGGAATATCCTTCTCGGCCACAATCACAGAAAAAGCATCCCAATTCAGAACATCACTCAAAGGAGGAACAAAATGATCAGCAATAATAACGGGCACACACTCATAGTATATGGCCTCAACGATTCTCGGGCTGTTGACCTCAAAGCCCATGGGGCAAATGCAGTATTTGCTCGATTTCATGTGTTGAGGATAAGACATATTTCTCGATACTCTATTAGGTAAAGGCCCGTAAATCCTCATGTCGTCGTCTTTGTCGCCCCAGTACTCGATAAGCATAGGACGAACCCTGCCATGTCTGCGTCCAGCAAAGAAAGCAAGAATTGGACGTTGTGACACTCTTTTTCCGCCGATAAATCTATGAGGCCTTCTCGAACGACGTATGGTGGTTTCTGGTAAGGAAACGTCTTTTCCGGGAATAAATATCCACTCTGATGCATCAGCATTGCAAAGAGCTTTAAGAGTGTTTCTTATAAGCTCCTCATGCTCCTTCAAAGTATAAGGTCCCTGTAAAGTGATGCAATACGGAAAAAAAAATCATAAAATAGACAAAGATCAAAATATAATTATGGTTACAAATTCGCTTTCTGAGCAAATAATAGCAGTGACACATAAAAATTGTAATTTAGCACGTGAAGATAAAAGCGTGGCATTAAATTACCATACCCAATCGTGGCAAGCAACAAGAAAATGGTCCGATCCATGAGTGCGGTTCCAGAATGGATACTTTGCGGCAAGCATATTTACATAGTCACGCAGAAATATTGACAATGGCCTTAGATTATGTGAATTAGGAACATAAAGAGTGAGTCGTAACTGGTGTGAACTATATGGAAGATAAAACAAGTGAGCCTTCTCGGGGTCCTTTGTCACGAATTGCCTGTTCTCCTGAATTAACTTCATAAACCATCCCTCAGACGAGTAAATTCCATTAAGAATAGGTTGATGAAAAATAGGTGGATGTCCTTCTTGATAAATGTAAACTTTTAGCATCCGCTCCATCCATTCATAGCTCCTGGGAATTGATTTTTTGCAACCAAAGATAAAAGAAGATCACGAGAAGGAAAATGAATATTCTGAAGATTCTTAAGTGATTTGTTGCTTACATGCGAGGACATGCAAAGAGAAGTAAACTAAGAACGGATTCAAATTTTTGAAATGCCGTCAATAGATTATAGATAGCTCATTAAGAGCTATTGTTTAATGGATGCACAAAGAAGGAAAATCTTAAGACAATCCTCTACAGCACCGGACAAAGTCCGAAGTACGTGTTATAACAAGCTTATACATGTGTGCGTGCCTAATAAATATACTTCTGCATGACATGTCAAAGTCACTCCTATGTTTTGATCAATGTTACTATGTAACCAATTTATGGATGGTAAAAGGGCTATAACTAGATTTGTCATTGCTAAATTCATTTTCTCTTAGTAAAGCTTTTATTCACATCTCAATAAATTTTTCATATTCCTTCACCAGACATCATATACTGCTGCAATCAACTTCTCAGAAGCTCTGTTGCATTTGATTTATGAAACATACAATATATGGATGATAAATGATTCTATTTATATCTTATTAAATATTTAAACAACATCTCAACAAGTTATTCACTCCTTCAACAGTGATATAAGAGGCTTCACTTATTCCCCAGCCAGCAAAACTTTTACAGAACTCATATGTAGGAGCAACCTCATCTTGTAACCCACTCATCAAAATCACATGTTGGCAAAGAAAACTGATGACAAAAGACAGAATCAGATAACAAAATCTCCTAAACATAAAACAAAAGGTTTCATGTCACAAGTGGGGAGTTATGGAATGTCAAGTTTCGTTGACCTAAATGAAAATATGGGTCAACTAATTTGAATAGCATAAAAGTTGTAAAAAGACATGGCCGAAGTCACATGTATCCTTTAGGTAGCAAAAGGACTATCATAATAACAGGGCACACTATTCAAATTTCTATTTCTCATGTCAGATGAACCTCACCACGTAAAGAAAGATCACCTCAGAAGCTGTACACTCTTGAGACTGAATAGCCATCTAATATGGACTTAATTTTATAAATAACCCCACTTGTTACTTTTTAGTAAGTTAGTAAATAACCATCTGAATTTCCACAAGAGATCATGCACAAATATCCAGTTTCTTACTTTTGCAATTTCCAAACAGATCACACAGATACTCAATATAGAAAGTTTTGAGCTACATCCTAAATATGACATCTTTTTTTTTTTTGTTTTGGATCACAGTACAAAACGCAAGGATTTTTAAATATGATTCACTAATTGTTATATACCGTATTTAGGGTTCTCTTATTTACTTTTTCTTTCAACATTTGCACACATATTTGACAAAATTAATGTGAATCGTCCTTGCCTTTTCTGGTACCCATTGTGAACGATCTGGAAAATATCACATGCCATGATAATTAAAATGGAGTGAAATTGAAAGCTGAGAGCACTCAAGGGACCTGATGGTCAAAGGGTGCTTGCTTATGTGTCAAAGTTAAAATGCACACTGAAAGACACCCTTGGTTGCTTTAATCTGATTTTCACAAAAGACTACAGAGCAAGGATGCCAATAATGTATGGATTCTAAAACCACTGTAATTTCTGTCGTGCAACACAAGTTAGCCTATTTTTCAACTTGAAGTTGTGTCTTCAATATTTAAAGCAAGTTTGTTCATTTTGTACCCAAGTTAGTACATAGTACCTACAAAGATGCACATGCCGTAAAATAGGAAAAATGAAAGCAAAATCAATACTTATTAGGTATCACAAGATATACCTCTTGAACGTAGAAACATTCCGGAACAGGGGTGCATACAATTCTGGATCATCATCACTAGAGAGAGACGCATTCTCAATATCTCGTTTAGCGAATGCAAGTGCCTCATCTGGTGTCAATGATGATAGGTATCTCTACACACAATAAGATATCCAATTTTAAGAAACATAATATAAAAGAAAATACAAGACGTATTATGCTAGAAAAAGGGACCCACCTCCATTTGACGAGGGATCTTCTTAACGTTATAAGGGAATGATGGTGGTGTAATTGAATTCACTCTGTTTCTTCCCCTCCTCCTTTCGGAAACTCTTCTTTCCTTCTTAGAAATCACCACAGGTTGATTTTGTTTGGCAGAAGAATGAAGTGAAACCACTACAGTGGCATCTTGAACAGTTTCAGGCTGCATATCCACTTGCAAAGAATGACTCTTATCCATATATACTGCAGTATTCATAGGTTTGTTCGATGAAATTGCGCTCTGTTTTGTAATCCATTCAGTCAGTGGATAAGGAAGTGAAGAAATCTGTACCAAAATACTACATACTGTAAGAACTGCACAGATAAGGAACAATTTTCGCCAGTCGATTCTGAAAAACAGAATGGCTATGATCCTCCGCAGTAGCTTACTCATATCTATATAATGTATTGACTTGCTTTGTCGTAAACCTCCTAAATTTTACTTCATCTAGTTGACTGGTGGCGCCTTTTTGCAGTTCCACCATGTTCAGTGCTTACGAAGGAGAAAGCTCTTGAGTCTGTCATTAAATAGTCCATGAGTCTGTAAAGAGAAAGTTATCTATATGGTATTGCAAAAGAGGCATAAACTCTTTGCATGTGAATCCCAGTAAGATTCATCATTTCCCAGCTTAAACAAGTTTGGGGGAAAAAAAAATACATTAACTTCCTCACCCCCAGAAAATGAAAACGATAAATCAGCTGAATCAAATAAACCAATAAAACCACTGAAATGAGAAAGATGAAAAACCAATACCAGAACACAGATTTAAAAAGGAAATATCATGAACTACCTATATCAACACGAAGCATTTCATTTGAAAAATGGGTAGTCAACACTCAATAAGATATATGATATCAATTCATGAGCTGTCAATCCACCTAATAAGTAATACCCTCGCATATCATCAAACAATCAAAAACTTAAAAAATAAATTGCAATTAGCCTTAAATTTCACAACTGTTGACTTTTACAACATATAATCATACCTTATTCATATCAATGGATCACTCACTATACATTGATACATAAATACACGTCCACATACATACATACATATATATAGATAGATAGACAGATATATACGTATATACCCAGCATGAAGATTACAGATATTATGTATGAAGCAACCAAATAAAATCATATTTACCTTGAACGATAGATGGAGAGAGAGAGAGAATTTGAAACGACGCCGTTGAAAGATGGTTTTGTGGAAAAGTATAGAGAGAGAGAGGGGTGGAGGGAAAATAGCATCACCGATGGTAACGGTATATATATGATCATCATTTATTTGGTGGACTTTTCTCTCAATATATATATATATATATATATATATATGTATTATATCTCTATTTAAAATTAATATTCCTACATTTTTAGAATTGAAAAATGGGTTGATTGAAATTAGGCACACTCAATGACTAGAAGAAAAAATTAATTTTTTTTTTCTAGACCTTTTGTTGTTACAAAAAATTAAATATCTAGTTAAAAAAACAGATATTGAATGAAGAAATCACACTAAAACTAATGTTTAATTTGTGAAATTGATTCAATATAATTAAAAATTGAATCAACCTTTAACAATATTTAATTGAGTCAACTTCCACTTTACAAATTATTTTAGTGCAATTTATATTCAATTCCATGTTATCCAACTAGACATGATGTTGGGTTGGTTCTAATATTTTCTTATTATTTTTTAGCTTTTTACCATCAATCATTGAATTCTTTTCCTTTCCTTGGTAAATAGTATTGCTTAGATTAGACCCAATATTCATAACTCAATTATCAACTTAAACACTTAATTTGAAGCATTAATGGATGTATATTTCTTAAATTCTTAATACAATTTTAAAAAAATCACTGAAAATCATAGTATAAGTTTCACCAGAACTCTAATTTTCCGATTTAACTCAATTTGAAGAAGATTAGGAGTATAATTGAGTGATGAAAGATGAAATTTTATATAATTTGGTCTAATACTTTATTATAATTATTTAAACTTTATATTATTAATATAGGCTTTTATCATTCTTACTTTTAAGTACGGATTTTAATGCTTTCTTACTTCCTTTATATCATCGATACATAAAATTTAGAAATATTTTCAAACACAATTGATTAAATATAATTAATTATGAGAGTTGAATAATCAGAATTAATAGAAACTCAAAAGGTAGGAAAAAAAATACAGAGAATTGTTGTCATGAGTAAAGTGATTAACATATATATTACTAATCTAATTTAATTATAAAAATACCATAATCATTATTAATTTTTATAATTTAAATTAAGAGAATTAAAATCATAAGTTGAATTTATACACACTTCAAAAAAAAAAAGATTATTTTGAATCCTAATAATTACTTATATTAAGACTATGTAAAAGAATCCTTTTATATAGTCACTTGTCCTAGAAAGTTGTATTAAATTAAAGAACTTTTTTATATCCATCACGTTAATATAATAAAATAAAAAGATAAAAGAAAAGGCCCACGTATCAGCGTATAACATTCTGGACCTTCCATGACTAGATATAAAATATTGGAATTGTAGAGTGGATAAGATTGGGCCATGTACTAATTGGTCTTTATCTAGTAACATCTAAATTGATCCAATGTGCTTGGTTTTAACAAATTTTTATCATTTAATTTATTTTTTTTAATATATTTTATAAAATGAAAAGATCAATCATATTTTAAACAAATTAATGAAGCTAAATTGGGTAAGTAAATATGACCTGAAAATCAAGTTGACCTTATAATTTTAGTCAATCTGATTTGTGTTTGGCACTATTTTAAAAGATCTTAACATAAAACCTATTATTTATATCTCTTACATCACAAATTATATTATATGCCGTCTATATACATATTTATATGAAAAAATAATCACATAATCTGATTTGGTGTTGTGTTTGTGTCCTCTATGATATTTGTTTTAGGAAAATTATAAGATAAAACAAGTGTAATAGACACCTAAACCTAGTATTTGTGTTTCTTACATATTGAATTACTTATTACCAAGGTTCAAAATTTCGGTACTAACCTAAGTTTCGGGTAGTTAAATATTAGAAACGTTTCGGAAACGTTTCAGAAAAGTAGGAGAAAGTTTACAAAAATGAGAAAAAAGGCGGAAACAATGTGAAATAAAGTAAACAACAAATGTTATCTTTATTATTTTTAAAAATTAATATTTTGTTTCAAAATTTATACATGCATACCAATAGTTGATAAAAATTTCAATAACGAACTAAGTGATAATATTGGATTCAAATTTAGCGCTCTTATAACATATAATCGACAAAGTTCAAGCAACTTAACATGTAAAATACAAAATTGTAAAAGTGTTATAATGTGCCTAAACCGCAAGCGCACGGCTTCGGTGCAGTACAAAAGATATCGTTCCCACGAGGACCGAACAATCAAGCACTAGCTTATCAATTATCAGTAATCTAAACCTAACGAAGTTATGAGATAAAAAGTAAAGAAAACGGAACAGAACGTATAAAACTGGTTTTGATTATATGAGATTAGTAATTCCAGAATCAGGTTTCACCACAACATATGTTATCAATTCAATTATATTACCAATAAAATTACGATCGCTACTTATGAAGGACACTATCCAATTATACTTATTATCTTCTGTCGAAGTATAACAATTTACCCAAGTTAATTAATCAACTACTTTCGTGATGATTAGACTAAGCTCAGATTCATTAATCTCTATGATAATGTATCGATTCCTCAAAAGACCTAAAACTACTTTCGTGATTTAGGATCCTAGGTTTGAATTCTAGGGTTCCAATTTAGATGTCACCTTTCAGAATTTTCACCTAATATCTATGAACATGTAAATATGTGGCCAGCAAATTCACAAGCATTAACAATCAAGAATCCAAATCATAAGCACATGCGATGTAACGTAAACGAGAATATAATTCAGGCTGATAACATATTATCGGGCTATTCCCAATCCCAGAATAAAATAGATTACTCTATAGATGTGAAGAAACAATCGACGATAATAAAGGTAAACATCACAGATAAACGAGAATTAAAAGAGATTAAGAAAGATAAACTCGACAAAACCCGTTGTCAAAGATCCTGTTTACAATCAATTCTCGAATCTCGTCTCTCGATCTCTAATCCTTACAGCCAAAATCAGAAAAACGAAGTTCGAACCCTAAAACAATATTCGGAGGGGGTATTTATACCTAATCTAGAACATAAACCCGAAGTTGGGCCGAATATGGGCTTTCAGCGTTCAGATTCAAAATAGCGCGCGTTCGTACGCCGCCTAATACGGCACTTGTACGCCGCTAATAAGGGCGCCTGTACGCCGAACAAACTGGCGTTTGTACGCGAGGTGGCCTAAATTCTCTGCCTTCGTTGTTCGGGCGCGATTTAACACGGCGTACGTACGCCGTGTATTTCGTTGTTCGTACGCCGTTTATAGCGGCGCCTGTACGCCGTTTAAGTGCAACTTTCAATCAACACGTTCTCGATTTCAGCCTACAATTGGTGTTTTCCGTTTGCAACATAGAAATTCCCTACGGCACTCAAAAGTGACATTAAACGCATTTGCGGGATAAAAATATGATTTAAGTTTATAATAAACGTGTCGAATGAATGATGAAAATTGCGTAAAAATGAGGTTTATCAACCAGTGTTACGGTATATATTTTTAAATTAAAAAAGTAAAAATTGTTCATATAATATCATAATCGGTAGTATATATTATGTTGTTTGTTAAAATAATCATTTAATAACCCATATATCGTTATAAAAAAATTGTACATTTGTGTATTTTTTTATGTGAGTATTTGAATATAAACAAAATTATCTATAATTTCTTTGATTAATTATTTAGAACTTATTCGATTATATTTTGGACTTAATTAAGTAAATTTTTGGATTTTATAACTCTTTTATGTCTTTTTTTTAAAAAATTATTCACTATTATATACTCTGGGAAAAAGAATTAAGAAACTTTCAGTGTTTCGTGGGAACTATGGAAACACTGAAAGTTTCGATGGAAACATTACGAGTTTTCTTGCAAATATTGTAATTTCGAAACTAATTCATACTTTATTTTCGTTTAGTTGAAACACATAAATTTTTCGAATTTTTCGATGAAAAAAAAAGAAAATTAGAACCATGCTTATTACATTGTGTGTGATACACATAAATAATTGTATATAAAAAAATAAACACAAAAATGAACATTAAATATATTAAATTAATATAAAATTCTGTGGATTAGGGGGGCCCACCCCACAATTTTCTTATTGGACTACGAAGTGTGATAGTTTTTGAAGATATTTGATGATGTGGAGTATGAATTTGATGATGTGGTAGTTTTTCAAAAACTTGCTATTGGAGGTAGTCTTAGCATTGTAATTTAGGCAAACAGCGCCTAATATAAAATCACCCCCACCCTGCGTACATTAGCGTCTCAGCAGAGCAGGGCAGCAGGCTATCCATAAATAAAAAAACTCGAAACCCTAATTCTCGATAACCTCAACTATCCATCAATCATTCAATCGATCAAAAAGCTGATTTTATTCGGAGGACGTTTTCAGTTGCTGGTGCGGAGAAGGATTAATTATCAAGAGCGAAACCCTAATTCGCCTGCTCGCGCCGCTGTTTTTTGCGTGTTTTTTCTGCAATCGAGCAATCGATTTTTAGCGGTTCTCGTGAAGAGTTAGATCTGTGAAGCTTTCGGATTATTATTGGAGAAATTGGCGAGGAATATTGATTGGTTCGAGGAGGCGGTGGCTTGGAGACTCGATTCTGCAACGGCGCCGGAAGAAGAGGGATTTATCGGCGATTTTCTCCGATCTACTGAGTTTGTGCTCTCAGATCGTTTCTTAGAGTTCTGGATTGAGATCTACGCAGTTTGTGTTTTTGTCCATGGAAGTTTGATGAAGTTCTACTTGATTTGGGAGTGTTAATCTTTGAAACTTTAGAAGGCTTTTAGTCGGTTTGATTTAATTTTTCTCTGAGTTATTGGAAAGAAGTGAAAAAAAAAAATTCTGCAATTTCTATTGTACTTGCTTATTTTGGCAATTTTTTGAGTTGAATATCAGGCCTTATATATTTTCTATAAATTGACGGCCTTTGTTTCTGTTTGTGGTTGTTCTCTCTGAGAGAGAGATTAGATATACAAAGTACGTGGAAACAAAAGGAAATTATGGCTGTATATTATAAATTTAAAAGTGCAAAAGATTATGATTCAGTTATGATCGATGGCCACTTTATATCAGTGGGACACTTGAAAGAAAAAATATTTGAATTAAAGCATTTGGGCAGGGGCACTGATTTTGACCTAGTTGTCACCAACGCCCAGACTAATGAAGGTTGGTTTTGATTATCTGAATTATGAAATTTTTGTTTGTAATTAAAAATTCTTAAAACAATACAGGTTTAATCTATTATAGTATGTTTTTCTTTAGATAAATCACGTACTTGTGCAAGTGTTCTGATTTAATGTGAAATTGGTTAACTGAAGAATTGGTGAACCTATGTTTATCAACCTTAACCCCAAGGTGTCGAGGATTGGCTCACGGGTTATATGTAGCCTTTCTTGAATGGTGTTTATACTGATTATTGCTGTATCTATACTTGTGTTCGACATAATATTGAAATGTGGATGGTGGTAATTCAAATCTTGATTAATCATATGTTGATCAAAAGTTCATCCTTGAGGAATCTGAGGTTGGCTCATGGGGTTTTGTGAACTCACAGTAACACAATAGCTAGTGATTTTTGTGATAACTAACATGAGTTATAGAATAACTTGGTCCTTTTCTTTGTTTAACATACGTATTCATCTCTGGATTTGCTGGTGCTAGTCACACAAACATCTTTTTGTAGTGTTTGCTCATCTTTACAAATCTCTGGTGATGTTATTAACTTTTATTGTGATTTTAATTTCCAAAACATTCTGCTTCAAATAGAAAAAGTGGGTACACCAGTATTCTAATTTGTTACTGCGTCAAGTAGGTGTTTGTTAGTTAAAATTTGTTGTCTGACATCTGAAGCAGTGTTAATGATGTCACTAGGGTAAAATGGTTCTGGATGTTGGGATTAGAGTATCTAGAGGCCCATTGTAAACGCTTGAGCATGATGTGTGTCCTAGGTTAAATATTTCAGTTCTTTGTAGTTAAATTGTTTGTGGAGAAAGTTTTTTCCTACCTGGATTTTGAGAATCAGGCTAGTGATGCTGTTATAGTTTTTCCTGCCTGGTTTCTGAGAATCAGGCTAGTGATGCTGATATTGATAATAGTAACAATAGGTTATTGGGATTAGACCTTTGTGGGATTTTACTGTATATGTTCTTTTGCATTTGTATGGTGGTTTTGTGGGGTTCACAGTCTTATTGTTTTGTAATTTCAGAGTACCTTGACGAAGGAATGTTAATTCCCAAAAATACTTCAGTTTTAATACGCCGAGTTCCTGGACGTGCTCGCAAGCCCATAGTTACTGCACCTGTTACTGAACAACAAGAGTATTGTCTCAATCCTTTAAGTTTTGTTCATCCCTTTACTTGTAAAAATAAAAATAAGAATAAGAATAAAAACTACTATATTTTGATAGTGATAGTTTACAAATGCTTACAATAGTTGGCAAGTAATTTCTTGTCAATCATGGATGTTGGCATAGGTTTAGCTTGTTCATTTGCTAAAGTCCAACTGACACGGGTGGTTCTTGGGACCTGTTATTGATTTTGTTGTGTGACTTAATAGGTTAACTGTGCAAAATAAGGAGCACTCCCATCCAACCACCCCATCCATAATCTTAAAAATAACAAATAAAAAATCTTGCAATCTTCCAGTTGTCGTGGCATTTCTTAGTTCTTAGTTGAGTATTTGAATATATACTGTAGGTCAAACGTGGAGAATAATTCTGATGATGTTCAAGCTGTAAAAGGTAGCTTTTCTGGAGCAGATCCATCTGCCATGAGATATGTAAGCTTTCATTCATTTATCCTCTAGAAGAATATTAGTTTTTAATCTCACTGCAACTAAAAATTTGGGATATGACAGCACCTGAACGTGAGTATTTAATTTCTATATGCATCAACACTTTTGATCCTTGGTCCTTGTAGGCTGAAGATTTAGATTGGGATGAATTTGGAAATGATCTTTATGCAATTCCTGAGACTACACCGGTCCAGTCGAGCATTCCTGTTCAAAATGCTCACCCTGTTAGCAAAGAAGATGAGGATAGCAAGATCAAGGCTTTAATTGACACTTCAGCCTTAGATTGGCAGCAGTAAGAAGTTCTTTTGTTTGCGCTTTGGTGATGATAATACTTTGTGATGTTTGTCTTATCATTATTGATCCTTAGAACTTACCTGTTGTACTTTGTCATGTGCAGTCAACCTTCTGATGGCTTTGGTCCTGGTAGAGGTTTTGGACGTGGTATGGGTGGAAGAATGACCGGTGGACGTGGTTTTGGTGAATTTTCTCATCCCTTATCATTGATGAAATATTTATGCCTGAAAGAGTTTCTTATGTTGTTTAATTATCAGCCATAGCATTATTATGCTCCGCGCTTTATGTGTTTTTAACATGCTTTGTCTGGAAAACACATAGTTTTGAAGGAAAATTTAAAAGTTTGTGTTTTTTTTATATCATTGGAATATGGCACGTTCTTAGCTCAGGACATTGATTTTATATCACTGTATTGATATGCCTCTGTTCCCTATCACTATGTACTAAGACTAAGTGGTTTGATTATTCAGGTCGTGGTGGATTTGATCGAAGTGGATTCGAGAAGAAAACACCACCTCAAGGATACATATGCCATAGGTGCAAAGTGCCTGGTATGCTCATTCCCTGATGATGTGGATTACTTTTAGGGAGTTTGTTTTGATTTTTTCCATATATGAAGGTTTTACTGAATGATGGAATTGTTTTGTTTAGGACATTTCATTCAGCACTGCCCAACCAATGGTGATCCCAATTTTGACATAAAAAGGGTGAAACCCCCTACTGGAATTCCAAAATCCATGTTGATGGCTACTCCAGATGGCTCTTATGCGTTACCAAGTGGAGCTGTTGCAGTTTTGAAGCCAAATGAGTAAGCTATTGTGACCTGTCCCATTTATACTGTTCTATCTGTTCGATGAACATCTTCTCATTAGTGAAATTATTACAGGGCTGCATTTGAGAAAGAGATTGAGGGAATGCCGTCCACACGTTCTGTTGGTGATCTGCCGCCAGAACTGCATTGCCCTGTGTGTAAAGAAGTGATGAAGGATGCTGTCCTAACGAGCAAATGTTGTTTTACTAGCTTTTGTGATAAATGTAAGATTGCTCTTAGGTTAATTGTTTTCTTGTGCCATTCCAGTATTAGCACATTTTGTTTCTATATCACATTGTTCTGTGGACACGATGAGAGGGGCTTTTGGAATAAGTATTTGGGAGGGAGAAGATGTCACATATCTCATGTCATTTGTGGTAATCCTTAATTTTCCCATACAATGGTTTGATCTTTCTGATTTCTGACTTCTGCTTAGGTATAAGAGATCACATAATTTCCAAATCGATGTGCATCTGTGGGGCCACAAATGTTCTTGCGGATGATCTTTTGCCTAATAAAACATTAAGAGATACCATTAACCGGATCTTGGAGTCGAATAACAGTAGTGCTGAAAATGGTGGAAGTGCATTTCATGTCCAAGGTTTGTGCCCTTTTGAGCCGTGTTCTCATTCAAATGATTATTCTCTCTTTAATCATCATTTACATTTCAGATATGGAGTTAGATTTCCTAATGGGTTTTTTTTCAATTATGTTCTCTCTACAAATATTTTTGGTTTCCAGATATGGAGTCACGCAATCCACAAGCTAAAGTTCCGTCCCCTGCTCAGTCTGCTGCCTCAAAAGAACATCAAGTGCCTGCACCACCACCTCAAGGGGAAGAGACTTCAAAGATTGCAGAGACCCTTGAAGAATATAAACCACCCAATGCACCAGTGGAACATGAGAAAGGGAAAACTTCAAAGTTACCTGATGTTTCAGAAGCTACACATGACTCGAGAACTGTTAAGGAAGCAGCATCTCAGGGAAGTGCTCTATTACCCGATGAAGAGGTGCAACAGAAACCAATTTCTGGAGAAGCAGGAAAGAAGAAGAAAAAGAAGAAAATACTTCGCGTGCCTCCTGGTGGTACGATTTTATTGTCAATATTCTCAGTAATGTTTCTGTATTAATTTCTTCAATCTTTTATATGTATTTTCTATTGGCTAGTGTTGGCTATCTTCTCGATGGTTATTATTCAAATGTAGTTTTTGCAAAAATTAGGGCAGCAGATATAATATTTCACTGTAATGATACTGCTGTTTGAGGTTGTCAATCAAGTTGAGCTGTGTTGGGTTCACTATGACATTATAATGAAGTCTATTCTCAATGCTTGACTATTTGAGTTTTTTCTTTAATTTAAGTGACATTGCTTGATATCATATAAGCTTCGACTCAATCATATATAGCCGCATTTTATTTTTTTCTCTTAGTACTCGGTTTTGTGATCAATGTTTTGTGACATTCTTAAGACACTTTTCATGTGAAAGTCTCCTAGAAGTAAAAAAACATATTAATTGATTTGTTGTATTAATTTTATAGAAATTTTCCTTTGTAACTATGAAGTATTTATGTTTCCCTTTTATTGAAGCCAAACTGCGATTGTTTATGCGCTTGAACTGAGATTTGTGCTTGAAAGTCGGCACAAATCTGGTATGGGTTTGAACTCATGTTCGGCGATTTGGAATGTATGATTAGGAGCTTTAAGCTGGCATTTTTATTTTTACGTGTATTAATATTATCTTGAAAACTTTAATGCCTTGCAGCTGCAGAGATGCAGTGGAGAAATGCCCAAGAACTTGCACCTGAGAATTACATGATGCCAATGGCCCCCTCTAATTTTAATCCATATTGGAATGGCATGCAACCTGGATTTGATATGTTTATGCCACCTTATGGTGGCCCTATGCCCCCCTATATGGGTTATGGGCTCAATCCCATGGATGTCGCATTTGGGGGTGGTCTACCACATGATCCATTTGGAGGACCGGCTTGTATGTTTCCTTATGGCCCTGGTGCCGGCCCTCACAGGTATGATTTAGTTACTTGTGCTTAAAGTTTCTCTCTTCATTCATGTTTGACTTGATTAGAATCTTAAATATTCCTGATATGGAGGATGATTTTGTGTGTGGCTGGCAATATGGTTCCAACTCAATCCAAGTAGTTTTGTTGGGTTCGTTCGTAAGGAATTTGTTTTGGATACAAACTTGGTTCCAAGCTGGGGCCAAATTGATCTAAAATTGGATTTTTATTGTTTTGTCCCGATAATAGCTAGAAATTTGCCAAAAATGCCAAAAATCCAAACTATAAGGTAAACAGGCAAAAGGGGTTGAGCTTGGTTCCTTTTGGACTGAACACGGTTCCAAGGTGGAAACATAGACCGTAGAGAACCTAATCAGAGTTGGATGCTGGTTATCTATTAGCATGCTGGTTTCACTAGAATTGGATGCTTGATTGTTTCTTGTTATTTCTTGGAGTGCAGGGACCTCTCAGAGTTGGCAATGGGATTCAATCATGGCCCACCGCCACCTATCATGAGTAGAGAAGAATTTGAAGCTCGTAAAGCTAATGATTTAAAGAGGAAACGCGAAATGGAGAGACGTGGGGAAAGGTAAGCAGAACAGCTTCTGTTTATTTGTTTTGTATACTACATAATATCTTTCTTCCTCTATAGGCTACTATATCTAAAATTTATTGTTGAATGATTGTGAGTTGTTGATAAAACTAGTAGTCTTTAAGGTGATGTCAATATTATCATGGACAAGCATTAGATAATGTCAATCGACTTTGTAGATGTTGAACCCATCTCAGGTTTTTGAATGTACACTATTTTGCCATACAAATTTGTGACAATTGGTGCAATTGGTGTATATACATTGGCTCTTGCAATGGGGGTAGGATGAGATATCTCATATCACCGATTTTTATATGTTCCATTTGTTAATTATTGTGTACTGTTCTTCTGTCATGTTATGGCTGCATATATACTGTCTCATAAATACATGAGAATATAAAATAGAAACAAAACATTTTTTGCTCATGCAATTGTTGTAATGGAGATAGATTAATGCTAATTTGCCTAAAAGCTTTTATTTTCCTGTTGCACAGGGAAATGCCTAAAGATAACCAGGAATATGGAAGAGAAGGGAGCAGCAGAGTCGATGTTTCTTCGAATAAATCGAAATCTGTATGTATCTTTATTATCCAACCATTTTTACTTCTTATTTGTGCTCTCATGCAGGTTGAGTTCATGTTCATTGAAATATTTCGGAGGAATTACTATCACCTAGCAACAAAACACCGACTTTTGAAAAGAGAAGCTTTCAAGTTTCTTCGATCAAATGATTTTAGAATTAATTCATTAGATAGCATAGGATCACATTTGTTCTTTTACCCTTGCATTACTCACCTGAAGCTAACCAAAGAACCAAAGAACGGGTACATAGTTTAATTATGGACTCCCGTCGTTGTCGTTGTTATTTGTCTGTTCTATTGAACCTTATGGCAAGTGACAATGGAAGCTTTAGTTGGGAATGCATAAGAAAAAGTTTGAACATTTCTATTTTTATCTGTAAATATTTTATTTAGTTTACTTTTTCGTTTTTCTTATTTTTGCTAGATTGTTGCGATTCTGATCGCGAAATTGGCAATCTCGTAATTCAAATTAATGGTTTACAGTAAGATATAGTTCATGCTAGTTGTACTAATTATTGGCTTCTAAGTCCCAAGTCGTGTGATCTGGGGGTGAGGTTGACACAATTGTACAGTTTATAGCGTTAATTACATGTAAAATATTAAATATATCTATTACAAAAGCTTCAATTCTAATTCTATTTGCTGACTCTAATCTTGGTCTGAATTCAAATGTTAATGAAATCTTAATATAGAAACACGAAAAAAGGAAACTATAAGGTGAACAGGATTTTGGGTCTTGTGTAATTAAAAACAGTCAAGTATTTGAGTTTTTAATATTTCCTTTGTGGTGCAGAAGTCTTCGTCTATTCAGCCACCACCGTCGAGCAGTGAATATAGGCAAACCCTCCGTCACCGGTCACCGGAGCGCCGCCCTGATTTGCCACGGCCCTCCGGCAAGAGGAGATCTGATTATGACCATGATGATGATCATCACCACCGTCCATCGTCCAAGAAGAAATCCGATTACGACCCAGAAGATGATCATCCCCACCGTCCATCTTCCAAGAAGAAATCCGATTACGACCCAGAAGATGATTATGGTTATGTTCACCGGCCATCCTCAAAGAAGAGACCGGAATATGACCAAGAAGATGATTATGTTCACCGGAAGAAGAAATCTGATTATGACGAAGAAGAACACCGCCACACCCGCCGTGATACTGGCGGCAGCCGCCAGCGTCGATCGGAGTCCCCGTCACAACTTGCAGCTGCCGCTGCGGCTGAAGAGAAGAGGCTAAAGGCGAGTGTGTTCTCTCGTATAAGTTTCCCGGAAAACGAGTCCAAGAGAAGAAAGATTGGTTCTGAAGTGCCTATGGCTGCTGCTTCAAATGGGTACAAGCATGAAGAGCACAAGGCAAGAAGAAGAAGTATAGATCACGACAGCAGTGATGATGATGATGATGAACGGCATTTTAAGAGGCGGCCATCGAGGTACAACCCATCTCCTCCACCACCAGAGGAGGAGGAGCTCCGCCACTCAAGGGGATCCAGGGCCAAGCATAGTCATAGATAGATTTATAGACAGGCATAATTATCATCAACGATTGAGTATTTCTGGAGTTATTATCATGTAATAATGGACCATCTTCATGTATTTGTTTCTTTAATTAATCAATGAAATCGTTCTTTGTTGTATTTTTCATCCTAATTAATCTCCTTTTCTCTATATTTCTTTAGTTTATCTTCTTTTATGTATCTGTTTCTTGCTGGAAACAAATATAAGACAAGCCTTCGAAACATTTTTAGACAATCGATTAGTCTAAATAACTTCCTTGAATTTGTTAGTCTCTTAATATGTTGAACTCATAGGTGGGGATTAAGGCTGCTAGAAGAAGAAAGTATAAACCCAAAAAATTACATGCACTTCCCCTAACTTATGTGGTAATTATAGAAATCTCCCCTCACTTTTCAAAACTTGAAATAGGAGAGATCTAAGTAATTATGGAAAAATGAGGGGAGGTTTTTATAATTACACATAAACCAGGGGGAGGTGCATGTAATTTTTTCAAATTATAATTAGAAAAAGAAAATATGAGATAAAACAAAAATTGAATAAAGTATCGGAAATACATACACTACTGAAAGTTGGTAATAAAAAAGAATTTTCAACCACCAAAAAACCCAAAGCTAAAACCCAATCCCAAGCTCTCTCATTTCTTCAACAATGGCCGCCGCCGCCGCCGCTACCGCATTTTCAACACCTTCGAAATTCAATCACTTTTCCCAATCCGAAAACCCTAGATTCTCATCATCAATCGCCCCTCTCCCTTCATCTTTCAAGCTCCCCATATTCACCTCTAATTCCCCGAATTCCCCCTTCAAAACCCTTAAACTCAATCGCCCCCAATTCGCACGCGCCGCCGCTGAATCCGCTGCCGCCGGAGCCACCGCAGCCACCACCTTCCACGGCCTGTGCTACGTCGTCGGCGACAACATCGACACAGACCAAATTATCCCCGCCGAATACCTAACCCTAGTCCCCTCCAATCCCGACGAGTACGAGAAGCTCGGCTCGTACGCGCTAATCGGGCTTCCAGCTTCATACGAAACTCGATTCATCGAGCCTGGCGCTACGAAAACGAAGTTCTCGATCGTGATCGGCGGCGATAATTTTGGATGTGGGTCGTCGCGTGAGCACGCGCCTGTGGCGCTGGGAGCTGCCGGCGTGGCGGCGGTGGTCGCTGAGTCGTATGCGAGGATCTTCTTCAGGAACTCGGTGGCCACGGGGGAGGTTTATCCGTTGGAATCGGAGGGGAGGTTGTGTGAGGAGTGTAGAACTGGGGATGTTGTTACGATTGAGCTCGGTGAGAGTGAGACTAAGCTGATTAACCACACAACAGGGAAGGAATTTAAGTTGAAGCCTATTGGAGATGCTGGACCTGTGATTGAGGCTGGTGGGATTTTCGCTTATGCCAGGAAGGCTGGGATGATTCCATCGCGGAGTGCCTAGTTATGGGGTGACTTTTGCAGGGTGAGAATTTACTTTCGCTTACTATGGTATTAGTATTTAGTACATGTTTGCTAGAATTATAATGTGCTTTATTTTTGTAGTTAATATGTTGTTTCGAAGCTTTCTTCGTGATGAATGCGTGTTTTAATGTGAAGAAAAATTGATCTTAGACTATTACGGGCTATTCTTTTGTAGTTAATATGTTTCGAAGTTTTCTTCGTGAGGAATTGGGTGGGTTTCTGCTTATGCCGAATCTGATGTTTTAATGCGAAGAAGAATTGATCTTAGACTCTTACGGACTTACGGTTACTTTTCGTGTGTGTGGATACTAGGCATTTTGTGCATTTGGTGATTTACTCTAACAGGACATGTTTTGATGTAAATTACTTGATAAAAGGTTTTCGCGATGGATTATATGTGCTGCCATGGTAACTGGATTGTATCGGTAATGAGAAAAGAACGTGTCAGGTTAGAAATCAAGAGGGGTAAAACATGTAGAAAGACAAGGTGGTCTAGCTTTTGCAGCTATATAAACAAGGTGGATATAGTGTAGGTATTACTTGTGAGGGGGCTCCTTGTGCGCAGTGGGCACTGGTCTAGCCCCTGTGATTGGCTGGGTTACCATGATTTATTCCTCCCATAGCTCTGTCGGGCCGGGGCATGGGGGGCCCTTGGGGTTGGGGATTCAACCTTTTGGACAAAGTATAAACCCAATTGATCAAGAAGGGTATGTGTTTTGAATTAGAACGTCAAAGGTCTAATGGTAGGAATTAGGATTTTAATTGCCAATGTAGCCATCAAATATATGTGACTGAACTTGCTGATCTTTTCAATGTTATTGTGCAGGTTTCTGATGATATACTTGAGATCTTGGTTTGTGTTCAAGGCAATGAACTTTATGTATGTTGACACAAACTAATGTATTGTAGTGTATTTGATCATCTTTCATCACATTTGAAGTTTAGATGTTTTTCAGTTCCTGTTTTGATAATAAGTGTGGAGTTAAAAACTTTAACTGTCTGCTGTTTTACTTGTTTCAAGTTCAAAATAGTGTTTGAGTAATGTTATTTTCTATCAATTCTGGAAAATCTCATACTTAATGTCCAGTTCCATCGGTTTTCGGGTAATGTCCAGTTCTCTATAGTTTGTCGGTTCGAAAAATATTTAGTTGATTATCATTGAGTTGTACCAAGGAGGATTTCGACAGTTATACGAATGTCATGCACTTGCAAGCTTTATGATATTATGTGAGGTGAGAACCAGTGTGCAGATGAGCTAGCTAGCAAGTAGAGGACAACTTGACCTTTAGTATTCGGTATTACAACAAAAATCGATCTTGTAAAGCAGTGTTTTTAAGGTGTAATAAGTAGTGCATGAAAATAAATTTTTTAGAAAATTACACGAAAACCCCCAACTTATAGTATAATTATCAAAACTTTTCCTCATAAATAAAAGTAAAATTTTAAAATCAGATAGGGTTTAAAATTCATGTAAAAATAGACATTGATATCCCCTGAAAAAAGTTAGTATATATTACAAGTACCGCTACGAATTTTTCAGTTGGTCGAAAATTGATCAGAATATTTAAAAAGTTTTGTTGACATCATCAATTTTCTACCCGGAAGTGTAATTCAATCTACATCTAGGGGAGGTTATGGCAATTACTAATAAGTGACAAATAGTTCTAATAATTACACTATAAATTAAATGGTCTGTGTGCAATTTCCTACAAAATTTATTTGGATGAACACAAGGGTCGAAACATAAGATAGAGATGGACGGGCAATATTGCCACTATTTATATTGGCAAAACATAAAAAAGAAGTCAAAAAGAAAGCTTGGATGATAGAGAACTTAAATGAGCCACCTATTCATAAACTTCACATGTTTTTAAGTATGACAATTACATATAAATTATATTTCTCAATAATAAGATTAGACTTCGTATATTTATCATTCTAATTTTTATTCTAAAACATTCTTAAACCTATGATCATTCACACATAATATACTATGAACTTGATTGACCCATTCAAAGCAGTACTGCACTGTAAAGTTTACAGAAAGAGTTATTATTAAAATTCATTTTTTTAATTCTTCACGATCACCCTTTTTCTTAATAACCAAAAAGAAGTGAGAAAAAGATTGCTAAATATGAATTAAACTATAAAAGAAGAGTAGAAATGCACCAGAGCACTAAAGCCCTCCATTTGTATAAGCTTGTTTAAGATTATGCAATGCTTGGCGGATAGAATCTTCATCTTGGTTGGAAAATTTCAGGCATATCAGCCGTTGAGCAACACGGTAAGCCATTTGAATATCATTATACTGCTCGAAATTTACCTCCATTCTTTTCACTTCCTATAAACACATAACATGTAAACAATAGAACCAACACATAATGGAGAGTTCACATTTTGAAAAACAAATAATTAGTCCCCATCATTACTTCTCTACAAAACTCTTTATTTTAAGAAATTTACCAGTTCAGATACATCAGATTAGTTGCGAGTTTTAATTCCAAAAAGATGAAAAAGAAGTGTTCCAGAAAGAGTAAAGCTAGAAAATGGATTTATAACACAAATGGAGTTCAATAAACCGGGATGGTGGATACATCAAGCTGAAGCTGCTAAGCAGATCATAAAGAAAAGTACGACTATCATAAATGATTTTTGTAACACGACTTTGGAACTAAAACTAATGGGGTAAGGGTAAGGGGTCTACATTTTTTTCCGGGTACGATTCTTTATATATGTTAGATATTTGAAACGCTTTAGTTACTGAAAAAAGAGGCTATAACTTGTGCTAGTGAAGCTCTAGAGCTCAAGCATTAGTGGAGATGAGATTTACGGGTTTAAAATACCTTTTTGGTAATCATTGATGTGATGCTTTTGGCAGATTCTATCACTTGACTTGGTAATCCAGCGACTTCGGCTAACATGAGCCCGTAGTGTGCTACATGCCGTGGCCCATCTTTGAGTTGAAACTGATAAATAAGAAATATTCAGGTGAGAAGATGATTCTGTCGATAAAAACCTACTCCCATTAAACATCTTACCTTAAAATCCAGTCGCTTGTTCTTAATCTCAACGTCGAAGTGAATAATTTTCACATTTGGATATATGGTAGCTAATTCAGATAGGTTTTCCATGTGAGTTGCAAATATTGTATACCTAGAAACGAAAAAAGGATTAATTGAAAATGAATACGAATCATGCATGAGTTATAATTTTCCAACTCTTTTAAACAACTAATTCAAATTAGATATGGTTTAAGGTTTTTGACCATTTACGTAATAAATTTGTTCCGTCACTTGATGTTCAAGTCAAGACATAAAAGATAGGCAGAAAGGGAAGTACGCTCGTAAAGCCAGTAGATGCTCGCAGCAACTCCATGCAATTGCAAACCCATCAGAGGAAGATGTTGCTCTCCCCAATTCATCCACAACAATTAGACTTCTGTTTACAGCATAGAAACTATATGATATATTCATGATGAAACCAATACACACAATGTGCAGAGACTGCATGATATTGTACCTATGAGAAGCATTTTGCAGGATAAATGCAGTCTCTTTCATCTCCGTCATAAACTGCAACATGAACATAGAGAAACAATTTTACTCATCTATGGTTTTTATGCATAAACATTCCTGATTAAAGTGAATTAATTGCTTTTCATGACAAATGACATAATTTAGCCACAGTCTGCTTTGCAGTTCAAAGTTACAATCGAGTTTTTTATTTTGCCTTCATAAACCTGTTGAGGTCTTAATTCTTAGCTATATGGTTAATATTACCAAAAACTATGTCCATGAGTCCAGCGACCACTCAGTATTTCAGCTTAAACTCTAAGCATGCTTTGTACTCAAAAAAGATCTGGTATAGCATCGGAAATCAGCCCCTGAAATTAACTTAACAATATAACAGGATTTGGGCTGAGTTGTCCAAAAATTAATTAATTTATTCAACTTATTGCTAGTTTGTGTGCCTAACCCTAGAAACTTAATTTCTTAAATTGCTAAGGTAAAGTATTAACATGTTATGATGCCAACTATAGGGATCATGATTTGGTCAGGGCATATTTCAATCTATCATCACATGAAACTAAATATGGTGCCTAACATTTGCATTTTATCGTCTCTTTTGTTCACTCACTCATCATAATTCCTATTTTACTCTCACTTTTATCAATCTATATATATGATTCTTTCTTCATGTCTGTGAAATGATATTACCAGGGATTGGTGTCGGTCAGAGTGAGTAAGGGGATGTTCTGCGTCACTGAAACAATATAGAATGGTGAAAGCAATTTAAATACATTAATCTTTAGGAGAAAAAAAAGGTACCGTGCTAGAATTTGATTCCACACTGTCCATAGTTCCCATCCTAGTGAATATACGATCAACGACTCCTAAAGTAGCAAAGCGGGCAGGAACATAACATCCAATTTGAGCAAGGATGACCACAAGGCAAACTTGCTGAAGAAAAGTACTCTTTCCACTCCTACATGTAAACAATATGTGATTAGAATTGTCCAAAATCACAGATTCAACTAAAATTGGTATATGGAATGGGGTTGACACCTTATTGTAAGTATCATCAACTGCAGAAAAGCGTAGAGGACGGGAACTTTAGTAGAAAACTAGAAATTCAAAAGAGAACTGCTTTTAAATTAAAAGGCTTGCTACAAGCATTACCTAACAAAAACATCAGCTACGTAAATTTAATCCCTTGCCCAAGCAATTGACACTTATTTCAAACTGTCTATAACCCCAAGCCTCTCAAGAGGTTAGGTAGGTTTTAGGATGTCCCTCGTTCAAAATATACAATTGTTCCACCATCTTTAGCTCCCAGCCAATTGAAAGATCTCTCTTTTGTCATTTAACTATATATATTATATACCATGATTTTTGTAATCAGCCACTTTGTCGAGTAACCTTTTTGCAGTGCAGATGGTTAATGGTACACTTGAGTGGATTTGTAATGACTTATCTTAATGTATTAACTTCATGGTCATCTATTTGTTCACCTAAGTCAGCACGATACAGTGCACTGATAGTGATCACCAAACTACGGTATTGGAGAATATTTGATTCTAGATAAGATCTTGGCTTCCATTCCGGTACTTACTACTTACTAGCATGAAAAGGTAAGTTTAGGTTTGCAAGAGAAAAGCTATGCCAAAAAGAAGAGCTTCAGCACTTAATTTTCTTACATATTTGGGCCGGTGACAATTACCATATTTGATGCTTCAGAAAGAAATATATTGTTGGCCTGTAGAAAAGAAATTAGGTCATTAATCTCGGATGGATTTACCTTTTGTTTTTTGTCAAATATAGAAATTTCATTAGGTTGCATGCCAGGAAAACAAAAAATATATGATTATTATTGTCAGAGAATAAAATGTAACATACAATAAACTCATTGTGTATGCCTTCGAGAATGGGATGTCTTCCTGAATCCATTGCCAATGGACCATCATCTACAAGAAATATGGAGACTTTGTGCGTAACTCATAATCCTGAGGTAACGAAAAAATATGAAGCTAGCTAATGACTATCACTTACACGTAAATTGAGGTCTAGTATACTTGTCAACAGGCTTGGTCGATATCGTATGAGCAAATGAATTAACTATCATATCCAGAAGGCACAACACCTCTGCTAAAAAAGTGAGCGCAGAAACATCCTCCCGTATTGCATCCATCAGTGCTGCATGTTAAAGGACCTTAGGTGTCAAATCTAGTAATTGTTTCCTCCAACAAAATTTGAGTGGAATGTACGACATGATTATGATAACATGGTTGAAAGACTGATCAAGGAAGGGCACATGAACAAAAGAAAACTTACAAGAAGTAAGCGGAACAAGATGGCATACAGAAAAGGACATCAAATATTAACTGTTGAATCTGTTAAAATGGCATACAACCTGTTCCAGATACATATCTCACATACATGTACTTTTCTAAAGGAGAATTTTATTAGTTAAATAAAAGGTTATAATAACCAGGGCCCAAAGCAGTGTTCAGTTGTGGAGAAAATAAATTGATCGGTTAATATAGAAATGTAGTTTCCAGCTTAACTAGATCAGGCATACATTTCAGAGAAAGAAAGTTATCCAACCAAAAAAACAAAAGAAGGTTGCTTATTGCGATGGAATTAAATTTCTGTTCTAAAATAGGTTTGCGCATTTCTCAGTCTGGATACTCAATAAATTACAAATACCATTTTGAGTGGGACTTAGGCCAATCGTCTTTGTTCTTCCACCAGAAAGTTGTGTACATCAAACAATGGCAGAATTCAAGATCAATGGAAAAGCACAGTTTAAAAATCATGCACTGCAATAAAGTTATGAGTTGCCTGGATATGGAACATCCTCAGCTTGTCAAGATAAAATACAGAAAAATCTGATTTTCACAAAATAATATAATATTAAATAAAATCTGTGAACATCAGAGGCACATTTGGCACAAGGGAATAGGGATTCTGAGAAGTTTGTCCGATTTTTTTTAATACCAATTCTTTTTTCATAAGACTAAGACAAGTGGAACTGAAGAGTCGATGGTGGCTGTTTTGCAATAAAAGAAGGAAAGTCATTCCTCATTCAACCATTTGGATTTTGGAATAGTTAGGGTCTGTTTGGATTGTTTTTGTTTTTGAAGTTCTACAAAATAGTTTTGTAGAACAGTTTTATCAAAACAATTTTGCAGTATAAATAATGTTGAAATCCTGTTTGGTTGACTATTCTGAAAAAAAAATAAAAAATCGAGAACACTTTCCAAGGGGGAGTGTTTTGATGCGAGGAGGAGTGAAATGAGGAGAGGGAATAGATATTTTTTTTCAATGAAGGTTTTAGTGATGTGTTTTTTTAATTTGGAGTGTAAAAGTGTTCTGTAAAACTTAAAAACAGGTAAAACCTGTTTTGCAAAATAGCAGATTTTGGAGTTTTGTTTTTCAAAAACAGAAAGTGAGAACAAGCCCAACCAAACGCCTTTTTCATGTTTTTGTTTTTCAAAAACACACTTTGAAAATAGTCATCCAAACAGACCCTTATTCTCTCTTAAATGGAATTAATTGGGAATAATAACTGCAAAGGAAAGGTCAATCCTCCATTTTGTCTACTACCAGTCTATTCCATCAATTATTTCACATATTGGAGAATGCTATGAGTAAACTTTGTAGGTGTATTTCCCTTAAGCATGTGAAATTTATCCCCAACCCCTATGGAAAATCATACACACACATATATAATATTTTTATATTTAAAAATTTGATGTATTAATATAATATACATACTGTATAATATGTTTACAATGTATATTATTGTATAATATAAATCTTATTTTATATGTTAACTACATTAATATAAATATATTCACATAATAATAAACATAATACTTCCGCAAGTGTTTACATACATATATAAGTCTGCATGTACTTTGTAGAATTGGCATACATTTGACTGACATATATGGTTTTAAACATTAATATGTTGGACTATAAATTACATAAAGCGAAGATGATTATGTAAAGATTATAGGTACATACATAAGCATATATTAAGAAATTTTATATTTATTATGCATACATGTGAGTTTATAATTTATAATGAATGTTTGAAATACATTTTTATGTGCATTTGTTGAATCAAATGTGTCAGAATTGTAAATAGCCATGCTTTTCAGTGGTTTTCTCAGTTGAATTTATGAAGAGATGTATACATGTATGCTACTGAACTTTAAAGACCAACCTTCCAGGCAAAATTCTGTGCGAATATAGCACTCTTTAGCTGCAGACTTGTTCCTTACATTTAACTGCAACTCAATCAAAGAATGAAAGCAATTAAACATGGATCAGGATTTGAGTAAACGAAAAAAATGGTTTTTGGAAATAGTGTGCCACAGAAGGTTGGTGAAATATTGAAACTTGAGAGGGTCTACCTGAATGTAGACCAAACAGGGAGGGGATTTCTATAACTATTCCTATAATTTTTAAAATAATTTTATTGATTAACATGGACTGACATGGTAACAAGTGAAGTGATGGTTTCACTCACAGAGGCAAGTTCAAGAGAAGAGCAATGCATGTTGTTTCCATGTTTTGTGACCTGAAGATAAACCATAACAAGGAAATATGTCAGGAGAAATTTTCCGAAGAGGTTTATGGAGAAAAAGTATATTCTTCATTAACCTGGATAAACTTGCTGGGAAGTTTTCCTTGTATGTCCTTGTGAGGAATGCTAAAGTAAAAACCTTGCCTGCTGTTGTATGGCATCTTTAAATTTGGCAGCTTAAAATCCTCCCGATATTTGTTTGCCAAGTTGTGGATTGCTGTAAATACTGTTAATCAGAGTGCTAGAATGTAAATACTTAGATACAAAATTCATCACTTCATCTTGCAGAAGAACCTTCACTGGTGTCGCAGAAAGATCTCCTTGCAATATCAAGAAGTCCATCAATTCCTGCCTTGACAGCAAAACACTGCTGAGTTCGGGCAACAAAAGGAACACGTGCGTGAAGAACATCTTCATCAATCACCTCTCCAATCCTAAAACAGCCACATCTCAATCATCATGTATGCATATTATACCTCAATGTGAGCAAACAAAAATACTGGCAAATAAGCTTGTCCATCTCGTTAATGGCCCGTAAAATTAATGGCAGATAAGGTTTGTAGTAGATCGAACAGTCAACATATTAAATTGGAACAACAATGCCACCATTTGTCTACATATGTCACCTAAGGCCTCCTTGTTTGCAAGTTTTTTTTGACTCAGATATTAACAATCATGTTAAAACAATGAATAACTTCCCATGTTAAATAATTAGTTAATTTTATTCGTAATATAGAAGAACGAACTGGTTAAGCTTAAAGTATTTTGAAGCCAGATTGTTGTTGTTCCATTATACAAGTATACTGATAGCACATATTTAACATCCAAAATCAAACTTCTGTACAGTGATGCCATTTCATTTAATGGCCACATATCTTGCAGTCTTAACAAACAACCCACATAGACAAAATTAAACAAACAAGAGATCAGGAAATTTTGTCAAAACAAGAACTGGCTCACATTTATTATTTTAGCATTGTAAAATTGAAAGAAGAATGCAGAAGAAGCACGAGCAGGAGGAAGGAAAAAAACACATACAAATAAGCTAAGTACATCCTGCAGTAAACACTGCGGTGATAAAGAAAAAGGTTGGGCATTTTTTTCCCGACAAATAGTGAAGCATTTAGTTTATTGACTGATCCTTATTCACCTGATATTATTAACAAGCAAAGAAGTCCAAGAGGTTCAAGGATTTGTGTGGGGTAAAATAGGATGAAAAAATTTGTGAATAACAATGTCGAAGATCCTTCCTCGTCAATGACACTGGAATTCAGATGTACTTGATCGCACATAAAAATTAGAATTTCACATATTTCTCCACCTGAACAGGGAGATCTGATGATTTCGACCATGAAGATGATGTCAAAATGTATAGCTCAAAAGTAGAAAGCAGCTGATGGTTATACCTTTTTCTCATGGAAGCAAATTTTTCATTCTCACAAATGGACTTGTAAACATTTGTGAGTAGGAAACAGTTGGCATCTTTAAGCACCTACATTGGTTGAAGTCATATTAGAAATTTATCTAGACACATAATTATGAAATAAACACACAGGATTTTAATGCACCTTGGAGAGTAATGGTAAGGCATCCAAAGCCGTTTTGAGAAGAATAATGCTTGATATCAGGATTTGGCTTTTTCTGGAGTTGTCGATTGCCAAGACTCCATTAGTGACTTTCTTTTGCTTAAAGCAGAAGTGACAAAGGACCTTATCTGGACACAGCAGGATATCATCGTCATTGTGCGAAAGAGCGAGTTTATATTACACAGTAAATCTCCGCATCTCCTTTTTTCCGATATTTACCAGTTTCTTTTGGAAACTTGCGGAGAGCCTGGGACAAGCCAAAGAACAGCTGCTCATTGCTCATCAATTCATCCTGAAATTAGGTTGTCCTTATTCGATGTTACCAATAAGGTACACAGGAGATTACTTATACTTTTTCTTGTTTATGGCAAACTAGTATATTTCTGAATACTTTTAAATTTGAAATTCCTTTTCTCTGTATGAGGTCAAGCTTTTTGATGAGGTGGTTATTCAATAGTGCAATAGAGCCAAAGTAAAATGATATTGTTTGAGTGTTACATCGCCGCCACCCAATAATAAAAAATTCCACTTGCATGGCCAAAATAAAGTAAATTCGGCCTCTTCATTAGTGATTCCATGTCTTTATGCCAATGCGCTTAAGCTTTACGTGTTCGGGAGAATCTCACCGAAACATACCAGGCAATCAAGTCGAGCATTTATAGTCTCTATGTCTTTCAGGGGTTGCAAAAGATTAGCTCGCAAAAGTCGTGTCCTGCAGAGACCTAGATATATAAGAGTGCTAGGACTCAAAACATGGTATCATATTCTGTAAATCCATCACATTCTAAGATCAGCAAAGATGAATATCTCATTTACCGAGCACATGCAGGAGACAGCCTTTTCAAAGTCTGGAGTTGTGTTGCTTCTGCTATTCTCTTATATGTTGCTAGCACCTTAGAATGTGAAATAACAAGACAACTAATGAACTTTTTTCCTAGTGTTAAATACTTTTTTTGTAGATTTCGTTAATGTAATGTCGCTAGCAGTGCCCTATATAGTGGTCTTTTCATGAATGACCACGTCTTATTCATAAATTGCTTTTATGTCGGTCGCTAAAGTTATTTAAGAAAATAAATGAAAAAGGTGCTGAGAACTAGAGCTAAAAAGAACTAGAGCTAAAAACCACTTCCAAAGAGGCAAATTGATCCTAAATTAAACGCTTTCAGAAAACAATTAGTTTTCACCCCTTTCAAGTCACAAACAGAGATTTGTGAGAATCCAATATGAGACATTATTGCTTCATCTATGGAGGATAGTTGATTCTCATGAAAAGCTATGTGAAACATAATGATACTCGGCATTTAAACACTAACAAGATTATGACATCAATTATATGGCAATTGGCATACCCTCCAACAGTTCTTGTTGTCTTGAGCATGTGAAACAAGCTTCTCTTCTTGTTGATAGTACCCCAAAGACTAGAGTGCATCGGCTCAATGATTTCCAAGTTCTGAACACTGCCATCATAGTCATTTAAATGACACATGGTGAGGTGAACAGCAATAAATGATGTGCAACCGCCCAGCCCTTGTCAAGGAATGCAAGTGCACAAAGAAAAACGAGGATAAAACAGAAGCACAAAACGAATTTCCAGTATTCATCCATCCTATAAAGCTAAATAACAGTCTGGCACAGTTAGCATCTGTCACAAGACTTAATGAAGAATTTTTAATATAATAGTGTGTCATAGGTTTTGGATATAATGATACCTAGTAGCGTCTATGTTCATGTGGTCGAATGATCCATTAAAAGTAACCTGAGAGACACAGAAGAGCACACAAGAAAAATTGGTTCAAAAACGAGAATTCATAACATCTGCCATGTAATCAGCATAAAGAAAGGCCAAATATATGTTATTACAGGATCATGGATAGAATAGATCAGATCTATGACTCTACAATTGAAAGCCTGAGAATAGAGATTGAAGGGAAACATTCTATTCAGAATTGCGGAAACTGTAGAGACGGAGAGGGGAAGCTACTCATCTTGGAGAAAACAAATACTCGATTTGTCGACAATTGATTACTCCTATTTCCCTTTAGGAGCATCAACAATGTTGTTTCAGCTATTAAAATGGTTATTTACTTTTCAAAAGTGCACAATTTAATTCTCGCCTTACCTAAATACAACTTCTATTGTTCCTACTGGGAATACATAGGTATGCATCAATTCCAACATAGGTACGCACCTGCCACATGCTAATTCATGGGGATTTCAAGCTTGGAAAGATAGGGTACATATCTATACTAGATGATATGTACCCTATCTTTCCAAGCTTGAAATCCCCATGAATTAGCATGTGGCAGGTGCATACCTATGTTGGAAAGATAGGGTACATATCTATACTAGATGAGTAACCAAAAAAAAAAATATCTATACTAGATGATAAACATTATATAATCTGCATACTTCAGTATATCCATTCTATATAATCTATGAAGTGCGAACTAGAGATCTTCTCAAAGACACTTTCAACGTTACACATTTTTCAAACCAAATAAAATGTTCATTACTCGTTAGTACCCTCATCCTACTTGGATAATTATAAATTGCTACGGGTAGGTCGAATATGAAGGAGTTGCGTTCAGAAGTTGTTATGTAACATAAATAAGTTGGTTTGACTTATGACAAGCTCCATGAATAGTAGTGCATCTACATTTCTCTCTTTTCTTTTGGTAGCCCAAGTATGTGAGTTACAATCTAGCAACTCAAGGAGGTTGAGAAATAAATAAATGATAAGCACTTACAGATAAAGAGTGGTTAGTGATGATCACCCCTTTCTCTGCTTCTATCCTGTGCATAATGCAGTATAAATTTATTTCAAAGATCCACGAAGTAGTTGTAAATAGAATTCAGATTTTTCATAGTTCAAAGACCACCCGAGCTCCCCAAAGATAGGGTAACAAATGTACTAGGTTATGAGTATCCAATGCTGTAGGATGTCCGACATTATTAGCAAGAATTACACTTCTTTCCATTAATATAGCTAGATTCCTTTGACTCATGCCCCACTAGACCTAAAATGTGTTGAACATTGAATTAAGTGGCAAGAGCAGAAAAGGCCAACCAAGGCTATTCAGAAGTCAGAAATACCAGCACCCCTAAAGATAAATCTGAGTAATGGTAGCAGATAGAAGACAGAAATTGAAAGGACCCTCAAGAACCTAGCTGCAGTAATGTTTGTGAACATTCTATTCCAACCATTCGATAATACGGAAAGGCTTATGGGTGGGGGGTCATACTAAGAAATGTGAAAATGGGCCCTATAAGTATCTTGGTTTACTCCAGGTTTACCATTTAAATGGTTCTAATTACTCTTATGCCTTCAGAAGAAAACTTGTCAGGCATATAAATATGAAATGACGGAAGTAAAATAACCATATACATCCATTTAGGTGACATAAACTAGACCCAAACAAAATTATAGCATAGGATGCTGCATCAAACTAACAAATATAACTTATGGTTCAGACCTTAGAGCATGCTATTTTTATTATTTTTAATTATTTATTCTTTCTATATCAGGTAACTAAAGCTGTTTAAATTCAATGAAATTCAGGGTGAAAAAGTACCACTTAATGGTTGCTGCGGCTGCAGCCAAGCAAAGATAATATTGCTTGTAATAGGTATCCAAACCAAGCGCAGATGGTTCCTTGGCTGCCAAACTTTTTACTAGTACAGCTCCCTTATTAAAAACAATCCAGCAATTGAAGTTATACACCAATTTCAAACATAGTTAGGAACAGAATAGATTCATGGCTATGTAGCTACCCTGGTGTCATCAAAGCAACCTCGAGCCATTATGAACTGTAGATGCAGAAGAAGCCAATCTTAATTTATTAGGACTACAAATAACAAAATACATATTACATAATCACATTCAGATTACCTTTGTTGTTGAAGAGCAAAATCTGTCAACCAGTTCGGAGACTCCAACCATGCCGTCAGGAGCCAGCTTAGTTGGTGAAACTATAATGACCATAGGGTCATAGAAATTCAGTAGTGTCTTCGTGTTCTGGTATGAACTGCTAGTCTCAATATACTGAGAAAGGTGCAACGAAGCTGATCTCAAGTCAAATGCAGCCACTCCAACCTGCAAATTAGGTATTGTAATCACAGTAACCAACTACCTTATTTGGAGTATATGTACTAATAAAATGCAACATCTTTAAAATATGCAGTCATGCGTTTAATAATTAATTACATTGATAAATGTGTTATTTTGAAATTCTCTAAAGTCAGAGGTTTTCCCATATGATGGAATTTACATCAACATATTTGGTGTACCAAGCATATACCTACACAATTCAAATCAGAAACGTTCAACAATTCAATTCCTCACATCGTCAAAGAATGAAAACGTTCATATGTAAGACCAGTTAACAGCTTGAACATATACTCCAGGTGTCATCAACTTTACCCCCTCCATATCTTGTTTCTCAGTTCTACATATGTTGCCATCTCAATGAATACACACGTATATACAAGCTCCAGAGGAATATATCAACGCACGCATATTCTGCGTATTTTAGCAATAATTACGTGTATGCAACTTTACTATAACATGTGCATATAATGGAATCAATTCCGTGCAACTGCAGAATAATCAAAGAAACTCATCCATATGAACAATAAGTAGCTCTTGGAATTCTCTAATGAATTTCAACATTCAGAGGAAAATTTAAGTCCTCCACGTATGATATACACAGTCTTGAGTACAAGAGCTTTTGCACAAACATCAGAAGAATGTATATATATAACATATTACGGTGCACATCTAGCGATCATCAGATAAATGCATCTGAAACAAAAATTAGATGCATTACAATCCTTCATTATGCAACTGCACAGCAATCACAAAGATACAATCATCTGATCAATTGACTAGCTCCAAAAAAATCCAACTAATTTTCTCATTTTCAGGAAAATCGAACCTATTGTGCATACAATATCATAAGTCCTTCATCCAAGATCTAAACATATAAACAAACACACACATACCGCGATCATAACGCACAACTGTACAATAAAACGTAGATCAATTGAAATCATTTCATTATGCAAGTGCGCAATGATCCATAGATACAATCATAAAATCAACCAGTAGCTCAAAAAATTGAATTAATTTCCACATATGCAGGAATTGAACCTATTATGCACCCAATATCGTAAGTTCCTTCACCTATATTTATATATATATGAACAAACACACGCATACGGTGATCCTAAACGCACAAGAGCACAATAAACGTAGATCAATTGAAATCAATTCATTACGGAAGTGCACAATAATCATAGAGGTATAATCATGAGCAAGACGATACCTCCTTGGCTCGATTCTCTATAAGACCAACGATGAAGCTGGATTTTTCTCTTGTATCGTCTTCCATTTCAATTCACAATTTCCCACCACAACAACGAAAAATTAGCACAGATGAGAAAAATTGAAAAGCCAAAAGGTCTGCCTTTTCAATTCGCGCCACTGTATTTATATTGTACGGCGGGACTTGCAAATGGACTGCTAATCTTACAGCCGACTGTACAGTCCAAAACTTAGAAAGACTCTTTTGAATTGAAAGGCGGATTGGATGCATCTTTATTTTCTAAAATTTATTTTTATGATAAAGTGAAGAAAAAAAATTTAGAGATTGTGAAATGTGTATTGGATGGAGTTTTTTAGAAAATAATTTATAATAATTACAGTTAATGCGATATATTTTTTATTGAGAGAAAATTTATTTGAATTGATATTTGAATATAATTTATGATAAATATTTTAAGTCAAGCTCATTGATTTAGAAATAAAAAAATCGTCACAACTGATCTTATTTTAAACATTGTGTTATTTTTATATTAGAATATGTGATTAATTTGATTTTTTTAGTGGAAAGACAGTCGGAAAAACCTTTTAAATCAATGGAATGAAATATCAAATCATGAATAGTCAGAATCATATTTCTCTTTTTTTTCAAAAATTTCTTCGAAATTATCTAAAGTTATGAGAGATATTTTTAAAGATTAAAACATACCAAATAATTGATATTATTTGGAATTTTTTACTCTGAAATATTTTTTTTGGAGTTGGATACTCCAATCAATTAAGCCCTAAGTTCCCATCCGGGTCAAACTTTCTGGAATATTTTAAAATCGGATCGATTATCGAATAAAAAAAATTATTTGATTCAAGGTTCACTAACCAGACCATGGTTCAATATCCAATCAGATGTCATAATCATGAGATAAATAGTTAATAATATATTAAAATTAGATAAAATAATAAAATGCATAAACATTCAACAATACTAAAAGAAAATTCAATTCTTAAATTTAGGCATTCATCAAAAAAAAAAAATTCAATCAAGAATGTGATTTTCATATTTTCTTGTTTTGAATTTTATAATCCTAGTTTGTACATGAGAGAACGTGCAAAAATTAAAAAAATAAAAATAAATCATGGGTATCAACAAATTATTAATGGAGGCGATCAGAATTTACAAAGAAGATTGAGAGTTTTGTACAACAATATATTGTATACACAGCAAATTTGTATTACTGAAAATTAAAAAACACAAAAATGGTGACAAATGAAATTTATATTAATCAAAATAAAATATGGGGTACAAATCTCTATTTTAATCCTCTGATTCTTCCTTCAAGAATATCAATTTGAATGTTGGAGTTGACTTTGCTTCTTTGATCTTTTCCAACGTTGACTTGAATGTTTATAACGTTAATGTGAGGACTTGACAGCTTAATCTCGGATCAAACGTGTAATTTATTGTATGGAATTTGAAATTTTCAAGGTTGATTTGTAGCTTTGATCTTTTTTGAACTTGATTTGAATTTCTATAACGTTAATTCGTAGGTTTAGTACCGTAATTACGAATCAAACGCTACAATTTGATGAACTTCTTCAAAAACGCATTAAATCTTCTTTGTATTTGAAGAACGCCTTGAATCTTCTTTGTATTCGAAGAACGTTTGCAGAGAAAATTCTTCTTTGTAATCGAAAAATTTTCTTAACATGTCACAACTCACAATAAAGTTCTTCCCAAAGTCACATCATTCAGCTTTTTGGTTATCTTCTTCTTTCTCTCTTCAAAAATTTCAAAAGTTTGTCTTCTTCTCTAAGCTTAAACAATGGAAGACTTCCTAGTTTATTTGGTATGTGGGATCATTTTACTTTCAACATGTCACAACTCTCAATCAAGTTCTTTCCAAAGTCACATCATTCAGATTTTTGGTTATCTTCTTCTTTCTCTCTTCAAAAATTTCAAAAGATTGTCTTCTTCTCTAAGCCTAAACAATAGAAGACTTCCTAGTTTATTTGGTATGTGGGATCATTTTACTTTCAACATGTCACAACTCTCAATCAAATTCTTCCCAAAGTCACATCATCCAGCTTTTTGGTTATTTTCTTCTTTCGCTCTTCAAAAATTTCAAAAGTTTGTCTTCTTCTCTAAACCTAAACAATGGAAGACTTCCTAGTTTATTTGGTATGTGCGATCATTTTACTTTCTACATGTCACAACTCTCAATCAAGTTTTTCCCAAAGTCACATCATCCAGCTTTTTGGTTATCTTCTTCTTTCTCTCTTAAAAAATTTCAAAAGTTTGTCTTCTTTTCTAAGCCTAAACAATGGAAGACTTCCTAGTTTATTTGGTATGTGGGATAATTTTACTTTCTACATGTCACAACTCTCAATCAAGTTCTTCCCAAAGTCACATCATCCAGCTTTTTTGTTATCTTCTTCTTTCTCTTTTCAAAAATTTCAAAAGTGTGTCTTCTTCTCTAAGCCTAAACAATGGAAGACTTCGTAGTTTATTTGGTATGTGGGATCATTTTACTTTCTACATGTCACAACTCTCAATCAAGTTCTTCCCAAAGTCACACCATCCAGCTTTTTGGTTATTTCTTCTTTCTCTCTTCAAAAATTTCAAAAGTTTGTCTTCTTCTCTAAGCCTAAACAATGGAAGACTTCCTAGTTTATTTGGTATGTGGGATCATTTTACTTTCTACATGTCACAACTCTCAATCAAGTTCTTCCCAAAGTCACATCATCCAGCTTTTTGTTATCTTCTTCTTTCTCTCTTCAAAAATATCAAAAGTGTGTCTTCTTCTCTAAGCCTAAACAATGGAATACTTCCTAGTTTATTTGGTATGTGGGATCATTTTACTTTCTACATGTCACAACTCTCAATCAAGTTCTTCCCAAAGTCACATCATCCAGCCTTTTGGTTATCTTCTTCTTTCTCAATTCAAAAATTTCAAAAGTTTGTCTTCTTCTCTAAGCCTAAACAATGGAAGACTTCCTAGTTTATTTGGTATGTGGGATCATTTTACTTTCGACATGTCACAACTCAATCAAATTCTTCCAAAAGTCACATCATCCAGCTTTTTGGTTATCTTATTCTTTCTCTCTTCAAAAATTTCAAAAGTGTGTCTTCTTCTCTAAGCCTAAACAATGAAAGACTTCCTAGTTTATTTGGTATGTGGGATGATTTTACTTTCTACATGTCACAACTCTCAATCAAGTTCTTCCCAAAGTCACATCATCCATCTTTTTGGTTATCTTCTTCTTTCTCTCTTCAAAAATTTCAGAAGTGTGTCTTCTTCTCTAACCTAAACAATGGAAGACTTCCTAGTTTATTTGGTATGTGGGATCATTTTACTTTCTACATGTCACAACTCTCAATCAAGTTCTTCCCAAAGTCACGTCATCCAGATTTTGGTTATCTTCTTCTTTTTCTCTTCAAAAATTTCAAAAGTTTGTCTTTTTCTCTAAGCCTAAACAATGGAAGACTTCCTAGTTTATTTGGTATGTGGGATCATTTTACTTTCTATATGTCACAACTCTCAATCAAGTTCTTTCCAAAGTCACATCATCTAGCTTTTTGGTTATCTTCTTCTTTCTCCCTTCAAAAATTTCAAAAGTTTGTCTTCTTCTCTAAGCCCAAACAATTGAAGACTTCCTAGTTTATTTGGAATGTGGGATCATTTTATTTTCTACATGTCACAACTCTCAATCAAGTTCTTCCCAAGGTCACATCATCCAGCTTTTTGGTTATCTTCTCTTTTCTCTTCAAAAATTTTAAAAGTTTGTCTTCTTCTCTAAGCCTAAACAATGGAAGACTTCCTAGTTTATTTGGTATGTGGGATCATTTTACATTCTACATGTCACAACTCTCGATCAAGTTCTTCCCAAAGTCACATCATCCAGCTTTTTGGTTATCTTCTTTTTTCTGTTCAAAATTTTCAAAAGTGTGTCTTCTTCTGTAAGCCTAAATAATGGAAGACTTCCTAGTTTATTTGGTATGTGGGATCATTTTACTTTCTACATGTCACAACCCTCAATCAAGTTCTTCCCAAAGTCACATCATCCAACTTTTTTGTTATCTTCTTCTTTCTCTCTTCAAAAATTTCAAAAGTATGTCTTCTTCTCTAAGCCTAAACAATGGAAGACTTCCTAGTTTATTTGGTATGTAGGATCATTTTACTTTCTACATGTCACAACTCTCAATCAAGTTCTTCCCAAAGTCACATCATCCAACTTTTTGGTTATCTTCTTCTTTCTCTCTTCAAAAATTTCAAAAGTTTGTCTTCTTCTCTAAGCCTAAAAAATGGAAGACTTCCTAGTTTATTTAGTATGTGGGATCATTTTACTTTCTACATGTCACAACTCTCAATCAAGTTCTTCCCAAAGACACATCATCCAGCTTTTTGGTTATCTTCTTCTATCTCTCTTCAAAAATTTCAAAAGTTTGTCTTCTTCTCTAAGCCTAAACAATGGAAGACTTCGTAGTTTATTTGGTATGTGGGATCATTTTACTTTCTACATGTCACAACTCTCAATCAAGTTCTTCCCAAAGTCACATCATCCAGCTTTTTGGTTATCTTCTTCTTTCTCTCTTCAAAAATTTCAAAAGTTTGTCTTCTTCTCTAAGCCTAAACAATGGAAGACTTCGTAGTTTATTTGGTATGTGGGATCATTTTACTTTCTACATGTCACAACTCTCAATCAAGTTCTTCCCAAAGTCACATCATCCAGCTTTTTGGTTATCTTCTTCTTTCTCTCTTCAAAAATTTCAAAAGTTTGTCTTCTTCTCTAAACCTAAACAATAGAAGACTTCGTAGTTTATTTAGTATGTGGGATCATTTTACTTTCTACATGTCACAACTCTCAATCAAGTTCTTCCCAAAGTCACATCATCCAGCTTTTTTGTTATCTTCTTCTTTCTCTCTTCAAAAATTTCAAAAGTTTGTCTTCTTCTCTAAGCCTAAACAATGGAAGACTTCGTAGTTTATTTGGTATGTGGGATCATTTTACTTTCTACATGTCACAACTCTCAATCAAGTTCTTCCCAAAGTCACATCATCCAACTTTTTTGTTATCTTCTTCTTTCTCTCTTCCAAAATTTCAAAGGTGTGTCTTCTTCTCTAAGCCTAAACAATGGAAGACTTCCTAGTTTATTTGGTATGTGGGATCATTTTACTTTCTACATGTCACAACTCTCAATCAAGTTCTTCCCAAAGTCACGTCATCCAGATTTTGGTTATCTTCTTCTTTCTCTCTTCAAAAATTTCAAAAGTTTGTCTTTTTCTCTAAGCCTAAACAATGGAAGACTTCCTAGTTTATTTGGTATGTGGGATCATTTTACTTTCTACATGTCACAACTCTCAATCAAGTTTTTTCCAAAGTCACATCATCCAACTTTTTGGTTATCTTCTTCTTTCTCTCTTCAAAAATTTCAAAAGTTTGTCTTATTCTCTAAGCCTAAACAATGAAAGACTTCCTAGTTTATTTGGTATGTGGGATCATTTTACTTTCTACATGTCACAACTCTCAATCATGTTCTTCCCAAAGTCACATCATCCAGCTTTTTGGTTATCTTCTTCTTTCTCTCTTCAAAAATTTTAAAAGTTTGTCTTCTTCTCTAAGCCTAAACAATGGAAGACTTCGTAGTTTATTTGGTATGTGGGATCATTTTACTTTCTACATGTCACAACTCTCAATCAAGTTCTTCCCAAAGTCACATCATCCAGCTTTTTGGTTATCTTCTTCTTTCTCTCTTCAAAAATTTCAAAAGTTTGTCTTCTTCTCTAAGCCTAAACAATGGAAGTCTTCGTAGTTTATTTGGTATGTGGGATCATTTTACTTTCTACATGTCACAACTCTCAATCAAGTTCTTCCCAAAGTCACATCATCCAGCTTTTTGGTTATCTTCTTCTTTCTCTCTTCCAAAATTTCAAAAGTTTGTCTTCTTCTCTAAGCCTAAACAATGGAAGACTTCGTAGTTTATTTGGTATGTGGGTTATTTTACTTTCTACATGTCACAACTCTCAATCAAGTTCTTCCCAAAGTCACATCATCCAGCTTTTTGTTATCTTTTTTTTTTCTATCTTCCAAAATTTCAAATGTGTGTCTTCTTCTCTAAGCCTAAACAATAGAAGACTTCCTAGTTTATTTGGTATGTGGGATCATTTTACTTTCTACATGTCACAACTCTCAATCAAGTTCTTCCCAAAGTCACGTCATCCAGATTTTGGTTATCTTCTTCTTTCTCTCTTCAAAAATTTCAAAAGTTTGTCTTTTTCTCTAAGCCTAAACAATGGAAGACTTCCTAGTTTATTTGGTATGTGGGATCATTTTACTTTCTACATGTCACAACTCTCAATCAAGTTTTTCCCAAAGTCACATCATCCAACTTTTTGGTTATCTTCTTCTTTCTCTCTTCAAAAATTTCAAAAGTTTGTCTTATTCTCTAAGCCTAAACAATGAAAGACTTCCTAGTTTATTTGGTATGTGGGATCATTTTACTTTCTACATGTCACAACTCTCAATCATGTTCTTCCCAAAGTCACATCATCTAGCTTTTTGGTTATCTTCTTCTTTCTCTCTTCAAAAATTTTAAAAGTTTGTCTTCTTCTCTAAGCCTAAACAATGGAAGACTTCGTAGTTTATTTGGTATGTGGGATCATTTTACTTTCTACATGTCACAACTCTCAATCAAGTTCTTCCCAAAGTCACATCATCCAGCTTTTTGGTTATCTTCTTCTTTCTCTCTTCAAAAATTTCAAAAGTTTGTCTTCTTCTCTAAGCCTAAACAATGGAAGTCTTCGTAGTTTATTTGGTATGTGGGATCATTTTACTTTCTACATGTCACAACTCTCAATCAAGTTCTTCCCAAAGTCACATCATCCAGCTTTTTGGTTATCTTCTTCTTTCTCTCTTCCAAAATTTCAAAAGTTTGTCTTCTTCTCTAAGCCTAAACAATGGAAGACTTCGTAGTTTATTTGGTATGTGGGTTATTTTACTTTCTACATGTCACAACTCTCAATCAAGTTCTTCCCAAAGTCACATCATCCAGCTTTTTTGTTATCTTTTTCTTTTCTCTCTTCCAAAATTTCAAATGTGTGTCTTCTTCTCTAAGCCTAAACAATAGAAGACTTCCTAGTTTATTTGGTATGTGGGATCATTTTACTTTCTACATGTCACAACTCTCAATCAAGTTCTTCCCAAAGTCACGTCATCCAGATTTTGGTTATCTTCTTCTTTCTCTCTTCAAAAATTTCAAAAGTTTGTCTTTTTCTGTAAGCCTAAACAATGGAAGACTTCCTAGTTTATTTGGTATGTGGGATCATTTTACTTTCTATATGTCACAACTCTCAATCAAGTTCTTCCCAAAGTCACATCATCCAGCTTTTTGGTTATCTTCTTTTTTCTCTCTTCAAAAATTTCAAAAGTTTGTCTTCTTCTCTAAGCCTAAACAATTGAAGACTTCCTAGTTTATTTGGTATGTGGGATCATTTTATTTTCTACATGTCACAACTCTCAATCAAGTTCTTCCCAAAGTCACATCATCCAGCTTTTTGGTTATCTTCTTCTTTCTCTCTTCAAAAATTTCAAAAGTTTGTCTTCTTCTCTAAGCCTAAACAATGGATGACTTCCTAGTTTATTTGGTATGTGGGATCATTTTACTTTCTACATGTCACAACTCTCAATCAAGTTCTTCCCAAAGTCACATCTTCCAGCTTTTTGGTTATCTTCTTTTTTCTCTCTTCAAAAATTTCAAAAGTGTGTCTTCTTCTGTAAGCCTAAACAATGGAAGACTTCCTATTTTATTTGGTATGTGGGATCATTTTACTTTCTACATGTCACAACCCTCAATCAAGTTCTTTCCAAAGTCACATCATCCAGCTTTTTGGTTATCTTCTTATTTCTCTTTTCAAAAATAGGGATTTGTACCCCATATTTTATTTTGATTAATATAAATTTCATTTGTCACCATTTTTGTGTTTTTTGATTTTCAATAATACAAATTTGTTGTGTACAAATTTTTGGCACGCCCAGTGGGACCATCTCTACCTCTCATCTCTTCACTCTATCAAGTTCAAATGGATGCTCAAGTCAAAGCTATGAAGATAGTGAAATCCAAGATGGTCATTCCAAATTCTTTAAACTCCATAAGCGAAACCATTGGCACCACCACAAGAAGTATGCCCATGAAGCTACGAACATCTTCGAAGGCGGTTCCCCTACTTGAGCATGATGTGGATGCCACATTCTGCATTGGTGATGGAATCAATCATGATGAAGAGAAGTATTTGTCATCCCCACAACATTCTACATCAAGTGACTCGAACATCGCATGTGTCATGATGACGAATGTTACCACTCCAGAGGAGCAAATTGCAAACTTGACAAAAGTTGTTGAATGATTAATGAAGCATGTTCAAGAGCAAGCTACTCTAATTACAAAGTTGATGAAGAAAGCAGACAATGTGGATGACATGCACGAAATTGAAAAACAAGTTGAGGTGCACGATGAAGCTGAGGCGTCAAAGAATCAACATCTAGTTGAGAAGGAAAGATCCATTGTCGAGGAGCTTCAAGTTTCAAGTGATGGGACGATTCCAGCAGCTCGACTTAAGGAGTTCATCATGGATACTATCCAAGACAATCACGATGGGAGATCCAAGTTGCCTTTAACTTATGTCAAGCCATATACTTGAAGAATTGATAATTTGAAGATGCCAACTGGTTACCAACCTCCAAAATTCCAGCAATTTGATGGCAAAGGCAATCCAAAGCAACACGTCGCTCACTTTGTTGAAACATGTAATAATTCTGGAAGTTATGGCGACCAACTAGTCAAACAATTCGTTAGATCACTAAAAGGCAATGCATTTGACTAGTACATTGATCTTGGTGCTGACTCAATCAACAACTGGGGGCAATTGGAGCAAGAATTCCTCAATCGCTTCTACAGCATCCGTCGCACAATCAGCATGCTTGAACTCACCAATTCCCGTCAATTTTGTGATGAACCAGTCATCGACTACATTAATCGTTGGAGAAATTTGAGTCTTAACTGCAAAGAAAGATTGTCTGAGTCCTCTACTATTGGAATGTGTATTCAAGGGATGTATTGGGGTCTTCGATATATCCTTCAAGGAATTCAACCAACAACATTTGAAGAGTTGGTCACTCGAGCACATGATATGGAGTTGAGTATGAGCGGAAGTGGACTTGGTGAGTCATATATCCAAGAGTCCTGAAGACAAGAAACAAACAAAGGGGGCAAGGCATTTGATGATGAGCCCATACCTGATAGTAATGAACATATGGAAGATAGTGACGTTCAAGTTTGCCATCGCTACTTCGAATAAAGATGTTAAACAAACGCTCCTCGATAAGAGCATAAACTGTCGCTCCTCGATAAGAGCATAAACTATCGGCAAGTCTCCTTGATAAGAGCATAAACTGTCAACAAGACTCCTCGATAAGAGCATAAACTGTCAACAACGCTCCTCGATAAGAGCATAAACTGTCAATAAGGCTCCTTGATAAGAGTTTAAACTTTCAATAAATTGAAACCAAATGAAGTTCTCCTTGACACGAGTATAAAAGGTCTAGAAGTCAAATCAAATGAAGTTCTCATGGACACGAGTTTAAAAGGTTTACAAGTCAAATCAAATTAAATCAAATGAAGTTCTCCTTGGCACGAGCATAAAAGGTCTACAAGTCAAATCAAATCAAATGAAGTTCTCCTTGACACGAGCATAAAAGGTCTACAAGTCAAATCAAATCAAATGAAGATCTCCTTGACATGAGCATAAAAGGTCTACAAGTCAAATCAAATAAAGTTCTCCTTGACACGAGTAGAAAAGGTCTACAAGTCAAATCAAATCAAATGAAGTTCTCCTTGACACGAGTATAAAAGGTCTACAAGTCAAACCAAACCATGTACTCCAAGCCTTGAAGAGTATAAATTAAATATGGCACCTCTATCAAAATATATTTGAACTACGTTATGACTTGATCCCTTTTTTCTTAGGGTACGTAGGCAACTTAAATTTTTCTAAGTTTAGTCATAAATTCAAATCAAATTATATTCTCTTGATGGAGTGACGTCACTCATTCAAAAGAATTTTGAAAGAAAAAATTCATAATCATGAATATACTCAAGGATTACAAAATAGAAATAAAGTTCTATTAGGTAATCTCAAAAGTAATATTCATGACATGGAGCATGTAAATCCCGCCATGACATGGGGGCATGTTAATCTCGCTGTGACACGGACAACTTGCAGTAGAAGCCAATAAAGCGTTTTTTCGAGGAGACACCACACTGTGCGAAAGAGTTTCATGTTATCAAAGCTCAAGTGGAGGCTACTCTTATGGCATAATTTTTTATGTTGAGACGTCGCGACTCATCCACTACGAAATATGCTTTGAAATAACCAAACTTCCGTGAACGAGTCTCGGGGGGGCATTTGTAGACAATGGAAATTTACATCCAATCAAATGATGACAAGTGGAAAATATGATATTAAATATTAATTTAAATCTTTTAATATATATTTTGGGATTTCTCAAATTTAATTCCAAAATAAATAATTGATTTAATTGATATTTTCATATTCATTTTATCGACGAATCAAGTGACGACACATGTCTCTAGATATTATCCATAAATTAACTTAAGTAGATAAATATTGAGAAATACATACACTAACCGGAAAAATAGGAGAGTTTGAGAGCATGTAATTAAAAATTTAAGATTACACTAAAGGGAGGGAACTCGCCCTATTAAGAATTAGAAATGTGAAAAATTAGGGATTTGATCAAATATCTTTTGGATGACGTGAGAATTCGCAGCCAGATGCGTACTCGGTAAATCTCGAACCCGATCAAGTCCACAAGATTCAGCTCTCAACCAACTCCCCCATTTGATCAAATATTTATATATATAAAGAACTGTCTGTCTGATTCTTGGTGAGCCTTGACCGGTTCGACTGGAGTTCGAACGGTTTTAACCCGCTTTTGGGCAATGTCAGTTCAAAGGTCCAAATTGAACCGGTACATGGTTCGATTGACCGGTCCGATATTTAAAACCGGTAATTACACAATATACGAGGGGGTTTGTGTGTATTATCTCAAAAGGAATATAATATCATCAACATTGGTTCGTTCTTTGTATCATGAGTGGAATTCTTACTTAAGAGGGGTCTTAAAATCATCATATATCACATCATTCTTCGCCACATTTGACTACTCTAATGCAAAATTTTAACTAAGGAAGGCTGCTCTAATAAAGAAGAAAACCAGTGCCATATTGCTTATATGCTCTTATTGATTGATATTCAACCTTCTTAGAGAGTGAAGTTCATCATCTTGTTCAATGTGATTTCTTGTGCGCTGTATTAGATTTTGAATTCCAAGTACCCATTTCTGCTTATGAACTTTGTTCTTGCACTTGAACTCCAATAGACCCTGACCAGTTTTCACCCCAAAATACACTTCCACATTTTCCCTTTCTTTTTTGAATGGCCATCCTCCACTCTCATCAACTACTTCATAAACAATACCTGCGAGTATATTTGTTCACAAGTATAATTATTGATGTGATTTACTATCAAATGTGGAGATTTATAGTGAAAAATTTACATTTATTCTTCTTGGAAAATGCTCCGCCGTGTTTACTCTTTAACATCATGGTAACCTGCAAATCCATTCATCCATTCATTATAAAATGCTAATTTGTTGATGAATTGCATATATGTATGTATATGTGTATCTATATGTATATACCTGGAATGTCTTGTTGATGTAGACAGAGACATTTTTCCATCTTAGCACATCTAAGAATTGAAGTAATCAGGTGGGATAAATTAGTTTATTCATGGTACAGAACAAAAGAGTATATAAATTTGAATATCGAGCTTTTACCTTTTCGAGTGAGTTGTAGTAAATCACCAACACATGGAAAATCCTGTTCGTCGATTTCACAATGAAAAGAAGATGGTGTAGAATGTGAATCTGCTAGTATTCCCTTTTCATATGGGCTTATAGCTGCTGCACTCTTCCTTGCCTCCTTGGGCAATCTTGCTTTCAAAGCTGCTTCTCCTCGTAAAGCTATTCAAACGCGCAAAATAGAATCTTTTAGAAAACCCGATCCATTCAACCCAATTGCCACCCATACCTTTTAGAATTCGACTTTTGAAAATAACAGGGTAAATTACATAGACACCCATTGGTGAGATTCCAATTACCAAAATCACACCAGTAGTTGAATATTTCATCCCTGTAAGTAAAAGCAAATTACATAGGGTCTATATATATGCATACCAGTAGCTGCTGCAGCTGTGAGAGTCAACAGATCACTAGGTGTTCGAATGCCGAATGCTGATGTTACAACAGAGGCTATACGCTCATGATCAGCCCCGGTTGACTCGGCCAACTCGGTGCAGTATGAGGCCAAGAGCTGAGTTGCTGATGCTATAGCAATGCTCATTTTTGAGCTACATTTGTCTGTTTCATCAGCAGTAGCAGCAGCCAATGCTGCTGCTAGGCCAGCAACGGACAGAACGGCGTGCGTATGCGCGTTCTCTATACGTTCCTTATCCTTCTTTTTCACTACAACGTTCTTGTCATGATGGAACAATCTTCCTATTGCCCCACTTCTCGTTCTTCGATTCGATACCGCCTTGTCGAACTGCAACAAGTTGTTATCGATTAGTTAGGAAAATGGAACCGGGCCGAGTTATAAGTGTGTGTTTGTGTGCGTTAAAATTAGGGGTGGCGATTTGGTTGAATGGGATGGGCTTGGGTCGAGTCCATTAGGATTGGGCTTAATGTGGGTTGGGTTCAATTTGGTCTAATGTCAATAAATTTTCATTATAGTTGGACCCAAAAGTGGACCCGGGCTAGCAGAAAATCAAAGTTTTTCAGAAACCTGGTCCAAAATTCCTGAAAAATTAGCTTTTTATGATTATATCCAATAAGGACTCATTATGAATCAAAATGATGTAAGTAGTTGTTGTAGAGGGTAAAATATAAATTAACTGAAAATGAAAAATATGTTAGACCGAATTTAAACCCAAATTGGGCTCATTTTAAAATTCAATTGGACCCAAATATTATTAAAAGACAACCCAATTTAGAACTATAATGCTAAAATGTTAGGACTCAACTCATTGAAAACTTAGTTAGGTTTGGGTCCAAATATATGTACAGACCCAAATTGTCACCCCTAGTTAAAACGAAGCAGGCAAGAATAGTTGCACTGAAAGCCCGTTTGTAAAAACTTCTGCGCTTTGAAAAGAAGTGATTGATTTTAGAAAAACGTCGTAGAAACTAAGTTGGATTTGTTTTCAAAACTTTACTTTTAGCTTATTTTTCAATCTTACATAATCAAGGAAACCAAATACTACACTAGCAACTAGCTTCAATAAAAAGCTCGAATGTTTTCGAGTCGTTGCAAACGAGGATCGAAGATGCTTACAAGTTGCGGTGTTTGAGGGATGTGGTTGAGATTGTTGTGGAGTATTGAAGGTTGCATTTGCTTTGTAGCAAGTGCTTTCGATATCTCATTTGCAGATAGACTCCAAGACCTCGAAAGGAATTCCATTGGCTCGTTTGGCGTTTTTGGCTCCGTTGGTGAAATGGCTCGTTTTTTCGTCTCAATATTATCATCTTCGTCATCATCTGAGTGTTTTTTGAGCCAATACGAAACGCTCTTTTTAGACCCCATGAGTGTATTTAGGTTTGGTGTGTTGATGTGTATATAGCAAGTAGAAAAGATGGTTATATTTAGTTGTGTTAGAGTTAGAGTTTGGTTTAGACATATTTATAGTTGTAGGAAGGGTAAAGGACATTTTTGAAGAGACATAATGCCTTAAATGAATACATGCATATTGTCTTGTGTTTGGAAACCTTCCATAAAATCAGGTCTTTATTCCTTGGAAAGCAATGTTAATGTAATAATATAATTGCACTTTTTTATTATATTATTGAAAAATGTAGGATTTTATCCATACTATTATATAATTGAAAAAAGGGTTTAGAGAAATTGTTTGACTGTGAAATGATGATTTTGGTGAAGCCAAATACAATTTTAGTTTATAAATAAGGTGTTGAGTCCAAAAATTCAAAGAAACTGAAAATAGGTGAGGCAAATTATAACAACAGTTATAAAATTATATATTGATTAAATATTAATTTTAAAAAATATATATATTAATTTTTTTTTGTTGGATCAAGTTGTCTCAACAGTTTTGGTTACGCTACTTAATAATAATTACATGGTTCATAAAATTAATTTAGATTTTGAATTTTATTTCTTAATCCCTTTTCATTTATCTTCATTTTTATTTTAATTTTTTTTAAAAAATTATCGAACTTTATCATTTGTACCTAGGGTGTCGAAATATATATATATATATATATATTATTGATGGCCTAGAGACGACAATTGAATATTTTGATGATGATAAAACACATTATCCTGATTAAAGGGGGGTTGTCTCTTAATTAGCATGCAATTAACTTTGCTTACCCATAAATTCCTATGTATTATTTAATAATTGTTGAATAAAGTTATTCTAAAGGTTGATTCTTGGGCTTCCTAAACTTTCCTATTTGTGGTCGGTAAAAGTATGGTGCTTGGAATGTAGAAGTGGGGTCCTTCCATTGATGCACACCGTACAAACACGTGCAACTTGAGATTACATTCAATGCATCAATTCAAAATATACATATTTATTATTGTATTATGCGTAATAGATCTTCTATCTAGTGTACTAAATTATGGTTGGAAAATAAATAGGCTTAATTTGTTTGTAACTTGTAAGGGAATAAAAATTAAAATATTAGATTTCTAGTTTTTAATTACATAATAGTGTTTAATTGTGTTTAATAATTTGATTAGGAATGATTATTCCATGGCTTCTCGCAATAAATAAAATTCAAATTTGAAAGTTTTCTTCATCTTTTTAATTATTTATTTGTATAGGTTGTGTATAATATATATATATATATATTTGTGTGTGTTATATATATAAATTGTAAATACATATATATATATATATATTGATTTATATAATATCTTTCTTTATATGATGAAACTTAATAGTATTATATGTGTATAAATAAGTTTTTATTGACACATTATGGAGATTAAAAGTGCCTGCAAGCTTTGATTTCAGATTCATTTGAAAAGGAGAATATGAAATTCTCAAAAAATAAAAGATTTTAAATTCCTTGTTTTAGGTGAAGGACTCCATGTTTTGAGGATACTAATTATTTTTTCAGATTTAAAGAAATTTTAGTAAATACATTAATCATAATCAGACAATCAAATTCTCAATTTATATTATATTCCCTAACAAACAAATGAAGTCAAAAATATAAGATATAAGTTTGATCACAATCTTTAATTTGATAATATTTGAAGTATGCTCAATCTGAATTTGTATTTGAAATTAGAACTCATTTGAGCTCCTCTTAATTAACCATAAATACTGAAATACAGAGCTTAATTTTAATTTTTTTTAAGCTCAATAAAATTTTAAACAAATCATTGTTTGGTTCAAATTGATTTAACCAGCACCAATCAAGTTGACTATATAACAAATAATATAAAGACGAAAATTCTGTAAAAGACATTATGTATTGTTATTTACCAAGTGATAAAGAAACCATACTAATGTCCAAAATTGCATGGATTGTGATCTAAGGGTAATGTTTTTTCCACATCAAATGTGAATTTTTTTTAAATAGTGTTTGGTTCTTTTATAAAAAATCATATTCAGTGCAAATGAGTTGAATCGAGCCGAGCTGAATGCATAAGTGTTCAAATTTATTTAAATTACAATGAAGTTTTGAAAATTGTGTTTGAGCTTGATTCGATTAGTCATCGAACCGAGCTGAAACAAGCTTTTAATCGAATCGTTCATGAGTCGAGCTCGAGTAGTTTGAGTATTTAATATTTTTCTTACTTTTTACTAATCGAGCTGAACTTAAAAAAATTTCAAACACAAAAAAGTTGTTCAATCTTAGTTTGGAAAATTATTGAATCAAGCTTTTAGCAATCGAAATCGAGTTTGATTCAATTTTCAGCTATATATATGTAACTTTATTAAACGGAACGTTTAATAAAAACTAGATAATTTTTTTTTTTGAGGGACTCGATCGCCTATTTATTATTGAATTTAGGAATGTTTTAGTAAAATATAATTTATTAGTGATTTAATAATAAATGAGGGATCTACTCTTAAATCCAGCCGAAGGATATGGACATGACAAGAAATATAGTGAAATAGTATTCAAAATGTAGGGTATATGCAATTATGAACTTAATGAAATCAAAACTAAATTCAAAATAATTTTGGCATTTGAACATATAAATATTCATAAGTTATTAATGTGAGGAAAAACAAACATTTGAATGAATAGCCGACGTGGCATCATAAATGCATGTATGCAAAAAGATCATTACTAATTTTTAAAATCTGGGTCACAATCGAATAATAAATTCAATAAATAAGGTGTACTAATTTGTTAGGTCACTGATAGCATTTCGGATTTATTATTCAAAAGTTATTTTTTCGTTTTATATTTTATAACATCCTTACACAACAACGGTATGTATATTATATTTAAAAAATATAAAATTTAACCAAAAATTGCACAACCCAAGTTACCAATAGTTAACTCTGGGTTAGTAACATGTGAATTTCGTAAAATATACTTTTTAGGACTTTATTTGATATTTACCAATCAAAATTTATATTAGCTACCAAATTCGTCATTCTTATCTCCCTAAGTAATTAATTATAGGAACTACTAAGTACTAACCCACTTAGTCCACCATAATTATTAAAGTCTCACTAATTGACTCAAATCTTTTTCTTTCCCACTAATTGATTGACTAAATAAATCAGTTAATTATATCAAGTAATTAAGGTTAAAATTCTCGAATTATTTTTTTTACCCTATTACGTTAAATTCATTTCTTCGTGTTTTTCTTTTATTTCTCACAGTTAGAGACTAAAACAATCTTTAAATAAAAACAAACAAATACGAAAATATTCAGATTTAAGTACAATTTTTTAATTAAAATTTGAGAAGCACAAGCTCCTAGGATGAGAAGAAAATAAAACTCAATTAAATGCACACAACTTAAATAATAAAAAAAATTAAACAGAAATAGAAAAATCAATAAGAAATTAAATTAAACAAAGGAAAATTGTTCAATTTTTTTCAAATCTTTAGCATAATTCTCAGAAGTAGGAAGTGGGTCATGGGCCTGGATGAAGATATCACCATTAACAGGGCCTGCCAGCCCACCACCAATAGTGGGCCAGCTCAATACACCCAGTTCTGTGATAAGTATCCGTATTCAATTGATGGGCCAAATTATTGGGCCAGGCTCATGGATCCACAGCTAGATGGGCCTTTGTCTACTTCACATTTTCCTTAACCATATACAAAAAACCGTCAAAAAACCCCTGGTCTCCATTCCCATTTACTGAAAATATCAGCCATGGCAAGGAAGAAAGAATCAAGAACTCACACTGAGAAGCCATTGCAGAAACCAGACGATTTCGTTGAACCCGATCAACAGGATACCGCTACTATGGATTCCGAAGCTTCGGAGAAGATTGAGAGCCTCAAATCGCTCAACCAGATGCTGCTCAAGGAGGCGGTTGAGCGGCGCCAGCAGGTGGATTCGTTAATTGAGGTTAAAGGTTCACTAGAGTCGGAGCTAAGTACGTCGAACATGGAGAAAGAGGCGTTGAAGTCCGAGGTGATCGTGTTGAGTGAGAGGGCTGCGAGGTCGGACCTTGAGAGGAGTGTGGTTTCTGTTTTTGTTGCTGATCAAGCGGCTCAAAAGGGAGAGGTGATTGAGAGGAAAATGAAGGGTTTGGAGAGTGAGATGATTGAATTGAAGAGAGTGATTAGTGAGAAGGAATGTGAGATTGGGAGGTTGAGTGGGAAGCTGAGTGAGATTGAGGATGTGTTGGGGAATGAGAGGGAGGTTTCAAGGAGGGTTTGTGTTGAGAGGGATGAGTTGAAGTGTAGGCTCGATGTGGTGATCCAGGAGTGTAAAGGTTTGAGGGCTAATTTGGTTGAATTTGAGGAGAGAAAGAAGGAGATCGAACGGGATATTGTAGAATTACAATCTGCATACAGTAGTGTTGTGGGGGAGAAGGAAGAGATGGGAATGATAATTGAGTCCGTTACTATGGAGAAAGATTCGTTGGAGAAGAGTTTAATGGAGTTGAACAAGTTGATTGAGGAAATGAAGGAAAAATTAGCTTCTACTGTTAGAGAAAGTGAAGGGATTGAAAGGGATAGAAACATGGAAATGGTTAAAAGACGAGAATTGGAGAAGGACGTGAGTGGACTCAATGAGATGGTGCTCAATTCACGAAAGGAGGAGGAGAAACTTCGTGCAAATGTGGTCATGTTGGAGAAAAAGTGTGTTGAAGGTGAGGAGATGCAGAACAATATGATGAGGGAAATTGATGAGTTAATGGAAGAAAAGAAGTTCAGTGAGAAGATTGTTGAGTGCTTGATAAACGAGAAAAATATGATTGAGGATGATTTAAGCGAGGCTATGAATCAATTAGATGGCCAACGTGCCAACATAAAAGAAATGTTTAGTGAGAAGATTGATTTGCTTGAGGCTAAAACTAGATTGAATAGTGAAGTTGGTGAATTGCATAACCAAGTATCAGAATTTAAGGTTGTTGTTTTGAATTTGGAGGAATCTAGTAGAGTTCAATTGGAGACAATTAAGGGGCTAGAATCTGAAGTTGGGGATCATAGATGTAAGCTTGAGCAAGTGAAAGTTGAGAGGGATGGAATGGAAAACCTTCTAAGTGAAGAGAAGAAGAATGGTGGAAAATTGAATGAAAAGATTAAAGAGTTGGAAAATCAAATTAAGGACAGCCTTAAAGAAGCGAAAGCCAAGTATGATGCTACATTTGCAGAAAAGATAGAGTTAGAAAGCCAATGTGGCTCGCTAAAGAAAGAAATTATTCGTTTAGAAAATACTATAAAAGAGGCGCGTAATGAATTCGATCCCATGAAGAGTAAAGTTGAACTTGCAGATGCTAATGCAAAGCTAATGATGAATATGATAAAGGACACATCAGCCCTTTGTTCAAAGGATGTGAATTATGCCTCCATTGATGATAAAGAGATGAATGGTGAAGAAACCTATGTGATTGAAATGGAGATGATAAAGAATGCTTTCAAGAGTAAAGAGAGCAAAGTAGAGAATATGAAGAAGGAATTGGATATACTGCAGAAATCTGTGGAGGAAATACATAAGAAGAAGAGGTTTTGGACTGTATTTTCATCAGCAACAACCCTTTTAGCTGCTGTTTCTATTGCATATGTCGTTCGTGGACACTGAGTGAGAATTGATGTGTTGGACAAATTTTGGCACGCTAACACGATAGGCTAATCTAGGCTTAGCCATCTAGTTCTCACGTTTCGTTTACTGCATTAAATGATTCTTGAGGCTGTTATGAAATATGTTGCTTCATATAATCACGATAATCGAAGTAACAAGTTAGTTGATGAGTAACATCTCTTTGCTTTCGTTTTAATACGCGATTATGTGATGATATTCGCTGACTTTTAGTTTCATTTGATGGTCTTGTTTTTGATGAACTTGGCTTGTTTCATGTCAGCTTCTAATGACACATTTTGGCTGTGAATGAGATTTCACTTCAGTATATAATGTGTTTGCATTTTTTGTTAGTAGGATTCTGTTGTTGCCCATGAGTTGAATATTTCATCACTACTCAATGTGCTGCATTTTGTTTAGCATGAGCAGTGACAATTGCCCAATTTGTTATATTAATAAATCAAAATCAAATGAGTTTATAAGTATTGATATTTAGTCAAGTACTAAGTAATTTGATTAATTATTTAGTCATAAAAAAATGAAACACTAGAGAAAAAACATTCAAAAAATGATTTTTTTTATAACAGATTAAGTCCAATCAAGTTTGTTTGTTATAAACTATTGGATGATGCAATTTTTTCGTTTTCTCTAAGGCTCGGTGGGTCCTAAGTGTGTTTGGATTAAGTGAGTCCTAAGTGTCATTAGATTAAGTGATTTGGATTTGGAGGAGTGAATTGGAGGAATGATTTGAATGACATTAAAATGGGATTATTTAAAATACACCATAATTATGGAGAAAATAACTTAAAGTGAATGAAGGGATTTGAAATTCATTATTAATTGGACACATACAAACAAAAATAATAAATTTGTTGACGAATTTGAAATTCATATATTTTAAATACTTTAATGCAAACCCATCATTAAACAAGTTGGCTTAGACTAACTCTCCCAATAAATTAAACAAATATCAAAATATTCAGATTTATCCACAATTTTTTATTAAAATTTGAGAAGTACAAGCTCTTGGATGAGCACAAAATAAAACTCAGAAGCAAATGCACACCAATTTACATAGATACACCACTTCAATAAAAACACAATAACCAAGAAAATTAAATTAAACAAAAGGATAAATTATTCAAATTTTAAGCATAATCTTCAGAAGTAGGGAGTGGGGTATGGGCCTGGATGAAGATATCACCATAAACAAGGCCTGCAAGCCCACCACCAATAAGTGGGCCGACCCAATAGATCCAGTTCTGAGAAAAGTCTCCACTTGCAACAGCTGGGCCAAATGATCGGGCCGGGTTCATGGATCCACCACTAAATGGGCCGGCTGCTAAAATATTGGCCCCAACAATGAACCCAATAGCAATAGGTGCAATTGTTCCAAGTGAGCCCTTTTTGGGATCTGCTGCTGTGGCGTACACAGTGTATACTAAAGCAAAAGTTATGATTATTTCCATTACTACCCCTTCAATTGCACCCATTCCAGATGCAACTCCATGAGTTGGAATTGACTGCAATATAAAAAAAAATATTATGATTTATTATTTCAAATATTACTATATAAAATAATAAATGGGATCTTTAAAATTTAATTTTTCATGTGTATCTTGCGTTTAATAAGTTAAGTTTTTAAATTAGACATCATTAGATTTTGGATGGTAAAAGCAGTTGAATTTGTAAAATATATGTTATTCATAGGGTACTGTTTGGTTCGAATTATATATTATTAGAATAAAAATATAATAATATCACAAGGTGTTATATCGTAGTTTTACTTTTTTATAGTTGTTTTAAAGAACTTATATGTTTTTTTTTTCTATAGAAATTAGGCAAATTTGAAAATACTACTAAAATTTTTCATAATTTCTTGAATGACTCGAGCATTAAACTAAATCCAAACATGATGCAGATTATTTAAATTATTAACTTTCTATTATTTATATTAAGTCAGACATATAGAAAAAGACTCAACTAATTAAAGTTCGAAAGTTTGATGCATCACCAAACACAATAAAATACTAGTCTATTCAACGACAAATATATGATATGAAATTAAATGATAGATGATTAGGTTTTCGTGAAAATAACAATAATAATAAATGGTTATTCTCTTAAATTTATGATAATTTGGGTTGATATAAATTACTTGAAATTTGTGTTATACTGATTAAATTTAAAGTTAACATATATAAATAGTAGACAAAGTACGTACCAAGCCATTAGTGACGAATTTAAGGAGAAGACAAGCAACGATTGAGCCAAGGCATTGAGCAATCCAATAGAAGAGGCCAGTTAGGATGGTGATGTTGCCTCCAATAGCCAATCCGAACGTGACAGCTGGATTCAAATGGCCGCCCGAAATATTGGCCGCTATAGATACACCCACGAACAGCGCGAATGCATGCGCCACCGCCACTGCCACCAATCCCGCCGGGTCCAAAGCCGCATCTGATGTCAGCTTGTCTATACAAAGATAACACTATTTTGTTAGTCAAATCGCAATAATAATTCATATATTTCTCATAAAGTTAAGTATATAATGAGCTGTGTGTGAAAGAGATAGACACGTAATACACACTCATTGAATTCAGTCAAACATGGAATTGCCCATAAGATAAAGACAGACTGCTATATTTTTAATGTCAACCATGAAAAAATGAACAAAAAGCGACATTTTGATCAGGCGATTTGTAATTAGACATTTAGACTAATGGCACATGCATCATACACGCAACATTCCATTCACGACGATTGAAAACAAAACGAACAAATTTGTAAATTCCGTTTTCTCATACTACCAAATACATATTGATACATCTTAACAAATACGTCTTAGAACTAAATAAACTTGTATATATATATATATATATATATATATATATATTTGTATATAATGAAGTTTGAAAGATGAAGAGTTGGAGTTGCTTACTATAGGCAATGGCAGAGCCAACACCAGCAAAAACAAAAAGAAGGGTGGCAATAAACTCAGCCACATATGTCTTAATAGAAGCCACACTCAAAGAGTCACCAATGCTACCAAAAGCTATCTTCACCATTTCTTTTTTTTTTTTCCTTTTTTTGAAATACCCAGAAAAAATATAGGAAAAAAACTTTGAAAATTTAAATTTTCTTTGTAATTAAAAGCTCTTAATTTTTGGAGTATTGAAGTTTCCATTAATCAATGGTTTATATAGTGCAAAAATAATGCAATTAGCATTAGGTTTTACCGACTATGGCCCTACAATGAGTTCATTCGACCCACTCATTGGCACCGACCAACCGGCCTTGTATAAATTATGTAGCAATTAGCATAAAGTATTTTGTTAATTAAGATGCTCTTAATATATAATCATTTTGAGGGATTATAATGAATGATCTTAATTAATGAATTTATAGAGAAGATGAGGTCATATTGATGTGACTCGACTCACGATTTAACTCGTTTTTACGGTGGAAAATATGTAAATTCTTTTTATTTGAAAAATAAATTTGAGAACTGGTTAATGTTACACGAATGGTTATATTTTAAATAGAATCATTTTAGGTTTTTATTTTTTGATCTTGTTGATTGTATCGATTGAGTCTAATTGACTCGTTTAAATTAAGTTCTTTTACGATGTTTGGTCAATTGGGCGGAAAAGTCTATCTAGTTATATTATATTTTCAAGGGAAAAATGTACTTCATTCTTTAGAAACTTTTTTTTTTCACTTTTTCTTAAAAACACAAATAAAAAAGATTTTTTTCTTTAAAAAATTTGATATATGCAACATTTTGTCCCAATTATTAGGCCAAAAAGTTATTAAAAATTGGTCAAATGATCAAAAATAGGTTTCTGTGCTCAAATCAATGCATAGTGAGAGAATGAAGAAATTATTTAAGAAAATATTACTGAGATTTATGCGCATGACAACGAAAAAATAGTGTGACCAATTTCGATTAATTTTGGTTGAAAAATGGTAATTAGGATAAAATGCTGCACATATCAATTTTTTAAAAGGAATATCTATTTTGTGTGTTTCTAAATTAATAGTGCAAAATACAAGTTTTTCGAGAAATTAGACTCACACTTTTCCCTACTTTTAATTTATTTTTCTTTTCAAAATTTCATCATTTTCCTTTTTTTTATTTAATTAATTTACCTTTTTACACATTTTAGAGGCTCTATGCCTCTATCCCCAACCAACTCCACATTCACCAACACCCAACTCCCAACCCATCTCCCCATGACAACTATTCCGGGCACGATTGATTGGTATGTCCGTCTCTGAAAATTTATTTTCATGATAAAAATAAAAAATTATTTTTTGAAAGACAAGAAATATGATTTGAAAATTGAGATTGGATGAGATTTTTTAGAGGAAAATAGCCAAATAGGTAATGATTATGGTTGATGTGATATATATTTTATTGTGAGAAATTTATTTGAATTGATATTTAAATATAATTTTAATTAAATGTATTTAATCAAACTCGTTGATTTAGACGTCAAAAATAGTTACAATGGATTTTATTTTAAATGTTGCATTATTTTATATTAGAATATGTAATTAGTTTAATTTTTGGCTTTAAAGATAGTCGAAAAAATACTTTTAATTGATTGTATTAACTGTCAAATTATGAATAATAAAATTCAATTTTACTCATTTGTTGCAATATTTTTTTTCAAGTTATTTGTAATTTTAAAAGATTTTTTTGTAAGAAATTTTCTACGACATGCCAAATAAAGGCCTCAATTGGATGGACACTTCGTTCCCAAAAAAAAAATTCAGAGTAAAAACTTCTAAAAAGTATCAACTGTTTGGTATGTTACAAAAAAAAATTCTTTTAAAAATCTCTCAAATTTTTAGATAATTTTGAAGAAATTTTTACAAAAAAAGAGAAAAAATTATTCTTTCTATTTATGATTTGACAGTTCACATAATCGATTTATAAGTTTTTTCCGACTATTTTGCAACTCTAAAAATTAAATTAATCACATATTCCAATATAATGTAAAATAATGCAACGTTTAAAATAAGATTTGCTATTTTTTGACATCTATATCGATGATTTTGACTAAAATAATTTATTATAAATTATATTCAAATAACAATTTCAACAATTTTTTCACAACAAAAAATATATCACATAAATAATAATCATTACATATTTTTCTCTTAAAAAATTCATCCAAACACACATCTCATCTCATGTTTCTTATTCCTAAAAATATTTTTTCCTTACTTTTATCGTGAAAAAGAATTTTAAGAGATGGATATGCCATCCAATTGGACCCTGATATTTTTCCGGAATTTTTTGCTCTGAAACAATTTTTTGTGGGTTGGAATTGCCAACCAATTGACCCCTGAGTTTTTCGAAAAAAATTTCTCTAAAATAATTTTTTTGGGATATAGATGTTCATCCAATTGGGGCCTACATTTTTCGTAGTCTTTTACTATGAAATATTTTTTTGAGAGTATAAGTTTTCATCCAATTAAGGCCTACTATTTTAGGAACACAAAGGGTCAACAGTGAAAAACTATGAATATTAAGAACACAAAGAGAAAACTCAAAACAATAAACAAGAATAGATTATTCTTTTTTTGGTGAAAACCCAAATAGAGTTAAAAATCACATTTCAATTAGATTGTATTTTTTTCTCTCAAAGTGATTTAAAACTATTACAAATTGAGTCCTACTATTAAAATAGTAAAGTAAGTCAAAACTTTAATACGTTGGAAAAAATAATTTTTAAAAAAGATAACGAATAAACCTTAACAACTAAAAAATAATTAGAAAACTTAAGAAATGTCAAAAATCCGTCTAAGCCAAATTGCTCACTACAACGCAAAGAAATATGTTATGTGCACTTATTTCTTAAACAAAACTGATCGAAATAGATTTGAGGGAATATATTGAAATTGAATTCAAATATTAAAAATTTAATGGACATAATTTTAATATGAGAGACTAAATTGATACTATCTAGAACATAGAAAGATCATTAATTACACAACCGTATGTTAGGTCTTAGAATAAATGAAAACGTTCCAACTTCATCACATTTTATTTATAATAGTATTGATGATTAAATTAGTAGTTATAAATTTTGAGGATCGTGAAATTGATTATTTTCGCCATCATTTACTATTGAGTTCGATTAAATAATTGAAGAATAGTTGTGGCTTTGCTTGCAAGTTGCAGTCCAACTCCATTAATTAAATTATTAAATAGTATTAGTCAATTGATTGATGATGGAATAAAAGAGTAGGGCCAAAAGTCATAAAATATAAATGATAATTACTTTACAATTAGATAATGCTAATAGAGTTGGTAATCCTAGAGTCATTTTATTATTAGTTTAATCATTAAGTTGACATTATTAAATGTTCAAAAGAGGTATTGTTAATAATCATACATAGATGAAATTTATCTATTTGAAAAATGATATTTGGATGATTTATTGGTAAAATCATGTTAGGTTTTATTATGAAATGGGTTATTTATAATACAATATACCTAATCCTAATAGGAGAATGACATAAGCCCATCATAATACTTTTGGGCCTATTTACAGTCTCCATAACTCAACATGGGACAAAATCTTTTGAAATACAATCAATCATATATGCTTCTCTTTTATTAATAATTATTTCTAAGTTTCTAACGATGAAATATAAATATTGAATGATTATATTATACGATTGTGCATCTATATTCTAATATTGGTATTAGATACTCGACAAGCTATAGCCAAAATTTATGACATTTGAAGAAAAATTTTACTTTATATTATTCTATAAAAAATACCTATTTATTATATCTATTGTTATTATATACGATATAGTCTTTGGATCACATAAACCTATAGAACATGAGATGATGCATCGAGTACATAAATCATGTGCATGTTTTACCGTTTATGGACTATAACTCTATAGTCTATTTCGAATTATAGAATCAATTAAATTAAAATATCAATGATTCATCACAATTTACTTGTGCATAGTATTTTTTTTTAATTTGAAAAGAATAAGATATAAGGGTGTAAACTATCCTAATTGTTGAAAACATAAATAAACAAACATAGTCCAATTAAAATCCTAAAATCTTATACTACAAACTACGTTAATTTCAATTCATATTTTCTAACTCTATTTTTTTAATTCTGAATATAATAACATATCGATCTTTACATGACTGCAACCATCATATCTATAATCACTAGTCTAAATTATTTAATCCAATATATTTATTTAAATTCATATTTTTCAACTCTATTTTCAATTTTTATTATAATAACATATTGATTCATTACACGATTGCAATTTGCAACCATCATATCTATAATCACTAGTCTAAATTATTTAATCCAATCATTATATTTTTTTTTGTCACTTTCATATTTTACAATTATTAATTTTCATATTTTACCAATATTAATTTATTATTTCATTATTTAGTTAAGTAACTCAATAATTTAATATACAATGAATGAAATATCAACCACACATCTCAAGGTATTAATGCCAAAATTTATATCTCCACTCCACCACCAACCAGAAGATAAAAAGATAAGAAAAAGACCCCTCGAATCTCGCGCTTTTCCAAAATTTGAATTCCAAAACAAAACCCTAAAACACTATCAATCCATTTGCTTTCACTTCTCTATCTACACCCGCCCCCGGCCTTATCTCCTTCACATTTTCCCTATCCATTTGCAATAAACCCTACACCCCTCATCTCCAATCCCCTTTTCCACCACTGAAAATATCAGCCATGGCAAGGAAGAAAGTATCCAGTACTCAAACCGAGAAGCCATTGCAGAAACCAGACGATTTCGTGAAGACCCATCAACAGGACAGCGCTACAATGGATTCCGAAGCTTCGGAGAAGATTGAGAGCCTCAAAACGCTGAACCAGATGCTGCTCAAGGAGGCGGTTGAGCGGCGCCAGCAGGTGGACTCGTTAATTCAGTCGAAAGGGTCACTGGAATCGGAGCTGACTGCGTCGAACGTGGAGAGAGAAGCGTTGAAGTCCGAGGTGATTGTTTTGAGTGAGAGGGCTGCGAGGTTGGAGCTTGAGAGGAGTGTGGTGTCTGTTTTTGTTGCCGATCAAGCGACTCAAAATGGGGAGGTGATTGAGAGGAAAATGGAGGGTTTGGAGAGTGAGATGATTGAGTTGAAGAGAGTGATTAGTGAGAAGGAATGTGAGATTGGGAGGTTGAGTGGGAAGCTGAGTGAGATTGAGAATGTGTTGGGAAATGAGAGGGAGGTTTCTAGGAGGGTTTGTGTCGAGAGGGATGTGTTGAAGGCTAGGCTCGATGTTGAGATCAAGGAGGGTAAAGGGTTGAGGGCTAATTTGGTTGAATTTGAGGAGAGAAAGAGGGAGATCGAACGGGAGATTAAAGAATTACGAGCTGCTTATGATAGCATAGTGGGGGAGAAGGAAGAGATGGGGACGATGGTTGAGTCGGTGACTAGAGAGAAATGTTCCATTGAGAAGAGTTTAGTAGAGTCGAATAAGTTGATTGAACAAATGAAGGAAGAATTACTTTCTGTTGTTAGAGAAAAGGAAGGGATTGAAGGGGAGAGAAATATGGAAATGGTTAAAAGGCGAGAGTTGGAGAAAGACGTGAGTGGACTCAATGAGATGGTTGTCAATTTGCGAAAGGAGGAGGAGAAACTTCGTGCAAATGTGGTCGTGTTAGAGAAGAAATGTGTCGAAGCTGAGGAGAGGCAGAAGGATATGACGAGGGAGATTGATCAGTTAATTGAAGAAAAGAGGTTGAGTGAGAAGAGTGTTGAGGGGTTGATAGATGAGAAAAGTATGATTGAGAAAGATTTAGGCTCGGCAATGAAAGAACTAGATGACCAACGTGTCAAAACAGAAGAAATGGCTAATGAGAAGATTGCGTTGCTTGAGGCCAAAGGTAGATTGGAAAGTGAAGTAGGTGAATTGAGAAGCCAAGTAGCTGAGTTTAAGGCTGTTGTTTTGAATTTGGAGGAATCTAGTAGGGTTCAATTGGAAACAATTAAGGGGCTAGAATCTGAAGTTGGCGATCTTAGATGTAAGCTTGAGCATGTTAAAGTTGAGAGGGATGGAATGGAAAATCTTCTAAGTGAAGAGAATAAGAACGGTGTAAAATTGAACGAAAAGATTAAAGAGTTGGAGAATCAAATTAAGGACACCCTCAAGGCGGGTAGTGAAGCAAAGGCCAAGTATGATGCTACATTTGCAGAAAAGATAGCGCTAGAAAGCCAATGTGGCTTGCTAAAGAAAGAAATTACTCGTTTAGAAAATACTATAAAAGAGGTGCAAAACGAATTTGATTCCATGAAGAGTAAAGTTGAACTTGCAGATGCTAATGCAAAGCTAATGATGAATATGATAAAGGACACATCAGCCCTTTGTTCAAAGGATGTAAGTTATGCCTGTGATGATGGTAAAGAGATGAATGGTGAAAAGGAGGTGTATGTTATTGAAATGGAAATGATAAAGAATGCTTTGAAGAGTAAAGAGAGGAAAATAGAGAATATGAATAAGCAATTGGATTTACTGCAGAAATCTGTGGATGAAGCACATAAGAAGAAGAGCTTTTGGACTGTATTATCATCAGCAACAACCCTTTTAGCTGCTGTTTCTATAGCATATGCTGCTCGTGGACACTGAGTGAGAATCGATGTGTTAGACAAATTTTGGCGCAAAAATAAGGCTAAGTCGTATGGTTCTTATGTTTTGTTTACTGCATTTATCATCACTCTTGATGCTGTTATCAAATATTTTGCTTGATATTTCTACACTATATTTGAAGTAACAAGTTAGTTGATAGGTAATAAGTCTTTGCTTTTCGTTTTGTACGCAGTTTTGTGACGATATTCACTGATTTTTGTTTCGTTTTATGGTCTTGTTTTGATGGTCTTGGCTTATTTTATATCAGCTTATTTAGGCAGTGAAATGTGCTACATTTTTGTTAGTTGAATTCTGTTGCACATTAGTTGAATATTTCATCACTACTCAAAATGGAAGCTCTCTAATTACATGCAATCACATTTTGTAGTAGATTTTGCATTCACATCTATGAAGATTTTTGATTTTGTGGATTTTTTGGTGGGTTTTTTGTAGGGTTTAGGCAGATTATGGAAGGATATATATATATATATATATATATATATACTATATAGTATTAAGTTTCTACAAAGAGTTGCAAATAAAGATAATATATACAGTCACCAAGGTATTAAATTGATAATTTTGTAAATTTTGAATAATTAAATTTATGGAAATTTTTTGGACATCCAAAAAATTGGTTTCAATTTTTCTGAAATTTTTATAGAAATTTCTTTAAAAAAGTAAAGATTTGGATACTTTAGTTAACACTAGTATGCATCTTCTATTTATTCCCATCCTAAAAGCAAAGTTGATTTGCCATTATTTATATGCCTTCACCTTTTTAAGATGATTTAAAAACAACCTTCTATAAACATTATGGTATTTTTTTGGGGTTTAATTCAATTTACTTTAAACATTACTTTTTTAAATAGAGGTTTAATATATTTAGACTTGTTTAATTTAAAAACACTATTTGTTAAATAAAGGTTTAATTTTTTTTGACACTAGTCTTTTGAGATCTAAAACACAATTAAACTCCCGTACAAGTTTTATATAGGAAAATTGCATAGACCTCCCATTAATATTAAAAACAATTGTAAAATATTTGACATTCATGCCCCTCATATATTTTCTATCTGTTCATCATATATTACCATAGTTATGGCATCTCCAATGGATAACACTAAAATGGTGTAAGTTTTGCACCATTTTAGTGTCGGCTACAGTAATGCTGCTCCAATATATAACACTAAATCTCACACTAAAAGTATATTCCACAGAATATTCCTTTTTAATCTCATGTACTATTATTTCTTATATTTTACAAATAAGACCCTATATTAAATTTTTTATTACATATTCATCCAACTTAATATTTTTTTATATTTTATAAACTTATAGAATTATACAATGATTATTTAATAATAATAATATGTAGTATATATATTTTTAATATTTTATCGACGAAATTAAATATCAACTAACTTAAAATTGTACATAATATATAAAGATCGAATTATATTTAAATAGAACATAATTAAAAAATGATTAAAAATACAATTCACTAATCTTGTAAATTTATATTTATTATTGTATAATTAAATATAAAAAAATAATATATATAAAAATATAATGGACCTAATCGTAACATTTTCAAAATTAAAATATATAAAAGTTTCAAAAAATAACATATATAAAAATATATATATATATATATAAAATAACATATATCTAATCGTAACATTTTTAAAATTTAGGAACTTAATTGTAAATGGACCAAATTGTACCATTTTATAATTACATATACTAAATTGAAAAACAAAAAAATAAAAAAAAATAAAAAATATTTAACCCACGGCAAATTTGCCGTGGGTGGACCCCATTTTTGCCGTCCCATTGGAGCACCATTTTGGTGCTCCAACACCAAAATGGTGCTCCACTGGAGATGCCCTTATATCTAAAATCTTAAAATTTTCATACATTTATACATCTTGCATAAATTATCTAAAATTCTTTGTCAAGATAGATTATATGCCCTTAAATTTTAATTTTCTTTTGTCATATTATAAATTACAATCGATTCTTACTGTGTTATATATTTTTATAATTGCAAAGATGCGGGTTACATTAGGTTTTAGGCTGCAAATCCGGTTATATAATTTTAATCTTACTCCAATTTTATCCAGCCAAATTAGGGGGTGTAAATGAGTCGAGTTTAGTGATTTTTCCAGGCTCAAGCTCGCCTTGTAAAATCTAAATTTCGATATTTTGAATTTGTACTATTATTAATAATAATATAATATATTACGAAATAAAAAAACTTACGAACCTATTTTAGAGAGAAGTGAGCTCGAGCTCGACTAAAAGCTCAAACTCGTGAAACTTAACTCCAGTTTGAAAAACTCGAGCTCATTTGAGCTGAGCCAGCTCGACTCGGTTTACACCCTGTCAAATCATGTTAAACAATTCACCTACACAAGAAATATCATTACATATTCCCCTTATATGTTTCTTAATATTTCAAAATACAAAACTACAGTTGAATACTTGAATCTTATATTTAACTCTTTGGATGAATTAAATTTATAGCATCTGATGAAAACTCAAATTATAAATCCTTTTACCCTCATATTTGGAAAACATACTTTATTAACTCATTTATATGTTCAAAATGTACATTTAATTCTTCTGGGTATTTTGATCATATAAAATACACTAGATTTGGTACAATATTTATTTTTTCCGAAATTAACCTCAATTCTTAGAAGACATCAACCAATGTTTTGAAACCCAACTCGGTCATCGACCCGGAAAATTGACCGGGTCACTGGTTCAACCGTTGGGTCAATACCGGTCGAACCAGTGATGTCATAATTATGCAATAAATATTAAATAAAATACTAATATTTATTATAAAATTTTAAAACATAAAAATTTGATATTTCTTATTTTCAAAATCATTTTTAGTTCATATATTTATATCAAAATCATGAAAAAAAATTGAGAGTTTTTTAAATAAATAAACAAAATTATGTTTAAGTGATATAATTTTCGAATTTATGGAACAAAAATCAAATGTACATCACAAATGACATAATTGCTACATCATTGTATAATAAACCAACAATTTTAAAGAAAAAACTTAAAAGCTTTAATAATTTACAAACCAACAAAAACTAAAACGAAAAAGATTAGAGTTTTACAAATAATATATTTTGATTTGATTTTACAAATAATATATTTTGATTTGATTTGATTTGTTCGAATGAAAGATTTTCTTGAGAAATTTTCTTTGAATCATGTTGGATGAGCAAAATAATAGAAGGTTGATGATTTTTTGCGAAAAAATTAAGTTTTAAGCTTGAATTTTGGTATTTATAAAAACCGAACGGTTCAATTGACTCGGGACCGGTTTTACCAGGTCACCGGTTCGACCGGTGGGTCGAACGATTTTTGACCAAATTGACCGGTTTTGAGCCAAAAACGGTTTTGTGGATCTGACCGGTTCGTTTTAAGGGCCGGTTCCGAGTCAAACCGGTTGAACCGGGCGGGCCGGGTTGGGTTTTAAAACATTGACGTCAACAAAATGACGTAATTTATAGATTGGTAATTGTAGTTTTTGCACTAAGATTGTAGCATCTTGTAATTGCCCATAATAGTAGCAAGGGATCACACTAAAATAGACACTTGTCAATCATATAATAATGTGATACCGTTTTGATACATCATTGTGGGATAGAAGATCCATTCCGGTGTAATTAACCCTGTAAAATAGTTGCAATTATATAGATTCAAAATGCTCAAACACAAAAGATGATGTTGACCATTTTTTTTCCACTCTTTCGTAAAAGAAGAAATTTTTGGACATAGTCAACATTAGTTAAAAAAATCAACAATTTGAGTAAAAAGTTCCTAATTTTAAACAAAATTCTCACTTTCAATAGAAGTTAGGAATGATAAAATAGTTCCAAAATATTGTTCAAATCCTAAAAAAATTATTTTGGTTCCAAGTTGGGCCCAACTTAGTTTCAAGTTAGGCTCAAATTACTTGTCAATAATCTAAATTATAAGGAAAAGCATGCAACGTTTTGAGTTGGATTTGACTAGTTTTCTTTTAGATTAAAATTTGCTTCCACCTTAAAACCATGAAAAACTCAACTCATTATTTCATTAACTAATTCAAACCCAAACCAACCCAGCGATTGGACACCTCTAGTAAAAGTCAATCAATTTTTTAGGCCAATTTTGAATTTTTTGATGACTTTTGTACCCAAATTACGACACATGCCTCACATTAGTTTAATTAAATTGTCGAATTGTCAATAAGATGAGTTGAGGAGGAGTAATATAAGACTCGAGACCTGTCATGTTCATAATTTTTAAAACTCGGACAAACTCAAACCTGTCCTGATACCAACGGGTTTTGGCGAGTTCGAGTCCTACCCGATAACCGGTAGAATAATAATTTTAAGTATTTTTTATATATGATGTTATGACAAACACAGTTAAAACAAATGAATTAATATATATCAATATAAACATCCCAAAAATAATTATGCGGTATTTAAATATAAATTTATTAACAAGTGCACTTTAAGTTGATAAAATCATATCCAAATTTGAAAACGATCACAATTACTAAATAAACTGTCAACCATAAAGTTTTTATTTAAGAATTTTTATTATATTTTAAGTATCGTATTTGGTCCCGGAGTCTATCTGGTCTCACTATTTGATACAACTATATGGCCTATTTTTTTGAACTCATTCTTAATCACATCAAGATAAGTCCGGCTTATTGACACCTTATATAAGTGTACCAAAAAACGTATAAATATCTTTAATATGTTAAAAATATATTTTTTTCCTCATTGTGTACATATTTTAATTATTCTTTATTGTATCTTGATACACGTAACTCGATTACAATGGATTGAGTGTATATAATAATTTTCACTTATAATCCAATTACAATAACAAATAACAAAGATGGTGATGTCCACTATATTTTTGAATTATTTCTATAATTCAAAACCCTTTAAATTCAAATCACTTTAGAAATTTCCGTAACAGTTGACGCACTACTACTTTCTCTCTCTAACCCCCCCCCACCCACACTCTCTCTACTTTCTCTCTATAGCTTTGTTCATCATATACATGCATGTTTTTGTGCATCTCTGCTTGTTCTTTGTGTGAAATCGAGTAGCAGTACGAAGTGTTTTGTTGTGGATAGTGTTTTTTTCTCCCGCTCTGTATAAGGGGTTCTAGGGTTATGATATGAAGGAAAGCCTGGCCGTTCGATTGGGGTTGAGTTGAGGGGGAAATCAAAGGTGAGAATTTCGTCTCCGGATGGAGGGAAGTAGCGTCTCTACATTTACTTCTGGTACTCTTCATTTCGTTTCCTCTTTTTCTGTATTTTTTCCCGTTAAAATTAGATTTTTGAGTGATAGATAGGAATTTGAAATTTGGGGCTTTCATTGCAGTTTTTAGAAATAGAGTGATACATAGCATTTGGTAAGTTTGGTGGGATTAGTTCTGTTGCTAAGGGTCTGAGTAAAGAATGAATTGATTTATATGGAATAAATGAAGAAATATTTTATTTTTTCCTCTTAATTATGTGTTTTTCTGGGTTTTTTTGTTTAAGATTTTTTTTTTAACTTGGAGCTGTTGGTCTAGGATTTTGCGGAATGTATCCTTTTGTCTTGCCTCTCTGTTATCCTTAGAATCAAAAAAGGTCTTTATATTTAAGATGCTTTCAACCTGGACATATCTGATTAGGGTTTGTAGAATGTGTTGATTTCCACTGGCTATCATTTGTTTTCGTATAATTCTGCTATTAGTGACGTGTTCCTCATCTTCTACATTTTTTGCCTGTGTGGGACTTATGTTCTTTTCTCCCTTTCCCTATTAATTTTTTTAACTAAATTGTGTTTCAGTATCTTTCCTTGTTGGGAAGGAAAAATGTGATTTTTCTTAGCTTTTCGTCAGAAGGTCATTTGAGAACTGTTTTTTCGGTCCATGTGGTTATATCGTTTAGAATGAAGTAAGGCTAGAAAACTATACGTATCTTGGGAGCTAATAAGAAGTATTAAGGAATTGCAAGTCAGCAGCTGCTGATAATTGAGTTCTATTGTCACGTGAAAGTGCATCATTTGTGTAGAGAATACTGTTATTGTATTTTTCACCACCATTTCTGCAAAACAAGCTTTTAAATCAAGCATTCCTTCTCCTTTTGATGTTCATTAGATAAGAGTAATTTAATTTTGTTTAGATCCTGATTTCTCATCTTGACATTGTCTGATTTCGAACTGAGAGGAAAACTTCATAATTGTGTTATTGAAAACATATTCAAGTAATTATTTCCCTTTCGAGGTCCCTGGTCTTGGAGAGGCTTCTAGGTTAGGAGAATTTGGTGGAGCAGCTACCACCTTGTGAAAGTCTAGAGGAAAAGGGAATAACAAAGTTGTAGGAAGTGAATGACCTTGATGGATTCTTTAATTAATAATGAAAATCTTATTTATTTTAGGGAGGATGTTCTTGGATTTTAGGCTGATAGAGGTTTATTTTTTATTAGGATGCTATTTTGTTTATTACTCTGCTTACTTTTTGTTACCCATAAAACCATGGCTAGTTTCGCTATGTAGTTTATGTAATCTGAATATATCTATTTCTTAAATATTGGTTTCTATTATCGTCCTGACTCCTTTTCCTTTTAGAAATATACCAATGGACTATAATGACAATGACTATGAAGGCCAGAATCTTCATTTAGCTGGTGAAGAGAGCTCTAAAATTTCTTCTGTTTTGCGACCATTTCCCAAGTTTGATTTCGATGACAGTCACAGTCTCCATGGACATTTGAGATTTGATAGTTTAGTTGATAACGAAGTTTTTCTTGGCATTCCAAGTCAGGAAGACAATCAGTGGATTGAGGATTTTTCTAGGGGAAGCAGTGGAATAGAGTTCAGCTCTAGTGCAACGGAATCTTGTGCTTTGCCAAGACGTAACAATGTCTGGTCTGAGGCAACATCATCTGAATCCGTTGAAATGTTACTGAAGGCAGTTAGGCAGGAAGAAATGGTCCCAGGTGAGAATATTATTGAGGAATCAGATCCAGCGGTTCAGCTGGATAGCTCAATGAGACAAATGGAGAACAACAAGAGGCAGGAAGATATAGTTGATGATGTTGACAATGGAAATCCTTCATTTCCTCCTTCTGAAGTTCAAGGAAATTTTTCTGGGACAGATCAGAATGCAGGAGTTGAGGGTGTACACTCTGAATATACTGTACATGCACAAGAGACGATTATTTCATCTTATGTAGTATGTGTTGATAACAAAAAAAGTGGTTTAACAGTACCTAGTGAAAATCCGGATACCGACATGAAGAGAACCAGCGACGATCAAGGAGAAAATCTTAGCTTAGTGAGTGATGCTCTGTGCAGTCAAGTGCAAGAAGGTTTACCTGTTCTTGGTATAGAGACTGGTACTACTGAGAGCTCCTCGCAGATGATTGATGTAAGTGTCAGGGAGTCCGATCATCAGGATAAAACTAGTGATATCAGTCATAGTACAGCAAGTTATATAGAAAAAGGCACTTCTGATGTAGTTGAGGAACAGATGAAAGGATGTAATATAAATGATGAAGGATCAAGTGAGAGTGCTCTGGAAACGTATAATCCACAGATGCAATCTTCGCTTGAATTTCCTTTGAAGATGGAATCTTCAGAGCAAGGGCATGCTGTTAAAATTCACACTACTAAGTTTACCGAAGCTTCCAGTATACATAGTAAGGGAGAATCTGCATCCACATATGAGGGGTCCGATGAGGTTGCATTTGTTGTTGAACCTGCAGTTGCCAATGAAGTTGGAACTGTGGAACTCTCTACGGGCAATGATACCAAGAAACTGTCTGAAGCTCACAGTATACCATGTGAGAAGTCATCGGTCTCCCTTGAGGGAGAAGGGCATAAGGAGGGGCTTGATATAATAAGCAGTGAGGTTGTTGTCCCTGCAATTTGTGGTAATACTGAACGGAAGCAGGTCCCTATTATGGAGCCATTGGATCAGCATGAGATTGAGAGGCATGTTGATAATGAAGATATTGGTCCTGGAAATGACAGCGCTCCTGAGGCTTTACGTGCTGGTTCTGAGTCCTCTATGCTACATGCGGTACTACGTAATCATTCTGAGAATATTAGTGATAGAGACATTAGTCGTGCAGATAGTCCCAGCAGTGCAACAGATTCCAGAACTGTTGGTGAATTGCGTGAGGATAAATCAGTTGTTGATGATGAGAGAAATGCGAGCGATACAATGGTGATACAGAAGGAGAACTTAGAGGATGGTGATCATGTTTCCGATCCACTAATAGCAGGGAGCATAGAGACAGGCAGGGAAAATATTGTCTGCATGCTGGTGGATGCCCATGAACGTGCCCTTGATGTTTCTACTTGTGAGAAAGAGGACAAGAAATTGCCTCTTGATTCCAGTGATATGGTCTGTGATGAAAATGAAAAAGTGGACGAATCCAGTTCTTCAGGTGAGGGAGTTAAAGTAAATGTTGTGGCAGAACCACCCAGTGTTTCTAGGGATTCCCCAGGTACATCACCTCTTGTTTTTCTGTCTTTCTTTTTTTTACATTGGTATGATCATGTCTAGAACTCTTATCATCCCCAAATGTCGCTCATTCCCATTATATGTCAAATTACTTTGCAGTATTGAACACTGATGTTGAAGATACAAAATTGAAATCATCTGTCGAAGTTGATGAATTAGTTGTTTTTCATGAGCGTAGTCAACCTTCATGTGATGAGTACAGGGATCAGAACAAAGAAACAGAATCTGAAATCCTTAAAGAACCTAGTACTCCAGTTTCAAAGGAGTTCTTGGAATCAAATGAGCTTTCCCCTGCTATTGAAAGCGAAAAGGGTACACTACCGGAGTCTGCTGCAGGAGGAACACAGGCAGGTGATGAATCTCTCCTCGTGGGGGATACTTCCAGTATTGCCATGCCGAGTGAAACATGTAAGAAGTTGAGTGAAAAAATGGAACATCCTGCCAGTGACTTGATTGTGCAAGACGATGGTGTTGAAGATGCACCGACTGAAAAATCACTGGAAACAGAAAGAGAAAGAAGCTGCAAAACAAACTTTCAAACAGTTTCAGGTGAATTATTACTCTTCGTTTGAAATTATGTTGCATTCTTAGAAGTAAAATCACATTTGTTGGTTACAGAAATCTCTTTAGGTTGCCATATCTGACGCAATGTCCTGTTTTTTCATGGCCTAGTGGAAAAATAACAGGGCAGTATGCATCTTTTTATGTATTTTATTGTTAAAAGCCAAGAAAAATGTAAGATAGTATTATTTTATGCTTAGTAATGGTGTTGAAACATCAAATTGAGTGTAATGGTTTCGTTCATGCTTACTATTTATTAGGATTCTGATTGCCTGCACTAGTTGGAACTTTTATGTTATGTAGGATGGTACTAATTTTATTATGCTTAATTATAGAGTTGGGACACCAAAAGCTGATTATCAGTACTATGATTGTCTGCCTTCGGTTAAACTTTTGGGCTCATATAACCCGAAAGAAATGAAACTTTTGGGCTTGAGCTCATTTAAGAAAATTTTGGGCCAGCTCGATTCTGCACTAATTAGTAAATTCATATTGATTTTTTTACTATTCAAGCCAGTTCAATTGCTTGCGTCCTGATGGGTAAACTGAAGATCACCATCTGAACAGTTGCTTCGCTGTACCAGATGACAGATCTGACTTAGCTTGACCTGGTGTTAGCTGATACTTAGAGCTGCATGTCATTCCTCTTCCACTCTGATGAATAAGGAGAATGTTTCCTGTCTTAACTAATTCTAACACGTTTATTCCTAATGTTATGGTTGGAATTGATAAATTCTTGGAGGAAAAAATCACCGGCATATTGATATTCATCCGGAGTATATATAATAGATACTCGTACTGCTTCACTGATGATCTCAGTATTCTGTGTTTGGTCTCATTACTGCTCATTATCTGCATGGTATGACATGTCAGTGATGCGGCTCTCTTATGCAATGATTAGGTCTACTTGAACGCTTCTATGTCCCACCAAAATGCTCCATTGTGACTTTCCACTGGGGCTTAGTGAGACCAATTTCACACCAAATTATGTCAGAGGGCCACATTTGAATCTTGAAGTTTTCTTTTCGGAGTGACTCTTAATGGATTACTAAATTGTCTTACTAGTTGCCTAAACTTTTAAATAAAAGATTACTGTGTCATGTGAGGATCACACGTGCCATCACCTTAATAGCATTAAGTTGCGAGCTATGATGTTGTAACGCTGCTAAATGGCTAAACAATAATAAAAAAAGGTCTGGCATAGATGAGTTAACATATTGGTGCATGATTCAAGGCAATCAGTGTTTTATGTTGACACTAAGTTATCTTTATTTATGCCTCCACATTGGTTGAAATGAAGTCCTTTTGTTTTGATAGATCATGCTATTCTTCAAAAGCAATTTCATGTCATAAAATCTTCCATTATTTTTTACAGCTTCAACAGTCGTTTATTTGCCAGCTAGACCTTTATATCTAGTTCTTCTGTAGCTCCTAAAATTTTGTTCTTGACGTGCTTGCAGTTACCAGCTATTCTGTGGAACTTGACAAATCTAACCAGCATTCCGTCACTGATGCTAGTTGTACCGATCTTTCTCAAAGTATAACAAAGAAGCAAGAGTCTCTTGAGAGGAACGGAATAGAAAATGTTGATGAAGTTCTGTCAACATCCATGAGTTATGGAGTTAATGCTCTCTCCAAAGAAGATGGGACCTTTACTTTTGACGTCAGGCCTTTGGAAAGTCAGTCTACAGGACATTCTGGCAACGATTTGCAATCATTTTCCACGATTCAAGCTTGCAAACTGTCTTTGGTATTTCCTTGTTTCCTGCCATGTTCTAATCATTCACCTTTCTTTGATTTACCTTCCCTTTTTCGTCACTTTCGTCTGGTCTGCTCTCTTTTTGACTAATTTTTCCATTATGTTGCCTTGGGTTTTTGCTGAAGGCCGGGGAAGGATCCCCAGCAACAACTGGTAACAGCCAGACAGATCCAATGATATGGAAGAAAGTTTCTGATGGCAGTTCAAACCCTGGTGGGTGTCCCCCGTCTGGAGGTCCCACAGGACCTTCACAGCGTAAAACAAGACGTAGCAGTACTAGACCTGCGAAGGGAAGTGCAAGAAAGGGACATCAAGTGAATGAAACAACACCTTTGAGGCCGACTGAGAGGGGGGATAAATCATCTGTTTCTTTGAGTCCGATAGAGGCTGCTCGACTCATGACATTTGAAAGCACCGTGAAGCCAAAGGGGACTGTATCTATTCCCTCATCCAGCTTGCCTGATCTTAACACTTCTGCTCCATCACCTGCATTCTTTCAGCAGCCTTTTACAGATTTACAGCAAGTGCAACTAAGAGCACAAATCTTTGTTTATGGATCTCTTATGTGAGTGAATTTATTTCTTGAATGCTTTGCTGTGGGAAATAGTAAAAATTGATGAATTTGTCCACAAATATATACATGGCTCTATCACACTCTTTGGACTTTCTTCTGTGATGCTAATTACGTATACATTCAGCCTCTGATTGGTTTGTTCATGTTTGGACTGATGATTTTCCTTTTATGCAGACAAGGAGCAGCACCTGATGAGGCTTGTATGGTTTCAGCCTTTGGTAGGTGTGGTTAGTGAGGTTCCACTTTATCTTTCTTTTTTGTGATTATTACAGGGTTGCGTGATAAGTGTTATTTCTGATTTCTTCCTCAAAAAAGACGGAGGCAGGAGCTTCTGGGAGCCTTCTTGGCGTGCTTGTGTAGAAAGGTTTCATGGTCAGAAATCGCAGGGAAATAATATTGAAACACCTGTACACTCACGCTCAGGTATCTTGTTCTCTTCCTCACCATCCAACTTTACATTTTACCATTGGCTGATCATGGGTTCGCATTGAAAGATGCAGGTGCTAAAGCCCCAGATCAAGCTAATGTTCAAGGTGTCCTTCAAAGTGAAGTTCTCTCCTCCATGGCTGGTCGAGCAAGCAACAAGGCTATCCCTTCTCCTGTTGTTAGCCCTATGATCCCTCTCTCATCGCCCTTGTGGAGTATATCTACCCCTTCTTGTCAGGCACTACCATCCAGCAGCATGCCCAAAAGTTCAGTTTTGGATTACCAGGCTGTTTCACCCTTGCATCCTTATCAGACTCCACCTGTACGGAATTTCGTTGCACGTCCTACTTGGCCATCACAGGCTCCCTTCCAGGTACCCTGGCTTGCCTCCTCGCAAAGTTCCCCCTTTAACATCAGTTCCAATTATTCTGCATTTCCAGTTACGGAGCCAGTAAAATTAAACCCAGTTAAAGATTCATCCCTGCCAATGAGCTCGGGCACAAAGCATGTATCATCCATTCCTGCAACTCATACTGGGGCTGCTACTATGTTTACTGGAGCATCTTCACCTGACTTGAAAAAGGTGAAAGTATCATCTGGACAGACTGATACAAAAACTAGAAAGAGAAAAAAGTCTGATGGTGCTGCGGATGTCCAGATTTCTGTTACTGCTTCTTTGGGAGATACTGCCGCTGCTTTGGCAGTGGCTAATAATTGGTCCAACAAGGCTCCTGCAGTTGAGGATCTTTGTCAGACCTCTTTGATTCCTCAAAACCGGGTAGGCTCTATGTCTACACCTGTCATCAGTAGTCATTACTCTACATCTGTTGCTGTTGCGACCCCTTATAGCTTGGTACCAAAGGGCACCACCAACCAGTTTCTATCTGCGCTATCACCGTCAGTTCCTACTGATCTCCTAAAAAGAGGTGATTCAAGCATGGATAAGAGTGCTTTAAGTGTAGAAGGTTTCACCAAGGTTGAGGAGGCTAAGCTACAAGCACAGGAGGCTGCAGCCCATGCTGCTGCTGCGATCAGGCACTGTGAAGTTGTGTGGGCTCAGTTGGATCAGCAAAAGAATTCTGGTTTGACATTGGATGCTGAGTCTAAATTAGCATCTGCGGCTGTTGCTATAGCAGCTGCTGCTTCTGTTGCAAAAGCAGCAGCTGCAGTTGCTAAGATTGCATCAAGTGCCGCTGTGCAAGCTAAACAAATGGCTGATGAAGCAGTGAGCACAGTTGGAACTGTCGGTTCTGCAACCAATGAGGCGAGTATATCACCGGTATCCATTTTGAAGTGTGGGGATCTGAAAAATGCTCCTAATTTAGCTATATCTGCTGCTAGAGAGGCTGCTAGGAAAAGAGTTGAGGCTGCTTCAACTGCTACAAGGCATGCTGAAAATCTTGATGCCATTGTGAAGGCAGCAGAATTGGCAGCAGAAGCAGTTTCACATGCTGGAAAAATTGTCACTATGGGGGACCCGTTCTCTTTGAGTCAACTAGTGGAGGCTGGGCCATATAGTTATTGGAAAGCCTCACAGCTGGCTTCTCTGCCTGGTTCGAAACCAAATGACATGATTATAAACAAGTCTGTGAACAGTACTGCCGGAGCGGTGCCTAATGCTTTTATGATGCAACATGAGGGACCTGATAAGGATATGCAGTTGGATGATCATGTCACACCACAAGAGAATCTTATAGCTTTTGGCAAGAATGGGGAGAAGAATTTGCCTCAAAAGGATAAAAGGGTATCCGACTCATCTAGAATGACTGGCTTTGTTTCTGAATCAAACATTGAATCAACATCAACCTCTCACATGCCTAATTCTTATGGAAGTGCCTCAAGCATAAAAGAGGGCTCCCTTGTTGAGGTATAAGACCGTGCTTTGTTTTTCAATTATCGTATGCTTCTTTTTCAGTATCCCCTGTTTTTAGATGGATTTTTATTGTCTAATAATACTGTAGCTCCATTTTCAATTGAAGACAACTCCATTCGGGTTGATGCTAATTTTTCTCATTTCATTGTTAATAAATTTCAACTGCGTGACACTGCAGGTTCTTAGAGAGCATAGTCATTTAAAAGGAGCCTGGTTCTCAGCCAGCATCTTAAGTCTGAAAGATGGTGAAGCCCTTGTTTGTTACAACGAACTCCAAATCGGTGAAGGTTAGTGGCTGATTTTTGTTTGTTCAACAAGGAAGTACTTATTGACTGGTGTGGCTAAATTAAACAGTGCTGCATCATGCATTTTTAAATAGCTTAAGGATATTTTTAAGTGTTCGTTTTTCTTACCTTTTTTAAGTTGGACATTTGGAGGACAATATAAGAGCAAATAGAAGATTTGTGGATTAAAATTAAAGTCCCTTTTAATCATTAGGAAACATGCACCATATGAAAAATCATTACCATAAATCTTAATTTCATTGCTTCACTTATAGTAACACGTCATCTTTTTGAAATAAATAAGAATATCTCTAGAGGGAACATAGGATGGGACATTCTCCTTCAAGTCTTTTGAAAGTTAAGAAAGTAGACCTTTTTGTCTTGTGTTTTTTTTAGAGAAGTTTCCTCACCCTTTGAATTTGCTTCTCCTTTTAGGACCTGAGCAGCTGAAGGAGTGGGTTCCACTGGAAGCCAAAGATGGTTCCATTCCAAAAATACGCATTCCACACCCCATGACTTCCGTGCAATTTGAAGGAACAAGGAAGAGACGTCGAGCAGCTGTCAAGGACTATGGCTGGTCTGTTGGAGACAAAGTCGATGCATGGGTCCATGATTGGTAAGCAAAATTTGCTTAATGTGATGAGTACTTTGTTTGGTGCCACCAAGATGGTACCTTCTCACTGATACTTGAATTTGGTTGTTAGTAATTTTACATTTATTTACAAGAAAACAGGTACTATCCACAACCTGCATGAAGCCACGTTTTGTTCGCTTTCGCTTTGTTTTCCTTTATTTTCAGTTATTGAAAATTGGCCATAAATGTTAACTGGTTGGTGCTGTTTTGTGATTTGGTCCCGTTTGCTTGAATTTCAGTTTACATTGTCTTCAGGGCGGAAAATTGGTGGGTTAGATCTAGTTAACAGATTATGTTTCGTGTGTGGTAGTGGGATCAGAGGGAGAACTGCTCAAGACTTTGGAGATTGAGGTGCTTGTCCTTCGAGCCCATTTACAAGTGATTTAGAAATAATAAAAATATCAGTGAAGATCTTGTATAAAATTAGGTACACTGAAGAGAATAATTAGTGTTTCTGGTTGTGGGCACAAAAGTAATTATCTTGTTAAAAGATAGATTGGAGTTGAAATAAATTAATTGCTCACAGACTATATTAGTACCAACTTCAGGCTGGTAGTCGGATTTATCCTTTAGCCCCACTTTTACTGGGATTCGCATTCCTAATCATGTTATATGTCCCAGTTGTTTTAGTATTAGATGCGATACGACCATGGATCTTAAACCATATTGCACGTTTTTGCTTTTATACAGTTCAGATTTTTTTGTATTTGGCTGAGTTGACAAATGTTTGCAGGTGTTCACTAGTTTAGGGATTGATCACTTATTTGCTATAGATTCAAATACATCTTCGGGAATTGGATGCCGATGCACATATTGATTTTAATGGGAGTCTGAATAAACACTTTTCAACTTGACATAATTTTTTTTCTACAAATCCTCATCATTTTTTGGTTATCATTTCTCTTCATTATCAGGACATCTGAGACCTGAAGTCAAATTTCAATTATATATAGTTGCATTTTGTGATGTTTGCTTTCAAATCTCGGCATCCTGCAATTGTTTGTGAATGACTTAATATTTACAGATATAAACAAGACATTAATGTTGTACCACATTATTCCTTTTTTTACCTGTTGAGTTATAAGACTTAAAAAATGCTGATCTTTGTCAATCTATGATAAAAAAAGAAAAACTCCAAAAGAGTCATGTATGTGAAACATTCTTTTTAGCTAAACATTTTGAATGAAAAGTAGATTTTTTTTTTCCGAATGCATGAAGGGCGTTCTTTTTTGTTAATCTGATTGCGACTTACCTGCACATTGTTTTTTGGAACTTCATTAAATAAGATTGACTGTATTTTTATTTCAGAAGTTAGGTCTTAAGCTTGGCTGTAACTATTGAAGTGTTTTTTTAGCATAATTAGTTTCATAACTAATTACTGAAGTCTGCTTGAGAACATGTGCATGTATCTGTTTGGATTACGGATATATGACTTTGTGTGCTAAGTCATATTTCATCTGGCTTCTCTCAATGTTGTTTCAGCTGGCGTGAAGGCGTTGTTGCAGAAAAGACTAAAGATGGAACTGCATTAAGTGTCCATTTTCCAGGTAATTTTGTCACGAATGTGAATAGTTTACTGCATTCATTGCTTTGTGATCCAAAAAGTCTTATATGGTTTATGTAGCTCAAGGGGAGACGTTAATGATCAAAGTTTGGCATCTACGGCCAACCTTAATTTGGAGTGATGGCCAATGGATTGAATGGTGTAGACCAGGACAGGATGGCACTTTGCAGGTCTGGTATTCTGCTTGTAATATAGTGGGTGTTTGGTTAAGCGCTAATTTCAGGAGCTCTATAAGCTTGTAGTGCTTATAAGATCTTAAAAAATTAGTCGGGGTTATCTGACGTGTTTTACAGTTTTAGGAGCTTATAAGTTCCTAGCAACTTATTTGAGAGTTTATAAGCTGTTTTACCAGAACATTTACCCTACACTGTTTCAGAGCTTATATGCTCTGAAACATTTTATAGAAGCTTATAAGCTCAGCAAAACACCTTCATAGTTTAGAATTGATTTTATAGATGTATGCTTTTGTTGACCTCCGACTTACTATCTTTTCATATTCAGGGAGATACACCTGTGGAGAAGAGACAGAAGCTAGGAATCACGACTGTTGAGACAAAAGGAATGGCTAAAAACATTGATTTTGTAGAAATAGGCAGAAACGAAGAATCTAGATTGCCGTTGTCTGCTAAGGAAAAAGTTTTCAACATTGGTAGTATGAAGGAGGAGAATCAGTCCAACAGGGTGAGGACAATGAGATCTGGTCTAGAGAACGCAAAATCAAGAGTTGTATTTGGTGTCCCTAAGCCTGGAAAGAAGAGAAAGTTCATGGAAGTAAGCAAACATTATGTTTCTGACAAGAGCGCCAAGACCAGCCTGCCTAATGATTCAGCGAAATTAGCTCAATTTAGAAATAATTCCAAACTGGATTATAAAGGAAAACAAGTTACTGAGTCTAAACCAAAGCCTCTCAGGTCTGGGAAACCGCCAAGCATCCCAAGCAGAACATTACCAAAGAAAAATGACTCAACTTCCGATCATACGAAAGGCTCTACAAGCAATGATGAGAGTGAATCAGATAAACTGGTTTCTAGTGTTGAAGGGGCTTCCCGAGGCGCTATGGTATTTTCTTCTCGAGCTCTTCCACAAGATAACCGTAAGAGAGCAGCAATTAGGAATATTAAATCTCAGCGACTCAATCAAGGAAAACTTGCGCCTACCAGTGGGAGAGCAGCCAAAAATGAAGCAAATGAAAACTTAATTTCTGATGTTACTGAACCCCGCCGATCAAATCGTCGAATTCAGCCAACATCAAGGGTAAATTTCCCTTTTATCCTTTTCTTATTTAAACTTGTTTCATTTAACCTTGCAACTTTCCTGGGTGTTTTTTCGCATTGAGCATCAATATCTGTAAATAAGTTATTGCTACATCTATATGATCCATTCATAAAAATTAGTTTTTGCATGTGAAGTTTGGGTTTCTGGGAACCTAGTCCAATTCATAGTTTCCAAACCGTGTATTGATGATGATGATGATGATGGTGGGTATTAATCATTAATCTGCATTGGTCATGACGTATCGAGATATTCTCTGGGTAGACCAAACTAATGATTATACGATGCTAACAAATTTTGTACTCATTACTGCATAATAGAAACATTCCATCAAATATTAATTGTGTTGAGTATAATTTTTTAACAAGCTTAAATTTGCATTAGAGAACAGTTCATTAATTATTATACCAATTAATATTCATTTTATACCATCAAATCATAGTATAAAACAAGTATGCCAAAAAGAATGTAAATCAACTATTGTGTGTTTCCCAGCTGGATTTTGGATATTATCAGCAATAAACCGAAATTATCGTGGTATATCGGTGATGTTATGTAAACTCCGATGATAATAGATACCATTATTATGTTCCTGGATTATTAGCAAGACCCGATAGGATAGCATCCCCATTCCCCCATATTATCAGTTATCAGTTATCACCTATACTTTTAACTATAATTCAAACAGCTCAAACATAGTAATTTGGTTCTTTCCTTGAGCTGAACCTGATTGAGTTGATAAATTTGTGGCTCAAACATGGATGCTTACTTTGTATGATCTTTGGCTCACTTTGGACTCATCCAAGCCATATGATAGTAACTATTTTGTGGGCCTCATTTTCCCATCCTGTTGAAAAACGGAGGGTTATTTGAGTACTCTTAGATCGGTAATAAGAGGTTGTTTAACTGTTATGCTATATTTGCTGTCATATCTAAGAGGCTCGTCTGTTTTCTGCCCTTTGATATCTTTTGGGAGTATATATCTCTGATGAACATTCTTTGGTCGAGTTTTTGCATCTTAATTTATGTGCAATACTTGTAATGTTCAGCTATTGGAAGGTCTACAAAGTTCGCTGATAATTTCAAAACCCCCATCCTCTTCACATAGCAAAGGTACAACTAGATGTGATACTAAACTCCCAACTTTTGCCATTTGATTTATACCATCATTTTTTTCCTTACTATAGAACTAACCGTAATGTTCTTTTCTTGTAGGTAGTAGTAGCCGTGGTTGACAGGAACAGTATCAGAACAAACTCTTATTTGCCTACTGAGTGACCAAGTTGTCCTTGTGTAGTAGTATTAAATTATGTAGATTTATTTGTTAGATTTAGAGGATAGATTATATGCGAGAACGTAAATCCTCAGTTTGTATTTTCCAGCGTTGAACTAGTTATAAGATTTTAGGGTGGTAGATGTTATGAATATTGTTTTCGGTTGGCTTTACAAATTAGATGATGGATACTGTTTGCCTCCTCTGATTTGAGGCTGTTGTATATGAAACTTGTGTTAGTTAAAAGTCTAATTTAAATGTTTTTAAGTAACCTGGAATGAACATGTTCTGTTGCAGATTTAGCATTATGTTTAAATGTGTATGAGATCTGAAATCTGATGCTTGTGGAGATTAATGGCCTCCATTGTCAAATAAAATGCATGAGAAAAGAGACAACAGTTTGATTTGTTTTTATATCCTACGTAGGTAGTGGAAAATTTGTATATAAATGAGTTTTGATTAATTTTTCATTGTATTTACATCCTCAATTTTCATAAAGATGGGATATGTTTCTGATTGCATAATATATATGTTTTCTTTTGAAACTAAAATCTATACCTTTTGAAGTTAATTTACCACTGGAAATGTTAACGACACTCTGCTAATCATCCTGTTTTGTTACCCAAGTATATACTATCTGCTGGACTAGAAATAACGCTCCCAATTTATTAAACACCACATATTGTAGCATGGTATTTGAGACCTAATTATATTTAACTAATTTCTCGTATGAATTCAGTCACTTTGATATTTTCAAGAGTTTGGTTGTACTTAATATATGATTTAGGGAGAGTTATACATAGACCTCCTTAATTTATTGTGTAATAACTAAAAAGAATCCGTTATTGAAAATTACCAAATACCAACACACCCTTTTGTGTTAAAGAATATTCTATAATGGAAAATTCTAAGGTGGTCCGGGACTGTTGGTCCCGGCCACCTTAGAACCAGAAGTTTCTGATATTTTGGGGGGGTTTTGCATTGTGGGGTGGGAAAAACCATCCCCCACCCCCCAAATGTATGGTTCTCAGGGTCCGGGACCAACAGTCCCGGACCATGATAGAATCACCCATTCTATAATCATGTTAACAATACCCCTATAATTAGACCCCTAAATTTAATAATTAATGCAATTTTACCCCTATAAAGAGACTTCAAAAGGTGTATTGATAGTTTTCAATAAGTGAGGGGATTTTGGTAATTGTGCACAATAAATAGACTTGCTCTATTGATAACTTTCAATAAGTGTGGGGATTTTGGTAATTGTGCACAATAAATAGAGTTGGCTCAAATGCTCTGTCTATATCACCACCCAGATTTAAAGTCTAACTAATTAGACTCACCAGGCAACCATAACTAATGGAGTTTTGTTTGTTTTTTACTACTATTTGCAAGGGAATGATTTGAGTCCATTAATGAATTGGTCCCTTATGTCAACAACATGAATTCTAGCAATTTGAAACACGCACACAAACCTATTCTTCATTTCGAAAAAAAAAAAAGGGACAACGCCTAGTAGAATTGGTAGGACATCTGAATCTTGTGGCCTTGATCACGGTTTTTCGATTCCCACTGTGGTTATTACTTCGATTTTCAACCAAAACAAAATCTCAGAGTGCTACTTATTTAGAAAGAGATAATAATCTAGGCAAGTCTAAAAGGAGAATATAACTAAAGCCTATTTTGAAGAACAGAAATATGAATGGCGTATAACATGGCATATTAAACACAACTAAGCTTTTCCATTTCAGAAAGCAAACAACAATGTGGGAACTGCAATTCATTAAAATCAAATATAAAAAAAAAACCGAGCAAAAAACTGTGTAACTTAACCATCCACGTTAATATTAGAGCTCGCTGTAACAAAACAGAGATATAATTTAACAAAACTATATATTATGAACAAATTGAAGGCAAAGATACTACAGGTTAGGTACACACACATAATGAGGCCAAGTGATCTAACCTAGTAGGGGGTTTTCCATCTAATCAGACAAAACGTCGTCATGATCAACCTCCTCTACAACGGAAATGGGCCTATTAATCCCTTTTCGCGTTTGTTGTTCGTCTTCTGCAGAAACATTGAGTAATTTATCAGGTTTGTTTTTGTTTAAAAGCATGGAATATTTCGATGGAGGATTTTGACAAATGCATGAAGATGGGTATTCATGAAACTCCCCTCTTCCAGGTCTCATCTCTTCAGGCTCCCCCATAAATCCTTTTTGGCATGATTTCACCTTTCTCGAAAATGTGCTCCATTCCATTTTGTCACGTGCGCTGAACAAAGCACTAAGCCTTTTCGCGTTCGGTCTTATTGTCCTTTTGTGACCTACATACCTCCTACATACCCCAAAAAAGAATAAGAAAAAGAAGTATATCAAATAAAAGTCATTTGCAAAAAGTACCATGACAATAAACTCCTCAAAAGTACAATTCATATGAGTGGCAAATATGGGATAACACGGCTAAATAGCACAATGCAAAAAAAAGGCATTTTTCACCCACCATTAATGTAGGAAACTAAGTCTCATTACAGGCTCTCGTTCGGAAACAATCCTAAACTCCCCCGTATAAAGCCTTCCCCTCGTCTAAAGAAAGCTCTCTCTTTGAGTCAGACTTGAGATGTTGCATTTATGTTGTTATTTTGTTTTGTTGACTTGAGCTATCAGTCAAACGGTCTATCTAGAATGTCCTAATTCCTACAGTTATTTCAACCCCAAGTGTAGCATTAAGGCTCTGCTTTGACCTAGAATTTTAGTGAGGGGAATATATCCATTTTCCAAATGATGCAACATTGAACTTTATTTTTTAGACCCTTTCCTCACTAAAATCCTTTATCAAAAATGTTCCCTAAAGCTAAAGATCATACAAATTTCTCTCCTTTAAGGTTCTGTACCACATATGAAACCAAGAGACCTCTGTGGTTGAGTACCAGAATTTACCCTGAGAAATTACATGAAAGCAATTGTAAGCCTACTGGAGCCGGGTTAGGTGATTGATTGTATGGGCTAACAAATTTTCGAATCAGAATTTTAGGTAGATATTTACATGTCTGATGTCTGTAATCATGCCATCATCATCTCCATCATCTTCTACCCGATTCGAGATGACAAATGATTGTAATATTCAAGGCAGCAGAAGATGATTTAATTACTTGATAACTTTCAGTTCCCATCAATAGCTGCTTCGCTCCATAAATTTCTAAGTTTTCCCTCACCCGTAGAGATAATTAACAATCACAAGATCTATAATTAAACAGAATTAAAACCATTGTAAGTTCCAACCTCAAGAAAGTTGTCTTTCTCAACACATACCTTCGACCAGCTAGGATTTTTGCCATGTTGCCATTGTTATTGGTGACAAAGACATCACTTTCATCACAGACGATGTAGTCAACCGCAGCCAAACGAGAAGAGAAGGGAAGAAGAGGTTTCAACTCTTCACCAACAAGCATCTCCTTGGTATAAAAGTTCGGAAAAAGCTCCTTGAGGGGCTTCAAAGTTTCTTCTCCACCATATATTTCTCCAGATGCAACATAAAGGTATGTGTTATTGTCAAAGTCAAGGGCCCGCAGCAACAAACCCACTTCATGTGGAGTCAAAGGGCACTTCCCTCGTGTTCGTTCTTCATCCGGACTTGATTCCTTAAGCAACAAAGTAGAAAACTTTGTTTCAAAAGATAAACAATAAAAACAAATTTGAAGGTATGTTGCTTCAGAGTCCAATAGATCTATATATATCAATAGCCACTCAAGCTTGTAATTCAGGAAAACTGCAGTTTTTGTTCATTGCTTTAAAATTAAAACGATAATCAGAGTATTTACATGAATCAGAATCTTACAGGTAATGTTTCCCACCGCTTTCTTATCTCACCAAGCTCCTGTCTTTCTTTATCACCCCCACCATAGTAACACCCGGAAAAAGCGAGCATATCAGGCTCAAACCTATAATTAACATTTCACAAATCAAGCAATAACATATAGGTTGAATTATGATCGTCAACATCACAACCTTTGAGATACGATAGATAAGCATACTCGGTGCAAGCAAGCATAAGCATGAGGAGAACTATAACATTCTTCAAACATAAAGGCGACAAAGAAATAGTATGTGATGTACGTGAGAAGTAATTCACTTCCTTAATTTTCCACCACTGAGGAACATGTGAAGGGACAACTCCAAAGATTTTTCTGATTTCAGTATACTGCTGCATAACAAGAATGAAATTTCACTAAGCTTGGGTTCCCATATAAAAAAGGTTTGGAACCTAGAAGAATTTCAGACCACCAAGGTAAAAAATCAAAAACTTAATACATACATGTGTCCCTCACTCCCTCTTGAATACAGAAACTTCATATGGACAAAAATTTCTCTAGACAGACCACTACGTTCACTAAAAAATTTCAACGAAATAGTCGAGCAGTCAAAATAATGCCGATAGGCGGGCATTGTCAGATCTCTCCACCAGCAGAGTTTTATCAAACCTCGCTGGTTTCTGGCAGCATAACAGGTGAAATATGCAGGAGAAACACACCGTGCTCAAGATACTTGTTTCCGAGACATATGTATGCATTACTCATGTAGGTCAATTGATTATAAAAGAATATCATTCTGTTAAATTTATGCCTTTAATGGCAGATTCCTCAGTGTACATTCATATTAATCCAAATGGCAGCATATCACACACTGCAACGGAAGTCCAAGCTGCAGTAAATAGAAGACCAATATAGGATTGATGCAGTAAATGAAGACCAATATAATGGTAGCTTATTCTGCAACATATACTCACACACTCATAAGGAAAGAGTATATGCAGATAACTCAATGATGGTAAGAAGACAGGCAAATCACTCGAACCCTGAAGGAGGTTTCCTTTTTATGCATGTTTGGCAAATAAACAAAATTTCAGTGCTTCCATTTGTGACCGACCATATTCCAAATCAAACAAAATTCGCATTCATTGAATGTACTAGAGACATGATTCCGGTTTTCCAATTAAGGACTCGAGGAATAGCAGTCTCTTGAAAACCAATCTCAACTATGTAATGAGACATAGCAAAGACTACAAACCTCAAGTGAACAGCAATAAAACGTTTTGCCATCTTTCTCATGCGCGTGACAAGCCTCTGACCCAGATTCCTTATAGGTTTAGTAAATCTTAAAGCATGATAATTAACTCGGCAACGCAATTTTTGTAGATCTTCATCAAGATCATTAGCAAGCCTGTAATCAAACTTTGTCAACTGAAGAACCTGCATAGATTTTATAGATCATCATTATCACAGCTGCCTGAGCTTTGCTTATAAAAGATTTTCTGATAAGGCCATCAGGCAATAAGAGGTAACTTCCTCGAAAAATCTTATAAGAGTTAAGTATATTTCGTGGACTAGAAAAGAATTTGTTAAATAGCATATAAAACTTAAATAGATGGAATAAATTATAAAACGTTGGACAGAGCCTGAAAATTGGTGTCATAAACAAAATAATATCCAGAAGAAGTTCATATCAAACAAGTTAAAGACGAGCTAAGACATCTCTAGAATAAACTTTAATGTGCCAAAGTATGCATTTCAGCATTTGCCTATTGTGTCCTTCCCAACAATTTTATGCTACAGTGAATCACCACAACCATTTCCCAGCCATGATAGTACATTACGGCAGCAACTCTAAGACCCATGCCCCATCTCAAAAGAAAAAAATTAAGCATATCAATCGCTATAAATCCTAGGCCCACATACCAGTGCAGTCAATTGAGTTCCAACCCAGAAAAGATCGGAAAGAAGTCAATGCAACGTGAAACAGAAGAATGTGCAACAACAAAAATTCAGAGAGACTTAAAAAGGAAAAACATAGGACGCAGAAAGACCAATTGCCAAAATTCGCTGATCCTAAAGGTTCAATCCTAAGAGGGAGGTTGGAAAACAAATAAAGCACTCTTTTTGGCACAATTCATTTGCAACCAGACAGTTATAGCAGTTTTTAATTGACTAAAGATCTTATAGACATTCTTTCATGAACATAACATAGTTTACCACAAGGATATTGTAATATCTTCCTAAAATATATATTACTAATGGCCAAGTTGGAATTTCCTCTTACACGTCTCCTCAATAGTATAGGCAATACTTGCTCCAGGTAATAGTCAGGTTCTGATTTCCGTGGAACACGCATGGTGTATGGTGGTTTGTCCATTGACCTCATGACCTTTTCTGGCACTCTTTTAACAATTGGGACGTCCTTTGCGAGGTAAGAGATGAACCAATCCACATCAAAAATATTGAGGAAATCACTGCATAACCAAGAATATTTTGATGAGACAAGGATCGTTAAGTTAAATACAAAACTATATAATAATAAAAAAAAAACATTATTTGAAGTGACATCTACGCAACCATATAATCGACAGGCTATGATGACTAAATAATTGAAACAACATAATCCCATACAAACATTATTTTAAATTGGATTATCAATAATTGTGGAGTTGACAGGCCATTGTGGTTAGATGAAGTTCTTTTTCTTTATCATTGAATCGTAACCTCAACCAACCTGTCATCCTTCCAAAATGAATGATGATCCAACTCTGGCACAACCAAAGTGGCATTTAGGATCCTTGCAACAACTACAGCATCTGTTATCTACAGATCACAAATGAATTAACAAATGTTAGAGTTATAACACAGAGAATTCAAAGCAATATATATAAAGGATAAGAAGAAACTTGGGTAAAGAAAAGAACCAGAGATGAGGCGAAAAGACTTACTCCTACTCTTTGTTGGTTGAGCCCCCCACTAGTCGCAATAAGCAAGTAGCCATTTGAACGCCGTTCACGTACAGGAGCTATAAAACAATAATTAGACATGTTGGATCTCGAATTTCACTACTTCCACTGATAACAGATGTGAACTATAATTGAAATAATTATACACGTGGTTGCTCTACAGTGTCATATCTTATTCCAAGTTTAAAGTATAAAAATCAGGTCGTCAACAAAGATATGAATTATGTTTTGTAAATAATGGAGGACTAGATTTTGCCGGTGATCAAATCAAATCCATCTGAAATCGATTTTTTCTGAATATGGGAAGAGTTGAATTCTCTGATCCTCCTAATTGCTAGGATTTTTCTTTGTAATTAGTATATTAGTTGTTTTCTTTCCTTATTTAGAGTTTGTGTAGTCTATCTAGTATCTAATGACAAATATTCCATAAGTTTGATACAAGTTTTTGGACACTTAAAACCATTGATAAGAGATGTTTAAATCTCTAAATTCTACCTGGTATCAGAGCATTTCAGTCAATACTGATTTCATTCTATCTCCAACCACACCCTATACTTTTCATTTTACACGTTCTTGAACTTTTTGAAATGGAAAGAGAAATTAGATTAAGTAACAGAACATCACGTTGACCCAAAGTTGTAACTAGTCTATCTCTATTCAGTGTGCTGAAAGCAAAACAATAACTGAGGAACTTTTGTTATGCAGAATCCACGGCATCTCAAAGTTCATAACAGAACCAATACCAACATAATAGTTTCACAACCCTAAATTCAACTGCCAAAACTGATAAAGATTCATAGTGAGCAACTGAAACACCATATCAACAAACAGATTACAACAGCATTTTGAGGTTAGTTGCAAATTTTTACCAATAAAGCAATTGAACAAAAGGAGAAATCGAAAGTAATTGTGACGACATTAATCTTCAACAAATTTGAGAAATCCAAGTAAAGAGATGGGCAACTTACGTGCAAAATGAGGGCCTCTATTGCTGCAACCATAATAAAAATTCGAAAACTTTGATTTCCATATGTCAATTGGAGCATGATAAACTCTATCCTACATTGCAACAAACATAAATAGATCAATGAGTTTGACAATAACTGTTATATTTGGAAAACCTGACTTAAAGAAGGTGTGTAACTAAAGTAGCCACATAGATACACATATATACAACATGCATCTTCGCCACGGTCCTCAAAATTTATAATTGGTGCAGTATCTTGACTGGAATAAGAGGTGTATTAGTAGTAAACAGTCAATTACGACTAAGTTGCAATTAGTACATACAAAGTTGATGCTTATTCGATGTTAACAAATAACAGCTCTTTTCTCATTTCCATATGTTCACACTACGGAAGAAGGCATAGATGAGGAGTAGTCAACCATCAACAGAGAGACAGAGGAAAACAGAGGTCATCAAATGTTGAATAGTATCCTCATCGTTATGAGTTTTGCATAGCTTCTTTTGTTTAAATCATACAATTAATTTCTGAGCCATTTACAACAATGTCCACTAACTAGTCCCATTTTGCGCACTAGCTTTTCTGAAATAGAACTAGACGAAATCATTCAGACGATAAATGGGATTCTGCAAGAGAAATTCAGGTCTGAATGCTTAAAAAGAAAAACTATAAAAGCATAATTAACAAGGACATATGCTGATCATGAGCAACTATACCTCTTGCTAGTGTATTGTTCTAACACAATTACAATTATTTTGTCTTCTTAGATTTATTATAGTTGACATTAAAAAGAACTAGTTTCTGGTGTAACATTGATGATTCAGTCGGAGTGTATCAGGACTCTTACTTTTCGTTTTCTCGAATGAGTTTAATTTGATAGTACCCATAATAGTGCACATGGAAATACATATACAAAACTGACTGATGTCAGACAGTTACTCCCCTAGACTATTAAGCACTAAACAATACACAAAGATCATATAAGATGTAATTTAATAGATGAAGATGTCCAGAGTTTCCATAACCCTTTGCATAACTGAATTGATCAACCACAGCAATAGATAACACAGATCATCATATCCATGAAGAATTTGCGAGCAGAGTCTCAAACCTTTTGCAAACTACTTATCCAGAGAAAAGGAGAAGAAGCTCTATCTTAAAAAGGCAGTGTCTCTTGAAGGAGAAATAGGTTGTGCAGATAGCAATAGTATAACACCACAAAAACTATAAAATCTCAAGTTTTTTCCTAAAAAGAAAAGCTACCGATCAAGCAGCTTTAAAAGAACATCATTTGAGGTAAGCAGAAAGTAAAAATAGAATACAAGACTAGAATCTTTGTCCACGTCTCTTCCCAAATCATCGAGCATAAGAAGAAAATAACTGCATCAAATAACTTTTCCCACATTTAGCTCACCCAAAAACACACAATCACACACACACACACAGTTAAACCAAATTTCACACAGAAACAAACATCCAGTGTGAAAAACTTCACACACTCGTAACTCACCATACCTTCTTATAAAACCAAGTCCGCTCCACGATTCGCTGCGAGTACCACTCGAGATCAGACACCACATGCCCAGTAAACAAGGAAATAAGCCCTACAACAAAAAGCAGCAGGCCGCAAACAACCGTCCACGGCACCGGCGACCGCCGTCTGAACAAGAAATAACTACAACATTGCGACGGCTGCTTCAACTTCTTCTGGTGGTGCAGAATTTCAGCGGCCAGATTATTCACGATCTCGCCATTACTCCAGACCTTGTTCGCCACGCCCATTCTTCTTCTCCCCACTTTTTCATAGTAAGCACATCAAGATATTGAGCCAACCCGACAATCTGACCATGAATTAATTCCCGATCGAAAACCCTAATCAGGGCTTCTTCTTATTGTGTTCTTGTACAGTGGAAATGAGAGAAAATGAGTGAAATAGTGTGTAGAAAAGAGGGTTTCAATAAATGAAAAAGTGAGATCAAATTTAGTGATTTATTTTCAGATGACGGTGATTATGAATCGTAATGAGTATAATTTTTCCAGCGTTAGAAGTGGAATAAAAAGGGTTTAAAAAAGAAGAATTAGATGGGAATTAAACATTGATTATTGATTATGGAGATTGAGATGCGACGCCATTTTTTGAGTACAAAAAAAGAGTGAGGAATGTTTTTTATCATTTCCTTTCCCTTTTATATTTCCATTTGCTTCTTATGTCTTCCAATAGAGAAAAGACGTAATCTTTTTTATTTTTTCTTTCTTAAAAATATTTTAATCAAGTCCATTTTGTTTAGTGCTTATTTTTCTAAATATGAGGTGTAGATTTTTTTCATGATTGTATCCTAGTGGATATGTTGAAAATTGCTTGAAAATTTCACAGGCTCGAGCTCGTTTAAAAATTAATGAGCTCGAGCTCGAGCTCGAACTCATCGAGCCTATTTTTTTGAGCTCGAGCTCGAGGTAAATGAGTAAAGCTCGAGCTCGGCTCATCTGCTCCTTCAAGCTCAAACTCGGCTCGTTTGTTCTTCCAAGTTCGAGCTCGCTCGTTTGCTTGTTCAGAATCAAACTGAAAAAAATTTGGCTATATACTATAATTTCATGATTTTGATTAAATGATAATTAAAAAAGGTGGATAAAATCTTGCTTTCGTAACATTGTACTTCATTAAATATGTAAGTAATTAATGAATAATTCGCTAAAATCGAACTTGTTTCGCTAATATAATGCATTTACATAAAATAATATTAAGAGTTATGAGAATCATATATTATCTAATAAATTGGTAACATAATACTTATATATTTAAAAATTAGTGTATATATATATGATGTCTATGTCTAAATCATCTATTGATTTTATTGAAATAGGTATAACAAGAATAGAGAACTATGTCTCAAGAATTTTATATCATAATTTCTAATGAATTATGAAAAGTTTATCCAATATTATTTTCATTAAAAATATAGTGTATCAATCTTTATATGTACATGTGATGTGAAAGAGATAAATATAATATAAATATTTGGCTGGCTTTATAGTAGTTGGCTTGATGAAAACATCATAATACTTTACCAAGCATAAATTTCATTTTCTTGTTTTTTTTTCCCGAGTTTTTAGAGTATTTTCATGTTTGAAAAATCGAAATTAATTTCTCAAAGTACATTCATAAATAATAGTATGGACAACTCTAGAAAAATTATGTGTATCCACACGAGGAGTTTGAATGTTAGAGCCCATGTCGCTCTATCAACTTTTAGCGGTGATACTAAACCTAGATTTGGTTTGTATCAAGTGTAACTTTTGATTTGATTAAAAGAATACTAGATATCTTAGTGATTAAAAGTAATGATTTCAAAACTGGACGGGATTGGCCAGTTTAACCGTCGACCGGTCATTGGTCCGGTCCGATCACGATATTGGGCTAAGTCACTGTTAGCCCGATGCGAACCGGTCAAACCCAGTCAATAACCGGTCAACTCCATTACCTTGTTCAAGTGATTTTGCCTTCTTTTTCATACCATGTCAAAAATATTAGAGAGTTGGCATGTTATACACATGACTTGAACTCTTAACCTGCTTATTAACATCAAATACACCCACCACTAAACTATGAAGAATTTATAGTTTTAAAGAATAATATTATAAGATATATATATATATATATATATATTCAAACACTAGTTTTAATATTTGAAAATATATGCTATACAATATCTATCCTCTTGAAATTTTTGAGTTCAAAAGGGTTTTGCATTGATAAAAACTTTATATTGAACTTTATTAAATATAAAATATATTGACTAATACTATCCTTTTTTATATTAGACTCAAATTTATTTGTTTTATAAAACTAATATATATTATGCGTATATATATAATCCAGGTCAATCGGGTTTTTTACACTGGTCCAAACCGTTGAACTAATGATCCCAATCGGTTGTCCGATTCAATCACCAGGCCAGTTTTAAAAATATGGATTAAAAATGGCAATTTTGGTAGTATTTTTTAGGGAGCTATCACGTGGAAAATGACAAATCCGCCCTTATTTATATGTCCGAAATCAAGGAAGTTTGACCATGGCTTAATTAAGAGTAGGTTTCAAGTTTCAATTAATGGGATTTGTGATCTTGAAAGGTTAGTCCTTAATGAATGTCCACATGTCTTCTTTAAAAGCTTAAAGATGTGTTTGCATAATCATTCTCCAATAGTCAAAACTCATCTTTAACAAACATATTTGGCTAATGCATCATTATAATTTCTCATGATGAAAATTATGTACTAAATGGTATCTAGAGGGATAAAATATATATTAGCATTATTACATGGACTATCTATTATCTATTATCTATTATATATATTATAGCAAAACGGTGTGGGACTCATTTTACTCTATTTTTTTTTTCATAATTTTGAATTTTTTTAATTATAAAATAGACCTATTTAATTAATACAGGATATTATATCGAGAAAGTCAAAATTTTGAATTAATTCTCAATGAATTTCATTAATTGGTATGTCACAAATTATATTACATTTATGGTAAATTCATAAATCTCAATTGATAGCACATTCAAGATTTAAATTACCTTTCCATATTCAAGATTTAAAATGTGTTTACATATGGAATTTTCTAAATACTACATAGAAAAAAAATTATTCTTTAGTTTTTCATCAAAATCCTCCACTTCCAATTTAGAGAAAATTAGTGCACATATTGCAGAATTATCTTTTCCATAATTAAATTTACCTTTCTTTGTAATTAATATAGTAACTTGCATTTTGTTTACTAAGGCCAACTCCAATGGAGCGGCAATTTGGCGTTGGAGGGCCAAATTGCTGCTCCAATGGAACTGTAAAAGTGGGGGCCACCCACGGCAAATTGTCGTGGGTATTTTCATTTTTTTTATTTTTTTTTGCTTTTTTTTTGTTTTTAATTTAATATATATATTTATGAATTAGTACAATATGGTCCATTTATAATTAAGCCCCTAAATTTTATAAATGTTACTATTAGATATATGTTATTTTTTTATATATGTTATTTTTTTATATTTGATTATACAATAATAAATATAAATTAAAATATATAAAAATATTAATTGAAACATGGATATATTACATGAAATAGGAAATAACTAATTTTATACTATGTATTATTATTATTATTATTATTAAATAATCATTGTATAATTTTATAAGTTTATAAAATATAAAAAAATATTAACTTGGATGAATATGTAATAAAGAATTAAATGTAGGGTGTTATTTGTAAAATATAAGAAATAATAATAAATGGGGTTAAAAAGGAATATTCTGTGGAATATACTTTTAGAGTGAGATATAGTGTTATACATTGGAGCAGCATTACTGTAGCAGTCACTAAAATGGTGAAAAACTAACACCATTTTAGTGATCTCCATTGGAGATGCTCTAAGGAATATAGTAACATCCAATTTAAGTTATTATTATTAGTTCTTTAAATTTCAATGCCAAGTAATTGCATATAAGAAAGTTTATGAAACTTCTCATTTAAAATATATGCATATATATGGAGAAGATGCTTAATTATTGCCACCGTCAAATCACGAAATTTTATTTAAAATGCCAGTATTGTTTAATAATTCAACATGTCAATTTACCGTATTGTAATTTCCACAATTCAATTAATCCTCATGAAGTAATATTATATTACATGCAAGTACACACAAATTTCTCCCATCCTTTCATTATTGAATTTTTTGAAAGTTTTGCTAATTGTTTAATTTCACTATTTTTCTTTGCAGGGAGAAGGAGATCGAGAGTAGAAGAAAAATATAACCATTTACTAATCGTAATTACATGTAAGATATTGATTCTTGAATAGATCATGGCATCATGTGATAAAGATTCTTTTTAACTCTTATGCTCTTCTTCCTGCTATGAAAGTTTTGCTAATTGTCTAATTTCACTATTTTTCTTTGCAGGAAGAAGAAGATCGAGATTAGAAGAAAAATATAACCACTTACTAATCGTAATTGCATGTAAGATATTCTTTTTTGATTAGATCATGGCATCATGTGATACACCAGCATAACATTTTTGTAAGGTTTTCATTTTGTTTATATTGTTTTATATAATTATCAATTATCAAGATTTGTTTGAGTATTTTATTTTTTAACGTTGAAGTTTATATTGTGAAAGTTATACAAATTATTTTATATTCATGAATCTTATTCACAGCGGGAAGAAGAGCATAAGAGTTAAAAAGAATCTTATTATATACTTATAGTATACACACGTGAGATATATTTTATGTCCATTTGACGTTACTAATTTATAATTCAGTTTTATATTATTTTGTTTGTTTTATTTATCAAATGCTCATAATATATTTGTTTAATATTTTAACGATATTTTTTAAATTAAAATATTTCTTTATGTACTAGATTGAAGAGGTTCAAGGTTCTAATTATATACACCATATATATTTATACTGCAATATTCTAATTATCTATTGAGTTAAGTAAATGGTGAAAATATTTTTTTTCCTAAAAAAATATTATTTATCAAACATTTTTTTCTTTTAGTTAAATTTTTCCTATTTTCATTTTGTGTTTCTAAATTTAATTTAATACCCAATAAAAATCTGTGTTTATATCTAACTCTAAACTTCATGAAACTTTGAAAGTCAATCCACACTATTTGTTTTTGGAGAATGACATTAAAGATATCAAATTGGTGTTCAGATAAGTGTAGAATGATTTTCATTTAATCTAAAAAATTATACTTGAATCCATCTAACTCAAATTAGATTTTACAAATAGTTATTATTGTCCTCATTATAATGCAAGGGTATATACATCAATGTTACAATTCATAAGGTTTACCCAGTGCGCACCCAAAAGGGTAGCGGCTGCGGGTTTCCCCCGTCATCCAAAAAAAAAAAAGTGTTAATAGATACTAAATTTGGGTCAAGGAATTGATATTGGTACTCTTAAATTTTCTCATTGATAAAATGACCGATTAAGTTTCAAAGTGTAGTATAGAAAAATTTAAAAAATGTCATGTTTCATTAGTTCTATTTGATTAATGTGTAGTTTTTCTTTTTTATTTGATTAAAGAAGGCATGTCATTGAGACATGCTACATGGAAATTAAATTGAGATTTTAAAAGTATGCAAAGCGTGTTGGTTGAGATTGATATATAATATAAGTGAATTGGTAGAGAATAACTTTTTTTTATTTACAACTAATTTGTTTTTTTTTAAGAAATAGTATTGTTACCTAAGTGAAAAAATTAAAGTGGTGCAAGTTCATATAAAAAGAGAATTAAAAAGTATAAATTATTTCTTTGCATATTTATTTTATAAAAAAAATAGTAAAGTGAAAAGTCAAATAATACAAGTCCAAATGAAAAAATGGCACATTTGTTTTAAGAGTTACATCTTTTTACCATAGTAGTTATTCTTTAATAAAATGGCTTTAAGGTCCAAGTGGTGGTTAAAAAAGAGAAATAATATACATCAAACTAAAAACTATCAAATTAGTTAAAAATTAATATAGAGTAGAAAAAAAGAAAAGATAAACACACTTTGTTATTAGAGATAATTGAAGACTTTGACATTTTGAACTTTCAAGTTCCCCTAAAGGCTAAATTCCATACTAATATACTGATAAAAATATCGACATATTTATTGATAAATTACTACTTTCAAATTATTCACCTAACTTTAATAAATTTTCGTGCATAGCACGGGTTACAAGCTAGTTCGAATTTATAACAAAAATGCGTTCAAAATTTAATATTGTATTTTTTTTATATACATATATACTAGGTTTTATAAAAAAGATATACAAAATATAGAAAATGGCAAGATGTATTATAAATTGATTATCCAATAACTCCATATGTATACCGTATCTCCCCCAAAATTAATCATTTGTGATATAATTCATTAATTCCACTGCGAATCTGCAATATGATGAACATATGTCAAAAAAAATTAGTAGTTAATAAGTGATAACGTAATGTGTCAGGCTTTCAAAAGTCAAAAAACAAGATTTAATTAATTGTGTTCAGATCTTAAAAATTGATAAAATTATCAATTGTCAACTAAATTATTATAAAAATATGGAGTATTAACTGATTTGTTACTAATAAATTATAGTATGATTTATCATGAATAATAATGTAATATTGGTACGTAATAGCATACCATATATTTTTATCTAAAAGATATAATTTTGTAAATATGGTTAGAAATTATAATTACATGCATGCATCAATCATCATTTATTTGATTTTTTTTCCAACTTTGGTGGAGTTATGTGGAGAAACTCAAACTAAATGCATATTTTCGACAATAACAAATTTAATCGAAAAGGAATAAAAATATTTATTATATAATTAATACACGTAATAATCATTATTTATGATAAAAAGAAAGAAATATGAATACGATTGAAGTGCCTAGTTGAGGTTGATGCAACCAATATTTTAAAGTGCATGTAATTCATACAACTTAAATATCAATTTGGTCAAGAATATTTGGTTCAATCATCTATAGAACTAAGGGTGCAGTGACCAGTCCACTTTCATCATAATAACGTAATAAATGATAATTAATATATTTAAAAAAAATTAATTTTTTTAAATGATACTGTATCCCCCCAATTTTTTTTTTAAAAAAAGATAGTTTGGTAGGATAAGTCGATCCTAACGCTATGTTTGTTTACTTTTTTGAGTTAAAAATTTAAAAAATTATCGAGATTACGTATTGCGAAAAATTGTGTAAGAATTACAATATTTTGTTTATATTTTTAAAAATATGTTGAAAATTATAAAATATATCAAACTAATATTAATAGGTTAATGGACGCTGTGTTGAATGATTGGTAATTGGTTGGTTATGTATTATATGAATAAAACATAATAAAATATAAATTATAAATTATAAAATATGAAAGGAAAAAAGAAATAGTTATTATAATAAATAATTTTGATTTATGAATATGTAAAATAATATATATAATATATGATTGATAAGTAAAAAATAGTAAATTTTAATCAAAATTTAATGGGTTAAATTTATTAAAAGTCTCAAAATACAATTGACTTCCTAGGAAATGAAGAACTAGTTGTAGAGTTGGTTTATGGATCCAAGAGATAAACTCAAGGAAGTTCAATTTTATTTTGGCTCTATGCCACATCTTTATTCTTTTGGGTAAAATGCATATTTTCAAAATGTTTTACAAGTTTTGCACTTTACCCCCTATTCTAAAAAAGTTGACATCTCAACCTTTGATTTTTTTTTTTTTACAGCAGACTCCCGATTGATTTTCAATAGAATATTTCGCAAATGTTTGATTGGAGATTTTTATACAAATTGAGAAATGTGCACTTTGATACCCTAAACTTACAAATATGCATTTTACACGTTGATCATGCACCTCATCACAAAATTTATATTTTAAATGAATAGAATGAAGTGCATCACCATAATTTTGACATGTGATATCAACTTTATAATATATATATATATATATATATATATATGTGAAAAAAATTTCAATATAAAATTAAGCTTAATGGTTATCATATGTGTATACATCACTAAAGATTTTATGAAAATATTTTAATTCTAAAATTACTTGAATTGATTGGAATGTTAATATTTGATTATAATGTAAGAAATTAGTAAATAAATGTTCTACTTTAATCAATCAAAATAAGTATTCAATAATTAAGAGATGGAAGTTTAAAACGTTAGGAGACAAAGTCCATACATATCAACATATTCGAGAATTTGCTTTTTTTTTTTCATAACAAAATTGGGGGTATTATGCAAACAAATCAAAGATTTGGGTGTTTATGCAAAACCTTTTAAATTATAGGACAAAATGCTAAAAATAGACAGAGAATCTATAATAGAGACGTGATTATGTTTATGTAGTCATAATTAAAGTCTTGTCTTTAACAATAGACCTTTTTGACCATGACCCCTACCATAAAATAAGCAATTAATGTCAAATATTTTGCTTACCTAAGAATAAAATAGAGTCACATAACAATATAAAATTTCAAATCAAATTTGTGAGAGCCCTACAATAATCATTAAATTTGTTTAATTTTAGAATGCAAAATTGAAAAACTATTTCAATAATTTAAATATAGAGACTAGAGTAATTAAGGGAGTCTATAAAGCATTCAAATTATGATTAAATATCATAAAAAGTGAAACAAGAACATGAGCCAAAGGTATTTGTCTTAATGAATAGGGGCTTATGGTGATTTGTGGTGTCTTTAACTTAATATATTTAATCAAATCTAGTCGTCAAACCAATATTTATATATAAATATAATAAAAACACTTTGATGTTCGAAATGATGTTTTAGTGTATAGTATTTTGTTAAAGGGCTATATCATCTATTTAATTAATGAATTTAACATAAATAAATTACATTTTATTATGTGGAACTGAAACTCAAAAGACAATAGTGTCACCATAACGGGTTCAATGTGCAATATACCACGCATTTATGTAATAATAACATATCGAATTTGTTAAATAAATGTATTATAATATTTTTCATTAGTGTCATCATAATGGATTCAATGTGCAATATACCACACATTTATGCAATAATAACATATTGAATTTAACCAGTGTATTATAATATTTTCCCTTTTGTCCAAGGAAAATCAGAAGAAGTAACCTGTAATTCACAAAAAATATTCTCGCATCAATTTTCTATTATAGAATACTTTAACAGTCTCTTTAATATGGTTATCATGAAATAATTTTGAACATTTGCTAAATAATATTGTTTCCAACTCATATTATAATTTGTTTGTTAGTATAAATTATAAATAAGTCCATTTATTAAATGTTTGGTAAATTTGATTTAGTTGTAAACGAAGTACATAAGTAAATCAATTTTATTTATTCGTTTCTAGTTTCTACAAGTTTTTACTAGCTTAAGTGGAAATTCATAATGCAACCCCGATATAGTTGGTCGCTGTTTGGTTAGCTGAATCTTGCGATATTGGTAATTTCTCTTGAATGAATGACTAAATATTTTGTGAGTCTGTCTGAACAAAGCTTTATTTAACTCTCTCGTGTGCTCTGCAAATTATTATAAAAAATGAAGTTTATCCAGTACACATATTAAGGTAATGGCTGCCGATTTCTCTGGTAAAAAAAAAAACAGAAAAAAGTATGATATCCACATTTTCATTTACCAAACATGGCTTTTGGAAAATCAACAGTTCATTAAATTTGAAAATATTAATGATGTAGTTTATTAGAAAAATTAATTAAAGAGAAAAGTATAAATTTAATTTCAAGGCCCAATATTGTTAAAAATAAAATTGATATTCGGCCCAGGCGTATGAATCAACGTCCATATTGGGCCTCAGTTTATGCTTTCAAAGCAACTACTAATTGTTTATTTGTGTTTAGCTGGCATTTTTAGTTCGAGTTTAGTGATACTGATAGGTTTATCAAAATATGGTATGAGATCTGTATAATTCGTATATATTATAAATTATGGGTATTATTAAAATGTAATATGAGATGTGTATAATTCATAATTATATATATGATAATTTAAATGGACTAACTACAAAAATCACTATTTCGGATTAGACAATGCAACACTCTTCAAAATATGCATTGTAATGTCCTGAGTTTGAAACAACTCAAAATTTAATTGCAGCTTTTCACAAAAATATTAGATACTTTAAATTTTTTAATAGTCACAATTTTTAGAAATTTTATTGTAGTTTATTGGCCTTAGGATAATATGTCCCTTATGGATAAATTGTAGTACGATTATTATTCTGTATTTATAAATTACTTTTTCATAAATAAAAAATATTTTGTTATTTCACTTAAATCTTATCGACATTCATAAATAGTTTTCAACAACTTGTTTTTTTTGTAGGGGCAAATTTTTTACTAATTATGTTAAATAATATGAAACCCCGTAAATAATATTATTGATAATGGAACGTATATATAGGATTACAAGAGAATCTAACGATATCATAACTTACCTTAACCTACCTTACAAACAAGGAAATAAAATATTATTAACCTATATATAATATATTACCATATATCTAAATAAGCAACAAAATATGGAAAATTATTATTCTAGAACATGATTCTCTAACACTCCCCCACAGTTGAAACGTGGGGATCTTGAACGTTGAAACTGATCGAAATTCAAAAAAAATAAAAACCGGCGATAACCTTGAAAGGCGGCGGCAGTGGCTCTAACTCCTTATTTCCAAGAGTGAGCGGCTTTTTTTTTTTTGTAGACCTTTTATACTCGTATCAAGGAGTCTTTCATTTGATTTGATTTCAAGACCTTTTATACTTATATCAAGGAGTCCTTCATTTGATTTGATTTTCTGATAGTTTATGCTCTTATCAAGGAGTCTTGCTGACAGTTTATGCTCGTATCAAGGAGCGATTTTTTTTTTTTTGGCATTGTAGATAGTTTATACTCATGTCTAGGAGTCCATTTGCTTTTGTATTTATTGATAGTTTAAACTCTTATCAAGGAGTCTTGCTGATAGTTTATGCTGATACCAAAAAATAGGTGCGTCGGACGGGGTCGACGACTTGATGGCGGCAACGAAAGCGAAAGATCGAGAGACCAAGGCTAGAAGCCATGGCTCTGATACCATGTTAAATAATATGAAACCCCGTAAATAATATTATTGATAATGGAACGTATATATAGGATTACAAGAGAATCTAACGATATCATAACTTACCTTAACCTACCTTACAAACAAGGAAATAAAATATTATTAACCTATATATAATATATTACCATATATCTAAATAAGCAACAAAATATGGAAAATTATTATTCTAGAACATGATTCTCTAACAAATTATGCGGGATAAGGAGATTGCCTTGTGCTTTGTTTTGAACTATCTTCAAATACTATAACGTTCAATTTTTTTTTTTGATTTTTCGAATCACTGTAATGAATTTAAAATAAAAATTATTATAGACTAATTTAAAATTCTTTCTCAAAATTCATTCCTCATGTTCAAATCCTTAACCCTCACAATCTAAATATCCACTTGAAAACAAATAGGACTACTTTGCTTTGTTAAATAAGAGAAGTATCTGTTTCTCAAAACAACAACAAATTGGTTCATATTTATAAAATATTTTTCATAAATAACTCCTGATTGCAATCAAATTTTACATAATTCCAAAACCATCAACGTAACCAAATAGTAGAAGAAGCATATCTACCACATAATCATTAAATAAAAATAATTTCATTTAATTGTATATTCTATAAGTATGTATCTTTACAATTCTATTTCTCCATCACCTTTACATAAACTAGTAAAATAAATAACAAAACCCCACCTATATAACTTTCTAACATCATATAATGATAACTCGTTATTATATAATTTATTTGATCAAATTTAATTTAAATTAAAATTTATAAAAAAAAATTAATTTTTAAAAAAAAATCATAACCCGAATGAAAAGAAATAACCCACAATAACCATCGTGGCACTCCATTTCATCATCCAACCTGATGACGTGTCCGATTCCAGCCTCGAATTATACCTATAATTCGGGTTCGACCCGTACAAGGCCTGTATACCCACCACGTCATCCATCCGGAGCTCCACTTTCCTAGTTCTCGGGCTCAAACTCGGGTACATAATCGCCTCTTTCACAGATGAGTGCGCAAGGCCTAACACGTGCCCTATCTCGTGCGTCGCCACCGATTCCAAATCCACCGCCGATCTCGATTTCTCCGCCGCGAAATCCACCGCCCACCGCTCCGCCGCGTCGAGGTGGAACCTGCCGTTCTCCGGTGAGAAAGCGTGCGCCAGCACCCCCAGCGCGCCGTCGAACGCCTCTCCGTCGCCGTGGTCGCCTCTGTACCACCCGATCTTTACGTCCGCCACCGTGTAGTCCTCCGCTTCCGTGAAGTTCACCGGAATCACCGCCGACCACCGCGCGAAGGCGCGCCTGAACGCCGATTTCACGTCCGACTGGCTCACGTAGTCGATCGTGTTCGAGAAGGCGTACGTTAGCATCATCGGAGATGATCGCGATCGCGATGATTGCGTCCACCGTGGCTCGCCGTAGAAGAAGGCGAACTTACGCGTCGTCTTCAGCCGGTGGGCGGAGGCGGCGGCCAAATCCGCGACGCCGCACCTCGGCGAGACGATGACGGTCATGGTGTCGTTGTCGAGTTTTCCGGTGGCCGGTAAACCTAGGTTTTTCTGATACGAAACTAAAGCCGATTTGAAATCGTCGTCAAAAACATCAGTGAAGTTACCGTTGTTGTTTTGCGGAAGGTATCCGAAGCGGTGGAAGTAGCGTTTGAGGTCCGCCATGCCGTCCACCTGGCTGCCATCTCCGGCGTCGAGGAACCGCATGAAGTCATGCCACGTGTCGTTGGCTAATATCTCGGCCGTTGAAATAGGATCAGGCAGATCACTGGCGGGAAAGATGGGAAGAGAGACAAGGACGAAGAAGATAGCATAACTGAATAACGGAAACATGTTGAGGTTAGTTACTTTCATTTTTTTGTGGTGTCTCAAAAGGGCTTAATAATTATAAGAAAGGATTATGAAATTAAAAACATGTCGTTTCGACCAATGTTTATATATTAAAATGATTTATTTAATATTGGCTTAGGTTATGTAGATAAGATAGATGAACAAGAAATTGATCGATAAAAGTTAGGAAGATTCTTTAGTTGTTTGTTGCCTTTGGAGATTCTGAGGGAGGTTATGAATGAAGTTTAATTGGATTTTATCCATGTTATATACTATTTTTGATGTCATACTTATTTATAATTTTTAATTAACTGATTTATTATATTCATATTTTCTAAATTAAGAGACGGTGAAAAATCAGGATTTTTTCCTAAATGGTGTCACTTGATTTAGGCAATCAAGTCGAGAAATTCTCGTATGAGCCTAATTGGTTCGTATAATAATGATAGATGGTATTTCCCAAGTTACCTACGTGTCTTTACTTATGATCAAGTCGAATCGTAGTTCAAGTTGTTTGTTAAGTTCATACACGAGTTGTGCTTTGCTCGGTATATTTAGAACGTGGAATTATATACTCTCAATCTACGTTAAGCTTTACGTCTCATAAAGCTCTATACTGGTTGCTTATCTCAATCTTTCTTGTCACTCTTTGTATCATTTCTATAAATAGATTTGACACGATGTACAGATGGTAAAGTGATATATCGGAAATACCGTATACATGTCCCTTATAAGTGGTTGGTTTATCTGGGTCAAATTGGTATTTGACTCAGATCTTAAATTCTTAATAAATATGCGAGTTTAATATTATTTTGCAAATATATACAAACTCTGTAGGATTTTTGTGCAATAATAATTGGTTATGAATTTGGTATGTACGAGTCATTACTCATACGTTTACGAGCCTTTACGACGCATATTTCACTACACCAATATAAGACATTTATACTTATGGTGGTTGAACCACTTACTAAGTCATATCATACACTAATAATAATAAAAGATTATAACGAGTTTTTTTTTTATAAATTTAAGTTTATTTATATTTTCAAGAGACGTGTAGGAAGCAACATGGGAATGATTATAGTTTAATTAGGTGAGAAATGGAAAGAATTAGAGCATAATTCCGTATATAATAATAGTTTAGTTGGAGATGATTTTTGTTTGTTGACCCAATTATAGGACTTTTAAAATGGCCACAATATACATGCACACTTTTGGACGTCTAATTCGAGCTAGTAAGGACTAATATAAACGTAATTGACTTAACATGAATAATTACTATATGGATGAGGAAAATAAATTCTTTTTTATGCAAAAAGTCTACAAGTCTTTGTAGACTCTCGGAATTTTGAGAGGAATAAGTGCTTCACTTTTTTTACTCCAAAGTTGACGTGCGGTTGAACAAGATTCCTAAAAGTAGGGTTGTTTATGTTTTTTTTTTTAGAAATTGTATTATATCGACTTTATCATAGTGCATCATATTGAAATATTATTTATTGTTTTTTACTAGAAATTATAAGTTTTGGTACGAGTATGTACCGTACCAACTATTATGGTATGGTTTTAGAAAATTCAGACCAGTAAAAAATTCGTATCGAATTGTTTTTATGTTATTTTAAATGATTTTATTGAAGGAACTTATAGATAGTTTTACAGATACAAATATAACGAAATTCAATTTATTATTAAAAATTGCCTTGTCTTTTGTTAGAAATATAAAAATCAATCTTATTAAAATTGAGAATTAGTTAAAGAAGACATTATGGTAGTTAACCATATTAAAATTATTGTATATAGGTAATTAAAATCTAAACTCTAGAATTAGAATATCCATATTAAAAATTTTACATATGACTTTATCATTTTGACGACTTTATCACACATGAGTGGAAAATTTGGTTGAGTTTTCAAAGTGGACAAGTTGCTCAACTTCTTGGTAGTAAAAATATGAACTTATTATTATTATTATTATTATTATTATTATTATTATTATTATTATTATTATTATTATTATTATTATTATTATTATTATTATTATTATTATTATTATTATTATTATTATTATTATTATTATTATCATGAATATTGATTTTCATTAATCTTTGAAATAACATAAATGTTATGTTAACTTTTACTCAATTTATTGCAAAATTAGTTTTCATTAAATTTTGGTGAGATTTTTTAGATTAAGAAATGGACACAAAATATAGATAAATCATGTTATGTATAATAAAAACAAAAATCTATATAATTCTTCAAACAATATATACTTCGATAATTCTAGAACAAACCTGATTTTAATTAAACATAATTCACATAATAAGCTTTAATTCACTCATTTTATAAATTATATTTAAACTCAACTAAATTAAATTTAGAATAAAATATATGGAATATACTACACATAAAATGTTTATTTAGAGAGACCGACGTTAGAGGTAAACGTTTTGTTTAGTTTCCTTTTCTTTGTTAAAGCCAGTCTTTAGGATGATGTTGATAACATGCCTTTAGTCATCATGTATTAGATTCATCATTATTAAGTTTAATTAAAAGTCTAATTTATCCACTTACAAGGCAACATACTGGCCAATGCTTATAGCCGCCTTCAAACTAATTATAATCTCCTTGAAGTTGATGTGTTACTCGAGATGATGTAATTATTAATTAATTCACTATTTTATATAATTCTTTTTGTAATTATATGAAATTAAAATATTATCTAAAATATTTATCTAAGGCACAGAATATAAAAAAAAAGCGACGATAATCAGGCAAATGTTGAGCAAGAAAGACTGATATAACATAACCTCGTATGATGCCTTATACGAGCCCAAACCCACAAACCCTAGAACCTCGTATGACGCCTTATGACCCTAATACGGATATTATAGCTTATTTGCTTAAAAGTCCCTAAATTAATTATGCTTATTTGCAATACACTACCTAACCCGCGTGTTTATATCGGGTCGGACCCGGTGTCGCCCTAACCCGTGCAATCTGATACGTCCGTTTCAGGGGCACGTGTAAGACATCCCGCGAATCCCATAACCGTCCGTACATTGGGCACTGTGCCTATAAATAGTGCCATTTAATATTAGAAAAATGACTTTTGACTGATTGAACAGTACCTCGAGAGTACATAGTACGATCTGACAATACGTTCCCACTATTCTATAAACCGAGTTAAGAACCTCGTATATGACCATAATCACAACATTGAACTACGTTTAGACTTGATCCTAATAGAAAGGTACGTAGGTAGCTCAGTACATCTGAGTGCAGTCTATATCCGTTACACGACCCTACTAGGTCTTATTCGAGCATCGACTTGATTTGGCTCGTAAGCATTTTACGAGTTATATCAGGTGGCGCCGTCTGTGGAAAACTACTTGAAGATCGTTGAAATCATGAACTCAACTAATGCAATGAACAATTAGGACAATACCCCCAACGAGGAAACTCCTTTGGCCAGGAATGTTGGGGTTGGATCAAGCACTCTGATCACTCTGACTCAGGAGGCGCTAGATCGTAGGGTTCAGTTGCAAGTGGAGGAAATGCTGCGAGCACGTGCAGAGAAGGCTCCTATTGCACCTCGAAGACTCTTTGCTGAGGAGCACAACCCTGAAAAGGACCGTGGGAGTGGAAGCAAGACACCAATGGAGATTACTGACGATGCTCTTAGACGAGTCAGGAATGTCACTGCTCTTATGGCCCGAAATGCGCCATTTTCTGAGGACATAATGATGGAGCTGCCATATAAGAATTTTTCGATGCCTACTCTCCCAAAATACGATGGCACTGGAGACCCCATACCTCATGTAACTTCTTTTGAACTATTAATGTCTTTTCAGGATCAGTCTGAAGCCGTTAATGCAAGAATCTTCATTTCAACTCTCACTGGGCGAGCCCAGGATTGGTTCACGAGCCAATGCAGGGGATCCATCGTTTCATACCCTCAGCTGATCTGCAAATTCGAGAATCATTTCGCCAGTAACAAAAGGGCAAAGAAATCAATATCAATGATCATGGGTCTAAAGCAAAGCTCCACAGAAACATTACGAGCTTTCATGCATCGCTTTAATCAAGAGATTCTGGACTTTCCAGATCTAAATCACGATTTGATGATTACTATTCTTCTACGAGGCTTGCTAGTAGGACCGTTCGCCGACGCTATTGTGCGAAAATCCCTGACCTCCCACGAGGAGATGATGGAAATGGCAACGACATACATAAACCAAGAGGAAATGAACAAACTAAAAAGCACCGAGAGTGACCTCCCCATGAACTATCCGAGCAGGGATAAAGGGGAGGAAAACTCCAAGGATGCTAGAAAGTACGTTTCATACGACCCACGAAAGGGTAAACATGAGGATAGAAATGATCGTCAGGATCATAAATCCCACAAAAAGCGTGAGCGAATATCGAAGTACGAACACTACACACCCCTGAACGCGACGAGGCGACATGCTTTATTTGCTATACAGCAGTCGAGACACGCTGAAAAGGTCGTACGACCCAAGCCCCTATGACATGTATCCAAAAAAGGATTGGAACATTATTGTGAATTTCACAAAGAACGAGGCCATGATACCGAAGAATGTTTCCAGTTGAAAGATGAAATTGAAAGGCTAATACGGGAGGGATTTCTATGAGAATTAGTAGAGCAGAAAGTGACTGAAGCAAGGCAATATGACCAACAACGCGCACATGAACGACCCAGAAGTCGTTCGAGAGAAAGAAGAGATTACCGAGGCAGAAGCAGAGACAATGCTGATGACAGAAATGGCGGATATGGCCGGAACGAACGACGGCATTGAAAGATCGAATGCAGACCCGAAACTGGGAACCAACCATTCCGAGGCAACATCCTTGTCATATCTGGAGGCCTGGATGGTGGAGATTCATCCAGTGCTAGGAAGAAGAGACTTCGAGAGATACGGACCGAAACTCGAAGGCAGGGAACTCATGAGATTATGATGCTGTCTCGACATGATGAACCTATAACTTTCACCGATAGAGATTTCGAGGGAATGATGATGTCACATAATGATCCTATGGTAATTACAATGGGTGTAGCCAATTATGCAATCCATAAAGTGTTGGTGGATACGGGAAGTTCGGCTGACATTATCTTCTGGACCGTACTAGAAAAGATGGGATTACATTTGGTTGACCTACGACCTGTAAACACTCCGTTGATAGGCTTTGGAGGGTCACATATAATGCCAAAGGGATCAATAGAATTAGACGTATCTCTCGAAACTGCCCCAAAAAGAAAGACGATGAGAATAGTCTTCTTGGTCGTCGATGCCCCTTTTGCTTATAATATGATCGTTGGGCGCCCAATGTTAAACAAATTTGAAGTTGTCGTTTCAACGTTACATCTGAAAATGAAGTTTCAAACGAATCATGGGGTCGGAGAAATGAAAGGCAACCAACTGGAGGCTCGCCAATGCTATACGACTTCCCTGGAACCGAGGAACATGAAAAGACTGAGAGAAGTACCCGAGATCAACGTCATAGAAATTGCTGCAACTGAGTTAATTTCCAAAATTGACATTGAAGAAAAAGAATGGAGGGATGCTGAAAAGAAAAAGAAAGATAGGGGTATGTACAAGCCTGAAGCGCACCTCGGTGAAACCAACTGAACACAAGGTCGTTCAACTCTTCCCAAACGACCCCGAAAAAACCACCAAGATCAGCGGAAAATTAGACCCGATTATTGAAGAAGAGCTCGTCACTTTCCTACGATCCAATGCTGACATTTTTGCATGAACAGCGGCAGACTTTAAGGGCATTGACCCCGAAATCATCGAACATCGATTGAACATCGACCCAACTGCTAAACCGGTCAGACAGAAGAGGAGGAACTTCGGCCCAGAAAAAAATGCTATCATCGAGGCATAAGTAAAGAAGCTGCTAGATGTAGGTTATATTAATGAGATTCAGTTTACTGATTGGCTAGAAAATGTTATAGTCGTTCCAAAGAAAGATGGAAAGTGGCGTATGTGTACCAATTTTACTGATTTAAACAAAGTTTGTCCTTGTGACCCTTATCCCCTGCCTCGTATAGATTTACTCGTTGATTCCACTGTTGAATGCGCATTGCTCAGTATGATAGATGCCTTTCAAGGCTTTAATCAAATAATGATGGCCAAAGAGGATCGTGAAAAAACCTCGTTCATAACTGCCAAGGGCGTATATTGTTACAATGTAATGTCTTTCGGACTAAGAAATTCCGGCGCAACTTATCAAAGACTCGTAAATACAATGTTCGAAAAAGAAATCGGTCATTCAATGGAAGTATATATAGATGATATGCTCGTAAAAAGTACAAAAGAACAAGATCATTTAAAACACTTAAAACGAGCATTTGAAATTATGAATCAATATGGTATGAAACTTAACCCATCCAAATGTACCTTCGGAGTACGGGGGGGGGGAATTCTTAGGCTATCTCGTCACAGAACGAGGTATCGAAGCCAATCCCGAGAAAATCGAAGCAATTTTAAAAATGCCAACACCAAAAACAATCAAAGATGTACAAAGGTTAACGGGTCGTATGGCTAGCCTAAATCGATTCATTTCCAAATCAGCGGACAAGGGCCTTCATTTCTTTAAAATTATGCGCAATATGAAAAATTTTCAATGGACATCTGACTGTGACGCAGCCTTCACGAATTTAAAGCAATATCTGATGTCACCCCCTCTCCCTCTCCTGACAAAACCAATTCCCAACGAGCCTCTCATCCTATATTTGGGTGTTTCAGAAGTGGCTATCAGTGCACGAGATCAGGATGGAGATCATCGTCCGATCTACTATATCAGCAAATTAATGCAGGGGGCAGAGCTGAATTATACGATGATAGAGAAATGGGGTTTGGCATTGATCGTTGCAGCTCGAAAACTTCGACCGTACTTCCATGCTCACCACATCATCGTATTGACAAACCAACCATTGAAACAAGTATTGGCCAAACCAGATGTTTCGGGTCGTATGATTAAATGGGCAATTGAACTGGGAGAATTTAGCATAGACTACAAACCTCGTATGGCAATCAAAGCACAAGCCATTGCTGACTTTCTTTCAGAAGTGCCAGTAAATAGTGTCGTAGAAGAACACACGTTGCCCTTACCTTGGTTATTGCACATGGATGGCTCGTCAACGGCTAAACGCGGCGGTGTAGGAGTTTGGATTCAATCTCCAACGGGAGAAGACATGGAATTCGCAATCAAACTGGATTTCGATGTTACAAATAATGAGGCGGAATACGAAGCACTAATTGCCGGACTAAAATTGGCATCCTCCTTAGGTGTGACTCATCTACATGCATTTACAGACTCGCAACTGGTTGCAAAACAATTTGGGGGTACCTACGAGGCCCGGGAAAAATCGATGAGCAAATATTTGGCGAAAGTCCAAGAATTAATGAAGTCGTTCACACAGGTGGAACTCTTACAACCACGTCTCAAATAACTTCAACTCCAGTCTTATTTTATCGCTAATGCTAATGTTGCTACCCCGATTGAGGTTCTATTAATGGGACAAGATTTCTATATTTTTAATAGTATTTCATAGTTTATTCCATTTCATACATTAAATTTTGACTCGTGTTAAAATATTTAGACATGTAACATCTCTTAATAAGTGCATTTATGGATTACACATGTCAAAAATCTAAATATATAGATTAAGGATTTGAAATAGAAAATTATATCCGGCTGAATCCTATCGTTACCACTAAATATTATTTCCTTAGCTTTTTTCGTTTGGTTCTATTCTTTCTTTCTTTCTTGATAGTAAAGGGAGTAATAAATTTGCTCACACGCTTTTAACATTTTACTCTCTCGATTAAATAGTGGAGATTGTAATTCTTCCGATCATCTTATTAACTCTATTCATTTTAATTGTCAATGATAAAATCTGGTATCATTCCTTTAAATGAAAAAACAAAAATAAAATGGACCTCATATATGTTCACAATTTAAATCAACATGCCCGCATGGGCAGCCTAGTTGGTCACATAATGGTGAAGTTTGGACAATGACCAAGGATCGAGTCCCACCAGCGGCAGTGTGGGAGCAACCTCTCAAGTGAGAGGGGCTCCTTGTGCGCAGTGAGCACTGGTCTAGCCCCTGTGATTGGCTGAGTTACCATGATTTATTCCTCCCATAGCTCTGTCGGGCCGGGGCATGGGGGGCCCTTGGGGTTGGAGATTCAACCTTTTGGACAACAATTTAAATCAACATAGTCTTATTCCAATAATGCTCATTCCACACGTTACCTATATATATATATATATCATATATGTGCCTCAAATAAATGCTATTTTATAAAGAAACTACTATAAAGAAGGTCAATGAAAGGAACTACGTTCATATTGCTTGTTATTCCACGTCTCTCTTGAAAAATCACTAATCTTAATTCCAATAATAATACAAAAGAGTTTAATATCTCAAATATTGCACCAAAAGAAGATTGTTTTTTTGGTTATCCATCTTTTTCATGAGAAATATATATACTAAAATATATAAACAATAAGTTATTCACAAAATCTATAGAAGATAATATAAATGAGGAAATAGAAATGCCATAAATTTACTAGTATCGTCATATTTTGCATGCAAATTTTGATTGTTAGGAGACTCTGATTTAAAAATTTTCATCATTGTTTCTTATTTTAGAGGAATGAATCATAAGTTTGAACTATGTGTGGCAACTTAAAATTGTGTTTGTAATAAACGAATTGAATTTAGGGTTCATTATCAAACTAATAAATATACGATATAAATGATTTGAATATATTTAAAAAAAAAAAATGGGTCAAGAAAATCTAAGTATATAGTGCATATATTTAATTTGTGTTCTAAAATAAAAAGTTAAATTTAATGTGATTTTCTAAGAGTTTGATAGTCAAAGTTTCAATATACCAGTCAAGAATGTCTTAACAGTAAGATTAAAACCCATAATCTTGTACTAGCATTCACAGTTTGGGCAGCATAATTCCACATCCGAAATTTTTGAGCCAGTTACGATAATTTTGCAAGTTCACGGTCCACAAAGCAATTTACATATTTTTCAAGGACCATATTGTAAAATTCACTAAACCCTAAACCCCATTATTCTACACCTTGTCCATTTTCGATCTGCAATTAGCAACAATGGCGTCAAAATGCAGCCGATTTTTCACCAGATCTTCAGCTTCCATTCTCAAATCCTCCATTTTGAAACCAAATGTTTCGTCTCTCAACAAAGCACCCACCACATCGTTCGCGAAAGCCTCTCTCGCTCCAAAACCAGTCGCCTCACCCCTACGCCGCTTTTCTCTATCTAGGCATGCTTAATTTCGATGTACTTTCTTTTAATTTTGTGCGTTTATCAGTTTATTATCTGTTTCGGTTGATAGGTGAATTGATTTTTTGGCGATTTTAGGTCACCGGCGGAGCTTGGGATGGTGGCGTCGATGTTGCCGCTGCACAGCGTGGTGGCGGATGCGAGGATGACGTCATGCTTGAGCTCATCGACTAGGAGCTCTAGGGCTCTTTCTCAGGGTACACTCTGCTGCACTTCTCCAGATCTCTAGTATGTTTTAATTTTTTTTTGGTGTTTCAATTTTGTTGCTTTAGGAAGTTGTTGGTAGAAATGTTGTTTGGTTTGTTCGTTATGTATTTGGTTCCCTTTTTTTGGTTGTTACTTGTGTCTAGCTGAATCAGAATGTCACTTACTCTTAAGAGACTGCTGTGAAGCTTTTATCTCAAATAATTACTAAAAGCGTTCGAAAGGTCATAGTGAGGGGCGTGTATGTAATGGGGTCACGGTTATTATGTCAGACCAAGGAAGTGTGATGGACAGAAATTCGTCACCATGCTAATTCTTAGTTTCATGTGCAGAGTCTTAATGTGGGTCCAATAAGTGGCTCTGCCTTGAGTAACTGATATATTTGTGAAAGTAAAATCTTTTATCTCTCACACGTGACACGTCACACGTTATGTAGAGTCTTAACATGGTTCCACATTTTATAGGGAGTCTCCGGATTTTGTTAATTTCATGTATAAATGCATAGCATGATTCGTTTTCTGGCACAAATTTTTGTTAATATTAATGCACACATGTTCTCATAACGACAACTTGCATCATTGCTTTCTGATGCTAAACATAATGCATTACTGTGAGCTGTTTTTTCTATTGTTTATCATGTGCTATATGTGATTCATTGAAAAAGTACTGTGCATTTGCATTTACCAGTTGACAATGAATTCCTGGGACATAGTTAAGGTACATTCCATGTAGGTTTGGACGCACTTGGCTAGATTGAAAATTAATTCACTATAGTGTCGAGGTGTATTCATTGCTGAAAACTTGTTATCTATTTTTATGGGGTTTGGGTTTTCACGGCCTTGTGCAGTTTGCTGTCATTGGCATGCCCTCATAAAGCATGATGCGAGCATCTGTTTACACTTATGTCCATGTCTCATATACTTCTTTGTATGTTGAGACTTGAGATCAAGCTATTACCTTTTGTTGTTGTGAACCCGTTTCAATGCTGCCTCTGCTGCACAGTGCACGTGAGCCATCACACCTTCACACACTTATGCGTTGTATATGTTATGTTTAAACATATAGAATAGAGAAGGGTGCCTTAAGTCATCCTGAGCCTATTTCAATGATATCTCATTTGCTCTGGCCTCCATGCACTTGAGCTACCACACCTTAAGACACTTATGCGATATATATGTTATGTTTCAACATATAGAAGAGATAACTGTGCCTTTATGATCCCAAAGCTCTACTCTGCTAATTTTATTCAATGAAGGCCTAGACACGGAAGTTTGCTGATAGCACCTCAATCGGAAAGTATCTTTTACTATTATACTTAGCCTTCCCAGTTTAACACAATCAGGAAATTAGATCAATCTTTTAATGAGATCTAAAATTAGGGAGTTCTTTTAAACTCTCTAGTTAACTCCTTTGTCGAATGGCTATACTTATTCTCAAATTGAAGGAAGTTTCTATTTAAAAAGTACATCTCTTTTAGGTTGCATGATGATTTGATCATTGTCTTAGTTGTGGTCATGTAACCTCCGTAGTGAATGAATTGGGTCTTTCTTTTAGGTGGAAACTAACGATCAGCTCTCTGACTGGAATATTTGGTTCCTGCAGGCACATGAGTTTCAAATGCTTGAAAGAAAATACAAGAAATTACAAGGTCTTCCATTATGATTTCAATCTGTTCACTTATATACAAACACTTGGGCAATTGTCTTAAGAAAATTAGAGGACAATAATTTATAGTATTCCTATTATTTAATATACCTACGTCCAATATTTTCATTAAAAAATGTTTTAGTCATTCTTCCATCTTAAAACTGAATTCTGACAAAGAAATCTTTATCGTTCTTTTAGTCATCTATCTGTAAGAGAATGGACCACAACTTTTCTTCATTTGAAGCAAAAACATATCTCATTTCTCTGATAATTGTATTTGGATATTTTGTGATGTGTTATCTAGAAATAATGTTTTCTTCAGGAATTCATGCTGACTATATCCCCTTTTATCTTTTTTGTGGTATCAATAATGTGAAAAATTCCATAAATTGGAATCTTTTAGAATGGCATGCTTGGTGCGTCAAATGTTTATAAAACCATTTAGTTATAATTTAAAACTGCTGTTAGCTTTTAGGTTCTTATAATGGAGTATAATTTATGCTGTTGCCTATCTCGTCGAATTGAAGTTAAGTTTAATTTGGGAAAAGTCTGCTGCAGAAGTACTGTTGCTGAAAACTAGAATTTTCTTGAGTGTTCAGTTGATTATCAAACCTTAAAGCAGTTCCCCAACTTCTTCCAGACCTCAATTCCTTCTGTCTATGAAAAGTCCTTAGGAGAACTAAATTTCTCTACTTGTGAGTGATCTAGTTAATTTCTGTTTCGATTGTGTGTTGTTGGGTTAATAAAAATGGTGACACTAGTTCTCCTTTTCTCCAGATGAATATGATGGGACGTGATAGACTTTTCCAGGAGGTGTGGCTTAGTCACCTGCTATAGAGTTCGTTCTGGAGATACCCAAAATACCCCTATAAGGCTATAATTCATCCCTAAAGTTCATGTTGTGAGAAATCATCAATGTTGGCAACTGAACACTTATTTTCTTCTTGGCTGTTTCATTATCACATATGGATGTTGTATTCTTGTTGACAGAATCATAGATGATTTTGATACCCATGCAACCGATTTTATTATCATGCTTACGTTGTTTGACAAGTGTATAAAATTTATACTGAGTGATATTTTTATTATTTTTGCATAGGGATCATCTAATTGTTTTGAATTTCACAAGTGAGGATTGTTGTTTTCTGATACCAGCTTGTTTGTTTGTTGTATTAGAGCTGGGTTTGTCAGTTCCAAGGTGACTTTGTTAGCCGAAGTTGCAGATATAACGTTCATGTGAATGGACAAAGCCAAGGAGGGTATATCTCTGAATTCCAGCATATTTCTATCAATTTGAAGTTTCCAAAGCAAAACATAAACTTGTTTCAGTAGCAAACAAATTTTGTTATATTTTTACATGGCTGAAATAGAAGCATTGTTTTCTGTAATTTTCTTAATTTTTAATTATTTCACTGACTGTTTCCAATTATGTGATAATTCTTTTGGCTACAATTTTGATAATTCGTTGTGGGCAAGAGTTGACCATCTTTTTTTTTTTTTTTTTTTTTTTTTTATGTTGCATTTATGCTGCTCATGATCTTTTCTCTGTTTCTCTTGAGACTTGTTTTATTAGGGATAAAAATAAAGCAAATAAGAAAGGAGATAGTATGGTAACCCAACGTACATTTTCGGGGAACTAGACAATGTTAAACTTGTCGGTGGATAGCATTCTATGGACTAGATTCTGTGTTGAGATAAACAGTGAGTTTCATAACAACTCGATTCTTCTTAGAAGTACTTAGATAGCATAGCATATTGCTCGATTTGATTCTCACTTAGAGTCTTGGACAGCTTAGTCTCAGTTCGTATTAAATTGTATGTCCTAAAGAGTAAAGACCCCCTTCTGGGCCAACATCTAAGGTAATTAAACTATTAAATTAAAATTCCCATTCTTTTTCGATCCGCGCCACATATTATATTTGATCAAAAAATTGAACTAAGAATAACAATTCAGTTCCAATTAAACAACTTAAGATGGTGAAAAATGAGTGAGTGAAAAATTTCATTTGGAAAACTGGATTGCTCATCTTATCTCCAAAAGACTATTTGTATGAGAAATTATCATCGATTAACTCAAATCTAATTAATCGTATAGTTAATCAAATTTTCTCTCTAACTGGTTTATATTTTAAATAAAGTGACAATTAAGAAATAAATAACATAGGAAATGGGTGGTTATGGGATAATAGAGTGTGAATAAGAACTTTTAAGACCCATTAAATGTGCGTTTTCATTTAAACAAGACTATGAACCATCCATTCTAGAAAGAAAAAATTCCTTCGTTTTTCAAATTCATCAAGAAAATATACTTGAGACTCCAATTCCATATGAAGACAAATTGAAAAGAAAATAAAGGAAACACTGAAGAAATCGATCAAATATCTCGTCGGATAAATATTCGACTCTCCGGAAATAGAAGATTGAGCAAATTAAATTATGCAAAATTTGATCCTTGATTGACAAATTAGATCGTCAAAAAGTACCATACATGTTTGAGAAAAAAGACATGCATGCATGCATGCATAAGCAAGACTTACAAGGTGGAAATATATAGATTTTGTATTATAAAGTTTCCTTTTCTACAAAAAGATAAAATTATGATAGGAGGGGAAAATTCTAATAAAAGGGAAAAGTTCGAAGATTTTGTTGTAATCGCGGGGTTGATTATCGTGCAATTTTTGTACGCTGGAAATTCGATTTTATTGAGTTATCTCTTGAAATTAGGGCTCCAACCTTATTCTCTTATCATATTCTCTACATTCGCCACATTCGTTTTGCTCTCTCCTCTCTCGATCTTATTTGAAAGGTACGTTTGAATTTTTCTCCTTTTTCATATTCTCGAATACGCAAAAAAAAAAAAAACCCGAAAATTATAGTTTATTTTTAGTTATAATGTTATGAATTGCATGTTGCAGGAGTCAATGGCCTAAAAGCTTTAGTTGGAAGTTGTTCATTCAGTTGCTTTTGCTTTCTTTTGGAGGGTAAGCATAACGTTTTCGTTTTCTCGACGTTATTGTCTTTATTAAATTTGTTATTACGCGAGAAAATAGTTGAAATACTTTAATTAATATTTATGATAATTGGTACTTATGGTGTATATAATTTTGTTCAACAATTAGTAAATATATTTTTGAAATTAATAATTTGTAATCTTTTTTTTTTACTAATTTGTTATATTTGGTAGGGTGACAGTGTTTCAGAGTTTGTTCATGAAGGGTGTTAATTTGACTTCACCAGCAATTGCAACAGCAATGCCAAATCTTGCACCAGGACTTATATTTTTCATTGCTTGGGCTTGCAGGTAAACTTTCCTCCAAATGGAAATTCAACACAAATTTAAATTCATTTTTATTCATTTTATGGTCATGTAATTTTTGATAGGGGAAAAATCACATTTTTAAATCCATAACTTTGCATCGTTTAAATTTTAGTTTCGTTTCGTTACAAAATCTCACTTTTCATAACATTCATCTCTCATTTAATCACGATCAAAATTTCCGTCTAAAATTTAAAAGTGAAAGTCACATTCTCCATTATTCAACATTTTTGACCGGATTTGACAATCCACTCGTAAGGGCAAGTGATATTGAATAGAAGCAGCATACGATTGAATAAAATCCGTATGTGAGTGTCGTTTACGCACAAATTCTTCTAAAAAAAAAATTTGGTCACAAATTTTGACTAATGAATCATATGAGTTTGACCCCGTTAAAATGTTTAAATTTCGGTGGGACTATTTTAAGTTATGACACGAAATGTGATATTTCATAATAAATGGGATTAACTAAAGTTATGAGACGGAAAATGTGATTTTTTTCTTTTCACATACTAAAACATAATTTGTGAATTTGAGTCTTAAATTAAGTTTTATTTCCTATTTAATTCCATTCTTACCTAATTGAAATCATGATTTGTTTATATATAATGCAGATTAGAGAAAATAGAGTTGGGATGCAGGTTCAGCAGAGCCAAGATTGCAGGAACATTACTATGTGTTTTTGGTGCTGTTTTAATGAGTCTAATGCAAAGTACAGTGCAAGAAATCACCATAACAGAGGCTCAAATTCCTTTTCAAACAGATCAAAATCAAAATCAAAATCAAAATATTTTCAACAAAAAAACAATCATTGGTTGCATCTATCTCATTGCAGCTGTTTTTGTTCTATCTAGCCAGGTTGTGTTACAGGTACAGACTACAAATCATAGACAAAATTTGAAAAAAATAAATAAAAATATTGGCCCCATAATTAAATATAGCTTTTTTGGAACAAAATTTAGCCAAATTTTGAAGTTGTTTTGATGTGTTATATATATTTCAGGCGATAACGTTACGCAGTTTTCCAGCCCCGATGTCTTTGTGTGCATTAACTTCACTAATAGGTGTGATATTTACTGCAATGGCTCAGATCATTGAACATCATAAACTAGAAACTGGATGGCCTTTATTCACCATCAAAGAGATGATTGCATACTCTATATTGGTAATTTTATTTTGTCTCATTTAATTTTATTATAAGTTATGAGACGAAAAGTGCAATTTTTACCGAAAACTATTTGAATTAATGTACATTTACTAATGTTTGTTCTGAAGAATTGTGTAGGCAGGAAGTGTGAGTAGCATTTGTGTAAGTTTCAATGCTTGGGCAATGAAGAAAAGAGGGCCAGTTATGGTATCCATTTTTAATCCTCTTGCTACCGTCATTTCCGTTATTCTCTCCGTTTTCACGTTAGACCAATCCGTCGGTATTGGAAGGTACATTTCTTCAACGAGCTGTCAATGGGCGGGGAATACCCAGACCCAATTCGTACACCCAAAAAAATATTTTACTGGGCCCGACCTCATACTCGACGGGGTCAAAAAAAAGTTAGACCTGATGGGCTGTGTATGTTTCGGGTAGGGTCGGGTCGGACAAATGCTCACGGGTAAACTTCGGATATATACCCACGAGTATTTTCAAAGGAAAATTTTTCGGCAAAATACCCACTGGTAAAAATTGGACCCGGACACGGACCCGAACTACCTAGTGTCATTGGGTCCGAGTCGGGTAAATTTTTTATTGATCGGGTCCGGAACTGGGCAATCTCTGCCCATTGATAAGCCTAGATAGAGTCCGTTGCATTTTTTGTCTCATTATTACAAGCTCGGAAAATTCGTTCAATATGATGCATTAATTTGCATATCCAGTTTAAAAAACGTGTGAAACCGTTTTGCACTGGATGTGTGAAATTCCGTTCCACTTGTTAGCGGACGGGACCAGAATTGCAGTAAAATGCATCATGTGAGATTAATTTTGCAAGTTTGTAACTAACGAAACTGAAGTTGCAAACGAGCCCTTTTTTTCGTTTTAACGAATCGATTGGATAAAAGAAACATTAAATGAAAGTTTTAATATGTTTGAATTATATAGCCTTGGGGGTATGTGCCTGATGTTCACCGGTCTCTATTTTGTGCTTTGGGCAAAAGGAAAGGAGGGTTTTTCCATCAACGGCCACAACTTCCTGGAAAATGAGTATGACTTGGAGAAGCCTTTCTTATCTTGATTCAATTTCATTCTGTAATTTTAATTTATAGTATTAGGATTTATTCAAATTTATAGTATTAGGATTTATTCAAATATGAACTAACTAAACCTGGAAATTTGTCATAAATTTTTAACTATCTCATGCATGCATGCGAGATCTCGTACATTTCTATGTTGTATTATATAGAGCTATTAATTAGTTCGTCTTATCTTGAATTCGTAATGGTTTTCTCATTTATTGCAAAAATAACTTCGTAGAGCCACGATAAATTTAAATTAAGGTGAGTTCAAATAAATAACTTTTTATTTACTATTGAGAATTTTGCGAACCACGATCTACTCGTATTAATGAGATGGCTAAAGTAGCTTTGGATTCAAATTAAACCAATAATTTAGGTGATTTTGTATGTCTAAGTAAATTGTGTTCAAAATCAATTTGGTATAACTTAAAATTTTGATGTGAATGTAAACTGCATGAAATAGTGTATATATTTTTGAAATTGAAAATAGGGCATGATAAAGGGAAAATACTTTGGGCCATTTAATAAAGTCTAAGTGCTTTGCTTAGGTTTGGCACCATGAGGCATAATAGAGCATTTTGAAGGAGCAAACTTACATTTTAGTAAGTTCAAGCCAAAGCCGAATACCGGAAGAGCTCAAATTTGCATTATATTAAGTTATATATATATATATATATATATATATATATATATATATATATATCGTATTGTCAATTAGTATATGCCTGATTGTAATTGTTACCGTGCGAGATTTGACAAATTATGGCGTGCTATGTGTCAACATTAAATTAGATCTTGACACTCCGATGACAATTCATATTGTAGTTAGGATTAGGGGTATACATGAGTTGATTTTTACGGATTTTGTGTTATTTTACATTACACCAACAATTACAATGATTAGATGATGAAAATAAAAATTAATTTTTTTAATGATAATTTTCAAATTTCGATTTGAGTATGATTTTGTATTGTGGTATAACTATTTGGTCAATGCATTATTATGCACTTATGCTTACTTTTTATGCACAAACTTAAATTTAAGGATAACCTCCCTTAAACTTTAGTCATTTGGTATCCACACTCATCATATTTTAAAATATTGGCATGAACCTCCCATTTGATATTTTTTTTTCATTATTTTTACTTTTAAAAGATTAGAATACCCTTCATTATTGAATTATAATCTATTAGAAATGAAAAGTTATCAAATAACAGAACAAGAATAAAATAAATAGTGATGGGTCTATAATTGAGAATTATAGAGAATATAACTCACAATTCCTAAAAATGTTATTTTCATTAATAGTTAGTTCACTTTTTAAATAAAAATCTATTGCTTACGTATGTTAATACATTTTTCATAAACATGCACATATTTAATTTTCTCATTTATAAAATAGCAGAAGTACATTGCTAAATACTAAAAGAATCATTATATACCAACACTCTATATTCAAATATGCTTTTTCATAATTGTTAGCTCAAAAATTTCGTGTGATGTGTAGGATAGTGTATTAACCTATTAATAGTTGAAAAAAAAGTAAAAGCACTAGTATACCCTTATATTTTTGGTCTCAAATATTATTATAAGTAAATTTCTTGTTTCGCGTCCAAATTAGATGATGAAGAAGAAGAGAATGATGTCGACAATGTAGATTACATACAAGAAGATCATCAATTGTTATACAAAAAACCCATGTTTATAAATCCTAATCATGAACAAAAAGTTGACCTAAATCCGAATCTGCTTGCTCATAATATTACACTTAATTCATATCAGAATCACTGTCAAAATTATATAGTTGTTTTTTTTGACCTTTTGATTAAGAGGGTGTTTGGCTAAGCTTATAAGCTCTTTTAAACATCTTATAAAATGTTTGAGAGCTTATAAGCTCTATGCAAGTGTTTGGATAATTTTTTTAAATAAGATCTTATAAGACCCAAAAATAAGATGTTTGGGTCTTATAAGCAAATAAGAAATAAGTTAGCCAAACCCAACTTATTTCAAAATCTTAAATTTTTGATGTTGTTTATATTGTTAAAAACATAACAACCTTATCTAATTTCCTCATTTCTAACAATATCCTTCTCCGATTTTTATTTTTTATTTTTATAATTGTACAAATTCTTTCTTATAATATTTGAAAACATCTTATAAGCCAATAAACTTATTTTATTCAAACACTTGAGAGCTTATTTTTTAAATAAGACCAAACATCTTATAAGCTTTTAAAACATCTTATAAGTTGTTACAACTTATAAGATGTTTTAAATAAGCTTAGCCAAACGCCCTCTAAATACAATGTAATAAGTTTATACAAGTATAGTCAACAATTCATATATGTATAAAGGAAGAGAAGGGATTGGTAATGTTTTGGTCATGCTTAATAATTTATTTTTTATTTTCTATCTAGACTAGTTGCAATCATGTGCACTGGCACATGGATACTAATTATTTAGAGACCAATAATAACAAAAATAAGTAGCTCGCATCATCTTTGGTGGCATTTTTAAATAGAAATACCTTTAAAAATAAAAAATATCTAAAGTTAATCTAAAAAGAATCAGAAATTTTAAAATTTGTATAAATTATTTCTGTTTGACAAAATAAGACAATATAATATTTACATCAAAACTATTCTTTTTTTATAAAATTACTATCGCATTTTATAGTACCGAATACAAAGAGTTTGATTTTATTCATTGGCGTGAGCAATGTGAGATTTCATGTTGAGATGTTGGTTAATAATAAAGCTTGTATCTTCTTACCAATGAATAGGATATGCTCATTTAATGTATCTACATCGCGCTGTATCACATAAATAAGTCTTAAGTTAGAAATAATTAGGTGCAATAATTGCTGATGTATTGCTTAAAGCGCAGGCGGCAGGCAATAGGAGGTTTTGGGTCTGTGGGTCTATGGGTCCAGACTCAGACCCAGACCTAATAAAATTTTTGATTGGGTCTGGGTCTGGATCTGACCCACCCAATGCCATTTTCGAAATAATTTGTAATTTAAAAAGACTATATCTCAAAAAATCTTTTTAATCATCAAAACCTGTTCACATTTATATTTTGAGACATTCATTTGCATTTGGAGATAAATTTCCACCAATCATTAGCTTGGTTAAAAAAATTAAAATTCCGAAATTGAATATGGAATAGAAGTATAAAAGTAACCAAATTTCCAAGCACCAAAAAGAAGAAGAAAAATATGAAATAAGATTATGGTAAAAATTGAAAAAACCAAAATAATCAGAGTAAAAAGAATACAACTTAAATAATGATGCAAAGCTGGAAAATATATATATATATATATATAAAATATATATTTGGGGAAGAAAATAGCTTTTGGTGGGCTATTGAGTATTGACACCTCTGCAGCGAGACTGAGGCTTTGTCTTTTCTTCTCAGTTGATCTCTCTTTCTACACATACATACACGTCGACAAAATGTATCTATAGCGATTTGTTGGATTTCCAATTTTCCATTTGATCTGTAAGTTAATGTTTTCTGTATGAATTTATGATTTTGGGTCGAATTTTCAGTTTTTTTTTTTTTGTTATGAAATTGGGGTAAAACTCGTAAAACCCTAGATCTTGCTTGGTTTGGCTTGTTGATTGCTTTTGTTTGTTGAATTAGTTGGATCTGAATGTATTAGTTCGAATCTATTTAGTTTTTCTGAATTTCGTGAACCGTGAATTTTACTGTAGAAAATTGAAGGTCCCAGGGTTTGAGTAGATATGGCTTCGAATCCTCCTCCATTCCTGGTGGAGGATAATACAGATGAGGATTTCTTCGACAAATTAGTGAATGATGATGATGATGAGTTGGACTTTAAGACCTCCACGGCTTTGTCATCATCTGCTAACCCGGTTTTCTCAGACGGGAATGAATCCGATGAAGGTAAGGCCTTCGCCAATTTGAGTATCAGTGAGCTTGATGATAATGTCGAGGTTAGTCCCGATAAGATTTCTACCGGTATTCATCATGGAGTTGAGGATTTAATTGCAGAAGTGAAGAGGGACGGACAGATTAGTAAAGTGGGAACTGTAGAGGAGAGAGGAAATCAATTAGTGACGTCAAGTTCATTTGAGTTCGATAATTTGATGCAAAAACTGGAAAAGGAAAATGAAAGTGCTGAAGTTTTGTCTGATGCGATAGTTGAGAGTACGAGTACTGGTGATGGTTTCTTGGATACAGCTGTTGTTAGTAAGAAAGCTGGTGACAGTTTCACTGATGTGACTGTTAATAAGAATACTGATGAATCAGGCGCTCCTGGAGTTAAGGAAGTGGACTGGAGTGTGTTTCATGCTGATGACTCGGTTCAAAGTGATAGCAATGGATTTGGATCATACTCTGACTTTCTCGGCGAATTCGGAGGGGACAATGCCGGTGATGTGTTTGGGAATATGCATGGGGATGATTCAAGTAAGGAGCCACATGTTGCAACTGGGAATGATATACATGGATCGTCTTACGTGGAAACTTCAAATAACTATGGGTCGTATAGTGAGGGATTCAATGGTGGTATTGCGACAGATCAGACCGCAAATATGGAGGATCTGAATAGCAGCCAGTATTGGGAAAATCAATATCCAGGTTGGAAGTATGATCCTAGTACTGGACAGTGGTATCAGATAGATGGTTATGATGCAGGTGCGAGTGTTGAAGCAAATGTCGACTCAACTATATCTTCTAGTTGGGGGGTGACTGATGGGCAGGCTGAGTTGTCTTACTTGCACCAAACTGCTCAGCCTGTCTATGAGGCTGTAGCTGAGGTTGGTACAACAGAGAGTGTTACTAATTGGAATCAAGCTTCTCAGGTAAGTGATGCTACAGTAAACACAACTCATTGGAATCAAGCTTCTCAGGCAAGCGATGCTACAGAAACCACTACTCATTGGAATCAAGCTTCTCAAGATGATAAGGGTTACCCACCTCATATGGTGTTTGATTCTCAGTATCCTGGCTGGTATTATGACACTATTGCTCAAGAATGGCGGACTTTGGAATCATATACTGCATCAGCTCAATCTAGCGCTCTAGTTGATACATCTTTTCAGAACAATGATCAGAAAAATTACAGTACACACGGTCAAGATAATAATTACTTTTCTCAAAGCTTTGAAAGGCAAGGTCAAGATCAGAACTGGGGTGGGTCAATCAGCAACTCCAATCAACAAAGCTCAAGTATGTGGCTTCCTGGAAATGTTGCCAGGAATGAAGATTCTTCAGTTTACACTGGAAACCATTCCAACGTAAATGATAATGGGCAGAAATTTTCTGTGAGTGCTCATGGAAGCCAACAAAGTGCTGGTCAGTATGGGGTAACAGGCTCATATTATCAGAGTGCAAGTCAAGTTCAGAACGAATTTTCCATGCCTTCTCAGTCACACGGTTTTGTTCATGGTGGGAGCTTAAGTCAGAATTTCGATGATTCTAGAATCAATCATAATGACCAAAAATATTTGTTAAATGACTACAACAGTAATCAAAACTCAGTCAACTTTTCTCAGCAACAGATTCATAGTTCTCAAACCTCGTATGCCCCTGTTTCTGGAAGATCGTCTGCAGGTCGTCCTGCACATGCATTGGTTGCTTTTGGGTTTGGTGGAAAGCTCATTGTGATGAAAGAGAACAACGCCACTGAAAATTTTAACTTTGGAAATCAGGTCTATGTTCTAGCCTTCTTTCGTTGATCTGTTTATCAACTTCACTTATAATAAATGCTGAAAGTTTTGTATTTTTTCTGAAGAATCCTGTGGGAGGCTCAATATCACTTCTAAACTTGGCAGAAGTTGTGAGCAATGTTGATTCTTCAAAACGTGGAATGGGTGTTTGCAACTATTTCCAGGCTCTGTGTCAGCAATCTGCTCCGGGCCCACTTACTGGTGGAAGTGTAGGCACTAAGGAGTTGAATAAATGGATTGACGAGAGAATTACAAATCTCGAGACTGCTGACATGGACTACAGGAAGATTGAAGTTTTGAGATTGCTCCTCTCTCTGCTTAAAATAGCGTGTCAGTATTACGGAAAACTTCGATCTCCTTATGGCACTGATACAGCATTGAAGGTAGATTTCTTCTGCTTTAGATGAATTAGAAATTGAGTATTTGAGATTACTAACTTAGAATTGCCATCGCGGTTGATCAGTTCCCGTTGTTAATAGTAAGTTTTTGCTTCAGAAATGCGCTTGTTTCTTTGCACACTCTATGGTTAAATACTAGAAAGAAACTTGTCTCTTATCGAGCTCCTTGTGACGCATCATACAGTATTTAGATTTTCTGTCAGTGATTCCATCTGACTTCTACTTTGGCATATTTTCTTCACTTGAGACAAATAATAATCTGGACTGTCATATAATCAGTAGATAAGCACCCTAATGTATTCATACAAATCCAAGTATTGTATTTCCTTAGATATTCTTAACAGTCCTTTATTGACATTAATGATGGCACTTACCGATTATGTCCCAACCTCTGCATCAATAAACTTGCCAAATGAGCTGTTTTTTGAATAATCTGAAGATATCAACTTATTAATTTACCTTCAGTTTGTGGATACATAGCTAATGTATGCAAGCTTCCTTGTATCTTCCACGACTTGTGAGTGGATATCACACTGTTCCTACTATTCTATTATGCTTCTTTATTGGGAACTAATTGTTTATTAAATTTTTGCTTTGGTCCTGGTATCATTAACTAATGTTGATCTCTGTATTTCTTTGTTTGTCATACAATAGGAAAGCGATTCTCCAGAATCAGCAGTTGCCAAACTGTTTGCATCTTCAAAAGCTGGTTCACGGTTTAGTCAATATGGTAATATTGCCCAATGCTTGCAGCAAATGCCATCTGAAGGACAAATGCTGGTACAGTAGTGTACCCTGTAAATTAATTGCAATTCTTGAGCTATGCACTCATCTGTTGTGAAATCCTGCTTCATGTTTTAGGTTACTGCTAGCGAGGTTCAAAATCTCCTGGTTTCAGGAAAAAAGAAAGAGGCTTTACAATGTGCACAACAGGGTCAGTTGTGGGGTCTTGCCCTTATTCTTGCAGGACAACTGGGTAATCAGGTTAGTCAATATAGGATGCCTCCTCTCTGTTTCATGAAAGAGTGAGTCCTCCATTGGCCTACGTATACTATATATCTTTGTTTAACTTTCTAGTAAAAAAACCACTGCAGTTCTATGTTGAAACTATCAAGCAAATGGCAGTCTGCCAGTTGGTAGCAGGATCACCTTTGCGAACATTATGCCTACTGATTGCTGGTCAACCAGCGGATGTCTTTTCAACAGATAGCACAGCTACTAGTAGCACGGATGGTTTTGTAAATATGCCCCAGCAACCAGCACAGGTTTGGCCATTTATGTTCATTCCTCACATTTATGTCTCTAATGAGTAATCAAATTTTTCCTGCAATGAGAGGGTTTGGGTTTGAAGTGATTTTACTGGCATTATGTATCGTAGAAGATTTAACTGAAGATTTTGTTTCTTCGTACATCTCAATTTCATATTTAAAATGTTTTTGCAGAAATTTACATTTTAACTTTGAAGTTTTTTTTTTCTATGTGGATTGTGGATATTGTTAATTCACAGTTTGGTGGCAATGGGATGCTGGATGATTGGGAAGCGAATTTGGCTGTGATAACTGCAAATAGAACAAAGGATGACGAACTTGTGCTTATCCATCTTGGAGATTGTTTATGGAAGGACAGAAGTGATGTATGTGCCGGTTAATTTTCCAGAAAGCAGTTTTTTTACTTAATATTTCTTCAAATGTAGCCAATTTTAGTTAAATTCGTGTATCATTGTTACTCAGATAATTGCCGCTCACATATGCTACTTGGTTGCGGAAGCGAGCTTTGAGCCATATTCAGACAGTGCAAGATTGTGTCTTGTTGGTGCAGATCACTGGAAATTTCCTCGGACTTATGCAAGTCCAGAAGCAATTCAGGTTTGAGCCAAGTTATCATTTAGTAGCTAAGCATTCTCTTTTTAGTTTTGAAAACTGGATTGCCAACATGGCAGTAATTGCGCATAGATTAAAGAAAGAGTAAATGAAAAGACAAGAATCAGATAAAAGCATGGAAATCTGGATTCTATCTTACTCTCTTCTGCCCTGCATTCAACTTTCCTCTCATTTTGTACAGAACACTTAGCTGTACCTTTTTGGTGCTATCTGTTTATGTATAAAATGTACTTTGATACTTCAAAAGGAGTAATAACTGCAATATGAGTTAATACTTCTAGATTATGTGCTTAGTGTACATGAATAGAATTTAGTACTTGTATCTATTTATTATTAATTAATTAACTGCAATAATAATGAATTATTTATTTTCAGAGGCATAATAACGAAGTCTACTATTGCTTTTATTTGGTGAACTTTCAATGAGCCTAAGCCCATAATTGACCTTTGCTTGTTTGAACAGAGGACGGAGATATATGAGTATTCAAAAACGATTGGAAATTCTCAGTTCGTCCTACTTCCTTTTCAACCATATAAGCTTGTATATGCACACATGTTGGCAGAAGTTGGGAGAATCTCTGAGGCATTAAAGTACTTAACACTACTTTAACCTTAATTGTCTTTTCTGAATTATTACCTTCATTTTCTCAGCATATTGTGTAATGTAGGTACTGTCAAGCAGTATTGAAATCACTTAAAACTGGTCGAACTCCAGAGGTTGAAAATCTGAGACATTTAGTTTCATCTCTTGAAGAAAGGATCAAAGCTCATCAACAGGGAGGATTTTCCACAAACTTAGCTCCAAAGGAGTTTATCGGTAAACTGCTCAACCTTTTTGATAGTACTGCGCATCGTGTTGTTGGGGGTCTGCCACCAACTGTGCCAACTGTACATGGCAATGACAATCATCACCAATCAATGGGACCCAGAGTATCATCTAGTCAATCAACAATGGCTATGTCATCATTAGTGCCTCCTGAGTCACTGGAGCCCATAAGTGAGAGGGCAGCTGATAGTAACAGAATGGTAAAGCATGCAAGAAGTGTTTCAGAACCCGATTTCGGAAGACAGGTTTGTTTGGATGTATTTGCTTTGTCCCAGTTGCAGGAGACATTCTCATTGGTTCATGAGCTTTTATGTGATTATCAAAATTTGAAAAATGAGGTATTTCCAATACGTGTAGGGTCAGTCTAATCAGTTGAAGGAAGGTTCCACTGGTGTGCAGGACAAGGTATCATCAGCAGGTGGTACATCTCGTTTTGGTCGTTTTAATTTTGGATCTCAGCTATTGCAGAAGACTGTAGGTTTAGTGCTCAAACCACGTCAAGGCCGCCAGGTAACTTATTAAGTTCCTTGTATGACAGAAATATGCGTTCAGTGTTTGCAAACTCTTAAAACAAGTGCTATAAGTCATTTGGCAGTGTTTGCAAATCTAACCTGTGATTCTAATTCTCTGGGTAATAATCTATAGATCTCTAAGTTGGTACAGGATAGGATGCTTAAAACTGATATGGTATTTTTCTAATAAAAATATATTTATTTTAAAAGTTATTTATTACTTTGAATCACTCTTTTACAGATAATCCTCTGCAGTTCTTTTCCACTTTTCGCATATATTTGCAAACGCTATGCACTTCTGATTTATTTCTCAATTCTAATTATTTACCACTTATAATCATTTTTCTGTAATCAGTCGTGTTTGCATACTTTAGACTCTAGTTTTATTTATATTGCTTTTGCTTGGTTGCTTGGAACCGCTGTGTTCTCTAGGCAAAATTGGGTGACTCGAATAAGTTCTATTATGATGAGAAACTCAAGAGATGGGTCGAGGAAGGTGCTGAGCCTCCAGCAGCGGAAGCAGCACTTCCACCCCCACCACCAACTGCAGTTTTTCAGAATGGGACGTCAGATTACAACTTAAAGAATGCATTACAGAGTGAAGTTTCTCCTCCTAGTAATGGAAATGCGGAATTTAAGAGCCCAAGTGCTTTGGATAATAATCCCGGAGTGCCTCCACTTCCTCCGACCTCTAATCAATACTCTGCACGTGGAAGGATGGGCGTCCGGTCTAGGTAACTCTTAACAACCTTTATAATTCATAGTGCTATACATATCATCTTTGACATGCATTGTGAGTGTAATTGGAGCATTACTGGTAAACAGTGATGCTTTTCTTTGGGGAGTATTCTATAGCAAACTCGTCCTCAAGAATAATGCACTTGGGCATCCTTTCAAACTGTTATTGAAAAGGCAATGTTTTTACAACAGGACCAGTGATCGAATTGGATAGCCAAATAGGTCACTGGTTCGCTGGTGTAAAAAAAAACATTGACTATTATGTATGTATATACATAAAATATATTACATATTACACATACCTATTCATATTATAAATTAAATAAAAGTTGGTTTCTCATACATACACCTGAAATATTCTATGTTTTATATTTATATAGTATATGTGTAAGTTGAATTATACGTTACAAATAAATGCATTTACCAAGATATTTATGCATTAAACTTGTGAACTTCAATAGGCCATCATATAAAATAAAATATTCAAGGTTTAACTTTAATATTTGAAATACTACATCAAGACTTGATATTAACGGTGCAATTTTTTATTCTAATACATCCAGTTTGATTTATGCACTTGTGATGGTGCAAATTCATCTTTAGGTGTAATAATATGATACAAATGAATTATTAAATTTAATAAGAGTATAATTCGTATGTACACAGTACAATTGTGATTGCACCAAATAATCCTTGTGGTGTGGTGATTACTAGTAAAACTGTTAAATTTGAGATCAGGGTTCAACTTTACTTGCCTTCTAACTTTGCCTTAAAAAAAGTTTGAAAAAAGAGAAATTGTAAAACACGTGACCTGGATCGACCAGTTCAGCCAATTTTTAACCGATTTCGTCCAGTTTGACAAGAGTCCATTGACATCCAAGTTTAAATCCACAATCAGACCCGACACACGGCTGATCTATGGTTAAATCAGTAAGACCATCTGATTCCCTCATAATCATCATACTAATTGTGGAACTGTTGTCAGTTTGTCTGAAATACAATCAAATGATGGAACATATAAATTGCATCCATGCATTATCTATCTTCAATGTAGCATTTATTTGATGATTTTCTGTATCTTTTGGCACAGGTACGTTGACACCTTCAACAAAGGCGGTGGTAACGCAGCAAATTTATTCCAGTCCCCATCTGCTTCTTCAACTAAACCAACAACTGGATCCAACACAAAATTCTTTGTACCCGCACCAGTATACACTGCTGAACAGCAACCAGTTGATACTCCTATAGATAGCTTACAAAATACTTCGACTAGTGATAATCCTTCTAAATCTCCTCTTAACAAGTTATTACAGCAACCTAATCCCCCATCATCGTCTGTGACCATGCAAAGATTTCCAAGCATGGACAACATCTCAAACAAGGGTCCGAGGGATAATAACAGTTCATTTTCTGTAAATTCAAGACGTACTGCTTCATGGAGTGGAAGTTTTAACGATAACTTTAGCCCTCCACAAAGGTCTGCTGTAAAACCTCAAGGAGATTTACAGAGTATGCACTCGTCAACGAGTGGTGGTAGTTTTGGAGATGATCTTCATGAAGTGGAACTTTGATGACCTTGTTGGGATATAAATATACCAAATTTTACGATACAGGCAATAAGATCTTTGCGAATTGTGTAAGGGACGGTGTGAAAAGGAGATCCCGTTTTTTTTCTCTTTTTGTCGTCTGGCCCTGACTTGTACGCCTTCGGTTTTACTTTTCATATTCACAGTTGTATTGTTGCATCTCTGTTACAACATAGTTGTTTATTGTACTATAGAGGTTTTAGTCACCTTACGAAATGAACAGTGTTGTGATTACATTGGCACGTTGATAAAAAAAGGCAAATTGTACAGTTGATTTGTTAATTTATTGAGGAACTGGAGAAATTCTAAAAAGAGTTTAAAATAAAACAGAGAAATGCAAACATTTTTATTATTTTGGAATGCTGTAGCGTGAGAAATTCTTTGGATCAAAAGGTTTTGTTTATTTATGTGTTTGAGATAAAATTTTAAATTTTTTTTGAAAATTGTGTATTATGGAAATTCGTGTGAACAATAGTGATAGACTAATGATTCTTATAAGAAGAAATGCGGCCACCCCCTACATATTTGATACCTTCTCCTACAAAGAAACTCATAACACTAACCCCATTCGTAATTCCATCAATTACTCGTCTATCAAAAAAATGAGTTAATTGAGCACTCCTCTTATCGCCCCACTGAAGGATGTTGTATAAAAAGCATCTATATAAGCACGATTATATGACCAATCATATAAGACATTTAGAAGTTTATCCCAATGCCTTCTCTTCGGACCTGTTTTAACAAATAAATTAATTAAGTCAAAATTTTGAAAAGAAGAATAAATGGGTTTATATAAAAAGGACGCTAGAAATATTCCAAAATAAGCTATATTGACTGAAAAAATTGCATCCTTAAAAAATTCATACCAATCTGCTGAATCCTTTGACTTTTGATGTAAAAGGTTGATAGACGGAGCTAACCATTTGGATAATATGCCCAAATCTGTTCCTTCTTGATTAAAAGGAATTCCCAGAATTTCAACAAACAAAGTAAATAGTGTATAACATTTGTATTAGTGGTGTATATAATGATTATGAAAAAAAAAAAAAAAAAATATAGATAAAAAAAAGAAAGTGAAATAATGATTATTGATTAATTTGATTAGTAAATGTGTGAAAAGTTTATATAGGATTGATAATTATATAGAGATTGGAATGCAGACTTGAAAAAAGTAGAATTTAAATAAGAATTTAACGTGTTGAGTTTATTTTGAGTTTTGTGATTTAAAAAGTTGAAAATAGAGTTTGAAAACATAAACAAACAAAGCCAAAGCTTCTTATTCCTCTTTTTTTTTTGGTTTTTAACCACTGGTATCCGCGCAACATGCGACTAATCCAGTCGAGCCGGGTAGGACCACAAAGGGCGGCAAAGCTCTCCCTCCCAAATATTCAACACATCTGCATTCCCAAGACTCGAACCCGAGACCTTGGTTAAGCTAGAACAGTCCCGAGCCAGCTGATCTACGTGTTTGGGGGTTTCTTATTCCTCTTTCTTGATTCATAGCCTGCGAAATTACAAATGGTAACAATCTCATTCTTGTATAGACTCTAACCTGAATTTATTTGACAATTAGATCTCAAATTATTATACGTAGACCATCTCTATACAACATATTTCAGCACTGAGACTAATAATACGAAATTCAAAATCATATAAATATGAATATTTTCAGTGGTATTTTCACTGAGGCATAACACTACAGTTAACAATTTATGATTATTACTGAAGCTTTCTGTTTTGCCTTTTAACAAAAGAATGTTTTTGAATGTACTAATTGATATATAATTTACACCAAATCCTATGATTTCCACTTTGAAAATCATTGACAAGTACCCTTTATCTCAGAGTAAATTTTCCAATGAGGATGCATAATCAAGATTTGAAGTCATTTTGTACATCAAAATTCAGCAGATCCAGGTGCTCGAGGAAAAGGAATCGCATCTCTTATGTTATCTATCCCAGTCGCAAATTGTACAAGTCTCTCAAACCCTAATCCAAAACCCGCATGCGGAACTGCAATTAACAACGATAAATCAACAAGATTGTATTTAATTCATTGCAATGCAAATATTTCCCCCACATAAGATTCCAGATAAGTAAAAGTTTATCGTGTTGTTCATGTGTAAGATAAGAGAATATTCTAAGGGTGTGTTTGGATTGAAGGATTTGAAATCTATAGAATTCAAATGCGTCAACAAATTCATGAAGTTCGTTTAGATGTATCCAAGTTATAATAGATTTCAAATCACTCGACATTCACTTTGAGCTATTTTCTCTATAACTACTGTGGATTTCAAATGACTCCATTTTAGGTGTCATTTCAAATCCTTCCTCCAAATCACTCAATCCAAACACACCCTAATGAATGTTTAAGTAGAAACCAGTAGCTGAGTTGAAATTGCAACAAAACAGTAATGTGAATTGCGTAAAAATAAAACTGTCACCTGAACCATAACGCCGCAGGTCAAGATACCACCAATAACTCTCTTTGTTGAGCTTCAACTCATCCAAACGCCGTTCTAAATACTCAAGGCGCTCTTCTCTTTGGCTTCCACCAATAAGTTCACCAACCTGATAAAGAAAAATTATGTTATTAACAAATTTTAGCAAGAATGGTAAACATGCATTCTAATAACAAATTTTTAAATGTATCAGTCACCTACATGTTATAAATTCATTAAAATATCTCACACTCTGATTCAATATTATGCCTCATGTTTACACACATAATCTCATGAACATGAAATTTCCGATTCACAGACAGCAGACATACCCGAGGAACCAACATATCCATGGCTGCAACAGTCTTCCCATCATCATTTTCCCGCATGTAAAATGCCTTAATTTCCTGAAAATTTATTAAGAAAACAAATATTCAGTAAACAGTTTTGCGAATGGATCTATCAACCAAATCAACGCTGACAAAATTTCCATACCTTGGGATAATCTCTGATAATTACAGGACATCCACCAAATGCCTCCTCTGTGATATAGCGTTCATGTTCACTTTGCAAATCACAACCCCATGTTACCTATTCATAAAGCATAAACAGATAAATTACTGCATTAAGATTGATTTTTCATAGGGACAAACTCATATGAATATCAGTGGACTAAACTGAAAATGTTTGAATAATAAGACTGACAAACTGATAAAGGGAAAAGGCTTGGAGAGCATTGAACTTGTAACCAGCAACTCTCAAACCGATTTTAGATGTTCTATTCCATTGGCAATCTTAATTGGTCAACTACACAAACGAGTAACTATACAACTTTTAGCCTAAATTAAATCATGTGGATATCAAAAGTGAGATAATTCAATCTTTTCATAGATGTCTACATAAGGCAATGCAGCAACCAATATTAGATTTGATATGATGATACCCGTCCTCTTTCCAAATGTCATCTCAAGACTTTCCCCACAAGAGACCAATAAATGGTCAAATTAACCAAAAGCAAAGCCATTCAAGAACTTACTGGACCTAATTTTATGTAAATCTGCACATGTCACGTAGTTGGGTTCATTTTATGAAAATTCTCAAAAAGAGATGTACAATACCTTTAAATTAATCGAATTGGGTAAGGAATGAACAACTTCATAGGTATAATATCAAGGCAGGACAAGTACCGGAAAATCAAACTTTTTCTTTGCTTTCAGGAGAAGTTCAACTGCATCAGTGTACGTTAACTGCACAAAGTTCTTCTCTGCAACATCCTGGCAAGTACATGGTGTAAGAAGAAACCTTCAGCTTCATGCAAAAGCAAAACATATACAACAAAGAGTGTAGGACAATTAATTCCTGGGAAGCATGACAGAGTCTTAACAAAAACAATTTAATAAAAAGCCAAGATTATGATTATCAAGTAGGAACTGAACCAAACAAAAGCTTTAAATACATACAGTTAGGCGTTTGATGATTCCCTTCTCAACCCAAGTATTGAAGAAATCCATATCTTCCTTGCAATTTTCTAGAATGTGTTGTACCTTTCATGCAAAATATGAATGATGAAATCAGTATAAGAAATACACGATGGCTAAGTAAACATAATCCAATAACGCAATAGGTGTTGCAAAGTAACATACTACATACTGGAGATACGCAGTTGCACAAGCCATGTCATCTTCTAAATCAGCAAATGCAAGTTCTGGTTCGATCATCTTGGGAAAAGAGAAGTAGAAGTTAAAAAATTTGGCCCTATTTTCAAGGAAGACTTGTAAAAATGAAGGAAAATTCATTAACAAGAAGATGCTAAATTATTGACAAAATCCAGTAACAACAAAGTATACCCAGAATTCAGCCAAGTGCCTAGACGTGTTTGAATTTTCCGCTCTAAATGTAGGACCAAAAGTATAGACCTGGCAGAGAGCAAATAAATATTTCAGGCTATAAATACAAGGCATTAGTTCGTTAACTGTAACAGTTTCCAGCAATAGCTTATAGTTTTGGAGTCAAATGGAAATAGTAGTATATGCTAGGAAAGCCTGAGCATTTTGAATTGATAATAATGAGAGAACAATACATCAGAAAGAGCAGTAGCATATGTTTCAGCATTGAGTTGCCCAGACACGGTTAGAAAAGCTGGCTTTCCAAAGAAGTCCTGTCAACAATAGAATGAAGAATGAATATGTTAGACACAATTACATAATTAAGGAATTGGCTTCAGTTGCAGAAAGCTGATAGACAAGCTTAAACCATTTTCTCACTAATGTGACGAGTAAAGTGCTGGTTATATGGAAGATTGTTCATGTGGCGTCTATGGCCTGAAAGAAAATAAGGGCGCTAAAGCATACCTGGGACCAATCAATTAAACCATCCTTCGTTTTGGGGATGGCATTAACTGTAGAATCTGTCACTTCCCTGGAGTTGGGAACCTGTTTTAGAAACATCGATGAATAATATTAGAAGTATCAACATAATTGAGAAAACACCAATTATTCCATGTGAATTTTTTTGTAAATCAGTACAGGTGGTCTGGCTAGAAATAGCATATATTAGTTCTCCGTGCACCATTATTTCTAGGGAAAGACTGATAAACTGAGTAGAACACAACATATTGTCCCTTTTATAGGATAAGAAGGGAAAACAGTCAAACTTGTATGGTTAACAAATAAAAGAGTCATCATGCAGCTTGAGTAATTAACACATTTAGACAATCAGAGAGGTGGTCTATTTTGAACACTCCGTGAACCACTTTTCCACTTAAAACTGATCTATAGTTCAGCCAAAGGATGAACAAAGATATTTGAAAAAAAACTCTAAAAATTATGCTTGAGCAGGCATAGCGAGAATCAGATATATAAAGTATGGAGCACTGTTAAATGATGTACACAGATAAGTATTAAATCCAAAACATCAACAAGACATTTTCTTGAAAATGTTTGGAACTCTAGAAAGGGCATACCAATGTTGTCACGCAAAACTGTTCACCAGCTCCTTCACAATCTGAAGCAGTAATGATCGGACTTGAGAGCCAAATAAAACCATTTTCCTGGAAAAATTTGTGTGTTGCATAGGACAGAGCATTCCTCACCCTTGAAACCTAATTCAAAAGTTGAAGTAGATATTACATATTACCAACTAAAAAATGTACAACCATGGGGATGGTAGATTTCAGAGATCTGGAAGCTGAAAATTAAGGTACGAGGTTAGAGAGCAAGCCAAAATATAATATATACTTTTTTATTATATATCATTTTAGCTAGGACGATGAGACCAACCCAGATCTAAGATCGTAAGAACAGATTGCTAACGGAGCCTGAAATTCCAAGCCAAGTCAAGGGTTACGACTTGGACTTAGACTCAATTTTGATCAATTTCAAAAGCCTCCTCATTGAGATCATTAACTTCATTGTCGACTCCTAATTCTAAATCCACTCCATACTTCCTCTTCAAAACCTCAAATTCACTACCATGATCTCCTCCTATTTCAGTGACCTCTTCCGTTTTCCTGTTTCGAGTTTTCATCTTCCAAGATTGTGCTTTGTTCTACATTTTTTGATCCTTTTTGTTTCTTCCTTTGTTCAAGAATTATCATATTCAATAGTGCATAAATAAAGTAAAAGTAACGTTTTTGAATTTTTCTTCAATATGGGCCAAGTCCAATCAGGGCATGCGCCGCCCATGCTTTGTCCAGTGGCATTTTGAAGTTCCAGACTCGGAGCACACCCAAAACAATGCCTTTTAAAAGAATGATCAATATACATACGCTCATACAAAATAATACAAGAAAATGATTCCTTTAAAGAGAATGGGAGCCCTACCGCGCCAAAAGTATTTGTTCTTGGACGAAGATGGGCCTTAGTTCTTAAAAATTCTCTGCTGACCCTTTTCTTCTGAATAGGGAAAGAAGGGTCACTTTTACCGACCTACAAGAAAATTAATTAAGTCAAACAAAAAAAGTGAAATGATCTTTATAGATGTTAAGGAATGCAACGGCACTATTGGTGGATACAAAACATTAAGGTAGAAATGTATTTGGCACCAATCACTTAAGCTTCTGACTATGTTAAATCCTGAGAATTATGCACTTAGTATGGCACTTTATAAGTTTTTACTTTATTTATCAGACTCAAAATGACATCTGTAGATGATATCCAGTATTCATTTGGCATATATCATTGGTAGCTTCCCATTTTATCAATCTCATGTCTATCTCTTTATATTATTTGCCATAGTCAATGCTTGTTAAAAAATATCAAGTAATCACGATTCACGCATCAAGATGCTCACCCACTTGAGCCAGTAACCAAAAAGATTGAAACAGTAACCAAAAAGAATAACACTTATACATCAGGTCCCATTTCAATTAAAGCAGTTCCAGATGATAATACAGAAAAATAAGTCACAAACTATATGAAGTTTTGACTTATGTCCCAGGTTCAGGGGTACAACAACTTCCAACATCTCAACATAACAGCATCCGATAAACTAGACCGGACATCTCAGACATAACAGCATCCAACGTGGAAACATACCGACCCCAGTTCAGAAAGATTTGTTAGGACTACCCTTGTATCCAAATTTCTGTTTTATCAGTAAACATCATTACACAAATAGTCTATACTTTTATACACCAAGAAAAACTATCTTATCAAATTATACACCTCTCATAGCAAAGAAGAAGAAGAAGAAATTCCCTCAAACATTAACCTTCTATAGAAGTCTAGCTACATTTACCGTCTTGGACATGCAAAAGCTCCATAAAACCAACTATTATGCCTGGCCTTGGACATGCTAAGCTAAATAACCACTAATATAACAAAGCCTTGCTTGGTCCACTTAAGTGATCGACCAACATGAAATAGACTTCTCGATGAAGTAGTCTTTCTCATTTCCAAATCTCACAGACAGCTTGGCCACAGTAATACCAAGAATCAGCCTATTTAAGAAACCATACACATTGAGGATAAAAAAATATGCAAAATAAGTAAAGGCTAGTCTGGGAGAAATCTTTACCGTTACAAGTTTTTCAACCTTCAATTCTATTTTTTGCTTTGACCCTTGACTGCCTACTACAATACCTTGTATACATACTGAAGCACCAGTTGAAATCACGCCACTCTCCACCTATTAAGAAGTTTTGAAAATTATTCTGATGATGATCAGAGATCAAATCCATTCCCCATTTATTTCATACGGGGAAGTGGAACTAACAAATTAGTGGCAGAAAACAGAAGTTAACCAAGTCAGACAAGACACAATATTAGTTTCCAAAATGCAACAGGCATAAATGCAGTAATAAGCATTCATCAAATTGGAAATCACAGGCAAACTCTGTCCATAGGATGTCCATAATGTTGCAAATGTATGAAGCTTTGTATACCACCTAATTTATCACCATTAAAGCGTCAATTGATGCTCAGTATAGAGGCTCATGACCAGGGGCGACTGGATGCACCTTGTCTTCAGTGCGATCATTTGACCCGGCAGGGATGAAAAATTTCCAGTAGATAGTGTACTTTTATTCTTAAATGGTGAATTATTGCGATAAAAAGCCAAAAAAAAAAAGATAGAAGGTCTGTTTTGGAGGTTAAAGAACCACCGCTCTTAAGCACCAGAAGCAAGAAATTATTAAAGAATAGTTGTATTTCTCTAATTGTTTCCAACTAAAGTGATTTAATTAGGTTGTTCCTCATAAAATTAGATGATTAAAATCTTTTAAAGCTGGAAAATGTGTTTACTCCGAACGACTTGGGGATGGTAGGGCACAAAAGATATCAGCCTTGAGCATGGGAGCCTATGGCCAGTAGGCATACGCTCAGGCATACACCGCATAGGGCAAGCGCCTGCCACCATTAACTCGAGGCAGTTTTGTGAGTGTCCCTCTCTAAGACACTCCATAAGGATACCTCCTGAAATGCCACTTGGGGCATCCAAAACTACCCAACCCTTATCATTTTTACCACTAAGTACCACACCATTAAGAAGGCACGAAAATAGTTGAATGGAAAAATAGTTGTTCAATTAACAAAAATCATTACTGTGATCTTGCCCACTAATTCATTGCCTATAAATTATGTTATTGATTCTTTATACTTTAATATTAATTGACAAAAAATTTAGTCCTCCGTAAAGATGTGTGTATGATAACCAATATATCATGTTATTAGTTATAACCCACCTCACCATACTCCAGATTATGACCCAAGTACAATACTGGAAAGTATCAATGCAACCGGATAAATGCCATAATCATGCTCAAATGCTACCTCCTCATTTGTGTACTCAGCACATGTCCATGATAAAAGTAGAAATCAATTGTTTATTGTACGTGTGCCTATAACCCTAGTTACTCAAATACACCATTTATGTGCCGTGATTCATGGAAGACAAACAGAGCATGCATTGAAAAGATCCCGCTCATTAGAAATTAATTAAAAGTTTCTACATCAAACTCCTTCCACTTACGCAATAATAAGATCACATTTTTAAATGCTTGCATGGACAAATACATTCAATTAAAAGATGATCTAAGAATTTTCAGGGGGAATGAATAAATTGTGGCAAATGTATAATAGTACCTGATCATATCCTTCTGCATCAGAACCCATCACGCATTGCATATTCGAAAGGCACGAACCATCATTAACCTAATTGCCAAAAATAATCAGAAAAAAAATGCCATCTTTCACAATGAATCAAAACCGAGAGCAAATAAGAAATAACATAAGAGTTTACCTCAATAAAAGTGACACTGCTCTGAATTCTGAGGGTTCTAACCCAACCCCTGACCACATGAGTCTCCCCTAATCGATTCAAACCCTCATCAGGGCCCCCTTTTATGTCCACAATCTTGAATTTCTTCCGAAACTCTCGGATTTTCTCAGCTTTATCCAGCTCAACGGGCTCGGGTTTTGTTGCTTCTCCGGATGAGATGGAAGCTGATACTACGGAGCAGAAGGTGCGATGGTGTGGGGAGATGGTAATGGGCGAGGAGAAGAGAAGCAATGGAGCGGTGGAGCGAAGGAGTTTAGGATTGTTGATTAGTGAGAAGAGAGGAGATGATGCGGCGGCGGATAAGGGCTTGAACAGCCGAAGAGTGGTGGCAGCGGCCGGAGATATAGCAGCCGCCATTGTTTCTTTCTGAAGTGTGTGTGTGAGAAATTGAGCTAAGGTTGGGATATGAAGAGTTTGAAAAACCACCTTTAAATCGTCTATATTTTGTTATTTTGGGTAATTTTAATTTTAATCCCCAAACGTTAGTAATAAATCACTTTAACCCATTATATTTTTCATCTCAATTCGTGTTAATTGAGCTCTTCAATTTTGATAAATTAAATTAATTGAATTTTTCACTTTAACCCCTTATATTTTCTAGGAGTGTTCACGGATTGAGTAACCGACTGAATCGAACCGAAACCGAACATTTTGGTTTAAACCAAAACCGAACCACAGCATTTTCGGTTCTATTTCGTTAATTTTCTTCAAAAATTTTTATTTTCGTTTCGATTTAAATTTTGAGTAGGTTAGTCAAACTGAACCGAAAACCAAAATTTAGGGATCTAACTAGAATATTATAAATAATAAAAGGGGCATTATGCAAAATTAACCGAAAAGTCGGTTCAATTCAGTTTAACCGAAATGCACATCATTTCATAAGTTGAGGGACTAGATTGATACAATTTAAAAATAAAGGACTAAAATAATTAAAGCAGAAGTCTTGAATAATTAAATCTCGATTTTTCTACCAAAATTTAAGACCACAAAGTAGCAAAATTTGAAATAGCTCTTCAGCATTTGTTACACATTGTTACATCCAAATTAAATAAATCACAAAATAACTGGAAAAATCAAATAAAATTAAAAGTTCAACAAAGATAATGCACCCTAAATAACACCAGTTTTTCAACAAAATTGGTTTCAGTATTAATATCTAACAAACTGACGTATATCGCCATCTTCAGCCTTCTTCTTACCATAAGGGTTATTGTCGCTAAAGCCATGTCGACTCTTTCCTTCTATTTGACGTGTTTTCTTTCTGAACTTGGACGCATTACTGTCTATGTTTAAGTTTACTTTTGGTGGAGAAGTAAAACAAAATGATGCAGCCACAGCCTGTATGTTCATAAAAAAATAAACAATAGAAAAATATTTAAATTCCTTGTACAAAATTTGTTTGTTAAGATGCTCGATTATAAGGGTGTGTTTGGATCGAGTCATTTGGATTTGGGGAGGAGATTTGGGAGAAGGATTTGAAATGACACCGAGTCATTTGAAATCCACCGTAGTTATGGAGAAAATAGCTCAAAAATCCATCGCAACTTGGATACAGCCAAACGAACTTAAATGAATTTGAAATCCATAGATTTCAAATCTTTCAATCCAAACACACCCTAAAAGAATACACAAGTACCTGTAGGTCAAGACGATGAACATTGAATATGTCCTTCATGGAGTGTGAATTGTATGCTAAGATGTAAGATCTGTATGCATCTTTAGCTGACTTGTTTAAGTAGTAATTGTTGGCTACTAATTTTTCCTGCATAATGACGCGTATGGAGATTATAAGAACACCCCTTAACTTAGGGAAAAAGAAAAAAAAAAAAAGGTTAAAATAAGGAAATCAAAGCCTTGTGAACAAGAACTTACCAAGTGAGATTGAACATTTGCCAGCTTCTTTTGATCGAATTCATATTCTTTTACGGGTACTTTTGCAGCCTGAATTTTTCAGTGAAAAATACATTCAGGGAATAACAGAAATGGATAAACCATTCAATATTTGTTAACTGAAAATAGCTAAAAAGTTTTTCTTTGGTTTTTTGGAGAGAGCTTAAAAGGTTTTACATCTATTTCTAACCCAATTAACACAAATAGATGTTAAGAACCTTCAACAAAGTCTCTGTTGCATAATAGAGAGTTAAGAGATCTTCAGTCAACAAAAAATCATTAAGAAGAAAGTAAAATTAATTGGATGAAAAAATGGACTTTCGTAATCGAATCAACATAAAACTGTGACTGGCCAGAGGAAATACCTCCTCAGTTTAGGATGAGGCTAACAAATGTAGAAAATATATATTTAGAAATGAATCATGCAAATTAAGGTGTTTGACTAAGCTTATTAAGCTTATTTTAAAGAGACTATAAGCTTTAAAATGTTTTTAGAGCCTATAAGCTTTTCTGTCTAATAGGCAAAAATAAGATGGGATTTCCAAACTTAGAGGGTGTTTGGCTAAGCTTATAAGCTCTTTAAAAGTGTTTGGATAATTTCTTTTAATAAGAGCTTATAAGACCAAAAAATAAGATGCTTGGGTCTTATAAGCTAATAAAAAATAGGTAGGCCCAACCCACCTTATTTCAAAATCTTAAATTTGAGATGTTTATATTTTTAAAAGACATAAATAACCCTAGTTAACCATATCATTTCCAACAATACCTGTCTCAGAAAAATGTTTATTTTTATTATTGTACAAATTCTCTCGTAAATATTTGAAAACATCTTATAAGTCGAATAAACTTATTTTATCCAAACACTTGAGAGCTTATTTTTTAAATAAGATCAAACATCTTATAAGCTCTTAAAACATCTTATAAGGTGTAAGAACTTATAAGATGTTTTAAATAAGTTTAGCCAAACATCCCCCTCTTACTTGTTAGGAGCTTATAAGGGGAAATTACATGCACACCCCCCTCCCCGTTAGTGCTAATCACATAAACCTCCACTCACTTTTGGTAAAAAGGGACATTTGTAAGGTTTATAGGGGTGAAATTGTAGGATTTTTTTAATACACTGGGGGTGTGTATTGTAAGAGTACCTTCACATGAGGGGGATTTCAGGTTAATTTTAAAAGGGCCAGGGGTTTTTCAATAATTATCGCTAAAGTAAGAGAGTCTGTACTCTGTAGGTAGTTTTCTTCTTATGAGATAAACTCCTGACTGCTTATTTTGACACAATTTAAGCATATTTTGAAAGCTTATACGATGTTTTACCAAAAATATCCAGACACTTTACAAGAGCTTATAACTAAGCTCTGAAATAGCTTATATGTTGTTATAAGAAACTTATAATTCAAACCCGACACCCTCTAAATTGAGCAGTTTTTTTAGTTTAAGGTTCCCAAACATTAAGAGTACACAATGAAAACAGAGTAATCAAATAAAAAAGCAGCAAGTTATTTTTTCTTCTAATATATTGACTATCATTCGTAATTTCCTTTGAACCACATGACTCATACCTTAAGGTACTTAAGAAACTGTAATTCTTCCGGAATCAAGAAAAGCAGAGCATTCCCTGTTGCACCTTCTCCACGAGCTGTTCGACCGACTCTGTGAATATATTCCTGCAAGTATTCACATCAAAGCACATGTGAGTAAGACTCAGAATGTATATAGAATATACAGCAAATAACTTCATCTAGAACGTAGTTACACACCTTGGGCTCATCCGGAGGGTCATACTGCACAATCCAATCCTAGAAAAAGGGAGCGAAAGAAAGACGGTCGGTGACAATATTACAAGTGATGTAAATTAAAACAAACGGCAATGCAATGGATCTTGTTTATGTATGTGATGGTACATTGAACTTGTACTCAACAAGTCTCGAGAAAAATTTTGAAAGTTCTTTTCGTTGGAAGAATTAGTCGGAAAAAAGTGAAGGGGCCATACTTACTAGTAACATAGATTTTAGATCATTTTTCTTATGCGTTCTTTTTCAATTGTCATCTTATTTTCCTTACTGGATTCTTTTCAGTTTTCACCTTTTTATTAATATCTCGCATAACACTGTATTTGGTTCAAAGATTTTGCTGAAGAAACGAAAAATGCTAGACAAAAGAAAAGAATATCAAGGAAATCCAAATTCTTAAAGTTTGTTTGGTTTTTCTAGAGCAAACAAAGTGAAAATTGATTTTCTTGAAAATTATTTTTCCGTTGTTTGGTTGTTATGTAAACTCTAGGAAAAATGAAAACAAAGGAATGAACTAACTGTGGCACGAAATTATTATTTGATTGCAAATGTTCCTAAAAACCAAACCATTTTGCAAATGTCATTGAAAAATAATAAATCACTTTTAGAAAGAGAGAAGTTGGGTATATGGAGTGAGAGGAGCTGTTTGTTTCCTAAAATAATAAATGTTTCCAAATGGTAGGAAAAAGGAATTTTCTCACACAACTATTAGGGTGTGTTTGGATTGAAGGATTTGAAATTCATGGATTTAAAATTCGTCAATAAATCCATGAAGTTCGTTTGGATGTATCCAAGTTATAATGGATTTCAAATCACTCGACATTCACTTTGAGCTATTTTCTCCATAACTACGGTGGATTTCAAATGACTCCATTTTAGGTGTCATTTCAAATCCTTCCTCCAAATCCCTTCCTCAAATCCAAATCACTCGATCCAAACACACCCTTAGATTTTCCTATCCATAACATTGTCTGTGAACCAAAACAGAGTGGTTGACAATCGAGGAAAGAAGGGAAAAGGTTGCCAAAAGTGAAAATACATACCACTGAAGGGATATCAAGACCACGTGCAGCTACATCAGTACATAACAGGATCCCCTTTTCTGCTTTGCAGAAATCAAAAAAAGTCGAGGTTCGTTTCTGCTGCTTTTGCTTCCCATGAATATCTTCGCAATCGATTTGGATGTATTTAAGCAGTTCCGAATGGAACTTGACAGAATTACAAGACGAGAAAAAAACCATCACTTTCTTCGAAAGATTCCTCTTCAAGAAGGAATAGAGAAGAATAAATCTATTGGCACTAGGGACAACACAGTAGCCTTGTTGCAACCCTTCATTGGTAACCTACACCATTCAATGATAACAATTAGTGTAAAAATAAGTGGTGCATGTTAGCATATCAACTAGAAAAAATAATCAAACAGTAGCGTACCCTCCTCCTTCCATCATCCACATCGATATAGACAGGAGTTGATTGAAACGATAAGCGCGCAAGATCCTCCACCTGAAATTGACAGATTTGTTTCCTCGTTAATTAATACCTTCAAGGAGCGTTTATAATCGTAGTTATTCAACCCCTTTAGGTAAAGACCACTTTCGGAACCATAAATGAACATTTACACTTTGTTTGGCTCAACGAGTTTGGTGAAGAAAAGAAAATGATAAAGGAAAACAAAATCAAAGAAATCAAGAATTTCTTAGTTTGTTTGGTTATCTAAAGAAAATTTGTCGAAAATGGCAAGGAAGAATGAAATAACTATGACACTAAACTATAAATTTAATCTCACATGTTTCCTAAAACATAATTTCAGATGTTGTGTGGAGTGAAAAGAGTTATTTGTTAGATACGATTTTGAATTTTCTCGATCTAGTACTAGATTTACTCTCCTATTTTCTTTTTCCTTTTTCTAGTAACCAATCAAGAGAAAATGAATTTCCTTGTGTTTTCTTTTTGCTAACAAATTTCTTGAACCAAACACAGTGTTAGCATATACAGAAATCATTTCATCTTTGAAGGACAAGCAGGCTAAATACACTGATTTTTATAAATTTATTTGTTGTATTTTCTTTAATCTTTTCTTAACCTTAATCACAAAAACAAAAGCTAGAATATCTTCATCCTTAAGAAAGAAGAAACTGTACCTTCTTCGTTTGTGTAGCAGAGAAAAGAGCTGTTTGCCTTACCTGCATGATAAATAGAATATCACAATTCACAGATGAGTTAATATATCCAGAGTGTTCAAACAATGAGCAGCATTAGCACTTGCATTGGTTAAACGAGAGCAACTAAATTCAACCAGGTAACCATAAACAACTGTTGCCTACATACAATCCAAGTAAATTTTTCGATAATTAAAGCAGTTTCCTTCAAAGTTTTGGTGCATTATCTGTATTGTTTCCTTGGTCTCAAAAACAAAAATGACATAAAATAAGTTTGTTTAGAAAACAAATTCTTTGTTCAAAAGAACTGTCAATATTTCAAAGTCTTAAAACGCACTGGTTACTTACAACAAGGGCAAAACTTGAAGTAGATTATATTCATCCCACAATCTTTTAAGAAATGACTAACGAAAAAATTTGGTTGAGGTATCACCCCCATCAACCTTAGCTATGGCCATAAGTACCTTAGGCAAAATTTTAATGATCTGCTTCATTTCTTCTTCAAAATTCGCTTCCAAAATCCTATCAGCTTCATCAATGACGAGACACTACACAACCCAAAAATGAATATAAATGTTAAGATAACAATGAAAATAATAGTTTATGCACTTCTTGTGTGCACTTGTTAATAAAAGTTAACTTCCATATGATTGTTACAGAAGTATACTGTAATCTGAGAAGGATGAGTATGTATACAGCAGCAGTGCTGATATTTATGAGGATAATTAGTAATTAAATTACAACTTGGGGAGAAAAAAATAATACCTTTAGATTCTTGAAAATAAAGCCTTTAGTATTTTGAAGATGATCGAGAAGTCGACCTGGGGTTGCTACTAAAAGATTTACTCCTTTGGCAATACGCTCTGCTTCTCCTCTTCGTGCAGAACCACCAATTACCAGTCCCAATGTCTGTGAGTGATACTTCAGAAGGTCTTTTGCTACAGCATGTGTCTGTTCCATTATGTTCAAAATTAGACAACATAATATCAGAGGATGACTTTGTCTCAAACAGGGCCACATCAATATTTATAAGAGGAAAAGGGCCAGTTTTATTCTGGGTATTGACTCCTTCGTGTGACACTGTGACTATACTTAATTGTTAAAGTTTCACTCTGTAGAATATTTAGATGAAGTAAAAAAATTAAAATTAAAATTGCATACCTGTATGGCCAATTCCCTTGTGGGACAAATGACGATAACGCCAGTACCATTACGAGGTGTAAAACGGATGTGATACAACAACTCTACAGCGGGTACTAAAAATGCAAGGGTTTTTCCTGAACCAGTTCTTGCAGCACCAAGAACATCTTTGCCTTCAAGAAGTGGTGGAATAGATCTAGCTTGAATCTGCATCATCCCCAAACAAAGCTCACTGATTAAAAAAGAACAATTTCTGCTCTTTATATGAGCAAGATAACCTTTTGGTAGCTATAAAGTAGAAATATTGGAAATCGACCAAAAATGTATCCATACTTTAATAGTTTGGGGACTTCTAATCTGAAGACCGTACATTCAACCGTTCTCAAAGCAATAGAAGGAAAAACATGAAATAGCTCCACATGGGTTCATACACCAATCCACCAGTCTATGTTCATACGTTAGGAGATGAAAATGCAAACTATAGCCAAAAAGGAATTCAATTTGATGTGGTGTCGTTTTTTCTTATCTTCTTACGCAATTAGCTACCCCAGAATAAATTTGAGTTCACAATGAATCATGATAAGACTAAGAGGAACACATCAAAGACACAACCAATACACCCCCCTTAACAAACAAAAGAATCAACGAAGGAAAAACATATTTAAAGTTCCATAATCGAACACAAAACTCAGGATTCGTTTCCACAGAAAGCTGGAAACATGTCCAAGCCAATTAATGTTGCCTATAATCATTTATAAGTACTAGAACACATGTTGAAATTGTTTAACTATTTTTGAAATCCACAATACCCAATTTTCGGCAGGCATGCACCATTTCCATAGTAGACAATCTACAACCTATACTCCGTGTTGTGCTGTTAACTCTCAATAAAACATTAGCATACCCATAAAATTCAAAACAAGTCTTATGCCCACTTCAAATTAACATCAAATCTTAGCCTAGAAAGCTTTTAAAAGGAAGTAAATAACACAAACAGTATATCATATTCAACAGATAATCATTAGCGACAATCCCCAAAAAATAACAAAATCTTTATTTTTACCTGAGTCATGTACTGAAAACCCAAGTCTTTAATGGCGTTCATAGTTGGCTCAGATACCGGCAATGTCGCAAAAGCTTCACCGCTCATAATCCCAGACCCACTTTTCTTCACCTCTCTCTTCAATTCAACCTCTGTTCCTTCTTCTACTTCTTCTTTCTCCTCCTCCTCTTCGACGTTCTTAATTTTCTTCTTCTTCTTTTTCTTCTCCATGTCTGCAACTTTCACCTCTTCTTCGTCTTCAATCTCTTTATCTTCTTCTACTTTCAACTCTTCTTCTCCTTGTTCATCTTCATATGAGGGTTGTGTATCTGGGGTTGTTTTTGGGTTCTTTTTGTCTCTATTTCTCTTGCGCTTCTTCTTTGAGGCTCCATTATCACCTGATGCGAGATGTAGGTTTTGTTCAATAGCAGCCATTGATAATGCACAGAGCTGCTACAACGAGTTTTGGCGGAGGGGTTTTACAGAGGGCGCAGGGTATTATCGAGTGATCTGATTGGGCCCTCGTTTTATTGCCCCTATAGGTAGGTCATGAGAGACGTTTGGGCCTGCCAATTTCAATTGGAAGCCCAAATTTATTTGGGCCTAACTTTCATTCCAATCTTTAGGAAGGCTTATATGTATCCAACTGCAATTTCAAACCAAAATATGGGTGTAAACGAGTTAAAAGATAAGTGAATATCTAAAATTTAATTTATTTATTGTTTGTCTTAAAAAAAATAAGATTAATTTTAATTTTGGTTATTTTTATAATAAATTAATATAATATAACAATTATAAATGTAACTGTAGAAGTAAAATGATAATAGTTTATTAAAGGATTTCTAGGAATTATTAGGAAATATTGTATAGATTTATATATATTGTAAAAATATATATCATGTATCAATGATACGTAATTTTACCTTTTATGTTTTTTTTATTAATATAAATGAGGTTGGTTTATAGCCAAATTACAGTTTCAGCGATAATTTACACTTGGCTTTATATTCAACAAAACACCTTTGATTTATCTATCCATTAAAACTACAATTTGTAACTAAAATCAATTTCACTTATAAAAGAGTTAGTAATATCCTTGCAAAATAGCTTTCTTCTTCAATCACATACCACAACTAATGTGAATCACATCAAATGAATCTTTACATTATGGACATGACACTTAAATAAACATTAATCCTAAAATGAATCAAAATATTTAGTGAATACAAGGGAGTGTTTGTTTTTGTCCAAAGAATTTTCCTTCCAATAGTATAAATAAACATGGCCTTCATCTTCTCCTTCATGTACACCATAAAACCAAGCCACATTTTACTCACAAACACTCTTCTTTTTCACCCCCCTATAAACCCACACAAACAAACTAAAAATCGCACTCGTTTCTCAGTACAGCTTATTGAACCCAACCGGTGATGCATTTTCGCCCAATCTAGGCAAAAACGCTTCCCTCTCGAGCGAAACTTGGAGTGACGATATAATCCTAACAAACGCCACCCAAAGAACCGGCGCGCAGCAAAAAGCATAGGCGAATACCGCAAGTGCCCTCACAACGCCATCGTTGTACCAAGGGTAAGCCATGACCAAAAGGGTGCCCAAAATCCCGAGCCATGGCACTAAAACGGGCACAATGGGCAGTAAAAAGGCGTTCAATGCTATGAAAGAAAACGATAAGGCGCCTAATAAATAGAGAGTCCAGCCTATTAGTGGGTGAATGGTGTGTGGAATGAGGAAAAAAGGGATCACATAGGCTGCAAGAATGGCCCATATGGCTATTAGTTTGAACCCGGTTTGTATGAGAAATACGCTCTTTTCTTCACGTCGGTAGCATAGTTTGGACAGATTGGGACGTGCTAGACGAGCCACGGTGATTAATCCTATGTAGAATATTGCTTGGATCCATACGATTGGCATTTCGGTACCGTACCTGTGAGACCCGAGTTTATTAGACCATATTATAACAAGAATAGCAATAGATGACAACAAAATGCATGTCCAATTTGATCCTTAAAGTACCCAAATATAACTCTACTGTCCTTAAGATTAGATTGGATTTCAATTTTGTCTTTCCGGTCATTTTTCTGATGAATTTTGGCCGGATCGAACAACATGTACACCTCAATTTTTGGGGAGGCAATTGAGTTGAATGGGTCGGGTTTGGGTCGAGTCCATTTGGGTTGGGCTTAAAGTGGGTTTGATCCAATGTAAAAAAATATGCATTATAGTCGGACCCAACAAGGACCCAAAGTGGAACCAATAAGGACCCAAAATGGACCTAACAAGGACCCATTATAATCAAAGTGGTGTAAGGGGTTGTTGTAAAATGTAAAATGTTGATTATTGACTCAAAATGGAAAATAAATTGTACCCAAATTGGGCCCAATTTAAAACCCAATTGGACCCAAATATTATTAAAGTCAACCCAGTTGAAACTAAAATGCTAAAATGTCAGGACCTAACCCAGTAAAAACTTAGTTTAATTTGGGTCCAAATATACGTATGAACCAAATTGCCACCCCTACAAAAAAATTGTACAAAAGACGAAAATGAAACACAAATCATCTTTCGGGATGGTAGATGTGACATTCAATACTTTAAGCGCCAAAATGATGAAACTATAGCGACTATTAGTGACATTTGATTTAACCCTTCGTTTTCGTTTTTTTTTTTTTTTTTTTGCTCAAATATTGAGTTGGTTTAAGGAAAGCATACCCTAGAGTCTGAAGGCGTTGTTGATGCCATTGGATGCCTAGAGGAAGGACAGGCCATGACCACCAATACCATGGTTTTAACCACGGAGCCCCGGGGAATGTAATAACACTATTAGGGCCACAGGGCACGCTCCACCGCAGCTTGAGATCTAACGCCAAATAAATACATTACATTTATTAGATATTAGATAATAATAATCGACATATATGATTGCGTTTGAGATAAAAAAAAAAAAATCAAAAAAAAAAATCGGGTTTTTTTTGTATGCTTACAATAGTAAGAAGCATCCATTTGGTAGCCTAAAGGAAGTCTATATGTTCCATCTAGTTTTGTGGCATTTGTGGGAGGATAAAACATCGGACGATCGAGTAAATCAGGGAAATAGCCACCGATAAATCCTTGGTCTGCACCATCAGGGTTACTTCTTTTCATCTCCACTTGATGAATCATATCGTTAAACACCTCCATCGATGGCTGCAATTTTTATAAATATTCATATAAGCAATAGGCACAATACATACTCATTAATCAAATTCTATCAAAGTTGTCATTCAGTATTATGTCTATCACGGTTTCTGTGTTAGTGTTAGAAATATAATGCCAATGATGGAAATAATCGCTCGAAAGAAAAATAATAAAAGAACAAGAATTGTTGACCCAGTTCGTCAAAGAATTTGACTAGGGGGCGCTGGCAAGCCAGGATATTCACTATATTTCGTAAATCGTAGGAAAAAAAAGAGTTACGATGATATTGGGGATGTTTACAGTCATTCAGGCTCCATAACTCAACATTCTGCTCATGATAGAATCATTTCAGTACCTCTAAATCATGGCCAAAAGTTTTTTATATTCAAATTTGGTTTCACATGGTCACTTTTGAACATTTAAACCCTTAAACATTCACATGCATTTCGAAACATGATCATGGTAATCAAACAAGTATACAATAAACGATAAAAAAAATGAAAAAAAGTTCATACCTGCAATACGAAAAGACCAGTGTGGAATATGCATGGATTGATGAAAACAGCACAAAACTGGCCACATTGGAAAAGTTCGTCGGTTTTTTGGAGAAAAAGATTATCAGCATCGAGCATTATCACACGTTCATAATCGACAAGTTTCCATGCGTAAATTTTGTTAAGTGTTAGTTTGAATCTCCAAGTCGAAAACTCGCCACCTCCATATGGGTTATGGATGTTTTCTACTCTCATCACCTTTGCCCCATCTTCCTCTTCTCTGATTTATCAAAAAAATATAACTCAAAACTTATTAATAGTTTAAAGGTTGCATTCTATATAAATCTTGATGAAGAGATAGTTAAAGCTCATAATGTTGTTACATCAAGATCACTTCTTCTTGTATTCATGTGAATTGAAGATTTACTCATAATATTTGGGGTTACATTTAAGTAAATAAAATTAGAAACAACACTTTTTCAAAGTTATTAAAGAAAATAATATGGAATCAAATTAATCCAACCATTATCAAAGGCATGAAGCACAACTAGAGTTGTAAATAGAACCGGGCTGGCTCGGTTTGAGCTCGCCTCGAGTTTCACGAGCTCAAACTTTTAGTTGAGCTGAAATCACTTCACTTAGGCTTGGGAACTTTTCAACTTTTTGATATGCTATTTTAGAAATTAATATATATTAAATAATTGATAAAAAAATTTCAAACTTCAAATTTATCCCCTGCAATTTTAGGTTTGCAACAAGCTCTCGAACTTAAGCTCGAACATAAAAAAAAAATCATTAAATTCGACTGGTTTACGCCCCTAAAAACAACATACAAAATGGATCAGGCTGTCATTAGAACAATCTAACATGTATGCTTTATATTAACAGACTGTACCAATAGATACTTCATCTCATTATTAAATATAAATTCAGAGAATTATCTGTTTTTTTTTTAATTATTTTGGTGACCCACATAGTGCAAGTGGCCAGGAGATAACTTAAAATAATTGTTCACCAATTCATAAAAATATAATCTTAAAAACACAAACCCTCAATTTTGGTAAATGTCACATACAAGAAAAGATTGCTTAATTCAATTATAATTAACAAACAAACAAACAAACATTCGGCAATATATTATAGGAAGTTGATTTTTTCATCTTACATAGGACATACTTCAACAAATAAAATAAAATGAACACAACTTGATCAATAAATAATTTTGAGATAGAAAGTTAAAGTATAATTAAATTCCTTAGTCACGTTCGAATATACCTCATCATATGAGCATATATTATAATTGTTACTCAAAAAATATTCTAAAATTTCCAGAGTATGATTGAGGATATAAAGTAAATCAAATTATAAGATTGGAAAAAATAAATGCCTGGCATAGAAGCTGGCAATAGTTATGTTTAGTAAGAGGGCACATGCATTTTGTATAATGTTCTAACATAGTAAAGGAATCTTAAAACATATTATTGTATTAATAATTTCCCTAGGCCAAATTAATATTTTTGTGACAATTAAATATACCCCTATAAATTATTTTATATTTTTCAATTTTAATGCCGGCCTTAGATTTATATTATTGGGAGACCTGGTAACAATGACGAGGCATAAAATAAAATAATTATATTGTTTAAGAATTATTTATGTTAAATATTGTTTTTGGTGATATGATGTAAGATTGTACTTAGAAATGGGACAGGACTCACATATGACTTTTCGGACTGACAAAGCAAGTAGTAGCATTGGTGGGGGGGTAGTTTCCAAGAAGTAGCTCAATATTTAAATAATTTGTATTCAAAGTATATTCTATTTCTCTCCCACTTGGTCTCTATAGTCTATCCCAAACTCATAATTAATTATTTAAGAAAATTACATATTTTATTCAATAATTTCGTTGGGTTTGATTTTAATCACATATGTTATAGATTTTTGATGAGAATTAATCTTATAATTATGAAAATGTCTCTATCAACGAAATTTTCTTTCAAAATTTAACGGTCAACTCTCAACACTTTGGCTAAGTTTTTTTTTAAAAAATAAATGTAGGAATGCACTTTAATTTTTTTCCAGTTTATATACTCGGTATCACATGTCATTTATGTACAAAATTTTCCTAATAATCCAGTCCAAATGATGACTAATGAATGTGAAAATTTTAATTATGATTAATTGTGACACATTTTGAAAATTACGAGACTAAATTTAAAAAAATATGTGCAAAATTAAACTAAAATTAAATTGGGGTTAACTTATGAGAAGAAAAATCTAAAGTTTCCTTAAGTACAAGAATAATTGTACAAATTAGATGAGTACTTAAATAGGTTTTTTTTTTTTTTTTTTTGAAAAAAAAAAAGGATCATATGATATAAATCATAAATATCAAATATAAACAATTAATAATTATTACAATCAACTTAATGATGTATAAGCGACAATAAGAAAAGATGGGCGGTGGACAATAGACAGATAAATATCAATAATGTGGAATTATCGTCGACCAAAGTTGTATATATTTAATTGTCACAAGTCCACTTGTTAAATTTGACCTAATTTCAAATACGTGTTATTTACTACATTTTTCTTCTTTTTGAAATTGAAATTTGACCTAATCTTTGGGTATTTCATTTTTTCTGCTTTTCCTAGAAAGAAAGAAGTAATAAAGGAAAAGATATTCTTCTGTGGTATTTTTGCCTTTTATGGTCTTCTTTTTTAATGAAATAATTACTATACACAATAATTTTTGATTTTGCAAATTAAATACCCATTAATTACATCATAATTAGTAATTATTACATGTGATACGATTTTTATGTGATTGATGATATGGTATTAAAATCAATGTTTGACTAGCACAATTTTCATTTCATCTTCCACTTAAATCTATACACATTAATGTTAGTTATGTATATTGTTCTATTATGTATATTTAGATGCAAACCAAAAGTCAATTTATTTAGAACCCACAAAATTAATCACAAATTTATACAAATTGCATAAACTATTAAACAAAATATTTCCGTTGATATGATTTGAATGGTTCCCTCCTAACCCGAGTAATTCTATAACAGATCAGTCTCAATAAAATCGATATGTCCAAAATATAACTGGATTAAACCCGGTCCCACATATAAAAAATGAAATGGGGCCCACAAAAAAGACATAAAAAATCTACAAATATTATGAATTTTGAAACTTATTAGATAAAGATTAAAAAAAAAAAAACTTACAGAGCTTGAACCCATTGAGCAGGAACATCCATGGAGGCAATAACAACAAGATCAGCATCAACCTTGAGGTCTTTGAGGGATCTGAGCATGACACGTGCGGCTATGTAGAACTCATAGTCCCTTGGTGTACCCATATACATCATCGTTGCATACGCGTTTCTGTGCACCACCCTCCCTTCACACTCCATCAAAACCACCCACCATATAATCCAACCTATACATACATATATCCTTGATTTTCCCATTTTTGATCCTATATATATATTTATATGTGTGTGTGTATATATATATCTGCACTTTTTTACACAAAAAAAGAAATGAAGAAAAGGGCCCTTATAAATGTTGTGAAACACTGAAAATCAGATATGTGTGTGTATTTGTGTGTGAGATAGAAGAAAATACACACACATATACACCTTTATATATGTGTTATATAACGCGTGTGTGGGGGGGGGAGGAATGTGAAGAAGAAGAATCTGAGTGTTGAGAAGAGAAAGTATGAGGAAAGGGGGGAATTTTATAAGGTTGTATTTATACAGTGAATTAGCAGCCCTGTTTTTTGAATAATTATTGGCTTTCTATATATATATATTATATATATATATATATGTTTTATTATTTTAAATTATTTTGGTTAATTTTGGGTACGGGTTGAGCTGTACTGGGTTGTTAAATCCGCTATAAACGTCGACTAAGTCGACAGTTGAATTTTTGCATACTTTTGCACTTGATTTTTTCCCTATGGGCCTGCAGATCCGTTGTACACTTTTAGTTTGTACTAATATATATATATATATGTATAAAATTTCAAAATATAATTATAAGTATTTCAAAATATCTGACACACCAATGATCTTATCTTCGTATAGTATTCGTATATTGTGTTCGAAACATTAATGAAGTCTTCGAAATATACAAAGAAATGAAATAATTCTGGGCACTGTATTTAGCATAAAATTTGAAGTATTCGATACGCATTAAGTATCAATTATGATATTTTTTAAAGCTATAATAAAAAGAACATAATATTTTTATTTTTAAAAAAATAAATATAAAAGTCGAATAAATGATAAATTTTTTATTTATATCAATATTGAATTTATTGACTCAAATATATTTTAAATATTTTCCTCTATTATAAGTAGATTTATTCCCATACATCAAAATTATGAAATTCAACATGTCTCATAAATCATTTTGTATCCGATTAATATCATCATACTATATATATATATATATCATAACGAAATATTCTACCATTATATAAAACAAATTTTATAACAAGTCAGTTTCAATTGTGCTATTATAGTACAAATCTTTGGATGATATTCAAAAGGCATAACAAATCGATTTTATTAGATATGATACATTTACCCATTATTTAATCTTATTCTTTGAAGTTAATTAATTATGGAAAAGGTGGGGACATAATTGCCCATGATTTTATGACTATTTATTTCCAAATTAAATAATAAATACAAATCCATTTTCCCTCCAGAGCTAATTTGGATTGGAATGAAATGAATTAGAGTACTACTTTTCAAATTTCAGTCTATTTTGACAGTTGATTGAGAATAAGATTAAGTCAATTAGTGGCAAACTTATGCGCGTCTATCGGGCTTTTTTGATATAACCCCCCGAGGTATGTAGCTTTGGCAAACAACCCCCCGAGGTTTGAAATTTTGGTAAACAACCATTTCTGGTTAGTTGACCGTTAGTCAACAGTTAAGGTCATGGGCAAAATTGTAATCTAATAATTCCAAACAAATATATTAATTTTCAATGTATTTATTTGGAATTAATAAAATTAATATATTTGTTTGAAATTATTAAATTACAATTTTGCAAATAAATAAAATTAATAAAATTAATATATTTATTTAATATATTTGTTTGGAAATATTAAATTACAATTTTGCAAATAAATAAAATTAATATGTATTTATTTTCAATGTAATATTAATATATTTGTTTGGAATTATTAAATTACAATTTTGCAAATAAATAAAATTAATAAAATTAATATATTTATTTAATATATTTGTTTGAAATTATTAAATTACAATTTTGCAAATAAATAAAATTAATATGTATTTATTTTCAATATAATTCCAAATAAATACATTGAAAATTAATATATTTGTTTGAAATTATTAAATTACAATTTTGCCCATATCCTTAACTGTTGACTAACGGTCAACTAACTATAAATGGTTATTTACCAAAATTTCAAACCTCAGGGGGTTGTTTGCCAAAGCTACATACCTCGGGGGGTTATATCAAAAAAGCCCCGCGTCTATCCTATACTAATTAACATTTATTTTAAGAGGGATGAGATTTGAAATAATCCATATTCTATAATGAACATTAAATTATTGATTATTGATTTTACTTTCTAAATTTTGTGCCCACTTGGGTACAATTCTTATCCATTAATTCGAAACTTGAGATTGGTTCTATTCAGTCAGTCGAAATAGTATATCTTTATATATAAATTATAATATATATATATATTTATATTAATTCCAAAATAATAACACGAGAAAAGAAAGATTGAATTTTAATAAACAAATCGTAACAACTGAAGTAAAAATACTGGTTGCCTTGTTTATATTACTTTCTAACAATTTTATAATGATTCCATTATAATAATAATCAATTTAAATACAATAAAAACTTTATTCCACCAATTTGAAATGATCACTATTTCTATAAATATAGTAGTTATTCTTTTGTCATAATGCGTTTAAGCTGTCTAACTTATTATTATTATTATTTAATTAACTTTTTTACGGTTAAATTTCCACAATAATTAAAAAATATTATCCCATTTGTGGGCTTTACCACAAAAAGACATGAGCTAAATAAAAACAGTAATTGAAGTTTTGCCAAGTCATGTCGCGTGTAAAGTCCTAAGTCAAACCAAAATTAAATAATTAAATAAAGTCCATTTATTAGGACCAAGTAGTCTCTCACGAATTAAATTGGAATAATAGGGACTTCCAAATTGGCTATTCAACACATGGAAAATTAGAATATATTAATTAGTACTTCACTATTTCATTTTTGTGTGTTGAAAGTTTCTATAATGAAAAAATATGGAAAAAACTATAAAAATAAAACTATATGTAATGTAATCACAATTCACAGGGGTATATATATGCATTTATTATTATCGGCATTCGATAAACACTATTATATTATTTTAAGAATATTACGTGAATAAGATGTGAGATAGAACCTGATTCAATCCACGATAAATTATGAAATTTGTTATTACATTGTGGGCTTTGTTCCTATGTACCTATTTTTTTTTTTTTTATAGAAATAAGCATTTTCGTAGTTTTTAAAAAACTGTACTCCTAATGTTTAATAGATATTAAATATTTTTAGTTTTTAAAATGTAAACCAAATAATAAGATCTGTTTTCATTCAAGTTGTATTTATAGTATATTTATTGAGTCATTAGCTCGTTTGATGGGTCCATACACTACACACTACCCAAGATTTTAATATATTAACATTATATTTATATATAACTACTTAATTAAATTAAAGAGAAATTATTATTTATTAGGACCCATCAAGTAACAAACAAAAATATGATGGCCATTAGTGTTGGTTTTGGTTTTTATATGTAATTAGAAACATTATAGTGGAGATATATCTCATATTTTTATTTTTATTGTTAATAGATCTTTCATCATCTTACCTTTTGAGTCAATTGTATATTAGACACGAACGGCTACTTGATGGAAAAATGTTAAGCTTAAGTTAATTGTCACACCACACTTATGTTTATTAAAGTTAAAAATCATGAAAAAAAATAATCTTACCATTTTACCCTAAAAATTTCTTATGTGTGCCAATTCGGTCAAAATCAATCAAAAATGTAACTGGTCATTGTTGGTTGGCCCTGGCTGGTGGCGAAGGTGGTGTTGATGGCCATCAAAAGAAGGAAATATTTCATTCATGGCCCACATATATTATTTTTTGACATTAATTAGCTAAAAAAGGAAATGTATTTTTGACCCCAGAAAACTTTATTTTCTTTTTCTGAATTTACTAATCAATTATTTCTAGGATGTATAGTGGGTAAATTTTATTTAAGATATGCACTGGGTAAATCTTGTTCTTATGTAATAATTTATAAATTACATAAGAAAGTTAAACCAGCATAGATTATCATAGCTCAAATCTCAAATAAAGGAATCCAAATAAATATTTTTTTTAATGAATATCGAGCTTGTGACCAATGCCACATGACTATGACTTACAGATTCAGAATTTTATTGGGAGTTTTCTAGTAAAACTTTATTTCGGAAAAACTCAACTATTAAAGTAAGTATTTTGACCAAATTATACTTTTTTTATTAGGCCAAGAGTTTTATTTAATTGATTGTTTTTAATATAATCTTTTTCCTTTTTGATTTCTCAATTTGATAAAATTATTGAAAAGTTTTACATGTTCATTAACTTATCTTTTTAGAAAGTATAAAAAATCATAAAAGTTTGAAATCAATACAAGTGTTACCTTAAAAATCATAAGTATAAACGTTATATAATTATGGAATTGGTTGATTCCTGATTTCAAAAGTCAAGGATGATTGAGTAAAAAAAAACTATTAATGCTTAATTTTATATATGATAATCAATATTCAAACTTGTATTATTGATTTCAGATAAACATGTTCCCACTTTTTTATCTCCCGTATTTTAAAATTAGATCCTATGTCATCATTTATTCGTTATACCACTTCAACTTCTGAAAAATTATTAATTTGCTTAACAAATTCGTTTACTTTATTTAAAAAAAAAACAAAAAAACAAGAAGGTGATAATACCTACCAGTATACAATAATAGGTTCATTCCGTATGTATCACTTAATTAATTAATTCTTGTACTATACATAAAGCATTGTTTTAGGCACCACCTTGTGAAAACCTATGCTTATTTTTCTTGTGATTCTCAAAATGGAATTGACATATATGATAGAATTATATGGTGAAGCATACAGATATGTACATATATATATATATATATATATATATATATATATATATATATATATAATTGAACGAGGACGACTAGATCAAATGTTGTTTAGTAGTAACTGTCTATAACCACGGCCAATTTGGTAATTTCAGATGTATGTTTTATATTTGTCATTTTAATATTAATATATTTATAATTCATAAAAATATACATATATTTTTCCAGATTTTGTGATAAATATCTTCTAAAAATCCGAAACGATCAAAAGCTACAAAAAAATTATCCATACTTTTCTTAGATTTAAAATATTAAGATGGTCTTTGTTACACACTACACCAACAGGGACATCAGAGATAGGTTTGAAATAGTCAGAGTTTAGGTTTTTTGGCTAACACACGTGGTGTGGTCATGAGTCACGCCAGCTTTCTAATTAACCTATTGATTATATATTCAAGTCAATATTTAAAGTTGAATTATACTATTGAATGTTTCCATTTCGATTATTTATAAATAAAGGTTTTTAAATATCTAAGTTGCTTAAATTCCTATTCTGATAGAGAAGTTCACTCAGAAATTGAGAGCGTCTAATATATCATTTATATTAAGAAAATTAAACATATAAGAATAAATAAATAAAGTATTAATAATACTCGATGGAAACTATTAACTTATTTAAGGGGTAAGTGAGTGGAATCAAGTCGAAGAGTTGTTGTTTTAAATATATTTGCATTACAATTAACTATAAAATTTGTGTTCGAACTTATTTAATTATTAATTAATCTGAGCTCAAACGAGTTTTAGTCGAGTCGAGTTCAAGTAACTTGACTTTTTTGTACATATTTTACTAATCTTTTGACTTATCGAGTCAAATTTCAAAACTTAAATAAAAAAATTATTTAAGCTTGATTTGATATATTAACAAATCATGCTCAAACAAGCTTTTAGATATGAAGCTCAAATTAAAGACCTCGCATTTAGTTTGTCTTTCATCCCTAAATGGAATGACAAAATTATATATGAAATACTAAATTAACTATCAGTAATCAACAATTTTTTTCTTATTATAAACCATCAACAAAGAACTATTATATAAGTTGCAAAACGCTCACACATCCAGTGGAATCAAACTCAAAACCTCGAATCAAATTCTGAGTCATAAAGATTAGATTATCCAATACAAGCCGAATTGTATGGTTTTCAAGGAATGCATTTTTGCAAATATAACAAAATAGTTCTTAGCATTGATCAACATTCTTCACAAATAAAAAAAATCATATCCAATTTTAAACTTGTATGCTGTTGAATATAAATTAAAAGACCATGTAAAGTGCATCTATAGTAATAAAAACATTTCACCATATTTTAAGAGTATATAAAATAGAAACAACAAACATTATTGAAACACTCATTTACAAGTAAACACCAAATTTCCCATACTAATCTAGCCAATATAGCTCTAGTTAACATACATGAAATACACTCTGGATGAGACTTCAATCATTCAAAGACCCTCATAAACAAAAAAAATCAAGAAATGCAGACTCCCAAGTGATTGAAATCGATTTTTTTCCCATCACCTAAAACTCAAATTAGTTTGTTTATGATAACAAAAAAGCTGAATTTAAACAAAGAATCAAAGAATAAGACTTCGATTTTGAATAATTAATAACATAATAATATAATCAACGGAGGGTACTGAAACTCTCAACTGGTTCACATTCTTCAAGCATGGAAGCTGCCTGGAAACAGTCTATAGCATCAGCTATGCGCCCATCGTCCTTGTGAACCAATCCTAAATGGTACCAAGCCATATAATTCGTGGGCTCAATTCTCAATGCGTCTGATAGTAGAGTTCTAGCCACAGGCAACATTTTGGATCCCATTTTAGACAATACTGCCCCTATTAAAATCTTGCAAGGCACATATTTCGGTTCCAACAGAAGGGCATTAATGTAAGCTGACAACGCTTCATTAACATGGCCTTGTTTTTCATGCATAACACCTGCCAAGATATATGATATATTATATTTACAATTTAGTCGCAATACTTCCCATCATCACACAGCTAATGAATCTCTCATCATCCTATCTATGTAACTAAATGAGACTTCAAAGTTATGATTGTACTTTATTTCAAGAGGAAAAGGAAATTGGTGAAACAGTAAATTCTTATTTCCTTCGCTCCAAGGATAAATCCAAACTACAGTTGAGTGTCATAAACCACCTTGAATCCATAATGTTCTAATGCGACAAGTCTACAAGATATTACTCTTTTCTCAATATGGAATTCAATCCCAATTTACTGGCATGTGATATATTTTGAATAGACCATTCGCATTGAAACAAAAAATCTTTTAAAAAATACCATTTGCATCCAAAAGAGATTTTGTGCAAAGTTATAGACTATTTTAAGTTTCACAACTGGAAATGCTTTTATTCTTCATTTTGCTTGATGTTGAAAGTTAGGAAATCCAAGGGGATAATTTTGTTTCAAATAGAATGGTATGATGGCAGATTTACACAGATTTTTCAATTTGTTCATAAGAAAAGGTAACTAGCTGATGTCTATTTTTAGGCAATTGAGGATGGGAAACAAATTGAGAGGATCTCGCTGTGATAGCATGTTAGAAAGGCAAGTGTTAATTCAATAAAAGTCAGGTTCTCTAACTCAAGTTGTATCTCTGCTTTCTAAGGCATTCCCCCATAAAAAGTCTCTATCCAGGACAGTATTCAAATATGATTCACACAGATTTTCAGAAACTACACTCCCGGAATAGTTACATAAGTAATTTACTATAATACTAGTAACAAATAATTGAAGACCTTCAGTTTAACTTCTTTTTTCTTCTTTGACACATTAAGAAGTTGGAATCTTACCTTCCGTGTGTAGCGTTTCTGCTGAATACTCTTTTAGCGTTCTAGCTTTTCCCAAACATATCTCTGCATCTTTCCAATGAGAAAGACTAGAGTATAGTTTTGCAAGTCCGTGCCAAACTTCGTATTCACTTATTTTATCATCCTCTACCTGTAACACACAAGAGACGAGAATATCATAAAAATGCCAAATATCCAAACAACAAGGTTAACTATAAAGATAGCATAACTATAAAGATAGCCTAATGCATTAGTGGTTCTCCTGTCTATTTCTTGAAGAAGTTCAAGAATTATGATGCCCATAAAGGGACTTAAATAGAAGACTGCATAATTTCCACACTAAAACACACACAAAAATACCTCTAAATAAAATAAACAAGAAATTCGCATCATATTTAATTGGCTGAGCATAGAGGATGCAGAATCCAACCTGAGGTGCGCTTCCAAGAGGTCCACAAGATTTTCTTTGGGCCTGAACCAATGCAAGAAGATAGCGATAAGTCTCTATGGAATCCTTGTGCAGTGATCGAGATATTTTTAGCTTTGCTTTCATCCTTAGCAGTGGTCCTTGATCCCACTTTGAAGTTTCATCTAACGCGGCATCAGTAACCACTTCAGCCTCAGAAAAGCGTTGCTGGGCAGATAACACTAAAGCAAGCAATCTCCAGCCTCTTATCATGGATCCACCTGTTGCATCTATATACTGCTTGGCACATCGCAAAGCTGCATCCAGATTTCGATGCTCAGCATATTGTATTCCTAACTCAAATATCAAATCCGAGTTACCACGCTCCAGAGCTGTTGCACTGTCCAATGATTTCAGGGCTTCTGACTGAAGACGAGATCTCTCGAAGTCAGAAGAAGAAACTTTTGCTTGCTTTCCCAAGCAAAGGCCCAACATGCGGAGGCCAACACCTTTTAGATGTGCATTTGATCCATGTGCATTAATAATTGCCCTTTCTGCATATTTCACTCCATCAGAAGCAAGGAATACATCCTCACTGCATAGTTTGGCTGCCAGCAGTAATGACATGATGTCATCAGGTTGTTCATGCTTGTGTAAAGATTTCCTCAGCAGATCTAAGGCAGAATTATTCTGTCCAGCTCCACTTAAGGACAGTGCCAAAGCTTTCCATTGGTCAATACGATGTATTACTCCAGGCATGACCTCTTCAAGTTGCTGGGCTAAGACAGAAGTTTGACTGCATATAGATAAAGCAAAAGTGAGGTGCTCTAGCACCGATGGATCCCATTTAGTTTTACCAAGGTAAAATTTTCTCATAAGAATCATCAAAAGTAAAATGGCCTCTTCCAGATTATTTTTAGGCACATAAGAACCATCAACTTGTACAGCTAAACTGGGTGGGCCAACCTCAACCCCACTATACAGCAAGAAAATTGCAAATGCCTTTTGAATCCTTGCACAACATTCATTATCAAGGTTCCATTGACTTAGTAAGGCACGGCGGTATGCAGACAATGCTTCGGAGTAGCAACCAGCTTGCTTCCACAGCTCTGGTAGAAGTTCAACAGCATGGCTGACAGTTTCTTGGAGCTTATTTTCCACCAACACATCAGGTATACCATCAGAGAATATCTTTTCTACAGCATCAAGCACACTTTTACACTCTTGAGCAGCCTCTGGAATATCAAGCAAACGTTTAACATCTCATCAAAATAATATGAAATAAATAAGGTTTTACAGGAAACCATTCAGTAAGATAGAGGAGGGTAGAATGCAATGAAATTAATGGTTAAACTATTCCAATAACTGTTTTAAATTGTTTGATTAGACTATTACCAGTTAATTTTCCCAGCTTCTGAAGAGACTTGGCTTTCAAATATATGGCGTCAAGCACAAGGTTAGTGGCATGCTGTGATACAACAGATGTTGATTCATTCCGAGAGCGGCTCTTTTTGGAAGGCTGTTTATCACCTAATGAATGTTGCATCCGTTGTATGGCTGCTTGAAGATCAATGCCATCAAAGACCCGCAAAGCACTTTCAACATTTCCACGCTGATACTCTAACTTTCCAAGAAGAGCTCTTGCTTCCTGAAATAAATAATTCAATAAATTTACAAAAAACGGGAGTTATCTGATACCGATTAAATAAAGCGCCATTAATTGCACCTAAGTATCCTACAGGCAACACTTAGCAATTAAGAAATAAAACCAAAATAGATAATAGTTATTCCACAGATCCATCAAGACCCGGATGAAACATCAAGCTATTGTTATGACATAAAGATAACAAAAACATCATTTATTTGAAGCTTCGGGTAGCACCCTAGAGTCCAGAATCATTTATTTGACAAAATGCAGTTCTCGCTTTTTTGTATGATACTTATCACTTCCATGATTACCCAAAACTAAAAGCACAATGACCTTTGTGAACTTGATGTAACGAAGTTAATAAGCATAAACTTACACTACTTCTACTCCCATTATTTAAATGAAAATGTATAAGCGTAAATAAGGGGCAATGGGGCATGATACTTATGATCTTTCTAAGTCAAAATAGTACTATAATGCTTATTCTGAAAAACGTACTTTCTACACACCATAATCTATACTAGAAACTTCATGTTGAATTATAAATATCTGTGGAGGAAATCATTCATCTTTTTGTGCTTTAATATTACCGTTTGTTGTTTCCAGAAGTTCAAGGGACTATATAAGTTTAGAGGTTCCAGGTTGTATAAAGAGCTTATTACAATCTCACTGAACTTCTCAGGAGCTAAAGGATCTCTAGTTTCACGAAACCCTGGAATGTTACTCTAGCTTCCAAGAAAACTACTCATTGAAGCTCAATTGTGGTAAAATCATACCTTCTATTACATATATAATCTTTGGCGTGGGATATATATCACCTTTTAAACTAACCATGTAAACTTTTGTTCAGGGTAAGTTTAATACAAAATCTGCTTACTATAGATAATCAAAAAAAAATTCTGTTAAGGCAAAGCTATATTGAACAAAAGACTCATCCAGTTCGCCTTCATATTTGGTATTAATTCATTCAGATATACATTTGTATTTTACCATTCTTTGACTAATACAACTAATAGTGAATTACCTAGACAAACCAAACAGAAAATGTCAGTTTCTGTTTATGATCATTTAAGTAAATTCAGTTCCAGTAACATAAGATATTTGGGAATACCCCAGTTCACATCAAAAGAAAAAATTCTACATGGCATATTTAAAGGAATAAATAGGTAATGGAGCCAAGGTCTGGTTTTTGGAGAATATCTGGCTAGATATAAGGTGACTAACTTCACCAGCTTTTCCACAACTTCATCATCTTTCTCTTTGTCTGTGGACCCCCCATTTCTTACCTTTTTTCATGTTCTCTTGTTATTTCAACTCTTATTTATTCGGGGATCTAGATGATAAAAAGGTTTGTGACACTATAATTCTACACGCTCCTGATTACTATTTTGGCACCAGATTGGCAATCACTTCCTATGTATCTTATCTTTATCTCTTATTTAACAAAACAATACTTTACTACAGCAAAATTAAATGGAATAAACGCCAAACACCGCTCTCAAAAAATACAATTCTTAACTTCCAGCAGCTAAAAAGATATTCCTTTGCAACCAAGAAACAATTGTGCCTATCTTGTAATTGCACATATTGCAAGTGCTGGTGAAAGTCAATTATTTAGTAATTCAGCCACTTAAAACTTAGCTGGAATATGAGGTAAACCTCTTTGACACACCAGCTTCACTTCCAAATACTCAAACTATACTTCACGTGGTATAATGACAAGTCAGGGTCAATCACATCCCACTCAAAAACACTAGCCTATAATTACTGCACACATAATCGTAGAATGATATTGGAGGGAAGAGGCTATGAGGAAATGAAAGTATTCTCTGCAATAATTTGAGTAACGTGAAGTAGGAATATCAATTAGTTACCATTTTTTAAGTCCAGAGTAAGTCTAATAAAATGTTATCAGATGCTGGCCCGTGCGTTACAAATAATACAACAAATTTGATGGCAACAAAGGAAAGCGGACATAGTTATGGAATGTGCCAAGACTAAATGTCTTTATATTGCGTGCATATTATATAAGTAAGAAAAACACACATGCAAGAGAGAGAGAGGCAGAGAGGGAGAGGGGGAGGGGGGAGACAGAGGGATGGAGGGAGAGGCAAAGAGAGTCTATAGGGAGAGAGGCAAAGAGAGTCTATACTTAAAGAGGAAATATGAACTAGTGTTCAGGTATCCAAGTGAATGGTCAATTATCAAAGAACAAGCAGAAAATGAAAGCTAAAGTAGACACTTAAGAACATTAAAACACCATTTTTTAGCAATTGAATTTACAGAAGAATCAAATTTCTAGATTTGATTGCATAAAAAGGAAATAACACAGACATGCAGCAAATGTACCATCTTTAATGCAAATTAAGGGGTCCCATGAACCAGACAAATGACATCTCTTTCACCCAGAAGTAGCCCCACCACAAAGTTATATTAAAAAAATCACAAAAGAAAAAGGCTGTTTTGTATCACTCGAGTGCAGACTAAAACTGATTGTATAATAGGCTTCAAAGCCTTAGACAATTAGGCCAAGCAGTGTTTCCTATCAGAATGTGTTATAGTTTTAAATATTCACAAAAATGTAAATGACTATACATAATGAAGAAGCTAGAACTTTCTCAGAGTACATACACGAATAAAATTTTGTCTCTCTCCAAGAGGTATAACAATTACGAGAATATAGTTATCCACAGGTACACCATCACTACTTTTGCTTTTTCATTAAAAAATGAATTATGAGTTTCTTACTGATAGAAACAAAATCGATAGAACGAAAATATAAAAAATGCTTTCAATTACTCAAAAGTCCTACAAGACCTACAAACCGAACTTGGTCCCAAGCATAAGGTTCAATTCCTTTTATTAAATTCAAAACTGAATGAATGAAAATGAACCCTAAGGACTCCTATTTATACTACTATTATAAACCTAAAGTAACTTACTGGAAAGGAAACCAAACCAAAACTTCTAACAATCAAACTCTACTAATTAATCATACACAAAACATAAAATAAAATTTAAACACTAATGACACGACTAATCTGCCTTCTCTTTCCTGCTCATAATTTGACTTCACAACACTTGCATACATAATGAACATTACTCAAATATTCAAGAGTTGTATAAATTTCATAAGCATTTTAGGACGAAAAGGGCATGTATTATATGAATCCAACCTCAAAATTGAGAGATAAACCATCTCGCAGTGCAGATTCAGCCTCTTGAATATTCCCCTCATCGAGCTTCGCTTCAACTACAGTTGTTCCCATGGAGACCCCATTTGCAAAAAATTGGCGAACCGATGGATCATTCTCGATTTGGGTCAAATCTGATGATTCGCCTTCTGCCATCTCTGTCATCAACCTATCCTCACCAGAACACATACAAAAATGTGCTATATCATAATGAATCCCTGCAGTTCTACTAACCATACCAATAAACAACAACAATCAACCCAATTAAGTTCCAATTTTGTTGAATTACATTTTCAATAAATACTCATCTTTGTATGGCCAAACATCCAATAATTCTACAGAAAGTCGTAGAAAAATTGAAAAACAAATAAAATGCATCCACATATCTGCATATGCATTTTCATTGTTTCATTGATGCGGGGTAAAGATATTCAAACTAATATCGACATTTTTAACATAAATAATCTGCAGTTAATTAAACCATCGGCTAGGTCAACGGAAAGCAAAATCAGATCACCAAATCACAACCAATCCATATTTAATCTAAAAAACGTAACATGTAAAATATCAAACATCTTTGCATTGCCGAAAATGATCTGCAAATGCGATAAATAAAAACAATTTACCTTTCACAATGCTGTAGTATACAATTTATGATTCTGAAGAAAAATTCACACCGAATGGAGAGAGAAATTAATTTCGTAAATGTATATATATAGATCGGAAGAAGAAGAAGAATTGAAATTGGTATCTGAAAAAAGAAATTGTGAATTAATGCCACTTGTTCCAAGTTTCAACCCTTTGTCAATTTCTAATAAGACCATGTTTGGCATAACTTATTTTAAAGAGTTAATAAGTCAGTGCTTATAATTGTTTTCAAATGTTATAAAAAAAATGTAACCCAAAAAAAAAATGTTGTAAAACTGCTTTATTAAAATATTTACCGAACAAATGAATTTATACTATTTTAAGGAACTAATTTCATGTTTTCCACTGTTTTTTGGATTTCGATAACTAGCGATTTTGTCACAATTTTAGTTTTAAAAAAATAAAAATCCCTTTTACGATAATTTTATTTTATTTTATTTATTAATTATAAATAACCAATTTTCTTAAAAAATTATAAGAATATAGGTAACAGAAAAATGAAAAGAAAGAAAACTGGAGCTGTAACAAAGTGAGAGGATAGTAGTACATTATGAGAGTTTAGTTGGCACTTTAATGGTCATAAATTGTTTTGATTATATAATGTTCAATATTTGTAGACGAATTGTTTGATTATCTCTTAGGTTTCTTTTGCAATCAATTTTTAATTTTTGGTATTTCTTTTTGTTGTTATTTGGAGTTGGACGTCTTTGTGTAAATTATTGGACTGATTTGGTAACATAAATCAAAATATAAAACTTAGACGTAAAATTTAAATATGAAAATTGTGAATCCTTGGGATTTCGAATACGTTCAAATAATTAAATTTTATTTATAAATTTTATCATTTTATATCTTGGAGTGGAATTTCAGAATAATTTGTATACAAATCCAAACTTGCCTTGTTATTATTAAATATTAACAAAGAATCAAAGTATTAGATGTTATTTTCATTAGTTAATAAGATTTAAATATTTTAATGTCATTAGTAAATAAAATTTGTGTTGAACGTGAATCGTAGAGCTTTCTTTAGAATACTTCATATATACAAATACTTCTCAATTTGGAAATGTCATGTAATCAAAACTAAAGTATTAATTTACTTGAACCATTTTTAATTAAAACTTAATTATTCAAAAGCTAAATATGGATTTAGATTACAAATTAAATCAATACATAAAAAAATTAATGTTGTGATTGTTTGCATTATAAACTACTCATTTTCGTTTTCATTTGAATTCAAATAAATACACACATTTTCATTCGCTTCCAAATTTTCTGAATAGAACTACCTATTATTTTCATTCGTTGATCCCGATCAGTTTTGACCACAAAATCACCTTGGGGGTGGTGTGGGTGAAAAAACCACCACCCCTATTTCGGGAAACATGTGGCTGAAAATGGACCAGGACCAGCATAGAATTTCCTCGATTTTATCGAGATTGATCGTTATCGCATGGCAAAATAAAACACATAAGCTCAACCTATACAATTTCATGCACATTGAAATTTAATGCCTTGCAAATGACAAATACAACCTAACATAGTTTGCAGATGAAAGTGAGATAATCCTGCTACATCTTGAAACCCATGATCAAAGTATAAACAAGCATCCCTGAAGAACTTTTCAGTAAATTGATTCGTGTGTCAAACTATAAAAGTTGCAGGCCTCTTAGCTGCATCAGTTGATGTCAATCAGCCCTCAACTATTGTAAGCACTTAAAACACTCAAAACATATACATCAACGATGGATTTAGATAGCTTCGACAAACACCAAGTCCAAGAGCTCATTAACCTGTAAAACCCAATCTAATATTAATCAACGAATTAATCCAGATTACATACAGAGAAATCATACAAAATTTAGAAGCAAAAAGGTGCTACGCAAAAATAGAAACAGAAGCATCAAAATACATCACATTCTTTCAGCTGTATGCTGAACTTACGGACATCATGTGCGAAAATAACATATATTCAACAATGCTAACCAATTGCAGAAACCAAAGCATGTCCCAAATATTTCAACGAATATAATTCACAACCAAGTCACATCCATGGGCCTCAGTATATGACGCTATACTCACTACGTACTTGAAGAAGGGGAAAACAGATGTGTGTGGAATTAGGGCTATAATCAATTTGCCAATTATGTTTGGTATAGAAATCTACATTCATGTCACAAATATGGGTCAATTCCAGTTCCAACATTTGATTAAGCAACAAAGTCTTCAAAAGTAGTTGAACTGCCATCGACTAAGCTGCAAATGCCCAATAGTGGATAAGCTTCTCAACTTTCATGTACATAAACACAGACATCAACTAAGCAGTTCAATTTTCCTATGCATAACCATGGAACATGCCCATATTCCACAAGTTTTGTCTTGCCTCTTTTCTTATATAAATAATAAAATATCACTGCACCTCTATAGAACTAAAATTTTGCACTTGCAATAGAAAGTGGAACCAACTTAGAGAACACACCGAATCAAGAATCCATGGTATCATTCTATTTAAATTAGTCAAAATTTCCTGTGAAACAATGATCGCTTATGCTACAACTATAATCCATTATGCACAATCTAAGAAAATTAAGCCTCAATCATGGTTTGCCGGAACTCCGGGATCTCGGCTGGAAAGGGCATTTCGGCACAGGAACAGAGCCCAGAGTAAGTTCCAGGCCTAACGCCTTGGGTATGAATTGGCGAGAATCGGGCAGAGGGCCAGTGAATCGGCCGCGAAATCAGTCCAACACGGTGAAACAACCGATATATTGGCCTAAATGGCGTTGATGACAAGATGAATAAGGTGACTGTTTGTAGAGTGGAGATGCTTACAACAACGAAACAGGAAAGACGAAAGACTCTTATGTCAAAAACATTCAACCTTTGATCATGGCCTTGCACATAAGGATTAAGCCTAAGAATTAAGGGAAGAGAGTCAAACTCCAAGATACTTACAAAACAGAAAAAAATCAGCATTCAACATTAAGTTTCATAACACATCAACAATCAAATCACTATCATTTGAAAGGAAAAAAAAAAAGAATGTACAGCTCTGATAATGCATCAATCACATACTAGCATAAAATTACCTCATCATCTCCTCCTTGATGAAAAACCTCCATCTTTCTTGTTCTTCGCCATTAACAAAGCCCTTTCTCTCTCTTTTTCCTTACTCTCTCTCTTCAACCTCTCCTCCCTCAACTCCTCCAAGCTCTTCTTCCCACCACTCTTTCTCCGCTCCTTCGATTTCGCACCATTATACTCTTCCTCATCACTATCATCAACATCATTCTTCTCATCACGCACTCTCTTCTTCTCCAAATACCATGGCAATTTCACGCCTTTCCCCGCAACACCATACCCTAACCTATACTTCTCATCCTCCGGCCCCACAACCCTAACCTCCTCCCTCTTCACCTTCTTATTACTATTATTCCTATCATTATTATTCAATTTCTTCTCATCTCCTTTAATCGGATCGAAAATCCTGATACCTTCGAACAGATTCATGTGCTTGGAATCAGATTCCGACTTTGCGGGCTCGGCGACAACAGATGGAGTTTCGACCGAGGTTGAGGTTGATGATTTGACATCGGCTTGGTCTGTGCCTCGGTTCGATAAGCCGCGAGCTTGGCGGAGCTGCTCGAGCCGAAACTCGTGATCGCGCTTGCGAGATTGATCGCGCTTGATCTGCTCTTCCTTGGCGGCAGCTTCTTCGTCACGCCGGACTTTTTCTCGGTTCTCGAAGTTGTAGACGTTCCATCGCTTCTGCGGCAGGATGTTCAAACCGCCATGGCCACCCATGATTTTTGGGGATAGAGTTGATTTGGAGAGATGAACCCTAGAATTCGATTGGGGGAAATTGGGGAATGTGATATAAATTGAAATTGTTTTAAATATATTTCAATATTTCATATGACTATGAGTTAAAAGGAAAAACTATAATTATGGGGTGACATTTTGGTCCCCGTAACTTCTATAATTACAAATTAAGTCTTAAAATTAGAATTTGGAACCCACTAATTCAATTTAGTTATTCTTTTTATCCTGGTTAACATATTGGTCCTATTTATCTATTTCTTTTTAACATTTGATTCAACTATCATCAAACTGAAAAAATAAAATTAAAATTCAATAATTTAACATGAAAATCACATTTCTTAATTTGCAAGATGATAAATTTCAATTTGGCAAGAATGAGATTATAAATATTTTATATTTCAAGATAGGAAACTTTAATTTGAATATTTTACATTACCTTTTATCATCTCATAAATTAATTTAGCATCGGGATACAATTAAGTTGATGTTGTATTAGTGTTGGGTCGAAAATCGAAATGAGGTTCATCCGCCTCGAAATGATGAAGGATTATTGCGAGTTTGTATCACGAACTCCTGTAATATTAACATAAATTTTAGAGAAATTATTGACTACATTGAAATAAATTAATTCAATCTTAAAATCAATTTTTCACACAGTCTTAGGTCTTAATTCTATTATTTATAGCCAACTAGAGACTAGAGTTCCATTAAAAAAAATTGTATATTGAATTTACTTAAGCAGAAATTGTAATTTAAAATAAAGAAAGAAAATAAACAAAGATATTAAATAAATATTAGAAAATATTTAAAAAACATTAAATAATATCAGAAATTATTAAAAAAATCTTATATATATCATCCGAAAGATTCACTTTGGGCTACTTTTCATTTGGGCCTTAACAATAAGGCCCAATTTAATGGGAAAAGTATTGATATTATTGGGCCAGAAGATTGAGTCCACTTGATCTAAACCCAAACGTGTGATGCATGTTGCTCAATGGGCTGAAAACTAATAGTTTCTTGCTGTTTTAATTTATCAATTAATGTTTAAGATAATACTTTAAGTTTAATTATTTTAATTATAGTCATGTTGTTAGTGAGAAATTATTATGCATTTTTATTTTTCTAATTTAGTTGGCACTTGAATTTAGGATAAAGAGAAGTACTTAAATAGGAGTCTCTATTCTGTAATCATGTAATAATTGAAATTAAGAAGAAATATATTAGTGTTAAGTTTAGTTCTCTTCTTTTCTCTAAATTTCCTAAACTGATTTTCCTACCCTAACTCGAAAACTAAATCAGTAAACAGATTCGTAATAGAAATTATGGTTCTAATTTTCCTTCTTTTCCATCGAAAAATTCGAAAAGTTTTCATTTTTCAACTAAGCGAAAATAAATTATGAATTAGTTTCGAAATTACAACGTTTCCAAAAAAAACTCGTAATGTTTCTATTATTTCCATCGAAACATTCAGTGTTTCCATAATTTCCACCAAACACTGAAAGTTTCTTAACTTTTTTCGGGATAGAGTATAATAGCGAATAAAATTAAAAAAACAAAAAACAAAAAAGAGTTATAAATCTAACAATTTACTAAATTAAATCCAAAATATAATCAAATAAGTTCTAAATAATTAATCAACGAAATCATAGACAATTTTGTTTATATTTAAATACGCACGTAAGAAAATACAAAAAAATTAAGATGTTACAATTTTTCTTATAACGATATATGGGTTATTGAATGATTATTTTAACAAACAACATATTGCATACTTATATGAGCAATTTTTCTTTTAATAATTTAAAAATATATAACGTAACACTTTTACAATTTTGTATTTTATAACTTAAGCTGCATGAACTTTGTCGATTATATGTTGTAAGAGCGCTAAATTTGAATCCAATATTATCACTTAGTTCGTATTGAAATTTTTATCAACTATTGGTAATACTTGTATAAATTTTGAAATAAATAATGATTTTTAAAAATGAATAAAGATGCTTAGAAAATTTTCAAAAGATGTTTAGAATAGTCTTTGTAAATATCTAGATAGAAATGCTCTAGATAATTAATCGCAATTGTTAAATCAAGTTGATCACCATCGTACATTGAGGAATGGAAGTTGATAAATAGAAGATGAAAATTCATTTGTTGTAAGAGCGCTAAATTTGAATCCAATATTATTACTTAGCTCGTGAAATTTTTATCAACTATTGGTATATACTTGTATAAATTTTGAAACAAAATATCGATTTTTAAAAATGAATAAAGATAGTTGTTTACTTTATTTCACATTGTTTTCATCTTTTTCTCGTTTTTGTAAGTCTTCTCCTACTTTCCGAAATATTTCTAATATTTAACACCCCGAAACTTATGTTAGAAACGAAACTTTGAACCTTGACAAAACATAGAACAAAATAAAAGACTTACCTTTAAAACTAATCTAAACATGACAAGTAATAAGCATGTGAATCATCGACTCGAATTAATCTTGATCTCGTTTCTCGATTCCTACTCATTGAACAATGCACTGCGTTTACAAAGAGGACATATGTTTTTGTGTTGTAGCCATTTCTTGATGCATGTGGCGTGATAATTGTGATCACTTTCGAGCATCCCTATCTCATCGTCTTGATCACACATGTTGTCTTGACAGATGGTGCAAATTTCAGAACCATCGACTCTATCATCACATTTTCGCGTCTTGAGGAACCTCGAAATCACTTCCTCTGACAAACCACCACCTATGTGCTATCATGAGTCGACCCGGATTATTGTCGTTCTATTGGACAAATTAATAATCTCTTTGCAGAATTCTATGGCCATAGACATAAGGACCCAAGTTGTTAACACTCTGTCGAAAAGCCATGACTTTAGAAAGAAATCAAATAAGGGAAGAGTCTTAATTATTCTTGAATATCTTTGTTTCAATTGTATTACTATTAGGAAATGGAAGGTTCATTACAATATTGGTTAATTAAACACATGTAATTAAGGAAATAACGCGTTTAGTTTCATGAAAACAAATAAAATCTGATTAACGGCTAATTAAGAATTTAATGTGAACAAGACTTGGGAGAGTGTATTTAGCCTAATTACAAATATTCACCCTCCCCTTTAATTTTCAAATATTTACAATCTGTCAGCTTTGGTTAGGGGTTATCTAGAGTTCCATTAAAGAAAATTATATATTGAATTTATTTAATAGGAAATTTTAATTTTAAATAAAGGAAAGAAAAGAAACAAAAAAAAAAATTAAATAAATAATAAAAATATTTAAATAACATCAAAAAGTATTTAAAAGATTTTGACAATTGGATTTGGATCAATAATTCTTGATCCAATCATTTTTCTAAACCAATGATCGATCCAGTAATTCAGTTTTAAATTCACATGTTTACTTGTTTAGTAATGACATTCATAACTCTAGTAATATACTAATATAAGCAATGGGAAATTGTGTCATTTCCTTGCTCCTTATTCGGAAATCTAATATATTATTTTTGGATAGTCATTTTTTAACTTCTTTTTTTATTTAATGATAACTAAATATATGAGTAATAATTTCCTTTGTATGTAAATGAAATTTTGATACAATTATACTTATTTTTTATTTTATGCAAGTAGAATCCTAATATAATTAATTTTTTGATTTTTGATTCTTCTATTACTAAAAAAGTTAATAAAGTTTCATAGTATCCTAAATTAAGCTTTCTACTCGGGAACTTTATTTTTAATGCAACAAAGGGTTAATAAAATTATAGCGTCCTAATGGAATTCTACATTGCATTTTGTCTATAATTTTATTTGTATTTGACTCTTTTGTCATTAGAAAGTAGAAATACATAGGGTTATTATATATAGTTTAAAAATGTAAAAAAAAAAAAAAAAAAGAAACATCCCATACATTTATAATAGTAGAGATAAAGATAAATTAAACGAGAGAGACACTATTTGAAATTGCCATATAATATTGATTATTTCACCTTATTCCAAAATTATTTCTAATTTTTCTAATTCATTTACTATATATATATACAACTTCTCCTTGCACTTTACTACTAATTCTAAACATAGGCATTCCTTTAAGAAGTATTGGCCTCAAAAGATATAATAACCTGTTGCAACGGGTTACCACTAATGATCAAAACAAAAATAAATGTAATTTCAATGTTTCTATTTTCCTCTTCTTTCTTCTCTTAATCCTTTGATCATCATTCACAAATCTCATACATTTCCAAATACTCAAAGATTGATCAATGACAACCATTTTTCGACGTTTAATGGCATTCGAGAAACGATTATTATTTCACATCGAAAGATCTATATAGATAAAAAAAAAAAGTCGAATATTTTACATAGTTAAGAACGAAAAAAAATGTCGAATCAAGTGGCTACGGCTAGTAACCAAACGGAGCAAACAATAGTATGTTACGCCCCAACAATGATAACGACGAACGGGATTTGGCAAGGCGATAACCCGTTAGACTATTCACTCCCACTCTTCATTTTGCAATTAACACTCGTCGTTGTGACCACTCGTGTTCTCGTTTTCATCCTCAAACCCCTTCGTCAGCCTCGTGTCATTTCTGAGATCCTTGTGAGTAATGCTAATAAGTAATAATCATTCTTCTTCTTTCGCATTGTTTTCGTCTTTTTTTCGTTTTAAAAGTTCGTTTATTTTCTTAACGATGATATAGGGTGGTATAATCTTGGGTCCATCAGTATTGGGACGAAGCCCGAGATTTGCAAACACGATATTTCCACTACGAAGCGTGATGGTTCTCGAGACAATGGCGAATATAGGCCTTCTTTACTTCCTTTTTCTAGTAGGCGTAGAAATGGACATTGCGGTGATTAAACGCACGGGCAAAAAGGCGTTAGCCATTGCGATTGCGGGCATGATTTTGCCCTTTCTTATTGGCGTTTCGTTTGCGTTTATACTGCATAAAGACACCGAGTTTGTGAAGCTAGGCACATTCATACTCTTCCTTGGGGTAGCTCTTTCGGTCACCGCGTTTCCAGTGTTGGCTCGTATTCTAGCAGAGTTGAAACTTCTCAATACAGATATCGGACGAATAGCTATGTCTGCGGCTTTGATAAACGACATGTGTGCTTGGATACTATTAGCCTTCGCCATTGCCTTAGCCGAAAACGAGTCCATGTCTTTGGCTTCCGTTTGGGTCATACTTTCGAGTGTCGTTTTTGTCGTATTTTGCGTTTATGTGATTAGGCCTGTGATTAACTTGATGGTTCAAAAAACCCCGGAAGGTGAATCCGTTAGCGAGTTCTACATATGTCTTATACTTACCGGAGTTATGATATGTGGTTTTATAACAGATGCTATTGGTACACATTCGGTTTTTGGTGCTTTTGTTTTCGGTTTAATTATCCCTAATGGCCCTCTTGGTGTCACACTTATAGAGAGGCTCGAGGACTTTGTTTCGGGGCTTTTGTTGCCGTTATTTTTTGCTATTAGTGGTCTCAAGACCGATGTTTCTGCTATAGACGGAGTCGTCACTTGGGTCATTTTAGCGATCGTTATTGTTCTCGCTTGTGCCGGAAAAGTCGCAGGGACCCTCCTAGTGTCGATGTATTATAAAATGCCGTTTTACGAAGGAGTTACTCTTGGTTTGCTCATGAACACCAAAGGGCTTGTTGAGATGATTGTCCTTAATGTTGGCAAAGATCAGAAGGTACTAATACTAGTACTATTGGGATGAGTTTCCTCTATTCCAAATCCAATATTGCATATTTTATTTCATTATATTAGAAATTTGACACGTGTAATTTTATATATGCAGTTATTAAGGTTTGTCTGACATGCATATATATTTTTACATATATCAACATGATAAGAGTGGAACACAAAATTGAAATAAAAAATCTAAACCAAGTACTATTTATGCTCATTACTCTTGTTTCCTCTCAAAATTTGTCAATAAGATCACTATTGTTGAATGTGATGTAGGTGTTGGATGACAAATCTTTTGCAATTATGATCATTGTGGCTATCGTTATGACTTCTATTATCGCCCCGATGGTGACCATTATATACAAGCCCGCGAGAAAATTCGCACCGTACAAAAGGCGAACGATCCAGAGAACGAAACCCGATGGCGAATTTCGTGTACTTGTGTGTGTTCACACTCCTAGAAATGTTCCAACAATCATTAACCTACTTGAAGCCTCTTATCCCACCAAGAGGTCCCCAATCTGCTCATATGTGCTCCATCTTGTCGAGCTCACGGGGCGTGCATCGGCCATGCTCATAGTCCACAACTCGCGAAAATCAGGCCGACCCGCCCTGAACCGCACGCAGGCTCAATCGGACCACATCATCAACGCCTTTGAGAATTTCGAGCAACAAGCTGGTTTCGTCTCGGTGAACCCACTCACAGCCATCTCACCGTACTCGACCATGCACGAAGATATTTGCAACGTGGCGGAGGATAAACGAGTGGCCTTGATAATCATACCGTTCCACAAACAACAAACGGTGGACGGAGGAATGGAGGCCCAAAATCCCGCGTTTAGAATGATAAACCAAAACGTATTAGCCAACGCGCCTTGCTCGGTTGGGATCCTCGTCGATAGAGGCTTGAGCGGGTCGACCCGGTTGGCCGCAAACCAAATTGCGCACCATGTGGCCGTGTTGTTCTTCGGCGGGCCGGATGATAGAGAGGCGTTAGCATACGCCTGGCGGATGTGTGATCATCCCGGTATTAATCTCACCGTTATGCGGTTTGTGGCCGGAGAAAATGCCCTCGAGACGACAAGATCGGAGCCCAGGGTTAGCCAGAGCGGACGTGAAATCCTGACGATCGAAACAGACAACGACAGGGATCAACAGCTCGACGAGAACTATATCAACGAGTTTCGATCGAGAACGATGAACGATTGCTCGGTTGTGTATACCGAGAAAGTGGTGAATCATGGCGAGGAAACGGTTGCGGCAATAAGGTCTATCGATGCAACTCATGATTTGTTCATCGTGGGGCGGGGCCAGGGCCTGGTTTCGCCTGTCACGGCAGGGCTGACCGACTGGAGTGAGTGCCCTGAGCTCGGGGCGATAGGGGATTTACTGGCTTCGTCGGATTTTGCAGCAACGTATTCGGTGTTGGTGGTGCAGCAATATGTGGGGATCGAGGCGCATGGAGATGCAATGATCGGGACGCCTGATAGCCCGAACGTGCACCACCACGGGGATCTCGATTTCGGACATGATCGACGCCCACCGGCGCCACGTGGGCAGGCTGTTTTTCAACCACAGCCCTGAAAAAATTATTACAAGACACAATATTCTTGGATTGTTAGCACAAGGGTGGATTTTCTACACATTTTTTGGTCTAGTTAGAAGTTTTCATGTTCTCAATGTAAGTGTAGTTTATCAGTTCTAGGCTTAGAGTTTTCAGGCCACCAACAACACGTTTGTAGCCTCCATTATTCTCCTCTCATTTGTTGAAATTGAAGAAATATTTTTGGGCAAAATTTATTTTGCACTAATTTACTATATGCACTCAATCAAATATATGGGTAAAAATGAGTCGAGTCGAGCCGATCGCGTAAGTGTTCAAGCTAGTTTGAATTACAATCGAGCTTTAAAAATTGTATTTAAATTTGGTTTGATTGTTCATCGAGCTCGAATCGAGTATCGAATATCGAGTTACATTTTCACCCCCTAATCAAATATTCATTTTTATCTTTAAAACCTTCAAACACCCCCATCTACTATATTAAAATACATCATTAGACCAACCTTTTTGACAAAATTACACTTGATATAAAACTAAATGATCATTTGTAACCCATAGTTACACCAATTAACTGCACTAACATTGCTGATAAACCAAAAGTTAACAGGCTCATTTCAATAGAACATATATAGACCATCAAAACTTCTAACTAGAACAAAACAACATCAAGAAAACTGCAATATCAGTTACATATAATACTACCTCTCGCAATTTTCATCCCGTTATTACATTGTATTTCAATTTCCGTCAAACCCTTTAAACACGTGACCAAACCCACAAATTCCATCCATTTTTTAATGATCGAGACAAAAACTACACGTATTTTGCACTAAAAATACAGCAAGTTATACTACAAATTTTCAAAACCCGAAAAACCATTCATCAAACGCCCAACTGGCTTTGGACCTCCGAAATGGTCTTAGCCGAGTCCCTAAGCTGCTGAGCCTCCTCATCAGTGAGGTGCACATTGGTGACCCCTATGACTCCACTTCGGCCCAACTGAGCCGGCAAGCTAAGAAACACATCAGCACCATTACCATCATCATCAATGCCATAGAACCCCTTTGCAAGAACCGATACAGGGTGTATTCGTCTCTGGTCCCTGAGTATGGTTCGAGCCAAGCTAGCCACTGAGTAACCGATGGCCCAAGACGTGTAGCCTTTGAGTCGTATAACTTCGTACGCGCCTTGAATGACTTCTTTGTGTATGTTTTCTAAGGTTTGTTTCTCGTAGGGTATTTGCTGTCTCTTTAAGAAGCTGAGAACTGGTACCCCTCCAATGCTTATGCTGGACCATAGTGCCACTGAACTGTCACCATGCTCACCTACAATGTAGGCCTGCAATTGAGAAGTGTTTTTGATATTGTAAGTGATTGTGGGAATAAAACGAGTCGAGATTTATTATATGGTCCCGATTGGATGACATTTCGTTTCTCGATTCTCGGTTTTTCGAAGATTTTTTTTTTCACTTGGGATAACTAATATATCTCATGCGTCCTCTAGTTTGAAGATATTTGGTGTTACACTTTTTTTTTATTTAGAAAAAGACGTACTGATTGATGTGATATGGTTTTTGTGTGTGTGTGTGCAGAATTTATTTGGATTGGTGTTTAGATATAAGTTTTCTAAATATATTTTTGTCAAAATCATCAATTTAGGTGTCATAAATAGTTAAATAGATTTTCTTTTAATGTTGATTTATTTTAGATTACGCAATTATATGATTATTTTACTCTCGGTATTAAAAAATAGCCGGATGAATTACTTTTAATCAATGAATAATTAGTCAAATCAAAACTATTTCTTCCTTTTTTTGGCAATAATTTTATTAAAAAACAAATAAGTTTTTTAAACTTAGCAAAATATAAAATAAAAACTTTGAGATTGTTTTTTTATTAGCATGTCATTCAAACGCATTTTTTTCAGAGAAACTCACTCAAAAAAAAAATAAATTATTCCTCATTTATATAAAACTTAAAAGACAAAAATACTCAAATACTTTAGTTGAGATGCATATGGTGAACCACAACATTGATATTATTACATTAAAAGACTAAATTGTCGACCGTACGCCATGTGACTGAAGATCACATGTCGTGTCCCCGGACGCACCACCCACCACGCTAACACGTTACTCGGACACGTAAAATAACACAATATTTTTTTTTTTGATAAAATAAAATAACACTATATATTTATATATGTTGCCCACTAAAACAATTTACCATGACATTCATAATAATAATTTTTTTTTACTATACTCAAAAAATATACTGATTTGATAAATACAAGTTAATATTTTTTAACAATTAGTCTTACAAGTTTAATTAAATGGTGAATAATCCCTAATTTTCATTTGCCTTTTAAATATGCTTCAACCAATTTAGCGTTATATTTTCTGGAAAAAAGCATAACATTGTGATTGGATCAATTTAACCCAATACAAATTACAACAAAATTATAATCTAAGAACAGGAGTCTAGTTTTCAGAATTCATCGTCAATTTTTTTTATATTTTATATTAACCTTGTATAATCCCACTAGCACTATATATATATATCATAAAGCAATAAACTTTCCAAAAAGTGAATAATAATAATTAAAAAAAAAAAAAAAAAAAACTCACCTGCACATCCTGTGCGTTGACATCAAGATGATCAGCGATCAGAAACCTAAACCTGGACGAATCCAAATTCGTCCCTGATCCGATCACCCGATTCACCGGAAACCCGGAAAGCCTCCACGCCACATACGTCAGCACATCAACCGGGTTCGAAACCACCAGTATTATACTTTCCGGCGAGTACTTTGCGAGCGGCGGCACAATATGCTTGAACAGCGCCACGTTCCTCTGCAGCAGGTTCAGCCTGCTCTCGCCGGGGTTCTGTCTGGCTCCGGCGGTGACGATGCACAGATCGGAGTTCGCAGTGTCGGCGTAGTCGAGGGAGGCGTTGATCTTGGTCCGGGGGAGGAACGCGGCGGCGTGCTGGAGGTCGAGGACCTCGCCGCGGAGCTTGTCCTCGTTGGCGTCGACGAGGGTGATCTCGTCGGCGAGGTCCTGGGTGAGGATGGTCTGGGCGATGGCCATGCCGACGTTGCCGACGCCGACGACGGTGATCTTGGTGTGGCGCTTGGTGGTGGAGGGGGGCTCGGCGTTGTGGAGCGGAGTGAAGAGGATTTTTGAGAGGTCTAGGCCGTCGGGGCCGAGGGCGGAGGCGGATGAGCTCTTGTGCATGGACATGGTTTGTAGATTAATTATTGTTATGAATTGTGATTAATGTTTGTGGGAATATGAGTTAGTGTTTATTGGGGTATAAATAAGGGAAGTTTATCGGAAATACTAAATTATATCAGATTAAATATAATCGATATGTTATATTTAGGAGTGGCAATTTAATACTAGATTATTTATATCAGATTAAATATGTAATTTAAGATATAACCACTATAATAAACTAGCGTGACAAATATATTTTTGAAAGTGAACTAAGGGTTGGTTTTGATTTCCATGGTCAAATGGTATGAAGAAGACTTTTGAGAATAGATACATCATGTGTTTGTGGAGTATTTATTTCTAGACAAATATTCTACTTTAAAATTAAAATTAGATTTCTAACTTTTATTAATAATGTTAATGTGTTGTACAATTATGAAAGAAGTAAGGCCCAAAATGAAAAGGTAATTTTGTTGACAAATCCTTGAATTCTAATCAAAATTGCGATTGAGTACCTTCCTAAAATTCCAAAGAATATCTAGATCTAGTTTCTATTCGATTCATAATTAAATTTTGATATCGGCTCTCTATTCATTGCATATTCCTACTGAATGAAAAACTACATGTATGTGCTTCGTGTTACTTCTTTTTTTATTTTCCAGGTCTGACATAAAAAGAAAATTGAATTCCCAATTGAATGGCATATAAATTTTTTAAAAAAATGTTACATCGATAAATTTTCATTCTCTAACACATTATTTAAACTTGAAGAAGTAAAGAATATATTTATTATTAACTTATAAATATATAAAAATCATGAAGAATGAAAAGTCTACGCCAGTATATTTAAGGTGAGGAGTATGGACAAACGTTCATAGTCCAGATCATACAGTTATTCATGTAATTACCTTATAATAGGGGTGTATTCGCAATAGGGATGACAACGATTTCCGATTTAGGGATGGCAATAGGGATGGCAACGGTTTAGGGTTTAGGTTTAGGTTTTCGATTTAGGGATGGCAATAGGGATGGCAACGGTTTAGGGTTTAGGTTTAGGGATGACAACAGACCCGAAATCGCTCCGTCGGTTCCGATTCTCTAAATGCTAAGCGGTTCTGGGTCCAACTAAACGGTTTACAAATGGGTTTACAAATGGGTAGTTTTTAGTTTTTATGGCACATTTCTAAAAGAAACTATTTACTTCTCTAAAAAATATGTAATTTAAGATATAACCACCATATTGACAAATATATTTTTGAAAGTGAACAAAGGGTTGGTTTTGATTTCCATGGTCAAATGGTATGAAGAAGACTTTTGAGGAAAGATACATATCATGTGGTTGTGGAATATTTCTAGACAAATATTCTAGTAGTATTCTAATTTAAATTAGATTTCTTACTTTTGTTAATAATGTTTAGTATGTTGTACAATTGAGTGGGTCTGTCATAATAATTTTATAAAAATGAATTATAAAAGAAGAGAGGCCCATACAATTATTCATGTAATTATAATAGGGGTGTAATCTAATTCGCAATTAAATGAAACATTAATGAGGTGTAAATGTAATTTAATACAAAAATTAATAATACTAATACCGTGTGTTGAATGGTTTCATGGATTGGTCAATTACCGTGTGCTTAAATGACTCTGGATTCCGAGCCTTTCTTCCAAGAAGGTAAAAAAGAACGTGGTGGGCACTGCAAGTCTGCAATAATAAGGGCTTTCTTGTTGCCCAATTACTTGACATTATTATATATTTACAAGAATTTCCTTACATAAATCCATTTACCTCGTCTCAATTGTTCAAACTGAACAGATTCGTCTGTAAATTATTAATTTTGAATTTTGAAGTAAGGGTGGTGTTCTGATATTTTTGCCACCCGTCAATTTTGAGTTGGATGGTGGCTTTAGAATTTACAACTTGTCAAAATTATACAATTATATAACCCGCTAATTATATAAAATGCACAAAAATGTATATTACAAAGATTAATAATAAATTTTAAATAATATGTAGATATATATATTGTGTAGCAATAGTAATTTTATTCATATTTACGTAACACAATTTATTTTTATTTAAAGAAAGAAATTAAATATCATTTTAACACTTATTTTTATTTTATTTTAATAAAATTTTATTTTCTACAACTAAGGAAATATTTTGTACACATTTATGATTAAATTTTTATAACATTTAAACTATGATTATATGATTTTTATTTATATCACCAATTAATTTTCTACATCCCACCAATTAATTTTTTTAACTAAATCTACAAAATTAATATATTTTATTTAGTTTATTACTAATTAATTAACAACAAAATTAAAAAAAAAACTAAAAACCGCAAACTCGCACGTTAAATTAATTAACTCAATCCAACCGAACCGTGCAGGCGTGCAGTTTGAAAAAATAGTGCAATTTCGAATTGCTATTTTGTCCACTGCTCATATCGAGTCGGTTTGATTTTCTACTACTAAAATAAAATTCTAAAGCGACCAGTCCAGTCCAATCAATTCGAATTAGAGTTTAAAATAATTTTTTTATATATTTATTATTAATTTTATATTAATATATCTTAAAAAATATAATATTTTTCTAACTATATAATATATTTTCTACCTTCACTTCACTCTTCTTGGCATGATCCCAAAAAGAAAAAACGAAAGTGTATTTAAAACTACTTTTCAAAAATATTATTAAACAAAATAAATATTAAATCTGACATGGGATCAAATACTTGTCATGTGAAGAACACGTGGAGATGAGATTTAATACGACCACGACAGACTAGTTAATGGTTTAATGGATTGGGGACAACACTCGGTAACTTCGAGTTGTCTAAGTACCTACTTTGATAGGATCAAATCTCTTCGTAGTTCTTAGATATTGTACTCCTCGATCTTGTAGATTCAGAGATTATTAAGTAATTCTAATTTTTACAGTGTAAACCAAATAAAAATCACTTAATTGATTAAGATGGTATTTATAGCAATCTCTGTAGGGTCATAGGATCGTCTAATTGGGTTGTCAGTATGGGTCCTCTTGTGCTGCCCATAACCATAACATATTAATGTTGCTCTAATATGAATTATTTTATTAAATTACGAAAATGTTCATGCTAATAATTGGAAATCCATCAAATTCTAATATAAATATAAAATAATTTAAAACATTGTGCTCCAATTTCGGCAAAAATTCTGTTTAAAATAAGCTAGCCTAATCAAAATATTCTATTTAATATTTAGTTACTATTTTGCCCATGTTTGTTCTAGTTCATCAAGTGTATTTCCCAATTTGCTTAATAAAATTCATTTAGATTGACTCAGGTTAATCTTAATCTAAATTTGCAATTCAGTGCCAAAATGTTAGCAACTTATTAAGAAATATGTTAAAAAGAACGAAAATCCCTATTACATACTCTTTAATTTGAACATTTACGTTCAAGGTTTGAGGGTTATTAATTATTTGGTGAAAAACAAAAAATTAAAAGAGGGACAAAAAATAAGAAATCTTTTTTTTATTATACACCAACAAATTTCATTAGTATTGCAATGGAACTGGTCAACGATAAGATGTATTATAATAGGTAGTCAGTTATTATAAGATATTATAATAGGGACTGCCTATTATTATATTCTACATAGCTAATTGTCAAATTATGAATCAATCTTATTTAATCTTAAAGATCAAAGTCAATTTATACACAACTAGAAGAAGAATGAAAGGCAACTAGTCTAGATATGGTAAATAATATCAAATCCTAATGATGGTAAATCATATAAAATCCTAATACCCCCCTCAAGTTGGAGCGTGCGTAGGATGAACGCCTAACTTGCGAAGGAGAAAATCAAATTGCTTCTTCCCAAGAGCCTTGGTAAAAAAATCCGCTAGTTGATCAGTGGTCGAGACATGTGAAGGTCGAATTAGATGTTCAGCTATTGCATCTCGGACAAAGTGACAATCCACTTCAATATGTTTGGTGCGTTCGTGAAACACCGGATTTTGAGCAATGTGAAGAGCAGAATGACTATCACAAAATACCGCCATAGCGTCCGTGGTATGAACTCCGAGACTAGCCAACAAACCCTTGAGCCATTTGAGCTCGCACGTGAGCATTGCTAGGGCACGGTATTCTGCCTCGGCTGACGAACGGGAGACCGTATGTTGCTTCTTAGTTTTCCAAGAGATGGGCGAGTTACCAAGCTGCACGAACCAGCCTGTGAGGGACCGTCGGGTGAGAGGACAACTGGCCCAGTCAGAATCGCACCATCCAGATATACGAAGATCATTATCAGCAGCCAAAAATATTCCTCGACCCGGATTCCCTTTGAGGTACCGAACCACACGGACTGCTGCATCCCAATGTTCGATTCGCGGCTCATGTAGAAATTGAGATAGAATGTGAACTACGTATGACAAATCCGGTCGTGTTACTGCCAAGTAAACAAGACGTCCAACAAGTCTCCTATACTTCTCGGGGTTATCCAGCAGAGGTCCCTCAGCATGACCCAAACGATGGTTTTGCTCGATGGGGAAGGGTGACGGCTTGGAACCAAGGAGACCGGTTTCACCAATAATGTCCAAGGCATACTTTCGTTGTGATAAGAATATGCCATCCGCGCCTCTTGACACCTCGATCCCTAAGAAGTATTTCAACTTTCCGAGATCCTTCATATGAAAACATTTACTCAAATATTCCTTGAATGCAACAATTGCCTTGGTATTGTTTCCGGAAATGACTAAGTCATCCACATATACGAGTATGTGTAGGCGAACGTCCCCACTATGCAATGTAAATAGCGAGTAGTCGGAGTATGACTGAGTGAACCCGTAGTTTTTCAGTGCCTCAGCGAGTTTGGCAAACCAACACCGAGGGGCCTGTCGAAGACCATACAGTGATTTTCGAACGCGGCAGACGAGCCCGGGTGTGCTGACTTCGAACCCGGGGGGCAGCCGCATGTACACTTCCTCGTCGAGATCACCATGCAGAAAAGCGTTGTGTACATCCATCTGATGAAGTTCCCACTGCTTAGCCGCCGCCACGGCTAGGAATGTTCGAACCGTGACAGTTTTGGCCACTGGGGCAAATGTCTCCCCATAATCAATTCCTTCTATCTGATGGTTGCCAAAGACAACAAGACGAGCTTTCAGCCTCTCGATACTGCCATCAGCGTGATACTTGATTTTGTAGACCCACTTACACTCGAGAGCCTTCTTTCCGGGGGGTAGCCGCTCCATAGTCCAAGTACCATTATCCTCGAGCGCCCGAATTTCATTGCGCATAGCATCTCGCCATCCGGGATCGAGAACCGCTGCTTTGAAGCTATTGGGTTCTTCTCCGGCTGTAATTGCTGCAAGAAAGTGTCTATGGTGGATAGAAAAATTATCACAATTCACAAAGCTCGCGATAGGATACGGGTTACCTGAGGATACCGGAGGTGTAGGCGAGTAGGGAGATGACTTTTCTTTCCAAACCGTGTGTGTGACATAGTCCCGAAGAAGAACTGAGGGTTTTTTGATTCTCTGACCTTTCCCACCATTAACTGATTCTGTGTCCATTCCCGGAGAAGGGTTGTATCCGTTTTCACCAACCGAGCCTGAGGAGTCGGTCTCGGTTGCAAACTCATTCAATGGAGCTGACTCAACTGCCTCACCCGAGATCGTGACGACCCCCTTTTCGGCTGTCTGGTGGGGGCCGAAGTCGGCCAAGAGGTCATCGAACCGCGGAAGCGGGGCGGTAGGCGGCACTTCTCGGGAGACAGGATCCTTGTATGGAAAAATATGCTCATAAAACACAACATCTCGAGACACAAAAAATGACCCGGTATCAAGGTCGTATAATTTCCATCCTTTCGTGCCGAAGGGATAACCTACGAAAATACACTTGCGACTTCTTTTCGCGAATTTATCCCCGTTTTGGTTTTGATTGTGTGCATAACATAAACAGCCGAAAACACGCAAATTATCAAAAGACGGTTTCTTGCCAAAAAGACGTTCATATGGAGTAGAGTTATCTAAGATAACAGACGGTGTTCTATTTATCAGATAACATGCACTCAAAATACATTCTCCCTAAAAACTAGTGGGTAAATTGGCTTGGAACATAAGAGCTCGTACAACATTTAATATATGTCGATGCTTTCGCTCGACTCTACCATTCTGTTGAGGAGTGCCTACACACGAAGTTTGAAAGATAATTCCATGTTTCTTAAAATGTTCGGATAAGCGCTTAAATTCAGTTCCATTGTCACTACGAACCATTTTCACCCTTTTACCAAATTGACGATCAATTAAGGCCAAAAATTCCAAAAACATATTAGTGACCTCTGTCTTGGAAGCAAGTAAATAGACCCAAACCGCACGTGAATAATCATCAACTATAGTTAAAAAATAAATAGCACCACAAGGGGAAGGGGTCCTATAGGGCCCCCATAAGTCACAATGAATTAATTCAAAACACGACGAAGTTTTTTCGGTACTAGAAGGAAAAGAAGTTCTAGAATGCTTAGCATGATGGCAAACATCACATGCATGAAATTTTGAATCACTACTACTGCAAATATTCGGTAAAAGACGAACGACTTTATCTGAGGGATGTCCTAACCGTAGATGCCACAAATCAGCGGAAGCCATTCCATTAACTGTCAAAGCTCGTATCTGCGACACAGGTTTGAAAAAGAAAAGTCCATCTCGTCTCTCACCTCCTCCAATCGGCATCCTCGAAGTGTGGTCCTGAATAATACAAAGACTGTTAGTGAATGTCACAATACAGTCCAATTCGTCAATGAGTTGAGAAATAGATATCAAATTGCAATTCAAAGTCGGCACGTATAAAACATGCGACAAGAGTAATGTGTCAGCGAGTCGAACGATCCCTTCTTTAGTGGCCTTGACTCGTTGACCGTCTGGTAGCCCGACTGGACAATTGAATACGTCAATGGCTTCGGTCAGGACATCGAGGGCTCCCGTGACATGATTCGACGCACCAGTATCCAAAATCCAACTCGAAGACATACCATTCATTCGATCCTCTCTCTTTTTTTTTTTTTTTTTTTTTTGAGAAAACCTAGGTTAAAACCCTAGGCTCTGGTACCATGTCAAATTATGAATCAATCTTATTTAATCTTAAAGATCAGAGTCAATTTATACACAACTAGAAGAAGAATGAAAGGCAACTAGTCTAGATATGGTAAATAATATCAAATCCTAATGATGATAAATCATATCAAATCCTAATACTAATGTCATTAAATGATTCAAAAACAAAAGATAGTAAGTTCATCAAACATTTATAAATTTTTAGTTTAAAATAATGAATCAACTTCGTTTATTTAACTTTATTATATATGTGATATTAAAATGAAATATCATTTTAAAACCAAAAATCCAAAATAGCAGTTGAGGCGACATTCAAATATTTAGCAACCAATTTAACAACCTTAATGACACTGGGACATTAGTGCTGGCAAATAGGCCATATTTTAATGCAAAATAAGCAGCATGGTCTTACCAAACAACAGACATGCAAGCAAAATAATATTAATGAACCCCAATAAATGTCTTGTTCAAATAATTGAACCCCACTTTTTATTTTTTCCATTTTCAAAGCTATATTACATCTGAATAATATTTCATTTTGATTGAAACCCTTTAGATTAATCTCTTAAAATCTTTTTTTTTTTTTTGTTGCAAATGGAGAATATTGAAGGACGACGATCATTGGCTGAAACACCCACCTGGGCTGTTGCCACTGTCATCACTCTCTTGGTTAGCATTGGGTTTTTCATTCATGGAGGTTTAAAGAAATTTGGGAAGGTTAATTTCTTTAAAAATTTTTTTTTTGACTTATATCATATATATATATATATACTCTATTTAATTTATATCTATGTTTAATAATTTGAAGGTTAATTATGCTTATCATGTTTTAAGACATATAAATTCTTGATTTTTGAGATTTTTTTTAAATGAATGATTGTTATGTATGGCAGTGGTTGGATAAAACTAAAAGGAAACCTCTTGCTTCTGCACTGGACAAGATTAAGGAAGGTAATTGTTTTCTGGTTTATTTGTTTGTATTTCGGGAAAATTGTAGTTTTAGTCCCATAGGATACGATATCTTGCAATTAGGCCCATTATTTACAAACTTGCAAAATTAATCCCGTATATGTGTTTATGCATTTTTAGTCCCAGTCGCTATAAGTTTGATGAAACTGTTGGTTTGGTTGCATATCTTACTCATTCACATGAACATTACTTCATTTGCACAAATTTGATGAAAATCCCTGTATGTAAAACTTGCAAAAAGATCATCTTTTTATTAACATTTAGACTATAGGGTTGAAAAAGTTATGGGGTTTTATGCAATTTGTCCAATCTATATGTAAACCTTAAGGGTGTGTTTGTATCGAGTTATTTGGATTTGAGGAAGGGATTTGGAGGAAGGATTTCAAATGACTCTAAAATGGAGTAATTTGATATTCACGTGGAGAAAATATGTCAAAATGAATGACAAGGGATTTGAAATCCATCGTAACATGAATTCATCCAGACAAACTAAAATGGATTTGTCGATGAATTTGAAATCCATGTTTTCAAATCCTCCAATCCAAACACACCATAAGGGTGTGCGCATGCCAATTCTGAAATTCCACCCATTTTCTTAACGAACGGATGGGACTAAAAGTGCAAATAGAAGAATTTTATGGGACTAAAATTGCAATAATAGACCGTATCCCATGAGACTAATATTGCAATTTTCCCTTAGTACTTCTTATTGTTTTTGTTTTCTTACAAGCTTGTTTGGTGTTAACCAGAGCTAATGGTATTTGGACTTATGTCATTGCTGATGGGTCATTGGATCATTTTTGTGGCCAAAATATGTGTAAAGTCATCGGCTTTGAGCAGCCGTTTCTATCCATGTGTGCCTAAGCATCGTCCCTTTGAAAGTAACTCTGTTCTTCTAAGTTCAAAACACTCAAACTCTTCGATTTCACGATCGTTATTGGAGGAAATGCATCATGATTTTTGTCCTAAGGTATTATTTACATATTTATTCTTACAACATTAATGTTCTTCAAACAAAATGCACTTTCATTATTAGCATAAATCTCAGCTTCACTTTTGTTTCTCAGATTTTCATGTTCGTCATTTTATCGTAAATTTGATAATATAAGCTTATAGTAGGAAACAATTACGATTATTTCTGGCTTCTCTTTAGAAGGTGTCTAGTCAAATATTGGTTGACTGATGTTTAAGACTGTACTCGTATAATGGGATCAAGTCTGACGTAGTTCTAATGATTACTTGCACGTTGTAATTCGATAGCATGTATAGGTACCATAAACATCTGTCCCCACTGGGACAGTGAGCATTTAATGAAGTATTTATGTTACTTAATCACTATTCATGATTTGACATCTGGACCGATACCTACCTGCCATTTGTAATTATTCTGATGGTCCACGTAATATATTTTCATCCGGGTCGGATTACATAAATACCCGTACCCGTTACCCAATGACCCATATAATACTGGGCAATTTTGTACCTCGTATCGTATCAACGACCGATTAATAAGGTGTTTTTGTGTCTTTTGTTAATATCTCACCTCGTATGTCAATTTTACTCGTACTCGAATTTACTCCATATCAGAAGGGAAATTGTAACATCATTTTTTTTTCAGGGTCGTGAACCATTTGCTTCATACGAGAGCCTGGAGCAGCTTCATCGTTTCTTGTTCGTTCTGGGCGTTACTCATGTCTCATACAGTTTTTTAGCCATTGCTTTAGCCATGATCAAGGTCAATATTCCATCTCCAAACCTTACTTTTTTGCTAGCATTCGTAAAAAAAATTCGGTCTGAAAGTGCAGATTTATAGCTGGAGAACATGGGAAAATCATGCCAAGACAATGGCTCTTCGACGATTGCTAACTGCAGACACTCGTGCTGGTGATTGAAATATTTTGCGTTATAACCCTGTTTGCAAAAAATGGAAAAAAAAAAAAAAACTTTTGCGCTTTTTGCTGAATTTAAGCTGGCTTTTGTTGTTTGGTTTCACTGCTTTGGTTATGCAAACGAACCCGAATTCAGCCCTTTTTGTAATTTTAGCGTTTCTTAAAAAGCACAAGTTTTTGCAAACAATGTTTATTTATGGGACAAATATATTCCCTTAAAACCGACGAAACTGATAAGTTTGTTTGTTTCAAATATGTGATATTAGATTCACAAGACGTTGGAACAGATGGTGCGCGAATAATGCGTCTATCAAGTTTTATATTCAATCACACTTCTCATCCATGGAGTCAGCACAAATTTCTTGTTTGGCTGGTAAGCGTAAAAGTCACTAGTGAATTATATTTACCGAATGTGATATGCCAGTGATGAATGATCTGAGCTTAGAATTACAGTAAAATATGTTAGGAATATAATGCCAATGATGAAAATAATTACTCGAAAGAAAAAATAATAAAAGAATAAGAATTGTTGACTCAGTTCGTCAGATTACGTCTATATATTTCGTAAGTTTTTTTGTTTTTTCTGAGTTACAAAGATATTGGAGCTATTTATAAAATAAGATACGTAACCCTAATTGGAGAATGATTACGTAAAAATTAAAATACCCCTCAAAATTTTTTGGCGAATGCTGTGGCCCTGTTTACAGTCCTTCAGGCTCCATAACTCAACAAAATAATGCACTATCATAATCATATAAATATTAATAACAGAAACAGCAATTAGACGAGGCAAGGGTGAGAATATACTATCTGAGTTTCCGATTAGAATAGGTGAAAAATCACCTTTAGCTATAGTTTGTGTGCATTTTTAGGATTGTTATTGCGTTTGAATAGATAGTAAAAATAATTTTTTTTCTCCAGCTTTGTTTCAGTCGTCAGTTTTGGAGTTCGATTAACCAAGCAGACTACATGGCTTTGCGACTGGGATTTATTACTGTAAGTTCTCGATTTTTTTGGTTCTAATTTGTCGATTCAATACACTTGGAGAATTAGTATATGAATGTAATTTATGATAATTGAATATGTATTACTGTATATTGTTGTTATACAGAAATTAAAAAAGCGTATTTCTACTATCTTTTTATTTTGATACGTTTTGCAGACTCATCAATTACCTTTCACCTATGATTTCCATAACTACATGCTTCGAAGTATGGAGGAAGAATTTCGAGATATTGTTGGCATTAGGTAACACACTATTTGTTTAGTGTTAATTTCTAAAGTAGCTTAAAGAATGATTCGTTTTTTTTTCTTGTTCGTGATGTAGTCTTTTATGCATCTTTTATACTAGATTAAATAGTAAATTCTATATTGTGGGTTCGTTTAGTTTTAGCTTATTCAATAAAGACAAAGTAAGTATAGTGTTTCGAATTTCTAAAGCTTCGATTTTGCCATAGATACAAATAGAAAGAGTCTAACGAATTCTCCTCCGTTTTGCAGTATTCCACTTTGGATTTTCACGATTACATGCACTATTCTAGGCTTTCATGGTAAATTCTTCTTAATTAAAATTATATTTACCTTGAAATTGTGGTTCAAATTATATTTCTCGTTGATCGTAATAAATGGCACGTTGATGCAAAATATAAAGTTACTTAAAAATTTCTTTGTGCTGTTAAAAAATTGACTAAAAACAGGTTTTGGTTGCATGATAATAGAAAGTTCCATTCATTCTTATTGCTGTTAAAAAAACGGGTTTTGGTTTATGATATAGTGTTGAGAATATAATCTGATTTTTTTTTCATTTCCTTATATTTTATAACTTTTTTTTAATATTTTAGTAACTTGAGATCATCGGAATGTTTACATGGAATTTCTACTCTACAAGAGCGTGTGTTATGAATCTCGTGATATGTTTTTGTAACATGGAAGTTATTAAAGTTGTGTAAAGTTTCGGTAAATAATATTTACGAGTAAAAGCAACTTATGCATGTTCATAACGCAATTTTCTGTAAAATTATATTGAATTATCATTTCTGCAATCTTCATCGATCTTTATTCTTCTATTAGTAGTCTAAGGTGTAACGTTTTCCGTCCCTGATCAGGAACAAATATTTACTTCTGGATTTCTTTCCTTCCCGCCATTGTAAGTATTTAACTATTTTCTTCACAAGTTAACCGTTTTTTATATTCTTTCACACTGTCTTCGCGAGTATCTCTTTCAATAAAACCTCAAAATCACCCATTTTCGTAAGAAATCTAGCCGAACTTGCTGACATCATCATCCTAATAAGCGAATTTAGGCCGTAAATACACTATAAACGAGGTGTAATAAGTGTAATTAACCCATCTTTATAACATAATCTCAATTTTGGTTTGAGTAGTTGATCCTCGTGGTTGGTACAAAATTGCATCGCATAGTTGTCAAGCTGGCTGTTGAAATTATGGACTCGAGTCAATGGACAGGATTTCGACGGTTCAATCTGAGGGATGAGCTTTTCTGGTTTGGCAACCCGAGGTTCCTTCTTCGCTTGATACAATTTGTATCTTTCCAGGTTACTCGACTCGATCTTAGCTCTTTCGTTTTCTTTTTTCACTTGAAATCGGGTCTAATAGAAAAGAAACTATCGAGAATCATCGATTTTATTACGTGTTTTTTTGTGTTAATGCATGCAGAATGCATTTGAGATGGCAACTTACTTATGGTCCCTGGTAAGTATATTTATTTTCTTAAGCATTCTATTATTCAAAACTGCACATATTTACCTTCAAATTTTGTTTCGTCTAATTTGGTAATTTGTTTCGTCTTTTGTTAATCAACTATGGGGAAATTTCAAATTTAGTCCCATATGATATCATGATTCTAGTTTTATTCCCACGCTTTACGAAATTTTGCACACAGTCCCAATAATCTGATAAAGTTGCAATGTTAGTCACTTAGTCCTATACTTTATTTTGGTTATTTAAAATTGCAATTTGCCCCCTTAAACTATACAAATTAAAAGATATCAAACTCCCTGTTGAACAAATATTATTGTCATTTACCCCCATAAAAATTAGAAGAAAATAAAAAATGATTGAGGAAAATGATGTTTGGTCCATATTATGAACGTCCGGCTAAACCTATATGTTCTCTTTTTTCAATTTTTTAATTATTTTCTTTGGGTAAGAAGCAAATAATATTTTTTAGAGGGTTGCTTAATATATCTTGTTTAGTTGAATGAGCAAAATGCAACTTATAATAACAAAAATAAAGTATGAGACTAACATTGTTATAAAAAATGACTAATATTGCAACTAGTGTGGACTAAAACTAAAATCAAAATATCTTATGAAACTAAAATTAGGATTTTCTCATCAACTATCCTTCAAATTTTTTTTTTGTTCCAGTGGGAAATTAAGGAACCATCATGTTTCACGAGTGATCGAAGTTTCCTAGTAATCCGGCTAACATTTGGGTACGCTATTTCATGCCGTTTCAATGAATAGGCTCAGTTGAAATCGAAAGAAAAAAATTGTATATTGAATTCGATCTTTTTTGTTTTTCACAGAGTCGTCTCTCAGTTTTGGTGTAGCTTTATCACTTTCCCTCTTTATGTTATTGTAACTCAGGTAAAATAAGAGATTTTGAACTCAAATTTTCCATTTCTAGGGAAAAATCTATCTTGGTCCGGGACCGTTGGTCCCAGCCAAGATAGGCCACAAATTTTATAGGGGTGGGTGGTTTTATCCACCACCCCAAGTGTATACCACCCCACCCCAAAGTGAAAACTTGTGGTTAAAACTGGACCGGGACCAACGGTCCTGGTCCAGGATAGAATCACCCCATTTCTAGTGTCTTTTTTTATGACATATTATGAGATTTTGTTGATGCAGATGGGTTCAAAATACAAGAAAACCATAGTTTCCGAAAATGTGAGAAAATCGCTTCACGGATGGCGAAGGAAGGTGAAAGCTAGACACGATAAACCAGCATTCACATTGTTAACTGCACCATCGACCTCGTCTTCATCAGTCGTGGTGGACGAGGAAGAACGAAGCATTGGTAAAGGATTTGAAGATACTTCGTTATCGAATCAGAATAATTCTTTGGAATAAAATTAGTTTGAAAAAAAAAATAGATTTAAAAAAAAGTGTTGAAATTTTATTTTTTTGTGTGTAAAAGTGATAAAATAGTTAAAAGTTGGGTCAGTTTGCAAAACTTTCTTAAAAGCAGAAAAAAAAAATAGAAGAGCACGATTATAGCGAATAGGATCCTCTACTCCAAAGTTATGCTTCATCTTCTACTTCATCCGTTAGATTTTTGACATGTGTAAAACACATTAAACTTGTTTGGTTTGTATCAATTGTCTTTATATGTCTACTTTATAAAAATGGGAAATAGATAAATAGGGAAAATTAATAACATAGTTATGGAAAATCTTTTTATGGGTGGATTTAAAATTCAAATTTGTATAAACTAACAAAGAATCAGATTAATAAACTCAATTTGTATAAACTCAAATTAATAACCAATTTTTTTATTAAAATTTATAAATAGAAAATCTATAAAAATTTAAAATTCAATTTGGAAATAAAAATTTAATCATGTGAAAAATCAAAATATTGTTAGAATTTTGGAAACGGGAAAAGAGAATAGTAGAGATGGTTTGATAGAGAATAAGAAATTTAGAATTTCATTAAAAGATGAAGAATGAAATCGGGTGGAACTACTGTTTCGCTTAAAAAGTTAAACATTGGTGGAAATGTGAAATATGGAAAAAAAACTAAAGTTAAGGAAATGTTTCACATTTCCTTTCTTTCTAATCAAGATTTTTTTAGATTCGTATGCTAATAAACCTTTTTTTGGCAAGTCTTAATTATACTAAACCAAACAAGTATTAGTAAGACTAAAATAGTTTTACACATGTCAAAAATCTAACGGATAGAGTAGAAGATGAAACATAATTTTGGAGTATCGAATCCTATTCACGATTCTAGTTTCACCATAAAAGGTAATCAAATTTTCTATTCCAAAACTGTATTCCATCTCATATTCCATGTATTAGATGTTTGACACGTGTTAAAAAATTCACACATGTTAAACATCATTTAAAAAATGCATTTTTGAATTACACATGTCAAATAACTAACTATCTGAAATAGGAGATAGAATAAGAATTTGGAATAGAGAAACCTAACCCTTAAAGGTATTTTATTAAAACGGTGGTATAATGTAAAAAAAGCATGGCTAAGAACATAATAAGAAACAACACCCGTATTATTAGTATAAATTCTTAATCATTAATGAGAATTTATACTGAATTCAATATAAAAAATGAAAACAAGTACTAATTTTTAAATTAAGAACATATTTGTCCATGAAATTTCACATTGTTTTGAATGAGGAAAGAATTATAATTAATATTTTATGTAATATTTTTTCAGATAATAAAATGATGCACTATTAAACTATTTTTTTAATTTTAAAATTCAGAAGTTTTGAACTATATTTTGTTACAAATTTTTACATTGCTCTAAATATATTGTTCTTTCTTTCTTGTAATATTTTTATTTAATTTTAAATTGTTCCCAATTCCACGTGTTTTTCTTTTATTGTCCCTTATGAGAACTCAATCAAACCAAAGAACTTCACGTGATGACCTTGAAAAACGAAGTGATTGAATTTTTGCAACAAATTGTACAAAAGCACATATAAGCATCATACACTTTTCTTTCCCTGCTTGCCACCACTTTAAGAAGACAAAATGTCTACTCATGCTTGCCTGTGATTTTTACATAAATATTTGCTCATATAGGTTAATAAAAAGGGTGATTTTTTGATGAATTTTAAAAGTCCTTTTTTTTTTGGGGAGATATCTAATAAGATGAATTTCATGAATAAAAGTTTTGAGTTTTCTAATTTTAATTTTGTCGAGCCTTAGACTTCTAGCAATTTTTTTTTATTAAACCTAAATAATAAACTAAAAAAGTTCACTTATTTCCTTGGATGTTTTTTTTTGTAAGTTTTCATTTTGCTGCTATATGTATGGCATCTGGTGAAATTTAATGATCTTGTAAAATCTAACATAAGATTTTCTATTTCAAATTGTGTTCCATCTTATATATCAAATATTTAAAAGTTTAACATATGAAATAAATTAACACGTGTTAAATATTTAAATATCTGAAATAGAAAATGTGACACTATTTTAAAATAGAAAATTATATCCCTTAATCATTTTAAAATGAAGTAGAGATAAGGAAGAAAAATAAGGAGCATGCAAAAAAAAAAAAAAGAAGTATGAAAATTGGTGCAAACTACAGTTCAAAGAAAACCACAATATATATCACGGATTGAACTTTTGCAGTCACGGATTTTTATTGAAGTTCTCAAACTATTAACAACATTACAAAATTCCCAGTCCATTATTACTTTGTCCATTCATCAATTATTTAATTATGAATTTACACATTTGCCCTCTTCAAAATTCTTTTACCTATAAAACCCTAATCACAAACTCAACAAATTGTAGCTAAAACATGGGTTCAAAAACTACAGCATTGTTCTTGGTTTGCATGTTTTGCATGTTGATAACATTGCCACCTGCTTATGCATGGCAACAAAACTGCCCTCCTTATCCACCTTATCGCCGCCCTAGCCCCCCTTCGACTCCCCGCCCCCACCCCCCATCACCGCCTCATCACCGCCCGCCACCTCATCACCGCCCACCGTCAGTCCCGAGGCCACTCCCTCCGAGAACCCCCCGCCCCATTCCACCGCCACCTCCTGGAGGCGGTGGTAGAGGTGGGGCCCCACCACGCGTGTTACCACCTATAGTTAATCCACCTGTAATCGTCCCACCAATCATCATGCCACCGCCACCTCCTGGCGGCGGCGGCGGCGGAGGTGGGGCCCCACCACGCGTTTTACCACCTATAGTTAATCCACCTGGAATTGTCCCACCGATCATCATGCCACCGCCCATTATTTCACCGCCGGGGATAATCCCGCCCATCATCAACCCTCCGGGCATAGTACCTCCGATAACAAGACCACCACCATCTTCTTCTTATCCACCTTATACACCGCCAGGAGGTGGCGGTGGTGGTGGTGGAGGAGGTGGCGTTACACCGCCTCTGGCGACATGCCCGATAAATGCACTAAAACTAGGGCTTTGTTTGGATGTGCTAGGAGGATTAGTGCATGTTGGGATTGGAAATCCAATTGAGAACATATGCTGTCCAGTGATACAAGGGTTGCTTGAGCTAGAAGCTGCCATATGTTTATGCACAACAATAAGGCTCAAGCTTCTAAATCTCAACATTTTCCTACCTATAGCCCTTCAAGTGCTGGCTACATGTGGGTTAACCCCTCCACCTGGTTTTGTTTGCCCTCCTCTGTAATTGTACAAAATTTAGTGTTTTAATTTGGTTTTGAAGGTTGTTTTTCATTTTCATCATGGATCTTTAAGGTTTGTGACTCTAATAACTGTACTATTGTGCTGATTAATGTCAATAATGTTCATTATGTGAGTACACTCGAGTTTTTTATGACATGCAATTTTTCTTTCCTTTTCTAATTATTGCAATCTAATTTTGTTGGGATTTGATAATGTAGTTCCCAAAAGCAAGAAAAATTCAAATCTTGAGAAATTTCCATGCAACAAAAAGTATAAGTAGTAAGAAAATTTGAGGTGAGAATGTTAAAAGTGCCACGTGATGAGTGACGATAATGTTTACTTTGCCACACTAATGATTTGTCGTAACAAGATTCTTGTAACAAGATACATTAATAAGTTATTATTAGTGATAAATAGTGACACATATTTATTGACAATTTAACGACAACACATATAATATTTATCATCACTAAAACATAGGGGTGAAAATGAGTACTCGAGTCGAGTCGAGCCGAACGCATTAGTGTTCAAGCTTGTTTGAATTACAATCGAGCTTTAAAAATTGTGTTTGAATTTGTTTTGATTGTTCATTGAGCTGAGCTCAAACGAGCTTTAATCGAGCCGATCACGAGTCGAGTTCGAGTAGTTTGAATATTTTGTACATATTTTTGTTATTTTTTGCTAATCGAGCCGAGCTCGAGTCGAGCTTTAAAATTTATCGAACATAAAAAGTTGTTCAAGTGTGGTTTGATAAAATATCGAACCGAACTCGAACCGAGCTTTTAGCGATCGAGCTCGAATCGAGTATCGAATATCGAGTAAAATTTTCACTCCTACTAAAACATAATTGATGATGTGTTACTTATGGTCAACAACAACAACAATATTTTGTCAAAGTGAGAACTTACAATTTTTGTCTTTGTTAAACTTGTGAAAGTTATTTTCATGACAAAATATAAACTCTTGTGAGTTAATATACAAAATTAGTGAAATATTTGATATTATCACTTGACCTTTTCACTTTTACTTTACTATCAAAATGCACGTGTGTTGCACATGGAAACGTGTGGTGCATGAAATGTTTGGATGTAATTTAATACTAATTTTTCTTAACGATTAAGAATACATATATATAATTCGATAATTATACCTAAGTAGAGTCAAACAATTCATATCATGATTCTCATTTACTACTTTAAAACAAAATAATTCTCGAATTATAACTTTTATAAAATAATTTAATATTATTAATTATTATTTTTAGTGCATATGTATTGCCATGTGAGTACAAACTGATTCAAATTTTATTTTCTTATTGTCGCTTTATGAGTTATTTGTTGGATGACATTCTTAACACTTTTCTAAGAAGAAAAAATTTCAGGGATAACGTTTCACTTTTTAACTTTTTTTGTGTATTCACGTAGTATATAAATTAAAGGACAGTGAAAGACAATTGGATAGTGGTTTTTCATTATTATTTTTAGAATATTGTTTATGGATATTATGGTAATTTAATATAAAATGAAGTTCTTGTTTGTGTTGGAAAAGTTTTATTGGTTTATCATTTACTCCATATATTGAATATATGTTAAATTAAATTTAGTTATATTTTGAGATAAATAAGATTATCTGAGATAAATAAGATTATCTTGAGATTAACAAAATATTTTAAAAATAATTCTAAAAAGATTATGTAACAAAGCTTTTGAAATTGTGATTAGAAAAATAACAAACTCTAAAAATTAATAGTTATAAATCAAGGTTTTAACTTTTCACATACTAATTATAAAGAAATTAAAATGTTATTAGAGAAATTAGATTCGAAGTTCATTCTTCTAACACAGCCATATCAAAAATTTGTTATGATCATTATATTTTTTTAAATTATATTTTAATTAGTATCAATTCTAATATTAAATATTTTCAGATCATAATTTAGGTATGGATGCACATATTTTCTCGGTCTTTATGTTAGTGAAGAATATGAAATCAATCATCATATAACCATTCTTTTCCTTCACTTTGTTTTGGTCATTGTCGTAAGTCAAATTACAGATATTTATTGGATGAAAGCTATATAATCCCATGTAATAAAAAATGGGAAGCATTAACCACTATTTTTCATTTATTCTTCTTCCTAAGTATTAAATAAAATAAATAAATAATAGGGAATAAATAACATGCATGTTATTCAAAACTATGTAAAATATATAATATATTATAATTACTTATATCCCTATTTATAAGTGCGTTGCATGTAAATATCATACTCTTTTAATAAGTATTATTAAAAAAAATTAGAAATATATAAGTGAAACATAATAACAATCGGTGTATAATTGAAACATGATAAATGTTAATTTCTAAAAAAATATCAAAATAATATGATCTAAAAATAATTATGGAAATAATATAAGATGACATCGGTCTTCGTTTAAAAGACCACATCCCCGATGCCGTCTTTACCATTTATTTATTTTTAAATAGAAAAGTAGAAGACAGACATCACAGATTATTCTTTTATCTTTTAATTATTTTCGATTGTCTTCTTATATTTGGTTTTTAACTAATAAATAAAAGTGGTGAATCCATTAGCTTTCATGTTGGAGTGTGTGGGGGTGTTAACTTGGCTGTCCAATTTTCATTAATTTCAGTAACTCATTTTAGACATTGATTAACTCTAATGTCTTTTAAATTGTATATTGATTAGATAACATTTGAGGATATCATGAAATAAAATTACATGTTTTTCTTTTTTATATATTTGATACCATCAAACTTTATATATAACATTACTTCAATTCCAAATCCTTTTTCTTTTTAGATTTGAGCCATGAAGTCCTAATTCCCATTCCATTTTCTCAACATCTTTTCACCATTTATATCCATTTAGCTTTTCGATTCAGACAATAGCTTACCAAAAATAATCACCTTTTCCTTATAGGATAAGATAATTCGACCATCAAAATAAAATAAAAATTAAAAACAATGTGGGTCATCTTATTATACTCTTTTATCTTTAAATAAATAATACTTGAATACATTGATGTATGTTTAAACAAAATCAATAACATGATAATACTACAACTGTATTACATAATTACTTTTTATTCTTCATTAATGCAGACATTAAATTCTAATTGGTCACATTTAATAAATTTATAGAAGAAAAGGGTGTGGGTTATTATTACGAAAACACTCTTGTGTTAATTTAAAATTCATAAATACTCCTCTTTATAAAAAAATAAGCAAAACAAACCTCCTATTTTATTAAATTATGCTTAAAGCTATATATTTTCTCTGCATTACTTTTTCACCTCTCTCCCTTCGGCCAAAAAAAAAATAAACGTTTTATGATTTTTTTTCAATTTTTTTGCCGTTCTCCCTGCATTTTGTCATACATTTATGCCAAATTCGGATTAATCAACAACAAGTTAGTACCCAAAAATAGTAATAATAAATGAATAATAGTTGAAAAAAAAAAAAGAAGAAGATGGCAATGGTGATGCTGTACTCTTCAATCATATCCAAAACAGTGAAGACGATTCAGTAAATTTAACATTAAATAATAATTAAAAAAATATAAATCATTGAAGACGACACTTGTCATCTTCTATCATTTTCACAATGTATCTATAACTGTGTTGATTTCGAATTTTTTTTAAAGATTTTGTATTATACAGATAAATAATTAATACCCGAATAATTCAACAGTACTTAAGTTGAAGTAAGGTTAAACTCGTTTTTCCTCTATGTGTTCAAGCACCACAACAACATATTTATATAAAATACCCATATTGTATGTCAATTTAAAATTCACTCCCTATTTATTATAGTAGTTTGCTCCTTAGTAACTAAGTATAGTTTGATCATTTTACAAATACTTTAAGTTTGTTTTGATAATTATTGATAGTTCATCCTATTATTCATAGTTGATTATATTCAATCATATAATTAATAAGGATAAGAAATTGAATTTGCAAGTTGAAAAAACATTTAGTTTGTCCATACATTTTGTATATAATAGATATATTAGATCATTGAAGGTAGAAGTGCAAAATCAATTTGAACTGTTAATGGAAATAAATTTGCTATGAAGTGGGGTGGGGTCACTACAAGAAATTTCAAATCTGCACATACGCCTTGTTTTAGGGCCTCTTTCGGGCAGCTGGCCTTCGTCTTGGCAGCCGGCGAGGGTGACGATGAAGGACATGGCTTTGGCATTGGGCAAGTTCCACTTGAACTAGAAAGAGTGAAGAATACTAGGTTTAGTACTAGGAAAAGGGCAATTTTTGTGTTATTTGAAGACATTTTCATCAAAGTAACCCTAGTTGTGTTGTGGGGGTGTGGGTGGAGATAAGAAATGTGTTTTGGGATGGGAGAGTATGTAGTAATAAGTGGGTTTTTATAGGGAAAAAATGTGGGGAAAAATTGCAATATTGGTTCCATTTCATAAAGTTAATAGCAATTTAGGTCATCTCCAACCCAAAAATCCATTTTGCATTAATTTGGCGCAAAAATTTCACCAATTTGGCGCCGCCACAGTAAATTCACTGCACCAAATAAAGCCTAAAAGTTTTACGTATTATATATTTTCACCCAAAACATATAATTTGTTAATAAAATTCACAAAAATAAAAATATTTTGTTATTAAATAATTAAAAATTGTATTAATTGCAATTAAATATTCAATTATTTTTGTATTAATGCTTTTAGTTTCTAAAAATATACATTTTTAGACAAGTTTTAGTATATTTTTTATTTAAAATTAAATTATAAAACTTGTATTTTATTCTAGTTGAATTAAATATAGCTTATATGATTTATTTATAACAAATTAAATTTTTATTGAAAATATCAAACTAATTAATAATAAAATATACATTTTTTTATAAATTAGAGTATACAATATTTATTTATAATTTAATAATAAACTTAAATTAATGTATAATTGAATGAAATATAATGAATATGATATAATTATGACTAATTAAATTTATAAGTGGCTAAATTAAAAATAATTCAAACTTTATATATTTAAAAGGCGCTAAAATGAAAACAAACATAAAATCAAAGGGACTAAAGTGAAAATCCTAAAAAAAATTAAAATAAAATAACAGTGTTGCGCCTGAATTGGCACAGCTATAGAAAGGCGCAACACTGTAGCTACGTCATTTCTGGCGCAAATTTTGGTGCTGGATTGGAGACACCCTAGCCCCATTTTCAAGCCAACCCACGCTATTCTAACGTGGGTTGGAGATGGTCTTAATCCTATTGTTCCAAAATTGACAAAATAGTTCTATTCCTTTTTCCCTTTTTTTTTTTTTGTAATTTTGGATTCATTCGCTAAAAAAATATGGAACTTTACAAGCGACCTTGACACGCGGTTAAGGGTTTAATAAGGATAAGAAATTGAATTTACAAGTTGAAAAAACACTTAGTTTGTCCATACTTTTTGTATAGATATATTAGATCATTGAAGGTAGAAGTGTAAAATCAATTCGAACTCCTGTTAATGGAAATAAATTTGCTATGAAGTGGGGTGGGGTCACTACAAGAAATTTCACATCTTGTAAGAAAAATACTCGTTACTTAGAATGACCAAATCGTCATGTAACAATGCTTTCGTTACGCATGATTGTCCAATAAAGTCTGTCTCGAAAAATTCTTGAGACAAATCGTTAAAATTGTTATGAATATACTCGTGACGAAATTGTTTTCCTTACAATAGCTTGGCTTCTTGTAACGAGTTTTATCAGAAAAGGTAGTCGTTGACATTACGTTAGAATAAATTCGTTACCAAAATTTTTTTCTTATTAATCGCGTGAATCATTACCAAAAGTTATTGTAACAAGCCCGTCCTTACCAAAAATAAATTCTACTAGGGTTTTGTTATAAGAGGTAAATGTGAAAATAATGTACTCCTCGTAATTGTTTTTACTAATATTTTTGTATTTAATAAGAGAGCAATTTTCATACAGGTCGAAGCCATACATGCAAGTCAAAAATGTACTTACCATACATCGGTGTTATTTTTAAATTTCATTAATATTGCGGGAGATAGTGGCTTTAATACTTACTAAACACATTGAAGTGTATTTCTGTAGATTAGAAGAAATACAACTCATTATCCATACTTTGGGGTGTCATTTTTAAAATTCATTAATATTGAGGGAGATAGTGGATTTGATACTTACTAAACACATTGAATTGTATTTATGTAGATTAGATTGTTGAGTGTAAAAATGTAAAATCACAATTGGAAGAACCACAACTGATTATTCATACTTTTATATAGTAGTATATAGATTTCTATGAAGTGCGTAGGTAATAACACTCCCGCTTTCCTTTTGTCCAAACCCGATATGGGAATCCAAAATACATTTTATAAATTATAGAGGGATTACATTCGTCACGCGATTAATTATTCATTTATTAAAATACACTTGAATTCGGTCAAGCCGGATCCGGTCTAAAATTTCCCCTATGAGCAATCTTTTTTTAATTCAAATTAATACAATAAGCCATTCAAAAACTAAACAAATTGGTAACATTCAACTTCGATAACGTCACAAATGAAATGAAAAACAAAAGAATTATTTGAAAATGACTGCCTCATACATCACCCGGCACATACAAGAATGCAAAAAACATTTCAGAAACTCACAAATCACAAGAAACAATAGCAGCAAAATCACATGAAAAAGGCTCCAAAAATCACTAAATAATAAAAACTTAGTGGATTTAGGAGCATTGAAAGCCTGGTGGAATATTCTTGGAGCAGGCATTAAGAAGCAAACTAAGAGGGACGGGGACATTAAGATTGATGCCCAAAACATTGGCTTTGATGGCCGTGCAAAGGCAGACGGCCGCCTCGAGATCTGCTAAGCCTTGGATGAGTGTGCAGCATGGTGTTTTTGGTGGTGTTCCAATGGTGATACCTATCAGCCCACCAAGCAAATCTGCACATACGCCTAGTTTTAGGGCGTCTTTCGGGCAGCTGGCCTTCGTCCGGGCAGCTAGCGAGGGTGAGGGTGACGGTGAAGGACAAGGCTTTGGCTTTGGTTTTGGCTTTGGGTAAGTTCCACATGAACTAGAAAGAGTGAAGAATACTAGGTTTAGTACTAGGAAAAGGGCAATTTTTGTGTTATTTGAAGACATTTTCATCAAAGTAAACCCTAGTTGTGTTGTGGGGTGTGGGTGGAGATAAGAAATGTGTTTTGGGATGGAAGAGTATGTAGTAATAAGTGGGTTTTTATAGGTAAAAAATGAGGGGAAAAATTGCAATATTGGTTCCATATCATAAAGTTAATAGCAATTTAGGCCATCTCCAACCCAAAAATCCATTTTGCATCAATTTGGCGCAAAAATCGCACCAATTTGGCGCAACCACAGTAAATTTATTCCAACCCAAAATACTATTCACTGCATCAAATAAAGCTAAAAGTTTTACATATTGTACATTTTCACCCAAAACATATAATTTGTTAATAAAATTCACAAAAATAAAAATATTTTGTTATTAAATAATTAAAAATTGTATTAATTGCATTTATATATTCAATTATTTTTGTATTAATTCTTTTAGTTTATAAAAATATATTAGACAAGTTTTTGTATATATTTTCTTTAAAATTAAATTATAAAACTAGTATTTTATTCTAGTTCAATTAAATATAGCTTATATGATTTATTTATAACAAATTAAATTTTTATGGACTAAATTGAAAATATCAAACTAATTAATAATAAAATATACATTTTCTATAAATTAGAGTATAAAATATTTATTTATAATTTAATAATAAACTTCAATTAATGTATAATTGAATGAAATATAATGAATATGATATAATTATGACTAATTAAATTTATAAGTGGCTAAATTAAAAATAATTCAAACTTTATATATTTAAAAGGTGCTAAAATGAAAGCAAACATAAAATCAAAGGGACTAAAGTGAAAACCCTAAAAAAAATTAAAATAAAATAACAGTGTTGCGCCTGAATTGGCATAGCTATAGTGTTGCGCCTTTCTAGGTGCAACACTGTAGCTACGTCATTTCTGGCGCAATTTTTGGCGCTGGATTGGAGACAACCTAGCGCCATTTCCAAGTCAACCCACGCTATTCTAACGTGGGTTGGAGATGGTCTTAATCCTGTTGTTCCAAAATTGACAAAATAGTTCTACTCCTTTTTTTTTTGTAATTTTGGTTTCATTCGCTAAAAAAATATGGAACTTTACAAGCGACCTTGACACGCGGTTAAGGGTTTAATATGGATAAGATATTGAATTTACAAGTTGAAAAAACATTTAGTTTGTCCATACTTTTTGTATATAATAGATATATTAGATCATTGAAGGTAGAAGTGTAAAATCAATTTGAACTCCTGTCAATGGAAATAAATTTGCTATGAAGTGGGGTGGGGTCACTACAAGAAATTTCACATCTAGTAAGGAAAATACTCGTGACTTAGAATGACCAAATCGTCATGTAACGATGCTTTCATTACAAATGATTGTCCTGTAAAGTCTGTCGCGAAAATTCTTGCGACAAATCGTTAAAATCATTACGAATATACTCGTGACGAAATTGTTTTCCTTACAATAGCTTGGCTTCTTGTAACGAGAGTTTTATCACAAAAGGTAGTCGGTGATATTACCATAGAATAAATTCGTTAGCAAATTTTTTTTTCTTATTAATCGCGTGAATCATTACCAAAAGTTATTGTAACAAGCCCGTCCTTACCAAAAATAAATTCTACTAGGGTTTTGTTATAAGAGGTAAATGTAAAAATTATGTACTCCTCGTAATTGTTTTTACTAATATTTTTGTATTTAAATAAGAGAGCAATTTTCACACAAGTTGAAACCATATGTGCAAGTCAAAAATGTACTTACCATACATCGGTGTTATTTTTAAAATTCATTAATATTGAGGGAGATAGTGGCTTTAATACTTACTAAACAGATTGAATTGTATTTCTGTAGATTAGATAGTTGAGGGTAAAAATATAAAATCACAATGGGAAGAAATACAACTGATCATTATCCATACTTTGGGGTGTCATTTTTAAAATTCATTAATATTGAGGGAGATAGTGGATTTAATACTTACTAAACACATTGAATTGTATTTATGTAGATTAGATTGTTGAGTGTAAAAAAGTAAAATCACAATAGGATTAACCACAACTCATTATTCATACTTTTATATAGTAGTATATAGATTTCTATGAAGTGCGTACATAATAACACTCCCGCTTTCCTTTTGTCCAAACCCAATATGGGAATCCAAAATAAATTTTATAAACTAGAGAGGGATTACATTCTTCATGCGATTAATTATTCATTTCTTAAAATACACTTGAATTTGGTCAAGCCGGATCCGGTCTAAAATTTCCCCTATGAGCAATCTTTTTTAATTCAAATTAATACATTAAGCCATTCAAAAACTAAACAAATTGGTAACATTCAACTTTGATAACGTCACAAATGAAATGAAAAACAAAAGAATTATTTGAAAATGACTGCCTCATACATCACCCGGCACATACAAGAATGCAAAAAACATTTCAGAAACTCACAAATCACAAGAAACAATAACAGCAAAATCACATGAAAAAGGCTCCAAAAATCACTAAATAATAAAAACTTAGTGGATTAGGAGCATTGAAAGCCTGGTGGAATATTCTTGGAGCAGGCATTAAGAAGCAAATGTTAGAAAGCCCTCTTTTACGTTTCTGTTATTTCAGTTATAGAAGCGTGCTTATAAAACACGTTTATGTGTTAGTTGTTTTTCAGCTTTATATATAGAGTTTAGTTAGCTTTGTTTTGTACGTTGATTTTGATTATTCATTCATAATAAGAAATTTCTTTCTCTCCAAGCTTTTCATCTATGGCTATCTTCTGTTTGTTTCTATCCATGGAGATCATCGATTTCTTTACATGGTATCAGAGCGAGGTTCTCCTCGCTTTGTAGATACCTCTCTTTCATTTACCTTCTCTTTTTTTAATATTGCCATTCCTATCCTGGTTATTTCTTCCGCAGCGGTAAATCAAGAAAATGGCGAAAGATGATTCATCAATCGGAGAGGATCAAACTCAAAAAGTACCAGTGATCGATTCTCAGAGCCCATTGTATGTTCATCCTTCTGATACCCCCAATTTAGACTTGGTTACAGAAGTTCTTAAAGGCTCGGAGAACTACAAGATATGGAGTAGAGAGGTAATCGTCGCTTTAGAGGCAAAAAACAAAATAGGTTTTATAGATGGCTCCTGCAAAGCTCCAGATCAAGGATCACCACATTACCCACACTGGAAGCGCTGCAATGCGTTGGTGAAATCGTGGATTCACCGATCACTGAGTCGAGAACTCATACATGGGGTAGTATACCTTGATTCGGCATTCTTGATCTGGTCTGACCTAAAGGAGAGATTCGACAGAATTAATGGTGCACGGTTATATGCACTTTACAGAAAGATCAACACCATAACACAGGGCACCAACACTGTTTCAGATTATTATTCCAATCTACGGATGTTGTGGGACGAATATGATTCTCTAATACCGTCGCCTGCAGACCATGTTTCTCACGAATACACTGATTTTTGTCATCAACTCAAGATGATGCAATTCTTGATGGGGTTGAATGAGTGCTACGGTATAATTAGATCGAAAATCTTGATGATGTCGCCCTTACCTAGCCACTGTCAAGTGTATTCCATGGTCTTGAATGAAGAAACGCAGCGCGGAATTGGATTGCCAAACACAAGTACAGATTCCTCAATCGCATTGTTAGGGACCTCCACCAATAACAAAAACATTGATAAGTCTACCCTATATTGCGATCATTGCAATTACAACGGTCATACGAAGGACACATGTTTTAAAATTCATGGTTATCCCCCAAACTGGAATAGAGGGGGAAGACGCGGTGGAGGATGCAAAGGAGGCAATCGGGGTGGCAATTCTGGAAGAACACCGGCTAATAGTAACTGTGCAGCTTCCAATTTGGAAAGACAAGAGGCTGGAGAATCAAAAAACTTGCCCACTATTACTCCGCATCAATACCAACAAATAATGAACTTGATAGGAGCCATGGGTGATGCCAATGTGCAAGGGACAACTCCATCCAACAACATGGCTCTTGCCAACAATGCAGGTAGTACAGCCGGGGCAGGTATGGTCCCTAATCTCTTATGCAAAAATACTTTTTGGATTATTGACTCCGGTGCAAATCAGCACATGGTGTCTAATCCTGACTTATATGCTGATTTTAGGGACTGCTTACTTATAGATAAAACAGTTAAATTGCCTAATGGCCACCTGAGTAAAGCACATAAATCTGGAACAGTGATATTGGAGAATAACCTGAAATTACTTGATGCCTTATATCTCCCTGAATTCAAACATAACCTATTATCTGTTTCTAAGCTGACTTTGGATGCTAATGTTTCTGTGATTTTTTATCCTTCCTTTTGTGTCATACAGGAGATCAAGACTGGGTTGATAATGGCTTATGGTAAACTTCATAATGGCCTGTATTTTTTGGTCAATTCATCTTGTAATTCTGTTCACAACAACAAATGTAATTCTTTGTTTTCTTGTAATGTCACAAACAATGGAAATTCTTTACATTCTAATAAAATCTTGTTGTGGCACCAAAGATTTGGGCACATGTCTGTTGGTAGATTTGAATTCCTTCGTGAGCTAGGAATATCTCAAAATAAAAATAAGTTCTTTTGCCCAATTTGTCCTCCTGCCAAGCAAAGCAGACTGCCTTTTCCTAAAAGAACCACTGTTACATCTGGAATTTTTGAATTGGTGCACATAGATATATGGGGTCCCTATAGAGAGCTTACTTATAATAATGAGAGGTTCTTTTTAACCATTGTTGATGATTTCTCTAGGACTACATGGGTGTTTTTGTTGCAATTCAAATCAGAAGCCTATCACTATCTTAAAATCTTATGTTCTTATGCCAATACTCAATTTTCTAAGAAGATTAAAAGTATAAGGACTGATAATGCTGCTGAATTCTTTGGCAAGGATTGCACAGACTTATTCACCTCTCTAGGAATCATTCATCAGAGTTCTTGTGCCTATACACCCCAACAAAATGGGGTGGTAGAAAGAAAGCATAGGCACATTTTAGACATGGCTAGGGCCCTAAAATTTCAATCATGTTTGCCTATGAAGTATTGGGGGGAATGTATCAAAACAGCTGTCTACCTTATCAACAGAATTCCCACTCCCTTGCTTAAAGGTAAGAGTCCATTTACTGTCCTTTATGGAAAGATACCTCAATACCAGCATTTGAAATCCTTTGGCTGTTTATGTTTTGCAAAAAACCTCAAACAAACTGATAAGTTTCAGGCTAGATCTCAAGCTTGTGTCTTCATTGGTTACTCTAATGTGCAAAAGGGGTACAGATTATTAGACTTACAATCTCACAATATTATTGTATCTAGAGATGTGTTTTTTTATGAGAATATATTTCCCTTTGCACAATCTTCTGACAAATCTTTTACTCAAAAATTCCCTTCTAATGATCATGGTATTTTTGTTGAAGATTCTTCTTTAAATAATGAAACCACTGTTGACAGAATGCCTTCTGTAGACCTTATGGATGATCAAAATCCCACTGAAAATTTGTCTCCAAGAATAGATAATTCCAGTTCCAGGATATCATCTCAACCTGTTGTCAATAGGAAGTCTTCTAGACCTGTTAGACAGCCTACATGGATGCAAGACTATGTTTCACCTTCTGACATTGAGTATGATTCTAATATGACTAGTTCTACAAAGCATCCTATATCCAATTCTATTCAATATAAGAATATAAGTCATGACTATAGGACTTACCTTACTGCCTTATCTAGTGAAGTTGTGCCTACATATTATCATGAGGCTAAAGGTAATCCTAAATGGGAAGGTGCTATGCAAACTGAGTTACAGGCTTTAGAACTCAACAAAACATGGTCTGTTGTGGACTTGCCACCTGGAAAAAGTGCTATTGGCTGTAGGTGGGTATATACTATCAAACATAGGGCTGATGGCTCAATAGAAAGGTACAAGGCCAGATTAGTGGCCAAAGGATATACCCAACTTCATGGAATTGATTATACTGACACTTTTTCTCCTGTTATTAAGCATGTTACTGTCAGGGTTGTCATCTCTCTTGCAGCCATTCATCATTGGAAGTTGTGGGAAATGGATGTCACCAATGCATTTTTGCAAGGTGATCTTCATGAAGAAGTTTACATGGCACTTCCCCCTGGAGTTTTACTTCCTGACAGTGATGCAAAGAACAAGGTATGCAGATTGGAAAAGTCACTATATGGGCTCAAGCAAGCCTCCAGGCAGTGGAACACCAAATTCACACAAGCTGTTATCAAGTTTGGTTTTATCCAGTCCAAGAATGATTACTCCCTGTTTGTCATGTCAAGGGGGAGTAGTATGGTGGTGCTTTTAGTATATGTGGATGACATTCTCATAACAGGGAATAATGATCAACTAATTTCAGAATGCAAGGATTATTTGAAGCAAACTTTTTACATGAAGGATTTGGGGGAGCTGAAATTTTTCTTGGGGATTGAAGTTGCAAGGTCTCAAAAGGGTATATGCTTAAATCAAAGGAAATATGCATTGGAGCTATTGGCAGAAGCTGGTATGATTGGGAGCAAACCAGCTAATACTCCTATTGAGCAGAATAAAAAATATTATGATGAGGATATGAACAATGATGATCCATGCCTTACAGATGTTGCTGCTTTTCAAAGAATTGTGGGAAGGTTGATTTATTTATGCTTGACTAGACCAGATATCACATATGCTGTACAGTTGGTGAGCCAATTTATGCATAAGCCTAGGAAGTCACACTTGGATGCAGTTCATAGGATTCTTAGATATGTAAAAGGGAAGCCAAGTTTGGGGCTTCTATTTTCTGCAGATAGCAAGTTGGAGCTTAAGGCATTCTGTGACAGTGATTGGGCATCTTGTCCAATGTCTAGGAAGTCCTTAACCGGTTTTGCTATACAATTAGGTAATTCTCTTGTGTCTTGGAAATCAAAAAAACAGGCCACTGTATCAAGAAGCTCGGCTGAATATGAGTATAGAGCAATAGGGGCAGTTACTGCAGAAGTGATTTGGCTGCTGGCTTTGTTCAAGGACTTGGGTTTCAATGATTTTCAACCTGTAACCATATATTCTGACAGCAAATCTGCTATACAAATTGGGGATAATCCGGTTTTTCATGAAAGAACTAAACATTTAGAGGTTGATTGTCATTTTGTAAGGGAAAAGGTTCAAGAAGGAAAGATTTGTACCAAATATATTTCGACTACACAACAGCCGGCTGATGTTCTAACCAAAGCTTTGGGGAGGATTCAATTTGAGTTTCTTCTTGGCAAGTTAGGTGTCTATGATATGTATAGACAACTAACTTGAGGGGGAGTGTTAGAAAGCCCTCTTTTACGTTTCTGTTATTTCAGTTATAGAAGCGTGCTTATAAAACACGTTTATGTGTTAGTTGTTTTTCAGCTTTATATATAGAGTTTAGTTAGCTTTGTTTTGTACGTTGATTTTGATTATTCATTCATAATAAGAAATTTCTTTCTCTCCAAGCTTTTCATCTATGGCTATCTTCTGTTTGTTTCTATCCATGGAGATCATCGATTTCTTTACAGCAAACTAAGAGGGACGGGGACATTAAGATTGATGCCCAAAACATTGGCTTTGATGGCCGTGCAAAGGCAGACGGCCGCCTCGAGATCTGCTAAGCCTTGGATGAGTGTGCAGCATGGTGTTTTTGGTGGTGTTCCAATGGTGAGACCTATCAGCCCACCAAGCGAATCTGCACATACGCCTAGTTTTAGGGCGTCTTTCGGGCAGCTGGCCTTCGTCCGGGCAGCTAGCGAGGGTGAGGGTGACGGTGAAGGACAAGGCTTTGGCTTTGGTTTTGGCTTTGGGTAAGTTCCACATGAACTAGAAAGAGTGAAGAATACTAGGTTTAGTACAAGGAAAAGGGCAATTTTGGGGCAATTTTGGTGTTATTTGAAGACATTTTCATCAAAGTAAACCCTAGTTGTGTTGTGGGGTGTGGGTGGAGATAAGAAATGTGTTTTGGGATGGGAGAGTATGTAGTAATAAGTGGGTTTTTATAGGTAAAAAATGAGGGGAAAAATTGCAATATTGGTTCCATTTCATAAAGTTAATAGCAATTTAGGCCATCTCCAACCCAAAAATCCATTTTGCATCAATTTGGCGCTCAAATTGCACCAATTTGGCGCAACCACAGTAAATTTACTCCAACCCAGAATACTATTCACTGCATCAAATAAAGCTAAAAGTTTTACGTATTGTACATTTTCACCCAAAACATATAATTTGTTAATAAAATTCACAAAATAAAAATATTTTGTTATTAAATAATTAAAAATTGTATTAATTGCATTTAAATATTCAATTATTTTTGTATTAATTCTTTAGTTTATAAAAATATATTAGACAAGTTTTTGTATATATTTTCTTTAAAATTAAATTATAAAACTTGTATTTTATTCTAGTTCAATTAAATATAGCTTATAATTTATTTATAACAAATTAAATTTTTATGGACTAAATTGAAAATATCAAACTAATTAATAATAAAATATACATTTTCTATAAATTAGAGTATAAAATATTTATTTATAATTTAATAATAAACTTCAATTAATGTATAATTGAATGAAATATAATGAATATGATATAATTATGACTAATTAAATTTATAAGTGGCTAAATTAAAAATAATTCAAACTTTATATATTTAAAAGGTGCTAAAATGAAAGCAAACATAAAATCAAAGGGACTAAAGTGAAAACCCTAAAAAAAATTAAAATAAAATAACAGTGTTGCGCCTGAATTGGCATAGCTATAGTGTTGCGCCTTTCTAGGTGCAACACTGTAGCTAGCGCAACACTGTAGCTACGTCATTTCTAGCGCAATTTTTGGCGCTGGATTGGAGACAACCTAGCGCCATTTCCAAGTCAACCCACGCTATTCTAACGTGGGTTGGAGATGGTCTTAATCCTGTTGTTCCAAAATTGACAAAATAGTTCTACTCCTTTTTTTTTTTTTGTAATTTTGGTTTCATTCGCTAAAAAAATATGGAACTTTACAAGCGACCTTGACACGCGGTTAAGGGTTTAATAAAGATAAGATATTGAATTTACAAGTTGAAAAAACATTTAGTTTGTCCATACTTTTTGTATATAATAGATATATTAGATCATTGAAGGTAGAAGTGTAAAATCAATTTGAACTCCTGTCAATGGAAATAAATTTGCTATGAAGTGGGGTGGGGTCACTACAAGAAATTTCACATCTAGTAAGGAAAATACTCGTGACTTAGAATGACCAAATCGTCATGTAACGATGCTTTCATTACGCATGATTGTCCTGTAAAGTCTGTCGCGAAAATTCTTGCGACAAATCGTTAAAATCATTACGAATATACTCGTGACGAAATTGTTTTCCTTACAATAACTTGGCTTCTTGTAACGAGAGTTTTATCACAAAAGGTAGTCGGTGACATTACGATAGAATAAATTCGTTACCAAATTTTTTTTTTCTTATTAATCGCGTGAATCATTACCAAAAGTTATTGTAACAAGCCCATCCTTACCAAAAATAAATTCTACTTGGGTTTTGTTATAAGAGGTAAATGTAAAAATTATGTACTCCTCGTAATTGTTTTTACTAATATTTTTGTATTTAAATAATAGAGCAATTTTCACACAGGTTGAAACCATATATGCAAGTCAAAAATGTACTTACCATACATCGGTGTTATTTTTAAAATTCATTAATATTGAGGGAGATAGTGGCTTTAATACTTACTAAACAGATTGAATTGTATTTCTGTAGATTAGATAGTTGAGGGTAAAAATGTAAAATCACAATGGGAAGAAATACAACTGATCATTATTCATACTTTGGGGTGTCATTTTTAAAATTCATTAATATTGAGGGAGATAGTGGATTTAATACTTACTAAACACATTGAATTGTATTTATGTAGATTAGATTGTTGAGTGTAAAAAAGTTAAATCACAATAGGAATAACCACAACTCATTATTCATACTTTTATATAGTAGTATATAGATTTCTATGAAGTGCGTACATAATAACCCCTATGAGCAATCTTTTTTTAATTCAAATTAATACATTAAGCCATTCAAAAACTAAACAAATTGGTAACATTCAACTTTGATAACGTCACAAATGAAATGAAAAACAAAAGAATTATTTGAAAATGACTGCCTCATACATCACCCGGCACATACAAGAATGCAAAAACATTTCAGAAACTCACAAATCACAAGAAACAATAACAGCAAAATCACATGAAAAAGGCTCCAAAAATCACTAAATAATAAAAACTTAGTGGATTTAGGAGCATTGAAAGCCTGGTGGAATATTCTTGGAGCAGGCATTAAGAAGCAAACTAAGAGGGACGGGGACACTAAGATTGATGCCCAAAACATTGGCTTTGATGGCCGTGCAAAGGCAGACGGCCGCCTCGAGATCTGCTAAGCCTTGGATGAGTGTGCAGCATGGTGTTTTTGGTGGTGTTCCAATGGTGAGACCTATCAGCCCACCAAGCAAATCTGCACATACGCCTAGTTTTAGGGCGTCTTTCGGGCAGCTGGCCTTCATCCGGGCAGGCGGCGAAGAGGATATGGCTTTGGTATTGGTTTTGGCTTTGGTATATGATTAGGGCAAGTTCCACATGCACTAGCAAGAGTGAAGAATAATAGGTTTACTAATAGGAAAAGGGCAATTTTTGTGTTATTTGAAGACATTTTCATCAAAGTAAACCCTAGTTGTGTTGTGGGGTGTGGGTGGAGATAAGAAATGTGCTTTGGGATGGGAGAGTATGTAGTGATAAAGTAGGGTTTTATAGGGAAGAAATTAGGGGAAGAATTGCAATATTGGTTCCATTTGATAAGGTTTATAACAATGTAGGCCATCTCCAACTTAAAAATCAATTTTGCATCAATTTGGCGCAAAAATTGAATCAATTTGGCGCAGCCACAGTTAATTCACTACAACCCAGAACACTATTCACTGCACCAAAAATGAATCTTACAGAATATTCTCTTTTTTCCATCTTTTTATAGTATTACAATCTTTCACAAATAAAGCCTAAAACTTTTACGTATTGTATATTTTCACCCAAAACATATAATTTGTTAATAAAATTCACAAAAATAAAAATATTTTATTATTAAATAATTAAAAATTATATTAATTGTATTTCAATATTCAATTATTTTTGTATTAATGCTTTTAGTTTATAAAAATATGCATTTTTAGACAAATTTTAGTATATTTTTTATTTAAAATTAAATTTTAAAATTTCTATTTTATTCTAGTTGAATTAAATATAGCTTATTTAATTTATTTATAACAAATTAAATTTTTATGGACTAAATTAAAAATAACTCAAACTAATTAATAATAAAATATACATTTTATATAAATTATAGTATAAAATATTTATTTGTAATTTAATTATAAACTTATATTAATATATAATTGAATGAAATATAATAAATATGATATAATTATGACTAATTAAACTTACAAGGGGTTAAATTAAGAATAATTCAAACTTTATATATTTAAAAGGGGCTAAAATGAAAACAAACATAAAATCAATGGACTAAAGTGAAAATCCTAAAAAAATTAAAATAAAATAACAGTGTTTAGCGTAGCTACAGTGTTGCGCCATTCTGGCGCAACACTGTAGCTACGCCATTTCTGGCGCAATTTTTGGTGCTGGATTGGAGACAACCCAGTGCCATTTCCAAGCCAACCCACGCTATTTTGGCGTGGGTTGGAGATGGTCTTAATCCTATTGTTTCCAAAATTGTCAAAATAGTTCTATTCCTTTTTATTTTATTTTTTGTAATTTTGGTTTTATTCGCTAAAAAAATATGGAACTTTACAAGCGACATGGACACGCGGTTAAGGGTTTAAGACCATGTACATTGGTAGGCAAATTTTTCCCTTTTATTCCCTGCCACATCAGATTCCCTACCACATTCCCTATCACATTCCTTTCAACTCCACAGCAGCTAGTCAATTAAAATTTTTTTACTTTCTCTTTCATCCACATCACTAATTTTAATAATTAATTTTATAGTTACAATTAAACCAAATACTCAGAAATTATTAAAAACGTACAAGAAAAACACAACTAACATCGATAAATTTAAAAAATTTGAAGTAAAAACCTAAAAAAAACCTCAAATTTGAAAATATAGTGTAAAAATGTCAAAACAAAATTGATGTCCAAATGACACAAACTTAGTCTCTATTTATAGAGCTTGAAAAAAGAAAAATAATGATGAAAAAAAAATTAATTTTGCATAACTAATACACAAAAAAACGATTTATAAGAAATGAGGAAAAAGAAAAAAATGATGTTGCCACTTGGCAGCATCCCATTGGCAGCCATTTATTTCCCTTGGAAGTGAAAAATTCCCTTCCTATCCATTTCCCTACCAAATTCCCTACCTACTAAATCACTCATTTTTATTTCCCCCCCATTTCCCCCCAATTTGCCTACCCAATGTACATGGTCTAAGAAATATTGGATAAATTGCTTAAATACCTACCAAGCGGTTGGACAAACGGTTTCCTTCCATTTTTAACGATCGGGGTTTTAAAACGCAACATTAATAGGACTAATTTCACAATTTTTTTAAAAATAATGAGGCGAAATTACAAGGAAACATATCATATGGAACTAATACAACATTTTTCCCAAAGAAATTGTGGTGAATTTTTCTGAATGGTGTTGAGATATGTTAAAGAAATAAATCTTCACTCATGATTTTAGCTGGCAGAAACAGCATAGGTTAGGCAAACTTTTGGATGCTTGTGAAGATGGCCATGTTCCCTTTGCTCCATTTTGTACATATCTCACTAGATTTTTCTAACATATCTTATGTGAATTATTTGTATGTGATGGGCCTCAATACAACCCGGGCCAAAATCGGAACTATATTTGAGTTATATGGTATTCAATTAAAGGAGGCCCATAGAGTATGAGTAAAGTTCATGGGCTAGGGTTTATCTAACATAGACCCACGTTTAGTTACTCGGGCCCAAGGCCCAATTAGGCAACTACAAATACCCTTTCAATTAACTCATTAAGCACGTTCGAATGATTTGGGGAATTACCCTAATCTCTCTAAAGATCCCAGCTTTCAATGATGAGATATCCTTATTATTTCGAACTATGAAGAGGCTTGATCCTACAACAGTAGGTACGTAGGCAGCTTGAATTACTCGAGTGCAGCCCATAATCTATAAACAAATCGACATTCTTTCTACACTGTCGTGAGACCGAATTAAAACAAAGGAGGAGATCTTAAACATCGATGATGTAGATTCAGACAACATCAGTATGTAATTGAATTATTAAACGAAATTCATGTTCCAGAAATTGCAATAATTATTTCACTCACTATTTCAATTATTACTGCATTATATTTTTCAAGTTATTTTTGATATTTCAATAAATTGAATGCTCTTACTAATTATTTGTCAAAAGATATAGAAATAGAAATAGGGTTTTAGAAACTAAACTACTATATATGATCATGTGACACGCCGATATTATCAGCTATACGTAATTGGATTGATGCTGATCCGATAAACATGCTCGATACCAATATTACCCGACAACTTAATGTATCGCTGATATTATCGGATATCGGCCGATAATATCGGCGATACAATGATAATATCGGCTAAATCGAATATTATTGACTGAGTGAGTGATAATATCGGCGATACTAAGATAAAAAGTACATATGCACATGCTTCATAATCTGTCGTTGCCAAGGTGAAGAGAAAGAGAGGTTTTGGTGGCGGGATAAATAACTAATGCAGTTTTCAGCTTTATGTTGTTGGGATTTCTCCAAATTTTCTGTTACCCTATGTTCACATCCATGATTGATTTTGTTGAAAAATGTATATTGTTGAACATGCGGCTGCTATATGAACTAAAAATCTACCACATATACTAGCAATATTTTTAAATATATCATAATTTATTTTTATATATAGATTATATATATTTTTAAAGATGCCTTAAGCTGCTTTGTTCTCACTTTAAAAATGCCGTTCGCTTCCACAATCGCTCCTAATTCTGCTATATATGTAATTCAAATTATGTGACTTAAATAAATTCTTTTTACTTATAACAAACCAAGCTACAAACTTAAATATTAGCTCATACTACTCCACTCAAATTCACTTCTTTCTTGTAATAAAATCACTAAGAAAATTATGAAAAAGAAGTGTTAGTTTTAAGTAATCATTTAAATTATTTTAACAAATTAATTATCTAATTAACTAGTTAAATTAAGAGTTTATCTAATTAAATAGTTTAATTAAGAGTAGCATTTGCGTGTATGTGTGTATGTGTTAAGTATTTAGGTAAGTCACGTATGTGTTTGATTTAGGTTGTAATTGTACGAGCTAAACCAAGCCGAGTTGCTCCAATGTGACCCTAAGGGGCTGAAAGAGAGATTATAGACTGTCTTTGGGATTTACCCAAGTTGCCTACGAACCTTTCTTTAGGATTAAGTCTAAACGTAGTTCAAATGATAATTTAGCGCACTACAAAAAATATGATTTTTTGTCATGAAAATATTCGTCACTATATGCAGTAAAAGTGTCACTAAAACTAGTTAGTGACGATATTATGTGTCGTGACAGTGTCGTCACAATAAGTGCCGACACTAAAACTTTTAGTCACGACTATCATAAGTCATCACTAAAACTCAATTTTTTAGCCGCATATTAATGTCGTCACTATTGTCCTGCTTTATAGTTGCATGTTTATATCGTCACTATAACTTAGTGTTTTAGTTACACAGGAATATCGTCACTATAAATCAATTTTTAGTTGCATGTTTATATCGTCACAAAACCTATGTGCTCCAGTGATGAAAATAATTGTTGTCACTAAAACTTATTATTAATTGTCATAATTTTTAATTGTTGTCACTAAAACTTATTATTAACTGTATGTATGTATGTATTTGTATCTTGATAGCAATAAAATTTAAAATAATCTCACTCCATTCAATAAATGATTTACAAATCACAAGATATCAATAATAAAATTATCTAATATAACTATCCTAATATAAACAAACTAAGTCAAAAAATTAAATCTATAAATTTAAAAACAACATATGCTCATTCTTCACCAACAAAAGATTAAATCTAGAAATTCAAAAACTATCTAGTATCAATCTTAAATAACCATAACTAATTTCTTCAAAATGTATAGTAGCTCATCATCAGACCTGCAAAGAATGAAAAAAATATAAAATAAATAATTTAATCAAAATAACAATGAGAAAAAAGAAATAAAGTAAGTAGTACATATATAATCTCTTAGATAAAAAAATTGAATCAAGGACAACCAAATTAAAAACATTTAAGGACAACCGATTTAAAAACAAGGGAAAATTACAAATACCTCCCCTAACTAATGTCGTAATTCCAAAAAACACCCAAAAATGACCATAATTACAAATACCTCCCCTATTTTGTATTTTGCCTCCCCTGCCCGTTTTTTCGGTCAGCTTTTTGCTGACGTCAGTGAGAATTTTTTGTGGTTTTCCTATTTTACCCCTGATGATGTCATCAATTGGTGACATCATCCAATGTCATATATTTTTTGACAAAAATACCCTCAGGGGGTGTAAATGTAATATTGTTTTCAAAAAATGACCATTATTTAGGGTTTCAAAAAAAATTCCAATGTCATATTTTTTTGACGAAAATACCCTCAGGGGGTGTAAATGTAATATTGTTTTCAAAAAATGGCCATAATCTAGAGTTTAAAAAAAAATGGAGCATTTTGAGGGGGCTAGGATTCGAACCTTGCCTCCCTCAAAAATTTTCAACCAGACTTACCATTGGACTAGTAGTTACTTCTGATACTTAAACTCCAACAAACAGTATTTGACATTACGTGGGCTGGGCTGAGCCATAGTGAGCCGGGCCGGGCCATGAAATTTTGTGTGCCGGCTCGGCCCGGCCCATGAAAATTTGTGGGCCGGCCCGGCCCATCACGGCCCACGGGTCGCGGCCTGACGGGCCAGCCCGGCCCATTTGACATCTTTAGTAAGGATAATTTGGCCATTTCTTATTTCAATATTTTTAAATTTTTTTTTCTCAGAAATTATAGGGGCATTTTGGTATTTTCACCCTTTCGGGCAGGTAAAAAAACGGGCAGGGGAGGCAAAATACAAAATAGGGGAGGTATTTGTAATTATGGTCATTTTTGGGTGTTTTTTGGAATTACGACATTAGTTAGGGGAGGTATTTGTAATTTTTCCCTAAAAACAATTAGAATGATCATAATTACTAATCACTTACTTTACCGTATATAAAACCTTCGCAAATTGGCAAGGAAAGTACCAAATGGGTTTTGAGATTTTAATTAATGTTTGCCCATTTTTTGTTATCTCTTGATGATGACTCCACAAGTTTTCTGTAATGCGAGAATTTTGCAGCCATTTTCTAAGAGCACTCTTGAATTTTCTGCAAAGAATAGAGTAATGGAGGAGAAATTATATGGACATAATGAGAAATTATTCTTTTTGGAGATAAAGGAGGAGAAAATATGGATTATGTGGCAGTTTGCAAGGAGGTTGCATATGTGGGAATAAGATTTTCCCTAAAATTTACCTTTCACTTCCCACTTCTCAACTTCAAATTACAAAGCACCTCAGTTTGTTTAAATTTAGCTTTGCCCGCCTCTTTTAAATTGTTTAGGTTGCATATAGTGACAAAGTTTCTTATCACTAATGTTATAAGTTTACAGTGATAATTTGGTATTGCCACTAAAATATTTAATAAAATATTTAGTGACTAATTGCAATGTTGTCACTATATCAATTAGCTTTAGTGACAACTAATATTTCCCGCCATCATAAAAAAAGTGGCGCCAAATATGTAGTGATAAAAATCAGTGACAAAAGAAAATATTGTCACTAATAATCACTACATTCAATTATTAGTGACAACTATAAATATTGTCACTACAGTTATATCTTTAGTGACGAGATTTATAATATCACTAACAATGTCGTCACTATAAATCATTTATTTTGTAGCCTAATTAAGCTCGGTAATAAAATATGAGTTCGTACTGTTCGATCTGTCTTAATCCGGTTCTTCATTGGTTGAAGGGGGATTTATTTATAGCAAGTACACGCTACTATACGAATGATATGAGAACACGTGAGGACACCGTACACGTGACTAAGATATGCGGGTGGATCTCTCGGTTTTCAATAATATTTGACCCGTTCATTAGTAACACGCGGATCTTGTAGTGCTCTGCAATTGTATAACCTGGGAGGACTTATGAGCTAATAAGCACATATACAACCCTAGAATATGGGCAAGACCCTATTGTTTGCGACCCATATTCATATTAAGGTCTTCCTCTCCATATTACACCATATCAGTGCTGGTGCACTCATTTATGGTTGCGACAGTAAAACTTTTTATCTATACTATTATAAAAAGAAAGTATGTCTCACACGTGGAAGTTATTTTTTGCAGTTTTACGCATTTTAACCCTTTGTTTTTTTTAGTTTGAAAATATAAGTATAATTTTGAGGGTAAAATAGAAAATTCATGATAAGTAGGTAGTTGTCACATCATTTTTTATTTGTCAAACTATACCCTTTAATTAATACACACAAGCGGTTGAAAATATGACTAAATTTGTAACTTGCATGTGCAACTAAAAATGCACGTACTCCACCCACCATCCCACTATTTCAAATCCCCATTTCTCTAAATTCTCAAATCCCTATTCTTCTCTCAAGAAAATTATAATATTTATTTAAAATTAATATTATTATATTATTTAATTATATTAAATAATAATTATGCACGAGAGTACCGCGTGCAAGGTTGCTAGTATTTATGAAAAAGAAGCAATTTGTGTTATTTACACTTGTCTATATTTTTACTAATTTTTTTTAGAATTTATGAGCATTTATAATGATTTTGTATCGTATCGCTCCATAATATTCTGATATGCCGCAACCCATATGGAACAGCATCTGCCGATATTATCGTTGATACCGCGACTTTAAAGCATGCAGCTGAATAATCATATAGTTGAAGTATCTGTAAATCATGTACTATATATTGGTGTGGATATCGACAAATCAATTAGTACAGTTGCTATGTCCTATACATGATTACAGATCTTTTAAAATCATGTGATAAAAAAAAAAAAATCAACATTCATAATTGTTGGATTATTGTTGGGCGATTTTTAATAGCTCTCATGAATTCATTTCCAAAAAAACATCCACCATAAAATTTATTACATTATATCGTGTCGTTAAACTATCAAAATCTATTATGTAAATGTGTAACGCTTCTTGTTAATATACACGAATGTTTAATAAGTTTATAATGCACAAATTATTAACAAGAGTTTTATGTGGGATAAAACATATTTAAAATTCTTTTCTTCACATTCTAACGCACATAATACATAAACTTGTCAGGTTCACTATCGATGGTTTATTTTGGGTCCAATACACTTTTAATTAGGCTTTTCAAATATAAACACATAAACACCTATACTCAATAGATTTTTCAAAGAATTGAATTGCCACATTCAACACACAAAATTAATTCCCTCTGTCTTTGGAGTTGTATGAATATCTACATTTATAACAAATTAGCTTATATATAAATCAAAAATTCAGATTGCGAACAAAGTCAGTATCTTTATTGCTCCAATTCATGTTCACTAATACAAACTATTAAGAAGGAATTATTTTTTTAAAAAATTACATTTTCTGCTAAAGCATGCAATAATATTTTCCTTCTACTATTTTCTAAAACATTAAAATCAAAACCCTAATAACAAATTCTAAACCCTATCTATTGTGACAAAAAAATGAAGAAAATTAAAATTATCTACAAAAAATCACTCAATTTCATGAATTAATAGCCATATCACACTTACCAAATTCCTTAACCAATTTCTCATCCCTAAACCCAACCAAGAACTGCCCAAGCGCCTCCAGAAACAATGCAGACTGATAAACACTCGTAACACTCAGCACATCAGCCAATACACTCATCCTCAACCTATTCGCATCCACCACCACCGCCGTGAGCTCCTCCATCTCCGCCGCTACAGCATCCTCCACCGCCGCCTTCCCCACCCCCCACCTCAACCCCACGCTCTCCACCATCTTCGCCTGCGCGTGCCGCGCCCGCGCCGCCAGTGCAGGCGCCATGAGCCTCAACCCGCACTCGATCTGATCGACCCGGACCGTCAGAGCCTTCGACGGGCTCCTCCATGCCACCGCCACGTGCCACGGCTTGTCGAGGTACTCCCTCGAAACGTCGTCGTTCCCGTCGCCGTCGGAAGATGACGAGTCTTGATCATCAAGAAATGATCGGAGGAGGTTCGTGAAGAGGTAGGGGTGGAGGTCGCCGAGCCACAGGAAGGGCTTCTCGAGATTGTTGCGCCACTCGGGGTGGAGGCATTGGGCGACGTCGGCGGCGGCGGCGGCGTCTAGGGCGGTGTAATATGAGGTGAAATGATGGTGCATGGCTTCGACATGGACGGCGAGGGCGGCGGGGGAGGTCGCTGAGGAGGAGAGGAGACGGCGGAGGTGGGGGAGGAGGGTGGTTGACAGGGTGGCGAGCCAGTCGTCGTGGAAGTCGGCGAAGGGTTTCGTGGTTCTTTTCCGGCCGAAAAGAACAGATTTCAACATCTTGATATTTTGGGGGAGATGATGAATTTTGAGATAATCTTTGAATATTGTGAGGGAGAGGAGGGGTTTTCTGATCTTCGAGTGTCAATTTAATCTGTTTGGAGCAGCTAAAATTTTTGGAAAAATTGCACAAGACCCCCTTATTTATTGTATAATTACAAATAATATGAGTCCAAATACACAAAGATAAAAAAATAAAGAAACAGGTCAAAAAAATATATATAGAATCTGGGTCTGGGCCTGTATTTGGGCCGAAATTTGAACTTGAAGTGAACTGAAGAGCTGGGCTCTTATGAGGATTGGGCCAATTTATCTTGGACCTCTTCTCGAATTATTGTTTGGTTTTCCATGCTAATTAGGCCTTGATCCCCAGATTTATCTTGGATATTTTTCTTTCCATTATCCGCCATTTCTCCCAATTTATTTGTTCTTGGCCCATATTTCCTTTTCCATCTTGATTGAAAATCAGATAACGCTACTCGATATTTTATTCGAATTTGATCGATGAAAGCATGTTCGAGTTTTTTTATGCTCGTTAAATTTTGAATTTCAGCTCGAGCTCGATCAATTAATATAAAATAATAAAAACATGTAGAAATTAATCAAACTATTCGAGTTCGACTCGATTAGTTTGTTTGAATTCAAACCAAATTCAAACACAGTTTTTGAAACTCGATTGTAATTCAAACTAAATTAAATAATTATGTGTTTAATTTGACTCAACTCATTTACACCCATATCCCCAAATGACTTACGGAAGCCCACTATGTATTATTATTCATGCAGACAGATCTACCATTAAATATAAATCATATATTAATAATTTAGAATAACATAGTAATAAATGTTTAAAAAGGATGATGATTGGGTTTGTTATTAATGCCCCAACTAAGTTATATTTTTTTTATAATTTTTAAAATTATTTTTCAGTGGGGTAACTGACAAATACTATTTATTTAATGAGTATTTAATATATTTTATTTAGTTGAAGCATGAAATGAAATTTATAAAAATTAAAAAGACTAACATTATTATTTTTATAAAAATAGAGTATAAAAGGTATAAACTAACATTACTTTTATAAAAAGACTAATATTGCAACAAGCAATGTGAAATATTAGGATGTTTTTTCAAATCATGAGATAAAAATTAAAATCGTTATATCCTTTAAAACTAAAGTTAGAATTTTATCAATAATTTTACAATAAACCAGATCTAAATAAATTTAACATGTTATAGTTATGTTACCCAAAACAGCCTCTTATAAAATGTTTTATTAATAACTAGTGTGCGCCCCGTGCTACGCACGATATGTTATTCGAGTATGGTATTTTATTAGTTGTCAGTGTAAAAGTTTTTAACTATAATTATGTTGAAAATCATCAAATAATGTCACAAATGTATAATAAATGAACAAACATCGAAATACATGGGTGAAATATGTCACATCTGTGATGTTAGATAAAATGCAATATAATTGACAAATATATAAATAGTTCATTAATAGTTTGATCATTTAAATAAGAACGTAAAACAAAGAAAATAATAATTTCACTATTTATGAACGTAGAAATCGTAATCTTTCTGGGAGATATAGACATTCTTCAGATCAGTCCACAGGTAATATAAAATTGACAGTTCTTCGCGCATTTGGCCTAGCAAAGCTTGGTGGTACAGGAACGATAAATGTAAATGCTCGGTCGTTGAATAGGTTGACGTAGTCTTGTAATAGCTGTTTTCTGTTTTCCTAAAAGTGTTATATAGTATGTCAGAATATTAAATATTTTTGAAGAATTGAATCCTAAATTAAAGTAAGATTTTACCTTTTCTTCGAAACTCTTGAAAAAAGTAGCTGGCTTATGAAACAGAAATTCACCCTGTTTGTTTAGTAATTTCAAGTCAATCGTTCCACTACAGTCTCTTACAGATGTATGGAGAACCTGAGCCGAAAAAATAACTTAATTTTTGCATGAAATAATAAAATATAAGTACAATGAAATTGAAGATAATATTACCTAAAAGTTGCGTTTACATCATCATTGCAATTCATACAGATCATTTTTCCATAATATGATCTGCAACTATTTTGGCATCGGTTGCATGTTGCCAACCATAAATTGTTAATATCAATATTCTCAATTCTGGCCATAATCCGGAAAGCTGTCCAATACATAATTATTATTTATAACTTGTGACTATTTGGAATTGAAAGAAGACTACACTAATGTCACTGGATTAACAAACATTGGGTAGAAAATATTGAGTGGCCCAACTGGACTCACACAAGCCCCAAGGATGAAGAATAAAATAGGCCCATTTATGTGAATAAAAGGCCATCAATAACTGGGCCCAATTAATAGTTGTTCAAGCAATAGCCCAAAGCATCTAGCCTAACTACTCATCAATTCATCAGCCAGCCGAAAAGCTTTCTAGGATTCCAGGGCTCACCTTTGTTCCAAGGTTTAGTTTGACAATTTGCAATAATTTTGGTCACAAATTAAAATATCTTATTAATTTTGTCTTTCGAAATTGAAAACCAGTGTAATGAAACATTATAGATTATTAAATTATGAATAACAATAAATTTTTTTATTCCTTTCTTAAATTAACTAAATACAATAAAAGGCATAAAACAAATTATTTGTATCAATTTGAATAATAATTTCTTACGTAATCAATGGAAGGAATAAGAAGATGCAGACGGAAGAATTGAACGCGCACAATTTCTCAAATCATACAGAAACAAAAAATAACATAATCAGACGGAAGAGGTGAACTCACATAATTTCTTAAATCCTACATAAAAAAAATTTCTTCAAGTTTATAATATTGAAAGAAAAGAATACCTGAATACGGCGAGCACGACAAACTTGATTTGAAATTGCAGAAAAATATGTTTCAAAATTGCTCTCAAATTTTTCTGGCCTATTGTTGTGAAGAAAATAAATCACGATCGAAATTATAACTAATGGACAAAATTAATTATTAAAAGTGAATTTAGAGTTTGATTAGGATTGAATCTCTAATTAAATTATAACATAAAGTAATTAATTAATTATAAATTAATAACTAATGAATAAACTAACTAATTATAACTTAATCAATTATAAAGTCTATCTATATTGTTTAATTGTTTAAAAGGATTACGTAGAGTTTTGTTATTTGGGCTGTAGAGACTTGAGTGGGGAAGTTAGTGGATACTTGGAAATATTGTGGATATTGATATTATGGATAATTGAGAATATTGTGGATTCAGTTTGAATTTTGACCTGAACCGTGGATACTTGAAAGAGTTACATAATAAGAACAAAATAAAAGTTCGAATGCAATTTTCCGTTTAGAAAAATAAAGATAATTAAATCATTTATCATTCATTAAATCACATATAACAAAAGACATTATTAGGATTTCTTAAATAAAAGAAATATAATTAGCACGTGATTTTTGAAGACTTATATAATAAGAGCAGTAATGGCTTAGAATATCAAGAATTAATAATTAAGAGATGCTTTAACGGCCAATTATCATGGGTACTATCAATGTCCTTTAAGCTCAATAATTTTGTTTGAATTATTTGAATAATAATTTAATAGCAGACTGTGAATGTTCCAAGTATTATATAATATATTGGAGATACAAAAGAAATTAAAAAAAAAGACAAAATTATTGAACAATCAAATCCTTGAGCGCCACTACCGATTGCAATTGCAAAATAGTTCTGAGATCATCGGCGCACATGAATCCATTACGGCGTAAACATAGAACGTCACGCACCCTTTCCTGAACTTGAACCGCGCCATTTCACATCCGCTCGATCGCCAATCTCATGTTTAAAGGCTCGAACACGAACACCACCACCATCTTCGATTTCTTCATCCTCAGTCCTAAAGTTTCCCCGACTCGAACACGATCGATCGCCGATCTCATGTTTATAGGCTCGAACATGAACAACACCTCCTTCGACTTCTTCATTCAAGGACACCGGATATTTCCACGGCATCACGCAGTTACCACCGACCGGACTTCGTTCTGGATATACTGCAACAAATTTTTAATAATTAGTAAGTGATATCAAAAGTTTGATGCTTTTTCCCTAAAAAATGCAAAATAAACGACTCGATTTGAGCGAATCCAAGTAATATTCAATGAAAGAAACAACAGACTCCATCTCTAACTATGAATATCCCTATATGCTTTCTGGGATGTCTAAATATTACTCTCCAATTAACAAAAGGCGGTACATTGGAATTGAAGAACTTAAGCAACAACTCATGAACAAAATGAAACCACGCCCTCCATTCAAAATCCATCAACCAAAAAAAAAAAATACTAAATGGAGCGGTTGAGGCTTGAGAGTTAGATATCAGGCCATTGAAAATCCATTGAAAATCAGGCCAAGCAACAAATCAGGCTTGAGAGTTAGATATCTGTGCACAGTTATGATTACCAAGCAACAAATCTATTGAAAATCAGACCAAACCTTAAGTTTATAACCAAAAAAATATCACAAATTATAGGGAATAAGAACAACACCCGATTAAATTTTTGTAAGAAATGCAAGATCCTTTCATTAAAAGAAATGGCAAATCAAAAGTCGATTCCAGAATTGAAAAGCTTAAAACCTGTCGGTGCAGAGCATCCCAGCACAAAAGCTTATGAGTTGACTCCACTCCTCTGCTCTTCCAAGACAACTTCCCAGCCTCCAAATTAACAATCTCTCAACTGCTGCTCAACTTAATCACAACCCATCTAAAATTACCTCAAGAAAACTCAAGAAACAGATCCAAAACTCTGTTTCTTGGACTTCACAACAGACCAAAATTGAAGAGCTAACAGCACAAAATTCAACAACAAAAACCTAAAATCGCAAAACCTTTATGTACTGTTAAACACCGCGATTTCACTCTCCGTGTTTCTTAATACACCAGCAAATTATTGCTTTCTGTGTAGCGTGTAGAAAACTAAATGCTCTATATTTGCAAAAAATTGATTTTGATATGCATAAATTTTGGGGTAGTTATTGGAGGTAATTGAGATTGGGATTAAAGACAAACGATGTAAAATTTGAAATTTGAAAAAGAAGTTAATTAATAAATTAGTGGGAGTAGTTAAATGTGGAAGAGTGGGTTTGTTGAAGAGAGTGGGGTTGGTGTGCCGTCCAGTAGCAACAACCGTCTTTTTGATTGGCACCGTAGTCGCTCTTTGGTTGGGTATTGGTGCAACATTACCTATTGATAAATCCCTAACTTTAGGTCTTTTTTAATTTTTTGATTCAATTTTAAAATAACACAACGTTTGTATCTAGGGAATAGTCGCTTCAAAGCGAATTCTCCCTAGATACATCTATTCAATAAAATTGTGAATTTCTATCAAATATATGAATTGTGTTACAGATTCAAAACCTATTTTCCTCTTAATTAAAAAAAGACGAAAAAATCCAATAGATTTAAAATTTCTTTTTTGGTAAATCAATTGCGAAATGTTTTTCTAGAATGCCCAATATCTGTTTTACATCTTCGAGGTGAAAATGTTCAATTTTCATAAGATCTTCTTGACTCTTATTCAAAAGGTCTAATAATGTATCTATATTGGACCTTTTTAGGCAATTATAGACCCTGGGAGACAATTCGGATTGATCAATAAAAATCGATTTCGATGCTATTTTTTTTTTGTTTTTTCTGAGTTTATCCAATTTATCGTAAAAAGAAAAAGGGGATAAAGAAACCGTGTGTTGATTGTTCTCTAAAGGTAAGTTTTCTTCTTCCTTATGTAAAAAGGGAATAAATAAATCAATCAAATTCCGGGAGGCTTCATGAAGTGCTTCTTTCGGAGTTAAACTCCCGTTTGTCCATATTTCGAGAAAGAGTATCTCTTGCTTTTCATTCTCATTCCCATAGGAATGAATACTATGATTCACATTTCGAACAGGCATGAATACCGTATCTATAGGATAACTTCCATTTTGAAAGTTATGTGGCATTTTTAAAAGATATCCGCGATTTCTCTCGATTTCTAATCCAATACACAAATTAATTGGTTCTGTCAAGCTAGCTATATGTTGTGTATTGTCGACGATTTCTACATAAGGCGGTAAGATGATATCTTGAGCAGTTACATATCCAGGACCCCTGACACAAATAGACGCGTCACAAGTTCCATATAGATTACTTCTCAATACAATTTCTTTCAAATTCATTAAAATTTCATGGACCGATTCTTGAATACCCGTTATAGTAGAATATTCATGGGAGACGTTCTCAGATTTTACACGTGTGATACATGTTCCTTCTATTTCTCCAAGCAAAGCTCTTCGCAGTGCAATGCCTATTGTGTCGGCTTGGCCTTTCCTAAGTGGAGACAGAATAAAGCGCCCATAATAAAGGCGTTTACTGTCTGTTCTTGATTCAACACACTTCCACTGTAGTGTTCGAGTAGATACTGTTACTTTCTCTCGAACCATAATAATATTATTTTAGTTGATTGAATTATTTATTTCTCTTGTTTCTCTTGAAATTTCTTCACTGTTCATTTCTAGACACGTCTTTTTTTCGGCGGTCTACAGCCATTATGTGGCATAGGGGTTACATCCCGTACGAAAGTTAATAGTATACCACTTCTACGAATAGCTCGTAATGCTGCGTCTCTTCCGAGACCGAGACCTTTTATCATGACTTCTGCTCGTTGCATACCTTGATCTACTACTGTACGAATAGCATTTCCTGCTGCAGTTTGGGCGGCAAAGGGTGTCCCTCTTCTCGTACCCTTGAATCCAGAAGTACCAGCAGAGGCCCAGGAAACCACCCGACCCCGTACATCTGTAACTGTGACAATGGTATTATTGAAACTTGCTTGAACATGAATAACTCCCTTTGGTATTCGACGTGCACTCTTACGTGAACCAATACGTACATTTCTACGTGAACCAGTTCTCGGTATAGCTTTTGCCATATTGTATCATCTCATAAATATGAGTCAGAAATATATGGATATATCCATTTCATGTCAAAACAGATTCCTTATTTGTACATTGAGTCCTTTAGCGAGTCTGATTATCCTTGTCTTTGTTTATGTCTCGGGTTGGAACAAATTACTATAATGCGCCCCCGCCTACGGATTAGTCGACATTTTTCACAAATTTTACGAACGGAAGCTCTTATTTTCATATTTGTCATTCCTTATCTTAATTCTGAATCTACTTATTGGTAGAAAATAAGTTTCTTGGAATTTTTCATCTCGAATCGTATTGAATAAAAACGCCCTAATCTTTCGAATCCTTGTTTCGGAGTCGATAAATTATACGTCGTCTGGAAAATTAGCATTTAGAGAAAAAAAAACTGTAACCTTGCTATAATAATATAGTAGATATTTGATTAACTGCTCTCCACGGTACACCAACCCCACTCTCTTCAACAAACCCACTCTTCCACATTTAACTACTCCCACTAATTTATTAATTAACTTCTTTTTCAAATTTCAAATTTTACATCGTTTGTCTTTAATCCCAATCTCAATTACCTCCAATAACTACCCCAAAATTTATGCATATCAAAATCAATTTTTTGCAAATATAGAGCATTTAGTTTTCTACACGCTACACAGAAAGCAATAATTTGCTGGTGTATTAAGAAACACGGAGAGTGAAATCGCGGTGTTTAACAGTACATAAAGGTTTTGCGATTTTAGGTTTTTGTTGTTGAATTTTGTGCTGTTAGCTCTTCAATTTTGGTCTGTTGTGAAGTCCAAGAAACAGAGTTTTGGATCTGTTTCTTGAGTTTTCTTGAGGTAATTTTAGATGGGTTGTGATTAAGTTGAGCAGCAGTTGAGAGATTGTTAATTTGGAGGCTGGGAAGTTGTCTTGGAAGAGCAGAGGAGTGGAGTCAACTCATAAGCTTTTGTGCTGGGATGCTCTGCACCGACAGGTTTTAAGCTTTTCAATTCTGGAATCGACTTTTGATTTGCCATTTCTTTTAATGAAAGGATCTTGCATTTCTTACAAAAATTTAATCGGGTGTTGTTCTTATTCCCTATAATTTGTGATATTTTTTTGGTTATAAACTTAAGGTTTGGTCTGATTTTCAATAGATTTGTTGCTTGGTAATCATAACTGTGCACAGATATCTAACTCTCAAGCCTGATTTGTTGCTTGGCCTGATTTTCAATGGATTTTCAATGGCCTGATATCTAACTCTCAAGCCTCAACCGCTCCATTTAGTATTTTTTTTTTTTGGTTGATGGATTTTGAATGGAGGGCGTGGTTTCATTTTGTTCATGAGTTGTTGCTTAAGTTCTTCAATTCCAATGTACCGCCTTTTGTTAATTGGAGAGTAATATTTAGACATCCCAGAAAGCATATAGGGATATTCATAGTTAGAGATGGAGTCTGTTGTTTCTTTCATTGAATATTACTTGGATTCGCTCAAATCGAGTCGTTTATTTTGCATTTTTTAGGGAAAAAGCATCAAACTTTTGATATCACTTACTAATTATTAAAAATTTGTTGCAGTATATCCAGAACGAAGTCCGGTCGGTGGTAACTGCGTGATGCCGTGGAAATATCCGGTGTCCTTGAATGAAGAAGTCGAAGGAGGTGTTGTTCATGTTCGAGCCTATAAACATGAGATCGGCGATCGATCGTGTTCGAGTCGGGGAAACTTTAGGACTGAGGATGAAGAAATCGAAGATGGTGGTGGTGTTCGTGTTCGAGCCTTTAAACATGAGATTGGCGATCGAGCGGATGTGAAATGGCGCGGTTCAAGTTCAGGAAAGGGTGCGTGACGTTCTATGTTTACGCCGTAATGGATTCATGTGCGCCGATGATCTCAGAACTATTTTGCAATTGCAATCGGTAGTGGCGCTCAAGGATTTGATTGTTCAATAATTTTGTCTTTTTTTTTAATTTCTTTTGTATCTCCAATATATTATATAATACTTGGAACATTCACAGTCTGCTATTAAATTATTATTCAAATAATTCAAACAAAATTATTGAGCTTAAAGGACATTGATAGTACCCATGATAATTGGCCGTTAAAGCATCTCTTAATTATTAATTCTTGATATTCTAAGCCATTACTGCTCTTATTATATAAGTCTTCAAAAATCACGTGCTAATTATATTTCTTTTATTTAAGAAATCCTAATAATGTCTTTTGTTATATGTGATTTAATGAATGATAAATGATTTAATTATCTTTATTTTTCTAAACGGAAAATTGCATTCGAACTTTTATTTTGTTCTTATTATGTAACTCTTTCAAGTATCCACGGTTCAGGTCAAAATTCAAACTGAATTCACAATATTCTCAATTATCCATAATATCAATATCCACAATATTTCCAAGTATCCACTAACTTCCCCACTCAAGTCTCTACAGCCCAAATAACAAAACTCTACGTAATCCTTTTAAACAATTAAACAATATAGATAGACTTTATAATTGATTAAGTTATAATTAGTTAGTTTATTCATTAGTTATTAATTTATAATTAATTAATTACTTTATGTTATAATTTAATTAGAGATTCAATCCTAATCAAACTCTAAATTCACTTTTAATAATTAATTTTGTCCATTAGTTATAATTTCGATCGTGATTTATTTTCTTCACAACAATAGGCCAGAAAAATTTGAGAGCAATTTTGAAACATATTTTTCTGCAATTTCAAATCAAGTTTGTCGTGCTCGCCGTATTCAGGTATTCTTTTCTTTCAATATTATAAACTTGAAGAAATTTTTTTTATGTAGGATTTAAGAAATTATGTGAGTTCACCTCTTCCGTCTGATTATGTTATTTTTTGTTTCTGTATGATTTGAGAAATTGTGCGCGTTCAATTCTTCCGTCTGCATCTTCTTATTCCTTCCATTGATTACGTAAGAAATTATTATTCAAATTGATACAAATAATTTGTTTTATGCCTTTTATTGTATTTAGTTAATTTAAGAAAGGAATAAAAAAAATTTATTGTTATTCATAATTTAATAATCTATAATGTTTCATTACACTGGTTTTCAATTTCGAAAGACAAAATTAATAAGATATTTTAATTTGTGACCAAAATTATTGCAAATTGTCAAACTAAACCTTGGAACAAAGGTGAGCCCTGGAATCCTAGAAAGCTTTTCGGCTGGCTGATGAATTGATGAGTAGTTAGGCTAGATGCTTTGGGCTATTGCTTGAACAACTATTAATTGGGCCCAGTTATTGATGGCCTTTTATTCACATAAATGGGCCTATTTTATTCTTCATCCTTGGGGCTTGTGTGAGTCCAGTTGGGCCACTCAATATTTTCTACCCAATGTTTGTTAATCCAGTGACATTAGTGTAGTCTTCTTTCAATTCCAAATAGTCACAAGTTATAAATAATAATTATGTATTGGACAGCTTTCCGGATTATGGCCAGAATTGAGAATATTGATATTAACAATTTATGGTTGGCAACATGCAACCGATGCCAAAATAGTTGCAGATCATATTATGGAAAAATGATCTGTATGAATTGCAATGATGATGTAAACGCAACTTTTAGGTAATATTATCTTCAATTTCATTGTACTTATATTTTATTATTTCATGCAAAAATTAAGTTATTTTTTCGGCTCAGGTTCTCCATACATCTGTAAGAGACTGTAGTGGAACGATTGACTTGAAATTACTAAACAAACAGGGTGAATTTCTGTTTCATAAGCCAGCTACTTTTTTCAAGAGTTTCGAAGAAAAGGTAAAATCTTACTTTAATTTAGGATTCAATTCTTCAAAAATATTTAATATTCTGACATACTATATAACACTTTTAGGAAAACAGAAAACAGCTATTACAAGACTACGTCAACCTATTCAACGACCGAGCATTTACATTTATCGTTCCTGTACCACCAAGCTTTGCTAGGCCAAATGCGCGAAGAACTGTCAATTTTATATTACCTGTGGACTGGTCTGAAGAATGTCTATATCTCCCAGAAAGATTACGATTTCTACGTTCATAAATAGTGGAATTATTATTTTCTTTGTTTTACGTTCTTATTTAAATGATCAAACTATTAATGAACTATTTATATATTTGTCAATTATATTGCATTTTATCTAACATCACAGATGTGACATATTTCACCCATGTATTTCGATGTTTGTTCATTTATTATACATTTGTGACATTATTTGATGATTTTCAACATAATTATAGTTAAAAACTTTTACACTGACAACTAATAAAATACCATACTCGAATAACATATCGTGCGTAACACGGGGCGCACACTAGTTTAATATTAAAAAAAAGTCAAAAATCTAGAAAATTAGCATTTTTGCTATAATAATATAGTAGATATCCCAATCCCAACTGTCATCTCACTGGTCAGCCTCGAAATCTAACAAAGTGCAATTTTTGCAGAGAAAAAAAAAACATAAATAAAATAGTTTTAGAGAGAGAATCCAAAAAGTAGAAAATGGTATGTAGAGAGAGAGAAAGATATAACATACTATAGTTGGGGTAAATCACACGCAAAACCACCCACTAAAACCACGCACAATCTTCTCTTCTATTCTATATTTCCTGATTTGTTACTAATGGTGTGAGATCTTTAACAATGGCGTGTTTATTGATCTCTTCTTCCTGCTGGTCAGTTATCTCTTTCTCTCTCTCTCTATATATATATATGTATGTATACATGTATATATATGTATATGTCTGTGTGTGTATAAATCCTTTGGTATATGCGTGTATTATGTGTGTGATTTACGTTTGCTGCATATCGTTCAAGATTAACTCAAAATGGTTTCGTGAACAGAGAATAATTTTCGTGTTTCACGTTCGGTTCGTGAAATTTGCTGTATTGTCTGTTTTTCCTATTTTCGTTGAGAATTTGCCGTCCGTCCAACCAAACAGGGCGTAGCAGCAAATTGCATGTTGTTTTTCATTTCTTTTTTTCTATATTGACTTGCATTTATTTTATTACCACTAGTAGTGGGTAAAGAATGGATCTTTCTTCTTTATTTTATTATTCCTAGTCCTTGTGTAACTATTTTTTTTTTTTTTTGGTATCTGTTACAACTTGGAAAAAACTGTCTGGCCAGCTGATATATCTATTTAATTATTATCTCTAATTTAGAAGAAGACTATAGTTTTAAACTAGAAATTTGGAAATTTAGGATGAAAGATTTGGAATGAAATATACCCCTTAATCAGTTAATTGATTATGGCTATTTTGACCCTTATACCTCTTTGATATTTTCTGTAAATCTATTGGATTGGTTTTTGATAGAGAATTGTTTGAATTGAACTACTATGGACTAAAGGGAGCATATTATCTTTTACATGCTATCCTTTGATTATGATTTATGTCATAAAATGGTGAATGCATTTTGAATAGTGTGACTAAACATAAAACTTATTCTGGTATCATGGATTAGGTCATGACCTGCACTTTTCCTTTCAAATACAGTACATTAAGTTCATATTATAAACTAAAAATACCAATATTTCTTTTTTTAAACCCCATTATTGGATCTGTTTCTCAATCCATGCTTGTTTGAGAAGGCATATTATGTTGTTTGAACATGACTTCCAATGGGATTTGCTCGTTATTGCTAATATGAACGTGTTGGTTAAGATACAGCGTAAACCCAATGCCCTCATGTACTTAGCTGTTGTTAATCTATTTCGTCATTAGCGTTTGGTATGTTAGAAGCTATGTGACTATAGTGTGGATTGTATAGCTACAAATCCTTATTCAGATTTATCAGTTTTGAAGCTTGAAGATGCAGATTTAAACAAAGAGATAGCCGAGGAAAGGATGTTAATTGTGGCTGGTAGTACGGTAAATTCTTCTCAGAAAGTTCTAACACAAATCATGCTCAATCAAGAGGAGACTTTCAGAAACCAGGTATTCAGCTGTTATGTATTCTTATTTCTTAATTTTCCCTTCTATCTTTTGGGGTGTTGAAAATTTCTCTTTGAAAAACCAAATATATGATTTAAGCAACACACATATATATATATACATATATGTTTATAGAATCAAACTGAATAAGCTACTAGAATAAGAAACTGCTGCATCATAAGAAATCTCTCTTTTGAACATATCGACCCCATCGATTATATAAAGACCTGGAGTTTGTTCATGTCTACAGATGTCATCATCCAGATCTATTACAGATCATTGCCCACAAATGTGCAGAGACCTTAATGACACTCAAGAGTTTTTCGGTCCAAGTTATGGCTTTATCCCTTCAAAATCATCTGTTAAAATGAAGTATGATGTCCATGAAAAGAAATCGTCTTCAATGGAGGGCCTTGAGCTCTCTCTGAGAGTAGGTTCAGACTCTTGGCTAGAAGGTAATAATGACAAAAAAGAATCGCAATAACAATTTGTTCGTGTTTCATTTTCCTAATTTGTTTTCGAATGCGTGTACAGGTGTTGAACAATACCAAGTAAACGCCTCGTGCAAAAGTATGTCAACCAAAAGGAAGCTATTTGCTTCTCATGAAGTGGGAAAACTGGACCTTAACAAGGCTGCTCCAGATGAATCATATGTTCACTCAAATGATCACTTTATGCCCACTTCATCCTCGTCAGACGTTTCACATAATGAGGTTTCTGAATATGGTAAAGGCACTTTCTTTACTGTGCTCGATTCTAGCGAACCAAGGTATAATTTTTCCAACACAAATTCAACTTTGACGACATCACCAAGCGAAGATAGTACTGAAAAAACCCGTCAAAAGATATCCATATCTGAACTGAATTTGGAGAACCCGTCAAATCAATTACTATTTGAGGGATCAGACAGCAATAAATCTCCCATCTCATGCAAGTCTGATTTGATCAAAGATGACTTATCAAGCAACTCAAATACAAGACAATCTGGTATCAATAACTCAAAATCGAATGTGAAATCTCATTCATTTGATCAAAATAACGAAGAATTTGCAGAAGTGGATCTCATTATGAAAAGAGGAGCTCAATCTCTCATATACTTTTCTTCATACAAAGATCAAGACGACTTTCAAGAAGCTAAAAAACTCGAACAAAAAAGATGTAGTATCGAAAGGGAATTGCCACAAAGTTCTTCAGAATCATATGAAGCAATTGTTTTGAAGCAAGTTGAGAACGAAGACTATTGTGTGTCATCAACTCCATATCAAGAAAGTGTATTGGATGAAAAGGATTATCATGGACGGAAGTTTAAACGAGGGAGAAGAATGAAAGACTTCCGTAAGGAGATTTTGCCTAACTTGGCGTCTTTGGATAGAGACGAGATTTTTGAAGATATTCAGATCATGAAATTAGCTATTCGATCTCGAGAACACAAGAAATGCAGAGTTAAGAATGCTACCATTCCATCAGCAAGAAGTAGGAGGTCAAAATTTAGTAATGTAGGTAGAAAATACCATTCATGAGAGATTTTTTTATTCTTTTTCTGAGTTAGTAGAATTATCTTTTACAATCATTTTGAAATTTTGTTTTCAGAACATTTTGTTCATGCAACTTTCTGTCAAGCGATTGAAACTATGAAAAGGGTGATACACTTGTGTCAAAGGGATTGAAAATTTAAAATAATTTTTTTGATGTTTGAAATTAACCCATTTCCTAACCCCTTCTAAAGTATGCCTATTGAGACAAATATATTTTACTTGCTCTATTGACTGATTTGGCCTAGTTAAGAAATGCATCATTTATTACTAAACAAAAAAAAATCGAAATTCGAAGTTAATGATGGTAAATTGTTTGTGTACTACACTATTGATTTTGTAATTCTTACAAACATATCAATCAATCTCCTATATAAATGTGTGAATAACAAAATTGTTTAGTCTTATGTGAAAAGACTTGCATACCCTTACTTGAATTTAAAGTCCTAATAATACCGGAAACTATTAAATTACATATTAATGTTAAAAAAAGAAGCATACTAACAATAGGACACTATTTATTTATTATAATATATAAGAAAAAAAAGGAACTTATTAGTAGTTGGATACTATTAAAATCTAAAAAATATTGATAAAAGAATTTGAATGAAGTTGAGTTTTAGCAAAAGACAAGAGAAGAGAATTTAAAACAAAATTTAATGTGGTTAAAAAAAGATAAGCTGAATAATACAGAAAATAAATTTTGAATTGATTTTGCAAAAAAGTCGTTCTTTGATCCCCTTTTTGTTTCTTAATAGTTAATACTATAGACACGTGGGACATATAGAGATTATTGATATTCATATTGCACATTTGCACCTAAGATAGAAAAATTGTAAATATTCTCTCAAAAATATTAAGATTTTAATTTTAGTCCTATATTTTACGATATTGTGAAAATAGTTACAATAATAATGTTAGTCATTTCTTTAATAAATGTTAGTCCAAGACTTTATTTTTGTTGTATGAAATTGAATTTTATTCCTTAAACTATACAAAATTTATCAAACACTATTAAATTACATTTTAATGATAAAAAAGGACACATACTAACAATAGGACACTATTTATTTATTATAATATATAAGAGAAAAAAGGAACCCTTTAGTAGTTGAATACTATTAAAATCTAATCATCAAAAGAATAAAATTATACTTTGTTTAGGAATAGATCACGTGATAACAAGAATTTTATAAATTAAATAAGATGCTTGCGGAGGCTTTTTAGCAAAATAATACAAAAAAAAAAAAACAATCTCAAATTAATAAAAATAATATGAGACAACAATAAAAGGTAGAAGACGACATCTCTGAAGCCATCTTCAAATTTTTGGGCTAAATGTTGCAACATTTCCGATCCCATCTTTATTGTAATTTGGAATGAGAGAAAGAAGTAGGTAAGAGTTGTACTAAATTTGTCTTTATTTCTCAACTTTTTGAAGCTTTGTAGATTTTTTAACAAAAGAGTATAAAATGCAGTTTTTTTTTTACTTTTTCTAATTTTTAAAGTAGAAGACCACATCATCTAATTTTCTTAGAAATTTGAAGATGGCAATTATCATTTATATTTAGTTCGATGACAAAATAAATTAATTAAAAAATATGACAAATGTAATGGTCTACCATTATGTGATGAAGATAGACTAATTACCATTGTGTGTTACTTAAATAGAGAAATTATATATTAATTTAGGGTAAAAGGCATTTATTATATATAAAGTGAAGATATATACATCTTTTTACATATCATTAATTTTTAACAACCTGTAGTTAAGATTATTTAGAATTAATTAATTTTAAAAAATTTATACATCCATAAAAACATATTATCACTATCATTAGAAAATAGACTAATTACACTCTTATATATTTAAAAAACTAATGTCAACGAAACCTCAATATAATAGTAGTAATATATAATAATAATAATAATAATAATAATAATAATAATAATAATAATAATAATAATAATAATAATAATAATAATAATAATAATAATATTCCTACATAATATTCCTAGACAACAGTAAACAGAATGAACTCCTATTCAATTTGAATAAATTTCATATGCAGACGCATCATTCTAAGGGTCATTCAATTTGAAAAAGATATTAGCTCAAATTTGAAGGATTTAGAAGATCAAAGTTGGCAATAATATTAATTTCATTATTTGCATAGTCCAATTCATACTAAAAAGTCGAATCAACAAACAAAATCTAAGTAATATAATATTATAACTATACTAATAAACAGAACCTAAATAACATAACAATAATAATAATATAATTATTATTATAATTAATCTCTCTCCTATATTTTTTTATGAATAAAAAAATTATTTCTTCTTATGTGAAAAGACTTTCATACCTACGATTATGATAATAATTAAATTTAGTATATAAAAAAATTCTAATAGTAATGGGAAATCATTTATGTAACAAAAAAGATCTCTTCAAGAAAAGAGACATATTTGTATCATTATTATAATAATTGAATTTATTATATAAAAGAATTCTAATGGTAATGGGAAATCATTTATGTAGCAAAAACGATCTCTAAAAGAAAAGAGACATATTGATTGTAAGATACTATTTAATAAATAAATAAATTATACTCCTCAATCTTCACAATATAGTAATGGGAAATCATTTATGTAACAAAAAAGATCTCTTCAAGAAAAGAGACATATTTGTATCATTATTATAATAATTGAATTTATTATATAAAAGAATTCTAATGGTAATGGGAAATCATTTATGTAGCAAAAACGATCTCTAAAAGAAAAGAGACATATTGATTGTAAGATATTATTTAATAAATAAATAAATTATACTCCTCAATCTTCACAATACCGTGCCTATAAAAAATATTTAGTTGTCTAAAGTTTAATTATATTCATGAACAAAATGTTATTGTGAACAATTTATATATTAATATTATATATAGATGTAGTAGAAAATTATTTGATAGTAGGATTTTCATTGTATTAATAGAACTTTGTATAAATAGTAGAATAAAACTTCTAGAACTAACATAATGAAAATATTTAGATTCTTTTGGACTCATATTTACAAGTATCTATGTTCAACTAAAAATTCTTGCAACCATACGTAGTATAGTAACAAATTATGTGGACATGTGGACTCTAGGTTTGTAGTGGTCAAGTTCATTCAACAATAATTTCACTAGCATTTGGATCGGAACATTATATGCAATTTAGCGACACTGGATTCAACGCTAGAATGAGAGAAGTGATTTGCTGTTTTTTAGTACACCAAGATAAGAAATCGTCACATAAACATCACGAGCGATAGCGGGTGTAAGACCACTGATGGTGAAGTAAAATTAATTTGTGCATAGCTATGCATTATACCCTAGACTAGGGAAAGATTCCCCATAGATTTGAGGATGTGAGATGAGGAATATGGAATTGAGCCATCCACCTAGCCAAGTAAATTATGGTTACAGAGTATTAGGTCTAATTGATATTTCCACAAGAGATAGTTGTCTGAGTTGAGGTTGTTTTGGTGAACATTAAGAAGAGATTATGCTGGGAGCGGGCCGGAAGACGGAGGAGTTTCTGGTGTGAAAGATGAAGCGGAAAGGTGTGGAAAATATATAACATGCAAGTTAGAATTTTTCGTGAAAAGAGGGAGAGATGATAGATGGGCCAAAGATAGAGTTTGGAGAAGTGGCGCGACAACAAGAGTTGGGTAGGTGAGACAGCAAGGAAGAAATGACTTAATAGGGTTTTGTGCGTGGTACATCGTCAAGATAGGGAAGAGGAAGTCGAGGTTTGGAGGCACTGACTTGGTCGGGTGGATAGGCAACATAGAGTTAGGATTGGAATTAGGATGACAGATGTTAATATATGTTGGAGACTCTAGGACGGTGGAATTAGGGTTAGGGTTGCATGGCTAGAAAAAAAAATTAATATTTTTTCTCAAATTTTATTTTACATTCAAATAGATAAAATAAGTTGTTCAAAAAATATATAAAACAAATATTATAAATGTCAATTAAGGGATCGGAAAAAATCTCTTAATAGTAGGAAACCATTTAGTAAAGTAAAATTAGATATCCCGATCTCTATAGTGTTTAAAGTTATATATGAAAAGTACAATAAAATATGTGAGAGATTTTAAATTTATAAGTTTATAATGTTTTATGTTTTGAGATTAATTTCTTAGAAATTTCTTTGAGAAATATGATATATATATATATATATATATATATATATATATATATATATATATATATATTCGAGTGCAATGACTAATTTTGGATGTTTTTGTTCGCGTTTAACAAAATAATTGGGATTGATGAAATCAATCAAATCAAGTGTAATTTTATTTATGAATGATGCGTAAGAATTTGATATATTTAGCAATAAATTGAATAATTATAAAATCATTAGATAGAATAATAATAATTTATTTTAATTTAGTTCATTTTATTAAAAAGATCACGTGCTAACCACGTGCGACGCACGTGATATTTTCTAGTTATATAAATACAAATAATTTTATTTTTAATACTCACCTTTAACATATAGTTACGCTCACATTTAAACATATAGTTTGACACCTTTAAAAAAATATGTTTGACACCTTTAGTTTGGGCCAATCCTTTAAGCCCAATGCATTAGGCTTAAAGGGTCGGCCCTATAAGGTTCATGGGCCTTGACGAGGCCGCCCCTTTAGATTGGTGGATCAAATCGGTCATGTTCATCTTGATTAGGGCTGAAAATTGAACCAAACTATTTGATACTCGATCCGAGCTCGATCGCTAAAAGCTCAACTCGAGCTCAGTTCGATAATTTACCAAACCAAGATTGAACAACTTTTTGTGTTCGATAAATTTTGAAGCTTGACTTGATTAGCAAAAAATAACAAAAACATGTACAAAATATTCAAACTACTCGAACTCGACTCGTAATTGGCTCGATTAAAGCTCGTTTGAGCTCATCTCAATTAACAATCTAATCAAGCTCAAACATAACTTTTAAAGCTCGATTGTAATTCAAACAAGCTTGAACACCTATACGTTCGGCTCGACTCGCTTTATTTTCACCTCTAATCTTGATTCGTGAGCCGATATAACCCAATTTGGTTATTTACAAAATACTACTGCTAATATATTTTCAAAGAAATTGTAGTCCGGTTGAAAAAATCAAGGCATAAAATTTGAAACGAATAGTTCAAATCCCTTGCTCACTTAAGGTAGGCCCATCGGGCAAGCCACCACACCGATTTCGACCCCTTAATCAGATCGACGCCTAACTTGGCCCCTTTAGACCTAACCACATGCCAGCCCGTTAAAACACATTTGGCACCTTTATTAGTGACGAACTATGGTGCACGGACACGGGACACATCGCACAACACGATACAGACACGAAATATGGCATTTTAAAAATATTAGTACACGACACGACCTCGAAACTGATAATAAAATGTGTATATATACCATATACATATATATGTTCAATAATTTACGTTAAAATGTATAAATTTGTCTTTTCATTCTAATTTAAATATGACTGATTAGAAAAATAAAGACTATTGTACATTATAAATTTGTATTTGATTTGTAAAGTTATATATGTGAAAGAAAAATAAATACTTCAGTTTTCAAAATTACAAAAAATAAGTGAAATAATATCAAGTGTCACAAATAATGCATACATAGTAGACGCACCCTCTAACTGCGTCAATTACGGTGTTCATATTTTATTTTATTTTCATTTTATTTAAGCAAACACATTTATTTTTATATTGGACGCTGTATCGGAGAGTGTCGTGTACGATTAGGTGTCCGATAAATGACGAATTATTTTTAAAAAAAGAAAAAGAAAGAGAGAATCAATTCGTGACGCTATAGAAATAAAACGTGAGAAGGAAAATAGAGTTACGGAAAATAAACATGATTCCAAAAACGACCTACAAAAGAAGAAAACAATTTTTTTTTTGATTGTATATGAAGAAACTTTCAACCACAAAAAACCATAAGAGCATAATTAATAGTTTGTTCTTTAATTGATCATCACTACTTTTGCATTAAAAGTCATTGACCTTTTTAATCAACATCGTACAAGCAACAACATATATATATAATTGATACGACTTTTGCAATGAACTTATGAACCAAATTAAAAATGATTTTCAGATGGGATGCCGACAGATATATCATGCGATTCAGGAGTACGCAAAGAGAAATATTCTGACCCCAAACAGTACTAATTTGTTCTTTTTCATTTGAGAAATTATATCCAAAGATTTCTTCCATGCATGAATCATTTGTGAGAAGACTGAGTTTATTGGGATCCATTCATTACATATAATTGGATTAAAATGTGTGAGATAATTTGCATTTTCGAATCTCTTTTGAAATAAATTGTTTGCAATAAATATATCAGTCCTAATACATGTCACGCCATATATTTAAGAGTAGGGGTGTTCACGAGTCAAGCTCGAGCCGAACTGAACCAAAATCCTGATTCGAGCTTGAGCTCATTAAATATTTTGTATATAAAATATATTATAAATTTTATATTTATTGATATATTATTAATTAAGTATAATCATAACTAATGTCAAAATATTATTATTTATACTTAAATATTATTATAATATATCATAATATGTATAAATAAATATATTAATAAATATACTTTTTAAAATATATTAATTAAAAAATATTTTTTATTTTAGCTCGTGAGCTGGCTCGTGAACTAGCAAACAAGCATTTTTGGCTCGAGCTAGGCTCGTTTGATAAGCTCGACTCAATTGGTTTGGTTCGAGCTATTTTCGAGCCGGCTTACCGAGCTCGTGAGCCGATTCGACTCGTGAACATCTTAGGAGTGCAAAGAGTCCGGTTTTTATGGTATATAAAAAATAAATAAAAAATATATCATACCAATAGTTGTTGTTTTGGGATACATAATACTGAAACTGGACTTTTTGGTACTGGTACCATTGCATTACATTTTCAGCACGCCATTATACGATTTTATGGTATTTTTTAGGATAATTTATCTGCATCTTGTTATGCTTATATTTCATACCAATATCTAATGAAACATTATATATAGAGTACATTAAAACATCTCTCAAACTTGCATGTTTTTTTGTTGTATTTTATGCATAAATAAGGGCAAAAAGATAGAGTAGTTTTTGTAAGTGAAGAATTTTATGTAGATGAGAACAAATAAACTTATGCTTAGACTTTATGGGCACAATTGGATAGTACCTTTATCCCAAAAAAAATTATTCAGAGCAAAAAATTCGAAAAGTTTCAATTGTTTGGTATGTTACAAAACAATTCTTCAATAAAATCTCTCAAAATTTTAGATAATTTTGAAGAAATTTTTGCTAGAAAAGAGAAAAAATTACTCTTATTATTAATGATTTGACAGTTCACACAATCGATTTGTAAGATTTTTTCGACTATTTTTGAATTTCAAAAATCATATTAATCACATATTCTAATGTAAAATATTGCAACGTTTAAAATAAGATCCATTGTGACTATTTTTGACATTTAAATCGATGATTTTGACTAAATAATTTATTATAAATTATATTTAAATAATAATCTCAATAATTTTTTCACAACAAAAAACATATCACATCAACCATAATCATTACATAGTTTTCTGTTAACAATTTTTTTCAAACACACATCTCATAACATATTTCTTATTTCTAAAAATACTTTTATTACTTTTGTCATGAAAAGTAATTTTCAAAGATGGATATTCCATCCATTTTTTTTTTAAGAAAGGTGGTTGTAAATTTGTTGTCATGTATAAGTTTACATAATAAAACTAAAAATTATTTTCAAAGTAAATACAAATTCAAATGATAAGAACTTGAAAGACTTGAACCTAACCACCATAAGAATTGGTGAGTTCAATTTATTCAAATCATAAGTTCCCTATCTCAACATGCCAACGTATCTTTGTGACTCAGACTATCTCCAACTCACGCTATTTCAGCGTAGGTGGAGATGGATTTGGCGCTGGCTTGTCTCCAACCCAGCGCCAAACGTTGCGCTAGAAGTAGCGGAGCAAACAGTGTTGCGCTAGAAGTAGCGCAACACTGTTGCTGCGCTACTTCTGATAGCTCTTTTTTATTTTTTTTAGAATTATTTTAGGGTTTGTAATTTAGTCCTTCACCTTTAGCTTTGTTTTTATTTTAGTCCGTTTTAAATTTATAAAGTTTAAATTATTTTTAGTTTAGCCCCAAATAGTTTAATTAGTTATAATTATATCCTATTGATTATATTTTATTCAATTATGCATTAATTTAAGTTTATTATTAAATTATAAATAAATATTTTATACTCTACCTTATATAAAATGTATATTGTATTATTAATTTATTTTAATTATTTTTAATTTAGCCCATAAACATATAATTTGTTATAAATAAATCATATAAGTTATATTTAATTCAACTAGAATAAAATACAAATTTTATATCATAAGTTTTAAATAATAGTGATAGTGCGGATAGTGAGTAAATTTTTATCATTTGTACCGTGTTTGAGTATCAATGTATGTTTTTTATGTATGTCTTTTTTTAATCAAATAATAAAGTTCAACTTTAATAATTTATTCAATAATTAAATAACTTATATAATTATTAATTAATTTTTGAAATATCAAATACAATTTTTTTAATTATTAATAATAATTTTATTATTATTTTTGTGAATTTTATTAACAAAGTATATTTTTTTGGAGAAAATGTACAATACGTAAAAGTTTTGGGCTTTATTTGTGATAGATTGTAATATTATAAAAAAGTTGGAAAAAATGAAATATTCTGTAAGATTCCTTTTTGGTGCAGTGAATAATGTTCTGGGTTTGAGTGAATTTACTGTAGCTGCGCCAAATTGGTGCAATTTTTGCGCCAATTTTGTGCAAAAATCACTATTCTGGTTGGAGATGCTCTCAAAATCCAAATTATGAAGTCAAACTCAAATCTGTAATATTAGTATTCTAATTCTAGAGTGATTTTTTGATAACCCTAAAAAATAATTTTAGCTTCTATTTTTATTATTTCACATTTTTAATTAATAGGGTTAAATTTTTTATATTTATGAATACACCACACACACACATACACAAGTTTTGGCCATAAATCGATTTCTAGTATATTTGTATACAAAAAGTTCTAAAACTTATAGTAAAATTTATATAAAAATCATATTTTTAACATATACGGTTTTGGTATGATTATTCACTGGCATGAATTTTTAAAACCAAAATTATATCAAAGTAGTTAATACAATACAAACTCATACCAAAATCTATAAATTTAATAAAAAACCGTAAATTTAATACGGTGGATTTAGAAAACAATGAATACCCCGACATGTACTCACATGTTATCCTTAAATACAGTGCAATATTTAACAAATATTCCTTTTTGGTAGAAAGTACAACAATAACTCTATTTGAAGCCTTTTCACACTTTACAAAAATATCAAGTTAAGGATTTTGGATAATTTCATTCTATAGATATTAAATTTGTCTCACTTCAAATTTTAAAATAAAATATTATGTTGTCGTTTTTGAAATTATATTTTACTTTTCTTCTTGTTTTTGGTGTTTTTGACAGAAATTGTCCATTTTTTATTTACACATTAGTTCCCAAAGCATCGTGTCTGTATCCTTTGATCTATAAATAAAATAAAGAGGAAAAAGTATCTATTTTTTGGCAATTTTTTGAATAAAATAAATATAATATACTTATTTATTTGTTATTATTTATCTAATATATAATAATATGCAATGTCTGAATTTAATGATAACAACAATTACTTTTTTATTAATTAAATAATTAATTGCAGAATAACATTTTAATTGATATAACATTTTTTTTTACAAATTGCAAAATAATTGAAATTGACTTACTATTAGTTTATAATTAAAAGAACAGTATTTTAGAAAAATAAGTAAAAGCTTATTAACTAATAATTAGTCAAAATTTATTATTAAAAGGGATTAATTGTCAATTTTAAAATAACAACACTTAAATCATATATTTTAAAAAAATATATATTTAGATTAAGAGCTCTATATAACTTTGAGAGTAATAATTCAATAGTATATTTTCTTAATTAAACAAAAGAAAAGAGTCACTTCTTTGATATCATGTCTTTTATGACTCTTTGCTAGGTACATTTTTGTACATGAAAAGAGGCTATAAACCCTGTATTTTATAAGAAATGCTTTAATGGCAACTAGGTTCAACTTCTTCCAACTCAATTCCCTCCTCAGCAAGCCTCTTCTCCTTGTAGACATACCATTTTGCACAAACCAAAAATACTATCAAATTCAAAATGCTCAAACATGTCAAGAGCCAATAGAAATTATAAAGCTTTCCCTCATTTAGGTTATCGGCCAACCACGGGTTCTTTTGCCCTGTAACCTTGTGCACAATCGTCACCAGGATCGAGCTCACAAAAAACCCGAGCGAAAGCGTACTTAGAAACAGCCCTGTGCTCATTGTTTTCATTCCTTTAGGACACTCTCTTAGAAAGAAATCGAGTTGTCCAATGTAAGTAAATGCCTCACCGGACCCCACAAAGAAGAACTGTGGGATCAGCCAAAAGACACTTAAAGGCACTATGGCCCCCCGATCATGGGCCAGGCCGTGCGATCGCGCCACGTGTAATCTCTTGATTTCGGTCAGTGCTGCTGAGACCATGGCCAGTATCGACAGCACTAGGCCAACCCCAATTCTTTGCAGTGGGGTCAGACCGTGTGGATTCTTTAGAATCTTCCTGCAGATTGGGACGATGATTCTGTCGTAAATCGGGACGGTCAGGAGGATGCTACCGACGAAGAAAACGGTGAGGGACGCGGCCGGGATTTGGAAATGTTTGCCTATGTGGCGGTCCATGGTAGTGGCTTGTGAGACTGAGAATGTGGTCATTTGGGCATAGATTGTCCAAAACATTATTGTTGTGGCCCACGTAGGCAGCATTCTTATTACTAACTTGACTTCTTCTACATCTGTTGAAGTTGAAAGGTACCATTTATTGGGTTTTGTAATGGGCACTTCAGGGTCCTTAATTGCAGCCTTGTCTAGAAAACTGGAATAAAAAAAATAATGCATATTAAAAATAAATCAAATGAAGATTAATATATTAACTTCAAATAGTGTGTTCCAATTTGAATAATGGTAGGGGAAGAGTTAAAAAATGGACACTTCACTAAATAAAGTCCGTGATTGATTATTCATTGATTAACAATACCAAAAAACAGATGATAAAAACAAAATTCATGTGAAATCATTATCCATTAGGCATGAACTAAAGACACCACAAGGACAGACCTTTTAGCATCATTTGCCCATAACGTATAATTGGGATTCTTGCAGATTGATGCAAATTATTTACTGAGTTATAGTATTGTCCATTCAAGTAGATTTTCATGATTTGATCGCGAAATAGTTAATCTCGATGCAGCATAGAATGACCTGTTTTGAGATTATACTCGAAAAATATCATAATGTATGCAGTATAAAATGGCCCGTTTCGAGATTATACTCGAAAAATATCATAATAATATGCAGTATAGAATGACCCATTTTGAAATTATACTAGAAAAATATCATAATGACGTAGAAAGGCAATAAGAAGCTACTAGGAATCACTTGTGTACAATGAATATGAGAGATGATTGATGTAAGGAAAAAATTTCAGCAACTTTAATAATTACTAATAATGAGGAAAAGTAGTGAAGGAAAGATCATAAATCAATGAGGTGCAAATGGCCCACTTTTTTCTTTCGTGGAAAAATCTTCAACTTTAAGTTAGACTAGTAAAGTTTGTAAATTCAATTACTTTTGATCACAAACTCTTGGAGCCAATAGGATGATAATTGAGGATGGACAATATTTTCAATAAGTTTCCATATTGTCCAATTTCCTTTGTCGACATTAAATGAAATGATTGACAGATTGTCCAAATTTGTCAATATTTCCCATATTGTCCAATTTTATATGTAAGAAAAAACACCCTCGTTATAATAATAATGCAATTATTTACACCTAATGACCTGTAAACTGCAATCAGCTGACAGACTAAAAAAGGAAAATAAAATAAAATACAACAATTATTTGGGCTAAAAGTCACTTTTTAACAAGATTTATATTTTATATTTGAACTTCAGATTTGTAGCTGTGTTTATGACCAAATAATTATAAACAAGCAAGTCCATGTGTACTCAGATGTTTTTTGTCTTTCTTAATAAAAGAACATGTTTCGAAATTAAACTTTTATCTTTCCACAGAGATAATAAATAAACGAGGAAAAATTACACATAAACCCCCTCATGTAATGCGTAATTACAAAAAGCACCCCTCCGTTTTTAGAAACCACAAAAAACCCTTTTGTGTTTAATCATTTTTACAATTAAACCCTTCTGTATGTAAAAATTCCTACCATTTTACGTCTATAAACCTTAAAAATAAACCGTATTTACAAATTCAAAACGGTATAAAATATTTTTTATAATCTGCCACTCATAAATCGGCCAAACCTAAGTGTATTTCATTTGATTTTAATCGAATCAAAATTCACTATAATTTTCCGATAAAAATAAATATAATATGTGAACAACTAACCGATACTCCTTGCTGTGAGGCAACTGTTGCTTCGTCTTGCTGACGGGGCCATCATCATCACCGTTAAACAGCAACGAAGAATCCGACGGCAGCTGAAGCCTCCTCTTCCTGCAAGCCGCCACGAAAACAGACGCAATCTGCGTCAATGGACTGCCCACAAGCTTCTTAAAACGGTACCGTTTAGTCCCACTCAAGAAAACCAACAACCCGACAACAATCTCGCACGCACAAATCCCATACCCCCATTCACGTCCGAGGTTGTCCTGAATGTACACAAGAACAGTAACAGCTGCTAATGATCCAATGCTGATGAAGAAGAAGAACCAGTTGAAGAACTTAACCATTTGTTTTCTTTCCTTCTTGTCGGAATCGTCGAACTGATCGGAGCCGAAGCCGGAGACGCTCGATTTGTTGCCGCCGGTGCCTAAGGCGGTGAGATAGAGAGCTATGTAGAGGACCATGAGCTGTTTGCCGTTCGCCCGAGTGCATGAATCACTGTTGCGTGTGCATTTTGGTGGCCTTAGGGTCGGGATTGCGGTTGAGATCGTCAAGATTGTTACACCCTGGTTAAATCGAATATCGAGTTAACGATTTATCAAAAAAAAATTGAAATTTATCGATAAATTTGAAACCCATGACTTTCGAATTACCATAGCTTGAACAGCAGTAAAAATGGCGATGGTTAAGTACCTGCAAACAAGATGAAGAAAAAAAATAGTTAAAAAGAGCAAAAAGATTTAACTTTTTTTTAAAGAAACAAAAAATATCTGCATCACAAGATGGAAATATTAATCAAATCTGGTAAAAAATAATAAAAAAAATATATACCTTCCCAAGTAAGTATCAGCAATAAAACCTCCAAGCAAACAGAGCATGAATGAAGTTCCCATGAAATTCGTAACAGTATTTGCAGCAGTGGCATTGCCCAAATGCATTGTCCCCGTCATATACGTCACTAGATTCACCGCTATTCCTAGCGTCGTTAATCGCTCACCCATCTCCACCCCTTATAACGAAACAAATCGATAAACCAATATACTATCGTTAAAGGACTCAAATAGTTTATCGTATTTTAAGTATCTATTTTTTTTCACACAGTAAAATGTATTGCGTATGATTAATTGAATTCGATCTGATATAGAATTAGGCTGACCGGAAAATACCTAGAATCATGGCGGCACTGGACCAGCCGCCGGAGGAGGATTTGAGGGCGGGGCGGCCCTTATAGTCGCAGGCATCTTGGAGAGTAATTGTAGCCTCTTCTTTTGTTTCGGGTAGTGTGGCCATTACTTGATTTTTTTTCAGCCTTCTAAATGGGAAAAGTTTGTATTTTTAGCAAAAGGAAGAGTGAGGAAAATAGAGAGACTAAAACTCAATGGGTTGATTGTGTGGAGTTTGAAGAGAGTTAGTGTTGCCTTTATATAGCAAAGTCATTGGAAGTTTAGAACTAATATGGATTTTATTAATAAGCCATTTTGGGACATCAAATTATAGACCAATCTGATATACACCACATATTTGGGATGGGTTGATTGTGATATACTATTCTATTACTCAAATATAAATTATATAGTAAATCGAATCTGTTAAATCTCGTATATTTTCTAATGGGGTGGGGGCTAGTTTACTTTATTAGGAAAACCGTAGGTATACTTACACCTGTGACCAATATTTATTTGCTGATTGATGCTGTCTCATCCTGTCCGGATTTTTCTATTTTATTCAGCTTTGCATATTGTATTTCCAATTATATATGATCATATAGTGTATGCAATATATTTGATCATATATAGTGTATGCAATATATTTCATTATGTTAACAACGTGTCTAATTAAGCATTGTTTTCTCTTTTTTATAATCTCAATTTTTGGTGTAACATTGCACTCTTAAATAAGATCATTTTAGCAAAATATAGAATGTAAGTTCGAGTGCCTTTAACAACTCCTTAGTCAAATAATATGTTACATATTATCTAAATTATTTGTTTATTTATATACTATTTTTTTAATTAATGGTATATAGACATTTGTTTTTGTTTTCCAAGTGTTATCTTGGCATCTATCAGCTAAGTCATATGTCGCGAAGCCCGTGGTACATGTGCGCAAAGTAGGTTTGAAGTATGAAAACCACCAAAATGACTTAATTTGTGAGTTGTTTTGGAAGTTTGTTTTCGTTCTTATTCTTCTCTTTTCCTTTGTTTGAGAAAGATGTTTTTTTGGTTGATTTGTGTGTTTTACTTGCAATTATGATATGAACTAATTCTTTTAGGAAGAAGGAAAATGAGGGCCATGTTAGTTTTGTTTTGTTTTGTTTTGATATTTTGAATTTGCTGATATATTTTATTATGTTAGTACTGGGTAGGACTCATAAAATGAATAAAAATGGGGCCATGTTTGACATGTGTCAAAGTATTTAAACATGTTAAACATACAGATGAAAGTGCATGTGTGAATTATGTTGGAACAATTGTATGGTAATATACAATTTTGATGAATGAGAAATTAATGGTCAAACTTTTGCGATAAAATCATAACAATCGTACGATCGACGGCCGCGATCGTTCGAGAGTTGTGGATGTGTTCACATAGTATTATGGACCATTTGTAAAAGTCTGAAAATATTGGGACAAAAATAGCAAGACCTGAAAAGTTGTGAGTAGGGGGCTTTTCGCCCAAAATTCACAACTCTTGGATATGCTTGCAATTTCCAGAAAGTTGCATCTCTTAGTCCACAACTTTTCATTTTTTATAAATAGACCGCATATGTTAATATTCATACAAATTCATACATTCTTTTATTTCTCTACATTAGTCATTCAAAAATCGAAGTTCTAAACAGAGATTAGTTCGTCAGGCTTAGAATTTTGGAGTGGTCCTAATTTTAAGACGCTAGTCATTGTATCTTGGGACACAAACGCCATATTCCGTCACCACCATGAGCGGAGCATGATTGTGTTAAGAAAATCGGGTAACCCATTCATCGACTAACCAATTTCCATAAACACCGTATTCATTTTTAAACAACAAATTACACGTGTCAAACATCTTCATATGGAATAAAAGATAGAACAATATTTAGAAGAGAAAATCCTATCACCTTGAAGCGTAGTGGTATAGGCAAAAACTTTCTCTTTATTATATTGCTTCGATCCATCTAGGGATGGCAATGGGGCGAGTCCGAGGCGGGTAATGCTGGACCCGAGACCTGCCCCGATCAGAATTTTTAGGATTCAGACTCGCCCCGGACCCGTTAATACTCGGTTCCGCCCCGGACTCGTCGGGTACCCGGCGAGTCCGGGTCCTACCCGGTGGACTCGATTAAAACATTTAATTTTGAATTTTTCCCCAATTTTTTTTTATCACAAATACACTTAAAACTAATATAAATAATACAAAAATAATATTAACCTAAAATACATTAAAAATCAATCAACCATACTTAATCATTAAATTAATTAAAGTTTACTCCGAATTTAAAAACAAATCAAATATCAAATAAACACCAATTGAATAAAAATTCAAATATATGCGATGAAGAGGGTGAAAGTTTTTGTTAAATTTAGAACTTTCAAATAGTCCACGATCAACTAAAATCTAAAATTACCTATTAATTTTGATATATTTTAATTTTTATCATATTATATTAATAAAAATATATATATAATAAATAAATAAGCAATCGGGGCGAGTACGGGTACGAGTCCGGGACAGGTATATGCTAGACTCGCTACCCGCCCCGGACCGGCCGGGTTTTGATTTTTGATACTCGGACTTGGACCCGACCCCATTTTTTTGGACTCGGACCCGGCCCCATCAAGACGGGTCCAATACAGATATTGTAAATACCCGGCCCCATTGCCATCCCTAGATCCATCTAATATACTAGGAGTTTGATCCTAACTTCCTAAATATTACCAAAGAGATATTGCTTGCTTTCGAGATCTCTCTCCTAAAAAATTATTCATTATTATTTTATTTGAAAACGTGTTTATGATCTCTTTAGAATATCATCGATGGATTTTAGGTTTTGGGAGATTTTAGATTCTAGTTAAATGATGCTTTCAAATGGATTAGATTTCGAAATGTGTGGATAGATAATTCCAATTTGCTTATATCTAAATCTCTTTATCGTCATATGTATATGTGTGTTACTTATAAATCAATTTTCTATAAGAAAATCAAACTACCCATAATTGAAAGGTTGAATTTTTATTATTCAAGATGACTTAAGGTTATTAAAATATGACTTTGCAATCTTATATATATATATATTCATTATTTAAATGTTATAACCCTAACCTAATCATTTATGCCTCAATTAATATTATTGAACCGTCAAACAATATTTATGAAAGAGACACATTTGGTCATATTTTTGTTGATTATTTTAACCCAAGTTGTATTTTGGGCTATTTATGCTTGTGATAACTTATAAAATTAATGGTGAGCCAATTTATATTATTAAACTGTATAAGTTAAACCTTTTAATGGTAATTTTTAAATTAAATAGTTCCAATAGGAAAGACACTAAACACACAACTTATTTGAAGAGGACGGTGTGCTAAAGTCACATTTGTTTTTCTGTTAAATTATTCTACTTGATTGGCATAGAGTTTATGAGCTGTCATTTTTTTGTTATTTTCTTTATGTGCTCTTTTTTTTTTTTTTCTTTAATCATTCTTGCCGACTACAAATGGAACTTTATATGGTGCAACAAATTGATTTATGTTGGTAAATTTTCACTTTTTGAATAAAATTTAAATTAAAAATTGAGAGGAGTGAAATTTTCTATTTTTAATGTGAAATTGCCAAATGTCTCAATATACAATACCATACACTGTCCAAAAGGTTGAATCCCAACCCCAAGGGCCCCCCATGCCCCGGCCCGACAGAGCTATGGAGGAATAAATTATGGTAACCCAGTCAATCACAGGGGCTAGACCAGTGCCCACTGCGCACAAGGAGCCCCCTCACTTGAGAGGTTGCTCCCACACTGCCGCTGGTGGGACTCGATCCTTGGTCATTGTCCAAACTTTACCCTTCTGTGACCAACTGGGCTGCCCATGCGGGCAATATACAATACCATACACAATTTTACTAATTGACGATGGTGTTATTAATTGATTAATCATTCATGTAAACTATAAATACAGAAAATATTATTCACATAATAAATTTTTTAAGAAGTTTTTAGTTTTCTTATTTCTATTTTAGTGGTGGCACCCCATTTTGAATCATAAGTGCTTACTCAATTTGAAGGGCCGACATCTCATCCTTACATAGGTGATTTCTATTTAACAAACTACATAAATTTTAGTAACTTTTTTTTTTAAATTACGAAAAAAACTTAGGATATGTTTGTTAAGTTTATTTCGAATTTTGTGAGTTAAAAACTTGAAAATGGATTTTGAAAACATAAACAAACAAGGCCTTAAGAATTTATTCAACCTCTTTCTAAACTCTTATATATATATATATATATATATATATTTCTTGACCAACATATTGTTTTGGATAGCTTAAACCTGTTACTTCATGAATATTGCTTGTCAACTACTAATCTTAAAGTGATGATGTAAGTTGTCAATACCTACATCTACCTGTAACGTTGTAATTGTCAATAAATGATCAATAAATATTACTTATCAAAGAAGTAAAAAGCAACATTATATTACTGATAATGATCATAATTAATTATTGTTATGAATATAAGCAAAATCTCCATATGTTTTATTGATATACGTCCGAACCCAATATTCTATAATGTTGATAAGTTTCATCAATTGAATTAAAGCTTATCGATTTTTCATAAAATTGAAAATTGAAATCTACATAGATGAACTTGAGAAAAGGGTTATATTGGGGTGTTAAGATTTGCCTTATTGCAAATATGAAGTAGGATGTATAGAAGGAAAAAAATAAGTGGTTTGTCTAGTTGGCTTATTTTGTGTAAAAAACATATGTTAGTGCTTCAATTTGTCTATTGATTCTATTATAATTTCTTTTCACTACAAGAAATTAAACTTCAAATGACTAAAAAAGAAAAGAAAAAGTATAGTAAAGGATGATTAATTGTTATCGCCAAATAATTCATTTATTATGACAATGGATAATACTCGTCATAAATAGTAAAATATTCTTATGAAAATAGTAAGGCCTTGTTTGGTCTTATTTTGGATTAAGCTTAATTTTTTTATCAAAGCCCAGTCCAAAACATGAGCATAAACTTACTCTTCACATTATAATTTTTGGATGAAAAATAGAGTGAAAATTAAGAAGGAATAAAAGTGATATTCGGTGTCATTTTGATGAGGAATTTTACGTTTTAAAAGTATTTGAATCGTGGAAAGTATATCCTCCTTGTAATCGAGATAGTACGTACATTGATTTGAAGTATTAAATCGTGTAGAACAATTTATGATTCCAATTAAGTAAGATTCGAACCTTAGTGTTTGATTATTGTCTAGAACTTAGTTTAAAAGGTGTATAGCTCAAAATAATTTTCAAGAAATTTAAAATTTATTATACTATTTGTTTAGGAATAAAATTTATAATTTCAAATACTTCAATTCAAACAAAATCTTATGAATCGACATTAACATATCTCAATTTGATGGTAATGTGAATGCCTTCCAAGTTATAACTTATAATGATTAGATTTAGTTTCAATTAAACGAAAATAACACTTAATTCTGCATCTACATTTTTGTAATTCACAAGTGAGCATACCTAATTCCCACATGCGTACATTTCTCTCTTACTGATTGGACTATCATTATTTTCTTTTCATTTAATTTTCTAATAATTATTATACTAGTTGGAAAATACCGTAACACACTTAGTCCAACAAATTTAATATGTTATTGTATGGTGTATTTCACACCGACCTTATTGGATCCGGACTGTTATGCATTGTGCTTTGGGTACTTTGCAGATAATATTTATCTAATTAATTTTGAGAAAAAAGACGAACTTTAGAATTGTGAGAGAATTTTTTTTTTTTTTTACGATATACATAACATAAAATTGCACTTAATGCCCAAAAGTTATTACGAAATCCAAGTGTAAACAAAACAAACAAACATTGATTCCAAATAGAAAACTAACATGAAAAACACAAGAACTACTGAAATAAGGAAACGAAAAATCGAAACCAAACCAAACAACATGAAAATTTAGCATATAATGAAAATGTTAATTAAGCACAAATAAAATCCTTAGGAAGTTCCTTTCCGCAAGTGTTAATAAGCACACTCAACGAAATAGGAATGTTTAAGTTAATCCCAAGAATATTAGCTTTCAATGCAGTGCAAAGGCAAAGTGCAGCCTCAAGATCCAATAGCCCACCAAGCGCCGAGCAGCAAGGGTGGTCCGGTGGGTTCCCAATCTCTGCCCCAACGGACCCATTTAGCAGCTTTGCACATATGCCGAGTTTTAGGGCATCCCTCGGGCAGTTTCCTTTTGTCGGGTTCGGGTTCGGGTTAGGGTTAGGGTTAGGGTTTGGTTTTGGATTGTTGCAACCAAAGTAGCAGCCATTTACTAGGGCACAGAACATAAGGTTAACCAAAAGAAAGAGAATTGAGGATTTGTTGGAATCCATTTGATGAACAATTTCAAATAATGGGCAAGTTTTTTTGGTGGATTTTTGGGGTGGTTTGTGGAGATTTGTGTGCATGGGTATATATAGAGGGTGGAATGGAGTAAACTGTTGGCTTATGGATCAGTAGACATGTGAAGTTAGGGTTTTGGAAGGATGCATGGTGTTTACATTAGTGACAAAACAAGAGAATCTCTAAATTTATTGTAGTGTTATCTGTTATTATTAAAAAAAGTCGTAGGTTGGGTCGAGATTGGTCGAATAAAAAATTAGTAATTGTGATTGCGGAGATATTATACTTATCATCTGATTAGTTTATATAGTCTATAGGAAAAAATTGTTGAGATACTAGTTCAATAAAAAGTAATACTGGTGATAAAATGTGAAATGACAATGCTAAAAGTGTCATCAAATATGTATAATGAGCGTCAATTATATTTTATTCGAAATATTAATCTCTAGGACAAGAATGATTTATAAGTCGAATTTATTTATAATTAGTTGTACACGTTTATTGATAAGTTTATTTACTCTCACTAAGTTATAACGAAACATGTGTTATTAATTATTAATAATTTATTTATTTATCACTATATAAATGCTAATAGTGATAATTTATACATACTTTTTGCCACTATTAAACTTGTTAAGATTATTTTTCTGAAAAACCCATACATTTTATCAATCAATATGTATAAATAAGGACAATTTATCCTTTTACATCTTGTTATTAATTTTTTTTTTTTTTGGTAGTAATCGGTTGTTGCACCTTGAAAGTGTTAGTTGGTTGTACCCAAACATGATAAGGTCACAAAATTTTAATTGTTTTCATTTATTCTTCAAGAAAATTACAAGTCTAAATGGGTAATTATTTGTTACAAAAAGGGCTTGAAAAATAAACCAATAAAGCAATGGTTCACGAGGGTCTTCTTAACAGACAATTAATCTATTATTAATGGTCAATTAACTAATTAATATATGAATTAACCATATTCAAGCTGCAAGTTGATTAGTCACAAGATCAACCAATGACCACAAAATTGCAGGTCCGTGACTTCATTGGTGGCATAGAGATTCGTATCAATTATTTTCACAATTGATTGTCTTTTTATGCTTTATATTCAGACAAATGATATATACATAAGCCTATTATAAACCCTATTTGCCACTTCTGTTTTTATTTGTTTCATTTTCTGAGGTAAACAGCCAATGCACAATCCTAAGTTTTGTATCATTTTGTGCCAAAATCAATTACAAATTAAATAGAGAACACAAGTACATAAGTATATATTATTTTATATTCTGAGATGTGCATAGAGGTGTTCATCAAAATAGCAAAAATCTTCCCAAACCAATCCAAACTGCATTGCAATGGGCTTTTATATTATATTAATTCTTTTAATCATTAAATGAATAAAAATATATAAAAACTAATAATTTATTTATGTATGTATCTGTATATGTGTTAAATACTTTTTTACGAATATAGCTTTTACTCTTTTTAACATAAATAATTTTTATTAGCTAATTAATATTAGTAGCAATAACTCAATATATTATGTTGATATAGTATTTTGTATATAATACTTAATAATTACTTATTTAAAGTCTCGATCCACCTCAATACTCAACTATATATCTTAAGCATAACGTATTTTAATATTTTATTTTATAATTTGTTTTTGATATTTGCAAGCTTCATACATATTCTTTGATCAACTAGTAATTCAAGAAAATTTAAATAACTATGCATTGCGTTTTAAATAAATTCATGGGCTTCATATTTGATTCTTTTGGATGGGATTATATCATATTTGAGATTCTTTATGAGATTAGATTATTCACTATTCTCATAGATAAGTCTTCAGATACTAAGGGAAAAAAAACCTCCATTGGGTCAAATTGACGTGGTACAATTGGGTTCAATTAAACTGTCCATATGTTTTTCTTTGGATAATTTCAAGGATTGTATTTTATTTTCATTTATACATAGCATTTCATAATCATCTAAAAACAAATATATTTAAGTATTTTTTTACTAAATTGATATATTAACTATATAATGAATATTATTATTAGTATAATAATATTATATTTTAGTTGAAAAGTTACTCTAGTTATTATATAAATAATGCTCTAATATATATATATAATATTAATATATATAAATATTCTTTTTCAAGAAAAACATTGTATCTAACTTTTATTTAGATGTACATATGATTTCTTCATAAACTATTTATCTATTTTGGTACATCTGTATTTATTTAAAATATTAAAGAACAAATGTTAAATTATATTCAAAATAATTTCACATATTATATTGAACTTTAATATATATATATATATTCAGATTGATTAGGTATCTTGTTCACTCTATCATAACATTTTAAAATTAACCCGTAATTATGTGAACAGCTAGAAAAATTATGTGATCACTGACTTAATTGAGGCTTTATATTCCAAATAAAATTTAAAAATAGTTAAATTTTGAAATAAAGTTTAGATATTTTCTATTTAACATAATTATGCATCTCATGATATATAAGGCATAATTGCAAAACTTGTAATTACAAGGATGGTTTTGATTTTTGTAAAACTTGTCATCGCAAAACTCCAAACAACTTCATTTTTGAAGTTTTGACAATGATAATTAGGATTTTTGTTAGATTTCAAATTATGTAAGTTTGAAATTCCTAGAAATGTGTATAGACTTGAAATTATAATGTTTAGATCTTATACATTTTACTTACAAATTCCCTATATGACCCTTGACCATATTCAAAGTAATTATATTATCTGAATATTTAAGAGTTAGAATTATGTTGTATTCAATTTCAAGCTAGAAGCCTAGAACAACTCCTAAAAGCTCTAGAAGAGCACTTCTAGATTTTCAAAGTGCTAAAGTCAATAGTCCATTCCCATTCAATCAATCTATCTCTTACATCTTCTAAGAAAAAAAAAATTAGAGCTCAATTGGATGGCCACCTTAAACCAAAAAAAATATTTGAGTAAAAATTTATGAAAAAATCATTTTTTTAGCATGTCACTAAATTTGTTTGTAAAGAATATCTCCTAAAATTATAGATAATTAATTAATTATTTTTTTTTTGTTGCAAAAAATGGATTATATTGAATTTTTATTATTCATAATTTGATAGTAATTAAACACTATCAATTAAAAGGTTTTTTTGGCTATCTTTTAAATTCGAAAAATTAAATTAATCACATATTTTAGTGCAAATAAGGCAACGTTCAAAATAAGATTATTGAAACTATTTTTTTGACGTTTAAATCAACGAGTTTGACTGAAAATACTTAATAAAAATTATTCCTAAATATCAACCCAAACAATTTTTTTACAACAAATATTACATTAACCACAATCATTACTTATTATTCTATTAAAAAATTCAGCAAAACACTTTCCAAATCACATTTCTTATCTTTCAAGTAATTTTTTCTCATTTTTATTTTGACAAAAAAGTCATAAATGAATTGGGCCTTATTGATCTAGTCAAAGAAATTGTTTAGACAAACACCAACCTTTCAAGAAACACCATCTAGCGATGATCTCTGCGTGATTACGAAGTTTATAATTAAATGATAAATCTGAGTGACAAAAGCTGTGTTTTTTAAAGAAACTTAGAGCAAAAGTCTTAGTGATTATTAAGGACCTCAATCTATTTTTTATTAGCCACCATTCTACCCAAGTACAAAAATGTCATATTAAATAACCTTACAAACTTTAGATCTTTTATTTAATGCTTTCAGTTTATATTTATCACATTCATCAAAAAGAATACAACTTCAAATTGCACAAAAATCAAACAACTAAGACTGACTATATCAACACTTCCAAAAAGTAATTTGAATCTAAGAATACTCTAAAAATTGTTTTCTTTGCTACTCTTGAGATATGAGTTACTACAAAAAGGGCAAATCTTGATGTTTTTAGAATTTTTAGGGGATAAATCTCCAAATATAAAAAAAATATAGGGTGAAAAGATGAAATTCTCAAAGTTGAGGGATGAGTGGCCCCCACCAGCCTCCTAGCTCTATCATTGACTATGAACTCATTCATATTTTAATTAAGCGACTAAACATTTTATTACCAGTTATTTTATAATAATCGTAATATCGATCTCAGCATCGAGTTTAATCAAAATGACAAAAACTTTTAATACAAAATTTCATATACCACTTGAAATCAATGCCTATCCCAAAAGAAAATAACTTAAAAGGTCCAATCTTTGATCAATATACTTAAGACCAACTTGCACACGATCAGATCGAGTTTAATGATCCAAAATTTGTATTTATTTATTTCCACAATTGTATATAAAAATCTTACATAATACATTTTACCGTATAAAAAATATAAACACTATGACCATTGCACTTAGTAATTAGTATATTCCTAATTTCTCTCTCTTGTGTCTAACGTCCATGGTAGTTCATAATTAATACGTATTTTTATAATACTTTTTTCCTATTTTAGGAAGTATTTTGTAATACTTGATTTGCACCACAATTATTTAACAAGAGAAGTACATATATTATTGGTAAAAGAAGAATAGGAAAATTTTGTGGGTTTTTTATATATTTAATTATTTTTTTCCCAATTGAACGTGGAGGGATGAGAAGTTGCCTTGTTAGGCACGTCATTTTTACTCTATAAATACATTGCGTTTTTCTCCTCAATTTTTTCCCTTCTCTCTCTCTCTCTCTCTCTCTCTCTCTCATATTTTCATTTTTGCAGTATATTTTTTTCAGTTTCTAGGGTTCATCTTCTAAAATACCCACCATTCTTTTGAGGTTAGATTTCAATTTTTTTTAACCCTTTTAAGCTTTGATTACAATTCTCCATTGCCCTTTTGCTGTTGTGCTGATAATTCTGGAATTATAATCAGGTACGTATTTATGAATTCGTTTTATTTTTCTTAATTTATTGCATCTTCCAATGACCTTGGAATCGATTTAGATGAAAAATTAAAATACACCCTTTTTTCCTGAGGAGATATCTCTTGCCAATATGGGTTACTCATATAATTGAATTTTGCCTTGTTTTACGTTTCTGAATTTTTACCTTGAATTTTGAATGTATGCGTTTATATGTGTGTTTTATGCAGATTTCTTGATTTGACAGAGCCATTGTTTTAGTCCCTTCTTTATCAATTGATGTTAGATGTTGAAATATATACACATATATATATATGTATATATCTGTCCTAATCAAATTTTTTTGGTGATTTACTATGGAAACGTGGGAATACTTTATAAATATTGTAAAATTATGAAGAGAAGAGAATCTATTTGTTCTTAGGTATTTTCACATCGTTTTCTATGCATAATCTCAAGTCAACCGCCGTTTGGAGGTCCCATGGGGATGGCGGCCATATGCATGCCTGCATATTTTTGTTGAAATAAGCTTTTTTTATCATTCTAGTATAAGATTGTGGAATATAAAATGCAGTATATATTCATCAAATGATCACTGTATGTTATAAAAATTTGGGACAATATATATAATATGGGAAATGCTACATATCACCCACAACCACAAATTTTGATTTATTTGTAGTAGATCATTTATATGTAAGATACATCTGTTTGTTATAGTAAATATAAATTACGGAAATCAAATCGAATTCATTTAGTAACAAAACGATCAAAACTAGTGACAGTATATAGTGTTACATTAATCTTTAAATTATTTGGACCATGACTCTAGTCTATAGAGTAGTGGTGGAAATTAATATTCCGTGATGATAATTAAATTTATAAGAAGATGGGATGACTAGGCTTCCCATGTGCTTTTTTGAAATATTTACCAATAGAATTTAGTATATATATTGAATATCTCTATCATGGGTGGTGTGGTAGTTGGAAATTTATATTAGCTTTAGGTAGTTGTGTGGAGTCATGCCCTTAAAATAACAAGATGTAAGCACATGAATATTGCTGATTTTTCTTTAGATTTGACTCTATACTCACTTTCTAAATATTAGTTTAAAATTTCGAAAATTGATTGGTTGATTAGATTGCCAAGAAATTTAATTTAATTATTGTGAATTATAATCATTGCGAATCTTCTATATAATCACAATTATGTAGCATAGTGTATCACATAGTAACACACCAATATGCAAAATATGACCTTACGACCCGGTAGAAACAAGTCCAAAATTTTGCGTCCCAAATTGATGGGTGAAATAGAATGTAAGAGGGTCGAGTTTATACAAGAAGTAAAAGCTCGGAAAATTAGGTAACAATGTGTAAGTTATTAATAAAAATATATATATAGGATGATATGTTGTCTTACAACAATAATGATATTTACAAACTTAATATATAATAACAAGAATATTGATCTTTTGTCACATAGTGAATGTGTAAAATCAAACTTATAATAGCGAGAACAGTATAGTTGACTTAGGCTCCATGTGGCCTAGTGGCATTCTGAAAAAAACTACAAATTAAATTTGCTTCCATACTCATTATATGATAATTTATTCTCTTGTAATCAAGCTCATCCTTAACAATGAGAAGAATTTTGTTGTAGTTATTACATTGGTAATAACATATGTATATTGTGAACTCAATGTTAACAAATATAGACCACTTTATACATAGTTTTTGTGGTACATACAATTGAAAGCGTTATAATTGTTATTACGATCAAAATCAAATTCTTGTTTCTTAGTTTTTGAGATAACTTTGATATCTCATTTGACTTATTGTAGTGCATTCATTTTTTGTTTTTGTTTTTTTCTTTTTTGTTTCTTCTTCTTTTGTTGTTGTAGTAATAAATATTAAGTGTAATAGGATTTACTTGATTTAGTAGGTCTTATCATTTAAGGAGAAAAATGTATAAATGTTCAATGTACGTAGTTTAGATATGAACTTATATTTTTCTAAAAAGATGCTCCCTATTACAAAAAATATTGACCCCATTGATTTTCATAATTTTAGTTGGCCTATTTTTTTAGGCATCTTTCATATTGTTTGTTCTGTCGTAAAACTACTTTTATACCTTCGTTCGCACTCAACTCTCTCACATGTTTTCAAAAGCCTCGCTACTTTTCATGCTTTTTTTATCTGTTTTTATAACACCGCAAAACGAGTTTTGTCATTTGAGCAATATTGTCATTTTCATGCTTAGAAAACTTTAATTGTTCAATTCCTGGCTCCGCCACTGTGTACAGTCGAAGCATTTGCTATTCGCCATTGCCACAAAATGAATAATTATATATGCAAGTGAACTAAGGTCTCGTATTTAAAAATGACAAAGAAATTGCGTAAATGTAGTATGATTGTGCGTTTTTAAACGTTTGTGATAAAGAGACACCACCGCAAGCGTTATTATTACCAACATTAAGTATGCGCTTACGTTTTTTTTTTTTTTTGTGCGCTTTAAAGCTCACCAAACTTTTTCCCTTCGGTTAGGTACCTTTATATATAATCTCTCACTTTATCTATCGGCAAGATTTGTATCTTTCTTATACGGTTACTTTAACGTAAGAATTCATTATTACGCATTATCTCGTAGAATACTTTTTTTCCTCTATAAAAGAAGGCGAACTTAGCCAAACGAGAGCATCCATTTTTAGATCTTCACAATATTTGCTACACTTTCCTCTCGTTGTATTTGGAAATTTTTATATCTGAAGCGTAGTCGAGGATCCAGTTCAATAGTAAGGTCCTTATCTTAGCAATAAGCTTTTAATTTTCATATAATATGAACTTGTATATTCACGAATTCAGTAATAATTCTCATGTAATGCATATTTTTACCTATAACTACATTGCTAAATTTTGTATTGTTTGATCGAATATTGGTATGATATTAAGTTCTGGTAGATTCTCGCATGATTTTTGTTAATTTCTGAAGATTCTCGCATAATTCTTTAATGATACACCGCTTATTACTGTTTATGTGTAAATTTGTGTGCGCATGGTATCTCAATAACATACTTGACCACCTGACTGATCGAGTTGGTGTTCTAATGGTTGAATTTGGCCCAATTTTTTCAAATATTTGATTATAATCTAACACTTAATAATTACCTTTCGTTATTTTATTTCAGGAGAAAACTCGGCCAGTTCGAAAATACATATAATCCATGATTAATTCTTTAGCAAAAATGATACTTCTACTGGTATAAATGCATTCTGGCTTTAGAAATGAGGTACCATACATCTCATCTTCCGATTTTACGCCACAAATTTTGTCCCCTATCGTAAATCTTTTTTTTTTTTTTTTTTTTTGTATTTAAATGTCATTATAAAAATCCTTTACATTCATCACCAACTTTTGCAGATCCTCAAATTAATAAAGCATTTTGCCAAGCAGCAGTGACAAAGGCCATCAAAAGGGTTCGATAAATAAAAAACACATTCAAAAGTAACATATTTTTCAATAAGTTATATGCATTTTTCGCAATGGACTTGAATTCAACGAAAACCTCTCCCGTTCTTGCTGATCCTTCACCTATAAACAAGTCTAGACTTGGGATCCATTCTAGTGTGTTCCCTTATTCACAATCAGGGCCCGAGTTTTCTACTTCAACCGTTCATGCACTCACAAGAAAAAAACCCGCAAAATTGGAGGATGTTCGATCCAACGGCTGGCTCGACTCGATGATATCTTCTTCTCCTCCTCGTAAAAAGATCATCAAGGATCTTAACGGTGTCGAAATTCAAGATGATGCAGATATTACTTACCTGTCTTGGATGGTTTGTGTTTCAAATATATAATTAACTTATTACAACGCATTTTTGTTATGATTGTCCTAATCTTGGTCTTGTCTTAACAGATTAAGTATCCATCGGCTCTCAACTCGTTCCAAATAATAAAGGATCGTGCAAAGACGAGCAAGTTAGTGATATTCCTCGATTATGATGGCACACTTTCACCCATTGTTGATGACCCTGATCAAGCTTTTTTGTCAAACGATGTGAGAAAGTTAATTCGGGATTTAATAATTGTGGTTAATTTCTCATGTTTCGAGATTTTGTTTTAATGTAATAAAACCGACGTGTTTTTCAGATGCGAGCTGCTGTAAGGAGTGTTGCAAAGCATTTTCCGACAGCCGTCATAAGCGGAAGGAGCCGTGATATGGTAGATCTACATGAGTTTCTTTGAGAAAGCTTATTGAAAGTTCAAACTTTATTAGAATAAGATTGTTTAATAACACAATTAAAATAAAAGGTCTTAAATGATGGTGTTAGGCTAAGCTTTATCTCAAAAAACCTTAAAAACTCTTATGGTGTGTTTGGATTGAAGGATTTCGTCACCAAATCCATTAAGTTTGTTTGGATATATCCAAATTATAATGGATTTCAAATCCATTGCCATTCACTTTGAGCTATTTTCTCCGTAACTATGGTGGATTTCAAATGACTCCATTTTAGTGTCATTTCAAATCCTTCCTCCAAATCCCCAACCTAAATCCAAATTTTTTGATCCAAACACACCGTTAGTGTTGTAAAATGCTTTTGAAGCTTAAAAGCTATCGGTCTTATACCGTTCTTAAAAGACACTAATTGGTTTTTTTTTCTTCATTTTTTTTCTTTCTAATTGAATTTATTTAATTGGGGTATTTCAGGTTTCTGAGTTGGTTGGTTTAAGAGAACTGTACTATGCCGGTAGTCATGGAATGGACATCATGTTTCCCGCAAAAGACACTGTTTCGACAGACCATTTAGATTGTCTTAAGTCGACTGACTTAGAGGTATATTATTTGTCTTCCATTTATCTTCTAACATTATGTGTGTCCTTTAATAATCACCACATTTATGCATTAACAGGGCAAAGAGGTCAATTTGTTTCAACCTGCTAGTGAATATTTACCGATGATCAATGAGGTCCGTTATTTTCTAGCCCTCCGTTTAGAAATGCAAATAACGGTCGTATATATTGTGATGGATAATCGTGTTGTTAAATTTTCATTGTTTTTCCAGGTGTACAGAAAGCTTGTCGAGATTACCAAAGGCATAGAAGGTGTAATAGTCGAGAATCACAAATTTTGCGCCTCTGTACATTATCGCAATGCAGATGAGAATGTAAGTATTATTACCACTCATTTAGTGTCATTGAATTTGCCGTCTTTTTTTTTTTTTTTTTTTTTACCTCATAATAAAATTTGACGCTTTTGCATTTTAACTTGCAGAGTTGGCCTGTAATTGCGCAATATGTTCACGACTTTTTGAAGGGTTATCCTCGATTGAAATTAACTCATGGACGAAAGGTAATTTTGGCCGAAAAATCTTTGAAAATGAGATATAACAATTTTTGTTAAGAAAAGTACTTATTCATTGTTTTTTATGTGAAAAGGTTTTAGAGGTTCGTCCCGTGATTGATTGGGATAAAGGAAAAGCCGTTGAATTTCTTCTTGAATCTCTAGGTCCGTTAAAAAGCATCATTAATTCGTAATTTCACAAATTTCAATTTTTTCATTAAAAAAAAAAACTCAATCTCGTGCAGGATTTAGTAACCGTCGTGATGTGCTCCCAATTTTTATTGGAGACGACAGGACCGATGAAGACGCATTTAAGGTAAAAATAGACATATAACTCTTGAAAATCCGGTTATTTTGTTAGCGTTTAACTATTATAGATTATTAATTTCGTAATTTGTTAATTCGAATTTAGGTGCTGAAGAAGCGGAATCGTGGTTACGGTATTCTTGTGTCCGCTATCCCAAAAGAAAGCCATGCTTTCTTCTCCCTAAGGGATACTTCAGAGGTTAGAATTTCATATGGGAAAATTACAAATTTAGTCTCACAAGATATCACGATTCTAGTTTTAGTCACATGTTTTATGAAAATTTGAAAACACACTGCTCCACACAAAAATTAGAAGAAAATAAAAAATGAGTGAGGAAAATGATGATTGGTCCATGTTATGATACATATATGTTGTTCTTTTTAATTTTTAAATTATTTTTCAAGGGAGTAAGAGACAAGTAATATTTGTTTTAAGGATTGTTTAGTACATCTTGTTTAATTGGAGAAAAATACAATTTAAAATAACAAAAATAAGCTATGAGACTAAGGACTAACATTAAAAACACAATATCTTGTGGGGACTAAAATTGAGATTTTTCTGAATTTCATATCAACATCTTGATTTCCTTCATTTTTCCTTGTCGTTTCATTTTGTATATAACGAGGCTAAAATTGCAACAAATTCTATTATATCGGACGAATGTTGAAGTTTTCCCAATATTTTAGAATGTGGATTACGATTTTGAAAAAATTTCGTTTGAAAACTTACGTGCAGGTACAAGTGTTCCTCGAATCCCTGGTACGAATGGCAGAAGAAGATGCATGAGAGCACAAAATCATTCATTAGCTTATAAATAGTTTGTTCTAATCGAGTTTATGTATGTAGAAATGTTGAAATGTTTGCAAGTTCGTAAGCTATATAGAGAATATAGAAATGTTTGGGTTATTTGCACTAACTTTAGCAAGGACCTTTTTGTTGTGTAATAAAGTTTTTTTTCTTATTAAATAATAAAAAATATACTTTTAAGCTCAATAAAGTTTCTTATTATATTTGGTTTTAAGTTTCAAAATCTCATTATGTTCTCTCATCTTCTATTTTTGTTTTTAGAAGAGAGTGGATTAAGGAAAAATAGAGAAAGCAGTATGAAAAAAATTAAAGATTAACAATAAAACAATATGCTCAATTTTTGATGAAATCGTCTACTCAGAAGTCATTTATGGCTTCATAAGTATAAGGATTAAAACTAAATTAACTTTTTTATTTTCATATTTTTGGTTATTGAAATAATGTATACTGTAAATCTGTAATGGTAAAAAAAATATCATTAATTTATTAAAACTTGTTTCAAATTTTAAAAATATAAATCGAGAATCACATAAAAAGAATTTTGGGAAATTAGATGTTAAAACATATATAATTTACTAAAATTATTTTTAGTTAAAACTTATTATTCTTTGAATTATTTTAGTTAGAATATAATGAGTATAATTATATTTCTTCCTTTTCTATTTAATAAGTAAAATGAAAGGAAAAGATTAGAAAATAGAAAATCAAAAAGGGTAAAAAGGGGGGTGTAAATATATTTTTTACATATAGGTGAGGTGAATGGCATATTTTCCTTGTATATATAGTTCTTATTTCCAGGAATAATTAATGTTACAAATGTTATAAAACAAAGTGATAAACGTGAATGAATAATAATGTAGATTTTGAGGAAATTATAGTTAATATAGTGTTGATTGTTAGAGTTGTTTGGGTAGAAGAACTCTTGTGTATAATAATATTATATTGTGTTATTTTAAAACTAAAGATATATAAATACAATATATACAATATAATAAGTCAAGATTACAAGACAATAATACATAGAAAAGACAATATTACATAGAAAGACACTATAAGCACATGACTCGGGTCCATACTTAAAACAACTAATTAAAAAATTTGAATTTTTTAATGTGCAGTGGCACCTAAGAATAAATGTCTTTAATGAAAATTGAAGAGAGACAATGTGTTGAGTTACGACGTATATTGTATATCTTGTAACTCAATCAATCTCCTTATTTACTAAATATTAAAACGGTTAATTTGATTTACTTACTATATTCTATAAGGTTCAACTTTGTTTAGACACACTTCTTTTTCCTACTATACATATGGCTCTAGAAAAATTAGAAAGAAAGAAAGCAATGTCATTTCATTTTCTAGATTGACAAAAAATATTGAAATTGAATATTTTTGGTCATTGTTGAAGCTTTTGGAGATAAAAAAAATAATCGAATATATTCTTAATTAGGATGTAATGTAAAAAAATTCTCTGCATTATTATTGTGTAATTGTATAATACAATGTCCAATATAAATATAAATACATTTGTAAAGAGACTTGGACTATACAAAATATCGCCGAATGCTAATACAAAGCTAATAGAAATGATAATAATGAAACAAAAATCAGACAAAATAATTAAAAAAAAATTAGAGTTGTAGTCAAATTTTGTAACTTTGGTTATATGTTCGATTTTTTTTTTGAAGGAATGACTATTTGATATCCTCCGTTATGAAAATATTAGGAATGAATAATTTATACTGGCTTATTTCTCGTGTATGGTTTGTAGCTTATCACACAAGTGTTTTCCGCAAATTAAAGACAGATTTTACCTGGTATTAAAAAAGAAAAGAATAAAGTTATTTTATAAACAGGAGCTCCGGAAGTAAGGTGAAATCTAACTAACTTGTTGCTATATAACAAATTAACCACCTTTTCCATTTTTTCCATATTTCATCAAGGAAAATTGAACAGAAAAATGTCAGCTACATTGAACTCTCCGCTAACCTCATCTCTCTCCTCCTGTTCATCTCTCCCGGTAAATGCAGCAACAATTTTTGAGATTTTTTTTTAATGTGTGTGATTACTATGCATTTACACTCAGTTTTCGGTTTCAGCATCGATTTCATAGCTAAATATTTTGTGATCAAACAGAATAGGGGTGGATCAACAGTCATTGTTCGATTCGGGAATGCGAGTTTCAATTGCAAGCCTTTGCGATTTTTTCCTGTGATCCGAGCTGCCGTTAACTTCTCCTCTTCGCTTGATACTGGTATTTTTGGTTATTTGATTTGATTTTTGGCTTATTTTTTGGGTATAATTTTAGTGGGATGTTGTAATTTTTGGCTGTAATGGCGATTAGGTTTGAGCACCGAATTGGATGAGGTAACAAGTTACAGCCAGATCATTCCTGATACTGTCGTGTTTGATGATTTTGAGAGGTACAATTCTAATTTGTTGACGAATTTGCCATGAATTTGATGATCTGTATTACAGATTTAGCTGAAAATCTGTTGATTAATATATTTTTTTTTGTAATTTTGATTTTTGCTAATGATCTGAACGTGTAATGCCGTAGGTTTCCTCCTACAGCTGCGACTGTTAGCTCCTCTCTAATCTTGGGTATTTGTAGCCTTCCTGATACTAAATTCAGGGTAATTATCTCAACTTTTTACGTTTCGTTTGATCAATGTGGAAATATTTTCTTTTCTTTTTCAATTTTTTGTTTTTTCGGTTCCATAGAGTGCTATCGACAATGCGTTGGCTGATTCAGAATGTTATCGTTTGGACAAATCCGGTGATCGTATGACTTGTTTCTTCGACAAGGTATCTATCTCGTGTAATTTGTAAATGTGATTCTTAACGATTTTTCTAGTTGTTCATACACGAACAATTGACTCGATTATTGATAGGCTTTGGTAAATGTTGGAGGTGATCTTGCAAAGCTCGTGCCTGGTCGTGTATCCACTGAAGTTGATGCTCGTCTCGCATATGACACGCATGGCATTGTTCAAAAGGTCACCATGCCCTAAAACATTTCTCATACATTGGTTTGTCATCTGTGATGCACGGACACTTCAAAAAATCACAACGTGTCGTGTCGGACACCTGATCGGACACGACACTCGATCGACACTCTCCGATACCGTGTCCAATAAGAAAATAAATTTGTCTACTTAAATAAAATGAAAAAAAAATAAAATATATACATCGTAATGGTCGCAGTTAGAGGGTATGTCTATTATGTATGCATTATTTGTGACACTTGATATTATTTCACTTATTTTTTGTGATTTTGAAAACTGGAATATTTATTTTTCTTTCAAACATATATAACTTTACAAATCAAATACAAATTTATAACGTACAATAGTCATTTTTATAGTTTATTTCTCTAACCAGTCATATTTGAAATAGAATGAAAAGACTAATTTATACATTTTAACGTAAATTAATGAGCATAAATATGTATATGATATATATACACATCTTATTAGCAGTATCGAGGTCGTGTCGTGCGCCGTGTCCCGTGTCCATGAATCAGAGTTTGTCACCTTCTGTTTTTCTTAACTGTGAATAGATAAACACGATAATATGTGAACTTGATATTTACAGGTCCACCATCTTTTGAAATTATATCATGCGGTTGACGTAGCTCCAGATCGTTTGCTGTTTAAAATTCCTTCGACTTGGCAAGTTAGTATTACATATTCAATCTATATAATTTGCTTTCTATAATAACACGAGACTTTTTATGACAACATTTATTCATTTTTTTAGGGAATTGATGCATCAAGGTTACTTGAGTCGGAGGGCATACAGACACATATGACCTTTGTCTACAGGTATACAACATGGCGTACTCCTTTACAAATCATTAACGGTGCGTTTGGATCGATGGATTTGGATTTGAGGAGTGGATTTGGAGGAAGGATTTCAAATGACACCTAAAATGGTGTCATTTGAAATCCACCGTAATTGTGGAGAAAAGAGCTCAAAATGAATGACGAGGGATTTGAAATCCATCATCATCCAAACGAACTTAAATGAATTTGTCGATGGATTTGAAATCCATGGATTTCAAATTCATCGATCCAAACGCACCCTAAGTTCATCTACATGTTATATAACGTTATTTTATCTTTGATGTTTGTTATTAAACTTTTACGAGAATTTGGAGTTTATAGGATCGCGACTTTATGCATCCCTCGATCTTCTTATTATAATGATTCAGTGCTAAGTATGATGTTTCTATTATTATTTTTCTTATGTTTTTTTCTTCTTTATATTTTTATAACGATTTCATATCCAATAAAGGCGTCCCACATTTCTAGTTCATGAAATATCAATCTCATTCTGATGGCCCTTAAATATTCCCTACTGCAAATTTTTAACGTTTCAATATTATCTCTATATATAATGTATCTACAGTTTTTGTCAAGCTGCAGCTGCAGCTCAAGCTGGTGCGTCCGTTATTCAAATATTTGTCGGTCGCCTTAGGGTAATTCTATCCACTAGTCGAATATGTGATCGATTATATTGAAGCCTTTTTTATGATTTATATATGAGGGGTTCATTTTTATTAGGATTGGGCTCGAAACCACACTGGTGATTCTGAAGTGTTAGATGCTCTTCGAAGAGGAGAAGATCCTGGATTGGCTTTGGTCAGTTCCCATTCACATGAATGCTTCACAAATGCATACTGCTTATGTCTTGTTTGTCGACGATATTCAAATGAAAGCCTTACCGATTATGTAAACCATGAAATGAGCATACATTATTCAACCAATTTGAAAACGTAAACAAACGAGCTCTATTATATCCGTTGATGACTTTTTTATTTCATCAACCCCACCCCTGGTCGATTTTTGTCGAAAAAAGTTAACATGGAAGACTAAATAGTGACTACTTTAACTCCATGTCATTTCAGGTTACAAAAGCCTACAATTACATTCACAAATATGGGCACAAATCAAAACTGATGGCAGCAGCAATTCGTAACAAGCAAGATGTCTTTAATGTATTAGGGTAACTATAAGTACCTATATATTATCGTATGGGCGCATTTTGCATTTTCCGTAATATATCATCAGTTACTTCAATATATATATTTATTTTGTTGTATAGGGTTGATTACATTATCTCCCCATTGAAGATATTGGAGTCTCTAAAGGAATCTGTGACACCCCATGACGAGAAATATTCTCTTATGAGGAGGCTTTCTCCCCAATCTGCCGCCTCATACAATTTTACCGATGAAGAGGTTCGTTACAATACATTGGTCTCACAAAAGTACTAGGAAATCATTATATATATGGGTTAGTTATACTAACTAGCCTGCTTATAATAGAACCTTACATTGACCCCCTCTAACGACTATTGTTAGTCGAGCGTGATGGAAAGTGTAAAATGACTATCTTACCCTCTTTTAAAAAATAATAATAAAAAAAGGGTTAATTAAATAAATTTTACTATTAGTAATTGTGTTAAGTCGAAGATTGATATATAATGTGACCATGCTCGATAAATTTTTCAGCTTGTGAAGTGGGATCAACATAGATTCGCCTCTGCAATAGGGCCTGCAGCTCTGGAGCTTCTAGCTGCTGGAATGAATGGGTATGCTAACCAATCAAAGCTCGTTGAAAAATTACTCGGCAAGATTTGGCCACCCCCTAATGTGTAAACTCTGGTTCGAGAAAGCAATAAAATGTTTCGTCTATTTGATTGCGCTTTTTGAGAATTTATTTATCTTTTGTTTATCGTATTTCTGAATATGAAGATGTTTTCATGTAAGAAATGTGGCGATGAATACAATTTATTTGTCATCATCGACCAGCTTCTGAACGATGTCGTGTACTTCTTTGTGACAATAAAAGTGCAATTTTCAAGTCTCATAATCCAATATTCGAAATCTATTACCATTTTATTCGTGAAAAGGTTACAGTTTGTGATATTGATCTTCTTGACATTCCTACTACAAACGAAATTGTTCTAAAAAAATCTCTATTTCATGCAAATGACATAATACATATTCAAATCATAAATGTAGTTTAAGTAATGCAAAATGTAATTAATATATTATTTAAAAGAAATTTAGAAAGTAAGAACGGCTTACTTGTATGAGTCATGCCACTTAATGCTATCTAGGATCATGATGGCTTCCCTCGTGCAGGTATCGTCGGCTGACCACCACCCCAAGATAAAACCCAAGAAAGCCAAACGTGTGTTCTATTTGTGAGCACGTTTACAAGAAAATTATGTGAACAAGATCTTTATCTTTGTTGCCCAAGAATATAGAGAAATTATGTGAAGAAGTTGTATGCTTGTATGTGTTCTGTGTTTAGAACATAGGAATGCAACATTTAACAATTAAAAATACAAAATAAATGCAATGTGGGAGGTTAACAAATTAGTTTAATAAGATAATGCTCCAAAATAATGCAATTTTTAAAATTTTAAAACTTTCAAATTCCTACAGAAATAGCATATGTTTTTTTCTTAAACACTACCAAAAGGAAAAATGAAGACATAATTCTTGGACAAATTAAAAAGAATTTGTTAGAGTGAATTGCTAATGTGTAGCTAAACTAAATATATATATATATATATATCATGCATTGTTATAATGAAATAACAAGTTCAATGTATAAAATAATCCTTTTTCTATCATTAAGAATTCTTTATTTAATTGTTAATTAGAAGATAGTAGAGAAGAGATTTTACATAAAGGAAAACAATATCAGGTTGTTTATCAAAAAGGGGTGCCCAAATTAATCTTTTTGCCTTTGGGTTGGGTATTTAATGTGGAGAGAATATATATATATACGTATATGGAAAAAGCTTTTTTCACAGATATCTGTGATTTTTTAGTCTTACAGCAATTCTTAACCACTAATTGTGGCACTAATATTTACATAAAATATTTAAGAAATAACCCACATAATTATATATAATTATAATTAGCTCCACATATATTTTAAAATTTAAATAAATTCCAATTAGTTATTCTTAATCTACATTTTTATCTCACGGAAATATTATATTAATTATAGTATGGAGTATGGGCATTCTTATTAATCTCATTTTTAATGTGTGAATATCAATATTATATTATCAAAAAAAAAATTATCAAATAGATGTTAAAAAGTTAAAATTTAAAATTAACCAATTATGTTCTAACAACTATTATTATTAATTCAAGTATTGTGTATGGTATAATAATTTAATTATTTTGCACTATAATGATACGATTAGTAAATGTATAAATTGTGATTATTTTTATTTCATAATTGAAAAAATGTTATTATATATTATTAATTCAATAAAATGTGATTATTTTTATTTTATAATTGAAAAATATTATTATATATTATTAATTCAAAAAAGTTAAAATATAGCCGATACATTTAATTTAAATTTTATTGGTACATATTTATTAATACTTATGAAAAATTGAAGGCACATGAAAAAGAATAGAGTAATCTACCAATAATAAAAAATCATAATATAATTGTGTGTTTTGGCATAGTGAAATCTTAACAGGGGCCAAATTGGTGGGTTTTATCAAAAATAAATTTTATTTACATTAGGTAAAGAATGGGCTGTCAAAAGCTAATCTCACAGATTCCTGTGAGATTAGCGCTGCCGTACATATATATATGAAGAGATTCATACGGTAAATGGGAAATTGGATTGTATAATATTGTAATCCTATAAATTTACTATTTATTTCTTCTACCACATCTCTTAAATACAAATCATTGACTTAGTGACCATGCAAAAAAAAAAACCAACCATTAAAAATTTGTTCCCATTTTAACGTATGGAAATGAAGATATGTCCAAATTTAATTTAATATTTGCATTTACAATTAATCTATCCCATTGTTATATCCTCTTTATCTCCAATAAATTTTCCTCCTACATTCCTATATAATCTCTCATGTTTCATGAAATCCCTTCATCCTTGAACCAAAAAACTCAAGCATAAAAATGGCCCATCACACATTCACCGATCAAAATCACGACGCATCTGATGTTAATACGAATACATGCCCATACGCGCCTTTGCTCGACGACACGGCCGTTGTGGAGCCCACCACCGCGGCTAGGAGGAGACGAAGAAGGAGGCGCCTCTCGACTATAGTCCTCCTAATGATGACGGGGCTATTGGGTATCGGTTTTTTGGCCGGTTTGGGATTTAGAAAAGGCGATAACGGGTCAAAACCGTCTATCTCAACGGGATATTCGAGGCCGGAAAACGGGAGGCGTGGGGTCGGAGAAGGTGTATCGGAAAAGACGTTTTTTGGTGCGACGTTGGATAAACCGGAATATTCATGGACCAAAAAAATGTTGGCATGGCAAAGAACGGCATATCATTTCCAGCCTAAAAAGAATTGGATGAATGGTGAGATTTTTTTTTTTTTAAATCGGAAAAATTGGGATTTTAGTTGTGTGGAATATGGTCGTTTTAATTTTAGTTTTATTGTTTACAAGTTGTAAAATTAGTTTGAGAACGATACATTTTTTTTTGGTAATTTTGGTCATGCCCTAGATGGATTTTTGTTCATGTAATGCATGTCTTTACGAATCGCATCTAATGCATGTGATGTAAATAATAAGTTTTTTTTAGACGGTTGAAACTAAAAGTATAAAAAGTTATAGCTTAGGAACTAATTTTACAAATTTGAATATAATGAAATTAATATATATGGGATTAACATTGCAATCTTCATTCTCATGATAATCTCTATTTAGAATTTTATTGCTAAAGTATGCATATATAGGAGTTACAAATTAACATAACTTCATGAATATCAATTACCAACAATCAAATATCAACTATTAGTGTATGTTTTTACTTTTGAATTGTTATATATCATCATTGACAAAAAATTTCATTTAGTTTTCTCCTATAATCATTCCAACCCCAACCTAATAATTAATAGTAGTTAAGCACTTGGTTTGTCATTAATTAATGTCTTTTATGATAGTGCAAAATATTGTAATTTTACATTTTTATTTCGAATGTGATCTTGTCTACAACGTGATTGATAATTTATGTTAGTAAAATATTATATATTATTGTTTTAATATTATCAATTTTTTAATGTCTCTTTATTTAAAAAGTATGAATATAATAATTAATTACAATTGACTTTTATTTAAACTAGAATATGTGAAAATCAGTGGATAAATAAAAAATGATACATGGCATCACTATTTTATTTTCGAATATATTTTTTCAATGCTGATGTTAATTTTATCTCTTTGGCATTTGTATGGAATTTACGTGCTGGCATGGATTTAATTGGAAATTTTCGCTACAGATCCTAATGGTAAGTCCGTTGTATTATTTCCTTTCATTTTTCTATTTAATTGTTAATTGATGTTGAGAGCAAAGCAAGCACCAAATTAATTATAAAAAAAATTTGATGTAATCAATTTCAAAGAAAATCTCTATGCTTAGACATCATATAATGACAAATTAATTCTTATGCAAAAGAACATAAAAAATTTATTTAAAATTATGACTACGCTCAATTGAGAGGAAAAAACCAAAAAAGAAAAATGATAATAAAGCATTTAAATACTAACTGAAAAGGAGAAAAAACTATTTCTAGGTTGTGAGAAAGAATTTAAATATTGTTAAAGGAAGTGAACTTTACTAAACACAAGATGGAACAATAAAATTAAATATTTAAATATATACAAGTATTATTATGGTTAGTTTGTTAAAATTTATGTTTAAAAAATTGGCTAAAATAATGAGAACGAGAAATAAATGATATTGTAGTCGTACAAGAAAGATACAAACTCTGGTGATATAGTTTCATAAATATATTTAGTAAATTATATAAATATTGTGAATTCATTGCAAAACTATAATTAATTGAAGGAATCAATTAAAGTTAATGTAAGAGAGAATATCAATACTTTCAAATTTCTGAATACCAAACATTCAAAATCAAAATAATAATAATATAACTAAGTATTTGCTAAATTATAAGTGTAACTAACTTTATTTTGAACTTTTAATACTTTAAATAAAGTTGATCAATACTTCTATTCATACATAGCTTAACAAATATTTTATTTGAAGATTATGAAATATTTCAATGCTTCTAAAACTTTCTTACATTATCTCTTATTCACTATTATGCCCTTAAAAATCCTATAACTCAATCCATATTACATATATTCAAACATTTCCAACATGTACCTAACTCTCATGCCCTAAAATCACTATAGGTCCACTACTATACAAGGGATGGTACCATTTCTTTTACCAATACAACCCATATGGTGCAGTATGGGGCAACATTGTTTGGGGCCATGCAGTTTCAAGAGACCTAATCCACTGGCGCCACCTCCCTATAGCCATGTATCCCGATCAATGGTACGATAGCAACGGTGTTTGGACCGGGTCGGCCACTTTTCTCGAGGATGGTCAACTCGTAATGTTGTATACAGGATCCACTAATGACTCGGTTCAAGTTCAAAACCTAGCGTACCCTCTCGACCCGTTGGACCCACTTCTGGTCCATTGGGTCAAGTACCCGGGTAACCCGGTCCTGGTCCCGCCACCTGGCATCGGGGTCAAGGATTTTCGGGACCCCACCACTGCATGGTTGACCCCTGAGGGCAAGTGGCGAATCACCATTGGTTCTAGGGTTAACAAAACTGGGATGTCATTGGTTTATGATACCAAAGACTTCAAAAGCTATGAGCTGCTAAACGGGTTGCTCCATGCGGTTCCGGGTACGGGTATGTGGGAGTGCGTTGATTTTTTCCCGGTTTCGAAGATTGATGAAAACGGGTTGGACACGTCGGTTAATGGGCCGGGTGTGAAGCACGTTGTGAAGACTAGTTTGGATGATGATAGAAATGATTACTATGCTCTTGGGACTTATGATATTGAGGCTGGAATTTGGACCCCTGATGATCCGAAAATAGATGTGGGTATTGGATTGAGATATGATTATGGGATTTTTTATGCATCAAAGACATTTTATGATCAAGATAAGAAGAGGAGAGTGTTGTGGGGATGGATTAAAGAGACAGATAGTGAAAAAGCTGATATACAAAAGGGTTGGGCATCACTTCAGGTACTTCAAAGCAATATGATTCTAATTTTAATAGGGGTGGCAATTGGGTTGAATGGGTTGGGTTTGGGTCGGATTTATTTGGGTTGGGTTTAAAGTGGGTTGGGTCCAATTGGGTCAAATGTCAAAAAATATATATTATAGTTGGACCCAACAAAACCCAAAGTGGATCCAACAAGGACCAAAATGGACTCAATAAGGACCCAAAATGAACCCAACAAAGACTCATTATGAATTAAAAAGTGGTGTAAGGGGTTGTTGTAGAGTGTAAAATGTAGATTTACTCAAAGTGGAAAATAGGTTGGACCCAATTTAGACCCAAATTGGGCCCAATAGTAACCCAATTGGACCCAAATATTATTAAAAGTCAACTCAGGTGGAACCAAATTGCTAAAATGTTAGGATCCAACTCATTGAAAACTTAGTTTGGTTTGGGCCCAAATATATGTATGGAACCAAATTACCACCCCTAATTTATAAGTTATTACTTGTAATCGAGATACGTATTTTGTTCTATTTACATTACATATAAGATTGGCCGTTATATTCATTTTGCTAATAACCTTTTTTGATGCAACATAGGCTATCCCAAGAACAATTGTGTTTGACAAGAAAACGGGTAGTAACATCGTACAATGGCCCGTGGAGGAGGTGGAGACGTTAAGAAAGAACAAAAGGGTTTTCGACAATATCGAAGCCAATGCAGGTTCTATCGTGCCTCTTGATGTGGGCGAGACGTCTCAGGTTTGCACCAAATATATCGGTCTATATATATGTTTAGTATATGTATTATATATGTCGATAAAATAAGTAGATTATAGAATATTATTTACGATTTTGCAGCTAGATATTGTGGCCGAGTTTGAAGTAGATAAAGAGGCCTTAGAGAAAATAAATGGCACCAACGCGACTTACAGTTGTACCGGAGCTGCTGAGAGAGGTGCACTAGGACCGTTCGGTTTATTGGTTCTTACCGATAAAGATTTCTCCGAGCAAACGCCAATTTACTTCTATATTTCAAAGGACACACAAGGAAATTTCAAAACTTTCTTCTGTGCTGATCACTCAAGGTGATATTTTTTTTTTGCCAAATTCCGAAATTTTGTATCCATTGGCACGATTTTCAATAATTTTTAGGGAAAATTACATGCAGCTCCCCTAACTTATGTGGTAATCACATAAACCTCCCCTTATTTTTTCATAATTACTCGGACCTCCCCTGCTCTGCCCGTCATTTTTTCTGCCCGAGACAGTGAAAGGTCCATTTTGCCCCTATTATTTTTGAGGGGGAAAAAACACATTTTAAAAACTGAAATGACCTAAATACCCTTACCTTGCAAGAACTTCCTCCCTTCTCTGCTGTAATGTTCGTAGTGATCATGGTTAGGGGAGGTGCATGTAATTTTCCCTAATTTTTATAAGTGCAACAACAAATAATTTAGTGAGTTCTTTTCAATAAAATCAAACAATACCAGATAATATACCAAATGCTAGTACTTAAAACTTACTAACATCACAATTTTATGAACTTCCTTGTATTATAGGTCATCTGAGGCGACTGATGTCGACAAGGCAGTCTATGGCAGCGTAGTGTCGGTTTTGGAAGGCGAAAAATTATCTATGAGAATCTTAGTAAGCTCAACTCCTTATATATATTTCTCTTGACAGAATTTAATCGTCATGAAACTTATATATATATATATATATATGTGTGTGTGTGTGAATTTCAGGTCGATCACTCGATAGTAGAGAGCTTTGCTCAGGGTGGGAGGACATGCATTACGTCGCGTATATATCCAACGAAAGCAATATACGAAAATGCTCGTATATTCGTGTTTAACAATGCTACAGATGCAAGTATCACTGCATCATTGCAGATATGGGAAATGAGTTCTGCATATATAAACTCATTCTGCAAATATACTCTCATAATCACCTTAGCCTTGTATTATTTATCGGTCTAGATGATCATTTTCCATGTTTTTTTTCTTCCAGTTATATATAGGTGCTGAACTTTGAATTCCATTCGTGTTTCGATTTTTTTTTTTGGGAAAATAGTACAAGGGAGAACAAAATGTTTTCATGGACTTAGACGTATAATTATACATTTTTAAGGGATTAGTAAGGAAACGTGTGTTTCATGTGATCCATATGAATTTATTAAAACAATTGAAAAATGTTATATACATGAACAAATACAATTGAAATATCCAAATAACATGAATTTGGAAAAAAATTGATCTTTGTTAGTTAAAGTTGAAGTGACGAATAGCATAAAATATCGATAAAATAAGTAATCTTACTTGAAGATTTCATTAGTGTTTCTCTTGTCTGATTAATGAACATTGCAACCTTGTTTTTATTTGACTTCATTGGTGTCTTTGGATTCTCAATATCTCTATAATCATTATCATTACTTGAAATTATGTTATGTTTATGAACTCTTGCTTATTGTTCATAGTTGCTTTGTTTAATTTTCAATATGTTCTTTAGATTTGTGGTGTTTTTATTCTATAAATTAAGAAAAGTGATGTATTCTTGCAATATACGTGTGCATTTGCTAGAATATTCAAATGTCTTGTATATTCATTTTGTGGCAACCTCCGGCCAGGGATGGGAGCCGAAGCCCGCCACACCGCGACGATAGCTCAATATGAGAATCCATCCCATCTCAAGCTACCGCTAAGCGTAAACTAAACTCTAAACTTGTAATATTGAACTAAGAAAATCAAACCAACGATTATATATATATATACAAACCGTATAAGTAACGCGTACAAAACAAAGAGTTTAGATGTAAGCCAAAACAAACTCAAGTCATTGATCCATCATATACGAAGCATGTAAATCTACAACATCTAACTCTTATAACCTAGAAGATTCCCAACTATTAGCCACATAGTTTTCCTTCCGATATATCGAGCTCCTATGAAAAGAGAAAGAAAGACAGGAGGGTGAGTCTGAATGACCCAGTGAGGTACTAAGAAAACAGATTCTGCAGCGGAAGATAGCCAAAACATATACGAGTATCAGAAAAGACAAGATATCAAAAGGCAAACAACAGACTATATCCCACAAAGTAAACCAAAGAAAAACTCATGTATTGAATCAGGCAAAACGATTATGATCCATCTCTCCACTGTCCCATACCAGCAAGAGACTTCACACCTTTCAATAAACACATCGATCTGTAAGTGTTGGGACTCTAGAGGTCGCTCCTACGGGCTCAAGAGGTGGCCCCCGCCGTCACGTGGCACTTTGCCCCGTATAGCACTTAGCTCCCTTCACTATATCTTTCAGAGTCAAAAGCTTCAATCATGAAAAGAATATATAGCAGATGGATACCGGACATCGGGACTCTAGAGGTGGCTCCTACGGGCTCAAGAGGTGGCCCCCGCCGTCACGTGGCACTTTGCGCCGAAGCCTCAAGAGGTGGCCCCCGCCGTCACGTGGCACTTTGCTCCGTATAGCACTTAGCTCCCTTAGCCGACAGAGTAGAGCCAAGAATGAGAATGGTGCTAAAGACTCAAGCAGAAAAGGTATTGATCCGAAGAAGTCATAAGGGAATCGCTAACAATTAGATGAAACATCACTTCGAGGCAAGACATATATTATAGCATGATACGAGTACTATCGGGAACATCGATATATTAGTCCTAAAAAGGACATCAGAGAACTTACCTTCATGATGGTTGCAAAAAGAGTAGAATTGCAATTAAAGTAGGTTAAGCAAAGTGAAGCAAGGAGAAAGCAAGGGAACCCTCACAATCACGATGGTTACAAAAAGAAATATAGCAATTAAGGTAGGTAAAGCAAAGTGAAGCAAGAAGATAGTAAGAAAGCCCTCACAATCATGATGGTTGCAAAAAGAATAGCACTGCAATTAAAGCAGTTAAAGCAAAGTGAAGCAAGAGAACCCTCACAATTACAACCCGGTGTCGTCACCTCTTGTCTCGTGGAACTCACAAATATATCCTGTGTCGAAGCATATCGTTATAACCTTAACCAAAAATTATCCTTAAGACCTAATGAAGACTCACTTATATATATATTTACAAATCTTTACATATGGATAGTTTACTACTATTTTAACTCAAGTGGCTAAACAACAACAAATTAGTATCTAATATATAAATATTTATAACCATAACACTTTTAATTCCAATCCTATAAAAACATAGGCATAACTTTCTACAAATACTCCATAACATTTTCAAAACTCATTGAAATTTTAAATTTGGGATTTCAGTTATAAAACACATGATGTATCAAGAGGAATTCAGCACCGACAACCCGAATTTAAACAATTTTAGAAATTATTATAATAATCACAAAAATCGCAAATTTTATGATAAACTTAAGAACACATATATGAACATACAGTAAAATTTTCAGAATGAGAAAACATCTCAAACTATTTTAAATAAATTCAAAACCGTGCACCCTTAATTTTTCGGTAGAGCACCTGGCAGTTTTGGTAGACGAATTTTATAAAATCACACACAACTTAAAACCTTCCAAATTTTTCTACACATCATTTAGACATGATAGTTAGTTTCCAGAAAAATTTTCATGAATAAATTCCTTAATTTGATTGCCCAAACAACAACCTAAAAGTTACTTCACAAAGCTGAAATTTTCAGCATCTTTTCAAATGTTTTATTATGCATAAATAAGGAGATCATGTATATGTGAGCAAATTGAAATACCAAAAGTTCTAATCATCCCAAAGTTTGACAATCACTTAATTTAAACACTAAGATACTTGATTCAATTTCAAATGATAAGCTTCTTACCAACTCACTAAAAGAAGTAAAGTAGAATGAAAATTTCCAAGCCAAAATTTTTGATCTCCTATCTTCTATCATTCCCCTTCTCCCCTTTTTTTTTGTTTGTTTTTGTTTTGTATAGAAGAAGAAGAAGAAGAAGACAAGCTTTATGATCATTGTAGCAAAGATGAGTCATGGTAGAGCTATGCATGCTTGCCACCTAAAGACATGAAAAATGAAGAGTGTTCCTAGCTTGACACATAATGCATGTTTAACTCTCCACTATCACAAACTATATATATATATGATATGAATGATAGTAATAATTTTAATATTAATAATAATAATAATATTAATAATAACAATAATAACTTGTAATACACATAGCTAGGATATAAAGTGAACTATACCAAGCAAGAAGTCCAAATTAGGATCCAATACGAAATGATTGAATCGAAAAGTATAGAAAATTAATAATATCAATATTATCTTAACCTCAGAATTATTAGGAACCGAGAACGTGGGGTGTTACAATCCCCCTCCTTATGAGAATTTGGTCCCCAAAATTCAAAGAAGTTACCCAAAAAAAAGAATTTTGCACTCAAATTAACTTCCTCTTGCATTTCCAAATCGTTGTTTTTCCCAGAGCTATGACTAGCGAATTCAAGCCACCATACCTGATATTAGGTGTCTAAGTCAATTTGGTATGCTAAGTCTTATGTCATATGAATCTCGTGCATGTATGGTACTTTCGTAAATCGAGAGATACTTCTATCATCGAGAAATGTGAGAAACATGAAGAAAGATGTAGAATATCTGTAGCAACATTAGCATTTGTGAGACTTTCGAGCATACGAACGGTTCTTTACAACGCAAATACCGCTTCATATTGATCTTCTTAATTCTTCTACTAGATAATGTGTCGCTAAAGGCTTGCATTCTTTATCACTTCTTACCTGTTGAGTAGGTTCTTCACAGACAACTCTCTGCATTTGTTCTTTGATGTCCTAAATGTTGATACTACTCTTTTCTCTAGTTTGTGTCCTTGAACTTTGATGTTCTTAGGCCTCCACGAAGATCGATGTACGAAGGTCTTATACGCGTTTCAAGTTAGAATAGTGCAATGATCAATGTTTTCGTCAACGTCCTGTGAGTAGTTGTATAAACTTCTAACTTGATCGGTATCATTTTAGACCATCCCATCACGCTTCCGCTGTGTTGCTCCATAGATTTAATTTCTATGTTAAAGAAATATTCCAGATGTCTTGACTTGATCAAGTAGCGCAAGCTCTCAATTATAATACATTGCTCAAGATTTCGAAGTCACAAGATACAAGTATCTCAATAGAAAGGCTTAAAATCCCTTCATCAGTCAACTATCGTGGAACAAAGATAGTCGAAGTCAAAAATATTAAGGTAGAATTTTTAAAAGATACAAAAAAAAAATCTTGTCAATAGGAAAACGAGAATGACCATGTAAATGAAAGATTTAATCAGAAAATGTTTAACATTTTCGTGAGTTGTTTGAGTATATGTACCTCATGCCAAGGAATATAAGCTCAACGGTTTCAAGATCACAAAATTAGATTTTAAATTGAATTCAAAGAAGAGATAATCTATTACGATATAATCCTTATGAATAATAAATATAAGGTATTTTAAGAAGATGAAATATTGATATCTTCATTTTCTTATCCAAGTGAAAGAAACATTGGATGTATAGAAGTTTCATAAGAATCAACTCAAAATGCCAAGAATCATTTCATGCTGAATAATGATTTGGGAATAGAAATGAGCTTTGGGAATAGAAATGAGCTTCAAAAGTTGATAACTCAAAAGGAAATTCGCTCCTATGAAAGATATGATGAATTAGGGATCATAATATTGTGACAAGAGTTCTGGGTAACTGGAATGAAACAGAATTTCAAAATGACAATTATTAGTAATAAAGAACTTGACTTGGTTCAAATGATATAAGACCTTTCTCGTTTTGACTCGCAAATGTTCGCAGGTATATAACACTTCTCGCTGGTGTACATAGGCTTCGTTTCTTCATTCACTGGAATCACATTTCAGGTTCATATTGACAGGAGCCATATCTGAAGATCATCGAGTTTCATAGTTATTTCTAAGATATGTTATTCTTCATGCACTCGTCTACTTACTCGTGAAATTTCAGCATCATGTCATGTCTCGATGTTGATGAACGTTTTAATATGTCGTATCCTTTGTATAACAAGAGAGTTGGCAATAAGAAGTAAAACACGTACAACATCTCTTCGCCTTCAGGCTCTTCGTTCATGAGTTTCATTCTTAGTCGAATCTTCAAGTGCATCTTTGCTTTTCCAGGTAACGCGATTTTTCTTTCCATCACAACGTAATTGTGGCTCTCACGCCATAAAAGGTACGTCCAAAATCATCGTATGGAGTTGTTGTATTGCAAGCTCTCTTATATTCTAAGCACGCATATATTTATTCACCTCATGAATTGATTCCAACATAAATGAGTCACATGTGTCACTTTTCTTCGGACACACCTTTACAACTTTACGTAAATTACACCACTTCTCTCTTATTCAGAGATTCATCTGAGATACCTCTTGATCATATTGAGGTGCTTAAGAACTTGAGAGGTGAAAGAATAGGTCAACGTGAAAACATTTTGATAAATAAGTGTAATTTAATTTGCTAGCTAGATCGTCAACGAGGGATAAATAGAATGGAAATAAGAGGTTTCAACTAACTAAGAATTAATAGGATTCCAAAAGATTGAGAATGATAAGACTTTCAATTCAATGGTGATTAGTCTCAAATCAATAAGGTGCTTAAAAGGTCAATTATACCAAGAAGTAAACACCTTTTATGAATGATACGATGGAAAATAGCTTAAAAGGTTAACGAGGGACTTTTCCATGTAACTCAAATGAGGAAAGCTTCAAGGACAACAAGTATTGGTCAAGATTTTAACTTGGTTCGATAAGTTTGAGAACTTACTCGGTTACTCGTATTCATCACTAACCTTATCAACCTTTCAAAACTCCAACACCTTCAATGGCAACATGTCCATCTCATTTCTCCCTTCTATTAAATATCTAGTCTTGTTTCCCAAGTTCGAGGTGTTTTCTCAACGATCCAACGTTGCTCCACTGTTCGCCACCAATGAGAGGCTGGTCCTTCGAACAAATATGTCGTATAAGTGATCTTCTGGTCATCCAGGTAATTTAACACTCCAAAAATCTTTTGGATTTCTTCAATCCAGCCTTAGCCTTCACATCATCAGGTCCTCCAAAAAACTTTGATGGCTTAAGTCGGAGAAACCTATCAAACTTTAAAACTCGTAAGAGTTCAAGTCCCTCTATCCCCCGAAAAGCCTATTTTTTGACTCCCAATATATTTATCTTATCCCCTTTTTTTCGTTAAGGAAACGCCCTATCCATGTCAATAGGTATTTTTTCTTGAGTATACAGCTCACCTCGAGGTTGTTGTTGTTGTTGACAGAACTTCATAAATTATTGCCACATCTGAAACATCGGCCTCATATCTACATCGGGTTGAGGCATCTCACGACCTAGATGATTTGAAGAGTTATCTTGAGATCGTTATTTTCCTGGTCATCAACAAACTGTGATGGTTGTATCGCACTTGATAGTAATTCTATAGGAGGGGTCATCATATAACGTATTACCAAAAGCAATAATGGCATATTAACACTTGTCCTACCCAGTCAAACCCCACTATATAAAAAGCACAAAATACATCCCTAATGTCCTAACATCTCTTATAATGTCCTTATTAATTTATAATTATAAGGCCATTTAGCGATTTCACAACCCATGCTCTGATACCACCAACTGTGGCAACCTCCGGCCAGGGATGGGAGCCGAAGCCCGCCACACCGCGACGATAGCTCAATATGAGAATCCATCCCATCTCAAGCTACCGCTAAGCGTAAACTAAACTCTGAACTTGTAATATTGAACTAAGAAAATCAAACCAACGATTATATATATATATATATACAAACTGTATAAGTAACGCGTACAAAACAAAGAGTTTAGATGTAAGCCAAAACAAACTCAAGTCATTGCTCCACCATATACGAAGCATGTAAATCTACAACATCTAACTCTTATAACCTAGAAGATTCCCAACTATTAGCCACATAGTTTTCCTTCCGATATATCGAGCTCCTCTGAAAAGAGAAAGAAAGACAGGAGGGTGAGTCTGAATGACCCAGTGAGGTACTAAGAAAACAGATTATGCAGCGGAAGATAGCCAAAATATATACGAGTATCAGAAAAGACAAGATATCAAAAGGCGAACAACAGACTATATCCCACAAAGTAAACCAAAGAAAAACTCATGTATTGAATCAGGCAAAACGATTATGATCCATCTCTCCACTGTCCCATACCAGCAAGAGACTTCACATCTTTCAATAAACACATCGATCTGTAAGTGTTGGGACTCTAGAGGTGGCTTCTACGGGCTCAAGAGGTGGCCCCCGCCGTCACGTGGCACTTTGCCCCGTATAGCACTTAGCTCCCTTCACTATATCTTTCAGAGTCAAAAGCTTCAATCATGAAAAGAATATATAGCAGATGGATACCGGACATCGGGACTCTAGAGGTGGCTCCTACGGGCTCAAGAGGTGGCCCCCGCCGTCACGTGGCACTTTGCGCCGAAGCCTCAAGAGGTGGCCCCCGCCGTCACGTGGCACTTTGCCCCGTATAGCACTTAGCTCCCTTAGCCGACGGAGTAGAGCCAAGAATGAGAATGGTGCTAAAGACTCAAGCAGAAAAGGTATTGATCCGAAGAAGTCATAAGGGAATCGCTAACAATTAGGTGAAACATCACTTCGAGGCAAGACATATATTATAGCATGATACGAGTACTATCGGGAACATCGATATATTAGTCCTAAAAAGGACATCAGAGAACTTACCTTCATGATGGTTGCAAAAAGAGTAGAATTGCAATTAAAGTAGGTTAAGCAAAGTGAAACAAGGAGAAAGCAAGGGAACCCTCACAATCACGATGGTTACAAAAAGAAACATAGCAATTAAGGTAGGTAAAGCAAAGTGAAGCAAGAAGATAGTAAGAAAGCCCTCACAATCATGATGGTTGCAAAAAGAATAGCACTGCAATTAAAGCAGGTAAAGCAAAGTGAAGCAAGAGAACCCTCACAATTACAACCCGGTGTCGTCACCTCTTGTCTCGTGGAACTCACAAATATATCCTGTGTCGAAGCATATCGTTATAACCTTAACAAAAAATTATCCTTAAGACCTAATGAAGACTCACTTATATATATATTTACAAATCTTTACATATGGATAGTTTACTACTATTTTAACTCAAGTGGCTAAACAACAACAAATTAGTATCTAATATATAAATATTTATAACCATAACACTTTTAATTCCAATCCTATAAAAACATAGGCATAACTTTCTACAAATACTCCATAACATTTTCAAAACTCATTGAAATTTTAAATTTGGGATTTCAGTTATAAAACACATGATGTATCAAGAGGAATTCAGCACCGACAACCCGAATTTAAACAATTTTAGAAATTATTCTAATAATCACAAAAATCGCAAATTTTATGATAAACTTAAGAACACATATATGAACATACAGTAAAATTTTCAGAATGAGAAAACATCTCAAACTATTTTAAATAAATTCAAAACCGTGCACCCTTAATTTTTCGGTAAAGCACCTGGCAGTTTTGGTAGACGAATTTTATAAAATCACACACAACTTAAAACCTTCCAAATTTTTCTACACATCATTTAGACATGATAGTTAGTTTCCAGAAAAATTGTCATGAATAAATTCCTTAATTTGATTACCCAAACAACAACCTAAAAGTTACTTCACAAAGCTGAAATTTTCAGCATCTTTTCAAATGTTTTATTATGCATAAATAAGGAGATCATGTATATGTGAGCAAATTGAAATACCAAAAGTTCTAATCATCCCAAAGTTTGACAATCACTTAATTTAAACACTAAGATACTTGATTAAATTTCAAATGATAAGCTTCTTACCAACTCACTAAAAGAAGTAAAGTAGAATGAAAATTTCCAAGCCAAAATTTTTGATCTCCTATCTTCTATCATTCCCCTTCTCCCCTTTTTTTTTTGTTTGTTTTTGTTTTGTATAGAAGAAGAAGATGAAGACAAGCTTTATGATCATTGTAGCAAAGATGAGTCATGGTAGAGCTATGCATGCTTGCCACCTAAAGACATGCAAAATGAAGAGTGTTCCTAGCTTGACACATAATGCATGTCTAACTCTCCACTATCACAAACTATATATATATATATATATGATATGAATGATAATAATAATTTTAATATTAATAATAACAATAATAACTTGTAATACACATAGCTAGGATATAAAGTGAACTATACCAAGCAAGAAGTCCAAATTAGGATCCAATACGAAATGATTGAATCGAAAAGTATAGAAAATTAATAATATCAATATTATCTTAACCTTAGAATTATTAGGAACCGAGAACGTGGGGTGTTACACATTTGGTTAGTAAAATACATGCGCAATTCAATTTGATTTGCTTTTATACTGAATTTTGTATGATATGGATAGATTATAGACATACAAGGTTTACGGTTTTGGGCCTAAACCCTAAACAAGATTGATAGTAATAAGATAAGAAATTCTAATTCAAATGCTATATATATTTAGCTTCACGGTGAACATAACTAAATATAAAAAGTTATCAAATTTTCTTTTGCATTATAATATTTTGTTTGAAAGTTTTAATTCGCTGGATTTTATTATGTATAAAAAGATCCAATAGTTAATTTAATCTTAAATTAAAGTCTTATTTTTTTCAATAGGATTATCCTCATGAATTTAGGGTTTTGAAATTTTTATCATGTATACACGTGAGCTATATATTAGGGTCTTAATTCCAATTTTTGAATAAGCCTCTCTATCATAGAGTTTTGACATGATTATAAAAGGATCAACCTATTTGCTAGGTTTATGCTCAATTAATAGAATCATTACTATATGTGAATACTATAAATAAGTAAAATGTTAGTGTCAAAAAGTTAGATAAATGGTAATACTCATGTTATTAACTAATCATTTTCATTATTTGGAGCTCTTTATTTTTTAGTCATGGTAATTACTCATTTAACAATTAGTTATTTAGAAATAAAATTTAGTCATCAATTAATTAATTTGAAGCCAATAATTATGCCAGATAAGTATACGACCGTTTAATCATTTTTTCCAAAAGCTCACATTAGTCATCAATTTGCTGGAATTAATTACCTGTCACGTGATAGATTCGTTGGCATACATTTCTACGTCATTTTTTTTCCTGAAATTATACACATAAAGACAACTAATACTAGTTGTCAATATCTTATAATATATATATATATATATTTATATATTACTCTAGTGAATAAGATGAATGATATTGAAATTTGGGAACTCATTTCCTTTTGTTTTTCTTCTTTTGGTACGAAAATTTTTTATACCATATTGAATTTAGTAGAGTCGATTTGTTATTATTTATTAATTATGGCAATAAAATATATATTTTATTAAAATAATTTATTATTCAATAATTTATGATAGGCGGACTCAATCTGGTATAAAATCTCCTAAAATAGACCAACTCTAGGTGGGCTAAATCAAATTATCAAAGAGGAAATTATAATTGCATCAATTCCCTATTGTATATTGGCAAGAATTTCTACTTATGTATTGAAATTTGGCACTTATGAGTTATGACTTTTTCTATGTAAAAAATTATATGTACTATCCTTTATACCTTAATTGTTTTTTTCTATTTTCTATGTTCCTCTCATTTTCTTCCTTTTTTGATTAAATTATGAGAAAAAATTAGAAATTAATTTCATGAAAGTTTTTTGTAGAAACAAATTCTAAGAATAGTTATTTTTAATAAACTATAATTCTAACAAATAATAAATTAAATTTATTGTAAATAAGCTTATAGATCTGCTTTGTCATTTTCTGTATGGTTCTTTGTTTATAATTTTGTAATGCTTCAAACAAGTTCTTAATAACTAAAGTGTTTTTTCTATAAATGATAAAAGGTTTATATTTTTATAAATTTACATTATTTCTCATCTTAACAGGAAAAATCTAAAAACTGAAAGAGTGGTTTCATTTTAATTTCAATTTATTGGTCCTTTGTCATCTTCTTCTCATTTTCCTTTTTCTATTTTTCCTTGTTCTAAGAATAAGAAAACCAATGAGAAATAGAATAAAAACAAAAGAGATTTAGACAATAACTCCAAAAAAAATTTGATTAGAAATATCTAAAAAACACAATAAATATATATGAGCAATGGTACCTAATTAACAAATAATATGTAGAACTATTTTAGTTTCTAATGAAACATCTACTCTATGAGCAAAGTTATTAAAACTAAATAACAACTTTATAGAGGTATAAACTTTTTGTACTTTACAAAAACATAAAATTAAACACTACAAATTTGCTAAAAACACGATTGAAACATTAAAAGTATAGTTTACACCCCACAAAGATAATTGAGAACCAAAATTTATTTTTTTTAAAAATAAATAACATATTTTTATTAATAATATTTTAACTAAAAATAACTATCTATTATAATTATTTATAATTAAAAAATTCATGAGACTGAAGATAGACACATATTTAACACTTGTATAGTCTCTAGGCACACTTATATAAGAGATAAACACATATTTAATACTTAGATCATTAAATTTCTCCATCTAGCATAGAATTATTTGATTATTAATTAACATTTAAGTTTCTTTATAAGTCCAAAAAAGCCGCATTAAAAAGAGAAAAAGATAAAAGAAAATTATTAGGTGGATGAAATTAGAAATAGGTTGCAGGTAGATAATTGATGAGAATATATATGTGTGATTGTGTGTAGAGCTGCGTTGGCAGAGCACATATTCTCACGTGCTATATGTGAAAATTATGGACCCATATTATCATTTCCAGATGCTTCCCAATTTAATACTCAAAAATAAGATTATTTTGATCAATGATATACTAATGAGTATTAACACCACGACATAGAAATTACCCTATTATAATTACTTGGATATATATTCTTGGTATTACATGTTATTAAAATTTTGAATTCAATCATATTAATAACATTACCGTAAAATCTTGTACCCTATATATATATATATAAATATATGTGGACGAAATTTTACAAGGGGTTCAGGAGAGGCCCCCCCTCCACAAAAAATTATAAGCATTTTTATCCAATCTATTTATTATTTTATTATAAAAGTATGTGTCTTTTTTTTAAAAAATAAATTAACTAACTTATGTATTTCACTTTTAAATGATAAAATAAAATTAAAACTCTTCCTCGTAGAATTCACACAACCTATAATGAAAACAAAATATCATAACTTGTAATAAATATGAAATTGAATCCAGGATCTCCTACATGATAAAAAAAAATTGACCCCATTATTCTAAAAAATCTTGAGTTTATATTTTAATTGAGAAGAAGGTAAATTACACTTATTTTTTTATGTGGATCTTTTGTTAATTTGAGATTTCACATTTAAGGTTAATTACAAATTAGCCTTCAATTCCTTATCCAATGGGATACAAATATACAAATATGAAATAAATTGTTTTTTTTTTATGACAAGGGAACCCACAGCCGCTACCGTTAGGTGCGCATTGGGTAAACCCCGCTCTTGTGCAATAGCCTGCAAACCACACAAGAGAGGTAAACCAGCCTAGATTGCTGACAGGCTCACAGTAGAGAAAGCAAATAGACATTCCCTCATCAAGATTCGAACCCGTGACCAAGACCACAACATTCACATGTCCTTACCAACTCTAGCGGGGTTGCCCTCTTCAAATAAATTGTTTATATCATGAATACGCGTGGATGAAGTGTATATTTGTTTGTAACCTATGAAATGGGTATTGGCTGTCATATACCCCACTTGCATTTAAGACCGACAAAACCCCTCCAACCCCACGCTACACTTAGTTGTCAAAAGATTACATTACCCTTCAAACTCGATTTAATCAGTAAAAAAATTATAAAAATATGTTAATAAATATCAAATTAAACAAAATTTAATTCATATTTGACTCGATTGAATTCAATTAATTATAAATATAAATATTAATATTCAATTATAATTCAAATTAATTTAAAACGAAGTATTATTCATCTCCACCGACTTATTTACATGTGTTCCCCCTCAACACACACACAGTGTATTACAGTGAATAGAGCCGTTTCTCTATAATCTGTCAAGCCCCCACGCACACTCATTATTCATTATACTCTCTTTCTTCCCTTCTCCCTCCCAACTGATAATGTAAACACACAAATCAGAAAGCAAGACAAAACTTTACTCTTTGAGCTTTGAACAATCGTGCTGCTATCTTGAGAAATCTTATACATATGGCTTGTTGTAGCTTTTTCTCGCTCTTGTTCATCCACATTTGCTTGCTGCTTGGCTTGTCTTTTGCCGATGATCCTTATGTTAACTATGAGTTCGTGGTATCGTACATTACTGCTTCTCCTCTTGGCGTGCCACAGCAGGTGTGTTTCTTGTAAATGTTTATTTCTTGCGTTTTCTCGATTTTTAATCCTGTTTTGGGTGGAATTTTTAGTTTCTTCTAGTTTAGTGATGTGGGCCTGCTTAATAGTTCATTGTTAGTAATGGGTTGGCTTTAGATTTATGAAAGTTTTGGTCTTTAGCTTCAGATCTGGAAATGTGGTTTGGAGATTTGAGATTTATGCTTATGGATTAGAGTTTAGTTTGATGGATTGATGAGTTGGGGATTAAGATTCTTGAACTGAAATGATGTATGCGTACTGCAGGTAATTGCTATAAATGGCAAGTTTCCAGGTCCTGTTATGAATGTGACCACAAACAACAATGTTGTTGTCAATGTGAGGAACAAATTAGACGAAGGTCTCTTACTCCATTGGTAAGTATTGCTGTACTTTATGCTGTAAAATTGTTCAGTAAAAGCATGTATGTTTTAAGATGCTGATAAAGGTTTTTTGTTTACTTTTGCTATGGGCGATTTAGGTCCGGTATACAACAGAGGAGATGTTCATGGCAAGATGGTGTTCTTGGCACAAATTGCCCCATTCCTCCAAAGTGGAATTGGACTTATCAATTTCAGGTTAAGGACCAAGTTGGTAGCTTTTTCTATTTCCCCTCACTCAATTTCCAGAGGGCATCAGGAGGTTTTGGCAGCATTATTGTCAATAACAGAGACATTATTCCTATTCCTTTCGATACTCCTTACGGGGATATCACAATCGTAATGGGCGATTGGTACACCCAGAATCACACTGTGAGTATTATAAAGTTATTGAAATTTTGTAAGTTCCGTGTAGCAAGCGTAATAATACTTATAGATGGTTTATGGGTCGTGTTTAGGCTCTGAGAAGAACCCTCAACTCAGGAAGAGATCTCGGGATGCCAGATGGGGTTCTGATTAATGGAAAAGGACCTTACAGATACAATGACACTCTTGTAGCTGATGGTATTGATCATGAAACAATTACAGTCCATCCAGGTGAGTGATGATATATGCAAGTTTATATCTAAGTATTGAACAAAGTGATGTTGTTTTGACCAGATTTGAGTTGGCATGCAGTTTTTGAATTAGTTATTGTAATATCTAAGCTAATCCCCCTGATGTACCACAGGCAGGACTTACCGTATTCGTGTGAGTAACGTTGGAATATCAACAAGTTTGAACTTCAGAATTCAGAACCATAACTTGCTTCTGGCAGAAACTGAGGGTTCGTATACAGTACAGCAGAACTATACTAGCTTAGATATTCATGTTGGACAAACATACTCCTTTCTCGTTACCATGGATCAAAATGCGAGCAGTGATTATTACATCGTTGCAAGTGCCAGATTTGTGAACGAAACCACATGGCGGAGAGTCACTGGTGTTGCTGTCTTGCACTATACGAACTCAAAAGGGCCGGCATCGGGCCCTCTTCCTGACCCACCACAGGACCAATTTGATAGGACCTACTCAATGAACCAGGCTAGATCTATCAGGTGCGTGTATATTTGCCCAGCGCAATTCAAAAATGAGTTCATTTATATTCGTTTTACTCCATTTTCAATTGTCCTTCAAAGCAACCACAACAACTGTACTTGTATGATCTTGTTTCAAATTTATTATTCCTGCTTACTTTATGTGACATCCGAAGTTACGATTCCATATCCTAAATAGAACCCTTTTATCGATGAGTAACATCTAAATAGTATTATGTGTCTTGACTAACTCTCACCCACTATTTTAAGTAAAACTTAGTTTCCTGTTAAAATGGGCCAATTTCTTGGAGTGGAGGGATATATATATATATATATATGTCTGTGAATAATATTGGCAATAGCTAGAGAAAATCTCGATTATCGACATTGTGCTTCACATTTTGCAGGTGGAATGTGACTGCAAGTGGTGCTCGTCCAAACCCTCAAGGTTCATTTAGGTACGGTTCAATTAACGTTACTGAGGTGTATGTTCTCGAAAACAAGCCACCGGTGATGATCGATGGGCGAAGACGAACTACCCTTAGTGGGATTTCCTTTGTCAATCCACCAACACCGATCAGGCTCGCTGACCAATATAAAGTCAAGGGAGCGTACAAGCTTGACTTCCCCACGAGGCCATTAACAGGGCCACCTCGAATGGAAACATCAGTTATCAATGGTACTTATAGGGGATTTATGGAAGTAATATTGCAGAACAATGACACGAAAGTTCAAACGTATCACATGAGTGGATACGCCTTTTTTGTTGTTGGGTACGTTTGAACGAGATTGTTTACTATTTAAACGAGACATGTTTTTAAAATTCTGCATTATTGTTTACATTTTGGCTGTTTGGATTATTACAGTATGGATTATGGTGAGTGGACAGAAAATAGCAGGGGCACGTACAATAAGTGGGATGGAGTTGCTAGATCAACAGCACAGGTACATTTACTTATGCAATGCAACTTTTCTAGAGTCAAATATCAACAGTCAAATATAGAATACATCTTTAAATTCAGTTGAAAGTTGAAACATGGGCCTGATTTTAGTTCCGTTATTTTGGTTAGGTTTATCCAGGGGCCTGGACAGCAATTTTGATATCCATGGACAACGTTGGAGTTTGGAACCTTAGAACAGAAAACCTCGACTCATGGTATCTAGGCCAAGAAACGTACGTAAGGATTGTCAATCCAGAGCCCAATAACAAAACAGAGTTTCCAATGCCAGATAACGCCCTCTTGTGCGGTGCACTTAGCAGACTGCAAAAGTATGTGCTCATCTTCATATATATATATATACATATATATACATATTTATATATATATACTGATATTGTTTCTATCACTTTAGGCCACAGGACATATCTTTTGCAACGTCGATGATGGGAAGCAAGCAGACAGTGTTCTTGAGCTTCATGGTGATGGTATCAGCTCTTTTTTCCATGTTCAATTGAGAAATTTATCAATGATGTTGGATTATATATTGTTACACGACGGAAGGTTGAATTTCGCTTTATTGAGAAATTGTATTTGTGGGATTTTTGGGAGTGTAATTGTAGTATTATTGATATGAATCCTTAGTTATTTTTAACTTGTATTAATTTTTTTTTCTCCGATCCCGGGGTGTAGTAATGCCCCCGGGGTCCTTATTTGCCGGGATTCGTTATTCTTTCATCACTTCTTTTTAACTTAAATGTAATGTTGACGATTCATCGATCTTGATCTTTCATACAGCTTAAACTGTGTTCTTGTTACATTTGAGTTCTTATTTTGGATCTTTTCTGTTTCCAGGCAAGCATAATTTGGTTGTAACCTAGTCTCATGTTAATTCATGTGTTATACAGCCATGCACATATATATATATAATATATGCTATACATATAGATTGATTATGTTAACTCGAAATATCTTATAAGCTTCTCATATTACAAGATATTTTAAGAACTTAGAAGATCTTTGATTTATATGATCTAAACACAGTTTATATGACCAAAATATATATTCATTTTTTTGGTAAAATAAATTAATTCAATCAATTTTACATAGCCTATAAGTATAAGGTCCTCTAAATATGTTATAAGAAGATATCTTATATTACATGCAACCCACTCGAAAGAGTAAAGTGTATTATGGAATTTTATTTCTAATTCTCAATTATTGTCCAAAAGGTTGAATCCCCAATCCGGGCCCCCATGCCCCGGCCCGACAGAGCTATAGGAGGAATAAATCATGGTAACTCAGCCAATCACAGGGGCTAGACCTCTAATTCTTAATTATATATATCTATACCAAGGATATATATACACACAAATTGACTTTAGTATTATTCATTTATTATCTTGGATTAAAAAAGAAAACAATTGATCCCTGTTGGAAGTATACAAATTAAATCATTAAATGAAATATAAATCAATAGATTATTATCTTCAAACAAAATATGTGGCTGTAAATAATAAGTGGAATAAACCATATCCAATCTTCTCTCTCTTACCCTTTTGTCATGTGATTCGTCTCCATCTTCAATAATCATCTGGATAACAAGAAATAATCCCTCCTTTGAAAATGGCTCTCAATTCAATTTCCCTATTACCTTTGAAATCATCATCAAGAACTCTCAATTCTCTCCATTTTTCTTCAAAACCCTTCTCCATTTCTTGCCAATTTGATTCTCAAAATGACCATACAGGTACTTTATTTCATTTCGATTTTATTATATATATATATATACTAAGAATTGATTCATCGTAAAATTAACAGGTGGAAATGCAGAAGCAAAGAAATGGAGAAAGGTAGTTTCGAGTGCATTGGCAGCGGCAACTGTGGTTGCTTTTAGTGCAAATATTTGTGCGATGGCTGAGCTGAATAAATTTGAAGCAGATACTCGAGGTGAATTTGGGATTGGATCAGCTGCCCAATTTGGTTCTGCAGATCTTAGGTCTGTTTAATTTTTCATATTTTATGCCCTAATTTGAGTTAGCCATTTTCAGATTTTCAAACAATTTCCTCTTCTAATGCAGGAACGCAGTTCATGTCAAAGAAAATTTCAGGTAAAATATATCGATCATGTAGTAAAATATCTGTCTCTGTTATCCATTTCCATATGCTAGAACCCACAATTCTTCTCATTAAACTTGTCGAATTCAACCCATTTTGATCATATCATTTGTTAGGAATTGATCAAGAACATAGTATTAAAAGATGCTGATTTTTATGTGATCATTTGGCAAAATAATGTCTTATGTCCTGGGATTTTCCAGTTTAGAATAGATTATATTGTAATTCAAACTGCAACTTAAAATAGCTTGAAATGGGTGATGCAGAAGAGCCAATTTCACATCTGCTGATATGAGGGAATCAGATTTCAGTGGTTCAACTTTCAATGGCGCATATCTTGAGAAAGCTGTTGCATATAAAGCCAATTTTACAGGTACAATTTCCATTATCTTAGCATCTTAAGAGCAGTGTTGCAATTTAAATGTAAAGATTGATTAACGATAAATAATAACATATAAGTCTTTTTAAGAAATATTTCCTTGGAAGCAAACGACATTTGGACTGGGTTCAACAAAAGTTTCGAAGATTTAATACTCAAATATTTTATCACAAACTTGCTAATTTAAATCAATTTTTGGACTTCCATAATGATTTATTTTACTGTATTTATCTCATTACGACGTAATAATTTGTTTAAAATATGTTTTTTCACAGGTGCGGATTTGAGCGACACGCTTATGGATCGCATGGTACGTTAATAAAACCTTTTCCTAACCAAAATGCAACTCCTTTCATATTAAATGAATTTCCAGGTTGAGTTGTAAATAAGGTAACCATATGTCATAACATAATTTAACAAAAAAAATTAACATTGTTAATCTCTTATCTTAGACCCAATACAATTCTTGTCCATTATGTTTAAAATTTACTTAATTTGAAGCCTTTAATAAGAAAAACTACAATTGTTATTAATTTGTCTATTATGTTCACAATTATGGTTAATGTAGGGATAAGGTACGTAAAAAAACACTCGAATCACTCGGATATGATTTTCTGTTCCAGACTTTTGTTTCGTTTTTTATTCCAAATATATAATATATATTTGACCTTGTCAAAACATAAAAACATGTTATTAAAATATATATATGTAAATTACACGTGTCAAACATGTAATATAATATAAAATCATCTCAAAAATCACCTGCGTCCAACCTTAAACCAATGTTAAAATTTCTCACTGACTAATGAGAGATTTAGTAGGATTGGCTGTAATTGTAGATCCGAATATTCAGAACCATAAAAAATTTATTTATGATAATTATACTTTTAATCTCTTAAATGGTAATTATACATTTAATTATTATCTTATAATTTTTGTATTTTGATTTACAAAAGCTTTTCTATAATCGACTAATAAATCACGTTAAATATTGAGTAACGTTCCAAATTGGTAAAAAAAAAAATCTTGAAATTCTGATTATTTCAGGTTCTAAATGAAGCAAATCTAACAAATGCTGTGCTAGTTAGATCAGTTCTAACACGGAGTGATCTTGGGGGTGCTAAAATTGATGGTGCTGATTTCAGTGATGCAGTTCTAGACCTTACTCAGAAACAGGTAAATATTTCTCTTGTTTAGTAAATTCTAATATTCTACGATTATATATATATATATATTTGAATATTCCGCTTAAACGAGTGTCAACAAAAATCAAATTTTGGGTCCAAAACTTTTAGAACACGAGGTTTAAACTTCTTAATGCCATATACGAAAAACGCTTTTTACCCTACTTTTTATAACTCGAAATATGCATAAAATTATTGCCCTTATATATATATATATATGATCAATTAAACTGCAGGCTCTTTGCAAGTACGCAAATGGGACAAATCCGATAACGGGAGTAAGTACAAGAAAAAGCCTAGGTTGTGGTAATAGTCGACGAAATGCATATGGTTCCCCATCTTCCCCTCTTCTAAGTGCTCCTCCACAGAAGCTTCTCGATCGGGATGGCTTTTGTGATCCAGCCACTGGCCTATGTGAGGCTAGTTGAATGATCAAAACGAAAAACGAAAAAAAGGGCTTTTGTATTTGTGTAGATATACGTTTAATTTGACCTCGAACGAGTATATATAAACTGTTTGCAACGTGAACTTCTTATATCGAGGGTTATTTGTGGTGAATCGAGATATCTACAGATTGTTTAAAGACGAACTCAAAAGGAAATTTGATTAGTGAGAAATTTATCCTTGTTTGTTTATGTTTTCAAAGTTTATTTTCAAGTTTTTAAATCACAAAATTCAAAATAAACTTAACACATTAAATTCTCATTCAAATTTTTTTTTTTTTTAAATTCTACTTTTTCAGTTTTTTATATAACTATGCATGTTCAACCTATGAGCAATGGACGAGAGATATTTCAATGGTGTCGATATATTTAAAATTGTTGGGGCGTGGCATAACGCTCCATTAGATATCTAATGCACAAACGATTATATCTTTATTTAGGTACAAGATAGTTGTAAAACTAGTCTTATAACTATATGGGAGTGGTAAACTTGATCATGTATTTTTTGAATTTACCAAATTGATCTTGTATATATTAAATACGAGGACGACTTTGACTAGAAGGCCCTAATTTGACACATAGGATTTGATCATATGGACACAATTTAGAACTAAGTATAGTATTCCATAAGTAATGAGGTTGAAAAATGCAATTTTTCTGAAATTTGTACAACTAATCTAATAAGAACTTACAAATATCAACCATCATTTAAAGGCCAACATTAAGGAAAAAAAAAAAGAAAAAAGGAGCTTAAACATGCTGATCAAACTAGCTCCGGCGGCTTCTCCGCCAGATTCCACCACCACTAGCGGCGGTGATCCTCATCTGAACATTCTCCAACTCGGATTTCCGGCAAGGAATCTGGATCCCACCCGGATGTTCGAACCCGTAAACCTTCTCAGCCTCCCTCAACAACTCACCAAACAAAGGGTGATTGAAGCATATCACAGGCACCAGAACCCGACACGTGTCGCCCTCCTTGTTTGCCACGTACACTGCCAGGTGCCCTTTCCGTACCTTTAGCTGCTCAGCAGCCATTTCTTCCCGTCCGACGATCCGCATGTAATTGTTGTGACCCGAATAATTCGTTTTGGTAGAAATGAGGGTCTTAGCTCCTCGTCTCAACGAATGAACCCATTTGAAGAGCTTTGAAATGGAGCCCGATTGTGGTTGCAGACGCTGGTATGCGGCGGTGCTCCGCCGTGTACGGCGGCGGATGCACCAGCTGAAGACTTTTACAAGCTTGTGTCCGAGCTTGAATCCCCTGGTTTTGGCCATCGTTTGAGAGCAAAAGAATGAGATTTTACGGATTTGTTTCTATTGATTGATAAGCTAAAATATGTCTGTATGTATATATATATGTATATATGTATGTATATATAGGAGAGAGTGAGAGTTAGAGAGAAATGGAGGAAGGTAACACGAAGGAGGTAGGGGAGACAGTCAAACAATTTTCTCTTTAAGTTCAAAACTATATAATAATTCAGATATAGATATTTGATTTAATTAATTTGCCAAGTGGAACAATCTTTTATTTCTTTCCTTTTTCTTTTTATTTGTTTGTGGCTAGTATTTATATGTTTTTTTATTTTGTTTTTATGGAATTTATATATATGATTTCATTCTCAATTTTCACACACAAAAATACATTCGATTTAAATATATTTTATCAGTCATAATTTTAAAATTTATCAATGAAAAATTCAAGCATTAGCCACTTTTGAAAAATTTAGTGGTGAAAATGAACGAAGCCACTCGATACTCGACTCGAGTTCGATCGTTAAAAGCTCGACTCGAGCTCGGTTCGATAATTTATCAAATCAAGTTTGAATAATTTTTTTTGTTTGATAAATTTTGAAACTCGACTCGAGCTCGGCTCGATTAGCAAAAATAACAAAAATATGTACAAAATATTTAAACTACTTGAGTTCGACTCATGATCGGTTCGATTAAAGCTATCAATGTAGATTTTTAATGACAGATTTTCATAATTCGATAGATTTTCATAGTTCAATAATCTTAAATTACATAATTATTCATCTATTCTATTTATGATATTAGTTACATAAATTTATCAAATATGATTTTTATGTTCGTTTAATATTTTAAAAAATATTTTTAATGATCTCAAGCTTAATTTTAAATAAATATACATCTAAATTTTTAAATAGAGTAATGACGCAAAGATTAAATATGTAGCTTTAAAGCATAATGGAGAAAATTATTATAGATATACAAATATATGGCTAATCTATTAAATATTTAATTACTTGGGATAATTAAAAATAAATATTAAATACATGGCAACTTGCTAAGCAAGTTGCCGGTTAATCTCAGCCACAATATGTGGCTGAGATCAGTCTGTAAGGCTTTTAAGCCTTACAGAAAGCCTTACAGACTGTTAGGATATATTTTTCCTATTTTTTTAGTTAAAATTATACGCTGACCCTTCACTTATCGTATAATTATTAAAAAAGAAATATTACACTCGAACCCCCTTATCTATCGTCTAATTATAAAAAAAGCTCTCGCTTATTAAAAATTATGAACACCTCTCCTCAAAGCTTTATTTGTAAGATTTACATTGAGTAAAATCTTAAGAATTTTTACACATATAGGAGTATAATTGTAAAATATTTCTAATATGAGAGAGTGTTTTGGTAATTTTTAATAAGTGTAGGATGTTTTGGTGATCTAATCACACTATAATTTAGGAAGTCTTGTGTAATTTTTTCTATTAAATTTTTTTCACTTATTTAAAATACCAACACACCTCCTCAAGTGATCTATTTTTAAGGTTCAAGAGATACAAAATTATGGAACCAGATTTTCTATTCAAAATTTCTGTTTCATCTCTTATTCCATGTATTAGATGTTTGACACGTGATAAATAATTTACACATGTTAAACATCCCTTAATAAGTGTATTTATAAATTACGCGTGTCAAATAATTAACTACATAGAATAGAGATTTAAAATAGAGAAACCAATCTCACTACGAGCATTTTTTAATTTACATGATTCTATTTATAAGAAATGTCTTAATCTAAGTGCAATTTTACGTAATTTTTTCAAAGTAAAAGGGTTGGTAAGTTGAGTGGAATTTTATGTAATTTTATTTTTTAAGGGTACCGTAGGTATTGTTTTATAGCCTTTTAGGCCATCCAATTTTTAGAACATGTTTATAAATTATAACATTCTTCCATTATTTCAGCAAGAGAATTAAAGCCCGAAATAGTTATGTATTAGTCTGTATTATTTGAAGTCATGTGAACGATTGATCGATAATACATGTCTAGCCACATAAACTAACAAATTGTAATTATTTTCAGCAAATAAAATAATTAGAAAATCATGATCTCAATGAATTAATGAAATATAATATAAATATATATGTGTGTATATATTACAGTTTTGTTGTCTACGAAGTGTAAGAAGAAAGAGACACATGTATTTGAGATTTACATTGATTCTCGCAATTTGTCTACCCTCCACCGTACAAGGATCGATTCCCTCGTTTAAGGGACAATTTGGCTAATTTTATTTCATGTTTTTGTGTTTAGATTTTAAAAATATCTTGTAAATTGTATAAAAATAACGTGGGGTTTTTTTATATTTTTAAAATTGGTTGAAATTTATAAAATATTAAATTAATAGTAATATGGTGATGGATATTGTGTTTTATGATTATATTAATTATGTATATAATGATTGTGTAAATTAAATAATAATATAATATGAATTATAAAGTATGAAATAGAAATAAAAATAATAAATAATTGTGACTGATATATGTGTGAAATGATATACATCTATAGTAATTGATACGTATTTATATAGGAGGTTAAAACGGTAGAAGTGAAAAAGAAAAATGAATTTAATTAAGTACTTTGAAACTTTTTTAAAAAAATTGTGATTCAAAATTTAAATTAAAAGACACAAACATACAGAGACTTTATTTTCGTACTTAGATTTCTAGTAAATAGACAACATAAATTACTCATTATTTGAACCGCACGGGTGAAAATATAAATTAATCTAGCATCTTGTATGTCATAATTGTTTCATCGAAGTTGATCCTATATAATCTTGTTAATATTTAATATCATGTTCATATAAATTGGATCGATTTGTACGTGTAAGACAAGACAAGACAAGATCTAGATGTATTTTGGCCGTAGAAAGACAATAAATAAATCAATTTATTTGATTTTGCTTCTGTCGTAATATACAAGTTATAGACATCTATAACTGTAAAATAACAAAATAACATCCCTAAAATTATGTGTCTATCTGTCTTCTCCTCACTATGCACAATCATCATTTTTCAGATATGTATTTCATATGTTTGCTATCGTATTAAATTAAAGGAAATTACGTATTGTGTTATAAGAGAAATATAACATACAACTTTTCCAAGATGCATTATTGAATTTAAAATGGTCGAAATCGGATCAGATCGTTTTAAGAGCTTATAAAATGTTTGGTCTTATTTAAAAAATAAGCACTCAAGTGTTTGGATAAAAAATAAGTCTATTATTAGACTTAAAAGATGTTTTCAAATGTTGTACAAGAGAATCTGTGGAATAATAAAAATAAATATTTTTCGGCGAAATGTATTGTTGGAAAGGATAAAATTAATTAGAGTTATTATGTTTTTTGAAAATATAAACAACATCTCAAATTTAAGATTTTGAAATAAAGTGGATTGGACCAACTTATTTTTTATTAGCTTATAAGACCTAAACATCTTATTTTTTGGTCTTATAAACTCTTATTAAAAAATTATTTAAACACTTTTAAAGAGCTTATAAGCTCTAAAACATCTTATAAGATGTTTGAAAGAACTTATAAGCTTAGCCAAACGCCCTCTAAGTTCATTTAGCCTGTCTTGCTATCTCAAAGGGCGAATAACGATAGTGAGCTTTAATAGACCGGTCCAAACTGGCTCGACAAAGTTCCTTTTGACATCTTTGTCACTAGCTAAAAAAAAAATAAAAAAAAATAATGAATTATAACAAAAGTAATTATATATACTTAATTAGCTTTGTTATTTGTTTTTTATTTAGGCAAAATGAATTAATTGTAGACTAAAGCAAATTTTATAAATCGAGGGCAAGAAATAATGTTAAATCTTCTCCGATTATTGATTGCATTTGTAGCTTGCTGTCACCAACAAAGCCCAAGGATATCGGGAAGATTTTTTAATTATCACTTATTGATTCTGTTTAGTATTTAATCAATAATTTTAGTGTTCTACATTGAATTAGTTATTGAGTTTTTGTCATTAATAATTGTCATCATATCCTAGGACAAATTGCCATCTTTATAATTGATTTATTCATCTCTAATAAATATTTGAATAAGAAGGAAAAATTACACGCAAACATCCTTATTTATTGTGTAATTAGAAAACTCCCATCATTTATTTGAAATTACCAGTAAACCCTTTCAAGGTTCGGTCAGTGTAATTTTTGTGAACTAGCAAGATAATTAATTGATTGGTGATGTAGAAATAAAATATTAATTCAAAATATGCAGTTTTGAATTATTTTGGACTGTTTTGTTTCCTAATTTAATCCCAAGTCTTCAGAAGGCCCTACCTACATGAGTATATGTTGATTTAATATTCATCATATAAATTAATAAAAACTATAGGGTAGTAGTATTTTGTGAGTGATGTGTTTGAAAGCATTCAACTGAAATTCCAATGTCATGCCGAATATCACACTCATCTTTTCCTAAAACTTGGGCTCTCTTTTCTCCGTTTGCATATTTGATTTAGCCATAGTTCAGAAAAATTGATTTTTCAAACTACAGTTTCCCAGCTGATCATGAAGCTTCAACAAAACGAAATAAAACAACATATTTCAACGGAGCGACAATAATAGCAAAAATAATCATTCAAAATAGACGTCTCAATGTCGTATAGACGCAAAAATTAGCATAAACCAAACCACTTAAAATACTTCCATCCGTCAACACGAGCGTGTCCCTATCGACTCTGTGCTACCACTAGACACAATCATCAATAAATTAAAGAGCCAGTGACAAATGAAAAAACACAATATTTAGGAAGTTGGCAAAAGGAGGAATGGTCTTTATAATTCATATTGAGCTTATTTGACTTGAACAATTCCAGCACTGATAAGCTTCTGTATCTTGTTCATGACAGAAGGGTTCTTCATGTGTTCTTGTGCAGCCTTTGGGTTTTCTTGAAAATCCGACAGCACCTATTTCAACATCATAAGCAAAGTTTATTTATTAACAACAGATTCTATTATCAACAAGAAGGTAAAAATGAAACTAATACTAGAATTTGATCTTTGTCTTATATCGAACCTGTCTCATCACGGGATCTGTTAGAATGTTTTGAATCTCTGGATCTTGCATCCCCTTAGCCTGTCTCTCTTTCAATTCTTCAGGCGTCAAATCCCCACGGCTAGCCTTATTTATCTGCTCTACACATCTGCAGATCAAATCCCAAAACAAATTATTCACATTAACTTAAGATAGAAAATCAACAACATTCAAAAATTAATCCTTGTTGATTTCTACCTCCTGACACCATCTAGCAATTCCTGGTTGTGAGGATCATGCTTCAACCCCTCTTGATATGTTTCCAATGCTTTCTCATATTCTTTCATGAAGAATTGGACAGCACCCTTTCTGGTATAACCTTTGGCAAAAGTTGGATCAAGTTCAATACATTTCTCAGCATCTTTAAGTCCCTCAGGCATTGCCCCAAGTTTAGTGTAACAAGCAGCCCTATTGCTGTATGCCTGCATATCCAACCATTTCAGAATAACCCCAGAATGAACACAGTGTTCATTCATATATAGATATACGTGTTATGATAGTTTGAATAATCAAAATACCTTGTGATCTTTAGGATTCCTCTTTATGGCTTCACCATAGTGCTTAATAGCCTCAGGATATTTCTGCTCTTTAAAATACTGGTTTCCTTTCTCACGCTCCTCATCAGCTATCTGTGGATCAAAATACTCTTGTTGCTCTAGATCTTTTTTTGCTTTCTCAGCATCATTGAGCTTCTTTAGTGTGTCTGGGTTGCGATGTTCAGTAAGAGCTTTCTGGAAAGTCTCAATAGCAGGTTCGTAATCCTTTGAGCATTTGGCCATCTTTGCTAAGGCAGTTCCCTTTCTTGTCAGGGCTCTGGCTATCATCTTGTAATCTGATCTCAGTTCTCTCCCTCTTTCAACAGCTTGCTCACAATCTTTGATGCACTCCTCGTACTGCAATGAATAGAAAATACAAGGTATAAGGCTTCAGCTGCAGCACTACTTCCTCAAACCAGCAACACGTTCAGCAAATGATAAGAAAAGGGGCTAGAAAAATGCCACGTGCTCTCTTTAGGGAAATCTTAATAAAGGATCAATAACAAAACAATTCAAATATACCAAGATTATAGCATATAACAGCATCCCATATGCATATACATAAAGAGAGACAAAGAACCAACTTCCAATATGCAAATAATTTTATATTATTATGAAAGCCTGGCGTATTATATACATCCACAGCCCAAGCGAGAAGATAGAGAGCAGGGATGGAATCTGTATCAAGTTATAGGGCTGCGAAGGATTATCAATAAGAAAACCTAAATAGTCGCTGGAGAACACTCATGAATTCTGCTAGGATAACATTCTATGTTCTTATAACATTCCATGTTTGAATCCTACGCCCTCACAAGAAACGGCATGCTGTCAAGTAAATGATGTATCCCTCCACATCCATCAAAGTAATAGACACAAGCAAAGCTACACCTAAAACTCTTCAGTTTTAAATCTCAACGCCTACATTAACAGTTACTACAGAAACTGTCCAATAAGAATTCACTTAGTTTAAGGCAAATCTTGACACCAAACACAGATAAGCCATATCAGATTAATCCACACAGAGCTAGCTGACTGATGAAAACTAAAATCACGGCTAAGTTGCCTTTTATAGATAAATTTGGACATGCAATGTAATCATAACATTACTCAAAATCATATCAAGAAGCCGACATCCAGATAATGCACAGTTCATAATATGCATTAACTGGTCAAACCTAAAATATATTCATCCTTAAACGAAAGATATATCAACAGAAAACAAATCAATCAATCAATCAAACCAATAAATAACCAGTAGCAGATATATATACCTTTCCCATCTCCAAGTAGACGGCAGCACGATTGGTGAGGAAAGAAACATCTTCATCGTCGATTTCAATGGCCTTGGAGTAATGCTGAATAGCCGTCTCGAAATCCTTCTTCTTATAAGCTGCATTCCCAGCTTCCTTCTCCTTTAGAGCCGCCGCTTTCCTCTCCTTCCTCTCCTTCTCCTCATCAGGAATGTCCATCGGCTCAGGCTCAGGCTCAGGCTTCTTCTCCTCCTTCACAGGCTCAGGAGCAGGCTTTGATTCTGAAGCTGACGGCACCTCAGCAGCAGAATTATCCTCCTCCTCCCCAGGCTCCCTAGTCTGGAACTTCAAATTCAACAAAACCCCCAAAGCTTGCATAACCCTCTGATCTTTCAAATACAGATTCAAATTATTCGGGTTCTTCTGAATATCCTGTAACATCTTCACAAAATCAGGCTCCTGAAGAAACCCCCTTGTACTCGGATCACTCGCCAGCCTAACCCACATCTCCGGACCAAACGCCTCCCCAAACGGGTTGTTCGCCCCACCAGGGCCTCCCGCCCGAGACCTCGAATTATTCCTGGCCAAAGCAGCCTCTGCATCGGATAACCCAGATTTCAAAGCTTCGTTACTGGGATCGATTTCGAGACCCTTCTTGTAGGAGGAAACGGCGTCGCTGTAGTTGTGGAGACCCATGTGAGCAGCGCCTAGGCGTGAGTAGGCCTTGCTCCAGTCGGGCTTGATGTCGACGGTCTTCTGCGCATCGGTAAGGGCTTCCGAGAATTTATTGAGCGAAGCGTAAGCTGCGGAACGATTGGAGTAAAGGACGTGGTTTGTGGGCGCTAAGCTTATCGCTTCCGTGAAGTGTCGAACGGCGTCGTTGAAGTTGCCGGATGAGAACGCCGCGTTGCCTTTCGCCTTGGCTTCGTCTGCCATTATAAATTGGATTCAAGCTTTTTTGGGTTAGCAAAACTAGTGGTTGTTTTCACGATTTCTCAGGGTTTTATTAAGCTTGACTTGATCTGATTAACAAGGGTAAAACCAGATGGAAAGGAGATGTTAATAAAGGAGATGGGTGGGGGATGAGTGACGAGAGAGTTCTAGGTAAAGGGTTTCTAGAAACTTCGGAGAGATAAAAGGGGTAAAAAATTAAAATTCATTTTGGTCTTTCAACTTTTACCTCAATTTCAAATTGGTACATGTACTTTTTATTTGTTTCAGTCTAGTTCATTATATAATTTATATTATTATATAGTTAAACCAATTTTTCGGTCACATTATTTATTTAATTATTTCTACTAATATGGTGTGCTATACCGATAAGGCTGTAAGGTGAGTTGAATCGGTTGATTAGCTAGCTCGATTGGAGCTCGGCTCCAGCTCGAGTTGATCATTTCAAGCTCGAGTTTTCCAATGAGTCGAGTTTGAGCTTACTTATTGTTCATAAGCTCATGAGTCGACTCACGAACTTTTTATTAGTATTTTTTTAATTTATATTAATTATAAATGCCTCAAATTTTAAAACTAATGTTTAATATTTATTTAGGGCATATTTCAATAATACGTAAGTAATATTTTAATTTTTGCATGTCATGTAAAATATTTAATAATAAATTATATTATTTCTATTCTTGTATGTTGTGAATTTAGGGGTGGGCAATCGGGTCGGGTTGTCGGGTTCGGGTAGTTTGGGTTCGGGTAGTTCGGGTTCGGGTTTAAATCGGGTCGGGTTCGGGTTTTTTATTTTTTTATTTTTTTTTATTTTATTTTATTTTATTTTTTTTAAGTCATTATTTTGTATATAGAAAGTGTTTAAACTTTAACTAAGTTATGATACATGCAAATAAATTTTAAGTACATTATACCATCTTATTTTCCTAATTTATAGGTCAAATACGTCGCACATCATAACAAATAAACGTTTCCATTCACCAAAAAAAGATAAATAATTATATAATTCTCATTTTTTCCCAACAAACTTTAGTCATGTTATTAACAAGATATAAAAAGACATAATTATGATAATTAAAATTGATATTTTCAAAATTTTCGTCCATTTTTTGTAGGTTTACTGGTTTATACACTAAAATTTAATACCTTGTATTGAGGATTTATTTATTGGTTAGATTGTACTTGTGCATGATTATATATTTTATAGATTTTAGGGGTGGGCATTCGGGTTGATAAAAATACACACTTCAACAATGATTTTCACTAAAATAAGGATTGAAAACAAATTTTATAGATTTTTTAAATTGATTTTTATGTAGTAGATGTATAGAAGAATAGTAGGAAATGATTCTAATTTCCAAGTATGAAAATTATTGAAAATGTGTGGAAGTTAGTTAAAAATATTACAAAAATATATTTTTAAAATGTTCAATGTGGTTTAGAAATGTTAATTCTTTTATGAAAAATTATAATTTTTTTGTTCAAACTAAATATTTAGTAAACAATATTAATATCTCATTCTAAATTCCCCATTTTGGCCAAATTAACACATTCAACTCTTTTAGAAAAAAAAAATAAAGCATTTTGAGGGAGCTGGGATTCGAACCTTGGCCCCTTCAAAAATTCACACCAAGACTTACCATTGGACTAACAAAGTAACAATGACTTTTGATAGTTTAATTTATATTTATTATAAATAAATTTTCGGTGTTCGAGTAGTTCGGGTACCCGAACTACCCGAACATGCCTAAAACTCTACCCGAACCCGATTAATGGTATTCGGGTTCGGGTTAACCCGAACCCGACATAGAACCCGAACTACCCGACTCGAACTATCCGAACCCGATCGGGTCGGGTCGGTATCCGAAAAACCCGATCCGATTGCCCACCCCTAGTTGTGATATGTGTTTTTACAAATTAGTTCAATTAAAATTATATTTTTGTGACGTATATATTATATAATATATATCTAATTAAATATAACTTAAATAAAAATAATTTCTAAAAAAATAATCAACTGGAGCTCGACTCGTTTTTAATGAGCTTACGCTTGAACTTTTAAAATTAGACTTTGCCAAATATAATTGAATGACCAGTTATATCTTTGTTGGAGTGCCAAAAAAACAAAAATCATGAAGAATGTTTTTGAGTAGGTATCAAAAGGGGCTATATTTGTTTATGTTTTTGAGTAAAAAATTTAAAATTTTATCGGGAATTGCGTGCTACCAAAATTCGTGTGAAAATGATAGTTGTTTGTTTATGTTTTTAAAAATAGGTTGAAAGTTGTGAAATATATCAAATCAATATCGATAGCTTGATGGATGATGTGTGGAATGATTATTTTGCTTGTGTATATAATGATTATGTGAATAAAAAATAATTAAATATAAATAAAAAATTATAAAATAGGAAAGAGAAAGTGAAATAATGATTAATTTAATTGGTAAATGTGTGAAAGGTTGTATACATGATTGATAGGTAGTAATATTGGAGATTGAAAAAGTAGAGTTAAAAAATAGTAAATTTGGATGAAAATTTGATGTAATAAATTTATTTTAAATTTTGGGATTTAAAAATTTAAAAATGGAATTTGAAAACATAAACAAACAAGGCCTTAGACTTGACGCAACAAATTGGGCCCAAATGTGAACAAAAAAGAGAGAAATCAAAGGGAGGGAAGGAGGGTATTTGTAGTGCCTTTATCTGAGTTCCTATTTGAAGTACAATATAGGTGGATGATATTTAGGCCCAGTGGATATCACATACCACATCATCAAAAGGATATGGGTTGATTATGTTACAGGCCCATCAGGATCATGGGCCTCGCTTTGGGGACCAATAAAAAAATGGGTAATGATATGAAATTTATCAAGGCCATAAGCCCGAACAATATAATTATTTTACATATATAATTAGGGGTGGCATCCGTTCGGTCAAAAATCGAATCGAAATTTCGATTTTCCAAAATTACCAACTGAAAATTGAACCAAATGGTTCGGTTTTAATCGAAATAATTGAATTTCGAAAAAAAAGGAAAAAAAAGACTTGGTTCGGTTTGATTTTTCAATTTTTTTTTGTTATTTCGGTTTCAACCTACTTATATATATATTAATTTTTTAAATATATAATACTTATTAATTATATATAAATTAAAATAATAATCAATATGTATTATATATTTCGATTTTCGGTTCAGTTTGATTAACTCGCCTAAAAATCAAACTCGAACCGAATAATTGAAATTTTGAAAGGGAAAAAACCAAAACCAAAACGAAATTTTCTGTTCGATTTCACTTTGAACCGAATTTTTGATTTTCAGTTCGATTCGATTAATTTTGAACACCACTACATATACTCAATCACACTAAAATAAGTATAGCTTTATTATAAAATTATGAAGTTCTAATGTAAACTCCCTATGTTAATATTTATAAAATTATAAATTTCTAATGTAAACCACTTCTGCTCTTTCAAATTTTTGGTATGGTATTTAATATCTTCTATAAGAATTGACATATGTTAAATTATTTTTTCCATTAATTCTCCCCTCTCTTTTTACATCTATCTTTCTCTTTTTTTTTAATTAATTTTTTTCTTTCTCTTGGACCAATTTACTTATATGATAGACTAAAAAGTAAAAATCATTGATAAAATTTATGTTTACATAATTTAAATTTTAAGCAAAATAAGTTGCATTTAGAAAAATTTATATTACAAAAAAGATAAAAATTAATAATAATTTAAATGCATACCCATTGTATTGTATTCCACATTGTCTTCTTCTCGACTCCAACTACTGCTACCCCCGAAGCTTCGAGAAACCCTTTGGGCGTCAACCTGGAACTCTCTCGTCCCTCCTCCTCTATTAAACCTTGCCAGATCAAATTAAACCCTCAAAATCCCAAAAAGCCCATTGATAATTTTGCTAAAAACCTTGAATCATAACAATGGCAGACGAAGCCAAGGCGAAAGGCAACGCGGCCTTCTCATCCGGCAACTTCGACGACGCCGTTCGACACTTCACAGAAGCAATAAACTTAGCGCCCACTAACCACGTCCTCTACTCCAATCGTTCCGCCGCTTACGCTTCCCTCAACAAATTCTCGGATGCCCTTTCCGATGCGCAGAAGACCGTCGAACTCAAGCCCGACTGGAGCAAGGCCTACTCACGCCTCGGCGCTGCTCACATGGGTCTCCACAACTACAGCGACGCCGTTTCCTCCTATAAAAAGGGTCTCGAAATCGATCCCAATAACGAAGCTTTGAAATCTGGGTTATCCGATGCAGAGGCTGCTTTGGCCAGGAATAATTCGAGGTCTCGGGCGGGAGGACCTGGTGGGATGAACAACCCGTTTGGGGAGGCGTTTGGTCCGGAGATGTGGGTTAGGCTGGCGAGTGATCCGAGTACACGGGGGTTTCTTCAGGAGCCTGATTTTGTGAAGATGTTACAGGATATTCAGAAGAACCCGAATAATTTGAGTTTGTATATGAAGGATCAGAGGGTTATGCAGGCTTTAGGAGTTTTGCTGAATTTGAAGTTCCAGACTAGGGAGCCTGGGGAGGAGGATGATAATGCTGCTGCTGAAAAACCTTCAGCTTCAGAATCTAGGCCTGCTGCTGAGCCTGTAAAGGAGGAGAAGGAGCCTGAGCCTGAGCCGATGGAGATTCCTGATGAGGAGAAGGAGAGGAAGGAGAGGAAAGCCCTGGCTCAAAAGGAGAAGGAAGCTGGGAATGCAGCTTATAAAAAGAAGGATTTCGAAACCGCTATTCAGCATTACTCCAAGGCCATTGAAATCGATGATGAGGATGTTTCTTTTCTCACCAATCGTGCAGCTGTCTACTTGGAGATGGGAAAGGTATTATATATATCTTGTGCTGGTTATTCGGTTTTCATTGGTTCATATTTTTCTGTTCATAGATATATATATCTTTGAAGGTCATATACATGATAGGTTTTACTAGTGAAAGCTCATCATTAACTTATGTGTTGTCCTATGTCAGTTTTTGGATGTGATTTTGAGTAATGTGCTTCAATTTTTAGTGATTATATTGCATATCAGAATTTATCTGAAAAGGCAAAATTCTTCCGTGCCTTTTTTATGTGATATGTCTGGTGTTAAGTTTGCTTTTTAAAATGAAGATATTCAGGTTTGACTGTTTCTGGAGTAATTCTTGTTGTACATGTGGAGGTTTAAGAAGAAGTTTAATTTTAGCTTTGCTGGTATTGATGGAGGGTTGTTGGTGTTCACTTTTTTGTTTCTTCCATGAGAAAATTGGTGGGGGATTTATAAATCAAAACACGGGTTGTTATTCCAGCAGCATTGTTGAATTCCAAGAATTTGTTCAATATTTGTTCTGTGTTGCACCTTCATAATTCATGCTCATATCTATTATCTTCGTATCACACTTGCATTTGGTAGGAGTAAATTAATATTAACCATTACTTAAGGTTTTGCCCGAAATGAGCACATGCATGTCTAGATATCATTTGCTGATAATTGCTGTACCAAATGTCGTTTGTACTTCATCTAAAAGTATAATATCTTGTATTTTCTATTCACGATTTCAGTATGAGGAATGCATCAAAGATTGTGAGAAAGCTGTTGAAAGAGGGAGAGAACTGAGATCAGATTACAAGATGATAGCCAGAGCCCTGACAAGAAAAGGAACTGCCTTGGCAAAGATGGCCAAATGCTCAAAGGATTACGAACCTGCTATTGAGACTTTCCAGAAAGCTCTTACTGAACATCGAAACCCAGACACACTAAAGAAGCTCAATGAAGCTGAGAAAGCAAAGAAAGATCTAGAGCAACAAGAGTACTTTGATCCACAGATAGCTGATGAGGAGCGTGAGAAAGGAAACCAGTATTTTAAAGAGCAGAAGTATCCTGAGGCTATCAAGCACTATGGTGAAGCCATAAAGAGGAATCCTAAAGATCACAAGGTATTTTGATTAATCTAAATATCATAACACATATATCTATATATGAGTAAACGCGATGTTCATTCTGGGGATATTCTGAAACGGTTGGATATGCAGGCATATAGCAATAGAGCTGCTTGTTACACTAAACTTGGGGCAATGCCTGAGGGACTTAAAGATGCTGAGAAATGTATTGAACTTGATCCAACTTTTGCCAAAGGTTATACCAGAAAGGGTGCTGTGCAATTCTTCATGAAAGAGTATGAGAAAGCATTGGAAACATACCAAGAGGGGTTGAAGCATGATCCTCACAACCAGGAATTGCTAGATGGTGTCAGGAGGTAGAAATCAACTAGAACTAATTTTTTTCGCTTGTTGATTTTCTATATTTAAGTTAATGTGAATAATTTGTTTTGGGATTTGATCTGCAGATGTGTAGAGCAGATAAATAAGGCAAGCCGTGGGGATTTGACGCCTGAGGAATTGAAAGAGAGACAGGCTAAGGGGATGCAAGATCCGGAGATTCAAAACATTCTAACAGATCCTGTGATGAGACAGGTTCGATATATAAGACACAGATCAAATTCTAATATTAGTATTAGTTATTACCTTGTTGTTGATAATAGAGTCCGTTGTAATAAACATACTTTGCTTATGATGTTCAAACAGGTGCTGTCGGACTTTCAGGAGAACCCAAAGGCTGCACAAGAACACATGAAGAACCCTTCTGTCATGAACAAAATACAAAAGCTCATCAGTGCTGGAATTGTTCAAGTCAAATAAGCTCAATATGAATTATAAAGACCCTTCCTTTTGCTGAAGAGAAACTGTTGATAGAATCCGACTTTTGTGATTTATAGTTTATCATAGCTTTTGCTGGATCACTCTTTCATTTATCAATACTTGTATTAGGTTGTGTTGTTTCGTTCAGTTCTTGTCTAAAGATGCACTGTTTTATAATGTTTGGAACGTTTTTCTCGAATGAATATTTTGTTATTTTCAACTCTCTTCTTACATATGTATACGCTATACCCTCTTCTTACATATGTATGCCATGAAGTGGTAGCATGGACTGGAAAGCAGAATCCATGAGGTTGTGAAACCCCTTTTAGAATATGGAAAACCGAAGAAGAAAGAAATGAATAGCATTACTTTTACGTTGATGTTTAACTGTCATTTCCACTACCAACACCCATCTTTCCTCTTTGCTCAAAGATGGCAACATTTTCATTCGGACCAAGATTTTCACCAGTTGAGGACCAAGATTTCAAGAACCAAAACAATCAATCCTAATTTACCATGTTTTGCATCTAGGATTCAATACAATACATGCATATACGTAAACGACAAATCGCCAACAACTAACTGCCTCTTCGTTCAAAACTAATTAACCAAGCCCACAAATAAAATGAGACAACTGAAACCGTTTTCGCTTCTATACCTTATCTGCAGTTCACTTGTAATTTCATACAAAAAGAATCATACTTTTGCAATATTGCATTGTGTTTTACAAGTCAGTCAGCACATCAAGCAGCAACAGCATCCTCTTTAGCAGCCAATTGGTTCTGAATATGTTGAGGTACAACATCAAATTTAGCCAACTGCATTGTGTAAGAAGCACGCCCTTTTGTCATTCCTCGAAGTGTACTCACGTACTGGAACATCTCAGCTAGAGGCACCAATGCATCAACCACCTGCAATCGCATATTTCATAGGCATTCAACATCTCTCATCATCACAACGTAGTTCAGAAGAAAATAGCTCTTGTTTGATACAAAGGTAAAAAGTGAGCTAAATCCAATTAATATGAAGAAAGAAAAGGTGATCGATATTATCTAGGGGTGGCAAACGGGCGGTTCTGGTTGGGTTTGGGTTGGTTCTTAAATGGGTTAGGTTCTTAAATGGTTCTAAGGTGGAACCAAACTCAAACCGAAAGGGAACCAAAGTCAACCCGAAAGGGAACCAAGCCCAACCCAACTCAATACCTTGCATTTTGTTCTTTATAATTTAGATTATTGGCAAGCGATTTAGGCCTTTCTTGAAATTAGTTGGATCCATCTTGGAACCAAGATGGAACCAATTAGGAACCAACCCAACCCAAACTAGTTTAATTGGGTTGGAACCATGGTTCAGGATCCATTTTGCCACCCCTAATCACTAATCAGAGAGACGGATATAAAAAAGTTAGTTATTCTTATTTGGATTTAAATTATACTTCTAACTACCTCGTCTCGAGTTTCAAATTTTCTATACTCATCCAAATTAAATCAAAGAAATAGTAATTAAATCGCTTATGTGTGACATTGAGTTCAATCAGGGTATCCACATCCGCAGTTGGACGGACGGATAACCTCAATGTTTGTGTTTTATCATATATAGATTTGGAAAATAATCGACTCAATTATTTGTTGTTGCAATTATAAACATAATCATCATATGACGTAGTACGTACCTTCAAGCCACCAGGCTTATCGCCAAAATTGTTGATGGTCCCTCTCCTCGAGTTGAGATCACCAATCACATCTCCCAAATGATCTTCAGGCGTAACAACTTCGACCTTCATAATCGGCTCGAGCATTCGTGGGCCCGCTTTCCTCATCCCTTCCCTAAACGCCCCTCTTGCCGCCAGCTGGAACGCCAAAACGCTCGAATCGACATCATGGTAAGAACCGTCAACCAACACTGCACGAACATCAACAACGGGGTATCCAGCCAGAACCCCGTTGCTCATGCTTTCTTCTAATCCTTTCTGTACACCAGGTATGTACTCTCTTGGCACTGCACCTCCCTTGATCTCACTCTTGAACTCGTATCCACTACCAGCTTCGAGGGGTTCGAACCTGACGGTGATGTCAGCAAACTGACCTGAACCACCCGATTGTTTCTTGTGAACGTACTTCACTTCGGTCACCTTTGAGATACTTTCTCGATAATTGACTTGGGGTGCTCCCACATTGGCTTCCACCTTTAAGCAATACCAAGAAAAGTTATTTTGCAGAGAAATATAATATTACGTAATAGAGGTGATTAACTTGTCGTGCACTTGGAAAAGGCCAAGGATTGACACTTTTTTTTCTGAAAAAGACCAGTATGAGATTCAACTGTTAATCAAGAAATCAAACAGATCTAAGTTTAGTTCTAGACTTGCCTCACAAGTAGACAACAAACAAGAATAGCAGTGTAATACTTCTTTTCTTATTCTTGTCTAGCACAGTTTTAATTTCACAATGCTGAAAATATGGTTCTTTTGATTAACATTAGAATAGATGAGAAGATTTTGCAAGATCAAACCTTTAAAAAGTTTTCTTATCATGTATGCAAGTTTGCCAATACGAATTCAGAAGGGAATGAGGTCAAAGTGCTGAGGATGCAAGCTTAATAATTAGAAGTTATAAACATTTTAAACCCACATGTAAAATATATTCGAAATTCCAAAAAAAAGTGCAGAGAAAGCAAATTCAGACCTTAAATTCCCTCTTGAGTCTATCAACAATAATTTCCAGATGCAATTCTCCCATCCCTTCAATAACGGTTTGGTTTATCTCTTCATCGCGCGAAAAGTGGAACGACGGATCTTCTTGAGCAAGCTTAACCAATCCAAGTGACATCTTATCAACATCAGCTTTAGTCTTTGGTTCAATTGCAACCTTAATGACAGGGTCAGGGAAATCCATCCGTTCAAGAACAATCGGTTTCTCAGGATCAGACAGTGTTTCACCAGTAACGGTATCTTTCAGACCCGCAAGAGCTACAATGTCCCCCGTTAAGGCAACCTTAACTTCCACTCTGCTGTTAGCGTGCATTTCTAGAAGTCTACCGATCCTTTCCTTTTTCCCTTTATTCGCATTCAGCACATAAGAACCAGCAGCAAGTTTTCCGGCATACACCCTTACGAATGTAAGGGACCCCACATGAGTATCACTCATAATCTTGAAAGCCAATCCAGCAAAGGGCTCATCATCAGTTGCATTCCTCTCGATTATCAATTCCGGGTCATCCGGGTCGGATCCTTTCATGGGTGGCAAGTCAACGGGCGAGGGCAGATAGTCAACAACTGCATCTAGTAATGGTTGTACGCCTTTGTTCTTAAAAGCTGAGCCACATAAAACCGGAACAAAGTTGCCTGAAATGGTCCCTTTCCTAATCAATTTCTTAACTGTTGCTTCATCAGGCTCGATTCCTTCTAAATAGCCCTCCATAGCTTCATCATCTAATTCAACAATGTTTTCAATCATCTGCGCCCTGTAATCTTGAGCCAACTCTAGAAGATCAGCAGGAATGTCCTCGTACGTAAATTTCGCACCCAATTCTTCACCAGACCAAAGAATCGCTTGCATTTTCACGAGATCGATAACCCCTTTAAAAGTATTCTCGGCGCCAATCGGGATTTGAAGAACGAGCGGTTTTGCGCCAAGGTTCGTCACAATCATGTCCCTTGTCCGAAAGAAATTCGCTCCAAGACGATCCATTTTGTTGACGAAACATATTCTTGGCACGCCGTATTTGTCAGCCTGCCTCCAAACGGTCTCAGATTGGGGCTCGACCCCAGCAACACTGTCGAACAAGCATACTGCACCGTCTAGGACCCTGAGGGCACGTTCGACTTCTAGAGTGAAGTCAACGTGACCCGGGGTATCGATTATGTTGATTCGATGCTTGTTCCAGTATGTGGTGGTTGCAGCAGAAGTAATGGTGATCCCTCGTTCTTGTTCTTGCTCCATCCAGTCCATCGTGGCTGTTCCCTCGTGAACTTCACCGATTTTGTAGCTTTTTCCAGTATAGTACAGGATACGCTCGGTTGTGGTGGTCTTTCCTGCATCTATATGTGCCATAATTCCTATATTACGGTAGTCAGATAATGGTACCGCTCTCTTCTCCTCTGCAGAAAAGTTGAAAAAAAACACATTAAATTTCGTACAGGATTCAGACAAGCAAAAGAAAAGATTCTTAATTGTGTGTGAAAGGTTTACAGTAGAAACACCTAACTATTAATTAGAGCTAAGAGCATAACCAACATGATTCAAGAGCTGAATCCTCAAGATATGGTCACCAGTTGACCATACTGTCGTTTTTCAGACTGATGTTTTTGCAATAACAAATGATGAACATAAACAAAGGCCACAACAAGGGAGAAAGAAAGATCCCCACATATTAAGCATAGATGCATAAAATGAAAGTGGAACAAGTATTGTTCAGATTAAACGGTTGTAAGTCTAAAGATCGCAATTTGCGAGTCGCAAACTGTACAGACTTATTAGCTCAAAATTGCTGAAATGAATTAGCATCCAATCAAGTAATCTCATGCAGAATTCACAATGACATAGTTCTTCAATCATAAAATTTAAAATATAGTGTTTTTCTCTGCTTGGCGATAAGACCAACTATACGGGCAAGAAACAATTCAATTATTTAAAATTTGCTTGCTCTGTCTACTGTCAATCATGGTTCATGTCATGAAATTATATGGTGACAATACTAATTAATATGCTACCAAGTTAAGACATGACCCCTGCGAATCATTCAAGTGCGAATTCGAATCACTACATCAGATAGAATTGCAGTGACAAAATCGATAGACAGGCTGACTGATAGTGATAATAAAAACTAAGACCCAAAAATGAAAACTAACAATAAAGGTCAAATAACAAATAACCAAAATCATAATTCACACCCACAAAATTGCAGCCCACACCACAGAGCCACTCAATCAATCAAACAATCTACAAGAAACAGAATTCAACATAAATACAATTGTAATGAACAAAAAAAACAGAGTAATTTACCAGCAGCAACAGCAGCCATGGCAAAGACAGATAATTTATCCTTTCTTTGTTGCAAAGTTGGGAGCTTTATATCACTAGCGGGTCTTAGCCTAACGCTCCCAAAAAACGAAGAAGAAAGTGCCCTCACTCTCGCAGACGATGGATTAACCTTACTACGACGTCGTACAGAGTGAGACACGGGCGTCAATGGCCTTCTAGAAGAACCATTCAAATTGCAGAGGGTGTTAGATGACATATTCATTACTGACTCAGCTGGTACTGCCGCCATTTTTGCTGCTTTTTCACACGCAGTGGTATACACACACTGAGTGTTTTTTGGTTGAGATAGAGAATGAAATGAAATATAGGGTGATGAATATGGGGATAATGAGAAGAATTTGAGGGTGGTTTTTCTTTTGTGTGCTTTGTGTGGCCTGAAATGAATTTGGAAGTTTTATGATGATGATAACAATTTTGTTCTTCTTGGCCCTAATTTTTGGGAACTTTTTAATAATATTTTTGAAAATTTATAGCAAAATTAGGAAAATTAATGTGAAAATAATATAATTTGTCTAATATTTATATATGTTTCTAAAATTTTATAAAAATATTGTCCTTTGACAAAAATTTAGCCACATTCATCATCTATATTTGTAAAACAGTATATAATTTACTCTTTTTAACTCTTTGTTTATATTTTTTTCCCTATTACCTAGTTTACATTTTATTCATTATTTTTCTTATTAAATAAAAAAGGAGAAGAATTATAAATCGAACTCATGAAATTTCTTAAAAAAATTAATTCTAGTAAATTATTATTTTTAACTAGAAATAATATTTTAAAGGAACAATTATTTGGCCCTCCACACATTAACATAGACTTTTATAATAAAAAAAATTAAGCACAATATGAAGCTGCCACGTCACTCTAAAACATAAACCTCAGAAAAGAGGCAAGTGGGCTGAAATAAGATAAGACAGAAATTGGTGGCTAAAAGGATTTGGAAGCCCATAAGGCCCATTTGTTTTGTTTGGTTATGGGACGTGGCTCCAGCCCTGCCCTCAGTTTCTTTAAAGGCTTATGTTTATTTATGATTTCAAATTACTAAAAATATTTTAAGAACTTACATTTTAATTAATTTTCATCCAATTTTTTTTTCAAGTCTATTTATTTAGTCCCTAACATAACAATATGATAATATATCAATCGTTACCTTTATTTTTTTAATATAATTTTTAATTAAAATTGTTCATTCCAATAATTATTTTTCTTTCTCTGGTATAATTTATATTTTATTATTTATTTATTCACGTAATCGTTATATTATAATAAACACAATCTTACATAAAATGAACAAACACCATGCAAATCATCTTATTGTTAAACGAATTTCTATAGTATATATTTTTGACAAATTTTAAAAAATTTAACTAAAAAAAAAAAGGAACAAAATTCTCATCTTCAAGTTGTTTTGTCAAATGAGTATGTTATTAGAATATTGAATTTATTATTATGATGACATATGAAATTAGCTATTGAATTTGTAATAGGAAATCATATCAAGTTTAGTCAATGTTAACCATGTAAGAATCATTAACATGATAAAATAAAAAATCATCACTTAATACTTATCGAGTAAATATATTTTTTACTAAATTTGTTAAAGATTATGGCAAATAAAACAATCATGTTTTACTAAAATAAAACACATGTAGTTTTGATTAAATACATCGATTATTTTAAATTGCATATAGTTCTCACGAGGATCAAAATTGCTATCATCCATGTTTGCTACTTCCACTTTTATTTTTAATAGGTAAGAAAAAACAGAATATTTAGATATAATTGTTATATAATTAATTTATATGTAGAATGTTTACTAATGTTTTGAATTCCAGGTTTTAGCAAAGAGTTCGTGAAATTTTGGTATTTCATTAAATTTTTTAAGTGTTACTCTGTAAATTAATCTAATATTATTGAATCATTAGAATGAAAAATTCATAAGGTCTTATATAATTGACAAAAAAATTGGTAATTATAATTACAAGGGATCAAGTGATTAATTGCTATCACTTGGTTAAATTTGTAACTAACAAGTTGAATTAGCTCATCCATATGTAAGAAAAATGTATAATATAATATGTTGCTAGAATCGATTATGAACAAAATGTTTATCGATTATGAACAAAATGAAATAAACATTTGAAATCGATCATGATAACTTTATAAAATTTGGGCTTCGAACAAAATTAAATTGTGATTAAAAACTACAATAAGTGACAACTCATTCTCACTTTTCCTAAAGTAAAAAAAAGGCATTCAATAAGTTAATGTTACTTTATATTTTGGTATGAAATGATAAACAAACTATTTAGAGCATGCTAGCGACTCTGCACGCGGTACTCGCGTGCATGACTATTTTTAAATATAATTAAAAAATATACATAATATTAATTTTATAAAAATATTATAATTTTTTGAAGAGAGAAATGGGGATTTTAAAAAATATATATAATATTAATTTTATAGAAATATTATAATTTTTTGGAGGGAGAAATGGGGATTTTGGGATAGTGGGATGGTGGTGAAGTACGTGAGTTTTAAATTTCATATGCAAATGACAAATTTAACCCTATTTCTAACCACTTGTGTATATTAGTCTCAAGGGTATATTTGGACAAACGAAAAATGGTATGACAACTACCTAATTTATGATGAAATCTCTATTTTACCCTCAAAATTATAGTTACATTTTCAATCTACAAACAAATCAAAAGGACAAATGCGTAAAAATGACAAAAATATCTTCCATTTGTGAGACAAAAAAGTCTTTCTTTTTATAATAGTATAGATAACAAGATTATTAGCACTTTCTAAACACTTCTTGTATCTTCACCAAACTCCATCTTTTTTTTAATGTGCAATTATGAACAAAAAGTAGCAATATTAGTATATTACCTTATAATTGATCAACAAATCACATCTTTTGATTGGGTTTCCATTGAATATGGTGTTTTTTAGGTGGGCTAATAATGCTAGATTTTTCCCCACAATAATTTTAATAATGAAATATAACACATTTGAAAGTTGATATGGACTATGGATGTCACATTTCGAATTTTTTTTCATGATTAATCAATATTTATAATTATTATTACCTTCAAAAAGTGTGAATTATTATTTTATTAACTTGATAAAGTTTTAGTAAAATGTTAATGACGATAGCATTATGTATAAATCCTGTCATTGATATTTACATCCTTAGTGCTCAAATAATAATAATAATAATTTTTATTATTTCTATTATTCTTGGTTTTGATTTGCTACCTTAAGAGTCCCTTTAAGATGTGTGCTTAATGATGCTTAAGACATAATGATGATGCGTTAATTTTTCTTTAGAACAACAAGTGCTGAATGAGACTTGTCTTATAAATGAGGATTAGCCTAATGACTTCACAATTAGCACTAGTGTTTCTTTCCTTCGAGGGCAAGTGGAATCACTTGCAATATTCACCATTTCTTTTTTCTTTTTTTGGAAATTCAATTGAATTAAAATAAATGTGAATTTTTATTTAAAAAAAAGTGCAACAATTTACAATATTAATCAATTTAAGCTCGAACCCAAACTCGTAGCGATATATATTTTGATTTTTTACAATAAGTTGTGATTTACTATTTATTTTCAATAAAATAAAAACACAAAAAATTCTCTTTTATTTACTTTTAATTGGCTTGTGTTCAAAACCCCCTAAATATTAATCAATTTAAGCTCGATTTTATTGTTTTCGACTCGGTAAGACATGGCGCGCCAGGTATCCAGTGGGCGACAAGTCCAAGTATAGAGTATTAACTAGACGATACAAAAGTATTAAGGGTGTGTTTGGATTGAGTGATTTGGATTTGGGGAGGGGATTTGGAGGAAGGATTTGAAATGACACCTAAAATTGAGTCATTTGAAATTCACCGTAGTTATGGAAAAAATAGCTCAAAGTGAATGATAAGAGATTTGAAATCCATCGTAACATGAATTTGAAACCCATTTCAAAGATATCTTCTTATTCATTGTTAGACCTGTCAATCGAGTTTCGTGATTCGAGATTCAAATTGTTCAACTTCATAAAACAAAATCAATTTAAACTCATATTATTTCTTTTAATTAGACTCAAATTCAACTCATGTATTTTTAAGAATCATTAAATCGCATCATATTTTTCAATTGCATTATTTGTTACCCATACTTCAAAATCATGTCACACGTACTTAATTATACACCAATACAATCAAATATATGAAGATAAATAGACGTACTTATCAAGTACGTGTTTCTCATCTAATTAGTCAATGTGTAGTCATTTTACGTCAATACCTAGTAAGTTGCTAAATAATGCAGATTAATTAATTAGAATATAAACAGAAAAAAATACGTGTTTGATCAAAAATACTGCTAATTGTTGGGAGATTGCAGACAAATAACATGTGTATTTTGTGATCGAGACGTGCATTTTATTAGATTAATCTATAGAATGAAGTATTTGTCACTTTAACTTTCCTTATGGGGAAAGTATATATCTATATCTATATATATATGTGTGTATATATACATGCATGCTGCTAGATAATATTTAGATTAGTTTAGATTATATTGTATCGTATCTTTTATAATCTTAGAGTTATTTAGTTTTCTCTTATTTCCATGTTTATAGGTAGATTACGATTTCATTAGATTCTATTGTAACTCTATTTATACCCTTCTTTTATCAATAATATAATTCACGGGGTTTCATATTATTCAACATGGTATCAGAGCCATGGTTTCTAGCCTTGGTCTCTCGATCTTTTGCTTCCGCTATTTTTAAGTCGCCGACCCCGTCCGGCGCACCTTATTTTAGTTTAGTTTTTATTTTTATGTTACAACTGCTCACCCTTGTAAATAAGGCGTTTGAGCAATTGCTGCACCATGTCCTCATCATACGAGGACTTAGAATCATTGTTTTTTTATGTTACGACCGCTCCTTCTTGGTAAGAAGTTAGAGCCATTGCCGCCGCCTTCCAAGGTTATAGCCGGCTTTTATCTTTTTGGATTTGGATCCAGTTTCAACGTTCAAGATCCCACGTTTCAACTGCGGGGAAGTGCTAGATAATATTTAGATTAGTTTAGATTATATTGTATCGTATCTTTTATAATCTTGGAGTTATTTAGTTTTCTCTTATTTCCATGTTTATAGGTAGATTACGATTTCATTAGATTCTATTGTAACTCTATTTATACCCTTCTTTTATCAATAATATAATTCACGGGGTTTCATATTATTCAACACATGCATTTACAAATTTCTGTATTAAAATAATTAAGAATACATATGTAGAGCAGACAATTTAAATCTTGTTTAATGCCTTCAAATGACACATCACTAGTTTGATTAATTTGAACAATATATGTTGCCGGTAAAACAACATGTCTTATGTAATTGACATTTGGCAATCAGATTATGTATATGCTAATATGATATTTTATAGACAATACCAAAATTACAAAATATTCTAAACTAGAAATTATATTTTGTATGGAAGTTGTCAATTTTCTTAATTTAGTGTACCAAATTTTTTGTATTAAAAAGATGTATATCCCAACTTAATGTATTAATAAGTTAATTAGTACATATAATGTAATTTCAAAAATCATATAAAAAAAACTCTCACCATTATCGATCAAGAGAGTGCTTTAATTTGTCATGTTGTAAATCAAAGATCATTACTTACAAACGTATCAGTATATTTTTGGCATAATTTACCACACTACATTAAATCCTTGGATTATGTAATTTGCTTAGTCACTCAAGATTATCCATTTGGAGAATCTAATTAGATTTTTATGGTTTTTTATTAACCTAATCAAAGTTTAAGAAAATAAGTAGTTGGAAAAAAAGGGTCCACGTTGAACTTATACATGAAGTAAAGATCCCTTAAGTCAAAAACCCTAATGTTGGAATTATTACCTGCCACAAACTACTAACATATTGCAATTTGAGCTCAAGAAATCCATATTAGGAAGACACGTACGTAGGAGAAAAGAAACCTTAAAATTAATGAAATTCTGAAAGAATATTATAATTAAATTTATAATTGACAAAAACTTGTACCGAATTATTGAACAAAGCCAATTTTGTATATCCAAATTGCATGGAATATATATTAGTTCTCTTACAAGTTGGTTAACCTTAATTACATTTAGTTAATTGCAATGGAACAATCTGGAAACATTACGGTCAAACAACTAAACATTAATGTTCGAGTTGAAAGCATTTTGTACAGTATAAACTTGCCATATTTTCATTTCGTAATTAATTTTTTTAACAAGTGTTCGATATTGGTTATGGGTATAAAGTGATAATGTCAAAACTATCACTAATTATATTTAATTAATTTTGAAAATAATATTTATATTGTGAAAAAAGTGTTATGTAATTGAGTTAAAGATTGTGAATCAGTTGTTACTATTAATTAGGAACACAAATATATTTTTTTAATAATTAACTAGTACTATAAATACAATGACGATTGAAAGAACACAAGTCGTCGTTTTGTGATATAAGCGACTATATATACTCATAAAAATGAAGAATATTATAATTATAAATATATTATTAACGATCATTAACAGTGATAAATCAGAAATAATCCAAAGCACTAAAAATCATTTAATTATTAGTGCAACATTTCAATATATTAAAACTTCTGTAGCATAAGAACAGAAGATGAAATATTTCCCCATAACGCGAACATGCATACGTGGTGCTGACGAAATAGCTGACGGATTGATTACTATTTCAATTAAATAATATTCTTCACACGGTCACACCATTCATTATCTCTACCTTGTGAATTTCAAACCAAACACATGTTTATACGACTAATTTTACAACAGATCGAATCAAATAAAATTATCATGATATTATAATCTATTAAATATGAAAATAGAGGACATTACAGCAGATCAGGTCAAATAAAATCATCATATTGTAATCTATTAAACGTGAAAAAAAAAAAGAAACGTTTAATGAACCACTCATCATCCTATAATTTATCATATCGATTTTTTTGAACCCGATGTATTATATATATAGTTTTCAAACTTAATAGTTAGTTCGTCACTATCTTTCACAAACCAATGGTGGGCCATCAAATCACACGCACACAAACACACACAAAATTATGTCTATATATTATAATGTGAGGATAAGAAAGTTGATACCACTTTATTTGGAACATTGGTTTGGTAGATTGGTAGTATAAATAGGTGGGTAAGAGTGACTTTTGAGTTCTTGCAAAGGTTTCAAACTTCATAATTTGGACAACACTTCATAAGTTATAACTCTAGTTGTAATAGTAAAACTACTAATGGGAAGACAACCTTGTTGCGACAAACTCGGTGTGAAGAAGGGGCCATGGACGGCGGACGAAGACAAGAAACTCGTCGATTTTATCCTCACAAACGGCCAATGTTGTTGGCGGGCCGTCCCAAAGTTGGCCGGCCTCCGGCGATGTGGGAAGAGTTGCCGCCTCCGGTGGACCAATTATCTCCGTCCCGACTTGAAACGAGGGCTTCTTAACGATGCTGAGGAGCAGCTCGTCATTGAGTTACATGCACGTCTTGGTAACAGGTATATTATATTATTATTATATCACTGTTTATGTAACACGTTTTATACTGTTTATGTAGCACGTTTTATACTAATATTTTAATTTACCAAAACAAATGATGAGAATGTTAGTTAACAAGTTATGTGATTATATTGCAGTTGTAGTTAATTACAAAACAATTGCAAGTATAAAATTATTTTTCCATAATAATGACTTTTTCTAGTTCAAAAACAAAATAATAAATGTCTACAAGAAAGATAGGTTCATTTTCAATTTTTTAAATTACAAAATTCAAAATAAACTTAACACACTAAATTTTTATCCAAATTCTCTTTTTTTCAACTCTACTTTTCAATCTCCTACATAACTAACTATCAATCATATATACAAACTTTCACACATTACCAATCAAATAAATCATTATTTTACTTTATAATTTTTTATCTATATTTCTTTATTTTTTATTTGTTGAGTTATGGAGCCTGAAGAACTGCAAACCGGACAACCGTTCGTCAAATTTTATTTGACGAACTGGGTAAACAATTCGTGTGTTCTTTTATTATTCTTTTCTTTCGTGTGATTATTCATTGGCATCATATTCTTAACGTTATTCACATAATCATTATATACACAACTAACACAATTATTATATACAACATCATCAACATATTACTATTGATTTAACATATTTTACAGCTTTCAATTTATCTTTAAAAATATAAACAAACAATTATCATTTTTACACGAATTTTCATAATACACCATTCCCAATAAAAATTCAAAATTTTATCTCAAAAACATAAACAGAACTAATACAAAGTTGTGCGTAAAGTTTACACTATTGCAACTTCTAAACCTTTTAAACTCAACCACTCTATTTTAAACTCTTATCTTGTCAATAAAATTATACTTTTTGATTGGTTGAAATACTTATGGACCCTTTTCTTCCTTTTGATGATGAAAATGTTGGTTGCTTTTACGTTTTTGCTTTCTTTTTTTCACTTAATAAATCTACAAAATAATTTGTTGCATAGTACTAGAAACTTGATTAATTGGGCTTATTGATACGTTTTCTATCTATTTTTCTTCTACGTCATAACATTTACCAATTAATCATTGCTTTCTACCTTAACCAGGTGGTCGAAAATCGCTTCTAAATTGCCTGGAAGAACAGATAACGAGATCAAAAATCACTGGAACACGCATATAAAGAAAAAGCTTCTGAAAATGGGAATCGACCCTGTTACACACCAACCCTTAAACACCCAATTAGAATCCACTAAAGAAACTGAAAACTCATCACAATCAGATAATTTTCAAGAATCAGAAAAAGATAGTAAAACACAAATTAATTCATTTTCCATTTCAGAAGAAAATTCTTGCTCACAATCTGATCAAAACAGTTTATCTGATGATCAATCGAATTTGTACGAAAACGATCCCTTGATCAGCTGTTTATTTGATGATCTCGATCAGCCTCCCAGAGTCGAGGCTCCATGGGATTTTTTATCGAGCGAAGAAATTAATTTCGACGATTTCTGTGCTACGTCTTGGGACGAATGTTGCTCGTGGTTGTTGGATTGTCAGGATTTCGGCATTCAAGACTTTGGATTTTATGACGATATGAATGTTAATGGTGTCACATCATTAGAGACGGGCGATAATATTCAATAAAATTATTGCGATTGAGAATATATAAGTGTAGAGGATCAAGTGAAAGAGAGAGGGAATATCGAATTTGAATAGTTATAAAGTTTAGAATATAATTAAATTGTGATATATAGATAGATAGATATAGCCTATAGGGTTATTTTTATGACAGGATGTATGTACATGTGAATATCTGAATTTTCTGTAAATTATTATGTATTCATGCTAGTAAAGAAAAGGGCTGTTTTGTGCTGTTTTTTAACAAGTGCTAAATTGCATTACTTTCCCATAGAATTATATCATTATTTGTGTGTAATTTCGAGCTTTATATCCTTAACATAATTGATACTAATATTTAAACAATCGTGAACATTTTATTTCTTTTTGAGCTAGGGACTACACACACGTAACATATATATATATATATGTACGTGACACACACACTATATATATATATTAAAAAAGTCTAACATTAAAAAAGTCAAATCAATGTGTCATACAACGGGAAATTCTATATTGTTACCAGTCCAATGGAGCTAGTGATTTAGCACCACACATTTAGCTGGGGTGGGTGGTTATTGTAAAACACCACCCACCCAAGCCCAAATGTGTGGTGCTAAATCACCAGCTCCATTGGATTGGGATCAATATAGAATTTCCCTGTCATACAACATACCCCGAAAACCCGAGACACCTAGCTCATTCAAACATTGCCACGTGACACACACTATATATATATATATATATTTTAATAAATATAAGTCAAATATTTACGTCATGAATAATAATCAATCCTATAAATACCCATTTTGTTCATTTTTTAGAGAACTTAATCAGAAATTCTCTTCTCTTGCTCTTTTAAATACCACCTCGTATTTCATACAATTCACACGGAATAACATTATCTAATTTTTCATAACTAAACTACACTTGATACTAAAAAAATTTGACATGTACGAGCTTAATTCACTCAATTACACTCTATAATCTTTTTAGGTTTAAACCTAGAGTTCAATAAGTATGTTTGAATTTAACCCAAATCACGTCAAAAGGAAGATATAGACTTGCAATAAGTTGTAGTTTTGGGGCATGAATAACATGTTTTTTAGTGTAAAACTTAATCATGAGACAAATGGAATTAATAATTATTTTAGTGTCGGCAGGACCACTATATCATATTTCATTATTAAAACTTATGGCTTCTTTGATCCACTAATTCTATTAGTTAAAAGCTTTTGAAAATGATGAAAAATATCACCTTTTGATAGTTCTCTTTAATATTTTTTTTATACTTTTGCCGTTCAATTCTAAGCTTGTGGCTTACTGCATTTAATTGTATAATATTCTTTAATATAACACTATAAAATTTTAATTTTATTTATAATTGTGAATGGCGCCCAATAACGCAAGGCGACTATGGTGTTCCCTGGTGCCATGAACCATGTGGTGGCGTGACATACCATTTCAAAGTTCAAAATTAAAAATAAAAATTACGCCAAAATTATGATCAACTAGTTAAATAGGTAAATTTGGAAAAAATTTAGATACCTAACGTTTAAACCTTCAAAATTGGACACCAAATTGAAAGATCCTAACCGTTCTAATCCTAACTTTTTCAAAATTGTGCACCAAATTAAAAACTTTCATATTATTGATTATATTAGTATATATAATTATTTTATTTTTTAATTTCTGCTTTGAAAAGGCTTTCGTCGCACCATGAAACCCTTGTCGCCACACTACGCTAGTGTTCACGAGTCGATTCGGCTCGAAAATAGCTCGATTTCAGAACGAGAAAATACGAGCTTGAGCCGAGCCTTATGAGTTGAGCTTTTCAAGCGAGCCGAACTCGAGCCTAGAAATGCTTGTTCGCGCTGGCGAGCTAGAATAAAAAAAATATTTTTTATTAATAAATATAAAAAATATATTTATTTATATATTTGTTTGTTTATATATAATATGATATATTATAATACAATATATGTATAAATAATAATATACATTAGTTATGCTTATATTTAATAATATATGAATAAATGTAAATTTAAGAATATATTTAATTCAAAAAAATTATTCTTTATAAAATATTATTTTTTGAACTTGAGCTTGAGCTCCGCACTCGACTCAAGCTCGATTTTGAACGAGATTGAGTTCATATTTCTTCAACTCGTCGAACTCCAAAATTATGGTTCAAGCTCTAGCTCCTCGAGCTCGAAAATTATGCCTCGAGCTGGAATTTTTAGCCCAACTCGACTCGAGCTGGAATTTTTAGTCCAACTCGACTCGAGCTTGATTCATGAACACCTCTACACTACACCATGGACCTTTATCACCATGTTGGGTCATTCACCATTTATAATTATAATTTTATTATTGCAATATTTGGCGAAAAGACTATATTTAAATAATAGAAAGATATATATATATATATTATCTAACAATAGTAATTTTAATCATATTTATATAACACACTTTACTTTTATTTGGGAAAGAAATCAAATATTTTGAACACTTTTTATTTTATTTTAACAAAATTTATTTTCGCAACCAAACAAATATGTTATACATATTTATAATTAAAATTTTATGTATTTTTAATAATATTATAATTTTCACTCATTACAAATTATGATTACATGCAACTCGATTGTTTTAATTAAATCTACAATGAGTAATAAATATTTTTAATGCATTACAAACTAATGTCAATCCACCCACTAAATTCATAAACCCGACCAAACTAAAACGTTCAGTTTGAAAAGATAATTGTGCAATTCTAGGTTGATACTTTATTCACCTGCTCATATTAGATCTGGTTGATTTTCCTTTTAAGACAGTCTGAATTCAACCGCCTACACCACACCGAAGCAAATTCAACCCTCTTTATTTATATTGTATACATAATTCTTAAAAAACCTATCCTTGCAATTCATTTATAACAATTCTCATGTCACAATTGAAATTGCTTAAAAATAATTGTTAATTTAAAGTTGAAGTTGAAGATTCTTCAAATTTAATATTCTAGCCTATTATTTTACAGGGGTTATTTTACGGGAAATTCTATGCCGGATCCATATCAATGGGGCCGGTCCTTCTCCACCATACAATTGTGGTGGGGGTGGGTGGTATTTTACCTCCACCACCCATACAAAAACCACCCACCCCACTACAATTTTGTGGTGGAAAAGAACCGGCTCTATTGGTATGGGACCGGGATAGAATTTCCGGTTATTTTACCCGATTGATACATATATAATTATTTTTATGTATATAATATTATAATTGAAACCTGGATCGGGTCTTTTACCGAGTAAAACCCGCGGGTTACGGGAAACAAGTGTTCGCTGCTCTTTCTGATGCATATAGTACATACGCGATGAAATCCCCAAATCCCTAAATTCCCAAATCGATCTTTCTGATCTTTCTCTCTCTCCCCTCCACTGCTACACACCGCCGTCTCCGCCAATCTCCGCCGTTGCAAGGCCTTGATCCGGCTACAATCAACCTTTCTAACGTAAGTAGTCCTCATCTTCAATGAGCAGCATCAATTGATGAAGAGACAAGTAGATTACTGACTGTTAAATGCTTTATTCCTTCTCAATGTATGCCTTGCTGCAGTGCGTAATTTTGTATTGAAATGGGTTTTCGTATTGATTTGTGTGTGTGCCTTGTCATTCTTTCTTGATATGTTTATTTGTTCTTTTGATTAACACCCACTGCATGTTGGGATCAATGAATTGGATTTTGATGCAAATGCAAAATAGGTTGAGATACAACACCCACACATTTTTTTCCAAATAAAAATCCTTTTCTTGCCCTACCCGAAGTGGGTGTCTGAGCCAGCAAACCAATTCTCAGATCACCGGTTGGCTCGGCTCGGTTAAAAGTTAGATTGTTTTGGGTCCTTTAGGTGGATCTTGGTACAGCCTAGCTCAAGAAGTTCCAAATTCTCATTGCATTTTACTGTTATTATAGCTATCATCAAGGAATTGTTTGAGTGACCAAGGGTAACGTAGACTTTCTATAATTGGAAAAAGTACTTTGAATATCCATATTTTTAAAATTTGAAGTTAATTTATGTAGCAATTGAAAAAAAATGTTTATACCCCTAGAGTAGTGAATAGCCATTGATTCATGTTCCCTGACCTATGTCAACAACCGGCTTGTGCCTATCTGGTGAACATTTTCTGCACAAGGTGCATATTGACCGAGTGGAAATAGTTTAATAGAATTATTCTCTTTTCTTAGTATTTTTCTTGAGCTTCTTTTGTACGTATGGGTTTTCTCAGAGTGGTAGGTCTGCCAACATATGTTGAAGATGCCACAGACTATAAAACAGTGATACCCCATAATTTTTCTTGAAGATAATAAGTTGAATCAAATAAAATGGAATTATTAAAGCTTATGATAAGGGCCTTTATCAGATACGCTATTGTATTGACATCTTCGAAACTACTAGAGAATTATGGGAGGTTCTTATAATATGCTTATGGAGTAATTCTGAATTTTAAGCTAGGCATGCTCCACTTATGTTGATCCTACCATGTTTCTCTCCTCAATGAAATGTTTTGGAAGTCCTTCAGCCAAATTTTAACATATTGGCAATTATAAGAAACCCAACTGTGTGATTGCTTAAGATATATATGATCTACCTTACTCAATGGATGGTGATTTTCCATTGTCTTAAGTTAAGTATGATTCGTAAAAAAATTGGATTATACTGATAAATGGAAATGATGATTACATTGTTGAACTATTGTTTTATTATTACTGATGGTTATGAATATGCCACCACAGAGGAGAGATGACACAAGCTTCTCCAACAATCTGCCTCTAGAAGCACTTAAACGAATTTCTTGGCTTGGCTCTTAATAGGATTAAAATATTTTGCTTGGGGAACCGGGAAGAAAATAGTGATTGCATCACGTGCCTTTGTTTTAATTTGTGATAGATACACTGGCCCATGTAATTTATTCCTTATTAGGGTTACACTGGGTAACTGTAGAGTAGGTTAAACTATTTTTACTGGATTCATTGTGGTCATGATGCATCATATTTAAGAACGCCATCATATTCTTTGTACTAATGGTAAAGTAATCCTTCCAAACAGAACTTTTGCAGCAATCTGTAGATAATCAGATTCCATTGTTTATTATTGTATGTTTTCTTCCCATATATGTTGTCATAAAAAGCCTGTTTCACCTGTCAAATAACTATCTTATTGCCCCCTATGCATCTAATATTAATGCGATGTTTCAACTCTTAATTTGTTAACTGGGATGTTTCTAGTGTTCTAGAACAGCTGATTAGGAAGTGGCAGTATAATGACAGAATAGTTGGAGTAATAGCTCCTGTTTCTGCTGATAACCTATAAGGCTATAAGACATGATGCCACGATATACACAGGGGGGTAATTGGGACAAAATGTCAGAATTGGCATTTGTAAAGTTTCTGATTCTTTTTGCTATATGAGAGAATCAAACTTTGCTCTATGCTTACAAGGACTTGTCCTCTATCAGTGAGGATACTGATAAGTAATGATTTAGAAGAAGATAGCATCTGAAATTTCTGCTCATTGGACACGAGAATTTTGTTAAACTCTTCAACTATTTCAGATAATTTCCACATAGTAAGTGAGGTTGAATAACACTTTTACCCCCAGCTGTATCTCAACTATGAAAATATACACAACTATGAAAATATACACAATCCCAACTCCATCCATTAGCCATAGGTTTTCCTCCTTGCCCTTGTATTTAACTACACAGAAATAATTGTAATACTTAAGGAACCTATATCTTCATTTTAGATATATTTGAAAGGCTAAAATGTGACTTGAGGCATTGTTGCGTGGGTAAATTGTTATTCAACCAAAATTTTATTTGGAATATCGTGCCTGATAAGAGAAGCTAATTTTGTCATTCATGTGTAAGAATACTTTGCCGCATCCACTCCGAACCTGATAAGTATATATACATATATGTGTATTAATTTTTTTATATATGGCATTACTCATGTTACAAATTGGTGTCAGTTGGAATAATTTTGATTGATATTCCAGGTAAACAACAAGCTGCACTATCAACATGAGTGAATCATATACGATCCAGATAAGCAGCAACTTGGTCCGGCACCTCGTGGACGATGATGAGAAGTCAAAGAAGAAAACGCGAAAGCCAAAACCAAAGGTTTCTCAACCTCAAAAGTCCCCTACAACACATCCAAAGCCGCTTTCTGATGATTCAGACAAGCCCACTTCAGCTGGATGGCCACTTCAGCCTCCTTTATACTTACCAATTCCACCTCCCCAACAGCCTGCAAATGCAGAGTTAGATGCCATATTATCTGTCGTTCGTGAGAGTGAAAAGGTTGTGGAAAGGTTGCAAAAGCAAGAGGAAAACATGTTACATGAGGTTACTCAAAGGGCTAAGGATCTTCATGATAAAGAGTTTAAGCTCCCTAATCGCAAGCCAATGCCCTGTTTGGATGAGCAAGATGAGTGTCTTAAGTGCTACAAGGAGTATGCCAAGGACCCCTTAAAATGTGCCTATTTGGTTGAAAAATTTGCTGATTGTGCACGAAGAGCTAGGCAGCAATTCAGCACAAAGGATAATTAGGTATATGCTTGAGATTTTTCGAGTGATATACTTGTGGGGAAACTAACAGTAGTTCAAAATATAAATTCACCTTTGAACTATTTTCGGTGAAAAAAAAAATATTGAATCTTTTTGGTGGTCGCAAATTTCAGATAGAAACTTTGTTCAAACAGCTTCGAAAGAGTTATTGATGTGTTTTGATTCTGATGATTCTGGGTGTCATCTCTGTGTTGTATCCCTTATGGGCGTTATTTTGAGTGAATCAAGGATGGCTTGAGGTCACATTAGACCATAATCATGATATGAATAAATTCTGCTACTTACTATTGCACAAGTTAAACCAATTGGTTTCTGTTATTGCTGATGAATGGTCTGTTTTGTTATATTTACATCTTTTTATCTTTGTTTATATGGGGTTGATAAATATCTGCATAAGTTTAACTGTTCTATTTGAAAATGTGATGAGAAAATATATATGTTCTTATTTATTGAATTTACTGACAAAAACAGGAAAATAAAATTGTTAGTTGATTATTAACTATTTGATAAAGGGTTGTGTATAATTTATGAGCAACAGACAGAGTTAGCCCTTAAAAATCCTCTTCACCTAGGGAGGTTATGATTCTACCATATATACATATATGTCTTTTTCATTTCATTTCATCGAATTTTTTTTTTTTCATTCCATCGAAAATTAATTTCATGGTATAGACGTTTATGACCTCCCCTCTATGCCTTGCGAAATGAAATTATCTATAACTCAAACCAAAATGAGATTATCTATGACTCAAATTATTTTGTAAATTAGATCTCACTAGGTGCAATATAATTTCACCATTTTTCTTTTCTTTATCATCTAATTAAAACTTGAATAATGGATATTTTAATGGGAATAAATTTCTTTAATGGGTTGTTTATTGATGTATCAAAAGTTTTGTACTCATAAATCAATCCGTAATAGTGATGACAATGGGGCGGATTTGAAGTAGGTAATGCAGGTCAGATCTCCGGCGGGTACCTGGTGAGTTTGGACTTGGTAAATAATTTGAGCAATTTTAATTTATCATGTTTTCACAAAATACATTCAAAATAATAAAAAGAATGCTAAATCAATGTAATTACCAAATTACATCCAAAAATACAATCACCCAGTATTTAAATATAAATTTATTCACTAAAAATATAAATTTAAATAGATACCTCCAAATTTAAAACAAATATAAACATCAAATAAATTTAACTTTAAATCGGTATTCGGAAAATAGAAACTTTTGTCATACCTTAAGCAATAATTTCGACATAATTTAATCAATAAAATTTGATGGAAGAAGATAGATGTCATACCTTATTTTAAAGCACAAATTGTCATTAAAATTAAACTTTGTTACAGAAATGAGAAGTACTTAATCCTCACCGCCATTATCTTCCATCAAACGCCTTCGCTCGATTTCCATTTCTTTCAGCTTTCTCAAATCAAAGGTAATTTAATTTCTCACTTTTCCTGTCTCATTCATTTTGCCCACAATTGTATAAACACGAATTACATGCAGGATTACTGTTTGTGGATTTAATTCAATAAATTCTGGAGGGTTGAACTGAATCAGACATTAGCAAATAGTTAATACTGTGTTGATTAATTCCTCCGATAGTTCTGTTGTTGATGTTGAAACGTTTTATTGCATATTGTGTCTTTTTTCTGTTAGAATGAAATTTTTTCCAATGATGAAATTTTAGTGTTGTAGAGAAGTAAGGCTTGAAGAGTTTATGTAGGGCAGCCTATTTTTGCATCTTTTAAGTTGGTTTTTAGCTGCAAGCTTTAGCTTTTTTTTGGCTTACAGAACACAAACTGAGTTTGGAAAGTGGAATATTGATCAATCTAGATTAACTGACAAATTACTAGATTGAGTTAGAATCCCTCTCAAACTAGCGATCACGTGCCGATAAATTTAACAGCGAAATCCAGGGAGTCACACAATTTCTTCGACAAAAATAGGTGCAAAGTTCAGTTATCTCGATTAAACTCTTTTCTAAAATTGGGGTTTTGAAGCAAAAAATATATTGCTGTACTGTGAACTTATTGGTGTAGAGTTGTCACTTTCTTAGATTTCACAAGATCCATTTTCACACCATTCCAAGATCAACATGCATGATTTACTCGGTGTTTCTTTATATGTTCTCTTCAGTGTTATTTACTGATTAAACAAGATATAGCATTAACTCTAGTAATTCATTTAACACAATTTTAATGGAACTTCATTTTTTCAGGATTAGTTTATCGATGTGAATATGATATGATGTTGTTGTATATCGCCTTGCAGAGTTTAGTCGAACCCCTTATCTCCAAAGTAATGGTACGAGGGAAGGATGCTTGTTGGGAGCATTGTGTCCTCATTGACGCAGGTAGACAGAAAGTTAGATGTAATTATTGTCAAAAGGAATTCAGTGGAGGGGTTTATAGAATGAAATTTCATCTAGCTCAGATCAGAAACAAGGACGTAGTTCCATGCACCGAAGTCCCAAATAACGTTCGCGACCATATACATGGTATATTAAGCACCCCCAAGAATAAAAAAACTTCTAAAAGACAGAAATTAGAGCATGTGGAAAATGGCCAACAAAATAGCTGTTCTGGCAGTGGTGATGAACTTCCCAATAGGGCATCTAATGGTAGTGTTTCCCCACATGCTTCTCCTAGTGTGCAACACGGGCCTGCACTATCTGATGATCATAATAGAAAGCAGGATGATGCTGATAAGAAAACAGCCTTATTTTTCTTCTACAATGATATACCTTTTAGTGCTGCCAAGTCCATGTATTATCGAGAAATGTTGGGCGCTGTTGCGGAATGTGGAGTAGGTTACAAGGCACCAAGTCATGAGAAGTTGAAATATAACCATATGAAAGATATTAAAGTTTACGTAAATGATATTCACAAACAATTGAGAAACGAATGGCAAGATACGGGCTGTACAATCTTGTGTAATTGCTGGTCTGATGGAGGGACCAAGTCACTCGTATTTTTTTCTGTTACATGTCCGAAAGGGACAATATTTCTTCGATCAGTTGATATATCTGGTCATGTTGATGACACTCATTATTTATTTGGATTGCTCGAGTCAGTTGTGTTAGAGGTTGGTATTGAAAGTGTTGTACAAGTATTAACAGATGGTAGTACTAATTATGCATATGTTGGAAAGCTTCTTATGGATAAGTATCCTTCTATGTTTTGGTCTCCATGTGCTTCACATTGTGTTACTAAAATATTGGAGGATATTAGTAAACTAGAATGGATTAGCACTGTCTTGGAAGAGGCAAATACTGTAACAAAATATATATACAGCGAAAAGTGGATTGTTAATTTAATGCGAAAATTTACCGGTGGGATGGAGTTAATTAGGCCAAAGATCTCGGGATGCGTTTCTAGTTTTCTTTCTTTGGGGTTTCTTGTTCTGCAAGAAGAGAATCTGAAGGACATGTTTTCTGATGCGGAGTGGTTGACTTGCAGGTTTAGTCAATGCACCGACGGTCAACTCGTGAAGTCAATGCTGAATACTGAACGGTTTTGGAGCTCAGTACGTGAAGTAGCCAGTGTGTCTGAACCACTACTGAAAATTCTTAGGACAGTCGAGGGAGATATGCCTGCTATGGGATATTTATATGAAGGAATTGAGAAGGCGAAATTTAGTATTAAATCGCACTACAATGGTTTTGTAGATAGGTACTTGCCAATATGGAATATAATCGAAAAGTGGAACGTGCAGCTTCAATCCCCACTACATGCAGCTGGGGCGTTTCTTAATCCTTCCATTTTCTATGGCCATGGATCTAAGGTTGATGTTAGAATGAGAAGTGATTTTCAAGAGGCAATGATGAAGATGGCGGTTGAGGATAAGGATAAAATTGAAATAACTAAAGAACATCCGGTTTACATAAATGCTCGTGGCGCTTTACAAACTGAATTTGCAATAAAGGGAAGGATGTTAAATGCACCAGGTATTTTTTGACCGAACTGATATTTTAGCCTTTTTTTTTTTCCATAACACTCTAATTTGTAGAATAACATGTTTTTTAGAGTGTGCTAGGATGAAACTGTCAAAATTAGTTTGTTATTTCTTAAAGTATACCAATTTAAGTCTCGCTGATTTAATACAAAACTATACTCCCTCTGTCCCAAAATGATGTCAGTTCGACACCCCACCCCACCCCACCTAAAAAAATGTTGTCTCTAAGAATAAAAGTAGGTATTTATTGTCTAACCTGACTATGTTACCTTTCATTTCAATTGAGAAATATATAAATATTTCACTTTTACTATAAAACCACAATCGTATTTAAGGAAAGAAAGTTCTATACATGGATAACAGACAATAGTTATAAAAACAATCTTGGTATGTGTTAGAAGGTAAATGCTATTTGTTGTCTTTTGTTTTATGGAAAGGGTACTTTTCGGGAAAAAATGAAATTTTATGTGACATCCTTTTTGGGACGGATGGGATATCAACCGTTTTCCTATTTTAATTGAAGCTATAAACCACTGGCTAATCTAACCACTAGTCTGTCAGGGATATTGTGGTTTTTTCATTAATCTTGACTTCAATAGTTCAACATGTGACTTGCCTGGAATTTTGAATGTTTAGGTGATTGGTGGGCTGCATATGGTTATGAAATCCCAACATTGCAGAGATTTGCAATTCGGATACTAAGTCAGCCTTGTAGCTCGAAATGGTGTAGATGGAACTGGAGCGATTTTGAAAATTTGCACTTCAAGAAACTCGACAAAGCGGAGCTAGATAAGTTAAGTGATCTAGTTTTTGTACGTTGCAATCTTTGGTTGCACGAAATTAGTAGAAATCGAGACGCACAATATAAGCCAATTATTTTTGATGAAGTTGATATTAATTCAGCGTGGCCTTGCGAATCCGCAATTTTGTTCCCTCAGTTAGATGAGGAAAATGTACCATATTAATGCATATTTTTCTTGTGAATTCTAACATTGAACTGTTGATCCCTAACATCACATACCTTTCATTACTTTAAGAAGAAGCATTTGCTCGATATGGGACTTCCATTGTCACCAATAGAGGTACGTGTTTTGAATGCATAAAGAGTCATAACAAGTTTATATATATAACGTCACTATAGACGGTATTTGGTGAGCCTGTCAGTTTGTCATATATATAATCTTTGAGTTTTTTCTTCTTTTGAGCATTCGTATCATGTTAAACTGTGGGTAAGATCATTCTACAGTAGGTTTTATACCTTGGTTGATATCTTACTTAAGATTTATTCCATTTGCTTCTGCAACTTAGTGAACTTTCTATCCCCTATTTGGAGTTTTTACATTTCATCTGCAAGGCTTGTTTTGTTATTTGGTTTTTTCTCTTTCATGTTCCTTCATTTGCAACTTTACGTCGACACGAATTCTAGAGAACATTGGGACATATCTGAGAGATTAGAGGAAAAAATAATATTATGGGAATGATCCAATCTCTTATATATATATATATATATATATATATATATATATATAGAGAGAGAGAGAGAGAGAGAGAGAGAGAGAGAGAGAGAGAGAGAGAGAGAGGGGTTGTAGTAAATAAATGGTAATGAAAAAAATAGTGAATGATCCAATCTCTGTAATGAATTGAGTTAGGTTGATTTTTAAATGAGTGGGGTTTTAGAGAGAGAGAGAGAAAGAGAGAGAGAGGTTGTAGTAAATAAATGGTAATGAAAAAAATAGTGAATGATCCAATCTCTGTAATGAATTGAGTTAGGTTGTTTTTAAATGAGTTGGGTTTTTTTTATTTCAAAGGAAATTGATCTTGTATTCCAATTGTATCATCATTGTGGGGTTGCCAAGCGTCACTTACATTTGTCAATCTCACAATGATGTAGCACCATTGTAGTACACAATTGTACCATTGTAGGATAGAAGGGTTTCAAGCAGAACCATGTTCAAGTCAAAAAGAAAATTAAACTCAATTCAATATTATTCTTTGTATGTTTTTCCTTATAATTGAATTTTTGACAAATTTCTAGTTATTATAGAACAAAACAATAACAATCAAATTTAATAACAATTTTGGCCCTAACTTGGCACAAATTTAATTAATCCAACTAAAAACTAGTTGAATGGGATTGGAATCATGAATTTGGAACAATATTGCCGCCCATGTTATTGAATAATCCGATTCTCGACAAGAATAGAAGAAAACGGATAATACAAGTTTGGAATTATGGATTTGGAACAATACCGTCACCCATATCATCGAAGAATTCGATTCTCGACAAGAATAGAAGAAAATGGTAATACAAGTTTGAAATCATGGATTTGGAAAAATATTGCCATCCATAGTATTAAATAATCTGATCTTCAGGAAGAATAGAAGAAAATGGTATGCAAGTTGACAAATCATTACATAATGATAAAGGTCTAATTTGGAAATAGTACTTTGGAAATAGAACTAGTTTAGTCCAAATGACTCCAACTATGAGCAAAATGTGTCCCAATCAAGATTATAAACCACACTAGGAGTACCAATTGCCTGAATATCTTAATAAGAATCAAGTTTAACATAGCTATATGCATATTTCCATCATATAGTTGTTTAATCGTAAACTGAATTTATTTTAGTTGATTTATAATTCATTTTGAAAATAAAAACAAGGGATAATTACAAATAACTCCCCTAACTAATATCGTAATTCCAAAAAACACCCAAAAATGACCATAATTACAAATACCTCCCCTATTTTGTATTCCACCTCCCCTGCCCGTTTTTTTACTTGCCCGAAAGGGTGAAAATACCAAAATGCCCCTACAATTTTTGAAGAAAAAAAAATAAAAAAAACCATTAATAATTATAATTTCTCTATAGACAAAAATACCCTTACTTTATTTTATTAATATATTTTTATTTTCAAATTTAAAAAACCCTAATTTTACCTTCTTCCTCACACCCCTATTCAAATCCATTTATCCCAAATCAAAACCTAACTCTCCTCTACTTACCATGCCATCATAATCATTTAGATTTCTATCCCAGATCGAGCAGTTATTCTAAACGCCGGAGAGATTCACACCAATGGCTGGAAAAAGCAAGATAATCGGAGGGGCTGGATACATCGGAAAGTTCATCGTCGGAGCCAGTGTAAAACACACCCAAGAGATATAGATAAGTCTATAACTCTTTTGAGTGTTATATATATATATATGCATACTTTCATCAATCCCAACACACCCAAGAGATAGAGAGATAGAGATATAGATGAATTCCATGGAATGGAATGCTTGATTCTGGATCTGATTTCTGTTCCTTTTATTCATTGATCCAAATCCTTGTTCACAAAAAAAAAAAGTGTGGGGGCAGTGATGATATTTTCTAGATTCTTCTGAGCTTTTTATTTGGGCGATTGGAACCCGATCCGTATCTTGGTGGGGCGACCCGGATGGCATTTGGGATTTTGTTGGGCTTTGTGCTCTCTCAATCTCGTTTGCAACTGGTGGCTTCGCAGCCATGGCGTGGCGGCGTTTCTCTTGCCCGGTTTTAAACAGATCTGAGCCTCATTTTTTATTTTATTTTTATATTACAATTTTCCTATTTCACAAAGATTAAATAGAAGGTGTAAATATTGCTCATTCCATGTGTTGTTCATTTATGCTATTTTTTTATATATTATTTATTTAAAAGTTATATTTAAAAATTGTAAAGAATTATGAATGTGGAATTTGCTGGATAATTCAACATATTTGTTAGCATAGATTACTGTAATTCCATTAATGTATGCAATCATTCTCTGAAAAAACAGCAATGACGCTGATAACGAGTTCAAGGCCTACGGCGAAAAATCAACACTTTCAAGAATTATAGAATTGATACGAATGTTCCAGAGAATAATTCTAGAGTTACAGAAACAAATCGAACGTCGGAGATGACAATTTTCAATCGTACGCAAAGAGCTCAACGCCGTCGTTTTGGATTTCGAGAATTAAGACAAAGTCTTTTTACAATGGCACTGGTAAATTCATTAGCTAGGCAAAGACGGCATCGGAGCCACTGTCAACTTCAAGACTTCAAGTTTTATTTAAATTTAATGTAAGGGTTCAGGGTTAATGAATATGTAGGTTTGAGTAATTGTTTGAGATTTAATTTGGTATTTCATTAATGAAATTTAATTTGATATTGCTTTGTTGAATAATTAGCAAATAAATAGTGTTCCTTTGCAATATTAATTAGGGAAATTATTACATTTGCACCCCCTCAAATGATCAAATAGTAACAAACACACCCCCTATAACGGTTATATCATGGCCAAGAAAACAATATTACATTTACACCCCCTGAGGGTATTTTTGTCAAAAAATATATGACATTGGATGACGTCACCAATTGATGACATCATCAGGGGTAAAATAGGAAAACCACAAAAAATTATCGCTGACGTCAGCAAAAAACTGACCGAAAAAACGGGCAGGGGAGGTGGAATACAAAATAGGGGAGGTATTTGTAATTATGGTCATTTTTGGGTGTTTTCTGGAATTACGACATTAGTTAGGGGAGTTATTTGTAATTATCCCTAAAAACAATATAATTCATTTAGTAAACATAAAATCCACTTGCTTCAAGATTAGTGAGTCATGAAAAGGACACCCCACATTGCTTCAAATTAAAAATGAAATAGAAGATGCATTAAAAAGTAGAATAAAGGATCCAAAGTGACTAAATAAAATTGTCGGCACAGACTGTCAGAAAGGATCCACCCATTTGAAAAATGATGCAGGTAGAAAGATTCCCTTTTGGCAGTTCTTGTATATGCTATTACAACCAGTTTTGTCTATATTCAACATTGGATTTCTTGTTTTCCAATAAAGATAAGCCTATCCATCTCAATCACATATAATAACCCAAGTATTACCCATTCTTTCTTTGCTTCAAGTCCTTTAATCATGTACACCAAACTTTCAAACACCTTCTTCACCGATGATCCATCTCGATCCATCCTCACCACCGCCATAGCCATACTCGTCGTGTTATGGTTTTTCATATTATTCAAAAAGACGTCAAAAAACAAAAACCCACCATTGCCACCGGGGCCTAAGGGCTTGCCCTTGATAGGTAACCTTCTATCCCTAGACCCCGAGCTTCACACGTATTTCGCCAGCTTGGCACAAAAATACGGCCCGATTTACAGACTCAAACTCGGTCAAAAAGTCGGTGTTGTAATAACCTCCCCGGCCTTGGCAAAAGAAGTACTTAAAGATCAAGACACAACCTTTGCCAACCGGGACGTGCCTGTGGCTGGCCGGGAAGCCACATACGGTGGGGCCGATATAGTGTGGAACCCTTACGGACCCGAATGGCGGATGTTGAGAAAAGTATGCGTGCGAAAAATGCTTAGCAACAATACTTTGGACTCCGTTTATGAACTTAGACGAAGGGAGGTTCGACAAACGATCAAGTACTTGTATAGCAAGGCTGGATCGCCTGTTGACGTTGGCGAGCAAATGTTTTTGACCGTTATGAATGTGATCACGAGCATGTTGTGGGGCGGGACGGTTAAGGGCGGCGGCGATAGGGGCGGCGTTGGGGCGGAGTTCAAGCAGGTGGTGGGGGAGATGACGGCGTTGTTGGGGATGCCTAACTTGTCGGATTTTTATCCGGGGTTGGCGATATTCGATATTCAGGGGGTGAAAAGGAAGATGAAAGGGTTGGCAAAGAGATTTGATGGTATTTTCGAGACGATGATTGATGAAAGATTGAAACGTAACGGGGAAGATGAGAATGAAAGCAAGGATTTTCTGCAGGTTTTGTTGCAGATGAAAGATGAGGGAGATGAGAAGACTCCATTTACTATGACACATCTCAAAGCTTTACTCATGGTATGCTCATCATTTCTCTTACTCTCTTTTTCACTTATGTGTGCCTAATTTGAAAGAGTTTCTCTGTATAGTCAATTACTCTTAAAACTTAATCATCAATCTATACTATTACAAGTGTTTCTTCAGGTGAAAATACATAATTACCCTTTTCTTAATTTTCATATTATAATATTGTATTTTGACATAATTAATAAGGTGACCTTTATATAATCAATAATTGATTGGGTGACCCTTAGAGCCGCTACCCTTAAATCTCATTCTTGTGTAATACTTTGCGAGCAAGGAAAATCAAATCCGTGACTAAGGCCACAAGATTCAACTGTCCGAGTTGAATCCGACCAAGTCTACTGGGTTGGCATATGGTATCATTTGGGTGTTAAACGTTTTCTGTTTCAGTCTCGTCGTTCAAGATTTTCACGCTTCGACTGCGGGGGAGTGTTGGAAAATATATTTCGTATTTTAGATTAGTATCTTTTCATATTACGTTGCTTATTAAGATATATAGTAATATATTATTTATAGTTTAAGAATATTTTATTTCCTTGTTTTTTGGGTAGGTTAAGGTAAGTTATGATATCGGTAGATTCTCTTGTAAATAAGGCGACAAGATTCAACTGTCCTACCAAGACCACAAGATTCAACCCACTTTAGTAAGGGATATATTACATCTCATTATCCATACAGTAATATAGATTAGTAATATTATCTTTTGTGTTCAAACAGTGATGTCTAGTATAGCTAAGAATGTGAAATCAGAAGTTGAAAAATTCTTTGTTTTAAATTTGAACTTCTTTTTCTTTGTAACGTAACTAACTATATACGAAATACGTTCGCACAGGATATGGTTGTGGGCGGAACAGAGACAACATCGAACACGATAGAATATGCATTGGCAGAGATGATGAACAAACCCGAGATTCTTACCAAAGTTCAACTCGAACTTGAGACTAAAATCGGCAAACATAACATAGTTGAAGAATCCGATATCACCAAGCTTCCATATCTATACGCCGTTATGAAAGAGGTTCTTCGATTACATCCAGCTCTACCACTCCTGGTCCCACACAGCCCGAGCTCAACGTGCACCGTTGCAGGATATACAGTCCCAAAGGGCTCTCGAGTTTTCGTCAACGTGTGGGCAATTCACCGTGATCCTTCGATATGGGAAAATCCATTGGAATTTTGGCCTGAAAGGTTCTTGAACGGGAAATGGGATTACAGTGGAAATGACTTTAATTACTTCCCGTTTGGATCTGGACGAAGGATTTGTGCTGGAACGGCTATGGCGGAGAGAATGTTTATGTATTCGTTGGCTTCGTTAGTTCATTCGTTCGACTGGAGTTTGGAGAAAGGGGAGGATTTGGATATGGATGAGAAGTTTGGGATTGTTTTGAAGAAGAAAATGCCTCTAGTTGCAGTGCCAACTCCAAGATTAGCTAATCTGAGTTTGTATGAGTGAGGTTCTATGAATTGTAATATATTATAAATCAAAATAAATTAAGGGTGTGTTTGGATTGAATGATTTGAAATTTATGGATTTGAAATCTCCGTCAACAAATTCATGAAGTTTGTTTGCATGTATCCAAGTTATAAGACTATGTACAATGGTCACAACATTAAACACCCTCTTTTTCAATTCCCAACACTCCACATCATCTTATCTCTCTTCCACATAATAATTAAACACCCATTCAAATTTTACACTCTACAATGGTTTTGTTTAATAATATTCAACACCATACCCCACTACTTTTATCTCATATTATTTTATTTATTTATCCTTTTAATTTTATGATTAGATTATAATAAGATTATCGTTTATAATTAAAAATAACGATGAAATAATTTTTTTTTCGATATTTTTTTTAAATAAAATTTATTTAAATATTTATCTAAATATTAATCTTATTTATTTATTCTTTTAATTTTATGATTAGATTATAATAATATTATCGTTTAAATATTTATCATATTATTATATTGAAAATGATCGAATTTTTTTTGGTATCCAAATCAAGTGAAACTAGTCTCTATTTATAGAGGAGAAAAAATGATGAATTTTGATATATTTTTTTTTATATAAAAAAATTTATTTATTATCAAATAATTAACATCAAATAATTGGAGTGTGATAAAAATATCTACAATATGGTTAGCCAATAAGATCATGCCATGTAAGCTTTTCAACACCATGTAAAATTTCTCCACCAATTTAATCCACATCACCATTAAACACCCTCTTCCAATGGTTTCAACTATTTAAAATATTAAACACCCTCTTTCAACACCCCCATTGCACATAGTCTAATGGATTTCAAATCACTGGACATTCAGTTTCAGCTATTTTCTCCATAATTACGGTGGATTTCAAATAACTTCATTTTAATTGTCATTTAAAATCCTCCCTCCAAATCTCCTCCCCAAATCAACTCAATCCAAACACACCCTAAATGATTTGAGCCCTTTTCAAGAGATGTTATATCTGAAGTTTCAAATACATTTCTTAATTTAGAGTACTTGTTTTCTATTAAAAAGACAATGGAAATTTGGGGATAAATCCTCAAATAAAGATTCAACTTATGAATCAGTGTTTAGTGATAATTTTAAAGTATGCTTTCCCTAATCAATGTTCAAAATGAGATAAATCGAATGATATTGATAAAAAAAACACGTTGTGTTGACTTTAGAAAATGAAGTAATAAATATCATCAAAAATAAAAAGGCTATACAAGTATTAGGATATTTGAAGGAGACTAATGTAATTAAGTACATAAGAACATAACGAGATGAAACAAGAAATGAAACACTCTCAATCCATAAAAATTAAATTGAGAAAGTATACATGAAGCATAAATTTGCATAAGAATTCATTTACTTACACAATTATAAAATTTTTAATTTTCAATCGACTTAATTTACTTTCTTCATATGCTCAACCTTTCATATCATGAATTAACATTTAGATTTTAAAAGAATCATAATTTATGAGATAATAGTTATTTATTATTAATTTTTAGATTCATCAAGTTAAACAATATCTATAATATAAATTATTTTAACAAGCTCAAATAATTGCCATATAAAACGGAATACCTTGATCACTGTGGAACATGTGAATATACAGAATAAAACACTTCCCACCTTTTATTATGTTTTCATGCAAATTCAAGCCTGAAGTTGTATCATTAGAATACAAATATCAATACAAAACTCCACACTATAAATCTCAGTTTAAGGAAATTAACCTCTGGTATAAATTCATTCCTTACTCAGAAAAAATACAATCTTGAAACAATCAAAAATACTAGTGGCATGGTTTTCAACATGCAAATTGAAGATATAAATCTAACTATATTCCATCTCTTCTGCAAGATCCAAGCCCACAAAACCCAATTAACCGTCGCTTAACGACCCGTTTCGACTCAAAATATTTCGATTTTCATCTCAAAACGTCAACACCGTGTTCTCAAGCTGAAGCAGCAGCTTTGCAAACTGGTAGCTCACTTTCAACGTAAGGTGCGATCCTGAGAACGGGATTTCTCTCGAAGAAGTTAACCGGCTTTAGGTCGAATCCCGATGAAACGGTGGGCATGATCGGGTAATCCTCTTGGCATGGGACGTGATGGAACCCCAACGTGTACCACAACACGATGTCCTTGTTCTCGATTGGTCGATCCCTGCATAAAGTTTAGCATTGATTATACGAGGCAAAAATAGCTTTTTTTGAACTCACAGAATAAGTTGTTACGAACTTTTACGTTCGTAAAAGTAAGTTAAAACGGCGCAACTTCATTTTTTAAGAGGTTAGAAGCTCTGAAAACAACTTATAAGCACTAAGAAACCTTCAAATAAGCTAATGGTGTGTTTGGATTGAAGGATTTGGAAGTTCTAGATTTCGAATTCATCAACAAACTCATTTAAGTTTGTCTGAATAAATTCAAGTTATAATGGATTTCAAATCTCTTGCCTTCATTTTGCGTTATTTTTTCCACAACCATGGTGGATTTCAAATGACTCCATTCATTTGAAATACTTCCTCCAAATCCTCTCTGTAACTCAAAATCACTCAATCCAAACACACCCTAAGGGAAGCACCCTCTAAATCGAATCTTTGAAAAATGTGTACTAAAAATTAGTGATGAAAGTGTACCTGTCGGACCAAACTTGAAGAGTGTCTTCACCATGGCTCTGGTAGGCAAACAAGCCTCCGGACCATTGCTCGGACTTGTTGTAACGAGTCACCCAAATTTGGTTATTCGTAAATGAACTTCTCTTTTGTGGAGGGTCCTCGGGGTCGAGCAAACTAGCCGCTGTGCCAGCCGGAACCACCTTGTACCCAACAGGGTTGCCCACTTTAGACCTCTTGTTGGGGTTGATGACATGGAATTCCGATGGATCGTATAATTTCAACTTAATTTGCGCCTCTTTCTCGGTTTTAGCAACTGTCTTGTTGACTTTCATGTAGCTCCTTCTTGGAGACTTGCCCTTGGTGTATTCCCTTTGGAGATGAACGTTTACAAACGAATTGTCTTCGCCATCAACGTCCATGTCGAGATAGAAGTTGATGTAGTGGTCGTGGACGACTCCGATTATGTTTTCCGATAAGAGGGTCCCGTATAGGTCTTCGTTGTCGTTTACTTGGTTCGTGTTGACGTAAGAAGTACCCTTCACGATCACTATCCCGGTGAGTGAGACCTGCAGTGTGTTATAGTATTAGATACACTATATCTAGGGGTGTCAATGAGCGTAGAATACCCAGACCTGAACCGAACCTATGAAATACCCGCAAAAAAATTATTTTACCCGGACCCGACCCGATCGTATACCCGACGGATCAAAAAAAAAAATTATACCCGACGGGCCGGACGATTCGCGTCGAGTCCGCATCAGGTAAATGACCACGGGTAAACTTTGGGTATCGTTCAGGTATAGACCTGCGGGTATCTTCAACGGGTAAATTTCAGATATTTTACCCGAGGGTAAAAATTGTAAATTTCGGGTCGGGTACACTTTCTATTAAACGGGTCCGGTTCTGGGAACAAGCCTTACTATATCATCATCATTAGGTTAAAAACACATTGGGTACTTGATATTTAAAGCACTAGAATTTTGTTGTACATTTTAGAAGGAAGTTCAAGTAACTAACCTTGATATGAATGAGCCCATCAGCATGGAATTCCCAATCCACAACATAGTCATAGTTAGCAAGCGATGCCACGAATCTCGCGACCAACGAAATCTTCGGTCTCGCCTCTCGAATCTATTCACAACAAACAAATTCTATATATCACATAATTCGCACGATAAAATTTCACTAAAATGACGATAAAAAGATCGAAAATTACCTCTGAGCCGGTAATTGGGCTCTCGGTGTGTCTCCACGCAGCATCACCCGCGTACCTCTCGAACACACAAATCATGTTAGACCTAACGTACGGTGTGCCATCGGCTGCCGCAAAAACGGCGTCCATGTACTTAGCATTTCTCGGGCAATCATTAAGAGGGTCGAGGGCTAGGGCCTGTAGACCGAACCCGTATTCACCAGCATCCATATACGTCTTGAAATACCAAGCCTCCTCGGGGTCCATGTACGGTACAAACAGCTCGGATGCGAACCCTTGGTACATAACGTTCCTCAAAACTCCGGTATCCGGGTCGCGGATCTTGGCCTGAGAAACCATGACTCCGGCCCGTGGGTCGGCCTTCAAGTGAAATTCCCAATTTGCCCATTTGACCAAATGCTCGTCTTCTATGACGAAGTTAGGACCGTTTGGCTGCTCCATGGATATCGGGTTTGGTAGTTTGATTATCGGGGCGTTTTCGGCTCCAAGGCGGTAGTCCGTGCCGGCGGCTTTAGGGATTGGGATGTGTTTGCCTTTGTCCACAATTTCGACAATTTCATTTGTATCCAAATCTGTGACTATAATGATGCCTTCAATTGGCCTCATGTAGAAGTTTGCAGTGCCTTTCGTTGTGAAGCATTCTAGTTTAACTATTCTTCTTCCATCCTCAGCCTCACCTGATATTAATTTTTCGAAACGGTTAATTACACTAGCTAACGGTCTTATTTAAATTAACTATACAAAATAATTGTGCAATCCTAGCATAATAAATTAATATACGACCAACTACAAATATCTTGGTTAATGGTGAAAAATCGATGAAAAATAATCTGTGGTATATATCATTTTCGTCGACCAAACAAGCTTTATATTTTATTGGGGGCAACCCCCGGTAGAGTTGGTAAGGGCATGTGAATTTGTGGCCTTGGTCACGGGTTCGAATCCTGATGAAGGAATGCCTAATTGCTTTCTCTACTGTGAGCCTGTCAGCTATGGGTAACCTAGGCTGGTTCACCTCTCTTGTGTGGTTTGCAGGCTATTACACAAGAGCGGGGTTTACCCAATGCGCACCTAAGGGTAGCGGCTGCAGGTTCCTTGTCATAAAAAAAACAAGCTTTATTCCAAATCATTTTCAATATAAATGCAGTTTTGTTGTCCTATGAAAATGACCCACCAACCACAATTATTGAAAAATATCATAGGAAAAAACTTAGGTAGGCCATATGAGGAAAATTCCAAATCCCACAACGAGCAACTTTATGTAGCTGTATAGAATAAGTCAAATTGGCAATATCAATCACTGTAATTCATAACAATAATTTGGTGGCCCATAAGTAAAATTTGGAGATCCAGTAAACTTGCATAAAGCAAAATCAACTATTATTTTAACTAACAGCAGAGTAAAATGCAATAATAACTATAATTAGTGTTTTGCAAACTCGAGTTATATTATTGATTTATGACTAAAAATAAGTTATTTGGGATGTTCCAAAATTCGAATTATATGCTTTAATTCATTGTATAATTAAAATTGATTAATTTATAATTATGTAATTAAACCAAAATTATTTAAATTCTAATTATTTCTGGAATAACATGGGTTTTCCAAATCACGAAAATATCTACTTAATAAACTTCAAAAAACATTATGTACAGGGTAAAAAAGAATTCTTACCAAACCAGCCAGGGGAGAAAGGCAAGCAAGCAACCTCGTTCGGATCTACACCCCTCTCAACGATCGTACGGTTGAAATCAGCGCTGGCAAATGGTGCCGACATGACCTTCTGCATATCTTCAAGCGTCACCAATGGAAACCCCGAGATATTACTCGTGTCATGCTCCGTCACCTCGCCGCCCTCCACGTCAATCGTCAGCAAGTAATTCTTCCCGGCGGCGCGTGCCATAACGGAAGCCTTCCTCTGCGGCAGCGCATCCCCCTTCCTCCACTTCACCACCACGTCCTTATCTGGGTCTTCCAGGACCAGCGAGTGAACAGAGTAAACCTTGTTATTGAAGTACGATTTGATGACCTTATGCACTTTGTTCATCTCCTGGATGGTGAGCGGGTCGAGTGGGTGGTGGGGGACGTCCTTGGTGTGGTCATGGAGGGGCTCGGCGGCGGCGGGGCGGCGGAGGATGCGGTTCTTGGAGGCGCAGAAGGCGGAGTTGGTGGAGCACTCGAGAAGCTCCGCCGTGTCGGAGAGTGGGGAGGGGAAGTTGAAGATGGTGAAGACGGTGAGTAGGATGGCGCTGAATATGAAGATGAAGTATTTACCCTCCATGTTTGTGAGATTGATGGAAAGCTTGGCTTCTGGTTATGTGTATATATAGTATATATATATATAATATATATATATATATATATAGAGGGAGAAAGGTAGGATTAGTGAGTAGGTGGAAAAGGGGGGATGGATCAATGGTGTTTGGTATGTAATATGTATGAAATGAAAAGAAAACCAGAGGGGGCACATTGGAAACTGAATGGTCAATCTGCTTTTCTTGAATTTTTTAATCAACTTGCAGATTTTTTTTACCTGAAAATAATAATATTTATTATTTATGGTATATTTTTATGTGTCTATGATGCACGACTATTCATAAAAATAATTAATTGTATTAATTATCGTACTTGAAAATTATTTGAATTGTCCGAAAATAAAAGGAAAATATCAAATTTTGGAAATCAAAATTTGATGTATTTGTTTAATACCAAGCAGAGTATTTTGTTTTAAGTATTGTGTAATAGTTTCTGGGTTAAAATAGAATAAAAATGATATTTTTGGCTTTTTGGTTAAAATTAGACATAAAAGATAAATAAATGGGAAATAAATTCAAGCAACTATATAAAAATTTATTTATATTAATGAATCTAATTAATTTGAATTATCATGCATGAATGTGGAAAAAGACGCATTTTCACTTTATATTGTATGCTAAAATTTTTGATAGGGGGGTAATAATTTTTTCCCCTAAACAATTTCTATAAACCAAACAAAGGGTAAGAAAATAAAAATCTTTATGGATATAAGTGGAATAAAATTCAGAAATTAATAATGTTAAGACCAAAATTTGAACTTAAACAACTACTTTATTACAAAAACTTACATTGTGAATTATAAATGTTGTTACCTTTTATTATTATAAACCAGCCAAAACAAAAGACAAGACTTTTTTTGTTATTTTTATAAAGTTATTCACTAGTTTAATGTGAAGAGTATAATTACCAAATATAATAATAATAATAATAATAATAATAATAATAATAATAATAATAATAATAATAATAATAATAATAATAATAATAATAATGTATATGGGATGGGGAGTAGGTGAGTAGTGGTATGCTGGTCATGTTAAGATTTACTTGGCCAGATATAATATAGATTATTTTATTTTAATTAACATGGAGGGCATAATCATTTTTAATTTGTAACATTAATTATACTACTAATTATGTCTTTCTCTTGTAAATTGCAATTATATAATTATATATATTGTTGAATTCAGACATAAACGTCTTATAAGATAAGTACAAGACTGAGAAGGTTGTGGTTAGATTAAACAATTTGAAATTGCTCATCCTTAAATTCATCACAAAATTTTATCGAATTTATGAATACTTTTAAATTCCTCGTTTTTAGCTCTTTTTTTTTTTTTTTGATGACAAGGGAACCCGCAGCCGCTACCGTTAGGTGCGCACTGGGTAAACCCCGCTCTTGTGCAATAGCCTGCAAACCACACAAGAGAGGTAAACCAGCCTAGGTTGCCCATAGCTGACAGGCTCACAGTAGAGAAGGCAAATAGACATTCTCACAGTGGGATTCGAACCCGTGACCTAGGCCACAAGTTCAAATGCACTTACCAACTCTACCAGGGGTTGCCCCTCTCGTTTTTAACTCTTTGTAATTACAATGAAATTCAAATTTCATTTAATTATTCGTATGTCTTTATTAAAATCAAGATATTAAGACAATGTGGTTCATGTAAACAGACTATATTGACCACACGAGCATGATCCATTGGCCATGAATAGTTCAATGGTTCATGTAATTTAAATTGGAAGACGATCTTTGTGTGTTAGACACATAGGGATATTTTAGCTGGATTATCAATAAAAGATATTTGATGGTTGGATTTTAAATTAATTAGTATCACCGAAATTGTACTATTATTATATATACGAAGATGATATAAAATTATTTGAAAAACTGCATAATGATATAAGTCGATTGGTTATACAATCTCATATAATTTATGTGATTCGATTGCATCAAATTTCAAATTTCAACCCACGTAGGAGATTAATTAAATGTAACTATAAAAGTGATGGGATTTGATTAAAATAATGGGATTATGAATATAATTAAAAGACTAAGTTAATTTCATATTAATTATCTAATTTTCACTTTAAAGCTCATATGAGTAAGGTTTTGTATATCATTAATTACATCCTTAAAACGATCAAACTAGCCAATTGAGAAGTGGTAATTGATAAACAGCTCTCAGTGGATTTTGTGCTTCATTAACTCACTAATTTTTCTTTTAATTTGTAGTTAACTTTAACATAAACAATTTGAAGGCGACAAGTTCGTTATTAATTAACAACATTATCTTTTTTAAGTTATAATTAAAATAAAAAATAAAAAAAATTCAACACAACAAGTTGATTTATACATTTTTTTTGGTAATATATGTTAGTTTACCGGCAACTTAGGTGCACTAAGCTGCAAAAAATGACAAAATTAACACAAATATCACAAGAAAATGCAAAATTGGTCAAAAAATACCCAAATTATCAGTAGACCAAAATATTGTATAAAAAACAAAAATATCAACTTTAAGATACCAAATTTGTAATTTTACCTCATTTTTATATTTAATTGTTTCATAACCTAACATAGAAGAAAAACTATACTACATGCTAGTTGATGTGGAACTTTAGTATACACAATTGTATATGAGTCAATTTTATAGACTTTTATGTGATTTAGTCTAGTGGACATTGGGATTCTAAACAATAGGTTGTGAATATTATTTTTGAAAAGTGGGAAGAAAAGTATTGGATGACTATCATCATTTTAATATTTGATATTTTATTTTCTCAACTACCACTTTGTGGTGAGAGGCACGTGCGATCTCTTTTTATTGATGTATATATGTATGTAGTTATCAAATTGGGCTAAAAGATAGAATAACAAAAAATATATACATGAGGAATAAATAAATTATTGCTTTCACCTAGCCACCTTCATTTCGTGTACGACTTTACTTCCACAAATATTCCACAATTTGAAGTTTGTGGACCAGTTTACTATTTTCCCGGGTCGGGTCGGTTTACTTTGGTCTGGATCAGAACTCGGGTTTAGGTCATTTGACATCTTTATTTATGATAGATATAATATCTAATAGTCAGTCAAATTTCATGTTAGACCTATATCACTCAAATAAAACAGCGACCCATTAATAATAAAATACTAATGTGTGCCCCGTGCTACGCACAATATGTTATTTGGGTATGATATTTTATTAGTTGTTAGTGTAAAATTTTTTCACTATAATTATGTTGAATATCATTAAATAATGTCACAAAAGTATAATAAATAAACAAACACCGAAATATATGTGTGAAATATGTCACATCTGTGATGTTAGATAAAATAAAATATAATTGACAAATATATATATATAAATAGTTCATTAATAGTTTGCTCGTTAATATATGCATTTAGATAACAACGTAAAACAAATAAAATAACAATTTTCACTATTTATGAACGTAGAAATCGTAATCTTTTTGGGAGATATCGACATTTTTTAGACCAGTCTACAGGTAAAATAAAATTGACAGTTGTTCGCGCATTTGGCCTAGCAAAGTTTGGTGGTACAGGAATGATAAATGTAAATGTTAGGTTATTGAATAGGTTGATGTGGTCTTGTAATAGCTGTTTTCCATTTTCCTAGAAGTGTTATATAGTATGTGAGAATATTAAATATTTTTGAAGTATTGAATCTCAAATTAAAGTAAGATTGTACCTTTTATTTGAAACTCTTGAAAAAAGCAGCTGCTCGTGAAACAGAAATTCACCATGTTTGTTTAGTAACTTTAAGTCAATAGTTCCACTATAGTCTCTTACAGTAAGATGTATGGAGAACCTGAGCCGAAGAGTAACTTAATTTGTGCATTAATAATAATAAAATATAAGTACAATGAAATTGAAGATAATATTACCTAAAAGTTGCGTTTACAGTAAAATGCCTATCATATTAAATATTTTTTCAGCCCAAAATAATTTTACAATTTTACCCAATCTCCAAACATAATTTAAGCCCAATAAAATACAGTAATTTCTTAGGCTATTAGCCTAAAGAAGCCCATCATATTAAATATTTTTTCGGCACAAAATAATTTCCAAAGTTTAGCCTAATAGCCAAACATAATTTAAGCCCAATTAAATACAATAATTTATTAGGCTGCAAATCTTAAAAGGCGAATGATATTAAATTTTTTTTCGGCACAAAAATAAAATAGTTTTGAAGGCTACAAATCAAAAAGTCCTTTCCAAACCAAAAAATTAAAGCCTTGAATTCAATTTATCACAGTCCACCTCTAAATATTAAAATATCTTTTAATTTAAACAAAAATGAACTAATATACACCAATTATTACAATTTCAATATGTAGATAGAATTATAAATATGACCAATTAAATACAATAATTTATTAGGCCAGAAATCTTAAAAAGTACATCATATTAAAACTATTTTTGGCCCAAAAATATTCCCCTATTTTTTAGCCCAATCTCGCAACATAACTGAAGCCCAATTAAAAACAATAAGTTTTTAAGCTACAAATCTTTAGAAGCCCAGCATAGTAAATGTGTTTTCGGCCCAAGATAATTCCCCAGTTTAAATCAATCTCGAAATATAATTTGAACCCAATTAAAAAGTCCATCATATTAAATCTATTTTCGCCCCAAAAATATTCAACTATTTTTAGCCCAATCTCGCAACATAAGTGAAGCCCAATTAAAAACAATAAGTTTTTAAGCTACAAATCTTAAAAAGCCCATTATATTAACTATGTTCTTGGCCAAAATAATTTTCCAAGTTTAGTCCAATCTCTAAATTAAATACAATAATTTAGACTACAAATCAAAAAATAATAATTTAGGCTACAAATCAAAAGATAGAATAAATCAATATTTTTAATTTTTTCTTGATTATGTAATGTAGTTTTTTATTAATATTTTTAACTACAGTTAGTTTTTATTTATGTGAAATTGATTATTAAGCTTAGTTAAATATTATTACAAAAATGGCAATTTTTATCTAATTTCTTGAAATATGTATTTTTTAGTTTATTAATATCATTTTTTGTTAGATAAAAATAGCACACCATACTAAACTGTCTAAAATAGTAAAATCGCACCATTAGTTTATTTTTTGAAACGACAATTTTAGATTTCATGATTGAAAAATCATACTTGGCATTCGACTCTATATTACCCAATCGAAACTACATCACCACAGAACACGCCTAGTATTATCTTGCCACAATCGACTAAGAAAGCTAGTCTAACTTTTTTGAAATTAATCTCAATAACTCTACATGTTTTGAGATTTAAATATGACCAGAAAAGAAAAATCATGTACTAAACATTGAGGTTACCTATTAGTATTAGCAAGTTTTCATTCAATGATTTCTAAAAACTATATAATGTATTAAGTGCAGCACATAGGCTCCTATGAACTTAATGTGCGTGTGTATATATATAATCATCTCAAAAATGAATATTTGCCCAAGCAAATCGAAGTTGAAATTGACAGCAATTAAAAATTAAGTGACTAAATTGGCTAATTAAGTTCAACAAAGAACAATGAAACATCAGTAAATCATGGGGCCAATTTGAAAACTTAGCCAAAAAAATTAATTAAAATAAATAAAATACTTTCAAAATAAATTGATTGACTAAGAGAATAACGTACAGATTCGATAATGAGTCAGAAATTATTATTAATCAAACTCAACACCTATCCAAAGCCAAAGAGATAACAAAGTTAACAATTGTTTACCGTAGAGATTTCAGAATGACGAAATAGATGAATTAAATTTGGCTGTAAAGTTTTGTTCACCGGAAAAGATTCAGACTTGGAATGAATTATTCTCTGTGCGGGATAAGAGAACAACATAAATTATTATTAATCAAACTCAATACTTAACTAAAACCAAAGAGATAGCAAAGCTAACAATTGTTTACCGTAGAGATTTCAGAATGTCTGAAATAGATGAACTAAATCTGGATGTAAAGTTTTGTTCACCGGAAAAGTGTGGCTACGGGATAAGAGAAGATAGAAAAAACCCTTCACGTCTTTCACGTTCTGTTGAAGAAGAATGTATTAGTGGGATAATGGAGAATATTATGGGATATAGTTAAGATCACGTTAGGGTTAGGAAGTAAATAAATTAATTAATGTATAAATTAAATAATTTATGAAAAGTGAATAATTTGTTGAAATTAATTAATGTATAAATTAAATAATTTATGGAAAGTGAATAATTTGTTGATAAACATAAATATAACTACTTTATGGATAAAGTAAATATTTTTCTAATTAAAATAATTCTAAATTCTAGAAAATTAGGGTTAAGGAAAAACTGTGCTATAATATAGTAGAAGATGTTTAAAATAAAGTAATGATAACATAATTTAAGGATCACATCACATCTAGTGATCCACCAAACAATAAACTATTGTTTTAAAATAATTAAAGTATTGATATTATAATTAAAGAATCATATGACATCTCTAGCTTATAGTTAACTCAGTGTTTGTCTCAATTCTATGCAATATTACAATGATCGTGATTCGTGACTCAAATAAAATATATCTCATCTGGGGTTATTAACTTCCTCTATTTATTTTAGAGTAGAAAAAGCCTCATCTGGTGGAATATAATTTTTTATTTTAAATTCTTATTTCATTTTATATTTCATATATATATATATATACAAATATTTAAGATATGTTAAAATATTTATACATGTTAAATACTCTTTAATAAGTGTATTTATAAATTTACACGTATCACAAATTTACATTTATGTAATAGAAGAACATAATTTGAAATAAAAATTTCTATAAACCAAATGGATTCATATCGTAAACAAGAATAATATTGTTTTTAGTTAATTAATTTTATATTTAAATTCATTTATTTTTAATTACATTAATTAAGTCCATTAGCTCAACTGTTTTATTTAGACTGGTCTCTTTAACCAAAAAGAGAGCATATATTTTCAAATCCAATGAGAGGTAGTTAGATAAACTCAGTCATGTTCATGTAAATATCTATTTTTGGTAGTTGTTAATTAATCAATCATACTTCACATGAATACAAGATATTTTGATCAAAATAGAAAATAAATTATAAGTATTGCTTCTTCTCTAAGTATTTCTAAGGGCTTTCCTCTTTATTGTTGTAAAGTGTGCAATAAATATCATTTCATTCTGAAACAATAATTTCTGTAGTAATAGACATTTAAGGATCCGAAATTCAAGGCTCTCAGAACCTCGAGATATTCTATGTTAATATAATAATTATTCTCAAATAAGATTATCAATGTATATATTTTAAAGATTCTATACTATATCAAATTAATAAATTTGATTTGATCTCCATCGCATATTTATAAATGAATTCAATATTTTTCACCACTCAATTATTAACTGTGATGCACAAACACTTAAAAAAATAATATGTCGTGTCGGATACCTAATCGGACACGACACTCATCTGACTTTCCGACACCGTATCTAATATAAAAATAAATTTGTTTGCTAAATAAAATAAAGTATGAACACCATAATAGACGTAGTTAGATGGTATGTATATTATGTATGCATTATTTGTGACACTTAGAGGTATAAGTCGAGCCGAGTTGATTCAGCTCGAACGAGCTCGGTCGAGCTTCACAAGCACGAACTCTTAATCGAGCTTGAGCCCGAGCCCACTTGTCTCTGAAAAAAGCTCGTGAGTTTTTATTTTTAAGTATATTATTAATTTTTTATTCTTATATTAATAAATATATATTAAATAATTAAAAGAAATAAAAAGTTCGACTCGGCTCGAGCTCGCGAGCTTGGGATCGGACTCGAGCTCGAACCCAAGCTCGAAAATTTAAGCTCGACGAGCTCGAGCTCGTCCATTAAGACTCGAACTCGAGCTCGAGTTTGAAAAAATCACCAAGCTCGACTCGAGCTCTACTCGTTTACACCCCTAGTGACACTTGATATTATTTTACTTATTTTTTCTGATTTTAAAAAATGAAGTATTTATTTTTCTTTCAAATATATATATATCTTTACAAATTAAATACAAATTTATAATATATAATAGTCATTCTTATAGTTTATTTCTCTAACCAGTCATATTTGAATTAGAATGAAAAAGACTAATTTATATATTTTAACGTAAATTAATAAACATATATATGTATATTAATTTATATATACATATTTTATTAGCAGTTTTGAGGCCGTATCGTGTCCTAATATTTTTAAACTACCATATTTTATGTAATGTCATGTCGTGCGCTATATTCCGTGTCCGGTGCTCGTGTATCATAACTTTTCAACTAGTGAATCTGTTAATGTGTATAACTTTTTTGTACGTCACCTACTCACGTGTAGTTGTAATAGTTGCATCACGCGTAATAGTGCTCGGGTATAAAATATTTTTTAAACTTGTGTATTGAATTTTAGGAACTTTTTACGAAGTTCTTAAAATAATATTTATATTTAAAACATCATAATAATGTCTTTCAACTAATGTGTAAAATAATGTTTATATTTAAAATTTTGTAATAATGTATTTCAATCCAACTATTTAATTTTTCATTCGAAATAGTTCGAATTGTAGACTTCAGAGATTGATGCACATGAGTGTAAATGTGTAATTTATTGATTTACTAACATAATAATAAAGAAACTTGATACGGAGTATTTACGTACTCGTATATACGAGGAGAATACGTATACGAGGTGATTGTGTTAATACTGAAGGAATGTACATTACCTCAATATGAACGATATGAATGAAGTTACATACGAGGCAAAATATACGAGTTAAATGTACTATAGAATACGAGCTCAAGGCTGTTCATCAGGCCCATAAAGGAGGCCCAGCCCTATACTATTTTAGTATAAATATCTAATGAACCATTAAACATATGACAAGTGGCAGTCCATTGTTGGCCCATATGTCAGTTCATGAATAGTGGTTTAGGAACCTATAAATACAACAATAAAGGCTCATTGTGGGGACGGATGTTTTTTGACCACCTACGAGCTATTCTAAATACGAATAAAACCTTAAAATAGAACTACGTCAGACTTGATCCCTTAGAGTGGTACGTAGGCAGCTTGTAGTACGAGTACAGTCTTAAGAAACATCTACACGAATATTTGACTAGATCAAAACTAAGCTTTGAAAATTTTACATAATTATTAAAAAAAAAATTAATTAATTATTGCATCTCAAAACCATTTGTGTTGCATGGCATTCTTAAGCTCAACGCAACGGTCTAGGGAACAGAATCCATGGATACCAACTTATTGGTTGGGCTTGATTTGGGCCTTGGAAGTCATATTATGGGCCTTTAGATTGTTTGATGGGATCAGGCTTAAATTGTGGGCCATTTAGACTGTTAATGTGGTTTGGGCTTATGAGTTTCACTTTAGATAGGGACACTCGTGATTCTTCAAAACCGCACCATTGATCGTACTAAATCTAACCACCAATAAAATTAGACAATGTCTTGTACCAGGCCATATATTATATGTAATTATTTATATTATTTGTATTATGTATAAGTAATTTTCGAGAAAAAAAATTAAAACTTATACATACAAATATACAAAAAATCAATCTAATGTGAAAACTTGTGTAGGGATATGTGGTATAATTTAAAATACAAATTAAAGTTAATTGGCTAGATATAGACACTAAGTTTTTTTTTTTTTTAGAATATTTTCAAAACCTAAACTCTATAATTAGAATATTAATATTAAGAATTTTAGTTTGACTATATCACTTGAGCATTGATGATTGGTGGTTAGATTTAAAAGTTTCTCAAGTTTTTCGGGTTAAAACTTAAAAGCTCAACTATTATTATCATGATATGAGTTTTCATTAAATATCTTGAAGTAATTAGGAAATATTAATTTTTATTCTTCTTTTGCAAAATTAGTATCTTCTTAAATTTTTGTGAGATTTTTTGGCATAAACAATGGGCACAGAGAAGTAAATCATTATATTCCAAAAATGGAATTTATTATTCTTAAAAGCAATTGAACATATATTTGAAAAATGAAATTCAAATAATAAGGTCCATAACACGCGCACCGGATATGGATGAATTCTTTAGTAAATACTCAACACCAAAAAACAATTCTTTTTTTAATGCACTTAATTAGGACCAAATTACACCTAATTAATGCCATAATCTCAAGTGATTGCTCTTTAATTTCAATGAAAGACAATGCTTTCGTGCCTATATGGTTTCCCAACTTTAAGTATAAATGAAAACTGAGATAATTAAGGCCAAAGAAAGGTAAATACATAAAAATTTAAATAATTAGGTCTTTAAAAACTTTGGAATATTAGGAGAGTTTTTGGTTATAAAGATCAATCGATAACTCTTGGCAATTGGGGTTTCATATTAAAGTTCTATTTATAGAAAAAATTGTAAATTGGACATATGACTTGTTTGATTAGGCGCCTGCCTTTCACTTAGCAAGTGAAATTTGCAATTATTTTTTATATCTTTAATGTTGATGCAAGACTTAGTGTGACAGTTCATAATTTGATACAAATAAATAATCTTATAAATATATACAGTATATTCTTATAAATAATATATTTTAAATTTTTCGCCCATTACACGGATTATATTATTATACATTTATTGTACCAAACTTAGTTTTTAAATTATTAGCTTAACTTTGATTGTATTTGTTAATGTTGTAGGGTAGTTGAAAACAATGTTATACTTTTAGGATGGAGACTGAATAATGAGTTAAAATATAATTATCTACAATAAATACCTAATGAACAATTTGGGTAATAAATTGTAAAAGAAGACTGATAGTTTAAGAAAATATTTGATATAAGAACAATATTTTGCGAGTGTAGATTTTACAAATGATCCTAAATTTCTGGTAAAACACTGAAATTTCGATAGAATTCAAAATCTACTTTCCATATGATTTTGTAAAATATCTATTAGAATTTTATTGAAATCCTAAATTTTCGGAAACCTCCACATAATTAAAAAAAGATTAAAAATACAAAATATATATTACTGATTTTTTTAATATTTAATTCAACAAATTTGATATGTTATAATTTTATTTTATTTTGAGTTGAGTTGACTGTCTCAAGCAAAATTTTATGATAATCTTCATGGCAATTTCATCTATATCAGATCACAACAATTTTGCTTAGACAAGATTCTTTGACCAAATCTTATTCTTTTCACTTGACCAATTTGAAAACCTCACAATGAAAATGAAAATATATTTCCAAAAAACAAATCAAATAGGAAATCACATGAAATCTGCTGAAAATAAAATCACCTCAAAAAACAAATGAAATCAAAAAGGAAAGTAGGGAACAAGAAATCTTCACATTTAATAATATTTTAACCAAAAATTAAATAAAAAGTTCAAAAATTTAATATTCAAACACAAATATCGATAATTGGACTTTATTTTCCGATTAAAGTAATGTCACTCCACCATTTTCCCTTATAAAATCAAAACATCCCTTTCTCATTTCTCTTCAGCACTGAAATTTACTCTAATCCAGAAAATTTCATTGCATTTCTCAATCTAAAGCTACAAGAAAAAAACCCAGAACAAAACCCATTTGAGTGATTTTCTTAGCTATTCCGATGACGCAATTAAAGCCTATACTGTCACACTTAGACCCCATAATCCCCTCCTCCACCGGAAAGTTCAAGACGCCGTCGTATTATGCCCTGCACCGCCTGCGTTTCCACCCAAGGCTGACCCTCTGGTCCTTCTTGTTCCTATTTTTCCTTCTCCTTTTCTTCCTCTGCTCGCCGCCGTCCTCCTCCGCCGCCGGAAAACGCCGCAACCTTCAGACCACCGTCCTCCCTCCGCGGGCCCATTTGCCTTCGAATTGGGCCGTCAAGGCTCGTAATTCGGCCCGACCCAAATCCCAATCGGGCCTAACTGTACTGGTCACTGGGGCAGCTGGTTTTGTTGGATCCCACGTGGCGATCGTGCTGAAAAATCGAGGGGACGGTGTGGTTGGCCTCGATAATTTCAACAATTACTACGAAACCGGGCTGAAGAAGGCCCGAAAAACGTTACTCGATCGTCACGGTGTTTATATCATCGATGGCGACATAAACGATGGGGCTTTGTTGAGTAAGTTGTTTGATTTAGTCCATTTTAGTCATGTAATGCATTTGGCGGCACAGGCTGGAGTTAGATATGCAATGCAGAACCCTAATTCTTACATCCACAGTAATGTTAATGGTTTTGTTAGTTTACTCGAAGTGTGCAAGAATGCGAACCCTCAACCTAGTATAGTTTGGGCATCATCTAGCTCGGTTTACGGGCTCAATTCAAAGGTACCCTTTTCAGAAAAGGATAGAACTGATCAACCTGCTAGCTTATATGCAGCCACTAAAAAAGCTGGTGAAGAAATAGCACACACTTATAATCACATTTACGGTCTTTCTATAACCGGGCTGCGTTTTTTCACTGTTTACGGGCCATGGGGAAGACCAGATATGGCTTATTATTTCTTCACTAAGGATATATTGAGAGGTAAAGAGATTAAGATATTCGAAGGGGCTGATCATGCTACTGTGGCTAGAGACTTTACGTATATTGATGATATTGTGAAGGGTTGTTTAGCAGCTTTAGATACTGCAAAGAAGAGCACGGGCAGTGGGGGAAAGAAGAAAGGGGCAGCTCAATTGAGGATATATAATTTGGGAAATACGAGTCCCGTTCCTGTTGTGAAGCTCGTGAGAATATTAGAGAAGTTATTGAAGGTAAAGGCAAAGAAGAAAGTGTTGCAAATGCCAAGAAACGGAGATGTTTTGTATACGCACGCGAATATAAGTTTGGCGAAAAACGAGCTTGGTTATAAGCCCTCGACTGATCTAGAAAGTGGGTTGAAAAAATTTGTGAAATGGTATATAAATTACTATGGTGGCAAGAAGAAGAGTGCATGGTGAAATTCTGAATGAACTTTATGTTTTATGTTTCACTTTGGTGCTTTTATGGTTTATTATGCTTTTCGTTATCAAATGCCCGTCATACTCATTTCAGTTTATGCTCTCGTTTGGTGTAGTGTTGTCTAATTGCGGGAATGAGAGCAAGCCCTGCATTTTCTAGATGCTGGTGGTATGGAGGGGTAAATAAGTTCTCTTAATTGATTTGCACATTGGTTTTTTTTTTTAGCTTATTTTATTTGTTTGTAGGTAGATATTGTACATTATGTGATGGTACAAACTATGCTCATTTGTGGACTTTCACTATTTCCGTGAGACGCTAATAAAGACTATTTATGTTCTTTTCCTCTCTTGGTGTATTGTTGCGTTTTTTTAGTTGTTGTAGAAGTTGGCATTAGATAAGCTTCTGCTGCATTTTTCTCGAGAATAGCATATGACTATTTGTTGTTGTGCACTACACTTGGATGTAATGTTGATAACATTTTATCGTTCCATTGACATTTTACTGCATATTGTTTTTGGTCTCTTTGATGTCCCAAATTGTCAAGTTTTAGTCACACTTTTTTCGTTCTTTTTTCCGATTTTTATGTTAGTTGATTGATGCTTCATTCTTCTTCTGATATGCGCAAAGAAACCAGCTTTAAAACCTCTATAATATTAGTTTCCTCAGAGATTCAAATCCTTGCTTAGCCATTGTATCAGTGAAGAGTGAGATTTGCTGTATTCTTGTACTTTACCATGTTTTATTGTCCGATTCTTTGGAATATGAAATGTTTTGGAAGTATTTATACTTCAGACGGGTTTTTAGTCGAATTATTATTATTATTATTATTATTAAGTCTGTTTGAAGAAATTAGTACACATGATCAATAATTTGCTTGATGTAGCACGAAAACCTTGTGTTACATGGACTGAGAAACATGAATGGTGTCCCTCAGTTAATACCATGAACAGAGAATTTTGTGTTTCACGATAATGAACTAAGTGAATTAACTTCACTAATGTTCGAGAATCGATATTTTACAGTTTTTGGAAGCCGTTTGAGTTAACAAATGAATTTTATGAATTCTGCACAATCTTGTGTGTTGGATGTGAAATCTTTTTGGTTGTTTCATAAAGATATATTTCTTCCATATATTCGTTAGCATTTGTTATCAATTGGTTTTGTAAAAGTGAGTTTTTATTTGTGTTTGTTTGTTTCAATGGAGTCGAAGCAGCAGCTGCATTCTTCAAACACTCCCACTGTCTTCGTCCAACTTGTGGATATATCCCCATGTACAAATTTGACTCCAATAATTTTGTGTTGTATTGGGCACCGACATTTTTTCAACATTTCTTTGATACACGAACCGTGTCTGATATATAAAAAAAAAATCATGTCTTTATAGTGAACCTCCCAGCGGAAGTACAATTTTAAAATTTTATCGAGTTCAACTCAAAGTTAGTATATGTTATATCGAAATAAAGCAAAAACAATAAATACAATTGTACCTTTTTGCTTTCTTTAGGTATCGATTTCTATCTACGGCCTTTCTCGTATTCTCACGATCAATAGGTTTGAATCCTACAACACTTCTCAGCCCGTGTGATCAACCGAAGTCTCGAGCACCCCAAATATTGTGCCTCTAAGCGCAGTATCCACACCTTGAACGTCTCCCTTGCTAGTAATAATTGTGCTGGTAATTCGATACTACAACTATGTAGGATTATATGTAAGTGATGGAATATAAAATTCTTCCAACTTGGAGAATACGATGAGTTACAACACTAAGGAAAAACCCTAAGGATTTTGGGAGATATAATTTCTCATTTGAATCACACATCGAATAGAATAAATTGTGTAATTCAATGCATCGTATAATCGCATGAATATTTCTCTACACATTCAAGATCACTCTCATTTGAAGACATTCATATACCCATATATATATATGGAGACACGAATGAATTAGGATTAGGAAAACTCTAATTTTCGTCCATAACACAAAACCTAGTAGAAAAAGGGATTCTAGGAATTCTAATCCCACTATATGTGTGTCTAAAATCTTCCATATATAACTACATATCAAATCCCCTTATATTAGGAACTAATTCATTATATTTGGGATTCTACAATGCAATAAATCTCCACTAAAATCCAAAGACAACTTTCCTAATTAAATTGTCTTCCAACAATTTTATTTCAACCTATTAATTAATTATATTAATCTCAAAGACTAATTAAATTAATTAACTCTCAAGATTTATTAATTGGGCTTTCATTAATAAATCCCTTGGGCCTAGTCTATTAATTAATTGATCCAACGATCAACCAAAAAGTGCAATTAATTAATTCAAACCCAAAACTTAATTAATTAATTTATTTCATCATGAATCAATATCCAATATTAATCCATATATATAATTATATATAGCCCAATTCCAAATTGGCTATTTCGTACATATAATCGGGAAGTTTATTTAAGTTTGTGTGTGACCCCTTAGGTTCATTCCAAAGCTAGCAGTGAGACCATTTTCTAAACGGCTCGGTAATAATTAATCAATCATTACCTCGATTAATCATTATGCCAAATAATTAATATTAGTCATGAATTAACCACCAATTAATTCACGACTCTCACAGATTGAGTTCGATGTCTAGCAACTTCGACTCAACCCTTAGATTCAAATAATTATAACAGACCTCTCCTGATTATGATCGTAGCATGTGTCTCATTCTTCTGTCAAATCTTCTGATTAAGTCTAGGATTTGGTTGCCAGTCGAAGTCATACTAATTTAATCATATATCTATGTCAATTGGCAAATGACGACTTATGTCAACTAAGCAAGGATCACACACCTTTTATTTACTTACTTCAGCCGAAGATTTCTAGTCAAATCATTATCAAGACAGCATAGGAGATTCGCTAATCACACGATTAGAGACAAATCTCATCTAAGAACCGTCTGCCAAATCACATAACCAAACTACACCCAAAATAGCCCATTGTGTGATTATCCATGTAATCATGAACTAGATCAAAGTGCAGTGGGTCATGCATTTGAACAGCCGCGATCCCTCAAGTCGTGAGGATCATCACAAGCCTACGTGACCGTGGAATTTCATATTCGACACGTCCACCAATATGAATTTCCACTGGGGTTGCTCAATTCATCATCCCAGATGTGAACCCTCATATGTTTCATAGGTTCCCAACCAATACCCATGGAACAAGGTACATTTCTAAAAGGAAATGCAACATACAAGCAAGTCTTGACGAGTCATTGATATCCCTAGCTCAATTATTCTATGACTTGGAACGTTTTTAGGATTACAGCCGTTCGAGTACATTCCATGATCACCATCCAATGCGTGACCGAACACATAGCTCTATGTAACCCAAGGGACTTTATTACATACATGTAATGACAGAAGATATATAATAAAGAAAAAGTCATATAATAAATAACGATTAAAAACAAGACTGTTCTCGTAGTGTCGCTAAATTTTGACAACCAATTGATTTGCCGGGCACCAAACACTAACAATTTAATCATACATCATATGTTAATTCATTATTGTGATTGATTTTTATGCAAGAAAATCCTTGTAATATCTCTTTTCCTGCTCAAACATTTTTCAACAAGAAATACGGGGTCAATTGGATGGCCTACTCCTCCTTCAAAAAAAAATTTTGGAGAAAAAAACTATAAAAAATGCATTTGTTTTGCATTTCTTGAAAAAATTCTTCCAAAAAAATCTCTCAAAATTACAAATAATTTCATTTTTTTTTTCAACAAATTAATTTTACTATTCATGATTTGACAGTTAATACAATCAATTAAAATAGTTTTTCCGACTATCTTTCAAAGTAAAAAATCAATTTAATTACATATTCTAATACAAAATAATGCAACGTTTAAAATAAGATCCATTGTGGCTATTTTCAGACGTCTAAATCAACGAGTTTGACTAACCATATTTAATAAAAATTATATTTAAATACCAACTCAAATAAATTTATCACAATAAAAAACATATCACATCAACTACAATCATTACTTATTTTTATCTTAAAAATCTCATCTTCCAAATCACATTTCTCATTTTTACCTTGAAATTTTTTTTTCAGAGATGAATATGCCATCCAATTGAGCCCTACTTTTTCACTCCTTTTCGTAATCATCCCAACTGGGTTTTGATTATCCTCAGTATCTATCCAACTTGGGCTTGACATGCAAGGCTTAGATAATCCAACTTGGGCTTGACAATACAAGGCTTGGATAATCCAACTTGGGCCTTGGGCTTAGGTTTCAACAATTTAAACCCTAACGGTACGTTTGGATTGATGGATTTGGATTTGGAGGAAGGATTTCAAATGACACCTAAAATTGTGTCATTTGAAAACCACCGTAGTTGTGGTTAAAAGAACTCAAAATGAATGGCGAGGGATTTGAAATCCATCATCATCCAAACGAACTTAAATGGATTTGTCGATGAATTTGAAATCCATGAATTTCAAATCACTCGATCCAACAGAAATGGAGTTAACGAGTTTGATTATTTTATTCGAATAAATTTTATTTTCTAATATTCAAGTGTTCTCTTTCAACATTACAATCCTAAAACACTAACATGGTATCAATTATCAAGATTGATAATATCATTTTACATATAACACTCACTATATGGATGAATAAATCTCATTTAATTGGATTGCAAAGCTGATAATTCAACCTTTTTCGCAGTACAATTTCCTCAAAAAGTTTACATAAATTTGAAAAAAAAAGAAAGAAATGATTGCTTGTATCCATCAAAAGATGTGTTGATTGCAACAAGTTTGAATCAATACTGGATAGCAGATTGGAATTGAGGGCAATGAACAGCAGATGGAGATTTGTGCTTTTTCATAAAAGTAAATGCTTTTCTTCCTAACTTTTGTAGCACAATAATCACACTCTTTAAATACATGAAATATATTTTTTATTAGCTTGTGTATGTATTAAATTTTCTTTAAGAATCTAGAACATTATGTTTGGCAATAACTCGAGAGATTGGTATTATATATTTCGATGTGAAATTTGTTATTAATTAACCATAATAAAAGGATGTATTAAGTGGTGAAAAATGTGATATGATGAAACCTTTTTATGATGGAGAAGAGTACACCATGGAGATGGTAAAGGCTTTTGTCATCATGACATCATGCATACATATGTTTGTAAGTTGTGTATAGTAAGTCGAGTTTTTTTTTTTAAATATATTTAGAGGGTGTTTGGCTAAGCTTATAAGCTTTTTTAAACATCTTACAAGATGTTTGAGAGCTTATAAGCTCTTCAAAAGTGTTTGGATAATTATTTAAAAAAGAGCTTATAAGACCAAAAAAATAAGATGTTTGAGTCTTATAAGCAAATAAAAACTAAGTAAGCTAAACCCAACTTATTTCAAAATCTTAAATTTTGGATGTTGTTTATATTCTTAAAAGATACAAATAACTCTAGTTAATTTCTCATTTCCAATAATACCTTCTCCGAAAAATATTTATTTTTATTATTGCACTCTCTCGTATAACATTTGAAAACATCTTATAAGTCCAATAGACTTATTTTACCAAACACTTAAGAGCTTATTTTTTAAATAAGATCAAACATCTTATAATCTCTTAAAACATCTTATAAGGTGCAAGAGCTTATAAGATGTTTTAAATAAGTTTAGCCAAACACACTCTTAATCAAAGCAGCACGATCAATATAGAAAACTTGAACACATTACTGGAAAGTGAACCATATTTTGCGCGATAAATAGTTTTAGCAAAAGTCTTCATTTTGAGGTCTTCTTATCGCCATGGAAATGGAGAAAGTCATAAGACAACTAATCACACTTAACCAATATATTATGATATTTATTGAAGTTCAACAAGACAACTCATACAGTTTTGGAGTATTAATGTTGTGGGGTGTGTTTAGTTGAAATTAGTTAAATGTACACTTAGATTGTAGTCCTTGTTAGGAGCTAGTTAGGAACTTGTAGGTCTTTTTCTTTCTTTTTTTCTAGAATAAAATCAAGATATTTTATTTTTTCCACAATTAAGTTTACCGAAAAAATCAATTCGTGTCTTATATCATTGATACGAATTAGAATGAGTTTTTAATTAAACTGAATTTTATTATAAAAAAAACCCCAGATGTTCTTTCAAAGAACTTATTAATAAGGTTGTTTTTTTGTCTTGTAATGCAGTTGGATCGATATTTAGTCAATTTTCTAGACCACTTAGAAACTTGAAAGTCTTCGATTTCAAACTCAATCACGTCGTGAATGGTGGGAAGATTTTAAAAAGTGGTTGTCATAATTATTTTTTTGGTAACTTTATGCTATAATTTTTCTCTCTAATGCCAACCAACAAGGACAACTATGTATGATTTATTTTTCTAATCCTCACATATATACTATTAGGTTCTCTATATCAAATTTGTGTTTTATGATTTATTCCAGTTATTTATATATATACATATATGCTATATATATATGCGCGAAGGGTTTAACATTACATCATTTTCATGTTTAGATAAAAGATTTCACAATTACATTATTTTTATAATTTTTGTTTCATAACTTAGTTCTAGTTTAATTTTGATCTAATTTATTATGCGTTTTCACATTTAGTTTAATAATTTTCAAATGTCTCACATTTAGTCTCATTTGGATTTTCTATCCAAAATTTAACGATCAACTCCGCTAGTCAATATTTTTTACTAGACTTTTAAAGAAAATTTTGACAAAAATGACATGTGATATTGACTAAAAATATCGGTATATTTAATATAATCCGTGTTTCATTTCATTATAGCACAAATGTTTTCAAAAGAACTCAGCACTAATGGAATAAACCATTAAATTTTGAAAGAAAATTTTATTTGAGACTAAATAAGTGACATTTCTATAGTTATAAAATTAAATATGACAAATTTGTAATGAATGAGGACAAATATGAACTCGAACTGGCTATGTTTGTTTATGTTTTTGAGATGAAATTTTAAATTTTTCTCGGGAATGGCGTACTATAGAAATTCGTGTGAAAATGGTAGGTATTTGTTTATGTTTTTAAAATTAGGTTGAAAGTTGTAAGAGACGTCAAATCAATAGTGATAGGTTGATGGATGATTTGTAGAATAATTATGTTAGTGTTGTATATAATGATTATGTAAATTAAAAATAAAAAAAATATGGATAAAAAATTGTAAAGTATGAAAGAGAAAGTGAAAAAATGATTTATAATAAATGATTTGATTGGTAAATGTATGAAGTGATTTGTATATGAGTGATAGTTAGTTATATAGGAGATTGAAAAAATAGAGTTGAAAAAAGGGTAATTGAGATGAAAATTTGGTGGGTTAAGTTTATTTTGAATTTTGTGATTTAAAATAATGAAAATGGATTTTGAAAACATAAACAAACAAGTTCGGAAGAAGAAAATGCAATTTTTGTCAACTAAAGTAGAGCTAAGTTGTAAAAACTAAGGAAAAAAGACAAAAGCAAAAGCAGAAAGGTTAATTTTAGGTAGATATAAATGACAACTTTCACATTTGAAACTTGGCTAATGAAAATATTAAATACAAAGAATCCTAGGTGACTGAAATTGTCCTCATATACAAGGGACAAGTCACATATTAGTATATTACAAAATATGTAAGATTTTTTATTTATTTTCACAGTTTCGATTCTGGACCCATCGGTTCAATCCAAACTGTTCTATTAAATAATACAAAACCTCGTAAATTATATTATTGATAATGAAAATGTATAAATGGAGTTATAATAATTTATTTTTTTTTGATAACCCAGGAACCCACAGCCGCTACTGGCGGAGCCCCGACCACTCATTAGAGCGGAGGCCCGACCACCAGTGCGCACAGGGTAAACCTGGGGGTTGGCACAAGACCCGCAACCTTGGCACAAGAAAAAATTATCTCATTTTCTTATTTATAAATAAGAAAATGAGATAATTTTTAGCCTATATAAAATAAGAAATTATTATCTATTTTAAATAAGTAAAGGTATTAATCTATAATACGAAAAGATATTGATCTAACACACGCACTATTGCCAATTCTAGATTTATCTTCAATTAATCACTTTACAGAAATATAGAAAATAGAAGTTTAAATATATATTAGAAAAATAGTAGACAAGGTGATTTATTAATTTATAGGTTTTAATGAACTCAAGCTTTAGTCAGCAGTAGTGTTTTGAGACCACATTTTAGTTGTGAAGATTTTTAATTAATACTTTGACTTCTAACTTGTGTAATTGAGAATCTTCAAATTAAATAGTAATAATTAATAAAGAATGGGAATGTCTGCAATCCTATAAGCTAAATAGATCTGATGGAGATGCTAACTACTCCTAATAATTGAATCAATTATAGTTATTAAATATTAATTATTATTGTAACAAGAATTGTGAAATTATTTCTCTTCATTTACATAGAGTCACACAAGAGATAAGAAAGTAACATTAAATTTATAAATTCATTTTTAAAGATTAATTCTTCTTTCATGGCAGATATATACTAATACTATGAATAAATTATTATATTATACACCACCATTAATGTATTAAATTTTGGTATTGATATCGGCATATGGCTAGTACGAAAAATTTGATGAAAAAAATGAGAAAATTCAAGTTTTAGTTTTGATTTTAACGAAATCATGATAATTTATAAAAATATTTGGAAAATTACAACGGAATTTTGGATAACTTTAATTATCATAATTAATCTGAGAAAATTCAAATTTTAGTTTTGATTTTAAAAAATAATGATATTTTATAAATATCTTTGAAAAATTACAATGAAATTTTGGATAACTTTAATTATAATAATTATGCGACTTATACATAAATTTTCTCTGTATAATATATGCAAAATTAATTTTGTTAAATAATATGATTGAATTCTGTTACGGAAAATATAAAAAAAAATGCGATTTTACAATAAAATAACAATTAATTCTCATAAAATTTCTTTGAAATAAAATGTACTATAATTATATGTTAAGTAAAAATTATTATTCAAAACCACACTGAATTTTTAGGTGGATCAAAGGAGCTATCACTAGCAGCTCCCATATCTCCATTTTCATACTGCAAGGATAAATTATTAATTAAATGTTGACAATATTAAATTTTCATATGACATAGTGTATTGGTGAGTGAAAAAGTACTAAAAAATATTTAAAAATAAAATAAATAAATATTATTTACAATTTTGAGAAATTTCAGTACGGTTAAAATTTTGATAGATATTTGATAAAGTAATTTAATATCATTTTTTCAATTTCGAAAAATTTTAAGTTTCGACAAAATTTTGAGAAAATTTGAGTTTTGATCGAAATTTCGAAAGATATTTTACAAAATTAAATTGAGACTTCAATTTTTCTTCCAACCCTAAATTTCGATGTAAACATATATTGTGTCATCGCACGTCAATTAATTTACATTCAAAGTAAATAGCCTTTTCTAAAAAGGATATCATTATGCTTAATCACAATGATTATATTGAAGAATTTTTCTAGTGTCATTAACAATAATCGAACAATTTGAATTCAAAATTATGTATACCATACAAATACATAACGCCACATGAAACGCCGTAGTAAGTAGGGTAGAATGGCCCTAACATCCGGAGTATGCTACTTGTCCTATTGGTTATTCCTTTTTCATTGCTTGACAGGGAAGATTTTGAATTCAAATTATTTGAAATAAAAATGGAATGAAAAATTTGTTTTATTCATTATAATAAGTTATAATATATAAAGTGACAAAATATAAGTGGTACTATTAAAAGTTATCACTAAAACTATATTTTAATTGACAAAAAAATATTTTGTTATAAAAGTAATTTTCGCTTAATAATGGCAAAAATTATATACAAATAGTTAGTAACATTGAAGTTTTTATTGTTAACACATTTTAATTCACAATTTAGTGACAATAAATATAATTATAACTATGTTTCTGTCGTATTTTTGAATTATCATTTAAGAAGAATTTTTGTCTCTAAACCTTATTATAATAAAATAAAAATTGTTATCTCGTGATGTAAATGAAGTGACAATACTTCAAATTTTGTCTCCAATATTATCTGAAAAGTTTTGTCAAATATAGTATATATTTTGAAAAATTGAAAATAAGATGCTTCTGATTTTCGTTCGAAATAAAAATGTGTTTGAACTGGTGAACTTATAAATTTTAGGAAATTTACTAAATACCATAAAATAAACTTTTATAGTTAAAAGGCCATGAAAATATTTTTCATTTCCAAAAACTAATTCTGCGAAAAAAAGAAATTCTAAAAGTCCAAGCATTACAATTAATGTCTTTTGGGATTAAAAAAGCTTTCATTAATAAGTTAATAGTTGATCGATTAATTTTTTTTTATCAGAATATGTTATGTAAAAAAATTCAAATGCCAAACCATAAAATACAATTCTTTTAATACATAAGATATTTTTTATTTTAATAAGCAAATAATCAGTGATGACATTTTTAAAATTTTCGAGAAGATAAAAATTTAAAAATTTAAATTATAATTAGTATCAATCATCAATATAGTTTTCAATAAATAACTCTCTATATAAAATTATAAAATTTATATGAGAGTTTATTTTCTCTATCAACCATGGAAAAATCATAAGCATATAGTTTTGTATTTTTTTTTCCTTATGTAATTGTTCTATTTTCTATTTTTTTTTTTTTTTTTGGTTAGACCACTGGTATCCGCGCAACATGCGACTAATCCAGTCGAGCCGGGTAGGACCTCAAAGGGTGGTAAAGCTCTCCCTCCCAAACACAAACTGCATTCCCAAGACTCGAACCCGAGACCTTGGTTAAGCTAGAACAGCTCCCAACCAGCTGATCTACATGTTGGGGGTTCTATTTTCTATTCTATGGCAATCAACCACATACAAAACCTTTAAAAGATTAACTTCATATCATAATGATTTTATTGAGAAAAGTTGAATGAGCATATTAAAGATAGATATGATAAATATAATCATATTTCCCTATCATTTAATGTCCCACACACAACATTTAATCTTTTAAGACATCATTTTTTGCAAAAGTAGTGCTCCAATTACACACAAATAATGCTCATGAGGACATGTGATGACTATATAGCTAACAATCATTTCACAGCATAACAACAAATATTCAATTTTCGTTAACAAATTTAAATAATAAAAAGTTTAACTAAAATGTACTTTTATTAAAGGGTTATTGTAATTTCGACTTATTTTCAAATTTTGGGTATAGATATATATATTGGGTAATATTTTATCAATTTTGTTTGTTGTGTAACGCACTTTTTGAGATGCATCAAGTTTAATAATTTTAGTATTTATCTTTTCACACAATAAAGTGTGTTGTTGTGTGTAATTTTTAAATAAAAAACATAAATTACATATTGGAATCATCAAAATCAATTTCTAATAAAATTATCCCTTAATCGAGCATTAAAAAAGAAAAAAATGGAAAGAAAAGAGATAAAAAATTTGTAAAATACAAGTAGAGTAGAATGTGCATGCATGTGTTTATACGCTCTAAAGTCGTACATTCTGACATAACTTTCCCACTGACACTTTCTTACAATCTCTCTCTTACGTTCACACTCTAATCTCTTACTCCTTGAAATCTACAACTATTCAATGCCTTGTTTGGCAAAACTTACTAAAAAAAACTATTTTTGAATTTTTCTATTTTTGTAAATAATTTTTAGTGTACACGACAATTTCTACCAGCTACTTCTGTTTCATCTGCCTTTATTAGCAAGTAGAACAAATCTAATTTAAACTTTTCACCTACTTTTACAATGTTTTTTTTTCCTAAAAAAAATACACTTTTTTTCAAAACCAAAAGCATTGTCAAACAAACAGGCCTTATAGCTCAACCCCCCTCCCAATATGTCCCATTTTTTTCTTAAAAAAATAGGACCTCAATCAACAAATGATATATGAAAGTTAACAAGTTTTGAATTTGATCATCGAAATCTGATGAAAAAAACGATGCACAAATCATCATCTCACTCTCTTTTCGCTTTCCTTCTTGCATGTTCTTGTTTCATAAACCCCACTTGGGGTAACGCAGAATTAAGAGCATTAATGGACATAAAGTCATCTCTAGACCCGGAGAACAAGTACTTGTCATCATGGGCTAGCGACGGCGACCCGTGCGGCGGCGCGTTCGAGGGAGTGGCCTGCAATGAGCACCGGAAAGTGGCGAATATATCGCTGCAAGGGAAAGGGCTCACCGGAAAAATACCGGCGGCGGTGGCGGAACTGCGGTGCTTGTCGGGACTGTACTTGCATTACAATTCATTGAGTGGGGAGATACCGATTGAGATAGCTAATCTCACTGAGTTGACTGATCTTTATCTTAATGTTAATAATTTGAGTGGGAATGTGCCTTCTCAGATTGGTAGCATGCCTAGTCTTCAAGGTTTGTTCAAACAAACTATGCTTCATATGCTTAGGAGGTTTGAAATTTACAAAAATTGAGTATTTTGAAAATGAAAAAAGATGTTTGAAATTGAAAAATTGTGCTAAAAATGTGTCAAAAAAGTGAATTATTTTTTGAGTTTCTTTTGATCTTTTGGTTCTGATCTGGGGTTTAAATGTAGAGATTTGAAAAGAGAAAAATTATCATGTGCTTGTTGGTCTTGTTTTTAAAAAATTGCTTTTCAAGCTTAACTAATTAATGTGCTGAATTTGCTAGAAATTTACAGTGCTGGAGATGATTTAGAATTTAGACATGGAAAAAGAATTTTGAAATTGTTCTATAAAGCCTATAATTAATTGTTCAAAAGTGAAATTTTTTGGGTTTCTTTTGATCCCTCTTTCCTTTTCCCCTTTTGTTCTGATCTGGGATTAAATTAATTTTTGAGTTTTGAACAAATAAAAGAAATTATCATGATCATGTTGGGTTTTTTTCTTGATTTTATTTTCCCAGCTTAAATAATTAATTAATTTGCTAAAAATTTGCAGTGCTGCAGCTATGTTGTAATAAGTTGGAAGGGGGTATACCTTCAGAGATGGGGTTCTTAAAAAGGTTGACTGTCCTTGCATTGGAAAGCAATAGATTAACAGGTCAAATTCCGGCAACCTTAGGGAATTTGGGGATGCTAAAAAGACTGTATTTGAGTTACAATCAGCTCTCTGGGCCAATCCCTGTTGGATTGGCTAATAGTCCTTCATTGGAAGTTCTTGATGTGCAAAATAATACACTTTCTGGAGTTGTTCCTTCTGGTGAGTTTTCGGTTTTTCGATTTATAACTTGTCAATCTATATTTGTATGTGAGGTTGCATTTGGATTGAAGGGCTTTGACGCAGGACAAAAATCCACTGTCTGTCGTTTAGGGCCTCAAATCGCCATTTTGTCGTGTATCACAGTATTAGACTTGTATTTTAGGATGGATTTCGAACTAAGAAAACGATTCTAATGTTAAATGTAGTTGAAATCCTCAATTATGATTAAAAATAGCTCAAAATGATGTCCTTCGAACAGAAAGCAACCTTAAAGGTGTGTTTGGATTGAGTGATTTGGATTTGGAGGATTGAGTGATTTGGATTTGGAGGAAGGATTTGAAATGACACCTAAGATGGAGTCATTTGAAATCCACCGTAGTTATGGAGAAAATAGGTCAAAGTGAATGTCGAGTGATTTGAAATCCATTATAACTTGGATACATCCAAATGAACTTCATGGATTTGTTGACGGATTTGAAATCCATATATTTCAAATCCTTCAATCCAAACACACCCTAAGTTTCTTTTCGCAAATATCGATTCGGATAATTTGTTTATAATCTTTGTTTTAACACTTGGATCATATGGAAAATGAAGGTTTAAGGAGGATAAATGAAGGGTTCCATTTCAATAACAACCCTGGATTATGTGGTACTGGCTTTTCTTCTCTTAGAGCTTGCACACCTTGGGACAATCTTAACCTCAACCAGATTAACACCTCCACACAATTTCCTAACAAAACGGCAACCCCGAAAAACGTGCCTCAATCGGCCAATTTCCCGTTGAATTGTGGCCAAACCCGTTGCTCGAGGTCCTCATCAAAGTTTCGACAAATAGGCATTGTCACCGGAGCAATTACACTTGCCATCACTTTAACAGCATTGGTTTTTGTGGCTATTGTTCGTTTTCGTCGACGTAAACAAAAAGTCGCGAATAAATCAGATACTTGTGAAGATAGGCTTAGCATTGACCAGTCAAAAGATCTCTATAGCAAGAGAAGCCCGTCTCCTCTTGTTGCTCTCGAGTACTCGAACGGGTGGGGCCCGACGAACGACGATGGCGTGGGCCCCGAGTTTTTTATGCAAGGTTCAAAGTTTAATTTGGAAGAGGTCGAATCGGCTACTCAGCATTTCTCGGAGGCGAATTTGTTGGGAAAGAGTAAGTTCTCGGCCGTGTATAAGGGGATCTTGAAAGACGGATCGACGGTGGCGATCAAAAGCATAAACAAGACGAGCTGCAAGACGGGGGACGATGAGTTCATGAAGGGATTGAACTTGTTGAATTCTTTGAAGCATGAAAATCTTGTGAGATTGAGAGGGTTTTGTTGCTCTAAGGCTAGGGGTGAATGTTTCTTGATTTACGACTTTGCTTCGAAGGGCAATTTGTCTTGGCATTTCGACTATGAGGATGATGATGGTGGGGATATCCTTGATTGGCCGACGAGGGTTTCTATCATCAACGGAATTGCAAAAGGTTTGTTTTACATCATAGTTCATTTAATCTAGAATTTAGTTTTATGCGAAAATTTTGTGTGAAAACATGAAACTTCGTTTGCTAGGTTCCCGCCTCCCATGCGGCACTAGTCTATTTATGCAGCAATCGAAGTTTCGGCCCATGACATGTGTCTCCTATACAGGGGTGTAAACGAGCCGAGCTTGGTGATTTTTCCAAGCTCGAGCTCGAGCCTCAATATACGAGCTCGGGCTCATGAGCTTGGGTTCGAGCTCGAGCCCGAACATGAGCCGAGCCAAATTTTTTTATTTATTTGTTAATTATTTAATATATATTTATTAATATAATAATAAAAATAATATTATATTAATAAAAAAGCTCGCGAGCCCGGCTCGCGAGCTTTTTTCAGAGACAAGTGGGCTCAGGCTTGAGCTCGATTAAGAGTTCGGGCTCGTGAAGCTCGGCTCGACTTACACCCCTACTCCTATACTTGTCCATGGCCCCATCTATTTGCGACAAATTATTGAGTTTGAAATGAGTTTCAAAGTGCAGAATGAACAAGTTGATGTACTCAAGGGTAGTTACCTTGAGAAAGGGGTACTGTCTATCTGTTGCAGATAGAGAAATTATTGCAGTATTTTGACTAGACACCATAGGCAGTTGCTATAAATGCCTTATTGATGATCTGACATTTGTTGGTCCAAAAATGAACAAAAATGTCCACGAGCATTAATCATAGACTCATCCTCTGATGATTAATTCTATCCTCTCCAACCAACTTTTGCTTTAAAAATTACAAAAAATTCTTTGATGCATCCATCATTTATTGAGTTTAAAATCCATCATTTATCGAGTTCAAAAATGTAAATAAGCCGTATTATAGCCAAATTTCATCGTTTCTTAAGAATGTTTTTGAACTTATCAGATTTTATATTTCATCTATTTCTTGTAACATCTAAAGATCAATTCTACACTTTTTTGAAACAGGTATTCGATATCTACACACCAACGAAACCCCCATCGTTCACCAAAACATATCCGTCGAAAAAATTCTCCTCGACCACCAATCGAGGCCGTTAATTCTCGACTCGGGCCTTCTAAAGCTTCTTGCAGATGATGTTGTCTACTCGGCCCTCAAAGTGAGTGCTGCATTGGGGTACATGGCCCCCGAATACATCACTACAGGCCGTTTCACTGAAAAAAGCGACGTTTATGCGTATGGGGTTATCATTTTACAACTCATTTCCGGCAAACGAAAGCTCTCGGGCTCGATCAGAACGGCAGCCGAATCGTGCAATTTTGAAGGGTTAATTGATTCGAAACTCGAGGGCGAGTTTTCTGAAAACGAGGCGGGTCGACTGGCGAGAATTGCTTTGGAGTGTACTGATGAGATTCCCGATAATAGGCCGAGCATAGTATCGGTTGTCGAGGAGTTGAATGAGCTTTGTATGGGTGGTTGATGCATAATCAGGTGGTGTATAATCAGTTGTTTCAACTCTTCATAGGAAATCATATGAATTTGTAGTTAAGCTGATTGATGATGATGACAAGTGAATGTGCTTTTAATTATGGCTAATTTTGTGATCTGTAGTATGTGAAATCCTTAACAAGAGTTAGTTGGATTGTGGGATGTTTCTGTAAATCTGTTGTAAGAGGTTTTTTAATTGCATAACAATGTCTAGGAAGATATGGAAAGAAGATATATTTCTGGAAAGAATACTTTTCAGTTTTCTGTTATTGATTATATTATTTGTATACTTAACTAATTATATCTTTGTTTGAAATAGATGGATACATAATTCACTGGACTCGATTTGACATAAAATCACTTCAAAAGATCATGTGAGACACTTATGATTGAACTTGATTTGATGAGCCCAGTTAAAGTGGGTTAGGGTCGGTCTAGGCCCAATTAAAGTGGGTCTTGACCAGGATAGGCCTGATTAGATTAGTCACCCAGCCTGAGCGTTTACATTTACTCAACATTACAAGAAATACTTTTACTGTACAAATAATGTATCAATGCAAAGCCATACACCTCAATGGTAATTCAACTGGATATATTTTACTCTAAACGTATGATACCACAAAGCAAATCAATCACAACCATCATTCTAGAATGGTTTTGGCTATCCTTACTAGTATGCATTACCAGAAAATAGCACAATAATCCCTTGCAACCTGATCGGTACCAATACAGTGAAGAAGGATTTCTAGTCATGCCGAAGCCTGTGCCATAGATTAGGAAGTCACAAGAATGTGATACGGTTCAGTACAAATGATGCCGTCTTCACAAAAGTAGAATAGTTGCAACCTACAACAGCTTTAACATGGAAAGAACATGAAACCCGTAAAATGTTACAAACGAACCCTTTTCACGAAAGGATATCAAAACAAATTATTCCGATTCATAATAGTGAGTATCCCACATGTACAACCTTCAAGGGATGCAATTATTATAGTAACTAAACATGCTACCAAACTTGAGACAACAAACAACACATAACACTCATACAGTAGTGGTCCTAAGACGAGCTTGTCAATATGTAGTCACATACAGTTTACACTACAAGGCTTCTAAAACCAACCCCGAAATTTCCATCACCAAGGGCAAAAGAGTCATAGACAGTCTAAACAGCAGCACTCTCAAGTTGGTTATCAAGAAACCACTCAGTTGGCCACCATTCTGGTCTAATGGTATCTACATACACATCTTCATGTCCTTTTATGTTCAAAGACTTGGTCCCCTTGAAAGCTTCTTCCAACCGCAAAAGCCCTAAACCACGAGATCCAAGTGCCGTTGTGACTGTCCCAGCTTTCTTCTGGGATGTGCCGTTAATCACTTCTGAACCAGGAGCAACTTTTTGCTCGACCTCTGAATTGAATGAACACAAAAACGTTAATGGTTTAGCAAAATAGTGAATAATGACAAATGAACACTTTGAAAAAAGCTACCTTTTCCACTTCCGTCTAGAAATCTGAGAGGAATAAGACGCTTTCGGATGACTCCTCGGTGATGAGTACGAGCAATGAGTTCTTGACCAATATAACATCCTTTGTCAAAGCTTATAGCATTTAAACCAGCAAGATTGTATTCCAGTGGTATTGCCTCACCTACGAGTTATATATTTTGCAGATTATAAATCTAAATAAATATATTGATCTAAAACTAAACCGTGATAGCATCAACTCGAGATCGACTCTCTTTTTTTTTCGCCATTTGATACAGAAAGGATTTGAATAGGCTATTATTGCATATTGATAAAATCAAGATGACAAGATGCAACAATAGAAGGGAAAAAGATTTAAAGCATTTGTGAAGTAATATGCTAACCAAAGTTCTCATAGACAAGAAATGAGAAATAAATTACTTCTTCAAAATTTCTAAGGTGATAAAATTACAAAATTTTCCGGATTTTACCTTTTGGGATCTCAGTGGGGCCTTCAGCAACTCCCTTCTCTAATCTCCACAGGAGATAATTTCCTTCATCTGCTTCTTTATCAGACTCAACAAGTGGTGCTGTAACAATAAAAAAAATTAACCGGGTAAATATAATAATGCAATCCAGACATTGACCACATTATCAAACAACTCAATAGTCAAGATTTTAGACTCATCTTATTCTACATGTCATCATGCATTTCTATAGCCTGCTATAGTGATACAAACTGTTGAAGGTTACATTACATGGCTCATAAAACAACTTAAAAGAATCAAGAACTGAGACGAAGACTGTTGGGAAACTTACGTGTTGCATTAGAAGGAAAGATGCCCCTGTATCCTAGACAAGCTAATCTTGGATCCTTATTCCAATGCCAACCAATATTATTTCCTCGGGAAGCTGATACACCAGCACGATCAATGGTTCCACCCCATCCAACAGAATCAACTTCTGATTCTTGTTGAGGTGAAGACTTAGCTTCCAGATTCCCACCAAACCGTTGCCAGCAAGAAAAATCTTCTGCCACATTCTCAATATCGACCTTGGACCTCAAACGATATCTGCCATTCATTTGCAAAATGAGAAACGTTAAATCATCCAGCCATAATCCCAGATGGGTTTTATTAAGTAACTTTAAACTCAGTTGGAACCTTGCTTGCTTGCACCAGAATAATAGAACTTTAGGCTGACTATTAGCTTATGGTAATGAAATACAGATTACATTTTCTAGTAAACACCAACAAAAGGATATAGGAAGCCACATCTTATGTAGTAGGCCTGTTTTATAAGTTTTGATTGCACTTTCATATTCATTTGCCTTTTCCAGATCACTGCGAATTGGGCATCTGCTCGTTTTTGTACTTACATCCGCAACATATCAAACCCAAGTATGCAATATTTGAACTCAATAAACTAATTGCAGAGGACCATTCCTAAACATATAGATATATAACAACGCTATCTAGCATCTCCATAAGCATCTATCCCCAAATGTCCTTTAAGTTCATCACAAAAACTACTATCCAAAAATGAATTAATGTCACCTACAATTAAGATGATTCACTTCATTCTCCATATGTTCCACAAGTTTCCAGCAAAACGACCAATTCATATAGTCTCCAAATTCAAAAACCCCAACAAAGAACTAAAACAAAAAAATAAACCAAACAACTCACCTTTTCAAGGTAGCCAAGAGCTCATCCAAGACAGACCCATCAACATCCGCGTAAATCTCCATATCTCCCGGGTCCGGCCCAGGCCCCGACCCGGTCCGATCAAGCTTCTCATCCGACCGACTCGGCCTATACAAGAAAAAATCATAAAGAAACCTTCCTTGTGGACTCAACATTGCCGCGTACACCGGCGGCGCCATAACCGCTGGCATGTTGGGGGTAACGCTATTGTCCGCCGCGGGTTCTGGGTCACCTAAACTCCGCACGTCATTGGTCACCAGCCCCTGTAGGAACTTAATGGTTTCGGGACCTTTGAATCGGATCACGGATCGGGTTTTGAGAAGGCACGCTACCGGGCCGCCCGATTGGAGAGGGGTCTGTGTGGAGAATAGTTTGGCGTGATAGTAGGAATTGGATTTGAGGAACTGGAGGGGCGATTTGAGGCGAAACATCGTTTTGGGGATATGGCGGCGGGGCGGTGGGGGGTTTTATGTGGGTGGCGTGTGCATGGGAAGAGAGTAACGAGAAGGGAACACGTGTCGAGTTGTGGTGACTGTTCGATGAAATGTCTCAATGAAAAATCTTATCGTTTGTATACAATTAAATTGTAAAATTCTTCACTTAGGTGCTGGTGATGGTTTTGACTGCAAAGGGTGTTTAAAATTCATTTTTTTGAAAATGCAGTTTGAAATTCATTATATACATGATAACAAGATGACTAATTGTATTGAACCCTTCTGAACTATTACATTGATTTCACATACAGAATAATAAAAAAGATTGTAAAACACAAAATTGACCAACCAAATATGTCTACTCCTATTCTCCAAAGAAAAATGCACTCCAGCAAAAAGTCGAATTGACAATAAAAAAGCTATATATGATTGTAAATCCAATGGCCTTGGAGAAAAGAATAGTGAAGTGGTTATATTCTTCCTCAAGCAGCAATTCAATAACTGGACTAAGTGTTCACAACAAAAGAAGTTGTGTCTTTGACACAAAACAACAGCAGCCTTGGGCATTACTGAGGAATTATGCAATCTACCCCTACACATTAGGCAAAACCATCTCAGCTTCTTCTAAGCGCTTTTTGTTGTCCACTCGTTTCTGTTTTCAAGACCCGACCTTTGAAATCAGAAAGAAAAATCAGTCAGAATCGTATTCTTAATTCGAGATTGCAATAAAATAATCTACGGGATAATTGTATCCACCTCCCTAAACTTTAGACATTTGGCATCTACATCCCTCAACTTTAAAAAATTGGCATGGACCTCCCCTTGGCACTTTTTTTCATTATTTTTACTTATAAAAGACTAAAACACCCTTCAATTTTCACTTATAATTTATTAAAAATAAAAAAAATAGCAAAATATGAGAATGAAATAAATGATAAGGAATTCCTAATTGAAAATTCTAGAGAATATGCCTTACAACTCCTAAAGAAAAATTGACTTTAATAATAGTTAGTCCTCTATTTAAATAAAAATCTTGTTGCTTAAGTATGTTAATACATTTTACATAAACATGTACATTACTAATATCATAAGTAATGTACATTACTAAAGTTTAATTTCTCATTTTATAAAATATTGTTAGTACATTACTAAATACTAAAAAAAAATCTTTATATGTCCAACAATATATATATTCAAATATGATTTTTCATAATAAACTCAAAAACTTCTTCTAGTGTGCATATATAGTGTATTAGCCTATTGAAAAAATTAGTTGAAAAAAAGTAAATGCGCTTCTATACCAATTTGTTTTTTTTTTCTTCTCAAATTGACAATTCTGTTTTAATAAAAAGTCAAATCTAAAAAAAATTGATATTTTAACTAATATCTATTTGGTACATAAAGAGTCGATATTAAAAATATTTTACTAAATTCTAAGTTTAAAAATATGAATATATTTTGAAGAACTTAACTTTGATATGCTATCTTATTTTTTTCTAATTAATATGTTATTTAGTGATAATATTTCATACTCCAACTAATTATACAATTTAACCATTTTCTAATTAAAAGTGAAAGGACTTTTTTGTCTTTTCATTATGAAAAAGTGAAGAGGGGGCGTTGATGCCAATTTTTCAAAGTTGAGGGGTGTGGATGCCAAATGTTCAAAGTTAGGGGGGTTGATGCAATTCTCCCAATAATCTACTGAAACACAAGAGAATGAGAATGCTTGAAGCACATTCTAAAGTGATGGCATTTATTATGATGGCAAAGTTCAGATGTAATTGGAAAATCGATTGAGTAAAATGGCGAATGAGTGAGAATAACAAAATTAAACGCTCTATGAATAAGTTCTTACAATGTATCGATCTTTTTGAGTGTCTCTTCTGAAGGAGGTGGTGGAACATATGAAGCGGCATCAATGATGGCCTGTTCATTCATTCAAAAACGATTCATATTTTTCAGATTCTTTTCCTGACAAATACATCATGTAAGGCGATGATTGATGATAGTTCAGATGGTATAGTATCCATATTCTCTAGCCATAGAGAAACTAAAACACAGGAATACCTTTAAGTTTGTACATTACCTGCAATTTCTTTTTCTGGTAAGTGAAAACCTGTAACTTCGCCAGAGCATCTTCAGTGTTACTCCTAAAAACCAAAATAGCATGTAAATAATTTCTCTAGCAATAGAAAAGGGAACTCATGATAGAATAGTGGACAAGTGTTAACTTTTGAGCTCTTGTCTTAGCTGAAGTAATCACAATCTCCCCATCTTTATTAATCCGGTTCTTCTCCTGCCACCAACATGTAAGTCAAAGAACAGAGAAATTAAATCTCACCTATACTTCTTAAAAAATGTGAATTCTTTGATTTGTCTTTTTTCCATTCGTGAAAAACATTGAGAAAAGACTTGACCCATTTTATTAAGTTTTCAATTTGTTGACAAAATACTAAGAATTGGAAATTAAATCTACCAGCTCAAATCAGCGGTTTTAGGTTTATAAGGGCATTTGATGATTTTCACGAAAGATACCGTTTCATGAAGTTTCACAATGGTGATTCCATAATCTTGTTAACAACATCATGCTATCATGCGGGTTGTCGTTGCTATCATTTCAAGATCATTTACGCCCCTCACAAACCACAACTATGGGAATTGGTAAATCAATGGTCTCTTGAGCTGCTCTAGGGAGGCCTTTATTCCTTCCAAACTATTCTAAGCCTACATGCTATAACAATTCAAAATTGTATAGTCCATGTAAAAGTCCTAGGTGTTTCTTCTATTTCCATGTTGTGTTTCAATACAAGGGGTAGGGGGTAAAGAGCAGGGTCGTTTCGCTAGGTCATGCTGCTTTATTCCTCCATATTTGACAAATGTAAAACAACAATCATATCATATTCAGAAGGCTGAGTAATTCAAGCTATTCTCGCGTATTCTGGTTAGTTAACTTACCATTATTAATCTATTTTGACTGAAGCAATTAAATGTTAAATGAGTTACGAATCCAATAACTTATTAGTTCAATGAATAATGTAACCAAAAAAGAAGTTCAATGAATAAACATGAAAATAGAACCCACAACGAAATCAACAACTCATGGATGTTAAATTCGTTTAGTACCAAAAACAAAGAGAAATAAATTCGGGACTGACAGATGACAAATTTATGTATATTGATCTAAAATTATAAAATATCATTATACCACTATCATAATATCTAGATTATGTCATTTGTACCACTATCCTTGCTTACTGCTATTAAAAAGACTACTCATATGTAAAAACCTTAATATCTTATACGTGCTTTTAATTACCACTGGCTTACAATATCATTATGTGTATGTGATGCTTTCTAGTCTTTCGAAAACTGTGAACAGCAATAATAAGTGGAGAGCACTTTCACCATATAAAGCCTCGCTCAATCTTAAGGAACTGTGTCATAAGACAAGATTTGGATGATCCTAACAATTTTTAGATGAACTTGGCGAAACAAATAACTCAAGAACAAAGTTTGTATTGTAAGCTAGAAGTGATGCAAAATCAGTGTATTGTATTGTAAACAGATAACTCACAACTCACCATTTGCATCATCCTCGCCCTCACCCTTTCATTTAACCAGTGTGCATTTTTCACATTAAACCGCATATCAACTTTGCTGCTGACTGCGAACAGATAAATGTAGTCAGGCAATGAAACAAACAGATTTCTACTGATTAAAATGGCATATCTGAGGTGCATCACAACCTTTCTGAACATGTGCTGCCGAAGGACCACCAGTGTTTGCGTAGCGTATGGTAACATGATCTGCAAGCCGGAAAAACAAGTTGAAGAATGTGCATATAACTAATTAATTGTATTAATAACTACTTCAAAAAACATAAAGATTATCAGCTAAACACCATTATACCAAAAGCCCTCAAATAACAAATCGGTAAACTCAAAACAACTTATCTTATCTAGCAGGAGAAATGCAACATATAATGTACATAGAAACTAAACTGTACCTAGAGTGATCTTAGGGATAGGCTCCATGCCACCTCCGCCGGCTTTATACCGTTCCTCGGCTTGGTACAGCAGCCGCTGGACCTCCGGCAGACGCGCCGGTGACTTCTTGCCGCCGCCGGATTTCGTGGAAGCGCTCCTGACGGCGGCGCAGTAACCAATTGCCGGCTGGCTATGACGGAAGATTGATCGAGCGAGAACCATCGTGTTGGTTCTAGCTCTAATTGCTGCCATTTTCTATACAAATTTGCAATCGACGGCACGGGTTTAGACCTTAGGGAGATGATTCAAATGAAATGGTTCAAGTGCAGGAAGAAGCGTGCTTGGAGATATATAAAACGTGCTTGGAGATATATAAAACGTGCTTTCACTTGGTTAACTTTCTTGGGAATATAGACAGCCAGACTACAGCATCTATGGCATGATGATTCAAACTATTCAATATTTAAGCATATAACAATCAATTTTCAATATTCTTCTACATTCGAGTCGAGCTTGATTCTATTAGTAAATATATATAAAGAATTAAATCAAAATTAATTTGTATTAATCTTCGATGAAAGCTTGTTAATCTCAGCCCAATTGACAAACGAATCAAGTATAAATCGTTTTAACTTGATCCATTTGTTCGACTCTACTCATTTAACAAACTGCCATCTACAAATAATAGAAGATGCCCCAGAATCTCTCTATGCCATGACTTACATACAGCATTTTTTCCAACATCACATCCAATCTATAGTTGGTAAATGGTAATCAAGCTAACCCTCATCAGTAATAAAGAAGCTGTTAAAGAATATATTTAATATTTTAGATTAATATCTTTCCATATCTTGTTGCTCATTTAGATATATGGTAATATATTATATATAGGTTAGTAATATTTTATTTCCTTGTTTGTAGGGTAGTTTAGGGTAAGTTAAGATATCGGTAGATTCTCTTGTAATCCTATATATAGGTTCCATTATCAATAATATTATTTACGGGGTTTTATGTTTTTCGACAGAAACAAACAAACAAAAAAGCACCAGATATAATTTTTACTTAATACATCTCATTATAGCATTATAAACGTCAAATGAACACCGTGTAACACCGCTCACGAAAGTGGAAATATTATGATTACATACATATATTTTCGCCTGAAATACAAACCCGTATTATATTTAAATGACACTGCATACCAACAGAAATTTGCGATACTAAGCCACCACAGAGTTAACGTAGCACTGCTATCATTATCTAGATAAATGGCCAACTCCAGATCAAGAAGGCTTTCACCAATGTCAAACGATCTGTTGAAAACTTCTAGCGCCTATTGACTTGGTTACTCCGCCCATTCCCATTTGATTTAACACGTGATGAGCCTGTTCCATGACTAGGTCCCGCAGTCATTTGTGCTGGACGTTGTAGAGAACGGGACCCACCTCCAATATCTGATCTTTCAGTAGAAGGAAGAGCCCAGCCTCCCCTATTAGGTGTGTGCTGAGTATTACTTCCAGACCCTGAAATAGCACAAAATTATCGTTCCACATTTGAGAATGCTTTGTCCAAGAATCGTCCAACTAAAATAAATGTACCACACTATAATGTATGCATATACACACTCAAGTAAAAACTCAACAGTTATATGCCACTCACTCAGCAATCGTCATACATGAGTCTTAACTTAAAGCATCTAGACCTACTATATGGAAATTGACTGCATAGACAAGTCAAAATAAACAACATATCAACAAGAAACCAGATATTGACATGGAATCACATGCGAGAAATGAGCTTATCTTGCCCATCTCATTGTTTTGAAGTTCAATATTCACCAGCTCCCTTTAAAACTTATACATTCATCAGTATGTACTTCTGATACAGAAACCAAAAAAAAAAAAAAGAGGCAAGCATACCTATAACGTTCCGAGTAGCAAATCCTTCATTCCACCCAGGGAGATGCATCCTCGCATTTCCTTGCCATGCTTCCTCAAAACCATGGAGCTCATCTGAGCAAGAAGATACAAATTAGTCACCACAAGAGAACCACACTGTTATAAGCATCAAATCAAAGGTATTAGGCTTACCTTCATTAAGATTGTGTAAAGTTTGCATTGTGTCCACATGACCATCTGACTTTAATTTCCGGGTGACAGAATGTCCCTAGAAAATTTTCCAAATTTACCTCAGAAAACCCAAATGCCAAATTAAGATTGACATCGAAAACACGCAGGAGATAGTAATAAATATGTAGAAAAAATACCTTGTCATGGATGCCTCTTGAGACCCTGTGACTTGCTTGACCAGTAGATGAATTAGCTTCTTTGCGTTCTTCGAATCTCAACTAAATCACAATGTGAATGAGCAGAAATTAGAAAAAACGAAAAATATAGGAAAACAACAAGTTTGGCGAGTAAAAACTCACCCCATCACTCCCTGCCCTCCTTGTTGTAGAAGAAGTGTAGTATGCACCATTGGCGCCACCGTAAGAGACAGTGGAGCTTTGAAAAGTGAAGCTGTGTGCTTGGGGTTGTGACCTCACATGTTGAATTTGATTTATATCATTCCTACGAGGCATGTACTTGCTCTTTTTCTCTGGGAAAGAAAAGAGTAAGTTTTTTGCCATCCATTAGTATTTCATAACCGTAAAGACGAAAATTTTATTTCGGCATTTCAATGGGAAAAAAAATCTCACCAGTAGCCTCATCATCAGGATCCTCCACGAAAGGCTCTTTGCTGGATCTGCCATGTTTTCTTGGATTCTCTTTTTTGTCCTCATCATTTTCTTCATCAGAATTCAACTCCTCAATTACGGGGCCCCTCGACATAGTGGGCTGTGGAAGCTGATGTTCAAGAAACCCGGGAGCATGCTGGTTCATAAATGGGCCTCCGTTATTGCCGAAAAAGCTCGATTCAAACATACTTCCAAATGGCCGCCTGAAGAAGGGATCATCAAATGGATCCCTTCCCCCGAAGAAGCTAGATAACAGACTCCTTTGACCTCCAAATCCACCAAAATTACCAAAAGGGTCACCAGAACCGAAGAATGGATCTCTACCCCCCTGCATATTTATCTGCTAACTCCCTGGAAAAGTATTATGCACATGAAAGCACACAAATTAGGACAGTGTGCAGATAATCATTTTAAATTAGAAAAAAATTGAAATTCCTATAGCTACAAGTTCACCATGTAATACAAAGAATGACTCCTAGTGGCTTTTATTTCAAACAGAATCCCTACAAACTTAAACAGGGGGCCCATAAATAATTCTCCATACTTATCAACTTAAATAGAAAACCTTCAAACAGTAAGTTACTCAAGGCAAGGCAAGCGGATATGAACCTATAGCTCCACAACAATAACCTATAGAACCCTGTGACAGTATGTACAGCTTGTCTAACAATGCAATAAGCATGGTTCCATTTTACCAACTCCAATCGCCTATTAAGTGTTCCAATAATTTTCATCTCGCCGAAGGACATCCCTCCAATGATTATTCAATTCATAAAGCTCTCAGGTAATTCTTTGATCATTCAAAGAAAATTGATAACAATCATACATTTTCTCTAGTTCATTAAAAACTTTAAAACTCATTAAATTCTATGACAGTGTAGATGAAAATTTATCTAACAAACCATGGATGAGAAAAAAAAAAAGAAAAAGATAACGCAAGTAGTAGACTCAAAAAAGTCCTTCCCACACAAAACAGTGGTAGAAAAAACCCCAATATTCATGTGATCCATTTTACTCTCATACTTTCCCTAGACAAATATTCTCCCACTCCCATAGCTGTCGTTCTCCTCATACAGAACACCTTTTACCTATCAAACAGAGGGTCTTATGTTCCAATAACTATGATAATGTCACATAACTAATCCGTCGTGGAAAACACATCATTTGTCACAAGTGAGGTGTTAAGCATTCTCAAAACCATTAATTATTCCCAACAATATCGGTTACTTCTTCCGCCGATGATAGTTTTCCACGTAATAAACACATCAGGATTTCCAAGAAAATCATCACCATTCAAGTATGGCAGGTTCCCTATAGCTAGATCTCCAATAAGAGGTGAATAAAAGGGAAAACATATCAGAACCCTGACTACCGACTGCCAGGCAGGTTTCACCTTAGGTTGCGATATGATCCTGAAATTGGTTAGCCCGATCTATAACTAAAATTAAGTCGAAATGCTATCAAACAATTTAATAAAGCTTATAAAAATAAGAAGGTCCAGAAAGTGATTATAAAATGTAATTATATAAAACAGTTTTTCAACAAAAAAGTACTTCTAAGATTATACAAAGAGTAACCGTCATATTCTGCACTTATGAAGCATACAGTACAATCTGATTACCACTTACCTTTATACTAGCTACCGACTGATCATAACACAAATATTTGCACATGTTCTGTAGACACTGTAAATGACAACCCAGCACATGAATATTCAAGAATTTTCAATTGTTCAATTCCAAAAACCCTACCGCTTGTAAAATCGTTAATACAAAATTCCACGAAACCAACCCATTCAAATCATATTTATTTTTCTCCTCTTGGAGCGTAATTCAAGGAAAACCAAACTCACAAGCCACAACAAACAGATTTTTAAGCAATATATCTAGCATATGTTAAGAAATCAACGTAAATAAACAGATAAATCTCAGAAAAATTAATAATAATTTGAAACCAACAAAATGAAACAGATAACTATCAGAAATCACATTAATTAGCAATCTAAGATATTCTGATATATTATACCATCCTACAGAGACGATAAAGCATTAAATTGTTTTCCTCTTATTGCAAAAGAACACACATACACACGCATATATGTATATATAAAAAAAAATTGAACAATTAATCGATACGAAAATATATACTTACCAGAGGAGAAACAATTAGACGATAATTCGGATTCAGCAAAAAAATTCGAAAGCTTTTTTAAGCGTTTAACAAAGGATTGATCGCATAATTGAGGAAAAAGAGGAATATATGGAAGGTTCTGGAGGTGCAATATTATAGGTGGCATATCTGTAAATCCAGAATATCTGGGCCGAATTTATGTGGGCTAGTAATGGGCTTGACACTTGGACTGGGTTTATTAGTTTATTACCATCTAATTGTGGCCCATATGCTAGTGGTTGAATTGATGGAAAACGGTGATGTATAAATAATTTTGATTTCAATTTATTTTTTAACTTGTGAAACTCATCTGCAAAAGAGTTTATTTTCTTATCAATAATAAGCCAATAATGACTATATAAAACTATAGTAAATTAAATACAAAAATAATCATGTTTTCAATTAAAAACACGACTTAAAGGCAAACAAATACTTCCCTCAAATTTTCTACAAGCATCTATTTAAATCTTAAGTTGAATTTCTCCTTATAAAGTATATAAAATTTGTTTATTCTTCCTATGAGGGGTAGGAGATTTCATATTATAAGTTATTTCCAACAATCATATGCATGGACACGAGACAGAGATGCAGCGCACAACACGAGACATGGCATATTTCAAAAATATTATGACACAATATGACCACGACACCACTATGATATATATATATCTCTATATTATGCATATATATATATATCTTCATTAATTTACGTTAAAATATGTAAATTAGTCTTTCATTCTAATTTTAATATGGTTGGTTAGATAAATAAACTACAAGTATGATTGTACATTAAAACAAATTGTATTTAATTTGCAAAGTGATACACGTCTTAAAAAAAATACTTCATTTTTCAAAACCACCGAAATAAATGAAATAACATCAAATATCATAACTAATGCATACTTAATAGACACACCACCCTCTAACCGTGTTCAAACGATGTTCATATTTTATTTTTTTATGTTATTTAAATAAATGAATTTATTTTCATATTGGACACGAATGTTAGTGCAGCGTCCAAATCTGTTTAAATTAGGAAGATGTGAGGAATATAGGTTTATTAGTAATTTGCATTCGCTTTCTCAAACCATAATTAGAGGTTGTTTGGCAGGAATCAAACACATGACCAAGGTCACAAGATTCAGCTACCCAACCAACTCTACTAGGAATTGGCCCCTAGCATTAACACTTTGTACACAAATAAGTTGCAATAAAATCACCAAAGGAGAAAATTGAATAAGTTCCAATAATATTACCAAAAAAAAAGTAATAATAAGTTCTAATTAATAACCCTTTCCAGTTCACACACTATGCCATAATACACTTGGCACATTCATTACTAACCAACATTCAAGAAAACACACACAAAAAAAAGAAGATTAGATTCTTATTCCTTGAAGTCATCTTTGTCATCAACTGGAATAGGCTGGTTCCTCCAGTACACTGCTAGAGCACTTCCACCTAGCTGAAAATCACAAAATCGAACAAAAAATTCGTCAAATTACGCGAAAAATTCGTCAAATTACAAGAAATTCGTCAAATCACAAATACGAACAAGAAAATCGACAAGAACATACCGCCATGCAAACGACGCTAACAGCTGAAGGAACGGCCACAAGAGGATTTGTGAAGTGTTTTTGAGCTAGCAGAAATCCAAGTGCAGAACTCTGTATAAATACAAACATATTTTACTATATATATCATTCTGTTATGTAACCGAGTCCTTATAAAACCCAATATTTTTTGAAATTTTACATGTATATAAACAAGTTGAGGATTGAATCTGAGGTTTAAAGTCATTCTTATCATGTAAAATCAATCTCGTATAGATTTTGAAGGAGGGTTATGGATCTTGAAGATGATTAATAATGTGGTTTCACTTTTGCCAATGTTGATATAAAATATGATATATATATATATATATGTATATACCTGCATCCCACATTCTATTGAAATGGTCCTGGAAGTTGATTCACCAAATGATAGTTTTGATATTAAATAACCAATAAAAAACGCTGCAGCATGTAAGGCGGCCACTGGCAAGATTAGCTGCGCTCCCTGAGTTTTCAGGACGTCTGCAACTTGCCCAATCTGAAGAACGAAAAAGTATGAATCTCTGTGAAAATGCAAACAAAAGAAAAGAATCTAGATATGTGTGTGTGTGTGTTATGAACTTATGAAATGAAATTATCTTATTATTTGGTAATAAACTGAACTTACCGGACTTGCACAGAGAAGGGTGGTCAAAATAACTCCGATTAAAGGCGTAACAGTAATTATTTTTGCAGTGAACTTTGGGAAGAATTCATTTGCCAGAACTGCAAAACAGAGAAAAAAAATTCCACTTTTGATGAGACCTAAAACATTTAAAGTCGAGATCGAAAAGTTTTTTTTAAGACAACTGCACAAATAGATGAAATAGACACCAGTTTAATGCTGTCAGCTCACCCCCAAGAATTGTTGGCACTAATACAACCTGAAACGTGCTGATAGCTAGGCCCTGTAAGAGCAATGAAACAAAGATGTAAGCATGCATAATTAAAACCCGAATAAGACTTGGAGAAATTTGATCAGTCTACATATTCAATACATATTTATATGCATCCAGCGTTATGTGACAATATAACAATTATTTAGAAAGTATGAAGTAGTTTCACAGTCAAAGAAATATGAACTTACAGCTGCATCAACTGGCACAAGTTGACCCGCCAGCAGTTTAGTGAGGAGTGGGGTCATTACAATAGCACCAATGGTTGAACAACTGCAATGCCAATATATATACTAAGTTAAAAGCACCTATATATATATACCGTATTTGCATAGTTAAGTGCATATTGGGACATTTTCCACATATGGCAGTGTATTAATTTTGATTCTAGTTAATGGAGACAAAGGTAAATACAGATATTTTAAGACAAAGGTCATCAAGAATGAGAAAATAAGAAAAATTAAAAGCATTGTAACTGAAGCTTACGTTGTCATGAGAACCGAAAGTGCTACATTGCCCTTCGATATATAGGTAGCAACATTTGATGCCTGTCCTCCAGGACAACATGAGACCAGAATTAGTCCAGTTGCAAGAGGAGCAGACAACTTCAGTGTCTGTAGATATTGTGAACAAAGTTTAGCTTTATTTGGTCGCATAACCCGGAATCAAATAGGTATCACACATTAATCAATGTATAAGGCAAAACACAATCATTACTTGTCAAAACAAAAATGAATAATTGGGACTCAAATTGTTTCCTATAACTTAGCTGTAATAAAAAAGACCACAACAGACATTATTACAAACATATCAAAGGGAAGAAGACATACCATTGCAATGACGAAACCCAACATGGGCTTGATGAGGTATTGAGCCAAAAACCCTACACCTACCTGGAAAATCAAGAAACAACTCAAGTCAAATTGATAAAATAAGTCCTTGCAACAAATTTTGTTGAGTTATGGAACCTGAATGACTGTTTAACAAGGCACAGCTTTCGCCGATCCAACTTTTTGAGGGGTATTTTAGTCTTTACGTAACCATTCTCTTATTAAGGTTACGTATGTTGTATTATAAATAGCCCCAATATCATTGTAACTCATTTTTACGATTTACGAAATATATAGTGAATACCCTAGCTTGGCAGCGCCCCCAGACGAGTCAGATTCTCTGACGAACTGGGTCAACAATTCTTGTTCTTTTATTGCTTTTTTCTTTCGAGTGATTATTTTCATCATTGGCTTTATATTCCTAACAAATTTTTCCAGATGTTTACAGAAGAGTAACTACTTACAGTCCATGGATTGCGCAAGCATCTTCGGAAGTCCTCAAATGTGAGCGTTAAGCCCATCGAAAGCATGAGAAAACCCAACCCAACAGTAAACAGGTCTGTTTCTAACCAAGTTACCTGCGAGAAACAAAGACCAGGCTAGTTAATTACTGCTCAATCTTCAACTACTAGAACTGAAAATACTTACCATTGAAGGTTTGTAAATGCCAATAACTGTCCCTATAATGACCTGCAATGGTCAAAAAACTGAAATGTAAGAAAGGGTTATTTGAGGATACAATTCATACAAAATTAGTACCAGAATAACATTCTTGAAATGCAACAACATGTAATAGACATACATACCCATACTGGAAAAAGAGTGGTCAATGTTTCGATTATTTTCTCATATTGGCTCATTTTACCAGGAGAACTGGCGGGAAAATCTCCAGATGTGGCTGCCTTGCAGAAAACTCTAGGATCCCTATTTACAGTCATAAACAAATATCAGTAGCTATTTTTGCGAGTCTGAATTTGTAGTTAAGATCATTTGAGCTCAAGAATTCAAGGACAAAAAGAAGCAATTGAATCCCAATGCTCGTTTCTATATTCTAAGTAAATTTGTGCATTTCATTGTCCTTTGTTGCAATTCAAGGTACATTATTATGGCTTTAAAGGCATCTTGGATCTGCGGTGAATTATACTGGTCTAGCATGAATTTGGTTTGAACTAATTTTCCATCTCTTCTTCTTGCTATTATGAAAATTCCAAGTTGTAATATCTTATTCAGGTAGCTTTTTAAAAACTGAAAAGGGGAAAAATAAGAAGCTTATGAACATCAAAATTTACAGCTATGTGTTTCTGTTTTTGAGATAAAATAAAAAAAAAAATTGGGAATTGCCTGCTATGGAAAATGGTAGATGTTTTTATATGTTTTTAAAAATAGGTTAAAAGTTGTAATAGATGTTATGTGTAGGATAATTGTGTTAGTGGTGTATATAATGATTATCTAAATAAAAAAATAAAAAAACATGGATAAAAAATTGTAAAGTATGAAAGAGAAAGTGAAAAATTGATTACACTATATAATTCGATTGGTAAATGCGTAAAATGATGTATATATGATTGATAGGTAGTTATATAGAAGATTGAAAAAGTAGAGTCGAAAAATTGAGAATTTGGTGTGTTAGTAGGGGTGTGTACATAAACTCTTCCGAACCGTTCAAACCGAACCGATCCGCCCGCAAACCGCCAGTTATAAACTTTTATATAGTAATGGCGGTTTGATATTCTTGTCATCCACCACTTTCGGATCGGGTGGTGGGTTTAAAATTTGTAACCCACCTAATCGCACCCCGACCACTAATTATATAAAATACATACAAATGTATATCATAAAGATTAAAAAAAAGCTTTAAAATAATATATAGATATATACTCTCTAACAATAACAATAACAATAACAAATTTATTCATATAAGGCACTTTACTTTTATTTTGGGGAAATTTAAAACAGTATTTGAACACTTATTTATTTATTTGAATAAAGTTTTATTTTCACAACTAACGAAATATGTTCTACATATGAATTATTTAAATTTTATGTTATTTTTTTTTCAATAATATTAGAGTTTTCACTCATTATAAATTATGATCATATGATTTTTATTTATAACACCACTTGATTTTTTACAAACCAACTCAATCTTTTTAATTAAATGTACAAAAAGTAATATGTTTTATTAATGTAATACTAACTAGTTAATAGCAAAAAATGAAGAAAAAAAAAACTAAACTGCCAACCAGCCCGCTGAATTTATTAACCCAACGAAACCGAACCGCTCGATTTGGAAAAACAAATATGAAATTTCGGGTTGCTATTTGTCTACTGGCTCATGTCAGGTCGGGTTAATTTTTTCCTTTAAAATCGCTCAAACCCGACCGCGTACACCCTATTATTAAGTGTATTTAGAATTTTATGATTTAAAAACTAGAAAATGGAATTTGAGCCTTACATTTTGGAAAATTATAAGTCACATCCCTACAATTTTTCTGAATTTATAAAAAACTTCCAATATCTTGAATCAAAAATAATACCTGCATAAGCCATACAAATGGTTGGGTCTTCTTGAATCCATCGATTTGTCAACCTTAACAAACATAGAATTGCAAGCCTGAAAACCAGTTCTTAATTCCTTCCATTCTGCACTCTTTCTCATAAAACCACCCGAAACTTTCGAAAACGAAAATCCATTTGCCTCTCCCACAAAAGGGCGTCTCAAATAACTGACACAATAATTAAATAAACACTGTCAAAATATCTCAAATTGCAAATATGAACCAATATATAATATAACATAAATGTCAATTAGTGATTAAATTATTTGATAAAAGTGCCTACCTGGACTGACTAGAAGCACTGGGGATTGATACCATTGCTCAACAACTTGATTCTTTTAATATCCAATCTCACCAATCCCTATACTCAGAAAATCCCATCAAAAACACTCAAATGTGTTATTTTAATTTCATCTTCTAATTACACAACTCAAATCATGAAACTGAACCCAAAACAAGAAATTTCGTAATTCATGCAATGCACAAGCATCAAAGATAATCATAAGCATTTCATCAAACTTAATGAGCAATAGAAAACGAAAAGATTAGTAAACAATTAACAAAAGAGTGAAGAAAAAATACCCACCTCAGATAAGATGATAAACTAAGAACTGGGATACTACCAGACTCTACACACTCAAATGATGAAGCAAAAAAAAAATATAGAAAAAAAAATTAAGATTTGGGCGATATTACCAAGGCATAAATTGATTCTGCCAGGTCATGTTTCGCAAAATGACAGATTTGCCCCCGTCGAACCAAACAAATCCCCTTCAGCTTGCTTCGCCATTATCATCTCCATGCAGCTTCATGAAAATTCTAACGACGTCGTATAATTCAATTAACAATCCTTCATTAAACACGCAGCAGATGAAATTTATGTCCCCAAATCTGAATTTGTATGTCTTTTTAATGTTCTTTTTAAGCTTTTCTTTTTGCGTGTTTTGAGGGGTAAAATGGGCTGATAAGAAAAGTTTGGTGTGGCGAAAGCAATTTAACCTCTGACATTATACCCCACGGAAACTCATAGAATGAGTCAGATAAAGAGTGGTGGCTTTTAGACTGTTTAGAGATAAGGTGACCAGTAAACTATTGGACACAATCTTTTGCAATTTTACAACCACCCAATTTTATTTTATTTTTTGATCCGATTTTTTGACTTAATAATAGTTCAAACTTTCAAATTTATAATTATTGATTTAAAATATATATTATATATATGAAAGTGGGATAACATAATAATATGGTTTGTTGAAAATTTGAGCGAATAACTTGTAATGTTTTTAAAATACTATAATTATATATTTATTTATGCACGTTACAATAATGAAAGTTTACTAATCATTAGAAAATAATCAAGTTTGAAGATTGAATATTCGATATAAAATGATTCTAATAATTATTGTGATACCATATAGCACAATAATCAAATTTATAGATTCTGAAAGATTTAGCAAATTTTCAATTAACTAAATATGCATAGTATGATAGTCGTTGAATAAGACAGATGATTAATTAAAAGATATAAAATGAAATATTACAAAGTTACTATAAGTTTAGTCTAGATACACATTCTAAAAATTTATCACCATATATGCTTATAGTTTAATTGGGTAATTGTATTTGTACTATCTAAGTATCGTTAAATAGTTTTTTTATGTGACATTTATAAATAATACTTCATTTGCTCAATCCGTAAAATATCCATAGTTGATTAGTTGAAATTTTAAAAATAAAATTAGGATAATAATAGTCATAATTGTTATTTCTTAATCGATAAGTATAAATTTAGTGTTACGCATCTATTTATGTGTCTTTTGTTTTTTCTTATCTTTCTACTACTTCAACAAATAAATGGGTAAGAATAATATTAAACACAATATATAATGTAAAAAATAATTAAACTCATAACTAAAATTTGTCTAAAAAGTTTTATTATTTTGTTTTTATAAATCATTACTCCGATATCTCAATTATGAAAATAAATTTGTTAAAATCCGTGGGAATTAATTTATAGGGAAATTATTGAACCAAAAGCAGGTAAAGAGATTTGTGCATAAATGTATTGCTCATATTTATTTTTTTATTGTCACCATAAAATTATAGACATTATTTTGTATTGATGTTATTTATTTTTAAGATGTTAAAGGTGGGTTGCCGGATTTATTTATATTTAACTAATTCGTTTATTTAAGTGAACATATAATGTGAATATGTGATCATATATTGAAAATAAAAATAATAGAACACCACAATACATTAAATTGAATGTAGTATTCTGAGAATTGAGAAACCGTCTCTCTTCTTTCTCTCTTGGCGCACGATGCTAACGTGCACCACTGCCATGACAATATAAAGGAAAGAGACCAGAGTTGTTTACGGGTGGAGCTCGAGCTCAATAAATAATATTTTATAAATATATATTACTAGTTTATATATATATATATATATTCATATATTATAAAATATAATCATAATTAATATCAAAAAATTTATTATTTATACATATATTATTATAACATATCCTAATATATGTAAATAAATATTTAATTTTAAATATATTAATTGAAAAAAAAAATTATATTTTGGGGTGTCGTCTCAAGAGATTTTACTTTTAGGTTTGTATTAGAATTGATAGATAGAATTTTAGGGACGACCCAACTAATAAAAATATGAGTGTATGTTTCGACTCTTAAATGTTAACAATTCATTTTAATAAACAACAATTTCCAAAATATTTTTCACCTCAATTTTCAGTTTCAAAATATACTAGTACCATATTTTTAGACATGGCCCAAAGTAAAATTGATTATAATCGTCACAACTAAAGCCCTCCTCTCACGGCCCTTTCCCTTTATATATTAGAAAAAATGATTTAAAACTAGTGTATTTACCTATTTAAATTTGTTTTAGAATGAATGAGAAATTACTGGAGCATGGAGCAATAAATTATTGATCAAATAATCGGATACTTATAGTGAGACTATTGTATGGATATGATCACACATGCACCAATTGTTGTGTCTAATGATCAGATATTTGTTCACACAAAATGTTTTGTTCGTACCCACGAGTCCATTGGACTATAAATTGAACATTTAAATCAAGACCCAGAATTGATAGTGATTATTACATTTAAATCATAGGATTTTGTTTAAAAACTTTTTATTTTCTTCATTTTCCTTGTGTGGGATGCATTACAATCACCCGTTTTTCGAGGAGATGCATCCTCGTTTCAACGTGATACTGTCCATATCTGACGTTGAAACTCGAGCACTGGCTCTCATATGATCAAGAAATGGATCACATCCGGGGGCAACCCTTGGTAGAGTTGGTAGGGCATCTGAATTCTGTGGTCTAGGTCATGGGTTCGAATCCCATTGTGAGAATGACTATTTGCCTTCTCTACTGTGAGCCTGTCAGCTATGGGCAACCTAGGCTGATTTATCTCTCTTGTGTGGTTTGCAGGCTAGGTTTACCCAGTGCGCACCCGAAAAGATAGCGGCTGCGGGTTTCCCCGTCATAAAAAAAAAAAAATGGATCACATCCGTGTAATACTTTGCACCGCAAACTCAAAACACGACTCTAGTAATGCTTAGTCTGCCTGTGTATAACACTCAAGATTATGAGAACCACAACCCATAATAAAGCGATAAATTGTCATATTTGAATTCGATAGTTCACTTTATGAAATATTTTCCTTTTTTCGGGTAATTTGCACATTGCACCCCGAAAATAAGCTATTTAAGCAGTCTCCACCCTAAAATTACAAAAATTGCGGTCTCCACCCTGAAAATGCAAATAGTTTGGCACTTTGCACCCGGCCATATTTTAGTTGATTTTTTGATGGACAAAATCGGAAAAAGATAAATAAAATTTTAAATCCAAATAATAATCTTAAATTATTAAAAATTTAAAATAAAAATTAAAATAAAATTTGGAGTTAATTTTAATGGATCGAATCTAAGCAATCAATCACTTGACAGATAGCTTCCCTAGCCTTAGTAAAGTTCATCTGGGATATGAAGTAAAGGATCCGTCGAAGATACTGAACTTGGTTTCCTTCCAGGTGATGAAGATGAACTTTTGGCAAAGAATACAGGCGTCGGAGCATCGGAGATACGATTGGACGCGAAGAGAAGATTAAGATGAGGACCGATTTTGGGGCCAGATCGACATACGAAACGACAGGGGATTTAATTGTGGCGCGCGGCGGCGGAGGTAGGGCGGAGCAGAGAGGGCGAGAGAAGTTCCGGCCGAGATAGCGACGTCATATTGATAATTTGGTGCAATGGTGGTGGTGGACGGTGGCTCCGGGCGGTGTATTCGAGACCCAGCTGAGTGTGGGTTTGGAAAGTTCATCTTACTGTTGACATTACGCACAAATAACGTTCTCGAATGGGGATTGGAAATTTTAGGTTTACTTATGTGGTAAAAATAAAATATTATAAAATTAGGAATAAAATCTTATTTATCTTTTTCCGATTTTGCCCATCAAAAAATCAACTAAAATATGGCCGGGGTGCAAAGTGCCAAACTATTTGCATTTTCAGGGTGGAGACCGCAATTTTTGTAATTTTAGGGTGGAAATTGCTTAAATAACCTATTTTCGGGGTGCAATGTGCAAATTACCCCCTTTTTTCTTCTTTTTTCATGTGGATTGCGTTACACAAACTCTTTTAATTTTTTACATAGGCTACTACATTTCATATATATTAGAGTTGATTTTTGGTCTTCTATCCTTAAGTATGCTTGTTACTGTAATATAAAGATTTCAGTCATTTCTTCAAAGAGATTACACAATAAAAATATTTTTACCCAACTCTTAAAATTTGAAGTATATAGTACTAACCCCAAAAATAAGCTGTATATTAAGAAATAGTTATCAAATCCATAATTACTGACTTCCAAACAATATCATCTTAAAAAAAGTATATGATGAAGTAAGACAAGTTTTATATCAAATAATCTCACAATCATATACATACAAAAAGGATATGATGAATCATTGAGGGTTTGGTGGTAGATCACATATAAAATTAATATGGTTGTTGAGCCATAAATGATGAATTCAGTGCATTTTTAATGTTGTGAAGTAATTTCTTCGTTGTTGCCATTTTAGACTGAAAAAGTCTTTGTCTATAATTAAAAACTTTACTTTTATAATAAAAAAAATAATATTATCAGCAAAATCTGAAATGATAAATTAATCTCCACAATTGGCGTTGGAATTTAATGCCAATTGCCGTTGTATGTTTCGAAATTTGACTCAACTGAGCAAAAATTAAGACAGATGATGTAACGCCACAAAGTAACAAACCATGTCACATGGCTATTTAGGTTTTGTCTAAATTGATCTATAGAGAAACATAATTAAAATATATCATATTACTAAGTTTTATTTATTTATAATCGACAACTTAAAAGATTTGAGTCGCCATTAGTATTAATTATCATTGGATTATTATTTTTGTAGAGTAGCTAATATTAATTTGGTTCGGAAATTAATAACTCTTGATTTGCAAATTAATAAAATACAATAGAAACTCGATAAAATAATACTCGATTATTTAATAAACTCTCTAAGATAATATTTTTGGCCGGTCCTGACTCGGGGATAGGATGCTAAATTAATAATTCGCTAAAATTATAAAATAATACATTTTAATAATTTCTATAAATCCCATATAATATATAAATTAATAAATTCTTATATGCTACATATTACATGGAGTCATTTATGAAGATTTCTTGAAAAACGACTCATTTGTCTTTTGTTTCTTTGTTAAAATTAATTTCACCTTAAATCTCGTCTCTAATCTTCCTCATCACTGTAAGAACTTATGGTGTTGTTTTACTTAAGGTGGAACATTGAAGGGTTCTTTCAAATTGGGCTATTTATTTGATATATGTACATGCAAGTACAATAATTAAGTGGAAGTTTGAAAGTTGTTTGTAAATTGAGTATTTCATTATAAATTAATAAAATATTAATTAATATATAATTTAATAATTATTAATTTATCGATTAATTAATAACTCTTTTAATTAATAAATTTTAATAGTTCATGAGTATTAATTTATAGAGTTTCTACTATATATCCCTGTATCACTTTTTTCTTAAGGTGCAAAAGTGAAAATTTATTATATCATATAATTAAATGGTTTTGTAAACCATGAATTTCCTTCCCCATGAAATTAAATGAAAGTAAGAAGAGAATGTAAGTAAATGACTTGTCTTGAAGTCCACAAAGTGCAATAAATTTAGAATTATTTGAGAAATGTACTAACTAATTCGAGGTACATTAAATTCCCAAATCGCCTTATTGAAATAATTGTTGTACCAAATCAAACTCATTAAACCAAATACAACGTAGTAACTCAAATCTTTTGGAAAAATTACATAAAAAAACCTCTGACTTATTGTATAATTATAAAAAAAATACCTTCATTTATTGAATATGAAGACATTTCTTGCTATTATCCGCTGTTTGTATTTAAAAAGTCTTATAATTTTCTTTATAAATTTTATAAACTAGATTTTTTTTAGTTACCCAATAATATTTTATAATTACTCAATTAAGGAGGGGTTTGTGTGTAAATTTCCCCTAAAATCTTTTACCATTTACTATTACCACAATTAAATACCTTTCTATTACGAACACAAGCAGTCAAAGTCCTGCCCGGTGCAACCCACGAACCAATCAAAATTCAAGTACGTTGAACAACCGTATAAGAGCGCGTGACATTGAACCTCTGTTATTGATTATTCTGCTCTGGCGACTGGCGTTTTGGGTAGTAGATGAGAAAGTGATCGTTCCCGGTTCAATTTTTGGGTAATTTTTTGTATAGTAATTAAAACTAAAACATCATATTATATATAATTATACTGTATATATTTTAAAATTTAAATTATGTGATATTAAAATAATACCATTTGCTGAACAGAGTCTTGTTCAGAAAACAAAAACCCTGCAAAAATGGAAAATAAGAGAGAATGAAGAAACTGCCCCATGCAAATCCCAGATTGGAATTCAAATAAATAAATTCAACCCTTTTCCCATTTTGTTGTTTTTTCGTATATATGATTTGTTATCTAGTTCCAAAACAGAAAAAGAAAAGCTTTAGATAATGAAATCAATGGCCACTTCTTCTTCTTCTTCTTCCACCAAAACCTCTCTCTCCCCTCACCAACCTCCCCACTTCACTCCTGTAAGTTCTTCACAATCTATACACACACCTATACATACATATATATATATATATATGCAGATGTATATTTTACTTTTTTCTGTTTTGGGTTTTTTGTTGTGTTTTTATTTTTTTAAATTTCTGTATTTTAAATAATACTTAGTGTTTGCAGATTGAAGAAGGTAACGAAGACGAGGAGCTTCCATCCCCACGTACGAGCAGTTACACCATTGCACCAACACCTTGTAGCGAAGACGTAAACACGAACAAAAACGACACCGTTTACAAGCACCATCCAACGCCGTTGCATTCTGCGAAAAACAGAGGCAAAAAGAGGGAGCAAAACGACGAGGCCAACGGCGTTTCCTGCAACAAGTGCAGGCCTAGCAACAGGGAGAAATTCTCAGTTGTTCCATTGGAAAACAACAACAATGGCTTCAACAATAACAAACATTCAATCGCTAGCAGCCCCAATGGGATATTTAAGTCCATTTTAGCTTCAATAGCGCTCAAGAAAAGCCCTAAATCATCAAACGGCACAATGTCTAGGGATGAACATTGGAGGATTGTGGTGGCTGAGCTGACGAACAAGCTAGTTCAAGCTTCTAGAAAGCGCGACGAGGCCATTCTAGAAGCTTCGAAACTGAAATACTCCATGGCTGAGCTTGAGAAGAAGCTTAACAAGCTAGAAATCTATTGCCACAGTTTGAAATCCGGGCTTGAAGTTTGCACCAATGGCAATGGTAATAACACTAATTCTCAGTATGAAAATCAGCATAAGTTGAAATCTCCATCTCGTTTGAATTATCAGATTATTACAGTTGGTGATCAAGGCAAGGTGATTGATCATTTCTTAGTTTCAGTGTCTGAGGCTAGATCATCGGTTCGGGCTTTGAGCCGGGCTTTAGCCCTTCAGTTGAGGCAAATGGGGGCCAAAGTATACGAACGAATCTCAACGCTTTTGCACGATTACGATATCAAGGTTTCGTTTTCAAGGAATCCTAGAGGCTTGTTTCACTACCTTGAGGCCTTACTGAACAGGGCATTTTACGAAGGATTCGAATCGGTTGGGTTCCAAACGGGCGGGTCGAACCCGATTCTTGACCCGACGGATCTTTGCCAGGCGAATTTCGCAATGTTTAGTAGATTGCAGGGGTTGACATGGGAACAAGTGTTGAATAAGGGTACTAAACATTTTAGTGAAGATTTTAGCAAATTTTGTGACAGGAAAATGAGTGAGACTGTGGCTATGCTCGGGTGGAGCCGGGCGTGGCCCGAACCGCTTTTACAGGCCTTTTTTCGGGCTTCTAAAGCTGTTTGGTTGGTTCATCTTTTGGCTAATTCGATTCATCCCGGTTTGCCCATTTTTAGAGTCGATAAATGGGTCGGGTTTGACCCGGTTTACATGGAGGATATGGGTGGAGATAAGGCAAAGAATCTTGTTCCTTCTATGGTTCGGATCATGGTTGCACCCGGGTTCTATGTATATAACAATGTGGTCAAGTGCAAAGTGCTTTGCAGGTATTACAATAGTGTCAACAATGGTTGTAGTGTTTATGAGTTAAATGATAAGGGCTTTAGTCCATCTCCTTCTTAGGTTGCAAATTGCGGGATATTGGTTTTATAGAACGGAGCTCGTTGTTTTTTTAGTTTCGTTGTTTGTAAATCTTATAAATTAGTCCACAAGAGTGCATTTTTACAGTCCATTTTTTCAATGGGTTGAGACTAGAAATGCAAATAAATGCATCTTATGAGATTAATTTTGCAAGTTCGTAAACACGGAGGCTGAAATTGCAAGATAACGTATTTTGTGGGACTAATGTTGTGATTTTCGCCAAATCTTGTTGATCCGAATTGCCGTTTAATGTCGAATATTGGAAAGACTATGTACTTTTTTGTATTAGTTTTGGGTAAAATTAGTAAATGGGAAGAAGTTGATATTTTGATGGTAAAATTTGGAGTTTTGTTATTGTTTTGTTATTTGCATTGATTTGACTCATCACTTAGTCAATGTGTTGGGAAATTTTATGGGTTTTTTCTAGTTGGGGATTGGGTTATGTATCTTTGGAAGGTGAAGACAAAAGTTTTACTTACATATGGAATCTAATTATTATAGTTGTCTGAGTATTGAGTTGTGAACATCTTGTATTGTTTTATCACTTTGTCCAAGAGAAAAAAATACATGTATTCATTTGTTTTTGTTCATATGGTGGCTTTAAATCTAGTGTTTGTTTGCCTGGTTTCACACTTTCACTTTATTATTTAAGGTCTGTGTAATGGCTAGTGGAACTGTCAACTCTAGGGACCATTTTGTTATCTTGTCCAATTAAACAAATAAATTTTATAATAAATTGGATTCAATGGGCTACATCATATTGATTCACTTAGATTTGATCTGTTTAGAATTTAACCAATTAGGGATGATAATAAGACCAGAAAAAGTGAAGACCTGTCCCGGACCATTCAAGACAGTATTGAAATGAGTTTTAAAAAACAGATTTGAGTCCGAGTTCAGGTATCAAAAATTGAGATCCGACCGGACCCAGTAACATGTTCGAGTCCAGCAATACTCGAACTCGGTCATTAATTATATACTTTATTATATGTATAAGTTATTATTATTTTATTTATTACTTAATATATATAACAAAAATTACTATTTTTCAAATTAAATTTCATGGTTGATGATTTATTTAATAATTGTACTTGTTTTAAATTTGAAGATTACTTTATCAACTTAAATTTGTAATTATTGTGGAGTAATATGTACTTAAATACCAGATAATTATCTTTTTGGATGCGTTTTTTATCTTTATATCGATTTTATATAATTTTATTTATTTTAAATGTATTTGTGAGAATATTATATATATATATATAATATCACAACATTGATGTAATCAATTGCATATATATCCAAGTGTGCCTAAACTAAAACCGGAAAAGTAATTTAATCTAACTCTAAAATAATAAGAAAAGGTAAATAAAAAAGTAAGAAAAAAGAGAAATAAATTTCAAAATAATAGGAGAAACTATAACGGTACCAGCCCGACCCGGAAAGACCAAGTCAATCTGAATTCAAGAATCGGGCTTGAACAGTCAAATCCACGCGAAAACCCGACTATAAAACCACAATCTCTTTCCAAAATAAGTCTCTTTTCTTCCTCTCTATGCAATCAGAACTCGATCAACACTGTTTATGATCGATTAATCGAAGTAAATCCAATAGAAAAATCTCTGAATTTACCTTGTTGAACCTCATATTTTGATCGCCATGTCGATGTCTGATTCCGATACGTCGTCGCAAGGGAGCGAGTATAAGAATTTCCGCCAAATTAGCCGTGACAGTAAGTCAATTTTCAGTCCTCTCTCCTCCGCTTTCTCTGTGCAATTTTAATCATAATTTCCTGATTTCAGTTTACATGCTTATTTTATGTGATTTAATCGAGTGAAATATTGTGTTTCTTGGCTTGTGAAATTGATATTTGTTGTTTTAGAAGCTCACGAAGTAATTCTGGTTTCTGTTGTTATAATTTATGAGGTTTGAAATTCAGATTGCTCTTTTAGAGCTTGATCTTCAGGCGCCTTTTCTGAATTCAGTTTAGCAGCGTCTTTACGTGATTGAATCGAGTGGAATGTTGTGTTTTCTTGCATGTGAGGTTGATAATTGTTGTTTGAGATACTTGCGAAGTAATTCTGGTTTCTGTTATTATAACTTTTGTGGTTTGACATTCAGTTTGTGCTCTTTTGGAGCCTGATCTTCAGTATGTGTAATATTTAGCCAGCCTTTTCAGAATTCAGTTTAGCTGTGTGTTTATTTGATTGAATCGAGTGGAATGTTGTGTTTTTGTTTGCGAGGTTGGTGTTTGTTGTTTGAGAAGCTCGCAAAAGTAATTTTGGTTTCTGTTATTATAACTTTTGAGACTTGAACTTCAAGTTGTTGCTCTTTTGCTTTGGTAGTTCCAACACTTAAGATGTGTCAATTTGTTGCTTGGGAATACAGTTGTAATCGTAATTCTGTAATCATACAGAAGTTTTGGATTATATTTGCCCAAAATTGTGTGGTTTTGCGGTCGTGGGGTACAAATGAATTGTGAGGTCGCCCCGCTGGGGTGGGTGTAGGAAGTGATACATGGAGCAAATAAGAGGACTGGCATTCACATGGACATTAGGGTTGCATTTCGATTGCCATAACAAGTGATCGCTTATTTGCATTATGCCCAGAGCATGTTGTGTCTTGTCATGAATAATCTTAACATCGTTGTGACTAGCTTACTTTGCGTCTGGGTGCTCCCCGGGAATTAAACAACTTTGGGTGTATTCCTAAATCCTAGTTGCTACAGAGAGAGTATGATGTGATTAAAGTAAACCTTTGCTCCTTTCCAAAAACACTGGTGTTTCTATGTTTCCCTGAGAGTTCTATTGTTTTCTGCGAAGTGGCTAACTGCACTATGGAGAATGCTCCCTTCCTGGATTCAATCACTAAAGAAATGCCAAACATGGCAACATTAGTTTAATAACATAAATCCCTGTACTTTCTAGAATTTACTGAACTGCGTCAGATAAAATTGTTGGTCTTAGGACATTGGAAGTTCGGTCAAAAGTCGCAATTTATGTTGATTCTCTTTATGGGTGACAAAAAAGGTTGCCGATCTGTTAAGATTGGTTTACCTCAGAAATTTGGGTGCAGTGGTCTAAAATTATCAACTCCGACAGCAAAATCAATTTGTAATTCCTGGTTTTTATTTGTGCAAGTATTTTATGGCGACTGAACTTTGTCTATGTACGTTGTATTATTCATTTTCTTAGTTGATTCATGGCATGCTGAATCTTTGAGGCGTAATTATGCCATTTGCTAAGTTTACATTTCTGCATTTTGCAGGATTATTATACGAAATGCTTCGATCGACTAAAACAGGGGACTCAAAATCAAGTTGGAAGGTATGAGAAACTTGTGTATGCATTTCTTTTGCTGGCTGAACACTGGATTAGAGTTGCAGGGTTGGGGTAAAAGGACTACTACTCTACTAAGCTTTCAAAAAATTTAGGTCAGGAAGCAAAACTCTCTGGCGGTCTTGGAGATCTATGCATAATTATCCATAGTTTCCTAGTTGTAAACGGCATGCACCGTGCTCGCTATTGCTCAAATTGCATCTCTTTCACCTCGTTTCGGTTATATGCGAAACCCTTTACAGACTACATAGTTTTTTGCCATGCGCCGGAGAGCATTTTATTGATACAATATAGCTCACTCTGTGAAGACGTTCAAAAAATACGTAAAGAATAAAACCTGCCTTTTTTACGTACTTTCTCGTCTGGTGTAGACTGTAGTTATGGTTTTCTCTTCTAGCACATGTCTTTGTTTGCCTCCCTTTCTTTTCTTTCTCTGAAATAGAGGCATTCTTCTGTCTTCCAGCAGAGGACTTTCTTTTCTTCTTCTCATCAAACTCAGTTTCCCATTTTGTTTCTCGCCCCTTTCTCTTCTGGGAGTTACTGAAGTTTATATTCTGGAGCTTGTTCTTCTCATTTTTTTCACTGAAATTTTTGCAATTACTGATATTTTTAGATGAGTATTGAATTAAGTGCTGAAATATGCTGATTTTTTTTAATAGTTAAAAACTATTAAGGCTATATATATATGTATATAAAGTTTATCTCTGAAATTAAGCACCTCACTTTGAAAAGGTGTCCCGGCTGTACTTTATGGCTCCAGGCACCTTATTTGCACCTTGAGCCTTTAACAACTTGGTAGGTGCAAGTTCATCTGATTGATATAAACCATATTTTCTACATCAGTTATACATTTCATATTCATAAATATGTTGTGTAAAGAAAAATGTCTTCAAGTATTCCAGAGAAGAAGGTTTGATGTAAAAGGCCTTGTTATATAAATTGATGGATTAGGGATATCATCCAGTGGGAGGAAGGTGGTAGGTGGTAGGTGGTTGGTTTAGTTTTCTTGTTAAGCAGGAACTAAGGAGGTTTCCATTTTGCGATTTATTTATCCTGGCGAGGTGAATATTCATTCCCTTTATAGACCAATGCTTTGATTTACTGCATAGAAACTCGTCCTTCGTTTTAGCTCCATATCTCTAGCATTAGTCTAAATATCCAAAAGAAGTACGTCTATTATGAGGACAAGCATAGAAGACACTGTTCTCTTTGAGATTTAAGATTCAGTACCAGTGGTATATTTTCTCCTTACACATCAAGTTTCACGTTATTGTTTAGTAAAAGCTTAAATTATTTTGAGTTCTTATATATTTTAGCGCTTGTTTTTGGCCCTCTACTCATTAACTATATGATTTAGTTACCTTCCGATTTTGACATTTTTACTTGTAGGTACTCATCATGGACAAGGTAACTGTTAAAATAATGTCTTGTGCGTGCAAGATGGCGGATATCACTGAGGAAGGAGTTTCATGTAAGATATAGAAGGCCAGTCTAAAAATTGTATCTCCTACTTTTTATGTATTATGTTAAGATGTTCTTTATGTGAATAAGAAGTCTTATATGAAGAACCTTGTGTGCTCATTATTTGTATGCTAATTTTCAAGTTTCTTTTAAATGTTTCATTGACATGTATGTACCAAAGTATATTCTTGAAAATGTGACAATCATCACTTTGAGGTTCTCTCGCATAACTTTCCTCTCACATTTGTGCTGTCTCCATAATAATAGTATTCTGTTTGATTATGACCTTTTGTTTTTCAGAAAAAAGTTTAATCTTGAATCGCTGTACTGTTGATATATCTTTCTTAATGCATTTGGTTGATCTTTGCCATGTAGACGTCTTTCTTCATGGACTTGCTTGTTCCTATCATTGTTATGCTATGCAGAAAAGCGTGGAACTGCCATTGGACTTTTGCTTTGCTGAAGCATCTCCCAATCCAGGGGTCTTAACTACCCTGTGTTTCAATTGCTAGTCCTTGCTAGAGCGATTTCACATGGGGATATTTTCGTATGCTTAATTGTCTAGTCCCATGTTCCATATTTTTAAGCTTACGCCCAATATCAAGTAATGTTCTTGTAAACTACCAAAAATTTGTAGCAAGAATCATGAATATGTGCTGCAGAAAATTATTTAGCATACAACTTGGTGAAAATACCAGTTGTCCATTTAGAATGTTTCAAGTCCATGCTTAGGTTTTTCAACTGGCTTAAGAAACATTATGGTTTTTGAAGTGATTTATTTTAGTTGGATCCCTTTTGCTCTTCTGACAGTCTTTACATGTTCGGCTACATGAATTGCCACCAAGCCACTGTTGCAAGACAAGTGACATTCGGGCTCCTTCTTGGATTTGATGTTGCTTAAATTGTTATATTTTACATGCTTTTATCAATTTGGTTGATCATTGCTTATATGTTTCTGGAATTTCTACCTCAATTTTACCCTTGCTTTAGAAACTTGGGCTTAGAGATGAAATGAAACACCCGGGCACAGATATTTGTACCATTGTGCACAGACTCTATTCTTTTACTTGCATAGGCTCTATTCCATATGCATGATGAAGTTTTTAGTTCAGCCCTTACTCATTTTAAGTAAAAAGAAGCACGCACCTGGGCACAGATACTTATAACAATGTTGGGGAAATACACCTTTTTAAATTTATTTTGTGAGTGTTTTGAGATGGAGTATTTCCTGCAGTGGTGGAAGACATACACAAGCGAAGGCAGCCACTGCCAACCATGGATGCCATATACTTCGTCCAGCCAACCAAAGAAAAGTAATATATTTTGTCTTTCTATCTTTAGTTTTCAATTTGGCATCATTAGGCTAGTAATACTTTGGGGTTTGAAACTGCGACCCTAACAATTAATCGAATTTTAGAGCATGCTCAGTGTATTTTCAGATTGAAATCTCCCTTATTTTTTCATAAAGCTGGTCTATTGTATGTCTAGAAGATTGTTTTCTATCCTGTTTGCATATCAGATATACCTTTATATTTTTCCTAATTGTCATCTTCTGAGCAGGTGTCATTCAATTTATATTTTTGTCATTTACCATAATATTTAGGACCTAATTACCCGTAAGCAGATAGTGATGTCATTGTGGTGCTTGTCTTGTGATATACTATCATTTTCCCCTTATTTCATGATCCGGTGCACTTAATAGTTGGTAATATTTCCTTATATATCAACCAACCTTCAGCATCATTTGGGTGACTGATCACTTTGCCTTGGTCAAAATGTACAAGGTTAGGTTTTTTGTATATTTGAAGGGAGAGTAAGACTAGAATCGCTTACCAAGTGTCCCAGTGAAACAAACGACACTGGCTTAGACTGCTCGTCTACTCGTATATGTATGTCATGTCCAGTGTTATAACAACTTAACATCTTTAGTTGATTCGCACATGAGGGAAGGATTCACTATTAGCTTTGAAATTCTAATTTTCTTGTTTACTAACTTAGTTGTTGCAGACATCTCAAAAGTCTCTCTTAATTCTCAAGGCTATACTTGAATTTGGATATACGGACGTGATTTATTTTCTATAACTTTCAATGAAATAGTCTCAGTCTAGCTTATTAAAATGCATCTTTGTCATATTAATTTGAGTATGCTAACTTTTTATATTAACCTCATTTTGGGCCCTCATCACTTTTTTTTTGGTATGCAGCATCGTCATATTTCTATCTGACATGTCTGGAAGATCACCACTGTACAGAAAGTATGTCAGTTATCCGATCATTTGTACTATGTAGTTTTTGCAATTTAATATGGTTTTCTGTCTCTCCTTTCCGCGTTGGACTATGCCAGTCCATCCCAATGGACCTAGTTACTTTAGGACCATTGAAATACATGGGGTTGGGTGGTTTCTATCCCCCACCCTATACATTTCAATGGTCCTAGTTGAACTAGGACCATTGGAATGGGACTGTGATAGATTTTCCCCTCCTTTCCTTAGGTGCCAGGAAAAAATACTTAAAAAAAGTAATAGTTGGCTCATCTCAGTTTTTTCTACTCTTATCGTTCTTCTATTAGGGCATTTGTCTTCTTTAGCTCATCTGTTGCTCGAGAGTTGATTAGTCACATAAAGAAAGAGGGAAGCATTTTACCTCGCCTTGGTGCCCTAAGAGAGGTTACATTACATTCTACCATGTTCTCTGACCATGCTGTCTACCATTATACTTAGATCCGCAATCATGCTCTCTACCATATACTTAGATATGTTTCTGTTTCCCCTCATTTTGGACCTGATTGCAGATGAACTTGGAGTACTTCTCCATAGATAGCCAGGTACATCATCACTGAAACTTTTTATCGAATTTATTCTATCTGTTAACATTCAGATATAACTGCTAGAAACATGAACAGATGAAACTAAATATGTTGAATCCTACATGTCATGAACAAGTCCATAAATCATTTACTAGTCATGTATTTAAGGACAATGATATGAGAATAACCATGTAAAAGCACACATACAAAGAAAAGACTGCTATTTCAGTATGCTGATGGACACCCACACAGAACTATATATATATATATATATATATATATATGCACATCGTTTTTGTCCTTCCTGTTGAATTTTTCTTGTGCAGTAAGACATCTCAACATCCTTGTATATGTAATGATCTTTTAACAATAAATTACAATTTAAGGGTTTTGTCACTGACAATGAGAGAGCTCTCGAGGATCTCTTTGGGGATGAAGAAAGTTCTCGCAAAGGCGATGCATGTTTGAATGTTATGGCTACCCGCATTGCTACAGTGTTTGCATCATTGCGGGTAATTACTGAAAGTTCTAATTGTTCATCCATAAAGCACATAATATAAAAGTATTGTTATTGTCAAACAGGAGTTTCCATTTGTGCGCTACCGTGCTGCGAAATCCCTTGATCCAACTACAATGACAACTTTCCGTGATCTAATTCCTACGAAGCTTGCTGCTGGTGTTTGGAACTGTCTTATGAAACATAAATCCAACATCCCTAACTTCCCCCAGTCAGAGACATGCGAGCTGCTTATTCTAGATAGATCAATAGATCAGGTTCCAATCTTTCTAGTGTTAATTTAAATTCAAACACTCTTGAAACGCCATAATTGTACTGTTTTGATATGCCATATGCAGATTGCTCCAATTATACATGAATGGACTTATGATGCCATGTGCCATGACTTGCTAAATATGGAAGGGAATAAATATGTCCATGAGGTAATGCCTTGAGTTCTTACCTACAATTATTGCTTGATCACGTAAATTCCTCCTAAACAAGATACGTACTGTTTAGCTACTTAGTCTAAGTTCCTTGGACTGAATTTCTAAACACTCTAAGTAATTATATCGCTCAGGTTCCAAGCAAAACAGGTGGTCTTCCTGAGAAGAAAGAGGTCCTTTTGGAAGATCACGATCCTATTTGGCTAGAGCTGCGCCATGCACACATAGCTGATGTATGTAGCACATGCAAGAACTTTCATTGATTTATTTAAAGTATCTCCTTTTGAAGAGATTCTGGTATAAAATTTAATCTGATCAATGGTTTACTATGTCAGGCTAGTGAACGGCTACATCAGAAGATGACGAACTTTGTGTCTAAGAACAGAGCTGCACAAATCCATGGTTCAAGGTAAGTAGAATTATGCACTGTATGGTTCCAAGTTATCCTGCTGCAGTTCTTGGAGTTCTACTCGCTTGAATCTTTAGCATTACATAAATCTCCATGGTGGAGAGATCCATATTAAAATTCTTGAATTTCTCACCTTTGTGAAATTACTGAAATAGTTTTGGGCAAAGGTGGTCTGATTGTATCAAGCATTCTATGAACTAGTTTTTACTGTTTGTATCGTGTTAAAGTAAATTCGCATTTGAATGCTTAGTTAGCCATCCCCGAGAGTTAAGGTTATTTTCCTTTTATTCAGATTGATTATATTGTAATTATGTTTAATCATGTAATCTGCTCGTGGATTACATAATATTCTGCTTTTGTTAGTTATATATTTGTATTTTCGTTAAAATACGTTTAAAGTGGCCTCAACTTTTTAAAAGTTATGTTCTCATTGAAAAATAGACGAACGGCACTAAAAGTGTCCAGTTCTGACTTCAATGGGACCAAAAGTGTCACTAAAATTCCTAGCGAATTAAAAGTGATCTTACCGAGCTTCAATGGACCAAAAATAAAATTTCTCACCTGTCAATTAATGCATCCATAATTTGACACTATTTCTCATCAATAATTACCTGCTACAACAATTTTTCTCTTTTTCTTTTTTACTTTTTAATCACATAATTATTATTGCCAAAATAACCTAGTCATTTTACTTACAATACATCAATGAATTACACTTGATTCGACACAACCTTTTTCTAATAACATAGCCAAACAGAATCAACATCAATGTACATTTCTCGAAGAATTGTAAAGAAAACATAACCACAAGGTTTTTTGCTTTACCTGTTCTGTAATTATGCATATTTACTTTTTGTCTTCGGCTATTGTGCCCCTCTCTCTATATAAATATATTTATATATTTATATCTTATATAACTATAATTTGTAGAGATGGTGGTGAATTGTCTACTCGGGACCTGCAAAAGATGGTTCAAGCTTTGCCTCAGTATAGTGAACAAATTGAAAAGCTCTCCCTTCATGTTGATGTGAGTCTCTTATATTCCCAACTGAGTTGATTTACTTGTTTTCTTTTTCATTGCTTAATTTAAAATGATTTACAGTTTCTAATACCAAAGTGTCACAATCCAATTAGCTTTCCAGGTGCTAATTCAGTAGTATCCAACCAGGTTGCTTGGGTATGCCAATCCCGACCAGAATGCCCTCCTTGTATGAATGGCACTTTGTCCTCCCCAGAATATTGATTTTGTTTAGTTAATTTGTTTTCAAATTTTATTTGAGAGTAGAGTGATTATAATTACCAAATTAAGTGAATTTATGTGTAGTTGCCCATAGTTAGAGAGGAATGTTTAACAAAAAAAAAAAGTAACAATTATGATTGTAACTGAATTAACTGTAAAAAAATTGATTCCACAAGTTTTTTTACTAACCAAATCAGGCATCTCAAGGAAGGAATTTTTTTTTTGTGCTTTAAGCTTATTAAGATAGTATGATTTATACGAGTTTCACCTGCGCGCATGGATGGCATAACTTTTTTCTTGTTACATTTTTCGAAATCTAGCGGCTGTGAATTGCTGCAACTTTAAAAGTCATTTTCCTTCTTGCTAATGGGTGACAATAGAGAGATCGCTTGATTTCATAAATGATTAGGCTCGAAAACAAGCTAGCAACAAATATCTTGTTTTGACTGTAGAAGTATCTAAAGTATTTTCAACTTATTTGATTGGGTAATTTTATTTTTTGATCAGATTGCCGGAAAAATTAACAAAATTATCAGGGAATCAGGGCTTAAAGAAGTTGGGCAACTAGAGCAGGACCTGGTTTTTGGAGATGCAGGAACCAAAGATCTTATTAATTTTCTTAGGCTTAAAGAGGTGACTGGTCCTTATGCAAAAACTTCATTAACATCTTTGTTGATATGAGACATAACAAAGGCCTTTATTGCAGGATGTACCGCGTGAATATAAGTTGCGACTATTGATGATCTATGCAGCTGTTTATCCTGAGAAGTTCGAAGATGGCAAAATCTCAAAGCTAATGGAGGTGGCTGCTCCTTATATAAATTTCCTTTTTTTCTTTTGTTATAAGTATTGTTCAAATGTCTCTCCACTTTCATATTCGAATTACCATCAGGATCAAATGCACATAAAATGCTTCTTGATCTAGTGTTAAATTCCCATGATTAAAGATTTACTTTTAAAAAAGTTAACAGTATCGAGTAATGAAAGTTGTCAGCATACTATACTGTTTCAGTGTCTCAATCTATCTGATACTCTTATAATTTCGTTATAAGTTTTGAATATTCAGGAATTAAGAAACAATTAGAACACAGTCCACATCAAGTCTGACTACCTCAAAGATGATCCAAAAGCATCTTTTTCACCATTTACATATCAACAATCAACCTCCTTTTACGGTAGCTAAGAACATCGATTGCTGTTGCACTCTGCACTCTAAGCCTCTAGCTGCTGGGATTGAATAACTTCTCAGGATTTCCATCAGTGGCAGCTTCCTAATTTAAGATTAGATAAAATTTCTTGACATAAATATTGTACTCTGTGATAATCTTAATCATAATCATTGACCCTTTTAGTGCTTACTTCTTCCAGTAAGCCTATGGCTGTTTGAGCTCCGCCCACATTTTCCAGAATAGGTACTCACCATATTTGTAGAATGGAACTCCAGTGCTTTCCTGGACAAAAGCTCATATGAAAGTTTGCTTTTAGATCTTTGAAACTTACTTATTGGATCAATTTTCAATATCCCTAATTCTTTTTTTTTTGGCATAAATATGCTTGTTTGACTTCAAAATACTTTCAGATGTTTTTATTAACTCCAAAAGTCATGGTAATAATAGTGTTCTAGTGTCTAAGAGAAGATAACTAACATCTTGATGCATATGAAACAGTTGGCCAGACTACCACCGGATGACTCCAGTGCCGTTTATAATATGAGGTTGCTTGAGGCGTCATCAGACGCCAAGAAAAGCTCAATTGTTCCATTTTCACTCAAGTTCGATGTTCACAAGGTAATGAGTACATTTGCAAAGAGATTGTTGTGACTGAGTGCCCCTACAAATGAACTTAGCTTGTTTCGCTGTTTGCAGAAGAAGCATGCTGCTCGAAAAGACCGTCCTGGTGAAGAAGTGCCATGGCAGCTATCACGTTTTTATCCTATAATAGAGGTACACTGAAATTTGTTTAGCTTAAATGGTGTTGTATGGCCTTATGTCATCTATGGTTCTTAGATGGTGTTGGATTGAGTAATACAGTTAGAGTTGACAAAGGTAAGAGGGAGCAGTAGCTGTTTAACTTTCTGGTAAACAGATTGATAAGTAGTATATGGGAGAAATAGTAGGAATCCCTCCTTAATCCTGTTAACAATGAAGAAACTGTGGAAATCACTTAAAGATTGCACAGGCTGATCATCGAGGGCTGGTACTGCATCACACAAATCCAGGATGGCTGACAAGTTTGTAAAAACTTCAAAAGGGGACATTAGATGATAATTAGAAGTTTTAAACTTCTATTGACACATAGAGTTTCTAACTAATAGCTTGGTAATCGTACCGAATGCAGATTCAGGCTATGATGGGTAATGACTTTTCTTGTAACTGCAGTTCTTCGATATTGAGGGGAAATGTATAAAAGCTAAGAGCTCATCTGATATACTTTTGGGCGCATTTAAATGATTGTTGAAGTTATTCTATTATGATTTTGCACACATCTAGACTGCCAGTCTATATGTGTTAATTGAGGCCCTCATATTTGAACTCATCTCTTCTTTCTTGTCAACGTGGAGCTGATGGAAATGTAAAATCACATCTAATTGATTTTCATCTGTAAGTTCTTAATTATAGATGACAATTAGATGCAACTAAGAGTCATCTTGTGGAATGTGGTGATGGGAACATATTGATTTCTCGTTTCGCTTTGACTTTGATCTAAATGAGCTGTATACTGATCTAGTTTTTATTGTTTTGCAGGAACTTGTAGAAAAAGTTAGTAAGGGCGAACTACCGAAAGGTGACTATCCATGTATGAATGACCCCAGCCAATCTTTTCATGGAAGCTCTCAGTCAACATCTGCAAGGACAGGCCAAACTCCGGCTCCTCATTCGATGAGATCAAGGCGAACGGCAACGTGGGCTCGTCCTCGAAACTCAGATGATGGGTATTCAAGGTATTTTACGGTCCTCTCCTGATTTAATTTTTTTCTGGATCTCTGCCAGAATTGTTAATGCTGCCTTAACTTCTTTCAATCGAAATAATATGTTGTCCCTCTGGTTTATGTTCTACAAACCAAGATATTATTGTGTATCACTAATCAGTGTATAATCTCTCTATGCGTCTTTGATCTGATGATGCTTCCTGATGATTTACCATGTTGCTTGCTTATTTTTTCCATTTCTTGTAGTGATTCGATTTTAAGGCATGCTTCTAGTGATTTCAAGAAGATGGGTCAGCGGATTTTCGTGTTTATCGTTGGTGGAGCGACACGGTCTGAGGTAAATATAACACCCCCTACTTCTCTATGGGCATATCATGATCCCTTCTCAAATTTCCCTTTTCTTTTTTTGTTGCAGCTAAGAGTTTGCCATAAGTTATCAACAAAGTTAAAAAGAGAAATTGTTCTGGGGTCATCCAGTATTGATGATCCTCCACAATTTATAACGGTACAAGACTTTCTTTCTTTTCCATGTACCATTATCCCCTTAAGCTCGTGTTCATGTTGAAGATGCAAAAATATTTTTCCAAAATGGGGACTGTTTGCTTTCAGTTGTCTATAATGAGAACCTAATTTGGGTATAGCTTTGAGAAATGTCCAATGACATTTTTCAAAGTGATGATCCAAGGGATGTTGATCAATCATGCAGTCTTACTTTAATTGTTATTTTGTAAGTTGTGAGCTAGAAGTATGTAGCTAAGTTCATCTCTGAATCCACCATTTTTTTGTCTTTCTCATCACAGAAGTTGAAGTTGATGACTGCAAATGAGTTATCATTGGATGATCTTCAGATCTAGATGCCTAAAAGCTGATTCTGGTGAAGTTGGAATTGAAATTCTTGTGTAAAAGCTTTTTTCCATTCAGTTCTAAATTGACATCATTTAACCCTGCCCAGAAAAGTTCATAATGTCAGTTGTAATTTATTTGTTCGAGTTTGTCTCAAAGCCATGGTGTGTATATGTATATTTCCAGCCGATGTGAGACTGGTAATCCAACCAGTTTCAGAGAACTTGGTTCTGTTGTATTCTGTGAACATTTCTTTTGAAGCCCATATTCTTTGCTCAAACATAACCTCCGTTTCAAGATATCAACGTCTCAAATGCCTAGTTTAGAAGACAGATGAGGTTTTCTCATGTACTTTTGATGAGTGAGGAGCCTATTACCCATTAGGTTTCATGTTGATTGATGCTAGTGTTCCAAATTCCTCTAACAATATGATCATTAGTAGGGGTGTTCATTAAAACCGCAAAACTGTGAAATCGCCCAAACAATATGTTTCTGCTTATAAATGCAATACAATATTTTCCCTTTCAAATTACGAATGCATATGTTTTCTTTATAGTTACATATGTTTTATTTTGTATAGAGGGTCCTTTCTGAAGTATCTAAAAATATTACTCAGTTTGCATAGGAGGAGATGGATCTATGTACATTTGGTTCATCATGTTGAGATAACTAGACTCTTGTTGGTAAATAATGAAGCAAGTCCCCAATTACATATATATGAGTGAGACCCGATCTACATTTATGTTTGGAGTGAATTAAGGTTCGTCCATATTCGGAGATGTAAACACAAATCCAGACCACTAGTCTAAACCTGACTCAATTTCCAAATGTTCGAAAAAATGCAAAATCAATAGCTTAATAATGTACAAGGGAAAAAAAATCACAGAAAATTTTGGTCAAAGCACAGTATTGCACTTCCAAAAATAAGAGAAAAAAAGATGAACGCCCACCGTGGGGCTCGAACCCACGACCACAAGGTTAAGAGCCTTGCGCTCTACCAACTGAGCTAGACGGGCATTTGTTTGTTAAACAGATAATATATTTAATGCCTAATAATGACAGTTGTCTAAGTATTTTATTCTCTATTCAAACAAAAAAAAGAAAGAAAAGAAAACGCATTCAATGCATCAATTTTTATAGTAGTTTGTAACAAAGAAAAGAAAAGAAAATTTTATATTATTAACCCATGTTTAAGTGAACAGAATATCCCATGAATTTTGATATTCGTAGAATAGTGTTATCAACCAAATTAGAAAGATTCTAGAATAAAAGAAAATAACAGAAAATCAGGTGTTTAATTTTGGTGGGAAAGTTAGTTACAAAAGTAGTTAGGGTTTTTTGTAATCCAACAATATAAATAAGCCGTCAGAGCTAATGAAAAATACTTTTGGCGTCTATTTCATTCTATCTTGCTCAAACTCTCTAAAATTCAGATTGGGGAAAACTCTTCAGAATTGATCATTGTATTAATTCTTGGAATTCCCTTATTGATTCTTCCCATTTATTTTGGTCTACACCAAGTGGTATCAGTTTCTTCACGATCCTCTGGGCTATTCTTGGTGCAGTACTACGATGGTGGAATCAACGCGGAGTACCGGTGAACTACGAAAGGAGGTTGATACTCTTAAGGAGTCAATGGAAGAATTGAAGTTGATGGTGGCGACTGTGATTGCGAATCAGTCCGCTCCGGTTGTCGGTGATGTGGGTACGAGCGGCGATAACATCAGCGAAGCTAATCGTTCCAAAGAAGGAGGCCAATGGCAATCAAGCTACCAGATACCCACGCGAATGTCGCGAGTTGAATTCCCTCGCTTCAATGGTGAGGATCTGAGGGGATGGCTATATCGTTGCGAGCAATTCTTCGAGGTGGACGAGACACCACCTACAACAAAAGTTAAACTCGCATCGGTGCATCTCGAAGGACGAGCACTTCAGTGGCATCAAATGTACATGAAAGGTAGGTTGACGAGGGAGATTCCGAGTTGGGAGGAATACATCCGTGCCTTGAATGATCGATTTGGAACTCTCGTTTTCGATGACCCAATGTCTGAATTGGTTAACCTTAAATAGGTTAATAGTGTCCAACAATACCTGGATTGTTTTGACGAGATTGTGAATTGTTTGGATCTACCGGATCACTATGCCCTCAGTTGCTTTTTAGGAGGATTGAAGAGCGAAATATCTGTCAATGTGCGGATGCTTCGACCTAAGACTTTGCAAGAGGCTGTAAGCTTGGCTAAGCTTAGGAGCAGGCCCTATCATTGCATCACAAGAAACCTCACTTACCACCTTATAAGCCGTCTTCATTCCCCCCAAATTTCAGGTTCCAAACACTCAAGGTAAGGTTAGCAACCTTCCTTTACTGCCAAAACCAACGCAGAAGCCGTTGAATGCGCATAAATTTCAAGGAGGTAAGAGACTCAGTCCTAAGGAGATGGATGATAAACGGAGTAAAGGACTTTGCTATTGGTGTGACGAGAGGTTTACAAGAGAACATGTCTGCAAAAATAGAAGACATATCTATCTGCTCGAAGTTCCTTCTGAAGAGTTAGAGGAGTCTGAAGGAGAGGAAGACGAGTGTTTTCAGCCTACGGAGGAGGAAGGTGCTACGGTTGAATCACATGTATCCATGCATGCCATGACGGGAATACATGACTTCAAAACTATGAGGGTCACTGGAGTGACTAAAGGTAAACCAATACACATACTAATTGACACAGGAAGTACACACAATTTCATTGATTTGGAGGCGGCCAAGAGATTGGGGTGTCGGTTAGAACCAATAAATCCTTTTGCTGTGTCCGTGGCAGATGGTAACAAGATTCACAGCTCATTTGTTTGTAAAGATTTTGGTTGGAAAATGCAAGGAGTGAGATTCACAACCAATCTGATGACCATACCATTGGGAGGGTGTGATATGGTCTTAGGTATTCAATGGCTAGTCACATTGGGAGACATAAGCTGGAACTTTAGCCAATTGAAGATGGAATTCTATACCAATGGCCTTAAGATTGTGCTCAGAGGGATGCAGCCCTCTTCCATTAAATTGATGTCTAAGGATAAAATGACAAAGATTATGGGAAAACCTTCTCAAATTGCTATGCTCCAGGTGGGCTACTTTCAGGTTAACAGAGAGAGTGAAGGTCAGCTATACCATTTGGAAGGAGAAAACACACACACTGATGATAGGCTGAAATTTTTGTTGGAGGAATTTGATGACATATTTCAGGAACCTACATCCTTACCACCTCACAGAGAGCAAGACCACAGGATAATCCTTAAGGAAGGGACCAATCCAATCAGTTTAAGACCTTATAGATATCCTGCCACCCAAAAAGACGAAATTGAGAAGATGGTGAAGACATTGCTGGAAAGTGGAATAATTAGACCAAGTATTAGTCCATTCTCAAGTCCCATTGTCATGGTTAAGAAGAAGGATGGTTCTTGGAGGATGTGTGTTGATATTATAGGGCAGTCAATAAGGCCACTGTGAAGGACAAATTTCCTATACCTGTCATTGAGGAGTTATTGGATGAGTTAAATGGAGCTAAATTATTCACTAAGTTGGATTTGAGGTCTGGTTACCATCAAATCAGAATGGCAGAGGAGGACATTAGTAAGACTACTTTCAGAACTCACCATGGCCATTTTGAATTCATGGTTATGCCATTTGGGTTGACAAATGCCCCATCCACCTTCCAAAGCCTTATGAATAAGGTATTCTCTTCCTTCCTTAGGAAGTTTATATTGGTATTTTTTGATGACATTTTGGTTTATAGCAAGGATTGGGACACACATTTAGATTACTTGAGAGCTACATTTCACATCTTGAGGGCTAATACTTTATTTGTTAAGAAAAGCAAATGTGATTTTGGTAGTTACAAAGTTGAGTATTTGGGGCATATAGTTTCTGGAGATGGAGTTTCTGCCGATCCCAAAAAACTTCAGGCCATGGCTGATTGGCCTAAACCAAAGAACATTAAGGGGTTGAGAGGATTCTTGGGGATCACAGGCTACAATAGAAGGTTCATTCGGGGATATGGAGCAACAGCAAAACCCCTAACTGATTTGTTGAAAAAAAATGCTTTCAAATGGAATGAGGCGGCTGAAGTAGCATTTAATGAGTTGAAGTTAGCAATGACTAATACACCTATATTAGCAATGCCTAACTTTCAAGAGGAATTCACTGTGGAGACGGATGCTTGTACAAGAGGAGTGGGGGCAGTGCTGTTGCAAGGAGGGAAGCCCATTGCATTTATGAGCAAGGCATTATCTGGACGGAATTTGGCACTATCAGTTTATGATAAGGAGATGTTAGCCATTGTTATTGCTGTTCAGAGGTGGAGACCATACTTAGTGGGGAGGCATTTCACAATCAAGACAGACCACAAGAGTTTGAAGCACCTGTTAGAGCAGAGAATTACTACACCGAGTCAGGAGAAGTGGTTGGTTAAACTATTGGGGTATGATTTTTCCATACATTACAAGAAGGGCCAAGATAATATAGTGGCCGATGCTCTTTCTAGACAAGAGCATGAAGGGCAAGGAGAGGTGCACAACTTGACTTTCACCCAATCAACATTATTGAATGAGATCAAGGATAGCTGGAAAAATGACACACACATTACCAAAAAAGTGGCTGATATTGGTAAGGGACATAAACCGCATTATAAGTGGGAGACAGGAATATTAACCAGGAAGGGAAAGCTGGTCGTAGGGGCTAATTTGGAGTTGAGAAAGAAGCTATTTCAGTTGTATCACAACAGCATTATGGGGGGACATTCTGGGATGCAAGCTACCCTCAAGAAGATTAAACAAATGTATTACTGGAAACATATGAAAAGGGACATAGATCAAGGCGTGCGAGAATGTGATATATGTCAAAAATGTAAAGGAGAAAATGTAGCAATGCCCGGGTTGCTGCAGCCACTACCAATACATGACCAAGTATGGACAGATATATCAATGGATTTCATTGATGGCTTACCAGTTTCAAGAGGCAAAAGTAGCATTCTGGTCGTGGTGGATCGTTTGAGCAAGTATGCTCACTTTTTGTCACTCAAACACCCTTATACGGCGATGGACGTCGCACAGGTTTTCATGGATCACATATTCCGACTTCATGGATTACCTAAGACAATAGTGAGTGACCGAGATGCAATATTTATGAGTAACTTTTGGCAAGAGTTTTTCCGGCTGCAACATGTGAAATTACAAACGTCCACGGCCTACCACCCACAGTCGGATGGTCAGACGGAGGTCGTGAATCGTTGCGTGGAGGCTTACCTGAGATGCATGTGCAATGATAGGCCTAAAAAATGGATTAAGTGGTTACCGTTAGCCGAATGGTGGTATAATACCTCATATCACTCGGCTATAAAATGCACACCGTATGAGGTTGTTTATGGGCAGCCACCACCCATACATCAACCCTACATACAGTTTGACTCGGCCATGGATTCAGTGGATAGAAGCCTGAATCAAAGGAAAGCGACGTTGCGGATAATAAAACAACACTTGCGTACTGCTCAGGTGCGGATGAAAAATCAGGCTGATAAAGGGAGGAGCGAGAGGAAATTATCTGTAGGAGATTGGGTATATGTGAAGCTGCAACCCTATCGGCAAACTTCAATGCGGAGTCACTCCTATACTAAGCTGTCGGCTAAATACTTTGGGCCTTTTCAAGTTATACGGCAAGTTGGTTCGGTGGCTTACAAGTTGGCTTTACCCCCGGCTGCCAAGATTCATAGCACTTTCCACGTTTCTCAACTCAAAAAGAAAGTTGGATCTAATCCCTATACCCCTGATTTGCCTGTGATGCTTACGGAACACGGAGTGTTGGTCATGGAACCTGAAAAGGTATTGGAGAGACGGATGGTGAAGCGAAATAATAGACCCGCCACACAGTGGTTGGTGAAGTGGTTTAATTTTCCTGTTGAAGAGAGTACGTGGGAGTACATGTACGACTTGAAGAAACGTTTTCCTGCATTTGATCCTTGAGGACAAGGATGTTTTAAAGGGGGGAGGTGTTGTTATCAACCAAATTAGAAAGATTCTAGAATAAAGGAAAATAACAGAAAATCGGGTGTTTAATTTTGGTGGGAAAGTTAGTTACAAAAGTAGTTAGGGTTTTTTTGTAATCCAACAATATAAATAAGCCGTCAGAGCTAATGAAAAATACTTTTGGCGTCTATTTCATTCTATCTTGCTCAAACTCTCTAAAATTCAGATTGGGGAAAACTCTTCAGAATTGATCATTGTATTAATTCTTGGAATTCCCTTATTGATTCTTCCCATTTATTTTGGTCTACACCAAGTGGTATCAGTTTCTTCACGATCCTCTGGGCTATTCTTGGTGCAGTACTACGATGGTGGAATCAACGCGGAGTACCGGTGAACTACGAAAGGAGGTTGATACTCTTAAGGAGTCAATGGAAGAATTGAAGTTGATGGTGGCGACTGTGATTGCGAATCAGTCCGCTCCGGTTGTCGGTGATGTGGGTACGAGCGGCGATAACATCAGCGAAGCTAATCGTTCCAAAGAAGGAGGCCAATGGCAATCAAGCTACCAGATACCCACGCGAATGTCGCGAGTTGAATTCCCTCGCTTCAATGGTGAGGATCTGAGGGGATGGCTATATCGTTGCGAGCAATTCTTCGAGGTGGACGAGACACCACCTACAACAAAAGTTAAACTCGCATCGGTGCATCTCGAAGGACGAGCACTTCAGTGGCATCAAATGTACATGAAAGGTAGGTTGACGAGGGAGATTCCGAGTTGGGAGGAATACATCCGTGCCTTGAATGATCGATTTGGAACTCTCGTTTTCGATGACCCAATGTCTGAATTGGTTAACCTTAAATAGGTTAATAGTGTCCAACAATACCTGGATTGTTTTGACGAGATTGTGAATTGTTTGGATCTACCGGATCACTATGCCCTCAGTTGCTTTTTAGGAGGATTGAAGAGCGAAATATCTGTCAATGTGCGGATGCTTCGACCTAAGACTTTGCAAGAGGCTGTAAGCTTGGCTAAGCTTAGGAGCAGGCCCTATCATTGCATCACAAGAAACCTCACTTACCACCTTATAAGCCGTCTTCATTCCCCCCAAATTTCAGGTTCCAAACACTCAAGGTAAGGTTAGCAACCTTCCTTTACTGCCAAAACCAACGCAGAAGCCGTTGAATGCGCATAAATTTCAAGGAGGTAAGAGACTCAGTCCTAAGGAGATGGATGATAAACGGAGTAAAGGACTTTGCTATTGGTGTGACGAGAGGTTTACAAGAGAACATGTCTGCAAAAATAGAAGACATATCTATCTGCTCGAAGTTCCTTCTGAAGAGTTAGAGGAGTCTGAAGGAGAGGAAGACGAGTGTTTTCAGCCTACGGAGGAGGAAGGTGCTACGGTTGAATCACATGTATCCATGCATGCCATGACGGGAATACATGACTTCAAAACTATGAGGGTCACTGGAGTGACTAAAGGTAAACCAATACACATACTAATTGACACAGGAAGTACACACAATTTCATTGATTTGGAGGCGGCCAAGAGATTGGGGTGTCGGTTAGAACCAATAAATCCTTTTGCTGTGTCCGTGGCAGATGGTAACAAGATTCACAGCTCATTTGTTTGTAAAGATTTTGGTTGGAAAATGCAAGGAGTGAGATTCACAACCAATCTGATGACCATACCATTGGGAGGGTGTGATATGGTCTTAGGTATTCAATGGCTAGTCACATTGGGAGACATAAGCTGGAACTTTAGCCAATTGAAGATGGAATTCTATACCAATGGCCTTAAGATTGTGCTCAGAGGGATGCAGCCCTCTTCCATTAAATTGATGTCTAAGGATAAAATGACAAAGATTATGGGAAAACCTTCTCAAATTGCTATGCTCCAGGTGGGCTACTTTCAGGTTAACAGAGAGAGTGAAGGTCAGCTATACCATTTGGAAGGAGAAAACACACACACTGATGATAGGCTGAAATTTTTGTTGGAGGAATTTGATGACATATTTCAGGAACCTACATCCTTACCACCTCACAGAGAGCAAGACCACAGGATAATCCTTAAGGAAGGGACCAATCCAATCAGTTTAAGACCTTATAGATATCCTGCCACCCAAAAAGACGAAATTGAGAAGATGGTGAAGACATTGCTGGAAAGTGGAATAATTAGACCAAGTATTAGTCCATTCTCAAGTCCCATTGTCATGGTTAAGAAGAAGGATGGTTCTTGGAGGATGTGTGTTGATATTATAGGGCAGTCAATAAGGCCACTGTGAAGGACAAATTTCCTATACCTGTCATTGAGGAGTTATTGGATGAGTTAAATGGAGCTAAATTATTCACTAAGTTGGATTTGAGGTCTGGTTACCATCAAATCAGAATGGCAGAGGAGGACATTAGTAAGACTACTTTCAGAACTCACCATGGCCATTTTGAATTCATGGTTATGCCATTTGGGTTGACAAATGCCCCATCCACCTTCCAAAGCCTTATGAATAAGGTATTCTCTTCCTTCCTTAGGAAGTTTATATTGATATTTTTTGATGACATTTTGGTTTATAGCAAGGATTGAGACACACATTTAGATCACTTGAGAGCTACATTTCACATCTTGAGGGCTAATACTTTATTTGTTAAGAAAAGCAAATGTGATTTTGGTAGTTACAAAGTTGAGTATTTGGGGCATATAGTTTCTGGAGATGGAGTTTCTGCCGATCCCAAAAAACTTCAGGCCATGGCTGATTGGCCTAAACCAAAGAACATTAAGGGGTTGAGAGGATTCTTGGGGATCACAGGCTACTATAGAAGGTTCATTCGGGGATATGGAGCAACAGCAAAACCCCTAACTGATTTGTTGAAAAAAGATGCTTTCAAATGGAATGAGGCGGCTGAAGTAGCATTTAATGAGTTGAAGTTAGCAATGACTAATACACCTATATTAGCAATGCCTAACTTTCAAGAGGAATTCACTGTGGAGACGGATGCTTGTACAAGAGGAGTGGGGGCAGTGCTGTTGCAAGGAGGGAAGCCCATTGCATTTATGAGCAAGGCATTATCTGGACGGAATTTGGCACTATCAGTTCATGATAAGGAGATGTTAGCTATTGTTATTGCTGTTCAGAGGTGGAGACCATACTTAGTGGGGAGGCATTTCACAATCAAGACAGACCACAAGAGTTTGAAGCACCTGTTAGAGCAGAGAATTACTACACCGAGTCAGGAGAAGTGGTTGGTTAAACTATTGGGGTATGATTTTTTCATACATTACAAGAAGGGCCAAGATAATATAGTGGCCGATGCTCTTTCTAGACAAAAGCATGAAGGGCAAGGAGAGGTGCACAACTTGACTTTCACCCAATCAACATTATTGAATGAGATCAAGGATAGCTGGAAAAATGACACACACATTACCAAAATAGTGGCTGATATTGGTAAGGGACATAAACCGCATTATAAGTGGGAGACAGGAATATTAACCAGGAAGGGAAAGCTGGTCGTAGGGGCTAATTTGGAGTTGAGAAAGAAGCTATTTCAGTTGTATCACAACAGCAGTATGGGGGGGCATTCTGGGATGCAAGCTACCCTCAAGAAGATTAAACAAATGTATTACTGGAAACATATGAAAAGGGACATAGATCAAGGCGTGCGAGAATGTGATATATGTCAAAAATGTAAAGGGGAAAATGTAGCAATGCCCGGGTTGCTGCATCCACTACCAATACATGACCAAGTATGGACAGATATATCAATGGATTTCATTGATGGCTTACCAGTTTCAAGAGGCAAAAGTAGCATTCTGGTCGTGGTGGATCGTTTGAGCAAGTATGCTCACTTTTTGTCACTCAAACACCCTTATACGGCGATGGACGTCGCACAGGTTTTCATGGATCACATATTCCGACTTCATGGATTACCTAAGACAATAGTGAGTGACCGAGATGCAATATTTATGAGTAACTTTTGGCAAGAGTTTTTCCGGCTGCAACATGTGAAATTACAAACGTCCACGGCCTACCACCCACAGTCGGATGGTCAGACGGAGGTCGTGAATCGTTGCGTGGAGGCTTACCTGAGATGCATGTGCAATGATAGGCCTAAAAAATGGATTAAGTGGTTACCGTTAGCCGAATGGTGGTATAATACCTCATATCACTCGGCTATAAAATGCACACCGTATGAGGTTGTTTATGGGCAGCCACCACCCATACATCAACCCTACATACAGTTTGACTCGGCCATGGATTCAGTGGATAGAAGCCTGAATCAAAGGGAAGCGACGTTGCGGATAATAAAACAACACTTGCGTACTGCTCATGTGCGGATGAAAAATCAGGCTGATAAAGGGAGGAGCGAGAGGAAATTATCTGTAGGAGATTGGGTATATGTGAAGCTGCAACCCTATCGGCAAACTTCAATGCGGAGTCACTCCTATACTAAGCTGTCGGCTAAATACTTTGGGCCTTTTCAAGTTATACGGCAAGTTGGTTCGGTGGCTTACAAGTTAGCTTTACCCCCGGCTGCCAAGATTCATAGCACTTTCCACATTTCTCAACTCAAAAAGAAAGTTGGATCTAATCCCTGTACCCCTGATTTGCCTGTGATGCTTACGGAACACGGAGTGTTGGTCATGGAACCTGAAAAGGTATTGGAGAGACGGATGGTGAAGCGAAATAATAGACCCGCCACACAGTGGTTGGTGAAGTGGTTTAATTTTCCTGTTGAAGAGAGTACTTGGGAGTACATGTACGACTTGAAGAAACGTTTTCCTGCATTTGATCCTTGAGGACAAGGATGTTTTAAAGGGGGGAGGTGTTGTTATCAACCAAATTAGAAAGATTCTAGAATAAAGGAAAATAACAGAAAATCGGGTGTTTAATTTTGGTGGGAAAGTTAGTTACAAAAGTAGTTAGGGTTTTTTGTAATCCAACAATATAAATAAGCCGTCAGAGCTAATGAAAAATACTTTTGGCGTCTATTTCATTCTATCTTGCTCAAACTCTCTAAAATTCAGATTGGGGAAAACTCTTCAGAATTGATCATTGTATTAATTCTTGGAATTCCCTTATTGATTCTTCCCATTTATTTTGGTCTACACCAAATAGATTCCAAATTATTCGATATTCATAGAATAGTACGTACATTAATCAAATACCGGTGTCAAATGCAAACTTTTCAAAATATGATGCATGGTGCACAATTGTACCTTTGATTGCAATCTCATTTGCAAAGCCCATAAACCCAAACATGCTCTGGAATTTGCATTTTACCCCAAAAATAGCAATATGATGATTTAATCGCCTCGTTAATTGATGTGGTATCCGACATGAATCCATCTGTTACTTCCAATACTAGAAGTAATCAGTCCATTGATTAAGATTCAATATGCTTATATTTAATCATCCAAGTTTAATCTGTTGCATCCCATGGTAAAAACAGTACATCTATATTAAGGGCAGAAAATACATTGCAAAGTTCACAATCACAAGCCCCATGCTAATACGGTACAACAACCCGAAAACTACACAGAATCAGAGTCACACTCACTCCCCACTGCCACTGGTACAAACGATCACTAGTACACTGAACTGACGATAACAAACACAGCACCAGGCCGAGACCAGAACCTAAGACCTCGACTAGTTGTCACTAATCAGAAGCACCCGAAGTGAATAGTTTTTCTGGATACAAATGTTGTCATGTCCAAAACTAGTCGATTTTATGATCTTGTGCAGACAACCCTCCATTCTCCTCAGTTTTCAGCCCATCCTTTAACTGCAACACATCAACGGTCAACCATAACATTTTTTTTTAGAAATACAAGACCGTAAAATATAGAATATATAGTTGTTGATAAAACAAGCATGTTATAGTACCGTATTCTTGTCAAAGAAAGAAAAAAGCATGGAACGGATAGAGCCTTTTGATGAAAACATTCCTTTCCATGTGACAATATTTTGTAACAAAAAAAAAAAAAAAATTGCAACACAAAATTTATAAACATATCGAGCGTTTTCGTGGTATTTTATAGGTATATATAGATCATCATATGGTGCCGTCATCTAGAAAACCAAAGTTGAGATTTCTTTATGTCATGTTTGGATCAAGCATTCCAAATGTGGAAAAGGACGTTAAAAAATAAAATGTCTGAATAATAAAAAGTTTCATCATTTCTATAATGTTTTTCTCGCTAACATTGACACTCCAAATGCAGCCAAACCAGTTGCATTTTTTTGTAATCAGGTTTAATCAAATAGAATAATGGATCACCTGTTGGAGTAATTTCTTCTGATAGCGGTATCCCTGATAAATGAGCAAAAAAAAAGTTGTGCATTAGAACAAAACAGTTTTTGAAGCCAAAATATGTCGTCTTGTTAAACATGATATATTTCAATAACCACCTTGTCAGTGCCATAAATGTAGTCACAGTAGGTGAATACTGATGCAAAATTACTCTGGCTCTGTCCGCCAACATAATGATGGTAATCATGGTAATCTGGACCACCGTAAAAGGGAATGTATTTTGTCGGTGTCCAAGGGAAGTCGTATCTGTATTATTGACAATGACAAAATGGTAATTAGCATCTGTTTGTGACGCGTTCTTGAGCAAAAATAGTAGCCGAAAACATGTGATCTTTAAATGTAACAAAGCATAAACTACAAATGTTGTAATAAAGAAGCAAAAGCACAAATTTTGTAATTAGAATCTGGTTTGTTTTACATGAAATGCCTCTTATTTTGAGAGAATATGCAAATAAAACTGCATACTTAACAATAATAACAAGATCCAGTTTTACAGAAGAAAATAGAAGATGTTTAAGACTCTTAGTTCTTATGATGTTAAAAGAGAGAATTGTTGATAGACATGATTGCTAGATTATTATTTTATTATTTCTATATCCCTTTGATCTTCAATTTCACAGTAGGAGATCCTATAGTTCTAACTTATTTGGACTAAATTAGGTTCTTATCATAAATGACTAGGTTAATTTCACTATTTTATAGGATTTGACTAGATTTATCTTTCATTATAACAAACTAAATCCATTGTACTATGTATACTTATAAATCAGTTGACATCGAGGAAAATAATACAATATTCTTCCTTATGTTTCTCTGTTATGGAATCACAACCTTCATTTATTTCAAGATTCAACCTATAAGTCTTCCTGACATTCCCTTATCCCACCATTACCACCTAAGCTCTTCAACCATAGTAATCTCCATACGAAGTACAGTCTGTAATTATGTTCTAGTGTGTGTGGTGGAGTCATAAAGTGAGAAATACAGTCTGTAAAGAACCAATACCAATAAACCACTATTTTCAGAATTAAAAGGGCAATGGTTTTACCTATTTGTGTAAAAAAAAATTACTATTTCCTATAGTGGCGAAAAAAGACAACACACTATGATACTATTTGAATCATGAGATAGGATTACCAGATGTGCTCACATACGAAAAAAAAATTTCGGGTCATTTGGTAGAGACAATAGAAGTAACATATATAGGTAATTCTTATGATGTCCTGACATATTCCTTCTCTAGAAGTTTCAGCTGAAATGCATCTTTCATTCACATATTAAAACTCTTACTCAACTACAACAATTAACTGAACTGAGATTGTCCTTAAATGAGTTCATGCTTACATTTCCTTGGTCTTTTAGTAGTTTAACTTTGGCCCTAGCTTACTGCAATTTAACCAACAATTGAACTGCACTTTCACCAATAGAATGAGAAGTACTATTATGGCTTCATTTGATTACATTACTAGCCTAATGTGTTTATAATACTTTATATAGTTTTAATATCTTTAGATGCTTAAGTTGAAGGTGGAAAACCTATGGTACCTTTTGTAGATATTCCACCGTATATTCACAGTATGTGCTTATCTGTCAAATCCTTTCAAAAATACTAAAGTGCTCAATGTGTCTCATAATTACTACACATATACTATCTTTAGTAAATAAATAAATAAATGTTGGGGACACATTAAGTCATCTAAATATGGAAGGTATGACTAATTAGACCTAAAAAATCACTAAGGACGTGATTGGTATACTGGAATGAGGTGGGAATGGAATGAGCATTCCTATGTTCATTCCTATTCTAATGATTGGTATGTTTTTTTGTTAGGAATGCTCATTCCTATTGGAATCCATATTCCCAAAAGTATGGGAATAGTGATTCCTTCCATACCCCTTGGGTTTGGCTATTCCTTGCCTATTAGGAATCAATCATATTTTTTTTTCTTATGATATTATTTTCTTCACACCAATATAAAAGTTTTGAAAATTTGATGAATGCAATATATATATATTTTTTGGACTTATGATTAATAATCACAAATTATTTTAAAAATAATATAAATTATTAAAACTTTCAAAAAATTATTTAAATGCATTGAAATAACTAAAAAATACATATTATTTTTCGTACGTACTAAGTCGAAATATTTTCGTCAATAAGAATTACTTAATTATAATAAATATAATTTCAAATGTAACAAAAATAGGAAAAAAATATAAAAATGAATTGAAAAATATATAATAATATTGCATTTAACAAATAATATCTTATCCTTAAACTAGTTCATCAATAAAAAGTATTAGAAAATGTGAATTATTATATAGACAATATTACATATATAACTCTTTCAATCATTATATAATAACTATATTTTTCCCATTTTTCATTTAATTTTTTCTATTTTTTCATCATGTCCCGTGTTATTTTTCTTTAAATAAAAAGTTCAAAGACTCAAATCATTTAAATTTCATAGCATTAGATTGGATTCAAATTTGTATTCGAGTTTAATAAATGACTCAAATATACGAATATACAGAATTAAAAAAATCTCATATCTCGAATTCATTTCCTTTCTCATTCCTGCACTATACCAATCATAGGATTTATGAAATCAATATCATTCCATTCCTATCTCCATTCCATTCCTTATACCATTCTATTCCCACATAATTCCATTCATTCATACCAATCATGTCCTAAATCATAATTCAAATAAATCAAGAATACCCCTAAAACAAGTTACAGAGAAAACAATAAAAATAGTCAAAAGAGGAATAGAGAAAAGTAGTGAGAGAGATGAAGCAAAGACAAAGAAGAAAGACACCCCTTTTAATCATCTTTTCATGGAGAAAAGTTAATCCACTATTATTAACTTCATTCCACCAATCCATTCACTTTCCAGAGAATCAGTTGAAATCCCAAAAGCAAACAGTGAAAAGAAAGTGAATATAACATACCACTAAACCATCATTTGGTCAAATTAGCAAAAGCAAATAAAATAAAATTTGACACTTAATCAATCAAAATCAAAGACTTCTCAATAATAGCATCGAATCAAAAAGTGAAGATTAAGCATGCAAAGTGCATTACCCGCTGTGAGTCTCAATAGCCTCAATCTGCCTCAAAGCAATCCACAACCAGAAGGTAATGATATGGCCCGGGGCCAATGCGGGCCCTAGAAAAGATGGAATTCCTAGAATCAAAATCTCGGCCCAATGAGCATAAGGCGCCGCAAAACCAATTGGAGCTGTGTACTCATGATGCACCTTGTGAATTTTCTCATACCCCCATTTGCAATGCAGAAACCTATGGATCCAATAGTTTGTGTAGTCCTCTACGAGGAAATACACCCCCAATTGCAATAGTATTTCTCGAAACGAAGGCAATGGCAAGCTTGTTCTTACTCCTATCAACTTCATTCAAACATAAAGCACAGGAAATCAAAAATTGTTCAAAACATTGAGAAAATGAAGCATCTCTTATGCAATAAGCACCTGGGGATTTAAACATTGTACATTTAATCAAAATTAACAAAAGATTTCTACTTAAAGAGCATCCAACGATACATTACACTAAACCCAATCTATCGAAAAACAACAAAATAATTATAAAAAAGGACTTGGGGAGATTAATTTTGCGCCTTCGATCAAAATTAACAAAAAGATTACTGCCAAATCCATCTTCCAAGTAACCACAATACGGCATCAAATCACAAATTCAACTAAAACTGAAATTAATAGCGTTATGATGATTCATCAGATTTATAAAAATTAGTTTACCTTAATGGAGGGGTAGGAGATGAGCTGTAGTGGGCCCACAACGAGGAAAAACATGCGCATGACAGATTTGTAGCACTTGATGGTATCGGAAAAAGATAGATTCACTTTGGGCTGAATCTTGTAAGGTGAAACGAATTTATTGAGAAAGGATTGAAGAAAAATGTAGTAGAATGGGAAAAGAGAGAAAATGAGGAAGAGGAAAAAGATGTTGTGGCAGTAGAGAAAGTAGTCCGATTTGGCGGCGGAGTAATGGAACCATAGTGACTCCGCCGCCGTGAGTGATCTGCCGACGGCGGCTTCAGCCTCTTCCACGGTGGCGTAAGGCAGCATTGGGTGGCGGAGTGAACTAAACTTGTGGTGTGTGTTGTACTGTGTGTTGCGACTTGTGAGATAGTTTTGTTTCCGGCAATATATTATATATGTGGGAAGCAAAAAATAGGTGGTGAATATTTATATTTAAAATCATGCATCTAGATTCTACTATTTTCATAAAATCTATTTTTTTTTTTCGAAATTGAAGTCCCAAAATATAGAGATTTTGAATTTAATTCTATTAAAAATACAATAGAAACTCGATAAATTAATACTCAAATATTTAATAAACTCTCTAAAATAATATTTTTGGCTGGTCTCGATTTGGGGATAGGGTGCTAAATTGATAATTCGCTAAAATTATAAGATAATACATTTTTGATAATTTTTATAGACTCCATATAAAATATGAATTAATAATTCTTTATATACTACATATTACATAAATAATTTATGAAGATTTCTTGAAAAATGACTCAATTGTCTTTTGTTTTTTGTTGAAATCAATTTCACCTTAAATCTCGTCTCTAATTTTCCTTATCATTGTAAGAACTTCTGATGTTGTTTTCTTTAAGGTTGGAGATTGAAGGGTTCTTTTAAATTGGAACTTTCATTTGATATACGAGTGAAAGTTTGAAAAGTGTTTATAAATTGAGTATTTCATTATAAATTAATAAATTATTAATTTATTGATTAATTAATAACTCTTTTAATTAATAAATTTTGGTGGTCCCATGAGTATTAATTTATAGAGTTTCAATCATTTTTTTTCTCTACTTTCGTAATTATTGATATAGTGAACTTAACGTTTTTTATATCCTTGTATCGATCCGGTATGTTTTTATTCAATATACAACTATAATTTTAATTTAAAAACTTTATGTTAAATATTAATTAATATAAAACAAATACTCATAATATTTTTTTTTCTTCTTTTTGGAAAATTAGTCAAAGTTATATAGTATTAGTACCAAATTTTAAAACATCTCAATTCAATCACTTTCTTGTTGATGTGGGGAAGAGGTACACATATTTGTAATAAAGTTTCTTACATCCTGGCATGCAACTAATTTGCATAATTAGAAGGCGTCCAAGAAAACTTCTAGACGTGCATTACATTAAATTAAATTAATGTAGAATAATCATATAGTTTATAATTAGGAAATTATTCAAACTAATTGAAATGTTTATATATATTAGGAAGTGCATAGCTCGTATCATAATTTCGGTGAAATATTCCACTTTATTTATTCAAAATATGAGCTTGATGGTAAAGTGTTAAGAATTATTTTTAAAATGCATATTTCGAAAAAATCAGTAACAAAAGTTCATAAATCTAAAAATCTTCGATAAAATATTCTAACCAAAAATTAAGCAAGGTAATTCTAAAAATTTCAAAATTGAGTGCAAATTTTTCAACATAGGTGATAAAATTCTCTATTCCATCGATTGCGACGGTGTCTGCATTTTAATTTATTATTTTTTCTATATTCTATTCTTTTAACATTTACCTCAAACTTAAAAATGAGAATTTAAACTATAATTTTTTTAACTTACATTTTCAAAAAAATTAAAATGGTGAGAATGATGTCACTAAAACAACGAAATACATGATATAATTATAACATATTACAAATTTTATTACAATTGATATATATAGGTGTGGCCAATATATTTTGGTGGTTGGGTTCAATTAAAATAGTACATGATTTCCTTAAGTCATTGCCACAAGTACTTTATTGAACACTAATCAATATATCAAGGGTGAATTAAGCATGAGCATATTAGAAAATTTGATTTCAATTATATATGATTGAGTGTGTTTTGAACTGTTGGATAAAGAGGATAATAAATCTAATCCATTTTAAATGCCCCATCTTTAATAATTAATTATAATTATGAGTTGAAAGTATAGCATGCTATATATATCTAAACTCAGGCATGCTAAAAAAATCAGTACTATTACTATCATATTTTTATCAATTCTTTGACTTTGGAAAAGTGTAAATCATTGCCAATCCTTTTCTCGATTTATCATAAATAATAGGACTAATGATTTGTTTTTTTTTTTTAATCTCCTTTGGAAATTAATTTTATATTCATCAAAAACCGTTGGCTAAAACCACTAATTATTGCATTACAGTAGTCTCAAGCTGATTTCAATTTACATTATAAAATAATTAACAGCTATTGTTTAAGTTACCTAATAATTAATATACATATGGGATTTGAATTAAGAGTAGACTCAGGTTCCCTCGTAGATATAATTTTTGAAATTAAAAAGATGTAATTGTAATTATCAAATTCGTTTTGAATAAATAAAAATATTTTGAATATTTTTTTAAAAAATATAAAAATAATACCAAGTTTCAATTATTTGGAGCAATATAATAATTCAATGAATCTAAATTAGTAAGTTGCTAAAAATAACAAACTAATTAGGAATTAAAATAAGTTCAAAGGTAACAAAAGAATGTATATATAACTAACATTTGTTTTCTTCAACATAGAAATAAATAACTGTCACACTTCCAATAAGTTCATAATATCGGAATTTGTGCCGGTATGGGCAGTCCAGTTGGTCACAGATGGGTGAAGTTTGGACAATGACCAAAGATCGAGTCCCACCAGCGGCAGTGTAGGAGCAACTTCTCAAGTGAGGGGGCTCCTTTTGCGCAGTGGGCACTGGTCTAGCCCCTGTGATTGGCTGGGTTACCATAATTTATTCCTCTCATAGCTCTGTCGGGCCGGGGCATGGGGGGCCCTTGGGGTAGGGGATTCAATAATATTGGAATTTGCATTAAAATGAGGGAAAAAAACCCTAATTTTATGATGGGACACCATGATGAAAACTTCGAAACATGTGTGTAATTTTTTTTAGTAAACTTATACACTTATAACATGTATAACAAACATCAAAATTAAAATGTCTGTAAAAATAGCGTTCGAAACATTTATATTATAAATTTCTTAGTATATTTACACTTATCACATGAAAAAGAAACATATCACCAAATCTTAAAATTTCATAAAATTTGAAACAAACTACTTTACTGTTAAATTCAAACCATAAACGGTTTTTATAATTTATTTTGTATCCGCATGTTCATTGCTCTCTCTTTTTCTTGTAAAACTCCTGAGGTGAGAAATTCATTTTAGAAAGAAAAAAAAAAAAAAAGGAACAGAAACATCATTCATAATAACCTTCAAAACCTTCCCCTATATATGCACACTCCAAAGATGCATACCAATATCTTGAGGCTCAAATCCTAAACTAATTACTCCAAAACGTACTGTTTTATTAACATATATAATTGTTTACAACCCATTAATTCTAACTCGGTGGGAATGAATGTGTGAATGTTAATGATTAGATTAGATTTTCAAGAAAAAAAATTGCGAAACTATAATGTCGAATCTGAAAATTAAAGAAATCACATAAACAAATAAATGACTTACAACCATCACATAAAAACTTAATCACTTAATATGTAATTCACACAATACAACAGTAATACCCATATTCATAACTGCGATTTTGAATATGGACGTGACAATTGGTTAGTGGTGTCGCGATGGGATTTGACCATAATGACAATAAAGATGATAAAATAAAACACGAGATCTAAATTAATAATATTATTAATATTTAACTACACAAAATCACCTGGAAATTAGATTTGAGTTGAATCAACATTGTTCCAACATTGTTCTTCTATATTGATATTAATAGATAGATAATAATATAGAAAAAATAATTGAATAAAAAATTAAATAGATAGGCAATAACATATAAAATAAATGAACTTTCATAAATGGTACCTGAATACAAAAGATCAGAAAAATGAGTGAAAAAATAATAACATAAACTAAAAACTAAATTAAATCACATACAATAAAAATATTTAAAATTTAACAAAATTAAATTTTACTCATCAAATAACCTCTAGAAAGAGCTTGAATCTTCACAGCAACCAATCTCTCTCTGTTACCACTAAACAAAGCTCCTCTGCCATGCTAGCCACCACCACATCCTCATGTGCGGCTGCAACCGCCGCATTGCGAAGGCAGCCTTGGCCGCCGCCACTACGATCACATATTTATTCTTAGGGGTGGTAAAATGGATTTGGAACCACGGTTCCAACCCAATTTGGGTTGAATTGGTTCCTAAGAAAATTTTATTTGGTTCCTAAATGATTCCAATTGGTTCCAAGTTGGGTCCAACTAAATTTCAAGTGAGGCCCAAATCGTTTGTCAATAATCTAAATTATAATTAACAAAATGTAAGATATTGAGTCGGGTTGAGCTTGGTTCCCTTTTGGATTGATTTTGGTTCCATTTTGAGTTGAATTTAGTTCCACCTTAAAACCATTTAACAACCAAACTCATTTAACAACCAACTCATTGGAACCGACCCAAAACCAACCCAACCTGCCCAATTGTCACCCAAGAAAAGGGCAAAAACAATTACAAACACTGACACTGTTAAAAACACAAATCCAATGAAATTAACTTTAATTAATTAATCATTAAATAATTAAAATAAAAGAGATTAACCATTATTGAGTACATATATCCAATGGGAAGTTAGATTTCCACATTTGATGGGATAAGATTACCGGAAGTTAATATTGAGGGAGAAGTTAATAGATTTAATTTCAAAATTTGAAAGCAAAAATTAATTATAAACAAATTCGGTTGAGACATTTTAGGAATAAATTATAAATATTTATAATTAATTAATAAGTAATTTATATTCACCAACCAATTAAATTTTTTATTTGAAATTAAAAAATCCAAAATTCTAAGAAAATTCTATTTGAGTGAAAGTAATCGAAACTTTGCTACAATATAGTAGAAAATATGAGATTTAAATTTAAAGTAGATCCAGGTTACTTCGTAATTATAATTTTTGAAATTAAAAAGATGTAACTGTAACTATCAAATTCGTTTTGAATAAATGAAAATATTTTGAATATTAAAAAAAAATACCAAGATTCAATTGTTTTGGAGCAATATAATAATTCAATGAATCTAAATTAGTAAGTTGCTAAAAATAACAAACTAATTAGGAATTAAAATAAGTTCAAAGGTAACAAAAGAATGTATATATAGCTAACATTTGTTTTCTTCAACATAGAAATAAATAGCTGTCACACTTCCAATAACTTCATAATATTGGAATTTGCATTAAAAAATGAGAAAAAAGCCCTAATTTTATGATGGGACACCATGATGAAAAAGAATAAAAAGTGGTATGAATTTACGAGTGTAGCTTTCATAGTTTCATTGATTGCACTGTTAAATATGATTTTAATTGCAAAAAATGGTGATATATGTGCCAAACTTGTTACAGCATTAAATTGCAACTCTCAATCATAGATGAGTCACATCACTTGAAAAATAATAATGGCAATTCGCATAACTATGTAAAGTCAAAATATATTCTCAATATTAATATATTTGAATTTTATTTGTCTTCATAGTGCAAGAAAATAGGTTTTTTTGTTCAAATTCAGAAAATGAAAATAAATAAAGAGTTCAATGTTAGTATCTATACTCCATAATAACTCCCTATACTAGTAATCTATAATAAAACTTACTTTGATATATTAATTGTATAATAAATGATATATAAATGAATTGGCCTTTTCTTTTAAAACAACCATATTAAATTTACATTTTGAGAAGAATTTTTTTTTTTGGAAGATCTCTAATCATTTTGTAGACCTAAATAAAAAGGGTAGTAAATGACCCTACTATAAATTACTTAATTGATCATTTGAATCAAAGTTGTGGTAACAAAGCTAAGTCAAGCTTGGAAATGGTCAAACATATTAATCTGCCAATTGCTCATGTCAAACAGGCTGGGCCGGCCAGGCCCAGGCCCACAGTGGTGGGCCAAAGCCCAATCTACAGTTTTTTTTTAGTTCGTTAATTTTAGTATAGAATACATTACACGAAAATAGTATATAAAATATTGATCCCAAATTCTCATAACTAGGGGTGTTCACGAGTCGAGCCGGCTCACGAGCTCGGCGAGCCGGCTCGAAAATAGCTCGATTCGAGCTCGAGCCTATTGAGCCGAGCTTTCATTCGATTCGAACTCAAGCCTAAATATGCATGTTCGCCAGCTCGTGAGCCGGCTCGCGAGCTGGAATAAAAAAATAAATATTTATTCATATATTTTTATATAATATGATATATTATAATAATATATGTATAAATAATAATATTTTAGACATTAATTATGACTATATTTAATAATATATGAATAAATATAAAATTAATAATATGTTTTTACAAAAATAAATTATTTTTTTTTAAAAAAAATTATTTTTTTGAGCTCGGCTCGACTCGGCTCGAGTCAGGCTCGAGCTCACATTCCTGCAGCTCGTCGAGCTTGAGCTCGAATTTTTTTTCCAGCTCGGCTCGAGCTTCGTGAACACCCCTACTCATAACAATATGATATTATTGGTTTTTGATGAAATTTTCACAAATAGTAAGATGGATACAATTAAAAAATTCGGCTGGATCAGCTCAAACTCAAGTCAAGAAATTTGGCCAGGTTAATTCGACTTCAACTCATGTACACCTTTATATGTGTTAAATAGAGAATTTTTTTAAAATTAATAGCTTCACAAAAACAAGCTCTTTTATATTAAAAAAAAACGATTAAATTATTTTTCAATCAAGAAAACCAATTTTACAAAAAAAATCATTTTAAAAAACCAAAAAATAGTAGAAAAATTGTTAATCTTTATTTTTTGAATTTGTTTTAGTGAAAATTTATAAATTGAGTTTTTGAGATTGAAAAATATTTTTTGAATCTAAAAATTTAATTTGAAAGAATTCTAGTAATTTTTCCTAAAAAATTTCACTTACTCTAGATCTTGTAATACTAGAAGAGAGTAGTAGACAAGAGAGTTGCAATAGAAGTAGAATTAATATGACATCACATATCAAAAGAATCTTTGGGACATTCATCCTAGGGTTTCAACTTTAGATTCTTTTCTTGCGAATCCAGGGAGCACTACGCATCTTGCGCTCTGTATAACTAATCTGATTTTCCCTTTCTATCTTGCGCGTAGCTCCCTGAAACAAGAATTTATATATATTTGTTTTGTAATTGAAAAGAGGGGAGGAAGTGAATATGGGAGATGTATTGGCTTGGCTGCTCTTCTTCTTCATGCTCATTGCTCTTCTCGTTATGATCGTTTTCCAGGTTACTTTTAACTTTGCAACCCCTTTAAAATTAAGTTTTTTTTAATTGGGTTTATGTATAATTTGTTTGCTCTGTCATTCTGCTATAGCAAACACTAATAATGTATGTGCTTTGGATTTGATGAATTGTGTTAAAATATCGAATTTTTGGTGAGTTCGAGTGAGTAAAGGTTTGGTCTTGCGTTGTTTGATTGGAGGAATTTTCCTTTTCTAGCTTATTTGTGTTTATAGTTGTGATTAGCTAGAGATGTGATGAATATATGCTTTCGTTCTTTGTTGTGATTTCTATGATTCTGATATTTGAATGCTGCCTAAAAGAAATCATTACTTTTTGAACCGGATGAACTAAAGATCATCTTTCGGATATATATACTTAAAGATTGTTGTGGGTTATCTAAGGTTTTACTTGGATTGAAGGATTATGCGGCTTTCAGAAAGGCGTTCTGAATATCTGAGACTTATTAGAGTAGTTTGCACAATGCAGGATTAAAATCTATAGATTGATATTCTAGATCAAGTTCTTTTGTTATGCATTTGATGCCAAGTTATCGGGTTAATCTTGATTTGAAATATTTAACTGAACTTTTGAATTCAAACTCTATCTAGTAATCTGATATGATAAGTACGTCTAATGGAGTTGGATCTTAAGAATTTATGGTTTCGTTTTTATGCCAAATTTGGTTAGAGTAAGTAAACATGATGTTTCGTGAGACTCTCTGTTTACCAATGTTATAGTATTATCTGAGCTAGGCTGAAAGATGAATTATTGCAATCATTACAATTTATGTTACATCTTAACCTGTACAATTTTTTAACACTTCAATTTCATTTGATGCAGCTAATGTGCTTGGCTGATCTAGAATTTGATTATATCAATCCGTACGATTCTGCATCTCGAATAAATAAAGTGGTTCTTCCAGAATTCATCACAGCTGGAGTTTTATGCTTCCTCTTCCTTGTAACCGGGCATTGGATTATGTCGATTTTCTGTGTTCCATACCTGTACTACAACGTCAGATTGTAAGATCTTTTATGCTTGTGTTCAAATTTAATATTTGATCTTAAACAAAAAATATGTGTTCTTACTCTTGCATTTGCATTAATTATTCCCCTCTTATGTACCAATTGATTGTCTGTTACACGTAGAGCACATCATATTTCCTTCATTTCATGAATTCTATAAATAGAGGCCATCTCTTATGGTGTGTTCGGATTGAAGGATTTGAAAATTATGGATTTCAAATTCATCGACAAATCCATTTAGGGTGTGTTTGGATCGAGTGATTTGAAATTTATAGATTTCAAATTCATCGACAAATTCATTTAAGTTCGTTTGGATGATGACGGATTTCAAATCCCTTGCCATTCATTTTAAGCTCTTTTCTACACAACTACGGTGGATTTCAAATGACACAATTTTAGGTGTCATTTGAAATCCTTCCTCCAAACCACTCCTCAAATCCAAATCCATCGATCCAAACGCACAGTTAAGTTTTTTTGGATGAATTCATGTTATGATGGATTTCAAATCTCTTGGCATTCATTTTGAGCTATTTTCTCCACAATTACGGTGGATTTCAAATTGCTCCATTTTAGAGTCATTTGAAATCCTTCCTCCAAATCCCTTTTTCAAATCCAAATCACTCGATCCAAACACACCCTTAAATTCTGGAGAAAAAAATACTATTCTTTCAGTTTTCCAAATATTGATGATCTTTCTCCTACATATTCTATCGAGTTACCAATAGTACTTTCACAGATTTGTTGACATAAAACATAAGGCAATACATGTGTCATTAGATGTTTTATTGCAATTTATTAACATGAGGAGCTTTTTTTTGTCACTTCTTAGTTTGCTTCTAAACATTGATGGATGCTATAGCTTTTATATCTTATCATGATAAAACCAACATACATAAGAATATTGAATGTTACAAAAAATGCCGTAATTAACTAATTTGATTGCTAGCAATGTATGGTTTATCATACTGTGCAATTAAGTGCATATCCTGACTCCTGAGCTGTTAATTTTTTTTTCTATCAGGTACCTTAGAAGACAGCATCTTATAGACGTAACAGAAATATTTAACTTATTAAACTGGGAAAAGAAGCTACGGCTTTTCAAGCTTGGTTATATCATAATTCTTCTCTTCATGTGCTTGTTCTGGTGAGTATAACTTTCCATTTAAATGTTACTTTTGTATCTTTTTAAAATGCGTTAAAAATTATAACGTTATTTTTTTTGTATAGGATGATTTACAACGCACTTGAAGATGACGAGCATTCACTATAAGATGACAGGCTGGTTCGTTTTCTTGTAATTTAACAAATTCAATAGTTAAATTTTTGAAAGTAGGATTTGGTTGTATAGACCTGCAAAGTAATATTATGGAGATTATTATAGAATTATTTCGGTGTATCTTCATATATTCGATTTGCTTATATTCATTCGCAATGAATTTATGTCGGGTTTTTTTTTCTTTTTTAACTGAAGGTGCTGATTCTATGGTTCTGTTCACTGGACAGCATAAATGATGATCTAAATTTGGTTCTGTTTTATTCTTAAGAGATTGGAATGTTCATGTTGTTTTTCGCATTTTTGTTCGTTTTTGATACTTATCGAATATATAATCTGAAGCTTTTTGGGTCGAGGGATATCGAGAGTTTGTGTAGAGGTACTTTTTTTTTTCTTCTAATTAAATAATTAATGGTGTTTTAATTAACAATTAAATGTAGTTAATTACTAAAAACTGGACTTTTTTTTTGAAATTACATAAAGATCCCCTCATTTCATACATTGTATTACAGAATACATAAAAGACAAAATCACCAAAACACCCTTCAATTTAGTGCCAACTTACCAAAAACTCCTCTCTTTTGAAATTACCTGGAATCCCCCTTAAGTTAATGTATTCTTACAATTACATCCTATGTGTATTCAAAAGTTTTACAATTTCATACCTGTAAACCTATGATGCACGGACACGAGACACGGGATACGGCGCACGACACGGACACGGGACACTGTCTTTTTAAAAATGTTAGGACACGATACGACCTCGAAACTGCTAATAAAATGTGTATATATAAATTAATACACATATATATGTTCATTAATTTACGTTAAAATATATAAATTAGTTTTTTCATTCTAATTTAAATGACTGATTAGAGAAATATACTATAAGAATGACTATTATACGTTATAAATTTGTATTTGATTTGTAAAGTTATATATTTGAAAGAAAAATAAATACTTCAGTTTTCAAAATCACAAAAAATAAGTGAAATAACATCAAGTGTCACAAATAATGCATGCATAGTAGACATACCCTCTAACTATATTAATTACGGTGTTCATATTTTATTTTTTTTATTTTATTTAAGCAGACAAATTTATTTTTATATAGGACACGGTATCGGGAGTGTTGGACACGGTATCGGGAGTGTCGGACACGGTGTCGGGGAGTGTCGGACGAGTGTCGTGTCCGATCAGGTGTCCGACACGACACGTTGTCCGTGCATTACAGCTGTAAACTTTACACATAAACCCATAGAGAGGGTCCTGTTATAAATTACCAAAAATCAAGGGGTATTTATATAATTAACAAAACATAAGGGTTGTTTATATAATTAATACTAAGTGAGAATCGTAACGCATTACATATTCTGAAATACTTTCGCATTTTCTTGATTCTAATTTTGAGTTGGAATATAAGCCTAAAAAACCCAAAAGGTATCTGCTTCAACATTTTAAAAATCACATTCCTTATCGCAATTGCACCTAATTTATTCCTAGGAATGTTCATCATATCTTCTCCATTTTTCTATACAAATTAACTATACCATCCACTTTCATATGATTATTATTTATCCACAAATCTTTAATTTCATTAATATTCTAGCAAGAAGCAATTAAAACACAAGATAGTGGAACCTTTTCATATATATATATATATATATATATATATATATATATATTTCAATACTTATTAAATTAAAATTACTCCATATGATTTGGATTCCACCAAAAAATTAGATGCTCTTAATATTCCGAACCTTATCTAAGATTGAATGTGCAATTGGTATTGGTGGACCTATCCATTTGACAATTTTTTAAAACAAATTACCGAATAACTAAGTATTTAAAAAATATAAAAAACACTGCTTAATAAAAAAATGTGTCTAGTTTTAAATGGACAGACTATGGCTATTGTATTGGAAAGTTTCACAAACATGTGCATGAAGAAGAGGGATAAATTTGATACCCAAGAAGAATCATATATTACTTATTAGGCAAGAGTCACTAGGAGTCAAATATAATATATATATATATTTCTATATATACTATAACATTCGTATAATTTATCTAAATAAACATGCATTTTATAATGGTTATAAGAATAATACTAAGTAATATATATATACAATAATAATATTAATATTATTTTCAAATCATATAAAATAATTTCACTTTACAAAAAATATAGTAGTCGTAGAAAATAATACAGAATACACACTTAAGTACATATACAAAATGATTAAACTAAAATATATGAATATTTGACTAAATAAAATTATCCAACTCCCTATTTTTCTCCAAAAAATAAATATTTCAAGTGCCATTCAGAGGACCACAAGTATTATAATTGTAAGTCTACTTTTAAGATCAGATATCCACCCTTTTCAATTACTCGTTGTTACGTTTCTAACTTTATATATATTTATATTATATGTATGGGATATAATTTATCTAATAATTTCTTATTTCAGGACTTTTTTCATGTGCCCCCACCAATCAATACAGTAGATTATTAAAGGTATAAAGATTTGATTGTAGTTGTAGGGTACCAAACTTTGCTCTCTCCTTTATCTTTTTTGGCCATTCTCTTAAAAAATTCAATTTTAATTTTGCATTATTTAGATTATGGTTAGGAATTTGGGTGTAAGATTAATGAAAAATTAGAATATTGGAACTTTTTTATTATGAAAATTAATTTATTTTGTTAATAATCGTGTTTTTCGAGCTGAGAACGCCTCGAAAATTTATTCTAAAAAATATTTTTATTTTTGCCAAAATGTGATGTATCTCTGATATCTATGATTCATGGAAAATGACAAACAACAAACAAATGAATACATTTGCTTCTACTCAATCTTGTACCACAACAATAACTTTCCCACTAAAAGGAAAAAAAAAGGCATCATCAAAAGCATAATCGGACAACCTCAAACAACAGAACGCCATAAATAGATTCAAATTCTCTGATTTATGAAATAACAATTAACTTTTTTATATCATGCTATAGAAATTATTATTTTCTTGAGTATAAGTCAAAAATAAATTATTATATAATTGGTGTACGCTTATCATTTTATAATTAATCGGGCACGACCAAAATCCAATAAAAAAAATAAAAAAAATCCACCACGCACTATATATGTTCACCACATGATTTTCGCTAATTTAATTGGCTGTCACACACTATTTTGTAATAGAAAATCTCTTTTCTGCCTTCTTTTTGTTGCCATTTATCCTTTCCATTACACTAACTCATGTTTAATTAATTCACGTATCCCATGCACTCATCTTGCATTATTTCTCCACTATATATGATGACAAATCATGCACTTCTTTGTTGCAAAACAAAAACAAACCATGCCCCTCAATACATAAACAACCACCAATATCTTTTGCTCGTCACATTCATAGCTATATAACCAAGCCCAAACTTAGACCAAAAATTCATGGAACAAAGCACACTAGAAACCAACCATCCTTCCCACATAGCCCTTTACTCGGAGCTCAAATCGCAATGGCGAATAACCGTGCCGTTAATAGGAATGAACCTAACATGGTTCGCCAAATTAGCCATCACCACCGCGTTTCTAGGCCGTCTAGGCGAGCTTCCTCTTGCAGGCGGTGCACTTGGGTTCACCTTTGCAAACGTGAGCGGTTTCTCCGTGTTGAATGGCCTATGTGCCGCCATGGAGCCGATATGTGGCCAAGCTTTCGGTGCGAAGAATTTTAAATTACTCCATAAGACCCTTGTAATGTCTACTTCTTTACTACTTGTTGTGTCAATCCCTATATCTTTTCTTTGGCTCAATGTTGATGAAATTCTCATCCACTTTGGTCAACAAAGGGATATTGCTATTGTGGCAAAGAGATATTTGACTTATCTAATCCCTGATTTGGTCATCACTTCATTCTTGTGTCCTCTAAAGGCTTACTTGAGCACACAAAACATAACCATTCCTATCATGTTTAGCTCGACCCTAGCGGTGGCCTTGCACGTGCCCGTTAACGTGTTGCTTTCACGGGCTAAAGGGCTCGAGGGGGTGTCAATGGCGGTGTGGGTTACTGATTTTGTGGTGGTGATATTGCTCGGTTTATATGTTTTCATAACGGAGAATAAAAAAGGAGGGAAATTGGAAAGAGGGTGGTGGGAACAAAGTACTAGAGAGTGGATTACACTTGTCAAACTATGCGGGCCATGTTGCCTTACCATGTGCCTCGAGTGGTGGTGCTACGAGATACTAGTCCTTCTCACGGGCCGTCTACCGAACCCTAAACAATTAGTCGGTGTTTTGGTGATCGTTTTGAATTTTGACTACTTACTTTTTTCTGTTATGCTGTCTCTCGCGACCTGTGCATCTGTACGCATTTCTAACGAGCTAGGGGCTAACCGGCCCAAGAACGCATCCCGGTCCGCACGCGTTATTATTAGTATAAGTGTCTTGTTGGGATTTGTTGGTGGGTCCACAATGGTTGCCGCGAGAGGCGTGTGGGGCCCGTTGTATAGCCACGATAAAGGGATAATAAAAAGCGTGAAGAGAATGATGTTGCTGATGGCGATTTTGGAAGTGGTTAATTTTCCGGTGGCGGTTTGTGGTGGGATAATGAGGGGGACGGCTCGGCCGTGGCTCGGGATGTATGCCAATATTTGCGGGTTCTATTTGGTGGCTCTGCCGTTAGGCGTGTATTTAGCGTTTAAAATGCATTTTGGGCTCGCCGGGCTTTTGATGGGATTTTTGGCCGGAATTACGACATGCTTGATTTTGCTTTTGGTGTTCATTGTGAGGATTAATTGGGAGGATGAATCTCACAAGGCACAAATACTCACCTCTCAACAACAAGAAAATGTGGTTGATGAGGAGAAAATCTAAGATTGTAGTATGATTTATTACTATATATGTACATGATGAAAGTTTCCTTGCATAATTAATACTTAATAGTAAGCTAATTCATTGAAAATTGAAGTTCAAAATTGATAGATCCTAATAATAGCTTGGCATTCTCATATTTTAATTAAACAAATTCTATATAAGTATAATGCTAATATATCATAATCTTGAGTTGTGTAGTAAGATATCAACTCCTGGCCCACTAAGATGAGCTATGGCTGAATAAATGCATTATAAATATTTTTCATTCAGTAACTATATATGATTTACACTCTAAAACTAGAACAAACGCTTAATAATCTCTAAAGATCGATGCGTACACAAAACGAAACGAGAACTATGAAGAGGGATTCTATGAAAATATGTATGTAGGCAATTTGAAGTGACCGAGCACAACCAAAAAACTAATAAAATATTAATTAATCTGAATCAAATAACATTTCATCTAACATGTAACATATATTTAATTCCGCATAAAAATGAATATAATGATTATTTCTAAAATATATTTGATGCAGCAAAATATTTCTACTATATGTTGTAATTGTGTGATTGAATTTTATAACATGGGCAGTCATGATATAGAAAATGATTGGTGTGTATGATTGTAGTCAATTTGAATGATTTAATTGATTAGGAAATGGAAATCCAACAAAGAATCCTAAATTAAGTTGTACACGATACTTTAATTAACCAGTGGATAAGTAGTCATCCTTCCATTCCCTAACACTAATTATGTTATGGACCCTAATAGAGTCCCAAGTTGTCATTAAAACAAATCTTTTTGGCCATATTTGTAAGTAAATAATGCGTGTCGTAACACACTTCATATATAATTTGGTTTGGTAGTTAAGTAAGAATTTAACCTAAATAAGTGTACATTAATTAGGATTGCTTATTACTTGTGATAAATGAATAAAATAGGGCGATTTGGTAGCAATTATGAGAGACGAAAGCAAAATAAAAATAAAAATTAAACAACGCAACTAAAGTACCAAACAATGATTTAGGCAATAAAGAAAAATCTTGGATAATTGTAATTATTCATCATTATCTCGATTAGATTATATATAGACACACAATTTATTTCAATTGAATAGTCAACTTAAGAGAAACAATTACATCAACCTCTTATTATTTCCTTAAGAGTGATTTACCAACTTATGGCGAATCAATCTTCTAAATTGCATCTAAATAATATATTTTCATCAAATATATAATTGGCATGTAATCAAGAAAATCGAAAACTCAACAAGAAAAATGATATATTAAGCTCAAATCTTACAAATCATGAAGATGGGTCCAAAAATTCAACTATCCAGATAAGATTTAGCTTCAATAAAAAATACTCAAAGTTAAAAATATCCAAAAACGTGCAAAGTACAAATATCTTAAGCATTTAAAATAACCTTAGATCAAAAGACCTAATTAGTCCAAAAATTAAACCAAAACTCAGAAGATTAATTCACCTCTTTGCGGGTAGACAAATTCCTCTAAAGTCAAAATGTGTTCAAAATATATCCAAAACATAAATTTAGTGTTTGAGTTGACAAATTCATCTACCTATATCACATTTCAAATGCAATTGGTTATTTTTTTTTGTTTAATATGATTAGTTAGTTAGTTAACAAACTTTTGAATTTGGTGAAATATTCTATCATTCTCACTGAATTAATTAATTATTGTGGAGAAATACAAAGGGATTTCTTTGAATAGTGAAACATTTATGTTGCTTTCTTGTTAAGGTATTGTATGAAAATTAACAAGGAAGATGATACAGCCTCAAACACAACCAACAAACTAAAATCCAAAACAATATCAAAATATAATGGTCGATTATCATAAAAGATCATAATATCAAGGTCTCCATGCCCAAATTCTTCAATCATTTTTCGAACCAGCTCAAAAAGGCCATCTTTAATTTCCTCGTTCGACTCGTTCGAGCTTCCTTTTCCCTCGTTTTAGACTCCCGCGAGTTCAAATTTCAACCCACATGAAATGAAGAACCTAACCCATTTCAAATCTTGATGAACCCTAAAAAATGGTATAAAAAAAAAACCCACAAAATTTTCCAAAAGCAGGTTTAATTTCACATCATTAACTGCCATAAATTTGACTCTTTTGTTTGGTGTTCATATTCTCCTTCAATAACTGCCCCTGCAGCCCATTCCATCACATTATCTATCAAATCTTCCATTGTTATCTGCCAATTCTCATCTGCATCTTCATCTTCTTCATCATCTTCTTCGTCAGTCGACTTTGAATCATAATCGAAGCCCAAAGAATGCATAAACCAGTAGAAATCTTGTGTGTAATTTCGCGAACATTTGATAATATGAATGGAATAAATGACAACACTGAATACTGAGAACACGAAGATCTGACCATAAGGGCATGCATGAAAATTTCCGTACGATGATAGTGTGAAAAGGATAAAACAAAAACTGAACAACAAAATAACCAGCAAAGTTATGAACAAGAGAATGAGCATGAGCTGCGAAAAGAATTCCATGTAAATTAGAGAATAAATGTGAAGGGATTATAAGGATTAATAATTGTACTGTATAGTTTTATGCCTATTTATATATTTGTTGAGGTATTCTTACAGGCTTACGAGGAAACTTCCTAGGCATTGTGAAACCCCGTGTGGAAATATGCTGGCATTAATAACTTCTAGAAACTTCATGAGCATTTAGATGACTTCTAGTTAACACGATTAAGTAAACGTGCAACAGATTTACAAAATAAAATAAAACATATGACGTATTTAATATGATCCATGATATTGTATGAAATCTTTAGTGACATACTAAAAAGGGTTTGAATAGATGATTAAATTCTTTAATTTAAAAAAAATTAAAATAAAATTGATGGTTCAAAATGGTCACTCGATCAAAGTAGGATCAATTCCCAGTTATATAACGAAAGATTTAAGTCATTGTTAATTCGGATATATTTTACATATTTTAACAATTTTTCATGGATAGTGAGATATTTTTTGATTATAGTAAACATAAATTATGAATATCATGTTAAATGTAATTCATACATGTAATTTTTATCAGAAAGATGTGAGAAAATATTGAACTACAATTAGTATATAGTACCACATTTTATATAATATTATAAAATTTGAAGTAATTATGGTTGAAACCCCGTGTGCATAAATGTTGGCATCAATTAATTCTAGAGATTATATTAAACAAAGAAACTTCATAGACATTGAGATTAGTCCTAATTAACACGATTAAGTAAACGTACAAGAGATTAAATAAATCATGTACGCGCCATTACAAATGTGAGTAATCATGGTTGAAACCCAATATGCAAACTGGAATTTAATTATAGTTTCAATTTTAACAAACTCAAACTTCGTCAAAGGTATATACATATATATATATATATGTGTATACGATTAAGTTGATGAAAAATACAACCATTAAAATTAATTAAAACGTGAATCATTAATAGTCAACGCTGATTGGACACGTAATGTTGAGCTTTCTTTATTAATTGATGAGAATAATTCCTCAATATTGAAATGAATGAGATAAGATACCTTGCCAACCATTCGATTGCTGAGTACTTTGCAGTATTAAATAATCAATAATTAAATCAATTATAAATTACCTTAAACAAAATGAGTTTGATTTTTCTTCGAGAAGGACAAATACTCATGAAGAACGTACACTAATTGAATGTGTTCTGGCTTTGTTTGATAGGTTTTTCTTTGCTTTATCTTTTGAGACACGAGGCATTATGTTGATGACCTCCTTAGTCTACCTGGGGTATGCCCTATGACATATTGTATAGTTACTTTGTGATTATATATTATTTTTCACCAACCAAAAAAAAAAAAAAAAACTTATTTTTGGATTTTTTCAAATTTATAATCAACTTTATATATTATATTATCTTATTTATCAACAATTGATATTTGCTTGTCATTTATAAAAATTTATCGAAATAGGAATGGTTCGTGTTCTATATTCAATATATTTGCTGAGATATAATTAACTTATTAATTTTAGTTTATTGGGGAAGTAACTATTATTGTTAAGAAAAGACACATGTCAAACAATTAGGGGGTCTTATCTAAAACAGTCATGAAATTAATACCCAAAAAAAAATAAAAAATTTACTCCAAAAACAGTTAAACCTGACGGGCCGAATATGTTTCAGGTCGGATCCATGACGGGCAAATGCCCACGGTAAACTTCAGGTATTATTCGGATAAAGACTCGCGGGTATTTTCAAAGGGTAAAATTCAGGTATTTTCCGAATAAAATACCCACGAGTAAAAATTGAACCCGCACGATCTAATGTCATTGGGTCAGGGTTGGGTCCGGTACGGATCCGGATCGGGTAAAAGTCTGGATTCAGGAATCCCCTCCCATTGACAAGCCTACAATGCAGGAGATTCTCAGCGTGCCGTGCTTACTGCAACTCTAAATCTCGTGGTAATTAATGTATATGATGGAACTCTCACATATCACTTGATATGGAGAACTATGCTTGTTTCGGGATACCCAACAAAAACCCAGAAAAACGAATCACACCAATGCACACTAACTGCACTATACCGATCATCGGATTTAGCATAATTATCTCACTCCAACACCAAAACTCGAATCCAAAACAATACAGAAAGCAAGGGCAATAAACGTAAAAAATACGATTAAGTTCAACGTAGAGAGAAGATAATACATCTAAAAAAAAAACGCGGCCTAAAATCACTAAGTTACTGCGCAATCTTGGCTGCAATTTGCAGGTAGTTTACAGGCAAAAACAAGAAGAAAGATGGATGAATGCAAATGTGGTATCAATGTAGAGTTATGTTGATGTCAGCAGTAGGTTTGTTCCTTGTTTCCAGGGGCATGGATGACCAGCTATCTGCTCGGAAAGAAGAAATATGGTATGTATCTTCCATACCTGGACTCGAGATGGGGATAGAAGCGGAGGGTATAATGGTCATTGACTCCGGTTTGTGTTTCTTCGTTTTTTGCTCGTGCTGGTTGCTTGTTGCCAGAAAACTTCCAATCACAATCTATTTCACATGTATATGAGTTAGAGAGATTGAGGAATGAACTTGAAGTTGTCTTTTTAGTTGTATTTCAAAATGTGTTATTTCGTCTTGTATTTCATATATATATATATATATATGTATGTATATGTAGATACAAGTTACGTGTATATTAAAAGTGCTCCATCAAACATATACTCTTGGCATATGCGTGTGATGTGAAGCAGAAGATGAAACACTAATTTGAAACAAATATGCTCTTCTAATCGGAGAGGATATATTTGTTTATTGAATAAAATGTGGTCTCGTTTTGGTAAAAATAAAGCAAAGAAATAATACCTGCACGGGACTGGCGGCTACTAAGAAGCCAGCAACTCCACCTCCGAGAACACGGCCATCAGGGCTAGCCAAAGAAACACTCATCCCACCAGTTCTGTTTCTCATTCCCCCCGTCTCAGAAGGCATGAATAATCCAGTCAATGATAGTATCTCAAACCGGCCCTATAAAAATAAACGTAATACCACATCAAATATTAATATAATACATTCAAAAAAGATCATGAAACGGGCTTTCACACACACACACACACACCTAGTAATTAATATATGTCAATGAGTCGAAATAGGATTTAAGAACTTACCTCGTATGTCAATGTACCACCAGAAGAATCTGGTTGACGAAGAGTTACACTTGAAATTACACCGCTAGCTGAAAGAATGCATATTGCTCGAGGGCCTTGTTGAGAGAATGATATAACCTTCATAGTCACATCCTAAAACCACCCAAAATACACTATTAATTACACACAAACAGCCTAAAAAATAACTGCAACGGGATTTCCATTTGCATGAAAATTCGTTTTCAGAACATTGAATTATGACAAAATGAAAGTTCACAAATCACAATATAATGTTCTTACCTCTCCAGCATCAACAGTGATTATATGTGGTGTAAAATTAGCACCAACAGAACACGAAACCACTTCGCCTGCAAAGAGAAATATCAAAGATTACCAACTATGATGTGAAGGAAATATACGCTTACGAGATTCACAAACACATAAAGCAAACAAACGGTAAGCACATAAGTGAGAAATGAAGATAAGTTTAACTCTAATTTTACATGGATTTCACTAGCTATCATAAATATTCTGTACCTATGAGAAACAACTGACAAAAGAATGACCAACTTTGATACTGTGAATCTTTTTCGAGTGCTCAAGGCAAGTGAATGTTCATACGTATCACGATAATATATTACCAGCTCGAGCGAGAGTTAAAAGACAGTAAATGCTATTCATTTATCAGCTCATGTTCCATTCAAAAAGTCAAGACAGACAACCTATGAAACTTGGATATTGGATTCTAAAGTCAAGATCAAATGGAATTTTTCACCTTAAGTCAAAAAGCTTGGTGATTTTAACCAAAGTTATAGCTGTTCAAGAAACACATAATACAGTCATACATATCCAGTTATTTCAACTATCTAGATTTTACACATTTTGGAATGCTATAATTCAACAAAAACACAAGTCACATTGCAAGAAAACAATACTATCCTATATAAGGGGAGAATGTGGTTTGAAATAGTAATTAATGACTTTATCAGAGCCCCTTCTCTCCAAAGGGAAAAAGTGGCAAATATATACCGTCAATTTTCTCGAGATTCCTCTTCAACATACCAACCCAAAAACCCACCTTAACATTTGGCAACAAGATCTTATAAGTTAAATGCATCTAAACTCACAGGCCCCACTTTCCATTCAACATCATACATTTACAATTCCTCACCAAAAGCCAAAACACACAGACACACTTGAAGACAGAAAATCCAAATACCAGAATATAGTTGGCATATATGGCTCATACATACATGCTTTACCACTTTAACACACAATACACGCACATAGTAAACAAAATTTCAGATCGGCATTTCATTACCCAAACCATCGCTCTCCACTCTGGGCTGCTGCTGCACCTTGGCGGCGGAGCCGACCGGCCGGACCTTTCCTCGCTTCTGGACGGAGGAGAAGTCGATCACCGGAGGCGGGGCGGCGGAGGAAATCGGTTTAGGTGAGAGGGTCCTAGCCACAGGGCCATCAGGTCCATATTTCCTAGGCCTACCCCTTTTCTTCTTCGAGGTGGCGGCGCCGTCCACTCCGGCCGCCGCCGGGGCGACAAAGTCCGGTGCCTGAATCGCAGTGACAGTTGGTGGATTCTCTGTGGTGGGTCTAGGAGCCACATGGTATTCTGAGGGAGCATCTGATCCCAGCACTGTTACTCCACTGTTGTTCAAAGTAATATTTGTACCTAATTCCATACTTTCAAGTCTAAAAAAAAAATCAACTTTTGCTTCTTTTTTTCTTTTTCTCCCTCAAAATCCCATTTTTTTCATAAATTTCTTCAAAAAAAATATTAAATGAACAGAGAGAAAATAGATAAAAAGAAATGCAAACAAAAGCTTTAGAACACAAAATCCAGTTGCAGGAAGTTCACAAGATTCAACTTTTATCAGCTTACCAAAGCTTTTTATTTAAGTGTTGACAAAGCTGAAAAAAGGTACTGAGTGAGATCAAAGTGAAAGAAAACAAGGGATGTTCATTTTTCTGCCAAAAAGAAAAATCTTTTTAAGAAAAATCAAAATTATTGAAGATTAACATATGAAATTTTAGAGAGAGATTTACGAGAAAAAAAATTGATTTTTTTTGTGAAAAATATTTTTGGGGGTTTGGTGGGTGATGGAGAAAATGATAAAAGTGAGGTAAAAGCTAATTTGGTTCCCTAACTTTCATGAGATTGTCCAAATTCAGATTTTTAAAATAATGGTAAATAATGTAAAGAAAATATTAAATATTGAGTCATTAATTGTTAATTATTTGAAATCTAAGAAATTATGTATTTTGGTTAATAAAATGGTTGAAGTCCGATGGGAAAAGAAAATAAAAAAATAATTGTAGTTGGGAAAAGTGAAATTAGGTTGCCAAGGCATGAAGAGTTGAAGACAACCATATAAGTCTATTTAAAAATGAGAATAAATAATTATTGTTATTATTATATAATATATATTATTAAAATCTGTATGCATATTTACTTATAAATTATTATTGTTGGGGTATCTAATACAGACAAAAAGGAATATGTATAGAAGAAAAAAGGAAAATCATGGGGAAATTAGGACTCTACTTGCTTTTTCCATTTTGATGTATAGAATTAAATGCTATTTTCTTTTTCCATTCTTCTATTTTTGTTGTTATCAAAATACAAAAAGATATAGGAAAATTGATTTTTGTTCTCATAAACAATACGGTAATATCCTTTCTTTCTGAACATGGTATTAGGATTATAAACGAGTCGAATTTGATAAAATATTCTATTCCTCGATTTTAAATTTAATTATACTCTTTTTAAAAGTAGATTTTTTAACGAGCTTAATATTTTAAAATTCAATCTTGAGCTTGTTGTAGATGAGTTGAACTCGAGATTGAAGAAAAGGTTAATTTTGATTTATTTTTAATATAATAAATTTAATTCTAGTTTTTTGTTAATTTACTAAAATACATTAATAATGTATATATACTTAAAAACATAATTGTAAGTAAAACTTATTAAAGAAATAACATTTAAAGATACGATAAGAAATAATTTATTCCGCCTTTTTTATTCAATAATATTTTTAGAAATTTTGAGGTAAATAGTAATTAAAACTAAGATGTATTTAAGAAAAAATATATTTAAAAATTAATCCAAATTTTTTGAAAAAAAAATATCACATAAGTCATAATTATTGTGCATTAATATCTAAAAACTATCATCCAAACCTACTTCTCACAAAAACTATAACTTTTCATTTTTACCATAAATAAATTTATATGAAATGAATATGTCATTAATTGGGTTATATTTCATTCCAAAAAGCAAAAAGAATGTTAATAAACCTACCTTAACCTTCTCTTATTGCCCAAAGTAACAAAATTGTCTCTATTTGGGCTGGACTGATCCATCTTAATAGAAATTTTAGTTATTAATACTTTTTTTAGAAGAATATGTGTCCGCATAATCTTTCGATATTAAACTAAATTTAATTATTTTCTATGGGATCTAAATTTGAAAATAGATAGCCAATTGCATTTGGAATCAAGTTCAAATAAATTAAAAGCAATTAATTAAATAATAACCATTTCGTATATATATATATATATACTTGCAATATCTTTCATTATTAAACTAATTTCAATTCTTCTCTATGAAATACCAATTTGAAATAAGAGAGCCTATTGGAATCGGACTCTTAAAATACACCCCAAGAAAAATTCAACAAATTGTCATATATCACTATTTGAATTGGGCTTTAGATTAAGTTGTATTGGTTTTGAGTGGTATATAAAAAATCGAGTGAACCAATATAATTTACAAAAAACAAATTTCACTTCCATTTCCAAAAAATATGCCACTTTGGTCCTCAAAAGAAAATAAAAGGTATTTTGAAGAAAAATGCAAAAATTAACTTTTATAAATTCCTAACAAAAGTTGAATTTAAAATTCTTTTTTGACATACAAGTAATATGTATTTTGTGATTAATCAATTTTTTGAAATATACAACAATTGTATGAATATAATTTTATAGTCGACTAATTCGATTAAAACTTCATGTAGGTGTAATATAAAGTAAAAAAGAGGATGTTCCCAGTCCTCGTGTGTTAAGTGTGAGCAACGGTGACAAAAGTTTATATAGAGTTATATAGACTTGATAAAAAAAAATTGGACTTTAAATATAAAATGAGATAAATACAAAATAAAAAAAATAAAAAAAAAACTTAAACAAACAAAAAAAAAAATATGATTTTTTTTTAATTATATCTAACAAAATGATAAAATTGAGAAGGGCAAAGCATAAACTCTAATGATTTTGAACTGGGGAAATTCTGTCATTATCATTTATATATAAAAAAAAAATGCTGTCATTTTCAACTTTGGCCTTTTCACCAAAGTGTCGAACAATAAAACATACTTAACAATGTCACTTTCAAGCAAGTCAAATACCCAGTACCCATTCTTTAATAGATTCTACAAAATTTTGGGTTTTCAAAATTGTTGGGACGTAAAATGGGAAATTATATATCATATTAAAGGTTCTAGTATAATTAGTATAATTACGATTATTGACTCACCTTGTATATTTCTATGACCTTATACATACATTAGACTAATTTAAATGAGTTTGAAATCTAAACACAGACCAAAGTCAACCGTGATTGATTTATTAAACTTAACCATCAAACACCAAGTAGAAACATGTTGACAAAAATCAACCCAAAAATTAGAATTAAGAAGTTAATACTATTAAATAAAAGCAAAGGGGAAAATTTTCAATATTTACAAAATACTATAATGCTATCATGTGAAACCAATTTCCCCATTAAGACTAATACTAATATTAGTACCTAATCTTCTTCTAATTTCTGTCAACTAACCATAACAACTACTTTCTCTATGACTAAAAATCAACCACCATGACCTTTTCATTCTTCCATCCACATTTTCCCACTAATCAATTCAAATTCCCAATAACCCAACTCTCTATGTATATGTATATATATATATATATATATATATGTATATAGTTAGTAACCTTCAGTAAATCCTTGTCTGTAAAATATATTTACTATTATGGACAAAAACCCTCAAGTAATCATGAAAAGGACTTCATCAATCCCAGATTGTATAGATTCCTCTTCACCATGCTGCCAAGTGATAGCAGCATGGCCCCACCGCCGCCCTTTGTGGGCCCGGGCTCGTCTTTTTGGTGATAGATCAAGGGCAATTCCTTCACTTTTAAATTGCTCAAACCAATCTTTTGTCGAACAGACTCGATGGTCTTAGGATCAGCTGGATTCCCAAGTGCATCTGTTACATAGAATACGTTTTGGGCCGTGTCCATTGTGGTCGATATCTCAGCCCTTGTGACGTTTAGGCCGTTTTCACGAAAGGTTCTTGTTACGTCGGCCAATAGACCTTTCCTGTCGGATGTACACAGCTCAAGCCTCACACCCTGAGATCAGATAGGAAAATAACATTTTATTAATTGGTCCAATGTTTTTATGGTGTGTTTGGATTGAAGGATTTGAAACTATGGATTCAAATTCATCGACAAATCCATTTAAGTTTGTTTGGTCATGTCACGATGGATTTCAAATCCCTTGTCATTCATTTTGACCTATTTTCTCTACGACTATGGTGGATTTCAAATTACTCCATTTTAGACTCATTTGAAATCCTTACTCCGAATCCCTTCTTGAAATCCAAATCGATCCAAACACACCCTTATGGAATTCTCAAATTGTGTAACACACATGTGGACTTTTGACATAAAAAAGTCTTGTATTAAGAAGACTAAATGTGAACATATTTTGTAAGAAGGAATCAAAATCAGAATCCCATAACTGAAATTCCATTTTGCTAAAATTTACACAAAGAATCTTTTCACATAGTATAAGGGAAAAGGACATCACCTGAGATGCCCTCCTTTGGATTCCAGCTTGCAGACATAGAATCACGCGTTGCTTTTCAGCTTCAGAACTAATCGGGGTTTCGTCCAGGTGTCTGATGAAAAATTCCTACACAAAAATTTATTGCAAAAACTTGTCTTAAATCCTGTAAATAATATTAAACCAAACGTAACTAACTACACAATATAAGCTAAAGAATATATACCAAAGATGCTCTATCTCCCGATGTGTCAACTGTTGCATGAAAAACAACGTATTGCATGTCTGTCAACGTGCAAACAATGTCAAACATAAGCCTGTTCCGATCTTTGCACTGAATATTTACTACAGAATAATCCTTCTCAAGATAGTTCTGAACCGAGACAACAGGGAACTCATCAAATGTCTTGATAATAGGCTTCCTGTCATAATCCCTGTCAGCAAACATCAGCTGATGAAGCCTCCTCTCTGTATGTGTCACAGCCAAAGAAATCGATGTTTTGGCACTTCGTATATCATTGTCCCCCTTAAGCACATTCCTCAACATTTCTTCGATTTTATTCAACTTTTGAGCATCCTCAATTTGCGAATTCGAATCGTTATCCTTAAGATAGATTAAGGACGCAATTCGACCATTGTGAGTCCACATCTTAGCATCAACGACATTGCAGTCTAAATTCGATAGCACTGCGAAAACCTCAGATAGAAGACCAACTCGATCTGTACCCGTTAATTCTAAAACTGTTAGGCCCTCAATACCTTTCGATATCCCATAATGAACCGACTCAAGTGACTGCAATTCAATGGCCAACAAGACTAAATTAGTACATAATATTAACCCCATACTTTCAAAAAAATTGAGTTAGAATATTAGTCCCAATGGATAGAGCTTATTACGATTTTAGCTCCATTATTTCAAAACATGCAAAATTAGTCCAATACTATACATTTTGTTGTGATTTTGTCCATATTATTAAATAATGAACAAAATTTGATGTGTACCGTCCTTCATTACTAAATTTTATTATCAATCACGTGTAAGTCGATGATTGAGGCTAAAAATGCAAAAAATGCATCCTATGGGACTATTATTGAAATTTTCCCCAACTTGTAGTCACATTTTGTGGATAACATTTATTGATATAATAATTACCTCTTCAATGTAACCCAAAACGCTCTCATCAGTTAATTTGTTTCCGTTCAAATCTGTCACATGAAAAACTGCAAAAAAAAAAAACGGATGAATTAAAATCCATTTACTAATCAAATTAATTGTAAATTCAAAAAACAGTTGCTGGCTTGCGCCAGGCGCACGTTAGCTACTCACCGTCCATGAACCACCGGCCATCGGAAGAAATGTAAGCTTTCCTAATCGACAAATTTAAATCCGTTAAAATTTGAACCGCTTCGAGAAGTATCCCATGTTTTCTCGCTGTATCAATCTGCAAAAACCAAAATTATAAGAAGAATTAAGCAAAAAAATAATAATTAATTAGTTAATCTCCAAAGTATACAGAGTAAATTATTGTTAACTACCACGAGTCTGGTCGCGTTGGAACAAGCCGCATCGTCGATCATGACCCTGCAAAACGACGGGTATGAATAATCAGATTTTAGGGCATTTTTGTAATTGGACAAGTCTTGAGGTGTGAAATTGAAAACTGAATTTGTTGACTGGTAGAAACAGAGTCAAGAGTAACTTGAAAGGAAAGAAATCGGTGATTTTAATTAAGTTAATAAAAGTTTAATTACGATATATTAAGTCGATTAAGGAAAGTTGCAAAATGTAATTTGAATTTATAATTATACGATTTGAAGTAATCAAATCAGGTGTAAAATATATTCAGGAAGGCGATGAAATTGAAGATCAGTAAAAGTTTCCTAATTTTAGACGCGCAATTGATCCAGAATTACGCAAAAAATTACGGTAATTTTCTGAAATTTCACAGTTCGAAACACAATTTTCGAATCAAAATTCACAAAATCATCAAAAATAACATATGATTTTTCAAAAAATTACTGCAGATCGTTTCAGTTCTTCAGCAAGAACCAAAAAAAACCTAAAATCAGTCGAGAAACAAAGCTTGAATTAAAAAAATACTGAAACAAAAAAAAAAAGAATTAGAAAACAAAAAACAGAAAATGCAGTTTTCCATGGAAATCAAAAATTACAGACCTTGGTTTGGACATTCGAATCAGAAGCTTTTCATATTCATCCAAATAGCTTGGCCACTCCATATTTTTCCCCTCAATTCAAAACTCAAAATAACAAGAATTAATTATTCTCCAACCGTCGCCTTTTTCCACACACTCTCTCTCTAAACTAAACTAAAAACATTGACAGAAGAGAAGACTGCATGCTTTTACTTTGGTCATATTAATTTATAATTATATTATTGCCTTAAATAATATCGATCGAAGCCGTGATTGACCGTACGGCTACGATGCTGACCGGGCTGACCGGATTTTCTTCAATATTCGTTTTACCTTATTTTCTTCCTAACATTCTATTCTTTTTTATTAGACTTTTCAAAAAAAATTAAAAAAGTATATCTTATACTTTTTTAAAAAAATAATTCATATTTTTATTTTGGAATAATTTATTTGTGTTCAAAATAATCCACATTTTCCATACTTTTATAGTTGTTTTTCATGGTAACTTTCGACAAAATTTTGAAATATATTTATACATATTAAAGGGCGATTTTTCGCCATCTCGTATTTGAATAACTATTCTATGAAGAACTAGTAACTTATTCATGGTCTAGGAAGAATTGTTGTATTAATAAAATTGAAAACAAAACAAAAATTGATATTTATACCAAAATGTCAATAATAACTCGATATTTTATACTTGGAGTCGATAAAGACGTTCAAAATATTGATAAATGTTCTCCAACTTTATTTAAATTTATTGTATGGACAATAATACCCATTAGCATGTTAAATATGTAATACTTATAATTATATTTGACAAACTAGTTGATAGCATGAAAATTCTTATTATAACATAAATATAAGTATTTATTAATTGGATAGCTCATAATTTTCAAATTTAAAGCAATGGATAATTACCCAGGATAAGAAAAAGAGAAGGATTTAACATATTTTTTTGACTTGATTGATTTCAAATTAGGATAAATGTTAATTAATAGAGTAAATGTTGATAATTATGTTTGATAAAATTTAACAAAAATGAAACTACTATTATTTATTCGTGATGGTAAAATTGAGTTCATTCATTCTTTTAAGTGTACTTTTTTTGTCATTCTTTTAAGTGTACTTGACAATTGGTTTTACCTTTTTGTTAGTTTTTAGGATTTGATGTTATATTAATTACTAATAATTGCATATAGATCAAGTGAGCATATTATTTTAGTGCCTTGGATAGAATTAGCAAGGTAAGGTTTATATATGAAGAACTCAAAATTTAATCAAATTATCTAATATTTGACTAATTGGTAAAAGTTGATTCGAGTTCGGTTTGATAATTTATCAAGCTTTCAATAAGTTTGAAACTTGACTAGATTAGTGAAAAATAATAAAAATCTGTATAAAATAATCAAACTACTCGAGCTCAACTCGATTAAAACTTGTTGGAGCTCGAATCAATTAACAATCAGACCTCAAACACAAATTCAAAGCTCAATTTTAATTCAAACAAACTTGAACAATTATGTGTTCGACTCGACCCGACTCATTTATGCATCTCTATATATACCTGACAACTATTAATTTTGAACAAAATCAAATATGTACACATACAATTTCGAAAAAAAAAAACACATTTAGCCCACATATTCAATATAGTTGAGAAACAATTGTAGAAGCTTTTGGTGCATCTAAAAGTAAAATCAAATTATATTAATTCTTTTACACCTATGTTTTATTTTTTTGGTTACGTCGAAAAAAAAACCCGGAAAACTACACAATTTCCATAATCATTTCTCATAACTCGTTCAACAATTGATTTTAATTATGAATACTTTTGACAAGTGAATGTATCAATTTCGCCAATGCACTTGTACATGCATTATTTTTACGATTGATTTTTGTTATGAATAACATTGAAAACTCGCAGCTACTAATTTAAAGTGTGCACTGAATAAATTTCGCCTTTTATGTAATAGCTTGCAAATTATAAAAAAATTTAACTAATTTGAATTGAAAATAATCTCACTTTTACTTTTTAGTGACTTGTTACACTTATGATCTCTAATGCACGGACACTTCAAAAAATCACAACGTGTCGTGTCGGACACCTGATCGGACACGACACTCGTCCGACACTCCCCGACACCGTGTCCGACACTCTCGACACCGTGTCCAATATAAAAATAAATTTGTCTACTTAAATAAAATGAAAAAAATAAAATATGGACACCGTAATGAATATAATTAGAGGGTGTGTCTACTATGTATGCATTATTTGTGATACTTGATGTTATTTCACTTATTTTTTTGTGATTTTGAAAACTGAAGTATTTGGTTTTCTTTCAAATATATAACTTTACAATTCAAATACAAATTTATAACGTACAATAGTCATTCTTATAGTTTATTTCTCTAATCAGTCATTTAAATTAGAATGAAAAAACTAATTTATATATTTAACATAAATTAATGAACATATATATGTATATTAATTTATATATATATACATTTTATTAGTAGTTTCGAGGCCGTGTCGTGTCCTAATATTTTTAAAAATGCCGTGTCCCATGTCCGTATCGTGTCGTGCGCCGTATCCTGTGTCCCGTATCCGTGCATCATAGCTTATGATTCATGGATGATGAATGTAGTTAGTGGGGAATGTAAAACTTTTAGTAATAACTAAATTAGGGCAGGAGAGGGGGAAATCGATCCACGTGGCATTGTGGGGTCAGTTAAATAGAGGGGTATCTTGAAGATTAAGCCAGTATTTGTCTTAACACTATGATGACGTGGGCATGTGACACCACCGCTCGTATGGGCTTTTCCCATTGTCATTGTTGTGGGCCCAATTTCGGATTTTCTTATATTTAGCACTTAACATTCTTTAAATTTGTAGCATTGACGTGAATTTTTTCCTTTTCTATTCTTTTTATTATATTTAATAGCTTAAGACTAAAATATTTTTTAATTATGAAAAAAAATTCACGTATAATTTATCGGATTATAAACGAATTTATCAAAATGTATCATTCAATGGCATGATAATTTAAAATATAAATAATGGGGCATTGAATATTAAATTTACTAAAAACATAGCTCTAAGTTCCTTTAAGAATTTCATTATGATCAAGCAATATATCTTATTCTTTAATTATATAAATACAATTCAAATACTTTGCATAAACATGAATTTTTTTAACAACATAAGTCCAAAAGTAAGAAGTAGCCTAACAAATTTTGTATACCTAAAATGTTGTTTATTCAAACATATTTTTTCCTTGTAAAATCAAACAAGGTGTTAATTTAAAAGTGGTATATTGGTATTTGAAAAAAATATTACAACAAAATGGAGTACCTCGGATATATCGTCATGTTTTTGTTCTTGCAAAAGTATGATAATTTTTATAAAAAAAATATATTAATTCATGACTATTTTATAAAAAAATATATAATTTAATTATAAATAAAAAATTAAAGAATAAATTTGTCTTAAAGTTGATGTTAGTTGAAAATACAAAACACTTATCAACCGAAATCATTTATTTTAAATGTAATTGAAAAGATATTGAATGGTCCAATTTTTTCTTTCTTTCTTGTATTAATTATATTTCCAAAATGACAATCTTTTTCTCGGATCATACTTGGAAGTTGGAAGTAATAGTATAATATCATTAACTTTCGGTCACAATTTAATTTTCTATTGAACCAAACTTAACTTATAACAAAGTTCGTGCCAATTTTAAATATATATATATATATAATATATAAGACATTCAACTAGGGTGCAATAAAATATAATATGTAAACAACTTGTGTAAAGTCCAAATAAACTTCTCTTTATGATCTGATTGTCAACACAATAATAAAGGAAATCAAAATCCTTTTTTTGGAGCAAAGATAGTGTTATAGTAAACAAGATTTTTATAAATAATATAATATACTAATAAGTTCGGAATAATCAATATTATTGATGGGAAACAAGTAAAGGGGATGACCTAAATTCTTTCTTTCTTTATTAATTAATAAAATTTTATTATTCATTTATTTAGGGATTTAAATAAATCCCACACCCACGAGCATGTCATAAGTTTAAATAAATTTGTGTCACATTTTGTCCAATTAACCCACTGTAACATATATTACTCATTTGATGAGTGGATGATAAAAACCACTAACTTCACTTCAAATATGTAGTGTATGACAGACAGATGTATTTGACTTGTTATGTTATGCAATTTGCCAACAAGTTCGTTTTTACCCGTTTAGGTATTTAATTCTATTTCGTAAAATGAACACAATGAACTGGACTGAATAACAAAATAAACGGTCCAAATTTGACGGATATCATTTCTCATTTTTTTTCCGTATGGAAAAAATAAGAAATCTTAATTGTAAGGAGTAGATATATAATGTTGAAAGTATGTTTGGATGAGTTTTTCTCATAAAGAAAAATATAATGATTTTGTATTATGTAATATTTTTTTTGTAAGAAAGTTATTTGTATGTGATAAATGGTATGATATGGAAGATTTTTTATTTTATAAAAAAATGTATACATATTAAAGTAAAACTCATAGATAATATGTTTAAGTGGATTTTACTTCGCATGTTCCATTATTTTCCATCGAGATATGCAAGGTCAAAATTCATTTTGGATGGATTTTTGGAAGAACAATATATAACGATTATAGTAAAATATATATTTTAAAATTTATTTGAATTTATGTTAGATATATTTTTTTAAAACATTTTGAACGTGATAGCAGAAAAAATTGGTTTAAACAATAATGTTAACAATCAAATTATTAATAATAAACTAATTTTTATTTACAAGAATTATTCCAAAATTATCTAAATTTTTGAGAGATATTTAAAAAAATTATAACATATAATTAAAACATGTTATTTAAAAAATTACTCCAAAAGATATTTTATAGATAGAGATTGCCAACCAATTGACCCAATTTCTTTGGGAGCCTATTATTTCCAATATGTGAAAATGGCCAAATAACATAGTACGGAGGCAAAATAAACTAGCTTGCCTTTGAAGTCTTATTTTTTTTTCTTATTCTTATAAATAGTATTCTTTTTGTGCATATTAAATCTAAAAAAATTCCAAAATTGATAACCAATCAAATTACATTTGCATTCATAGAGAAATAATGGCAATTCACTATTATGTAAGATGATGTCCCTTTCTTGGTGTTATTAATAGACTTTCCTTAAGTTTATGAGTAAAATAATAATCCACTTGAATTGTTATAGACAAAAATATGTACAACTTACTTCTATATTACTTTAATATTATATATTGCTTATAGTCATTACTTAATAATTTATGCCCAAAATAAAATGTTCTATGCATGATGTAATGGTCATGGTATATGTGAGATAATTGTGAAATAAGGATTAGTTTCTATTATTACACACTATTTAGATTTATCACTAAATACATGTTTATGTAGACAATAAATATCCTTTTGAAACATTGCAATTTTTAATCATAAGTTTCTTCCAAACATAACTATGTTCTGAATTTGGAAATTGAAAGAATTTGAAGTGTCAAAACTTTTCAAAGTTTAATTAGAAATTAAGTTATAAAATAAACAGTAAAAAATATTATTTATTTCCTTCAAAATGTAAATATTAAAAATTAACTTCAAAAAATAAAAAAACATATATGATTCATTTGCCTAGAACACAGGAAAGTGCCACGAGTATGTGTGTGTATATATATATATATATAGATACACATAAATATTTATTATATATATTTGGCTTACGTTATTTCACTGCAAATTCTATTTCAAATTTGTAGATTGGACATCTACTTAAAAAAGAAATAAAACGTTAGTGACAAAATGTCAAAATTGTTATCAATTGGAAATTTTCGTGACAGGAATTTTTGTTTTTATCACAAGAATTTGTTTTATGTGGTTAATAGTAACAAAATATGCATAAAAGTAGTCACTCTTGATAATTAGTAACAAAAAAAAAATGTTATATTATTGACAATTAGAGTTGAAATTAGTAACAACTTAGTGAAAATAAGTTACAATTACTGGTACATTTAGTGATAACAATTAAAACTTATTACTTTATTTGTGTTGTCATTGAGTCACGAATTGTCCATAATATCAACTCTAAGAAACCAGTACCCAAACATTTTAAATTTTAATTGTGACAGCAAAAATTATTATCACCCATACAATTTTAATATTATCACTTCAACTTGTCATTAATATTACTTTTTACTATAGTTAAATTTTTTCTTATTAAGTTTACTACAAATTCTTTACTTTCTCTTTCACAATATACATACATAGTTTTTATATTGAAATAGCATACATTCTTAATCAATATATATATATATATATATATATATATATATATATATATGACAATTTATGTAGTCACTGCCTATGTTTTAACTTGTATAGTTAACATAGTATTTATATGGGGGCCTAACTGCGATAAAAGACAGTTTACATTTAATAGATATGGAGAAAAATGCATATAATGTTACATTTAATTGATTCATTCCAATAGTCTTGCCTATTTATTTTTTGCTCCTTTATAGTAATATCCAATTCCTCTATTATTTATGATAGAATTTGGTAATCTCGAGCTTTATGAGATGGACATTCTTTTGGTAATTGAATATATGAACTTTAATTTGATATTTATTGTACATTTAGGCGCACCAAATACATGTTCACTAGAAATTTAGAATAATTTGATATTTGTTTGTTTGTAATATTGACAAATATATTCAAACAGACAAATTTGAAATGGTTTAAATAATTATTTTTTTAATTTTTTATATTTTATATGTCATTAATTCAACTACGATTGGCCCAACTAGCTGTGACAACTTTGGTGGCCCAATTCTGAGTCTATTTTTTTTTACTAAATGGGCCGGAAAGTCCAACATAAATACATGGAAATAAGATCACCTTTCATGGAGAAACAAATATTAGTTCTTTATTCTCTTATATTTTTTTTTTTAATAAAATAAAGTTTTAAGTATAGGATCGTCTCCGATTATCTACCACGAACAAGGAATACATTTGAATCAAAGTTTGCTTAGGCACGGAAATCAAAAATATATTATTTAAAATAAAGTGGTACATTCTTACCAACTGAGTCAACATGTGTTGAGTCTCAACTTCTCTTATATAAAGTTAAAATTAGCCACAAGTAACAAAATTTACCTATATAAATAAGCCGAAGAGGGTAAACAAAATCCATATAATTCTTCGAATAGGCAGTAGTTTACTATTACAAAAAATTCTATGTAATTTCTATTTCTTATGATAAATGTAATTAAAACAATTCTATTAGATACATTCGTCACATGTATTTCTTATCAACTAAAGAAAGTGATACCACAGTGAAAAATATTGGTGGTATATAATATCACAATTCAATTATTCGATGCACTTTTTTTTTTAAAATCAATTAGTAATATCAATAATAATACTTTTCTATTAAAAACACTAAAAACATTGTTTGTTTTTTTCACTTTTTCGATCTTCCTTTCATGCCTTCGAAATAATCGAACTCTTATGCATGTTTTGAATCTTTTTGGTACTTGTCATCCCAAAACGTTTCTATATTGTTGTTTGTCCCAAGCGCAATACGATAGGGAATAATATTAGAACGGGTTCGGATAGAGGAAAAATCATAATATTGGTACTTCAAATTGGCATGTAAGTTTTTTAGTGCTATAATTTGGACAGTTGGTAATTAGAATACACTAAATTGCAAAAAATGGCAATTTCAGTACAAATTTAACAGAAAATTCAAAATTAGCTGAAAAATATGGTTGGATGGGAAAATTAACTTAAATTTGAAGATATAATGTTGCTAATTAGAACCACATAAATATTATTTATGATGATGTTATAAAGTAAAATAACTTATATAAGATGGTACAAATGAATATCTAATCCGCAGAGATTTTATCAGGATTACAAAAGAAGTCGAATTGAAAGGGAGGTGTAGAGTAACGTGTCGAGAGTATTTTGGAAGCGATAATGGCGTTAGCGGCCTCCGTGTAATGAGTTCCATCCCAACTTACGTATTTCGTCCCTTTGTCGCACACTGTGTAGTCACTACCCAGACACGTCAATTTAAACTCGGGATTATAGTTATAAGGCGCTCCACCGTACCCACAACAAGCCATTAACGGGTTCTTGAAACCTTTTTTCACGTTATAAAGACATAAATAGTTAGTCGTAGTCACCTTCCGTTCGATAATTGATACTAAATGTGTGTCACTAGTCTTAATGAACTTGTATACATAGAGAGCTGTCAATGGGCCGGGAACCAACCCAGACCCAAAAAATATTTTATTTGGACTGGATCGTATACCCGACGGGTTCAAAAAACTTAGACCCTACGGGCCGGGTACATTTCGGATTCGGGTACATTTCGGATTGGGTCCAAGGCCCACGGGTAAACTTCGGGTATTATTCAGGTATAACCCCCGTGTATTTTTAAAGGGTAAATTCGAGCAAATTTCAGGTAACCGAGCATTTTCTAGGTAAAATACTCACGAGTAATAAATGGCCCAGACTCGACCCGACCCAAACCCAACCCAAACTACCTAATGTCATCGGGTCCGGATCTCAGACCCTACGAGCCGGTCCGGTAAATTTTCAATTGAACGGTATCGGTCTGGACAATCCCACTCATTAACAACCCTATATACAAACGTGACATTGCAATTTTGGTCCCTATTTTAATATTAAATTCTCATTCTATATTAGAAGAATTGAAGGTTGAGGAAAAACTCACCATAATGTGCAGCATTGGCAATGAGATCGTACTTGATCGAATAAACATCGACATATACGATTACCGCGTTCTTCATTTGTGATCGTAATTCTTGACAAAGAGCATTTAACTGTTTGTTAAATACCTTTGCACCTTCATTAAGAGTTTTAATGCATCCATATTCATCATACTCACTCGAATTCACATTGTTATGAATAACTAGTTCTTGAGGTAAGCAACCCAATGGCCCTGTATTGTGCACCCAGAAGTTCCTCCCACCAAGTGAATATATAGCCTAAAATTTCATATATATATATATATATATATATCAACCAAATCAATTTTTTTCTAATACAAAAACTCAAAGTTATTAAGTCCCAAAATTTTTTCACTTTTTTTTTTCTAGGTGTGAATAGTTTATACTTTATTCATTAATTTTCTCAGCAATGTTCATAGCGTGACAAATATAATTATAATTTTGGGACTAATCTTAAATATAACTCGAAATAATTATGCATGAATGAAGTATAAATAGAAAATCTCACCCACATAGCGTCACGTATTTCAGAGATGAAAGAAGGGATTTTGTCAATAACTTGAGTATATGAAAGGACACGAAATGATCCCGATAGATCATTTTGTCCAATATCAATTGTGTAGAGTGCATTTTTTAAATCTATCTCCCCAACATAACTCTTGATACCTAATATAATTAGTCTTTATGTTAGAATTATACCAATTGTAGATATGAAAAATAATGTGACAAAATCTCATATACATACATACATATATAAATTGATTTACTGTACCTTGGGCGCGGAGCTTCGCAAAGTAATTAAGAAAGTGTTTGAATTGACGGATTTGAACGTTCAAATTGAATGGCTTATCTACAGGGAGCGTAGCTGCGCCACATGTTGCATAGTTAACTCCATTAGTGAAATTGGACTGTAATGAATCCAGATAAGGACTCAAGTAATGTGTATTTAGATGTTCACCTGCGATTTAAACATTTCGTATCAGTGTCAAAGTCTTTTTATCGCTCTTAAAAATATGTTCCAATATGTAGTGCCATAAGGGATATATGTTCATTATTCATCTCCATTTTGGTTTTTGTAACTCAAAGAGGCTATCTTATAGTTTGTATTTTAAGACTTTGCCCACAATTTCAATATAAATATTTAATGATAAAAAAGAACTCTTTCCCCCAATAGTAATAATAATATATCATAATAGGAGTCTCTCATAACCAACATTATATTCATGAGTTATAACTTAGTTCTAAATTCAACATCAAAACAATAACTTCATTGTATTAAAATAATAATGTTTATTTCCAAAAACTAAAAAGAAATCATATAAAATTATCCAATTGAGCTCCTTGAGATTTGGTCATCAAAACACCAAAGATCCTCCTATTATACTAAGTCAAAAAGCTAACAAAATAAAATAATAACTTTCAAATCTTAGTCCAAGAATTCTAACAATATATTAATTTCAAAATGATGCATGTGTGTTTCAAATCAAACTTTCTTTCTCTTTTGACTCTTCCATTTTTCTCTTCTTTTTCCATTGTCTCTATCACCTAATTCACTATCACCATGATGCAGATAGATCGCTTTCATCTTTTCTCTTATTTCTCGATCGCACTTATACAGACGGTGAAGACGAATCGACCGGGCCGGGTTTCGATTTAGAAAGATTAAATGCGCAAAAATCTAATCAATGTGTACTAAGATAGATGAGATTAATGTTAAAAGACGACTTACAAAGGAAATCGATGATTAGACGGCCGTCAGATTCTCGACCGGTCGGTGGGTCGAAGAACGCGCGGCCGTAGGGATGATCGGCCTCTAATCCCAGTCCGGCCGTCAGGCCGCCGGTGTCGGAGTTTGAGTCGCCGAAGTTGAATATTACTGCGCGAATTTTTGTACTGCAAGTAGAACTGGAAATAACACAAGGAAGATGGATTATTATGAAAGCTTGAAGAAGCCATGTGTATTTTTGTTTCTTATGCATATTTGATTTTTCACTCTTGGTGAGGATAACTGCAAATTGAGCATGATTTATGAAAATTCATATATGTATTTATAAATATCCCATGTGTAAGAAATAAATCTACTTGTAAGTTGTCTTTATTGGGATATTATTAAGAAAGTGGAAAATAATAATATGTATATGTTATATAATTTGTTTGTTTCTAATTTATAAATGTTTTAGTCAGGGTTTGTGATTATCTTCAAACAATATTTTTATATGAGTATTAAATTAAATCATATTAATTTGATTTGTGAACTTAGGGATACAAATAGTTTCACAATAAACAATTGACAACCATTATAATATGAGAAATATATAAATAAAAAATAATTATATGGTCTTATTTCTTAAAAATTGAATTTTTCAGATAAATATTGATGACTATATCTTTTTATGCGTATTCAATATAAGAAATATATATTAATCATGTTTTCTATACATGTTTGTGTATGGTTACATGCATATTTTTTTTAATTTTTAGGTAATTACTAAAATCATTTTATACAATTGTAATTACCAGAACAATTCTAAAAATATCTGAAAAGTGTAAATGCTCAATTTTTCCTTCCATAAACTGGCAAATAATATATGAAAACTCAAACTTTGTGCATCATTTATCTATTACTGATTTTGTCATTATTCAAATTATATTATAATATTATATAATATAAACATACAAGATGCGTACACCGATCAAGAAAATTCACAACCACATACGCACATGCATACACAAAAAAAGACAAGAACATTGGTCAGACACTCATATATATTATATATATGATACTTAAACAAAAAATCATTTTGACAATATTGACACATGCCTGATTATTCAATTTTATTTTAAATTTAACAGATAAGTAAAATAGTAATTATCACGTTGTTAAAAAAACATAATTTTCTTTAATATTTATTGAAAGTTGTACACAATTTTCAACCATGACTTTGGTCCTCTTAATAGTCTCTATTCATTGGATTGGGACCTGGCCAGGCCGGCCTATCCCATAAAGGTAAAGGGCTGGCCTGGCCCTTTTAGGCCTGGTTAGGTTGGCTTAGGACTCCCATAAGCTGAATGGGCCCAACAGGTCGGTGGTTTCGGCCCATTTTGGCCCATTTGACTACTTTAGAAATTTTGTTGAATTTCATTTGATTGGGTAAATACAATACAAACTAAGTTGGGTGGGCCCCGCAAATTGACTCAAGAAAGGTCAATGCAATGTATACAATTACAAAGTCTTAAGAGTACTTTTTATGTGTTGGGTTACTAACATCTTAGTACTTTATTTAAATTAATACCTACATCTTAGTAAACAATTCATTATTCATTAACAAATATAAATAAATCAAATTTCCACATCCAAACGAAAGAAAAGACAAATTCTAGTAAATGATAAAAAATATACATAGTTAAGTAATAGATCCCATCATATCAAAAAGCCACTGGCTGACAAAGACACACATTATTTTACCCCTAAAAAGGTGCTTTATTAGACTTAAATTATATAATAATAAATTTTATAATTAATTACGTTCAGTTGTGTTGTATTAATTGTTCATACTTCGTTTTAAATAATGTTGGGTGGCTTTCGAACTAATGTTTACTATATATATAAAACTATATTTTATATAATTTTATAGAATAAATTATTTCACAAATCTGAAACACCAAGTATGAGCCCCGTCTACTTTGTATATTCATACTTGTTCTAACAAATAAGCCTTCTCTACACAGTTGACTAAAGACTTTTCAATTTTTATTACCAAAACAAATTATATATATATATATTTTTTGATACTAAAACAAATTATATTACCACTATGTTTCCTTTCCCCTTTGATTCAAACTAGAAACTTTGTCCCTTTTTGATAGCAAGAACAAAAAACACATACACTGTGTGTTTAATTCTGAGTACCCTTTTTCTATTGAACGGTAGTTATCATTTTTATTAGCCCATTAATGAGTTCAAAGTAGTTGAACAAGTACGGTTTGTGCTTCTTGGTGGGCATCACTTTTGAGTTTTCTTGATCCTGTAAACTTACGATCAATTTTGAAGAAAATTAAATTTTTTTGGTACAAATTTGAGCCCATTTGAGATATTTTTTGTAGTGAATACAGAGAGAGATGGTTAAAACAAAGAAGAAATTTTTTGATTTGAATGAAGCAGTTGAATCATTGAAGAAGTTATTACAGGAACAACCTTTACTTCCACTTGTAATACCTGTTTTGGTGATTATTTGGATTATTGAGAAATGGTTTTTCCCTTTGTCTAATTGGGTTCTTCTTGCTCTTGCTGTGTGGGCTACAATTCAGGTAATTTCAAGAATTGCCTTTTTTGCTTTTGTTGATGTGATTTTTCAATGCTGATAGATATGTAGTTAGTTCTTTTTGTTAACATTTGAAATTTATCACAGTATATCTATTGTCATGTTTAGAATTTTCGATAGGTTACTGTTTTATCCATTGATTTTGTAAACTGGAATATATCGATCTCAAGGTGGCTAGTTTGACTACCTATTGCTGGTGGTTATGATTCATGAAAAGGAATTATACTATGATGTAGGAGAAAGTAGAAATGAATTTAGTATGTTGTAATGAAACAGTGAAAATACAGGATCATACAGAAGTAAAATAGCTGAAATGTGAATAGCTTGGCTTGTCTGCTTGAATTTTAATGCAAGATTAGTTGGGCCAATTTTAGTTTGATCATAAATGAAAAAAAAAAACTGCATTAATTTTGATGGCCAAACATTATATTGATTTGTAACTGTTTTTTGGTAGTACGGAAGTTATCAACGACGAAATTTAGTCGAAGATTTGAATAAGAAATGGATGCAAGTTACACTACAAACTTCGGTAAATCACTGCTCATTATTTCTTTCTAGATTGTATACGTATTCCTATATTAGTATCTATACCATATCTCTCTTTCTATTTGTGTGCTTATCTATATATTAATGTACATTTTGAAAATTAATTCTTAAATGTACACAGCCAGTAACACCTTTAGAACACTGTGAATGGCTGAACAAGCTTTTACTTGAAGTTTGGCAAAACTATATCAACCCAAAGCTTTCGTTACGGTTTGCATCTATTGTTGAGGTAACTATTCTGTTTTTTTTTTTGTACTAGACTATAATTGTTACTAGTTTTCTTTAATTATTTAGTTATTTCTTTAATTTTTTTTCTTCACTTTTTGGAACCCATTTCTCGCATATTGCTCAATCCATTAACTATTTATTGCTGTTTCGCTTTTAATTTTGCAGAGGCGTTTGAAGCATCGAAAATCAGGGCTAATTGTAAGTTTTTGATTGTCCCTTTTTACCATGTGAAGAGATTATTGGTGCTAAAGTATAATAAGAACTAATAATATGATAACCACTTGTTTAGGAAAAGATTGAGTTACAAGGATTTTCACTTGGTTCACGTCCTCCTATACTTGGGCTGCATGGAACCCGTTGGTCAACTTCAGGTGATCAGGTTTGATATTCTTTTTTACTTGTAATTTCGATTTGATCTTATAATATGGTACTAGTCTTTAATCTGCATTTCTTAATTGGTGCGAATAAAAATTGGAGGACAAAACTTGGTCTAATTTTCAAGCACTAAAATTTTCAAATTGTACTATTATCTCCCTGGAACTTTAGAAAGAGCTACTTTTAACCAATAAGTATTCCCGTTTCATCCAATGTGTTTTGGATATCGATTGATGGTCAAGACTAAATTTTTACTATAATATCGTTGATAGTTTCTAAAGGAAAATACTCTTGGCATAAAAAACAACAGAGGTCTCTATGTGTGTATATGATCAAATCTAGTGAAGTATAAAGCTACAAAAATTTATGGAAAATCATAATCAAGATGAAGAAAACATGAAATGATATTTCATATTTCCCCATCCTTAGATTTTTCAATTATTCACATTTTTATTAAAGTAAAATTGATTAATAACATTGTATACAGATGACCCTCCTATATACATTTTCCTTTTCTTTTTCCCTGTCCTGATAAAAGTATAACTCACACTTTGAATTTGAAACAGAGAATGATGCATTTGAGTTTCGACTGGGACACAACGGATGTAAATATCATGTTATTTGCGAAGTTAGCTATGCCATTGATGGGAACAGCTCGAATAGTTGTAAATAGCCTCCACATCAAGGGTGATGTATGCACCTAATCTCCTTTTCTTATTTTCTTATTAAATTTTTTAGATTTATTTTATTAATATCGAAATGGTATTAAATATCTACCTTGTTATTATGCAGCTTCTTTTGATGCCAATATTAGAAGGGAAAGCCGTAACATACTCATTTGTATCGAGTCCTGAGGTGAGAATTGGTGTTGCTTTTGGGAGTGGTGGTAGCCAATCTCTTCCTGCTACAGAGCTACCTGGTGTTTCTTCATGGCTGGTACCATTCTCACTTTGAAGTCTAATTCATCTTATGAACATTGCTATACAACTATGTTCTTGATGAGATATGTAGTTGAAATTAGACCATTTTGTTAACAATGTAATAAGTATAGCTGTAATAACTTTAGGGTGTGTTTGGATTGAGTGATTTGGATTTTGGGAGCAGATTTGCAAGAAGGATTTGAAATGGCACATAAACTGGAGTCATTTGAAATCCACCGTAGTTATGGAGAAAATAGTTCAAAGTGAATGTCGAGTGATTTGAAATCCATTATAACTTGGATACATCCAAATGAACTTCATGGATTTGTTGACGGATTTGAAATCCATAGATTTCAAATCCTTCAATCCAAACACACCCTTAGAAAATTTCACGGAGAGCATCCATTTGTGGATTTTGCAATGGGTTCTTTGTGGTTCATATAAAAGATCTCAAAACAAGTACTTTAATCTTGCAACGTTTTTGAGAATCACATAATCAGAATTGAACTTCTCGTGATGATCAATAACGACCATAAAGGTGACTTATTGTGTCAAAAAATAATGCCTCTTGTAATCAAGTTGCACAACTGTATAACATCTTCCGTTTCACATATATATGCAACATTGTACAAATAGTGACTATGATGTGGAGACAAAAGTTGTGATATATATAGAAGATTAAAAAGGCTTTCTCCATATCATAACCATTTTGTGTATATGTCCTAATCACATAAACAACTTGTAACTGAGGAAAATGTGAACCAATTATATCCAATTTATCATAGTACTTGATTTCTATGTTCGTATATTTTGTAGGTTAAACTTGTGGCTGACACGTTGAATAAGCGAATGGTTGAGCCTCGACGTCAATGCTTTGCTTTGCCAGCTGTAGATTTACTGAAGAAAGCTGTAGGTGGTATATTATACGTCAAGGTGCTCTCTTCTAGAAAACTTTCTAGGAGTAAGTCTTCAAACGATACTTATCCGGAAAATTACTCAGACAGCAAAGAGATTCAGACATTCTTAGAGATTGAACTCGAAGAATTAACGAGAAGAACACATGTAAGAAAAGGAACAAACCCCACGTGGGACACAACGTTCAATCTGGTCCTTCACGACAATGCTGGGATTCTTAGATTCAATCTGTACGAATGCACTCCTGGAAGTGTCAAATATGACTATCTTACAAGCTGCGAAGTTAAGGTAATGCTGTTTGATTTCATTAAGGGTGTGTTTGGATTGAAGGATTTGAAATCTATGGATTTCAAATTCGTCAACAAATCCATGAAGTTTGTTTGCATGTATCCAAGTTATAATGGATTTCAAATCACTCGACATTCACTTTGAGCTATTTTCTCCATAACTACGGTGGATTTCAAATAACTCCATTTTAGGTGTCATTTCAAATCCTTCCTCCAAATCCCCTCCTCAAATCCAATTCACTCAATCCAAACACACCCTTAGAGTTTTTCAAGTTGAAAAATAATGGCCCTCAAATTTATGATCATATTTTTGCGCATAGTTATAATGGATTGTCAAAAATTTCGATGTTGCTTTTGCTTGTTTGGAGCACTTCGTCATACAAAATTTACATCCTATTTAATTGCAGATTAGATATGTTCAAGATGATTCGACTATATTTTGGGCCATTGGATCTGATTCGTCGGTGATTGCAAAGCATGCCGAGTTTTGTGGAAAAGAAATTGAAATGACGATTCCATTTGAAGGGGTTAACTTAGGAGAGGTATTTTTCTATAATCATTTCTTGTTCCACTTCCTAAATAAATCGTTTTCTTCTTAATCAGCTGCCAAATTTTGTGCAGAGATTGAGATTTATTAATGAGTGAAATCATCCAAGTTAACCGATGAAAAAGTATAAGAAAAACTTGTATTTCATTCACCAAGAAATAGAGCATTTTGCTAGTAACCTTTCTTTGAAAACAACCTTGCAGTTGACAGTGAGGCTTATAATGAAAGAGTGGCAGTTTGCTGATGGTTTGCAAAGCTTGACGAGTTTCAATTCAAGCTCTCATCGTTCACTAAGTGGGGCATCGAATTATTTCTCAAGAACTGGAAGGAAAATTAATATAACTGTGGTCGAGGGTAAAGACCTTGTCGTAAAGGATAAAATCGGGAAATCTGATCCTTATGTTAAACTGCAGTATGGCAAGGTACAACTCTATATCCTTCTTTGAAAATTATGCAGACACCTTGAAAAACAAGAGGTGAGTAGGGGTGGCAATTGGGTTGAATGGGTTGGGTTTGGGTCGGGTCCATTTGGATTGGGCTTAAAGTTGGTTGGGTCCAGTGTCAAAATATATGCATTATAGTTGGACCCAACAAGGATCCAAAGTGGACCCAATAAGGACCCAAAATGGACCCAATAAGGACCCATTATGAATCAAAGTGGGGTAAAGGATTGTTGTACAGTGTAAAATGTAGATTATTGACTCAAAGTGGAGAATAGGTTGGACCCAATTTAGACCCAAATTGGGCCCAATTTAAGACCCAATTGGATCCAAATATTATTAAAAGTCAACCCAGTTGGAGCTAAAATGCTAAAATGTTAGGACCCAACCCAATACAAACTTAGTTTGGTTTGGGTCCAAATATATGTAAGGACCCAAATTGCCAGCCCTAGGTAAAATTATAGTCTATTTTTTGCTGTCATGGGGTGAAATTGTGATATTCTTTTGCTGATAGTGGGTGAAATTCCAATATGCTTGTACTTAGGAGAAGTTATTCTAATTTCTCAACCCTCAAGGTGTTTTTCGTAAAATTAAGGTCTCATGCAAGATGTTTGTCTTTGTAATTTACCATTTTTCTATTGTGGGCTTGGTTTTTTTTTTTTTGGGACATATTAATGAATTTAAAATGGAGATCGAAATGTTTAATACTTTGAAAACCAACAAATGTGTTTGATTATTCTCCAGGCCATCCAAAGAACAAAAGCTGTGACAAATTCTCCCAATCCAGTTTGGAATCAAAAATTTGAATTTGACGAAATAGGAGGCGGTGAGTATCTGAAGATAAAATGTTGTACTGAAGAAACGTTTGGCGACGAGAGCATTGGTAGCGCACGTGTCAATTTGGAAGGGCTCGTAGAAGGTTCCATTAGGGACGTGTTTATTCCACTCGAGAAAGTAAATTCTGGCGAGCTTCAGCTTCAAATCGAAGCAATTAATGTTGATGACAACATAAATTCTAAGGTTTGTGTAGTCATGAGTTGTCTTAAAGCAACCACATGTATGTTTTATGAAGGTTTGATTTGGTGATTAAATTGTACGTTTTTCAGGGTTCGCATGCGAGTAACGGTTGGATAGAGGTGGTTTTAATCGAAGGAAGAGATCTTGTTGCTGCTGATCTCCGAGGAACAAGTGATCCCTATGTTAGGGTACACTATGGCAACATGAAGAGAAGAACTAAGGTTAGATACATTCATGCATATAAAGTAGATCGGCAAATATGAAATCATGAATGTAAATGTTTATACAAATATAATTATGAAAATCTACATTTGATTTCTAGAAGATTAAACAACATTTTAGTTAATCCTGTCCTCTTATACTGATTTACCTTGTAAAACAAGGGTTTCTAAATCAAGCCGAGACTCACCTATAAGCCTAGTCGTAAGGAGATTATAGATTGCAGTCGGGTTCACCGAGCAACCTGCATACCTTTCAATAGGATTAGGTCTAAACGTAGTTCAAAATGTTACTTAGGATCATATACGAGTTATCTTAGCTCGGTTTAACAGATGTGGAATCGTACTTATCAGATCCGTAAGGTGTAAGACGAGTTACTTTTCAATCCCCTTTCGGTGTACATGATGGGTTCTATTTACAGGAGTATTTATAGGAGTGACATGCTGTATGGATGGTGGAATGCCATGTGGATTGCCGTATATGTGTCCTAGATGAGTGTACCAGATTAACTTGGTTGTTTGCATATTTGACCCGTTCCTCAAATAACACACAGATGTTGTAGTGTTTTGCAAATTGGTACTTCTTAGTTAGGGACTCGTGTGTAAATATAGATAATTTCATAACGAGGGTCGTATATGCCACGTGGGTACGACACACAGAATACGAGATATATTTCTACGTATCATATACCAACAATGTCCATCACCCCCAAAGGATTATGTTTATGAAAATCTCGGAGAAAACCCATTATCTCGTTACAAATTGAATTAAGCATTGCTTTGCGTACAATACAAATTGAGATTCACTAACTTCCTCCCTTTTACTTTACCATTTCATTTGCAGGTTATGTACAAAACACTAAAACCGAAATGGCATCAAACCTTCGAATTTCCTAACGACGGTAGTCCACTAACATTGCACGTTAAAGATCATAACACTTTATTACCAACGGCCAGCATAGGAGACTGTGTGGTCGAATATCAGATGTTGCCTCCAAATCAAATGGCTGATAAATGGATACCGCTTCAAGGCGTAAAACGAGGAGAGATTCATATTCAAATCACAAGGAGAGTACCAGAACTAGAGAAGAAACAAAGCTTAGAAAACGAATCATCCCCAACCGAAATGCACCATAAAATTTCTAATCAGGTGAGAAATATGGAAAATTACAAATAGACCCCTAAATTATTATGTAATTACAAAAACACCCCCTCACTTGTTGAAAATTGCCAACAACCCCCCCCCCCCCTCATACTAAGGATATCTTACAATCACACCCCCTTTGTGTTTAACAATTCTTATAAGTTTACCACTCTAAACCTTATAAATAGACCCTTTAGGGGGTGTGCTGAGAATTTCGAATAAGTGAGGGAGAGTTTTGGTAATTACATGGGCGTGAGTGTATAGCTTCGAAAGTTCAATCTATTTACCGTTTTGGTTCCTTAAAAGTTTGAACCTTTTGAAATAATGTTATATGCATGTTTATATGTCACTTCCTCATGATTTAGAAAACTAGTTATGTTAAACCCATCAAAGTTAATTGATTTGTAATAATTCATTACCATGTTTCATGTCGAAAAATTAACAAAAATGACATAATAAATTCTTGGATTTTGAACACAGATGAAGCAAACGATGCTAAAGATTCAATCTTTAGTCAATGAGAATGACCTTGAAGGAGTTTTGAAGTCACTGAGTGAACTCGAAAGCCTTCATGAGAGCCAAGAAGAGTACATGGTTCAACTCGAGACAGAGCAAAATTTGCTGCTCAACAAAATAAATGAGCTTGGACAGGAAATATTCAACAACTCACCACCATTGTCCTTGAGTAGAATGGCTACTATCCCTTGACCTATTTTTATTCAATCTTTTATGTATAGAAGAATCCATAAGTATGATGATTGTCGAAAAATGCTCGAGTTTTCTTCAACAATTGTGTATAATATATATATATATATATATTCTTCCACTGTTTTTGCTTCGTTGTTTTCGTTCTCTGTTTTTTTACGTCCCTTAGTTTTGATTGTAAATTATTACTAGTTACTAGTTGGCAATGGTTAATAATTTTGATAAATTTATTGTTATTTATGCTTTTTAAATTGTGTGATAGTCAAATAATTATAATAAGTTGATTATCATTTTTTAGTTTAATTTTTTTTAAATATAGAGTATTATTCATCAAATATAATATGAGATATATAAGATATGGGTAGTAAATTGTTAAAAATACGAGATCCATAACAATGTTCAGAATGCATTGCATGAAATATGAGTATTTTTCAATTTTACGTACTTATGATTACTATATAGGTATTATACAAGTTTTAACGAAAAGGGGATATAAGACAATTGTTGGTATTATACAAGTTTTAACGAAAAAGGGATATAAGATGATTGTATATCACTTCTTGTGAGTTAAACAGACATCTTAAAACACTTACGTAACGTTACAAGCTTATAAGTGTTTATGGTTCAAAATAATTATTTAGTAATTTTTTATTAAAATTAACCCATTAATATACGCCTATTACCCAAAAGAAAAAGAATAAGCTGTTAATTTATTATATTTATATTAATAAGAAAGATAGACGTAAAGCACACGTAAACCTATTTATGATATATTATAAGGCTTCACGAAATTCCATGAGTGGCGGTGAAGTCACGACGTATGCCCCCAGCTAATCTTGGTCACATTTTATGAAGAAATGAAAAAATAATTCAGACCAAAATGTAAAAATAAAATATAAAATGGTAAGAAAAAAATGCACAAAGCCCACAAAACCCCAGAAAATAATAAACAACTTTAGTATAATTACCCAAAAAAAAATCTTTCGTACATAATGATGATATTGAGTTATACTATAGAGTTATTAGAACGTATAAGCAATAAATTAGAACGTATAAGCAATAAATTAACATCCAATTGGGGAAGGGGTTACCTTTAATAGGTCAAATGAGGGTGAAAGAAGAACGGAAATGTTTTTATTGACTAATATTTGAGGAAATGAACAATACAATAAGATATCTCCAACTTTTTGAAGGCATAAATTTTTGTAAAAAGTAAAAAGTATATGCGAGCGAATTGAGATAAAACTATGGTGCATTAGGAATATTACTCTTTATATATATTTGATGTGATATGCATTTATTTTTTTCAAATTAGACGCCTTTTTAGGAGGATGTATTTGTTTTAGTTAGAAATAGAATGCGACAGATTATCATTTAATAAATTTGTCATTTAATAGACGCTTTGTTATGAAAATTGGAGTTTGGACTTATAAGCCTATAAATAACCATGTTTCGTCTTATATTAGAAGCAATTACATAGACATCACAAGCTCTCTCCTAAGACGAGAGGCTCGTCTATGGAACACAACCTCGTGCATTAATTTTGATAAACTGCAATTTAGATATTTTGTACCTAAGTAATAAAATGATTATGAGAATTTTAAAGGGCTATGAATTAGTACAAGACTTGACCATCAATCTTAAGCTTCAATTTAAAATTAAAGGGTAAAAAAGCTAATGCCCAAGATGGCCTCACAAGCATCCCTCAAAGTTTCGAAACTGACCTAAGTTTCGGATCGTTAAATATTAGAAACTTTTCAGAAACGTTTCGGAAAAGTAGGAAAAAACTTGTAAAAACGAGAAAAAGACAAAAACAATGTGATAAAAAGTAAACAACAAATGCTATCTTCATTCATTTATAAAAATCAATATTTTGTTTCAAAATTTATACATGTACACCGATAATTTATAAAATTTGTAATAACGAACTAAGTGATAGTATTTGATTCAAATTTAGCGCTCTTATAACATATAATCGACAAAGTTCAAGCAACTTCATCTGTGAAATTCAAAATTGTAAACGTGTTACGATATATATTTTTAAATTATTAAAAGAAAAAATTGCTCATATAGCATTATAATCAGTGGTATGTATTATGCTATTTGTTAAAAAAATAATCTAATAACCCATATATCGTTATAAGAAAAATTGTAATATTTTAGCTTTGTGTTTTCTTACGTGCGTGTTTGAATATAAACAAAATTGTCGATTTCGTTGATTAATTATTTATAACTTATTTGATTAATTTGGACCCAGTTTAGTAAATTATTATATTTATAACTCTTTTTTGTTCATCCCTTTTTTCAAAAAAATTTTATTCACTATTATACTCTATCCAGAAAAGAATTAAGAAACTTTCAGTGTTTCGTGGAAACTATGGAAACACTGAAAGTTTCGATGGAAACAATCGAAACATTACGAGTTTCCTTGGAAACATTGTAATTTCGAAACTACTTCATAATTTTTTTCGCTTAGTTGAAAAACGGAAACTTTTCAAACTTTTCGGCGGAAAAGAAAGAAAATTAGAACCATGCCTATAAATACTAAAATGATTTAATCATTTTGGATTATTATCTAATCATCCTAAAAACTCCCTAAAAGTAATTATCATAGAGAAAATTAGTTTTTTTTATCGTATATCAGCCCAAACTCATTTTTTAAATATTTTAACCAGGGCTTAACTACAGTAGAAACTCGATAAATTAATACTCGATTAATTAATAAACTCTCTAAGATAATATTTTTGGTCGGTCCCGACTCGGGGATAGGGTGCTAAATTAATAATTCGCTAAAATTATAAGATAATACATTTTTGATAATTTCTATAGGTCCCATATAAAATATAAATTAATAATTCCTTATATACTACATATTACATGAATGATTTATTAATTTTTTTTGAAAAATGATTCAATTGTCTTTTGTTTTTTTGTTGAAATCAATGTCACCTTACAAATCAATTTGCAATTGTCCTTGAATTATCCTTATTGTGTTTGCATAATTGCTAACATTCATTCTTACAATTGCTTTTGAGTGAGACTTGGATTATCCTTGTTGTGCTTGCATAATGCTATTCGAATCTTGTCGGTCATTATTGTTTTTTTCACACCTTTAAGATTAGAAGGCAGTCGTATGTGTATGATTTATTTGTGTTAGCATTATTATCTTGTATTTATATAAAAAATATTTTTTAATTATTGTACATGCATGGTACTATAATTAAGTAAAAGTTTGAATGGTGTTTGTAAATTGAATATTTCATTATAAATTAATAAAATATTAATTAATGTATAAATTAATAATTATTAATTTATCGATTAATTAATAACTCTTTTAATTAATAAATTTTGGTGGTCCCAAGAGTATTAATTTATAGAGTTTCTACTGTACTTGATTTTAACTTATTTTTCATGCGTTACTATCTCTCTTACATTGTCCAAAAAGGTTGAATTCCCAACCCCAAGGGCCCCGCCCACTGCGCACAAGGAGCCCCCTCACTTCGGGGACTCGATCCTTGGTCATTGTCCAAACTTCATCCTTCTGTGACCAACTGGGCTGCCCATGCGGGTACTATCTCTCTTACATAATAAGATATATTGTGTGTGAACCCCATACACACATAATTGTGTAAAAGAGATAAATACGTAAGTACACGTTAGAGTAACACTGTATATTAATCGGAGGGCGCAATCTGCAAAGTATTTTGTTATTCGAGGATGTAAAGTGTATAACATGCTTAATTAGAAGGTGTAATATGCAATTACTCTAAAGTAATATTGGTAAAGTAAACCCTCAATTTTAATTCATCAATCGATTGCCTGGTATACCGTATACAAGTAGTAACCAGCAATAGAAGTGTAGATTATACATACTTAAACGTAAACAAATACAGATATTTATGCGTAATCCTTTCTTGTTGTTCTTCCTCTTCCAATCCACGCTTTCTCTTCTTCTGGTATCTTCAATTCAATCTGTTATATTATTCATTCATTAGTATTCCGATTATATTATTCATTTGGGTAAAATTTCAATTCAATTAATAGATCAAAAAAGGAAAAAAAAATTGGGTTTTGAGCTGGGTGTGTGATGACCTACAATGCGGTTGATGAAGATCTTAGGCTACGGGAAGATTATGTGAAATTAGAGGATGGTGGGGCCCAGTGGAAGGCCGAATCATCATCACCGTCGTCTTCGGGTTGTTTCAGCGGCGGTGAAGGGTGGTGGTGGTCGTGTTGGTGGTGGGCGAAGCTTGTGCTGGTGGTGTTGTTTGTTGCCGTTTTGGGTGCGGTTTTCTTCAAATGGGTCGGACCCTTTTTCATGGATAAGGTCTACTTTTTTGTTCTTAATTACCCAGATGTGTGGATTTTTTTATTTTATAATGGAATTTCATGAATTTAACTGTGGGTACATGCATTAATGTGTTTAAATTGTTGCTTGTATAATCCATAGTGTGATGATGCTGATATTTGGGAGTTAGTTTTAGAACTTATCATGATACTTAATTTAGGTTTTGTTTATGTTATTGAGTTATTTGTTTGTGAGGTTGAACATCAGCTGAGAGTATTTTTTGCTTATTCAATTGTATATGCATCCCTCTATTTTTTATCGGCGGGCAAGGGGAAAATTTGTTGAACTTTGCCAAAAATACAAATAGGAAGAAGTTGTGACTGAGGAAATCTGCAGAATACTATTGGTGAATATTTTCTGTGCATTCTCAGTTCATGTGAAATTAACTATAGTTTTCATGTTGATCGATAAAATCTCCTATTTAATTGGAACATAGGAAAAAGATAGTGAGATTGCCGTGACAGTGTTATCTAGTTACTCGTAACCAATGAGTTGTGGTGTCTTGCTGGACTTCTGTACATTTGCAAGTCTTGAGAGCTTGTAAAACGATTTTAGATTTTATAAAAGGTAATATTTTGTTTTAATATTTAATAATAAGCTCTCAGATACATTAAGCATAGAGCATCAGGATCCCGTTACCAAAAATTTGATAGCTGCCCAAATTTTTGATGTCAACCTTCTAACTAGATTAACGTGAAGCTGATGAATTGAGATTATTGAATATATATATATATATATATATATATATAATTGTATGATTTTCTTTTTACGTACTCTTTGTCCTTAAAATCATTTCTTACCATTTCCTTTCATTTGATGTTACAATAGCTCATGCATTTGATTTCTAGTCTAAAACTAATTATTTTTCTCATTCATCTTTATCCATAGTTGTAGCATCAATATGCTTCCAGACGTTCTATTTCTTCCTTTGGGCATAATCGTCATTACGCTGATCACATTGCCATGGCTTTTGCAATCGTCTGATTGTGATTTTCTCTTTTCTTTTTTGAATAACCAAGTTTGATGTGTTCTTTCTTCAGGAACTTATCCCTTTCATAATTTGGGAGAGGCAAACTTTCAGCACAACAATGCTAGCAATAATAGTGTTTGGTTCTCTAACAATATTTCCATCCCTCCTTTTACCATCTACACCGTCCATGTGGGTGGCTGGGATGACTTTTGGATATGGTTATGGATTTCTTCTGACCATTGGAGCAATTGCTATTGGCGTCTCTATTCCATTTTTCATCGGCTCACTTTTCTATCATAAAATTCATGTATGACCATTTGATTTTCCAACATTGTTTCTCGCAAGTATTGTTCGTGCTTCAGTTTTATATACTCAAAATAATAACATACTTTATATATTTTTTATGAATAGGATTGGTTAAAAAGATATCCAGAGAAAGCTTCTATCATAAAACTAGCAGGGGAGGGAAATTCGTTTAATCAGTTCAGAGCTGTTGCTTTGATTAGAATTTCTCCTTTCCCTTATGTTGTATACAACTACTGTGCTGTGGCTACTGATGTGAAGTATGTTCCTTACCTTCTGGGGACACTCGTAGGAATTGTGCCTGAAATATTTGTTGCCCTTTACACGTAAGATCTCGATCTCTCTCTTTTTAGATCCTAAAACCTATCTATCTACCCAAAATTCTGTATAAACAGTGAAAAATATAAGGGTGTGTTTGGATTTGAGGAGGAGATTTGGAGGAAGGATTTCAAATGACTCTAAAAATGTAGTTATTTGAAATCCACCATCGTTGTGGAGAAAATAGATCAAAATGAATGCCAAGGGATTTGAAATCCATTATAACTTGAATTCATCCATACAAACTTCAATGGCTTTGTTGATGAACTTGAAATCCATAGCTTTGAAATGCTTCAATCCAAACACACCCTAAATGAATTTCATCCAATGTATAATGAGGTTTTATAGTTAATTTGTTGGTGTGATGATGTTACTTACTGTCTTCATTTGATGTGAACTTCCTTCGTTAAGGGACGATAGGCTTTTAACATAATGTTTTTGGATACCCTTTCATAATATGGGGATACAAAGTTGTACTTTGGCATCAACTTTTCGTAGAATTAATTTATGGGTCGATTTTCTTTTTCTTGTGTAAGGTGGAATGTGGCTAATAGGGTGATTTTTTTTTACATGTAGTGGGATCCTGATAAAAACTTTAGCTGATGCATCACATGATCAACACTCTCTGTCAGTTCCTCAGATTGCTTTCAATGTTATTGGGTTTTGCATATCCATATGCACAACAGTAATAGTGACGCTATATGCAAAAAGGCGACTCAAGGAACTGCAAGACCAAGAGGAGCATTTGTTGCACTGATCTTATTTTTGAACGACAAGGTTCGATTCTCGGGTGAGGTTATATATACGCCATTAGGAGAATTTAGATATTGGGATGACCTTATTTATTGATTGTTGATTTGTTAGGGACTCGTTTGTCGTGGTGTTACAGCTGAATGCGTGAAGAGAAGTAGAGTTAAGTTAAAGACAGGTTCATATTATTGATGAAAGAAAATTCGTTTGTGATCGTTTTGATGTTTTGCTCTCTCTCGTCACTCCATTTAGCGTACTTGTACATAATTGAATTGAACGAAATCACAATATTTTTTTAAGGGTAATTTTTTCGAGAAAATTCTTGTACTGTCAATTACCGTCTCTGTATATAGTATAGTTTGTGTGTGTGTGTGTGTGTGTGTTGACAGCGGCTTATGGTCACATAAAATATGGTTAATTACAATTACACTCTGGTAATATCGAGATTTACCCTTCTTGGTTCGATAATTACATTTATTGTCTGAAGTACGATCGACGGTCAAGATATGTGTAATGATCTTGTAAGACTCTATGCCTAATTGAGTTTAATGATCCGAGTGTGCATTCTGTATTTATCTTTGTATCTATCTTTTTCATGCACACAATACACTTACTGTGTGTGAGAGAATGTTTTGTGCATATATATATATATATATATGTTTGTAGGTAACAACTGGGGCAGGATTGTGGTTTTCTTAATTGTTAAAGTTGAATCAGTTATGGTACTGTTATATTATATACATAGAGATGTTTTAATTTATATTCATGTTCTGTCAGGTTATTTGTTAATTTAATACCTTTATGAGGTTTATTGATTCAATGTTCATTTCTAGTTATTTTATACCAATTTTAACCTATTATTGAAATGTTTATACAGTTTATATGAATGCTATTAGTATGGTCTTGCTGTTCAATAATCCTCTAAATTTCAGATTTTAAACTAATGTTATGGAATATTTGAACCTGCAAGTAAGTTAAAAGTTGAAGTAGAATTGGTTGCTTTTATATTTTTGAATATTTAATTGAAGAAACCCACAAAATTGTATTCCATTATGTGTTCATTTGATCTCTTGTGCATGTATAAAATTCATATTATTAGGATATTTTTATTCATTATAAAAAATGAAATAGAAGTTGAAACATAACTTGGACAATGTAAAAACATTACAATCAATTTTGCTTAAATCAAAATGTCCAAATCGCAACATTGAACCTGTGGGGATCATCATTTAATTTGCCATCTACTCTTTGCATTCTCTCATAAATACACATCATTTATATATACAATCTCGAATTTGGATCCTATACTCAATTTGGTTAGAAAATTTTAATAAGAAAAAAGAAAATGCTAGAATAACTTTTCTCAATTACTTCGTATTTATCTTAAGACTAATGGAATTTTCTTAGTAATCGAACTACTAAAATTAAATTTCCTAAGTATTTTTTTAAATTACCATATCAACCCCATTGTATTGATGACAGTAGGTAAAATTTTTTAAAAAAGAAATAAAAATTGGACAAAAAACAGAACAAAATAAGGGGTAAGTTATCATGTAATAAACTAATTACCAAAAAAAAAAAAAAATAAGAAATGAAATGAAATGTCAAATAGCAGTATTTAACATGTCCGTTGGATTTTAATTATCAAGAAATATCCACCACATCATATATGAAAAATATATATTATGTAATGAATATTTCTGGAGAGTTGGACTCTCTGACCAGCTCAAATGTGCATAATAATTAATAATTAAAATCTGGAGAGTAATTAATAATTACACATTGTTTAATGAAACAATAATGAGTGGCACTTTATTAATGAAGTGGTAAGCAAGAAGAAAACAAATAGAGAGGCTTTTGTTATTTATATGTTAAATAAAAAAATAAAGTCACTGTCTCATACATCATATTGAATCCATAAGAAACCTCATTAAATTCCACCAACCTCTCATTTTCAACTTCAATCCTTTTTATTTATTTTTTTCTTATTAAAAAATTTGTTTTTTCATTTATTTACCAAATAATTGTTGTCACTTGTTAGTGTCATCTGGCTGTGGTGTTGTTGGAGGGGAATAAATGCACTGCTTTTCTGTGCTGAAACAGACTCTCCATTAACACTTTTATTGTATCTCACAACCAGACAATATGGCTTCTTCTATTGTTTTGCTTCTATTTTATATATATATATCACTTAATTAACTACTCTTTATTACAGACATTATTAACTCTGGTATATTATATTCAATTGAACGTGTTCTTGTAAGAATCCAATGGTGTATAATAAATCGATTTCATTGCAAATTTTCAAAGAAAGAAGAAAATATTAATTAATGACAAGCTTCTCTTTCCAGCAGAGCTACCCCATTTATCCCATTTCATCCCACCACAGTGCCAGCTCTACCCACATTACACCCAACTTCTTGAACTCTTCATCTTTCTACTAACATCAATTTTTGGATTTTTCACACTAACCCATAAATACAAACTGCCCACAGATCAGCATTCACATACAAAATAGCACAAGAAGCGATTTTTATAGCAATGCCCATCAATGCAGTTCAATTTCTTCTGATTTCCAAACAAGATTGAGCTTTAGAAGTGATGCCCAGTTGTCAGAAAGTTCAATTTTTTGAAATGAAGATCCAGTGCTAGCAAAAATTGGATCCAGCAATTGTATAATGCTGGGGTTATGTTGGGATCATGAGAATACTAGGTATAAATCGCAACTGCCTTGTACTCATTTATGTAATCTGTTTGCTTGAATTTGTGATAGTTTTTGTCTCTCCAATTACTGAAAAGGAGATTTTGCTTCAATTCAAGGGCAACATTTCAAGTGACCCTTATGATAGTTTAAGATCTTGGGATTTAAGTAGAAACCCTTGTCAGGATTATGGTGGTGTATCTTGTAATTCAGATGGAAATGTGGTAAAAATTGTGCTATGGAACACCAGTCTTGGTGGGGTTTTATCTCCTGCATTATCTGGGCTAAAATATCTGAGGATTATAACCTTGTTTGGGAATAAATTCACCGGTAATATCCCTTTTGAGTATGGAGATATTGATACATTGTGGAAGATTAATTTGAGCTCCAATGCACTTTCTGGGTCAATCCCAGAATTTCTTGGTGATTTACCAAACATAAGATTTCTCGATTTATCAAGAAATGGCTATAGCGGGGAGATACCTTCCACATTGTTCAAGAATTGTTATAAGACAAAGTTTGTATCTTTGGCACATAACAATCTATCTGGATTAATCCCTGCCTCTGTTGGTAATTGTTTGAATTTAGAAGGGATTGATTTGTCTTTTAACAGTCTCAATGGGGGATTGCCTTCACAAATTTGTGACATTCCGGTGATGATGTATTTGTCAGTGAGGAGTAATATGCTATCAGGTAGTGTTCAAGAACAGTTATCAAGATGTGAAAGATTGGAGCTTTTGGATCTTGGTAGTAATAGTTTTACGGGTCCTGCCCCGTTTGAGCTTATTCAAATTGCTAATATTACTTATTTCAATATTTCGTGGAATGGATTTCAAGGGTACATTCCAGATTTAGGAACTTGCAGTGCGAAATTGGATGTTTTTGATGTTTCGGGTAATGATTTGTTTGGAGAAATACCCTCAAGCATTAGTATATGCAGTGGGCTTAAGTATTTAGATATGAGTTTCAATAGGCTTAATGGAAGTATACCAGTTAGTATTGCTGATTTAAAGAAGCTTTTGGTCATTAAATTAGCGAATAATTCAATAAACGGGACGATCCCCCCACAATTCGGGGATATAGAATGGCTTGAAGTGCTCGATTTGCATAATCTCAGACTCGTCGGTGAAATCCCTAACGAGATTGCTAAATGCCAGTTTCTTCTTGAGCTGTAAGACTCCAGATTCTCATCTCTATTATAACTTGATTAAGGGTGTGTTTGGATTGAAGGATTTGAAATCTATGGATTTCAAATTCATCGACAAATCCATTTAAGTTCGTTTGGATGAATTCATGTTACGATGGATTTCAAATTCCTTGTCATTCACTTTGAGCTATTTTCTCCATAGCTACGGTGGATTTCAAATGACTCCATTTTAGGTGTCATTTCAAATACTTCCTCCAAATCCCCTCCCCTAATCCAAATCACTCAATCCAAACACACCCTAAAGGAAAATTTGTTTTCGGTTACATTTTATTGATTGAATTGTGATATAAACGTGCAGGGACGTTTCGGGAAATTCTTTGGAGGGACAAATCCCACAAAACCTTGACAACATGACATACCTTGTAGTTCTTGACCTACATCAAAACCATCTAAACGGAAGCATACCATTGACAATCGGAAATTTATCCAATATACGATCTTTAGATTTTTCAGAAAACTCACTCTCTGGTTCAATTCCTCCTACACTCGAAAATTTAAAAAATTTAACTCGTTTTAACGTCTCTTACAACGACCTTTCTGGTCCAATCCCGTTTACTCAAAGCATTCAACAATTTGGATTTTCGGCTTTTTTTCACAATCCAGGCCTTTGTGGGGCCCCATTAGAAACCTCTTGCTCGGGTCGTGCTTCGTCTCAATCTGCACGAAAACCGAAGTTAAGTGCTTCGGCTATTGTGGCTATAATTGCTGCTGCTTTAATTGTTACAGGCGTTTGTATCATAACCATCATCAACATGAAGGCTCGTGGTTCAACGAGACGAGAAGATGAAGCTATACTTGTCGCAAGTACTTCATTACCTTCGACACAATCGAACGTCATAATCGGGAAATTAGTCCTATTCAGCAAAAGTTTACCCTCAAAATACGAAGATTGGGAAACGGGCACGAAAGCATTGCTCGATAAAGAGTGTTTAATAGGCGGTGGTTCAATCGGGACGGTTTACAAAACTACCCTCGAAGGCGGGATTCTTATTGCGGTGAAGAAGCTCGAGACGTTAGGAAGAATCAAGGGCCAGGATGAATTCGAGCACGAGATCGGACGGTTAGGATCGCTTCGCCACCCTAACCTTGTTTCTACACAAGGGTATTATTGGTCTGCCAGCATGCAATTAATCTTATCCGAATTTGTTTCGAAAGGGAATTTATACGATAATTTACATGGATTAAGCTATCCAGGAACGAGCACTAGTTCTGGTAATCCCGAGTTGAATTGGGCGAGAAGGTTCGATATAGCAGTTGGGACGGCTCGAGCCTTAGCCTATCTTCACCATGATTGCAAGCCTCAAATACTTCATCTCAACATAAAATCAACTAACATACTTCTTGATGAAAATTACAAAGCGAAGCTATCTGATTACGGGTTAGTAAAACTGCTTCCCGTAATGGATAGTTACGGTTTCACAAAAATGCACAGTGCCGTTGGTTATATTGCACCAGAGTTAGCTCAAAGTTCGAGAATAAGCGATAAATGTGATGTTTATAGTTTCGGGGTTATTCTTTTGGAGTTGGTTACAGGAAAAAAGCCTGTCGAGAGCTTGAGTGGAAATGAGGTTGTTATTTTGTGTGAATATGTAAAAGGGTTGATAGAGAAAGGTAATGCTTCACATTCTTTTGATAAAAACTTGAGGGGTTTTGTTGAAAATGAGCTCATTCAGGTTATGAAGTTGGGGTTGATTTGTACTTATGAAACGCCTTTGAGGAGACCGAACATGGCTGAGGTTGTTCAAGTTCTGGAATCTATACGTAATGGTTCAGAATCGTGATAGTAAGATTCTTTTGGATTCGTTTTTGAGGTTAGTGTCGTTATTGGTTGTAATTGTGCGATAATAATAATAATCTCTCCGTTTTTCTGTAGCTTTATAGAGCATGTGAATTCAAATTGTTTCGTACAAAATGCTGGTAATTTTGGAGGGCTGTTGTTATAGATAACATTTGTTTATATCTCGATGAGTGATTGATTACTACAGTTTACTTTGTGTTACTAGCTAAATCGATGATCTTCTTAGCGTTTGCAAATGATATTCTTGAAGAATGTATAACATTTGAAGTAAGTAGCATGAAATATTTGTCATGATAAAGATGCAAAATATAAAGATTCAAGACTTGGAAGTTAGTAGAAAGTGAAAAGTTTAATTATTTTGAAAGTTTTTTCTAGGAATTAATTTGCTGTCTTACGTTTTACTAATGAAAGAAGCTATGGTCTGTGATGCCCACAACTAGGGGTGTGCAAAGTCGAAAATTGAATCGAAATTTATGCTTTTTAAAATAATAAATCTAAAGCCGAATCGAAAAATATTCGGTTCAATTTGGTTTTTCTATTTTTCGGTTCAATTTGGTTTTTCATTGAATAAGTACGATTCAGTTTTTAACCAAAATGACCAAAATTTTAAAAAAAAAGGAAAAAAAGTTTCGATCGGTTCAAATTTTTTTTATTTTTGATTTTTAACACTCTTTTATTCATTCTTTAATGTTTTTAATATATAATATTAATTAATTTATATAATTTAAAAATAAAGTTATATTATTAATTTCGATTTTTGTTCAGTTAACCGAACTGCACCAAAAAATCAAAACCTAACCTTATAAACCAAAATTCTGGATTAAAAAAAACCAAAAACCAAACTGAAATTTTTCAGTTCGATTTCGATTTGAATCAAAATTTCGGCTTTCAGTTGACACAAACGATTTGATTAATTTTAAACACCCCCACCTACAATAGTAACATTACAGCTGAACATATTTGTACATGTAGTAATCTTATAGCCTTTTCTATTTTTTAAGTTACCTCAACTGTTAGCCAAGTCCTACAGGTACACCCAAAATGAAAGATAAATTGGCATAAATAATCAGCATAACATTAAATGAATCGTTTTATTGTTTAGACTAATCATACATTACGGAAATAAATATATATCAACACCTATTTCAAAAAAACTAAGAAATATCCACACTATTTGGCAGCAAATAACACACATAATCCTTGGTGAAATTGCACAACGTTCACATTAAACCTGCAACAACGTAAAGCAACCAACATAGATTAAATTAATAAAGAAACTATCTGTCAATATCAGGTTAATACACCGATTTAGCTTACCTGCGATTTTTATCATCAGATCAAGCGAAACAAACAGAATTTCAAGAGAGAGATGATAATCCCGAGATTTCTTATGCGATCATGTTCATCGTTGGCCCTTTTAAGATGGATCGAAATCTTGTGAAAGCAAGGACTCAAGTTCTTCAGAAGTTTCAGCATAGTATTAGATCTGGACCATAAACTAACTCAACAGGCTGTACACTGCATAGGTAATTACGATGGATGAGAAAATAGAAAACAAATCCAATAATGTTCCTAGAGTTACGAGATTTATTGTATTTTCACAAACGAAATATTCTCATAAAAGACATTTTTATTGAGATATGGTGTTCTATTGTGACAAGCAACTAATATGCTATTTAGTCCCCCTCATAAGCGTAAACAGAAGATGTAATTCTATCAATAGCCATTTATGTGATTATATATGTATATATCGTCTATATATAAGGACACAAGTACACATAAAAGAGGATGAAAATCTTCTAGAACATATGGCTCACAATATTCATGGCATGTCTTAAATTTACTAATTGATACCTTTCTTCAAATGGTCATTAACGCAAACGGTTAAATGTACTAATCCTGAATATTTGATAAATCGAATAGACCGTTCCAATTCAAACAAAAGTTCCTCAAATCTGTAGTTAACTCGCTAAATAATAATAATAACTCACCTTTGTCTAACTTTTAGCATTCCTGTGCCAAGTTGCATCGGTATGCCCATAATAATGCATTCACTTACGCCTTCAATCTTATCCACCCTCCCATTCACAGAAGCATTAAAAAGGTGATCTGCAGTCTTCTCAAACGAAGCAAGCATCAGTACACTGTCCTTCATTTTCTGCACGCCATGTCTTGTTATTCCCAACACTTCACCCTGGAATAAGAGTAAAAATGTAAACGGTTAAGTTTATATAACAAATCATACAACAGTATAAAACCAAATCACGACACAAGTTTCACAGTGGTCAAATGAACTATGCAAAAGAATACCTAGTCCAAAAGACCATGTGATTGATGGTTTTCAAATTAACTCAGTTTTTCTAAGTACAAAGCAAATAAAAAAAAAAAAGAAACAACGACGTCAGATTTATGTGTGACTTTCCGAATTATATCTTGATCCTCCTCTTACAGTCTTACCTCATCCGGGCCTTGTGTAACGGTAGTAATAATTACATGAATCTAGTATTCACAATCATGTAGATATATAAGTTATGTATACTACATCTAATTTTTTTCATCCGAACAAGCATGGGGATGGAAATAAGAGGCGATATGTAACAAATAGAATAATGTACAAAATAAATGGTCACTAAGGAAGCTTAAGAGCGTAAACTGTTGGATTAACTCCGAAAATTATTGCAGAAAGCTAAAATTTACTTCCATGGGTCCATAAAAAAAAAGGATAAAGTGCGCTTCACTCCCTCGAAAAATTTGTATTTTGCACTTTCCCCATTAAAAATACAAAAAAGAGACATCGCCCCCTGCAAATTTGATATCTGCATCACTTTGCCCCAATTACTATTTTCCGGTCAAATTTTGATCGGAAGTCATTTAAATGATTTTTTCGTGATCCTCTCACATGCTCGAATTTGGACCCCAACCGTTGTGTTTCTCTAATATATCATCTTAAAGTTTTAAAATTCTCTAATAAAGATGATAATGCCCTTGACAGAAAAATTATTTAAATGATCTTATAATTGCACTTTACCCTAAAAAAAATAATCTTATAATTGCAAGAATATCAAACGAACCTTATATGTCATTAAATCCGCTAGAAGCTTCATATGACGTATGTCTATAGTCATCCCATGGCTAGACATGGTATACTGTATTTCCTCAATAATTTGTGTTCTTGCAGCTTCAATTCCAAGTGTCTGTTGTACTTCTAGAATGTGGTTACTGACCGTATTGTAACCATCAATTCCTTGTATACCCATGACAGATAGAAGACCAGTACTGCATGTAAGAACATAATGCACAAATAAAAATTGTCAAAATATCATCAAACAACAATCAATTCCGAGATATCCAACAAAACTTACCCTTCTACAAGTAGTTTCAGTTTTTTCGGTTTTTTCTCATCTTCTTCGTCGTTCTTTACTATTGAGCGTTCAACAGAATTAATTCCCTGTTAGATACCAGAGAAAACAGAGCAAAAGTTGTGAGAAATTTAAAATGAAAAAGCATTTTTTTTCATCCCGAAAAAGACTATTATAACACAATTAATTTTCAATTCAGTTTCACCTTCACAACAACTCTGGAGAGCTTATTCTTAAGCCCATGTAGTTCAAATTGAAGTTTACTTCTATCAACCTGCAGAACAACCTCCAGTTTTTCATGATTCAAAACCTTGATTTGCTGCATGAAACAAACAGTAGTATCAATTACCAGAGCAACAATATATATATATATATAATATATATATATATATATATAAGCACCAAATAACAAAAGAGCGATAATGACAGGCATATATTTAACCTGCTCCTTCAGCTTCATTTTTGGAGTTCGTAGAATTGATTCTTTTACAATATACGCATCAATGTTTAGTATTTGCATTCTAATAAAGTCAAGCTTTATAACTATGGATGCCAATCTCGAGCTTCGTGAAGTCTTTACACTCTTAGCAACCTACATGACAAAGAGACAACAAAGTCAAAAGATGAATCACGTATTTTCCAAATTCCCGCTATTACAACTTATTAGTGAAACAATTTCAACCCCAAAACCTAACCTAACCTAATAAAAAAAAGCTGGCAGAAGAATAGTATTTTAATACTATTTTGTTTTTGCAAACTCAAGCTCTGACATATATTTGTGATTAGAAACTGTTTAAAAGTAAATGCAGCTGGAAAAATGCAGTATAGAAGAAATAAAACATGTGTAGGAAGAAAACTAACTCAAAACAGATGGGGCTTACATTCTCTAAAAGAGTTTTCTCAATATGTGCCTTCACAAAAAGTGCGTTTATATCACAGCGTTCATTCTCAAGTTTCGCGGTAATAATCGGTGTGTTGATCCTTTTAGCAGCATTGATAATTTCTTTTATCCGAGGAACTCCAAGGGTAACATCTATTACGAAATTAAGTGAAACATAGTGGAAACTACCAACTAAAATGAAAAGAGGAGGGGAGGTTAGAAAACTAAGGGTGTGTTTGGACTTTGGATTGAAGGATTTGAAATCTATGGATTTCAAATTCATCAACAAATCCAATTAAGTTCGTTTGGATGAATTCATGTTATGATGTATTTCAAATCCATTGTCATTCATTTTGACATATTTTCTCCATAACCACGGTGGATTTCAAATGACTCCATTTTAGGTGTCATTAAAATCCTTCCTCCAAATCCCCTCCCCAAATCCAAATCACACAATCCAAACACACCCTAAGATAACATTAATGGAGCATCATATTTGAGGATACTCATGCTTGCCACTCCAGCAAAGTGGAAAGTTTTCAACGTCATCTGTGTTCCAGGCTCGCCTATACTCTGAGCTCCAATGGCACCAATTGCAGTCCCACATTCAATTTTCTTTGAGTGGTAACGAGAGATGCAGGTTTCTAAGAAGACCTAAAACAATATCAAAACAAGTGCTGTTGTCAAATAACAATATTCTCTAGTCAAACCCAACAGATATATACATGCAGCAATAGAGAATGATACCACAACCCGAAGCAATAATTTAGAACATAATTGGTGAGGTTAAGGGGGAAGTAAGCCGATAACAGATATGCAGCCTCACTGATTTTTATCGTCCAGGACATAAAGAAACGGACAAAACTTCAAGGCTTACAATAGCACTGTTATAAATAAAGTATTCCTATTAATAAGTAGCTTTCCACAGTCAAAAACTTATAAGACACATTTTGATCTGAATATAGAATTACCAAATAATCAATAAACTTTTGCCAATGATTTCAGGCCACAGAAATAGAGTTATTTAAGCTTTCCCTGCACAACTTTTTCTTTCTATACTAATGTGCAGGACCTCCCTCCCACTCACATGCATGGGTTCATAAATGTGGCCTGATGGGTTAATTGAAGTTGCCAAGACGAGCGATATAACCCATATGATGATTGTCAAACAAGTTTATAGAAAACTAGGAGACTCTTCATATATGGGGAAATGGGGACGGATATAAGCATTTTAAGTTCGGTAGTGCCCAAATATGGTAACAAATTAGTAGCCTAATCGTATCCTTTAAAACAAACTTGAGAAGCCACATAAAAATTTCAAATAATCCAGTTTTGATCAGATGTAATTGCAAAACAATTACACATCAGTTTGATTTATATTATATCAAGTAACAAGCTCTGGTAGCCTATGAGAATAAATGAGCCTAGTCCCTTAAATTATTGCCAAAAAATCTATTGTCAGCAACCTGGGGTTATACAAGGATTTTAAACTCAATCAATCCTTCACCTGTTCTAATTGAGGGTCTTTTTCTATATATATCCTCTCGTGTTCTACACCATCAAAGGTCATTTACAAAGTAAGTGATAAGCCATATTGTACATCACTCAAACAGAATAGGTGGAATCCCAAATGGTGTAGTCATCAAGCGACAATATCTCTAGTGAAGCGATGAACTCCAGAATGTCATGATACTAAATTGCTAATATGCTCCAGTAATATATTAAAGCAATCATATGAAAATGTGAGAACCACGTAATCTGAGGGTGTAAAGAATGCAAAAGACAATCACCTGCAGTTGTTTTCTAGTAATCCCAAATACATTTGAAGCAACTAGATAACCCTGATCTTCTCCAGAGTGTTTCCCTTCGTTCAATTTCAGAGCGAGAATGGAGTCTGAGCGTTCAGATTTCTTTTTAATGAACTTTTTTAATGATTCAGAGAAAGTCTCCTCGCGCTCTTTAGATTTCGTATCTGGCAAGGAAGGAAAATCCTCTGAGCAACCCATTTCAAGAGCAGTATCAGATTCAAGCCTTTCCTTAATAATTTCTTGGGCTATATTGTTAATTTCTTCAGTAGTTAAACACTTCTGATCTTTTGCAGGGCAGGTGGCCTGTAGAAATAATTACAAAAAGGAATGAAAATCTACATTGTGAACTTTTACAACAATGCAGTTACAAAATATCCCCTATAGATGAAAAGAAAAAAGGATGACGCCATACCTTGACTTTCATAAATAATCTTTCAAAGTTCAATGGTAATCCACTTTTCTCCTCCATCTGAGCGGGATCCATACCATCATCCCCGTAGACAAATTGAACAATGCAAGAACTGGCATTTCTCACTGTATTGTCATACTGAACTGATAGGTCCTCCAAAGCTTTCATAAGCCTACGAGACATGTACCCTGTGTCAGCAGTTTTAACCTGCAACCACAAAACAAGTCAACCGTCTTTTGGGCTGAATGCTGCAAAACGTTATAAGAAAATCCAAAACCCTATTGTATCACTTGATGCCATAAATTTCCTTAAACTAAAGAAAATTGTTCAGAAAACAGATTAAAAAAATACGCAAGGGAACATGAACTATTCAAAAAAGTCAACACAATTGCATCTCTAGGAAGCTGGAGTTCACGAAAACATCAGGCTATGTTTGTTTATGTTTTCAAAACTCATTTTCATCAACATAAATCACGAAATCCTAAAAGACCAAACACAACTCATTTAAATTCACACTTCCTCAATTTCAGTTTTCCAATCTCCAGTATAATCACTATCAATCACTACATCCATCATTTCAAACGATCATCAATCAATAACCATTTACTCCACTAATTTTTTTCTCTTTCTCTTTCATGCTTGACAATCATTTAATCCATCACATATCACATATCACACATCTATCATTATTGATTTGACACATTTCACAACTCCCAATCATTTTCTAAAAATAATTAACAAACAAACAACAAATTACATTATTCTTACACGAATCTCCACAGTATGTGTTATCCGCAGATTTTCATGGTTCTTACTCAATAACACAACCAAAAATAGCTTCATTATTTGTCAGCTTTTGACATATAAAATAATGGATCATGTCCTTTATTCCAAATCTGAATGTCAACCCTTATATAAGGAATTTTTGAATCAGTAAACAAATTAGTGCCACAGAAATCAAGCAGCACAACCATTACTCAATAAGATTTATATTTTATCCAACCTAAAACAAAGAGCAAACTTCTATGCACAACTTTTTCCAACTATTTCAAAACTAACCTCATAAACATTTTCATATGTATTAAGCATGGAATGAACTTTCATATATTTCATATACCATAAATAAAACTAAGCCTTCTAATCCGCAGAACAACTAGCTTAACTGATTTTCTGATACCATCATTTTACTTTGACTAGAACCAGACAAGAATATGAATAAAAGAGTAGGAATTCGAGGGATGCTAAGCCCCACATTAATGTGTTAAAGAGGCAATCAATTTTGTCCTTTTAATGGCTGCAGGTAAAATCAATGGGTTCAGAAGGTAAGAACCTACAGGCGGAAACATAATAATTATCTTATTATATGACTTCAGTCAATACTCAATACAAATCTTTGATTGATGCAGTGGACAGGGTGCAAGGAGGAAAAACAACTAAAGGTGGCAGAATTAGTTAGAACCTAAAATTGGCACTTTCGAAAAGCAAGGTACTTACCGCTGTATCAACAAGGCCTTCTCTCCCACCCATGGTGTGGAAAAAAAATTCAGTGGCGGATAAACCAGTATAAAAGGAATTTTGCACAAAACCTTTAGCCTGAATTCAAATAAGAAAATTAGCACAGATATTTGAGGTTGCCAATGTAAGTTAATGTATAAAGCATAGCTTACCCACATTATATACAAATCTTCAAATTCAGCATATTTAGGTGACAATCAGTAAGATAACACACAACAACTAGGAGATGGTTTTGAATATTTCACATTCTGCTCATTCCCTATATTTCTGTAACTCGAGTTCCTAGGTTCACGCCTTGAAGTTTGGTGGAAATCTTAGAGATTTGCTTGGAATTTCGTAGCTGATTCTTTGATTGATCTTGTTCACTCTTTTATTATTAGTTTCTAGGTTATTTTTATACTTGTTCTTATATGTAGACTCATTCTAATGTACATAATAGAAGGTACATTCATCAAAATTATTTTAGGGAATATTACCATTGATAGAAAGTAGATTCATAGCAAAGTCTCTTATCGTACCCAATTTGATATGTGAGATGGTGGCTCAAGAGGTTCTTTGGAGATGGTGGCTCATATATTATAACATCTCAGAGGAGATTGAAGAAAATCCTGAATTTAAATGTCACCCTCCTCATGGCTGTAGTCAATTTCTTAATGAGGATTAAAACGGTATGCAACGCTAAAACTTGAAAACGAGTGATCATTTCAGATACTTACAAGTTGGGTTTTATTTGGATCTTGAAATAGGATGTCAAACTTCAATTCATGTAATTCAATATTCATTACTTTAGAATATGTTTAAGAGTCTAAGTCACCTAACTCCTCACCATACTATACTGCTGGTTTTTAAATAAAAATAATACTTCTTGAGAGCCACAATGTATCTACTCTCTACCAAAAAGCACAAAAAAAAATAATAATTACAAAATACAGTAGTAAGCATCTTACATCTGGGTCCTTTGCCCCTCTTCCAAAATGAGGCAAGGTTCGATCCACAAATCCATTGGGAGCTCTACGACCTCCAACAATTTGTTGACCAACACATGAAATCATCTGGCAGATATTAATAGGGGATCCTTTGGAACCACACTGTGACATGATTAAGGGGCTGTTCATCCAATGTAAATTATTCATACAGACCTACAAAGACAATTTCAAATAAGAGTTACCACGTCCGTAAGCATCTACAACTGTGATCCCATTAAACAACAGAAAACATTTTTTACAGAAATCTTAAACTGCTGGTTTAATCATAAATACACAGAATAGTAGTACCACAGCCACGAACAAAAATATTATCATCGGACCTGGAAATGGACCAGATCGAGGGGTAATATCAATATATTGATCTCAAAAATTCCCAAACAAGATAGAAGCCACTATGCTAATTGTTGGGAAGCCAGTATTCAAATATCCAGAAATCAATCATCAAAAGCCAATAGTGGCAAGTTTATTCAAAACCCAAAGAAAGCATTAATAGATACGATTGGGTAGGACATGTCATGGCTTTTCTCTTGGGCAAAGGGAATTTTATGCATCCTTTTAAATGTATTTTTAATTCATTTTCTACCCTTTCTTTTCTTTCTAAAATATACGGGGAATGCAATTTTTTTATTTTTTTAATTCGTTAGAATTACCTATATGTAAAATGATTAAAAAAGTAATTAAATTTATAATGTTGTAAAGAGAAACAAAAAATAGGAGAAAGAAAATTGATTAAAGAAAAAAAAGTGAGAGCAATGTGATGTGATATATAAGTTTAAAAGAATTATTTGGAACGTAAAAATAAAGTTAGATTGAGAAAAGATATAGCCTCTTACTTTTGCAGCTGTTTCTCGGATTTTATTTAGGGTTTCACTTATCTCGGCTTCAAGAGTCTCAGCTTTGTTGCAGCCAGGGAGCTCCTTAAGCTTTCCAGATTTATACCTTTCTATATAGCCATTACACTGACCGTACTCCTTATCAATTACGGCCTTCTTCTCTTTGTTTAGAACCATCCCAGGTTGAACATCATTGATTCCTATTGAGAATCCATGATTTCCTATCCAACGAGCGCTACACAACAGAAATAATCAAACATTACTTCACCAGCTTTTTTTCATTGGAAAAACAAGAATGTAAGTACACACATAACAAAACAAAAACAGAAGAATTATACAGGACGCAGTGGTATAGAGAATGGAATTAGGCCAAAAATAAACTTTATCCACAATTTAAAATTCAGCTCCATCTTACAATACTGAAAATCCACTCAAGATGTCTGATTTGTTTGCACAGGCAAGAAGGTACAGAAATTGGTCTGGATTCTCGGTAAATATTGGGTACACTTAGACGGGCAAGTAAAGCAGAACCTTTATTCTTAATATTCTCTTCTTTTTCCAGTTCGATGTGAGAAAAAAGGAAATAATTACCTACGATGTAACTCAAAAAAAGTAACGTGGCATTAACCTACTTGTTAAAGATCCTCGATTCTTGGCAACCATATTTGCCATTATTTTCAGTAAAACAGACCATCCTTATGGCATACATCCAATTTAAAGTAGTGGTGACATTGATTAATATTACCCAATATTTTATTTATTTGAAGTAGCGGTGGTGACATTGATTAGTATTACCCAATATTTTAAAGTAGTGGTGGCATCCAGTTTAAAGTAGTGGGATTTATCTAAGAGTTTAGTAGCATTGCACACTGGTATGCTACACTAATAATGTTTGAAGAAGACTACGGCTAAATTTCAAAGAAAATGAAATTTATATCTAAGGACACAATCTTTTACCGGAAATAACTCAGAACCGTGAATGACGCTAAACAAAAAATCCGATTGTACTGAATTTACAAATCAACTGTCACAAGTAATGGAAGTATGACACTTACAGTAAAATGTGGGCAAAAAACAAATCCATCCAGTTAAATTAGCTAGGATCTCACCTTAACTTTGCTAATCGATTCATGCAAGAAGCAGCAGCATGTGAACTATAATCCCTGAGAAGAACGGAGTAAAGGCCATCCTTGTTTCCATTTCCTGTTTTCATATTGGATTAACAAGCATGAGCTTACACCAGAAAGAAAATAAGTTACCCAGTCACCATTTCTGGAATCTCACATTATCAAGCAAACTAGCATTCTCATTGCATTTCTCCTTAACTTAAGTAACGGCAAACTAGTAAAGTATCCCTGAAACTAATTTGAAAACTTTAAGAGCTGTATTCCCAGTTAAAACAGTTGCAGTTAGGTTCTCCCTAACTACTTCATGGAAATAAATTAAGGTTTTCATAATACAAATATCATCAAGTATGAGAACAAACCTCAATATGTTTGATTTTGAGCCCAAATTTAAGGAATTGGGAGTGCATTAGATAATCATTGTGACAAAAGCGGAATGTTCATCCATTTAAAAAGAGTACTAGTGCACACAAGAAGTAGATTTACATAGTGAAAAGTTTCCTTTCAGCAGTTACAAATCTTCAGGTTTTCTCCCAACCCCTTTTTCCTCTCTCCAACTTCTAAGTCGTTCTACCATGAGCATATTCTTTTCCTCGCATTTTTCTCTTTCCAATATTGAATTTTTGTTACATTCTCATTTATTTTTGAAATTATTTTTCTTCATTTACAAAATTTTCAATTAATACATAAAGCAAAACATGAAGGGAAAAAATGATAGACATATTTTTATAGTTTTTAATAATTATGCACACTCAGGAGTATGCCAAAAACTCCTGAATATACTCAAATCAACTGCGCGATAACAGTTAGAATGACCGGAAGAACTGTGCAATAAACTCAGTTCTCTTTGACTAAAATATGATTTTGTATAAAACTCTACAGAAATCTTGATAGAGAATCGCAGAATAAAAGATTAGCAGGTGTCAACAATATGAAAGACAATAAAAATAACCCATCAAGGAGTCCAAGGATCAGATAAGATACCAAAGCGCATCAAAGGACTCTAGATTTTACCATTATGGTAGCTAGACACTTGCAATACAGTCTTTTATATCTCCTACCTAACATATTTAGCAGTAAAGATGCTTCGAGGTCATAATTATTCATTCAAAGACCATCATGCAATTATAGAAAAGCACATGTTGTAATAAATCCCTTGCATTTTCATAAGTGATTCCTGAAGAAGCCCATGCATAACCAGAGAGAGAGATAAGAACAGACAACAGATAGATAAACACTGTCATTCCATAAATAGCAAAGAGGAAAATCAAAGGAGACTGACCTAACGTAGCCTTCCCAAGTTGACCACTAATTAGCTCACTGTTACGAATATAAACAAATCCATCCTTCGGGCACATCGTCTCTCTCGACTTTCCATAATTCTTTTCTGCTACCGTAAGATTTACGTATACTCTCATTTTAGCATGGGGACGCAATAATACACTAAACAACTGTTTACCAGTCCACAACTCCACTGGCTGCGATTAGAAGAAGAAAAAATTAGATTCAGTCACAAACACCTACCATTAGGACAGAAAAACTATCATTAACACTGAAGGATACATGAGTAACCATAAAAGTTTTCTAGCATACAGAAGAAAGGTAGCACACTGACATCTTAGCAAGAAAATACAAGTAACAGGACTCTGACTGCTGTATTTTTAAATATTTTAAAAGAAATAATGCCGCTATGACAGCTCATCTCCGAAAATAAGGGCTCCCAGATATAAGCATTATCTCTCATGAAGTGGTTTGTGAGTATTTTGCTGTTTCTTTCTTCAGTTTAAAGCTATTGGGTAGTTCTCCCACTAACTATGTCTAGATGTTAATGAAATTACCTAGGGCCACTACACTGCATAGACCTCCTGTATCATTCTATTCTCTTTTTCTGATGTAAATATTCACTTACCAAACAAAAAAGACAATAGTTACCAACAATTGCAGTCGGAACAAAAAGGAAGTTTCTAGAGCCCCCCAGGCACGTCCGAAGGCCTTGAGTCCCACATTAGAACTGTTATTTACTTGTTTCCTACTTGACGAGTGTCATGTTGGGGCATTACAATCAGACCCCTCCACTCCCATTGCAGCACCATAATACATAATGAATCACCAGGCAATGGGTGTGGAGGGTGTGGCTCTTGCATATGGTAAAATATCTCATAAAGAGCACAAATCATAGTACTTCATCTTGGAAATTTTCACAGTCATCCATTTGGCAACAAATCTAGAAAAAAAAAGGTACTGCTACCAAGTGCAAGATCTGTTTAGGCCCAGGCACACATTGAGGTCTAACTTGTCTTTACACATTAAAGCCTAATTTGGTCTTGGTCTGTGGCTAATACCCAAAAGTGTTGCAAGGAAACATGAAATGAAAATATTTCCACAGAGAGAAAATGTTAACAGCAAGAGGAAGAGAATAAGTTCGGACACTAAGAAGAAATAACAAAAACCAAATGCAATAAATAGATAATGACATTACACATATGAAATAAGAAAGAACGTCTCAGGCTTGTAAATGACATGTGTATGAATATTCACAAGGGACATAAGCATATTGCATTTCACCACATGTCATGGAATGAAAATTAAATATGATTACGAGAAGTGACCTGCAAGTGTTTAGAATAAAAGAAAGCATAAAGAAAAAAGAGAGAATAGTTCAATGAAGATCTAATAGAAGTACAGAAAAATCCCAAAAAAGAACAATACCAAGACTTCTATAAGTAGCAGAGCAATTATCAATAACCATTTGTCGCAGTAGAACAAGCTCCCTAAACTAACCTTAACTAATGCTGGAGTTGGCAAATCAATTGGGTCCATTCCATCACCAAAATATGAACACATAAGCGTGAAAGAAGAGCGATCATAAAAAGTGTCTTTTCTTGTTATAAGATAGGATGACGTCAAAAAATCTTGCGTTGAAGCAACCAAAATTTCTCCATTCTTTGGGGTGCATAAATTGTTTTGCACCTGCATCATTAGAACAACAATCAGAAGTAGAAACAAGATATCAAATGACAAAACTATACACAAATAGCACATTCCTAGTCATATTACAGTCTACATTTCTAACATTCATTGCTCTGGTGGATTCCTCCAGTAAGCATTGTTGTCATAAGATCCTCTAACTAAGTGCAATATAACGAAACTCGATCACCAGTTCACCAATCTAATGTTTCCACAAGGATCTCTGTAGCTACTGGCCATAGATGTCAGAGAATCAAGCCTTAGGAAAAAGGTTTCTGATATTGTGTGAAAGATAACAGACTTGTCGCATGCACAGTTTCATAATACATGACAATATGCTCTACAGGATAACAAGGAAGCGGATGAAAAAGATTGCTTCACAGCATTGAAAAAAATCTAATCTATCCAAGACAAATGAAGTATGATAAAGTTGATTGTGAACATGATCATATACTAAATCCAAAACTAAAATCACAAGAAAAAATTCATGGAAGTGTGGACCAAACATATCACGAGCAACACACATACATTCAATAGTCAAAGCCAAATAAACAATAAAAGTCATGAATTACCCCCATCAACATAAGAGCCTCGGTACGGGCCTCTTCTGTTTGTGGTACATGCATATTCATCTCATCACCATCAAAATCAGCATTATATGGGTTGCAAACTGACTCATTGAATCTCAGGGTGCGCCAAGGCATTATCCTTGCCTAAAGATTCAAACACGCGATTATAAAAATAAAAACATCTGATAGTTATTCTATTATATATATTTAATATGAAGTAGGTACCCGATGGGCCATGATTGACATTCGATGCAAACTTGGTTGTCTATTAAATAGAACAACATCACCATCTTCAAGATGACGATCCACAATGTAACCATACTTCAACTCATCTGCATGACGCTTTCTCGAAGAAAACATCAATGATCTGCCATACAAATAATGAATAAAGATCACGTCGTAAGTGCAAAACACAAGAATACAAAAAATTTACATAAACAACAAACACCTACATCTCTGTACCATCAGGGTGCCTTATAAACTTTGCACCAGGGTACTTGTTGGGACCATTACGAATACATTGACGCAATTTCTCTATATTATGGTGTGAAACACGCTCAGGATAAGTCAAAATTCGAGCCATTAGGATAGGAATAGCAACCTGTCACAAAGAAAACACCTTGTCAGAATAAAGTAAAGCAGCCTGAATTTCATGGATAAGTAGAAAGTCTAACCTCAGTAATTTTCAGATTTGGGTCCGGAGATATAACAGTCCTTCCAGTATATTCGACACGCTTCCCTGATAAATTGCCACGGAATCGTCCCTGCTTACCTTTTAGGCGCTGAACAAAACCACTCAATGGCTTGGCAGTGGTCATGTGGAATGGCAATCCACGGACTTCACTATTAATATACTGTGCAACCTCCATCTGCAGATCCTCCCAGCTAGGCTGTCCCCACATATTATGAACAAAAGTTTGTAAGAATAAGCCAGTTTTAGATCTTCAAAAGTGAGTACACTAATTCAAAGAAAACATCAAGACCATGATCCACCCACACATAACAAAGGCAGTCTACAATCTTAACTAGCCCATAGGGGTGTTCACGAGTCGAGCCGGCTCGCGAGCTCGGCGAGCCGGCTCGAAAATAGCTCGACTCGAGCTCGAAAAAATTCGAGCTCGAGCTCGAGCCTATCGAGCCGAGCTTTCTAGCGAGCCGAGCTCGAGCCTAAACATGCATGTTCGCCAGCTCGCGAGCCGGCTCGCGAGCCTGAATAGTAATAAAAAAAAGTAATAATAATTTTTAATTAATATATATAAAAAATAAATTTTTATTAAATTTTTTTATATAAAATGATATATTATAATAATATATTTATAAATAATAATATTGTTGACTTTAATTATAACTACATTTAATAATATATGAATAAATATAAAATTAATTAAATATTTTTATTAAAAAAAAATTATAAAAAAATATTTTTTTATAAAAAATATTTTTTTTTTGAGCTCGAGCTCGAGCTCGAGCTCGGCTCGACTCGGCTCGAGTCTGGCTCGAGCTCGAGCTCGAGCTCATATTCCTGGAGCTCGTCGAGCTCGAGCTCGAAAATTATGGCTCGAGCTCGAGCTCGAATTTTTTGGCAAGCTCGGCTCGAGCTCGACTCGTGAACACCCCTACTAGCCCATACTGGTATTTAACAACCAGTCATCCACCATTTATAAATCATTCTTTTACCCGCAAAAAATGAATACCCACTAACAAAACACTACTGATAACCGCTGAAGTCAGCAGCCTAAGGTAACTAGTAATGGTTAAGAAAAAGAGAGCAACCATCTAATTCTTCCACAAGCATTTTTGACAAAGGTCCTCAAGAAATATCAAGAAATTACGCAAACATGTAAAGAGATTGAACTATGACAAGGATTACAGAGCTACCAACCTAGTGTTTCTCTTGGCAGCACGTACATTTAGAAAGATGCAGATATACTATGCTAGTTTTGTATTCAGTACTACAACAACCAACAAGAGATTTCCAGTCATCAACTGTTCATAGAGCAATATAATAATTTCATACGCCAACAGTTCTATTTCCATAGCAAGTATATTATTCATATGCTTTTTTGAAGCACTCCAACACTCCTCCCATCCAAAGATATATTTACATTTGATATGGTAACGATGAAGTGGTCAAAAATCTCTACAAGTACATAGGGAAAAGATAACATAGAACACAGTCTAATTCAGAAATACAGTGATCATTCAAGAACATTACTAGATTTTGTATAGATCTTATTATCAATTAATGTAGAACTAAAGAAAATTGCATAACTTTAGAAGAGAAAAAAAAGGTTCAGAATGGGTTTACTAGATGAATAATAGTTCGGTTCATTTCCATTAATTTTACCTTCACAAATGGGGGTCAGAAGGATAATCAACTCGTTCATAATTTGTTATAGAAACTAACATTGTTGTAACTTTTAACCCTTTTTCCCACCCTATTTATTAGTCATCCTTCTTGATAGATTTCTTCATCAAAGCATAGATTATTCAGAAACAAAGCAATAAAATGTTTGGCCTAGCATCGTTGTCTTTGAAATATTTAAATTTTCTGTAGAAAATGCTAATCTCTGCGAACTGATTCAACAGCCATTGAACAACAACTTCAAGTGAATTAACTACTACAATAGGAATATTACACAGGTAGGAAGTCTAACAACTTTAATTGGATAATCCAAAATTCAAATCATATGGTTTCAATTTTGTTTATTTTAATGTGTTTGGCCATGTTTGGAGACTGACATTTTTCAAGATCTTACAATTAAGATCACAAAAATAAAAATCCAATAACTTAACTTCATGTAGAAGAATAAAACAAGTTTCAAAATTATGCTTCAAGACTACTGGTACAGTTCTCATCCCTTTTAGGTTTGAAGCTGCAGGCAATCAGAATCTCGAGTGTACCTATGTAGCCATTAGATTCTGTGTGTGTACGACTTGTTACTCATGCACGAAGCATAGCTTTCAAAATCAATAGACAGACAGGCAAAAGAAACACCAGTGAAAGGTTCTACGTATTAGACCAGAACCAATTTCATTGTTTAGACCAAAAAACTGCATAATCTTAAACAGTGATAGCACAAGAAAGAACCAAACTTTAACATCATCATACCAGGCCTTTATTATAGGGGTTTGGTTCCGCTATTTCTTGGCGAAGACTAGCATTTGCTTGGATTATGCGCTTAAGCCTCTCTGTAGTGTCATTCTCATTGCTGCACCAGCGAAAAATTGATAATGTCAAAACAGAGCATTAATTTGGGAACGAACATACAAAGATAAACCAAGACAATACAGTTGTTTTTCTTGGCCCTGTCCAAAGCGACTTTGCAGCTCCTTCCGGACTTCAATAATCAACTGTCCTCACTTGGTTCAAGTTCAATGGCCTAAAATGCTAATACATGACCTCTAGCAATATTTTCTAAATTATTATGTCGCTCAAGAGCTGAGATTTTGACATAAGCTCCAATATAATTGTAGCAAAGAAACACGGAATAGGAAAGGAGCAGAAAATTTTCTGAATTATGCCTAATATGCGATCAAGCCAACTAACCTATGCAATAACTCTTCTTTTTACTCCAAAAATGGACAAGGATGATGCAGCTTTCTAGATTGATATCATTACCAGGTGATAAAGACATAATGAGACAAAGCTGAGAGATCATTAACTCAACATGCTTCTTTGAGCTTTCATGCATTTTCTTTAGCGTTTAGGACTTGTCACTTTTTCATCACAAGTCAATTGTATTTGTCGCTTTCTTTTGATGTTAAGACTTCCAATTTTCTAAATTTAAGACAAAGTTGTGTTCATCGCGGTATGCAACAGTGAAATTTTTAGGTTTTGTTCATTATTAGGCACAACAGGATTAATGGTGATGTATGCAAGCTCAGAAGGGATGGTGATGGTTGTGCTATACTTCTGCAGACAAGATAAGTGTAGAAGGAATTCTGCTTGAACTTTCTAATGTATTTACTCTGGATTATATCAGTTGTACTAGTCTAGTCTTTCCTGGATTTCACCAAAGTCGCAACTTCAATATGTCTCCAATTGCTTAGTTTTACACATTACCCTAGAATTTAGCACTTGGGGGGGGGGGTGCATAATGTGAGTCATATAAACATCACTATTAACAACATTCTACTCATGCATATCTAAAATATGAGTAACTCTTTTAAGATTAATTTCCCTGTCATGATATAACACTGATCTGCAGAGAGACAACAAAAGTTGCTGAGATCCTCGTTCAGAGGTACAAGCATTATATGGATTTCCATAATACAGAAATTATGACTGGATAAGGAAGCCTGATCATTTGGTTCAACTCGCGTTGCATAATTTTCGGCTCGTGTCATTTCCATTCTTCCAAACACAAGTTTAACATAAAGAACGCAAAAATCTACCAAGCAAACAATCATAAAAATTTGTTCACAATTTATTCACTATCATAATTGCGATAGTGTATGGGATTACCTCTGCATTCCACCGTCCACAAAAACTGAAGGGCGTATGGCGATGGGCGGGACAAGAATATTTGTGACAATAAGTTTCTCAGGTCTATCATTTAAATAAAGCAATTGACAATCCTGTAAAAAAAGTATTAAAAACAAAAAAGAATCAAAGAATGTAATCTAAAAGTAAAATGAAAAATCACAAGTCTATAACTGAAGGGTGTCAAGTTTCGAAAAGGTCATCTTTTCTTTCTTCAGATTATCCTGAAATCAAGAAAATCATGTAAGTACCTCATCTGTCATATTTCTCAGTAGGTGGTGGACTAATCTAGGATCAAGTATAGGAGAAGAGTTGACATTTCCATTGGAGTTCTTCATGTGAGAAAGAGCAGATTGGATTTCATCCAAGTAACTGTCAACGATTTTTGCACGATCATGCTGGATCTTCAAAGGTGCCCTTTTAACCATGCCTAAGACAATGATTGTTAGGAACTTCACCATGAGGCAGAACACGATCACGAGAAACACAAAAAAAAAAGCAACCAGCAGAGACTGAATGCTATTTTTCTTTAACAATATATTGTTAAATTTATCACAAGCACGAGAGGCTGATTAGTAGACATTATTTTTATATGGGCATCAGGGGGCTGCTTGCTAATCATACATGAAAAAAGTTTGTATCACAGATGAGTCTATATGATCTAAAAGTGAGCAATAGGCTAAAATATAAAAACAGTTTTTAATCTCTCTTTTTAAAACCAAGTGAAACTCATTTGCAGTATGTGGAAATACAAGAAACTGAACATAAAGAGTAATAGATGTCCAGCTTGAGACATGCATTATATATTATACATATAGCTCGGAATAAAAATGGTGTTACCAGATAACAGCTAATAACTAAGTTTCAGAGAATCTGCAATGTCATTTGATTTATCATTTTTACCTGATAAAGCTGTTCTGAATCTCTATTGACGTGCAGGTCACATTATGAACAATGAAATTCAGACTATGCAGTTGTTTGTAAATGGTTTGATTTCGAAATCATGTACATATTTCAGTCGTTTTAGTAGATTATGCAAAAATAACACGGAAAAGTGCACACACCAACACAATTTCCGCACGGTTAGGGTGCCTTACCATTTATATATCCACATCTGGAGCATTTTACAGCTTTCTTACTTCCTACCATTGCATTACACCTCTTCACTACTTTCTTCAGTACTTCATTCTTCCTCAAAGGCTCAATTTTTGGATTTCTCATCTTCTTTAGAAATTCTTGGCGCTCTTTGTCCTCAAGAAGTACTCTGGAACAGTCCTATTTGTTAAATTTAAATGAGAAAGTATAACTTTGAGCCTTCAGCAATCAGAATCATTCCATAGGACAAAGACTAGCTTTAGTCTCTTGATTGAATATAATATTGAAGGCAATAAAGTGAGGAGGAAGAACAATTTGAAGAAGATTGGTGATGAAGATGACCATAAAAGCGTAGCATAACAGGATACTCAGAAAGGGGAAAGGATAAATGACAAAACTTCGAGGAGAAGTCCTTTCGATGTACATAAACCTTGATATTTTAAAATTTTCTAAACCACCGTAGAAAGCACTTACCTCAAAAAAAAAATATATTCAGATTTTAGTTGGAATTAAGAGATTTAATACATTTTTAAGCATGATAGTGTAGGTGATACTCAGTAAGAAATAATCAAAGTGTGATGTAGCATCCTCCCTTTTTCCCCAAAAACAACACGTCAAAGGAGTTACTGTATCATAGTGAGTTAAGCTTCACACATTAGGCATGCACAATTTGAAAGGAATGAGCAGTTTGGACAGTTTCCACTCTTCCATTTACAAGGAAAAAAGGCACAAAAATTTGATACCTTGCAGATGCACTTCAATATATCCACTATAGTACTTAGATATCCAATATTATACACAGGGAGATCGAGGGCCAAATATCCACAATGTCCTGGGCATTCCCGAAAATTCCCATAGCATGTTTTACAGGATCCATTCTTGTTTGGTGGCCCCTGAAAAACCAAAAAAACTTGTAAGACACTATAGCATTAAAAAAAAAAATGAAATAAGCAAAACCTCAAAAGAAGCAAGTTGTGTGATTTTGTCAATGAAAAAGACGCACATAATAGTATGATGCTGATGAAGAATAAACAAATTTCAGAAGAATGCTAGAGAAATCAAATGCATTTACTTCACACTTCAGCTAATACCACAATCTGTAAATGTTGTAATTCTTAACTAATATTCCTACTTCAGCTGTAAAGTAGACCATAATGGAAAGATCAATGTAAAAATACAAAATTCTAATCATCACAGAATTTATTATCTCTTTGAAATACATGGAGCTATGGACAGGTTGCAGGGGAGGAGAGAGTGTCCACTGGCCAATCAGAGCGTGGGAAGATCCAATTAGAATCGATGTAAGAATTGTAACATGCACCTTAAATCTTGCTTTTCGAAGGACTTAGGGTCTGTTTTTTCACATTTTGCACTTGTTTGACCAATGCAACTACTATGATCTCTACCATCTCAGGTTCACAAAATAAGCCATTAGCATTAAGACTAATGTCATGTTTCAACTTGTTGATGGGTTTTCTTTTTTTTTTTTTTTTACTATTTCGAGTTACGGAAACCAACTAGGGTGTTGAATATTAAATCAGATAACTATTCTATACCAATTTGACTATTACCCACATACGATATAGCCTTTTAACTTCCGGAAAAAAATTATTAGACATCACCACACAAAGATTTGAGGTCATTTGTTTGAAATGACTCTATTTCAAAGTTCATAATCTCCGTGGTGGTTTTTATCGCTATAATGCAAAGCTAAAAAGCCAGTCAAGCAAGGAATACAAACGCAAAAGGAAAATTACATTGATGTGTGAGGTACATTTTATAAGGATTTCATTGATCACTATTAGTAATTAATAAAAAGTAAAACCATTTAAGTGCATCTTGGATAGAAAGGAAGCCATGGATGGGGATTTGTATAGGACAGACATTCAATCTGGGACCTGGGTTCTCATAAAGGTAAGAAAGTTCAATTCTAGAAGTACCATATTCAACTTATGAGAGCCAAAAGCAGAAAGCAAAAGAAAAGTAGAAATCCTAGCTGCTCATTCAAGTGCTAAATATATTAGCTCTTATTATAAAATTTACTGTTGGGAACGATTCTGGTAAGGAAATTACCAGAAAAAATAAAATTTAGCAGCAAATTTGAAAGGGGCAGCTATTCTAACTTTTCATTCATAAAAACAATTCAGCAGCAGGAAAGCTCTTACGGACATCTGGGCAAATAGAGATGATAACTTCAATAGAGAAAGAGCTGATGGCAATTACCATATGAGGGTCTAACAAACCATTGTCAATAGGCTTTTTACTGGGGTCATAATAGACACCCCGAGAAACTTCAACTTCGGAAACTTTTAGTACATCAGTTCCGGAAAATGTAGAAAATTGAATGCTTTCTCTGCAAAAATAACAAGTAAAACAGGAATAAATGAACAATCCAAAACACAATAAGTTTCTTACAATTTCTGGGCCTATATAGAAAAAGGGTTAAATTCTCTTTTCTCCTTGTACTATGCCCCCCCCCCCCCAACTCAACAATATTGATGGGATCAAAACACACTTGATCCATGTAAAATGATAAGTTCACTTTCGACCATCAACTACAAGCTGTATAGTTATTTGCCCATCTGGTGATCAAACTTCAATTAATTTGACCCCAATTTTCTTCAGTGCCAACTATTAAATAAATTAACCTTCAATTACACTAAATTAAATAAATACAAAAATATGATTACAAAAAATTTCGTTTTACATCTCAAGAGCAGTTTCATCCATCAATATTGTTTAGGTGCACCTATGAAATTTTCAATAATAGAGGGGGTATTGATAACAATCACATGCTACAAGGGGTCAAAATGAACTTAACCTTAGAAAATATGATCCCTCAATAATGAAAAAAATGGTTTTCCACATATAAAATTAGCAGTTCCGTATTTAATAAGAATTTCAATACCATACTGTACTTACATTCTTCGAGGACCGACATCTTCGACATACAGCTGCTTGGTGAATTGTAAAGTCGTTTGAGCCTTCCTCATCTCCTCCTCTAACCACCCCTAACCAATGAAATCAAATCCATATAACAATCAAAATTCACTGGTAAGTGCATGTAAAAATTCAAACTCTGAATTTTTCAAACTTCACACTCATAAGTCACATTACTTAAGAATAATGGACTCGATTTCTTCCCTAAGTTATGAAATTAAAAGAATCTGTTTGAAAGCTTTCTACAATTTCTAATCACGGACATACTAATGGCTTACGTAATTGATTCTATCTTCCATAATTATAAAGTGTCGGCAAATGATAACTAGTTTCAAGAAATTCTTTGAATTTTAGCAATGAGGTACTGAAAAACACTTTTTGCAGCAATTTATTTTTTACTAAAAATTTCATGAACTTTAGTAAATTCAGAACACGTTTCACAAACATTAAGCCACATATCAGCCTATTAGTAAATTCAGTGACGAACCATGATATAATATGTTATATTGAGCTTGAGCTCCAAGAGCAGACTTTTAGGGACTCGAATCGAACTTGGAAAGAAGATATTGAGCCCTACCCGAGCTCAACAAGAAGAAAATAAGCTCGATTTTGTGCTCATAGTTGCAGCATTATATCAGGAATAGACAAAGAATTCGAAAAGGAAGAAATATTACAGCAAACCATAATCAAACAATAGAATAGCATATATATATTTCATAACTGAAGAAACTTCAATTTCACCTAAAATTTCCATAACACAGCAAGAAACAACATTTTTTACAGAGAAGAAGAATTTTACAGAGAAGAAGAAAATCAGAAAAACTATAATAATCAAAAGCAAATAGAGTGTTGATTTCCCAATTACCAGTAACAAGGTGGCGGTGGTGGTGTGACTTCACGATGTGGGGGTGGCTAGGGTTCAGGCAGCTCGCGTTGGTGGCGTGGTTTTGCGGCGGTGGTTAGGTTCCAATTTAGGTTTTCTTGGGCTTTTTTCAAGACAAAAATAGAATGAGAATCTTCTTAATTCGTAATTTCCCACACTATTACTCTATCATATATATAGGGGTGTTCATGTTGGTTTCACAGAACCAAACAGTTCCGCCAAAATCATAATCATAATCGAATCTTTTGGATAATGGTTCAGTTCAATTATAAGCGAATTGGTTCAGTTAATTTGGTTAGCTGAATTTCAAACAAAAAAAAATGTTTATTTTTTTTCATATTTGTTAATCTAAGAGGAGCTTTTGAATCAGATTTTCTTGTTCATCACAAGACTCAGAAAAAAAGGTAATATTTAAGTTCATCACTTGCTAAACTTTCAACAAATTTTGAACCCCAAATAATAAATATAGTAACTTAATAATTAGAAACTTAAAAATTCCAATTACCCATTAATCATTAGACTCATTACCCAACCCAATTAGTGAATCGATAACAAAGTAATAATACAGAAAATTAATACTTGATGTAAAAAATTAAAGAAATTACATAATCAAATATTAAATTCTAAGCTTTTTTTGTTATTACCTAGGGTTTGAAGTTGAGACTTGAGAGAGGGAGGAGTACGCAGCGTCGGAGGCAGCAGCGGCGCGTCGGAGGCAGCGGCGGCGGAGTCGGTAGCGGGCGGCGGCGGTAGCGGGCGGCGGCGGTAGTGTTGTGTGTGGCTGTTTGTTTAACCCTGTGTTTTTACCGTTATGTATCACCCAATTAACTTATTTATTTAATATGAGTTAGATTAGAATTTAGATAGATATAATAAAAGCCCATTTTCAGATTGGGTCTAATTATTTTATTTTCATCTTTAGCCCATTATGTGGAATAAGTATTTGATAAACTGTATTAATTACGAATTAGTTTTAAATTTACAATTTTTTGGAGTCTGATAAAAAAAATGTAAACTTAGTCTTAAGATAATTTATATATTAATAAAAATAATAACTAAAATATTAGAAAAATTTAACACTAGAAAAGTTAAAGTTTTAATAATCAATTATCAGTTCAAATATCTAAAACAAAGTATTTCTATAAAAAAGCACTGATGGTTAATTTGACTAATTCGCAAGTAAGCTCACCAACATGCTAGTTGTAAGCTCATAATCATTAAAATTAAATTGGGATGATCAAATTATTTTGAATAATTAAATTGTTATAGTCAATCATCTTATAACTTAATCTCGCCACATATAGGATAACCCACAATTCAAAGAAAAACTTCGATATACTAATCTTGAAGACCTATATGTAGCGGATTTGTATTGAACATCCCAATCACGTTGTAACACCCGTACCCGTCTCATAATGATAATACGCACATTACTTTTCGAAATCATCAAACAAAACATGCTTTACATATATGTACTCGTTTAATCACAATATTTACACAGAAGCGTTTAACCATACTAGTTTATAGCCCTCACATGCCGGCATAAGGATGCAAAAATATACAACGTCTTGAAAAATTTTCATTTCTCAAGCGAGCAAAAAGAAGTCCTATATGATATGCAAATGATGAGCCGAGGGTGAAGGACTTGAAACCAGCCAACCGACCTTTGATCCATGCTTCAGACTTTATGTACGACTTCAGGATCAACTTTATCTACATCAACTAAAAGAAAAACATTGCGTTTGGTGAGTCGCAAGCTCAGCAAGTATAATAAAGTAACGAGTTATTTAACATCATATAAGCGCACAGGAATCGTCAGATAATCAATCTATGAAGTCATATGAGAATATAAGTCAAACTATCTCACATTAATTCATATCATATGCAAATATAAAATGCACGTGATTATCATTTTCTTTTCCTGTTAAATGGCCTGTTATAACCAAGAGTAGTCGTGATCACGAAAATGGCCATGGCACTCTGTAATACATATAACACATGTGAGTTCAGTGAACTCGGGTGGCCGTACGGTACTCTGTGGTCCAACTATTTGGACAATCTGTAACACATGACTCAAGGTCCACAACAGCCATAACAGTTCCTCTTATCTCTGATGAATGCATTTACATATCACATATCTCATTATCATCATCAACTCATCAACAACATTTCACTACATTTATTTCCAATGCATAATCCTCATTATAGCACAATAGGCTATTCAATCAACACAATTAGGTAAATCAAGTAAATCATCTAAAACCATCAATAAATCAGTTATCAGTTAAATAGCGGTCACTAAATTATACTCACAAGTAGTGGATTCCTGATACGTCTTCGCCTAGTTGACGTTTTCAGCTCCTCTATTGGAATCCCGTCCTATTAATCATATTGCAAATCATAAATATACTTAATACAATACATAAAATGCAAATGAATGCATGAGTACTTCTCTGAAGATCTTTCCTGGATTTGCTTACAACTAACAAGTCATTCGTACTATACTTGGGCGGTTTTGATGCTACGATTTTAGAAAATTCTACGTAATTCCAAATTGCAGTAGTATTTCTAACACCCTAAAGTCGATACATAATATTTATCCTAATTAATTTTGAAGGTTTAACTACACAACTACAGGCTTAAACTCGAAACGCAAATTCTGAATTTTGACAAACTAAGTGTTAAGTTATCTAATACATATGTATATTTGTTGAATAACTTCAATTTTCGAAATTATAGGTTCTAAACATCTAAAAATTCAACTAAACATTAATTCCAACATATATAAGTTATATTTTCAAACTCATAATTAAAAACAAACAAGATAATCGGTAAAACACTTACTCGTTACGAGACCGTCGATCTTTCGATTTTTTTCCAAATTTTCTCTCTTCTTTTCTTTCCTCTTTTCTCTATTTTTCTCCACTTTCTGTTAACTCTCTCTTATCTTCTCTCTTTCTCTAATTCTTGTACTTAGAAAAGCTTTATATATATATATGTATTAAATTGAAAAGTAAGTCGGCTAAGGAAATTGGTGACCAAATTATATAAATAATATTATTATATTCTTATAATTATTTGCAGCTGCTAGCTTATTACGTGTTATACATTTGTACGTTATATATTCTACGTGTCATGTATTTAAATTAATCGGGACATACCGGGTACACGTAAATGACGCATAATTAGTAAAATATATTTATCCGATAATTATCCGGAAGGTTTAATGTACCGTATTCGATCAAAACTCTAAAGTTAAGCGAGCTCGTACGAGAGCAATCGTATGATGGGTGACCTCCCTGGGAAGCAGCTCAATTTTTCCACTCGTTAATTAATTCGTGATAAGTGCTAGACGTCAGGCCTACTTAATCTAACCCATTAATTATCTAAACGTCGTGCCTGCTTAATCGAAACGTCATGCTTACTTAGATGTCATGTTTATATAACTAGTGTTAAACGCTAGCAAAATAAATGCGCGTGTTTATGCTAATGTATGATTTAATGTAATGTTCGGTTTTGGGCTGTGACAATCATCCCCCTCTCAAAAATTTCGTCCTCGAAATTTGTACCTGTATTGTTAAATAATCCTGGATACTGTTCTCTCATATGTTGTTCTGTTTCCCAAGTTGCTCCTTGTCTTGAGTGGTTCTTCCATAACACCTTCACCAATGGTATCGTTCTGTTTCTAAGTTGTGTGTCTTTGTAGCCTATGATTTCGACTGGTTCTTCAATATAACTTAAATTATCCGAAATCTCTACTGGTTCATCTCGAAGAATATGAGAAGGATCGGATCTGTATCGGCGAAGCATGCTAACGTGAAATACATTATGAATCTGAGACAACTCTGGTGGTAATGCAAGACAGTATGCCAAGGGACCAACTCTTTCAAGTATTTCATATGGCCCGATGTATCGAGGAGATAGTTTACCTTTCTTGCCAAATCTAAGAATACCTTTCCACGGAGAAACACGTAAAAACACTTTATCACCAACCTCATATTCCATTTCCCGTCTATGTTGATCAATGTAACTCTTTTGTCTATCTTGTGCTGCTTTCAATCGGCTTTTGACAACTTTTACTTTTTCAATTGTGTCTTGGATTAAATCTGGTCCTTCCAACAACCGCATTCCCTCTTCATCCCAACATATTGGACTCCTGCATTTCCTACCATATAATGCTTCGTAAGGTGCCATGCCAATGCTACTATGAAACTGATTGTTATATGCGAATTCCATCAGTGCAACATAATTATCCCACGAGCCCTTAAATTCAAGAACACAAGCCCTGAGCATATCTTCTAATGTCTGAATAGTTCTCTCTGATTGTCCATCTGTTTGTGGGTGGAATGCTGTACTAAAATTTAATTTAGTACCTAATGCTTGTTGTAGGCTACCCCAAAATCTCGATGTAAAACGAGGATCACGATCTGAAACAATGGATAAAGGTACACCATGTAATCTCACATCTTCATCAATATATCTTTTTGCCAGATTCTCTAACGTAGCGCCCCATCGGAACGGTAAAAAGTGAGCTGATTTTGTAAGTCTATCAATAATAACCCAAACGGCATCGTTCTTTTTCTGTGTCATTGGTAGACCATACAGAAAATCCATAGTAATACGTTCCCACTTCCAAACTGGAATAGGTAATGGATGCAATTTACCAACGGGTACCTGATGTTCTGCTTTAATTTGTTGACATGTCAAACATCTAGAAATATATTCAGCTACATCTTTCTTCATTCTAGGCCACCAGTAGTGAGTTTTCAATGTCTGATACATCTTTGCACTACCTGGATGCATTGCATATGGCGCTGTGTGAGCTTCCTCCATTATTTCATTTCTAAGACCATCACCATTAGGAACACAGAGTCTGTTGTTAATTGTCAAACTACCGTCATCATTGATAACAAAAGATGTACTCTTTTCCTGCTTTACCTTTTCCGCAATGCTAACAAGCTTGTCATCAAGAAACTGAGCCTTTTTAATTCTGTCAATCATAGTAGGGCGAATGCCAATGGTAGCATATATGATACCCGCGTCATTAACTTTCATCTGAGCATTCATCTTCCTCAAGTCAAGCAAATATGGGATAGAATCTGCTGAAAGACAAGAAATAGTACCATAGGATTTTCGACTCAAAGCATCAGCAACAACATTAGCTTTCCCCGGATGGTATTCAATAGTACAATCATAATCTTTTAGCAATTCAAGCCATCTTCTTTGTCGCATGTTCAACTCCTTCTGGCTTAACAAGTATTTCAGACTTTTATGATCAGTGAAAATTTGGAAGGTGGCGCCGTATAAATAATGTCTCCATATCTTCAAAGCAAAAACAACCGCAGCAAGTTCCAGGTCATGTGTAGGATAAGCTATCTCATGTAGTCTAAGTTGTCGGGAAGCATATGCAATAACCTTTCCATGTTGCATTAAAACACATCCCAAACCTTGGTAAGAAGCATCACTATAAATAACGAACCCATCGGTACCTGAAGGAATTGTCAAGACTGGAGCACTAGTTAGTCGCTTCTTCAATTCATCAAAACTTTCCTGGCATTTATCTGTCCATATGAAAGAAATACCCTTCTGTAACAATTTGGTCATCGGAGCAGCAATAAGAGAAAAATTCTCAACAAATCGCCGATAATACCCTGCCAAACCCAGAAAACTACGAACTTCGGTAACTGTTTTCGGGCTTTCCCACTTGAGTACTGCTTCGATTTTCTGAGGGTCAACCTTAATACCATCACCGGAAATGACGTGTCCCAAAAATATAACTTGGTCTAGCCAAAATTCACATTTACTCAACTTTGCATACAACTGCTTTTCACGTAAGATTTGTAGGACAGTTCTCAAATGTTGTTCATGTTCTTCGGGAGATTTTGAATAAATCAAAATATCATCAATGAAGACAATCACAAATGTATCCAGATACGCTCTAAATATATTATTCATCAGTGCCATGAATACAGCAGGCGCATTAGTCAGACCAAAAGGCATCACTAAAAATTCATAATGACCATACCTTGTTCGAAATGCTGTCTTTGGAATATCGGTCTCTGCAATCTTTAACTGATGGTACCCGGATCTCAAATCAATCTTTGAGAATATACTAGCGCCCTGTAGCTGGTCAAATAAATCATCCACCCTAGGTAATGGATACTTGTTCTTCACTGTAACCCGATTTAATTGTCGATAATCCACACACAATCTCAATGTGCCATCCTTCTTCTTAACAAACAATACTGGTGCACCCCATGGTGAAACACTCGGTCTAATATACCCCTTCTCAAGTAATTCCTGTAGTTGAGTTTTCAATTCTTTCAATTCAATTGGTGCCATTCGGTACGGAGGAATAGAAATCGGTGACGTACCTGGTTGTAATTCGATGGTAAACTCTATATCCCGACTTGGAGGTAACCCTGGTAGGTCATCTGGAAACACATCTGGATATTCTTTAACCACGGGAATATCTTCAAGTTTCGAATCGCTTGATCTGGTATCCACGACATATGCTAGATATATTTCACACCCTTTTCTGATCAATTTAGATGCTCTCGATGCAGATATTATGCACACAGGTGTAGCTTCATTATTCCCTTTATATACTATACAAGTATCATCAGAAAGTTGTAGTATGATTTCCTTAGTAAAACAGTCCAGTTTAGCATGATGTTCACTTAACCAGTCCATACCCAAAATCACATCAAAATCCCTCAATGGCATAATGAGCAATGTAGCATGCAATTCATGACTGTCAATCAATAATTTACACTCACGATATACGGTGTTAACAATGACCACACTGCCCACTGGTGTTCGAACAAGTAAATCATAACCCAAAGACTCTGGCTCAATCAAATGTGATGCGAATGATAATGATATAAATGAATGTGTTGCACCGGGATCAAACAAAACATGAGCATTTGCGCCAAAAATAAATATATTACCAGTGATTACGTTTGGTGCAGCTTTGGCTTCTTCTTGTGTCATGGCAAAAACACGAGCTTGAGGTCGTTCTTTATGAGTCTGACTAGCTTCTGCATTAGATCCTCTTCCCATACCAAATCGTCCTCGACCCCTACCTCTACTAGGAGTGAACCCGGTAAATCTACTTTGTTCAACGGTGGCTTCTTCTCGTGGCATTGGGCAATTTCTCGCTATATGACCAGGTTCCCCACATCTGAAACACTTCCCTGTAAATAATCTACATTCTCCATAGTGATTTCTTCCACAATGAATACATGCGGAAGGAAGTGAGGTAGAACCGACACTCATAGTATTTGGTGTTGTGCCTCTGAAATTACTGACTTTAGAGGTGCTTGGAAAAGTTCTTTGCGGAGGTGCCATAGTTCCCTTTTTATTCTTGAATCCTCCCATTTCCTCGTTCTGTCTCTTTTTGTTGAACTGAAAGTTCCTCGATTCTGAATCTAATTTCTCTGAACGGATTGCAACAGCTTTTAACTTGTTGTAGGACTCCAAATCAGTTTGTGTGATGCGGTTTCGTATAGTATATCGAAGACCCGATTCAAATCTAGTGCACTTCTTCTTCTCTGTAGCTATCATATGTGGAGCATAATGAGAAAGTTGATTAAACTTCACTTCATACTCAGCAACTGATCTGTTCCCCTGGTGAAGCTCAAGAAATTCTATTTCCTTCTGATCTTTGTAAACTTCTGGCACGTAAGCATCATGAAATTCTCTAAGAAAATCATCCCATACCAATACAGGTGGCTGAACAGTACTGTCAGGTATAGTCTCCCACCAAGCATAGGCATCTCCCTGAAGAAGTGATACGGCATAGTCGAATTTTTCTTTTGGAGTACATTGCATCAAAGCAAAAATCCTCTCTGTTTGTTTTAGCCAAGTTTCTGCCTTTGCTGGATCAGTAGTACCCACAAAATCAACGGCTCCCATCTTTCTCAATTTATCATACCTTCGCTCACGTGTTTCAGGGCGGCCACACATTCTAAAGTGCTGTGGATACGCAACATTTTCTGCTCCATGCACAGGGGGTGGAGGTAGATGAGATGAATGAGACTCTAGGTCAGCTGATCCTTCCCCTCCATGAACACTATGCTCATCATGTACTACACGTGCTTGTTGACTCGCAATGCTTTGCCTAAGATGTTAGACGCATGGTTACTTATGCAAACATATAACATATGACGTGTATGCACATGTAATGTTGTCTACAGAACCCCAACCCGGGCTCTGATACCACTAAAATGTAACACCCGTACCCGTCTCATAATGATAATACGCACATTACTTTTCGAAATCATCAAACAAAACATGCTTTACATATATGTACTCGTTTAATCACAATATTTACACAGAAGCGTTTAACCATACTAGTTTATAGCCCTCACATGCCGGCATAAGGATGCAAAAATATACAACGTCTTGAAAAATTTTCATTTCTCAAGCGAGCAAAAAGAAGTCCTATATGATATGCAAATGATGAGCCGAGGGTGAAGGACTTGAAACCAGCCAACCGACCTTTGATCCATGCTTCAGACTTTATGTACGACTTCAGGATCAACTTTATCTACATCAACTAAAAGAAAAACATTGCGTTTGGTGAGTCGCAAGCTCAGCAAGTATAATAAAGTAACGAGTTATTTAACATCATATAAGCGCACAGGAATCGTCAGATAATCAATCTATGAAGTCATATGAGAATATAAGTCAAACTATCTCACATTAATTCATATCATATGCAAATATAAAATGCACGTGATTATCATTTTCTTTTCCTGTTAAATGGCCTGTTATAACCAAGAGTAGTCGTGATCACGAAAATGGCCATGGCACTCTGTAATACATATAACACATGTGAGTTCAGTGAACTCGGGTGGCCGTACGGTACTCTGTGGTCCAACTATTTGGACAATCTGTAACACATGACTCAAGGTCCACAACAGCCATAACAGTTCCTCTTATCTCTGATGAATGCATTTACATATCACATATCTCATTATCATCATCAACTCATCAACAACATTTCACTACATTTATTTCCAATGCATAATCCTCATTATAGCACAATAGGCTATTCAATCAACACAATTAGGTAAATCAAGTAAATCATCTAAAACCATCAATAAATCAGTTATCAGTTAAATAGCGGTCACTAAATTATACTCACAAGTAGTGGATTCCTGATACGTCTTCGCCTAGTTGACGTTTTCAGCTCCTCTATTGGAATCCCGTCCTATTAATCATATTGCAAATCATAAATATACTTAATACAATACATAAAATGCAAATGAATGCATGAGTACTTCTCTGAAGATCTTTCCTGGATTTGCTTACAACTAACAAGTCATTCGTACTATACTTGGGCGGTTTTGATGCTACGATTTTAGAAAATTCTACGTAATTCCAAATTGCAGTAGTATTTCTAACACCCTAAAGTCGATACATAATATTTATCCTAATTAATTTTGAAGGTTTAACTACACAACTACAGGCTTAAACTCGAAACGCAAATTCTGAATTTTGACAAACTAAGTGTTAAGTTATCTAATACATATGTATATTTGTTGAATAACTTCAATTTTCGAAATTATAGGTTCTAAACATCTAAAAATTCAACTAAACATTAATTCCAACATATATAAGTTATATTTTCAAACTCATAATTAAAAACAAACAAGATAATCGGTAAAACACTTACTCGTTACGAGACCGTCGATCTTTCGATTTTTTTCCAAATTTTCTCTCTTCTTTTCTTTCCTCTTTTCTCTATTTTTCTCCACTTTCTGTTAACTCTCTCTTATCTTCTCTCTTTCTCTAATTCTTGTACTTAGAAAAGCTTTATATATATATATGTATTAAATTGAAAAGTAAGTCGGCTAAGGAAATTGGTGACCAAATTATATAAATAATATTATTATATTCTTATAATTATTTGCAGCTGCTAGCTTATTACGTGTTATACATTTGTACGTTATATATTCTACGTGTCATGTATTTAAATTAATCGGGACATACCGGGTACACGTAAATGACGCATAATTAGTAAAATATATTTATCCGATAATTATCCGGAAGGTTTAATGTACCGTATTCGATCAAAACTCTAAAGTTAAGCGAGCTCGTACGAGAGCAATCGTATGATGGGTGACCTCCCTGGGAAGCAGCTCAATTTTTCCACTCGTTAATTAATTCGTGATAAGTGCTAGACGTCAGGCCTACTTAATCTAACCCATTAATTATCTAAACGTCGTGCCTGCTTAATCGAAACGTCATGCTTACTTAGATGTCATGTTTATATAACTAGTGTTAAACGCTAGCAAAATAAATGCGCGTGTTTATGCTAATGTATGATTTAATGTAATGTTCGGTTTTGGGCTGTGACACACGTGTTCCATGCAAGTAATCAATGTTTCAATCGACTAATTACCATGGAATACCTACGAGTTAAATTTCCATTTTTAATATAATAAATAATTTTATTATATTAATATTTAGTATAATAATATTTCACTTTTCAAGTCATATAGTATTTAATCATTTTACAATTTTATTAAATAACTATCTAATTATATATATTTTTCAAATATATTTTCCTCATTAATTTTTGACCTTAGTTCGAATTTAGCCATCTAGTTGATACTTTAGTATTTACTTTAATGTAGTTTCAACTTGAGATTTGGGAAAGGATCTTGAGAAAAAAGTAATTTTTAGTTCCAAGTTGATTAAATCAAATTATCATCGCATGATACTATCTAATACAACTTAATAATATTTTGTTCCACTAAATAAATATTGTTGCACACTAAAATTAATTTGATTTATACTTGTGTTCCCATTATTTAACAAAGAAATATTTAACTTACCCCTTTATAAAAATATCCGTGAAAAAGAAAATTAACACCACTACTATTCTATTTGTCACGTCTAATTCTGAAATGCTCAATTTGCTCCATTTCAATTTTTCATACGCAAATCTCATTTTTGTTTAGTTTTAGTGATGCTTTACCTGAAACACTTTGGCCAAATATTTTAAAACGCTGAATATTGCAAATTAATTATAGTGGATATTTATTATCTCCTAATTAGGTTATAAATATCATATGAATGTTCTTTTCAATCATATATTTATTTCATTACAACGTATAAAGTAAATTAGCCATTAAAGAACTTACTTGCGAATGAGTCAAATTAAAGTCCTCTAGATGGACTAGTCCATGACAATCATCTATAGATTTAGAATTATTATTTTAAATAATTTATTCTAGATAGTAGTCCAAAAACAAATAATTAAATAAGTCCTGATTCAGTATTTTTAATATAATTGATTTACACGAATATACCATATTAGAATCCCTATTGACATGATTAAAACAAATAATCAAATATGTGTATTATAGTCTTTTAAGACTTTCATTCCTATCAACGACTACAACCCATCTATAATAACATATGATATACATGATCTAAGTCTTATATGAAACATCGCTTCTGTTTGGATTATCATATGTAATAATATATTAATAATCTAGTAATTTATAATATATATGAATATTTAATTTCATAATAAACGCATTAAATAATATTATTTTATAACAAGTATCCTAACATATATATATATATGTATATATATACATGTGCGCCATACATGTGTAAACTATATATATGTTTTACTGTGGGTTACTTCGACGCATCTTTGTTAGGTTCACTTTTTTGAAATCCATTTATAGTTTGATTTCTAAAATTTGATTTGTTTTATCATATAGAGATTATTAAGAGATTGACGCACTTCTATAAATTGTTTTTGGAAAAAATAATGATTTAAGATATTTATCTCGTATTTATTATCCATGGTCAAGTTTAACAAAATAGATTATTTTATTTTGCGATTAAATATTATTCTACAATTTATATGTATGATATTCGTCAGAGAAATAAAAAAACATTAAGCAAATTAATCTTGCTATCTTCAATATAATGACACAAATGGTATCAATCGGACAAAAAACAAAACAAGTTATGTGCTTAGGGATCACGTTGCTAACTTATGCGATACAGTGGTACATGTGGAAAAATGACATTTTTAACTTGTAAGAGCTGATTCAATTATGCTAACCCTGGCATTGCATATAGTGTTAGGAATATCATGCCAATGAATAATCACACGAAAGAAAAGAACAATAAAAGAACACACAAATTGTTTACCCAGTTCGTCAAAAAGAATTTTGACTACGTCTGGGGGCGCTGCTAAACCAGGATTTTCACTATATTTCTGATGAGATCTTGATTCATAAGTTACAATGATATTAGGACTATTTATAATACAAGATACTTAATCCTAATAGGATAAGGATTACGTAATCCTAATAGGAGAAGAATTACTAATCCTAATAAGAAAAGGATTAAAGTACTAAAAGCAAAAGGATTAGTGTCTTTCAGGCTTCATAACTCAACAGTCTCCAAGTACTTCATGCTCCATAACTCAACAATCTCCCACTTGGAGAATGAACTCAACAATCAATGTAGCCATCTGTCAATCTTCTCATACAATAGCCCATAATGGTCCCGAAAGCGCCAAGCCTTTCTTCTCAGTTTCTGAGGCCAATTGAAGCCATGCATAGCTTCAATTTCTCTAACATCACACTCTTAGTCAACAACTGTCTCTAGATCTCCACAGCGGAAGTTTCGGCGTACTCGGTTCTGCTTAATAACTACCTCATCATTTTGCGTAACTTTGCTCCCACCCGAGTTAGAGATATCTAACTCAATAACCACGGGATTTTTAGCCTGAGTACCCGCATTATCAATTTATGGTGCTCCCAACCTATCCTTGTACGAAACCTGTTCATTGAATATAATATCTCGACTACGAATTATCTTCCAATTCTGTTCATCCCAAAATCTATAACCTAATTCATCACCATCATATCCAATAAACGTACACTTGACAGATTTAGCATCCAACTTACTCCTAGCAGTAGCATCACTGTTTTCTCCTGCAAGAGAAATACATTCTTTGGTGTTGGTTGTTGTATACAATGTATTTTCTTTCTTACCTCGAGCCAGTATCATGGACCCTTTGATTATCTTCCAAGTACTGCAACCGAAAGTTACAATGTATCCATCATCGTCTAATTGTCCGACCAAATTCCTCTTCAAAATAGGAATATGTCTCACATCACGTAACTGCAATACGCTTCCATTCGAAGTTTTAATTCGAACATCTCCCTTCCCCACGATTTTCAAAGGCTCATCATCACCAAGATAAACCTTACCGAATTCCCCGGAAGTATAATGTTCCATTATATCAGCATCACTGCAAGAATGGAACGATGCTCCAGAATCCAAAACCCACGATTCCAATGGACTACTCACGCTCAATATCAAAGCGTCACTGATATATTCAGTTGCTGCATTATCTGATTTCCCATTCTTCTTGGGTGCTGTGCACTTGTTCTTGTAATGACCAAGTTGCTCACAGTTCCAACACCTTATCGAACTTAGGTCCTTCTTCGACTTTGACCTACTTCTGTTCGAATTCTTTGATTCCGATATGCCTCTATTTTATGTATTTAGAACTGATCCCGAAGCTATACCCGATTTTCTCCTGCGAATTTCTTCACTCATAATCAGATCTCTTACTTCGTCATATTTCAACTTCTTCTTACCTGCTGAAGCACTAACAGCGGTAACCGTTCCACCCCAACTTTCAGATAAAGAAGATAACAGAATTAGGGCTTTAACCTCGTCATCAAAATCAATATTAACTGAGCTCAATTGGGCTGTAATCAAATTGAACTCATTAAGATGCTCAGCCACCACAGTACTTTTTGACATCTTTAGGTTAAAGAGACGCCGCATCAGATGCACCTTATTTGCCGCTGATGGCTTCTCGTACATGTCTGCTAAAACCTTCAGAATACCTTTGGTGGTTGTCTCCTTCGTCGTATGGAACGCAACGTTCCGTGATAGAGACAAATGAATCACACTCATCGCCTTCCTGTCAAGCACCTTCCACTCTTCGTCTTTCATATCCGATGGCTTAGGGGCTGATACAAATCTTTACCATATAGGTAATCTTCGATTTGCATCTTCCAGAACCCAAAGTCCGTCCCGTCAAACTTCTCAATCGGCGTTTTTTCTTCACCCATCATATCCATTCCCACTCAACCTGGAGCTCTGATACCAGTTGTTAGGAATATGATGCCAATGAATAATCGCACGAAAGAAAAGAACAATAAAAGAACACACGAATTGTTTACCCAGTTCATCAAAAAGAATTTTGACTACGTCTGCGGGCGCTAACAAGCCAGGATATTCACTATATATTGAATAATGAGATTCTGATTCATGATTCAAGAGTTACAATGATATTGGGGCTATTTATAATACAAGATACATAACCCTAATAGGACAAGGATTACGTAATCCTAATAGGAGAAGAATTACTAATCCTAATAAGAAAAGGATTAGAGTCCTTCAGGCTCCATAACTCAACATATAGGTGGTATCAAGCCATGACAAGAATATTATTTTCTAAGTAAGTTTGAAAGTAATATTTTCGTCGAACAAACTAGTACTTTTTTAGCGACGAAAATATAATATCCACTTATTAAAGTGGAAAATCAGGACCAATTTAACAAATGTTGTTACAAATCAATTTAAAAAATAGACAAATGTATACTTATCACTTATGTATAATTGTTCTAATTATTATTTTCAGATTTGCCGGCGTCTGGCGTGCGCTTAATTACCCGAATAGATTCTACTTAATGTGGAATTGAATCCATACATTCTTTGATATCTATAGATTAATCCTTATTTAAATTAAGTCCAGGATCTATAATTTTTAAAATAATTGCTTGAATGAAATGAAAGTGGAAAACATTGACTAAGAATAATATTATATTTGGTCATAACCGGGTGGCTGACTACAAGTCAATATATACTCATAAGAGGACACAAACAATAATAATAATAATAATAATAATAATAATAATAATAATAATAATAATAATTATAATAGAGTTGCATTCGAAAAGATTCCAAAAGGTCACGTTCCAACAGCTTTCCTTTCCTTTTGCATTTATGGGACTATATAAGCTCCAAAAACATGCATGCAAGTGTACCAGTATCACTCACAAACTCCACTTGCAAATTAGTGCTAGTTATACAAATTAGCTCATTCAGGCTATATATTGTTAGTGAGTAGTGTTTCGATCGAAAATATCATGTTTATGGAGTCGAACAATATCGTACAAAAATTGAAGCCATATGTTGGAGTAATTTTACTTCAATTCGGAAGTGCGGGTTTTGCCATAGTTGCCAAATCTGCTCTAAATCAAGGAACCAGTCATTACACTTTTGCTGTCTATAGGAATGCTTTTGCTGCACTTCTCTTTGCTCCTTTTGCCTTGTTTCTAGAGAGGAAAACTCGCCCCAAAATGACGTTCACTATTTTTCTTAAGATCATGTTACTTGGCCTATTAGAGTAAGTATTCTAAAACCCTCACGTGTACGTACATATTTGTATTCTTCTATTTATTAATCATGATTTTTGTGCCTTCACAGTCCGGTTTTCGGTCAGAATCTTTTCTACGCCGGAATGAACTATACATCAGCCACCGTTACTTCAGCCATGTGCAATCTTATTCCAGCTCTAACTTTTTTACTGGCTTGGATTCTAAGGTAACCTTCGTCGTGTGCTCGTCTTTATATATCTATGGTGCATTAACCATAAAACGTCTCATGAGCAGCGGTATATGGTAATTAATCTTGATATCATCATGTTTTGCAGGCTTGAGAAGGTGAACTTCAAAAAATTAGGGAGTCATGCAAAGATTTGGGGAACAATGGTTACTCTAGGTGGAGCCATGGTTATGACTCTTATTAGAGGACCCATTTTAGGATTACCTTGGACACAGGGTTCCAACAATTCTTCTAGTTCTGCAAATAATGGGGAGGATCCTGTTAAGGGTGCTCTTATGATCGGAGCAGGATGTTTGGGTTATTCTTTGTTTTACATTCTTCAGGTAATTAATTCTTTTCGATTTCATATTTTTGTTTTTATTCCGATCCTGTTTCTACTATTAGTTTTATAGAAAAAGCTGATAGAGAAACTAATTGAATATTTTTGATGGTTAATAGGCAAACACATTAAAGACATACTCGGCTGGACTTTCCCTAACAACTCTTATATGCACATTCGGATCATTACAAGGAACTGCACTCACTTTCATGGTAGAGAGGGGCAATACTGGAATTTGGGCTCTTGGATGGAATGCCAAACTTTTAGCCTATGTTTATGGGGTAAGACACTCGATTTTTCCTATCTCATTCCTATTGAAAACTAGTAAAAAAAGAGATGATGTTTTTATTCATAACAAGGTTTGTTTGGTGTAGGGAATAGTCTCTTCTGGGATTACATATTACGTCTCCGGGGTGATAATGAAAGAAAAAGGACCAGTTTTTGTGACAGCTTTTAATCCTTTGAGTATGGTCATCGTCGCCGTGTTGAGTTCTTTCATTTTGGCTGAGCAATTAGATGTCGGAAAGTAAGTACCCTAACAATCATATATTTTTTTATTATACATTGGAAAAACAAAAGTAAATTTTGAGAATCCTGAACTAATTAATGAATAATTGCAGGGTGAGTGGAGCCGCTGTTATTGTTATTGGGTTGTACCTTGTGATATGGGGTAAAAGCAAAGAACAAAAAGACGTAGATTTAATTACTTTGCAACAACATAAGCCCGAAGCAAACATTCTTCCAGTAAAGGCATCTGAAGCTCACAGTGCAAATGGTCCCTCACAATCAGAAATATTATCCGGAAGTAATGCAGTATGAAAAAATAAACGATAGGTTACAGTAAATATTTATGGTATTTTATTTGTTGTATTAGATTTGTCCCATCACTTATTCCAAATTGGAATTCATGTGGCAACTTGATGAATGTGTAGAATTTTTTGATTAATAAAAATTTATTCATTTTTTTATTATTTATTCTTAAAATTTTTTCTTGCGTTTTATTTTATGTTTTTATCATGCACAACTTCTTTTACAGTTTTAATTTATAAATCAAAATAAGAATTAAGGAGAAATGATGCCATAGTGACAAAACAAACTTTCAAAAAAATTCACAAAATGTTTGGAGCCAAAGATCGCATTTTGATGGCTTCTATATGTTGTGATAAGTTGAGCTAATTCTACATTCTTTGTTGAAATTGAACAGTAATAGATTAACTTCTTATTTTCCATGTTGAATTTGCACTCGTTGTTGATGTGAATTCAAGAGTAGTTGGTGTGATATTGAAAAATAAATTTGTGAATAAATTTTAGTTTTATAAACTCAAAATGTTTGTTATAGCTGTTTGGAAGAGCGTACATTTTTAATTCATTATTAATACAAAATAGCATGTAATAATGTGTATGACAAACGTGCTAAATTCCAGCCATTAAATTCACCAAAACGTTTTTAATATTAAACACGACAATAGAATGGCTTAATGTTTAGAGCCTGATAAACAAGACTAAACTAATTACCACATAAGACACAAAACATAAAAAAAAGGACTTGAAATGTATGAAGTCTTAAAGTTATAGGATTAAAAATATAAATATTGAACTTGCATAATGAAAAAGGATACCACCTAATAGTCGCAACACTAAAAGTGTAACTTTGCCTTATTCATATATGAACTCAACCACTGTGAATTAAAATTTGCCTAGTTAATTAATGGATTTGTTTGCGCCTTATAATGTGTACCTTTAGGCTCGCCAACATGCTACTTGTAAGCTCATAATCATTAAAATTAAATTTGGATGATCAAATTATTTTGATTAAGTAAATTGTTAGAGTAAATCATCTTATAATTTAATCTCGCCATGTATAAGATAATCCACAAATCAAAGAAAAACTTCGATATGACTTATATGTAGTCGATTTATAGTGAACATCCCAATCACGTGTTCCAGGCAAGTGATCAACATTTCCATACACTAATTTTTCCATGGAATACCTCCGAGTTGAATTTCCATTTTTAATATAATATATATTTTTATGATATTAATATTTAGTATAATAAGAACTCACAATTCAAGTCATATATTTTTTTTTATCATTTCACGATTTAATTAAATAACAATCTAATTATACACGATTCTCAATGATATTTTCCACATTAATTTTTGACCTTAGTTCAAATTTATCCATTTAATTGATACTTTAGTATTTATTTTCATGTAGTTTCAACTTGATATTTGGGAAAGGAACCTCGGGAAGAAGTAATTTTTTGTTCGAAGTCGATTAAATCAAATTATCATCACATGATACTATTTAATACAACTTAATAATATTTTATTCCACTAAATAAATATTGTTGCTCTCTAAAATCAGATTGATTTATTCTTGTGTTCCCATTATTTAATAGAGAAATATTTAACTAACCCCTTTATAAAAATATCCTTAAAAACTAAAATTAACACCACTATTATTTATTTGTCACATCTTATTCTGAAATGCTCAATTTGCTCCATATCAACTTTTCATACGCAAATCTCATTTTCGTTTAGTTTCAGTGATACTTTAACTGAAACACTCTGGCCAAATATTTTAAAAAATTGGAAATTGCAAATTAATTATTAGTGGAGATTTCTTATCTCATAATCAGGTTATAAATATCATATGAATGTTCTTTTCAATCATATATTTGTGACATTACCATGTATAAAGTACATTAGCCATTAAAGAACTTACTTGCGTATAAGTCAAATTAAAGTACTCTAGATGGAGTAGTCCATGACATTCATCTATAGATTTAGAAAATATTACTTTAAATAATTTATTCTTGATAGTAGTCCAAAAATAAATAATTTAATAATTCGTGATTCAGTATTTTGAATATAATTGATTTACACGAATATACTATATTCGAATCTCTATTGACATGATTAAGACAAATAATGAAATATGTATGTTATAGTCTTTTAAGACGTTCATTCCTATCAACGACTATAACCCATGCATCTATAATAACACATGATATGCATGATCTAAGACATGTATGGAATATCATTTCTGCTTAGATTATCATATGTAATTATATATTATAATTCTCATAACTTATAATATATATAAATATTTAATTTCATAATAAACATAATAAATAATTGTATATTATAACCAGGATCCTAACATATATATGTATATATATATATATACATGTGCGCCATACGGGTGTAAACTATATGTTTTACAGTGGGTTACTTCGACACATCTTTATTAGGTTCACTTTTCTGGAATCCATTTATAGTTTGATTTCTAAGATTTGATTTGTTTTGTCAAATAGAGATTATTAAGAGATTGGCACACTTTTATATTTTGTTTTTTTTTTTTGAAAAAAAAAAAATAATTTAAAATATTTATCTCTTATTTGTTGTCCAATGTCAAGTTTAACAAAATAGATTATTTTATTTTGCGATTAAATATTATTCTACATTTTATACGTAGGATATTCATCAGCGAAAAAAACAAATCATTAAGCAAATTAACCTTTCTATTTTCAATATGATGACACAAATGGTATCAATCGGACGAAAAAAAAAAATACAAGTTATGTGCTTGGAATCACATTGCTAATTTATTCGATATAATGGTACATATGGAAAAATGACATTATTAAATTGTAAGAGCTGATTCTATTGTGCTAACCGCTGTCGTTGCATATATATAGGTGGTATCACGCCATGACAAGAATATTGTTTTCTAAGTGGGTTTGAGAGTAGTATTTTCGTCGAACAAAATAGTAGTTTTTTAGCGGCGGAAATATATTATTCACTTAAACTAGAAAATCAGGACCAATTAGTCAATTTAACAAATGTAGTTACGAATCAATTTTAAAAATAGATAAATGTATACTTATGCATAATTGTTCTAATTATTATTTTCAGATTTGCCGGCGTCTGGCGTGCGCTTACTCGAATAGATTCTACTTAATGTGCAATTGAATCCATACATGCTTTGATATCTATAGATTAATCCTTATTTAAATTAAGTCGAGGAGCTATAATTTTTAAAATAATATAATTGTTCCAATTTTCTAGCTTGAATGAAATGAAAGTGGAAAACATTGACTAAGAATAATTAATATTGGTCGTAAACGGGTGGCTGACTACAAGTCAATATATACTCATAAGAGGACACAAACAATAATAATAATAATAATAATAATAATAATAATAATAATAATAATAATAATTATAATAGAGTTGCATTCGAAAAGATTCCAAAAGGTCACGTTCCAACAGCTTTCCTTTCCTTTTGCATTTATGGGACTATATAAGCTCCAAAAACATGCATGCAAGTGTACCAGTATCACTCACAAACTCCACTTGCAAATTAGTGCTAGTTATACAAATTAGCTCATTCAGGCTATATATTGTTAGTGAGTAGTGTTTCGATCGAAAATATCATGTTTATGGAGTCGAACAATATCGTACAAAAATTGAAGCCATATGTTGGAGTAATTTTACTTCAATTCGGAAGTGCGGGTTTTGCCATAGTTGCCAAATCTGCTCTAAATCAAGGAACCAGTCATTACACTTTTGCTGTCTATAGGAATGCTTTTGCTGCACTTCTCTTTGCTCCTTTTGCCTTGTTTCTAGAGAGGAAAACTCGCCCCAAAATGACGTTCACTATTTTTCTTAAGATCATGTTACTTGGCCTATTAGAGTAAGTATTCTAAAACCCTCACGTGTACGTACATATTTGTATTCTTCTATTTATTAATCATGATTTTTGTGCCTTCACAGTCCGGTTTTCGGTCAGAATCTTTTCTACGCCGGAATGAACTATACATCAGCCACCGTTACTTCAGCCATGTGCAATCTTATTCCAGCTCTAACTTTTTTACTGGCTTGGATTCTAAGGTAACCTTCGTCGTGTGCTCGTCTTTATATATCTATGGTGCATTAACCATAAAACGTCTCATGAGCAGCGGTATATGGTAATTAATCTTGATATCATCATGTTTTGCAGGCTTGAGAAGGTGAACTTCAAAAAATTAGGGAGTCATGCAAAGATTTGGGGAACAATGGTTACTCTAGGTGGAGCCATGGTTATGACTCTTATTAGAGGACCCATTTTAGGATTACCTTGGACACAGGGTTCCAACAATTCTTCTAGTTCTGCAAATAATGGGGAGGATCCTGTTAAGGGTGCTCTTATGATCGGAGCAGGATGTTTGGGTTATTCTTTGTTTTACATTCTTCAGGTAATTAATTCTTTTCGATTTCATATTTTTGTTTTTATTCCGATCCTGTTTCTACTATTAGTTTTATAGAAAAAGCTGATAGAGAAACTAATTGAATATTTTTGATGGTTAATAGGCAAACACATTAAAGACATACTCGGCTGGACTTTCCCTAACAACTCTTATATGCACATTCGGATCATTACAAGGAACTGCACTCACTTTCATGGTAGAGAGGGGCAATACTGGAATTTGGGCTCTTGGATGGAATGCCAAACTTTTAGCCTATGTTTATGGGGTAAGACACTCGATTTTTCCTATCTCATTCCTATTGAAAACTAGTAAAAAAAGAGATGATGTTTTTATTCATAACAAGGTTTGTTTGGTGTAGGGAATAGTCTCTTCTGGGATTACATATTACGTCTCCGGGGTGATAATGAAAGAAAAAGGACCAGTTTTTGTGACAGCTTTTAATCCTTTGAGTATGGTCATCGTCGCCGTGTTGAGTTCTTTCATTTTGGCTGAGCAATTAGATGTCGGAAAGTAAGTACCCTAACAATCATATATTTTTTTATTATACATTGGAAAAACAAAAGTAAATTTTGAGAATCCTGAACTAATTAATGAATAATTGCAGGGTGAGTGGAGCCGCTGTTATTGTTATTGGGTTGTACCTTGTGATATGGGGTAAAAGCAAAGAACAAAAAGACGTAGATTTAATTACTTTGCAACAACATAAGCCCGAAGCAAACATTCTTCCAGTAAAGGCATCTGAAGCTCACAGTGCAAATGGTCCCTCACAATCAGAAATATTATCCGGAAGTAATGCAGTATGAAAAAATAAACGATAGGTTACAGTAAATATTTATGGTATTTTATTTGTTGTATTAGATTTGTCCCATCACTTATTCCAAATTGGAATTCATGTGGCAACTTGATGAATGTGTAGAATTTTTTGATTAATAAAAATTTATTCATTTTTTTATTATTTATTCTTAAAATTTTTTCTTGCGTTTTATTTTATGTTTTTATCATGCACAACTTCTTTTACAGTTTTAATTTATAAATCAAAATAAGAATTAAGGAGAAATGATGCCATAGTGACAAAACAAACTTTCAAAAAAATTCACAAAATGTTTGGAGCCAAAGATCGCATTTTGATGGCTTCTATATGTTGTGATAAGTTGAGCTAATTCTACATTCTTTGTTGAAATTGAACAGTAATAGATTAACTTCTTATTTTCCATGTTGAATTTGCACTCGTTGTTGATGTGAATTCAAGAGTAGTTGGTGTGATATTGAAAAATAAATTTGTGAATAAATTTTAGTTTTATAAACTCAAAATGTTTGTTATAGCTGTTTGGAAGAGCGTACATTTTTAATTCATTATTAATACAAAATAGCATGTAATAATGTGTATGACAAACGTGCTAAATTCCAGCCATTAAATTCACCAAAACGTTTTTAATATTAAACACGACAATAGAATGGCTTAATGTTTAGAGCCTGATAAACAAGACTAAACTAATTACCACATAAGACACAAAACATAAAAAAAAGGACTTGAAATGTATGAAGTCTTAAAGTTATAGGATTAAAAATATAAATATTGAACTTGCATAATGAAAAAGGATACCACCTAATAGTCGCAACACTAAAAGTGTAACTTTGCCTTATTCATATATGAACTCAACCACTGTGAATTAAAATTTGCCTAGTTAATTAATGGATTTGTTTGCGCCTTATAATGTGTACCTTTAGGCTCGCCAACATGCTACTTGTAAGCTCATAATCATTAAAATTAAATTTGGATGATCAAATTATTTTGATTAAGTAAATTGTTAGAGTCAATCATCTTATAATTTAATCTCGCCATGTATAAGATAATCCACAAATCAAAGAAAAACTTCGATATGACTTATATGTAGTCGATTTATAGTGAACATCCCAATCACGTGTTCCAGGCAAGTGATCAACATTTCCATACACTAATTTTTCCATGGAATACCTCCGAGTTGAATTTCCATTTTTAATATAATATATATTTTTATGATATTAATATTTAGTATAATAAGAACTCACAATTCAAGTCATATATTTTTTTTTATCATTTCACGATTTAATTAAATAACAATCTAATTATACACGATTCTCAATGATATTTTCCACATTAATTTTTGACCTTAGTTCAAATTTATCCATTTAATTGATACTTTAGTATTTATTTTCATGTAGTTTCAACTTGATATTTGGGAAAGGAACCTCGGGAAGAAGTAATTTTTTGTTCGAAGTCGATTAAATCAAATTATCATCACATGATACTATTTAATACAACTTAATAATATTTTATTCCACTAAATAAATATTGTTGCTCTCTAAAATCAGATTGATTTATTCTTGTGTTCCCATTATTTAATAGAGAAATATTTAACTAACCCCTTTATAAAAATATCCTTAAAAACTAAAATTAACACCACTATTATTTATTTGTCACATCTTATTCTGAAATGCTCAATTTGCTCCATATCAACTTTTCATACGCAAATCTCATTTTCGTTTAGTTTCAGTGATACTTTAACTGAAACACTCTGGCCAAATATTTTAAAAAATTGGAAATTGCAAATTAATTATTAGTGGAGATTTCTTATCTCATAATCAGGTTATAAATATCATATGAATGTTCTTTTCAATCATATATTTGTGACATTACCATGTATAAAGTACATTAGCCATTAAAGAACTTACTTGCGTATAAGTCAAATTAAAGTACTCTAGATGGAGTAGTCCATGACATTCATCTATAGATTTAGAAAATATTACTTTAAATAATTTATTCTTGATAGTAGTCCAAAAATAAATAATTTAATAATTCGTGATTCAGTATTTTGAATATAATTGATTTACACGAATATACTATATTCGAATCTCTATTGACATGATTAAGACAAATAATGAAATATGTATGTTATAGTCTTTTAAGACGTTCATTCCTATCAACGACTATAACCCATGCATCTATAATAACACATGATATGCATGATCTAAGACATGTATGGAATATCATTTCTGCTTAGATTATCATATGTAATTATATATTATAATTCTCATAACTTATAATATATATAAATATTTAATTTCATAATAAACATAATAAATAATTGTATATTATAACCAGGATCCTAACATATATATGTATATATATATATATACATGTGCGCCATACGGGTGTAAACTATATGTTTTACAGTGGGTTACTTCGACACATCTTTATTAGGTTCACTTTTCTGGAATCCATTTATAGTTTGATTTCTAAGATTTGATTTGTTTTGTCAAATAGAGATTATTAAGAGATTGGCACACTTTTATATTTTGTTTTTTTTTTTTGAAAAAAAAAAAATAATTTAAAATATTTATCTCTTATTTGTTGTCCAATGTCAAGTTTAACAAAATAGATTATTTTATTTTGCGATTAAATATTATTCTACATTTTATACGTAGGATATTCATCAGCGAAAAAAACAAATCATTAAGCAAATTAACCTTTCTATTTTCAATATGATGACACAAATGGTATCAATCGGACGAAAAAAAAAAACAAGTTATGTGCTTGGAATCACATTGCTAATTTATTCGATATAATGGTACATATGGAAAAATGACATTATTAAATTGTAAGAGCTGATTCTATTGTGCTAACCCCTGTCGTTGCATATATATAGGTGGTATCACGCCATGACAAGAATATTGTTTTCTAAGTGGGTTTGAGAGTAGTATTTTCGTCGAACAAAATAGTAGTTTTTTAGCGGCGGAAATATATTATTCACTTAAACTAGAAAATCAGGACCAATTAGTCAATTTAACAAATGTAGTTACGAATCAATTTTAAAAATAGATAAATGTATACTTATGCATAATTGTTCTAATTATTATTTTCAGATTTGCCGGCGTCTGGCGTGCGCTTACTCGAATAGATTCTACTTAATGTGCAATTGAATCCATACATGCTTTGATATCTATAGATTAATCCTTATTTAAATTAAGTCGAGGAGCTATAATTTTTAAAATAATATAATTGTTCCAATTTTCTAGCTTGAATGAAATGAAAGTGGAAAACATTGACTAAGAATAATTAATATTGGTCGTAAACGGGTGGCTGACTACAAGTCAATATATACTCATAAGAGGACACAAACAATAATAATAATAATAATAATAATAATAATAATAATAATAATAATAATAATAATAATAATAATAATAATAATAATAATTATTATAATAGAGTTGCATTTGAAAAGATTCCAAAAGGTCACGTTCCAACAGCTTTCCTTTCCTTTTGCATTTATGGGACTATATAAGCTCCAAAAACATGCATGCAAGTGTACCAGTATCACTCACAAACTCCACTTGCAAATTAGTGCTAGTTATACAAATTAGCTCATTCAGGCTATATATTGTTAGTGAGTAGTGTTTCGATCGAAAATATCATGTTTATGGAGTCGAACAATATCGTACAAAAATTGAAGCCATATGTTGGAGTAATTTTACTTCAATTCGGAAGTGCGGGTTTTGCCATTGTTGCCAAATCTGCTCTAAATCAAGGAACCAGTCATTACACTTTTGCTGTCTATAGGAATGCTTTTGCTGCACTTCTCTTTGCTCCTTTTGCCTTGTTTCTAGAGAGGAAAACTCGCCCCAAAATGACGTTCACTATTTTTCTTAAGATCATGTTACTTGGCCTATTAGAGTAAGTATTCTAAAACCGTCACGTGTACGTACATATTTGTATTCTTCTAGTTATTAATCATGATTTTTGTGCCTTCACAGTCCGGTTTTCGGTCAGAATCTTTTCTACGCCGGAATGAACTATACATCAGCCACCGTTACTTCAGCCATGTGCAATCTTATTCCAGCTCTAACTTTTTTACTGGCTTGGATTCTAAGGTAACCTTCGTCGTGTGCTCGTCTTTTATATATCTATGGTGCATTAACCATAAAACGTCTCATGAGCAGCGGTATATGGTAATTAATCTTGATATCATCATGTTTTGCAGGCTTGAGAAGGTGAACTTCAAAAAATTAGGGAGTCATGCAAAGATTTGGGGAACAATGGTTACTCTAGGTGGAGCCATGGTTATGACTCTTATTAGAGGACCCATTTTAGGATTACCTTGGACACATGGTTCCAACAATTCTTCTAGTTCTGCAAATAATGGGGAGGATCCTGTTAAGGGTGCTCTTATGATCGGAGCAGGATGTTTGGGTTATTCTTTGTTTTACATTCTTCAGGTAATTCTTTTCGATTTCATATTTTTGTTTTTATTCCGATCCTGTTTCAACTATTAGTTTTATAGAAAAAGCTGATAGAGAAACTAATTGAATATTTTTTATGGTTAATAGGCAAACACATTAAAGACATACTCGGCTGGACTTTCCCTAACAACTCTTATATGCACATTCGGATCATTACAAGGAACTGCACTCACTTTCATGGTAGAGAGGGGCAATACTGGAATTTGGGCTCTTGGATGGAATGCCAAACTTTTAGCCTATGTTTATGGGGTAAGACACTCGATTTTTCCTATCTCATTCCTATTGAAAACTAGTAAAAAAAGAGATGATGTTTTTATTCATAACAAGGTTTGTTTGGTGTAGGGAATAGTCTCTTCTGGGATTACATATTACGTCTCCGGGGTGATAATGAAAGAAAAAGGACCTGTTTTTGTGACAGCTTTTAATCCTTTGAGTATGGTCATCGTCGCCGTGTTGAGTTCTTTCATTTTGGCAGAGCAATTAGATGTCGGAAAGTAAGTATCCTACTAATCATATATTTTTTATTATACATTGGAAAAACAAAAATAAATTTTGAGAATCCTGAACTAATTAATTAATAATTGCAGGGTGAGTGGAGCCGCTGTTATTGTTATTGGGTTGTACCTTGTGATATGGGGTAAAAGCAAAGAACAAAAAGACGTAGATTTAATTACTTTGCAACAACATAAGCCCGAAGCAAACATTCTTCCAGTAAAGGCATCTGAAGCTCACAGTGCAAATGGTCCCTCACAATCAGAAATATTATCCGGAAGTAATGCAGTATGAAAAAATAAACGATAGGTTACAGTAAATATTTATGGTATTTTATTTATTGTATTAGATTTGTCCCATCACTTATTCCAAATTGGAATTCATGTGGCCACTTGATGAATGTGTAGAATTTTTTGATTAATAAAAATTTATTCATTTTTTTATTATTTATTCTTAAAATTTTATCTTGCATTTTACTTTATGTTTTTATCATGCACAACTTCTTTTACAGTTTTAATTTATAAATCAAAATAAGAATTAAGGAGAAATGATGCCAGACAAAACAAACTTTAAAAAAAAAATCACAAAATGTTTGGAGCCAAAGATTGCATTTTGATGTCTTCTATATGTTGTGATAAGTTGAGCTAATTCCACATTCTTTGTTGAAATTGAACAGTAAGTGGTTAACTTCTTATTTTAAATAAGTAAATTGGTAGAGTCAATCATCTTATAATATAATCTCGCCATGTATAAGATAATCCATAATTCAAAGAAAAACTTCGATATGACCTATATGTAGTCGATTCATAGTGAACATCCCAATCACGTGTTCCAGGCAAGTAATCAACATTTCCATCCACTAATTTTTCCATGGAATACCTCCGAGTTAAATTTTCATTTTTAATATAATATAAATTTTTATTATATTAATATGTAGTGTAATAATAATTCACAATTCAAGTCATATAGTTTTTTATCATTTCACTATTTAATTAAATAACAATCTAATTATATACGATTGTCAATGATATTTTTCACATTAATTTTTGACCTTAGTTCAAATTTATTCATTTAATTGATACTTTAGTATTTATTTTCATGTAGTTTCAACTTGATATTTGGGAAAAGAACCTCCGGAAAAAGTAATTTTTAGTTCGAAGTCGATTAAATCAAATTATCATCACATGATACTATTTAATACAACTTAATAATATTTTATTCCACTAAGTAAATATTGTTGCACTCTAAAATTAGATTGATTTATTCCTATGTTCCCGTTATTTAATAGAGAAATATTTAACTAACCCCTTTATAAAAATATCCTTAAAAACTAAAATTAACACCACTACTATTTATTTTTCACATCTAATTCTGAAATCCTCAATTTGCTTCTTATCAACTTTTCATACGCAAATCTCATTTTCGTTTAGTTTCAGTGATACTTTAACTGAAACACTTTGGCCAAATATTTTAAAAAATTGGACATTGCAAATTAATTATTAGCTAGTGGAGATTTCTTATCTCCTAATCAGGTTATAAATATCTTATGAATGTTCGCTTTTCGATCATATATTTGTGACATTACCATGTATAAAGTATATTAGCCATTAAAGAACTTACTTGCGAATAAGTCAAATTAAAGTACTCTAGATGGAGTAGTCCATGACATTCATCTATAGATTTAGAAAATATTACTTTAAATAATTTATTCTTGATAGTAGTCCAAATAAATAATTTAATAATTCCTGATTCAGTATTTTGAATATAATTGATTTACACGAATATACTATATTCGAATCTCTTTTGACATGATTAAAACAAATAATCAAATATGTATGTTATAGTCTTTTAAGACCTTCATTCCTATCAACAACTACAACCCATGCATCTATAATAACACATGATATACATGATCTAAGACATGTATGGAATATCATTTCTGTTTAGATTATCATATGTAATTATATATCATAACTTATAATATATATAAATATTTAATTTCATAATAAACACAATAAATAATTGTATATTATAACCAGGATCCTAACATATATATATATACATGTGCGACATACGGGTGTAAATTATATGTTTTACCGTGGGTTACTTCGACGCATCTTTGTTAGGTTCACTTTTCTGGAGTCCATTTATAGTTTGATTTCTAAGATTTGATTTGTTTTGTCAAATAGAGATTATTAAGAGATTGGCACACTTTTATATTTTGTTTTTTTTTGGAAAAAATAATAATTTAAAATATTTATCTCTTATTTGTTGTCCAATGTCAAGTTTAACAAAATAGATTATTTTATTTTGCGATTCAATATTATTCTACATTTTATACGTATGATATTCATCAACGAAAAAAAATAAATCATTAAGCAAATTAATCTTGCTATCTTGAATATAATGACACAAATGGTATCAATCGGACGGAAGAAAAAACAAGTTATGTGCTTGGAATCACTTTGCTAATTTATTCGATATAATGGTACATATGGAAAAATGACATTTTTTAACTTGTAAGAGCTGATTCTATGGTGCTAACCCCTGTCGTTGCATATCAGTGGTATCACGCCATGACAAGAATATTGTTTTATAAGTGGGTTTGAAAATAGTATTTTCGTCGAACAAACTAGTAGTTTTTTAGCGGCGAAAATATATTATTCACTTAAACTAGAAAATCAGGACTAATTAGTCAATTTAACAAATGTAGTTACAAATCAATTTAAAAAATAGATAAATGTATACTTATGTATAATTGTTCTAATTATTATTTTCAGATTTGCCGGCATCTGGCGTGCGCTTACTCGAATAGATTCTACTTAATGTGCAATTGAATCCATACATGCTTTGATATCTATAGATTAATCCTTATTTAAATTAAGTCCAGGAGCTATAATTTTTAAAATAATTGTTCCAATTTTCTAGCTTGAATGAAATGAAAGTGGAAAACATTGACTAAGAATAATTAATATTGGTCGTAACCGGGTGGCTGACTACAAGTCAATATATATATACTCAAGAGGACACAAATAATAATAATAATAATAATTATAATAGAGTTGCATTTGAAAAGATTCCAAAAGGTCACGTTCCAACAGCTTTCCTTTAATTTTGCATTTATGGGACTATATAAGCTCCAAAAACATGCATGCAAGTGTATCAGTATCACTCACAAACTCCACTTGCAAATTAGTACTGCTAGCTCCAGTAGTTATACAAATTAGCTCATTCAGGCTATAGTTAGTGAGTAGTGTTTCGATCGAAAATATCATGTTTATGGAGTCGAACAATATCGTACAAAAATTGAAGCCATATGTTGGAGTAATTTTACTTCAATTCGGAAGTGCGGGTTTTGCCATTGTTGCCAAATCTGCTCTAAATCAAGGAACCAGTCATTACACTTTTGCTGTCTATAGGAATGCTTTTGCTGCACTTCTCTTTGCTCCTTTTGCCTTGTTTCTAGAGAGGAAAACTCGCCCCAAAATGACGTTCACTATTTTTCTTAAGATCATGTTACTTGGCCTATTAGAGTAAGTATTCTAAAACCGTCACGTGTACGTACATATTTGTATTCTTCTAGTTATTAATCATGATTTTTGTGCCTTCACAGTCCGGTTTTCGGTCAGAATCTTTTCTACGCCGGAATGAACTATACATCAGCCACCGTTACTTCAGCCATGTGCAATCTTATTCCAGCTCTAACTTTTTTACTGGCTTGGATTCTAAGGTAACCTTCGTCGTGTGCTCGTCTTTTATATATCTATGGTGCATTAACCATAAAACGTCTCATGAGCAGCGGTATATGGTAATTAATCTTGATATCATCATGTTTTGCAGGCTTGAGAAGGTGAACTTCAAAAAATTAGGGAGTCATGCAAAGATTTGGGGAACAATGGTTACTCTAGGTGGAGCCATGGTTATGACTCTTATTAGAGGACCCATTTTAGGATTACCTTGGACACATGGTTCCAACAATTCTTCTAGTTCTGCAAATAATGGGGAGGATCCTGTTAAGGGTGCTCTTATGATCGGAGCAGGATGTTTGGGTTATTCTTTGTTTTACATTCTTCAGGTAATTCTTTTCGATTTCATATTTTTGTTTTTATTCCGATCCTGTTTCAACTATTAGTTTTATAGAAAAAGCTGATAGAGAAACTAATTGAATATTTTTTATGGTTAATAGGCAAACACATTAAAGACATACTCGGCTGGACTTTCCCTAACAACTCTTATATGCACATTCGGATCATTACAAGGAACTGCACTCACTTTCATGGTAGAGAGGGGCAATACTGGAATTTGGGCTCTTGGATGGAATGCCAAACTTTTAGCCTATGTTTATGGGGTAAGACACTCGATTTTTCCTATCTCATTCCTATTGAAAACTAGTAAAAAAAGAGATGATGTTTTTATTCATAACAAGGTTTGTTTGGTGTAGGGAATAGTCTCTTCTGGGATTACATATTACGTCTCCGGGGTGATAATGAAAGAAAAAGGACCTGTTTTTGTGACAGCTTTTAATCCTTTGAGTATGGTCATCGTCGCCGTGTTGAGTTCTTTCATTTTGGCAGAGCAATTAGATGTCGGAAAGTAAGTATCCTACTAATCATATATTTTTTATTATACATTGGAAAAACAAAAATAAATTTTGAGAATCCTGAACTAATTAATTAATAATTGCAGGGTGAGTGGAGCCGCTGTTATTGTTATTGGGTTGTACCTTGTGATATGGGGTAAAAGCAAAGAACAAAAAGACGTAGATTTAATTACTTTGCAACAACATAAGCCCGAAGCAAACATTCTTCCAGTAAAGGCATCTGAAGCTCACAGTGCAAATGGTCCCTCACAATCAGAAATATTATCCGGAAGTAATGCAGTATGAAAAAATAAACGATAGGTTACAGTAAATATTTATGGTATTTTATTTATTGTATTAGATTTGTCCCATCACTTATTCCAAAATGGAATTCATGTGGCCACTTGATGAATGTGTAGAATTTTTTGATTAATAAAAATTTATTCATTTTTTTATTATTTATTCTTAAAATTTTATCTTGCATTTTACTTTATGTTTTTATCATGCACAACTTCTTTTACAGTTTTAATTTATAAATCAAAATAAGAATTAAGGAGAAATGATGCCAGACAAAACAAATTTTAAAAAAAAAATCACAAAATGTTTGGAGCCAAAGATTGCATTTTGATGTCTTCTATATGTTGTGATAAGTTGAGCTAATTCCACATTCTTTGTTGAAATTGAACAGTAAGTGGTTAACTTCTTATTTTAAATAAGTAAATTGGTAGAGTCAATCATCTTATAATTTAATCTCGCCATGTATAAGATAATCCATAATTCAAAGAAAAACTTCGATATGACCTATATGTAGTCGATTCATAGTGAACATCCCAATCACGTGTTCCAGGCAAGTAATCAACATTTCCATCCACTAATTTTTCCATGGAATACCTCCGAGTTAAATTTTCATTTTTAATATAATATATATTTTTATTATATTAATATGTAGTGTAATAATAATTCACAATTCAAGTCATATAGTTTTTTATCATTTCACTATTTAATTAAATAACAATCTAATTATATACGATTCTCAATGATATTTTTCACATTAATTTTTGACCTTAGTTCAAATTTATCCATTTAATTGATACTTTAGTATTTATTTTCATGTAGTTTCAACTTGATATTTGGGAAAGGAACCTCCGGAAAAAGTAATTTTTAGTTCGAAGTCGATTAAATCAAATTATCATCACATGATACTATTTAATACAACTTAATAATATTTTATTCCACTAAAAAAATATTGTTGCTCTCTAAAATTAGATTGATTTTGTAGCACCCCGACCCCAACTTAATAGGAGTCGGGTTGCCACCGTGACTTTGAGAATTTTCCAAAGAAATATAAAATATTTCGTAAATAAATACAGCGGAAGACTTCGTTATAAAAACACGAGTATTTTTTTTTTCTTAACCTTAAAAGCTAACCATACAAAATTGACTCGTGTTATACCCACATTTGCAAATCAAAACCTTGTTATAAAAACATGAAAATATTACTTAAAAATCGAAAACAGTAATTTCCCAAATCATCAAGCATTATCTGATTTATAATCATTTACATATATTAAAAACATAACATATATACATGCTTCTAGAGGGAAGTCCATACAGCTGGCTACTCATCCACTTCGTCGTAAGCTAGACCTGAAAAAGATTAAATTGAGCAACGTAAGATTTGAGAAATCTTAGTGGATAACGATTATTAACTGTTACGCTGAAGAGATTAACCAATACGTCGAAAGTATCATCCAAGGTCCGAAGACCTGGCCTAACTCCAAGGTTCGAAGACCTGGTCTACTCCAAGGTTCGTCAACCTGGCCTAACTCCAAGGTCCAAAGACCTGGTCTACTCCAAGGTTCGTCAACCTGGCCTATCTTGTCTACACCAAGGTTCGTCAACCCCGGTACTTAACTCCAAGGTTCGTCAACCTGGTACTTTATCATGTCGTTTCATCTCATCCAACATAAGAGTTATTCTAATCAATATAACTGAAATTAAACGTTACCCACTTGACGTTTCACTTAGATGCGGGGATGGCTCCTGAAGTGTCCGGTTGTCTCGTACTGCACTCGACCATTCATTAACATTTAAATTTTAAAACACATTCAAAAACATGTACATACATATGCTTCTATTCTCTTCATTAAGCATCATCATGGATGTGTCTCAAAATGCCCAATATCACTTTTAATCATATCAACACAAAATGATTTTAAACCAGCAACTTATGATTTAAATGCACTCTTCATTGTAACAATTTCCATAAATCATATATTCATTCAAAATTCATTAAATTAATCATGCATTTACTGAAAATCCCTTATTTAATTATGCTAAAACAGTGGGTATAATTTCAAACCACAAAAACTTTAATAAAATATTTATCGTTACCGAAATTCATTCGAAAATGCTCTAAATCAATCAATCTTTTAAAAATTTACTATAAATAGTATAGTTACTGAAACATTCTGAAATTTATAATACAAACTTCTAACATCATGTATATAAACGTAGTAAAACAGATTTGAAAGATTCAAGTCGATCGATTTTATAAACTTTTTCTTCTAGAGTTAAAAACCCAAGAAATTCATTCAAAACAGCACCATCTTTGAAAATTCACCATAATTCGTGTATTACTCCAAAAATCACCAAATTTTAACCATAGACTCCCAACACCATATAAAACAGCATACTAAAACAGTTTTGAAAATTCAAAGTATAAAAATTTATAAAAATCTTTAAAGTTGACTGAAATTTCCAGAATTTTCACAAGGTGTTCAAACTCACATATTTCCTTAATGAAAATGTAATTTCGAGTTTTATAACCAATCATCCCCAATAAAACCACTTAACCCATTTTAGTACACATGCAAGAAGTTTAGACTTGGTAATCAAACATGCAAAGTCTATTTCAAAATGCAATTTCACAATCAATACTCAAAATAACATACTTTTGAGGATCTATCACATTTAACCAAATATCCAACAAATTTCATCATACTTGTAAAAAATCATTCTTAAATCATACATGCAATGATTTTGGGTAAAAGAATTAAACATGCAAAGCCTATTTTCACATCTATTTGCACAATCAACATTTAAAATGACATTTATTTGAAGATCAATCATAAAAACAAATTATTCAACAAAAACTTTTCATATTTGTGGGGATCCATCTTTAGATCACACATGCAATGAGTTTGTGTAAGGGAATCATACATGCAATACTTCTTTCAACATGAATTAGCACCCTTAACTCCAAAAGAGGACATATTTTGACAATCAACCACATAAAACAACATATGCAACAAAATTCATCACATACTAGAAATCTCTCTTTTGATAATACATGCAATCAATTTTTTAGCAACTTAAACATGATCTTAAAGAAGAAAATGATAAAGATTAGCAAAAATAAAGAAAAATTACCTTTTGACAGTAAAATGAAATCCTACACTTGAGCACACTTCTCCTTTCTACTTTCTATGTTCTTAACTTCTTTAACTCCTTTAGAAAAGAGGACTTTTTTGAAGGAAAAGTGAAGCTTTGAGAGAGTAGTGGTGTTAGAGATGAGTGGAAGAGAGTTGTAGAGATGAGAGATGTTTGTGTAGAAATAAAAACATAGAACAAGCACCACTAGAAAACAGAGCAAATGCGACGGGCGTTTCGCCCGTCGCCATTTTTTTTAAGTTTTGCGACGGTATGGCGACGGTATGGCGTCGGTGAAATTCCAACCCGTTTTCTTAAATGGGTTAAAAATAATGCGACGGTATGGCGACGGGATGGCGACGGTACGATAAATAAATAATTTAAAATTTTATTTTTAAACCATTGGCGACGGGATGGCGACGGTTTATACTAAAATATTTTTAAACAATTATTAATTTAATATAAATATATTTTACAAGAAATAATTATTATTATTTGGCGACGGGATGGCGACGGTATATAATAAAATATTTTTAAACAATTATTAATTTAATATAAATATATTTTAAAAATATGGCGTCGGGTTTGCGACGGGCTTTAAGAAATAATTATTATTATTTGGCGACGGGATGGCGACGGTATATAATAAAATATTTTTAAACAATTATTAATTTAATATAAATATATTTTAAAAATATGGCGTCGGGTTTGCGACGGGCTTTAAGAAATAATTATTATTATTTGGCGACGGGATGGCGACGGTACGATAAATAAATAATTTAAAATTTTATTTTTAAACCATTTCATTGACTTACCGACGCCATACCGACGCTATTTTTATTTTTAAAATAAATTAAATATTATTATTGATATATTTTAGGATAAAATATAAATATATATTATTGGTTATTTTATACCGACGCTATACCGACACTAACTACTATTTAATTTTTAAAAGTTTTTTATTATTAAGAATTCTAGAAAATATATTTAAACGTTTGCGTCGGTATGGCGACGGTACGATAAATAAATAATTTAAAATTTTATTTTTAAACCATTTCATTGACTTACCGACGCCTATTTAATTTTTAAAAGTTTTTTATTATTAAGAATTCTAGAAAATATATTTAAACGTTTGCGTCGGTATGGCGACGGTACGATAAATAAATAATTTAAAATTTTATTTTTAAACCATTTCAATGACTTACCGACGTCATACCGACGCTATTTTTATTTTCAAAATAAATAAAATATTATTATTAATATATTTTAGAATAAAATATAAATATATATTATTGGTTATTTTATACCGCCGCTATACCGACGCTAATTACTATTTAATTTTTACACCGTAAGGATTAACAACTATCAAATTGTCAATCGTAGCCGATAATTGAACTATAAGTCGACACTCGATATACATATTATATATATATCACGAGTCCGTACTATAATACGTAGTTCGTAAATACTATGCGTTGTAACGATTTTTCTAGTTAACTTAAAGTAATAATCACTAACAAAATTTTCTTTTCTTTTTTATATTTTGCATAATTAAATGATTAGTCACAACGACTAGTAGTTCACTAAATAATATTTTATTTTTGTGTCACATCTTACAACTACCAATTACAATATATAAGTTCAAATTTATTTTAGGAGGTGATAAATTAAGTTTTAAACAATTTTTGAGTGAATATGAAATGAAAATGAAACGAACAAGTACCTAAAAATATAAAAAATGATAAATAAACAATGAATTGTTTTAAATGATTGGTGAAATAAGTGAAGAACTCACTCATAAACGAATATTAATTATGTTAAGAGAACATTACTTTTAAATGAATATATATATATATATATATATATATATATATATATTTGTAAGAAATGTGTGATTAGAAATTTATATAAGATATTTGACTGATATAAACTCAGGATCATACAATCACTTTGAAAATTTTCACACTCCCGCTAAATAGTGGCGACGGGATAGCGTCGGGATGGCGACGGGATTTAAATTTTTGAAAATTTTCACACTCCCGCTAAATAGTGGCGACGGGATAGCGACAGGATGGCGACGGGATTTAAATTTTTGAAAATTTTCACACTCCCGCTAAAAAATGGCGACGGGATAGCGACGGGATGGCGACGGGATAGCGTCGGGTTGGCGACGGGATTTAAATTTTTGAAAATTTTCACACTCCCGCTAAATCTTATTAGGCGCCATATTCAATTTTTTTTCACAAATAGTGGCGACGGGATAGCGTCGGGTTGGCGACGGGTTTTAAATTTTCGAAAATTTTCACTCCCGCTAAATTTTCGAAAATTTTACAAATTGTTACTCTATATAAAGCCTCATATTCACAACTTCATAATCCAAATCTTCAATCTCTTCTTCCATTTTTCATTACATGTATCATCTAATATTTTTATTTATATTTTGTTATATTTTGATTTTAATGTGCACTAATATCTTGTTGTTTTGTTTAATTGTGTAGGACAATTAAAAAGGGTAATTACGAATCAATCCCTTACAATTCAATTTTGTTTTTTAATTATTCCTTATGATATGAATTCTATGTATTAATATTCTTACACTTTCTATTATGAATCCTAATTTTTTTATATTTCTTATAGGAAAAATTGTTAAATACAAATAAAGAGAAAAGAAAAGGTATGTATTATATTTTTTAATTCGTTTTTATGGCTTAATGTTTATTATCAATTCCAATTTTTTTTATTCTTGATGTATTTTGCTATATTCTTGATATTTATGTTGAAGTAGATAAATTATTAGTGTTTATGTTGATTTATTATTTTTGATGTTTAATCTTTTAATGTTTGATACATTTGAATCAGTGCAAGAGGTTGATATCTCCAATTATTGATGAAATTCTGAAATTGCAGCCGGTTGCTCGATATGTTGCAGCAACCCGGCTGCATATTTTTTTACAAAATTTACCAGAAACGCGACGGGATTGCGACGGTCTTCAAATGTTTGAAGACCGTCGCCAACCCGACGCCAAATTATTATTATTTGGTGACGGGATGGCGACGGGTTTGCGACGGGTTTCAAGAAATAATTATTATTATTTGGCGACGGGATGGCGACGGTATATAATAAAATATATACAATTATTAATTTAATATAAATATATTTTAAACATATGGCGTCGGGTTTGCGACGGGCTTCAAGAAATAATAATTATTATTTGGCGACGGGATGGCGACGGTATATAATAAAATATATATAATTATTAATTTAATATAAATATATTTTAAAAATATGGCGACGGTATTGCGTCGGTCAGTACCCGGCCAAAACCGGGTCAAGTGTTTAGGTAGATGGCGACGGGATAGCGACGGGATTTATTTTTGCGACGCCAAAATTGCGACGGGCCGATACCGTCGCTAAACCGTCGCAATTTCGGCTTTTGCGACGGTTTAGCGACGGTTTCGGCCGTCGCGTTTGCTCTGTTTTCTAGTAGTGAAGTTTCATTAAATGGTTTCAAGATGAGTCATTGTATGAAAGAATAAGGTGTTGATACCTAATACATGCAATGGTGTGGAGGCTTCTAAATTAGACACTTGTCATTTCCCAAATAAAATAAACATATCTCTCCCTTTATATATATATATGTTTGTTAATAATTGTTAATTATATATATATATGTTAATCTATATATATATATGTTTTAATTTATATATATGTTAATGAAATTATATATATTACACATGCAACTTATCCATTTTTCGTTCGTTCATAAAAATATTTCATGTCGAGTGCATCACGATCGAACTCGGTCTCTTCGGGTAGCTATCCTGCAAGACTTTTCAAACTTGAGAAAACATTAGCTCGTTATTTTCGATTAAACGTAAAACTCATTTAAAACATTAAATGAACGAGCAATAATAAAATATAAATAAAAATTGTATCTATATACTAAAACAATGCATGATTTTCGAAAATGGGGTGTTACAGATTTATTCCTGTGTTCCCGCCATGTATAATATAATCCATAATTCAAAGAAAAACTTCGATATGACCTATATGTAGTCGATTCATAGTGAACATCCCAATCACGTGTTCCAGGCAAGTAATCAACATTTCCATCCACTAATTTTTCCATGGAATACCTCCGAGTTAAATTTTCATTTTTAATATAATATATATTTTTATTATATTAATATGTAGTGTAATAATAATTCACAATTCAAGTCATATAGTTTTTTATCATTTCACTATTTAATTAAATAACAATCTAATTATATACGATTCTCAATGATATTTTCCACATTAATTTTTGACCTTAGTTCAAATTTATCCATTTAATTGATACTTTAGTATTTATTTCATGTGGTTTCAACTTGATATTTGGGAAAAGAACCTCCGGAAAAAGTAATTTTTAGATCGAAGTCGATTAAATCAAATTATCATCACATGATACTATTTAATACAACTTAATAATATTTTATTCCACTAAGTAAATATTGTTGCACTCTAAAATTAGATTGATTTATTCCTGTGTTCCCGTTATTTAATTGAGAAATATTTAACTAACCCCTTTATAAAAATATCCTTAAAAACTAAAATTAACACCACTACTATTTATTTTTCACATCTAATTCTGAAATCCTCAATTTGCTTCTTATCAACTTTTCATACGCAAATCTCATTTTCGTTTAGTTTCAGTGATACTTTAACTGAAACACTTTGGCCAAATATTTTAAAAAATTGGACATTGCAAATTAATTATTAGCTAGTGGAGATTTCTTATCTCCTAATCAGGTTATAAATATCTTATGAATGTTCGCTTTTCGATCATATATTTGTGACATTACCATGTATAAAGTATATTAGCCATTAAAGAACTTACTTGCGAATAAGTCAAATTAAAGTACTCTAGATGGAGTAGTCCATGACATTCATCTATAGATTTAGAAAATATTACTTTAAATAATTTATTCTTGATAGTAGTCCAAAAATAAATAATTTAATAATTCCTGATTAAGTATTTTGAATATAATTGATTTACACGAATATACTATATTCGAATCTCTTTTGACATGATTAAAACAAATAATCAAATATGTATATTATAGTCTTTTAAGACCTTCATTCCTATCAACGACTACAACCCATGCATCTATAATAACACATGATATACATGATCTAAGACATGTATGGAATATCATTTCTGTTTAGATTATCATATGTAATTATATATCATAACTTATTATATATATAAATATTTAATTTCATAATAAACACAATAAATAATTGTATATTATAACCAGGATCCTAACATATATATATACATGTGCGCCATACGGGTGTAAATTATATGTTTTACCGTGGGTTACTTCGACGCATCTTTGTTAGGTTCACTTTTCTGAAGTCCATTTATAGTTTGATTTCTAAGATTTGATTTGTTTTGTCAAATAGAGATTATTAAGAGATTGGCACACTTTTATATTTTGTTTTTTTTTTTTTGAAAAAAATAATAATTTAAAATATTTATCTCTTATTTGTTGTCCAATGTCAAGTTTAACAAAATAGATTATTTTATTTTGCGATTCAATATTATTCTACATTTTATACGTATGATATTCATCAACGAAAAAAATAAATCATTAAGCAAATTAATCTTGCTATCTTGAATATAATGACACAAATGGTATCAATCGGACGGAAGAAAAAAACAAGTTATGTGCTTGGAATCACTTTGCTAATTTATTCGATATAATGGTACATATGGAAAAATGACATTTTTTAACTTGTAAGAGCTGATTCTATGGTGCTAACCCCTGTCGTTGCATATCAGTGGTATCACGCCATGACAAGAATATTGTTTTATAAGTGGGTTTGAAAATAGTATTTTCGTCGAACAAACTAGTAGTTTTTTAGCGGCGAAAATATATTATTCACTTAAACTAGAAAATCAGGACTAATTAGTCAATTTAACAAATGTAGTTACAAATCAATTTAAAAAATGTTCTAATTATTATTTTCAGATTTGCCGGCGTCTGGCGTGCGCTTACTCGAATAGATTCTACTTAATGTGCAATTGAATCCATACATGCTTTGATATCTATAGATTAATCCTTATTTAAATTAAGTCCAGGAGCTATAATTTTTAAAATAATATAATTGTTCCAATTTTCTTGCTTGAATGAAATGAAAGTGGAAAACATTGACTAAGAATAATTAATATTGGTCGTAACCGGGTGGCTGACTACAAGTCAATATATAGTCATAAGAGGACACAAATAATAATAATAATAATAATTATAATAGAGTTGCATTTGAAAAGATTCCAAAAGGTCACGTTCCAACAGCTTTCCTTTAATTTTGCATTTATGGGACTATATAAGCTCCAAAAACATGCATGCAAGTGTAACAGTATCACTCACAAACTCCACTTGCAAATTAGTACTGCTAGCTCCAGTAGTTATACAAATTAGCTCATTCAGGCTATAGTTAGTGAGTAGTGTTTCGATCGAAAATATCATGTTTATGGAGTCGAACAATATCGTACAAAAATTGAAGCCATATGTTGGAGTAATTTTACTTCAATTCGGAAGTGCGGGTTTTGCCATTGTTGCCAAATCTGCTCTAAATCAAGGAACCAGTCATTACACTTTTGCTGTCTATAGGAATGCTTTTGCTGCACTTCTCTTTGCTCCTTTTGCCTTGTTTCTAGAGAGGAAAACTCGCCCCAAAATGACGTTCACTATTTTTCTTAAGATCATGTTACTTGGCCTATTAGAGTAAGTATTCTAAAACCCTCACGTGTACGTACATATTTGTATTCTTCTATTTATTAATCATGATTTTTGTGCCTTCACAGTCCGGTTTTCGGTCAGAATCTTTTCTACGCCGGAATGAACTATACATCAGCCACCGTTACTTCAGCCATGTGCAATCTTATTCCAGCTCTAACTTTTTTACTGGCTTGGATTCTAAGGTAACCTTCGTCGTGTGCTCGTCTTTTATATATCTATGGTGCATTAACCATAAAACGTCTCATGAGCAGCGGTATATGGTAATTAATCTTGATATCATCATGTTTTGCAGGCTTGAGAAGGTGAACTTCAAAAAATTAGGGAGTCATGCAAAGATTTGGGGAACAATGGTTACTCTAGGTGGAGCCATGGTTATGACTCTTATTAGAGGACCCATTTTAGGATTACCTTGGACACATGGTTCCAACAATTCTTCTAGTTCTGCAAATAATGGGGAGGATCCTGTTAAGGGTGCTCTTATGATCGGAGCAGGATGTTTGGGTTATTCTTTGTTTTACATTCTTCAGGTAATTCTTTTCGATTTCATATTTTTGTTTTTATTCCGATCCTGTTTCAACTATTAGTTTTATAGAAAAAGCTGATAGAGAAACTAATTGAATATTTTTTATGGTTAATAGGCAAACACATTAAAGACATACTCGGCTGGACTTTCCCTAACAACTCTTATATGCACATTCGGATCATTACAAGGAACTGCACTCACTTTCATGGTAGAGAGGGGCAATACTGGAATTTGGGCTCTTGGATGGAATGCCAAACTTTTAGCCTATGTTTATGGGGTAAGACACTCGATTTTTCCTATCTCATTCCTATTGAAAACTAGTAAAAAAAGAGATGATGTTTTTATTCATAACAAGGTTTGTTTGGTGTAGGGAATAGTCTCTTCTGAGATTACATATTACGTCTCCGGGGTGATAATGAAAGAAAAAGGACCTGTTTTTGTGACAGCTTTTAATCCTTTGAGTATGGTCATCGTCGCCGTGTTGAGTTCTTTCATTTTGGCAGAGCAATTAGATGTCGGAAAGTAAGTATCCTACTAATCATATATTTTTTATTATACATTGGAAAAACAAAAATAAATTTTGAGAATCCTGAACTAATTAATTAATAATTGCAGGGTGAGTGGAGCCGCTGTTATTGTTATTGGGTTGTACCTTGTGATATGGGGTAAAAGCAAAGAACAAAAAGACGTAGATTTAATTACTTTGCAACAACATAAGCCCGAAGCAAACATTCTTCCAGTAAAGGCATCTGAAGCTCACAGTGCAAATGGTCCCTCACAATCAGAAATATTATCCGGAAGTAATGCAGTATGAAAAAATAAACGATAGGTTACAGTAAATATTTATGGTATTTTATTTATTGTATTAGATTTGTCCCATCACTTATTCCAAATTGGAATTCATGTGGCCACTTGATGAATGTGTAGAATTTTTTGATTAATAAAAATTTATTCATTTTTTTATTATTTATTCTTAAAATTTTATCTTGCATTTTACTTTATGTTTTTATCATGCACAACTTCTTTTACAGTTTTAATTTATAAATCAAAATAAGAATTAAGGAGAAATGATGTCAGACAAAACAAACTTTAAAAAAAAAATCACAAAATGTTTGGAGCCAAAGATCGCATTTTGATGTCTTCTATATGTTGTGATAAGTTGAGCTAATTCCACATTCTTTGTTGAAATTGAACAGTAAGAGGTTAACTTCTTATTTTAAATAAGTAAATTGGTAGAGTCAATCATCTTATAATTTAATCTCGCCATGTATAAGATAATCCATAATTCAAAGAAAAACTTCGATATGACCTATATGTAGCCGATTCATAGTGAACATCCCAATCACGTGTTCCAGGCAAGTAATCAACATTTCAATCCACTAATTTTTCCATGGAATACCTCCGAGTTAAATTTTCATTTTTAATATAATATATATTTTTATTATATTAATATGTAGTGTAATAATAATTCACAATTCAAGTCATATAGTTTTTTATCATTTCACTATTTAATTAAATAACAATCTAATTATATACGATTCTCAATGATATTTTCCACATTTATTTTTGACCTTAGTTCAAATTTATCCATTTAATTGATACTTTAGTATTTATTTTCATGTAGTTTCAACTTGATATTTGGGAAAAGAACCTCCGGAAAAAGTAATTTTTAGTTTGAAGTCGATTAAATCAAATTATCATCACATGATACTATTTAATACAACTTAATAATATTTTATTCCACTAAGTAAATATTGTTGCACTCTAAAATTAGATTGATTTATTCCTGTGTTCCCGTTATTTAATAGAGAAATATTTAACTAACCCCTTTATAAAAATATCCTTAAAAACTAAAATTAACACCACTACTATTTATTTTTCACATCTAATTCTGAAATCCTCAATTTGCTTCTTATCAACTTTTCATACGCAAATCTCATTTTCGTTTAGTTTCAGTGATACTTTAACTGAAACACTTTGGCCAAATAGTTTAAAAAATTGGACATTGCAAATTAATTATTAGCTAGTGGAGATTTCTTATCTCCTAATCAGGTTATAAATATCTTATGAATGTTCGCTTTTCGATCATATATTTGTGACATTACCATGTATAAAGTATATTAGCCATTAAAGAACTTACTTGCGAATAAGTCAAATTAAAGTACTCTAGATGGAGTAGTCCATGACATTCATCTATAGATTTAGAAAATATTACTTTAAATAATTTATTCTTGATAGTAGTCCAAAAATAAATAATTTAATAATTCCTGATTCAGTATTTTGAATATAATTGATTTACACGAATATACTATATTCGAATATCTTTTGACATGATTAAAACAAATAATCAAATATGTATGTTATAATCTTTTAAGACCTTCATTCCTATCAACGACTACAACCCATGCATCTATAATAACACATGATATACATGATCTAAGACATGTATGGAATATCATTTCTGTTTAGATTATCATATGTAATTATATATCATAACTTATAATATATATAAATATTTAATTTCATAATAAACACAATAAATAATTGTATATTATAACCAGGATCCTAACATATATATATATACATGTGCGCCATACGGGTGTAAATTATATGTTTTACCGTGGGTTACTTCGACGCATCTTTGTTAGGTTCACTTTTCTGGAGTCCATATATAGTTATTTCTAAGATTTGATTTGTTTTGTCAAATAGAGATTATTAAGAGATTGACACACTTTTATATTTTGTTTTTTTTTTTTGAAAAAAATAATAATTTAAAATATTTATCTCTTATTTGTTGTCCAATGTCAAGTTTAACAAAATAGATTATTTTATTTTGCGATTCAATATTATTCTACATTTTATACGTATGATATTCATCAACGAAAAAAATAAATCATTAAGCAAATTAATCTTGCTATCTTGAATATAATGACACAAATGGTATCAATCGGACGGAAGAAAAAAACAAGTTATGTGCTTGGAATCACTTTGCTAATTTATTCGATATAATGGTACATATGGGAAAATGACATTTTTTAACTTGTAAGAGCTGATTCTATGGTGCTAACCCCTGTCGTTGCATATCAGTGGTATCACGCCATGACAAGAATATTGTTTTATAAGTGGGTTTGAAAATAGTATTTTCGTCGAACAAACTAGTAGTTTTTTAGCGGCGAAAATATATTATTCACTTAAACTAGAAAATCAGGACTAATTAGTCAATTTAACAAATGTAGTTACAAATCAATTTAAAAAATGTTCTAATTATTATTTTCAGATTTGCCGGCGTCTGGCGTGCGCTTACTCGAATAGATTCTACTTAATGTGCAATTGAATCCATACATGCTTTGATATCTATAGATTAATCCTTATTTAAATTAAGTCCAGGAGCTATAATTTTTAAAATAATATAATTGTTCCAATTTTCTTGCTTGAATGAAATGAAAGTGGAAAACATTGACTAAGAATAATTAATATTGGTCGTAACCGGGTGGCTGACTACAAGTCAATATATAGTCATAAGAGGACACAAATAATAATAATAATAATAATTATAATAGAGTTGCATTTGAAAAGATTCCAAAAGGTCACGTTCCAACAGCTTTCCTTTAATTTTGCATTTATGGGACTATATAAGCTCCAAAAACATGCATGCAAGTGTATCAGTATCACTCACAAACTCCACTTGCAAATTAGTACTGCTAGCTCCAGTAGTTATACAAATTAGCTCATTCAGGCTATAGTTAGTGAGTAGTGTTTCGATCGAAAATATCATGTTTATGGAGTCGAACAATATCGTACAAAAATTGAAGCCATATGTTGGAGTAATTTTACTTCAATTCGGAAGTGCGGGTTTTGCCATAGTTGCCAAATCTGCTCTAAATCAAGGAACCAGTCATTACACTTTTGCTGTCTATAGGAATGCTTTTGCTGCACTTCTCTTTGCTCCTTTTGCCTTGTTTCTAGAGAGGAAAACTCGCCCCAAAATGACGTTCACTATTTTTCTTAAGATCATGTTACTTGGCCTATTAGAGTAAGTATTCTAAAACCCTCACGTGTACGTACATATTTGTATTCTTCTATTTATTAATCATGATTTTTGTGCCTTCACAGTCCGGTTTTCGGTCAGAATCTTTTCTACGCCGGAATGAACTATACATCAGCCACCGTTACTTCAGCCATGTGCAATCTTATTCCAGCTCTAACTTTTTTACTGGCTTGGATTCTAAGGTAACCTTCGTCGTGTGCTCGTCTTTATATATCTATGGTGCATTAACCATAAAACGTCTCATGAGCAGCGGTATATGGTAATTAATCTTGATATCATCATGTTTTGCAGGCTTGAGAAGGTGAACTTCAAAAAATTAGGGAGTCATGCAAAGATTTGGGGAACAATGGTTACTCTAGGTGGAGCCATGGTTATGACTCTTATTAGAGGACCCATTTTAGGATTACCTTGGACACAGGGTTCCAACAATTCTTCTAGTTCTGCAAATAATGGGGAGGATCCTGTTAAGGGTGCTCTTATGATCGGAGCAGGATGTTTGGGTTATTCTTTGTTTTACATTCTTCAGGTAATTCTTTTCGATTTCATATTTTTGTTTTTATTCCGATCCTGTTTCAACTATTAGTTTTATAGAAAAAGCTGATAGAGAAACTAATTGAATATTTTTGATGGTTAATAGGCAAACACATTAAAGACATACTCGGCTGGACTTTCCCTAACAACTCTTATATGCACATTCGGATCATTACAAGGAACTGCACTCACTTTCATGGTAGAGAGGGGCAATACTGGAATTTGGGCTCTTGGATGGAATGCCAAACTTTTAGCCTATGTTTATGGGGTAAGACACTCGATTTTTCCTATCTCATTCCTATTGAAAACTAGTAAAAAAAGAGATGATGTTTTTATTCATAACAAGGTTTGTTTGGTGTAGGGAATAGTCTCTTCTGGGATTACATATTACGTCTCCGGGGTGATAATGAAAGAAAAAGGACCTGTTTTTGTGACAGCTTTTAATCCTTTGAGTATGGTCATCGTCGCCGTGTTGAGTTCTTTCATTTTGGCTGAGCAATTAGATGTCGGAAAGTAAGTACCCTAATAATCATATATTTTTTATTATACATTGGAAAAACAAAATTAAATTTTGAGAATCTTGACTAATTAATTAATAATTGCAGGGTGAGTGGAGCCGCTGTTATTGTTATTGGGTTGTACCTTGTGATATGGGGTAAAAGCAAAGAACAAAAAGACGTAGATTTAATTACTTTGCAACAACATAAGCCCAAAGCAAACATTCTTCCAGTAAAGGCATCTGAAGCTCACAGTGCAAATGGTCCCTCACAATTAGAAATATTATCCGGAAGTAATGCAGTATGAAAAAATAAACGATTGATTACTGTAAATATTTATGGTATTTTATTTATTGTATTAGATTTGTCCCACCACTTATTCCAAATTGGAATTCATGTGGCAACTTGATGAATGTGTAGAAATTTTTGATTAATAAAAATTTATTCATTTTTTTATTATTTATTCTTAAAATTTTATCTTGCATTTTACTTTATGTTTTTATCATGCACAACTTCTTTTACAGTTTTAATTTATAAATCAAAATAAGAATTAAGGAGAAATGATGCCAGACAAAACAAACTTTAAAAAAAAAATCACAAAATGTTTGGAGCCAAAGATCGCATTTTGATGTCTTCTATATGTTGTGATAAGTTGAGCTAATTCCACATTCTTTCTTGAAATTGAACAGTAAGAGGTTAACTTCTTATTTTAAATAAGTAAATTGGTAGAGTCAATCATCTTATAATTTAATCTCGCCATGTATAAGATAATCCATAATTCAAAGAAAAACTTCGATATGACCTATATGTAGTCGATTCATAGTGAACATCCCAATCATGTGTTCCAGGCAAGTAATCAACATTTCAATCCACTAATTTTTCCATGGAATACCTCCGAGTTAAATTTTCATTTTTAATATAATATATATTTTTATTATATTAATATGTAGTGTAATAATAATTCACAATTCAAGTCATATAGTTTTTTATCATTTCACTATTTAATTAAATAACAATCTAATTATATACGATTCTCAATGATATTTTCCACATTAATTTTTGACCTTAGTTCAAATTTATCCATTTAATTGATACTTTAGTATTTATTTTCATGTAGTTTCAACTTGATATTTGGGAAAAGAACCTACGGAAAAAGTAATTTTTAGTTTGAAGTCGATTAAATCAAATTATCATCACATGATACTATTTAATACAACTTAATAATATTTTATTCCACTAAGTAAATATTGTTGCACTCTAAAATTAGATTGATTTATTCCTGTGTTCCCGTTATTTAATAGAGAAATATTTAACTAACCCCTTTATAAAAATATCCTTAAAAACTAAAATTAACACCACTACTATTTATTTTTCACATCTAATTCTGAAATCCTCAATTTGCTTCTTATCAACTTTTCATACGCAAATCTCATTTTCGTTTAGTTTCAGTGATACTTTAACTGAAACACTTTGGCCAAATAGTTTAAAAAATTGGACATTGCAAATTAATTATTAGCTAGTGGAGATTTCTTATCTCCTAATCAGGTTATAAATATCTTATGAATGTTCGCTTTTCGATCATATATTTGTGACATTACCATGTATAAAGTATATTAGCCATTAAAGAACTTACTTGCGAATAAGTCAAATTAAAGTACTCTAGATGGAGTAGTCCATGACATTCATCTATAGATTTAGAAAATATTACTTTAAATAATTTATTCTTGATAGTAGTCCAAAAATAAATAATTTAATAATTCCTGATTCAGTATTTTGAATATAATTGATTTACACGAATATACTATATTCGAATCTCTTTTGACATGATTAAAACAAATAATCAAATATGTATGTTATAATCTTTTAAGACCTTCATTCCTATCAACGACTACAACCCATGCATCTATAATAACACATGATATACATGATCTAAGACATGTATGGATGTTAACGTGTATTTTGTACACGTTTCTCTTGTGATATATTGCGTTAATTGATATGCTTTTAGTCCATATCTCATAATTTTATGCTTCTATTGCTATATCTAGGTGTTTGGATGAGAATGGATTGAAAAGATGACAAAAAGGGACGAAAACGAATAAGATTGACTTTGCAAATGGATGGAAGCAGAAAGGTTACCAGAATTAAGCGTGACCAGAAGTCACGCCCAAAACATGCGAGCTTTCTGTCCTGGGACAAAGAAAAATTCAAGATTTCGACTTTTCAGCTGGATTTGACTTTGGATGCACGTTTTTAGTTCCCTAATATATTGAGATTTATTTTCTTTTATGTTAGGAATTTTATTTCCTTGTTTTGAATAATCCTAGTTGGAATAGGATTCTTAAAATCCTATCTTTTATTTGTTTCCTTGTTTAGTTAGGATTCCCCTAGGTTTAAATAAGTGGAATATTATTCCACAAAGACACCTTATCTTTTATTTACTATTCACGTTTTTATTTCTCTGGGGGATTTCGAATTCTTCAACTTTTGTAGACGATTCTTGATTATGTGTTGCTAAACACATAATTCTAGTCAAATGATTTTAAGGTTTGATTTCTTTTAATTTCGTGAGATTGCTTGTGCTTTTATCTTCATTGTTCTTTGAGTATTTACTTTTTCTCCGAGCCTTGTTGATAATATGTTTCAATAGGTTAGATAACCTGATCAATTATTTAATCTTTGAAATCGTATTTAGCTAATTAGGACCCAAATCCGTAATTGTTTGGTAAACCCTAATATTCGTAGCAGTTAGCGACGTTGATTATGGACAAGTTTTCGATTAGTCGTTATGGGAATTAGTGATCCGGTTTAAATAATCCGAGCTTGCGTGTTTATTGATCGGAATTAGTGTTTTTCTAGTGCTTGAATGCTATCGGTAGATTACATCCTAAGAGCTTGTTTAGGGTTGTCTTATTGATAAGAGCAGTAATCAAAGAGCTTGTTTTGATTATCGAAGACGTAAGGAAAAACGAGGTCGTCAGAGCTTGTTGACGACTATAGCTAATTTATTTAAGGACATTGAACTATTTTATTTGCAATCGATGATCGAATTATAGAATCAATACCGAAATATCCGAAGACTAGAATCTCATCTCTCATTGAATTCGAAATTTACCTTTTTGCTTGCGTTTTAATTTACGTTTAAATTGTCTTCAAATTATTTTTTAGTTAATCAAAATCCAAAACCCCTTTTTAATTGATATTAGTAACTTAGGAATTATTTCTACACCATTCCCTGTGGATCGACCCTACTTGTCACTATTTACAAATATTTTCGAGTAGGTTATTTATTTTTGTTGGATTCGACACCCACCAAATTTTGGCGCCGTTGCCGGGGAACGGTGTTATAGATTTATTTCCTGTGCTACTAATATTTTTGTTTAGTTTTTTTTGTATTATTAGATCTCTTCATATAGGTGAATCTCAAATTGAGAAAGAAGCTCAACGTCTACAAAAAGAGATCTTGCAGCGTTCTTAGATGCCATGACTACAGTCGAGAGGACTTTAAAGGAGTTGTGGGCTATGCCAAACATTAATGAGCAATCTTCTTACTTTCAATACCCTACTTTTGAAGTTGATTTTGATTTAACAGATGAATTTATTCGCTCACTTCCTATTTTTCATGGTTTTGTAGGAGATGACACTCATAAGCATCTAAATGAGTTCCATGTGGTATGTTCAGTAATGAAACCAAGGGATGTCACTGACGATCAAATCAAGTTTCGAGCCTTTCTTTTATCTTTAGCAGACAATGCCAGAGATTGGTACTATGATTTGTCTTTTGGTTCAATCAAGATATGGGCTCAACTGGAAGCAAAATTCATAGAGAAATTTTTCTCTGCCTTCCGTGTTCAAGATGAGTCGTATGGACAAACTTATGATGGATTCTGGGGTGTTCCGCAGAGCAATTACAATCCATATTCCAACACTTACGATCCAAGATGGAGTTATCACTCCAATCTGAGCTACACCCCACGACTTCCTAGCTATTACGAACAACAAGGCCCACCGTTTCCTCAACAAACCCAATCGGTAAGTACGTCTTTGGAAGATATGATTAAAGCATTGGTCGCTAATACTCAGCAATTCCAACAAGGCGTACAACAATTTCGAAATGAGAACCAAAATGCCATAAAAAACTTAGAAAATCAAATGAGTCAAGTTGCTACTACCGTGAACGAGTTAGTATCCCAAAATTCAAGTAAACTGTCGTCCCAGGTCATCATAAATCCGAAGGAGAATGCCGATGCAGTTACACTACGAAGTGGGAATGAATTAAAAGAAGCAGAACCGTTTCAAGAATTAAGCGTGCCCACGCCTAAAACTCGAAACCCTTCTGTTGAAAATACTTCGAAATACGAGGATGAGAAAGAGCTGGAAAAAGAAGAGGAGCCTGTTACCAAGAAGAAACCGATGACATTTGTGATACCTCCTCCATTCCCTGATCGTTTTGCTAACTGTAAACAAGTGGTGGATATAGAAGATGAATCTCCAACATATGAGAAGGAAGTTGAAAAATATAAGATTCTTACATAATATGAGATTTTTGGGGAATATGAGCTTCTTAGAGAATATGAGATGTTTGAGGAAGATGAGATCAGTGACGAAGAAGAGGTGGAAGGTGAGTCGAGAGAGAAAAATGTGGACCATCAACTCACAAAACCAACGGAAACACTTACCGAGCAATCTGAGGTTATTAAGATCACTCCTCCAAAATATGAGAATGAAGTCACAAAATATGAGATTTTTGGGGAAGATGAGATCAGTGACGATGAAGAAGAGGATATGGAAGATGAATCTCCAACACTCGAAAAGGAGGTAACTTCAAAATGCAAAGACCCCGGTAAGTATATTATCTCTTGTAAGATAGGTGATGTGCAATTCGAGAACACTATGTTAGACCTTGAACATTCTGTAAATATCATGTCCCGTTCTATTTATGAGTCTTTGAATGTGAAAAAATTGAGAAAAACGGACATGATTATACAATTAATAGACGGGTCTACTGCATCTTCTAATGACTTTCTTGAGAACGTATTAGTCCATGTTAATGACTTAGCTTTTCCTACTGATTTTTGTGTTGTTGATATGGATGAAGATCAGTCTAGTAAGTTAGCTCCCATCCTTCTTGGAAAACCATTTTTGAAAACATCTAGGGCTAAAATTAATGTGCATGATGGAACTCTTACTATGAAATTTGAAGATGAATTTGTGATGTTTAATTTATATGATTCCATGAAGTATCCTACTAATGATTGCTCTATGTTTGGTTTAGATGCTACTAACTTTGTGATGCAGCGAATTTGCGAATTTAATGATGATGATCCACTAAAGGTAGCTTGGCATAATGATGGCTTTGAACCTCCGACTTAAGCCACTTGAGGCATAACTACGTCTAGCTGACAACGTTAAAGAATGACGCTTCTTGGGAGGCAACCCATGCTCGTTTTTTATTTTTCGCATTTTTTCTGTTTAAGTTTTTCTTTCCAAAACGCAGAAAGGTCACCAAAATTAAGCGTGACCATTCTGGTCACGCCTAAAATTGGTGAGCTTTCTGCTTCGTCCCCAGTTTTTCCTTTTGTTTTTCTTTCAAAAATCCAAAAAAATCGAAAAATCGGAAAATCCAAAAAAAAAAAAAAAAAATCGAAAAAATCATAAAATCCAAAAAAAGAAAATTGAAAAATAAACAAAATTAGGAAATAAGTATATATTTATATATATATATATTTTCTTAAAACAAAAAATTTTTTTTACCTTATTTTGTTAGTCAAATCTTTCAAAATCTTTCCTTAAACCCTTTTTTTTCTAAAACATAAATAAACAAATCACTTAAACCCCAATTTTCCACCATAACCTAATCTGCGCCGCCACTCTAACACCTATCTTCTCCATTCCAATTTTTTTGCAGCAACACCTCTCGCCGCTCTTCACCGCCGCATCCACCATCTTCTCTGGCATCATAGGCTGCACGAACACGACCTCCTACACGCGAACCCACGGCACCACCGGAACCCTAGCCTCTACCCGAAATCAAACCCGCGGTCGAAGAAGAGTCGAACCAATCCTCCGACCAACAGCAATCCGAGCCCTCCGCTGAAACAGGGAAGTCATCCTTCCAATTCTTGTTTTTCAATCTTATGCATTGTCGGTTTTTATATGCTTTACATTGAGGACAATGTCTGCATTAAGTGTGGGGGGGTGATTTCCAATTGCTTTGCATGTTCTCTGGTTTTGTTTAATTTTGGCACATGTTCTTTGGTTTTTGTTTACTTTTGGCGCAATAAAATTTTTCAAAATTTCTTTCGCTTTGTGATTGTAGAGTATAATTTTCGTTAATTGGTTGACCGAGTCTAGTTTGTTTGATTTGACTGTGTGCATGTTGATGGATTATCGTGTCGTATGAATTTCAATTGCTAGCACGACATTGAATGAGAATGATAGAATTGCACGTTTAGTTCGACCAACCCCACCATGTGAGCTTTTGAAGCCTTGATTTGATTGCATATCCATGTGAATTTTTCTTTCTTGTGTGAATCTTGCATGTGCGTGTTCTAGAACTTGCTTTGAACCATTTCAAGATTACATGATTGCGTGCACATTCGAAAGTGATAAAGGCATTAGGATTTAGCCACTTAGCCATATGAGCCTACCTTTTTATTTTCCCCTAGTGAGCCCACTTGAGCCTATTAGCCTATTTGTTGTTTTGAAAACCCGAACTTTGAGCATTCACCGTTTTTTGTATACCTCTTTGTTTTACCCGTCCACAAAATGAGTCGAACATCGAGAATATTATACTTGTTTGGGATTTAAGGACGACATTGTGTTTTGATTAAGTGTGGGGGACCTCGGAAGAAAAGAAAAAAGGAGGGTTTATCGAAAAGAAAAGAAAAAAAAAACAGAAAAAGAAAAAAATTATATTTCGAACAAGTTCGAAAAAGTTCGAAGAAAAAAAATAGAAAACAAAAGAAAAGAAAAGAAAAAAGGTTTGAGGAAAAGGAAAATGATAAAGCGAGTCGCGAGAGAGTATGAAAATAAAGGTATTTGGTTCCTTATTGCTAGAATTACCCAATAGCGTCTTGATGTTCTTCGAATTTATGGACTTAGCTTTTCATTATCTTTTTTTTATCCTACCCCGAGCCTTAAGCCCCATTACAACCGTGAATAAAAGACCTTTTTGATTCGTTTGTGCATACTTTCGATAGTAGTGGAGATTTCGGTGTATAAGCAAGCCTATGAGATCGTATTAACATGTTAAGAATTGAGCGATACACGAAATACCCTATACACGAGTGATTGGAGAGGATTGTGAGAATGGTCGTCTAATTTCGTGCATTTTTATTTTTCGAAGTGAGATTGTTGTGTTTGTTTTTGGTTCATAGTGGCATTGATTTCCTTGATATTCGCATGAGTCAACTTAACATTCTCGATTTTGTCATTTGGTTCATATAACTCTACTTGATCAAGTGTTTGAAGTTTATTGATTTTGCGTTGCCCAAATGTCAAACATTGCCCGAGACGTGCAATAGCTTAAGTGTGGGGGTGTTTATTAACGTGTATTTTGTACACGTTTCTCTTATGATATATTGCGTTAATTGATATGCTTTTAGTCCATATCTCATAGTTTTATGCTTCTATTGCTATATCTAGGTGTTTGGATGAGAATGGATTGAAAAGATGACAAAAAGGGACGAAAACGAATAAGATTGACTTTGCAAATGGATGGAAGCAGAAAGGTTACCAGAATTAAGCGTGACCAGAAGTCACGCCCAAAACATGCGAGCTTTCTGTCCTGGGACAAAGAAAAATTCAAGATTTCGACTTTTCAGCTGGATTTGACTTTGGATGCACGTTTTTAGTTCCCTAATATATTGAGATTTATTTTCTTTTATGTTAGGAATTTTATTTCCTTGTTTTGAATAATCCTAGTTGGAATAGGATTCTTAAAATCCTATCTTTTATTTGTTTCCTTGTTTAGTTAGGATTCCCCTAGGTTTAAATAAGTGGAATATTATTCCACAAAGACACCTTATCTTTTATTTACTATTCACGTTTTTATTTCTCTGGGGGATTTCGAATTCTTCAACTTTTGTAGACGATTCTTGATTATGTGTTGCTAAACACATAATTCTAGTCAAATGATTTTAAGGTTTGATTTCTTTTAATTTCGTGAGATTGCTTGTGCTTTTATCTTCATTGTTCTTTGAGTATTTACTTTTTCTCCGAGCCTTGTTGATAATATGTTTCAATAGGTTAGATAACCTGATCAATTATTTAATCTTTGAAATCGTATTTAGCTAATTAGGACCCAAATCCGTAATTGTTTGGTAAACCCTAATATTCGTAGCAGTTAGCGACGTTGATTATGGACAAGTTTTCGATTAGTCGTTATGGGAATTAGTGATCCGGTTTAAATAATCCGAGCTTGCGTGTTTATTGATCGGAATTAGTGTTTTTCTAGTGCTTGAATGCTATCGGTAGATTACATCCTAAGAGCTTGTTTAGGGTTGTCTTATTGATAAGAGCAGTAATCAAAGAGCTTGTTTTGATTATCGAAAACGTTAGGAAAAACGAGGTCGTCAGAGCTTGTTGACGACTATAGCTAATTTATTTAAGGACATTGAACTATTTTATTTGCAATCGATGATCGAATTATAGAATCAATACCGAAATATGCGAAGACTAGAATCTCATCTCTCATTGAATTCGAAATTTACCTTTTTGCTTGCGTTTTAATTTACGTTTAAATTGTCTTCAAATTATTTTTTAGTTAATCAAAATCCAAAACCCCTTTTTAATTGATATTAGTAACTTAGGAATTATTTCTACACCATTCCCTGTGGATCGACCCTACTTGTCACTATTTACAAATCTTTTCGAGTAGGTTATTTATTTTTGTTGGATTCGACACCCACCAATGGAATATCATTTCTGTTTAGATTATCATATGTAATTATATATCATAACTTATAATATATATATAAATATTTAATTTCATAATAAACACAATAAATAATTGTATATTATAACCGGGATCCTAACATATATATATACATGTGCGCCATACGGGTGTAAATTATATGTTTTACTGTGGGTTACTTCGACGCATCTTTGTTAGGTTCACTTTTCTGGAGTCCATTTATAGTTTGATTTCTAAGATTTGATTTGTTTTGTCAAATAGAGATTATTAAGAGATTGGCACACTTTTATATTTTGTTTTTTTTTTTTGAAAAAAATAATAATTTAAAATATTTATCTCTTATTTGTTGTCCAATGTCAAGTTTAACAAAATAGATTATTTTATTTTGCGATTCAATATTATTCTACATTTTATACGTATGATATTCATCAACGAAAAAAAGTAAATCATTAAGCAAATTAATCTTGCTATCTTGAATATAATGACACAAATGGTATCAATCGGACGGAAGAAAAGAACAATTTATGTGCTTGGAATCACTTTGCTAATTTATTCGATATAATGGTACATATGGAAAAATGACATTTTTTAACTTGTAAGAGCTGATTCTATGGTGCTAACCCCTGTCGTTGCATATCAGTGGTATCACGCCATGAAAAGAATATTGTTTTATAAGTGGGTTTGAAAATAGTATTTTCGTCGAACAAACTAGTAGTTTTTTAGCGGCGAAAATATATTATTCACTTAAACTAGAAAATCAGGACTAATTAGTCAATTTAACAAATGTAGTTACAAATCAATTTAAAAAATAGATAAATGTATACTTATGTATAATTGTTCTAATTATTATTTTCAGATTTGCCGGCATCTGGCGTGCGCTTACTCGAATAGATTCTACTTAATGTGCAATTGAATCCATACATGCTTTGATATCTATAGATTAATCCTTATTTAAATTAAGTCCAGGAGCTATAATTTTTAAAATAATTGTTCCAATTTTCTAGCTTGAATGAAATGAAAGTGGAAAACATTGACTAAGAATAATTAATATTGGTCGTAACCGGGTGGCTGACTACAAGTCAATATATATATACTCAAGAGGACACAAATAATAATAATAATAATAATTATAATAGAGTTGCATTTGAAAAGATTCCAAAAGGTCACGTTCCAACAGCTTTCCTTTCCTTTTGCATTTATGGGACTATATAAGCTCCAAAAACATGCATGCAAGTGTACCAGTATCACTCACAAACTCCACTTGCAAATTAGTGCTAGTTATACAAATTAGCTCATTCAGGCTATATATTGTTAGTGAGTAGTGTTTCGATCGAAAATATCATGTTTATGGAGTCGAACAATATCGTACAAAAATTGAAGCCATATGTTGGAGTAATTTTACTTCAATTCGGAAGTGCGGGTTTTGCCATAGTTGCCAAATCTGCTCTAAATCAAGGAACCAGTCATTACACTTTTGCTGTCTATAGGAATGCTTTTGCTGCACTTCTCTTTGCTCCTTTTGCCTTGTTTCTAGAGAGGAAAACTCGCCCCAAAATGACGTTCACTATTTTTCTTAAGATCATGTTACTTGGCCTATTAGAGTAAGTATTCTAAAACCCTCACGTGTACGTACATATTTGTATTCTTCTATTTATTAATCATGATTTTTGTGCCTTCACAGTCCGGTTTTCGGTCAGAATCTTTTCTACGCCGGAATGAACTATACATCAGCCACCGTTACTTCAGCCATGTGCAATCTTATTCCAGCTCTAACTTTTTTACTGGCTTGGATTCTAAGGTAACCTTCGCCGTGTGCTCGTCTTTTATATATCTATGGTGCATTAACCATAAAACGTCTCATGAGCAGCGGTATATGGTAATTAATCTTGATACCATCATGTTTTGCAGGCTTGAGAAGGTGAACTTCAAAAAATTAGGGAGTCATGCAAAGATTTGGGGAACAATGGTTACTCTAGGTGGAGCCATGGTTATGACTCTTATTAGAGGACCCATTTTAGGATTACCTTGGACACATGGTTCCAACAATTCTTCTAGTTCTGCAAATAATGGGGAGGATCCTGTTAAGGGTGCTCTTATGATCGGAGCAGGATGTTTGGGTTATTCTTTGTTTTACATTCTTCAGGTAATTAATTCTTTTGGATTTCATATTTTTGTTTTTATTCCGATCCTGTTTCAACTATTAGTTTTATAGAAAAAGCTGATAGAGAAACTAATTGAATATTTTTGATGGTTAATAGGCAAACACATTAAAGACATACTCGGCTGGACTTTCCCTAACAACTCTTATATGCACATTCGGATCATTACAAGGAACTGCACTCACTTTCATGGTAGAGAGGGGCAATACTGGAATTTGGGCTCTTGGATGGAATGCCAAACTTTTAGCCTATGTTTATGGGGTAAGACACTCGATTTTTCCTATCTCATTCCTATTGAAAACTAGTAAAAAAAGAGATGATGTTTTTATTCATAACAAGGTTTGTTTGGTGTAGGGAATAGTCTCTTCTGGGATTACATATTACGTCTCCGGGGTGATAATGAAAGAAAAAGGACCAGTTTTTGTGACAGCTTTTAATCCTTTGAGTATGGTCATCGTCGCCGTGTTGAGTTCTTTCATTTTGGCTGAGCAATTAGATGTCGGAAAGTAAGTACCCTAACAATCATATATTTTTTTATTATACATTGGAAAAACAAAAGTAAATTTTGAGAATCCTGAACTAATTAATGAATAATTGCAGGGTGAGTGGAGCCGCTGTTATTGTTATTGGGTTGTACCTTGTGATATGGGGTAAAAGCAAAGAACAAAAAGACGTAGATTTAATTACTTTGCAACAACATAAGCCCGAAGCAAACATTCTTCCAGTAAAGGCATCTGAAGCTCACAGTGCAAATGGTCCCTCACAATCAGAAATATTATCCGGAAGTAATGCAGTATGAAAAAATAAACGATAGGTTACAGTAAATATTTATGGTATTTTATTTGTTGTATTAGATTTGTCCCATCACTTATTCCAAATTGGAATTCATGTGGCAACTTGATGAATGTGTAGAATTTTTTGATTAATAAAAATTTATTCATTTTTTATTATTTATTCTTAAATTTTTTCTTGCGTTTTATTTTATGTTTTTATCATGCACAACTTCTTTTACAGTTTTAATTTATAAATCAAAATAAGAATTAAGGAGAAATGATGCCATAGTGACAAAACAAACTTTCAAAAAAATTCACAAAATGTTTGGAGCCAAAGATCGCATTTTGATGGCTTCTATATGTTGTGATAAGTTGAGCTAATTCTACATTCTTTGTTGAAATTGAACAGTAATAGGTTAACTTCTTATTTTCCATGTTGAATTTGCACTCGTTGTTGATGTGAATTCAAGAGTAGTTGGTGTGATATTGAAAAATAAATTTGTGAATAAATTTTAGTTTTATAAACTCAAAATGTTTGTTATAGCTGTTTGGAAGAGCGTACATTTTTAATTCATTATTAATACAAAATAGCATGTAATAATGTGTATGACAAACGTGCTAAATTCCAGCCATTAAATTCACCAAAACGTTTTTAATATTCAACACGACAATAGAATGGCTTAATGTTTAGAGCCTGATAAACAAGACTAAACTAATTACCACATAAGACACAAAACATAAAAAAAAGGACTTGAAATGTATGAAGTCTTAAAGTTATAGGATTAAAAATATAAATATTGAACTTGCATAATGAAAAAGGATACCACCTAATAGTCGCAACACTAAAAGTGTAACTTTGCCTTATTCATATATGAACTCAACCACTGTGAATTAAAATTTGCCTAGTTAATTAATGGATTTGTTTGCGCCTTATGTGTACCTTTAGGCTCGCCAACATGCTACTTGTAAGCTCATAATCATTAAAATTAAATTTGGATGATCAAATTATTTTGATTAAGTAAATTGTTAGAGTCAATCATCTTATAATTTAATCTCGCCATGTATAAGATAATCCACAAATCAAAGAAAAACTTCGATATGACTTATATGTAGTCGATTTATAGTGAACATCCCAATCACGTGTTCCAGGCAAGTGATCAACATTTCCATACACTAATTTTTCCATGGAATACCTCCGAGTTGAATTTCCATTTTTAATATAATATATATTTTTATTATATTAATATTTAGTATAATAAGAACTCACAATTCAAGTCATATAGTTTTTTTTTTTATCATTTCACGATTTAATTAAATAACAATCTAATTATATACGATTCTCAATGATATTTTCCACATTAATTTTTGACCTTAGTTCAAATTTATCCATTTAATTGATACTTTAGTATTTATTTTCATGTAGTTTCAACTTGATATTTGGGAAAGGAACCTCGGGAAGAAGTAATTTTTTGTTCGAAGTCGATTAAATCAAATTATCATCACATGATACTATTTAATACAACTTAATAATATTTTATTCCACTAAATAAATATTGTTGCTCTCTAAAATCAGATTGATTTATTCTTGTGTTCCCATTATTTAATAGAGAAATATTTAACTAACCCCTTTATAAAAATATCCTTAAAAACTAAAATTAACACCACTATTATTTATTTGTCACATCTTATTCTGAAATGCTCAATTTGCTCCATATCAACTTTTCATACGCAAATCTCATTTTCGTTTAGTTTCAGTGATACTTTAACTGAAACACTCTGGCCAAATATTTTAAAAAATTGGAAATTGCAAATTAATTATTAGTGGAGATTTCTTATCTCCTAATCAGGTTATAAATATCATATGAATGTTCTTTTCAATCATATATTTGTGACATTACCATGTATAAAGTACATTAGCCATTAAAGAACTTACTTGCGTATAAGTCAAATTAAAGTACTCTAGATGGAGTAGTCCATGACATTCATCTATAGATTTAGAAAATATTACTTTAAATAATTTATTCTTGATAGTAGTCCAAAAATAAATAATTTAATAATTCGTGATTCAGTATTTTGAATATAATTGATTTACACGAATATACTATATTCGAATCTCTATTGACATGATTAAGACAAATAATGAAATATGTATGTTATAGTCTTTTAAGACGTTCATTCCTATCAACGACTATAACCCATGCATCTATAATAACAAATGATATACATGATCTAAGACATGTATGGAATATCATTTCTGCTTAGATTATCATATGTAATTATATATTATAATTCTCATAACTTATAATATATATAAATATTTAATTTCATAATAAACACAATAAATAATTGTATATTATAACCAGGATCCTAACATATATATGTATATATATATATACATGTGCGCCATACGGGTGTAAACTATATGTTTTACAGTGGGTTACTTCGACACATCTTTATTAGGTTCACTTTTCTGGAATCCATTTATAGTTTGATTTCTAAGATTTGATTTGTTTTGTCAAATAGAGATTATTAAGAGATTGACACACTTTTATATTTTGTTTTTTTTTTTTGAAAAAAAATAATAATTTAAAATATTTATCTCTTATTTGTTGTCCAATGTCAAGTTTAACAAAATAGATTATTTTATTTTGCGATTAAATATTATTCTACATTTTATACGTAGGATATTCATCAGCGAAAAAAACAAATCATTAAGCAAATTAACCTTTCTATTTTCAATATGATGACACAAATGGTATCAATCGGACGAAAAAAAAAAACAAGTTATGTGCTTGGAATCACATTGCTAATTTATTCGATATAATGGTACATATGGAAAAATGACATTATTAAATTGTAAGAGCTGATTCTATTGTGCTAACCCCTGTCGTTGCATATATATAGGTGGTATCACGCCATGACAAGAATATTGTTTTCTAAGTGGGTTTGAGAGTAGTATTTTCGTCGAACAAAATAGTAGTTTTTTAGCGGCGGAAATATATTATTCACTTAAACTAGAAAATCAGGACCAATTAGTCAATTTAACAAATGTAGTTACGAATCAATTTTAAAAATAGATAAATGTATACTTATGCATAATTGTTCTAATTATTATTTTCAGATTTGCCGGCGTCTGGCGTGCGCTTACTCGAATAGATTCTACTTAATGTGCAATTGAATCCATACATGCTTTGATATCTATAGATTAATCCTTATTTAAATTAAGTCGAGGAGCTATAATTTTTAAAATAATATAATTGTTCCAATTTTCTAGCTTGAATGAAATGAAAGTGGAAAACATTGACTAAGAATAATTAATATTGGTCGTAAACGGGTGGCTGACTACAAGTCAATATATACTCATAAGAGGACACAAACAATAATAATAATAATAATAATAATAATAATAATAATAATAATAATAATAATTATAATAGAGTTGCATTTGAAAAGATTCCAAAAGGTCACGTTCCAACAGCTTTCCTTTCCTTTTGCATTTATGGGACTATATAAGCTCCAAAAACATGCATGCAAGTGTACCAGTATCACTCACAAACTCCACTTGCAAATTAGTGCTAGTTATACAAATTAGCTCATTCAGGCTATATATTGTTAGTGAGTAGTGTTTCGATCGAAAATATCATGTTTATGGAGTCGAACAATATCGTACAAAAATTGAAGCCATATGTTGGAGTAATTTTACTTCAATTCGGAAGTGCGGATTTTGCCATAGTTGCCAAATCTGCTCTAAATCAAGGAACCAGTCATTACACTTTTGCTGTCTATAGGAATGCTTTTGCTGCACTTCTCTTTGCTCCTTTTGCCTTGTTTCTAGAGAGGAAAACTCGCCCCAAAATGACGTTCACTATTTTTCTTAAGATCATGTTACTTGGCCTATTAGAGTAAGTATTCTAAAACCCTCACGTGTACGTACATATTTGTATTCTTCTATTTATTAATCATGATTTTTGTGCCTTCACAGTCCGGTTTTCGGTCAGAATCTTTTCTACGCCGGAATGAACTATACATCAGCCACCGTTACTTCAGCCATGTGCAATCTTATTCCAGCTCTAACTTTTTTACTGGCTTGGATTCTAAGGTAACCTTCGTCGTGTGCTCGTCTTTTATATATCTATGGTGCATTAACCATAAAACGTCTCATGAGCAGCGGTATATGGTGTTGAATAATATGAAACCCCGTAAATAATATTATTTATGATGGAACCTATATATAGGGTTACAAGAGAATCTACCGATATCATAACTTACCCTAACCTACCCTACAAACAAGGAAATAAAATATTCTTAAACTATAAATAATATATTACTATATATCTTAATAAGCAACATAATATGGAAAGATACTAATCTAAAATATGAAATATATTCTCTAACACTCCCCTGCAGTCGAAGCGTGAAAATCTTGAACAACGAGACTGGAACAGAAAACGTTAAACACTCAAATGATACCATATGCCAAACTCAACTGGAGGGCATACAAACGCGGAAAAATCAGCCCAAAATCAGCATCACTCTGCTGACAAAACGTAGAAACGAAAGCAAACCCTGAATAAAACGAACCCAGACAATTCACAAAATTGACTTGGTAGCGACGTAGATCAGAGTTGGTTGACGCTTAATACGAAAATTGGATCGAGCCTCCCTAGGGCGGAGGTGAACGATCGCGTTACAAAGGTGACGTGAAGTCACAAATCATGAAACCCTAGAAGTTGCGCCGGACGGGGTCGGCGACTTGAACATGACGAGATCAAGATACCATGGCTCGAAACCATGGCTCTGATACCATGTTGAATAATATGAAACCCCGTAAATAATATTATTGATGATGGAACCTATATATAGGGTTACAAGAGAATCTACCGATATCATAACTTACCCTAACCTACCCTACAAACAAGGAAATAAAATATTCTTAAACTATAAATAATATATTACTATATATCTTAATAAGCAACATAATATAGAAAGATACTAATCTAAAATATGAAATATATTCTCTAACAGTAATTAATCTTGATATCATCATGTTTTGCAGGCTTGAGAAGGTGAACTTCAAAAAATTAGGGAGTCATGCAAAGATTTGGGGAACAATGGTTACTCTAGGTGGAGCCATGGTTATGACTCTTATTAGGGGACCCATTTTAGGATTACCTTGGACACATGGTTCCAACAATTCTTCTAGTTCTGCAAATAATGGGGAGGATCCTGTTAAGGGTGCTCTTATGATCGGAGCAGGATGTTTGGGTTATTCTTTGTTATACATTCTTCAGGTAATTCTTTTCGATTTCATATTTTTGTTTTTATTCCGATCCTGTTTCAACTATTAGTTTTATAGAAAAAGCTGATAGAGAAACTAATTGAATATTTTTTATGGTTAATAGGCAAACACATTAAAGACATATATATGCACATTCGGATAATTACAAGGAACTGCACTCACTTTCATGGTAGAGAGGGGCAATACTGGAATTTGGGCTCTTGGATGGAATGCCAAACTTTTAGCCTATGTTTATGGGGTAAGACACTCGATTTTTCCTATCTCATTCCTATTGAAAACTAGTAAAAAAAGAGATGATGTTTTTATTCATAACAAGGTTTGTTTGGTGTAGGGAATAGTCTCTTCTGGGATTACATATTACGTCTCCGGGGTGATAATGAAAGAAAAAGGACCTGTTTTTGTGACAGCTTTTAATCCTTTGAGTATGGTCATCGTCGCCGTGTTGAGTTCTTTCATTTTGGCAGAGCAATTAGATGTCGGAAAGTAAGTATCCTACTAATCATATATTTTTTATTATACATTGGAAAAACAAAAATAAATTTTGAGAATCCTGAACTAATTAATTAATAATTGCAGGGTGAGTGGAGCCGCTGTTATTGTTATTGGGTTGTACCTTGTGATATGGGGTAAAAGCAAAGAACAAAAAGACATAGATTTAATTACTTTGCAACAACATAAGCCCGAAGCAAACATTCTTCCAGTAAAGGCATCTGAAGCTCACAGTGCAAATGGTCCCTCACAATCAGAAATATTATCCGGAAGTAATGCAGTATGAAAAAATAAACGATAGGTTACAGTAAATATTTATGGTATTTTATTTATTGTATTAGATTTGTCCCATCACTTATTCCAAATTGGAATTCATGTGGCCACTTGATGAATGTGTAGAATTTTTTGATTAATAAAAATTTATTCATTTTTTTATTATTTATTCTTAAAATTTTATCTTGCATTTTACTTTATGTTTTTATCATGCACAACTTCTTTTACAGTTTTAATTTATAAATCAAAATAAGAATTAAGGAGAAATGATGTCAGACAAAACAAACTTTAAAAAAAAAATCACAAAATGTTTGGAGCCAAAGATCGCATTTTGATGTCTTCTATATGTTGTGATAAGTTGAGCTAATTCCACATTCTTTGTTGAAATTGAACAGTAAGAGGTTAACTTCTTATTTTAAATAAGTAAATTGGTAGAGTCAATCATCTTATAATTTAATCTTGCCATGTATAAGATAATCCATAATTCAAAGAAAAACTTCGATATGACCTATATGTAGTCGATTCATAATGAACATCCCAATCACGTGTTCTTGGCAAGTAATCAACATTTCCATCCACTAATTTTTCCATGGAATACCTCCGAGTTAAATTTTCATTTTTAATATAATATATATTTTTATTATATTAATATGTAGTGTAATAATAATTCACAATTCAAGTCATATAGTTTTTTATCATTTCACTATTTAATTAAATAACAATCTAATTATATACGATTGTCAATGATATTTTTCACATTAATTTTTGACCTTAGTTCAAATTTATTCATTTAATTGATACTTTAGTATTTATTTTCATGTAGTTTCAACTTGATATTTGGGAAAAGAACCTCCGGAAAAAGTAATTTTTAGTTCGAAGTCGATTAAATCAAATTATCATCACATGATACTATTTAATACAACTTAATAATATTTTATTCCACTAAGTAAATATTGTTGCACTCTAAAATTAGATTGATTTATTCCTATGTTCCCGTTATTTAATAGAGAAATATTTAACTAACCCCTTTATAAAAATATCCTTAAAAACTAAAATTAACACCACTACTATTTATTTTTCACATCTAATTCTGAAATCCTCAATTTGCTTCTTATCAACTTTTCATACGCAAATCTCATTTTCGTTTAGTTTCAGTGATACTTTAACTGAAACACTTTGGCCAAATATTTTAAAAAATTGGACATTGCAAATTAATTATTAGCTAGTGGAGATTTCTTATCTCCTAATCAGGTTATAAATATCTTATGAATGTTCGCTTTTCGATCATATATTTGTGACATTACCATGTATAAAGTATATTAGCCATTAAAGAACTTACTTGCGAATAAGTCAAATTAAAGTACTCTAGATGGAGTAGTCCATGACATTCATCTATAGATTTAGAAAATATTACTTTAAATAATTTATTCTTGATAGTAGTCCAAAAATAAATAATTTAATAATTCCTGATTCAGTATTTTGAATATAATTGATTTACACGAATATACTATATTCGAATATCTTTTGACATGATTAAAACAAATAATCAAATATGTATGTTATAATCTTTTAAGACCTTCATTCCTATCAACGACTACAACCCATGCATCTATAATAACACATGATATACATGATCTAAGACATGTATGGAATATCATTTCTGTTTAGATTATCATATGTAATTATATATCATAACTTATAATATATATAAATATTTAATTTCATAATAAACACAATAAATAATTGTATATTATAACCAGGATCCTAACATATATATATATACATGTGCGCCATACGGGTGTAAATTATATGTTTTACCGTGGGTTACTTCGACGCATCTTTGTTAGGTTCACTTTTCTGGAGTCCATATATAGTTATTTCTAAGATTTGATTTGTTTTGTCAAATAGAGATTATTAAGAGATTGACACACTTTTATATTTTGTTTTTTTTTTTTGAAAAAAATAATAATTTAAAATATTTATCTCTTATTTGTTGTCCAATGTCAAGTTTAACAAAATAGATTATTTTATTTTGCGATTCAATATTATTCTACATTTTATACGTATGATATTCATCAACGAAAAAAATAAATCATTAAGCAAATTAATCTTGCTATCTTGAATATAATGACACAAATGGTATCAATCGGACGGAAGAAAAAAACAAGTTATGTGCTTGGAATCACTTTGCTAATTTATTCGATATAATGGTACATATGGGAAAATGACATTTTTTAACTTGTAAGAGCTGATTCTATGGTGCTAACCCCTGTCGTTGCATATCAGTGGTATCACGCCATGACAAGAATATTGTTTTATAAGTGGGTTTGAAAATAGTATTTTCGTCGAACAAACTAGTAGTTTTTTAGCGGCGAAAATATATTATTCACTTAAACTAGAAAATCAGGACTAATTAGTCAATTTAACAAATGTAGTTACAAATCAATTTAAAAAATGTTCTAATTATTATTTTCAGATTTGCCGGCGTCTGGCGTGCGCTTACTCGAATAGATTCTACTTAATGTGCAATTGAATCCATACATGCTTTGATATCTATAGATTAATCCTTATTTAAATTAAGTCCAGGAGCTATAATTTTTAAAATAATATAATTGTTCCAATTTTCTTGCTTGAATGAAATGAAAGTGGAAAACATTGACTAAGAATAATTAATATTGGTCGTAACCGGGTGGCTGACTACAAGTCAATATATAGTCATAAGAGGACACAAATAATAATATTAATAATAATAATTATAATAGATATAATAATAATAATAATAATAATAATAATAATAATAATAATAATAATTATTATTATAATAGAGTTGCATTTGAAAAGATTCCAAAAGGTCACGTTCCAACAGCTTTCCTTTAATTTTGCATTTATGGGACTATAAAAGCTCCAAAAACATGCATGCAAGTGTATCAGTATAACTCACAAACTCCACTTGCAAATTAGTACTGCTAGCTCCAGTAGTTATACAAATTAGCTCATTCAGGCTATAGTTAGTGAGTAGTGTTTCGATCGAAAATATCATGTTTATGGAGTCGAACAATATCGTACAAAAATTGAAGCCATATGTTGGAGTAATTTTACTTCAATTCGGAAGTGCGGGTTTTGCCATTGTTGCCAAATCTGCTCTAAATCAAGGAACCAGTCATTACACTTTTGCTGTCTATAGGAATGCTTTTGCTGCACTTCTCTTTGCTCCTTTTGCCTTGTTTCTAGAGAGGAAAACTCGCCCCAAAATGACGTTCACTATTTTTCTTAAGATCATGTTACTTGGCCTATTAGAGTAAGTATTCTAAAACCCTCACGTGTACGTACATATTTGTATTCTTCTAGTTATTAATCAAGATTTTTGTGCCTTCACAGTCCGGTTTTCGGTCAGAATCTTTTCTACGCCGGAATGAACTATACATCAGCCACCGTTACTTCAGCCATGTGCAATCTTATTCCAGCTCTAACTTTTTTACTGGCTTGGATTCTAAGGTAACCTTCGTCGTGTGCTCGTCTTTTATATATCTATGGTGCATTAACCATAAAACGTCTCATGAGCAGCGGTATATGGTAATTAATCTTGATATCATCATGTTTTGCAGGCTTGAGAAGGTGAACTTCAAAAAATTAGGGAGTCATGCAAAGATTTGGGGAACAATGGTTACTCTAGGTGGAGCCATGGTTATGACTCTTATTAGGGGACCCATTTTAGGATTACCTTGGACACATGGTTCCAACAATTCTTCTAGTTCTGCAAATAATGGGGAGGATCCTGTTAAGGGTGCTCTTATGATCGGAGCAGGATGTTTGGGTTATTCTTTGTTTTACATTCTTCAGGTAATTCTTTTCGATTTCATATTTTTGTTTTTATTCCGATCCTGTTTCAACTATTAGTTTTATAGAAAAAGCTGATAGAGAAACTAATTGAATATTTTTTATGGTTAATAGGCAAACACATTAAAGACATACTCGGCTGGACTTTCCCTAACAACTCTTATATGCACATTCGGATCATTACAAGGAACTGCACTCACTTTCATGGTAGAGAGGGGCAATACTGGAATTTGGGCTCTTGGATGGAATGCCAAACTTTTAGCCTATGTTTATGGGGTAAGACACTCGATTTTTCCTATCTCATTCCTATTGAAAACTAGTAAAAAAAGAGATGATGTTTTTATTCATAACAAGGTTTGTTTGGTGTAGGGAATAGTCTCTTCTGGGATTACATATTACGTCTCCGGGGTGATAATGAAAGAAAAAGGACCTGTTTTTGTGACAGCTTTTAATCCTTTGAGTATGGTCATCGTCGCCGTGTTGAGTTCTTTCATTTTGGCAGAGCAATTAGATGTCGGAAAGTAAGTATCCTACTAATCATATATTTTTTATTATACATTGGAAAAACAAAAATAAATTTTGAGAATTCTGAACTAATTAATTAATAATTGCAGGGTGAGTGGAGCCGCTGTTATTGTTATTGGGTTGTACCTTGTGATATGGGGTAAAAGCAAAGAACAAAAAGACGTAGATTTAATTACTTTGCAACAACATAAGCCCGAAGCAAACATTCTTCCAGTAAAGGCATCTGAAGCTCACAGTGCAAATGGTCCCTCACAATCAGAAATATTATCCGGAAGTAATGCAGTATGAAAAAATAAACGATAGGTTACAGTAAATATTTATGGTATTTTATTTATTGTATTAGATTTGTCCCATCACTTATTCCAAATTGGAATTCATGTGGCCACTTGATGAATGTGTAGAATTTTTTGATTAATAAAAATTTATTCATTTTTTTATTATTTATTCTTAAAATTTTATCTTGCATTTTACTTTATGTTTTTATCATGCACAACTTCTTTTACAGTTTTAATTTATAAATCAAAATAAGAATTAAGGAGAAATGATGTCAGACAAAACAAACTTTAAAAAAAAAATCACAAAATGTTTGGAGCCAAAGATCGCATTTTGATGTCTTCTATATGTTGTGATAAGTTGAGCTAATTCCACATTCTTTGTTGAAATTGAACAGTAAGAGGTTAACTTCTTATTTTAAATAAGTAAATTGGTAGAGTCAATCATCTTATAATTTAATCTCGCCATGTACAAGATAATCCATAATTCAAAGAAAAACTTCGATATGACCTATATGTAGTCGATTCATAGTGAACATCCCAATCACGTGTTCCAGGCAAGTAATCAACATTTTCATCCACTAATTTTTCCATGGAATACCTCCGAGTTAAATTTTCATTTTTAATATAATATATATTTTTATTATATTAATATGTAGTGTAATAATAATTCACAATTCAAGTCATATAGTTTTTTATCATTTCACTATTTAATTAAATAACAATCTAATTATATACGATTGTCAATGATATTTTTCACATTAATTTTTGACCTTAGTTCAAATTTATTCATTTAATTGATACTTTAGTATTTATTTTCATGTAGTTTCAACTTGATATTTGGGAAAAGAACCTCCGGAAAAAGTAATTTTTAGTTCGAAGTCGATTAAATCAAATTATCATCACATGATACTATTTAATACAACTTAATAATATTTTATTCCACTAAGTAAATATTGTTGCACTCTAAAATTAGATTGATTTATTCCTATGTTCCCGTTATTTAATAGAGAAATATTTAACTAACCCCTTTATAAAAATATCCTTAAAAACTAAAATTAACACCACTACTATTTATTTTTCACATCTAATTCTGAAATCCTCAATTTGCTTCTTATCAACTTTTCATACGCAAATCTCATTTTCGTTTAGTTTCAGTGATACTTTAACTGAAACACTTTGGCCAAATATTTTAAAAAATTGGACATTGCAAATTAATTATTAGCTAGTGGAGATTTCTTATCTCCTAATCAGGTTATAAATATCTTATGAATGTTCGCTTTTCGATCATATATTTGTGACATTACCATGTATAAAGTATATTAGCCATTAAAGAACTTACTTGCGAATAAGTCAAATTAAAGTACTCTAGATGGAGTAGTCCATGACATTCATCTATAGATTTAGAAAATATTACTTTAAATAATTTATTCTTGATAGTAGTCCAAAAATAAATAATTTTATAATTCCTGATTCAGTATTTTGAATATAATTGATTTACACGAATATACTATATTCGAATCTCTTTTGACATGATTAAAACAAATAATCAAATATGTATGTTATAGTCTTTTAAGACCTTCATTCCTATCAACGACTACAACCCATGCATCTATAATAACACATGATATACATGATCTAAGACATGTATGGAATATCATTTCTGTTTAGATTATCATATGTAATTATATATCATAACTTATAATATATATAAATATTTAATTTCATAATAAACACAATAAATAATTGTATATTATAACCAGGATCCTAACATATATATATACATGTGCGCCATACGGGTGTAAATTATATGTTTTACCGTGGGTTACTTCGACGCATCTTTGTTTGGTTCACTTTTCTGGAGTCCATTTATAGTTTGATTTCTAAGATTTGATTTGTTTTGTCAAATAGAGATTATTAAGAGATTGGCACACTTTTATATTTTGTTTTTTTTTTGGAAAAAATAATAATTTAAAATATTTATCTCTTATTTGTTGTCCAATGTCAAGTTTAACAAAATAGATTATTTTATTTTGCGATTCAATATTATTCTACATTTTATACGTATGATATTCATCAACGAAAAAAATAAATCATTAAGCAAATTAATCTTGCTATCTTGAATATAATGACACAAATGGTATAATCGGATGGAAGAAAAAAACAAGTTATGTGCTTGGAATCACTTTGCTAATTTATTCGATATAATGGTACATATGGAAAAATGACATTTTTTAACTTGTAAGAGCTGATTCTATGGTGCCAACCCCTGTCGTTGCATATCAGTGGTATCACGCCATGACAAGAATATTGTTTTATAAGTGGGTTTGAAAATAGTATTTTCGTCGAACAAACTAGTAGTTTTTTAGCGGCGAAAATATATTATTCACTTAAACTAGAAAATCAGGACTAATTAGTCAATTTAACAAATGTAGTTACAAATCAATTTAAAAAATGTTCTAATTATTATTTTCAGATTTGCCGGCATCTGGCGTGCGCTTACTCGAATAGATTCTACTTAATGTGCAATTGAATCCATACATGCTTTGATATCTATAGATTAATCCTTATTTAAATTAAGTCCAGGAGCTATAATTTTTAAAATAATTGTTCCAATTTTCTAGCTTGAATGAAATGAAAGTGGAAAACATTGACTAAGAATAATTAATATTGGTCGTAACCGGGTGGCTGACTACAAGTCAATATATATATACTCAAGAGGACACAAATAATAATAATAATAATAATTATAATAGAGTTGCATTTGAAAAGATTCCAAAAGGTCACGTTCCAACAGCTTTCCTTTAATTTTGCATTTATGGGACTATATAAGCTCCAAAAACATGCATGCAAGTGTATCAGTATCACTCACAAACTCCACTTGCAAATTAGTACTGCTAGCTCCAGTAGTTATACAAATTAGCTCATTCAGGCTATAGTTAGTGAGTAGTGTTTTGATCGAAAAAATGTTGATGGAGTCGAACAATATCCTACAAAAATTGAAGCCATATGTTGGAGTAATTTTACTTCAATTCGGAAGTGCGGGTTTTGCCATTGTTGCCAAATCTGCTCTAAATCAAGGAACCAGTCATTACACTTTTGCTGTCTATAGGAATGCTTTTGCTGCACTTCTCTTTGCTCCTTTTGCCTTGTTTCTAGAGAGGAAAACTCGCCCCAAAATGACGTTCACTATTTTTTTTAAGATCATGTTACTTGGCCTATTAGAGTAAGTATTCTAAAACCCTCACGTGTACGTACATATTTGTATTCTTCTAGTTATTAATCATGATTTTTGTGCCTTCACAGTCCGGTTTTCGGTCAGAATCTTTTCTACGCCGGAATGAACTATACATCAGCCACCGTTACTTCAGCCATGTGCAATCTTATTCCAGCTCTAACTTTTTTACTGGCTTGGATTCTAAGGTAACCTTCGTCGTGTGCTCGTCTTTTATATATCTATGGTGCATTAACCATAAAACGTCTCATGAGCAGCGGTATATGGTAATTAATCTTGATATCATCATGTTTTGCAGGCTTGAGAAGGTGAACTTCAAAAAATTAGGGAGTCATGCAAAGATTTGGGGAACAATGGTTACTCTAGGTGGAGCCATGGTTATGACTCTTATTAGGGGACCCATTTTAGGATTACCTTGGACACATGGTTCCAACAATTCTTCTAGTTCTGCAAATAATGGGGAGGATCCTGTTAAGGGTGCTCTTATGATCGGAGCAGGATGTTTGGGTTATTCTTTGTTTTACATTCTTCAGGTAATTCTTTTCGATTTCATATTTTTGTTTTTATTCCGATCCTGTTTCAACTATTAGTTTTATAGAAAAAGCTGATAGAGAAACTAATTGAATATTTTTTATGGTTAATAGGCAAACACATTAAAGACATACTCGGCTGGACTTTCCCTAACAACTCTTATATGCACATTCGGATCATTACAAGGAACTGCACTCACTTTCATGGTAGAGAGGGGCAATACTGGAATTTGGGCTCTTGGATGGAATGCCAAACTTTTAGCCTATGTTTATGGGGTAAGACACTCGATTTTTCCTATCTCATTCCTATTTAAAACTAGTAAAAAAAGAGATGATGTTTTTATTCATAACAAGGTTTGTTTGGTGTAGGGAATAGTCTCTTCTGGGATTACATATTACGTCTCCGGGGTGATAATGAAAGAAAAAGGACCTGTTTTTGTGACAGCTTTTAATCCTTTGAGTATGGTCATCGTCGCCGTGTTGAGTTCTTTCATTTTGGCAGAGCAATTAGATGTCGGAAAGTAAGTATCCTACTAATCATATATTTTTTATTATACATTGGAAAAACAAAAATAAATTTTGAGAATCCTGAACTAATTAATTAATAATTGCAGGGTGAGTGGAGCCGCTGTTATTGTTATTGGGTTGTACCTTGTGATATGGGGTAAAAGCAAAGAACAAAAAGACGTAGATTTAATTACTTTGCAACAACATAAGCCCAAAGCAAACATTCTTCCAGTAAAGGCATCTGAAGCTCACAGTGCAAATGGTCCCTCACAATCAGAAATATTATCCGGAAGTAATGCAGTATGAAAAAATAAACGATAGGTTACAGTAAATATTTATGGTATTTTATTTATTGTATTAGATTTGTCCCATCACTTATTCCAAATTGGAATTCATGTGGCCACTTGATGAATGTGTAGAATTTTTTGATTAATAAAAATTTATTCATTTTTTTATTAATTTATTCTTAAAATTTTATCTTGCATTTTACTTCATGTTTTTATCATGCACAACTTCTTTTACAGTTTTAATTTATAAATCAAAATAAGAATTAAGGAGAAATGATGCCAGACAAAACAAACTTTAAAAAAAAAATCACAAAATGTTTGGAGCCAAAGATTGCATTTTGATGTCTTCTATATGTTGTGATAAGTTGAGCTAATTCCACATTCTTTGTTGAAATTGAACAGTAAGTGGTTAACTTCTTATTTTAAATAAGTAAATTGGTAGAGTCAATCATCTTATAATTTAATCTCGCCATGTATAAGATAATCCATAATTCAAAGAAAAACTTCGATATGACCTATATGTAGTCGATTCATAGTGAACATCCCAATCACGTGTTCCAGGCAAGTAATCAACATTTCCATCCACTAATTTTTTCATGGAATACCTCCGAGTTAAATTTTCATTTTTAATATAATATATATTTTTATTATATTAATATGTAGTGTAATAATAATTCACAATTCAAGTCATATAGTTTTTTATCATTTCACTATTTAATTAAATAACAATCTAATTATATACGATTCTCAATGATATTTTTCACATTAATTTTTGACCTTAGTTCAAATTTATCCATTTAATTGATACTTTAGTATTTATTTTCATGTAGTTTCAACTTGATATTTGGGAAAGGAACCTCCGGAAAAAGTAATTTTTAGTTCGAAGTCGATTAAATCAAATTATCATCACATGATATTATTTAATACAACTTAATAATATTTTATTCCACTAAAAAAATATTGTTGCTCTCTAAAATTAGATTGATTTTGTAGCACCCCGACCCCAACTTAATAAGAGTCGGGTTGCCACCGTGACTTTGAGAATTTTCCAAAGAAATATAAAATATTTCGTAAATAAATACAGCGGAAGACTTCGTTATAAAAACACGAGTATTTTTTTTTCTTAACCTTAAAAGCTAACCATACAAAATTGACTCGTGTTATACCCACATTTGCAAATCAAAACCTTGTTATAAAAACATGAAAATATTACTTAAAAATCGAAAACAGTAGTTTCCCAAATCATCAAGCATTATCTGATTTATAATCATTTACATATATTAAAAACATAACATATATACATGCTTCTAGAGGGAAGTCCATACAACTGGCTACTCATCCACTTCGTCGTAAGCTAGACCTGAAAAAGATTAAATTGAGCAACGTAAGATTTGAGAAATCTTAGTGGATAACGATTATTAACTGTTACGTTGAGGAGATTAACCAATACGTCGAAAGTATCATCCAAGGTCCGAAGACCTGGCCTAACTCCAAGGTTCGAAGACCTGGTCTACTCCAAGGTTCGTCAACCTGGCCTAACTCCAAGGTCCAAAGACCTGGTCTACTCCAAGGTTCGTCAACCTGGCCTATCTTGTCTACACCAAGGTTCGTCAACCCCGGTACTTAACTCCAAGGTTCGTCAACCTGGTACTTTATCATGTCGTTTCATCTCATCCAACATAAGAGTTATTCTAATCAATATAACTGAAATTAAACGTTACCCACTTGACGTTTCACTTAGATGCGGGGATGGCTCCTGAAGTGTCCGGTTGTCTCGTACTGCACTCGACCATTCATTAACATTTAAATTTTAAAACACATTCAAAAACATGTACATACATATGCTTCTATTCTCTTCATTAAGCATCATCATGGATGTGTCTCAAAATGCCCAATATCACTTTTAATCATATCAACACAAAATGATTTTAAACCAGCAACTTATGATTTAAATGCACTCTTCATTGTAACAATTTCCATAAATCATATATTCATTCAAAATTCATTAAATTAATCATGCATTTACTGAAAATCCCTTATTTAATTATGCTAAAACAGTGGGTATAATTTCAAACCACAAAAACTTTAATAAAATATTTATCGTTACCGAAATTCATTCGAAAATGCTCTAAATCAATCAATCTTTTAAAAATTTACTATAAATAGTATAGTTACTGAAACATTTTGAAATTTATAATACAAACTTCTAACATCATGTATATAAATGTAGTAAAACAGATTTGAAAGATTCAAGTCGATCGATTTTATAAACTTTTTCTTCTAGAGTTAAAAACCCAAGAAATTCATTCAAAACAGCACCATCTTTGAAAATTCACCATAATTCGTGTATTACTCCAAAAATCACCAAATTTTAACCATAGACTCCCAACACCATATAAAACAGCATACTAAAACAGTTTTGAAAATTCAAAGTATAAAAATTTATAAAAATCTTTAAAGTTGACTGAAATTTCCAGAATTTTCACAAGGTGTTCAAACTCACATATTTCCTTAATGAAAATGTAATTTCGAGTTTTATAACCAATCATCCCCAATAAAACCACTTAACCCATTTTAGTACACATGCAAGAAGTTTAGACTTGGTAATCAAACATGCAAAGTCTATTTCAAAATGCAATTTCACAATCAATACTCAAAATAACATACTTTTGAGGATCTATCACATTTAACCAAATATCCAACAAATTTCATCATACTTGTAAAAAATCATTCTTAAATCATACATGCAATGATTTTGGGTAAAAGAATTAAACATGCAAAGCCTATTTTCACATCTATTTGCACAATCAACATTTAAAATGACATTTATTTGAAGATCAATCATAAAAACAAATTATTCAACAAAAACTTTTCATATTTGTGAGGATACATCTTTAGATCACACATGCAATGAGTTTGTGTAAGGGAATCATACATGCAATACTTCTTTCAACATGAATTAGCACCCTTAACTCCAAAAGAGGACATATTTTGACAATCAACCACATAAAACAACATATGCAACAAAATTCATCACATACTAGAAATCTCTCTTTTGATAATACATGCAATCAATTTTTTAGCAACTTAAACATGATCTTAAAGAAGAAAATGATAAAGATTAGCAAAAATAAAGAAAAATTACCTTTTGACAGTAAAATGAAATCCTACACTTGAGCACACTTCTCCTTTCTACTTTCTATGTTCTTAACTTCTTTAACTCCTTTAGAAAAGAGGACTTTTTTGAAGGAAAAGTGAAGCTTTGAGAGAGTAGTGGTGTTAGAGATGAGTGGAAGAGAGTTGTAGAGATGAGAGATGTTTGTGTAGAAATAAAAACATAGAACAAGCACCACTAGAAAACAGAGCAAATGCGACGGGCGTTTCGCCCGTCGCCATTTTTTTTAAGTTTTGCGACGGTATGGCGTCGGTGAAATTCCAACCCGTTTTCTTAAATGGGTTAAAAATAATGCGACGGTATGGCGACGGTACGATAAATAAATAATTTAAAATTTTATTTTTAAACCATTGGCGACGGGATGGCGACGGTTTATACTAAAATATTTTTAAACAATTATTAATTTAATATAAATATATTTTACAAGAAATAATTATTATTATTTGGCGACGGGATGGCGACGGTATATAATAAAATATTTTTAAACAATTATTAATTTAATATAAATATATTTTAAAAATATGGCGTCGGGTTTGCGACGGGCTTTAAGAAATAATTATTATTATTTGGCGACGGGATGGCGACGGTATATAATAAAATATTTTTAAACAATTATTAATTTAATATAAATATATTTTAAAAATATGGCGTCGGGTTTGCGACGGGCTTTAAGAAATAATTATTATTATTTGGCGACGGGATGGCGACGGTATATAATAAAATATTTTTAAACAATTATTAATTTAATATAAATATATTTTAAAAATATGGCGTCGGGTTTGCGACGGGTTTTATGAAATAATTATTATTATTTGGCGACGGGATGGCGACGGTATATAATAAAATATTTTTAAACAATTATTAATTTAATATAAATATATTTTAAAAATATGGCGTCGGGTTTGCGACGGGCTTTAAGAAATAATTATTATTATTTGGCGACGAGATGGCGACGGTATATAATAAAATATTTTTAAACAATTATTAATTTAATATAAATATATTTTAAAAATATGGCGTCGGGTTTGCGACGGGCTTTAAGAAATAATTATTATTATTTGGCGACGGGATGGCGACGGTACGATAAATAAATAATTTAAAATTTTATTTTTAAACCATTTCATTGACTTACCGACGCCATACCGACGCTATTTTTATTTTTAAAATAAATTAAATATTATTATTGATATATTTTAGGATAAAATATAAATATATATTATTGGTTATTTTATACCGACGCTATACCGACGCTAACTACTATTTAATTTTTAAAAGTTTTTTATTATTAAGAATTCTAGAAAATATATTTAAACGTTTGCGTCGGTATGGCGACGGTACGATAAATAAATAATTTAAAATTTTATTTTTAAACCATTTCATTGACTTACCGACGCCTATTTAATTTTTAAAAGTTTTTTATTATTAAGAATTCTAGAAAATATATTTAAACGTTTGCGTCGGTATGGCGACGGTACGATAAATAAATAATTTAAAATTTTATTTTTAAACCATTTCAATGACTTACCGACGTCATACCGACGCTATTTTTATTTTCAAAATAAATAAAATATTATTATTAATATATTTTAGAATAAAATATAAATATATATTATTGGTTATTTTATACCGCCGCTATACCGACGCTAATTACTATTTAATTTTTACACCGTAAGGATTAACAACTATCAAATTGTCAATCGTAGCCGATAATTGAACTATAAGTCGACACTCGATATACATATTATATATATATCACGAGTCCGTACTATAATACGTAGTTCGTAAATACTATGCGTTGTAACGATTTCTCTAGTTAACTTAAAGTAATAATCACTAACAAAATTTTCTTTTCTTTTTTATATTTTGCATAATTAAATGATTAGTCACAACGACTAGTAGTTCACTAAATAATATTTTATTTTTGTGTCACATCTTACAACTACCAATTACAATATATAAGTTCAAATTTATTTAGGAGGTGATAAATTAAGTTTTAAACAATTTTTGAGTGAATATGAAATGAAAATGAAACGAACAAGTACCTAAAAATATAAAAAATGATAAATAAACAATGAATTGTTTTAAATGATTGGTGAAATAAGTGAAGAACTCACTCATAAACGAATATTAATTATGTTAAGAGAACATTACTTTTAAATGAATATATATATATATATATATATATATATATATATATATATATATTGTAAGAAATGTGTGATTAGAAATTTATATAAGATATTTGACTGATATAAACTCAGGATCATACAATCACTTTGAAAATTTTCACACTCCCGCTAAATAGTGGCGACGGGATAGCGTCGGGATGGCGACGGGATTTAAATTTTTAAAAATTTTCACACTCCCGCTAAATAGTGGCGACGGGATAGCGACAGGATGGCGACGGGATTTAAATTTTTGAAAATTTTCACACTCCCGCTAAAAAATGGCGACGGGATAGCGACGGGATGGCGACGGGATTTAAATTTTTGAAAATTTTCACACTCCCGCTAAAAAATGGCGACGGGATAGCGTCGGGTTGGCGACGGGATTTAAATTTTTGAAAATTTTCACACTCCCGCTAAATCTTATTAGGCGCCATATTCAATTTTTTTCACAAATAGTGGCGACGGGATAGCGTCGGGTTGGCGACGGGTTTTAAATTTTCGAAAATTTTCACTCCCGCTAAATTTTCGAAAATTTTACAAATTGTTACTCTATATAAAGCCTCATATTCACAACTTCATAATCCAAATCTTCAATCTCTTCTTCCATTTTTCATTACATGTATCATCTAATATTTTTATTTATATTTTGTTATATTTTGATTTTAATGTGCACTAATATCTTGTTGTTTTGTTTAATTGTGTAGGACAATTAAAAAGGGTAATTACGAATCAATCCCTTACAATTCAATTTTGTTTTTTAATTATTCATTATGATATGAATTCTATGTATTAATATTCTTACACTTTCTATTATGAATCCTAATTTTTTTATATTTCTTATAGGAAAAATTGTTAAATACAAATAAAGAGAAAAGAAAAGGTATGTATTATATTTTTTAATTCGTTTTTATGGCTTAATGTTTATTATCAATTCCAATTCTTTTTATTCTTGATGTATTTTGCTATATTCTTGATATTTATGTTGAAGTAGATAAATTATTAGTGTTTATGTTGATTTATTATTTTTGATGTATAATCTTTTAATGTTTGATACATTTGAATCAGTGCAAGAGGTTGATATCTCCAATTATTGATGAAATTCTGAAATTGCAGCCGGTTGCTCGATATGTTGCAGCAACCCGGCTGCATATTTTTTTACAAAATTTACCAGAAACGCGACGGGATTGCGACGGTCTTCAAATGTTTGAAGACCGTCGCCAACCCGACGCCAAATTATTATTATTTGGCGACGGGATGGCGACGGGTTTGCGACGGGCTTCAAGAAATAATAATTATTATTTGGCGACGGGATGGCGACGGTATATAATAAAATATATACAATTATTAATTTAATATAAATATATTTTAAACATATGGCGTCGGGTTTGCGACGGGCTTCAAGAAATAATAATTATTATTTGGCGACGGGATGGCGACGGTATATAATAAAATATATATAATTATTAATTTAATATAAATATATTTTAAAAATATGGCGACGGTATTGCGTCGGTCAGTACCCGGCCAAAACCGGGTCAAGTGTTTAGGTAGATGGCGACGGGATAGCGACGGGATTTATTTTTGCGACGCCAAAATTGCGACGGGCCGATACCGTCGCTAAACCGTCGCAATTTCGGCTTTTGCGACGGTTTAGCGACGGTTTCGGCCGTCGCGTTTGCTCTGTTTTCTAGTAGTGAAGTTTCATTAAATGGTTTCAAGATGAGTCATTGTATGAAAGAATAAGGTGTTGATACCTAATACATGCAATGGTGTGGAGGCTTCTAAATTAGACACTTGTCATTTTCCAAATAAAATAAACATATCTCTCCCTTTATATAAATATATGTTTGTTAATAATTGTTAATTATATATATATATATGTTAATCTATATATATATGTTTTAATTTATATATATGTTAATTATTGAAATTATATATATTACACATGCAACTTATCCATTTTTCGTTCGTTCATAAAAATATTTCATGTCGAGTGCATCACAATCGAACTCGGTCTCTTCGGGTAGCTATCCTGCAAGACTTTTCAAACTTGAGAAAACATTAGCTCGTTATTTTTGATTAAACGTAAAACTCATTTAAAACATTAAATGAACGAGCAATAATAAAATATAAATAAAAATTGTATCTATATACTAAAACAATGCATGATTTTCGAAAATGGGGTGTTACAGATTTATTCCTGTGTTCCCGCCATGTATAATATAATCCATAATTCAAAGAAAAACTTCGATATGACCTATATGTAGTCGATTCATAGTGAACATCCCAATCACGTGTTCCAGGCAAGTAATCACATTTCCATCCACTAATTTTTCCATGGAATACCTCCGAGTTAAATTTTCATTTTTAATATAATATATATTTTTATTATATTAATATGTAGTGTAATAATAATTCACAATTCAAGTCATATAGTTTTTTATCATTTCACTATTTAATTAAATAATAATCTAATTATATACGATTCTCAATGATATTTTCCACATTAATTTTTGACCTTAGTTCAAATTTATCCATTTAATTGATACTTTAGTATTTATTTCATGTGGTTTCAACTTGATATTTGGGAAAAGAACCTCCGGAAAAAGTAATTTTTAGTTCGAAGTCGATTAAATCAAATTATCATCACATGATACTATTTAATACAACTTAATAATATTTTATTCCACTAAGTAAATATTGTTGCACTCTAAAATTAGATTGATTTATTCCTGTGTTCCCGTTATTTAATTGAGAAATATTTAACTAACCCCTTTATAAAAATATCCTTAAAAACTAAAATTAACACCACTACTATTTATTTTTCACATCTAATTCTGAAATCCTCAATTTGCTTCTTATCAACTTTTCATACGCAAATCTCATTTTCGTTTAGTTTCAGTGATACTTTAACTGAAACACTTTGGCCAAATATTTTAAAAAATTGGACATTGCAAATTAATTATTAGCTAGTGGAGATTTCTTATCTCCTAATCAGGTTATAAATATCTTATGAATGTTCGCTTTTCGATCATATATTTGTGACATTACCATGTATAAAGTATATTAGCCATTAAAGAACTTACTTGCGAATAAGTCAAATTAAAGTACTCAAGATGGAGTAGTCCATGACATTCATCTATAGATTTAGAAAATATTACTTTAAATAATTTATTCTTGATAGTAGTCCAAAAATAAATAATTTAATAATTCCTGATTCAGTATTTTGAATATAATTGATTTACACGAATATACTATATTCGAATCTCTTTTGACATGATTAAAACAAATAATCAAATATGTATGTTATAGTCTTTTAAGACCTTCATTCCTATCAACGACTACAACCCATGCATCTATAATAACACATGATATACATGATCTAAGACATGTATGGAATATCATTTCTGTTTAGATTATCATATGTAATTATATATCATAACTTATTATATATATAAATATTTAATTTCATAATAAACACAATAAATAATTGTATATTATAACCAGGATCCTAACATATATATATACATGTGCGCCATACAGGTGTAAATTATATGTTTTACCGTGGGTTACTTCGACGCATCTTTGTTAGGTTCACTTTTCTGGAGTCCATTTATAGTTTGATTTCTAAGATTTGATTTGTTTTGTCAAATAGAGATTATTAAGAGATTGGCACACTTTTATATTTTTTTTTTTTTTTTTTGAAAAAAATAATAATTTAAAATATTTATCTCTTATTTGTTGTCCAATGTCAAGTTTAACAAAATAGATTATTTTATTTTGCGATTCAATATTATTCTACATTTTATACGTATGATATTCATCAACGAAAAAAATAAATCATTAAGCAAATTAATCTTGCTATCTTGAATATAATGACACAAATGGTATCAATCGGACGGAAGAAAAAAACAAGTTATGTGCTTGGAATCACTTTGCTAATTTATTCGATATAATGGTACATATGGAAAAATGACATTTTTTAACTTGTAAGAGCTGATTTTATGGTGCAAACCCCTGTCGTTGCATATCAGTGGTATCACGCCATGACAAGAATATTGTTTTATAAGTGGGTTTGAAAATAGTATTTTCGTCGAACAAACTAGTAGTTTTTTAGCGGCGAAAATATATTATTCACTTAAACTAGAAAATCAGGACTAATTAGTCAATTTAACAAATGTAGTTACAAATCAATTTAAAAAATGTTCTAATTATTATTTTCAGATTTGCCGGCGTCTGGCGTGCGCTTACTCGAATAGATTCTACTTAATGTGCAATTGAATCCATACATGCTTTGATATCTATAGATTAATCCTTATTTAAATTAAGTCCAGGAGCTATAATTTTTAAAATAATATAATTGTTCCAATTTTCTTGCTTGAATGAAATGAAAGTGGAAAACATTGACTAAGAATAATTAATATTGGTCGTAACCGGGTGGCTGACTACAAGTCAATATATAGTCATAAGAGGACACAAATAATAATAATAATAATAATTATAATAGAGTTGCATTTGAAAAGATTCCAAAAGGTCACGTTCCAACAGCTTTCCTTTAATTTTGCATTTATGGGACTATATAAGCTCCAAAAACATGCATGCAATTAAGTGTATCAGTATCACTCACAAACTCCACTTGCAAATTAGTACTGCTAGCTCCAGTAGTTATACAAATTAGCTCATTCAGGCTATAGTTAGTGAGTAGTGTTTCGATCGAAAATATCATGTTTATGGAGTCGAACAATATCGTACAAAAATTGAAGCCATATGTTGGAGTAATTTTACTTCAATTCGGAAGTGCGGGTTTTGCCATTGTTGCCAAATCTGCTCTAAATCAAGGAACCAGTCATTACACTTTTGCTGTCTATAGGAATGCTTTTGCTGCACTTCTCTTTGCTCCTTTTGCCTTGTTTCTAGAGAGGAAAACTCGCCCCAAAATGACGTTCACTATTTTTCTTAAGATCATGTTACTTGGCCTATTAGAGTAAGTATTCTAAAACCCTCACGTGTACGTACATATTTGTATTCTTCTATTTATTAATCATGATTTTTGTGCCTTCACAGTCCGGTTTTCGGTCAGAATCTTTTCTATGCCGGAATGAACTATACATCAGCCACCGTTACTTCAGCCATGTGCAATCTTATTCCAGCTCTAACTTTTTTACTGGCTTGGATTCTAAGGTAACCTTCGTCGTGTGCTCGTCTTTTATATATCTATGGTGCATTAACCATAAAACGTCTCATGAGCAGCGGTATATGGTAATTAATCTTGATATCATCATGTTTTGCAGGCTTGAGAAGGTGAACTTCAAAAAATTAGGGAGTCATGCAAAGATTTGGGGAACAATGGTTACTCTAGGTGGAGCCATGGTTATGACTCTTATTAGAGGACCCATTTTAGGATTACCTTGGACACATGGTTCCAACAATTCTTCTAGTTCTGCAAATAATGGGGAGGATCCTGTTAAGGGTGCTCTTATGATTGGAGCAGGATGTTTGGGTTATTCTTTGTTTTACATTCTTCAGGTAATTCTTTTCGATTTCATATTTTTGTTTTTATTCCGATCCTGTTTCAACTATTAGTTTTATAGAAAAAGCTGATAGAGAAACTAATTGAATATTTTTTATGGTTAATAGGCAAACACATTAAAGACATACTCGGCTGGACTTTCCCTAACAACTCTTATATGCACATTCGGATCATTACAAGGAACTGCACTCACTTTCATGGTAGAGAGGGGCAATACTGGAATTTGGGCTCTTGGATGGAATGCCAAACTTTTAGCCTATGTTTATGGGGTAAGACACTCGATTTTTCCTATCTCATTCCTATTGAAAACTAGTAAAAAAAGAGATGATGTTTTTATTCATAACAAGGTTTGTTTGGTGTAGGGAATAGTCTCTTCTGGGATTACATATTACGTCTCCGGGGTGATAATGAAAGAAAAAGGACCTGTTTTTGTGACAGCTTTTAATCCTTTGAGTATGGTCATCGTCGCCGTGTTGAGTTCTTTCATTTTGGCAGAGCAATTAGATGTCGGAAAGTAAGTATCCTACTAATCATATATTTTTTATTATACATTGGAAAAACAAAAATAAATTTTGAGAATCCTGAACTAATTAATTAATAATTGCAGGGTGAGTGGAGCCGATGTTATTGTTATTGGGTTGTACCTTGTGATATGGGGTAAAAGCAAAGAACAAAAAGACGTAGATTTAATTACTTTGCAACAACATAAGCCCGAAGCAAACATTCTTCCAGTAAAGGCATCTGAAGCTCACAGTGCAAATGGTCCCTCACAATCAGAAATATTATCCGGAAGTAATGCAGTATGAAAAAATAAACGATAGGTTACAGTAAATATTTATGGTATTTTATTTATTGTATTAGATTTGTCCCATCACTTATTCCAAATTGGAATTCATGTGGCCACTTGATGAATGTGTAGAATTTTTTGATTAATAAAAATTTATTCATTTTTTTATTATTTATTCTTAAAATTTTATCTTGCATTTTACTTTATGTTTTTATCATGCACAACTTCTTTTACAGTTTTAATTTATAAATCAAAATAAGAATTAAGGAGAAATGATGTCAGACAAAACAAACTTTAAAAAAAAAATCACAAAATGTTTGGAGCCAAAGATCGCATTTTGATGTCTTCTATATGTTGTGATAAGTTGAGCTAATTCCACATTCTTTGTTGAAATTGAACAGTAAGAGGTTAACTTCTTATTTTAAATAAGTAAATTGGTAGAGTCAATCATCTTATAATTTAATCTCGCCATGTATAAGATAATCCATAATTCAAAGAAAAACTTCGATATGACCTATATGTAGTCGATTCATAGTGAACATCCCAATCACGTGTTCCAGGCAAGTAATCAACATTTCCATCCACTAATTTTTCCATGGAATACCTCCGAGTTAAATTTTCATTTTTAATATAATATATATTTTTATTATATTAATATGTAGTGTAATAATAATTCACAATTCAAGTGATATAATTTTTTATCATTTCACTATTTAATTAAATAACAATCTAATTATATACGATTCTCTATGATATTTTCCACATTAATTTTTGACCTTAGTTCAAATTTATCCATTTAATTGATACTTTAGTATTTATTTCATGTAGTTTCAACTTGATATTTGGGAAAAGAACCTCCGGAAAAAGTAATTTTTAGTTCGAAGTCGATTAAATCAAATTATCATCACATGATACTATTTAATACAACTTAATAATATTTTATTCCACTAAGTAAATATTGTTGCACTCTAAAATTAGATTGATTTATTCCTGTGTTCCCGTTATTTAATTGAGAAATATTTAACTAACCCCTTTATAAAAATATCCTTAAAAACTAAAATTAACACCACTACTATTTATTTTTCACATCTAATTCTGAAATCCTCAATTTGCTTCTTATCAACTTTTCATACGCAAATCTCATTTTCGTTTAGTTTCAGTCATACTTTAACTGAAACACTTTGGCCAAATATTTTAAAAAATTGGACATTGCAAATTAATTATTAGCTAGTGGAGATTTCTTATCTCCTAATCAGGTTATAAATATCTTATGAATGTTCGCTTTTCGATCATATATTTGTGACATTACCATGTATAAAGTATATTAGCCATTAAAGAACTTACTTGCGAATAAGTCAAATTAAAGTACTCTAGATGGAGTAGTCCATGACATTCATCTATAGATTTAGAAAATATTACTTTAAATAATTTATTCTTGATAGTAGTCCAAAAATAAATAATTTAATAATTCCTGATTCAGTATTTTGAATATAATTGATTTACACGAATTTACTATATTCGAATCTCTTTTGACATGATTAAAACAAATAATCAAATATGTATGTTATAGTCTTTTAAGACCTTCATTCCTATCAACGACTACAACCCATGCATCTATAATAACACATGATATACATGATCTAAGACATGTATGGAATATCATTTCTGTTTAGATTATCATATGTAATTATATATCATAACTTATAATATATATAAATATTTAATTTCATAATAAACCCAATAAATAATTGTATATTATAACCAGGATCCTAACATATATATATACATGTGCGCCATACGGGTGTAAATTATATGTTTTACCGTGGGTTACTTCGACGCATCTTTGTTAGGTTCACTTTTCTGGAATCCATTTATAGTTTGATTTCTAACATTTGATTTGTTTTGTCAAATAGAGATTATTAAGAGATTGACACACCTTTATATTTTGTTTTTGTTTTTTTGAAAAAAATAATAATTTAAAATATTTATCTCTTATTTGTTGTCCAATGTCAAGTTTAACAAAATAGATTATTTTATTTTGCGATTCAATATTATTCTACATTTTATACGTATGATATTCATCAACGAAAAAAATAAATCATTAAGCAAATTAATCTTGCTATCTTGAATATAATGACACAAATGGTATCAATCGGACGGAAGAAAAAAACAAGTTATGTGCTTGGAATCACTTTGCTAATTTATTCGATATAATGTTACATATGGAAAAATGACATTTTTTAACTTGTAAGAGCTGATTCTATGGTGCTAACCCCTGTCGTTGCATATCAGTGGTATCACGTCATGACAAGAATATTGTTTTATAAGTGGGTTTGAAAATAGTATTTTCGTCGAACAAACTAGTAGTTTTTTAGCGGCGAAAATATATTATTCACTTAAACTAGAAAATCAGGACTAATTAGTCAATTTAACAAATGTAGTTACAAATCAATTTAAAAAATGTTCTAATTATTATTTTCAGATTTGCCGGCGTCTGGCGTGCGCTTACTCGAATAGATTCTACTTAATGTGCAATTGAATCCATACATGCTTTGATATCTATAGATTAATCCTTATTTAAATTAAGTCCAGGAGCTATAATTTTTAAAATAATATAATTGTTCCAATTTTCTTGCTTGAATGAAATGAAAGTGGAAAACATTGACTAAGAATAATTAATATTGGTCGTAACCGGGTGGCTGACTACAAGTCAATATATAGTCATAAGAGGACACAAATAATAATATTAATAATAATAATTATAATAATAATAATAATAATAATAATAATAATAATAATAATAATAATAATAATTATAATAGAGTTGCATTTGAAAAGATTCCAAAAGGTCACGTTCCAACAGCTTTCCTTTAATTTTGCATTTATGGGACTATATAAGCTCCAAAAACATGCATGCAATTAAGTGTATCAGTATCACTCACAAACTCCACTTGCAAATTAGTACTGCTAGCTCCAGTAGTTATACAAATTAGCTCATTCAGGCTATAGTTAGTGAGTAGTGTTTCGATCGAAAATATCATGTTTATGGAGTCGAACAATATCGTACAAAAATTGAAGCCATATGTTGGAGTAATTTTACTTCAATTCGGAAGTGCGGGTTTTGCCATTGTTGCCAAATCTGCTCTAAATCAAGGAACCAGTCATTACACTTTTGCTGTCTATAGGAATGCTTTTGCTGCACTTCTCTTTGCTCCTTTTGCCTTGTTTCTAGAGAGGAAAACTCGCCCCAAAATGACGTTCACTATTTTTCTTAAGATCATGTTACTTGGCCTATTAGAGTAAGTATTCTAAAACCCTCACGTGTACGTACATATTTGTATTCTTCTATTTATTAATCATGATTTTTGTGCCTTCACAGTCCGGTTTTTGGTCAGAATCTTTTCTACGCCGGAATGAACTATACATCAGCCACCGTTACTTCAGCCATGTGCAATCTTATTCCAGCTCTAACTTTTTTACTGGCTTGGATTCTAAGGTAACCTTCGTCGTGTGCTCGTCTTTATATATCTATGGTGCATTAACCATAAAACGTCTCATGAGCAGCGGTATATGGTAATTAATCTTGATATCATCATGTTTTGCAGGCTTGAGAAGGTGAACTTCAAAAAATTAGGGAGTCATGCAAAGATTTGGGGAACAATGGTTACTCTAGGTGGAGCCATGGTTATGACTCTTATTAGAGGACCCATTTTAGGATTACCTTGGACACATGGTTCCAACAATTCTTCTAGTTCTGCAAATAATGGGGAGGATCCTGTTAAGGGTGCTCTTATGATCGGAGCAGGATGTTTGGGTTATTCTTTGTTTTACATTCTTCAGGTAATTCTTTTCGATTTCATATTTTTGTTTTTATTCCGATCCTGTTTCAACTATTAGTTTTATAGAAAAAGCTGATAGAGAAACTAATTGAATATTTTTGATGGTTAATAGGCAAACACATTAAAGACATACTCGGCTGGACTTTCCCTAACAACTCTTATATGCACATTCGGATCATTACAAGGAACTGCACTCACTTTCATGGTAGAGAGGGGCAATACTGGAATTTGGGCTCTTGGATGGAATGCCAAACTTTTAGCCTATGTTTATGGGGTAAGACACTCGATTTTTCCTATCTCATTCCTATTGAAAACTAGTAAAAAAAGAGATGATGTTTTTATACATAACAAGGTTTGTTTGGTGTAGGGAATAGTCTCTTCTGGGATTACATATTACGTCTCCGGGGTGATAATGAAAGAAAAAGGACCTGTTTTTGTGACAGCTTTTAATCCTTTGAGTATGGTCATCGTCGCCGTGTTGAGTTCTTTCATTTTGGCTGAGCAATTAGATGTCGGAAAGTAAGTACCCTAATAATCATATATTTTTTATTATACATTGGAAAAACAAAATTAAATTTTGAGAATCTTGACTAATTAATTAATAATTGCAGGGTGAGTGGAGCCGCTGTTATTGTTATTGAGTTGTACCTTGTGATATGGGGTAAAAGCAAAGAACAAAAAGACGTAGATTTAATTACTTTGCAACAACATAAGCCCAAAGCAAACATTCTTTCAGTAAAGGCATCTGAAGCTCACAGTGCAAATGGTCCCTCACAATTAGAAATATTATCCGGAAGTAATGCAGTATGAAAAAATAAACGATTGGTTACTGTAAATATTTATGGTATTTTATTTATTGTATTAGATTTGTCCCACCACTTATTCCAAATTGGAATTCATGTGGCAACTTGATGAATGTGTAGAATTTTTTGATTAATAAAAATTTATTCATTTTTTTATTATTTATTCTTAAAATTTTATCTTGCATTTTACTTTATGTTTTTATCATGCACAACTTCTTTTACAGTTTTAATTTATAAATCAAAATAAGAATTAAGGAGAAATGATGTCAGACAAAACAAACTTTAAAAAAAAAATCACAAAATGTTTGGAGCCAAAGATCGCATTTTGATGTCTTCTATATGTTGTGATAAGTTGAGCTAATTCCACATTCTTTCTTGAAATTGAACAGTAAGAGGTTAACTTCTTATTTTAAATAAGTAAATTGGTAGAGTCAATCATCTTATAATTTAATCTCGCCATGTATAAGATAATCCATAATTCAAAGGAAAACTTCGATATGACCTATATGTAGTCGATTCATAGTGAACATCCCAATCATGTGTTCCAGGCAAGTAATCAACATTTCAATCCACTAATTTTTCCATGGAATACCTCCGAGTTAAATTTTCATTTTTAATATAATATATATTTTTATTATATTAATATGTAGTGTAATAATAATTCACAATTCAAGTCATATAGTTTTTTATCATTTCACTATTTAATTAAATAACAATCTAATTATATACGATTCTCAATGATATTTTCCACATTAATTTTTGACCTTAGTTCAAATTTATCCATTTAATTGATACTTTAGTATTTATTTTCATGTAGTTTCAACTTGATATTTGGGAAAAGAACCTCCGGAAAAAGTAATTTTTAGTTTGAAGTCGATTAAATCAAATTATCATCACATGATACTATTTAATACAACTTAATAATATTTTATTCCACTAAGTAAATATTGTTGCACTCTAAAATTAGATTGATTTATTCCTGTGTTCCCGTTATTTAATAGAGAAATATTTAACTAACCCCTTTATAAAAATATCCTTAAAAACTAAAATTAACACCACTACTATTTATTTTTCACATCTAATTCTGAAATCCTCAATTTGCTTCTTATCAACTTTTCATACGCAAATCTCATTTTCGTTTAGTTTCAGTGATACTTTAACTGAAACACTTTGGCCAAATAGTTTAAAAAATTGGACATTGCAAATTAATTATTAGCTAGTGGAGATTTCTTATCTCCTAATCAGGTTATAAATATCTTATGAATGTTCGCTTTTCGATCATATATTTGTGACATTACCATGTATAAAGTATATTAGCCATTAAAGAACTTACTTGCGAATAAGTCAAATTAAAGTACTCTAGATGGAGTAGTCCATGACATTCATCTATAGATTTAGAAAATATTACTTTAAATAATTTATTCTTGATAGTAGTCCAAAAATAAATAATTTAATAATTTCTGATTCAGTATTTTGAATATAATTGATGTACACGAATATACTATATTCGAATCTCTTTTGACATGATTAAAACAAATAATCAAATATGTATGTTATAATCTTTTAAGACCTTCATTCCTATCAACGACTACAACCCATGCATCTATAATAACACATGATATACATGATCTAAGACATGAATGGATGTTAACGTGTATTTTGTACACGTTTCTCTTATGATATATTGCGTTAATTGATATGCTTTTAGTCCATATCTCATAGTTTTATGCTTCTATTGCTATATCTAGGTGTTTGGATGAGAATGGATTGAATAGATGACAAAAAGGGACGAAAACGAATAAGATTGACTTTGCAAATGGATGGAAGCAGAAAGGTTACCAGAATTAAGCGTGACCAGAAGTCACGCCCAAAACATGCGAGCTTTCTGTCCTGGGACAAAAAAAAATTCAAGATTTCGACTTTTCAGCTGGATTTGACTTTGGATGCACGTTTTTAGTTCCCTAATATATTGAGATTTATTTTCTTTTATGTTAGGAATTTTATTTCCTTGTTTTGAATAATCCTAGTTGGAATAGGATTCTTAAAATCCTATCTTTTATTTGTTTCCTTGTTTAGTTAGGATTCCCCTAGGTTTAAATAAGTGGAATATTATTCCACAAAGACACCTTATCTTTTATTTACTATTCACGTTCTTATTTCTCTGGGGGATTTCGAATTCTTCAACTTTTGTAGACGATTCTTGATTATGTGTTGCTAAACACATAATTCTAGTCAAATGATTTTAAGGTTTGATTTCTTTTAATTTCGTGAGATTGCTTGTGCTTTTATCTTCATTGTTGTTTGAGTATTTACTTTTTCTCCGAGCCTTGTTGATAATATGTTTCAATAGGTTAGATAACCTGATCAATTATTTAATCTTTGAAATCGTATTTAGCTAATTAGAACCCAAATCCGTAATTGTTTGGTAAACCCTAATATTCGTAGCAGTTAGCGACGTTGATTATGGACAAGTTTTCGATTAGTCATTATGGGAATTAGTGATCCGGTTTAAATAATCCGAGCTTGCGTGTTTATTGATCGGAATTAGTGTTTTTCTAGTGCTTGAATGCTATCGGTAGATTACATCCTGAGAGCTTGTTTAGGGTTGTCTTATTGATAAGAGCAGTAATCAAAGAGCTTGTTTTGATTATCGAAGACGTAAGGAAAAACGAGGTCGTCAGAGCTTGTTGACGACTATAGCTAATTTATTTAAGGACATTGAACTATTTTATTTGCAATCGATGATCGAATTATAGAATCAATACCGAAATATCCGAAGACTAGAATCTCATCTCTCATTGAATTCGAAATTTACCTTTTTGCTTGCGTTTTAATTTACGTTTAAATTGTTTTCAAATTATTTTTTAGTTAATCAAAATCCAAAACCCCTTTTTAATTGATATTAGTAACTTAGAAATTATTTCTACACCATTCCCTGTGGATCGACCCTACTTGTCACTATTTACAAATCTTTTCGAGTAGGTTATTTATTTTTGTTGGATTCGACACCCACCAAATTTTGGCGCCGTTGCCGGGGAACAGTGTTATAGATTTATTTCCTGTGCTACTAATATTTTTGTTTAGTTTTTTTTGTATTATTAGATCTCTTCATATAGGTGAATCTCAAATTGAGAAAGAAGCTCAACGTCTACAAAAAGAGATCTTGCAGCGTTCTTAGATGCCATGACTACAGTCGAGAGGACTTTAAAGGAGTTGTGGGCTATGCCAAACATTAATGAGCAATCTTCTTACTTTCAATACCCTACTTTTGAAGTTGATTTTGATTTAACAGATGAATTTATTCGCTCACTTCCTATTTTTCATGGTTTTGTAGGAGATGACCCTCATAAGCATCTAAATGAGTTCCATGCGGTATGTTCAGTAATGAAACCAAGGGATGTCACTGACGATCAAATCAAGTTTCGAGCCTTTCTTTTATCTTTAGCAGACAATGCCAGAGATTGGTACTATGATTTGTCTTTTGGTTCAATCAAGATATGGGCTCAACTGGAAGCAAAATTCATAGAGAAATTTTTCTCTGCCTTCCGTGTTCAAGATGAGTCGTATGGACAAACTTATGATGGATTCTGGGGTGTTCCGCAGAGCAATTACAATCCATATTCCAACACTTACGATCCAAGATGGAGTTATCACTCCAATCTGAGCTACACCCCACGACTTCCTAGCTATTACGAACAACAAGGCCCACCGTTTCCTCAACAAACCCAATCGGTAAGTACGTCTTTGGAAGATATGATTAAAGCATTGGTCGCTAATACTCAGCAATTCCAACAAGGCGTACAACAATTTCGAAATGAGAACCAAAATGCCATAAAAAACTTAGAAAATCAAATGAGTCAAGTTGCTACTACCGTGAACGAGTTAGTATCCCAAAATTCAAGTAAACTGTCGTCCCAGGTCATCATAAATCCGAAGGAGAATGCCGATGCAGTTACACTACGAAGTGGGAATGAATTAAAAGAAGCAGAACCGTTTCAAGAATTAAGCGTGCCCACGCCTAAAACTCGAAACCCTTCTGTTGAAAATACTTCGAAATACGAGGATGAGAAAGAGCTGGAAAAAGAAGAGGAGCCTGTTACCAAGAAGAAACCGATGACATTTGTGATACCTCCTCCATTCCCTGGTCGTTTTGCTAACTGTAAACAAGTGGTGGATATAGAAGATGAATCTCCAACATATGAGAAGGAAGTTGGAAAATATAAGATTCTTACAGAATATGAGATTTTTGGGGAATATGAGCTTCTTAGAGAATATGAGATGTTTGAGGAAGATGAGATCAGTGACGAAGAAGAGGTGGAAGGTGAGTCGAGAGAGAAAAATGTGGACCATCAACTCACAAAACCAACGGAAACACTTACCGAGCAATCTGAGGTTATTAAGATCACTCCTCCAAAATATGAGAATGAAGTCACAAAATATGAGATTTTTGGGGAAGATGAGATCAGTGACGATGAAGAAGAGGATATGGAAGATGAATCTCCAACACTCGAAAAGGAGGTAACTTCAAAATGCAAAGACCCCGGTAAGTATATTATCTCTTGTAAGATAGGTGATGTGCAATTCGAGAACACTATGTTAGACCTTGAACATTCTGTAAATATCATGTCCCGTTCTATTTATGAGTCTTTGAATGTGAAAAAATTGAGAAAAACGGACATGATTATACAATTAATAGACGGGTCTACTGCATCTTCTAATGACTTTCTTGAGAACGTATTAGTCCATGTTAATGACTTAGCTTTTCCTACTGATTTTTATGTTGTTGATATGGATGAAGATCAGTCTAGTAAGTTAGCCCCCATCCTTCTTGGAAAACCATTTTTGAAAACATCTAGGGCTAAAATTAATGTGCATGATGGAACTCTTACTATGGAATTTGAAGATGAATTTGTGATGTTTAATTTATATGATTCCATGAAGTATCCTACTAATGATTGCTCTATGTTTGGTTTAGATGCTACTAACTTTGTGATGCAGCGAATTTGCGAATTTAATGATGATGATCCACTAAAGGTAGCTTGGCATAATGATGGCTTTGAACCTCCGACTTAAGCCACTTGAGGCATAACTACGTCTAGCTGACGACGTTAAAGAATGACGCTTCTTGGGAGGCAACCCATGCTCGTTTTTTATTTTTCGCATTTTTTCTGTTTAAGTTTTTCTTTCCAAAACGCAGAAAGGTCACCAAAATTAAGCGTGACCATTCTGGTCACGCCTAAAATTGGTGAGCTTTCTGCTTCGTCCCCAGTTTTTCCTTTTGTTTTTCTTTCAAAAATCCAAAAAAATCGGAAAATCCAAAAAAAAAAAAAAAAAATCGAAAAAATCATAAAATCCAAAAAAAGAAAATTGAAAAATAAACAAAATTAGGAAATAAGTATATATTTATATATATATATATATATTTTCTTAAAACAAAAAAAAAAATTTACCTTATTTTGTTAGTCAAATCTTTCAAAATCTTTCCTTAAACCCTTTTTTTTCCAAAACATAAATAAACAAATCACTTAAACCCCAATTTTCCACCATAACCTAATCTGCGCCGCCACTCTAACACCTATCTTCTCCATTCCAATTTTTTTGCAGCAACACCTCTCGCCGCTCTTCACCGCCGCATCCACCATCTTCTCTGGCATCATGGGCTGCACGAACACGACCTCCTACACGCGAACCCACGGCACCACCGGAACCCTAGCCTCTACCCGAAATCAAACCCGCGGTCGAAGAAGAGTCGAACCAATCCTCCGACCAACAGCAATCCGAGCCCTCCGCTGAAACAGGGAAGTCATCCTTCCAATTCTTGTTTTTCAATCTTATGCATTGTCGGTTTTTATATGCTTTACATTGAGGACAATGTCTGCATTAAGTGTGGGGGGTGATTTCCAATTGCTTTGCATGTTCTCTGGTTTTGTTTAATTTTGGCACATGTTCTTTGGTTTTTGTTTACTTTTGGCGCAATAAAATTTTTCAAAATTTCTTTCGCTTTGTGATTGTAGAGTATAATTTTCGTTAATTGGTTGACCGAGTCTAGTTTGTTTGATTTGACCGTGTGCATGTTGATGGATTATCGTGTCGTATGAATTTCAATTGCTAGCACGACATTGAATGAAAATGATAAAATTGCACGTTTAGTTCGACCAACCCCACCATGTGAGCTTTTGAAGCCTTGATTTGATTGCATATCCATGTGAATTTTTCTTTCTTGTGTGAATCTTGCATGTGCGTGTTCTAGAACTTGCTTTGAACCATTTCAAGATTACATGATTGCGTGCACATTCGAAAGTGATAAAGGCCTTAGGATTTAGCCACTTAGCCATATGAGCCTACCTTTTTATTTTCCCCTAGTGAGCCCACTTGAGCCTATTAGCCTATTTGTTGTTTTGAAAACCCGAACTTTGAGCATTCACCGTTTTTTGTATACCTCTTTGTTTTACCCGTCCACAAAATGAGTCGAACATCGAGAACATTATACTTGTTTGGGATTTAAGGACGACATTGTGTTTTGATTAAGTGTGGGGGACCTCGGAAGAAAAGAAAAAAGGAGGGTTTATCGAAAAGAAAAGAAAAAAAAAACAGAAAAAGAAAAAAATTATATTTCGAACAAGTTCGAAAAAGTTCGAAGAAAAAAAATAGAAAACAAAAGAAAAGAAAAGAAAAAAGGTTTGAGGAAAAGGAAAATGATAAAGCGAGTCGCGAGAGAGTATGAAAATAAAGGTATTTGGGTCCTTATTGCTAGAATTACCCAATAGCGTCTTGATGTTCTTCGAATTTATGGACTTAGCTTTTCATTACCTTTTTTTTATCCTACCCCGAGCCTTAAGCCCCATTACAACCGTGAATAAAAGACCTTTTTGATTCGTTTGTGCATACTTTCGATAGTAGTGAAGATTTCGGTGTATAAGCAAGCCTATGGGATCGTATTAACATGTTAAGAATTGAGCGATACACGAAATACCCTATACACGAGTGATTGGAGAGGATTGTGAGAATGGTCGTCTAATTTCGTGCATTTTTATTTTTCGAAGTGAGATTGTTGTGTTGGTTTTTGGTTCATAGTGGCATTGATTTCCTTGATATTCGCATGAGTCAACTTAACATTCTCGATTTTGTCCTTTGGTTCATATAACTCTACTTGATCAAGTGTTTGAAGTTTATTGATTTTGCGTTGCCCAAATGTCAAACATTGCCCGAGACGTGCAATAGCTTAAGTGTGGGGGTGTTTGTTAACGTGTATTTTGTACACGTTTCTCTTATGATATATTGCGTTAATTGATATGCTTTTAGTCCATATCTCATAGTTTTATGCTTCTATTGCTATATCTAGGTGTTTGGATGAGAATGGACTGAAAAGATGACAAAAAGGGACGAAAACGAATAAGATTGACTTTGCAAATGGATGGAAGCAGAAAGGTTACCAGAATTAAGCGTGACCAGAAGTCACGCCCAAAACATGCGAGCTTTCTGTCCTGGGACAAAAAAAAATTCAAGATTTCGACTTTTCAGCTGGATTTGACTTTGGATGCACGTTTTTAGTTCCCTAATATATTGAGATTTATTTTCTTTTATGTTAGGAATTTTATTTCCTTGTTTTGAATAATCCTAGTTGGAATAGGATTCTTAAAATCCTATCTTTTATTTGTTTCCTTGTTTAGTTAGGATTCCCCTAGGTTTAAATAAGTGGAATATTATTCCACAAAGACACCTTATCTTTTATTTACTATTCACGTTTTTATTTCTCTGGGGGATTTCGAATTCTTCAACTTTTGTAGACGATTCTTGATTATGTGTTGCTAAACACATAATTCTAGTCAAATGATTTTAAGGTTTGATTTCTTTTAATTTCGTGAGATTGCTTGTGCTTTTATCTTCATTGTTCTTTGAGTATTTACTTTTTCTCCGAGCCTTGTTGATAATATGTTTCAATAGGTTAGATAACCTGATCAATTATTTAATCTTTGAAATCGTATTTAGCTAATTAGGACCCAAATCCGTAATTGTTTGGTAAACCCTAATATTCGTAGCAGTTAGCGACGTTGATTATGGACAAGTTTTCGATTATTGATCGGAATTAGTGTTTTTCTAGTGCTTGAATGCTATCGGTAGATTACATCCTAAGAGCTTGTTTAGGGTTGTCTTATTGATAAGAGCAGTAATCAAAGAGCTTGTTTTGATTATCGAAGACGTAAGGAAAAACGAGGTCGTCAGAGCTTGTTGACGACTATAGCTAATTTATTTAAGGACATTGAACTATTTTATTTGCAATCGATGATCGAATTATAGAATCAATACCGAAATATCCGAAGACTAGAATCTCATCTCTCATTGAATTCGAAATTTACCTTTTTGCTTGCGTTTTAATTTACGTTTAAATTGTCTTCAAATTATTTTTTAGTTAATCAAAATCCAAAACCCCTTTTTAATTGATATTAGTAACTTAGGAATTATTTCTACACCATTCCCTGTGGATCGACCCTACTTGTCACTATTTACAAATCTTTTCGAGTAGGTTATTTATTTTTGTTGGATTCGACACCCACCAATGGAATATCATTTATGTTTAGATTATCATATGTAATTATATATCATAACTTATAATATATATATAAATATTTAATTTCATAATAAACACAATAAATAATTGTATATTATAACCAGGATCCTAACATATATATATACATGTGCGCCATACGGGTGTAAATTATATGTTTTACTGTGGGTTACTTCGACGCATCTTTGTTAGGTTCACTTTTCTGGAGTCCATTTATAGTTTGATTTCTAAGATTTGATTTGTTTTGTCAAATAGAGATTATTAAGAGATTGGCACACTTTTATATTTTGTTTTTTTTTTTTGAAAAAAATAATAATTTAAAATATTTATCTCTTATTTGTTGTCCAATGTCAAGTTTAACAAAATAGATTATTTTATTTTGCGATTCAATATTATTCTACATTTTATACGTATGATATTCATCAACGAAAAAAAGTAAATCATTAAGCAAATTAATCTTGCTATCTTGAATATAATGACACAAATGGTATCAATCGGACGGAAGAAAAGAACAATTTATGTGCTTGGAATCACTTTGCTAATTTATTCGATATAATGGTACATATGGAAAAATGACATTTTTTAACTTGTAAGAGCTGATTCTATGGTGCTAACCCCTGTCGTTGCATATCAGTGGTATCACGCCATGACAAGAATATTGTTTTATAAGTGGGTTTGAAAATAGTATTTTCGTCGAACAAACTAGTAGTTTTTTAGCGGCGAAAATATATTATTCACTTAAACTAGAAAATCAGGACTAATTAGTCAATTTAACAAATGTAGTTACAAATCAATTTAAAAAATAGATAAATGTATACTTATGTATAATTGTTCTAATTATTATTTTCAGATTTGCCGGCATCTGGCGTGCGCTTACTCGAATAGATTCTACTTAATGTGCAATTGAATCCATACATGCTTTGATATCTATAGATTAATCCTTATTTAAATTAAGTCCAGGAGCTATAATTTTTAAAATAATTGTTCCAATTTTCTAGCTTGAATGAAATGAAAGTGGAAAACATTGACTAAGAATAATTAATATTGGTCGTAACCGGGTGGCTGACTACAAGTCAATATATATATACTCAAGAGGACACAAATAATAATAATAATAATAATTATAATAGAGTTGCATTTGAAAAGATTCCAAAAGGTCACGTTCCAACAGCTTTCCTTTAATTTTGCATTTATGGGACTATATAAGCTCCAAAAACATGCATGCAAGTGTATCAGTATCACTCACAAACTCCACTTGCAAATTAGTACTGCTAGCTCCAGTAGTTATACAAATTAGCTCATTCAGGCTATAGTTAGTGAGTAGTGTTTCGATCTAAAATATCATGTTTATGGAGTCGAACAATATCGTACAAAAATTGAAGCCATATGTTGGAGTAATTTTACTTCAATTCGGAAGTGCGGGTTTTGCCATTGTTGCCAAATCTGCTCTAAATCAAGGAACCAGTCATTACACTTTTGCTGTCTATAGGAATGCTTTTGCTGCACTTCTCTTTGCTCCTTTTGCCTTGTTTCTAGAGAGGAAAACTCGCCCCAAAATGACGTTCACTATTTTTCTTAAGATCATGTTACTTGGCCTATTAGAGTAAGTATTCTAAAACCCTCACGTGTACGTACATATTTGTATTCTTCTATTTATTAATCATGATTTTTGTGCCTTCACAGTCCGGTTTTCGGTCAGAATCTTTTCTACGCCGGAATGAACTATACATCAGCCACCGTTACTTCAGCCATGTGCAATCTTATTCCAGCTCTAACTTTTTTACTGGCTTGGATTCTAAGGTAACCTTCGTCGTGTGCTCGTCTTTATATATCTATGGTGCATTAACCATAAAACGTCTCATGAGCAGCGGTATATGGTAATTAATCTTGATATCATCATGTTTTGCAGGCTTGAGAAGGTGAACTTCAAAAAATTAGGGAGTCATGCAAAGATTTGGGGAATAATGGTTACTCTAGGTGGAGCCATGGTTATGACTCTTATTAGGGGACCCATTTTAGGATTACCTTGGACACATGGTTCCAACAATTCTTCTAGTTCTGCAAATAATGGGGAGGATCCTGTTAAGGGTGCTCTTATGATCGGAGCAGGATGTTTGGGTTATTCTTTGTTTTACATTCTTCAGGTAATTCTTTTCGATTTCATATTTTTGTTTTTATTCCGATCCTGTTTCAACTATTAGTTTTATAGAAAAAGCTGATAGAGAAACTAATTGAATATTTTTGATGGTTAATAGGCAAACACATTAAAGACATACTCGGCTGGACTTTCCCTAACAACTCTTATATGCACATTCGGATCATTACAAGGAACTGCACTCACTTTCATGGTAGAGAGGGGCAATACTGGAATTTGGGCTCTTGGATGGAATGCCAAACTTTTAGCCTATGTTTATGGGGTAAGACACTCGATTTTTCCTATCTCATTTCTATTGAAAACTAGTAAAAAAAGAGATGATGTTTTTATTCATAACAAGGTTTGTTTGGTGTAGGGAATAGTCTCTTCTGGGATTACATATTACGTCTCCGGGGTGATAATGAAAGAAAAAGGACCTGTTTTTGTGACAGCTTTTAATCCTTTGAGTATGGTCATCGTCGCCGTGTTGAGTTCTTTCATTTTGGCTGAGCAATTAGATGTCGGAAAGTAAGTATCCTACTAATCATATATTTTTTATTATACATTGGAAAAACAAAAATAAATTTTGAGAATCCTGAACTAATTAATTAATAATTGCAGGGTGAGTGGAGCCGCTGTTATTGTTATTGGGTTGTACCTTGTGATATGGGGTAAAAGCAAAGAACAAAAAGACGTAGATTTAATTACTTTGCAACAACATAAGCCCGAAGCAAACATTCTTCCAGTAAAGGCATCTGTAGCTCACAGTGCAAATGGTCCCTCACAATCAGAAATATTATCCGGAAGTAATGCAGTATGAAAAAAATAAACGATAGGTTACAGTAAATATTTATGGTATTTTATTTATTGTATTAGATTTGCCCCATCACTTATTCCAAATTGGAATTCATGTGGCAACTTGATGAATGTGTAGAATTTTTGAATTAATAAAAATTTATTCATTTTTTTATTATTTATTCTTAAAAAAAAATTTATATTATGTTTTTATCATGCACAATTTCTTTCACAGTTTAAATTTATAAATCAAAATAAGAATTAAGGAGAAATGATGCCATAGTGACAAAACAAACTTTCAAAAAAATTTACAAAATTTTTGGAGCCAAACATCGCATTTTAATGTCTTTTATATATTTTGATAAGTTGAGCTAAACTCCACATTCTTCGTTGAAATTGAACAATAAGAGGTTAGCTTCTTATTTTTCATGTTGAATTTGCACTCGTTGTTGATTTGAATTCTAAAGTAGTTGGTGTGACATTGGAAAATAAATTTGTGAAGAATTTTTAATTTTATAAACTCAAAATGTTTGTTATTGTTGTTTCGAAGGGAGTACATTTTTATTTCATTATTAATACAAAATATCATGTAATATTGTGTATGACAAACGTGCTAAATTCCAGCATTAAATTCGCCAAAAATACCAGCCATTAAATTCGCCTAAACTTTTTCAATTTTCAACTTTACAATAGTATGGCTTATTGTTTAGTGATTGATAAATAGGACTGAACTTGCCACATATGATAAAAAAGAAAAAAAAAATTGAAATTTATGAGGTCTTAAGTTATAGGATTAAAAATGTAATTATTGAACTTGCAGAATGAAAAGTCATACCACCAAACTGTCGCAACACTAAAAGTGTAACTTTGCCTTATTCATATTAAATTCCACTACTGTGAATTTAAAATTTGCCTAGTTAATTAATTTTGTTTGCACCTTGTGTGTACTTTTAAGCTCACCATCATGCTAGTTACAAGCTCATAACTATTAAAATTAAATTTGGATGATCAAATTATTTTGAATAATTAAATTATTATAGTCAATCATCTTATAATTTAATCTCGCCATGTAAAAGATAACCCACAATTTAAAGAAAAATTTTGATAAACTAATCTTGAAGACCTATATGTAGTCTATTCACAATGAACATCCCCAATCACGTATTCCAGGCAACTGACCAATGTTTCCATCGACTAATTTTTCCATGGAATACGTACGAGTGAAATTTCCATTTTTAATATAATATATATTTTTATTAATATTTAGTATAATAATAAATCACTCTTTATGACATATAGTGTTTAATCATTTCACTATTTAATTAAATAACTATCTAATTATATGTATTTTAATTTCAAAGATATTTTCCACATAAACTTTTTGCCTTAGTTCAAATTTATCCATTTAATTGATTAGTATTTATTTTCATGTATATTCAACTTCAGAATTCGGAAAAGATTTTGGAAAAAAGTAATTTTTAGTTCGAAGTCGATTAAATCAAATTATCAAATTATCATCACATGATATTATTAAATACAACTTAATAATATTTTATTCCACTAAATAAATATTGTTGCACTCTAAAATTAATTTAATTTGATATATTCTTGTGTTCCCATTATTTAACAGAGAAATATTTAACTAACCCCTTTTTAAAAATATCCTTGATAAATAAAATTAATACCACTACTATTCTATATTTGTCACATCGAATTATGAGATGCTCAATTTGCTCCATATCAACTTTTCATACGCAAATTTCATTTTCATTTAGTTTCAATGATGCTTTACCTGAAACACTTTGGCCAAATATTTTAAAGAGTTGAACGTTGCAATTTAATTATAGTGGATATTTCTTATCCCCTAATCAGGTTACAAATATTACATGAATGTTCTTTTCAATCATATATTTGTGTCACTACAATGTATAAAGTATATTAGCCATTAAAGAACTTATTTGCGAATAAGTTAGATTAAAGTACTCTAGATGGACTAGTCATGTCATCTATAGATTTAGAAATATTATTTTATATAATTTATTCTCGATAGTAGTACGTTCAAAAATAAATAATTTATTAAGTCCTGGTTCAGTATTTTTAATTTTATTTATTTACATGAATATACTATATTAAAATTCCTATTAACATGATTAAGACAAATAATGGAATATGTATATTATAGTCTTATAAGACTTTCATTCCTATCGACAACTACAATCCATCTATACTAACATATGATATACATGATCTAAGTCTTGTATGAAATATCACTTCTGTTTAGATTATCATATGTAATTATATATTAATAATTCTCATAACTTATAAAATATATAAATATTAAATTTTATAATAAACGGAATAAATAATTGTACTTTATAACCAGAATCCTAACATATATATATATATATATACACGTGTGCGTCATATGGGTGTAAACTATATGTTTTATCGTGGGTTACTTTGACGCATCTTTATTAGGTTCACTTTTCTGGAATCAATTTATAGTTTGAATTCTAAGATTTCATTTGTTTTGCGAACTAGAGATTATTAAGAGATTGGCGCACTTTTATATTTGTTTTTTTTTTTTTTGAAAAAAAAATTCCTATACATGTTACGTTTTGTTTCATTTTGGTTGAGCAATTAGATGTCGGAAAGTAAGTACCCTAATAATCCTACACTTTTTATTATACATTGAAAGAACAAAAATAAATTTTCAGAATTCTGAACTAACTAATTACTAATTGCAAGGTGAGCGGAGGTGTTGTTATTGTTATGGGTTGTACTTTGTGATATGGGGTAAAAGCAAAGAACAAAAACCGTAAATTTAATTACTTTGAAACAACAAAAGCCCGAAAAAGATAATATTTGGAAGCAATGTAGTTTGAAGAGATAAATGATAGTTTGAAGAGATAAATGATATTCTATTTGTTATATTAGATTGGTCCCATAAAGTATTCCAAATTGGAACATGTGGCACACTTGATGTATGTGTTGAATTTTTTAATTATAAAAACTTATTCATTTGTTTTTATTTTAAATCTTATTTCGTGCGTTTACTTTATGTTTTTATCATGCACAACTTCTTTTAATGTGGTAATTTATAAATCATAATGATAATTGAGGAGAATAATGATACCTTAGTTTTTACCATATTAATTTATCCATATTAATTTTTTACCATATTAATTTTTCCATATTAATTTTTTACCTTAGTTCAAATTTATCCATCTAGTTAATACTTTAGTATTTATTTTCATGTAGTTTCAACTTCAGAATTAGAAGCAGTGTAGTTTGAAGAGATAAATGATATTCTATGTGTAATATTAGTTTGGTCCCATCAAGTATTCCATATTGGAACATGTGGCACACTTGATGTATGTGTTGAATTTTTTAATTATAAAAACTTTTTCATTTGTTTTTATTTTTAAATCTTTTCTTGTGTGTTTACTTTATGTTTTTATCATGCACAACTTCTTTTACGATGGTAATTTATAAACCATAATGATAATTGAGGAGAAAAATGATACCATATTGACAAAACAAACTTTGTTAAGTCCAAATGGACAGCTTAGTGTACATTCACAATTATTTTGTTGTTTGATATAGGGTTTGGAGCATATAACTATGTTAGCCAGCTGTTTGTCTTGTATATCACTCCTTTGAGACTATATATATACACTAACTTGCCAATGCTGTGAGACCATCCTGCATTAAGAGAATTACAAGAAAATTTGATCATTTGTTAAGGAAACTTTAGTAAAAAACAATGGCGTACAAACTTTTCTTGATTACAACCATCATTGCCATAGCCATTGCACCAGCTTTGGCGTACGAATACATGGTTGGAGATGACTCGGGATGGATGTTAAATTATAATTACACAGAATGGGCTAAGGGCAAAGACTTTCGTGTTGGCGACAAACTCAGTATGATCAATTTTTTTTTCCTTTATTTATTGCGCATTTTTATCTCGAATTTTCTAACCATAAATACATTTATAGAAAGAGGTCATGTGTTTGATTCAATCAAAAAACTACGGAGTTGTTTCTTTTATTTATGTAGAACTCAGCCCATCCCCAAATAATTGCCCTTTATTCCATTTTTATATGTACCAAAATGTTTGTCCCATGTATTTATTATCTTGTTTGATTACATTATCTCCATATTATTCGGATATAATATAATTAATTCAATTTTTTATAAAACTATTACTTATTTAAGGAAGAATATTCCATACACGGATAATAGATAATATTCATAAATTAAATTAAAATCATGTCATATTTTAAAAGGTAATATTATTAGTTGCCTTTTATTTTATAAAAATATATTTTTGGAACTTTGATAAATACTTTAAAAAGTCAAACTTAACATAGTTTTTAGAACGAACGGAAGAGTTCATAATTTTTACTTTGAAACCGAAAGTCTTAAACCCTAATTTACCATATTCTCACTAAATTGCAGTGTTTATGTACAAGAAGGATGCTCACAACGTTGCAAGAGTAAGTGGACCTGATTTTCAACAATGTGTGGCATCAAACACAAATTCAAGTAATCTTCTAACAAGTGGAAATGACGAGATTACCCTTGCCACCCCTGGAAAGAAATGGTATATTTGCACCAAAGCTGGCCATTGCAGCAGTGGGATGAAGCTTGTGATCACAGTCTCTGCTGATGGACCCACTCCGGCGCCGACACCTGGCACTTCTGCAGCCAATCATCATCTCTCTCCCTTCAATTCTTGTGTTCTGATTCTTGGGGTATTGGCTGCCATCATGAGGATTGTGGCTTAAGTAATTACTAATGCAATTTATTTTATGATTTTTATGAGTTGGATAAATAATAATTTGTTTCTCAATGGACATGATAAATAATAATTTTCATGATTTAGTTTTGTTATCCCTTTTGTACCACGTGTTTTTGAAATAATATAGTGATATGAATGATTGAATTTGTGAGGTCATTGATTATTTATTTATCTGATATTCTCATTTTTATTTTTAATTCGATTAGATTATTGAATTAATATAGTAGTTAAGCTGTAGCATGACTCGTAATCAGCTGATTTTAAGTATAATTCACAAAGTAAGTGAATTAAATAAATTAATTTGTTATGCGATTCATACTCTTTCCATACTTGACTTTAGTTGGACCATATCCCAAAAAGAACTTTCCAAGTAATTCTATAGATGAATCCTATGATAGAGATTAGAGAGACGTTAGCAATTTAGATGGCTAGATAATTGCCCCATTTTTTAGTGTAACAAAATAACATGTGCATTACACGTGAATTATATTTACTCGTTTAAATAATTTATATACTTGTATATTGTTTAATTATGAAATGTTGTATGTTCAAATTATTAGAAGGAAAGAATCATTTGAAGTTTTTTTTACGACACAAAAATAAAATTGGCAAGGTTTGATAGAAAATGATAATTACAACACTAAAACAATTTGGAGCGAGGATGCAATTCTTCATATATTCTTTATTTAAATAAATAAGTAATACTGATATTGTAACTTTTAAATATATTGTGTCCCTTGTATGGTGGTCATTAACCTTCTAGTGGAATCAGTTGATTTACCAAAAATTGGTAAGTATGGAATTTTTCTTGTTAATTATTGATAATTTCTAGCACAATACATGTGCATTTGCACGTGAAATTGATTTTATACAGTGAAATTATTAGAAATATTTAAAAGAAATTTTTAAATAATATAAAACTTATAAATAGACATCTAATCAAATAATGTCAGTCTTTTTAATTTATTTATAAAGTAACATATATAGTAAACATCATATAAAAAGTTGATTTTATGTTAAATTAATTTTTATATATACTGCTCTTAAACATGTTATATCATCTTCTCAAATAGAATACAAAGTATAGTCAATGAAAATTAAAAATTATTTAGTGTATTAAATATTTAGTTTTATTGTGGCTAGTACAAAGAATGAAAAGAACTTAGAACTTGATTGATATACTGGAATGAGGTGGAAATTGAATGGACATTTTTTATTTCAATCTTATACTTATATTATGCTTAGGTGTTTTTATGTTAAGAATGCTCATTCCTGTTGAAATCTATATTCCCAAAAGTATTAAATAGTGATTCCTTCCATCTCCTTGGGTTTGGCTATTCCTTCTTTGTTAATAATCAATTTCATTTTGTTTCTTGTGATAATATTTTCTTCATACAAATAAAAAAATGTCTTGAAAATTTGGCGAATGCAATATATAATTTTTTTTTTTTCAACTTATGATTAATAATCTCACATTATTTTTAAAATAATAAAAATGATTAAAAAATTTAAAAAATTATTTAAATGCATTGAAAGAAATGAACAAGACACATTATTTTTCGTACTTAGTCGAAAATATTTTCTTCAATAAGAATAACTTAATTATAATAAATATAATTCCAAATGTTACAAGAATAGAGAAAAAAATACAAAAATGAATTTGAAAAGATATATAATAATATTGCGTTTAGCAAATATTATCTTATCTTTAAACTAGTTCATCAATAAAAAGTATTAAAAATGTGAATGATTATATAGACAATATTACATAAATAACTCTTTCAATCATCATGTACGAACTATATTTTTTTCTATTTAAAAGCGTAACTTGTTATTCAAAATTTAACCAAATTTAAGAATTTGTGACCAAATAAAATTTTAGATTACCAATTTTCTCATAATTAATTTTAAAATTACTAAAACTTCTCCATAATATATCTTTATACCCAAAAAATCAATAAAAGAATTTTTTGATCTCAAGATTCCATCCTGCGATCTTCTTATTTGAAAATAAATTAAAAATTAATATTTTTTGGACTAAAGTATCCTTGATTTAGATTGAATACAAACCTTAATGCTTTGAACTTTTCAATTTGATAAATCTTATTTGTCAATTTTAAGTATTTCGAAATGTTGCTATAGAAAGCAAAATGATTTGAGATCTTTGACTAATAATCTGGAATTCTAGAGACTAAAATTTTTGATGAAATTTTTAAAAGAACTGGAGATATAATTCTTTTTTGGTTTTATAAACTTTATACAAGTTCAATTATAATAATTATTATCAAAAGTATTCTAATCTTTTAGAGCATTTTATATAGAAGTGTTTTTTACAACTGAAGATAATTTAATAAAGGAGAATTTTTTTTCTAAATTAATTTGTATTATACATATATATTAAATCATCATATCCTACTACTAATCAACTACTAATCAAAATCCAGGAGTCACCAACTCCTAATCTATCAATTTATATCTAATATCTATCTACACTAATTCATTTAGTACTGTTTAAAGAATTAACCTTCATATAAATTAATAAAATTGATTGTAGTTTATCCATTGTCCTATTTTTATTTTAAAATTTTACCCTCAACTATCTATTGAAAATAAAAATAATATAATTCATTTACTAAACCTAAAGACAACTACTTCCTTCCAAAAATAATGAATCATAAAAAGGACATTCCATATTACTTCAAATTAATATTCACAATAAGATTTGAAATTTGTCTAATCTTTAACTTTATAAAGGTCTAATACTTTTAAATTGTACATTTTTCAAACAATTTGAAAATAATGTATCCTATTTAATGGGAACTATAAATGTTAGGATTATTGGGGTAAATGTTAGAGGTGTACATAATCGCATTCATTTTTAATAAAGGTTAAATAATTTTTTCACAATGGGAAGAAATAAATTTTTACATTCATACTTTTATAATAATATAGATTATAGATATCGGTATGAAACCATACTTGACAATTAGACAACTAAATAATTGAGTGTATAAAATGAGAAAAACACCTATTCATAAATATTTTTGAAAAAAGAAACATATAGAAAAACTAAATTATAGAACATCCAAAGTTATAAATTAGATTTTATTTCAAATAAAATTAATTAATCAACGAGTCTTCTTCAAAATACACGTAATAATTGGGACAATAAGTTTAGGGATGTCACATTCAGATTGAAGAGATAATGTTCTATCTTGATCGAGTTTAAAAGGAAGTCGCCCTGGTGATTGTTTGTAGCATTTGCACACTTCTTCCGGACTTGGAATGTCTAACAAAGAGTTAGCACCTTTGCAACATTCCTTGCTCGGCTTGATTGATAACCCCGTTATAAAATCCTTGCAAGGTATCAAGTTTTCTATAGGAATTTCTGAGCAATCTACTTCACTACAATTTCCAAATCCAACAAAAAACAAAAAAATTAAACCAAATATAAGAGTTTTTGATGCACTAGTCATGACCATCTTTGCTATTATATTTTTGACCCTTGATAGTTGTAATATTTGAGATGATATGATGGGTACTGCATTTTATAGGCTTGTTTAGTAGTTTAATTATAGTAATTTCAGAAAAATTAATTATGGATATTGCAAATATTATTATCATAATTAATAGAGATTATCTTGACCTTTAATTCATATATATCCACCTAATTTGTAATAATATTTTAAATTACGATAATGTTGATTTACTGAATCAGTTATAATTTAAATGGAGTTTTACCTTTTTTGTTATCAAGCTATTTCCTATCTGTTTTTCCTACTGACTTTTATCTCGATATCACCATTTTAATGTTCCCTAATCCTTGATTTACTCTAACCATATATTGTGATTGAGCCTAAATCAAGGATTAATTATCAAAAATCGTAAATTTAGTTCCATAAGATATCATAATTCTAATTTTCGTATCACACTTTATGAAATTTTGGAAATAGTTCCAATAATCTGATAAGATTGCAACGTTGGTCTTTTCTTTAATCAATCTTAGTCATATATTTTATTATTGTAATTTAAAATTACGTTTTGCCCCTTAAACTATACAAAATGCATCAAATACCCCCTTAATCAAATATCATTGCTACCCACAAAAAAATTAGGAGAAAGTAAAAAATGATTGATTAGGTCATATTATGAACGTCTAATTAAACCTATATGTTCTCCTATTTATTTTTAAATTATTTTTCTGGAGGGTAATTAAGAAACAAATAATATTTGTTCAAAAAGTTGTTTAATGCATATTGTTTAGTTGAAATGGCAAAATAATTTATAATAAAAATAAAGTATATTACTATTATTATTAAAATTAACTAATATTGCTAGTATGAAATATTGAGATGTTTTCTAAAATCTCATAAAATGTGGGACTGAACGTCTAGAATCGTGATATCTTATTTAATTAAAATTAAAATTTTGCCGATTAGCAAAAACTTTCTTCCAGTATTCATTCGAACCTCTGATTATAAATTATATCTTCAAGAATCTCCATTTATATACAACTAATTTCACCTCTTTCCTATCTCTATTTCCTCCTCCACTTGATTGTTTACCTCTACATTTATATTTAACTCGCAAGATGTACATGCGAATCTATATTTAACTTGCAAGATGTACGTGCCAGAGATGAAAAGAAAAATTAGTGTGTACATGGCTATTATATGATTGTGTGAATTGCATTAATTAATGCTTATATAAAAGATTTAAAAGTAAAGTTGAAAATATATGTGTTGAATGGAAATATATGAGTGAGTCAAGTAAATTAGGATTTTTTTTATCCAAAATCTCAAAAATATTATATTAAAAATGTAAACAAATATAGCCCAAACTTGAACTTAATATCAAGTATTATATAGATATATAGTCCTTAATTTACACAAATAGGCATCATTAGATGGAGTACGAGTAGTTAAAAATGTAAATAAAAGTAAAATAATATGTTGATTAAGTTATGAAAGTATTAAAAAATAGTTTTCTTGAAATTGAAAATTTGAAATCTTTAAATTTATTAAGCATATAACTTGAAACTTAAAATAATAAGGCCTTGTTTATTTATGCTTTCAAATGTCATTATCAAGTTTTTAAATCACAAAATTCCAAATAAACTTAACACACCAAATTCTCATCCAAATTTTCATTTTTACAACTTTACTTTTTCAATCCCCTATATAACTATCCATTAATCATACATACATCATTTCACACATTTACCAATATCAAATCATATTCTAATCATTATTTCACTTTCCTCTTTATACTTTATAATTTTTTATTTATATTTTATTACTTTTTATTCACATAATTATTATATACATAACTAACACAACAATTCTACACATCATCCATCAATCTATCATTATTGATTCGACATATTTTACAAGTTTCAACTTATTTTTAAAAACATAAACAAATACCTACCATTCTGGCACGAATTTCCGTAGTACACAATTCTCGAGAGAATTTTAATTTTTTTACTCAAAAACAAAAACAAACAAAGCCGGATATATTTCACTAGTCTTACACATGTTATAGGTGACTTTAGAAAATTGAGAAATAAACAAATGAGTAACAATAAAAAAAAAAAACACAATGCACATATAGATACAATTATAAGTACACAATTCAACGAGGACATAAAACATATCCAACTCATCAAAATCAAATAAACAAATATATAAATCGATCATGAAATTATTTAGAAGTTTATTTAGTTTAAATTTTCAATTGATTTAGTTTCTTCAAATATTTAGAAAGATTTTCATGTCAATTAGTACTATAGCTTATTGATTACGTCTTTAGTGAAATTATTGTTTAACATTTTAATTCATTGAAATGAATAGTATCTATATGTTTGAATCATTAATGAAATCAAATGACTCATGTGCAATATTGCACATGCTGTTTACTAGTATTTAAGAAAATACATTATATAAAAAGGAGATATATATTACAAGAAACAAGTTAAGAGTATATATGAGCATTACAAACCCAAAAGAAAAGAAATTATTCTCACGCATTGACTTCATGCTCAAATTTTATCAAGAGATTCTCTATTGCGAATTCTTACACACTTGTCCCTAAGTAATAACCATTTTACTTATAGGAATGACAATAAGTGGTTCATCTTTTCGTAATGTCATCCCAAACACGTCATTCATATTAATGTTCTCATGCTTCAACCCGTGAGGGAGCTCCCAATCAAAATTATGCACAAGATTAGCCAACATAACACTAACCATTCTCACCGCAAGGTTCAATCCAGGGCAAATCCTTCGTCCAGCACCAAACGGGATATACGAAAGATCCCTACCCCTGAAATCGATTTCAGAGTTTAAGAACCTCTCAGGGTTAAAACCCAGCGGATCGTCCCAGTAATGTGGGTCCCTTAAAATGGACCACGCGTTTACAATAACCTGAGTACGCCTAGGAATGGTGTATCCTTGGATTTTGACTTCTTGTTCAGCCACGTGGGGGATGAGGAGTGGTGCTACGGGGTGTAGCCTCATTGTTTCTTTTAGCATTGCGTCCAAGTATGGGAGGTTAGGGATGTCTTGCTCTTGAATGATGTGACGTGTGGTGTGTTTTTGAGAGAGCTCTTCTTTGGCCTTGGCGTGGAGTGCTGGGTTGCGGAGGAGCTCCACCATGGCCCACTCCAAGGTGGTGGTGGTACTATGAGTGCCTCCAATGAATAAATCCTGGCATTTAATATATGTCATAATATTGAATGTGATTAGAGAGAAAGTTGAAAAGAAAAAAGAAATTAAGAACTATTGTGTTTGTTGATGTAAATAAGGTATTACACTAAAATGTTAGAGAAGATCTAAAGAGCTTTCTAAGACCTCATATTTTTTTATGTTTAGTATTTCTATGATTTAAATTTATTCGATGGGATTAATACTTTTATTGTATTTTATTTATGAATGTCGATCTTTAACATTTATAATATTATCTAAAGGGAATTGAAAACATGTAGTTGTCAACGCACACCTTACTAGCTACTTAAAATCAACCAATTAACTTCAAGAATTTCTATTTATATACAACTAATTATATTTCACCTCCCGTTTCTATCTCTATTTCCTGCTTCACTTGATTGTTTACCTCGACATTTATATTTAACTAGCAAGATGTACGTGCATTGCACGTGAACACCCAATTTTATGCTATGTTTAGATATTAGATTTTAGGGGGAAAAGTATAAGTAATTTTACTTCCTTAAAGTTGTCTTTTTATTTAGTCACTAAATGTTATGTTTTATTCTTTTCTAATTTTTTTTGTATCTTCCATCTTACTCAATAGTTATTTGTTGTTATTTTCATCTTTCTATGATAACTTAGTGCACAATTGAATTGAAAGAAATTGAATGAAAAGTACTATAAATATTCTCTTACATATTTTTGTCCTTTTTAAATTGACTTGTAAGTTTTATTTAAAATAATTAAACTATTAACTATTTAACAATTAAAAAATTAACTAAATGTAAAGATCCACGATTCTAAACGTTCAAAAAAAAATTAACAAGCTCATCGAAATTCAATGCGTAGATAACTAATGCAAGTCACATAAAATAAATTATTATTTTTCTTTAAGTTGATACAATTTCATACCAATAAATAATTTTACATCTATACCTTTGTAATAAGAACATAAACATGAAACTCTTATGAATGGCGTTTATGAATATATGATGCATGGAGACAATTAGTTAGGTATATATGGTTGCATACATACTTCTACATCGGTGAATAATGGACTATATGTTTACATTTGATAAATAAATATTTAAACTCAAATAATATAATAAAGGATATGAATACTTGTCATAATATTGGGTTTTTCAAATGAAAACTTGCCTTGTCATATTTCACGTTAGCTTAGACACAAGAAAAAAGATAAAATAATATTAAAAGGTATGTCATGTACTCACATGTGCCTAAATCTTAATTTTACATGTCAAATGAAAAGCTTTCTCTTAATAATTCTCATCTATATAATGAAATAAATTATTGCATAAATTCAAACTAAAATTTGATAGATCATAATATAATATATATTATAAATAAATGATTAAATTAATGCCAATTTTGATGTTAAGAAAAATCCATATAGTATGAAATACAATTCATATACATGTACAATTACGAAAAATATAGAATTAAACAATTTCGTAAGAATTACCTGACTTCTGAGAACACATTTACACTAGTTAATTATTGAAAAAGGTAAATTTAAAATTATATTGTAAGGGTTGTTAAGAAATGATGAGAAATTCAATATGTAAAATACTATTATTTGACAATGCATGCTATTTAACAACGTTTGAAGTCTAGGACGTTACTGAGTATTATAATGTCTAAACATTCAAAAAACTACAGTAGCAATACCATCATTTTAATTAATGAAGATTTAGTAGTATAAATTACATGGCCTAAATGCGACTTTATGGACTAAGTTTTGTAGAACTAATTACTTTTCAATTTCTTGTCTTCTCCTAATTAAAAGTTTACGTTTTTGCGATCTAGCCTTTGGTTTTAGCATTTAAGAATGTTTCAACCTCATCCAGAAAGGTTAGCAATCTTTCCCCATTAAAATTAATATTTACATAGTCATCAGGACATGTAAAGATAATGATAATTCGTTATCATCAAACTATGAGATATATCGAGACTTAATATCAAGCAAACGATTTTTTAATTTAATGTAGCTATAATTAGGTTGTCAGTATCTTTTGGAGCTCGGTTTATTTTTACGTTTTTGATTACATTTTTAGTATTTAAACAATTAATTGGCTATATTTTACTTGCGTGATGCACTTTAACTAATTTATGTGTTTTTAGTTTGAATTATCAAACGTTGGCTTGTTGTTTAATATTTTCTTTTTCTAACTATTTTTATCTATGTTTATCAAGATTGATATATATTATAGATTATATACCGGGTGTTGTTTACGTTTTGTAATCATTCTTTATAGTAATCATTCTTTAACTATTTATATTAATTTCATATTTGTTTAATATATATAAGTATTAATTAAATTCATTATATTAATTTAGTTTTTTAGGTATTATGGTTTGGAATGCCAAATGGTGCTTATGTATGTATAGAAGTTTTGATCACCTATGAAGTATTTATCACTCATTGCTATGTATTTTTATGTAATTTATATGAGCCAAAGGAAAATGATATCCATAAATTATACTATGTACTTCTTTAGGAAAAGAGTTGGTTTTGACGACTAAATAGGTGAATGGTGTAGATATATGAGATCTACTCATTATATTAAAATTGAAAATTCTACTTTAAAAGTTTAAAATATATAGATAATTGTATGTCAAAAGGATATGATAATTAAAATATGTATACATCATTCATCTACGTTTTTGCACTAAATTATTGCAAGAACCAAGAATGTTTAGTAAAGAAATAGTCAAATAGTTAATTTCTTAATTATCATAATTAATTTTAATAGTATATTTAGAGTCTTAAAAGTTTTAAATTAAATTTAATATAGCCTTTATTGAAAGTTAAAAATAAATGAGGAGACAAAAAAATTCATATATCATGATCAAACGTGAGAGACATACTAAAAGTCACTGCATCAATTATTGATTATAGTTTCACCCTATTAATTATATATGCAACAAGTTGTTCCATTAGAAATATTTATAATCTAATTTATGCGTTATATATATACATATATTCAACTCTAGATCTGCTTCTGGATTTTCAGATTAGCCAAAGAATAAAAAACTTTATTTCCCCAGGCTGCTGTGTTATATAATTAATCTGTTATAAAACTTGATTACATCATACATAGATAATGCAATTATAATTAATGCAAGTGTAAAAGACTAGTTGATATAACAACCGCGAAAGCAATATATATAAACCGGCTGTCGTTATCGTTGGACTTATCTAATTAATTATTCGCATAAAATGACAACTAAAATATTCTAGTTTATGATTTTAAAAAAAATCAGGCTAATGTTCCACTTGCAGTTATCCAATGAATCAATTACTTAATTGTATACTAATTAATTCGTTAGTTAATTAGACTTATATGAACTGGTTGTGATACTGTGTGTGTTTGTGTGAAAAAAGATCTAATCTCTAATATGCAATGATAATTGAGATTTTCTATTGTAATTTACAAATTGTATCGTCTATTGCAAGATAAGCACGAGTGACACAAATCTGAAAGAAAAATGCTATATATCACCGTTCATTTTTCACTTATTTTTCATCGCCACTTGATATGATAGTATATATTTTTATTATAGTGAACATAAACTACAGAGATCATGTTAAATGCATTTATTGAATGCAATTTTTACCATATTTGAAAAAAGTGAAAAAAAAAGTGTATATAGCATCACTCGCGCATACCTTGCAATAGCAGATACAATAGCAATTGCAATAAATAAACGATTGCATTCGATAAAAAAAACGAGGAAAAGGTTTTACCATGAGCAAAATCTTGACATTTAGATAGGTAAGTTGCTCGGGTCCATCGTGCTCGGTGCAATCAAGCAAAACATCCAAGAAATCGCCGAACCTAGCTTCTTCACAAGCACGGCGCTTAATACGCCTCCCAATAATATCATCGAACAATTTATGCAATCCATCGTAACACACAATCATGTCACGCCTAATACCTTGTGGATCAAACGGCCTTAAAAAAGGCAAATAATCAGCCGCATTAGGCTTACCCGCCAGCTCCATCATATTCGAAATCAACTCCCTCAATTCCTTCATATTCTCATCCGATCTCTCATCAAACATGTCCCCAGAGAAAATCGTATTCGACAACAAATTCAACGTTGTACCGAAAACTAACCTTGCCACATGAATCTCCTCTCTGGTTTCGCTGGCCTTGTCGACCCTCTCGATCATTTTCTTCATCATCTCATGCCTCAAATCTTGCAATTTGTCCAGCCTTTGTGGGGTGAAAACCTGCAGATGCTTGTTGTAATTAGCTGTTGTAAATTAGTACTGGTTGAATTTTGTCAATCATTCATATTAACAATCACTACAAGAAAACAGAGCATCGGCCATATCCATTAGAGACGGATTTAGCGACCATAGTTGTTACAGTCTCTAAATCCGTCTCTAATTTTGTATTCATTTTTAGAAATGCGATAGGATATTATATCCGTCGCTAATCCGTCGCCAATGAGAGACGGACTGGATGTCCATATAAAATTCGTCTCAAATACCCTATAATTAGAGATGGATATATGTCCGTCTCAAAATATCCGTCTCTGATACCCTGTTTTCTTGTAGTCGATGCAGTAATTAATACATGTAACCCATTCTCTAAAAAAAGAAAGAAAAAAACAACCTGGCTATTGCAGATTCTTCGAAGCTTTTTCCAGTGGGGGCCTTGGCCCGAAGACCACACCATCGACATATCGTAGTTCTTTTCTGCAACCACTGCTTCAGGAGTTGGCCTTCCTAAGAAGGCCTGGTCATTCTTCTGCAAGATTTCTCGAGCCATTTCTGTCGATGAAGCAATCACAATATCCACAAGCCCGAATTTGACTGTCATGAGAGGGCCATAGGTTTTGGCTAGCTTGGCTAATGATTCGTGAGGCTTGTCTCCAATTGATAACAGGCTTCCAAGAATCGGTAGGCCTTTCGGGCCTGGAGGAAGAAGTTTCTTCTTGCTGAAAAAGCCAATACAGAAATGGGAGATGCATATTAGCAGGAGTGGGAGAAGAAGAAAGACATAGGTATCCATGTTTGTCTTGGATGGCCTATGAACACCAGTGACTTGTTATTTTATATAATACAATTATCAAGAAATGGTTGTTACTTAGATAATTTAAATAATGTCAACTTGGGTTTGGTGAAAATAGTACTTTTTGATCCCGTAGAATAGAATAGCCAATGTATTTTTTATTATCACATGTCACGCATGAACTCTCCCAAAAACAAGTATATTCAAATATATAAATTAAAGGAGCATAAGACTTTGACCATTAATTAAATATTGGACGAAATATCTTTTAGGACTAAATGCAAAATATTACTGCAAGTTATGGCGTGGGATCTTGTAATGTAATGGTTAGTACAAAATTATAGGATGAAAAATACAATTTTCTTATATTAGGTACATGCAAAATTGCTTCGGAGCTTTACGGAAGCTCAACAAATTTAGTCCTTAATTTTTAAGAGGTTGATTAAACCAGGTACCCTCTTACTTAATTAGTATAATTAGTATGTAATCCATTATTATGGTCTCATAACAAACCCTTCCTCTTATAATAAAATTTTACATTTAATTTTTTTTTACTAATGGCCATTAGTGAAGCGAAAAAGTGTAAAATGACAATCATACCCTTATTTTAGAAAAGATAATTAATAGGATTAATCACACTAACTCCCTTCTTGTCTAGTATAATTATAGTTTAGCCCGCTTATTAGTTATTAGACTTGTCTAGTATAATTATAGTTTAGCCCGCTTATTAGAGTATATAATAGACACCCTTCTTATGAATAATATATTACATTCACCTTCTACGACTATTGTTAGTCAAACTGATAATGCTCCTAAAAGTATTTCAAACTCTTGTGCCAAAAGGTTGAATCTCTAACCCCAAGGGGCCCCTGGTGGGTGTCGAATCCAACAAAAATAAAATCCTACTTCAAAAGGATTTGTAATCAGTGATAAGCAGGGTCGATCCACAGGGAATGGTGTAAAATTTAATTCCTAAAATTACTAATATGATAAAGGGGGGATTTTGAGATTTTTGACTAAAAACGAAATTAAAAACGTGAAATTTAAAAGATGCAAATAAAACAAATAAAGCAAATAAAGTAAATTTCGGATTTTTATATGATGAGAAAATTCTAGTCTTCGGATTATCTCGGTATTGATTCTACGATTTGATCATTGATGCAATAATAATTCAACGTTATCAAATAAATTGGCTATAGTTACTAACAAGCTCTAGCAACCTAGTTTTTCCTTAAGTCATCGATAACCAAAACAAGCTTTTTGATTACTTCTTTTACCGACTAGACAACCCTAAACAAGCTCTTAAGATTTAGCCTAGCGATAGCATTCACGAATAAGAAAAACACCAATTCTAGCTAACAAACACATAAGCTCGGTTTATTTAGACTAGGTTACTAATTCTCATAACGACTAATCGAAGACTTGTCCGTAAACGACGTCGCTAACTGCTACGATTATTAGGGTTTACCAAACAATTACGGATTTGGGCCCTAAATAGCTTAATACGATTTCAACGATTAAATAGTTGATCAAGTTATCTAACCAATTGAAATATATTGTCAATAAAGATTAGAGAAAAAGTAAATACCTGATGAACGAAGAAATTAAGTACAATTCGATCTCACAAATAATTATAATCAAACCTTGATGAATCCTCGACTAGAAGTATGAGTTTAGCAACTCATAATCGAACGTATGCAAAAATTAATAAAAATCGAAAACTTCATTGGAAGGGAAAAAACGTGTACTTGAATTAAGAATAAAGCAAAAGATGTCTTGTGGAATAAAATTCCACATATAAATAGCATAAAGGAATCCTAATCCAAAAAGGTAACTAATTAGGATTCTAACAAACTTAACAAACTAAAACAAAATAAAATCTCCAAGATATGGAAATAAAATCTAAAACAAAAGCAAGGGAATAAATCCCAATATTTCGAGCAGTAATAAATCCAAAGTAAATCTGGATTTCAGTAGGAAAGTCTTAAAAACGTCCAGCAGTCCTGCCTTCAGCCGAAGCCTTTGTGGAATTAACCGTGGGCACGCTTAAGTCTTAAAAATGTTCGGCGGCCAGATTTTGTTCCCAATCGGTTTTCTTCCTTTTTCGCCTCAATTAGCCTCCTTTTCATTCATTCCTTGTATCATCACCTATTAATTCAATATCAACATAATTCTATCAAATACGAAGCTCAAATATGCCAAATATCCTAATAATAATCATGTAAAGTATGTACAAAATACGACCTAACAAATACCCCCACACTTATGCAATTGTACGTCCTCGGACAATGTTTGAAATTAAGCAATGTAACCACTCAAGATTGCATCACCCGACAAATCAGAGATATAGGTCTGTGCACTAATGAACCAAAAATCAAACTTGACAAGACGGCACATGCAAAAAAAATCGAGGGTTCCAATACCATAATAAATCAATACCAACACAACGAACTCATTTTCACAAATAAAAATGCACGAAATTAGCCGACTTTTCTCTCAATCTCCCAAATCTCTCGTGTATAGGATATAAAGTGTTTCGCTCAAGACTCAACGTGTTAATGTTATCCCATAGGCTTGGTTATACACCAACATCGCCACTACTTTTGAGAATGTGCATAAAAGAATCAAGAGGTCTTATTAAGGGTTGTAACGGGGCTAAGGTTCGGGGTAGGAGTAAAAAGAAAGGTCTAAGATGGCTAAGTCCGAAAATTTCATCGAGCACCGAGACATTGTTGGGTATTTCCGGCTTTTAAGGACCCAACTACCTTCATTTTCATTCTTTCAAGGGCTCGATACTTCGTTCGTTCTTTCTTTTTGATACCTTTTCTTTCATTCCTTTTATTTTCTTTTTCTTTTCTTTTCGAATTTTTCTGAATTTTTTTTTTTTTTTGGAACCGTTTGTATTTTCCACGAATGCCCCCTCACTTATTCAAAAACATCACTTTCTTGACTTTAGGCCTCAAACTTCAATAATCTCAATGCTCGACTCGTTTTCTAGACGGGTAAGACAAAGATATAAATAAACGGTAAATGCTCATATTCGGGGTTTAATCAAGAAAAGACGGTTAAAAGGCACAAAGTGGGCTCACTAGTGGATAATGTAAGGGTACGGTTTATTTGGGAAAGTGGCTAAATCCTATATGCCTTTATCACTTTCAATTATGCACAAACTCTCGTAATCTTGACGTGGTTCAAAACAAGTTCTAAAATTTCCAAAAACACGCGAGTATCACACAAGAAAGAAAGATATCATATATGATCCATTTAATCAAAAAGGCTCAAATTCTCATAAGGCATGGATAAGTCGTACTAAAACGTGAAAATCTATTGTTTTCATTTGATCGTTATGCTAGCAAAAATCTCATACGGCATGAAAATCTAATTAAAACATGGCCATATTGTTCAAATTCAACAAGTCCACAGAAATCACAAGCACCATATTCTAAAGTACCGAAGCAAATGCAAAATCGAAAAAGGTTACCCGAAAAAAATTACACGTAGTAATATTAAATCAAACAAAGACACAAGGATCACAATTGCACGAGAAGTCACCCCCCCACACTTAGAGCATGCATTGTCCCCAATGTAAAAATAATATCGTAATGAAACGAGAAAATGCGTAAAGAAATAAAAGCACAAGAGAGGGGGACTCCCCTTGGACATCACTCGGTCGTGATGTCGGGGCGAGCGAGTAGTCGGTCGAGTTTGGCATCGATTGAGGCAAGGCGGGCCTCGATGGCTTCAAGACGGGCTTCGATGGAAGATGTAGCCGTAGATGGAGTCTCGGGGGTAGCAGAATAGTGGCTGCCGTGGGTGTTTGGGCAGCTGCGCGGCCTTGAGGTAGAAGGTTCGGCGACAGGGGTAGCAGCTGGGGAAGTAGTGGCCGCAGTCGGCGGTGGATCAGTGGCCGGAATTGTAGTTCAGATTGGGGCTCCGGTTGATGGTGACGGAGTGTGAGGTGATCAGAGATCTGCAAATCAGAAGAGAGAAAGTGAGAGGCGGCGTGATGAAGATGAAGAATTTAGGGTTTGAAAACCCCAAATGCAAACTGTTGTTGAATTTTTCTTTTTTTTTTTTTTAAGGAAAAGAAAATAAAAGAAAAGCGAGCGACCAAAGTGATTTTTATGTCGAAGGGTTCGGACTTTTAGGCGTGGGCACGCTTAAATAGTCAAACGCTTCGGTAAAATTACGAGGGTCAAGGCCGAAGAGTTTTCGAAGTTAGGCGTGGGCACGCTTAATTTCTCAAACGCTTCGTAAAAGGAAAAGCAGGTCAGACCGAACGGTTTCGCATTTTAAGCGTGGGCACGCTTAATTTTTGAAACTGTTCGGTCTTAAAAAAAAAGCACGAAAAACATAAAGCATGAAATAAATAAACGCATGGGTTGCCTCCCAAGAAGCGCCATTCTTTAACGTCTTCGGCTAGACGTTGCTACAAAGTTATGTAGCATGGTTTGATGGTTCCAACTTCATGTTTTTGACATCGTGAGATTGAAATCCTTCATAAAAAGGTTTCAAACGATGTCTATTCACCTTGAAAATCTTTCGTGTAGTTGGATTTTGAATATAAACTGCACCATAGGAAAAAATGTCAATGACAATAAATGGTCCAATCCAACGGGAACGTGGCTTACCCGGAAATAGCTTGAAACGAGAATGGGAAAGAATAACTTTTTGTCCTATGACTAAGTTCTTTCTTGAGATTGTCTTATCACGAAAAGGTTTCGTTTTATTCTTCTCGTTTATTTCATTATGAATTTCCTCTAACTCTTGGATTTTCAACTTCGGTGCCTGCACAATAGATGGAAGTATTTTAGAAGTTGAGGAAGATAAGGAAATACGAGAAACATTAAGAGAAAGTGATTGAAGTGAATCAAAATTCGATTTCTTCTCTTCGAGTCCTCGATTTAGCTTAAGTTGCTTTTCCTTCCCGTCCAAGTCGTTAGTGATCAAAGCTACTTGTAACGGATCGCCATACTCAGGTTCGAACATAGTCTGCATCAAAGGGTCAATAACATCTATACCAAAAACAGAATGATCGTTAGAAGGGTACTTCATGGAATCGTATATGTTAAATTTTATGATTTTTTCATCAAATTCCATGGAAAGAGTCCCATCATGCACATTAATTATGGTCCTAGACGTTTTCATGAATGGTCTACCAAGTAAAATCGGGGCGGGATTACTAGACTCATTATGATCCATATCGACAATATAGAAATCGGCGGGGAACACTAGGTCATTAACTTGTACCAAAATATCTTCTAAAACACCATCGGGGTAAGCATTAGACCTATCAGCTAATTGAATAACTACACCGGTTTCTTTCAATTTGCCTACATTAAGTGATTCATATATCGATCGTGGCATAACATTGATTGAGGCTCCTAAGTCTAGCATAGCTTTTTCAATTCGAACATTACCTATTTTACAAGGGATTGTAAACATACCCGGATCATTACATTTAGGTGGTAATTTCTTTTGAAGTACTGCGGATACGTTCTCACCTACGTGTATCTTCTCGTTGCCTATAAGCTTTCTCTTCGTCGTGCACAATTCCTTAAGGAATTTAGCATAACGAGGTATTTGCTTAATGGCATCAAGAAGTGGGATGTTTACCTCAACTTTGCGGAATGTTTCGAGTATCTCTTTTTCTTGCTCCTCTTTCTTTGACTTGGCAAATCGACCTGGGAAAGGTGGTTGTATCATAAATTTCATAGGTTTCTGCTCGACAACAGGTTCATCTTCTTTTTCCAGTTCTTTCTCAATTTCCCGTTTCGAAGAATTTTCGGCAGAAGCGTTTGGAGGATTAGGCGTGGGCACGCTTAACTTCTGAAACGGTTCGGCTTCTTTTAATTGCTTGCCACTTCGTAACGTAACTGCATTGACATTCTCCCTTGGGTTCACTATGACTTGGGACGGCAGTTTACTTGAACTTTGGGACACCAATTCGTTTACGGCATTAGCTACTTGCCCTATTTGCTTTTCCAAATTTTTGATTGCATTGTGATTTTTTTGTTGATTTTGTTGTACACCTTGTTGAAATTGTTGAGTATTAGCGATCAATGCTTTCATCATATCTTCTAAGGATGTACTTGAGGTTTGGTTTTGTTGAGGGAACTGAGATCCTTGAGGTTTTTGAAAAGGAGGTCGTGGTGCATAACTTAAGTTGGGGTGGTCCCTCCATCCAGGGTTATATGTGTTTGAGAAAGGATCGTATTTTCGTTGCCCCTGAAATCCAGCTGCGTTCGCTTGCTCGAAACCCTGATTTTGAGCATTGGGGCATACCTCGGCCATGTGTCCAATTCCGGAACAAATACCACACATATTAGCTTGTTGTGAGTTTCCCATAGCCATCTTTTGTATGAGGGCAGTCATATTGTTTACACGTTGATTGAGTGATGCGATGGTGGCTTCATTCGTTTCCTTTGTTGGGTGTTCTTGTCGAGTACTAAACTGTTGGGAATTAGATGCCATATTCGAAATTAAATTCCTTGCTTTGGTGTAAGTTTTATAAATCAATGCTCCTCCACTCGCAGCGTCTATCAAATTCCTATCCGTTACCATTAGTCCCTCGTAGAAGTACTGTATAAGGAGTTGATCTGGGATTTGATGTTGTGGGCAACTAGCAACCAACTGTTTAAAACGTTCCCAATACTCGTATAATGTCTCACCCGTAAACTGACGAATTCCACAGATTTCTTTCCTTACAATTGCAACTCTAGATGCTGGGAAGAATCTCTCTAAAAATTGCTTTTCCATCTCAGCCCATGTTTCTATTGAACCCGAAGGAAGAAAATATAACCAATCTTTGGCTTTCTCAGCTAACGAGAACGGAAAAGCCCTCAACTTAATTTGATCCTCTGTCACATCTTTTGGTCTCATAGTTGAACAAACCAAGTGGAATTCCTTTAGATGTTTGTGCGGGTCATCTCCTGCAAAACCACGAAAAGTAGGTAGTAAGTGAATAAGTCCAGATTTTAATTCAAAATCTACTTCAAGATTAGGATAGGGTATGCAAAGAGGTTGTTGATTCGGATTTGGCATAGCCATGTCTTTAAGTGTTCTTTCAACAACGTCGGGAATGGCATTGGCGTTGACATTGGCATTGGCACCATTAGGAGGTGCGGCATGAGCAGCGTTGTCCATAGATTCGTTTTCCTCTTCTGAATCGTCAAAAGAAAACGCAGATTCGGTCCTGGACGATGAAACCGATGGGGTAGTAAAGTGACGTTGCCTCGTCTCTTTTCGTAATCAGCGAGCTCGTTTTTCGATCTCAGGATCGTATTCGAATTCACTTCCACGAAAGGTCCTAGGCATGCAAAAACTAACAAAACAAAACTAAAACGAAAATATTAGCAACAACGGAAATAAAAATATAACACCGTTCCCCGGCAACAGCGCCAAAATTTGGTGGGTGTCGAATCCAACAAAAATAAAATCCTACTTCAAAAAGATTTGTAATCAGTGATAAGCAGGGTCGATCCACAGGGAATGGTGTAAAATTTAATTCCTAAAATTACTAATATGATAAAGGGGGGATTTTGAGATTTTTGACTAAAAACGAAATTAAAAACGTGAAATTTAAAAGATGCAAATAAAACAAATAAAGCAAATAAAGTAAATTTCGGATTTTTATATGATGAGAAAATTCTAGTCTTCGGATTATCTCGGTATTGATTCTACGATTTGATCATTGATGCAATAATAATTCAACGTTATCAAATAAATTGGCTATAGTTACTAACAAGCTCTAGCAACCTAGTTTTTCCTTAAGTCATCGATAACCAAAACAAGCTCTTTGATTACTTCTCTTACCGACTAGACAACCCTAAACAAGCTCTTAAGATTTAGCCTAGCGATAGCATTCACGAATAAGAAAAACACCAATTCTAGCCAACAAACACATAAGCTCGGTTTATTTAGACTAAGTTACTAATTCTCATAACGACTAATCGAAGACTTGTCCGTAAACGACGTCGCTAACTGCTACGATTATTAGGGTTTACCAAACAATTACGGATTTGGGCCCTAAATAGCTTAATACGATTTCAACGATTAAATAGTTGATCAAGTTATCTAACCAATTGAAATATATTGTCAATAAAGATCAGAGAAAAAGTAAATACCTGATGAACGAAGAAATTAAGTACAATTCGATCTCACAAATAATTAGAATCAAACCTTGATGAATCCTCGACTAGAAGTATGAGTTTAGCAACTCATAATCGAACGTATGCAAAAATTAATAAAAATCGAAAACTTCATTGGAAGGGAAAAAACGTGTACTTGAATTAAGAATAAAGCAAAAGATGTCTTATGGAATAAAATTCCACATATAAATAGTATAAAGGAATCATAATCCAAAAAGGTAACTAATTAGGATTCTAACAAACTTAACAAACTAAAACAAAATAAAATCTCCAAGATATGGAAATAAAATCTAAAACAAAAGCAAGGGAATAAATCCCAATATTTCGAGCAGTAATAAATCCAAAGTAAATCTGGATTTCAGTAGGAAAGTCTTAAAAACGTCCAGCAGTCCTGCCTTCAGCCGAAGCCTTTGTGGAATTAACCGTGGGCACGCTTAAGTCTTAAAAATGTTCGGCGGCCAGATTTTGTTCCCAAGGTTTTCTTCCTTTTTCGCCTCAATTAGCCTCCTTTTCATTCATTCCTTGTATCATCACCTATTAATTCAATATCAACATAATTCTATCAAATACGAAGCTCAAATATGCCAAATATCCTAATAATAATCATGTAAAGTATGTACAAAATACGACCTAACAGCCCCCATGCCCCGGCCCGACAGAGCATATGGGAGGATGTAAATCATGGTAACTCCACTGCGCACAGGGAGCCCCCTCACTTTGAGAGGTTGCTCCCACACTGCCGCTGGTGGGACTCGATCCTTGATCTCTTGTGCCAAACTTCACTCATGTGACCAACTAAGCTGCCCATGCGGGCAAAGTATTTAAAACTCTGTATCTATTTTTAGTTTATTTTCTGAAAAATGGGTAATTAGTTCAATTAGTATTCGGGTTCATTTATTGTACCCATATTCAACCAGATACAATATATATATATTATTGATGTTTTTACTTTTTTTATGCAATTTAACTCCTTGTTTATTTTTTTAGTTTATAAAGTGTTTAATAAAAAAATTCTAGAAAAAAATTTAACTAAATCATTTCAGCAATATTTTGTATGCTATTTTACCCTACATTTAGTGTGGTCTGTATCCCCTCGTTGCCTACTTATGAATATTCATATTGAATAAAAGAAAAAACTATTAATCTTGGTACATATATATACACACATATTTAAACAATAATAATATAATAATAATAGTGTAATTTTTACATACATATGAAGCATACACAACTTTGGAGAACTACAAAATATATAATTAGTTTTGTAAAATACATAACGTAGAATCTATTTTTAATGGGATAAATAAAGTTTTCGTCCCTCTTCTTTTTTTCAATCGCAAAATCGGTTTCCCTTGTTACGGCCTCTACACATTGAGTCCCTCAACATAGAAAAGTTGGACACTTTGCGTACCTACCGTCAATTTACCGTCCACAACTAACGGGTCGAGCATGTGCCACTCACGTGTGTGCAAATTTGGGGGGAAAAAAGTCGATTTTGGCCTAATTTCATCAAATTAGGGTTTATAAAAAAAACACAGTAAAAACACAGAATACTCATCATCATATCTTTTTCGTTGACTTCAGCAATCACACCCCATAGCTTTCATTCCCGTAGAAACATTCTGAAAGAAATTCTTGAGCGACGGAGAAACGTTGCTCGCCGCCTCGGCCACATCGGGGACCCCCATGGAAGCTGTCAATGGATACAGCATCACAAATGGAGGCCATTTGTAAGATTCTTTGTGATGGATTTCAGTTTCTGATCAGGCAAAGATAAACCCAATTGGATGAGGCCAAAATCGATTTTCCCCCCGATTCACAGACACATGATTGGCTTAAACCCTAATTTGATGAAATGTGAGAAAAATGAGGTTTGGGGGAAAAATGAGTGGAAAAATGAGTAGAAACGAAGCTCAAAATCGAGTATTAAACCCTAATTTGATGAAAATGAGGCCAAAATCGATTTCCCCCCAATTTAAGAGCCACGTGAGTGGCATGTGCAATTTTCCGTTAGCTATTGACGGTAAATTGACGGGAGGGACGCAATGTGTCAAACTTTTCTATGTTGAGGGACTCAATGTGTAGAGGCCGCAACAAGGGGGACCGATTTTGCGATTGGAAAAAAGAAGAGGGACGAAACTACATTTATCCCATTTTTAATGATGTACTGTAATGTATGAATTTTTTTTTTTTTTTTTGGTTTATATGTAATGTATGAATTTATGTATACATATATATCAGCATATTATTTGCTCTACAATGTGATAAAAAAAAGAAAAAGAAAATTGTAGAAATGAGGACGCATTTTCTTCTTCATACACAGCTTCTTCTCTGTAACAAAATCTCACACCCTTTTACAAAATTCACCATTTCCACTCATCATCTTCGGAAGAGAAGAACAATTTTCTCTGCTAAAATGAGCTCCGAGTCAACCTCGTCGCAACTCACTCACACCATCACCTTGTCGAGTCAACTCGGCCAACCACCGGTCGCCGTCGTGGCTGCCGCCGGCGTGTCGGAATCTGATTTCAGGCATGCAATTTTATTTTTGTATTATTACTGTTCGATTTGGCGCTTGGGTTTTTTTACTTTGATTGTAGTGTTTGTGTTTAATGCCACTGATGAGTTGTAACTACTGAGGTTTGTTTGTTGCCATTGATTGATAGTACTGAGTAAATGTAGCTCTACTATAGAATTCAATTTTCTATAATTATGGCTCTACCATTATAATGTAAGAACATGGATAGTTTTAGGTTATTTATTGCCCATTCTCAATGAATTGAGTGTGTTTGCTTATGTTTCTTTAAGAAAAATTACCTTTTTGATGAAAGGAAAAAATTTCAAAGTTAAAACAGTCTGCAGGCTGAATTGTTTTTTTAAATATTGATGTGAAGAATAGAAGTAACTTACCAATAACAACAATCGGTTTTTTGTTTGCGTTGTATACTTGCTTGAGGTAGCAGTATGTTCGGTGTGCAGCGTGTACTGATAGAATTGGTTAAGATCTCTCATGATTATTTGTAAATGAATTCTTGCATCTTGTGATGCCATTATTAATGTATCTTATTTTTTCTTTTTGTTTTTCTTTGTTTTCATATCTCATCAAATATGAGAATGAAGTGATTCTATTTCTCTGGTGTTAGGGATATAATGAGTTATCATTTGAAAAATTTCTTGATGCTTGTTAAGTAGATAGGTTCAGTTAAGCATGTCTACGTGTCTGAATTTGAAGGTTCAAGATCGGGTTAAGCAAATATAACTAATTTTTTCGTGAGTGACTAAAGTTTTCCCTTTTGTATTCTTTTAGTAATCTCTGCTGTTACAGGAATGCCATTGAATGTTCGTTATTCAAACAGTGGTTGAAAAACATACAAACCGAAACCGGAATGCTGGCTAATGGAGCCATGTCCCTAAGACAAGTGCTCATTCAGGTTGGTCATGGCAAACTGTTTTCTCAAGGTTGCAGTTATTAGTTTTTCTGATAAAGTAGGCAAAAAAAATTTGTATTAGATATTTGTACCACAAAATTGTTTCTCAAGCCATGTGACTAAGCATTGTTGAACTTAATGCTAAATTTCGTGTCAAAATTATTTTTTTCTAGGTAAATATTGTTACTGCTGAAGTATTAGTTCATAGTTGCAGTTTCATCATTTGGAAACACTATTTATGCCTAATCTTTTTTTTTCAAGTGTAATAATTATGTCTAAAATTTTGAACTGATTTTTGATGAATTTTGATTTCCTTAGCAATGTTTGCCCGGTTACAGTAGAGCAAACTAATTTTTATGTTAAGTTTTAAGTGCTGCATGATGCTACCAAATACCACCTTGCATTCAGTCTTACCATATTATACTAGTATTATAGAGGAGGAGGGTACTGGATCCTGACACATGCCATGAATTTCACAATTTTTCATTTTTCCTTATTGATTGGGACTAAATTTTGTCATTAAGTGCCTGACTTAATTTTCATGTACTTGAACAGGGCATAGATATGTTTGGTAGTCGTGTTGGATTTCTGAAATTCAAAGCAGATGTAATTGATAAGGAAACAGGAAATAAGGTATCTCATATCCGTGCATTAGGATTTGTCTCGACTCATGAAGATGGGTGATGATTGTTGTCTGAAAAATTATTATTGTTCTTTTTCCTTTATGGGTATCTTCTATTATGGTGTGTTTGGATGGAAGATTTGAAATCCATGAATTTCAAATTTATCAACAAATTCATTGAATTTGTTTGGATGAATTCACGTTGTAATGAATTTCAAATCCCTTGTTATTCATTTTGAGCTATTTTCTCCACAATTATGGTGGATTTCAAATAACATCATTTTAAGAGTCATTTGAAATTCTTCCCCCAAATCCCCTCCTCAAATTCAACTCCCTCAATCCAAACACACCCTTAGTTCATTTATATGTGAAACGAAACATGGACAGGTTCCAGGCATTGTTTTTGCACGAGGGCCAGCTGTTGCAGTGCTTATCCTTTTGGACTCAGATGGAGAGACCTATGCCGTGCTGACGGAGCAGGTAGTCTTTCCTTAAGTTCAGTTATTTTGGATATTTCCAAACATGTACATGTATGTCATGAGCTCTGATTGACTGCCATGAACATGGAAGGTTAGGGTCCCCGTTGGGAAGCTTATATTGGAATTGCCCGCTGGAATGTTGGATGATGACAAGGGTGATATAGTTGGAACAGCTGTTCGTGAGGTCTATTTCACTCTCTTTTTTCACCGTCTCTCTCATACCTGCAATTTTCGTGAAGTGTTTGTTAATTACACTTGCCTCTTTTCTCAGTGTACCGAAATCCACTAAACACTCTGTTTGGTTCAAAGAAATTGGTGGGGGAAAGGAAAAGAAAACGCAATGAAAGCTATTCTCCATTGTTTGGTTACTAGAGAAAATGAAAACAAAAAGCAAATTTGAGCCAATACCATTTCTTCACCATAATGGAGAAGAAAATGCTGGGAAAAGGAAAAGGGTTTCTTTGTATTTTCTTTTCTTTTCCCCACCAATTTCCTTGAACCAAACAGAGTGCTAAGAATTTATCTATCATTTGTGGTAAGCAGGTAGTTCATAGAGGGAGTTACATGACATATAATTGATTTCGTTGTATCTCAATGATTTCTAGGGTGGTCTTTTTATCAAAATTCTTGCTGGCAATATAAATCATATCTCTGAATTCATAATTCCTGTTTTTCTTTCCTGTTTCTGTTTATGTTCATACAAAGCTATGATGCTTTATTGCTTTACATGCAAGCCTAGAAGAATGTCAAAGCACTTGTAGTTTCATATTTCACTTCTTTGGGTAGATGTCTGACAGGTTGAGGAGGAGACTGGTCTGCACTTGAATATGGATGATGTCATTGATCTGACTGCCTTTCTTGATCCATCAACTGGATGCAGAATTTTTCCCTCTCCGGTGTGTTTCTATTCCCTTCTCTTATAATAACATGCCCACCATCCCGACTAACGGCCATTAGTAATTAGTAAGAAATAAAATTAATTAAATACATCATCTACCCTCCTTATTTTATGTAATTAGTAATTATAGTCTAGCCCGCTTATTTTGAGCATATATAACAGGCACCACAATCTTTTAACAAAACCTTATATTCATCATTTCACCTCCCTATACTATAACAAAATGTAAATGTGGCTGCATTAGAAAATTTCTAGAGTATGATTCACCGATGATGAACTGTAATTGTAATCATTGTTTGTTTTCGTGGATATTAGGGTGGGTGCGATGAAGATCTTGGTCTGTTTTTATTCAGAGGAAAAGTCGGTAAAGAGATTATTACACAGTTACAAGGGAAAGAAACAGGTCTGAGAGAGCATGGTGAAATGATCAAGGTACATGTAGTTCCCTATAAAAATCTTTGGCGGATGACTGCTGATGCAAAAGTTCTTATGGCTATTGCTCTATATGAGATGGCCAAAAGGGATGGCTTTTTACCACCTTTGAAAGATTGAGCTGATGTCCATTGAAATATGTTCTGGTCCTTACTAGTCTTTTTGCAAATCCTTTCTTTGTTAAACGTGTCAGCACGATCGAACTTCTTTCAGCAGTGAATAACACGACATCCTATTTGGATGGACACACCATTCTTCAATAATTTTCCGGTAAAATTTGCTTAATTGGTTTTTAGAATGTTGCGAAATGGAGGTGTATTTTGTATTGGAGGTGTCATTTTCTTGGAGAAAATAAAGTAAACTATTTATCACTGTAATGTGTTCTTTGTTTTTTTTTTTTTTTGTCCTGGGAATTGTTAAGGAGTCACTGTGTGATGTTATTTCCTTGCTCAAGTAAGATAACTCTGAATGTGATTTGTATTTTTTTCTTTTTCAAAAGTATAATTTTTCCATAATCATATTTCCCCCTCTCCATTGCTTTTCAATCATAATGCCAACACCAAAACTCTACACCCCTCTTCATAAACTATCAAAAGTCTATTTCATCAACTTATTAACAGTACACATAGTAATAACATTTCTCCACAAAAGTTACATAAAACTCTTGAACAAGTACAATAGACAAAATGATGCACAAATGTATCACATGGCAACATTCGACGACGCCTAAACTTTGCTGGTTACGAAATCTGCATTGGTTGCTTCCCAAATAGTAGTACCATCACAAGTGCAGAGCTTTTTGTAGTTCTCGCCCACTCCTGCACTTCTAGCAACCACAGCTGCTGCTATACCCTCATCTGACTTATCTTCAGTTCCATACACGACTATCGATCGACCAATAAGATCACCAACCCTCAGTTTTTCTTTCACACCCGAGAAAAACGCTTCACCTTTTTCATCAGCATCTAGTGTTCCCAGGTCACCAAGTGGCTAAAAACCAAATTCTTGGATTAATATATACACACACACCAATTATACGATTTATATGCAAATCTTGAGAAACATTTAGGAGTTGATTATAGTTACCACTTCTGAGGTATGGTATAATTACAGATAAGCCATTATTATATCTTTATAATTACACCTCATATGGGTCTATCTGTAATAACGACATACCTCAGGGGTGGTAAATGTAATCAACTGAAAAAGAAAACCAACCTCATTTTCATGCTCAGGTGGACTAAACACTTTACCAGTGCTTGCGGCTCCCTTTGTCAAATCACCAAATTCATTTATCGACCAACCATGCTTACCAGGTGGCAAACCACTGAAGTTAGCTTCAATTCTGGCCAATTCCATATTTACTTGAGCTAAGCGAACAACACCAAATATAGCAGGACCTTTGAATTCAGAAACAGCAGCGGAAACTAGAAAATCTGCACCACGAATAACTCAATGATAATTTACGTTTCTCAACTTTCTTGCACCGACTAAGATAACCTTTTAATAAAACAATAATTGTCATAACTGCATATGCACATTCTAATGAATTTTTAACACTCGAAAGTTACTTTCTCCAAGGACGTTTATCGTGACAGATGTCCAAGATTATATTAGAAATAGGAAAACACATCCATAAATAAATACATCTTAAACAAGTAATTACGTCGCTGTTCTTTAGACTGAATTTATCCACAGGTCAACCTTAAACTTAAAGGTCGATAATCGTTCAATATCATTAAAATTTTCTACTAATAATCAAAACAAACATAATTGTCCACGTGTAATCTGCATGCACTTTGCTAGCAACAAACATAATGCAACAGAAATGAGCATGATGAACATCTAAATGAATGTGCCAATATAACACAACCACAAGACTTCAAGTTTCAACAGAACTCCCTTACTCAAATTTATGAACAAGTTAGGATGTATAATAATAAAGAAACAATCTTTTGATCATTTGTTATAGAAGAGAACCAAGTTTAAGGTTATACAAGAACCCAAACTACAAAAGAAGGACCGAAGAATGGAACGTGCAAAGTCGATCCATGATCTAGAAACATTATTTCCTATACCATACCATGAATGCTTTACCAGCAGAGACAGCAATGTGCTGAAGGAAATTAAAACATTATATTATAGCTTACCGTCGGGTATCCCTTGTCCAATCAATCTGGCTTTTCGACCAGTCTGCTCCAAGGCTTCAGTCAAGATCTTAACAGGTGAAGTCCCAAGAACCCGTACCACTTGATTGGTAAGGTCCACATCCACATTTTTAACACCTAAAGATAGGACAAATGAGCAGTAATTTTCTACATGTAAAACAGAAAAAATGAACCGATAACTGACAGTAAAATTAATATTACTTTTTTAAGGTCCTCACCATCAACTGTCTGCAACTTATTCTTGACTGATTTAACACAGCCCTCACATGACATATCAACCATAAATTCCGTCTGACCAGAAACACAAACCACAAACCACATTAAATTCTCTCACATGTCATATCAACCATAAAAACTATCTAGTTTGGCTATAGAAGTAGGCAGTCTTGAACAAACCACAATAAACCCTGCATCATCCTAAACTAGATTTATTTCAGAGATCTCTTATTTTGCATGATTCATCACTAACACCTGGCATCAGAGCTGTAGATTCGGATTATAAATCTTTGAGACATCAATTAGCTATCTGAGGGAGTTCATAGTGTTAGCGGGATTGCGGGAAGACTGGGAGTAGCATCGGATAAAAATAAATTAAGAATGACAAGCTCAATCGCGGAGTGGAGAACACATATAGAGGATTATCTATGCCAAAGGAGATTGCACGCCTATAGTGAGACAGGATTATCGACACCGATTCTTAAAATAAATTCTCTCTGCGACATAGACAAGTCTCCGGAATACTGTGCTAGTTAGAATAGTACAAAGTATAGAAAATGGACTCATTTGCTGAAACCTTACAATAAGTCTTAACTACAATTCCATTGTTACAAACTTATATACCAAATCAAATCATCAACAAAATCGTTTTCTTCAGTCTTTAAAGGTTTGAAAGGCCGGATTGTCAAATATCAATTCTAAACTCAAAACAACTTGTAGTCGCAGCAAGAGAGCTGGAAGAAAATTCTCCTAAAATACCAATAAAAAGGAAAACAATAGATCATTTAATGACCATAAAACGCTGTAAAGTAACAAATTAATCGATCACTAAAGCGACCGAACTCACCAGTAACTCCGGCAATACAGCACCATTCTGCAACAAATTTCCAAAAATACAGAAACAAAAAAAGCAATTAATTTTCACGCCCAAACCAAATCGAATAAAATTCGCAAACTAAACCTAGAAAAAAAAAAAAAAACAATAATAAACGACCTAATGCGAAAAATTTCAACATCTGAATCAAAATTAACCTGGATTACTGGTTTCTGATCCATTTCAAGAGCTGCAGCTGAAGACGAGCTACCAAAAGCCTCCACAATATTCGATTTCACAGGTCTACGAATGAAATTCGGAGATAAGCTGAGCGATAGGTTTTTGAATACGCCTTTGAAATACGGAGCTGAAGGAGAAGAAGAGTAACAAGAAGAGAGAGCAAAGGCAACTGGAATTGCAGCTATGGCTACTGTTGTTTTAGTTGTCAGTGCTGACCTCAAAAATGCCATTCTTTTCCTATAGCAAGGCCTGGTGCATTCTAGAATCATATGTGCGTGAGTCGCACGGGGTTATTTTATATGTCTACAAAATTCCTAAAATCTCTTATTAAGATTTTGAGATTTTAACAAAAACTATTTAATATAAGTAATTTCTGTGACAGTTATTTATATAATAACAAATATAATTGTCATTTTAAATTAAATGAGACGATAATAAAGTAAATAGTACTGCACTTGGCATATACTACATCTAAAGGTCAAATAAATATTAGAAATTTTTCATGTGACAATATAATACAACTTAGATTACTCAAGCATCGAAATTTATAAAGGAATTTTTTTATGAAAACCAATCATAAGAAATTTCTAATTCTATTTTTACTTATTTGTAAGTAAAGGTGTCAATTGGGCCGAAACGGGCTGAAACTGACTGATCCATTTGGCCCATTCAGATTAGGAGGCTAATCCGGCCTCGCTCCCTAAGCCCACCCCAGCCAGGCCTAAAGGGGCCACCCCTTTACCATTTCAGCCAGCAGGCCGAAATAGCCCGTGGCCGACCATCAGGCCAGCCAATTTTTTTTGTTTTTCTTTAATTTTATTTTCTTTTGTTTTTATTTTCTTTTCTTTATTTAATAAATATGTTTTATTTCAATATTTGTTATATAATTAGTATATATAAGAAATTAGTATATAATTTATTGATATAATTAGTATATAATTATTGCAAATATAGAACTTTGTATAATAGTGTTATAATGTCTGATGTGGTATAATATAAAATATATATTGATATTTATAAAATGAATAAAAATGAAAAAGTAGCCATTGTCAAACGACTCATTCAATGAATTTCAATCTTGCGATTTGGGCCAAGGTGTGGTTGGAAGGGTTTAAAAAGGAAAATAATTAATATATATATAACATATATTTAATATAAAATGGGCCAGGCCAGGCCATTCCTTGTTATGAGATGGGCTGGCCTGCTCGGTCTTAACAAGCCTGCCACAGGCCTGCCTGTCTGGCCTGATGTCAAGCAGGCCAATTTTGGCCTGACACCTTTATTTGTAAGCATAATATACGGGCAATGTGGCCTGCACGTTTATTTGGTACACTAATATGGGGGGTGGCAATTTGAGTACACTAATGTGGGGCATGTGTGGCAATTTAAATACAAATTTCGTCGGAAAATTCGATTTCAACCGGAATATTCGATTTTGACTGTCAATTTGGGGATTTTGACCAAAATTGGGGATTTTTGACGATTTTGACCAAAATTGAGCTAATTAATTGATTTTGGGGGCAAGATTGACCAATTTTGACTTTTATAAAGGTAATAAAATTGTATTTTACCAATTTGCCCCCAAACTCTATTTTAATTTATCTTCTTCATCTTCTTCACTATTCTTCATCACCATCAACACCAACCACCATCACCACCACCATCACCACCACCATCAACACCAACCACCACCACCACCACCAAAATATAAAAATTAAACATTAAAATATGACATCTTCATGCTCGAACAAAAAAAAATTCAAAAAACACAAATTGAATGTAAGCAAAATCACATTTCTTCATGTAAAAAATGAAGTGGGTTATAATATTTTCTTCATATTCTTGATTGTTGGGTGTTGGGGGTAGCGGTGGTGGGTGGTTCGGGGTGGCGATGGCAGTGGCGGTGCAATGGTTCGGGGTGGGGTTGGCGGTGGTGGGTGGTTCTGGGTGGCGATGGCAGTGGCGGTGCGGTGGTTCGGGGTTGGGGTGGCGATGGCGGTGCGGTGGTTGGGGGTGGCAGTGGGGAAGAGGTGATTGGGGTGCGATGGTTCGGGGTGCGATGGCGGTGCGGTGACTGGGGGTGGCAGTGGGAAAATGGTGATTGGGGGTGGCAATGGTGGAAGAGAGGGGAGTGAGAAGAGGTGATTGGGGTGGCAATGGTGGAGGAGAGGGGAAGAAGATGGGTTTTTGAAAAATGGAATTAAAAAATAAATTAAAATTCTCAATAAATAGAATATAAAATAGAAAAATCAGTCAAAATTCCCAAATTCGGTCAAAATTCCCAATTTTAGTCAAAATTAATTAAATTTCCGGCAAAAATCGAATATTCCGGCTGAAATCGAATTTTCCGGCGAAATTTGTATTTAAATTGCCACACATGCCCCACATTAGTGTACTCAAATTGCCACCCCCCATATTAGTGTACCAAATAAACGTGCAGGCCACATTGATGTATCAAAAATGCAATAATCCCCATAATATACTAATCACTTTTCATTTACATCCACTCGCATATATTCGTTTGTCGCTCAAAAAGCATATGACATCAGTTTTACAAAGTCAAAAATGACCAGTAAATACTAAATACATTCACAAAACTCAATATAAATGTCTCAAAACCAACACTTACACAATCACAAAAATAGGTTCCTAATTATACACAATGGCTCATCTGCATATACTATTTTATGCACTCATTTCAACCTTTTCTATACTAGCCCTCGCCACTAAATTTCCTTCGTTTGTCGAACGAAACGACCTCAAAACATACATTGTCCACGTAAAGCTATCATGAATCGTTTCTTCCTATTACAACTGCATATACATCTGATCAAAACCACAAGTTACTTTACTCTAACCAAAGTGTAATTAGTGGCGGATTTAAGGCGAACGAGTGTAATAACAAACTTATTGGCGCAAGATTGTTCAATCTTGCAGCCAATGCCTCGAGTATCGACTTAATGTAACTCACATCATAATAAAGAATATATATACATATGTTACATTTGAAGTTATGAAAATCGATATTTTATATTGTTCAATACAATAAAAAAATAATAGGAATAAAACATACATGTGTGGTTAACAAGGCCAACAGGATAATGTTAGAGACAATATAGAATTTAATGGTGGGTCTAATTTTCTACCGTTGAATTGTGAGGACCAGTTTTTTCATGTGCCACTTATTAATTAATTATTAAAAAATTAATTCATTAATTTTTATTTTTTCTAATTTTAAATAAATAAATTCAAGTAATTTCATCCATGCAACTGATATCTCTTATTATATATGAGTATAGTAACATGCATGTCATAGTCAGACAATAAATTGGTGAAAAATTGATTAACTATACATAATTATTTAACATTTTCTAAGAAATTCGTTAATTTTTTAGATATTTGTGGGAAAATTTATTCACACCGGGTACAACAGTTTCAATTGTCATACACTTGATATATATCACAACGAGTCTGTTAAAATCCAATATGATAAAATCTAACCCTTAATACTAGGCAATGTACTAAATAGCTTTAGAAAAAGACTAAACCACACTTAGCCACAATTTGGTAATGCACGAAAACTCCAAATCAAGATTTTTGGAAAATGGAACAAAATGATAAATATCATTGACTTGATTTTCTATAAGTCTACTACTTTTGGAATTATGTGGAAAAAATATTTCATTTTAGCTAATTAGTCTCTCAATCACAAGCAACGACTACTTTTCGCAATTGACTTAGGTAAACACCATATGCTTCTCAATCAATCTTGCATCTTTCATTTCTTTTGCTTTTTTATATTTGTGAACACTTGCATCTTTCTTTTCAAGATAAATCGATATCACCTTGAACTCGAGAAAGAAAATAAAACGTTAAATAAAATATTTAAGGTAATAACAGTGGCGGAGATAGGGGGGCCAAAATTTTTAAATTTTTTAACATGTGTATTTTAAAAATTTTAACATATGTATATTTTAAAAAATTTAATATTTCGCCCCCCCCAAATTTTTTAAAACATCTATAGATAAATATATTTTAAAATTTTTAATATTAGCCACACTTAATTTATAATTGAGACATCTATAAAATTTCAAAACTAAGCCCACAATAATTTTTTATTTTACTTGACCCAACTAATTTTATTCAAAATAAAAGTGGCTCAAACTTATATTGGACCTCAAAAAATGTGTTTGCCTAAACTAAGCCCACAATAAAAGTTTGATAAAATAGAAATTATGGATCAAATTAAAATGTTATGCATAGTTTAGGGGTCCTTGTGCAATATATGGCATAGTGAAAAGTAAAAACCCCATTTCTTCCCAATCCATTTACCCTCACTCATAAACACTTCTCACAATCTAGGCAAGATTATATAGATTTATGTATTTTTTATTTTTATAACAATTAATAGTTTCAATATAATTTGTTAATTTTGTTATACAATTGTTATTGTTTACTAATTAAGGTTGGGTAATAAGTGTAATAACTAATGGGTAATTGTAATTTCTAAGTTTCTACTATCTAATTACTAATTTTACTACTTTTAATTTGGGGTTTAAATTTGTTGAAAAGCTTAGCACATGATAATTGATAAACATAAATATTTATCTTTTTCTCTCAATCTTGTGAATTTGTAATGAACAAAATTACAATAAAATCCCAACTTCCAAGCTTTTGAATTTTTTGGGACTAAATTTTGGTTAACTATTTGATTAACCAAAATTAACCGAACCGAACCGTTTGTGATGTTTTTTGTTGTTGATGATATATGCAAATTAGCTGAAAAGTTCTATCCAACTGATTTTAATTGTCAAGAGAGAATGCATTTTATATTTCAGTTGGAGCTTTTCCAAGTTGATATTAAGAGATGAAGAACTTAAAGGTATCTCAAAACTTTCCGATTTGTCCATAGCATTGTCGAAAACAGGTAAGTCGTGTACTTACTTTCTGGTTGATAGACTGATTCGACTACTTTTAACTCTTCTGGTATCTACAACAACTACTGCGCATGCATTTTCTGCTATGAAAATCGTGAAGACAAGACTGATGAATAGTATGGATGATGATTTCTTGTCTTGCAACTTGATAATGTACATCGAGAAAGAAATTATTCGAAGTTTTGATACAAAATCAATTAGTGATGAATTTGATAGGATGAAGACATGTAGAGTACAATTAAAGTAGGAGAAGATTATGCGATATCAAGACTGTTCGATATTTATGTTTAGTAAATATTGTGATAACTTTTTGTGATTATAAAGTTTTATTTTGATTTTTGTTCATGTTTATATTCATATTTGAATTGTCAAATTTTGGTATTTAGGCGATTTTCAATATCCGAACTCTCGACCCGACGTAAACAACTCGACCCGAAATAAATCGATCCACGTCATCGTACTTTGCCCCCCCCCACTTTCAATTTCTGGCTCCGCCACTGGGTAATAATAAATAAAAATTCACACTATGTTTGATAGTGTTAGACTATGTACATCAAAAGGGGAATTGGGGGGTGAAATTAAAATGATGGCTTGGAGCAAGTAGGGATTGTGTAGGAAAAAATTCAAGAGGGAAAAAATTCCCTACAAAGGAAATCTTGATGTTGCCCCACTTAAATAAAAAGAAAAACAAAAAAAAGGCAGCCAATGGGACGCTGCCACGCGTCCCATCTTAATTTTTTTTCCTTCTTTTTTTAAATCATTTTTTTAAATATTAATTATGCAGAATTAATTTTTTTTCACCATTAATTTTCTTTTTTCAAGCTCTATAAATAAAGCCTAAGTTTGTGTCATTTGGACACTAAATTTTTTTTTTGAGGTTTTTACTCCATATTTTCATTTCAATTTTCTTCATGGATCGTAGAAAAAACTACAACTTTCCTCAAAACTATAACTTTCCTCAAAACTATAATAAATATAAAATTAATTAATTAATAAATATAACTATATAATTAATTTTTATTAAAATTAATTGTAACTATAAAATTAATTATTAAAATTAGTGATGTGGATGAAAGAGAAAGTAAAAAAAATTTAATTGCCTAGTTGCTATGGAATTGAAATGAATGTGACAGGGAATGTAGTAGAGAATCTGACGTGGCAGGAAAGAGAAAGTGAAAATTTGACTTGGTATTGCACATAGTCTTAGCGATTGAGTAAAATGATGGTTAATGTCGTGGAAAAAGGGTAGTAATGACGCAATGCAACAGGGTTGGATTAGAATTTAGATTATGAATTTATTGTATGATTAATTCCATATCATCCTTAGAAACTTTAGGAATAATTATATTTAACTATTAGGTCCAAACGTTAACTAAAAATTATAGTTAAATTTAAAGACGTAATTTTATTTTTTTACACACTCAGCAGCTACACAAAAAACCCATCAGTTAATTCAATCACCATACTCGAGTACTTGATACTAACCAAGGTAAGAAACATATCATTGTTGGTATTAATAATATTCACATGAAATAATTCAGGATACATAAATTCCCCATTCAATTTATCACCATGAAAATGCCAAACATTGCAAGATACCTTGTGGTCTCAAATTATGATTCTCTAGTCAAAAAGAAGAAAATTAAGCAAATGAAAAGACACAAAAAATGAGACCCACCTTGTGGAAAAATCAAAGCTTCATTTCATTGAATTGGTGACCACCCATTATAAAGATATCTATATAAATCCCATCCAAGAGCTCTACACAAACACCAAACCAAATAACTCCTAGTTCTACTATTACCATTTTATGTTTGGCAAAAATGGCTTTGATTACCTTTATTACCCTCATTTGCTTGTTTTGTACCATTCAAAGGCCTATTTTTGCAATTGATACACCTGAAAAAACCACTCTAGAGACTTACATTGTCCATGTTGAGGTACCTGATGACCAACTCTTCACTTCTCAATCTCAAGACTTAGATAGATGGTACCATTCATTTCTACCAACAACCGCAATTACAAGCTCGAACGAGGGCGAATCACGTATGATTTACACGTACCGCACGGTGTTCAAAGGTTTTGCCGCCAAATTATCCGCGGACGAAGTCAAAAACATGGAGAACAAAGAAGGTTTCGTATCAGCACGGCCCGAGAAAACGTTGTCGTTGCACACGACCCATTCGCCTAGCTTCTTGGGACTCAACCAAAACACGGGCTTTTGGAAAGATTCCAATTACGGCAAAGGCGTTATCGTCGGAATCTTGGATACCGGAATATTCCCGGAGCACCCTTCTTTTTCCGACGAAGGAATGCCCCCTCCTCCGGCCAAGTGGAAGGGAAAATGCGAATTCAATCACGGGGCGTGCAATAACAAGATCATCGGAGCTAGGTACTTTAACGGCGACCAAAGCCCGATCGACGAAGATGGACATGGCACTCACACGGCGAGCACCGTAGCTGGGGGATTTGTGAAAGGCGCTAACGTCTTTGGCAACGCTAATGGCACTGCGGTTGGGATTGCGCCACTTGCTCATTTGGCTATTTATAGAGTTTGTGGCTCTTTATGTACTGAGAGCACTATACTTGCTGGGATGGACGTTGCTGTCGAGGATGGAGTCGATATACTATCCCTTTCGCTCGGTTTATTCTCTAACAGTTTTTACGATAATGTCATCGCGCTAGGCGCGTTTAGCGCGATGGAGAAGGGTATTTTAGTCAGTTGCTCAGCTGGAAATGGCGGTCCGTATAACTTTTCATTAGCCAACGAGGCGCCTTGGATTCTAACGGTCGGGGCGAGTACTACTGATAGAAAGTTAAGGGCAATAGCTATCTTAGGGAACAACATACAAATCAATGGCGAATCGGCTTATCAACCGAGGGATTTTGCAAAGACACAATTGCCTCTTATTTATGCAGGGATGCTCAATGCTAGTGATCCCTACGCTCCGTATTGCTTCGACCCGTTGAGCAAAAACGACGTTCGAGGGAAAATCGTGGTGTGCGAATCGGGAGGAGGAATTACGAGGATCAAAAAAGGCGAAGCCGTGAAGAACGCTGGCGGAGCCGCCATGATTCTGTTGAACAGCGAGCAGTTCGCAAACACTACTACGTCAGACGCGCACGTGCTCCCGGCAACAAACGTCGGTTATGCAGACGGTTTAAAGATCAAAACGTATATAAATTCAACATCATCACCTACGGCGACAATTCTATTTAAGGGGACGATCATTGGAGATAATCATGCACCATTTGTTGCTGGATTTTCGTCCCGAGGCCCCAACTTTGCGAGCCATGGCATCCTAAAACCCGACATTTTAGGCCCCGGGGTTAACATTCTCGCGGCATGGCCCACATCTATCGAAAACTATACCAACACAAAATCCACGTTCAATATTATTTCGGGTACCTCAATGGCGTGCCCGCATTTGAGTGGCGTAGCAGCGCTGCTCAAAAGCGCCCACCCTGATTGGTCGCCTGCGGCCATCAAATCCGCAATCATGACAACAGCTGATGTAGTGAATCTTGCCCAAAATCCCATCGAGGACGAGAGGTATCTTCCTGCAAACGTTTTTGCAACCGGGTCGGGTCAGGTGAACCCGTCAAGAGCAAACGACCCGGGGCTCGTTTACGACATCCAACCAGAGGATTACATTGCTTATCTATGTGGTTTGAACTATACAAATCGACAAGTTGGCGTTATTTTGCAACGAAAGGTAAATTGCTCGGCACAAACGAGCATACCAGAGGCTCAACTCAACTACCCTTCATTTGCTCTCGTTTTTAGTTCGTTTGGAGCAACTTCTCAAACGTATACAAGGACAGTAACCAATGTTGGCGAACCTAACTCGTCTTACAAACTGGAAATCGTCCCACCAATCGGTGTTCGTGTTAGTGTGGAGCCCACGATGCTTGCTTTCAAAGAGCTAAATCAGAAAATGCAGTATAGTGTGACATTCACCCGACTAACGTCTGCAGAGAACAACACGATTGCTCAAGGTCACTTGACATGGACATCCACAAAATACACAGTTAGGAGTCCTATAGCAGTTATTTTCAGTGACACATTGTAGGATTATTACAGAAACCTCAGAATAAATCAGTACATGTTTCATTTGACACCACAATGTTCATTGTTATCAATATGAATTTAAGTCAATGAATGTCCCCATAATATTACTTGTTCAGATTTGTCCTAAATTATCCATCTGCAAAGGAAAGATTCACTACTAGAAAACAGAGCAAACGCGACGGCCGATACCGTCGCTAAACCGTCGCCAAATCGCTTTTTGCGACGGTTTCGCGACGGTATCGACCCGTCGCAATTTTGGCGTCGCTAAAATACAATCCGTCGCCATCCCGTCGCAAACTACCTAAACACTTGACCCGGTTTTGGCCGGGTATTTTCCGTCGCAAACCCGTCGCCAAATAATAATTATTATTTCTTGAAGCCCGTCGCACACCCGTCGCCATATTTTTAAAATATATTTATATTAAATTAATAATTATATATATTTTATTATATACCGTCGCCATCCCGTCGCCAATGAATAATAATTATTTCTTGAAGCCCGTCGCAAACCCGTCGCCATATTTTTAAAATATATTTATATTAAATTAATAATTATATATATTTTATTATATACCGTCGCCATCCCGTCGCAATCCCGTCGCGTTTCTGGTAAATTTTGTAACTAATAATTTAGCGACGGGATAGCGACGGACTTCAAACATTTGAAGACCGTCGCAATCCCGTCGCATTTCTGGTAAATTTTGTAAAAAATATGCAGCCGGGTTGCTGCAACATATCGAGCAACCGGCTGCAATTTCATCAATAATTTCATCAAATGTATCAAACATTAAAAGATTAAATATCAAAAATAATAAATCAACATAAACACTAATAATTTATCTACTTCAACATAAACATCAAGAATATAGCAAAATACATCAAGAATAAAAAGAATTGGAATTGATAATAAACATTAAGCCTTAAAAACGAATTAAAAAATATAATACATACCTTTTCTTTTCTCTTTATTTGTATTTAACAATTATTCCTATAAGAAATATAAAAAAAATTAGGATTTATAATAGAAAGTGTAAGAATATTAATACATAGAATTCATATCACAATGAATAATTAAAAAACAAAATTGAATTGTAAGGAATTGATTCGTAATTACCTTTTTTAATTGTCCTACACAATTAAACAAAACAACAAGATATTAGTGCACATTAAAATCAAAATATAACAAAATATAAATAAAAATATTAGATGATACATTTAATGAAAAATGGAAGAAGAGATTGAAGATTTGGATTAGGAAGTTGTGAATATGAGGCTTTATATAGAGTAACAATTTGTAAAATTTTCGAAAGTTTAGCGGGAGTGTGAAAATTTTCGAAAATTTAGCGGGAGTGTGAAAATTTTCAAAAATTTAAATCCCGTCGCTAACCCGTCGCCATCCTGTCACTATCCCGTCGCCACTGTTTAGCGGGAGTGTGAAAATTTTCAAAAATTTAAATCCCGTCGCCATCCCGTCGCTATCCCGTCGCCACTTTTTAGCGGGAGTGTGAAAATTTTCAAAAATTTAAATCCCGTCGCAATCCCGTCGCCACTATTTAGCGGGAGTGTGAAAATTTTAAAAAATTTAAATCCCGTCGCTATCCCGTCGCCACTTTTTAGCGGGAGTGTGAAAATTTTCAAAAATTTAAATCCCGTCGCCATCCCGACGCTATCCCGTCGCCACTATTTAGCGGGAGTGTGAAAATTTTCAAAAATTTAAAACCCGTCGCCATCCCGACGCTATCCCGTCATGGACCAATTGCTAACTTAATCTCCTTGTAACCATAAGTATACAATTAATATTAACTATAAAATTTTCACCATAGATATCAATGTAGGTATAAAATAATAATTTTTAGCTCAAAGCAAATAAAGATTAAGAAAAAAAATAAGAAATTCTTATTTGCGCATAATCTTCATTAGTTTCATTCATATTATTATCGTATAATACATATGCCATATGTATTTTTACTACTGAATAATTTATTTTATGAAAATAACATATTCATAAATCTTTAGCCTAAAGTTTTACAATAATTTTTTAACAAAGATCCATAACATATTTGAACGTATTAAATACCAATATTAAAGTTATATATTGTTTCAAGTGATCGATCTCATAGTATAATAATTGAATGAATATAAGAATATGAGATACATGAACCAAATAGGAAAAATTACATCGTTAATTTGTAAACTAATTTTATTTTTAAAATTTAGCTTTTTTTTTTCTTCAATTCAAGGTAAATTCGTTTTATTCTCTAATATTCTTTCTCTTCCACTCAATTGCGTGGAATTAGATTGTTAAAACAATATTTAACAAGAAAATAAAGATTGATAGAGTACCTTTTTTTTTCAAATAATCATAATTTGGTATTTTAAATATTGTTAATATTAGCAATCAATGTATGTAAATTGTTGACGGTATAGCGACGGTATAAAATAACTAATAATATATATTTATATTTTATCCTAAAATATATCAATAATAATATTTAATTTATTTTAAAAATAAAAATAGCGTCGGTATGGCGTCGGTAAGTCAATGAAATGGTTTAAAAATAAAATTTTAAATTATTTATATTAAATTAATAATTGTTTAAAAATATTTTAGTATATACCGTCGCCATCCCGTCGCCAAATAATAATAATTATTTCTTGAAGCCCGTCCCAAACCCGTCGCCATATATTTAAAATATATTTATATTAAACTAATAATTGTTTAAAAATATTTTAGTATATACCATCGCCATCCCGTCGCCAAATAATAATAATTATTTCTTGAAGCCCGTCGCAAACCCGTCGCCATATGTTTAAAATATATTTATATTAAATTAATAATTATTTAAAAATATTTTAGTATATACCGTCGCCATCCCGTCGCCAAATAATAATAAATATTTCTTGAAGCCCGTCGCAAACCCGTCGCCATATTTTAAAAATATATTTATATTAAATTAATAATTGTTTAAAAATATTTTAGTATATACCGTCGCCATCCCGTCGCCAAAATAATAACAATTATTTCTTGAAGCCCGTCGCAAACCCGTCGCCATATTTTAAAAATATATTTATATTAAATTAATAATTGTTTAAAAATATTTTAGTATATACCGTCGCCATCCCGTCGCCAAATAATAACAATTATTTCTTGAAGCCCGTCGCAAACCCGTCGCCATATTTTAAAAATATATTTATATTAAATTAATAATTGTTTAAAAATATTTTAGTATATACCGTCGCCATCCCGTCGCCAAATAATAATAATTATTTCTTGAAGCCCGTCGCAAACCCGTCGCCATATTTTAAAAAATATATTTATATTAAATTAATAATTGTTTAAAAATATTTTAGTATATACCGTCGCAATCCCGTCGCCATCCCGTCGCCAATGATTTAAAAATAAAATTTTAAATTATTTATTTATCATACCGTCGCCATCCCGTCGCCATACCGTCGCAAAATTTTTAACCCATTTCAAAAAACGGGTTGGAATTTCACCGTCGCCATACCGTCGCCATACCGTCGCGAAACTTAAAAAAAATGGCGACGGGCGAAACGCCCGTCGCGTTTGCTTCGTTTTCTAGTAGTGATTAGATAGCCTGGTGGGGGTCAAATTGTTCTTATGTCAAAATAATGATATTAGAGGTAAAATAATCATTAGCTTATCTAAATTAACATGTGATACAAGGGAAATTGCATTTGGTTCTTCGTACAAAAGAATTGAACAAGGTCCTTGGGTGATAAGGTCTGAAAGGGTCATCATACCACCCGACTTGACTACCCAAAACACGTTTACCTCTAAAATATTGCTATGTGGAGCCGGGGCGAGATCTCCTATTGCAAAATGGTACTGTTTCAATCTCCTATTGCAAGCGACGGATGGAAGCCATGTGTAAAACCAACATATTCTTGTAATAGAGAATAAGATTCCTAATAGACCATTTATGGAAAGAGATCAATATTTATTAAAATTGATTTTGGATTAAGAAAAATCAAAAAATCACAAAAAAAATTAAAAAATGGAAAGGAAAAATAAAAATATCAAACCTCTCTAAATATATTTTATTTCTGTAAATATATTATTAAAAGTTTGTAGAATCGGTGTTTAAATATATTATTGATATGTTGACTATGCTAATAAATCATTATCGTATACTCATAATTATACTTTAGGTTACTATACTTTAAATTAAAGTCACCAATTTTCACTAACATGGCTCGTCTGTTGTGGATTATAAAATTCACTAACATAATTATTAAGGATTATTGCATCAATATCTGTTGAATGATTATGAGTATTTAACGTCGCTCAAATACAACTACATGCCTCTTAATATACATTTAATCGGGTGATATTGAAAGAAAATTTGAAAAATGGACTTTAATACATAATTTGGTGAAATATTTTTTATTTTTATTTTTGCGTTCCTTATTAACTTTATTTTTCATTTTTACGTTCCAAATAATTCTTTTGAAATTATATGTCACATCGCATTGCTCTCATTTTCTTTTCTTTATTCAATTTTCTTTCTCCTATTTTTTATTTCTCCTTACAACATTATAAATTTAATTATTTTTTAATCATTTTACATATCGTATTCTAACGAATCAAAAAATACAAAAAATTGCATTCCCTATATATTTTAGAAAGAAAAAAAAAGGTAGAAAATGAATTAAAAATACATTTAAAAGGATGCATAAAATTCCCTTTGCCCAAGAGAAAAGCCATGACATGCCCTACCCATTCGTATCTATTAATGTTTTCTTTGGGTTTTGATAAACTTATTTTTCTTTTTTGAGCAAAATGAACGATATTTATAAATATTGGTCAATTTCATTTATTTTTGTGGCCCTATTTAGTAGTGAAACTTGCTCTTTCCATATAGAATATTTTCTTCTTTTTATTTGACTTTCCTTAATTCAATACCAATTTCCCCAAATCTTGCTCTTTCCATATATAATTTAATAGGGATTTTATTCTCTATTGTAAGAGTATGCTAGAAATATGTTAATTTTACACGTGGCTTCCATCCGTGACTTGCAATAGGAGATGAAACACCATTTTGCAATAGGAGATCCCATCCCATGTGGAGCCTGCTTATCTATATCTATCTATCTATATTATTTGTATATAAGTATATACTACTATAAAATTACGGATAATTTTAATGTCTTTTCCCTTTGTTAGTGTTGCTTTCATTATTTCTATGATAATTTGTCCATAATTAAATTTAAAGAACCGAATGGAAAGTATTTTAAATATTTTCTTACATTTTTTGTCCTTTTTAAATTGAGTTGTAAGTTTTTATAAAAATATTAAACTATTAAGTTTGTTACTAATAAAAAATTAACTGTAAAGATACAAGATTCTAAAACTAAAAAATAAAGAAAAATGAAATTAACATGCTCATAGAAAATTCTATAAATAGATAACTAATACAAGTCATACAAAATAAAATGCTGGTTTCTTATAAGTTGATATAATTTCTTAGCAAAAAAGAATTTTATATATACTACTAAATTTGAGATATTAATAAGAACATAAACATGATAATAAATATTTAAATTCAAATAAAGAAAAAATTACATAAAGGTGTTAATACTTGTTATAATATTGGATTTTCAATTGAAAATTCATATTTTGATATTTCAAGTCAACTTATACACAAAAAAAGAAGATAAAAGAACATTAGAACTTACGCCATGCACCCAGATGTGCCTAAATCTTAATTTCACATGTCTAGTGGAAAAAGAATTCTCGTGGTAATTGTCCTCTATATAATTAAATAATTGTTTATTATATTTGAACAAAAATTTAGTAGATCATAATGCAAATTTACAATATTACTAATTGATCAAATTAATACCAAGTTTGATGTTAAAAAAACTATATAATACTATAATACAAATCATATACATGTACTATAATTATGAATAACATAGAATTAAACAATTTCGTAGAATTATCTGACATGTAATAAACACATACAGATCAAATAATTATCAAAAAAGACAAATTTAAAATTATATTGTAAGGATTGTTGAGTTATTCAATAACTAAAATATTACTACTTTGCAATGCATGCTAAAATTTAACAATACTTCAAGTCAAGGACGTTGTTGAGTATTTAATGTTTAAACACTAAAAAAGTAATGTAGTAATATAATCAAGGTATAGTAGTACAATTACGTGGCTTAAATGCGACTTTTATGATTTCTACAAGCAATTAATATTGAATTAGTAATTTCTTTGAGATGAATATTTAGATATACATCAGGGTAAAGATAATGATAATTCATTACAATTAAAATAGGAGATATTGTCTTAATATCAAGCAAAAGATGTTTTCTAATTTATAGGAAATAATTAGGTTGTCATTATTTTTTGGAGCTCAATTCATATTTTGCATTTGTGCATGCCTAAAAGTTTAGTATTTTAGCAATTAATTATCTATATTTTACTTATGTGATACACTTTAACAAATTTAAGTATTTTTAGTTTGAATCATCAACTTTGGTTAATTAGTTGCTCAATGTTTTCTTCTTTAATTATTTTTTTATGTTGGTTAAGATTGATATATGTTATAAATTATATACTTGGTGTTGTTTATATTCAATAGTTATTCATTAATTATTTATATAAGTTTCGTCTTTGTTTAATATAAATAAGTTTTAGTTAAATCTACTGTATTAATAAATAATTTTTTTGGGGTTATATATTGGAATGCGAAATGGTGTTCATATATAATGTAGAAGTTTTGATCATTTATAAAGTATTTATCATCTATTGTTATGTATTTTTATATAATTTATATGGGCTCTAAAAGGGAATATTATAATATATATATATATATTAAAGAGATGAGTTGATTGTGATGATGAAATAGGTGAATGGTGTAAATATGATCTGTCCATTATATTTAAATTTGAAAAACAACTTTAAAAATTTAAAATATATAGATAACTTTATATTATGATACAAAGATAATTAAAATATATATATCACTCATATAGATACTTTTGCACTAAATTATTGTGAAAACTAAGAAGGTTTAGTAAAGAAATAGTCAAATAACTACTTTCTTTTCATGTTTGACTTTAATAGTATATTAAGAGTCTTAAAATTTAAAATTAATATGATATCACGCTTATTGATTATACTAAGGCATACTAAGGGTCACCACTTCAATTATTGATTATACTAAGGCCATCTTATTGTCAAAATACCTTATCATAATATGAATGATTTAGAGAATGATAATTGTGTACTTTCACAATGAGAAGAAATACATCATTATACATACATTTTATACATTTTTTAATCTGATCCCCTTTCAAAACCATTCTCTCTCTCTTTTTCGTGCAAATATCCGCTATACCCCATCAGAAAACCAATATTCGCTAAGCTTTATCCCGGCGCGTGGTTCTCCCCGAATAATTACACCCTCCTCAGCCTCATTGTTTGGCATATATTATTCTTGTTTAGTTTAATCTTATTTTCTTATTCGTATGTAGTTTACAATATCAATAAATTTTCTTGTCATTTTAATTTAAAAGAATTTTATATTGTTCAACAAATTTGTTCCTGTACTAATCTGTATATGTTGGCTTCATTGCAAAAGGATTAGACTAACATGTGGTAGGTCATACATAAATGGCCTTCCAAAATTAAAAAAGTCAAACAATTTCTAAAGAACTCTTTTAATAAATGCACAGAAAAATCAAATAAAGTCACAATTTATTCAAATTGTCTATACTAATCACACTAGTAACATCATAAATTCATGACAGCTTGTTGTACAACATTTTTGGTTCAAAAACCAGATTTTATATACTCCAATAATCTGTGTTCAGCGCAATGTAACTGCAATAGGATTCCTGACAGAGTAGTTTGAGTAGTTCCATTTCAAAAAACCTTGAATAAACCTCATGCTCGTGGTGGTGTTCGTGCCCGAGTTTACTAAGCTAAACGTCACTTGATACTTCAGTTTCTGGTTAAGCTCCGAGAATTCAAGCGTAGAGGGCTCGACAAGTACATCAACACCCGGTGGGGGCGAAATCTCGACAACATAAGACGAATTAGCCACGCCAACATTTGTCACGGTTCTTGTATATGTCTGAATACTAGATTGTAATACACCAAAAGTGAGAGCAAATGAAGGGTAGTTGAGCTCAGCTTCTGGTATGCTTGCTTGCGCAGAGCAATTAATCCGACCTTGCAGAATAACACCGACTTGTCGATTTGTATAGTTTAAACCACACAGATAAGGAATGTAATCTTCTGGTTGGATGTCGTAAATGAGTCCCGGGTCGTTTGCTCTTGACGGGTTTACATGACCCGACCCGGTTGCGAAGATGTTTGCAGGAAGATACCTCTCGTCCTCGATTGGATTTTGGGCTAGATTCACTACATCAGCTGTTGTCATGATTGCGGATTTTATGGCGGCAGGCGACCAATCGGGGTGCGCGCTTTTGAGCAACGCTGCTACGCCACTCAAATGCGGGCACGACATTGAGGTACCCGAAATCATGTTGAATGTTGAGTTTGTGTTCGTGTTGTTTTCGACCGAGACTGGCCATGCTGCGAGAATATTAACTCCCGGGCCTAAAATGTCGGGTTTTAAGATGCCACGGCTCACCCAGTTGGGCCCGCGCGAGGAAAATGCAGCAACAATTGGAGCCCGATCATCGCCAATGATCGTCCCTTTAAATAGAATTGTCGCCATAGGCGATGATGTTGAATTTATATATGTTTTGATCTTTAGTCCGTCGGCGTAACTAACGTGCGTTGCTGGAAGGACGTGAGAATCCGAAAGAGTAAGGTTTCCGTACCGCTCGGGGTTGACGATGATCATGCCGGCCCCACCGGCGTTCTTCACGGCTCTCCCCTTTGCTATTCTTGTTATAGATCCACCTATTTCACACACTACTATTTTTCCACGTATATCAGTTCCGTTCAACGATGATTCTCTGCAAAACGGAAGGTCAGGATCGCTCGTGTTGAGCATGCCGGAATAGACGAGCGGCAAGAGAGTTGGAGCGGAATCCGTAGGCTGAAAAGTCGACTCGCCATCAAACGTCTCGTTATTTCCAAGCAAAGCGGTGGCTCTTATCTTCCTGTCGATAGTACTAGCACCAACGGTGAGGATCCATGGCGCTTCGTTCGACAAAGAGTAGTTAGACGGGCCGCTATTTCCCGCTGAGCAACTGACGAAAACGCCCTTCTCCATTGCGCTAAACGCGCCCAACGCAATCACATCATCGTACAAATTAAAACTAAGCCCACCGAGCGAAAGAGAAAGTACATCAACACCGTCATCAACCGCAGCATCCATTGCCGCAAGTATGTCGCTTTCGAAACAAAAAAGCGAACACACTTTATAAATCGCCAAATGAGCAAGTGGCGCAATTCCAGCTGCAGTGCCGTTGGCATTGCCAAAAACGTTAGCGCCTTGCACAAAGTTTCCGGCTGCAGTGCTCGCGGTGTGAGTGCCATGGCCATCATCGTCTAAAGGGCTATCGTCAAATGAATTGAAATATCGAGCCCCAATGATCTTATTGTTACACGCCGTGAAATTAAAATCGCATTTTCCCTTCCATTTGGCGGGCGGAGGGGGCATCCCTTCGTCACTAAACGAAGGGTGGGTTGGAAAAATTCCCGAGTCCAATACTCCGATAATCACGCCTTTACCATAACTCGAGTTTTTCCAAAAACCCGTGTTTTGGTTAAGGCCCAAGAAGTTAGGCGAGTGGGTTGTGTGTAACGATAATTTTTTCTCGGGGCGTGCTGATAAGAATCCCGGTATGTTTTCCATGGCTTTCACTTCGTCTGCCGATAATTTGGCTGCAAAACCCTTAAACACAGTACGATATGAGTAGATAATTCGTGATCGTTCGTCTGAGGCTGTCGTAGTCGTTGGCAAGAATGTGTTGTACCAACTATCGAGATCTTCGGATTGAGCGAAAAGTCCGAAAGGCCCCTCAACATGGACTATATATGTTTCATCTGCTGATATCAAGGGTGGCCATAGATGGATGCTAAGTATGCAAATGAAGGTAAGAAAGTACTTGAAAACCATTTTTCTCTAATGAAAGAATTATTGATTATGTTTGTTGAATATTTTGGATTGGTTCTTGAACTACTTATAAGTGATATGATTTCTCTTCTGTTGTAATAATAACTTGGTCATTAACGAAGGGAATTAATATGAAATTTCCTAAGTATAATTGTATAATGTTACACTTGCATCAATTTACGTATTCAAGTATTTATTTAGACTCATAATACAAATTATGATAAGTTTTAAGTCACTTTCAATCACATTCTCTAAGCCAAATGCGTTGATCTTGGCAAAGATGAGCAAATAATTAATCAGTTTAGATCAGATTTTGAATTTATTTGATTTAAATTAACTTTTGATTTGGTTATTTTAAAAGATGGGTTTCATTGACATTTGGCGTTTCAAGCAATTCCCTATAATATAAAGTTTTGACATTTTCAATTTTTTGTTTTATGCGTATATATATACAACAGGTAACGTCTTTCGGAATTCTAAGAATTTCTTTATTATAATTTGTCAAAAGTTTTACTTGTAATAATTCATGCCAAATGTCAATGGAAAGGAATTAAAATTTGGAATCACTAAAATTCCTTTTTAAATAATTTTTTATATAAAGAAAACATTTTCAATTTAAAAAGTTCATTCTACGACTGTTTCATTTGAAAAAAAAATATTCAATTTATCCTTAAATTACCTAACTATTGGTAAGATAAAAGTTGATTTGTTTATCCGTATAAATTTTTCAAATAGATAAATCGCATGATAAAGAGTTATAAAATATTAAATATTTTCATAGAGTTTTTTGTTACTTTAACAAAATAAATAAAACGATTAAAAAAATCTAGAAATCAAGTGCCAATAAAAATGTTCAAAACAAATAAATTCCTATAGAATAGTATATGATGAGTTGCATGGATTGAAAAATTGTTATCATAGATAATCTAATAGTATCCTCACAATAATTTGGTTCACCAATAATCTAACAGTAACTTCACAACTTAGTTGTGAATCTTGTGCTTGAAGAGGAGTAAGGGACGGGTAAACTGGATGTAGAAGTGTAAACAAGTTCAGCTCGAGTCGAGTTTGGTAAAATTTTCATATTCAAGCTCAAGCTCATTTGTATTTTTCTGAGCTCGAGATCGAACTCGAACGAGAGGAGCCTAAGGTTTAATGTTCAAGATCAAGCTCACTAAAAACGAGTACTCGAGCTCGAACAAAAAATTAATTTAGTTACTTTTTAAATTTTTTTTTAGAAATTATTTTTATTTGATTTATATTATTTAGATATATATAATACAATATATGTTTGACAAAAATATAATTTAATTGAACCAACTTATAGAAACATATATCACAACATATAGAAATAGCAATATTATATATTTTTTATGATATACAGAAAAATTAAAATGTTATTTATATATTATTAAAATATATTTTAAATAAAAAGTTAAGTATTAGTTTTAAAATTTTGGGTATGTACAATCATATATAAAAATTTAAAAATAATACTTGTAAAAAGCTCGCGAGCCGGCTCGTGAGCTTTATAAACAACTACAAGTGAACTCAAACTCGGCTCATGGAAAAGCTCGAGCTCGTGATATCTCGAGCTCACTTAAGCTTCAATCGAATCGGCCCATCCAACTCATAAGCCGGCTCGACTCACCTTGCACCCCTAACTGGATGTATTAAATACTTTATATTGTTACAATGATTTGAGCTAGGGGTTATGATTTGGGTTAACTTTCGATAAAAATTCTATTCGGGGATTAAATAAACTCCGAAAAGAATTAAGATATAGGTTACACTTGAGGTGAAGGTTGTCCAAGTACCCAATAATATATTATCAAATATGTCATACTTATTTCAAGCTATTGAAGTTGTAGTACTCGGTTTAGCTCAGATTTGAGAGAATTTAATATTTTCGGTGCCCTCATTAACGAACAACTTGGAAAATTTATATGGTGAAGGTAGTCACTATTCATGATTAGACGTTTGATTAACTAGCAATGTGAAACACCTAACTTTTATGCTATTTTTATATCTTAAATTTTAAGGAGAAACGTACTTGTAAAGTATTTTTTGCCTTGAAGTTATCTTTTTACTGTTAGTGTTGTTTTCATAGTATTGGAATTTCAAATGAAAATTTGCATTTGCATGTTTTACATCAACTTAGACACAAAAAAGATGATAAAAGAACGTTGTGTCATGTACCTAAATGTGCATAAATCTTAATTTCACAAGTCAAATGAATAGAAATTTCTTAGTAATACTCCTCTATATAATGAAATAAGTGTTGCATATATTTAAACTAAGTTAAGATCATAATGTAAATACATTATCAATAATTGATCAAATTTACCAAGTTCGATGTTAAGAAAAATATATATAATATATAATACAAATCATATACATGTACAATTATGAATAATATAAAATTAAATAATTTTGTAAGAATTCTATGACTTGTAATAAACACATACACATTAGTTAATTATCAAAAAAAGACAAACTTAAAATTATAGTCTAAAGATTGTTTAGAAGTAATGAAATATTCAATAACTACAATATTACTACTTGGCATTATATGCAAAAATTTAACAATACGTAAAGTTTAGGACGTTAGGTATTTTAATATTTAAACACTAAAAAAATACATTAATGATACCATCTTTTTAAGTTAATGAAGATATATTAGTATAATTACGTGGCCTAAATGCGACTCTTATGGATTAAATTTTATAAAAATAATTAGTACTCAATTAATAATTTCTCTTAAACGAATATGTACATGTAAAGATAATGATTCATTACCATCAAATAGGAGTATAGTCTTAATATCAAGCAAATGAGTTTTTAATTTATGAGAGTTAATTAGATTGTTATTATCTTTTGGACCTCAATTCATATGTTGTATTTGTAGCTAAAGTTTCAGTGCTTTAGCTATTAATTATCTTTTTACTTATGTGATACACTTTAACTAATAATTTATGTATTTTTAATTTAAGTTATCAATTAGTTGCTCAACATTTTCTTTTCAAATTATTTTTATTTATGTTTGTTAGGATTGTATACATTATAGATTATATAGTGGGTGTTGTTTACATTCAATAATCGTTCTTTTATTATTTATATTAATTTTTCTCTGTTTAATATAAATAAATTTTAGTTAAATCTACTATATTAATAACGTAATTTTTTTTTAGGTTCTATAGTTTTGAATGCCAAATGGCGATTACATTTAGGAAAAAAAATAAAATATTCATTATCCATTGTTATGTATTTTTATGTCATTTATATGGGCTCAAAAGGGAAAAATTATATTACATATTTCTTAAGGAAATTAGTTGATTTTGATGATTAAATAGGTAAATGGTATAGATAAGATCTGTTCATTATATTTAAACTTGAAAGCTACTTTAAAATATTAAAATACATAAATAATTTTATGTCATATGTATATATATATATATAATTAAAACATATATATCTCACTTATCTAGATATTTTTGCACTAGATTATTTTATTAACTAAGAAGGTTTAGTTAAGAAATAGTCAAATAACTAATCTCTTATCATGATTAATTTTAATAGTATATTAAGAGTCTTAAAAATTTAAAAATTATTATAATATAACCCTTATTGAAAGTTCAAAAAAATTAAGAGACAAAAATATTCATATATTTTTGATAGGATCACCCCATCCAACATTGATCTACAAGGGTCGTCTTGTTAATCTATAACTATTATAAAAGTATGAATCCTTTAGCATGATTTATATTTCTTAACTTTTTTGTTAAGACCAAAATACCCCCACATAATAATTAATATTTATATTTAATTATTAAATTTTGTAGTGCTGTTATTAAATGAATGTACATGAATTTGAATTAAACCCTCATATAATAATTAATATTTATATTTAATTTAAATAAACTATTAAATTTTGTAGTGTTGTTATTAAATGAATGTACATGAATTTAAATTAATATTGAACAAACTAATTAATATTAAACAAGTTTGTTCAATGTACATTAACATGAATCATTCATAAGAATGTGAATAGGTCAAATCACATAAATTCCTTTTGTTTATAAATTTGAAATTTTCATTGAAATGTCTTTCAGTTGTATGTTGTTAATGAGAATGAGGTTGATAATCAAATGAAGATATTACAAGTTTTGAGTTTAATATACGCATTTGATTTCCAAATGCTTTTGGATGTGACTTTTGTAGTCAAATTATACTAATAAAAAATGGTGAACCATTAAACTCAATAGATGTTTGTCTTTTCATTTAAAAAAAATAAAGGAAAAGGTTAAGGCATAAGTGGAGTAGGGAGGAAATTCTTAAATGGTTCTCAAGTCAATCGGGAGGAATGAAAGAACGGTCTGTAAGCATCAAATATAATCATGAAGAGGACTGACTAGCTTCTGCAACAGGTGATAGATCGGTTGTGCATTTCAAGAAATAGGGATTGGGTGAGGTCAAAAATTTGTTTGCTCTATACAACCATGAATCAAGTTGTTGAGCCTTTTCTTATGGAAATAAATTATATTTGACTTATTATGAATTGTAATGCAATTGTGTTGGATTTATTTGATATTTTTTATAAACTGATATTTGTAATAAAATGAGTTTTATATGTAAATTAGAATGCAAAGTTAGTACACAATATTGAATTACAACATAATAATCATCAGTTTGATTACAAAACAAATTTTAAAAGCAAGTTGTTTTATATTATTATACGAGCTAAGTTTTTTAATATTTCTTATATTTTATGGACCCTATTTCTATCTTTCAATCTCTTTGATTGATCAAATGTGTGATATGTCTAATACTCCATGCTTATGGAATCCAGATTATCTGAGATTGATGATAATATGTATCTCAATAATGTTATTTTTATATGGGAGTTACGTGGCTTGTTTCATAGTAATTCTTTTTTATATTTTTTGTCCATATTTGATTTGTCAATTGAAAAAGTGAAATTTGAAGCAACAGTATTATAGTGGAAGCTCTGTTGTTCGAATGGACACCCTAATATGATCCTTCTTGGTTCATGTCGATTCGTAATATGACACCAACTCTAATGGTTAAGGTTCATGTCCAAGAACTGAAGGTTTTTGTTTCAAATCTTTTAAAATTGGTCAATTTTCCTATAACTATTTATTTATACTAGAATCTATATTAGGAAATTAAAATAAGTTTTATCTAGCTTAAAAATGATCCTTATTCTAATTATTTTGGGCTTATCATTGTTTTTCTTCTTTATTTTTAAAGTATTCTAATATCTCTATCATATTATTGTTGAACGTGGTGGATTTGAGAAGTGAATTTGGAAGAATGAATTTAATTAATTCTAAGACATAATTATTTGAAATTTACCTTAGTCCTAGAAAATGATCAAAATGGATAACAAGAAATTTTAACTCCATTGCAATTTGAGAAACTCAAACAAGCTCAATGAATTTGTTGATGACTTTGAAGTCCTTGCATTAAAAATTGTTCAATCTAAACACGCTCTTACGTCATTTACGAATATATTATAAATTAGATCAACATATAAAGTAAATTTTAAATAATAAAGAATACTATGACTAATAAATGATTCCTAATAATGAGTAAACTTTTCTTTCAAACTTGAAATAAAAAAATGAAAAAACCAAAATAATGAACCAATGTTCGTATGAGAAGTTCGAACATGAAATATGAAAATGTAGAGAGAAGTCCATATGAGATAATAAATGTTAGTCAATAAAAATATATTTTGAAAAAGTTACTATACATATTCAGTTATTCTCTAATGATGAAGCAAGAAATATAAAAGAATTAATTTCTATTTTAAAATATTAGCTCTTTGACGTGGAAATGTCAAATTGAAAAATAAAGAGCAATTACTTTTATCATTTGGAGTTACGGTAGGGGGATTCATATTTAAATAATTATCATCTAATATTTAAACTTATATAATATCAAAAGAAGATATAAATACATAGTCCAAGGAAATTGAGGGAGGAATGGCTTTATAATGAAGTTTGTAATTTATTATTGCTATACATTTAGATTTTAATTAGATGAAGTTCATGATTGATCATTAGAACTTAGTGTATATGAACTTTTTAATTAGATGAAGTTCATGATTGATCATTAGAACTCAGAGTATATGAACTACAATTGAGTTCGATATATCTTTCGAACGGTTGTTTAGATGATCGGTTGTTTCAATAAGACCATGTGAAAGAAACACTTTCGAAAATGACCTGGCAAAGACTAATTAATATATGAAATAAAATATAAATACTTAATTGAGATAATAACGAAGTATGTTCATGTCATTCGATTCATTTGAGATAGCCTGCATGAAATTCGATGCCTCGGTCCATTTATATTTAAATCGAGTTTAATTAAACATGAGATTGGTTGAATTTGAGCCTTTAGACAAGGTGGCTCAGCTCAATATAAACCCAACTCAATGAAAAGCTTATAATATATTTTATAGTTTATATCAAAGTGATTTTTGTTAAACATTTTCATTTTTCATATTAACTTTTATACAAGTAAGAAAAATATTAGGTGCAAACCTTGGTTTGATAGTTGGTTGGTCTATGATTTTAGTATACGATTGTAAGTTAAACAACTCACTCTTCCAACGAAATCCCCATAAACATTGTTTGTTGGTAAATACAGCTTAAGAAAATTCTTTTTTCCACTTTATTTGACGTTGAATTATTACTTCGTTACTGAAAATAAAGTTAAAAAATAAACTTGCCATAATATGTTTTCTAACTCAATTTCTATTAAAACCTCTTTGAGACTAATAAATTTTGTAATGATAAGTGTCTCTAACAAATAAGCTTTACAAAAAATATTCATATCACAAATGATATGATTTGATATTTATTGACTTGATTCATATATTAATGATCTGAGGAAAAAGTGTTATTTTTTTAAAAGACTTTTCAATTAAGAAAAATTGTACATTATCACATTTATTTCGTACCAAATCAAAAATTGATTAAATAGACTACTACTTAATTTTGAAGATTGCAGCTTGAGTGGTCCAGTAGACGCTCTTCGGCGACACCAAACATCTCATGCGCATCAAACCTTTCAAGTCTTATGTGTTGAATTGTTATCATTTCTTCTTTGCCATTTCCACCACTTTATCTCTCTTCTCCATTCTTTATTTTCTACGTTTTGTAATGACTGTTATTACTTTGTATTTTTTTTTTGTGAATTTGTTTATTTATGTAATCAAGTAAATTCAAATCTGTAAAATTATTATTACTTTATTAGCTTATCATTTTGTCACTTATACATCAGTTATTTTCGTAATATTTTATTGTGACAAATGATTTAATTAATTCATTGTATACATTCAAAAGTGATTTGTATCTATTTTGTTTTTATTATTATGTTAGTTCATTGTATATACTTTCATTATATATTATATATTATTACTATAAATATACATACACATATATTAGTTATTTAAAAATCTTTCAAAGATCAAAGGTGTATCCTTGGACCCAAGATATTCAATTTTTGAGAACATGTTTTTCTGGGTAGCATGGCAATTTTTTTTCTCTTTTTCGTATTATCATTTCAATTATATTAAACCCGTGTTTTAAATCTCTTGAATTTGTAAGTTACTATTATGCACTAAAACTAATTCAGACTGTGAAACCGCGAATGACTCATTAAATCAGTTATAATTTATTTGATGGTATCTGCTATTCGGATAACCGTAGTAATTCTAGAGCTAATATGTGCAACAAACTCCGACTTCTTGAAGGGATGCATTTATTAGATAAAAGGTCTTGCTATGATGATTTAGGATAACTCGACAGATCGCACGGCCTTCATGCCGGCGACGCATCATTCAAATTTATGCCCTATCAACTTTCAATGGTAGGATAGTAGTTTACTATGGTGGTGACGGGTGACGGAGAATTAGGATTCAATTCCGGAGAGGGAGCCTGAGAAACGGCTACCACATCCAAGGAAGGCAGTAGGCGCACAAATTACCCGATCCTGACACGGAAAATTCTTTGATTCATACATAAAGCATTAGAAAGTTTCAGAATACACGCACATTGAGCCGTTGGAATTTCGTTTGTTGTACTCAAATAAATTGTCATCATATACTGAAATTAATCAAATTATATTGAATTGGATACTGCATATGCATTAGGAAAGACGAATGTAGATCTTCTTTAGACGAATTAATTCATAAGTGTAACGTACTATTAGAATGGTAATTGTGAAGAATAAAAGTAAAAAATTATATATATAGTCATGCACAGTAAATCTCATTAAATTGATAAAATTACTAATTGAATCTCATTAGATTGACATTATTAAAATATCTTTCGCTTAAAAAACGAACCCTAGATTTATAACTATGGTGTTGTGATTACGTGACCACAATATATCATATAATTTTTATAAGAACAACACAACAATATGTGTGCAATAAGATAATATAAGAAAGTTAAACATAAAGTTTGAGAAAATAAAAATCTTATGTTATTAGATATAATCATTATTCATTACCGTGTACAAGATATTCACCACCTCAAAAAAAGTTAAATAGATTTCCACCTTGAGGAATAAATTCAATATAACATAATGAAAAGAAAATTGAAAAGTAGTACAAATCTAAAAAATCAAACAATATCATAATGAGCCTTGGTCGATCCAAGGCACGTTCGCTAATGTGGAAAGGAAATATTATCATTGTGCTATTTCTTAAATTTTTTAGGGATTTGTACTACTTTTTGATTTATTTATTTTTTTGTTATATTTATCAATTTTTCTTTTGTTTTGTTTTTGAGTGAAATGGAATAGAAGGGAAGAAGGGGTTAAAATAAATAAAGATGGGCATTCACAATGTTTAAACAATTATAAAGCTAATATAAAATTCAACAAGATGAACATCAAACCCATGAATTAATCCAACCCTCCTAAACCAATCCTTCCAACCAAACAAGACCTAATAAGGCTTTAATCTTCTCTCAAGTGGAATGCAAGTAATATGTTACTACCATTCTTTAATATGGATCTACTAAATCTTAACATTCATTAATTTACCAATATTTCACGCCATAAAAGGGTGAACTAAGCCCATGAACTTAAATGAAGAGCAGTTAACCATAATCACCCGTTATTTAATCTAATATTACCAGTAACTAATATAAACACAAAATGCTTATTTTTTATCAACCAATTCAGCACCATACTAAAAAGTTATTTATATTCTTTTTTTATATAATCTTTTATAAATATAAATAATTGACAATTTTGTCAAGAATTTAATTTTTATTATTATATATGATTAAAAATCCATAAAATAAATAAAAGTATTATTTTCATGACGGTATAGATAAAAGCATGGATTCCAAACAAAACTCTAATTTGTATTTTTATGGATTTGATTTGAAACCCAACTGTTTGGAAATCATTCTATAGACTAACATACAATCTTCACCATCGTGCCGGATCAAACTTTTTCATCTCCAAACTTATATTGTATATTGTCTTATGTCACTTTACTATTATAAAAATGCAAATAACTCTTAAATTTTGTATTGTAATTATTATGTGAAAATTTAGATTATCCTATTCAAAATATATAAAACTTAAATTACAACAAATTTGAATGTAGTCTCATATAATATATAGGTTTAGGTTAAAAGAAGAAATTTTGATTATATAAATATATAGTTTAACTAAATCCAAGTTTACATTTTAAAGAAAATTTAAATGTAACTAACTTATATTAAATAGATTTTTTGAAAATAATATAAAAGAAGAACAACATCTCAATGGATATACGTATTTCTTGGGTAATTATAACATTTTAAAGTACAGTAGATATTCTTATTTTTCATAAAAATATTACAAACATAAATTGAAGTAGATGTTTGGTTCAATTTTATACTGAAATGTGATACGCAATTTATACACGACTTTGTGTTACTTAGCAAGCTTCATTATACTGAAAAATAAATAATGCAATTATATGTTTGAAAGGCTAATTTTTTTTGAAAGGAATAAAAATCAACAAATTAATTCCTAATTTAAAAAAATAAAACAATAATTTAGTTAAAAGTGTGATTGTAAACTTTTGGATTTTTTGAATGAATATTTTTAGTAATAGATTTTCGAGATTATAAATATTTAGATGAGTTTCTCGGATTTACAATTTTTCTTTTGGTGGGGGAGTGTGGTTAATATTTTCTCTTAAAATTTTTCAATTATATTACATACACTATTTCTAATATATGCATTTCTCTTGGGAGATATTATTTAAAGTATTATACATCATTAAGCTTACAAGTATTAATTAAACTTCACTTATCATCATAGTTAGTTGAAATATAAGAACAAATAAGAGAAATTGAGTGTCAGATCGGATACAACTCACAGAAAATCAATGAAAATAAAGGGAAAAAAACAAGAAAATAAGAAATAAGGAAAGAACAATTAATGTAAGTGGAAGTCTTTTAAAGTTTATATGAAGTAAATCAAATACTATCTTTTCAAGAATGTGGACTAAACAAAAAAAAAAACAATACAGTGAACGATAAGGAAGAAGACATGAACAATATAATTTTAAGTAATAATGAAGAGATGCGAAATAATTTAAAAAAGAAATACAAATTTTAAAAAGAATTGAAACCTCTATCAAGATCACAGAAAAAAAAATGAGACATAAAAAATATTAACCAATGCCCATAAAATAAGATTGAATATTAAATTGCATTATTTATACATAAATGATATTTGTAATATAATTTTCATTGTTGTGGATCATTTTAAGTATTTAAGTAGTACCATCAAATATTAAAATTTTAATTGTTCATGAATTTAACGAGTAATTTTAAGTTAATACATTTTTAAGAATCACGTATCACGTGCAAAGCACGTGTTCTTTACTAGTTATTGTAAAAATACCTACTTATAATATGAATAATTAAGAGAATGGTATTTGTGTCTTTTCACAATGAAAAGAAATACCTAAATTATTCATATTTTTATAGTTGTACAAGCAAGGTATGCTTGTTGCCATGAACACCTAATATTTTATGCTATGTTTGAATAATAAATTTTAACGAGAAAATACAATTAGTAAAATATTTTTCTTCCTTAAATTTGTCTTTTTTATTTAGTAATATAATATTATGTTTTATTCTTCTCTAATTTTTATTTGTGTCTTCAATCTTACTCAATAAATTTATTCTTCTCTAATTTTTATTGGTGTTATTTTTATTCTTTTTGTGATAAATTGTCCATAACAGAATTGAAAGAACTAGTATCACATTTTATGCAGGGGCGAGATAAAGTTCTATGCCAGGCCGATATCAATCATGTTACGTACAATTATTGTGATCCGTCATTCCATTGTCCCATACCAGTAGGGGATGTCACATATCTGGATTAAGATAAAATACTACACTCGGATTTCACATATTTTGCAAGTGTATGGATTAACATATAAGCATGTTTATAAAAGTAAAACGCATTTGTAACATGATACTGTATGGATGTATGGATGACAGTGGCACTAAACATGATGTGTTAAAATAAACTACCAAATAAAGCACTCACGCTACGAAGAAAGTTGATGTCTCAATGTTGATCTCATTAGACGAAGCCTTGTATACATATATTTGCATGCAAGCCACATATACCTAACCATGAGTACACATCAAATATATAATTATGTGTGAATCAAAGTATCCTCAACTTAGTGCATTTACTTTTAGTAACTGAAAGCTTGAGCTGAACATCAATAATCAAAACTATCCATATGACAACTTCCTTTTTCACCTTCAATATTGACATGTTAGGCACTTGATAAATTAAACAGTAAGGTTAGTGAATAGCTCCAGTTGATTAATTAATGAAATCCTAACAACATGATATTTTTTACTAAAATAAATCATAACAAAACACTCTTAAATGGTGTTGGAGAAGAATAATTAGCTAAACTATAATTAATGAGGAATTAAACAAATTAATCAACCAAACCATAATAAAAAGATTAAAAGAAACAGGCATACCTGATTAATTAATCAACACTAACCGCATAATATAAGTACTGTTGAGTGACCAAATAATAAAATTCAGTTGTTCCAACATGAATGACTTCCTAATCCATTTTCCCCTTCTTTGATTTCCTTTATCCCTCATTTCTTTCTTTGTTCATCAGGAGTCCAAAACCACATATTAACAACAGGAAACATCAAACACCAACTACTTTCTAATATGCATAACAACTTAGTTATTAATTGATTTTCAACTATAAAATTACCTAAAACATAGAAGGGTTTGATAAATCATTACAGTAAATTAATTAGACAAATTAATTAGACAACTGAGAGCTCACAGAAGATATATAGACAAAAACCCATAGGTATCATACATGCACATGTGACCAACAAAATAGCACAGCAAGAGATGTATCTCAATATATATGAATTTTAAACAACAATTTAAAAAATTCATCAATAATAAAATTATTCACATTGAAACTTCTAATTACATAATAGAGAAAGATAGGAGGAAGAGAGGACATACCTTTCTGGTGAAGAAAGAATAGAATTTAGCTTATACTAATTACTAATTGAATATTTATTATATTGCATTCATATCCTAAATGTAATGCTTAAGGTGGCATTTAGTAAGGGGCAAAAATGAGGAAGAACATGTGGGATCAAGACATGTATGTCTCTTTCAATATGAGTTTAATTACATATTTTCTACACTTTACAATTAATACTTGTGTCTTTCTGATTCTACTTACACTTTGACACTTATGGAACTTTTAATATGGTCTTTAAATCGAAAAAAAATCAATCTTGACCCTCAACACTAATTATTTCAGTTGTGCCCTAATTTATTTCATGATGATTCTCAATGTTTCGGAAACTCGCTACCGATATTATCAACTGAATTGAATTAAAAATGTTGATTTAGTTGTACTCAATTCTTCCAAATTAAATGAAATTGTAACTATTAAAAATTAACACTTATAAATGGCAAATGACGCTTATATATATGTAGAAATTGTGATCCTCTATAAAGTATATATCACCCATTAGTATGTATTGTTATATAATTTATATGGGCAGAGAAAAATATATTATATATATTTTTTGAGGAGACGTGTTGATTTTAATGATTAAATAGATGAATATTGTATATAATATATGTTCATTATATTTAAACTCAAAAAAGTAAAAACTTGTATAGATAATTTTATGTCATATGATATAACGATAATTAATATATATCACTTATGTGGATGTGTTTGCACTAAATTATTGGAAGAATTAAGATGGTTTAGGAAACGAATAGTCAAATAACTAATGTCTTTTCATGATTAATTTTAATATTATATAAAGAGTTTTAAAATTTAAAAATTAATATGATATGGTAGTTAATTAGGTTGTCACTATGTTTCGGAGTTCAATTCATGTTTTGTATTTGTGGCTAAGTTTTAGTATTTATTGGTAAAAATAAAAATTGAATTATTTTGTTTTGAGATATATAACTATGGTTGGCGAGATATAAGAGAAGAGTAATCTAATTTGAGATATACCTTTTTAAAGTTGTCAATCAAGCCAGTGTAAATCAAATTTTCTTTCAAACACACTAGAACATAGTTCAAGCCTTCATGTTCACATAATAGGATTTATCTGAAGTTTTTCTTTAATCTATTTTTCATAAAAACGTATGAACCACATATGACCCAAGACAAGTTGTTCCATATTATTATTTTTATTTTTGATATAATATGATAAATTGAATTATCAAAATCACTTAAAAAATGCTTATATCAAAATTATAATAAAAACATTGAATCCAATTTTTTTATACTAAATGAAGTGTTTCTTAATATTCATTAAATTATTCACACATGTTAATCAAGATGGGAATATTTATGGAGAAGGAGTTTCAAGATAAATTTAATCACCATAACTAAAAATGTGAAAAAATTACTTTTTAGTATAAGCCAGAAGTGCCTTGTAAACTAAAAATATATAAATGATGAATGAAAAATCTATTATGTAGAAGGAGAAATATGACTTTAACTTTTATTCCTCTGAAATACTTCAAGGTGAATTATATTTTCTAATTTATAAATCAGATTAATTTCATATATTTTTATCCATCGATCAATAATTAAGATTAATATACTAAAATTTGTTGCCTTCCACCTTGTAATTTGAACTGGTCACCAAATCTTCTTTTTAATAGTTTGAATTAAATATAATTTCACTCATAATTCATAATAGTATATCACAATTTTAAAATAACTAATACTTTGACATAAATAAATGATTAAAAATATAAATCATGATAGTGAATGATATTAATAGCATTTGATCTTTCATATTCTAAATGAGCATTTGAATTCCTTACTTTTTAAACTTTAGACTCATAAATCCTTACAGTTAATTATTAAATTTTAAATATTTAATAGTTGTTCTTTAAGAAAAAGATATTTACAAGTCAATTTAAAAAGAAAAATATTTATAGTATTTCTCATCCAGTTTCATTCAATTCATTTATGAACAATTTATCAAAAAAAGAACGAAAATAACACCAACAACAAATTATTGATTAGCTTAATGAGAGAAATAAAAATTGGAGGAGAATAAAGTATAATGTTGACTAATTAAGAAAAATACGTACATGAAATCGTCAAGATGAATGAAGAATTCAAACTTGTTCTGGCTCTGCACTATATCATATCATTTGTTTGATTTGAACTAGCAAAATAGAAAAGTAGGGCATTGTCTTGACATTTTCGTATTCTATTTAAGTAAATTTTTGTTTCTTTATGAGAACGTAACAATGAAGAATATATGAACTTACAAAGAAAATTATTCAATAAAATTTTATCATAATTACTACTTTGAACACACTGTAATTTGATGATGTTAAAAAATATAAACAAGTAACAAGTAATGAGTTAAACATTAAGAGAAAAAAAAAGTGGTGCCTAAGGAGTCTTCATATTACACCCTTTAAAGAAAACAGAAAAATAACACCTAAAGGGAAAAAAAAAAGCAATCAAAAGCTTTGAATTATTCAACATCTTTTAAAATGAGAAACTTTTATTTCTTCGATAAATTTTTCAATTTGAAGATTGATAAATTTGAGCTTGTAAGATTAAATTTGAGAGACATTTATCTATTTTTTAGAACTTCAATAAATTATTTGTGAAGACAGTTAAGTTATATTCTTAACTTACTAATTACATAAAGTTAAAAATATTAATTTGGGCTCGCCACATTTGGTCCGTATTTCTCAGTATCACATTAAAGCTCTAATATTATGATTTCGTCGAAGTTATATTGAGTTAAGAAAAGTGCGGTAATATGTGTATGAAATAAAAACCAAAACTTCGTTACTTTAAGCAAATAAATAAAATATTTTATTTGTATTAATCTCTTTGAAATCTAAAATCCAAAGTTCATATTAAATTTCAGGTGTTCACGTGCCATGCAAGTCTATCTTGCTTGCAGAAAATAAATTTTGAATCATCATAGTTGCTTTTGTGAACTTCTAAAATATTTTTATCTATCTTTCTCTTGCAATTATAATTTGATAAAGTTTTAAAAAAATAACTATTCAAGTGTAATCAACTATAATTTTTAAATACTAATTAATGTAACTTGAGGATGATGTATGAGTTTGTTTATAATAAATTTTTCATATAAAAAAAAAGTAAACCAAATAAACTTAAAATGCAGACATTGCTAATTTGATGATTAAGATTAGGGTTTATGATCAAAAGTATATCATATAAATAATTTATGAATAGTTAATAAATGCAAACAAAAATAAAAATAACATGCTTAAGTTAAGAAAGAATCATTTTTTATTAATTGGTTTAACGAGATTGTATGATTTACGTCCAACATACTTGTTGTTTACGAGTACTATAAAATGGGAATTAGGGATCGTAAACGAGTTGAGCTCGAGTTGAACCTGATTATATTTTTATGTTCAAGCTCGAGCTCGTATATATTTTTTTGAGCGGGAGCTCGAGCTCGAACGTGAAGAGCCTGATTTTTCAGGTTCATGTCAATCTCACTAGAAACTATTTGAGCTCGAGCTTTAACAAAAAATAAAATTTAATTACTTTTATTTTTCTTAGAGAGATTTTTTTTTAAATTATATTATAATATATATACATATTATATACCAGAAATACAAAATTTAATTGAATTGATTTGTAGATACACCACAACATATATAAACAAAAAATATTATTTATTATTATATATTTTCCATGACAGACAAAACTAAATTATTGCTTAAGTATTATTGAAATATATTTTAAATAAAAACTTTATATTTTACAAATATAAAATTAGAAATAACACTTTTAATTAAAAAATTTAAGTTTCAATTTTAACTTTTAAATATTTACAATCATATAAAAAAAATAGAAATTAAAATAAATACTGATTAAAAAACTCGCGAGCCGGCTTATGAATTTGTAAACAACTATTAGTAACTTCATACTTGGTTATTATTTTAAAAAAAATCGCTGAGCCGGCTTATGAATTTGTAAACAACTATAAGTAATTTCAGACTTTGCTATTATTCAGGCGCAGATAGAAGGGTGATCCAGGATAAAAAAAAATCCAAGGATTGAGAGTGAGAGTTATGATCTCGGAATCACAGGCCCAAAATGCTGAGCTTGAGCTAATGATACCTCGAGTTCGAGTTGAGCTCCAACTGAACCGACTTATCAAACTCATGAGCCGGTTCGATTCACACTACACTATTAATGGGAATTGCTTGAAACGCCAAATGTCAATAAAACCCATCTTTAAAAATAACCAAATCAAAAGTTAGTTTAAATCAAATAAATTCAAAATCTGATCTAAACTGATTAATTATTTGCTCATCTTTGTCAAGATCAACCCATTAATTATTTGACTTAGAGAATGTGATTGAGAGTGACTTAAAACTTATCACAATTTGTATTACGAGTCTAAATGAATTCTTGAATAGGTAAATTGATGCAAGTGTAACATTGTACAATTATACTTAGGAAATTTCATATGATTTCCCCTTGCCAATGACCAAGTTATTATTATAACAGAAGAGAAATCAAATCACTTATAAATAGTTCAAAAACCAAACCAAAATATACAACAAACATAATCAAGACTTCTTTCATTAGAGAAAAATGGCTTTCAAGTACTTTCTTACCTTCATTTGCATACTTAGCATCCATATATGGCCACTCTTGATATCAGCAGATGAATCTGCTATAGAAACATATATAGTCCATGTTGAGGGGCCTTTTGGACTTTTCGCTCAATCGGAAGATCTCGAGAGTTGGTACAACTCATTCTTGCCAACAACTACGACAGCCTCAGACGAACGATCACGAATTATTTACTCATATCGTACGGTGTTTAAGGGTTTTGCAGCCAAATTATCGGCAGACGAAGTGAAAGCCATGGAAAACATACCGGGGTTTTTATCAGCACGCCCCGAGAAAAAATTGTCGTTGCACACAACCCACTCGCCTAACTTCTTGGGCCTTAACCAAAACACGGGTTTTTGGCAAAACTCGAGTTATGGTAAAGGCGTGATTATCGGAGTATTGGACACGGGAATTTTCCCGAGCCACCCTTCGTTTAGCGACGAAGGGATGCCCCCACCGCCTGCCAAATGGAAAGGGAAGTGTGATTTTAATTTCACGGCGTGTAACAATAAGATCATTGGGGCTCGATATTTCAACTCGTTTGACGATAGCCCAATAGACGACAATGGCCATGGTACTCACACCGCGAGCACTGCAGCCGGAAACTTTGTGCAAGGCGCTAACGTTTTTGGTAATGCTAACGGCACGGCAGCGGGAATTGCGCCACTTGCTCATTTGGCGATTTATAAAGTATGTTCCCTTTTTTGTCTTGAAAGCGACATACTTGCGGCAATGGATGCTGCTGTTGAGGACGGTGTTGATGTACTTTCCCTTTCGCTCGGTTTTACTAATTTTAATTTCTATGATGATGGTGTTGCTTTAGGCGCATTTAGCGCTATGGAAAAAGGCATTTTCGTCAGTTGCTCAGCAGGAAATGGCGGCCCGTTTAACTTCTCATTGTCAAACGAAGCGCCATGGATCCTCACCGTTGGTGCTAGTACTATCGACAGGAAGATAAGAGCCACAGCTGTGCTTGGAAATAACGAGACATTTGATGGCGAGTCGACTTTTCAGCCTACGGATTTCGCTCCAACTCTCTTGCCGCTCGTCTATTCCGGCATGCTCAACACCAGCGATCCTGACCTTCCGTTTTGCGGTGAAAGATCGTTGAACGGAACTGATATACGAGGAAAAATAGTAGTGTGTGAAATAGGTGGATTTGTAACAAGAATAGCAATGGGGAGAGCCGTGAAGAACGCCGGTGGGGCCGGCATGATTATCATCACCCCCGAGCTGTACGGAAACCTTACTCTTTCGGAATCTCACGTCCTTCCAGCAACGCACGTGGGTTACGCCGATGGACTAAAGATCAAAACGTATATAAACTCAACATCGTCGCCTGTGGCGACAATTCTATTTAAGGGGACGATCATTGGCGATGATAGGGCTCCAGTTGTTGCTGCATTTTCCTCTCGCGGGCCCAACTGGGTGAGCCGTGGCATCTTAAAACCCGACATTTTAGGCCCGGGAGTTAATATTCTCGCGGGATGGCCCACGTCTATCGAGAACAACACGGACACAAAATCCACATTCAATATGATTTCTGGTACCTCAATGTCGTGCCCGCACCTGAGTGGCGTAGCGGCGTTGCTCAAAAGCGCGCACCCTGATTGGTCGCCTGCGGCAATAAAATCCGCAATCATGACAACAGCCGATGTAGTGAATCTTGCTCAAAATCCAATCGAGGACGAGAGGTATCTTCCTGCAAACATCTTCGCAACCGGGTCGGGTCATGTAAACCCGTCAAGAGCAAACGACCCGGGACTCATTTACGACATCCAACCAGAGGATTACATTCCTTATCTGTGTGGTTTAAACTATACAAATCGACAAGTGGGTGTTATTCTCCAAGGTCGGATTAATTGCTCTGCGCAAGCAAGCATACCAGAAGCTGAGCTCAACTACCCTTCATTTGCTCTCACTTTTGGTGTATTACAATCTAGTATTCAGACATATACAAGAACCGTGACAAACGTTGGCGTGGCTAATTCGTCTTATGTTGTCGAGATTTCGGCCCCACCGGGTGTTGATGTACGTGTCGAGCCATCTACGCTTGAGTTCTCGGAGCTTAACCAGAAACTGAAGTATCAAGTGACGTTTAGCTTACTAAACTCGGGCACGAACACCACCACCACGAGCAGGAGATTTATTCAAGGTTTTCTGAAATGGAACTACTCCAACTACGCTGTCAGGAATCCTATTGCAGTTACATTGAGCTGAATATAGAGCATTGGAGTATATAAAATTTGGTTTCTGAGCCAAAAATGTTGCACAACAAGCTGTCATGAATTTATGATGTTAACTTTTATTTGTTTCCTAAAATCCAAAACATTTTCTCTTCTCTATTTTAGTTTAAGACACTTGTTAAAGAATGTAAAAATACAGAAAGCTTTTATTGAATATGAACCAAAATGTGAAGCAGATTAGGTGTCTGCTTATTTACAGAAGGGAAAAAATGAGAGAGAAAACAATATGGAGGCGGAGAGCTTTTTTTGTAATATGTATATCAAATGAATAAAACCCTAAAAAACTCTTATATAGTGTAACCCTAACAGGTATTTACACTTTAGTCCTCCTATACTTCAGAAAACATAATAACACCCCTTTAGAAGCTCCTAGAAGATGGGCTATCCTTCAGACGTGGGCTTTCTGCCAGATCAAGCCCACGAACCTTCCTTGATTGAACATCAGCTTGAAGGCCCAGTTTTATTATGGGCTTTAACACCCTCCCACAAGCTGATAACTGGATCAAATATGTCAATCATCCCAAGAGACTTTACCAAGCTGTCGTGTTTTGTTCGTCCAAGTGCTTTTGTAAACACATCCGCAACTTGATCTCCTGTTCGAACATAAGTAGTAGTAATCACTTTCTGTTTAACATAGTTGCGAATTATGTGACAATCTATTTCTATATGCTTAGTCCGTCCATGAAAAATGGGATTAGATGAGATATGGACAGCCGCTTGATTATCACAAAAAAGATCAACCGGTGTCAAATTTTCAACTCCTAAATCTTTTAAAATACCCAAAATCCAGATAATCTCACTACACGTCTGAGCCATCGCTCTATATTCAGCCTCGGCAGACGACTTTGAAACAGTCGACTGTTTCTTACTTTTCCATGATAATAAAGCATCTCCAAAAAAAACACAAAATCCAGTAACAGATTTTCTCGACATGGGACACGAAGCCCAGTCTGAATCACAAAATGCTTTAAGTTTTAAGTTGGAATTTTTTGGAAAAAACAAGCCCTTTCCTGGTGCGGATTTAAGATATCTAAGCACACGAAAAGCAGTATTTAGATGCGAATTTTTCGGTTTATGCATAAACTGACTCAAAACATGGACTGCAAAAGAAATATCTGGTCGACTGTTTGTGAGATAAATGAGCTTGCCAATCAACTTTTGATAAAATGTTATATCTGTTAGAACACTATCATCCTCACAATCCTCAATGGTTAATTTCAAATTTTGTTCCATTGGTACTAAAGATGGTTTAGTTCCTAACATGCCAAAATCAGTTAACAAATCTAACGTATATTTTCGCTGATTAAGAAATAATCCACGAGAAGAACGAGCAAACTCTATACCCAAGAAGTATTTTAATTCCCCAAGATCTTTAATATGGAACTGAGATTCTAAAAACAGTTTTACGCTAGTAATATGCTTGTGTGAATTCCCAGTGATAACAATATCATCAACATAAATCAAAAGGGCCAAAAAAACAGTATTGAAACTTTTCACAAATAATGAGTAATCATGCATACTCTGCCTAAACCCAATTTTTTTCAAACTATTCGTGAATTTTTCATTCCACTGTCTAGGCGCCTGTTTTAACCCATATAAAGATTTTTTCAATTTGCACACTCTAGTGTCATTCGAACTAAAATACCCTTGAGGAAGAGTCATGTAGACTTCCTCATTAAGTTCACCGTTAAGAAACGCATTACTAACATCGAGATGAAAAACAGGCCAATCATAAGATATAGCAATAGAAAGTAAAGCTCTAACGGTAACCATTTTAACAACAGGCGAGAAGGTTTCGAAATAATCGATTCCCTCCCGTTGGCTATAGCCTTTGGCAACTAATCGTGCCTTGTAGCGTTCTATATTGCCATTAGAAAAGTATTTGATTTTGTAGACCCATTTACAACCTATGGCCTTTCGACCGGAAGGTAAGGTTGTTAGGGTCCAGGTATTATTTTTTTCTAGGGCTGCCATTTCCAAATCCATGGCCAACTTCCAATTCTTATTTTGGATAGCCTCAATGAACGAAGTAGGTTCTTTGAGTTTATCCAATTTAGAAAGGAATACCCTATGACTGAAATTAATATGATCATAACAAATACTATCTTTAATGGGGTATAGACAACAACCAGAATTATAAAAGGATACATCATAGTCATGGAGCCTCGTTGGTAATTTAGAAACCCGACTGGATTTTCGGAGAGTGATATCCGAATCCGTGGGCTGTTCCGGGGGGGAGGATGATACGGAACTCGGTACTGTCTCAGGTTCAATGCCAATGTTAGGATCTCCTAACTCATTTTGAGGAACCACGGCTTCATGACCGGGGGACTTACCCCCAGTTCTGTCGTGGTTAATATTTCGAGAAATGGTAGAGTCCGAATAGAGATTAGGACCTCCTAACATATCTGGAGGTGTATAGATTTTCTCGAAACCAAGATCGTCTATACAAGAACCAGATCCGGCTTTGTCATCATCGACAATCATACCTATAGGGGTCTCGCCTTCCTCCACCACCCGATCAAAGAACCCGGTTCTAGCTGCAGTATCAGACACATTAGAGTGAAAAGGAAACACAGTTTCAAAAAACCGAACATCACGAGAGACAATAACAGAATAATCGTCAAGAGTAAGCAATTTGTAAGCCTTCCTATTTTCACAATATCCCATAAACATGCATTTCCTAGATCTAGAGGCAAATTTATCCTTATTCGAAAAAATCGAGGCATAACACAGGCAACCGAAAACACGCAAGTAATCAAATTTCGAAGAAAAACCATATATTATTTCAAACGGGGTTTTGCCTTTTAAAACAGAGCTAGGAGTGCGATTGATAAGGAAAGTGGCAGTAAGAACACATTCTGACCAATATTCTATAGGGCAATTACTTTGAAAAAGTAAAGAACGGGCCACGTTTAATAGATGACGGTGTTTTCTTTCTACAATACTATTTTGTTGCGGTGTTTCAATACAAGTAAACTGTTGTTTAACACCTAAATGAGTAAAGAAAGTTTTTATATCATTGTTCGTGAATTCAGTTCCATTATCAGATCGAACACACTTATCAGTTTTAGAAAACTGATTTTTAATCATGGCAACAAACAGTTTTAACACAGCAATGGTATCAGATTTATTCGTAAGCAGGTACACCCAGGTAGCTCTTGAAAAATCATCAACGATGGTCAAGAAAAATTTAAAACCATCGTGACTTTGAACCCGATATGGACCCCACAGGTCTAAATGTATTAATTCAAACACAGAATTACAAGCATGCTTACTTAAAGGAAAAGGGTCACGAGTTTGTTTTGCATGTTGACATATATCACATGGTGCAGTATTTACTAAACCATCCAAACTAAGAGCAGGTTTTAAGGTATTGAGAACAACATCCGAAGGATGTCCTAATCTACTATGCCATAGAGAACAAGAATCTCTAAAAGAAGTATAAACAGAACCTGTGGGGTTGTGGAAAAAATAAAGCCCCGCATCTTGCTTACCAATCATCAGTAGTTTTCCAGTTTGAGGGTCCTGAAAAGTACAACAATCTTGCGAGAAATTAACATGGCAACAACAATCTTTAGTAACTTTAGAGACAGATAACAAATTGTATTGGAAATCAGGAACAACTAACACATTACGAAGAATAACATTTGGCAGCAGTTCTAAATCTCCAATATGAGAAATTTTAGCACAAGTCCCATTAGGCAAGTTAATATTCATATTATTTTTAACAGCATGAACAGAGGATAACAATTGTTTCGAAGAAACCATATGATCCGTAGCACCAGAATCTATTATCCATCCCTTTAAAGGTAAATTAGCAGATGTAGAGTTGGATGATATACCTGCCATTGAGGCCTTTATATCATCCGTCTCTCGTTGGCTACTCAGTAATTTTAAGATTTGCTCACGCTGTTCAGGGGTAAAGGCATTGCTGTTATCTGTGTGTGCACAATCATCTTTTTCAATAACAACAGCATTAGACTTTTTATTTTGTTGTTGCCCAGTTTTTTTCTTTTTGTAATTTTTTGGAAATCCAATGATTTGGTAGCATCTATCAATAGTGTGGCCAGTGTGCCACAATGGTCACATAACCTAGTCGGATTTTTATTTGTATTACCAACACTATTATCAGATTGTGATGAAAAAACCGAGGCATGCTTAGTAATGTGAGTGTGTGCAGAAATGGACCTGTGTGACTCCTCTTGAGACACTATATTAAACGCACTCATCACATCAGGCAAAGAGTCACGTAAAATGATGTTACTACGAACTGCAAAAAACTGTTCATTAAGACCCATAAGAAACTGCATTAGTTTAAGGTTTTGAGCATGCAATTTGGTTTTTTCAGAAGCTGAGCAAGAACATGGAGGGACATCAATAAGAGCAGCATATTCATCCCACAACATTTTCAGTTTGCAATAATAGACAGCTACAGAATCAGAGCCTTGTCTAATTTGTGAAATTTCTTGGTGAATAGAGAAAATTCTAGACCCATCAATCTTGTTATACGTGTTATTTAATTGTGTCCATACTTCAGAAGCATTTGAAGAAAAAACCAAGCCAGCATATAATTCCTTACTAACAGAGTTTAATAACCATGACAAAACAACAGCATTACATCTGTCCCATTGGTTTTTAAGAATGGGATCAGTAGGGTATTGGACAGTTCCTAACACAAACCCTAATTTGTTTTTTCCAGTTAACGCTATGGTCATGGCCCTACTCCAAATGGCGTAGTTATCACATCCAGTAAGCACATAAGGTATGATGGTCAGGTTGGTGTATTCTGAAGCATGCAAGTGCAGTGGATTACTAAGATCCAAATTAGAGATAGAAGTGGTGTTTGGTGGTGTGGTAATAGTGATATCCGTCATGATTTATGCTAAATGCAGTACAAGGAAGAGCACAGATCAAACAATAACGGCAGATGACAATCAGTCAAGAAAGCAGTCCACAACAACACACCAACAAGAAAAACTGTCGATAACCACAGATCGACAGACCAAAGAAACATAAAAGATAAGCAACCAAGCCTAGTACAGGCACTGTATTTTTTGTTACCAAAAAATACAGAGCAACCAGAAGTAGCAGCGGAAGATATTTTGGTCAAAGAACAGAGCTCTTCCCAAGATCTGAAAAGAACAAAACAACCAAGGTTAAACAACCACCAACAGTTTTATATATATATATATATAAAAGAAAACCGATCCAACAAAATAGGAACGATACAGTAAAGAAGGTGGATCAAGTAAAGAAACCACCAGGGGATGCTGAAACAACCGGGTGAAGGAAACCGTGAGCAAACGACAATAAGATGTACTGCAAGGGACTATTTAAACGCCAACTGACGAACCACACAGAGAACAACCAGATCCACAAATTTGTGTCACCAACGTGCCGATCTGAACCCCAAAGGTTATCAACGACCAGATCTGTAGAACTACAGTGCCGTCACACTCCAAATAGTCAAAAAACCCGCCGATAGCTCACCAACTTACCCAGCAGCACCCCATTCAAGAAATCAACCGAGAGTTACTCAGATCGAAGAGAAAATCCGGCGAGAGACCGAATCAACCCAAGAAACCAAGACGAACAGAAAAACGAAAAAAAGATACTGAAACAAAACCGATGAAACGAAACAAGACTTAGATCGAGTGGTTGGCTCTTGATGCCATGTTAAAGAATGTAAAAATACAGAAAGCTTTTATTGAATATGAACCAAAATGTGAAGCAGATTAGGTGTCTGCTTATTTACAGAAGGGAAAAAATGAGAGAGAAAACAATATGGAGGCGGAGAGCTTTTTTTGTAATATGTATATCAAATGAATAAAACCCTAAAAAACTCTTATATAGTGTAACCCTAACAGGTATTTACACTTTAGTCCTCCTATACTTCAGAAAACATAATAACACCCCTTTAGAAGCTCCTAGAAGATGGGCTATCCTTCATACGTGGGCTTTCTGCCAGATCAAGCCCACGAACCTTCCTTGATTGAACATCAGCTTGAAGGCCCAGTTTTATTATGGGCTTTAACAACACTAATGAGTCTAGACTCTACAGTCTAGCCAACACAATGAAGAATATAAACATCCTGAAATCTCCAAAAATCTGTTACCTACTAAATGTAGCATGGATAGAAAAAATGGTCACTTATTATGACCCTCACTTAAGGTTGTCAAAAGGATCATAAAGGGTCAGCACTATCCCAGTAGCAAGAAGGTTAGGGTCGGCCCATTTGGCACCGACCCACAGCCCGTTATGGATCGGGCTTTCCTCAGCCTTTTTAACAAGGCCAGTCCATCAGGGGCTAAATATGACAGCCCATATCCATTTTGACACCTTTACATTCACCACGCTTCGATTATGAAGGAGGGATTGATTACTCGTGCCAAGCAAGGCACGTGCACAATAATGGCAATCCACGTGTCAGGACAACAATGGCCTTGGATTTGCCACAGACCAAGAGTGCTGACCTGGCACACCCCTGTAAGAAGAAACCAACAGATTTCTAGAAATCAAGACAAGACTGGAAAACCTCCCTCGATTATCCTCCACACATTTGCACTTTGCCTTATCTTTGAGCTGTCCACTCTTCACACCAAAACCATCAAATTTCCCTTGTGCCCAGATTTCTCAAATGCACCACCCATCTCCAAAAACCCGCCACCCTCTTTCCTCCTTCCGCCGCCGCCGCAAATGGCCTCCAGACTTGGATTTACCGTTTCTAAACCCAGATTCTTAACTGCCCATGTTAGAAAACCGTTACTTTCTGTCTCCTCTTTGCCCTCTTCTGCTCCTGGTGTTCATCGTGTTCAGTTTGGTGCCAATAAATTGTCGGTTAGGCGCAGGCTGTTGGTTGTTTCTCCCAAGGCCACCACTGATCAGCCAGGTTTTGGTTTCTCACTAACTGGTCATCATTTCAATTATTAGTTTCCAAGTTTTGTTCTTTGTTTAAAATATGGGAAATTTAGGAAGTCTTTTGGTGAATTTCATGACTATTTCAATAGTAATATGCAGTTGTTGATTGTAGCAAGATTTTCCAGGCGTGAATTTTGTGTGTTTTAGTATGTCTTTTTGCTGAATATAAGCTGTTTTTTGTTGTTTGTTTTCAGACTTGAATTTGTATGCAGGTGTGTGTGTGTGTGTATTTACTTCAGGTTATACAAAATAAGATAAAAAAAGATTGCTATGAGAACAATTAAGTCACTATGAAAGTTGATCGAACCAATATATTGCTTTAACTTAAACGAATCATTTTTAACCATGTGTATGCATACTTTGAAACACTTTCAAATGAATTTAACTTAGCAATCATTAAATATGCTTCTTTAATTGTTCCCATCTTTACTTCAGGTCAGGTCCAAGGAGATGAAGTTGTTGATAGCAACGTGTTGCCATATTGCAGCATCGATGGGAAACAAAAAAAGACTCTTGGCGAGATGGAACAAGAATTTCTTCAAGCACTTCAGGTAACATAACAACAAAGATATTCTCATTTCCAATTTCCATATATTATGACATAAGCTGTTATTTGTTTTGTTTATGTTCTGATCATCTACTTTATTACAGGCCTTTTATTATGAAGGAAAGTCTATCATGTCTAACGAGGAATTTGACAACCTTAAGGAAGAACTTATGTGGGAAGGAAGCAGTGTTGTAATGCTAAGTAATAAAAGATTCAAACTTTAACTTATGTACTGTACTTTTAAGTTGCCTATTATTGAAATAGTGTTTTTTAATGGCATGTTATTTGAAATTTAGGTGCTGATGAACAAAGGTTTTTGGAAGCTTCAATGGCTTATGTGTCTGGAAATCCAATTATGACTGATGAAGAGTTCGATAAACTGAAACAGAAACTTAAGGTATGTGAGCATACATAAATGATTAAAGTGTCTTATATATGAGTAAAAATATTATGAAATTTCGAAAGTTACTCGATAAAGTAAATGGTGCTGTATCAAATCGTCATCTTATATTGAATCGTATTTATTATTTGATTTTGTTATCTTATTATTTGCGTTTTAGTTGTGGATATGTTAATTTCATCGAGTTTTTTTGTAGATGGATGGGAGTGACATTGTGGTCGAAGGTCCTCGATGCAGTCTTCGTACTAGAAAGGTTAGTAATGTTTCACCTTAGTAACATTAATGATTGAGTAGTATTTCGATTCAGTTTTGCACGTGAAAATATTTTAGAAAAAAACCCAAATGGCCTGCTTGTGGAACTATATATATGATTGTTGGGTGTTTTCAAGTAAAGAGAATGGGTTTTCCTTAGAGATTCTTCTAAGGAAATTTAAGATAACATAGAAAAATGATTTTTTATTCAGTTGTATTGTTATTTCATAACTTAAAAGTAACTAAGTTTATTAATTTGCATTTATTTTAGCTGACTTGGGTTGGGTCCAATTGGATACAATGTCAAAAAATATGCATTATAGTTGGACCCAACAAGGACCCAAAGTGGACCCAATAAGGACCTAAAATGGACCCAATAAGGACTCATTATGAATCATAGTGGTGTAAGGGGTTGTTGTAGAGTGTAAAATGTAGAATAGGTTAGACCCAAATTGGACACAAATTTGGCACAATTTAAGACCCTATTGGACCCAAATATTATTAAAAGCCAACCTAGTTGGAACTAAAATGATAAAATTTTAGGACCCAACTTATTGTAAACTTAGTTTGGTTTGGGTCCAAATATGCTTATGGACCCAAATTGCCACCCCTAATTTCAACACATTATAACGGCACGAATATAGCAACTACATATTCTCTATCTGTATCTCATTTACATTTAACATGCAGGTTTATAGTGATCTTTCTGTTGACTACCTCAAGATGTTTCTTCTGAATGTACCGGCTGCAGTTGTTGCCTTGGGATTGTAAGCGTCTCTAAAATTCGACTCACAAACATTTTCAAATAGCGCAAAAATAAAAGCGCTAACAAATTTTACCCCATTTATTTTTTTTTCAGGTTCTTTTTTCTCGATGATATAACTGGATTCGAAATCACGTATCTCTTAGAGGTAATTAATCATCAGTTTGTTTCTCATCATTTTCATTTTGATTTAATATCGTTTTATATGAACTCAAACTTCGTTTATTCTTCGCAGCTTCCAGAGCCATTCAGTTTCATTTTCACGTGGTTTGCAGCTTTCCCGTTGATACTATACCTATCTTTCACACTTACGAACTTCATCATAAAAGATTTTTTGATCCTAGTGGTAAGATTATATTGTGAAATCGATAATTTTTTCCGGGTATTTTTCAATATATATACTAAACCAAATATATATTTTTCAGGGCCCTTGTCCAAATTGTGGAACGGAGAATACTTCCTTTTTCGGTACCATTTTATCCATATCTAGTGGGGGTGCCGTCAACACTCTGAAATGCTCAAAGTAAGTTCGATAATACGAGGCATTTCTCGGGAAAATTATTGCTTTTTTTTTCTTTTTTTCTTTTTTTTGATTTGGACTATTATGATATTATTGTCAGTTGTGAGACCGAATTGGTGTATGACTCGAAGACACGATTGATTACACTGCCTGAAGGAAGTGAGGCATGAGCTCAGGTATCTACTCTGTCAAGGGTACTTTCTTTTTCCTGATTATAGCGTTAAATAATGAATTTTTTATCAGAATAATCAATATACCAACGTTATATATTAAGTGAAAAACGTAAGCAAATGAATTTTTTTTATCAGAATAATCAATATACCAAAGTTATCTTTTTTTCCTTGGAAAAGATTCGTGTAATGTGTAATAATCTGTCGTAAACTGAAGAACGTGGCTCATTATGTTTTGCAGGAAAATTTCTCCATATAAAATGGTATCACATGATTTGTACGAAGAAGACCGAAACGATGTAATAACTACTATGAAATGGAAAAATGTTCGAGTGTAGAACGATTGCATAAATGGTAGGTAAAAGATGTATCATGTTCTGTGTTCATATGTATATTACTTGTTGTACTGATTCGGATTTGAGGCCCTAAAGAAGAGAGATTTCTGAAATGGTTAATAAGAAACGGATGTGTAAATTTTTAGTATTCCATGTTATCTTGAAAGATCATTGCCTAATTTTTCTTTTCTGGTTTTATATTTTTCTATGCTTGATAACTCATTATATCATATATAATGAGGAGATTTATGTTTCGAAATATGATTTTCTGTAATATTTTACTTTTAATGAGTCGAAGTATAAATCCAAATAAAATTTTGGTATTCGATTTGGTTAACTTAAGATGCCTATAACCGAAAATTAAATTTCTCATAAGAAAACACATAGATCAAACTGTACTTTTTAATTTAATTTCGTTTACTTAACTATATCGTGCGTTTTGAACATAATTATCAAGCAGGCTATTAAATATAATGGAAAACTATAGCCTTAACTAATGCTAATAGGAGCACACAAGATATAAACAATTGTGTTGAATAACACATGTGTTGGACAAGATCAAAACACATGTGTACGCGGTTCTTTATGCTTTGTACCTTAATGTTTTGGACTTTCTTATTCTTGGGGACTAGGACTTTTGCTTTTCTTACTTTGTTTGATAGGCTTTTCTTTGCTTTATCTTTTGAGACACGAGGCATCATGTTGATGACCTCCTTGGTCTACCTGGGGTATGCCCTATAGTTACTTTGTGATTATATATTATTTTTTTACCGACAAAAAAAAATTGTATTGAATAAAATTTGTTGATAAAACCAAAAGTATTATAAAATAAAATAATAAAAAGAAGTTTGATATGAAAATAGTGGATCATAAAAATAAATTTCCATTAATTGAGCACTCAAGATATCTTGATTACGTCTTATGGTTATTGTTGAGAATCAATAAACCTTTCATATATTGAACAATTCTGAATTACAGATTGAAGATGTGAATTGAATGAATGAAGCTAGTTACAAAAGGCCTACTTATATATAGCTTCCATCCGTAAACTAAACCCTAACAGAATTTCAAAAACTAACTGCCACGCTTCACCCGCTTGTACCTTCTTCCTTATGCTTTGCTGACTTGTACCCAAGACTGAGTAAAGAATTCCTCTCCTTTGTTTCGGCTGAGCTGCTATCCAAGCCTTCATTTTGACACTCCCCCTCAAGCTCAGTGGTTTTGTAAAGATCAAACACACCGAGCTTGGATATTAACTCCTGAAATTGTCCCTTCCAAAGAGACTTAGTTAGAACATCGGCTAACTGACGATCCGTTCTTATAAACTCAGTCTTGATCGATCCATCCTGAATTTTTCCTCTAACGAAGTGACAATCTAACTCAATATGTTTTGTCATTTCATGAAAGACTGGGTTTGAAGCAATGTATAATGCTGACTTATTATCACATTTTAAGACAGCCGGTTTCAAACCATGTACTCCTAAGTCATGAAACAGCCTTTGTATCCAAGTAATCTCACAAGCTGCTGAAGCCATTGCCCTATACTCAGCCTCCGCACTGCTCCTTGAGACTGTACTTTGCTTCTTTGACTTCCAAGATATTAGAGAGTTCCCAAGTTTGACACAAAACCCTGTAATGGATTTCCTACTCATTGGACAGGTGGCCCAATCTGAGTCTGAATATGCTTCAAGCTTTAGCTCACTATCTGATGATAGTAATATCCCCAGTCCTGGAGTACCTTTGATGTATTTCAGGACTCTCCTTGCTGCTTCCATGTGTGATTCTTTAGGACAATGCATAAATTGGCTCAAACTTTGTACTGCAAAACAGATGTCAGGTCTGGTAATGCTAAGGTAAATTAACCTACCAACCAGCCTCTGATAAGAACTCTTATCAGGTAACACTGGATCAGTTGGTTCATTACCTTTGCACTCATCATATTCTAAAGAGGTTAACTTCACATTAGGATCAATAGGGACAGTAGCTGGTCTGCAACCAGTTAAGCCACTTTCTTTAAGAAGATCCAAAGCATATTTTCTTTGGTTTAACACAATGCCTTTAGGAGATCTTGCAACCTCTATTCTTAGGAAATAGACTAGCTTACCAAGATCTTTCATATGAAATTTATGGTTTAAAAAGGCTTTTAACTCATTGATCAATCTCATATTACTTCCAGTGATGAGGATATCATCAACATGTACTAAAAGTATGATAGTATCCTTGTCACTGTGTTTAATGAAAAGAGAATAATCATTTACGGACTGAGAATAACCTGCCTCCCTCATTGCATCAGTGAACTTTTGGTTCCATTGCCTAGGAGCTTGTTTGAGGCCATATAAGCTCTTCAGCAATCTGCATACCTTGGAAGCCTTAGAATACTCCCCCTGAGTGCTGATTCCCTGAGGCAATGTCATATAAACTTCTTCTAAAAGATCACCTTGCAAGAATGCATTGGTGACATCCATTTGAAATAAGGGCCAATTCCTAACAGCTGCCAAGGCAATAACAGATCTAACTGTGACCATCTTTGCAACAGGAGAAAAAGTTTCTTGATAATCCAGCCCCTCTTTTTGTGTGTAGCCCTTTGCTACAAGTCTAGCTTTGAACCTCTCCACACTGCCATCTGATTTAAATTTGACTTTGAAGACCCATTTGCAGCCTATGGGAACCTTTCCTTTAGGTAGATCAACAATCTCCCATGTTTGATTTTGAGCCAAGGCTGCTAATTCAAGTTGCATAGCCTGATTCCACCTTGGATCCTGTGAGGCTTCAGTGAAGGTTTGAGGTTCTCTGATACTAGAAAGTGAGACTAAGAAGTCCTTATAGGAGGGGCTAATGTGATTGTAGGAGAGATAAGCTGAGAGAGAGTGGGCAGTGGAGGATGTGTTGGAGTGGCTAACAGTAGGACAGATATAATCAGAAGTCCAAACAAGAGGTCTTGTTTCTCTAGTTGACCTTCTGATGTCCAAGTTAGGACTAAGAGTCACAGGTACTGGAGCTATGGAATCTGTAGAGGGTGTTTCTCCAGATATGTCAGTATCTTTGTCAAGAACAATGGTTCCAAAGTCTTCAATGAAGGCTTGATCCACTAATTGAGAATGAGGGAAAGTGGAGCTGCTGGTGGAGAAGGGAAAAACCTGTTCATGAAACACAATATCTCTAGAAAAGGAGAAATGGTTAGTGTGAATATCAAGCACCTTGTATGCCTTTTGAGTGAGAGAGTAGCCTAGGAATATACATGGCTTAGACCTAGGCATAAATTTGTCATTTTTACAAAGCAAAGACAACCAAACACCCTAATGTGTGATAGATCAGGAGGTTTGCTGTAAAGAACATGGTAAGGTGTCTGGCCATTAAGAAGAGGAGTAGGGGTTCTATTAATGAGATAAGTTGCTGTAACCACACTGTCACCCCAAAATTTTATAGGAGCAGGAGATTGAAACATTAGTGATCTAGCAACATTGAGTAAATGTCTATGCTTTCTCTCTACTGTGCCATTCTGTTGGGGAGAATAGCTAACAGATGTTTGATGCAAAATTCCTAATGATTTGAACAAAGAAGTTGCTTCAGATGAGAGAAATTCCTGTCCCCTATCAGTTCTTATTTTCTTTACATTGGCATTAAACTGATTTTTGATGAAAACAAGGAAATCTTTGATTATGGGCAAAGCATCAGATTTGTGTTTCAACAAAAAAGTCCAAGTAAATCTAGAAAAATCATCTACAGCAGTCAAAAAATACCTTTCACTATTGTATGTGAGAGCTTTGTAAGGACCCCAAATGTCAAAGTGCAATAATTCAAACATATGAGAAGTAATAGTGGTTCTAGTATTAGGAAAAGAATTTCTCGATTGTTTTGCCAACGGGCAAATATTACAAATTTGAGAATGAGTATGACATAGACTAGATCCTATGCCTGGAAGTAAATTCAATCTATCAAAGGAAATATGACCCATCATGTGATGCCATAGTAGGGCTTTATTAGTATTAACAGTGTGGCCTAAGAATACATCCTTTGTGTGAGGCAAGGGATTATGAAGAGAAGTAGTAGATTGCAGATAGTACAGCCCATTGATTTCTTTACCAATCCCATTTATCTTGCCCGTCCATATGTCCTGGAGAACACAAAGGTTAGGGTAAAAATTGGCAACACACTTGTTGTCCTTGGCTAGTTTAGAGATAGACAAAAGATTGAATTTAAAATCTGGTACATATAGAACAGATTGCAATGTGAGATTAGGTGTGATGTCAATCTGTCCTATTTTTTGTGCATGAGATTTATTTCCATTTGGAAGAGATACAACAGCAGAAGAATTGACAAGTGTGTGAGGTGAGAAAAGAGATAAGTGGCAGGTCATGTGATCATTGACACCTGTATCTAAGATCCATACATGAGCTGAATTGAAGAATTCACCTGAGTTACCTGCCATGGTGGTGCTGGTATTGGAGGTATTAGCACTGGGTCCAGGATTGCTAATATCTGATTGGTGACCTCCATGAATCATTTGCAAGATTTGTTGATACTGAGAGGGGGTGAAAAGAGAGCCTTGAGTAATGAGTTGTGAATCTGAGGGTTTCTGTTGATGGTAGTTCCCAAGAATAGAGTCGTGGTTGGCAGTTTCTACATTGGCATTGTTAGAGGACGTATTATTGTATGATCCTCTAGATGATGTGCCTCGGCCTCTTCTCCCCCTTCCTCTTGAAAAATAGTTAAGAGGATAGCCATGAATCTTGTAACAAGTTTCTCGAGTATGGCCATTAATTTCACATTTTTCACAGAAAAGATCGCTTTTCTTGGTTCCACCATTATTATTTTGACCTCCTCTGGAATTATTTCCTGCAGTGGCTTTATTTCCACCTTGATTACCTTGTGAGAAGAAGGCTTGAGAAGAGTCATTGGTTGTAGAGCTGGCACACAGCCCTCTTTGTTTTTCTTCGTTCTGTATCATGGAGCAGGCTTGAGCATGTGATGGTAGAGGAATCATCATTAGGATCTGAGAACGAACAGCACTGTACGATTCATTAAGCCCCATTAGAAACTGCATGACTTTGAGGTTTTGGGTGTGTTGAATGTACTCTTTGGAGAAAACAGTGGTGGTGAAGGGAACCACGGATTCATATTCGTCCCATAGCTTCTTGAGTCTTGAATAATAGGTTGACACCGAGTTGGACCCTTGATGAATGGTACTGATCTGTTTGAAAATAGCAAACATCTCGGTGCCACTGGTTTGATCGAATCTTTCTTTAAGATCACTCCAAACTGAAGAGGCTAAGTCAGTGTACACAACCCCGCTTAGAAGTTCACTGCTAATGACGTTGTGAATCCATGAAAGAACGAGAGCATTGCACCTCTTCCATTGTGAGTACAATGCATCAGTTTTCTCGGGTTGTTCATATGTCCCATAGACGAAAACGAATTTATTCTTGGCCTCTAGGGCCACGATCATCTGCCTGCTCCATACTTTATAGTTCTCGGTGCCTTTGAGGGGTTCGGAGACAAGATTAATGTGAGGGGAATCGGAAGGATGGAGATATAGAGGATTATTGAAGCCTATAACCGCTTCCAATGAAACTTTGGTGGTTGTTTTGGGATCCATGGAGGGATAAGAGCCAAGAACGATATAGAGACGATGGTGAAGAAAGAAAGAAGGATCTACAGATAGGGTGCAGAATTAAGAAGAAGAAATCTGCAGATTTTTGCAGATTTGAAGATGAAGATATATCAAAAACCGTGAGCTCTGATACCATGTTGAGAATCAATAAACCTTTCATATATTGAACAATTCTGAATTACAGATTGAAGATGTGAATTGAATGAATGAAGCTAGTTACAAAAGGCCTACTTATATATAGCTTCCATCCGTAAACTAAACCCTAACAGAATTTCAAAAACTAACTGCCACGCTTCACCCGCTTGTACCTTCTTCCTTATGCTTTTCTGACTTGTACCCAAGACTGAGTAAAGAATTCCTCTCCTTTGTTTCGGCTGAGCTGCTATCCAAGCCTTCATTTTGACAGTTATGATGTTTAATTAAATTACTATAGACAAACATGTAAAAGACCATGGGTTGATGCATACGCCCATTTTGATTGAAGGAGAATGATTGAATATATTAATGTTAGAATATATTAAAATATTTTCATTATTTATTATTCATTATATATATATATTCTTTTTGTTTATAGTTAGGATATTTATTTATCAAGTATATGTATTTTTATAAATATGTAATTTAGTAATATAAGTTTTCGGTGAGGTTCTTTCAAATCTAATATGGTATCTAAATTATGTCAATCTTCATGATCTCCCGCTTCTGTCATCTTCAAGTAGTTGGCCATGTTCGATTCTCCTATCTTATTTAGTTTAATTTTTTTTTCTATCTCTATCATAAAAAGAATATATTATACTTAATTTTATACTTATTATAGAATAAGTATTTGTTATATGATCCAATAAAGTGTATATTACGTTGCACTTACACAAATAAGGAGAATGTTAATATAATTAATCATTATGTAGTTATTATATATATATATATATATTTACAAGGTCATGTTGATATTTTTCAATCTCGAACTACTATGCTCACCTGACTCCATTCGGGACTAACAAACTTTTCAGGATTGCATTACTATTATTAGGGTTTTTACTTAGTACTATAACTATTATTTATTGCATGATTTAAATAAAATCAAATATAGCTTGAGGATCATTAAAATATTTTGCTTATAATATTTTTCTCATTTCATATTATTCCCATCCATGTCCTATTTAGTAGACATTTTCCTTTTCCATTTCCATCACCTCATTAGAAATTACCTTGATCGATCTACATAGTGCAAATCTCACTATACAGTAGAAGATATGGTAAAGCTAATTAACTATATATATAATTATCTTATTAGACTTGAATTTCATTCTCAAAATTACATGTGGAATTCTCAAGCCTTGTTATGATCCCTTATAACTTACAAGATCACCAACAACAAATTAAGATAAAAATAGACAAAAAAACAGTTGATATATGATATATCCTCCAGGCTCGCAAAAACACAAGCTCATGAAGATGATTATATATATATATATATATATATATATCAATGGAAGTTGATGTTAGAAGAATAAGTCAATCCAACATTCCAGTTAGCAGGGGCAACATTATACGCAGTGATGGTCTCATGCGATGAGTACGATGTTATCCTGAAAGATAAAGATTGTCCCCCAAGACTTGCAAAAGCTTGATAAGATGCACCCCAGTTATGGCTCATACTTATCCAATTTGTCTTACTTCCCTTCACCCACATCTTTGCTATATCTCCACCTCCACCTACGTTCATTACATACACCAACAGCCAATACCCGTTACCCTGAAACGTAAATCGAACCCCGCCTTTTCGTACACACGGAACCCTATTATATACCCAACAAGATAGATACATTATATATGTATTGATATCAAATTGATCATTTTCGTTATATATATATATATATATATATATATATATAAGTAATTATTACCTGCGAAACATGACGGGTACAATGCCGGCCTTCCACTGAGCAATCTTCATGAAGGCGGGTTTAGCCATGTCGAAATGTGTGCGTGGTGGGTTGCACCAGCCGCCGTGGTTAGAGTCTTGTGACCAGTTTGGAGGGCAGAGATTGGTGGCTGTGACGGTGGTGATCGGAGACCCTTTATAGCATGACGGTGAATTGACGCATCGAATCTGGAAACACTGCCCACAGCCGTAGCCGTTGTTGAATAGAACGGAGCTCAATGCTGCCGTTGCCGTTCCGTAGCCGCTGGTGAATAGGTTTCCATAGCCACAAGCTCCACCTGTCAACCCCAACCATTAAGTATCAACAAAATGATAACTTAGGAAGGTTTAGATGCACTTGTGCAATAGAGTTGTTTTAGATAATGTACTAGTATTAATTGTTATATTAATTAGGGTGAAACTTGGTGGATTCACTCAGAATTCCACCACAAATGTATTAAAACATGTGTAATGTCCACCGAAAACATATATATGTGGGGAAAAATTGTAAATTTAGTCTCATACAATATTACGATTTTAATTTTAGTCCTACGCTTTATGAACATTTAAAAACAGTCCAAATAATTTGATAAAGTGCAATATTAGTCCTTTTTTTAATCAATATTAGTCCTGTACTTAATTTTTGTTATTTAAAATTGTATTTTGCCCCTTATAATATATAAAATATATCAAACACGTCCTTAAACATATTGCCACTTATCCCCATTAAAATTAAAAGAAAATAAAAAATGGTTGAGGAAAATGATGATCGGTCCATATTATAAATGTCCCGGTTAAACATATATGTTCTTTTTTTTAAAAAAAATTATTTTTCAGGAGGGTAAGAGGCAAATAAAATTTGTTTAAGGGGTTGTTTAATACATTTTGTTTAATTAAAGGGGAGAAATGCAATTTAAAATAACAAAAATAAAGTATGGGACTGACATTATTATAAAAAATGACTAATATTGTAACTAGTGTAAAATATTGCGACGCTTTCTAAAATTTTATAAAGTGTAGAGGACTAATACTAAAATGAAGATATTTTGTGGGACTAAAATTAAAAAAAATCGTATATGTAATGTTATATTTTAACGTCTTGTATGTGGTGCAAATGTCTTATGAGTCCACCAAATATCACCCTATATCAATAGAAAGGTAACGTACCCATTGTGCCAGAACCCGAATCGTCACCATAAAATGTCGCGTATGCAAGTTTCCACGCGCTAGCATGAAAGACTGGTGTCGAATACCCTGCCCCCATTGCTTTGCCGATGATGGCCAATGCCAAGAACAAGCTGAATGTCCATGAATGAATCAAAGTAGCCATAATTTTTCTTGGCCTATACTAGTTTGTAGCTAATTAATCTTCCTATAGAGAAGTATACAAATTAATTGTGAATGCAAAATTGACTTCGAAATGTGATGTTTATATAGTTTCAATTGGATACTTCGTGGCCTTCACGAACATATTGCATTTTGAAGTCAACATAAAAGAATATTAAACGGGTTGGTTTGGCTAATTTATTACAACATTTGTTTATGTCCTAAAGTGAATGAAAACGTGCATGCAGGTCTTTGCATGCACTTATAGATTGTTCGATTAATGGAATCTACGGTTAAAATATTAGGGTTTGGTAAATTGGAAGAACTAGATTTGTATAATTAAAGGGACGTTTATTATAAAACACGTCTTAAAAATGATAAATATTCATTCGTATTCAATTAATAGCCAAGACGTTACGTGTATTTTAAAAAATTCTGTGTGAATCTCTCATTATATTAGTATTTAATTGCTTCAATTTTAAAATACAAATTGTGGATAATTATTACACTAAGATCAAACCCCATATTCATAATCCACTATATGAGGACAATCTTAGCCCATTTGTCATTTGCTTTATTGCCAAATTAACCTATTTATTAAGTAATGATCGTTAATTTCGAACTCAGATTAAGTTGCCATATGAGCAAGCATATAAATTTATAGTTATCAAACTTGTATGAATAAAAGACTAAATGCAGATAATCTATTATATGTAAACTCAACCATACCAACTCAATTTTATATATCTATATTCGTGTTACTTATAACAATATTGAATGACCACCTACTTTGACTTTCTCAATTCTACAATTATCAAAAATATTGGCCCAATTGGTTGGCCACTCATTCTCCCAAAATATTATTTCAGAGTAAAAAATTACGAAAAATTAATATGTTTAGCATCTCGTAAAAAAATTTTATAAAAAATCTCTCAAAATTACAAATAATTTGATTTTTTTTGCAACAAATAAATTTTATTGTTCATGATTTGATAGTTAATACAATCAATTAAAAGGACTTTTTCGATTATCTTTCAAAATCAAAAATTAAATTAATTACATATTCTAATACAAAATAATGCAACATTTAAAATAAGATTCATTGTAACTATTTTCTGACGTGTAAATCAACAAGTTTGACTAAACAAATTTAATAAAAATTATATTTAAATATCAACTCAAACAAATTTCTCACAACAAAAAACATATCACGTCAACCACAATCATTAACTATTTTTCTCATAAAAATCTCATACAATCTCATCTTTTAAACCACATTTCTCACTTTTATCATGAAAATAAATTCTCAAAAATGGACATGCCAACCAATTGGGCCCTATTACTCATTTACCTATCTATATCTATTTCAAAAATACAAATGATTTATGATCTTTTTGAATAATTTACATTTTTAACTTTTATATATGTTCGAATGATTTACATCATAATTTACATGATTTACACTTCAAATGTATCAATTACATGATCTATCTATATCTATATCTATATCTATATCTATATCTATATCTATTAGCACTTCAAAACTAACACAATTTTCTGATATTATCAAAACAAATTATGCAAACTTCGTATTTTCCCTCGCCCTGAATTTTAAACATGAAGTAAATACTGACATAACGAGAGTTTCATGCAAATTTTCATTAAACATATATGAGAAACGCCTAGGCTTTTAGTTCGATACAAATAAATAATCAGCATTTTCAAGATTTGTTATATATATTAAATTATAAAACCTTTGATTACACAAAAATAGTTTGTTCCATTTACTAACCCTAAATTTTTAATAATAGATTCCATTCATCGAACAATATAATCTATAATTAGTACATCCAAAATACAATGTCAATTCATTAAACACAAAGACCTGCACGCACGTTTTCGTTCAATTTAGGACATGAAAATGCATTATAAACTAATTAATTTTCTCATGTTGACTTAAAAATGCAATATGTTCGTGCAGGCCACAAAGGATCTAATTGAACACCCTAGAAACCTATATAAACATCACATTTCTAAGTCAATTTTGTATTCACAAATAATTTATACACTTCTCTATAGGAAACTCAAGCTAAAACTAGCATAAAAACCAAGAAAAATTATGGCTACTTTAGTTCATTCATGGAGAATGAGCTTCTTATTGGCATTGGCCATCATCGGCAAAGCAGTGGCGGCAGGGTATTCAACGCCCGTGTTTCATGCTAGCGCTTGGAAACTTGCATATGCGACATTTTATGGCGACGATTCGGGTTCTGGTACAATGGGTACGTTACTATTTTCAATCTAACAACTTCTTAATTAATATTGTCTATTACGATCTCTTAATATGATGCACAATGTACATGCATGTATAATATTAAAATATTAAATCATGTATTTTAGCACATCATGTACTGAATATTTCACATGAATCCATCAAGTATCACCCTTTTAATATAAAGTACGAGATTAAAAATAGTAAAAAATAATTATATTTCGATTGGAAGTAAAATTAAATATATCTTGTATATACGACATATATCTTGCAATACATCATATATACAATTTATTCATTAAATCATGTAGCTGCTTAATTTGTTTATGATCTTAATCAAATTAGAATTTTCCAAACATATAAATACTCGAGCACTTCTGAATTATTAATTAATCTAATTTATTTTCGAGACTTCCAAAAAAATACATATTATCCCATTTTTTTCTTATTTGAACTCGTGTATAATACACGTCTATCCCCATCAAATAATTAACACTACTATTATCTAAAACAACAGTATCATAATCTTCCTAAATCGTCATTGTATCTCATACACATATGGAAACTTATTCAGCAGCGGCTACGGGACGGCAACGGCGGCATTGAGCTCCGTTTTATTCAACAACGGCTACGGCTGTGGGCAGTGTTTCCAGATTCGATGCGTCAATTCACCGTTATGCTATAAAGGGTCTCCGATCACCACCATCACCGCCACCAATCTCTGCCCTCCAAACTGGTCCCAAGACTCCAACAACGGCGGCTGGCGCAACCCACCACGCACACATTTCGACATGGCTAAACCCGCCTTCATGAAGATTGCTCAGTGGAAGGCTGGCATTGTACCCGTCATGTTTCGCAGGTAATAATTAATTACTTATATCAAATGGGGTTAATTAACTTTATTATATATATAACAAAATGAACAATTGATATCAATACTTATATAATAATGTGTATCTTCTTGGGTATATATATAATAGGGTCCCGTGTGTACGAAAAGGCGGGGTTCGATTTACGTTTCAGGGTAACGGGTATTGGCTGTTGGTGTATGTAATGAACGTAGGTGGAGGTGGAGATATAGCGAAGATGTGGGTGAAGGGAAGTAAGACAAATTGGATAAGTATGAGCCATAACTGGGGTGCTTCTTATCAAGCATTTGCAAGTCTTGGGGGACAATCTTTGTCTTTTAGGATAACCTCGTACTCTTCGCATGAGACCATCACTGCGTATAATGTTGCCCCTGCTAACTGGAATGTTGGATTGACTTATTCTTCGAACATCAACTTCCATTGATGTATATATATAATCATCTTCATGAGCTTGTGTTTTTGCGAGCCTGGAGAATGCATCATGTATCAACTGTTTTTTTGTCTATTTTTATCGTTGTTGTTGGTGATCTTGTAAGTTGTAAGGGATCATAACAAGGCTTGAAATTTGGTGTAATTTTGAGATTCAGATTCAAGTATAATAAGATATGATTAGTAATTCATAGTTAATACATTTATCCATCTTGTACTAACTGAGATTGTCTACATTGTTTGGACTTTGGATCATGGTTTTTAACGAGGAAACGGAAATTGAAAAGGAAAATCTCCAACAAGACATGGAGTAATACTTTACATCATGTGAAATAAGAACAATGTTTTTCTGACTCTAACTCAAGATCCCTAACTAGACGTGACGAATGGGTTAATTGGGTTGGGTTTGAATTGCCTTTGAGTTAAATCAGATTGGAATTATATATTTGAAACCATATTACCACCTATATCTCAAAAATAAGAATAAGCTAAATAATATTTCAAAATTATCCTTGACGAAAGTGGATTAAATTAAGATTTAATTCCTTCCAAATAGAAAAAAAAAATTATGGGTGTAATTATTGCCCAACAAAGTGGTTGGAGTGGGAAACATGTAATCAAGCAAAGGTATAATTAATCAGAGTATTTTAAGTCCAAAAAGCCAAGCACGCCATCAATCCCCCTTTGCCTATTCACTTCAATTATCATCATAAGTACTCCACGCTCCAAAGCAACCTCTCTTACACCCTCAATATCTTGTACTCCATTTTAAGGCAAGCTTTCAAAAAAGAGAAACCATACATGTTACTAAAATATAATATTAATCGAACTGAGTTGTCTGAGTTGGTACATGTCTCAATATTTTCAATTAGACTTCTCGGGTCGAATTTGAATTCAGTACGGAAAAAAAAAGTCTTTTGGAGAGTTAATCCCAAATGTCATATCAGTCAATGAGATATATTCACCTCTTGACGACAAATCCAAACCATGGAATTGGAAAAGTGTTATATAGAATAATCCCTAATTATGGAAAAAATTATTCATGTACAACCCAATTCATTGGGAAATTCTATCCCGGACCCTGCCCAATGCAGCCGGTCCGGGATAGCCACACATTTCAAGTGGGGGCCACACATTTGTATGGGTGGGTGTTGTATTTTAACACCCACCCACCCTGAAATGTGTGGCTATCCCGGACCGGCTGCATTGGGCAGAGTCCGGAATAGAATTTCCCCCAATTCATTGATGTTTATGGCTCAATATTTCTTCTAATTAATATGCACATCAATAATAGTAACTTAGATTAAGTATTGATTCAATTTAGATACACATAATGGGACCCCTAATCATATGTAGCCTCGTTTCAATTTCTTTGCAAGTATAATGGAATCATCAAACCTCTAGTGCTCATTGCATGCAAGTTGTCTCAAACTTTGCTTCCTAACTAACCAAAGTCGATCCAATAGAATATAGATCAATACTTTTTTCAATCTTTCCCATACTCTAAAGAACACTCTCTTTTCACTTCACATTTTCACTAACAAAACTCACAAATTCCCTCAAATTTAGCCAAAAGACTTAATCTCAACTAGCCTAATCACGAACAAATCGATCTCATATCTTCGTATTCGAATCGACAAACAAACAACATTCTTGATCAAAATCAGCCAATGGGCTTAATCTTCTCCATCACTCTGTTTTTTCTCACATTTGCAGCTCTACAAGCCTCACAATGCCAATCTCAAGAAATCAAATCGGCCCGCCTTCTCGATCTTGTCATACGAGACTACACACTCAAATCATACAACAAACATTTCAAAACAGGCAAACTGCACAAAATCCCACTACCCTCCAATCTCTCAGGCATAAACGTCGACACAGTAAGGTTCCGTTGTGGCAGTCTCAGCAGATATGGCGCAGAAATCAAAGAGTTCCACATTGGGCCCGGCCTATACGTCCACCCCTGCATCAAACGCGTCATTCTCGTTCGACAAAATCTGGGATCAAATTGGTCATCAATATACTACAACAACTATGAACTATCAGGGTATCAACTAATCTCCCCTGTTTTAGGCCTACTAGCGTACAACATAGGCATCACAAACCTCACCACTGTACCATCCGAGCTCAAGATCCAATCGGGTCGAAGGCCAATCGTCATCGATTTCAACAACACGACGCTGCTAAACAACGAACCGGATATAATCCCTCTATGCGCGAGCTTCGATCAAGATGGGAAAGTCAGTTTATCGAACCAAGCGAGGCCCAATGTGTGCGTGGCGACGAGAGATGGGCACTTCGGATTGGTGGTCGAGAACCCATTAATGCCCTTGAAACGAAGGGCTAGTAAATGGAAAATAGCGATTGGGGGCTCGATTGGGGCTGCTTTGGGGGGTTTTCTACTGAGTTTGTTGATAGTGGCGATGTTTGTTAAATCGAAGAAAAAGGCGAGAATGGAAGAGTTGGTGAGAAGGGCTTATGAAGAAGAGGCTCTGCAAGTTTCAATGGTGGGTCATGTGAGGGCTGTAACTGCATCTAGCACAAGAACTATGCCTACAATTGAGCATTATGAGTATAGGCCTCCTCCACACTGATTATGAGTTTATTTTATTTTATTTTATTCATTTTTTTTTTTTAAGAATTTTATTTATGAGTAGATTGATCAAGTTTAGGTATGAGGGTTAAAAGATATTCATTCAAGGTTGAAGCATAGGATTTACTAAAGAGAAATGGTGATAATTTGTTTCGTTAATTCTGCTGGTCTGACTCTGACTCGATTTTTCTGTACACAAATTCTTTAACAAGTACTTTTTGTTTAAAAAATGGTGTTTATTTTTTTGGAATTTTAATAATTTTATGATGTTTAGAATTGTGTTGCAAAGTATTTTAGGATAGATGCGATTGTTTAAGGAAGTTTCAATATGAATTTTGTTAATTATCATCATTATTGATAGGATTATTATTTTCTTACTAAATCGAATTTTCTATTGTCACTCTATTTGCATATCATTGTGCGGGGTGTTGGATGGATGATACATACATACTTTATTATGCTAACATTTTACATTTTATAACACGAAAGATACATTTTTATGTTAACATATTTTAATATTTTTCATAGTTTATTTTTTTAGTTCAAAATATTTTATTATCACGAAATACTATATATTTTATTCTTTAAAAAAAATCTTTTATGAAAGCTCAAAATTATAATTTTAATGACTACAAGTTGTTGATTGGAAATATCAAATAATAAGTTTCTATAGAAGTAATGAAATAGATTAACTCCTTACTTTATAAGGATGAGGCAGTTGAGTTTGAAAAATTGTTAATAATACATGAAGACTTAAACTGTAAAATTATAAATTAACAAAGATTTGTGTTGATTATTGTTTACAAGATTATTCTTATCAAATAATTTATGCATAATAAACATAACTTTATTACCGTTCCAAGCTTGGAACGCACATATATGGATGACTTAATTGAACTCAATCGTGAAACATAAGTTTAAATTTTGAAATTCAGTAGTTACTATATAATCTATACATATGTTGATATCCATTATGAAATCGACCAATCAACATAAATAATTTAATTTTTATTTCTCTTATTTATTTTAAGATATATATAATTTAATGTTTTCTTAATAATATTCAAAACAAAGATTGAGTTCAAGAAATGTAGTCACAATATGATTAAATTCAAATGAATATAGATTACTATTTTATACCTAATTCACTTTCTAATTATATTAAAAACTTACTTATTCTTAATATTCGATTTATCATCCATGTATTATTATTTCTTAATCTAATTAATATATTTTAGAACTTTTTTAAATTAATTTTTAGATAAGAATTACCAAGTGCTTCAATTTTTATAATATTTATACTGGATAAATTATATAATGATATATATTTAACTATTCTTATATACTATTCAAGTATAGCGTGTCTTGGCACGGGTTTTACGAGTATTTTAATAAAGTCGAACATCAAGTAAGTATATTGAATGTTAATTAACAATTAAAATTGAGATGAAACGAGGTTTTAACATTTGATATCCTTCAAAATTGTAAAATTCATCATAAATTGTGTCCTATAAAATTGGATTAATAATTATCTTCCATTTGTGTTATTGGGTTAGATGGAAACTTAATGGACTCAAATGATTGTTGCATGTGTAGTTATCTAAAAAGAAGTAGCCCGTCTAATTAAAACCGGCCTAAATCTCACCAAATTATAATGGGCCCAATCCATTATGGGCTTTATTTGCTAGTTAGTTTAGTATGGCCGACAAATATTTGATATTTGAATATATAATATATGGATATTATATAAATAAAAATTATGGTGAAAAACTTGGTTATAATACAAGAATGAGAAAAAAAACGAATTAGTACTAATGCAGGTGGAATTTACCAATAAAAATTAATTATTCAAGAGTAGGATTATGACTTATTTTCATATTATTTTGTAAGGATTATTAATTGTACTTGCTTTTATATTATCAAAAAATATTTTTTATAAAGTACTAATTGACAATATTTAATACTTTGATAAAGTATCAATATTTTATTTTTTAATCATATAATTCAATTACTAATTATAACAATTTATATATTATTTTTTAAGTTTTAAATAAAAATTATTATTCTTTTGGCCAATTTTATAAAGTATTATTCTCAAGTATAACATGAGCTGTTTCAATGGTTGTTAAACCCGGACCGGACCGGCCGGTTCGACCGGTTTAACCGCGAACCGGCCATTTATCCGGTCCGGTTGGTACTAGATACGGGTCAGCATCTGACCCAAGTCAAACCGGCCGGTTTTGCTTTAAACCGGGTTGAACCGTCCGAACCGGGTTGATCCGGTTGACCGGTTTTGATGAATATTCCATCATTTTTTAAAATGTGGCAAAATAACACCATACACCACCATGGAGATTAGAACCCAAGACCTCCTCTTAAACATTAGAAGGAACTACCATTACACTAGAGGCATAATTGTTATCCAATTCTGTTATATTTTTTACATATTGTTTATACTTCAAGACTACTATATGATACTTAAATTTTATATTATTCTATTATATAGTGTTAATAATGTTTAACTATTTTAAATAATTAAAATGTTATATCGATATACAAAGTAGATATAATATTTGAAATATTTAATTGAAATAGAAATATAGTTGTTACTAAATTGTGTTGTATTTTATTTATTGTTGTTGCATTCTTTAAATTCTACTATTATATATAAAAATTTATTATTTGTATAATGTTATAATTAAAATGCAATCAATCACAGAGTTAATATATTTTCTCAGATATAATGACATAAAGTGTACTATAAAATGCATAAATATATTTAAAGATGTATTAATTTTCACTATATTGTGCCATATATATTAAATTATTTATAATATAAATACTTAGTATTAATATATGTATATAATATAAATAACCCGGGTCAACCGGTTATTTTACACCGGTTGAACCGGTCGAACCAGTGACCCAATGACTCAGTTGGTTGTCCGGTTCGATCACCGGTCCGGTTTTAAAAACATTGGACTTTCAAGAGATGGCTAGTATGAGTGGTTTAACACTCTCATCGTTTAAGCAAATATCCAGTGTTTGATCCTTTGGAAACTCAAACATTAAACGATTCCACTCAAAAGTATAAATGTTTTTCAATATTTTAAGAATACATATGAGAAATATCAGCTTTTTTCAATTATATAAATATATTATAATACAAGTTTTAACTAATAGAATTATTGCTTACTATTACATATAAATTTACTATATGTGATGTGTATATATTATAATACGAGTTTTAACTAATAGAATTATTGCTTGCTATTACATATAAATATACTACATATAATGTGTAAATATATATATATATATAATGAATATTGGATTAGTTGAAGCCTAAGTAACGGTGGAATTAAGAAGTTCTACATTTGTTCCTACTCATGTAGGATTAGTTTAGATGACATTGACATTAGGTTTACATATATGCTATTGATATTTTATTTAATATTATAATATAAGCTCCAAAGCACCCCCTTTATTATGTCTAATATAATTTTTAGTATGTAGTTATATACTATTGATATTTTTGCCCCCTAATGAAAATAATTAGATAATTTCTTGTGTTCAATAATATATATATTGTATACTTCATTTTTCTTCTAAACTATATTCTTCCTAACTTTTATTTTTTATTGTCGATTTTTGTGAAATTAACGCTAGTAAAGTCAGTTATGTGTCTTCGATCTATGAGTTTCGAGATTCAACATTTCAATATCATCGATTGGATCAATTAAATCTTCAAAAAGTTTCAAATTAGTGTGATAAATATTATTATCATAATATGTGTATTATAATGTACTATTTATGCTTCATTAGTTTCTAGAATAACACCACTTAATTAGTCCATTGTGTAGAAGATGTTCAAAATTGTTTATCAAGATTGATGATATAGTCAAATTTTAACAAGGTCCAACCAAATTCAACACGAATATTTTATATATATTATCAATTTCTTGTAAACTTGATGAAGTTTTGAATTTATTGAACACAAAAAAATATTTAAACTTAATTAATTTATAATAATAACAACTAAAATTTAAATAAATTTTAAACAATTAAACTCAAATTTAATACAGGTTCGATTCTCCATTCGATATTGCCGTCCAACACAAAACAAATGTCGGCCCCCACTCCCGTAAAGCTTGAGCACATAGGCAGAATCAGCCCTTATATAATATTTCTATAAAATCAATAATATTTCTTGGTTTCACTTTTTTCTCCCCAAATCGATTGTCATCAATCTTGTGAGTGTGTAACCGTTTTTTGATTTCGTAATCACACAAAGAGTAATCATTCGATCAATTTTAATTCAAAAATCAAGAAATTTTTGAAGAAATGGAATCACCGCCACCTGCTCAGTCCGATTCAACCGCCGCACCGCAGCCGCCGGCTATGGAGATGGAGGCGAAACGCGAAGAACGAGATAAAGATGAAATGTTACACCGGACAAAAGTGATTCAATTTTTGGGGCGCACAACGCCTATCATTCTCCAAAACGACAATGGTCCCTGCCCTCTCCTCGCTATCTGTAATCTCTCTCTCTCTTTAGGGCTTATAATTGTGTTTTTTTTTACTGTATTTATAATCAGAAACTTTGAGAATACATTGGATCGTTTTTTAGGGTAAATGGAAGAATTCGAAAACCTAGGTGGAAATGAGATTAAAATGTTTGTTAACTTACTCTTCGTTTAAGAGTATGTTTCTTGTGTTTAATTTTTGTTTCTATCGGTTGAACTCGTATTGAATATGATAGTGAGGTGAGAAAATATGTAATCTGAACTGGAGAAGAACGTAATAGTTTCCTAAGAGCTCAAGAAAGCGATGGTGATTATAATAATTGTCAGTGAGAACTAAAGAAGCCGATTCTTGTTATGTTTCTGTAGTTCTGATACAGACACATCGAGTAATTAGTTGGTACGTTGCAAAGGAATTGAACTTCAACTTCTCTACTGTAACGGACTCCCTTATTTGCGATCAGTTCCCAGTTCTATTATGGTAACCAATTCCCCCTTTAACTAGCTCCTTACTTCCTTCCTAACTAAGTCCTTATGCGTGCTCCGTTTACTGATTTGTGTTCCGCTTATTAAGTTTTTCAGTGCACTTTTCCTTTCTTCCAGTTTATCAAAAACCCACAACTAAAGGAAACATATCGCACCTTTCCATTGAACATTCTTAATTTTGTTACAGATTGCTTTGTTGTGTTTGGTTTTCTTGGGGTTGACTAACTTACTGTTGCTTATTCTGATAGGTAACGTTCTTTCGCTAAAGAACAGTTTGAATTTGAGTCCAGATATTTCAGAGGTTTCGCAGGAGAAATTGCTTTCACTAGTTGCTGAGCGGTTGATTGATTCAAACATAAACATTGAAGTAAATGTTTTGTACTCTTATCTATATTTAGTGTTTATCAAATCTGGAACGTTTAGATCAAGAAGAAAACCTGCTTTCAAATATATGCCATCTTTTGTTCAAATCTAGCTGAAATTATTTGTTGTGGTTTTGCTTTTCTTATCTTGATAATTTGACTGTTGATGATGACAGAACAAAGATGCTGGCTATGTTGAAAATCAGCAGCAGAACATCGCTGATGCAATTGATTTACTTCCTAGACTTACTACTGGTATTGATGTGAACATAAAATTTAGAAGGTAGAACAGTTTTCTTCTTTTTTCCTTTTTTGAATTTTCAGCTGTCAAATATTACATTTGACTAGTATATACTCTGGTGGTATATTCCTAATATTCTTAACATATGCTTCTGTAGAAAGTTTCCACTTTTCATGAATAATAAATTTTTAAAAATAGAAAAAAGGAATCTTCACTGTAGTGCAGTGTTTTTCTGATTGAATTCGTATCCATGCTAGTAATTGTAATATTGATAGATGTCTATCTGAATTTTCAGGATTGGTGATTTTGAGTTCACTCGAGAGTGTGCAATATTCGATCTATTGGATATTCCACTATATCATGGATGGATTGTTGACCCGCAGGTATGGATTCTTTTGCCTCACTGCTCGAAATGGGGATAATGACATTTCAACTTTTCAATGCTTTGTCTGTCGAACTGGTCATCTCGTACTTATTTCATTTTAATGTCATAGTGGTCAATGTAGTATAAGAGACTTTAAGTGCTTTATTGTTCAATGAATTGCTTTGTGAGGGCATGATTTATCTCTTGCAATCTAAGGCTTTTTTGCTTTTTCTGTTTTTAACAATGGTGTCCCAATTTACATGAGGCGGGGGCAAGAATAGGAGGGGCTGCATGAGAGCTTTAAATATTTGAACATTGAAGCTTTTAAGAATTATTGAACTACTGATTCGATCGTGATAGAGATATGGGTCTTCCCGGTCCCTCCTTTCACACACATATCTATATCTATATATATATGTGTGTGTGTGTGTGTGTTTGTGCTTGCATCTTCGGTTGTATGAGTGTATTTGCATCTGTATATATAACGATATGACTTGATTTATGTAATTCATTGCTCAAGCAGCCTATTTATGTAGTGGCTTTCACTTTCTTTCTGCGAAATTGTTGGTACACTTATTTTTCCTTATGAATGTGTCTTTGATGCATGCATTTTAGGACCATGAAACAGCAGATGCTATTGGTTCAAAATCATACAACACTCTCATGGGGGAGCTTGTTTCACTAGAAACACAAATTATGGAGAGTGAACAGAAAAGAAATCCTGAAGATGACGATGTTGATTTTGTTGCTGCTACAACTGCAGCTCTTGGAGTGCCTTCTCCATGTCTTTCAAGAGGTCAATCTTTTGATGATTCTCCCCAGAGACCAAGGAAAGGGGATGTAGAAGAAGAAGAAGAGCTTTTGAGAGTCTTGAGATTATCAGAGGAAAGGTCTAATCCATTAGAAGTTGGGGGGGTTGCTGATGATAATTTACATGAAAGTGCATATATCAAGAAGTCTGAACTGGTAACACATTTGGAGGCATTGGAACAGAGTGGCACGGATGAAACTGTAAAGACTGAGATATTATTATCCAATGAAAGCAATCCTTTGAATGAACACCATGTAGATCTACAATTTCCAGAAGTGGTTTCACAGGAATCTGCTTCTTCGTTCTCAAAGACTGATGCCACCCATGAAGAATTCATAGTTAGTTCTGATGCAAGCATTGAGAATATTCAACCCGTATCTTCTGGACAAGATCCTCTACCTCCTTCTGATAAATTTCAAGATAAATCCAGTAGTGACAAACATACACAAAAGGAATTTACTACCACTTCTGACCACGATGAACCAATAATTAATCAAGATGGTTGTAAGCCAAGAGATTCATCTAGCTTGTTGAATGCTGCTGCAGCTTCAGATTCAACAAGCGGCCAAATGATTAACACTGGTGTTGATGGCAGTGAACCCATTTATGAAGGTGAAGAGTGCATATTGGACCCAGGAACTGTTTGTGAAAACCGGGAGCCCATTTATGAAGGTGAGGTAGTTCTTGCAGAACAAGTGGAGAACGGCGACTGTGACATTAGTAGCAAGGACAGAATATCTATAAAGCAAGGTGAAAAGTGCTCCGAATGGATAACATTTATGATCTTAGTGATCATCTTGGTTTAATTATTTTCTGCTTTTGAAAGTAAGACCTTTGTGCTAATGCAGTTAATTACCTCTTATTGATTCTCATTAGGGGAACTTATCAGGAACTTTATGAAGAACAGTGCTAGTCAGTTGACTGTATATGGGTATGTCTGTTGCTATTTTACCAATTTTTGGTTGATAGGATGTGCTTTCTTTCACGTAAGAATGTTCTCATTGTTGGTTGTCTTTTGCCTTCTGCAGCCTATTTTGCTTACAAGACCAAGTGAAGGAGCGCGAGCTTTGTGTTTTTTTCAGAAATAATCATTTCAACACCATGTTTAAGGTTAGTACATAGCACAATAAGGGCTCAAAATAAGCTAGTATAGTTTGTCTCCTTAATTGATATTTTTAACCAATTGTGTAGAAAAATTACTGACTATATGATGTTCTAATGGTTATCTTTTGACCATTTTCACTTGAGAGAATTTTTGTGTGTGTCCATATTACATATTGCATGAAAGGCGCTCACTTTTCCAGGGATGATGCTTCAGTACCTGCAAGCTAAGAGCACCCTACATGTTTTTGTAGTGTTCAAATGTGTATACATTCACGTACAAACATATATTATGTGTGTATTAAGATCCAATGCTTGTAGTAAAGCAGAAAAAACATATTATAGATTTCATATGGAAACTACTCATTTTGGACACAGATAAAATAGATTAAGGATTTGCCAGAAAGGTGGGTGACTTACTTATGACATATCATTTCCACTATTGCAGTAATCTTTTAAACATTCATATTTTCTTTTTGTGAAATAATAAGAAAGACTTCGTAAAGAGTTCTTTTCGTATTTAATCTACTGGGTTTCAGATTGATTTTTGATTTCGTTTATGTTTTTTTCTTCTAGTTAAAATGCTAATTGTTACAGTGCCAACTATGTTTTGCTTCCTGACACCAGTTGGTTGGAACCTAATTAGTTTATCTGCAGTATGAAGGTGAATTGTACATTTTAGCAACAGACCAAGGTTACATAAATCAGCCAGATTTGGTGTGGGAAAAGCTAAATGAGGTTAGATGGCAGCATCAAGATACTTCGTTTCTTTTTTTAATTACTGATGACCTTAATTTCAGTTTGGATGAAATGAAATATCAACATGCCACTGTTGTACTTCGTTTCTTTTTTTAATTACTGATGACCTTAATTTCAGTTTGGATGAAATGAAATATCAACATGCCACTGTTGCAAATATGTGGTTACAGTATGTAAACAATTCTTTTTTGTGCTTAGGTAAATATGTTGCATGACTAGCCAAATTCAAGTGGAATCAATGCGTTTAAATTGTGGATTTGACTATTGAGTATAATTATAAAGCATTCATCTGTATAGTTTTTAGAATTTACTTATAACGAGAATATCAAATATTAGTTTTATTTGGAATAACTCTTGTATGGTACTGAATACTGGTAGTTAATATTCACATATATAGATCAAGCTCTGTTATTTTACACTCCTAAATGCATTAAGTGCCCATGCTGGACACCTGGCACTTGGATGAGTTTATGGTATACGTAAATGTTTTGAAATGATCATATTATGAATTACTGTTTATGAGTAGATAAAGAAGAAAGATAGATAAATTTAAACCAATATATGCCGTCCATATATATAAAATCCAGAGATTCACAAGTGTAGACATGTTCTCTATTTGACTCTCCTACAGGAAGTCCAAATAACCCTTAGATCCACCGCCACCTGTTGAGGCGCTAATTCTTTTATGTTAAGAAGCATAATATTGTGATCCAGTGGTGTTATTCTTGGAGCATATGCAGCAAACTGTAATTGGAATGTTTGTCATAGTAGGAGCCTTGAGTAGACATGTATTTTTGTTCCCCTTGCCTTGATTCCTTTTATTTTTGGAGCAATATATTAAAACAGATATATTTTGCTATTGGATGAAAATTGACTCTAATATGCTTTATTTACATCTTCCAAATTGTTTGACTATTTGTGTTCACCATTTTAGTTGGTCTTTTCGGGAATGGTTACGGTGGATTTCATTTCATGCTTATATCTTATCATTGATTCCCATGATTAGGTGAACGGTGATACTGCATACATGACTGGCAATTTTAAGGAATTCAAGATGGACGACCATTCCAACAGCACATGGGATGAACAGAACGCCATGGCTAGTACTGCAGTATGTAGTTGTTTAATCTTACAGATCTCCACGATTTGAATGCATGACTTCTAAATTAAATCTCTACTATTTCTTTGCAGGGCTATCTAGCAAGCATTGATACTGTGGCCCAAGAACATTCAAGTTTCAAGTAATTGTCTAACTTCTCTGGCATGTGGTTTTGTGTCTCTAGTTTGTTACTGAAGTAACACATTAAATTTCAAATGGGGCTATTACATTCCACTTCACTGTGGTACTTTAGTGAAGTTAGAATATTTTAGAATTTACCTGTGGTTTCTTCAAGTGTTTTCGTAGACATTTTTTTCCAATCACCTTTATCATGATAGTGATTTCACCTTCCTATTCATTTAAAACTTCTGTTATTAGTCTATCAAAATCTAAAGCTGTTAAAAATCAATCGTATTGTTATGCCAGTACTTGATCCATATTGGGCCACGCATTATAGCAGTTCATCTGAATTTTGCGGAATTCTTTATCACATTTCTCTTGCTGTGAACATCTTTTACTTTAGAGGAAATTGCAGTATTGGGTCCATAGAAAAGGGCTTCTAGCAATTTTGTTCTGGTACAAACTTGCAAAACTAGTATGCGAGCCGCATCTATACTTATAATACTGGGAGCTCCAAAATAGGAACCGATAAAGGTCAGAATGGAGACATCAACCCTTGATGGAGATTATTTTGTTTTGTGTAGAGTTGTACCCTAGGCTCGTTAGTCATCCAGATTAAGTATATCTTAATCCCAAAAATGAAGTTATGCTTAGCCACTCTCAGTTTCACAAGTATTCACAGTTACAAAAGTATCTCCATCAAGGGTGATGGCTCCTGATAAGAACGAATTTACAATCCTCGAGGTGAGAATTGCCTAGCAATGAAAGCTAAAAATTCTTCAATTGATAAAACCGAATGAATGAAAACAATGTCTTCTGCAACCCTAGATAACCAAAGTCCTATGCGACTAGGAAACTCCAATAAACTGAAATAGTTACGGAAATAAAATTATGAAATAAAAGCGAGTTTCATCCCTTCCGGGTCACTGCTGAAATCCGCTCGATGCTAATGCATCTATGGGGGCCCTTCTTGCGACGCACATAAACTTTCCATGTTCGTTCTTGCGTCCTTCTTGACCCTGCCCTCCTGCTGCGCGTCATCTCCATTCTGACCTTTATCAGTTCCTAGTTTGGAGCTCCCAATATTATAAGTGTAGATGCTGGTCACACGATTCATTTATCTGTATGATAATTTTTTGGGAGAGTGTACGTTGCTATGGTCATGCCGTCATGGACGGAATATGACGCGTGGAATACGTGAGCTGTAAAATGTTGTACTGAACACGTGCCAAACCAAATGTCTCCTGTCCATTTCTAACAGTTGGGACTGGAAATGCAAAAGAAAAATATGTACCCTTTGCAACCAAAATTTGCAAATTTGTAAATTCGGGACTAAAATTGCAAAGAAAATGAGAAGCATATTCTTTAGGTCTAATTAGGTGGCATCTTACCGTGTCGTTTCTAATTTTGATTTCTTATCTGGAGCAACTACTTGGAGATTTATTTGGAAAAAGTAACTTTGATATGTTTTTGGCAGTTCTGATTTGCAATTGGCAATAGCTCTTCAACAACAGGAATTTGATCAACAACAACAGCAGCGACAAGAACAGCAGCCCCAGCGTAATAGACAGCCAGAAGCCATTAGCAGCAGTTCAGGGCTGGTTACTGGTCCCCATGTAAGTTTTATGAAGCTTACACACTGGTGCATGTACTTGTGTTCAAGAAAGAATGGCTACTCAACACTCTTTAACTTATTTTTTACGATGCTATAGACATAGGATAACTCAGTGTGTAAATCTGCAGCAATCATAGCCATCTTGCTTTGAGAAAATTTCTTATTTTTACTTATTAAAGAGTTTTTCCTTAAAGATTTAAATTTATTATCTGAATTAAATATCGTCAAGGCTTTTGTCAAAATCTAGAAAAACAAAAATTGGTGCTAAGTAATTTTTCAGGACAATAAACACGACCTACTGTAGGATTATCCTTGGTTACTTTAAATTTTGTAATATTAGGGTAGAGATCCTAAACTCGCAAGTCTTCATAATAGTCTTTGCTGAAATAACACTCTATGATGCTATTTGGTTCACAAAAATTGTGAACTACTGATGGGAACTGATATTTATGAAGAAAAAATGACTCAATGGAAACAAATTAACATCTCCTCTATGTTGGTTCATTTTTTTTTTTTACTTTTTGTAATTATTAGGGTAGAGATCCTAAACTAGCAAGTTTTCATAATAGTCTTTGCTGAAATAACACTCTATGATGCTCTTTGGTTCACAAAAATTGTGAACAAATGATGGCAACTGATATTTATGAAGAAAAAATGACTCGTTAATGGAAACAAATTAAAACTTAAATATCTATGTATGTTGGTTCATTATTTTATATTAACACACCAACATGTAAATACATTAATACGCCACGAAAACATAACGTGTATGATGGTCCTTTGATATGTAGAGCATATTTCTAAACTTGAAATGTTTTGCAGGTTTCACGAAGTAACGGGAAGTATGCAGCCTCGTCTAAGCAGGAGTCGTCAAAATCAAAAGAGAAGTGCACTATAATGTAATTAGTATAAAATCATGTTTTGTGAATGGTGTGATTGTTTTTGGTCACATTGCTATCCTTGCTAATAAACATAGTTCCAATGTGTGTAATACTAACTGCAGGTCCCTTTTGATGTAAGTAGAAATCACATTTTCCAGTTTTATAAAATTTGTACTTAATGCAATACTAGAACTTGTCATCATCACCTCTCGTTTTTCTATCACGTCTTGTAATGGATTTCTCGGGATTTTTACTTCTCGTAAATCTTTTAGGTTGTGTCTGGATTGAAATTTTGAAATCTGTTAGGGTGTGTTTGGATCGAAGGGAATATTGCATTTTTCATACATCAATGTGGCCTGCACGTTTATTTAATACACTAATATGGGGGGGTGGCAATTTGAGTACATTAATCTGGGGTAGGTGTGGTAATTTGAATACAAATTTACCGGAATATTCGAAAATTTGCCGGAATATTCGATTTTTGCCGGAAAATTTTGAAATTTTGACTCAAATTGGGGATTTTGACTTGACTTGTGGATTTTGACTTGACTTGTGGATTTTGACTTGAATTGGGGATTTTGAACTGATTTTGACTTCAATTTAAGAAATTTTGACTTTAAATTAAGATTATTTTAGTATAATTTGGGGATTTGGATTTAAATTATCTCTAATTTTTTTAATTGGAGAAGTCCACCACTACCACACTGCCGCCTCCACCACACCGCCGCCTCCATCACCACATCGCCGCCTCCACCACCACACCGCCGCCTCCACTACACCGCCGCCTCCACCACCATACAAAAAGTCAGCGACTGAAAATTTTAGAAATGGAAGCACAGCAGATGGAAGTAGCCATGGAAGCACAGAAGATGGAAGCGGAGCAGAGCAGATGGAAGCGCAGCAAGCGCAACAGATTGAAGCTGAGCTGAGCTGAGCAGATGAAAAGCGGATGGAAGTAGAGGAGATGGAAGCGCGACATTTTTTTTGTTTACAAGTTCTATTTGTGGTGGTGGTGGCGGTGGTGGTGGCAACGACGGTGGTGGCGGCGGTTGTTAGAATTATAGAATGGTGGTGGCTGCTAGGTAGTTTGGTGATGGTGATGGTGATGGTGATGTAATTTTAATTTTTTTAAATTGTTAAAATTGGGTGAAATTTTGAATTTGGTCAACATTTTAAGTCAAAATTGGTCAAAAATTGTCAAAAATTCCTTAATTTTGGTCAAAATTGGTCAAAATCCCCAAATTATAAGGCACGTGACCGGCACATGTTATTTTCCGGCGAAAATCGACTTTTCCGGCGTATTTTGTATTCAAATTACCACACCTACCCCAGATTAATGTACTCAAATTGCCACCCCCCCATATTAGTGTATTAAATAAACGTGCAGGCCACATTGATGTATGAAAAATGCAATATTCCCTTGGATCGAGTGATTTGGGTTTGGGGAGGGGATTTGGAGAAAGGATTTGAAATGACACCTAAAATGGAGTTATTTGAAATCTACCGTAGTTATGGAGAAAATAGCTCAAAGTGAATGTCGAGTCATTTGAAATCCATTATAACTTGGATACATCCAAATGAACTTCATGAATTTGTTCGACGAATTTGAAATACATAGATTTCAAATCCTTCAATCCAAACACACTGTTACTCTTAGATGATTTTAGGTTGTAATGGATTTCTCGGGATTTTTACTTCTCGTAAATCTTTTAGGTTGTGTCTGGATTGAAATTTTGAAATCTGTTAGGGTGTGTTTGGATCGAGTGATTTGGGTTTGGGGAGGGGATTTGGAAAAAGGATTTGAAATGACACCTAAAATGGAGTTATTTGAAATCCACCGTAGTTATGGAGAAAATAGTTCAAAGTGAATGTCGAGTCATTTGAAATCCATTATAACTTGGATACATCCAAACGAACTTCATGAATTTGTTCGACGAATTTGAAATTCATAGATTTCAAATCCTTCAATCCAAACACACTGTTACTCTTTAGATGATTTTAGGTTGTACTGGATTTTAAAACCATTTGACACTCAGGTTGAGTTATACTAAATTCACCTAATTTCAATTAAATTTTTAATCAAATCATTTCCCTAAATTTGAAACAAAACATTTGGAAGGATACATAAAAGAAAGTAACAAGTTTTGATGTTAGAAGGCAACCTAATAGGGACATGTTAATGAAACAAGCATTTGAAAGGATGCATATCCCATGGAGAACCATCTTCCTTTCGGCGACTTGGATCATCTGAAAAGCTCGGAATCACTTTGTCTTCACAGGCGAAACAGAAACTAGGCAAATGCTCATTTTTTCTATCAAATGCTTAGCGTGACATGGAACTTAGCTTCAAAGCAGCGGAGAAACCCCAAAATCATGCACCACTGGTGAAATGGGAGCCCCCACCGATGGGTTGGATCAAACTAAATACGGACGGGAGTTACAGAGATTCCACGGGGATTACTACAGGCTGTGGTATTCTGAGAGATCATCGAGGCACGTGGATGGGAGGATTTAGCTCAAACTATGGCTCTCACACGATTAATACAGCGGAACTGTTAGCTCTTAGAGAAGGCCTCAAACTTGCTCGAGACAGACAACTTGCGAAGATTATTGTGGAGATTGACTCGGCAGTGGTGGTGAAACTAGTACTAAAAGAAGATACCTCGGCGCACCCTCTTGGTATAATTATCAAGGACTGTCACCATTTATTACGAATTGTACGGAATAGTCGTCTGCAACACACTAAACGTGAAGGGAATGCTTGTGCCGATGCATTAGCAAAGATGGGACACGTACTTCAGAGAGGAATACATGTTTGGGATCAAATGCCGGACGAGTTACGGGATTTGATCTTAGATCATTATGATCCAAATTTTAAATGGCATTTATCCGAAAGGAACTCAGATATCCAATCAACATTGTGGTGAAGCAAGTTGTAACCAAGGTTGAGATCGACGAGGTTCCTTAGTCTAAGATAGTAAAGGTGTTGTGCCAATGATCAAGGACTCTTAGTGAAGTCATATTCTGGAGAAAGCAAGGAAATTCTCCTTCAAATGAGTTTCCACTAAGATCCAAGTACTTGATATGATTAGTAAAATTTACACAAGCATGTACCAAATTCGTTTGATCAAGACCACTAAACGATAGGCTTAACTTTGATAAGGAAGGAAGCATGTTATGGAGTTGTGCATATCAAAATGGACACTTGATACCTTCATCTTTTGTGATTGTTCCTTTTAACCCCTGTTGATATTCTATATATATTGGAAAAATGGCTGACAGAAAATATTTTGATTAGAAAATTATCGATTTTGATCTTAGATAAAAAAAAAAAAAAAAAATATATAGATATTGAGGCCTGGATCACTATCGATACCATTAGAAATCGAAATAATTCGTAAGAATTTGATGAAACATTTTATCGAAGATTTCATATACACACATTTTATGACCTTTAAAAAGTGACCCACAATTATACACACTCTTATTAAATTCTTTTTTAATTATATAAAGAGGAAGCTTCACTGCTGACATGTGACATCCAATTTGTACTGTATATAGATTTCAATCGATTTGAGTATTTGATAGTTAATTTAGTTTTTTATATTTATTCTATGATTAATATTATGGTATAACATAAAAATTTCCTAAGGTTCCATCAAATACATATAAATGAGGACTAATGACTTATAAAGAATAGATTTAGAAATGACTTATATTATCCACCTTGTAATATAAGATACACATATAGTGTTGTTATGTGGAGATACAAAACATTTCTTTTGCCGTTAACAAAGTTATTTGATTTGGTCCAAAATATATATATTAAGATATAAACATGGATATAGAAATGAAGATAATTTTGATAAATAATTCATTACTCATGCACAATAATATTGCTTTAGAAAAAAACAAAGAAACTTATGTTCAATACTTTTCATCAAGTGAAATGTCCCTATCAAATACTAATAGTTTGCTTGTCCTAATTATATAATAATCTCACCTAATCTTACCAAAAATCCCATTGCTTAGATGACACTATTTGAGGCCTAAATTAATATTTAATTTTATAAAATATCCAATTTACCAACTATATAAAAGAAAAATAAAAATTAATAAAAATTGCATATAATTCTCAGATCATTGATGCAGCTTTTATTATTGATATCTTTTAACTGACCTGTCTCTCTCTCACTCGCTCTGTCCCCTTCTTTTGGTAATGATTCTACGCCTCTTTTCGCCTTCTCTTTTTTCTATTTATTAAGGGTTAATTACATTTACACCCCTCATTTTTATGCTAATTACATAACTACCTCTTAATTTTTAATAAATTACGAAAAAAAAACCCTTTAAGGGGTTTATTAGTAAGATTTAAAGACATAAAGCATCAAATTTTTAAATACACAAATGGTGTAATTGTAGAAGTACCATAACATAGGAGGAGTATTTTATAATTTTATAACAAAATTAAGCAATAAGGTTTCCAACAAATATTTATTTATTTCTTTTAACCCCTCTCAAAATCTGTTTATTAATTTAGCCCCTTTTTCCAGGCTGCAGATTTGCATGCCTTCTTTTGCTATATATGTGTAAATACCTGCAACTCTGGTGAATAGATACAGAAAGTATTGTGTCTCTGATCCCAATATAAGTATAGGATTATTCTCTTACATCAATATCAAGAAAAAAAAATACTCTAAAAAATATACACAATTATCATGCACATCTAAAATAAATTTAAATAATTATATAATTAAATTTGGGCCCAATATATAATATGTTATTCTTTCGTTAATAACACTGAAATTCGATCCAAAAAAATAGTGAAATTTTCTTCTTATACTCTAATAAGTCCAAATAGACAAAAAGTCGTAAATAACTTTAATTTTTGGGTTGGCTCTAACAATAATAATAATTGACTTTGTTGCTTGTGTGAACAAGAAACCCTATTATTTATTTTTTCAAGTGGTCCTCACAATATCACTTGTTCAAATTCACACACTTTATAAACTCTTCTTCTACTTTTTTTCTTTGCTTTGATTTCCTCACAACCTTTTTTTTCTGTCTGAACTTGATGTGCTGTTTTAATCTTGTCTGAACCCAACAAAAATCAAGATCAAATTATATATATACATATATATATATTGGAGATATGCAAGAACAAGGCATGAGCAGGATGGGCAGTTCTGGAGGAATAATTGGTGATGTATCCATGGCGGTTTCCGGCGACCACCACCACCACATCAAGGCGGAGATAGCCACCCACCCTCTGTACGAGCAGCTTCTGTCAGCCCACGTGGCGTGCCTACGTGTCGCCACCCCTATTGATCAGCTTCCACTTATTGATGCTCAGCTCTCTCACTCTCATCATCTCTTGCGATCTTATGCTCAAAACGCCACCGTTTCGCTGTCACAACATCAACGACAAGAACTTGACAACTTCCTGGTAAGGGTTTCTGTTTCTATTTTTCTGGTTTTTTCTGTTTCTTAATATCAGAATTTTTAATCATTCCTCTTGTATTTATTTAATTTTATCTCGTTTTATGAATCTCTATTTAAATCTATCATCAATAATATAATTTTTACAATTATATTACGAGTTTTTCAACAAACAGGCACAATATATGTTAGTTTTGTGGTCATTTAGAGATCAGCTGCAGCAACATGTGAGGGTTCATGCTGTTGAAGCTGTGATGGCCTGCCGTGAAATTGAGCACAATTTACAAGCTCTAACTGGTAATTTATTTTCTAATACTAATTTATATTATTCACCCCCTTTATTTATATTTTGTTGAATTTTTCAAATTAATTATTAGTATATCTTATATGGTAGTGTTGTAATATTGTACAGTAATTTAAATGAGTAATATTATATATATTAGGTTTGGCTCGATGCACAAGAAACTACCTTATGATAAATAAATTAATTAATTAAGATATAACTAGAGGTTAATTACAAATAGTGTTTTACAAAAATTGTGTAAGAAAATTACTAGTAAATGAAAAGGAGAAAATGAAAAGGAGGTTAATTATTTTCTTGTTTGGTTGTTAGAAAAATAAAAAGGGAAATTAAAGAAAATATGAGAGATAATCTGAAATACTTTAAAAAAATTCCTTATGATCACCATTTAATGAGAAAGATGGTAGAAAAGAAAGAATCCTTCTTACTCCACATATCCAACTTCTTTATCTTTCAATGTAATTTATTATTTTTTGAAGATATTTGGAAAATTATTTTTAAGAAACATTTGGAACCAAATAATAGTTCAGGTTTATTGAATGGCATATTCATCTTTAAAAAAAAAAAATCCCATAAAAAAGTAGAATAAAATATTTTTCAGGAATAATAAAATAGTATTAAAGATGTATTTTGATGAGTTATTTCTCAAATAAAAACATGTAATAGTTCGGATGTGATATAATATTTTTTTAAAAACTTATTTTGGATTGGTATTTACATATAATTCCTTAGTTAAAATCATCGACTTATAATTTAATAAAATATGTAACACAAATCTTATTTTTGTATGTTGCATTATTTTTTATCTGGCAATGTGATTTATATTAACTTTCACTATTCAGAACTAGGTGGATGAAATTGTCAAATCATGAATAGTGCAGTATTTTTTTTAATTAACTAAATTTTGGAAATTATTATTGTGAAAAAACCTTGATAATAATATACCATTCAAAAGCATTTTATAGAGAATTTTTTTGAGAGAATTTTGAGGGATTTACATGCCAACCACCTTAGTTCCATTGGTATTTCCCTCTTCTGTTGTCATTTTTCTTAGAATTCTCCATAAGTTTTTTCCTAGACAACCAATGAAATTTTAAAATTTGAAATTTCTTTTTTTCTTCACCAAAATTTTTGAACCAAACAGAGCATTAATGAACCAAAAACAATGTTGAATATTGTTAATGTAATTTTGATGGATAACTTGATTCGTGGGGTAGGGTGGAGGGTAAGGAAGCAATTTGGTGCCTACAACAAGAGGTGGTTAGGGTGGGATCCATATATATATATATATATATATATATATATCTTTATTGGAATATGTATTTGATGTCTATACTCGTATATATATTAATTGCTTCCAAATTTGCATAATGTACAACTAAAATGGCAAAAATTTGTGTGTAATTAAATGTTGGATGATAAATTTTAGTCCTTTTTATAGAGAACAATAATTATTCTATTTATGGGTTTAGGATAAGTTCTCCAAAAATGAAAAAGTTGGCTAAAATTTGCATGTGTGAGTATTAGGGGTGGAAATAGGCCAGGCCGAGCCGGGCTTTGTAAGGCCTAAGCCTGGCCTACTTGACGGGTAATAAGCCTGAGTCTGGCCTATTACCCGTCATAGGCTTTTTTTTAATGCCTGGCCTGGCCTTTTTAAAGGCTTGATAGGCCTGAAAGCCTATTTAAAAGCCTATTTAATAAAAAAGCCTATTCTCACCCCTATTTTATTTTATATCACTTAATTTCTTATATTTTTATTCAATATTTACTCCATTAATTATTATTTTATAACATTCCTCTACTTATTATTTTATATTTTTGATAACATTTTCAGTTACCTAATTTCTTTATTATTGATACTAAACAATTCAATGAAGGGTTAATTGATTTTTATGTCTAAAGGTTAAAAATGTAAAATATTATATATAAACAGGCCGGCCTGACGGGCCTAATAGGCTTTTTTGTAAGCCTAAGCCTGGCCTATTTAACTAAATAGACTTTAGAAAAAGTTTGAGCCCGGCCTTTTTATTAAACGGGCTAGGCCGAGCTAGGCCTTAAATAGGCCAAGCCGTAGGCCCCTGTCGGACGGCCTGGCCTATTCCCACCCCTAGTGAGTATATATATAACCTTCTATAATTTAGACCATTTTTTAAATGAAAAGAAGTAACTGAAGAACAAAAACGTCACTTTTCATAACTTAGGAGACTAAGATATTAGATATCATCCATTTGTGTTTCTTGTGATTACTATAAGTTGCATGCAATTATTTCACATGTTTTTATTTCATTTTATCATAGTAATAAAATATATACAACGAATAAAAGTTTAAACGTTTTTTTTAAAATATCATATACGTCGTTTATATATAGGAGCTACACTAGGTGAAGGAAGTGGAGCAACAATGTCGGATGATGAAGATGAAATGCAGCAAATGGATTTCTCTTTGGATCAATCTGTGGGTGACGATCTCACGGGGTTCGGTCCATTGCTCCCTACCGAATCTGAGAGGTCTTTAATGGAACGAGTGAGACAAGAACTCAAAATCGAGCTTAAACAAGTATGTGTGACATTATGATGTAGCCATTATATATATATATATATTACATTATTATGCATATATATATATATATATATATATATATATATATATATATATATATATATATATATCGATGCAGATTATGATTGATGTATATTGTCGTTTTTTGCAGGGATTTAAGTCGAGAATCGAAGATGTAAGAGAAGAAATATTAAGGAAAAGACGGGCTGGAAAATTACCAGGCGACACGACAAGTGTGCTCAAGGATTGGTGGCAACAACATTCAAAGTGGCCTTATCCCACTGTACGTAATTCTCTTCTCTACATCTATATATACATATATATGATGAAAATAATCGCTCGAAAGAAAAAATAATAAAAGAACAAGAATTGTTGACCCAGTTCGTCTGAGAATCTAACTACTGTCGTCTGGGATATTCACTATATTTCGTAAATTGAAAAAATGAATTACAATGATATTGAGGCTATTTATAATACAAGATACGTAATCCTAATATGAGAATGATTACGTAAAGACTAAAGTACCCTCAAAAAACTTCAACGAAAGTTGTGGCTCTGTTTACAGTCATACAGGCTCCATAACTCAACATTATATACATATACATATATATGCAGTCTCATATGATAGACCCTATTGCAGTTTTAGTTTCGTTATTTATAAAATGTATGAAATTGTTAACGAGTGGGACGAAAATTACGAATAAACGCATCTTATGAATTATGTGAGCAGGAAGATGACAAGGCAAAGCTTGTGGAGCAAACAGGGTTGCAGCTAAAGCAAATAAATAACTGGTTCATCAACCAAAGGAAGCGAAACTGGCACAGTAATTCTCAATCGGCCACATCTCTCAAGTCCAAGCGAAAGAGATGATATATACATATATATATATATATATATATATATATGTATGTATGTGTTTGTAGATTGTTTTGTATTTTGTGTCTTTAGATTATAAGAAAACATGCTAACATCAATATTCCTATATCTTTGTCATGCTCTACTTATATAAATCAGTGTCTCATAATAGACAATCTTGACATCTGATTATAACATTAGGTGATTGAGCAATTTGTTATTGTATTTTTACTTGTTCTACAAATTCCCATTTGCTTTTTCTCTTTGGAATTAATGGTAAAATTTTCGTTTTTTTTTTTTTTTTTTTTTTGTATTCTAATACATCTAAAATTGCTTCCTTTTTATTTCTTATTTCCCTACAAGACATAAGAAAGTCACATTTTTACATTTGTTCGCAAGTTTCGCATAATTCATGCGGCGGGTTGTGTAAGTTTCGGAAGTTGACTCGATGGTTTTCGTCCATTTTTATAGGGGAGGACTAAATATGCATAAAATTTCATTTTATTATTCACTTCCTTAACAAAAAAAAATATTACTCAAACTTGATGTAGATCTAATTTTTGGCCAAATTAAATCGTTGTATTTCAATTATAAATTTATAACGATATCATTTTATGATCAATCACGTGTCAAATATAAATTAATTCATGTAATTATTTGACTCGGTCAAATCCAATCTAGATCAGAATTTACAGAGATAAACAATTCTTACCATCAACTTAGTACATTCTTCCCTTACTGCACTCCCCTCCGTACACATAATGTACATTTAATCTTTTCTAGTAATATCATTTCACATATACCCCAATTTTGTTCAAAGACCTGTAAATACATAAACATTTGTTGTTCATAATACATTGATCATCAGATATCAATCTTTCTGAAATCATTGAACACAAATGTATGTAAAAATTGAATCTTGGTGCCATTAATTACACAATTAGGCCTCTCTATAATCAATCCATTATAATTTGGACATGTAAATTTTTTTTTTCTTAAAACATGTCTGAGTTAAATGATCCACAATCAATCTCTGAGAGTCAAGAAATTATCCCATTCAAGACCTCTACAAAGTCACTAAAAGTGCTGTTATTACATGGAAATTTGGATATATGGGTGAAATCAGCCAATAATCTCCCCAACATGGATTTAATCCACAAGAGCATGGGTGATTTATGTGGCAAATTTTCAGGCATATTAATGTGTAAACTCGACGGTTCCGATTCTTACAAGAACACGAGCGATCCTTACGTCACCATATCAATCGCCGGCGCTGTAATAGGACGTACGTACGTCATGGACGACGACGAAAACCCCGTTTGGGGCCAACATTTTCACGTCCCCGTGGCCCATTACGGCTCGGAAATTCAATTCCGCGTTAAGGATAGCGACATTGTCGGGTCCGAGATCATAGGCGCCGTTGGGATCCCCGTCGAGCAAATCATAACGGGCGAAAAAATCGAGGCCACTTACCCGTTATTGGGCCCAAACGGCAAAGAATGCAGTTCAGGATCCGTGCTGACAGTCTCAGTCCAGTATATACCGATCGAGAAAGTTCCACTTTATCACGGCGGGGTGGGGTCGGACGGGTCCCACCAGGGCGTGCCCGGGACCTACTTTCCGATGAGGAAAGGTGGGAAAGTGACGCTTTATCAAGACGCGCATGCGGACGAGGAACGATTACCGGGTATTTTGTTGGCCAATGGGGAGACGTATAAGCACGCGCATTGTTGGCGTGACGTTTACGACGCGATATGTAAGGCACGTCGACTCGTGTATATAACAGGGTGGTCCGTTTATCACTTGGTTCAGCTTGTGAGGGATGATCCTAATGTGCATGATAGTTGTTTGGGTGATCTTTTGAAGGTGAAGTCTCAAGAAGGTGTTAGAGTTTTGCTTCTTGTGTGGGATGATCCTACTTCTACTACCATCTTGGGATATCGAACCGTAAGAATAATTATCGCCATTGATCGTGTTTTTCGATTGTGTAAATGATTTAGCTCAAATCTAACGCAATTTGAACCGAATCGATGACTGTTGGTCAACCAACATTTGAAAATAAGAAAATTATAGACTGCCTCAAGTGACTTGAGCTGCCTACGTACCTAATTTCTTAGGATCAAGTCTATCGTAGTTCTAATTTCTAATAAATTAAATTGATCTATTATGTGAGTGTGTCTGGTATCTTAGAGAGAGCCCTCCTCCATAAATGAACTAGTAGAGGGGGTATTTTTAGACTTATTTGGTTACTATTTATTATGTGATGGTTGGGCCTAACAATGTTTGCCACGTGTCATCATATGTATGGAACATTTATCCTTGGGTCGTCGGGTCGGGTCGTACGATAGCCCGACCCACCCCCTATCCTGAATGGATTATTGTGGTGATTATTGTGGTACCAACATACATTTGCCTCGTATGAACTTTGTCTCGTATACGAAGTACCTCGTATGAAATAGCCTCGTATGCACTTTGCCTCGTATATAAAGTATCTCGTATGAAATTTGCTCCGTATGTACTTTGCCTCGTATGTAAAGTACCTCATATGCACTTTGCCTCGTGTGACACATCATCATGGCTAATCTAGAGATAATATTTGAAACTACTATTTTAATAATAATACAATTTGATACACATAAGTAAATAAATTTAATATCGATTAAGCCAAAAAAGTGAGATTTTTTCTAATAAACATTAACAAGATTGGGTTTTTGATGATGTTTCAGGAAGGTGTAATGGGTACGGGGGACGATGATACACGTCGTTATTTCAAGCATTCGTCTGTAAATGTCTTGTTATGTCCACGTTCAGCTGGGAAAGGTAGCTGGGCTAAAAATAAGGTTCGAATTTCACGTTGTGTAAATTCTGGGACGACAAATATCTATTATTTGAATTATTATTAGCAGTTTATATTTTTAACGGAAAATCGCATTTTTAATAGTTTCGTTTCGTTTATATTAGGAAACTGGAACAATATACACTCATCATCAAAAAAGCGTAATAGTAGACGCTGATGGCGGTAATTCAAGGCGAAAAATCGTAGCTTTCGTTGGCGGGCTTGACCTTTGCAAGGGAAGATATGACACACAAAAACATCCATTATTTAGCACTTTGCAAACCATTCACAAAGAGGACTATCATCAACCTAATTTCAGTGTAATAATTTGATTTTTTATATTCTGGTTTTTTTATCTCAAAGTGTAAATTTAATAGGCACCCTTTTCGTTAAACGCTATGATAGTCGAAAATTTATCGAGAAAAATGATGATTATGTGACTGATCGATCAGGGCCCCGCCCCGGGATGTCCAAGAGAGCCATGGCACGATTTACACAGTAAAATCGATGGTCCAGCTGCATATGATGTCTTAACGAACTTTGAAGAGCGTTGGCGAAAGGCGTCAAAAAGACACGGGGTTCAAAAACTGAAATCCGGTGAAGATGACTCGTTATTAAAGATCGATCGAATCCCGGATATATTAGGTAGAGACGATGATCCTAATATAAACGAAGGCGATCCCGATTCTTGGAATGTGCAGGTATATATAAGTTATATAAATAAATTTTTAAGTTTTATCCCATTTTCGAAGATTAAATAATGATATGTTTTTACATTTTTTAGATTTTTCGTTCAATTGATTCGAATTCCGTTAAAGGTTTTCCTAAGGACCCGAAAGAGGCTCCATCCAAGGTAAGTCATATCTTCTTGTTCTTCAGAAAAAAATGATCTTATATTTGTAGTGTTAGTGTAAATGAAGTAACAAGTTTGATGTATTTTTTAACAGAATTTGGTATGTGGGAAGAATGTACTGATAGATATGAGTATACATACGGCGTATGTAAAGGCGATTCGTGCTGCTCAACACTTCATTTACATTGAAAACCAGTACTTTCTGGGGTCATCCTATAATTGGGAGAAATACAAGGACTTGGGTGAGAATTTGTGTCCTTTTTTTTCGTTTTGCCTGTTGAAATGGTCGAGTTTTCGCCTTTGTTCATATTATGAAGGGATTTTTTTTATACATATTTCAGGTGCAAACAATTTAATTCCAATGGAAATTGCGCTGAAAATTGTCGAAAAAATCAAAGCACGTGAGAGATTTGCGGTTTACATAGTCGTTCCAATGTGGCCGGAGGGGGTCCCGACCAGCACGCCTACTCAAAGGATTCTTTTTTGGCAGGTGAATTTTCTTACATCCTTGCAAAGTATTTGGTAAATTTTGCAATAAAATATAACTATTAGAACTTATAAACTTATACGCTCTTCGATTATAGAGAGCTTATAACGTCTATTTAGAGCCTATAAGCTCTTTAAAACAAGTTTATGAGACACCCTTTATGTTAAAATGTTCTACTTTATGAATCATTTAATCTTTGAAAAAAAAAAAACACTAATGATATCACATATGTATTGCAGTATAATACAATGCAAATGATGTATGAGACCATCTACAAGGCTTTAAAGGAGGAAGGACTGGATAGTGAATATGAACCCCAAGATTATCTTAATTTCTTTTGCCTCGGGAATCGAGAGGACGAAGATGCATGCACTAGCGAGAAAAAAAGTAGCGTTGGAAGTACTCCACAAGTACGATTATCGACTCATTGACTTAGAGGGTGTTTGGCTAAGCTTATAAGCTCTTTTAAACATCTTATAAAATGTTTGAGAGCTTATAAGCTCTATGAAAGTGTTTGGATATAATTTCTTTTAAAAAGAGCTTATAAGACCAAAAAATAAGATGTTTGGGTCTTATAAGCAAATAAAAAATAAGTTGGCCAAACCCACCTTATTTCAAAATCTTAAATTTTAGATGTTGTTTATATTTTTAAAATGCACAAATAACTCTAGTTAACTCTCTCATTTCCAACAATACTTTTCTTCGAAAAATATTTATTTTTATTATTGCACAAATTATCTCGTATAACATTTGAAAACATCTTATAAGTTCAATAGTCTTATTTTATCCAAACACTTAAGAACTTATATTTTAAATAAGACCAAACATCTTAGGGCCCAATTAGATGGCATATCCATCTCCGAGAATTTTTTTTCAAGGTAAAAATGAGAAATGTGATTTGGAAGATGAGATTTTTAACAGAAAAATAAGTAATGATTGTGGTTGATGTGATATGTTTTTTATTGTGAGAAATTTATTTGAGTTGGTATTTAAATATAATTTTTATTAAATATGATTAGTCAAACTCGTTGATTTAGACGTCCGAAAATAGTCACAATGGATCTTATTTTAAACGTTACATTATTTTGTATTAGAATATGTAATTAAATTAATTTTTTGCTTTGAAAGATAGTCGGAAAAACTATTTTAATTGATTGTATTAACTGTCAAATCATAAATAGTAAAATTAATTTGTTAAAAAAAATGAAATTATTTGTAATTTTGAGAGATTTTTTTAGAAGAATTTTTTCAAGAAATGCAAAACAAATGCATTTTTTATAGTTTTTTTCTCCAATTTTTTTTTTTGAAGGAGGAGTAGGCCATCCAATTGGCCCCTTACAAGCTCTTAAAACATCTTATAAGGTGTAAGAACTTATAAGATGTTTTAAATAAGCTTAGCCAAACACCCTCTTAATGCGATTCTTTTATACTAGTCTTGGTTTTCACATGTGTATATATATATTTATATATATATGTGTGTGTGTGTGTGTATATATAGGCGCTCACTCGGAAAAACCGACGATTCATGATCTATGTCCATTCGAAGGGAATGATAGTGGACGACGAATATGTGATAATAGGCTCCGCTAACATCAATCAACGCTCTTTGGAAGGCATTAGAGATACAGAAATCGCGATGGGGGCTTATCAGCCTGAGTATACGTGGGCAAGAAGTGGCGATAATCCACACGGGCAGGTAAAAAATGTAACAAAAAAACGAAACTTGAGATCAAAAATATGAACTTTATAAAGTTGCGTATAAGTTTTCGAAAACTTATTTTGAGAGCTTATAAACGTATTCTTTATTCGTTTAAAACTGTGTTTAAAAAGGCGTGTGTTGGGCACGCTTTTTTGCGCTCTGAAGTATGGGGCATAATATTAGCAAAAAATTTAAATTTGGACTTTTTTGAAATTAGCCATCCTATTTCTAGTCCACTTATATATAATATTTTATTAAGAAATTTAAAGTCGACAACTATTCAATTAAGTCAAACAATTAAAAGCCATTTTCAAGTTCATATCAAATTTTAAAAAAATTCTTTTCAGATTTTCAACAATCACTTACTTCTTTTTCCCATGCACGACACGTTAGAACTTAAAAAGTCTTCCTTTTTGAGAAATTTATATCCAGGAACAAAGTTTATATTTTTTCTCTTTAATATTCTTCGGGAATACTTGGAGTTTCAAGTGTACTATTTTGATTTCTTTCTAATGTATTTACATCACATGTAAGAAAACCTTTTAACTTGCATGGTTAAATATATTAATTTTAGAACTCTATCTATCGATTATTAACTTCATTTTTCCTCCAAAGTTGTGTAATTTTCCACTAATTTACATCAAACTTATATATAATTTATATGTTTTCCTTTTTAAACATTGGACTTTAAAATTGTTGAAACTATTTGTAACGAAGTTATATATATATATATATATATATATATATATATTGTGGAGCAGATTTACGGATATAGAATGTCGTTGTGGGCGGAGCACACGTGCAAATTAGAGGATTGTTACGAAGAGCCACAGAGTTTGGAGTGTGTGAGGCATATGAGATGGGTTGGTGAGCAAAACTGGAAACAGTTTGCTAGTACTGATATAACTGAAATGAAAAGCCATTTGCTGAAATATCCAGTTGAAGTTAGTAGAATGGGAAAAGTTAAGCCTTTTCCGGGCCACGAAACGTTTCCCGATATGGGTGGCAAAATAACGGGAACGTTTAGTGGCGTGCAAGAAAATCTCACTATTTGATCTGATCTGATCGAATTGTTATGATTCTTAAGAGGTCTCGAGACAGTTATAATGCAGAATATTGTTCGGAAGTTAACAATTTTGATAGTTACATTGCATAGGATGTTGTAATGATAGTTAAAAGTTGTTTTTGTGCTTTTCAAATATCATGTACATTTTTTTTATTTTAGGATTATATAGTGTAAATAATGGAGTGATTTTGGAATGTTTTTGATTTTGGGATTAAAATATTTAATTATCGTAAAAATGTGATACTACAATGTTGTTTATGTAGTCTTGAATCGAATAGTGAGTAGTGAAAACGTTCCATCAAAAATTTCTCTTGATTTTAGTAAAGGGTCATCAAACTGCTCTTGTAGGGTCTTAATATAAAATAATTTCGAAAAAAAATTAATTTATTAAATCTTTATTTAATTACGAAAGATAATTTAGTCCAAAATAATTAATCATAACTTTTCGGGGTTTAAAAAAAAGTTTTTAAAATTAGTTTTTGAGATTGAGAAATATATTCATGAGAGTTTTAGATATAAAATTTATTTTAATAGGATTAGTTAAAAAAAATCATAATCAACTTTACAAACATTAAATGTACAAAGTTACTTGTACATCCATAGAACATGACCTATTGTAGTCATTGCTTCTATTCTATGGTACATATGTAGAAAATTAAGATAGTATTATAAGTGAATAAAATTGATGGACTTAATTCAAGGTTGGTTTGTTTTTTAGTGATATCATTTTACACTTTAATGTAAAAAAATTTAGATTTAATCTCATATTGTTATAAATCATGATTGTTCTTTTTTTTTATTTAAAATCTTTCAAAATATTGAAAAAGTCTATGGTTCATGCTTCAAAAAATTAATTATTCAAATTTATTGGGTCAATTATCTCATCATCCCTAATAAAACAAATTGAAGGACGTGAACGTGTAAATGGTCCCTCGTGATATTTTTAAATTGAAAAAGAAAGATTAAAAAAATCCAAAATTGTTTGAATATTTCTCACCTACCCACACAACATCACATTCCAAACTTACCACACATAAATTGCAAGTGAGTATTAACAATTATTGGAATTGATATTGCCACTTCATATTGCCTTTAGCAATTATTTTTGAAATGATTAAATTGCTCATTAATATATATATATATATATGTAAATATAATATTATTTTATATTGTATTATATTATATTATATTATATCGTGAGTGGTAACAGCTCATATCCTTGCAATAGTGAAGGAAGGCCACCCATCAAAATGTGTAGGCAAAAGTATACAATTTTGATTCATTTTATTTTAAAATTAGCATGCAAAACGAATAATTAAATAAAATAAGTAAAACTTAGTAATCATTCAGATTTAATAATACTTCAAAAGTAAATTTATTGAAACGCATTTAAATAGACATTTTAAACCTAATAACTTATATAATTGTTTGAATTAAAGTCTCATCATTTGTTTTAAATTCTAAATAATTTGACTTTAGTACATAATATAGATTTTTCTAATACATAGATGGCAATCCACGTAACAAAGATTTGGTATAGATTGATTATTACAAGTTCACATTGTAATATTTATTCCCTAAAGTTCATGTAATAAATCCACGTACACTAGATATCGTTAGTTATATTTATGAGCTCTTTCGCTACTTTCTTAATAGTAGAATTATTTTTCTAGTTCTTAGTAGTTATTTTCTGTAGTGCTTGTTAATTAATTATAAATAGTATGAATTAATTGAAAATGATTATTATTCAATATTTATAACATGTTATTTCAAACATGAAAACAAAACAAAAAAATAACAAATCTTATTCCCATACAAAAATAATAATTGGCCTCGTGACCTTAAATTCAGCATTTAAAATTGGCAGTAAGTATCATAGATCTGAACAAAGTCGTACGACTACTAGATCTATATATTGAATATTAATCAAGATTTGGATCCGATTTTCCTAATTTCTTTATTCAAAAGGGTAATCCCGTCAATTCCTTCATTCACAATCAATCATTCAAACTAGACTGCCCAAACTTGCCCATAGCCATATATATAATTTTGGCAAAATTACACATAAACCCCCTTCTTTATCATATAATTACCAAAATTCTCTTTTATTTTTTAGAATTAGATAAAATCACCCTTATATTAAGTTAATCCATACAATTACATCATTTATGTATTTGAATATTCTTATAATTTTATTGTTTAATAAACTTTATAACTAAATGTTTTGAAGGTTGCGCCAATATGGGTGTAAATGATCTAGTCGAGCTGCGTGAGGCGCTGTTCAAGGTTATTTACATTACAATCGAGTTTCAAAATTTGTGTTTGAGCTTGTTTGAATACTAAAGCAACTGAGCTTAAACGAGTTTTAATTTAACCGAACACGAGTCGAGTTCGAGTAGTTTAAGTTTTTTGTACATATTTTTTTTTTATTTTTTCTTAATCGAAACGAGCTCAAGCCGAGTATCAAAACATGTCAAATATAAGAATTCGTTCAAGTTTAATTTGATAAATTAACAATTGAACTGGAACCGAATATTAAGTAGTTTGATTTATTTTTCAGTCTTATAATTAGACAATAAAGAAGGGGAATGTGTGCAATTTTCTCTAAAATTTTCCCATATATACAAATAAATCCCCACCGCATTTCTTCATACTCACAAAATAGAAGTAAAAGTAAATCTCACATCACATCACCCATCCATTCCCCAACACAGGTGAAGTGATACACAATGGTCGCCACAGTTAACGGCTCATCACCACCGTTCAAGTTCCTGATCTACGGCCGCACGGGCTGGATAGGTGGGTTACTGGGCAAGCTCTGTGAAGCCCAGAACATCGAATACGTGTATGGCTCCGGCCGGCTCGAGAACCGCCCCTCGCTTGAGGCCGACATCGCCACCGTCCAACCGACGCACGTTTTCAACGCCGCCGGAGTTACCGGGCGTCCGAACGTGGACTGGTGCGAGTCGCATAAGGTGGAGACGATCAGGACCAACGTTGTTGGGACGCTGACGCTGGCCGACGTGTGCCGGGATAAGGGACTTGTGTTGATTAACTACGCGACGGGATGTATCTTCGAGTACGATGCAGAGCATACGCTTGGGTCCGGTGTTGGGTTCAAGGAGGAGGATACGCCTAATTTCATTGGATCGTTTTATTCCAAGACCAAAGCTATGGTGAGGTTTTTTGCGATTGTATTTGATTTGATTTGTGTGGGTTTTTTGAATCTGTGGAGTGTGTGTTCGAGTTTTATTGATCTTGGATATGGATCTTTGTGTCTGAATATATTTTATACTGTGTACATTTGATGATAATGCTATCGATATCGAGAACTGATTTGATTTAGTCTTGTTGTTTGGTGAGAGATTGAGTTGGAGAGTAAATGTGTTCTTGCATCGTATCATGTAGGTCATAGATCTTGCAATGATTGAAGGTAGATCTTGTTTTTCAGTAAAAGGGTCCATCTTGGTAAATGGTGGAGATATATTGGTTTGGTATTGCGGATTTATTTTAAGCGATTGTAACTAGTGCGATTGAAGGAGTGAATCTGGATAAAGATTTGATTTTTGGAATGTCAATGCGGGTTAGGGTCAAATATTTTGTTCCATCGTTCGAAATCCTATCTGAATCTTACTTAGTCTAGCTGGTTGTGACTTGTGGTGGTGCAACTTAGGCTGTTTTTCTCTTGCAAGCTTCAAAAGTTACTATTAGAGATTCGTTGGTAGATTGCATTCTTCATAGAGTGGTTATCAGAGCTTTTGAATAGTGATTTAGGATTTAAGGCATGCTATATACATTACCAAATATGTGTGTATGCATTACTATGTGCATAGAATGGAACTCCAATTCCTATCGCTTGAAGCTATAAAATAACAATAACGATGACAATATGTACGATCAATTGATTCCCATTTTCTATATTTTCATCTGTCATTTGATTAAAGGTAAACTATCATTTACCAGTGCACTTTTTGTAATTTGAAGGACTTCAAATGGAGTGTCATGGATAATACATCATGTTACAAGTTATTCTCATAGTTCTAGTGTTCCAAGTAATCCTCATCCTTATAGTTGTTTCCTTTTTACTTATGTTGTCAGGTCGAGGATCTACTAAGGAACTACGAGAACGTCTGCACGCTGCGTGTAAGAATGCCCATCTCATCCGATCTGTCTAATCCTCGTAATTTCATTACAAAGATAACACGGTACGAGAAGGTTGTCGACATTCCCAACTCCATGACAATCTTGGACGAGCTTTTACCCATATCCATCGAGATGGCAAAAAGGAATCTCACTGGAATCTACAACTTCACGAACCCTGGCGTTGTGAGCCACAACGAGATCTTGGAGATGTATCGCGAATACATAGACCCAAATTTCACGTGGAAAAATTTCACACTCGAGGAACAGGCTAAGGTGATTGTTGCACCGAGGAGTAATAACGAACTCGATGCAACCAAACTGAAGAATGAATTTCCTGAATTATTGTCGATCAAGGACTCACTTATTCAGAATGTTTTCAAGCCAAATCGAAAGACCCCTGTTGCTTGATACGTGTGTTTTAAGCTGAGATCGATTCTTTTTACTCGGATACTTGCTACACGTGTATTCGTCTTTTACTTGCATGGGTTTTCTTGTTGGTTTTTGTGTTATGTTTTGTGTTAGTCTTGCAATGCTGAATAAACTCAATACTGGTCAATTTAAGAGATGTTCTTTATATTATTAAAGTTCTGATGGTATATGTTGCATAGTTTTTACTTTATATACTGAACCTTTTCCAGCAATTTGGATTTATAAGTCATCAGAATAATTATTGGTGGTGTTACAGCTTTTTTTTTTTTTTGGATGACGAGGGTAACCCGCAGCCGCTACCGTGAGGTGCGCACTGGGTAAACCCCGCTCTTGTGCAGGTGGTGTTACAGCTTTGTTTGCATAGGAAGTTGTTGAAGACGAGGCCCGGGTTCAGCAGGGTTGATGATTTGGGTACCGTATGCAAACTCGAGGATTAAAATAAATACGTTACTTTAAGATTATGCAAGATTAGTATTTTAAAAATTAAATTTTAGTGATTATACAATAGAGTTTTTGAATAATTATAAATCTTAACATAGTATTGTAATATAGTATCTACTATATTGTAAGATAGACTTTTCATTAATTGTATTTGACTTTTTTGCCATTGACAAATGGATATATTAGATACATCAAAAAAAATTATTTGGATGCTTTTAAAATAGACTACATAGAAATAGATTAAAGCTGATTACTCATATTAAAATATTTCCCTAGCCCAATTTTGACCCAGTGGGTTGACCCCAATTTTGAGAAATTTGTCCATTTATAATAGCAAAAATAGAAAATAGAATATGTAGATATATATTATTGTTAAATATATGTGAATTTTATATTCATATGATATGCACTGGTTTTAAATATTAAATGTGTGTAATAACATACGTAATTCAGTAAAAATAAACAAAACATACAAAATAAGTTAACACTCTTTTGAAGCAGTTTCTAGGTAGACAGAGATTATATTACCGAAGGACCCAACAAAATATTTAGAAGCTTTGATACAAGTGCCTCAATCAATTTCATTAACATGTAGAATACGGCCACAGTATGTCGTCTTTTACATAGAAATGAAGAAAAAAGAATTGCAACAACGATGAAACTACGGGATTATTTTCTGCGGTGAAACAAGTAGTGTCCACAAGAGCCAACTTCATGGCATGTGGTTTAGTGACCATTTGCAATGGTGCCATTCTCAGAAGCCTTCTTGGCGTAAAATCTTCTGTACTTGGAATCAACTTCAGTGAGATAGTATGTGCCTGGTGCAAGAAGACTAATGTCCTTGCTCGTTACAAAGTCCTTGCCTCCATACCTATGCTCCATCACCTTCATAGTCTCGACAAATTTTTCTGGGGCGTACTGTTTCAATAAAAATTGTATTACAATTTACAACCACTTGCTAAAAAACAAGGATTTCAAATAAAATGAGTTCTGGATTGTAGGATTATATATAGTGATATCGGCATTTCACTATATGACTTATCGAATCTAATAGCTCACAGCCCCAATCGTGTAGTAGCATGAAATTTGCACAAATGACGGAAGTACTTTGAGGGGAGGGAAATGAAATCACAAGTAGATTCCATAGTTTTTCTATCAAGTAATAAGGGATGTGTTTGGTTTAATGGATTTAGATTTGATTTCAATTGATTCCAAATTAGGTGGATTTGAAATCCACCATTATGATTGAGAAAATAGCTCAGAATGATTTTCAAGGCGCTTAAAATTTGGAAGTTCAACAGATTTATTGATCAATTTGAAGTTTATAGCTTTCAAATTATTCTAATCCAAACGCAAGCTATGAGAATGGAGGTAAAATCAACATACCTCATGCCTCGACTTCAACTTCTCCGAAACATTCATTACGGTGGCAATGTTGGACAGGCTAAAAGGATGTTGACCCTCGTTAAGACGGAGAGAAAACATTGTGGCTGTCAGACCACTTCCATAGGAAAATAGTATAACCCTCTGCCCAGCCTAAAAGAGCATTCAAAAACATACTGTCATTTTCTATTTCGTCAACATTAATAAAACCAAAAGAAATGAAACTGAAAAGATTTGTAGTCTTTACCAGAGTGGTATTTTTGTTGTGCAGGAGGGACGCAAATGCAGCATAAAGTGATGCAGTATACATGTTCCCGACTTGTTTTGGGATCAGAGTGGATGGTTGCACCTTCGCATCATAAAATGGCTTTGCAACTTGTTGGGATGCCTGGAAAATTAATGCACAAAGTCTATATCTTAGCATGTGGAATTCCTATACATGATTAAACCTAAGCAACCAATCAGTTATAAACTTAAAGAGGCAGTCAGATTATTCAGACCTTCTCAAGATCGCGGCTTTGGTAGCTTTCTTCGTTGGTTAATGATGAAAATGGTGACAGCTTTTCTTTAGCAGCTTCATCGATGGAGCTGCAAATAAATAACAGATAAAAAAGATAAGCAGACACCTTTTTGACAAAATTAGGATTCTTATAAAGATGAAGAAAATATTAACCTGGCATTCCGTGAAAAGTCATTGAATAGCAATCTAGCGAAGCTCTTCTGTACAAGCTGCAGGATTCAAGTAAAATGTTTAACAAAAATTATATGCAGTCGATATATCATGTTTATTTAGAGATATCCAGGATACCTAAAACTGCACTCTGTAAAGTGCCCCAGTTTTAAATTAATTACCTTGTTATATGGAGAATGAAATACAAAGTAGTCAGCATCATTAGCTGAAAACTGCTTTCCCTCAAGCTTCTCGTACCTATTATATGTACAACAGTTAAGTAGCCAATGATTAAATTCAGAGAAAAAGAGAAAGAAGAAGAGAAAAATGTAATTTTGGAGGATCTTACTTATAGCACAAGCTTTTGTAACAAGAATCAAGCGCCATGAGGTAACAAGTCTGAGAAAGCTTGCCATCAACAACCTACAACACACACATTGTTGTGAGTTCAAAGTATAATTTGTAATTCTCCTAAAAACCAACCAAAGCACAAGGTTTTGAATATCGTACACGAATGCGAAATTATTAAGACATGTAACAGACTACAACCGAAACCAAGTAGAAGAGATAAAAAAGAGGATTACTGGATATTCACTAGCGAGATCTGGCTTGTAGAAATCATAAGCATGAGACATGTGACTCGCCCTAAGCTTGCTTTCAAAAACAATAGGAGCATTTGGCCCTATTAGCATGGCAACAGCTGCTGCTCCTCCAGTTGGCCTAGCTGGTCCCTCTGCATAGACCTATTACATGAAGCTAACTGGTAAATGGACGAAACAAGAATTCCAGAGAATCTAAATCAATGCTCATGTTAGTACATGGGTGAGACAAAGAATTCCATTAGTAAAGAAGAAAAATATGGGAATATTTTCAAATCAGTCAAGAGAAATAAAGAACCCCTCTTAATCAGAAAAAAGAATACAGAAGTGCTTGCATTGTTAATTTAGTCCTTTTTGTGAAGAATGCTAGTTCAAGAATAGAAGTGTACAAAGGTGATGTACTCACCGCACTGTCTGTGCATACAACAAGCCCAAATCGTCCATCCCATGAATTGCTCTCCACCCAGTTGACACAGTTAAATAGTGCAGCGGTACCCCCATAGCATGCATTGGTTGAGTCAACACCTTCTATATCGGTATTTCCACATTTCTGGTATTGCGCACATAAAAGAAAAAAGATGAGTATATGTTAAAATATATATTTAACCAACCATGCACAGGAAAGAAGCCCAACTATGATGGTGAGCTGAAATAATTCATTGAAATGCTACATGCATTGATACATGCAAGCATGGCCTTGGTAGCAAATAAAGAAACTCTTAATTGTAAACTTTAAGCAAGAAAAATAAATTATGCCCAGTTGTAGTGAATGGATCAAGACTTAAAAGATTTTTCTATGGCTTGTGTTTCCAAAAGCAAAGCATTGGGGACGACACTTATAACATTTAAGACTAAAATTGCTGGAATTATAGTTGCTATAGGAACTTCAAACATTCCTAATTCATGATTAAAGCATACTACTTCCAACAATAGAACAGCACCTAGTTGTGTAAAAATGCAAATCAAAATCTGAAATACCTCAAAGATTGGCATGATAAATGTCTTAATGGATTTGCTTTTGTCGAGTACAGTCTCACTTCCAACTTCCAGACGCCCAATCTCCTTCGGGCCAACCCCGTACTTCTCAAGAAGTGAAGTGACAGCTGTCATACTGAAGATCATAGAGTCAAAAATAGTTCATAAAAGTTTTAAAGAAGATAGTTTGTCAGAACAACTGTCCGAGAGTAATAACTAAGCTAGAGAAAATAGATCTCTTTCCAAGGCTAAGGAAAATAAATTAATATAGAATTCACCAGAAGTAACATTAAAGATCTTCTCTAGCTTCAGTTCACATCATTTTGAAAACTAAAAACTGAATATAATTTGAAAATCGGTACAGTATAAATTAATTACAATATCTGACTTTTACTCTAACAAAGACCCCCATGATCTTTCATTATATGTTGCATAATTATTCTTGAATCCACTCAAATATGTGTATCGGTGAAAATATGTTTATTTCCTCTTTCCCCTGGCTTGCATCGAGAATTTAGAACACTTATTGTAACAGAACATCAATTCAATACCTCATGGAAATGACATCTTCGACATCGCTACAAAATGCCATGCAATCTTGGCCAAGTCCAATTGTGTATTTCCCCTTGCTTGCTCCATCATGAGCTTCCAGCACTTCCTGTTGCACATAGAACAACATTCATCAGGAAAAAGTAAATCCAGTTCCGCAGTTGTCTAATCAATATTCTCTTAATCACTACTACAAATACGCAATCAGTCGTAACAAGAACAATAAAATTGTTCTGAACGATGCTAAGATCTGTTCTTCTCCTCTCTTAATGATCAAAAAATGTAGCAAAACCAAAACTGACAAAGAAACAAAATCTACGCCACGTGAATCTGAAAATTAAAAATCAGAAATCAGAAAAGCGTCACAAAATAAGCTTAAAAAAGGATTCAATATCTCATACAAGCATAGAAATTATCAGGTATATCCTCTCAACAAAACTCAAATCACCACCAAATCAGAGTTATACTGCTCTTCTAGCTCGACTCCATTTCTCACCGTCAGAAGTTTCATTTCATTCCATAAATCCATAAACATAAACACCAAAACAGCAAGCGAAAGCAAGGAAAAAAAGCAAAAAAAAAAAAAAAAAAAAAAACTCGTAGAACACGTACGTAGCTCCACGTTTCATGTTTTTCGACGATTCGATTAAACATATGCCAACAAAAACAGCCAAAAAAAAAAAAGCTGGAAAAAATCACCTGCTGGATGCAAGTAGGAGGAAAGTAAATCTCCATAGCGAGAATTCCGACATTCTTGGCCATCTCCATACAATTAAAGAAATGCAGGAAAAAGTAGATCGATAAGAGCTTTTCTTCCTCAAATCACAAACGGCTTCTCCTTCGTTGTTCTTCTTCAGAGAGAGAGATTTGAATCTTATGATACGCCGTTGGGGTGATGGTTAGTATTTATAGTAGTGAAGAATGTGTGTGTGTGTGTGTGTGTGTGAGAATAAGTCGCCCATTTTTTTTGTGCATTTTTCCCATTTTCTTTGCTCCCACACCACAGCACCCAAATGCTGAATTTCACCTATTTCCACTTACCAACCCATTTTTCCAATATATATAAAATATAATAATCACTTTTTTTTAGTAACATTTTATTGAATTTTCTTTCTTCATTTTTTTTACATTAAATTCTTTATATGATACATAATATGAAATATGAAATCGTGATAAATTTAATTTCTTAATCCTTTCAAAAAGTGGTATATCATTACAAAGAGCCAATCAAATAGTCAACAAATAGTATTAGATAATTTTTTTATTATTACTTATTACTTAGGAAAGTTAATAGACATGTAAATTTACATTTTACTCGAATTTGAGTTTAATTTTTAAAATTCAATTAAGAAAGTGGAGTTCATTATGAATTAATTAATATTCACTAATACGTTGAAGTTAAAGAAGGGTATCAATAATCAATATCATCAACTGTTTATGAGATTTTTAACTATGTTTTATTTTATTCCTCTTTTTAAAACTTCTATCCTTATATCAAATATATTTAATTATTAAGTTTTATATTCCACTTAGATTATAGTTACATTTTAAGATTTAGTTTTTAGTTACTTTTCCATGCTCATTATTTTTATTGGTGAATTGTAATAAATACATATAATTCCGGTCATTGTAAGAGGACCTACCCATCTATAATGATATTTTTTGAATAAATTAAATTTTTTAGTACACTTCATATTTAGTAGCTTATCCTTTACTAGAATAAATATAAGTTTGTATGAACATGATTAAATATAATTTCACAAAAATTATTTTTCAATTTCGTATATCTTTTTAAAGTTAAAAGGACAAAAGTGTCATTTAGCCATTTTCTAGCTTTGATCCAACGGTCAATCTAATAGAAGGGTCTATATGCGAAAAATTCGTACTTCAGGGGGGTTTATGTCATAGGTAGATACCTTTAGGGGTCGTAGATGCAAAAAACCACTATGTTTATATTAAAAAATGAAATAACTCCAAAAGGTTGCAATCATAAATCCACTTGTCGACTTTAGTAGATAGTATCAATTAATTTCAAGTACCAATGTGGAATGTTTAAACTTAGTTTTTCACATTTTCAACACTATATTTTCCTTGATAATTCGATTTTATTAAAGATTTCTAATTCACTCAAAATTGATTTTTAGTAATTAAATAGAATATCTATATTTATTTTCTGTTGTATATAATTAATCTTAACCATACAAATTCCATAATCAACCAATGAAATTCACTTATATAATTCATTAAATTTAGACCAGGTCCCAATTCTCTTTAATCAATTCTCATACTCTTAATATTCAATATTACATTGAAAAACGATATATATTATATATTATATACCATCGTTTTAATATGATCGACTGATTAATTTATAAAATATGATTGCAATAAATATATATTAAAATCAAGTAATTATAAATAATTTTATATCAAAATTAAGAAAAAATAATAATCAATAATATATAAGAATTGCCACTGCTTACTTTTAAACTTTTAAATATGAATATAAATAAAGCTGCTCCAGCGTGTGAAGGACTATAGTTTGGTCTCCATCAACATCGAGAAGTTGGTTTATTTAATTTCTTCAAGCATGTTTTATCTTTTAAATTAATGATACTTGACTAAGTTAGATCATTAGATGAATTTGATAAGAAATAACCTTCAATATTTAATATTTAATATTCTTATTTGATTTTTTTAAAGCTCAATATGTTATTTTCTTTACTATATTTCTTTTAGGTATTTAGAATAACTAAAAAGATTAAAATTTTAAAACTAAAACCATAACTAGTAAAGCTATCAATTTGGAAACTTTTAGATAAAGGTTCCTATTACTACCATTTGTTAATTCTTAATCTTAAATTAAAGATTAAAGACAATTTGAGTTCAAAATTTTCTAATCGTAATTCGGGATTCTATGCAATGATTTTTTTATTTTTTTTAGAAATAATATTTAGAAATAATCGATTGAACTGAAAATTATTATCATAATTCATAAGTTTCCAGGACAGAGAATTTGTTTTTAAGAAGTTTTATTAAATTTTAATAATATTTATTTGTGAGTTATATTGACCAAGACACCCCGTAATGTTACGTTTACGAAATTCCTGTAATTAGCCTTATCTTGTAGTGTAATTTAATGTTTACAAATATACGTATAATTAATGTCTTGTAGTGTAATTAAAAAAAATACCATATTCAACATTAACATTTGGACGCGGATTATATATATATATATATTGAACTATGGATAAATAAAATAAAATATGAGATTAGAATTCTATAATTAATTAATTCTGCACTCATGTACTGTTTGATTATCAATTTGAATATATTGTCAATCAGAGATGTGGAGTTGTCAATATGGACAAATGAAGTTGTGAATATTATGCATGTGACACCCAAACCTAACCCCACTTTGTTTAACATTTGGGATCTCACACACTTTACTAGGTAGTTATAAATTAAAGAGTTACAAATTCTTTGGAATCTCCGTCAATATCTTATGATATGATCACATATATATATATATATATATTCTACATATTTATAATTAAATTTTTATAATATTTTATTTTAATAATAATAGAATTTTCACTCATGTTAACTTATGATCATATCATCAAGAAATAATATATTTTATTAATGTATTACTAACAAATTAATAACAACAAAAAATGACAAAAAAGCTAAAATCGTCAATCCGCCCGCTAAATCCAACAACCCGATCGAACTGAACTGCTTGGTTTGAAAAAATAAATGTGTAATTTCATATTGCTATTTTGTCATCCGCTCATGTTGGATCGACGGGAACTGAACTGAACTGCATTCGTGTTTTTGTCTCTGATATGGATAACAATATTATGGTTCTAATATCATAAACGACCCATAGGTAATACGACCCATATGGAATACAACCCATATGGAATACAACCCATATGAAATACGACCCATAGGTAATACGACCCATATGGAATATAACCCATATGACATACGACCCATATGGCATACGACCCATATGGACTACAACCCACTAGAATTATAAGGATAAATCTGATAGGGTTTAATTTACACAACGGTCCTTACAAACCGGTTAATTGCATTACAAGCCCCCCCCTCTTCTCTATAAATACTCGGGTGAGGTTCATTGGAAGGGAGATTGGTTAGTACGTATCCTCTCTACTACCGAGCTAGGCTCGGCTTGATTGGGTTGTTAGATTTTGACCTAGATCAGTCTCAAAATTATGTTTGATTTCAAAATATCGAACAAGTCATAGAAAACGTGACCCTAATTGAAACTATGTTAAATGGTGGATTAATTATTAATTAGTAAGTGAAATGAAATGAAATAGTCCAAGTACTAATGTGCCTAAATAGGTATAATTGTACACCTAATTCGGGCACATTAGTACTTGGAGTATTCCATATAAGTACTAATGAACAAAATAATGACCCTAGCTAGCATTTGAAAAAACCACAAGAATAGTTCAATGCAAATGAAATTTCTTATTGCATCTCTTATTACAAAAATAGAATAACAATTATACCTAATTTAGGCACATTAGTACTTGGAAGTTGGAATATTTCATTTTAAGTACTAATGACAAATTGCCCCTAGCTAGCATTTCTAAAACCACAAAACATATATTAATAATGAATGACATGTATGATTTTTGAATTTTATTATAAATTCAATAATTAATTCACTAACTTGTAATATAAATTGCAACATAATTTACAATAGAATTATATTTAGTTCAAAAATGATGCACGTGACTTTGCCTAATTGTAGATCATGTAGATCACGTCCACGTGACTGCTACTTAAAGCCCCACTTGTATATATATCTTATAAGTTATAACTTATGAGTTATAAGATGATAAAGTTGAATAGATATTCTCAATATAAAGGAACAAAATCTTTTGACAAAAGTTCCTGATATGAATTATAAAGTGCAAAAATCCATAATTAGCACTGTTGCCTAAATATTTTATTTTACATAAATCCATCATTAGCATTATTTTCAAATTATAAAATTATTCAATTTTCTATGTTCATACGACAGCCAAAGCTGACCATTTATATATGTTTATGACTCACTTTTGTGCCCATTCCTAAATTAAATTTTCATGTCACATATATTTGATTGTATATATTCCACGTCACATATAAATTACAATACTTATATAATTAATACATATAAGCTATAATTTGAAACATGAACAAACGTAGAGAAGTTGACCTGGCAAATTACCAAAAAGAAAAGAAAAGAAAAAAAGTCAATAGGGGCGAGCTCAAATTAGTCTAAATAATTTACCCACGTAATTAATTACGTGAATATATATTATTGTACTTACTTAAATAGCTTAGTTAGAATATATATACATATTTTACACTTTTATAAATTTACTTCAACTATATATACATGTCTAATCTATATAACTATTTTAAAGTATATTAATCATATGAATCTCATACAACTTCAAAAAAGTAAGTAGTATACAATGTTCATTTTCCACATTAAATTAAACTCAAAATTAAATGATAACTTAAAATTTAAATTTCTCACTTGAGATTTAAATATACATATAAAATCTCAAAATCTGTTTTGAAATATAATGGTGATACTAAATAGATATGAAAATTAATAATTTGAAAATATAACTACAAGTTTTAATTTGCAATACAACAATGACTGTGAGTATTATTATTACCCAATAAAATAATAATAATTGATTTTCCCTCTCATAAAAATCATAATAAATTAATAAGCTAACAAAATAGGAATTAGGCCAAAATAGGAAATTTGTCAAACTAAAACTTGATCAATTGCAAGAAAAAAAAAACATGAAAGTGATGGTCTATATATATAATATTATAATATATCAACTCATTAAATACTTAATAACAAAGTTGATTTTTACCTATACTTCAGGTAGGAACCAATGTCTTTTAAGTGAACTATAGCACATAATAACTTTTTGACTTACCAAAGTCAATGTAGCATTCTGTCACCGCTGTTATTATTTACATTTTCTTATTGAAATTTTGATAAATATTGTGAATTTTCACAAGATCAAGAAATTGTGAGCGATATATAATTCTATATGTTCCAAAATAAAAAATGTTAGCCATCTAGAAATTTCAATGCGTTACTATGTCATAATTAAATATAATTAAATTTGTTAGGATAAATATTGAATAGCGGAGCTTCGTAATGTGCAGGTTTGATGGATATTGTAAGATTCGAGATTTGCCCCAGACTCGGTTATACTCGGACTCGCTTTAGATCTGGTGGGTACTCGTAAGTCCGGTTCCTACTAGGCGGACCGATAAATCATAATTTTAAAATTTTTTCCCTTTTATTTTCGCACAAATACATTCAAAATAGATACTAATAACACCAAGTCAATGTGAATAAAAAATACATAAAATTCAATATTAAAAATACATAAAAATAAAATAAATAAATACTTAGGTCGTTTCCAAAAGTTCAAATTTAAATAGGTAAAGTATTCAAATAATTAAATATTTTACAATAATACTTAATTAGTTCACATTCAAATAAAGCTAAAGTCTTAAAATGGCTAAACCCTAAATTTTATTAATAATTAAATATATATAACATAAATATATATAATAAATAATCGGGAATACGGGTCTGGGGCGAGTATATGGTGGGACCTGACCCGACCGATTTTTGATACCAAATGCAGACTCGATCTCAGTTTTTTGGACTCAAATCCGACCCTGTCAAAATGGATCGAGAACGAATATTCACTTCATCCGTCCCATTGCCATTCTAGAACTTGAACTCTAATATTGATTCTTTATGGGATTTTTCTAGCCACATCAGAATTCTAAAGTAAAGTAATATACTTGCAAACATATTAATAAATACAATAGTCTTTTCTTTTTTTGTATTTATTATAAACACAATATACTAATTTTTACAGACCAAAAATAATAAAAGCCACAAAATCACAAAACTAAAATTATTAATTTGGGCTGGGCTTTATATAAAGAATGAGAGCCCTTGTGGAAACCAACACTCTTTGCATTGGACTTTCCATACATTTTACTAGGGAAAAAATGTATTTAAACTTAAAAGGGCAAAGTGCACTTCACCCCCTCAAAAAATTTATATTTTGCACTTTCCCCCCTAAAAACACAAAAAAGAGACATTGCCCCCTAAAAATTTGATATATGCATCACTTTGCCCCAATTACTATTTTCCGGCCAAATTGTGATCGGAAATCATTTAAATGATTTTTCCGTCAAGAGCATTACCATCTTTACTATTTTTTGTGATTCTCTCACATGCATGAATTTGAGCCAAAATCATAGTACCTCTCTAACATATCATCTTAGAGCTGCAAAATTTTCACCATGATATCATCTTGCATATAAAGAATGGTAGAAAAAGCTTATCAGAATAGGAACTCACATCAAATGCATGATGAGATCATGATGAGTATTTTGCAACACTAAGATGATATATTAGAGAAGCACAACGATTTTGGGCCCAAATCCGGATATGTGATAGAATCACGGATAAATGGTAAAGACGATAATGTTCTTGACGAAAAAATCATTTCAATAATTTCCGATTAAATTTAGCCGAAAAATAGTAATTGGGGCAAAGTAATGCATATATCAAATTTTTAGGGGGCAATGTCTCTTTTTTGTGTTTTTAGGGGGGAAAGTGCAAAATACAAATTTTTTGAAGGGGTGAAGTGCACTTTGCCCAACTTAAAATGAATATTGATAGTATAAAAAATGGGTAAAAATTATTTTGATATCCAGATTTCACAAATGATTAATTGGTAATTAAATTTTGCCACAATTATTAAATTGCAAAGTTGGAAATTAATTTTATTTCAATTTTATGTAGAGAAGAAAATATTATACAATAATTTATTATTTCAAATTTGGTACTATAACAAAACATGGTTATACTTTAATAAAATATATTACATAAATGCATAGATTTTAAATCTTACTTTTAAATAGTCATTTACCAATATATTTTTTACCCTTATGAAAAATTTCAATGTATGTATTATAATTATAAATTAGGACTTGCACTTACATTTCATAATTTACCCTTTTTAAATCTAATGCAAATGAGTCGATGTTTTTCCGAAATATATTTAATAACTTTTTAGAAAAAAATATTTTAAAATTTCAACAACGATACAAATTCTCAGTAACACATTCGTATAACAATTGATATTATTCACATAAATGCCGAATATAATATATATATATATGATTACATAGTAAAGTAAAAAAGAATGAAAAAAATGTTTTTTGAATTTAACATCCAATTACACCTCAACAGTTTTCCGATTAAGAGCAGTGTATCGCCATCGTTCCTTCTCCACAAAATCAGCATCCAAAAACCTCGACAGGAACCCCCAAACCCTATACACATCTTCGAAATTGCTCAACATTCCGATCGAAATCGACACTACACATATACTGAAATCTTGTTTTGATCTCTTTTTCTCATCTACCTTTCCTTGAATCTTCAACAATTTTTCCTTCTGGTCCCGAAAATTCTCCGGAAACCATATGTTTTTCAACAATCCAGAGGTGAGTGAGATGTTGTTCCGATCAGCTAGCTTCTGCACTAGAATGGGATCGATCATTTCACCTTTCCAATCGTACACGTTGAATGCTAGAGCTGGACCTCGATCTAGCTTGATTTTGGGGCCGTAAATGGTGATTAAGGGAGATGGGTTTGAGGAATGTGGATGATGAAGAGTGTGTAGAGCATTTAATAGCCAGTTTGTTAGGCATCTTAGTCTGGTACTGATTAGAATTAGCCCTAATTGATCTGCGTGATCCAAGCCTCGACATTCGATTTCTGAATTGTATTTCGTGTTTTTGTCCAGTTCTATGATCTCAGAAATCAATGGCTTCTTCTGTTTTGCGTCGATTGGTGTTTCTTTGATTGTCTGTTGTAATGTTGAGCTTGAAAACGGTGTCTTTTGGTGTTCTGTTTCGTCGATGGCTAATTTTTGAGATGGAGCTTTTGCTTGTGGTATTAAGCTGATGATTCCAATGTTTATGGAGGATTGGGCTAAATGTGAGATACTGGAGTTTTTTATAAACAGGCAGCAAAAGCCAGATGGATTTTCGCCGAAAATCTTGAAAAACGAACAAATGAGGAAGTCTGGTTGAAAAAGAGAAAGGCCTAATGTTTCCATGTCCTTTGCTCCTAATGCAGATGCATCAAGCAAAACATGCCATCCATTTTCCCTAGCCAGGTTCATCCACTGATACGAATATCGTGATCCAGTGATTCTTGATTGAAGGGGAAAAGCAAACAGTCCCCTGTTTTTCGGTTTACTCTTGTTGACAAGAATTTTTCTTAGCCTTTTGGAGTTTACTCTGAAGTTAGGCCATGAGAAAACAGCTGATTGAGGTCGAGCGCCTCGTTTTTTTGAGCTTTCGACCATAGCTTGCAAGGCCTCGTTCTCATGGTCATACACTGTGAGAAGGGTTTGATTGGATTGGAAAGGATATGAGTCTGCTAGAATCTTGAATGCTGATGACTGGTTGGCTGTGAAAACCAATGAGTAATCCTCTTCAAATAAATTCATGTATCTCATAATTCTTCTTCGCATCGCAGCTTCAAATTCAGATTCTTGGCTTTTGTCAAGCAAGTAAGAGTTCAAGTTCACTGATTTGTACGAAATGTCGAAAAAAGGCGCATATGCTGCTGCTGATGACGATGTTGTTGTTGTTGATGATGATGATGATGATGATGCGGTTTCTGTTGTAGGATTTGGATTCCAACCCTTTTGTTGGGAGTATGAGAAAAGTCCATGGCCAATATAATCGAGACAAACGTGATTCGAACGCGAGAGATGGTAATACTCTTGAGCTCGAATATCATCTGCAAGAATCGTACTCGAATAGCTGGGAAATGCATTATTTAGATTGGCAAAGAGTTCTGTGGATGAGGGCAATGATTCATGATTTGTGAAAATGGAGTTTGGCTGGATGGATGAAAGTATGGCGGTGACGAAGTTGTGACGAGGGTCGAAAAAAGAAGGATTGTGAGTTGAAGTGATAGCATGAGTATGAGGCTCAGGCAGAGGATTTACACAGCAAGTGTTGAAACAGGCTTTTGATGCTTCTCTAATGCAATTTGATTGCATGTTTTTGAGATCTTTTAGTATCTGCATTCACATCTCATAATGGTTTTTGTTGCTTAATTTCTTCTTGTTTTGATCCAATTTGCAGGCTGATATTAGAAGCTACAGCTATTTGAGAGGTAGCCAGGTTGTGTGATGGGGAACAAATGTTGACCAAGTCATTCAGCAATCACAAGGTTTTGTCCTCTGTTTTTTTGTTTACGACTTTTACGTGTTCTAAATACAACTTTATGTTTTATAAAATGAAATTATTTTTTCCAAGTTACCTTTTTTATTTGAACTAATGATGTGACACCCCATGTACTAATTTTTCAGCTCTCATTTAAAACTACGTATCAAGTCAAATTATGAGATAATTTTGGATTTGAATTGAGTATTTAATATTGAAGAAAAGGTCCTTTTAACTGGTGTTCAGTTTTTCTTTGAATTCATAACTGGGTTTTGCTGGATTCACCCATCACAAGCCATTTGGTGTGTTCAAACATTGAGAAAAGTATTAACCTTATTAGAATGTGACGGTATTTTGTGTTTTATTATTTGATTGGTTTTAATTTTCCTCATGAAAAGTCATGTTCAACACAATAACATCCACCATAGTTTCTATGTAACTTAATCTACATCATTTAGTGTTAACTATATGTGAAAGGTCACCAAGTAAATGTTTTGGAAGAATCTATGCCTTTTCTTATGTGAATATGCATATGGGTTTCACACACACATATATATATATATATATATATTCGAATTGAATTTGAATGGTGTAGATTTCTCGAAATCTAGTCACCAACAATGATTTATGGCTTGATAGAGTCCATTAACATATGATGATATGAAGTAGCCAGGACATAGAAATGTGTGGTATGTTTTTTGCAGATGCTAAAAAGGGCAAAAGAACAAAGAGAAAAAAGGCAAAATTATTTCCGATGTGGCCGGCACCATCACTGCTGACCAGAAGCTTCGTTGAAATGCCTTTTCTTTATCACATTAGGGCCCTTCATTTAGTCTGTAGCTAATATGTGTATGTTTTTTTTTTTAAATACATATATATACGCATTGAAAATAGAATATGAAATCAAATATTATTTTGAAATAGATGATTGATGCAACTTCACACTGGACTAATCAATTGGGTTGGGAAAATAGTTGGAATTCTCTATTGTTTTGTATGTTATGATGTTTATAATATAAATGTATATAAAGCATTTTTCTACATAGGGTTACACATAAATCAACTCAAGCAAAATAACGTTTTTATTCAATCTTGTTGAACTTTTCTTGCAAGTTGAGTTTGGTTTAAACATTAGATGAGCAATGCTCGATCAATATTAATTGAAACAAGTACTTATCAGATTTGAATGTCTTGATCCTTTTATATATATTTGATCATTTTTTTATAATTGATCGAATAGAGCCCAATACTACCTTTAAAAATAATGGTTTTTGAAATTTGGAGTTGTTATGGTTAACGATTCGAGTTCTAGTAAGTTTTCATCGATTGATTTAAAATGGATAGTTCAATAGATCCTTCTATATATTTTGAGTTTTCCAAGGTATCCCACACCACATGACCTTAAAAATATTGTTAATATTATATGGTGATACTTACTGACTCTCGAGAATTTATTAGACTCTAGCAATAAGTCGTTGAGCAGATGTATTTAGTGTGATTTTCCCTTATATAGCATTTATTACTTGCAACAAACATAAGGCACATAAACTTGCCCCTGACAAAGGGTTATTGATCTCTTGCTAATAAATGTTATGTTTTCTTTTAGAGAAACTATCACATTAAGATACAAAGCATTAACCAATCACAATCAATGATTAGAAACTAATTTTGAATAATATAATCTACTATAAAATAAATCATGTACTTATGCTCGTGTAAGAATGAAACTCAAAAACACCTCGAATCTTTCTACTAGGCCAAAGCATCATTGGCAATAAATATTTCATTCCAAGTTAGGATGATTGTGGGTAAGTCCATGTGTCTTGAAAAAAAATTTAATGTGGTTTATTTGAACTGAATGAAACAGCCAGTGGAGATTTTGATAAAATTTAGGGTTTAATCGCTAGAAATTCTACGAAATAATTTAATATTATTTTTATATTTAATTCAATTTCGGGTTTTGATTAAAATTTCGAGAAAATTTTATGTATCAATGGATATTCTGCAAATTTGGTATCTTAGGAACATCAAAATTTCGGCCTTTCGACCTAAATTTACTACAATGCCAATATTAAACCAGACAGCTCCAAATTGGAAATAATTACAACAAAAAGTTGTAATGATCATAATATTCCCACAACATTCCAAGAAACTAAAAGATGAACAAATTAAAGTACAATTTACCTGAGATCAATGCAACAAATTGTCCAAGTTTCAACTATATATTCTGAATCACAGTTATAACTGCACTATTGAAGCTCCCAAAGGCAGTAACAAATAGTAAGCTAAAGCAGTATTAGGGCAACTCTCCTTTGGCAGATTCTGGTAACTTATTAATTACACCATCAGCTGCCGAAAAGGAGAGCAGCCCTACAACTACTTTGCTTATTACAACATTCTTAAACCTATTTTCATGATCAACCTCGATCCATCGAACCAGTGTTGTCTCAACAGAAGATTTATCGATATAGATATATATAGGGTCTGCATGCACCAGTACTGTACTGGTTATTAGGGCCTTTTATAGGCTCTTTCCTTAAACGGGACAAGGAAATCAAATGAGGCGTTGAAGAAATTAAATCGGATATGCCTCGTGGGAAGTTATGCCAAAGGATATCCTTTAGTTTGATGCCTACTTTTTTTCACATTCTCGAAGGCATAGCTTCTTCATTATATTCTATGTTGCACGTAAAGAAGATATAAAGCATATATAAATAATGAGATGCCTACTTTAGTTTATGGAATGTGGAAATAGTTATTGACTTTAAGGTATATCCCATGTCATATTCTTCTCTTCGTTGATCTTCATGTTATATGAAACCATTTTGTAGAAATATTTCAAAAACAATTGTGAGGAATTTCTTTGTTATAAGTTTTGATGATGACAAGATAGACCCTGTGAGTTTGTTTTTCTTAGAATATCACGTATCAAACGATAGGATGTTTATCGAGTTGTAACTTTTAGAATATGTGCTTTTTGTTTGTCCTTTTAGTTTTGCGAGTCTTAACGCTTGTAGCGTTAGTAGAATCTTGAGTGACTCTATTAATGTGAAGAGGTTGAAGAATCGGCAAGCGCGACAATCAGAAGATCATCTGTAATATCAAGTACCTCAAGCGACAACCATCTATGTTCAAGACAGCGCTGAGCTACTCGATAGCTTCCATCATAAGCAATTGGATATTAGATGTCATCTCAAAGCATTTAATGTTCAATGGGCATTTATTTAAATGCATTTAAAGCTTGTCAAAGGCATTTAATGCACATACTACTAATGGAGTACGGAGTGAACCAAACCCATTGGATGTCAACATAAGACAAATGCCGCAGTCTGACAAATTGCAGCAACATATCCGGGATTCATCAACCCATCTAACCTTTTCGAGTGAGAAATTTACACTCGCCTCCGAATGGCTCTAACGGATCTAACAAATGGTCCTAACGGATCTAATATATGGTCTTAACGGATCTATTCAGGGACCTGCGTATAAATAGAACTTCAAAAAGCTTTTTCTGAGATAAGAAATTTCACGACCTTAAACAGAACATATCCTAAGCAGAAATAGACTCTCGATTCGAACAATCTTTGAGAAAGTCTCCTATCCTTAGAAGAAGCTTTTAATCTCAAATTGAAGTTCACCATCAGAAATTTGGATCCTGAGCTTCCACTCCAAAGATATCTCTCTATCTCTTTCAAAAGAATCTAAATCGAAGAGAATATCAACTAAGTTGTTTGACTTATCCAAAACAAACAAACCTATTTTTGTATGAAATCCTCCATCCTCTCTTTCAGACTGAGTGTGAGGAAAGTTGTAGGATATCTGCACTATTTTTGAGTGAAAGAAGCAGACACTAAAAGTGTTCTTGGAGCAGACGCTTGTATAGCTAGGGAGCTCAAGATGTTTTAGTTTTATATATCGTATTGAAGAAGATTCTGTGTGAATCTTCAGATTCAATATAGTGAATTCCTTCGTGATATCGAAGAAAAATGACGTAGTTGAGATTACACCACCCAACAAACTTTGCAAACTGTGTCTTTTACTTATTGCTTTATTTTGTTCTTTATTGCACATCTTTTTAAATCTAGCAATCAAGTAGAGATTATCTCTTGCGTAAAAGAGTTAGTGGAAATTTTGATAAACATTTATTAATTATGTCTCTGCCCAACAAATTTCAAAGCCAAAGACTCTGAATATATTCCATTCTTTATTGCACATCTTTTTAAATCTAGCAATCAAGTAGAGATTATCTCTTGCGTAAAAGAGTTAGTGGAAATTTTGATAAACATTTATTAATTATGTCTCTGCCCAACAAATTTCAAAGCCAAAGACTCTGAATATATTCAATTGTGCACTTAACTGTGAAACTAAGTTTAGATTACTACTTTTACTTTGTAGTCTTCTTAACTGGTTCTAAGCTAAATCTCTCTTACTCAGTTTTTGCGCCCAAGTTCTTTTCAGCTCATCACTGATTAAAGAAAAGAAAAGAAGAACTAGAAATAATCAAGAAAAAGGATTAAAAAGGATCAATGGTCTATTCAACCCCCTTCTAGACATTTGTTCAAACCACTTGGGATCAACAAAAAATTGAATAAAAATTTAATGAGAAACAATTAGAGGAAATTGCCTATTTAATCAGAAACAATTAGAGGAACTTGCCTATTATATATATATATATATATATATATATATATATATATATATATATATATTTTTCATTACCCAAATTGAGTTTTTAGTCTCTATCTTTATAAGGTCAATTAACATTATTCTGATAAAAATTGAGCAAAATATTTATTCAAATGAGGAGGTGCATTCAGAAGTTCTAAATGAAGGAAAAAAGAAAAAACAATAACAAGAGATCAAGAGTACGAAAAATAGGACCTTTATAGGTGAAATTTAGCAACTGGAAATAAGTTTAAGATACAATTGCTCTACAACAAAAATTCTTCAAACCCATTACTTGAAACTCAATTTGTTTTCTTAAACTCAATTTATTTTCTTACTTTCAAGTCTCTCCTCCAGTATTTTCACTCCCATGTACCTGTAACACAGCCATTAACAAAAATAATTAGCAACAAACCTAATCTACACAAATTAACAAAACATAATTAGTACATATAGAGGGCGTTTGGCTAAGCTTATTTCAGATCGTTTAGAAGCTCTTACTGCTTATTAATGTTCTACTTATCGACCGCTAATTTAGTTTTTTTTTCTATCTTATAAGTTGTTTATCTTATTTTTTAGAAGCTTATAAACTATCAAACAGCTTATATAACTATTTACCTTCCCAACATCATAACGGTGGCTTGAGGATTAGTTCCCGGGGAGTAATTAAAAGTCGAGCCATCAATAACACGAAGAGCATCCACCCCAAGAACCCTATAACCAGAATCGACAACTTTCCCAACTTGGCACCCTCCATGATAGTGCCATATGGTCGTCACAGTGTCCTTACAGAACTGTTCCAAAGACGTTGAGACGTTAGTGTGCTTAGGCAAGAGATTAACGGGCACATTTGCGGTCATGTTGAGTAGTATTGGGAGTGAAAGAGTGTCATATGTGAATGGTGCAAATGCCTTTGATTCAATCACACTTTCAATGACTTTAAGGCCTTGTACGCATCTCTGCAAGTCTTGTGGATCCTTGAAGTAGTTGAATGTGACTGATGGATTGTCATTAGGGTTTGTGGTTTTGAGCTCTAAATGGCCTGTGGAGATGGGGCCCATCACCTTCTCTAGGATGATACCACCCCTGAAAGCAGATGGATCTAGGGCTTCCATGGCGTGGATGGCTTGTGCTAGAGCTTCTGGGGTTCTTTGCTTTGGTGGTAGCTTTGAGAGCTGCCCAATCTGCATTTTCATTTGATTCATTTGGTTATATTAGTGTAATGATATGATGTTTTAGACAAATGTTAGGAAATTATGCGTTATATGTTTTGCTGATGACAAGATAGAACGACCCAAAAAATATGCAAGTTTACTAAGATTTTCTCTTTTTTACAAAACGTTTTAGAAGTTTTGAAAATTGTAATTTGTAGAATATGATTTTTTTGATCTTTGTGGTTTTTAGATAAATATCTAATGCTTAAGCGTTCATAAAATCGGAATTAGAAACCTAGTATTGATTAATGCAAGTGTTGAATTCATCAATTCCAAGTTAAAGCGATGATTTAACTACCAAACATGAGGCATTTAGATCCCAAAGACATTTGTTTCAAACTGCATCTAATGCAGATAAGGAGTTTGACGTACGAACAAAACCTCCTTGTATTATGTAACCAACAAACACAAAGTATTCTTGTACGAAGACCACATTCTTGTACAAGAGATAAAACAAGACAATATTTTACTTCGTCTTAAATTCTAATCTTAAATCTTGGTTTTTAAGATCAAGAAAAAGTAGTTTTTCATGTACCTTGTAGGTGCTAAGAATTAATAAAATAATAATTTTTTCATGGGCTTTACTTGGCCCAATTCATAGAAACTTTGGCCTTATTGAGAATAAATACCAAAAAAAGAAAACACACACCTTAGGAGAGAACATCCCAAAGTCCTTTTGAGCCCGACCATTGGCGAATCCGCTAGCGCCCTCAATATAGCTTCCGAAATCTGTGATCCCGACTACTTGAATCAACGAAACCTCAACCGGGCTCGGGGACGGTACGTAGATGGCGTTCATTGGGTTATCGGACATGCCTTGGCCCACTAAAGGCTGGTCCAAAACAACTTTTATGTCATGGGCCTTAAGGTGGACCAATGGGCCTATCCCACTTAGCATTAGCAATTGTGGGCTTCCAAGTGCCCCAGCTGATACAATTATCTCATTCTTTGGCCCACTTTTTAAGTATGCCCAGTGCTTGTTTCCTGAAGCATCTACGAACAACACACCGTGGGCTGATGGCCTCTTTTTTTCTGTTTAAATCAGTAATTAATAATAATATCTCCTTAGATTATTTAATTGTTTTCAATAATTAATAAATAGAATTTCTGAATTTCTGAAAAAATAGAGACGAAAAAGCACACCATTGATTCTGAACAAAATTTTATGAACAGAAGCATGCAACAAAACCGTAAGCCCCTTGGGATTAGCATGCTTCAAAAGATCCGCCGCCGTGTGCCGCCGCCCCTTCCGGTCAAAAATGGTGCCGCCAAGCTTAGTCCCCGGCAGATGATCATACGTAAACCCATTGTAAGGATTTACACCAGACTCCAATAACCCATTCTTCAACGCCGTTTGCCACTGCTTCATCGGCGGCTCAAACGCCACCACCTTCTCCACCCACCTTCATAAAGTTCAAGCACATAAATGAGCCAAAGTATTATAAATACAACAAATATATATACACTTAATTATAACACACCTGTACGACTCATTCACCAGCAGCTGGTCCCACCCGGCGGCGTCCACGTACTCGGTGGCGGCGCGTGTGTAGAAACCAGCGTTGATGCAGCTGCCGCCGCCGAGAACGCGGGCGCGCGCGTTGATGACGCCGTCTTCCGATATGAAGCGTTGGGAAGGGGAGGAGGGAGATTGGTCGTAGAGGGGTCGGCCGAAGGCGGAGAGGTCGGTGATGTTGGGGTTGCCGTAGGGGGAGCCGCCGCGTTCGAGGAGGAGGACGGAGGCGCCGTGAGAAAGGGTGGCGGCTAGTGGGCAGCCGGCGGTGCCTCCGCCGATGATTATGTAGTCGTAGTATGAGACCGATGGGGCTGACGTGGCTTGGTGCATGAAAGTGTATTTTGGAGCTACAATAAATTAACGTACGTGACAAGAAACAAATTACAAATTATTTTTATGAATTTCCTTTAAAAGACATTTTAATTGTATAAATTTCACTTGTAACATTTTTGTAACACATCTTAACATTATAACATGTTTAATAACGATATAAAAATATAATTTCATACTTATCTTCGTAATAAAATTTTTTATCTCCCCATATCCGCGAATCACGTATTCATACATTTATTATACATCATACATGTGAAATGTAAATATTATAGAAGATTTGAATTGAAAAATTTGTAGTTAGCATAAAAAAGGACTAAGAGAAAATTAGCAAGTATGTAAAATTTCCTTTTAAAAAATCAACGAAAAAAGGGGCAAGATCACCCGATTTTTCATTCTTATTGTAAATTTAGATAAACAATCTGGTCATTAATTTACGGACTTATGTATTTAATTTTATAATTTAGAATTTATCGTAAATTTTATTTATGACCTCATTTTGATCACTTAGTGTCAAATGGAAATCAATATATTGATTTAATGCTAATACTCATTTAGACATTGATTCAAAGAAGAGAAAATATCCGATATTTGGTTGAAGGATCTCATATGAGATTTTTTTTTTCTATCAAATTAGCAAAATTGACGACATAACACTCACTGGACCAATTGTGTTTAAGAACTAATAATGTGCACAAAATATGCAATTATTTTTAAGTTATGAAATTAAATGTACAAATTGTATAGAATTTGAGACCATAATATACATACATATATATATATATATAAATACCTTCATCAGATGAACAGAAGCCATGAAAGAGCAAAATTCCAGCAAATGCAACACAAAGCCTTAATCTCTTAATCAGACCAAAGCCCATAATTGATTTTATGCAGACAAGCTAATTAGCTATCAATTCACTTATGTAAGAAAGAAATATATAATTTACAAAGATTTGAAAGTAGAACAGCTCAAGAAATGTACATGTACAGCACTACACTAATTAATTGCAAAGAATAACAAGGCTAGCCAACTAATTGCAATTAATAAATTGGTCATGTTCAAGAAATATGCTCATCACGTTCTATAAGTATATTATAAATTAACAATATAATTCTCAATTATAATTTTGTATATAAATTATTTACATAGGACCTAAGATAAAAAAAAAATTACTAAAAAAATCAGTTGATTAATTCTTAAGCTAAGATATAAATGGTAATTTAGTCTAAAAAAATTTGTCAATCTCAACTTTTAGGTATTTTTTCTAATGAAAAATTTGTCAAATCAATTTTTTAGATTAAAAATTATTTGCATGGAATTTTTTAATACAAAAGTTTGTCTTATGGGATAATTTCCTCACAAAATTATCACTTAATAAACAAAAATTAGTGACAAATATCGAGGTTGGCACCGAAACATTCTCACCAATAATAGTGTTGACAATATCAAAACCAAGGAAAATTTGCTTAAATTACGATCATATGGGAAAAATAAATGGTTCAAATTGTACTTCATCATTATCATTAAATTATAATTTGATTATAATTATGATTCTAATTTTCCTTCTTTTCTCGAAAAATTCGAAAAAATTTTATTTTTCAACTAAGCGAAAAGAAATAATGAAGTAATTTCGAAAATACAATATTTTCAAGGAAATTCGTAATGTTTCCATTGTTTACATCGAAAGTTTCCATAGTTTTCACGAAATATTGAAAGTTTCTTAATTCTTTTCGGGATAGAGTATAATATTGAATAAAATTAAAAAAACAAAAAAAGAAAAAAACAAAGAGTTATAAATCTAACAATTTACTAAATTAAGTCCAAGGATAATCAAATAAGTTCTAAATAATTAATCAACGAAAGCATAGACAATTTTGTTTATATTCAAATACGCACGTAAAAAACACAAAAAATTAAGATATTACAATTTTTCTTATAATGATATATGGGTTATTAAATGATTATTTTAGCAAACAACATATACATACTCTTATGAGCAATTTTTTCTTTTAATAATTTAAAATATATACCGTAACATTGTTATAATTTTGTATTGTATAGGTTAAGTTGCTTGAACTTTGTCGATTATATGTTGTAAGAGCGCTAAATTTGAATCCAATATTATCACTTAGTTCGTTTTTAAAATTTTTATCAACTATTGGTATACTTGTATAAATTTTGAAATAAAAGATTGATTTTTTAAAATGAATACAGATGTTTAGAAAATTTTCAAAAGATGTTTAGAATAGTCTTTGTAAATATCTAGATAGAAATGTTCTAGATAATTAATTATAATTATTAAATCAAGTTGATCACCATCGTACATTGAGGAAGGGTAGTTGAATAAATAGAAGATAAAAGTTCATTTGTTGTAAGAGCCCTAAATTTGAATCCAATATTATTACTTAGTTTGCGAAATTTTTATCATCTATTGGTATACTTGTTTAAATTTTGAAACAAAATATTGATTTTTAAAAATGAAATTTAAAAACAAAATATTGGTCTTTAAAAATAAATAAAGATAGTTGTTTACTTTCTTTCACATTGTTTTTGTTTTTTTCTCGTTTTTTCAAGTTTTCTCTCCTACTTTTCTGAAATGTTTCCGAAACGTTTCTAATATTTAACAACCCTAAACTTATGTTAGAAACGAAACTTTGAACCTTGATTATAATTGATAATGTGTCTTAGTACAGACCAAATCTTTTTGCAAAATTCAAATCCATTTAATTATCAGGATGCCTATAAGATTGAGTGCAAGAATATAGATAGACAATAAATACATGACTCCTTTATTTGTCGAATATACGACACTATTGGATGATAAATAATAATACGATTAGTTAAAGTAATTGACAATTTTATAGATGTACCATCTTATTAAATATGAATTATGATAGAGATGGATGCCAAGCACACCTATTAATTATGCAATCAATTAAAAAAATTATGAGAATTATAATCATAATATTGTGTTGACTTTTAAAATATGGTCAAAATAAATAATGTAAAAGGATAATATTGAAATATCAAGCACATATTAAGTTTAAGTAATCAATTAAATATGATAAAAGTGATTTTGATTCACAATAATACTTCTTATAACTTGCTTATATTTTCTATAACGCAATCTTTATTTGACTTTTTATGATTTAAACCTCTCAAAAAAATTACCATCATATCATAAAAATTGCAGCAATTTATTTATAAAGATTCTTATTGACATATAAATGAGACTCGAACTAGAATCAAAACCAACCCAAAACCATCTAGACCCGTTTAAATTCAATTAGGAACCGGATCCTGAATCGATTACCATGAGAGAACCGGAACCATCGGATCAAATCCAGATCCAATCCGAATACATTTTCATCCCTAAACAAACGTACCAATTAGAATATATTCAAAGCCATTAATGGGTCACAGAATATATTCAATAAATTAATTATATTCAATAAATAGATTACTATCATCACTGATCAACTGATTATATACATGGCCTATATATATATATTATATAAAGCATAAAAGAACACTTCAAATTCCAAATTTACGACAATGCCGGTATCAAACTAGACATTCTCCAAATTGGAAATAATTAAAACAAAAAGTTGTAGTGATCATATTCCCAAAAATATTCCAAGAAACTAAGAGATGAACAAAGTAAAGCACAATTTATACCTGAGATTAATGCAACAAATTGATCCAAGTTCCTACTACATATTCTGAATCACAGTTACTGCACCAAAGGCAGTAATAGTAAGCTAAAGCAGTATTAGGGCAACTCTCCTTTGGCAGATTCTGGTAACTTATTAATTACATCATCAGCTGCCGAAGGAGAGCAGCCCTACAACTACTTTGCTTATTACAACAATCTTGAACCTATTTTCATCAACCTCGATCGATCAAGCCAGTGTTGTCTCGACAAACAGAAGATTTATCGATATATATATATATATATATAGGGTCTGCATGCACCAGTACTGTAGTGGTGATTAGGGCCTTTTATAGGCTCTTTCCTTAAACGGGACTAGAAAATCGAACGAGGCGTTGAAGAAAAACGGATATGCCTCGTGGGGAGTTATGCCAAAGGATATCCTTCAGTTTGATGCCTACTTTTTTTCGCATTTTCAAAGGCATAGCTTCTTCATTAGATTCTATGTTGCATGATCTTGACTCAAGAATTGGGAGAGTAATGAAGATATAAAGCATAGATAGTGAGATGCCTACTTTAGCTTATGGAAGGTGGAAATGAGTTTTGAGTTTTGGACTTTAAGGTATATCCCATGTCATATTCTTCTCTTCATTAATTTTCATGTTATATGAACAATTTTGTAGAAATATGATTAAAAAAAAAATTGAAAGAATTTGGCTATATTTGAAACTAATCAGAAAGAATTAGATGAAATTGCCAATTATATATTTATATATGTATATATACCAAGATTGAGTTTCTAGTTTCTATCTATTCTGATGAAAATTGAGCAAAATATTTATTCAAATGAGGAGGTGCATTCATAAGTTCTAAATGAAAAATTAAAAAAAAAACAATAAAAAGAGATTGAGAGTACAAAAAATAGGACCTTTTTAGGTAAAATTTAGCAACTGGAAATAAGTCTTAACATACAATTGCTCTACAAAAGTTCTTCAAACCCATTATTTGAAACTCAATTTGTTTTCTTATTTTCTAGTCTCTCCTCCAGTATTTTCACTCCCATATACCTGTAACACAACCATTAAAAACAACTTAGCAACAAACATTAATTCACACAAATTAACAAAACATAATGAGTACATACAGAGTGCATTTGGCTAAGCTTATTTCAAGTCGTTTATAAGCTCTTAGTGCTTATTAGCGTTCTACTTATCTACCACTAATTTAGTTTTTTTTTTCTATCTTATAAGTTGTTTATCTTTTATTTTTCATAGTTACTTACCTTCCCAACATCATAACAGTGGCTTGAGGATTAGTTCCCGGTGAGTAATTAAAAGTCGAGCCATCAATAACACGAAGAGCATCCACCCCTAGAACCCTATAACGAGAATCGACAACTTTCCCAACTTGGCACCCTCCGTGATAGTGCCATATGGTCATCACAGTGTCCTTACAGAACTGCTCCAAAGACGTTGAGACGTTAGCGTGCTTAGGCAAGAGATTAACGGGCGCATTTGCGGTCATGTTGAGTAGTATCGGGAGTGAAAGATAGTCATATCTGAATGGTGTAAATGCCTTTGATTCAATCACAGTTTCAATGAGTTTAAGGCCTTGAACACATCTTTGCAAGTCATGTGGATCCTTGAAGTAGTTGAATGTGACTGTTGGATTGTCATTAGGGTTTTTGGTTTTGAGCTCTAAATGACCTGTGGAGATGGGGCCCATCACTTTCTCTAAGATGAAACCACCTCTGAAAACAGATGGATCTAGGGTTTCCATGGAGGTGATGGCTTGTGATAGAGCTTCTGGGGTTCTTTGCTTTGGTGGCACTTTCGAGAGCTGCCCAATCTGCAGTTTCAGATGTTTTGCTGATGACAAGATAGAACGACCCAAAAAATGTGCAAGTTTACTGAGATATTTTTTACAAAACGTTTAGAAGTTTTCGAAATTGTAATTTCTAGAATATGATTTTTTTGATCTTTGTGGTTTTTAGACAAATATCTAATGCTTAAGCGTTGAGAAAATCGGAGTCAGAAATCTAGGGTTGATGATCTTTGTACAAGCGATGACCACATGCGACTGTAGAAACAATGAAAATCTTTGGATCAAATTAATGCAATCGTTGAGTTCATCTATTTAAAGTCGATGGATTTAAATACCAAACATCTAGGGGCATTTAGATCCAATGAACATTTGTTTCAAATTGCATCTAATGCAGACGAGGACTTTGACGTACAGACATAACCTCCTTGTAAAAAGTAAACAGCCAACACAGAATTCTTGTACAAAGACCACATTCTTGTATAAGAGGTAAAACAAGACAATAATGTACCTAGTCTTAAATTCTAATCTTAAATCTTGTTTTTTAAGACCAAGAAAACGTAGTTTCATACTTTCATGTACTTCATATGTGCTAAAAGCTAATAAAATAATAATTTTTCATGGGCTTTACTTGGCCCAATTTATAAAAACTTGGGCCGTATTTAGAATAAATACCAAAACAAAACACACACCTTAGGAGAGAACATCCCAAAGTCCTTTTGAGCCGGACTACCCGCGAAATTTTCTCCGCTAGCGGCCTCAATGTAGCTCCCAAAATGTGTGATCCCGACAACTTGAATCAAAGAAACCTCCACTGGGCTCGGGGACGGTACAAAGATGGCGTTCATTGGGTTATCGGACATGCCTTGGCCCACTAAAGGCTGGTCCAAAACAACTTTTATGTCATGGGCCTTAAGGTGATCCAATGGGCCGATTCCACTAAGCATTAACAATTGTGGGCTTCCAAGTGCCCCAGCTGATATAATTATCTCATTCTTTGGCCCACGTTTTAAGTAGGCCCTGTGCTTGTTTCCTGAAGCATCTTTGAATAACACACCGTGGGCTAATGGCCTCTTTTTTCCTGTTTAAATCAGTAATAATAATAACTTAAATCCTTTTTTTAAAAATAAATTTTGATAATTTATATTCAAATCGCAATTATATATATTCACTATTATCTTGGAAAAAATGAGACGAAAAAAAACATACCTTTGATTCTGAACAATATTTTTTGAACAGAAGCATGCAACATAATCGTAAGCCCCTTGGGATTAGCATGCTTCAAAAGATCCGCCGCCGTGTGCCGCTGTCCCTTCCGGTCAAAAATGGTGCCGCCAAGTTTAGTCCCCGGCAGATGATCATACGTAAACCCATTGTAAGGATTTACACCAGACTCCAACAACCCATTCTTCACCGCCGATTGCCACTGCTTCATCGGCGGCTCAAACGCCACCACCTTCTCCACCCACCTTCACAGAATTCAAGCACGTATTGGATAAGAACTCTTGACACTGCAAAGTATTATACATACAACAAATACATATAGACACTTATAACACACCTGTACGACTCATTCACCAGCCGCTCGTCCCACCCGGCGGCGTCCACGTACTTGGTGGCGGCGCGTGTGTAGAAACCAGCGTTGAGGCAGCTGCCGCCGCCGAGAACGCGGGCGCGCGCGTTGATGACGCCGTCTTCGGATATGAAGCGTTGGGAAGGGGAGGAGGGAGAGAGGTCGGAGAGGGCTCGGCCGAAGGCGGAGAGGTCAGTGATGTTGGGGTTGCCATAGGGGGAGCCGCCGCGTTCGAGGAGGAGGACGGAGGCGCTGTGGGAGAGGGTGGAAGCTAGTGGGCAGCCGGCGGTGCCTCCGCCGATGATTATGTAGTCGTAGTACGAGACTGATGGGGCTGACGTGGCTTGGTGCATGAAAGTGTATTTTGGAGCTACAATGAATTAACGTGACAAGGGAAAAAAATTAGAAATTATTTTATGATTTCCTTTAAAAGACATTTTAATTGAATAAAATTCACTTGTAACATTTTTTGTAACATAAGTAATGTTACAAACAAGTGTATATACAATTAGTAGTGATGTAATGTATAATTTCATATTTTTCTCCATAATTTTAATCTCTATATACGCTTATCATATCTCATACATATGTGAAATGTGAATGTTAGTATTTTTTTTTTTTTTTTTTGGATAACCCGCAGTCGCTACCGTGAAGTGCGCACTGGGTAAACCCCGCTCTTGTGTAATAGCCTGCAAACCACACAAGAGAGGTAAACCAGCCTAGGTTGTCCATAGCTGACAGACTCACAGTAGAGAAGGCAAATAGGTAATGTTACATAGTATTTAAATTGACAAAATTGTAGTTACCTTAAGAGAAAAAACTAGAGAAAATTCGTAAATATTTAATTTATGATTTTCTTTAAGGAAATTTAACTTAAAAAAATGGGTAAGATCACCCAATTTTTTTGCTCCATATAAAATTAGCAAAATTAACGCCATAACACTCACTTGACCAATTGTGTTTTAAGATATAATAATGTGGACAAGATATGCAATTATTTTTAGATTATGAAATTATATGTACAAATTATATAGAAGTTGAGACCAAATATGTACCAATGTCCAATAGCATTAAAAATGCAATATTAACATCAACAAAAAGGACAAACTTTGGTTTTTGAGAAAAATTTAATGTTATTTATTTTCAAAGACTTAGTTGTTGCAGGTGTTAGTTGGACTAATTAATTATGAAATAAATATATGTGGACCTCTTTACTCAAGTCCTTAATAGTTTCTAGGCCAGATGTAACGCAAATATGCTGGGACATTATTCAAATTTATTATTTTTAATGCTATTCATAATTGTATTTGATTATTGGTTAATTACAGAAAACAATAATCATTTGATTGAACTGAAGTATATCTTTTTAAAAAGAATGAATTATAATAATTATACTATTGGCTACCACTTTATAATCAAAAACAAGCTAGCTGCATATTCTGATAATTAGCTCATTTTTATTTTAAAAACCTAGAATCTAGGATCAATAACCTTTTGAACTAAATGACCTGAAGAATTTAATTAATTAATTAATTCTTTTAATAGAAATTGTATTGTTTTACATTTTTTAAAATTGATAAATTTTATATTATGAATTTTTCAATATAAAATATTTTTAAACTTTTGTATAATTTATTTTTATTTTAATATGATAATTGATGGAATGTAATTTTTTAAAGTACTTTTAAAGATTTTCTGATACTATAAATTATTCTGGGGGTTTTAATAATTTTCCCTATCAAATATACTAGGCTTCTACATTAAATTTGAGCTATAATTTTTCTACATTTGACCACCACCAAGAATCTTTCACCCCTCTTAATTTTCCCATGAAGTCTATTTGCAGATTATTCATTTAACTACATTTAATAAATCAATATTTTTTTTAGTTCAGAAATATGCAAAAGACACTCTTTCTAAATGAATTCTACAGTATTTCAAATGCCTCTTAGTAAAGTTAAGATCAGAGATGTTAAGATTAAAAGCATGCACATAAATTTCATTTTATTACTTTGAATTACAATTAGCTCAGTTAATAGAAAATTAACTTTTAATCAATCGCATGCATTTTGTAATCTTTCTTCTAAAAAAATCCAATTTCCATTGCAAATATTAGAAAATGGGACTGTAGCATCACTTGAGATGTGATGATCAAACATGCAGAAACCAAATCAAATGCAAATTTACATATACATATATATATAAATATATATATACACATATATAAATAAATAAATACCTTCTTCAGATGAACAGAAACCATGAAAGAGCATAATTCCAGCAAATGCAACACAAAGCCTTAATCTCTTAATCAGCCCGAAACCCATGATTGATTTTGATGCACACAAGCTAATTAGCTATCAATTTCACTTATATAAGAAAGAAAATAATAATTTTTGTTTTAAAAAAAAAAACTCAGCTACTTTAGTGACTTATTTATACATGAACAGATAATATCTTGAAGAGGGTCAAAAATTAAAAGTTTTGAGATCACAAAAGTTGATTTTTTGAGGTGGGTTTTGTAAAAAGAACAGCTCAAGAAATGTATATGTACAGCAATACACTAATTAATTGCAAAGAAAAAACAAGGCTAGCCAACTAATTGCAATTAATAAGTTGGTCATGTTCAAAAAATATTCTCCATTTGCTATTTATTCAGATTCTATCTATTCCATTCAATTTCTCTTTTCAAGTTTGATTTTATATGTCAACAATTTTCGGTAAAATTGAAGCCCGTGATACAAAGGTTTTATAAGTTTGATTCGACTAGATGTGTAAATTATTTTTATCTTATTATTATAGTTAATTCGATATTTAATATAATGATATAAACGTCTCATTCTGTTCTTTTTAGTTTTTACTAAACAAAATTAGTAATGTAAGGGGGCAACCCCCGGTAGAGTTGGTAAGGGCATGTGAATGTTGTGGCCTAGGTCACGGGTTCGAATCCTGATGAGGGAATGTTTATTTGCCTTCTCTACTGTGAGCCTGTCAGCTATGGGCAACCTAGGCTGGTTTACCTCTCTTGTGTGGTTTGCAGGCTATTACACAAGAGCGGGGTTTACCCAGTGCGCACTTAACGGTAGCGGCTGCGGGTTCCCTTGTCATAAAAATAAAATAAAATTAGTAATGTAAAAAGATTCAAATTTAACCCAACAAAATAAATTATAGACAAGTATATAGTAGCTAGTACTAAGGGTTAATTACACATAGATTTCCTAATAATTAGGGTATTTAAGAGGTTCAGTCCACTTAGTATCAAAATTATGAGACATATATTAATCATGACCCAAATGATGGAATCTCTTAAAGGCTATAATTTTATTTTATTTTATTTTTTGATTTCATATAATCAAAATTTATAACAAGTTAGAATCCAATCATGAAACAATTCAAATTATTTTAGTGAAATATACACATATTTTATTTTTATTTTTGACTTACAAAGATAGGAGTGTATACAATGTATAAAGAGAATATGAAGAGTGTAGTATGTCATCGAATATCTAGGTGATTTTTGTTTATATTTTTGAGTTAGAATTATAATATATATATATATATATATATATTATATAGAGATTCATATAAAAATAATGTGATGTGTGTTGTATTTGTTTATATTTTTTAAAGTTAATTAGAATTTGTAAATGTCTTAAATTAAAAGTGATAGATTGGTACATTATGTTTGAATGATAGAATAAAATATTTATATAATGAGTATGTGAATAAAATAATATTGAAAATTTAAAATACTTAAAATAAAAAAAAATTGTATTGTGCGATAAGTAATTTGACAATTTTAAGACAAAAAATTATTGCTAAAAAATCGGTTGATAATTCTTAACTTAATATATAAATGGTTATTTAGTTCAAAAAGCTGTCAATCTTTAAGTTAAAAGTGTTTTTTCTAATGAAAAATTGTAAAATGAATTTGTAAGATTAAAAATCCTTTTCGTGAATTTTTTTAATACAAAAATTTGTCTTATGGGAGTTTCATCAATTTCCTCACAAAATTATCACTTAATAAACAAAAGTTGGTGACAACTATTGAATCTGGCACTGAAATATTCTCACCAATATTATGTTTTTATTTATAGTGATCGATAATATAAAAATCAAAATAAAATTGCTTCAATTATGGTCATATGGAAAAAATGAATGGTTCAAAATTGTACCTCATCATCATCACCATTAAATTATAATATGATGATAACATGTCTTAGCACAGACCAAATATTTTTGCAATTTTTTTAGATGTCAAATGTTACAATTTATTTCACATATAAATAAATACAAGTTTAATCTTCTAGTATATCATTCAAAATTCCCATAATAATAAAATCAAATAGATTATAGAAATATATGTGACTCGTTGATTTTTTTTTTTCATGAGACCTATAAAGAGCAAAAGTTGTTTTCTTATTAATTAAATATGTACAAAATCGAATGAATGAGAAACAGGTTGTGGGGATAAGATTAGGTGATTTTCAACTACTAGTCTTTATTAGCTCAACTCCACACTCTCAACCTACTATAATTAATTAGGGAGATTAAGATTTCATTTTCATCACTGGATTTTTTTCTACATTTTGGAGCCCTGCATTTAATACTCAAAAATGTTATACAATCAATATAAAAAAATCAATAAATAACAATATATTCTCTTTTCTAAATAACAATAAATTTATATCATATATAATATAAAGATAATTAAAATATAAATATATATGTAGATATTTTGCACTAAATTATAATAAAAACTAAGAAAGTTTATTAACGAAATAGTCAAATAACTAATGGCCTTCCATGATTAATTTTAAATAGCATATTAAGAGTGTTAAAATTGAAAAAAAATTATATGAACTCTAAGTGATTGTTAAAAAATTGAACAGACAAAAAATATTCACATATGACATACTTAAGGGTGTAGATTATTAATTACACTGAGGGTCACCTTATAAATTATTGTCAAAATAAGTATTATAATATGAAAATTAAGATTAAGAGAGGGTATTTATGAATAAACACATCTCATTATCCATACTTTTATAGTAGTACATATATAGAATTATAGATTGTTATTCCAGAACTTCCGAAAAATGGCTGTATACAATTATTATTATCGAGCAAAAGATACGTAACCACCAATTTTACATGTAATGTAATTTGAGATGTTCAATATGCCCAAAAATGAGGAAGAAATCAACCAATTTTCCTTCGAAAATTTACAAAAATTCATGCAAATATCAAAAATTAGAAAATTTCGAACTTAACTACGTAATCGTAATCGTACAAGGAATGGATGAAGTTCAAGTTTGAGGACTTAATACAGAGAATTATAGGTACAGCAAGTGGCGATTATGGATGCTATGCAAACGAGAAGGGAAGGTATAAGTGTGACGTTTAAGACCTTACTCTCCCCCAAATACCCTGCAAGTGTTATTGTTGCGTCTGCAATAACCCGAGCAAATGTCCCTGCTTCTGTTGACAAAAGCCCGCCATTGTAGGTTCCTCGGGATAGCCTCGATGACATCACTCTCGACAGGAGTGACAAATTTACCCCTGTAACGATAAAAGAAAAAAAACCCGGGAAAAATGCATTTAGTATAGTCTTAAAGAGAAGAAATGAGGATGTGTTTTTGGTCATATCTACAACTCAACGGTGAACATGATTGTTTGTTGGCCTGTCGATGGGCGGTGAATATCCAGACCCAAACCGGACCCATAAAATACCCACAAAAAATATTTTACCCGGATCCGACAGGGACGCGATCGCATACCCAATGGGTCCAAAAAAGTTAGACCCGACAGGCTGGGTACGTTTTGGGTCGGGTCCGTGTCTGGCAAATGCTCATGATTAACTTCGGGTATTGTTCGGGTATAAATCCGCGGGTATTTTCATTAGGTAAAATTCGGGTATTTCTCGTGTGAAATACCCGCGGATAAAAGTTAGACCCAAATCCGCTGGACCCGAACTACCTAGTGTCATTGGGTGAGGTCCGGGTCTGGGCAATCCTCGCTCATTGACAAGCCTAATTATTTGTTATATGATTTTCAGCAGTAATATTATTCGTTAAAACCTCGCCTTCACGGTCATATTTATGCATATACATTATCGACGAAATTGACCATTATAATGTCAAACGAGCGATTTCGAAACCTTCAAGACAAATATTATGCTTTCTTACGGATATAACTGAAATTAGAAACCGACCTTCCAATACTTCAGCAGCTACAAACATGATGAGGCCTGAGCAGACGTATTGTGCCACAGTATATGGGATTATAAATTGGAAGCTGAAAACTATACCAATGAACACCACTATTTCGGATACCAGTAATATTTGCCTGCAAATATAGTGTATATAACAAAAAACGATCAGTACAAAACCCGTTTTGTATATTATAGTTTTTTTCATACAAATAAAGAAAATGCTTATTTGGTATATCAAGTTGTATCTAATCGACATTTTTCAGATATTGCAGATGAAAAGTATTAAGTTTACATATAAAAAATTACCTGTCCTCGTACATATTGCTTATGTAACTTCCAACGACAATGTTTACTGGTAGAACCGTAAGACCGAGGCAGAAAAGAAAGATCGAAACTGAGCTTGTTGTCCAACCGAAATAGTAAGTTGTGACAACACTAGATTCCGAAAGCAAAATCTCCATAGCGTATTTGAGCATAAAGTAAATCAACAATTGAACCTGCAAAACAGAATATACACCTGTCATGAGGTTTAAGTTTCAAAGATCAATAACGAAACTCAAACACAAATTTCAAATAGAAAAAAACATTACCTTTACAGAAGGCGTAAGTAGCCTATAGGCTGCTGCTAGAGAGTTGGCTGGTTGACGAGAGTCCTCTGGAGCCTCTTCACTTATATCTTCTTCATCCGCATCATTGTCTTGCCCATGTGTACTTGATGGTAAAAGTAACGGTTTTTTAAGGCCCTTCTCGAGATTTTCATCTTGTACTGTTTAAAACAAGCTATAATGTCAAAAAACGAAACGGGATGCAAAAAACAAAAAACATAGACGATAATGTATATACCGTGATTAGACTCATGTGGGACATTGTTGGGTTCAGTCTCGAAGGAGGGTTCTCGAAATGAGACCCATAACCATACTAGATAGAGTAACCACCCTATCGACATTACCCACCCGGGCAAAGTGTCTTGATTGAACGTGATATTGTAGATTTTGAAGTTAGTTTGAAGTAAACCCGCGAGTGCAGGTCCACACGCCATTCCTAGAGCACTAGCACTAACGAAACCAGCTGACGCCTGCATTCGAATTTTCAGTGGCACACAGTCACTAATGTAACGTCGGTTAACAGCTCTTGCCGAACCCAAACTGCAAATCGGCAAAAATGGTAAAATGTCACATTCTCAAATCATATTCGAGTCAATTACTTCAAGTAGGCCTGTCAATGGGTGGGTCTTACCCAGACCCAGACCCAAAGATTTAAATTGGTTCTAGACCCAGACCCAAAATATATTCAGACCCAATCAAGACCCAATCATATTCGAGTCAATTACTTCAAGTAGGCCTGTCAATGGGTGGGTAAGTGTCAAATGGGTGGGTCTTACCCAGACCCAAAAGTTTGGGTAGACCCAGACCCAAAGATTTAAATTGGGTCTAGACCCAGACCCAAAATATATTCAGACCCAATCAAGACCCAATAGATTAGGCCCACAACCCAGACCCACACTTTTGGGTCTGGTCTGGGCCTAGCCCACCCAATGACAGGCCTAACTTCAAGGCCACACAGAGAGAGAAACTAACCCACAAAATAGTCGACCAATCAAAAGAACTGCAATTGAATTGAGATCAAAAGCCATTGCATACATAAGATTTCCAATACAAAGAACGATGCTGCTAAATATGAGGGGTCTAAAGTACGACTTATTAGACCAAGCACTGAAATACACAGACGAAAATATTTGTGCCACTGCCATTGACCCGATAACGATACCGCACACTGTTGCTGCAGCACCGAGGCTCATGGAGTAGTCATCTGCTGTTGGGACAATAATATATGTATTGACCATGTAAAGAAAAGTGTTAGCCAAGTTCAAAAGAAGTGACATGAAATGGTATCGCCCGTCATCGACTTCTTCCTCGACAGGGGAAGGTAACATCTCTTCGTGCATGATGAGTGCATGTTGACCCAAAAAGTTTAGGAAATTTGTCGAGTTGGTTAATCTGTCGACGGCTGATTTTATTGAGTCAACAACAGGATCCTGCAGATCAGTTCTTCGAAGAATAAGTAAAGATTGAAATATATTTGAGATAATATGGTAAACCACAGAAGGAGATGAACAATGTCGAAGAAAGTTTAAGGCCGTGATTGGATTCAAGGAACGGAAGCTAAGTATTTGAAATGTATAATATAAGTCCATTGCGCATGTTTGGATAATTTCAAGTTCTAAGGGTATGTTTGGATGGAAGGATTTGAATCTATGGATTTCAAATTCGTCAATAAATTCATGAAGTTCGTTTGAATGTATCCAAGTTATAATGGATTTCAAATCACTCGACATTCACTTTGAGCTATTTTCTCCACAACTACGGTGGATTTCAAATGACTCTATTTTAGGTGTCATTTCAAATCCTTTCTCCAAATCTCCCCTCAAATCCAAATCACTCGATCCAAACACACCCTAAATGAATTTCAAATTCTTTAGCACCACTTTGATATAATTTTTAGGGTGAGTTTGGCTTAACAGTTGAACAATTGATTATAAGAGAATGATTCTCGTAGAATGGTTAAGTCCAAAGCTTGAATACCCAGTTTTGTCAACACATGGTTTTGTAGCACAAATAGGTCCAAACGAGATTACACAAAAAGGGGTCCAAAAAACTCATCAAATTGTGCTGGAAATGCAGATTGCGGTTTTTCACCATGGTGGAATTTGAATTCACAAGTCATTTGAAATCATCTACACCAAATTCTTCTATCCAAACACAATATAGAATGTTCAACGTGTGAATACCTGGAGGGGAAGTGCAGGCTGGTCGTAAATCGATAAATAGCTTCCCTGGCGATCCTGAAGGTCTGCAAGATTGCGAGATATAGCCCCAACAACAGCTCCTAATCCCTGCAATCACATGTCAATATTGTTTCATATAATTGCTAAGCTTCATTTATGGGATGAGTAAAATTGATAAAATCCCGACAAATATGTATTATATATATATATATATGGACAAGAAAAATGGAAACAGGGCAATTTATTTCCTCTTAATCATATTACCACATGCTTGAACACTTGCTGAAGTTGGGAATAAGGATGATTAGCGCGAGTTTTCACATAGTAATCAGTGAATTTGTATCCGAATCGCTTATCGAACTTCTTAAGGATCTTCCTCAGACCAATGGCATTTATTTCAACAAAGAACAAAAGCTTTAAAAGATCTTGCCCAACAGCCCTATAAGCTTCTCGAAGATCAGATATTTTGGATATGTCAGGCTCTTCCTGAAGGATATCTTGTTGTTCATTAAGCTGCGCAATTCTACTCGCAAATAGGCCTTGTTGTTCCAACATAAAGAGAACAACTTTTTCAATCTGCAATCATAACGAGGCAATTATATAGCTTTATTTTACAAAAAACCAGTGCAAAGCATAACGAGTTTGATGAATGTCAATGAAATGAACTAAAGATTTTTAACAAAATTAATATTATATGTTTAAATCATAAGGAATTAATATGCTTGTGAATGATTTTTAAGATTTTCATGCAACTTGTGCATTACCTGAATATCCAGCATTCTTGAGAAATCCTTGAGAACATGTCGACGTTCAATTGCTCCAGCTTCAATTTGATTACTATATTGCTTCACCCTTTTCTTCATCAATTTGTAGTTGATATAGTAACTATAATGCACCAAAGTATTTCAAGTCATTTCATGCACAAGGGACATTAGCAAAGTTTGCTGCAATTGATTCTATTTACACCCAGATTTTTAATTGCAATACGATTCATCTGAGATATATCCAGAAAAGTAAACATGCGGAATCATTTTCGACTATCCTATATCACAGATATCAACAATATTGTGTTCACACAAGCAGTACTTTCTAGGTATAAACAAAACAACTTAAGCACTCGCATATTTTGAATGTTCCAAATCTTTCGGTAATAAAAAGGGATAATTTCATCTGTAAGAAACTGAATCTGAATCAAATTCAATACTTATAATGCATACCCTTGCCATTCTTGAATTTGTCTTTCCTTCAACTTCTTCCCGAATGCAACCATCTCTGTCTGTGATACAACAATACAAAACTCAGATAAGAATAAATTGAAATAAAATCACCTCAACATTCAAATTTTTCTAAATTGAAAAGTTCCAATGTCTCCACAATCTGAGTGAATGATAAAGAATTCATATTACTACCAGAATGTTACCAAAAGCTACCTAATACACTTCTCGGCAATCTATTTCCTCAAATCGGAAAATGAAAAAAGAACTGATTTGTATCAAGCCTTATTATATATCTAATAAAACTCATCATGCACCACCACAACTCTATTTGTGCAGCGATTAGTGTTACTAAGTTTGAAATGCCGATCCAATTGTAAAGTAGCAAATCTTCACTATTGTTACGTCAATAACACCACAAATACTTACTACAAATCTCAACAAAATGAGATTAGATAGATAACTATCTTCACAAAGTGGCAAAGATCAATCCCACAAACTTTGAGCTCAAACTGCAGACTATATATACCTATGTTTCTTTCTTTATTCTTTTTCTTTTGTTGGAATGTTAACCTTTCGAATAGTGCAAAAGGCTAAATTGGAACAATCTTAGACAGTAATATACACAATTTTGCACATAAATTCATCTAGAGAATTAAAAAAGGCACCCTTATTATGTAAAAGGCCCCACTTATGATGTAACAGTCAAAAGAAACTGTTTGAAATCCATTGCAAATAGTTTCAGGCCCCCATATTAGACCATATCAGAACAAACAAAAAGATAAATTTAAGAAAAGATGTAAAGCTCATCTCTGTTGACTTAGCCTCTTTCAGTCAACTGCAATAAGCTAATGTACTAGAATCCATGAACAAAACTTGTCATCACCTCTACTACTATTCTTTTGAATCAATTGCAAGTCTACTCTTCTTCACAATAAACAAGGCAAACTCAAATACAATCTGTCATAACATGACCCCCTAACTTCTTCTCTCAAATAAACAACACTGTAATCTTAATAACACAATTTCTTAAAACATATAAATGAGAAATAATCAAATAAGAGCATATCATATATACATACATATTGACGTGTATGTAACTACTTCCCAAATTCTTGAGACGCTTATAAGCCCCAAGCTCCCTATCGAGGCCCCTTTTAAGAAAAAAAAAACTGAAAGCTCGGGCCTAGATGAACAGTATCTTGCAAAGAGCGTCAGATGTGCCAAATCATCAACCATGCATATACTTTTACAGAATCACAGCTATGAATGTATAAACATGTAAAAAAGAAGAGACGTTTTTTATAACGCAAAAGGCAACGAAAAAGAAGGCATTATTACCGGGATTTGAAGATCAAGAATTAGATGAGCATCAACAAACGAGATAAATCGTGTAGAGCTAACTCCGTGATCCGGGCCCAGAAAAAACGCAGAAAAAATTGGGCCTTTGATGAAGATTCCGAATCTATATGCTAAACAACAAAACCACAATATATAGTGGCAATCAATCGTTGTAATTTCTTTGTCTCATCTCATCACATCAACCCTTTCACACGGACAAGATATAAATTGGTTGTATGTCGTTTGTGCGTGTATGGTGAGAGAGAATAATGTGATTGTACTACGATGATGATGCGTTTGAGAATCAATAATATGTTTTTTCAGTAAGATCATATCATATGGATCTTTTTTTTCTTTTTGAAGGTTTATTTAAGGTGTTGTTGATGATTGATTGTTTTTGGGTTGAATGATATATATGATTGCTGGGTGGGGTAGGAATGTCTTCTTTATGGACTAATTGTTACTTCATCAATTTTGGTAAAATGTATTTTAGGGTCTCTGGTTCAAATTTTGGGTTTAATTACATCATTAAATGATGTATATATAGATTTGATTTTTTTTTAATGAAACATTACACAAGATAGTACAAAATTGCTAAAAAAAATATAGGCATATATATAACTCCATTTGTTACTAAAAAAGTACATGGGAGATCTATGTTAGGGGTGTAAATGAGTCAATTTCAAGCTCCTCGAGCTCTAGAATATTCTCGACTGTTGGCTCCTCAGCTCGAACCCGAACTCGAGCCGAGCCCGGCTTGTGAACCAAAAATTATCGAGGAAATTTTATTTTTTTAAAATTTTTATTATTTTTTAACCTTTTATTATTCTTTTAATTAGATTTAATATAATAATTTTTATTAAATATTTATTCAGTGAGAAGTGGGTTAACTCAGCTAATAGCTCGAGTTTGAGATGAGCCGACTCAACTCATGTTACACCACTAACCTGTGTTGTGTTAAAAGTAGAAGAAAATATGTTGTTTTTAGTAAAACAGTATTATTTTACTTTTTAAATTGTATGAAAAAGTATAAATGTCAAATTCGCATGTTTGTAAATATAAAAATGCTTCCATTGTTTAATGAAAATTGGATTTCACTCCGCTTTTAAAATAAATGAAGGAGGTATTGTATCTATTTTTCTAATAAGTTTTCTTAGCAATTTTAAACTTATACAGGAGACGTTTTATAAAATACCGTATATATTTTGAAATAATCAATAAACACATGCTCACTTATTGTGTAGTTACCTAAAATTCTCTATACTTTTTGTAATTTATCAAAACCCATTTTCTGAGAATTTTTCGTAAGTTTTTGGGGAATAATTGTAAGAATTTTTATTCTTATGAGATGGTTTTGTATAATTTTCTTCATTTATTCTTATCTTATAACTACTATAAATCGTAAGTAATAATAAAATGATTCATACTTGTACAAATCGCATTAAATTTAATTTCAAGACAATTTCCAAATTAGGTCGTTCTACAATTTATTATGTGGAAATCATTTGCTAGAAATCCAATTTCCCGGGCAATTATCAGTATAGTTGGTTGGTTGGGCGGATGAATCTTGTGATATTGATCACGAGTTCAATTTTTTATTTTTATTTTTGAAAAAATGCGTATTTGGTCTTCTTTGGTGTGAGCATATTATTTACGACCTAAACCGATTTAATTTTATTATATGATTTACATGTTATTACACAACAAAAATATATATTCAATACACACTATAAAAATAGCAACCACATGTTTATCCACAGGAAAAAATTGACAAGCAATATGCATTGATATAAGAATAAATAAATCAAACAAATAATAAGACAAAAAGTATGTCGTAAACTTATTTGTTGTTAGAATCAAAAAGTATATGAAAAAAATTATGCTATATAATAAGTGAAAGCTACTAGAAATGAGTAGATTCATTTTCTAAAAAATTATGTCCATTCATTAATTTAAATAAACAAGTGGATTGAGTATCATTTTGAAAATGTAAAATGTCATGTCGAGATTAGAAAATAAGTTTTAATGTAGATAACTATCTAAACTTTATAACATATCATTTTGATGCTATCATAAGTTTTCAAAGTGTTACGTGTATAATTTATATACCATTAATTCAATTGGAGCATTTTTCTCTTTTGACACATATATTTACGTGAAGTTTCTGCAAATTAGAGTTTATCTGTTTACTAAAAACTCATTTGCAAGTATTATTAATAAATGCAATTTCTTTCTAATAATCTAATATTTGTGTTTGATCATAATCATCCATACGAAACTGCACAAATCAACTATAAACGAAAACAATTACACTTGTCGTGTGATTTAACATTATATCTTCAAACAGATCATTAACTCATAAACATTATATAAATGAAAACTGCTATATACCATCTTTTTAATATCACTGATTTTTCAGTCTCTTGATTTAAAAAATATGAGTATAATAAATTAATTAAAATTAATTAATTGCAAGTGTTTTTTTTTTCACCGAAACTAAAGGAAACAAAAAAATCAATACTATAAAAAGTGATATATATATATAGCGTAATTCTGATTAAATATGACAGGTGCCAAACCCACTTAAAGAGTTAAAAAAAACATAAGAACATATAGAGAGATATGCTGAGATATTGTCCCATAACTTTTGTGATTTTTCATCCTACAGTTTGTCACATGCAACAAATGCTCATCTCACACATACATAATAATTAATAACACAACAAATACAGCAACTATTATTTCATGTAAAATATAAAATTTGAGCAACAAACTCAGATCCAATCATGTCCACATGCAAAACCTTACCACATTTATAATGGTTGCAATCATATAAAACTTAAAAGAAAACAAAAGAAAAATCTGAAAGTTTGAATTATTGAGTATGGGTATCATTATTTTTCCTTTTTTTTTTTTTTTTTTGTCATTTTCTCATCTGAAAAGTAAATGTTATTAAAAATTTATGACACATCGAGTCCTGTGACTATGACACTCAAATCCCCCAAATAAAAAATATTCGATATATCACATACTAAGTCTGTTAGACCCGATTTATTACAATTTTACACAAACATCCCACTTGATTTTTCTCAGAAATTAAAAAAAAAAAAGTCATGTGGCCACAATAATTTCTTACCTAGCTTCATCAAATGTCCCAAATCCCAACTGCTCTAAAAGACGCACACAATGTAGGGGTGGCAATTAGGTTGGGTTTGAGTTGGATCCATTTGGGTTGGACTTAAAGTGGGTTGGGTCCAATGTCAAAAAATATGCATTATATTTGGACTCAACAAGGACCCAAGTGGACCCAAAAATGGACTCAATAAGAAATCATTATGAATCAAAGTGGTGCAACAAGTTGTTGTAGAGTGTAAAATGTAGATTATTGACTTAAAATGGAGAATAGGTTGGACCCAAATTGGGCCCATTTTAACACCCAATTGGACCCAAATATTATTAAAAGACAATCCAGTTGGAACTAAAATGCTAAAATGTTAGGACCCAACCCATTGAAAATTTAGATTAATTTGGGTCCAAATATACGTATGGACCCAAATTGTCACCCCTAACACAAAGTATAAGCTTTTCAAGGCTAAAAATAGAGTGACTAAAAAGCCATAAATCAAGTTTAGAGTTAAGATGATATTGATACAATGGCTTAAAATACATAAACATGAAGAACAAAATGAGACAACAAACAACATGAAATGAAGATGGATAGCCCTTGAAAGCTTTCCCGTTGCTACTTCCACTAAAACTCATTGGCCTATCAACGGGCTAATAAACTTCAGTCGAAGCAGCAAAAAGAAGCTTTGGCTATCCACCGTTGTTACAAACAAATTATTGTTCTTTTAATTATTTCAGATTTGCAAGTTTTTTTAGTTCGAACAAAATCAAATGCTACCTTACTTTCTCTTTATGGAACGGTAAACTTTTGTGGTCTGAGGGGCGATTATTTCCAGAGCGTGATTGATGCATTTGTTATATGAAAAGTCCTCCTCTGTTTTATCTGTTCTTACCACGAAAAAGCACGTTTCTTTGTGGTCTGGATGACGACCAACCTGAAATCATATTAAGAAATGTAGAAATTTAAAATATAGAAATGTATAAATCATGTTTACAAAAAATGTACTTTTAAAGACGTGCTGGATTCTAAGGGTGTGTTTGGATTGAGTGATTTGGATTTGGGGAGGGCTTTTGGAGGAAGGATTTGAAATGACACATAAAATGGAGTCATTTGAAATCCACCGTAGTTATGGAGAAAATAGCTCAAACTGAATGTCGAGTGATTTGAAAGTCATTATAACTTGGATACATCCAAACGAACTTCATGGATTTGTTGACGACTTTGAAATCCATAGATTTCAAATCCTTCAATCCAAACACACCCTAAAAGAAATTTTAACAGCGCCAAACAAGTTTGAATTGAGTTTTGTTTGCAAAACTCGCGAAAAACAGTTTAAATAGAAGCTGCTGTTAGAAGTAGCCATAAACATACTCATATTTTTTGCTTTTTTTCAGCTTTTTTTAGAGAAGTATAATACGTGAAACCGAACTGACAAAAACATTCCAGTTTTTGTGAACAGGTCTATGGTATATTCTCAGACGAAAAAAATAAATGGAACCCTGAAAACCACTGTCAAAATTTCGAATTCATGTGCATTTTTCACTATACCACAAGTAAATACCTTATTTCCTCAACTTGAAAAACTCTTTTATATTAATCAACAAGATAACTGACAATAATCTGACATTAGAATCAAGAATATTTCTGTTTAATCTGATAAATAAATATACTGTATCTTGTGCTTGTACCTTTATGTCCATAATACCAGTTCCAACTTTCTCATTCCATCGGGGATGAAACTGTAAAGCCCTTATCGCAAGGGACTTATCTTCTCCACTCAATTGACTGTTCAGAGGATATCTACACCATAATAGAAACAATAACAATTAACGAACGTAAATTATAGGAGTAAAAATAAGTAGAAAACAAATGATTGGCTCAGCAAAACAAACTTCAGCCAAGTTGCACTTGCAAAGTTACAAAAAAGTGTAAACGAGTAAGAAAATTCTTCACATACTCTTTGAGAATACGCTTCAACCTCTGTGAAAGTTTCTTTATTCCAACATCGGAGAATTGTTGGGAAACCATCTTTGTAAGCAAATTCTTACGCCCATTTTTGAAATGATTCGAGCCAATAGATTTTCCAGAAACTTGCTCAGTTGTAACAGGTGGCTTAACATGGCTACTCAACAGACTGTAAACGTCTGTCGGCTTAGAAGGTTCATGTCCCTAAGCATGAAAATGTAAAAATAATTAGATCGAGGGAATCGACGGCTTTCAACCATGAAGATTAGTCTAATCACTAATGCGCGAGTAAATAGATAAAATGAGTAATTACGATGGAGAAATAAAGTTATATTAAGTTTACAAAAAAAAAAAAAAAAAACACAATGACATCTGAAATTCAAATTTCCCACCAACATGATTGTTATTTCGGGAAAAGAAAATATAAGCTTCAAACAATAAAAGGGTATCCTACCTTTCCATTGTATATAATATCAAACTGACAACCAGTTCCAATTGAGGGAGTTTGTCCCCAAGCCAAAGCCTCAAGACTTCCTTGAAGACCGTCTGTTTGTCCCATCTTGGCTGCTTTTACAAGGCAATCACTAGGATTCTGTATTTAATTTTCGAGAAAAAGAAAACGTAAGGAATGAATGATTTTGCTCAAAGAAGAAAAACAATTAACGTAAAAAAAAAAGATTATCAATTTGAATAATTACAAACCAGAAAGCAGGCTTGATTGAACGGCGAGCAAATATTAGTTTCCTTTCTTTGGTTCGCCAATCCTTTTGCATTTAACGGCACAAATTCTCCTGTCACTGATAAGCAATTCGCAGTGACAATTAAATGTTCTGGAAGGATTGGTTTCCCAATGTCACTGATGGCTGAATGCAAACCCTGCATTTGAAAATGCAATATTAGTTTTTCTGTTTTAAGAAAATTTGTTTCCATTAATATACTTATAATGCAACCTCTGCATTTGATGCAATATTAGTTTTTCTGACTTAAATAAAATTCGTTTTCAATAATATACTTATAATTGGCGCTGGTTGGCCCACTTTTTAGCGCCGGGGTGCTCCAACCCGGCGCCATTCACTGCGCCAGATCTAGCGCAGTGAACAGTCCCTTTCTTTTTCTTTTTCTTTTTTCTTGCTTTTTTTAGTCCTTTATCTTTATTTAGGTTTTCAATGTAGTCCCTTATAAGTTCGAGTTATTTTCAATTTAGGCCTTCAATTTGTTTTTAGTAATAATTAAACCTTATGTATTAAACGTTATTCAATTAAACATTAATTTCAATGTATAAGTTAATTATAAAAAAAATTGTATTATAACTTATATAAAATGCATATTTTAGAATAATTATATTATAACTATAGTTTAATCATTAATTAAATAATATATATAGTTGTTGATTACTTTATTAAATATCAAAACACAATTAAAATGATTTTTAATTATTTAATAATACAATAATTTTATTATTTGCGAATTTCATTAAAAAAAATATTTTTTGGGTGAAAGAGCATAATACGAAAAGTTTTGGGTTTTATTTGTGAAAAATTATAAGATTATAAAAAAAGATGGAAAAATGGAATATTCTTAAGATTCATTTTTGGTGCAGTGAATAGTGTTGTGGGTTGGAGTGAATTTACTGTAGCTGCGCTAAATTTGTGCAATTTTTGCACCATTTGATGCAAAATGAGTTTTTGGGTTGGAGATGGCCTTATATGTATGTGTATATATATATATATATATATAACGCAACCTCTGCAATTGAAGATGCAATATTAGTTTTTCACCTCTGCACTTGAGGATGCAATATTAATTTTTCTGTCTTAATAAAATTCGTATTCAGTTATTATATATATACATACATATATGTGTATAAGTTTTACTTAGAAAAGAATAACTCACGTTTACGAAAAACTGCCATGCAACATCGATTCCATAAGCTTCGGTATAATCATGAATGTCATCAGGATGGCTGCGCTCCCAGTCAATTATGTTTCTTATACGGAGGCATTTATCTTGGAGGATGCTCCAGAATTTAGACTTATCACACTTTTCAGACATGACAACCCTCAAAAAGAGTTCGCCTGAAGCACCTACCGGAAATTTTGAATGATTTGTTCCATCTTTCCATAATATATCCACCTTCTCAAATTCCGGGCATCCTAATACAAGTTTGTATTATCAACAAGACAAGAAGTTTATAACAGATATGATGCATCGAATTTGCACAATTTAGAATATTTACTCACTAAGTATTCATAAAAGTAAAAGAACAGGACCATTATTGGTATTATCAATACACACAGTGCATTTGTAGATTTTAATTTGCTATTCATTAACTGAATAGTAGAAGATTAGTTGAATTATTGCCCAAAAGTACAGATAAGTCTTCAATTTGTCGTTAACAGAGATCCTGATTGTGTAAAACCTACTCACTTAGCATATCAATAAACAAATTTCATATCCAGAAGAATTATTTGTTCAATAAAAAGTGTTGATATTGTATATTATCTTAAAATGTAAAACTTTGTAGAAGCAACAGATACTAGAAACATCAAACAAGGGAATATTAACATCTGCATAATATTTGACAGGTGTGTGACAGATAATAACATGTTTCTGGAAAGTTTAAATTATTTTCTCAAAGTAATTAAGTCACCAATTTTCTTCTTATTTCTTGCAAACATGAACATGGTGAGAGGATTGGTTATTTCATAGTATATTAAAACCCTATTGTTGGAAATCAAGAATGATCTTGAAAATCATATTTGATATGATTTTAATTAGGATCTAGATAATTGATGTAATTAGGGATTGATTGAGATTTGATTTGATTGTGATATGATTTGGAGTGATTTCCTCCATATTTGTCACTTGTTATTTCACCTATTTATAGAGGTGATCATTGTAATTCATTTCTAAGAGAGAATGAAAGTATTATAGCCCTTTGGGCATTATTTTGTGGATGTAGGCCAAATGGCCAAACCACGTAATTTGTGTCTTCTTCTCTCTTCATTTTTCAACCATGTATGAAATTCAACATCTATGACCCTCAGAAAAAGTACATTCACACACACAGACACTTCAACTATATATCAACAGCATACCATTATTCTCATTCAAGAAAAAAAACAGATAGTAATAACAAGAATAGAAACAATAAGCATCTTCAGCAAAAATAAACTTAAAAAGTGTCAGAGTTGAACCTTTTATCACAGTTTTAAGGAGGACAGGTATCACCATATCCCGAAGAATATCCAGGTCAGGGAATCCTTCAAGAGTCTCAGTTAATGCAACTGAGATGCAAGTTATGGGGTCAGATTTTCTGTCGGTATGAGCTTCATCACAAACCCTGCCCATCAGGAAGCAAAATCAGAATGATGGTAGATTCAATGAGTTAATGTAGGATGCATTATTGTCTAAGAGAAGCAAAATTGTCAAAGCAGGATTTAATCACTCAGGATTGATAGGAAATTTGATTTGACACTATAATTAGTAAACTTTTTTTCCCAAATAGTAGTTATTAGAGACGGTCCATCTCAAACAATTGAATAAAGGTTTCACTTTCAAATACTACTCATATTATAGACTATGTTTTTCTGGATCATTTTCCTTTTAGAAAGTTTCAGTATTCATGTCAACAGGTGGACAGCCCTACAAAGAGAAGAGTCTTACTTGCTTTCAATTCGCAACTTGGGAAGATTAATTATCGATTTTACTCCAGTGGCATTACAATTCATATAAAGAGCACTGATAACAGATTGCAATTCCAGCCGTCTCTTTATGGAAACTTCCTGAAAACACAAAAATAATCCTCAAGTAAAATTTCTAAATGAGAAAGCAATATCAAAATTTCAATGTGTTACCTCTTTTATGTGAAAATGGCAAACCCATGGGCTGGTGCTGGTGGGCCAATTTTTCTCCTTGGAGATGCTAATATTGGCAGAAGGTATATCATATATGTTGAAAATCAATACTACTAACAGGAAAACTGAAAAGGACAGACAAGTAACATGGATGGCCAAACATACCATATCATTACTTCTGAAACAATGTCCGAGAAAAGCAGGCTTTCCAAATGATTTTTCACTTCTAAAGCTCCAGATTCGAAACCTTTCGACCATCTTGTAAGCCTACTGGACAAAAATAGCGAGGCGCTTTTACTGCCAGAACCCTTTTTAACTCCAGATTCCAAAATTGTCTGCATGTTTAAACGGTAAAGGACAATTATACGAGGCATGTAGAGTTCGATAAAGCAATCAAAATAAGTTCAGAAGGCAGTGAAATGTGACTTACCAAATAATCAATAGAACAATGGCAGGTTTGAGAACAGTTTGGTGAAATTTAAAATTTTAAATTAATAATCTGTGTTATTATTTAGTAGGTATCATTAAAAATATGTTGATACAAATAATTATATTATTTATGTTTTATTATATATATTCATATAGTATATAACCCATAAATATATCCAACTACTAAACAGAAATTAGTAATTTATTTATAACATCATTCACATAACTATTACAAACTCACTAACTCAATCATTCATACAACCTCCTCATTAAATCTACACCAATTCTCATCCCATTTTCAGGAACACATCCACACAAGCCAACAATACCCCAAATCTCTCGCCCGGCCATACACACTCCCATATACATTTTCAGAAAAATAAACTCAAAAAAACATCCAAAAAAAAGCCATTATTTATCATATGTACATCATATAGACTAATGAAAAAATTAGAGTGCACACAAAATCTTTACAAAATTGCGTCGTCCTTTTCATCCTACATCTAATCCAGCAAGCTAAATCTAGTTTCAACCTTCAAACTACCTCAAGCAGCTCTCAGATTGATTTAAAATCTCAGAAAGGTTCAGACATGTCCATGAATTAAAATTGCTCTGGCTGGCAATAAAAATCCTTTTGACCTCATTTACCCTCATACAATCAAGCGACATACAACGAAGAAAGAGGCAGTGAGATAGAATACCTTTAGGGATAGCAACGGTGATGGTCCAAGTGCACTGACTGGCTGATCCAAGGCACTATAAGCAGCTTCTGAAATTGCACAAGCAGCTATTGCACCAACAGGATGTCCACCATTAAGAGCATCAGTATGAGTGGCAGGAATTCCATCATTCGAATAATTAAACTGAAGGATTTGATGCCCATAAGTACTTCTAACTGTCCCATCATAGCTCATGAATAGATCTCTCATAAAAAACATCAGCCTTCGAGTTAATGTCCCTGACACATCAGCGTGACCACTAAAAGAACTGTCCCGGGTTGTCAACGAAAGTACATAACACTCTAGAGGATTTAAACCGGTTAAGTATGAATTGGCAACCATGGTACATGGGATGTATGAGTCCAAAGTTTCCCGAGAACCATCTAGACCAGAATGGTTCTTTTGATTGTTCCATGATGCACAAGAAAGTTGACGAGGAATCGAAAATGATAATGGAGCTAATGAATGCTCCAAACCTAAACACATGCTATGCTGGACTAGTTTTTGCAAATTACCTTTACTTCCAGCCTTTAGCATAGCTATAAATGAATTTCCATTGCCTGCGTACTTGTATACAAGATTCTGCATATCCCAAAATACTGATTTGGAAGCAGAAATGGAAGCTTGAAACACTTCTACTGAATTCTTCTGCGAAGCAGAAATTCGTTCCTTCAGAAAATTTTCCATGTTCTCATTCTCTTCAGAGCATTTCACAAGAAAATCTTGACAGCAATCCACCATTGATAAACTGATATCAGATAGTTGTTGTGCTTTTTTTAAACCAAACTGCATATCATCCAGGAGATTTTTCCGGGACTTTTGATCAGAAGAGAGGTAAAGGTCTGACAATGAGACACTTAGGCCCCTCCTTGACAGCCACTCACAAAGAACTTCCTGTCCATAGTACAAGATATTGAGAGCTTCATTTCCGCAATGTTTGAGAAGACACTGAAAGAGGTTCTCATCACTGTCACGTAGCCAAGACGATTCATGGAAAGATGATACAAGCTCTCCTTGCGTAATATGTACACCATTGGATGCGTAAGAAAATTCAAGATCTGGAGGCAAAAGATGGCTAAACAACTGTTTTCCAGTCCACAAAGAATTATCAGATGAAGTAGACTTTATTATAGCAGGCAATATCGGCGTACAAGAACAAGAAAGCATTTGCAGCTGCTGTATCTCAAATTTATTTAGGATTACCCCATCTTCCAGGAAAAGATAGGCAGCAGTTAGACTATCTTGACTTAGTGACAAAAGGTTTTGACCATTTTGCCCATTGAATAACTGTTTGTTTAAGGAAACAAGCTCTTTAAGCTCAACTCTGGAGTTTACTGACTGGGGAACATAACCATGAAGACAGTCTCCATCAAAGTCTCCTCGTAGAGGGGAACAAATAAGAGGGTTAATGGAAATAACTGAATTTATAGGGAGAACTTTAACAGACAAAGCAATAAGGGAGTGCTGGTGAATAGATGGAGGTCTATTAATCAACACGATATCTCCATCGATAAGAGGACGATATATAAGATCTCCTGTTTGCAACATGTCCTTAGACCAGATAGAAATTCTTTCACCCTTTCTCAGGATTTTGAAAAATCCCTTTGTTTTAAGCATAGAATCACACAACGGTTCTAGCTTATTATCCCAATTCCAACGATTTATATGGTCTGAGATTAGCACGTTATCTGCAACTTCAATAGGTAAGCCAATTTCATCAACTTTTATTTTAGGATCACCAACAACAACCATGCGGAAAGAGTGGTCTGTCCGCTTCCCTAGTAGCAATTCTTTTATATTTTTTAGACATGATACACTGGAAACAGACTCATTGCTTGTTGATTGTCTTTCATATATTTGTTGATAATGTGACAACTTCTCAGAGCGTATCTGCACCACGAAAGGGTTTAACACAAGTATTTCTTTCAAAAACATCCATAAATATATTAGAAAAAGAAAAGAAAATTTATAATAATTCCTTGCCTTGGAAACTTTAAAACGGTCAAGAACACGTGCACTCAATTCATTTGGCGAACCACAGAAATCAACAAGCTTTCTGTACATCTTCGTAGTTTCATCCTAGATATTAACCGATTAAATTCAGCAAGTATTGGTGTAAAAGTAACAAACATATATAGAACAAAATAATGTACATTGTATATTATGCAGACAAAAGAAGAGTACAATAAAAGTTAGAATCACTTACAACAGCTATGCGCTGCCCAAATTCTCTCACTCGATGGCTATTTGGAGTCACAAGCAAAGAGTTTAAAAAGATTGCGTTTTTCCTTTTGAGAATTGTTTCAAAACTCTTAAGACATACATCTTTCAACATGATATAAACCTAAACAATAAAAATGACATCATGAGCATGTTACTTGGGAATATACAATACGATACAAATGAATGAAATATCATAAATTGTTGAAATATAAGATGTTAGAGATCAGAAAGATTAATGCCTTGAGTAGGTTCATAAGTGTAAATTTTAAGGTCTAGTCTACTCTGTTCTTGCGGTAAAAACAATAATCATAGAAGTAAAATCCATAAAAATAATTGTATTTACGCCAGATCAGGCTTGTTGCGAACGTAAAGTGCTTCTTTAAGAATGAGTATAACTTCTTTCACGAAGAGTGGAACGAGCTACTGCTCAAAAATCAAGCCAAGACTGGAAAAACTTATCCCAGATAAAGCTTGGAATAATAAGGTGGCATTGACCAATTAGAAATACATGCATCACTGATTTCAATGGCCCTGCTTCTCTAGAATTAAATGAAAACCTAATAATACTAATCAGGATCTTCCGCAATCATCATAAAATTATGATACTTCACTTATTCACATTTTAAGAAGTATCCGATTATTCACATACTTGACATTCATAAAGCATTATGGTTTGATTACTGCATTTCAAAGATTGCAAATGTAACTAAAGAAATCGAAAAATATGTGATTTAGGCAAGCGAAATCCAGATAAAAGTTTTCAGCCCGGTCTTGTAGGATACAAAGAGAAAAATATACCCGTTTTGAGAAATTTAGGGGGCAAAACAAGCAGCATTTATCCTCAAATAGGCTATATTACCTGCGCAGGCAACAGAATTCTTCTATTGTCTGATTCCAAGTCACAATAGTCTAGTGATGAATCTTTAGGGATTATATCCCAATAATCAGATGCTAGAACTCTACCAGAGCTTAGCAACGTTTCACTGACTTCCGCAATAATTGCAGTCTTTGCAAACATATCCTTGGAAGATACTCTAAATTTCATCTTTGGATAGCCATATTTTGATTTTCCCTGTTAATTGGATGAAACAAGTTGGTAAAGTCATGTAGCAAGGTGCATACAAGCAGCAAAATGAACTCACACTACAATATTTGCAGTTTCTGAGTTGACGATGACTTGATGAAGAATCCATTTTCTGAAACATGCAAAAACAAGGAGAGAAGCATCAGCATTCGGCAAGGAACACAAACTAGTCATTTGATAGTTCAATAAAAATATGTGCAAGTAGTTTTCAGTTATGTAAAAGTAGTTAAAACAGTATTAGAACACCAATAACGAAACTAGCTGTTCTGAGTATGCCACTCTACATTAACATGGGCATTTACTGATTTGTAATATAGCCATTCAAATGATGAACTTCATCATATTCACACACCTCAAAATTTACCCTCTGTTTCTCTGAAAGTGACAAAAAGAAACTTTATACTCTATTACTTCAAGCATACTTATATTAATCTTAACATGTTTTCTGAAAGTCTCAAATTGATTATAGATATATCTTCCTTGTAGTTTCAACATCCCCTCAATATACTAAAGAAGATAGTTAACAATTAACAGTGACCCTCATGAAATTTGAATTAGCACTATTCACTAGATTGCATTTACTTGAATGACTATAATGCTAATGCAGATTGTCAAGCATGAGTTGGAGAGAAGATGATGATGATGATGATGATGATGATGATGACGACGAAAAAACAGTTAGAGTATATATGTATGTGTGTGTGTGTGGTGTGTGCAATGCAAATACATATTCACTGAAAGTAAAAAGAGACAAATGCATCATATTTTCCTCACATCACCTTAATTTTACTATCTCGAATAGATTTACATCCTGGACAGATTCTATTAAGCATCTGTGCAACTTCTGACATGAAATACGGATGGAGAATTGTAAACCGGAAATTGATTAAACCAAAGTGGCCTGCAGAATATGAAATAATACATCATACTTCAAATCAGGGTGGGGGTGGTGGGACAGAGATCACAAAGTGGCATGAAAACTTTAATTTGCTAATGTTGATTTGGATCTACGGATTTGGAGCTAACAAGTCCAAATGACTCCAGTTTTAAGTATACTATGAATCCATAATGAAGAGTGAAAAAAAAAACTAAAAAAAGGCTATTAAAGGATTTGAAATCGTTAGTATCTTAATAAATAAACAAGTGCAAGAGATTTGTTACTATGAAATTTGAAATCCCCTAAATCCTCTAACTCAAACACAACCTAATTAAGTTACCTTCACAATCCCTTGAATATTTAGCACCACATGTACGGCATTCATCACTGGTCAAACAAGGAAGTCCAAGTGCAGCATCTGACACTTCATTGACTCTTCCAATGACCATTGAAGATATATTTTTCTAGAAATCCAGAAACATCGAACAACTTTCTCATACATTTTGAATTATTTCATATTGATTGAACGATGAGCATATAGAATTTATGATGGAAAATTATGAAAACTTACTGCATCTTCATCGGATAAAATATTGAGAAGTATCCCCTTCAGGCAGCCTGATTTAACTTGCTGAACTACAGATAAGTCATTATCCATTGATGCTTGTAGTGTTTTTCCTGGGAAGGTATAACCACATTGATCAAATAATATTAATATTTCGTCCGGTTTGTACATGTTTTAGTGTGTGTTCGGAGTAGCGTTACTATGAGAATTGGATTTCTATTTAAAGAAAACTTGTTCCATCAGCACCTGAAAAGCCTCAAAATTTCTAGCCTCACCTCTTTCCAGAAGATACAAAACTATAGGGATGACTACATAAATCTTCCCCAAAAATTTGGTCACAAATACAGGTATTGGACTCAATTTCAAATAATACATCCACATCCCTTATGTTTGTTATCGCCGCACTCTGGCATAAATCCCTCTTTATGAGTCTCAGTAAGTCTATGTCAGCCAGGTATTTTATAAAACCTCATGTCACCATGGACATAAATGCTCTGTAAAATTGGTAAGCGTTAAAACCCCTGAGCCCTGAGGTCAAATTTACAAAACCTCCCTAACAATTCCATCCAGATATACACAGAACCCCCCCCCCCCAAAAGAATTTGTCAAATACCTTCCCCTCGAATTTTAATATTCCAAGGTTTCAAGAAATTTAGAAAGTGAATTATGAGAAAAAAGGAAGTGGTATTTTGATTAAGATTATTAATATTTGATTGAATTATTCACATATCTCCTATATTTTGTTTCTCTATAACTTCTGCTTGTATTTTTTTACAGCATATCTAGATTTTATTTTACAATAAATCAAAATTAAAGCGGATTTATTAGATATATATTACAAAAGAATAATAGCAATTCTATAAAGTTATATATAGAATTAAATTAAATTCCTACACACCTTCTCAAGCCGACTCAATTCTAGATTTTGGATGAATTTCATAATTATGCTTAGATAAATTGAAATTCTAAGGAACATATAAAGTTTCTTGGAAATATTTTCTTTGTTGTTGGTTTATGTGTAATCTATATACACGGGACACGGGGCACGGCACACGACACGAGCACGGGATACTGCATTTAAAAAAAATATTAGGACACGACACGACCCCGACGCGCTATGAATATATATATATATATATATTATACATATATATGCTCATTAATTTACATTAAAATATATAAATTAATCTTTTAATTCCAATTTCAATAAGATTGGTTAGAGAAATAAATTACAAGAATGATTGTACATTATAAAATCTGAATGTGATTTGCAAAGTTATGTATGTCTGAAAGAAAAATAAATACTTCATTTTTCAAAAGCATTGAAATAAGTAAAATAATATCAAATGTGATAAATAATGCATACATACTAGATACACCCTCTAACCGCGTCCAATATGGTGTTCATATTTTATTTATTTTTTTTATTTCAGCAGACAAATTTGTTTCTATGTTGGAAACGGTGTCGGAGAGCGTCGATGGAGTGTCGTGTCCGAAGTGTCAGACACAACACATGCGATTTTTTGAAGTGTCCATGCATTATAGGTGGTAACTAATAAAGACACCACAAAAGTTGGTTGTTGTTAATAAAGAGAATCCACTTGCAAAAAGTACATTGGTATCCTCCCATTTAGGCAGATTTATCACATTTCACGCCGGTGAATATTAGGTGGGCAACATTCATACAGTCCATCTATGATAATTCGTAAATATGGTTAGGCTCTGTTCTTACCATATCCTTAAGACATTCACTACTAACTCCGCCCCGAATCCCCCATTGCTATACCACCTAACAGGGGAAGGGGCTGAAACCCAAGGATGTGAAGATTTCCATTAGAAATTTGCTGTGAAAGAGGTTTTAGAGTTTAGGAGCAGAGTCTCTACAGGGAAAGGAAGTTAATATGCGATATGGATGTAACATTCATTTCATTTCTTTTGATCGAGGGGAATTAGTTCCTAAACCTGAATCTTTCAATTGTGTGGGTCATTTTAGGCAATGATCATAGGCATTGTCATTCACATAGTTAAACTAATGGAGTAAGAAGGTGGTTTAATTTGTGTTACAAGCTCCTTCAAACATCTGACAGCTTATAAGATGTGGCAATATATATGTTAACAATTCTAGAATAAGATCTCACAAACTCCCAAAATAAGAATATTGGATCCTGTAAGCTCATAATACTTCTGACACTAGAGCTTATAAGCTCTTACCTTAAACTCCAACGACTTTTAAGCTTATAACAAGACACGTCTTATACACTGTTAGAAACATAATTAAGTTTGGTGCACCAAAAAAAAAAGAACAATAAATAATAAAAGCTTCTAAAAGGATGGTCATTGCACAATTTAATTCATTCCTACAACAGAATTTTCAGCTTCGAAATGGAAAACACAAAAAGCTAAAATTAACTTGCAGCTCCAATGAACTTCTACAGATCATTTAATGCCACTCTTGTCTTGTTATTAGCAAATTGCTTTCGCGCCGTTCATAAACAAAATAAGAAAGAATCTATAGAAGATACAAAGAAGCCAATTTATGCTCAATTAATTGATAAAGGCCAAATATTCCTAATAAATCAATAAACAGACAACATCTGATGCCTAATAAAAACTTAAAGCAAATTCCAAAAAATTCAAACTCATTGTCAACGAAGTCAAATCCACTACAGATTGCACTAACACTTCTTACAACCATAGATAACTGAAAGGATTTCTAGAATAAGTCGCGCATACAATGCCACATTGCAAAATCGCATAGATTCTCAATTACATGCAAAAGACATCACATAAAAAACAGGATTCTACTCTTATCTCCATCCAAACTGAACATTAATCCCCTCCAACATGCACATTACATCATATCAGATACAAACGCCAATCCAAGTCAAATAAAGCATAAAACATCACAAATTACCTCATGATCACCCAACACCTTTACACCAACAATCAATCACAACTCATCTCGAAACCAAACCAAAAAAAAAAAAAACATTAAAAAACCCCTCATCAAAAACTTCACAAAAACGATCAAAATCAACATAAACAAAAAAAGAATCGAACATTCCATTCACCTTTGCAGAAATCACCACCTGCCTTGCTTCCTTCCGTCCGCCCCCACTCTCTCTCCTCCATGAAGAAGTAGAACTTATATGTATATAGAGAGAGTTTTGGTTGGTGAATGAGATGGGTACAAGAAAAAATGGAGCAGCAGGCTTTTGCTACTGCTGCAGAGTGTTTGAGAACTGAGCATCAATGGAGGGGGGGTTTAAGGCAAAGGCAAAATAATATTTTGAAATATAAATAAATACATGAAAGACAAAACTGTAAATAAGTGAAAAATTGGGGGCAAAAGACGAAGGCGAGGGGTTCAGGGACATTATGGGTAATTGCAAAACCTAGCCGTCAAAAGAGCCTAGTTGGCAATGCAGAGGCGACACAGAATCATTAGCTGTTCTTTATTTCCTTAGCCTTCCGATTGGATTTAATTACGATAATGCCCTTGTTACTTTTTTGACCCCTTCAATTAAAAGTGGACTTTTCACAAAAGTGGCCCTTTTTCCTTATTTTCGGTTGAAGTGAAAAAATGGAGTAATGTCGGAAATTATATTATAGTCTTAAGAGTTTTTATTTTATTTTATTTTATTTTGAATTTTTTAATCACATTTGTTCTATATTAGAAGTTTAATTAAGGGTGAGTTTGGTTCAATTTTCGCATAATAGATTATGAGACGTATCTTGAATACCAACTTGTTTGTCATTGAATAATGATTTTTTTTAAATATATTTGTCTAAAGTTGTACATTAAATTTTGACCAACATGAAGATTAAACACACTTAATTGTATGGATGTGTTACAATTTAATTCAAAAATTAAGGAGGGTTTGAAAAGTAATAAATTCTTACTATACTTGAGAAAATATCATCCTTTCATGCCTCTCCAAAAAAGGGAGATACAATTGTCTTTGATTTCAAAAAATGTATTCTCTTCAATATATAAAGATTTTCAATTATAAATTTTGGTACTCACTCAAAAATTCCAAATTTGAAAATATTTGAAAATCTTAATACTGTTTCATAATTCGAAGCAAGAGCATTAAATTTTAGGAGAATTTAGGTTCAATTATAATCATCAATTCTTTTGGAATGCATCATGGAATATAATAATATATATATATACATGCCTCCAACTATACCAAGCCAAGAATACAATAATCACGAAACTTATTCTACTGCAAAAAGATTTACTATAAACACCACCGTCAAAGATAATTTTTTTAAGAAATATATACAAGAAATGTAACTACATAAATATGAGTTATGTTTAAACTCATATGTGATATGTAATTGTAAGATATTCTTAATATGAACGCTAAATGTTTAGTATTAATTTTTTATTAACTAAGCAGAGGCGGAGCTGAAAATTGAAAAAACTGAAAATGGGTGGGGCGAAATACGCTGACGGTTATAAAATTATATATTGATTAAATAAAAAATTAATAAAATATATATAAACTAATTTTTAAAATTTTGTTCGGATGAGCGATGGCCCACCCACTGTAAATAAGGGTTTTGTGTGTAATTTATTCATTTACCTTACTTTTGGCATTAAATTGTATGGGATTTCTTCCCAAGTCCAACTGTTTTCTGTACTCCATTTTACTCTTGCAAATTATTAATTGATTATTCCATAAATAATAAGATGTTAGAACAAGAGTTGCCAAAGGTCAAAATGTTGGATTGCAATATCTAATCTAAGTACCACATGAACAACATTATATTCTAAGTTACTCACGTGAACCCTTCAGTAATCATTATATATATAAATATATATATATATATATATATATATATTGCTGTCTATATCATGAAGATTTTAAAAGAAAACCCCTGAAGATGATGTGCTTCCATATTTAGAAGCTAAATTACAAAAAATAGGGCCAATTAATTTAACACTTGCTCTGGAATTGTCAGGAAAAAGAGTTATATGCTATTATTTATTTACCTTTATCATAAAGTGATATTGCATTGCTAATATATAGTGACTATATCACTTTCTTATGCACAATTTTAGGTAATTATTATGTCTTTATGGAGTTCAACAAAGTCATTATGTGAAGTATGTGGAGAGGGTAAGAATAGTTTTCACATGAAATAGTGCTGAAACAACTCATCTTAAACATGTGATTTATAATACACAGATGACATGATTGGTATGAATGAATGAAATTGAGTGAGAATGGAATAATACAAGGAATGGAATTAAAATGGGAAAGGAATGATATTAATTTCATAAATACTATGATTGGTAAACTCAAGGAATGAGAAAAGAATTGAATTATTATTCATTTATTTGTTCCAATCAAGCAATTAGTGATAAAAAATAAATTTGAGAAATGTGATCTTTTTTTATATATTTTATATGTTTTGTATATTCGTATATTTGTGTTATTTATTAAACTTGAATACAAATTTGTATCCAGTCTAGTTCTTTTAAATTTAAATAATGTGAGATTTTAAAACTTTCATTTAAAGAAAAATAACAAGTGACACGACGAAAAAAGTGGAGAAAGCAATGAAAGATGAAAAAATATAATCCGTACTTGATAATTGAAAAAGTTATATATGTATTATTGTCTATACAATAATTCACGTTTTCTATTACTTTTTTATCGATAAACTAGTTTAAGAATGATGTATTATTTATTAAACGCACTTATTTTAAATTTTGTCAATGCAATTTTGTATGTTTTCCCTATTCTTGTTACATTTGAAATTAGATTTATTATCATTAAAGTAATTCTTATTGATGAAAATATTTTAGACTGCGTACGAAAAATAATATGCATTTTTTTGTTCTTTCAATGCATTTAAATATTTTTTAATTTATTAATAATTTATATTATTTTTAAAATAATTTAAGATAATTAATCATAAGTAGTGTTGATTCCAAGACTTTTTTACTAGTGTGAAAAAAAAATAATTTTATTACAAGAAACAAAAAAAGTTAAGTCACAATAGATAAGGAATAGCTAATACCAAGGGGATGGAAGGTATCACTATTCCCATATTTATGGGAATATGGATTCCAACCGGAATGACCATTCCCGACATAAAAACATACCAATCATAGGAATGGGAATGAATTCAGGAATGTTGATTCCATTCCCACCACATTCCAGTATACCAATTATGTCCTGACAATTTTAAACCTGATGTGACATAAATTTTTCACAACTTTTATCCCATAAAACTTATGAATATAAGACTTGTTTACGTATAAAACGAAAAGAAGTTCCAAGGCGTGATACTTTGAGACTAATTTAGTTCAATCCAATTTATATTAAAATCCCAAAATGTTGAAAAATTGGATCCTAACACTATATTGTATATGGTTTGAGAATGCAATAAAACTTTACAACGGACTACTTTTACCTTGGTCCAAATAATATATGAATATAACTATGCACATATGTTGTTACACAATTTTATAACATATAAAGTAATATGAATAAATTTGAGAAAAGGTTAAGATCTGGATAGATAAAAGCTTATTAAATAAGATGTATGCACATGAAATTCACTTGTTAATTATGAAAGAAATAGGCTTATTTTACTAGGATATCGTATATGTCATGATTGATATAAAATCAAATTGGGAGTTTCATGCTGAGTCCTATGTAAAAATTTCCCTTCAATTTTCATTACTAAAATTTTTTATGTAAAATTACAAGTACTATTCTAGTCCAATACAGACCCAAAAAGGTTAGATTATCTCTCAAAAAAATTCAGTATGCGTTTGCCGGGAGTCGAACCCGGGTCTATTGCTTGGAAGGCAATTATCCTAACCGTTGGACTACAAACGCTGGATGTTTGAATGTGTTTATTGCTATTTATAAATCACATATACACAAGTATTTCCTGCCATTTCGCAGAATAAAAAAAAGCAGATTAGCTAATGCTCAATGGCCAATGCACAAGCTTAAAATATAACAATTATTCATAGCCCACCCACCCCAACCCGACCCAGAAATAATATAGTAAATTTGTCTTGATATAGTTATAATTTATACTCACTTCCCCCGAAAAGTAGTACATTTTAATTTTTCATACGAATTGAGAAGATTTAACCTTTTAACTATCTTTTGCTAAATGACCCTCTCATAAACGGAACGAAGCCTAAAATAACAGACGAAAATGAAAATATGAACATCTTTTCTGGTTTGGACAGACGAAAGTGAAAGTGAAAATGTGAACATCCTTTTAGAACGGAAGGAGTAATCCCCCTATTGTCACGTTTTTTCAACAATCACAAGGCCATTCTTGGATTCAGCTTGGTTTCATTTCAGAGACAATTTCTTCAACTATACACAGGAACAACTTATTTCACATTTAAATTATGCAACCAAATTGAAGTGTTCAGTTCACTTCTTTTATTTATTCTTATTATAGAGATTTGTCTAGAATGAAACTTTTGTTCACAAACGATGAATTTGAGAAAACAGGGCACTAAAAACCAACATTTGCGTGCAGTGACTTCCAAGAAAATAATGTTCCCTTCTAGCAGGATACTGTCACGAAAGATGAAGAGTTATGTGTCTAGATTCAATATATTTAGAAGTTGAAGAGTTGGAATGTGAAGAGTCAAGTAGTTTAAGAGTCATTAAATCTTAGCCGTTAGATCAAATCGATCTGGACCGGTCTGGGCCTTTTAGTAGTATATATAGGGGGCTTACCATTCATTTGAAAATCATCCATTCATTAGATAAACTTCTAGGCTTATAAAATTCTCTCTTAAGTTTAACCTTTGCCTTTTTTTTTACACAACTTAGCAATCACAGGTACTAGGCTGACTAGCGAGGATCAGGGCGATCTCGACTAGTGCCGCACGAGCTAAGGAAACCTCTAGTCAACGAAGTTTCAGCCCGTGACAATACGCTGCAAAAAAATATAACATTTATAACATATTAACATGAATGTCACAACTTACATTCCCACTCCTCCAATCTATATATTCCCACATTAAAGATTAGCAGATGACATTGTTAAGCATTATCGCGAAATAAATCCTATCACCCTTAATTCAAACATTCCAGTAGATTTATAGATACATGTACATGTTTATCTTCCTCAACGAGGGAAAACTGACAAAGCACGCATAAAACCATTATTTAGAACTGCAAGTTACAAAAACGAGTTAAATAATTGTTGAATGCTAACAAAAGTGTGTAAGCAACAAATTAGAAGAACTGTGGTTTTTGCAGCACATATTTCCCCTCTGTAGAATACAGGTGTAGAATGCCTGTTATAATGCTTCGGACTTCAACGGATTTCTAATTTATGGCTCTTAAAATCTTTTAACACGCACCTTGTTTCACACTTCTCCACGAGTGAAAATCCCAAGTATGCATGATGGCGCTCTTGAAGTAGATGTACAACAAAACAGTTTACTCTTTTTACTTCAAATCTTAGCTTGTAGGAGCATATTCCTGAATAACAGCTGCGAGTTTATCCCGGTCCTCCTCAGTCTTTGTTCTCATCAAGAACGTCCGTGCAACAACAGTATCATTGTTATCACCGTCAGCCTTCACAAGACAACATTATATGAAACCATCAAAACGTGCTCAAGTGAAAAAATAGATATCCAAGATTCAAGTCTCAGATATCATAATTAACTATGACTGACGCATTAGAGGTTGCACATGCTCATAGGAGCTTTACCAAAATTATGCCCGCTCAAATCGAATTAACTTTCTATTTTATTAACCAATCACAGTTACAAAAACTTTTCATTAATTGAAGAATTACTATTTTCTATGTTATCAATTATCAAATTAAGGGGTCTCTCATAAGAGTGACCATAACTTCATTTGATCATATTTTAGCTCAACATTGACTGACCGCATATTCTGATGAAATTTGGTTGGTCCTGTCCTAATTCTTTTTTTGGGCATGCCTGTTTATGCAATGGACCAACAATGACCACAAAAACAAAACTTTAAAATGCAGAGAAAATATGTAACTATCAAGCCCTTTTATTCCAATAGTTTATTGGTCTAAGATGCAGGATGACAGTTATTTCAGAAGAAAAAAGACGAGAAAAAGCTTAAATAAGTAGAAAAAGTAGAGGTAGTCATAGTCGCAAATGCATTACCGAAGTATGAAATATTGCTACTACTGAATTCTTTTGTATGTTTGTTTTGATTCCCGGGTATAACAAAGCATTCAGCAGAATTCTCCCCACCTGCAACAATTAACAGATATGCAGAAAGAATGATTAGATGGAGACTAAGATCCAAACTTTAGTTTTTGTTATCTTGTAGGGTTATAGTACCTCATACATTTACTTTTCAATTTAATTCATGCATTAAATCTGCATATTATCTTCTCCACACTAGGTTATATCTTAAATTTTAGAGACAAAATTACAATAAAAAGTAAACTAAACTACATCAGGTAACTGAAGCCAGGCATCCAATTATATAACAGGTACAAAGAGGAAGTTGAGCAGCAAAAAATGCACTAGTACCACATGAGTAAAATATGAGATAAGAGTTAACAGGATCGCAAGGGAACCTACATCATTCCGTATAACAATGGTTGGTTTGGATTCCTTAGTCCCCTTACAAACATCTTCCTTGCATTTGATACTAAGTTGACCCATTCCTCTATCCTTCCAAGTATCTTTGTCTGCTGGATCACTTGACTGGACACAAGGAAACGAAGCACATTAGATTACAGCACAAACTTAAACGCTATGACGTAATTAAATATCACTTGTGATTACATCAATTGTTCTGTACTCAATGCAACAAACTTAGAATCATTCATGTAAAGTTTGGAATACCATATACGTAATGTAGCTTGCCATCTGCTAAAAGCGGAAAACAATTCATGCAGAAAAGCAAGAAACCTCACAAAACTACAAAAGTGTTTACTTCAACCATATATAACCAAATGTTGTTTCTTTACAACAAAAAAGGGAATATTTTTTATTATTTGTTTATCACAGATGCACAAGTCATTTCATTAATATGTGTATGATCCAGCTACACAAGCATAGTGTGTCCATATGGAATATACAAATCAAGGCAGTTTACAACTAGCAGATCAGGAATGGCTAGAAATGCCATCTTCTAAGACAGACTACTGATGTTTGCTGGTAACAGGTTAGCGAGAGACATCTCATGTATGAAGTATTGAATCCTATCAGTCTCATTAACTATATTCAGTTAGCAAAAAATCAAAATGAGATACATTATTATTCGACCTCCCATCTTAGTACCTTGGATGTTTCCCCAAATTTAGGCACATTAAATTAGGATGATGAAAAATTCATATTTCCTCTACATTTGCAGTCTAAATCAAGTCCAGAGCTATCTCTAAAAAAACACAAGCAATTTATAAGGATCCTTTCTATGTATAGGAATAAATTGATTTATGAGAACACTGATGTTGTACTTGTTCTAAGTTCAATAGCTTGTTCAATCTCATAAATCAGTGTCGTGGAAGAAACGCTAATAAACCGGCTCCACTCATTTTGAGGTTATTACTTTCAGGTTCTTAAGAAAATGAATGAGATCAAGTTGAAATTTGCTGCAAATAAGAGAATTGCTTCTCAATAATCCAACGGTGTCCGGCCTAACACCAGATCAGTTCTTAGTTCTTACAAAAAGAACGAATCCTAAAGGCATGTCAAGGTTATTAGTATGACGCATATTTCATGAAAGTATTATATTAACATAATCCATTCTGTTACATTAGCTATATCTCTCTATCAGAAGGGTAACTTCTGAAGTAGTTACCTTTACATAAAGTTTACATTTGACTTCATGTACAACAATAATTCCCTTTTCTTCGCTCTTTTTCACGGATGGGCTGCTGGGTTGTTCAACGTCGTCTTCTGCATCCCAAGATATGGTCAAAAGAAAACAAAATAAATCACTTAAATAATCGAAGTCAAAGTCGCAACCATGCAGTCATAAATCTTAAAAGCATATGAGCAAAAATATGAATTGTGTAATAACCACAGGAAGAAAACATATGCACCAGGGGTGAAAAGAACCTTAAAGGTCTGGTGGTTAAACCTTAATAACAAGCACATTCACCGGTGAAAGGCTTCTTATTCAAGGTATCTGATGACGGGCGGATTTACCTTGTAGCCACAGGTCAATTCATCCATCGGACTAAAGAAACCCACTACTCTTCAAGTGTTTTTAACAGCGATTTTTAAGTTTTCGACCACAATTAATTCCTTGAAACGAAAGATAGGCTATTGGGAATTTGGGATAAAAGCAACCTTAACTATAAGTCTATAATACATGACAAGTGTCAAAAGAAACTACAACACAGTCGTGTACAAAGTCCTGCCTTACAATCAATTTGGCAGAATACAAAATAAAAACATTTGGGTGAAATTTTAGGCATAAGCAAGGAAAGTTACAGCCATGATAAGAGTTCATAACCCCATTGACCCAAATTTTTGACTACACACCTGTTCCATACCTAACACATTGATCTGGCATATATTTTAAAAACTTCACTCTGTATATGATTTTATTTTCTGTTTTGAAGGTTTTGTGAAGAAAATTGCTACCTAGTCCATGATATGCCATTTTGATCAGCACAAATGCAACATATTATTATCTAATGAGAGTAAGACATGTAAGATAAATTCTTGATAAGACCATTCTTCCTGCTGTCTCAAAAAGTGCCCACACGGCACACATAAACCTTGAATTGGAATGACAACAGAACAGAGAGTAGGGAACTGATAGATAAAAACATCATTAGTATCCTACCTCGTAATGCAATGAGGCATAAAAGAATACTGGTAGAAGTGTTCCATGATAAGTTGGACTACAGACAGTTAATAATCTATTGACTACACAAGAAATGATCGTAAGTCTTACCCCCATCTGCCTCATTTGAAGCACCATGATTTGACGTAACTGGATTGGCATTTCCGGGAACTGAAATCTGGCTTCCTGGAAAACAATGAGCCAAAGTCAGAACCCAGATAATTAATTTTCACGTATGTTGCCAATTCTAAACAGGGACAATGGACCAAAAAGAAGAATTGAACATACTTCTTAAAACGAAAAAAACAGTAGGCAGAAAAGTCTTTTTTGATAGGTAAAAACATCGCTACATCCCAATTCCCACATATAACAGTACAAATTAAGCAAGCATCAAAGGATACAAAGAGTACTAAGAGAGTTGGGGTATTAGAGCTTAAAAAGGAAACTATTCTATCCACTTTCTATGCACGGTAAACTTCTGTTGTTAAGGATATAAGGGGTAGAAGATATAGGAAAGTGAGATGATGTCAATACGTTTAGACCTGGAACTGCTGAAATAGATGCCTGAGACAGTAATAGAGAAAATTTATAAGGTGCAAACAAATTGAAATTTTACAATTACAATTTTTTTTTCATGTGCTTTAGGTTTAATGACAAACCATACCTATGTGAAAATTGCACTTCAGACATGCCACAAATTGCATTATTCAAATAGCAAATCCATTCTATCCAACACCCCAGAAACACGCAAATGAAATATTTTTCTTTTCACGCGTTGTTAGGCGTAATAGTACACCATACATATGTAAAAATGCAATTAATTGCTACTTACAGGAAAAATGAAATAGAACCTGTACAAGAAAACATACAAATAATCACATGCCGAGAAAAGCAATCAGAGTTCTAACATAGCATAACCAGGAATTTAGATTCATACCTCCAAATGTGAAAGGAGCATTGTTATTATTAAAGAGAAATCCGGGACTCCATGAGGTTCCAAAGCTTGCAGTTGCAGATGCAGGTGCAGGTGCAGTTGCAGTTGCAGATGCAGGTGCAGGTGCAGGTAACCCAGGTTTATCCAAAAATAACTTATGACCTGTTTTATCAATTTCTGAAGCGGGTTTCATTTGAGCATCATTAGAACGAAGCTCACCAGGACTTTCTCCTTTTGCAGCATTTGCTTTCAGCCAGTTAACAACATCACTAAATTTTTCCTGCAATTGAAGCAATAAATAAAAATCACTAGAAACATTGAGAGAGAAATTTATTTCTATTGCTAAAGTGTCCATATTGTAAAATAAATATTATGCTGATAGCGATGATTCTGGAAAGGATAAATAAAGGTTGGTTTTATTAATGCCTAATTGTTAAAAAGATTGGCAGGACCTAAGAGTTATACTAGAAGACCAAGATATAGCTAAAGTGGTCGACATGTTACCATGATGGCTTTAGCATGATTTAAATAATCCTGCACTCCATCTTCCCAAAGCTCCTCTGGGTGGTTCTGTATTTGAGCTTGTACCCAACTGGCAAACAAGAGAGTCACTAATTTTAGCACCCACGTTATGATACCTTTCACAGAAGAGGCGACAGGCAATTTCAGCCGCAGATATACCACAAAAGTAAAATTGATGAACAATATCAGAAATGCAAATTTTAACCATGGATATATAATTAAACAATAATGCTCACAAATTTCATTACATCAGTCGCAATGCAGCAATATGCAATCACCAAAAAATAGAAACCAAAAAATGATCTTAGTTTTTACACTTCTAAAATCTTTTTGCTTCAAGTTCAAGTACTTTCTGTGGCATTGCCAATAACATCAGTTAAAGACAAGGACAAATCACTTGTCGCAATACCAGGAAAGTTGTTCAATCAGGCACACAAGGTACAAGCACTCAGTTCGGTCAATCTAGTACAATAAGTTCAATATTTGCACTTCCAGGATAAGTTGGAGTTGGAACTATCTAAAACCATCGCACAACAATGATTCTAACTATTCACTACTTAGCAATGCAATGTTTATATCATGATGCTTAAAAACTTAACAATAACTGGTTCTAGAAACCTAATACACAGAACAAACACAAGTAACAAAAAACATACACAACACACAAATTCAAAAACCTTAAGAAGACATAGTATCAGTAAGGACCTTGCAAATTGGGTATTGAGAGCTCTCACGTGCAGTTTCGATAATTCAGCTCTCTTCGTATCCAATGGCAGCGCGGTTCCGACTTCTGCCTTGTGTGCGCCAAACGGGGACGCCATTACCACTCTCTTGCTCTGCATCTGCGTATCATAACCTCCAATACATCAACAAAACACATCAAAATCAAGTAATAAACTGACATAGAAAAAACAAATCAATTGCATAATCACAAAAATTAACACAAAAAAACTTACGAATGAGTCATTGGAATTGAAAACGGGAGTAGAATCAGAGGTTGCCGAACGCTTTGTTCCTCTCATCATTATCGAACTTGTGATCTGATTTTTGTTTGTATAATTATGAGACGATAAATTAGAGTAAAATTCTGAGAAATGGTTAAGGATTTTGAAAATTGAGTAGGCTATTAGGGTTTTAAACGTGCTCGAGGAATTGGGGATTTTATTTTTCTTTTTCCCTTTTTATAGTGTGTATGATGGCCGTTGGATTCGGTAGGGGTTAGGTTTGATCTGATTCGGTAGATTTGAATTATTATTATTATATTTTTTTCTTATAAGATATTTGAAATATCTCGATTATGGGGTAATTTTGTTTGAATCGAGTGTCAATTGTCTAAAATAAAATACAGAGTACTAAAAAATAAAATACATAGGATCGACGGTAAAGAAGGCAATGAGATAGGTTCAGAATGGGTAATGTAAGATTCGAGAGTCACCCTGTTATCGGACTTATCCTGATCCCAACGAATCTTTGGCGAGTGTGACTCCAATCCGATAAACTGGCCCGGACCGGACCGGCCGGTTTAACCGCGAACCGGCCATTTATCTGGTCCAATTGAGCACTTCAAGCGGTCAGCGTTTGACCCAATTCAAACCGGCCGGTTTTCAATTCAAATCCGGTCGAACCGGGTGGGCGGTTTGATGAATTTTCATCATTTTTTGAAGTACCAAAATAACAACATGAAAGGCACCATAGCAATTTGAACCCAAGACCTCCCCTTAAATAATGGAAGGAATTGCCACTACACTGGAGGAATAGTTGTTACTAAATTTTGATATATTATTTACATATTGTTCATTCTTAAAGTCTACTATATCATGTTAGTAATGTAACTATTTCAAATTAATTAAAAGTACTCAAATCTACTTTAAATTATTAAATTGAAATATAAAAGTAGTTACAAAGTTAATATATTTTTTCAAATATGATGACATCTTGAAGTATAATATAAAATGCATAGATATATTTAAAGATGCATTGATTTTCACTATTGTGTATATATATATTAAATTATTTATAATATAAATATTTAGTATTAATATATGTATATAATACAAATAATTCGAGTCAACCGGTTATTTTACACCGGTTGAACCGATCGAACCAGTGACCCAATGACCCAATTGGTTGTCCGGTTCGATCACCGGTCCGGTTTTAAAAACATTGATGACAACAAGTTTAAGCCTATTTATTTATAATATTTTCACAAACACGGTCAAAACAACATTAAATTAATATAAACACTAAAAACACATTCAAATATATATATATATATATATTCATTCACATGAAATACAAATTTAAGTTTATAAATTCATTTCCAAATTTTAAAATAAATACAAGTAAAACAAACCATCTCAATCATAAAATTTCAAACTTGGAAAGTAGTAATTTATTATGTTTTAAGTAATACATTATATAATAACATAAATATATAATAAAATATATTATTAATGACCGAATTCCGGTCCTAAGAAAACGGGATGAGTATCCGCTATACTCGAACCCAGTTTCAGGCCTGATCAGGTCTCAATTTTTGAAACTCAGATTCAGACCGATTCCATTTTTTTTTGGACTCATTCCTGGTCCATTAGGTCGACTCCTCAATTTTCCTGGTCTCATTACCATCCCTAGTGGACGATAAAAACAGCATACGCCTATATATTTTAAATGTATTCAGTGGACGAAACTTCAGAATATACAACACGATAGCTTAAGTCAATTTGATGGTGCTCTACAACGTTGTCTTTCCACTCAAATTTAAATTTACCTCCCAAAAAAAATTTACCATTAATTTTATTTAATAATAAGCTAGGTTGTTATTTAAGTGGAGTCATAAGTGTGTGATTTAGTTGTAAATCTTAGAAAATTCTACGTAGAACCAATTCAATATATTATTGGTCACCATATACTTGAATCTCGAATAATATTTTAGTAAAATATTTTCTTAACCGTTAGTATCATAGAATGACTTGTGAGTGTTAGACTGAGAAGTGAGATGTGACCCGGAGTTGACCTTTGTTCATTAATTTAATCGTGTTTAATTTCCTCCTTAATTATCACACGCTTAAGTTTAAAACAGAATCGGACGAAGCAATTGTTTATTATTATTTTTTGCTGAATTAGTGGTGATGTAATAATTTAGTTGTGTCCTTTTCTTAATAGTAATTTACGTTTATAGTATCTTATTGCATGTATTTATTTATTTATTTATTTTTATGACAAGGGAATCCGTAGCCGCTACCGTTAGGTGCACACTGGGTAAACCCCGTTCTTGTGTAATAGCCTGCAAACCACACAAGAGAGGTAAACCAGCCTAGGTTGCCCATAGCTGACAGGCTCACAGTAGAGAAGGCAAATAGGCATTCATCATCAGGATTCGAACCCGTGACCAAGGCCACAACATTCACATGCCCTTACCAACTCTACCGAGGGTTGCCCCCATGTATTTATTTTTGCTTTTACTGAATTGGAAAAGAAATTGGATTGTTTTTACAGTATAAAAGTCCATTAAATTTCCTATATAGAATCACCTTTATAAATGAAATTAAATTTTGTGAATTTAACGTGTCAAATATTTATATATTTAAAATAAAAAATAAAATACAATTTTACAATAAAAAAAATCTTAACTCTCCACTAATACTCTTCTTATCAGTTTCTTCCTCAAAGATTCGATATGGATCTCTTAATTCGTATTTCATTCATTTGCACTGAATTTAATGTTTATACGACAAAATAAGATCGATACAATTTAATTTGGTGGTTTATGAACTAAGATGTCATTTTATTATTCTCATTTGTGTTAAATACAAATTTTATTTTTGTTATATATCAATTAAGTTGGATTTAATCTATATGATTTAATTTCGAGTTACACATACATATCTTCCAAAATTTACCAATTAAAAAACTTTATTGAGCTAGTACGCCGGAGTTTCTTTATATAATATTCTTTCATTACGAATTTGCTATAAATGGATAAGGGACAAATCATTTTTAATAGTTTATTGAATCATATTGTATGTCTATACATATATAATTCAAGTCAAATTTATTTCTAAAACTTTTTAAATACATACATTAATACATATGAAATGAAATACAAGATTCCACCTAATTATTGACATGCATATATGGTTCTAATTTATCTTTCTTTGTAATGCGACGATTTCTCACTTAAAAAAATTATAGTGATCAATCTAATTATTTTCAACTTGTTTCTACGTAAAATAAATAATAAATCAAATATCCTTCCCCTATCACACCTACTCAAACTGCAATATTTCTTCTTTATCCTAACAAATTCAAATTTAATAACTCCATAATTCCACCTCAGCCTCACTTTCCACGTCATCACCCCAGCTAAAACCCCACCCCAAGCACGGCGGCGGTGACATCAAAACCGCCTCCCCCATGGCCGCCACATTCAAACCGTCGTAAAAAACATCATGGTACTCTCCAAACGACATCGTTTCACTCTCATTAACACGAACAATATCTTCTTTTTCATCTCTTATTTGCAGCAATACGAGATCTTCTGCTTCATCTCCACCGTCCCTCGGCCGGAAAGCCTCCGCCGCCTCCGCCGCCGCCTTCCTAAGATCTTTAGCATCCTTCGACGCCGGAACCGGCAACCGCCACACCGAGTCGGCGAAATTCAAGCACGCTGTCCTCCCTCTAAGCGCCAACGCCGCCACGTCGTGTGCACGCGCAGCCATCTCCGGCGTAGGGTAAGTCCCCAGCCACACCCTCTTCTGCTTACTGGGCTCCCGCACCTCGCAGACCCACTTGCCGGAGTTCCTCAGCCTCACGCCGCGGTAAACGGGGTGGCGCGTTTCCTTGAACTTCTTTCTTCCGGCGCGCCTCTTCGGCCGGCTCGTGGCGAGGATCACGAGATCTTCATCGGAATGAGCCGTTATAGTCGCCGGCGATAATGTCTCCGGTGGGGTTTGCAAGCAGGGCTCAGAATACGAAGTTGGCGAATTATAATCCATATAGTGAGAGTAAATACTGACTTTGATAATATGACTGTAGTGGGTTTTATTTGATAGCTTGTATTTGATTAAAAAGTGTTAGAAAGTTGAATATTTTATTTAATTATTTGATTGATATTTGATGAAAGAGTGTACTTATATACATATATAAGTTTGAGTGAGAAATAAAGAGAATATTATTTTTTACGTGGATAAAAAGTGTGGGCGCAAGTAACACGGAGTACCTGAGGGTTCAAATGTGGGCCAATCTTTAGTGTTCATATCTTGGTCAACTTATAAATAAAACGTGCTTTTTAAATATGACATGGCAAACAATTAACTACGCTGATTTCGTTTTCTTTGTTTGTACTCTAAAGTGGGAACACACTTTTTTTTACCTAGTTTTGAATCACAATCATTATCACACTCCTCTTCTTTACTAGGAAAGAATATTCTTATATGTGTTAAATACGAAATGGTATAAATTATATCATATTAATATGCTGATATATTATGATTTACACTGTATAATTTTTTATTTTTGATATAAATAGTGATATAAATCGAAAAAGTATAACACTAGTAAATTATTTGAAATTTCCTTGAATCTTTAAAGAAGTGTTATCAAGAACCCTACAATAGGAATTGAAGAAATATATATTTAAAATTAAGTTTGATGTGTTATTTAGCATAACTATTTTAAATTTTAATAAGAATATACTTATTCTTCAGAATTGCTTTTAACGGAAAACTTTCATAATTTTTCCTATTTTCTTAATGACTAATAAGAAAAAGAAAGGAATATAGAAAACACAGGAAAAAAAAATGTGTGTAATTATAAAAATAATACTGTAATAAAATAATAAACAGAATAAAAAAGAATAATACTATAAGGTGTCGACTGCCGTACATACAAGCTTAGTATATGGGTCCCAAAAAAACTAAGTCAATGCCAAAGCACTTATAAAATCCAAAAATAATCGAAATTATAAAATCACATTCACTAAGTGTATAGGAACATCACTAGTATGAATATAGTTCAATTTTTAGAAGAGAAAAATGAAAAATGTGGACCTTCTGAGGTCCAGTCAACTAATGATGTTCATGTCAATTATTTGTGACATCTTAGGGATCAAAATTTTAAATTTTGAGTTTTATATGAATAATATTATAATTTCGTATTTGCAAGATATTTGTAATTACCCATTTATTTATAATTAAACCTAACCATCTAATATAATTACCCTAATTATATTTGACGCATATTATGTTTTCGCTAGCTTATTTAAACGCAACTCCAAGAACGTTTTGATTAATTTGAAAAAAGAATCATATATTTGATTTTTTGCAAAAACCCTAAATAAAGATCGTATTTTATTGCAAATAGTACAATAGCTTTTAAGCTATTAAAAAGAATTGTAGAATAATTTGAGCCTATAAATTGTTAATATTTTGTTTAACCATGGTCAACATTGGTGTGATCATATTAAATGTATCAAATTGGTTGTATATAGACAGACTATTATACACCATGATTTTCAAGCATGGCTTATATTTTTATTGCCAAAAAAAGGTGAATAAATTTGGTAGAGGGTAATCTTGACAGTTTCAGTAGAATAATCTATTAGCTATTATTTATTCATTTTCTTGGGAGAAAAAATAGATGAAATCGACATATAAAATCTTCATTCACGTGTAAATAAGAGCAATTGAAGTGGAGAAAATTATTTTCAGTAATAAAAAAAAGTATTTTACAATTAGTTATTTTCCAAAGTAGATATATTAATTCAAACTCATCGATTTAATAAGTTAGTTTGCAATTACATCTATTAATATATATATAGGAAGGCTGTTGGTTATATTTGTTGACCCTCCAAAATATTATAAAAACTAAATTCTAATTTTTAGATAATTTGGAATTAATTTATTACAAAAAAAAAAATATTAGTTTCAAGTTTTTAATTTCAAATTTACGGTTATTAGATAATTCAAATTTATCATCATCCAAATTTTTTGTAATTACAGTTTTTTGAATTTACCCATAATTGCCATTCCACATTCCCACTGCTTGAGAAAGTCTGCAAACACCAATCCATTCCAACAAATCCATCATTTGCAACCAAAAATCTGAAATTCCTCCACATATTTTCCATGAGAATTTGGAAATATAGCAAGAGAAAAAGTGTATGTATTTGTTAAATTGTAATTGTTGATCCTTGATCTATCCGGCTATGGCTGCCTTAGTTATCCACAAATTTCACTTTTTATTATAATCCTTTTTTAAATTCAAAAAAATGCAATATGATGAACCATCTACCTTTTTTGCTCTTAGATTTGATATCTTCAATTTAATATAGTTTTTATTTTGTTAATTTCATCTCCATTGAATTCTTTTATTGCAACACCATAACATTCTATTTGTTATTGCAGAACCTTAATTTTGTTGTCTTTACTGTCGTACGCTGGAAAAGTTACACATAGCAGATGAAGATTTTGTTTGATCAAGTAAGTAACATGTTACTTAATGATGACAAATTTGACTTTATTTTCGTTCCTCATATTATTGTTTTTGGTATATGATAAAAAAATTATTTGCTAAGCTTTTTGGTTTTATTATTTCATTTCAGAGTGATGAAACAAAAATAAAATATACAGTTACAAGTTGTATTTTTCTAATATTTATGAACACATATAGTATTTCTAGGATATCGTGAGTTATTTCTATAGATAAATATACATTCCACATCAGCGTCAAAAATATCTACAAAGGTCAATTGATCAACATCATTTACCTATTTACTATCTAAAATTACAACTTTGGAAAGAACATAACGATCAAATTATGTTTTCATGAATGATTACAAATATTTGAGAAAAATGATTTGGTTCATAAAGGAGAAAATTTCTTTATTTACATAAATGTTTATGCTCAATCATTATTTTTTTTTTCTTCTACATTTTCATCAATTTTAATTTTGCTAACATTGCATCAACTATTCACTTCGCACCAATTATACCCCCTCAATGAATTCCATAATTCTCCTCTCAACTCTTAATTGATGCAAAACTACTAATATAGGTCCACAAAGTATTGCATTTTGTTTCGGCATTTTCGCTCCATATTCACACATTCTTTCAAGTCTATCACATTTTCACTATTGTTCATGTGAGACAACTTCACGTTACTATTTCCATGTTTTCTATTCCAAATTAACTTCTTTTTCCTTTTTATTTCTATTTTTACGTTTTCAAAATTCTCTTCTCCTTTGTTAGGTTTTTTGGTTGCAATTTTAGGTACTCTTAGATACGACATTTGAAGATCTGACGGCTAAATATAATTACGTTATTATTTAAAATGTGCAAGTGATGAAAGGTTTACATCACATTACTTTTCGAGTAGAGGCAGGCAGAGCATATCATAAGAGTAAAGATGAATAGAAATATAATGAGCAGAAACATGTCTATGGAAGACTTGAAAGAGGTAAGAAGATTAAAATAGTTTTTCTCTTTTGTAATTGTTCATCTCAACCAATTTATGTTACTAGAATAAATAGTAAATTACTATACATATATATATATATATTCATAAATGTATTGATAATTCACTAATTTGATGAAAACTCACCAATCTTATTTGTGATCATAGTAATAAAAATGGGTGGATGACACTTAAAATAGTCATTATTTTTTTTCCTTTGTAGGATTGATACTTTACCTATTCAAAATTCAAATTTTTTTTCCAGCGAAGTTGATGATGATTTTCTATAGAATTAAAATAAACACTTAGAGACATCTCACAAACTTTATGTTTATGTAAATAATACAGTGCATTAGTTGTTTAAATGCTATAAATATTTTTACTTTTTGTTAGCTATCTTATATGAATAATAAATATTTTGCTTTTGTTATTTTAGTGAATCTATAATCATTTATGATGCACAAAACTAATGAAAAATATTACTTATATATATATATATATATTGAAAGAATCTTAGTATTATGCTAAATAAAAATGATTCATTCTACTAAAATCTTAACAAATTATAATTATATAATTTTTGTAAGCTATAATTTAAACAAAAATTCGAGTTAGCATGTTTTAAAATTAACTCAAACCGTGCGTAGCACGGGTTACACACTAGTATATTAATATATGCTAATTTTCCAATAGGCAAAAACTAGTATATGCAATTCTAGACATGATCTTTATGATCATTTAAAGGCTTACATACAAAATCTATTGAATAATTTACATTTAAATTATAGTAACAATCTAGATAAGTTTGTGCTCATTTATATTTTCGAGAATAATTTACACCAAAGAGAAGCTCTAAAGCAAAAAGGTTTAGGATAAAAAATCATTTGTGAAACTAGTAAGTAAGGGTAATTCTTTTTCTTTTGCGTGGAATTGCGACTAACTATATCTTAAGCTTGAAAATATACATATTCTAATTTCTACCTATAAATTAGTAGACAAATTAATTTTTATATAAATATTGGAAGAACCTAGTCATTTAGGGTTTAATCATACACACAAATTATGCTAAGAAAACACCCAAAAAAATTATTTCAAATAGGAAATAAGAGAAAATTGCATCAAAAAATATATCTATTGCAATTGTCAAGTTTCAAGATGCCAAAATCCAAAAAACCAATCAAAAAACACCTAATAAAACCTAAAAAATCCAAAAACAAAAACTCAAAACCAAAAATCAAAATTATACGAAAACGAAAAAACAAAAAGACCAAATTATCACTCCTTAATTCTTCAAATCTCCTCTTCTTTCTTTTCCGGTGTAATATCTCCAGTACCCTCTTCAGTCACAAACTTCTTCCAGTATGAATGTGAGCTCCAAATCCCATACATCTCCTCAATCGGGATCCCCTTCGTCTCGGGGAAAAATTTGATGATGAAAATCGTCATCATAAACACGAAAAACGAGAAGAATATGAATAGACCAAACTTCATAGCACACAAACCCTTGAGAAAAAATTCACCAATCAAGAATGTGAAAATCATGTTCAAAGAGACATTAATACTTTGTCCAGCTGATCTAATTTCCAAAGGCAAAATCTCACTTGGAACTAGCCATCCCAAAGGCCCCCATGACCATGCAAATCCAGCCACATAAGTACATATTGCTATCACAACTAATTTTGCATACCAAGTTGGCAATGGCCCAGGATTTCCACTCACTCCAAATTTCAATCCAATGCAAATTGTAACAATTATCTGCAAAATAAATGAAGGGTTTTCATTTTTTTCGGAAAAAAATACAAATTATTCTACTTTCTTTGCAAAATAAATAAAGGGTTTTCATTTTTTTTGAAAAAGTTACAAAAAAAATCGAAATTATCATACTTTATTCGCAAAATAAATAAAGGGTTTTCATTTTTTTCGAAAAAAATATTAAAAGTCGAAATTATTCTACTTTATTTGCAAAATAAATAAAGGGTTTTCATTTTTTTTGAAAAAATTACAAAAAAAGTCGAAATTATCATACTTTATTTGCAAAATAAATAAAGGGTTTTCTTTTTTTTTCGAAAAAAAGTACAAAAAATTGAAATTATCAGAAAATAATGTTTTGGAACTGAGCCTCTTCCTTTTCAAAGTTTAATGAAGGCTTTGCGCGGTCGAGACATAGTCAGTAAGGGGGGAAATGGGCCAAAAAAAGAACGCAAATAAATAAGGAACTACAAAACCCTTGTATAACACCTGGATATAAAGATAGGTTCTTAAATACACTAAGTAGAATAATAAGATTACTACAAAATTGGATTTGATTATTCTTCTACTCGGCCTTTTTTCGCTGTGTGAACAAGGTTTTAGTATGTATTGGCATTCTGGGCAGGTCGCAATAAGTCGCACTTTATTTGCAAAATAACTAAAGGATTTCTATTTTTTTCGAAAAAAAATACAAAAAAAATCAGAAATTACCCTACATTATTTGCAAAATAAAGTAGGGTTTTCATTTTTTTCGAGATAAATTAAAAAAAAAACCCGAAATTATTCTAGTTTATGTATATTATACCTGGCAAACGAACATTTGAACTCCACCTTCGAGGAACAAAACCCTCCTCCCAACTCGATCAACGGTGAAAATCGAGACCAATGTGGCCGCACAATTAACGCCCCCCGTTATAACGGAAGACATAAGCGAGGCATCATTTTTAAATCCAATGGTTTTGAACAGAACAGGCGCGTAGAACATGAATACGTTCATACCAGTCATTTGCTGGAAAATCGGAATAGCTGTGACCAAAGTCAATTGTGGCCTATACTTCCTCTTGAGAATATTTCCCCATGGATGTTGTACTTTCTTTGAGGCAATACTTGCAGCCACAAGGTCATTAAACTCCTCGGTAACGTCTTCAACACCGCGAATTGTTTTAAGCCTCTCAAGGGCCTCGTCTTTTTTGCCACGTTCGATCAGAGAATTTGGGGTCTCGGTCAGACAAAGAGATCCGATTATGAACATAATGGCCGGAAATGCAGCGCATCCCAAGCTCACGCGCCACCCCTCGATTTTCGTAAATTTTGCCGTCTTGTAGTTTAGGAAGTTGGCGGCGAGAATACCGATTGTGATTGTGAATTGAAAGAACATGTTGAGCGCGCCACGGTATTTGTATGGAGCTATTTCAGATAGATACACTGGTACAGACTGCAAATACATAATATATACATAAATCAACTATAATGCTTTGAAGATACACAGGCACAGACTGCAGATACATATTATATACATGTATCAACTATAATTCTCGAAGGAAATACAGAGAGACACACATGCAAAGACTTCAGGTACAAAATATATACATATATCAACTACAATTCTCGAAGCAAATACAGAGAGATAAACATGCAAAGACTGCAGATACATAATATATACATGTATCAACTATAATTCTCAATGCAAATACAAAGAGATATGCATGCAGATTGTCAAGAAGATAAGGTACAAGCTTATAAAGCAGAAGAAGAAGTACAAACCGAAGCCACTAGTATATTGGAGGGAAAATCAGTTAGGAGTTAGTTAGTGTTCTAGCTCTATATATATAGGGTTTATCTTTGTATTTTAAACACAATTATTCATTCTATTCAATAATAATGAAATACATATTGCTTCTTGAATCTCATCATGGTATCAAGAGCCTAAACAAGCCTTCCATACATCTTCAAATCGCCATATCTGCAGAATTCGTCTAAGCTCCATATCTGCAGTTCTTTCTCCTTCTTTTTGCTCTATTATCTTCATATCTTCATACAGCTGCTTGTTTTTCTTTCTCCTATACATCTTCTTCTAATCATGGAATCAAAGACTGATTCGTCTCCATCATCAAACAAATCAGAAACTCTCATAAGTTTCCAAAACCCTCTATATCTTCATCCATCCGATTCTCCTCATCTCATTCTTGTCTCTGATCCTTTGAAAGGATCTGAAAACTATAAAGTTTGGAGTCGTCAAATGATCGTCGCATTGGAAGCCAAGAACAAACTGGTCTTGGTCGACGGTTCACATCCAAAACCCGAACCTACGGATGATCTTTTTCCCCAGTGGAAACGGTGCAATGCTCTTGTTCTTTCATGGATTCACAATGTTATCAGCGGTGAATTATTGAGTGGGGTTGTCTATACGGATCTGGCATCATCGGTTTGGAGTGATCTCAAGGAACGCTTCGATCAAACAAGTGGTGCTGAGATGTTTGCTCTCTTTCGACAAATTAGCACCATCAATCAGGGTTCAAATTCGGTCTCAAGCTATTATTCAAGAATCAAGAAATTATGGGACGAATACGAATCTGTCATACCCTTCACTACAACAGTGTTTTCAAAAGAGTATGTGGAGCACACTCAAAACTTAAAAATGATGCAGTTCCTAATGGGATTAAATGAATCCTACAGTGCCGTGCGGTCCCAAATTCTAATGATGGTACCTCTTCCATCCCACTCTCAGGCATGTGCAATGATCCAAAATGAAGAAAAACAAAGAGGTGTATATGCTAATCTCAGCCACAATGAGTCCTCACAGGTTTTCTTTTCTCAAGGCTCCACCAAACACTTAACAAACAATCAACTCAAGGATTCCTCTCAGCCAAATAAGAGAAGCTCTCTATACTGTGAGAAGTGTGAAATCACTGGTCACACAGTTGATAATTGCTACAAAATCCATGGATACCCTCCAAATTATTTTTCCAGGGGCCGAGGGAAAAGAGGGGGCTCCAATTCCTCAAGAGGATCTTACAAGAACACTGCTGCAAATGCTGCTCATAATGACACTGCAGCAGCCCCCACTACTTCTATTCTTGGTGAATATCAGCCTCAAGATATCAAAGAATCATCAGCTAATCAAAACAACTCTCAATCACCATCTTTTACACCTTCTCAATTACAACACATAATGAACCTTCTGTCTAGAAGTACTGCTATCGAGACAAAGCAATCTGTGTCAAATGTTGCAGCTGCCAAATCAGGTATTCCTAACTCATCAATGCATACATGGATCCTAGATACAGGAGCTAATGATCACATGACTTGTTATCCATCCTTGTTTATGTCACACACATGTATGCAATCCACCTCTTCTGTTTCCTTACCTAATGGCACTACAGCTTATGTCCAGAGTACAGGAGACACAACACTAAACTCAAACCTTATTCTGAAAGGAGTTTTATATGTTCCTGAGTTTAAATATAATCTTGTCTCTGTCTCAAAAATTGCTAAAGATAATCACTGTGTAGCTCTCTTTTACCCTAATCTTTGTGTTCTTCAGGACCTTGTTACTGGAGAGATAAAGGGGATTGGTAGGGAAGACAATGGCTTATACTACCTAAACACTACAGAGAACTGTCATGATCATGCTTATAGTGCTGCTAACATCACTTCTATGAACAAAGTTGTTTCAAAAAATTCAGCTGCTCTTTGGCATCTTAGGATGGGGCATATGTCCTTTACTAGGCTTAACATGTTACCTGGAATGCATTTTGATAATTGTACTGATCAACAGTTATGTTCAGTTTGTCCTATGGCAAAACATTCTAGAATTCCTTTTCCTTCTATAAGATCTACTGTTACTTCTCATGTGTTTGAATTATTACACTTTGATATATGGGGTCCATATAAAACTCCTACTTATAACAGTGAACGTTTTTTTCTCACAGCAGTGGATGATTTTTCAAGGTTCACTTGGACCTTTCTTTTACAACATAAATCTGATGCTATATCTGTCATTAGGGAGTTCTTTACTTTCATTTCCACACAATTTCAAACTAAAATAAAAAAGGTGAGAACTGACAGAGGACAAGAGTTCATGTCTCAAACTATTACAGACTTATTTAAATCCTTAGGGATTTTGCATCAAACTAGTGTTAGCTACACACCCCAACAAAATGGAACAGTTGAAAGAAAACATAGACACCTATTAAATGTAGCAAGAGCTCTTCTGTTTCAATCTTGTGTGCCTATTAAGTTTTGGGGTGATTGTGTTGCCACTGCCACTTACTTGATCAATAGAACTCCAACTCCTTTGTTACAAGGTAATACACCTTATCAAGTCATTTTTCAGAAACCTCCTAACATTTCTCATCTTAGAGTCTTTGGCTGTTTGTGTCATATCAAAGTTTTGCCTCAAGGTGACAAATTCATGCCTAGATCCAAGCCTGGTGTTTTCATGGGCTACTCTTTAACTCAAAAGGCATATAAAGTTCTTGACATGCACACTGGAACTTTCTCTTTTTCTAGGGATGTTTTGTTTCATGAAAATTTCTTTCCCTTTTCTGAGAAAACATCCACTTCTTCACCTTCTCTCTTTTATGAACAAGATCAAAATACCACTTCTGACTTCCTTGACAACAGTCAGCTCTATACTAATAATCAACCTCCAGATGATACTACTGATATTCTGGTTCAAGATAGCCAACCTTTTTTTGAGTCTTCTGATCAGCTTAGAAGATCTACTAGAGAAACTAGGCCTCCAACTTGGACTTCAGACTTTGTTTGCCCAACTATTTCATCTAACACTGGGTCCACTGCTCACTCACTATCCACTTATGTGAATTATGATAATATTTCCACTGCATACAAAGCTTTCCTTGTGTCTCTATCTTCTGTTCAGGAGCCTCAGACCTATACTGAGGCTCTTCAAGACAATAGGTGGGTCCAAGCTATGCAGGATGAGCTGCAAGCTTTGGCTCTCAACAATACCTGGGAAGTGGTTGATTTACCTCAAGGGAAGTGTCCTATCAGTTGCAAATGGGTGTTTAGAGTGAAATATCACTCTGATGGCAGCATTGACAAGTTCAAGGCCAGATTGGTAGCTAGAGGTTTTACTCAAAAGGAGGGTTTGGACTATACTGAGACTTTTTCACCAGTAGCAAAAATGGTTTCTGTTAGAGCTGTAATCTCCCTGGCAGCTATCAAAGATTGGCCCTTGTTTCAAATGGATGTGACTAATGCATTTCTACAAGGAGACTTACTTGAGGAGGTGTACATGTCTCTACCTCAAGGCTTTTGCACTCAGGGGGAGTCAACAGGTAATAGAAAGGTTTGTAGATTGCTTAAAAGCCTTTATGGCCTCAAGCAAGCCCCTAGACAATGGAACTATAAGTTTACTCAAGCAATGAAGGAAGCAGGTTATGTCCAATCTCTTAATGATTACTCTATCTTTACCAAACATGTTGGTAATGAAACTGTCATCCTATTATTATATGTGGATGATATTCTCATTACTGGCAGCAGTATAAAGCTTATTGATGAACTAAAAGCCTTCTTGAGTTCAAAATTTTATATGAAAGATCTTGGAAATCTAACATACTTTCTAGGAATAGAAGTTGCCAGATCTAAAGAAGGCATTGTTCTAAACCAAAGAAAGTATGCACTAGATTTACTCAAAGAAACTGGAATGATTGGCTGTAAACCAGTCAATGTTCCAATGGATCCAAACTTTAAACTAACTTCTGTTGAATTTGATGAAAGTAAAGGAGATAAGCTTGCAGATCCAATTCTATCAGATAAGAGTTCCTACCAAAGGTTGATTGGCAAGCTAATCTACTTAAGTATCACCAGGCCTGATATTAGCTTTGCTGTTCAAGCTCTAAGTCAGTTTATGCATTGTCCAAAAACTTCACATATGGATGCTGCAAGGAGGGTGCTCAGGTACATTAAGGGAACAGCAGGAAATGGAATATTATTATCTTCAGACAGTGAGTTAAAGTTGGAAGCTTTTTCAGATTCAGATTGGGCAACATGCCCTATGAGCAGAAAATCTATAACAGGTTTCTGTGTCAAAATTGGAAATTCTTTGATTTCTTGGAAGTCAAAGAAACAAAAGACCATTTCCAGAAGTAGTGCAGAGGCAGAATATAGGTCTATGGCCTCAGCAGCTTGTGAGATTGTATGGATTCAAAGGTTATTCAAAGATCTTGGAGTTAATTGTCTGGAGCCAGCAACTCTAAAGTGTGATAATAAGTCAGCTTTGTACATCTCTTCCAATCCAGTCTTTCATGAAAGGACAAAGAATATAGAGCTGGATTGTCATTTTGTAAGGGAAAAAATATTGGAAGGAGCCATAAAAACTGAGTTTGTAAGAACGGATCAGCAACTTGCAGATGTCTTAACCAAACCTTTGTGGACTGGTCAGTTTAGTACATTGATTTCCAAGCTTGGTATGATTAATTTGTATCAACCTACTAAGCTTGAGGGGGAGTGTCAAGAAGATAAGGTACAAGCTTATAAAGCAGAAGAAGAAGTACAAACCGAAGCCACTAGTATATTGGAGGGAAAATCAGTTAGGAGTTAGTTAGTGTTCTAGCTCTATATATATAGGGTTTATCTTTGTATTTTAAACACAATTATTCATTCTATTCAATAATAATGAAATACATATTGCTTCTTGAATCTCATCACAGATACATAATATATACATATATCAACTATAATTCTCGAAGCAAATACAGAGAGATACACATGCAAAGACTGCATATACATAATATATACATATATCAACTACAATTCTCGAAGCAAATACAGAAAGATACACATGCAAAGACTACAGATACATACATGGATCAACTATAATTCTCAATTCAAATACAGAGAGATATGCATGCAGATACATAATATATACATATATCAACTACAATTCTCGAAGCAAATACAGAGAGATACACATGCACACAGACTGCAGATACATAACATATACATATATCAATTATAATTCTCGAAGCAAATAAAACAACACACTTGCATTAAACATATGATCTTATATATGTTACCTGATTACCAAAACCGACGCCAAAACCAAGGAGAATTCGACCAGCAATAAGCATGGGGACATTCTGTGCTAATCCATTGATAATGGCACCAGCGAGGAAAAAAAGTCCACCTAAAACCATGGAAAATTTTCGACCCAAAGTTCGTGTCACAGGCGAAGCAACTAAGCAAGAAACGAGCCCAGCCAAGTAAAGAGACGACGTAAATAATGTCAACTTAGCATCGTCGAATTTGCAGTATGAATCTGTCCCTGGAACATTGGATTGTTCCCTATGATATACACCAGGGAAATTGAGGCATAGATGTAACCCCACCTGCAGATCATGAATAAGATGTTAAAAAAACTTGTTATTGATTCATATAATGACATAAAAATTGCAAGAATTAGTGTTGAAAGTTGATGATTTATGAAGTTGATATTGAATAATAAATAACCTGATATTCCAATATCATAACCAAAGATTAAGCCACCACATCCTGCAAAAAGACATGTCCATAAAACCCTGAAAGTGAGTTTTCCAGGATATGCCTTGTCACCACCACCTTGAGAAATTATTACTCCACCAGCCATTTTTTTACTCGACGTAAAGAATGAGACCTATATTTATACGAAAAAATAAATCAATTTAAGATAAATCAAAATCTTTCTATGTTATCTAAACATTATCTTGTATTCATCCTTAAATCTAATAAATCGATAAGTTTGGATATCTGATGAAAATTACCAATAAAATTTGCATAATATTTGCTTGTAGAGATTTTCGGTTGTGCATTATATCTCAAACACTAATCCCTAAAGTTTCTAAATAGAGTCATAATTAATTGTATGACTTAGAATTGGATGTTGTCTGGGATCAAATAATTATCAAATCAAATAGAGTCCTAAAGAAGAACAAATTATTATCATATTGAAGTCAAATATCCGGCAATACGTACTGTTGGGAAGATAATTTAGTTAAATATGTTATAGAAAGATATGGGTTCTAATTATATTAATGCAAAGTTGATTCTGTGTGTTCTAATATTTTGTGTGCATTTTTTGGGTTTTCCTTGTAAAACAAAATGTGTGCTAGCAAGGGTTTCATACTCTAATTATTCTTATTTGATAATTCTCACTTTTCATACATACTCGTGCAATCCCATTTTATTTTTAGTGTCATTTTTATAATTCACAAAATTATATATAGTATAATAGGAACTATTTAATTTTCTTTTGTATTTTTATATATCTTCAGTTGTTAGCTGCTTGGATCTTCCTTTACTGAAAAATTCTTTACTATGTAGCATTTAGATAAAGTAAAACATAATTTTTGAGAGTATTCAAGTAAGCGCAAATAAGAATATCCTGATTGAAATTGACTATACCACGTAAGTAGATATTGTATAGGTTTCTAAATTGAATATTGGATAAACACAATTTTCAACTTATCCAAACTAATCATTTTGGCAAATTATAAATTTAGTTTGTTACTAGATGATGGTTTCAATCTATATAATAAACCACTTTTCTAATCCATTTCTCTTATTAATGATTGTAATTTGTAATCAATCATTTATTTTTTAAAATTTATGACGCTAGGTTCACCAATATGGCATTGTATTAAAAGATCATTTCAATGTGAATTAATTCTCATAATAGTAATTCTATCAGTAATCTTCAAACTTATCAAATATTTTAACTTTGAATTCGTTAAATAACTTGTGATTATAGTTGTCAATCATTATTTTTTAAAAATTATTTTACTAAATTCAACAATGATACAGTACACTTTTTAATTAAAAGCAATACGATTGAATTCTTCAAATTGATCAACCAATGTCGTGCTTTACACATTATGCGATGGATATTCGTTAGCATATTAATAAATATTAAAAGAAAAATTCCATTCCATAAATACCCGTTCCAATAAACAACAAAATAAAAGGGAATAACAGAAGTGCCCAACACAATCGAAATTTTTGCTTTCTTTCAAGTTTCAACAATCAATATTGATTTTTCTTAAAATTTACAGTACCCGGATAAACATAGAAATATATTCCAACATACAAAATGAATCTGAACTTACATATGCAACAGATAAATGGCAAATCAGATGAACATATAATTCCTTGCTTGTAATACGATATCGATGAAAATGTAAATCGAAGCACAATAGTTCCTGGAATCAAGTTGTAAAATGGAAAATATTCGTGCAAATACATATTTTTCGTGCAACAAATTTTTTTTTTATTTGCCACCATAAAAAAAAGCTTGGCAGGTCCGACAATAACACAAATGCCAAGTTTTTATAAGGTTATCAAACTCAAGGCCATATGACATACTTATTGTTTCACTATTGAACCTCCTATGGACGACAACATCGACTCTCTACGCCTAAAATAAAGGTACAAATTTCAGGACCTAATAAATTACAAACACATCTTTCTGAAAAAAACTTATGGACTGTGGACTAGGTTTCTATCCACCAGAACTCAAATTCAAATCAACCTTTTCTTCTACACTCAGTCAAGAGAAATTAGAAAAAATGACGAATCTTCAAACAGTACAGCCCTGTACAGCAAATCGGACCCAATTAAATCCCACTTCATAGAACCAGTTCATAATGTCACACCAGTTGTAAAACTTCAATCTTCAATGAGAATGCAAGCATTGCTCCACGACTCTCAGAAACATGCTTAAAAGAGCAGCAAAGTAAATGCAGGCTGAAATCTGGGCCTCGAAGCAGCTAAATTCATGGAATATGGTCACTAGGAGAGAATTCGAAAAGGATTACTGCACTTGATACTTTAACAGCTTTTCCTTGACAGGTGGCTCCAAAGCAGACATGCATTGGTCCCAAGCTCCGTTCTTAAGCATCTGTTCATGTTTCAAGTTATTTTATTAAATTTCTTCTCATCCTCTCTGAATAATCAGAAATCACTATGCGTAAATAGATATTCTGGGACATCTTGGGAAGACAAGGTGGTAGAATTTGGCTCAAGAATCTTCAGTTGTCAATAATAATATTCTCCACCCGCCACAATTTTCCTTACTAGTCTAATTATTTTGTTGCATGTACGGTTTTCTTTTTATGGCTGGGAGTGTGAGAGGTGGTTGTCTGTGTTATGTTGGGTAAATTATGTAGACCCCCTGTATGAGAGCCTAAAAATACTACGAGGTTTGATAAACTACAATAATCAGTAAAAGCAGAGTATAATTCCACCCTCAGTCACATTACAATTTCACCTTACAGGGGGTTTTGGTAATTTGCAAAACTTTAGATGGCCGTCAGTTATTACACAACTAAATGAGGGGGTGTCATATGATTCTCTTGTGTTCTTTAATGTTTGGCCAATTTTGGGACAGGGTGGCAAGCAAAATAGGTTAGAAAATCAGCCCGACAAGATTCTCCACTAATTGTAAGAAAGTAATGAAAACTGGTCCACCATTAGTCAATATGTTCATCAGCAAGGTAAAAATTCATCCTGGAGCTTAAATATCAATAAGGAGCCACTTACTTGTTTATATCCGTGCAACACTTGGCAAACTTCAATATGTAGGTCCTCACTCCTTATTTCCTTTGAGAAAAATAGAAAACTTAAAATGATTTCTTCTGCATAAAAAAGACTAGCCACCAATTAAACTCTTAATGTCACTTACATGCCAACTTGTAAAAGCCTTACACATGAAAACAAGAGAACTTAAAGCCCCAGATGGATTTGCTTTAACCTGCGGTTACAAAAAATTGAAATGAGGACATAAAGGTGCTGAAGGTCCGAATCCAATATAGAAAAATCAAAACATCAAAAAGTCTCTTACCACCGCACACAAACCTCTGAAAGCCTCTTCTTTCTCTACATCGTCGCGTATCCTATCACAAGTTAATACAGTAAAATTTGTGGGTAAATAAAAAATTTGAATCACCAAGAAAAGGACACCATAAACTATGATGTTGTGGGTCAGCAGTGTGACTAACAGAGATATAGGCATGCTAAGTTAAAAGGAAAACAAATGATATTGCCTGCTTAAAAAATGTATTTCAGAAAGAAAGTATAAATGTGCCTATGTTCTTCACAATCACATCAACTTCGTTTTACTCTTCTATTGTCATGCTCCCATATTAACAACTAGCATTTCTTTACACATTGAAACACCATTAAGCATGAGGAATGATGAAGCAAAAGCTTACATTGACAAAGCAATACACCATGACTGCATGAAATGCTCCATGTGGGGTGAGACAAGCTCCGGACAAACCCATGCGAGTCTTCCAAGCGTAATGGCACTATTTTCTATAAGTGATTTGTTCAGGCCCTTCAGAGTGAAAAGCAATAGTATAAGAAGACAAGTCCACACATAATTACTTTTATCCAATCTTCTTTGTGATATAAATACTTAATGTTACTTGGAGCTACAAAAACAATACATGATGTTACATGGATCTCCACTAACATATACCCAGCAATGCCAATGATTCTAAAAGAAATGCAAATCCAGGACAACATCAGCCAACCAGAACAAAAGCAATTTTTTACTCTTCAATCATTTTCTGTAGTTTACAGATATTCTTTTTTAGAGAAAATGCTCCACTTTGCATAGCTGAAGTTTGCACATTTAAAAAGCATTCCAATGTAGCTTCTAATGTATTTAAGACGAACGACAAGCCACATGCAATGCCGAAGGTCAAAATTCTGAACCAAATTCCTGGATGCTAGGATGTGATAGGTGAAAAGACCAAGCTGGATAAGTAGGGAGTCCACCAGTGTTTTTAACAAATGGCCTAAAATGGTGCTCCTATGTTCATGAATACAGTGTTTCAAGAAGGTTCCTCACCTGACATTAATCATAGATTTATCAGTTTGACAGCTAAACAAGATAATCCAAGATAACAGCCTCCAATGGACCCAAAAGCAGAAAATCCTCATCCACCCAAAACTACAACCCTACAATCAGATTAGCTTCCAACAAAGAAACCAATAGATCAATTGCTTAAAGACCCGAGTAAGCAATAGGTCACGTTGCTAGCCAGGAAGCCAAGAAGAGCAAAAGAATTACTACATTTGAATCTGCTAGTGAAAAACCATTAGAAGCAAAATTTCCCAGCTATTATGTTTTCCTGAACTAATTTTGAATAACAAATGAGGTGATAATTTCAATTGGAAACAATTCACAACAAATAAAGATACTAGTACTAAGATAAACCTTGAGGTAGAATGTAAATCACCCATATATATGACAGAGTGTAGCCACAACCAAGAACAACAGGAAACAAGCAATTAAACATCAGGTTGACTATATCACCTCAGGATGTTGAAGTATTGGGACTAAGCATGAGGTTACAGTCAGAACTACAGGAGACATCTCCTCGCGAACCTGAAATTTAAAAATCAAAGGATAAATGTCAAGCCTCGTCTAACCGACGAAATTAAAAATGAAAACACTTCCTCGAATCCCCAATTTCGGAGTTATAAACGCAGATGGTGTTTGATTTATTGCAAAGATAAAGATGAACACCTTAGGAACTAACAATCTAAAATTTAGAGTTGCAAAAACCTCTGAAACAATTAGCGCTAAAAATGGAAGACAAAAGTGCATAACTGATGAAACATTCGTAAGACATACTTTGTGTGAGGTGCTACTGCAAAGAAAACATGAAATGGAGAAAAGGGGTTTTAACACTACATGGAATTTATCATCTGAAGAGCAAAGAATCGAAACACCAACAATAAATTATGCACATGATGTCTAGTGTGTTTTGGCACACATGAAAACACTTCCTCTTAACTTACCTACAATATCACCTCCTTGCCGGAAATGTTATTGGATAGTTTAAAGCTGTGTTTTACATTGTATACTTCTAGAAAGTGGTGTCTAGCATCACTACAAATGGCATCTCAAGCATATTTGTTCCTATATACCTCATCTTCTAGAAACATTATTTCTCAAAATATCATCTACATGAAAAATATACTGTTGATTACTACTTATACACATTCCCACATTCTATCAGTAATTGTCTCAACCAATTTTCCACATATGAAACCCATTAGATTTAGAAGAGCATGGAGACCACAAGTAATACCTTGTCCCCAGTTCCAGCAATACGAAATTCACTCAAATCCCATGAGATCCCCAAATCCATGGGTACGTTTGCCAATTTAGGGGGTTAGCATCATATTGCCGTAAACACCCGCAGAAGTAGAAGTGGCAATTTAAAAAGGGTAGCACAGTGCATTTCACTTCTTTTCTAGCTCTCTACTTCAACGGCGAACGTGCTTCTAAAAAGAAAGTTCATGTATTGCAATCATTTCTCGAAACCTAAGAGATGTAATGTCATGCCCCTACTTAACTTTCGCAAGAGAATTATTCAAGATGTTTGTAGAAGAGATGTAATGTCATGCCCCTACATAACTTTCGCAAGAGAATTATTCAAGATTTTTGCTCTACAAACGCAATAATTGAAACCCAACACTTGAAACTCACCAAAGCATGCTCACTTTTAAGAAAATTAGAATCATTCCCTATTCCTAGTTTTAATTTTTACACAACACCAATATATAAGAGATTCCTGGCAGATCCTATATACACTTATAAATCAAGCGTCCAACTAACTACGGGTTCCACAGTGAAGTTCAAGGTCAAAAGTGTGTCAGCCAAACTGTTAAAAACATGACACCTCCATAACTTAAGCAAACAACGAATAGCAGTTTAATGGATAATATGCTTGACACTAAGGCACTGCCTTATAAATGATTAATCTTGATAAGTGAAACACGAGACTATACCTTTATTGCTAATTCTCCAATAGCCCAACATGCATTGTTGGCAACAGACACAGCTTCTTTCAGCTTTGGTGTGTTCTGATAAAGAGCACATATTCATCAAATGTCGGCTAATAGTGTTGCAATTACTCTAGCCATTAACTCAAAACTGATGATTTACTTACCAATTGCCTAGTAGCAGCATCAAGAAATTCTGATAAACGAGAACACAAATGCACTGTACAAACCTAATCAAATCAATACAAAGAACCCTCAAAATCTGATTGCAACTTGTCGCATAACTGCTAGAAGAAAGAGGAAGGTAAATGAAGAAAGAGATTATATTTTCAACTGCCTCAAAATTACTGGGAGAGGAACTAATGCTCTCATGAAACCAAATTAGGTCTTTATATGGTGGCTTATCTTAATAATAACGCTCAAATGAAATCAGATTCGACTTACTCTCGCAAGGTCCCCCAGCAGAGCAAAAGCACTCTGTCGGACGTCATAGGCATCATCCATGCAACATTGCAGCAGCAAATCCCTTAAATTACTTTGTGAAACCTACAATACAAAAGTATAAAGGGGAAGAAAGATGTTAAGAATATTATGAAATCTACCAAAAAATGCAAAAAAGGAAAAAAAAGAACAAAACGTGCTAGCTTCCAATGTTAATTAAAGAAAGGCAGGTGACTTAAGCAGGCAGCAGAGGACATGTATGTTCAACAGTGTTTAAACTCTTTAAAAAACGTTATGAACCACCACAAGTGATGCCAAACTTTTATTAGAATACAAAATGAATTATAAGAGTGACAATGAAGGCTTCAAATGTCATCAGCTTCCATCTTCAAATTACAATTTCCCGTGTTCCTCATGGTACACTTTTTAAAAAAGCATTATATGTAACATCACTTATCCAGCATAGTATAAGAGGGAGGAGATCACCAACTGAAATCACTTCTCAATAATTAACATAGTGACAAGAGAAGTCTCATGCAAACACACAGAATATGATGCAGTATCACGACGTAATAAGACATTAAGGCAAATAGATGTACCAAACTCTCAATCCCAGGACCAAGACCCTCAGTAAGTCCAGAGAGAAGATCCAAGGAGCAAACGGTGAACTCTTTATCATACTGTGCCCCAGCTGAAACTGGATCAACCTAAAAGCAAACCTTTCAGAGTCAGCCAAGGTAGAAAATAAATCAATCCATATACATCGATCGGAGGATAAAATAGAGTAGCTAGCATATAAGCAGAACCAATGGTTAACGCCACATCACTAAACAGAGATAATAAGATTTCATATCTAAGAGTAATTATATGCATCAAGTCACTGGGCAGATATAAAAAATCATTTGCACACATTTGAAGCGAGGAAGTAAAATTTCATCCAATGTGACTTTACAGACCATTTATAAGTCTACCCAAGTTTATGTTAATTAAAAATAAATACTATTACCAACTATATTTGAATTAATATTAAAGAAGTAAGACATCGAAGCTAAGACTCAGAGAGCATATATCATGTCAACTAAAACCTTTGCCACTTGTTGAGTCTGGATGATGTTTATGCACCTCTGGAACACAGGCTGAGCAAACTGAGAAAATCCGGTGCCTAGTGCCTGAAAGACAAGCAAACTCTGATTATATTGAATGAATATTGTAACAGACCTACATTGTTGCATAACATACATGACAAATGTATTCTCCATAAGATTCAAAGAGAAGACTAAATTGTGCAATTTGAACACAAGTTGACGAATAAATGATAATCACCTTTCTCACTGCCCATCAATATACAATCCTAGCTCCTAGACAAACATAAATAAATGAATAGAGGTGTTGGCTATGCCTCTAATTTATTGTGAAGAAGGTTTATGTCGCACGATCCCATCTTAGCCTTGGAATTAAAAAATATGCAGTACTACAAGATTTCAGTGTGGAATACATACCAGACAAGAAGTTATTCATACAACTGGAATATGCAGTCTAAAGCACGTGACAGTTCTTTTGCAATCACACATTACCATAGTGTTTAAAGATCAAATACAATATCTATGAGCATATAAAATTGCTACTATTTTAGGCAGTGGTCAATCTAACTGTAATGACCAAATATTTTAAATCAAATTCAGTATCCTCTTGAGGTTGCAGAATGTTCATACTTTGAATAGATTAAAATATTTAGGACAACCAGAAATACCTGTGATATTGATGTAAAACATTCCAACAGTGGGAAAAGATCTTTGTCAGAGTTTGAAAGTTGCTGCCACTTTGCAATCAATGGGGGCATCAAGATTTCAAGATATGCAGGCTGCAAGTATCATCACCAAGAGATTAGAAATATAACTTGTTAATGAATGATGAATGTGTGGTAAAGAAAGCTTTTTCTCCAATAATAATAAAGAAGAACGTGAAAATTAAATTAAAAGCAAATTATTACAAACACCATGCTGCATATTGATTTCACCTGATTCAGTTCCGCTCCAACAGCATCTGCTAATGTTCCAATAGCATCATATACAATTCTAAGGTTCCGCCTCTGCAAAATATGAAGCTTGTGACATAATAAAATAAAGGGCAAGATGGAACAGTAGCACTAGGAACAGATGTCAGCTCTTTTAGTGCCTAACAAATGTCCAGAGCTCCTAGCCAGATAAAATAAAGAAAGAACAGTGAACAAAAATCATACAACTCAACCTGATATTTCCCGAAGGCCGACATTAAGTGTTGCAAAATGATATTTAACCGTGGTCCCAACTCTTCTGCTGCCTCCTGCATATATCCAAGAAGTTGTGGATCCATAATCAAAATATCAACCAAGTTACCAAGAGCTCCGCAGAGATTGAGGAAAACAAAGAGAAGATGGAGCTAAAAGGGACCTCTTCAAGTGTAGCAAAAGCTGAACAAGCAGCCTCTTGAACCCGCTTATTATCATCCAACATTCTTCTTAATAACCCCATAAGAACCTTATCAAATTGTTCATGACCTTCTTGATGAGCAGTACCCTAGAACACAAGGATAAAGTGTTGTCAGTTCAGAAATTGCCGAGTCACATCACTCAATTGGTAAACCAAAAAATCCCTGAAGTAATTGCCATCATGGAAACTAAGCAACCATGATTCACCGGAAATGAGGCACAAGAACAGAACCCAACATGAATAAAATTAATGTTTTCTATGTCTTGCTTCCTGGGCATCTAAATTCGGTTTGGTGTGAAAATTAACAGAAACACAGACACCAAACTCAGGTCAAGCAAATATATTGTGCATTCATAAAGGAATACGTAATCTAATTTCCAAGATAACAAATTTCCAGGATTACAGTTAATCCTTTGAATTTCATAAAACTATGAACATAGCATGGTGTTAGTTATCAGACATATTAATCCAATCAAAAAAGAAAGAGAAAACTAACATTTACATAAAAACAATGTAAAATTTGAGCAGTTAAGCATTTGAGCAACTCCACAGATTTTTACGTATTAATCCACTGCTACACACACAACTCCGCCACAGATTTGAGCAATTTCATTTTTATGGATTGTGTCATTCTTCATTAAGCATATGAATGCTTTCATGTACATAATTGATTACTCTCAACATACTTCTATTGACTGTGGACTTTATCCTCTCATCAACTTCACATATTTCACATAAAAAAAATCATCATCAACTATCAAGAAACAGGTGGCAACTTCTGCGGAACTTACTATGCCACAGTTCTTTAAAACATCATGAGAAAACTTAAGTTTGTTCTCAACTTTCAAAGGAAAGTAAGACAGTTACAATATATTACCTGAACAACATACTTGCTGAATCGTGAAAGTGTCCAACAAGAGATGCTTCGTATCAAAGGAAACTTGTCATCTAAGAGTGGAATAAGAAATGCAATAATCTACAGAATAACAAATGTGTCATCTATCATATAAATCTTGATAAGGAGATAAGAAAGCTGCACTAATGCCATAAGCTAAACATCATAACTATAAAATTACAACTACCAATCAAGAAAGAATAAAATTACAATTGATACAAAATACGAGTAAAATTACACATGATGAAGACAGTAATGCATCAATAGTCATGAAGAAACAATGTAGAATCTCATGCTGCGAAAGAGCACAGATGGCAAGGGTTGGTATTCGGACATTAGACACTTGACTTTGAACATGAGAAACTCCAAAGTTGAAGAAAATGCATCAAAAATAAAAAGATTGCTACATGCACCAGATGATAGAAATAACTTATAGCCAATCTTACTTAAAACATTAATTTAAGTTTTTAAAATAGTACTTGTACAGAACGTCTCAAATGGATGTTTATCAGGGAGAAGAGATCAAAGTGGTAAAATAGCCAGTGACCGGCTTAGACAAAAAGGCATCCTTACTGAAGCATGAAATTCAGAGTGTAGGTATGTACATAGAATGCTACTGTAACTTGTTAGCGCTTAGATGGAACTCATTACTGCTTCTTACATTAAACCCTAATCATTGAGGATTCTACTCTCGATCTCTTAACTAAGTAGTATTTGCTGAAACTACCGATTTGTTGAACTGTGGTCACAATCGTGCCACAAGTTTATATTAATTGCTAGAATGCCATTTAGATTATATAATTTGAGGTCCAATAAACCTATTTTAAATGTGGATGGCTCCAAATTCCCCCTAGGGTTCAAAGTTTCATGTTTAGCCAAAGTCTGATCATTCTGTATATATGATGTAAGAGCTGTACGTAACAGGCGTCAACTATTACCCGCTATTTGTTGCTTCTCTGTTTAATTTCATCCCCGATATCAGAAAATCACAAGGGAAAAAAAATAAGATTGTCGATGATCACAAGGGAAAAGAATTCTGGATAACAGTAGAAAAATACACTAGTACAAATTCATACAATATGACCCGTGTCTTAATCCTCATTTTTCATCTTTATTCTTGGCCACAATATACGTTAGCATCAAAATATTTCAGACACTCATAGGAATATATACATATATTACCTGAGACAGATGAGGATAAAGGCCATTAATGCATCCCTCCCCTATGGCACCAAGCGCCAAAACTGCAGCTTCCCTATCTTTCCAAGCTTCATCGCCCTTAGCGGACATCTTTGCCTGAAAAGGAAAGTAATGTAAATATAAAAGTTTAAAGCTTGAGATAATAATCAAAACTAATAATAAAGATTGGGTTAAGTGAATCTTCAATTGGAGTATAACAAAGCAGTTTTATCCATATTTCCCATGCTTATCAAACTACCGTACTTCATCACCCTCTTCCATTAATAATAATTAGACACTATCACCCTTCTTTCTTTCTTTTTTTCTTTTTGACATCAGTGATAAGTATAGAATTTACAAACACATAATGGACACGCAAACTAAATTACGAAAGTCATATACCCAGAAACTACACTATTGCAGTAACAACTTGATCACCTGTACAATGGGCATCAAGGTAGGCAAAATCTCATCCCCAAACACATTGGAGAGAAAATCCAGAGCAGCTGCACTGCATTTCCTCAAATTCCAAACATTTACAATGTCATCATCCTGCAGTTATCAATCCAATCAGCCACTTACATTTCATCACGCCAAATATTTGAAAAGAACAGTGTGAACAACAAAGGCTAAACGCATAAGATTGAAGATCTGTTATGTTAGTGCAGCCACTGCAAGTTTGAAGCCGTCACCAACCATTACATACCTCATCTTCTGCATCCTCTGATCCATGAAAACGTGATGAATGAAAACGAGGCTTCAGGTCCTGCATAAATAAATGGTATGAGGAATACACAGTATAATATTGCAAACTTCCAAATACACGAATAGCAAGTGAACCTGATCTCGATCTGGAAGAGATCCATCCTCCTGCAAAGACATGGTGAGCAAAAAACAAACAGCATTAGTGTGCATAAAATGGCTGGATTGAGAAGGCTAATAAAGATGGAACAGGAATAAACCTCAGCTTCCAGAAGAGATTCATCATCATCAGAATACGCCATATTTGATAGCAAAATCTACAGACATTGCATACAAGAATTAAAATATATAATGACAATTTGGGTATGTATAGAAAGATTGAAACTCTGATTGAAGCATGAATCATACTGGTATAAGAAGCGGTAAGAATTCCCTCAAGTGTTCAGGTGGCAGTTCAGCTTCGCAATAAGCGGACCTGTCAAAGAAAATTGAGTCACTCAAGCACAAGAAGGGATAATTCATAACTCGAGGATTCAAACATTGCCAACAAAATTCAATAAGTACCATGCAAAAAATGGACAAGTTAGATGTGAAAAATACATTGGACATGAAAAATAAGCTTAAACCCTGTGTCACAATTATTCACAGTATAAAAGGTATTGAATCAACTGGCCTTACAAAAGTTGGTCTTGAAGTAAAGATGAGTGCGTCATAGAGTAAGTCACCTTATAACTCGAACCACATAAGAAAACCGGTTCACATTAACATTACACTGCTCTGAGCTAATAAGTCTTAGGGCCTTTAGGCACCTCCTTTAGATTGGGTCATTCCATCAGCCTGATTACAGTAAAAGGGAGGATGTGAAAATCCACAAATCTAACCCCAACCAATTTACTAAAATCCCAACTAACTTACTAAAGCATAAATTGAATATCATCCATTAGGATGTGACAATCAACTATTGATGTGTAACAACAAGTTAAGCTCGTGACATCATATTCTTAGGAATTGTACCATCACACTGCTAAACCTTGAACTTTTCAGTCTCAGCCAATAATAAGTTCAACCTCATCTCAGAATGGTCAAACAGAACTTTCTCTTTCTTATCCTTAACTTCAGAAACATTAAGATACTTTAAAGACCAAAATCTAAGTTTTCACCTAGCCAACTACAAATTTCCAAACTAAGTTCTTATATAAGCACAAAGAAATATTGATAAAGAATCAAAACAAATGCAAAACCATAATAGAACTGACAAAACTAATCTTATGAGAGACGGCATCTCTTACTAATAACTAGAACTTGAGATATTCTCAATTTCAGAAACATTATCTACCTACCTTTAAAAACCAATACCAATATTACAAAAAGAAGACATTATCTTCAACCACCAAAAGTTACAAATATATACAGGCACAATCTAAGGAGCAAAAGTTACCAAAATTCACAGGCTTCTAGAGCCACTTCTTCATCAGAGTCCTTGTTGACTAGCAATATATATTCGATTACGTTCCTTAAATGTGGCTGCAGTTTTTACATCAAGATGGTATCAGGAACAGCAGCAGACAAACGTTTTAAATGTTACGGATCAGCAAAAATAACAGATGAGAGAAAGATACGGGGTTGGTGACTTCAAGAACTATACGACACACTAAGCATTTGAAAATGTAGTGGATATAAGAAGAAAGTACCCACCTCCAGAACTGCAGAACGAACTTCAATTAGCTGGACGAATGCAGCACATACCTGTTCAATAGAAAGCTGAGAAACTAATAGTAACGACCCAAATTAGTCAGTTCCCCGCGTGTGAAACTAGAGAGAGGGAAAAGCACTGAAAGTTTATAGAACAATATACTAGTTACAAGAAATGGACTCGTTCTGAAAGACATCAGGGGACTATCCTAAGAAGAAAGAGATAACTTATTAGCATTCACATCCACAAATCCATACTCAGGAGAATGTGAACAAGGACATACATTACTCTAGATAGATTTCAGCATTTGAAAACAATCTATCATTCAGCATACAGTCGATCACAGAATCTAATACACCATCACAAATATAAATCAAACTCCCATACAAGTACAAAATATAGAAGCACAAGAAATGAGAGACAACAGAATTTACAAAACTGGTTCATTTGAACATATAAGAAAACCAATGTTGAATACTGCAACATCACATAATAGGACAAATACATATATTATCAGAGTGCCCTGTATCTACAAGCAATCCGCCCAAAATAGGTTTTACAGGTCCAAAACAATCTGGACCATAAGCACAGAACAGGAGTAATCTGTGAAAAGCACGACATCAAACGAACTCGGCCCACGTTTTCCTAGGTGAGATTTCAAATTAAACAAAAACTGGTCCATATTGTCATTGAATTTGCAACACTTCATGCAAGAAACAGCTAACTTGACAACAAAAGTTGACACATAGAAACAGTTTCTCTGCTCACTTCTAATAGTAACGGACAACTGTATTTATAAGCATCATGAATGATTAACACAATGCATATGAAAGCCTTACATCAACTACGGTTGGGTACATCTTTTCGCACAGGCACAGTTGACATCTTTTACATGTTTACCAATCCAAAAAATGATGAAAGAATCCCTTACCAACTTCCGAACTTCTGGAGCAGGGTCATTGGCGAGAACAAACAAACCTTGCAAGTATTTGTCCATGGACAAATACAGAACCTGCAAATTTGACAGATTTAACAATAAATTTGTCACTTGGAACTAGCCCAAATGCGGGACTCTGAGATAATGATTTTATGCATAGTTGAGCTCTACTCACCGTAGGCATTAACATAATGTACTGATTTACCGCACCTAACGAAAGCTTCCTTAATGTAGTATGTGGTGACTGGAAAAGCTGTTTGCATAGAAAACAAATAAAGAGATGTAAGATAGTATGAGGTCCTAGGTTAAATATTTCCACTTTTCTTTGGTGGGGTGAACACACACACACATACATATAAAGAGAGAAAGAGAGAGATTGGCAATAAAAGAAAAGGAAATAACTGGTTAGAACCTGGAGAAATCTCGGGATAAAAGCATTAATAGGTCGTTCAGATAATCCAGAAATATCAGAATCAAGCAGTTGGGGCGCATCTTCACAAATCTACATCAGAAGACATCAGAGTATGAGATATTGCAAACGTCTGTATTCAGCCCGACACTTTTTCCCCAACAAAAGTAATTCCACCAGAAAAGCTAAAGTCCCTCATATCAAGAAGAGATGTGTTAGCTTTATATTTGAGTAATTCAAATAGTTAGATTATAGTTTTCAGCTTAGCAATTTCTTTTCTTAATAAGCATAATCACAGTAAAAGGGTAAATTCCTCCACATGAAAAAGAAATGCACATTATTACGTCGAATTAATGCACTAATCATCATGCTGATCACTGTCCAGTTTTTAAAAGATAACCAAAATAGACAACTACCTCCAGAAGTTCTTGCATCAATCAGATTACAATTTATGAGGCAAGGTAAGTGCTAAAAGGTCACATTTAGCCCGTTCAGATAACCCAAAATAGTGCATGAAAAGCTTTCAGATGATTAGACAATGAAACAAAACCAGAAAAGCAGGAAATGCATACCTTAGACAAAGCATCCATAGCACCTTCCATGTGATTTACCTCATTACTATCTAAGCACTTAACAAGTGCATGTAGCAATTCAGGCCATCCCGCAACTCCCCCAATTTGAACAAAAGTACTAATAATGGTCCCAGCTGTTGACCTGATTTGTCTATCCATCGCTCCCATACAAGGTAACAACTCCAACTTTATGTATTGTTGGTTTGCTGGAGGCATGGTTTTTATTGCACTTGGAAGGTTATTTTTCAAAAGCAATCCTGCTGCTTGTCTAACCTCCACTGACTTCCCCTGTTATATGACATTCAACTGAAATTTCACTTACTAAATAACAAAATGACCCACATTAAACGTGCCTGCAGCAGAATTTTGAGTTATAGTATCAGCTCAGTAGATATTTCCAACCAATTTTAATATGTCAAGTTCATGAAACCATAGTTTCATAGTATTAAGAAAATGTCAAGTGGTTCCAGCTATACCTCTCCACCTATTGCAATCAAATGCACACTGCATAACCTAATATCCATTTAATTTCAACCGAGAGCTCAAAAGTGAATTCTTTTCAGGTTCATTAGCAACATTTCGTCTGAAATTCTTGCAATTTTCATATCAAGCTAAAGAAAAGGTTCATACAAGTAATAAATTTTCTATTATCCTTACTGTCAGTTCAACTTCTTGCACATTTCTTTAAACAAAATGCTACAACTCACAATACAGAGGAGAATAAATTCTAATACCAACAAAGTTCTCTTGTTCACTCATTCTTAATTCTCATTTATGCATAAAACTCATAAAGTAGAATATTGAATACCAACAGCCAATCGTAATCGACATTGTTCCAAAATTAAAGAATCCACCTAAACCCTAATAGAGGCATAAACTTCCAAAATCAATACTTCTCTTCACATATCCTCAAACATATAAAAAGCATTCAAGAAAACAAATTCAACCAAGAATTAACAAAACTCAAAACTCCGAACATCACTAAAACTCAAAATAAGATGAAACAAAAACCGAATACCTCGGCGCGAGCGAAGATAAAGGCGAGGTAATTGTTGAAATCGGGGAACTGTGAGTAGTGCTGGAGTCTCTGCCAAATCATCGACTTATCCTCGGAGGTAGGCGCCATCTGCTGGTCAAGAAGTCCACAGATCTCCCTCAGACCTTCCTCCTGCGGCTGCCACGACGTCGTTTCGCCACCGCTCGCAACCGCCGCCATTCTTCTCTTCCTCAAACAGAAAATCAATCCAATTCTTTTGATTTCTCAATCGAAAAACACAATAGCTTATTGAGGATTTGAAAATTCCCAACTTTTCATGCAAGAATTTGGGATTGAGAAATAAATTAGCAGAGCCGATGATGAAATTGAAGGCTCTGTTCCGAAGAAGGAGAGGAGAATTGAGTGAGAAAGTTTGAGAGAGAGGCGGTGGGGGGATCTGCTGCGGAAAGGTGTAGGAGAACGGTGTGGAGAAGAAACCAATAGGCTTTTACTTTGGGTTATTCTCCTAATAAATTTTAATAATTATTTTAAAATTATAATTCACATCAATTTTTTCTCCACTTTATTTTTTACTCACTTTTTTCTCATCTTTTTCTATTTTTCATTACACATCGTCAATAATTAAATCATCAAATTAAACATTATTCGTCTAATTATTACTTTTTTAATCAATTTCATGCATAGTCAATTATCAATTACAACTATTTAAAAAACACAATTAAATATACCTTTTTTTTTTTACTTGTTTCACACAAAAATTAAAAAGTCATTCCCCCATAAGTTTTGGGGAAATGACTATTGAAACTGAATTTTAAACACATCAAAATGGAATTTTTAGTTAGCTATATTTGAATTAAAATATATATTCTATAATTATACAAAAATTTAATTTTGATCCTAAATTGCATGATCGACTATTTTAGTGTTACCTCATTGGCAACTTAATAATATTTTATTATCCCAAGTTGCACACGTTGTATTCTGTCATCAATATTTTTATTCACTTTTTCAAATAATTCGACTCTAATATCAAGTTTTCTCTCCATTTAGCCATAAATTTTCAAATCGCACTAATTGATAGGTGAGTCGATTTAGCACCAAAATTTAACAATTTATATAGTTATAAGACTAAATGTATTGAATTTGATTATCTTAGAGGACTCAATAGACCTCCAAAATTATTTTATTAGCATAAAAGAAAATTAAAAAAAAAAACCCTAACTTATAGGATTATAAGTGGAATTTTCCTTTGTAATCATTTGGTGTAATCATCTATTATTGCCAAAATTTTATTTGTCTTGGCTTGGAAAATAATTTTATAATCTTATATATGCAGCCTCACAAGAAATAAAGGAATATTGTGCATGAGATCAAGTAATGATTATGCCTTCATTATTTGAAAATAATTCATAACATTTTAATAATAATTACCATTTCTAGCATCAGATAATTAATTTGAGGGCAAAATTATAATGGGACTAAAAGATTAGTTTAAAAATTTAAATTATCCTAACATAATATGTTGTGTTACATAAACTAATTGGTGTAATTTCGAATTATTCTTACATTAAAATTATATTATCACATGAAAATTATTCGTTTGGAAACACCATAATCCGTAAATCAAGTCAAAAACAGAGTCTAAAGGCGTCTCGCCCAAAAAAAAAACTTATGAAAAATGTTTTATTAGCCTATACATTTTAAATTTTTTGAAATTTTGCTCAATTAAAAACCGAAAATTACCAATCTTTTCCTCCTTTATTTAGTATCCGTCCCCCGAATATAAAATTTTAGCTCCCTATCTAAATCAAAATATTATCATTTTCGCACATATAATATAATTTATAAGCTAACTAAGAACACTTTTTTTATTTTCAAATCAATATGGCGTGACAACAATTTGTCTTTTTAGAAATAATTAAAACGAAAATGGTCTTTGAATCAATCCATCACCACATATTTTGTTCTATTAGAATAATTAATCCAAATTTATTTTGATTGAACTTAAATTATAATTAAATTACGAAATCAAAGAAAACTCTTCGATTTTCACTTTACAATCAACACAAATTCATAAATATATATATATATACACAAAAATAAATTAGAAATGGAAGGGCATCTTGAAAACCCCATAATCTCCTAAATAACACATCATATAAACACCAAAATTTGACTACATAGAAAAACTTGAAGATTATATATAAGGGAAATACATCCCATTTCCAAGACAAACCATATCATATTTTCAAGACAAAAAACATATAAAATTTATATAATTATACATATATATGCATTATTTTTATACCATTTCATCACATTATATGCAAAATAAATTTAAAATCAAAATGTTTCCCATTTTGTTGTTACAATTACAGGCCCTGGATTAACCCTCTTCAAATTCCCCTGTTTCCTCTGTTCTTTCGGGTTTTTAATCGGTATCGAATTTCTCATCTTGAGCACATCAAGAGTTTCAATATATTTCTGCACCCTTTTCACCTTCAAAAATTCAATTTTTATTCAATAAATAAAATATTTTTTAATAAATATAACTCCAAAAAAATATTTAATTTTTGCATGAAATTAATAGTTTACCTGCATTCTTCTTTGCAGCTTTATATCTCCATCTGCAGCAATACCATCCAATTTAATTAATTGTGTCATCAACAATTCAATCAAACTCAATAAATCTGTCTCCACAACTTTCTTGCCTCCATTAATTTCCAATTCAATATTTGCCACCTACCAATTACATCAACCAAAAACAATTTGTTAGGGAATAAATAAACAACCCAAAAAAAAAAAATATATATTTACCCCAATAAATATTTATAAAAAAATAACCATTATATCAATTATCGAGTGATCTCCATCCCACATGAAATTAACGAAATCAAACAATATTTTGACAATTTTTCGAGCCCAATTGGACTAAAAAGCTTTTAATTTGATACAATATCAGAGTTATACATTTTGGTGTGAATTTTACCAAAATTCAGCTTGTGGGCTCGAGGCGTGACAAATTAATTAATCGATAAAAATAACTTATCTAAATTCTAACCTAAAAAATCATGAAATTCTAACAAAAAAAAATTAAATAAATATTGTAATAAAAAAATCACCTTTTTTGCAAGCTTGTCAACTTCAAATCTAATGGCTTCAATCTCCTTAAATGATTTCTCCATTACTGCATTCTTCCTTGATTCAATACACCTTCTCTCTCTGCTCAGTTCATCTTCAATCAAAACAATCTTTGATCCATTTTTCACCCCACAAATATCAAGAAAACTTTTTGAATTTCTCTCTTTTTCTTTAAATATCACCTTCTGATCTTGTGTGTTCAATCCAGTCACCCCTGCCAGCATTTTCTTCAATTCCCCTGCAACCCCACAAAAAAAAATTAAAAAAAAAAATCCATTTTTAAATTACAAAAAATGAAGAAAAATTCACAATTTTGATTGTAAAAAATGAATAAATACCAAAACTGGCATGAGAACTGATGATGACTTCATGATAACATGATCCATATTTCACTTTGACTCTGATGTTATTGGAATTGTTATTACAATCTGAAGTCCTCTGTTGTACTAACATCCCTCCAGGCCTCATCTCCCACCCTCCGGGAGCGGCGGCGCCGCGGGCTGAGCCACCGTCAACCGGAGACGAAACGAAAACTCCGGTGGCCTTAGGCTTCATTCTCAAACTATAGTCTTTGTGTTCAAATTTTATAATATATAAAAAATATGAAGGGGGGTGATGAAGATAAATATGAAGTGCTTGTCTGCTAAGCTAAGAACAAATCTGTATATGAAGAAAGAATCAATTTTTTTTCGAGCCCACAATGTCAGGCCAACAACAACAACAGCAATATGGTTTTTATGTATGTATTATTTGTATACAACATACATATAAATATATAAATATATATATCATTAAAGAAAACAAGTTTTTTTGTTGCAAAAATCTGCTTTTTTTGAAGTCAAATTGAGGGGTTTACAGGGAAGTTTCAGGAGATGAATATGGTAATGGTATACTTATAGAATCTGAATTATATATATATATATATATGTATATATAATGAATGAGAGAGTGAGGAAGAAGAATGGGGTGGTTAAAGGGCAGGGAGAAGAATATGTCTTGTTTGGTTTGTTGGTTTTCTTTATCATTTCATAATGTTGTTTTGTGTCTATGTGTTTGGTACACTTAATTTATAGATGATGAATGTCATTAATGTGTGCATTTATTTAAGGAAATGTTATATATTATCGTTTTAATATTATTAATATATAATCGTCATTTGATTCGAAAAGTGTGGATATAAAAAATCCATCAAATTTAATTAATTATAAGGGTTTTTTTTTTTTTCCGAATGTTTTAAAGCATTGTATTGTATAATGGGGGGGGGGGGGAATAGAAAAGAAAAAAGGTGATGTTTTTTTTTTTTTTTTTATCATGTTTGTATTAAGTAGGGTTAAATTAATGGAGGGAGACTAAGAAGGATGCTTGCCTTTTAAACCTTTGTCACTATTGGATTCTTTTCTTGGATATGCCTTTCTTTATCCACATAAAATACCACAATATTATATATATATATATTTGAGTGACCATTCATTTTCTTTAAGAATATTAATTCAAATAATGTGTTAAATACTCGTAAAGAATATTTCATAATTATCCATTGGAATGACTGCCTATAAAGAATATAAATTGTTAATATATTACTTCCATTTACATTTTTTCCATATATTTATTGCTCTTTGTTCATTTATTCGAATTATCACCTTATCCTTCCATAAAATAGTACCTGTAATTGACATATTCTAGATTTTGGTATTTTTCAATCTAATAATTGGATAAATTTAAAAAAAAATAAGAAAAGAAGAAACTAGACCAATACTAAGGGGACCAATTTCTTGTAATCAATTTTCATGCTTTTATTGAGTACTATTTGATGATTCGTCACATACAATGATTGTATGGACATTTCTTAATTTGGAAAATATGAGACTAAAAAATAATTTTTTTTTACCTTTCATAGTAAGAGAACATCATAATAAGCTACTAATGATGTTATAAAATTCTTACATGTCAATGAACTAAAATAGAAACCTTCAATAAGAGTGAAAATAGAAAATCTTTTTTGTTGAATCAATTGTAGTTGCTATTTAAATCTATAATGTATGAATATCAATATATCATGTTGGTTACTACCAAATGTTAATTTTGATCAAATTTAAGCCAAAATATGTTATTTTTATTTATTTATAGTAGTTGTTAGCTGATTGTAATAATTATTGCTCACTGTAATTCATCACAATTCGATTTTCATTACATGTATCATGGAATCCCTCACGGATGCAACTCCTTTTTATTGAAGATAGACTAGTAGTCTAGCACAAAAGACAAGTTATTTGGGAACTCACATTTTACCTTCAATCAAAAGATTATGATAAATGTAACAATTTGTAATTTCATATATATATATATATATATATGTAATATTTATAAAATTAATATATAACTAATGTAACAAGAAGACTAAATTTGAATTATTTTGAGCACTCATAAATTGTAAATGCTTCAAGCAAGGACAAAATAATTGTCTTTTAGTGTTAATAAAGTGCCAATTGAAAAAAAAGCAAGACATTTATATTGCCAACTCATCCAGACTTGTCCAGTCAGCATCTCATTTCTAATAATTATAATTTAGTTGTTTGTCAGTTCAGAAGTACAAATCCCTCTGTCTCATTGGTCATTAAAATTCATACTTTCATATGAAATTTTTTTTTGGACGCATGCAATTATTTATTTTGTAACACCATTAATTGCTCTGCAAAATTATTAAGAACAATAGACTTCTGATTATAGGTTCATTTCTATTTCTTCATTTAATGTTTTATGTGATTTAACCCTTATTTGTGGACATGCTTCTCTTGCTATGAATAATCATTTTCATATCTATTTTTTGCATTTCTCATCTTGAAACATCTATATAAAAAAAATTGTAATATACATTATCCGATTCAATGTGTTATTTACCATACATTTGAAGTGCAGTTGATAAAAATCACCTACACACTCACACCAAATAAATTGGACCCAATGTGATGTAAAATTTTCTCATTTATACCTTTTTTTAACTGGAACTAATTTACTGATCATCAAGTTCGAGCCCGTATTTATAGTCTTTACTAGAATTTCTTGATGCTAATTTGCAAATTGTATACATAGGATGTTCATTCAATTGCCCAAGTAACTTCTAAATTATTATATTGAAATGTACATATAATTTCCAAATATGCATAAATAATTGAAATAATGATAAGGATGGTGGGGTTGAGGCCAGTTCATATATGGTATTGATTGAAGAAACAAAATAATAATAACAATAATAATAATAGGGGGGCTTAGGGGCACATGCATGAGATGTGTGTAACTTTCACAAACATGTACATTAGCTATGTATGCCATTGCCAAAGAGTGGTCCTTGATGGGATTTATCATTACATTATAGTATTCACAAAAAATAGGCTGCAAAGTTAGCTTATCCAGCTGCAATTTTTCAGGCATTTTTAAGGACACAGCTAACAAAAATTGCCCACTTTTGGTCCTACAATCCAACCCATGGCTCCACACTTAATTTCCATGGTTAAATGTTAGTCCAATGTTGTCGAAAGGGACTTTAAGTATCGCGTCCAATGAATTTGGTTAGTTCATCTCTTTTCTTTTTTGAACGACACGTTAATTTGGTATGTTTCGTGGAGGGGTACAGAAAACACGACGAAGATGGAATGCCTAAATGATAAGGGTGATAATTGATCTGAATCGATGAAATTTCATAGTTTAATCTTCTGGAATATAATCTTGAAGTTTTAGGAATGACATTAATTATATTGGAGACTTCTGAAAAAACTCTTATAAAGAAAATAACTATACTCCAAAGTTAAAATATATTCTTAGGTAGTTCGAACAATCACAATTATATAGTTGTGGTGACCCGACGAGTGCCCAATTTATGAATAGTTCTGATATTCTTAAAATTTATTTGAAAGTCATGAAACCTTTTACTAAAAGTTTACATTTAGTAGGTTTAAATATAGCAAAGTGATAAAGTAGAGTAATATATCAACCAAAACAAAGTCGAGTAAATTACAACCAATCAGAAGAGTTCTACAGAGTATTTTCAGCATAAATTATCAAAAGAAAAAAAAAAAAAGAGTATTTTCAACAGCTAACTGATGTGGGCACTGCAAGCTAAGGTGCCTAAAACTTTCAGAACAACGTAATCTAAAATATTTTCATCAATGGGAAGCTAAAAATGTTTCATACAGTATGAGTATGAGATGTAACAAACTACAAACGAAACAAAAACGATGATATTGCAGATGAATCAGAATTCGATTTGTTCTTTAAAACAAAACTCCCATTAATGCAGTTTAAATCTCACTCAACTTTCCGAGCTTTGGATCGGGCTGGCCTTGCTGGCTTAATGATATTGCCAAGTATGATTAAGACTATTGGAAGAATGGTTCCAATGTAGTATACACTCCCATATGCAGTTAGCGTTTCATGCAAGCTTAATACCTGTATATGACGAACATATGTGTAGACATTTAGCTAATAATAGTATTGATATCTCAAGAAACATATAGTGAAAACGGACTTACAATGAAACCGATGCACGAGTAGTTCAGAACCAAAAGTGTGTAAGCAAAGTTAAATAAATCGAGCAGCCTCTTAATAAGAGCTGATTGGCTGGCTTGTTGCCATCTGTATATAACTGTTCAAAGACGAAAAGAAGATAGAAGAAAGGGAATCAAGAAAATGTTTATCCATCTTGATGAATTAATATTAGCATGTTTTTTTATAATCCTTACCTCTAGAACCGGCAATCATAGTTGCCGACTGAGCGAAGAATATGATGTACCCAGGATACAGACCCTGTGAAACAATCGAAATTATTTTATTATCAGTAATAATATTGCTAATATCACTTCATTCACATGTACATATCTGTAAGTAAAGTAAAAGAAATACATTTGAATCAAGTACTGATAATAAAAGAAGGTACAACAAAGCCAATGCAGCAAATTAGTGGAAAGAATGATAGAACTTGTACTTACATGCCACACTGCACTGATAGTTTGAGTTGCCAGCAACTGGAGGAATCCTGGTTTCTTTCCTTTCTGAATCAGCCTCTCATAGACATCTAAATAACAAAAAAGCTATTAGACATCCAAATTATATAGAAAACTTTTCGACATTTATTATATAATTAGTAAACACATTTTACAGACTTTATATTTATAATGTTAAATATAATTATCAAATTCTATGAGTATTAACATGTAGTGCATCAACATAAAATACTAGAACTATTTGCTATTTAGATATAAACTTATTTCTATATTTGATCTACATATGGTACTTAATACAAATATGTCCGCAATTTTAAGACAATATTCTTAAATAAAAGATATTTTTAGTAATTTTGGATTCTCATTCCATCCCCAGTCCTATTACCTAACAATTATGGGCAAAAAGTAATTACGAAATCCTCTTAATTCATTTCCCATTCCTATTTCATTCCCTCCAAAACTACTCTTGCATACGGTTGCCAACTAATATTTTCTTTAGTGGCATGCTTATCTAACCAAGTGTATGCACTTTCTAAGAAAGTTAACTCACAGTGTCTAAGCCAGGTGCTGACTTGAATATTCCATACAAGTGGTATCTGCACGGAACTTTTTGCCAACTCAACACCTAATATGTCGACATTTTTGGCACGGTCCCATCGTGGTTTGGGTGGACTAGAATCTGTCCAGCCACTGAACCCCAGGCCAGAAATAATAATTGAAGCTTCTGAGATAGACCAAATAAAATAATATTTCCAACGAGCAGTGAAGCCTGACATGTACTGATAACTCAATCGTTTCAAGAACCCGTATTCTTGGTATACTGGTTCGGTGAATCGGGAGAATGGGAAATGTGGTACAAGATACAAATACAAGCCCATACAGAATGCAGCTTGCAGAAGAGCTCTGAAAGTTGCCCAATAAGGAGAGGGTGACAATCCTTTCTCCGAAGGTTCCCATATCTGTCAAAATTGATATTGGAGATGAATTAATAACAATTTTAGCACATAATAACGCGTACATAAGCATGACATAGAAACATAAATGCTATACCCCTTTCCTATTGGTCCATTCAAGATAGTCCTTCATTTCATACACTGGACCAGCAAAGTGACTTCCACAACAGAGACAATAACCAAAATACTCAAGTAGCGATGGCAACTTGAGTAGCCGATTTTTCTTTTGTGCCTCACGTAGATCTTCCTCCTTTAGCAGTCCATCATTGTAATTAATGGCGCATGATATGATTTTCAGTGTCATCACCATTAGAGCTCCTGCGAGTTGGGAACACCAAGAACGTGAAGAAAGCCTCAAAAGATGATGAAAATTTTCAGAACCAAGAGAATTTTTTGATTCTTAGAGTTCTTTCTCACAATAACAAACTGAGTAGTTTAGAAACCTTTCAGTTAAATATAAAAGGCTAAACACTTCACCTGACTTTTGAAAAAAAAAAATGTTATAAAAATTGCACTTTAGCAATCCCCTTTTATGGATTAAATGAATGAGCTTCACATGATAAAGAAACGTGCATTCAGAGATTTATCAATTTAAACACATGATTTTTGAAGACCAAGATCATGAGACAATAATCCAACAACTTTTAACATGTTGGACAAAGTTCTTATTAAAATGACTCTAAGACTGATTAACAATAGGTGATATGGAATTACTCAATGGCAAACACAAGACCATAAATATTGTGGTACTTCTCTGATAAAGGAACTTTCCATTAGTACTCTTATTCTTCAAAAATTTATAGTATACAGGAAAACATGATTTTAGTCTCAGTAACTAAAGATATGTCTACCACTCATCTGTGGGGAACAAGATTCAAAAACTTCTTGCATGTACACAAAGAACCTAGGAACCAAGAGAATGAGGATCTAATTAATTGTCTGAATTTTAAAGATGCTTGAAAAGGAAAGGCATGCAAAGAATGTGCATTTATTCCAAAAATAAGAAAATCTGAGAGTTCATACTTCATAGAAAACAGATTTACCCCCATCAACATATATATACATATGAGCTACACGGGGACATGAATCCTAACGCATACTTCAGTAACTCACCCTGGTTCAAATTTATATCAGATGTTAGGACACCGTGAATGAGACTAGATACTTTATGTATTTGTACATTTATATGTGTACGCATAATATGCCTATATACCCATGCATCTGAAACTAACAGTCCTTTTTTTTTTTTTTTTCTCTTATGGCTTATGAAGAGTCCCACGGCAGTAGACATACACCATGAAAGTAAAAAAAGATGAAACCCTAGTATAATCAAATGACGAAAGTCAAAAGGCAATAACAGTAATTGAGATGGTGCTGACCTGTAGCATCTATACCTCCTTCCTTCCATGCGTCCCCACTCATGTAGTATACATGGCTACACATGTATATCAATAGTCATTATTCCACCATAATGGCATAATCTTCTAATTTTAATATATAACAAGTATGTGTATGAACTTTTGCCACCATCCAGTTAAGGAATTATTAAGAAATCTACTGCCTGAAGAAAGATCATTTGCAGTAATTAGATATTTAAATGTCATATTTAGGTATGTTTGGGCACTCTGCAATTAATTTTTGTTGAGAGGAAAACAAAACAAGAGTCACCATCACATCTAACTTTGTCAGCCCAACTCCAAAATTGATATGTTTCCGAAGCATGTCAGAGACACCAATATTTTAAAGATCAAGAACAAATTTTCAAAGCACTGTATAAGAACTCAGAAGCCTCTCTTTGAATGGAGAAAAAAACACTCCTAAATCAGAGATAGATGCCTCTTTTTATCTCCTACAGCTTAAAATGGCTGTAATGAGGAGTCAACAAACAATTTTAAGGGGTTGGGTGTCATCCACTAGCACGAACAATGATATTATACCCTTCAAACCACTGCATGATGTGCTGCTATTTTATTCTTTCAGTGTATTCAAAGTAATCAGTTCTTAAAGTGAAGTAACGATTAGGCTGCGAGCAATGAAAAGATATAACCTTGTGATGTTGGGAGAATTGCGGATAACTGATGCTTGCCATGTGAAAAGGCTTAATACCAGAAATAGAAACCAACTACCTTTTTAAACAATTCTAAATTCCCCCTTAAAGGTATCAAACAACCCAAAAATAAAACTCAGGAATATTCAATATGGATTAGAAATTGGCTTCCAGGGTAGCCATCTGCCAGTTGGCTCCTAGGTACAAAAAATTAACCAACCCTTTCTATTTCGTTTAGTGATTACTTGTAATCAATGCATACTAATTCAAAATATATCTTTTATTTAGATGGAACCATCTATAGGTGTCAGTTCTTTGCATTTCAAAGGTAAATAGCATACTGCCCTAATCATCTTACAGCTGACCTACAGCTACAGTTTGTAGTTTCGGAGAATTCATTGCAGATAAGAGCAATGTCCAAAAGGAATTGCTAAACTTGAGCTCATGAGAGGTGCAGCGTGTTTCATTTACTGTTATCACTTAAAAATAACTAGATCCTCGCAAGTAGCTTTATCAAAAGAAAACTCCAGGCAAATTGTTCACACAAAACAAAATATTTACACTGTTCTCATAACAAATGAGGAATTATTGTTTGAACACATTGTTCCACTTGAATTACTATAGAAAACACAGAGAAAATAAATGTAACAGTTGTTGTACTTGATTCCAAAAACACAACACATGCCACAATCTATAACACTTCACACATATAATTGTCAAAACAAACAGTTTTACCATTTCACGCATATAATTGCAACAGTAAAACAAACAAAAAAAGTCAACCTTTAACAAATCTAATAAAACGTCCACGTGTTGACGAACAATTCCACAATAATCAAAGTCCAAAATGTCGGATGCTTGACGCAAAAGAAACATAAAAACCAACAAAAACGAATAATTCAAAATCAAACGCGAACGTACCATCCAATAAGGTATCCAAACGCCAAAAAGAATGTCAAAATCCCCGAGTATTTTCGACAAATCACCATCGACGCGTATCCTGCGAGCATCGGCACAAGGAAGTGCAGATTAGACGAGAATCCAAACGATAAATAGGACAAAATCGCACCGGTAGCGGCGGCGTAGAGGTGGCGCGCGGTCGGGCCGCCAGGGACGAAGCGATGGAAGAAACTGACCGGAATAGTGAACGCGAAGCATAACAGAAACCGGAGAACCGCCACCGAGACTCCGATCGCTGACGCCATGGATTCCATTTCCGGAAGCTCCATATTTGATTGAGAGCAAGATCGGATAATCTGAGTTGGAGTTTTTGGGGTCCTAAGTGACCAGTAGTTGCATCTCTTATATATTGGCTCGTTTTACTATGTTTGTATTTTATTGTATAACTGAATTTTCACTCTACTATATTTTCACTTATTAGATATATTTTATACAGAGAGTGAATTATAATATCTTAAAATTCAACCTTCTATAAAAAGTGAATTATGGTATTTTGAAACTCAATTTAATTCGATGAATTAATTTATAAAATACATGAATCGGTCCCTAAAATCCTTGAAAAAATAAGTTTGTAAAAATTGTTGATGTAAGTATAAAAACAAATACCATGATTTTTTTAAATTTTTTTTATATATAATTGATTTAATTAATCTCCAATTTGATTTTAGTGAACAATATGCATTGAGAATGTGGGGAATATCTAATGTGCACGCTTCTATTGAGCCTTAATCTTGTTAGAGTACTCACAATGGTAAGCCCTTACTCAAGGGATTTTCACATTTTTTCATATGCCAAGTCATCTCCTTCCAAAATAAAAAGCCACATAAATTTTCACCTACAATGGTAAAGCCCTTCTTTTGGACCCACAATGCCACATGTCATCTTCCACCATGTATTATTTTTAATTTTAATAATATATAAATAACTATGAAAATATTATTATCATAATAAATATAGTATATTTGTATACATTATTGTAAACTTAATTTAATTATTACTATTATTTATTTAATATAATTTTATTATTGTTCTTAAAGATTAAATAAAATTTATTATAGGAATTGTTATTTTAGTAAAAAAAAAAGTATAGATTAAATTTAAATTAAAAATTTAAATTAATTTAAAAATAAAAACAAAAAAATTTAAATTAAATTTAAATTAAAAAATAATGCTGACTAAATGCTGAGTCAGCGTATTTTGGAGGGGCTGCTTAGGAGCAGCCCCTTGAGAGGGGCTTTTCAGGAGCAGCCCCTCAAAATCCCCCCAAAATCCCCATTGCAACTAAAAAGCCCCATGAAAAGCCCCATGAAAATCCCCATTGTGAGTGCTCTTATTTGTTTTCACCAGCATTCCCATGCTTTTTTTGCTGACAAAAAGTTGACGTGTGAAACTCAAAAAGAAGATGCATTCTGAATTTTAGTCTAATAAAATATCGTGATTTTAATTTTAGTAATATACTTTATGAATTTTAAAAAATGTCTTAATATTTCACACTAGCTGCAATATTAGTTCATTTTTATAATAATGTTAATCTCATACTTTATTTTTGTTATTATAAATTGCATTTTCTCCCTCCAATTAAACAAGATGTATTAAACAACCCCTCAAATAAATAGTATTTGCCCGAGACTAGGTGTAGCAAACGGGTGAATCGGGTTGGGTTTGAGTTGGGTCCAAGGATTTGAAGGCGAGATAAATTGGGTTCAAAGTAAAACCAAAAGTATGGTTTCAATGTATATTTGGTTCTTGTTGGGCTGTATTGGTCTAATTGGTTCTTAGTTCTTACACTAGAAACCATTGTGGAACCATAATAGACCTAGATCCATAATGTCACAAAAATGAGAATGAATGAGATAGATAGGGTGGATCACATTTAGTTGTTTGTTTGTTGTATATTAATAAAATATTTTGTTGCATGTTTGTTTTGCTTGCCAACAAAATGGATGTACTCGAATAAACTAAATATAATGAATTATTTAAAAATTCTTAAAATAAAGGAATCCGCCTTTTGAGCTTTTACTTTCCAAACTCAAAGACGATACCCTCATCCAAAACATAAAATAAGTATATAATCCAACATTATTTAGTAGTTTAGTTTAAAAATTGAATATTAACTCTATTTTTTTTATTGTTTAATCAAGAATGCTTAATTGATATATCTTGAATTTTATCTCTGATTAAATTAAGTCACTGAAATACTATTATAGAATTATGTTGTAAGTGAATAAGCACATGTCAATATTCATTGAATGATCCATCTCAAGTAATCAAGTGCTAAAAATAATGTAATCACGTTTTCTTAAATAGATTTGAAATAAAATACTCTTACCATATGTGAAGAGAGAAAAGGGGGAATATTCAAAATATAAATAATATATTTATTAAATAGTGAAGACTTGAGATTTGGACAAAAATGGAAAATTCATTGAACTCTTAATAATATTTAGCAAAAGTTAATTAATTTACTAGATATCCCATTTATAAACTTTATTCAATTCTTGTTAAGTTTAATATTATGAAAAGTTTTAAAATGTTGTTATTCAAGAATTAATTTTTTTTAAAAAGTCAATCAAATTGTTGACTTAAAAAAATTAGATCAAGTTATTATGATAAATGATTTATGGGACGGAATAGCTATGCCTATTAGATGTCGTGTAAAGGTTGGTACATGTTTTTGGACCAAAATGATCCAATCTGTATTAAGTTATCCCAATTTGGGTTCAATTTAAAATAAATGGACCTAAATTAAAACCATTATGGATCCAAAACTTATTAGAAAACAATAGCACCCAACCCAAGTGGACCCAAATAAAAAAAATTAGGAACCAACTCAACCCAAAAGTAGTTGGGTTGGGTTGGAACCATGGGTTGAGATTCATTTTGCCACCCCCTAGCCGAGACGTTCATAACATGGACCAATCATTATTTTTGTCAACCATTTTTCAGTTTTTTCTAATTTTTATGGGGGGTAAGTGACAATTATATCTGTTCAAGGGCGTGTTTGACACATTTTGTATAGTTTAAGGGGCAAAATTTAATTTAACAAAAAATAAAGTATAGGACTAACATTGGTTAAAAAAAGGACTAACGTTGCAAGTTTATTAAATTATTTGGATTATTTTCAAAATTTCATAAAAACGTGGGACTAAAATTAGAATCGTGATATTTATTGAGCTAAAAGTGCAATTTTCCCACATACTATGATCTATTTGGCCCACTTCAACTCATCTAGCCTATTTCTTTTCATTCCCTATGTTGATTCATCTTAATTGAATTTGAAGGGGCATTTTGGAATCGAGTCGACTCGTGAACTTGAAGAGTTAGTTAAAATTATATCAAAAATGCATTTGAGACAAATTTCTAGGGAACCGATTCCCGAGCATCTTTATTCTTTATTATTAAATTATTTATTATAGAAATATTTAAATAAAAAAATAAAAAATAACTTAATTTTCATTAAAAAAACTGGGCCCCTCTTTCTCCCTTAGCTCAAGATCGTGATCTTGGGCTCTCTCAGAAGGACTTGTACTCTTCGACAAACTCGAGGTGATTGTCTTAATACAAGCGTAATCGATTTCGAGTCTCACCTTATTTGAGAGAGAATGTATTTATTAATTAAACCATCTTTAAAATACTTTTATACTTCATCTTTACATTTTTGTGAAATGTGATATTTAATGATTTTTGGAGTCCAACTTTAGAATGAATTTTTTCTATATAATGCACATATTTAGTTCTACAAAACCAATTTGTATATTGGGTTGAGCTCACGAAGCCCAATAAACACTTAATTCATAATAACACGGCCCAACCTATATTTTCCACTACCTATAAACAAGTCGAGTTTAAATAAATATTGAAATATAAATTTAAAATGAATAATTTGATTGTCGATTTAAAAAAAAACAAAAATGATGAGCACAAGAGAAAACAAAGTGTGGGTTGAAAAAATTTGTCCTACTCGCACCGCATAACCGGACCCGTTACGTAATTTGGTAGACTCCGACCCGTATGACGCGTGTCCATATTCTCAACCGGCACTGACCTGTAAACTGTGGGCCCAATTACTGACACCAGCCGGTCACCACCCTTCACACTATTTTCTTCCCGCGAACACGTATAAAAATGAATAAACGTTCCATATTTCTCATTTTGTACGAAAAATGGCAAATATTTTCCCGAGCTTTATTTTCTCAGAGGTATAATCGCGAAGGTTTTAGTACTGTATTTGTTTATTTTTTTGGAAATTGAATCTTGTTTTGCTTGTTTGTTTTGATTGTAACTTTTATTGGTTTGATGATTGGATTTTATTTTTGTGTTTTTTTATAGGTGTTTTGATGTTGAATGTTGCTTTATGTTTTGTACTCTGTGGAAATGAAATCATTAAATGAAAAAGGAGTTAAGATTTGGTGAAATAAGAGTTGATTTTAAGGGGGGGGGGGGATAGAAGAGTGATTTTATTCTCTTTTTAGTTATGGTGAATGTGTTTTACAAGTGAAAATGGTGTGCAGGTTTATTTCTGTATTTTTTGTGAGATTATTTTCCTCTTGGCTTTACTTTTATATGAGAAAATGTATTTTCTGCTTTTGATTCTTTTTTAGCTATTTTTTTCTTGCTTCTTTTGTTGGATTTAGGCTATATGAGTATTTATTTGGGCTTGCATGTGTGTTAATTTATGGAAAATAGATTTTTGTGGGAGCTGAATAATGAATTTTTGGTCTGTGCATCTTTTTTTCTTCTTAGTTGGTTATATATATTCGACTATATTTCAACTTTATCCTTGTTGTTCTGCTTCAGCACTTGCCATGTTAAGTATGATTATGTCTACTGGGATTTTTTTTTTCTTGGGGTTATATCATGAATGAGGCCTTTTTGGGGGGTGACATTGGAACTTTTGGCGTGTTATTTGAGATTTTGGCTTGTCTTTCAGTATAATTAGGTGATAAAATTTATGATTTATTAGTGAAAATGGACTTACAGGCTTCTGTTTGTCAATAAGTCTTTATATTGCATGCTAGTTGAGATTTTTGGCTTGTCTTTCAGTACAATTAGGAGATAAAATTAATGCTATAATAATGAAATGGACTTACAGGCATCTATTTGTCAATAAATCTTTATAAGTAATATCACAATTGTTGTGTCCATGCGCATGCTCCAAAGCTGACTATCACAAATCTCAATCACCATCATCAGTAAATTGGTTGCTGAGTTTATCAGATTGTTTGCCTTTTTTTGAGTGCCATAACACTTATGTTTCACCTTTACAATCACCATTTACCAACTATTACAAGCGAATATTCTTCTTTTAGTTTTCCGAGCTGTTAATAAGTTTTCTTAAGTCCTCTTAGGAGGCAAAGAGATCCGTTCCACATTTAATAAGGATTTTCACCAGTGATACTTTACTCATTGGGCGATTTTCCTGTATCAAAGGTACAATGTCTGAACTCGCACAGAGAGTGTTAGAAGCAGCAGTTCATGGAAGTTGTATTTTATGTTGACAACTAATCAACTCAGAAGAAGAAATAGAGTTATGATGCAATTATTGTCATTGTTAATTCTTCAATGCTTTTGAATGATTTCGCATCGAATGCTCCAGTAAATTATTTTATGCTTTCATATACTATTGTGTGTTACATGATAAACTTGAGGTATTTACTTGTCTGGTTAAATGGTTGACTTTTAATCTTAAATTATGTCGGGGAAGATTAATGCATATATAGTATTTGTGTGCTTCTCTATATTTTCAAAAATCTATTTGCATAAGAACATAAAACTAAGTTCTTATGTTGGTTCCTTTAGGAATTTTAGCTACTCAACACCACTCTCCTGCAAGAGATGGCTTTCGAGGCATTTCTAGAATCCAACAGCCAATTGGCAATACCTCTAATGTTACCTGATAGTGGGCCCAGAGGAATTTTGGAGGCTCTAAGCTCACGCAGCTCACTCAAATATGAAGAGCAATTGAATTCTATACTTGGGATGGCACCATGGGATACAAGACTGGTTTCTGATGTTATGGATTCAACAATTCTGGGAAAATATTCTTATCCAGGATCTGCTGTAGGCTATAATGCGGATGTTGCTATTTCCAACATGACTCTTCCAAATGGTGCTTCTTTGCAGAGTCATGTCAGTAACTATATGGAGCCTTACATCAGCCTACCATCGTCACCCATGTCATTCACTAGTTCCAATTCGATGACTGATTTTTCTACAGCTGATCCATTTTCTCATCTATGTCAAGTTGGCCAAAAAGAGAGAAGAAGACAGGAACCAATCCTTCTTACTCCAAATCAGAAAAAACAAAGACTTGATGTCAATCAAGAGAAAATCCAGCAGCAGCAGCAGCAGCAGCAAATTGTTCAGGAACTATTGCTGAAGGAGTTACAAGACCGCAATCCACAACTAAAAGCATTTTTAAAGCAGCATAAAGTGCAAAATCAACTGCAACTGCCGATTTCACATTCTATTCCACAGCTTAGTGGGTATCACCTGGAGCCTACAAAACAGAAAATGAGGAGACTTCTGCATGACCAGGGTAATCAACCAGGGACTTTCACACCTCTGCTTGACAGTGGTATTTGTTCACGGCGATTCATGCAGTATCTTTATCATCTACGGAACCTGGCACATGTTTGTTACTTTCTCTTGGCTAAATAATTTTTGCATGTCTTTAGTTCCGTTCTAATTAGCTTTAGAAATGAAAACAAGTTAAGCTTTTAATCTGTTTCCAAAGATCCCAATTTGAGCTTCTCTTCTTTTTTGCAGGGAAATGGCATTGCCTATTGGAAGAACTTTGTGTCAGAGTATTATGCCCCTGGTGCAAGGAAAAGGTGGTGTTTCTCTAATTATGGAAATATTCAGCAACATGCCACTGGGGTTTTCTGCCCCAAAGCTATGGTTTGTCCCAATACAATCTTGCACCTCTCTTGGGAACTAAATATCATATTTAACTCGCATTGGTTTCTTTAAATTTTTCCAATTGTTAAAGGTTGGATGCAATTTTAAAGTTGAGAGTTACTGATTTTACTTCATCCTATTTTCATGGAATTCTTCAATATTTTGATATTCTTTTGTCTAAAGGAAATCGTTTATTTGCTTTCAGGAGACGTGGTGTTGTGACATCTGTGGTTCTAGATCGGGGAAGGGACTGGGTAAGCACGGAGTGGACCCTTCTATTATGTATCTTCTTAACTATACATTCTCATCTACTGTTAGTCTTTGCTTCCAATGCTGTATCGTTTAATAATACTCACTTTTGCTGATTTATGAATTTGCTGTTTCCCGTTTGTTATGCAAGGTACTTTAAGTCATATTCTCATGGAGGTAGCTTTATAGTGTGAAACTTATAGATCCATTTGAATTATGTTTCTGATCCAATTTTTATATAAATTGTTGCTTTGCATATTTTTCGACAGACATATTTTCTTGCATAACTGAAACTTTGATCGTGCATAACTGAAACTTTGATCATGCTTTGTACCAATTTCTCTTATGTTTTTGTTTTTGCTTTATACCTATTGTGCGTAATGGTTATCAAGTTGTCGAAACCAGCAATGAATTCTTTTGCATCCAGAATAACAATTTATTTTATCGTCGCTCTCTGAGTACGTGTATATATATATATATATATATATATATTATTTTAACCCATTGCGGCCAGTTGGACGTTTTCATAAATAGCATTTAACAATTTCTTTTCTGTAATTTTTTCTTGTGATTTGGTAGAGGCATCTTTCGAGGTAATTCCTAGGCTATTCAACATAAAGTTTGAGAGTGGTATGCTCGATGAGATATTATTTCTGGAATTGCCTCGAGCATGTAATATTCCATCTGGACTGGTTCTGGAATACCAAAAGGCCATTCAGGAGAGTGTTTACGAAAATTTCCGTGTTGTTCATGAGGGTAAACTTCGGATTGTTTTCAGACATGACTTGAAGGTATTAACTTTTATCAAGCCAATGCTTTATGCTGTCATTGTTTAAACATTGTAACTTGGTTCCTGGATTGCAACGCAATGATTTAAATTATTATCATTTGATGGCTTGTTGTTTGACCATTCCTAGATATTGTCCTGGGAATTTTGCGCTCTAAATCATGAGGAGTTTCTGCTTCGTAGATTGGTTGCTCCACAGGTACCAAATTCTGCCTTTTGGGCTGGTAATGTAGCTTTTAATCTGATGAGCTGTAGATAATGAACGGAACATGACTGTATATAGAAATAGATCCTAGTCATTTACAGGTCTCATTTGAACTTCCCAATCCCCTCTTATTAGTGGTTACCAAGATGTTAACAGCGATACGAGTCCGTATCAACTAATTCTTTGTTATGTTAGCACTATGGTATAGGGCATTGTTTGTCATTCATTACCCCTGAAATTTTATAAACAAAAAATATATGATTTGTTTTTACATCTACGACCAAGTTGCCTCCACCCCAGTTCTCTTCTATGCTCTGAAAACGCTAAGCTATCATGTCCGCTTCTTATTGCATATATAGGTAGTGTATTTTGCAGTGAACTGTTCACTTTTTGTATTGTTGGAAGTTCAAATTTTGAGTAACCAAGCTGGATTATGTTTGAACGGGCCAAAAAAGGCATTCAATACTTTTAGTAACCTCATAGAAGTGTCCAAAAGACATCATGTCTTTCTATGCAACATATTTACACATCAGTAGAAACTTTTTCCTGAGTAGGGTTACTGTTTGGTAGATAGTGTAAAGCATATAAGACGATGTTCCAGTTTTACTCAACTAACAAGATAATTGATCAATTTTTTTTGTTATAGCAGGTTAATGAATTGGCTCAGGCTGTTGAGAAATATCAACATAGCAACCACAATGGTGTATCTATTAGGGAGCGATCAAAGGATTTGCAAAAAAATTGCGAAGCGTAAGCTTCTTGTTCTAAATGCTTTTTGAAGTATGATTTCTGTGGATTGCTTTTATCATACTCAGGGTTTAGAAGTTACCATTGTTTTCTGTCAGCTGTCTAAGGACAAGGAATTGACATTTTGGATATTCACAAACCCAAAATTTTCCAACTATAGATAATATGAAGAAAGCATGAATGTGTGAGAAGATAATTTATCTACTGTATGGGACAGAATGAAGATATATTAACTAATTTTATTATCTTATTAAAAAACAGAGTGCTCTCCGAATTTTGTGTCCAACTATAGTTATAAATAAAGTAGAGTCCCAATTCTATTACTGCTTTTATAATATTGAAAAGCTACTTCAGCATGCACTTAACTGGATTTCATTTCCGTTTCTAAATTATATTTGTTTCCTGCATGTGTGATTTCAGTCTGGTGTACGTATCCATGGTGCACCAATGCCGGCTTGTTTGAAATCTGAGTTAAACTTATGTATAGTTTTTAGGATGTGATTTTTTTCTGAAGGTGCTAAAATGGTGTTTCATGTCTGTTTAATTTATCCCGAGAATAGGGTTGTCTCAGCAGGGAATCAACTAGCAAGAACTCTGGAATTACCACTGGTGAATGACTTGGGATATCCAAAAAGATTTATTAGGTGCTTGCAGGTAAATTCTGAAAAACTGGACGAGTTAAAATTTGCAGTGTCCATCTTCTATGGGTTAATATTTTCAATTTTATTCTCAGCAGATATCTGAAGTTGCTAATATCATGAAGGGTCTCATGGACTTCAGTCATGACAGGAAAATGGGACCAATCGGTATGTGCAAATTAAATTCTGAAAATGATTATCCGAGTTCATGTTTTTTTTTATATTCCACTGCCTGTTGGAAAATCGGCTACCTCAGAATTATAAAGTTCTTCAAATACAAGGACTAATTCTGTGCATGTTTTGCTTCAAAATAATTGAATATTGTTCTCCCAGAAGTTATGTAGTTGTACTTTCAGTTTTCCATCTTCCTAGTGTCGTCATGATTGTTCCCATCATATGTTCTTGCAGCTACTTCGTCTTCAATGAATGTGTAAAACATATTTCATAGACTGAAGTAGGCAATTCAATGTCAAGTTTTAATACTAAATTACGATTGGACTATGCAAACTGCGGTTTTACATAAAAACAATCCTAATACAACATTCTATATTTTCTGTCATAATATGAAGTTACTATTATTTTTAGGAAGTCTACATCCTCTGTAAAATCACAATTGTTTATGTATCGGTACCCCACATAGGGCCCATCTCTGTGCAAATGAAATCTGAATATCATCACTATTTACTGCAACATCCTCTATATAGACTAAATTTAACATCCTATTGCAGAAAGCTTGGCCAATTACCCCCGAGGCACCAATACCGGCAACCAGATGAAGGAGAAACAAGAAATGGAGCTATTAGCACCTACTGCTTCTACATCTCGCATAAATGGATGTCAAATGATTAAAAACGGTACAATTTCTAGCTCAGGCAGGCAAGGTTCGACTAAGTTCATCTCAACCAATCAATTCATTGGGCCGCAAAACTCTTCTATTCCCTCTGAAAGAAGCAAATCTTGTGAACATGGTAAAAGTCCTCATCAATCTCTAGTAGACAAGTTGCTTCATGACATGGTAGCCTCCAACAGGGGAAAGAGCGTGAAAGGCACATATGGAACGTCAAATGATGATAAAACGTACCAAAATACCTTTACCAGCTTGCTCAATAGGCCTATGCAAAAACGCGAAACGACCAATGAGATGTCTTTTGGTGAAAGCTCGAGTGCTGCTGCTACAAAAACTGCCGCCTTAAAAGGTAACTCGTTTGCAATTGGTCACAAGATTGCTATCAAAGAAGAACCACATTCACCGGAATATATACAATCTTTATCAAGCTTATCTAAAATTGAGGATCTAGATTGGTGATTTCGTGGTCCTAGCAATGGTACATCAGGTTTAATTTTTAGTTACAGATAGAAGAACTGTTTACAACTGTGCATGTTAGCTTTTTGTTGAACTATTCAAGGTAGGTTTTGTGAAAAAGTTTAGTTCTGAAAATCCAAATATAATCTGAAATGAAAATGTAGAAATTTTATCCATAACAAACCAACAGATGTTTGTTTTAATTAAGTAGAACTGTAGATATATTAAATTACATATGGTGGTATTTACATTTCATCCTGTCACTATATTCTCATCAAAGATTGCTCACAATTCTACTCAGTGTGTTTGGATTGAAGGAGTCCATTTAAGTTCGTTTGGATGAATTCATGTTACGATGGATTTCAAATCACCTGTCCTTTTGACCTATTTTCTCCATAATTATGGTGGATTTTAAATGACTTCATTTTAGGTGTCATTTCGAATCTTTCATCCAAATCCCCTTCCCAAATCCAAATCACTCAATCCAAACACGCCTTTAGGCAATTCCCATGTTTGGTAAACATGAAATTCTCCCTATACATCCTTACAACTAAAGCTTACAAACAACTACATTCTACCCAGAGACTGATTACAAACCAAAAACAGTGCTACAATCCCTCTCCATCAAAAGGATATACAAGTACAGAATCTACACAAAGACCACCTTTTGTATGAGTGCAATCGATTTGTGTCATCGAGAATTTGATTTTCATCGATTTGCAAGATTTCGAGACGACAAAATCGCCAGCATGATAAAGAATCCATTTCCCAGGTTCCTTTAAGTGACACTGCTTTGTAGCTTGCTGACCATCAGAAGTTGAAAGATGGAATCTTGCTGGTTTCTTGTCCCAACCATGAACATGTTCAGTATTACAAACACGTCGACCAAATCGCCTTTTTGTACTATGTCCCAACTGCAATCTGAAGAAGAGGCTGTAAGAACCCTCGGGAAATGGGAAATCGATCTCCCCATCAACTTCGAACCACCAGATTTGTTGGAGATATGCAATAGATCCAAATCTACATGGATGAATTGAGATCTCAGATTAGTAAGGTCCACATATGTTGCTATGAACTATGTATAACTTATTTGCAACTAGGAGGGTCCCGGTCCTCGGGGGCCTCAGCCAATCACAACCATCCATGTCATAGGATTAGGGGTGGCAATCGATTTGAATGAGTTGGGTGTCGGGTCCATTTGGGTTGGGCTTAAAGTGGGTTGGGTCCAATTGGGCCCAATGTCAAAAAATAGCATTATAGTTTAACCCAACAAGGACCTAAAGTGGACCCAATAAAGACCCATTATAAATCAAAGTTGTGTAAATGGTTGTTGTAGAGTGTAAAATATAAATTATTGACTCAAAGTGGAAAATAGGTTGAACTCAATTCAGACTCAAATTAGACCCAAATTGGGCCCAATTTAAGATTCAATTGGACCCAATATTATTAAAAGCTGGACCCAGTTAGAACTAAAATGTTAAATGTTAGGACCAACCTATTGAAAACTTAGCTTGATTTGAGTCCAAATATATATATGAACCCAAATTGCCACCCCTACATAGGATCAATGTGGGCTCCATCATATATGAACGGTTGTTATTGTATTGTAACCGAATAGTATTCATGTCTTTAATCGGACCAATAGGGAATTCAGAATTGGCTCTACAGGATTTCATTGACAGAAAAATCTCTACTGACAATTAACAGCATAAAACGACATAATTCATGTATGTCGATCAAGAAAAATGGATATGTGAACATCGATCCATGTCCTTACATGCCAATGGAAAGACAAAAGATGGTGTGAAGTCCTTATCCAAGCTCGTCTTAAAACGACAAACCAAATCAGCATATGCAAGAATGAACTTGACAGCAGAATTGGAATCATAGCTCTAAAATGAAAATGAATGGCAAAGAACCTTTAATTTGGAACAATAATACTCGGATTCGACTCGCAAATCTAGAACATATATATCAGAACACAAACAATCGACGTTGAATTCAAGTAAAGGAATCGAAAGCAACAACGTTTATAAATCCTCACCTAGATTCTTCAGTTGAAATGCGACTCCAGTATCTCCTATCATCGATCCCGGTTATAGCCAACCCGTCTGACGAAATTGACATACAAGTCTTGCCTGTGATCTTATCCAACCAGACTTTCTGCACATAATGCAAACCAACAAAGCTCCCATTAACAATTATATACATTTTCAGTATAGCCTTTCTCTAAACACCACATATGCAAAAAAAAAAAAGCATGTTCTTTAGAAATTCACAATGATCGAGAAGCTATTTTCGCATAATTTCCTATCGATGAGATAAATTTCTATCGGTACCTTCTATAGAATCATGGAGAATTTTTTACCAGTTTCATGCAGATACATTATTATACGTACTTTGGTTGCATTTGGCCCAGCGATTGAAAAGCTAAAACTTGAATTTGGAGGCCAAACGCTATTTTGACACTTTTTCATAATTTCAATATCTAATTATTCTCACAAACTAGCACAATCATGAAATAAAAACAACACAAATCAAAACATGAAAAATTACTCTGCGTAAATGAAAGATCAAACACAAAAGGGATTAAAGAAAACAAACCTTGGAGCCACCATCAATAGAATTCAACCTGCAAAGCCTGGAATAAATATCCCTCTTACATAAACCCTTATGATCACACACATCATCACACCCCTCAAACACACGTTCAACAACGTCATCATAATTACACGGCAACTTCGATTCCCAAACAAAATCCGCACACGAGGCCTCCCTAAAAGCCCGATTCAAAGTCGCGAGCTTACAGATCTCCGGTGGGTCTAGGTATGCGAGCACCGCCGCCACGCAGCTCTCCGGCAAGTCCCCCAGGCCAGGATACGACGGCGGCGTAGCGCCGGCGGCAGGACCCAAGAATGAAAATGATAAACCCATTTGCATCGAGAGAAAAACAAGAAGTGGAATGAATTGAGTATAATAATGAGGAGAAAAATCAGGGAAGAAAGTTTATATAGAGAGGGGATGGACGCGTAGGGGTGGGTGTGTGTGTGAATGGAGGGAAGATTAATTAATTAATTAACTAACTAAATAATTAATATTAATTAAATATTTCTTACTTTGACTAAATTATGTGGATAATTGTTTTGACTTGTGTCGTGCCATAATTTGATACTCTCTTTCTTTCAATTTTTTTACTTGGCAAATTGAAATATGTGGGTGGTAAATATCACTTTTAATTCTTCAATTGATCACTTAAAATTATTGTAGTTTATTATTTTTTAATTGTATGAATTGAGTTTTTCATTAGTTTCATTATGATTCTATCGGTCAATTACTACCAGATAGTAGGTCATGTGCTCATCACTTGACCCATTCTAAGATTTAAAATGTAAATTCAATTAAGAAATCTAGGTAGAGTTTGGTATTGTCTTAAAGTGTAGTATTTTGCCTCTAATTGCTTAAGAGGTTTATCTAAAAGATTCGCCATATAATCGTTTTAAACACCACACATTGGTTACCGGGCTTGCGAATTTAATGTAATCCATTTGATATCTTCGTATCCGAGAATTAACAAATTCGACTCTGCATTGTTCACAAAATTTCGAGTCGTTCAAAAAAATTACTCGACACGCATAATGCCTTTTCCAGTGTACCAATTGAGCTTTCTGAAATTCCAATTGATTAACATATCTGATATCATCTGTCATGCTATGACCCACGAAATCGTTGAAAACAATGAGTACCTCCAAACTAGGGGTGCGAATTGGGTTGGATAAGTTGGGTTTGGGTCGGGTCAATTTGAGTAGGGCATAAAGTGAGTTGGGTCCAATTGAGTCCAATGTCAAAAAATATGTATTATAATTTGACCCAATAAAGATCTAAAGTGGATTCAATAAGGACCCATATAAATCAAAGTAGTGTAAGTGATTGTTGTACAATGTAGAATGTAGATTATTGACTCAAAATGAAAAATAGGTTGGACCCAATGTAGACTCAAATTGGACCCATTTTAAAATCCCGTTGGATTCAAATATTATTAAAAGCCAACCCACATGGAACTAAAATGCTAAAATGTTAGTACAAACCAATTGAAAACTTAGTTGAATTTAGATGGAATTATAGATATGGACTCAAATTAAGTTCATAACTATATTCTAATAGTTGATTAAAATGAGATTAAAATATAACTTTGGACACAAAAATGTAACAAAATTTTTACTTCAAATATAAGAAAGACGAATTTGATATTTCATGAACTACTAGTGACATGAAATCAAATTTAAATAGATTTGTATTAGATATGAAACTCATGAAAGTTGAAAAATAAGATAAAAAAAACAAGGTGTCAAGCCAGCTCAGCATGTGTAGGCGTCGGCAAAACTTGTCAACCACAAACGTGGTCTCTCATAATTTGCCACGTAGCTACCAAATTAACTCTATAATTGGTCAGTAATAAGATTAGAGTCCAAGAACAAAGATCAGTTATTTATATAATAATTAAGTTAAAGGTTTAGGCTCCAAGAGGTACAAATATCATAAAATTCTGACATATGTCACAGAATTAATAAAAAATAATAAAAATATTTCACGTCTTTTATATTAAATATATATTTCTGTGTTGCAGTAGGTAAGTTAATAAATGGAGGAAAAGAACAATAATAATTGTAATATTATTGTATTTAATCCATCAATATTTAATAATTGTGTTTTTCCTTTTAACAAAATTGAGAGCGATGAAAAAATAATAATATATACATTGCTCTTCGATTGACCGGTTTACAGACAATAATACACCATAATGAAAAATCTAGGTACATAATAAATATTAAAGAACTCAAATGATATGGAAACCCAATTTTTTAATTGGTCTACAATAGCACACCTGATATTAATGAATGAAGTGACTTTCCAGGCATTAGCCATCACAACAGTTCACACGATAAAATATAAAAATACCCCATCTATAAATCTTAGATTTTTCAAAATCCTAACCAAGTCAAAATATGATTATTTTTATTTAATACGAAAATTCAAATTTGTTATGTTTGGTATCAAGTTTAATAATATTCACACGCTTTTCAATATGCTATGAAGTTATTATTATTATTATTATTATTGTAATTATAAATTAACTGAACAATACAAAAGGAGAGCAATCTACTTTGTTCTTATAATATTTTAGTTTCGGAGGATCTAGATACAATTTATCTCGCATGGTGTGTCTAACAAATTAAAAATTTGCATGTTCCATTTGTAATATGATACCCTTTTTTTTAGGTATTTTACTATTTTACGCCAAAGGGGTATAATATTGTACAGAAATATGGAAATCCGTCAAAATATAGTTGGATATAATTTGGAAATACGTAAAAAAGAGTACAATAAAAAAGTGTTACATAATAATATATATAACATGTAGGAGAAAATCAAAGATACAGATAATTTTCAGTTCAACTGAATGGAGCTTGAAAATGAGCTGGAAAAAAGAAGAAAAAAAAAAGATATCTAGTCAGCTCCTACTCAGTATCATGTAAAATATGGGAATATTTATTTAATAAATATATCTTTTAAATTATAATATCAAACATAATGAATCATGCATACATTATTAAACTAATGAAACACATATTTATGGGCTTGCAAACACATATTTATGGACATGTGGTAGATGAGAATTAATGATTATAGAAGTTTAAAACTTTTCATAAAATAAGAATCAAACAAATAGAAAAGGAAAAAGAAAAATGATAGTAGTTTGTAAAATGAGCAAATTAATTAAGAAAGTAAATAAAGGAAGGTGTTATATTATAAAATAAAGATGTTATGACATTTTTATAGTGTTCATCATTCTGTGACCAAATAATTCCAGCTGACAATGATTATTATTGACAAAAATATGACCAAATAAAGTAAAATAATTTACTCACTACATTCTTTTGTTTACAACTTTTAAGATATAAAAATGAAATAATACATTGTTAATTACAACTTTAGGATATATAATATTGTTATGTGATCACTTTATGAAGGGAATATTACAATAAAATTATAAAAATTGTTCAATGCGAGGTTGTTAGCCCTCTCTTTGATTCTCTTTCTTAGAAAACATGAAAAATAATCAAATAACGAGTAATTTAATCACATAGCTTAGTTGTTCTTGTACTAGATTCTTTTTGTTTAATTATTCTTTTTCAGGATTAGTTGAGTTTTATAGATAAAGAGCCCTTAATTAGCAATTTAGCATCATTATGTTCTTCCATAAACACATCAAATGTATTAATAAAACGCCAAATATGTTCAAAATAATTTCGAGTTTTTTAGTAATTATTTCATTTTCATTTTTTTTAAATTTATTTTACATATAAATCTATCATTTATATATTCATGTCATTGGTAGTTGGTACATTTAACCGAATTTAAGCGAATAGCTTGTATGAATTATACATATAATTATATGATCAGAAGTAAAATAACACATTTTGAATCTCACTTCAATTAGTAAATAATAAAAAGGAAAAAAAAATAGTCAAGTTACTTGAGCTTGATTAGTTTTTGACTCAATAAAAATTCATTTAATTTTGACTCGATTAATGATCAAATATAGGTAAAAAACAAACTTTAAATCTCGAAAATAATTCGAAAAAAGTTCGAAAATAATTTGTTCAACTCGACTCACTTTAACCGTAAATATAAATATATTAATTTAAAACATGTAAATAATGTCTGACTTGTTTTCATATATAACTAATAGAATAAAGTGTAGTATTTAAAGTACAATGAAAATTGAAGACAAACTAACAATACTAATATATATATATATATATATATAAAAAGAGATCGATTTTAATAGAGTCGATTTTTATTATTCTTATTAGATATATTGTTAGATAATCTAATAATGGATCGGCTCCACTGGAAACCACCCTCACAAATTTTTCATTATGTATACAATTCACGTCAACGCATAATCAAATAGTATAATATAATATAATACACATATGTTTAATCTAATACTATATATATATATATATATGTAAATATATTAAGTTATGAGTAAAGAAACATTGCCGTAGGTTATATAAATAAAGATGAAAATTGAAAAATAAGAATAATCTCATAAACTTAAAACAATCAATACCAAATTTTGGAATAATTAACTCAAGATAAAAAAAAAAAACAGTCACGTGTCATAATGGAAAATAAACTTAGAAAACAATATCAAACTCAAAATGATTTTTTTAAATACAATTCAAATAAAGAAATGCCTCAATACTTGAAAATAAACTCAATTAATTTTTTTAAATAGATCCACATGGACAATCTAAAGTTCGAGCCCAACCCAGGTCCACATGGACTATTTGTAGAACACTTCCTCATATAAAATATTTTACACTAAACAACGTGAATCAGTCATATAAGCATAATTTGAATTATACAATTCACCTAACTATTAGATATATACTCAATTATATTATATAGTCCTTTCTGGATGTTGACATGTGAAAAGTATATGGAATTTTTTTTAATAGTAAATCGAGTTTATTGGAGTATCCTATATCTTATAAACTTTTTAATAAACCCTACTTATTGACACATCCAATAGATTACAGCTTACAACATATCAACTCAATTTGATTCAATTTCTTGTAAAATTGTTTAAAATATTTGTATGATGAAAATCTGCCTGAAAGGTCAATAGTCTAGATAAGATGGGTTGAAAATTTAAAATCCACAACCAACAATTGTTTTCATTATTAGTAAATTTGCTGAATTAGGTACATTACTCTTAAATGCAAATCTTTTCCTTTGATCTTCACTTAACCCTTTTTCGTGGGTTTGGTGTAATGTAATTGTCCAAATACACCAAAACCATAAACACTATTTTTTTTTTAAAAAAAATACGATAACGCAAGAAATTACACGTCGATCTCCTATTATAAGACGATAACTAATTCTCATTTTAAATTTCATAACTGTAATCGCTAAATCGTATATATTCCATGTCATATGAGCTTAATTTCATGAAGAAAATCATGTCTCAAGCCTTTGATTCACAAGAAATTCAAATAATTCTTCTATTTCTTGTGTTCCCTTTATTATTTTTATGCTACATTCTCAAGAAAACTCACAATCAAAATCTCCCACCAGGGCCAACACCATGGCCAATCTTAGGCAACCTTTATGAACTAAAACAAATGACTCACATAACTCTAGCCAACCTTGCTCAAATCCATGGCCCTCTAATGCACCTCAAACTCGGACAACAATCCGTGATCGTTGGATCATCTCCATCTGCAGCCATCGAGATCCTCAAAACGAACGACCGGATTTTATCCGCTCGATCCGTTCCTCATGCTGTGCCACTAACAAGTTCCCAGATCAAGAACATGTCGTTCTGGGCCGACCCGTTTAGCGATCACTGGAAAAACGTTCGATCCATCTGTCGAACGGATCTTTTTTCGACCAAATCATTGGAGTATCAAGCGAACAAGAGGGCAAAAAAGGTAACACAAATGGTCGAGTTTTTAAGGTTGAATGAAGGGAAAGTTGTGAAAGTTGAGGATGTTGTTTATGTCACCGTTTTGAACATGTTTAGTGATGTTTTGTTTTCGACCGATGTTGTACGATTGGGACAAGAATCGAGGTGTAATGAGGTGAGAGGGCACTTGAGGGGGATTATTGAAGCGATTTCTGCGCCAAATTGGGCGGAATTTTATCCGTTTTTGGGGAGGTTTGATGTTCAAGGTTTGAGGAAAAAACACAAGGATTTGTCAATGAAGGTGTGTGCATTGTGGGAGAAAATTTTTGAAGAAAGGAGAAAAATGGAGAAGGATGGTTTGAGAGATCAAGATTTCTTGGATACACTCATTTACAAAGGCTTTACAAATGATCAAATCAACAAAATTATTGAGGTTTTTTTTCTCAACCCTATTCACCCTACCAATTTTGCCTAACTAGAAATTAAGTTGGCCCAACTTGAAACGAAAAATAGATTTCTCAGGAACCAACCTAAACCAGTTGAATTGGGTTGGAACCATGATTTTGGAACCATTTTTTTATTAGTGCTAATAACCAATACGTGAAGGGTTGTACATATAATTATCCCTGTCATGATTTTGGTCGATATAATCTAACAGCATATTATGTCATTATATGGATCATGAAGATCTAACCAGAGTACGAATACGTGTCTGCCAATACTTTGAACCACGCTTAGTATATACTTACAAGCCTATACATACGGGGTGATTCTATCATGGACCGGGACTAACAGTCCCGGCCCATGCCCCACCACAACACATTTTGGGGTGGTGGGTAGTTTTTACCCACACCCCATGTGGGGAAACCACCCACCACCCCAATATTTTGTGGTGAAAACTGGACCAATCCAGCATAGATTTTTCCATTATATACGAGTCTTTCACATTGATTCACTACCTTTATCTATATCACAGGAGCTCTTTCAAGCTGGTATAGACACAACCACCTCGACAATAAACCGAACAATCGCACACTTGCTAACAAATCCCACGTGCATGACGAATCTCAAACATGAACTCGCGAAACAACATTTTTGTAAAGAATCGGACGTAGAAAAACTACCTTATCTCCAAGCATGCATCAAAGAGACTCTAAGGCTGCACCCTCCTGCACCACTACTGCTATCTCACCGAGCCTTGGAAACATGCCGAGTCATGAACTATACGATACCCAAAAATGCTCAGGTTTTAGTCAACGTTTGGGCGATAGCACGAGATCCAACGGTTTGGAATGACCCATCGGAGTATAAGCCGGAGCGGTTTTTAGAGTCGAATGTGGACTTTAAAGGGAATGATTTTGAGTTTTTACCATTTGGTGCAGGAAGGAGAATATGTCCAGGCTTGTCAATGGCTACTAAGATTGTACCTTTGGTTGTGGCTTCATTGATATGTTTTCATGATTGGTCTGTTCCAGATGGAACTGCTGCAAATCTACAGCCGTTGATCTTGATCCCCACAGCTAGAAAATGAGTAGCATATAATTGATAAAAACTTATTTCATATTTATGAATTTCTTTGTAATGTATATTTGCTATAAGAATTTTACATATGTTGCTGATATATTATATTATATAGATTATACTTTAGCTTAGGATTTCCCTGTCTGGTTTATTTATCCTTTTCTTGTAATCCATGTAAACAATATATTTTAGTGATTAATAAGATTGTGGGAGATTTTGTAAATTAACATGGTTTTAAAGTCAACTCTATTTTTCCTAGACCTAAACATCACTTTTTTTTAAGGTGTCATTTTTCTGGATATAATACTAGTGTTATATCAGTTGCGTTTCCTTATAATATATCATTTTGTTAAACTATAAACAAAAGCATACTGTACTATTCTATTTATATTTATCTCAAACTCAAAAAGTTTCAATTTTTCACTGGTACTGGCATAGATATAATTTGTTCTATAAAATGTATCTATCTCAGAACATAATATTTTACCAGCTTCAAAACCAAAAGGTATATCTTTTGGACAAACACTCCCATAAAAGCTTTTCATTTTAGCCCCAATAGTTACACCCATTCAAAAAGCACCCAATTAAAAATGATTTGATGTGGACGGGTGCACCATGCACCATCCAACCAACCAATCACCTTTCCATTAAAAAGAGAGCTAATCACATGCATCCGGGTGCATCAACAACTTTGCAAATCAATCCAATATTTTCAAAAATTATATTTTGACCCCAAAACCCGAATGAAATCGTGAATCGATGAATCACACATCGTCATACAAGCCCACTTAAGGACGTAGCACGAATTTTTCAAATCAAAGTTGAAAGGTTTTAAGAACTAGACAGAAATAAATCGTTCCTTACACCAGTAAAAATGAGAATAACGCATGTATAGTTAACAGCAATGCAGAATGGTACGCAGGCAATACATATAAACGACCTTTCCAGGTTCAATTCCAATTGTTCTAACTCGACATATCTGATATCTCCACACATACGTAATAATTTATGTAAAAACACGCTCCAGAGTTATCACAATCACCTCTGAAACGCTTCCTGTTGCGACCAAAAGGCAGCAAACAAACCAATAATCCCTGTATCATTGCTTATAAATAGAAAGTTATAAGAGATTTGTGAAATAAAGCATATGCTATATCAACTCCAAAAACAAGGCTTCTTGTTTGCTGGTCAGGCCCAGTTCGTTCAGAGTCGAGATACTCTCTCCATCACCAAAAGCACGTCGAGGATAAGGCCTCACCTAAATATAACAAACATTCAAACAATCAAAACCAGGACTATTCATAATACTTTTGTTGTGTTTTCTAGATATATTTCTACTAACAGTAATAAGAGTATATAACAAAAGACTTTACCAATCTGTAACTTCCAGGTTTGATGCTTCTGCCAACATCTATGAAGTCGAAAAGATACTGTAAAACAATTCAGAAAGTTAAGTCAGGTCATAAACTGTTGAATCCCTGATCAAATTTGCACCCCAATACATATATCTCTTATCAAGCATCATCCAATTTTTTGCTAAATCAAATACAAGGCAAACATGGTTTGATAACGTCAAAGAAATAGTTTTAGACTTAGCGGCTCACTAGTTTTTAAATCAATTATGCATAAGCTCGTCGGACAAAGAAACACAAGAAAACCAGAAGAGCTCGAATGTTATGTCTAGGATCATCAGTTTTTACGGATTAAAAAAATAATATATAAACTCGCCTTTTATTGCTTTTTTAACTTTCCTATTTTCATCTTCTTTTTAAACTTGAATAAACATTTATGACGAAACGTAAACCATTATTGAATTTTAAAATCAAACTGATGTCTTTAGTATTCCCGCTAATGTGTTCACAACACACCCGTAGAATATCTCAAATTAGAGGAAATAATATTTTGCAAGCACTTCTTCATCCAATATGCTTATTACCTGTAGCTTGTCTGACTTGCGAAACCGTCGCCCTCTCCTACTTCCATCAGGCATTCGCACAAGAAGTGTGACAGCATTCTCATCATCCGGTGTTGGTTCCTGAGGAAGGGAAGCCTCTTTGGCAGCTAATTGTCTCTCGATTTCCTGGCCAGAGATAACATGTATATAATTATGAAGATGTAATTGAGTAACTAAAAGGGTACTGCTCATGAATTCAACAAGACAACCAAAAAAAGAAAAAGAAAAAAAAGGAAAAATTATATAAGAGAACTTATGTATTGAAGATGCAAAGTCTACCGACTAATTTGTACATACAATACTTACTGAATTGAGATTGTAAACAAGGAGTAAAGGTTTCATTGTCGTTAATATTAGGCTAACGTTAGGTTTAGTCGAATAGTCATGTTCTTATAAAGGCATGTCTTAGTAATCCTAATCTTCTTTTGGTTGTGAGTCATGTCGGTGAGGAAGCATCATCGTCCTAGCTTTCAGAATCAGTCTAGTTCTGCTAGTTATCTTTTTGAGTTGATCCACTGAGACATTTAGGATCCCGTTCGTACATCCTATGTCTCAATATATCATTTTATTTTATTTTTGTTGATGATTTCTCCGATATTATTTAATCAGCACATCGCCTTGTGTTAGAGCATAAATCACAACCAAGACTCCACAAGCAGACGCATAATTTCAAGTAGACAACACATCGAGCATACAAGATATACTCACAAAATCTGTCTTTCACCTCAACATGCAGTTACTAAATGTGTTTTATGTGTGTTAGAGGGGAAAGGATGGAGGTAGTAAAAAAGCTGGAAAGTCTGAGCAATTGTGAAAATACAAAAGGCCCACTTAAATAAGGCAAGATGAACTACCATATCTCAAGGTGAGGTTTCCTCAACGTGTTGTTTTTGTCTAAACTCAACTCAACTCAACATGGTACATGGACAGGATCATGTATCTTTTAAACTCAATCAAATACTCAGCAATTGACTAGTAAAAAATCTGGACAGATTGTGATTTAAAGATACAATCGTGTCAGGAAAAGAGTATAGAGTTCCAGGGTTTCAACGTACTCCAACTGCATAAGCTTTAAGAACATACCTGTTCCTCTTGCTCCTGGCGCCTCTTTTCGGCAAGGGAAGCTTCGGCGTCTGCCTGGGCCTTCAATTCCTTCTCTCTATCAGCTTGTAATGAAGCAAGATACTCATCATCCTGCATGGAAAATCATAAAATTTATAATTAAGAGCAAATTGAAAATATAGCTATCAATCAAGTCTGTAAAGCAACCTGTTGTTCTCGTATCAATCGCTGAGCAGTCAGAGAAGGTGATGGAGGACGAGGTATAGGCCTAGAGTAAGGAGCCTCAACGCTATCCGAACCATTCTGCATGAGCTGATGAGGTGCATAAGGGATATGATATCCGCTTTCAGGAACGCCACCAAACATTGCAGCCTCAAGCATTACAGCTTCATCATGTTCCACAGATGAGATGCCACCCCACTTGAAATAAAATCATATACCAACGCATAAATTCATTATTCTTATCCATAAGATAGGAGACTTTAATCATTCCAGATGAATGCATATATATGTGATATAATCTATAAGTATCAGGAATAAAGAAGCAACCTCATCAGAGGGGAATTCATTTCTATCGTGCGGAGCATGATGTACATTTTCATGCTGCCGAGGGCTTGAAGGTGGGCTAACCTCAACTTCTTCATTATCTTTTGGTGCATCAATAGAAGTTGAAGTTACACCTCTCCTCCTATGCCTAACTAGTGGCAGTTCTTCTACATCTTCGTCTTCTTCTGGAATGGATGAGCTTCCAACCTCTAACTCAGTCTTGGGCCTATAGATATCCAATATTTATGTAACTCCCAGGCATACACAGGGACAATCTCATTAAATACTATAGTTTTTGTTTTTTTAATACAACACACTGAGACACAGTCTTGCCATACCAAAAATGCATTAACAATGTCACATAAAGGTCGTAATGAAGGAAACAGTTGAGTTCAGAATATGATTTTAAAAGACAAAACAAAGAAATGACTTGACTTACATTAGAAAACTTGTAGGTTGAGAAAAGGATAAATTGAAGTACAACTAACAGGAACAAAGAAAATATAATAACATGATAATGTACTAGAATCAATCGCTCCCCTATTCCCTGAAACTTCTGGTGTGCTCTATTGTATTGAAAAAACTATTGGATTTCATGTTTAGAAATTGCATTTTGAAAATCGTTCGATCTTTTCTCACATAACCTGTAACTCGTATTTTACAAATCCATAACCATCTTCACATAATAGCTTAAGGTTTTATGTTTTATTTTTATATACAAATCATATAATAAAACATATCATGTGTTCGTTTTGGAGAATGCTGAGTCCGGTTGTATATGTTTGGTGATGTCTGTCTCTGAAGCACAGGACAATCTCATAGGTTTGCAACTAATAATCAGAGAGTGCAGAAAGTATTCACCTCCCACTGGAAGATGTTAATTTTCCCTTATCCTCAGGTGCAGCTGACTTCTGAGGTTCTAGCTCTGAAACTCCAGCTTTTCCATCCAATTCCCTCAGCACTTTTTCTTGCTCTGCAGTCTGTATCTACCTCAGGTTAATTGGAGCAATTACAGTGACCCAAAAATGCATGAACACACTAGGATCATACCTGCAATGACAAGGAAACTACATGTGCAAGTTCGGGGTCTTCTAGGTGAGACTGCACAGGCTGAGGAGTAGGATCTCTAAGATCCTGTACACAGGACAATATTGTTATAGGATAATCAAAATCACAATGTTTAAGGATAAGCAAATCATACAACATAAATATCACATACAGGATCAACATCATGTTGTAGATTTGACATTACAGCATCCTGCTTGGAAGCCTCAATGGCAGCTCGTATCATTTCTTCTTCTATACTCAATTATATTATATAGTCCTTTCTGGATGTTGACATGTGAAAAGTATATGGAATTTTTTTTAATAGTAAATCGAGTTTATTGGAGTATCCTATATCTTATAAACTTTTTAATAAACCCTACTTATTGACACATCCAATAGATTACAGCTTACAACATATCAACTCAATTTGATTCAATTTCTTGTAAAATTGTTTAAAATATTTGTATGATGAAAATCTGCCTGAAAGGTCAATAGTCTAGATAAGATGGGTTGAAAATTTAAAATCCACAACCAACAATTGTTTTCATTATTAGTAAATTTGCTGAATTAGGTACATTACTCTTAAATGCAAATCTTTTCCTTTGATCTTCACTTAACCCTTTTTCGTGGGTTTGGTGTAATGTAATTGTCCAAATACACCAAAACCATAAACACTATTTTTTTTTTAAAAAAAATACGATAACGCAAGAAATTACACGTCGATCTCCTATTATAAGACGATAACTAATTCTCATTTTAAATTTCATAACTGTAATCGCTAAATCGTATATATTCCATGTCATATGAGCTTAATTTCATGAAGAAAATCATGTCTCAAGCCTTTGATTCACAAGAAATTCAAATAATTCTTCTATTTCTTGTGTTCCCTTTATTATTTTTATGCTACATTCTCAAGAAAACTCACAATCAAAATCTCCCACCAGGGCCAACACCATGGCCAATCTTAGGCAACCTTTATGAACTAAAACAAATGACTCACATAACTCTAGCCAACCTTGCTCAAATCCATGGCCCTCTAATGCACCTCAAACTCGGACAACAATCCGTGATCGTTGGATCATCTCCATCTGCAGCCATCGAGATCCTCAAAACGAACGACCGGATTTTATCCGCTCGATCCGTTCCTCATGCTGTGCCACTAACAAGTTCCCAGATCAAGAACATGTCGTTCTGGGCCGACCCGTTTAGCGATCACTGGAAAAACGTTCGATCCATCTGTCGAACGGATCTTTTTTCGACCAAATCATTGGAGTATCAAGCGAACAAGAGGGCAAAAAAGGTAACACAAATGGTCGAGTTTTTAAGGTTGAATGAAGGGAAAGTTGTGAAAGTTGAGGATGTTGTTTATGTCACCGTTTTGAACATGTTTAGTGATGTTTTGTTTTCGACCGATGTTGTACGATTGGGACAAGAATCGAGGTGTAATGAGGTGAGAGGGCACTTGAGGGGGATTATTGAAGCGATTTCTGCGCCAAATTGGGCGGAATTTTATCCGTTTTTGGGGAGGTTTGATGTTCAAGGTTTGAGGAAAAAACACAAGGATTTGTCAATGAAGGTGTGTGCATTGTGGGAGAAAATTTTTGAAGAAAGGAGAAAAATGGAGAAGGATGGTTTGAGAGATCAAGATTTCTTGGATACACTCATTTACAAAGGCTTTACAAATGATCAAATCAACAAAATTATTGAGGTTTTTTTTCTCAACCCTATTCACCCTACCAATTTTGCCTAACTAGAAATTAAGTTGGCCCAACTTGAAACGAAAAATAGATTTCTCAGGAACCAACCTAAACCAGTTGAATTGGGTTGGAACCATGATTTTGGAACCATTTTTTTATTAGTGCTAATAACCAATACGTGAAGGGTTGTACATATAATTATCCCTGTCATGATTTTGGTCGATATAATCTAACAGCATATTATGTCATTATATGGATCATGAAGATCTAACCAGAGTACGAATACGTGTCTGCCAATACTTTGAACCACGCTTAGTATATACTTACAAGCCTATACATACGGGGTGATTCTATCATGGACCGGGACTAACAGTCCCGGCCCATGCCCCACCACAACACATTTTGGGGTGGTGGGTAGTTTTTACCCACACCCCATGTGGGGAAACCACCCACCACCCCAATATTTTGTGGTGAAAACTGGACCAATCCAGCATAGATTTTTCCATTATATACGAGTCTTTCACATTGATTCACTACCTTTATCTATATCACAGGAGCTCTTTCAAGCTGGTATAGACACAACCACCTCGACAATAAACCGAACAATCGCACACTTGCTAACAAATCCCACGTGCATGACGAATCTCAAACATGAACTCGCGAAACAACATTTTTGTAAAGAATCGGACGTAGAAAAACTACCTTATCTCCAAGCATGCATCAAAGAGACTCTAAGGCTGCACCCTCCTGCACCACTACTGCTATCTCACCGAGCCTTGGAAACATGCCGAGTCATGAACTATACGATACCCAAAAATGCTCAGGTTTTAGTCAACGTTTGGGCGATAGCACGAGATCCAACGGTTTGGAATGACCCATCGGAGTATAAGCCGGAGCGGTTTTTAGAGTCGAATGTGGACTTTAAAGGGAATGATTTTGAGTTTTTACCATTTGGTGCAGGAAGGAGAATATGTCCAGGCTTGTCAATGGCTACTAAGATTGTACCTTTGGTTGTGGCTTCATTGATATGTTTTCATGATTGGTCTGTTCCAGATGGAACTGCTGCAAATCTACAGCCGTTGATCTTGATCCCCACAGCTAGAAAATGAGTAGCATATAATTGATAAAAACTTATTTCATATTTATGAATTTCTTTGTAATGTATATTTGCTATAAGAATTTTACATATGTTGCTGATATATTATATTATATAGATTATACTTTAGCTTAGGATTTCCCTGTCTGGTTTATTTATCCTTTTCTTGTAATCCATGTAAACAATATATTTTAGTGATTAATAAGATTGTGGGAGATTTTGTAAATTAACATGGTTTTAAAGTCAACTCTATTTTTCCTAGACCTAAACATCACTTTTTTTTAAGGTGTCATTTTTCTGGATATAATACTAGTGTTATATCAGTTGCGTTTCCTTATAATATATCATTTTGTTAAACTATAAACAAAAGCATACTGTACTATTCTATTTATATTTATCTCAAACTCAAAAAGTTTCAATTTTTCACTGGTACTGGCATAGATATAATTTGTTCTATAAAATGTATCTATCTCAGAACATAATATTTTACCAGCTTCAAAACCAAAAGGTATATCTTTTGGACAAACACTCCCATAAAAGCTTTTCATTTTAGCCCCAATAGTTACACCCATTCAAAAAGCACCCAATTAAAAATGATTTGATGTGGACGGGTGCACCATGCACCATCCAACCAACCAATCACCTTTCCATTAAAAAGAGAGCTAATCACATGCATCCGGGTGCATCAACAACTTTGCAAATCAATCCAATATTTTCAAAAATTATATTTTGACCCCAAAACCCGAATGAAATCGTGAATCGATGAATCACACATCGTCATACAAGCCCACTTAAGGACGTAGCACGAATTTTTCAAATCAAAGTTGAAAGGTTTTAAGAACTAGACAGAAATAAATCGTTCCTTACACCAGTAAAAATGAGAATAACGCATGTATAGTTAACAGCAATGCAGAATGGTACGCAGGCAATACATATAAACGACCTTTCCAGGTTCAATTCCAATTGTTCTAACTCGACATATCTGATATCTCCACACATACGTAATAATTTATGTAAAAACACGCTCCAGAGTTATCACAATCACCTCTGAAACGCTTCCTGTTGCGACCAAAAGGCAGCAAACAAACCAATAATCCCTGTATCATTGCTTATAAATAGAAAGTTATAAGAGATTTGTGAAATAAAGCATATGCTATATCAACTCCAAAAACAAGGCTTCTTGTTTGCTGGTCAGGCCCAGTTCGTTCAGAGTCGAGATACTCTCTCCATCACCAAAAGCACGTCGAGGATAAGGCCTCACCTAAATATAACAAACATTCAAACAATCAAAACCAGGACTATTCATAATACTTTTGTTGTGTTTTCTAGATATATTTCTACTAACAGTAATAAGAGTATATAACAAAAGACTTTACCAATCTGTAACTTCCAGGTTTGATGCTTCTGCCAACATCTATGAAGTCGAAAAGATACTGTAAAACAATTCAGAAAGTTAAGTCAGGTCATAAACTGTTGAATCCCTGATCAAATTTGCACCCCAATACATATATCTCTTATCAAGCATCATCCAATTTTTTGCTAAATCAAATACAAGGCAAACATGGTTTGATAACGTCAAAGAAATAGTTTTAGACTTAGCGGCTCACTAGTTTTTAAATCAATTATGCATAAGCTCGTCGGACAAAGAAACACAAGAAAACCAGAAGAGCTCGAATGTTATGTCTAGGATCATCAGTTTTTACGGATTAAAAAAATAATATATAAACTCGCCTTTTATTGCTTTTTTAACTTTCCTATTTTCATCTTCTTTTTAAACTTGAATAAACATTTATGACGAAACGTAAACCATTATTGAATTTTAAAATCAAACTGATGTCTTTAGTATTCCCGCTAATGTGTTCACAACACACCCGTAGAATATCTCAAATTAGAGGAAATAATATTTTGCAAGCACTTCTTCATCCAATATGCTTATTACCTGTAGCTTGTCTGACTTGCGAAACCGTCGCCCTCTCCTACTTCCATCAGGCATTCGCACAAGAAGTGTGACAGCATTCTCATCATCCGGTGTTGGTTCCTGAGGAAGGGAAGCCTCTTTGGCAGCTAATTGTCTCTCGATTTCCTGGCCAGAGATAACATGTATATAATTATGAAGATGTAATTGAGTAACTAAAAGGGTACTGCTCATGAATTCAACAAGACAACCAAAAAAAGAAAAAGAAAAAAAAGGAAAAATTATATAAGAGAACTTATGTATTGAAGATGCAAAGTCTACCGACTAATTTGTACATACAATACTTACTGAATTGAGATTGTAAACAAGGAGTAAAGGTTTCATTGTCGTTAATATTAGGCTAACGTTAGGTTTAGTCGAATAGTCATGTTCTTATAAAGGCATGTCTTAGTAATCCTAATCTTCTTTTGGTTGTGAGTCATGTCGGTGAGGAAGCATCATCGTCCTAGCTTTCAGAATCAGTCTAGTTCTGCTAGTTATCTTTTTGAGTTGATCCACTGAGACATTTAGGATCCCGTTCGTACATCCTATGTCTCAATATATCATTTTATTTTATTTTTGTTGATGATTTCTCCGATATTATTTAATCAGCACATCGCCTTGTGTTAGAGCATAAATCACAACCAAGACTCCACAAGCAGACGCATAATTTCAAGTAGACAACACATCGAGCATACAAGATATACTCACAAAATCTGTCTTTCACCTCAACATGCAGTTACTAAATGTGTTTTATGTGTGTTAGAGGGGAAAGGATGGAGGTAGTAAAAAAGCTGGAAAGTCTGAGCAATTGTGAAAATACAAAAGGCCCACTTAAATAAGGCAAGATGAACTACCATATCTCAAGGTGAGGTTTCCTCAACGTGTTGTTTTTGTCTAAACTCAACTCAACTCAACATGGTACATGGACAGGATCATGTATCTTTTAAACTCAATCAAATACTCAGCAATTGACTAGTAAAAAATCTGGACAGATTGTGATTTAAAGATACAATCGTGTCAGGAAAAGAGTATAGAGTTCCAGGGTTTCAACGTACTCCAACTGCATAAGCTTTAAGAACATACCTGTTCCTCTTGCTCCTGGCGCCTCTTTTCGGCAAGGGAAGCTTCGGCGTCTGCCTGGGCCTTCAATTCCTTCTCTCTATCAGCTTGTAATGAAGCAAGATACTCATCATCCTGCATGGAAAATCATAAAATTTATAATTAAGAGCAAATTGAAAATATAGCTATCAATCAAGTCTGTAAAGCAACCTGTTGTTCTCGTATCAATCGCTGAGCAGTCAGAGAAGGTGATGGAGGACGAGGTATAGGCCTAGAGTAAGGAGCCTCAACGCTATCCGAACCATTCTGCATGAGCTGATGAGGTGCATAAGGGATATGATATCCGCTTTCAGGAACGCCACCAAACATTGCAGCCTCAAGCATTACAGCTTCATCATGTTCCACAGATGAGATGCCACCCCACTTGAAATAAAATCATATACCAACGCATAAATTCATTATTCTTATCCATAAGATAGGAGACTTTAATCATTCCAGATGAATGCATATATATGTGATATAATCTATAAGTATCAGGAATAAAGAAGCAACCTCATCAGAGGGGAATTCATTTCTATCGTGCGGAGCATGATGTACATTTTCATGCTGCCGAGGGCTTGAAGGTGGGCTAACCTCAACTTCTTCATTATCTTTTGGTGCATCAATAGAAGTTGAAGTTACACCTCTCCTCCTATGCCTAACTAGTGGCAGTTCTTCTACATCTTCGTCTTCTTCTGGAATGGATGAGCTTCCAACCTCTAACTCAGTCTTGGGCCTATAGATATCCAATATTTATGTAACTCCCAGGCATACACAGGGACAATCTCATTAAATACTATAGTTTTTGTTTTTTTAATACAACACACTGAGACACAGTCTTGCCATACCAAAAATGCATTAACAATGTCACATAAAGGTCGTAATGAAGGAAACAGTTGAGTTCAGAATATGATTTTAAAAGACAAAACAAAGAAATGACTTGACTTACATTAGAAAACTTGTAGGTTGAGAAAAGGATAAATTGAAGTACAACTAACAGGAACAAAGAAAATATAATAACATGATAATGTACTAGAATCAATCGCTCCCCTATTCCCTGAAACTTCTGGTGTGCTCTATTGTATTGAAAAAACTATTGGATTTCATGTTTAGAAATTGCATTTTGAAAATCGTTCGATCTTTTCTCACATAACCTGTAACTCGTATTTTACAAATCCATAACCATCTTCACATAATAGCTTAAGGTTTTATGTTTTATTTTTATATACAAATCATATAATAAAACATATCATGTGTTCGTTTTGGAGAATGCTGAGTCCGGTTGTATATGTTTGGTGATGTCTGTCTCTGAAGCACAGGACAATCTCATAGGTTTGCAACTAATAATCAGAGAGTGCAGAAAGTATTCACCTCCCACTGGAAGATGTTAATTTTCCCTTATCCTCAGGTGCAGCTGACTTCTGAGGTTCTAGCTCTGAAACTCCAGCTTTTCCATCCAATTCCCTCAGCACTTTTTCTTGCTCTGCAGTCTGTATCTACCTCAGGTTAATTGGAGCAATTACAGTGACCCAAAAATGCATGAACACACTAGGATCATACCTGCAATGACAAGGAAACTACATGTGCAAGTTCGGGGTCTTCTAGGTGAGACTGCACAGGCTGAGGAGTAGGATCTCTAAGATCCTGTACACAGGACAATATTGTTATAGGATAATCAAAATCACAATGTTTAAGGATAAGCAAATCATACAACATAAATATCACATACAGGATCAACATCATGTTGTAGATTTGACATTACAGCATCCTGCTTGGAAGCCTCAATGGCAGCTCGTATCATTTCTTCTTCTATACTCAATTATATTATATAGTCCTTTCTGGATGTTGACATGTGAAAAGTATATGGAATTTTTTTTAATAGTAAATCGAGTTTATTGGAGTATCCTATATCTTATAAACTTTTTAATAAACCCTACTTATTGACACATCCAATAGATTACAGCTTACAACATATCAACTCAATTTGATTCAATTTCTTGTAAAATTGTTTAAAATATTTGTATGATGAAAATCTGCCTGAAAGGTCAATAGTCTAGATAAGATGGGTTGAAAATTTAAAATCCACAACCAACAATTGTTTTCATTATTAGTAAATTTGCTGAATTAGGTACATTACTCTTAAATGCAAATCTTTTCCTTTGATCTTCACTTAACCCTTTTTCGTGGGTTTGGTGTAATGTAATTGTCCAAATACACCAAAACCATAAACACTATTTTTTTTTTAAAAAAAATACGATAACGCAAGAAATTACACGTCGATCTCCTATTATAAGACGATAACTAATTCTCATTTTAAATTTCATAACTGTAATCGCTAAATCGTATATATTCCATGTCATATGAGCTTAATTTCATGAAGAAAATCATGTCTCAAGCCTTTGATTCACAAGAAATTCAAATAATTCTTCTATTTCTTGTGTTCCCTTTATTATTTTTATGCTACATTCTCAAGAAAACTCACAATCAAAATCTCCCACCAGGGCCAACACCATGGCCAATCTTAGGCAACCTTTATGAACTAAAACAAATGACTCACATAACTCTAGCCAACCTTGCTCAAATCCATGGCCCTCTAATGCACCTCAAACTCGGACAACAATCCGTGATCGTTGGATCATCTCCATCTGCAGCCATCGAGATCCTCAAAACGAACGACCGGATTTTATCCGCTCGATCCGTTCCTCATGCTGTGCCACTAACAAGTTCCCAGATCAAGAACATGTCGTTCTGGGCCGACCCGTTTAGCGATCACTGGAAAAACGTTCGATCCATCTGTCGAACGGATCTTTTTTCGACCAAATCATTGGAGTATCAAGCGAACAAGAGGGCAAAAAAGGTAACACAAATGGTCGAGTTTTTAAGGTTGAATGAAGGGAAAGTTGTGAAAGTTGAGGATGTTGTTTATGTCACCGTTTTGAACATGTTTAGTGATGTTTTGTTTTCGACCGATGTTGTACGATTGGGACAAGAATCGAGGTGTAATGAGGTGAGAGGGCACTTGAGGGGGATTATTGAAGCGATTTCTGCGCCAAATTGGGCGGAATTTTATCCGTTTTTGGGGAGGTTTGATGTTCAAGGTTTGAGGAAAAAACACAAGGATTTGTCAATGAAGGTGTGTGCATTGTGGGAGAAAATTTTTGAAGAAAGGAGAAAAATGGAGAAGGATGGTTTGAGAGATCAAGATTTCTTGGATACACTCATTTACAAAGGCTTTACAAATGATCAAATCAACAAAATTATTGAGGTTTTTTTTCTCAACCCTATTCACCCTACCAATTTTGCCTAACTAGAAATTAAGTTGGCCCAACTTGAAACGAAAAATAGATTTCTCAGGAACCAACCTAAACCAGTTGAATTGGGTTGGAACCATGATTTTGGAACCATTTTTTTATTAGTGCTAATAACCAATACGTGAAGGGTTGTACATATAATTATCCCTGTCATGATTTTGGTCGATATAATCTAACAGCATATTATGTCATTATATGGATCATGAAGATCTAACCAGAGTACGAATACGTGTCTGCCAATACTTTGAACCACGCTTAGTATATACTTACAAGCCTATACATACGGGGTGATTCTATCATGGACCGGGACTAACAGTCCCGGCCCATGCCCCACCACAACACATTTTGGGGTGGTGGGTAGTTTTTACCCACACCCCATGTGGGGAAACCACCCACCACCCCAATATTTTGTGGTGAAAACTGGACCAATCCAGCATAGATTTTTCCATTATATACGAGTCTTTCACATTGATTCACTACCTTTATCTATATCACAGGAGCTCTTTCAAGCTGGTATAGACACAACCACCTCGACAATAAACCGAACAATCGCACACTTGCTAACAAATCCCACGTGCATGACGAATCTCAAACATGAACTCGCGAAACAACATTTTTGTAAAGAATCGGACGTAGAAAAACTACCTTATCTCCAAGCATGCATCAAAGAGACTCTAAGGCTGCACCCTCCTGCACCACTACTGCTATCTCACCGAGCCTTGGAAACATGCCGAGTCATGAACTATACGATACCCAAAAATGCTCAGGTTTTAGTCAACGTTTGGGCGATAGCACGAGATCCAACGGTTTGGAATGACCCATCGGAGTATAAGCCGGAGCGGTTTTTAGAGTCGAATGTGGACTTTAAAGGGAATGATTTTGAGTTTTTACCATTTGGTGCAGGAAGGAGAATATGTCCAGGCTTGTCAATGGCTACTAAGATTGTACCTTTGGTTGTGGCTTCATTGATATGTTTTCATGATTGGTCTGTTCCAGATGGAACTGCTGCAAATCTACAGCCGTTGATCTTGATCCCCACAGCTAGAAAATGAGTAGCATATAATTGATAAAAACTTATTTCATATTTATGAATTTCTTTGTAATGTATATTTGCTATAAGAATTTTACATATGTTGCTGATATATTATATTATATAGATTATACTTTAGCTTAGGATTTCCCTGTCTGGTTTATTTATCCTTTTCTTGTAATCCATGTAAACAATATATTTTAGTGATTAATAAGATTGTGGGAGATTTTGTAAATTAACATGGTTTTAAAGTCAACTCTATTTTTCCTAGACCTAAACATCACTTTTTTTTAAGGTGTCATTTTTCTGGATATAATACTAGTGTTATATCAGTTGCGTTTCCTTATAATATATCATTTTGTTAAACTATAAACAAAAGCATACTGTACTATTCTATTTATATTTATCTCAAACTCAAAAAGTTTCAATTTTTCACTGGTACTGGCATAGATATAATTTGTTCTATAAAATGTATCTATCTCAGAACATAATATTTTACCAGCTTCAAAACCAAAAGGTATATCTTTTGGACAAACACTCCCATAAAAGCTTTTCATTTTAGCCCCAATAGTTACACCCATTCAAAAAGCACCCAATTAAAAATGATTTGATGTGGACGGGTGCACCATGCACCATCCAACCAACCAATCACCTTTCCATTAAAAAGAGAGCTAATCACATGCATCCGGGTGCATCAACAACTTTGCAAATCAATCCAATATTTTCAAAAATTATATTTTGACCCCAAAACCCGAATGAAATCGTGAATCGATGAATCACACATCGTCATACAAGCCCACTTAAGGACGTAGCACGAATTTTTCAAATCAAAGTTGAAAGGTTTTAAGAACTAGACAGAAATAAATCGTTCCTTACACCAGTAAAAATGAGAATAACGCATGTATAGTTAACAGCAATGCAGAATGGTACGCAGGCAATACATATAAACGACCTTTCCAGGTTCAATTCCAATTGTTCTAACTCGACATATCTGATATCTCCACACATACGTAATAATTTATGTAAAAACACGCTCCAGAGTTATCACAATCACCTCTGAAACGCTTCCTGTTGCGACCAAAAGGCAGCAAACAAACCAATAATCCCTGTATCATTGCTTATAAATAGAAAGTTATAAGAGATTTGTGAAATAAAGCATATGCTATATCAACTCCAAAAACAAGGCTTCTTGTTTGCTGGTCAGGCCCAGTTCGTTCAGAGTCGAGATACTCTCTCCATCACCAAAAGCACGTCGAGGATAAGGCCTCACCTAAATATAACAAACATTCAAACAATCAAAACCAGGACTATTCATAATACTTTTGTTGTGTTTTCTAGATATATTTCTACTAACAGTAATAAGAGTATATAACAAAAGACTTTACCAATCTGTAACTTCCAGGTTTGATGCTTCTGCCAACATCTATGAAGTCGAAAAGATACTGTAAAACAATTCAGAAAGTTAAGTCAGGTCATAAACTGTTGAATCCCTGATCAAATTTGCACCCCAATACATATATCTCTTATCAAGCATCATCCAATTTTTTGCTAAATCAAATACAAGGCAAACATGGTTTGATAACGTCAAAGAAATAGTTTTAGACTTAGCGGCTCACTAGTTTTTAAATCAATTATGCATAAGCTCGTCGGACAAAGAAACACAAGAAAACCAGAAGAGCTCGAATGTTATGTCTAGGATCATCAGTTTTTACGGATTAAAAAAATAATATATAAACTCGCCTTTTATTGCTTTTTTAACTTTCCTATTTTCATCTTCTTTTTAAACTTGAATAAACATTTATGACGAAACGTAAACCATTATTGAATTTTAAAATCAAACTGATGTCTTTAGTATTCCCGCTAATGTGTTCACAACACACCCGTAGAATATCTCAAATTAGAGGAAATAATATTTTGCAAGCACTTCTTCATCCAATATGCTTATTACCTGTAGCTTGTCTGACTTGCGAAACCGTCGCCCTCTCCTACTTCCATCAGGCATTCGCACAAGAAGTGTGACAGCATTCTCATCATCCGGTGTTGGTTCCTGAGGAAGGGAAGCCTCTTTGGCAGCTAATTGTCTCTCGATTTCCTGGCCAGAGATAACATGTATATAATTATGAAGATGTAATTGAGTAACTAAAAGGGTACTGCTCATGAATTCAACAAGACAACCAAAAAAAGAAAAAGAAAAAAAAGGAAAAATTATATAAGAGAACTTATGTATTGAAGATGCAAAGTCTACCGACTAATTTGTACATACAATACTTACTGAATTGAGATTGTAAACAAGGAGTAAAGGTTTCATTGTCGTTAATATTAGGCTAACGTTAGGTTTAGTCGAATAGTCATGTTCTTATAAAGGCATGTCTTAGTAATCCTAATCTTCTTTTGGTTGTGAGTCATGTCGGTGAGGAAGCATCATCGTCCTAGCTTTCAGAATCAGTCTAGTTCTGCTAGTTATCTTTTTGAGTTGATCCACTGAGACATTTAGGATCCCGTTCGTACATCCTATGTCTCAATATATCATTTTATTTTATTTTTGTTGATGATTTCTCCGATATTATTTAATCAGCACATCGCCTTGTGTTAGAGCATAAATCACAACCAAGACTCCACAAGCAGACGCATAATTTCAAGTAGACAACACATCGAGCATACAAGATATACTCACAAAATCTGTCTTTCACCTCAACATGCAGTTACTAAATGTGTTTTATGTGTGTTAGAGGGGAAAGGATGGAGGTAGTAAAAAAGCTGGAAAGTCTGAGCAATTGTGAAAATACAAAAGGCCCACTTAAATAAGGCAAGATGAACTACCATATCTCAAGGTGAGGTTTCCTCAACGTGTTGTTTTTGTCTAAACTCAACTCAACTCAACATGGTACATGGACAGGATCATGTATCTTTTAAACTCAATCAAATACTCAGCAATTGACTAGTAAAAAATCTGGACAGATTGTGATTTAAAGATACAATCGTGTCAGGAAAAGAGTATAGAGTTCCAGGGTTTCAACGTACTCCAACTGCATAAGCTTTAAGAACATACCTGTTCCTCTTGCTCCTGGCGCCTCTTTTCGGCAAGGGAAGCTTCGGCGTCTGCCTGGGCCTTCAATTCCTTCTCTCTATCAGCTTGTAATGAAGCAAGATACTCATCATCCTGCATGGAAAATCATAAAATTTATAATTAAGAGCAAATTGAAAATATAGCTATCAATCAAGTCTGTAAAGCAACCTGTTGTTCTCGTATCAATCGCTGAGCAGTCAGAGAAGGTGATGGAGGACGAGGTATAGGCCTAGAGTAAGGAGCCTCAACGCTATCCGAACCATTCTGCATGAGCTGATGAGGTGCATAAGGGATATGATATCCGCTTTCAGGAACGCCACCAAACATTGCAGCCTCAAGCATTACAGCTTCATCATGTTCCACAGATGAGATGCCACCCCACTTGAAATAAAATCATATACCAACGCATAAATTCATTATTCTTATCCATAAGATAGGAGACTTTAATCATTCCAGATGAATGCATATATATGTGATATAATCTATAAGTATCAGGAATAAAGAAGCAACCTCATCAGAGGGGAATTCATTTCTATCGTGCGGAGCATGATGTACATTTTCATGCTGCCGAGGGCTTGAAGGTGGGCTAACCTCAACTTCTTCATTATCTTTTGGTGCATCAATAGAAGTTGAAGTTACACCTCTCCTCCTATGCCTAACTAGTGGCAGTTCTTCTACATCTTCGTCTTCTTCTGGAATGGATGAGCTTCCAACCTCTAACTCAGTCTTGGGCCTATAGATATCCAATATTTATGTAACTCCCAGGCATACACAGGGACAATCTCATTAAATACTATAGTTTTTGTTTTTTTAATACAACACACTGAGACACAGTCTTGCCATACCAAAAATGCATTAACAATGTCACATAAAGGTCGTAATGAAGGAAACAGTTGAGTTCAGAATATGATTTTAAAAGACAAAACAAAGAAATGACTTGACTTACATTAGAAAACTTGTAGGTTGAGAAAAGGATAAATTGAAGTACAACTAACAGGAACAAAGAAAATATAATAACATGATAATGTACTAGAATCAATCGCTCCCCTATTCCCTGAAACTTCTGGTGTGCTCTATTGTATTGAAAAAACTATTGGATTTCATGTTTAGAAATTGCATTTTGAAAATCGTTCGATCTTTTCTCACATAACCTGTAACTCGTATTTTACAAATCCATAACCATCTTCACATAATAGCTTAAGGTTTTATGTTTTATTTTTATATACAAATCATATAATAAAACATATCATGTGTTCGTTTTGGAGAATGCTGAGTCCGGTTGTATATGTTTGGTGATGTCTGTCTCTGAAGCACAGGACAATCTCATAGGTTTGCAACTAATAATCAGAGAGTGCAGAAAGTATTCACCTCCCACTGGAAGATGTTAATTTTCCCTTATCCTCAGGTGCAGCTGACTTCTGAGGTTCTAGCTCTGAAACTCCAGCTTTTCCATCCAATTCCCTCAGCACTTTTTCTTGCTCTGCAGTCTGTATCTACCTCAGGTTAATTGGAGCAATTACAGTGACCCAAAAATGCATGAACACACTAGGATCATACCTGCAATGACAAGGAAACTACATGTGCAAGTTCGGGGTCTTCTAGGTGAGACTGCACAGGCTGAGGAGTAGGATCTCTAAGATCCTGTACACAGGACAATATTGTTATAGGATAATCAAAATCACAATGTTTAAGGATAAGCAAATCATACAACATAAATATCACATACAGGATCAACATCATGTTGTAGATTTGACATTACAGCATCCTGCTTGGAAGCCTCAATGGCAGCTCGTATCATTTCTTCTTCTATATCATTGTCATACTGAGGTGTATCAATAATTGTTGGAGCACTTGGTCCAGAATGTGCAGGTATACCTCGATTCTCGTGCCCATCAACATGTGTCATTGGTGCATTTGGAATATTTTTGTCATCATCGTCATCATCTAATATAACAGTCCCACGTATTTCCGAACCATGATCATGTGTAGTTTCAGTGATGTCTTCAATGATAGGAGCAAATCCAGACTGTCCTGATGCTCCAGTCCCATCTTTGACCTCAATTGGGATCTCCCTTACCTCCCTTGGATGTGAAACAAAAGGTGACTGGGAGGCAATATCAGTACTAGTATCAAATATACTTCTGGTGAGGTTCGGGTTAAGAAGAGAGATAGGATTCAGATCTCTAGCAAAAGGTAAGAGGGAAGACGGTGGTCTGTGAGACTCGGCTGGTATTGGATCATCAATGTCCATAACATCATCCTGAAGTGCAGCAAAAGATGGTGCTTGAGTTCTGAGAGCAAGAGAAAAATGTGATAGGATGTTAGTTACAATATGAACAATTGCATAACATCAAGTAATTAATTATAAAAAAAGAAACAAGAAAATTTTGAATTTACATGATAAAATACTAACATATTTCTATCTCCTTCACTGAAATGTGCATTAACAGCTTCATTGAGGTCGCCGCGATGCGCCTGTTCAATAAACAAATAAAACTATCAATCGTAGAACCAAATGGATAAGAAGGTAAAATAACGCAAGGAAAAAATCTAGTACATAACTTAGTGCTAAACGTATCTAATTCCTCAAAAACAATTCCTGAAAAACTTAAGTAGATGAGTGTGACTAGAATTATAAGAAAATTAAAGTTTCTTCATTCCTAGAAAATATGATTAAAATATAGTAAATGATTATGATTAACACTCTTGGACAACAAAAAAGACTACCATAAGAATTTCCCTTACCAATATTGTGGAACTGATTTATTAGAGAACATAAAGTAAAAGCGCAGCCCATTTTCACCACTCTATAAAGATTCGACCCGAGTTCCCTCGTAGAGTGGAGTCTAATTCCACACATTATGACAAAAGTGATCTTCTACGTGAGTTCATGAGTACTTTTATGTGTGCATTTAAATGATAAAAACATGTGGGACATAAATGTTTGCAGTTCAACTTGGCAGGTAGGAACCCTTTCTCTAAACTTGAATCTTGAAGAGGTCCCAGAATTCAATCATCAGCCATGGTTTCTGGCTGAAGTCACTTTACTCTGAGTTTGTACTTATATGATTAATGGACTAGTCCAGGCACCAATTCCATGGCTAATATCTTTGCAAGCATACTTGATGCAGTCAAGTATCATATTCCTACAGGAAGACTTCCTCCGAACAATAACGGAATTCAAAAATATAGCTTACGAGTTCTTTAGTTCCAAGGTACCAAAGAAACTTGAACAACAACTCATTCGGTTCAATTAGACTCATTTACACCCCTATCTACAACTAATGATTCAGAATCACCCAATTCCATAAAAAAATAAACAAGCTCCGTGCAGCTAAATGAGTGGCCAAACCCCAATCTCAACCAAACAACTCCATCAAACATGTAAAGCATCGGCACGCCAAATTTGCTACAAATAAATATTCAAAATCACACAATTCCATTCAAGAACGCAACCAAAAAAACAAACTAGTTTCTTACACTCCAAACACTACACCGGCTCATAAATCAAGCAACACAAGATTGAAATTCAGCCAATAAAAATAAAAACTTGCTGAAGAAAACAAACATCAATCAATTAAAGTAACAAAAAAAAAGGCATTACCTCCAATTTTTGAATAGCGGCTGCTTCTGGGACGCCGGTGATGCTCATAAAAGTGTCGATAGTTTCTTGATCAGGTCTCGCCATTATTTTAACCTAATAATTTATTGATCTTAATATTTCTGTGTAATTTCCAGATATCTGAAGCAGATTCTTTTTATATCAATTATGCAGAATGAATTTTGTGTAAAACATGAGAAGAATATATATATTGGATAGGTAATATATATATAGGTTTTATATATATACATATATATGAGCTGTCGTTTTGGTGCTAAATAAGGGTAGTTTCGTAAATAATAAGAAATCAAAGGGCTTTCTACAGTGTTCTAAATCTTTAAACTTCTTTTTGGGCTTTAGAATATTGGCTATCTTGGGGAATAAGTTAAGCTTTAGTAAAAGTTCAAAAAATTACTTAAACGGCCCCATTATTTGAAACGTTTATCATGCTAAAATTATCTTTTTTTTTTTAATCAACAATTACATAATATAATATAAGTTATAAATAAGTTAAATATTATTACTATCGGCTATGAATTACTATGAAAATACGTAGGAATAGAACTTAGGATATAATATTTTGAGGTGTGAGGCCTTAAATCCGTCAGTAAAACTAGACTTCATCGAATAAATTATTTTTATATTCTAATTAACAAAAATTATTGTATCCAATTTGGGAATGTGATTCGGGATATTACGAAATTGAGAAATAATTTAATAATTACAAAGTAAGTGAATGGGTTTAAGTATTATCCGCAAAGTAATTACATAAAATAAAATAAAGAACGAAGTTCATTAACCTTATCTAATAATCATAAGAAAATTTATCAAATGAAAACTTGCTACATATTATATGACAATAAATATGAAGAAGAAAATAAAAGGTACAATCACTTGAAAAAATAGTAAATAACAACAAAACTCACTTAATAAAATAGGAGTTTAATATCACTAATAATTCATTTAATTTGAAGATTGCATCACTTTCATATTTAAACATCTATTTTTAATTTTTATATTGTATTTGGACATGTTAGAACTTAGAAGTTAGAACACGATATACCCGAAACCAGACCCATTTCAACACATTTCTTGGACCAAAAGTGAACCCATTTGACCAATTTGGATCCGGCCCATTTAGACTTATGCACTTGAAGAATTGGACCCATTTAAGCCCAATTCATTCAATTTTGACCCGTCACAACCCAATTTGGATTATTAAAAATTAAATAGGCTCCAACTTACAGTTTTAATTTGACGATTGATCCAGTGTTATGAAACAATGGCCCAATTAAATTTGATCCTGGCCAAACACATTATTATGGCCCAATCCGATAAATGGGCCATTTCAAGTGTAAATTTGGGCTGAAAAGGCCCACTACTTCAGAACATTCAATTCATCAAAGTAGCATAAACATATTATTAAATTTAATTATATGATGGCAAGTTATATTAAATATTCATTTTGACCAAATAATAGCCGTATTTTGTCAATGTACTTTATAATAAGCAAATACTTCTAGAAGTTAAATTTTAATTTATTATTTCTTGAAATTAGGAAATTAAATTTTTTCAGACTAACATGAAAATGAACATGGGGGGTCAGCGTTTACTAAGGGGTCTATCATTTTGGACCATTTATTTCATTTTAATACTAAATACTTAGGGATGTCAACGTGTCAGATCTTAATTTGAACTTAATTTATACTTAATATTTTTAATATTTAATACACAATTATAATATAGAATACAAAAGTTTTATAGTTATTTGAGTTTTCATATAATTTTGATAATTTTATTGAGTTTAATCGAATTAATCTCGATAGATTTTGATCGTATTTTTAGATATATTTATTGTTATTTTATACTAATTGAATTGTGTTTAAGTTAATGCTCAAATTTAATTAGAAAAAAAAATGTATTTAATTTAGGATTTTACGCTAAATAAAATGAACAGAAATGCGTATTTAACATCAAAATCGAGTATTACGATAGTTTTCGTTTGTTCTACACTCCTAAGTTTGAGTATTGTTGAAGTCTTACAAAATTCATACCATTTTGATATCTTATAATCAAATCAAAATTATTTTAATATATTGATATTTATTACAATTCAATCTCCAAAATTATCCTTATCGAACCCAATAACTTGTATGACTATTTTTTACTATTATTTTAAGAATAATTTATATTTTATAAAATAAGCTGGTTTATACTTTTTAGTCACTTTTAATACAAATAATATCCTTAAAATTTTATACTCTTCACTTGTGTGTATAAATACTGCAACTTTTTTTCTTTTTTTGTCAATTATGATCCTTTTCCACTTTTAATCATTTCTTCATAATTAAAATTATTTTGTAAATTTGAAGGTCTCGTATGTAAACGTGGGGAGCAATCTCCATTATAATTATTTTCACCAATTAAACCTAATCTATCAATATAGTTTTATTTCTAATCGAATAACGTGCTTAGCAGTAAAATGGTCAGCCCATAAAGCTATAAATATTAATTTTCTCTTATTATTTAGGCTCAAATTTATTATTTTTTGGGAAATTACGCCGTCCATTTTATTAAATCGACATCCTGAAGTATATAAAAAATTTAATAATGTATAATACTAATTTGGAAGACTTGGAAAAACGAAGTAGATCAATTATTAAATAATAGTTGGCAATCTTAGCGTGTTGACTAGTAAAACTTTATAATATAATATATAATATATATCATAAAGTTCTTTTTCAGACTTATTTGATGGATTTAAATAAATGGTGTGGTATGTGTGATTTTACTTATTTTCTCATGTATAATGTTTATATATATATATATATATATATATGTATATATACATGTTTATATATGATAAACTTCAAATGAATAAAAAAATCGATGATCATAGTTCAGCACAAATCTGTCAAGTTCTCGATCCCTCCCATTTAGTACTCATTAAAATCAAATGTAATTATTCAAATTGATTTTGTACATTTGTTTTATATTTTCTAATTATTAAATTATAAATTTTTTGAGTATGTTTTGTAAATCAAATTCAATAAAAATATTTTATTTTTGCCAAGTGAAATTTTTTGCATTAGAATCTTAAAGTTAATTTGTGATTTATGCGTATATAATATGGTAATATTTGAATACTAATTGATTACGATATATTAAAAAATATATTTGTTTAAAAAAAATTGGGAACATTATATTCAATGTATTTTAAGACCTTATTTGAAAATATATTAATTTCATTTCAATAATTATTTTTGAAAATTTATAGAGTAATGGTTTATTGCCTCTCAATATTAAAAAATGGTACACATATGATTGGAGGTGATAATTTGATGATTAATGTAGTATGGAATAATTTAATTAGTTAAAAAACTTTATAAAAAAAAAGATAATTACGTGAACAATGTTGTAGATAAAATAATAAAAAGACAATATAAATATATTTATAAGAGGAGAAATAACACAAATGGACCCAAAAAAATAACACTAAAAAAACTGAAAATAAATCTTTAAATGTATACGTGCTAAATCAATCAATTTATTAGATCTAATATTGTTTTTCGAAACCTCTCATAGGAAAGTAAAATAATTTAATTTTTCTTGAATGAAGAAAACTTTTTTCATTTTTCTATTAGAAACTGAACGTTTTTATTTTTTTTCACACTGTTTTATTTACAAATTATCCGAGTAATACTGAAACTTATCATTATATAATATTTTAATTTGTGATGTTTTTCATGTTATCAAAAAGTAAATAAACTAATTTAAAAAGTAGTTGTACAATAATTATATACTGGAAGCAGTACAGTCCTTTGAGACATTGTATCTAGCTAAAAGAACAGTCACTAACCCAAAAATTAATTATCTGAATTAAGTCCTTTGGTATTATTGACTTGCAGATTAAACAATACTTTAATACAATAATTAAATCCTTGATTGTCTTGGCTTTCTGTTAATTGAATAAGTTATTAACTTTGTAACTTGATACATATAAGTAATATTTGACATATTTCCATAATTAATTTAATAAGAGGTTGTCTTTAGAACAAAAGTCAAATAGTGGTCCTAGAAATAAATAAAAAAACAAAATATCTAAAATAAATTGTTCCAATAAAAACAAGTAAATTTAGATTTTCACAATAAAATTGGTCGGACAGTTGAATCGAATCTTTTTACTTTAATCACGAGTCTAATTCTCATTAAAAGAATGTTTAAAAGTTTCTATCTGCTGTGAGCCAGTCAAATACAAATAATATAGGCTGATTTAATTTATCTTGTGGTTTGTATATTATTATATAAGAGCGAAATTTACTCAATATGTATTTTAAAGATAGCGTTTGAAATTTGCTAACTTCACTAGTCGTTAAAAAAAAGAAAGAAATATCTTCATGTTGCATCAATAGTAATTAGCTTCACAGAAACTGAAATTGAAAAAATGAAAAAAAAAATATGCCTAATATAAGTGAAATAGTCAAATATATTAGTAAATTTGTTGAATCATTGAAAAACACCAATTTAGGCATATTTTTATATCTGCATGGGTCAATCAACCTCAGCCACTTCAAGAAAATTTACCCAAAAATTAAAGTAAAAGTAATTTTCCTGAATTTATTGCAAAAATGCAGTAATTAAATTGAAAAACTCACAGAAATTAATGCATCTCTCGCCTATTGACCAGGATCATTGTCTTTAAATTTTTCCAATTTTTACATTGATTGATTTTATCGGCTTTTCAATTATTTCAAATTTAATAATTATTACATGCATTAAATATATTTAACTTGGTTTTCATTAAAAAAAAATTCACCATATCAAATATCAATTAAAAAATTAATAAGAAAATGCCTACTTTTCATCTTGTAATTGTAAAAATTTTGTATTTTTTTTTAATATTATCACTAGCTTTGTTAATATGGTGCAATCATGCCATATTTAATGTATTTAAAAACGTTGAAATTCGAGATTGAATATTTTAAATTTGCCAACGAGTCATTGCCTAAACAATAGAGTTGACCCTTCAAATTCTACAGAGTTTATTTTAAAAAAATAAAAAAAAATAGAGCATAAGTCCCATGTCGGTGTAAACCTACTCTTAATAATTTATTTACATTTATATGTGTGAAAATTAAGTTAGGTGGTCAAACTCTAGCCAAAATATTTTGAGTTCGTGTGAGTTCTTCGAATCAAATATATAAAATATTATTATTGTTATTATTATTCAAATATTTTGATTTATCTAAAATTTATTAGTCTAATAGTATCAATTTTCATATTTATTTGGCAGGTTATATGGATTAATCTCAATTTTTTTCATAGTTGGAGTCTTTCGAAGTTTGTGTGACACACTTAAAAAGAACATTTTCACTGATTTATCTGAGTCAAGGTAGTAATATTACTCATGACTCTACTTTCTAGTGTACTTCTTTTATTTATTATTTCATTGTAATAACTTTAAATAATTATATATATATATATATGAGATAAGATAAATGTATGCAAACATGTTATTTATTATATATTTTTCAGTATCGGGCATGTAGATATACCTGAAAATATATGTAATATAGTGTGCATAACCTATCATAAGAAGAAAAATGTGAAAAGATACACTTAAATTAGTAATAATTTGTTAAAATAAATACAATTATATGACAAATCGAGTCCAAAGAAGTTTGATCTACCTATTATATGTGATAACGTAATGATATGTTTTATCAAAACAACTCTTCATCTAATGTGAAGTCAGTCTTGCAATTTCACTAAAATCGAGAGATCTATGAAATTTATAAATCTTTTGAAAAAGGCGAAAGATTCCTAAAGTCTAAATAAATGTTTCTTGATATTATGAAAATTTATATCTTATGTACTTGATTTATTACCCTCCCCATACTTTAGCATCCTTTTATTATTCTTAATACTTTGTATTATAATTAAATGTGGGTTATGAGGGAAATGTTGAGAACTTTTAATTATGAGATGGAAATATTCTTATAGTGCATTTAAGTTTACATGTTATTTTCATCGTCATCTCATATTATTTAATCGAAAACACTAACATGGTACCATTTTGCAACCATAAGTCACGTTTAATATAAATGTACAAGTGGGGTTTGTGTAATTTTAATTAGTTATGGGTAAAGAGTACTTAGGGGTCAATTGGATGACAAGTCTTCTCCCAAAAAATTTATTTCAGAGTACAAAAATCTCATAAAATTCAATTGTTTGGTATCTCACAAAATTTCTCTTAAATTTTTTTTTCAAAATTAAAATTTTTTCCGAAAAAATCTTATAAAAAAAGAGAAAAAATAAATTTTACTATTCATGATTTGACAGTTACTATTATAAATAAAAATAAAGTTTTTTGACTATATTTTGACTCTAAAAATTAAATTAATTACATATTCTAATGCAAAATGATGAGACATTTAAAATAAGATCCATTGTGAATATTTTTTTGTGTCTAAATTGATGAGTTTTACAAAAAAAATTGTTAATAAAATTTATATATAAACATCAATTCAAAATAATTTCTCACAACAAAAATCATATCACATCAACCATAATCATTACATATTTTCTTCAAAAAAACCCTCATTCATACTCTCTTCTCAAACTACATTTTTTATCCATAAAATTATTATTCTCATTTTTATCATGAAAAAAAATTCTTTGAGATTGATGTGTCATCCAGTTGGCCCTTACTTCCTCACAAGTATTTCAAAATTTTCAAAATTATTAATTCCTAAATGTAGACTAAATGTGATCATATCATAATTAATAACCCGTTTTATCTCCAAATTATGTTTTGAACTTATGGGCAAATTATTTCCAAAGCCCTACTAGCTCTTTTGTTCAATTAACTTGTGGATATCATCACTAGGGGTGCATATGATAATAATTATTGTAGTTTTGGGGCAATTAATATTAAAATTGGATTTTTTAAAATCAATATCATTGTGTTCTATATAGTATGGTATGGTTTTGCGGTAATATTTACTTTAGTTCACGTAATAAAAATAAAAATAAAAATAAAAGCAAAACTAAAAAATGATTAAACTTATAATCATCCCAATTCTCATTATTATACAACAATCATATTGAGATTGTCATATTTTCAATGATCAATCCTAATAATTTTTTTTTAGATAGTTAACAATCACGATAACAATTAATAAAAAATTCATACCATGATATAATACGTATCGGAAAAAAATTGAGAAAATGTTGATTCTGCGTTTCATTTTGTCATAGTGTCTTCCATCTCAAGGTTCGAAGCCTATGAAGTACGGATACATAAACTCAAATTCTTTAAAGTTATATTTTAATTTTAAAATTATGTTTTAAAAAATTCTAAAAAAAAATAATTTATTCTTTCTCTTTACTAATTCCAATTAGTTAATCATTATGTTACTAAACCTATCACAATTCACAATCATCACCATATAAGTTTTGATAATATATTAATTTAAGTATATTTTAATTATTAGAATTAAGTTTTAAAAAACTCTAAAAAATAATTTATTCTTTCTCTTTACTAATTCCAATTAGTTAATTATTATGTTACTAAACCTATCACAATTCACAATCAATCACCATGTAAGTTTTGATAATATATTAATTTAAGTATATTTTTACATATAATTCTAAAAATTACATCAATACGTTAATATGCAATACAAATAATTAAATAAATTATTTTGCATTTCAGTATAATTTTTTGTCGGTATAAGCTTTGACTAAAATTATATAGATCATTTAATATTTACAAACTCGTACCAATATAATTTTTTTTTCAATAAATTCACATACATTTAGTACAAAACGATCCAATTTCGAAAAAATATGAACACCCTAACGTATCATTTTACAGGTAGGTCTAAATCAGTGGATCTATGCATCATACCATCTCAACAGGTGGGACCTATTGTGCTAGATGATCAAAAAGTCTTTGTTTTATTTATAATCTCAAAAATAAAAATTAAAAAAAAATAAAAAAAGCAACAATTTTGGTCCAGAGAATTTGACTTAAACAACACTTTTTTTAATACTAATTTTTTTCTGCAGATGGTTCCTTATTTTATACTTAGAACTAGCTGTCATTATTCTGCACATACCCTCTCAAGCAATCCATTTTCAATAATAGTGTCACAATTTCTATTAATTAAACATATTTTAAAATTTAACAAAAACTCGAGTCGATCAGCAAAAAATATAAAAATCATTGGTCCATTTGGATCGAGAATTTCATCGAAAACGATAATGAAGCAAGATTTTGAAGAGAATTAAAACATTTTTCTCGTTAAAAATTCAAAATCGAAAAAACTAGCTTTATAATTCGATTCTATAAAGGTTTCAATCTCCAATGTATATGCACACGAGTGTTGATGGGCTAAGTATAAAAAGTGTAAAAAAACAAAAAGTTTCTTAATTAGTCAAATCCATAATTAGTGCCTAATCACCCTTTAATGAATCTTGATCCTATATTATATTAAGGAAACAAAAGTAATTAACTAAGCTAACATGAAACCATAAACTCTCAATAATTGCAAATCATGCATCATGATACACAGTTACCTACCTATAATTAGTCGTTAATCGAGTTTATGCTCGTGGCTCAAAAAGTCGTAACAATATAAGTGAAGAAAATAAGGTTGTAAGGAGATCTAAAACACAACATTTTTAATACAAAACTGTGATGTAAATAAGATTCAGACAGCTAAAGAAGATCTAGGATGAGATATTAATTAAGATCTAATCCTAAAAAAGAAAATTGAATAGAAAGATGAAAGATGAACTAATATGGTTGTATTAAGAAAACAAGATATAGGAAAGATTTGTAAACAAGATGACATAATTCAGATTCTAGTAATATTTGATTCGTATAAATTAGTTGATCCCAAGGACAAAGATCAATATATTTCCTCATCATGCTACGTTTAGAGGATGTACTATTTTAAAGAGATTATAAGCTCGCAATTAGATTTTAAAAAGCGATTATGTGAATTCGGTAAAAATCTTGTAATAAGTTAATATGTTGAGTTTCATGATTTATTTTTAAGAATTTATAATAAGAAACTCATGTAAGTTTATTTCGAGAGTTTATAAGGTCTTTTATTTAAAAATGTATAATAAAGGCCTGTAAATTTAAACAACTTATAAACTATTTTAAGAAGCGTATAACTTCATCAAAGCACCCACTAGTTTATATAGGCCTAGCAGTGGGTCGGTGTCAAACCCAGATCCAGATCCAAACCCAGACCTAAATATATTAATGGTGTGACCCAATAAAAAAATTTATTGGGTCTGTGTTCCGATTTTGGGTCTAGAACTTTGGGTCTTCTCTTTACCAATTTATTTTCTTTTGTACGTCTTTGAATTTAAGCGAATAATAGTCATTTCTTTTACAAGTTTTGAATTCAATTATGAGTTTTAATTAAATTGTTGACGCACTAATCAATATATTCGATATTCTCTTGAATGTAATATAAACTTATTTGATTTTTAAAATTAATTTATACAATTGAGAATGCCATGCATAAACAAACAATTTTACCAAATTTTAAAGCACCAATACTACAAATTGGATTAAAAGAACGCAAAAAAGAAGAAAAACTAATTGGATCTGTTGAGTCCAGACCCCGACCCACACGATTGAACATGCAAAATCGACCCAAGAACCATTGTATCTAACCCAGATCCGGATCCAAAGTTTTGGGTATGGATCTGGATCTGGATCCGACCCACCCAATGTCATATCTAAATTTACCCAATATGTGTGTATGTGTGAGAGAGAGGAAGAATCATGTAAGCTTCATAATCGTGCTAGGCTTTTCTACACATATTTTATACAAAAGTGTTGACAAAGGATAAAGGGGGGTGCTCTAGACAAAACTTATTCTATTTGTCATTTCTAACATCATATGTACAGCTTTTAGAGCACAACCAACTTCATTAAACAAACTCATCCATCTTAATATATACCAACACTTGCAGAATTTGCCTCCCTATTTAACCCCTCCAAATTTATGATACACATTACAGCCATTTCCATTCAACCTTGTCCCTGTTTCATTTTCTCTACATTCATAATCTTGCATTAAAACCATGTTTTCGATAGTTTTTTACGCTGCAATTTTATCGATTTTCGTCGTTGCAAATTGGGTTCACAAATGGCGAAACCCGAAATGCAATGGAGTTTTACCTCCTGGTTCAATGGGGTGGCCATTAATAGGAGAAACTTTTCAGTTCTTAGCTAAGAACACAAGCTCTGATATTCCTCCTTTTGTGAAGAAAAGGATGCAAAGGTATTTATTTATTTATTTCATCAAAAGATCATATCTTTTTCATCGATTTTTCGAGCATTTGATTTGATATCATTCGATGTTTATGTTCACAGATATGGGCCTATATTCAAGACGAGTTTGGTGGGTCGACCCGTTATCGTCTCGACTGATGCGGATCTTAACTACTTCATATTCCAACAAGAGGGACAATTGTTTCAAAGCTGGTATCCAGATACATTCACAGAGATTTTTGGGAAGCAAAATGTGAGTTCTTTGCATGGATTCATGTACAAGTATCTAAAGAATCTGGTGTTGAATCTTTTCGGCCCCGAAAGCCTTAAGAAGATGCTTCCGGAGGTTGAACAGGCGTCGAACGAGAATCTAAAACGATGGTCAAATCGGAGTAGTATTGATGTGAAAGATTCAACTGCACAGGTGAAAATTAGTATACGTTTTTCGTTAAATTTCTCGACTTTTAGTCATAAATTCGACTAAAATCTATCGTTTTCAGATGATATTTGATCTAACAGCGAAAAAGCTGATAAGTTACGATTCAGAAAAGTCGCCGGATAATCTAAGGGAAAGCTTTGTAGCTTTCATACAGGGCCTAATTTGCTTTCCTTTGAATATCCCTGGAACAGCCTATCACAAATGCTTACAGGTAAAATGATGATCATTAGTTTTGTGGGCAAGGACCAAATAGTTAAGGGCATGTTTGGATGACTGCTCTTAAATTACGTTTTTGTTTTTGCAAAATAAGAATATGAAAAAAGCGTTTGGTTGGGCTTGTTCCCACTTTATGTTTTTGAAGAATGAACTTTGAAATTTGCTATTTTGCAAAACAGGTTTTATATGTTTTTAAGTTTTACAGAACACTTTCACACTCAAAACTAGATAACCAAACAGGATTTCAACATTATTTATACTGCAAAATTGTTTTGATAAAACTGTTCTACAAAACTATTTTGCAAAATGTAAAAAACAAAAACAGATTTTGATAAATTTGTTTTTTTTTTCATCATCAGGGTCGAAAAAAGGCGATGAAAATGCTGGAAAATATGCTACAAGAAAGACGAGAAAATCCCAGAAAAGTACGAAGTGATTTCTTCGATTACGTATTGGAAGAGATTCAACGAAAGGATACAGTTCTAACCGACGCGATTGCTCTGGACTTGATGTTCGTTTTACTCTTTGCCAGCTTCGAAACGACGTCTTTGGCACTCACTTTAGCAGTTAAATTGCTCGAAGAACATCCAATGGTTTTAAAAGAATTGACAGTGAGTGATAATCAATACGAAAAACTAAGAGGGTGTTTGGCTAAGCTTATAAGCTCTTTTAAACATCTTATAAGATGTTTGAGAGCTTATAAGCTCTATGCAAGTGTTTGGATAATTTTTTTAAATAAGATCTTATAAGACCCCCAAAAATAAGATGTTTGGGTCTTATAAGCAAATAAGAAATAAGTTAGCCAAACCCAACTTATTTCAAAATCTTAAATTTTTGATGTTGTTTATATTGTTAAAAACATAACAACCTTATCTAATTTCCTCATTTCTAACAATATCCTTCTCCGGTTTTTATTTTTTATTTTTATAATTGCATAAATTCTTTCTTATAATATTTGAAAACATCTTATAAGCCCAATAAACTTATTTTATCCAAACACTTGAGAGCTTATTTTTTAAATAAGACCAAACATCTTATAAGCTCTTAAAACATCTTATAAGTTGTTACAACTTATAAGATGTTTTAAATAAGCTTAGCCAAACGCCCTCTAACATCAATAACGGCTTTGTTGTTTTTGTTGATTAACACGTTGAATGTATATCGACAGGAAGAACACGAGGCGATTATCAAACGAAGGGAAAATCCAGACTCGGGATTAACATGGAGTGAGTACAAATCGATGAAATTCACATTTCAGGTAAACTCTTATCATTGTCACAAATATCGCTCAAAGTTTCGTTCTCTAACATATCTTATTACAGTTCATAAACGAAACAGTTAGACTGGCAAACATAGTTCCCGGAATTTTCAGAAAATCGTTGAGAGAAACAACTTTCAAAGGTATGCATGGATCATTCAACATGAAAACACTTCAAAGTCTATTCATAAATCATATCTAACATATATACATACATATATATATATATATTTCTTGGCTTGATACAGGATACACAATTCCAGCTGGTTGGGCGGTAATGGTATGTCCTCCGGCCGTGCATTTAAACTCCACGACGTATAAAGATCCCCTTGAGTTCAATCCATGGAGATGGGAGGCAAGTATTTTCATATTATCATTACATTATATTTCGATAATCATTAAACTAATAAACATGGAAATACTTACAGGGTATAGATACAAATGGTGCATCAAGAAATTTCATGGCTTTTGGGGGTGGTATGAGATTTTGTGTGGGAACAGATTTCACAAAGGTGCAGATGGCTGTATTCTTACATACCCTTGTGACCAAATACAAGTAAGAACAAACCATATCGTAAAATTAAATTTTTTTCGACAAAATCTTCATCAAGATGAAATTGCTAATCTGTTTTGCATCTTTCAGATGGAAAGCAATCAAAGGAGGTGAGATTCTTCGAAGCCCGGGTTTACAATTTCCAAACGGTTTTCACGTTGAAATTTCCAAAAAACGTGCAAAACAAAGACGATAAACGGGCAAATCAGAGATTGTGAAGAAATCATATAGATCTTTGCATCTTCAAGAATATAAGATACATTTTGTCAAATGTTAATATATTACTCAATTTTTTTAACCAAGTGTGATCACCAGTGTATTATTTTTTCTTAATCTTTTTCATGTCTAGCATTGTTGTTTATATGCTTTTTCCTTGTGAATATGGTGAAATATATACTGTATAAATTTCTATAGTAAGAAATGTAAAACAATATCACCTACATATGTATTATAGATGCACTGCAAATTGAATGGTAATTTAATTTAAGTTTGAGCTGGATATAGCTCCAATAAGCTGGTTTTGGGTTAATTCAAAGAAACCCTGAACTTAAAGAATACACTGATTTAAATGTCATATTTGAAAGCAAATGAATTTTATATGAAAAAAGATATACAGGGATCTGTCCATAGATATTCTGATGAATAATTGAAATGGGGTACAATCTCTTTAGTAATTAGATGAAATCATGAATCATTCTATTAGGAACCAAAACATCTAACCTTCATTAAAACATGTATATCTCTCGTTAGGCGGTGCTCGAGATCAAGCTACTGACAGATCAAACATTTCCCAGCTCTGTTTCATGCCCCATCTCCGAAAAAAGAAAAAAAAAGGCGATAAACATTCACAAAGGGAGTGTTAAAAAAAATATATCGATAAAGATGTAGAAAGAAAATAAAAGGATAAATAGGAGTAAAATTCAATGAACAACACAGAGATATTATACAAGATTCATAAAATTTCTATAGAAATTTATAATTAATGGGTTACTACTGAGGTAGCGAGGGCCTTTTCTCGACCATTTCATATTGCAGAACAAAGTTATCCTGCATCCCAATAGACGATAAACGAGAATAAGTTAACCCTACTTTGTTACTCAAGAAGATATTAACAAATAACAAGTCGTATATATGTCGAACCTTTCTTGTTGTCTGCCAGGTATTGGGATCGAAGCAGAAGTAGCAACTTCTTTCGTAAGTGCTTGTCTTGACAAGAGGCTCCGTATTCTTTGCCCTCGTTAACCACAACCGAAGCTCTCTGTGGTAGAACCATCCTCGATTGCAGCTGCAATGAAATATAACAAAATTTTGAGTGGAATTAATCATCAGGCGAGTATAAAGTCTTACAACAATCCTCGAGTCTTATGATGTTTTCATGCAATACTTCAGTTTAGTTACCTATTAATTTAGGAACACTTGTGGACGTATCTAAACTTTCATGCTATTTCTAGTAAGAAGTGATGAAGGAAGTTAGTGGACAGGTAAAACATATGAAGAAAAGAACATTTCAAAAGAAATAAGAAGAAAAAATGGAAATTCTAGAGTCAAAAAGACAAATGTTAGGAACTAAACATGAGAAAACCACTACAGATTTTCTTTGTACAATAATTTGTTATCTAATATTCCATCCCACAAATTTTCAGATTTCCAAATTCCAAAGGATCAATAAAGGACTGCCTGAAATAAGGATTTCCTCGAATGCTAAAGAGTCTTATATCACTAAGCAAGTTGCCTAATGACTTGATCACTCAAGCTATTATAATACAAAGTTCATCAGGGGAATTAGCTACTCCTATTGCAAATCGCATGTATTGCAATAATGTGCCAGGATCCCCGGGAATGCATTTAATCATTTTATTGAGCAGCGTATACTGAACTACTTGATATAGCCTTAAGTTCCCGAAAAAAGGAGAGAAAAAATGAGGAAGAAACAGACTTACAGTTCATTTGCTGCAAAGAGTTGTGCTTCGTCTTTTGGCATGCTGAAAGATAGGAAATAAATAAGATAAATTATTACAATCAAGAGTAAATATTCAATTGCTGGAGACAGGTGAAGACATTACCTGTAAAAGATATAAAATAGCGTTTCTAGCAGAAATCTTGCGAAATAAGTATGCTGCATTAATAAAGGATTCATCAATACAGTAAAAACAGTGGTATGAATACATGAATACAATAACTATGACAAACACGTAAAACTCACTTTTAGTGGAGGAGTTTGTTTAGAATAATAACACTCGGGAACACTAAACTCTGGCTCTCCTCTCACAGGTTCGTCAGACCAGGGAGATGCAAACTTCTTATGGAGACTCTCCGGAGAGTTTAAAGTTAAACCAAGTGTGGACAGATCAATTCCCAGAGCAAGAGAGGTCAAAGATGGATTGACCATTTTTATGACGCTCAATAGACCAAGCATACCATATTGATCAGGCACACTTTGTGATCCCTGTGTGGATGTCATCTCTTTATCTCTAGATGGATTGACGAAACGAGATTGAGATTGCTGGAATTGCTGCATAAGATAAGAAGATCACAACCAATTAGAAGTCTCAACCCAATGATTGATGTTTATCAAATTGGAAAATATGAAAATTTATAACGATATAAATTAGTGTGTAATGGTAAAAATAGATAGTGGAGCACCTCAGGACCATATAAATGAAGATCTTGATTGCCCGATGATGGATAGGAAATCCCAGTGCTATTTATTGATGAAGGACGATATTGTTGCTGAGGATGATGTGATGAATATGATCCCCCAAAATTAAAACCAGAAGATCTTCCCATCTAGTAAGTAAATACACTTAATCAGTAGGTGACATTCACAAATTTTGAAGTGAACCAGAATCTTTAAGTTACTTACTGAGAATTGCTGGGACTGCATCAAATTCGCCATATTGTCTTGGAGTTGTTCTTTTTGGCATGAGTTTATGGTATATTCTGCACCGCCCCCAACGTTATGACCACCTATTAAGACAAAGTAGGAAAGATTGTAAAACAATTGAATTTTGCTCGGAAAGGAGAACTCTACCAACCAACCACACTGGAAGCAACACTAGTAGAACCAGTGTGGTTGGTTAAACTCAAGTAGATTGGTATAAACCAAAACTATTCCAAAAATTTGATTTTCATACAAAAATCGAACACGTATTTCATTTTCTTCACTCGAAATTATTTCAAGTGTGAGTATAAAATAACTCCTCCATTATGTATTCACTGTTCTCATAACATTATAATAATGAGTTAAAATGCCACACCATTTTAAAAACAGTCCCAATCTGAATAAAGGCAGATTAACCAATCAAAGAAATTTGCCAATCTTAAAAAGTGCATGTAGTTCAACACATGAATATCTCTACAGGGAACTACACGCGAAAGAAACTCAATATTGCATAAATATGGAGGGAAAATCCAAATATTAGATTTTACTTCAAATTACGACTTGAACAAATCATAAGTGCATGCTACGGAAGAGAAGTCCCAACTGGAAAACAAAAAGGAAGAGCACCAAAAAGGGGAAAAAAGAAAAGTCTTGGCATCAGACATATACACATCAACAGCAAAGAAATTTAAGCACCTTTATATCCCGGCAAAGCGGGAAAATCTTCATTTTGAATGCTAAATTCTTGGTTCTGTTGGGAGAAACCAATGTTATGCTTTTGCATCAAACCTTCATAGTAAGAAACACTATTATCCATCATATTAACGCTACAGAATCATTAAAAGTAATTTGTTTTGCTCTTTAATTGTATTTACCTAGCTGACCCTGAGAACCACCAGACGAAGGAGGAGGCCCAGAGAGCTGAGAAAAGTCATTCACCTCGAAATTAGCATTATCATGGGCATTGGAGTCATTTAGCAATGCCATAAAACCAAAATGATTATTCCCTTGAAACTGGTTTTGCGAGAGCGGCACACCACCACTAGAATAAGAATTGCTTAGCATGGATACCACCTGTGGAGCTGAAAAATCCAGGCGTCACTTAAATAACATCAAAACTCAATAAAAGAAATCAATGCAGACATGTTGGGATATATAGTTGATACTGAGTTCCAAGACAATAAATTAGACAGAAACTTGTTGCTTTTGTGAGCGGTGTAGCACAAATATTTAGAGAAGCTCTGCATTTTTTCGATGGAAACTAAACATGCAATAATAGCATATGAACAAAACTCGATATATGCACCCTGGCAAGCATAAAACTATAACTCTCTTTATTTCTAAATGGAAAATATTTAGCAACAACTTTAATCATAATATGAAATGTAAGCAATACTAGTTCAGCAACCCCATGTACCGCGAAGAAAACAGAATAATAACTGTTTACCAGTCAAGTTCAAGCGAGAAGCAAGACCAGGGATGTTTGCAATCCCAGCCGAGTTTGCACCCCTTGAAGTATTGCCCCCACCAACAATACCACCTACAGAGTTTGTCACTCGCCCAGTATTTCCCATATTGGGAAGCGCACCTGGGCCTGAAAGCACATAATTGCAGCAGTTAGATGGCGAGAAAAAAAAAGCATAAACACTGTATGTGAAAACTATATTAACAATATCAAACACTTACCCCCAGTATTTGTAACACCTGAATGTCCATGTGAACTTCCAAGAGATAACTGCATCAGTTGAGCAGCGGTGATAGATTTATCCCATTAGGCTATTTGGCTGAGCTTATAAGCTCCTTGAAATAATATGCACTCACAAAGTGTGTGGCAAATTTTTCATAAACATCTTATAAGCTTTCGAAATAAGCTACCAAAATAAGTTGTCAGCTCCTTATAAATAAGTATAAGAGAGAACTTATAAACATCTCATAAGCACTAAGAGCTTATACATTCTTTAAAATAAGCTTATCCAAAACTACAAAATGAGAAAATTCTATGTATATAAGATTATTTATTGTGCATATGCATGAAAGTATCTTGAAGGATTGACCTCACAGTTACATACTAGTTAAAGAGTTATACCTGAGAAAGTGCATTGGGTAGACTATTTATGGCATATCTACCATTAGACACACTTCCTGCAGCTTGTTGAACACCATTTGGAAGACCACCAAGATTCGTCGAATTTCTTGATGCATATGAGCCCGGTATGTTTGCCATATTGAAGCTACCATGAATATTGTGAAGCCCTTGAATGTTTACTGCCAATTAGAGAGTTTACTTTACACAACTTCGGTGAAACAAAAATTTGAAAAGCTCTAGTGCTTATGACATATACCACCGGACTGATTCAAAACAGAACCAGAGGAACCAGATTGAGTAGAAAATGAAGTTGTGAAAGCTCTTCCACTGCCGTCTGGAAGGTTTGAATTCGATCCATTCAATGATGACTGCACTCACCATTCCATGTAAATTTGGTTATAGGTAGTTCAAAAGTAATACAAACATGATAGAATTTTCCGTCTCCTCAACTATTTTAATATTGAGTTAAGTAAGACGTAATGTTATATTGGGGAAACATGAGACAAAAGTCAAATTCTAATTTTCTCTTCTTCTTCTTAAGCATAACTTAGAAACACGGGAGTAACATGACGGGCAGACCATCAATGACAAAGTGACAAGCAAAACCCAAAAACTAACACTGAGTATCCCGGACATTTTGATTTCTCAAAAACAAAAGGCAAAAGGTCACTCCTCTTCCAGAGCAAAATCTTATTAACTTCAATAGCAATGTCAATGCCACCCTGCCAAAGAAAAACATATTAGAGTCGACAAGTGAAAATGGCCAATCTGAATGCTTGATCCTTCAATTATTAAAACTTAAGGAGACCATATGCAATTAATATGACTTTAAAAGCAGGAAGTATTTGTGAAAAAATACAATCTTAAAACGAGATCAACTCAACCTAAAGCAGACTAAAGTAGGTTTCCCCCTTTGGGATAATTATCTATCCCACGAACTTGCCTTTGTGAATGAACCACAAACTAATATGGAAGAACCCTAAAAAATTGGGGAAGAAAGGAAAACTGAGAACTACATTGTCAAAACAATATATTTTCCTAGATAAACTATCACCAGTTGTGGCGTATTTTATAAGCCTCCAAAGATAAGGTGGAGCATTTATGCGTGAAACTTTGAGTCATGATTTGTAACTTCTGCATTAATTGCTGAAATTTATCTGCCTACAGCAATCCATCTCTGGTTCAAGGTTACAGTAGTTAGGACTTGAGCTTAATAATTATTTACAGGACATTTTGTTCATAATTACATCGACTTGCTGACTTGCGGAAGTAGGGGAACAAAAACCTAACACACGCATAAGAAATATTTTGTCACTTCACTAAATTTCACATACAACAAATTGACATTGGTTGACTTTCACGTATAGTAGTTAGGATGTGGAATTAATAATTGTTAATAGGACATTTTGTTTACTATTACCTCATCTAGCCGACTACATTTGTCGGAAAATAGGGGAAAGTTCTAACGCGTGCATACCTCATGCACAAGATACATTTTGTCGCTTACTCCAATCTCACATAAAACAATGATTTGACATTTGTACTTAAAACGCCTTTTTCTTCTAAAGAAAACGCCGGGCAGACAATATTTCACTTATATCATTTTGACAGATGTTTCCTCTCAGCACATGTCCGTAAAAGTTATAATCTCTGTCCATCTAACAAAACAATGCCAAAAAGGTAAAAGAGAACCGATATCAACAGAAATTTTCCCCCCCACTTTCATGGTTTTGGCCCACTATAACATTGAACTACCAATGGATTGTCATTAGATGAAATTCACATACAACAACAAAAAACATCCGTACTCCAAACACTTTTTCTTATTAAGTTAATGCATAACAAGCATTATTTCTACATATATCATTCTGCCTGGTGTTTCCGCTCAGCATGTGCACTGCAATATTTATGATCTCTGTCTATTTAATGAAGCAATGCCAAAATGTGACACAATCGATATCAAGACTTCACGTAATATGCAAATATGTTGCAATGTTTCCTTGATCACGTTGTCAAATTAGACAAGAGTTCTTTGGAAACACTTGAACATCACTCATTATTTAAGCAAAGCCAATTTCAACGCTAGTGTTGCAGAGTTAATTGTGTGAATTTTCAAGCCTTCATACAGTCAAAATTATAACCAGTATTTTTAAGTAATACAAAAGGAAGCCTAAACATATCTTGGAAACAGACAAGTTTTCCAAATATTGTTCCCTCGTCTTTCAATTAGGTACTGGATTTTTCAGGAAAAAATCAGGTCTTTATTTCCAGACTTCGAAAATAAGAAATTTATTTAATTCATAAAGCACCAAGACTTCCACTTCTCCATAAGTTCATCCTAAAGAAAGTCCATTACAATATAAACACAAGAATTCATTTGATGATTCTAAACCATGATCAATTCAATCAAATCCCAAAACATCAAATCCAAGTGAAATGCAAATATGTCTTCTCATCATTCTCGCCCGCAATATGAGCGACAAAACTTAAACATATACACCAAACTAAACTCATCAAAACTCCAATCTCTCGCATGCAATTGCTACACTAAGAGCCACAAATTCCAATCAAGTAAAAAAAACGGATGAAATTGAATCAAAGACCTAATTCAGAAGAAAGAAAACTAATCAAATGTATGCATGTCCACACCTGGAGCCATAAAACCCTAAAAAACAAAAAATTCAATCGCAAAACGGTCCAAACTTGATCAATCGGTAACTACTGAGAAAATAGAAACAAAACAATCATATAAATCACATTTACCTTCTGAAAACCAGAAATCAGTATCAATGCATGTGAAATCAAATATATTCGGTTCAATTAATTGATGAAAAATTGGTGAAGTGAGAGAGTGATAAAAGGCGCAACGGAAGGGCGTAGTGTGCTTGATATCAGACTAATGAAGTTGATGCGAGGCACTATTTATATATGTCCGCTTCCAATTGTCTACGGTGCGAACTCTACGGTTCCTACGATTATACTCTCAAATTCAGATATTGTTATTAGCAACTTTGGCACTCAAAAGGAGGTGTAAGTGTGTGTATATTCTTCTAAGCTTTGCTCATATTTTTTTTTCTTCATATTATCGTCTTTAAATTCACGTTTTTTCACTATATCTCAAATATGCATACTCGTCAATTTGACCTCTTAATTATCAAGTTAATGATACTTAGTTGCTTATAATTCTCATTATCTTTTTTTTTAATATTGAAAAGTATTTTTAGAACCCGTAATTTTATTTCATTAAACTACAATTCTTGTACTATCGGTGCTAACAATTTAATTATCGCCTCTCTAAAATTGTAATTATTATTTAGGCTTTGTTTGTTTATGTTTTCAAATCTCATTTTCAATTTTTTAAATCCTAAAATTTTAAATAAACTTAACTCACCAAATTTTCATCCAAATTTACTCGTTTCATCTCTACTTTTTCAATCTCCTATATAACTACCTATCAATTATATATACAACACTTTACACATTTACCAATCAAATCAATTATCATTTCATTTTCTCTTTCATACTTTATAATTTTTTATTTTTTTTTAATTTTTTATTCACATAATCATTATATACACAACTGAAATAATCATTGTACACATCATCAATCAACCTATCAATATTTATTTGACATATTTCACAAATTTCAACCTATTTTTAAAAACATAAACAAATAACTACCATTTTCCCCTGAATTTTGGTAGTACACAATTCCCAATAAAATTTTAAATTTTTTACTCAAAAACATAAATAAACATAGCCTTAGTGTCTTACATATGATCCTAATTGTTCATTGTTGTTTTAAACAATTTTTTTTTATGACAAGGGAACCCACAGCCGCTATCATTAGGTGCGCACTGGGTAAACCCCGCTCTTGTGTAATAGCCTGCAAACCACACAAGAGAGGTAAATCAGCATAGGTTGCCCATAGCTGACCGGCTCACAGTAGAGAAGGCAACTAGGCATTCCCTCATCAGGATTCGAACCCGTGACCAAGGCCACAACATTACATGCCCTTACCAACTCTACTGGGGGTTGCCCCCTTGTTTTAAACAATATTATTCCAATTTAAGAGCGATATTTTCTTTATTTCTTATTCTTATAAGAAATTAATGTAATAAATGTATTTGATTTTGAAAATTATCAATATACTCCATCAAATTTCTACTTGTAAGTTTCATAAAATATAAAACTGTAATATATATATACAAGGTGTAATTGTAAAATAAAACATTAGTTGATTGTTTCCAATAAATGAGATTCAGATTTTATAATTACATAATAAATAAAAAATTTATATGTGCTTTTTCTCTTAATTTGAGAAATATAATTTCCAAACATTGGAGATTCTTGACAAAAATCAAGGGTATGACTAAATGGAATCAATTAAAAAAGGAATCAAATTTTGGCTAAGTTAATGTAAAATGGGATTAAAAAGAGAGTAGCCATAGCCATAAATTATAGGACCGATTTAATATTTTTGACTATTGAACATACAAACATATTTAATTATTTATTTATAATCCTATGTAGTTGGGACTTGTGGGTGCTCACCTCACTAGACTAACAACCTTATCTTATAACACTATATATAATATATATATATATATATATGATTATTAATTCAATTTTTATGAAAGTTGAACACCAATGAAGTTTGTAGCCCACATTGTCATCATATTCTGACATGTATTACTTAAAAGTTGAAATATCAACATATAATCAATTACAACAACTTCAATAATTTACTCATAAATCATAACAGTATAACACTTAGATAGGAATGTTGAGAAAAAAAAAATTTCATTTTATTTTTTTTAGTTAATTTTAACTTTGTCAGTTATAAATATTTTATATTTAGTTGTATAATTTTTATATAGCGCATATTTAATTTCATTGTTCAAAATTTAACGATCAATTCTATTAATTAACATTTTAAACGATTTTTTTAAGAAGAGTTTATGCGTGAATATACCCACACACAAATTATATTTAAAATTACAATATTATTACCAAATATCACGTTTCTTTTATACACAAAATTTTATTAAAAAAATCTGATCAAAATATTAATTGAGAGAGTTGAATGTTACATTTTTATAACGGGATCAAATATGAAATATTTTAAAATTATGAGATTGAATATGAAAAAAAAAAATTATTGTAAATATGATAAAAATTGAATTTAAACTAAATTGTCCGATAAAAACAAAATTTTCCCATTGAATAAATTGTTGTTACGTTGGTATTGAAAATGATAGCACGAGGGTTGATGTCAATTTAATACAAAATATATTTTTCACACAAAATTTTGATTTGTTCTTGGGAAACAGCATTTCCAAGGCAACAATACATAGTAATATTTAATTTCACACTTCAAATAAAGGCTAAGTTTGAAAGTAGACAGAGTAGAGTGGCCAAAAATAATGTCACATCACATGGTCAAATATTATTTATATTATAGTATCAATTAGTAATTATAAATAAACAATGAACTATTATGAAATATCAACTACTAACTATCCAATACTACTATTTAAATATATATATAAAATATCCACACTTTTGGTTGAACTAGGTACATCAAAGTTTGTTGACATCAACTTCACCATTTCCCCCGTACATTATTGACAAATTGAGTAAACCCAATCAATCAACAAATTCAATTAATTAAAAGGTGAAAAAAAATATCATATAGCTAAAATCAAATACAATTAATTTTTAAATTCCTCAATTTAAGAGTTAAATAAAATCAAATTTTGACATGTTCGGGCTTGCTCGTTTATATTTTTGGATCTCATTTGAATTTATTTTTTTCAACTCTATTTTTTTCTTATATAACAATGTATCAATCACATCACAAATTCATAAATCAAAATTATATGCTTTAATACTTACTTTATATTTCTCTTCCTACTCTATATCTTACTATTTATTCGAATAATCATTAACAAAAATTCCCACTCAATTATTCAACTCATCGTACATCGGCTAATAAAAAATATATTTTATAAATTTTAATAATTTTTCAAAAATATGAGCAAATAACTATTTTTCTCACGTGAATCTCTTAGACGCACTTCCCAACAAATTTTCAAAATTTATTAAAAAATGAAACAAACAAGGCCTTATTCACCATAGATTTTCAAACAAGTACAAATTTTTCGAATAATTCTTGACAACTCTCGAAAGTCAAAATTTCAGAAATCTATATCATTCACTAATATACACACATATGACTAATTATCAAAAGGATATATATATATATATATAGAACTCATGTATTAGTATATAAGTAAATTATATAAAAATATCGAATCTCGTATTCGAAATTCTAATTAAAAAAAACCCAATAATTCTCAATTCCGAGATTTCATATAGAACCCGAAAAGCGTTGCAGTAGCTTGAAGGCCGCAATTTCCATAAAAAGTTAAAAATAAAAAATCTATATCCTATTCTTTTTGTTTGGGTATTTAAACCGGCACGTGCCACGTGGCATGCAACCTTTTGCCCCACGAATCCATAAAAATAAATAAAATATTCCAATTATTATAAGCATTTTCATTTTCGAACTACAATAAAGTATAAACCTCTGGCCACCCCCGTATGCACGGTTCAATCCACCGTCGCCACCACTACCAGTCTACCACCGCCATGGACGGCGGCGAAGCGTCACACGCCGCTCTGTACCGCAACCTGTTAGATCGGTTTCACAGCCTGGAAGCCAGTCACCTGAAGCTCCAAGAACAGTTCACCGTTCTCGTGCAAGAGACCACCAGTAATGGTAATCATGTTGTGACTTCAGATTCCGGTGATATGACGTCATTTCCCGGCTGGGGGTATATTCCCGGAGCGAATTTTGAGCGTGTTCCGTACAAGAGGGTGTTGGATAATATTGGTCATGCCATTCACGTTACTAGACCCGGCTCTGGGGAGATCATTTTTTGGTAAGTTTTAGTTAACTAATTTATCTATTTCTTGATTTATTTGTTATATTAAGGTTAATATTGGGGTTACTGCTAATAAATTTAAGGCAAAATTTCATTTTTGAACAGCAAGATATAAGCTGAATCCGATTTTGGTACCCGTGATCAAAATCGGGTATAAAAAATGCGACGCCAAAAATGAAATTTTCTCCATTGTTCTTGCTGGAAATTAATGGGTTTTCGTAACGTACCAAACAATTGATATTTTTTAGAATTTTTTGCTCTGAAACTTTTTTTTGTGGAATGGAATATCCATCCAATTGAGGCCTAAGTTGTTGGCATGAGATCAATAATGTCTTGAACTAACGGCAAGACCAAGACTTTATAAATGCCCGTGATTTAGGGATAAAGATATAATCCATTATCCATGTGGGATTTTCTTTGTAGTATTTATTGAAAAAATTTACTTGTTGAACAAGTCATACTATAATGTAGGGTTGTAAGTTGTAACTTTTATCTGCAAATATTTGGAACCATAGATTTTGATGTTGACTTATCAGAGTGTTAATTGACTTGGGATATTACGGACTTTGGTGGGCTGCCCTTTGTACGATCTTGGAAAGGAGGTGAGTTTCATATGAAATGTGAACCACAAAATGTGAAATAATATTCTAGCATCCATTAAATGATAGAAGAAATAGGTCGTTTTTTTTTATGGCTCTCTCGATTTCAATTTTCTATAAATTTTCAGTACTATAATAAACATTACATGTATATATTTTGATGGATCTCGTATACGCTTTTAGCATGTAGATTTATTTTTCGGGAGTTCACCAAGAATCACTCGAAGGAAAACACCTGATTTGTTTTGTGTATTTACTTGAGCCAAGTGTCATAAGGAGATTAGAGCCTCACCTGAAATGACACCTAATATTGAATCCATCGTAGTTGTGGAAAAAATAGCTCTGATTTATAGATTTCAAATTCTTCAATCCAAACACACCCTTAATTCAAACATCTAGATTAATATAGTTTCACTCATCTAAGACTATATATAAGCAGTTACGGTTAACGAAAACATCTCATATTACAGGAACACTGCAGCCGAAAAACTTTTCGGATACAAAGACTATGAAGTAATCGGAAAAACAGATATCGAACTTATTTTCGACGGAGAACATTATCCTTCAGCATTAGCAATCATGGATCGGTTGACCAACGGTGGATCTTGGTCAGGTCAACTCCCTCTCAAGAAATCGTCTGGTCAAATTTTCATGGCAATCGTGACAAAAACACCTTGGTACGAGGATGGTGAGCTTGTAGGCATCGTCACTGTATCGAGTGATGCATCTGTATTTAACAACACAATGAGATCAAATCGAGAACAAGCAGCTAAAGTTGGTCGGATAAATTTGAAGAAGATTCAGTGGCATCCACAGCCACAACTTGCATCTTCGGTTTCCAATTTGGTAACTTATCGATGTTTCGTTTTTTTACGTCATATTTTTGAGTTTATTTTATACTTAGTGATTATATTGTTTTTTTTTTTTGCAGGCTTTGAGGGTTTTATCGAGGAGACAAAGTAGAAACACGAGAGAGAACGATGAGGGAGATATGGAAAGTCAAGATGTGAAGGCAGATAGGCCGCCGAGAGCCCCAGTAAGTCTCGTTTCAACTCGTGGTTTAATTTCATTAGTTGGAAGTTTTAAAAGGCGTTTTTGGGGCGCGCCTCGAGGCGGGGCAATACCAAAAACGCTCGGGGCAATGGTGGGTAGGGCTGTCAGTGGGCGGGTCCGACCCACTGGGTCTGGGTCCGGACCCAGACCCGAAGTTTTGGGTCTGGGTCTGGGTCCGACCCGCCCACTGACAGCCGTAATGGTGGGGGGCGAAAATCCCACTGGGCGTACGCCCCATGCGTTTGGGCAAGCTTTTTTACGCCCCGGAGCATGGGGCGTACACCCAAGATGTATTAGCAAAAAAAATTAAGTTTCGACTTTTTAAAAGTTAGTCAGCCCTATTTCTAACCATTCTAGATATGCTTAATATTTTATTAAGAAATTCAAAGCCCACAAATATTCAATTAAGTTGTCAAATAATTAAAAATCGTTTAAAGTAATATCAAAGTTTTAGAAAACCTTTCCTTTCAACAATCAGCTACTTCTTTTTCCCATGCACGACATGTTAGAACTTAGAAGTCTTCTTTTTAAGAAATATTCATGCAAGAACAGTGTTTTTTATCTCTTTAATATTCTTCGAGAAAACTTGGAGTTTTAAGTGTATATTTTTATATATTGCTAATGTATTTATATCATGCGTGGAAGAATTTTTAACTTGCATGGTTAAATATATATTAATTTTAGAAGTCTATGTATTGAAATTTATTAATTCATTTTCCTCCAAAGATTTGTAATTTTCCACTAATTTAGATCAAATTTATATATTTTATTAATACCTTATTAACTGGTGCAGACAGCAAAGCCCAGTTTCAGTTTCTCCATAGGGAAGATCAAAACGGAGATGATGAGTCGGGAGAATGGATTTCTTCAGCCACTGAAAAATGTATAATTTATTTCCCATATTGTCCTAATGCATATTGCTTACTTGGTTTTGGATATTTTATGTGAGTATACTTGTGATAAACGTTGATTTATGGATTCGTAGGCAGCAAAAGTGTTGAAATTTCGAAAAGGAGCAATCAGCAACTTGGATCAAAATGGTTCCGATTACATTCCGATGAGGAAGGAGTTAGCATATGAAGATTGTGAACGAAGAGAGACTATATTGAGCAATACTCACGCAGAATGTGCAGCCAATTTACCGAATTTAAAATCAGTGAACGTTGAAGATACTCAGTCAGATTCTCAGAAATCGCCCTCACCAAGCAAAGGTGAAAACGATTCAAACATGATTCGATGGGAAGATCTACAACTAATGGAGGACATTGGGCAAGGTAAAGCTTATGACCTAAATTTTCGGATTCAAAAACAAACCAAATTTCGACTCATGTTTAGAAGATTATGTTACTTGAATTCGATTTTGACTCATGTTTGAATCAATTATTTGTGTTTTTTTTCAGGCTCATTTGCAACTGTGTATCGTGGTATCTGGAATGGATCGGTATGTCACCGAATTCTGTGAATAATCTGAAGAACATATCATTATTATCTCATCCATGATGCATGTTCTTTTCTTCTTAATTTTTCAGGATGTTGCAGTTAAGGTGTATTATGGGAATCAGTATAGTGAGGCGACTTTGCTCGACTACAAAAAAGAGGTTTCACAGCATTATATATAACGTTGTGTTTGATGATTGGTTTTATCATTTATGTATCCTTACTTTAAATTTCTGTATATTATTCAGATTGATATAATGAGAAGATTACGACATCCAAATGTATTGCTGTTTATGGGAGCAGTGTGCTCACAGGAAAAACTCGCCATTGTCACTGAGTACTTGCCCAGGTATATCTTATCTATACATAATATATAAATCAATCTGTGGATCGAGAAATATCCCATTTGTCAATTTTGAAGTGTTCCTTATAAAACTATTATTAATTTGAAATACGTTATTGCGTGGAATATGATCAGGGGAAGTTTATTCAAAACACTTCATAGGAACAACCAATCGTTGGACATCAAACGGCGTCTGAGGATGGCTGTTGATGTGGTATGTTCTCTTTTTCATTTCCTTACACACAATTTTAGCTGTTCGATTACTTTAGGAGAAATATTGTTTAATGGGTTAACCTCATTTCCCTCATGTAAAGATGTAGAGGCCTCGAGGGAAAAAAAATAAATAAATTATCTGCTTACATCCAAACAAGTTTGAATTTTTTTTTGCAATTTCGTTTCAATAAAAAATTCTTGGAATAAATCGAGTGTTGTTAGTATTAGCCATTTGGAACGCCGTATGGCTGAAACTAATCATTTTCGGATTTTCAGGCGAGAGGGATGAACTATTTGCATCACCGGAATCCTCCCATAGTACATAGAGACTTAAAATCGTCAAACCTTCTTGTCGATAAAAGCTGGACCGTTAAGGTAAAAAAGTCTTCAAAATCGGTAATCCGTTGTATCATTTACTGCAATGAAAGATTTAGGAAAATCCCGTTACATATTTTTTGTTTCGTTTCAGGTTGGAGACTTTGGCTTATCGAAGTTAAAACATGCAACTTTCTTAACGGCAAAATCAGGACGAGGCACAGTTAATATTTTCATTCGATAATTAGCTGTTCATCTTTTTATTGGCTATGAATACTTTGCCTTACTATTATGAAATTATTACAGCCTCAATGGATGGCACCTGAAGTCCTTCGAAACGAGCCTTCGACAGAAAAGTAATCTTCGAAAATGCATTGCAAATACTTTATACAACCCAATATGTTGTTTTTTTTTTTTTTGGAATTAATATGTTTGGAATTACGAACAGATCGGATGTGTTCAGTTTTGGTGTGATTTTGTGGGAGCTGATGACTGAAAGCATTCCGTGGAGCGACCTCAATTCCTTACAGGTAAGACCTCAATATATTCATCGAATACAAATTTTGGGGTGTTTTTTTTATAATTAGGATCTCACTAGGGGTGTTTTTTTATAATTAGGATCTCACTAGGGGTGTTTATGAAATTTCCCATTTTTCTGTGACCGAAAAAAACCATTATTTTTCGTGTCTATTAACTTTACGGACCATGCGAGTTTCACGTGTCATTTTTCAGTAAGAAAACTAAATGCTCTTCAAAAAACGACCAAATGTGCCAAATTTTAGAAATTATAGTTCGAACTCAAATCCTATGAAGTGTGACAAAAAAAAAACGCATACATTCGCTTTATTTTATGGGATCCGAAAATGAAACAAATTTGTATCATATTCTCCGTTTTCTTGAACAGTTAATACTTAGCAAATGCTCTTCTTACTTCTTAATTTATAGTGACACCTTAATATATATTTTGTAAAAGGTTGTTGGAATAGTCGGGTTTATGGACCGAAGACTGGACATTCCCGAAAACATGGATCCTCGTGTTTCCTCGATCATCTCTGACTGCTGGCAAAGGTAAATCTATCTATATTTCTCTAGTTTTTATTCACATAATCATTATATACACAACTAACACAATTATTCTGCAAATTATACATCAACCTATCACTATTGATTTGACATATTTTACAACTTTCAACCTATTTTTAAAAACATAAATAAACAACTATCAAATTTCCATAATACACAATACCCGAGAAAATTTTAAAATTTTTATTTCAAAAATATAAACAAACAAAGCCTGAACTTTTTGGTTGAATAAAATGCAGCGATCCTGAGAATCGCCCATCGTTTGAAGATATAATCCGTAAAATGACAAATTTGGTTCATTCGGGTGCAGTGACAAACAGGCTAGCCTTAACGGGATAGAAGTAGGTTCTAATGCCCTCGTTTTTATTGCCCTTAGTATGTTTCGTTTTTCATGTTGTTTCTTTTTAATTGTTCGTTTTTCTTTGATCTTTCGATGAATGTGTAGAGAAAGACATGAAAGTATAGGGTCAAAATGCTCTTATATGCTTAATGGATAGGTGAAGGAAATTACTCCATGCATGAGTAGATCAATATAGTTTACATAATTTTGTTAACAAGTTATTAAATAGTTGTACCAAAATTAATTTTCTTTTATAGTTTCCACTTTCCATATATTAATTGTAGTTTGATTGTAATTTTTTAAAAATAGTTTCTATAGTTGATATCTTATTTTTCTCTTCTCTACATTGATGCATTCTTTAGGAGTATTTTCCTTTATTGCTTGTTCTTTGTAAATAAATATTGTAGGGGTGGCAATTGGGCGGGTTTGGTTGGTTTTGGGTCGGTTCCAATGGGTTGTTTGTTAAATGAGTTTGGTTTTTAAATGATTTTAAGGTGGAACCGAATTCAACCCAAAATGGAACTAAAATCAATCCAAAAGGGAACCAAGCCCAACCCGACTCAATACCTTACATTTTGTTAATTATAATTTAGATTATTGGACAACGATTTGGGCTTAACTTGAAATTTAGTTGGACCCAATTTGGAACCAAGTTGGAACCTAAGAACCAAATAAAATTTTCTTATGAACCAATTCAACCAAAATTGGGTAGGAACTGTTGGAACCGTGGTTCTGGAACCATTTTGCCACCCATAATATATTATTTTGGGAGAAAGATACGATGGTTATGGCTAGGGGCGTAAACGAGCTGAGCTTAGTGATTTTTCCAAGCTCAAGCTTGAGCTCGAGCCTTAATACACGAGCTCGTGTGTTTGGGTTCGAGCGCAAGCTCGAGCTCGTGCTCGAGCCGAGCCGAGCCGAGCCGAGCCGATTTTTTTAATTTTTTTAATTATTTAATATATATTTATTAATATAATAATAAAAATAATAATATATTAAAAAATAAAAAAGCTCGTAAGCTCGGCTTGAGAGCTTTTTTCAGAGACAAGTGAGCTCGGGATTGAGCTCGTGAATCTCGGCTCAGGCTCGTTCGAGCCGAATCAACTCGACTCGACTTACATCCCTCTAATTATGGCATCTAGACAAAATATCCGCTAGATTTTTCTTGTTGTATTGTATTATTATCCAAAAGATGTGTTGAATGTATCGAACTAATTTGATTCACCTTGTGCCTTAATCGAAATTGAAAATGAATTAAATGCTTTAAGTTAAAGTCCTGATTAAACTCAATTGAATATGAAAATTGCAAAACTAGTGAAAGCGTTCTAAAATAAATTTAATTCCCATTTAATAATTTTTTGGATGTAAATAAATTTATGAAGAGGGTTACTATATCATTTTTCCCGAAAAGATATAAATTCATGAATACAAATTTTATTTGGCAAATTGGACTCAATTATATTTAATTATTAATTAAATGGATCTAACATAAAATTTATAGTCGGTCACGTTTATGGTACGAACTCAATTTTCCAAGTAGCAAAACAAGAAAATTGGGGTTTTACATGTGATGACATGACGTAACAAATAAATCAACAGAACAAAGTCCCATAGGATTATTAGGCCTAGGTCAGGTCCTATATATAATATTATATATAAATATATGTAAAAATAGTAGAGAAATAAAATCAATGCACGTGATTTTGGATTTACAAAAGTGGAAATGTACTTTGCATTCCTTGTTTAATCACAAGTGATGTCAAGTCTTTTCAACTCAGACTTGGACTTAAGACAAAAGGTCAGATACAGTGGGCTGTCTCTTAATATTCACGAGATTAACCTTTATTATACTATTCCACATTTTCACATAATAATGATGTTTTTTTTTTTTTTTGTAAATTTGTGTCTAATTTCTTTAGTCAAGTAAATAATATATCATATATGATCACCTTAATAATATCTATAAAGACAATTTAGAAATATTATATGTGCAATACCTCCATAATATTTTAACTTAGAGAACTATATTATTCAATAAGCTATCAATATTTTAATAATTCAATATGTTTTGCTATTATTTCTGCTTTTTAAGGAGTTTTACAAATAAATTCAACTTTAAATTTTCAATTACTAATTTTATCAATTATTGTAAAGTTAAGCACTTATATAAAAGTAGCAATTATCATGTCACAATCACTAGCATCTTTAATAGGCTAATGAGATCATAGGCCTGATAATACCTACGTAACTAATATAGTAGGCTCTTACAATATTACCATTTCAAGATCTAATTTATTCCTGGTTTTTATTATTATTAAATGCCAGTATAGTGGAGAGATTAATTATACCAAAGAGAAAATAAAATTTGATACCCATTTGTCGATTTAATAACACACATATCTTTCATATTATTGACATTGCAATATTTCCAAACAAAATAATGTTTTTATATTCTTTTAGAGCCGACATGTAATTGTATTGATAATTCATTATATATACATTGTTGATAATTGACAATTGACCATTCCTTCTTCTTTTGTTTAAAAAATAATTTAGGAGTATTTAAAGAAGACCCTAACAATTTTTTATTTTATTTTGGAGACCAATTTTATGATTTTTGTTTTTGAATATTATAGTCAGCGTGACAATTGCAAGTTTGCAACCCCATGAGAATAGGAAGTGTTGCTAAGTCCTATTGGATCGATCGAGCAATATGGGTGGCCGGCTAATAAATGGTAGACTCTAAATATATATATATATATATATATATATATATATATATAACTCAATTTGATCACTATAATTACATTAAAATATTATTAATTCCTTTTAGACCAGACATTAAAAATTTGTAACTGGTAATTTGCACTTTACACCCTGAAAGGAGGGTTAATAGGCACTTTGCATCTTAAAAAAGAAATAATAGCACAACGCACCCTGAAATTAATTAAGTTTTGGCAAGTTGCACCCTATTTAATTTTTTAATCAAAATCTCATCTCAATAAGGGTAAAAAAAATTGATGCAATTTTTCGCTTTTCTAAATTAAAAAAGTATATAAAATTTGAAGACGACATTTGAGAACTTTAGAAATGGGGAACTTGTATTTTGCTTCATAATTGTATTATTTTGAGAATTTTTTATTTATTTTGCTAAAATTTTCATAAATGGAGCATATAATAATTTTGATATAAGTTGATTATTTTGCCTTTAGAAATTTATTTATATTTCAGGATGAATTTTCCCTTTCAAAATGAATTTTTTGGTTGAAAAATAAAATGAGGTGTAACTTGCCAAAACTTAATCAATTTCAGGGTGCGTTGTGCTATTATTTCTTTTTTAGGGTGCAAAGTGGCTATTAGTCCTCCTTTAAGGGTGCAAAGTGCAAATTACTCTAACTAAGAGTGTAAACGAGCCGAGCTCGGGTCTTAATATACGAGCTCGAACAAAGCGAGCCAGATTTTTAAAAAAATATAATATATATTTATTAATTATTTAATATATATTATTAATATAATAATACAAATAATAATATATTAAAATATAAAAAAGACAAATGGGCTCGGGCTCGAGCTCAACTAAAAGTCCGGACTTGTTCGAGCCAAATCGACTCAGGCTTGCAAGCTGGCTCGCCTCTACTTTCACCACTATTTGTAACCATTACCTCATATTAATTGACGAGCTCTTTATTCTCAAAAAATTGAATTCGACATTCAAATAAAATTAAATAAATTAACAACTAACATTGTAATGGTTTGGTTTTTAGCTATTGATAACTAAAAATTATTTTTCATTTGTTATCTAATTGTAAAAAAAGAAAACCAATAGCAACAATTTATTATTGAACATTAATTTTTATAACAGAGCGAGATTAATGAAGCTGACATTATTATCAATAGGGATAAATGCAAATAACCCCACGTGAAATATTTTATTGGCTGAAAACCCCCTGTAAAAAAAGTATAGGCTAAAAACCCCCTATGAAATTTTTAAACTGCATGAAACCCCATGTGAAAAAAAATATAGCATAAAACCCCATATGAAATTTTCAAATTGCATGAAACCCCATGTGAAAAAAATATAACCTAAAAATCCCTTATAAAATTTTACCATTACGAAATATAACTACATTAAAAATTAATTGTTGGATAAAGTATAATTAATATCCTAAAATTTAATTATTAGTACTATTAATTAATTTATAAATTTAAAAATTTTACAGGGTGTTTTTAAGCTATATTTTTTTCACATGAGGTTTTATGCAATTTAAAAATTTCATAGGGGAGTTTTTAGCCTATATTTTTTTCACAGGGGTTTTGAGCTAATAAAATATTTCATGTGGGGCTTATTTGCATTTATCCCTTATTAATAAAAGACCGATTCTATTTAATTCGATTTGTTATAAAATTATTTATTTAAACCAAAAAAAAAAATTCAAGTGGCAACTAAATTATTCCTCAGTAGTATTTAATAAATGCTTTTACTAATCCCAAAATTTGTTTCCTTTTGACCCCTCATCTCACCTTATTAAATCCACCATTTTCACTCTCTTCTCCAAACACAATAAAGCTTCCTATATCTTCTCCTTGAGCCCATAATCCACACACACACACACACACACACACACACACAAGATATGGGCAAAGCCTCTAAATGGTTCAGAGGTCTCTTGGGACTCAAGAAATGGGGTTCTGCAAAATCGCAGAAAAATCGCCAAAACCACGAGAACGACGTCGTCGATTCCGGCGTCGACAACGCTAGCAAACACGCTATCGCGGTCGCCGCTGCCACCGCCGCCGTCGCCGAGGCTGCCGTCGCGGCGGCGCAGGCTGCCGCGGCCGTGGTGAAGCTCACAAACAACGGGAGGAAGACAAGCAGCGATGTGAACGCCGCGGCGTGCGTTAGTCAAAGTGGCGCAGGTTACGGGAGCCGGGAGGTGTGGGCGGCCGTTATGATCCAGTCTCATTTTCGTGCTTATTTGGTTAGTAACTTAAAATTTCGTATTTATATCTATATACATATCTGTATATATTACATATATGTTCCATTTTTAACCATTTCACACACACACACACACACATATATATATATATATCAACAATGAATTTTGTATGCTTGCTTCTGTAAATTCTTGAACTCTTTTGAGATGATGTCGGTATGATCAAAGGCTAGATTGAATTCCCAGTGTGAACTAACAAATCCCACTTTGTTTTATTAATTTGATATAAATTAACAATCAATCCAATGCATATTAAAAACAAATAGTCTACTCTAATAATGTGGTAAATCCAGTATATATATATAATTTATATATATATATTAAGATATATTGGTAAAAGATGTAGTGGTTAAGGTGGAGTTTTCAGGGTAGCTGTTGAGAAACGGAATAATCTACAAATAGTACTTGTTAATTTATTGAATAGTCTTAAATAAGTTATTTAATGGGGTTTTTTGTCTACACATTGGTAGTTAGGGGTCGGTGCAATATTTCCATTTTTTGTTATTATATCAATTACTATTTTATAAAGTATTTTGTACTATTTCCCTTCCATGTCCACACTTTCACACCATTTCTCTAGTAACCCTTTTGACTTGCACCTAATCCATTCTCATTAATTACCAACACACCCTCTCAAATTGTTTATTTTACATAAATAGATCTTACTTTTTCTTCATTTTATAGTTTAGACTTTTACCTCAGAAGACTTCAAAAGTGAACTTCAAGTCTTCTATGGCGCCAACATTTTTCCAGATTTTATGAATTATTATTCCAATCCAAAGTATCACAAAATGCTTAGTTAATACTACATTTTTCTTTATTTAAGACTTTATTATTACGTAAAACTAATTAATTATTCCGATATTTCTATTTTTGATGTGAAATTTGCAGTCAAAAAAAGCTCTAAGGGCACTAAAAGCACTAGTGAAACTTCAAGCACTTGTTAGAGGGCACCTTGTGAGGAGGGAAACTGCATATGTTCTTCGACAACTACACGCACTTGTACGAGCACAGTCACGAGCTCGATCCGGGCGGGCCCACATTTCCGATTCGCCACATTCGAGCTTCAAAACCTCTCAATTCAATTATGCAGTATGAAAAATATTTCCTTTTCCCTCCTATATGTTTTTTGAACTTGAATTTGCTCATTTAGTGCATGATATAAAGATATATATAAAGTAGGGGATGGACCATTGACTTTTGCATTTCTAGTGTACAATATAATAGATAGTGTTACTTTTGAAATAAAAAAGATGGCAAGCTATTCAACTTATAAAGTTATATGAAACAAGTTTTGAGTCAACATTCTTTGTATACTTGAAGCTAACATAGGAGGATATTCAAGAATTTGATGGTTGGAAATATTTGAATTTCACTTAATTTATGGACTTTTGCATGAATTTTCATACTTATGAACACTTGTATGAACACAGTGCATTTGGATTGTAATAGTTAGTTCTGAATTTTGTTGATACAATGATGAATGCCTAAACTAGTTATACGAATTTATAGGGACCCGCAACTCCCGAGAAATTCGAGCATGTTAATCGGGCCAGGAATATGAAACACGAACACTTAACAACGGTTCTTAAGGTCTGTTCTCAATGCTTTTCTATCTATCATAAACACATTTCTCTTGATGATGATGATTATTTCTTTTCATCACTAATCACACATTCATTCTAAATGCAGAGAAATGATTCCAAATCGAACAGCAGAGTATCTTTCACAAGATCCCTCCCTAGAGACGATGTAATAAGTGACAAGATTCTCGAAGTAGACAGTGGGAATCCACACTTCATGCCCAAACACAAACGAAACCTCTTCCATTCTTCTCATTCAGACCAAAACTGTTCAACATCAAAAGACTCGACAGCCCGTAATTCAGTTCTAAGCCCATCATGCGGTGAAGTTCAATCTTTACCACAAGATGTTGATCAAAGCCCAGAATTCTATTCAGCCTCATCCATGGGCTCCAAAAGAGGGCCATTTACGCCCACCAAAAGTGACGGGTCAAAAAGCTGTCTAAGCGGGTATTCGGATCATCCAAATTACATGGCTTATACTGAATCATCTAAAGCTAAGGCTAGGTCTCTTAGTGCCCCAAAACAAAGGCCTGTTCAGTACGAAAGATCAAGTTCAACTAAGAGATACTCTGTTCATGGATATGGTGAGTTGAAATCGTCTAACTTTGCTAACAAAGCTTACCCTGGATCAGGGCGTTTGGATAGGCTTGGAATGCCCATAAGAGGAGATGTTAGTGGATTTAGTGGTGGTTTACAATGTCATAGATATTAGTATGTTTTTGGGTTGGATTTTGTTTTGGTTAAGGTTATTTACTAATTGCTAACTAATGTGGCTAGATTATAGTTTTTTGTGACCCGGGTTGGTTTTGATTGTTGTCGTGAAGTAGGTTAAGGGTTATCGTTTGATGTTAAGAGTAACTCAAAAGCATTATAATCGGCAAATGTATTGTAATTGAATTTTCGACACCAATTTATGTTAAGTGCCATCAACAAACAAAGGTTTCACAATGCAAAAAATGAGCCCTTTTTAAAATATGCAGTACAGATTGTCATATACAATTTTGGAATTCAATACAACAAGATCAGCATATGAACGGCTACAATAGTATATAAACAACAAAAGAATTTATACTTGAATATATATATATATATAACTATAGGAAATAATACTTCAGTTGTTACACTTCCATCTTGATGTAGGCACACAGCTTAGATAATGACACCAGCTACATTTGTCGTTCCCGTTTTCTCCCTTAAACAGCGTTACCAATCCCACTGTAAATCTGCAAAATAATTTGAATAAACCATTTTGATCCTAAAAATGTCCCTTACTAAGAGTTGCAAAAGTTATAAATGTATATGATATTTGAAAGGGCTTTGGCCCTTTTGATTCACCAAATTACATACATCTCTCGAGGGAGATAGCACTCTGGGCAACAACATCAAAAAAACGACTTAGGAAAAATTGCAAATTTAGTCCTCATTCGATGGGTCAACTTGCAATTTTATTGTCAATGTTTACAAACTTGCAAAATTAGTTCTCTCTAATGCATCTTTTTGCATGTTAATATCTCCAACTGTTAAAACAATGAAAATGCGAGTTTGGTCACGTGCCCTACACATGATGAACACTGAATTTAACTGTGCATTCATTCCATGTACGAAATTCCATCAAAATTACAAAAAGGCGCAAAATTCCATGCGCGAAATTGACCTGTTTTCCAACGGATGGGATCAAAATTGTAAAAAAAAGTGCATCCCATGAGACTAATTCTGCGAGTTTATAAACATGACTAAAAAATTACAAAAATGTCATGTCCTATGGAACCAATATTGCGATTTTCCCGTTAAGTATATGTAGTCCAAGATTAGTGATAGAAATAAGAAAAAACTTACCCGACAATCAACAAAATAGTGGCGAAAATCCAGAAAACATATTGGAAGACTGTATACTTGGACTTGAGACGAAGATTAGATGGGCGATGTTGGTTTTCTGACCAACCAAACTGGGGTCGGACCAGTAAAATAAATCCAAGTAAGAAACCAGTTGAAAACCCTCCAATGTGTGCAAAATTGTCGACGTGTGGGAGAATTCCAACAGCCAAGTTAATTGCAATGATCATGACCAGAGTGAAAAGGGCTGCTGCCTACAAGAACAAGATGATTTATCATAATGAGCTCCAAAAAATAGAATTTATCATAATTGGTTCGAAAAGATAGAATTTCTGAAAGATGTCCAATGATAAAGTGAAATGGATGGAGCCTTGAAAACCAAATAAAACGCAAAAAGATCTTATTCTCATAAGCTCATGCCTCAGTGATAATCCATATGCCCAAAAATTTATTGTTTTTATTTTGTCAAATGTGTCCCAAAATAAGATTTCATTCCCTAAACAGAAGCCGTTTTCCCCCTAGAAATACCCTCTCAATGATATGGCACCACTATTTTCAAGCCAATACCGTAAAGATAGCAACTTTGTTTTACCTTTTCAGTATATCTAAACATTCGTAAAACGAGATATAGAATATTGGTATTAAGGGAACATGTTATTTATAAGCTCAATGCTAGGATAAGAACAGTAACAAGCACATGTTACCTTGTTAGCATAAATAGTCCAGTTGGTAAGTAACTCAGATAACATTGCTCCAAGAAGTCCAAATAGAGCACCAGAAGCTCCAACAGAGATACTCCTCTGAATAAATAACGAAGATAATATGCTCCCACCAATTCCCGAAAACAAGTAAATTGCCCCTACTCGTACTGCATAACAAAATGTAGAATAATAACACTACGGAATAGTTTGGATGAAAATAAAATATTGAAAATGGGATTCAAAAACGTAAACAAACAAGGCCTTAGTTGCTTACCAAATCCAAATTGCTGCTCTAGACGAATTCCAATGAACACTAAACTCAGCATGTTTGCAAGTAAATGGATAACACCAGCATGCAGCCAGATACATGTTATGAGCCTCCAAGCTTGGTTTTGGTGCACTATTTTGTCCCATTCAAGTGCTCCGAGTTTTTCTAAGCTGCATTGCAGAAGCAGATATGACGTGAATGAAAGAGATGAAATAAATTACTTTTTTGAAAGAAAACTGTTATTTTTTTAAAAAAAAAATCATGAGGGCATACACGAGAAGACCTACTATAATAACCAAATGTTGTGTTTGCATAAGATTTGAGAGCCGAGGACTTCAACACCATAACATAAATCCAAAGATTTTTGTCGATAATTTCTGGTTACAAATTACAATTGAATCAAATCCTATTGAAGCTCAATATTGAGTTATTTTTCTATGATTGGACAGCAAATCTATCTAATCAAGTCATCTAAGTCATTTTACCAAATCCAAATCCTTTGACCCACAGCAACCTAAGATTCTGTACCCAGTTTGTTTTTACAATGGGGTAAAGCAAACACGGTTTCTTGTTCTTTCAATAATAACAAACGCGAAAACAGGAAATGGAAATAATAATGCCAAATAAGGGGAAAAACACTTGCAACTTTTCTTTTTCATCAAGTTACAAAATGGGAATTAACAAGAACTTGTTCCCGAAAAACCACACGTTTTTATATTTTCGAACAATTATCATTTCTGTTATTGGGTGATTACTCGCATCATTATCTGCACCTGCAATTAATTCTAACACCACAAACATCTTATGTTTTCACATTCTTTATGCAGTTTAGTTGACTACATCTAAATTTCTTGAACTTAAATGGCTGATGAATTTCTTGAAAGAACGTCTCACAACGGTGAACTTCAAATTTTGAAGCTAAAAAAAACTACATCTAAATACTACCAACATAGATTGAACAAGTCAAAAGGAGAGATATAATTCGAATAGAAATAATGAGCAAAATTAGAGATATCAATACAAAGATTATAGCATAATAGGAAATCAAAAGCCTCACATTCAATTCCATCTTTAAGATCCCAAATCAAATAACATAGCAACAAAATTAACCCCAAAAAAATGTTTCTGTAAAGAAGAATTTTTCCATTAATATCCATTAGAAAAAACCCTTCATTGAACAATCAAAGAAACTAAGTCTACCCATCATTATCAATCAAAGTAATAAACTTTTGAAGGACCACAATCAAACCCAACTCAAATTAGCAACTGACAAATAAGGAAAAATCTAAAAAAATCAACAATTATTAAAAAAGAAAAAAAAAAGGAAAATGAAAGGGACTTTACGCTGAAGAAGAAGGGCCAAGAAGAGGGTTTTCTCTAAGGGGCTGAAATGAGAGCCTGCCAAGAAACTTAGCAACACAATCGCCATTTCGATTCTGATTATTGTTGTGAACTGGACAATTGTTAACAAACATGATCACCACAAACATTGCAACATTTGCGACAACAATCATGGGCACTAGCCATGAAGTCCACTGGCTGTCTGAATGTTCCATTTCGTATGTTGCTGATCCTGTTGCTGGTGCTGCTGTTTGTGGGTAGGTTTGGTTTCTGTTCTTGGTTGATGTACTTGTACCTCTCTCCAGATCTCCATTTCCCATCATTCTTATTTACACTATCTGAATCTATATGTATATAATCTATATGTATGTATATGTAATTTGAGTAGTTTTGGAAATCTGAATTGAATTATGGGCAGTTTAAGAGATGGGTTACTATAGATTGGGAGAGAGAGATTCAAGAGCTGTTGCTTGTCTTTTCAAATTCATTGAGTTTATTGCTGTTCTTTACCTTTTATAATTGCTTTTTCTTGGTGAGTTATGGCGAGATAGGAGGAAGTTTCATGGGGTGGTTTATTTTCACATGGGATTCTCCATTAAGACTAAGACAGTGTTTGGCCAGCTTTTTTTTTTTTTTTTTTTATAAGATATTATATTAGAGAGCTCATATTTATATTATATGATAATTAATTTAATAAAATAATTTATAGATTTTTCAAAACAAGCTGTTACAAGCTTATAAACACTATAAAAAAAAATAAGAGATCCCCAACTTATTAAGATATTATGAAATAGAGTTTATAAGCTCCAAAAACATTAAAAATTTATAAGTGTTTAACCAACCAATCTCTAAGAGAGTGTGTTTTGTCTAATCTTATATGTTTTTTTGACATAACTTATAAGTTAATGTAAAGTGTTTTGTTAACTTTTTTGTAAAACAATTTATAAACTTTTAAAATAAAATGTTTATAGTTTATACGTTCATAAAATGCGAGTATTTTAACTTATTTTTCAAGAACTTTAAAGCTCTAAAACAATTATTTATAAACATTAAGAGTTCATAATTTTTTTTAAAAAAAAATCCTAACCAATCTACTCACGTTGTTGAGAGAGGGGTATTTGGTTTTTTTTGAAGCTACAACTTTTCTCTTCTTGTTTGATAAACAATGCAAAGGCAAAGTGGCCAAGAAGTAGAATACAAGTAGAAAATCTCTAGACGGTTTATAATTTATATAGAGAGTAATAATTTAATCACAATTGGATTATAACTTATAAGGCTGATTTCATCAATTTTGTTTCCACTTATTTGTAAAGTGAAAATTCAGTAGTAATTATTACACACCTGGTTGAAATTGTGCTTATCTAAAAAACCTTACTTGTCACAATGCAATTTAAAATATAAATCTATGTGATTTTATATATTTCAGATTTTTTTTTTGTTTAGTAGTCCATACTAGTTGTTAATCATGAGGAAATGGAATAATTAGGCAGAGAGAATATTGAATGATTGTATTGTTTAATGAATAAATGTGTTCTCATGAACTGAAAAAAATAAAATGAGAATGTGATGATTGTATAAATTAATAAAAGTAAAGTTTGAAGAGCTTAACCATGTGGGTAAAAGAGAGCACTGTTGTTGCATAAGCTTCAGCCTTCATTTAACTCTACAATACATTATTCAAAAAGTGCATCAAATATATCTAAGCTTGCCATCACCATAAACATGACAAACCTACATTATTGGAATAGATACATTTTAATACAATATGAAGTTCCCTAATATACAATGTGCAAAAAAAGCTTATGTTTGCTACACTTCCAGCAACTCTACAGCCCTCATTCGTGAAAACGAGAGCTAAAGATACAACAAAAATTCAGTATTAAAGTACACAATCGTCGCATAAAGATCAACTTTAGAGCAAGAAATAATATAAACTACTTATAACAAAGCAAAATCCATGTCTAACACAGCATGCAAGCTAATGCTCGAAAACAGTACTAGAACAAAACAATGTATATTCCAATATGCTTCGTATATAAACTTACGAGGATATATAAGACGAATGGACGAGAAATTAACGCTTGCCACCACCACCTCCAAGCTTAGGACCCTTTGGTGCAGCACCCTTGGGCACATTACTCTTACCTGTCTTCTGCTTAGACATCACTTCTGCCTTTTTAGCTTTCTTCTCATCCTTTGTTTTTTTAATTCTCTACTTAATTTCACTGAGGATAGAAACAATGACTCATGATGTGTTCGAAAATCATAGACTCACCAACAACATAATGATAATTTAAAAGTATATACTCGCGTTAACGTCTATTGGCATGAGGGATTCATAAAAGATTTAGAACAAATAAATATACCGTAAAGCAGCTTCACGAGCAGCATCACGGACTTCAGGCTTTTCAGTTCTTCTCTTCTGAATAACTTCCAAAGTGGCACCAACAATGGACCTTGAGTATGGCTTCTTGGTGGCTCTGCGCCTCTTCTTCACAGCTTCGGCTGCAGCATCCTGTGAATAGTGAAAAAACCATTCAATAAAAACAATCGTAAAGAACTAAGGGTGTGTTTGGATCGAGTGATTTGGATTTGGGGAGGGAATTTGGAGGAAGGATTTGAAATGACACTAAAATTGGCGTAATTTGAAATCCACCATAGTTGTAAACAAATAGCTCAAAATAAATACCAATGGATTTGAAATCCATCATAACATGAATTCATCCAAACAAACTTAAATGGATTTGTTGATGAATTTGAAATCCATAGTTTTCAAATCCTTCAATCCAAACACACCGTAAAAATTATCCAAGTAAAGAAAAGGGGTGGAAACAGATAGTAGACAGCTTATAGAGTAATTTACCTTCTTATGTTGTTTGCGATACATAGCAGTCCAAGTAAGTTTTGCAGGCCTCAGGCGGTTGTGGAAATACCTCTTGCATTTTGAGTTAGCAAAGAGGAAAACCTAAAACATGCCAGAAAGAATGAAGACCTTTCAGAAAGTAGAGAATTAATGTTGAACAAAAACTGCATCATAGTACCAAAAAGATGAAAACTTATTCTAAGCTAAAAAGAATTGCTTCACAGCCAGCTCGTCAAACCCACCTGTGAGTCTGACCGAATAAATCTGATGCCCTTTCCAGGGTATATCTTGGCACCACTAAAACGGCAAAGCTCCGTCCTGATAAAGCAGGCACAATAGTACGTATAAATTTTACTGAACAAAATGTTCAGAACTAAAATCAAATGCCAAACTTGTAGTAGACAATATAACCAATCACCAAACTATATGCCCTTAGAATCAAACTACCACATGCCAAACTACCAGAATCAAAATGTTGAATAAAGATGGGTATCCGAAACTGCACATGGCTTAAGGATCTCTCTCCAAGAGTTCTACATTAGGTAGATAGGTAATATCACCCCTGGAAGCCTTCACATGTTAACATAATACTGGTAATATTGTTCTATTAGGTTGTGTTTGGATTAAAAGACTATTTACAAGTCCATTGGGCTCGTTCGGATGATTTGTAAGCGTAATTAGTTCCAAATCCAGTCACTTTGAACTATTTTCTCAATCACTATGGTGGATTTCAAATGACTAAATATTAAAGTCATCTAAAATTCTATATCCAAATCCACTCCTCAATCCAAACACACCCTTAGAAAATCCACTCCTCAATCCAAACACACCCTTAGAAAATCCACAATGACATCAACTTGATTCACTTAGCAATCCAAAGTTTTAAAACCCATACAAAATAACTCATGAAAATCAAAAGGAAATTTGTTCTTTTCAACATACTCAGTACCCCCACCACTGCAAAACCACCAACCAATTTACAAAATTTATACATTACTTCATTTTACTAAGCAATTAAATTTTGCACCATGGCTATAAGCTGAACATGTAAGATTAAAAGGAGAATGAAAAATGAAATACAATAAATTCCTACAAGCATCAATCAACTAATTATGAGTACTTAAAGCATCAAACATCATATGCCACCACAATTACAAGAATCCATAATATCAAAACCGATCTTCAAATGCAAAGCAATTACAGGTTCAAATGTTCAATTTATACAATTACGACTAAACAGAGAGAAAGGATGAAAGGGTGTTACTTGAGAACCATTGTTGTCAACTGCTTTGTGTGCTTGCTTGATTCTCAACAATTGCTGAAACCCTAAATCCCCCGCCAATACAAAATGTTCCCAGCTCTAAGATGCAGTACGACGTAGTTTTGATGTTCATGGGCCTTCTAAAACAAAAGCCAATTTTTAGATGTAAAGAGAAATATGGGCTTTGTTTTGGGCCTGTTTTGGCCCAAAAATTTAAATATTTCGTAGGGATGACAATAATAAAACGCACAACCTCCTATTTTTTTTTTATGACAAGGGAACCCGCAGCCGCTACCGTTAGGTGCGCACTGGGTAAACCCCGCTCTTGTGCAATAGCCTGCAAACCACACAAGAGAGGTAAACCAGCCTAGGTTACCCATAGCTGACAGGCTCACAGTAGAGAAGCACAACCTCCTATTTAACTTTATTGCAAGACTGTTAAGCAATTCAATAGTTTTTTAATTGATACAATCAAATCAAGACACTTGTAAATCGTTATTTATGTCACTCTAAAATTTTAGTACACAATAACTATTATTTTCACTAAAAGCAATCTTAACCATACGTTTTGAAAATTGACCATGTGAACTGATGAATTTGAACTAAAAATTGACATTACCTGAAATAATTCCATTATTGGTTGGAAGGACTAAAGCAAGCCAAATAAGACATTCCATTTTGAAATTGAATTTAAGCATCCAATTATCCCCTCAACTTTTCAACAAATTAAATGACAAATTTCCATTATCATCTAATTAAACATGAAGCAATAGCGGTTCTACGTAGATGCAATTCAATCACTACAGAGCCCCCAATTTGATGCAATCTTGTAAAACAGAGCTAAAGATACTACTACCAAATGCTCTAAAGTAAGGTAATGTATAAAGATCAACTAAGCAAGAAGAAATAGTATAGACTAGTCTTAACAAAACAAAATCCAGGACTAACACAGCAGTGCAGCTAATACTTGAAAACAAATAAAATTCACTTGTCAACAACAAAATCAGTACCAAAAAGTAAGGGAACAGAACAATTTCTATTCCAATATGCTTCATATATAGAAGCAATTACAAGCTTAAGATGGAGAACGAAATTAGCGCTTGCCGCCACCACCTCCAAGCTTAGGACCCTTTGGTGCAGCACCCTTGGGCACATTACTCTTACTAGTCTTCTGCTTAGACATCACCTCTGCCTTTTTAGCTTTCTTCTCATCCTTCGTTTTCTTAATTCTCTCCTTAATTTCACTGAGGATTGAAACACAAACTCATGATGTGTTCTAAAATCATATAATCACAATAACATAATGATAATTTGAAAGAATATACACGCATTAACATTTATTGGCACGAGGGATTCATGAAAGATTTAGAACAAATAAATATACCGTAGAGCAGCTTCACGGGCAGCATCACGGACTTCGGGCTTTTCAGCTCTTCTCTTCTGAATAACTTCCAAAGTGGCACCAACTATGGACCTTGAGTATGGCTTCTTGGTGGCTCTGCGCCTCTTCTTCACAGCTTCAGCTGCTGCATCCTGTGAATCAGTGAAAAAGATATTCAATAAAAATATCCGTAAAGGGCTAAACCTCTTCCAAGTATAAGAAGGGACAAAAGCAGATAGTAGAAGAATTATAAAGGAATTTGCCTTCTTATGTTGTTTGCGATACATAGCAGTCCAAGTAAGTTTTGCAGGCCTCAGGCGGTTGTGGAAGTACCTCTTGCATTTTGAGTTAGCAAAGAGGAAAACCTAAAACATGTCAAAAAGAATGAAGACCTTAAAAAAGATGGAGAATTAGAGGTTAACTAAAACTGCAATGAGAATTGATATAAAGGACAACAAACTAGATTTTGCTAAGCGATAGCAACACAATCAAGCCTTAACCCACCTGGGAGTCTGACCGAATAAATCTGATTCCCTTTCCTGGGTATATCTTGGCACCACTGAAACGGCAAAGCTCCGTCCTGAAACCAAATAAAATTTTCAGAACGGAGGTCGTACACAATGTCTAAGTGCAATAGAAGGCAAACTCGTGGTATAATATAAGCAATCAGTCAGTCATTCCAGACCATGAAAATCAAACAAATGAATAAATCTTCATAATCGAAGCGATGGGGTGAGGGTGGCTCCCCAAGAGCTCTACATTAGGATTTAGGCAGATAGATCAACTCACCCATGGAAGGCTCCACATGTTATTTGATACGGATACTAATGTTCTATTACCAAACCCACAAATTTTCAGGAAATAAAAGTATGCTTGTGGTAAGCTACAACCACTCGAACTTAGACTGACTTAGCAGCTCGATATTGCCCTGACACTATGGGGCATCTCAGATATATAGAGTAGAATTGAGAAAATTCCCTCCCTACTGTTACAAACATATAATTCCAAGGTAAATAAACAAAATAGATCGAACCGAGTGTGTCTTATCATCGAAAGGGGAAAAATGATTATATCAAACATTACATAATCCTATGAGCTGGACATTTCCAAACACATCAAAGTAAAACTTAAAACAAATCAAACCCTAAAACACCATAAGCACGTCTTACTACCACAGGTTTACATTACCCTTTCATTAATTATCAAACCATTAGACTTCGCACATGAATTTTTCGCTGAAACAGTAAGATACACAAACAATAGCAATTCATAATATGCATCAATCAAACTAATAAAAACTCTAACAACATATGCCTCCATTAATTTCGCATGTGAATATGAAATATAGAGATAGGAAGAGAAATTACTTGAGCACCATGGTTGTGAGCTGTTGTTGTGGTAGCCGCGCTTGGTAATTTCTATGGAGGTCGATGAAATTGAAACCCTAAAGCAGCAGTATAATATAATGTAATACGTAGTATTAATATTGGGCCCTATCAGGAAGGGAAAGCCCATACTCCTTTATTCAATGAATATTAGGCCTGTTATATCAGGCAGCCCAGGTCCAATGGACATATCGAGTCTAATAGTTTAACGGAGTTAAGGTGTAAATTGAGTCGAATTTATTAAAACACCTATTATTTTTTAAATATACCCAAATCCAAATCACTCGATCCAAACGCAACATTAGTGAATATCTATAATGCACATATAAAATCATTTACACAATGAGCAACACTAATTTTTGAAAAGAAACACACCATATTAGAATAAAAAATCTTATCCCAACATACATTACATGAAGATAAAAAGTAAAAACTGTAATTTAACGACATATCATATCACAAAACACAAGGCACCAAAGCTCTTGTTAAACTATTTATGATTGTTCACAATTCATCTTGCTGAAACATACCAAAATGTAAGCAAATAACATGCAAGAAGAATCATACACTACTCAAAATGTTATCATTTCAACAGCAAGTCTACAGAAAACTAGGCATTATCCATGGCCCAAATGTCGAAAACTCTATCCCACTTGCGAAACTAAGCTGCTTTGGCTGTTTCACGAACCAACGCAAGCTTCGCTAACAAACCACACAACTGAAGATATGAACCCACTCCCTCACATATTCTCATGTGGGCAAATCCAGTTTCCTGTAAAACCATCAGAAAGAGAAGGCTTAAAAGGACTATAGAAAAGAAATAGATAATTATTTTGATATCTCGGGACAAATTTACAAAAACCTTCATGAATTCCAGCTTCAAGTACTCAGCCATATCATAGTTCTTTATGATTCGGAAAAGGGTTGTGATTATATCGGTAGGAGAATATCCCAAATCATAAAGCTGTTTTAGTCCACCACAAGCATCATCGAATTTCCCCTCAATTACATGGCATACCATGTTCTTCACATGCAAGGGATGTGGCTGATCACAAACCTGGAAGAAAACCAAAAAAGTAAGGAGTGATTTCATGCAGCTTTAAAAATTAAAACTAAAAAAATGATTATCTTCAAGCCTCGTGACCTTGAAAACATTTTCTTGATTTACAAACCCGAACCCACTGTTTGTTGCTTGCAAGTTATTCAATGCTTGCCTCATATCACCATCAGCAGTGAAAATAATTGCTTCAAGACCTTCTGGAACATAAGGTACCTATAGCAATGTAAAGTATGTCAGTTTTGGACAAATACAAATGATCATTACAGAACTGGGATAAATTAGTAAATGTTTGAAATTTCGAATAAAGAAAGTTTCACATAATATATGTATCAATATGGAGACATTTCAGCTTTACTCGTGTGTCACCGCCGGAAAGATGACAGTAAAAATTGAATGACATTAAATAAAGGTGTTTGCTAGGTCGTCTAGGAAATATGTTAATTAGACAAATCCTAACATGCAAAATGATTTTTGTTGCATCATTCCTGAAGACAAAAGGAGAAGGGGACAAATTTTTGCCAATCAATTGGTTGAACAGTACACTATACAACATAGAATAAAAGATGTATGAACGCCTTGAAATATTGGAAGTGTAAGATTGGCTTTAAGGATTGAGTTAGAAAAAATGAAAAGCTAAACATTCAAAGAACCTCCTAAAAGTATTTGGTGTTGTCACCGCAAATTCCCCAAGTCCAAAAGAGTAAAGTGGAATTTTGCAGCAAAATGACTTTTTGTGAAGAAAATAAACATGATACCAATCTTACTCGACTTTTGAATTTTGACATGAAAAAAGTGACAGAACAATTATGTATTTGTGATGTCGGAAATGTGACCGGTAACATACAAATTAAGTGCAAATGATACAACAGAACTACTACATACATTCAAATATAGGGAACATTTTCACCTTTTCTGCTGCGACCACCACCATCAGACGGCCAAGGATCTCTTGATCAGATAGTCTAGAAAACCGGACAAGGGCACATCTACTCTGGATAGGCTCAATAATTTTTGCAGATGTGTTACAAGCAAGTCCAAAACGTGTAGAATTTGAATATATTTCCATCGTCCTCCTCAAGGCTTGTTGAGCTCCAGATGTCATGCTAATTTACATTTAATAGGGCAAAAGAGAGAAAAGCTTAGCACAAAATATAAGTAAGCAAGTACAGTTAAGACTGGGCCTGAATATCCAAAATGCAGTAAACCCACTCGTGAATATATTTAATGAGTCAGGTTATATCATTAAATATGAAATAAAAAGGCATGAAGGAGGTTGAATTTAAAATGGCCATAATTCCCAACATTCAGTTAGAGCAGAACTGCATTCATAAAACCACTCACCTGTCAGCTTCATCCAAAATAACTATTTTGTGCCTTCCAGGGGGCAAAGTGACTTTCTTCTGGGCAAACATCTTTATTTTGTTTCTCACAACATCAATCCCCCTGGTCAAGGTAGCATACATAAAGAATTTATAATCAAAGCAACCAAAATTGACAATAAACTAGAGAAATCAGAGTAGCAAAATATTTTACTTACCGGTCATCTGATGCATTTAGCTCTAAAACTGCCTCTCTATAATTTGGTCCTAGAAGTTCATGAGCTAGCGCCAATATACTAGTAGTCTTGCCAGTTCCGGGAGGACCCTGCAAAATAGTATTCAAGAGTACTCAGTGACAACATATAATTCTCGTACGCCCCAAGTGATGCGACTTTTCTGAAAGTTCGATGTGCTGCGATAGTGAATCTGCTCTTGAATTAACATATTTCAATGATTTGGGAGATAATTTAGTACAAAACCAATTTCATATGATAATTAGGAGTTTGCAGGAAACTAAAAGTCATACACTTCTAAATAGTAAATACCAAAATCTTGATGCACCAAAATTTCATATAGGAAATGAAATTTCACCATTTTGGACAGGAAGTGAGAGCCAAAACAAACCCCAAATTAAAAATCAGACATAAGAAATTCTTCTCGAACCCACAATCACGCTGCACTCCCATTTATACAGACTAGAATCTCAAAATTAACAAGGAAACATAGAAAGGAAAAACTGGGAAGATGCAACTCCTGAGCATAATAATACAACATCAATATGCAGCACCCTACAACAATTTGCAATCACCAAAATAAAATACCAGCAGACACTATTAGCAATGCTTTGTATAAAAATTTCACCAATTTGTAAATAAAGCAAGATTCAGAACAAGCCCAAAACTCAGAATCAAACTTTAAAAGTTCATCTCGAAACCCAATTATACCGCACTCCCATGTATGCAGACAATTAGCTCAAAATTAACAAGTAAAACAAAATAAAAGGTTAACATATATAGGAGAAATTGAAAAATGCAACAGCCAAAACATTAGATACAACACTGACATGCAGCAACATATAACATTTAAAACCACCAAAACAAAATCCAAAAAACCTAATCACTCTTCTTCCGAAGTACTTTCCCAAAAAAATAGACGCCATTCCCAATTCGCAATACCCTAAATTCTCCAATCCCTTCCAAACTTGTTACATTTTAACAAAAATATACAATAAATTAAAGTAAAATAGAATAGAAGTAATACAAAATGCTTACAGCTAAAATGAGGTTGGGCATGTTTCCGTCACGCGCAATGACTTGAAGCCTAGCAACAGCGTCCTCGTTGCCGACGATGTCGACCACCTTGCTCGGCCGATACTTCTCTACCCAAGGCATCTCAGGGCCCACCGCCGGTAAAGAGGAAGAAGATGACGCCATAGATGATTTTGTGAAGGGTTTGTGTTTCAGTTGATCAAAAAAGTTAAAACCCTCGATGGTATACGGGGCGGGAGATTTTTGCCTTTTGTTCTTACCACTTCTTACCGGGCTTTTTTGATATAACCCCCGAGGTATGTAGCTTTGGCAAACAACCCCCGAAGGTTTGAAATTTTGGCAAACAACCCCCGAAGGTTTGAAATTTTGGTAGACAACCATTTCTGGTTAGATGATCCTTAGTCAACAGTTAAGTCATGGACAAAATTGTAATCTAATAATTCCAAACAAATATATTAATTTTCAATGTATTTATTTGGAATTAATAAAATTAATATATTTGTTTGGAATTATTAAATTACAATTTTACAAATAAATAAAATTAATAAAATTAATATATTTATTTAATATATTTGTTTGGAATTATTAAATTATAATTTTGCAAATAAATAAAATTAATATGTATTTATTTTCAATGTAATATTAATATATTTGTTTGGAATTATTAAATTACAATTTTGAAAATAAATAAAATTAATATATTTATTTAATATATTTGTTTGGAATTAATTACAATTTTGCAAATAAATAAAATTAATAAAATTAATATGTATTTATTTTCAATATAATTCCAAATAAATACATTGAAAATTAATATATTTGTTTGGAATTATTAAATTACAATTTTGCCCATGTCCTTAACTGTTGACTAACGGTCAACTAACCAGAAATGGTTGTTTACCAAAATTTCAAACCTCGGGGGTTGTTTGCCAAAGCTACATACCTCGGGGGTTATATCAAAAAAGCCCATTCTTACCCTTGGTGTTTTGTTTTCACTTCAATACGTAAATAATACTTATTTAATTTATTTAAAAAACTAAATTAAAAAAATTAGATATTGCATCAGCATCTGATACTTTTATATTACGTACTTGATACAAAATTTGTTATAAAAAAAAATTAAAAAGTAAAATCATTTTGGTTTCACTTTTTAATATATTATTTTTCTTAGTTCATACGAAATATATAGTTTACACTTTATTAAATAAACTTTTAAATAATAATTGTTGGTATCCATTAAATTAAATGATGATCATTTTTAGTTATCTTCGAATATTTTTAAACCCATACACAATTAGTTGGTGGCCGTAATTATGCTTTTATATAACATTCTAATTTATTTATAATCATATATAAAGGTGTCCTGCTGTCAAATAGTGGGCCTAACAGGCCGGCCTGTTAAGGCCGGATAGACCAACTAAGGCATGTACCTTAATAAGCCACGGCCAGGTCGGCCCATCTCATAATAGGAAATGGGCTGGCCTGGCCCATTATAATATATATTAATTTTTTTAAACATAAATTAGACTTATGTCCACGTGGGTATGGAGTAAAATTGTTCGATCCTTTATTAATCATTAGAAATGGCATATATACTATATTTTATATATTACAGCGCATTTCCATATTTATGTAAATTGGATGCGCATCATCATTATTTTTATAATAATAATAATAAATATTGTTGTTAGTATTATTGTTACTATTAGAATACTAGTATTTAACACTGTAATTAATGAAAATATCGTGCAAAATTAGTGGCAACCACATCTTAATTATAGCAGGACAAAGTAAACTAATTCAATGAAAAAATAGACTAAAATATATTGCAGTGGCAAGGGTGCAACATTATTAATTTAATTCTTGACTAATTCATGATATGTATGATTGGAATTGATATAGTGGTGGCCACCCATAACCATGTACTAGTTCAAATAATGCAGTATTTAATTAAGTTAATTATCAATAATTTGGTCAACTATTTGCTAAAATTGATTACTATATAAAGGGCCAAAACATTCTCCACTTTCCACACACAAAATCATAAGCTTTTCTACCTTAAGAAGAAAAGTTGGAGCTCCTAAAAATGGCTATCCTTGGGAAAATAGGGCTCATGCCCTTATTCATAAGTGCTTTGGCATTTTGCATTGTTGCCAACAAAGTTACTGCCAATGAGCCATACATTTATGCCTCACCACCACCACCGAAGCACGTAGAACAACCTGAATATTCCTACAAATCACCACCTCCACCACCAAAAAAATACACTTACAGCTCACCTCCACCACCAGCTTACACTTACAAGTCACCACCACCTCCGAAGCATGTAGAACATCCTGAATATTCCTACAAATCACCACCTCCACCACCAAAAAAGTATACATATAGCTCACCGCCGCCACCAAAGAAGTACACTTACAGCTCACCTCCACCACCATCTTACTCTTACAAGTCACCACCACCTCCGAAGCATGTGGAACATCCTGAATATTCCTACAAATCACCACCTCCACCAGCAAAAAAGTATACATATAGCTCACCGCCACCACCAAAGAAGTACACTTACAGCTCACCTCCACCACCGGCTTACACTTACAAGTCACCACCACCTCCAAAGCACGTAGAACATCCTGAATATTCCTACAAATCACCACCTCCACCAGCAAAAAAGTATACATATAGCTCACCACAGCCGCCAAAGAAGTACACTTACAGCTCACCTCCACCACCGGCTTACACTTACAAGTCACCGCCACCTCCGAAGCACGTAGAACATCCTGAATATTCCTACAAATCACCACCTCCACCACAAAAAAAGTATACATATAGCTCACCACCACCACCACCAAAGAAGTATACTTACAGCTCACCTCCACCACCGGCTTACACTTACAAGTCACCGCCACCTCCGAAGCACGTAGAACATCCTGAATATTCCTACAAATCACCACCTCCACCAGCAAAAAAGTATACATATAGCTCACCACCGCCGCCAAAGAAGTACACTTACAGCTCACCTCCACCACCGGCTTACACTTACAAGTCACCACCACCTCCGAAGCACGTAGAACATCCTGAATATTCCTACAAATCACCACCTCCACCACAAAAAAAGTATACATATAGCTCACCACCACCACCACCAAAGAAGTATACTTACAGCTCACCTCCACCACCGGCTTACACTTACAAGTCACCGCCACCTCCGAAGCACGTAGAACACCCTGAATATTCCTACAAATCACCACCTCCACCACAAAAAAAGTATACATATAGCTCACCACCACCACCAAAGAAGTATACTTACAGCTCACCTCCACCACCGGCTTACACTTACAAGTCACCACCACCTCCGAAGCACGTAGAACATCCTGAATATTCCTACAAATCACCGCCTCCACCACCAAAAAAGTATACATATAGCTCACCACCGCCACCAAAGAAGTACACTTACAGCTCACCGCCACCACCGACCTACACTTACAAGTCACCACCACCTCCCAAGCACGTAGAACATCCTGAATATTCCTACAAATCACCACCTCCACCACAAAAAAAGTATACATATAGCTCACCACCGCCACCAAAGAAGTACACTTACAGCTCACCTCCACCACCAACTTACACTTACAAGTCACCACCACCTCCAAAGAGTGTAGAACATCCTCAATATTCCTACAAATCACCACCTCCACCGAAGTACACTTATAGCTCACCTCCACCACCAGCTTACTATTATAAGTCACCACCACCTCCTTCTAAGCAATATTGAGGAAGTTATATTATTTCTAATTTGTATTAGAACACTTCAGTTCATGTTGAACTGGTCGTCTTCAATATTTTTATTTTTGTCTTCTCCATTTGGAATGTGTGTGTCAATAAGCAAGGGTCATTGAGTATAGATCCTTGCCTTTTCTTTTTTGCTATTTTCTGTATCAAATCTCTTGTATCAACAATTAATGAAAATTTATTTTTTTATATTTTTTATGGATCGTTCAAATATATCTATATGAACTTAATAGGTGATGTGGAATCAAATATGTACCACATAAAGACTGCATAAAAATGGGATCAAAATCTATCCACAATAGATTAGATAATACGTTATTAGATAGCAGTCTGCACTTGGTAATATCAAGTTGTGTTATTAAAAAACTAACAGTAAATAATATATATTATCAATACTTAAAAGAAGTTGTGTTATGTCTTATTTTATACGCGTCGAGCTGATAATATCTTATTTTATATAATAATTTATAATAATTATCAATGTACTTTGTTCGAATAATTTCATGTTTACGTTTTTCAGTTTTAAGCAACTTGTCAATTATTTTGTTGAATCCAATTAACCTATTTTGTGATGCAATAATTGAAAACTATCAACAATCCCAAAGTTACCGATGGTGATAGACATTATATAAGTGTCACAAACTTGTGCATTAATACCAAATCATATTACATAAATCATTCAAAATATAAAATACCATCAATACTTATTTTCAACAGCTTTATACATAGCTTTATTGGGGGCAAACTTTTATATATATATATATATACACACACACAAATTATAAGGAAGCACTTGATTGAGATGTGCAGTTGAGCAACACAAGAGCTGGTGCAATGAGACGAGTCTCGATACGCGTGTACGCAAGATCTGCAAAGTGCATTCCGTCCCAGAAGATGTATTGATTTGGGTAAGCGCAAACCGGAACCCCAGGGCTTCCGCAAAATCTTGCGCTGTCGAAGTTGTATTTTCCTCCAATCCCGCAACAAGCTTGCAATGCTAAGTTCCCATTTGGTCCTATTACATTTTACAATCCCAAAGATATTAATATAATTCCTCAATACTTATATATATATACGTAACTAAAATAAAAATAAAATACTCGCCCGTTGATGCTTGTCGAATGACTTCCATTGCGCCGTAGTATATCTCCCCATAGAGTATGGTGACACTAGGGAATTGCACACTCAACCCACTAATGGCTTGTTGGAGATCATTATTTTTCGAAATAATAAGTTCGTTCACACTCTTCAAACATCCTAAATCGTCGTATGATGAGGAATCATTGCTTGGTAGAGCACTTAAAATATACGGGAAACATCCCAAAGGAGCATTTCCTGGAATTATTATTAGCTTCGCGCCCAAATCAATCATTTGCTATACGATCAAATATCACATAGTTATTATTGTGTCGATTTTATAGTATAGTATAGTAATTGATTTAAATAAAGACTAATTAATATAATTATACGAGATTAGATAATAACGTACTCGGACATAATCCACTGTAACGCGTATTACATTAGGCACATAGCTTCGTACTTCTTCGATCGACATGCCCTGTGCCAACGGATAGCCGATGTCGTTGCCATCGATGTGGCCAAACAATAAAAGAGACTTTTGTAGCCTTGAAGCAACACAATCTGATGTAAAATGAAATAGAATTATTGTCACACTTAAATCAATAGTTTATAGGCATATAAATTGTTGAAAAAAAGTGCAATTGTTGGTGTTGTTATAACAAACCTAAATTTGTTGAGCATACATCTTTAAGAAAGTTTTTGAACCAATAGATTTGGTTCCAAAGAGAAGCAGCATAAGATGGAAAGTTGATGCCCTTGTCAGTATAGAATTTCACTGGAAGAACTGGGCTTCCACCCACCGAAAAAACGACTCCATCGTAGTCTATAGAAGCGTTCATCGACAAATAAGGCGTAATATTCGGCAGGCCAAAATCAGTGGCTGCAAATTAATCGTCGATATGAGTTTATTAACTGGAAAGTTGCATTTTTGGTCTCTAAAAGGCTCGTTTAAGAAAAATCCAAATTTTAGTGTCACGAGATATCACGATTCTAGTTTTAGTCCCACATTTTTATGGGATTTTAGAAAACGTCCTAATATTTCAGACGAGTTAAATATTACCCCTTTTTTACTTAGTCTCATACTTTATTTTTGTTATTATAAATTGTATTTTGTTCCTTCAACTAAATAAATAAGATGTATTAAACAAACTTTTAAACAAATATTATTTGTCTAACCCCCTGAAAAGTAATTTAAAAATGAAAAAAGACAACATATAGATTTAATTGAAACGTTCATAACATTGCCCGACCATCATATTTTTCAATCATTTTTAATTTTCTTCTAATTTTTCTAGAAGGTAAATGACAGTGATATTTGTTTAAAGAGGGTGTTTGACATATTTTGTATACTTTAAGGTTTAAAATGCAATTTTAAATAACAAAAATAAAGTATAAACTAACATTGATTAAAAAAAAAAAGGACTAACGCTGCAACTTTATCAAATTATTAGGTCCGTTTTCAAAATTTCATAAAGCATGAAACTAAAACTAAAATCATGATATCTTATGAAACTAAATTAACAATTTTCCCGCCTCGTTTATTTATATTTATATTCTCGTACCTGCGTAGTCCAAGTCGCTAAGACCATCAGACCAACGACCCGTGGGCTTGCCCGGAGTGGTCATACCATAAGGCCAACTTGCAGCTGGATTTTCAGAAACATTAGCCCTTATAACTGAGTTGCCAATGTCTGTGAACCCATCTCCAAAGTGGTATAAATACTGAAACGGGCATTTTGCGTTTTGGGACGAAGCTGCACCGGTTAGAATCAATAGAACAAAACATATGATTTCGAATGAGTTGAAACATGGTTGTTTATTCAAGTGTTGGTTATGGACTTGGAGCTTCATGCTTGGGAATTTGATGTTGATTTAGTTGAAACCTATTGAAAAATCACAAAGAACACAAAAAATGTGACATATAATAACATATATATATAGATATATAGATATAGAGAGAGAGATACCTAGGAGCAAAATGTAAGAAAATATGATGGAGTAGGAAGATCCAAGATATGGTTTATATAGGTATAATAGGGGGTAGGGATGATAAAAAACAAATAGTGAGTAATCATATCAATAAGCATAGCTCAACTAAGATGATCCATTAAATACTGAAAATTTTAGCTTGTTACTGATCGAATTCAAGTGTAATTCATAAAATAAGTGAATTACATTCCTTATATGATTAGTTTTTCACTTTATATATAATGGCACTTAATTCCGGTTAAAAACTATATGTTGGAGTTAGAATTAAATTTCTCATTAACTAGAAATTTTAAACGAATGTTTTTCTAATTCAAATTAATCCTATATATACCTACACTAAATGTAATTTATGACATACTTAGTGAAAGTGTCTTTAGACTGTGAAGAAGAAGTTTTGATAAAGCATCCACGTCATGTGTGGTGTAATAAAAACAATTTAGACAAAATCAATTAATTAGTTATTCATATTTCTCAATTTTACATCTTATCTTTCTACATTTTTCTCTCTTATATTATGAGATCGAAAAGTACAATTTCAATATGTTAAAAACTTCAAACTACTATTGCATAAATAAATTTATAGGCCATGTAACTCCATCATGTTAATCAGATAAAGAAAACAACTTTAGAATCGAAATGTCGACATTAACCATCTTCAACCTACGCCAAATCATTGTGCCGTTTTACTCTTGTGCCAAATTTGTCGCGCCATTGTTTTTTATGCCAAAATAGTACGCCTTTTTTTTTTTACCATTTTTGCTTTTTTTTTTTTTGCAATATAGTCCTTAAAATGGAATATTCTAGAAAATACATTTTTTTCAGTGAAAAATCGAATTATAAATTTTAGAGAATTTACTCTATAACATAAAATGGTGCACATCATAATAAATAATGTATGGATATAGTGTAAAACTATGTGGTGTCCAAAAGTAAATAAGGTAAATTAGGGTGTAATTATCATATTATTTACACACAATAATACATGTTTTACCAACTACTAATTATGTTAACCTCGTATTTACTCATCAGACATTTTCACCTACTACTACTTAATAATTCTAAACTTGCATTTACTCATAAGCAATTTTCACCAAAGTAAACTATTAAAGAGTTGGAATGTCAAAACCTCACTAAACAAATGTAATAATTAAAAAAAATTGGTCAATCGAAACATTTAAATATTTAAAACTACTACAAGCAATTAGAGTACTAATCATTATTAATTATGGAACATATATTTATATATCTAAATCTTATGTTCCAAATTAATTAATTATGGAATGAGGGTGATCACCAACCAATAATGATCGTCGTAATATTAACAATATTTTTTAAAACACGACTTAACTGAAATAAATCAATGAAAATAAAAAATTATAGCCTCGGCCCAATTTGGCTGAGTCCAATGTAAATCATAATATAAGTGAATTACACATATTTTATGATTAAATTCAATACGTATATAAATTACATTTAAGATCGACCAAATCAAATTGGGGTTAAAATTTTCTGGAAACGAAAATTTGGTCTAGTAGTTATTCTCTTGCAGATACTATTCAATCTACATCAATCTCGTACACCACTTTAATTTATAATGGGTACTTATTGAGTCCAACTATAATACATATTTTTTGAAATTGGACCCAATTAAACTCAACCCCATTTTAAAACTTACCCAAATGAACCTGATCCAAACCTGACCCATCCGACCCAATTGCCACCCCTGAGTAAAACTATTAAACCATCTCAATGATCCAACACTAAAAATACGCCTTCTTTTGTCAACTGAAAAATAGCTTCTTGATACAAAATACTACATTATTTTTTGACATCTTTCTCCACGAGATATCTATATAATAATAATAACCAAATAAATGTTCAAATTTCTCTACTACTATATGTGAATGAGACTAAATAATACTAGGGTGCAATATGTATATTTGTAATTTTATAGGGTGGAATCTGTAAAAACTCATAATTTTGAGTTTGGAAACTTATTCTAGGACCACACAGTTGTAAACTCATACGTCGTCTTAAACTAAATGTGCTTTTCCCAATTTCTTGCACGACACTGTTACTCTTCCCAACTTGGTTTTTTGTTCTTTTTCTCCACGTCTATCCGATTTCGTCATGTGGATAGTTCTAGTAGTGTCTTTTTCGTTGATTTTTTGGTGGCATTTGAGACCCAAATATCAAGAAATCACGCTCACAAATGTGTTTATTCGTGGGTTGTCGAGTTTCAGGCTCAGGGCCACCGAGATATCATCGGTTGTCTTGTTGTTTTATGTGGCTTGTAGCTTTGAACGTCTACGAATTGAAAAGGTTGTTTGAATTATAAGGGTTTTTTCTATATGTTTCTTGTTGTTTTCTTCCCCTTTTCTGCTGTAATAAGTATAAGAAGAGTTTGTGACTCAAATCCATTTGTCTCTTTTGAATTATAACTCTTGAACCATTGGTGAAATCTCCCATGGCTTCAACTGTGAAGAGTTTTGGGTTATCACCTTATTGTGCTCTGAATATAGATAAACGGGTTCATTCTAGATTTCAAATTCAATGTTTAGCTAGCAAGGATTCAGCTGCATTATCTTCTGATTCTGTTAAATTAAATGCAATATCTAGTTCAGTGAAAGTGAAGGATGAGAATAAAAGGGCTTCATTTGATTTAGGTAATGGCCATGTAAATACCTCAAATCTTGAGGAAGAAAAGTTGGAGCCTTTGTGGGATGATGGATATGGGACTCAAACTGTGAAAGATTATCTCGATTATGCTAAGGATATGATCAAGCCGGATGGCGGCCCGGTCCGGTGGTTCACCCCAGTCTCTTGTGGCACACATTTAAAGGATTCACCTATCCTTCTGTTCTTGCCTGGTAAATCGATTCGTGGTTTAGTGATATTAGTCGATTTTTATTCAGTATTTAGAAGTGATTTTGTTGAGAAATTTTACTTATGTGTAGTATAATTGGTTGTTATAGTACTTTTGGAGGTGTGTATTTGAGTAGTTAAGTGTATTATGTTCTTGCAGGAATGGATGGTCTTGGACTTGGCCTTATTCTGCATCACAAGGCTCTTGGCAAGTAAGTGTTTATTGATACCATTAGAATGCCAAATTGGTGTAATTTTATTTAGTTGAAACTTGAAATGCAATTGGCTCCTTCATTTGTGTAATTACTCTCAAAAAGTAGATGATCTTATTATAATCGGCATGGATTGTGATAAGGACTCTAGAATAAATTAGGATGCTAAACATAATATTTGATCATATAAATTATTCATCAAAAAGAAACAAAAAAGAAAAGAAATGAGTTTGATTTTACAACCAAATGATGCATGATATTTTAATTCATTTAGTTTATCATAGTAACTCCTAACAATGGCATTTTTCTATAATCTCAGGGTTTTTGATGTCCGATGCATGCATATACCGGTGCAAGATCGAACATCATTTGAAGGTTTGATCATTTCATTGCTTTCAAAAATTACGAATTTACTGCGTTTTTTTCCTTCCATAACTTCTGCTAACTTTTGAATAAAAACTAATTTTAACGAATTTAATGTTCTTTTATTTCATAAATTTGCAGGGTTGGTAGAATTTGTTGAAAAAACTGTGAGAAATGAGCACTCTTTATCCCCAAATAAACCTATTTATCTTGTCGGAGATTCATTTGGTGGATGCTTGGCACTTGCAGTGGCGGCGCGAAATCCCAAAATCGACCTTGTAGTGGTATTAGCTAATCCAGGTATGCGTTTCAAGTACATATAATATATTCAGTAATTCATTTGAATATCTATTGGTTCACATTTATTGAAATTTAACCGATTATTCATTCTTTCAGCAACTTCGTTTGGCAGGTCACAACTTCAGCCTTTGTTGCCTTTGTTAGAGGCGTTGCCTGACGAACTTCATATCACAGTTCCTTATCTCCTTAGCTTTGTTATGGGTATGTAACTTTTGTTAGCCCATTATACAATGATTTCACCGGGACATTGTTCATCGATGCTTTTGGTTAAAAGAATTATGCTGTGATCTGTAATTGAATTTTTTTTTTGTGGCATCGTTTTTGCTTTATTTACAATGATTGCACATCTTTTGAAACATTAGTAAGAAAAATTATTTCAAATGGCTTGTTCTTGTATCATTATAATGATTGGATGCATGAAAAAAATTCTTAGATAAACTTTAAAAGCTATAATTCTTAGATGAATAGAACTTGCTGAAATTGGTATACTTTAATATTTTAGTTTGTTTATGTTATATCCTTTTTGAAGAAGATTGGATGGTGAAAATTCATATTATTATGTTATTTAAGAAAAAAACAATCAGAGTAACATCTATATAAATTTGTTACAGGAAAAAAAATTAAATTTGGAAAGAAACAGATTTACCCCTAAGAATAAGAAATAAAACAAAAACAAATCAAATCAAATCAAATCATCCTGACTTCCTAGCTGTAGATCAGGAATCAAATTGTTAGACGATAAACTAAATTCAACACTTTGAAATATGTTTTTATCAAGAAAGATCAAAACTTGAAGTTACTTTTATTTTCATTTTATTTTTCGTGTACGTACCTTTATACGACAGGTGATCCTATGAAGATGGCTTCAGTAGATATTAATACAATGCTGCCTCCAACAAAATATTTTGAACGACTAGCTGGCAACCTTAATGCTCTGCTACCACGCCTTTCTGTAATAGCACTCTTTCATTGCTTCAAATTTTATCATCCTTAATAATAGTTCACTTTCTCGAACCATCATGTCGTATTTCCATTATGCATAATTTATTTCCATAATGTAATTGATCTTTCTGAAAGTACAAATTTTCGTTTTTTTCTTTCTTTCTTTTTCACTGGTATATGAATAGGGCCTGTCTGAAATCATACCTAAAGATACTCTGCTTTGGAAATTAAAGCTGCTCAAAACCGGTGCTGCTTATGCTAATTCTCGTCTTCATGCCGTTAAAGCTGAAGTACTTGTTCTTGCTAGGTATCTTATCTATCTCAATCCATATAATTCTTTTTCAGATTATTTTTTTCGATGTTCAACTTGTTGGTGGGTGTCGAATCCAACAAAAATAAATAACCTACTCGAAAAGATTTGTAAATAGTGACAAGTAGGGTCGATCCACAGGGAATGGTGTAGAATTAAATCCTAAATTACTAATATCGATTAAAGGGGGGTTTTGGATTTGATTAACTAAATAAAATAAAAAGACGTAAATTAAAAAGCACAAGTAAAGTAGAATTCGAATTCAAATAGATGAGAAGTTCTAGTCTTGGAATTATCTCGGTGTTGATTCAACAATTTGATCGCAGATGCAAAGATGATTCAATGTTATTAAATAAATTGGCTATAGTTACTAACAAGCTCTAGTAACCTAGTTTTTCCTTAAGTCGTCGATAACCAAAACAAGCTCTTTGATTACTTCTCTTACCAAGTAGACAACCCTAAACAAGCTCTTAGGATTTAGCCTATCGATAGCATTCACGTATTAGAAAAACACCAATTCTAGCCAACAAACACATAAGCTCGGTTCATTTAGACTAGATTACTAATTCCCATAGCGATTAATCGTAAAACGATTAAATAATCAACGTCGCTAACTGCTACAAAAATTAGGGTTCACCAGTCACGGATTTAGCCCTAAATAGCTTAATACGATTCCAACGATTAAATAATTGGCCAGACTAAATAATCAATTAAAATATATTGTCAACAAAGCTCAAAGAAAAAGTAAATACCTAATAAACAAAGAAATAATAGCACAATTCGATCTCACAAATTATAAGAATCAAACCTTGATGAATCTTCGATTAGAATTATGTGTTTAGCAACACATAATCAGAAACTTCTACAAAATATTAAAATTCGAAAGCTTCGATAAAAGGGAAAAACGTACGTGAATTATGTAATAAATTGAAAGATGTCTTGTGGAATAAAATTCCATATATTTATCCTAGTAGAATCCTAATTAAAAAGGAAACTAATCAAGATTAGGATCCTAACAAACTTAACAAACAGAATATCTAGGAATATCTAAAAACAAGGAAATAAAATCCTAACAAAATAAGGGAATAAATCCCAACAAAATAAGGGAATAAATCCCAGATAATCAGTTATTCCAAATCAGCCAAAAATCGGATTTTCAGATTTTCTTCCAAATCCCGTATGCTGGATTTCTGGGCAGAAGCTTTCTGACGGTTAAGCGTGTGCACGCTCAGTTCTGCAAAGTCTTCTGCCCTGTCTTTTTATGCCAATTCCAGTTCTTGTCATTTTTCTCCCTTTTCATCTCATTTTTGTTCCTTTCTTTACATGATCACCTAGAATTCAATATCATCATAATATCACGAAATAAGGAACATAATCGTAACTAACGGCTCGGCTTTAATCATATAAAACATGCACAAATCACAACTCAACACTTGTATGATGCATTTAAGAGTATTTTATCTAGGAAAATTGGAGCTTTAGCTATAGTAAAAACCATTAGTGGCCACGTATTTTTACATGCCTAATGGGTAATTGAATTAATTTTTGTAATTTATACTGTTGTTAACTTTCACAAGTATAACATTTTCTCGAAGCTGCAAAGTTATTTATTCAAAATCGTGGTAATAATAATTAATGCCTTTGCTCAACAGTGGCAAGGATAATATGGTGCCCAGTCGAGATGAAGCCTGGAGACTTTTGAGATCATTACAAAACTGTAAAGTACGATGTTTTAAAGACAATGGACATACCATATTACTGGTAGGTAAGGATTTTATCCCAGTTCTTTCTAGAGATGTACAAATATGTTCGAAAACCTTGTAGCCGTTTATTTGCTTTAAGAAAATTTTACTTGGAGTTGCAAAGAGATATTTTAGTTTTGAAGTTTTTGTTTATCACATTGCAATTTCTTTTAATGCAGGAGGATGGCGTTAACTTATTGACTATTATTAAAGCTTCTTGCACCTATCGTCGTTCGAAGAACCATGATTATGTAAGGGATTTTATACCTCTTAGCGCATCGGAGTTTAAGCAAGCAGTCGAGAGAAATGGGTAACTACTATACTTTTTCGCCCTTAAATTTTCATATGATTTTCTTATATACATTTCCAGTTTATATTCATTGAATATTTATTGGCTATTAACTTTACCATGAAGATTGGATAATCTATAGTTTTAACTGCAAAGAACGATTGTCTTTCTAACTATGTTCATTTCTAGGTGATCTCTCTAAATTTTTTTGTTCTTGTAACATTCCAGTTCATTTCCTAAAAAAAATCTTCCCCCTTCCCCCCAAAAAGAACACAATTATCGTCTTAATTAGGCTTGTCAATAGGCGGGGATTTTCCACACTCGAAATGATACGAATGTGGAATCGAAAGAAGATGAGCGTACTCGACCTTGGAAAGTTTACGTGAGACGCAGAAAGACGGGGCCCGTTTAGGAACAGAGTTATTTTATTTAATTCTATTCAGTTATTTATTTCCATATTTTGGTTTAGTTATTTAATTCCGTATATTTTATTTCCCTAGTTGTTGGAGTTTCCTAGTTGGATAGGACTCTCGTGTATTAGGGTTGTTTTCCAAACTCTGTTTTCAGTATTGAAGTTTATGCATTGAGTTTTCGGCTAGTAGTGCTGGGCAATTCTTTTCTCGAGAATTGTAAATTTATACTTATCACGAAACCTGTTCAATAAAAAATTTACCCTACCCGAACCCGATGACACTAGGTAGTTCGGGTCCGGGTCCAAATTTTACTCGAAAAATACCCGAAATTTACCTGTTGAAAATACCCGCGGGTCTATACCCGAACAATACCCGAAGTTTACCGGTGGGCATTTGTCCGACACGGACCCGACCCGAAACGTACTCGGCCTGTCGGGTCTAACTTTTTTGGACCCGTCGGGTATGCGATTCGGTCCGGGTCCGATCCGTGTAAAATATTTTTGGGTATTTCGTGGGTCCGGTTTTGGTCTGGGTATACCCCGCCCGTTGACAGCCCCAGTCTTAATGATGGACACCACTAACTCTCGGTCACTACTCTAAGTAGTAAAGACAACAATGTAAAAAACTACACAAAATGTTCATTTATCAACTCTCATCCACAAGCATTCGGTCAAAACGAACCAATAAAACGTCTTCAAGCCCACGATTTCTCTAAGCTGATATCGAGTTTTAACCCGATGCAGATTGTTTTACAATCATGTGGGCCCCGTAATGCTATCCACTACCAAAGATGGAAAGATCGTGAGGGGCTTAGCTGGCGTCCCAAACGAAGGCCCGGTCCTATTAGTTGGTTACCACATGCTTATGGGATTAGAACTCGCTCCATTAGTTCAAGAATTTCTAAGGCAAAAGAAGGTCACGGTTCATGGTATAGCACATCCCTCATTGTTTTCACATTTTGTCGAATCTGAAAATAAAGAGTTTTCACTTCCCGACTATCTGAGGTTATACGGTGCATTGCCTGTAAGTGCAACCAATCTCTTCAAGCTGTTCAAAACGAAATCTCATGTGCTGCTTTATCCTGGTGGTGCTCGCGAAGCTCTGCACAAAAAGGTTTGTTTAGTGTAAATTCCACTTTTTCTTATAAATTGTTTAACCAGAAAATTTACCACACACTTTGTAAGAGCTTATATCAAAATCACACACTTTGTAAGAGCTTATAAGCTTTCAAAATACTACTTTTCTTGGTAATTAGCACTAAATTGTGTTTACGTTTAATGGAGTTTCCATGTTAATTAGGGTGAAGAGTATAAATTATTCTGGCCCGACGAGCCAGAGTTTGTGAGGATGGCTGCGAGATTTGGGGCCACAATTGTACCGTTTGGAGTTATCGGAGAAGATGACATAGCAGAGGTAATGTTGGCTTTATTCAACTTATGATGGCTGATTGGTGAATTGTACTAAAATAATGTACAAATTTTACGAAACATTTTGACTCTTGATTTTATGGGTGACTTACATTCTTAACTTTATTGCAGTTAGTTTTGGACTATGACGATCTGATGAAAGTTCCTATTTTGGGTGACCGAATAAGGATCGATAATAAAAAGTACGAATCGTTTAATGTGAGGTAACCACCTAAACCAATAATCTTTGTTAGCGTCTTCAATAATTTGTGTATTTTATATAGACACCGCTTGCGCCATTCAACAATTATGAAAAATACGACGAGGTTGTGAAATTTCCAATAACTTCCCCCAATCAGTAAAAGAGTATTGTAGTTTCACTCTCTTAAACGTTTAAGAGAGATTACAATTTTTACTAGGGGTGGCAATTGGGCGGGTTGGGTTGGTTTTGGGTCGGTTCTAATGGGTTGGTTGTTAAATGAGTTTGGTTCTTAAATGGTTTTAAGGTGGATCCAAATTCAACCCAAAATGGAACCAAAATCAATCCAAAAGGAAACCAAGCCCAACCCGACTCAATACCTTACATTTTGTTCATTATAATTTAGATTATTGGAAAACGGTTTGGGCCTAACTTGAATTTTAGTTGGACCCATCTTGAAACCAAGTTGGAACCAATTAGGAGCCAAATAAAATGTTCTTAGGAACCAATTCAACCCAAATTGGGTTGGAACCGTTGGAGCCGTGGTTCCAGATCCATTTTGCCACCCCTAATTTTTACCTTTAATTTTCGATATATCACAGGGAGTGTCTTAGTAAACTGTAAAACCTCGAAGACTCATTGTACTTGCCCAATATGTGAGGTTATGTGCTTGTAATTAGGGCTGAAAATTGAACCAAACTACTCGATACTCGACTTGAGCTCGATCCTTAAAAACTGTGTTTGAGCTCGATTCGATAATTTACCAAACCAATTATGAACAATTTTTGTGTTTGATAAATTCTGAAGCTCGACTCGAGCTCAGCTCGATTAGTAAAAAATAATAAAAACATATACAAAACATTCAAGCTACTTGATTCATGATTTCCTCGATTAAAGCTCGTTTGAGATCTGCTCAAACAATGGTGGAAACATAATTTGGCTGAACAATCAAATCAAGCTCAAACATAATTTTCAAAGCTCGATTGTAATTCAAACATGCCTGAACAACGGTTTAGCTCAACTCAACTCATTTACACCCGTACTTGTAATTACCCCTATTGTCTTTTGATCAAATTGAATTTTTTCGAGCATTATTGTTTATAGGTCCGGAATGAGTGGTGAGGTTGCCAATCAACCTCTGTTTATCCCGGGACTTGTACCGAAGATTCCAGGCCGTCTATACTACTTGTTTGGAAAGCCAATCGAAACAAAGGGAAGAAAAGAAATGTTGAAGGACAGAGAAAAAGCAAGAGAACTCTACTTGCAAATAAAATCTCAAGTCGAAAGTAATATGGCGTACCTACTTCAAAAGAGAAACGAGGATCCTTACAGAAGTGTTTTCGATAGGACCGTTTATCGAGCCCTCCGTGCTCCTATGGACCAAGTTCCGACTTTTGAACCATAAAAAGAACATCTAAGGTAATCAATAGCTAATGACTACACTTTCTATAAATGCTTTGTAAGGAGAATCCAATTGTTAGAAATGTAGCCAATTTATGTTCTTGAGAAAGTTCATATTATCTACTTACATCAGTGGCGGAGACAGGGTGGGCGCGGGTGGGCCGTTGCCCCACCCAAATTTTTTTTTTTTAAAATTTATATATATTTTATTAAATTTTTATTTAATTATTATATAATTTATAACTACGCCCCACCCATTTTTGATTTTTTTGCATTTCTGGCTCCGCCACTGACTTACATTATATGTTGGATGTTCTTTATGAAGATGTTATAAACTTATAATCCAACGGGTCACAACCCACACGAGTACTACTTGAGTGAATGCATGTAATGAGTCGTAATGAGTCGTATTTTACTATTTTTTTATTTGGAATTACAATATATATATAACATGGTTTTGCAGGCAAAAACATGCAATGATGGTGGAAACACGATGTAACAAGTCCAAATAACGATATAATGAGAAGGGCCCGAATGATATTTAGTAAAGTATCCCTCGAGGGCAAGTTTATGAAGTTATCGACATGCTTAAGGTTCGTGAAAGAAAGGATAGAAGATACACATAGTTCTTGTAGGCTTTGTATGATTTATATACACACACTTTTATCTGTATAATGTATTGTATAATGGTTCCTAAAGGTTTGGAACAATTCTTATGTTCTTGATTCTCACGAGAAATTGTAGTAAAAAAAAAAACGTTTATGATTTTTACCGAAGTATATCAATACTTATTTATTGTGTATGAATACTCTAAAAAATGATCTTAAAAATAACCCAAATGCAGTATCAATTTACTCTTTCATGCAAATAAAGTAAAATAACTTTGGCTCCCTCCAAATGTGTCGAACATCAACCACACCCAAGGTAGAGTCAGTCAAGGTTTTAAGTTTTCGTTTTTGGTGTAGATATTAGAGTGGTAAATCTACGCAAAATTTGATGAAATTTTTGATTTTAAAGAATCATTAAAATTTATAAAAATATTTGGAAATTCACAACAAAGCTTTTGGTAACTATAATTATCACATTTATGCATCTTTTACATTACACAAATATCTATGTCATATACACATAAATGTTAAATAGTGTGCGAAATTTGTAACAACAAATATGATTTGATATTAACATAATATCTAATTATAAATTATAAAGATTATAAAAAATTTCAAATTTTAATCTATTTTCTTTTTTCGCTTCAGTTGCCTGAAATTTCAAAACATTGATCAACACATTTAATTTAAAACCATAACAAGAGTAAACAATAAAAATCCAACAACATAGAAAATGGGCTCATGGTCTAGTAATTTGAAAAAAGAAAAGCCCAATAATATAAATGAGAAATTGTGCAGGCCCAAGCCCAACAGCACCGAATAAAAGTGAAAAACATTATAAATAAAGAAATAAAGTCTTTGTCAATTGTCATGACTCATGCCGTAGGCTTTTCGCGCTCCTCGAAAAACACTTTTTATTTGTACAATAATTCTCATTTCTCATTGTTCTTCTCACCCTAAAACCTCTCTCTTTTTTTCTCTCTCTCTAATCTTGATGTGTAAAGATTTTTGAATGGAATTTTCTTCTTCAAATCCTCTGTTGGTGAAATACCGCAGTGATCGCCGGAAGCTTCTGGAGTTTCTGATATCCTCTGGCCTCATCAAAGATATCAAAACTTCGCCCGCCCAAACTGCTTCAATTTCCACCATCGATTTTGATTCTCTCAGCACTGATTACGTTCTTGAATGCATTCTTTCCGGTATATCTTTATTTATGCGTGTTTTTATTTTTGGTAAAGATTGCTTGATGAACAATTAGTTGTTGTTTCTGTGAAGTGTGGATTGAAGTTGTACCGGAGGATGTTTGAATTACTGTTTTGTTTTAACCTAGAATTGCGTTGAGAAGTGATGCATTTAGTTTTTGAATAGAAATTCTACTTCGTGTGGTGGTTTTTGGTTGTAGAAAAGTACATTGTTTTTGAACTAGTAGGATTCTTTGAATACTTGATTGACTATTTCTTCTACTCAATTGGCTAAGGTTCTGCTATACTTATATTTTTATTATATGGAATGGTGAAAAAGCGTACATAATAAAATAAGTAGAGCAAGCTGCTTGCCGTTTCTCTCAGGAGGAGTGTAAATGGATGTTTACATGTATTTATGTGTTCGTTGCTTCTATCATCTTGATAAAGTGAAATGGTGAGTCTTGCTATTTGTCAGGTGGTGTGCTTGATGTTTCTCAAGCAATGAAGAGATATTGCGACGAGTCTTCTCATCCAGTAGTGGTAAGACTTTCGGGAAAGATTGATCCTGTTTTCTTATTTTGTTATTTCTTTTTATGATTTTAAAATGGAGTTCGAAGTTGATTAGTTCTGTGAATTCCATTTTCCCACTGATTCAGCTGTTACGTATGAATATTGTCCAAAATCTAGTTGGCTATGGAACATATCCTTGGTAGCATTGTTCCATTGTCCTGTTTCTGCCACTAACCAACAATGACACAACAAACTGTTTTTTCTCCTTTCTTTGGTTTATTTTTTTCTTTGTAAAATAGTATTATTTTCTTTTAATGTTTATTTGTTGCTAGGCGTATAAAAGGTTGAGCCTATAGATTATTCCCTTATGACACAAGCTTACAAGTTCATGAAGATAGTTTTGGCTATATTTGTGCGTACAGATAATGCGCACACATACTTAAACATATATAAATATTTGTAATTAATTATAGTGCCATGATGGACATATGTTTGACTTGTGTTAGTGTTTGAGTTTAATCCTGCTTTAACCCGTCCACATGTTGATATTCAAGCAAATAATACTATTTTCTACAGAGACACTTGCAATCAGGAGATGTTTTCTATCTTCGCTCAGATCCAGACACAGCAGGATCTCCACCTCGTCGTGGGCCGCCACCAATCACCAATCACCGTAGAGATTTTGTTGAATCACGCAACTCTGAGCGGCCAAGTTATGTAGCTGGTGAAAGATCACCTATGGCCAGTCAGGAAACTTGGAACAACTGTCAAGCAACCACAGCTCTAGATATAAATTCCTTGCATGATACGAATCTTCTTCCAATAGGATTACCAAATCTAAAAACAGGTACAGATATTTATTAGCTTGTATGATGATACCCCCCCCCCACCCCCCACCACACACACCAAGTGGGAAGAAAACCGAACATGGAAACAAACACTATGGCTGTGTGTAGATTCATTTTGAGAAATATTCTTCTGTTTTTAATCCCTTAAAGTCAAAGCATGTTTCGTTTTCTCTATTTATGACACTGTTTCCAGCAAACATTTTCAGGAAACAACGCCTAATTTCTACGCTATTCTTAGAGCATTCACCTTATTTTCATTTGTGTACAACCTATTTCGAGACTACAGGCTCCATTTTCAAAAAACTACTTTTATTACAGGTTTAACACATAAAGTACAACGAACTCTCCCCCCAAATGAAATGTCAAATTCACATGTCAAATCAACTGATCAAACTTCGTAACCCCCTAATCCAAACAAACTGTTTTCACACAAGAACCAAGGGATTTATTTCATATCTTCGCAAAACATACTCAAAAATATGTCCAAAATTAAATACAAAATGTCCTAAATATGTAGCTGTCTTCAAGTATCACTTTACACATCTCAACTATTTTCAAATCACTTGAAGCCCTTCACAATAGTAAATTCACTTTTGGGAATTGGTTGATGTCAGTCACTCATTGACAAAATAAATGTATCACGGTCATCATAATAAGTTTGTATTCTGTAGCAAAATGGTTTTTAATGTTAAAAAGACCTCAGGACTTATGATAGATTGTCTTTCAAGTGAGATTCTTTTAACATAATATATAATGTAAGTGAAAAACAAAATTGATAACAGCATGATTACTTGTTTTGAAAAGAGTGGGATCTCCAATAAAGAAAAGGAATATAACAAATGCTTGGAGTAGAAACTGGGACTTTAATGTTGATTTGATTCAGCTTCATTGCCATAAATAGAGATCTTATGGAATTGTTTCAGTCATGTTGAGCCAATTTTGTACTACATCCACTTTTTGAGTACGGAGCAGGATGATGAAGTGTCACAGTGGTCACAAATGCCACCTCTTTAATGTATAGAATTTGTTGGGGCTTAACAATTTATTATTCTTATAACTTATGCATAGTGTCTCCTTATTTGTTTATCTATTCTTTAAATAAATAATTTTTATTGTTGAATAAACTGATACATAGTTTTAGAATCCGTGAAGGACTATTGGATGATGACTTGCGGGAGTCTGCTTATGAAGTCTTTCTTGCATGTATGATGTTCTCCGGGTAATCATCCATTCTCTACATCCCCCTGCTATTAGAATTTAAGCAGAATCGATAGTTATTTATGCCTATGTCTTGTTTTCTCAAAATATAATACATCTGTGACTTAATTTTGTATGTACGTATCGTGTAAGCTTTCAATAATGCTATTTCATTCTTTGCCCGTTATAGGGTTGAAATTCACTCGACCGAGGGTAGAAAGAGAGAAAAAAGTTCTAGATTTCTTTCCGGGTTGAAGAATAAAAGAGATAAACGACATATAGAACCAGAATCTCCAGAAACGCATTTGAAGGTGCTTGACACAATTCGCGTACAAATGCAGGCAAGTCATGCTGTGCCGTTTCTTCTCCATCCCATGTATTTTTTTCTAATCTATATATTTCATCAAAAAAATGTCTTGTAGACTTTTGACACGGAATAGAAGAAAAACACTAATGGACAAACAAGGATTAAATTTCTTTTCCTAAGTTGTCTCCAGATGATAAATATTTCTTTCAGGATGTTTTCTTAGCATTGGTGATATAATTTCCAAATCATGGTTCCTCTTTTATGTTGGCAGCTCTGTTTCTCTTCTTTGTACCTCGAACTTTTAGTTGGAATTATGCTGGGATGCAGTATCAATTGGATCTTAACAAGTCAGTTGGCCTGTAATGCCTAACTTGGACTTTCCAATAGAAAGTGAGTCAGAAGACCACTCAGATTCTCTGAGCTGTAGGATAATTGAGATTTACATGATATGTATGTGTGTGTGTGTGTAGAATAAAAAGGGTGTAGTTTCTGATGTATTGAACTCCATAATATACACCCGATTTATATACATAAGCTACAGTCTGAACTAGGAGTAATCAGTCAAATCCTTTAACCCTGCCTCAACCTATATATGTGCATTCCCATTCTTTACCAAATATATATATATATATATATATATATATCTGTGTGTCTAATTTATCAACCTCATGGAAATATATCTGTTTTTCTATGTGTGTTTGTGTATGTATGTATATATATTCTGTAATTATCCAGAACTCATTGGCAACTTTTAGCACGCTCTAGTCCTAGGTTTTAATTGGGACTAGTTCGAAAGAATTTCTTGTTTTCCTTTACCTGATAGTCTTATACTAGCTTAACAATCTAGACTGAATTCTGATAGAGAACTCTTTCAAACTAACAAAATCCTGTTTTTCGTGTATTATAAAAATTATTTTGTAAGAATATTTTTGAATTAACATATAATCCTTTTTCTGGGAATGTATGTACATTAATGTCATTAGGTTAGCAACATAATTAAGGGAAAATATGAAATCTTTGGAGTTTGGAAAGGAACTGCATACGCAATGAAATAATCAGAAAAGATGCTAGTAAATGATTAAAAGCATTAAATATAATCAAGATACAAAAATAATCCTAAAGTAAATCCTCAAAAGACATTCCTTCTAAAGCTGCTCTAAACATGTGGTGATTCTCCATATTTTCGCTTATCATAATTGTTTTACAATGTACTGGAATAGTTTCCAATGCTTGTCTGTGAAGTTGTTCTTTTAATCTTAGACATGATTACTTAATGCTGGATCATTTTGAAATAAACAGATTGTTTGGCAATAATCACAATGGGCAGCAACAGAATGCCATGGAAGTTGTTCTTTGTTTGATTGAGCTGAGAAATCATAAATCTGAGCACAAATGACCTTGCTAAGAATATGAGAAATAATCATTGATAGTTATTGGTTATTGGTGAATACTAAAGCATATTAAAAAAGCAGCGTTGCTATAGACTCTGGACTTAGTGAATGCATTTCATCATGTTCTTGCCATTCTTTTCAGTAAATATTTTCACGACCAGCCTATTCCTGTTTTGCTCGTTGATAAACTGGTACTACATAAATAGTGGGACTGCAGAAGATATTCACAGTTAATGTGCTAATGTACACTGTGGAGCTTCTGTTATCTAATAGGACATTTAGCTTGTTAAATAGGATGTTAGTTTGTGAAGTTCAACTTGTGATAATGCAATTGTGCTTGATCTTGCTTGATTTGAATACTTCTGTTACTTGAATTGACCAACTTGGCTAATTGATAATTCCTGTATTTGTCTAGTTTCCTTACTCACAATGTGCTTTACTATAGTTTCCAATGCTTGTAAGCGAAATTGTTCATTTTAATTTTTGACATTATAGCTCAATGGATCAGCTTAAAGAAACATATTATTTGACGATAGTCACAATGAGCGACGATAGAATGGTATGGAAGTTGTTCTTGGTCGGAGGAATATAATCTAAGCACAAATGACCTAGTTATGCATATGAGAAATAATCGTTGTACCACATTGTTATTGTGAATCAAAAAGTATATTAAATAATAGCGTTACTATAGACTCTGGACTTACCATTTCATTAGGTTCTTGGCATTTTTGACAGAAAACATTTTGAACACCAGTTATTCTTGCTTTAACTTGTTTTGTTCTTTGATCAGTATTGTTTTTTGAAGATTCCTACAGTTAATGTGCTGATTTTCCTTTATGAAGATTCTGTTATCAGGAATCAAGAGGATATCAGCTTTATAATTGAATAGAGAGATTGCAGAGTATTGTGTGTATGAACATTACTCGCTTGTTGGATAAGAGCTCTGTTCGTGAAGTTCGACTTGTGATAATGCAGCTGTTCAATTTTATTTTCGTTAAATTATTTGGATTAACCAACTTGCCTACTTGACAGTTCTTGTCTCTTATATTTGGTACAAATGCTGTGCTACTATTGTTATTCCAAAAGTAATTGCGCTATTTTGTTAGGTCTCAGAAGCAACGGACACTTTTATCAAGCGAAGGCTCACACAGTTTGCTACGGGGGCATCTTCTGTACAAATTGATATTCCACAATTGGCGTTGGTGCTTTTGACAGGCGTATTAAGATCTGATTTTCGAAATGGAAAAGCATACCTCCACTGGAAGAACAGACAAGTAAGTTTCCTTGTGTAGCATTTTTTTTGTTTCATTTGTTTGCACATGTGAGTGTGACAAGGGGGGAGGTGGTTGAATTTATCAAAAATAAAAATATACTTCTAATCTTTTCCGATGCAACTTTTATTTTTCCTATTCGATGTAGTATTTCATTTTTTGGTACTTGTGTAATATATGTTTACAGTTTATTTTAAAAGCGAATAAATTGGTTGAAGTAATCCATAAGATAATAAGACTTACTGTAATTCATCTTTGCTTTTTCCTAATAAAAGAGAAAAAAGAAAAATCACTTCTAATAAGAAAATTCTATAATGCAGTGTAATAATTATTGATCTCCTTAATTTCCTGGAGAATTATTAAGTGGACCAAAATGTTGAAGATATTACTCAAAAACAGTTAGGACTTGAACTTCACTGCCAAATAATAGAAAACACTTTTTTATTTCCTTAGCTAAATTGCGTACAGAGCTAAAAGAAATTGAAAAGAGTTGAGAATAAAGATGATGTGTAATTCAATAATTCAATTAATTCTTTTTAACTTTGTCATTTTTTTTCAAAAATAACTCAAATAACAAGAAAATGAGAGTTTAATCGAATAACAAAATTAAAATTAAGAACTAAATCACGAGGCAATTTTGTATTAACTTTGGAGCATATGATTCATTTTATATAATCGATTCAATTGCTGGTGAATCTTGGAAGTGATTGACAGAGCCAGTTCAGTGCATAAGATTGGAAAAAGTGTTGCAAAATGTGCAACTTATGTATCAATACATATAGACTGTTGTTTTAAAATTATTGTAAGAAGGGTTACTCTAGATGAAGGGTTGTGCCTATAATGAGTTTAAGCAACTCTAGTTCTGATGGAGGAGGCATCAAACAACATTATTAACCCTTTATACTATGAGGACAAATAGGTACTTGATATTAGTGCATCACTGAGCCACTAAAGAAATGATAAAAAGGTGACTTTCTTTATAATTTCAATGAAGGAGAACATGTGGATACTGGGAGATAAAATAGTCACATTTTGATTGGAAAGAGATAATGTCCTTACTTGATTGATGATATTTGATAAAATAAATTTTGTATATGTTCTGTTCAAACTTTCTTTCTGCATGTAGCATTTGCTTCTATTTACTATATATTCAAAGGTATGAAAGTTTCACTCAAATTCATCCCAAGAAATCCATCAACCCTTTCAACTGTAAACTTCCATAGCATGAGGGATATACCTTTTGGGGTCCAAGTTTGCTGGTGATTCGAATGTTTTCATCTGTAACTCTAGCTTTGAATGCTCTTACAATAGGCAAATGTTCTTGAAGAGCTAGTTTCTTCTGATTATAAGAAGACTGAAAAGCAGATCATTGGAATCTCACTTGCAAAGATTAGAAATCTTGAGGTATTTCTTTTTTGGATTTGCCTTGTTCCCAATAGCAATGGCAGTTTTACTCTTAAACATTTTGGCTATTATGGTAGGTGTGGGATATTAAAATGTCTCCTTCTGAACGGAGTGATGTTCTTTTAACTCTTCGACAAGTTGCTTTGGCATTCTCATCTTTACCTGGGCGCTTTGGAATGGAAGGAGAAACATACTATTGGACGAGTGGTTATCATTTGAACATTAGACTCTACGAGAAACTACTCTTAGGTGTATTTGAAATTTTGGAAGATGGCCAGCTTATAGAGGTCTGGAATTTGGTCTTTTTGGTTTAACTCCATTTACGCATTAAAATTGATTGTCCCAGAAAAACTTATGTTTGTATGATTTGAGTTCATCAGGAAGTGGAAGAATTCTTGAAGTTGGTGAAGTTGACTTGGTCGATGTTGGGAATTACACAGAGGTTGCATCATGCATTATTTGCATGGGTGCTTTTTCAACAGGTATTGATTGTCTGAAGCAGCTTTTTCTGCAAATCAGTAACGATTAGCAGATGCTTTCACATCTCTGTCATGGCCATGGAATATTTGAATTTTAATGATTCAGAAACATGTTCCTATTACTGTATCTGCGAAGTGCTTTTGTTTTTGTTGCAATCTGAGCTGTTATTTTGTGTATTTAAATATTTTTGTTTGCTCCAGAACAAAGTTTTGAGGCTATATATGGTGTTTTGCAAAAAGTTAGCAGAAAAAAGATCTGGTTTCCAAACTTACGTAATGTCTACATTGTACTTCTGGTCAGATTCTGGTTTTTATTCATTTAATCGGAATTGAAATGATTAAGGTGAACTACCCAAAAAAAAGGATTCAGGTGCATCTATTTTTGTTCCAACTGGTTATGAAAGCTAAAATGTAATTCAAACCAATAGGTTTCTAGGTTAAGTGTTAATTTGGTTAATTTGGCTCTATTGGTTACTGCTGCAAACTTGACCCATATGCCATTTGAAATGCAATTTCTGGTAAAGTTTCAAATTTATTTTATTCTTAATTGAAGTTTGTTGCAACCAAAGAGGCAGTACTTCTGGACCATGCAATTCATGAAGTTCAGAAGGTTCTATCTGCTGAAGTCTCTGACAGGAAGGAAGTGGCTTATATTAAGAGCTTGACGTGTTTCACTATTGGGAATGAATGTGAAATTAGTTTGGATTTGCTGCAGTCTATCTTTTTGTCAATTAGCTCATGGTGCGACAGTAAATTGCAGAATTATCATCTATATTTTAGTCAGGTTATCACCTTTTTTAACTTGAGATTACCAATTAGTTGCTTCAAATTTTGTTATGGCGTAACGTGTAAAGTGTTCCTTAAAAACTTTACATCTTAAGGGATATTCAATTTTCAGAAGTCATCCATCTTTGAGAAGGTTCTGACCATGGGATTATCCACTGGTGCTCAAGATTTTGTGCCACAAGCAAAAATCCAGGTACCAGTACTGCAGATTAATCATTTGAATTTTTTTCCACGTGGTTTTAAAAAGATCCATAATAAAGTATTCAGACCTTGTCACATACAGGCACAGGCACTTGATAATCTGTACGTTTAATGTGTGGTTATAGGAAGATAAATTTTATCTCGGGCTGTTCATTTTTTGTTTCTTTTCTAGCACTAATATTTTTTTCGATCACCACCTTCGTTTTGGTCAGGATAATTGCTGCTATTACTTTACCTCCAATTGAGTACTGGACAATTTATTTGTAACTCACTGGCTAATTTTGTCTTGCTGGCAGTTTACAGGATCTTGCCTTCCTAGTGAGATGGTTGCTGTCAAGATCAGAACATATGTAGAGAAGTCTTTGGAAGCTGCATGCGAGAGGGTAAGCCTGTTTATAAGTTGGCTATTATTAACTTCTGTGATTGTTAATCATGAAAAAGTCGATCCCCTGCCTTAATGGTCTCAGGTCACTGGTCTTACTACTATTGGGTCTACCCAAGGCACAATGCATCCGCTGGCTATCCTCGCAAGAGAACTAAGACTGATCGCTGAGAAGGATCTCGCTGGATTCAGCCCAGTCCTTCGTCGTTGGCATCCTGAATGTGCTATGGTCTCAGCCAAAAAGTTCCACCGGTTTTATGGAGAACGATTGGTCTGATTTTCACTAAATCAATGTATGTCTCTCAAAAAATGTCAGTGCAAAGTTATTTATTGATTCTAGTTCTCTTTTTCTCGTCTTCAGAAACCGTTTCTCAAGGATGTCACATGCCTCACTGAGGATGTCAAGAAAGTGCTTCCTGCAGCTTATGCATTAGAGCATTACCTCATTGAACAATCGTCTTCAGCTTTTAAAGAAAATAACCCAGGCTATGGTCAAGAATTTGAGCATTATCCGGTTGGTAATTTTGGAACTATTGACATTTTGATTTGAGTTATTCACTTTTGCCGTTAATGGACTCGTTTTGTAATTGTTTGGATTTTTTTCCAGAAAATATTACTACTATCTTGCTCCCCAAGTTTTCTCCATGAAACCCCTTTTCGTTCCGTCTACACCCTTTAATTCTTAAATTCTTTACAGATCTCTGTTGGCCAGGTTGCATGCACTCAATTATTACTTCCTATATTCTTACATAATGGACTTTGTAGTTCGTTTTTATTGATACTTGAACAGTTATTCCAAATACTTAATGTGCTTGTAATGCATTTTGCATCAAGGTAATTGGTAGGAATCAAGATTAGATTCTTTGGTATTAGTGGAAGATCACTATAAATTTTTGGGCGAAGCACATGTACAGCTCTCACTTTAGTTTTAATGTACAGTTTATCCTGCTGTCCTGCCTATTCTGTCTGCTGGCTGTCTGATTTTGTCACGACTAGGTAGATATTCAACGTGATCTCCATGTCAGGTTTTGTCATGACTATGTAAAAACATTTCTGTGATATATGTGTGTCTGACTATGTCCTACCTAAAATTCCACCATGACCCGTATATGTTGAGCCTATCACAGCTTGTAGGATTTTGCCATGATCTGCTGTGGACTGTCTAGCTATTTTGGTTATTTCTTTGATATTGCTACCTGGAGTCATGGTGTTGATCTAATATTTGAAGATCTTTCATCCAAAGTTCAAGTTGAACACTCCACTCAAGATCGTCATGTTGTAATTGTGGGGTAGTGTAAAAAATCAAGACTAGATTCTTTGGTATAATTAGATGATTGAAATGGTACTTTTTGGTGATATTCTTCAATTATATGCTTTGATTTCGGAGTGATGTCCTCCATTAACTATTCACATGTGTAAATCATCTACATAAATAGATTGTCATTGTAATGTCATATTAAGATAGAACGTATATGTTCGAGCCTGTTGGTCATTTGTCCGCAATTGCGGCCGAATGGTTGAATAACAGAAGTTTTTATTTGCCTTTTCTCTCTCCACTTTTCGCATTATATATGAAATTTGACCATAATTAATTGAAAACTTTATGATGATAAGCTGTTCTGTTAGCTGTTTGTTGAATTAAGAGTAATTTACCTATATCACATGTGTTTCCTTTTAACATTTTCCCCTATTTCAGAACTCTTTGCTTTTCCTCTGAGAAATTCATTCCAAATGATCTCGTGGTTCAGTAATTTCTGTGCTAAAGAATGGGATGAATTTGTTCGCTGACACTCCCTGATGTTTGTGCTATATGCTGTAAAATATCTGGAATGGAGTAATGTATCAGTAGTCAGTAAAGCTTTTTTGGTTCTAGTACATGTTTGGCCTTCGAATAGTTCTGAAAATGTTATAGAAAAGGGGTTTTAGTTGGAAAGTCCAGTATGAGTTCCAATTTTTTGTTGATTTTATCAGGATAAGATGGATGATTGCTTTTGAAGTTTTATAAAGTCCGTGGGGGCCCCAATTCAATAAAACACATGCCCTGTTAACAAATTTTACCCTTTCTTATAGAACATATCAAAACCACAACAAAGAGTGGTAATTATTGAATGACCACCTCATCTAAAAGCTTAAGCTGTTAGAGATGAGAGACATTTAATATTTAATATCTCTAAGTAACATTTGTTTTGCGTGACGTGCATGACAAGCCAAAATGTGAGGGATGACATTTCGTGCCTTCGCTTTACTAATGGTGAATATGACTAGCACAAAAGAATTTCAAGGATGATTTTTCTCTTAAAACTTTTCTCATCAGTGAAATGTTGCATTCTCATTACTTTTCCTCTCAACAGATTGCTGAAATTTCCAGGCCCATCATTCTTGATTGGGTAGTTGCACAACATGAAAGAATTCTGGAATGGACCAGTCGTGCTTTTGATCTTGAGGTCTGCCTTGCACTCGGTTGGAAACTGGAATCTGCATTTAGCACTTTTTACTTAAATTATCACCAAAAACAAAAAGGAAATTGCACCATGTTTAGGAGTTTTGCTCATAATTTTGAACTTTTGTGGGAAAAAAAAATGTAAATGGTATTATTTTGGATTTCTTCACATTTGTCTGATTTTCCGCTGTTCCCATATTTACAGGACTGGGAACCTTTATCATCTCAAAAAAAGCAAGCAGCTTCAGCAGTCGAAGTGTTTAGGATCATAGAGGAGGTATGCGTAGTTTCTGTTGTGCATATCCTGCATGATATGTATTGTGACTTACTAGAGTAGAATGCTAATTTGTACCCACAAACGTTTGTGTTAGTACGAGCATCGATTGAAGCAACTGTGTAAGGATGGTTAAGTGTTAACCAGTACTTCTCAGGATTCATGATAATCCATTACTACTTTGAGTGGTTTTTTAAGTGTCTTATTGAGATCTCAATTCCAAAATGGAAGGAAACTTTTAATGCTTCTAGATGCTTTGGCAATTGGAATCTACTTCTTTTTCAATTAATTTCTTTTTAAAAGTTGTTTAATCCCTTATTTTTTGTATGATACCACTTGAATGTGGCATGATACAATAGCCATGAAATTGTCTAGAAGCGAATAAACCAATTGGAGTTCGTAAATATAAAGATGGTTGCTGCCGCAACAGCTAAGATGGCTATTTTGCTCAAGGCAAGGTTGTCTTTGTGAAATCTTCTTGCCGTGGAGTGTTCCTGAAAATTTCCTTTAGATGGATATAGTTTTTCTTGGTCAATTTTAGTATTATTTTCTTATTGAAGTTAATATAATGCTGACTTAGTATGTTTACCAAAGCATATCACAATTGTGGTACATCAATCTTATGCTTGTTTAATTTCTGTGTTGTTGTGACCTTAGAGTTCATTTACTTAAAGTTTCAGCTTCAATCTTTGTTTAGTCCACAATTCTAGTCCCCAAGACTTGTTTAATAATGTACATTGAAGAAGGTTAGAACAGGAAAAATCATTTTATTAGTTGTAGGATACAATCAGACTTGACATCCATATAGATGGGTTTACAAGAGAGAAAAAGTTAAATCTGGTCACTTCCTAAGAAACTTTATCTTCATGATCTCCTAGTTGTTATAGCCCAGAAAAAATCAGGAATGGAATCCTTAAAAGATAAGCTTATTCGATAATTCCCGCAAGCTGGTGAACAGATATTGATCATTCCCAGCTTGTGAACTTCAGCTTTGAAGTTGGATTTATGTAGTCTTTTTGGCAATATCTGCCACTTGTTATTCAGGCAGAATACAGTGCATACACATTTCTCGAGACTATCTTTTTCTTTGATAGAGACAAAGTGTTTGTCAACATCGACATGTTTTCTTCAATCATGATGTACAAGGTTGTGAGCTATATCAGTGCAGCCTTCTTGTCACAGCACACCGTGTATTTAACTGCAGGCTTGAGAAAGTACTCCCAGCATAAACTGGCATTCTTCCATGGTGAAAAGAGTTTCTGATAAAAAGTCATGTGATGAACATAAATAGCTTGTAATTTGATCTCTGTTGATATTGTAATTCTCAATTTCCAAATTAGTCAATTACTGGTAGATTTTGCTTCAAGTTTGGGATTGCTGTGATTATGACAACATTCAAACTTTCTTGTTTGTTCTAGCATAGTTTTGTCTGGGTAAAAGCTTAATTTATTTAAAACTTGATAATATGTTTTCTTGTTTTTCGGTCTGTGCTAGCTATTTATTTGTACAGAAGCAATTATTTGGTCTTTTTAATAGGCACACTGCCTTTTCACATATCTAAATAACGTTTTGTTGAATTTTCTCTTTTATTTGTGATATAATGCCTCACTTGAATTGCAGACAGTGGATCAGTTTTTCGAGTGGAGTCTTCCTATGGACATCACTCATTTGCAAGCTCTACTGTCCATAGTTTTCCACAGCTTGGATGCCTACTTGTCGAAAGTAATTAGCCTTTTGAGTAAGAACCTTCTGGAAGTTTCTAATATCAGTGTCATTCAGCAAAGCTTCAAGCATAAACAATCATGTGCGAGAAAATTTCATTTTTGGTCCCACTGGATTTTGGCAAATAATTTTTAGTCCCACAGGAATTTTAGCTAAAATTTTAGTCCCGTTCGTCTATTTTTGGATGGAAAATCAGAGATACGCTAAGTTGACAGCCTCACATGTGCCCCTGGCGAGTTTCATTGAAATCCTGAGGCCGCCGTTAACTAGCAGAGTGTGTGTCTCACACGGGTATTTTCCATCCAAAAATAGATGGAACAGACTAAAAGTGTCACATTTTGACTCCAATAGAACCAAAAGAGTCACTAAAAATCTTGTGGGCTAAAAGGGATTTGGCCAGACTCCAATGAAACCTAAAGTGAAATTTTCTTAATCATGTGCTATCTAAGTCAAGTTTAACTGCTGGAAGTTGTTTCATACACTTCCATTTAGTTGGAAAAATTTATAACTTGTGTCATGTCATATTGTTTTATAGTTTCCCTACTGTAAGACTAGCCTTGAACCGAAGAATTAGTCCAAAAGTGGCTACGGCATTGTCACTTGAGTTCTTTGACAAGGCCCATGGGACTAAATATGAAAATCTATCGGTTTTTTATCCTAGGTGCGAAGGATATGTATGGTTGTTATCCCTGCATGACTAGCTCTAGCTGGTGGTAGATATATTTCATTCATCTGTTTTTCAGCTTTATGATAAAGAGAAAAGAAATGAACTAATGTACAAATCACCTTCTAATGACTGGTTCACAGCAGTGAACATCTATTCTAACCTGATTTTCTTTGTAAGATTATTTGGTAGGTAAAGAGCCTAACTTCAGTGATTGGTTATAAAATTAACATGAATCATACTCTTACATTAGTAAAATCATACTTTTAATAAAATGAGGAGGTGCTAAAGATGTTAGAAGAATCTGTTTGCTATTGTCATACATGCAAAAGTTGAGCCGAGATTGGTGCTTGTCTCCACTTTGTTGGCATACTTTGTTTATGTATCGATTCTACTTAGAGTTGGCTTGTTCAGAATCTCTGCAAATGCATGTTTATTTATTCTTTTGCTGCCTAATTGTTAATACATAGTTGAATGCAAAATAAGAATAACTATGCATTTTTATGATACAGTTGAGAAGCAAAACTTGTATCCCTCTACTCCTCCATTGACTCGTTACACTGAAGCAACATTTCCTATTGTCAAGAGGAAGGTGGTGGAGAGTCTGATTATAGATGATGACATATATAAACAGCTAGATGAATTGACAGTTTCCAAACTATGTGTCAGATTGAACACTTACCGAGTGAGTGGAAGTTTTTTTCTGATTTATTTGCAATTAACTCCAGTCAAGCGTTCTATTTTTTTGACAAGTTCATGTACTTGTCTGGTTTGATAGCTTTCAACACCTTTTCCAATTGCAAGATTAACAATGTATATAGATTTTAACACAAGTTTCTTTTGTTGCTATGTAGACTACTTGTAGACCCCAGCATGCTTCATTTTATATTCCATTTTAGAGAGGGCGAATTATAAGATTCTTTTTATATTTGTTTTTTGATACTCTCCTGCGGGAAACATTGGTCAGAGCAAGGAGAGAGGAAATGGTGTTCTGAGTTGCATGTGATGTACGCATTTAGCTGACAAACTCTCTGAATCTAAGCAATGTTAATAAGGGTAATTATGTTTGCTAATGGGCGACTAGTGATTTATTTTATTGAAATACCTGGTTTTTCATGATTTAAGATGGGATATATTCAAATGGAGGGTCGAACAACTTCATAGCATCATAAGTTAAATTCAAGAACCACTTTTGAAAAGCTAAACACCTAACTTTTTAAATGATCATTGGCTTGAGCAGGATTCAGCATGCAATACTCTTTTTGGTTGCTTTTTTCTTTGTCTAAGAGATATAGCTTAGGAAAGAGGTGGCAGAGAATTCTAGGGGCAGATTCAAATATATGCTTGCCTTCCATCGATTATGTCTCTGTTTAACTTTTCTTTCACTGATTCTGTCCTTTTTTCTCCCTTTCAGTATATTCAAAAACAAACAACTATACTTGAAGATGGAATTAGGAAATCATGGGAATCTGTCACATCATACCAAATACATAGATGCTGTAAGTCCATCGAGATTGTGAGAATGACATTGAGGATTTGCTGATCAAATTCACAAGTTCTGTTTTTTATGTGATATATCATTATGTTGATGTTTCACGAATGGCCGGTCGCGTAAAAGGAAGATTATCATTATTAGTCTACCATAGGCACGTCTCTCTCAGGAAATCATCAAGTAGGCCTATATTAGTTGAAGTATCCTAAGTCAAGAAATAGAGATATCAAACAATGGAATTTCTTTAAATATTTGTATTTGTCTAACCAAATTGCAAATATTCTGCATAGCCCCAAATTTTACTTGATTAGCAACAAATCCTTATATGCAAATGAGCTTTTTGGAAGTTTTGTGAAATCAACCAATGAATTTCTATGTTTTGGGGACGAAAAAACACGAGCCCGTAGGATCTTTTCTGATGCTGAAAATATATATGTTGCATGGAAAGCTTGCATCAGCCTTGCTCACGGGATACTGCCTAAGTTCTTTATGATAAATTGGTCACACAAAAGAGAATCCATGATTTTTCTTTATCAATCTTAACATGGTTTACATTAACACCTGTCTATTTCATTCAGCAACACAAGAAACTGCTGAGACTTTGGAGGCAACAGTTTCAAATCGTGAATCAGTTTGTGAGCTTTTCGTTGCCACCCTGGATTGCATCAGGAATGCAGCTGCTGATGCTATTAGAAGTACCAGTGACTTTCTTGGTAAGTTACGGTAGCTCCTATTTGAAGATGTATTACCTTTTGTCTATTAATGACAATATATCTTTTTTCTTACTTGGATTGGCGCTTAGTTAAGACCCACTCATGCATAGGTTACATTATGAGAGAAATTTAATAGATATTTACAGTACAAGATACGCAAACTTTGTGATTGTTGCATTTGCTTCGTTTACTTCGAATATTGAGCCCAACAATTCACCTATATGTCGTGATTCAACTTCCAGGAGCCAAAATTGTGTTCTGGGATATGAGAGAGTCATTCCTCTTTCATTTGTATCATGGCAGTGTTGAAGGAAACCGCTTGGAAGGTGTATTTCCACAATTTGATAGGGTAAGATATCTAGTAATATTTCTTCCTTTTGTTTTGTTTTTGTTTTGATACAATACACACATGTATAGACGCACAACAAATCTAAAAGAGATAAACTCATGCAGTCATACTTTCATACCATAGGTTCCCGTGTGCAGGTTTAAATCCGATAGTCAATGTATTTAGGTTGACCTTTTCTTATCATATTTCAAAGTATTGGCTAATATCTCATAATATCAGGGTCTTGGCCAATACATATCATAATTGGACTTTTCCAATCCTTTATATATCACAACATCTATTGTTTTCCTGGTTTATATGTTTTGATTTCGATAATATCACATGATATCGTCGACAGCATGGCATTGACTCCGCTATCGGATGTTTTTTTTTTAGTTATGGAGATTCTATCTTTTGGTACACATGCTTCATGATCTGATTTAGTATATATATTGTTTATAGGATGAAGTATTTGTTGGTATAATCAATAATAGAGATCTATGACAAATTTATTTTTGAGGATAACATAATCTTTACTATGTTCATATCTAATGCAGTGAAAAAATTACTATGTACAAAGAAGTACTAATTGTGATATTTATGTTTGCCTACAATTTCGTTCATTCTTCTATACTTTCTGAGCATTATGTATTGCATTTATTGCTCTATAATATGTTGCGATCTATCGATTTTGTCACATGTTTCCATTTTCAACCATACTCCTTACTAATTTGCCACTAATACAATTCACCCCTTAATATGGTGCATTCAGACACTTTACTTGATATATGGTGCATTCGTACATTGATTTAAAATTTTCTCGGGAATTGCGTACTACCGAAATTCGTGTGAAAATAGTAGGCGTTTGTTTATGTTTTTAAAAATAGGTTAAAAGTTGTAAATATGTCAAATCAATATTGATATGTTGATTGGATGTGTAGAATGATTGTTATAGTTGTATATATAATGATTATGTGAATTAAAAATAATAAAATATGAATTAAAAAATTGTAAAGTATGAAAAAGAAAGAGAAATAATTATTATAATAACTGATTTGATTGTTGAATGTGTGAAATGATGTATATATGATTGATAGGTAGTTATATAGGGGATTGAAAAGTTAGAGTTGAGAAAATGTAAATTTGGATGAGAATTTGGTGTGTTAAGTTTATTTTGAATTTTTGGATTTAAAATCTTAGAAATGGGACTTGAAAGCGTAAACAAACAAAGCCTATGTATTTCCACTGCTCTTGATAGTGACTGTCTCAAGAATTTAAATCTTTTAAAAAACATTCTGATCTCCGCATTTGCTTTGTGTATTGAAAGATTGAAGGTTGTTAACAATCCAACATTTGTATCCATATAGGATAGATAGATCTGTGCTTCTAAAAATATATCCTTCAATACCTTGTAGCATATGGGAACTGACTACAAAAATGCAACCCTATACTGTGGATGCAAAAAAATGAACAAATTAGTTAATTCGTCATTTTACTTTTTACTTTTTAAATTGATGTTCAGTCGCATGTTTATAGGTCCTCAATAATGTATGTGGTTCGATTGATGATACAATCAGAGACCTCGTGGTGTCGAGCATTTGGAAGGCATCACTGGTATGATCTTGTTCGTAATATCTGTAAACATCATAGGTTCTTCTTCCGTCCTCCTTTTTCTTTTTTTTTGGCTTTTCTTGATTTCCTGCATACTGCTGCAACAGGAAGGATTCATGTGGGTGTTGCTTGATGGAGGCCCTTCACGTGCATTTTCTGATGCAGATATGACAATGGTTGAAGAAGATCTTAATATGTTAATAGTAAGTCAGTGTTCATATTTCAAACCATTCTTTGATGTCATACAATGTACACCTGTATTGAAAATGCGAGCATACTACGGTTTGTTTATTGCGATACAATTAGCAAATTATGAAATCTGTAGCAGAAAATTTAATCTGTTGATAAAAGTAATGGGGGAAATTGCATCACGTTATGACTTGGACCTTGTCAAATAAATGCGTGGATTTTATCATACTATCATTTCCTTGCAACTTTTATATATCGTGACTTTTCCTAATAATGCTAACTTATATATGGAGATTGTTTCATTTACTGGTGATTGGTTTGTCTATAAATGACAGTTTATTCTTTATTATTTAGGACTTGTTTGTTGCTGACGGAGAAGGCCTCCCCCGTTCATTAGTTGAGGAGGAAGCAAAATTATACCGTCAAATACTAAGCCTATTTTCTCTTCAGGTTATATAATTCATGCTTTCAGGTTGCTACAAAAATTTCAAGATTTTCAATTTTCTTGATCTATCTTTCCTGAATTTTCGGCAGACTGAGTCATTGATCCGGATGCTGATGGCATCCAGTGAACACATTTCAGTAAGTTTAAGTGGGTACAAATTTAGCCAGCGGTATCTGGGAGATGCACACACTTTAATACGAGTATTATGCCACAAGAAAGATAGAGAAGCCTCAAAGTTCTTGAAAACACATTATCATCTTCCACCGTCCTCTGGTAATTAATCATTCATTTTATTATATAAATTGTCTTGTTTTTGCTAAATTATGATGCAACTCAGAGTTTATATTTTATAACTGATGCAGAATATGATGAGACTTCGGGAGAGAGTGCCAGTTTGCACTCACCTCTTATGGCTGATATCTTGAAACGAACTGCATCGTTTCGTTGGTCTGAGAAAGGTAATAGCAGTTTTAGTTCTATAAGGAAGAGATTTCAAGAAGCAACCTGGAAATAAAAAAAAAAAGTGGCGTTTATTGAGACTGAACGAAAAGTACTTATGCAGTCATGCCTATGAATCGTCTTTGAGGTAAAAATTGTACGAGATCGTTGGTTAAAGTTAATTTAGAGTCGAGCAGAGTGGAGTGTGATACTATATAATTGGGTTTAGAAGGCTTAATCCAACATAAAATGATGTTTAGGATATATATTAGGTGGAGCAATTTTGCCCTAAACAATGGGACTTGTTTATTTTTCCTTGTGGCACAGAATGATGTTGTCACAAATCACAATTGCTTCTTGGTGTGTATTTGTATAACCATAATAATGCTATCATATGGTTTGGTCATTTTTCAGAACTAAATACCTCTTTTCTATGGTAGTCCTTTTGGTAATTTTTTTCTCTTTTCACAAGACGTATGTTCATTTATAGACCTTTTTTTCCCATTAAATAGTTCTTTTTTTGTTAGTTTTTTATATTAGATTAAAATACCACCTAGCATGAATGGTGTTTGGTATCAAGCATCTTCCATTGAGCGCACATGCGCATTTCCTATAAATAGCCAACGTTTAATGTTAAACGATTTGGATAAAATGTGTATGAAATTGCAAATATTGATCGATCATTATCTGTCGAGACTAGAAAAGTGTTTTAATAGATAGAAACAATATTGGTTACCCATCAATTATTTCACAAATTCATCAATTAAAATTATTTAGAATAATTATTTATATTTTATTATTTTTTATTCATATAATGATCATAAAGGTAACATAATTATTATATACATTATTTATCAACATGTGGTTATTATTTATCATATTATATAATTTTTAACTAGGTTTAAGAAATATGAACCGTTACTAAATATTCTCGTACAAATTTATGTAGTAGATAAAAAATTTCAATTTTTAACTCAAAATCGTAAAGCCTCCCTCATTAATTACTACAGATCATCAGCAGCAGCAACAATGGCGTCGTCTCACATAGCCTCCTCATGGGGCATCACAAAAACACTTCAATTATTATCATTCTTCCAACCCTATTTCAATCTCATAACCCAATTCGTAAACCTCTACAAACCCTAAAGATTAATCTATTTGATTTGCTCCGAATTTGACCAGAATTCGTCGTCTCCTCGATGAAATCGAAATCAAAGCAGTCTTTACGATTCCCAGTATGTGTTGTGGTAAGCATTCTATTAACATTTGGTGAAATTTTGTGTTTTCCCTTTTCAACTGCATAATTGAGTTGCTTTATTTACCCAGCCAAAAATAATTGGAGATGAGCTTTCTTTTCTGTGAATTATTGGAAATAGACCATCTGATTTGAGCAATATACGTAGCATAATTGAAAATGTTGATGGTTTTGATTGAATGATGAGGAAATTGCACATGTGGGGAGATGGTTGTATCAACAACAAACCCGTTGGTTCTTCACTCTCAGTCACATTTATTAATTAACCATATATATATACATATATATATATATGTGTGTGTACATATATATACAGTGAAATACCCCGTGTCTCATCGGTTGCGTTAAGATGAACTTTGAGGATCTCGTTGCCCATGTTGTATTCATCAGCTTGCTGATTTATCTGAGAGTCAGGCGTGGAAGAAATTTCCCCCCAAATTTTTCTGTCTAGAAATTATAGAGGTGTATGAACTTTGACATCTCCATATAGCTGTAGAGTTAACTTCTGCAAATAAACATCTCCTTTTATCAAAATGAAATATGTAAAGAAGATAGGTAACGAGAAAGTGGCCTATATTTGAAAATTCTCCATGAACCTAACCAACCACATGCCCATTATTCTAGCTTGAAACCGACTTCTTAAGGTTTACTAGTTAAACTGAGAAATGTCCTCAAGTATTCATTATCTCACGAACTATGCGGAAACAAAAAATCATTGTCCCTTTCTATAGGATTACACACAATTACAAACCAGTGCTTGTTTGCATTTTTCTGTTGGATTACATGAATGGACCAGAACGATATTATTTTCATCTCCTTCATACAATATTTCTTTCAAACTACTAGGTCGGGCACTTTGGAAGCTGCAAGTAGGTCTTAAGAATCTCACTCTTTTGGCCATACCCACAAACAGTACCGAGTTCAGAGTAAGTAAATAGTTTTATTCTGGAATTGGAACATGTACGAAAGAGACTCCAAAAATGGCTTATCTCCAACATATCGCACAAACATGACTGGTTCAGATGCATTTAAGCTCAAACTCTTGCTTAAAGTCACTGCTTTAAGGTATACCACTGCAAATTCTAGGAATGGGAAACTGCTGATGATAATATATTTTGTTATGAACCAAAATGAAGATTTTCTGGATCATTAAGGGTTAATTGAGTGAAATTAATTGATGAGGCTGTTGTGTTTACTCTAAGATCTTCTTCCTTAAAGGATGCTGATGCTTAATATGTGATGTCGCTAGATGTAAGGCCGAGATATGAACCAGCATATTGGTATAGATTGAACTTTCAATTTCATGCTTATGTTCTTCAGAAATCCATTTGTGTAACTAAACACATAGACCAATTTGTCCTTTTAGCTACTCTATAAAGTTGCTTACATATTTGCCAATTATTCTAAACTGAAGAAACAAGGATTGTGCAACACATTTTGTTGATAGTGCACCTATTATCAAGTTTACATAGTTCATATCCTCTTATAATGTATTAAATGTCAGCTCATCTACACATGCTTTATTAGTTCGATAACAACTGTGGTATATATATGACTCCTTATTTGAATTTCTTGATTTTAATTTCATGATTGTCTTCCTGGTTGTTTTCTTAGCAATCAGCTGCTATTAAAGGTATAAAACTATTAATTGCAACTAATCAGAAGTCTTCTAGGACTTGGGTTGTGTCTTCTGTATGAGGTCAATGCGGAGAATAAAAACATTGGCATAATAGACTTGAAAGACTAATGTAATTGCAAAGTTCTCTTCGTGGTTCAGCTATATATTATACGCCATGTTTAGGCATACTGCATATCGTGTGCACTACTTTGATGTATGTGATTTCAATGGCATCAAATTGAGTACACCTAATACTTATAACACAACAACACAAATTTTTATTATAGAAAAGTGACTCGGATCAAAAGATGTTGGTTTAGTCAAAAAGCATTCAACAATTATTTGTAGCAAGATATGAAAGTTTGTGGTTAAAATAATGAAAGAAGGACTATAAATAAGGGGAAAAATCTTGCTCGGGTTCGAATGGTAATTGAAATTATGCAACTTGAAATATATAAGAAATAAGAATCAAAGCATATGTTTAAAATTATTGTCCACAATATATATATGGCTTTTCCAGTAGTTAGACATGACAAAATAGTAGTCGTATACATAATCCTCCATGAATCCATAAATTGAATATTTTAATAGTATAGCTTACAAGATAACCTAAATCTTGTTTGAAAAATCAAATTGTGATTATGTTCCAAGTCGGTAGCTTTTAGTGTGTGAAAATAGAATGAGGAAAGTATGACAAATTTCATAAAGAATATTATAATCATATCATATTTCAATACATAGTGTGCTTGGAGATACACATTTCTCAATCTTAAAATCTCATACTCTCGGTGTATAATTCTTAAACAGGGAAATACAAATATTGGAACAGCCAAAAATTTCTTAGGCTTAAAGTATCCGAAGTCCTTAGGTTGCAAAATTTATAGGAAAAATAATTAAATAATGAAATGTTCATCTCCAAGTACACAAAGTATAGAACTATGATTCTAATAATCTTTATGGATTTTTTTCTTTTCTTTTCTCATTCCGTTTACATCTCCAAAAGTTGCCTTAACATATAGAATCTCAATAGTATTTTTACACTAGATTTAGATAATCTTATAAACTTAACAACTGAGGTTACGGATTTCACGGTGTATTTGACCACTCTTTTGTCTTGTCTATGGAAAAAAATATTTATTGTGGGCAATAATTTCCTTCATATACACTGCAAGTATGATGATTTCAATTACTAAAAGTTTGCTCATATTGGTTAATTTGAGTCGGAGCAAGATTTTTCTCTTATTTATAGCCGTTCTTTAATTATTTCAACCTCAAGTATTTAAATTTGCAACAAACTAGTGTTGAGTGCTTTTTGACTCAACCACCGTTTTTTGGCCCGACTCGCTTTTTCTACAATAAATGTTTGTATTATAAATAACAACTCAATTTCATCGATTACAAAGACATTGCAACAATGGCGGAGTCTCTTGCTGAGATGCCTCCGAACATCCTCTCTGAGATCCTCTCGAGGCTCCCCATCAAAAGCCTCTTTGCAGGCAGGTCTGTTTGCAAAGACTTTCTTCGTGTAACCTCCTCCAATCCTCATTTCAACTCCTTGATCTCGTTAAACACAACTCAGAATCTCATAATTCAATTGGGCTCAATGTACGATCCCTCAATATTACTTCACTTGGTCGACTCTGAACTCGATACTGCTTGTGAATCCGGAAAAAAAATCATTTCAAAATCTATGTTCCAGATTCCCCAGTATCCGCCAGAGCATTTTGAACGATACAGGGCATATCCTGATGATGAAAATGAGTTTTTTCTCATTAATTCATGTAATGGGTTGCTCTTCTTTGCTGAGCAATGTGTATGGCAGCGGTCATTTGTATGTAATCCTGTTACAAACGAGTATATAGCCCTTCACAAGCATGCTGAAAAGCGTGAACAAGAATCGACTATGGGTCTGTGGTTTGGGTTTAGTGAGGAGGAAAATCAATATAAGATACTGAGAATTTTCTCAAGTGTAATTGGTAGACCTTTGCAGCCAAATTACAAGGAAGAGTTTTGGGCTCAAGTTAATGTGGTTGGTTCGCGTTTGTGGAGAGATATCGAAGATAGGCCACCACCAAGATATCTTTCATGGGATACACAGTCTGTTTTCTTGAATGGAGTTATTTATTGGCTTTGCAGATCTCCAGAGATGTCAAAATTCATACTCTTCTTTGATTTTGAGAAAGAAAAATTTGGAGAAATTTTGCCTCCGCCTGATCTTGCCATAGAATGGCTAGTTGATAGATATATGAAGATGAGCATTGGAGTCCTTGGAAGTAATCTGTGTGTGACTGATAATACTGAGCATCTTGATATATGGTTCATGAATAAATGTGGGGGTCAAACGTCTTGGACCAAAAAGTTTGTTGTTGATACATCGATTCCTACAGGTACACCACTTCAAGGCCCATACAAACCCCTGCAATTTCTTAGGAATGGTGAAATATTGATGATGTGGATGGAAATTATTTTAGTGTGTTATGATCCGAAAAAGAAGAGTTTTCGGGCTCTTGAGTTTATTGGGGAGGCATCGTTCGCAAATGTTGTTGTGTTTACACCTAGCTTTGTTCCTTTGAAGGATGCCCTTATGGTTGACAGTGCTAGAGTGCGGAATATGCCAAGGTATGAACTTTATGTTGGTACTGACTACTGAATTACTCTTCAGATTCATGTTTATGCTATATAGAAACTCATTTGTCTATGTATACGTAATTTCATAGAACTCTATCTCTTTACGCCTTTTGATTGATCCAGTATTTTGTTGCGCCTTTTGTTTTCTTCAAAATATAGTTCCAATTTATGTAGACAAACATTATATGCCTCATTTTAGTTTTAGTGCATCCATTTGCAAGTTTGAACAAATGTCTACAACAGTTTATTAGTTCTATATGAAATGCTGCATAAACATTATATATTCGGTTTCAATTCAAACTGCCATATATGTATGGTCTCCTTTTGAATCTTTTGTTGATTGTTATCTCTGAAAATTCTTGTTTGTTGGCAGAGATCCAGTTATGGCGGAGGATTCAAATGTTGAGATACAGGGCATGGACCTGGAGGCTGTGTTCTCAAATTTGGAGTTAAATTAGTTGATGTCTTTTGGATTAGTTGAAATTTCAATTTCAAACAGTTTCAATCCCTTATGAATTACAAGACATTGTTTTCTTTTGTTTTTAAGTTTGGCTGTGTAATGGATTTCAATTTCCCTTTCTGAATAATCATTATATTTCAAGTGATGTTCATCTGTAGCACTTTATGATATGGTCTTTTTTATCCCTTAAAAAGTAAAATTTTCAGATTTGATGATTATTTTCTAGGGAAAATTAGTGTTAAAAGGGAACATGAAGCTCCTAAATTCATGAAGACATAATAATTTTTAACTGTATATATGTGTGTGTCGAAATGACCTGAGTATGAACCTGCATGTTTGTACATATTAAACTTTGAATTTCATGCTTGTGAAACTCATTTCTGTTGTCATTTGGCCATTACTGAGATTTCCTAGTGATTCTTAAATTATGGCTAAAATGTTCCAAAATGAAGCTAAGAATCAGAGTAAGCTTCTAAACCTATATTAGTTTCCCAGTTTTCCCCATGTTTCTACTCTTTTCCTCATATTTCCCTTTTAATATATGTTTTTAACATATATGGTCTTAATAGATGTTATATACCATGATTATAATTTATTATTTTTTTATTTCTTTAAATAAGATAAAAATTGAATATAATAAATGCATATAACTTGATTTTCATAACTACGTTTACCATAGTAAAATGATATTTTACCACATTAATTGTCGGTGAAAAACAGTGAATTATGATCGATGATTTATAATATTTCTCTAATAAATTCAGCTGGATCTTGCTAAGAAGTCCAAAATTAATTCTTGAAGCTCCAATCTAATTTTATCGGATCAAAGTAATTAGTGATTGTTCTTTTTTTTTTTTTGGATGAATCAAAGTAATTATCTTTTACTTAGTACAACAATATACCCAAGGTCTTCTTCAATAGAACTCCCAGTAAGAAGAGGCCAATTGAGTGGGTTTTTGAATTTTATTTTTAATATTTTGCAACAAAAAATCTTAAATAAATTTAGAGATAATATTATTGAGATAATTCTAGAGATAATGTTATTTTAGAGATAATTTCAAGGATAATTCTAGAGATAATTTTAGAGATAATGTTTTAAAATTACTTTAATTCATCTACTTTCAATTCTGTTGACTGAGCCTCTCAACTTGATTATTTGTTTTAAATTTTTAATATGGTCTCTCTAATCAATTTTGAATCACACATCACACACATTTTATATTTTAAGAGACTAAAGTGATAACTTATTTTAAAATTGAGAACCAAAAGTGATAAAGATCTTAAAATTGAGGACCTAAAATGAAACTCAAAGTATGATATGCGCGATCAATTTCTGATTAAATTGACCGATAATTAATAAAAGAGATACCACATTGAAATAAATTATTGAGTTGAGGGATTCAATCGATGAAGAACCATCCGCGCAAATAGATAGACGAAAATGAGTCTACATGTAAAATTGATGGACTGAAAGTGACATTATCTGATAATCGATAAACTGTTTTCTTCCAAATTTAAATAATACCAACTCTATTTTTTTGGTGTCCTACATAACTCACTATCACTTTATTTTTCATTTTATACATTTATTCATTCTAATCTTTTCTATTTCTATTTCATATATAGTTTACATATTATTATGTATATTAATATAATCATTAAACAAATAAGTCAATCATCCAACGCATTATAGAACAATAAATTGTTATTAATTTTGACATAAATTTTAATTCTAACAAAATTTTAAAAGTATAAACAAATCTATTAATATATATATTTGAGGGCTGGGTTTGACTTTTGTTGACCTCCTACAATTGTCTAAATACTCAATTCTAATTTTTCATAATTTTAAATTATCTTATTGTTTTGATATTTTTTTTTTTGGATGGATGTTAGTTTCTTAGCAGTTATTTTCCCACCATTTAATTAAGGGAGTTATAACTTTGAATTTAAATTTAAATTTAATTCTATCTGTTAAAATTGAAAAAATACAACCACTCACTTTCCTTTAACCCCCGTCTTCCCTCACAAATCACATCCCTCATTTCTTTTTGAAATGTAGAAATTGAACCATTCATTATAAACTGCATTAGTTTTACTTTTTTGGACTTTAAATAACGCCAAGAGCATGGAATTGTATTAAGATAATATCTATCTTATTTGAGTTCACTAGCCACTCTGCACGCGGTACTCGCATGCATAATTTATTTCAAGTATATTTAAAGAATATAATTAATATTAATTTTAATAAAATATTATAATTTTATAGATAGAGAAATGAGGATATGAAATAGTGGGATGGTGGTTGGAGTACGTGTGTTTTAAATTGCATATGCAAATGACAAATATACCCTTATTTTCAACCACTTATATGAATTAATTTGAAGGGTATATTTGGACAAATAAAAATTGGTGTGGCAACTACTTATTTTATGATGAAATCCCTATTTTACCCTCAAAATTACAGTTACATTTTCAATCTAAAAAAATAAACAAAGGACAAAATGGTAAAAATACAAAAAATAACTTCCATTTGTGAGACAAAAAGACCTTTCTTTTTATATTAGTATAGATTTTTTTTGCTAGATCGACGAGAAGGGATCCACCAATTTTGTCAAGTTGCTTATTTCGTCATAGTCATTTCCCTTTTCGTTCCTAAATACTATAAAATGATATCTAAAATCAAATTACGACAAAGCATAAAAAGTCAAGTTGAAGGACTATTATATTATTTTTTATAGTTTTGGAAACCTATATGCAACAAATTTAACGATTCAAGCCTGCAAAGTATATTTTTTTCCTTTCAAAAGACCGAAATAAGTTGCATCACTTTAGGCTTTTAAAAAGATTTTACTCGCCTGTTTTTTATCAAATGGTTCAAGCAAATTCAAATTTTAATCAATAATATGAGTAATTTATAGCTTTATAATTAATATTCTCCGTGCATAACACAGGTTACACGCTAGTATAATATATATTACATCGTTATCATGTAAATTTATATGATCAGTGTTTTCCAGAAAATAAATTTCTAAAAGATTCTAACTCAAAAACATACGGAAAGTCGGCAACATGCTAAAGACGTAAACGTAAAGTTTTTACTATTAACTTCAAATATCAGCATTCTTCCCACCATATATATATATATACACAAATAATATTATATACTTATTTCCCAAAATTGAAAATTCCTATCACCATGGATCATCAACCTGCAACACAATTAGCAAAAATGGTGGAAATCGAATCCCTAACTGATCTTCCCCCAAACGTCCTTCTTGAAATCCTGGCAAGGCTCCCACTCAAGGCTCTCTATGCCAGCAGGTGCGTTTGCAAAACTTTTCTCGATTTATCAAACCCGAATTCCCAATTTTTCGCTTTATACTCCTCAAACGCTACTCAAGCTCTCGTAATCCATTTCGGGGACGATTTCGAACCTTCAAAATTTCTTCGATGGATCGATACGGAAGTCGATGTTGCTCGTGGCCGTAGCCCGGATTTCCGATTGAAACCTATATTTGAGATACCTGAAATTTGGAGGAGGAACTATATTATGTATCGCACTAATATTCGGTATCGAAATGAGTTTGTTGTTATGAATTCGTGTAATGGATTGCTTTACTTGGCTAAAAGACATAGTGCGGATGAGTGCTCTCTTGTGTGTAATCCTGTTACGAATGAGTATATAGTGGTGCCTAATGTTGATACGAGGAATAGGCCATTGTCGGAGACTAGAATGATGATGTTAGGTTACAGTCGAGGTTCTAATCAGTATAAGGTGTTGAGGATTTATTATACTTCCATTGGTGAAAATTTGGAGGTTAAGGCTCAAGTTCATGTGGTTGGGTCTAGTTCTTGGAGAGATATCGAAGATAAGCCTTTAGGGCTTGACCATTCATTTGATGCGTGTTTGGTGTACTTAAACGGGGTTGTTTATTGGCTTTCGTATCTGGAATCGTTCACCGTTGTAGTTTCCTTTGATTTTGAGAAGGAACTGTTTGGAAACATCTTTTTGCCTCCTGAATTTGGTGAAGAACAGCTGAGGAACAAAGATGTATTAGGCATTGGAATTCTCGGAAATCGCCTTTGTGTGACTAATAATGTTTATAATCATCATTTGGATATATGGTTCATGAAAAAACATGACAATAAAGAGTTTTGGAGCAAAGAGTTTGTGATCGATACAGTGAAACCAATGGGTAGTCGTCTCTATGGTCAGTTGAGGCCACTGCAAGTTCTCAGAAATGGGGAAATAGTGATTCTATGGCTTGACAATGATGTGCTTTGCTATGACCCGAAAAACAAGAGTTTGAAATCTGTCGGGTTTTACTGGCCTAAATTACATCCTAAGGTTATTGGTTTTACTCCTAGCTTTGTGCCTCTTAAGGACGCTCTACGGGTTGACAAGGTGATGGTGCAGCACGTAAGGCCAAGGTATGTTGATGCTTCGATTCTAGGTCATAAGAGTTGAAATGATGATTTATACATACATTTATTTGCATTGAAAGTATTTGATTTAGTATTTTGTTACGTCTTCAAGAATATCGGTGAGTTTAACAATGACTAGGGGTGGCAAAATGGATCCGAAACCATGGTTCCAATGGTTCCAACCCAATTTGGGTTGAATTGGTTCCTAAGAAAATTGTATTTGGTTCCAACTTGGTTCCAAGTTGGGTCTAACTAATTTCAACTTAGGCCCAAATCGCTTGCTTGTCAATACTCTAAAATTAAAGAACAAAATGTAAGATATTGATTCGGGTTGGGCTAGGTTCCCTTTTGGGTTGATTTTGGTTCCCTTTTGGATTGAGTTGGTTCCTTCTTAAAAACCATTTAAGAACTCAACTCATTTTAGAACGAAACCGTTAGAACCGACCCAAACCCAACCTAACCCGCCCATTTGCCACCCCTAACAATGACTAACCCAAGTATCCTCTGTTTTGTGGTTAACTTCATTTAAAACCAGAAGGAGTGAAAAGAGTTGTACTCGATAAGTTTCTATTTCGTTTTCCTTTTGACTGAGGTTATAGCTATACGCTCATTAAAACAGCTTATAATCATCTCTTAAAAGTGTTTGGTTATATCTTTTGGTAAAAAACCTTACAATGCTTATAAGCTTTTAAATTTTATCTATTATCTAACTCCCATATTTTCGAATGCAGTGGTGATGAAACGCAACTGTAAGGTTGATTAAGGTTGTCCATTGCAGTGATTTCATCGTCTCTGGATTGATTAAGGTTGTGGTATTAGTCTTCAGTTGTTGTGATTTAGTAACTGATTAATATGAACTGTTAGAACTTACTGATGTTTTAAGTATAAGGAAAACTGGGACCTGAAACTAAAATAGCCATTTATCAAAGAAATATGTTCATTGTATATACCTATATATTGAGAATTGTGTTGCACATTGTATATTATATTACCCTTCATTATATAATTATTCTTACTTTTATTTCTAGTTTTAGTTTAGAGTGATATACAAATTAGACTAAAAGTTCAGTTTAATTTAAACTCCTGATTTTATTCTGAAGTATTGTCTCATAAGCCAGCACAATTTGTTCAATATTATGTAACTTCTGTATATTACGAAGCATAAAACTGCTTCAGCTAATTTTGGAGATAATTGGTTTCATAAATATGCAGACATTTGTTGTATTTGTGTTGAATTATTCTTGTATTAACATTTTTAATAAAATGCCAATTTTATTTATTTTTGTATAAATTTTTTTTTTTTTTTGGTTCTAAAAAGTTTAGGTAGGGGTCGGCTCCGGTCGCCTACCAGGGTCAGGGCATGCCTCTGGGACCAAAGGCAGAAGTACTTACAGATCACCCACCAACACAGCCCTCACGTCGGCAGCGGGAATCGAACACACAACCTTCTGAGGGGAAGTGGCCCGTCCTTACCAACTGAGCCAACATGTGTTGGCTTTATTTTTGTATAAATGAATGTGTACGTCAGGGGAAATTTTACAAACTTAATTTATTTATAAATATATTATTTCTATTCCATATATTATTTGAGTGTTATTGTTTGCTTTTGGCATCTTTGAACATTTGAATATAGAAAATATGAAATATGACTTGCATATTGTAATCTATCTATTCTATTATAAAAGTAGGGGTGTTTCTTTGAATTTTTGATCTACCTAAAATAGCCCTATAAAATTGAAATTTTAATGGCAAAAAAGGCAAAAATTAAATAATAAAAAAGTTATAAATATCTACAACAATAAGAAGTATAAATACATTAGAACTCTACAATGAAATTATATATAGATAAAATTACTCCTATTTGTTTAATAAAATATAATAATTTGTTCCTAATATTCCACGTAAGTTTGGCCAATCTGAAGGAACCTATACAATGACATTATCTACTTTGTGCATAACCATGTGAAGCCAGTGGCACCTAGCAATTCTTATCATTCATCTTTATTTTAATCTAATTCTGTTGTTAATTCCATTATTAATCATGGGTCATCACAAGAGAATAATTATAACCAGTCCAATAAGTACAATAATAATCAGATGAAGATGACGATGGGTTCAATGAACAACAATTGTTCTAATAATTATTCTGCATTACTTAACAGTTTGACAAATTTAGAAGAGGAGCCAAATAGGACTAAATTGTGTGGTGTGTCATTGGGTTCAAATTCAATGAAAAGATTGCACCTGATTAGTTTAAATTCTTCTTCCTCCCATGTGGATCACACAAACAAGACTAGATTGGTTCTTGAAAAGGATGATTTAGGGTTCAATCTCAGCCTCCTTCTACATGTTAATTAGCTACCGATTTTTCTGCACTTAAATTTAACATTTCAAATTATAAATACTTTTAATTATTTGTTTTTTCTACTTTAAATCATATTTATGTTTCAGTACTATATCCCATGAGTCCTGTCTTGTCTTTGTGTAAATATAAATCTACGCTCATGTAGTGGCGGTACTATGTTGTTTTACCCAGGTGGATTTTGGTTAGAGTGAGATAGAATTAGTTCAAATCAAGTTTCAAATCCTTCAACATAATTATTAATGAAGCATTTACTTAACGAATTATGATATGTAGCGAGATAATTATATTAAAAAATTGAATAATTTGAAGTGTGAATTGAATAAATAAAATATTTTTCATTATTCGTGATTGTGATAGCCACGAACACAAGACCGCAACCAAAATATTTCACGTCTTAAAAAAAACATTGAAAATAAGTAAAAACAAAGAAAACAAATAATACACTGAAAAGATAAAACAAAAACAAAGAAAAAGAGAAAGGAAATACATTTGAAAATGAAAAGGAGAATAATATAGAAATAAAAAGGGAATGTTACAATTGTCTCACTTTAAGTTATCTCATTCGTTACGATTTATTTCATTTAGTCTTTTAAATTATCAAATATTTCATATTTCAACTCCGTTAATCAATTTTTTTGGTCGATTTTTTTTTAAACTTTTATTCGAATGAGTGACATACGATATTGAATATAATATATGTGTGAGGACATTCATGTATGAATTTTACTCCAAAGAAGCAATCAAAGGTTGACTAATAGAGCCGAACGTCAAAATTTAGATGAAAATTTTGGTTAGAAAGACAATTTGAAAATTATAAAACTAAATATATTTTCTTATAAGAAAAAGATTACTCTTATATTTATTTATTAAAAAAGTTAGAAAAATACTATTGTCACATACATAACACCACATAATCACAAATAAATCGATACTTTAATATAAATTCGAGAAAATATTATTTGCAAACCCAAATTCTTGTATTGGGATGTCAGGTAATGGACCAACGCGCGAACTCTACTTTTATGCTCCCTTTATTTCTATCCACCTATATTTTTCTTTGAAATTTAAACCATTGTTTCAATATTCATGAAAAAACAAGGAAATGTTCATTATATATTGTAAGTGTTCCATCACATTTCCAACTTACATAATATGTTTTTATTGTGAATTTGTAAAACACTTCAAATTTTAATTTATATACTTAATAAATTTAGTTTTACCTACATAAATGAAAAAACTTAGAATATAGATTCATTCTTTAATTAAATAAGCATTTTATTTTACCTTTGTTTATAATTATTAGCTATACGTAAATTATCTAATAAATAATTTTATTCATATTTTGATAATTATGATAATTTAAGATTGTTTATTTAATCGAATCTTAATTGGTTTAGATAATTTCGTTTAAAATATTATTAAAAAAAAGTTATAAAGATTTAGGAATAGCAACTATAATTATATATAGATTTAAACTTTTGACATATTTAAAACTTTACTATGTAATTTAATCTTCTGATGGGAATTTTTTTAAAGTCAATAATATGAATTAATTTTAAGTACCTGCAATTTGCTATTACTCTAAAATGTATAATTATATTGGTATTTATCCTTATGTTTTACAATAAAATGTATAATTATATTAGTATTTATCATTATGTATTACAATAAAATATATAATTATATAGGTATTTATCCTTATGTAATTCAACCTTATGATGGTAAAAAAAATTAAATAAATAATAAAGATTAATTCTAAGTACTACAATTGCTACAATAAATGGTGTAATTATATTAGGATTAATCCCAATGTAATTTAATCATCTGATAGTAAAAGTTTTAAAGTAAATAATAGTACTACAATCATTCTATGGACACTTATGTTGTTATTATTTAAATCTTTAATTAATTATGTAAACATTACGTTGATGGAAAAATATTGAAGATCATATCATTAAATAAAACATAAAAAAGATAACTTATCACTAAATTTATAATAATCAATTTAAATCCTAATTTTTTAGTGTCTGTTAATCGTAATAATTTTTAATATCTAATATATCAATTCTGTCAGTTCAAACTATTGTTTAATTTTGTTAAAAAGAATTATAGCTCTAATTGAAAATTTATATATTACAGATATACTAATAAAAATTTCTCTTAACTAAATTACAAGTCAATGGATGTATAGTTAACTTTTAAAAATTTTGTATCATTTTCAAATGATAACTTGATTTGTATGAAAAAAATAAGGGTATGTTTGTTTATGTTTTTGAGTAAAAAAATTAAAATTGTATTAGAAATTGCCAACTATAGGAATTTGTGTGAGTGCAATATAATATGTGGTGCGTATACTTATATTTTTAAAAGTTGGTTAAAAGTTGTCAAAGTGTATCAAATTAGTAATGACTAACTGATGTGGATTGTTAAATAATTCTAAAGTATGAAAGAAATTTTTAGTATATTTTTTAAATTAATCTACATCAAGTAGTCATTCATTAGATGGGTTATGAATAGTTAAAATAAATAAAAGTAAATAATGTGCTTTTTAAATTACATTTTAATATATTTTTAAACTTGAAATCTTTAAAATTTATGAGCATAAAATTTGAAACTTAAAATATTAAGTGAATATTTTACTAATACTCCTTAAAATTTTAAATATATATATATATATCAATTTGGTCCTTCAAGTACTAAATGTTATGTTACCGTTCCTAAAGTTTAATTTTAATTTCACTTTTGTTCTGTCGACCATATTCAGGTGGAAGTGACCAAATTTAGGAACATTTTTGAATTATCATCTTTTAGGAGCAACACATGAGATGGATATGTCGTTGTTGCATATATAAAGTGTACATATTGACCAATCCATCCAAAATAACCAAAAAATTATTAGAAGGCAATCGAAATAAAACCTAAACTTAAGAAACAATAGTGTAATATTTGGTAGTTGAAGGATCAAAACGATACAAATATGAAATGTCAAGGACAACAGGCATTATCCCAACTACTTATTTCTTATTAAACGTATTTATTAAAAATATGCACTTTTATATCAATATTACCATCTTATATTTAGTTGTACTCTTGAATTTACTCAACTCAAATGGTTCATAGCTAAGGGTATAAATGAGTCGAGTTGAGCCGAACATATAGTTGTTCAAACTTGTTTGAACTATAATCGAGCTTCGAAAATTATTTTTGAGCTTGGTTCGATTGTTAATCAAGTCGAACTTCAATCGAGTTCGGCTCGATTAGTTTGATTATTTTGTCTAGATTTTATTATTTTTTAATCAAACCGAGTCCGAGCCGAGTATTAAATTTTATAGCACACATAAATGTTGTTCAAACTTGATTTGATAAGTTATCCAAACGAGCTCGGATCGTATATAAAGTAGTTTGATTGATTTTCAGCACTATTCATAACATTTAATAATCTTATAATTATTAACTATATTTATAAAATTGAATAACAAAGTTCTTAAAATAACAATATTTCTAAACGGTAAGTAAAATAGACCAGTCAATTTTAAGAATATATGGACGATAATATAATTTCATTTAATGATATTACAATTTTATATTTAAAATCACTTTAGTCCTCAACTTTCAATCAATTTTATTGAGGCGTTGAACTTCAAAAATATTTTTCAGTGTGGTTCATCCGATCAATTTTTTGTTAACTGCAACTGAAAAGTTGGCCAATGTCATGCATATAATTATTTTTTGGGTAAAATTGGCAACCCAAATCTTGAAATGTAATTATCACGAAGATTGTATGGAGTGGTTTGAATATAATGATTACTATGTAATTATAAAATTAAAATTAAAAGTGAATTTGAATTTGAAAAATATGTCTTTTAATTGAAAAATGGCCTATATAAGAAATTTTCAAAAATTTACGAGTCATAAATTAAAATTTTATATTTAAAAATATAAACCAACACAGTTAATATTCACAAAATATATTTAAAATTAAAGTATCAATATTATTAGAAAAGTAGTTATTTGAAAGAAGGCCAACACGTAGTTTTGAGAAAAAACTAGCAACTGCAAACCAAAATACAAAAATAACAATTAATAAATTAAGAAGAAAAAATATACCACATTATATTTAATTATTTTTACTACTACTATGCATTAGCTTTTAGTATCTACAATATATTATGTTTTTTTTACTGTTTTGTTATTTTTATCAATAAATCTTTAATATCAAATAAAAAAAGACATTCGATATAACAAATCAAACTAAAATAAAGCATCATATCTATGTTAACCTACTGTATGAAATTAAGTTTCAAAATGGATTTTTCTTCAAATATTCTTGAAAAAACATAAATTTATAAATTTATAAAAACATAAATACAGAACTCAATGAGAAAAAATGAAGTGCCAAATTTATCAAAATCAAATATGAATTATAAATTTATTTAAAAGTTTATTTTATTTCAAATAATTTATTGCTAATTGACTTAGTTGTTCAAATAATTACGAACAAATTTCATGCCAATTAGTAATTATAATTTATTAATTACTAATTTTTAATTAAATTATTGTCTAAAATTTTGATACATTAAACTGAATAATTTCTACATAATATGAATTATTTAATGAAATCGTATGACTCACGTGCAACGCACGTGTTGTTTACTAGTTATAAAAAAAGTATTAGTTTAATATACAATTTTTTGGATAAGTAAAACAAACAGCACGAGACTTTGCTTCAATTAAAAATTGAAAATAAACTTAAAACTCAAATAAATTATGCAGTACAAATTTAGAATATATAATGTAAATTTTATTTTGATTTGGTATTTCTTCTTATATCTTTGTTTTCAGATGCATAACATAATGATGCATATCACATATATCTTTGAAATGAAAGTTGTATGGCTATCGTGAAATTAAGGTTCCGAATTGCAATATTATTAGTTCTTGGAGATTATATCTATAATTTTACACAATTATCAACTGTATTTCTTTTTTCAAACTTTAAAATTTTAATATATTTTAGTATTTTTATTAATACAATTGTTACCTTATTTAACTAATAAGTTATCAATCATTCAACACATAAAACATCAACTTTTCGCTATTAATCCGATATTTTTTTTACAAATTTCAACAATTTCTAAAACATAAACAAATACAACACACATCATATTATTTATATTTTATACACACATCTTCCAAAAAAAAAAAAAATCAAAATTCTAATTCAAAAATATAAACAACCAAAAATTCTAATCTTTTGGGTTAGAAAATATTATTATGTATTTTTACTTTTTGATATAAAATATTATTTCATAAAATTCTTTATAATTTATATGTCCGTTTATCCCTATCCCTCTCGTTTTGGTTTTCCCCTTCATTTCCTTTCGTACTGAAACAAAGGCCTCATTCTTAAACAAGATAAGGTTTCACCACAAAATATCCACATTCAATCAATCCATATATAGATATGCAGTAGATATTTCCTTCATTTTCTCTTCAATCTCCATAGCCATGGCTTCAAAGCTCTCAACTCCCATATCACCCTATCACCACCACCGCTCATCGGACCACCGTCCATTGCCCTTCACCACCCCGCTTCAACTTCCGGCCAAAAAGAGATTCACAATTTCTTGTAACTCAACCAAGAGAGAAGACCCTAAAACCCCATCTTTAGCTGAACAGCTTAAACCCTTATCAACCACCATTCTATCAGACCAACCAAACAAAACCCAGCTTTTATCCAAGCCAAAATCCACTTGGGTTAATCCTACTAGGCCTAAACCCTCCGTACTTTCTCTCCAACGCCATAAACGGGCTTCACCTTATGCATACAACCCTCAAATCAAAGACCTTAGGGAATTAGCCAAGAAGCTTAACGAATGTGATGAATCTGATTTTTCAGCTGTTATTGAAGAAATCCCGCATTCGCCCACCAGGGAAAATGCTCTATTGGTGTTGAACACATTGAAGCCATGGAAAAAGGCGCTTCTTTACTTCAATTGGGTAAAATCCCAGAACTTGTTTCCCATGGAAACTATATTTTATAATGTGACTATGAAGTGTTTGAGGTTTGGCAGGCAATTCCAGCACATAGAGGAACTTGCCTTTGAGATGATAGAGAATGACATTGCTCTAGATAACATTACTTATTCAACTATCATTACTTGTGCGAAAAGATGCAATCTTTTCGATAAGGCAGTGGAGTGGTTTGAAAGGATGTATAAAACTGGACTTATGCCTGATGAAGTAACTTATTCTGCTGTTTTAGATGTTTATGCAAAGTTGGGTAAAGTTGAGGAGGTTATGAGTTTGTACGAGAGAGGTAGATCCAGCGGGTGGAAACCCGACCAGATTGCTTTTTCGGTGTTGGCCAAGATGTTCGGTGAGACAGGGGATTATGATGGGATTAGATATGTCTTGCAAGAAATGAAGTCTCTTGGTGTACAACCTAATTTGGTTGTGTACAACACATTGTTGGAAGCAATGGGTAAGGCTGGTAAGCCTGGTTTAGCTAGAAGTCTTTTTGAGGAGATGGTTGATTCGGGTATTTCCCCAAATGAAAAGACGCTTACGGCCCTGATAAAGATATACGGTAGAGCTAGGTGGGCTAAAGACGCCCTCGACCTTTGGGAACGTATGAGGTTGAATAATTGGCCCGTGGATTTCATCTTATACAACACGTTGTTGAGCATGTGTGCTGATCTCGGTTTAGTGGATGAGGCCGAGAAATTGTTTGACGACATGAAAGGGTCCGAGAGACGTAAACCGGATAGTTTTAGCTACACGGCCATGCTTAACATATACGGGAGCGGTGGAAATGTTGATAAGGCGATGGATTTGTTTAAGGAAATGTCGAAAGTAGGCGTAGCTTTGAACGTAATGGGATGCACTTGTTTGATACAATGCTTGGGACGAGCAAAACGAATAAACGATTTGGTCAACGTATTCGAGACTTCATTAGAATCGGGCGTAAAACCGGATGATAGGCTATGTGGGTGCTTATTATCCGTCGTGTCGATTTGCGAAGGTGACGATGCTAATAAAGTCCTCAATTGCTTGAACCAAGCGAACACGAAATTAGTAGCGTTCGTAGAGCTTTTGGCGGGACCCGAGAAAACCAACTTCGAGACAATAAAAGACGAGTTCAAGGACATACTAAGCAACACAAGCATCGAGGCTAGAAGGCCGTTTTGTAATTGCTTGATAGACATATGTAGAAATAGAAACCTCGACGAGAGGGCCCACGAGCTTTTATATTTAGGGACTATATACGGTTTATATCCCGGTTTGCACACGAAAACCGAAGACGAATGGAGATTGAACGTACGGTCCCTATCCGTTGGTGCGGCCCACACTGCGTTCGAAGAGTGGATGAGTTCTTTGGCTAAAATCGTGCAGAGACAAGAAGAAACATTGCCGGCTTTGTTCTCGGCCAACACGGGGGCTGGGACCCACAAGTTCTCACAAGGGCTCGGGAGTGCTTTTGCATCGCACGTTGAGAAATTAAAAGCGCCGTTTAGGGAGAGTGATGAGAAAGCTGGTTTCTTTTTCGCGACACGAGAGGATTTGGTGACGTGGGTACAATCTGAGGCGTGTTCGGTTATGGCTACTGTTTGATCGAAGTTTTTTTTAAAAAAAAGGCGATAATGGCGTGGATTTGAAATCGATTTTTACAGTATGCAGTGTTTGTAGAATATATGATGATAAGTTGTTTTTGATGTAATGTAGAACTAGTTCATAAGGGGGCTGTTGTTCATTATTGTGCTTGCCAATCTGAGATTTTTGGGCTGAGCAAAATTTTGGTTTTGGTTTTATTTCTTGTTATTACAGTATTTACATTTTGGTTGCAGAATTTGAAGTCTATTACTTGTTATCTTGTTTGTTTGTTACATGTAGCTTTTAAAGTAGTATGAAAATGCTTATGCATTATCTTATTGCCCTTTTGTTTGGCTGTGATGGGATTTGATTTAGTATATAGAGTAATGAAAATACAAGAATAATTTACAAATTAGTTTGTTTGAATAGTATAAGGCAGAATTTTTCTTAAATAAAAAATGAAAAAAAAAATTATCTTTGATTTTTTTGGTTTAAGTTCTTTACTTTACACAGGAATTGGACAGTTTGTTCAAAAAACAATTGGAAATTGGAATTAGGGCTACATTTGAATTCGAGTTTGGATTAAAATAAAAATTTAAACTCCCTTATAATTCAAGCTTATATGAAAATTAATATGAAAATTAAGAGGCTCGACCTCGAATCAAATTTGAACTCATTTAAACTTAAAAAAAAATTATACTTGAGCTAATATTAATTATGTTGCTTAAATAATATAATTGATTTATCATTTATCCTCAAAATTTTTCTGGTTAATACTACCATAAAAAATTAAAATATGATTTTCATTTGTTAAAACATTTATTTTAATACATATTTTTTTATGAAAAATTATTGCTATTATTATTACAACTATTGTTAATTTGGATCGATGGGGATTTCAAATCCATCGACAAATCCATTTAAGTTCGTTTGGATGATGATGGATTTCAAATCTCTCGTCATTTATTTTGATCTCTTTTCTCAACAAATACGGTGGATTTCAAATGACACAATTTTATGTGTCATTTGAAATCTTTCCTCCAAATCCACTCCGATCCAAACGCACTAGTTGATTTGACTTTTGAACACAAGAGCCTTATTAGCCAACCAAATGTTTGTCAATGTTCCTTCTTTGTAAATACGATAAAATATAGGAATCTAACCGCAAATATATTGTATAACTTTCATATTTGGTCTTCCATTCTGAAGATTAAAGAGTATTATTTGTTTCAGATTATCTTTTCAGCCCTTCTCCATTCGCTGCTGCCGCTGGTTCCACCATCATCGAATAAAGGTTTCTTCCTCTACTCCACACAAGCACTCGTTTATGTTCTAGGATATACACAGTGAGATGCATAATCTTAAGCACATATAACAAAAGGCAGTTTGCACTCTAGGTGTTTGATAGTATGCTTAAGAAAACTACTATTCATTTGTCAGCATTTCCATTTTGACTCTATTTATTCCTTTATTGATTTCAGGGCATGCCCAGAAATTGATTATGCATATTATGCTATAAGAGTTAACTAGGGGTTATTTTATTTTGCAGTTTCCCAGAATTTTTTTTAGGTTTAAAGCCGAGCTGCATCAGTGAACTGTAATCATTACAAAGAAAAATGCCTGCTTTACCTTCAAGCAGGCTGCTTCTTCTTGTTGGTGATACCTTATCCTCTGGAAAATTCTATGGAGTTTCACGTGTAGCTCCATTATACAGCAGCTTTCGTTTTTTCGGTCAGGTTAGTAATAACAGCAGCGAGCCTCTCACCCTTGCAAGTCTCGGTTTCAGGAGTAAAATCAATACGATTGAGGGAAATGAGAAAAACAAACTGAAGCAAGGGGTTTCCACAATTGAGGTCCCCAAAAGAAGAGAAAAGAAAGCTATTCCCAGAGAAATTAGTGAAGTTAAAAAGAGAGAAAGAGTTGATATAGAGGCGTTGGGTCCATTTGCTGCGAAATCATTCTCAGAGCTTGGCCTTCCGCCTTTGTTAGTCGAGAGGTTAGAGAAGGAAGGCTTTAAAGTCCCTACAGATGTTCAAGCTGCAGCAGTTCCCACAATTCTTAAAAACCATGATGTTGTAATTCAGTCCTACACAGGGTCGGGAAAAACGCTGGCGTATCTTCTTCCTATACTCTCTAAAGTGGGCCCACTCAAGAACGATAATGAACCTAGAAACAAGATGGATATAGAAGCAGTGATTGTAGCCCCATCACGAGAGCTCGGGATGCAGATTGTGAGGGAAGTTGAAAAGCTCCTTGGACCTACAGACAAGAGATTGGTTCAACAACTTGTTGGAGGTGCAAATAAGTCAAGGCAGGAAGAGGCACTTAAAAAGAACAAGCCTGTTATTGTTGTTGGGACACCTGGACGTATTGCGGAAATAAGTGCATCGGGGAAGCTTCATACTCATGGCTGTCAATTCTTGGTTTTAGACGAAGTGGATGAACTTCTTGCGTTTAACTTTAGGGAAGATATACATAGGATACTTGAACATGTTGGTAGGAAATCTGGTGCTAGTAAGAATGTCCCTGATGGTCCTAAAGCCCGTCAAACTATAATGGTATCTGCAACAGTTCCATTTTCGGTCATCCGAGCAGCTAAGAGTTGGGGATGTGATCCTCTTCTTGTTCAAGCCAAAAGCGTAGTCTCAATCGACTCTGTTCCCAGTCCTGGACCGAATAAGATGTCTGAAATGCCTCGGGATTCAAGTTCAGGCACAATCTTGCAAACTCAGGCTCAAGTTCAAAGCCTCCCACCTTCACTGAAACACTACTACTCAGTTACAAGGATACAACACAAGATGGACACATTAAGAAGATGTATACATGCAGTTGATGCAAAATGTGTAATAGCTTTCATGAATCACACCAAGCAGCTAAAAGATGCTGTCTTCAAGTTAGAGGCTCGTGGGATGAAAGCGGCTGAGCTACACGGTGATCTAAGCAAGCTAACAAGATCAACCATCTTGAAAAGGTTCAGGAATGGGGATGTGAGGGTTTTGTTGACCAATGAACTTTCTGCAAGAGGGTTAGATATACCGGAATGTGATCTTGTTGTTAATCTGGAGTTGCCCACTGACTCAACTCATTATGCGCACCGGGCTGGTCGAACAGGGCGGCTCGGTAGAAAAGGTAATGTGGTGAGCATATGTGAGGAAAGAGAAGTCTTTATTGTGAAGAAAATGCAGAAGCAGCTTGGGGTTGTTATTCAGTCTTGCGAGTTTGAAGAGGGAAGGCTTGTTGTAAATGAAGATGAAAAAGTAGAAGATGTTACAAGGTAATCCGGTTCTTTTTTTAGTAGAAACTCGTTTGATGAGAGAGTTTTTGGGATTTCTAACCAGTTTACTGTTTTGAGTTTTAATTGCGTACCAATTAGTATATTTTCGATATTCTAAATAGATAATTTGCTCATAGATTAAGCTAGCTTGAAGCTCGTAGGTGTCACAACTTGATTTCAAAATTTTCATACCAATTTGTAGAGAATTAGTAAGAGAAAACAAAAAAAATCTTTGACCATTTCTAAAGGGAATAAATGTGTATTATGGTTTCTACCTTCTTTACAAAAACAAATGGGTTAATCATAACATTGTCGCTGGCTAATTCAAATTGGCCTTCATACTTGATCTGTTATTAGTTTGCATGGAGAGTTTTGCAGACTATGAAGTACTAACATGTTTCCATTTGGCATCGACTATTGAGAAAATTGTATTAGGTGGGGTAAAATTCTTGTTTACATGTGAACATTGTCCATAATTTCCAATGGTACAAATCATAAAGCACGCATTGTCAAGGTTTAAATTATTTCTCTTCTGGTGGTGTAAGCATATTCTCCTATCCTCTCAACTTGTGCAGGCGTGCAGATAGTGAGACGGCAATCTTGTAGTTGTGCAATGGAATGAAAATACGGTCTTCATGAAGAGTACACAGTTACCTGATCAAGAATGAAGCTCATGTAGAATGAAGCTGATAGACTTCATAAAGGAATGTAAAAATGTTCACATTTTAGCAGTACCCGAGAAATAGTTAAAATTATTAAAGACTCATCTTTTATGGAATTATCAAGTTATTATCTTCTAACTCAAATCTATCTATTTTGTTTTTCGCAATTATATCATTGAACGACTTGCCTTTGATACAAAAACTTTACTCCACTATATGTGATTGGTGTGATCTTCATCTATTAAGTGAAGATGAAGATAGCAACAGCAGTGATTGTTTGTTAGTTTGTGCAGTTGTTAATATTAGACATTGATTTACAGGCTTTGCCTGGAATATTTTCAGTCATTTTTTCAATTTTATGTCCTTTATCTGTGTGCCATTATTCAAGATTTAGAAGCTTCATAAGTAATTTTTTAACTTGTATTTTAAGGTTGTTTAGGTGAACTCAGTTAGTTCCCCCAAATCTTAGTCAAATGATGTTTTCACCCAAACAGTTATAAAAATAAAGTTTGAAAATTGCTTAAGGATAACTGATACTTGAAATCTATCCACAAGATCAATCAAATATAGAAAATTTCTGGCTTGAATTGTAGACGACGTACAGATTCAACTTATATGATTCTTACGCATACAAAAGACAGATTTTCCGAAACATTCATCAAGAAGTAATTCATGAAAGGTGGAAATTATTACAAAGTTTCAATTCAAAACAGGCTGAATATGGCCTGTGAATACAAATCGTGTACGCGTATACTATTCAAGGCTTAGGCTGATGATACCCCCATGGATTCTGGCTAGCCCATTTCCATTGGTCCCTGCACATTTCATCTATACCGTATTTCGCCCTAAAAAAGAAAAAACAAACATAATTTTCACCAGAAATTTTAAAAGAGACTCGAAACATACATATACCTAGTAATGAAATACTAGAGATACTTACTTCCAACCAAGCTCTTTACCAGCTTTCTCTGTTGATGCATAAACAGCTGTGGCGTCCCCCGGTCTTCTTGGACATAGTTTAATCGGAATTTTCTATAAAAAAACGAAAAACGAGTTTACAAATATACAAACGATTTGTGTCTCTTATGTACATGAGATCCAAATGGGGTCACCTTGTTTGATGCCCTCTCAAAAGCAGCTACCATTTCAAGGACAGATGTGCCTTGGCCTGTGCCCAAATTGTAGGCAACACAACCTTAAACAGAAAAAGAATTTACATTTTGAAATCATTACGAGGAAAAAAATGGATTTTTCGGGTTACAAGATAAATGGTGATTTTCTCACAAGATTATGAGAAATGCTATATACCACCAATTTTTCACCTCCCCTTGATTTAGAAAGTATGAATGTATTAAATTCAATTGAATTAATTAAATCCAAATGATTATTTAACAATAATAGAAAGAGTGAAAAATTGGTGGTATAAAAACAGTGATATATAGCATTACTCGTAGAATATAATTACCTATGTCTTTGCGTTCAAGAAGCTTCTCCAGTGCGACTACATGGCCGTCTGCCAAATCCATAACGTGGATGTAGTCTCGAATCTGTTAAAGAAGAAATCTTTGTAAAAAAGTCGTTCAAAGTCTCAATATACGACTCATAATCAATTTAACAGCAAAACTATATATCATCAACCAATATTCACCTATTTTTCACCAACCCTCTTTCCCAATATTACATTCATATGGACTAATTTAATAAACCAATACTTCCAAAATCCAGATAAGTTCAAAAACGTTCAAGTATTAAGCGCTGATATATATATATATATATATATATATAATAGAAGCGTGCATACCGCACTGCCATCATGCGTGGGATAATCATGGCCGTAAACGTTTAGCTCCGGCAATCTTCCGACAGCAACTTGCGTAATATAAGGCATAAGATTATTAGGAATCCCTTTAGGATCTTCTCCAAGCATTCCACTCTCATGAGCCCCAACAGGGTTGAAATATCTGAGCAAAATTATTCTCCATTCAGGATCGGCCCTCTGAATATCTCGAGCAATTTCTTCAAGAAATAACTGATCAAATAGACAAAAATGTTTGAACTTGATAAGTATTTTCTCATGATCCAAATAAGAACATTGATATACTAAATAATCAATGAGCATATTATGTAGCACATACCTTAGTACGACCATATGGATTCATAGCTTTTAAGTCGAAATCTTCGATACAAGGAACTTTATCGGGTTGACCATACACTGTTGCAGATGAGGAGAAAACTAACTACAAACCAGAACAAATTTTCAAAATAATTATCGTCACATAAACGATGTACATGATAATTACTGATAAATATGTATATTTTACGAGCATTTAATTAAAAATATAAGCGCTTCTCGAGTTTGAAGTACAACACAAACCTTCTTACAATTATATTTTGCCATTGTTTTGTATAAATTAATCGATCCAAGCAAATTATTGTCGAAGTATCTCATCGGATTAGCAACACTTTCGCCAACGGCTTTGAGCCCAGCAAAATGGATCACTGCATGAAACCTATTTCATAGATCATGGGAATTAGTATCAATAAAATCAGATTAGACACAAAATATACTTAACACCAACTTGAATTTAAAACGAACACAAGTATAATCATAATTACATACTTGGTCTTAGAAAACAGCTTTTCCAAATCCTCCAGATTTCTAATATCCCCCTGCAACAAATGAAAAAAAAAAACTCAGAAACAAATGGTAGAAATTCAAATATTTGCTACCCAAAACACGTTTTACGTTCAAATACAGAATTGAAACGCAGAATTCAAGCTATAGAACATGTAAGAACTAATGTACAATTAACAAAATGACTAACAAAACACCAATTTGAGTGAGGAAAATAATCAAACAGAATATTTACAGAACCCTTTTCACATGCACAATACAAAAATCTTAATCAAAACACTCAATTTTCATATGAAAACAAATCAAAATTGAACTATTTGAAATGTAAATTTCTTGATAAAATTAAGCAACCATACCAATTGGAAATCAAGATTGTTGGAGAGCTGGGGCCCAGCCAATGTTCTTAGCCTGTGAACAGCTTCTTGAACAGAGTTATCAAGGTTGTCAATTATGACAACCTTAAACCCCTGCTTCAGCAGCTGCAGCACCGTGTGTGTGCCTATGAACCCGGCTCCACCAGTCACCAAAACACTGATCTCTTTAGTAGCTACAGCCATTGAAAATTCAATCTGGTTACGGGGTCTCTATAAGAACTGAACACACATATATATATATATATATATATATACACACAGTTAGAGTAGATTGCAAGGGTTTATAATTAATTTCAAGTAAAGTGGGGTGTGTGGATGGTGAGTCAGAGTGGGATGATCTATCCATTCCATAAAAAATTGAGCAAATCAAGGAAACTTTTATTTGGAAAAAAATTGGAAGAGATAATGAAGAAAGAGGGGCGGTGGTTGAGGAGGGTTAGTTTCTTCGATTATGGAAATTTTGTTTGGGTTGGCGGGCAAATATATATGGATTGCAAATATATATGGATTGATATAAAAAATTTATGTTAAGATTAAGATTAATGTTACTAGTGTTTGTGTAAAGTGTATTATTTGTATCCGTCAGAGTTAATGTTACAAGATACTACTAATAAAGTGTTACTCGTTCATGAAGGTAAAATAAAAATTGACCCTGTATTTTATTTGTTGTACACATAATTTAGTCACGGTTTGGTTTTTGGTCACTTTATTTTGTGGTCGAAAAGGAAAAGCATCTCTCGTAAACTCAATCCTCAATTATCTATTTCTTCATATTTACGTCAAAATAGTATCATATAGTAATAATATTTGATATGATTATGACATCAAGAATTGCAACTTTATAACAGAAATGTGCCTAAAAACGTGCCTACCTTCTCGCTTAGAATTGAAGTTTTGAACACCCATTAAATTTTCTAGATTCTCTTGTGAAATTCAACAAGCAAAAAAGATCATTTGAATCGAGTTTACAAAAAATGATTATTTGGGTCTGAGACGACTATTTTGGGTCGTTAAAAGTGCATACTTATAATATACTCCATCAACTCTATACACCGTTCAAATGGGCCGAGCCCAAATTCAACCGAATTTTCAAAATCAACATCGAAAAGTCTAATTTAGGACAAGAGCTCAAAGCAAATGAGAGTTTTATAGAACATAATTTGAATTACAATTTTTTAAAGTTTTGTGAATAGTAGAACATAAACTCAACTAACGGTGTAAAACATACATAGCTCCAGAAAATTCAACACAAATTTGAAGGTATTCAAAGCAAAGTAAACAAACTACAACAGCATCCAAAATTTGGTAACAAAATCAAAATTTCCACAAATTATTTGAGTATCATAATAACGGCAAATGTTGTTATTATTCTCTATTGACAATCCAATGCTAAAACATGGTCATTAGACCACCTGCAAGAACATATATATCCAGGCATTATTTAGCGTAATACCAACATTCAACAGCCCAAGTTTTGGCCTAAAAGTATATGCGAAGGTATTGAGTCTGAAATAATCGTTTCTACTTTTTTTTTTCATTTCAAAGAGGTTTATAATCAAGACACCAAAATATAAAAACCAATCAATCATGGGGTCAACATGATGAATAAAAACGGTCTTTCTTTCCCTAGCCAGCTAAATCGTTCCAAAATGCATATGTAAATCAATTCTTGTATCACCTTTGTAATTTGTACGGAGGTCCCAAAAGCCTGTCGATCAATGGCAAAAACACCCGGAAAAAAAATTAGTCTTAGCTCGTAAGGAAATAACGTTAAGGCAAGCCATAACATGATCATGAGAATATCAGGCATATATAAGTAACTTCGTTACCAGCTTTTATTACAAATTGCAATTTTTACATGATTCATATGCTTCCACATGTTTTGCAACTTGATTTGGAGGCATTTCATGCTTGAATACCTATCTATATATATGTAGATGGAATTTTCTTGTTCTTGCTTATTTGTCTGCTTTCATTCAGTTCCTTCTATGAAGTTCTTTGCTTATTCACTTTCCCCAACACTCAAGTCTGTCAGCACCGTAATTGTTTATCACTTTTCTCAGGTGTCTTAAATACTATCAGTAGACAGCAAACAAACTGGCATCTTCTGTTAAATGGCTGTCTACTGATAGTATTTAAGACACCTGAGATGAAAAATTAACGGCGCTGACAGACTTGAATGTTGGGTAAAATGAACAAGCAAAGAACTTCATAGAAGGAACTGAATGAAAACACACGAGTAAGCAAGAACAAGAAAATTCCATCTACTATATATAGATAGGTATTCAAGCATGAAATGCCTCCAAATAAAGTTGCCAAACATGTGGAAGCATATGAATCATGTAAAAATAAAATTGCATATATTAGTGAATTTCTTGGAGTTGTTTAATATTGTCTAAGTTAATCCCATATTGTATAATTACCCTGTCCTGACATTTCCATTTAGAATACGATACCTTATTTTTTGACATCCAGAAAAAGAAAATGGGATGTTAAATATAAGGATGGAGGAAGTATCTTCTGGTGCATGTGTACCCTACTAACAATTTAAAAAATTTCTACCCTCTAAGAAACTAAAGACAAGCGAAGTATACTTAATGCTAGATAAGTTGAATTCAGATGTAAAAAATAGCAAGAACAAACCAACGGGAAAGGGTCAGCTCAAAATAATCAAACATTTTCAACGGAATATTTAAACTCACATTGAGTAACTTCATTGAGTCAACATCACATTTGCACCAAATTTAAGTTCTGATGAGGGAGTTGTAGAACCAGGAGTACAACGCCTAACGCTGGTTGAATCCCACTCCAAATCAAATGCATATTCCAGGCGTCTTTCCAGAGCTTGTCCAATAGAATCCTTAGAAAGCAAGCAACCTTTAGCATCTTTACTGTCAGAAGCACAATTGTAACTTGGATTTGTAGCTTCTCTATAAGTTCTCTTTCTTATAATTGAAGGGGTATTTCGGTAACTCATAGCTGAATTCTTCAATATAGACTCCGGACTACCATCATTTGTAGAGATACTTAATGACAGGTTATTAGGGCTCATGCCAATGGAATTAGGAACAGCTAAATTACTCAACCGGGGTGGCTCATGACATAAGAAGCCATTCTCCTTATGGTCCATCAATGGGGGTGTTTTGCAGGCACTACTTTTTCCAGGCTTTTGAGTCTCCTCGCCAGATCCACAAATCGACAAACTTAAGAAGGTATCAACAGGTGTGAAATCAGACCTGTCACTAATTACAGATGGGCTATACCTAGGCCTTTTCGGCGAGTCAAACATTCTTGCAGATGTAATAGGATGAACAATATCAAGACTAGAATGGTTTGTTTTATGGGCACTGCTTGGGGGTTTACCAGAACTGTCACTTGTAACACTAGAAAATTGGCCAAAATGATCTTCATTTAAGGGTTTTATCAGATTTATCAGTCCTGATTTGTTAATTCCCAGAAAATCTGGTTTTGAGTCTGAACCATCCCTTGAAAAACTAGCATTACCAAGGGCCAAGGTTGTTGAACAGTCACAATCAGTGTTCTGTGGGACCATTTTCTTGCCAAAATGTCTAGGTTCGCCAAAATTATTGTGCATTTTATAATAACCCTTGGATCCTGGTTTTTCTTCATGGTTGGAGATAGACGGAGATGGACTTCCTTCCAACTCTAGTGCAGAAAGACAAGGTAAATTCAAATCTGGCCTCTTCTTCACCGAGCAATTCCAGTGATTTTTAATAGCATTGTCAGTTCTGCACCGATTGCAAATATTGATTAGCAAACCAGTGAGAGCAAGTAAACGTTATCAGAAGCTAATAGTAGATTTATTAATCAGGAAAAAATCTTTATATAGTCAAGACAACACAACAATAAAGAGAGAGAAAAGATTAGATTAAATAACTATGCTTAACGTTAAGTTCATTAATATAGCATTGTTAGACATTGAGGGTCGAATATAGACTCAATCAACATGAAAATATAGTACTTAAATATCACATAATTCAATGCATACAAATTCTATGATAATTTCGGGGTTCAAGTAGAAGCAGCTCTTAAACCTTCAGACTAACGAGACTGTTTACATGGCTAAGGGCAAAATGACAACGTTTGGGCTGTTCAATAGATCATGAAGAAAGAAAATATTTATTGCAACGAAGAAAGGTTTGTCGAGCATCATTTAAATACACTCTAATCCTGATACATACCGAAAAATATATTTTGGCCATAAACATGTTGGAAACGTTCAAGCACTATTCGTCATATGCAAATGATGAAACTTTAAAATATATACCTTCCAGGTAGAAACTTAGCGATTTCTGCCCATTTATTACCAAATATTTGGTGGTAATGCGCTAGAATCGCTTCCTCCGCTTCACTCCATGGTTCTTTCTTTATTGCAGGATCCAGATGATTATGCCACCTGTACAATTAAGTGCAGCAAATTTTCAGAAGAAGGCACGCACTTTGAAACTCTTAGCAGTTAGCAAATGTACGAGTCATGAGCTGGATTGCTCGCGACAACAACAATATAAATCAATACAATCATTTTTAGCTTGAATAATCAGCAATCTTTCATAACCCTTGATCTAACAAGAGAATATAGCAAAATCACCTCGGACACACACCCAAAAGAAAACATATATACTTTTGATTGGAATGTCAAAGTAAATGAAGTTTAGAAGTCATTGTTATCTACAGATTTTCCGCATGATGCTTAAAGATCATAAGGCTAAGTGTGTTTTATAAAACAACTTACACTGGATTTGAGTTCAACATTTCCTTTGAGATAATATATTAATGTTCGAATTAATAGGTTCTGATGAAACATTTCATAACATGATAACATCTGTCCAGCAATGAAAAGGTGATGAAGGACCTTAGGGTTGTCAACGGGATCTAAGGAGATGGAGAAGCTTATAGTAGAAACCATTGGATAACCTACTTTAGTTTATTCAAGCAATAATATTTTTGAACATATGACTGAACATTTAAAGCATAAATATCACCTAACTTTCCCTCATGGGCTTGCCAATGTGAACTTGTAAATCTGAGCTAATGGAGTTCTTAGATAGACCCTTACTTTACCCAATAATCTTTGATACCACCTTTTCCTTTCAAGAAAAAAGAAAAGTATGCATCGTGCTTACCTTTCTCGGCACTGCTTGCCAATTCGACCTGGTAAAAACTTTGCAATAGCTGACCACTTCCTACAGCCATACTTCCCTACTAACTCAATAATACGATCATCCTCCTAAAGTTTCAGACAAAAATAAAATTATCATATATCAAAAGTTACAGGGATGACATATACATATAACCTTTTTCAATTGTTAATGAGCAATTAAAGCCACAAGAGAACCGAAGTACCTCCTTTGTCCAAGGGCCTTTGACAAGGTCTGGATTAAGAACTTTTTGCCAACGATGCAAACACTGAACGTCTGTCCTTCCAGAGATACATTCAGCTACACGAGAAAATATAATCAGAGAAGAACAGAAACTGGGAGTAATAACTGACAGACACCAGATCACATACTAACGTCTTGGGGCGTGCATGATGCGACTAAGAGATATCGCATTAAAGCTAGTTGAAACTAAGAAGATAATTCTTACACCCATACTGAGCAGGGAGCTCCCGTCGATATGACTCACCTGGTTTCAAACTTCTTTTACAGGTTTCTTTTTTATCGACAAAGTCCATTAAGGCACTAGAAGTAAAGAATTGCTAAATTACTAAGCATGATCTTCCAATAATTCTTTAGACCTAGTATTTCTCCAGAACTTAATGAAAAGAACATGCTAGCGCCCATTAGAATTCATTAAAACCCATCAAGGATTGCAAGACATTCATTTATTAAAATTCAATCAAGAGGCATCTGTTCCTGAATGCTACTGCAAAGTTTCTTGCAAGAAATGATATGTTACGGGCAGAGACGGTCTCATGAAAAGCACACCCACCTATTCTCTTCCAGTTTCTCCCTTTGAACCTCTCTACCACTTCAGCCAGCAGCTTATCCTGCCAAAATGTTATATAACATTAGCAGCTGATAAAAACAAATAATAAACTCCGTGGGTGCCACACGAAAAATCAAACTTCCACTCACGTCGGATTTCAGTTTTTTCTTGTGTATATACCCCTACTCTGTTTCTATTCAATAAGTTGTATTACGACAAACCCAAAAGGAATAATGCTAATGCAGAATTCACCATAAATAACAAGAACACTATATGCTGAAGAATCTAGAGGATGGAAGATTTAGAAGCTTCTATGGCTGGTTTGATTCAAACAGTGACATTAAATGGGTGTATTAAACTTTATAATCCAGATTCGAACCTCTTCATTTGTCCAGCCTGCCTGTGAGGAACGTCTGGTTGGGCCAGAATTTCTTCGAACACTGAAACTACATGTGAAAAGGAAAAGAAACGCCAAGAGTTAAGACACACAAAGCTAAACTGATAAGTGCGTGGTAAGTTAGAAGTAATCACCCGTTCTCAAATTTAATATAGAGCACTAAAAAGATCGTTTTAGCAGTTGAATAATTTGGATCTATTAGGTACTGATTACTACCTTGAAAATAATCAGATAAATCAAAAATACATCAACCGTTACATGACGATTCTTACCTCAATGTATAGAAATGATTTATACCGGAGAAATAGATGGAAAATCTAAATCTTGCAGTAAATGTGTTCATTGATCTCATCTCACTAAAGATTATTAAATAATATCCTTAAGTTCAATTCAGGCTCTGATAACATCAATACTATAACATTGGGTTAAGTGAACTAGGGATGCATACCCAGAATCAGAAGAAGATCTCGGAGTGAAAGTATCAGAACTGCTTTCAGAAAATGAAGAATATGAAATAAATCTGACTTCATTTGTTGACTCTGGTGTACATTGTTCCTCCTTGACTTGGATCATGTCTTCCTCTCCTGATGCACTTACTGATCAATTAACTCAATCCTTATTTTCTGTTAGAAATGTGGATACATTCATCAAAATTATTCAAACAAGTCAAAGTAAATCACAAAGAAGGAAGTAAATGAAACAAATTTACCAAAATGAATTCCGACTACCACGAGAAAACAGTATGAAGTAGTCCAAATTTTTCTCAGTTATGGGGGAAGTCCAAATAATAACCCCATATAGTAAATGCTGCAATTTCTAAATAAATCAAAACAAATCAAACATATAAAGACCATATCATGCTGCATTCATATCGAGATTAATTAGGGTGTGTGCAAAATAAGTAAAACTAGCACATCAATTGCAAACAAAGCAGAAAAATAATTGATCCACCCATTAAAGTTCGAACTCCGATTCATTGCTCTCTCTCCTATGTCCCAAACCGTACCAATTCACATAAAATGTAGAAGAAAAGGATAAATATTTGTTCAAATAAACGAATCTCCTCATAAAAAATTCCCAGAATTTTATCCAAAAACGAAAAACCAGCTCACCAAAATCGGCAGCTTCCAATCAGTTCGTACATTCACGCAAAAAACGCACACAAACTCGAAGCTTTAATCCATAAATCAATAAGAACAGTCACTCAAAACACAATCAAACAAAAATAAAAAATCAATTAACCTTGCTCCGATCACGCACTTCAATTCGTCCTCATTTGATCTGTAACAAAAAAGAGCAGAAAGAAAAAAATCAATTGAACAGGAAAGTGCAGCTACAGGTACATATACATATGTAGATGACATATATATAGAGAGAGAAAGAGAAAGTAACCGATGAGCGAGAGAGATTTTTAGGGTTTAATGGAAATGAAACGGTGACGAGAGAGAGTGACACCAAGAAGCGTAGCAGCGGGAAACCGAAGATTCAATTGACAGCTAAGTGAGATATATATATATATATATATATATATATTTAAATGAAAATCTAAATTATTTTTATTTATTTATTTGTAACGGGTCTCTTTGTATAGTAATTAACTTTTTGCTCGTTAAATTTCGGTATGGTCTGTTTTGGTTATTTATCACGGGTCATTTTATAAATTAAAAATCATATATATATTTATAGATTGCTCATCAATATTATCTTTTAGAAAAAAAATCAAATTAGAAAATCAAATGAATAACTAAGTAATATTTATTATTCACTAATTGAGTCAACGAGTGTATGCCAGTAGTGTTTACTCATACGAGTCCTAGAATCATTCAACCATAAATTATTTTATATGGTTTAAAAGTTGTAATTAAATTAATTGGCTCAAAATATTGAGCTACGGAATTCAAAGCTGATTTCTATGATTTAAGTAATTTCGAAATCTTTTAAATAATTTTTCACATTTTTTTTAAAAGTAAAATGTTTTAATTACCTAGGAGAATTGAGTCGATAAGTTTGTTAAACCTATGATTTCTTAAGGTTCAATTTAATTTATGTTGAAGTAAGGTTCTAAGTTATTATAATTCCTTATTGAAAATGACATTTATTGCATGCATATCTTCTTTTTTATTTGTTTAATATTTGATAGGTTGAAAAGCATTCAATATATTTTTGTACGTTTCTATTATTATTTAAACTTTGGATCAAACATTGAAGTACAATTTATATTTTATAGATCCCGTATTAACCCACTTTCTCAATCATAGAGATTGAGTTTTAATTCTTTAGAAATCAATGCACGTAAAATATGCTTATATTTAACCACTATTAAAACCATAAATCATTTTACTACATAATATGGAAGATCCTTCAACTACGGTATTAATAATTTTGTAACCCATAAATTTTTATTAAGTTTTTTATTTAGTCTTGTTAAAGATGTCAAATGGATCGTGCTGGCCCATTGACCCGCAATCCATGGGCATTATGGACTAGATGCGCCGGCCCATAAAATTTCATGAACTGGGCTGGGCCACATAATTTGATGGGCTGCCCAGCCCATTTATTGTTAATTTTTATTGTTGTTTGGAATATAAGTAACAAATATATTACTACCCCAATGGTAGGGCTAGCGGTATGTTAAAAGGGGGAATGAGGCCAAGTGGAAATTGGAATTGGGATATGCATATTATTGTTTTACATTTAGTCTAAACAAAAATTTTATTAAAAAAAAAATCATCCGCTCAGGCTGGGCCGTCCTAGGCCCACAAAAAAATTGAAGTGGACCTAGGCCGACCATGGAAAAAATTTGACGGACCAGCCCATTATGGGCCTGAGCCGGCCCAACTCGACCAGTTTGACAACACTATTTATTACAAAAACTAGAAGATTGCGACTTTTAAGGATTTAATGAATTAAAATGATTTATATATATATATTATTAAATTTTATTAACGAAAAATTCAAATACATCAAAGAGCATCTATAGAAAGCTACATTTATCCAAACTCACAATATAGAAAAATTTAGTAAATAAAAAATATAATGTTAATAATTTTGAACAATAGGGGCATTTTGGTCTTTTTAATGTTGAATGATTGTTAAATACACAAGTCGGTGAAGTTCATTTTGAAAATCACACGGAGGTAAATCACTTTTTTTTTACAAGGACTTATTATATGCCGTCACTAAGACTTATTGCAGACCGCGCGTAACTAATTCCACTAAGACATTTGAAATCAACACAGTTGGATCTCCTAACAAAACAGCCAGTATGATTTTGAGAAACGATTTAATTGTTTTGAACGTGCTACTTCCACTTCCACTCGTTCTCTTTGATTTAACCAATTGTCGGAGATCAACTCTCTCCGACGATTCCTCCCCATTCTTCATATACCCTTCATGCATCATTTCTATCATGCAATAGACATGCAAATGGTACTTATTGCACGTCGATATATAAGACCAACCTCGAACATCCCTTTTTCCATCAGAAATTTTTCTCTTCTTGCACCACATGCACTTAGACGACACATATGCCCTCCGGTTGAATATAGTAACATGGATGTAAATCGAGATTATCGACAGTGGTAACTGTAACCACGTATATCCTTCCCACATGCATCACAACATTTTGAGTACTCCATTTTGTTGTTTTTACCCATTCTTGTGAAGGGTTTTTCGAGAAACGTGAATCTAGAGCATCCAAAATACTCGTGGGTCGTGGTGGTTTTAGGGAATCGACAGTCGTGGTGAAGTTCACGACAACAGATGTTGCATACGTATCTCTGTCCGAACCCTTGCATCTTGCATCCATCGCACGAGAACAACTTTGCATAGCTCCTCGATTCGTAATGCTCGTGGCACGTGTGAGATGTTCTAACGATCGACATGTTGTGCCTGAGTTTAGAGATGTAGAACATGAGTTGTTTGTAATGAATACAATAAAAAGAAGCACATTATTTCATGGGGAAAAAAAGCACATTATATTTTTGAAAATGCCTAAAAACTCAGATAAAATGTTACAATTTTTTGAAAAATATGAATAATATTATTAGTAAATACAACAAGATATATTATTTCAATAAAATGTTGAGATATTTACTGTGGTGTCGTTGTGACATTGACCAACTTATATTTGTAATAGATGTGAATTTGCTAATTGTAACAAGTATGAATTTGCTAGTAGTTGTTAACGTTAGGATATAAACGAGTTGAGCTCGAGTCGAGTGCAGTGATTCTTACAAACTCGAGCTCGAGCCTTATTACGAGTTCGTCGGGCTTTTTCAAGTTCAGGCTTGAGCTCGAGCCGAGCCTGCTTGTAAATCTGAAATTTAGGCGAGAAATTTTAGGCTTTTGTTTGTTTATGTTTTTGAGATAAATTTTTGAAATTTTATCGGGGATCGAGTATTATAGAAATTCGTGTGAAGATGGTAGATATTTATATTTTTAAAAATAAGTTAAAAGTTATAAGACATGTCATATCAATAGTGATAGATTGATGGATGATGTGTCTAATAATTGTGTTTAGTAGTGTATATAATGATTATGTGAGTAAAAAATATGGATAAAAATTGTAAAATATGAAAGAGAAAGTGAAAAGTTGATTTGATTAGTAAATGTGTGGAATGATGTATATATAATTGATAGGTAGTTATATAGATAATTGAAAAAGTAGAGTTGAAAGAATGAGAATTTGGATGAGAATTTGTTGTGTTAAGTTTATTTAAAATTTCGTAGTTTAAAAACTTGAAAATGGAATTTAAAAACATAAACAAACAATGCCTTAACATTTGATTTGTTTCAAATTTTATGAATGATTTAATATATATATTTATTAATTATTAAATATATATTTATTAATAAAATAATAATATATTAAAAAATAAAAGAGCTCGTGACCCAGAGAGAAGTAGGCTCGATCTCGGCCAAAAGTTCGAATCAAGCTCGTTTGAGCTGAATCGACCCGGCTTACAAGCGACTTGATTCGACTTACACCCCCAGTACCAATTATTTATTTATTTTACCTACATATTTTTCTAAATTAGTTAAATAGAAACATCAACTAATTAAAATAAGTCAAAATAGAAACTTATAAAGAGCATATATTCTCTACTAAAAAAAATATGTATTCTTTTAAAAATAAACCAGAAATTTGTTAGATCGCGATTTTGCAGCCTCTCAACTTAAACAATTTTTTTCTTTGATAAAAGAAAGTATATGTATATAAGTATATAACCATATATATATAAATTTGTTTATTTATATATGAAATGGTCTTTATTGAAGAGTATATATTCTATCTACGTATATATATATACACACACATCATATATTCGCTGAATATGTAACAAAAAAAAAACATGAGAACATGAATTTTTTTGCTTCTAATTAAAATTATTAAATACTATAAGCTTGTAAAACTAAAAGATACTAAGGGGATTGTAAAAGGTACCTGATTAGGTGTTTAATGAGCCTTATGAATAATTGAGAATGAAAAACTATATTTGTACTTCAAACATTTGTGTCCGTATACGGACTAATCATCTCTATTTATACTACTCGATCGGAATAATTTATTATTTATAACTATTAATAGATAAGTACAAAAGACTTAGTAATTAAGAGTTCTGAAACATAGATGATATTTTATATCATGGGGTGAAAATGAGTCAAGTCGAGCCGAATTCATAGGCGTTCAAGTTTGTTTGAATTACAATCGAGATTTGAAAATTGTGTTTGAACTTGGTTTGATTGTTGATCGAGCCGAGCTCAAACGAGCTGTAATCGAGTCGACCTCGAGTAATTTGATTATTTTGTACATGTTTTTACAATTTTCTACTAATCAAGTCGAGCCGAGCTCGAGTTGAGTTTCAAAACATATCGAACAAAAATGGTTGTTTAAACTTGGTTGGGTAAATTATCGAACCGAACTCGAACCAAGCTTTTAGCAATCGAGCTCGAGTCGAGTATCGAATAGCTTGGTTCAATTTTCACGCCTACATAGAGTTATTTATATTCTGATATATTATACTTTATTATAACCTCGTAAAGTATTAGAATTCAGCATCCACAGTCCCTCTGTGTGTAAATTTCATATACTACCTTTTTTCTTAAATTTTACTATCATATAATTTTCAAATATAAAATTACCAATTAAATGATCATCTTTTTATATTTATTATATTTCTTGTTCTTCCAAATTTAGAACAAAAAGAGATTAGAAAAAGAATGAAGTAAGAAAAATCCCAAGTTTGAAAAACAAAAACAACAATTCCACACATGATTTAGATATAAATAAAGAATATATTATGACATAATAAAGTACCAAAGTACAATTCCACACATGATTTAGATATAAATAAAGAATATATTATGACATAATAAAAATGACAACATAATATTGACATAAGCAATGACGAAAGGCTTCATGCTCTATTGAGGGATTCAATAGTTGACAAGTAAATAAATCAACACCAAAATTAAATAATATTCATTTGACAAATTTGTACATAAAGTCGGCAAGTTTCTAAATAATTGTATTATTTTAGAGGTACTTCAAAGACGTACATGCTTTCATGATTCATCTTTGTGTAGGAATTTTGAACGGATATTGATATTATATCCAAAAATAAAATGACTATTTTCTAAATATACATATTGAAATTAATTATTATTTATTAAGCGAATCTAATTACGATTTAATTTCTTTTGATAGTCGGCAGTCAAAATGCCGTAGATTATACTATATATATATATATTATATAATAACCTTGCTTTTCTCACACGATATGAGTCATATAGCAATAGTCAATAGGTTTTAAAAAAATTCTTTAAATACCTAACTGAATTTTAGATAATATTTTTAAAAAAAAAATAAGAAAAAATTATTTTTACAATTAATGATTCCGTAATTAATACCATCGATTTAAAGTTTCTTTTTGGCTATCCTTAACATCAAAAATCAAATTAACCATATCTTCTAATGCAAATATAACGTAACGTTATAAATAATATTAATGGTGACTATTTTTTACGTCTAAAATTGATAAATTGATTTAAAAGTATTTATTATATATTATATCCAAATATCAACACAAATAAATTCATCACAATAATAAATATTACATCAATCCTAATTGGTATAAATTTTTCTCTACGAAAAATTCATTCAAATACACATCTCATACGGTCACACCACATATCTTATCTCTACAAATATTTGGTCTCACTTTTAATTTCTTTCTTAAAATGAATATTTTATCAAATTGAGGCAATCATTAAGTGAAATGTTTTTTCAACTGATTCAATTATATTTGTTGCTTCTTTGACAAATATAAATAAATATATTTATTTATATATATTTAATTCTGCATTAATATAATTATCATGCAATATATTAGAATTTTATCCTCTTGTATATCCAAGAGACAGGGGCGAGGAGACAATTTTCAATTTTAAAAAATTAATATATGTATAATTTTTTAATTTTTTATTTAATTATATATACAATTTTATAATTGCCGCCTAATATTTGGCCTCTATCTATTTTTAATTTTTTTTAATTTTCAACTCCGCTTCTGTGTATAGATTTGGTCGACGCCTTTGTATTGTGTGGAAGTCATACCTGATTAATAAAATATATATTAAACTTTTGTGTATAATTAGTAACAGTTTACTCGTCAAAAACATAGAATATAGTTGATATCTGTTTCTTTCATTTTAATTTTAAGATGACAACTGTTTTAAGTTGATGATTTTATACGTTTATTAACAAATTTACTTGTTATTTTAATCCAAATCTAATTTGATTGACAACTTAAGTATAATTTAATTACAATATAAATAACAAATTATATGATAAATATAATTTATGCTTCTTATAATTACATTTAAATTTGATAAATATAATCTGCATTATAATTATAACTAGTACATCAATTGGAATATAAGTAATTTTTAAGCTAAGTTTGTTCGTTAATCTACAACTATGATTATTTATTTACATTTCCAGTAAAAGGAGATTTTATTTTGCAAGATTAGAATTGTATAGTTGAATTTGCTAATTTATTAATTAAGAAGATACATATAGTTGATCCACCTTGCACCTTTGTGGATACATATATTAATTAATTTTTTACTACTTGTCCATGTAATTATCTCAAAATGAATATATCCTGAATATATGTGTGAATAAAGTGATTATGTATTATGTTTGTTTATATTATTTTTGAAAATAGTTGAAATTTATAAAATATGTTAAATAATGATATATTGATGTATTGAATATTTGTATTAGTCAATATTTACATAATAATTATATGATTAAAATAATAATGAAATACAGAATAGAAATTACAAATCATAAAAGATATAGAGATAAACTAACTTATAAATGAATCGGATATTTAGATACCAAACGAATTAATGAGGGGTCAGAATCAATCTATCTCCAAATTGGTTTATGAGAGAGGGTCAAAATACTTTGATTTTTTTTTTATGTTTTTGCAACCACAAAAAAGAAAAATGATTAAAATAAATTATCTTAATTGATAAATATAGAAAATGATTGGTGGAATGATTGATATGTTGTTATATAAAAGTTTGAAAAAGTGAGTTTGAAGAAGTGTAATTTGAATTGAAATAGTTTGTGTTAAATTATTGCTAATATTGTGATCCAAAAATTTTCAAATGGAATTAAAAAAACATAATCGAACAAGGACTGAAATTCTAAACAATAAGACGTTAAGGCTTTGTTTAATTATGCTTTTTTAGTAAAAACCTTAAAAATTTCTCGGAAATTATGTATCGTGGAAATTCGTGTGAGAATAATGTGTTTGTTTATGTTTCTAAATATCGATTGAAAATTATAAAATATGTCAAATCAATAATGATATGCTGATGAATGATATGTAGAATGTTTGTGCTAATTGTATATATAACGAGGATGTAAATAAAAAATAATAAAATATAAGTACAAATTATAAAATACGAAAGGGAAAGTAAAATAACGATATAATAAATGATGTAATTGTTAAATATGTGAAATGATGTATATATAATTGATAAGTAGTTAAAAAAAGAAAATTTAGATGAGAATTTTGTGTGTTGAATTTATTTAGAATTTTTTTGTTCAAATACTTGAAAAATAATAAAATAAAATTTTACAAGACCTAAAATTTTCTAAGAAATATTTTCTAAAATGTTTTGTTTCCAGCCACAATTCTCTATGGATTTTCAAATTCATCCTATTAATGTACTCATATTCAACAAGCCATTGATTGATTTATTTTTCCTTTTTTTATAATTATTAACGAAGAAGACTTGTAATAAATGGACCCAAATTAAAATTGACCATTGGACCATGACAAATTGAGAGACTAGACTAATGACCAAGACTTCCAATAGAAGCTGGCATACACTTTATACCAATTAAAGAAAAAATAAATAAATTTATCGTTCAAATTTAACTTGATTAAATCTCAATTAAATACATTTAATAATTTAAACACCCTTCAATCTTATAGAAGATATATAAATTACATGATTACAGTATATACACTCCATAGTCCATATTATATTACAATAAGGGTATTAGTGTAATTATGTAAAAAATAAAATGGATTCCTACAATTATTGTAAAGAGACAATAAGACAATTTTTTTTTTAAATTAAATTCCTTGAATTGTAATTATTGCAACCAACCATCAAATTGGACCCCACCACATTTGTTCTTCATACCATAGAACCACAAAGCAAAACCAACTCAAGATGAGCTTCACCAAAATCCTCTCAGTTTTAGCTTGTCTTCTGCCAATCCTATTCTTCACCTCCACCAGTGCTGCAACATTTGACATCACAAACCAATGTGCCTACACCGTTTGGGCCGCCGCCTCTCCAGGTGGTGGTAGACGACTCGATTCGGGTCAATCGTGGCGAATTAGTGTGGCTCCAGGCACTACTCAGGGCCGAATTTGGGGCCGAACCAATTGCAACTTCGATAGAAATGGTCAAGGACGGTGTCAAACAGGTGATTGTAATGGAGAATTACAGTGCCAGGGCTATGGCCAATTACCCAGCACCCTGGCTGAATTCGCCCTAAACCAGCCTAATAACTTGGACTTTGTGGATATTTCCTTGGTAAATGGCTTCAACATACCAATGGAATTCAGCCCAACAACCAATGTGTGCCGCAGTCTGAGGTGCACTGCCCCAATTAACGATCAATGCCCAAATGAGCTTCGGGCCCCCGGTGGATGTAACAATCCTTGTTCTGTTTACAACACTACTGAATATTGTTGCACAAACGGGCCTGGAAGTTGTGGCCCTACAGCATTTTCTAGGTTCTTTAAAGATAGATGCCCTGATGCATATAGTTATCCCAATGATGATCAAACAAGTCTTTTCACTTGTCCTAGTGGTACCAACTACAAGGTTGTGTTCTGCAAAGGCATAACTTCTACCTCATTTCTCGTCACAAATCGATGTGAGTACACCGTCTGGGCCGCCGCCTTCCCAGGTGTCCGTAATGGCGGTATACGTCTTGATCCGGGTCAGTCATCGCCAATCAGTTTTGCTGCAGGAGTCCACGCACGAATCTGGGGCCGAACCAATTGCAGTTTTGATGTCAATGGTCGAGGTCGATGCCTGACAGGTGACTGTAATGGACGACTAAACTGCCAAGGCTACGGCCAACCCCCCAACACTGTAGCTGAATTTGCTCTCAACCGGTAACAAAACTTAGATTTTATCGACATTTCCTTGGTAGATGGGTTCAACATACCAATAGAATTCAGCCCAACGACAAATGCGTGCCTCAACCTCAGTTGCACGGCTCCAATTAATGACCAATGCCCCGGCGAGCTTCGAGCTCCTGGTGGATGTAACGATCCTTGTACGGTCTTTCGCACTAATGAATATTGTTGCACAAATGGGACTGGAAGTTGTGGCCCTACAACATTTTCTAGGTTCTTTAAAGCGAGATGCCCTAGTGCTAATAGCTATCCTTTGGATGATACATCAAGCGCTGCTTCCGGTTGTACTGCAGGTACCAATTACAACGTTGTGTTCTGTCCTATGGGACACGGGCACAGGACACGAACGCGGACACAGACACCACACCGGAATGGAATAAGTCGATTCTTAAAAAATAAGGATGCAAATATGGTATGGACACGATTGCACATGCTAGTTTTATACGTGTATATATTAATGTGCATCCCGTATTAGACACGATAACCATTTAAAATATTAGTTTTTTTTTCACCAAACCTAGAAAAACAGACAAACTGTTCTAGCTTAACCAAGGTCTCGGGTTCGAGTCTTGGGAATGCAGTTGTGTTAAATATTTGGGAGGGAGAGCTTTGCCGCCCTTTGTGGTCCTACCCGGCTCGACTGGATTAGTCGCATATTGCGCGGATACCAGTTGTTTAAACCAAAAAAAAAATGGATTTGAAACCATTTTGCTCCTATAATATCTATTAATATAACATAAAAAGGTTTTAAAATCACTTCATTCCAATATTATGTAAATTAATTAAGTGTGAACTTGTCAAGTATTTCTAATATTACGTCTTAATCACATTTACTTTCTACTACTCCAAATTTTGCTTTTCTGGCCCCACTGCATTGCATATTCAAACGAATCAATTGAAATTTGAGATGTCTCCTAACTTATAGCCATATTCAAAACTTATGTTAAATTGATTGCATACAATTATTTTAAAAGAAGATTTTGTTTTTAAAATTATGCAAGATATTAATACCGATGTAAGTGTGTACTTAGGTCCCCTCTAATTTTATGAAAAAATCCATGGAAAATTGAAAGGTATCCGAAACATTGATTTTGAACTTTGAAAAATCGTAAGTTCTAAATGAAAATCTTGGATATTTTCAATTAATGTAATACTGGATATTTCAGGATTATATATTAGGATATGTTTGTTTATGTTTTTATGTTTAACATGTGAAAATTTATTAAGAATTAAGTATTAGGGAAGTTCGTATAAGAATGTTAATGTCTTGTTTGTTTATGTTTAAAAATTTATTTTTCAAGTATTTGGATTACAAAATCTTAAATGTAACACATTAAATTCTCGAAAAAATTTTAAATCTAATTTTTCAATCTCCTTGTATACTGCCTATCAGTCTTATATACATCATTTCATTCATTCCGCAAGCAATATTATTTACCATAATTATTATTCTCTTTCTCTTTAATACTTTATAATTTTTTATTTATATTTTGTTATTTATTTTTAGCATAATCTTATATACATAATTAATACAATAATTTTACACAGATCCATAACCCAGCACCAGTTGATTTGACAAATTTTAGAATTTTAACCTATTTTTTCAAAATGTAAAATTGATGTCATCCAAATTGAGTGATAACCCCATTTTTTTTCCCTGGGGCAACTCTAGTTTTACTAGTCACATTTGATATGACCAAAATACCCCCCAAGAGTATATTATATATTAACTTATGAGATGTTTATGTAATAAATTTGACTAATATATAATTGACCGAAAAAAGTATTGACTAACATAGAGATCCAAGCGGCCTGGCTTAGCCCCTTCCTTGCCTTAATGGGCCAGGTTGGCCTCTCCAGGGCCCTTTTTTAATTTCCTTTTCTATTTACAATATATAATAGTATACTATAATTATATTATAATACATGTTATTATATAAATTATTTTAATAAAAACAAAAAAAGTTCAAAATTTTGGTGTATTAGCCTGTGCGCCCAAATGGACCGGATAATATGACCCGTCGGCCTTAAAAGGGCCGGCCTGATGGGCTCTTAAAGAGCTAACTCCTTTAAAGGCCCTTTTGGCCTTTAGGTTGGCTTATTTATTTTATCATTGAATCAAAGATGAAATTTTTTATTTCACATCTACTTTAATTAGATTCAATATGAAATAAATAATACATTTTGGCACGAATGATTTTCACCACCCACAAACCGCCCCTATATCTTAAATATGTGGTTCATATAATCATAATACAAAAGCCGTTGTAATTGTTTTATTACAAAGACAATGGTTGTGTGTTATGTAACCATTTCGTTAGCCACGTTAGTTAGAGATTAAAATAGTTAATACTTTTCCACCACAACTAATTGATAATATGAAATATCTACTATAGTTAATATAATCGCAGATATAAAATACTATATACCGCACCTTTAAGCTATGACGTAAACTTCTAGAGAATCTTCTAATTGTTCCACAACAATTAGAAGGAGATTTTTTAACCAGAAAGAATTCAGTTAAAATGTAGGATACATATTCAAAAGTTTTTGCAACTCAATCATAGGTGATGGAATTATCAAAATTTGACATTTTCGAACTCTGTCATTTACTCACTAGAGGCCCGAGAAATAAATAGAGATACATCAAATAAAGAAAATATATTGGGGCCCAATTGGATGGCATATCCATCTTCAGAATATTTTTTTTTAATGGTAAAAATGAGAAATGTGATTTGGAAGATGAGATTTTTAAGTGAAAAATAAGTAATGATTGTGGTTGATGTGATATGTTTTTTGTTGTGAGAAATTTGTTTTGGTTGATATTTAAATATAATTTTTATTAAATGTGTTTAGTCAAACTCGTTGATTTAGACGTCAGAAAATAGTCACAATGGATCTTATTTTAAACGTTACATTATTTTGCATTATAATATGTAATTAATTTAATTTTTGGCTTTAAAAGATAGTCGGAAAAGTAATTTTGATTTGATTGTATTAATTGTCAAATCATGAATAGTAAAATTAATTTGTTGCAAGAATTTTTTTAAACTATTGTAAGTTTGAGAGATTTTTTTGTAAAAATTTTTCCAAGACATGCTAAACAAATACCATTTCTCCAAAAAATTTATCTTGGACATATTTTTTCATAGCAAAGTGTATTGCATCTAGCCTTTTTCCACATAACTTTAGCCCATAATTCAACTTTGCCAATTTTTTACTCCTGCGAATCCGACCGTCCATTCAATTTGACTAATCATCCATGTTTATTTATTATTTATTTATTCTCACTATTTAGCATCTCTTTTTCCCTGAATTAATTTTCTTTCTACTATATTTATTATCATTTTGAGAGACAAATCAACGTGAACTATTTGTTATGCTTATATTATAATATAATATTAAAATATTATTATATACATTTTAATCTAGGGCCCATGGGCCATCGTGGGCTGGGTTGGGCCGGCCAATGAAATTTTGTGTGCTGGGTTGGGCTGGCCCATGTCATTTGATAGGCCAGCCCAACCCATTTATTGTATAAATTTTTTTTGTTTGGAATATAATTAACAAAATATATCACTACCTCAGTGATAGGGCTAGTGGTATGTTAAAAGGAGGAATGGGGCTAAGTGTGGAATTGAGAATGAGGTATGCATATTATTGTTCTACATTTAATTTAAACAAAAAATACTCATAGAAAAATATATTTTTTCAAAATATCATCTGATCGGGTTGGCCCGGCCCAGCCCAAGCCTACCAAAAACTTATGTGGGTTTGGGCCTAGGTTGGCCCAACCCAACCCATTTGACAACACTGCTTAATACAAAAGCTAGAAGATTGCAATCTTTAGGGTTCAATGAATTATAATGATTTTTTATATATATGTAAATTATTAAATTTAATTAATGAAAAAATTCAAATACATCAAAGAGCATCAATACAAAGCTACATTCATCTAAACTTAAAAATGGCAAAATATTTTGCAAAGGCTTGTTGGAGGTGGTTGGGTCGAGTTGATCGTTGGTGGTGATGAAAAGTAAATTAGGGTTAGAGTATGGGAAAGGCGACGAATATGAAATAATAATTAAAAGTTAAATATAAATATAAAAAAACTTAGTAAATTGTAAATAGTTTTAAATGATAATGATATTTTGGTCTTTTTAATGTTGAATGATTGTTAAATACACGAGTCGGTAAAGTTCATTTTGAAAATCACAAGCAGATAAATTACTTTTTTTTACAAGGACTTACTGCAAACCGTCACTAATAATTTTATGTCTCACTAATACTTATTGCAGACAAATCAACACCGTTGGATCTCCTAACAGAACAGTCAGTATGATTTTGAGAAACGATTTAATTGTTTTGAATGTGCTACTTCCACTTCCACTCGTTCTCTTTGATTTAACCAATTGTCGTAAATCAACTTTCTCCGAAGATTCCTCTCCATTCTTCATATACCCTTCATGCATCATTTCTATCATGCAATAGACATGCAAATGGTACTTATTGCACGTCGATATATAAGACCAACCTCGAACATCCCTTTTTCCATCTGAAATCTTTCTCTTCTTGCACCACATGCATTTAATTTAGACGACACAAATGCCCTCCAATTGAATATAGTGTCGTTGATCAACAGTTTCTCGTGAAGATTATAACAACATGGATGTAAGTCGAATCGTTCATCAACATATCGTTGTCCAAACCCTTGCATCTTGCATCCATCGCAAGAGAACAACTTTGCATAGCTTCTCGATTGGTAATGCTCGTAGCAGTTGTGAGATGTCCTAACAATCGACATTTGTGCCGCGTTTAGAAATGTAAAACCGAGTTTTTTAATGGATACAATAAAAAGAAGCACATTATATTCTTGAAAAGTGCCTAAATTTTTTAATAAATGATACAATTTTTGAAAAACATTAGTAATATTATTAGTAAACACAAATAAGATATACTATTTTATAAAATGTTAAAAATTTGCTGTGATGTCATTGAGACATTGTAATACATGTGAATTTGCTAATTGTAACAAATATGAATTTGCTAGTAGTTGTACCAACTATTTAATTATTTTTATCTACATATTTTTCTTAATTAGAAACATCAGTTAATTAAAATAGGTCAAAGTTGAAACTTATAAAGAACATATATTCTCTACTAAAAAAGACATATTCATTTAAAAAATAAACCACAAATTTGTTAAATCGGGATTTTGCAGCCTCTCAACTCAATTTCCTAGCTAGAACAACTATTTAAACAAACAATTATTTTATTTGATAAAAGAAAGTATTGATATGTCTCTGTAAAATAATATGTGTACATATATAAACTTGTTTATTTATTTTTTTATGCTTTACTGAAGACTATAGTCTATATAATGTATACACACAAAATATATAACAAATAAAACATGAGTAGGTGTTTGTTTATGTTTTTATAAATTGGCTGAAAGTTGTAAAATATGTTAAATTAATAATGAGATGTTGATAAATGATGTGTCGAATGATTTGTGTATATAATGATTATATGAATAAAATATAAAACAATACAAGTAAAAGTTAAATTACGAAAGAGAAAGTAAATAATAATTATAATAAATGATGTAATTGTTAAATGTGTGAAATTATATATATATATATATACTTGATAAGTAATTATAAAAATGAAAATTTGGATGAGATTTTGTGTATTGAATTTATTTAGAAATTTGTGTTTCAAATACTTGAAAATAAAATATAAAATTTTCTAAGAGAAAATTTAAAATTTTATAAAACCTGAGAATTTTTTTCTAAAATTTTGGTTTTCAACCACAATTGTCTACGGATTTTCAGTCTTCATCCTATTAATGTACTCACATTAAACAAGCTATTGATTGATTTATTTTTTATTTATTTTTTTATAATTATGAACGACCAAGACTTGTAATAAATGGACCCAAATTAAAATTGACCATTGGACCATGGCAATTGTGAGACTAGACTAGTGACCAAGACTTCCAATAGGAGCTAGCATACACTCATCCGTATGTAGAAAAAACTTTTCCGCGTTTCATGCAATCAATAGAAATCTTTATACCAATTAAAGCAAAATAAATAAATTTATCGTTCAAATTTAACTTGATTAAATCTAAATTAAATACATTTAATCTCATCATATGATTATTTTATAATTTAAACACCCTTCAATCTTATAGAAGATACATAATACACACTCCATAATTATAAAAAGGGTATTAGTGTAATTATATAAACAATCAAATAGATTCCTACAATTATTGTAAAGAGACAATAAGACAAAAAAAAAAGTTAATTAAATTCTTTGAATTGTAGTTATTTCTGATAGAATATAAATGAGAAAATGTTTATGAGTTGTATTGATTAGATGATTAACATACATTTACAATGTATATATATATACAATAGATGGAAAACATGGCCCCATAATATACTCTAACATATTCTTACTAAATATACTTTAACAAAACATAAACCCGTAATTTACTCTAACAAATCCCTATATATAAAATATACTCTAACACCCTCCCGCAATCTGAGCAGTGGAACTAACGCAAAGATTGGAGCGTAACTGAATAAACTTGGTGACGGGCAAGGCCTTGGTAAAAATATCAGCAACCTGATCAGCAGTTGGAACATATTTAACAAGGACATCTCCTAAAGTAACTTTTTCCCTGACAAAATGATAATCAATCTCAATGTGCTTTGTGCGAGCATGGAAAACAGGATTGAGAACAAGATAGATGGCACTAATATTGTCACAAAAAATACGAACGGGATGGTGAAGGAATAGACCTAGATCACGAAGGAGAAAGCGCAACCAACAGGATTCTGCAACTGCATAAGCAATGGACCGATACTCAGATTCAGTACTAGATCGTGAGACTGTGGCCTGCTTTTTGGCAGACCAAGAAAGAAGATTGTCACCCAGATAAACTGCATAACCGGTAGTAGAACGGCGACTGTCGGGACAGCCAGCCCAATCAGAGTCTGCATAAACTGTGAGCGAGTCCAAAGAAGAGGGCTTGAGTAGCAAACCAAAATCAAGAGAACCACGAAGATAGCGTAAAATTCTTTTGACCATCTGAAAATGAGTGGTGCGCGGAGCGTGCATGAACTGGCTAACTAATGTGACAGAATATGCAATGTCTGGCCTGGTGTGTGTGAGATACTGAAGGCTACCAACAATACTGCGAAAAAGAGAGGGATCATGAAACGGTTCACCCTCAAGTGCCGATGGAGCTGACTTGGCCGATAAGGGAGAAGCTACCGGTTTGAGAGACCACATATCAAAGCGCTTTAAAAGATCAGAGGCATACTTCTTTTGAGAGAGAAATATACCCATAGAGTCTCGCGTGGCATGAATGCCAAGAAAATAATGGAGATCACCAAGGTCCTTCATAGCAAATTCCTGAGACAGACGAGAGACAAGAGACGAGAGAGCTGTGGAGTCATTCCCTGTCAGAATGATGTCATCAACATACAAGAGAAGCACAAGCATAACCTTTTTAGAACGATAAATAAACATCGACATATCGGCTTTGCTGGAGAGAAAGCCTAACTGTAATAAATAAGATCCAAAACGTTGAAACCAAGCACGAGGTGCCTGTTTCAAACCATAAAGAGCTTTCTTCAGCTGACAGACATGTGATGGATACTGAGGGTGAATGAAGCCGCGAGGTTGAGACATGTAGACAGTCTCGCTGAGATCACCATGAAGAAAAGCATTCTTTACATCCAGCTGACGAATAGACCATCGGCGAGAAATAGCAATGGAGAGAATGGTACGAATGGTAGTAGGTTTAACCACAGGGCTGAAGGTCTCACCGAAGTCAATACCAGCTTGTTGCTTAAACCCCTGAGCAACCAAGCGAGCCTTATACCGTTCCACAGAACCATCAGAATTAAGCTTCACACGATACACCCATTTGGAGCCAACAATATTTTGAGATGAGTTCGGGGGCACAAGGATCCAAGTGTGGTTGGATTGAAGAGCATTAAATTCATCAGCCATGGCTTGTTTCCACTTTGGGTCCTTGACTGCCTGAGTATAGCACGTCGGTTCAGTGGGAATGGAAGTGGCGGTGAGAGAAGGGATAATCTTAGGACGACGAGTACCATCTCTAGTGCGAGTGATCATGTGATGACGAGGAAGATTAGTAGAAGGAGATGGTTCAGCAGAAGGAGATGGATCAGCAGGAGAAGATAGGTCAACATGAGGAGATGGATCAGTAGGAAGAGATGGCTCAGGAGTAGGTGACTCATGGGAAGATGACTCAGATAGAGTAGGAGTAGGCAATAAAGAATCAGAAGGAATAAGTGGATGAGAGGACGAGTCGAAGGAGGCTGAAGATGGACACGGTATAGAGGGATGTGTGATGTCAGTAGAAGGAGATATAATATGATTAGCAGGACGAGATGTTATTTGTGATGTACACGAACCTTGGTACGGAGGGTGAGGAAGGGTGACTATGGAGGGTAGTGTAGGAGATGAATGATCATCTGAATGAGAGACGAGATCGGTATATGGAAAGCTAGACTCATTAAAGATAACATGACGACTAATATGAATGACACCTGTATCAGGATCGAGGCATCGATACCCTTTGTAGTCAGAGGCGTAGCCAAGAAAAACACATGGAGTAGAGCGAGGAGCAAGTTTGTGAGGGGCACGATGCCCAAGGTGAGGATAACAGGCACAACCAAAAACACGAAAAAGAGAGTAGTCTGGTAGACGACCAAATAGAGTGTGGAAAGGAGATTGATGGAATAGGATAGGAGTGGGAAGACGATTAATGAGGAATACAGATGTGTAAAGGGCATCGACCCAGAACGAATATGGAAGACGCGCAGTGATAAGTAAAGTACGAATAAGTTCAGAGATATGACGGTGTTTGCGTTCAGCAAGACCATTTTGTTGAGGAGTGTATGGACATGATAGTTGAAACTGAATACCAGAGCGAGCAAAAAGATTATGAAAACGAGCATTATCAAATTCTCGACCACCATCACTACGAAAAATTTTAATATGCGTAGAAAATAAATTTTCAATTAAAGTTTTGAAGTTTAAAAAACAGGAATAAACTTCAGATTTTGCACGTAACGGATAACACCAAGTAAAACGAGAGAAGTCATCAACAAAAATAACATAGTATTTAAAACCAGTTTGAGATAAAATAGGAGATGTCCATACATCAGAGTGAATAAGTTCAAAGCGAGCATAGCTTGACCTTTCAACAGACTGAAAAGGAAGCTTATGCGAGCGACCTAACTGACAATGTGTACAAAAAGAAACGGTTTTACTACGAAATTTTAAATTTGCATAATGACAAACTCTTTGAAAAATAGAAACACTTGGATGACCCAAACGACGATGCCATACGTCTTCAGAGGTAGATTGGGCAACAAGGGCATGAGATGAGACAGAAGGTAAAATAGTGGATGGGAGCAGCGGATAGAGGCCACTAGCTGAAGGGGATGCCAGAAGAATGGTCCCTGTGTGCTTGTCCTTTAGAACAAAACCAGTGGCAGAAAATTCGATTAGACAATCATTATCTTTGCATAGTTGACGTACAGATAACAAATTATTTGATAAATTAGGAACATGTAAGACGTTATGAAGCTTAATATTAGACGTGGATGTGCGAATATGAGAGGAGCCGACGTGCTGTATAGGCATTTGAGCCCCATTACCAACCAAAATTTTATTGGAACCAGAATACGGAGTAAGATGCGAAAGCTTACCGGCATCCGGTGTCATGTGAGCAGTGGCACCACTATCAGGATACCAGGTCAAATCAGATGTTTCAGCTGTAGTCAGAGCAGAGAACGACTTCGGCAAGTCGTCAGAAATATATGCGTGATTGAACCGATTTGAGCATGAGATTGCAGCATGTCCAGAACGTCCACAAATCTGACAAGAAATGGAACTGCTAGGAGTGGGCAATAGTCCAGATGCAGAGGAGGGCCTTGGGCCTCGCAAGGATGTAGGTGTAGAGAAACTATGAGACTGAGGAGAAGGATATCCGCGACCAGTGCGACCACGACCACGACTATGGCGAGAGCCACGACCACGATAACCACCACGGGAGCCACCTGAAAAAGTTGATGTGGCTAAAAAAGCAGGGGTGATATGATGGGTAGATGAAATGGTGTGAAGGCGATGCTCAAATTGTAGCAATTGAGCACGGAGATCATCAAATGAGATCATATCTGGCTGAAGGGAAATAGCTGTGACAAATGATTCGTACTCAGACGGGAGACCACTAAGAGCCTGAATAGCAAGGTCTATTTGAGATACTGGAGAATTAACAGAGGCAAGATGATCAGCAAGTGACTTGAGTTTGCTGAGATATACATCACAAGAAGAGTCACCCTTTTTAATATTTGTGAATTCAGATTTGTAATGTAATTTTTTAGCAATAGACTGTTGTCGAAAACGACGCTCGAGAGTAACCCAGACATCACGGGCAGTATTTAGTGTATAGACCTCCTGAATGATAGGCGATGTCATAGTGGCATTCATCCATGACCGAATGGTACGATCAGTGCGGAGCCAAGCATTATAGGAAGGATTTGGCACATGTTCACCATTTGAATTGAGTAATTGAGAATGAGGGCATAGAATTGTTCCATCAATGTAGCCCACAAGATCATGACTTCCAAGAATTAATTCGAATTGATATTTCCATAATAAGTAATTATCACTACTTAATTTGGTAGTCATTAGTGATGGATTAAGTGTAGAAGAATAAGAAGTAGGTTGAAAGTGAGTTGGTGGGTTCGAATTTGGGGCTGAAGTGGGAATAATGGAAAAATTAGGGGATGTTGGGCCATTTTGGTAATGTGGGGTAGTAGTATTATATATATTATTGGAGTGAGTGGGTGGATTATATATAATATTGGAGTGAGTGGGTGGTTTATTATATATAATATTGGGGTGAGTGGGTGGATTATATATAATATTGGAGTTAGTGGGTGGTGTATTAGATATAATATTGGAGTGAGTGAGTGGGTGGTTATTTGATGTAGAAAAAGTAGGAATAAGTGGTGGTTGTATGTACGGAGAGAGATGATTATTTGGGTGTGGGTTTTGATGAGAGGTATTGGCCATGGAGTGAAGAGAAATGGCTTCCGCCTTCATGGCCGGAGTTGAAGAAGTGGCGGCTGCCGTCGTGACCGGAGAGGAGGAGGGTGCGGCTGCGGCTGCCGCCGCATGCTCGGGGAAGACGAGCGAAGTTCCAGCGATGGCAGAGAGAGACTCCGACGAGGAGAGGAGGAGAGCAACTTCCGACGGAGGGAGATTTAGTGGTGGTGATAAAAGAGAGTGAATGAGAGTGACGATGTGAGAGAGGGAGGACGAGGAGACCAATGATGGCACAGTAGTGGTGGCTTCGCCGGTGGTGGCCGGCGGCGGCGAGGCGGCGGGAGGTGCCGTGAGGGCGGTAGGGGAAGAAACGGGAGAGGATTCCCTGGAACTTGATACCATGATAGAATATAAATGAGAAAATGTTTATGAGTTGTATTGATTAGATGATTAACATACATTTACAATGTATATATATATACAATAGATGGAAAACATGGCCCCATAATATACTCTAACATATTCTTACTAAATATACTTTAACAAAACATAAACCCGTAATTTACTCTAACAAATCCCTATATATAAAATATACTCTAACAATTTCAACCAACCATCAATTTGAACCCCACCCCATTTGTCCTTCATACCACAGGACCACAAAGAAAAATCAGCTCAATATGAGCTTCACCAAAATCCTCTCATTTTTAGCTTGTATTCAGCCAATCCTATTCTTCACCTCCACCAGTGCTGCAACATTTGACATCACAAACCGATGTGCCTACACCGTGTGGGCCGCCGCCTCTCCGGGTGGTGGTAGACGACTCGATTCTGGTCAATCGTGGCAAATCAATGTGCCACCGGGCACTACTCAGGGCCGAATTTGGGGCCGAACCAATTGCATCTTCGATGGAAATGGTCAAGGACGGTGTCAAACAGGTGACTGTAATGGAGAATTACAGTGCCAGGGCTATGGCCAAGGACCCAACACCATGGCTGAATTCGCCATAAACCAGGCCAATCACTTGGATTTTATGGATATTTCCTTGGTAGATGGGTTCAACATACCAATGGAATTCGGACCAACAACTGATGTGTGCCGCAATTTGAGGTGCACTGTCCAAATTAACGATCAATGCCCAAATGAGCTTCGGGCCCCCGGTGGATGTAACAATCCTTGTAGTCTTTACAACACTAGTGACTATTGTTGCACAAACGGGTCTGAAATTTGTGGCTCTACGACACTTTCTAGGTTCTTTAAAGAGAGATGCCCTGATGCTTATAGCTATCCTCTAGATGATCAAATAAGTACTTTCACTTGTCCTGCTGGTACCAACTACAAGGTTGTGTTCTGCGGCGGCAGAACTTTTACCTCATTTACCGTCACAAACCTATGTTCATACACCGTTTGGGCCGCCGCCTTCCCAGGTGGCAATTATGGCGGTAAACGTCTTGATCCGGGTCAGTCATCGCAAATCAGTTTTGCTTCAGGAGTCCAAGCACGAATCTGGGGCCGAACCAATTGCAGTTTTAATGGCAGTGGTCGAGGACGATGCCTGACAGGTGACTGTAATGGACGACTAAACTGCCAAGGATACGGCCAACCCCCCAACACTCTAGCTGAATTTGCTCTAAACCAGTTCCAAAACTTAGATTTTATCAAAATTTCCTTGGTAGATGGATTCAACATACCAATGGAATTCAGCCCGACGACAAATGCGTGCCTCAATCTCAGTTGCACGGCTCCAATTAATGACCAATGCCCCAACGAACTTCGAGCTCCCGGTGGATGTAACAATCCTTGTACTGTCTTTCGCACTAATGAATATTGTTGCACATATGGGACTGGAAGTTGTGGCCCTACAACATTTTCTAGGTTCTTTAAAGACAGATGCCCTAGTGCTAATAGCTATCCTTTGGATGATACATCAACCGCTGCTTCCGGTTGTACTGCAGGTACCAACTACAACGTTGTGTTCTGTCCTACGGGACACAGACACGGGACACGAACACAGATACAGACACCACAACGGAATGGAATAGGTCAATTCTTAAGATATAAGGATGCAAATATGGTATGGACACGATAGCACATGTTATTTTTATATGTGTATATATTAATGTGCATTCCGCATTAGACACGATGACCTAGAAAAACAGGCAAACTTAATACATTTGTTTAGAATCATGGATTTAGCACCATTTTGTCACCTCTAATATTTATTAATATAGCATAAAAAGGTTATAAAATCACTTCATTCTAATATTATGGAAATTAATTAAGTGTGAACGTGTCAAGTGTATTTCTAAAATTATGTCTTAATCACATTTACTTTCTACTACTGCAAATTACGCTTTCCGGCCCCACTGCAGTGCATATTCAAACCAATAAATTGAAATTTGAGAGGTCTGTTTTCTTATAACCAACCATATACAAAATTGTAATAAATTACTTGCATACAATTCTAAAAGGAAATTTTGTTCTTGTTATCTATCTGCAAGATATTATTACCGATGTAATTGTAAGTCCACTAATTTTATGAATAATTCAATGGAAAATTTAAAGATATCCGAAATTTTTATTTTAAGCTTTGAAAAATCATAAGAATTCTAAATGAAATCTTGGATATTTTCAATTAATGCAATACTGGATTAAATATTAGGATATGTTTGTTTATGTTTTTACGTTTAACATCTGAAAATTTGTCAAGAATTGCGTATTAGAATTTTGTATAAGAATTTTAAATAAATGTAACACACTAAATACTTGGACATTTTCCAACTCTAATGTTTGAATCTCCTGTATAACAACTACTTATCAATTATATATATATATATATATATATATTATTTCACTCATTTGCCAATCAAAATTATTTATCAAAATTATTTATCATAATTATTCTTTCTCTTTCATACTTATAATTTTTAATTTATATTTTATTATTTATTATTAGCATAATCTTATACACATAATTTTACGAACACTATTGATTTAACAAATTTTAAAAACTTTAACCCATTTTTTTAAAATAAAAAATTGATGTCTTCCAAATTAAGTAATAACCCCATCTTTTTCCTGGGGCAACTCAAGTCTTACTAGTCAAATTTTATGTGACGAAAGTACCCCTCAAAGAGTATTTATTATATATTGACATATGATATTGATATGTTTATGTAATAATAAATTTGACTAATATATAATTGACCAAAAAAAAAACTATTGACTAATTATATAGATCCAAGCGGCCTGGCCTGGCCCCTTGCCTTAACGGGCCAGGTTGGCCTCTCCAGAGCCCATTAAGGGTCCTTTTTAATTTCTTTTTTATTTACATTGTATGGTAATATACTATAATTACATTATAATACATGTTACTATATAAATTATTTTAATCCAAATAAAAAAGTTCAAAATTTTGGGCTGTATTAGCCTGTTTGCCCAAATGGACCGGATGAAATGACCCGTCGGCCTTAAAAGGGGCCAGCCTGATGGGCTTTTAAAGATCCAACCCCTTTAAAGGCCCTTTTCGCCTTTAGGAACGTTTATCTACTTTATCGTTGAATCAAAATGGAAAATTTTATTCCACATCTGATTTAATAGATTCGATATGACATATACTATACATTTCGGCTGCAGTGAATGATTTTCACTACCCAGACAACCCCTATATCTTAAATATGTGGTTCATAATACATCAAATCTGTTGATTTTTATAGTCGTTGTCATTGTTTGGTTTTATTACAAAGACCATGGTTGTGTTATGTAACCATTTCTTTCGCCACATTACTTAGAGTTTAAAATAGATAATATTTTCCCACTACAATTAATACAGGTTGATAATATGAAATATTTAATATAGCCAATTTAATCGCAAATATAAAGTACTATATACCACGCCTTGAAGCTACTACGTATATTTTCACTAGCTTGAAATGAAAGCATCAAAGAAAGAAAACATGTCATTGTCTAACTCTTCATACGTTACACCATTTTGTCTTTGGTCCAAAATATGATAAAATACTATAAAATAATTATAAACATTAATTATGTAAATCTAGAGAAAAATAGGCATCATGTTTGTCCAATACCATTCCTCAATTAATCAATTTAATAGTTAAAGGTCTAATATTGTTCCTTATTCATCGAGATTCAAATCCAATAGGGGCTAGGTTATAATTTTCTTTTGTTGTCGTGAGATCTAGGGGTATGAATAAATTATTATTTTTTTTAATAAAAGAATATAATAAAATAGATGAAAATGCCAAGGACAACCAATTTATGCATCTTTCCTTTTTCCCCCATAACTTGGAAAATTCCATAACTCAGCTTTGCCAAATTATTACTCCTGCAAATCCGACCGTCCATTCCATTTGAATAATCATGTTCTATTTATTTATTTATTTATAATTATACCCACTATTTGGCTCTCTTTTTTCTTGAATTAATTTTTTCTTCTACTATGTTTATTATCATTGAGTGATAAATCAACGTAAATTATTTGTTATGTGTATACCTTATATAATATAATATTAAATTATTAATTATAATTCTAATCTAGCTATCTAGATTTAGATGATTTGTTATAAATAGATGTATATTATGTATATAATGCATATATATTCTTTACATTTATAATATAAATAAATACACACATATATATAATTCCATGTTTAACTGATTACTTTTGTTAATTTCTATTTTCTAAATTAAACCTTATCATAATTCACTATTTTAAAAATATTTGATAAAATTTCCCTTTTAATCATAATTCCCACTTAATTCAACTTAGGCGAAAATAAGAATGAGTATTCTATTTTTTAGACATTTCAATGTCACTAACTTCGATAGTACCAAATAACATGTGAGTTTAAAAGAATGAGAATGTCTAATTCCCACGTATCAAATGGACCGTAAAAGCTAGTATAAATGAGCAGAGTTTGAGTCATATTTAATAAAATTACATTATTATGCATAAATGAGCAAATATAAAATAACATTTTGCATAAATTCTCAATCATCTTCCGTAACTTAAGGTAATTAAGAGGCTTAATTAGCTGTGCTCTTGCCCGGTCCACTCTGATTCAGACCGGTTTACAGTTGGTGCCTTTATATATATATAATTATATGTAAATAATCACATTCATCTCATAATTATCTCTTCATCAGTTTCAACTTGCACATTGATCTAGCAAATCATAGAAAAGCCCACCTTAATTTCTCCAAAAAAAAAAAAGAAGAAGAAGAAATGGTACGAGGAACTCTCGAAGTCCTCCTTGTCGGAGCCAAAAGCCTCGAAAACACCGATTTCCTATGTAAGTTTTTTCTCCTCTTCGACTTTGTTCTGCTTTTAATCCCATAATTATTTGATTCTGTTTTCATTCTTATGATCTGGGATTCAATAATTGTTCCAAAGAAAACACAAAAGGCTTGTATGCAGTTATTTGACTTGAATAGAATTTGAATATACATTTCATATAATTCAATTATTTTAGTTGACTTAAGCAGATCTATTTACATATTGAATTTGATGATGAATGTGTTATTACGATTAGGCGATATGGATCCGTATGTGACGATCACTTGCCGTACTCAGGAGAAGAAAAGCAGTGTTGCATCAGGTCAGTTCCAGTATATATATATATATATATATATATATATGTACATGTATGGATCTCTCTGGTGTTGCTTAAAATCTGTATATTTGCAGGAAAGGGATCTGATCCAGAATGGAACGAGACTTTCGTGTTTGGTGTTTCTGATGATGTTCCAGAATTGCTGATCAAAATAATGGACAATGATGGCCCTTCTGGAGATGATTTTGTTGGGGAGGCTAAGTAAACCTCTTTTTTTTCTTCTCTTTTTTACTATTATTTACTATTATTATTTTTAGTCAAAGTTAGTCCTTTACTTTGTTCTTTAAAATTGCATTTTGCCTTGAAACTATACAAAACTAATTGAACACCCCCTTAAACAAATCTGACTGTCACTTACCTCCAAAAAAATTAGAAGAAAATAAAAATGATTGGCCATGTTTTGAACGTCGGGCTAAACTTATATGCTCTCTTTTTTAATTATTTTCAAGGGTAAGAGATGGATCATATTTGTTTAAGATGTTGTTTAATACATCTTATTTAGTTAGGATAAAATACAATTTAAAAAAGGACTAATATTGTAACTGGTGTGAAATATTAGGACGTTATTTAAAATCCCGTAAAAAGTGGGACTAAAACTAGAATCACAATATCTTATGGGACTAAAATTAGGATTTTCCCCTGTTTACTTCTAATCCTAGTATTTTTTCTCGACAACATCCAAATGCAATTCGCAAACTCGGGTTTGTAAGAACACTTCTTCGGTTAGATCAAACTCGTAAAATTGTACAACTTGTTATTAAAAATGTGGTACCTGATTGCTTGCAGGATTTCACTTGAACCACTATTTGCCGAAGGAAGCATACCCCCAATGGTATACAATGTCGTTAAAGATGAAGAATATCGCGGTGAGATCAAAATTGGCCTAAACTTCACCCCAGAGGTAACTAACACGTTTCAAATTTGTTTATTAGTGTTACGTTTGGATCGAAGGATTTTGAAATTAAACGACTTGAATTTGGAATAATTAACTCACAAATCCTCGTTTACATTGAGTGCTAATCGAGGTTTATGAAATCATTTTGGCGTGATTACAGAGTGGCAGTGAAGAGGAGGGTTTTGCTGCAGAGGAAGAAGAAACCAGTGGTGGCTGGAAAGAGTCATCTTATTGAATTTTGACATTATTAAGCACTCTGAGAGTCATTTTGTGCTGATTTTATTTACATTATTTGACTTTTAATGAACGCATGATCAACAAATTATACAGTCTATTTATTTGTTGTTGCTTGAGTAATTTTACAACAGATCGGATTTAATAAAGTCGATTTGTTATAAAATTTTCCGTGTTTGAAAATTTTGTGTCAAAAATCAAGGTCCTTTTACAAAAGTTTTAGTTCAGATGGAGTATTTTCTTTAATATGGATATGAAGTATTATTTTCTGATTTATATTACAAGAACCATAAGTGGATTAAAAGAATAGGAAAAATAAAAAACATGTTGATGAGCTACAAATACAATTGCAAACTATTTTATTACATGAAAATAGTACTAGGAAAACACAAGTCTTTTCTTTTAGTAGAAAATGTCAAAATGAAAACTAAAGAAAAATATGGTTAGATGAAATAATTATTTATTACACTAATATTTTGTCTTTCTGTTCATACTTTACCATAATTTAACTAATTACATATCAACTAATTATTATTAATTTGGCCCATTTTATAATTTCTAATCAAATTAAAACATAAACGAATACAACACCACCCCACATAGCCAAATTTCAAAAAGAAAGCTATAAAATTTACTTTCGATAAACAAATTTTGTTAGCCTAGTGAAATCAACTTCAATTTTTATATGAAATATTTTGTATTCAATTCCAAATTATCACAAATGGTGATTATTCTCTCTTCACTTGCAGTTTTTGAGTCAAGTATTCTCACAGTTCAATAAATTATCGACTCGATTTATCAGGTTTAAATATTTTCTTTATTTAGAATAAAAGAAATAGGTTGATACATATACATAGAGGTGTGCATCGGTTCGGTTCGGTCGAAAACCAAACCGAAATTTTGGTTTTTTCGATTTTCGATTTTCCAAAATTATAAACCGAAACCGAACCGAAAAAAGTTCGGTTCGGTTCGGTTCGGTTCGGTTTTTAACCGAAATAACCGAATTTCGAAAAAAATAGAAAAAATCACATAGTTCGGTTCGGTTTTTCAATTTTTTTGTAACTTTGGTTTTCAACCTACTCTTTTATATATATTTTTAAATTTTTATTAATATATAATAGTAATAATACTTATTAATTATATATAAAATAAAATAATAATTAATATATATTATATATTTCGGTTTTCGGTTCGGTTCGGTTAACTGCGCCTAAAAACCGAAACCGAACCGAAAACCGAAATTTTGCAAAAATAAAAACCAAAAACCGAACCGAATTTTCGGTTTTCAATTCGGTTCGGTCGGTTTAATTGATTTTGAACACCCCTACATATACATATCTGAAAGTAAATTAACTATCATAAATTATAATCACAAAACTATAAAAAGCAGCATCATAAATTATTAGGCGCCAAGGCATTTAAAATTGCGCTTTTTCTCAGTCCACCCATTTCTCAACTTCATAGCCACTCAGAAAACACAGAAGAAAATCTCAATAATAAATCAAAAATGCTGATTTTGGATAAGATTTTCAGTCCTTACACTCCGAAATCCCTAGCATTTTCACGAGCACCTCTCCGATCAACGGCGGAGAGAATTTGGATCCGTGGTTGTAAGAATCATATTTCTTAAACTCCTTTGAATTTTTCATGATTTCCGTAATATACTCAATTTAGATGATCGGTTTCTTTTTTTAGTGAATTATCGAGGAAATTTGCGTAATGTACATAATTGGGCGAACAAGGAGAAGAGATTTGTAGTTTCAGCGGTTGAAGAAGAAAGCTTGGGTACTGATGTACAACGGAAAAGGTCCGTTTTCGGCCTTTCTCCACCTCTGGATTTACACATGCTTTGTTATTTTACGCGATTTAATTGTTTTCAGGATAATTTCTCCAAATTTATTCTTTGATGGGTATGTTTCTGTGGATTGATTTGTAGATTATGCTTTAATGTATTCAGTTGGTTTTAACATCATATTTTTTTAAGTATATAAAGCGTAAAAAAAATCATCTCTAAGAATTAAGTATTTAACGTTTAATTGGTTTCAACATCACATTTTTTTTCTTTTCTTTAATAGAAGTTATTGATGATATATACTGGTACAGATGGTCTCAGAATTTAAACTTAGGTCTTCATTTTGCTAACCTTGTATCATTCTAAATTTTAATATAAGAATGGGAAATAATTTGATCATAGATGCTGGTCAAATAATGAGAGGAGGTCCTTGCCTATAAGATTTAAACATTAGGAGGTGGATGCCAGCGGCCATAACATGGCCAGTGGTGGATGCGAATTTCTCCCAGTGACATGTTTAAATAGTAGTATGTCATCTGTGAGATGTGAATCTCATGGTGGTAAAACAAATAATTACCTTACTGGAGACGTGTTGTTGCAGTAATTAAGAGACAATGTTGTGAAACCAAAGGTTTAATCAACAAAACAACGCTCTAATATGGATATATGAGAGAATGAACTTAGAAGCTCCTCGTTTCACTCGTGTTTGACGAATCAAACTTTACCGCATACACATTAAATCAGAAATGCCGTTAGTTTATCTTCCTTGGGTGATATGGTTTTGTGAAATTTCTCATACAGGAATGAATAACTATTTATTGCGTAGTAATGTGGACTTTGTAACAAAATTTGCAGAAAAATTGTAGAACATATATCTCTACTCAAAGCAAAAGAAGATTTGTCTGAAGAGCAAGAGAAAGACATGCTGGATTATCTTTACACAACACAATATCAGATGCGTGGCATCGTAGCCATATCATTAGGTTATCTTTTTGATTTTAAATATAAATCTTTAGGTTGTGCACAGTGTGAATATCTTCTAAACTATGTGTCTTGACTGTTTTAGTAAAGCTATATAATTTGCTGTTATGAAGTTTAACTTTCTTATTGAAAACCCCTTTACTGATCTCAATATGCCAAGAAATCAATAGCTTGATTCTTTGATATAATTGTACTATCACAAAAATATATTTAAGTCACATGAGATTTGATTTTGGAATGATTATCTATGCTATTATTCTTCACATATCTTGTTTGCCTATATGAATCCGTGATAGCTCTTTATGTTTTCTGGTCAGTATTCAGACCAGATAATGTGATGCATTATCTGGGATCTTTCTCTAAAACATGAATAACACACCTTTTCGACTCCTGCAGGCCGTATTTCTGATCTAAATCCTGAACAATATACACATGCCATCTTTATGCGCTTCCAGACAAAAGAGGACCTTGCCAAATTCTATGAGAACCACTTTTATTTGCGTGTTCTTGAGGAACATGTGACGCCTTATTGCCATGTATGCTCTAACATGTAAACACCATATCTCAATTCATTTGTTCCTTTCAGAACCCTACTGAGAATGCTTATTTAAGTAACTCTAGTTTCAGAGATCTTTTACTTGCAGGGAATTTTTAATTTGGACTATGACTCTGAAGTAGAAGATGATATCCTGGCAATATTTCGGAAGGGAGAGGTCGGAAACTGTTACACTCATCTTTTAAAAAGAATGTTCCATTTAGAGCTCTGTGATTTTTTAGTTTTCGATTCCAACTAAATCTTTAGCCTTCATTTAATGGTGCCCTGCCTTTTGTATGTATATATAAACATATAAAATCATCTTAAGGGCATGGATTACTTGAACTGACAGGAGTTTAATTATGGTGTCGAGCTCATGATTCTTGTAGCATTTAGTAGAAGTTCTCTGGGTGAGCCTGCAGAAGATGCATTGACTTCTCTGGCAAACCTGACATTGGAGTTTCCTTCTCTGATTGTTCAAGCTACCAAAGGTATAACTTGAGGTTTTATATGGCTATATGCATTACTTCTTTTTCTACGTCAAAGCATTATTGATGCAAGTTTCATAATCATTCTATGGTTGTGCTTTGGCAGGTCCAAGTATGCATATGAGCAACATGGAGTATACTCATGCAGTGGTAATACGATTTCGGTCATGTGAGTTATATATCTTCTTCCGTCTATCATTAGAAATTTGATTTAAGAATCACAGATTTCTAACTGCTGTTGCTTTTACCAGCTGAGGCCTTCAAGATATTCATGAACAGTTCTGAGTACAAGAATGTAAGGATCTATGTCTATTCGCTTGTTGAACATGCCCCATAATTGCTTTGTTTTGGATTTGCTTGTGAACTTGAGTGAAAAGTTCTTCTCATTGTCGACTGAAGAATTACCATCCGCCTTGTGTTTTTTTAATGATTTAAAGGGCTCCGATAATGTACACACGCATAAAACTATTGGGAAAAATTATACATAATGAAAAATGTCTCTCACAATTATGAAGATGAACAAGGTTAAGAAACTAATTTATATTGTTAGTGTATTTATTGATGTGGGATTGTCTATATTGCCACTCCTCTTTGAATCAAAATCTACATGAAAAGACGAGTTAGGAGCACGAACCTTGCGTAAATAATAACTAAACTGGACATCTCTTATATTTTTTTTTTGTTGCCAACTCTGTTAATTACAACCTTTTTTCCTATGTATACACTATTTCTATGATGTTAACTGGTGAAACTATTCGAAAAGCAGATGTGGAAATCTAAATTCGAGCCCATCATCCAGAAGGCTCTGTTGGTGAATTTTTCTGTAGATCCTGTCGGCAAGGAGCTTATGTAACGAGGTCAGTTTCGTTTCAGTATACCCTTTCTTTATTTCAAAAAGAGTTTCCTATAGAAGAATTTCTTCATCATGATATTCTGTAATAGTACAGAGCAACTCTGTTATAAGGCATCATTTATGCAAGCCTGTTTTCATAAATATTGGTTTTTATTTTCATTTTTCTTCATGATGTGACGCCATGAATGCTGCGAAGAATTTTAGCTGATCAGTAACTAAAACAAACTACAAATTTCAAGAGTTCGATTCCTCTTTCGTCTATCCCTCCGATTGTATGTAAGGTTCCTTGATGCATTTGCATTCTTGTGTTATTTTTTTAGAGCACCTATTATTGGGTTCATCATGCTTCATTATCATATTATGTAGCCTAAAGGGTCTAGGTACTTTGAGGGATAAGGTAGAAAAGTTCCATGCTTTGAATAATTTGAACAGTCTACCTAACTTTACCCATATAATATAATACAAGAAAAGGTTCATTGTACATTATCTCAATTTTCAAATGACTTGAGGAGATAAATGTCCTTATATTTGCTTCAACTCTATATCTTAACATGTTAGTTTCTCTTATATGTTTCGGATATCTAAATATTATGGATAATTTGATGTATATACGTCTATATAGTCTTTATAACAGTCTCCCGACAATCACAACTCTATATAGTCCTTACGATTGCATTATATTTGCTTCAACTCTATATCTTAACATGTTAGTTTCTCTTATATGTTTCGGATATCTAAATACTATGGATAATTTGATGTATTAACGTCTATATAGTCTTTATAACAGTCTCCCGACAATCACAACTATATATACCATATATAGTGATCAAATTAGAAATTTAGAATCTCGTGACTCTTTTATAACCCCCCTTATAACAACATAAGTATTTTATTTGTTTCCAAAATATATTATTGGGGAAATGAAAAAGACTATATCCCAAATTGCAAAACTGTCTTTTCTTGGATGCTCATAATGCCATCGTTTGACTTCCACAGAAGAGACAATGTATAGAGAAAACTATAATGTGTATTGATCAATATCTTAATGATAAAATGTGCTAAGAATATGGCCCGCTGTTTAGGCTGATAATGTTTTATAATTACAAATTAGCATTATTAATTAATTAATCTGTTTGTTTGACTTGTTTAGATCATCAGCAGTTCTCTATTTATTTTTTAAAATAAATTTAAGTCGGTGGAACAGGATTGGTAGTTGGTTGTAGTTTGTGTATTAGTTTTCAACATTATTCCTCTCATTCCCACTAACTTCTACCCTTAATCTTCTTTGCCATTATTTAAAATCTATCACTCTCTATGAAATGTAGATCTTAGACCACTAGCCTTTCCAAATAGTCTCCATTGAGGCTTGGTTGATAGTTACTACTTGAAAATTTTATGATAAATTGAGTCCAATGAAATCGGTTTGTTGTAAATTATTGACGTGAGGGTTTTTTTTTGGATGCTTGGTTGATAGTTACTATCTGAAAATTTTATGATAAATTGAGTCCAATAAAATCGGTTTGTTGTAAATTATTGACGTTGTAAATTATTGACGTGGGTTTTTTTTCCAAAAAAAACCCTCTCGTTATATTTGAGCTACAACAGATCGATTTTATTGGATTCGATTTATTGTAAAATTATCCGATACCCATTTCGTTTTTTTGGAAAAACAAAACCCTCTCGTTGTCATATTTGAGCTACAACAGATCGATTCTATTGGATTCGATTTATTGTAAAACTATCTGATACCCATTTCGCTAATAGTTTATGGTCTAAGTTTAAGTATATAGTCTCCATTGAGGCTTGGTTGATAGTTACTATCTGAAAATTTTATGATAAATTGAGTCCAATAAAATCGATTTGTTACAAATTATTGGACGAGAGGTTTTTTTTTTTTTGAAAAAACCCTCTCGTCGTCATATTTGAGCTACAACAGATCGATTCTATTGGATTTGATTTATTGTAAAATTATCTGATACTCGTTTCGCGTATAGTTTTATGGTCTAAGTTTAAGCATATATTGTTTACTAGTTTATTTGATTAATTCGAAACTTTTTAAAAGAAATCTGCAATAATTGCTGATAAAATTCTTTAATGGTTCAGTCTTATGTTTGAAATACTTGAACCATAACTATGATAAGGCATTGAGACTCTTTTGGTCTTGGTATATAATTGTCATCCATTTACTGGTGTAAGACTATCCTAGAGAGAACAAGATTTCATTGATATCTCATTGACAATGAAGTCTATCTTTACTTTGAAAAATTAAAACAATCATCAAATACTCCAATAATGTTAACAAAAACAATATGCAATAAGAACATAAAGAACAATAAACCATATCTTGTATACATGCTATTCAACATATTATACAACTAAAACCTGAAGTATAAAGTATATTATCAACATCAAGTATACATTTCTACATGAAAACAAACTGGAAACATAAAAAAGAATGAATGAAAACACACCCTAAATTCTAATTCCATGTTCAGACCTTGGATCTTGTGAGTCAAATGGAAAAGCAATGCAAAATCCAAGGGCCAAACACAGCCTAATGGCTGCAAAACTTCTTGCTAGAAAACCTTTATTGTGAGATATTCAATTCAGTTGTGTAGAGGGTTAGGTCCTCCAGGAGTCCTTCTATGTGACACTCTGTAATACGATTCTTCATGTTCATTTTTTGGAGCCTGTACTGAAAAATGCCATGAAAATTTGGAATGAGATTCTGAAACAGGCCCTTGTGCTGTGATTTGGTTCGATTTTTTACCGATAAATCGACCATTTGAGAGATGGCTAATGCTTAAAAGTATCATGATCAGCAAAAGGGTAATTGAATTTGAGTGATTTCTCATAATCTAAGGCAAAATTTTCAAATTTGCAGGTTTTTGAGAGAATATAGAAGTTGAAGATGATGAAGTTGGCTGGTAATATAGAGGGTTTTAAGTTGATATATTGTGGTAGAGTTAGATGGAAGGTGTATTGTAATGGCACCAAGCAACTTGTGGCACACACAAATGAGCTAATTATAAACTCATTTTTCACATTTTTTTGTGACCAAAATGCCCTTGAGTTGTGGGTTAAATTTGTTTATTTGTTGTTGACTAGAAAGCCTGAAAATCCAAAGGGATTAAGCAAATTTACAGTTGTAGCCATTTGTGTTGAGTGTTGACCATCTTATAGGTATGACTTTCTTGTATAGAATAATAGGGTTTGCAGATGACATCATAGAGTGGCTCAGCTCATTGTAAGTATTTTTAGGGGTGTATGAAAGGATTTGGATGGTTTTACATTAAAAAAAAGAAAAAGTAATTAACTCTTGACAAAATATTAAATCGAAATGATATAAGTATCTTTTCGATCCGTTCGGTTCAATTTGGTTCAATGTATCGAGTAGAGGGATTGGTGAGTTGTGTTTTTTGAATTATAATTATAGCTTTAGTTTAAATCTAATAATTAAGAAACTAAAGAATGTATTAGTTGTAGATGTAATTGAAAATTTGAGTAGGTGGAACATAAAAAAGCAAGTGGTGTTACTAAATGAGAAAAATAAAATTATAATTTATAATGATTGAAAAATCTCTAAATTTACTTTACATAAATTGTTATATGAATTTATCATAAATATATAATACATATTTCTTGGTTAGAAATGAAACCTTTTCAAGTAAATTAATAATTAGTGTTCAAACAAGATATTTAAATAATAAGTTAGGCGAGTTGTAATTATTTAACTCACTGTTAAACTCAAAAGTGGCGGGTTGACAATTTTCACATTATATATGTTTGATGATACTTTTAGGCTATGTTTGTTTATGTTTTTGAGTAAAATATTTGAAATTTTCTCGGGAATGGCGTACCACCGAAATTCGTGTGAAAATGGTAGATGTTTGTTTATGTTTTTAGAATTTGGTTGAAAATTGTAATGTGTCAAATCAATGATGATTGGTTGATGTTTAATAATGATTGAATTAGTTATTTTTGTAATGATTATTTAAATAAATAAATATATATGAGTGTGTAAAATAATGTATATATTAATTGTAATTGATGGATGTGTAGAATGATTGATGTGTTGATTGATAGGTAGTTAGTATTGGAGATTGAAAAAGTAGAGTTGAAAAAAGAAAATTGAGATAAAAATTTGGTGTGTTAAGTAGATTTAAGATTTTGTGATTTGAAATTTGAATATTGAATTTCAAAAACATAAACAAACATAGCCTTACTATTTCAATTCTTGATGACTTGTTTTATGAAAGAAATCAAAAAGTTATATGAAATAAGGGAATATTTTATTATTGTGCAAGATTATTGAGAAAAAACACGTAATTTTTCATGTTTTATGTATAATTTATAAAATTCATTTTATTTTTATGAATGGGGAATTGAAAATGTGGTAGTAGATGTTTGACAAATTATTTACAACAATGTTTTAATTAACTCGATCTGTTATAGAATTTTTTAAGTGTTTATTATTTGATTTTGCATAATGTGAATGGTTCAAGTGTCATTTCGTGTATAATCAAGTGCCAAGTTTTCAAATAACATTTTTCTTAATTTCGGGGTGTTTGACTTGTATTTAGTGGGAATAAATTCATATTATTTTGTCAAATTAATTGGCTAAGCTTATTATTATATAAGAATGAATTGTTAATGTGAAAGTCTCATGTGCCGACAGAACATGAATGTGAAGTCGTTGCACATGATTTTGAGGATTGGTAATAATTATAATAGTTATGGGGCATTAAATGTGATAATTTATTATTTGTGTCAACATTAAATTTGATTGTTCCATGCAATTATTATACTCTGAGAAAATAGCTGGCTCACAGAATTTGGTGTTGATGATGATGTGTATATCATTTATCACAATTTTGAATTTTTTTTTTTGCATTAAAATGGCCTTTTAATTGGCTTTACGCGCTTGGGTTCACATTTTGAAAATTCAAAAGGACCCAATTTAATATGTCCGACGAGTTATTGAATTTTAACAATAATAACAATTATTTTATTCCGAATCAAATATAAAATTCATAATTAAATATTATTTAAATTAAAATAAAATTTGGTAGTCAAAATTAATGATAACTTGTGTAGAAAAAAAATCATGACAAAAATACCATACAGAAAGCCTTTCTCACCGGCGTTGGAAATTGAGTGGATTATATTCCATGCAGTATATTTTTTGGATTATTTTCACATTAAAGTCGGGTTTGCCTAATTATCTTGACTACTAATTTAATTTTGTCATCATTTCGATTTCACATTGCACTTCTAATTAATAATCCACACTAGGCGCAGAAAAGTGTTTGTAATGCCTCTGACTAACAATACTAAATCCTAGTTTATACAATTCAACCCTATGGCCACATGAGCAATGCTCCATATATATTAAATCATTGTCAAAAAATCAATTGACCATATATATAAGAAACTCTATAAATCATGAACCACCAAAAGTTATTAATTAATCGATAAATTAATAATTATTAATTTATAATATTAATTAATATTTTATTAATTTATAATGAAATACTCAATTTACAAATACAATTCAAACTTCCACTTAACTATTGTACAATGCATGTACGTATATCAAATGAAGGGCCCAATTTAAAAGAACCCTTCAATATCCAGACGAGATTCAAGGTTAAATTGATTTCAACAAAAATAAAAAACAATTGAGTCATTTTTCAAGAAATCTTCATAAATCATTCATTAATATGTAGTATATAAGGAATTATTAATTTATATTTTATACGGAGTCTATAGAAATTATTAAAAATGTATTATCTTATAATTTTAGCGAATTATTAACTTAGCACCCTATCCCCGAGTCGGGACCGACCAAAAATATTATCTTAGATAGTTTATTAAATAATCGAGTATTAATTTATCGAATTTCTATTGTATATATGTTTGTATAGACATACTGATCCGGGTTTGTAAGCATTAGTTGAAACGGCAAAAAAATCAATCCTAGTTTCTTTTTAACTAGGCTTGTCACTGGGTGGGGCTGCCCTCGGACCCATTCAATAGAAATCTTACTCGACCCAAGATCCGATGACACTAGGTAGTTCGAATCTGGGTTCAATTTTTATCCACATACATTTTACCCGAAAAGTACCTGAAATTCACTCGAATTTTACACTTTAAAAGTACCAGCAAATCTATACTCGAACAATACTCGAAGTTTACTAGTGCGCATTTGAGCAACACATACCCTACTCGACCTATACCCAACCCGTCAAGTCTAACTTTTTTTGAACCCGTCAGGTATGCGATTGGGTCAAAGTCATGTCCAAATAAATATTATTTTTTGGTATTTCATGGGTTCGATTTAAGTCTGGTATTCCCCGCCCATTGATAGCCCTATTTTTAACCATATAAATCAAATCAGCAAATCATAATTAAAATAGAAAAAGATAAAATAGAGCGAATATACAATGAATGTTCATTAAGTATGTACAAAGGATAGAAACATAGGTAAACTCTCTATATAGGATATGATACTACATAAACGTACAAAGTTGTCAAATACGCATCTTAATGAAATCAGACCGGCCAAGATCCATTCTCAGTCCATTTATAATCCGACCCTTGATTGATTGTGACAAAATTAGCATCACAAATCATATTCCAAAACTAAATCCCACATCTTACATAAAATAAAATTCCAAAAAATAAAATCGAAACACATTAATTACGTCTCTCTATATACTCAGACCGAAGGTTGAAAAAACGCTTACTTTCGAATACAAATGCCAGGAATATCTTTTAATCCCATCTTTACTGCAGTTTTTCGGTATAATCCAGGCGGTTTCTGTAAACCCATAGAGGCTGAGAATTGGTTGGCTAACTCTACAAGGGTTGTTTTGTCCCTCCCGATTGCACTGATCGAGTTATAATAACCGAGCCACGCATGATAAGCTGCTTCTTTCACACTAACATCGACCTTTCCCATCGACTCTTTTATCTGCATTTGTATAAAATCGAACCTATTTATTAGAGCTCATAGAAAATGATTTTAAAAACATCAACTCAATAAAGATATCAGTGAACTTTAAAGTAGCATCCCAAAATATTTATAAGAAGGCAATAAGGGGTGAAAATTGAACCAAGCTACTCGATACTCGACTCGAGCTTAGTTCGACAATTTACCAAACCAAGCTTGAACAATTTTTTTCTGTTCGATAAAAATTATGAAGCTCGACTCGGTTAGCAAAAAAATAACAAAAACATGTACAAAATATCCAAACTACTCGAGCTTGACTCGATTAAAGCTCGTTTGAGCCCAGCTCAATGAAAAATCGGACCAAGCTCAAACAGAATTTTTAAAGCTCGATTGTAATTCAAACAAGCTTGAACACTTATGCTTTCTGCTCGACTCAACTCATTTTCACCTCTATAAGCAGAATATATACATAATATATATTAATATTTTTATCACAAGTAGATTTTTAAGTGAAATAATTGGATCAATTATGGACAAAGAGATTTTACACCTGTATTTTTTCACTAGGATCCATATTTGGTGAATGGAATTTCTCAAGAGGAAGATCCTTTATGTCATCTAGGAAATATTGTTCCCATGGTGCAAGCAACAAAATCCCTTCGCCCTCTTTGCCTAATCGCCCTGTTCTTCCAAGTCGATGAATATATTGCTCTCTATTTGACGGAATGCCCACCTGATACTACCAAAACCCTTATCAAGTCTCCGTAGTAATATGACGATTATCTTGAAACAGATCAAAATAGAGTGATTTAGGGTGCGTTTGGATGGAAGGATTTCAAATTTATCGACAAATCCATTTAAGTTCGTTTGGATGAATTCACATTACGATGACTTAATGGATTTCAAATCCCTCGCCACTCTTTTCTCCACAACTACGGTGGATTTCAAATGACTCCATTTTAGGTGTCATTTGAAATCCTTCCTCCAAATCCACTCCCAAAATCCAACTCTCTAGATCCAAACACACCCTTAGTGACATAATACAACAAGTATTTCTTTTTACCAAGCAAAATATGAAATAATAACTTTATGACTCAACTAGATAGGAAAAAATAAGTTTTATATTGATAAACAATGAAAAAAACAAAGAACTTTTATCGATGAATTCACCTGAATGACTAATGTAATATCAGGATAATTCATCCCTCGAGCTGAAACATCAGATGTAATCAAAACCAATCGTTTCGATTCCTTAAATTCATTGGAGATTCGTGTGCAATAAAGTGGAGACATCTTGGAATTTATCTCTCGAACATTCATTTTCATCTCCCTGAGAAGGGCACACATGAGTGATGTCATCATCGCTGTTCCACAGAAAATAATGACCTGATAAGACGTCAAACGAAAATCAGTAACAAACGGATGATTGAATTTGTGAATAATTGATTTATGAGAAAAAGTTATAACATCTTACCTTGTAATCAAGCACTTGAGATATATGGCTTTTCAACAGATAATGTACTATTTCAAGGTGCTGGTCGTGGGGCGCAACAAGGTAAAATTGCTTAACCTGCTTGATAATAAGTATTAATTTATTATTGTTTATATATAACATTATAAAATAAATCACTAATATCCAACTTTGATGGATGCGGATTTTAAAACTTTATGATACTGAATCACAAATATACCTTCGCATGAGTGTCCAAACACCCAAGCCCCACTGTATCAATATAAACATGTTCCCGTTTCAAAACAAGTTGAGATATTCGCCGGACCTGAAATCCACAATATGATATGAAAACCAAAGAGCTCAATGGGTTCTCAAATATATCATTTCGATTATACAATAAAATGATGAAGTTCATTATCGACAATGATAAGCGAAAAATGGTACCTCCTTAGGAATTGTAGCTGAAAAGAGTAAAGACTGCCTCTTGCGAGGCAAACAATCAACGATTTTCTCCATATCCTTTCGAAATCCTAGGTTTAGCAAGTAATCTGCTTCATCAACGATAAGCATATGCAATCCCATCAAGCGCAATGATATGTCAGACTTGTTTTCAAGGTGATCCAACAATCTACCAGGCGTTGCAACAACTATCTGCAAAACAGCAATTGCTCGATAAAAAGATTCCTGATAATTATTCATGCATACATGATTAGTATTGTTAGGGGTGGCAATTTGGGTCCATACATGTATATTTGGACCCAAACCAAGCTAAGTTTCAATGGGTTGGGTCCTAACATTTTAGCATTTTAGTTCCAACTAGGTTGGCTTTTAATAATATTTGGGTCCAATTGGGTCTTAAATTGGGCCCAATTTGGGTCAGACAAATTCTCCACTTTGAGTCAATAATCTACATTTTACACTCTACAACAACCCTTACACCACTTTGATTCATAATGAGTTCTTATTAGGTCCACTTTGGGTCCTTGGGTCCAACAATAATGCATATTTTTTTACATTGGACCCAACCCAAATGGACCCGACCCAAACCATTCGGCCCAATTGCCACCCCTAATTAGTAGCATTGTCCGTAGTTTATAAGCTAATGTTGTATAAAAAGTTTCATTACGCTAAAATCATATGTATACCTGGCTCGGGTCTGATTGTAGGCGCCTTTGATCAACTTTGAATCGTGTCCCTCCAACTAATGTTAGCACACCTATGCCGTTATGGTGCTTTAGGAGCACATTTGCCTCTGCAGATATTTGACTTGCGAGTTCCCTAGTGGGGCATAGAATAAGAACGTATATCGGTGGGACCCTCTGAACTGTGATACCACTCGATGATGCCTTGAGAACTGTTTCAATAGCAGGGAGCTGTTTATGTTTAGTAGCAGAACGAGGAATAACTATAGCAAGTGATGAGAAAAAGTATATGAAACTAAAATGGAACATTAAATGAAAAGTGTAGAGATATACCAAAAAGGCAATACTTTTGCCTGTTCCGGCCCTGGCTTTAACTAAAGCATCGTTTCCTACATAAGAATCAAGAATGTGTAAATCAGGAACAAACACGGACCATAAGTACAATTTACGAAGTAATAAATTGATTTCGACACTAAAAACACTGTTTATAGAATCAAACTCATTTTAGAAAACATGCCATAAGTACAATTACAAACCCTCGTGGAAGGCAGAAATTGTCGCCTCTTGTACCCTGGTCATTTGCAGATAACCAGCCTCAGTAAGTGCTCGGACAGTCAATGGAGATACACCACATTCATCAAACCTGAAACAAAGGTCCACTTTCACTATTACCAAACAACGAAAGTAATTAGAAATTCAAATCCTTAAGAATAACAAGATACCATATTTCATAAATGAAATCCCACAAACCTTTTTTTACTAAGAATAGATTCCTCTTCAACCTTTTTATCCTCATGCATTTCCTCAACTTGTTGAGACAAATCATTCTCTTCTTCAAAAAAATTACGTGGCACATGTTTCTTTGTCTTAATATCGTACTTACCTAATGATGAACTACTACCAAAATTTTTTCTACCACTTTTCAATTTCTCCTCATCATTATAATCATAGCTAACATCATTCGATGAATCTAATTCACGACCCTGAAACCTTGGCCACTGCACCTTCCTTCCATCATCATACCTCGCTTTCGAAACTGAGCCATTATCAACCTCAGGACTTTGGTCATTTCCTCCAAAATTCGTTTTTTTAGTCAATGTACTCACAGCACCCACAGAATAGTAACACTTCAAATCCAACATATTTGTAACACCCATCAAAATCCCTCGCCTGGAACTTCCCACTAAATCGAATCCATTCGGCATTCTCATATACTCATTCCCATAATCACCCATCAAACTACTACTTCCCCTAGTATAAGTAGAAAAATTCTTAGCTTTACTTACATTACCACTTATACTCCTCGAAAAGTCACCATTTTCAATTTTTCCAACACCACTATACCTCGATTTTTCCCCAACCAATTTCTGTAAATCAATTGGGTCACTGATAAATCGACTTTTTCCAACCTTACTCGTTTGAATTTCCGACGGGCCATCATTCACATTCCACAAATCCTCAGCTCCTTCCTTCATGAACCGGTCAGCAAGAGCCTTGACGTGGTCTTGGGGCGTTAACGGGCCATAATTGGGCTGGTTTTCTTGGGGCTTTTGTGGGTTTAAATCAGAGTTTTCAGAAGATGCGACTTTGGCCCGGATTTCGGACCGGACTCTAGCTTGATATACCTGTTTTTCTTGATCGAGCAGACGTTTCTCCTTCTCCCGGGCTTTTTTCTCGTGCATTCGTTTCCATTGCCACTTGTTGAGCCCGCCGGGAAATGTTCGAGGGCCGCCGCCCATGCGGCGGAGGAAGATGAGACGGTGGTGTAGGGTTTTCGAACAATGGAGAAAAATGGAGGAAATATGCATTTCTTGATTGGGGAAGGGTTTTAGCAGGGGTTCGGGTTTAAGAGAATTTATGACAGTTTATTATGTTCGGGAAAAATGTTTGTTGGGAAAATTGCATACAGACCCCTCATTTATTATATAATTACCAAAAAGCTTTCGAATTTACTGAAAAATACTAGCACCTCCATCAAGGGTTTATTTATAAGATTTACATAAGGGTAAGTAACTTCATAAGAATAGTTAAATATACACTGTAAAATTGAGTATATTTGTAAAAAAGTCCTTAAAATGAGGGAGTATGTTAGTAATTTTCGATAAGTGATGAAGAATTCTGGTAATTACTCAATAAGTGAAGGAGTTTAATAACTTTTTCTAAAATTAAATAAAATCAAAAATCTAATATTATTTAGAGTTAATTTCGTGTAGATGGAGATTATATATTATTATTAATTTTCACTATGTTCTCACTCTTTTTAATTTTGATAACAGTTGATTCTAAAAAAAAAACATATTTAGTTGGATCGTGTATGTTTATCATAACAAATAAACATTTTATGATATCAAAAATGGAGGACAAAATAGTTAATCACTAGTGATATATAAATAGTTTTGGTCAACAAATTGTGCTACTAAGTTTTTCAAGGTTACACATAAATTCCTTGTAACATTAGTATGTACATTAATTAGCTAATCACTTGCCTATGTGAATATAAATTATTCATATTTTTCATCAATTTCTCGTTATTTAGTTTATGTCATAATTATATGAGTCTTTATTATTTCTGGAATGGAAATTATTTTTAAGTTGTTGAATTATTACTTGAGTAACCCCTATTATTCAAAACCCATAAAATTAGTCCTGGAGGAGTAGAAAGACCAAAATGCCCTTGCAATTTGGGTCAACATTCATTTATGGACCCAAGTCTTAAATGTTCTTGGATGGCTTAAAAGACCAAGATAAAGTCAAGCCAATAGAAGAAGAATATAGTTATATGTATTTAATTATCAACCATATATATGTTCTTTGGTGTTATTTCTTGGTCCTGAATAGATTATTGTCTCTTACCCTTATTTAAATTTCCAATCTTGATTATTTTAATTTATTAAAGCTGTTTTTTGGATTGATTCACAAAAATACTTGAAACGTTTAAAAGGTTTAAATAAATCAACCTTTATATATAAAGATTAGTTTAAATAAATTCATAGCTACTTGTTTTAAAAAAAGACAATATATACAAGGTTAATATGTAGTGACTAATTCATAGCTACTTGTTTTAAAAAAAGACAATATATACAAGGTTAATTCTCAGCTTGTCCTACTAGTAAAACCTTAGGTTGTGTTTGTTATACTTTCGAGTTGAAAATTTATTGAGAAAAATGCATCCTATCAAAATTTGTGCGAAAATAAGTGTTTGTTTATATTTTTAAAAATGGGGTGAAAATTATGAAATCTGTTAAATCAATGGTGATAAGTTGATGGATGATGTGTTGAATAATTGTGTTATTTATGTATATAATGATTATGTAATTAAAAATAATAAATATAAAGTACGTAATAGAAAAATAAACAATGATTATATAAATGATTTTGATTGATTTCTTATGATTATACATAATCTTTCATATATGCCAAATGAGGAAATGATACTTATATTACAAATTCAATGTGATTGATTTGATTTAGATGTGACTTTAACAAAATTAATCTAGAAATAAACAATATGCAAAAGAGTTGTTTTAAGTAGTAGTCTTTCATTATTTGTTTATTGTTCGAGTCTCTCTATAATCAACAAAGAGCTCGTCTCTTTACATGATAAACTAAATGCACAATTTATTTGTGCACAACATTGTTACAGGCTAATGCCAAGAAATTATTCAACATATAAGTAGAAATCATGAGTAATCTCAGAAAGCTTAGAAGGTTTTTCATGGACAGAAGACAACTCTGTAGTTGGTACCACCTGGGCAAGTGAATAGACTTGTAGGATCGTCTTGAGGATAGCTATAAGCGTTGGGGCACCTTTCCTTAAAGAACCTAGAAAGTGGTGTTGGGCCACAACTTCCAGGCCCGTTTGTGCAACAATATTGATTAGTGTTGTAAACAGTACAAGGATTGTTACATCCACCGGGAGCTCGAAGCTCGTTGGGACATTGATCATTAATTGGGGCAGTGCACCTCAGGATGCGGCTGCACGTATTGGTTGTCGGGCTGAACTCCATTGGTATATTGAACCCATCTACCAAGGAAATGTCAATGAAATCCAAGTTTTGGAACTGGTTTAGAGCAAATTCGGCTAGGGTGTTGGGAGCCTGGCCATAGCCCCGGCATTGCAGTAGTCCATTACAGTCACCTGTTTGACACCGACCTTGACCATTGCCATTGAAATTGCAATTGGTCCGGCCCCAAATTCGGGCCTGGGTGGTGCCTGGTGCCACATTGATTTGCCACGATTGACCTGGATTGAGTTGTCTACCCCCACCAGGTGAGGCGGCGGCCCAGACGGTGTAGCCGCATCGGTTTGTGATGTCGAAAATCGCAGCATTGGTGGAGGTGAAGAATAGGAATGACAAAAGACAAGCTAAAATTGGGAGGATTTTGGTGAAGCTCATATTTGCTTGATACAAGTTGATATTGCTTTGTATTTGTGTAGTTTGAAGAGTAACTTAATGGGGTTTATATAGATGAATGGTATAGATATTGTGTACTATTTTGATTTGAAAATTCAAAGGTTTCATGCTACTAATGTTCTTCTAATGTTTCGGTTAGAAAAGTCCAAGATTTTGATAGAAATTTCTTTAATGATATGCATGTACAAGATTTTAAATATATTAAATTTAACGGATATTACATTATTATTCCCCTCCATTATTATAAAGGATCAATAAAAATTAATTGTTTTATTTACAATTTATCCAATTCGCGAAATGATATTCTAAAAATAAAAAAAGAAAATTGTGAACATAACATCAAAACGTAAATAGAAGTATTTAATATATTTGAAAATGGTGGGTTATTTCGTGATATTTCACAATTTTTTTTTTCAAAAGATTCGGAAACTATCTTAAAGTATTTATCCTCTCTTGTAATATCTGGATCATCTTGTTTATCAAGTGAAATAACAGTCGAGTCTGCTAGAAGTAAAATAAGAATACAAAAGTGTTCAAACATTATCTTGTATTGTATTACAATATTGATGTAATATTTGACATCCTTATTACATGACTATGTAGATATGGTTATTGATATGTAATTTTGTATCTAATTTGTATTTATATACTCAAAAGTTACATATTTCGTATACATAGATAAGGTGATCTTAAGACATTGTTATTTACTAATAAGAACCTCAGATTTTAAAAAATAGTTTCTTATATCAATTATTAGACAAATTTTATATTTAGACACTTTTATTGAACACAATTTTTTTTTATTACAAGTCAATAATTTATAGATAATTCACGTCTTGGACGCCAGCGGACTATTCCCTTCTTAGCCTAACAAGCCATCCTCCATCATCGTATTCAAACAGTCACCTACTCAATTATTATTATTATTGTTATTATTATTATTATTATTATTATTATTTATTATTATTTTGTGTTTTGTTCATACACCAGATAAATTAGGCCAAAGAGGTACAGCCTACTTGGAAATTTAATGTTTAAGAGAAGTCATATTGCAATAATTTAAGCGTCTACGTGGAAATTTACTTGCCATGAAGAAAATTAAACGTTCTGAAATTTGTTATTTTTGTCAAATTTTAATCAATTATTTAAGTAGGTTTCATATCTTGAATATGAAATCTCTTTGGTATCAAATAAGTTCTTTGAAAATAGATATATTTAGAATATTTATTTATTTAAATTTAAAATGAGATGAACTTTTATTAATACCAAAAGTGAGTTTATTTCAATGGTGTGTGTATATAAATGAGGTTTTCTTTCGTAATTTTATATATATGACGTTGGAATATATAAGAAATGATATGTTGTACGCTGCTCAACTAATCATTTGAAGAAAAAATTCAGAAAATATTATATATATAAAAATTAATTCGGAAATGTTACAACATCTGGGTAAAATTCGAAATGTTAATTATTTTAACTTATATGTTATTTCGTAGAATTTATGTTAATCTAAACCCTAATTTTTAATTTTAGTGTAGAACTTTAGTTATGATTAATTTAATACTTAGTTAATATTATTATTATTTATATCCCTTTTTACTAGAGTAAATTTGTATGTATAATTTATATTAAATTTGGAGATAATAATTTTTTCTTAATTTAGACTTGTTTTCTTTAACATATTATTACTACGTGTTCATGCTTAACAGAAATTTTCTCCCAATATGTAAATGATAGCGTATTAAATATAATGCTACTACAATTTTTTTAAGTCTATCGAATACAAAATTTGTCCCAAGCTCGATCATGAATGAATTAAATACACATCTAAGCATTTTTAGATTACTCAATAATTGCAATGTAATGTGCCTATATAAATGAACTTATTTTGAAATTTCCAAAGTAAGTATCATCACGGAAAGATTACTAAATGTAATTATATCTTAAATAAACTTCAAAATCATCTAAACTATTATCAAGACACAGTTGTAATAACATAGATGGAATTAAAAAATAAATAATTTTTCCTTATTACTAAATTTTGGTTAATGATGTAATCTGCATGCTATTAGATTAATAATATACAGATATATATGTATTTAAAAGCTAATTGCACTTAACATTACAAATTCAAGCAATTCAAACATATTATGATAATAAAAAGGTGGTAATTGTGAGATTATCTAATAACTCAGTAATTCAATTAAATGCACACTCATTATTAATAAAATTTCTATAGATTATTAAAATTTTCAAATTACAATTTGGTTAATCATAATACTTTATGCAACTATATATATAACAAGAATTGTGTTATGTTAGAGTCACAAAAACAAATAAAATCTTTGCTTATTATTATTTTACTAATAATATCATGTCTACAAATCAATTGAGTTTGTTCATTTTCCTAGCCTTTATTTTGGCATCAGGTAAATCAATTTTATTCCATCTTACATCATAAATGTCGTAAAATGTCACATTTTGCTAACAACAAATACTTAATTATAACGATGTTTCATATTTATGAACAGTTAATAAGAGTATACAAATAATAAATGGTGAAGTTCGTAATCCTTCAATCTTCACACCAAATGGAGAGTTGATAAGTAAATCGGCGAATAAAATTTGTGATAGTTCGATGGGTAAATGTGGTAAGATTTTTGTTATGATCGCTATAAGAAACCGTACATAAATTAGTTTGCATATATATATATATATATATATATATATATATATATCTTTTGATATACTTTTCAAAATTTTCACAAATATACTTTGATATATACTTTTCAAAAGAAAATTAAAAAACATTTACCCAAGTTCCTATTAGAGTTTTTACTATGAGTTTGTTATCTTTTTGTATGTTTTACATGTATAAGTAATCTTTTGTATTGATAACACTTTGAAAAATATTACAAAAATGACATGATTTTTTTTCTTTCTAAATGATGTTGTCAAGTTATAATAAATACAAATCTAAACCAAACATATCCATAGCACATCTTGACTTTTATAAATTTGGATTCATTTTTCATTTTATAAGTTTATGAGCCTTTTTTAATTTAAATAACTGTTTTTAAACATGTAAACCTCTAAAAGTGTTGAAACAAAAATCTTAAAAATCACTGATACGCACTTTTTCAAACTTGACTTTTTGAGAAGAAATAAATGATCTGGTAAGCTTTTTGCGTTCTCTTTATTATACCGTAATATCTTTCATTTTATTTCTTGATATTACCTTAATGTATATTAAAATTGTTTACTTATAATATCAAAATCAATGAACTATTCAAAAATCAATCTCACAATATTGTAAATCGTGTTATTTTAGGTAGTAAAACTATGCAACCAATGAAGGATATTGGACGCCCTCCTCCGGTATATAGATGTACTGCTATTTTGGGGGGGTGTGATGTAACTCTGACTCGAGCAGATTGTGTACGATTGTGCTATAACTACTACGAAGACCTTCATCCGTTCCCACATTGTGACCAATACCCGGGATCTAAATATAATCTTTGCTATTGTGAACATGATTGTCTGATCAAGAATTAAATGGCTAAAAATTGTTTGTTAAATAAAAAATCTTGAAATTAAATAAAAAGTTATAAGTGAATTAATAAAGATAATTTCTTTATGTTTGTTATGGTTTTGTGAGTGTAGTGGTTCTTGTGTATTGAACATGAGCAATTGATACCAAGAAAGTAATCATATATAATTATATATACTTCTATTAGCCGCTTATTATATATATATATATTATTATGTGTATCTATACAACGATATATATATATATATCTAACACTCATAATATTATAAAAATTGATATGGTATTTCAATTTACCCTCACTCAATTCGAATAGAACCCATCCAAGAATCATGATATAACTAGACCCATTTGACCGTGTGATAAAATAAGAATGGTCAATCGAACTGAAACAAATTGATCGTAATTGGATTCATACATGATATACAAAATGATCGAGTGTATACATATATATATATATAACTCGACCTAGTTTATTATAATTTTTAATTTTTTTTATGCCATCATATTTGATTGGATCTAAAATTATATCAGCAATTTATCCAATTTTCTTCCACTCCCACACCAGAACCATGGCTATATTCCATTTTACAAATATTTATTTATTGAGGTTTAGTAACTCTAATTTACAAAATAAATTTGTCAATTACTTTTTTTCGAGGTGGAAAGTGCAAAAGATGTGTTTTTGAAGTGCAAAATGCAATTTTCGATATTACAATTGACCCCAATCATCATTAATTCGATGGAAAAAAATAATCAGAGAGACCACATTTGCAAAAAATTATAACTGAGGGACCAAAATTGTAAAACTCGAGAACCGGAAATTTTCCCTTACGGATAACATATTCGAATTCGATGTTTTATATTGTAAGAGATTAAATGCGACAATTATATCTTTACATTATGGACAAATTCGAAGTTTATGATCGAAAACATACCACCAAATCGATTATTTTACTCCACTCTATTTGTGCAGGTCAATATAGCAGTTTTCAACTCTTCTTTATCCATCGATGTTTCAACGATAACCTGTCATAATATTTATCCGTTGCGTCTAAATTTGCATTTTTAATTCATCAAATTATTAAAACTGATTAATTGGAATTCAAAGTTTTTTTTTACCTCTTGTACTTTATTTCCAGCTCGAGCAAGCAACTTGTACTGATTCTCGAACATTGAGGCCATATAAACCTGCATTAAAGTTTTAATTTTTCTTAACTGTTTAATCGAGTCGAATATGACTAAGGCAGCCAGCAGCAGGCTTTACTAGCTGTTGGAATGGCTGTCACGATTAGGCTTGTCAATGAGCAGGTATTGCGCAGACCCGTTCAATAGAAAACTTATCCAACCTGGACCCGACCCGTAGGACTTGAGACCCGGAATCGGACCCAATGACACTAGGTGGTTCGGATCCGGGTCTAATTTTTACCACGGGTATTTTAAAATAACCGTGGGTCTATACCCAAACAATACCTGAAGTTTACCCGTGGGTATTTGCCCGACACGGACCCGACCCGAAAACGTACCGAGCCCGCCGTACCGAGCCCGCCGGGTCTTAATTTTTTTGGACCCAGGTTCGGGTAAAATATTTTTTATGGGTATTTCGCAGATTCAATTTGGGTTTGGTTATTCCCCGTCTATTGACAGCTCTAGTCACAATTAACTTCACCTGAAAAGTTGGCGCCAAACCGGGGCTCAAAAAATAGCGTCCTTTTGACACGGATTGGATCCCGTCAAACTGCTGTAATTCTTTGATGAGAGATTCCACATCAGCCCACTGGAAAATATATAATAAATTTTTTTAAAAAAACGTCAAATTTAGCGATTTTTAACGAAGCATAACAGTAGTTGTCGTATAAGGGTTGTAAGAAAAACCTCGGTATCTGGCTCAGCAGCTTGAAGTATACCGTCCAATGAATTATTGTCACCAACTACAGCCTCCAAGGCATCTATCAGAGGATCTGGCTGCATATTGAAGAAAATAAGGATTAAATGTTATATCTATACATACTAACTTCATAAACTGTATGTATCATTGAGCATGGTGAAGGGGTTACCGATACTTCCTTCAAGGACAAAAATATACGTTCAAGTGAAAAATCCAATTGGTGAACTTTGGCCTCGACAATCTGCAACCCCTCGGGTAAATTTATGAGCATACAAATGTCAGATTTTTCCAGTAGAACGAAAGAGTTTTGTAGACATCTCAAATTAACAAATTAGGATCTCGACTACTAAGAGGGTGTTTGGCTAAGCTTATTTAAAACATCTTATAAGTTTTTACATCTTATAAGATGTTTTAAGAGCTTATATTATGTTTGGTGTTATTTAAAAAATAAGATTTTAAGTGTTTGGATAAAATAAGTCTATTGAACTTGTAAGATGTTATTTATCTGCTCGAGACGACATACCTGGCCAACTTTAAAATAAGAAGCAGGATCCAAAGTGGCATCCCACGAGACCTCCGTTTGATGAATGAGTGCAGGTACGCCTTCAACCTATATACAGAGATTTCTTTCAGATATAAATACTTGTAACTGTATGTATATGTAAACAATTCTATTACACAAAAATGTTTACAAAGTGAAAGATAATAAGACAGAGATAAAATATATTAGTACAATCCAAAATAAAAAAGAATATTATGGATGATTATGGATGTTAAGAGCACAAAATTCTGATTTACCTCAACAAAGATGCCAAAATATGTAATCTTTTTAATGCAACACTTGACTACATCTCCAGCACTCAGCTGTGCCTGCAATACAAATAGTATAAATGCTCGTGATGCGTAATTTAGGACATGGAAAACACTTTAATATGATAATATAATTTTTTTTCTTTTTTCATGCAATAAAAGAATAGCAAACATTGAAGAGGACTAAATTTGATTTTGGCGACATAACTAATTGTAAGAATATTTCAGCGAAGGATAACCCTTCAGCTCTTTGTTCACACTAACATCATTCACGTCCGAGATAATTGAACTTAAAATACATTGACAATCCCATCACCAACTAACTAATACAAGCAGGAAAATCTTTTAGGGTGTGTTTGGATTGAAGGATTTGAAATCCATGGATTTCAAATTCATCGACAAATCCATTTAAGTTCGTTTGGATAAATTCATATTACGATGGATTTCAAATCCCTTGTCATTCACTTTGACTTATTTTCTCCATAATTACGGTGGATTTCAAATGACACCATTTTAGGTGTCATTTCAAATCCTTCCTCCAAATCCCCTCTCCAAACCCAAATCCTTCAATCCAAACATACCCTTAACTCTAACACAGAGCATAAACGAAGAAAGTAACTTCAAGCGGCTAAAAGCCTAAAACAAGACTTTCTTACCATGAGATTTCTCTTCTTTTCTACCAATTCTTCCTTCTCTTTTGGTTTAATCGAAAAGATTAGCCTCCGAGAATTTCTGTCAGCCAATACTACACCCACTTTGATTCTCTGCAACAATACGATTATTAAGCGAACGCAATTTCAATTTAAAGAACGAAAAAATTGCAGCATTAATCCCAAAATATACAAACTTGCGAATTTTAGTCCAATAAAATGCAATTTTTGTATCATCCAAACCTGACCGACAAAGGATGACAAGAATTTCAGTTTCTCTTGGTCATAGATCATGAGAAGATCCTCGAGTTTCATATCTGATGTTATAGCCTCATCAACCTTACTATCGATATCTAAATTTATCACTGACTCAGATGTATCGATCACGCTATTGGCTTCATATTTCCCGATTATGCCAAGATTTTGCCTATATGTAGCCGGGTCTAAACCTTTTCTTCTCAACCATGACTCGAAAGCCAAGAACTTCCACCTGGCAGCAAGGTTGCGATAAGGTAAAAATCCTATCAAGGAACCAAATGATGCCTGTAAAAAAATAGAAAAATCGAAATAGTGAGAATGTAAATGGTAAAAACTAGTAATTTTGACATTATAAATAATGGGATTTGTAATAACAAGTTAACTCACGACAAATCCTCGAGTACTGGCACTAATCAACTCCACTTCTTTTCTGTCCCCTGTCTTAACCAACTTTTCGGCTCTAGTCCAGTCGTCTTCCTCACGCTCCTGTTCATGAGTATCAAACGATGTAATGATTTATTTTTAGAGAAAAATGTAAACTTAGTGCGAAGCAAAAGTGAAGAATAATTACAAAAGTGAATTATTTCAACTGATTACAAACACTGGCTAAAGATGATAACAAACCTTAATGGGCGAATTTGTGAGGAAATTCTCAAGCACTGAGGGATTCACAAAGCTTTCGTGTTTCACGGGGATCACATCCTGCCTAATGTTCTGATCTGCTGCTTTATCAGAACGGTCTGGTCTATAATACAGCATCATAGTAAAAAAAAAAAGCAACAAATCAAGCATAAGAAGTATAAAAACTTGTGCTGAAGTTGGGGTTGTGTTCAAACCTTACTAAAAAAGCAGAAGAAATGAATAAGTTGGTAGAAATAACTTCATACATGTTTTTTTTCAAATTTTTGCTTATTTTCAGTTTTTTTTTGTAGAGAAGTGAAGCATAAAAAGTAAAACCAAACAACAAAACCAACTTAAATTTGAAAAACTCAGAAAACCCTTTATCCAGTTTTTGCAAACAGGGTTAAAGAGGGACTAAAGTACCGTTTTGGTTTTCCTATGAGCACAGTATCCATAGACATCGCAGGGGTAATTCCCGAAGGTCCATCAGAAGCAACTGTGTTCTCATCAGACCAAATATCAGCCTGCAATTCTTGAAAATGCACCACGATATTTAATAAAGTTGAAGCTAAATCCTTAATGCTCGTACATCATCTCAAATGTTATAAATTAAATAAACTCAACTGAAAGTAATCGAATCACCTGTTGCAGATCCCATACTCCATTTTGGCCTAGTTTCCAGGACTTGGTCATCAGAGTTATTATCAGTGATAATATCACTGGAGCTAGACTTAGTATTCTCCCTAGATATATCTTTTTCTTCCCCGTTATCGATATTGAGCTTCATCGGCTCTGGCTTTTGTAAAAGCATGGCAGGATCACTTATCCCAACAGATTCCATCTCGTTTTTCAGATTCTTATCTCCATTTTTACTATTTTGTCCCTCTACATCAGGGCTAACAGTCATTGGTTCAGGTTTTTTCAACAATGTAAAATCAGTAAACCTCTCTCTCTGTGGCTCTTTCCCCATTCTCAGTGATAAGTTTGGCTTCATTCCAGATTTTGAATCGTCCTCGTTTATCAAACCTGGTTTCCTTAAGATAACATTAGGAACAATGCTTTTACTCTCATTTGTAGCTTTCATAGTTGGTCGAATAGAAATTTTATCATCTCCTTTCACTGGTTTATTAGTTACCTCAAACTTGGTTCCTTTCTTTGGTACAGGGCGAACCAAGTTTAATCCTTGCACTGATTTTCCATCTAAAGGGACCTCATTTATCCCATTCTTTGGAACAGGTCGAACCAAATTTAATCCTTGAACCGATTTTGTTGGCTTCTTTTCATCGGATAAATCAAAAGGGACCTCCTCTATGTCTTCGAAGAATGCTTTACCCTTCTTTTTATTTAATAATTTCTCAATTTCCAAATAAGACAGATCGGGATTTATCTTCCTACCCATTATCTGAAAAATGCAAATGAACAGAAATATAAATTGGTAACAAGCTAATAAAAGCATGATTTCAGGGATGATGAAAAAAAGATATAATAGCTCTATTCTTTAGCTTGAGCACAACACTTAAAAAACAGAAGCTGTAGAACAGATAAGCAATCACACATGTTAATATATATTATTTCTGCCCTCGAAAACATAGCGAAAAAGCGATTCAATCTTCATTACATTAGTTAATCTTCACATTACATCTTAGGATATGTTTTATGATTTTCCTCACAATTAAACAGGTATATAATAGAAACTTAGCAAATGCCAACATAATCAAGGTAATATCTATTCACATTCATAACTAAAAAGCAGCACCAAGCACTACAACAATTGCAATTACATTAAGTTAGAGATTATTATAATCATTTTGAATCTCTTATTGATGTAATTTTCATGAGCAAAAGGTTAATTTGCTACTAACTTCCAAAACTTTCATCATACTACAAGAATAAAATCTATGCAAAAACAAGTCGAATTCACAAAAGGGTTATAACATATAAAGTAAATATTTACAAGATGAGATTAAAAAAGGAGGGACCTTGGTTAAGGTGATTTTAGGGTCTTCCCCTATCATTCTACCAAACTTAAGCTCCATCTGTTCCCACTCATCAAGTTTCGGGTCATCTTTTGATGCAAGAACCAAATGCTTTCTGGGTTTTCTTCTGTAAGGAAAATTCAGAAATCTTGAACCGAAAACGGATTGTGAAGATAATTTAATTGCAGTGGGAGTGTTGACAGTGGTAGTAGCGCTGAGAGTGAGACTATCCATTCTTGAGAAAATGAGGGAAATTTCAGCCGATAAGATTGATAAACATTGATATGATTTATACTTATATATATATGTATGTATATGTATATATATATGGCTATGCTTTAATTGCTGTGAAATTTTCTGGCTCCCTCCTAAGGAAATAGAGAGTGGTGAGTTGAAGATGAATGAAGAAAAAGAATGGGAGTTTTTATCAATTATCTTCAAGAAAAACAAGCATGTGATTGGCACGTGAAATAATTTTTGGAGATTTTACATATTATTTTTTTATTTATTTTGGCAAAATGAAAAGCCATACTTACACGTAGGGTTCAAATCGTATCAAATTAAATTGTAGAACTGATATTTATATTTATATATATATAGATATAAGATCATGCATACTTTTTAATAACACATGGAGTCAAAATTTAAAGTAGCTAAAATGAAGCAAATTTATTCATAACCAAAATTTTAAATACTTAGTAGAATTGTTTTATATCAACTTTCTTCTACAAAGCATATTACAAAAATCATAAAATTGAATACAAGATCTTTAACTAATTGATAGAAATTCATTATTATGTATTTTATGTACTAAAACGACTATATATATTTATATATATATATATCCATTTATTCGATTATTTATAAACGATTTGAGGTGAAAAATAATGGCTACTACAACCTCTCATTTCCTAATTTGTGGTTAATTATTCAGTCTCCATAGAAATTTGTTTTATCTTTTTTGTATTTTTAGTGCATATATTTGTTTGATATTTCAATAAAACTAGGTCATCCATCCCATGTCCTTAATACTAGGCATGAATTCACATGCTCCACTACTTAATTTCGTCTAATAATTTAACCTCTAAAAAATTGCAAATGATATTTAAAATCTATAAAAAGAAAGAACAATACCATCTTTTATAGAGATTTAAACATCTCTATTTGAGACACAATTTTTTTTTCAAATATATCATTTTTCCAAATAAAATTATTAGGCTCTAAAGTTTCGAGACGAAAACGAAATGGCTCAATACGGAACGACTCAGAAATGTAAGACTTGCGAAAAGACAGTACATTTTGCTGAGATGGTCTCCGCGGATGGAGTTCCTTATCACAAGACGTGCTTCAAATGCAGCCATTGTAATGGACGCCTTGCGGTATAAGTTTTTTTTTTTATTTTTTTTTTTCGATTCGTTAACTTTTTTATAGGGTACACGAAATTATGAATTTCTTGAGAAGAATGGGAAAAAATATGAGGCGATTTTCGTTTATAATCTCATTTTCTTTTCTTTTAATTATGAAATAGTGGAGCAAATTATGATGGTCTAGAAAAAAAAAATTCAAAGTTTACACTCATTTGTGAGATAATAATGCAATATTGATAAGTTATTTACAAATAATTAATAAGAAAGAAATTCATTTGCATATGATAAATGTGCATGCAATTTTCTTAAGAAAAGAGGGTAATGAAAATTGATAAATATTGATAAATGCTCTATATTATCAGTATTCTTTCACTATTTCCTTTTTATACATTACCTAGATATGCTATTTATATATAATAGAATTTTTTTCATTTTGTTTAATTATGTAAGAAGTTTAATTAATAACATGGAAATTAATTAACGTGGCCTTTAATACCATTTTTATTGGATTTTTCATGAAAGAGTGAAATCTCTCTATCTTTACCTCTATTTTTTGTGTCTCATTTGTTTTCTTTTATCAATTCCAACATAAATAATATAATGAATACAATTATTTTATATATATACATTATACAGATTAGCAACTACTCATCTGTGGAAGGAAATTTATACTGCAAGCCCCACTTTGAACAGCTCTTCAAGGAAACTGGAAGCTTTACTACGAAGAAATTCCAATCATGTGAGTATAGAATTTAATTTATTTATCATAAATTTATTTCAATTATTTTATATATCCTCACATAATATTGTTTTGTTTGGTTTAATTTCTATTCAGCTGGGAAGCATGGAGAACTGGTAAAAAAAATGAACCCAACCAATATATATTCCATTTACCTAAGTTATTTTCATATTTCTTCTTCCAAATTAAAAAAAATTAAATAAATTTTCTTTTGTTATATTTCATGCTATGTAAATGCAGAATAGGACTCCTAGTAAAGTCTCAGCCCTTTTCTCTGGCACCCAAGACAAATGTGCTGTATGCAAAAAGACAGTCTACCCTCTTGAGAAGGTATGTTAAAAAACATCCCATAATTAAAAAATTCACCAAACTCGACTCATTTCAAACCTATATATATATATATGTTACGTTATATATATATATATGTAACGAACTTGTGAATTATTATTATCGTATAATAAATTATCGTTTTTTTAGGTAACGATGGAGGGTGAATTTTACCACAAATCTTGCTTCAAGTGTGCTCATGGAGGGTGCTTTTTGAATACTTCATCTTATGCTGCTCTAGATGGCATTCTCTATTGTAAGCCTCACTTTGCACAACTATTCAAAGAGAAGGGTAGTTACACACATTTCACAAAGACCAATTCTATTAAGAAAAACGCGGTGGCACCCGAGCCAGAGATGATCGTACCCGACGAATCGGGACCCGAGCTTACACAAGAGATATAGAAAATGATTTTTTTGTTGATCATCTTGAAAATTATTATTTGTTATTAATTTCATGAATATTTTTCCAATATGATGCATATATTTGTGTTAGGACTAGACGGGATTTTGTCGATAACATGATCATTAGCTTCATATTATTTGAAAGATGTTTTGTTATTGTTCATTAATGTAAGATCATTCTTTTTTTATAGCAAAATGTATGGATGTATTATGTATAATATGTTAGGAATATATAATGTCAATGATGAAAATAATCACTCGAAAGATACAAACAATAAAAGAATAAGAACTGTTGACCCAGTTCTTTAGAGAATATGATTACGTCTCTGGGCGCTGCCAAGTCAGGATATTCACTATATATTTTGTAAGTTCTTGAGTTGGTTATTTATAATACATGATACGTAATTTTAAAAAGAAAATGATTACATAAAGACTAAAATACCCCTCTTTTGGCGAAAGTTGTGGCCCTGTTTACAGTCCGCTTCATAACTCATCATAATATGGCTTAACTATTATGGAATAATACTTGTGATTACAAGCCATGTTTATATACTCAAATAAAGGACAAGAAAAATATTATTAATTAGTGAAAGAAAAATTAAATGAAGTGATGACTAGAATTGAAAGAACAAAAACGTATCATTGATTGTAATGAGATGTAATTAATTTTTATTAGCGTCACGGGGAACAATTATAAACAGGACAATAGCAAACTGCGAATCCTTCGTATTTGGCGCAAAATCCATCGTGTTCTTTATGGAAATAATCGGAGCATCGCTTTTTACACACCTTATTGCTACTTGGGTCGCCGGAGCACGTGCCTAACCAATAATAACATGGCTCTTCAGCCGGAGCCGGGGCTGAGGCGGGGTGGCCGGCCGCTAGCTTTGCCGTTGTCACATTGCTAACTGCATTAGAATAACATATGTCAAATTCTATTAGTGTGTCACATAAATTATTTACAATGTTTGTAAGGACTCAATAAAATTGAATAAAAATGTTGAGAATATATATATATATATATATATATATGTATTTACTAGTAACATACTTGTATCAGTCATGTATGATATAATACAATGAATTTTACCTGATAGGAAAAGGAGGATTAGAAGGCAAAAGGCTGATGAGAAATTAGCCATCTCCTTGGGACGTAGGTAGCAAACTATTACAAATTGCTTGGATGATTAACAATGATTTATACTCAAGTTTGAAATAAAATTTAATGTTAGAGTTACACCATTATATGATCTGATAATCAATTAAAAACCTTAATTAACGCATAATATCATGTAGTTAATGGACTTTGTCTGTTTATTCAAGGAAGCAAATAATAATGGTACCATGAGATTGATCTTGTCTTATCTTTTGTATACTTTTCATATTTAGATAGTTATGTACTACATTTATGTTTCTAGATACACTTATTAACCACATATATTGATGATTATTATAAGAAAGTTCATATCATGTGTATAATTATAAGTTATAACCATATTTATTATTATTTTCCTTATATAGAGACCTTTTTTTGACAAAAAAGTTCAATACAAAAGTTTTTTATTATATATTTTTTGACAGACAAGTATACTATTAATGTGCCCTAAATATATTAAGGGAAATTGTAATAATTTGCGCATAAATTTATAATTATGAATTAATTACAATGTAAGATGGCCCATAATCTCTACGGGTCAATTAAAAAGTTAAGTAGCTTATTAGACACTCTTATAAATATATATTGAGAAATTCAATCAATTGAGGAGATTATCTAATCAATCTCTACTAAGCATTATTATCACAGAGAAAAATAATTTGTCGTGTTGTAGATCGAACTCAAAATGATTTGTCATATCTAGATAAACTATAGAGGGGAATTTGTCATTCCCTAACATAAAATAAAATAAAAAACAAATGAGAATATAAATGTTATGAAAAATACTTCAAATTAGGCCTTTTTATGAATAGGGCAAAACGCAAACTTGAAACTACTCATGCATGCATGCTGTTGTGGATTTGATACTCTTTTTTATTAATGTATATTTATATTAAAACAACCACATTTGATAATTTTTATTCATAAATATCATATCATTAAAAGTACACATTAATTCTATATACATATATTATATATATATATATATAGAATTAAATATCAGCATGTAAAACATGCAAATAATTTCTTCGGTATTTGACCAGTTGCGCGAAATTTTGAAGCAGTCTCCTCCACCATTAGAACGTCTTTTCCAAGATCGGCTTCTACAAATGCTCTCTTTTCTTCGGCTTTTTTACGAATTATAGCCATTTTATTCTTCGTTTTTTCTTCGTATTCAGCCTTCTTTCTTTCGAATTTTTCCTACCAATATTCACATAAAATTTAGAATTTGAATAAATTGGTTATTATTCAAATATTCTAACTCACTATATATATATATATATTATTTACTATACCTCAATTTGCTTCAGTTTAGCTTCTATGGAAGCTCTTCTAATGTTCTCCCATGCATCTATACCAGATAACTTCTTATATGCCCTGATGCATTAATATAAATTAAAACCATTTACAAAATAATAATTTCTAAAATGGAGAATTAAATGGAAATTAAAAACTAAACAAACGAAGAAAATTGAAGTATCATATATATATATATATATATGATTATACTTGTTGTCTGCTTTTGTTTTTTCATTGTCTTCCCATGCTTTGATCAGAGCCAATTTTTTCTCCAATTCAACCCGTGCAAGCGCAACATCTATGCATAATTTTATTTTACAAATTATACATGTACAAATTAATACAATTATACATGTATAAAGCAGAAAAATGGACTAAAATAAATACAATTATATTCATAAAACTTACCCCTATCTTTAGCGGATCGAGTATTTTTCTCAGTTTTATCATCTGTTGCCACCCAAAAAATCCCATTAATTTAACAATCTAAAATAGTTTCAAAATCACTTCCAAAAAATAATCCATTAAAAATTGGAAAAAAAATAATTATAGAACAATATATACTTTCAATAATAGGAGGCTTAGAAGAGGATAATATTAATTCCGGGACAATTAGTGCCTTTTTAGATGACTCATTATCATCAGTAGAATATTCAGTGGGCTCTTGAGATTCTTCTTCTTCATCATCAACTCTCTTCACTTTCCCTTCTCCCATTATATTTTCAAATATTATATATATATATATATATATACTTTTGCACTCAAATATTGTAAATATATGTAGTTTCTTGTGATAATATGTTAAAGTTTCAAAGTATTATTAGAATGAAATATTGTAGAAATTGATAAGTAGGGTTAGGTTTTGTAGGTTGGGGGGTGGTAGGGTAGGTAAAATAGTAAATACAGTTGGAAATAATGCCAAAAAGAAATGATATTGTTTTTATGGTGTTAAGCAACTTATGTTGAAAATTGATACTAAATATTAATTTTATATATCTTGCTTACCTCATTAGAAAGATTGAATTTTTAGCATTGACATCATTCAAGTCAAAGATTTCTTTTCAAATAAGCTAAATATAAGGCCTTGTTTGTTTAAGCTTTTTCAGTTGAAATTTTAATTATGAAAGATGAAAGGAAATAATGATCAAAGGAAATAATTTTAATTAATAAATGTTCAAAATGATTATTTTAGTGATTGATAGGTAATTAGCTATGTATGAAATTGAAAAAAAAATTGAAAAAAGTAAATTTGAATGAAAACAGTTTATGATAATGTTATTTAGATTTTATTATCTAAAAGTTCAAAAATAAAACTAAAAATCATAAACAAACAAGCCTAAGTTGAAACAAAAGGGTTATTTGTTTTGGAAATTTTTTGTATGTATCCAGTATTAAACACCAAATAGTATATAATTGTTAGTATGACTTAATTTCTTTTATTTGGTGTAAGAACACCACTATACATAAATATGTTTACATTTTAGGTTGTATGCCCTGCAAAATTAAAAAGGAAAATCTCTTTGTAAATAAACAATCAAAACATCTTCTATAAAAAAAATTCGAAAATGTTGACGCCCATTAAAGATTTTATTTTACGGAATTAAAAAGGAAGAAATGTTTTTCCCTATGACAAGAAACCTTAGTGAGGCATGGAATAAGGAAGATGTCATTATTGACAATATCAATCTATTGTGGAATGCAATATGAACAATACTATATTAGGAGTAATTGTGGGTATCATTTAAATGCTATTTATATAACATAATATCTTTAAGTATTTTAAACTTGTAAATAATTAATTAGTGTCAGCACTTTCTGCTTTATTTAGGTTAATGATCATTCTGACTTAAGGGTGTGTTTGGATTGAGTGATTTGAAATCCATGGATTTCAAATTCATCGACAAATCCATTTAAGTTCGTTTGGATGATGATGGATTTCAAATCCCTCGCCATTCATTTTAAGCTCTTTTCTCCATAACTACGGTGGATTTCAAATGATACCATTTTAGGTGTCATTTGAAATCCTTCCTCCAAATCCACTCTTCAAATCCAAATCCATCGATCCAAACGCACCGTAAGTTTATTTACAAATATTATTATATATACAAATATATAGATGTATATATCCCCAATGTAACGTATCATATAGTGCTGAAAAATGTTATCAATATCGTACTCATATTAACGTATCCACGTCTCATAGGTTACATCTTATTAAAAAATATAGAATAAGTTACACATCTCCACCCCTTGACAAAAGACATAATTGCAAAATCCACCCTTGTCTTTTGAGGAATTACATTGATCACCAAAATCTTCATCAAAGTCATGCGGTCGACAAATGACCTAAAGTCGAGTCCACGAGCCCTACAACCGAACCTATATGCATCTACGACTTTGTTTAAGCAAATACTGAGCCCCATAAATACTCTTCCACATGATAGATGGATATATCTCGAGTTCTGGTTTCATCTTATTGTACTTGAGAAAATTTTCTCAAAATTACTTCGAACCTTTATTAATGACTTCTGAATAAATTACATTGTTATCGCCAATCGGGGTGATTCTAAAGTGGATCTAAAGCAATCGCAAATATTATTTCATCTCGTGGTAATACATTTGATTCATCCAAAAATTAGTCATTTTGCAAAGATTGCAAAAGAGCCAAAGTTGTTGAATAATCCTAATATAAATATCATATAAACCTCAAATATTAATCATGTCATAATTTCCAATTGGGCTGGGCCACTTTGAAGCCCTCTAATTCGTCTTCCTACTTTTATCTGGTTGAATATGAATTGAATTAATATAGATAGCCCACTTAATTAAATTCAATATATGTCATATATAAATGAAGTAATAAATAGGGCATTAGTCCAATTAATTAATTCAATATAGTTTATTTTTCTAAATAATATACTATTATTTTTGGATTACGCAAATTGAACATTTTCAAAATATTATGAAATTCATCCTTTGTTTTATCGATTTAATTTAATATTCCATGTTTTATTTTGTGGTTTACTTTTCAATCAAAAGTCTATTTTATATCACAAAATCCCACATTCATATGTCTCTTAGGTGTTCTCTGCTGGCAAATATGCCAAAATGTTTTAAGTATTCCTTAAGACTTCTATCACGTGCAAGCTTCTCATTCTTGGGCTGTCCACCACGTGACTACTAAGTTTTTCTTTTTTCTTTTTTCTTTTCTTTTTCATTTTCCAATGGTCTCTTTATAATATATTTTTTGTTTCCTTTTCTTTTTAGGGAATTTGTTTTTGCAATTTTTATCTTTATTTTACTTATTCTCACCACCGATTTCTTTTTTCTTTTACAAAGTTCTCATGACATATCCAATAAGTTGCCTTTTTTCCACGGAATAATGAGGTGATAAATGATGATGTTCTTTACAATTATCCCAAACCCCACCATTTAAATAAATGAGTAATGAATAAAAAGGGGCATTATAATGGATTATAATTAATATATATATATAATGTATTGGTTAATATATATAATTTGTATTGATATGTATAAAAAATTAACTACTTAAACTATACAATGTTGCATTGATCTAAAATATAATTCAACTTTTTTCATAGGTAATAATTAATTAAGTTGATTGTTCATCATGAATTGAATACTCTCACTTGTGACAATAGTAAGTTTATTAATTGTTTTGCATTAGTTGATTATATTTAATTTACTCGATTATTAGGTGTGCTCATTATCTTCAAATGTTTTGGTTGAAAATGGTGTACAGTTTATAGGTAACTTTATATACGATAGATACATAGAGTTCGTATAACAATTTCACCTTTTGTAAATTCTTTATATGATTATCATGATAAGACATGAAATGGAATAGTGTATCATAATTTTATGATTTATTATACACTTGCATCATCATTCCATCAAAATATGCATGGGAAACTCCAAAAAAATCACCAAAACACTCATTGTATTGAATTAAAATTGAATTAATCTCACATTAAATTGCATTTAGGTTAAAATATTTATAAACTTTGTTCAAGTAATAATACATAAAAGTGTATATTATGCAAGTGTGCATATATATATATATATATATATATATATATATAAATATATATATGTATATATGATGTGCATGGGTCCGAAAATTTCACGTTAGCACTTTATATTGTCTCCCTCACGACCACATTGCCTCAATTATTACAACCCCTCTTCTTATTTCTGCTTTATTCATTTTAGTCAGCCTTTGTGAAATTTTGATATCCTTCTTTGATTGTCCTCTTTTATATATATATATATATTCTTCTTTATCTTTTGTTTTTCCCTTTTTATATATTTTGTAGTTAGCCCCTTCTACAAGTTAATGTTAAGCTCATGTGACTAGAAAAGATAAAATTCACCACATAAAGCAATAATCTCCTCGTGAACAAAGGTCATCATCTAGCTATAGGATCTTGCTTTAAGTGTTCCTAAAAACATATCTTCAAAAATCTAAATTGGATATTTATGATATTTACGTAAAAAAAGTAAATTAAAAGACTCACTAATAAAATAATGTCTAGTGATGATCTTAATTAAGTCCATAAACAATCATATCTTCATATGTTACTCAATCATATATTCATATATTCTCCAATCAGAAAATAATTTCAATTAGAAATTATTACTAATTTAACATCATTTGCAATTTAATTTGCAATATTAGCAACAAAGAGTTAGCCAATAACATCAATCGAGGAGAGATTAGCAAACTTAATTTGCAATTTTAGCAACAATTTATCTCCAATTCTCAAGCAATCAAGAATTGACTTTTGACAGTTAATATGACCAGTAAATGTTTTATAATTTTCTTAATGGGGACATAAAATTTGGCAGTAACATGTATTGTCCACAAACTTGGGATTGGGACACCATTTTTTTTCTAGTTAATTTTGAAAAAGGAAAATGTTAGAAAAGAATACATTTTCTTATAAGTATTCTAGTATTTATATTAGTTATGTTTCATTCTTTGAATTTTTTTTTTTTTTCATAGTTTATACTTAGTTTTGACTTGATGGCCACGACGTATAACTTTATATAAATTTTTCATTATCAGTAATATTATTTACGGGGTTTGAATAATCTAACATGGTATCAGAAACTCTCATTTTTTTTTAACTGCGGGGAGTGTTAGGAGAATATTATTTTTTTCTTATTATTTTAGTATTTATATTAGTAAGGTTCTATTATTTTTCCTATTTCAGATTTATTTTTAATTCCTAATATTTATCTTATATCTAGTTTATAATTAGGTTTGATTTGATGATCAAATCCTATAACTGCATATAAACCTTCAATAGTATAATTTACATGATTTTAATAATCTAACAATAAATGATACTATTATTCATTGATTTATCTCTAGTAATTGTCTCATCCTTATAATTTTATATCCATCATATATATCTCTTATATTGATTTGATCAATATATATATATTCTCCAAGTGATTATTGCCTCTTTTCCAAAGAGATTTCAATGTGATAATGATGGATTAATAATTAGGTCAATGAAGCATTGTTTCACAATTTTTATGGATAATAAAACACTTGCTTAAGATTGCAATTTCATATATTGAAGCTGGAAATTTAGATTCATGATGGAGAATGGGATGAAGGGTCCCCTCACAAAAAGGTTGGGAAGTTGCAATGGATCTTCCAACCAACCATTTGTCTGGATAATTAAGGGTTTTATTTGGTAGTCTCGAAAATCAATAAATTAATCAGATTCGATATATCTCGACCATCTAATATATGAAATATATATATATATATATATATATATATATATATATATATATTCAAAGACTGAACAATAATAATAATAATAATAACGTTGATAAATCTTATTTAACAAAAATTAACCATGATATAAGACTTCCCCATTTTCAAACCTTTGTCTAAATTAATCAATTCTTTTAAATGGCAAATAGGGTTAGTTATATCTGATCTTCTACGTGAAACAATTACATTTATAATGACTGCATGAATTAAAAGAAGCTAAATTTTTATAAGTGGAATTTCCTGTCTGAATTAAAATTATCACTCATAAAAGAGAGCTTCTCATTTAATAACATAAGAAATAATTACAACTTAAATACAACTCACCATTTGTTAGGTCTCCAAACACACAAACATGGCATTTTTGGTGTATCTATTGTGTGATGGTCCGACCATGTGGGTTTTTGTTCAATATATATATATATATATATATAATATAGACATATATATGATGACAATATAGGAAAATATATATTGGTCCCTCCCACCAAGAGGACTATAGTTTTGCACTATCTATTTTACAACATGATGATTTGTTTTATAATTTATTTCTCATTTAGATTAAAGTTTCTCAAGTATATGTGCAAATAAGGCCAATCACGTATAGATTTGTTTAATTAGAAAAATGTTTAAATACTCATTGTGTGACCATATAAATACACAAAATTGTTTGGTCATGCTCTTTTTCTTTCAATGTAATTAGTGTAACTTTCACATTCTTTATTCAGATTATCGATCCATTTCACTATAGTCTATAAATAAGTTTTTGGATTAATGTCACTAATAATACCTAAAATTTAACTTTATATAACTTTGATAGTTAAAGTAATGAGTGATTTTCTACTATTCGTGATTTCATTCTTTTGGACATCTTTTAGTATATTTTGGACGAATTAAAAGAAAACAAATTTAGGGACAAATTTGTTGTTGGACATTTGAGATGTACAAAAATTAATATGAAACAACAATTAAAACTTTAGAATCGAAAATTAAAAGACTATTATTGATATTTAATTTACCAAATTTTTTGTACCTATCTATCTATCCATACAAGTTGAACCCTAGTTGCTACTAGCTAGTCAATGAACAAAATTAGCATATATATATATATATATATATATATTGACATCCATACTAGTCTTGATAGATTTTTTGCTCATATTTAAATTGTTTTATTTAAATTGATACTCTAAAATTTGGGGTTGGAACCTGAAAAGAGATAATCTTGTACATAGCTATCCTCACACCTCCAAATTGGGATGACTAAAAATAGTACGAGTAATATGATGACAATTCTTGGAAAGAAACTAAATATATATATTTTTCGGTTGACATCTTTATGATATATATAAAAATACAAATTTGGTTGTGATTTAATAAAAAAAGGTGATAAGATTGATAAAAGTTACTCTGCAAATTGGTTGCTCAATTGCTTGCCCCAAAAAAAAATTATGTAAAATTTTGAATAAATGTCGTTAGTAACGCCATCTTCAACTCACAAACCAAATTTTGTATTAAATTAGTTCAAAAAATTGCACAAATTTGTTAATTTTATAGTAAATGCACTCCAACTCATAACACTACTTCATGGATCAAAAAAGAAATTTCTTTTTTCCATCCTTTGAATCTTACAATTATTGACAAATAAAACTAAAATTTTAATATTTTGGACATTTTCACCCAAGAAAATATAATTTATTAAAAAAATTTACAATAATAAAACATATTTTATTATTAAATAATTAAAATTATTTTAATTGTGTTTCAGAAATTAACTAACAATTGTATACATTATTTAATTAAAGGCTAAATTATTAAAGTTGAACTTTATTATTAATTTCATGCAAAAGAAACTAAAAATCTTAAGGACTAAATTAAAAATAAGTCAAACTTCATATACTTATAATGGACTAAATTAAAAACTTCAAAAAGTTAAAAAAAAAATTGGACCATTTTGAACAATGACGCCTCATTTCTAACGCAACATTATTCATTACGTCAAAAATACGTAGTTTTTGGCGCTGAGTTGCTCAACCTACCGCTAAAATAGCGTAGGCTTGAGATGCTCTAACAAAGTCTTCTTGAATAAGGTCTATAAGTAAATCTTAAGTTATTGAATTTTTTTGAAAATAATTCAAAATTAACATCATTCTAGCTAAAAATACATTCCAATTCGCCATTTTGTTATCTTTATTTCTTTATATTATAAATTGAAATTGATTAATTAAATTTTGTGCTGTAACAACTTTTCAAACACTTCATATATTTATATAATCAATGTATATAATATAAGTATAAACAATAAAATTAAAAATAATAAATTTGAGTGTGGAACAGTGACAGCACAACGACGCCTAGAGTTCACGTGTAAAAATGTAGTTAAGAACCCAACTCACGATCCACCCATGACGCTCTTTAAAGCCAAGTTAAACCTCTCTTTTTTATTTTTACTTAATATTTTTGTGACCAGATGTTATATTATTATTTTAAAAATTTGAGGGAAAAAAAATAATTTTAACATAGTGATAAAGTTTACAAACTCAGTAATTAACAATATTATGTTTTAATTAATTTTTTTTGTTAATTAATTATTCATGTACAGTAACAACTCCCTGACAATATGAATATTATCTATAGATTATTCTAACAACTTAGATTGAGATTGAGCAATCAAAGTATAATGCCAACTATAAAAACAACTAATATATATATAATTGCTGTTACAATTAAATATTAAAATTAATAAATAAAACTTTATAATCACCGAATATATCTTTTTATAAACAGTGACTTGCATTTTATCAAATTTATTGCATATTATTACACAAGAATAAAAATTATCCAATATATTTTTATTAAGATAGGGATCGAGAATTTCTCTCGAATGGTGTACTTTTATTAAGTACGAGTGTAACGTATATAATTATTAATTATAGCGACATGCATTAATGAGTTGAGTAAGAAAATTAATCGTTACTAATTATATTATAATGGGCTAATTATGTGTGATATAATAATTATTTATTATGTTGAAACAAAAGTCAAAACATATATTGATTAGAGAGCCTTGACACCTGGATTACGAAGGTTTTGCTGGGGCAGAATCTGATCAGACCCAATAAGTCCAAGTCAATAGTTTTAATATCAATTTTCGAGAAAAAAAATATCAGCTTTTATTTTATTTTTGTTATTATTTGCCTCATTGTTGGTACTGTATATAATCAATGTTTCATTTGTATTATTTTCTGTTTTTTTTAAATATGCAAATCAAGAAAAATCAATGAGAACATTAGAAATAAATTGAGACTTAACTTGTACAATGTTGTTATAAGCTCAATCTATCTACATTTAACTATGCAATTAGTAAATAATGATATTTTAACAGTTAACTTAATGGTTTCGATTAAATTATAATAAGTTGTTTATCTATTTATACAGTGATTCATTAATTCTAGTTTATAATAAAAAGTATGCACTCATGTAACAATTTAATTCAATATATATAGGGTAAAGTACACTTCACCCCCTCAAAAAACTTCAATTTTGCACTATACCCCCTAAAAATACAAAAAAGAAACATTACCCCTTAAAAATTTAATATATGTATCACTTTGCCCCAATTACTATTTTCCGGCCAAATTTTGATCGGAAATCATTTAAATAATTTTTCTGTTAAGGACATTATTGTCTTTACCATTTTTCCGTGATTCTCTCACATGACTAGCTTTGAGCCAAAATCGTTGTATTTCTCTAATATATCATCTTAGGGTTGCAAAATTCTCACAATGATCTCATACTGCATTTGTTGTGTGTTCCTCCTTTTTCATGCCATTCTTTATATGCCGGATGATATCATGGTAAGAAATTTGCAATCCTAAGATGATATGTTAGAGAACTACAACGGTTTTGACTCAAATCTAAGCATGTGAAAGAATCATGTAAAAATAGTAAAGACGATAATGCCCTTGACGGAAAAATCATTTAAATGATTTCTAATCAAGATTGGTCGAAAAATAGTAATTGGGGCAAAGTGATACATATATCAAATTTTTAAGGGGTAATGTCTCTTTTTTATATTTTTAAGGGGTATAGTGCAAAATTGAAGTTTTTCGAGGGGTGAAGTGCACTTTACCCATATATATATATACACACACATTTAGTACATGCAAGTTAAGTTAAATTGTCTAAAATTTTAATTAATTTACTATATTAATTTATATACTTTTGTTATAACTTTAACATTTTAGAGTGTCTTCAATGATGTGTACAATTAAACTACTTTTCTAATATTAAATAAATTCTAACTAAAGAAGTGAGTAAATATTGAAACTATCAATATTAATACATAAGATTGCCACATATTTAATACAACACAATATAATAACTATAAATATTTTACAAATAAGACTATAGTTGCTTTCTTATAAATAGTCCAACCATAATTTTATAATATTTTGTAGATAAATAATAGACATTTGGCCTACCAATTACCAAATACCAAACGTTAGGTGTCTTTTTACATGGGCACACCTATTCTGTTATATACATAAATACCATTATTTTTTTCCCTTAATTTCTTTATTTAATATTGAAGATTCAAACTGAATAAATGCAATATCGTGTAGCACGTGCTTACGGCATTGATGTAAGATAATTTACTGATTTTGATATATTCTTTACTAATATTATTCGTTCTATTTTATATAACATTTTACAGTAGAAACTCGATAAATTAATACTCGATTAATTAATAAACTCTCTAAGATAATATTTTTGGTCGGTCCCGACTCGGGGATAGGGTGCTAAATTAATAATTCGCTAAAATTATAAGATAATACATTTTTGATAATTTCTATAGGTCCCATATAAAATATAAATTAATAATTCTTTATATACTACATATTACATGAATGATTTATTAATTTTTTTTTAAAAATGATTCAATTGTCTTTTGTTTTTTTGTTGAAATCAATTTCACTTTGCAAATCAATTTGCAATTGTCCTTGAATTATCCTTATTGTGTTTGCATAATTGCTAACATCCATTCTTACAATTGCTTTTGAGTGAGACTTGGATTACCGTTGTTGTGCTTGCATAATGCTATTCGAATCTTGTCGGTTATTATTGTTTTTTTCACACCTTTAAGATTAGAAGGCATGTCGTATGTGTATGGTTTATTTGTGTTAGCATTATTATCTAGTATTTATATAAAATATTTTTTAATTATTGTACATGCATTGTATTATAATTAAGTAAAAGTTAGAATGGTGTTTGTAAATTGAATATTTCATTATAAATTAATAAAATATTAATTAATGTATAAATTAATAATTATTAATTTATCGATTAATTAATAACTCTTTTAATTAATAAATTTAGGTGGTCCCAAGAGTATTAATTTATAGAGTTTCTACTGTACTTGGAATTAAATTTAAAACTTAATTTGGAAGCAATTAGAGGGTTTCGTAATTTCGTTATTTTATGGAATATTGACCAATTATAATATAAAAACAATCCATTATTAGCGACCAAGAATTTTATAAAATTTGGATAAATAAAAAATTGAAATGATAAATCAATTGGGCAAAATCTAATTAAATCTAATTTATGGCTACTTTCTTAGTGAAAAGATATTAAACTATTATTAGACACAAAGCCCTTTTGTCTTAGTGCAATAAGAGATACCCTTTATAGAAAAAAGTGGTATTAGAATGATAAAAAGGGGTCATTATTGAGTCATTAACAGTAAATAGAATAAAATAATTGGGCAGAAATGTAATTTTATAATTTAAATGTCAATTTTGGGAAATAAAATAGTCACCGATTATTAATTTAATAATAACGTACCCTTGCTCTTGTCTCTGCCATAATCATTTTAATTAATGGGAGATTAATTTCAATGTGACCTTCAAAACTATCTGTCGGTGCAAAATGTTAATGACCAATATGCCCTTTGTGATATCAATTGTTGTTATTCTTGCAAGGGCTATAAATAGTTTGCAATTTGCACCTAAAAAATATTGTACGTAATTAAATTAACTTTGAATAATAAGCAAAATGAATACACTATAACTAAAATTACAAAATAAAATAAGAATTCACTAGATAAATTACAACATTTCTAGTTCAAATAATAGTAGCTTATATGCAAAATGATATTTATGTAATAACATTTGTTAGTTTATCTATTTAATAGTAATATAATTGATCATATCACATTCAACAAGTTCGATATAATATATATTAAATATATAATATATGACATATTAAATTTTTTAGACTCGATATATCATATTTTAACAGTTTCTAAAATATTCCACATATGACATATCCACTAGAAATTGTGATACGACACTTTGATTGAACTTTTGATTTGTAAGATTAAATATGGCCTCTAACTTGGGAAATTGTAAACTTTTTAGAGTTATATGCTTCTCTTTTCTATTTAATTTTTATTAGATCATTACATTAATAAAAAACAACAAAATTAAATATCATTAACAAATAATTTTCTACTATGAACTATAACAATAGACTATCATGTAAAGAAATATAAATACTCTCACACCATGACTTGAGTTTAAAAAAGTTCATTTTGTCACTCGAGTTCGATCTCAATTGTGAGGATCGTTTAAATAGTTGCTAAAATAATCATTGAAGTCTTAATTTTCTAAATTAAATATTTTTGGAATAATGATTATGGCTGAAAATCAAACCAAATTACTCGATATTCGATTGGAACTTGATCCATCAAAATTTGTTCAAGCGGCTCGATAACTTGTCAAACCAAGTTTAAACAATATTTTTGTATTCGATAAGTTTTGAAGCTCAGCTCAATGTCGGTCGATTAGTGAAAAATAATAAAATTATGCACAAAATAATCAAACTATTCAAATTTGACTCGTGTTTGACTCGATTAGAGGCTTAAAAGTCAATTCAGCTTAATTCGATTAACAATCAAACCAAACCCAAACATAATTTTGAAGCTATGTTTAGTTTAAATAAGCTTGAATAATTATGCGTTCGACTTGACTCGAATCGACTCATTTACACCCCTAATAATGTTCATAATTTCGTAAAAAATGAAAAAAATACTTGAAAATTTAGCTATTCGATTTTTTTTATATGTATAATCATTACCCTCAATATGGATTGTTCATATGAAATGATCCAAGACTATAAGTTGTGTAATATGAGATAGTAATATAGAAAATGAAGCATGTTATCTTTGACCAACTTTTAATCCTATATTAATAGTATCCTATGCTAACGTTATAATCTTATTAGAAACAATTTTTCTCCCTAAAATAGTAATATATACATATATAGAATTAAATAAATTATAAAGTTTTTCAAAGAGGGTATTTCTGTCTTTTCACAGAAACCACTTTATATATAATTAAATATAAAGTTTTCACCTAATATCTGATCAATTAATCTCACTTTGACCCACAGAACCTTCGCCTTCAATTATTTTATACCTTTTTTCCCTACCCCATAAAATAAATAATAAATAAAAATCACAAAAATCTAGAAAATAAATATATACATACTGTTACGTACAGAATACATATTATATATATATTTATAGACAGAGAAAGTAACTGAGCAGAGACATATGCATTCATATAGAGAGAGAAAGATGCCGTTGAAGAGCCATATAGCATAGGCAGTGACAGTGAAGAAAACTAGAGCATATATATATATATGTATGTATCATCTTTAGATCTGCTTTGATATTTTCTTCTCATTCCAATCACTGAGGTTTTGGATTTTGAGATCAAAATTCACTGAGTCGAAACTCAGCATTGATTGGATTTTCATCATTATCTCTGCATTTTTGTCTCTGTTTTAGAATCGTATTCTAGTGTGAAACTCGAAGTGCTTCGAATTTGGATCGCATTGCTGGTGTTTTGGTTGAGCGGTGCGGCCGTCGCCGGAGCTCCGGCGAGGAATTGAGTTGAGCTCCTGCGGAGTTTTGTGAACTGTAAGATCGGAAATGATGTTGAATTGAGGGTGAAATAGGGCAAAATGTTTAAGTCGGCGCGGTGGAGAAGCGAGAAGAACAAGTTCAAAGTTAGCTTCAGGTTGCAGTTTCATGCAGCTCAGGTAATCTCACTTTATTGATAGGCATATCCTTTTGATATGTGTGTTTTTTCTGTACATTTGACTTTATTTTTTGATTTTGATGAGGATTTGCATTTCGAGATTTGGATTCGAAACACTGAATATATTGTGATGCTCTGTTAAACATATCTAGAAGATAAACAGTTTTTTGTTTGTTTGATCTTAGCAAGTGTATGCTAGACAGCTAGAGTATGAAATCTAGTGCTGAATTTGCCAATATCTACGAGTTTTGGTACAAAAAGGAAAAATAGAGAGGAATTAGGATTGTTTATATCTCTACTTCCTCAAAATTACATTAAGAAAGAGTAAATTGATTAATCAAGCTTTTGAAACAATAGATACCAGTGGTGGGAGATGATGCATTGATGATATCTGTTGTTCCGGCTGATGCTGGGAAGCCGACGGTGAAATCAGACAAGGCCGCAGTTCGAGATGGTAGTTGTTTCTGGGAGAATCCAGTTTATGAATCCGTGAAATTCAATCGAGAGCCCAAATCTGGGAAAATTCATGAGAGGATATACTACTTTGTTGTTGGAACGGTATGCAAACGAAATCTTATGCCTTGCTTTGCTACCAAATTCCTTATGTGTGCTAATAGTTCTTTCTATTCCAGGGGTCATCTAAAGCTGGAGTTATTGGAGAAGCTTCCATCGATTTCTCAAATTATGCTGAGGCGACTAAGGTCTGTTTGGTGTCGCTTCCCCTCAAGAATTCGAAAACAGAAGCTGTATTACACGTAAGTCCCCTAATCCCTTTTTCATTTCTTTAAATGTTGTTGGATGGATTCGTAATTTTATTATATCATGTTTCTCAACAGGTATCAATTCAGAGGATAAACGAGTACATGGATCAGAGGTGATGATTAATTCTATAATTGTTATATTTTTTTAACAATGCAATATGTATTTACTTTATTAGCTCACACAGAGAGGTTGAAGAAACCGAGAATGCAAATTTGAGTTACAAAGATCACAGCTTGATGTCACAGTTAAGCAACAGCGATATAGATGGAACCATCACAAGCAATTCCGCTGAAGTAATTTTTATTTCCTTTAGCCAATGGTATTTCCTTTTTGTAATAATAATACATTTCGTGCTGATAATTTTATAATTTTTCTTGTTTTTTTAAATAGGATGTGCAGTTTACCAAGTCTATTTCGAATAATTCTGAATTGATTGTGACCCGTCGAGGGTCAAGTGGATCTGATATCACGATGTCGAGTTCTGGTAGCAGTTCGGGAGTTGAGATACCTTGGCTAGGAAATTCTGCTCTTATAGATGACTCTTTAAGCACTCCGAGAGAAACTTTTAAGAAGCTGAATTTGGACGAGGATGTGATTGAGAAGCTGAAAGCTGAGGTAGCTGCTTTATCAAGGCAAGCGGAGATGTCTGAATTAGAACTGCAGACGCTTCGTAAGCAGATTGTGAAGGAGAGCAAAAGGGGGCAAGATCTATTTAAAGAAGTTGTTTGCTTAAAAGAAGAAAGAGATGGTTTGAAGTTGGAATGTCAAAAGCTCGGAGCGAAAAGTAGAAATAATTTGGGAGGGGATTCTTATGTAGTTGTTGAAGAACTTAGAGAAGAATTAAATCATGCAAAAGAACTTAATGCAAACCTTAGAATTCAACTCCAGAAGACGCAAGAATCGAACTCTGAACTGCTTCTTGCTGTGAGGGACCTTGATGAGATGTTGGAACAGAAAAATAAGGAAACATCAAACACCTCGGAGAACAACATGGATGAAAAGTTGCCAAGCCCTACAAATGGCCCTAATGATAATGTCAGTGATGATGATGTGGAGCAGAAGGCTCTGGATGAGCTCGTGAAGGAGCATGTTGATGTGAAGGAAGCATATCTTCTGGAGCAACAGATCATGGACATGCGTAGCGAGATTGAAATCTACAAACGAGATAAAGATGAATTAGAGATGCAAATGGAGCAGCTTGCGCTTGATTACGAAATACTAAAGCAAGAAAACCATGAAATAGCGTATAAGCTGGAGCAGAGCGAAATTCAAGAGCAACTGAAAATGCAGTACGAATGTTCGTCCTCGTATGCAACTGCGCATGAACTCGAAACACAGATAGAAAATCTTGAAAATGAACTGAATATTCGATCGAATGAATCTGCTGATGCATTTGCTAGAATAAGTGAACTTGAAGCGAATGTGAAGAGCTTAGAGGAAGAACTGAAGAAGCAATCCCAACAATTCGAAGCTGATTTTGAAGCTCTTATGCGATCTAAAGACGAGTTGGAGCAGAGAGCGGTAAAAGCTGAGAAGTTTGAAATTGAGATGGAACATCTTGAAAATGAAGTGAAAATTCGAACAAATGAATCTGCTGATGCATTTGTCAGAATAAGTGAACTTGAATCTCATGTCAAAAGCTTGGAGGAAGAACTTGAGAAACAATCACTAGAGTTTGAAGCTGATTTGGAGGCTATAACATGCTTAAAAGTCGAGCAGGAGCAAAGAGCGATAAAAGCTGAGTCAATATTAAGAAAGACGAGGTGGCAAAATGCTAACACAGCAGAAAGGATCCAGGATGAATTTAAAAGGCTTTCTGTCCAAATGGCATCTGCATTTGAAGCCAATGAGAAACTGGCTAGCAAAGCTCTAGCAGAAGCTAACGAGCTTCGTTTAGAAAAAAGCCGTTTAGAAGAGATGATTAAAAACACTTCTGAAGGGCATGAATCGATGAAGGCCAGTTATGAGGCAAAATTGCACCAACTTTCGAGCAAAGTGATTTCAATGACGAATCAAATCGAAGAGATGCAGTTGGAAATTGAAACACAAATTGCTAAAAATAAAATTCTTGAAGAGGAGATGGGCAATAAGATGACTTTGATTCATGAGCTGGAACAAATGAGATTGTCTGTTAATGAAGTGGAATTGAGAGTGGAATATGGGAATGATGAAAATATTGAACTGAGACATGAAGCTGAAATTTTGCAGAAGGAATTAAATAAGATGAGAAGTATTGTGGAAGAAAAAGAGTCAATAGTTGGGAATTTGCAATTGGAGTTGGACCCTCTTCGAGAAAAGTATACTGAGTTGAAGAATTATGTACTAGAGGATGAGTTAGAGAAGGAGAAATTAAGGAAGCAAGTGTCGGCATTAAGAATGGATTTAAAAAAGAAGGAAGATGAATGCAATAGTATGGAGAAGAAAATAAAAGATATGAATGTAAAAGGTACAACTCTCGATGCACTCAGAACGAATTCAAAAACTAGCAAAATGGTTGTTCGTGGCTCGAAAGAGGTTGCAAATCTTAAGGAGAGAATTAAGTCTCTCGAGGTAAACCTCCATCTTTTTGAGTTTATTCAAAATTAATTATCATAAATTCTTAGCTTTACCAATATTTGACAACAGGGTCAGATCAAGTTAAAGGAAATGGCTCTCGAGACGTCAACTAACACGTTTCTCGAGAAGGAAAAGGATCTTCATAACAAAATCGAAGAATTAGAAGATAGATTGGAAATGCTCAGCCAAAGCAGTGCTCGTTATTGTGAAAACGAATCCCAAAAGGTTCGTAAAACTTGCAGATCATTGCTTGATCACAGATTTATTACTAAATTTGATTCCCTAATATCTGAAACTACATATATACATACATATATATATATATGAAATGAAGATTGTGACAATATTTCATCGTGGGGTGCAGGAATTTGCGATTGTGGAATTACAAAAAGAAACGGAATTACTGAAGGAGAAAAACGAATCAATGGAGGTGGAACTAAAGGAAATGCAAGAGAGATATTCAGAAATAAGTCTAAAGTTTGCTGAGGTAGAAGGCGAAAGACAAACACTCGTTATGAGAGTACGAAACCTTAAGAACGCAAAAAAGAAGTCCGAAAACAACCCCTCAAATTGATCACTCAGTATATACGTAAGTTAACTTTGGCTTCCAATTTGACAGATTTCGCAACGTATCTTCATGGATAATTTTTTTTTATTTTCTGTAAATTGGTAAAATATGTTTTCTTTCTATGAATATATATATGCATCGACGATTCCTTCATTTCATTGAATGTAATACGAATTTCAAAACCGTTTAGGACTGTGCCTCAGAACCCGGGTTTTTTTTTTTCGTTTTGTTATGTAATATTTTCAATTTTTTCTAATAATCTGATCATGTGTAGAAATTGGTTTTTGTCCATGAATTTATTACATTGTTCAAATTACATACAGAATGTATATAAATAGTGTAGTTTTTCTTATTGTACAAACCTTTTTACGTTAATAACTTCACTGTCCAAAGAAGAGTAGTAGTTGTAATTGCAACAACCATTGGATGAACATTAAATCCTTGTTTGTACATATATCATAATTCATAACTACCTACCTAACGGTATGTATTACGCCATCTATCGAGGAAATAATGAAACAAAATGTCTTGTTTATAATCAAACATCTGATACATGGAATATGAGATGAAAAATAAATTTGGAATAGAAAATCTGGTTCCTTTATCTTCAAGATTTTTAGTGAAACAATTGGATTTTTTTTTATTTTTTCCCCTTCAAAATCCCGCATTTGGTTTTAGAACTCAAGTGTATTTAAAAAAAAAGTGAATCTTATTTGTCGTGTAATTGATTATTCACTTATTAAAACACACTTGAATTGAGTTTGATTAAATCATATTCAAACTAGAATTTACAAAGAATTTACAATTCAGTTATTGGGTCAAAAGAAAATGATTGGAGTTAGGGAGAAAACATGAAAAATTCTAAGAACAGTCCCGGACCACTTAGAACCACACATTTAGGATGTTTGGGGTGGTTTTTCATTGTTGGGGTGGGAAAAACCACCCTCCACCCCCCAAATGTGTGGTTCTAAGTGGCCGGGACCAACAGTCCCGGACCAACTTAGAACGACCCGAGAAAACATTAGATGCAATATTGTACTAAACATAATTATTCGGTCAAAAAAAATTAATTCAGCAACGCTCTTTATAATAAGTTTTCACATAATTTTAATATTCAACAAAGTTGGATATGAAGTATGATCACTAATTTACCTGTTATCATTTATGTTTTGATAATTTTGTTGACATGAAAAAAAAGTATTTATTTTTCATGTCATAGTAAAAATATATTTTTTGTTGGCATTCTTGAGTTTATAATTAGTGTAATGAATCATGACATATAATTGCTTTTAACTTGCGATTATATCATTTATAAATTTTTTGTTTTACTTTTTTCATAAACTATAAGTATCTATCATGTAGTTCTTAAATCTCTCCTATTTGGGTATTTCATAAACATCACATGAATTCAAAGCTAACAATGATGATTCAATATAATTAATGTTTCAATAAATATATAGTCATGCAAAGACAATTTTTGCAACGTCATACTATTTATATCCGCGTAGTACAATGTATTTTAGATTATCTTGAATGAGATTGGTGACTTTATTGAATGACGATAGTAATTGTGAAACACCAACTTGCATGTGATCGTATATATATATATATATATATAGAATTAATTATAGAACTAAATATAGTAAAGTCAACTTAAACTAAATTTGCATCCAAATGTGTCCAATTTGCAGACGTGAGAAGTGACACTTGAATTATGTACAATAAGACTCCTATATATATATATATATATATTCAGATGCATATGCACTCACAAATCAAAATATCGAAAATCATTATATTATTTTGTTTACACATTTTTTTGGTATAATCACACTTATATTTTTTAGTACGATAGTCACCAAGTGTACTTACTATTTTGTTTTATTATAACTTAATAAACTACTAGTTAAAAATATATTTTTTCTCATATTTTGCCCCATTGGAATAGTTTACAAAAGCCTAATTCGTCCTTTTTTTTTTTTTTTTTTGGATGACGAGGGAAACCCGCAGCCGCTACCGTGAGGTGCGCACTGGGTAAACCCCGCTCTTGTGTAATAGCCTGCAAACCACACAAGAGAAGTAAACCAGCCTAAGTTGCCCATAGCTGACAGGTCTGAATTCGTCCTTTCTTTTGAATATATTAATTGCCAGCCACTTCAAAAAACTTCTAAAGTTGGAGCTACATATCATAGTTTCAGCTATAGGTTGAGCCCGCATGGGCAGCCCAGTTGGTCACAAGAGGGTGAATTTTGGACAATGATCATGTGCGCAGTGGGCACTGGTCTAGCCCCTGTGATTGGCTGGGTTACTATGATTTATTCCTCCCATAGCTCTGTCGGGCCGGGGCATGGGGGCCCTTGAGTTTGGGGATTCAACCTTTTTTTGGACAAGGTATAGGTCGATATTCGATTAATATCATTGGCTACGGATTCTGATTTGCCTTTATAGTACCAATCACTATTACAATATATTCTCCGAATTATATGTATTGTCGATTATATTGGATGATCATTTCATCGATCCAATGATATTATTGGCCATATATATTAAGATATTATCTAGCATCCATCTACGATTTTATTTCCAATTAGAGGAAACTTTATATTCTTTATGTTTTCTACATTAAAATTAAATTTCTTTTCGGAGTTTCTTAATATCCTATAATGTATTTGTTTTGTATTATTCAATAAAACTCCTCATATATATATATATTATATATACACATACATGATATAAAACTTCTTGTGTGGAAATAAAAACTCAAAGTTCATTTAAAATCATGAGTCAAAAATCAAGCGTTAACATATATACATCGAAAACTCCTAACTAGAGATCAGATAACCGTCTAAAATAAACTAATCAGTTTTTTCTACGATCATTTCTCTCTCTCAAAACGCTATATATATATATATATATATATATATTCCCGCCTTTATACTATATATCTACAATTTATTATTAATTAAGCCATAGACTGTAACAAGAGCCATAATAAGTGATTGATCAGCTTGAGGTTCCACCATTAATGTCAATACATCATCACCCAAAATAACTCCATCTGATGATTGCTTTTGTATAGCCTGCATAAACATGAAACTGAACTTATTAAACATCGCAATTTATTAACTATACGATAAAAAAATATCGAATAAAAATTTGAAGATTCGAACTAAACATGACCATGCATGTTCGATCGATATATATCCACGTTTTTCAATTATTTTAAACATATATAGCATATAATATATAAAAGACTAACCTCAGCCAAAAGTTGGCCGGAAAAATCTACAATCTTGAGCGTCGATTTTCCCTCCAATCCTACGATCCTATAGCAGCTTTCGATATTTTCGTCGTGATTAATAGTAACTCGGCAAGACATATTTTTGCTAAAAAATGTATTATTTCTTCTCACTTGAAAACATGGCCTCATATTCTTGTTCATCTTTGAATCAACCCATTTAAATCCTTCCCAACATCCAAAAATTCTGAATTTCTGCATGAATAAACCAATATTAATCCATCATTACACACTTTTAATAAAAAAAAAGAAGTAAAATAAGCTAAAAATGTTTACAAGTTTGTAAATTTACCTTTCTGTTTATAGAGTATAAAACTTTGCCTTTTGAATCCATGAGGAACACTCTACTACTGCATTTTTCTTGATAATTATCGACTCGAAAAGCCACGTCACCGTCGGAATTAAACACAGTGCAACCATTTCCATGAAACACAAGGGATTTCATCCATATTGTGAATTTTTTACGTTCTGATGAATAATATTCAGAAGAACTATTTATTGACAAATTAGGATGTATTTTTGCCATTACTCAAATTTGATATAATTAGAAATTAGAATGGTGACCAAAACTGAAAACCCTTGTGTATTTATATTAGTTTCAGACCTAAATGGATTACTATCCATATATATATATACATATATATACAAAGTTTGACTTAATAAAAAAATTTAAAATTAATATATTGTATATAGATATAAATAAGCTCTCTTATTGCAGTTTGTCATTATCAAGTTCCCACATGAGTTTGCTTTAGTTGGTGACACTTTTGTGTCTATTCGTTAGTTTAAGAGCAATTAAAAGAAATTAAGTCGTAAACCAGCAACTATGCATGAAACCTGCATTATTATGTGATTATAATATATTACAAATTTTTTAGATGACATGAGAGGACAATATCAACTTATTTGTTAATTTAATTCTTATAATTTATAATGTAAAATTTATTTTGCCCCTTGTTGATCAAGATCATAACACCCTCTGAATTAATTATCTTTTTGTTGCATTATTTTATTGTATCCAATTCTTGGAACTAGTTCAATCATCAACCTTTTGACAAATATTACACTTAAACTATCAAATATATATACCTCAAATATTAAATGTAATTTAAGACCAAAAGAACATAGTCAATTTCTCCGCCTTTATAACCTATGTATAATAGTCTTATTAGATAAATTTTAAATTTGTGAAACTACTCTTGTTTAATTATTAAAAATAGTATTTAATACGTTATTGGATAAATCTTAAATATATCAATTTCGATAATTAATATTTCAATTTTTTAATTTTTTTTTATCTAAATAGTTGTAAAACAAAAAAGACATGTTTTATTTGACAAATAAATTATTTTTCTTGTACTTAATATCGGGGCATAGTAATAACTGAAATTAATATTTTAAACTGGAGAGGGCAAAATTATGCAATAAAAATGAAGGATAGACTCTCTAAGTTGAAATAAAAAATGAGCAAACTGCACTAGGCTCTATTAATTTAAATAAAAAACAATGTGACGACTGAATTAAATTAACTAATAAAAATCTATATATAAATATATGTCGGACATACGTACATATGTATGATTATGAAACTACATTAGCAAAAAGGTCACAATATTTATGATTGTTTTTAAATAATTTCCCATATAAAGACAACTAATGACATGGATTACTTTAACATGCAAAGTGGAAATCTTATCCCAAGTTTTATACTTAATTAAATTAATTAAACATTAGCCTGAGATTAGTGACTTCGTGATAATGATCCCACAATCAAATTATAATGTATTAATAATTACACCACTTATCATTCGATTTATTAGCTTAATTAAACTGAATATTAGGTACGGGCCTAATCTAATACTAAGATATTAGCAAAAAAGTAATACTTTTGGATTAGCCAATAGGCATTTCTGAGTTTGCAATTCATATACATCATATGATCATTTAAATAAAACATAACTACCAAAAAAATAAAGTAAAATAATTCGTCGAACCCCAACATGCCAGGATAATCCGTTAGAGTAACACCTTTTTTTTTTTTTTCGAAAAGGAAAATGAAGAAAATGATGTTTGAGAAAAAGAGTAATTTTATTTGGTATTATTTATGCAAAATTTTGTACGGAAAGGAATTTAATAAAGTTAAATTTGTTTATAATTATTCGGAAAAAAATATTTAAGTTTGTCTTTTATAAAATTGATAAAAATCTATATAATAAATTGAAAAGTATTGTAGAGTGTATCTATCAAAATGCATAAGTCAATATTCAAATTTATAAACCATTAAAAATTGAAATAAGAAACCTTTAAAGAAAGAAAAATATGTGCTACAATATATGATTAAACAAAAATACAAGCCTTTTACGTTAGACAATGTATCTTTTCAAATGCTTTTCTTAATCACCATAATTAAATCATTAGCTTAAACAAAGATGTTTACGCCACTAAACCAAACGTAGCTTCGTTTCAAGTTTCAGCCCAGAATAAGAAAATAAATTGGAGAAAGAAAACAAGAATAAAATAAAACCTAAAAGAAAGTCGTTGTGAAATCATATAGTTATACTAGAAAAAATCAAGTGAGTAGCTAAATTAAATTATAAAAAATTATTATGAAATGTTTCTGCACATCAGCATTTTTTGATATATTTTATTTATAGGAAAATAAATTTAATAACTAGTTTACTAATCACTATTAAAGAGATCATAAGTTATTATATAATAACCTTTATATATTTATATAGTCATTCAAATCATCAAGATTGATTTTTCATTTAATTTATTTGAATGCAAAATCATACTTTTAAAAAATAAAAATATTATGTTTTAGCACGCCCATGCATTTGATTATAAAACAACATATATTTCCTCATTTGCTACTAACTTTAGCCTTTTCTTCTTTGTACCCATACACATAGATTAATTTATTTCATTAATATAGATAATATAATATCAACTTGTCATGTCTCTATATGCAAAAATATAAAGAATATTTTTAGGGCATATATGACTAATAGACTCTAAAATTTCACAATTGTATCTCTTTCGTTCTAAAGTATCAAATATGACACCACAATCCCTACAATTTTGTTTGTGTTTCACTTTCGTCCTTCAAACAATTTTATATTGATTTTAGACAGATTAAATAAGATATACACTTACATTTGGCACTTTAATGATGAAAGTGATACACATGAATTATTATTAATTAGTGGCATTTTACCACTCAAATTACTTAACTTTATATATATATATATATTGAAATATTTATCATCATTTTACTAAATATATTTCTACAGCTAAGAGTATTGTTTTCCTTAACCAAGCACATGTAATACTTTGATTTTTTAAATGTTATATAAATTTTTTACTATTATTTTTTTTAATATGTTTGTGTAACTAGCAATGCTTATTTTTGTGTGGATAATATACTTAGGTACTTAAATTCCTATTAGTTCCTTTTCATTTTTTCAATTTAGGTACTAAAAGTTTTTCATATGAGACAGAAATAATTTGATTAATTAAACATTTACATAGCACATTTGGTTATATTCATTTTGAAATTCTTATATTCTAAGATTCTTTTAAAAAAATTAACATTTAGCTCAATCAAAATTTTCGTAAGGTCAATTCCATTAGTATGTAATATTGCAATTAATTTATAAATGGGATCTTGAAATATAAAAAATTTCTCTTTAAATAAATTTTTTAATTGAGACTAATTTAAAAAGACTCCAGACACAAGACCAACATTAAAAACAGCCAAAACATATATAATACAAATGTGATTTTCCCAACGTTTTCATCCTTAATTTCAGACACAAACAAACAGAAAATACCATAGAGATTTTCTCTTTACGACACACCTTTCTTTCTGCAGGTAATATTCAAAAGAATTGATTTTTACTTTTCTTTTTGTCATTCAATCCATTTTCTTTCTCTATATTTTGTTTTCTCTCACTGCCCATCACTCTCAGTTTCTGACACCAAACACGCCCTCTATTTGAATCCAAGTCTTTGCTTTTACGGGTTGTTACTCATTTTGATTCGTGATTTGCTGTTAAGCTTCCTATTTTTAGTTTATTTAGTTCTCAGTAGAAACAAAAAAGAAAGAATATTTGTTTCCTCTTAAGGGTTTATTTTACTTCTTCATATATGCTTTAATTTTGGGTTCTAAATGCTATTGAGTATAGTGTTTGATAATGTGTAGAAGAAAAATGGAATATTTTGCTTCATTTCAAGCTATTTTGCTCTGTTTAGGACTTTTCTTTTCATATTGTGTTGCATTTCCAATTAATGAAGGCAAGTCTTGATTGAATTCTCATTAATGATTATAGTTTTTTTGATCTTCCTAAGTAATGTGATTGATGTTTATCAGTTGATCGCAATGTGGGTTAATATGTTTATCTTGCAAATATTTTGTAGTTTTAGTCACTGAATAGTACATAGGAATGTGGCTATAGGAGAATTTATTGCAGAGTTTATAGGTGTAATTTCTGACATATAAAAATTGCTTGTTTTATTCAGTTGAAGCTTTATTTTTTATCAAGAGAGCTATTATTGAGGACCCTTTGCTGGTTTTATCAAACTGGAATTATGTGGAACCAAATCCTTGTAACTGGTCTGGCATTTCTTGTTCTGTGGCTGCAAACAATGTCATAAAGCTGTAAGCTTTTTTCGGGTTGATGCCCGTTTTTCTTAAGCAATAAATTTACATTGTTTTTATATAAATATTTCTATTAAGAATTAAGCAATATATTTGACTGCATTCGAATTGCAGTAACATATCTGGTGCATCTTTGAAAGGCTTTATTGCACCACAAATTTACCATCTTTCAGCTTTGCAAGAATTGTAAGATTCATTTTTCCAACATATTTTGTTCTGTATTTCATTTTTTATGTATATATGTTCATCATGCCTCCCTTTAATCAACAGAATTTTGCATGGGAATTTTTTGATGGGCACGATACCGAAAGAAATTGGAACGTTGAAAAGCCTCAAGGTATTGGATTTGGGGTCAAATCAGCTAACAGGAAAGATCCCGCCCGAGATTGGAAACTTAACAAGCATTGAGAAAATGTTCGTCGAAAATGACTGTTAAATCATTCAGATTAGTAGAAGCTTATGTTTCTTTGTTTTTCCTTTACGCCATTTTTTTCCATTTATCAGTTTTTTTATCTTTTTTCTTTACAGAAACCTTCAATCTAATGAGTTAACTGGTAAATTGCCTTATGAACTTGGTAATTTGAAGTACCTTGAAGAACTTCGACTCGATAGGAATAAGTTTCTAGGAGCTATCCCGGCCAGTAATACCTCTGTAATTCCCTCCAAAACACATGGATTGTAAGTAGAAATATTTTATCCTTCTGGTTTATGTATCATTCATTTTTCTTGTATTTTGACAACTCATATTCGATTGCTTTATTGAGATCACTGGATTATTAGTATTGTTTTTCGAATGATGGTATTAGGTATGCGTCAAATAGCAGCACAATGGGGTTTTGTGGATCGTCCCAATTGAAAGTGATTGATTTATCGAACAATTTTTTCGTTGGAAACGTTCCAAAGTGCTTGAAGAATCTACCTAGGTAAATTTATGCATTTTTGTTTCATTTTTCTCACCTTTTGTTTTTGTACTCAATGTTTACTTTTTGATATAGATCGAGCTTCAAAGGCAATTGCCTTCAAGGCAAAGATCCCAACCAGCGCCCCCCTGCACAATGTGGTAATTCACTGATGACCAATTATGCACATTACTACAACAAATTATAGCTCATTTAAAATTTTAATTTTTCTTCAAATGAAAATAGAAAAAGTAACGATAAAAGGCATATACTAAGTAAATTTCAAAAATGGTTGCTTTATAGTGACAAAAAAAATGTTATTTCAGGTGCTGCCCCACCCACTAAAGCCCGTCAAGACGTTAACACAAAGCACAAGCCTATTGAATATGGACCCAAAAATCAATCTAATGATTCGAAACCTGCATGGCTTTTGGCTCTCGAAATAGTGACAGGGATTATGGTTAGTTTACTTTTCGGTATAGCTCTTATTACTGCAGTTCAGAAATGGAAGAGAAAACCTTCAATCGTCATCCCATGGAAGAAATCTTCAAGTACGAAGGATGATATCACAATCTACATAGGTTAATCTCTTTATCACCTTTGTTAATATGGTTAGTTTGTCAAACATTTGCATAAAATCGACTAAAAAAATCATACTTTTCGACTAAAAATGTGTTCCCTTTATGCGAGTACAAGTTTTTATGCTAAAATCGACTAAAATGGTTATGCAGATTCTGAATCTCTGAAGGATGTTACGAGATATAGCAGAGACGAACTTGAGGTAGCCTGTGAAGATTTCAGCAACATCATTGGTTCGTCTCCTGATAGTTTCATATACAAAGGCACCATCAAAGGTGGCCCTGAAATTGCTGTCATATCCCTTTGTATCAAACAAGAACATTGGTCAGGATCCCTCGAGCTTTATTTTCAAAAAAAGGTATTTTTAAAATTTTTCGATTATACATTTTCGAAATGTTTTTATGCGACCCAATTGTGTATTTTTCGTGATTCAGGTGGCGGATTTGGCGAGATTAGATCACGAAAACACGGGAAAATTTCTGGGATATTGCAGAGAAAGCAATCCGTTTACGAGGATGCTTGTATTTGAGTATGCATCAAATGGAACACTCTATGAGCACCTTCATTGCTGTAAGATAAATTTCTCGTTATATTTTGAATCCACTTAAAGCACGATTATGTAGTTTTTCAGAATTTGCAGATGAAGAAGGATGTCAATTTTCATGGACACGACGCATGAAGATCATTATCGGCATTGCCCGAGGATTAAAGTATCTTCATACAGAATTCGATTCGCCATTTACGATATCTGATTTGAGTTCAAATTCCATTTATCTAACCGAAGATTTTTCTCCAAAGGTGAGGCTTATAGATCTAATGAACTTAACTTGTATATAATTTACGCCTTTTTAGCAACGAAATCTTTAGTAGATTACTCTATATGTACTTGTTCTTCAGCTGGTCGATTTTGAGTGCTGGAAAACGGTTATCTCGCGATCGGAAAAAAGCTCAGGCACAATGGGCAATGAAGGTGCTGTAAAAACTTGTACACTTCCAAAGAATTTGGAGGGACGTCAACGAGATATCGAGGGTAATATTTACGCGTTTGGGATTTTGTTGCTTGAAATTCTCAGCGGGAGGCCTCCATACTGTAAAAACAACGGATTTTTAGTCGATTGGGTAAGGCGTTACGAACTTCCAAACTATATATATATATTTATTTTTTTGGAATTTTTTTGTCTCTTACGTTAAAGAACGATGGAATTTTATGTATTGCATGCACGCGCCTTTTTTTTTCTTTTTAATGTTTGAGACTTAAAATGCAAAGGAAATAAGTCACACGAGACTACTTTTGCAAATTTAGTAGACAAATTTATGTAAATTACCCGTACGACAATGTTTTCCACAGAAAATTATACAAGAAAAACGAGCATTATAACCCTCCGTTAAACAGCCTAAAACTTGGCGAGCAATTTAGACTTAACCCCGGTTTATTATTTTTAATGCAGGCTAATGAATATTTGGGGTCGGTAGATGTTATGAGTAATCTTGTGGATCCCGAGTTGAAACATTTTAGACACGAGGATTTGAAAGTGATATGTGAAGTCGTAAACCTATGTATACAGCCTAGTTCGAGCAGCAAGACATGTATGCGGGATTTATGCTCGGTGATGGAAAGTGGTATAGACATATCGGTATCTGCAGAGATCGAGGCGTCCCTGGCTTGGGCCGAACTTGCTCTTTCTCCATAGTGAATTTAAGTCTTTAACACTGTAACTGGTAAATTGACACTAGAATGAATGTATTTTGATGTTATATTTTTCGTTTAGTGCTATAAGAAAGACGAGATTCATGTCGTGAAAAGTACTCTCGATTTGTTGTTATAATTTTTATAAAATCGATAAGTGATATTGCTTTGATGCATAAAATCTGTATAGGAAACTTATGGGCAGATTAATAAAGAAACAAATATTAACTATAATACATGAAAACATTTAAATCAAATCGAATTTCATTTTCGTTGAAAAATCTGTATAAAATGCATGTTATTATATTCTGTACTACTTCTTTTTCCATCATTTCGAAGAGATAATATAAAATTGAATATCATTGATGTATAAATAATCTCAGAACACATCTCCTATAATGTAACACCTAAAAAGAAAAAAAAAAATTACAACAGCGAAATCGAAAATTTGAAAGTTTACCTTTCCTGCGAGCATGAGGTTAGGGCTCAAGGCAGGAACTTTGAGGGAGTGACGGGGAAATTCTGTAGAATTAAAGGGCTAATCTGTAATTTTCATCACTCTCCTCTATTATAATTGTTTAATTACTCACACCACTATCCCACATAGACAAAATACAACAAAAATGTCATATTATATTGCTTAGACTAAAGACTAACGTTCACGACCTTACTTGAACAGGATCTGTTCTATAGGCTCGTACATCTGTATCCTTGATTTCTAAGGAGACAGGAAACCAAGTCTGGTGGATGAGCCATGGCTGCTCGACCAGAGCGTGATTAACAGCACCACCGGCCCAGGTTCCTGAGCCGGTGGTTCAGTAGAGGATCGTTCCCAGCTGGCCTCGGCTAGCTGGGGTGGTCTTGCAGCTGTCTGACAGACTTACCAACCAAACATTTTTTTGCTCCACTTTCCGGCGATGGTGCCGCCATTTTTTCCACTTTCCGGTGGTGGTGCCGCCATTTTTTCCGTCGGGATTCAATAGTTTAAAGAATTGCGAAAACTGTATGATACATTGATACTTGATGATCGACGATTTAATAATCAAATCAATTTTGTTATTCATTATAGTTTTAACCTATTATCTAGAATTTTTTGAGCAATTTTTGGGTTTTTTTTTTGTAGTATGTATGTTTAGAACTCCACACAGAGAGATGTAACAAAGCCAGTATTCAAATAAGTTTTTCATAATAATAATGAAAATTTGAAGATACAACATAAATGTGTTGCACTAACTGCAGTACAATTTGTTTGAAAAAAGAAAATGAGACAAGTCTTCCAATTCTAGTGGACCTCAAAAAGACTTGATTTCAGACATACCTTGAAAGGAAATACATAACAACAACAAAAAAATGGAACAAATTAATACTATTACAACCTCAGATGAAGTTTCCATAGTTGAATGGTGATTGAAGCATAGAAAGGCATATATATATATATCATTATATATATATATATATATATATATTAGAGTGCACGAGATTTAACAATGTCGAGGCTCATCTCGCTCGGATCTGTTGCTTGTAGTTCAACTTGAATCCCGTCGAGTTCCCTCTTAAACCTATCCTTTGAACTAGCGTAAACCATCTTACTCCGAATCCTAGACGTATCTGGAGACCTACACAAATACGAATGAACAATAACGACAATCGTGTTAGTTTTTGTTAAAATTACTTCAATGGGTCGTGTTTAAATCGATCTCTAAGTCATGGATTTGAAATTTTTGAAATTTTTATTCTTATATTAAATGTTAGCATCTACTAAAGTGAAACCAAATCGAAACTTAATCGTTAAAATCACGATTTAAAACCTCATATTCTAACGTCAAACGAGACGGGTCAAAATTGACGTTGACCCATAATTTTATAAGTGATTTAAATGTGAAAATTTTACCACGCGATGAAGAAAATCTTGCTCTTCTGGCAGTTCTCGGGGGTGGTGAAATCAAAATCATAGACGGCATAACGACACTCGTTTTCAGGCAGACTGGATGAGAAATCGTCGTAATTTTCATCGGGTTGTCCTAACTTCTCGACAACAACCTGTTGAATTTTCTCCTCTATCTTGAATATTATGAACCTGTAGTTCCTCTTTGCCTTCAGCTCCAAGAACCTCAACTTGCATTGGTCGTCAACGGACATTCCAGACGCGGAATTCGCCTATATAGTACATTATTGATAAACCTCATTTATATGCATTATATAACTTTCATCAGTATCTGTTTGACTTCTCTTTTTACCTCACAATGCGTTTAATAGCTATGTTAAGTGTCGCAGGTGAAAATTTGAAGTTTACAATGGAAATGTGTAAGTATCACGCGATAAGAGGCTAAAATCGAAAACGGAACAAACGAGACAAGACAGACCAAACACGTTTAAAGTCTCGTTCAAAACGCCAGCGTTTAAACACCAAGAACTTGGCGTTTCCGCCAATTATCGCGTAACACGAATGTTCTAGCTTATTGTTGATAGATGCACATTAGGTATATAAATTCTTGTTTAATTTTCTTAAATATACACTTGACGTGTAGATGTAATATATAGAATAAAAGATGGAATATAAACTGAATGTGGTTTATACATTTCTAAGATGCATATTCACCCAAATACGTGTAGAACTTGAAACTATACCATTTTTACACGCTTGATATTTCGCTGATTATAAATATTGAACTTAATTGAAAACGAGAAAACGAAGACGTACCATGATGTCCAACGACGAGGGAGGAGCCTTAAGCAATGTAAAATAGAGAAAGGCAAAAAGGGGAAAAGGAAAGGAAATGAAAGACAAAAGTTAGAATGATTTAGAGAAAAAGAGATCCTTAAATTTAGGTGTTTGAGAGACACAAGTAGTTGATAGGGAAAAAAAATATATTTATGGACACAATATATACATTTGTCTACTTGTTATTTTATTTTTAATCTTTATTTAAATTTAATCCAACGTATACTTCCTTGATCCCACGTCGTAATTGTGCCAATAATGTAACATGTCCATGTTCATTTTAATTTCCAGCTTTTGGTCAAATCATAATTTATGGCACATTTGATATAAACTTGGATGCCTCAACTTTGAATGATTGAGTCACAAAGTCATACATGACCCTGTCATTTTGTTTAAAGAAATTATACAAAATGGACAAAAATTATACGAAAACACGAGATGTGTAATTTATATTCATTTTTAGAAATTTCGATCTAAAATTGAACTTTGGTTATATGTATTCCGATTTAGATAATAATTGTACCTTTTGTACAATGGACAAAGTGCAATTATCCCTGTGGACTTATGTGAAGTCCAGGGGTGAATAGATATTGCAATATTGGGATAAGAAATGCAAATTGGACATATCGTATCAAATAGAAAAGGTAAATTGAACATTTAATTTAAAAATTACGTTTTATGGGCACATTTGGTTTTACGAATTTTGGATCATATAGAGTTAATATGAATCTAGAACCAATAGTTAAAATTTGGAGGGATTGTCTTGAGTAAGAATATAAATAAATTTATTATAGAGGATTATAAAATATTTGAAATTTGTGTAAATTTTGCATATCTAGTTCCTTAACTTGGGAACATGTATGGTCTTGGTCCGATATTCCCGTATTAAATAGTTACAAACGTCTTTATTTGGGATTGATAATGCTAAAAGAAACAAAATTTGAGGTTAAAACTAAAATAGACTTAAGTTATGAAACCAAAAATACAATTTACTGGAATTACAATAGTTGTATTGTCATGTACTACTATATTTATTTAAGCTTGGAACAAAATCAATTTGCCATAACTCATTGGGCCCTCAGTTATGAAAACTTCAACTTTATCCAATCTACCTAACTGGTAACCAAATCCATAAGCAATCTGAGAAGGGCCCAAGCGGGATCGACGGCCCACATTATCCTTTCATTTATTGTTTATCTCGTATATATGTCAAAATTACTAAATTTGTATGTAAATATTCAAGGAAAAAAAAATTATACATATAAAAAATGAAATACGAAAAAATAATTTAAAATAAAGATGTAAATTTAAGTGGGGGGAGAAATGAATTCAAGTGTTTGAATTAGTGGAAGGCCACTCGGAGAGGCAGCAATAGCATCATTGACTTCTAAATATATTTATTTTTATTAGTTTTGGACAAATATAAATTCCTTTATCTGTCTATTTTTATCATCATGCATTACTGTTTTTTTTTTTAAAAATAAAATATACCATATCAACATCAAGCAACACATATAATATAAAGAAATTTTCATATGTGTTGAAGGTGAAATTCATAAAAAGTGAAGCACAAAGAATCAGATAGCTGGCTGGCTAGGCATGAGAAAAGCTGCAAAATTTTCATCATCATAAGATAGAATATAAATGCAGAAGGAGTTTGCTTTGATCTAAATTAAGGTGTGATTGTGAGGTTTGAACTCAGTTTGATCAATACTCTTCACCTTATTCTTGTGGTTCTCAAGTTACGATATCGGGAAAAAGGAAAAAGTTACACGCAGATCCCGTCACTTATTATGTAATTATCAAAAATTCTTCTCGGGTTTTGAAAATTATATAAAAAAAAGCCCATATAAGCTTTTTTTTTTTTTGTATATTTCGTTATTTAAATGATTTTATCTTACAATTGGACCCCTTAAAGGGGTGTATTGGTAATATTTGTAATTACACAATAAATAACGGGTCTGTGTGTAATTTTCCCTAAATCTATCACAATCACAGCAAAAAGAAAAGTTGAGATCTATGACAATTTGACAAACTGACCAATTGCCTTTTAGCAACCCCCCAATGAATAAAGAAGATGCCACTGCACGTGAAGCACTCAGATTTAGGTTAAATGCAATTTACGGTCTTGTGTTTATGTAAAATTGCAAAATATACCCCCAAATAAACAATAGTTACTGTTATTAAGCCCCTTAACAAGATGCAACTTATGGTGTTATGTCCAATTTTTCCCTTAATTTGTAACAAAAAATGAATTTCATTTTATATAAATACTTATATATTTATATATGTTATACATATCGAAATTTGTTATGTTATACACACAAAAACAATCCTTTAAGCTACACCAGATAAAACCCCAATTTCAAATAAATTCACCTTTTTGGCTTTTTCCCTCCCCTAATAAATCCCCCCCCCCTTTTGCTTCTTCACTCACTCACTGTTTTTAGCTCAAATTTTCAAAACCCTAGCACACAAATCTCCGATTATCGAAAAAATGCGTGAGATTCTTCACATCCAGGGCGGCCAGTGCGGCAACCAGATCGGAGCAAAGTTCTGGGAGGTCGTTTGCACCGAGCACGGCATCGATTCCACCGGCCGCTACAATGGCGACTCAGAACTCCAGCTCGAGCGCGTTAACGTCTACTACAATGAAGCCAGCTGCGGTCGATTTGTACCTCGTGCTGTTCTCATGGACCTTGAGCCGGGGACCATGGACAGCGTCCGATCTGGACCGTTCGGTCAGATCTTCAGGCCGGATAACTTTGTGTTCGGGCAGTCTGGAGCGGGGAATAATTGGGCGAAAGGACATTACACGGAAGGAGCAGAGCTGATTGATTCGGTTCTTGATGTGGTTAGGAAGGAGGCTGAGAACTGTGACTGTTTACAGGGTAAAGTTTACTGTTTTGCAATTTAGGAGTTTGATTGTGTCTGTTTTTGTGTGTATTGTGTTTATGTTTTGTTGTGTGAGTGTTAGGTGTGTGGATTGATGCACTGCTGGTGTATCAATAAAGTTAATTTGATCACTGGCATAGAACTGATTAACTGGCTACAATTCAAATGCCCTTCATCTAGAGGTTCCTTTTGTATGCTTGTTCTATGTGATTCCATTGTCTATTTAAGGTCTATTTTGATAACCATTGCAGTCTGATTTGTTGCTACTTGCAACTTTTTCCCCTTCTTTTCTATTCATGTTTTTGAGATCCATGATTAGGGTATTACTGAATAGCTTTATAACTTTACACTGTATTGGCAGATGAGAAATATACTTCCTGAACAACAAATCTCGGTGCTGTTTTGACTAAATATCTCTATTGTGTTTTCCAGGATTTCAAGTTTGCCACTCTTTGGGTGGGGGAACAGGGTCTGGAATGGGAACCCTTTTGATTTCCAAGATAAGGGAGGAATACCCTGACAGAATGATGCTCACATTCTCTGTTTTCCCGTCTCCAAAGGTGTCTGACACCGTGGTTGAGCCCTACAATGCAACACTTTCAGTACACCAGCTTGTCGAAAATGCTGATGAATGTATGGTCCTCGACAATGAGGCGCTTTACGATATTTGTTTCCGAACTCTGAAGCTAACAACTCCCAGTTGTAAGTCTCAAATCCCCCTTTCTTGTTCTGTCTTGTTTGTCAGAATCATTTTATCATTGCATAATTATGTTATTAATCTTTGTATTCTGAATAAACAATACCAAACTATTGAAAAGATTATTCCAAGTGAATTTTAAGTAGTTTGCTTTTGACCTTTTAATATATGAGTGATGATCCCTTTTTAAGCACTGGAATCTTTGTTACTGTGTTGAAAGATATGAAAGTCTCTTGCTACATGATGGTAAACCTAGATTTAAATATATCCATCTTCTGTTGCAAATGCTCTGGTTCCTTAACACTCGTTTTACTACTTACAGAATTGTGGCCTTTTCAGTTTTTGTAATTAAATCATATCCTTACAGCTTCGGCAGTATGCATCATGCTATTTTCTTGATAGCGCCATTTTTATTCTCAAAACTCTACTCTTTTTTTTTGGGTCAGTTGGAGACTTGAACCATTTGATATCTGCCACCATGAGTGGTGTCACTTGCTGTCTTCGCTTCCCTGGGCAGCTCAATTCCGACCTTCGCAAGTTGGCTGTCAATCTTATACCATTCCCACGTCTCCACTTCTTTATGGTCGGCTTTGCCCCACTCACATCTCGTGGATCTCAGCAATACCGTGCTCTCACTGTACCTGAACTCACCCAACAAATGTGGGATTCTAAAAACATGATGTGCGCTGCTGATCCTCGCCATGGACGTTACCTTACTGCATCAGCTGTTTTCCGTGGCAAGATGAGCACCAAAGAAGTCGATGAACAGATGATCAATGTCCAGAACAAGAACTCATCATATTTTGTTGAATGGATTCCAAATAATGTAAAGTCCACTGTCTGTGATATTCCACCCACGGGTTTGAAGATGGCTGCCACATTTATTGGTAATTCAACGTCTATTCAAGAAATGTTTAGGAGGGTTAGTGAGCAGTTCACTGCCATGTTTAGGAGGAAGGCTTTCTTGCACTGGTATACTGGGGAAGGTATGGATGAGATGGAATTTACTGAAGCGGAGAGCAACATGAATGATTTGGTTGCAGAATACCAACAGTATCAAGATGCCACTGCTGATGAGGAATATGAAGAAGATGAAGAATATCAAGAAGAGGAGGCTTAAGTGATTGATGGCAATGCATCTGTTTCGGTTTTTATTATATGCTGTCGATGTGTACGATTGATTTCTGTCAGTCTTATTACTTGTTTTCTTGGCTTGTTGTACTGTTAAACTGTTCAGGTTGTGATTATAAATTGTTATGTAATGAAGTACTAGGTGAAACTCTCGCCTTTCAACCGTGTATGTGTTGTATTGCAGTTGAGCATTTTCTATGGCACCCTTATCTTCCTTTTTGGCTTGAAAGTTTACTTGTGTAATTATCTTCAATCAGAATGCAGGTAATGCTACAAAATTAGATGCCACCCTTTTGAAATTTGAATAATGGTTCCCATTTAAAGACTTAAAACAACCCATTTACAGAGTTTCTAGCTAGAGTAAAATTTTCACTCTAGAGATTCAATGGATGCTATAAGTAAGCGTTTTGAACGCGATAAAATTACTGTTTCACTCATACTCGTTTATTTAATGATTCCCAAAGCACATCCAAATCGACATTGCCTCCTGAAAGTATAATACCCACATTGTTGCAGTCTTTCGTATTAGGATTATTTTTGAAACTGTTCGATAGAACAGCTGCAAGGCCAATAGCTCCACTCGGCTCCACTGCAACCTTCAGAATCTCGTAACAGAGTCTCATTGCTTCAATTATCTCTTTATCCTCAACAACAATTATGTCATCCACCAAATCTCTAACAACAGGCCTGCAATTCAATTCGAAGGTCAAAAGTTACTCAAAACAGTCAGGTTCACGAGACTCCATTGATACACATTAAGATATGCAGGTTCCAGAACAATCACAACCATCAATGCTAGTGAGAACCCATGTTGAACCTATTAGATGGACAGTTGTGATCGTCATAAAATCCCGAGTTGTAGGACTTACTAAGGATAATACTGATATAGAATCGAATAAAATTGTTACCACGTGAGATTTCCAAGAGAAGCCCGAAGACCATCAGCTATGGTCTTGGTCTCGGGTAAAGTTATAATGCTACCGGCTTTCTTAGACCGAGCTGCATCATCTGCTCCCTTTGGCTCAGCAGCCAATATCTTAATTTCAGGATTGATGGACTTTGCAGCTATTGCTACTCCTGAAATCAGACCACCTCCTACAATTCACGACTAAAACGTGTGAGCATGTAATTATGAAATAAGATATATGTAATAAATCGACTCCAAAGAGAGAGAGAGAAAGGGTACCGCTTAATGGTACTATTATGGTGTCGATTTGAGGAATTTGCTCCAAAAGCTCAAGAGATATTGTACCTTGTCCACTGAAAAACGCCATTGAAACTCGAGAATTACTCATATTGGATGAGAGTGAAAAACAAAGCTCAAGCAAAGATAAGTTTACCTAATGATACGCCCATCGTTATAGGGATGTATAAGAACAGCACCGGTGTCTTGTAAGACCTTAGCAGCAACAGTCTCCCTAGAGTTCATTGTAGCCTCGCTCCATATAACCTGACCACCATAACGCATCACATTCTCAACTTTGCATTTTGGAGCCTTTTCTGGGATGACTATATGTGCAGGTATTCCTCGTATTTTTGCAGCCAAAGAAAGTGCTGCGGCATGGTTACCACTGGTTTTGGAAGCTAGGATCAGATGGTATTCAGACAAGTATATATGGAAATTTAAAGATATGTGTATTTCATATCATATGCATCATGATAAGGGTATAAAGTGTTCGTGTTAACGTTGTTGGAGCATAACTAAGAGTAAGTACTGCAACTTTTCTAGAAGGGTACTTTGGTTGTTTACAGTAGTTATTTGGCCGTATAACACTGAAATCGCGAAGAAACATCTATTACAGCAGTAGACTTGGTCATTATTCAACAAACCATGTTGTCTATTTTGCAGCAGTGATTTTACTTTTATCTCGCTTGATGCACTCAAACATGTCCATTAAATACACATTTGCATGAATGATGTACACTTTGCGTGCATGAGCAAAATGGAATAGAAGAAGAAACATCAAATAGGAAAATAAAATCCAAGGTAGATAGATATATGAGTGGGCTTAAGAATGAACCTGCTATGTGTTACAACACCTTTAGCTGCCTGATCATCGGTAAGCGAAAATACAGCATTGCATGCCCCTCTAAACTTGAAAGCTCCACTGGTTTAACAAGGAAAGATAAACTTCTTGAGTTACCAAGTATATAATCTTTTGAAATAATGTGATTAACTGTTAATGTTATTGTAAGAATCATAACACAACTGTAAACTAAGACAACAACAGGTAATCTTACCCTTTCTGTAAACATTCACATTTAAAGTAAAGCTTTCTACCGGAAATTGAATTCAGAGTTTCAGAGGTCAAGACCGGAGTTTTATGCGCATAAGGGCTGATGCGTTCTTGAGCTTCTTTTATCGAAGAAAGATCAGCAGCATATTTATTACTGGATTCTTGGGCTTTTGTTTCCATCTGGCAATATTCCACTAGAAACATATTGAGTTTATTCAAGTAATCCAATTGTAAGTTATCTAAATTTGTCGAAAATCAAAACTGGGAATATATGAGGAGGAGAAATTTATACGGGGTATTGCAAGTTACTCGTAAAACCATTATAGAGTATGATCTAAGCAATAAAGAAGTTGCTATTGAAGTACTACTATTTACTGATAAGAAAACAGAATATCGGTATCTTAATCCTTAGTATCATATGTTCTAGATATAGGTTAATTTACGAAGAGAGTAATTACCACTAGAGATCATAAATGACATGGATGAAAAATGAAAAATTTCACCCTTATACAAGCTAGAAACCAGTATGTTCTTCAACTCCATAATCGAGAAAGGCAAAGGGATCCAGAAAAACATAAACTTTGCTTTTGGAAATGCTATTTTTGTTTGATAAATCAAGGAAATTTATCTAAAAGTATTGCGATTATATTACTGAACTTGTGAAATACAGCAAGAATGTAACCGATGAAGTGCTCACTTGGTGGTGCAGAAAAATAATGAACAATCACAGCAAGACATACCTTGATTACAATAATCAAGAACAACACCTCCTAAAGCTTCAGATTAAAACAATTAGAATAATAAAGTACAAATAATTACGATATTAAATCAACTAAGATTCATTTATCTGAGTAATTAGAGAAGAGAGTTGAAGTATAGAGATTGAAAGTATTACTTACATCGCACGGGGAAGACTTAAACACCCAGAAAATTACAACTCCAGTCCCAACTCTTATCTGTTGTATTTACTATTTTGGTCCCAACTCTCGAGATTCTATTACAAATGTGTAAAGAATCAAATTTTGGGCAGATTACACATAGACCCCTCATTTATAATTAATTAATTATTAAAAGCCCTAGGCGTTGTTTGCTTATCTTTTCAAGTTTCGTTTTCAAGTATTTAGATAATAAAATTCTAAATAAATTTTACATAGCAAATTTTGTTCCAAATTCACTTTTTTTTTATACTTTGTTTTTCTAATCCTCTATATATAATTTACCTATCAATCGGATTATATACACTTTATTTCACACGTTCACCAATTAAATTATTTATTATAATCAATATTTTTCTTTCTTTTTTGTACTTTATAATTTTTAATTTATATTTTATGATTCTTTATTTACATAATCATTATATACACAACTTACACTATAATTCTATTAATCATGCATCTATTGCTACTGATTTGACATATTTTACAACTTTCAACCTATTTTTTAAAACATAAACAAACGCCTATCATTCTCACACAAATTTATCATAATACGCATTTTCTGAGAAATTTATAAATTTTAACTCAAAAATATAAATAATTACGACACTACTATTCTTACACGTATTTTTGTAGTACTTGATTTTCGAGAAATTTTCAAATTTTAACTATAAACATAAACAAACATAGCCCTACCATTCTAATATGAATTTCCACTATACTCAATTTTCGAAAAACAATTCAAACATTTTTACACGAGGTAATGTATGCTTCGTAGCCTTATAATTTTTCCCTTTTAAGTCTCACTAGGGAAAGAGAAAATTGGGGCTTATAGGTCTTTCAAGACCTTCGTCATCATTCGATATGTGATAATACTTACATATACATCAGTAAAAACTATTATATTTATCATACATTTTAACATTTATAACTTATCGATTTGAAGGAAAAAGAACAAAAAAAAATCTTAAGCATCGTAAATTACATAGAATATTTACATTTTTGGGGAAATTGCAACATCGATTCAATGAGACATTGATCTATTGCAATTTAGTCTCATTGTTTCAAAAAAAAAAAAAAAAAAAAAATAGTTCCATATGATTTTTTTTTTTTGCGATTTTGGTCTCATTCATTAAGACAACCAATGGAATATTACAAGTGCGCACGCCTTTAAAGGTTTAGAATATATTAGGTAAATTATAGAAATACCGGCATATTTTACAACTCTAAACCCTAAACGCAAATAGAAAAATGAGTTTCCTTTCGTACATAATACCGGGTTTTTAATGGAATTTATAAAAATTAAGTAATGCCCACGTGGAAGACACGTGGCCAAATGAGCAATTTTTTGTCCAACTTTTATCGAATAGGGTAAATATACAAAAACATACGTCGCTTCTTTGCTCCATCTCATAAATCGATGCATTTTATTTTATCCAAACACTTTCACAAATTTTTTTACAATAAGATCTAAAGTTAATATATAAAGTCCAAAAATATCTTATAGCCTCTTTAAATTTAAGATCCCATCAAACAACCTTATCCAAACATTTTCTAGATTACATTTCATAGAAAATTCTATTAATCTAATTGTATGATACTGGTAATTGTGCTGATAAAAGTAAAATAATATACCTTTTATACTTTTGTTATGAATCTTGATTGAGATGTTAAAAATCACAAAATTACAACAATCTTGGTATTGGTTATCTCTTACTTATCAATATATATATGTATGTATATATGTATGATCATACATGTGTAATCTATACCTAACGATCATTTCGAATATTACAAAATACATATCAAGTGGCAATATGTTTACAGTCAATCAAGCAATTTGCATGCTGTTTCTTCTTACATTTGCCTCAGGTAAATTCCATTATTGCATCATAATAGAAAAAATATAACTTTCACCACTCAAGATCTAGAAATACATTTTTAATTACTACAATTCAAATCCATCTCTAATTCATTCAAGAGAAAGATTAATAGATCCGACTAATTACCCGTACCCGCCCTGGAACCGCGTATTACCCGTTCACTTTTTTTGTTGCCCGACCCAGATCTGACCCGTTCGTTTACCCTATGGGTCTGCTGACCGGGTGGAAATGATATATCGGGTCGGGTCAACCAATATTTTTTTTAATGAATTAATATATTGTGGATTTGTGTCTACGTCCTTACACAGTTAATGACGCTTAATCAAATTTAAATAACGAATACGGTTTATATGATGCAGTTGGCAAAACGGAACAAGTCGTTGAATATGCGCCAAATTATGAGTTTAATATTACTAAGAAAAATCCAAAGTTGCATGGGAGGTGTGAAGTAGGGTTAGGTGTATGCGGATCGAAGATTTGTTGCGGTCCAACGGGACAGATTTGCGACGAAAATTGTTGCAATCAAAAGTGTGTAGAGCAATACGCAGCCTTTAAACCGGAGGGCTATTGTTTTTCAGTTGGAGATCCTATTCGAGTTTGTGTTTGTGCTTTTGATTGTGGAGTGTAATATTAGATGTAATAGTTGTAATTAATTAATTATGTGAAAAATATTGTGGTTTAATAAAATACAACATTGCAATGGCAATTTTTAGGTTGAAATAAATATTTTTATTTGATTTATGGGATTTTAAGTCATGTAATTATAGGGTGGTGGCAGTTTTAAAACTGTAGTTTTCATAATTATATTTTTAGTTCTAAAATTGGATTACTTTGACTCATTTGTCACTTTTTTCACCTTTTTTGGTCAGGCAAATTTATCAAATGTTAATTTTTAATTACATAATGTCATTTGTTCCATGAAGAATAATTTAGATTATTTAGATCTTGTTTAATCAAATTATATCAACTAATAGAACATTTAAATCTTGTACTTTGTAAATTTATAATTTATAAATTAATAAAGTCTTTGATTTAAATGAAAAAAGTAACATATTATCGTTTTTTAACTTAAGATTTGTATTCTCTAATTATATCAGATTAATTTATAATTTATTTTATTGTATAAATTAAGAAATCTTGTTTAAAACTTGAATTCAAGTTTTAAGATTTGCATTTTTAACAAATCATATAGCTTCAATAAAAAAGAAGATAGATAGATAATATAGGTGTACAAAACATAAGTCGGGTACGTAATTCTTATGTGCAATAAAATACGATCTTTCAGACCAGGCCAGTCACATTTGAATAGTTTCATGGGATTCAAGTGTCATGTAAATAGTTAAGTATATTTATTTTTATTGAATTTATACAAATTATCAATCTTTATCAAGTATACTTAAATTCAAAAATTCAAGATAAGGTATTTGTTATTGTAATTTAAATTCATATAAAAACATGAAGTTTCTATAGTTAATTATTTCCCTTAGCAATGATAGCTATCAATCATTTCAGTTTTTAATATTAATCTTATTAAGTTTACAAAGTTAAATAATATGATTTAATACTCATATAACGAAAATTTATGATGCTAACTGTAAAAATCAAATCAAATTTTTAGATTATGCAAATTATAAACAATATATTTAATAATACTATAAATAATAGATATTTTTTTAATATTTTTTCTTAATAATTATATATCATCTCTTTGAATGATACACATGTTACGACTAGTATATAATTCGATCTAAAGGAAAACAACAATGCGCAATCGGACAAAAAATATAAAATATAACTCCACAGTTCTATTTCTCAATTTATTTGTACATAGTTACAATTTTTTCATGTCTTAGACCTTCTTTTTTTCGCAATCATGTGAGCAAAAGCAAAGCCTGAGTGGATATCCGTCACAATAGCCTTCTGGATTAAACGGCTCCCATTGTTTGTAACACCTGTATTTACACTCATACTCATCTGTGCAAATGCCATAACCGGTAAGACACTGATTACTTCCTCTTTTACTTGTCACTGGATTTCCAATTTGACTAAGAATATCGATGTTCCTACCCTCTCCCATGATACTAACTGCATCAATTAATTAATAATTAAAACATTTATATATGTATATTTATTTCGAGTTTAGTGGATCAGGTTTAGGGGTGTTCACGAGTCGAGCTGGCTCGAAAATAGCTCAATTCGAGCTCGAAAAAATTCGAGATCGAGCTCGAGCCTAACGAGCCGAGCTTCCAATCGAGCCGAGCTCGAGCCTAAAATAGCTTGTTCGCCAGCTCGCGGAATTAAAAATTAATTTTTAGTTAATATATATAAAAAATAATTATTTATTCATATATTTTTATATAATATAATATATTATAATAATATATGTATAAATAATAATATTTTTGACAATAAAATTTATTATTTTATTAAAAAAATTTATTTTTTTGAGCTCGAGCTCGGCTCGGCTCTAGTTCAGCTCGCTTTCTGCAGCTCGTCGAGCTCGAGCTCGAATTTTTGGCCCAACTTGGCTCGAGCTCGACTCGTGAACAGCCCTAACCAGGTTTGTCTGAATACTACAAAATATATGTTTAGATGCGTTTTTAACATCTTGTTTTCTGCATCGTATAACATAACAAAATGAGTCTAATGAAGCCGGTCCACGTGCACATGAATCAAACTAAAATTAGGGTTACCTGACGCAAGAAGTAGGGCAAAAAGAATGAAGGAAATGATGGTTGCACGAGCCATTTGGTTGTGACTTATGAGTGATTGTGGAATGTATTATGAATTTGATTTTTGATATGACATTTAATTGGAACAAAAAATATTGCTCTCTATATATATAGTGATAAAAATGTTTTTTAAATTTATTTATCATAATTATTTGAGATTATACTAATTGGATTACCATGATTTTATGACATATATGCCTTTTTTTGCAAGAATAGAATTACAAAAATAATTATAATCCATTACCATAATCCCTCTAGTATATTACTGATTGATGCAAATATGGTAGTACCTTTCGACAAACATGGTAGTCACTTGTTAATTCTCGCCTAGGCCTTTAATTCAAAATCCTACTTTTATGTCAGTTATATAGAAAAAATTGAATTCATAAGGAAAATATTTAAGGAGTTTCATTTTTGTTTGTTGTAACCAATTTTTTGAGATTGTTGTAATAAAATTAGAGATAGTATGACATAAAAGAATTTAAATTTTCAAATATAGTAAATAATTATTTATAAATATCTGCGTAAGCATGGGGAATATCTTGACCTGCTATAAGCTTGGACTTATGTCGTATTTGATTGTAATTGTAAGAAGTGAATATATGTAATAATTGTTTGATTATTTTGTGTATGAAATTATACATTTAAAGTATTACGATTTGTGTCAAACATTTAACTCATGTACGTGATGAGTGAAAATACGATATAAATAAGTCATTATCTCTTCAATAGTGTATTATGTGTATTCTACAACACCGTACCTATTTTTCTTTGTAAATACAAAAATTGACTTGACATGTTCACATTACGACAAAAAACAAATAAGGAAAAAATGAAATCTAGTTATTAATTGAGTACATCTATATTATAGTAAATTGACAAGTGTTCATTTAAAAATAAATTATATATAATAATCCAATAAATGAACATTTTGTCAATCATAAAATTATGTGACACCATGATATTACATCATTGGTGGATAGACTACTTCATAAAATTCATAGTAACATTGTGACATAAGAATTGACTCAAAATCCATTTTGTAAAAACATAGTTAGAACACCCCCGTAAAATCTTGACAATTTACCAAATTCTTTAGAATATATAAGCATATATTCATTATATGAATATGTGATCTTTCATTATTTTACATTTTTCTTCTATTTAATATTTTTAGTTTATAATTAAAAAATTCATGTTTATTTATCAACTCTATTTAACTTTATAAATATATTACTCAATTTACAAGTTCCCTACAAGATGTTATGGTGTGAAAACCATTTTATCGAGCTTAAAGGGCTAAGTATTGCGTCTACCTTTAATTTTGTTGTCCCACAAGACGTTTGAATGTGTGTTTTGTAATGGTTGAATTTCGAGGCCAATAAGGGTCATTCAAGGGCAGTATGGGTCCCCTTTTCTCGCACATGGATGCTCAAACCTAGGTGTCAAACACATTCTGACGTGTACGTCTACCATTTTCTTCTTAGTTTTTCGTCCAATCTCAACGTTCCAAACCCTCACATTTCGACAATAGGAGAGTGTCAGCTAATATTCATATGTTTATTAGATTAGCATATGGTCTTTACTTATATTTCCTTGTTTATAGTTTATGATTTACTTGTTTACCAAATATCTGTAACTCTATAAATATGCTACACGAAGATTATATTATAAAAAGAAAAGGAGTCTTAGTGCATTTAAATAAGTAGGTTGGATTTTAATTAATTCTTAGAACTATGTTTTGGGAATTGAAAAAAAAAACTTTAGTATAAGGAAATGCAAACACTATGTTATACTTCTACTTGTGAGAACAAGATTAGTCTTATACAACTATAAAGTTTAACATAATAAATTGTGGATAATAACAATATTATAAATTTTATTTTAATATGATACAAACGCACATAAATGCTGAGTATATATGAACAAATACGTGCTATAAAATATTAAAATACTTTAGTATGAACTTATATAATATGTAATTATATGTCCGTAAATTTTACTTTTCTCACTAAGCAAGTAAATATCGGGCCACATTACTATGCAATAAATAAGGCCAAAATGATGGAAGTAAAGCTCTAGATGGAAGCTCTCAAGGATTCTTGTAACAAACTGTTGAAATATTGAAGAGTATGAGGACTAAGTTGCAAATACGAATTTACATTCTGTTAGTTAGCTAGAAGTTTGTTTAGTCTGCTACGTTTTGGAGCGCTTTTCCTTTCAGATGTATGCCTTGTAACACAAGTTAATTTTTTCAATACACAAAAGTAAACTTTTCTCCTCTTGGTTAGCTGTTCATCAGAGCTTTCTCTTTTCATTCTTGCTTAGCAATTCAGCAGATTAATCCATGGCGGATCATAGCTTCTGACATGGTATCAGAGCTGATCTGATCCATTCGTCTATTAGATTCGCGATCGACGGCGAACCAATCATCAATGGCTGCTGCAGCCTTGAAGCTCCAGCCATCAGATACGCCGGGAATGCTCTTGGTAAATCAAACTCTTGAAGGAGCTTCTAATTACATCCAATGGCGACGTTCCATGGAGATTGCCCTATCCTGCAAGAGCAAGCTAGGGTTCGTTAATGGCTCCGTACCAAAACCCCGAACCGGAGATCCGACCATATTGCAGTGGGAACATGTTAACAATATGGTTATTTCATGGATTCTTAATTCAGTTTCTAAGGAAATAGGTAAATCTATCCTTCACAGCAGTACAACTGCTATTATGTGGAACAATCTTCATAGACGTTTCTCCAGCAATACAGGTTCGAGAGTTTACAGCCTCCGAAAATCGATTTCATCCTGTAATCAGGAATCTATGAGTGTAGAATCATACTACACTAAGCTGAAACAGCTTTGGGACGAGCTTGACGCAATGGTTAATTTACCGATTTGTCGTGGCAATGCACATTGCGAAGTCCTAAAGGCTTGAGAAGATCAATTGGCCGAACAGAAATTAATGCAGTTTCTCATGGGGTTGAACGACGTGTTCAAGGGTGTTCGAGGTCAGATCTTGTTGATGCGACCATTGCCTGGTGTTGAGGATGCTTACTCAATGATCCAGCAAGAGGAGTCGCAAATGGATATTTCAAATCATGCTGGTATACTCGAACACACTACTGCGTTGATGAGTGGAAGGGATAATCCTTCACAACGGAGTTGGAATCAATCTTCTTTTGACAAAAAGGATTTATATTGCCAATATTGCCACAAAAATGGTCATGTACAGGAGAAATGTTTCAAGCTCCATGGCTTCCCTGCCAATTTCAAGCCAAGAGGAAAATTCAACAGAAACAATGCTAGAGTTCAACAGGTTTCAGCCAACAATTTGAGTTCCAATGGTGTAGCTGAGTCATATACCAACAGCGACTTGCCTCCCAATCCTCAATCAAACAGTGCCAATGCCTCTCAGTCAACCCCTCAATTAACTCAAGAACAAATCAACCAACTCCTGAGCATTCTCCACAAGCAATCTGCACCACCAGCTACATCCAATACCAATCAATCTTACTCATTAGCAGGTATCAGCTATTGCTTTTCTATTAAACACACATTTTCCACTTGGATTATTGATAGCGGTGCTACCGATCATATCACTTGTAACTTCAGTTTACTAGAACATCCTCAAGCCCTATCCGAACCCAAAGTTGTCCATCTCCCTAATGGTTCTACTGTCACAGTCACACATGTTGGCCAGATCAAACTTACTCCACACATCATCTTACATAACGTTCTCTTCGTACCGACATTCAATCATAATCTGCTTTCCATTAGTAAGTTAACTCTTGAATCAAAGTGTACAATCTATTTCACCTCCAATTCGTGCATAATGTAGGACCATATGCTGAAGATAGCAGTGGCACTTGGTAAAATAGCTTCCGGGTTGTACTGCTTTGATTCTTCGTTTAGGGATTTCCATTCGAGTTTTTCTGTGTCCAGTAATAAGAATGCCTTGTGGCATCATCGTTTGGGTCACACTTCGGTGGACAAGTTGCGTGTTCTTTCTAGTTGTATTCCTGATTTAAACAATGTAAAATTCATGGAATGTACCATTTGTCCAATTGCTAAACAAAGTCGTTTACCATTTCACAAGAAAGATAGTTCTACTTTGCATCCTTTTGATTTAATCCATTGTGACGTTTGGCGCCCCTATAAAACCCCCACACATCTTGGTTATAAGTATTTCCTCACCATCGTCGACGACCACACTCGAAACACATGGTGCTACCTCATGACTCACAAAAGTGAGGTACCTTCGATTCTTAAGAACTTCGTGTCTATCATCCGCACACAATTCCACACTACCATAAAAATCCTACGTTCCGATAATGGTACCGAATTCTTTAATCACAATCTTACGTCTTTCCTTCAATCCCACGGCATCATACATCAAAGTAGTTGTCCATACACCCCCCAACAAAACGGGGTTGCCGAAAGAAAACATCGACATGTCCTTGAAATTGCTCGGGCACTACGTTTTCATGCCTCTCTTCCCATTTATTTTTGGGGAGAATGTGTTCTTACAGCTACGTACATCATCAACCGATTACCGTCTACCGTTCTTCACAACAAAAGCCCACATGAACTTCTCTATAACATTCCCCCTTCATATGACCACATGCGAGTTTTCGGATGTCTATGCTTTGCTACCGTCTCCACTCCTCATCCGGATAAGTTTGATCCTCGTGCCAACAAGTGTGTCTTTGTCGGTTACCCTTACGGCCAAAAAGGTTACAAGCTAATCTATCCACCCACAAATTATTCGTTAGTCGTGACGTCAAATTCCTTGAAACAAACTTCCCTTATGCATCAACTTCCTTATCATCCGATCCCATACTACCTTACCTTCTGATATTTCTGAATTTGAGCAACCTTCACCCACTCCCGAGCCTACCTCATAGCCACAAGACACTGCCTCCATTAGAACTTCATTCCGACAGCGCATACCTCCTAAGTGGCGAGAGGACTACATTTGTTCCTCAACATCAACCAACTCTTTTGCCCTTAATTCCAATTCCCATATAGAACCCTCCACCTATTCTGAAGCCTATAAAAACCCCTTATGGCGAGAGCTATGGCATTGGAAATTCAGGCTTTGGAGGCCAATCAAACTTGGTATGTTACTGAGCTGCCCATAGGAAAACAAACTGTTGGTTGCAAATGGGTGTATAAGGTGAAATACAAATCGGACGGCTCGGTTGAAAGGTATAAAGCTCGATTGGTGGCTAAAGGTTATACTCAAACCGAGGGGGTGGACTACCATGACACTTTTGCCCCCGTAGCGAAGATGACTACCGTCAGGACTCTTCTAGCCGTGGCTGCTACCAATGGTTGGGTTTTGGCACAAATGGATGTGAATAATGCATTTTTACACGGCGATTTAAATGAAAAAGTTTATATGGACCTCCCACCGGGTTTTGCCATGCAGGGAGGATATAAAAGACCTGTTTGTAGATTAGTAAAATCACTCTATGGCCTAAAACAAGCCTCGAGACAATGGTTTGCTAAGTTTTCCTCCACGTTGCTTGACATTGGTTTTCAACAATCGCAGTGTGATCATTCCTTGTTCACAAGGAATGATGGCGATAACTTCACGGCCCTACTGGTTTATGTGGATGATGTGGTAATGACAAGAACCAATAAAGATATCATTGAATCATTGAAGAAACTTCTAGACCATAAATTTAAAATCAAAGACCTCGGAAAACTTCGATATTTCTTGGGACTCGAAGTTATTCGAACAGATGAGGGTATTTACTTGAACCAAAGAAAGTACGCCCAAGATATTGTCACTGATGCGGGACTATCGGGGGCCAAAACAAGCAACATACCAATGGACCAAAACCACAAACTTAATGACACCGATGGAGAAGAAGTTCGTGACCCATCGATATATCGAAGGATGGTTGGGAGACTAATATACTTGACAATCTCTCGACCGGACCTTGCTTACCCCATTCATATTCTGAGCCAATTCATGACAAAACCCAGAACGCCGCATTTGAGCATGGCATGCAAAGTGCTGCGATATGTAAAAGGCACTTTGGGGCAGGGATTGTTCTTTCCGGCAAACCAAGATTTGAAGCTAACTGCGTTTTGCGACGCTGATTGGGCATCTTGCCCGATGACCAGAAGGTCAATTACCGGTTATTGCATTAAGCTGGGGGAATCACTCATATCTTGGAAGACCAAGAAACAAAGCACAGTTTCAAGGTCGTCAGCCGAATCGGAATATAGGTCAATGGCTGCCGTTTGTTGCGAGCTAACATGGGTCATTAACCTTTTGAAGGACCTGCAGATTGCGAACCTAACACCAGTTCCACTAGCATGTGACAGCCAAGCAGCAATTCACATTGCATCGAATCCAGTATACCATGAGCGAACAAAGCATATCGAGCTTGACTGCCACCTTGTCAGAGAAAAACTCCAATGCGGAATGATTGAGCCGAATTATGTTCCAACAAAATTGCAGATTGCGGATCTGTTTACGAAATCCCTCAACAAAGCACAAATCACACAATTCCTTAGCAAGTTAGGTATTTGTAACGTTTTACAAACACCTACTTGAGGGAGGATGTTGAAATATTGAAGAGTATGAGGACTAAGTTGCAAATACGAATTTCCATTCTGTTAGTTAGTTAGAAGTTTGTTTAGTCTGCTACGTCTTGGAGCGCTTTTCCTTTCAAATGTATGCCTATAAATATCCCCAAGTCTTGTAACACAAGTTAATTTTTTCAATACACAAAAGTAAACTTTTCTCCTCTTGGTTAGCTGTTCATCAGAGCTTTCTCTTTTCATTCTTGCTTAGCAATTCAGCAGATTAATCCATGGCGGATCATAGCTTCTGACACAAACATAAAACATAAGCTACCATATCAAGACCTTCTTGGACTAAGTAGGGGAATATGGAAAGCGTTTATGGGGGAATTGAGTAAACTCTGAACTTTATTCAATTTTTTAAAAAAAAAATCATAGAAAAGTTTTGTGGCGCTTGTCAAACATTAAAACGAACTTTGACTCTTACTAAACGTCGGACGAACATAAGAGTTGTGAAGATAACTAAGATAACAATTTTGAACACTTCATTAAATTAAAGTATGATTGAGGCATAATGCTTATATCAGAGTTAACACCATGTAAATTAATTTGAAGTTTTCTTTTTCTTAAGATATTTAATGCTCACATTTTGTACTCAATTGCTTTTGTTTTACGTTAATCTTAAAGTTTTTGTGATGTAGGCTTTGTTATGAATGTATAAGCCTTAAACGAACAAAGCAATTATTAAGAGTACATTATACAAAACTTTGTAAGGTTCGTTGGATGTATCTAATCTCAATTATGTCGTTATTCTCCTTTATCACTTGGAGAAATTTACTATAGTGAGACATAAAGCGTCACACATAATACTTCTACACAATAGGAATAGGGTAGATGAAGACTTGAACTTCTCAATCTCATATGGTTGCTCAATAATCCTCTAAAATCTACTTCTATCACCAAAAAAATAAAAATGAGAATCTTTAGCTTATGTACACAAACAGGATATATATGATCAACATATCGCGTCTGTATAAATAAATTTAAATTTTCTTATAATACATATATATGTATATAGATTTAAGGTGAATATCCCTTATAGAAAATCTCACCATAACAAAAATGTCTTCTATTATCATACAACATGGCGAAAATAATGTTCATGTTTGGTCTAATAGTATCTTCTTTAATTGTGAATAATACATGCCATGACACGGATGAAGTAGATTATACCAAAATAGGCTACCTTATAAGCCAGATAAAACTAGAACCTCAGCACTTCCATTTGAATGTGGAATTCCTGATTTCTATAACTATGTCCCTTGTCTTGTATAAGTCGATATTTAATTCTAGGGATTTAAATTATTTATTTTGGAAAACTAATAATGCCCGAAGTAAAGATATGTTTGCCTTAATGCAACTCTGACTGGTAGAGTGAAATTAAGAAATCTTGTTTAAAGCTTAAATTCAAGTTTTAAGATTTGCATTTCCTATAAATCATATAGCTTCAATCAAAAAGAAGATAGATAATATAGGTGTGCAAAGCATAAGTAGCGTAATTTTTATCTGTGTAATAAAACACGATCTTTGAGGTCAGGTTAATACATTTGAATAGTTTGATGAGATTCAAATGTGTCATGTAAATGGTTAAGTATATTTATTTTTACTGAATTTGTACAAATAGTCAATCTTTATCTAGTATAGTTGAATTCAAAATTTTAGAATAAGGTATTTGTTATTGTTATTGTTATTTAAATTCATATAAAAATATGAAGTTTCTATAGTTTAATTATTTCCCTTAGTAATGATAGCTATCAATCATTTTAGTTTTTAATATTAATCTTATTAAGTTTACAAAGTTAAATAATATGAGTTAATACTCATATAACGAAAATTTATGATGCTAACTGTAAAAATTAAATCAAATATCATTAGTTGCATGGGTAGGGCTCAACTATGGGAAGGTAAGTTAGGGCTCATTTTTATTAATAATATTTTTTTTTGTTGCATGGGTAAGGATATTTTAATATTATTAGTAATACAGAAATTTCGACTTTGGTTTATGCAATTACTCTCATGGAAAACTTGGAACCCGGTGACTTGGAACCTTTACTTGGAAGCATGGTTCTAATTTTCCTTTTTTTCTATCGAAAAGTTCGAAAAGTTTCCATTTTTCAACTAAGCGAAAATAAATTATGAAATAGTTTCGAAATTACAATGTTTCTAAGGAAACTCGTAATGTTTTCATTGTTTCTATCGAAACATTCAGTATTTCCATAGTTTGCACGAAACACAGAAAATTTCTTAATTCTTTTCGAGATAGAGTATAATAGTGAATAAAATTAAAAAAAATAAAAAAAAAAGAAAAATAGAAAAGGGTTATAAATATAACAATTTACTAAATTAAGTACAAAATATAATCAAATAAGTTCTAAATAATTAATCAACGAAATCATAGACAATTTTATTTATATTCAAATACACACGTAAGAAAACACAAAAAGTTAAGATGTTGCAATTTTTCTTATAACGATATATGGGTTAATTAAATATTTATTTTAACAAACACATAATACATACTTATATGAGCAATTTTTTCTTTTAATAATTTAAAAATATATACCGTAACACTTTTACAATTTTGTATTTTATAGGTTAAGTTGCTTGAACTTTGTCGGTTATATGTTGTAAGAGCGCTAAATTTGAATCTAATATTATCATTTAGTTCGTTTTTAAAAATTTTATCAATTATTTGTATACTAGTATAAATTTTGAAACAAAATATTAATTTCTAAAAATGAATAGAGATGTTTAGAAATTTTCAAAAGATGTTTAGAATTGTCTTTGTAAATATCTAGATAGAAATGTTCTAGATAATTAATTATAATTGTTAAATCAAGTTGATCACCATTGATGAAGGAGAGTTGAATAAATAGAAGATAAAAATTCATTTGTTGTAAGAGCGTTAAATTTGAATCCAATATTATCATTTAGTTCGTGAATTTTTTATAAACTATTGGTATACTTCTGTAAATTTTGAAACAAATATTGCTTTTAAAAATGAATAGAGATAGTTGTTTACTTTCTTTCACATTGTTTTCGTCTTTTTTTCATTTTTGAAATTTTGCTCCTGCTTTTTCGAAACGTAATGTTAGAAACGAAACTTATGAGAAAATCTTTTTTCATGTACAATGGATTTTTGTTATATAATTTATTGTACAAAGTATCTACAATAATTAATATGCATGATTGTAAATTGATCTCTTTTTCTTTCTTTTTTTATAATTTATTGTACAATATTGTATCTACAATAATTAATATGCATGATCGTACAGTTGATTTTTTTTCTTTTTTTCTTTTTTAATAATATATTGTACTATGTATCTACAATTTAATATGCATGATTGTACAATTGATATTTTTTCTTTCTTTTTGATAACGTATTGTACAATGTATCTACATAAATTAATATGCATGATTGTACAATTGATCTTTTCTCTTTTTCTTTTTTGATAATTTATTGTACAATGGATCTACAATAATTAACATGCATGATTGTACAATGGAATTTTTTTTTATAATTTATTGTACAATGGACCTACAATAATAATTAATAATTGGTGGATGATTTTATACACTTGGTGGATAATTATATATATATATAACATGAATCATATTATATTTGTATAAAACATGCTAAAAATTACACAAGATTGCCTACAAGAAATTATTTTACTTTTTACCATACTTATAGGGAGGATTGAGGAATCGCTATGAACAATATTTTTTCATCATAATTATTTTTTTCTTTTTTTTCCCCTATGTAATTAGGACAATTTTGGATAGCTTTTTTAATTTAGGTTAATTTTGATAAGCTCGTACACTATATTTGAATCCACAAGTTACATAAATATCATTATTTTGATAAAGGGTAAAATGAGATTATAATATATTTTTCTTATAATATCAAGGGCATGAAAAGATTAGGATAAGTTCTTTAACAAAGATTCCTAAAAAAAATAGCTTTGTTTCTTATGTTTTCAAGTCCCATATTTAAAATTTTAATTCAAAAATTTTAAATAAACTTAACACACCAAATTCCCATTCAAAGTTACCTTTTTCCCAACTCTAACTTTTCAATCCCCTATATATAGGGGTGTTCACGAGTCTAGCTCGAGCCGAGCTGGCCAAAAAATTCGAGCTCGAGCTCGACGAGCTGCAGGAATGTGAGCTCGAGCCAGACTCGAGCCGAGTCGAGCTCAAGCTCAAAAAAATAATTTTTTAATTAAAAAATATTTTTTTTAATTTTTTTTTGTAAAAATATTTAATTAATTTTATATTTATTCATATATTATTAAATATAGTTATAATTAAAGTCAAAAATATTATTATTTATAAATATTTTATTATAATATATCATTTTATATAAAAAATTTAATAAACATTTATTTATATATATACTAATTAAAAATTATTTTTTTATTCCGGCTCGCGAGCTGGCGAACATGCATGTTTAGGCTCGATATCAATCATATATACATTATTTCACACATTCAACAATTAAAATCATTTATTATAAATTATTTCTCATTCTCTTTCATACTTTACAATTTTTTAATTTATATTTTATTATTTTTAATTCACATAATTATTATATATACAACTATAATAATCATTTTACACATCATCAATCAACATATCAATATTGATTTGACATATTTACAACTTTCACACTATTTTTAAGAACATTAACAAACACCTACTATTTTCACACGAATTTCGGTAATTCACAATTTCCGAGAAAATTTTAATTTTTTTACTCAAAAACATAAACAAACATAGCCTTAGGATTTTAGTAATTAATATCTGAAATTTCTGCTGACTAGTAAATTTACCGAAATTTTTTATATATTTTATATATTTAAAATACTTTTTTACATATTTTTAATTATTTTATAGTATAAATAATATTTAAAGTGTGACCATGTTTTTAAATATTTTACAGTTACATATCAAACTATCCAACATTTTTAATTTAATTTCCATATAATCCACAAATTGTCAAATTTTCAACATAGCCCATCTTTCAAGTCTGCTCTGCACCCCAAACAAATGCTGCATATATATATATATATATATGTATATAATGTATATACATATATAGTTATAGATACAAAAATAGATATAAATATAGATAGCCTCAAACCGTACAAAAAATTAACACCCCCTTGCCTTAATTCTTTAGTTGTTTGATTCAGGCAACTAAAGTATGTTGTTTCCTTACCCACTTCCACTCATCTTTCTCATCACTATAGCTAGCTTTTGCCTATTTGCAGTTATAAATTAAAGCACTTTTTTCCCCATGAAAATTGGTGCTAATTATATACTGTCATGCACGAGTAATTAGTTTCAACTGATTTTTTATTTGTGATTATTATTGCACCATAAATAAATTTTAACAAGCAAGAAAATGTGAAATCAATTTCCAGTTATCTTTCACATAATTTTACAGGGTCAAAATTCTATTTTGACAAACAGCTCCTGGATTTTATAACCCATAATTCTAATTCCACTTCTTTCTAATGATAGATGAGGAGTTATTTAGTTTGGATTGAACTAAATGGAAAATCTTTTATGAATTGAACAATTATTCTCACCTGTTTAGGAAAATTAATATTAATGGAGTAGGAAGTTTTGAAATTTATAAATACATTATAACTTTTAATAAATTATGGGAGAACTGATTATTAAACTTTACAAATTATGAAAATAACAAATCTAATGCAAATCATATTGTGTTTCCCATTTTTTATGTTTTGTAAGAAAATACCTATTCCCCACTTAATAATTCCTTCATCAAAAATTAAAGCTTAATAATTTTATATTATACATATTGTTCATAGACTAATTTTGACATTGATAAAATAATTATTATTTTAGGGTAATTTTGAATTTTTTTAATTTCTAAAAGAATGTTATTGGTTAATTAATATTTATATGTGATGTGTATATATTTTCAGAAATTAATTCGAATAAACCCGCCCATTAATATGGCAATTCTATTAAGTAATATATATATATATATTATATGATATTTTGTATAGTATAAAATTTGTGTAGGGTTTAGGGTTTCAGTGGCCACATGTCCAATAAGTACCACCATCATTTTATCACAAAAAGAGTTGAACAAAATCCTGCTACTTTGAAAGCAATCCCAATTACATTCCTTACATAGACAATAATAAATTAAATACATTAAATGGGAGTCTGAATTTGATAGAAATATATGATTATGTCCTGAATTTGAAAAATGTCCACGTATTCAAGAAGTCCCACTATATATATATATATGATTGAGATATTGAAATATTCCGTACTCCAAATCAGAATATATCTCCAAATCAGAATACCAAATCATAATATATCTCCAAATCAGAATACAAAATTAGAATATGTGCTTTGGTACGATTCATGAGTACGAATTTTTATGGTCCCATGTTTTGATAGAGACTTAAAACAATAATAACATCTTGAACTGTATTTAGTACTTCTTTTATTACATATTTATCAATTCAAAAAGATTAAGTACGTGTAACTAGTATACATTTAGAAAATAAATAAAATAATGCTAAATATATATATATATATATTATTTTAAAGGAAATAGGAGTAGTATAAAATTAAGAATAATGATGTTTATATTTTTTATGACAATTGAAAACTCGTGGTTTTTATTTTTATGGTGCGGATTGTGTAAATCTCATTTTTTTTATGTATTTGCAAATAAAAAAGATAATATTCTTTGCTCATAGCTTATAAGTTTACTAAGATAAAAATACAGTTTTTCAGAAAAAACCAACCCACAATCAATACGACAAGAATATTTTTTTTAAAGAATAATTGAACCTATAATCAAAATTACAAGAATGCATTTTTTTTCTTCGTAAGAATGCAACTCAAATCAATACGACAATGTTTACATTTTTTCAAAAAAGAATCAATGGACTTGACAAAATTGAGCCCACCAAATAATTTTCCGCCAATAAGAAGTGGCAATAACTACCGTACAACCACAGTTAAAAATTTAACCAGAGTTAATTTATCTAACCCCACACACACATTGCGTATTGAGTTGATTGTCCTATTTAACTCCCTCCATCCTACAGCAAGAAAGCATGCCCACCAACTGCTCTACCTTTAGCCTAAACAAAAATTCCCAACAGAATACTCCTTTCCAACGTCACCTCTTTCATTTTCCGGCGGAAGGTTGTTACCCACCGGCGGTTTCTCTGAAGATGTATTTGCTCCATTTGTTATGTTTAAGTAAGAAACCCAAAAACTGATGAGTATTTCAATGCATTTGCTTTTAAAGTTGTCTCGTTTTAAGGTCATGTTACAAAGCTGGACTGAAATTTGCATTTAAACACTTTTTTTTTCCCTTGGACTATTTCTAGAATTTGAGATGTGTTGAAAAGTCATAAGTATGAGGAAGATGTATAAGTTTGTTTATGTTTTGAGATAAAATTTTGAATTTTTTTGGGAATTGTGTATTATGGAAATTCGTGTCAAAATGATAGTTGTTTGTTTATATTTTTAAAGATAGGTTGAAAGTTGTAAAATATGTCAGATGTGAGAGGTTGATGGATGATGTATAAAATAATTGTGTTGTTTGTGTATATAATGATTATATGAATAAAAAATAAAGAAATATAGATAAAATATTGTAAAGTATGAAAGATAAAATGAAATAATTATTGATTTGATTGGTAAATGTGTGAAAGGTTGTATGTATGATTAATAGTTAGATATATAATAGATTGGAAAGTAGAGTTGAAAAAAATGAAAATATAGATGAAAATTTGTTGTGTTTTTGAATTTTGTGATTTAAAAAGTTGAAAATGAATTTTGAAAATATAAACAAACAAGGCCTAAATTAAGTATATGTCCGCTTTCATTTTGCAGGTCAAACAACTGGTTCACATGAGACTAGAGGATGAGGATCCAAGTTGAAAAGAGTTACAGCCTTGTAAGTGCTCCTCAATTTACGCATAATTTATAGTGAAACTTAAAATTATTTTAGAGGTTTATTAGTAGATATTATATTATTCATTTCAAGTGTATGTGGTATATATTAGGTTTCTAATAATTGAATTTTCCTCATAACTTATTTAATTAGAAATGACATTTTCTATAATTATAGTTAAAAACTTAAAATTATCTATGCGACAATCACATGAATTATCACAAAAAGTACCACCACCATCATTCTATAAAATTTGTGTAGGGTTTCAGTGGCCACATGTCCATTAAGTACCACCATCATTTTATCACAAAAAGAGTTGAACAAAATCCTGCTACTTTGAAAGCAATCCCGATTACATTCCTTACATAACATTCAATAATAAATCAAATACATTAAATGGGAGTCTGAATTTGATTGAAATATATGATTATGTCCTGACTTTGAAAAATGTCCACATATTCAAGAAGTCCCACTATATATATATATATATATATGATTATACATACAAAACTGATTGAGATATTGAAATATTCCGTACTCCAAATCAGAATACCAAATCATAATATATCTCCAAATCAGAATACAAAATCAGAATATGTGCTTTGGTACGATTCATGAGTACGAATTTTAATGGTCCCATGTTTTGATAGAGACTTAAAACAATAATATCTTAATTCATACAAATGAAAATTAATTTTGTCCTAATTAATTATTCATACAATCATACTTATTATTTATTTTAAGAAAGCCCAAACTAAAGAAAGTCCAATTGATGTGTAGGCCTCGGCCCATGACAGAAAATCTGGGCGGCATTATAGTTATTAATATGTCTAGGGACCTGTTTGCAATTGATAACTAGTTGAGTTATAAAAGATAGGTTTCTAGGGTTCGAGTTCATTCTTTGTATACATTTTTTTCTCTAGAGCTCATTTTATCTCTTCTCATATTAATTCCAATAGTAAGGCAGATTAGTTTAGTCTGGGACTTCTGAATCACTTTTATTAAATGTTAATTGGTGAATGTACTAAATTACATCTTTTTGTTTGTACAGCTACTTACGGGAAACCTCTATTAGCAGCCCGCGATCCCAAGTGTTCAGCAAAAAAATGCGAAAGCATTGCACAAGCAGGTACTTAGTTTTGTTTTCAAATCTTCTATCTACTTGAAGCTACTTATTTAGTAGTTGAATTTTCTTGATCTTTGATCAAATATTCTCTATATATATTATGATAGAATGCTTTCACAATTAAGTCGAACTACGGAAAAGAAGAGAGAAGAAATCAATTACATTTTCCCTGAAAAAGGCGGTTATAGGGAGCTTTCTGAGATTGCGGAACAAGCCAAACGACGTACAGAAGTTGCAAGGTATTCAATCTATCCTCTTGACTTTTTTTTACTTCTTTTTGCCAACTTAAGACTATGGATCATTATCATCAACTTAGAAAAATAATGGCCCTTTAATTTAAGTATGATAAAATGTCTTAAGTAAACCGTTTGTTTGACAGGGAATGGAATCTAAAATGGGAATAAGATTTCTGGTAATTTGATTACTAGAAATCTGATTCCATTAATAGTGTTTGGTTTCTACAAAAAAATTGGGTAAGGATATATATATTTTTTTTCTTTTTTATATTTTGTTCAAATACATATAATAAAGAATAGAATCTAAAATTAAATACTTTGACATAAATACCCTTAATTTAAATCATATTTGTATAATCTAATTATAAATTTTATGACAAAGTAGAATATTTGATATTATATATATACATAAGTGTATATACATATATATATTTAATTTGGTTAAATAATAAAGAATAAATAAGATATCAATTTGGTTCTATTGCATTATCCTCTTTTAGAAAAATGATAATTAAATTGAACATGCTTATTTTTTATTTACATATTGTTCGACTTTTAAAAAAATTACATGTATGCATTTTTCATATACCAATGCATTGATAATTATTTTAAGTCGGAAACATATTATTGTTAATAAATAAAATATATTAATCATATGTGACCAACAACCATTTCAAAAGTACTATCGCAAAAACAACATAGCAATTTTTCAATTTCATTCAATAAATAAATATCAAATAAAATAAAATTACGATCTATTTTGACAATGAAAATATTCTAAATAAATTAAAAATACGAAACTATTTCTTCATAAATAATAACTTAAATGAAATGAAAAAATAAATAACTATTTTGTTGATTTTGTATTATATTTGATATAAGGGTAGTAATGACATTAAAGTAGTGCATTTATGATTACCTTGATATGGTAATCACATTACCTTCATAAAACAAGGTAATGTAATTCACTTATTTGAGATGATAATTCCCATATTTTGGGAATTAGATTGCATTCCATAATATCAATAAAAAATACCAAACAAGGTTATTTGATTTTTGGGAATCATATTCCCCATTTTGATTCCATTCCCTTGACAAACAAACAAAGCCTTATAGTAATGTGAACTGATTAAATAAATTTGAACAAAAAAGAAAATTATTGGTAATATATCAGTTTAATTTTCGGAACAATTCAATCAATTCGTTGATCTCTTGGCTCGAATTAGTGATCCAAATAAAATAAAAATATCGACTACACCAATATATATTGAAATATTTATGTACCCAATTTTTATTATGAAGCTTATTGTATTAACTATTTATAAATAGATGATTATACTATTGTGTTTGGATAGTATGATAAATAAAGTATATATAAAAAGAGTTTGTAAATTTTTTGAATTGGTCTTAAATTTAAAGAGGTAGTGTAGGCTGACAATTAAAGGTGTCAAGCATGATTTGTAGTACTAAATGCTTTGGAAGAATGCGCATATTTTAACCGTTGATAGTAGATTGAACCGGTCCATGCGTAATGGTTATGACGTTTGCTTGATTACCGGTGATAGTAGACTGAACCGGTCCATGCGTAGTGGTTATGGCGTTTGCTTGATCACCAGAGATAGTAGACTAAAACGGTTAATGCGTAGTGGTTATGACGTTTGCTCTATCAACTAGACTCAATCGGTCCATGCGTAGTGGTTATGGCGTTTGCTTGATCACCAGTGATAGTAGACTAAAATGTCCATGCGTAGTGGTTATGACGTTTGCTTGATCACCGGTGATAGTAGACTCAATCAGTCCATGCGTAGTGGTTATGGCGTTTGCTTGATCACTGTTGATAGTCAAATTTGTTTTATAACAAAAATGTGTTGTTCTGGCAGTTGCGCATCTATTCATTTAAATTTAATTTAGACAACAATAAATATAGAGATAATAAAATTATATGCCCTAAACAATAAGTATAAAAATTACTTAGTACGGTCTATCCTCAAAACCCACAAAAAATACTACTAAATTGGTAGAATGATATTCTTTAAACTTCTTGATAAATTCGAATGATATCTCGCCCAGAAGATCGACTTTTTAGGCCTACCATTGTCCTGAGATATTTGAACGTTAAAATTGATCTTCTAAGAAAAAAATGCAAATATGACTTACCCGTGATCCTTCAAGTAAGGTTTCCAAGTCACCGGTCCACGAGAGTCACTGCATAAAACAAAGTCGAAATTTCTGTATTACTAATGATATTAGAATATCCTTACCCATGCAACAAAAAAAATATTATTAATAAAAATGAGCCCTAACTTACTTTTCCACAGTTGATCGGAAAGTTTATACATTTCTTGAAAATTCTAAGTTTATACATTTCTTGAAAATTCTTAGATTCTGCCATGGTCAGGCCAATGAATAGTAACCTGAATAGCTTCATTTGTCCTTGCTCGCTCCACCTTCGATCCTCATGTAACTTCATTTCCTTTTCTTGAAGATTTTGATCATTCGTTTGAAGATTTTGAAGATTTTCTCTATGAGGGTTTAAGACATAAAAGAAGAAGCGGTTGAAAAGAAATGGGGAAAATGGGGGACAATCAAACGTTTCTTAAAGATTTCTTCTTTGTGAACGTTGGGGAAAATGGGGGACAATCAAACGTTTCTTAAAGATTTCTTTGTGAACGTTTAAGAAATGTTTGATTGTCCCCATTATTTTTCAACCCCGTTCTTCTCTTTGTCTTTAAACCCTCACAGACAAAATTTTCAAAATCTTCAAGAATGACGAACGTTCAAAATCTTCAAGAAAAGAAAATGAAGTTACATGAGTATCGAAGGATGAGCCAGCAAGGACAAATGAAGCTATTCATGTTACTATTCATTGGCCTGACCATAGGGATGGCAATGGGACCGAAAAATATTGAAACCCGTCCCGATGAGTCCGGTTTTGGGTCCAAAAAAAGGGGATCGGGTCCGGGAATGGGAATTAAATATCAAGACTCAGCCGGGTCCGGGCGGGTCATGAGTCTAGCAATATACCCGTTCCCGACCCGGACTCGTCCCATAAATATTATTATGATTTTTTATTAATATATATATATATATATATATATATATAATGTTATTAATTTTAATTATATTAGGGTTTCTATAATTCTATTTTCTACCAACAAATCCCAATCCCCCACTCCCAAACAGCTGCTTCACCACCGCGCTCCACCACCATGACCAGTAACTCATCGTATCTTTTACCATCCCGTTTATCACTTTGCTTGTTTATTGGATATTTCTTTTTATTTTTGAATTTAGGCTCTGTTTGTTTGACAGGTAATGGAATCTAAAATGGGAATAAGATTTCTGGTAATTTGATTACCAGAAATCTGATTCCATTAACAGTGTTTGCTTGTCTATAAAAAATTGGGCAAGGATATATATATTTTTTCCTTTTCATTAACAGTGTTTGCTTGTCTATAAAAAATTGGGCAAGGATATATATATTTTTTCCTTTTTTATGTTTAGTTCAAAAACATATAATAAAGAATGGAATCTAAAATTAAAAACTTTGACTTAAATACCCTTATTTTAAACAATATTTTATAATTTAATTATAAATTTTCAACCATAGTAGAATATTTGATATTATCTATATACATAAGTGTATATACACATATATATTTGGTTAAATAATAAAAAATAAATAAGATATCAATTTGGTTCAATTGCATTATCTTCTTTTAGAAAAATAATAATTAAATTGAACATGCTTATTTTTTATTTAGATAATGTTTGACTTTTAAAAATATTGATACATATATGGATTTTTCATATATCAATGCATTGATAATTATTTAAGTCGGAAATATATTATTGTTAATAAATAAAATATATTAATCATATGTGACCAACAACCATTTCAAAAGTACTATCACAAAAACAACATAACAATTTTTCAATTCATTCAATAAATAAATATCAAATAAAATGTAAATGATCACGATCTATTTTGACAATAAAAATATTCCAAATAAATTAAAAATACGAAACTATTTCTTCTGAAATAATAACTTAAATGAAATGCATAAATAAGCAACTATTTTTGTTGATTTTGTATTAAATTTAATTAGGGGTAGTAAAGGCATTATATTGTATTTATGGATTACCTTGATATGGGAATCACATATACCTCAATAGATAAGGTATTGTGATTTCTTTATTTGAGATGATAATTTCCATATTTGGGAATTAGATTGCATTGCATAATCCAATAAAAAATACAAAATAAGGTAATTTGATTTTTGGGAATTATATTCCCTATTTTGATTCTATTCCCTTCACAAACAAACGAAGCCTTAGAGATAATTAAATGAGTTTTCATATGTTCATATGAATGATTTAAGTCTTTTTGATTGTATTTTGATGTGTGTTTAGAGTTTAAATTCGTTTGGTGGTATGTACATTGTTTTGAATGTTTTTGTTTAGATAAAAAGGAAAAAATTGAATTTGTACCGGGTTCGGGACGGGTAGGACCCAGACTCGTGGGAAATGGACGGGTCCAGGATGGGTCTGGGTAGTGACCGGGTTCGGGACGGGCCCGGGTCTTAAAATTTTTGAACGGGACGGGTCTCGAGTCTTGCATTACCTGTCCCGAACCCGTCCCATTGCCATCCTTACCTGACCAGGGCAGAATCTAAAAATTTTCAAGAAATGTATAAACTTTTTAATCAACTGTGGGAAGCTAAGTTAGGGCTCATTTTTATTAATAATATATATATATATATATATATATATATATATATATATATATATATTTGTTGCATGGGTAAGGATATTCTAATATCATTAGCAATACAGAAATTTCGACTTTAGTTTATGCAGTGACTCTCGTGGACCGGTGACTTGGAACCTTTACTTGGAAGATCGCGGGTAAGTGATATTTGCATTTTTTTTCTTAGAAGATCAATTCTAACGTTCCATATCTCAGGACATAACGATGGTATGCCTAAACGTCGATCTTCTGGGCGAGATAGCATTCGAATTTATCAAGAAGTTTAAAGAGTACCATTGTACCAAATTAGTAGTAATTTTTGTGAGTTTTGATGATAGACCGTAATTTTTATACTTATTGTTTAGGGTATATAATTTTATTATCTCATATTTATTATTGTCTAAATTAAATTTAAATGAATAGATGCGCGGCTGACAGAACAACACGTTTTTGTTCTAAAACAAGTCTGTCACCGGTGATCAAGCAAACGCCATAACCGCTACGGGATGCCCTACTAATAAAATTTGTCATATTCATTCCTCAACATATTTGCTCAATTGTAATTTAGTATTTTTTAATGACGACATATTATTTTGAATTTGTTTAAATATTCAATTATCTCATTGTTGTTGAAATTAAATGAGTAACTTAAAGCATTTCATTACACATTCGTCATTACACATTCATTATACAATTAAATTGTTTTATTTTTATCGGATAAACAACGTTTTCTGTATTTTAACAGTCGTGAAAACTCTACAAACCCAAAGGCTTACGCTTTTGGGGATAATTGTTGCTGGTACATATATTATGTACGAGGGTCAATGATTTCAAAACCGGACCGGATTGGCCGGTCCGGCCGGTTTAACCGCCAACCGGTCATTGGGCTGGTCCGGTCTCGGTTGGTTCAAGTGTTTTGCCCTCTTTTTTCATGTTAAAAATATTATAGAATTGGTATGTCATACACATGGTTTGAACCCTTAACCTCCTCATTGAAGTCAAATACACCCACCACTAAGCTATGAAGAATTTATTGATATAATGATTACCATTATAAGATATATATGTTCAAACACTTATTTTAGTATTTAAAAATATATACTACATTGAAGAACTTTTTGGATTAAATATTTTTATAAAAATGTTTTATCCTTTTTTTTGAAAGTTTTGAGTTCAAAGGGTGACATTAATAAAAATACATATTATTCTTTTTTTATATTAGACTCAAATTTATTTATTTATAAAACTAATATATATATAGTCCGGGTCAACCGAGTTTTTTATACTGGTCCAACTAGGGGTGAAAATTTAGCTCGATATTCAATACTCGACTCGAGCTCGATCGCTAAAAGCTCGGTTCGAGCTCGGTTCGATAAATTATCAAACCAAGCTTAAACAACATTTTGTGTTTGATAAATTTTGAAGCTCGACTCGAGCTCGGCTCGATAAGCAAAAAATAACAAAAACATGTACAAAATATTCAAACTACTCGAGCTCGACTCGTGATCGACTCGATTAAAGCTCGTTTGAGCTCGGCTCGATGAACAATCAAACCAAGCTCAAACACAATTTTCAAAACTCGATTGTAATTCAAACAAGCTTGAACATCCATGCGTTCGGCTCGACTCGACTCATTTTCACCCCTAGGTCCAACCGATCGAACCAGTGAGCCAATGACCCAGTAAATTATCCGGTTCGATCACTGGTCCGGTTTTAAAAACATTGACGAGGGTTACTTCGTTTTACCCAACACGACTATAAAAACATGCAAAAAAGCTTTTCTTCCCGCCCTTCTATCTATGTTGGGCGGGTTGATTATTTTACTTGTTTTCCACAAAATTGTAAATATATTCATGGAGAAGCGTAGTATTTTGGACCAAAATTTATTCAATTTGAAACAAATTAGTGTGGGTGAACAAAAAGACAAACAACCCCAGCGCGAAATGGACCGGTGGATGCTCATGATATGTCTCATACTATTCGGAATGGCGATGGGAGCCTCTAGCTTTGCATTGTCTGTAGGAAATTGGGTAGGATATTGAATGTATAGTTCTCCTTTTTGATTCAAACATGGTAGTCGCTGGTTAATTCTCACCTAGGCATTTAGTTCAAAATCTTACTTTTATGTCAATTACTTAGAATAATTTGAATTCATAAAGAAAATATGTAAGGTGTTTCATTTTTTGTTTGTTGTAACCAAATTTTTGAGATTGTTGTAATAAAATTCGAGATTATGACATAAAAGAATTTAAATCTCCAAATATAGTAAATAATTATTTATAGATATCTACGTAAGCATAAGGAATATTTTGATCTACTGAGCATGGACTTATAATCGTATTTGATTGTAATTGTAAGAAGTGAATATATGTAATAATTGTTTGATTGTTTGGTGTACGAATTATACATTTAAAGTATTACGATTTGTGTCAAACATTTAACTCATGTATGTAATGAGTGAAAATACTATATAAATAAGTCATTATCTCTTCAATAGTGTATTATGTACAATCTACAAAACTATACTTTTTTTCCTTTGTAAATACAAAAATCGACTTGACATGGTCACATTACGACCAAAAACAAATGGAAAAAAAATAAAATCTAGTTATTAATTGATTACATCTATATAACTATAAATTGACAATTGTTCATTTAAAAATAAATTATGTATAATAATTCAAATATATGAACACTTGTCAATCACATAATTATGTGACACCATTATATTATATCATTGAGGTATAGACTACCACATAAAAATCACAATAATATTGCGACATAAGAAATTGACTAAAAATCCATTTTGTAAAAACATAGTCAGAAAACCCTTGTTAAATCTTTACAATTTACCAATTTTTTTAAGAATATATAAGCATATATTTATTATATTAATATGTGATCTTTCATTATTTTACATTTTTCTTCTATTTAGTTTTTTAGCTTATAATAAAAAAAATTCATGTTTACTCACCTTATCTTTTTTCCCGTTGCATAAGTTGTCTAACGCTCACCTTTGGAAAACAAAGACTTGGAGCCGCAACTCGCTTTTTAATTTTTGTTTATCATCGTCCCTCGCCCTTAAATGAGGACATGGAGCTAGGCCTGGCATTGGGTGGGCCGGACCCAGACCCAGACCCAAAACTTTGGGTCTAGACCAAGACCCAATGTTTTGGGTCTGGACCCAGACCCAAAACTTTGGACCCATTGGGTCTGGGTCTAGACATAGACCCAATTAATTTTATTTTTATTTTTATTTTTTATAATTAAAATTTATGTAATATATATTATAAAGTATATTTTATTATATAATTTAAATATTACCATTGAATACATTTAGTCATTGAATACATTTAACCATTGAATACATTTAAATATGATTTGTAAAATATATTATATTATATTTTATTAGAGTACCTCAATATTGAATACAAAATATATATATATATATAGATAACATATTAAATCTAAAATAGAATTATTTGTTTATATAATATATTATATGTATGTATATATATCATATATATATATGTATCTATACAATGTTGGTTTCAAAATCTTGAAGAAAAAAAAGTAAGTGAGAATGAAGATCGAAAATTGACGCCGGCGCCTCGCCGGCGACTGATGGCGGCGGCGCGCCGGCGACTAAGACGGCAGCTGTTATATATATATATATATTACTTATTTGAATTTTAGTTATGGACACATATATCATATATATATATATATATTTGATTTTGAAACGTTGAGAGAGAAAAGAGAAGAAAGAGATGGCGGCGGCGGGTGCCGGCGGTGATGGCGGTGGATGCGGGTGGCGGGTGACGGCGGCGGGCGGAGGCGGCGGGTGGTGGTGGTTGTGAGGTGTTTCAAAAGTGTGTATTGTTTGAAGAAGATTAGGGTTTTCAAAGGTAACAATATAAATATAATGTATTACTTGGGCTTATGTTTTAGTTTTGGGTCTAGTTTTGGGTCTGGCTTATTGTTTGGGTCTGGGTCTGGGTCTAGACCCAAACTTTTGGGTCTGGGTCTGGGTAAGACCCACCAATTGACAGGCCTACATGGAGCCTCCGCTACTCTTTTACCTTATGTTGCTACTCACCCTTAGCACCCCCACTTAGAGTCGCTGCCTCTTTAGGTCGACGTTGACCTTTTTATTTTTTATGTTATTAATGTGTGTTTTGGAATGGTTGAATTTCGAGAGCAATAAGGGTCCTTCGAAGGCAGTATGGGTCCCCTTTTCTCGCACATGCATGAATGCAAAACCTAGGTGTCAATTCAAACCATCACATTTCGACAATAGAGAGTGTAGCTAATATTCATATGTTTATTATATTACAATATGTTCTTATATTTCTTTGTTCCTTGTTTATAGTTTAGGGTTTACTTGTTTACCAAATATATGTAACTCTATTAACTATACTACACAAAGATTATATTATAAAAAGATAGTAGTCTTAGTGCCTTTAAATAAGAAATCTGGATTTTAATTAAATCTTACAAATATGATTTGGGAACTGAAAAAAAAAAAACACTACTCTAGTAGGAAATGCAAACACGATTTATATACTCTTATTTGTAAAACAAGTTTAGTCTTATACAACTATAAAGTTTAACATAATAAATTGTGGATGATAACAATATAATATGTTTTAGTTTAATATGATACAAACCCACATAAGTGTTCAATATATATGAACAAATACGTGCTATAAAATATTAAAATACCTTAGTATGAACTTATATGATATTTATTTATATGTCCGTAAATTTCACTTTTCTCATTAAGCAAGTAAAGAATGGGCCACATTACTATGCAATAAATATGCGCAAAATGATGGAAGTAAAGCTTTAGATGGAAGCTCTCAAAGATTGTTGTAACAAACATAAAACATAAGCTCAACAGTGTTAATTTATTCAAAATTTGAAAAAAAAATCATATTAAAAGTTTGTGGCGCTTGTCAAACACTAAAACGAACTTTGACTCTTACTAAACGTCTGAAGAACATAAGCTTTGTGAAGATAACTAGGATAAAAGTTTTGAACACTTCATTAAAGTATGATTTAGGCATAACGCTTATATCAGAGTTAACACAACGTAATTAATTTGTAGACTTCTTTTTGTTAAGAGTTTTAATACTCACAGTAAGTACTCAATTGCTTTTGTTTTACGCTAATCTTGTGATGTATACTTTGTTGTGAATGTATAAGCCTAAAACGAACAAAGCAAATATTAAAAGTAAATTATACAAAACTTTGTAAGGTTCATCGGGTGTATCTAATCTCAATTATGTCGTTCTTCTCCTTTATCACTTGGTGAAATTTACTATAATGATACATAAAGCTATTAAAAATTAATTCTTATTATTGCCATTTTTAGTATTTATTTTGCATTTTATTTAATCTCCAAATGTTCTAACCAACCTAGACCGTACCTTCTTCCTTCACTACCGCCCCTACACGAAATCTCTTCAACTCAGCAACATTTTTTTGATCGAACGATCAATCACAATCATTATTCGATCCGTAAGTCTCCGTTTCTCTCCATACCTTTGCATACATCATCGTGTTTTCATGTGTATATGTTTAGTCAATTGATTATTCTTTTCTATCTAATTGTTTTGATAGGTGTTATTTACCAATTCTGTGAATCAAATTAGTAAACTTTAAATGGGGTGCACTGTTAGAGAGAAACATATAGGTACTAATCGAAGAACCCGATCGGCAAAACCTGAACCCGATCATCCTACCACCACTAATACGAACTGTAATGTGGATAAATCATCGAATGCAAAATTGGGAATTAAACCGAAAAATTACCATATGGCCCTCAATCGATTGACCCAAAACCCAAATTCTGTTTTCGATGATAATGGTTGGGGTTATTGCACCGAGGAGCAGTTAGAGGAAATATTGTTAAAAAATCTGGAGCTGTTGTATAATGAGGCTTTGAATAAGCTTGTTGCATTGGGTTATGATGATGAGGTGGCTTTGAATGCTCTTTTGAGGAATGGGCATTGTTATGGTGGGATGGATGTTTTGACTAATGTTTTGCATAACTCTCTGGCTTATCTGAATAGTGGTGATAGTAATGGGGGTAATAGTGAAGAGCCCGAGCCGGGATTTACAGACTTGAGGCAGCTCGAGGAGTATTCCCTTGCTGAAATGGTTTGTCTATTGCAACAAGTGAAACCCCATTTGAGTAAAGGTGAATCTATGTGGTGTTTGCTGATGAGTGATCTCCATGTTGGCCGTGCTAGCGTGATGGAAATTCCGGTTTTGCCCTCGGCTAGTAGGGGCGGGAGCGGGAATGAGTGTGAGAGTGCCTCGGCAAGTGGAAGTGCCACCCCGAAGAATGTGGGACCCATTGGGGTTTCTCCGGCTTTGTGTAGGTTTCATAGCGGTTGGGGGTTTGGGAATAACGGGACGTCCCACTATCCGATGAGTGGGATGAATGGATTTCAGTCATGTGCATCGGAAAAGGCTTTACCGAGGGAGATTGAGTGTCCAAAGAGATTTAACCTCAGCCCTTCGATGAAGAACCTCTTGAAGAGGAATGTTGCAATGTTTGCTGCAGGATTTAGGGCAAATTTGAAGCAGTTCCACAGCCAATCTCAGGCTTGCCACAGTTCTTTGTCTAGTAGGAATTCATCACGGAACGAGGAATCCCATGATGTAGTAAATTCAGTTATGAGCAAATTACGTGACTTGAATATAAACGAGAGTACAGAAAAAGCGGCATTGGATCAAAAAGACGAAACGATCCTAAATTTGGTTCGTCAGATAAAGGACTTAGAGAAACAAGTGAAGGAACGTAAGGAATGGGCCCACCAGAAAGCGATGCAAGCTGCGAGAAAGCTGAGTCATGATTTGACCGAACTTAAGATGTTAAGAGTCGAAAGAGACGAGATACAGAGACTGAGGAAAGGGAAACAAACGCTCGATAAAACGACCATGGATAGACTATCTAACATGGAGGATGCACTTAGGAATGCAAGTGCTCAAGTGGACCGTGCAAATGGTGCTGTTAGAAAGCTTGAAATCGAGAATGCAGAAATTAGAGCAGAGATAGAGGCGTCTAAGTTAAGTTCTTCTGAATCAGTCACGACTGGTTTAGAAGTTGCAAAGAGGGAGAAAAAATGGCTTAAGAGGCTTTTGGTGTGGGAAAAGCAGAGAACGAAAATGCAGGAGGATATTGCTGAAGAGAGACGGAAGATTGCTGAGTTGGAGGATGAGTTGGCTCGGGTTGAGGCAGATACAAAGGAGGCTGAGGTATGTATGTTATATTGAAGCCACTTTCGTGTACTGGTGATCAATTTTCATTTGCTAGAGAATGCTTTCATATGTTAGTTCTTTGATGTTTTGACGCTAAGGGTGTGTTTAGATCGAGTGATTTGGATTTGGGGAGGGGATTTGGAGGAAGGATTTGAAATGACACCTAAAATGGAGTCATTTGAAATCCATTGTAGTTATGGGGAAAATAACTCAAAGTGAATGTCGAGTGATTTGAAATCCACAATTTAGGATACATCCAAACGAACTTCATGGATTTGTTGACAAATTTGAAATCCATAGATTTCAAATCCTTCAATCCAAACACGCCCTGATATTACCCAAGTTTTTTCCCCAGACATTAGTGTAGTAGGCACAATGTTTCACTTGGCGTCTTCCCACTGTCTGTGAGAGTAATCCGATGAGTTTTTTGAGTATGAAGTCATCTTTTTTTCTTTTTAGGCTTGAGACACATTTATGTAATGTTAAATATATGATGTGGTCTTGGTTCAATCAATATTATTTTACATAATTCATTGGTTCTGTGATCTATATGGTTACTTTGCTTCTGTATTGCATTGTTTCTCTTGGGGGGTTGTCTTTGATGAAAAAGTTCATATGCAATTATGCTCTAACTCTACAAATTGCCTACTTTCCTTTTGTCTTAGAAGAACATTTATCATTGATATTGTTTACCATATACAATCAAATCTTCTTCTCTGAGTCTTTTCTACCAATTAGTTTGTCAGTGAACAATAATCAGGTATGTACAAATCTCAAATTGATCATGTTCCATCAATCATTAAGCTCGTATAAATCATCATATTGTGGTGTTTTTTTTTTTTTCAAATGCTTACAATTCACTTATAATATGATGTGTTTTTCAAATTCCATATGAAAGGAAAAATGGAGGCACGAGCATAAATCCAAAGAGCTAATCCTCACACAGCTGGATGAGGAACGCCGCCTAAAAGAAGCTTCCGAGGCTAACAACAAAAGAAAACTCGAGGCATTACATTTAAAGATCGAAATAGATTTCCAGCGCCACAAGGACGATATCCAACGCCTTGAGCAAGAATTCACACGCCTTAAAGACTCTCCAAAATACCCAGAAACCGAAAATCAGTACAATGATATATGGACAGATAATATGAACCGTGTAAACACACAAAGAGAGACCATTGCTAGGCTTCTTCATGAACTCGATCAACTCGAAGATTGTGAAGAAAATGAGGTGAGCTGTGATAGGGAATGCATGATTTGCAGTAAAGACGAAGTTTCTGTTGTTTTTCTTCCTTGTGCTCATCAAGTTATATGCGCTAATTGTAATGAGGGTTATGGGAAGACGGGTAAAGCTATATGTCCGTGTTGTCGGGTTAAAATCGAACAAAGAATTCGGGTTTATGGCGCGAGTTCATAATTGGGATCACAGGTTTTTTTTTTTTTTTTTTTGGAAAGACATATTTAAAGGGAGAATTGTGGATTAAGGGTGTTTTGGATTAATCTGGTTTACATGTGTGTTTTGGTTTTTTTGAAGAGAATTTGGTTTACATGTCTTAAAGTGTGCTTATTTGAATTAGCACATTAGATTTGTATATAATGGTGTGTTTGGATCGAAGCATTTGAAAACTATGAATTTCAAATTCATTGACAAATTTATTTAGGGTGTGTTTGGATCGAACGATTTGAAATCCATGGATTTCAAATTCATCGACCAATCCATTTAAGTTCGTTTGGATTAATTCATGTTACGATGGATTTCAAATCCCCTGTCATTCACTTTGACCTATTTTCTCCATAATTACGGTGGATTTCAAATGACACTAAAAGTCATTTCAAATTATTCTTTCAAATCCCCTCCCCAAATCCAAATCACTCAATCCAAACACACCCTTAAGTTTATTTGGATGAATTCATGTTATGATGGATTTCAAATCCATTGACATTCATTTTAAGCTATTTTCACCATAACTATGGTGGATTTCAAATGACTACATTTTAAGTGTCATTTCAAATCTTTCCTCTAAATCTTCTCCACAAATCTAAATCACTCGAACCAAACAGGCTCTAAGTGAATTGCAACAGGTTGTCCATTTGTATTTTGTTTTTTTTAAGGATCCGGGTCAAACCTGAATGGGTAAAAGGTGGCAAGATGGGTGGGTTGGGTTGCAAAAGTCAATGATGTGGCCCACTTTGTGAGTGGGTTGGACTTTAAGACAAGGAACTGGGTTACTTATCAAGCCCAAACTCTGTATTACAAAATGATATGACAATGACAAAAATATTATCTCGCAACATAAAAATGTCAACTTGTTTAGGAACGAAAAAATCTAAAAGAAAAGGGCTAGTTGTAGATATATTATTCTTTGGAATGACAAATTATCTATTGGATTGGATTGCTTAAATTAATATGAATACCATATAATATATAGGATGACAAAATGAAATTGAGATCAATCTCGTTTTCAGTAGCTAACGGAATATTGTCCTTTTCAATAATGGACAACTTCAACCTCAATACATTTTATGTTACATAGATTTGGTATGGCATACATATATCATACATATAGATGTGGGATGGATGATTTTTACATACCACAAAATAATACACCAAGTTTGAACTGGATATGTTATAGATTTTTTCTACTCGTCAACAATAGAATTGGAAATTGCCTTTTAGCTAACAAGATATTTTTTTTGCCCTAGGGTTTCTCTCCCATTATAATTTCTGATGTGGCCAATGGTCTTCATAATTCAGATATGAAAGAATTTAGCACTTTGAATAATTCAAATTTGATGTCAAATAAATGAGAAATTAATAATCAAAGTATTGGATTAGACATAACATTCTAAGATTGCGACCGTCAACCGTACAAGGGGTATATGTATTCGCATAAGATTATGAACTATTGTGCAAAAATCTGAACATATTGGCCATTGGGGAGGCTTTTCGTCAAAAGTCAAAATCTTTGGATCTATTTGTAATTTTTGAAAAGTTGCACCTCTGACCCACAACTTTTCATTCTTTATAATACATGCATACATCATTAATACATGCATATATCATCTATTCATTTTTTTTCTTTAACATAACGAATTTAAAAATCAAGAATTTTAAACAGAGATTAGTTTATTAAGTTAATTTTTGGAGTGGTCCTAATTCTGATATATTGATTGTTGTATCATGGTATACTCATGTTGTATGATGGGTGGGTTGGGTTGCAAAAGTCAATGATGTGGCCCACTTTATGTGTGGGTTGGACTTTAAGACAAGGAACTGGGTTACTTATCAAGCCCAAACTCTGTATTACAAAATGATATGACAACGACAAAAATACTATCTTGCAACATAAAAATGACTAACTTGTTTAGGAACAAAAAGTCAAAAAGAAAAGGACTAGTTGTCTATAAATTATTGTTTTGGGATGACAAATTGATTGGATTGGATTGCTTAAATTAATAACTCAAATTTGATATTGATTAAATGGAAAATTAATGATCAAAATATTACAATTAACGACCTAACATTGTAAGAATGCAGTGGTCAACCATACAAGAGTGTAGTATATTTTTGCATGCAATTATGAACTATTGTGCGAAAATCTAAAGATATTGGTAATAAATTGCAAAATGTGCAAATTGTGGTATCTCGTCATCATCAAAAGTGGTGCATAATTATATTAGGGAAATCAAGTAACTCGTAACTCGACTAACCAATTCAGATAATATTGTGCATCAGTTTTCACTACACTAATTATTTAAAAAAAAATGCGAACAAAGATTGAATTATTTCTTAATCCTTAGGTCGATGCTATTGTCCATCAATCGCACCTCATGATGGTTAAATTCCATATTAACTATACATAATCTAAAGACGACGTGATTTATGAAATATTTAATTCGAATTGAAAATAAAAGATGTTAACAAGGACAAGTCCTCAAATCCCATTCCATTACATATAAGTCCATCAATTTAAAACCATCATTTTTCATGGTAAAGAATAATAATGAGATAAAAAAAAAGACATAAGAGAGAGTTCTAAAAAAAATGTTTTGTTTCTTTTACTAAATATTGTGTTTATTTTTTCTTTCTTTCATAAATCGCTCTTAAACTATACTGATGTACAGATAAAGATTTGATATTTTGATTCCATTAAATTGATAAAAATGCATCTAATTAGATTTTTACAAGGGCATGTAAAATATTATTTTTTAAAATTTACATATGCTGATAGAGCTTGAACCATATAATATAATACATATGAAAATTATATTATTTTTTGTTTACGTAAGTAATCGTAGGTACTTATTAATACAGACTATGATATGAATCTGGACAGTTTTAGCTTTAATCAAGCACCTAACCATGTTTTGGTTTTTAGGGAAAATTTCTAAAATCCCTATAAAATAAATTAAAATGAAAAAAATCTATAAAAATATTTTTCAATTGAACAAATTTATCCCACAAACTCTTTATTCTGAACCCCCCCCCCCCAATTTTTAAGGTTAATAATTTTTTGAATTGCATTCATTATCCTTCATCCATTAAGTTAAAATTGATTATTTGACTTTTTTATACATTTTTTTAGTTGAAAGGTTAATTAATAAATACTGTAATAAAAGTATTATTATTTATCTTTATATATTTTAAATGTTTTATAATTTATTTTTATCAATATGGTAATCATGTAAAAATATATTTCTAATATTTAGAAAAGATTAAAAGATCTGAAATAAATTTAAGAGTAAAATTTAAATCAGTATCAATTATAGATATAAAAATGGCTTCATAATCAGTTCTTAATTTTATTTTTTTGGTAAATATAAGCAGTTGTTATCTGAAAGTCAACCAAACTGTATTATAGGAATCAAACAACTAATTCAGTAGGATGATAAGTAGATTCCTAATGGAATCTTCATAACTATTGGTGAATCTGAATGGGATAAGATTAATAATCCAAATTGATGATCTCTTATTCATCTTCATCTTGTCCATGTATATAGAATTTTAAAATAGCCATCTCTAATTTAATTATAACTTCTGTCTTTCATATAGTCAAAATTTATGTCTCTAAGTCTGCCTCTAAACCTTAAATCATTAGCCAATGAACTTTAATTATATTTCCTTAGTTATATATAATACTTTAAATAAATCGAGTCAAGCTAAAAAATTATCATTCAAATTTGTTTGAATTATAATCGAACGTTAAAAATTGAATTTTAATTTTATTTAATTGTTAATCGAATCCAATTCAAACGAACTTTAATCAATCAAAATATAAATTAGGCTAAAATAATTTGATCTTTTTCACATATTTTATTATATCTTATTATTAACGTAGCCGATCTAGCGTACGAGCTTCAAACTCATTTCAATAACATACTAGAGATTATTCATATCAAAATTAATTTAATTATTATTAAATTGGATTTAAACAATGAATTTAATATCAAATCATTAAATATCTAATAATTTACTTCGTTTTTCGGAACCTTGGAAAAGAAGAAACCTTACAAGCTTTTTCTATATATATATTCTAGAAACGTAACCAAACCTTCAAACTTTCCACCATTTTCTCTGTGTTTTTCAGAGAGAGAAATCTTTCAATCAAAATCAAAAAACTAATTAACTTTTGCAGATCGCGAAGAACTGCGAGAATGGCGTCGAAGTTTTTATCACTGGCATGCATCAGATCGAACGAGAGCGGCAATTTATCACCTCGCCCGCACTATCCTTCAATGCCCAAGTACCCTAAAGGCGTCAGCGTTTCATCAGACGAAGAAAAATTCATGCGAGGATCGGAGGCGAAGGCGCTTTTCTCGGTCACCGGAATGACGTGCTCCGCCTGCGCCGGCTCGGTGGAGAAGGCGGTCAAACGCCTCGCCGGAATCAAGGAGGCGGTGGTTGATGTTCTCAATAATCGAGCTCAGGTCACGTTTTACCCTGCTTACGTCAATGTGAGTTCGAATTTTGTACTCTATTTAGTAAATTATACAAATTGTTGGACAAATTGCATTCACATGGAGATTCAGTTGGTGGTGTATATTTTGATTATTCATTGTTTGATTTTGTTTTATTTTTATTTTTCTACGGTTTTGCTTGCAGCAACTGTATCTGTTTTTGTGTGTTTTCTGATTATTTTCATGTGTTGAGTTTTGTTGAAATTCGTTAAGATTTGTATGAGAATGAAAAAATTTATTTTGTAAGTTTTCAGTTTGCAGGCATTTTTTTTTTTGTAGACTTAGCTTTGAATTTAAGCTTACTTAGAAGCAATCACTTGCTGTCGTCATTGCAAATGCAAGTCTTGTACCAAATGAAACTTCACCTTCCTATATAGAGCTTTCTAGCTTTTGAAACTTTATTATCTCTTATTTTTTTCGTAATTTCTTAAAATGTGATGCAACTTTTACCTTCAAGTTTTAAACTTTCCCTTAATAAACTTGGTTATAGTGTTATTTCATCTTATAAGAATTTGTCTAATCCGTAAAGAATCGATTCATTGTTTTTTTTTTTCCTTAAGTGCTATTTATCTTTTACTTCTCAAAAGTATTCGGTTTGCATTAAAATCTTCGAATATAACATATTTTATTTTCTTGGGGCATCAATAGACTGGGTCACAAGCTTGGAATTATGAACCATTTTTGACAAAATAAACCAATAATAGAACTTATCAAGCTTTATTGCCTTTCTTTATGGCCCATGCACTCACGAGCTTTTTCTGAAAATCCCATCAGATATTATGTTCACCTCATCTTTTTCAAAATAGAGATGTAAAGTTGTTTCCATTTCAAACATGTTAAAGTTATTTAAAGTGAAGAGACTTGCTTATAAAGTTACTAGTTGCTCAAAGAGTTTCCTTTTTCTTAAATATCAATTTTGACCCTAAAAGTACTAAAAGGTAATAATATTTTAAGTGTTTTAGTCTGGAAACAACACAAACTTTTCTTTTTTTATATCATAATCAAGTTTTATTTGTTAAATTAGCGTTAAGTGACGGATTTAGTGACCAGTTGTTTCGTCTCTAATTTCGTATTCATTTTTATAAATAAGACGGGATATTATATCCGTCGCTAATCCGTCGCCAAGGAGAGACGGAGTCACGGAGTGGATATCCGTCATAAAATTCATCTCAGATACCCTGTACTTAAGATACCCTGTACTTAGAGACGTCTAAAATTCCGTAGATACCCTATTTTCTTGTAGTTTGATACCTATACTTAGAGACGGATTTACGTCCGTATCTAAAATTCCGTCTTTGATAACCTATACTTAGAGACGGATTTACGTCCGTCTCTAAAATTCCGTCTGATACCCTGTTTCTTTCTTGTAGTGTGATAACAATAATGCTTGTAAATGAAATGTAAATTTGTAAGCATATGATGACTTAAGTTGAAGGATAAAACCTTGGAAAACCCAAGTACTGTGTATTAAACTCACCGAATTATCCTATTTTATACTCTAATCCATCGAACGAATTGCTATATCGCAACGTGCAGGAGGAGACAATCCGTGAGACAATCGAAGATGTAGGCTTCGAAGCCTCATTGATCAACGAAGAACCGAACGAGAAATCCTCTCAAATATGTCGAATACGCATAAACGGAATGACTTGCACTTCATGTTCCACAACTGTCGAATCTCATCTGCAAGCTTTACCCGGTGTACTTGGAGCCCAAGTCGCCTTAGCAACTGAAGAGGCTGAAGTTCGTTATGATCCAAATATCTTGACCCACAAACACATATTGGAAGCTGTAGAAGATACTGGATTCGAAGCAATTCTCATTAGCACTGGTGAAGATAGGTGCAAAATACATCTACAAATCGATGGATTGCAAACATCAAATTCCATGAAAATAGTTGAGAATTCTCTTCAAGCATTACCAGGTGTTCAGGATATGAACTTCGACCCCGAGCTGAAAAAATTGTCGGTTTCTTACCAACCAGATTTGACGGGGCCCAGAAATTTTATTCAAGTTATAGAGTCAACTGGTTCGGGTCGTTACAAGGCAAAGATATTTCCTGAAGGAGGGTCAAGAGAAGCTCATAGAGACGAGGAAATAAAAAAATACTACAAATCTTTCATGTGGAGTCTTGTTTTCACGATTCCTGTGTTTTTAACGTCGATGGTGTTTATGTATATCCCTGGTATCAAACATGGGCTGGAAACTAAAGTAGTAAACATGCTTACTGTTGGGGAGATTTTGAGGTGGATATTGTCTACACCGGTTCAGTTCATAATCGGTCGACGTTTCTATATAGGCGCTTATAAAGCGTTAAGACATGGGTCGGCAAATATGGATGTTTTAATTGCACTAGGGACAAATGCTGCGTATTTCTATTCGGTTTACTCGGTGTTAAGAGCAGCTACTTCTCAAAACTTCGAGTCGACTGATTTCTTTGAAACGAGCTCAATGCTAATTTCTTTTATACTGTTGGGCAAGTATTTGGAGGTTTTGGCAAAGGGAAAAACTTCTGAAGCCATCGAAAAGCTCATGGACTTAGCCCCTGAAACGGCTACTCTTTTAACCCTCGATAGTGAAGGAAATGTGTTGAACGAGGAAGAAATAGACAGTCGGTTGATACAAAAGAACGACGTTATGAAAGTCGTCCCTGGTGCTAAACTGGCTTGTGATGGTTTCGTTATATGGGGACAAAGTCATGTTAATGAAAGCATGATTACTGGAGAATCTAGGCCTGTTGCAAAACGGAAAGGTGACATTGTGATTGGAGGGACGTTGAATACAAATGGGGTTCTTCATATTAAGGCGACAAAAGTTGGATCAGAAAGTGCTCTCGCTCAAATCGTTCGACTGGTCGAATCAGCACAAATGGCGAAAGCTCCAGTCCAAAAATTTGCTGATCGTATTTCCAAATTCTTTGTTCCTTTAGTACGTATATATATAACCGCTTTATTCGTTTTTATTCTTTTTAGAACGGTTAGATGGGTACGAAAGTTTGATGATCGTTGTGATTCAGGTGATATTTCTTTCGTTTGCGACTTGGTTCGCCTGGTTTTTGGCGGGAAAGTTAAACGGGTACCCGAAATCTTGGATACCTTCGTCTATGGATAGCTTTCAGCTTGCACTTCAATTTGGGATATCGGTGATGGTCATAGCGTGCCCGTGTGCACTTGGGTTGGCCACTCCGACAGCAGTTATGGTTGGGACCGGCGTTGGTGCCTCTCAAGGTGTTCTAATTAAAGGTGGCCATGCATTGGAAAGTGCTCATAAGGTCGTGATATGATATCGATTTATTATTGAAAATCTATGATCTTACACAACTGAATGTAATAATAACCTTTTTGTGCTTGTTATTACAGGTGAACTGCATAGTTTTCGACAAGACAGGAACACTCACAGTTGGAAAGCCGGTGGTGGTCAACACGAGGCTTTTCAGAAACATGGTTCTTAAACACTTTTTTGAACTGGTTGCTGCTGCTGAGGTAATCGTCCGTTTTACAAGTCCGTTTGTGAAATACGAACTATTAATAATGATAATGATAATAATAAGAAAAATAATAAATGGTTCGTTTCCGTTTACTAGGTGAACAGTGAACACCCGTTAGCAAAGGCAATAGTCGAGCATGCCAAAAAGTTCAGACTAGACGAAGAAAATCCCGTTTGGCCTGAAGCCGCAAACTTTGAGTCCATAACGGGACATGGTGTGAAGGCCGTTGTTAAGAACAAGGAGATTCTTGTCGGAAATAAGAGTTTGATGTTGAATCACGATGTCTCCATCTCGCGTGATGCCGAAGAAATATTATCAGAAACCGAAAACTCGGCTCAAACCGGGATTCTTGTATCGATCGACAGAGAGCTAGTTGGAGTTCTTGCAATATCCGATCCTCTTAAGCCCGGGGCTCGTGAAGTTGTCTCGTTTCTGAAGTCTATGAAAATAAGGAGTATAGTCGTGACAGGCGATAATTGGGGAACGGCAAATGCAATTGCCAAGGAAGTTGGGATAGATACCGTTGTTGCAGAAGCTAAACCCGAGCATAAAGCAGAGAAAGTCAAGGAACTACAGGTACGATAGTATTCGTAATTTCTCTGTGATTGATGACTAGTTTGAATTTATGTTGAACTATATTCATTCAGATATCAATTATAATCAAGATTGTGATCATAGTTATTAACGGCGAATGGCGCGTCGTGGCGACAAGGGTCTCACGACGTCGGTGCAAGCCTTTTTCGAAGCAGAAATTATAAAAATAAAATAAGTATATATACTAATATAATTAATAATATGCTAGCTTTTTTAACAATAATATCCATTACTGTGGTAGATAAACCATAAATAATAGGTTTTCAAGAAAACAAACAAAAAACAAAACGAACTTATGTCAAGAATTTCAACCCAACATTGAAGGAACAATCTAATTTTACGATAATACTCTAATTATCTAAATTTAAATCTGCTAACTTAATTTTGACTGCTATGTTATTTCTAATTTGGAGCCCAACTTTTAAAATGTTAGGGTTAGGGAGATTATGGGTTTTCAAATTTGGTGCCTAATTTTGAAGGTTTAAAGGTTGTGTATCCCAAATTTATACCGGATGTACCTATTGGACTAGTTGACTCTCGATTTTGACTCAAGAAAACTATTCAATTTTGAATTTTCTAAATGGCATGCCATTTCAGGCCTTCAAGGACACGTCATGGCGAGAATAGCGTCAATGGTGTGCACCATATCGAAGATGAGTGATGCTATATACCACCGATTTTTCACTTCCCCTACTTTTAGTAAATAATCATTTGCATTTAATTAATCCAATTAATATGAATACACTCATACTTTCTAAATCAAGGGAAGGTGAAAAATCAGTGGTATAAAAACGGTGGTATATAGCATTTCTCATCGAAGATAGGTGCCATGCCACAGTTCATGGCATTTAGGGTACGCCATGACGCGTCATTCACAACTATGATTGTGATTATGGGGTGTTTCATACAGGCTGCAGGCAACATTGTGGCAATGGTTGGAGACGGGATCAACGACTCGCCTGCCCTTGTAGCAGCAGATGTTGGAATGGCGATCGGTGCAGGCACAGACATTGCCGTCGAGGCGGCTGATATTGTTCTGATGAAGAGCAATTTGGAGGATGTAATAACTGCTATACACCTTTCGAGAAAGACGTTCTTAAGAATTCGACTTAACTATGTTTGGGCATTGGGGTACAATGTGCTCGGAATTCCAATAGCCGCCGGAGTGCTTTTCCCGTCGACGGGATTCCGGCTGCCGCCGTGGATAGCCGGAGCAGCAATGGCGGCCTCTTCTGTAAGTGTCGTTTGCAGCTCTCTTTTACTGAAAAATTACAGGAGGCCCAAGGAGATGGATACTCTTGAGGTAAGAGGGATAACAGTTATGTAGATTTGAATCTTGTGAATGTTCATTAAAGATCTCTCTTTTTCTCATCTGTGTTATGTAAGAAAAATTGGGAAATAGAGGTGATCAGATGTAATTACTAGTGCTGTGTATGGATGGTTGTATAATATACTCATGTAATAAGACTTTTAAATAGTTATATTTAGGGATTAAACATAAATGTATGAAATAAAATTATGTTGATATTAAATTTTGAAGTGTATGATTAATTGTTTTTGGTAGTAATCTGTATAACTAATTTATGTATAGTGAAAATTAATTTATGTATAGTGAAAATTAGTTGTAAGAGGTTGGTGAGAGGGAAAGAGAGCTTGGCAATTATTGTTAAGGATACGTTGAGTAGATAGATGTGAGGGGTGGGCATTCGGGTTAAATTGTCGGGTTCGGGTTAATCGGGTTCGGGTTATTCGGGTTCGGGTTCCTAAATCTTACTACCCTAACCCGAATTAGCTTAATCGGGTTAATCGGGTTCGGATATAGTTCGGGTTCGGGTTCGGGTTAATCGGGTCGGGTTCGGGTTTTTTCGATTATTTTTTTATTTTAATTTTTTTGTCAAAACAAATTGATTTTTTTTATTGGGTTGATAAAAGTAAACACCTCAACTATGATTTTCACTAAAATAAGGATTTAAAACAAATTTTTATAGTTAACTACTTGTTAAAATATTCAAGGTAACATTATATTGACTTATTTTAGGCAAAAAAAAAAAAATTTAATTTCGGGTAATTCGGGTACCCGAACTACCCGAACTAGCTAAAATTTGAACCCGAACCCGAACAACACTATACGGGTTCGGGTTGAACCCGAACCCGATTTACACCCGAACTACCCGATCCGATTAATCCGAACCCGATCGGATCGGGTCGGTATCCGATTAACCCGATCCGAATGCCCACCCCTAGATGTGATATTTGTAGAAGAAAATAAGGGGTCAATTGGATGGCTTATCATGTTCCCAAAAAAGTATTTTCAGAGTAAAAAAGTACGGAAAATTCATTTGTTTAGAATGTCGTAAAAAATTCTAACAAAAAAATCTCTTAAAATTTGAAAAAATTCTTCCAACAAATAAATTTTACTATTCATAATTTGACAGTTAATACAATCAATTAAAATGCCTTTTTCGACTATTTTTCAAAGCCAAAAATTAAATTAATTACATATTTTAATGCAAAATAACGCAACGTTTAAAATAAGATCCATTGTGACTATTTTCTGACGTCTAAATCAACGAGTTTGATTAAAATCATTTAATAAAAATTATATTTAAATATCAATCCAAACAAATTTCTCACAACCAAAAAAATATCACTTCAACCATAATCATTACATATTTTTTTCTTAAAATTCTCATCTTTCAAACTACTTTTCTCATTTTTATCATGGAATTTTTTTTTCGTAGATGGACATGCCAACCAATTGGGTCCTAATAATGTGAAAGCATTTTAAAAAATAATATTTTTTTTGCATATTCATATTTGATATTTGTTTTTCTTTATGTCAAAACAAATAAAATATTTTTATTATTTTTTCTTTATTTGAAAAGAAAAATAAGTATAAAACAATCATCATTGTCCAGTCCGCGCCTTTACAAATTAAAATAAAGCTATAATGATAAGAGATGAATTATTGTCGGGACTTTTGACTTTCTTTAAGCATTCAAAACCATTTCATTTTCTTCCACTCTTTTTTTTGCCATTAATTTTTTATTAGAATTTTAACCCATTTTTTTGGATCCATTTGCATTTCATGTTTTTCCCATTATATTACATGCAGATGACCAAAATGTGTTTACTTTTTTTTGGGATAAATTATAATTTTGGTCCTAAATGTTGGGGGTGGCAAGAGTGATTAAAGATATTTTTTTACAAACTTGCATTTAAGTTTTTTAACTTTCGATTTTGTGGGAATTTAGATTAGATTATTCAAGTGACAATTTTGATGCTCTGACACTGCAAATTTTTAAAAAAAATTAGGGATTTTTGCATTCAGTTTGAAACTAATTATTTTTTTCTATTTCAGACTCAAATTCGTTAAAAACAAAAAATGAATCGGGACCAAAATGAAAATCAAAAGTAGCTTTGCTCTTTTGTTTGGAAGTCCAAAGTTGAATTTAAAAAAAAAGAAGAATTAAAAGTTGTGGCTCTTTCAACAATCACACATATTAATAATGCTCATATTTTTGTATCATTTATATATTGACAAGCACTAACATTCTGGTCCAAAAATAAATTCTCCACGACCCTCATCAATAATTGCATTACTTTTTATATATTATATATTATTAATTTAATTTATAGGACTTTTTATGTAAATTTTGTTGGTGGGGAACCCCAATATTTTTTTGGTGACAATAACGGGATATATGGTCTATTACAGGTCCTCATTCCATTATCTGTTATTCGAAGGGAATCTATATAATCACAAATAACATATGCTTCATTTGAAGTATGTTAAGTTTACATTTGTAATTATTAATTCAAACCCATTTTGAATTTCATGTATTTCTTAATAGGATTTTATAAACTAATTATATTTTCACAAAATAAAAATAAAATAAATATTTACCATATATTAGTTTTTAAGTACGAAAATATAAAATGCTAAGTGCAATCGAATCCATAATCTATATTATTAACTACTATATTTGTAAGTAATTCTACCATGCATGTATTTATGTTGTATTTACATCGTGTTCTTTTAGGTCTAAACGTAATTATAAATTTGTCTATATATATTTGAGTGTGAGTGTGTGCTTGCTTATAAGCATGCACTTATCTGCACGAAAACCGATAATGCTCACCGCAAAAAAGATTGATATTAGTTTCGATCTAGCAGACACTCATAAATATGTAACTATGGGCAAAAACTGATTGAGGTTATTGTAGATTAAAGAAAATTATATAAGAAATTTTATTATTTAGTAACATATTTGGAGGGTTACAAAATTTGACTAACAATAACTAAGAAAATTTAATACAAAAAAAAAACGCAACAGATATGAAAATATTGCTATATAAAGCTAATAGATATAACATAATCTATTTTAACAGTTATTTTAGAAGTCTATACCTAATTGTAATCTGTTAAATAATATAAAACCCCGTAAATAATATTATTGATGATGGAACGTATATATAGGATTATAAGAGAATTTAACGATATCATAACTTACCCTAACCTACCCTACAAACAAGGAAATAAAATATTGTTAACCTATATATAATATATTACCATATGTCTAAATAAGCAACAAAATATGGAAAATTATTATTCTAGAACGTGATTCTCTAACACTCCCCGCAGTGGGGATCTTGAATGTTGAAATTGATCTAAATTCAAAAAAAATAAAAGCCGGCGATGTGCACATAAAACCAACACATAAGCCAACCATGGTTAGGGACAGGCTTAACCCCCTGTCTTAGGTCTTGGTGCAGGCTTAATCCCCTGTCTTAGGTCTTGGTGTAGGCTTAACCCCCTGCACTGGGTCCTGGTACAAGCTTCACCCCCATGTACTGGGTCATGGTATAGGCTTAACCCCCTATACTGGGTCCTGGTACAGGCTTAATCCCCATGTACTGGGTCTTGGTAGAGACGTCGGTTGACGCTTAATACAAAAATCAAATCGAGCCACCCTAGAGCGGAGGTGAACGATCGCGTTACAAAGGTGACGTGAAGTCACAAATCATGAAACCCTAGAAGTTGCGCCGGACGGGGTCGGCGACTTGAACATGACGATATCAAGATACTATGGCTCAAAACCATGGCTCTGATACCATGTTAAATAATATGAAACCCCGTAAATAATATTATTGATGATGGAACGTATATATAGGATTATAAGAGAATCTAACGATATCATAACTTACCCTAACCTACCCTACTAACAAGGAAATAAAATATTATTAACCTATATATAATATATTACCATATGTCTAACTAAGCAACAAAATATAGAAAATTATTATTCTAGAACGTGATTCTCTAATAATTTGACTAACAATAACTAAGAAAATTAAATACAAAAAAAAAACGCAACAGATATGAAAAGATTGCTATATAAAGCTAATAGATATAACATAATCTATTTTAACAGTTATTTTAGAAGTCTATACCTAATTGTAATCTGAGTTGCCTCTTGACCAAACTCATACTTAACATAAATCTAGGAATTTCGCAGTACATATTCTGAAAATTCATATTTAAAAAATAATAGTATTTACCTAATCAACAAAGAATTGTTATCCATAACAATTATTACAACTGCAAAGAAATAAAGCCAATAGAAAAATCATCATTCACAACAAAATTAATCATTTATTAGATTTATTTTTTCTTATATAAAAGTGTAAATTAAAGTTAGAAAAAACAATTATGAAGAAAAATTCAAACATAACGTAACCAACTAGCGTAAAGTATTTGAGCAATTGTGAAAGCAAAACTGAAAAAGAAAAAGAAAAAATGAAGACCTTTTCAACTTTTTTGTAGATTAAAACAGTTGGATGTTCTTGAAGTTGAGTACAATTGCTTCCTTCTACTATTAATCAGATAAATTTTAGAAATCTAAAATTGGACACCTTTTTCTATTTTTTCTGGCTAATAGTTGAGTTTCGTATTCATGCTTCCAATAATTGCTTTTGTTGAATTATATAAAACCCCGCAAATTATATTATTAATAATAGAAGCGTATATGTTAGAGTATATTTAGTAGGAATATATTTAGGAATATATTTAGGGATTGTTAGAGTAAATTATGGGATTTATGTTCCTACTAATATTCTATCAATCCCTAATTATATTCCTAAATATATTCCTACTAAATATACTCTAACAGTATATACTATAAACATGAAAATGAAATAAACCTAAGTAACTACTGAATAGTGATAAAAATATATGTATATAATCTAAACTAATTATAAATATTATTTAAAAGCTTCAACTATAACTTTAATTGGAGAACTCAACATCTATCTACTTTTTTAAAATAATATTTATTTCGTTTTTATTCTATATACGCAAGTTCTTCCATAAATAATTCATGTTATTTATATATTTTAGAGAGAAGTTTTTTAGGCGTAATACATACATGAATTAGGATACGAGATGACACGAACTTATGATACAAATTAAAGAGATTATCTCAACTCAAATAAATTCATTTATTTATCTTATAGCAGCTCAAATGGAGCGCTTTTGCATCATTTTTGGTTATAAATTAGTGTTTATAATTTTAGTTAGTTACAATTAGGTTTCTAAATACTAAAAATATATAGTTAGATCTTACGTTTGTTATTCAGTCAATTATATATATATGATCAATTTAATTAAGGGTAAAAATTATATATATTAATGTTTGGTTGTTTGTCTCTTATATCAAATTTTACTTAATTATGTAATATATAAATTGTAAACTCAGTCCTAATATTATTGAGTAGATTTTTAATTTTAATTTTAATTTAAGAAATACAAGAATATGGATTTAATCATTTATTATCATTAAATACAAAAATATTGTTTGTGTAATATTATAAAATAATAAGTTATATTTACTTGTGTGAATATGTTATTAAAAAACTTAAAGTTGGGTACGTATTATTTGTAAACTATTGGAAATAGTATATATAATTGTGGTGTAAAGAAAAATATATATATTAAAAGTATTAGTTTGGGGCAATACATTAGAGTGCTATTACTATTTATTACAACTGCACCAAAATTATGCAAAACATTAAAGATCGCTCTTTGTATTGCAAAATGATGTTTCATTTTGTATTCATTTCACCAATAATGCATCAAACATATGTACATAAAAAAATTTAGAATATAATATTGACATAATTTAATATTTCGTGAAAGAAAAGATGATATACTATTTTCAAATGCAAAAGTTAGCATGTATATATATGGCATTTGAAAGAAACAGAGGTAGCAATTACTAAGGAATATTATATAAATATATATATTTGATGTTTCTGTTACAAATAATTATCTGGTCCAATTTTTTAATTAACTTGTTTCCTATTTAGTTCAACAATTTACACAAAATATTAAAAAAAAAACTTGCATTATTTCCAATATATGAAAAATAATAATTAAGTACCATTTTTAAATAGTATATTTATTCTTCCAACATCAACTTTACAGCAATATGAAATTCCTCCATCTTTTTTGCTGCAGTTCCATTATCACTTTTTTCTAGTATTTATTTATTCTCTGCAACTAAACATTTCTAACAAAGCAAAAAGTATATATATAACAAACTTTTCAATATAATAACAAAATTCTCTTAACTTCTCAGCTAATTATACACAATCAAAAACATATACACACATTAGAACCAAAGATAAGAAGTTGATAATGGCGGGAAAGCTGTTATCAATGGCATGCAGAAAAAACGAAAGCAAAAATTTATCCCCTAAAGCCATGATTACTTCATCGGACGAAGAAAAATGCATGCAAGAATTGGAAGCAAAAGCCCTTTTCACGGTCACCGGAATGACGTGCTCCGCCTGTGCTGGCTCGGTTGAGAAGGCTGTAAAACGCCTCGCCGGAGTCACGGCGGCGGCGGTGGATGTCTTGAACCACCGTGCGCAAGTCACGTTTTGCCCCGCTTTTGTCAATGTAAGTGTAACGTTACCCCTGAATAATATGTTTGATTTCAGTTTTACTGATTATGCTTTCTGCTTCTCGCGAAAAAGAAAGGTAAAGTAAAATTAATTTTATGGAAACTTCTATAAATTTAATCTATTTCTTTGGTTTTTTAGCAAGTTTTATAGACAACCAATTTTAATTTTTTTTTAAAATATTTTTGGAACTGTTTATATTTATACAATGTAATTCTTCTTTAACTGCACAAATTTTTGTAGACATGCAAGCTTGATATTCACTTCCAAAGTGATATTATCAAGGCTTGGTTTTTTTGAAATCATTATTTTAGAAAATTGAGTCCCGTTTAAAAATATTCAAAAAGAATAAATATGAGTGATTGACGGAATATTTTCTTAGAAATTTTGTTTGGTAAAAAGTTAGTTTTGAAAAAAAAGAAATACTTTATATATGTTTTAAAAAACTGGAAATGTCCTATGATCATATTAAATTGAACATAGGGCCGGGGCAGTGGGAAAAAGTGGCCTGCTATTATGATCATTTTAAATTTGTTAGCATATTTCAGATGATCTTCATTAGAATCTATCTTATACAAACCTTCATTAATTATAGGATTCTTGATTTAATTTCAATTTACACGTAAATTCACACAAAATTATAAAGATAATTCTTTTTTTTTTTTTTCGTTTTAGTGGACATTTATGAACATATTATTTTATTTGGATACTGGCCTATAATGGACATTATGAGCACTTGATAATATAAAGTAATTAAAAAGCTTTAGACCCACTAATTAGACACATAGATAGACAATTATGTAGAATTAATTAAATCCCACTTTCTTAAAAGTTTTGGCCTAATTTATACTAGAGGTGTTCTTTGGATTTCATCATTTAATTATGCTATTGGGTTATAGGATTCTACCAAATTGCCCATTTCAAGCAATTTCTTATTCACCAATAAAACAAAAACTAACAGTTTAATCATAGTGCTGCAAGACAAAAGGCTTCAATAAGATTGTACACCCCGAAAATGGATTTCCTAAATGTGGATATAACACCAAAATACTGGTTTTGATTTGAGATTTTATCATTTGTTGTTTAGATTGAGATTATTGTGGATATATCAAATTAGCATTGAACTAAATGAAGTTCAGGTTTTATCTTATTTTAGCATCGAGTGATCCCTAGAGAGTTCGAAAATCGAAATCACAATATAATTCGATCGAATAAATATGGTAAATCTCGAAAAAAAAGCTCCCAAAAATAACCCTTATGATTATCTTATTTTGCAAGTATAGAATGTACAAAACTAATCACTTTGCTTAAACTATTTAACATGATAAAATCTAGCTATCAAGAATGAATAACTAGTAATCTGTTAGGAATATGATGACAATGAATAATCACACGAAAGAAAAAAAACAATAAAAGAACATACGAATTGTTTACCTAGTTCGTCAAAAGAATTTTGTCTACGTCTACGCCAGGATATTCACTATATTTTTCGTGAGAATGTTACAATGAGAATAGGGCTATTCATAATACATTATACGTAACCTAATAAGAAAAAAATTACGTAAAGACTAAAATACCCTTCTAAAATATTTCGCCGAGAGCTGTGGCCCAGTTTACAGTCTAGGCTCCATAACTCAACATAATCATATGTACTAATATAATAGAAACTGATATTTCGTTTTTCGAAATATCGACGCAGGAGGAGTCGATCCGTGAGGCTATCGAAGATGCAGGATTTGAAGCCAAATTGATCACAGAAGAATTAACCGAGAGATCGACTCAAGTATGTCGAATTCGTATAAAAGAACTAACTTGCATTTCTTGTGCCATGACTCTTGAATATTACTTAGTAGCCATGCATGGTGTACAAAAGGCTCTCGTTTCGTTGTCTAACGAACAAGTCGAAGTCCATTTCGATCCAAGAATCTTGACCTACAAACAAATATTGGAATCAGTCGAAGAAATCGGATTTGATCAGGGCGTAATCATCAGCACAGGTGAATACAGATGCAAAGTACAACTCCAAATCGATGGAGTACAAACGACGAATGCAATGCAAATAATCGAGAACGCTCTTCGATCGTTGCCCGGAGTTGAAGAACTGAGTTTTGAACCGGAGCTCATGAAGTTATCGGTTTATTACGAATCTGATTTGACGGGCCCTAGGGATTTTATCGAAACGATTCGAATATCTGGTTTTAAGTCGAAGATATTTCTCGAAAAAGGCGAACGAGAAGCTCATAGAGACGAAGAAATCAAACGATACTATAAATTGTTCTTATGGAGTTTGGTTTTCACTGTACCAGTCTTCTTAATGTCAATGGTGTTCATGTATATCCCTGGTATCAACAACAGGTTAGATAGTAAGGTGGTGAATATGCTCAGCATTGGGGAGATTTTGAGGTGGGTTTTTTCAACACCGGTTCAGTTCATAATCGGTCGACGTTTCTATATAGGCGCTTATAAATCCTTACAACATGGCTCGGCAAATATGGATGTCTTGATTGCATTGGGAACAAATGCGGCTTATTTCTATTCGGTCTACTCGGTTTTGCGGGCTGCATTTTCTCCAAGTTTTGAGTCGACCGATTTTTTCGAAACGAGCTCAATGCTCGTTTCGTTTATACTTTTGGGCAAGTATTTGGAGGTTTTGGCTAAAGGGAAAACTTCTGAAGCCATCGAAAAGCTCATGGACTTAGCCCCTGAGACGGCTACCCTTTTAACCCTTAATAGTGAAGGAAATGTGTTGAACGAAGATGAAATAGATGTTCGTTTGATACAAAAAAACGACGTGGTGAAGATTGTTCCAGGTGCAAAAGTGCCTTGTGATGGATTTGTGGTGTGGGGCCAAAGTCATGTTAATGAAAGCATGATCACCGGAGAAGCTAGGCCGGTGGCGAAAAGAAAAGGCGATCCGGTGATCGGAGGGACTTTGAACGCTAACGGTGTACTGCATGTTAAGGCGACGAAAGTTGGATCAGAGAGTGCTCTTGCTCAGATCGTTCGATTAGTCGAATCAGCGCAAATGATGAAGGCCCCTGTGCAAAAGTTTGCAGATCATATATCCAAATTCTTTGTTCCTCTAGTACGTATAACGTGGATCGTATATATATATATATGTGTGTGTGTGTGTATGATGTAAACAAGATGAAATACGAACCTAGAATAGAAGATTCAGCAAAGGGTTGATCGTCACTTGTCCAAAGTTCAATTTTTTTTTTTTTTTTTGCTGTTTTTGGTTCTTGCAGGTTATATTTCTTTCGTTATCCACTTGGTTCGCTTGGTTTTTGGCGGGAAAACTGAATTCATACCCCAAATCATGGATTCCTTCTTCGATGGATAGCTTTCAGCTTGCACTTCAATTTGGGATATCGGTGATGGTCATAGCGTGCCCGTGTGCACTCGGGTTGGCCACTCCAACAGCAGTTATGGTTGGGACCGGAGTTGGTGCCTCTCAAGGTGTCCTAATTAAAGGCGGCCAGGCACTAGAAAGCACTCATAAGGTCCGTTTTGATGAACCATATGCGCCTAAAAACCCGAGCCCAATGACTAACTTTGTGTAGCTTGTTTCATAACAGGTGAACTGTATAGTTTTTGACAAAACGGGAACACTCACAATCGGGAAGCCTGTGGTTGTCAACACCAGGCTCTTAAAGGATGTTATAAGTCTGCAAGAACTCACTGCTTTAGTTGCTGCTGCTGAGGTACACAAAGAACATAGTCAAATATGGCAAAAAAAAAAAAAATGAATTTTGTAGAACAATTTTTGCAATTTTAGAAATAACGGGACCACAAATCGATATCCTCTATCCTCTAGTACCATTATCGCAACTTTCCGTTATATATGATACCTAAAACCTGGCAAGTTTTGATTCAGAGATGATAATTTCTTCTCCAAACCTGTCTGAAAATACATAAGAAACAACAAATTTTACACTTGAAGCAAAATGGTGTTTTGGTTTTATCAGGTTAACAGTGAACACCCTTTAGCAAAGGCAATCACTGAGTATGCCACACTGTTCAGACAAGATGGATCAAACCATATTCTACCCGAAGCCCGTGATTTTCAATCCATTACAGGCCAAGGTGTGAAAGCAATTGTTCAAGGCAAAGAAGTGCTTGTGGGTAATAAGAGTTTAATGTGTGATCACAATGTCACTATTACACTAGACGCTGAACAAATACTAGCAGAAACCGAAGAGTCGGCTCAAACTGGAGTTCTTGTGTCTATTGATAGGGAGCTGTTTGGAGTTTTTGTTGTATATGATCCATTGAAGCCTGGGGCTAAAGAAGTCATTTCGGTTCTCAAGTCTATGAAAGTGAGGAGTATAATGGTGACAGGTGATAACTGGGGAACGGCAAATGCAATTGCCAACGAAGTTGGGATAGATACAGTCGTTGCAGAAGCCAAACCCGAGCATAAAGCAGAGAAAGTTAAGGAACTACAGGTAGTATATCTCATGCTCATATACATATTATGCAACTCTTATATTGTTTTTGTATAGATGAAGGAAAAATAAATTGATAGCCTTTAACTATGATTGAGTTTCAGCGAAAATACCTTAATGCTTGCGTTGTTATACCGATAACTCGTGTCGTTATTTGCTAGATGCAAAAGTGACCAGAAAGAATGAAAGACATAGTTGTCCTTTTGTCAAACAGGCCAAAACTTGTAGTTACTATTATGCCGTATGGAAGTTCTTAGGTTGTGCTTGAATGGAAAGATTTGAAAACTACGGGTTTCAAATTCCTTCCATTTGTTACAAGAAAATTCGCATTCTTTTTCACCTAAATTTCATCTAGTTATTGTATAACTATAATAGGTTTCAAATTCACTTCGAAATCCATTCGCCAAGTCTCTCCTAAAATCCAAGTTATACAATCCAAACAAACACAACCTTAGGGTGTGTTTGGATTGAGTGATTTGGATTTGGGGAGAGAACTTGTAGGAAGGATTTTAAATAACACCTAAAATGGAGTCATTTGAAATCCACCGTAGTTATGAAGAAAACAGCTCAAATTGAATGTCGAGTGATTTGAAATCTATTACAACTTGGATACATCCAAACGAATTTCATGGATTTGTTGACGAATTTGAAATCCATATATTTCAAAGCCTTCAATCCAAACACGCCCTTAGTTCATTCACATACGCATTTCACTATTTTACATTACACGTGTTGCCTCGTAAAAGACGTGCTTTAATGTGCAGGCTGCAGGCTATATGGTGGCTATGGTGGGGGACGGTATAAACGACTCACCAGCACTAGTAGCAGCAGATGTCGGAATCGCAATAGGCGCAGGCACAGACATTGCCATCGAGGCAGCTGATATTGTCCTAATGAAGAGCAATTTAGAAGACGTTATAACGGCTATAGACCTTTCTAGAAAGACGTTTTTCAGAATTCGACTTAACTATTTTTGGGCTTTAGGTTACAATGCGCTAAGCATCCCGGTCGCTGGTGGGGCCCTTTTCCCGTCGACTGGATTTCGACTGCCACCTTGGATTGCCGGAGCAGCAATGGCGGCCTCTTCAGTCAGTGTGGTTTGCAGTTCTCTTTTGCTGAAAAATTACAAGAGGCCTAAAGTGATTGATACTCTTGAAATAACAGGGAAAAGTGTTAGTGTAATTGTTGAGAGCAAAGCATGAACATTTATTCATGATGATGTTATTGTAATTGTAATATGAATTCTGCAAGTGTAGTGATGTTAATATAACTAATAACCAACTACTTAAACATTACATACATTTGTTTTTGTTTGGGTACACTTACATTCTTATAACCAAATTATTATTATTATTACTAACTCGCAAGTCGCAACTAGGGGTGGCAATTGGGTTGAATGGGTTTGGTTTGGGTCGGGTTCATTTGGGTTGGGCTTAAAGTGGGTTGGGTCCAATTAAAAAAATATGCATTATAGTTGAAACCAACAAGGACCCGAAGTTGACTCAATAAGGACCCAAAATAGATCCAATAAGGTCTCATTATGAATCAAAGTGGTGTAAGAGGTTATTGTAGAGTGTAAAATGTAAATTATTGACTTAAAGTGGAGAATTTGTTGGACCCAATATAGACCGAAATTGAACCTAAATTGGGCCCAATTTAAGACCAAATTGACCCAAATATTATTAAAAGCCAATACAGTTTGAACTAAAATACTAAAATGTTATGACTCAACTCATTGAAAACTTAGTTTGGTTTGTGTCCAAATGTGTATGGACTCAATTTACCACCCCTAATCGCAACCCAATTGAAGACTCAGTTGGACCTAAATATTATTAAAAGTCAACCAAGTTGAAACTAAAATGCTAAAATGTTAGGACTCAACTCATTGAAAACTTAGTTTGATTTGTGTCCAAATATATGTATGAATCCAATTTACCACCCCTAATCGCAACTATTATAAATATAGAGAAAAACTCGCAAAGTTTCGTTCTTTTAATAAGAATGGGTTCTTTGATCTGAATATTGAATAGTTTTTAAGTTGAGCTCTATATTATTATGAATAAAATTGAATGAATCGAACTATTCTCGGCATGGGTAACATTCTATAACCATTGTTTGTTGGTTACTCGATTTTTCAAAGAAGAATTATTATAATATCGAGATATGACTTAAAGGTTAATTTTCGGTCAAAGTAACGGTTCAATCAAATCGAATAAATGGAGTCAATTTGGGTTCAAAATGTTGATGGGAGTTTTATGATCAACTTATACCACTGACTACAAAGAAAATTATATAATATGTTGGGTCAATGAAACCGAGGTGTTATATATCATTTGTTATATATAATTAGATGAGATAATAAAACATAACATAATGCCATATTTAATGAACACAATAAATCGATTTTATTGGATCCCATCTGATATAAAACTGATATTAACTACATGGTCATATAACTCATGTCTATTTGCACTTAATCGAAAAGAAAATTGAAATCGAAGAAAAGAACAAAGAGATGGAGTTTTTTTTTCTTACAAAATGTTAAAAAACCGGAAGTTTAAGTCATCGGGTTGGGTCATATAAAAAGTATCCATTTCCCAAATGATGTCTCCAATAGAATTCGAACCTTTACCATCTTTTAGTCACATGTTCTTGCCACTAGATTGTATTTTTTTTGTTTAGGGTTTTGGGATTAGGGTTTAGGGTTTAGATTGTATTAAATAGATAGAAAATGACATGAATTTCTCTTTTTTTTTATTATTTTTTGATAAATAGAAAATGACATGAACTTGTTCATTCATTTTTACATTTCTAATAAATAAAAAAGAGGATTTGTTATGCCTCGAAATTTGAGACAATTGGACTTGTGGGCCCAATGTGACAGGGCTCTCTTGTGAATCTGCAGAAGATGAGGGCCACATTTATTAATATTGCAAATGTGACCCCCATTCCCCTGCAATTATTTTTCCCAGGCCTCATTTCAGTACATTTTTTTTTAAAAAAAAGGCCACATTTCAAAGCCCCACCTCACCTTATTTTCCTACTTTTAATAATTATGAAATGAAATATTACAGTTGGAAAATTTAATTGTAGTATGGGAATGTTGACCCAATAAAAGAGATTAAAACTATAGGTGGTCATATTTTGTATATTTATTTTTTACCTTTTCTTTTGCCCCAAAGTTTTTATCTTTTAGGATCAAAAGATGATGGTAGGTATTACACCCATGAATAGTCAATTCGTATTTTCCCAACTTTGAAGTTTGGGTTCTTTTGGGGATGTACAATGTCTCTAATTAACAATCTTATGTTTTATGTATCAAATTGCAAATTATTTAGTAAATTATATTAGCATTTATGGTTAACAATATCTTTCAACTTGGGAGAAATAAATGATCATGGGCAATCGTTATTTCTCCTGTAACTAATATAGCTATAATATATTGTAAATACTTAACACTAATCAAGTAATTAATCATAAAAAATCATGGTTAGGGATGAACATTTCTGGCGCTACTTAGGGGTGTCAACCAAGCTAAGTCGGTTCATCTTGAACGAACTCGACTCAAACTCGAGTTTTTAGTCGAGTTCGAACTCACTTCACTCTAAAAACAGCTCATGAGTTTGTTTTTCTCGCTTTTTAATTTTTTAATATTTTTTTATTATTACATTAATATATATATTAAAATTTCAAAATTCAACATTTTTTTTTTTTATAATTTTAAGTTTGTAAGTCGGACTCGAGATTGCGAGCTTCAGCTGGTCTCAATCTTGAAATATCAAACTTGACGAGCTCGAACATGTGTAATAAAGCTCGGCAAGTTTACACCCCAATTCTGCGGGTACTGATGCTGATGTTTTGTTATGTAAAATTGTTTAGGTTATTAAAGTTTGTGGTATATTATATCATTGGAGAAATAAAGAAAAAGGGAAAAAAAAAATGATCATACGTTGACGGATATGAAGTATGGACCGCTTTGGGATATCATTTTTCATAACTTGGAATATTGGACCAAGAAATTCCGCTTACCAATGAGTTTGATTTTTCTTCTTTTCTCAAAATACATATTGAAAGAAAAAAAGATAAAATATTTTTATTTTATTTTTTATGTAAAAAAAAAAAACAATTCCAATTGTAAAAAATTACGGTTATTTAGAATTAACCCAACAACGATCTATCAAATCGTCAACCCACATTTGGTGCGGTTTGGATTGGGAAAATTTAGCGATTTGGTTGAACACTCCTACTTATGGTGCGATTCTGTTGGTATGATATATGCTTCAACATTGCTTCATTACTTAATAGTAGACAATATAACTATAGTGTATTATATTTTCGTATATACTGTATTATCGTTAAATGTCAGTATGTAAATCGTTTTACCGACTTTTTGAAAAAATAAAGAGACTTTCAACCACAATTAACAATTAAGATAATAATATTGAATATTTACTTTCTTTACGAAATTTTTGTATAAAATTTTTGGTCAAATTTGTGCATTTATTGCATTATATTATGCATTTAGCACCACCTTAACTTGATATTAGTACGAAAGTACTATGATTGTATCACGAGCTAACTCCTAACCCATGGTGCTTGACTGCTTGTGATACATCTCACCGCTGATTATCGTCTACAATAACATTTCGTTTGTCAAATATATAAGAGAATCAAATTGTATTTATGAATAACTTATTCTTCAAAGCCAGTATAAACACTTGATTCAAACAAAATTAAATCATCAAAATATCATTAAAAAGTAAGAGTAATTAAGTATTTCATAAAAAATATTAACTTTTCCTTGAAATGTACTTTTCTTCTCGTCTTTTAAGGGTGGTAATTCATCTTATTTTCAATATCTTTATGACAACTATATGCATCCATGAAATATGATGTTGGTTTACATAAACATAATGAAAATTACATAAATGGCTCATATAAAAAATTATATAAATGTGTAATAGGATGGATTGCCCCAATTTCTCATCTATTTCTCAAATAAAAATGAAAACAATTCAAATATCACCAAGAATATAACACCTATTTCCAGGTCCTATTACATTTATTACACAGGTGCATTGATTACAAATGATTTTTCTTTTTATGAAAGACTATCTTAATTTTAAATTACTAAAAATCGCCTAAATATTAAAAAATAAACTTATCACTCCATTTATTATAAAAAAAATTACGTGTTATACTCGATTTATGTTAAAATGATAGAAAACAATGTGTATTTTTTAGTAAAATAATAGTATATACCTTCAAAAATGTCAGAAAATAACATTAATGTCAAATGAATATATTACTAAATTGAAAAAAATTAACAAAAAGTTATTATGCATATTTTTTTATCATATATTTTGAACAACCCATTCACAATCCAATTAAACTTTACCTCATCTCTATTACAAGTTTACAACCTCCCCCACCCCCCTACCCCACCCCAAAATACATATGCAGACAATATATACTGTATATATACCAGCAACAGAGAAGGTAAAATTATTACAGTGTTTTCCTGTTTTGCCATAGCTGCATTTTACTTCTGTACTGTTTCCCCATTTCTTCTTATTTTCTTTCTGTAATGGGATCAGAATTTTCTCAAGATTTCAGCTGAAACACAAAACCGGGTACTTTTTTTTCTTCTTCTGGTTTTTACTTTGAAGAGTGGTATAATGATAAAGCTAGGATCTTTTGTACTCTGTGCTTAATTTTGTGTACCATTTATTCAAACTCATTTTAGGCATCCCAGTTGCAAACACATTTTTTTTACAGGATTTGGGAAAACATTTCATGGGTTTTTCATTTGAAATTAAAAAAAGTGGGAAATAATTGTTCTGGACCACAAGATCTGAATTTATTTAATTGTTCACGTTTGGGAAAAATGCTTAATTCGACTTTCTTTTGATAACGTTACTGAAAGCTGTTTGTATCTCAGTTTGTAATCATTTCAAAGATGGTATCTTTTTTACTATCAGATTAAAGTGTTATGGCTTTTCTTTCTCTAATTATGTTTATATGTAGATTTGTTTTCATTTCTTAGCCCTTTAAATGCTTTGTGGTGTATATTCACTTTGGCATCTCTAGATGTGATTGATTAAAGTTCATGTGTCTTTAGCGTTACTTAAGGAATTTTGTAAGCATTTTGTACTAACTTTTCCATTATTTATTTGTTATTTGAATTCCAAGAATTCATTGTTTAAAGCTCACAGATCTCTCCCCTAGGTACATCAGCACATGGTTCTGCCTAACTATTGACAATTGACCCCCAAAAAATTATCAATCTTTCCCATTTCTTGAATGTGTATATATATATATCATTTAAAGTCGTTGCCTTTTTCACTTTATGTAATATCTCAAATAGCCCTCAAAAAAATGTTCTTGGTGAAAAACTGAAGAGGGGATATACTGTCTGTATTATTCTTGCATTTGTTTTGATATTTTGCCTGATATCTGTTAGGTGAGCTTTTCAGTGAAAGTGATTTTATTTCTTGTCTCTATTAGGCTTTTGAGTCTTTGTTTTAATAATTAGTACTCATAATACTTTTTGTTGTGGGCCTGATGGGATGATGATTCTGTTGAATCTTTTCCTTAAATCAAAACTGCAATGTTAATCTGGATTAGTAAATATACACCTTTTCTCTATAGATCTGTTAATGTGCTCTAAACAATTGCCTTCATTCTCTATCACTTACTTAATCACTGACTTGATTTGCATGAAATCTGAATAGTTTTTCACTTATGTTTTACTTATAATGCTCTTATTTTAAGTGCAGAAATCTTTAGCTTCAATCTGTGTCTTGGTTTTACGCTAATCTGCATATAATTCGTTCCCGGATTTGGCATTCAACTCACTCAAAATCTTTTACCGGGGAGGTACACAATTTTCTCATCTATCTATGGTTCTTATTTCTTCACACCTAAATGTAACACGGGGCTACCCAATAAAGATAATCTGTATTGCTCTAGATATTGTATCGGTTGAAGTTGTGATAATTTAGATTGCAAAAGCTACAAAACCTTGTTAGTATAGTGTTTTTCTTTATCTCGTCCTGCTTTCGTTTATAATTTTGTAATTCCTCTTATTAGGTGGTGTTTTTCTTGCATTTAGCACTTTATAATGCTGTTTTCGCTTTATTAATCTTTATAGCATCTCTATAATGTAGAAACTAAAGTCTGAATTTTTCAAATCTCAATTAACTTTATATCTTTGTTTCCATTTCCAGGTTCCTAAACTTCATCTTTTTGGTAGAGTTAACAGTTGACAACTTACAAACTGCAATGACAATTGGCAACCTAAAGCTCGGTGTGGACGTTGTTAGTGCCCACAACCTATTGCCAAAAGATGGGCAGGGTTCGTCTAGTGCTTTTGTGGAGCTTCACTTCGACGGTCAAAGGTACCGGTCAACAATCAAAGACAAAGATCTTAATCCCGTGTGGGACGAGAGCTTTTACTTCAATATATCCGATCCGTCCATTCTCCACACTCTCACTCTTGATGCCTACATCTATAACAACATCCGAGCCACTCAATCCAAAGCCTTCCTCGGAAAAGTTAGTATAAACGGGACTTCGTTTGTACCCTACTTGGACGCGGTTGTTCTTCACTACCCTTTGGAAAAACGCGGTATTTTCTCACGTGTTCGTGGTGAACTTGGCCTCAAGGTTTACATCACAGACGATCCATCGATAAAATCATCCGTTCCTGTTTCTGACGAGACTCATATGCCCACAGAGTCGGTTCAAAAGCCAATCTCGAACTCGGGTCATAATGTGAAAACCGGGACAAGGCACACGTTTCACACTATCCCGAAACATGATAACTCGGAGCAACACAAACACGCCCCTCCACCTCCTCCATCGGTTGTGGACCCCCCTTATCATCATTCGACTAAATATATGGCGGACGAGATGAAAGCCTCGGAACCTATACCTCCGAAGCTCGTTCGCATGCACTCCGCCACGTCAGCACAACCGGTCGATTATGCCCTTAAGGAGACGAGCCCGTTTCTCGGTGGGGGCCGCGTCGTTGGTGGGCGCGTCATACGAACCGATAGAATGGGTGGAGGTACGTACGACCTTGTTGAGAAAATGCATTTCTTGTTCGTTAGGGTGGTTAAGGCTCGTGAGCTTCCCGCTATGGACGTCACGGGGAGCCTCGATCCCTATGTCGAGGTCAAAATCGGAAATTACAAAGGAGTTACTAAGCACATCGAGAAACAACAAAATCCACAATGGAACGTGGTTTTCGCCTTCTCGAAAGAGCGTATGCAGGCGTCTGTGTTGGAAGTTGTCGTCAAGGATAAAGATCTCATGAAAGATGATTTCGTCGGTTTCGTGAGGTTCGATCTCAACGAGGTCCCGATGCGGGTCCCGCCCGATAGTCCTCTCGCGCCAGAGTGGTACCGTCTTCAAGACAAAAAGGGTGAGAAGATAAAAGGCGAGTTGATGCTTGCGGTGTGGATCGGGACTCAAGCTGACGAGGCATTCCCCGACGCGTGGCACTCTGACGCAGCCTCGCCCGTTGACAGCTCAGCAGCCGCATCGGCCCTTATACGTTCTAAAGTCTATCATGCGCCTCGTTTGTGGTATGTCCGTGTTAATGTGGTCGAAGCCCAAGACTTGATACCAACGGAGAAGACTCGTTTCCCCGATGCATATGTGAAGGCCCAAATAGGAAACCAAGTCATGCGGACAAAGCCCGTTCAGTCCCGAAATTTCAACCCGTTATGGAACGAGGATCTAATTTTTGTTGCTGCTGAGCCTTTTGAGGACCATCTCGTTCTCACGGTTGAGGATCGAGTGGCTCCCGGGAAAGATGAAATAATCGGGAGGGTCATTATACCGTTGAGTATGGTAGAAAAGCGTGCTGATGATCGAATCATTCATTCTCGCTGGTTTAACTTGGAAAAGCCCGTCATTGTGGATGTTGATCAGTTGAAGAAAGATAAATTCTCGAGCAGGCTTCATTTACGAGTCTGTTTAGACGGAGGGTACCATGTTCTTGACGAGTCTACTCATTACAGCAGTGACCTTCGCCCCACGGCAAAACAGCTTTGGAAGCCGCCAATCGGGATTTTGGAGCTCGGGATCTTAAACGCCGTGGGGCTTCACCCCATGAAAACCCGCGATGGAAAGGGGACATCTGATACATATTGTGTAGCTAAATACGGGCATAAGTGGGTCCGGACCCGTACACTTGTCGACAATCTGTTCCCCAAGTACAACGAGCAATACACTTGGGAGGTGTTTGATCCTGCAACGGTCCTCACAGTCGGTGTTTTTGACAACACACAGTTAGGCGAAAAGGGCCCGAACGGTAACAAGGATTTGAAAATCGGGAAAGTTCGTATTCGTATTTCTACACTCGAAACGGGCCGAGTCTACACACATTCTTACCCGTTGCTTGTTCTCCACCCTACCGGCGTAAAGAAAATGGGGGAATTGCATTTGGCGTTACGTTTCTCGTGCACTTCTTTGGTTAACATGCTTTATATATACTCGCGACCCTTATTGCCGAAAATGCACTACGTTAGGCCTTTCACCGTTATGCAGCTAGACATGCTAAGGCATCAAGCGGTCAACATAGTGGCCACTCGACTGGGCAGGGCTGAGCCGCCACTCAGAAAGGAGGTGGTGGAATATATGTCCGATGTGGACTCTCACCTATGGAGCATGCGTCGAAGCAAGGCCAATTTCTTCAGACTAATGTCCGTTTTTTCAGGATTATTTGCCATCGGGAAATGGTTAAACGATATCTGCATGTGGAAAAACCCCGTTACGTCAGTGCTCGTGCACGTGTTATATTTAATGCTCGTTTCGTTCCCGGAGCTTATACTGCCGACGATTTTCCTATACATGTTTTTGATCGGGATATGGAATTTCAGGTACCGGCCGAGGTACCCTCCCCACATGAACACGAAGCTATCACAGGCCGAGGCGGTGCACCCCGACGAGCTCGACGAGGAATTCGACACGTTCCCGACGAGCCGTAACCCGGATTTGATCCGAATGAGGTACGACAGGCTGAGGAGCGTGGCGGGTCGGATCCAGACGGTCGTGGGTGACGTGGCGACCCAAGGGGAACGCGTGCACTCGCTGCTGAGCTGGCGGGACCCGCGCGCGACGGCTATTTTCGTGACGTTCTGCCTCGTTGCGGCTTTGGTGTTGTACGTGACGCCGTTTCAGGTGATAGCGGCGTTGGCGGGTATATACATGATGAGGCATCCGAGGTTTCGTTATCGATTGCCGTCTGTGCCTTTGAACTTCTTCAGGAGGCTTCCTGCTAGGACAGATAGTCTGCTGTAGATTGACTGTTGTTGTTGTTGAACTTATGTTGTAAGAACATGATTGTTTTGGTTTTTGTGTTTCTAATGTGGTATTATGTATTATGTTTCTGTTCTTCTGAAGATACATTTGCAGAACCTATAATAAGTTGAGGTATTTAAACTTGAATTATTAATGTCTTTTCTGTGTAATGAATTTATTGCATTTTACTATGTTCCCCTGTTCTACTCTTGCAGTCTGATTGAGTTATAATATTTTGATCATGACTTTTAGGCTTTAGCAAGTGTGTTATTTTCTAAGTTTTGAATGAGCAAGTATTATACCCTATGATGCACGGATACGGGGATACGGATACAGTATGATACGGATACAAAATACGGAAATTTCTAAAATTGTAGGATACGATATGATGAGGATACGATGATATATATTATAAAAATTTGAATTATTTTACTATTCTCATTAATGAATTTCATATTCAATTAATTATAATAATTACTCAATATATAAAACTTCTAAAAATAATAATCATAAATATATGCAACAAAATGATCAAGTAGTTCGATCAATTATTCAAAATAGAAGTACTAACTTTTTAATTTTATTTTACACGATGTATTTAATATTCAATGTTCATATTTACCATAAAAAATATATAAAATATTATAAAATATCCCTAAATATTAAATAATTTACTTGAAGAGCTTAAGGTGGAAGGAGATGATTCAATCGTGGTTGCAAAAAAATGAATTTTGATCATAGTTGCAGTGAAAAAAATTGCAACAAATAAACCAAAAGGTGGAATGAGGGTTTCTCGTTTCTAATTTCAATATTTTTCCAATTAATCATTGATTTTTCAGTATTAAACTATGCTTTTTATGATTGTTTTTAAGGAATACCACTTTAAAACTAAAAAAATTAAAAAAAATTGACAAAAATACATTAAATAATTAAAAAACATCGACAGCCGTATCCGGACCGTACCAGATACTCCTATTTTTCGTATCGGATACCGTATCCTAATTTTTTTATTTTTTTATTTTCGGATACTTCAAATCCGTATCCCATACGTATCCACCCCGTATCCGTATCCGACACGTATCCGATACTGCACGGGGCGATTTTTCGGAGTATCCGTGCATCATAGATTATACCGTTAATCTATTTCTATGGTAAATAAATGGGTGTTTCTTTGAAATTTTGTTTTTACCTAATATGTCTTTATGTATTTTAATTTTGAATAGCAAAAGAATCTAATAATTAATAGTAATAAATTATATATATATATATATCTAAAATAAAGATGTATAAATTATACTAGAACTCTATAATACGTAATTCACCTTTATCTATTCTATTATAAAAGTATAGGTGTTTCTTTGAAATATTGATCTACTTAATATGCTTTTATGTATTTTAATTTTGAATGGCAAAATAATCCAATAATAAATAATTACTAATAAAAATAAGTTATTTGTATATATATAACTAAGATGTATAACACTAGAACGTCTACAATACGTAATTCACCTTTTTAAAAGTAAAAAAGTTAAATAATAAAATAAGTTGGTTATATCTACAATAAAAATATGTATATATCACATAAGAACCAAGGGTAAAATTACATATAAATACTAAATTTAATTAAAAATAGTTAGTTTAAACATGCAAATTACACAATTTTTTACAATATTACATTACAATTTCTTTTGTTCAAACAATTAATAAATAAGAAAATATAAAAAAAAATTCTTTCTTTGTTAAGTAATTGTTAAATCCCAAAAGCACGTCACAAAATATATGATTACCAATTATCCTACCCGAACGTCTTTTATTCTAAAACACCTTATATTTTTTAGATCACATTAACAAAACACCTTCTATGTTCTACGACATATTATAATTATTAACTTAACCCATCATATCAATCAATATTTATTCTTTAAATAATTATATACTTAATTAAATTATTATTTAAATTTTCAATAAAAGATACTATAATATAGAATTATCTATATAATTGAATTACATTATGAGACCATGACTTATAATTTATTTAGTAAGTATTTACTTAGTTAAATTAATGTTTAATTTTGAATATTTAATACCTTAGTTTATTTTAAGTACCTTATTTAGGAGTTTGAGTAATATTTCCTCCTTTATTAACTTGATCATTCAACTCATTAATTATAATTTTTCAAAAAATTCAAAAATAAAATGTATAGTTTATCAAATATATTTATGAAACTAATCCCAAGAGTTAGTAGGAAAATATTTATTAAAATTATGGTCAATGCACACTTTATTTTAAAGAATCTCCTATCAATAGCAAAACCAAAATTCCATGATACTATCAAATTAAAGGAAAAAAATTGTTTCTCATAATGTTTTAGTTATTTCCCATATTGTTCATTAACTGTATGTACAACATACAATTTTATTTTTTTTTGTTAAGTAAACTTAATTTAATAAATAAAAAACACAGTTAGTGAAAATCAAACAAAAATGAATGTATCATTTATGCCAACCTACTATAACTTGAAAATTTAGGCAATATTAATTTATCAAAATATGCACAGTGGAACTGCAAGCAAGTTTCAGAAGATAAAATTTCAGTTTATTAATTTGGTAAATAATATTCATGCAATGCCTAACTAAGATACTGCTTGAATTTTTCACAAAGTACAACTCTTTAATATGATATTAAAATCAAATAAAAGGCTATATATATATATATATATGTATAAAGAAATTAAAACGTGTCTTGGTCATCAACATATATCCCATATAGGGGCATACAATAATCTTATTTAACCTATTTTCCCTTCATCTTTTCCTTCTTCTCTTTTCTTTTCTTATTCCCATTCTTTCTCTTTTTCTTTGGCTTAATTAATTGTTCTTTTTTCCTAATCCACAGTAAAAGCTTGCTTATAAACTATTAGAAAGTTAAGTGATCTTTAATTAATAATTATTATTTTAAGAAATATAATGAAGATGTATTAATGTCGATCCTAGGTGGTTAATTATTAATTTTAAGGTAGTAGCCATTATTTGATAACTTACATATTTTAACTTACATATTTCATGAATTTATATACTCGTGATCTTAACTAATTCAGCCTTAATGCACAAATAGTTTAACTAAAAATCTAACATAGTGAAGTGTTGAACATTAGAGACCAAAGGTGCATAAATAATTAAAAAGTAAATAAATAGTAATTATTCTTTGTTTAATTAAAAATAAGGGTTTTCTTTATTAGATGTCTTTCCTTTCACAAGTATCCAAGAACTAGAATAGAGCCATGAAAATGATGCTAAAAAATGAAAAAAAAAAAAAATAGATGCTAAAATTTACCCCACTAAACAAGGAAAAAATCAGATTCTCATAATTACATGCACTTTAAGCAGCTATATATAGGTGCGATTTGTTCTTCATTTTGATCATCAAGCAAAAAATCATTTACCAACAGAAAAAAAAAAGAAGAGTTTTGTGCATTAATTCTTACAGTAAGAAATGAAGAGGAACAACGACAATATGTTGAATCTTACCTCCAACATCGAAGAAGACAACAGCAAAATCAGTCGTAACGATTTTCCTGCTGATTTTATATTTGGAACTGGCACAGCTGCTTACCAGGTTTGTACACATTACGAAATCAAATTTAATATATATATGTGTGTATATATGTATATGTGTTCTTATTTTTTTCTCACACATTTTTCAGCATGAAGGTGCTGCTAAAAAAGGTGATAGAGGCATTAGTATGTGGGATACTTTTACTTGCAGAACTCCTTGTTAGTCTCTCTCTCCATTATATACACAGTGATGATTTATATATATATATATATATATATATGCACTAATATATATGTGTATTTATTGCATGCATGCATGCAACACTATATATAGTTAATAACTTAATATGATGGATTTATTTCGAATGACAGATAGAATTGCGGATGGGTCCAATGGCAATGTGGCCATTGATATGTACTACCGATTCAAGGTAATTTAATCTTTTCATATATTAGTGAATGACGAATTATTTAGTTTAAATTTATTAACGAAATCCTTATGCTTATTATCAGAATTTTCTCTCATCTATATTTTTTTATTTTTCCTGCAGGAAGATATTGATTATATGAAGAAAATGGGTTTTGATTCCTTCAGGTTTTCAATTTCATGGCCAAGAGTTTTGCCAGGTAACATTAACATAAATTATAATTTTGTTAATATCTTTTTTACGATGATTGTTCGTAAACTATTTTTGATGTCTAATTAGGTGGAAGGCGTTGCGCTGGAGTCAACAAAGAAGGAATCAAATTCTATAATGAACTTATCGACACTCTCCTCGCCAATGGTTGACCCAAAATCTATTCAAACTCTTTAATATAATCAAAATCTATTAATAATCTATTCTACTATAAAAGTATGGATAACTTAAGTGTTTCTCCTCATTGTGAAAAGACACTTTTGCCCATACTACAACTATTTCTTCTCAATTATTAGACTTTTTATGTAATCAATTCAATAACTCCTTATCAATTTTATAATAACTCCTATATACATGTATACATGAACATGATAATTTAAGACAATTCAAGGTTGTTAAAATAGTTTGGCTACTCCAAAAGTCATATGATAATTTTCAATTATGCATTTGTATTCATTCCAAAACCATTTCCATATTGAATGATTGCATATAACATATATACAATAATTAAGAATATTTTTTTTATTTACTATATATTAAACCTTTCACTTTCTTCCAAACTTAATGAGTAATAAAATACATATGGATAATGAAATGTGTTTCTCCCCATTGTGAAAAGACACAAATACTCTTCTCTTAATATTCATATTATAATAATGTATTTTGAATATAATTAATGAGGTGACTCTTAGTATAATTAATAATTGATGGGTGACCTTTAGTATGTCTCACACATTGATGATATATGAATATTTTTGTCTCTTTATTTTTTTAACTTTCAATACGGGTTATCATATTAATTTTTAAATTTTAAAATCTTAATATACTATGAAAATTAATTATGATAAGATATAGGTTATTTGACTATTCTTTCTTAATTCTTACAATATTTTAGTGCAAAAACATCTAGATAAGTGATTTATATATATATATTAATTATCATTATATCAAATGACATAAAATTATCTTTATATTTTAATTTTTGACTTTTTTAAGTTTAAAAATTATGAATAGATCTTATATAGAACATTCACCTATTTAATTATCTAAATCAACTCATCTCCTTAAATGTATATAATATAATTTTCCTCTTTGGAGTCCATATGAATTATATAAAAATACATACCAATGTGTGATAAATACTTTATAAATAACCATATATAACTTCCTACATATTTTAAGCATACATATATATAAGCACCATTTTACATTTCAAACCATAAACCCTATGAAAATAACTGTTTTATTAATATAGTTGATTAACTACACTTTATTTAAATTAAATAAAATGAAACTAATATAAATAATTAAAGAATGATTATTAAATTTAAACAACACCCAATACATAATCTATAATATATTTGGCCAGCATAAATAAAACTAATTAAAAAAAAGAACATTGAGCAACTAGCCAAAATTTATTAATTTACATTAAAAACACTTAAATTAGTTAATGTATATTACATAATTTATTGCTAAAATACTAAAACTTTAGCCACAAATGAATTGAGCTCCAAAAGATAATGACAACCTAATTAACTTCCATATCATATTAATTTTTAAATTTTTAAACACTTTACATAGTATTAAAATTAATCATATGATAAGAAATTAGTTAACTGACTATTCATTTACTAAACTTTCTTATTTCTTACAATAATTTAGTGCAAAAACATCTAAAAGAGATCATGATATATATTAATTATTTTAATATCATATGACATAAAAATATCTATATATTTTTGATATTTTACTTTTTAAGTTTAAATATAATGAACAAATCTTATATACAATATTCATCTATTTAATCATCAAAATTCAACTCATCTCCTTAAGAAATATTTATATTATAATTTTCTCCTTCATAGCCCCCATAAATCATATAAGATACATACCAATGGGTGATAAGTACTTTATAGATGGTCAAAACTTCTATATAGAAACACCATTTTGCTTTTCAAACCATAAACATTATTTTATTGATATAGTAGATTAACTAAAACTTATTTATATTAAACAAAGACAAAACTAATATAAATAATTAAAGAATGATTAATGAATGTAAACAATACCCAGTATATAATCTATAATATATATCAATTTTAACCAACATAAATAAAACTAAAAAAGTATAAATAATAAAAGAATTAAAGTAAGTAAACTAGCACTTATTTCTCCTCGGACCAGGTGTGCTCATGGATGCAAAAACCTCCTCTATATCAATGTTAACCAACACTTATTTCATTATGCAGTAAAGAATTATTAAGAGAATTTATTTTTTATTTGACATATGAATTAAGATTTTGGCACATATGAGATACATGAATAACTTCTAATGTTCATTTATCTTTTTTTCTTTTTGTGTTTAAGTTGACGTGAAACATGAAAACACAAATTTTCATTTGAAAATCTAATATTATGATAAATATTAACATCCTTTATGTAAATTTTAATTTAAAAATTTATCTATCAAGTGTATACATATGATCCATTATATATATTATTTACTTAGTAGAAGTGTATGTATGCACTCATAAATTGCTAAATAATCGTCTTCATTCATCATAAATGTCATTCGTAAGAATTTCATGTTAATGTTCTTATTACTATATCAAATTTAGTAATATATATAAAATTCTTTTTTGTTATGAAATTATATCAATTTAAAGTAAAATAACAGTTTATTTTGTATGACTTGCATTAATTATTATCTATTTGTAGAATTTTTTAGGGCATGTTAATTCTGTGATTTTTCTAATTTTAGCCTCTTAAATTTTTATACTTAATTTTTAATTGTTAAATTTTAATAGTTTAATTTTTTAAAAAAAATTACAAGTCAATTTAAAAAGGACAAAAAATGTAAGAAAATACTTAATTTTTTTTATTGAGTTCTTCCAATTCTATTATAGACAATTTATTATAAAAAGAATGAAAATAACACCAATAGTAAACAATTAAATAAAATGGAAGACACAAATGAAAAATTAGAGAATAATAAAGCATACATTCAATTACTAACTAAAAACACAAACTTGAGGAAGAAAAATATTTTATTTGTAATTTCTACGTAAAAGTTTATATTCAAACATAGTATAAAATATTAGGTGTTTATGTGCAACGCACGTACATCTTGCTAGTCTTATATAAAGATGTCTACATATGTATCATAATTAGTTCTTTTTTTCACACGTTTATATATATATATATATATATGATATATTTCATGAATGCATGCAGGTATCGAACCATTTGTCACTCTTTTCCATTGGGATCTACCTCAATGTCTACAAGATGAATATGGTGGCTTTTTAGACAGAAGAATTGTGTAAGTGATTTAATCTATTCAATATCTCATGCATGTTGATCGTCTTTTACTATATATTATGTTTGAAATTTAATATTTGTATCTTTCCATATATATATATATTATGCAGCCATGATTATAAAGATTATGTGGAGTTGTGCTTTTGGGAATTTGGTGATCGAGTGAAATATTGGGTGACATTGAACGAGACATGGACCTACTGCAATCATGGATATGCTTCAGGCATATTTCCACCAAGCCCTCCTCCTATAAAAGATCTCAAAATTCTTGGTCATAAGTTGTCTGAACTAGATTCTAATTCAGAAAAAAGCCATTTCAATTTCAGAGTTCCAAAAACACTCGCATCCTTATATCATAGTAGCTATGTGGCTGATGATGGTTTTGGACGTGATAAATCAAGAGACGATTTTTGGGATCCCAAAAATGCATATATTGTGGCTAGAAATTTGCTGCTTGCTCATGCTGCTGCAGTTCATTTATACAGAACTAAATTTCAGGTTTTATTTTATTTTATTTGGCTTGATTGAATATTCTAAATTTGAGAATATATATTTAATTCGTGAATTATACCATTATTTTTTTTTAATTTAATCATATAACCAGGAACAACAAGGAGGAAAGATTGGGATTACACTTGTCTCCCACTGGTTTGAGCCCTTAGATCCACATAATGAAGATGACAGAAAGGCTGCTAAAAGAGCACTCGATTTTATGTTGGGATGGTAAAACATACATTAATTAAAATTAATCATTTGTATTTGTTTCATTAATTCGATATTAATAATTTCATTTAAAAAAAATCAGGTTTTTGGAACCTATAATGAAAGGACGTTATCCCAAAAGTATGGTAGAATATGCTGGTGAACATCTTGCAAAAATTACAGACGAAGAATTCAAGTTGATCAAAGGGTCCATTGACTTTTTGGGTCAAAACTATTACACAGCTTATTATGTAACCAATAATCCCAATCCCACAGGCCGTGATGGCTACATTAAAGATCAACATCTTACACAACTATGTAATTAATTAATACACTAGTCCCTATACATTAATAATTAAATATTTCATATTGAATTTATTTATTTATCTATCTATTTATTTTGCTTTTTTTTACAGCTACGAGGAATGGACATGCAATCGGCCCTCTGGTGAGATCATTAATTATACATAATTCAACTAGTACACATATAATTTTACACTAATTGATTTATAACACATTGATCTAAATTGATATTCAGGCTAGTGGCTCATCTTGGTTGAATATAGTTCCGTCGGGAATTCGAAAGCTTTTGAAATTCGTGAACGAAACGTATAACAGTGATGATAAGCAGATACCTGTGTACATCACCGAGAATGGTAACATTTCAATTACTACTTGATATATGCATGAATTTACTTACAATTTGAATTAATTAAATGATGACATCGACAATATAATTATCTTATATATTTAGGTGTTGATGAAGATAATAATTATAAGAAAAACACTACTGAAGCTTGTTGGGACCCCGTAAGGATAAAGTATCACCAAGACCATCTTGCAAATATTCAAAAATCAATAACATTGTAAGTTCTTATTAATATATATTACAAGCTAGGGCAATATTGCTTTTACCTAAAAATTGATTATATATACAATTGCAGAGATAATGTGAATGTAAAAGGATATTTTGCATGGGCATATGCTGACAATTTTGAATGGGCACAAGGATACATGGCAAGATTTGGAATAATGTATATAGACTTTGCAGATAATATGGCAAGAATTCCAAAAGAATCAGCTTATTGGTTCTCTAAATTTTTGGTGAAGAACGAAATTCCACCTCCAAACACGGTAATTCTGAATCGTACGGCTGCTATTGGGTCGAAGAAAAGCTTGGAAGCCATGAATGAGTGATTTAACTAAATCTATATGAGATGAATCAATTAAGTATGTAATATTTGTTTGTGTTTAATTTGTGTGTGGTTTGATGATGAATAAGTGGTGTGTTTTAATTGAAATAATGTGGCCCTATGCATGGCCACCCATTGGTATTGTACGTATCAATTATATTTATGATTGTAATGTGTGTGGTATGATTTATTATAATGAATAAAGGTTAATTTCTGAATTAGAAATGAGAACACTTTATATTTGTAGTTTTTTCTAAACTTTTTTTATTTCACTCTCGTGAATATGCTGAAATAATAGTGGAATATTCTCCTGAGATACATTAATCTATCTATCTATCTATCTATTCTATTATAAAAGTATGAGTGTTTTTCTTTGAAATTTTGATTTACCTAATATGCTCTTATGTATTTTAATTTTGAATTGCAAAAAAGTCCAATAATAAATAATAACTAATAAAACTAAGTTATTATTTTTATTAACTGGACTCATTAATAAATTAAAAAGATACAATTAGTGAAAATCAAATAAAAATGGATGCATTATTTATGCCAACCTACTATGACTTACGAAAACTTAGATTAAGGTTTTAAGGTAAGACATATTTAATGATATGAAGATATACTACCCCTGAGTTTAGCAAACAGGGAATTAAAATAAATAATTCTGAGATAAGAAACAAAAACACTATACATAATTAAACAAGATATACGTATAAATGAAGTATGTAGTTACCTAAAAGTTGATTTAGTTAGTTACCTAAAAGTTTATTTTTACTTTTTAATTAACTTAATTCTTTCAAGAATTGATTAATTCATTCATATTGATTAATCAATATTTTATTTTTCAAATAACTAACTTATTAAGTGATAATTTATTTAGTTAAATTTAAATTATTACATTTTTTAAGTTGAACAACTATACATATGAAATACTTAATGAGATCATACGCTTCATGTTCAACGAACGTGTTATTTATAAGTAAAAATAAAAAAATTAAGTAATAAAAAAAGGTTGTTTATATCTACAAAATATCTCATAAGAACACTACGGTAAAATTACATATAAATACTAAATCTTAATTAAAAATAATTAGTTTAAACATGCAAATTACACAATTTCTTTTACAATATTAGGTTACAATTTCTTTTGTTCAAACAATTAATGAATAAGATAATGTAAAAAATTTATTTATTTGTTAAGTAATTGTTAAACCTTAAAAGCATATCACGAGATATTTGATTATCACTTATCCTACTCGAACACCTTCTATTCTAAGACAAGTTTTGAATGTCAAAACGCCTTCTATGATCTAAGACATAATATAATTAGTAATTTAACTCATCATATCAATCCATATTTATTCTTTAAATAATTATATACTTAGTTAAATTATTATTTAAATATTCAATATAAGATACTATGTAGCACCACAACCCCAACTTAACAGGAGTCGAGTTGCCACAATGACTTTGAGCATGATAAATATATTTTTGCAAGGAAATATAAAATATTTCGTAAATAATTACAACGGAAGACTTCATTATAAAACACTAGTATTTTTTTTCTTAATTTAACTTTAAAAGCTAACCGTACAAAACTAACTCGTGTTATACCCACATTTGCAAATCAAAACCTTGTTATGAACATATGAAAATTTTTACTTATACCAAAAACAATAGTTCCCAAAACATCAAACACCATCTAATTTATACTCATTAACATATATTGAAAACATAACATATATTTATGCTTCTAGAGGCAAGTCCATACAGCCGGCTACTCATCCGCTTCGTCGTAAGCTAGACCTGAAAAAGATTAAATTTAGCAACGTAAGATTTGAGAAAAACTTAGTGGATAGCGATTATTAACTGTTACGTTGAAGAGATTAACCAATACGTCGAAAGCATCATCCAAGGTCCGAAGACCTGGCCTAAGTCCAAGGTTCGAAGACCTGGTCTCTTCTAAAGTTCGTCAACCTGGCCTAATTCCAAGGTCCGAAGACCTGGTCTACTCCAAAGTTCGTCAACCTGGCCTAACTTGTCTATACCAAGGTTCGTCAACCCTGGTACTTTACTCCAAGGTTCGTCAACCTGGTACTTTATCATGTCGTTTCATCTCATCCAACATAAGAGTTATTCTAATCAATATAACTAAAATTAAACGTTACCCACTTGACGTTTCACTTAGATGCGGGGATAGCTCTTGAAGTCTCCGGTCGTCTCGTACTGCACTAGACCGTTCATCAACATTTAGATTTTAAAACACATTCCAAACATGTATATACATGTATATTTATATATATATATATATATATATATATATGTTTCTAATCTCTTCATTAACGCACCATCATTAATGTGTCTCAAATATGCCTAATAGCACTTTTAATCATAGCAACACAAATATTTGATTTTAAACTAGTAACTTAAGGTGAGACACATTTAATGATCTAAAAATATGCTACCATGTGTTTAGTAAATGGAGAACCAAAAGAATAATTCTGAAGTAAGAAACAAAAACACTACACAAGTGTTAAGATTTTGAGCCATTATTAAAATTATTGAAAGTACACATAAAAAATTACTGAGAAAAAAGAAGAAGTGAGATTCCTCAAACTTAAACAAGATATACATAAAAATGAAGCATGAATTTATATAAAAGTTTATTTAGTTACATTATTATTAATGCTTCACTTTTTAATTAACTTAATTCTTTCAAGAATTGATTAAATAATTCATATCAATCAATATTTTAATTTTCAAATAACTACTTCTTAAGTGATAGTTTATTTTGTTAAATTTAAATTATTAAAATCTTTTAAGTTGAACAACAACTATATATATGAATTACTTAACGAAAATCATATGCTTTATGTTCAACGAACATGTTATTTACTAGTAACAATAAAATTTTAAGTATGCCTGAAACTTTTGATATTTATTACAAATTTTCTTCTTCTTCCTCATTCTTATTTACCTTTAATTGTATTTTTGTAGGCAATATTAATTTATCAAAATATGCACAGTGGAACTGCAAGCAAGTTTCAGAAGATAAAATTTGAATTTATTAAGTTGGTAAATTCATGCAATGCCTAATTAACATACTGCTGGAATCTTTTACAAAGTACAACTCTGTAATATGATATTAAAATCAAATAAAAGGCTATATATATATATATGTATAAAGAAATTAAAACGTGTCTTGGTCATCAACGTATATCCCATATAGGGGCATACATTAATCTTATTTAACCTATTTTCCCTTCATCTTTTCCTTCTTCTCTTTTCTTTTTCTTATTCCCATTCTTTCTCTTTTTCTTTGGCTTAATTAATTGTTCTTTTTTCCTAATCCACAGTAAAAGCTTGCTTATAAACTATTAGAAAGTTAAGTGATCTTTAATTAATAATTATTATTTTAAGAAATATAATGAAGATGTATTAATGTCGATCCTAGGTGGTTAATTATTAATTTTAAGGTAGTAGCCATTATTTGATAACTTACATATTTTAACTTACATATTTCATGAATTTATATACTCGTGATCTTAACTAATTCAGCCTTAATGCACAAATAGTTTAACTAAAAATCTAACTTAGTGAAGTGTTGAACATTAGAGACAAAAGGTGCATAAATAATTAAAAAGTAAATAAACAGTAATTATTCTTTGTTTAATTAAAAATAAGGGTTTTCTTTATTAGATGTCTTTCCTTTCACAAGTATCCAAGAACTAGAATAGAGCCATGAAAATGATGCTAAAAAATGAAAAAAAAAAAAAAAAAATAGATGCTAAAATTTACCCCACTAAACAAGGAAAAAATCAGATTCTCAGAATTACATGCACTTTAAGCAGCTATATATAGGTATGATTTGTTCTTCATTTTGATCATCAAGCAAAAAATCATTTACCAACAGAAAAAAAAAAAAGAAGAGTTTTGTGCATTAATTCTTACAGTAAGAAATGAAGAGGAACAACGACAATATGTTGAATCTTACCTCCAACATCGAAGAAGACAACAGCAAAATCAGTCGTAACGATTTTCCTGCTGATTTTATATTTGGAACAGGCACAGCTGCTTACCAGGTTTGTACAAATTACGAAATCAAATTTAATATATATATATATGTGTGTATATATGAATATGTGTTCTTATTTTTTTCTCATTAATTTTCTGTCACATTTTTCAGCATGAAGGTGCTGCTAAAAAAGGTGATAGAGGCATTAGTATGTGGGATACTTTTACTTGCAGAACTCCTTGTTAGTCTCTCTCTCCATTATATACACAGTGATGATATATATATATATATATATGCACTAATATATATGTGTATTTATTGCATGCATGCATGCAACACTATATATATATAGAAAGGAGCCTTAGTTAATAACTTAATATGATGGATTTATTTCGAATGACAGATAGAATTGCGGATGGGTCCAATGGCAATGTGGCCATTGATATGTACTACCGATTCAAGGTAATTTAATATTTTCATATATTAGTGAATGACGAATTATTTAGTTTAAATTTATTAACAAAATCCATATGCTTATTATCAGAATTTTCTCTCATCTATATTTTTTTTATTTTTCCTGCAGGAAGATATTGATTATATGAAGAAAATGGGTTTTGATTCCTTCAGGTTTTCAATTTCATGGCCAAGAGTTTTGCCAGGTAACATTAACATAAATTATAATTTTGTTAATATCTTTTTTACGATGATTGTTCGTAAACTATTTTTGATGTCTAATTAGGTGGAAGGCGTTGCGCTGGAGTCAACAAACAAGGAATCAAATTCTATAATGAACTTATCGACACTCTCCTCGCCAATGGTTGACCCAAAATCTATTCAAACTCTTTAATATAATCAAAATCTATTAATAATCTTATATAAAGATGTCTACATATGTAACATAATTAGTTCTTTTTTTCACACGTTTATATATATATGATATATTTCATGAATGCATGCAGGTATCGAACCATTTGTCACTCTTTTCCATTGGGATCTACCTCAATGTCTACAAGATGAATATGGTGGCTTTTTAGACAGAAGGATTGTGTAAGTGATTTAATCTATTCAATATCTCATGCATGTTGATCGTCTTTTACTATATATTATGTTTGAAATTTAATATTTGTATCTTTCCACATATATATATATATATATTATGCAGCCATGATTATAAAGATTATGTGGAGTTGTGCTTTTGGGAATTTGGTGATCGAGTGAAATATTGGGTGACATTGAACGAGACATGGACCTACTGCAATCATGGATATGCTTCAGGCATATTTCCACCAAGCCCTCCTCCTATAAAAGATCTCAAAATTCTTGGTCATAAGTTGTCTGAACTAGATTCTAATTCAGAAAAAAGCCATTTCAATTTCAGAGTTCCAAAAACACTCGCATCCTTATATCATAGTAGCTATGTGGCTGATGATGGTTTTGGACGTGATAAATCAAGAGACGATTTTTGGGATCCCAAAAATGCATATATTGTGGCTAGAAATTTGCTGCTTGCTCATGCTGCTGCAGTTCATTTATACAGAACTAAATTTCAGGTTTTATTTTATTTTATTTGGCTTGATTGAATATTCTAAATTTGAGAATATATATTTAATTCGTGAATTATATCATTTTTTTTAAAAATTTAATCATATAACCAGGAACAACAAGGAGGAAAGATTGGGATTACATTGGTCTCCCACTGATTTGAGCCCTTAGATCCACATAATGAAGATGATAGAAAGGCTGCTAGAAGAGCACTCGATTTTATGTTGGGATGGTAAAACATACATTAATTAATATTAATCAGTTGTATTTATTTCATTAATTCAATATTAACAATTTCATTTAAAAAAAATCAGGTTTTTGGAACCGATAATGAAAGGACGTTATCCCAAAAGTATGGTAGAATATGCTGGTGATCATTTTGCAGAAATTAGAGACGAAGAATTCAAGATGATCAAAGGGTCCATTGACTTTTTGGGTCAAAACTATTACACAGCTTATTATGTGACCAATAATCCCAATCCCACAGGCCGTGATGGCTACATTAAAGATCAACATCTTACACAACTATGTAATTAATTAATACACTAATCCCTATACTTTAATAATTAAATATTTCATATTGAATTTATTTATATATCTATTTATTTTACTCTTTTTTTACAGCTACGAGGAATGGACATGCAATCGGCCCTCTGGTGAGATCATTAATTATACATAATTCAACTAGTACACATATAATTTTACACTAATTGATTTATAACGCATTGATCTAAATTGATATTCAGGCTAGTGGCTCATCTTGGTTGAATATAGTTCCGTCAGGAATTCGAAAGCTTTTGAAATTCGTGAACGAGACGTATAACAGTGATGATAAGCAGATACCTGTGTACATCACCGAGAATGGTAACATTTCAATTACTACTTGATATATGCATGAATTTACTTACAATTTGAATTAATTAAATGATGACATCGACAATATAATTATCTTATATATTTAGGTGTTGATGAAGATAATAATTATAAGAAAAACACTACTGAAGCTTGTTGGGACCCCGTAAGGATAAAGTATCACCAAGACCATCTTGCAAATATTCAAAAATCAATAACATTGTAAGTTCTTATTAATATATATTACAAGCTAGGGCAATATTGCTTTTACCTAAAAATTGATTATATATACAATTGCAGAGATAATGTGAATGTAAAAGGATATTTTGCATGGGCATATGCTGACAATTTTGAATGGGCACAAGGATACATGGCAAGATTTGGAATAATGTATATAGACTTTGCAGATAATATGGCAAGAATTCCAAAAGAATCAGCTTATTGGTTCTCTAAATTTTTGGTGAAGAACGAAATTCCACCTCCAAACACGGTAATTCTGAATCGTACGGCTGCTATTGGGTCGAAGAAAAGCTTGGAAGCCATGAATGAGTGATTTAACTAAATCTATATGAGATGAATCAATTAAGTATGTAATATTTGTTTGTGTTTAATTTGTGTGTGGTTTGATGATGAATAAGTGGTGTGTTTTAATTGAAATAATGTGGCCCTATGCATGGCCACCCATTTGTATTGTACGTATCAATTATATTTATGATTGTAATGTGTGTGGTATGATTTATTATAATGAATAAAGGTTAATTTCTGAATTAGAAATGAGAACACTTTATATTTGTAGTTTTTTCTAAACTTTTTTTATTTCACTCTCGTGAATATGCTGAAATAATAGTGGAATATTCTCCTGAGATACATTAATCTATCTATCTATCTATCTATTCTATTATAAAAGTATGAGTGTTTTTCTTTGAAATTTTGATTTACCTAATATGCTCTTATGTATTTTAATTTTGAATTGCAAAAAAGTCCAATAATAAATAATAACTAATAAAACTAAGTTATTATTTTTATTAACTGGACTCATTAATAAATTAAAAAGATACAATTAGTGAAAATCAAATAAAAATGGATGCATTATTTATGCCAACCTACTATGACTTACGAAAACTTAGATTAAGGTTTTAAGGTAAGACATATTTAATGATATGAAGATATACTACCCCTGAGTTTAGCAAACAGGGAATTAAAATAAATAATTCTGAGATAAGAAACAAAAACACTATACATAATTAAACAAGATATACGTATAAATGAAGTATGTAGTTACCTAAAAGTTGATTTAGTTAGTTACCTAAAAGTTTATTTAGTTACATTATTATTCATGTTTTACTTTTTAATTAACTTAATTCTTTCAAGAATTGATTAATTCATTCATATTGATTAATCAATATTTTATTTTTCAAATAACTAACTTATTAAGTGATAATTTATTTAGTTAAATTTAAATTATTACATTTTTTAAGTTGAACAACTATACATATGAAATACTTAATGAGTTCATACGCTTCATGTTCAACGAACGTGTTATTTATAAGTAAAAATAAAAAAATTAAGTAATAAAAAAAGGTTGTTTATATCTACAAAATATCTCATAAGAACACTACGGTAAAATTACATATAAATACTAAATCTTAATTAAAAATAATTAGTTTAAACATGCAAATTACACAATTTCTTTTACAATATTAGGTTACAATTTCTTTTGTTCAAACAATTAATGAATAAGATAATGTAAAAAATTTATTTATTTGTTAAGTAATTGTTAAACCTTAAAAGCATATCACGAGATATTTGATTATCACTTATCCTACTCGAACACCTTCTATTCTAAGACAAGTTTTGAATGTCAAAACGCCTTCTATGATCTAAGACATAATATAATTAGTAATTTAACTCATCATATCAATCCATATTTATTCTTTAAATAATTATATACTTAGTTAAATTATTATTTAAATATTCAATATAAGATACTATGTAGCACCACAACCCCAACTTAACAGGAGTCGAGTTGCCACAATGACTTTGAGCATGATAAATATATTTTTGCAAGGAAATATAAAATATTTCGTAAATAATTACAACGGAAGACTTCATTATAAAACACTAGTATTTTTTTTCTTAATTTAACTTTAAAAGCTAACCGTACAAAACTAACTCGTGTTATACCCACATTTGCAAATCAAAACCTTGTTATGAACATATGAAAATTTTTACTTATACCAAAAACAATAGTTCCCAAAACATCAAACACCATCTAATTTATACTCATTAACATATATTGAAAACATAACATATATTTATGCTTCTAGAGGCAAGTCCATACAGCCGGCTACTCATCCGCTTCGTCGTAAGCTAGACCTGAAAAAGATTAAATTTAGCAACGTAAGATTTGAGAAAAACTTAGTGGATAGCGATTATTAACTGTTACGTTGAAGAGATTAACCAATACGTCGAAAGCATCATCCAAGGTCCGAAGACCTGGCCTAAGTCCAAGGTTCGAAGACCTGGTCTCTTCTAAAGTTCGTCAACCTGGCCTAATTCCAAGGTCCGAAGACCTGGTCTACTCCAAAGTTCGTCAACCTGGCCTAACTTGTCTATACCAAGGTTCGTCAACCCTGGTACTTTACTCCAAGGTTCGTCAACCTGGTACTTTATCATGTCGTTTCATCTCATCCAACATAAGAGTTATTCTAATCAATATAACTAAAATTAAACGTTACCCACTTGACGTTTCACTTAGATGCGGGGATAGCTCTTGAAGTCTCCGGTCGTCTCGTACTGCACTAGACCGTTCATCAACATTTAGATTTTAAAACACATTCCAAACATGTATATACATGTATATTTATATATATATATATATATATATATGTTTCTAATCTCTTCATTAACGCACCATCATTAATGTGTCTCAAATATGCCTAATAGCACTTTTAATCATAGCAACACAAATATTTGATTTTAAACTAGTAACTTAAGGTGAGACACATTTAATGATCTAAAAATATGCTACCATGTGTTTAGTAAATGGAGAACCAAAAGAATAATTCTGAAGTAAGAAACAAAAACACTACACAAGTGTTAAGATTTTGAGCCATTATTAAAATTATTGAAAGTACACATAAAAAATTACTGAGAAAAAAGAAGAAGTGAGATTCCTCAAACTTAAACAAGATATACATAAAAATGAAGCATGAATTTATATAAAAGTTTATTTAGTTACATTATTATTAATGCTTCACTTTTTAATTAACTTAATTCTTTCAAGAATTGATTAAATAATTCATATCAATCAATATTTTAATTTTCAAATAACTACTTCTTAAGTGATAGTTTATTTTGTTAAATTTAAATTATTAAAATCTTTTAAGTTGAACAACAACTATATATATGAATTACTTAACGAAAATCATATGCTTTATGTTCAACGAACATGTTATTTACTAGTAACAATAAAATTTTAAGTATGCCTGAAACTTTTGATATTTATTACAAATTTTCTTCTTCTTCCTCATTCTTATTTACCTTTAATTGTATTTTTGTAGGCAATATTAATTTATCAAAATATGCACAGTGGAACTGCAAGCAAGTTTCAGAAGATAAAATTTGAATTTATTAAGTTGGTAAATTCATGCAATGCCTAATTAACATACTGCTGGAATCTTTTACAAAGTACAACTCTGTAATATGATATTAAAATCAAATAAAAGGCTATATATATATATATGTATAAAGAAATTAAAACGTGTCTTGGTCATCAACGTATATCCCATATAGGGGCATACATTAATCTTATTTAACCTATTTTCCCTTCATCTTTTCCTTCTTCTCTTTTCTTTTTCTTATTCCCATTCTTTCTCTTTTTCTTTGGCTTAATTAATTGTTCTTTTTTCCTAATCCACAGTAAAAGCTTGCTTATAAACTATTAGAAAGTTAAGTGATCTTTAATTAATAATTATTATTTTAAGAAATATAATGAAGATGTATTAATGTCGATCCTAGGTGGTTAAGTATTAATTTTAAGGTAGTAGCCATTATTTGATAACTTACATATTTTAACTTACATATTTCATGAATTTATATACTCGTGATCTTAACTAATTCAGCCTTAATGCACAAATAGTTTAACTAAAAATCTAACTTAGTGAAGTGTTGAACATTAGAGACAAAAGGTGCATAAATAATTAAAAAGTAAATAAACAGTAATTATTCTTTGTTTAATTAAAAATAAGGGTTTTCTTTATTAGATGTCTTTCCTTTCACAAGTATCCAAGAACTAGAATAGAGCCATGAAAATGATGCTAAAAAATGAAAAAAAAAAAAAAATAGATGCTAAAATTTACCCCACTAAACAAGGAAAAAATCAGATTCTCAGAATTACATGCACTTTAAGCAGCTATATATAGGTATGATTTGTTCTTCATTTTGATCATCAAGCAAAAAATCATTTACCAACAGAAAAAAAAAAAAAAAGAAGAGTTTTGTGCATTAATTCTTACAGTAAGAAATGAAGAGGAACAACGACAATATGTTGAATCTTACCTCCAACATCGAAGAAGACAACAGCAAAATCAGTCGTAACGATTTTCCTGCTGATTTTATATTTGGAACAGGCACAGCTGCTTACCAGGTTTGTACAAATTACGAAATCAAATTTAATATATATATATATGTGTGTATATATGAATATGTGTTCTTATTTTTTTCTCATTAATTTTCTGTCACATTTTTCAGCATGAAGGTGCTGCTAAAAAAGGTGATAGAGGCATTAGTATGTGGGATACTTTTACTTGCAGAACTCCTTGTTAGTCTCTCTCTCCATTATATACACAGTGATGATATATATATATATATATATATGCACTAATATATATGTGTATTTATTGCATGCATGCATGCAACACTATATATATATAGAAAGGAGCCTTAGTTAATAACTTAATATGATGGATTTATTTCGAATGACAGATAGAATTGCGGATGGGTCCAATGGCAATGTGGCCATTGATATGTACTACCGATTCAAGGTAATTTAATATTTTCATATATTAGTGAATGACGAATTATTTAGTTTAAATTTATTAACAAAATCCATATGCTTATTATCAGAATTTTCTCTCATCTATATTTTTTTTATTTTTCCTGCAGGAAGATATTGATTATATGAAGAAAATGGGTTTTGATTCCTTCAGGTTTTCAATTTCATGGCCAAGAGTTTTGCCAGGTAACATTAACATAAATTATAATTTTGTTAATATCTTTTTTACGATGATTGTTCGTAAACTATTTTTGATGTCTAATTAGGTGGAAGGCGTTGCGCTGGAGTCAACAAACAAGGAATCAAATTCTATAATGAACTTATCGACACTCTCCTCGCCAATGGTTGACCCAAAATCTATTCAAACTCTTTAATATAATCAAAATCTATTAATAATCTTATATAAAGATGTCTACATATGTAACATAATTAGTTCTTTTTTTCACACGTTTATATATATATGATATATTTCATGAATGCATGCAGGTATCGAACCATTTGTCACTCTTTTCCATTGGGATCTACCTCAATGTCTACAAGATGAATATGGTGGCTTTTTAGACAGAAGGATTGTGTAAGTGATTTAATCTATTCAATATCTCATGCATGTTGATCGTCTTTTACTATATATTATGTTTGAAATTTAATATTTGTATCTTTCCACATATATATATATATTATGCAGCCATGATTATAAAGATTATGTGGAGTTGTGCTTTTGGGAATTTGGTGATCGAGTGAAATATTGGGTGACATTGAACGAGACATGGACCTACTGCAATCATGGATATGCTTCAGGCATATTTCCACCAAGCCCTCCTCCTATAAAAGATCTCAAAATTCTTGGTCATAAGTTGTCTGAACTAGATTCTAATTCAGAAAAAAGCCATTTCAATTTCAGAGTTCCAAAAACACTCGCATCCTTATATCATAGTAGCTATGTGGCTGATGATGGTTTTGGACGTGATAAATCAAGAGACGATTTTTGGGATCCCAAAAATGCATATATTGTGGCTAGAAATTTGCTGCTTGCTCATGCTGCTGCAGTTCATTTATACAGAACTAAATTTCAGGTTTTATTTTATTTTATTTGGCTTGATTGAATATTCTAAATTTGAGAATATATATTTAATTCGTGAATTATATCATTTTTTTTAAAAATTTAATCATATAACCAGGAACAACAAGGAGGAAAGATTGGGATTACATTGGTCTCCCACTGATTTGAGCCCTTAGATCCACATAATGAAGATGATAGAAAGGCTGCTAGAAGAGCACTCGATTTTATGTTGGGATGGTAAAACATACATTAATTAATATTAATCAGTTGTATTTATTTCATTAATTCAATATTAACAATTTCATTTAAAAAAAATCAGGTTTTTGGAACCGATAATGAAAGGACGTTATCCCAAAAGTATGGTAGAATATGCTGGTGATCATTTTGCAGAAATTAGAGACGAAGAATTCAAGATGATCAAAGGGTCCATTGACTTTTTGGGTCAAAACTATTACACAGCTTATTATGTGACCAATAATCCCAATCCCACAGGCCGTGATGGCTACATTAAAGATCAACATCTTACACAACTATGTAATTAATTAATACACTAATCCCTATACTTTAATAATTAAATATTTCATATTGAATTTATTTATATATCTATTTATTTTACTCGTTTTTTACAGCTACGAGGAATGGACATGCAATCGGCCCTCTGGTGAGATCATTAATTATACATAATTCAACTAGTACACATATAATTTTACACTAATTGATTTATAACGCATTGATCTAAATTGATATTCAGGCTAGTGGCTCATCTTGGTTGAATATAGTTCCGTCAGGAATTCGAAAGCTTTTGAAATTCGTGAACGAGACGTATAACAGTGATGATAAGCAGATACCTGTGTACATCACCGAGAATGGTAACATTTCAATTACTACTTGATATATGCATGAATTTACTTACAATTTGAATTAATTAAATGATGACATCGACAATATAATTATCTTATATATTTAGGTGTTGATGAAGATAATAATTATAAGAAAAACACTACTGAAGCTTGTTGGGACCCCGTAAGGATAAAGTATCACCAAGACCATCTTGCAAATATTCAAAAATCAATAACATTGTAAGTTCTTATTAATATATATTACAAGCTAGGGCAATATTGCTTTTACCTAAAAATTGATTATATATACAATTGCAGAGATAATGTGAATGTAAAAGGATATTTTGCATGGGCATATGCTGACAATTTTGAATGGGCACAAGGATACATGGCAAGATTTGGAATAATGTATATAGACTTTGCAGATAATATGGCAAGAATTCCAAAAGAATCAGCTTATTGGTTCTCTAAATTTTTGGTGAAGAACGAAATTCCACCTCCAAACACGGTAATTCTGAATCGTACGGCTGCTATTGGGTCGAAGAAAAGCTTGGAAGCCATGAATGAGTGATTTAACTAAATCTATATGAGATGAATCAATTAAGTATGTAATATTTGTTTGTGTTTAATTTGTGTGTGGTTTGATGATGAATAAGTGGTGTGTTTTAATTGAAATAATGTGGCCCTATGCATGGCCACCCATTTGTATTGTACGTATCAATTATATTTATGATTGTAATGTGTGTGGTATGATTTATTATAATGAATAAAGGTTAATTTCTGAATTAGAAATGAGAACACTTTATATTTGTAGTTTTTTCTAAACTTTTTTTATTTCACTCTCGTGAATATGCTGAAATAATAGTGGAATATTCTCCTGAGATACATTAATCTATCTATCTATCTATCTATTCTATTATAAAAGTATGAGTGTTTTTCTTTGAAATTTTGATTTACCTAATATGCTCTTATGTATTTTAATTTTGAATTGCAAAAAAGTCCAATAATAAATAATAACTAATAAAACTAAGTTATTATTTTTATTAACTGGACTCATTAATAAATTAAAAAGATACAATTAGTGAAAATCAAATAAAAATGGATGCATTATTTATGCCAACCTACTATGACTTACGAAAACTTAGATTAAGGTTTTAAGGTAAGACATATTTAATGATATGAAGATATACTACCCCTGAGTTTAGCAAACAGGGAATTAAAATAAATAATTCTGAGATAAGAAACAAAAACACTATACATAATTAAACAAGCTATACGTATAAATGAAGTATGTAGTTACCTAAAAGTTGATTTAGTTAGTTACCTAAAAGTTTATTTAGTTACATTATTATTCATGTTTTACTTTTTAATTAACTTAATTCTTTCAAGAATTGATTAATTCATTCATATTGATTAATCAATATTTTATTTTTCAAATAACTAACTTATTAAGTGATAATTTATTTAGTTAAATTTAAATTATTACATTTTTTAAGTTGAACAACTATACATATGAAATACTTAATGAGTTCATACGCTTCATGTTCAACGAACGTGTTATTTATAAGTAAAAATAAAAAAATTAAGTAATAAAAAAAGGTTGTTTATATCTACAAAATATCTCATAAGAACACTACGGTAAAATTACATATAAATACTAAATCTTAATTAAAAATAATTAGTTTAAACATGCAAATTACACAATTTCTTTTACAATATTAGGTTACAATTTCTTTTGTTCAAACAATTAATGAATAAGATAATGTAAAAAATTTATTTATTTGTTAAGTAATTGTTAAACCTTAAAAGCATATCACGAGATATTTGATTATCACTTATCCTACTCGAACACCTTCTATTCTAAGACAAGTTTTGAATGTCAAAACGCCTTCTATGATCTAAGACATAATATAATTAGTAATTTAACTCATCATATCAATCCATATTTATTCTTTAAATAATTATATACTTAGTTAAATTATTATTTAAATATTCAATATAAGATACTATGTAGCACCACAACCCCAACTTAACAGGAGTCGAGTTGCCACAATGACTTTGAGCATGATAAATATATTTTTGCAAGGAAATATAAAATATTTCGTAAATAATTACAACGGAAGACTTCATTATAAAACACTAGTATTTTTTTTCTTAATTTAACTTTAAAAGCTAACCGTACAAAACTAACTCGTGTTATACCCACATTTGCAAATCAAAACCTTGTTATGAACATATGAAAATTTTTACTTATACCAAAAACAATAGTTCCCAAAACATCAAACACCATCTAATTTATACTCATTAACATATATTGAAAACATAACATATATTTATGCTTCTAGAGGCAAGTCCATACAGCCGGCTACTCATCCGCTTCGTCGTAAGCTAGACCTGAAAAAGATTAAATTTAGCAACGTAAGATTTGAGAAAAACTTAGTGGATAGCGATTATTAACTGTTACGTTGAAGAGATTAACCAATACGTCGAAAGCATCATCCAAGGTCCGAAGACCTGGCCTAAGTCCAAGGTTCGAAGACCTGGTCTCTTCTAAAGTTCGTCAACCTGGCCTAATTCCAAGGTCCGAAGACCTGGTCTACTCCAAAGTTCGTCAACCTGGCCTAACTTGTCTATACCAAGGTTCGTCAACCCTGGTACTTTACTCCAAGGTTCGTCAACCTGGTACTTTATCATGTCGTTTCATCTCATCCAACATAAGAGTTATTCTAATCAATATAACTAAAATTAAACGTTACCCACTTGACGTTTCACTTAGATGCGGGGATAGCTCTTGAAGTCTCCGGTCGTCTCGTACTGCACTAGACCGTTCATCAACATTTAGATTTTAAAACACATTCCAAACATGTATATACATGTATATTTATATATATATATATATATATATATGTTTCTAATCTCTTCATTAACGCACCATCATTAATGTGTCTCAAATATGCCTAATAGCACTTTTAATCATAGCAACACAAATATTTGATTTTAAACTAGTAACTTAAGGTGAGACACATTTAATGATCTAAAAATATGCTACCATGTGTTTAGTAAATGGAGAACCAAAAGAATAATTCTGAAGTAAGAAACAAAAACACTACACAAGTGTTAAGATTTTGAGCCATTATTAAAATTATTGAAAGTACACATAAAAAATTACTGAGAAAAAAGAAGAAGTGAGATTCCTCAAACTTAAACAAGATATACATAAAAATGAAGCATGAATTTATATAAAAGTTTATTTAGTTACATTATTATTAATGCTTCACTTTTTAATTAACTTAATTCTTTCAAGAATTGATTAAATAATTCATATCAATCAATATTTTAATTTTCAAATAACTACTTCTTAAGTGATAGTTTATTTTGTTAAATTTAAATTATTAAAATCTTTTAAGTTGAACAACAACTATATATATGAATTACTTAACGAAAATCATATGCTTTATGTTCAACGAACATGTTATTTACTAGTAACAATAAAATTTTAAGTATGCCTGAAACTTTTGATATTTATTACAAATTTTCTTCTTCTTCCTCATTCTTATTTACCTTTAATTGTATTTTTGTAGGCAATATTAATTTATCAAAATATGCACAGTGGAACTGCAAGCAAGTTTCAGAAGATAAAATTTGAATTTATTAAGTTGGTAAATTCATGCAATGCCTAATTAACATACTGCTGGAATCTTTTACAAAGTACAACTCTGTAATATGATATTAAAATCAAATAAAAGGCTATATATATATATGTATAAAGAAATTAAAACGTGTCTTGGTCATCAACGTATATCCCATATAGGGGCATACATTAATCTTATTTAACCTATTTTCCCTTCATCTTTTCCTTCTTCTCTTTTCTTTTTCTTATTCCCATTCTTTCTCTTTTTCTTTGGCTTAATTAATTGTTCTTTTTTCCTAATCCACAGTAAAAGCTTGCTTATAAACTATTAGAAAGTTAAGTGATCTTTAATTAATAATTATTATTTTAAGAAATATAATGAAGATGTATTAATGTCGATCCTAGGTGGTTAATTATTAATTTTAAGGTAGTAGCCATTATTTGATAACTTACATATTTTAACTTACATATTTCATGAATTTATATACTCGTGATCTTAACTAATTCAGCCTTAATGCACAAATAGTTTAACTAAAAATCTAACTTAGTGAAGTGTTGAACATTAGAGACAAAAGGTGCATAAATAATTAAAAAGTAAATAAACAGTAATTATTCTTTGTTTAATTAAAAATAAGGGTTTTCTTTATTAGATGTCTTTCCTTTCACAAGTATCCAAGAACTAGAATAGAGCCATGAAAATGATGCTAAAAAATGAAAAAAAAAAAAAAATAGATGCTAAAATTTACCCCACTAAACAAGGAAAAAATCAGATTCTCAGAATTACATGCACTTTAAGCAGCTATATATAGGTATGATTTGTTCTTCATTTTGATCATCAAGCAAAAAATCATTTACCAACAGAAAAAAAAAAAAAAAGAAGAGTTTTGTGCATTAATTCTTACAGTAAGAAATGAAGAGGAACAACGACAATATGTTGAATCTTACCTCCAACATCGAAGAAGACAACAGCAAAATCAGTCGTAACGATTTTCCTGCTGATTTTATATTTGGAACAGGCACAGCTGCTTACCAGGTTTGTACAAATTACGAAATCAAATTTAATATATATATATATGTGTGTATATATGAATATGTGTTCTTATTTTTTTCTCATTAATTTTCTGTCACATTTTTCAGCATGAAGGTGCTGCTAAAAAAGGTGATAGAGGCATTAGTATGTGGGATACTTTTACTTGCAGAACTCCTTGTTAGTCTCTCTCTCTCCATTATATACACAGTGATGATATATATATATATATATATGCACTAATATATATGTGTATTTATTGCATGCATGCATGCAACACTATATATATATAGAAAGGAGCCTTAGTTAATAACTTAATATGATGGATTTATTTCGAATGACAGATAGAATTGCGGATGGGTCCAATGGCAATGTGGCCATTGATATGTACTACCGATTCAAGGTAATTTAATATTTTCATATATTAGTGAATGACGAATTATTTAGTTTAAATTTATTAACAAAATCCATATGCTTATTATCAGAATTTTCTCTCATCTATATTTTTTTTATTTTTCCTGCAGGAAGATATTGATTATATGAAGAAAATGGGTTTTGATTCCTTCAGGTTTTCAATTTCATGGCCAAGAGTTTTGCCAGGTAACATTAACATAAATTATAATTTTGTTAATATCTTTTTTACGATGATTGTTCGTAAACTATTTTTGATGTCTAATTAGGTGGAAGGCGTTGCGCTGGAGTCAACAAACAAGGAATCAAATTCTATAATGAACTTATCGACACTCTCCTCGCCAATGGTTGACCCAAAATCTATTCAAACTCTTTAATATAATCAAAATCTATTAATAATCTTATATAAAGATGTCTACATATGTAACATAATTAGTTCTTTTTTTCACACGTTTATATATATATGATATATTTCATGAATGCATGCAGGTATCGAACCATTTGTCACTCTTTTCCATTGGAATCTACCTCAATGTCTACAAGATGAATATGGTGGCTTTTTAGACAGAAGGATTGTGTAAGTGATTTAATCTATTCAATATCTCATGCATGTTGATCGTCTTTTACTATATATTATGTTTGAAATTTAATATTTGTATCTTTCCACATATATATATATATATTATGCAGCCATGATTATAAAGATTATGTGGAGTTGTGCTTTTGGGAATTTGGTGATCGAGTGAAATATTGGGTGACATTGAACGAGACATGGACCTACTGCAATCATGGATATGCTTCAGGCATATTTCCACCAAGCCCTCCTCCTATAAAAGATCTCAAAATTCTTGGTCATAAGTTGTCTGAACTAGATTCTAATTCAGAAAAAAGCCATTTCAATTTCAGAGTTCCAAAAACACTCGCATCCTTATATCATAGTAGCTATGTGGCTGATGATGGTTTTGGACGTGATAAATCAAGAGACGATTTTTGGGATCCCAAAAATGCATATATTGTGGCTAGAAATTTGCTGCTTGCTCATGCTGCTGCAGTTCATTTATACAGAACTAAATTTCAGGTTTTATTTTATTTTATTTGGCTTGATTGAATATTCTAAATTTGAGAATATATATTTAATTCGTGAATTATATCCTTTTTTTTAAAAATTTAATCATATAACCAGGAACAACAAGGAGGAAAGATTGGGATTACATTGGTCTCCCACTGATTTGAGCCCTTAGATCCACATAATGAAGATGATAGAAAGGCTGCTAGAAGAGCACTCGATTTTATGTTGGGATGGTAAAACATACATTAATTAATATTAATCAGTTGTATTTATTTCATTAATTCAATATTAACAATTTCATTTAAAAAAAATCAGGTTTTTGGAACCGATAATGAAAGGACGTTATCCCAAAAGTATGGTAGAATATGCTGGTGATCATCTTGCAGAAATTAGAGACGAAGAATTCAAGATGATCAAAGGGTCCATTGACTTTTTGGGTCAAAACTATTACACAGCTTATTATGTGACCAATAATCCCAATCCCACAGGCCGTGATGGCTACATTAAAGATCAACATCTTACACAACTATGTAATTAATTAATACACTAATCCCTATACTTTAATAATTAAATATTTCATATTGAATTTATTTATATATCTATTTATTTTACTCTTTTTTTACAGCTACGAGGAATGGACATGCAATCGGCCCTCTGGTGAGATCATTAATTATACATAATTCAACTAGTACACATATAATTTTACACTAATTGATTTATAACGCATTGATCTAAATTGATATTCAGGCTAGTGGCTCATCTTGGTTGAATATAGTTCCGTCAGGAATTCGAAAGCTTTTGAAATTCGTGAACGAGACGTATAACAGTGATGATAAGCAGATACCTGTGTACATCACCGAGAATGGTAACATTTCAATTACTACTTGATATATGCATGAATTTACTTACAATTTGAATTAATTAAATGATGACATCGACAATATAATTATCTTATATATTTAGGTGTTGATGAAGATAATAATTATAAGAAAAACACTACTGAAGCTTGTTGGGACCCCGTAAGGATAAAGTATCACCAAGACCATCTTGCAAATATTCAAAAATCAATAACATTGTAAGTTCTTATTAATATATATTACAAGCTAGGGCAATATTGCTTTTACCTAAAAATTGATTATATATACAATTGCAGAGATAATGTGAATGTAAAAGGATATTTTGCATGGGCATATGCTGACAATTTTGAATGGGCACAAGGATACATGGCAAGATTTGGAATAATGTATATAGACTTTGCAGATAATATGGCAAGAATTCCAAAAGAATCAGCTTATTGGTTCTCTAAATTTTTGGTGAAGAACGAAATTCCACCTCCAAACACGGTAATTCTGAATCGTACGGCTGCTATTGGGTCGAAGAAAAGCTTGGAAGCCATGAATGAGTGATTTAACTAAATCTATATGAGATGAATCAATTAAGTATGTAATATTTGTTTGTGTTTAATTTGTGTGTGGTTTGATGATGAATAAGTGGTGTGTTTTAATTGAAATAATGTGGCCCTATGCATGGCCACCCATTTGTATTGTACGTATCAATTATATTTATGATTGTAATGTGTGTGGTATGATTTATTATAATGAATAAAGGTTAATTTCTGAATTAGAAATGAGAACACTTTATATTTGTAGTTTTTTCTAAACTTTTTTTATTTCACTCTCGTGAATATGCTGAAATAATAGTGGAATATTCTCCTGAGATACATTAATCTATCTATCTATCTATCTATTCTATTATAAAAGTATGAGTGTTTTTCTTTGAAATTTTGATTTACCTAATATGCTCTTATGTATTTTAATTTTGAATTGCAAAAAAGTCCAATAATAAATAATAACTAATAAAACTAAGTTATTATTTTTATTAACTGGACTCATTAATAAATTAAAAAGATACAATTAGTGAAAATCAAATAAAAATGGATGCATTATTTATGCCAACCTACTATGACTTACGAAAACTTAGATTAAGGTTTTAAGGTAAGACATATTTAATGATATGAAGATATACTACCCCTGAGTTTAGCAAACAGGGAATTAAAATAAATAATTCTGAGATAAGAAACAAAAACACTATACATAATTAAACAAGATATACGTATAAATGAAGTATGTAGTTACCTAAAAGTTGATTTAGTTAGTTACCTAAAAGTTTATTTAGTTACATTATTATTCATGTTTTACTTTTTAATTAACTTAATTCTTTCAAGAATTGATTAATTCATTCATATTGATTAATCAATATTTTATTTTTCAAATAACTAACTTATTAAGTGATAATTTATTTAGTTAAATTTAAATTATTACATTTTTTAAGTTGAACAACTATACATATGAAATACTTAATGAGTTCATACGCTTCATGTTCAACGAACGTGTTATTTATAAGTAAAAATAAAAAAATTAAGTAATAAAAAAAGGTTGTTTATATCTACAAAATATCTCATAAGAACACTACGGTAAAATTACATATAAATATTAAATCTTAATTAAAAATAATTAGTTTAAACATGCAAATTACACAATTTCTTTTACAATATTAGGTTACAATTTCTTTTGTTCAAACAATTAATGAATAAGATAATGTAAAAAATTTATTTATTTGTTAAGTAATTGTTAAACCTTAAAAGCATATCACGAGATATTTGATTATCACTTATCCTACTCGAACACCTTCTATTCTAAGACAAGTTTTGAATGTCAAAACGCCTTCTATGATCTAAGACATAATATAATTAGTAATTTAACTCATCATATCAATCCATATTTATTCTTTAAATAATTATATACTTAGTTAAATTATTATTTAAATATTCAATATAAGATACTATGTAGCACCACAACCCCAACTTAACAGGAGTCGAGTTGCCACAATGACTTTGAGCATGATAAATATATTTTTGCAAGGAAATATAAAATATTTCGTAAATAATTACAACGGAAGACTTCATTATAAAACACTAGTATTTTTTTTCTTAATTTAACTTTAAAAGCTAACCGTACAAAACTAACTCGTGTTATACCCACATTTGCAAATCAAAACCTTGTTATGAACATATGAAAATTTTTACTTATACCAAAAACAATAGTTCCCAAAACATCAAACACCATCTAATTTATACTCATTAACATATATTGAAAACATAACATATATTTATGCTTCTAGAGGCAAGTCCATACAGCCGACTACTCATCCGCTTCGTCGTAAGCTAGACCTGAAAAAGATTAAATTTAGCAACGTAAGATTTGAGAAAAACTTAGTGGATAGCGATTATTAACTGTTACGTTGAAGAGATTAACCAATACGTCGAAAGCATCATCCAAGGTCCGAAGACCTGGCCTAAGTCCAAGGTTCGAAGACCTGGTCTCTTCTAAAGTTCGTCAACCTGGCCTAATTCCAAGGTCCGAAGACCTGGTCTACTCCAAAGTTCGTCAACCTGGCCTAACTTGTCTATACCAAGGTTCGTCAACCCTGGTACTTTACTCCAAGGTTCGTCAACCTGGTACTTTATCATGTCGTTTCATCTCATCCAACATAAGAGTTATTCTAATCAATATAACTAAAATTAAACGTTACCCACTTGACGTTTCACTTAGATGCGGGGATAGCTCTTGAAGTCTCCGGTCGTCTCGTACTGCACTAGACCGTTCATCAACATTTAGATTTTAAAACACATTCCAAACATGTATATACATGTATATTTATATATATATATATATATATGTTTCTAATCTCTTCATTAACGCACCATCATTAATGTGTCTCAAATATGCCTAATAGCACTTTTAATCATAGCAACACAAATATTTGATTTTAAACTAGTAACTTAAGGTGAGACACATTTAATGATCTAAAAATATGCTACCATGTGTTTAGTAAATGGAGAACCAAAAGAATAATTCTGAAGTAAGAAACAAAAACACTACACAAGTGTTAAGATTTTGAGCCATTATTAAAATTATTGAAAGTACACATAAAAAATTACTGAGAAAAAAGAAGAAGTGAGATTCCTCAAACTTAAACAAGATATACATAAAAATGAAGCATGAATTTATATAAAAGTTTATTTAGTTACATTATTATTAATGCTTCACTTTTTAATTAACTTAATTCTTTCAAGAATTGATTAAATAATTCATATCAATCAATATTTTAATTTTCAAATAACTACTTCTTAAGTGATAGTTTATTTTGTTAAATTTAAATTATTAAAATCTTTTAAGTTGAACAACAACTATATATATGAATTACTTAACGAAAATCATATGCTTTATGTTCAACGAACATGTTATTTACTAGTAACAATAAAATTTTAAGTATGCCTGAAACTTTTGATATTTATTACAAATTTTCTTCTTCTTCCTCATTCTTATTTACCTTTAATTGTATTTTTGTAGGCAATATTAATTTATCAAAATATGCACAGTGGAACTGCAAGCAAGTTTCAGAAGATAAAATTTGAATTTATTAAGTTGGTAAATTCATGCAATGCCTAATTAACATACTGCTGGAATCTTTTACAAAGTACAACTCTGTAATATGATATTAAAATCAAATAAAAGGCTATATATATATATATGTATAAAGAAATTAAAACGTGTCTTGGTCATCAACGTATATCCCATATAGGGGCATACATTAATCTTATTTAACCTATTTTCCCTTCATCTTTTCCTTCTTCTCTTTTCTTTTTCTTATTCCCATTCTTTCTCTTTTTCTTTGGCTTAATTAATTGTTCTTTTTTCCTAATCCACAGTAAAAGCTTGCTTATAAACTATTAGAAAGTTAAGTGATCTTTAATTAATAATTATTATTTTAAGAAATATAATGAAGATGTATTAATGTCGATCCTAGGTGGTTAATTATTAATTTTAAGGTAGTAGCCATTATTTGATAACTTACATATTTTAACTTACATATTTCATGAATTTATATACTCGTGATCTTAACTAATTCAGCCTTAATGCACAAATAGTTTAACTAAAAATCTAACTTAGTGAAGTGTTGAACATTAGAGACAAAAGGTGCATAAATAATTAAAAAGTAAATAAACAGTAATTATTCTTTGTTTAATTAAAAATAAGGGTTTTCTTTATTAGATGTCTTTCCTTTCACAAGTATCCAAGAACTAGAATAGAGCCATGAAAATGATGCTAAAAAATGAAAAAAAAAAAAAAAAATAGATGCTAAAATTTACCCCACTAAACAAGGAAAAAATCAGATTCTCAGAATTACATGCACTTTAAGCAGCTATATATAGGTATGATTTGTTCTTCATTTTGATCATCAAGCAAAAAATCATTTACCAACAGAAAAAAAAAAAAAAAAAAAAAGAGTTTTGTGCATTAATTCTTACAGTAAGAAATGAAGAGGAACAACGACAATATGTTGAATCTTACCTCCAACATCGAAGAAGACAACAGCAAAATCAGTCGTAACGATTTTCCTGCTGATTTTATATTTGGAACAGGCACAGCTGCTTACCAGGTTTGTACAAATTACGAAATCAAATTTAATATATATATATATGTGTGTATATATGAATATGTGTTCTTATTTTTTTCTCATTAATTTTCTGTCACATTTTTCAGCATGAAGGTGCTGCTAAAAAAGGTGATAGAGGCATTAGTATGTGGGATACTTTTACTTGCAGAACTCCTTGTTAGTCTCTCTCTCCATTATATACACAGTGATGATATATATATATATATATATATGCACTAATATATATGTGTATTTATTGCATGCATGCATGCAACACTATATATATATAGAAAGGAGCCTTAGTTAATAACTTAATATGATGGATTTATTTCGAATGACAGATAGAATTGCGGATGGGTCCAATGGCAATGTGGCCATTGATATGTACTACCGATTCAAGGTAATTTAATATTTTCATATATTAGTGAATGACGAATTATTTAGTTTAAATTTATTAACAAAATCCATATGCTTATTATCAGAATTTTCTCTCATCTATATTTTTTTTATTTTTCCTGCAGGAAGATATTGATTATATGAAGAAAATGGGTTTTGATTCCTTCAGGTTTTCAATTTCATGGCCAAGAGTTTTGCCAGGTAACATTAACATAAATTATAATTTTGTTAATATCTTTTTTACGATGATTGTTCGTAAACTATTTTTGATGTCTAATTAGGTGGAAGGCGTTGCGCTGGAGTCAACAAACAAGGAATCAAATTCTATAATGAACTTATCGACACTCTCCTCGCCAATGGTTGACCCAAAATCTATTCAAACTCTTTAATATAATCAAAATATATTAATAATCTTATATAAAGATGTCTACATATGTAACATAATTAGTTCTTTTTTTCACACGTTTATATATATATGATATATTTCATGAATGCATGCAGGTATCGAACCATTTGTCACTCTTTTCCATTGGGATCTACCTCAATGTCTACAAGATGAATATGGTGGCTTTTTAGACAGAAGGATTGTGTAAGTGATTTAATCTATTCAATATCTCATGCATGTTGATCGTCTTTTACTATATATTATGTTTGAAATTTAATATTTGTATCTTTCCAAATATATATATATTATGCAGCCATGATTATAAAGATTATGTGGAGTTGTGCTTTTGGGAATTTGGTGATCGAGTGAAATATTGGGTGACATTGAACGAGACATGGACCTACTGCAATCATGGATATGCTTCAGGCATATTTCCACCAAGCCCTCCTCCTATAAAAGATCTCAAAATTCTTGGTCATAAGTTGTCTGAACTAGATTCTAATTCAGAAAAAAGCCATTTCAATTTCAGAGTTCCAAAAACACTCGCATCCTTATATCATAGTAGCTATGTGGCTGATGATGGTTTTGGACGTGATAAATCAAGAGACGATTTTTGGGATCCCAAAAATGCATATATTGTGGCTAGAAATTTGCTGCTTGCTCATGCTGCTGCAGTTCATTTATATAGAACTAAATTTAAGGTTTTATTTTATTTTATTTGGCTTGATTGAATATTCTAAATTTGAGAATATATATTTAATTCGTGAATTATATCATTTTTTTAAAAAATTTAATCATATAACCAGGAACAACAAGGAGGAAAGATTGGGATTACATTGGTCTCCCACTGGTTTGAGCCCTTAGATCCACATAATGAAGATGATAGAAAGGCTGCTAGAAGAGCACTCGATTTTATGTTGGGATGGTAAAACATACATTAATTAATATTAATCAGTTGTATTTATTTCATTAATTCAATATTAACAATTTCATTTAAAAAAAATCAGGTTTTTGGAACCGATAATGAAAGGACGTTATCCCAAAAGTATGGTAGAATATGCTGGTGATCATCTTGCAGAAATTAGAGACGAAGAATTCAAGATGATCAAAGGGTCCATTGACTTTTTGGGTCAAAACTATTACACAGCTTATTATGTGACCAATAATCCCAATCCCACAGGCCGTGATGGCTACATTAAAGATCAACATCTTACACAACTATGTAATTAATTAATACACTAATCCCTATACTTTAATAATTAAATATTTCATATTGAATTTATTTATATATCTATTTATTTTACTCTTTTTTTACAGCTACGAGGAATGGACATGCAATCGGCCCTCTGGTGAGATCATTAATTATACATAATTCAACTAGTACACATATAATTTTACACTAATTGATTTATAACGCATTGATCTAAATTGATATTCAGGCTAGTGGCTCATCTTGGTTGAATATAGTTCCGTCAGGAATTCGAAAGCTTTTGAAATTCGTGAACGAGACGTATAACAGTGATGATAAGCAGATACCTGTGTACATCACCGAGAATGGTAACATTTCAATTACTACTTGATATATGCATGAATTTACTTACAATTTGAATTAATTAAATGATGACATCGACAATATAATTATCTTATATATTTAGGTGTTGATGAAGATAATAATTATAAGAAAAACACTACTGAAGCTTGTTGGGACCCCGTAAGGATAAAGTATCACCAAGACCATCTTGCAAATATTCAAAAATCAATAACATTGTAAGTTCTTATTAATATATATTACAAGCTAGGGCAATATTGCTTTTACCTAAAAATTGATTATATATACAATTGCAGAGATAATGTGAATGTAAAAGGATATTTTGCATGGGCATATGCTGACAATTTTGAATGGGCACAAGGATACATGGCAAGATTTGGAATAATGTATATAGACTTTGCAGATAATATGGCAAGAATTCCAAAAGAATCAGCTTATTGGTTCTCTAAATTTTTGGTGAAGAACGAAATTCCACCTCCAAACACGGTAATTCTGAATCGTACGGCTGCTATTGGGTCGAAGAAAAGCTTGGAAGCCATGAATGAGTGATTTAACTAAATCTATATGAGATGAATCAATTAAGTATGTAATATTTGTTTGTGTTTAATTTGTGTGTGGTTTGATGATGAATAAGTGGTGTGTTTTAATTGAAATAATGTGGCCCTATGCATGGCCACCCATTTGTATTGTACGTATCAATTATATTTATGATTGTAATGTGTGTGGTATGATTTATTATAATGAATAAAGGTTAATTTCTGAATTAGAAATGAGAACACTTTATATTTGTAGTTTTTTCTAAATTTTTTTTATTTCACTCTCGTGAATATGCTGAAATAATAGTGGAATATTCTCCTGAGATACATTAATCTATCTATCTATCTATTCTATTATAAAAGTATGAGTGTTTTTCTTTGAAATTTTGATTTACCTAATATGCTCTTATGTATTTTAATTTTGAATTGCAAAAAAGTCCAATAATAAATAATAACTAATAAAACTAAGTTATTATTTTTATTAACTGGACTCATTAATAAATTAAAAAGATACAATTAGTGAAAATCAAATAAAAATGGATGCATTATTTATGCCAACCTACTATGACTTACGAAAACTTAGATTAAGGTTTTAAGGTAAGACATATTTAATGATATGAAGATATACTACCCCTGAGTTTAGCAAACAGGGAATTAAAATAAATAATTCTGAGATAAGAAACAAAAACACTATACATAATTAAACAAGATATACGTATAAATGAAGTATGTAGTTACCTAAAAGTTGATTTAGTTAGTTACCTAAAAGTTTATTTAGTTACATTATTATTCATGTTTTACTTTTTAATTAACTTAATTCTTTCAAGAATTGATTAATTCATTCATATTGATTAATCAATATTTTATTTTTCAAATAACTAACTTATTAAGTGATAATTTATTTAGTTAAATTTAAATTATTACATTTTTTAAGTTGAACAACTATACATATGAAATACTTAATGAGTTCATACGCTTCATGTTCAACGAACGTGTTATTTATAAGTAAAAATAAAAAAATTAAGTAATAAAAAAGGTTGTTTATATCTACAAAATATCTCATAAGAACACTACGGTAAAATTACATATAAATACTAAATCTTAATTAAAAATAATTAGTTTAAACATGCAAATTACACAATTTCTTTTACAATATTAGGTTACAATTTCTTTTGTTCAAACAATTAATGAATAAGATAATGTAAAAAATTTATTTATTTGTTAAGTAATTGTTAAACCTTAAAAGCATATCACGAGATATTTGATTATCACTTATCCTACTCGAACACCTTCTATTCTAAGACAAGTTTTGAATGTCAAAACGCCTTCTATGATCTAAGACATAATATAATTAGTAATTTAACTCATCATATCAATCCATATTTATTCTTTAAATAATTATATACTTAGTTAAATTATTATTTAAATATTCAATATAAGATACTATGTAGCACCACAACCCCAACTTAACAGGAGTCGAGTTGCCACAATGACTTTGAGCATGATAAATATATTTTTGCAAGGAAATATAAAATATTTCGTAAATAATTACAACGGAAGACTTCATTATAAAACACTAGTATTTTTTTTCTTAATTTAACTTTAAAAGCTAACCGTACAAAACTAACTCGTGTTATACCCACATTTGCAAATCAAAACCTTGTTATGAACATATGGAAATTTTTACTTATACCAAAAACAATAGTTCCCAAAACATCAAACACCATCTAATTTATACTCATTAACATATATTGAAAACATAACATATATTTATGCTTCTAGAGGCAAGTCCATACAGCCGGCTACTCATCCGCTTCGTCGTAAGCTAGACCTGAAAAAGATTAAATTTAGCAACGTAAGATTTGAGAAAAACTTAGTGGATAGCGATTATTAACTGTTACGTTGAAGAGATTAACCAATACGTCGAAAGCATCATCCAAGGTCCGAAGACCTGGCCTAAGTCCAAGGTTCGAAGACCTGGTCTCTTCTAAAGTTCGTCAACCTGGCCTAATTCCAAGGTCCGAAGACCTGGTCTACTCCAAAGTTCGTCAACCTGGCCTAACTTGTCTATACCAAGGTTCGTCAACCCTGGTACTTTACTCCAAGGTTCGTCAACCTGGTACTTTATCATGTCGTTTCATCTCATCCAACATAAGAGTTATTCTAATCAATATAACTAAAATTAAACGTTACCCACTTGACGTTTCACTTAGATGCGGGGATAGCTCTTGAAGTCTCCGGTCGTCTCGTACTGCACTAGACCGTTCATCAACATTTAGATTTTAAAACACATTCCAAACATGTATATACATGTATATTTATATATATATATATATATATGTTTCTAATCTCTTCATTAACGCACCATCATTAATGTGTCTCAAATATGCCTAATAGCACTTTTAATCATAGCAACACAAATATTTGATTTTAAACTAGTAACTTAAGGTGAGACACATTTAATGATCTAAAAATATGCTACCATGTGTTTAGTAAATGGAGAACCAAAAGAATAATTCTGAAGTAAGAAACAAAAACACTACACAAGTGTTAAGATTTTGAGCCATTATTAAAATTATTGAAAGTACACATAAAAAATTACTGAGAAAAAAGAAGAAGTGAGATTCCTCAAACTTAAACAAGATATACATAAAAATGAAGCATGAATTTATATAAAAGTTTATTTAGTTACATTATTATTAATGCTTCACTTTTTAATTAACTTAATTCTTTCAAGAATTGATTAAATAATTCATATCAATCAATATTTTAATTTTCAAATAACTACTTCTTAAGTGATAGTTTATTTTGTTAAATTTAAATTATTAAAATCTTTTAAGTTGAACAACAACTATATATATGAATTACTTAACGAAAATCATATGCTTTATGTTCAACGAACATGTTATTTACTAGTAACAATAAAATTTTAAGTATGCCTGAAACTTTTGATATTTATTACAAATTTTCTTCTTCTTCCTCATTCTTATTTACCTTTAATTGTATTTTTGTAGGCAATATTAATTTATCAAAATATGCACAGTGGAACTGCAAGCAAGTTTCAGAAGATAAAATTTGAATTTATTAAGTTGGTAAATTCATGCAATGCCTAATTAACATACTGCTGGAATCTTTTACAAAGTACAACTCTGTAATATGATATTAAAATCAAATAAAAGGCTATATATATATATATGTATAAAGAAATTAAAACGTGTCTTGGTCATCAACGTATATCCCATATAGGGGCATACATTAATCTTATTTAACCTATTTTCCCTTCATCTTTTCCTTCTTCTCTTTTCTTTTTCTTATTCCCATTCTTTCTCTTTTTCTTTGGCTTAATTAATTGTTCTTTTTTCCTAATCCACAGTAAAAGCTTGCTTATAAACTATTAGAAAGTTAAGTGATCTTTAATTAATAATTATTATTTTAAGAAATATAATGAAGATGTATTAATGTCGATCCTAGGTGGTTAATTATTAATTTTAAGGTAGTAGCCATTATTTGATAACTTACATATTTTAACTTACATATTTCATGAATTTATATACTCGTGATCTTAACTAATTCAGCCTTAATGCACAAATAGTTTAACTAAAAATCTAACTTAGTGAAGTGTTGAACATTAGAGACAAAAGGTGCATAAATAATTAAAAAGTAAATAAACAGTAATTATTCTTTGTTTAATTAAAAATAAGGGTTTTCTTTATTAGATGTCTTTCCTTTCACAAGTATCCAAGAACTAGAATAGAGCCATGAAAATGATGCTAAAAAATGAAAAAAAAAAAAAAAAAATAGATGCTAAAATTTACCCCACTAAACAAGGAAAAAATCAGATTCTCAGAATTACATGCACTTTAAGCAGCTATATATAGGTATGATTTGTTCTTCATTTTGATCATCAAGCAAAAAATCATTTACCAACAGAAAAAAAAAAAAAAAAAGAAGAGTTTTGTGCATTAATTCTTACAGTAAGAAATGAAGAGGAACAACGACAATATGTTGAATCTTACCTCCAACATCGAAGAAGACAACAGCAAAATCAGTCGTAACGATTTTCCTGCTGATTTTATATTTGGAACAGGCACAGCTGCTTACCAGGTTTGTACAAATTACGAAATCAAATTTAATATATATATATATGTGTGTATATATGAATATGTGTTCTTATTTTTTTCTCATTAATTTTCTGTCACATTTTTCAGCATGAAGGTGCTGCTAAAAAAGGTGATAGAGGCATTAGTATGTGGGATACTTTTACTTGCAGAACTCCTTGTTAGTCTCTCTCTCCATTATATACACAGTGATGATATATATATATATATATATATATATGCACTAATATATATGTGTATTTATTGCATGCATGCAACACTATATATATATAGAAAGGAGCCTTAGTTAATAACTTAATATGATGGATTTATTTCGAATGACAGATAGAATTGCGGATGGGTCCAATGGCAATGTGGCCATTGATATGTACTACCGATTCAAGGTAATTTAATATTTTCATATATTAGTGAATGACGAATTATTTAGTTTAAATTTATTAACAAAATCCATATGCTTATTATCAGAATTTTCTCTCATCTATATTTTTTTTATTTTTCCTGCAGGAAGATATTGATTATATGAAGAAAATGGGTTTTGATTCCTTCAGGTTTTCAATTTCATGGCCAAGAGTTTTGCCAGGTAACATTAACATAAATTATAATTTTGTTAATATCTTTTTTACGATGATTGTTCGTAAACTATTTTTGATGTCTAATTAGGTGGAAGGCGTTGCGCTGGAGTCAACAAACAAGGAATCAAATTCTATAATGAACTTATCGACACTCTCCTCGCCAATGGTTGACCCAAAATCTATTCAAACTCTTTAATATAATCAAAATATATTAATAATCTTATATAAAGATGTCTACATATGTAACATAATTAGTTCTTTTTTTCACACGTTTATATATATATGATATATTTCATGAATGCATGCAGGTATCGAACCATTTGTCACTCTTTTCCATTGGGATCTACCTCAATGTCTACAAGATGAATATGGTGGCTTTTTAGACAGAAGGATTGTGTAAGTGATTTAATCTATTCAATATCTCATGCATGTTGATCGTCTTTTACTATATATTATGTTTGAAATTTAATATTTGTATCTTTCCAAATATATATATATTATGCAGCCATGATTATAAAGATTATGTGGAGTTGTGCTTTTGGGAATTTGGTGATCGAGTGAAATATTGGGTGACATTGAACGAGACATGGACCTACTGCAATCATGGATATGCTTCAGGCATATTTCCACCAAGCCCTCCTCCTATAAAAGATCTCAAAATTCTTGGTCATAAGTTGTCTGAACTAGATTCTAATTCAGAAAAAAGCCATTTCAATTTCAGAGTTCCAAAAACACTCGCATCCTTATATCATAGTAGCTATGTGGCTGATGATGGTTTTGGACGTGATAAATCAAGAGACGATTTTTGGGATCCCAAAAATGCATATATTGTGGCTAGAAATTTGCTGCTTGCTCATGCTGCTGCAGTTCATTTATATAGAACTAAATTTAAGGTTTTATTTTATTTTATTTGGCTTGATTGAATATTCTAAATTTGAGAATATATATTTAATTCGTGAATTATATCATTTTTTTAAAAAATTTAATCATATAACCAGGAACAACAAGGAGGAAAGATTGGGATTACATTGGTCTCCCACTGGTTTGAGCCCTTAGATCCACATAATGAAGATGATAGAAAGGCTGCTAGAAGAGCACTCGATTTTATGTTGGGATGGTAAAACATACATTAATTAATATTAATCAGTTGTATTTATTTCATTAATTCAATATTAACAATTTCATTTAAAAAAAATCAGGTTTTTGGAACCGATAATGAAAGGACGTTATCCCAAAAGTATGGTAGAATATGCTGGTGATCATCTTGCAGAAATTAGAGACGAAGAATTCAAGATGATCAAAGGGTCCATTGACTTTTTGGGTCAAAACTATTACACAGCTTATTATGTGACCAATAATCCCAATCCCACAGGCCGTGATGGCTACATTAAAGATCAACATCTTACACAACTATGTAATTAATTAATACACTAATCCCTATACTTTAATAATTAAATATTTCATATTGAATTTATTTATATATCTATTTATTTTACTCTTTTTTTACAGCTACGAGGAATGGACATGCAATCGGCCCTCTGGTGAGATCATTAATTATACATAATTCAACTAGTACACATATAATTTTACACTAATTGATTTATAACGCATTGATCTAAATTGATATTCAGGCTAGTGGCTCATCTTGGTTGAATATAGTTCCGTCAGGAATTCGAAAGCTTTTGAAATTCGTGAACGAGACGTATAACAGTGATGATAAGCAGATACCTGTGTACATCACCGAGAATGGTAACATTTCAATTACTACTTGATATATGCATGAATTTACTTACAATTTGAATTAATTAAATGATGACATCGACAATATAATTATCTTATATATTTAGGTGTTGATGAAGATAATAATTATAAGAAAAACACTACTGAAGCTTGTTGGGACCCCGTAAGGATAAAGTATCACCAAGACCATCTTGCAAATATTCAAAAATCAATAACATTGTAAGTTCTTATTAATATATATTACAAGCTAGGGCAATATTGCTTTTACCTAAAAATTGATTATATATACAATTGCAGAGATAATGTGAATGTAAAAGGATATTTTGCATGGGCATATGCTGACAATTTTGAATGGGCACAAGGATACATGGCAAGATTTGGAATAATGTATATAGACTTTGCAGATAATATGGCAAGAATTCCAAAAGAATCAGCTTATTGGTTCTCTAAATTTTTGGTGAAGAACGAAATTCCACCTCCAAACACGGTAATTCTGAATCGTACGGCTGCTATTGGGTCGAAGAAAAGCTTGGAAGCCATGAATGAGTGATTTAACTAAATCTATATGAGATGAATCAATTAAGTATGTAATATTTGTTTGTGTTTAATTTGTGTGTGGTTTGATGATGAATAAGTGGTGTGTTTTAATTGAAATAATGTGGCCCTATGCATGGCCACCCATTTGTATTGTACGTATCAATTATATTTATGATTGTAATGTGTGTGGTATGATTTATTATAATGAATAAAGGTTAATTTCTGAATTAGAAATGAGAACACTTTATATTTGTAGTTTTTTCTAAATTTTTTTTATTTCACTCTCGTGAATATGCTGAAATAATAGTGGAATATTCTCCTGAGATACATTAATCTATCTATCTATCTATTCTATTATAAAAGTATGAGTGTTTTTCTTTGAAATTTTGATTTACCTAATATGCTCTTATGTATTTTAATTTTGAATTGCAAAAAAGTCCAATAATAAATAATAACTAATAAAACTAAGTTATTATTTTTATTAACTGGACTCATTAATAAATTAAAAAGATACAATTAGTGAAAATCAAATAAAAATGGATGCATTATTTATGCCAACCTACTATGACTTACGAAAACTTAGATTAAGGTTTTAAGGTAAGACATATTTAATGATATGAAGATATACTACCCCTGAGTTTAGCAAACAGGGAATTAAAATAAATAATTCTGAGATAAGAAACAAAAACACTATACATAATTAAACAAGATATACGTATAAATGAAGTATGTAGTTACCTAAAAGTTGATTTAGTTAGTTACCTAAAAGTTTATTTAGTTACATTATTATTCATGTTTTACTTTTTAATTAACTTAATTCTTTCAAGAATTGATTAATTCATTCATATTGATTAATCAATATTTTATTTTTCAAATAACTAACTTATTAAGTGATAATTTATTTAGTTAAATTTAAATTATTACATTTTTTAAGTTGAACAACTATACATATGAAATACTTAATGAGTTCATACGCTTCATGTTCAACGAACGTGTTATTTATAAGTAAAAATAAAAAAATTAAGTAATAAAAAAGGTTGTTTATATCTACAAAATATCTCATAAGAACACTACGGTAAAATTACATATAAATACTAAATCTTAATTAAAAATAATTAGTTTAAACATGCAAATTACACAATTTCTTTTACAATATTAGGTTACAATTTCTTTTGTTCAAACAATTAATGAATAAGATAATGTAAAAAATTTATTTATTTGTTAAGTAATTGTTAAACCTTAAAAGCATATCACGAGATATTTGATTATCACTTATCCTACTCGAACACCTTCTATTCTAAGACAAGTTTTGAATGTCAAAACGCCTTCTATGATCTAAGACATAATATAATTAGTAATTTAACTCATCATATCAATCCATATTTATTCTTTAAATAATTATATACTTAGTTAAATTATTATTTAAATATTCAATATAAGATACTATGTAGCACCACAACCCCAACTTAACAGGAGTCGAGTTGCCACAATGACTTTGAGCATGATAAATATATTTTTGCAAGGAAATATAAAATATTTCGTAAATAATTACAACGGAAGACTTCATTATAAAACACTAGTATTTTTTTTCTTAATTTAACTTTAAAAGCTAACCGTACAAAACTAACTCGTGTTATACCCACATTTGCAAATCAAAACCTTGTTATGAACATATGGAAATTTTTACTTATACCAAAAACAATAGTTCCCAAAACATCAAACACCATCTAATTTATACTCATTAACATATATTGAAAACATAACATATATTTATGCTTCTAGAGGCAAGTCCATACAGCCGGCTACTCATCCGCTTCGTCGTAAGCTAGACCTGAAAAAGATTAAATTTAGCAACGTAAGATTTGAGAAAAACTTAGTGGATAGCGATTATTAACTGTTACGTTGAAGAGATTAACCAATACGTCGAAAGCATCATCCAAGGTCCGAAGACCTGGCCTAAGTCCAAGGTTCGAAGACCTGGTCTCTTCTAAAGTTCGTCAACCTGGCCTAATTCCAAGGTCCGAAGACCTGGTCTACTCCAAAGTTCGTCAACCTGGCCTAACTTGTCTATACCAAGGTTCGTCAACCCTGGTACTTTACTCCAAGGTTCGTCAACCTGGTACTTTATCATGTCGTTTCATCTCATCCAACATAAGAGTTATTCTAATCAATATAACTAAAATTAAACGTTACCCACTTGACGTTTCACTTAGATGCGGGGATAGCTCTTGAAGTCTCCGGTCGTCTCGTACTGCACTAGACCGTTCATCAACATTTAGATTTTAAAACACATTCCAAACATGTATATACATGTATATTTATATATATATATATATATATGTTTCTAATCTCTTCATTAACGCACCATCATTAATGTGTCTCAAATATGCCTAATAGCACTTTTAATCATAGCAACACAAATATTTGATTTTAAACTAGTAACTTAAGGTGAGACACATTTAATGATCTAAAAATATGCTACCATGTGTTTAGTAAATGGAGAACCAAAAGAATAATTCTGAAGTAAGAAATAAAAACACTACACAAGTGTTAAGATTTTGAGCCATTATTAAAATTATTGAAAGTACACATAAAAAATTACTGAGAAAAAAGAAGAAGTGAGATTCCTCAAACTTAAACAAGATATACATAAAAATGAAGCATGAATTTATATAAAAGTTTATTTAGTTACATTATTATTAATGCTTCACTTTTTAATTAACTTAATTCTTTCAAGAATTGATTAAATAATTCATATCAATCAATATTTTAATTTTCAAATAACTACTTCTTAAGTGATAGTTTATTTTGTTAAATTTAAATTATTAAAATCTTTTAAGTTGAACAACAACTATATATATGAATTACTTAACGAAAATCATATGCTTTATGTTCAACGAACATGTTATTTACTAGTAACAATAAAATTTTAAGTATGCCTGAAACTTTTGATATTTATTACAAATTTTCTTCTTCTTCCTCATTCTTATTTACCTTTAATTGTATTTTTGTAGGCAATATTAATTTATCAAAATATGCACAGTGGAACTGCAAGCAAGTTTCAGAAGATAAAATTTGAATTTATTAAGTTGGTAAATTCATGCAATGCCTAATTAACATACTGCTGGAATCTTTTACAAAGTACAACTCTGTAATATGATATTAAAATCAAATAAAAGGCTATATATATATATATATGTATAAAGAAATTAAAACGTGTCTTGGTCATCAACGTATATCCCATATAGGGGCATACATTAATCTTATTTAACCTATTTTCCCTTCATCTTTTCCTTCTTCTCTTTTCTTTTTCTTATTCCCATTCTTTCTCTTTTTCTTTGGCTTAATTAATTGTTCTTTTTTCCTAATCCACAGTAAAAGCTTGCTTATAAACTATTAGAAAGTTAAGTGATCTTTAATTAATAATTATTATTTTAAGAAATATAATGAAGATGTATTAATGTCGATCCTAGGTGGTTAATTATTAATTTTAAGGTAGTAGCCATTATTTGATAACTTACATATTTTAACTTACATATTTCATGAATTTATATACTCGTGATCTTAACTAATTCAGCCTTAATGCACAAATAGTTTAACTAAAAATCTAACTTAGTGAAGTGTTGAACATTAGAGACAAAAGGTGCATAAATAATTAAAAAGTAAATAAACAGTAATTATTCTTTGTTTAATTAAAAATAAGGGTTTTCTTTATTAGATGTCTTTCCTTTCACAAGTATCCAAGAACTAGAATAGAGCCATGAAAATGATGCTAAAAAATGAAAAAAAAAAAAAAAAAAATAGATGCTAAAATTTACCCCACTAAACAAGGAAAAAATCAGATTCTCAGAATTACATGCACTTTAAGCAGCTATATATAGGTATGATTTGTTCTTCATTTTGATCATCAAGCAAAAAATCATTTACCAACAGAAAAAAAAAAAAAAGAAGAGTTTTGTGCATTAATTCTTACAGTAAGAAATGAAGAGGAACAACGACAATATGTTGAATCTTACCTCCAACATCGAAGAAGACAACAGCAAAATCAGTCGTAACGATTTTCCTGCTGATTTTATATTTGGAACAGGCACAGCTGCTTACCAGGTTTGTAAAAATTACGAAATCAAATTTAATATATATATATATGTGTGTATATATGAATATGTGTTCTTATTTTTTTCTCATTAATTTTCTGTCACATTTTTCAGCATGAAGGTGCTGCTAAAAAAGGTGATAGAGGCATTAGTATGTGGGATACTTTTACTTGCAGAACTCCTTGTTAGTCTCTCTCTCTCCATTATATACACAGTGATGATATATATATATATATATATATATATATATGCACTAATATATATGTGTATTTATTGCATGCATGCATGCAACACTATATATATATAGAAAGGAGCCTTAGTTAATAACTTAATATGATGGATTTATTTCGAATGACAGATAGAATTGCGGATGGGTCCAATGGCAATGTGGCCATTGATATGTACTACCGATTCAAGGTAATTTAATATTTTCATATATTAGTGAATGACGAATTATTTAGTTTAAATTTATTAACAAAATCCATATGCTTATTATCAGAATTTTCTCTCATCTATATTTTTTTTATTTTTCCTGCAGGAAGATATTGATTATATGAAGAAAATGGGTTTTGATTCCTTCAGGTTTTCAATTTCATGGCCAAGAGTTTTGCCAGGTAACATTAACATAAATTATAATTTTGTTAATATCTTTTTTACGATGATTGTTCGTAAACTATTTTTGATGTCTAATTAGGTGGAAGGCGTTGCGCTGGAGTCAACAAACAAGGAATCAAATTCTATAATGAACTTATCGACACTCTCCTCGCCAATGGTTGACCCAAAATCTATTCAAACTCTTTAATATAATCAAAATCTATTAATAATCTTATATAAAGATGTCTACATATGTAACATAATTAGTTCTTTTTTTCACACGTTTATATATATATGATATATTTCATGAATGCATGCAGGTATCGAACCATTTGTCACTCTTTTCCATTGGGATCTACCTCAATGTCTACAAGATGAATATGGTGGCTTTTTAGACAGAAGAATTGTGTAAGTGATTTAATCTATTCAATATCTCATGCATGTTGATCGTCTTTTACTATATATTATGTTTGAAATTTAATATTTGTATCTTTCCACATATATATATATATTATGCAGCCATGATTATAAAGATTACGTGGAGTTGTGCTTTTGGGAATTTGGTGATCGAGTGAAATATTGGGTGACATTGAACGAGACATGGACCTACTGCAATCATGGATATGCTTCAGGCATATTTCCACCAAGCCCTCCTCCTATAAAAGATCTCAAAATTCTTGGTCATAAGTTGTCTGAACTAGATTCTAATTCAGAAAAAAGCCATTTCAATTTCAGAGTTCCAAAAACACTCGCATCCTTATATCATAGTAGCTATGTGGCTGATGATGGTTTTGGACGTGATAAATCAAGAGACGATTTTTGGGATCCCAAAAATGCATATATTGTGGCTAGAAATTTGCTGCTTGCTCATGCTGCTGCAGTTCATTTATATAGAACTAAATTTAAGGTTTTATTTTATTTTATTTGGCTTGATTGAATATTCTAAATTTGAGAATATATATTTAATTCGTGAATTATATCATTTTTTTAAAAAATTTAATCATATAACCAGGAACAACAAGGAGGAAAGATTGGGATTACATTGGTCTCCCACTGGTTTGAGCCCTTAGATCCACATAATGAAGATGATAGAAAGGCTGCTAGAAGAGCACTCGATTTTATGTTGGGATGGTAAAACATACATTAATTAATATTAATCAGTTGTATTTATTTCATTAATTCAATATTAACAATTTCATTTAAAAAAAATCAGGTTTTTGGAACCGATAATGAAAGGACGTTATCCCAAAAGTATGGTAGAATATGCTGGTGATCATCTTGCAGAAATTAGAGACGAAGAATTCAAGATGATCAAAGGGTCCATTGACTTTTTGGGTCAAAACTATTACACAGCTTATTATGTGACCAATAATCCCAATCCCACAGGCCGTGATGGCTACATTAAAGATCAACATCTTACACAACTATGTAATTAATTAATACACTAATCCCTATACTTTAATAATTAAATATTTCATATTGAATTTATTTATATATCTATTTATTTTACTCTTTTTTTACAGCTACGAGGAATGGACATGCAATCGGCCCTCTGGTGAGATCATTAATTATACATAATTCAACTAGTACACATATAATTTTACACTAATTGATTTATAACGCATTGATCTAAATTGATATTCAGGCTAGTGGCTCATCTTGGTTGAATATAGTTCCGTCAGGAATTCGAAAGCTTTTGAAATTCGTGAACGAGACGTATAACAGTGATGATAAGCAGATACCTGTGTACATCACCGAGAATGGTAACATTTCAATTACTACTTGATATATGCATGAATTTACTTACAATTTGAATTAATTAAATGATGACATCGACAATATAATTATCTTATATATTTAGGTGTTGATGAAGATAATAATTATAAGAAAAACACTACTGAAGCTTGTTGGGACCCCGTAAGGATAAAGTATCACCAAGACCATCTTGCAAATATTCAAAAATCAATAACATTGTAAGTTCTTATTAATATATATTACAAGCTAGGGCAATATTGCTTTTACCTAAAAATTGATTATATATACAATTGCAGAGATAATGTGAATGTAAAAGGATATTTTGCATGGGCATATGCTGACAATTTTGAATGGGCACAAGGATACATGGCAAGATTTGGAATAATGTATATAGACTTTGCAGATAATATGGCAAGAATTCCAAAAGAATCAGCTTATTGGTTCTCTAAATTTTTGGTGAAGAACGAAATTCCACCTCCAAACACGGTAATTCTGAATCGTACGGCTGCTATTGGGTCGAAGAAAAGCTTGGAAGCCATGAATGAGTGATTTAACTAAATCTATATGAGATGAATCAATTAAGTATGTAATATTTGTTTGTGTTTAATTTGTGTGTGGTTTGATGATGAATAAGTGGTGTGTTTTAATTGAAATAATGTGGCCCTATGCATGGCCACCCATTGGTATTGTACGTATCAATTATATTTATGATTGTAATGTGTGTGGTATGATTTATTATAATGAATAAAGGTTAATTTCTGAATTAGAAATGAGAACACTTTATATTTGTAGTTTTTTCTAAACTTTTTTTATTTCACTCTCGTGAATATGCTGAAATAATAGTGGAATATTCTCCTGAGATACATTAATCTATCTATCTATTTATTCTATTATAAAAGTATGAGTGTTTTTCTTTGAAATTTTGATTTACCTAATATGCTCTTATGTATTTTAATTTTGAATTGCAAAAAAGTCCAATAATAAATAATAACTAATAAAACTAAGTTATTATTTTTATTAACTGGACTCATTAATAAATTAAAAAGATACAATTAGTGAAAATCAAATAAAAATGGATGCATTATTTATGCCAACCTACTATGACTTACGAAAACTTAGATTAAGGTTTTAAGGTAAGACATATTTAATGATATGAAGATATACTACCCCTGAGTTTAGCAAACAGGGAATTAAAATAAATAATTCTGAGATAAGAAACAAAAACACTATACATAATTAAACAAGATGTACGTATAAATGAAGTATGTAGTTACCTAAAAGTTGATTTAGTTAGTTACCTAAAAGTTTATTTAGTTACATTATTATTCATGTTTTACTTTTTAATTAACTTAATTCTTTCAAGAATTGATTAATTCATTCATATTGATTAATCAATATTTTATTTTTCAAATAACTAACTTATTAAGTGATAATTTATTTAGTTAAATTTAAATTATTACATTTTTTAAGTTGAACAACTATACATATGAAATACTTAATGAGATCATACGCTTCATGTTCAACGAACGTGTTATTTATAAGTAAAAATAAAAAAATTAAGTAATAAAAAAAGGTTGTTTATATCTACAAAATATCTCATAAGAACACTACGGTAAAATTACATATAAATACTAAATCTTAATTAAAAATAATTAGTTTAAACATGCAAATTACACAATTTCTTTTACAATATTAGGTTACAATTTCTTTTGTTCAAACAATTAATGAATAAGATAATGTAAAAAATTTATTTATTTGTTAAGTAATTGTTAAACCTTAAAAGCATATCACGAGATATTTGATTATCACTTATCCTACTCGAACACCTTCTATTCTAAGACAAGTTTTGAATGTCAAAACGCCTTCTATGATCTAAGACATAATATAATTAGTAATTTAACTCATCATATCAATCCATATTTATTCTTTAAATAATTATATACTTAGTTAAATTATTATTTAAATATTCAATATAAGATACTATGTAGCACCACAACCCCAACTTAACAGGAGTCGAGTTGCCACAATGACTTTGAGCATGATAAATATATTTTTGCAAGGAAATATAAAATATTTCGTAAATAATTACAACGGAAGACTTCATTATAAAACACTAGTATTTTTTTTCTTAATTTAACTTTAAAAGCTAACCGTACAAAACTAACTCGTGTTATACCCACATTTGCAAATCAAAATCTTGTTATGAACATATGAAAATTTTTACTTATACCAAAAACAATAGTTCCCAAAACATCAAACACCATCTAATTTATACTCATTAACATATATTGAAAACATAACATATATTTATGCTTCTAGAGGCAAGTCCATACAGCCGGCTACTCATCCGCTTCGTCGTAAGCTAGACCTGAAAAAGATTAAATTTAGCAACGTAAGATTTGAGAAAAACTTAGTGGATAGCGATTATTAACTGTTACGTTGAAGAGATTAACCAATACGTCGAAAGCATCATCCAAGGTCCGAAGACCTGGCCTAAGTCCAAGGTTCGAAGACCTGGTCTCTTCTAAAGTTCGTCAACCTGGCCTAATTCCAAGGTCCGAAGACCTGGTCTACTCCAAAGTTCGTCAACCTGGCCTAACTTGTCTATACCAAGGTTCGTCAACCCTGGTACTTTACTCCAAGGTTCGTCAACCTGGTACTTTATCATGTCGTTTCATCTCATCCAACATAAGAGCTATTCTAATCAATATAACTAAAATTAAACGTTACCCACTTGACGTTTCACTATGCGGGGATAGCTCTTGAAGTCTCCGGTCGTCTCGTACTGCACTAGACCGTTCATCAACATTTAGATTTTAAAACACATTCCAAACATGTATATACATGTATATTTATATATATATATATATATATGTTTCTAATCTCTTCATTAACGCACCATCATTAATGTGTCTCAAATATGCCTAATAGCACTTTTAATCATAGCAACACAAATATTTGATTTTAAACTAGTAACTTAAGGTGAGACACATTTAATGATCTAAAAATATGCTACCATGTGTTTAGTAAATGGAGAACCAAAAGAATAATTCTGAAGTAAGAAACAAAAACACTACACAAGTGTTAAGATTTTGAGCCATTATTAAAATTATTGAAAGTACACATAAAAAATTACTGAGAAAAAAGAAGAAGTGAGATTCCTCAAACTTAAACAAGATATACATAAAAATGAAGCATGAATTTATATAAAAGTTTATTTAGTTACATTATTATTAATGCTTCACTTTTTAATTAACTTAATTCTTTCAAGAATTGATTAAATAATTCATATCAATCAATATTTTAATTTTCAAATAACTACTTCTTAAGTGATAGTTTATTTTGTTAAATTTAAATTATTAAAATCTTTTAAGTTGAACAACAACTATATATATGAATTACTTAACGAAAATCATATGCTTTATGTTCAACGAACATGTTATTTACTAGTAACAATAAAATTTTAAGTATGCCTGAAACTTTTGATATTTATTACAAATTTTCTTCTTCTTCCTCATTCTTATTTACCTTTAATTGTATTTTTGTAGGCAATATTAATTTATCAAAATATGCACAGTGGAACTGCAAGCAAGTTTCAGAAGATAAAATTTGAATTTATTAAGTTGGTAAATTCATGCAATGCCTAATTAACATACTGCTGGAATCTTTTACAAAGTACAACTCTGTAATATGATATTAAAATCAAATAAAAGGCTATATATATATATATGTATAAAGAAATTAAAACGTGTCTTGGTCATCAACGTATATCCCATATAGGGGCATACATTAATCTTATTTAACCTATTTTCCCTTCATCTTTTCCTTCTTCTCTTTTCTTTTTCTTATTCCCATTCTTTCTCTTTTTCTTTGGCTTAATTAATTGTTCTTTTTTCCTAATCCACAGTAAAAGCTTGCTTATAAACTATTAGAAAGTTAAGTGATCTTTAATTAATAATTATTATTTTAAGAAATATAATGAAGATGTATTAATGTCGATCCTAGGTGGTTAATTATTAATTTTAAGGTAGTAGCCATTATTTGATAACTTACATATTTTAACTTACATATTTCATGAATTTATATACTCGTGATCTTAACTAATTCAGCCTTAATGCACAAATAGTTTAACTAAAAATCTAACTTAGTGAAGTGTTGAACATTAGAGACAAAAGGTGCATAAATAATTAAAAAGTAAATAAACAGTAATTATTCTTTGTTTAATTAAAAATAAGGGTTTTCTTTATTAGATGTCTTTCCTTTCACAAGTATCCAAGAACTAGAATAGAGCCATGAAAATGATGCTAAAAAATGAAAAAAAAAAAAAATAGATGCTAAAATTTACCCCACTAAACAAGGAAAAAATCAGATTCTCAGAATTACATGCACTTTAAGCAGCTATATATAGGTATGATTTGTTCTTCATTTTGATCATCAAGCAAAAAATCATTTACCAACAGAAAAAAAAAAAAAAAAAGAAGAGTTTTGTGCATTAATTCTTACAGTAAGAAATGAAGAGGAACAACGACAATATGTTGAATCTTACCTCCAACATCGAAGAAGACAACAGCAAAATCAGTCGTAACGATTTTCCTGCTGATTTTATATTTGGAACAGGCACAGCTGCTTACCAGGTTTGTACAAATTACGAAATCAAATTTAATATATATATATATGTGTGTGTATATATGAATATGTGTTCTTATTTTTTTCTCATTAATTTTCTGTCACATTTTTCAGCATGAAGGTGCTGCTAAAAAAGGTGATAGAGGCATTAGTATGTGGGATACTTTTACTTGCAGAACTCCTTGTTAGTCTCTCTCTCCATTATATACACAGTGATGATATATATATATATATATATATGCACTAATATATATGTGTATTTATTGCATGCATGCATGCAACACTATATATATATAGAAAGGAGCCTTAGTTAATAACTTAATATGATGGATTTATTTCGAATGACAGATAGAATTGCGGATGGGTCCAATGGCAATGTGGCCATTGATATGTACTACCGATTCAAGGTAATTTAATATTTTCATATATTAGTGAATGACGAATTATTTAGTTTAAATTTATTAACAAAATCCATATGCTTATTATCAGAATTTTCTCTCATCTATATTTTTTTTATTTTTCCTGCAGGAAGATATTGATTATATGAAGAAAATGGGTTTTGATTCCTTCAGGTTTTCAATTTCATGGCCAAGAGTTTTGCCAGGTAACATTAACATAAATTATAATTTTGTTAATATCTTTTTTACGATGATTGTTCGTAAACTATTTTTGATGTCTAATTAGGTGGAAGGCGTTGCGCTGGAGTCAACAAACAAGGAATCAAATTCTATAATGAACTTATCGACACTCTCCTCGCCAATGGTTGACCCAAAATCTATTCAAACTCTTTAATATAATCAAAATCTATTAATAATCTTATATAAAGATGTCTACATATGTAACATAATTAGTTCTTTTTTTCACACGTTTATATATATATGATATATTTCATGAATGCATGCAGGTATCGAACCATTTGTCACTCTTTTCCATTGGGATCTACCTCAATGTCTACAAGATGAATATGGTGGCTTTTTAGACAGAAGGATTGTGTAAGTGATTTAATCTATTCAATATCTCATGCATGTTGATCGTCTTTTACTATATATTATGTTTGAAATTTAATATTTGTATCTTTCCACATATATATATATATATTATGCAGCCATGATTATAAAGATTATGTGGAGTTGTGCTTTTGGGAATTTGGTGATCGAGTGAAATATTGGGTGACATTGAACGAGACATGGACCTACTGCAATCATGGATATGCTTCAGGCATATTTCCACCAAGCCCTCCTCCTATAAAAGATCTCAAAATTCTTGGTCATAAGTTGTCTGAACTAGATTCTAATTCAGAAAAAAGCCATTTCAATTTCAGAGTTCCAAAAACACTCGCATCCTTATATCATAGTAGCTATGTGGCTGATGATGGTTTTGGACGTGATAAATCAAGAGACGATTTTTGGGATCCCAAAAATGCATATATTGTGGCTAGAAATTTGCTGCTTGCTCATGCTGCTGCAGTTCAATTATACAGAACTAAATTTCAGGTTTTATTTTATTTTATTTGGCTTGATTGAATATTCTAAATTTGAGAATATATATTTAATTCGTGAATTATATCATTTTTTTAAAAAATTTAATCATATAACCAGGAACAACAAGGAGGAAAGATTGGGATTACATTGGTCTCCCACTGGTTTGAGCCCTTAGATCCACATAATGAAGATGATAGAAAGGCTGCTAGAAGAGCACTCGATTTTATGTTGGGATGGTAAAACATACATTAATTAATATTAATCAGTTGTATTTATTTCATTAATTCAATATTAACAATTTCATTTAAAAAAAATCAGGTTTTTGGAACCGATAATGAAAGGACGTTATCCCAAAAGTATGGTAGAATATGCTGGTGATCATCTTGCAGAAATTAGAGACGAAGAATTCAAGATGATCAAAGGGTCCATTGACTTTTTGGGTCAAAACTATTACACAGCTTATTATGTGACCAATAATCCCAATCCCACAGGCCGTGATGGCTACATTAAAGATCAACATCTTACACAACTATGTAATTAATTAATACACTAATCCCTATACTTTAATAATTAAATATTTCATATTGAATTTATTTATATATCTATTTATTTTACTCTTTTTTTACAGCTACGAGGAATGGACATGCAATCGGCCCTCTGGTGAGATCATTAATTATACATAATTCAACTAGTACACATATAATTTTACACTAATTGATTTATAACGCATTGATCTAAATTGATATTCAGGCTAGTGGCTCATCTTGGTTGAATATAGTTCCGTCAGGAATTCGAAAGCTTTTGAAATTCGTGAACGAGACGTATAACAGTGATGATAAGCAGATACCTGTGTACATCACCGAGAATGGTAACATTTCAATTACTACTTGATATATGCATGAATTTACTTACAATTTGAATCAATTAAATGATGACATCGACAATATAATTATCTTATATATTTAGGCGTTGATGAAGATAATAATTATAAGAAAAACACTACTGAAGCTTGTTGGGACCCTGTAAGGATAAAGTATCACCAAGACCATCTTGAAAATATTCAAAAATCAATAACATTGTAAGTTCTTATTAATATATATTACAAGCTAGGACAATATTTCTTTTACCTAAAAATTGATTATATATATAATTGCAGAGATAATGTGAATGTGAAAGGATATTTTGCATGGGCATATGCTGACAATTTTGAATGGGCACAAGGATACATGGCAAGATTTGGAATAATGTATATAGACTTTGCAGATAATATGGCAAGAATTCCAAAAGAATCAGCTTATTGGTTCTCTAAATTTTTGGTGAAGAACGAAATTCCACCTCCAAACACGGTAATTCTGAATCATACGGCTGCTATTGAGTCGAAGAAAAGGTTGGAAGCCATGAATGAGTGATTTAACTAAATCTATATGAGTTGAATCAATTAAGTATGTAATATTTGTTTGTGTTTAATTTGTGTGTGGTTTGATGATGAATAAGTGGTGTGTTTTAATTGAAATAATGTGGCCCTATGCATGGCCACCCATTGGTATTGTACGTATCAATTATATTTATGATGGTAATGTGTGTGGTATGATTTATTATAATGAATAAAGGTTAGTTTCTTAATTACAAATGAGAGCACTTTATATTTGTAGTTTTTTCTAAACTTTTTTTAGTTTTACTCTCGTGAATATGCTGAAATAATAGTGGAATATTCTCCTGAGATACATTAATCTATCTATTCTATTCTATTATAAAAGTATAAGTATTCTTTTATTTTATTTAATTTTATTACTATTATTATTATTATTTATTTATTTATATTTATTTTATTTTTATATTTTATTATATTATAAAAGTATAGGTGTTTCTTTGAAATTTTGATCTACGTAATATGTCCTTATATCTTAATTTTGAATGGCAAAGAGTCTAATAATAAGTAATAACTAATAAAAATAAGTTATATATCTAAAAATAAGATGTATAATTGCACTAGAACTCTACAGTACGTAATTCACCTTTTTAAAAATAAAAGAGGTAAATAATAAAATAAGTTGTATATATTTACATAAGAATTTCACGGTAAAATTACATATGAATGCTAAATCTTAATTAAAAATAGTTAGTTTAAACATGCAAGTTACACAATGCTTTTACAATATTATGTTAAAATTTCTTTTGTTCAAACAATCAATAAGTAAGAAATATAAAAAACTTCTTTTTTTGTTAAGTAATTGTTAAATTTTAAAAGCATGTCACGAAATATTTGATTAACAATTATCCTACCCGAAAACTTTTATTCTAAGACATGTTTTAAATATTTTTTAAATCACATTGTCAAAACACCTTCTATATTTTACGACATATTATAATTATTAACTTAACCCATTGTATCAATCAATATTTATTCTTTAAATAATTATACACTTAAATTATTATTTAAATTTTTAATATAAAATACTTTAAAATAAGTAGTTATCTATACAATTGAATTTACAAGATCATGACTTATAATTTATTGATAAACCTCGATTATACGAGTTTTCTAACCTAAGATTTGTCATTTTTATATCAATTTTTATCATAATTTATACCCCAGATATGTTTAATAGGTTTGTTACATGTTTGTAAGGTAAAATCATTAACTTCGAGAAAATGCCGAAAAAACGTATTAAATGAGGTAAATTGGCGATGTTCGGAAATATAATCATATCTCGGGATATAGACCTCCAATATTAATGAACCATATATGGTTAGAAATCTAAGACGATTCCCTAAAAATGTTATGAAGAAGACAAGATCGAATTCAAAAGTTTCAAGGCCCGAAAGTTGCAAAATATATTCTGATCCGAACCCAATATGGCAGCTTTGGTAGAAAGATCATAACTTGAGTTATACAACTTGGATTGAATCCAAACCAGTTGAGTTGTAAAGCTAAGACATATATCTACAACTTTGTAGAAGACGGCAAAGCCAAATTCGAAAAGGAGGATGATCTAAAGAGCGATGAAAAATAGCGTAAAAACAACAAAATGGCGAAGGGGACTGTTTAAACGCCCCTATTCCCAGCGTTTAAACGCTGGTTTCTTCGGCGTTTAAACGCCCGTTCGCCCGGAAGACTCCAACTACGATTGGGACTCTTATTTTCATCCTTTATTTATATCAATTCTTTCTAAAAATTAGGGGGATTCTCGAACTCGAAATTGGGGGAAATCATTAGATTAGGGATTGGAATTACATCTTTTTGCAGGCTTGAACAAATCAATCTTGCATGATTGTATCCAACACTTTCATCGATATTTTAATCGAGACTAAGTTTTCTTTATCTCTCCTTTTAATTATTGTTGATATGTTGATTTCAATTATGTTTATTGTTTGTCTCTTCGCATCTATGGAGTAATCCATTTTATTCTAGAATCGGGAATAGCCCGATAATATTTTATCAGTATAGATTATAGAATCGTCGATGTTACATCACATATGCTTATGATTTGAATTCTTAGTTATTAATGCTTGTGAATTTGCTGGCCTCATATTTACATGTTCATAGATATTAGGTGAAAATTCTGAAAGGTGACATCTAAATCGGAACCCTAGTATTCAAACCTAGGATCCTAAATCACGAAAGTAGTTTTAGGTCTTTTGAGGAATCGATACATTATCACAGAGATTAATGAATCTGAGCTTAGTCTAATCATCACGAAAGTAGTTGATTAATTAACTTAGGTAAATTGTTATGCTTCGACAGAAGGTAATAAGTATAATTGGATAGTGTTCTTCATAAGTGGTGATCGTAACTGAATTGATTGTATGATTGAATTGATAACGTATGTCGTGGTGAAACATGATTCTAGAATTACTTATCTCATATAATCAAAACCCGTTTTCTTGTTTAGTTTTCTTTACGTTTTATCTCATAATTTCATTAGGCTTAGATTACTGACAACTGATAGAATTAGTGCTTGATTATTCGGTCCTCGTGGGAACGATATCTTTTGTATTATCCCACGATATCTTTTGTACTACACGGAAGCTATGCGCTTGCGGTATTTCACACATCATTTATTAAGTATTTAGTGACAATATTTTATTTGTCAAATAACTAATTTGTTAAGTGATAGTTTATTTAGTTAAATTTATATTAACATCTTCTAAATTAAACAACTATATATATATATATATATATATATATAGGAATTACTTAACGAGATCATATGTTTCACGTTCAACGAACGTGTTATTTACTAGTAATGATTAAACAAAGTATCAAGGGAAAAATCTATGCTAGGCGAGGACTAAGTATCCACCATACATTCCAGCCCTCCAACCCAAATATACAAATTCTAGCACACCATGCTTTGAACTCCAAAATTATTCTCATGATCAAATCACACCAAAAAATTTATTCAAAAACTGCTCATACTAGGCATTTGATATATGTTGAAAACTAGAACTTGATCTCATGCTGTATTCTGCAACGAGCTTCGAGAACGAGGATGACTTATCAGCCAACAACTTTTCCGGCAAACTACATTCCTTAACAAGCCCATCGTCCAATAACACAACCATATCACTATCGAGCACAGACGTTATCCTGTGTGCTATTGTGATCACCGTCGATTCACTGAAATGCTGCTTCAGGGTCCGTTGGATCAGATTATCAGTTGCTGTATCAACGGATGCCGTTGCCTCATCGAGCACCAAAACCTTACTTTTCTTCAATAAAATACGTCCAAGACAAACGAGCTGCCTTTGACCCACACTCCAATTTTCTCCGTTCTCAGACACTGAGGAATCGAGCTTTTTTGTCTTTTTTCTTACCTCGTCGCCTAGCTGGCATTTATCGAGAGCGTCCCATATTTGTTCGTCTGTATACTCTTCAAGAGGGTCCAAGTTACTTCGAATGTTACCCTCAAACATGGTTGGATCCTGTGGTATTATGCTTAATCTGGACCGTAGATCATGCAGACCGATGGATAAGATATCGATACCATCGATTGATATTTGCCCATGAGTTGGCTCAACTATACGAAACAGGGTCTGAATAAGAGTCGATTTACCACTTCCTGTTCTACCCACTATCCCGGTCCGTTTTCCTCCAAAAAACGTACAAGTAAGGCCTCGTAACACTAATGGCATGTGTGGAGCATATCGAACCTACAAAATATGAAGGGTGTGTATAAATATTACGAATAAATTAACTATATAACGATTTTCAGACAAAAAATCACCTGAAGATCTCGAATATCGACTTGTCCGCTTACAGGCCAGCAACTATGTGGTCTATTTGATTCTACAACAAGAGGAGGTTCACTCTGAGTAGAAGTATACTGAAGTATTCTTTCAACAGATATGATCCTATTTTCCATAGTGCAAAGATTTCGAACGACCCATGCTTGTTGCGTATTTAAACTGAGGCCATACGTGACTGCTAAGCCAGCAATACTTGGATCGATTGGCAGAGAAATAAGGAGCATCAACGAACATGCGAAAGTTACAAGAGACAACACGTCCAATCGAATGCAGAGCCATTCCATTGCACCAGCTGTGTGAAACTTTGGCCTCGAATATCCATCGATTAATCTCATGCTTATGTCACGAAATCTCGACTCCTGATCGAAACTTCTGATGGTACTTGCTCCCGAGAGCGTTTCTGAAAAGTGTTGTATTACCGGAGCTTTGCGGGTCCCACATAGACGGGCGAGTTCTCGCGCTGAAGCTATGTAATAACGCTGCAAAAGAGATAAAAAAACGAGCAACCCCACGATTCATATGTTAGGAATATGATGCCAATGATGAAATTAACTCGAAAGAAAAGCAATAAAAGAACGCACGAATTGTTGACCCAGTTCGTCAAAGAATTTGACTACGTCTTGCGGCGCTGCCAAGCCAGCATATTCACTATATTTTTCGTAAGCTTGTTGCAATGAGAATGGGGCTATTTATAATACATAACCTAATGGGAGAATGATTAAGTAAAGACTAAAATACCCCTCAAACATAACACATATGCAGTCTTATGTTAAAATTCGAATAAACTCGAACCCGAGAAAATAGGAAGAGAGTTGAGGGAAAACAGAGTATACCTCTAACCATATGCAAGCTGCAATCACAGGGACAAAAACAATGAAGACTTGCCATGCAGCTTGAGACATAACACCGATAATCCCAAGAAGAATAATTATCGAAAAAGCAAAATGTGCGACTTTAGACACCAAGCTCAAGTCCACCGTACTCTGATCTGTAGAAGCTCGACTGAGAATTCGCCCGCTTGGAGTCGAATCGAAGAACGACATGGGTGCACGGAATATCGAAAGATGCATTTTTTCGAAGATTATGTTAGCCGTTTTGTATCCTATTCTCAGAACGAGCAAGCCTCTACCTAAAACGCAAAGCGAACTTGCAATCGACAAAGCGACGTAAACAAGAATTAGTGTAGATCCTGTAATACGAGGCGTGATATCTTTCGAAACAGGGGTTGCCCAAGCCATCCAATAGTTGCTGCATATTTGAAGTAGCTGAAACAGAGTCTGAGCTAGCAATGCGAATGGTATTAAAATTCCTCTGTACGCTGTCGTGATATATTTCCAGTATATCGATAATCCGATATTTCCTTTTTCTCGTTCTTCGTCTTTAACAAGCTGACCCTTTATTTCTTCACCGTTTTCGACTAAATTTTCGGTATTTACAGAGCTTTTTTCGTCACGTTTCGCTGTTTTACACAAATCCATGGAATCGAGAGCTGATAAAGCGTGTTCGTGTGCACCAACAAGCTCCATAAACTCACTTCCCGATTTGAGAATTTCGATATACTTGCCAGCTTGTTTGATTTTCCCATCTTTCATAACTAAAATCATGTCTGCAGAAGGTAGAAACTCGACTTGATGAGTAACGTACACAACGGTTTTCGAATCAAGAATCCCGAGAATGCACTCGTTAAACAAATGAGTGCCCGTATGTGCATCCACAGCACTAAACGGATCATCGAGCAAATAAACATCGGCATCTTGGTAAAGGGCACGTGCGATCTGAACCCTCTGTTTCTGCCCACCGCTCAGATTGATCCCTCTCTCGCCTATAACGGTTTGATCGCCAAACGACAAAATTTCCAAGTCTTTTTTCAGTGAACATGCATCAAGAACCTTATCATATGTTTCTCTATCCATTTCCTTACCAAACAGTATATTCTCTTCGATTGTTCCACTTTGTATCCATGGTGATTGAGCCACGTAGGCCTTTTTTCCGGCGACCTTAACAGAGCCACATATTTTCGGCATTTCTCCCAAAATACACGAAAGTAAGCTCGATTTACCAGAGCCCACAATGCCACAAATCGCAACTTTCATGCCTCGATACACTGTAAAATTAATATCGTTCAATGTAGAACTTAAAGACGTTAAATCCCACGAAAAGTTCCCATTAATGACCTCAACTGCTATATCAGAATCACTAGCTTTGGGAATCTTTTCGACTACATCTTGTGGTAGATCGTCAAGAGAAAGAAACGAGGCAATTCGATCGAGAGACACTTTAGTCTGAACGATCATGGATATGGTATCGGGTAGATCATATATGGGCTCTTGAAGAATCTTGAACGTTGCAAGGGCCGATAGAATCTTCCCAGATTCCAGCGGGATTCCAATAAGCATACAAGCGCCAAAAGTCACGGTCGAGACAAAAGTAGGCGCAACCCAGTATACAAACGTCGTTATTGTCGAAGTATAAAGGTATTTTTTCAACCATCGTTTCTCGACTTTCCTAAGCTCCATGATTTTGGACAGAAACTTAAGCTCCCAAGCCTGAAATTTCAGAATTCTCATGTTTCTCAAGATCTCAGACGTGGCCTTCATTCGCTCGTCTTTCGATTTCATTAGCCGTTTTTGAAATCTCTCCTCAAAACCGCCCAACGGGATATTTCCAAACATCACTAAAACAGTGGCAACAAGTCCTGCTAGTGAAGCAACCCCAACATCCCTGTACAAAATTGCTAATGCCAGAGCAACTTGGAAGATGACAAGCCATGGATCATGAAGATACCAGCCAAATTCACCTATCCTCTCAGCATCAACCGACATGAAGTTTATAATTTCCCCTGTCGAAAGGCCCTGTTTCGTTTGGGACGAAAGGGTTAAGCCCTTGTTATAGATTTTAGCTACCAAAGCTGCTCGGGCCCTATATCCAGCCTGCTGTACCGTAAAATACCAATGCCTCTGTGCGAAACATTCAGACAACTTTGCAACGAAAAACGCAGAAACTATTACATAGCCCTCGTTTTTGAAATTACGGTTTCCATTTAAGTATTGAACAAAGGTATCTATGAGAAATGGACCAACATAAGAAGCTAATGTAAAGACAAGTGCATATACAGCAGATAGTGCAATCTCTTTCCAAGTGGTAAAAGCCAATCCTTTTGCCAGCATGATTGTCGTTATTTTGCTACTTTCTCTGTTACGATAATTTTCAAGCTTATCGTTTAAAACTGGAAACGCCCCGTTAACAGTATCATAATAGTCGAGTTGAGGAATATCTTCGAGGTTCAATGTTTTGTTATACCCAAGAGAAACTAAAGGACTCATCCATGAGAAAGTGAAGAGACTAAAAACACTAGCTGTAGCATAAGGGGTCACAATCTCGTCCCCTGTTTTCGAACCCGGGTTAGATTTTTCATCGTTTTGAATTACAAGGGGCTGGTGAAGAATAGTATCTTCATCTTTTTTCTCACCAAAAAAACCAATGTAACAGAGGATTAAACCCATTACAGATGATACAATATCAGAGGCCCAAAACATAGTTGATAAAACTTTGTGCTTTCTGTAATAGAAAAAGTCTATTACAAGGCAATAGCTAGACAGTAAGAAGAAAATCACCCACCAAAGCCTCAAAACTGTAAAGTACTTGCTGGTTAATTTAAAGAAATTGATTTGCAAGTAAAGGTAAAGGGCCAACCATGCTAGTGATTTTAACCCCAAATCTAATAAAATCGGTATCTTGTCATCAGAAACACCACATGTATACCAATAATAGATGTCCAATAGGCATAAAACGAGGTTAAATAATGAGAAACCCAAGCATGAAAACAGGGTTGATCTGTAATACAATGACAGACTAGTATTGTGCCTAACATTAATGTGTTTGTGGATTTGATTGCCATTGCTCCAAAGTTTGTTGTAAAGCCATGAAATGAGTACAATAAGCAGCAAAATTAGGTGCATAGAGCTGGTGAAGAACCGCAAGAAAATCGGGTTTTGAAAGGAATAAAAATGGGAATGATAAATAGAAACAAACAGACCACCCGTTGAGTAAGATGATGAAATTCTTTGAAAAAATTCCATCTTTTAGCAGCAGAGTGTGGTGGTCTGCAAGTTTTGAATGAAAAATAAAACAAGTTGTTAGTTGTTACAATGATTTAAAATTGTAGTAATAAAGAAGACATGGAATCAAATATTGTTATTTTTTTCTTTTGGTCGTCTTTGTTTATTGAGAATGTGGAATCTTGAACAGAAACACTATAATATATATATATATAATATATATATATATATATAAACGTTTGTGGAGTTTTCGTTTTGGGCAAGGAAAAGGTGGTGGGTGGGTAGGACTCGTTTTATACAGAGAGCCAAAATCACCTGAGGAAGAAGACAAGTTCATATAATATATATATATATATACACATTATATAATATGAATGGAAATTGACAAATTCATTGTACCCCTTGTATTAAATATAGATTTATATAGTGGTTAAATTTCATAAATCTGAAAAATTCCACTACAATCCAATTCCAACTCTGTACCTACCAAATACAAATTTTTCTGAAAAATGTGGAAATTTCATCCACACTTTTCTCTGTACCTACTATCAATTTGATTACACAAGTAGAATTTGCTCCTTCTGGAATATCCCACAGAACTTGGTGTGATGCTCTCTCAATAACAAGATATTCGTAAATCGTAACACATCCAAGTCCGAAAAATCCAAGTTAAAATACATTTTCAAAGAGCTCCACGTTACATTCTGATCAAACGACTCACAACAGATCATAGAGAAGAGAAATCCTACCAATTTACTAGACGTTAAATAAACTCCACCTCACCTACTACAGATTTCCAACATCCTTAAATAACCTCGAAAGTAGAAAAAAAAAACATTGTTACAATACCTACACTGAATCCAGAATCGGCCGATTAATCCCTGGCACGTCTCGTTTACAACAACAACACATATATATACAGATATCCCGCTAGAACGCTTCCAAAGACTTCAAGTCTCGTATAATCACAACAGTCAATGTAGTAGAACACAAACGTATTCCAACATAAATCGACGGTTGTGATTATCCCAGGACTTGAGATCATCCACGAGCCAGATCAATGCCTGTTGCTGTATTAGGGGTAAGATTTTGACTAGATTGCTCTAACATACGATTTTCATCTTTTATTGCAGATTCTTGGGCTATGTTCTTCCCTTTGGTAGATGTACCCCCGTATACAAAACTGCATGCAACCACCTGTAAAAAAATGATTTTTCATCGACATTATAATGGAAAAAGAAATAAGGAATATTGCATGCGAAACAGCGAAAGTAAGATAGAAAAAATTGCAAATGTTATACCTGCACTGAATTTGCTGCGATGAGCTTACCACCTATGGCACCACCGATTATATGGCCATCAGGGCTACAAACCGAAATGCTTATACCACCAGTCCGATCGAGGGGTCCACCACTTTCATCGACCAAGTAAGAACCCGACAAGCATAGTATCTCAAAACGCCCCTATAATAATTAACCACCATATTAGACATATTCGACAAGAGCCGATTGGATATTATTTTCCTCGATTGCTATTACTCATAAGCATACAACATTAACATTCAGAAGTGGTCCATTAGGAACGAATCAAGTCGATCGGAGAATACTGAAAGTAAAATCATTCAAAAAGATGACGGGATTCATAAAACATATAAGTGTATAACTATATAACTTCAGGTAAAACATGAAACTATGTAACATCAGTTAACAAACAAAAAGATTGAATATCATTTGACTTATTAACATAACCTTGCAAGGAAGATAAATGGATCAGGATTGGTTTAACCTCATATGTAACAGTGCCAGCAGAAGTCGTAGGTTGGCGTAATGTTAGTACAGAAACTGATCCGTTAGCTGATAAGATGCATAAAGCTCTCGACCTCTGTTGTGCAAATGCCAGTACTTTTGCTGCCACATCCTGTCAGGGAGAGCAATTAATACTTCCTATATGGTCAATAACACTTCAGTTTACAAAACATTTACAATTTCCACTGATCAGCAGACAGGTTCAAATGAGCAAAACATGAAGGAGAATAGCAGAATGTATCAAAAATAAGGGTACAAAAATATTTTTATAACCAAAATTATTTCAATTAAGTATTGGATCTATGTGAGAGGTAACTGCGGTATGTATTTTGTTTTCACTGGAGAGAGAAAATTCATAACATTTATCAGAACCAACTATCAAGATGATGAAACATACCTCTCCAACTCCGACGTGCAATACATGTGGCGTAAAGGCCAGTCCAGCTGAGCTGTTCATCCATTCGCCTGATCCAATAGAAAACCTTTTAAGAACTCCCATGGATATAAAACATATAGCTATTAGAGAAACATATTCAACATTCCATCCACAGAAAATGTGAAACGTAGTATTGTGTAGGGGCGGTGGGAGAATTAAAGCATTCAACAATAGATATCATGACTAAATGAATATCTAAAGTAACTAATGAAACATTGCGGTTATGGAGCCCAATATCAGTTTTAAGCCTATCTCGATTACATCAACAAAACACTCATTTCAATAAATGAAATAGCAAGAGCTTAATCAAAAAATTATAGTCTTCTAAGCAGCTTTATATTGCATCTCCTATTTCAAGACGTGTATGCAATGGCGGAGCCAGGAATTGAAATTTTTAAAATTTGGGGGGGGGCGATAATGTTAAATTTTTTAAAATATACATGTTAAAATTACGTATGTTAAAAATTTTAAAAATTCGGGGGGGGGGGGGGGGGGGGCGGCCGCCCCCCCCCAAAACCCCCTGTCTCCGCCTCTGCGTGTATGAGTGACATGTGATAGACAGTTTTTTATTCCTCATTTCCTCTATTGAAAAATCCTTTGAATCGGATGTGTGTCACTCATCTGTTTCTAGCAATGAGAATGCAATATAATGCTGCAATAGAAGATCTCACTTGCACCAAGCCACGTACTTTCAGCATCAAAGCGGTATAAAAACATTTAAAAAGCAAAACACATCAGAATTGGACATATAATCAATACAGCTTTCAAGCTTTGAATTCAATTGATCACCACAGGCTATCTTCACCACATTTCAGATTTGCAAATCATAATCAACTCCAAACTGAAAACACTTACCAAGAGGAGCCAGCTTCTGCTTCCATCCACTCCCGGGCGGACGCCCCCTTCGTCCTTTCTTGCCCGAGCTGACCGCCTCAGAGGAAGGCGTGGGGCCCGACATAGGAGACAATTTCAAAGACATTTTAGCTCCATCAGGGCCATACTTCCTAGGCCTACCCCTCTTCCTCTTCACTATCTCCCCACCTTGACTAGGAACAACGGCCATGCTAGTGCCATGAGCGAAATTCTGAGATGGGTTCTCAACGTGGAACGGTGATCCATTACCAGCACCACCAGTGGGCCCCACTGTAGCCTGCTGCCCAGAAATGTTGGGATTTGAAATATTCTTGAAAACAGGTTGGCCGAGTAATCCACCGTCAGAACCGTGGAGATTTGGACCGGGCCCTGACCCACCAGGCCCGCCTATGCCTCCTCTATTGAAGTAAAATGAAGCTGACCCTTGTAATGACATTCCTTCTCTGTCATCCATGCATTTACTAGATAGCAATTCACACTAAAGATTCAACTTTTTCCAAGTATTGCACTAAGGAAACAGCTTATTAACCCCCTCACCCTTTATTCTAAATTCACAAATCTGTACTGACCCACCACAGAAATTACAGTAAAACCCTAATTAGAATGCAAAAGAACGGAAAAGGTTGATAAATAACCACGGGTTTAACATGGGTTTTCAAGAATTAGGGAAATAAATTAAGGAAATTGGAAATTTAGGTCTTAACCTGTCAAAGGAACAGAAAAAGGTTGAATCTTGAGAGAGTGTCATGCCTTAACCCTGGTTATTGCTTAACAGAGAGATGAAATGCGAAGCTTATTCTGAGAATGTGGAAAATTCATAGCTACTCAAAACTTTCAGCTCTCAATTTTTCAACCACACACAAAACACATCAAAGGGAAAAAGAAGAGAAATGAAACCCTAGATTTTAGTATAAAAAAAAAAAAAGAAACCCTAGATTTGGAGAGAGAGAGAGAGAGAGCAAGGTGAAAGACAAAAGTTGGCTGAAATAGAAATTTGTGAGGCTTTGATATTTATAATTTTCTCCTAGTGATACCAAACATCTCTTTATCTGGGTCAACCCTTATTTGACTCAAAATAAGTATATGCTAGACCAAGATCAATGTTATTGATGTAATAAATCAACAAATTATTAAGGGGTGAGTGTATTTATAGGATAAACCCGTGATAAAAATTATTCAATTCCACTTGTTTTTGGGCCTTAAATACCATAGTGTAACTCTTATGTCTAGATACTATGTTTCAATATATATCGAATACAAAAATGCGATTCTGCCAAAACAAAGGAAAAATTGTGGAAAACATAATTTTCCTTACTAATATGTTTATAATGAAATAATCAAAACCATATAAAAACAGCCTAAATCGACCAAGAAAAGCTTTAAACAATACAATTTTTAGTATTCCTATTAACTGAGTACAACAGATACAATTAGATAACTTAAAGCCTACAGTCTTTACAACTATTTCTCAGGATAAACCATTCCTAAATCATGACTGTAAATCATCTTCATTTTCCAAGATTGGACTTTGTTGAATTTGACCTTCATTCCTGTGAGCAGAATCCAGGTATTCCTGCCATAAATCAGATTGTCTATCACTGGAACAAATTGGCACTCAAAACACATGATGATTATAGTTCAAAGATGCACAATTAGACAGTATTAATTACATTTTTCTCTTGATAGATGACGAATGGTAATTAATTCGTTCATCAGCTAAATATGTTACATCATACGTATTCTATAAACCTTCATGAACCAAATTGCTTGACCTCATATTCATAAACAAGTTTTACATTTAATTTCGGAACATATTGGACTGGTAAATAACATCCCATTTGCCTATCCTTCAATTTTTCTCTCGGTAGGATATAAAACTAGAAATATACATGCATCTCTAGGTTCTAAGATTGACCAAATTTACCACCATTAGACAAGATTGCAATGATACCTGAAGGATTCCAACAGCAGCAAATTTGTCCATAATTGTCTTGAATTGCACCGGATGCAATTTTAAAGGCTTCAAGAGAAATTCAACATTCTGGAAGAGTCATTAAATGCATTTGTTAGTAATTTCACCACATAATGGGCAAAACCCTTTAACATTCCCTTATCTTGAAAAAGAAATATAAGATCAATGTTTTATCAAACATAAGAAGAAATTTGTAATCAGCATGAGTATGCCTTTTGATGCTACACCTGTAAGTAGAGATTTATAATTGTCCGTTATTGCAGTGGAAGAGTAAGACAAACTTTCAAATAAACTAAGATAAATTTTCAAATAAAAAAACATTACAAAATAAAAGATTTCACCTTTGACGTGAAGCACTCGTCCCAAAATGTATACTTTAAATCTTTAAGTTTCCCTGTTTTACTTAGATCATCAATAAAAAGCTTAACTTGCACAGCCTGCAGAAGAGGGCTAGAATCTATTAAAAAATAAAATTAAATGACCACAAATTAACAAATAAAAATAAGCATGGGATGATATACACGTTTGGACTGCTCTGCTGCCTATCGAAAGGATAGCCAATGACAAGTCCTTCAAGGTTAAATTCAGAAACCTGAAAGCATACACAAAATAATCAGAAAAATTATTCAAAGAAAAGGTCTATGCTGAAACTTTTGCAAATACTTCAATCAACATAATTCGAGCTACAATAAAATAATATAACAAGAGTGAATGTTAAGAAAAGCCAAATAATATAAACACATAATCAAAAGATTGGCTTTCGGGTAAATGCCATGAGCATGATTCTGATTCAATTACGAATAATTAGTTTCACTAACAAGAACTGAATTCGCATCACAACCCATTACGATTTACAAAGAGTAAAAAGAGAACTCACCAATTGTTGGAAATCAGTAGCCATCAACTCAATATTTGTTTTTTTACGCATCAGGACGCTGCATGGGAGAAACATTTACAAATAAAATCCTTTAACATAGGCACATAAAATATAAATTATGCTTTGGAAAAGTATTACTAGATTCTGCGTGAAACGAAATCGTAAAGATTAAATCAGCTGTATTAACCTTAAGGGCGATGCAATTTTGTTATCAGCATCAGAAACAGCGACACCCACGTACTTATCACCCACATCCAAGCCAAGCAAACGGCCCCTTTTGAGCTCATTCGATTTCAATAATTCTTGGTACAACTTCATTGGCTTCAAGTACTTCATCTGTATCATTGGTTCCAATCAGACCCACTGACATTTTGAATATTATTACATACGAATACGAAAATCAAATTGGAAATCTAGTTCATGAAGTGGGTAGCAAATATACAAGTTGGGCACAAATATGTTCTCAGCCAGGCATTTTGTCGAACAATCAGAGTGCTTGTTAATGACATGAAAAACAATGCATACATACATATATACACGCAAAAAATACACAACAGTTATGCAGACCTAGCACTAAATCGTATATAAAGGAAAGAAGAGAAATTAGCACCTTTGTAGTAAGAAAATGAGGAACTGAAGATCAAAACTGAAAAAATGTTCGAATCTTTGAGAATATATAGTGAAATGAAAATGGCATAAGAAAGCCCACATAGGAGCCCAATTTGTATCCAATTACTGGGCCGGACTAGGGCCTCGACGGAACCTAGGCCCAAATTGTTGAGCATGGAACTAAAATCTATTTGTCAAATTTTAGATTTTTTTGGAAAAAAATGATATTTATCGATTTAGAGGATGCAATATTTGCATAAATAAAAGTCACAACATTATACCCTTAGTCAAAATGAACTAAATGAAGAAGAAAATGATAAACAAGCCATATTATATACTCATATTTTTAATTTTAAAATTACAAGTAGCTGAATTTTGCAAATTTACTTACGATTAAAATTTATCCAATCAATGAATGTATAAAATCTATATAATACACATATATACGTACAATAAAAAGTACTTCCATCTCTCATATATATTTTGCACGAATAATGCTCATAATTTTGAGTTAAACTATACATTTAGTATACGTACTTTATTATATCGGGTGAATAATACTTTAGTTCTTATAAAAATTCTATAAAACCTCGTAATTATAATCAAATTTTATAAGTACTAGTTTGAATTATACAATTAAAAATTACAAATATTTATAATATATCAAAATATTATTTATTTTCAAATAGTGACTTGTATAAAATATTATTTTGATAAATAAAAACAAGTACAAATTATATATTTCTAAAATATATATAAAAATAAGTCATATTTTTATTATTAAAATATTCATTCATATCGTTTTTCTTTTCTTTCTTTTTTTGGTGAAAAAGTGAAATTACGAAGAAACTAGGGGAGGGACAAATTGGAAGCTCTCAATCATGCACGTGCGTCTGTACATATATCTATTCTTCTCATGAAACACATGCTTAAATTCATAATTCATATCAGTCTATTTGTTTCTTATTCCCATTATTTTTCATTAATTTTTTCACCAGAAGAATTTCGGGCGTATTTTGTTTGTTTATGTTTTCAAATCCCATTTTCAAGTTTTTAATTCTCAAAATTCAAAATAAACTTAACACACCATGTTTTCATTCAAATTTACTCTTTTTCAATTCTACGTTTTTAATCTCCAATATAACTACCTATCAATCATATATGCAACCTTTCAGACATTTACCAATCAAATCAATCATTATTTCACTTTCTCTTTCCTATTTTACAATTTTTTATTTATATTTAGTTATTGTTTATTCACATAATCATTATATACACAACCAAAATAATCACTTCACACATCATCCATCAACCTATCAATATTGATTTGATACATTTCACAACTTTCAACCTATTTTTAAAAACATAAACAAACAACTATCATTTTCACATGAATTTTGGTAGTACGCAATTTCCAAGAAAATTTTAGATTTTTTATTCAAAAACATAAACAAACATAGTATTAATTGCGACTTAAGTATTTAAAATATTGTTAGGTCAAATCAATAACCATAGAAAAAAGTGATAATTTATTAATAAAAATAATAAAATGGGCCGAGTTGGCTTGAGACAAAATAAAAACATTTCAAATAAATTATTACCAAAATTTAAATAATCACCAACGAAATTAATGATCCAACAAATTTTCAATGAATATCAAAAGAGTAAAAAGCTCATATCGTACCTCTTATTATTATTGAAGTGTAATAATTTTGAAGGTTCAAATTTTGAGATATTTTCTCTTGATAATAGAAGATATTAAAATAATACAATATCTCATATGTGTTTGGTAATTGTGGACTGCATATATATCCGTCATAAAGGACTTGGACTAATAATATAATATTGGTACTCTTGACTTACCTTGTTGACTTAAACTCTGTGGAATGTAATAAATTTGAGTCGATTGCTTTGACTATGAATTTTCTCTTGTCATTAGAGAAGCACAACAATAAAATTACAAAATTAATAGAGTTAATTTAAATTTATACATTTAGTGACAATGTTTTTGATTTTATCGCAATAATAAACGTTTTAAAATTATCATTGGCATTAGTGATAGCTATTCTTTTTTAATATAAATTATCCATTTTTCCTTTTTTCTTTTCACTGAACATACATAATTAGGTATTGTTAGATATCTAGCAATATTAAATCTTTTTTATATTGACCATAGAGTTATAAATCTGAGGTAAAATGTATTTAATATTATAGTATTAATAGAAATATAAAACGATGCAAGTATCTTGACTGAATATATTTGTATTTGAAACTGATTTAAATACGTACTAATATGGTGAGTTTTTGCATGTGGTTCAAACTTGACTTTGTAGTCCATATCCAAAGAAGTAAATACTGATCTCTACCAAAACGTGGATTTTCTTGACTGGTTTTAATAAAAGTTGAAAAAATGAAAAAAAAAAAAAGAAAAACAATATTTTTTTTCCCTATTTTTTATTAGAGACCTAAAAACACAATAGTCAGAAAAGCAGTGAGGTCCCATTATTTTATTAGTATTTTAATTAAGACTATGGTATATAACACTATCCAATAGCTTAAAATATGAACTTCTTTATTCAATCATAAATAAATAAAATTAAATAATGCATGCATTGGTCAAATTATACGGACTAACTTATTCAGAAAATATCACAATATGTCTAGGAATTATTTAACAGCCTGGGCCATTAAATGGTATGTCCCGTTGATTTCATCCTAGAGACCCTACAAATTTAGGAACTTATTTAATATTTTCAAATGTTTTAAAATTAGATGATCATAGTTCACTTTTATTAATTGAGTAAACCAACAACTTTGAGAAAACTTTAACAATCACATGCCTACATTTTGTTTAGTGAAGTCTTATGAGTTTTTAGTGGTTACTTAATTATCAGATCTTTTTATATATATATATATATATATATATATATTTGCGAAACAGATTTTAATCAAATTATTAAACCAAATTCATTATACAAAAAAAATAATATTATTAATGTAAAACATGCATAAATGTTAACCAAAGATATTCCTAATTTTATGCAGATATTTCGATTATTTCAATAAATTTTCATAATTTTTTAAATAAATTAAAATCATTCAAAATTTTATATATAATGATATTTAATACATTGAATGGAAGTGTTTATAAGAGTTATAAATGTTAAGTAGCCAAACACCCTCGTAGCCAATAAAACATTCTTACTATATCTATATAGTAAATATATCTGAGCAACCAAGAAATATACTAACATATATGTGTAGAGGACTACATATATAATCTATTTTAACATATAATTAAGAAGTATAAGAACAATTCTAGCTCAAATCGATAAAAAACAATCAAATATATAATCTACAAGATGAATAAATTAAAATTATCAAATGATTTATTACATGATTATTGAATTACCCATGAGTTTGGTTGGATCAAATTTGAACCAGACTTTTGCAACAAATAAATACTAAATAGTAGAAGTTGTTTCACTTGGTCCACATACAATAGGTGATTATTGGTGAATTTTGGGTTCCAAAAAATTTTATATCATTAATCTCATGTAAATGTAAACATGAAGTTTATTTATTCGAATAAATGAACTATATAAATGATTAATTATTTCAGACCTAGTTATAGTTACAAAGAGCTACAATAAAATAGGATCTTTTAACAAATGTACATTCCTAGATATGTCAATTCATATAATAATTATATTCAGATTTGGAGGCGCATACTCGAATCGTTCATATTAATTATCATTCATGCATACTCAGATTCTAGTAGGATATTTCCAAGAACTTGCATTAAATGAATTCAACTAAATTACTGTAAATGTATGTGGCAACCCACAAGCCCCGTTAATTGTACAATGATTTATATTTATATAATCTTAGTAAAAATATCATTATTCAATTAATTTGCAAACTTACTCATGCAGCATAAATAACCATTTTAATTAATTAATTAATGAATCCTTGTCTAGATTTACCCTTGTATCTTCTAATTTACAAGAGTTAAATATTATTAATATTTTTTAAAAATATTTTTTAGCAATAATTGGAGTGTTTTAATTCCAAACATTGGTCTAATCCGGATGGCTTACTATAAGCCAACACACACAAGAGCAATGAAAAAACGGAACTATTAAAGAATATTTTGTTTGGGAGAATTAGTTGTATTTAAAATGTTTGAATAGATTCTGAAAAGTCAAAATATTCCCATTGCACTCATTTCATGACCAAAAATTACTACTATATAAGCACAATACATGCAAGCAATTTTATTCATAAGTTTCACTTACCAAAGCCAAGAGTTATATATACAAAGGCTAAAAGTACTTGGAATTTAATCAAACAAAACCACATAAAAAAAATATGTTTATGGAGTCGAAAATTGTACAGAAATTGAAGCCATATGTTGGAGTAATTCTCCTACAATTTGGCAGTGCAGGTTTTGCAATAGTTGCAAAAGCTGCATTAAATCAAGGAACAAGTCATTACACTTTTGCTGTCTATAGAAATGCAATTGCTGCACTTTTATTTGCTCCTTTTGCCTTGTTTCTAGAGAGGTTTATATATATATATATATATACATAATTCATCTTCCTTTTATTCATATTTGTGAGTGTTTTGTTTCTGCAAAATTCATGTTTTATTTTGATGCTAATTTTGATATTTTTGTCTATCAGGAAAACTCGGCCAAAAATGACGTTTACCATTTTCTTCAAGATCATGCTACTTGGCTTGTTAGAGTAAATATTCTAAAACCCACAAATATATATATATATATATATATATATAATTAGTTATTTTAACTCTGTAACTGAGTGGTTTGCATGATTTTTGTGTTACAGTCCAGTTTTTGGTCAGAACTTGTTCTACGCTGGAATGAATTATACAACAGCCACTGTTACTTCAGCAATGTGCAATCTCATTCCTGCTCTAACTTTCCTACTCGCTTGGATACTCAGGTACCAATATAGTAGGTTTACTTTATTACCAAGTTTATCATTACAACACGAGATCGACATTCCTATATTCTTTAGAGGATCAAATTTTTGTACATATATAACCTAGAATAAGCATATATTAATCACATAACTAAAAATCAATGAGTAAATAACATGAATATCATGCATGTTTTGCAGGCTTGAGATTGTGAACTTCAAAAGTCTTCGAAGTCATGCAAAGGTTTGGGGGACTGCGGTTGCCGTAGGTGGAGCCATGATAATGACCCTTATTAAAGGACCCGAATTAGGACTACCTTGGACACACGAATCCCATAATGCTAGTTCTTCTGGTTCTTCTAACAATGCACAAGACCCCATTAAGGGTGCTCTCATGATCGGAGCAGGATGTTTGGGTTATTCTTTGTTTTACATTCTTCAGGTAATTCTAAAAAATTTCTATAAATTTGTTATATTTTTGTTTTTGATAAATTTCTATAATAAAATAAAATCAAAAAAATTAACTTTGATTTTTGATTAACAGGCAAATACTTTGAAGACATATCCTGCCGGACTTTCCTTGACGGCTCTAATATGCACATTTGGATCATTGCAAGGAACTGTACTCACTTTCATAGTAGAGAGGGGCAACACGTCAATTTGGGCTCTGGGATGGGATGCCAAACTTTTAGCTTACGTTTATGGGGTAAAACTAAACTCCATTTTCTCTTTTTATTCTTGGAAAAAAGAAAAAAAAAAAAGAAGCATTTCAACTAACACAAGATTATGTTTATTGCAGGGAATAGTCTCTTCTGGAATTACTTACTACGTCTCGGGAGTCATAATGAAAGAAAAAGGGCCGGTTTTCGTGACAGCTTTTAATCCTTTGAGTATGGTCATCGTTGCTGTATTGAGCTCTTTCATTTTGGCCGAGCAAATGGACGTTGGAAAGTAAGTAACACAAGCTTTTGTCAAACTAAAATCAATTACAATATTCATGATCATCATGTGTTTAATGTAATGAAAAATGAACTAAAACAACTTAAATATTAATTGCAGGTTGTCTGGAGCTGTTGTAATTGTGATTGGATTGTACCTAGTGATATGGGGCAAGAGTAAGGACCAAAAGGAAGTAGTGTTAGAAGCAACTATTCTTCCAATAAAAAATCCTGAAGCTGAGAAAGCTGTAGATAACTCGAAGTCGACGATCATAACTGGCAATAATGGTGTTTGAGTCGAGAATGAAGGAAAATATGAACCATAGTTTAATGAGTAATACTAGGGCATATCGGATTTAAGAGTGTCGACGTGATAACGAGAAAGCTTATAATTGTACATGCAAAATAGAATGTATTTGCACACTTATTAGGTGTGCATAATTATTTGCAATCATAATTCATGATTATTTTTATTAACTAGTAAATAACACGTTCGTTGAAGGTGGATCATATGATCTCGTTTAATAATTTATATATATATATAGTAGTTATTCAACTTAAATGATGTTAATAATTTAAATTTTAACTAAATAAACTATCATTTAATAAGTTAGTTATTTGAAAAATAAAATTATTGATTGATATATGAACGAATTGACTTGAAGCAATTAAGTTAATTAAAAAGTGAAACATGAAAAATAGTGTAACCAAATAAACTTTTATGTAAATTAATGCTTCATTTCTACTTATATCTTATTTATTTTTTAGAATCAAACGTTTCACTTCTTCTTTTCTTCTTAGTAACCTTTTCTGTATATTTTCATAAATTATTATAGTAGCTCAAAAGCTAGGCACTTGTGTATGGTATGAAGAGGTACACAATTTTATATGAAGGATAACCATTTTAAGAGTATATAGCTTTAACAAATTTAATTAATAAATCTTCAATAAAAATAATAATTTGAAAAATATTTAAATTTCATTTGTCACACTAAACGTCAAAATTATTAAATTATACGAGAGGCATATTATAAGTTGTGATCATTAAAAATTACAAAATATATAGTACCAAATAAATGTTATTTTACAAAATATTCACAACTTGCATGGCATGTTCCCGAAAGTGTGAGCATATATTGACGTAAGTTTGTTGTGTACTTTAATCTTTTCTTATCCTAGACAGTAATTAGATACTAAGTTATCATGCTGAGTTGTTTGAGATTTTGTATCAATTGATATTTTAGTAATTGTTAGTACACTTTAATTATGAATTGCATATACTTAATTGTTGATTCAATTAATTTGCAGAAAGTTAGACCAATACAATATTTTTATTAATAATCAGTTACATAATAAAGATTTAATAAATGTACATTCTAATTGAGTAACTAATAATTTATTGAATAATTAATAGTTCACTTAGTTAACTTGTAATTTGAGTTTTAAATTTTTAAAATTGAACAATATATATATATATATGTACATAAATATTTTTAATGACATCATATAATTCACGTGTATCACACATGCAGCTTTTTTTTTAACATTTTCGAACCAATTCAATGAGTTTAATATATTGAGTTAATAGTGGCAATTTTTTATGCCTTTTGTAGATAACAATTAATGAGAAATATGAACTGTTTGAACTATCTCTTTATAGTGTTACATGTAAATTGTTATTAATGTTGAAGATGTATACTATTTTTAATAGTTAGTCTATACATAAAGGATGTACAAAGGGAATATTATGTTGGATTTTCGCTCGAACACTCAATCATAAATGAATTTTTCAAAACACGAACAATCATCTATAGTGTATTACATTGGTGATTAATTTGATGCTCAAAAACAAATTCTCACTATATGTGAAAAATATTAGGCCGCCAGTGTTGGTCTGAAGGCGGGTTGGCTTATGAAATCAAATTGTACAAATACGAAGGAGCAATGAATATATAATTTAATAATAGATCGACATGAATGAAATAATTATATAATTGCGAAAATTCGTACCAAAAATTTCAAGTAACACTTTACTAGAAATTTTATTTGTTATAGTATGTGGTGAAACTAAACGTCCTAAAATACTTCTTGTGTCATTCTCTTTCACAAAAGCGTATACTTTTAATACGCATTATTATTTTTATTGTATAATAGTGATAGATCTGATCATATAAAATCTAAAAACCTAATATAATAAAGTTAGAAAACAATACAGACCAATTAGTCTTCTTAACAAATGCATTTCCGGTCAATATATTCTAATTGAATTTTGAATAAGCATATATGCTAATTCATATAATACTTATTTTCATATTTGGAGGCGCCTGGCGTGCGTTTACTTCAATAGTCCATATTAATTTACCATGCGTAGACTGTCATCTTGTACTATAGGATATATCTAAGAACTTGCACTCAATTAATTTCATTAAATTACAATGTATCACAACGAAATCCAAGATATGATCTTCTATTTCAATTTTTTGAAACCTACTGATTAACACGTGTTTATTATAAATTTAATAATTATATGATACTCAGACACGAATGATTATAAATAAAGTATAAGAATGACTATTTTACATTATAGTTTTGTATTTGATTTGTAAAGTTATATATGTTTGAAAGAACAATAAATACTTCAGTTTTCAAAATCACAAAAAATAAGTGAAGTAACTTTAAGTGTCACAAATAATGCATACATAGTAGACATAACCTCTAACAGCGACAATTACATTGTTCTTATTTTTATTTTTTCATTTTATTTAAACAGATAAATTTATTTTCATAGGTGTCGGACGAGTCTCGTCTCCGATCAGGTGTCCGACACGACACATTGTGATTTTTTGAAGTGTCCGTGCATCACAGATTATACGTATCTGTCATTCAATGATTATAGTACAATCACAAGGCTATTTTACGAACCGATTAAGGCAATAACATCTATATTAATCCTATTTAAGTTACTTTTGTATCTTTTAATTTACAAATATTTAAACAATTATTTTTGAAAAAGGGTCCCAATTTTGTTGAAAGACTTGGAGTCTACTCATCACAAGTGTTGGTCGTATCTGGATGGCTTACTAAAAGCCAACACACATAATTAAAAGGGTGAAAAAAATAGAATTATTAAAGTCTTTTTTTAAATAGGAACAGTACTAATAAGAGTTGGTTTTTCAATATGTTTGAATAGATTCTGATAAGTCAATATTCCTGTTACTCTCTTTCCATGACCAAAAACTACTATATAAGCACATCTCATGCATGCAATTCTCACTCACAAATTCCACTTACTTAAGGCCAATAGCTATATATACAAAGGCTAAGAGTACTTGGAATTTATTTAAACTGAATTTAATCAAACAAAGCCACATAGAAAATATGTTTATGGAGTCGAAAATTGTACAGAAATTGAAGCCATATGTTGGAGTAATTCTCCTACAATTTGGTAGTGCAGGTTTTGCAATAGTCGCAAAAGCTGCATTAAATCAAGGAACAAGTCATTATACTTTTGCTGTCTATAGAAATGCTATTGCTGCACTTCTATTTGCACCTTTTGCCTTGTTTCTAGAGAGGTATATATCTATACATAATTCATCTTCATCATATATAGTATATTTAATTTAATGTGAAATTCAATTTCGTTTAATGCTAATTATGGAATTTTTCTTTCTAACAGGAAAACTCGACCAACAATGACGTTCACTATTTTCCTTAAAATCATGTTGCTTGGCTTATTAGAGTAAATATTCTAAAACCCTACACACATATATACATGCACTCTTGATATAATATATAATATATATATATATATAGTTACTGTAACTAAGAGCTTATATAGATGATTTTTGTATTTACAGCCCCGTTTTCGGTCAGAACCTGTTCTACGCTGGAATGAATTATACAACAGCCACTGTTACTTCAGCCATGTGCAATCTCATTCCTGCTCTAACTTTCCTACTGGCTTGGATACTCAGGTACTAATATAGTAGTTTTATTTTATTACCATGTTTTTCATTACAACAGGAAATCGACATTCCTATATTCCTTAGACTATCCAATTTTTATACATGCATAACCTACAATAAGCATACATTAATCACATAACTAAAAATCAATGAGTAAATAATATGAATATCGTCATATTTTACAGGCTTGAGATTGTGAACTTCAAAAGTCTTCGAAGTCACGCAAAGGTTTGGGGGACTGCGGTGCTGTAGGTGGAGCCATGATAATGACTCTTATTAAAGGACCTGAATTAGGATTACCTTGGACACACGAATCCCATAATGCTAGTTCTTCTAGTTCTTCTAACAATGCACAAGACCCCATCAAGGGTGCTCTCATGATTGGAGCGGGATGTTTGGGTTATTCTTTGTTTTACATTCTTCAGGTAGTTTGAAAATTGTCTTTTTTTCCAATAATTTTATACATTTTTTCCTTTATAAAAACAAAAGATTAAATCGGTATATGATTAACAGGCGAATACATTGAAGTCATACCCAGCCGGACTTTCCCTAACGGCACTAATATGCACATTTGGATCACTGCAAGGAACTGTACTAACTTTCATTGTAGAGAGGGGCAATACTTCAATCTGGGCTCTAGGATGGGATGCCAAACTTTTGGCTTATGTTTATGGAGTAAGATACATTTTCTCTATTTCATTCTTGCAAATATTACAAAAATAAAAATGACTTTTTCACTAATAATAATATTTTGTTTTATTCAGGGAATAGTATCCTCCGGAATCACTTATTACGTTTCAGGAATCATAATGAAAGACAAAGGACCTGTTTTCGTGACTGCATTTAATCCTTTGAGCATGGTCATCGTTGCTGTGTTGAGTTCTTTCATTTTAGCCGAGCAAATGGACGTTGGAAAGTAAGTACCCCATTTTTTAGTCTCAAAATTCATCATTTTTTGCACTCTAAGTGGAAACCCTAATATTTCAGACAACATATTAGTAATTGTGAACTAATAAAGCTTAATAATTGCAGGGTTTCTGGAGCTGTTGTAATTGTTATTGGATTGTACCTAGTGATATGGGGCAAGAGTAAGGATCAAAAAGAAGTAGAATTGATCCCTGTGCAACAACACAAGTCTGAAGCAAATATTCTTCCGACAAAAACCTCTGAAACTAACGAAGTAAATGACTCACAGTCGAAGACAATCACGGGCTGTAATGCTGTTTGAGTTCAAGTAATGGGAAATAAAGGACTCATTTCTATCATTTAGTTTAATCCGCAAACTCGGAAAATTTGTAAATGTACGTATGAAAATGAGTATTTTTATAGTAGTATAGATTATATCATTTGGTCTGTCGTCGAATTTGATTGTTCCAAAATAGAATGTATGGCACACTCCAAAATAGAATTATTTGAAATCATAAAATGTTTATTCTTGTTACTTATCATAGCATTTTATCTTATGTTTGTCTCATTAATATTCTTGTTAGTGAAGGTAAGTTAATTGTTATATTTATAATTAAAAATATGAATGGATTTTAGAGAGAGAGATCGGGGTGAGAGAGATTCTTCTAATTGCATATTAGTAAATGTATGATCTATTAAATATGCCACTTATAATACATTCCGGCTAATTTACAAGATTTTAATATATTCGTGAGGAAGGGACTAAGCTTTGTCGAAGTTATATTCAAATGGAAACTTTAGTATAAAGTCAGCATAGAACCTTATTCAGCAGAATTGACCTATTAATCACTTATTTGAGATTTTTTTTTTAATGCGGAACTTACTCCAATAATGTCTAATTTTTTGTGGCGATTGGTATAAAATTGGATTTCTGATGATCGGCATAATTGAATGATTTTTAAGCTCCAAAATGTTAATATTATAGAGGTGTTGAATCTAGAGTACATTTAATGAATAGAATGGTTGAATTGAGGGAAATAATGAATATAAAGATAAATCATGTATTTATGGGACATGAACCAACAAACGAATATATTAGCGAACATTGCTTGTGCAATCAAAATTGAAATTCGAGTGTTATGCTTTTTAAGTTTTACCAAATCAATTATGTCTGAAACTTTATGGATTACATAGACTGATGTATTATAAATTTCAACATTTTGAAATGTTAGGTATAGAATGTAAGGGAGTTTGTTTACTCTTTTTTTAACAATTCTAACACTATTTTTTGGATATCAATATTTAATTGAGATCCCATTATACCTTTCGCCTAGACAATAAAAAACAGTTTAATAATTCAGGAAAAGATTGTATGATCACACATGATCTTAGTCCTAAGTCAATTATTATTCAACAAAAGTTAGTTTGAATAAATATATTTATTAAAGTAATAAATTAAAATAAAATATTGTATTGCTAATACCAAATTTATCATGTCAAGAAAATATCTTTTTAGTACTCTACGTCGTAGCTTAAAATATGGATCTTATTATAGAATCTTGATTGAATAGAGAGAATACCTCACATGACATTGTTTAACATTTAAAGACTTGACTATCTTAGTTTGAAATTGAATGATGACTTATTTTCGTCCATCTTCCTATTTATAAGAATCTCATATTGTTTACTTTAATTTCATGCAAATATCTCCCTTTAAATATTTCTCAATAAATCTTTCATGAAAATGCATTGTAAATTCATGAAAAATGTTAAACATTAAGTATTAATTTTATAATTATCGACAACATAAAATTGAAAAATGTTATGTTAGAAACTTAATTTTATGTTGAAAATAAAATTAGGATTTATGTTAGTTCATCCCAGCTTAGCTAATTCCACTTTGATTTTTGATAATTAAGAAACCCTTTTTCCAAGCTTCAAGGACCAATCAGTCCATTTAAGAAATTGTACCTAGGTAGATATGAAAATGTATATAATAATTATTTTCAGATTTGGAGGCCACTGGCGTGCGCTTACTCGAATCATTTACTAATCACATATATGTTCCCATACCTTGCTTTGACGGATTCAACTATACCAGTAATTTAATTCCATATCACAACCCAAATTAACTAACAGATTTTTGATCGAGTTTATAACCTTTTTAACATATATTTTCAAAGTTGTTTGAGAGTATATGAGCTCGTATAAAATGTTTGGTAAATATTTTAAATAAATAGTTTATAAGTTCTCAAATTAAGTTGTCATGATAATCTTATAAATTCTTAGATAACTGATGAAATCCCAACTTATTTCTCAAAAAATTGTAACCCTTTTAAACATTAGTTTATAATTTAAATAATTATTTCATCATCCACTTAATTTGCTAACCGGTTCATGCAGTATTAAGATATATAGTTCAATCCTTATTTAAGGTTGTTTTTTTTCTCTCTCTCTTGATTTACAAGTATTCAATTATTGTTAAGAAAAATTCCTATTTTATTTGACGAATTGCAGTCCACTGATTCCAAAGATTGGTCGCATCAGGATGGCTTACTACATGCCAACACATATAAGAGCAAGAAAAATAGAATAATTAAAGCACATATACATTAATTTTATAGTGTTGCTTTTAATATGTTAGAATAGATTCTACAAAGTCAATATTCCTATGGCTCTCTTTCCATGACCAAAAATACTACTATATAAGCACAACTCATGCATGCAATTTCTCACTCACAAATTCCAGTTACTTACTAAAGCCAAGACTCATACAAAGGCTAAAAAGTACGTACTTGGAATTTAATCAAACAAAACCACATAAACAATATATTTATGGAGTCGAAAATTGTACAAAAATTGAAGCCATATGTTGGAGTAATTCTCCTACAATTTGGTAGTGCAGGTTTTGCAATTGTTGCAAAAGCTGCATTAAATCAAGGAACAAGTCATTACACTTTTGCTGTCTATAGAAATGCTATTGCTGCACTTTTATTCGCGCCTTTCGCCTTGTTCCTGGAAAGGTATACATATATACATAATTTATTTTCATGTTTGTGTTTGTGTTCGTCAAATTCAGATTTTGATTTTTATGTTAATATTTGATTGTTTTTCCTAACAGGAAAACTCGACCAAAAATGACGTTCACCGTTTTCCTCAAGATCATGTTGCTTGGCTTATTAGAGTAAATACTGAAGAACCCAAAACACATATACATTATATATAGATATAATATCAGTTAGTTTACGAAACTGACTGATTTGCATGATTTCTTTATGTTGCAGTCCAGTTTTCGGTCAGAATCTATTTTACGCTGGAATGAATTATACAACAGCTACGGTTACTTCAGCGATGTGCAATCTCATTCCTGCTCTTACTTTTCTATTGGCTTGGATACTCAGGTAAATTCAAATTAAAAACCTTCGAGCTTTATTTATTATCAAGTTTCTTTTTACAAAATCGTAAAAATTATGTAATATGAATATCAATCATGTTTTGCAGGCTGGAGATTGTGAACTTCAAAAGTATGCGCAGTCACGCAAAGGTTTGGGGGACTGCGGTTGCCGTAGGTGGAGCCATGATAATGACCCTTATTAAAGGACCCGAATTAGGATTACCTTGGACACACGAATCCCATAATGCTAGTTCTTCTGGTTCTTCTAACAATGCACAAGACCCCATTAAGGGTGCTCTCATGATCGGAGCAGGATGTTTGGGTTATTCTTTGTTTTACATTCTTCAGGTAATTCTAAAAAATTTCTATAAATTTGTTATATTTTTGTTTTTGATAAATTTCTATAATAAAATAAAATCGAAAAAATTAACTTTGGTTTTTGATTAACAGGCAAATACGTTGAAGACATACCCCGCCGGACTTTCCTTGACGGCTCTAATATGCACATTTGGATCATTGCAAGGAACTGTACTAACTTTCATTGTAGAGAGGGACAACACTTCAATTTGGGCTCTCGGATGGGATGCCAAACTTTTAGCTTACGTTTATGGGGTAAGAATAAACTCTATTTTCTCTTTTTTATTCTTGAAAAAAAAAAGAAAAAAAAAGAAGTATTTCAACTAACACAAGATTATGTTTATTGCAGGGAATAGTTTCTTCTGGAATTACTTATTACGTCTCGGGAGTCATAATGAAAGAAAAAGGACCTGTTTTCGTGACAGCTTTTAATCCTTTGAGCATGGTCATCGTTGCTGTATTGAGCTCTTTCATTTTAGCCGAGCAAATGGACGTTGGAAAGTAAGTAACACAAGCTTTTGTCAAACTAAAATCAATTACAATATTCATGATCATCATGTGTTTAATGTAATGAAAAATGAACTAAAACAACTTAAATATTAATTGCAGGTTGTCTGGAGCTGTTGTAATTGTGATTGGATTGTACCTAGTGATATGGGGCAAGAGTAAGGATGAAAAAGAAGTAGAATTGATCACTGTGGAACAACATAAATCTGAAGCAAATATTCTTCCGACAAAAACCTCTGAAGCTGACAAAGTAAATGAATCGGAATCAAAGACAATAACAGGATATGATGCTGTTTGAGACAAAAAGAAGTGAAAAAAAGACCCATGTTTCTGTCATTTAGTTTAATCGGTTAATTCAGAAATACTTGTAATTGACATGTAAACATGTGTTCCCTTTTATATTCATTGTATTCTTTTGGCCTCTTAATTAGTACCAGCTAGAATGTAAGGCGCACTTAATATGTGTGCTTAATTATTTGAAATCATAAAAAGATAATATTAGTTTGTTATTTGAAACAACATTTTGTCTTATGTTTTAATTATTTTTTTATTAATGAAAAATATGTATAGTTGTATTAGTAAAAAGAAATATCAAATAAGAACATGGGATGTAAAGGGAATTGTTAGAATAGATATGCATTGATGTTGGAGAAAATTGAGATGAGTAAAAGTTTTAGAGAGAGAATACAAAGTCATATAATATAATTGCACATTGAATAAACCCTAATATTTATCTGCAACAGCTTATGTTTCTTCGAGGAACCTGTTGCTTTTACTGAAAATTCTTACGTATTTCCTATGATATGATAGGTTTAATTGTATACATCAAGATACAACAAAAACATGAAATAAATGTATTTACAATGTAAAAGTAAGTTAATATTTTCTGTTATTTTATCGCGTCTTGGTATATATAATTGGATAATACTGAATATATAATATTAGAAATTTCATTGCTATGCATTATGAGATTATTTTGTAGTGCCTCAAGTCACGTACCAAATCTAAGAAGTTTCTAGGTATATATACTCGTGATTTTTACGAAAGTGGGAACTTTTGTATTTTGAATTGGTGATTACATGTTCTTGTTTACCACATGATTATAACATGAGAGATTTCATGATTATACATTTCGAGATTATTAATTAGTGCTTCATATCACTAAATCTAACTGTATTGCAGGTATATGTTAACTCAAGATTTTTCTGGCTTTTAACATCAGTATTATAGAAAAAAATTGTTTGTTAATTACTAACGTGGGCCCAACTTAGAGAGTCATCAGTCATGCATAAACAAATGAGCAAGATATTCTCAAATTGATCCAATAAATTTAGAGAAAAAAATGACCTCAATAACATGTAACTCGGTTTTGGATGATTAAATGTCTAAACTGATCATATTGTACAAAAATAACGTCGTGTATAATTTGACACTGAGATTTAATTATTATATCAACTATATCTTTTATTTCGTTAATGGAACTGCTTTTGAACCTCTATTATGCACGAGGCTGAGAGCTACATCAGATGAATCTATCTCAAGATTGTTGTAATTATTATGATGATGAAGCTAAAAATTATCATAAAAAAGCAATGGTGGTTTTGCATTGTAGGGCTTTGTATTTACTTTATTTTAGCCAAAAAGGTGAACAATAAAGGTATGGCTTCTAGTTACTGATGCAATATTGGAAGTGTTATATTTGGAAAGCTACTTATGTGGTCGTCAGGTTTAAACCCTTTTTTAATTTCTTTATGTAATAACATGTGTCATTCTGTTGTCCTATAGATTGCTGCTATTTTTTTTTTTTTTTTTAAAGTTCTAAAAAGTTTTAATAAAAAGGGCTGCTAAATTTAGTGCGTGCATGCATGCATGCATGCCTCTAACAGTAGCAAAATTAAAGAAAGGTATAATAATCATAATGTTGCATTATCATTAAAGATATGAAGATAATATTAATGACAGAATAATAGGGTTAATATAATTTCAGAAAGAAATTTGTTAGCCATGATAATTTCAGGATCAAACAATCATTCTTGTTGTCATCAATCTATCATCATACTATATTTTTCATTATTGTTCGAACTATATATTATAAGTTTGGTGTCATATATATAGCATTTTCGAGACAAATTTGAATACAATTGGTAAAATCTTTAGTTTTCTTCTGATCATGCATGATTGAATTTGAATACATACTATTTTGTCGGGACTTGATAATTTTTTTCTTTATATCACATCTACACAATTGCAAAAAAATGTAACAAAAATGTATAGTAGCAGATTACGTGTCCAGAATGATGGTGGCTTTAATGAAGATCAATACATAATAGTGGAGGATGATAGAGGCTTGACTTGAAATAAAGTTATAGTTTTTTTTTCCTTTTTCTTTTATATTTTTGTTATATTTTCATGCATATGCATGCATGATTATCTTCTTTTCTTTGGATTTCCATGAGGGTTGGGAGTTTGTGAGAATCATGCTATCTTGTAAGTGTCATATTTTGTTTCTATTTTTGCTCTTCCAATCTTCAAGAACTACATGTGCATGCTCTATACGTTAGCTTTTCTTTTAATAATTAAATCAAAGATTATTCTTCATTAAAATATTAATTTTTTGTGGCTATTGGTATAAACCTGGTGTTTCTGACATTTTTTAAAACTGAACTTCTTTTTCACCTACCCATTTTACAAATTTAGATGCACAACTAAATATCAAATTGTTTAACGATGAAAGTTAAACGCATTTCAAATAATATTTTTTCATCCTAATTAATTTTACATAGATATATGAATGATGAAAATATTTTTGAATAACTTTTCTCACGTATAAATTATATAAGGATATATAATTCAAAGCTATAACATGATTGTAAAAAAAAAATTATTATCTTATATCTAGAAGTTCACATGTTCTTAGAATTAGAATGAACAAATTAAATATATAAAAACAAATTGTGACGAAAGCTGCATAATATTCTTTTTATATATGTTATAACTTATATTTAATATTAAAAAAATCATAACCACTACTAATTTCTTTTGTAATATAATGTTTAGAGTTATTAATCCTTTAAAATCTCACAATAAAGAATGTAAAATAAGTTTTGGATAAATGTAACATGTTAAAAGTCATGGGATTAAAATTGAAGCTTTGAAAATTATAAAAGAACTTTATTCTCATTCATCTTGTTAGATAATATTTAGATTAGTTTAGATTATATCATATCATATCGTATCTTTTATAATCTTGTAGTTATTTAGTTTTATCTTATTTCCATATTTGTAGGTAGATTACGATTTCATTAGATTCTGTTGTAACACTATTTATACCCTTCTTTTATCAATAATATAATTCACGGGATTTCATATTATTCAACATGGTATCAGAGCCATGACTTCTAGCCTTGGTCTCTCGATCTTTCGCTTCCGTTGCCGCCATCAAGTCGTCGACCCCGTCCGACGCACCTATCTTTTTTGTTTCTTTCTAATATACATTATCTTGTGTTTTGCTTCAGCTATTTTTAAGTCGCCAACCCCATCCGACGCACCTTATTTTAGTTTAGTTTTATTTTTTATGTTATCATCGCTCACCCTTGACAAATAAAGAGTTTGAGTTATTGTTGCCGCCCTATCTAGGTGCCGCCAATTTGTAGTTTTTTTTTTATGTTACGAGCGCTCGCCCTGAAAGTAAGGAGTTTGAGCCCTTATCGCAGTCTATCCTCATCATACGAGGACTTAGAATCATTATTTTTTTTAATGTTAAAACCGCTCACTCTTGAAAATAAGGAGTTAGAGCCATTGCCGCCGCCTTTCGAGGTTATCGCCGGCTTTTATCTTTTTGAATTTGGATCCAGTTTCAACGTTCAAGATCCCACGTTTCAACTGCGGGGAAGTGTTAGATAATATTTAGATTAGTTTAGATTATATCATATCATATCGTATCTTTTATAATCTTGTAGTTATTTAGTTTTATCTTATTTCCATATTTGTAGGTAGATTACGATTTCATTAGATTCTGTTGTAACACTATTTATACCCTTCTTTTATCAATAATATAATTCACGGGGTTTCATATTATTCAACACATCTCTATGAGCAAATGATAAAATACCCATTCGTAAATAATATAAAAACTTTTCACTTTTTCCCGAATGATGCATGTTACCGTACCATCAAACAGTTTACGGCTTGATAGAAATAATAAAAAATCATAGGATATTTTTATAATTCATATGAATTGAGTGAAAATAATATATTTATAAGAAATATAAACTATAATAAATAAGCTAAAATAATCTTATAAAAAAAGAGCGGCATGGACGGTAGCTAAATTGGTGTCTGGATATTATTGATTTTATTATTTTATAAACCATATCTTATCAAATAACAAAGTTCCATAAGAGATTATTATTATTAATTAAACATTATTGGTTATACGTTGAACACAACTACCCATTTTTAAATTAGTGCATGGCAAAACAAAATATCGCATTATTTATTAAGCTCTTTTTGTGCATCTATATTATAACGATACTGCTAATTAAAACCAGACACAGTTGGACTATCATCCTCTAAAAGTCCTGAAGCTATTGAAAATGAGTGAAGCTATTAAAAATGAATGAAGCATATATAACAATGTACTTGAAAATTAGAAAATATGTTACTATGTGTGGATATATGAAATTACTATTATTAAAAGGAGAAGGAATGAAAGAATGGATCTATTTATGTGAAGTTCAAAGAAGAAAATGTGAAACTAACGACATTTTTTTAAAATATATAAATTGATTGATGGATATACCACAAAATAATATTATTGTTTTTGTCAATAGAAACTAAGATGACATTTAAACAAATAAAATAAAATTGATTAAAAGTATATAAAAATAACAATTAATAAGTTTCTTAAACAACTATAAGTAAACTATTAATTACATTTTGCGTTTTTACTAAAGATATTTTGTTTACATATATTTCTAATATACATAACCATAAATATCATTAATCCAATTTAGCTCCTCATCGATAAAAGATGAAAAATATTTTACTTTTATTTGTTTGTGATTTTAAATAAATTATGTTTGTTTGATATAATGATGAGGGTTAACTTATTTTATATTTTTATACGTATGCATAATTGTGTTGGAATAAAATGATTGAAAAAAAGTTAATCAATAATATAGAGTAAGTGAAGTTAATTAACTTTAAGTAACGTTAAATTTATTCATTTTTCATTTATGTCATTATTTTTATTATCAAATCTTATTTAGTTTTTTTGGATCTCAATATATAATTGAGATCCCATTATACCTTCCGCCTAGACATAAAAAACGGTTTAATAATTCAAAAAAAGATTGTCTGACCATACATGATCTTAGTCCTAAGTCAATTATTATTCAACAAAAGTTAGTTTGAATAAATGTTTTTATTAAATTAAAAAATAAAATATTGTGTTGCTAATACCAAATTTATCATGTCAAGAAAATATCTATTAGTGCTATACGTCGTAGCTTAAAATATGGATCTTATTATAGAATCTTGATTGAATAGATAGAAGACCTCACATGACATTATTTAACATTTAAAGACTTGACTGTATTGGTTTGAAATTGAATGATGACTTATTTCCGTCCATCTTCCTATTTATAAAAATCTCATATTGTTTACTTTAATTTCATGCAAATATCTCCCGTTAAATATTTCTCAATAAATCTTTCATGAAGGTGCATTGAAAATTCATGAAAAATGTAAAACATAAAGTTTTAATTTTTTAATTATCGACAATAAAATTGAAAAATGTTATATTAGAAACTTAATTTTATGTTAAAAATAAAATTAGGATTTATGTTAATTCATCCCAGCTTAGCTAATTATTCCTCTTTAATTAAAAGGATGGATAAAAGTATTCAAAAGGAATCCCTTTATACATGAGAAAATATCTTTTTTCCAAGATTCAAGGACTAATTAGTCCATTTAAGAAATTGTAGTTAGGTAGATATGAAAATTTATATAATAATTATTTTCAGATTTGGAGGCTTACTCGAATCATTTACTAATCACATATATGTTTCCATACCTTACGTTGAACGGCTTCAACTATACAAGTAATTTAATTCCTTATCTCAAGCCAAATTAACTAAGAGATTATCTGATGAATTTATAAGCTTTTTAAAATATCTTCTAAGTTGTTTGAGAATTTCTGAGCTCATATATAATGTTTGGTAAATATTTTAAATAAATAGTTTATTAGTTCTCAAATTAAGTTGTCATGATCAGCTTATAAATTTTTTGATAACTGATGAAATCCCAAATTATTTCTCAAATTAAAAATTGCAACCCTTTCAAACATTGGTTTATAAGTTGAATAATTATATCATCATCCACTTAATTCGAATAATTCCCTGCAATCATTATTTTTCTATCGTATTTCATACTTTATTATTTTTAGTATATATTATTAAATAAGTTAACTAATAAATTAATATAATAAAAATTAACAATAAAAAAAAAGTAAATCTGTTTTCAAACTTCAAGGACCAATTAGTCCACTTAAAAAATGTACTTAGGTAGATATGAAAATGTCACTGGCGTGCGCTTACTCGAATCATTTACTAATCAGATTCACATATATGTTCCCATACCTGGCGTTGAACATATTCAAGTAATTTTATTCCGTATCACAAGTGTGATTAACTAGCAGATTATTTAATTGAGTTTACGTTATTTGCTCTTTACAACATTATTTACATTGTTTGCTGTTTTTAAACCCGTAAAAAATGTTTGGTAATTTTTTTTGATAAATAAATAATTTATAAGCTCTCAAATTAAGTTGTGATGATCAACTTATAAACTCCTAAGAGATGCAATCAAATAATCCAACCTTAGTTTTTAAAAAACTTGTAAGACGAAATCCTTAATAAGCTTAAGCCCATCATATAATAATTAAAAATTTATAAGTTTAATTAAACGCCCCCTTAAACATTGTTTTATAATTTAAATAATTATATCATCATCCACTTAATTTGCTACGGGTTCATGCGGTATAAATATAAATGGGTCAATCCTTATTTAAAGTTGTTTTTCTCTCTTTTAATTTACAAGTATTCAATTATTGTTAAGAAAAATTCCTATTTTATTTGACGAATTGGAGTCCAATGATTCCAAAGATTGGTCGCATCAGGATGGCTTACTATAATCCAACATATATAAGAGCAAGAAAAATAGAATTATTAAAGCATATATACATACATTAATATTCTTTTAATATGTTTGAATAGATTCTACAAAGTCAATATTCCTATGGCTCTCTTTCCATGACCAAAAAAACTAGTATATAAGCACAACTCATGCATGCAATTTCTCACTCACAAATTCCAGTTACTTACTAAAGCCAAGACTCATACAAAGGCTAAAAAGTACGTACTTGGAATTTAATCAAACAAAACCACATAAAAAAATATGTTTATGGAGTCGAAAATTGTACAAAAATTGAAGCCATATTTGGGAGTAATTCTCCTACAATTTGGCAGTGCAGGTTTTGCAATAGTTGCAAAAGCTGCTCTAAATCAAGGAACAAGTCATTACACTTTTGCTGTCTATAGAAATGCTATTGCTGCACTTCTATTCGCGCCTTTCGCCTTGTTCCTCGAAAGGTATATACATATATACATAATTTAATTTCATGTTTGTGTTCGTCAAATTCAGATTTTGATTTTTATGTTAATGTTTGATTTTTTTCTCCTAACAGGAAAACTCGGCCAAAAATGACGTTCACTGTTTTCCTCAAGATCATGTTGCTTGGCTTATTAGAGTAAATACTGAAGACCCCAACATATATATACATCATAAACACACACAAATGTATAGATATATCAGTTAGTTTACGAAACTAACTGATTTGCATGATTTTTTGTGTCACAGTCCAGTTTTCGGTCAGAACCTATTTTACGCTGGAATGAATTATACAACAGCAACTGTTACTTCAGCGATGTGCAATCTCATTCCTGCTCTTACTTTTCTATTGGCTTGGATACTCAGGTACATTTATTTAAAACCTCGAGCTTTATTTAGTATCACGTTTCTTTTTACAAAATCGCAATAATTGTATAATATGAATATCAATCATGCATGTTTTGCAGGCTGGAGATTGTAAACTTCAAAAGTATGCGAAGTCACGCAAAGGTTTGGGGGACTGCAATTGCAGTAGGTGGAGCCATGATAATGACTCTTATTAAAGGACCCGAATTAGGTTTACCTTGGACACACGAATCCCATAATGCTAATTCTTCTAGTTCTGCTAGCAATGCACAAGACCCTATCAAGGGTGCTCTCATGATCGGGGCGGGATGTTTGGGTTATTCTTTGTTTTACATTCTTCAGGTAATTCTATAAAATTTCGACATTTTTTGTACAAATTATAAAATAAAATTGAAAAAACTAACTTGGTTTCTGATTAACATATAGGCAAATACGTTGAAGACATATCCTGCCGGACTTTCCTTGACGGCTCTAATATGCACATTTGGATCACTGCAAGGAACTGTACTCACTTTCATTGTAGAGAGGGGCAACACTTCAATTTGGGCTCTGGGATGGGATGCTAAACTTTTAGCTTATGTTTATGGGGTAAGACCCTCTATATATATTTTTTATGTCATTCTTGCAAGAAAAGAAAAAAAAATAGGAATTTTCACTCACAATAAGACTTTGTTTGGTGCAGGGAGTAGTCTCTTCTGGGATTACTTATTACGTCTCAGGAGTTATAATGAAGAAAAAGGGACCTGTTTTCGTGACAGCTTTTAATCCTTTGAGCATGGTCATCGTTGCGGTCTTGAGTTCTTTCATTTTAGCCGAGCAAATGGACGTTGGAAAGTAAGTAGCCCATTTTTTACTCTCAAATTAACATTCACCATTTTTTTCACTCTAATTAAGTGGAAACCCTATATTTCAGACTACATATTATTGTAATTGTGAACTAATAAAGCTTAATAATTGCAGGGTTTCTGGTGCTGTTGTAATTGTGATTGGATTGTACCTAGTGATATGGGGCAAGAGTAAGGATGAAAAAGAAGTAGAATTGATCACTGTTGAACAACGCAAATCTGAAGCAAATATTCTTCCGACTAAAACCTCTGAAGCTGACGGTGTAAATGAATCGGAATCAAAGACAATAACAGGATGTGATGCCGTTTGAGTCAAAATGAAGGGGAAAAAAAAGACCCATATTTCGTCATTTGGTTTAATCGGTTAATTCAGAAAAACTTGTAATTGACATAAAAACATAGGTGCCCTTTTATATCTTTATTGTTTTCATTTACACCCTTAATTAGTCCTAGCTAGAATCTATGTCGCACTTAATATGTGTACTTAATTATATCAAATCATCAAAAAATAATATTAGTTTGTTATTTGAAATAACATTTTGTCCTATTTTTTAATTATTATTTATAAACAATTTATTTATCGTTGTATTAGTGAAAAAAATATTCAAAATAAGAACATGGGATCCCAATTCCCACACCGGATATATGTAAGACAATATAAAAAAATCATTGTTATATACATCAAGATACAAGAAAAACAATTATTTTCAATATAAAAATAATTAAGTCAATATCTGTATTGTTTTTTATTATGTCTTGGTGTATGCAATTGACTCACATGGGATACATGCAAGAATTTTTTACTTTTAGCATTATCAGAGTAAAAAAAGAAATTGTGAGTTAATTATAACTCACGTAGGTCCATCTTATAAAGCCATGCATAAACTAATGAGCAAGATATGTTTAGCAAAAGTTAAACAAAATTGATCCCAATAACATGCAACACGTTTGGGAATGATTACATGTATTGTACAAAGTGACATGATAACGTCGTATATAATTTAATTTGACATTCAATGATTTAAATACTCATTTGTGTCATGAAAGTGCGAGATAATTGAAATGGATCCCATTTTTAAAATTATTACCTTATCTAATGCTTCATCTTTTTGGTTAATGGAACTGCTTTATAAGCCTTTATTATATATAGGGCTACATCAGATGGATCTATCTCAAAATCCACTTTTTTTGTTGTAATTATTATGATGATGAAGCTAAAATATCATTAAAAAAAGCAATGGTGTCAATTGATTGGCTTTGCATTTTAGGGTTTTGTAATTACTTGATCTTAGCCAAAAGGCTATAAAGGTATGGCTTCTGTTTACTGATGGAATAAAAAGTGTTATATATATCTGTAAAGCTACTTATGTTTAAACTCTTTTTTTAATTTGTTTATGTAAACATGTGTCATTCTGTTGTCCAATAGATTGCTGCTAATTTTTTTGAAAAAGTTCTATAACGTTTTAATAAAAATGGCTGCTAAATTTAGTGCATGCATGCATGCCCCCTCTCTCTCTCTCCTCTCTCTAGATCTCTCTCTCTCTTTATATATATATATATATATATATATATATGGATGCATGCCTCTAACAGTAGCAAAATCAAAGAAATTTATAGTAATTATAATTTTGCATTTGTTATCATGAAAGATACGAAAATCATATTGGTGACAGAGGAATATAGGGTTAAGATAATTTCAAAAAGAAATTTGTTATTAATATATATATTATGTAGAGAAAATACATGTTTTTAATTTGGACAAGAATTGTTGTGAAGTTGTTTTTATTTGAGACATATGTTTCATTTTATGGCAAGTTTTCATATAAGATTACTAATTGTCAATAACAAAAACTTGATAATTTTAATATAATATGTGGATAATCTATATTAGAGTAATATGATCAAACTCATAAAGCCAGATCAGCTGGTCGATCTGTAGTTTTTTTATCATGCATGATTGAATTTGAGTGTACTTAATTATTTTATTCTTTATATTGCATATACACAATTGAAAAAAAAAAAAAAAACGTAACAAAAATGTCTAGTAGCAAATTACGTGTCTTAGATGATGGTGGCTTTTATAATGATCAATACTCAATAGTGGAGGATGATAGAGGCTTGACTGGAAAAAAAAAAGTTATACTTTTTTTCTTTTCTTTTTTATATTTTTGTTATATTTTTATGCATATGTATATATGCATGGTTGTCATCTTTTCTTTGGATTTCCATTAGGGTTGGGAGTTTGTGAGAATCATGCTTCTTTTTTGTTTAATTTGTCTTGTAAGTAACTGTCATATTTGTTTCTATTTTTGCTCTTCCAATCTTCAAGAGCAATGTGCATGCTCGATAAGTTAGCTTCTTTTTTTTATTTTCATAAATCAATAATTATTCTACCATAAAAGTTTGATACCAATCCGCGTCCTCGACCCGCGGTTCATCCGCCGCCGTCCATTAGGATTTCGAAGTCTTAGATTTTATCAATTTGTGTGGCTCTGGTACCATGTAAAAGTTTGATACCATAAAATCATTTTGATATTCCAATAAGTGTTTACAAGTATATATATATAAGGTTCATAAAACAAATCGTATCAAATCATGCCTGACTTAGAATGGTTACGCTAAATCTTTTCGAATCTGCTAGAATCTCCAATATCTACATTAATAAAAATCCTGAAATTACATCAAAAAGGGGATTAAAGGCTCAAAGCATAATGCTTATTTTTTATATCAAATTCAGAGAAGTAAAAAAGTGTTAGCCCGATGTGACCTAGATTTATAACTAGCGAAAGTGTGGCTCTAAATAGGGATGGCAATGGGACCGGAAAAAGTAAAGACCCGTCCCGGACTCGTCCCGACGGGACCGAGAATGAGTCCTAAAAAACGGGACTGGGTCCGAGTACTCCAGGTATTGAAAATTGAGACCCGGCCGGGTCCGGGTCCGGGTCCGAGTCCGACTGATACCCGTCCCTTTCCTGAACCCGGACTCGGACTCGGTCATTTATTATGTAGTTTATTATATGTATAAGTTATTATTATTTTATTTATTACTTAAAATATCATAAAAAGTTACTATTTTTCAAATAGAAACTTTATGGTTGATAATTTATTTAATATTTGTACTTGTTTTAAAATTTAGAGATGACTTTATCAACTTAAATTTGTACTTATTCCAAAAAAAATTGTATTTAAGTACCGAGTAATTATCTTTTTGGATGCATTTTTAGTGTTTATATTGATTTTATATTGTTTTATTATATTTTGAATGTATTTGTAAGAACATTATATATAAAAAAAGATCAAAATTTTTACTCTACCGGGTCCACTGGGTAGGACCCGGACTCGCCAAAGACCCGTCGGGAGCGAAAAGGGTCCGGGAATTGACCGGGTCCGGGATGAGTCCGGGTCTTAAAATTTATGAACAGGAGGGGTCTCGAGTCTTGCAGTATCGTCCCAAACCCGTCCCATTGCCATCCCTAGCTCTAAAGTATTAGAAATCTTGAGTTGTAATCTCACCAACATGAGTCTTTCTACACAATATTGGTTGTTGGTATTTAGGGTTTTAAATTTGTATTACTTTCTATATAAGAAACATTCATATTCACAATTAATGTAATAGTTACATTTAATTAATTGATTATCTTAAAATAATGAGAGAGGGAGAGAATTAAAATTATATTCTCATCTTTACAAATAAAAATTGAGAAAAAGAAAATATTAGTTAATAGATGGTGATTAAATATTTCACTTGAACATCATTATGCACATCGAATGTTTCTCAACCACTTAAACAAATACTAGCAAATAAGTACCAAAAAATAAATTGTTCTCCTCACCAGCATTCACACAACCATGTTTTTAGTTTAGGGCAAAGTAAGATTATAGTCAATAAAAATCAGTTTTATTTCTAGCTTTGTTTGTCAACAATAGATAAACTTTGTTATTACATTGTTGATATATACCAAGAATTCTTTTGATCTTACGTGACCCGATAATGATTATATGACCTTACACGATCTTATGTGTCGTGAAGGAGATAATAAATAAAATTTTAAGTCAAGAAATGTTTGGTCAAAAATAAAAGTTTGTTTGAACACTTGCTTTTATTGACTGTCTTATACATATCTTATTCTTAATCCCAGTTTTATATTATAAGGAGAAAATATGAATTTAAGACAGTTATAATTGTATCGAAGAATCGTGAAAGCTTTTGTCTCTAATTAATTTAGATTGATATCACATGAAATTATTATCATTAAGGACATTACTATCTTAGATAAGTATAAAGAAAGTTTTAGTCAACATATGGGCTACTTCCACCCATCTTCATGAGGTCAAAATCTGATATTTTGACAGAGATTTCGGCTTTCATTCTTTTGGTCAAATTATTATAGTATTATTCAAAGACTATAAGACCCCTATTCAATTTTCTAGGAAAAAAAATACTTTAGATATTAAATTTGGGTTAAACATTTTTGTTCAATGTCACTTTAACAAAATAAATATTTAATTAATTTTACAAAATGAACATTATTTTCAAACGTCGAGTGCAATTTATCCTTCAAGGAAAAAAGGTTTTGTGGAAAAGTGAATTGGTTTAATATATCTATATTGAAGGCAAAATGCAAATTTTTATTTCAACATGATAAAAAAAATGAACAAAAATTGTTTAAAAAGATTTGTATAATTTTGAAAACAAGTTACCATTTGGGAAATATTTAGTAGTTACGAAAGTGTTTGATGAATTCAAATATGTGGTCCAGTTCTACAATGCATATAATTTAAACATAATGCAGAAATATAAACCACTCTCATTTTTAGAATAAAGTATTTAAATTGTTTAATCCATTTATATTTATAAAAGTTACGATTTTTTTCTTTTATAGTACACATTAATATCTACTCGTTAAACTTTGCAACAAAAGTTTGAAAAGGAAGACAGTTCTTAGAATTCGCATAAATTATGTGAGCAAGTTTTATATCGATATCTTATATAACTGAAAATGCAATTTTGCCAGTAAAAAGTGTGATTTAATAAACTGCATTTCGTTATTAGAAGAAAAATACGATTGTTTCCAATCAGTAAGAAAAGTTTGAATGGAAACAAGTTAAGGGATCAAAACAGAAGAAAGGTACGACATGGACAGGGAATGTCACGAATTTGGAAGTGCAACATGCACTATCGAATCTATTCCAGGTGTTAAGTCAAGCTGGTACGATGGTTGAAGGTGGGGATGGGGTTCCACAAGCCCCTCCAGATATATGCGTATAGGGGTGTGGAACATACGGGGTCTCAACACAGCAGATAAGCAGGATGCTGTGAAATTATTTATGAGATCCCAAAAAGTTGAGGTTATGGGTATAGTGGAGACAAGAGTGAAACCAAAAAATTACCAGAAAATAGTCAGTAGGTTTGGGTCAAGATGGAAGTGTGTAAATAACTACATTGCTGCGGTTAATGGTAGGATTTGGGTTTTGTGGGATTCCTCGAAGGTTAAAGGGACTATTGTGAGGGTGACGGAACAAACAATTACTTGTATGTTGGAGATTGGGAGGTATACGTTTAGAATCACTATTGTATATGCTCTAAATGATGAGGTGGGTCGAAAAGAATTGTGGAAGGAGTTGGAGAGGGAGCAGGTTAGTGATCCATGGATTTTAATGGGGGATTGGAATGCAACCCTCCATCCAGAGGATAAAATTCAAAGTGATGGCTGTTATTCAGGGGGTAATAAAGATATGAAGAGTTGCATTGAATTGTTGGGGCTCTCGGAACTTCCAGTGGCTGGGCCATTTTATACATGGTGTAACCACCAGGACAAGGACACGAGGACATACTGTAAGTTAGATAGAGTTTTGGTAAATGATAAGTGGATGATGAATATGGAGCGATGTTCGACTCAGGTGTATGATCGTGGTATCTCTGATCATAGCCCTATTAAAATGGAGATGCATGAAGGGGTATGGGGTAAAGCACCATTTAGATTTCTCAATGGGTGGACACAACACCCAGATTACATGAACCTAGTCCGAGCAGGATGGGCGGAAAAGATTGAGGGTTGTAAAATGTTTAAAGTTGTTCAGAAATGCAAATGTGTGAAAAAGAAACTTAAAGTCCTACATAGAGGTACATATTCGGATATTGGGATCAGGGTTCAACAAGCTAGTCAGGAGTTGACAGAAATTCGAGAAAATCTTGTTGGTAAACCATTTGATGTGGGGTTGATTAATCGGGAAAAGGAAAGCTATAGTAACTTACGTAGATTGATGAAGATGGAGAATGAGTTCCTGACACAAAGAGCTAAAGTGGAGTTTTTCCAGAAAAATGATGAATGTAATAAATTCTTTTTTGCACGAATAAAAGCTCATCATATGCAGAGTTGTATAACCCAATTGAGAGCACGAAATGGTAAGATGCTCACGGAGCCGAAAGATATCAAGGATGAAGTCCTAGGATTTTACCAAGGGCTTATCGGTACTGAAAGTCAAGCTAAGGCTTGTGTTGATTCTGAGGTTATTAGACAAGGATATGTGCTTCAGAGGGAAGATTGGGTTGATATGTTGAGACCAGTGACAACGGAAGAGGTGAAAAAATTGATCTTCGCAATTCCGGAAGATAAGAGCCCTGGGTTGGATGGATTTAATTCGGGATTCTATAGAAGGTCGTGGAATATTGTGGGGGATGAGGTTTCACAAGCTATTGTGGATAGCTACAGTAAGTGTAAAATGTTAAAGGAAATTAACCATACACTGCTACATTTGGTCCCAAAGTGTGCTAATCCGACGAGTGTAGGGGACTTTAGGCCTATTGCATGTTGTACAACCTTATATAAAGTTTTTTCCAAGTTGATTTGTCAGAGATTACAAGTAGTGCTTCCAAAATTGGTGGACCAAGCTCAGAGTGCTTTTGTTAAGGGACGAAGTATTGTGGATAATGTAGTGTTGTGTCATGAACTTGTCAATGGATACAATAGGAAAAATATCTCCCCGAGGGTTGTTATGAAGGTTGATATCCAGAAGGCATATGATTCGGTAAGCTGGGTGTTTTTGGAAAAAGTTCTGGTTGCATTTGGATTCCCGCAGGAGTTTTTGAACCTCATAATGCTTTGTGTTACCAGTGCAAGGTTCTCTGTAATGTTGAATGGGAGTGTTTTTGGGAATTTCCAGGGGAAACGAGGGCTTCGGCAAGGGGACCCTATGTCCCCATACCTCTTTGTGTTGATTATGGAATATCTATCGAGGAAGTTTAAATTGTTGAAGTGTATTCCGGGGTTTAAATTTCATCCAAAATGTAAGAAGGTGGGACTTGTTAATCTTTGTTTTGCGGATGATTTGATGATGTTCTGTAAAGGGGATTTACAATCAATAAGGTTGGTGAAAGCTTCATTTGAACACTTCTCGGAGATGTCAGGGCTTCAAGCAAATTTGGGGAAGAGCCAGCTGATTTGCGGGGGTATTAAGGAAGAAGTGAAAGAGGAATTTCTGAAGTGCACGGGTTTTGTGGAGGGTAAGCTTCCTATGCGGTATCTTGGGGTGCCTCTTATTTCCTCTAGACTTACTACAAATAATTGTGCACCCTTAGTGGAAAAGATTGTGCAGAAATTGACTTCATGGACGGCTAAATTCCTGTCCTTCGCGGGCAGAACACTGCTGATACGAGCTGTTATTTATGGTGTTCAACACTATTGGAGCCAAATCTTCCCTATGCCGATTAATGTGATTAATGAGATTGAGCGCCTTTGTAGACTCTTCTTGTGGACAGGGAAAGTTAATGGGAAATGTCTTGCTGCAGTTGGTTGGGAAACTGTGTGTTTACCAAAAAAAGAGGGAGGTCTTGGTTTTAGGTCCCTAAGGAGGTGGAATGTCGCTGCAGTGTTCAAACACATTTGGAACATTGAAGCTAAAGCGGACTCGATGTGGGTGAAATGGGTGCATGCTTATTATCTCAAACACGAGACAATCTGGGATGTTGGGGTGAAGAGTACAAGTTCTTGGTTTTGGAGGAAAATGATGAGTATTAGAGATTTGGTGTTGGAATATGTCTCCAACCTACGCAATATCTGGGAGACGAAGAAATTTAAAGCGGCCCATGTGTATGATTGTATTCGAACAAGGAGTGATAAGGTGGTTTGGAGAAAACTCATTTGGGGGAAGGGTCCGATAGCGAGGCATAGGTTCATTCTATGGATGGCTGTCCATGGTAAGCTTAAAACTAGAGATAGGCTTGCAATGTGGAAAGATATGCAGGATACGAGGTGTGTGTTTTGCTCCTATCCGGAGGAAACAATGGACCGCTTATTTTTCCAATGTGAATATACGAAACAAGTGGCGAAGGGGGCATGGGAGAAGCTGGGCATTCAATTTAGCAAACTGATTTGGCAGGATGTGTTGAAGTGGATGGGGAAAATTAGTAGAGGGAAAACGGTGTTAAGTGCCAAAAAGAGAGCTCTATTTGCAGCGATTGTATATATGATTTGGATGGAAAGAAATAGACGTATATTCAGTAAATGTAATAGTGAAATTAGCGGGGTGGTCGAAAAAATTTGGGGGGTTATCTCATGTAAATTTTGGGTACAATGACTATGTACGCTGGGTATGCCCGATCGAAAAATGTAAATGGTGATATATAAAATGCTTACCATGTTTCCAAAAAAAAAAAAGAATATTGATTTAAATTAATAATTAAATAGTATTATTAAAAACATGTTGAACGTAGAAAATATTCTCCTTTACTGTTTTGATTATAGCATATTTATTAAGAATACTGCTTTAATTTTAATAACGGGATTTTTCTTTTCTCAAGTAAAACAGTCCCAAGTTTGTTGTATAGAGTGGAATCCAATGAGTCAGAATATATATGGGTCGTATCCGGATGGCTGACCTACAAGTCAATACATACAACAGCAAGAGAATATATATATATATATATATATATATATATAATTATTAATCACATAATTGAATACTAATATAATATATTTGGTTTGAAATCATATCTTTGAATTAGATTCTGAAAAGTCATCTTCGGATGGCTTTTTATTTCAGCACGCGAAACTACGTACTATATAAACCCTAAACATGCATGCAAAGTTATCACTCAACAATTTCCATTTACTTACTAAGGCCAAGAGTACTTGTTACAAAGGCTAAAGTATTACTGAAAATTCAATTAACATCCCAAAAAAATATGCTTATGGAGTCCAAATTTGTAAACAAATTGAAGCCATATGTTGGAGTAATTCTCCTACAATTTGGTAGTGCAGGTTTTGCAATAGTCGCAAAAGCTGCATTAAATCAAGGAACAAGCCATTACACTTTTGCTGTCTATAGAAATGCAATTGCTGCACTTTTATTTGCTCCTTTTGCCTTGTTTCTAGAGAGGTTTATACATATAATTCATCTTGCTTTGTTTGTATCGAATTCAAATTTTGTTTTGATGTTAATATCGGGATTTATTTTTTTTACAGAAAGTCGAGACCAAAGATGACGTTCACTATTTTCCTCAAGATCATGTTGCTTGGCTTATTAGAGTAAATACTCTAAATCCCATACATAATTAATCATAAATACACATATATATATATATGTTATTTTAACTGAGTAATTTACGTTATTTTTGTATTTACAGTCCAGTTTTCGGGCAGAATCTTTTCTACGCTGGAATGAATTACACAACAGCGACGGTTACATCAGCTATGTGCAATCTTATTCCTGCTCTAACCTTTTTACTGGCTTGGATACTCAGGTACATTCACCTTTCAATTCCTATAACCTCCACATTAATCATATTAATCGAAGCATAAACGACGATAATAATAGCACCAAATATCACTTATGAAGAGCCATGGTTAAATAATATGATTATCATCTTCAATTCTGCAGGCTTGAGAAGGTGAACTTCAAAAAGATAAGGAGCCATGCAAAACTTTGGGGTACATTAATTACTTTAGGTGGAGCCATGATTATGACCCTTATTAAAGGACCTGAATTAGGATTACCATGGACACATGGATCCGATAATTCTAATTCTTCTAGCTCTTCTAACAACACTGAAGATCCAATTAAGGGTGCTCTCATGATCGGAGCTGGATGTTTCGGTTATGCTTTGTTTTATATTCTCCAGGTAATTAATTCTAAAAAGTTTGTGTTGTCTTATTTCTTTCCGCGTAGGACTATACAATTTTATTTAAGAAAAATCGTGTTTATTCATGATTAACAGGCACACACATTAAAGACATATCCAGCTGGACTTTCACTGACGGCTCTAATATGCACATTTGGATCATTGCAAGGAACTGTACTCACGTTCATCGTAGAGAGGGGCAATACTTCGATTTGGGCTCTGGGTTGGAACGCCAAACTTTTAGCTTACGTTTATGGAGTAAGATACCTATTTCCTCTATTTCATTAATCTTGTGAAAAAGTACTATTTTTCTCATTTCACTAATAAATATATTTTATTTGATGCAGGGAATAGTCTCTTCAGGAATTACTTATTACGTCTCAGGGGTCATAATGAAGGAAAAAGGACCTGTTTTCGTGACAGCTTTTAATCCTCTAAGCATGGTTATTGTCGCTGTGTTGAGTTCTTTCATTTTGGCGGAGCAAATGGATGTCGGCAAGTAAGTGGCCCGATAATTTTAATTGGTTTGATTGAACTCAAAAATGAATTACAGTGTGACAAAAAATTGAGTCAAATCTTATAAACTATATCTTGGGAGGAATATTAAATTTATTAATTATAAACTAAAATTATCTTGATAATTAATTGCAGGTTAAGTGGAGCTGCTGTGATTGTTATTGGATTGTACCTAGTGATATGGGGTAAAAGTAAGGACCAAAAAGAGATACAATTAATTATTCAACAAGAACACAAGTCAGATACACATAATCTTCCAACAAAGGTGTCTGAAGTTGACAACATAAATGATCATTCAAAGTCAGAGACAATATCAGGCTGTAATGCTGTTTAAGGGCCAATGATACATAAATGTTAATTTTCGTGATTTAAATTTTTTTTTTTGGTTACATTCGTGATTTAATTTAAATGTACATGCAAATGTTAGTGCTCTTATATATTTATTGTATCAATTTATTTGGCCCCCAAAATGGGATGTAAGGCACAGTCGTGCATAATTATTTTTGAATGGTGAAATAATTAATGGTTTTATTATTTATTTTAACAGTTTATAAATTTTATGTTGCCTTTATAAAGAAATATATGGGACGAATTATAAACTCAAAATAAGAACGAGTGGAAAAGACTGTTAGAGAAGATATCCGTACCGAGAATAGAGAGCCATATAAAAATTGGAGAGAAACTAGAGTCCTATAAATTAAATGTTGATGTGAAAATATAGAATGGATAATAAAACTTGAAATTGAGTGTTTAATAATTATAATTTGTTAAACATTTGAACTAGGGCTTGCCTCTTTAATTTTTATTTTCCATCTTATATCAATCGAATTCGTTAAAGTATTTAATAAATTGTACTGAAATTGAATATTAAGAACTCTATTATTTTAAGATGCTATAGCATTAATTTACCCACACCAAATACAAATTGTGTCAAATTCAAATTCCATTTATTTCCAATTAATTTGATTTCAAGTTGTACTTATATGTTCTTTCTTTTTCCAGTCACTCTTTTGTATCTTTCATGGCCTTATTTCATGCCACATTTGTTACTATAGACAATGGACTCCTTTGTTTTATATCAAACAAGTTGCGATCCAATTGAACAACATTACAAGGGGAAAAAACAAATAAATAATCACCATTCATATGGAACCAACTTAAGCAGAATATTGGTCATATGATCAAACACTTGATGAATGTTGTCATCATCAACTTATTTTCCCAATCTTATTTGAAATGGGTTTAATGAAATGACAAAGACTTGGTGTAGTAGGTGACCAATAATTGAGGGGCATTAAAGTCATTTTGCCTAGAAAATTTTAAATTGTATGAAAAATATATAAAATATCAAATTAACATAATAATAATATACGTAAACAATATATTCATTTTTCAATGAAAAACGGGTTTCAGATTAAAATAATAGATGGCGTATTGATTATGCTTATTTTTTTTCTTTTTTACAATTTAAATAACCCTACCTAACTTGGACATATTTTATAAGGTTAACTAATTAGAAGGTGCAAATGGATTTTCTATTATAGTTGCAATCAATTGGATTAACCTAACCAATAATTTTCCATGACCTTAATCCAATTCAAATCCTATGTTTACACAATATGTATAACAATTTTTATATATATGTCTGAAATATGCATAACAATTGGACCTTAACCCTATTTAACCAGCTGGGCAACAACAACAGAGCTGATAAATTCTTTTAAATCATCATTCAGAACTTGAGCAAAACTGGGATCATAAGCCTCGACAGCATGATAGCCTCCATCAATGAACCGAGTCACCACGTTCACTCCATGTTTCTTCAACATCTTAGCAAACTCCTTTTGCCTATCAATTAAAGGGTCTCCTGAACACCCTCTCACATAACTCGCCGGCAACTTTCCGATCTTGCCGTCGTAGGACCCACGTCGGAAGGGATCACAGTAATGGTGTCCTCGATCCGATCCCTCCGGCAACGACAATGACCAGAACAAATCACATGCATGCAAAGGGAGAAGACGATCATCGGCGTTTTTAAGCTCCGATTCAGTCCTCTCCATCCCACCGAACGGCGGCTGGTTCATTATCAGCCCCACAATTTTCACCGGCCGGAGATCAAGATCCAAAGCACGTAGACCCGCGTGGTACACGATGTTTCCCCCTGCGCTGTCCCCCATCAGGAAGACCTTAGAAAAATCAACAAACTGCTTCATCCATGGATGGCAGTTGACGCCGCCGAGGGCTTGGCTCTTAACCCACAAGATCGATTCAACGGCGTCGTCATATGCCGCCGGGAGGCGGTGCTCCGGCGCGAGACGGTACTCTACCGACGCTATAATGGCGGGGATATGGGCAGCCCTTTCTTCGCATGCCTGGTGAATGGAAAGAGTTGCAGCGCTCAAGAGTACAAATCCTCCGGCATGGAAGTAAAGTATAAGAGGGAGCTTGGTGTTCGGAGGGATTTCTGGTGGCCGGAAGAGGCGAATGAAGGCGATGTTTGGGGTGGGTTTTAGAACGTCGACGAAGGAGAGATGATCAGAAGTCTTATAATCGCATGCGAAAACGTTTGGGGGGGAGTTGATTCGAGTGATAGATCCGTCAGTGTTGGGTTTGATACCAATGGACGCATAAGTATCTTCAATAGATGGACTGATCTTTTGCTCAGCCGGCATTTTTTTGGTTATAAGAATGATAAGAAAATTACTTAAGAATGAGATAAATCGGTTCTGTAATGTCGATAATGGTGATGATAAGAATTTTCCAGTGGTTAAAAAGGGACAAATATGTGGCTTTGGGGAACGTGGCAGAATGTTCTTACATTCTTTGACTCTTGCACGTTAGTTATAATGTATACGTGTTCAATTCTTCTACATGTGTACGTGTAATAATGTATACGTGTACGTGTAAATGGAAATTCCAGATGAGTTTTATATGTTTGACATGACATCAGCTATTTCCAGAAAACACATGCCAATTGCCGGTTCTTCATTCGACTCAAAGGGACACGTGGAATGCAAATGGCGTAGTGGAACTGGATTCTTCTTTCTTGGTGCTAACATGTTGACATTATTTGTATTATCTATATACGAAATGTAAAATCAGTATAATATTAACCTATTAATAAATTCGATCGCAACATAATAATTAATATTGCTTTCACGTCTCACCGTGGACTCCAGATACGCTGTTTACCCAAAAAAAATTCATTCAAATGTAAGGTTCATAACAGTAACATCGTCAAAGGGCAAAATTACAAATTTAATCTCATGACATTACAATTTTAGTTTAAATCTCACGTTTTATGAAATTTTGAAAGCAATCTGAATAATTTGATAAAGTTACAATGTTGATCATTTAATTTTTTTTAATCAATCTTTATTTTTATTTTTTAAAATTGCATTTTAATTCTTACACTATACAAAGTTTGTCAAACACTCCCTTAAACAAATATCATTGCCACCTATGTCCTAGAAAAATTAGAAGAAAATAAAAAAAAAAAAAATGGTTGAAGAAGATGATGAATGGGCCATGTTATGAATGTCCCAGCTAAACCTATATGTTTCGTTTGAATTTTTAAAGTATTTTTCAAGGAGTGACAGACAAATAATATTTATTTACGGGTTTGTTTAATACATTTTGTTTTAATGAAGGGTTAAAATGCAATTTATAATAACAAAAATAAAGTATGTGACTAAGATTATCTATTATTATAAAAGTACTAGCGACTCTGCATGCGGTACTCGCGTGCATGACTATTTTTAAATGTAACTAAAGAATAAAAATAATTTTACTTTTAAAGAAATATTATAATTTAGTTGAGAGAGAAATGGGGATTCAAAACAGTGGGATGTTGGTGGAGAACGTGGATTTTAAATTGCACATTCAAATGACAATTTAGCCCTATTTTCAACCGTTTGTGCGTGTTAATGCCAAAGATATATTTTGACAAATGAAAAATGGTGTGACAACTACCTAACTATGATGAAATTCCTACCCTCAAAATTACACTTATATTTTCAATTTACAAAAAAACAAAGGGCTAAAATACGTAACTAAAAATAATTTTCATTTGTGAGTCAAAATAGACTTTTTTTATAATAGTATAGATGAGTGCTTTTTTGAAATTTTCATCTAACTAATATGTCCTTATGGCAATACAGTCCAATAATAAATAATAACTAATAAAAATAAGTTATATATATCTAAAAATAAGATGTATAATTACACTAGAACTCTACAATATATAATTCACCTTTCTAAAAATAAAAGAGTTAAATAATAAAATAAGTTGTATGTATTTACAATGAAAATATGTATATATAACATAAGAAATTCACGAAAAAAAATGCATATAAATATTAAATTTTAATTAAAATAATTAGTTGAAACATGCAAATTACATAATTTTTTTATAATATTAGGTTATAATTTTTTTTTTGTTCAAATAATTGATAAATAAAAAATATTAAAAGTTTCTTTCTTTGTTAAGTAATTGTTAAATTTCAAAAGTATGTCATGAAATATTTGATTATCAATTGTCCTACCCGAGCACCTTCTATTCACGTCGTTAAAACATCTTCTATGTTCTACGACATATTACAATTATTAATTTAACCCACTGTATCAATCGATATTTATTTTTTAAATAATTATGTACTTAATTAAATGATTGTTTAAATTTTCAATATAAAATACTACAAATAAGGAATTTTCTATATAATTGAATTATTTTACGAGCTCATGACTTATAATTTATTTAGTAAGTATTTACTTAGTTAAATTAACGTTTAGTTTTGAATATTTAATACCTTAGTTTATTTGAAGTATTTTATTTACGAGTTTGAGTATATTGATATTTTCTCCTTTATTAACTTGATCATTCAACTAATTATAATTTTTCAACTAATTAAAAAAAGGCATAGTTTATCAAATATATTTATGAAACTAAACCAGTAGAGTTAACAGGAAAATATTTATTAAAATTATGGTCAACGCACACTTTATTTAAAAGACTCTCCTATCAATAGCAAAACTAAAATATGATGATGTTATCAAATTAAAGAAAAAATCATTTCTCATTATGTTTTAGTTATTTTCCATATTGTTAGATTAACTGTATGTACAATATGCAATTTTTTATTTTTTATTTTTGTGAAGTAAACTCAATTTAATAAATAAAAAAATACAATTAGTGAAAATCAAACAAAAATAGATGCATCTTTTATGCCAACCTACTATGCCTTACGAAGACTTAAATTAAGGGTTTAGGTGAGACACATTTAATGATATGAAAATATTCTACCCTGCACTGAGTCTAGCCAATAGAGAACTAAAAAGAATAATTCTAAAATAAGAAACAAAAACACTGCATGCACAAGAGTCCACCTTTTGCGCCATTATAAAAGTTATTTAATGTATAAAGCAAAAGGTTACTGATTATAAAAATAATTATTGAAAGTATACAGGAAAAAATTGCTGAGAAGAAAAGAAGAAGTGAAGCGTTTGATTCCTCAAAATTAAACAAGATATACGTATAAATGAAGCATGAATTTACATAAAAGTTTATTTAATTACATTATTGTTCATATTTTACTTTTTAATTAACTTAATTCTTTCAAAAATTAATTAATTTATTCATATAATTTAATATTTTATTTTTCAAATAACAAACTTATTAAATGATAGTTTATTTAGATAAATGTAAATTATTAACATCTTTTAAGTTGAAAAACAATTATATATATATATATGAATTACTTAACGACACCATATATTTCACATCAACGAACGTGTTATTTACTAATTATTATAAAAAATGATTAATATTGGGTAAAATATTAGAACGTTTTTTAAAATTCCACATGAAACTAAAGTAAAGTCATAATATTTTGTGGTGGGACTAAAAGTAGATTTTTTTATAAAATCAAACAGAACCCTGAATTAGAGCCCTACAAAAAAAACATCCATCAGCGTCAGCTTTATACTTGAAGATCTCTTTTATATAATTAGTGATATAATGATATTACCAGAGTTGTGCATTTATTATCCTTTTACAATCAAAGCTCACAAAACATTGTCATTGTACAAGCATAGGAGCATATGTAATTCATTATACAAGGTCACTTTATACTTGAATCTTATTAAGATATTATAGTTGCAATCAATTGGTGTAACCTAAGCAACAATTTTATTGAAGTTAACCCAGTTCAAATCATAATGTTTACACAATATGCATAACAATTATTTATCAAACTATCACATATTTCAGAAATACGAACACAATTTGCATTAGATTGGGTTTGAATTGGACCTTAACCCTATTTAACCAGCTGGGCAACAACAACAGAGCTGATAAATTCTTTTATATCATCATTCAGAACTTGAGCAAAATAGGGATCAAAAACCTCGACAGTATGATAGCCTCCATCGATGAACTGAGTTATCACGTTCACTCCATGTTTCTTCAACATCTTAGCAAACTCTTTTTGCCTAACAAACAAAGGGTCACCTGAACACCCTCTCACAAAACTCGCCGGCAGCTTTCCGATCTTATCGTCGTAGGACCCACGTCCAAACGGATCACAGTATCCATGTCCACGATCCGAGCCCTCCGGCAACGACAATGACCAGAACAAATCACATGCGTGCAAAGGGAGAAGACGATCATCGGCGTTTTTAAGCTCCGATTCAGTCCTCTCCATCCCGCCGAACGGCGGCTGGTTCATTATCAGCCCCACGATTTTCACCGGCCGGAGATCGAGATCCAGTGCGCGTAGCCCCGCGTGGTACACGATGTTTGCCCCCGCGCTGTCCCCCATCAGGAAAACCCTGGAAAAATCAACAAACTCCTTCATCCATGGATGGCAGTTGTCGCCGCCGAGGGCTTGGCTCTTAACCCACAAGATCGATTCGACGGCGTCGTCATATGCCGCCGGGAGACGGTGCTCGGGCGCTAGGCGGTACTCTACCGACGCGATAATGGCGGGGATATGGGCAGCCCTTTCTTGGCAAGCCTGGTGAATGGAAAGAGTTGCAGCGCTCAAAAATACAAATCCGCCGCCATGAAAGTAAATTATAAGAGGGAGCTTGGTGTTGGGAGGGATTTCCGGTGGGCGGAAGAGGCGGATGAAGGCGACGTTTGGGGTGGGTTTTAGAACGTCGTCGAAGGAAAGATGATCAGAAGTCTTATCGCCTGCGAAAATGTTTGGGGGGGTGTTGATTCGAGTGATAGATCCGTCAGGGTTGGGTTTGATACCGACGAACGCATACGATTCTTCAATAGATGGGTTCATCTTTTGCTCATCCGACATTTTTTTTGGTTATAAGAATGATAAGAAAATTACTGAAGAATGAGATAAATCGGTTCTGTAATGCAATGATGATGATGATAAGAATTTTCCAGTGCTTAAAAAGGGTCAAATATGATTGAGGGTTAGGGACCTCCTGAGTTGGATATTTTCACACTCTTGGACTCCTGCTCAACTGTAATTCGTACCTTAATGGTTTGGATTCATATGTCGACTACAATTTCATTTATGTAAAAATGTTAAGTTACAACTACATTGAAAGAATAAAAATTTGTCCAAGTGGAGAATTGGACGTGTATGTAACACACGTGTTTTCTGCTGTTCTGCATTATCTCAAATATATGAGTAACATTAGTTTTTTTTCTTCTGTGAATTTTTTTTTAAAAACAATAGAGTGGTTCGGTCCGATCAAAACTCCTACTAAGATAATGAAGTAAATATTATATAGATTTTTTTTTATATTTTTGAAATAATATTCAAATTATTTGAGAAAATTAAAAAAATAATCTATTTTTAATTAAAAATTCGAAAATTGGCATTGTATTTGGAGGAGTTGCAAAACTAGCCCTAAACGCCTTGGGAGAAGGCGCATATATTAGCTAGATCAAAAATCCAAATAAACACTCATATTTTGTAATAGAAAAGATAAGAAAAGTTAAAGTGGGAATTAGTTTGGAAGTACCTAAACTAACTAAAATTAAATTAAGCAGAATCTAACTACGAAGTTGGTTTAGGATTTTACATGTATGTATCTCTAAATCTTACACACATTCTGTAAGAGTAGCATTGTTCATTTCACAAATGCAATTAATTATACTGTGTTATGCAATTGATCAACTATTTTATTTTTATGAAAGACACTTGAGTTGAGTTTGATTAATAAGTTGGGAGTGGACTAGAAAGTCCTTTATGTAATAAGGGAAAATTGCGACTAGGCCCATGAGGTTTGCTCAAATTACACATATATGTAATTCTCTCTTATGTTTCAAATTTAGGGATTGTAACGGCCCATTTATGGGAAGGAATCGACGAGTCCAAAAACCGGAATTGCACAGTTCTTTATGGACTCGGGACCGGTTGTACTCACCTGGAAATATATATATATATATATATATTATGTTTTTAAGTAGTCTATTTTCCCACCATGTTGGCATTTTTACATTGACATTGACATTTTTACAATCCACAACTCTTGTCACCCATAAGGAGGGAAGCCCAAATTAAAATCTTATGATCAATAACTTGGAATAAGCTATGCTATTAGTATGTAATAATCAAGATTTGGTGTTAATTAATTTTGTAGGTAAGTTCTGGTTTTGTTAAAATTTAATTTTGAAATTCTTGACTTGTTGAAGGCTTGAAGCTGATAATATTATTATGCATCAAACGATGGTTATGTTCCTCTTGGGTATCTTGGGTATTTTTAGAGGGCCTTCTGGGAAATTCTATCCTGGACCCGGTCCAGTTTCCACCACACAAATACATGTGGGGTGGGTTCCACAGGGGGGTGGGGTGGAAAAATCACCCACCAAATATGCATTTGTGTGCTTATTATTGGTCCAAGACCAACATAGATTTTTCCGGGCCTTCTGGCTTATTTTAAGGCGACTGATAGACTTAAGGTGCTTCAGGCAGACAATCCATACGATATCAAATGATATTACCAAAGAGTTGTGCTTTTATTATCCTTCTACAATCAAAGCTCTCAAAACATTGTCATTGTACAAGCATTGGAGCATATGTAATTCATTATACAAGGTCACTTTGTACTTGAATCTTATTAAGATAGTTAACTTTCTATTATAGTTGCAATCGATTGGTGTTACCTAAGCAAGAATTTGCCATGATTGACCTTAACCCAATCCAAATCCTATATACATATGTTTACAGTACACAATATGCATAACAAGTTTTTATTAGATATGTCTGAAATACGATCACAAAGTGCATTACATAGGATTTGAATTGGACCTTAACCCTAGTTCACCAGAGCATCATCAACAACAGAGCTGATGAATTTTTTCAAACCATCATTGTGAGCCTGAGCAAATTCGGGTTCAAAAGCCTCGACAACATGATAGCCTCCATCGATGAACTTAGTCACCACATCCACTCCATGTGTCTTCAACATCTTAGCAAATTGCCTATCAAACAAAGGGTCTCCTGAACACCCTCTCACATAACTGACCGGCAGCTTCCCGATCTTGCCGTCGTGGGACCCACTTCCGAACGGATCTTGCCTAAATAATATAATAATGGCAATAATTATTATATTATTTAGGTTTTGTTTCTTAGTATATTTACAATATTATATTATTTGGGTTTTGTGTGTTTATTAGATTTTTCAGTATGAATTGGACTTATGGAAAGAATGAAATATTAATATTTTTGCCAAAATTGATCTTCTAAATACCTTTAAATTTGAGATAATATCTTTTTCAAATATCCTTAGAATGGCGCGTCTGCATACGAAATTTATTAAAATTGAATGGGAGTTCATTCTTTTTACTGTTGTCTAGGAATATAATGTTAGGAATATTATTACTATTATTATATATTACTTATTATATTTAGGTTTAGTGATTAACATTTATTATATTATATTATTTAGATTTTATTTATTAGCTTTCTAATCATTTTGTTAGGTATTTAAGTTAATGTGAGACTCTATTCTTTAATAAATTACATAGTGTTATAATACTAAAAGGTTTATAGTTCCAATTACTAAAAGGATTCTAAATTTGAATAAGGGTATGTGAGCCTTTTCACATAGGACTAAACAATTTTATTATTTACACATTTATTTATATATATATATAGGGGTTTAGATTAGTGATATTAACAAAGAGTTGTGCATTTATTATCCTTTTACAATCAGAGCTCACAAAACATCATCATTATTGTGGCTGAGCATATGTAAATCATTATACAAGGTCACTTTATACTTGAATCTTATTAAGATAGATAACTAACTTTCTATTGTAGTTGCAATCAATTGGTGTTACCTAATAAGTAAGAATTTTCCATAATTGACCTTAACCAAGTTCAAATCCTATGTCTACACAATATGCATAACATTTTTTTATTCGAAATACGATCACAATTTGCAGTAGATAGGTTTTGAATTGGACCTTAACCCTATTTAACCAGGGCAACAACAACATAGCTGATAAATTCTTTTATATCATCAATGAGAGCCTGAGCAAAACTGGGATCAATAGCCTCGACAGGATGACAGCCTCCATCAATGAACCGAGTTACCACGCTCACTCCATGTGACTTCAACATCTTAGCAAACTCTTTCTGCCTATCAAACAAAGGGTCTCCTGAACACCCTCTCACATAACTCGTCGGCAGCTTCCCGATCTTGCCGTCGTGGGACCCACGTCGGAAGGGATCACAGCAATGGTGTCCTCGATCCGAGCCCTCCGGCAACGACAATGACCAGAACAGATCACATGCGTGCAAAGGGAGAAGACGATCATCGGCGTTTCTGAGCTCCGATTCAGTCCTCTCTATCCCACCGAAGGGCGGCTGATTCATTATCAGCCCTACGATTTTCACCGGATGGAGATCAAGATCTAGTGCGCGTAGACCCGCGTGGTACACGATGTTTCCCCCTGCGCTGTCCCCCATTAGAAAAACCTTAGAAAAATCAACAAACTCTTTCATCCATGGATGGCAGTTGACGCCGCCGAGAGCTTGGCTCTTAACCCACAAGATCGATTCGACGGCGTCGTCATAGGCCGCCGGGAGACGGTGCTCGGGCGCGATATGGTACTCTACCGACGCGATAATGGCGGGGATATGGGCAGCCCTTTCTTGGCATGCCTGGTGAATGTAAAGAGTTGCAACGCTCAAGCGTACAAATCCTCCGACATGGAAGTGAATTATGAGGGGGAGCTTGGTGTTCGGAGGGATTTCCGTTGGCCGGAAGAGGCTAATGAAGGCGATGTTTGGGGTGGGTTTTAGAACGTTGTCGAAGGAGAGATCAGATGGATTCATCTTTTGCTCAGCCTTCATTTTTTTTTAGTTATAAGAATGAAAAGAAAATTACTGAAGAATGAGAAAAATTGGTTCTGTAATGCGAAGATGGTGATGATGATATGAATTTTCGAGTGCTTAAAAAGGGACAAATATGTAGGTTTCTGGAACGTGGCAGGATGTTCTCACATTCTTTGACTCCTGCACGTTTGTAATAATGTGTACGTGTGTATGTTGCATTTGATTCAATTCTTTTATATGTGTACGTGTAATAATGTATACTTTGTCAAAACATGGATGAATTGTAGAGATAAAGAAGATGATGTAGCCATGATTGATAATAGATTGAAGAAGAAAAGGAATACTTTATTGATATCAGAATAATCGTTCAAGACACTGAATACACGGCTATGTTCATCTATTTATAGCTAACTAACTATAACCGTTTATAATAAAACACGACTTTAACTATACGTTAAGTCTCTCTTGTGTTGTGTGTTCTCTTTCTCTTTTGCTGTTCCGCTGCTTGGTGCTTTCCTTGCTTTCCTCCAATATTCCAATACTCCCCCTCAAGTTGGTGGTACGATATAGATCGAAAATCCCCAACTTGGATAACAAGAAAAAAAAACTGATCTTTCGTAAAAATATTCGCTGGTTGCTAAAAAGTTGAGATATACATAGTCTTGATGATCCCAGCCTGAATTTTTTCTCGTACAAAATGACAATCGACCTCCAAGTGTTTTGTACGTTCATGAAAGACGGGGTTTGCCGCAATCTGGATAGCCGATTTGCTGTCGATATATAAGTGAACAGGTTGTATATTGGGAAAACCCAAATCTTTAAATAGAGCAAGCTGCCAAATTACTTCCGCAGTAGTAGTCCCCATGCTTCGGTATTCCACTTCAGGGATCTAGCAACTTCTAGAATGTGCTTGTGCTTTCTTCAATAGATGAGTTATAAGAATGATAAGAAAATTATTTAAAAATGAGATAAATGGTTCTGTAATGCGATGATGATGATAAGAATTTTCCAGTGCTTAAAAAGGAACAAATATGATTGAGGGTTAGGGACCTCTTGAGCTGGATGTTTCGACTGTTGGACTCCTGCTCAACTGTAATCTGTACTTTTTTCTCTCTTTGGTAACTCGTTTTGGATTCATATGTCAGACTAGAATTTCATTTATCTAAAAATGTTAAATCATAACTAAATTGGAAGAAGAAAAAATTGCCCAAGTGGAGAACTGGATTTTAACTCCTCCTAAAAATGGATCATCCAGCTTATGCAAGCACTATAAACCTTTCTTGTAAAAGTATCGATTCGTCGAATTCTGTCGATATCGCGTCTTTATCAAATAAAAAATAAAAAAGTGGTTGGAAGCCTAGAACCATCAACGAATAAGACATAATAATTGTAAATCAGTATATGTACAACTCTTTTTTCCTTTACTTTTGCTTTAATTTAATAGTAGTCATCATGGTATTATAATTTTTAAATGATTGGAGATTTTTAAAATAAAATATTAGCTATATCTCAAAGAATATTGTTCTACTAACTCTAATGACTAAATATGTTTGATAAAGTATATAATTTTTTTATTATTATTTCATTCTAAAATTAATATAATTGGCCGAATGATAATTTAAAATATCTACAAGTAATAAATAAAAATATATCAAAATATTCAAACTCTGTGAACAAAATGGTTAAAAAAAATTAAGTTATTAAACATTCAAAATCTAAATAATAAGTAAGGACTTAATAATTTAATAAGTCGAATAAATAGCTATGTTTTAGTTTTATAATGTTATATATTCAAAACATAGATAATAACTTAATTAAATGAGTATCCATTCAATAAACTACAATTATTTAAAAATAGATATTTATTGACATGAAAAATTAAATTAATACTTAAAAGATTTAATTTTATTGGAACTTGAAAGCTCAAACTATGCCAAATAAATAATATCAACAATATGTTTTAGAACATAAAATTGTTTGGTTAGAACAACTGAGAATTAAATATTCTATAATATATTTTTGAAATTCAAGAGTGACTTAGCATGTTAAGAAGCTTTTAACATGTTTTATTTATTAATTTTCAGATTAAAAAATTAAAACTTAATATTATAATGAAAATCATGTAATTTTTATGTTTAAACTAATTATATTTTAGTTAAAATTTAGTATTTATATGTATATACCTTGATCATGGGAGTTGGGTCTGGGTGTGATATATATTTTAAAGTCATAAAATAAAGTTGATGATAACATAATTTTAGTACAAATGAATTTAATTTAAAATAATATGTTATATGTAGATTTCGATATTGAGTCAAATAGAAAAGCCATATTATCCATATTCTACTAAGTGAAGGAATGAATAACTAAGATAGTGAAGTAAATAATATATAGATTTTTTTTAATTTTTCAAATAATATTCTAGTTATTTCTACACTCCATGGCATAAACGTATAGTTTTTATAGGAATATGCAAAGCATAATTTTATCATGGATTTTTAATATAGTTATATATCTTATAATTGTAATTATTATGCAATTTATTTTTATTATTTATAATATGACCATTTTTCCATTAAAAATGTGAATTGCACATAGTAGAGTTCTAAATTCTAATGTTATTATACATCTTCTTATAATTTATTATTTGACTTTTTTACCATTTAAAAGTGAAATAAATAAGGGTATATTAGGTAGATCAAAAATTCAAAAAAACACTCATAATTTTGTAATAGGACAGATAAGAAAAATTAAAGTAGGGATTAGTTTGGAAGTACCTAAAGTAACTAAAATTAAATTAAGCAGAATCTAACTAAGAAGTTGGTTTAGGATTTTACATGTCTGTATCTCTAAATCTTACACAATATTTAAGATTAGCATTGTTCATTTCACAAATACGATGAATTATACGTGTTATGCAATTGATCAACTATTTCATAAAATAAAATTGAGTTTGATTAAGTTGGGAGTGGACTAGAAGGTCCTTTATGTAATAAGGGAAAATTGCGACTAGGCCCATGAGGTTTGCTCAAATTACACATATATGTAATTCTCTCTTATGTTTCAAATTTAGGGATTGTAACGGCCCATTTATGGGTAGGAATCGACGAGTCCAAAAACCGGAATTGCACAGTTTTTTTCTGGACTCGGACCGATTCTGCTATTAAGGAATTGGAACCAAAACCATCGGGTCCAACCCACATGTACTCACGTGAAAATATTCTTTTTTTTATGTTTTTAAGTAGTTTATTGCCCACCATGTTGGCATTTTTACATTGACATTTTTACAATCCACAATTCTTGTCACTCATAAGAAGGGAAGCCCAAATTAAAATCTTATGCTCATCTATTTGGAATAAGCTATGCTATTAGTATGTAATAATCAAGATTTGGGGTTAATAAATTTTGTAGGCAAGTTCTGGTTTTGCTAAAATCAAATAGTATTAATTTTGAAATTCTTGACTTGTTGAAGGCTTGAAGCTGATAATACGATTATGCATCAAACGATGGTTCTGTCCTCTTGGGTATTTTTAGAGGTCCTTCGGGCTTATTTTAAGGCGACTGATACACTTAAGGCGCTTCAAGCAGACTAGGCTTGGCATTGGGTGGGCAAGACCCAAACCCAAACCCGAAAAATTGGGTCTAGTCACAGACCTAAAATATTGGGTCTGGGTCCAGACCCAAAACCCAATGGGTCTGATAATTGGGTCTATCTTGAGACCTAATAGATTGGGTCTGGGTCCGGGTCTGGACCCAATGTTTTTTCTTTATTTTTTTTTTTTTGTTTTTTTTTTTGTGTAGTCTTTTTTTTGTGTATTTTATAGTTAGTATAAGTAGGTGACTAATAATATTATTGATGTAATTTATTCTTGTGAATATATTTAGGTGAGTCAAATTAAATCTGAATTAGAAATTTTTACAACTTAGTTTTTCATATTTGAGACTTTGTTGTTGTGATTGTTTTCTTTCAAGTTGTTAGTTTAAAATTCACAATTAACTACTATTATAGCATACTAAGATATTCTCATAATTAATCTAAGTAAATTACAATTTCTAAAACAAAAAGGAAAGCATTCGACCAATTAAAAATATAAAAAAGAAGTTTATGAAATATGATTTGAAAATACAAGTAACTTTACTTCAATTTTCATTTAAGAATGTTAATTTTATAGGAATTGATTTTAGAAAAAAAATAAAAAAAAGAGACGAAAATGATGGTCCAAGCATATAAAAAACATATATAAATTAAGTTGAAAAATAGTTGACACCAATGATTGACTGAGAAAGAAAAAAAAAATTAACCCCACAAGAATGGGCTTTTTATAATTTAATTTGATCATTATTATCATATTAACACACTATAAAAAATAATTTCTAAATGCACATCAAATTTACTCCCATAAAATGACAAAATTTAGTAAATCGTTTAGGTGGAAAATTAACAGTGTCATATTCACTAGTCGGTGGAATTTTCCAAAACCAACCGCTCATCTCAATTTGACCATTAAATTATAATAAATCTAATGGCTGAGAATGATTAGGTATTGGGTCTGAATGAATCTGGATCTAGACCCAGACCCAACTAAAAATATATATTGGGTCTAAACCCGGACCCAGACCCAGACCCAAAATATTTTTTGGGTTTGGGTCCGACCCACCCAATGCCAGGCCTAAGGCAGACAATCCATCCATACGATACGAATGTGCTTCAAGTGATATTACCAAAGAGTTGTGCTTTTATTATCCTTTTACAATCAAAGCTCACAAAACATTGTCATTCTATAGGAGCATATGTAATTCATTATACAAGGTCACTTTATACTTGAATCTTATTAAGATATTATAGTTGCAATCAATTGGTGTTACCTAAGCAAAAATTTGCCATGATTGACCTTAACCCAATCCAAATCCTATATACATATGTTTACAGTACACAATATGCATAACAAGTTTTTATTAGATATGTCTGAAATACGATCACAAAGTGCATTACATAGGATTTGAATTGGACCTTAACCCTAGTTCACCAGAGCATCATCAACAACAGAGCTGATGAATTTTTTCAAATCATCATTGTGAGCCTTAGCAAAATCGGGTTCAAAAGCCTCGACAACATGATAGCCTCCATCGATGAACTTAGTCACCACGTTCACTCCATGTGACTTCAACATTTTAGCAAACTTCTTTTGCCTGTCAAACAAAGGGTCTCCTGAACACCCTCTCACAAAACTCACCGGCAGCTTCCCGATCTTATCGCCGTCGTGGGACCCACTTCCGAACGGATCACAGTATCCATGTCCTCGATCCGAGCCCTCCGGCAAACACAATGACCAGAATAGATCACAAGCGGGCAAAGGGAGAATGCGATCATCGGCGTTTCTGAGCTCCGACTCAGTCCTCTCCATCCCGCCGAACGGCGGCTGGTTCATTATCAGCCCTACGATTTTCACCGGCCGGAGATCGAGATCCAGTGAGCGTAGACCAGCGTGGTACACCATGTTTGCCCCTGCACTGTCCCCCATCAGGAAAACCTTAGAAAAATCAACAAACTCTTTCAGCCATGGATGGCAGTTGTCGCCGTCGAGGGCTTGGCTCTTAACCCACAAGATCGATTCGACGGCGTCGTCATATGCCGCCGGGAGGCGGTGCTCGGGCGCGAGGCGGTACTCTACAGACGCGATAATCGCGGGGATATGGGCAGCCCTTTTTTCGCATGACTGGTGAATAGGAAGAGTTGCAGCGCTCATGAGTACAAACCCACCGCCATGGAAGTAAAGTATAAGAGGGAGCTTGGTGTTCGGAGAGATTTCCGGTGGGCGGAAGAGGCGGACGAAGGCGATGTTTGGGGTGGGTTTGAGAACGTCGTCGAAGGAGAGATCAGAAGTATTATCGCCGGCGAAAAAGGTTGGTGGGGAGTTGAGTCGAGTGATAGATCCGTCAGGGTTGAGTTTGATACCGACGGACGCATACGTATCTTCAATAGATGGATTCATCTTTTGCTCATCCGACATTTTTATGGTTATAAGAATGATAAGATAATTACTGAAGAATGAGATAAATGGTTCTGTAATGCGATGATGATGATAAGAAATTTGCAGTGCTTAAAAAGGAACAAATATGACTAGAATTTCTACTCTTTTTTTCTCTCTTTTGGTAACTATGTTGACCAGAATTTCACTTATGTAAAAATGTTAAATTTCAACTACAAATGGGACAAGAAAAATTTGCCCTAATTCAGGATTGGACGTGTAACACGTGTTTTCTGTACTGCATTTTCTCGAGATATGAGTAACATTAGTTTTATTTCTTCAATGAATTTATTTTGAAAATAAAAAAACAGAGCTGGACGTGTAACACGTGCTTTCTGTTCTGCATTTTCTCGAAATATGATAACATTAGTTTTATTTCTTCAATGAAATTTGAAAAAAAAAAAAAAAAGAGCGTTTCGGTTCGATTTGGGTTAAGCAAAACGGATCATCCAACTTGTAAATCTTGTAAAGCAAAAAGCACTATAAAATTTATAGTGCTTTTTGTGGATTAGTTTTAAATTTAAAGTTTTTACTTTAATAAATAATTCATTTTCTGCATATAAAAAGTTGAATACGAAATAATTTTTTATATATAATTGTCTAATTTCTTTGGTTTATAAGGTTGAAATTTTTTTATAGGTATAAACATAATTTAATATTATATTTCTTTCAAATTTAATTGACTCCAATAAATTCATTTAAAAATAAATTCAAATTAATTAATTTCTAAATAAATATGTATACTATACATGTGTACATGTATAGTATATATATATATATATATATCATATATATGCATAATCCGGGTTTTGTCGGTTTTTTTATAACGATCCGACTGGTCGAACCAGTGACCTAGTAAATCATCCGGTTCTATTACCGGTCCGGGTTTAAAAACATTGCTATAAATCTTTCTTGTAAAAAGATCAATATTCGTCAAAGCCTGTCGATATCACGTCTATATTAGATAAAAAAAATAATAAAAAATGATTGGAAGCCTAGGACCATAAAAAAAAAGACAATAATAATTGTAAATCAGTACAATTTCACCAACTAATAAAATACGCAACATTAGAAGTTGCAATATAAAATTTAAAAAATTAAAATATGTATAATTTTATTAATTTTTTATTTAATCATTATACAAGTTTATAATCATTCATCATATTTCGCCCAACTCATTTTCAGATTTTTTCAATTTTTGGCTTCGCCTCTGATTCCTTGTAAACTTATTGTGGACCATTGAAAGGTCACGATTAGCTTTAGAAAATAGGTTCAGCAGCCCATCTACTGCTTGATTATGCTCCATGAATTTGAATTTGGTGGGCCGAATTTGAATTTTCTGGGCGGGTTGGAAGATAAACTAGACATGCAACTGTTTGGTAGCATTTTTTAAATGGACTTTTGGAGATAGAAGTCCACTTGCAAACATGTTTCGTTGTTTGGTGAAAAATTCAAATGGAGTTTTAGAATAAGTCACTTTTTTCAAAAGTCCATTTTAAAGAAGTGCATATTAGTTACTTTTGTAATTTTTATTCCGACACTTCTTGAGAAGTTATATATAAAAAGTTAATTTCACCAAACAGTTTACATTTCTAAAAGCACTTATTTAAAATGTCAATTTAAATAAAGTTTATTTCAATAAATGGACTTATAATTGAAAAGTGAATCCAAACACATCCTTTTTCGTATTTCTACCCATCAATAAAAGGAAAATTACACTCGGGTGCATCATTTCTTTTTATGTGGTGCATTTTGGCCCATGTTTATAGAATAAAAACATAGTTTAAATTATCAAATTATTCAAACTCAATTCCTCTCAAATTTGATAAAAATTTACAGAAAGTTGAAATTACGATGTAAATACAAAATACAGGTTTTGCTATGTTACACCCATATCAATAGTCCTAATAACATTTTAATGGTACTAAATACAATATGACCATGATATAACTAGCGGTATAAATTTTTCCCACAAAATACCATCACTGGAAATTTCTTACTAGACTTTGTTGTATATGTATCATCAATAGTCTGCATTTGTGTGGCCACAATTAGTGCAACAATTCATGAAGCAACAGCCCCATTTTCCCCTTCAAAATATGTTCATTTCTTCTCCATTTGGACCTTCAATCAATCACCCAAGTCCTCCTCTCCAATGGCCCTCTTACAATTACAGCCATTTTTCTCCAATACACATAAACCCTTCATAAAAACCCCTAATTTCTCACACTTCCACAAAGTACCCAACAAACCAAGAACCATATTTAGCCCAAAACCCATAAAGCCTGGCCATGATCTGAAGATAAATTTTCAGAAATTGAGTGCAATTGCAGAAGAGATATCAAAGGGAAGTGATCAAAGTGTGATTGAAGAAGTAGAAAAGGAGAATGAAGAGGTGAAGTATGATTGGAGTGAAGAATGGTATCCACTGTATCTCACTAAGAACGTGCCTGATGATGCGCCGTTGGGCTTAACTGTGTTTGACAAGCAGGTTGTTTTGTATAAAGATGGCCATGGAGAGCTTAGGTGTTATGAAGATCGATGCCCCCACAGGTTATCTTTCTTACGAATTCACATCTTTCCTTTTTGGGTCTGAATTATGGTTATATAGATGAATCGGCATCATTACATGCATTGGTGATTTCATAGTATAGATTTACAGTTTGATTTATGCTGTTAGAAATAGTTCTTTAGTTGCTTCACACTTGTGTTTGATGCATATAAAATGGGATTAGCTATTAGCTTGTAATCATCGACTTATTCAGGCTGATAAATTTTGAAGCCTTTGATGTAGGCTAGCAAAACTCTCAGAAGGACAAATTTTTGATGGAAAATTAGAATGTTTATATCATGGTTGGCAATTCGAAGGGAATGGTAAATGTGTGAAAATACCCCAGGTTCGTATTATATAATATATATATATATATGTATTCCATAACCATGAAACAAAAGAAATCATCCATTGATGATAGTTCTCTTACAGTTATTTTCTCACTAATTGTCACGACAGCTCTCGACAGGTGCGAAAATTCCACAATCAGCTTGTCTGAAAACGTACGAAATCAAAGACTCACAAGGGGTTATATGGATTTGGATGTCTCACAAAACCCCACCAAAACCCGAGAAAATTCCATGGTTCGAAAATTTCTCGAGACCAGGTTTTCGTGACATCTCAACCATCCACGAGCTACCCTATGATCATTCAATCCTTTTAGAAAACCTCATGGATCCTGCTCATGTTCCAATTTCGCACGATAGAACAGATTTTACAGCAAAAAGGGAAGATGCACAAGCACTATTCTTCGAAGTCATCGAAAGGACAAACCGAGGCTTTGCAGGCCATTGGGGTAGAGAAAATGACCGATCTACCCCTAACTACATACCGAACTTTTTGAGATTTGAAGCTCCTTGTGTTCTTCAGAATAACCGAGAAATCGTTGACAAAAATGGGAAAAAGGATTATTTTTCGGGACTTTTCCTTTGTCGACCCTCGGGGCAGGGAAAATCGATGCTTATAGTTAGATTTGGCAATACAAGACAACCGCCATTGTTGTTTAGGATTATTCCAACATGGTACTTTCATCAAAATGCGAGTAAGGTGTTTGAGCAAGATATGGGCTTTCTTTCGTCCCAAAACGAAATACTTATGAAAGAAAAAGTTCCCACGAGACAACTTTACATCAATTTGAAGTCATCGGATACATGGGTTTTCGAGTACCGAAAATGGATGGACAAAGTTGGAAACGGGATGCCTTATTATTTCGGGCATAGCACGATTTCATTACCAAAGAATCCAGCTGTAATCGAGCATGCGCCAGCTGGATTTGTTGCCAATATTTCGGCTTCTCAACCGGCTAAAGGCGGGATCGGAACAATGCATGCGCCAAATCCCGCTAACAGATACTTTAGGCACGTGATTCATTGCAAGCAATGCATGAAAGTTTTGAAAAGCTTTGAAGCTTGGAAAAATGCGCTATCTTTTGTTGCGCTTATATCGACTGCTATGGCGATTCTTGTTTCTGGAAGGCAGTGGAAAGGGCTTTTTCTGTTTGGGACGAGTTTGTGCTTAGTTGGAATTCATATTTGTTCGACTGCGATTAAAATGAACACGATGAACTTTATAAGAACACACAGAAGGTTGTAAAGGTATCAAATTTATACTATCTGTATCTGTATACATGTCCAAAATTTCATCTTGGAGAAGAATTGTGTGGAAAAATTGTTTTTGGGAGTAGAATGTAATGGGAAGTTGTTGTAAATGTTGGGATCACAGTGAAAAATTTTATCATAATTTCATGTTTAGATAATGAGTGGTATATATTATTATCCCTATTATGGTTTATAATTTTGTTTCAGTCTTTGAAATTATAACCATGAATCTGGCTGAATGTAGTAAATAAGATGAAATACAATAGTGTATCCAACTTCCACCCACCTGGGCATTTTTAGTCCCACTTTAATTACTCCATCTCTCAAAAACAGATAAAAGAGAATTTAATACAGAGATCATTTACTGACTATAATTCTAACAGTAACAGTCCCCACTCCCCCAGTGTGTCCAAATTATTATTCAACCTGCCATTGCCACACCAAAATAAATGCATCTTAAATATAAAAGGATTGAGCAACCAAGTTGAGCAAAATTCAAGCTCAAAATATAAACAATTCTTGCATCTTGAAATGGAAAAAGCAGAATTTTGTGTATACAAAAAGAGATTTTATCAGTACCAGTTATTATTTGTCACATTATGTGTAGCTTCTTTTTTTCCATTTTCCTCGAGTTTCGATTTCGACTTTTATGCAATTTCGTGCCCTTCGGCCGAAATGATGGTGAAAAATACAGTGAGATCAGCTTCTGATATGGATCCAACTGTGCCCGGAAAGTTACTTCGATTGCTTTTCCATGACTGCTTTGTTGAGGTTATTTGTATATTCTTGTTTTCTTCTGTACATTAACTTACAATTTCACGTTTTATGAGTAAAATCAAATGAAAGTTTCGTTCGTTTTATATCTCGAGTTGTAATTTACAGGGGTGTGATGGTTCTGTATTATTACAAGGAAATGGAACAGAGAGAAGTGATCCAGCTAACAGATCACTTGGAGGATTTTCAGTGATAGATTCAGCTAAAAGGGTGCTCGAAATATTTTGCCCTGGAACGGTTTCTTGTGCGGATATACTCGCATTGGCTGCACGAGACGCAGTTGAATTCGTAAATCGTCTATATTTTCTTTCCATAAAAATATCGAAATTCGACTAAAATTAGTCATTTTCAATGATAAAAAAAAGATTTTTTTTTTTTTTACAGACAGGAGGGCCAAATATACAGATTCCAACAGGGAGGAGAGATGGAAGGATTTCCATGGCTGCAAATGTGAGACCAAACATTATAGACACAAGCTTCACATTGGATGAAATGGCTAAGATCTTTTCTAACAAGGGTTTATCCATGGATGATCTTGTTGCCCTCTCGGGTACGCAAATGATAGTAATTATACGAGAAATCCAAAATTTCGACACTTTTTTAAGATTCAAATGTATTGATAAATTTGTGAATTTGCAGGAGCTCACACAATAGGAACAGCTCATTGTAACTCATTCAACGACCGGTTCAAGCTCGACTCGAATGGGAATTTGACATTAATCGATTCGTCTCTCGACAGAAAATATGCAGCCCAGTTGACAAAAATGTGCCCTGTTAATGCTGCTAATGACGATTCGATTACAGTTAGTAACGATCCTGGGACGCCTCTCGTGTTCGATAATCAATATTACAAGATTCTGCTGGAACATAAAGGGCTGTTTCAATCAGATTCTGCTCTGTTAAATGATGTAAGAACAAAAAACAGAGTGTTGGAATTTGCAAATGATCAAGATAGTTTCTTTGAGAGTTGGAGTGCTGCTTTTGTGAAACTTTCTAGCATTGGAGTGAAAACAGGGGATGATGATGGTTCTGAAATTAGACAATCTTGTTCAATGTCTAATACATGATTACAAAGAAAGAAAAAAGAAATCTTTTTAGGATATTGTTACAATTGTGAAATCTTTGATATATATCCATCCATACATTATGGTATGAATTGAATATATATGTATGATAAAAAAGATTATGTTGGTATTAATTTGTTTGTGATTTCATTCTTATAGGTCTGTGAATTTAGACATGATTGAAGTTATGTTAAACAATTTTATTATATGTTGTATAGATGCCTTTTGGCCCTGTTTTTGAAGCGCTAAAAATTGTGTTTGGACTTGTTTTTGATGTATTTGGCTCCCTTTCTTTATAGACTCGTTTCGACATTTTTACTATACAAAATCACCCTTTAAAAAGTTTGAAAATGTTAATAATCATTGTCGATTTATAATTGGACAATTGAATATAGAATGAAATATGATATTTAAATCATTTTGGGATGGAAATGTCTATTATTATGGTGTTACTATCATTTTGACTTGTAATATACATTTCATACCTAAACTCATATGAAATTGTTGAGGGCACATTGCAGTTAGACACTGTATGTGATTATTTATGGGATTGACAGTTTTGGAATTGAGCTAAATCAGTGATTACAGTGTCCAAAGACTTTGCTAACTCATTCTTTTGTTTTCTTTGTCAAAAACAAATATTATGGACCCAACAAAATATATTATAAAGAGTGATTTCTAGGTTTGCATTTTGTGATTTGGTCTTATCACAATTATTCATGTAAAAAGTTATGTATTATTTACATATAGATAGGTATTTTAATTTTGAGATTTGGAGTTGGGAGTCACTTTTTTTAATCTCGTTTTGCTATCGCTAGCAATAGGGGTGTAAACAAGCTCGAGCCGAGTTTAGTAATTTTTTAAACTCGAGCTCGTGAGCTTGGGTTCGAGCCCAAGCTCGCGATTTTTTTTTAAATTTTTTTAATTATTAATATATATATATATTAATATAATAATAAAAATAAAAAAGGTCTCACGAGCTTTTTTCTGAGACAAGTGGCTCGGGCTCGATTAAGAGTTCGAGCCCAATCAACTTGGCTCGCCAGCCTGCTTGGCTCGACTTAAACCCCTAGTTAACAATAAGAGGCCTACGACCCTAAATGGTTATATCTAGAGATGGAGACAAGGTGAAATAATATATGTATATTTTTAAAATTTTAATATTATATAATTTTATAATAGCTATCATACTTTGCCCCACCCATTTTCTATTTTTTTCCCCACCCATTTTCTATTTTTTGAATTTTTGGCTCCGCCACTAGTCATAGACATAGAAAGGGTCATTTTTCTTGATATCCCAAATTTAGAGTTTTGAAAATGATCAAAACTATTCAAGCAATAATGTAAAATGGGTTCTCATAATACATAATAATATTGATACTACTGAAATTTAGAGTATCAAAACTTTGTAAGAAATTATTAATTTCTATAAGCTAGTAAAATGAATATCAATGAAGCAAGATTCCATTTAGAGGGTATACTATCTTGTTTCACATTTGAGATTCCATTTCTTCAAATAGGGCCACAAATTCATGATAATTGACCAATTGTGGGGGACAATCCAATCACTAAAGAAAGTGTTATGGCCTGCTGGATTTCAATTATTAAGTAGGTAACACACTATTTTATTTATTCAACATTTTATTTATTACAGATAACAATCAATAATTTTTAATCCCTTTAACTTTGACAACGATGTATTTCAAAAATCAATATGAATTCAAGATCTAGATGATTAAATAAAGCTTTTTATTTTCTATAGTGAGATGAGAAGAAAATGTGACCAATTGATTAGTGTAACTTTTTATTCATTCTTGACTTGCATGGTTCAAGCAGCAGCACTATAAGTACATTGCTTGTGAGATATATAATGATTTTAATTAGTGGGCGTGGGTTTTTAACAAACAAATTAAAATAAACTAATCTAAGAAATAGATAAATAAATAAATTTTTAAAAAAAAAGTGGGTAGGGCATTGAGCAATAGAGAAAATAATTAAATGGTTAGGGGAGGTACCACTAACTATCTTGACCATAGATTAATTTGAAAAAGAAGAATAATTATTATTATTATTATAAGCTATCTAATTTTTCATAAATTAATTATAGTATATATTTTGGTTTAATTGGTTAATTAATAAAGCTAATTCTCATAAAATTTGAAATTTCAAGACTTGGAATAGGACATTTCTGCAGTCACAGTCCTATCTTTATATTGTGAATAAAATAAAATTGTCCTTATTTTATAAATTATAGCAATAATAATTATGCATGGTAATTTGCCATTTTCTATATTGATTAGGTTCAGATGATGACTTGTTCACATGCATTTTCCAATGGGATATAATAATATGTGATAATTGTTGTCATGAAATTGATTGATTTGTTTTCTCTGTCTGTAAATTCACCTAACGATTCGTAAATAGTGTATATATATATATATACATCTAGAATGTCATAAATAAAATGGTGCTAATTGCTCTACTGTAGAAACAATATATATTATGTGCTAATGTGACGTGTTCTAAATCATTTGATGTCAAATGTAATGTTATATATAAGTTATATATCCCGATATACCCCATACCCAATGTAACATTAATCAATTATACAATACCATATATATTATTACACTTATCACTAATATAAATAACCAAATTTACTCAGGAATAGGAAAATTCGGAACATAGATTGTGTTTGGATTATAGATTAGAACTTAATTAATTTATTGCCATTCAACTAGCTAGTAATTTTATGCTTGATTAACAAAGAATTAAGTGATTAAAAACCAATTTAATCATCAAATAGAAACTATGGCTTGGATCATCCATTTAAATTTAATCTTTTAACTTATATTACAACTCATTCATGTTGCAAACTTCATAAACACTTTTCTTTGTGATGCGGGATCAAATAATATTGTCACGTGAGGGTCACGTGGGGATGAGATCCGACCCGACTCACGACAGACCAGATTAAGTGTTTTTAGATAGTGGGGCTGTGCTCAGTAACTTCGAGCTGCCTACGTACCTACTTAGGTAGGTACAAGCCTCTTCGTAGTTCGTAGTAATTATACTCCTCAATCTCGTGGATTTTAGAGAGTGTTTAATAATTCTAGTTCTCAGAGTGAAAACCAGATAATGATTAATCTAGCTGATCTGGATGGTATTTATAGAGTTTTAGCTGGGCCATGGGCTCGTTGTATTGGGCCCACGGTTGGAGGCCCACGTGTTAATATTGCCTTTATATTAATCGCTTTATTAAATTACGATAATGCCCCTATGCAAAATTGGGGACCCATCACTTTGATTTATGTAACACAAATTTCCCCAAGTCCATAGAAAAAGTAGGCTTCAATGAGAAAAGAATAAATTAAATTTTAAGTGGGTGACGTGGATTCTTGTGAAACCCCTATATATATATGTATGTGTGTATATATATATATATATGCCCACAAAGCCATAAGAAACCAAAAAATATTCCCATTGAGTAGAGTTATGGCCACCACTCTTTGTTCCTTGTTGATAAAATTTGTACTATTTTCTTCTCTTTTGATTTCATGTTTTGTGAAGAAAAGCTATGGCTTTGAAGCTATTAAAGAAGGACATGATTTTCATACTATTCAAATTAGCTCTCTTTTACCAGCTTCAGTCTGTAGTCCCTCAACTGCTACTACCAAAGGTTAAATACATTTTTGTCTCCTTTTTTTTTTTTTTTTTTTTTTGCCTATTTTCATGCTCTAAAATATGATGGATCAAAGAAATAAATGATTTTTTTCGTCTTTCAATGCCAACTTATATAAAAAATCAGAATTATGTAACGATTTTGTTTCTCTTACAATAAATAGTAGGTGCTACGTACATAAAGTTTATGTTTTGGTTAAAATTCTATAGTTTATTGAAAAATATTGTCATTTTTATGTAGGTGATTATTTTAATTTGGGTAAATTACACGCCCGCCTCGTTATAGTGCTAATTACATAAATATTTCCTATATTTTTCAGTAAATTACAACGATGCCATTAAAGGGTCTCTGTAAGGATTATAGAGGGTGAAAAATCTTATATAAGATACCTTAACATGCAGGACTTTATGTAATTTTAAAAGGATCAAGAAGTTTTTGATAATTTAACACTAAAATTAGAGTTTTTATTATTTTTTTTTTTCTTTTAATTATTGTGGCATAGTGTAATCGTGTAGTTCAAGATTGATCGTGTAGTTCAAGATTTTCTCAAAAAAATAATTGCTATTATTTAATTTAATTGTGATTGATTGTAGTTGGTTCAATGTTATAACTTATAAGTAAAGTGCTTGTGAAAATTTAATCTATTGTTCCATTTATAATGTTATTCTTTCAACAAAAGTCATTTTCAACCACAAAGTTGGGCGACAATCCCTTTTGTAGCATGGGCCAAAGAGTGAAACTTTAGTATATAGAAAGTTGTATGGATTATTTTAAGGTAAAACATTACTTATTTCAACTTTTTGGATTTTTGATTTTTCAAAATAATTTTTTAACACATTTTTATATCAATTAACGGGTTTTACACTTTCCTATATTTTGTATGTCCAGACAAAAATATTCTATCGAAATTTCAAAATATGCAGTGGAGTTAGATAAAAAAAAAAAAAAAAGTGTAAGAAAAGAAATAATTTGAATAAAACGTTTTTAAAAAAGGATATTTAATTTATAAGAAAGTGTAAAACCGTAGAATTGAAATAAACAAATAAAAAGGAGTTATTTGAAAAAAATATAAGAACTCTTAAAATTAGGATGAATAATGATTTTAGTTACCCATTATTTTATAGCACTTATTTCTTGCTTTTTAGCTTCCAATAATGATTCCTCTTTTAGATTATACATTGGGTTTTTGCAGTGTTTCACAGCTGTATTGAGCATGCATGTCAAGAAGATAACTTGTCTTGTAGTGTATGTGCGTTTGCTCTGTGTGTTTTAGTGTGTAAAGTGTGTGTTTTCTCTCTATGTCATATGTCCCATAGTATATACTATATACTATATGCTTGCATGAAATTCAACGAATATTTAGCATTACTTAATATTTCTTATATATCTAATAAATTCTACGTAAATATGATAATATGGATATCTGTCATTGTAATGAAACTTGGAATTCCTAGCATTCATTAGAATAATCGATATATTCTCTACTGAAATACATAATAAATCACTTCATTACACAAAGTCTAATGGGAAATTAGGAGTGGCAAAATTGGTCCGGAATCATGGTTCCAACTCAATTAAACTAGTTTGGGTTGAGTTGGTTCCTAAAAAAATTTATTTGGTTCCTAACTGGTTCCATCTTGGTTCCAAGATGGATCCAACTAATTTCAAGTAAGGCCCAAATCGCTTGCCAATAATCTAAATTATAAAGAACAAAATGCAAGGTATTGAGTTGTGTTTGAGTTTGGTTCTATCTTAGAACCATTTAAGAACCTAATCCATTTAAGAACCAACCCATTGGAATCAACCCAAACCCAACCCGAACCGCCCGTTTGCCACCCCTATGGAAAATCATGCTTCCTACATTAATCAAATACATTCAACTTTCTTCTTTTTTTTCAGACAAATTTTTTTTCCCCAAAATATCCATATTTCACTAATTGACCAAACATGATTTAACAGGCACCAACAAGAGGCAATATTCAAGATTGGAAGTTCTCCACAGGCATGGTCCATGTTCTCAACCAAGTCAAGACAACCCCACCACCACACCAACCCTAACTGAACTCCTCTCCTATGACCAATCCCGCGTCGAATCGATCCAATCCCATCTCGCTCCCAACCCAAACACGAACAAAATCGAACACACTAACTCGAACAAAAACAAACTCAAAGACCAAAAAGCTAACCTCCCGGTCCAATCCGGGCGGTCCCTTGGCTCGGGAAACTACATCGTGTCAGTCGGTCTCGGGACCCCACCAAAAACCCTATCTCTCATTTTCGACACCGGAAGTGACCTAACGTGGACCCAGTGCCAACCGTGCGCTCGATCGTGTTACAAGCAACAAGATCCAATCTTTAACCCTTCTGTATCAACTTCATACTCAAACGTATCTTGCAGTTCGATTCAGTGCTCTCAGCTCTCCTCAGCCACCGGAAACAACCTCAAATGCTCCGCGGCCACGTGCGTATACGGGATACAATATGGCGATCAATCCTTCTCAGTGGGATTCTTTAGCAAAGAGAAACTCACACTAACATCAAGTGATGTGTTCCCAAATTTCCTATTTGGTTGTGGTCAAAACAACCAAGGGCTTTTTGGCAACACTGCAGGACTATTAGGCCTTGGGAGAGACCCTTTATCAATAGTGTCACAAACTTCACAAAAGTATGGCAAATACTTCTCTTATTGCCTTCCATCAACTTCAAGCTCAAAAGGGCACTTAACACTAGGGAAAAGTGGAACTTCAAGATCAACCTCTACAAAGTTCACTCCTTTTGCCAACTCACAAGGCACATCATTCTACTTCATCGACATCGTCTCAATAACAGTAGGCCAACGCATACTACCAATCAACCAATCGGTTTTCAAGACTTCGGGCACCATTATAGACTCGGGCACGGTCATAACCCGTCTCCCGCCCGCAGCGTACAACACAATGAGCACGGTGTTCAAGCAGTTGATGCAGAAGAAGTACCCGAGTGCACCCGCTTATTCCATATTGGACACATGCTTTGACTTTAGCAATTACTCGAGAATCGATATACCAACTATATCGTTTACGTTTAGTGGCAATGTCAAAGTTGACCTAGACCCGTCGGGGATACTTGTGGCCGTTAGTACAACACAAGCGTGCCTCGCTTTCGCGGGAAATGGTGATGCAAGTGATGTGGGCATATTTGGTAATACTCAGCAGAAGACTCTTGAGGTGGTGTATGATGTTGCTGGAGGGAAGCTAGGGTTTGCCTCTGGTGGATGTAACTAGATGGGAAAATTATGCATGGGATGTGAGGATTGGAGGGTTAAGTGGTATTTGCATATACAAATATACTTACCTTCATAGAATTAATTACTATTTGGGATATTAATAAGTTAGACTGAAGAAAAAGAAAAATCAGTCAAAGATATATATATGTGAAATGAATTGGCAAAGAAATCTGCATGAAAATGTTTAGTAATAGGCTATGTAATGTAAGCTTGTGGTTTTGATGATTGCAAATTGGAAAAGGAAAAAAAAAACTATACTTTTCTTTACAATTTGATGTCATGGTGTAAAAATATTTATTAGGTTTCTGGTTAATTACTTGATATTCCAATTCATATTATTTAGAGAACTAATTAGGGATTCATTCTTTTCACTTGCCTAAAAACTGTAAGCATTGCATATCTACATAAATTCAGTTTCCAGGTAAATACATGCTAAAGAAGATTGATTATACTCAAGACTATGTGCTGTATCATCTGAGAATTCATTTATGAACAAGTTGAATTCTAATGAATCAAGTTCAATAAATGTATATAACTTAGCAAAAATAAATAAAAATCAACAAATGTGTATCGTATGCTGTAAACACGATTGAGGTTCAGAGCTCGAAATCCCGTCTCATTTTCTAATTATAACCCGTCTTTGGAGTCCAATTCTGTAATAATTCATATGGTATGATCTTATAAAATTTATTTTTAACACCATATGATATGGTAATCCCGGATAGATATTTAATTCGGAACGAAATTTGGAGTTCAGTAAAATCGCAATCCCCCAAAAAAATAAACAAATAAATAAAATCCACGAAACGTGTATCAAGCCATAGTTGCGAAAGAGAATCCAAAATATGACCCATAAATCAATTGCTTGAAAAGAAGGGCACTAAAAGTCGTGGTTTGAGTATGAAAAGAAGAGCACTAAAAGTCGTGTGTTTGAGTTCTGCAATTATTGAGAAACGAAACGAAACGCCACTAGACCAACCAAACTCTACGCCCACAATAATACACCTAAAAGACCTTTGGCGTAATGCTAATAATAAACCAAAAGCCCTCAAGTATTTCCCATTTTCGATGCATCAATCATATAATTACAAGAAAAAAAAAAAAGACAAATCTCAAAGATCAATGATTTCTTACATAAACTGGAAAAAAAAAAAAAAAAAAAAGCAGAGGTGAATAAGAGAAAAACGTTGAACTAGCTCAGAAAACTAAGCAATAAAAAAGTGCAGAGCTAAGGCAGAGAAATGTCATGTCTTCTTTAAGGCAACATGTACGGGAAATTATATCCCGGACCCTGCCCAATGGAGCCGGTCCGGGATAGCCACACATTTAGTGTGGGACCACACATTTGTAGGGGTGGGTGTTGTATTTTAACACCCACCCCACATTAAATGTGTGGCTATCCCGGATCGGCTCCATTGGGCAGGGTCCGGGATAGAATTTCCCCAACATGTACTTTGTTAGACTGTTAAGAGTACATCTTCGTACTAGAAACAGCTTTATGAGTAATATGAGATCCTAAGAGAATCCTGCTTCTAAAATATCTACAGCAATGACCCACAAACCAATCAATCAATCAAATCCATATCCTCTGTAATCAGTCATAACCAGACAACAAAGAACAAAACAAAAATATTTACAGCTCCAATAAAAGAAGAATCCAATAAACACATCTTTCTAGCCAGCCCATCTCTAATAAAAACATTCAAGTATTAAATCAACTATCTTTGGCACAACCACATACAATGGCTGATGGGAATTGTAGCCATAAATCCATATTTTTGGTGCATTCTTCCTCAATTCATATGCTAATGTAAATCACAAGCATATCATGTCCAAATTATTGATAGAATCAAAATTGGCACAATTACATTTTTTCCCAAGATTTATTGGGCCTATACATGTACTTTGCAAACATAAATTGTGGCATTGTTTTCATCAACAAATAAGAGCACAAGAGACGAAACCTTTTAAGGGATCCAAGGAAAAAAGAAAGGCAAAAAGTGAGAATGCAAAAATGCCGTTTTAGTCAACTAATGCATGTTGCACCTGCAAGAAAAATGCACACAGTACAAGGTCAAATCACCCATGACATGAACAGTAATAAACAATTGAGTAATTTGACTACTCCAAGCAAAAACTGCAGCAATTTCACATTAAGAAACTGTTTTAATTTATGACATAGTACCAATGCATTGAAAACACTTCTTCTCCAGTTCTTTTTGAAATTGAAACAAGTGTTAAATGTTAAGTACTGATTGTTCTTATTCTAGCAATGAATTATAATTACTCCATTACACAATAACAGCATATTTAACACCTAAAAATTGAAAATGATGGACCAAAATAATCGAACCAAAATGGTTAATTAAATTCAACAATATCGCTACCAACAGTTATTATCTACAACCATCATTCCCCATATTCATCATGTTTTCACCGTCATCACAGTTATGAAAATCATGAAAATTTACCTCCGATGAAAACCCAAAAAAATTTATACTATGCATCTTCATCATTTTCACTTTCACCACCACTACTCATCGGCAAAACTTTACTCGATGGCGTGGCGCTATCGACAAACGTAGCCGAGCTCATCTCCATTTGACAAATCCTCACCGCACCAAACAATCGCTCAGGCAACTCTTCTTCCGTTTGTGACTCCACCAGGAACCCCATATCCAACGTCACCGCCGTCACGCACCCTAACGCCAGCCGTAAAATTGCCGTCGCGATAGCCGAGCTGCCAATATCAACATCGATTTCCAAATAATTAGGTCCTCGATGATAATAGCAATTCAACGCCTTCCCCAACAAACACGCTGAGTAATTCCCCACCGCAGTTTTCACAATCCACGGTCCTTTCACGATTTTGTTCACCATCTTAAACCTGCTGCTCCGGAACGCATCCGAGCCGTTAATGAACTGATAAAACAGCGAATTCGAATTGATCGGCTCGTCAATTTTGCTCGCGAAGTAAAAAACCGCCGAGTAATGATCGCGTCCAGGTACCTGCAGATTTATCGCAACAATAAACGTCTTCGATGACTTTTCGCAGTTTTTCGAGCTACGCAAAGCGTTCATAACGCGATTGTCAGGTCGCGCAAGAACGTGCTCGAGTTTCGCATTAGATCTGAGCCAATCAACGCCAGCTGGATTCAATAACCACTCGCCGGCGGCGATTTTCGTTTTTTTGGTGAAGTAATTAGGTCCACGGAGGTTGAACAATTCACCCGGCGGCGACGCCCAGCCGTTGGATCCAGTGTGTAGATCGACGTGTTTCAAGGATCCGCCGTTAATAGCTTCTTCTCGCCAGTCTTCTCCGGTACCGGCGGTGGCGGTGGAAGAAGTAGATGAGCGGTGGTGATTATGGTGTTGATTAAGGTGCTTTTGCTTGTTCTTCGCAGGACACATTTTTTCCGGCGGTGGGATTTTTCTCTCAGTACGTCGTCGTTTGAAGCTCCACCGGGAGATTGAGCACCACTCGATAGATATATGTTGTGAGTGAGTGAGTTTAGAGGTTAAAAGGACAAGGGCAAAACATAGGCCCTTAGAGTTCAATGAAATTACAATAATGCCATTCCTTTGTTTTTTGATAATAATAAATAGATGTATTATATAATCTATCGTGTTAAATAAAATATCTGCATTTTTTTAATTTTATTTTATTGGTGAAAATTTGGTATAAATTTTTGTCAGTGAATTATTAGTTGGTACGCGTGCAAATAATTATTTGCATGTTGCAATCTGATTATTTAATTTGTGATGTAATTAAAATAAGAGTTTCGAGATTAGAATATTATTTATTGATGGCTATATTTAAATCCTTTCATAAATGATGCATTAAATGACATGCAAAAGTAATTAAATTCGATCTTGTTTTTAATTAGAAGAGTTTATTACTTAGCTAAAAAATGTAAGTTTTTAATACACATGCTGAAGCACTTAAGAATTAGAGATAGATACAAGTTTTTGCAAAATACATGTAATTTCCAAATTGAACAAAAGTTTTATGCATTAAAATATAAAAAATGAAAACAAAATGAATCAAATATTTTGATCAAATCCCGGAAGTATTTGTGGGTAATTATGAGAGTTTTCCATATTAAAAAGATACCTGAATTGAACTATAATTATTGTTTATTGGGCTAACTCATCATCTTGACTCTTACCAAGTGCAAAAAATAATACAAATATATTAATAATACATGTTCATGAATATTTACAAAGAAAATATAGGATTACTTTTATTTCTCGAGAAATATAATAAATATCCTATTATAATTTATTGCTTGTGGAAATTGTGGTGGTCAAATTTGCATTAATTGAATTTAATGGTACTGCCTAATTATCACATAAATATTTAGATAAAAAATTAGGCCACTTAATTAATATATAAAATTCTACTTAAGCACTCTAGGGGCATTTTGGCAAATTAACAAGGTAAGAGTTGGGGTAATAGAAAGAAAGAGATCGAATCTGTGACATAAACCGGATTTGATTTGACTTTTAGGAATTTTGGAAAAATGATGACGAGATTAAACAATCTCTTTATTGCATTTTGCTAATGCCACGTCGCCATTATATTTAGCTACACTTTTCGAGGTCACCATTATTTATTACTTTTAGCTTTTTACGGTATTTATATAAAGATATATTTTCATTTCTTTATTATTTATCTTCAGTCTTTGGACAACATTATTATCTAAAATAAAATAGGGGTTCATTTAATTAGATTCACTGTCTCAATTTGCAATAAAAAAAATTAGCAATTAATAATATCTAGTTAAATATTCAATATAATAATATAACCGTCCCATTAAAAAAATCATAATAGTGATTCCTTTAATGATTATATCCCAATATTTGTAGCAAAATAATTGTATGCGAATCGAACTTTGCATGCTTTCATGAGTTAATCCAGGTTGCAAATCTTCAAATGGGGTTTAAAAAAGCCAAAAAAAAGTATATCTTAATTTAGTGTTAAATAATTATTTTGATGCATACTAAAGGACAATCTTTCCACATATATTTAATTATATATGTATATTAATATATGTATATATTATTGTATACACAATTATTTGCCAATTGCCATTAAATTGATGTATATTATTGGATTTTCAATGGCATGGGCAAGTTTTCCAGTGCCTAAAGAAGACAAAAAAACGTACATAATGTCATCAAAGTCAAATTTTTAACTCATAATATTAAAAATATGATTTCACATTCAACTGAAGCATACTCAGCAATAATTTATATAACATATATACAATTATATATATGTGTGTGTGTGTGAAGTGGATACTGTTTTATTTAAGTAACACAATATAGAGAAAATAGAAATCAAAGTATAGGGTAATATAATACTCATAACATCTAAATTTAATATTGGATGTATAATTGTATATATTACTTAGATGAATTATCATGTTAATGAATATTTCGTAGAATATGACCGTAATATTATGAAATTTATTATTAAAGCTCCATTATTCACTATTTTTCTTAGAAAATTCGTATTGAATAGGCTAAAAGAGTGGCAATAAGATATTGGAGGTGTTAATCCTATTTACTTAAAATATATGATAGTAACCAAAGTCAAATATTTATTTAATGATTAATTCACCTATTTTTTTATATAATTAATGATACACAAAAAGTCAGGATAACTATAGAGGAACACATAAAGATCAACTATTAGACTTTGGTACAAATAATTAGGTGAAAGTAACTTGTCTTTGAAAATGAGTTTGGTCAAAACTTCTCATACACGATTAATATATTGGTCATAAATAATTGTGAATATTAAAAAATATATTAGATATCAATAAATAGATATATCAATTCACAATATAGTACACGGAAAAAATATATAAAAAAATAAATGTGTCTCTTGGCTATTGCAAAAGAACTAAATGTGGTATTCATGTTTAAATAATTGTTAATAAAAGAAAATATATTGGGGTCTTCAATAGTTTTATAGAGATATATCTTTATATTAAATACCCTTAACTCGCTCAAGCCCATGACCATAAACTTATTAATAAAATCAATACTTGTCAAGAAATGAATAAATAATCTTAAGAAAATAACATATTTCACATCTTAGAGTAGTTATAAATTTACTTATATATAATATAGAACATATATTATTTTTCTATTCACTAACATCATACAAGAAAACAATATTTAGTATTAACATCTCTAATTTTAGATATTTTTCAATATAAATTGTCTCTATCTAACCTAAAACAATTTTCGTCTCTAAATTTATCAACATCAATAAATAACTTATTATTTATGAAAATTTTGCTTTTAATTATATGTTTAATTTAGTCTCGAACTCGAACTTGTTAGCTTAAACCAGCTCAACTCGAGCTACTAAGTTCGAGTCGAGCCAAGCTCGCAATCCTCAATTTAATTTTTACTTATTTATTGAATTTTTTAACATAATTGATACTAGTAATTAATTAAATAAATATTAAAATTACAAAAGCTCACGAGCGAGTTAGAGTCTTTTGGCTCGAGATGCAATTCTAAAACGATGTGATTAAAAAATAGGTATTTATATCCCAATTCCCAGGGACTACTTTTGGATTTCACTCAATATTTATTTTATATTAATATATATTTTTGTATTAAATACACTTTAGTCCCATTGTATTAACACCATATAACAAAATAACCCCTCAACAAAAGAGAAATTTAAACTTACCCCTTAACCACCATGTCCAAAGCTCACATACACAGAAACATACAGATAACACAATCCGGCGGAGTGTAGTTTCCGGCGAACTAAAGGTAAGCAATTCTCGACCTTCGAATTGAGGTTTTGCCTAATTGTTTTGAATTCTGATTAAAAACATAGCGATTGAAAGTTAAAATTAAACCAGGGTTTTTGTGTATTTGTTTTATTCTACAGTTTCGGCTGTTATGCTTAGTTCGGATTAGAAGCATAGTGATGGGAAATTGAAATTAATTCAAAGAAAATAGCAGTAAACATGTCTTTGTTGTTGAGTTTTTTTCTACAGTTTCTATTGTTGTGCTTCTTTCATTTAGATAATAAGAGCACAGAGACAAAAAGGTAAAAACTCGGATATACTGACTGGAAATGCTACCTAACACTTCAATTTGGTAGGATTGTGGATATTAAAATGTCCACTAGCTTGGGAGTAGTAAATCAATGTGCAAATCCACTGTTGGCATTCCAATCGTTTAGCCATTGCCTTCCTACAATCCAATCTGCAACGGTGTTGCTTGTGAGACGGCCAATTTGTTGTAACGCAAAGTCGTTGAAATCGGTCGCAAATACAGACACCATTGTTTCCACTGATGACAATTACGGTCGTAAGGAAGTCATCAGTGTCAATCCAAGGCTCTATGATTACTTATTGTCTAATGTTAGAGAGCCAAAGGTTTAGTTTCTAGTGCACTTTTACATTCTCTTTTTTGAATTTTGTTCATGATAGAAGTTTTTGTTCTAATTTTCGTGTGGCCATAATTTTTTTCTGTGTTTCAGATCTTGCGTGAGCTTAGGGAGGAAACTTCTACCCTGCACGGCAGTCAAATGCAGGTAATCATTGATTAATTACTGCCTCGATTGTTGATGTTGTTCCCTGTTAGCTTTCTAGTTCTAGTGGCTGGTGATATGAGAACTGACAATTTCTCTTTGGTGGGAATAATTCCACTAACTAGTTTATGCAACTACTTCCCTGTTTCTGATTCTGGATAATTATGGTACTACTTCGTTAATCATGTGTATTTAATAAATTTTTCGTTCTGTCCTTAGGTATCCCCTGATCAAGCACAGCTTCTTGCGATGCTTGTTCAAATTCTAGGAGCAGAAAGGTGTATTGAAGTTGGTGTATACACAGTATGTGGCTCTATACTTGTTATCCCTTTCTTCATAAATGTCTTAGTGTGGTCCTCTATTTCTTCTCTTTTGTGTTGCATCTTTGATGGAGTTCTATGATTGTTGTCATAAGCTAGCAGTTATTAGTTCAAATTGCTGCTTGAGACTCTGGTTAAGTTGAATTTGGCAAATTAGGAAAACTGTCGCACAAAAAAAAAGAACATTGAATTCGAGGAAATATCGACGACAGAGTAAGTTTACATCAATTGAGGAATAGATTAGTTCATCCTGATACACTTGCATTACCTAGAGTAGAGGAGCTATAGTAAAACTGTGCTAAGTACAAGAAAGACACTATTATCTCTGTTTATTTGCTTGTATTCGCATTTCTATTTCACTTTCATCACTATTAGTGCTCCTTAGATTGTTGTGTTTTTTAAAATCGGTATATTAGGGTACCCTACAGATTCAGGAATCAGGATCTGTCTAGGTGAATACACGATTCTCCGTACTCAGAAAGAAGGAAGAAGCGAAGTAAATGACCAAATAATGTTTCAGTGACTCTGATGCTATTGAGTGACCCAAAACCTTAATTACGAATCTTTGCTAAACTTTTAGCATAAATTTTCCTATGTATTCAAGCTTCTTAAGTACCCAAAGATATATGGCCCACCAACCCATGAAAAGTCCCAATAGGAAATTGCCAAACAGTTCCATAAATCAGATATTCGCTTTCCATAATTGCGTAATAAATGATTCAGAAAGTACTTGTGTAATATCTGAAATATTTTTGTTAATTGGTAGGGATACTCTTCTCTAGCAATTGCTTTGGTTCTACCAGAAGGAGGTCAGCTGGTTGCATGTGAGAGAGACAAAAAGTCACTAGAAGTTGCACAAAGGTACTATGACCGTGCCGGCGTTTCAAACAAGGTATGGTGTCATTGAAATTCACTTGCCGTTTTCACTTTATCTTAACAGATTTAGAGGGTGTTTGGCTAAGCTTATTTAAAACATCTTATAAGTTCTTACATCTTATAAGATGTTTTAAGAGCTTATAAGATGTTTCGTCTTATTTAAAAAATAAGCTCTTTAAGTGTTTGGATAAAATAAGTCTATTGGACTTATAAGATGTTTTCAAATGTTATACGAGAGAATTGTGCAATATAAAAATAAATATTTTTTCGGAGAAAGGTATTGTTGGAAAGAATAAACTTAACTAGGTTTATTTTATGTCTTTGAAAAAATATAAACAATATCCCAAATTTAAGATTTTGAAATAAGTTGGGTTTTGCCAACTTATTTTTTATTTGCATATAAGACCCAAACATCTTATTTTTTTGGTCTTATAAGCACTTTTTAAAGAAAATTATCCAAACACTTTCATAATACTTATAAGCTCTCAAACATCTTATAAGATGTTTAAAAGAGCTTATAAGCTTAGCCAAACACCCCCTTAGTTATTATCAGTTAGAGGTTTGTTGAATTTGTGCGTTCAATTGAGATCCCTATGACTGATTTATGATATATTTTCTACATGTGATTGGTGACTTATGGTGATTTATTAATTGATAATTAGGTGAATGTGAAACATGGGTTAGCAGCTGATACCCTGAAGTCCATGATTCAGAATGGCGAAGGTAGCAGGTATAACCTCAGGAATCTAATCCACTTTCTTTTCCTACTCTAAATCATAATTCTTCGATAATTTATCCATCTTACATGAAGTTGGCTAATCATGTAAATACTCGTATGTTTAGCTACGACTTTGCCTTTGTAGATGCTGACAAGAAAATGTACCAGGAGTATTTTGAATTACTGCTACAACTGGTTAGTTGCATTATATCCTGAGCAGCCTATCTTCATCCTTGTCATGTTGAACTTCTTTCAGATAGAGATATCTTTGTTTTATTGATCTATATATTAATGGGAACGCATATTTCCCCGTTATATAGGTGAGAATTGGAGGTGTTATAGTAATTGACAATGTTCTTTGGCACGGAAGGGTAGCTGATCCACTGGTAAAGTACACTTAAAACTCTACCAAAAACGCCCCAATTACACAAATTTCAATATTCTTTCTGAACTGGTGTTGTTGGGCAGGTAAATGACCCGAAAACTGTTAGTATTAGGAACTTCAACAGAAAACTGATGGAGGATGAGCGCGTAAGCATAAGCATGGTAGGCCCTTTAGCATTCTCTTCTCATTCTGCAAGTTTTCGACAATATTAGTAGCTTATTTGATCTTGAATTCAGGTTCCTATTGGTGATGGCATGACAATTTGTCGTAAAAGATAGGCCTCGAAAACTGCTGGTGGGTTTATAAAGATAAACCGATTAAGCTTTTTTGAAGATAGTGTTGCAAAATGCAGCAATTCTGGCTTTTGAGCTATTTGTCACGGTCCACCTCTTTTGGGTTCGACCTGAAATTTCGGCCTTTCTAATCCATTTTTTTTGTATATAAGAGAGTGTAGATGTTTTTCATAAGTTTGAGAGTCATTATCTAATATTCTGTCAACATCATTTTCTTCTTGTTTTTCTCAAGTGTACCTTTTTATTTGTTTTGTTTTGCTTATCTATTAACTAATTTCTAAATATTTTATAATGATCGGCATAAATCATAAGTATACGTGCATAATTTTCAAGCAACACATGGTATTTGAGAATTTTGTATATGACAAATAATAAATGAATTAACCATTCTAATTTATAACTTTTAAAGAACTACACACACATCAAGCGTTCTATTGCGACTAATTTTACACAAATCGAGTGTGACTTATTATTATTTTTATTACATGAATATAATATATTATATAGATTATGTTCCTTTATTAAATGAAAGAGTGTCAACTATCAATATAAATAATTATGAGAAAGGAGTAAATGGATAAGAGTACCATCAAAGTATAAAGAAATATACCGAAAACTAAAATCAAAATGGTTTTTTACTTTTTAAATTTTTTTCTTTTATTGCTAGTTAACATTTAACATACAAAAAAATTATTATTATTTTTATTTAATCTATAAAATATTATATAATATTCAAATTATATTATTTTTAATATTCAATGCATGTTAATTATTTTAATTTTTGTACGGATTAAGGTATAAGAAAATGTCAGTTACGATTTTCAAAATTTTCTTTGTTATAAATTTTTGAATACGTCAGTTAAACACTAAATATGTATTAACATGGTATACATAAAGAATTGTATTTGATATGAATACAAATTTAAGAGTGTCAATTTACGGACATTGTAAAATATTTAAACAAAATGCACTCGAATTAAGAGGAATGTCAGCAGTCCTATGTTAACTGATGAGATCGTTGATGGAAAAAATACCTTGGAACCCTACAACTACCCCAAGCCTAATATAATAAACCTTAATGGACCTAAACTACATAAACATAATGATGGGTCAAACCTAAACCAGGAGAAACAAAATAAAAATACAATCTCTGAGGCCCAACAAAATCTGAATAGAAAATCTCCCATTAAACCCAACCCACATACTATCCAGTCAAGAAAACGTAATGCTGAGAACTCACCCTCAAAAATAACATATCCAACAAAAAAGCCAAGATCTGATATGATGTCCCCTAACACCAAAAACCAACCTGCACACATAAACAATAATCACGAGTTTTCTTTACCGGCTCCCCTGGTATATTCAAACTCGAGGAAAACAAAAATGCATCAAATGAAACAGTTAGCAAGAGAGAGAATAATGATTGGTAAAAATATTATGGTGGATGACAATATGAACTTGGAATCCTTTGCTCCTTTGATACCCGAAATAGAAGGAAAAATCTCTTTCATATCAGAAAAAGTCGCGGGCCCAGAGGGGCTACTCGAGTAATTGCAATGAAAATTCTTTCGTGGAACGTCCGAGGGTTAGCCCGGCCCAAGGCACGTCGAATGCTACGGGCAACTATAATCTCCAACCGCCCTGATATTGTTTTTCTTTGCGAAACAAAAACTCAAAAAACTCAAAAAATAGTTAGTTTACTCTCTTCTGTCAATTTCACAAACCATTGTTTTGTCCCGCCAATTGGTAAAGCTGGAGGGCTCTGCCTTGCTTGGAACGATTCTGTCTCGGTCTCAATTCTACACATGCATAATTGGTTTATCAATGCATCCCTCCAATCCCCGATTGATCAAACCCAATGGCAAATTTCTTGTGTGTATAGTCCATGTCAACCTGCTCACAAAGCAATTTTTTGGTCCCTTTTTACAAGTTTCAATGCCTCCATAGCCGATCCTTGGTTAGTTATTGGTGATTTTAATGCAATCTTGTCCCAATCGGAAAAAAAAGGTGGCAGATCTTTTGCTTCTTCATCATCGAACTCCTTCCTAAATGATCTTGACAATCTAAATCTCATAGACTTAGGTTTCTCCGGTAATCCTTTTACTTGGTCGAATCGTAGAAGTGGAAATAATAACATCCAACTTAGACTCGATAGAGCTGTTGCCAATCCGGATTGGTCTCTTCTTTTCCCCCATGCTATTGTTAACCATCTTCCTGCCATCCAATCAGACCACTGCCCTCTTCTTCTCAACTCGCTCCCTGATACACGTGGTAAGTTTTTTCCTTTTCGGTTTGAAGATATGTGGACTCGGGACCCATCATGCCGAAACACCATCTTTGAAGCATGGAATACACCTGAAGTTGGTTCTCCTTCTTTCCAATTACACAATCGGCTAAAAAACGTAAGGGCTCATTTGTCCAAGTGGAATAAGGTGCATTTCGGAAAATGTCAAAAACGCATCCTCAACACCCGCTCTCGTATCGAATTTTGCCAAGTTCAAGACCAAACAGCAGCAACATTGGCTGAAGAAGATTTTCTCCAAAAAGAACTTGATGAGCTCCTAAAACGGGTGGAAACGATGTGGAAACAAAAAGCAAAACAACATTGGTTAATGGACGGAGATGCCAATACTCGTATTTTCCATCTTTCTTCGGTAAGGCATGCCAGGTATAATCGCATTCTCTCTATTAAGGATGATTTGAGTAAGAATATTGTAGATTTGGATCATATAGAGAATGAATTCTGTAATTTCTATAAGGGCATGTTCTCCTCAAAGTTTTGCCCCAACGAGAACCCTTTTCCCCATAATCTAGATGGCCTCTTCCCTCCCCTTATTTCCCCGGATCAAAATGAAAATCTTGCCATGATTCCATCTGCTAGTGAAATAAAAAAGGTGACGTTCTCGATGGGCAATTACACGAGCCCTGGTCCGGATGGTTTTCCTCCTGTTTTTTATAAAAAATATTGGGATATCGTGGGGAATCAAGTTGTGCGGGCTGTTCAATATTTCTTTCGTGAAGGGTACATGTTAAAATCACTAAATCATACTTTTATTACCCTTATCCCCAAAACGGCTAAAGCTTGCAAAGTTGATCACTACCGCCCAATTAGCCTCTGTAATGTGGTCTATAAAATTATCTCAAAAATTCTGGCCAATCGTCTTAAACCGCTCCTTGGCGACATAATCTCTCCCTTCCAAACAGCTTTTATCCCGGGTAGATCTATTAATGATTCCTCTATTCTTTCTCATGAAATCATGCACCACCTCAAACAAAAGAAAGGTAATTCAAAGCTCATGGCCATCAAAATTGACTTATCAAAAGCATATGACCGGGTTGAATGGCCGCTTTTAATTCGTATTTTGTATGAGCTGGGATTTCAAGATAAATTTATTAAGCTTATTTCGCAATGCATCACATCACCATCTTTCTCAATTCTTATTAATGGATCCCCGTGTGGTTTTTTTAAAGCGTCTAGAGGGATTCGCCAAAGTGATCCTCTTTTCCCCTATTTGTTTATCCTTTATATTGAGCTACTTTCGCGATTAATATCAGTTTCTGAAGCTCAAGGTAAGATTTTTGGTATTAAAGTTGCACCCACATCACCATCTATTTCTCACCTTCTTTATGCGGATGACCTTACCATTTTTTGTAGAGCTAACAGGAACAATGCCATGGAAATTAAAAGGATCCTCTCTCTTTTTGAATTGTGGTCTGGCCAAATGGCAAATGCAACAAAATCTGTTGTCCATTTCAGTGGGAACACAAGTGAGGAGGAAAAAAATGTGATCCTTACTATCCTCAACATGCCGGAATGTAATCATCGCATTAAACATTTGGGGCTACCCTTTTGTAAACCTCGGTCTCGCTCGGCAGCTTTTCAAGAGTTGGTGGATAAAATGAAAAAAAAGTTAGCATCTTGGAAAATCACTAATCTTTCTCAAGCGGCGCGCCTGGTCCTTATAAAATCCGTCGCCCAAGCTCTACCTCTCTATCACATGTCAACATTTATTTTGCCGCGAACGGTGTCAAACACCCTTGACAAGATTATGATGCGTTTCTGGTGGGGTACTAATCCGGACAAGTCTCCAATGGCCCTGAAAAGTTGGGATTCAATTTGTCTTCCTAAAGACTTTGGCGGGCTTGGTCTTCGCAAAATGTATGACACTAACCTTGCAATGATTTCAAAGATTGCTTGGAAAGTGGCAACGAGCAGTGGGGATCTTTTGTCCAAGATTCTTCAGGCCAAATACCTCAGAATATCTAATTTTTTAGAATATCAAAATTGCCCACCCGACGCATCTTGGATTTGGAAAAACATCATCCAATGCAAGGAGATTATCGCAACAGGGGCGTGCTACAAAGTTTTAGCAAATTCAGCTCTTAGAATCTGGGAGGATCCTTGGATTCCATCAATCAAAGGTTTCAAACCGCTTGTCCAGTTGAACAACCCAATCCCAGTGAATTTTGTTCGGGACCTTATGGATGCCTCCAACCAGACTTGGGATATTGAGAAATGTTATCAAATCTTTCCGATAAACTTGGTTCGAGAAATCCAAAAAATTTTTATTCCATCCTCAATGGAACAGCAGTCCCTTATGTGGACTCCGGACAAGTCCGGCAACCTTTCTTCGAAATCAGTCTACAAAATTATTCTTCAACCGCGTATTCCGAATGAAAAGTCAAATATTGATTGCAAGATCTGGAAATTGAGAGTTCACGAGAGACACAAACTTTTTCTCTGGAAAGTTATTCATGATATCCTCCCAACTCGAGGTAAACTTATTAATCGTTTCCATATTTCTGATCCGACTTGTCTTTTTTGTGGTGAACAGGTGGAAACAAGAGATCATATTTTCATTCAATGCCCGTTAACCATTCGTCTTTGGTTTGCTTCTCATTGGAATTTGCGACTGGATAGATTTCAGAATCTCTCTCTTCCCGAGTGGTTCTTAATGATCCATAACAACAGGAATGGAATGTTCATTTTGGAAGAATTAAAAAATGACTTCCTGTTGTACTGGATCATTCTTAATGACCTGATTTGGCGTAAAAGGAATGCAATCCTCCACGGAAATGATCATTTTGACGACGTTCGGCTTCTCCGTGAAGCGGTAAAGAATTGGCAGGACCATAGACAGGCTCAATCTGATAAAATCACTCAAAATCATGAGAATGGTGGCCAATTTCGGTGGACCCCTCCACCACCAAATTTTCTAAAAGCTAACACAGACGTTGCTTTTATTGATGGTAAATGTGCGATTGCAATGGTTGTGAGAAATTCATCCGCTGAAATTGTTTTCGCTGAAGCTTGGAGTACTTGGGAGCCAAATCCCACTGCGGCAGAAGCCAAAGCGGTGGTGTGGGCAATGCGTCGTATGGACTCGAAACGTATTGAAGATGTTATTTTTGAAAGTGACTCCTTACTCGCGGTGTCTTGGATTTCGGGAAGCAAATCGGATATGGAATGGACATCTAAATCCCTTGTTGAAGAAGCTCGAAATTTGAGGCAAACATGGCCACGGTGAAAGGTTAAAAAAATCCGTCGTGAGGCGAATTGCACTGCACATGAAGTGGCAAAATGGGCGATGTCTTACGCATGGAACAATGTTATTTCTCCTGCTCATTTTCCATCTTTTTTGTCTTGTTTTCATGGACCTCCCACTTTTGGGAAATGGCTGTAATCTTTTCTCCTATTTTTACGTTTGAATGAATGCATTTTACTTGATCAAAAAAAAAGAGGACAAGAGTACTGATTTTTCAATTTGATAGGCAAAAGAAGTGCGTGCGGCGAAGTGCCCAACACCTCATACCCACACGTGTCGTCTTGAAAGCTTAATTGCTTTTCCGCCTACGCAATTCTTCAAACAGTTTGTGAGCTCTAAATCGCAAATGAATGTTTTCATAAATTTTCTCCAGCCTCGATAACTCCATGAGGATCTCCATTGCTTGTCTCAGACGGCACCGTTTCCCTCTCCAGAGTACATGTAATTTCGTCATTTCTTGATTTTGTTCGGTTTAATTTTACTGTTTGATTCAGTGATTTCAAGTGAATTTTGGTTACTGTCATTCTTGCGACGTCTTGGCGTGCGAGTTTTTGTGATCTGATGTGAATTGTGCGTGATTTTGTTGTGATTTTGCAGTTTCACGGAACGGTAATTCTGCCGAGGCTACCAGATGGAGGTTGATGTTACTGAGAGGGCGAGAAGATCTTTCTGGAAGATCGCATGGTGATAGTTTCTTGTCGCGCTTGTCGCATCCAAGATTGTGAGTTTGTTGCTTCGGTTAGAGTTTACATTATGTAACCGTCGTTGTGAATAAAATTTCAGTGAGTTAGAACTTCGAAAGATGATTTGGGATATGATGCGATATTTTGCAAAAATGTGATGTTGCTTTGACAATGGCACTTTTTTGTGTGATTTATTTTAGTCTTGAAACTATGTTATCTTCCTTTCTATTATGATGATTTTTGCAATTGGATTTGATGCAGTTTTTCTAGTGGTTACTCCAGTGTGCATGGTGAAAGGCCGTCTGCTGAGTACGCAAAGTTGAGGCAAGAGTCACTTGAGAGTCAATTTGGTGATGCACTTGGTTCGAAAAGTGTTTCTGCGTTTTACAGTTTTGGTCCATTTATGGCTTTGTATAGAGCGGCAATTATTTCTTTCCATGTCTTGAAGCTAGCTATGTGGCGCTTGTTCGTTCACGATATGAAAAGACGTTCCGTGAAGGTTAGTCTCATAATGTACTTTCGAGCAGTAGCGAATATTCCTTTGAGGAGAAAGGCTATATTTGGTTTGAAAGTTCTGTATCTGTTCGAACTGTAGCTTTGCTGTGAATTTAAACTATTCTTTTTCTAGCAACGGTGTTGTAATGTTAGCAATGTGAAGGCATCTGGGGAATTATGAACTTGAGTTACATATGTAATCTTTTATTAATTATCATGTTTGAAATTATATTTTTATGATGTTGAATCATATGCATTATTTTTCATGATTTTGAATCATATGCACTTCTTTCATGATTTTGGGTTATATGTATTTGCATAAGTTATTAAGTTGCTTCCCCATGTTTCACTCTCTGTTTCTTACTGTCATTGTTTTATTTGCCTGATAATACTAATAGGCGTTTACATGTTGCAGTTTCGTGAAACTCTTATCCGTTTGGGCCCTTTTTATATCAAGGCAAGTTATCTTTAATGGTTTTGATTAAATGATTTTGAGGCTGTTGCTATGTTATCCTTTGCATATTTATATTAAGTTTGCTTATATGAAAATAGAAGTATGATGATTTTGAACCTGCACATATTCACTATCTCCTATTCTGTTTGGTCTTTGATGAGATGTTGCAGGCTTCATGTCATGCCATACAATTAGTATTGGTAGCTTCATTTGTTTTTCAGCCTTAGAATTAATGAAGAGAATCTTAGTAACCTACTACCTTCTTGGTTTACAGCTAGGACAAGCTTTGAGCACCCGACCAGATATATTGCCCACAGTTTATTGCCAAGAACTTGCTAAATTGCAGGTATGACTATGCTTTGAGTTTATTTTGCAATTTGTTGAATGCTTGAACAGACTTGGAAATTTTCTAAATTGTAACAAACAATAGTTTATGCTATTCTCTAGTGCTCCAAAAAATAATAAATGAAGTCTCGGATCAATTACAGGATCAAATACCTCCTTTTCCAACAAATCTTGCCATTAAATCAATTGAGTCCCAATTGGGAAGGTCAGTATCACAGATATTTGCTGATATTAGTGAGGAACCTGTTGCTGCAGCGTCCTTAGGACAGGTCTACAAAGGTTAGATTTTTGAGATCTATAAAGCAAATTTGTTATTAAATCTTCGTCTAGTCATCTTATTTAGGTGAGATATTTCTCTCTTTTTCCTACTTTTTACCCCCTTTTCTAAGTAACATGCTGTTATGGGCCTAGTGATATCTACTCCTGTAAACTCGATTAATATGTGTTTGCTACTTCAAGTTTTGCAGCTCACCTGCATTCTGGAGAGCTCGTAGCTGTTAAAGTTCAGCGGCCGGGTATGCTCCATTTATTGACCCTTGACGCCCTATTATTTCATATGATTGGAGGCCAATTGAAGAGATTTGCCAAAGCTCGTAAAGATCTTTTAGTGGCAGTAAACGAGATGGTAAGCCTCCTAAACATGAAATATTGTCATCATAGGACATCAGCTTTCAAGACTTTTTGCATAATGAGTTTGTTGAACTTGAGCAGATGTAGATTTTAAATTTTGGGCGGAAATAATGTCCAACTGATTCTGAGAGTTCTGTCATTTCGAGCTGTTTATATTTATGTTCCAATTTGTTTCTTATTACTGTTATTCATCGTCGCTGATATGGGAGAGATTGATTGATTGTATGCCATATATGTCTCTTTCTGCCTTTGCACTATACCAAACTTCCTGTAAGGAAATAGATAAATTTCCCAAAATCATGTTACATGTTCTCTGAAAGTTGGTCATCAATATATATATATATATACATATATATGAAGCACCAGAAATATGACAGAATTCTTACAGTTTTGAATCTGTAGCGGTTTGGCTAATTGTATCAGGTGATGAAGATGAATAATGAGATAATACGATTAAATTCTATGTAAGCCAATATGCTACTGCAACAGCTTAGTTCATCTGTTTGATGATTTATTTTTAAATGATCAAATGTTGATGGAGCCAAACGATCTTCATTACTTTTACTCTGAAAAATTTATCATTTCTATACATTACACCGCACTTTCCTTTCAGTAGGTTGTCTATGAATGTGTTTTTGCCATTTTTTTTTGTTTTTCTTGAATGAATAGGTACGACATATGTTCGAGGAAATTGATTACATCCTGGAGGGTCAAAATGCCGAGCGTTTTGCTTCTCTATATGCCTGTGATGGCTGTAAGTTCTTTCCGAGTTTAGGAAATTGCATATTTTGTTTCTTGATCTTGGGTACCCTTGTTTGACCCAATTAGATGTGACTTAGATGCTTCACATTCCAATGTGTATTATAGAAAAGATACTGCACCAGTTTCAGAGGTGATTTTATTTTTCTATCTAATAGAAAAATGAACTTGGAGCATCATTCAACAACTGTCTCGGAATATCACACAAAATATTTTTCTCAAAATTTAGAAAGAGACATTCTGAAGTGGAATATTACCAAATAGAGTTAATCAGGCATCAAAACAGAAAGTAACTCTTAACTATTATTTTTTTGCACTGATGTTCCCTTATCCAAAGTTGATATTTTATTTAGTTTTATCACATTTTCCTTCAAATTATATTTCGCTAGGCTAGTTTGTCCTTGCATTAGGGGGAATCGTTACCTTCTCAGTTTCTCTCTTTTGTTGCCAGGTTCTCATGTTTATAATATAGTATTGTTTGTGAGATAGTGAGATCAATTTCATTTTGTGTTTACAGGTAATGAGAAAGTATATTCTACAGATAACAGTATACCATATCAGAAGACCACTGGTATCAAAGTTCCCAAGATATATTGGAATCTAACCCGCAAATCTGTGCTAACAATGGAATGGATTGATGGAATCAAGCTTACAGATGAAAGTCGTCTCAGGGATGCCTGTTTAAACCGGAAGCAACTAATTGACGAGGTAATAATAGCTTTCGGGTATTCTGATTCAGTTCTATGGCATCTCCTACTTAATTTCAGTAATTTGTCTTCCATTGGCTTTGCATATACTATTGATGATATTGTATGCTTTGAGGTGCTTTTGCTGAGGCCTTCATTTATTACTGGACTCTTCTGCCAGTTTTAGTTGATATGCTTGTAATTTGTTCTTAATGAAAATCTTTAGGGTTTGTATTGCTCTTTGAGGCAACTATTAGAGGTGGGATTTTTCCATGCTGATCCTCATCCTGGAAATCTTGTTGCCACTGAGGACGGGTCCCTCGCTTATTTTGACTTCGGAATGATGGGTGACATTCCACGCCACTATCGTGTGGGACTCATTAGAGTGGTGAGCAGCATTTTAGTAATTTTATCCAATGAAATAGTATGTTGTTAGTTATTTTTAATAGCGGTCTGTATCAGCTGGTACACTTCGTCAATCGCGATTCTCTGGGATTGGCAAATGATTTTCTTTCTCTGGGATTTCTTCCTGAAGGGATTGACATACAATCTGTTTCAGATGCTTTGGGAGCATCCTTTGGTGATGGAAAGAGACTATCCCAAGATTTCCAGGTTTTAGTTCTTGTATATTATTCATACATTGTTTGGATAGCTGTTGAGAGTGTGGGCAACGCTTTTGCAGATAAATTTGATGTCCATGAATATTTAGCTCAACTCATTAGAAGTGTTTGTCTTCGTTTGACTCAGGCAATAATGAATCAATTGTATGATGTTATGTATGAGTTCAATTTCTCGCTTCCTCCTGATTATGCTCTTGTCATAAGAGCCCTCGGATCACTTGAAGGAACTGCAAAAGCCTTGGATCCTGATTTCAAAGTGGTTGAGAGTGCTTATCCTTTTGTCATTGGGAGGCTATTGGAGGACCCGGGCCCTGATATGAGGAAAATCTTAGGGCAACTTTTGATCCGTAATGATGGCTCTATACGTTGGAATCGGCTAGAAAAATTGGTGAACATTTCCTCTGTGACCCATAAAGGAAAAGCCAAAAAAATTGCTGAAGTCGTGTTGAGTTTTATTAACTCATGTAACCGTTTGCTTTACATTATTTCAGATAGCGGCAATATCTCAACAAGATTCTGAACCTGATGAAACGTCATCAAAATCTCAAGAAACTACTTCAAGTCCATTGGGATGGAAGTCGTTTAACATGCATTCTGTTGTTGCTGCTACTGAGGATCTTTTCCATTTTATTTTGTCCAAGAAAGGTTCTAGGGTGCGGGTTTTCCTTATCAGGGACATACTTAATGCTGCCGATACATTTCTTGAGGATGAGTTAGTTTCTCGCTTTTTTGATGGAAACAATCAAGCAACAAAGTTGGAATCTGAGGTTTGATTATAAATAAATATTCTTTGAGTTACAATACTGAAATCTTTTAACTTGTGGTAAATCAACTTTTATACAAAGTCGAAATTTGAGGTTTGTTTTTACAATCAAATCTTTAAATGAAGTTGCTATGATGAAATGTTTTAATTGTGGTAAATATTCACTTTGCATTTTCATGATCATCTGTGCCCATTGTTGATTGTTTTTCTTGATTGCAGGGTCATGAAATGCTCTCGAGAACGATTAATGGGTTTCAATCATTAAGACATGCAGTGAGGTTAGCTCCAAATGTATGGGCAGCAATGGCAATACGCCTCTCATTAAAACCGGAGTTTCAAATATTTGCATTTGACGTAATATCAGCATTGTTGGTGCACTCTATCCACAAATTGCCAGATACTTTGTGGGTTTGTATATCAAGAATAATTCACAAAATTAGTGAAGAACCCTCCTGAAAATCTTTAATGCAGGAATTTTACTCCCTTTCAATATTCCCTTTTTATTGCTCTGTGTTTAGTTTGTGGTGAAAGAGATAATTCACTCATCAGCTTACAGTAAGAGTGACCAGAAATAGGGTATAGTTTAGTTTCCTTTTTTTCAGCTTTTGTTTTTGCTTAGGTCATTTTTTGGGCTGCTTTCAATAAGGTCTTAATGCTCAAGGTGTATGGTTTAAGAAACATTGATCAACCATAAATATTTATACTGCTTGTAATCTGATTACTAAAATGTAACCTAAACTGTTCCAACAAGAATCTATACCAAGTGTGTGTGTGTGTTTGTTATTCCAGGCGTATATATGAGGAAGTATGTTCATTATATGCTATACTTGGTAGGTGCATAATTGATGATAAAATATTATATACTAGGCGGGTATACAATTTGATAATGCAACTGTCTTGATTTTGTAATAGATTTGGAATCCAATGTAAATATATTAGTTTGGACTTTTTGGAGGTAGGTTTAGATGGACAAGTTGTCATGTATTAGATGAATGTGAATAGTGGCCTTCGTAATATAAATAATAACTTATATATTTTCAAAATTTTAATTATAAAATCACACTACATATTGTATATTCATCAAATATAGCATAAACAAAGAAGATAAGATGGTGGGGGTAGGCGTTAGGTGAATAGATTAATGGCTAAAACCTCATGGCTGCTGCATGGATGACAAGTGTTTGGGCAAACCTGAAATGCCTCAAGCATAAGCTACACTTCATTTTCTGTCTTTGACTCTGACCTCATTTGTCGGCTCTGTAGGACCCACCACCACCTACACAACTCATATTTTTGCCATGTCTAAAAAGGATCCCATCAAATTAGAAGAAAGAAAATGAAAAATTGTTTCAATTTTCAATTATTGTTTAGTTGGAAGATAATAAAAACTAGAAAATTCTGAAAAATTGAATCAAAGTTTCAATCTTTCCCATTGTTATTGTTTCTAAATGTGTTCCTTGAATTGAACTACTCCAATAATTAACCCCCCTTTTCTTCATTCGTCATTTTCTTCGTCTTTTTCCCATTTCTCTCTCTCCACCTTCTTCTTCCTTCAGGTATCTCTCTCATATAACAATATTTGTGTACAATTTTATGCATTTTTTTTTTCGTTGTAGATAATTGCAGATGAAAAATACATCCATTGAAAAGGTTTTCTGGATTATATTGTGATCAAGAAAAAATATATTAGTTAATGACAAACATATTTGAATAATCGATACAATGATTAGGGTTTTTAGATGTGGAAGGAGAAAATAAGATTAAAGTATATGTTATGTATGTAATATGCATTAGATCTATTCTTGAGCAGGATGTTTGATGCTCCATTTTTTCTATTTTATTTCTCAGGTTGGATTGAAAATATCTCAACAATTTTCAGATGCTGTGATGGTGTGATCTTGTCGTTTCTGGTATAAGTCACATCAGTTTCCCAATAACAACCATTTTTCCAGTTTTGGAATCAGTAAGATTTGTTTAAGAGGGAGAAACTTAGGCGATTTCATCAGTTGATTAGGATTAAAAATTCAAATTTTATTGAAGAGAGATTGGATATATGGGTTATCTGAACTCCGTGTTGTCACAATCTACGAGCCAATCCCGTGTCGACGATGCTCCGGTCAGCGGCGGTGGCCTTAGGTAATCCTCTTAGCCTCCATTTATTTTGTTGTATGCATATTATGCTTGAATATAATGTTGATCCATTTTTTGTAGTTTATTTTTTGGGTTGATTTTGGTGGATTTTGTATTGATCTACTAGTTGGATTTAGATAATCAATTGTGTTGTTTGTATGTGATTTGGTAATAATTAGGTTTCTGGATTTGCTTGAAAGGCATCTTACCATTAATGTGAATGTTAAACCAGAGAAAATCATTTCTTACTTTGATTCCTTTCTTCTTTGCTTTGTTGTTTTAATATCTGAGCATGCTAGTTTATGTGCGTTCTTACAATATTTGTTCAATTACTTGCATGTTTTAACATGCTGAGCAATTAAACTGCAGTTACGGTTTGTATGCGATAAATTGGTTATTTATAAAATTGCGCATATTTACATGGTGTGCATGGTGAACTAATCTTGACTTCCTGTTAGTCGGCTATGATTGGTGGCTTTCGTGAAGTATGTAACACGATTAGTGCAATTGGTTGGTTGACTTCGTCTTTGTCGCGTTTTGTCGGGTTGATTACGCATATATAAATATGAAAAGATGTTTGTTTTCAATTATTAGATATTTGGTCAAATCACAAATTTTCACAAACGCGCGTTACATTCTTGTCCCTTTTTTTTTTTATTACTTATGCTCGACAAGGGAGTGCTTGTGTAGACTGTTTTTGTCGTATTGCGCCGCATCTGGTAAATTGTCGTTACTTTTTTAAGAAAAAACTATACAAATGTCCACCGCCTTTCATTTGAGGAATGTGATAAAAGAAATTGAATAGCTTTTATGTCCTGGTTAACATACTCTTTGTAGAACTTTTTGGTTTTAAATCAATTTTCTAAGTTTGATCTATCGAATATATATTTTTCTTGATATGGAGTTGGAGAGTGAGTTTCTTTAAGGATCATGTGTAGTAGTTGTAGAACTCAAAGAAATATACTGCAACAAGAATGATATTTATCATCCATGTTTCATTCATTCTATTTTATTGAAGCTCTCTTACACGTGTCTTTGCCTTTGGTTTAGCTGAAGATCATTCGGCAATTCGAGTTGTTAATTTATAGTTTCTTTTATATTCGCCGTTGACGTATATCATATTATAATGAAAAAGGTTGTATTTGATATGGTTTAACATTTAGTGCATCTAATTACCTGCATACAGTCGGAACGGAAAGTTCAGCTATGGATATGCAAGTTCTCCTGGTAAAAGGGCTTCAATGGAGGATTTTTATGAGACAAGAATTGATGGTGTAGATGGAGAGGTGGTTGGTCTCTTTGGAGTCTTTGACGGTATCTTTCTATTCTCTCTCTCTCTCTCTCTCTATATATATATATATATATATATATATATATATATATATGTATATATTTGTACGTGAGTATTTGTGAATATGGGTTAACGAGCTCTTAACAAAAATATACAAATACTGGGCATTTATCTTTCACGAAAATATTTTTCTTCCCATTTCCTTCATTTGTTCATAGTTTCTGTTTTTGCCTTTTAAGGTCATGGTGGAGCTCGAGCTGCGGAATATGTCAAACAAAACCTTTTCAGTAATCTGATCAGCCACCCGAAGTTTATTTCTGATACCAAATCAGCAATTGGTATGTTCTTGTGATTTCCTTTAGACTTTACTCTCTTTACATTTTACAAATTGCTCGTTAACTTAACATTATTCGCATTTGAACTGTGTTGGTCCCTTCTCAGCCGATGCATACAGTCATACAGACTCAGAGTTTCTGAAATCCGAAAACACTCAGAACAGAGATGCTGGCTCAACTGCTTCCACTGCTATACTTGTTGGTGACCGTCTTTTGGTGGCAAATGTCGGGGATTCTAGAGCTGTTATTTGCAGGGGTGGTAATGGTAAGTCTGCAGAAAATCTGCACTTAGTTTTGAAGGATTAATCGTCTACTTGGGGAAGTAATTTGTTTCACGGGAATGATTTTATCAGGAGGGTTTTTTTTTTTAATTTTTTATGAAACTTTATTGACTGTTTTAGTATGGGGTTCTCATGGTTTATACAGTATTTCCTTTGCCTAGCATATTAAAATATCAAAATCTGCTAGGGGTCTCCAATGGTGTCGAGAAAACTGATGATTAAGATTATTTATATCTCAAAAAAATTGATTTTCTAACCATTTAGTGGTTTAAATATAATGATTTTGAGCGCAAACCGGAATTCGCATGTGATCACTAATCATCTTTAACAGCATACTAATAAATATAAATCTAATGAACTCAGATTACTTAACAAAATAAAGTTTATAATCAGGAGAGCGAATTTGTTATTTCATTGAATATAATTTTTCTGTTGATCTTGCAGCTGTTGCTGTCTCTAGAGATCACAAACCAGACCAAACAGATGAGAGGCAACGGATTGAAGATGCTGGAGGTTTTGTGATGTGGGCGGGTACTTTTTTTTTTTCAAGCCTCGATTATTATTGACTTATTGACTAATTAGTTTTACGTGAGATCTCATTTTCTGAATTTCATGTTATTTCGAAATTCGATGTTCATTATAGGGACTTGGAGAGTTGGAGGAGTGCTTGCTGTATCTCGTGCATTTGGTGATAGACTCTTGAAGCAGTACGTGGTTGCGGATCCAGAAATTCAGGTTCGTTTTAGGACTTATTCTCAAGAAACAGTTTGACAATCAAATAAAAATGATCTCAGATGATTAAAAAATTGGAAAACGGGATTTTCTTATGTTGGTATGAAATTGGATTTTCGTTGTCTTAAGTTTTAGTTAAAAAAAATTATCAACCAATTTTAACTCCATATTTTACCATTTGTTTCTTGACGTATAACTAACACAGGAGGAAAAAGTTGATGATACCCTGGAGTTTCTTATCCTCGCAAGCGATGGGCTTTGGGACGTAGTGACAAACGAGGTACTGCTTTTTGGGTTCAATTACTTTTTGTGCTGTGTGAGATTCTAATTACGATAAACACCCCCAATGGTTTGAGAAATTACCATAACGTCCCATGTCAGTGAAAACATACTACAGTTACATCCCCATCAATAAAAGCATATTGCAATTTCACTCTATTTTCAAAGTTCTCTGATTGGGGTGCCTTGGTAATTTGCAAAACCTCACGGGGGTTTGTGGAAATTACACAAACGTTGGAGGTGCATGTAATTATCCCTAATCTCATCTTGTTTTCACATCAGGAAGCTGTGTCAATGACTAAACCAATACAAGATCCAGAAGAAGCAGCAAAAAGGCTGATGCAAGAAGCATATCAAAGAGGCAGTGCTGATAACATCACCATTGTTGTCGTTCGGTTCTTGCCTAACCAAGTGGAACCCTCTACCAGCTCTGATTAAACTACTACTTTCTCACTCCAAATATGCCTTCATCTGTTGGATTATGGTAGAAGCAACTCAAATAGAACCAACAATCTATAGAAAGTTGTACTTTCAATTGAAATGTAGAAACATAGAGAGCATCAGCCTGGCTATAAATGTGTTTTTACTTGAGCACTAAATGACATTTCAACTTATATCTTTCTGATTGACTGGATATCAATGTCAATTGTAACATGATTTCTTTGTATGATGATGATGTTTGTGTGGTGTTTTCTTGTATCTGTCGATCTGTTCTTAATTAGTTGCCACTCCTAAGTGCAGTGATTGATAGAAACAATAATGTAAGAAAACTGGGTCGAGGGACCGGGGGGTGGGCAGAAATATTGGAAGAGGAGAAAAATTCATGTCAAAAGGTAAAAAAAAGAGCACTTTAAAACTCCTAATATAGATGGAGTAGGTATGGGCAGCCAGCAAAGTACAGTAAAATGATCATTGAAAAATGAAAACACCCCAACTTCGAGTATTACAAAAGCAATCTGCACCTATGAATTGCAGGATGGTACATAGGTAACAAGCCCATTCAAAGTAACTTCAGAAACTGGTCTTTAGCACAAATCATCTAGTTTTCCCATGAATACATCAATTTTTGAGCAAATTTCGACGTCTAAAGAGTACAACCACCTCTCAGAGCGAGGACCAGGTGAAGAACAGAGCCACCCTCAATGTTGTAGTCTTTTGCAGTTTTGTCATCTGCAAGCTGCTTTCCAGCATAAATCAGCCTGCAAGATAAATCGTTCATTGTCATTTTCGCCACCTACTTTGCAAACCAGAATCACAATGTAGTGATACTTTTTTAGATTCAGAAAGTTCCAATAATGTTTTACTTCGCAATCTGAGGTAATGGAGGACAAAACTACGAAACATCAAAACAAAATTAGCATAAGACTAATAGTTATCATGTTAACAATCGAAATAAGGAGCAAAAGCAGCATAAGGAAGCACCACAGAGCACAATGCAGGTTTAAGAATTGGATAAACAAAAGCATGTTTTAGCAAAGCATATAATAAACCTTTGTTGTACTGGAGGAATTCCTTCTTTCTCCTCAACCCGTTCCTTAATCCGGTCAATAGTATCAGTTGGCTCGATATCAATTTCAATTTCTTTTCCTGTAAGGGTCTTGACCTTGATCATAGTTCCACCCCTAAGTCTCAAAACAAGGTGAAGTGTTGATTCTTTCTGGATGTTGTAATCTGCCAAAGTTCTTCCATCTTCCAGCTGTTTACCAGCAAAAATTAGTCTCTGCTGGTCAGGAGGTATGCCTTCTTTGTCCTGGGATCAGTAACAGTCATATTAAAATATAATCAAAACGGAGCTTACGAAACAGATGATAAGTTGATATCTAATATCATTAAAATATAAATCGTGCCCTCAAAATCTCGCAGTCGATAATGAGTAAGTTTAAACTACTAATGTAAGATTACTAATCTTATAAAAACAATAAAGGCACAACATGTTAAGGTAGAGAATAGCCATTAATGCATCAAATATTCATAATCCAATGCACCTCTCAGAGCATCATCAAACAGAAAGTACTAGAATCCATAGAATCCACAAACATGACTATCTGTGTTGAGTGCAACAAGTATTACCTATAAAGAACCAATTGATTAAATATTTCCAAGTACTTTTCATATGTGCAATTAGACAGAGTTCAGCAAGTATGTCAGTCTCAATAAATTTAGAGAGTGGATTTCATAGTGATGATTTGGGGGAACAAAGCTCCAACATCTTACAACCAAACGAACATGTTAAGTGCAAAACGAACACAATCTTTATTCAACCAAGGAAGAAACAGAAGGCATACTGGTTAAAAAAACTATTAAAATCACACCAAAATTTAATCCATTACAGGTAGCAGCAACTAAATAACAGATATTTGGGATTACTTTGTACATAAAATCCATTAACCAAATATCTTCATAAACAGATAAATAAAAGAAATCCATCAAATAAGACTAATTCATAAATTACTAGAAACCCTAGTTCCGCCAATATCAAAAATTAACAACACAAAACAGGAAAAAGAACAACAATTCCATAAATTAAATATATATCAGCTCAATCATCAAACTCAATAAACACAAAATACACCAATAAAAACCATATAATCGATTCGTCCAAAAAAGAAAATAAAAATTGACCTGAATCTTAGCTTTGACATTGTCGATGGTGTCACTGCTCTCGACCTCGAGCGTGATCGTCTTTCCAGTAAGAGTTTTCACGAAGATCTGCATCTTTCCTTATTTTTCTTGATTTTTATCGAAAATTTATTGACTTCAAATAATATCAATAAAATGGTGGCAATATATTCATTTATTTATGAGTAAGAAATAAGGGGTATTTAAACCCCAACTACATCTATGCTTAAGTTCTCTTTCTAATTCTTTTTTCTATTTGTTATTTTCCTTTAATTTATAAGAATCTCATTTTTAAATAATCGATTATAAATTAGTCAATTAGCTTGGTATTTGATATTTCTGTTTATTATTTTTAGAAAATCATTTCAATAGAGGAAATTAGGAAAGTTGTTTATTATTTTGTCCATGGAATATTAATATTGGGAAAAAAAATAGCTTTTAATATATATTCCAATGGCAAATGGAAGATTGTAGATCACAATGAATGAGAATATTGCAAAGATCAATATATCCCAAAAGATATAAATATTTATACATGTAAGTTTTGGCAATTGAAGCATCTTGCATGAACATTAGTATTATTATATTAATAAAAAAAGTACCCGAATTTCGCCCAATTTGTTTAAAACCACAAGTTTTTTAGTAGAATAAATTCCTTTGAATTTATTTTAGTTTAGAGAATCGTTTATTTAAAAAAATCAATGTAACAACTTTAAAGAAAATAAACTCTTTAAGATTTGGTGGAATCAATAAACTCATAATTTAGTGACAATAAATAAAATTTCTTTCCAATATAAATATTTTAAAAAGAAAAATTAAAGGGCCATCCCGGCCTGAGCCCGTTATGGCACAACTTGATGGACCGACCCAACTCGGTCAGGCCAATGCAAACAATTAAATGGACCTTGGCTAACCTAGCCCACAAAAAATAGATCGAGACGAAACAGTATAACCCCAAGGTCCAATGTGGGTCCGGCCTGGTCCGTATCGCGACAATATTCGAAACTATCTGATTGTAAACCCATCCCGATTGGGCTTTCTCCATATTTCAGTGTCTAAGCCCAAGCCCATTGAGCCGGCCCTTAGTATCATGTGATTACTATTTTTTTCAACGAGTTTTCCAAGATTTGTGTCCAATACTTAAAGAAAATATTGGTCTGAGTTTAAAAATTATCGATTCGAATATTATATATATAATATAAATAGATAGATAAATAATATAATATTATCACACCAGTGTTAGAGTGTATCTGCTTATTATCTCTTTGCAACTCGTGGCTGATTAAGAACTTGAAATATGAACACACTTCCATTTTCCATCGGGACATACAATCCCACAAACCACATTACTATTAGATCACCACCATTATTATTCACTAAAAAAAACCTGCAAATAGTTGAATCATCATCAGCTGTGAAACTCAACGAAGCTGAAAATCCCAGAAAAATTAATTCAACTTTGTTAAGCAGAAGAGAAGCTGTTGGTATTGGCTTCGGTTTCAGCTTTCTTCAGCTTCTCAATCCGCCGCTGTATTCTGCGGCGGCGGAGACCGCCGCCGCCGCTCCATGTGAGTTCACGGCGGCTCCGTCAGGGCTGGCGTACTGCGATAAAGTTGTTGGGTATGGACCTGAAGCTGTTAAAGGGCAACTCATTAAGGTAATAAATTCAACAATTTCTTGCTTCACTTTTTTGAAGCTGAAATATTTGGGATGCTTAGTTTATTTGTCTTGATTCAGATATGATTTATCTTCAATTGTGTCCAGTATATTAATTAATTGGAGAAATTACCATATTAGTTTGCTAGATAAGGTTTTTGCAATTTTAGTCCCTTAGGATTTATTTTTTCCGCAATTTTCAGTCAATTTTATTACTAGCTAGTCAGGTGACCAAACTAACAATATCAAACTAAACATGAAAAAATATGCATATGGATGAACTTTGAGAGTTTGTAAATAATGAGATTAAATTCAACCCACCATGTCATTTGCGACTACTATTGCAATTTTTCCTTCATTAAATTAATGTGAAATGTTTTTGGACTTAGAACCTCTCTAGCATTTGGCAAAATGCAAATAGTTAAATGGATATTCTAATTCCTTAGCAAAAACATGAAAAAAAAAATGTGATTTTGTGATTCATTTTATAAAAATTATGTGTATTTGCGTTATATTTAAAAATATTGGCAGGCACATTATGTTGGAAGACTGGAAGACGGTAAGGTATTCGATAGCAGCTACAATCGAGGAAAGCCTCTTACTTTTCGTGTTGGTGTTGGTGAGGTATATATATATATATATATATATATATACATTATCGTTATTTTTCGAATGCTAATGTTAATTCAATCATAGTGTTGTTAGAATGATCAAAAATTTACCAAACACATCATTATTGTATACTCTTTCATATATATAGCGCAACCCCATTTTTCTTTTTGACTTTTTTTGGAATCGAAATACCTAACCTAACGAATAAGAAATTCCCTCTTGACAGTGGTATATGTTGTATATGTAAATCCTAGATGTGAAAATAGGCGGAATTCATCTATGAAATGAAAGTGTATAAAAAACGAAAAGAATAGGCTATACGCGTAAACCAATATGCTAAAATAAAAAAGAAGAGCCAATAAGATAGAAATAGTGAATCGTAATGTAAATATAGTTCGGGTTCGAATTCAATAGAATATTTTATATAATATAGATGGGATTGTAGACAAATGAAAAACTTTCTCAAGATCTAGTTTCAGAAAATTTGGATCAAGATAAGTAACATATCCTCTATGTATATCTATGTAACACTTTATAGTCCAATATATTTATATGAAACTGAAGCACATATTTGTACTGGTATATATATAGGTGATCAAAGGATGGGATCAAGGAATATTGGGTGGTGATGGAATCCCAGCCATGCTTGCTGGTAATCTGTGATATTATAGTCATTCTTCAAATTGTCATCGGTTTAACTTAACTTTTTGCTTATTTACATCAAGTTTAGTGATATACTGATATATATATATATATATGATTTTTGATCGAAAATTTGTAGGTGGAAAACGACAACTAAAAATCCCTCCGGTACTTGGATATGGTGCGAGAGGCGCAGGCTGTAGAGGCGGTAAACATAGTTCTAACGATTTTTCTACTTAAATATGTTTATTGCAAAACTTTATACTTGGCTGGTTCGAATTTCTTATTTATATACGAAACGGTTCATGCAGGCTCGTGCATTATTCCACCTGATTCAGTTCTATTATTCGATGTGGAGTTCATTGGGAAGGCATCATAGTGTATAGAAGTCTAAATTTTCATCCTGGAGTTAGATAATTATTTTGTGCTCTTTTGGTGATCTAATTTTTTTCGTTAAACATTTATAATGATATTGTTTCTCGAAGTATAGTAATACGACTGGTTTATGTATAATCTTTCGAACAAAGAAAGTGATGTAGAACATGAAGCCAATATATTTCTAAAAGGGTTTGAAAGGGGAAAGTGAAGAATAAGGGCATTGTTCAGCTCGTCTACTGTTTTTTTTTCATATTTCAGTTTATTTAGAGTTTGTTAAGTTTTAATTAGTTCTAGTGTTTTAGCAGTTCTAATTAATTAAGTATTAGTAGTTAGTTGGAATTCCTAAGTGAATAGGTTTCCTAGTTCAATTAGAATAGGACTCTAGTTCTTTATTTATTTAAACTAGCTTATGTTTGTTTTTCCCCAGAATTTTGATCAATAATATTCTGAAGTTCTTAGTTTTTTTCCGTGAGTGTTACATAATCTTTAAGTTTTAAGGACGTGCTCTTTAAAATTCTTAATTCTATTGCTTCCGCTACATCAAGTGGTATTCAGAGCCTCGGTTTTCCCGAGGAGATGATGGCTAATGATGGTGAAGGCAACACCCGTACTGCAGTCGAAGAACTCAGAACGGAATTGCATCAATTTATGGAGGATATGCGTGGTGAGTTGGCGGGCCTAACCCGTATGATCAACGCCTGGAATCCGATAAACGGTGCGAACAGGAACAACAATCAGGCACGCGATAGGGGTATTCCCCCGATCCAACCTGCTGTAGCAATTGGTCATGCAAGACGGTATGGGCGACGTGCTCATGCAGGGCTTAATGACGAAGAATTCGAGGAATTCGATGATTACGAATTTCCTGCTCGTGAACCCCTCGTAATTTTTGTCGTGGGGATAGGCGAGATGATAACGAGGCAACAGATTTTCGCCTCAAAATAGATATTCCGCCTTTTGATGGATATTTTGAAATTGAGGAATACCTTGATTGGGAGTCGACTGTTGATAAGTTTTTCAATTACACGAGGGTTCCTGAGGAAAATCAAGCTCAATATGTTTCTTACAAGCTGACAGGAGGAGCCTCAGTTTGGTGGGATCAGCTACAAGAAAATCGCAGGAGACAGGGAAGGCTACTGATACGACGTTGGTCTGATATGAAAGAGATGTTACATAAAAGATTTCTGCCTAAAGATTATGAACAAGTATTGTATCATCAATATCAGAATTGTAGGCAAGGTGGGCGTTCGATCAGAGACTATAGTAACGAGTTCTTGAGACTTAATGCGCGTAATAATTTAGCAGAATCAGACAACCAACAGGTAGCACGTTTTATTGGCGGATTACGCTTGAATATCCAAGACCAAATTGGTCTTCACCATATAGATTGCCTTGATGATGCTATCAACTTAGCAAGAAAAATTGAAACCCAACTCAGCCGAAATACCACAAGAAATCAACCTACTCGATTTAATCAAGAAAATACCCAGCCCGTAAATACCCGAGGAAAATCCCCAGTTGTATCTCAAAGTACCACCACGGCACCAAATCCACTCCAACCTACCCAAAATCCCCATAAGCAGCAGACCCCTAACTATACTAAACCAAACAACAATCCCTATGCTAAGAATTTTGGAAACAGGTGCTATAAGTGTGGAGAGTCGGGGCATCGCTCGAATGATTGTCGAAACAGGAAGGTCAATATGGCTGAACGGGAGGAGGATAATGAAGCTATGCCCGAGTTAGTGGATCCTCTTGATATGGCAGAAAATGTCCAATGGACGGCAGAATACACCGAAGAGGATGATGCGGATGAAGAGACTGTCGCAGTGATCCAACGTTTACTATTTGCACCAAAAGTAGAAGAAGACCCACAACGACATAATATTTTTCGTACACGCTGCCTTGTCAATCAAAGGGTATGCAATGTGATCATTGATAGTGGTAGCAGTGAAAATATTGTGTCCAAAGCATTAGTAAAGAAGTTGCAGTTGAAGACGGAAAAACATCCATCTCCCTACAAAATTGGGTGGATTAAGAAAGGCGCCGAGACCAAAGTTATTGAGGTTTGTCGAGTATCTTTATCTATTGGTAAACACTATAAAGATGATATTATTTGTGATGTTGTTGATATGGATGCGTGCCAAATCTTGTTGGGTAGACCTTGGCAATTTGATATAGGGACTGTGCATGATGGTAAAAAGAATACATATGAATTTACATTTTGTGGGAAACGTATTATTCTATTACCCCTAGTTGAAAGTAAAGAAGCACAAAAAACTCCTGTAAAAGAAAAGACTAGTTTATTAACTGTCTCTGAGAGTGAATTCGTGAATGATATGAAAGAAGTTAATGAGTGCATGGTGTTGGCTGTTAAAGGCGTAATAGAGGATCAAAAATCTGAAATTCCTAAAGTGGTACAATCTATGTTAGTAGAGTTTGGGGATGTGTTTCCGGAGGAGTTACCCGACGGATTACCGCCTATGCGAAGTATTCAACACCATATTGATCTCGTGCCCGGGGCTAGTTTACCTAACTTACCGCACTATCGAATGAGCCCCAAAGAAAATGAGATTTTACAGAACCAGGTTGAGAGTTTATTGAAGACGGGAAAGATTCGTGAGAGTATGAGCCCGTGTGCAGTACCAGCCTTACTAACTCCAAAGAAAGATGGTAGTTGGCGGATGTGTGTAGACAGTCGAGCCATCAACCGAATAACTGTAAAGTATAGATTTCCAATTCCACGATTGAATGACATGCTAGATGCACTTGCTGGTTCTTGCATTTACAGTAAAGTGGACTTGAAAAGTGGGTATCATCAAATTCGAATTAGGCCAGGCGATGAATGGAAAACTGCATTCAAAATCAAGGAGGGATTGTACGAGTGGATGGTTATGCCATTCGGCCTTTCTAACGCACCCAGCACTTTTATGAGGCTCATGAATCAGGTTTTAAAACCGTTTATAAATAAATTTGTCGTTGTTTATTTTGACGATATTTTAATTTATAGCAAATCCGAAGAAGAGCACATTACACACTTAAGAATTATTTTCTGTACACTGCGAGACAATCAACTATATGCCAACCTACGGAAGTGCGAGTTCATGACTTCGCATTTAATCTTCTTAGGGTTCGTAATTAGCGCTGAAGGTGTACGCACCGATGAGTCTAAAGTTAGGGCAATACGAGAGTGGCCTACTCCTAAAAACGTGTCTGAAGTACGAAGTTTTCATGGACTTGCGACTTTTTATCGCCGGTTCATTCGAAATTTTAGCACTATTATGGCTCCAATAACAGAATGCCTCAAGAAAGGAAAGTTTGAATGGAGAGAAGAAGCCGACACAAGTTTCGCCTTAATCAAAGAAAAGTTGTGTAGTGCTCCTATATTAGCATTACCGGATTTTGATAAGTTGTTTACTGTGGAGTGTGATGCATCGAATATCGGGATTGGGGCAGTGCTATCTCAAGAAGGTAAGCCTGTGGAATTTTACAGCGAAAAATTAAGCGAGGCTCGAAAAAAATGGAGTACCTATGAACAGGAATTTTATGCTGTGTACCGAGCACTTACACATTGGGAACATTACTTGATTCAACGCGATTTTGTGTTATTTAGTGACAATCAAGCGCTGAAATTTATTAATAGTCAGAAAAATGTGAGTAAGATGCATGTGGGATGGATCGAATACTTGCAGCGATTTACATTCACACTCAAACACAAATCTGGACAACAAAATCGAGTTGCCGACGCCTTGAGTCGGAGAAGTGAATTACTAATTATCCTAAAATCTGAAATAACCGGATTTGATTATCTTCAGGATCTATATGTAGATGATGATGACTTTAAAGATATTTGGGAAAAGCTTGAGTCAAAACAATCGGTGGAGGATTTCCATGTACAAGGAGGATATTTATTTCGAGGAAATCAATTGTGTATTCCACGTTCCTCTTTGCGGGAAAAGATCATACGTAATTTACATTCAGGAGGCCTCGGAGGACATGTAGGCCGCGACAAGACTATTCAATTAGCTGAGGCCCGATACTATTGGCCTCAATTAAAGAGGGATGTCGGAAAATTTGTGCAGCGCTGTCCGATATGCCAAACAGCAAAGGGGCGATCGCAAAATACTGGATTATATACTCCACTACCCATTCCAGAGAATATTTGGGAGGATTTATCAATGGATTTTGTGTTGGGTCTTCCGCGGACTCAACGAGGTATGGATTCGGTGTTTGTTGTTGTTGATAGATTCTCAAAAATGGCGCACTTTATTCCTTGTAAGAAGACATCGGATGCGAGTCATGTTGCTGATTTATTTTTCAAAGAAATTGTGCGTTTACATGGTGTTCCCAAAACAATAACATCTGATCGGGATGTGAAATTTTTGAGCCATTTTTGGAGAACTTTGTGGAAGAGGTTTGATACTTCGTTACAGTATAGTACCACAGGTCATCCACAAACGGATGGTCAAACAGAGGTTGTAAATCGCTCTTTAGGGGATTTAATTCGATGTATTTCAGGAGATAAACCAAAGCAATGGGATGGTGCATTAGCTCAGGCTGAGTTTGCATATAATAGCACAACAAATCGTTCAACTGGAAAACCACCATTTGAGATTGTGTATACTAAGACCCCACAGCTTCATCTTGATCTTGTCACTATGCCTAAGCTGCCCGGATCTAGTGTTGCTGCGGATAATATGGCTAATCGAGTTCACAATGTCCACGAACAGGTACGTCAAAGTTTGGAAGCTGCTAACAAGAATTATAAAACTGCCGCTGATAAACATCGTAGGGTGAAGGTGTTTCAAGAAAGTGATTTGGTTATGGTACATCTACGAAAAATTAGATTTCCAGTAGGCACCTACAACAAGTTAAAAAAGAAAAAAATTGGTCCGTGTAGAATAGTGAAAAGGGTAGGAGACAATGCCTATATAGTTGATTTGCCTGAAGACATGAACATTTCATCGACTTTCAACGTTGCGGATCTTTCCGAGTATCACCCATCGGATGAATTGTTATACCCGGAATATAACTCGGGGACGAGTTCTTATCCGGACGGGGAGATTGATGTAGAACATGAAGCCAATATATTTCTAAAAGGGTTTGAAAGGGGAAAGTGAAGAATAAGGGCATTGTTCAGCTCGTCTACTGTTTTTTTTTCATATTTCAGTTTATTTAGAGTTTGTTAAGTTTTAATTAGTTCTAGTGTTTTAGCAGTTCTAATTAATTAAGTATTAGTAGTTAGTTGGAATTCCTAAGTGAATAGGTTTCCTAGTTCAATTAGAATAGGACTCTAGTTCTTTATTTATTTAAACTAGCTTATGTTTGTTTTTCCCCAGAATTTTGATCAATAATATTCTGAAGTTCTTAGTTTTTTTCCGTGAGTGTTACATAATCTTTAAGTTTTAAGGACGTGCTCTTTAAAATTCTTAATTCTATTGCTTCCGCTACATCAAGTGGTATTCAGAGCCTCGGTTTTCCCGAGGAGATGATGGCTAATGATGGTGAAGGCAACACCCGTACTGCAGTCGAAGAACTCAGAACGGAATTGCATCAATTTATGGAGGATATGCGTGGTGAGTTGGCGGGCCTAACCCGTATGATCAACGCCTGGAATCCGATAAACGGTGCGAACAGGAACAACAATCAGGCACGCGATAGGGGTATTCCCCCGATCCAACCTGCTGTAGCAATTGGTCATGCAAGACGGTATGGGCGACGTGCTCATGCAGGGCTTAATGACGAAGAATTCGAGGAATTCGATGATTACGAATTTCCTGCTCGTGAACCCCTCGTAATTTTTGTCGTGGGGATAGGCGAGATGATAACGAGGCAACAGATTTTCGCCTCAAAATAGATATTCCGCCTTTTGATGGATATTTTGAAATTGAGGAATACCTTGATTGGGAGTCGACTGTTGATAAGTTTTTCAATTACACGAGGGTTCCTGAGGAAAATCAAGCTCAATATGTTTCTTACAAGCTGACAGGAGGAGCCTCAGTTTGGTGGGATCAGCTACAAGAAAATCGCAGGAGACAGGGAAGGCTACTGATACGACGTTGGTCTGATATGAAAGAGATGTTACATAAAAGATTTCTGCCTAAAGATTATGAACAAGTATTGTATCATCAATATCAGAATTGTAGGCAAGGTGGGCGTTCGATCAGAGACTATAGTAACGAGTTCTTGAGACTTAATGCGCGTAATAATTTAGCAGAATCAGACAACCAACAGGTAGCACGTTTTATTGGCGGATTACGCTTGAATATCCAAGACCAAATTGGTCTTCACCATATAGATTGCCTTGATGATGCTATCAACTTAGCAAGAAAAATTGAAACCCAACTCAGCCGAAATACCACAAGAAATCAACCTACTCGATTTAATCAAGAAAATACCCAGCCCGTAAATACCCGAGGAAAATCCCCAGTTGTATCTCAAAGTACCACCACGGCACCAAATCCACTCCAACCTACCCAAAATCCCCATAAGCAGCAGACCCCTAACTATACTAAACCAAACAACAATCCCTATGCTAAGAATTTTGGAAACAGGTGCTATAAGTGTGGAGAGTCGGGGCATCGCTCGAATGATTGTCGAAACAGGAAGGTCAATATGGCTGAACGGGAGGAGGATAATGAAGCTATGCCCGAGTTAGTGGATCCTCTTGATATGGCAGAAAATGTCCAATGGACGGCAGAATACACCGAAGAGGATGATGCGGATGAAGAGACTGTCGCAGTGATCCAACGTTTACTATTTGCACCAAAAGTAGAAGAAGACCCACAACGACATAATATTTTTCGTACACGCTGCCTTGTCAATCAAAGGGTATGCAATGTGATCATTGATAGTGGTAGCAGTGAAAATATTGTGTCCAAAGCATTAGTAAAGAAGTTGCAGTTGAAGACGGAAAAACATCCATCTCCCTACAAAATTGGGTGGATTAAGAAAGGCGCCGAGACCAAAGTTATTGAGGTTTGTCGAGTATCTTTATCTATTGGTAAACACTATAAAGATGATATTATTTGTGATGTTGTTGATATGGATGCGTGCCAAATCTTGTTGGGTAGACCTTGGCAATTTGATATAGGGACTGTGCATGATGGTAAAAAGAATACATATGAATTTACATTTTGTGGGAAACGTATTATTCTATTACCCCTAGTTGAAAGTAAAGAAGCACAAAAAACTCCTGTAAAAGAAAAGACTAGTTTATTAACTGTCTCTGAGAGTGAATTCGTGAATGATATGAAAGAAGTTAATGAGTGCATGGTGTTGGCTGTTAAAGGCGTAATAGAGGATCAAAAATCTGAAATTCCTAAAGTGGTACAATCTATGTTAGTAGAGTTTGGGGATGTGTTTCCGGAGGAGTTACCCGACGGATTACCGCCTATGCGAAGTATTCAACACCATATTGATCTCGTGCCCGGGGCTAGTTTACCTAACTTACCGCACTATCGAATGAGCCCCAAAGAAAATGAGATTTTACAGAACCAGGTTGAGAGTTTATTGAAGACGGGAAAGATTCGTGAGAGTATGAGCCCGTGTGCAGTACCAGCCTTACTAACTCCAAAGAAAGATGGTAGTTGGCGGATGTGTGTAGACAGTCGAGCCATCAACCGAATAACTGTAAAGTATAGATTTCCAATTCCACGATTGAATGACATGCTAGATGCACTTGCTGGTTCTTGCATTTACAGTAAAGTGGACTTGAAAAGTGGGTATCATCAAATTCGAATTAGGCCAGGCGATGAATGGAAAACTGCATTCAAAATCAAGGAGGGATTGTACGAGTGGATGGTTATGCCATTCGGCCTTTCTAACGCACCCAGCACTTTTATGAGGCTCATGAATCAGGTTTTAAAACCGTTTATAAATAAATTTGTCGTTGTTTATTTTGACGATATTTTAATTTATAGCAAATCCGAAGAAGAGCACATTACACACTTAAGAATTATTTTCTGTACGCTGCGAGACAATCAACTATATGCCAACCTACGGAAGTGCGAGTTCATGACTTCGCATTTAATCTTCTTAGGGTTCGTAATTAGCGCTGAAGGTGTACGCACCGATGAGTCTAAAGTTAGGGCAATACGAGAGTGGCCTACTCCTAAAAACGTGTCTGAAGTACGAAGTTTTCATGGACTTGCGACTTTTTATCGCCGGTTCATTCGAAATTTTAGCACTATTATGGCTCCAATAACAGAATGCCTCAAGAAAGGAAAGTTTGAATGGAGAGAAGAAGCCGACACAAGTTTCGCCTTAATCAAAGAAAAGTTGTGTAGTGCTCCTATATTAGCATTACCGGATTTTGATAAGTTGTTTACTGTGGAGTGTGATGCATCGAATATCGGGATTGGGGCAGTGCTATCTCAAGAAGGTAAGCCTGTGGAATTTTACAGCGAAAAATTAAGCGAGGCTCGAAAAAAATGGAGTACCTATGAACAGGAATTTTATGCTGTGTACCGAGCACTTACACATTGGGAACATTACTTGATTCAACGCGATTTTGTGTTATTTAGTGACAATCAAGCGCTGAAATTTATTAATAGTCAGAAAAATGTGAGTAAGATGCATGTGGGATGGATCGAATACTTGCAGCGATTTACATTCACACTCAAACACAAATCTGGACAACAAAATCGAGTTGCCGACGCCTTGAGTCGGAGAAGTGAATTACTAATTATCCTAAAATCTGAAATAACCGGATTTGATTATCTTCAGGATCTATATGTAGATGATGATGACTTTAAAGATATTTGGGAAAAGCTTGAGTCAAAACAATCGGTGGAGGATTTCCATGTACAAGGAGGATATTTATTTCGAGGAAATCAATTGTGTATTCCACGTTCCTCTTTGCGGGAAAAGATCATACGTAATTTACATTCAGGAGGCCTCGGAGGACATGTAGGCCGCGACAAGACTATTCAATTAGCTGAGGCCCGATACTATTGGCCTCAATTAAAGAGGGATGTCGGAAAATTTGTGCAGCGCTGTCCGATATGCCAAACAGCAAAGGGGCGATCGCAAAATACTGGATTATATACTCCACTACCCATTCCAGAGAATATTTGGGAGGATTTATCAATGGATTTTGTGTTGGGTCTTCCGCGGACTCAACGAGGTATGGATTCGGTGTTTGTTGTTGTTGATAGATTCTCAAAAATGGCGCACTTTATTCCTTGTAAGAAGACATCGGATGCGAGTCATGTTGCTGATTTATTTTTCAAAGAAATTGTGCGTTTACATGGTGTTCCCAAAACAATAACATCTGATCGGGATGTGAAATTTTTGAGCCATTTTTGGAGAACTTTGTGGAAGAGGTTTGATACTTCGTTACAGTATAGTACCACAGGTCATCCACAAACGGATGGTCAAACAGAGGTTGTAAATCGCTCTTTAGGGGATTTAATTCGATGTATTTCAGGAGATAAACCAAAGCAATGGGATGGTGCATTAGCTCAGGCTGAGTTTGCATATAATAGCACAACAAATCGTTCAACTGGAAAACCACCATTTGAGATTGTGTATACTAAGACCCCACAGCTTCATCTTGATCTTGTCACTATGCCTAAGCTGCCCGGATCTAGTGTTGCTGCGGATAATATGGCTAATCGAGTTCACAATGTCCACGAACAGGTACGTCAAAGTTTGGAAGCTGCTAACAAGAATTATAAAACTGCCGCTGATAAACATCGTAGGGTGAAGGTGTTTCAAGAAAGTGATTTGGTTATGGTACATCTACGAAAAATTAGATTTCCAGTAGGCACCTACAACAAGTTAAAAAAGAAAAAAATTGGTCCGTGTAGAATAGTGAAAAGGGTAGGAGACAATGCCTATATAGTTGATTTGCCTGAAGACATGAACATTTCATCGACTTTCAACGTTGCGGATCTTTCCGAGTATCACCCATCGGATGAATTGTTATACCCGGAATATAACTCGGGGACGAGTTCTTATCCGGACGGGGAGATTGATGTAGAACATGAAGCCAATATATTTCTAAAAGGGTTTGAAAGGGGAAAGTGAAGAATAAGGGCATTGTTCAGCTCGTCTACTGTTTTTTTTTCATATTTCAGTTTATTTAGAGTTTGTTAAGTTTTAATTAGTTCTAGTGTTTTAGCAGTTCTAATTAATTAAGTATTAGTAGTTAGTTGGAATTCCTAAGTGAATAGGTTTCCTAGTTCAATTAGAATAGGACTCTAGTTCTTTATTTATTTAAACTAGCTTATGTTTGTTTTTCCCCAGAATTTTGATCAATAATATTCTGAAGTTCTTAGTTTTTTTCCGTGAGTGTTACATAATCTTTAAGTTTTAAGGACGTGCTCTTTAAAATTCTTAATTCTATTGCTTCCGCTACATCAGAAAGAAGTTTGGTTTTGAATGTTAGATACCTTGTGTCCATTTGTGTGTCAAGTGACTACACTTGGCGAGTATTGGGCTGAGTGAAATTGGTAGCTTGGAGGTGTGGTCCAGCCCGATTGGGTTTTGCTGGATCGAATGTGCATTGGGTTGTTGTGTACCTTCAAAGAATGGCGAAAGCACAAGGTGGTGTTGGCTGAGCCCAATTAGCAGCGGGCTGGGGTGTATGGAGCCGAAGTGGGTCGAGATTTGGTAAACGACATTTAGAGCATGTTTTCTTATGATAGGGTTATTTATTCTAAATCTCTGTTTTATCTTCTATTCCATATATTTATAGCTACAGTAAAACCTCTATAAATTAATAAACTCTCTAAAATAATAAAATCTTCCGATCTCGATTTGAGCCTTTGTAAAAAATCATCAAATTCGATAAGATAATAAGATAATAATTTTTCAGAAAATCCCTTTATAAATATTAGGTCCCATTAAAACTCTAAATTAATAATTTATAAATATTACAATGATAAATATTATGGTAATTTGCTAAAATATGAATTTATTGTTACTTGATTTTTCTTAAAATTTAAATCAAATTGAATTTCATCCCTAAACTTTTTAATTGCAGCCAAGAGTTCCGGTGTCGAGTTCTCTAGCTGCAACAAAAAAATTTGAAGAGTTGTCGCGCTCAAAGCTCCTTTCTCGTACTGGTTCCTACGACATTGAATCATCTTCAGCTTCATCATTAGTAGGATATTCAATAATTTCAGCAACAATTTCCTCTCATATGTGTATCATTGTATATTTAAGTAGTTCCAATGAATTGATACATGCGTCCATGAATATAATAGTTAATTGTATACAATGAATTGATAATACATGAATATATTTAATTAGTTACAAAGAATTGGTTGATGCATGAATATAATCAATGAAACATATATGAATTCATTTATTTTCAATACATATGTACTAAATTTGCTAATTTAAAAAGTCTCTCTTTTGATTAATAAAATATTAATTTATCGATAAATTAATATCTCTTTAAATTAATAAAATTTCATGGTCCCAAGGTTATTAATTTATAGAGGTTTTATTGTATTTGACATATGTAGTTAACAATTGCACTTATTAAGAAATGACTAACATGTGTAAATATTTTGACACGTGTCAAATATCTAAATACGAAATATAACATATAAAATAGAAGATGAAACATTATGTAAAATAGAAAATCCCATCCCGTTTTCTCCATGCCCCCTATCTGAAGTGGTGCCTTTTCTCAGAAGTGTGTGTGTAAGTTGGAGGGTACATACTTTTCGACAATGTGTCTTGATACAAGTTGCGAGAAATATTTCATGTCGTTGATTATAGTGAGATTCACAGAATCTTAATTGAAAAGGCGTGAGATTCTGAGTCGTCAGATTCTATATACGATTCTCAATACGTGAAATGTAATTAACGTTACAAAAGAATTTATTGATATCTTTAACTTAATATAATACCCTAGCCTTTAGAATTACTATCTACGTGAATATGGTAAGAGATATTTACTTTGCATTATTTTTAACGAGATAATATTTTAAGGTTAAAAAACGTGATTCTTATTTATTAAATAACTAAATAATTAGGCAATCATGCTAGAAAAGGCAAAATCTCAAATGTTTATAATAAGATTAATTATTTATCGAAGAATAATTGATCCCACTTTAAAATAGTTTTCCAAGATTAAGATAGATCCTTTCAGTTGTCAATTTAAATAAAATAAATGGATTACTTGTAAGATTATGGTAGTTGCTAAATTGAATAAAATAAATGATGCTTTTACACGTTATCTCATTCTTGTCAAGATAGAGCAGTCGGGGGCAACTCCTGGTAGAGTTGGTAAGGGCATTTGAACTTGTGACCTAGGTCACGGGTTCGAATCCCACTGTGGAAATGCCTATTGTCTTCTCTACTGTGAGCTTGTCAGCTATGGGCAACCTAAGCTGGTTTACCTCTCTTGTGTGGTTTGCAGGCTATTGCACAAGAGCGGGGTTTACCCAGTGCGCACCTAACGGTAGCGGCTGCGGGTTCCCTTGTCATCAAAAAAAAAAGACTAAGGCTCCGTTTGTTTGACAGGGAATGGAATCTAAAGTGAGAATAAGATTTCTGGTAATTTGATTACTAGAAATCTGATTCCATTAATAGTGTTTGCTTGTCTACAAAAAAATGGGTAAGGAAGGATATATATATTTTTTTCCTTTTTTATGTTTAGTTGAAACACATATACTAAAGAATGAAATCTAAAATTAAAGACTTTGACTTAAATACACTTATTTTAAACCATATTTGTATAATCTAACTATAACTTTTCATCCATAGTAAAATATTTGATATTATATATACATAAGTGTATATACACACACATATATATATTTAATTTGGTTAAATATAAAAAATAAATAAGATAACAATTTGGTTCAATTGCATTATCCTCTTTTAGAAAAAAAAAATTATTAAATTGAACATGCTTATTTTTTATTTACATATTGTTTGACTTTTAAAAAATTGATACATATATGAATTTTTCATATACCAATGCATTGATAATTATTTTAAGTCGGAAACATATTATTGTTAATAAATAAAATATATTAATCATATGTAACCAACAACTATTTCAAAAGTACTATCACAAAAACAGCATAGCAATTTTTCAATTTTATTCAATAAATAAATATCAAATAAAATGAAATTATGATCTATTTTGACAATAAAAATATTCTAAATAAATTAAAAATACGAAACTATTTCTTCATAAATAATAACTTAAATGAAATGAAAAAATAAATAACAATTTTTGTTAATTTTGTATTATAATTGATATAGGGGTAGTAATGGCATTAAAATAATGTATTTATGATTACCTTGATATGGTAATCACATTACCTCCAATAAATAAGGTATTGTGATTCCCTTATTTGAGATGATAATTCCCATATTTTGGGAATTAGATTGCATTCCATAATCTCAAATAAAAAATGCCAAACAAGGTTATTTAATTTTTGGGAATCATATTCCCTATTTTGATTCCATTCCCTTGACAAACAAACGGAGCCTAAGAGTAGTCGTAATATGTGATTTTTAAGTTATACAAATATATTTTAATTTTGGACTTGGTGGGCCCTGTGAAATTTATGTGGTTCATGAGAATTTTGGAAATCCTGCCAGCCAATGAGATAAAAGAATTTGATCCGGTGTGGGTCATACTATATATTATCCTAAAGCTGGTTTATTTTCTTTAATATAATATTATAATATTTATTAGAATAAATTATGACAAAAGCAATAGTGAATATTGGACTTGGGGCGAGGCTGCACATGGCTTCATAATGGTCCAATAATAGGAAAAAGATAGGAAAATTGGTTTTTTATATTACGTTCTTATTAGTTATTTCCATAGGTGTCTCAATTTTTTCTTATAATATATACTTGATTGTGAATATTATATTATTATATATCGATTATGCATTACATAAAATGGGATTTGATAATAAAATAAAAGATTCCACATGTCAATATTGATAACTCTCAAAAATGCATATCTCTTCACTTCAACGCTCACCCACTTCTTGTTATCAATATTACCTTACTATCTATTTCTTTTTTGCTACTAAAGGGCATAAAAATTGAGTTTAATACACTTATTTATGGTTCTAAGTATTATCGACTTGATATCAACTATCTTTTAAATTTTTTGATTAAATTGTTTTATTATTTAAAAACAAAAATTAATTGTACTCATGATGCATGAACCAAAATCCTTGTGCCAACCACATCAAACGTAAGTTATCTTTAGGCTACGTTTAGAAATAGTTGGAACTTGAAATTTAGGCTCATTCTTCGAAGCTACTAAAAACTTCGAATCTCATGTAATTCCTTTTTAATATTACTTACGTAGATCCAATTTCTATTCTATTTTTGTATATAATGCTATTTATGAGTTCGGATATGTATATATGCTTCTACACCTCAAGAGAACATATTGAATATTCTACTTTTAGAGTTTAGTATTTTAATAATTCACGAAAATAATTGTAGTCACTATTAAGTATATATCAATTTTTATAGAGGTAATTATAAATTTTATAAAAATACTACACATCCCTACATAAATATTAGTAATATATTGATTTTTAATATAAATTCTGAAAAATCTTGCAATAGTATCATTTATATATTATAAAAACTAATTTAAATAATTACGCGTATAATACATATACAGTTTGACCTGGTTTTCTATCATTTTACTATACAAACTCGTACTAAAAATTACAAATTTTCGTAAAGGGACTATTATAATTTCGAGTAATGCTATATACCACCGTTTTTTCACCTCCCCTTGATTTAGAAAGTGTGAATATATTGAATTCAATTGAATTAATTAAATCCAAATGAATATTTACTAATAATAGAAGGAGTGAAAAATCGGTGGTATGAAAACGGTGGTATATATCATTACTCTATAATTTCAAGTACTATCAGTATAATGCAGTTTCAGACAATCATTGAAACTCCTAAACAAAAGTTCATTACAACACAAACAGAAAATTGCACTACAAAACTGATGACAAGTAACAATACATTGATCAAAAACAACAGTCATAATTCCCTACGAAATATATATACACACAATCATCGTTTCATCTTGTGTTGCAGAAATTTAGTTAAATTAACAACAAAAGTTCCATTAATAACTTGGAACAACACCATAAGATGGCTCACCGGCAATAAAGGATTCGACTTCAAGCTCTGAACGCTTAGCAAATCTTCCTTTGATTCTTGGCCTCGTCTCAGCATACGCCTTTCTTGATGCATATCGAATGGTCTTTTCGAATTTTCTGTTCTTTCTTTTCTCTCTGTACCTTAATACCCTTGCTTCTCTGTCCATCCCCGAGACGGGGATAGGGATAGATTCGTCCTTAATGAAATTGTTTGATACATCGGCCATGGCTATGAAGGTGTTTGATACATCGGCCATGGTGTTGTGGTCCGGGACAACGCCCACGTCCATCGAAGAAGAAGATACCTGTTTATAATTATAAGCAATGAATTAATATTGAGTAGATTTAGGGGGTTTGATTAATTAGCTTATATTCAGTTATTCATTTGATTTTATACTTCATTTTTAAATTCTAATGTGCACTAGTAATAAGAAAGTTAGCTAAAACCCTAACCATAGTTCTTGAATAGAAAAATAAAGCTAATTAGCTAGCCCTAACCCTAGCCATAATTTCGGAATTGAAAATAAGTGTTCAATTGTATGATTATGTAGATATAATATCTACAGATTTTGTTGTTGAAGAAGAAACTAGACCTTTGTGAGCTGTGTAATTAACTCAAAGTTCCATTTTTTTTTTTAAATCTCTTATCTTCATAAGAGTAAATTTACTTCAACTCAGCCTAGGGACAAAATTTCAGTTTAATTAGCTCATCTCACCATTAAGCGGATTCGATACATAATTAATTAGCAAACAGAAAACTCAATCATACCTAGAAAAATAGAATGGAAAACGAAGGATTAAGAACTTACACTTTGGCTAATGGATTGTGAAGTGAAATTGTACAAAAACGGCTTAGATCCAGGATAATCAACCTCATACGTCGGATATCCATCAGCGACCGGACCTGGATACTGACCCGATCCAAACTCATTCTTACTCTGCACCGGCACAACACCATCCGAATTATACTGCACCTTCTGCTCATCAACAACAACATGATTGTGCACCTTCTGCTCACCCGCGATCAAATCTAGATCCAGATACGGTTCCATTTCACTAAACAAATACTCCGCCGATTTATACTCCGGCGTTCCAGATTCCTCCTCATCCAGCTTGCTGTTCGGGTCCGGCAGCAGCCACGACGCCGCCTCCGCCTCCTCCTCGGAGCATTCCCCCGCCGCCTCCGCGACAGAGTGTGAGGTTTTCGCGGCGGAAACGGCGTCGTAGAACGGAACTACGGCAACGCGCTCGTGGCGGCGCGCGAGCGGATTGGCGGTGTGTATGTCGCGATCACACGTGACGCAGAGCGCCGCCGCGTCGGCCTTGCAGGTGACGGCGGCCGGAGCCTGCTCGCAGACCTCGCAAATCCAGACGCGCGCGTGGCGCGACGCGAGCTTGTTCGCGGCGTGGATCTTGGCGTCGCAGGCCATGCAGAGGAAAGCTGAATCAGCGCGGCAGAACACCGCGGACGGCGACGCTTTGCAGGAATCGCACATCTTCGCCGTTAAATTCCAGGTTTCTGCCACCATTTTTATCGCTCTACAATTTGTTTAATCTTCGTTTAAAGTGAGAAATATAAATCCTTTGTTCAAGTAGTAAAGATGATGGGTTAAGTATAGGGGGGGATATCTAGGGGTTGGCCAATGACGTGTGGACAGATGGCTTAATCTTAGCCAAATGAAAATAAAGAATTTTGTCGTTTAGTGATCAAGGTGGAGCCCACATAGAGCGCGTGAAGTTTTTAGGGCTTGTTTGGGGGTATGGCTTATTGGCAACCAAGAGGTCAAAAAACAAAGTGCTTGTAATGGACGTGGGTGGGTCCTACTAATTATGGTTGGGGACATTTTGGGGAATATAATTATATTGGTCCAATATTTAGCTGGAATTATATGTACTTGGTAGGGTTGGTTTGGGTTGGTTTGGGATGAAAATGCTGTGAGATTTCTAATGTGTTGTGAATGGATAAATTACATAGCACTCCTTATTTTACTACTAATTAAATAAATATTTGTAAATTTTGATAAATTATAATTGGATTCCCTTAAGGGGTTTCTTTATAAAATTTATAAGGGTGAAAATGTAAGAATATTTTAATGTAAAGGGATATAATTGTAAATACATTTATTCGAGGAGATTTAATATAATTTCAAAAAAGATCAATTTTATTTTTAGTGTAGTGAGGAGATCTTTTGATAATTTCCTCTAAGGCCAAATGTTTTTCTAGGGGTTGTATATTGTTTGAAGTAGATCAAGGTTGGTGTTCGGTGAAATTATAGCTCGTTTTATTTTATGATTTGAGGAGGCAACGAGTTCAATAACAATGTTAAAATAAATTTTTGGAGGAGGAAATTATGAGCTCCCAAATAATATATACATGCCCAAAATATTTAATTAGCGGTTGATTGGTATGTTAGTTGTGTTACAATTATTAAACCAATCAATCGTTTTGAAATTGATGGGTAATAATATCAAATCACTAGACTTATTTAAAAAATTTCGAACCTTGACGATTTTCGAGTGGTAAGCTCAATTTGAATGATTCAGGCGAGTTTATGCATGTAAGTTATACATACGGTAATACTATAAAATTCAACAATTGAAATATAAGAATGAACACTCTTGAAGATTTAATTTGTACATATATTACAACTAGTATGAACGGAGACATCAAATATCTCATGAAAATTATTTATCCAAGAGCACACAAGATCATATAGAAAATTGGAAAGAAAATGTACAATGTAAGAATATGACATTGATTTAATCCTTTGATGTTGATAAGTAATGATAGTGATTTCATATTGATCACATTTCAACTCAATACTTGGTCCTCTTTAATTTGGCTTGGCTTCACTTCACTTTCAATATTTGATAGCAATTTCAATTTTTATGAATGTATTATTTAAATAATAACGACAGTTTTCTAATAAGTCGACTGATTCTATAACTAGTAGATAATAGGTGCGATGCATGTGAAATATTTGATATCGTGAAGAAAATTCATATGTACAGATGTTAAATATAAAAATGTTATATTTTCAAATTTTCATTAATAATCTAACAAATTACAAGAAAATTTAACAAAATTTAACTTATTTATCATTAAAAGAAAGTAAATTACATAGGGATTTATTAAGTAAATCAAAAAGAAATACCTAGACACATTTATAATAGAAATACATCTCCATTTTCCCTAAACCAGTATTGACCCATTGTTTTCAAAAGTTTTTTGTAATTGATTTTCAAATAAGAACTTGATATTGGGTCATCAAAAGTTTGTTACGTATTTTATAATATGCACCCCAATGTATTCTAGGTCCTCAAATTATATACAATGATATTATCATTTCATTTTATAATTTAATAGTATCGACTTTAAGTGACAAGAAATAAACCCCTACAACAATTAATTCAGATCTGCTTATGAAAGCCATGACCTCAATAACTGTGCCAAAATCTATAAAGGCCAATAGTGGAGTAATTTTTGGAATTTTGCTTATATCATTCACAGCCCTTCATAATTTGAAATAGACTTTTTGTTATTTTCTTGATAAACCTCATTTTTACGCAATTTTCATTCCTTCATTCAACACGTTTATTATAGAATTGCATCATATTTTTCATCCCGCAAATGCGTTTAATGTTACTTTTGAGTGCCGTAGGAAATTTCTATGTTGCAAGAGAAAAATACCAATTATAGGCTAAAATCGAGAACGAGTTGATTGGAAGCTGGAAATACAAGGCGTACAGGCGCCGTTCAAACTCGCGTACAAGCGCCACTTCACAAGGCGTACGTACGCCGTGTTAAATCGAGTACAAACAACGAGGGCAGAGATTTTTGGCCATCTCGCGTACAAGCGCCGGATAAGGCGGCGTACAAGCGCCGTTCAAGGCGGCGTACAAGCGCCGTTCAAGGCGGCGTACAAGCGCAGTATTAGTCGGCGTACAGGCGCGCGCTAATTACAGTCTAAACGCGGAAAAGCCCATATTCAGCCCAATTTCGGATTTATGTTTTAGATTAGGTATAAATACCCCCTCCGAACATTGTTTTAGGGTTCGAACTTTATTTTTCTTGAATTGAGTTGAAAAGATTGGAGATCGAGAGACGAGATTCAAGGATTATTGTAAACAGTTTATTCGACAACGGGTTTTATCGAAATTATCTTCTTTAATCTCTTTGAATTCTTGTCGTTTATGATGTTTACATTATTAATTGTTTATTGTTTCTTCGTATCTATGGAGTAATTCATATTATTCTGGAACCGAGAATAGCCCGATAATATGTTATCGATATAGATTATAGAATCGTTGATTTTACATCGCGTATGCTTATGATTTGCTTTCTTGATTATTAATGCTTGTGAATTTGCTGGCCACATATTTGCATGATCATAGATATTAGGTGAAAATTCTGAAAGGTGACATCTATATCAGAACCCTAGAATTCAAACCTAGGATCCTAAATCACGAAAGTAGTTTTAGGTCTTTTGAGGAATCGATACACTATCATAGAGATTAATGAGTCTGAGTTTAGTCTAATCATCACGAAAATAGTTGATTAATTAGCTTGGGTATATTGTTATGCTTCGACAGAAGGTAGCGAGTACAATAGGATAGTGTCCTTCATAAGTAGCGGTCGTAACTTCATCGGTAATATAATAGAGTCGATAATATTTATCGTGGTGAACCCTAATTCCGGAATTTCCAATCATATATAACTCGAATCAATTTACTTGCTTTTGGTTTAGTTTTCTTTACAACTATCTCGTATTTTTATTAGGCTTAGATTACTGATAAGTGATAGATTGATACTTGATTATTCGGTCTTCGTGGGAACGATATCTTTTGTACTGCACCGAAGCCGTGCGCTTGCGGTTTAGGCACATCAAGTTTTTGGCGCCGTTGCCGGGGACTTGAATAGTCAATATTAGTTTTTATCAGATTTTAGTGAGACTAAGCCATATTTTATTTTATTTTTAGTTTTTAATTTTTATTTCTCTGTTTTATTTCAGGTTTTCGATTTTTCCTTGTATGCGAAGTAAGCTCGATTTCGTACCTGATCCAGAAATCGAGAAAACCTTTCGTGCTAGGAGAAAGCTACAAAAACTGAAACAAATTCAACTGAATCAAGCAGCAATGGCAGAACCAAACGCAAACGCGATTCCAAACGCTAACGCAGATGCAAATGTTAATGCAAATCCCAACGCGAGATGTCTTAAGGATTTTGCAGCGCCGAATGCACAGACACTTCACTCCAGCATTGCCAGGCCTACTGTAGAGGCCAACAATTTCGAGCTCAAGCCATCCCTTCTGCAAATGGTTCAGCAGAATCAGTTTGGGGGTGCACCTACTGAAGAGCCGAATCTCCACTTGTCCATGTTTTTAGAGTACTGCGATACTCTGAAGATGAACGGGGTTTTCCAGGACGCCATCAGATTGAGATTGTTTCCGTTCTCACTGAGAGACAAGGCGAGAGCTTGGCTACATTCCTTACCGACTGGTTCGATTAGAACATGGGATCAATTGATGCAGACATTTTTAGCGAGATACTTTCCACCGAGCAAGACTGCACAACTGAGGAATCAAATCACTACTTTTGCTCAGAAGGATGGTGAATCACTTTATGAAGCCTGAGAACGATTCAAAGACCTTTTACGGCTGTGCCCACATCACGGGTTAGAGAAATGGCTCATAGTGCATACTTTTTACAACGGGTTGATCTATACCACGAGGATGTCAGTCGATGCAGCAGCTGGAGGAGCTCTGATGAATAAGGGTATCGATGAAGCCTACGACTTAATCGAAGACATGGCATTGAATCACTACCAATGGTCTAGCGAAAGATCGACTCCACAGAAAACGCCAGGTAAGTACGATATTGATGCCATTACTTTACTTTCTGCACAAGTAGAGGCTATGTCTAAGAAGCTTGATTCGATGAATATGCATGTTAATTCTGTTACTACCCCACCCCCTATGTGTGAAATATGTTGTACAATTGGTCATGTTACATTAGAGTGTCAATTTGCTAGTATACCAACCGATCCCTCTATAGAACAAGCCAATTATGTGAACAACTTCAACCAAAAGAACGACCCGTTTTCAAACACTTTTAACTCTGGTTGGAGGAATCACCCAAATTTTTCATACAAGCCGACTCAAAACGCAGCCCCACCATCTAATTTTAGACCACCACCGGGATTTCAACAAAAGCCTTTCAATCCTGTTCCACCACAGAAATCGAACCTAGAGTCACTTCTTGAGGGTTTCGTAGTAGCCCAGACTAAGCAAAACGAAGTAGTAAATGATGCAATTAAGCAACTAGCAACTAAGGTCGATTCTTTAGCAACCCATAACAAAATGCTAGAAACTCAAATTGCACAACAGGCTAGTAACTCGATTAGGACTTCTGGTTCGTTTCCCGGTCAACCCGAGACAAATCCTAAGGAACATTGTAAGGCTATTACTTTAAGAAGTGGTACTAATTATGAAGGTCCTAAGATGCCTACAGATGTGAGTCAAACTGAGTTAACTGATAAGTTAGAAAAAGAGAAAACGCCTAGCCCTGACAGCTCAACAGATAAAACGAACGAAGTAACTGAAAAAGAGCCTGTCTATGTACCTCCACCACCATATGAACCACCCGTACCTTTTCCTCAACAATTAGCTAAGGCAAAATTAGATAAGCAGTTTGGAAAGTTTTTAGATGTTTTGAAAAAGCTATACATTAACATTCCATTTACTGATGCACTTGCACAGATGCCATCATATGCTAAATTTTTGAAGGAAATTCTCTCTAACAAACGAAAACTTGAAGATTATGAAACCGTGGCTTTAACTGAAGAGTGTAGTGCATTAATTCAAAATAAATTGCCTCCTAAGCTTAAAGACCCCGGTAGTTTTTCGATTCCATGTGTGATAGGTAACGTTAGTTTTGATCATGCATTGTGTGACCTAGGCGCTAGCGTTAGCCTTATGCCTCTTTCGGTTTCACGTAAGTTAGAGATGGGTGAGTTAAAACCTACTACGATTACTCTGCAATTAGCTGATAGATCTGTGAAGTATCCGGTAGGTATGCTAGAAGATGTACCGATTAGAGTAGGAAAATTTTTCATTCCTGCTGATTTTGTTGTTCTAGAGATGGAGGAGGATTCTCAAATCCCCATCATACTTGGTAGACCGTTCTTAGCCACAGCTGGTGCTATTATAGATGTTAAGAACGGTAGACTATCATTAAAAGTCGGGGACGAGAAGGTTGAATTTAATTTGGCTAAAACTGTTACTTACCCTTCTCTTGAGAATTCTTGTTGTAGAGTTGATCAGGTGGACTGGCTAGTTCAAGACAAGCTCACGAAGTACTTATGCAGTGATCCATTGGAAGCTTGCCTAGTGAACAACGGTACAACGGACGATGAAGACGAAGCCATTGCTGATATTGCTCGTCGCCTCGAGGGAAATCCACCGGTTCCAGTCAATGCCATTGGAGAAAAGGAGTTGAGCAAAGATCCGAAAGAAAGTAAAGAATCCAACTCAATACCCCAGGTAGAACTAAAACCACTTCCCTCGACACTCAGGTATGAATTTCTCGGCCCTAATTCTATGTATCCTGTGATTGTGAATGCTGATTTAAGTAGGGAAGAGATCGATAAATTGCTTAGAGTACTTAGGTCACATCAAAAAGTCATAGGCTATACCATAGACGATTTGAAAGGGATTAATCCATCGTTTTGCATGCATAAAATTTTGATGGAAGATGATTTTAAACCTTCTCGAGAACACCAACGTAGATTAAATCCTACTATGCAGGATGTAGTTAGAAAAGAAGTTTTAAAATTGTTAAATGCTGGAATTATCTATCCTATTTCTGATAGTAAGTGGGTAAGTCCGGTACAAGTAGTCCCTAAGAAAGGAGGAGTGACTGTAGTGAGAAACGAGAAAAACGAGTTAATTCCTACTAGGACAGTCACCGGGTGGAGAATGTGTATAGATTATAGAAAATTGAACACTGCAACTCGAAAAGATCACTTTCCCCTTCCCTTTATTGATCAAGTACTTGAAAGGTTAGCTAATCATTCGCACTTTTGTTATCTAGATGGGTATTCAGGGTTTTATCAAATTCCTATCCACCCTAATGATCAAGAAAAAACCACATTTACATGTCCTTATGACACTTATGCTTTTAGGAGAATGCCTTTTGGTTTGTGTAATGCGCCTGCTACTTTTCAACGTTGCATGATGGCTATATTTTCTGATTTAATTGAGAACATTATGAAAGTATTTATGGATGACTTTTCTGTATATGGCACCACTTTCGATATTTGTCTGTCTAATCTTTCTCGAGTGTTGCAGAGATGTGGAGAAGTCAATTTAGTTTTAAATTGGGAAAAATGCCATTTTATGGTTAGGGAAGGCATCGTATTAGGCCACCTCGTATCTGAACGAGGGATTGAAGTTGATCAAGCAAAGCTAGAAGTAATCGAGAAGTTGCCGCCACCTACCTGTGTGAAAGACGTTCGGAGTTTTTTGGGCCATGCCGGTTTTTACCGGAGATTCATTAAGGATTTTTCTAAGATTACTAAGCCCTTAACTCATTTACTTGCTAAAGATGTCTCTTTCGATTTCGATAATGATTGTCTTGATGCTTTTCGCAGGTTGAAGGAAGCACTTGTTACCGCTCCTATCGTCCAACCGCCGGATTGGAATCTGCCCTTTGAGATCATGTGCGATGCAAGCGATTTCGCTATTGGGGCGGTATTGGGCCAAAGAAAGGATAAGAAGATGCATGTCATCTATTATGCTAGTAGGACACTAGACGAGGCTCAAATGAACTACGCTACCACCGAGAAAGAATTATTGGCTGTAGTATTCGCTTTCGACAAGTTTCGTTCGTATTTGGTGGGTTACAAAGTCATAGTTTATACAGATCACTCCGCAATCAGGTATCTGTTGAGTAAAAAAGACGTAAAGCCGAGACTTATCAGATGGATACTACTATTGCAAGAGTTCGATCTTGAGATCCGAGACAAAAAGGGGATAGAGAATACCGTGGCCGATCATTTATCTCGACTTAGAGAGGATGAGAATAAAGAAGCCCTGCCGATAGACGATTCATTCCCCGATGATCATCTCTATTCAGTGGCTAAGATAGATGCACCGTGGTACGCTGATTACGTAAATTACTTAGCCTGTAAGATCTTACCACCCGACTTCAGTTATCAGCAAAAGAAGAAATTCTTCGTTGATCTTAAGCATTATTATTGGGATGAGCCTCTTCTCTTCAAGCACTGTACCGACGGAGTATATAGGAGATGTATACCGGAAGATGAGATGGTAAGCGTCATGACTCACTGTCATAGTTCACCATATGGGGGTCATGCTAGTAAGTCCAAGACGGTAGCGAAGATTCTTCAATCTGGATTTTATTGGCCTACATTGTTCAAAGACGTTCAAGATTTCGTTAGTGCATGCGATCATTGTCAAAGAACGGGGAATATATCGAGGCGTAACGAGATGCCTATGAATACAATTCTAGAGGTTGAGATTTTTGATGTTTGGGGAATTGATTTCATGGGGCCATTCCCGTCGTCGTGTGGTAACAAGTTCATACTTGTAGCGGTGGATTATGTCTCGAAGTGGGTTGAAGCGATCGCCTCGCCAACAAATGACTCGAGAGTGGTAACTCGACTGTTTAAAAAGGTTATATTTCCTAGGTTCGGTGTGCCAAGAGTAGTGATCAGTGACGGAGGCACTCATTTTACGGAGCGCCAATTCGAAGCTTTACTTACCAAGTATGGGGTTACACATAAAGTCGCCACACCATATCACCCCCAAACTAGTGGTCAAGTAGAAGTTTCGAATAGAGAGATCAAAGTAATCCTCGAAAAGACTGTCTCGAAATCAAGAAAAGATTGGTCTCTCAAGCTAGACGATGCATTATGGGCTTATCGCACCGCATTATCTTATTAAAAAACAGAGTGCTCTCCGAATTTTGTGTCCAACTATAGTTATAAATAAAGTAGAGTCCCAATTCTATTACTGCTTTTATAATATTGAAAAGCTACTTCAGCATGCACTTAACTGGATTTCATTTCCGTTTCTAAATTATATTTGTTTCCTGCATGTGTGATTTCAGTCTGGTGTACGTATCCATGGTGCACCAATGCCGGCTTGTTTGAAATCTGAGTTAAACTTATGTATAGTTTTTAGGATGTGATTTTTTTCTGAAGGTGCTAAAATGGTGTTTCATGTCTGTTTAATTTATCCCGAGAATAGGGTTGTCTCAGCAGGGAATCAACTAGCAAGAACTCTGGCAAATCTTGTCATTTACCGGTAGAACTCGAGCATAAGGCATATTGTGCCATTAAAGCTCTAAACTTCGATCTAAAAGACGCTGGTGAGCGAAGAATGTTACAGTTGCACGAGCTTGACGAGCTACGACTTGATGCATATGAGAATGCGCGAATCTACAAAGAGCGAACAAAGAAGTGGCACGACAAACAGATTCACAGACGAGAATTTAAGAAGGGCGATCTCGTGTTATTATTCAATTCACGTCTGAGACTGTTTCCGGGCAAATTACGATCAAGGTGGTCGGGGCCATTTGTAGTCGAAACAGCATATCCATTCGGAGCTGTTGATATTTGGAGCGAAGGAACGGGAGTTTTCAAGGTTAATGGGCAAAGGCTCAAGCATTACATCGCGGGCGAACCGATCGAAAAAGCTATCACGTCGAGCCTTCGCGACGCTCGATCAAACACAACGAATTAAGCATGGTAACGTCGAGCTAAAGACGTAAAACAAGCGCTTTTTGGGAGGCAACCCAAACAGTATCCTTTATTTTATTTATGTTTTTCTTTCCCTTTTGTTTTTACGTTTGGTATCTTCTTTAAAAAAAAAAAAAAAAAAAATTCGAGTTTTGTATTGCGTACGTGCGCCGAGTAAATCGGCGTACAAACAACGGAGGCAGAGTTTTTTGTAGCATCCGCGTACGTACGCGAAATCACATGGCGCCTGTACGCCGAAATACACGGCGTACGTACGCCGTGTAAATCGGCGTACAATCAACGAGGCCAGAGATGTTTTAAGCTTCCGCGTACATACGCAAGAATTGAACAGCCTACAAGAAGCAACAAAACTCGATCAGCTACGAAGATTCAAGCACTATATCATCACTTTGGTAAGAATAGCTAAGACCCTACTACGAATTTTCAATTTTAGATTGCAAAATTAGGGTTTGCAAATTGGGCTCGAATCATTGTGAGACTTGGGGATATTTTTAGTTTGTTTTGCTCCCGAGTGAATTGGATGTGAACTAGTGCATTGACATTGGATTGAGGATTATTGAATTAGGGTTTATGCAAAGATATTGGGCGAAAATTGGGAATTTTTGATTCGATTCGCTTGAATTATTGAATACCCTGTTTTGAACTGTGAATTGAGAACTTGGGGAATTGCTATTTGGTTGAGTTGATTGAAGTGATGAGTTTTTGATTTGGTTTGAATTGAAGCATATTGTTTCATTGTTGCATTCCGGGTTAGAATTATCGTTCATTGTTTGGTATTGGACATTTGCTTCGGGTTATTTGAGTTGTGGATTGTTGAAACTTCGGGTTTCGGTCGAACTAGTTCCTTATTTGGATTGAATTGGTTGGTATTGCATTTGGCTCGTCTATTTGCTTTGGTTTGATTGCATTGTCGAGGACTTGAACATTGACAAAGCGCCGTTACTCCGCCGAAATTTGGAAAAAATGGTTAGGACGAAGAATCCGTCTAAGGGTAAGGGTAAAGCTCCAGCGAGCTCCTCTCGAAATCGAACCGAGGAACAGGAAACAGTTAGAACGGTAAGGTTTGAAACACCGGAAACTGAAAAGACTTGGCGACGTTTAATATCGCACAAAATATTCAAAGAACGCGCCTTTATATTTACCAAACCGACAGCAATACGGGCTACTGCCACAGCTTACCGATGGCAAGGATTCTCGACCCCAATACCGAAAATCAATGTCACGTGGGTTCAAGAATTCTATGCGAGTTGCGTTGAAGACGAAAAATTATACGGGCCAAACAGGAACAGATTAACAGCCGAGGTCCGGGGCATCGAGGTAAACTTTGCTGAACACATCATACGACGCTTACTAGACTTGCCAAACGTCGACGCCCCCAGCGAATACTCCGAATTAGTGAGAAACCCGACCACACAATTAATAGACGATATTACAAAAACGGTGGCGACCGAAACTACCAAATGGATTAGAAATGAATCCACACTTAACCGAAACGACATAAACCCGGTAGCGTCATTCTGGTACGAGTTCATACGCTACCGGTTAATGCCCACAACGAATCGTTCTGAAGTAACACGCGCGCGGGCAACTCTGATTTATGCTATACTAAATGGGAAAGTGATACGAGAGACAAGCATAATCCTAGATACCATTCGCGACAATATCGCACGATTAACAGCCGACGTGGGACAGGATCCGGTGAAACGAAAGAGCCCATTGTTTTTCCCCGCGCTTATTCATAAATTATGCGAATACAGTGGAGTCCAAGTTCTTTCCGACGATCTTTTTGAGAATGCCGGCGATGACCTCGGCTATGATGATATCGTACGAGCCCCTCCGCAGAAACGAGCACGACAACTCGAGCCTTCCGATATACCCCAGACAGATGTAGGGACTAGCTCGAGTGCTCCTGCACCCCCTCCGGCAGATCCATACTATGACTTGCTTGCACAAATACAAACCGGCATCGCTGGGATTAACACTCGGATGGGCTTCATAGAGTCCGATATCACGGGATTTAGGACCGATATCACGGGATTTAGGACCGAAATGAGTACTATGCGGTCCGACATTACTGCTATTCGCGATTGGCAGCGCCAAGAGGATCTTCGGCGAACTCCGCCCCCAACCAACCCCACTGCCACCGACCCGGTCGACGATTTTATAGCCGGCATGGATTATGAGAATGCACCGACGGACGCTTAGAGACCATAGACCGCCCTTCGCCTCGCTTGGTTTTCTTTCTTTTTCTTTCCCTTTTTCCTTTTCTTTTTCCTTTCCTTTTACTGTTTTTAGTTTCTAGTTTACCTTTCGTTTTTAAGTCTTTATGTTTTTATGCTTTTATGTTTTTATGTTTTTCTATTTTAGACTTTAGGATGGAATGTAATGCCAAAGATGCTTAATCCAAAAGTCTGTTTCTTTTATCTAGTTCCAGTGTTGTGTTTCTCTACAGTCTCATTGATCCAATGCCTAGCAAAATCAGAACAATTGTCTCGACTCTCGCCAAGGTTATGTCCCTTTTTCCTTTTATGCATGCATACATAAATACACACGTTATCACATTAGGGACAATGTGCGATTTAAGTTTGGGGGTTGTTTATGGAAACATAACACTTTTACTATGAATTATAGCTTTATCTTTGTGATCGTCGTACAACGATTGACTAAGTGATATGTAAGCCTGACTTTTTAAATAAATATAACGCATGAACTTTTCTGTCGGTGATATCATCTGCTTAGTTACATTTTTCTGGCTAGTCACTAATACGTAGTAGTCCAAGGCATAGGAGTTGAATGGATCACCCGTTTTCGAAACACATAGGTAGTGGCTTCCAAGTTTACCAACTTAGAATCACGTCTTCTTTCAAAAAAAAAAAAAAAAAATGGATTAGTTCGTTCTGTGACCTTTGACACTTGAGTGATTAAGTGCGAAGGAGTCTCTTAAAACTTAACGCCCTATGGCTATCTAGCTTGGGAGTCGTTGACCCAAAGCTCGATAACGGGTGTCATAGAAAGTCTAAGAGAACGAACATTGCACAATCCTGACAAGTATGAGCTCGTTTGCATAAGTGACCTACGCTAAAAGCTCAATAATGTGAACCAGTTAGACCCTAATATCCGTTAGACTAGTTGGTATGGATGGACGCCGCTCAAATTGTGTTAGAAACGCCATTCGACTATAATGCTTAAAGATGGCATTATTCAGTGCTTTCTAGAAGCTTGTCTAACTCTGTGGTGTGAGGTAACCAACGATTAGCCGAATGCACGATTTTCTTCTAACAATGTCGGGCCATTAGTTCACGTCGATTTTTGTACGATTGTATCACATTTCGATTTAGCGAAGATTCATTGATTTTGCGATTTTGTGGGTATATCTTCTGCAAACCCTCACGAGACTATAACTCGTCCTTTTTGGGTAACAAAAAGGTTTAAAGGCTTGTTGCACATGCTAAGTGCAATCGTGTACTCTACGAAAATGAGTTTATTTTTAGTTTTAGTTTTTGTTTCTTTATTTTACCGTTTGTTCGAGGACGAACAAAAGCAAGTTTGGGGGGGTTGATAAACCTCATTTTTACGCAATTTCCATTCCTTCATTCAACACGTTTATTATAGAATTGCATCATATTTTTCATCCCGCAAATGCGTTTAATGTTACTTTTGAGTGCCGTAGGAAATTTCTATGTTGCAAGAGAAAAATACCAATTATAGGCTAAAATCGAGAACGAGTTGATTGGAAGCTGGAAATACAAGGCGTACAGGCGCCGTTCAAACTCGCGTACAAGCGCCACTTCACAAGGCGTACGTACGCCGTGTTAAATCGAGTACAAACAACGAGGGCAGAGATTTTTGGCCATCTCGCGTACAAGCGCCGGATAAGGCGGCGTACAAGCGCCGTTCAAGGCGGCGTACAAGCGCAGTATTAGTCGGCGTACAGGCGCGCGCTAATTACAGTCTAAACGCGGAAAAGCCCATATTCAGCCCAATTTCGGATTTATGTTTTAGATTAGGTATAAATACCCCCTCCGAACATTGTTTTAGGGTTCGAACTTTATTTTTCTTGAATTGAGTTGAAAAGATTGGAGATCGAGAGACGAGATTCAAGGATTATTGTAAAGAGTTTATTCGACAACGGGTTTTATCGAAATTATCTTCTTTAATCTCTTTGAATTCTTGTCGTTTATGATGTTTACATTATTAATTGTTTATTGTTTCTTCGTATCTATGGAGTAATTCATATTATTCTGGAACCGGAAATAGCCCGATAATATGTTATCGATATAGATTATAGAATCGTTGATTTTACATCGCGTATGCTTATGATTTGCTTTCTTGATTATTAATGCTTGTGAATTTGCTGGCCACATATTTGCATGATCATAGATATTAGGTGAAAATTCTGAAAGGTGACATCTATATCAGAACCCTAGAATTCAAACCTAGGATCCTAAATCACGAAAGTAGTTTTAGGTCTTTTGAGGAATCGATACACTATCATAGAGATTAATGAGTCTGAGTTTAGTCTAATCATCACGAAAGTAGTTGATTAATTAGCTTGGGTATATTGTTATGCTTCGACAGAAGGTAGCGAGTACAATAGGATAGTGTCCTTCATAAGTAGCGGTCGTAACTTCATCGGTAATATAATAGAGTCGATAATATTTATCGTGGTGAACCCTAATTCCGGAATTTCCAATCATATATAACTCGAATCAATTTACTTGCTTTTGGTTTAGTTTTCTTTACAACTATCTCGTATTTTTATTAGGTTTAGATTACTGATAAGTGATAGATTGATACTTGATTATTCGGTCTTCGTGGGAACGATATCTTTTGTACTGCACCGAAGCCGTGCGCTTGCGGTTTAGGCACATCATTTCTACATGGATTTGGTACAACATATTTGGGTTTTAATCATAGGAAATAAGATAATTTTCACCTTCCAATCAATGTTTTGAAACCCGGACCGTTCATCGAACCGGAAAATTTACCGGGTCAAGGGTCACTGGTTGAACCGTTGGACTGACCGCCATCAAACCAGTGACGTCATAATTATTTAATAAATATAATTTATTACATTATTAATTTAAGATAATAGAAAATATTATGAATTAGTGATAAATTTATCTATGTATATCATATATTTAAAAAATTATATAACATGAAATCAAATATGAATGAATAGATATATTATATTGGTATTACTTGTAGTTGTGGTAGTCTATTTAGTCAAAGAAAATAAATTATGAAAGAAAAGAAAATATAAAAAATATAAAGGAAAGAAACCCTAGCTTTTATACTCTCAGACTCAGTCTCTCCTTCATAACTTCTACAGCCGCCTCCAACCCTCAAAACCTCTTCTCCTTCTTCCTCATTTCTACTCCCTTTTTCTTTCTTATTTCTTATCATTCTTTTAACTATTTATCTTTTCATAGTTTTTCTCACTCTGTAAATCCAAATCTTTAAAAATATTATCTACAAATCACCTTGCTTATCGGTGAGATGGGGAAGACGAAGAAGAATTATAAATGGCCGTCACTCTTCATAATTTAACCGGTTCCGACGATCCACCACCGGTCCGAACGATCCGACGGTTCAACCGCCGGATCGAACGGGTTGTGACAAAAAGCGCCGGTTTTCAGCTTCTAACGGTTTTGTGACCTAGTTCGGACCGTTTTGCAGACCGGTTCCCGGTTCCGGCGGTCCGATCGGCCAGTCCGGGCTGGGTTTCAAAACCATGCTTCCAATATTCCATAATTCAACAATTACTTATTGATTTTTTCACCAGCTCTATTAAAGAATTTACTAGATATATCTCGATTCTCAAAGAAAGCAAATCCTTAGTAAATTTTTACTTGACAGTCAAATCACTTGATCATGCATAAAGATGAATAATTTAGAATGTGTTAGGACTGAAGTGACATTTTTCATCAACTTTTGAAGCTTTTACTGGAATAAAATGGTACTAGTTTGTTCACAAGATGATGTGAATCCAGCTTTCCAACTGAAAAACAATAAAAGTTAAAGAATAAATAAAAAATTGCTGGAAGGGGCCTGGGTTATTTGGATCAACCCAGCCCAATAAAAGATCCAGGTTTAATTCATATTTGTACTGGGCTTAATCTCTTCCTTATCTGGGTTGACCCAACCCAAATAATCTGTTTTTTGATTTTATCTAATTTTTTGGTCAAATGCTCATATGGGTTATTTGGAGTTGGACTAACAAAATGCTTGCACACTACTAGACCCACTTTAATCACTATATTAGTAATTTTGTAATGTGCAAACGTATATACAATAGAAACCTTAAATACACGACCCTTAATCCAAATTTAAAAATCCTTACTCATGCCTAAATAAAAAATTATATACTATGCAGATGTAATGATTTTAGCGTCCAGATAAGTGATTTGTAATATGAGTATGTGATAATGAAAACTCATATACCTTAATATCAATTTGTGACGTTGAGTCTTAAAGTTGAGTGCATTTAAGACGAACTATCCTATCCTAGATTGTTTGTTCTTAGGTATTACAAAAATCTACCTCTAAAATATAAAGGTAAGATAACGCCACAGTTTGATCTCTCTTCGTAAGGCTCGGGCAAACCGGCCTTACCTTACACAAGAGCCACCACTGGGAGCTTGGCATGTTGCACGAGCTTGGCATGTCACAGTTTGGGACGTTCTTTTTGGGTTTTACTTTTGGATCAATTTTGGCACACGGCCATAACTACCTTTGCTCAAGATCGAGATGCATCGGTACTCCAAAACGCTTGGATACAATGATTAGTTTTTCTACTTTGTATTCCCTTGTTTTGTTGTACTTTTTGAACATTTACGCTTATTGTCCTTCATTTGTTTTGGAGATTGAGGAGCCAAAATTTGTGGCTAACCCTTCAAGTGCTATTTTACCTGGGCGTGGCCCACTGCTTGTACAGAACATTTTGATCATATATACTATTTTTTTTCTGATAAAAAAAAAAAAAGATAACGCTATTCACGAGGAGCAGCAAAAAGCATGCTAAGTATAGTAATTTAATTTTATCTCCTATTGAATGTGAGAGTTGTATATACGACCTCGGATTGCCACAGGCACAATGCACGGACTATCCGCTAAAATGCGCCAGTGGATCACACGTAGCTTTCCAATCACACCCCCACCAATCATATTTCACCATGGCTATATATATATATATATATATATATATATATATATATATATATATATATATATGAATATGAATATTATGCTCCCAAGAAAATTGCAATTTGTGACATCAGTCCCCCACTCTTGTCCCCCTCTTCAAAATTCATTCATTGCCATCATCCAAACTTAGCTCATATTTTAATTATTTAATTTAATTTATTGTGATTTTTATGACATGGTCCAATGTTATTTATTTTAAACAATTGAAACCATAATTAATTCATAAAATTATAATTATTTTCTAGGTATACTAAAAATTATTTAGAGTTCATGTATTTGAATGATCTCAATGTCTATTTTATGAAATATAAAAAGAGATCCTAATTTAATATATGTGAAAGTATATGGACAACTTTTTCGGTTCTGTTGAATTTAAATTAAGTATATAATAGGCGAGTTTGTGACACTATTTACAATAACATTTATATACGATTTTAAAGAGTTGTGAACGTAATGTCATAATATTTGTTGAATAATTCACCTTCAATATTAAAGCAATATAATGGGGAGACAAGCAAACAAAATGGGACCTCAAATGAATTGTTTATGGGTGAGACGTCTTGTATGTGTAGCTTCAAGATCACTATACTGAATTTTATTTCTTTTCATTCATAGATTAAAAAGGCCAAATTTTGAAATCATTAAGAAAATAAGGTAGAAATATACATAAAACCCTAAAACATTATGCCGAGCCTCTATATTTAACAACTAACGTTGTAAAAAAAATAACAATTTCGTGATTAATTTTTTTAGCCAAGATCAATTTTTGAACTGAACCGCAATTACTAAGAAAATAAATTTTATATGTCATTTGAATTATATCTGAATTGGACCAAATCAAAATTAACCTATAACTTTCCTAAACACACAGACGCGTTTTACAGCTCTAAAAAGTAACAAAGCCACACACTTGATCATGCCTTCCTTGAGGTCACTCTGGGCTCCGGCAGGGCCCACCTTCATTCCGGCCATCTCCCTGCCGTCGGCAACTAAATCCGGCAACCCCATTAAAATTAAAGGATATGCATATCTAAAATGTGCTCCGATTAATTGAGAATATATACTTTCATCACTTTCTTTACTTTATTCTCCTCACTAAAACATAGTTTAGTGCTTGATGACACCTTCAGTTTGATACATCTCACTTACTTAGTTCACTATTAATTAGAATAGTGTTGAATTTGGCCAACTAGCTAGCACAATATTCTTGAGCTAAGTGGATTAATGATACTCTTAATTACTAGTCTCATGAAATAAATCAAAGTTGTTATAATTAACTCTATAATCATCCATAGCTATGACTAAACTTTTTTTGGACCTTAAGGTGTTCTTAATCCCGAATGCTCAAAATTTATTATGAAAATTGTCTCAAAAACGAAGCAAGGCTCTTGAAGATTAAATTAAAACTATTTCAATTATCATCTCATCAGAAAATTTACATATCCCTGGATCCCAAAATTGACCAAATAGCCAAACCAAAAAAGAAATTAATTATATATAAATAGTAAAATTGTTCACTGGCTATTTTGTTCATGGCTCAAATGGGGTTCAGATTCACCACCTTCTTCTCCATTAACATGACTTGTTTGCTCATCACATGAATCATTTTGCTTCATCTCAATTTCCTTTTCATTCTTGTCAACTTTTTCATCATTAAACGAAGTCGTTTTGGCAGACATCATCGGGGTGGCCAAGAAAGTTGGCTTAACATCACCAGCCATAATAACCAAAAACTTCTCTTCAAAAACAGGCAAGGCCTTAGCATCGGAGCAATTATCACCCTTCTCGTCGGCGCCGCCCTCCACATCCCTCTCGCCGCCGTTCTCTCCGTCGGAGAGTTTCCAGTAAGAGCAAGCTAGGATGAGAAGGGCAAAGGCTATTAGCCCTAGCATGGCGGCTAGGCCGCCGAAGAGGTAGGGGACTGGGGAGTGCCACGGCGAGCGTTGGATGGTCGCCGGCGGCGAGAATGTTGTCTTGGCGGTGGTGGTGGCTCCGGCGGATGTCATTTGTGATACTAGAGTGGTGGAGTGGAATAAATTGCCACCGGTTCTCATTTTGTATCTTTCGTTTTGTTTTTAGGTTTTGTTTGTTTTGTGTGTTTATTAGGGTGAATTGGGAGTGGAGAAAGTGTGTTTTTCTTGGATTTGGGAAGTGGAGAGTGGTGTTTATTTATAGAGAAAAGGGGTGGGGTGGATGCTTATGTCACTCTCCAATTTTCATGTTGGCTTGGAGGATGATAGGTGGGAAATTATAATTATTTTCAATATAATTTATTTATTTTATAAATAATTGTATGATAATTATAATTCATTTATTTTGTGTATTGATATATTTGAGTTCGATTACATAAAATTTGGATTGGTATTTTGAATGATATTTGTGAATTTTTAAAATGAAGACAAGTAGACAACTACATGCACAAATATTCGTGTTTGCCAAATTTTCTATGATTTTAATGTAAAAATAAATGTGATCAAAATGATATTATATATATATGTTGACACAAAATAATTACACAAACAAAAGTTATTTAATACAACTAAATTCAGAATATTACGAGAAGGTGGAAAATTAAGATAAATCAATTACCCAAAGTAAACTCATCATTAGTACATGTGAATCCTAGGAAAACATGCTCAATAAATAGGTATATTGTCAATAGTTATGGCATCTTGTAATGACGTAATTTTAGCTATAAATCTTGCTAAAAATTCGAATTTTCACCAGCCTATTTAAATAGAATGGATTCTTTGATGAAATAGACATGCTGATTATACATTTTATTCTGGACAAGGTTCTCTGCCTAATCTTGATGCCATATATATCAATGACATTACTTGGGCTAAAAAATAATTGTATTTCTCTATATATTTTATTATTTTGGCTTAAAGAAGGCGATACGTACATACTCTAGCACACTAGGTATAGGATTTGCTTAATTTTATAATATAATAATGATGGTTTACTTTTAGCAAGATAACACTTCAATAAGTAATCGACACATATAGAGCAACAATGAAGACAATAATTTAATCCAAGACGACCAATCAAATTCGACAAAAATTATATAACCAAGTATAACATATAGTCACGTCAGTAGTTACTAATTAATTTTCAGTTAGTTAACTATACAACTAAATTGGTATTATTCATCGTTTCAGATGAGAATAACCTTAGTAGCATTTATATATATATATATATATATATATATATATATATATATAAAATGAGAGAATATAATAGTGGAAACATGATGTTGATTTAGACATATTTAATTTATCCCACCATAGAATCAAAATAGAATTTTAATTGTAAAAGTAAATATTAGCCTATATAACTAACATTCCTCCTCTAAGGTGTCTAATATTCTATGCCTCACCTAGAGTTACAATATATATATATATATATAGCAACCCCAATAGACTTAATATATGCTTTTGTCATATATATATATATATATATATTTAGCAATCCCAATAGACTTAATATATACTTTTATCACGGGTTCGATTTTTTTTGAAGAAATATTTATTTAACCTTCTCGGGAACATGTCATCAACTATGAACAATTTTAATTTAACTCTTTTATACAATTTGTAGGCAATATAAGAGCGAAATTTACCCAATACGAATAAACGCGGCAGATTTAATTTTTTTAATTATCCAAATATATATATATAGTGTACATTGTACAAACACTTTGCATAGTGATCGAATAGGGAAACCTTATCTAGAATGAAAGGAGAAGCCAATGGGATGGCATAGTCCCAGCTACAGGGAGAAAGCACTAAAATTGTGAGCATTATGAAAGAGACCTCAATCATTTAACCCATTCATAATTAAATAAAGCATCTTGTTTGTGGGTAAAGTGACCAACAATTTTATAATGCCTTTTGTTAAAGCTCTTAGCATCATCATTTTTTTTATCAATCTAATTTCACCTCATTGTCAAATATTTGTCTTCAAACATATATTCCCCTCTTTTTATTGCACACACACACATATATATATATATCTTTCTTAAAGTTATTATTATGTAATTTTTACATTGGATGAAATCATGGTATGTAAGGTTGATTAATGCCACATAATGAGTGATATTTAACATTGCTGATGTGGTAAAATTTACTATACTTGGTGTTAAGAACTTATTGAATTAAAAATCTTATTTGAATCCTTTCGAATCTAAATATCTAATGATAATCACAAATTTAATAATAATCAGTAAACCAATAAGCCGATAAATTTCTAACAGGTGAAAAATGAGCATGAAATATAAGAATAAAACATTGAACATATGTCGAGATTATTACAAGTTTTTGGTATATAATATCAGTTGAGAAAGAATCTGACCTTACAAATGGATAAGAATATATATATATGTAATAACCATAATATTCTAATTATAATCAGAATCCATATCACAGAAATATATATGAGATGTCTTTTCATATATCTTGGTAAGGATTTCTTTTTCATATATATATATATTATATATTTTATATATATATTATATATATGCTGTAAATCAATAAAAGTCAGCATTTGGAATCAAGGCTAATTGATTTGCTATATATTGTCACGTCTATTTATTATTTTATTTATGTTTTTCTACCTTAGATTTGTCACACCATATTATTCTCTATCCATTGAGATCAAATATATTCTTAAATAAAAACATTTCCCCCATGTGGCGAGATATGAATTTCTTTTTTCTTTTTATCAGATCAAAATTCAATTTATATCATTGTCATAAATTCAGTTTAATTTAAATAACAAATAATGATGCCATTGCTTCGTTACTTCAATAAAGATGATAATGTTGTGAACAAAATTTAATTTTAGAAAATAAAATATTGTCGATGCTAAATGCCAAATTATGGATGCTAACAAACGGCTGCCGGAATGACAGCGCACCACCAGTGGGTGTTTATACACGGCCGCCTCTCCGCCGTGCATGGCCCTATCTATTTTTCATTGATTTGGCCCTCTCTATTTGGAGCATTTATGTAATTGGCATAAATGTACAACATATATGTACATATTAATAATTGCCCAACAATATCGTGTCTATTTTATGATTGTAGATAATATATAATATATAAGATTAGCAAATAAAATAATGGCCGTACAGTAATTGATAGGACATGCACTATCATTATATCTGTAGATTAAAATTAATTGGATCCAACCTCAGCAACCATATCCAGACAAGAGTGTGTGTATCATTAACAATGGGCCAAATATTTCATCACTTTCCACTCAATAATTTAATAAAAGCATTCTACTTTTTTTCCTTAAGTTAATCATAGCAAAACCCACTCGATGATTTCAAGTTGAGCTCTATATTTGTCTTTCATTTTTATCATTATATGTTTTGTATGAGAAATTTGACTTAGGGTTGTATAATTTGTAGTCACAATTTTTTGTGTCAATAATTAAATATATATATAAAATTTATCGACTTCTGGAGTGGATAAATCATAGCCAAAGAATTTCATAGTCCACTTACCAAAATTACTAAAATAATTGATGATATTCAGGCTAACACCTTGATGTATAACTAATTTTTCATTGAAATGAAAATTTTAATATACTAACATTCTAAAACGAAATGCAACCTGATTAATGTATGGATAATGAACAACACTATTTATTTTCTTCCAATCCCCACATCACAATTGTAAATAATAATGACATAAAAAATATGGATAAATAGTACACACTGTTAACAATGATTGATTGCACTAATAATTTTTTTAAATATCTTAAACTAAGAGAAGGGAATAAAAAGATCGTATCTCATGATAATACTGTTGAAGTGTATATATATATATATATTGTTAGTGGGTAAAGCACTTGGATTGAGCCAAATCTCAAGTAATTAAATAATTGGCGTGCAAATTAATCAAATATTATAAAACTAATTAAATTAGCATTAGAATCTTATGTCACAAGTCATAGATATAGAAATATGTCGCACTTGTTCCCTAAAGAGGGATAATAATTAACATTATTTAAAGTCAGCCATGGTTCTCTTTCAGATAAGGAAGCATAAAAAAACATATCTATATTTAATTTAACGTCGACGGGCTTCTCTTATATTGTACTATTTTATTCGTAAGAATTTTTTAAATTAATTAATTTTGGAGAAAGACTTAAAGTTAGTAGTTGATACTTAATATATATTAAAGATTGAAAAAAGGAAAAAGAAAAAAATGTCCTACTATGTTTTTTTTTTCAATTATCGTTCTTATTTTGCTTTCGAGTTATCTTGATTATTGAGATAGTGGGCTAATTAAATTGCCATTGTTCACATCCTCTATTGCATTTATTATTTAAAAGAGTTCGTTGTTCTCATAATTAAAAGTAACTAATGCTGATTATGTCATTTAAATGTTCACACTTTACTATAACTTGAGATGTAAATAAACTCTTAAAAAATAAAAGATGTCACTATGATTGTCAAAGTGTTAAATTTGTCTTTTACTCTTTTAAAGTAACATTTGTTATGCCATAAGATAAAAGTTAGATTTTTATTTCACTTTAGTCACTAAAGGAGTAAAGGGTCATATTTGACTGCAAAAGTTGATTTTCAATTTCACTTTGATCCTTAAAATATCGGTTTTATATCACTTTGATTTAAATCTAAAAATGATAGAAAATAGTTGTTTATTTTAATTAAAATTAATTATTTAAATGATTGTGTAATTATTTATTATAACACGAGTTAAAACTAATTATTTTTTTCTCATTAAATTTAAATGTTAACTACACAAGATACTAGCACATTAATAATATACAAATTTGATGGCTATCATTGAAAATTTTATTTATATGAATATTAAATCATATTATATGAGTTGAAAATGATAATACATGATTAATCAATTGAATAAGACGAATACTAAGAGATACAATAATTGATAAATATCATTCTGATCACATAAATAGATGTAGAGAAGTAAATTTTTCTTAAATTTGAATACGAATTATGTTAATAACTACTTTATCTTAAATATCAAATTCTTAAATATTTTGTTAGCAATTAATAATTATATTTATCAAAATTAAATAACAAAAAATATAGTTTAAAATACTGATGTGGCATAATTGAATCTAATTAAGTTATTTATAGGTGCACTTATTTTATTTATCTCCAAATTTTTTTTATAAAAGCATATCTATATAATAATAATAGTTAAAATAGGGTGTACATTGGAGAAGAGAAAAAGAACAGAAAATATTTCATATCATCTGCTTCAAAGAAAACATGTATCGATCGATTCGTCATTCGAAGATCTCCAGATTCTCGTTAAGTATTTTCAATTTTCTTAATGCATCATTAACTCATTCAAGAATCAAGAATTTTCTCCTCTTCTATATTTTCTAATTTTTATTTTGGTTTTTGAAGGATATCATACGAAGAAAAAATCTTGTATATATGGGTAATTATGAGATTCAATTACTTCCACTTTATGATATTCTTCCATAGATTACTATATTTTCCTTATCCATTTTCAAACCGTAGAACAAACTGGTGTTTTAGTTCAAGATATTTCCTTGTAGAAACTTGTCAAAGAACCAAAGTATATCATCTTATACTTTGATATAGAATTTTAGGATTAAAGAATTTGAGCAGTTTAAATTATCTTATAATCAATGTATATCACAAGCTAAAATTATAATAATTTTTATTTCATATTATAGCTTATAGATCGATTAACTTAGAACAGACATAACAATAAAAGAACAAGTAAATTAGGAAAAAGTCATGAAACAAAGCCATGTTTGCAACTCTTACATAACATTTATTATGGCAAAAAATGAAAAAAAAAAAAAAAGAACAATAAAGATGAAACACATAAATCATAATTTTTTTTTTTGGATGACGGGGAAACCCACATTAACGTTGTTCTCGTATAATAGTCTGCAAATCACACAAGAGAGTTAAACCAGCCAATTAAGCATCATTCATAAAGTTCAACCATACAAAGGATGCCAATTAAGGATTTTTGTCCTGTTGATGAGATGGACCAGCTTCTCCAGTCGATGGATTTGGTTGTCCATCTCCACTACCAATCGACAGATTTCGTGTCGATGGAATAGGAAACCAAAACTGGCTAGGACCGGCCCCACCAACATCGCCGCTAGCAAACGGATTATGTGGCGGTGGAGCAAAACGCTGACTAGGGCCCGCCTCTACAGATCCTCCGGTGGCAAATATATTATATTCCGGCGGAGTATGAGCAAATATATTATATTCCGGTTGAGGAAAACCAAAGTTTTGGCTAGGGCCACCAGGAGTATAACAGTAGTGTATAGGGTTATTAGCATCTCCAGTTCCAACAGCAAGCACTGGATTATGATCATGTGCCTGTTGATGTGCGCCATAATAATGGTTCATATCAGTAGGATCATACGGTACACCAGCATGATCATAGTTTTGAACTGATACTGCATCATTTTGCTCATGTTGAAATGCTGCTTCTAAACCCGAGCCCTCGTTTTTTAACTGCTCTATACGATTATTAACAAGAGCATTAAGGTTTTCGAACCATTCTTTCCACTCCTTAACTTGCTCTTTGTTTAAGCTCTCGACCGGGGTTTTTTCCCACCATCCCTTTTCTCGGGTTTTAGCAGCCTCGTCAAGCTCCTTTTCTCGTTCTTTTACTCGGTTTTTTTCGTCTAGAACCTCGTCTAGGCATCTGTTGAGGTTCACAATTCTGCCTCGTGTGTGATTATCAACGAGTCTAGCGAAATCGCTCAATTGGAGATTAGGGTTTCTGTGACAGTTAATCACAGACTCCATGGATGGATGGAAAAACGAGAAAGGGTTGTTTGTAGGTGAGAAGATGATTATGCCAATATCGACTCCACAAAGTGTGCATAGTTCACTTGCTTTTTTGTATAACCCGAGACGACGTTTTGAAAACGTTGCGTATAAGTCGTCTTGGTTCGCGATTAGTCGAAGGGGGATCTTTTGGCGACCCCTTGATTGTCTGCCAGCCATGAACAAAGCTTGTGTTATGGAGAAGGAAGAATGTGTTGTGTGTAAATTGTTTTTTTTTCATGGGGTTATTTATAATGAAAATCAGTCAACCAAAGTTGAATTTTGTTGTGTAATATGGTTTAAATCTATTTCTTTTTATGGTTTTTGTAATGTATTTGTGAAAATTAGAATGTATTTTCACAATCTGAAAGATTTATGTTTGGATTGGTGAGGTTGTTAATATTTTCATTTGACTTCTTGTTTTATGGACAATAGATTGAAGAAGATTCATAAAATATTTGATGATTAACCTGAATTGGATTTTAAATTTTTTCCTATAACGGATAACCTTGAAAATATGGTAGTCAACTGGTCAAATATCTAATCAGACATCAAATTACCAAACAAATATATAGCATGTTTGACTGGACCAATTTTGTATTGATGTAATATTACAAAAAATTGCACAAATGTAAAAGAGTTTAGCAAAGGTTCCCACAGCATCACAAAAAATAAAGATGATTTAGCCATGCAAAAGATATAGAAAAATACTAAAATAAAATAAACCAAGAAAAAAATATTTAAAACTTAAATTAAGAAATGGAAAAAGAAATTTTATTTTAGTAATATGTCTGTCTTCCATCACTTTTATATGTTTCTTTTACTACCAATTCAAAATTCCAGGCTTAAACTTAATAGTATGCATAGAAATTAGAAACTCAAATATTCTAAGCCCATAATATCTTATTAAACTTTCTTTGAAATATATAGGGAAAAATATGAAACAAGATAAATGATTAATAAAAGAAATGCAACAATATAGGAACAAAGCTAATAACTTACTGATGATTGAGACATTGCAATATAATTGTCAATGCATGGAGATATAAGTTAATATGATATTCCATTATTTGAATAAGATGTAAAAATAATCACTTCAAAATGTCACTATTATTTTATATGTAACAATAAACACTTAGTTCATATTGTTGAACACAAGTCAAATATTGTTACATTTAGAGAGGTCGCGTCTCCTTTATTTTGGACATGATAATACATTTTTATTTTTATATATGGATGGCACAATGATTGAACATAATCTTAGAGTTATGATAATCGTCATATTCTATAAGATTTCACCGACAAGATAATAATCGTTGACTATCATGGTCGTAATTTTAGAGTGATGATAGTCGTCGTATTCTAAACATTTAACCAACAAAATCATAACCGTTTGACTATTATGATTGCAAAGTAATGTGCGTTTATTTATTTATATATTCATCATTACTATAACGCTACAATAATAAATGAAATGGTAGTCTAATTATATTTTGATTTTCACTTACTGGAATGAATGATAATCTTTGAAAATATATTTACTATTTATCTATTAGGGCATCTAGTTCATATAAATTAAATCATTTTTTCAAGATTTTATGCATATATTCAGCTAATTTGAAATATACATACTTGTCATATTTTTGGATTTTTATGCTTCAATATGACAATGCAACAACAATTTGATGTACAACAATATTCATTTCAAAGAAATGTACGTAGTAATTACAATTGTAAAGAAATGATATATCTTCAAAGAAATGAAAGTTGTTTCAAATGTATTCTTCGACCATTTATAAAAGAATTCAAAGCTCCCACACAGAAAATCATTCTACAGATGTTATGTCCAAAATACTTTTCCAAATTTCCATCATATTATATGGTTTCTCAAATATCCATTACGCATTTTCTTTTATGTAATTGTAATTTTTGTAAACACTTGATATGCACACATATAAGTGGCGAAATTATAAGGGTAATTTCATCAGTTACGTGTAAATAACAATACATGCATATACACAAACTAAAATAATGTTATAAAATAATATCTTTTATCTTAATGTGTATTGATTTTCTAATTTCTCTGTATTTTATTTGCAGAACCAATTTCTTGCTAAAATCAAAAGCTAAAATCAAATTATCTTGTGAAATAAAAATTGAATTTTGGCTTAAATAATATATCCCATTCTGAAAACACACTGCTTGCCTTCACGTCTATCATATTTCTACTGAAAGTCTTCTATTCTTCTTAGTCTTTCTTTTTTCTTGGCCATGTTAGTTGTGAACTACAAATAGTTATGAATCTTTCAAAGTCAAGTTCAAGCATACAACAAATTAATTATTTTCTTATAAAATCAAATTAATGGCCCAGTTGAGCTTCAACGTGTTAGCATCAATCCAAGTCATTTTCATTAATTTGTTTTAAAAAAACAACAACATGATTTTGTTTCTTTTTACCCCCTTCCTTTTTGATAATTATTTTGCCTATTAGTTAAACTTAAAAGGTATGACAAATTTTAATCACCAAAAAAATTCTAGTATGCCCTTGACTCAAATAGTGTCGAGTATAAATTATAAATATAGTAAATTATATTTATCATACGATTGATAAGTGATTTTGTGAATTATAATTGGGAATCCTTATATCCCCCAAAACAATAATTACATATAGTATTATTTTAGGTCACTCCAGAGTGATCATTATTTTGACTACGAAAATCAGTTTATATTTCATTAGATTGGACATTATCCATATATTTCTATATATAGTAAAAGTTGCTATTTATTAAAAGAATGGTGATAAATAAATTATTCATTTTTTATTTCTTTCAAACATATATATCAACATATATAATATGGTTTCTATATTGTTTTATAATTAAATCATTATAGTCATAATTTAAATCAATATTCATTTTTTAATTGATACATATACCTAAATAAATCTCATGGTATTAATTTTGTTAAATCAGATGAGATTTTTTTTTAAAAAAAAGTATCCAAATAACATATGAATTAGGGGTTTTAAGACTACTAATCGAGTTATATCCCAAATTCAAAATGTTGGTATATATAATGGAGTCGGACTGAAAATAGGACTAATTATAAGTATCTCGTGAAAGGGTCAATACGAGAAATGAAAATGGATGGAAGCAGTACACCGTGGTTTTCCAGCAATCTATTGGCCAATCTATATACCACCGTTTTAACATCACCGATTTTTCACTTTCTCTTGATTCATAAAATTTAGATATACTAAATTCATTAAAATCAATTAATTACAATTTATAAGTAATTTCTAACTAGAAATAGAGAATGTAAGAAAATCGGTATTACATAAAAAATGACATATATCATCACTCTAATAGGTAACTCAAAAAACAAATCAAATGACAGACAAGCACTCCAAGTTGCCATTAGAAAACAAGCTACCTTAATTGCATACTAAACTATATTTATAGATGTTTGATCATGGGGAAGTGTCCCTATATAACATAGCCCATTATAATACTACTAAATGTTATATTTATAAAATTCTAATTTCTATTTGAAGATAAGGATAACATCCGAATCTTCACTATATAAACTGATGTTTGTTGCCAAAACAATGATCATATCAAAACTCTAACATTAAGCTTCAAAATTATCAAAAAAAAAAAAAAAAACAATGCCGAAGAAGCCTTTAATCTATGCCATTTTCTATCCCTTGCTTATCATTTTTTCCTGCAAGCTTTTCTTCACAAATGTGGCCATGGCGCAGAAAATGGCGACCCCGATAAAAGTCGGGGTGGTTTTAGACATGGATAATTACGTGGGAGAGATGGGTTTCAACTGCATACAAATGGGCATCTCAGACTTTTATGCCAAAAATGGTCATTACAAGACTAGGTTGTCTCTCATAAGCAAGGACTCTAATGGAAGTGTTATTGGGGCAGCTGCAACAGGTACTTAAACATCATCATAACATATAAACAGAAGAAATATATATATATATATATACATCATGCTCTAATTTAGTTCAAAAATTTGTTCATGTTTTAATTTAGATGGTAATAAGTACGTGATGCACACTATATTTAATATGCATTCTTTGCATCTATTGCTCTTTCTCATCTGCAAATTTCCTTGGACATGAAATGCAGCACTAGACCTACTGAAGAATTTTGAAGTGCAAGCAATTATAGGTCCCTTGTCCTCAGTGCAGGCAAACTTCATAATAAATCTTGGAGATCAAGCTCAAGTTCCTATCATCACATTTTCAGCCACAATTCCTTCTCTTTCATCAATTCGGAGTCAATATTTCGTTCGTGCAACTCAAAACGACTCTTCACAAGTACACGCCATAAGCGCCATCGTTCAATTCTTTGGTTGGCGAGAAGTTGTGCCCATCTACGAGGACAACGAGTTTGGAGAAGGGATCATACCCTTTTTGACCGATGCATTGGAAAATGTAAACGCTCGAGTCCCTTACAGAAGCGTCATTTCTCCACTAGCAACAGATGATCAAATTGATGCTGAGCTTTACAAGTTGATGACTATGCAAACTAGGGTTTTCGTCGTCCACATGTTGAGGCCTCTCGGTTCTCGTCTCTTCACAAAGGCAAAAGAACTAGGAATGATGAACGAAGGCTATACATGGATCGTAACTAATGCCATGACAAACGTTTTAAATTTAGTGGACCCTTCTGTCGTAAAGTCCATGCTAGGGGTAATCGGGGTGAGATCTTATATCCCTGAGACGAAAGAGCTCGATGAGTTTGAAACCCGATATAGAAACAGGCTTATACTGAACAACCCGCCAGGTTCTCGTCCAGATTTGAATATCTTTGGATTATGGGCATATGATTCAGCCACGGCACTAGCCATGGCGGTTGAGAAAGCGGGATTAACAGATGTAAGTTTCAATAAGACAAATGTTTTTGGTAATACAACCGATCTTGAAACCTTTGGAGTATCAAATAATGGACCGGAGCTAATTAGAGCTTTATCAAGTACTGAGTTTAAGGGTTTAGCTGGAAACTTTCGACTCGTTGATGGTCAACTCCAGGCACCTCCGTATGAGATAGTCAATGTGGTTGGTCAAGAAGCCCGAGTAGTAGGATATTGGACGAATGAGAATGGACTTGTCAAAGAGTTAAACGTCACAAATACAAATATGAACAAATATTCGACTTCAATGTCTAGTTTAGGATCTATTATATGGCCAGGTGATACTACGATTCGACCAAAGGGTTGGGTTATCCCAACAAATGGGAAGAAAATGAGAATCGGAGTACCTATAAAGACAGGGTTCAATGAATTCGTTCGAGTCACATGGAATAGTGACAATTCAAGCAAAGTGGAAGGATATTGCATAGATGTTTTTGATGCAGTTATGGCAACTCTACCATATGGTGTGCCATATGAATACATCCCATTTACAGCAACAGACAGCCATGATGCTCGAAGTTACGATGAATTGGCTTATCAAGTATACCTTGGAGTAAGTATTTTCTTCTCTAACTTGCAATTTCAAAATCAAATACCATAATTTATTAACTGAGAAACATTAATCGCCTAATGATTTGTCGAATTCTTTAAAAACCTCATCGTGAAATGAATTATATATCACATACGGGTAAAATGAATTCATCTATTTATTAACTTGATACAACAATATGCCAACTTATAACATTTTTCTGATCATTGTACAGAACTTTGATGCTGCAGTTGGAGATCTAACGATCAGAGCAAATAGGTCACAGTATGTTGATTTCAGTTTGCCTTACACAGAGTCTAGTGTTTCAATGGTTGCACCAATCAAAGAATACTACAAGAGAAAAAATGCATGGATCTTCCTTAAGCCGTTGGATCCAAAGCTGTGGCTGACTATATTTTTTACTTTTATTTTTATCGGGTTTTTGATATGGACTCTTGAACATCGAATAAATAGAGATTTCACAGGCAGTCCTTGGCATCAATTAGGCCTAATATTCTGGTTTGCTTTCTCAACTATGGTATTTGCTCACAGTAAGTTAACAAACCTATATATTATCGTTTTATTTGCTCGTTGTAAAGACGATACAAAATCTAATAATTTGTTCTTCTGTAGAGGAGAAGGTGATAAGCAATTCGGCTAGATTCGTGTTGAGTATATGGTTCTTAGTGGTTCTTATACTGACACAAAGCTATACTGCCAGTCTTACATCCATGTTAACAGTTCAACAGCTACAGCCAACCGTGACAGATGTTAATATGCTTATTAAAAACAAGGAATACGTTGGCTACCAGAAGGGATCGTTTGTTTTAGGGCTTCTTAAAAAGATGAATTTCGACGAGTCTAGACTTTTGGTTTATAACTCTCCTGAGGAAATGCATGAACTTTTCTCCAAGGATGTTGGAAAAGGTGGTATATCTGCTGCTTTTGATGAGACCCCATATATAAAGCTATTCATCGCCAAATACTGTTCAAAATACACTACTGTCGAGCCAACGTATAAAGCTGATGGTTTCGGATTTGTATGTCACCTTATCCTATTTCCTCGTTTCCATTATATATTCTATGAAAATATTTAGCCAAAATATTACAATTGTAGTCATGTAAGTTTTCTTCTACTTGCAGGCCTTTCCAATTGGTTCTCCACTAGTGCCTGATATTTCAAGAGCAATTCTAAATGTAACTGAGGGTAAAAAGATGGTGGAGATTGAGAACACATGGTTTTCAGACAATACTAACTGTCCAGACTCCAGTACCTTACTCTTGTCCAATAGCCTTGGGCTCGAAAGCTTTTGGGGACTGTTTTTAATCGTTGCAATACCTGCTGTTTTAGCATTTACATTCTACATGATTAAATTTCTTTATATGAACTGGGAAGTTGTACAACAAGCTGGTGATGATGACCCGATATGGGACAGAATTGGTAGATTAATTACAAGGTTTACCGAAATAGATCCAAACGCTCCTGATTTCGTGCCACCAAATTAATCTACACGAACAACAAGCTGAGCCGGTGATTAATAACCATTGACGATAAAGGGAGTTGGCATCATGGAAATGCAGAATTTGTTCTAATGAAAAAGCTTGATCACATTTTATTTTCGATTTCATTGTTGTACTTGAATTAATGTATGAAGGCAAATGGAGTACTATTTGGATATGAGTGAGGTAAACTAAGGAACATAGTTTCCTAACTTCAAATCATTATCAATATGTAACTCTGAGCTTTTCTTTATTTCATGATTTAATTTATTTTCTATCTAATTTTCCTTACTGAAATACTTTATTTATACACAGTATTCGTTTTCTTCTCACCTGATGAAGCAACAAAAAATGCAAAGATTGATCGCAATTAAGTGAAAAAATAAAATACGATATCACAATATAATCCAAAAAAAAAAGTCACCGATTTTCATGAGTATTTTGAGGGACAAGCTACTGATACAAATGACATACAAATAAATATAAATAAAAAAATTCTCATACTCATTGAAGGAAAAATAATAATCTTGTCATACATGTATTTTGCAAAATTGTTAAAAAAATTAAGTAATTACTTTAAAATAAATTTAGGAGGTTAATCTTTCACAATCTTACCCATATAGTAGGATGTTTTTTGCTCACATAAAAACTAACAGTTGGTTGATGTGTGTTTTTATTAACCATAGAGGGACATGTTTTTTTATGATGTCCAAACGAGTTGCATTTAGTACAAATCGGGATGCTTCTGCATGGGAAGTACTAAAAAGCTGTGTAACAGGATTAGGGTTAGGGTTTCTCAGATACCCTTCTTTTTCAATCAACACATATAAACTCTGTTGAAATCCCCATGTTAGGGTTTCCAAAGCCCCGTTTTAGAAAAAATAACTTATATGAAGTTTTATATAAAATGGAAAAAAAAAATGATTTTTTCAACATATTAGAATTCTGTTTCAACTTTCAAGTTCAAAGAAATAAACTAGAAAATTGGACCAATTAGCATCATTGGCAGTGGGCCAAGTACTTTGGGCTCGAGCCACATGGGCCCATTCTCACACTGGGCTGATTAAGGAATGGCTGGTTATATCAACCTAGGTTATCAGGGCTCTACGTAAGGCCCACAAGATTAGCTTGGAAGTATGGCCCATGATGCCTACTAATATTGTAATGGAATTCGAGGCTTGTTAGCATATTAATATCGATGTAAAAAGGCCCATAAAGGAGTCGGCTCGTTAAGGGTCCCCTAATCCAGAACCTAAGGGGCCGGGTCCTTTTATAATCGCGCCCCTCATGGCCAAATATTATATTATTATATATAATATTTAATAAATATAAATTAAAATGTTGCCGACGAGATAACAATTTAATTTTTTTATTATTATTACATATATATTATATAATATTTAAGAAAATGTAAAAAAGTCAAAGGGTATCAGTAGCTTATGAAAACAATGCAAGGACACTTATAATTACGCTATACATTAAGGGAGGTAGATGTAAATTATCTCAATAAATATATTTACACAATTCTCTCATAGTACTAATGATTTGTTACAATATTCTTTGGGAGATATCATTTGTTTTTCTTTTTCAAATTAGTTCAATTTTGATGGCTATCATTATTCTAAAAGTAACTAAAGATCAAGATTACTTGCAACAATATTTAATTTCATTATACGTCTGTATACAAGACTTTTGTCCTCTTTTACAGTTTTACGCATGCTAAAAAAAGGGTTTTGCAATAAAACAATATTTGAATTATTAGATATACCAACTACATAGTATAGAGAGCATAAAATATGGTTGATTAAGAATTGATTTAGCAGAAATTGTAATAAATATTATTACAAAAATTCACCTTATAAGGACTAGAAATAACATGTTTGACAATATGACATAGCCATTTCTTGTTTGGTACTGTCAACTACTTTCAAAGTCAAGTTGGACCATATATTTAATACTAATTCAATTTATACAATATGATCATGCATGCATTTACACGAAATCAGTGGGCCCCATAAGCTTTTAACATGTTAATTAGAATATAATTACAATATAATTAAGGGAAAGGGTTATCTTGGCCGAGTCTTCGATAATTGAATATGAAGTGAAAATTTTAAATTACATATATATTAAATACAAGAGATGGGCCCTATTATATTGCTCCTCCTAATTTTTAAATTATGATTTTTTATTTTTTTTCAAATTATTTATAGACAAGAATATATTGTTCATTGGTATCACACTAATATTTTACATCAAAATATTACAAAAAAATTCGGAGAGAGGGATCTTCTGTTTTTTTAATACTGGTTCATGTGACTTGGTCTAAATCAAAGGTAAACATGAAAGTTTATGATTTATATGTAGTGATTTGGATTTAAGTAGTGGATAATTTGGAGTTTAAATATTAAGAACTCAAAATGGCCTGTATTAGAATATCTTCACCGACAAATATTAAAATGGCGCAATTTTTGCACCTGTTATTGTGTTACAAAAAAAATAGTCCATTCCAATCAGTCAAAACTCTATATTCTGCACCAAAAAAAATATTTTCTGATTTTTTTTTTTCACACCTCAGTTTATACATTTACCTCTATTTTACAAATATGGCTCAAATTTTAAGATTTTTTTACTTATTCATCTAAGAAGTTATAGTTTAATATTAGTAAAAATAAAATAATTAGAAATAAATAATTAAAGTTTATTTTAAATCTATTTTAATATTTTATAAAACTAATCAACAACTATAGATGTTATCTTATTAACAATTGCATCCAACTTCTCAATCAATTTTTGGCCAATATGGAGAGGAACCTGATAAACCTTGCATTTAAGTTGTTATATGAAATCTTCAAACAATCACTCAAAATCATCTAATTGTGAGTTCTTGTTTGTATTTTAGAACAATTCTAATTTAAATACGTTTGTTCGAATTCAACTATTATAACGCACAAGGCAGATACATTAAAAGTATAATATAATTAGTCATTTATTTCATAATTTAAATTTAATTCTGATCATTTACTAAAATTTCCAGGTTCATAACTTGTAATTAATTTGTAATGTTTGATTTAGTCAAGGTAAATGAGTAGCTTTGAATTGTAAGGTAGTGATAAGCCGCCACACAGATTACACTAATTTTGTTGACCCTAATCAATAAACAAGTGACATTTTTTATTCACTTAATTAGGGTACTACAAATTAATATTTTTGAGTTGAAAATTGACTAAATTAATATTTTATGTGGTTGGTTAAAGAATTAATTGAAAATAACTCAGCCAGTCAAGACTTCGTTGAATTCATATAAGAAAATGACAAAAAAAATTCAGCCAATGGAATTCGAATAATTCCTCTAAACTTCACGTAGTTGCATTATTTTTGCATGGACTAAGTTAGGGCAAGAGAAATAATTAAATTATTTAATATTTGAATTGATTTTCAAAGTTTATTTGACCTAAATTTGTATGATAAACTACTCAGGCCGGAAAATCATTTTCGTTCAAAAACTCCATATGTTTTATCTTGATAGTGCTAATATAAATAACTTCGTGACAAACATTTATTTAGTTTTATACTTTTTTGGTAAATCAGTAATCTCACAAAACCCGTCTCTAAAATCATACGTTTATTCTATTACAATGTTATTACCGACTTCCAATTTACACTAAAACAGTGTAGTTGACTTCATCAATCCAATCATCCTCATATGTTTTAAAACTATACACTCTTTTGGGGTCCTAAAAATTCAAGTTTACTTCAAGATGTGACATTTCAACAATTCAAATCCTGAGCTATATAAACTGCTAGCTCTTGATACCAAAACAAATAACCCTTTCCAGTCTCAAAGCAGCAAACTTACACACATACTAATGAAGAATAAACCTTCCATTTGTAGCATTTTCTATCCATTTATATTTTTCGTCGTTTTTTCCATGAACGTGAACATGGCCCAGAATCTAACAACTCATGTACGAGTAGGTGTCGTTTTAGACATGGATAACGATGTTGCACAAATGGGCTTAAACTGCATATCAATGGCACTTTCAGACTTCTATGCCACACATAGTTATTACAAGACGAGGCTCGTTCTAACCACTAGGGACTCCAAACAAGACGTTGTCGGTGCAGCTGCTGCAGGTACTTCACCAACTTTTTGTTTGGGGGTATTTTAGTCTTTACGTAATCATTCTTCTATTAGGGTTACGTATCTTGTATTATAAATAGCCCCAATATCATTGTAACTCAAGAACTTACGAAATATATATAGTGAATATCCTAGCGTAGTCAGATTCTCTGACGAACTGGGTCAACAATTCTTATTCTTTTTATTGCTTTTCTTTCGAGTGATTATTTTCATCATTGGCATTATATTCCCAACACTTAACACACACGATAACCATATTAGGATCTAATTTCCTAATTTGATTAACTTTTGTAAACATGAAATGCAGCTTTAGACCTTCTCAAGAATGTACAAGTACATGCCATCATAGGTCCATTATCCTCGGCGCAAACGAACTTCATGATAAAACTAGGCGACAAAGCTCAAGTACCCGTTATCACGTTTTCGGCCACAAGCCCTTCTTTAACCTCAATTCGAAGCCCATACTTCATACGTGCTACTCTAAACGACTCTTCACAAGTACATGCCATAAGTGCTTTTATTCAAGCCTTTGGATGGAGAGAAATTGTGCCCATATATGTCGATAACGAGTTTGGAGAAGGGATTATACCGTTTTTGACCGACGCGTTGGAAAAAGTAAACGCACGCGTCCCTTACAGAAGCGTCGTTTCGCCACTAGCGACAGATGATCAGATCGTTGCTGAGCTGTACAAGCTGATGACGATGCAGACGAGAGTTTTTGTCGTCCACATGCTGACGAGCCTCGGGTCCCGCCTATTCGCCAAAGCGAAAGAACTAGGGATGATGAGTGAAGATTACATGTGGATTATAACTGATGGAATGACAAACGAGTTGAGTTCGATCGATCATAAAGTATTAGAGTCGATGCTAGGAGTCATTGGTGTGAAATCCCATGTTCCAAAAACGGAAAAGCTCGATGATTTTACGACCCGATACAAGAAAAAACTTAGTTCAGATTTAAACACTTTTGGACTGTGGGCTTATGACTCAGTAATTGCACTAGCTATTGCAGTAGAAAAGGCAAGAGTAATAAATTCTACATATATAAAGGCTAACTTTTCAAGATATTCGACAGATCTTGACGGTTTTGGAGTCTCACAAACCGGGACAAAGCTCATCCAGGCTTTATCCAGCACTACATTCAAGGGACTTGCAGGGGATTTCAGATTAGTTGATGGGCAACTTCAGTCACCCCCTTATGAGATAGTCAATATGATTGGCCCTGGGGCTCGAGTCGTGGGATATTGGACGAAAGATAATGGAATTGTTCGAGAACTGAACTACACAAAAGGTAACATACAAATATATTCCACTTCGAAAGCCAATTTCAGGTCCATTATATGGTCAGGGGATAAGACATATCCACCAAAGGGTTGGGTGATCCCGACAAACGGGAAAAAACTGAGAATAGCAGTACCTGTCAAAGACGGTTTCACCGAGTTCGTTCATGTCACATGGAATCCTGACAATTCGACAAAAGTCGAAGGATATTGCATAGATGTTTTTGATGCAGTTATGGAAGCACTACCATATGGTGTGCCATATGAATACATTCCTTATTCCAACTCTAACCACAAGATTGCTGGAAGTTACGATGATTTGGCCTATCAAGTATACCTCGGAGTAAGTATTTTCTCTGCTTTGCGATTTGAAATGCACTTGTGTTTATGGGATAACCTTTTTTTTTTCATCAAAAAAACAGAACTTTGATGCTGTAGTTGGAGATGTAACCATCGTGTCGAATAGATCACAATACGTTGACTTCACACTGCCTTATACAGAGTCTGGTGTTTCGATGGTTGTACCAATCAAAGATTATAAGAGAAAAAACGCATGGGTGTTTTTAAAGCCACTGACATGGGACCTTTGGTTGATGAGCTTTTGCTCGTTTGTGTGCATCGGGTTTCTGATATGGATACTCGAACATCGAATAAACGAAGATTTCAGGGGCCCACCTTGGCATCAAGTAGGTTTGATATTCTGGTTTGCCTTCTCAACCATGGTTTTTGCCCACAGTAAGTTATAATCTTTTGGTACAATTAACTCAATATAGATCATATAATCATATACATATCTCATATTGAAGGGTTTTTTTTCTTCGTTCGTGTGTGTAGAGGAGAGAGTGATAAGCAACTTGGCTCGGTTTGTGCTGATCATATGGTTACTAGTGGTTCTTATACTAACTCAAAGCTACACCGCCAGTCTTACTTCCATGTTAACAGTTCAACAGCTTCAGCCTACTGTTACAGATGTAACCATGCTTATTAAAAACAAGGAAACCGTTGGCTACTTGAAGGGATCGTTCGTTCTCGGGCTTCTCAAGAAAATGAATTTCGACGAGTCCAAACTTTTGGCGTACAAATCTTCCGAGGAAATGGATGAACTTTTCACCAAAGGGAGTAAATGTGGCGGTATATCTGCTGCTTTCGATGAGATCCCTTATATAAAGCTGTTTCTCGCTAAATACTGCTCGAAATACACCATGGTTGGGCCCACGTACAAGACCGACGGCTTTGGCTTCGTATGTTTACCCTTTTTTCCTCGTTTTTCGCCTCACGTTTACATTTCATTTTATGCTTTTTTTCGGGTTTTTTTTGTATCCAATTTTGCAGGTGTTCCCTATAGGCTCGCCTCTAGTACCGGATATTTCAAGAGCGACATTAAATGTGACCGAGAGTAAAAAAATGATGGACATTGAGGAAACATGGTTTGGAAATGAGATCAAATGTCCAGATTCTAGTGCATTGTTTTCATCCAACAGTCTTGGGCTTGAAAGCTTTTGGGGCCTCTTTCTTATTGTCGGAATTGCTGCAGTTTCAGCCTTTATAATCTATGTGGTCAAGTTCTTACACGAGAATCGGCATGTCATAAAACGGACCAATCCGCAGTCGACAATGTGGACCAAGACAGTAGAGTTATTACAGAGGTTCAACAACAGGGATCTCAGTTCTCATACTTTCAGACATATTGCACGTCGAGAGAGAGATAATGGCTGTGTTGGTGATTGTCGAAAAAGGGTAAACGAATCAACCGATGAAAATTTTCAACTAAGTCCATCAACGTTTACACTTACCTCTCCGCATACTAATGGCCCACCAAGTCCGATTTTCTCAAGTCCCGAAGAACAGAGAATGAGTCTTTCGTTGCAGAACGAATCAAGAAAAGCGCAAGGAGAAGCCTCTGAGGAGATAAAACAGGAAATCGAGCTTGTTAACAGAAATGAAAAGAGCAATTTAACCTCATAGTAGGCAAACTTGAGATTGGTAGATGATTCTTTATCTCAGTCAAATATGATGAGAGTTACATCATTGTAATTTGTAAATCTAATTCTTGTGCAAACCCCGTGTCCAAATTTTCATTTCTAACATCACGATAGTACTTTCGTCTAGCATTTCATAAACGATCTTCATGGTATTTGTTTCCAATTTTTTCCTTAATTTCTGTTATGAAGATCAACATTATATTGATTTTGCAGTCTCTGTGATCATAGAGATTTAAAGATGCAATGGGATGTTTAGTGAGTAGATAAAATCGAGCAAGAAAAAATCGTCCCTTTTGCCTCGTCCCGACAGTTCTGCAATATATTGTCATTTTCTAACACAAAGATTAGAGAAAACTACAGATATCAAACATTAAAAAGGAAAAACTACAGCTTATATACATTTGATTATCAAAACTTTCCAATCTCAGTGATTTTCTGTACAAGGTGGCTTTACATTTACAAGTGCTACAATGGCAAATATTGTTGTAAACACTGTTTTAAGCTTTGGAATGTAACAGGCTTCGATACAAACGAGTCCATACCATTTGCATAACACTTATCAGCGCTCTCTGATAACGCATTGGCTGTCATCTGCAGCAGAATCAATTTCTAATTTATCAAAACAGATAATAAAAAATAATATATATATATAAAACCATTACTAAATTTGTGTTCTTTTAACAATTTTTTATTACCGCTACAATAGGAATCCTCTTTCTCGGTTTCTCTAGTTGTAAACTCGATGGAGAATGCTGAGGTGGCAACTGCAGCTCGACTCCTGCCTTAACTGCCTCGTCCCAACTACCGGTTTCTTCAAATGATCTGATCAGTCTCGTGGCTTGAAGACCGTTCATCACTGGCATGCATATATCCTGTTCAATGATCCCACTTTTCAATATCTTTTCACCCAATAATACATATACTTATATATACATATATATATAGGCTAAAATGTATTCGGGTTATAATATTCGTACGCATACCATTAGAATGAGATCATATCTGTTGCATTGAAACGCACGTATAGCTTCAGCGCCATTATTTACAACCTCTATGCTGTGGCCCAACTGCTTCATCATCGACTTTGATACCATTATATTAATCCTATTATCCTCCACAAGAAGGATTTTAGGTTTCGTCTCGGTTTTTAGAATTTCAGGGGCATTACTGGAAGAACACTCGAAACTTTGAGCATGTCTTGAATGTGATTCTTGGGAAATACTTGTCCCTGAAGTTTCACTTGTACGATGGCTTACCCTCGAGGAATTATTGGAGTGATGATGATCATAAGTATGGAAATGACCATCTTGCCCCTGTTCGGTTTTTAGATTATCGGACGTCGAGCAGTGACCTGGCGATTCAAATGATGTCTCCACAGCACAAGCTACTGAATAGGCATCTTTAGAACTGGTCTCTTTATATGTAATGTTACTACAAGGGCTAGTTGGAGAAAGCTTCTGGATTCTTCCGGAAGTTTGAGAAGACAACAAACTAACCAATGTATGTGGTTGGAATACGAAAACGCCTGTATGTAAATCATCGTCATTTCCATCATCCGGGACATCATGGTTGTGCATGGCCGAAAGTTCATCAGAATCATCTGAACTGGTAGAGACCGATGAAACTTTGTAAGGAAGTATAAACGTGAAAGTCGACCCATAATGCTCGAGACTTGACACAGTAAGCTGACCACCCATAAGCTCAACCTGTTCAGATAATAAAAATGTCGAAAGGGTAAGTATTTAATAGTGATCAATTTGGATTAAATTATATAAAATGGGTTTTAGAAATTACCAATTGTTTGCAGATTGCAAGGCCTAGACCGGTCCCGCCATACTTTCGAGCAGTATCAGCACCAGCTTGCATGTATTTCTTAAACAGAGTTGGTAGAGCAGATTCTGTTACACGAAGGTTGAAAACGGGTAATAACCTTAATTATATAAACATTCATTAGATTTAATACAGATGTTTGTGTAATAAAATAATGGGATTTGAGTAAATACCAGGTATTCCAATCCCTGTGTCGTAAACGTCGCATCGAATCCATACTACTTGTTCTTCAGGAATATTATTATGTTTACTATTATCACTACTTTGTTCACCTTTGTTCTGAGATGATTGATCTGAAGAAATATTCTTGATATCTTGTTTGATTACATCGCATGGCTCGGGAACCACGTAAAGCCTTATTCCCACCTTGCCTTCGTGAGTAAACTTGATCGCATTGCTGTTAAACATTAAAAAGTTGACATCTTTAGCTATAACTAAAACAAAAAGGATAATCGATCTATGCAATTCACATGCATTTCGAAGAAAAAATCGAGCTTTTTAGTACCTGACCAAGTTCGTTAGAATCTGACGAATTCTAAGGACATCTCCAATAACCTGAAAACCGAATAATTTCAGAGCCCTTTATAAAACTTAATGAGGCCTTTATGTCCCAATAAGAAAGATTAATGATCGTTGATTTAAGAAAAAAATATCAAGTTCGATCATATTTACCTCCACAGGGACATCGTCTGCTATATGACCTTCTAAGGTCAGTATTTTCTGCAGTGATGCTGATGCAGTCTGGAGCACATGTTTTACCACCTCTCTTGGTCTAAATTTTGTAGCTTCCAATTTCATAACACCTGAAAATTATGTTAATAATAGTTTATGATTTTAGATCCATCTATTTAAATTACATCCCACAAAAAGACTTTAAAATGCATGAAAAAAAAAAAATACCTGACTCGACTTTGGAAAGATCGAGAATGTCGTTTATCAGCTGAAGAACCAAATCTCCTGAAGACAACATAACATTCAACAACTGTTTTTGTTCTTTGTCGAGTTTTGTAGTAGAAAGAATCTCGGCCATGCTTACAACTCCGGATAATGGAGATCGAATTTCATGAGACATTGTTGCTAGCATCTGTTTAGCTCGCATTGATTCCTCTGTTCGAGTACATATAAAGTTCAAAAAATGAGCTAAAACTATTATTATCTCAAATAATTAACCTGTAATATGGATTGTTTTATTGAGTTCTGTTTCCATGGCTTTTTGTACAGCCATTTCCTCTCTAAGTTTAGCCATCTTTTCTCTTTTCGTCACCTGTAGAAAAAGAAGTTTATTTAGAGAAAAATTAACTAAGTAAAAAAGTTTAAAACAGTTGAAAATAATCATTACCTGATCAGTTACTTCCATTGCCATAAAATTTACACCAATTGTCTCTCCGGCCTTGCTGAAAACAGGTTCGACGTAAATTAAGAAGGTTTTTGCACCAAAAAGCTCTGTTTCGAATGTGATTTCCCGTTTTGCAGGTAACCCTTTTTCCATAACTTCTTGTTTGAAGTCCTGAGATTCCTTTACGCCCGATCCGGTGAAAATTTCGACATCTGTTTTCCCTATGATATCCTGTAAAATCAGTTAATTCTGAGGAATAATTGTATAGAAAAATAAATTTACATGAACATAGTTGGTTTAAATCAAATAAGCATTATTGTAAAAGAACAAGCTTTCGGTGTTAATTTTAATTTTACCTCCTCACGCAAACTCGGAAAATGATTAAATATGAACCGGTAACGCAGCTCTTTATCCTGGAAAATGTAAATCAAATGGTAAATATTGTTAGGAATATATTAGTTATTACCAATAAAGAAAATAATCGGTCGAAAGAAAACAATAAAAGAACACACGAATTGTTGACCCAGTTCGTTAAGGAATTTGACTACGTCTGATGGCGCTGCCATACGTAACCTAATAGGAGAATGATTACGTAAAGACTAAAATACCCCTCAAACGAGAGTTGTGGCCCTGTTTACAGTCTTTAGCTCCATAACTCAACAAACATTTAAACTAGAAAAAAACGATTGAATTACGAAATAAGAAAATCGTCTGAATTATTCATTATACCTGGTGACCAATAACAACTGGTGCATTTTGGAGAACAAAATGCAGGAAATTATCAGCTCTCTTCAAAACCTGTGATAACTCTTCAACAGGAGAAGATTGTTTTTCCAAATTTTCGATACTTTCGTGTAATTTTCCAAACAAAACCCGCTCTCGTCTTAAACTCGCCTCTAAAAGCTTCTCTAAATTCATGGCCCTTTTCTTCCAATACACCACACTATCATATTCAGCGTCTATTTCGACTTTTTCATCTTGAAAAATAACCGTTTTAATTCTCATAGGCGCGTCTTGATACAAATACTTCAAATTCTCATCGAGAATAGAAATCGGACGCTTATCATTACCATATCCGTTTCTTTCGAATTGATGTTCTTCGAGTATTTCCAACTTCTTGAGCTCGACTTTCTGTTGTTGTTTGCTAAGGTTGTCTAATTCTTCCCTTAAGAGACGAACGGCGTTTTCTTGTTTATATTCCCAGTTTCTTACCAGGTTTGCTAGTTGCCAGTTACCCTTGTCACTGTAATTTGTGAGCTCCATAAGACGCTTAAAATCGACTATATTGGGTTCTTTGTTAATGGTGACATCTTCTAACATGTCTTGATCTGTGCCTGGTTTTTTGACATTGAATTGCCTACCGGCTTCGTTTATGTCTTCGGGCCACATTGAAGAGAGGACAATGTCCATGTCGTCTGATTGGTCGGTCTCGATTTTGCATCCCATTTTTGGTCTGATTTTTATGATTACTTCACATAAAAAAAAAACCTTTTCAGTGCCAAATTAATGGTTCGAACAATTTAGGCGATGAATTTCGCATTTCGGTAAGAGTTTATTTCTGCTTAAGGGTCAGTTTTATGGCGGCATGAACAATGAGTACAGGAACTGTAAAGAGAAAAAGTGGTAGAATTATGTACTTAAAAGGTTGCAGATTTTTGGAACAAAAGGGTTGGAATTATTATACAACTTACCCAAAAAATTAAATAAATCTTTCCATAAAGAGATATGAACTTAGTGAATTGTATGAACTAAAATCATAACACCAAGTAACTTCTTCAGGGTTCATCAATCATCACAGTTGTCAGATTCGATTACAAGTGGCCTATTACATGGAGAAAATAATTTCACTTGGAAGAAAACAGAAATCAGATGTTCATGAACCAAATTTTAAGTTATAAATAACAATGAAAAAACAAACATGCAACGTTCAAATCCAAATTAGTTAAAGATAAGAATCAGCAAAAGCCCATATAAAAAAAAAGGCTGACCTTTTGATGAATACGAGAATTCTTCTTGAAACTGTGTTGGCGCTAACTTTCATTACCTTTTTCACTGTAGATCTGAAATAATATCCCTTTATGTTTATGAGTCAAAGGAGAACTATAATTAATAATAATAATAATAGGCTAAGGTTTTGAGGGCATTAAAAAAAGGCTATATTGAGAGAAGAATAGTAGTCGATATGAGAGGAGTGCATGTGCTGATGGAAATAAACAAGAACGGAAATATGTTGGAGGATGGGAAGTTTATGGAAAACGAAGCCATGTGCAGTGCGTCTGAGGTCAAAAATATTGGTTTCCTATTATAGATACATATATATATATATACATTGATGAATGTTTCTTCAATCTTAATTTATGCATCGTTTTCGTTAACTGGGTTTATATTAAATGCAGAGAGAGAGAGAGAGAGAGAGAGAGAGAGAGAGAGAGAGAGAGAGAGATTATACTACGTACACAATAACACAGCTATGAGAAATGATTCATTCAATCAACACAATGTCTGTATATGTATGTGTATATGTATCACTTTGTGCGTAGAGAGAGAGAGAGAGAGAGAGAGAGAGAGTTTTTTAAATGGGGGGAATCCAGAATCTGCTCGCCGCCCTTCACGAAGGTGACGAACATGGCGGCGCATGTAGACCACACGCGCTGTTGGAGAGTTGTGATACACCTTTGGGTTTATTAAGAAAATATGGATTATTTGTAAACTTGTTGGTGTTTATTAATTATGAATGGATTAATTTAATAATTAATCCAAAGTAAAGTTATTAAATGTCATTTGGATCCACATTGTTGTGCTTGGAGAAACTTGTTTAAGAAAATATATACTTTTATTTATATATATATATATATATACATGTATGAGATGTCAATTGTGTTGTGAAAATGAGAGCATGATTTAATTATTAAATCAACCATATTCTTTTAGGAAAACAATATAAGATGATAGCATTTAACTTTATTTGAGATTATTTAAAGTTAAATTAAATTGAATTTAATCCTAAAAGTAAGCTTATCACATAATTATTGTAAATAATATTATGTTTTGGCTGCTTTTGATCTGACCAATAGAAATCAGATTGAATTTAATTAATTAATTAATTAATACACATTACTAACATTCCACACAGTATTGGTGAATAATAAAGTACATTAAATGAGTGGATCTGCCATTTTAAAGTTCCAAAGATACATGAAAAATAATTAAATTAAATTATATGTGCTGCAAATATGATTGACAAACTAACAGAAACAACAGAGACTGTATGTAGCCCCATGTTATTTGTGTTGCAATTTTTCTATCTATTAAGCTCTGAATTTCATAGTTATTTATTGCATGCAAGGGAAAGTAGGTGAAAGGAGATTTGTGGCCATGTTTAATAGAGTCTGTCTATTAAAATTTAATAATTTATAAAAAAAATTGATTTCATTGCCTTGATTTTTTAAATAATTTCTCATTATAATGGACACTTTTTTTTTTCACTTTCTCATATTTATAAAGTTTAAACTATCAAGAAACTAATATTTATAAAGTTTTATGAAAGTTGAACTTTGATTGTCATTTGTCACTTTCGGTGGGTTATTTTAATAACTCGAATTATGTAGGCTTCTTATGTTACACTTATAAAACATGGTTGTCTTTGATTTTAATAATTTATGAATTTCAAATCTATAAATATTTATTAATGGTTTAATGTTTAAATAGATTTCAAATTTCTTTAGAACTTATATCGAAAGCTATATTTTTAGTTACTATGATGAATTTTAAAATCTATCTAATTTACATTTATATCAATGAAATATTTCCTTCAAATTCACCTTCATCGATCAAAATATAATATTAAAGAACATTTTCTTTAATTTTGCCTTTTTTGTTTATGTTCTTTTTTAATTTTATTGTTTAAAATTTTTGGATCACAATTTTAAATAACCTTAGCAAAAATTGTTTTCATCCAAATTGGCATTCATCCGATTCTACTTTTCAATTCCTTATATAAATAACTATTAAATATTAGTTATGATGTCAATCATTTCATATAATTCATCGATAAATAATCACTTCATCTAACCATTATTTCTTTTTTTCTCGTTCGTACTTTATAGTTTTTAATTTATATTTATTATTTCTTATTTATAAAATTTTTATATATTCTGTATATAAAGAGGACTGAACTTAATGTTCCGTACTAGACACAAAATTCCAATACGGGTCAATTGGGCCCCCGTAAACCCCGAATAAAAACACGAAAAAATAAAATTGCTATAAATAGAATATAGCCCATGTGAGCCTAACCAATTTAAATGAGAATGCTATAAATAGAATGTATAACTTATTTTACATTTATATATATAATATATATAACTAATTTGTTTGTTAAAAAAAATAAAATAGTATTTCACAACTACCCACAAGAATAATTACTAAACTATTCATGGCCATACGTGGCTCTTTTGGGTTCACAGGACCCTAATATCTGAATCCTTAATTTAATTGTTTGGAGTTTATATAAAACAGTAATAATCTAAATTGTATGAGTATTTAGGTACTTCTTAGTCTTGAGATCTTTTAAATATAATTTAATTATTTATAAATGAATAAAACGAAATCAACATAATAGCAAGAAGACTTGATTATTTTTGCCAAATATGTAACGATTAGATCATATAAATAACAAGTCAATGATGTTTTGGACTATAGATAAAACTGGAACTCCAAAATCTTTAGATGTTTCAGATTCAATTCTCATTTATCTACAAATAATTTTTCTATTTTGTATAGTATATTCTTTGTATGTTTCACTTAATTAATCTAAAGTCATAATTTAAATGTTGCGATTAATAGTTTTAAGAAATAAAAAATAAATAACACTATAAAGTTGTACGTGCATGATTTTATTTCATTAAAAACCCAACATTTTATTTGGATGCACGGCCTAAAACAAGGGGACATTATTAGTCTTAATTATATGTAACTTTTGAATCAAATGATATGATTAATCCATTATAGTGTTTTTTATTCACTATAGAAAATCCCATCTATTTAGCTACTTATATATAAACGTCAATATAAAAAAAAACATTAATAGTAACTAACTTCATATATTAATTTCAAATTATTGTTCTAATAAGTCATCTATAATAAGCTTATAAACTACATAAACTAAAAGATCAGATATTAATTTAGTGAGCATTCTGGTTTACTAGTAGATTTTTTAGCACAATAATCATAAGTCATATATGATCTTCTGTATTTCTCCATTATTTGTTTCTGCTCAGCATTAAGATTCCAATAATTCTGCCTATTCCAGAAATACTGTTCAGAACCGCAACTCGAAACGGCGCCGTTTTGAGCAGGACAAGCATTGAAATCGAAATCTTGATAATGGGCTATGAATGGGGCCTGGCTCCAGTCCACTGACCCGGCCCAATCAGCATTCCATACACTTGCTTCTATGTGCATTGCTTTTGATGGATAGTCTACTCCATGTGCAAGGTTGTTCTTGAATACTCTTATTGGGATTTTGTCAATAATAAACCTGCAATTAAATATAAATTAATATATATATATATAATATTTAAAAAGAATTAGATAAAAATATCTTACACAATTTGGTGTGAGTTCCAAAGAAATTCATAAGAATGAAAATCAGCAGATGGATCAAACCAAAGTTTGAAACTTTGTTCTCTATGGCCTTCATCATTATTGTATACATTTGTTTGCACTGTTCCATTTGTGCCCAAAAATTCAAAGTCCAGTTCAAAATGATTACCAGGGTCTTGATTATCTGGTGCTGATGTTAACTGTAAAAATTAAAATAAATCAAAATACATATAGATTTAATATAGTTTATCAAAATTATTTTAATTTAATGACAATTTATTATTAGATTAGATAAACTTACATAGAAGCTTGTAACAATTCCTCCAGTTTTCTTTTCTGGTATTTTCATCCTTATATGAAACAAACCGGACCCGTAATCCAATTTGGACCTAAATCCAGCGCCTAATATTCAAAAATTGTATGAAATTAATTATAGGTATTTTTTTAGAAAAAATTTAGATGAAGGGATATCTTGATCCGACAAAAATAAACCTAAGAAGACTAAAAAAAATGATACCTAGGCTAATAAATCTTGGGTAATTAATTAAGGATTTTATATAGCAATTAATGCATGTAATTATGTTTTGCATCAACATAATTCAAACTTCAAAGTAATCTTAGAAAACCCCAAATACATCATAAACATCTCAAGATAATATTTCAATTGAATCCCACCATATAAAAAAGTTATAATTAATTAATGATCATGGCTATAAGTTCAAAATAACCTAAGAACATTCCATCAATAAATAAAATATACGAAATATACAAGTTTATATATATATATATATAATTATTAATATAACCTGATGATCGGTCCATCCTAATTTGGACCTCGTTCCCATCAACTAACAAGTGATCAAATCCCCATAATGGTGAATAATATTTATCGAAACTATTAACTGCACCAATTGTTTGAATTGAAAAGCCACAAATTATAAGAATGGGAAAAATAGTAAGAAAAGCCATTGCAGAGAACTTATAAGCAACAATTACTATAGACGAAATATAACTTTATTAAGTTGATGAATTACAACAATAGGATTGTGTTATATATATATATAATATGTAATTAATATATGGCATGAAAATCATTTATATTGCAATATATGGTATTGTTTTTGAGTTGATTTCATTTGTCTAACTAACGGTCTTGTGGATATTATTATCCTTAAATTTGTGCACTAGTCGTTGCTAGGTTAAATCAACTTCCTAAAATATTATATATTGCTCAATATTACTTTCCATGGAAAAACTGAATTTAATGCTAATTATTAGCTATTACGTAGATCATAATTTATTAATTGCCCAAAATTATTAGAGGAACAAAATCTTTGAAATATTATACAATCAAAGTGGTCGTGTATTCATAGTAATGAAATAATAAATTTTTTATATGATCATATGAACCCTCCAATTAAGGAGAGATATGCCTCCTTTACCTTTTTCTAGTTTAATGTTAAGGACTTGATTGGTATTTTAAAATATAATAAGAATCAAATAGGTATTTTTAAGTCATTTTTATACCGATAGTTGGTATGAATTTTTATTGGTGAATATATATTCTCTCATGAATTTATAATTTCAAAAGTATAAAATTGTGATTCCTCTCTCCCCGTGGTTTAGTTATTGATAGGGTAGATCATGATTCTTGATTTTTTTTTTCATCGAAATGTTCGAAAAATTTATATTTTCAACTTATAGAAAATAAGTTATGAAATAATTTCGATATTAAAATATTTCCAAAGAAATTGTTAATGTTTTCACTGCAATTCTCAGTATTTCCATAATTTTCACAAAATATTGATAATTTCCTAATTCTTTTTCGGAAAGATATCATAGGGAATAAAGTTTAAATAACAAAAAAAAAAGAAGAAAAAAAAGTCATAAATCTCACAATTTACTAAATTAAATTCTAATTAGAACCAAACAAATTTCTAAATAATTAATAAAATCATATGATTAAGTCAAACTTTTAATCATTCGTATGCTATCAAAATGTGTCACATAACAAAGTGTACCTAAGAAGTACGTCCTGATTTTCTTCAGAAAAACGCTATTAAATCCAATTTTTAGAAGAAATTTGAGATTTTTTTTTTTTGAGAAAATATATTATTACACCTTTTGAAATATTTTAAAAAAAATCCATGAAATAATTGAATATTGAGAATTGAATGTCATCCAATTTAAGGTATGTAGAGTCAAGCTAATGTAAAACTATCGCAATCTTCGATTGATTCAAGCATATTACATTATCGTCCTCTACAAAAGAACAATCGTCTTTATTTACTCACATATTTAGGAATTAAATATTATAATATGATACTCGATAACATATATAATATTTAATTAGATTATGCATAGTGGTGACCTTTGAGCGAGCCAACTCGACTAAAATTCAAGTCGATTTTTTTATGAGCTGAGCTCAAATTCAAAAATACTTGTTTCAAAGCTCACACACATGTTACAATTTTTTTAAGTTTATTAATTTATAATATAATACCTATTCATTTATTAATTAATATACAGAAATATATCATAATGTCTTATTATATTATACTTTGTATAAATAATAAAATAATTTAATATATCTATATATTTCTATATTAATAGAAATTCAATAATACAAATTGGATTGGGAATGATTTTTTTTTACTAATCTAGCTTTTTTGCTATATGCGAACGAGTCGAGCTAATTCTGGTGATTTTTATATTTTTGAATTTTGGTTACACAATAAAGAGCTCAAATCAAGAACAAACTCGAGCTCATGACTTTTATTATGAGTATTTTTTAAATTATTTTTTATTAATAAAATTATTAAAGTAAATTATATTATGAGCAAATATGTTTGAGAGTAACAATAATATAATTAGTTCCAGCGACAAATTAACAGTTCAGAACTCAATCTGCCACACTTTATGCTCCCAAAATGAATACTATAAATCTGGTTTTTGTTCAACAGTCAATTGAATCTTCGTCGATTGTGTTCTATTGGCAAAAACCGTGGTAAATCATGGCGATTTAGGCTCCACCTTACTCACTTCCATGGAGAAAAGAGTAAAATTTCCTCTTCGTTAGTTATTTGGTAGTAGTAATATTTGAAAGGTTATTTTACGGTTGTGGCAATTATTGATTAATGTAAAAACTTTTGTGTTTTTAGTGGCATTAAAATCTGCTATATTGATATTATGTCATATATTGAAGCTTTTTTTTTCATCAAGAATGCATTTGTCTCTGTTTCTGATGGCTGTTAATTTATTTATTTTATTATGCCAATTATCGGGGGCAATTGATTTCAATGCTATTTTTTTCTGAGTTTATCTAATTTCCGTGTCCATAACAATCTAACTCGAATCGTGATTCATCGAGATCATTGGACCTTTCTGTTAAAGTTCAATCGCATCTATGATTGGATTGAAAAGCATAGGGTTTTTTTAATCCGAAAATTTGAGATTTGGCCCTGTTAACTAGTAACTGGCAACAGCAGTTTAGCATGATTTTTAAATTTAAACTTACTTTCTTCTCAGATAATGGCTGATTGGTCAAAGTTACCAGCTGATCTTTTAGTGCTTATAGCAAGACGTCTCCATTTTGCTGAAGATTATGCTAAATTTTGTGCCGTCTGCTAGTCGTGGCAGTCAGTTTTTCTTCAGAAAGATAAACAGTCATGCTCCCTGCTACCTTGGCTGATGCTCACAGAGAATGAATCACTCGACATACGTGCATTTTACAGTCCTTTCAATAATAAGGTTTGTAAACTTTATTTACCCGAGATTCGTGGAAAGAGATGTTGGGGCTCATCTCATGGTTGGTTGGTTACTCTAAATGCTGAATATGAGATGCATTTGTTGAATCCATTTTCACGTGTCCAGATTTTTCTACCGCCGCTCCATAAATGCTCGAATCTCAAGAATCTTATTTGCAACCCTACTGAATTCCGCAATACGTTTGTGTACAAAGTTGTCCTATCCTCAAATCCATTTTCTGACAACTGTGTTATTTTAGCTGTATATTCGGAGAGTAAAATGGCTTTTGCAAAGCCAGGGGACGATATGTGGACACCGTTACAATGCAGTTCTAATGTCATCAATGACGCCATTTGTTTTGGAGGTAAAGTTTATGCTACTGATAGTTCTGGAGATGTTATAATATGCAATTCAAATGGGATTCACTTGAAAACGGTATCTCTAACATCATCACTTGATGATTATGAGCTTGATGAAATTTCAACGTATATTGTGGAGATAGGTGGGAAAATACACGCTGTCTTTCTACTACATGTTGGTCATATGATATGGTTATTTATAGTTTAGACAATCAGAAGATCCAACCTTTGTTTCAAAATGATTACTCAAGTTCCGGATACTCTCTACCGGTTTGGATCACGCCAATTTTGTGGTAATTTTGCGTATTATTAAGTTTCCGTTTTCGTTTCATCTTTAGTTCAATGCATCCTCATCATCAGTGTCTAGATTATGTGCCCTTTATTTGCGCATAAACTTTGTTCTTCAAATGTGGATTGTGGTGTATGTTCACTAGTTATGTCAAACGCTATTCTAATTTGCTCTTGTCTCAGTCAACTATTTCATGGTTAAGTGTAGTTTTTCAAATTTAATAGGATTTCATTATAACTTTCAATTTTTAAATACATGATTTCTTGAAAAATTTGTTAACGTCTTGATAGTGAAGTGCAAATTTGGATTTATGCTAATCTGAAACAACTTCAATGAATTTAACTAAGCAATTAGTAGAAGAATGCACTTGGTAAAATTTTAACAAATTTGGCCAAAATGGTGCACTGAAGATGCTGATTATTTTGATCTGTTAGATTATTTTGTCAAATTTGTTTCAATTTCTGTATAGGCGAACAAACAAATAATTTTTGGAAAAAAAAAAAGAGTAGTCAACATAGAATAGTTAATAAAAATGTCAATAAGGGTGAATTTAAGGTTTTATTATTTGGGGAAGGGGTGAGTTTTGTTGTTCAATAAGCCATCAAAAATATAATTGGGCCATATAAGGGGAGTTGTTAATGTGATTAACCCTTTTTAAACTAATAGAATATTTTATTTGGTGTTTGTTGTGGGCCCGAAATAAGCAGGTTGGACGGGTAATTCTATCCCGGTCCCATACCAATGGGGCCGGTCAATATCCACCACACAATTGTGGTGGGGTTGGTGGTATTTTACCTCTACCATCCATACAAATACCACCCACCCCACCACAATTGTGTGGTGGAGATTGACCGGCCCCATTGGTATGGGACCGGGATAGAATTTTCCCAGGTTGGACTATAATTATTAGAGATAATTAGTGTATCTAACCCTAAACATCACTTGTGAAAATTTATTTAACTTATTTATAAATGATTGGGGACTTTGACCTGGACAGTATAAATATTTAATATATATATTTGAAATCATTTTGTGACAGAGAATACTCAGTTCCATTTTAGTATGCTAAACGATATTTATAACAAATATTATCTTTTGAGTTAATGTTATCTGTTAGAACTTAGAATAATCATATGGAAAAATGTCCAGATTTCCATTAAATTAATAACATTTCTAAAAGTGTCTTGTGCAAAAATAGTCATTTTGATTTTTCACCCAACATGTGTTGTGTTTTGATTTGTTTGTTTACTTTGAAAACGTGTGTTGACCAAATGTGGGGCATTTGTCTAGACTATTGAGGTGCAAATGGACTCTGAAAGTCAACGTCATATATAATTTTATTTTAATTTTTGACAATAGTCATCACATATAATTAAATGCATATCCCATTTCTGATCATTTTTTCATCATTCATTCAGATTGAATAAGGTACAGATCAATGAAAACCTGCAGCAATGTAGTTCTCTTCCTCTTTATACTTACAGTTGCTGCTAATACTAACCTCATAGACCATGAAATTTCTATCGACTGCGGCTCAACTGGATCATCTTCATCAGCACAACAATGGCTTGGAGATGGATATTCAAGATTCATAACACTAAAAGGGTCGTCATCTTCAACTCGTCCCAAGATAATATCATCACTTGATCCAGTTCCAGTTCCCTACAACACAGCTCGAATTTCCCGTTCCAAATTCTCATACTCATTTCAACTCAACCCAGGTCAGAAATTTATCCGCCTTCACTTCCACCCCTCTGTATACAATGGTTTTCAGAGTTTCAACGACTTGTTCACTGTTGAAGCCAGCGCGTTCACCCTACTCACCAACTTCAGTGCCTCCATTACTGCTCATGCTCTTGCTGTTAAGTATTTTGTCAAGGAATTTTGTATAAGCATACAACAAAATCAATCTCTCGACATTATTTTCACTCCTAGTCATACTTCTTATGCGTTCATTAATGGCATCGAGATTATCTCACTACCTTCCAGTCTTTCTTACTGTCTTGGTGGAGATATTGGGGTCCACGTTCTTGGCCAGAAATCTGTGGTCTATGTTGATAACGCTACAGCATTGGAAATGGTTCACCGGCTGAATGTCGAACGGGATCCTGTTTCTCCAGGTGATGATATGTTTGGTATGTGGAAAACAGGTTTAAAAGAAAAGGGAAAGACAGATAACAATAACAATGTTACCTGGAAAGTATCTGTGGATGTAGGGTTCAGGTACTTGGTCAGGTTTCATTTCTATGAAGTAGGATTACATATGAATTTTATGCTTTTCATTAATCACATGATTGCCAACACTAATGCTGACATTGTCCAAGAAAGGGAAGTTAACGGCATCTTGTGGTATAGGAACCACTTAGTTGAGGTGACAGGGCGAAAAGAAGAGGGCAAACGGGATATCTTGATTTCCCTGCATTCAGAAAACGAAATCCCGGTTAGAAATGGTCCTCTTAAAGGCTTTGAAATTTTCAAGTTGAGCAACCATGACAATAGTCTTTCCAGCCCAAACCCATTGCCTGAAACGCCAGGTTCAACATTCCAGCCTATCCAAAGTGTACTATCACTTATTGGTCACAAAAATGCAATGGCAACTGTAGTTACTGTTGTGATTTGTCTGGTTAACACCATTGTTCATATATTGCGACAACAATGGGAAGCTAACTCTACCGATCAGGAAGAAAACAAGGCATCAACCAGGGACACACGACTTTGTCGTCGTTTTTCACTATCTGAGATCCGATCAGCCACCAAAAACTTCAACGATGCATTTGTCATCGGAAAGGGTGGATTTGGTAAAGTCTACCAAGGGTTTTTGGATAGTGGGCAAGAGATTGTGGCCGTAAAACGGTTGAAATCGAACTCCAAACAAGGGAAACGTGAGTTTTGGACAGAGATTGAAATGCTATCTGAGCTCAGACATGTTAATCTAGTCTCCCTGATTGGCTACTGTAATGAGCAGCGCGAAATGATTCTTGTTTACGACTACATGTCCTCAGGAACACTGGCTGATCATCTCTACAAACTTGCTTGGAAAAGCAATAATTCTTTTTCCCTCTCCTGGAAAGAACGCCTTCATATCTGCATTGGAGCTGGTCGAGGACTAGACTATCTTCACACAGGCCACGGGGTCTTACATCGTGATGTGAAGTCTTCAAACATTCTGTTAGGTGAAAATTACGTGGCTAAGGTTTCAGATTTCGGCTTGGCCAAAATCGAAAACGGAGATAGCACGAATCTTAAGGGCACGTTTGGATATATCGACCCAGATTACTTTCGAACCCGTAAACTGACTACGAAAAGCGATACTTATTCCTTTGGTGTAGTGTTGCTTGAAGTACTGTGTGGTAGACCAGCAGTGGATCCATTAGCCGAAGAGGGTAAACGCAGTCTAACCATATGGGCTCGTGAAAGCATTAACAATGGGGATGTTGATCAGATTGTAGCCCCAAGTCTTAGAAACGAAATCTCACCCAATAGCCTCATGGCATTTGTCGGGGTTGCTGAAAAATGCTTGCATGATGAACCAAAGAAAAGGCCAACTATAGCACATGTCATAATAAACCTCGAGTTTGCACTTGAGCTGCAGGAGAGTGCATTATCTTTGGTACCATATGACAAAACTAGTATTGCTGAGTTCTTTCCATTTGCTGATAAAGCTCAGCAGGACAACGCAAAATCAATGATATTAAATGAGAAGACAAGTATGGCTGATGAGTTGCCATATACAGATAAAAGTCAAGAGGAAAATTCAAAATCTACCTCACTTAATGAGATAACAAGTGTTGCTAATGTCTCGTCCTTTACAGATAAAATCTTATCAATGAGCAGAAAACTAAGGATGGTCTCCTCTAAAGCTCAAAATGTTACTTCTCCCCTGATAGAACAAAATAGCGGCAAAATGGTTGATTATGAGCGGCCATATGGAAAAAAAGAAGGGAAAAAAACTATGCATAAGTTATCGCGATTTTGGCCATGGGATGCACTTTGGAGCAGTAGAAAACCATCTAAGAAAGGGAACTTGGATGGCATTTCTATATCAGGTATTGATTCAGCAACAGTAAATTTGGTCATGTTTGATACCTGGTACTTTTCATATTAGTCTGACTTGTACCAGAGCGATTAGATTTTGAGCATACCAGCTGCAACTAAAAACATGGTGATGCTTGAAACTTGATATGGGATTATTATGCCACATAACAAACAAAAAGGGTCAGAATATATGTGATTAAGCAGGACTAACCGTGCCTGGTAAACTTTACCTAACCAGGGTTGTGACATAAATATTTTCATGTAGTTATCGTCTTACTTATGATCATTTGATGGTTCTAGTGTATCTTCCCTTTTATGTATGAATTAGTTTCTTAAAGTTACCCCTCAGTTTCTGGTTAGGCAAGCCATGGTTATGTGCTTCAACTTGAAATGATATCTATTAGTATTTTCTTTAAGTTATAGCGGTAATAATTAAACATAAAAGGGCTGTCAATAATCGGGATTGATCACTGATAAAACTTGAATAAACCAACCTTTTGTATCATAGTCCTGAAATTGGTATGTATATTTTGCAGCACCATTATTACATAAGAAGAAAGACAAGATGTTTTCAAGAGGTGGCACTAATTCTGGGATATTAAAATCCCCCGCAGCAAGTGAAAGCAATGAGTTGATTGTGACCCGCAATTTAAGAATATTTTCATTCTCAGAACTGAAGGCTGCCACAAGAAATTTTGGACCAGATATATTGCTTGGAGAAGGTGGATTTGGTAGAGTTTACAAAGGGTGGATCGACGATATACCCACCACCCAAAATCGAAGTAGATCTGTTGTTGCTGTTAAGAAGCGGCATGATGAGGGCTTGCAGGGGTTCAAGGAGTGGCAGGTAAATTTGACTACTCTATCAGAGAGTTTTCGAGTCAACTATTGCCATCTTTTAATGTTAGTTCTTTTTTTAAAAAGATACTATCACTTGAATGGTTTCGGTGACCATTCTTGTACTAGCTTTGTCACGACCGCCTTAACATATCAAAAGGAAAATTGAAATCCAGTTACTGAACATGAAACAGCCTTAAGCTCAATATAGGCATTCTAGTTTGATAATTTACTATTGTCTACTTTGATCCAAGCTTAAGAAACTGTTGGTTGATGCTTGTAGGATATTATCTTCACCCCTTGTTGTCTTAGATGAATGAGCATCTTAACATGAAGATTATAACCTGTTCATAGGATGCTAATTGCTATATATACTTTCACACAAACAAATCACTTTTTTGTAGATCATATGCCAAATTAGTTTCCCCGAGATAAGTGTGACTTTATGAGACACAAATCTTTTATCAGACTGTTTTTATTGTTATTTTCTATGCTTGTGCAGTACATTTCATATCAAAAACCAACTTCATTTAGTGCTACTAATTAAATGTGCAGACTGAGGTAGAATTTCTTGGAAGGCTTTCTCATCCTAATCTGGTAAAGCTATTAGGATACTGTTTGGAGGATAAAGAGATGCTTCTTGTTTATGAATTCATGGGAAAAGGCAGCTTAGAGAGGCATCTTTTTCAAAGTAAGGGAAGTTTATCTTGTGCTCATATTTCCCTAGATAATTAAGGTGTCTAGATTTTTCACTTTCTGTCATTTTGCTTGAATAGGAGGTTCTGAAGGCGAGCCACTTACATGGGATATCAGGCTTAGGATATTAATCGGAGCAGCTCGTGGCCTTGCGTTCTTGCATGCATTGGATAAAAATGTTATCTATAGAGACTTCAAGTCTTCAAACATATTGCTCGATGAGGTAAAATAATATGGTCTAAAGCTTATTCATTACTTTCACTTGTTGAGATAAATGATAACATTGGTATAATTCTGATTTCACAGTCATATAATGCTAAGCTCTCAGACTTTGGTCTGGCAAAGTCGGGTCCCATGGCTGATCATACCCACGTGTCGACGCAAATTATGGGAACATATGGCTATGCTGCTCCTGAGTACATTGCAACAGGTAAGATTGCAACCGTTATAAACTTTTGGGATTGAAATTATAGTTTAATCGCTATAAAACATTATTTATGTAACAGGGCGCTTATATGTGAAGAGTGATGTATATGGTTTTGGTGTCGTGTTACTGGAAATGCTGACGGGATTACGAGCAATTGACGAAAACCGCCCATCTGGCCAATGTTTGCTGGTTGATATGATGAAGGATATAGCTAAGATGAAAAAGTTAAAGATGGTAATGGATCGGCGTATGGAAGAAAAATACCCCATCAAATCTGCAATACAAATAGCTAAGCTTGCACTAAAGTGTGTTGAAAATGATCTAAAAAACAGACCATCAATGCAACAAGTTGTTGAGACACTGGAAAAATTGGATACGAATCTTGAGATACCTAGTAGACAGCCTAGAGTGGTAAGATTCAGTACGAGCCAACAACCTATGTAGTTTATGGATTTTCATATGCAATGAGATGTAAGAAGTTAGATGATTATGGTTGGATATTTGTTCTGAACTTTAAAAGATGTAATATTTTATAGGTAGTCAGAGGAAATAGGATATATATTAATTGCCCAAAATTATTAGAGGAACAAAATCTTTGAAAAGATTGTACAATCAAAGTGGGCGTGTATTCATAGTAATGAAATAATAATTTTTTTATATGATCAAATGCACCCTCCAATATTTAGGGAGAGATGTGCCTCCTTTTCCCTTTTTCTAGTTTAATGTTAAGACTCAGGTTGGTATTTTGGAATATATAATCGGAATGAAATAGGTATTTTTTAAGCCATTTCTATACCGATACTTGGTATGAACTTTTGTTGGTGAATACATATTCTCTCATGAATTTATATTTTCAAAATTATAGAGTTGTGATTCCTCTCCGTCCCATGATTTAGTTATTGATATCTTATTTTCTTTTTTGGCCGAAATGTTCGAAAGGTTTATATTTTTCAACTTATAAAAACAAATTATGAAATAATTTTAATATTATAATGTTTCCAAAGAAACTTTTAATATTTTCACAGCAACTCTCAGTATTTCCATAAGGAATAAGGTTTAAAAAAAAAAGAATAATAAATTTCACAATTTACTAAATTAAGCTTTTGATAGAACCAAACAAGTTTCTAAACAATTAATAAAATCATGACTAAGTCGAACTTTTAATCATTCGTATGCTATCAAAATGTGTCACATAACAAAGTGGATGTATGAAGTACGCTTGATTTTCTTAATAAAAACGCTATTAAATCCTATTTTAAAAGAAATTTAGATTTGTTTTGAGAAAATATATTATAACATTTTAAGAGAATATTTTAAGAGACGAATTCATGAATTTTTAAAAAAAATCCATGAAATAATTGAATATAGAGAATTGAATGCCATCCAATTAAGGTATGTAAAGGCATGCTAATGTATACTATCGCAGTCTTCGATCGATTCAAGCATAGTACATTTTGCTCCTCTGTAAGAGAAGAATCAAATGATTTTTCCCAATGCATACAACTTGAGGGGCGACAAATATCAACCGTCTTCATTTACTCACATATTTAGGAACTAAATGTTGTAAAATGACCCTCGGTGAGCTTTAATCTTCTGTACAGAGGCGGAGCCGTAGATTGGAAAAAATTTAAAATGGGTGAGGCGAAATATGATGGGGTTATAAAATTGTATATTGATTAAATAAAAAATCAATAAAATATACATATATTATTTTATTTTTAAAAAATTTGGGCCTGTTGATATGAATATTATTAGCAATATTATATTTCCTTTTATGTTTTTTTATATTATAGTTTGTTTCCTTTTATTAGGATTCGAATCTGATAGCTTTCCTTTTTATCAAGATTCGAATCTGATTGTTTTCCTTTTATTAGGTTTCCTTTTTGTTTTAGAAGTTTACTTAGTTAATAAGTTTTATTTTAGTAGGAAACTAGATTTGGAAATATATCCTTTTTCTATAAGGAGTCTTACCAAATTAGGATTCTTGTTTTTGCCTATAAATGGCTACGTTTTTCATTAATAAAGTAGAGAATATTTTTGATTAAAATTTGTGAGCTTTAACTCTCGTCGTCGTTCTTCAAGAACGTTTATTGAACTTATCGAATTTTACATTCGTGGCGTTCGTTCCCGACTTATCAAACGGTTTTCCATCCCGTTTGTGGCGGCATCATAATTTCGTTTTGAGGTTCGTCTTCGTTGACTTCATCGGGTTGAGGTTTTTATACCGAGGTTCGTTGTCACAGTCGAATTTGGGTTAAAGATATCCATCCATCAATCAACTCGTGCGCAAATTAAGATCTTAGAAAAATTTCGCAATGAGTTAACCCATCTTGGGAAGATTCGTATCAGGTGGTATCAGAGCTACGTTTGCCACGTAGTTTCTGAAAAGCCCTATTGGCAGTTATCTCCTATTTGAGGTAGAAGTCTTTTCTATTTCAAATAGAAAATATCTTTATTTTTTTTATTTCCTATATTTTTTTTCTTCTTGTGTTTTTTTTATTTGTCTATCAACTTTAAAATGTCGAAGGAAAGTTTTCCTCAATATATAATAGGAGGAGTTGACTTTAAGTTCATATGGGCTAAAGGCTGAGATGAGAAGGTTGGTAAGAATTGAAGAGAAGCGCCTCGTTGAGAGGATCGATCGGTATGAGAGCCAACTCAAGAGAAGGGGTAGTTTTCGCCCAAATACACAAGCTTGGGAACATGCTTGGGAAAATGCTTGGGAAGCATACCAATAGAAAAAGAATGAAAGCCACACAAAAATCAAAGATGGATCACAAACAAGAGACAAGGCACCATAAAAACGATGAACCAAAGATGGAGCACAAAGAAAAGATGAACCACCATAATAACCAAGACGATAAAGGTTCTAACTCTGATGAGATGCCATCATTGGAGGATTCGAGTGAGAGGTGTATATCTAATGATGCATTGACTTTGGTTTCGAAAAAAACATTGAGTGAACACGTGAAGGTGGTTGAAGATAAGGTAAGTAATGTGACTATCGATGATGATAATTGCCCAAATATTGCTAACACATCTACCGTGGAAAAATTAGGCATATCTGTTTTGGAGCAACCTAAAACATACAAGCTACAATGGGTCAATAATATTGGTGAGACAAAAGTGAACGAACAAGTGATTGTTGCACTAACACCTCAACAAGTTTATGAAAATCAAGTGAGGGTAAAGAAAAAGAGTGAGTCAAAGCACGTGGGTGGACAAAATTTCAATGGTGATCATATTCAATTTCAACAACGCAACGACGATACTGCATACAAATGACGCTATGGATTTGAGAACAAATCCCTTTCAAGAGGAGAGAATGATATGAATATTATTAGCAGTATTATATTTCCTTTTATGTCTTTTTATATTATAGTTTGTTTCCTTTTATTAGGATTCGAATCTGATAGCTTTCCTTTTTATCAAGATTCGAATCTGATTGTTTTCCTTTTATTAGGTTTCCTTTTTGTTTTAGAAGTTTACTTAGTTAGTAAGTCTTATTTTAGTAGGAAACTAGATTTGGAAAGATATCCTTTTTCTATAAGGAGTCTTACCAAATTAGGATTCTTGTTTTTGCCTATAAATAGGCTACGTTTTTCATTAATAAAGTAGATAATATTTTTGATTAAAATTTGTGAGCTTTAACTCTCGTTGTTCTTCAAGAACGTTTATTGAACTTATCGAATTTTACATCCGTGGCGTTCGTTCCCGACTTATCAAACGGTTTTTCATCCCGTTTGTGGCGTCATCATCATTTCATTCTGAGGTTCGTCTTCGTTGACTTAATCGGGTTGAGGTTTTTATACCGAGGTTCATTGTCGCAGTCGAATTCGGGTTAAAGATATCCATCCATCAATCAACTCGTGCGCAAATTAAGATCTTGGGAAAATTCCGCAATGAGTCAACCCATCTTGAGAAGATTCGTATCACCTGTCCTTGCTTTTGTAGACATATAATATTTAATTAAATTGTGCGCAGTAGTGACTTTTGACTTTTGAGTGATCCAATTTGACTAAAGCTCAATCGAGTTTTTCTGATGAGCTGAGGCCAAGCTCAAAAATACTCATTTGAAAGCTTACATGCATGCATTAAAAAATATTTTATTAATTTATTGTATAATACTTATTCATTTATTAAATATAATATAATGTCTTATTATATTATACTTGTATAAATAATAAAATAATTTAACATTTACCATAATTATATTTATATATTAATAGAAATTTAATAATATATATTAATACAAAATGGATTGGGAATGAATTTTTTTTTACTAATCTAACTTTTTTGCTATATACAATTCTTCCATATGATGTAACGAGCTAATTCTGATTATTTTTCTAGGTTCAAAATTTGGTTACGCAATCTCGAGCTCAGCTCAAATCAAATCCAAGATCAATCTTGCCAATCAGACTTATATTTTGAGATTTTTGTTTTTAATCATTTTTTATTAATATAATTAATAATATAAAATATATATTATGAGCAAATACATTTGAGAGTAATAATAATGTAATTAGTTCCAGCGACAAAAAATTAACAATTCAAAACTCAATCTACTACAGTTTAGGCTCCCAAAAAACATAATTTATTTAACTTATTTAACATATAATATATATATTTGAAATCATTTTGATTTTTCACCCAACATGTGCTGTGTTTTGATTTGTTTGTTTACTTTGAAAACGTGTGTTGAAACTGTGGGGCACACAAGTGAGGTGCAACCGTGCAAGTGGACACATTTAGTCAACATCATAAATAATTTTATTTTAATTTTTGACAATACAATAGTCATCTACATATATAATTAAATATCATTACTTTTCTGATCATTTTTTCATCACAGATCAATGAAAACCTGCAAAAATGTAGTCTTCTTCCTCTTTATACTTGCAGTTGCTGCTAATACTAACCTCATAGACCACGAGATTTCTATCAACTGCGGCTCAACTGGGTCATCATCATCTTCATCACCACTCCATGAAAAACAATGGCTTAAAGATGGATATTCAAGATTCATAACACTAAAAGGGTCGTCATCTTCAACGCGTCCCAAGATAACATCATCACTCGATCCAGTTCCTTACAACACAGCTCGAATTTCCCGTTCAAAGTTCACCTACTCATTTCAACTCAACCCAGGCCAGAAATTTATACGCCTTCACTTTCACCCCTCTGTATACAATGGTTTTCAGGGTTTCAACGACTTGTTCACTGTTGAAGCCGGCGCGTTCACCCTACTCGCCAATTTCAGTCCTTCAATAACTGCTCATGCTCTTGCTGTTAAGTATTTCGTCAAGGAATTCTGTATAAGCATACAACAAAATCAATCTCTTGACATTATTTTTACTCCCGCTTTTGGAACTAGTTATACTTCTTATGCTTTCGTTAATGGCATCGAGATTATCTCACTACCTTCCAATCTTTCTTACTGTCTTGGTGGAGATATTGGGGTCCATGTTCTCGGCCGGAAATCTGTGGTCTATATTGATAACGCTACAGCATTGGAAATGGTTCACCGGTTGAATGTCAAACAGGACCCTGTTTCTCCAGGTGATGACATGTTTGGTATGTGGAAAACAGTTTTAAAAGAAACGGGATCAAAGACAGCTAACAATAACAATGTTACCTGGAAAGTATCTGTGGATGTGGGGTTTAGGTACTTGGTTAGGCTTCATTTCTATGAAGTAGGACTCAATATGAACTTTATGCTTTTCATTAATCACATGATTGCCAACACTAATGCTGATATAATCCATGAAAGGGAAGTTAATGGCATCTTGTGGTATAGGAACTGTTGGACAGTAAGCTTCAAAGCTTATGAAAAGCCAAAGCCAAAAGTGTGTAGTCAATGTTTGACTGAAATTCGAACATCATTCATATCGGGGATATGAAATGTTTTTTGATATTCTTGTTCTACTCCGGGAGTAGATGACTTTAGCCTTTCGAATTTCTCAATTCGGAGTTGAAACGAATGAGAAATTAATGGTTAAAGAGTGAGTATTCAATGGTTAAAATGGGTTGAAATTTGGCTATCCCACATTGGAAAAATACCAATGTTTAAGATAGTATATCAACCATTGTGTTTGGAATTGGGTTTGTGGCCTTGGTCATAACATGTTTGTGCATGTTTAGAGGGGGGAGGACCTAGCTATGGTTAACCATGGCTAAACCCCCCTCGCGCACACGCGCGCCGCCACCGACCGGGCGGGCTGGTCTGGGTCGTGGGCTTGGGAATATTATCTTTTTGGGCCAAGTTTAATTGAATTAATTTTTTAATCAATTTGGGCCCAATTTTTTGCTTCCAACAGAAAATGATTCAAAGATTAATACATATCTATCTAAAACCGATGGCCACGGTTTTATGTGGATTTAAGGCTCATCATCGGTTACACAGGGTTATTCATACGTTTTTGTACGGTTTTTTCTTAACCTCCAAAAACGTATGGGCGTTTTTACGTAATTGATGATTAACCTTAATTGTTAATTAATCATTGTCTCTTTTTCCAGCCTATAAAAGGCCCTCCAGGATGAAGAAGAAGACAACACACGACAGCTTCTTCTCTCTTTTTCTCTCATATCTCTCAAGAGTTCATAAGCATACTCAGTCTTAGATTGTTCGTTTTCAAAAGTGGTTTTGAATTCGTTCTGATATATCGTTGTATCTTGGGACGTTGTTTGCATACACCCGTACCACCTAGGCGGGGCAAATTAGCGTTAAGGATAGAGTTCTCTCGCCTCGATATTTGTTCGTTTATTTTTCAGAATTCGGTTGTATTACGAACAGATTTTGCAACAGGAACCACTTAGTGGAGGTGACAGGGCGAAAAGAAGAGGGTAAACGGGATATCTTGATTTCCCTGCATTTCGAAAACGAATTCCAGGTTGAACATGGTCCCGTCAAGGGATTTGAAATTTTCAAGTTGAGCAACCACGACAATAGTCTTTCCAGCCCAAACCCATTGCCTCAAACGCCACATTCACCGTTCCAGCCTATCCAAAGTTTACTATCACTTATTGGTCACAAAAACGCAATTGCAACTGTAGTTTTTGCTGTAATTTGTCTGGTTAACACCATTGTTCATATATTGAGACAACAATGTGAAGCTAACTCTACTGATCAGGAAGAAAACAAGGCATCAACCAGGGACACACGGCTCTGTCGTCGTTTTTCACTATCTGAGATCCGATCGGCCACCAAAAACTTCAACGACGCATTTGTCATTGGAAAGGGTGGATTTGGTAAAGTCTACCAAGGGTTTTTGGATAGTGGGCAAGAGATTGTGGCCGTAAAACGGTTGAAATTGTACTCCAAGCAAGGTAAGCGCGAGTTTTGGACAGAGATTGAGATGCTGTCTGAGCTCAGACATGTTAATCTTGTCTCCCTGATCGGCTACTGTAATGAGCAGCACGAAATGATTCTTGTTTACGACTACATGTCCTCGGGTACACTTGCTGACCATCTCTACAAATTCGCATGGAATAACAATAATTCCTTTTCCTTGTCCTGGAAGGAACGCCTTCAGATCTGCATTGGAGCTGGTCGAGGGCTAGACTATCTTCACACAGGCCACGGTGTCATACATCGTGATGTAAAGTCCTCAAACATTCTGTTGGGTGAAAATTACGTGGCTAAGGTTTCAGATTTCGGCTTGGCCAAAATCGAAAATGGAGATAGCACGAATCTTAAGGGCACGTTTGGATATATCGACCCAGATTATTTTCGAACCCGTAAACTGACTACGAAGAGTGATACTTATTCCTTTGGGGTCGTGTTGCTCGAAGTATTATGTGGTAGACCAGCAGTGGACCCATTAGCGGAAGAGGGTAAACGCAGTCTAACCATATGGGCTCGTGAAAGCATTAACAAGGGGGACGTTGATCAGATTGTAGCCCCGAGTCTTAAGAACGAAATCTCACCCAATAGCCTCATGGCATTTGTCGGGGTAGCTGAAAAATGCTTGCATGATGAACCAAAAAAAAGGCCATCAATAGCACATGCCATAGTAAACCTCGAGTTTGCACTTGAGCTGCATGAGAGTGCATTATCTTTGGCACCGTATGACAAAGCTAGTATTGCTGAGTTTTTTCCGTTTGCTGATAAAGCTCAACAGGACAACACAAGATCAATGGCATTAAATGAGATAACAAGTATGGCAGATGAGTTGCCATATACAGAGGAGGAAAATTCAAAATCTACCTCACTTGATGAGATAACAAGTGTTGCTAATGTCTCGTCCTTTACAGATAAAATCTTATCAGTGAGCAGAAAACTAAGGATGGTATCCAATAAAGCTCAAAATGTTACTTCTCCCCTGATAGAACAAAATAGCGGCAAAATGGTTGATTTTGAGCGGCCATATGGAAAAAAAGAAGGGAAAAAAACTATGCAGCATAAGTTATCGCGATTTTGGCCATGGGATGGACTTTGGAGCAGTAAAAAACCATCCAAGAAAGATAATTTGGCTGGCATTTCTATATCAGGTATCGATTCAGCAACAGTAAATTGGGGAACCATCTCTGCCCATATGTCCCATATGATGCATTTCTATATTTTCTTCAAGTTATAGCAGTAATAATTACAAAATAAAAGGGGGGTCAATGATTAAAACTTGAATAAACTAACCTTTTGTATCATAGTCCTGAAATTGGTGTGTATATTTTGCAGCACCATTATTACATAAGAAGAAGGACAAGATGTTTTCAAAAGGTGGCATTGATTCTGGGATATTAAAGTCCCCCGCAGAAGGTGAAAGCAATGAGTTGATTGTGACCCGCAATTTAAGAATCTTTTCATTCTCAGAACTGAAAAATGCCACAAGAAATTTCGGAAAAGATACATTGCTTGGAGAAGGTGGATTTGGGAGAGTTTACAAAGGGTGGATCGACGATATATCCATCAACCAAAATGGAATTAGATCCATATTGCTCGATGAGGTATATATATGGTCTAAACATATTGCTCGATGAGGTATATATATGGTCTAAACTTATTCATTGCTTTCACTTGTTGAGATAAATGATATGCCAAAATGTTAGGAATATAATGCCAATGATGAATAATCACGCGAAAGAAAACAATAAAAGAACACGAAATTGTTGACCCAGTTCGTCAAAAGAATTTTGACTACGTCTGGGGGGCACTGCCAAGCCAGTATATTCACTATATTTCTCGTAAGTTCAAGATAATGAGTTACAATGGCTATTATAATACAAAATGCGTAACCTAATCGGCTAGAGTTGTGGTCCGGTTTACAGTCCTTCAGGCTCGATGAGGTATATATATGGTCTAAACTTATTCATTGCTTTCACTTGTTGAGATAAATGATATGCCAAAATGTTAGGAATATAATGCCAATGATGAATAATCACGCGAAAGAAAACAATAAAAGAACACGAAATTGTTGACCCAGTTCGTCAAAAGAATTTTGACTACGTCTGGGGGGCACTGCCAAGCCAGTATATTCACTATATTTCTCGTAAGTTCAAGATAATGAGTTACAATGGCTATTATAATACAAAATGCGTAACCTAATCGGCTAGAGTTGTGGTCCGGTTTACAGTCCTTCAGGCTCGATGAGGTATATATATGGTCTAAACTTATTCATTGCTTTCACTTGTTGAGATAAATGATATGCCAAAATGTTAGGAATATAATGCCAATGATGAATAATCACGCGAAAGAAAACAATAAAAGAACACGAAATTGTTGACCCAGTTCGTCAAAAGAATTTTGACTACGTCTGGAGGGCACTGCCAAGCCAGTATATTCACTATATTTCTCGTAAGTTCAAGATAATGAGTTACAATGGCTATTATAATACAAAATGCGTAACCTAATCGGCTAGAGTTGTGGTCCGGTTTACAGTCCTTCAGGCTCCATAACTCAACACAAAAATGTATTTTTTTTTCACTTTTTCATTGACATTGGTATAATTCTGATTTCCCAGTCATACAATGCTAAGCTCTCAGACTTTGGTCTGGCAAAGTCGGGCCCCATGGCTGATAGCACACACGTGTCGACCCAAATTATGGGAACATATGGCTATGCTGCTCCCGAGTACATGGCAACAGGTAAGATTGCAACCGTTATAAACTTTCTGTAATCGTTATAAAACATTATTTATATATATATATATATATAATGATATATGTACCAGGGCACTTAACTGTGAAGAGTGACATATATGGTTTTGGTGTTGTGTTACTGGAAATGTTGACCGGATTACGAGCAATTGACCGAAACCGCCCATCTAGGCAACAGAGTTTGGTTAACTGGATGAAGGATATAGCTAAGATGAAAAAGTTGAAGATGGTAATGGATCGGCGTATGGAAGAAAAATACCCCATTAAATCTGCAATACAAATAGCTAAGCTTGCACTAAAGTGTGTTGAAAATGATCCAAAAAACAGACCATCAATGCAACAAGTTGTTGAGACACTGGAAAAATTGGATACGAATCTTCTTGAGATTCCTAGTAGACAGCCTAGAGTAGTACGATTCAGTACGAGCCAACAACCTATGTAGTTTATGGATTTTCATATGCAATGAGATGTAAGAAATTAGATAGTTATGGATGGATATTTGTTGTGAACTTTAAAAGATGTAATGTTTATAGGTAGTCAGAGAAAATAGGATATATATATATATATATATATATATATATATATATATATATATATATATATATATATATATATACATGTTTATTATGTTCTCATTTCAAATTTTCAGATAGATAAATGATTTTGCTATTAAAATGTCGTAGAATGGCTACATTATGCTTGGAAATATCATATGCAATATATATATATAATGAAAATTCAATATTATTCCGCCAAAAAATGCTAAAAGTATTAAAATTAGTAACAAAGCTGAAGATAAGTATCTCATACTTGCAACAATATCAAAATCAGGAAATACATGGTTGAAAGCATTGTCTTTTGCTGTAGTGAATTATGAATAGACAACAGTTTCATCATAATAGCCAAGCCCAAGCACATTTGAGCCCATTTATGTTGGGCTCAAATTCAGCCCACTTTATATTACTTTGTTGGTTCAAATTCAATTTACAAATATTTATGAGGTTCGGGCTAATTTTTGGGCCGCTCATATTAACAAAGTTTCTTTAATTTAATGAGGTTACCAGACTTAACGTTATACAGTAGTAAAATAAATATTTTAAAGTTGTAATAAAAAAACGTGATCATTAAAAAATACATTGGATTCATAAATCAATTATAACAAAAATAACACTTATTAAATTCATAAAGTGAAAATAACATAATATAAAAATCAAACAATCAGTTCCAACGTGTCTTCTAGAAAAGAATTTGTACTGACATATTCCCTTTGTCATCTCGCTAAGCTCCATATGAAGCTTCGATACCAAAATATTTTAGTTATAAATTATTATAATGTTTGTAAGATTAAATATTTATATTCTAAGTTTTTCATTTTAGTCGGACTCGTTTCTATTCATAATAAAATAGCAAAATTTAGACAAAATTTTTAAAATTTTCTATTCTAAATTTGAATAGCAAAATTCTTTTTCTTGATAAAAAAATTTATTTTGGTTAAAATAAACAATCAAATCCCAATCACCAAAAGCAATTTTCATATTATTAGACCCTAAATGTGTAGATTGGAATTTGGACATGCTTTCAACATAAAAACATAACATAAAAGCATATTAATCATATAAAAATTTGTGATTGAGTCCAGGGTTCACATATTATACACAATGAAAATTTGCGTCGTGTTAACTTTAATCTCGATCATAAACTTATCGAGCCCATCTAAATGCTCGAACTTAGTCTTACTAATATTTAACGAAGCTTAATTTATTTATAAATTCCCGAACTATCAATTTTCGAGTAAACCCAACTCAATTGTCTATCAGCGCATGATAGATTATTTACATTTGGTCAAAATCACATGAACTTATTTATTTATTTATATTTTTAGAGCATATTTTAAGTATTATGAATCATACAATCAAAACAATTCACACTAAACCATTTGAATTAATGCAAATTCTCAAATGCATTTTTCAATTATATATAAATTATAACCACCAATTTATCAATTCACATAATTATAAATTATTTTTTTTTTTAATAATATTGATTTTTTTCATTCATATTTCATAATATCAGTTGACATGTCATCTATCAAACTTGACAGATATTATACCCTCAAACATATCCTAAAACAGTAATACTACAAATATCACAAATAAACACAATACTTACTAGGAAAGGAAAGATAAATATCGATTGAAAAAGTAGATTGACAAAATGGGATCAAAAAATATCTTTTCCCTCATTCAAATTATTTATATATATATATATATAATGGCGAATGAAAAAACAACAAATATCCATGTGGCGGTTGGCTATTGCGCACGAGCCAAGCCATAGACGAGGGTTTCCGCTTGACTAAGTTTTCTTTCAAAGCGGTGCATACTTACACACTGCCCAATAAATACATATATACATATATATATATCTGTAGATATCATTAATTGAAACCTAATCAATATCTACTGTTAAATTCTTACCCTTATTCTCTCTCTCCCTCGTTCCAACTTCCATGGATGACGGTATAATTGAAGAAATCACGACGTATGATCCGTTGGTGGTCTTTGGTGCAGAAATCATGGCGGTGATGTTGAGCAAACTTGACGCGCGCAGCTTAGCGGTATCTCGATTGGTATCTCGTGGATGGCTAGATGTTGCTTCCAGTGATAAACTTTGGGCGATGAAGGTAATTTCACTCTCTCTCTAAGAAAACCCCCAAATTCTTTTGGTTATTTATATGTATTCAGTCTTTTAACTGTTCCGTTCTTTTTCCCCCTTTTATTTATTTTTTTTTCCAGTGATAAAATGCTTGTTTGATTTTTCTAAAAACTTTTTAACTATGACAATTGAAGTTTGATTTCGATTGGTGTTTGAATTGAAAATTTCTCGCGTCGGTTATTGTCCTCTTTTTTGTGAGATTTTCAAATCTGTTAACCTAAATATTGTTCTTTTTTACCTTCTTCGATGTTTTGGTTTGTTTGTTGTTTTCTTGCTTGACAGTTCAGAAGATCGATTCTATTAATTTTAAGCGCTGAAACTGCAACCTATGCATGAACAGGGTATCTTTTATATATAGAGGAATTGGCATCTTTAAAGGTGATCCAATCAAAAAATTGTATCGCCACTTGTGCTTCTATTCCTGGAGTTTGGAGATTTACCGATGTCCTGCAGACCGGCTGCCGGAGAGACATTTCTTTATATTTTTCTTTTTGTTCTCCAAAGCCGTCTAATGGTTGGAGTTCATTACTTAATTTAACAAGAGACTTAGAAGAGTCGAATTTGTCTCGCAACCGAGAGTAAACAAACAGTCGGCTTCGTGATGCTCGCCACATCGTCAGATTAGAAAACGAGATTTGTAAGTTGAGATCAAAATAGTTTTCTAAATTCGAGGTCTGTATCTTAACACACTCTTGAAATTTCTTTTTAGTATTTTTGGTTGCCCATTTTGGGAGAGTAGGATAGCAGAATTCTATATAATTCAGATTTCTATTATAATTTATGCTTTTGATATTACATGTCTTGCATATTTTTCCATGACTTGCTTCGTTCTTTATATGTTCGCTTTTATTGTTTCTCTTTGCACTCATGAATTAAGCATCCAATGAAGTTTGAACAATTTATTTTGTGGCCACCACTTGCATAATGCTTACTGCGTGCCTGCATGAATGATGCTTATGCATGTGTGCGTATATATACATAAATGTGCATTATATATCGTACTTTGATTTTGTAACTTATCACATAAGGATTTAGTATCATAGGCATATGCACAAGGTGAGCTAGAGAATATGTTTGTAGGTGTACCTATCCAAGGAGTAGGCGATGATTATTTTAACTTGATATACCTTCCAGATTCTTAGGAAACCACATGCTTTCATTTTGAGAGCTTCATTTCTTTTTTGGTAGTTCTGCTACGCTGTCAATTGATGAGTGACGGGAGAGACAAACCATCTGTCTCTGCCTTTAATTGATGTTGGCTTAGGATTATTAGCCGAAACAGGACCAAACAAATTGGCGTGAAGAGATTAAGATTGATTATTTGTTTTAACAAATTTTCGTAATCTCACTATTAGCCAAAGGATAACCGTTGGTGTGGAAGTGTGGAGTAAGAGGAACTTCTTATCTATTCCCTTTGGCACAGTCTGTATGTGATTATGGGAGTTCACTTAGCCATATAGGTTCCCAAATATTTAACCTTAGACTCGATTTTTGTGTGACTGTGGCTGTAGCAGAATTAATGTATTGTTATTTCTGTTTTGTCCTATATCTATATAATACTAAAGGGGTAGGCTATGCAGTTATTAGTAGGTGTAAGTTCTTAATAGCTTATGCACCTTGGTACTTTTTAAGGCTAAAGGTGCATTTGAGGAATGTCTGATATAAAAAATGCAAAAATACAGGTCCTGGTAGAATTTTCGGTTTACTCAACTTCCTTCTCTTCTTTCCTTCATTTGGCTCTCTCGTATCTCAGTTTGGAGAAATAGATACGGCAAAAGCATTGAAACATGGTCCTTTCATCCTTCTTTCTTTCCATGTAAGCGTAGTTTTTCCTATGAAAATAGTATTGCGATTCTGTAATTTAGCATTTTCCTCTCTATAGGGTCAGTTTTGAAGTTGGAACTTCAAATCATAAATTGGCACTTGACATATTTGCTGAAATTAGCTCCTTTTTAATTCTCATTTGTATGTTTTGTGTTGAGAGTTACTGAGGTTTGTGTATTTAAGTATTAAAGTACACAGAAGTAGTCTAATCTTTGAGTATTTGGATCAGTATCTAGTAATAGTGAATATTGGCGATGTACTCGAGCGCCTTTATTCTGCACTTTTCATAAATTGTAGGGAAAATATTCATGATAATTAGAACTGCTGTTTTTTCATGGAACTTGTGTCGAACCATCCTGACTTTAGTCGCAAAGGACTTGGTGTCTAAAGATACAGGGAATTGATGGTTAAATACTTCATTCTCAGGAAATAAAGATTAGTTGCTGTTCATGGTAAAGATGGAAGCATTATGATCTTGCCAATGGTAAGACTTTCAATGCATTGATAGGGCTAAAAATTCGATATTGCAATATAAGTATCGATTTTTACGTGTTGGGCAACTAGGGGAGGTGTAATACGATAACAAAAACGGATTGGTATATAACTTGTTAAAAACAAAACCAAAGATAAAAACAAAAAATAAACAGATAAAGAAAACAAAGTGGTATTCAGGATTCCCTACTTAGGAGGAGAGGCGTTGATGAAGATGATTTGTTTCTCAGAGGTGTATATTCCGGGAAATGTATATGATTTGATTGAGCTGTGTACAACTTGTTAAGTACATAATTGCTTAATGTTAGCTGTTGGGATATTTTGGATGAGAATTTATGTGGTGATCAGTAAAGCTGGATGGAATAGGAATGGGACCTTCATTTCCAGGTTTATTGCCAAGCCTATTCTTTGTATGGTTGAAGGATGAGTGAATCTCGAGACTCAGAAATTTTGATCAGCTACTTCACCACCAGGGGTTTAGCTAGTCCAAGATAGGATTGGACCAATCTCTATTATTACTTTCTGGATAAGAGATTTTGCAAGAGGGTTAAATTTATATGATCTAATGCCAAATAACTTAGTAATATACAGATAAAAAATATCAAAAACATTTATATGAGTTGATGCCAAATAATTTAGTAATACAAGATATCAAACATATATGTGCTGTAGTCCAGTTGGCTACGAAATTTGACTATGTTTGTTAAGTATACATATTAACTAAAGTATATGTATAAGTTTTGTATTAGGTAGAAATATCACAGAGGACATAACATAGATTTATTTGACCTTATTAAAGCTTATAATTTGTAAGATGTAGTATACCTAATATATTTATTTGAACTTATTAAAGTTTAGAATTAGTTAGGTTTCGTGCAACATCAATACTAATAGTGAATAGAAATAAAGTTCTGTACACGATATTCTATTTTCCTATAGGCTGTTTGTTAAAATACATTTTAAATGTATCTGTATGTGCTACCATGTTCACGTACACACATATATAAGTGCATGTTTAACCTATAAAATGTTGCATATATTATATTGCATATATTATAAAGTTAGATAGTTTTATAAAGTTCATATGCATACTTTGTCAAGTTATGCTGTAGTAAGTATAATTGAAATATACGTACATTCAAAAGCAAATATCATAAGTAGTGAGCAACGAATGCACCATTGATGTATGTATATTAAATATAAAAATACCAATATATATTATTTTACATCATCTTAACATAACTAAAAATAATAGTTGTTTACAAATAACTAGTTGATTATGATGAATGACTAGTGCTTACAAACAATTTATTATATGAAACAATGATTTTATAAAATATAATCACATGAACTATATATGAAATAATGCTTTTATAAGATATAAAGGGTTTGAGAATATTCAAGTGATATGAGAATAAAGCTTTCATGAAACCAGTTTTCCTTTCACTTCTTAGCTCAAGCACATTGCTGTGTTTCAACATAGCTCCGCATAATTTAGGAGCATAAGTTTTGCAAAAATCAAGGGTAATGTTGGATTGAGTTCACCTCCTTTTCTATTAGGCCCTGGAAGAGTAGCAAAGTTCATTGTCCTGCACGGTAGCATTTACCCGTTCACCCTATGTGCTTGTAAAATAATGTATCACTAAAATTTATCCCAAAAGGTTAAAGGTTAAGGAGACGTATGATAGTGCATATATGAAGACGAATGTGATTAATTAATTTTTCTCATGATACATAGTTTGCTCAATTTGTGGAGATACTATCCCTATCCGTAGTTGATTTGAATTAGACGTTCAGTTTAAAGTTGTTACAAGCCGTTACAACTAAAGTTGAACAATTGTTGTAGACTGTCACTATAGTTTGTTGTGCTAAGGTCATGCTCATTGCTCGGTGATGAGTTCACACTAGTACGTGATGCTGACTTGTTTTTACTTTTGTTGCACCTCTATGGATATAACTAGAAGTATATAAAGTTATTGATGTAAGACATGAGAATATTAATTTAGAAAATGTTAGTGCGCCGCACAAGATTATAAAATGTAGTAAAAATGTGTAAGGTGGTGGTTTAAATCTAGTGTGTTGAATCATATGAATCATATTAAGCGAGCTTCATAAATTGTCCAATGTTACTACTTAAGAATTAAAAGTATACCAGCGAAACTTTCAGCTGTTGTGGCTTAGCTCTTAAAAGAAATGTGAGGATGATAATGTCTCCATCGGGCGGTCAAATACTAGATAAATTTCTAGGTTAAATACTAGACAAATTTCTAAATTTATTTCGAGATGTTCTGAAAATAAGATGTGTGTATATAAGTATACTCTTAAGAGGTATAGAACGTGGGTATATAAGTACACCTAATATGATACAAGTATTTTAAAAGATCATGGACCACGATTGATATGATCATATTCTTATATTTACTAGATATTGAGTGTTAATAGATAGTGGGTAATAGATACTAGGTTTGTTGAGACCAAATTGGACATACCTAGATTTTAGGTTACCCAAGGGTATAAGTAAAACCAATTTGGGTGAAACCCATCAATTGCCAGACTTAAATGTGCAAGCAAACTTCGAAACAATAAGTTAAAAATTGATTGATTGTAACTTTTGTCTTGCTAAAATGATTTGCTAAAATGATTTAATGGAGACCATTACCAAAAAGGTCCATTTAACCTGCTAGAGTTCTTTTGCGCTCTCTATATCCCATTTGGAGGTTCGCATTTAACACTAGGTCTGTGAAGCTTTTGCATATGATAGATGTCAAGTATACAATCTTAGTTGACTAAGTTTCAAGAATATGGTTAGATTATGCAAAATGCCAATCAATGTTTTTTTAGTGGTCAAGTTGGGAAGACGAGTTTATAGTGAACTTTGGTAGGATACTTAAAATTTGGTGTTGTGTAAAATGTTAACTTAAGATATTAACCTATGTGTATTGTGCGGTACACAACGACATAACTATGTATTTGCTGAAGCGATGTAGTTGGTAATACGCAATGCAAACTAGGATATTAAGTATGCTTATTGTGAGGAATGAAGTTGTACAACTGTGTCTGGTGAACCGATGCAGTTGGTAAAGAGGTCTTCTGTTATGGGTGAGCAGTCTAAGTGATGCACGTAAGCATTGATGTTTGAACGCTTAAGTAAGTGTTGCAGTTGAGCTAAGCATTGCGGTTAGGCTAACTCTTATGGTAGAGTGGTAGAGCCTCAACATGGGTTCATTTGTTAACCCTAAGTGGTTTCGTGACTTGGCCTATTGTTGAAGATTAGTTATGACTAAATTTTTGTATAGAAGGGATTGTGAGTTGAGATTGGGTAGCGAGTGTTCATTCAATTGTGAGTGATTTAGTTGAGAGGTTAGAAAATGTTGGGAAGTTCAGAGTGTGAACACCCAAGAGATCATAGCTAGGTTCTTCATTATAATCATGATATTCAAAAAGTGAATAAAACTACGTTCTTGTTGCCATTGACGTAGATCAATTGCACGTTGCAAATAATCGAACTATTGTGCTTCCATGATTGATTCATTTTGTAACTTATTCTCCGATTGAGTTATTTCCCAACGACTAGTGTGATGAATGTGGATCAACACTGTGTGACCTTCAGATCAAGTTTCTTGGTGTTAAGAATGGGATCTAGGAAGTTTGAGGTTGAGAAATTCACTGGTTTGAATGATTCTGACTTATGACGGACGAAGATGGAGCCTTGTTGGTTTATTGAGGTCTTACAAAGTTCATTCTCGGTGAATAGAGCCCGTCCGTGTTGATCTGAGCTCAAGATAATGTTGGTAAAATACACAATGCCAATATTTTGAGCCATGGAGATAAAGTCATACAGAGCTCTAAAAAGAAATTTGCGGCATGTATATGACTTAAACGTCTATACATGACTAAGTCTCTCGTTAATAAGCTATAATTGAGACGAGCATTGTGTTCATTCAAAATGGTTGAAGATAAACTTGTGCATGAGCAACTAGATAAACTCATAGAAATAATTGTTTAGTGCATTGCCTATGTTGAGTGCATGACTAAGTCTCTCGTTATTATAGTTGATGAAGATAAGCATTGTTGTTGAGTGCATTGCCCAAATTTTATAATAGCTTTGAGGAAACCCTATTTATAAAAATCATTGTCTATGGTGAAGTGCATTATGCACTAAATTAAAGAGAACTGAAACATAGAAATGATGAAAATGAGGGCTCTTTTGTTGAAGGTTTGAATGTTAGAAGACTTGGCAGTTGGAATTCAGGAGGAAGGATCATAAAGATCAAAGACCCTGATCCAAACTTATAACAAAGATATGTTATTTGTGCAAACAAGGACATAATAGAATATTTTGCCCTTAAGAGGGACATAGTAGAAGATATGTGCATCGAAGGGGACAATAAGCTGAGATTGGGTAGCATCGAAGGGGACAATAAGCTGAGATTGGGTAGCGAGTTTTTATTCACTTATAACTAAATTAGCTGAGAGAGAAGGGTAAACTTATATTAAAGTAAACTTATATTAGAGTGATTACACCTATATAACGATCATATTTAGGGTTTTTTGTTGTAATCTTATTATTTAAAAGTTGAATCAAACTATGTTGATTATTGTCGTGTACGTAAATCAAGTAACCTTATAATCGATCAAACCACGCAAATCATTCTATTGTTGTGCTTGCATGATTGATTCATTTTGAACTATTCCTGACTGAATTATTTTTCAACACTTATTGTGGAAACTAAGAGATTTCATTTAGTGGTCTTACAACAAAACATGACTAACACGTGTAAAATGAGCAAAGCCTGTAAAAGGACCCGTACTGCACGTCCTTGTCCATGAGAAGTTGTGGATTCTGTTTTTATCTGAATGAAATTCGTTATAGACTAGGAGTGTATGTATTAGATTGATTTCCTTTCTAGTTTAGGCAGTATCTTATGTGTTCATCAATTAAACCACACTTAAAAAATTCCTCCATGTTTGATTACACCCATACTGCACGTCCTTGTCCATGAGAAGTGGTGGATTCTGTTTTTATCTGAATGAAATTCGTTATAGACTAGGAGTGTATGTATTAGATTGATTTCCTTCCTAGTTTAGGCAGTATCTTATGTGTTCATCAATTAAACCACACTTAAAAAATTTCATGTTTGATTACATACTTCACTTTAGTAATTACTTTATATTTGCCCATGCATGGTCAAAATAATAACCTCACACGTTATAAGCTAGATTTGATTCTCCCCTACAACTCGTATATGTTCATATAATCACGTATTATTATCTTAATCAAATTCACTATCCTTGTATATTGAAGGTTCACCCAAAATGTGTTTAAGTAAATTTGCATCTACATGAAAGCATACAAAGAATTTATTGAAGAGTTATAGGTGATTGAATTCTATGTTTAAGATGAATAGAGAAATAAATTGCTACAAGTGTATTCCTTGGGACATAATTAATACATTATTCGCAGAAAAATATGCAACTTCTAGTTGTCCTCTTCATTGGTCATTTAATACAATGATATGATTAATAAAAATGCAATACGACTTCTGCCTAAGGAAAATATGTGGTAGTGTTTAACTTTCATTTTTCTTGTTGATTCATATAAAATATGGTTTCAAGGAGTCTTTCTTGAACAAACTTAACAAAATAAGCTATCAAGAATTAAAAGTTAGAGTGTATAACAAATCTATAAATTATATGGCAAGTTTGAGTTGATTTACACAATAATGTCCTTATCTTGATTTTACTATTGTCACATTTTCCTCGTAGTTTTTGCTTTGATTAAATTTTAATATTTTATTTGTTATATTTGCGTCTATCTTGTTATACTTTACATATATAATACTTGTGAGCAACAATAGTGTTTTTGGTTTCTTTGTAAAGATGATATTCAAAGATCATTACGAATTGTCATTCATCACACTGTTCGACAAAAAATCTTAAGTTTTGCATGAGTTAGAGAAAAGTCTATGGGGCCACTATGAGTGGTGTCATTGTACACGGCCATATGCTATAGTGATGAGAAATCGGTACATAAGTTGAGTGTGATAAAGATCATACATTAAAACATGTGATGTTTCTATCGTTTCTTGCACAACATAGGATCACTACTAGCTTGAGGGGTCCTTGCCGACAACTAGATTTTTGAATTTCACGCTGAAGGATTGATGATACCTCTCTAAATTTCTCTTAATGACTTTATGAAAGATTCAATCTAAACTAATAGGTTATAAATAGTGAGACTGAATCTATTGCCCTTATAAACAACTTGATAATATTTTGTTTGATAACGATCTCTAGAAGTTTTCGAATCACTTTTTTATTTAGTTACTTTGTTAAGAAAACCAATCATGAAATACTTTTGTAAGGGTGGATAAATCAAGTATATTTTTTTTAAATGCATTGTGCATCTACCTCAAGTTTAACTTTTAATCGAAAATTATTATTTTAATTTAAAGTAGATCTTGTATTATGATTTATATATATTTGTCTCGAATTTGAAGCTTGTTGAAGTTGACATTTAAAACTATCCTCTTTCACCTATCAACAATAGATGTTTTAACCTTTCAAAACGATACGATATGTTTTCAAGTCATATTATATGTTATTATGAAACATAATTTTGTGAGAATTTAAGTTAACACCTACTTAAGTTATAGAACTTCAAATTCACTTTGACATTCCATATGTGACACCATTGCAAAACAAAATCTTCACTTCAAATCATGACCATCTTTCATCAATAATTATTTCTTTCAACTATTTGTTATTTTCTCTTTCTTCCTTAATTGTTTCTTAATCATATAATGATTATCAAGATAGCTAAAACTCTTCAACATATTATACATCAATGAACATGCATGATTAGACACATTTTATTACTTTCAATCATTTTACAAAAACATAACCAAATATAATCAACAGACAGTTTGTTTCCAAGTCATAATATTTGTTATTATCAAACCAAATATGACCAAAGTAACATATTATATATGTTACCGTGAAACCAAATAATTTTCTAAAGATTTCAAATATAACCAAAATAACATATTATATTTGTTATTATGAAATCAAATATAACCTACATTCAATTATAATGCTTCTTTTTCAAATTCACTTTTAAACTTCCCAGCAAATTAAAATCTTCAAATTCTAGGTCATCTGATGAATAATTATCTTTTCCAACTATTTGTTCTTTTTTCTTTCTTCCTTAATTGTTTCTTAATTATATAATCATTATCAAGATAGTTGATAACCAAATCAATCTTTTTGACATATTATACATCATCAATTAACATATATGATTAGTCACATTTTACTACTTTCAATCATTTTATAAAAACATAGCCATATACAACCAAAATCAAATATCTTTGATACGTGCATTTCACATCTTCGAATAGTCTTCTAAAATCACATGATATTTGCGCTTGTGCAAAACTAGCTCATACATATTGCCCAATATACTTAAAATTAGGGGAAAGCCGTTGCTTTGAGTTAGACATTGCAACACCTCTCTAGGATTAAGACATCGCAACACCTCCAACATCCCAACATCTAAAGTGACACAAGCATCTGACAACTACCACCATGATGAGAAAGACTGAACAATGGGAGCAATACGTAAATCTCTTATAACCTGTCGAAAAATCAAAAACATTTATAAGTTTCAATTTGAACATTTAAAGCATCTAAAACTACCAATAATAGGTCAAGTCATGTGGCCAAGTCTTCTTGACAACATAACTCACTCCAAAGTCAATCTTTAATATGAAGTTTTGACTTTGGAGTAAATGATTCTCTTGTGCTTCTTCACATAGGATTGGATAGATGTATGGAAGTAATATGATATCATGAACTACATACATTATAATTTGGATATGTGACAACGTTTTCACTGTAATATGCATCAAATATGTATTTGTGGAAACATATTGTCATTAATTCTTCAACATAGAGAAGTGAAAGGATTACGGTTACGTAACACACAATAGAACACTATAGCCACTATTCTAGTTTGGCAAATCACACTAATTGAAATAGAACCCCAACCCTTTCAAAGTGTGTAGCTCTTGGTATTCCAATAGAAGTTTGAGGCTAAACATCTCTTGCTCGCCCAGACACCTTGGTTTAAGTTTAGTATATGAGGTGGTCCCTCTTTTAAGTAGATTACGCTGTTTATATTTTGTAAGCCGTTTAACCACTAATTAGATTTTTGGACATGAGTGCCAATATAGTTGTCTTAATTTAGCATGTGGCGAAGGCAACCAGCAATGCAACAACTTCTAAACGCGTTAATATCTCCTCGTGGAATCCACGAGAATCATTTTATATGTTTTATCTAAGTTCTTCAAAAATCTTTCATACCTTCTTGATTTTCATAATTGTGAAAATTGTGATAATTTGTCTGCGAGAGCAAGATCGTCATGATACCATGAGAAACCTAGTCATGATGACAATAATTCACTAGGGAATTTTCTCTCTTCCACACCTTTTAACCTAGACCAATTTTGCTCTACATGTGACGCTTTACATGCTATTTCAACAATTTTATTATTGTGAAGCCAGTTGAGCGCCTCATCTCTAAAAAAGAGGAAAAACTAACAAGCTTAATAGTGGATATTCATTTTTGTCATGATTTACATACCCAACTCAAGGTTACACTAGCATTACACTCAATGGCATCTCTGGGATTTTTAGAAGTTGGGCTCGTGAGCCCAAGGCATGACAAATGGTATTAGAGTCACTCGCAAATTGGAATATAAGGGCCTAAATGCTACACAATGCTAGAATTACTTCCCAATGTAGCGGCCAAAATATTCAATGACCACCTCTTGAATAAGTGAGAGTCACCACTAGAGTTATGATATTTGACAATGGATCCTGATTTAAGTCACATCGTTCTAAAATGAGGTTTGTGAAGCCCAAGTATAGCGTGCCACATTAACAAAGAAGAGAGATTAACATGTTAGTTTATATCAAGGGATCAAGTATAACAATGAATATCAACTTTTGACAATGGTGAAGGATGAGAACCAACTATGTAGCATCTACATCGACATCAATAATTCCTTTTAGCTATCGTTTTATTCTAGCTGAGATATTTCGAATTGTTTGTTGACACGGACAAAGTCAGGGAAAACGTTGAGATTATTTCAATATTGAACCTTGTACGTGTAAGGGCCTGGGGCCGTATTATGTTCCAAGGGTTGAGTTGGTCGCGCATTAAAACGGTACGTGAGCGAATTTCTAGATTCGTAGATTTATCCAAACCAGATTAAATTCCCACATCAAGGTTGCACTCAGTGGACTCAACGGGAGACCACAGGGTGTGAGCACTCAATGGACTCAACGGGAGACCACAAGGTGTGAGCATGGGGCGTGATAATTAATGTCAATGGGATTAGGGTTTATGAATGGCTTGGAAGGGGTAGTGTCAAATGTCGATGGTGCAACAACTTACTTGCATCCCAAATTTACTAAGATAGATAAGTACTACCCGAAGAAAAGTCTTATGACTATGGCCTTTTATTGGAGAAAGTGCTACGTGAATGGGAGCAACCTCTTGGGCTTCACGAAAGTTACCACTAGGTTCTTGACAGTTGTCAGCGGAATGCCCCAACAAGGACATTGCCTTCTATAAAGATGTGATTAGTAGTTGCTACACTTGTCACACACAGGAAGGAAAAGAGAAAGGAGATGGGAATCAAATAACTAACAAGCAAATACGTAACAACTCAAGTGTAACAATTACGCATTTTAGGTTAAACTTAGCAGAGCCTGATGAGCTCGTGGAGCCAGTAATGACAAAGTGAGCATTAAATTTTCAACTTGAGTAACAGAATTGCTCACTATAGCTCGTGGAATAAAAACGAAAGAGAAAATATTAAATATTAGTTGCAACATGCTTCCTTAGGAGAGGTCTCTTTGAACAAGCTTTTCCCCTTCCAATTTCAAATTGTACTCAATAATCAGTAGGCGTTTCTCATGTGCCAGAACCTCGTGTCATAGGCTACGGTCAATCTAAATACGGTGAAGCAAAAACTGCGTTTTGCAAAATGTTATACCACTTGAACTTAAAATATAAACATAGGAGGCACCTCCTTTTGGAAACTAACCATGGACTTAGATCGCAACGATGATGAGCATTATGTAGGGGAATGATGACTCCATGTGCCATATGCACTACAATAATGGCATATGAACTGACAACATGACCCACACGATCCCTGCACATCCACTAAGTATCTATATCGACTAAGTTTATTACAACACGATTACAAATTAAAGAAAGGATTCATCGATGTGAGCATTGATTGCATGATATACATATGCCTACTACCAAACTCATTGGGCATGTGAATGTCTATTGTACGTTGAGATGCGACAGGCCTACTTGTTTCATTGAAAGTACTTGGGAATAGTTCATGAGCATGTTGTACGGTAGAGGTATTGTTACGAAACTATAAGTCAAATAGAGTTCTTATTCGAGTAGTTGAGTTCCACACCAACATTTGGAAAACATAATGTACCATCATCAACAAACAAGTTATTGAGCTTTGTAGATTTTCTTAATACATCAGGATTATATTTATTTAATACAGTTTCATTTTGCTCTCCTTCGACTTAAAAAGAGAGATGCAAGCAAATAAGAACAGAAAATTTAGGTAGAAATTTTGACTTTGTTCGTTTCCTACTTCCTTCCAACTCTTGGCATTTATCTATCTTATTTTCCTTTGGTCCCTGGGTGCATATATCCTAAGACATGATATCTCTGTAATTGTATGATTGTGTGAAGACGTGATATATCTGTAGTTGTATGATTGTGTGAGAACTTGTGATATAGTCTGTATGTTCATTTCCATTAAATTGCTTTTCCAATGGACACCTTTTCATTAAAGAATTTTATCATGATTCTGGCTTATTGAATATTGGCTAGACTTTGCTATTGACTAGTGTAATTGTTGTTGGTTAACCAGTGAAATAGTTGCTTTTGCTGTCCAGGGATTATGAATTACATGAAATAGTAATATGCACCCATTTTCTTCAGCTTGAGGAGTTATGGCTAGGGAAGGCACACATACCTCGCATATCCAAAGTTCATGGACTTCCTAAGTTGGCTGCTTACACAGTATCCATCATGGATGGCAGACGGGTGAGTCTATCTCTCTCTCACACACACATACACACTCTCTCATATGCACATTACACATATATGTCATGTTCGAGTCCAAATACATATCCCATCCAACAAAATGCAGACCTTTAAATGAGAAATGGAGAAGTTATAGTAGTTAGAGTACTTTCACATTGTTACATAAGAAGAGAACTAAGAAGTTTTTGCAGTTTTGGAAATCAATCTTCACTGGAATCTTATTTTCCAAAGCAAATAGGAATTATATAGGGGACGGAATGAAGCACATCAGATTATAGGAATCGTATTCCGGTGGGTGCAAATATATTATACACAGATTAGGATGCATGTGTGGTTTGGCAATTGGGCGGGTTGGGTTGGTTTTGGGGCGGTTCCAATGGGTTGGTTGTTAAATGAGTTCGGTTACCAAATTCAACCCAAAATGGAACCAAAATCAATCCAAAAGGGAACCAAGCCCAACCCGACTCAATACCTTACATTTTGTTGCATACGATTTGGGCCTAACTTGAAATTTAGTTGGACCCAACTTGGAACCAAGTTGGAACCAATTAGGAACCAAATCAAATTTTCTTAGGAACCAATTCAACCCAAATTGGGTTGGAACCGTTGGAACCGTGGTTCCGGATCCATTTTGCCACCCCTAGTTTTTACCAAGATATTCTGCAGTATAAGCATCATGTAAGCTCATAAACCGTTTTCATTTTCTAACTGGGTAGTTGCTGCTTGCAGACCAGAATAACTCGGCAGGACCTGTGTGATCATGTGTGGGAATTTCATTTTACTGAGGTACGTTATCATCCCAGTTCGCATTACAGTACTTTATATTCTCAATGAGTTACAAGTCAGAGTGCAGCTGACAAATATTGAAGGTTCTCAATGTGTGTGTAACATGTCAGGTTCCGTTGGTTTTCAATTTTGTTTCCTTGTGTACATGCCCTAATTTTCCTTTTGTAGATTTATATTTTTCCCCATTAAAACACTAACCAAGAAATAGTATAATTTTCAATCCATCAGTTCAAATCTAGAGATAATTTACCTTGTTATCATCCGGGCAGGACTCAAAATTCCTCTTGGATACTAAAAACCCTTTGTTGTCCCTGTATGTAGACTGCTCCAGATTACTGGAAAAACCTTGACCCTTACTGGAGTGGCTCAGGGCAAGTTATGCGGCGGCACTTCCATCAGGATGGCAGTGTCACGGCAGAACCAGGCGACCAGGTGTGGGGCGGCCATGAATCAAGCTACACAGTTGTGACAGGCTTATTGGCTGATGGCAAGATAAGGGATCATTATGTAAGAATAAACAGATGGCCTGAACTTCGTGTACACAGGAAAGATAATTGGGGTTGGGAGTTATCTAACCATCTCTACTGCTATACTAGTGTCCCTGATGCTGATAAAGAAGATGGCACCGGCCCTTTTTTTCCCCTTTTCTGATTTGTTGGGGATATATATATATATATATATTTATATATATATATATATAGATAGTGTGTGTTCTGGAGATTTCTATTGTATGTATATGTGCTGTGCTGGGATTTGTTGATTTGTTGGTTTGTAGTAGTGAACAATATGAAGTGTGTTTGGAAAGTGTTTGAAGAGTTGGGGGTAATATATATCCCATTTTCAGAAAACGGTTGCTATTTGACATTTGTCAAATTCTGGGATTTGTTGATGTGATTCAGACAGAAGGGGTTAAATTTTCTTATGGAATCTTGATTTAAACGGTGGCTGTCTACTGGAGGTACGAGGTAATACATAGACAGAGGAAACACTAAACTTTAATTTAATATTTTGTTCTTTGAGGCACTGGCGGCTAAATGTTTCTTTTTTTATTTATTTATTGTAATGAGTTTTCTTTTCTTTTTTGTCCATTAACGGTGGATGGATGGGGGCTAAATTTTTTTTCTTTTTTTTTGTATGTGTCACAGCTCAAAAAATAACTTTATTTTTTGCTAAATCTTTTTATACTGAGTTTTGAAATTTTGTTTAATTTTAGTTATAAATTTTATTTACAATATACTTATACGAGTATCAAACTTATATAACTCAATTTATGTTAGATGAGTTGATTTTTGGTCGATTTTGAATGAAACATTGAGTGATTTTTTTATCTTTCAACAAACAACAAATATAGCGGTGAATAAGCCTCGTCCATTTCATCATTATGTCTAAAAATTATTAGCATAATAAATTCTAACCCGGCTCCATTTTTTAGCTTGAAAATGACCAAATATACTTTGAGAGCTTCAGTTTTTATCCAATCTCATCAATTATCCTAACTCACATAAGACCATAGGAAAGACTTTAATTATTTATTCTAACATTTTAACATATTAACTATGAAGATTGCCTTGGTTCAATTTTTTCAAATAAAAATTATTTACCAATTCTTAAATGTACAATTTGCATAATTCAATCATATACATAGTATACAACAAGCACACATAGTAATAAACTTTTCATTGAAACTATATGAGATCACTTATGAAAAAGTTTCGTACACTAAAATAAATACATTTCTAGTCCTCATACATATGAGTTTTGAATATAACTGTTGTATTTTTTGTCCTTGACAAACATAAATCTGGAATATAACTTCTTTTATTATATAGGACTAATTTTGCCATTTCTTAAAATTTGTAAATCAGAGTATGGGTGTTCACGAGTCGAGCTCGAGCCGAGTTGGGCCGAAAATTCGAGCTCGAGCCTGACTCGAGCCGAGCCGAGCTCCTGAGCTCAAAAACATAATTTTTTTTAAATAAAAATTTTTTTTTGGTAAAAATATATTATTAATTTTATATTTATTCATATATTATTAAATATAGTCATAATTAATGTCAAAAATATTGTTATTTATACACATATTCTTATAATATATCATATTATATAAAAATATATGAATAAATTTTTTTTTAATATATATTAATTAAAAATTATTTTTTTATTTCAGCTGGCGAGCCGACTCGCGAGCTGGCGAACATGCATGTTTAGGCTCGAGCTCGGCTCGACAGGCTCGGTTCGAGCTCGAATTTTTTCTAGCTCGAATCGAGCTATTTTCCTGCCAGCTCGCCGAGCTCGTAAGCCGGCTCAACTCGTGAATACCCCTAAATCAGAGTCATATCTTAAATACTAATATTAAAAATTTCACTTGTATGATGAAGAAAATAGAATAAAATCCTATTTTTTAAAATTTGAACTTACAAGATAAAATTTAATTGTTTAATTTCAATTTGCTCTCCACCATATCAATTATCATTCTTTACAAATTACAACAGTTCCATCTCCTCAGCTTCTTAATTATCACCCTTTAAATGCCTAATTAATTTTGTCCAAACATCCGCTTAGATTTCAGTGAGCTGCAAGGAACGATGCCAATGCCACAACCAACCCAACACCGGAAACCACTTGTTTCACGGCGGCGCTTGACGGAGACGTGACATCGGCCGGCGAATCTTCTGCTGGAGCAGGTGCATCACTGGCTGGAGCTGGAGCATCGGTGGCTGGAGCTGGAGCATCAGCTACTGGCTCGTCGATCTCGGGGCTTTTAGCCGGTGGTGGAGTCTCGGTGGTGGCTGGGGTTGGTGCGGCGGCTTTTGGCGGCGGCGGAGCCAAGGCTGGCCTCAAGGCTCCGTCGATTCCGGGAGCTATGATCGGTTTAGAGATACTGAGAACGGAGATATTGTAGGGTTGCGAAAGGACAGAATCCTCCACTTTGGCGTCAATGGGGGCGCCTTGCATGGCGGAGCCGAAAACAATGCTGCCGTCGGCCTTGTGGACGACGTTGAGAAAGCCTTGCCGGTCGTCGGCAGTTCCAGAAGCCTGGAAGAAGGGTAAATTACTAAAAAAATCCTTGTAATATATTTTTATATGTAAATTGTAAAGTTGATGAAAAAAATTTTGACCCTCACATGTAGATTTTATGGTATTTTCATTTAGAAAGATTCAAAATTTAAGATGGACAATTATATGAATTAGATTAAGTTTGATTTTTCACAAGAATGGATGGATTGGTTTATGAATCAAAATTTTGATTGTTAATCTTGGGAATTGATACATTGTCTAATATGATCTTTTTTTCTTTTTAATATTAATCATTTTATATGTTTGACATATATAATTTATATCTAATAATTACTATATCTAATAATTACCCTTTTCCAATTTATAGATGATTAATATTTGAAATGTTCAAATTTAAAACATAATAAATACCATTACTCAAAATAAAACTTTTAAACAATAAATCTATCTATAAAACTACGATAATTAAAAAATTAATATTTGTCTCCCCATTTTTAAAAGTCTTTAGAAATTTTTCCAAATATATATATATAAAGAGGTACCTGGTAGAGTGTGGTAAGAATGGTCTTTGTATCCTTGAGCTTGTTGAGTTTCAAGACATCATAGTAATCAAGGATGATATGTGTGCTTAGGATTCTCTTCAATGCATCTTCTTGTTGGCCTGAAATTTCACCGATTCGATCATTGGTCAGTGCAAGCACGGTGATACTCTTACGATGATTCACCTGATTTGCGACATTTGTGCTGGTAAGAAGGTTGTTAAACGTGCTAAATTCTGGGTATTTCTCGAGGATATGAGTGATATTAAAACCAGAAGTGGCGACAATGGAGGATAGAACTAGGACAACGGAGATGATGACTCTCGAGGTACTCATTTTTGCCCTGGATTTTTATTATTTTCGAGCAAAAACGAGCATATATATATATATGTGTGTGTTTTATTGTGACATTTGATGAAATATTGGGAGATGGAGGGATTTTATATAGGGAGAAATGGGTACATGGAATGTGTTTTTGTGTGTGGGGAGGAGAGAAAAACTCTCTTTTCCTCAGAGTTTTGGATGGTTTTTAGAGGTTATGGTGATTTTTTTGGACAGATTTTGGGGAATTTTGATGTGCTTTTGGTAATTGACTTAAAATTATGCATGCATGCATGATCTATATAAATTTTAATAATATATATATGATGGGTATGGATTTTGTATTACACATTGGTTTTACATAAATAAATGATTGGTCTTAAATTTGTATGGAAAATATATTTACTAGAGTGGCAAAATCTGATCTTTAGATAAAATTTATAAATAGTATACATTGTAACGTGTAAAAAACGTCTAAATTTGAGTTTTTCTTTGGTTTTAGATAGGATTCCAAATGTGATTTTGATTTTATATATAGTATCTATTTGATGAGTTACTTTGCTCGTGTACAAGGGTTTAAAGTCTTTTATTTGAAAGTTTTAACATTAGAATTTATTTATCATTTAATTTCTAATGAAATATATAACACTAATTTATTATAGAAAATCCGATGCCAAAGAAAAATTGACATAGACCTCCCCTTGGTACTTTTTTTCATTATATCTTTACTTGTAAAAGACTAAAATACCCTTCAATTTTAACTTATAATCTATTAAAAATAAAAAAAAATATCAAAATATATAAGGAGAGAATGAAATAAATGATAAGTGATGCATAATTGAAAATTTTAGAGAATATGGCTCACAACTCCTAAAAAAATTGTCTTCATTAATAGTTAGTTCTTCTCTATTTAAATAAAAATATTATTGCTATGTTAATACATTTTACATAAACATGTACATTACTAATATCATAAGTAATGTTTATTACTAAATTAATTTTCTCATTTTATAAAATATTATTAATACATATTACTAAATACTAAAAAAATCTTTAATTATATGCCCAACACTATATATATTCAAATATGATTTTTCATAATAAATTCAAAAACTTCTTCTAGTGTGCAAAAATAGAGTATTCACCTATTGAAAAATTAGTTGAAGAAAAAGTAAATGCGCTTCTATACCACTTTATTTTTTACACTTTGTTTTTTTTTTCCCCTCAAATTGACAATTGTGTTTTAATAAAAGGTCAAATCTAAAAAAAAAATTATTTTAACTAATATCTATTTGGTACATAAAGATTCGATATTAAAATATTTTTTACTAAATTCTAAGTTTAAAAATATGAACATATTTTGAAAATTTTATCTTTGAGATGCTATCTTATTTTTTCTAATTAATATGTCGTTTAGTGATACTATTTCATTTTCCAATTAATTATACGATTTAACCATTTTTTAATTAAAAGTGGAAGTGCTTTTTTGCCATTTCAATACAAATTTTCAATAGAAAATTTACTGAAAAAGTAGAAGAGGGGGTGTTGATGCCAATCTTTCAAAGTTGAGTGGTGTGGATGCCAAATGTCTAAAGTTCATGTTGATGCAATTCTCCCATTCATTTATTCAAGGTTTGATTGGACTTCATAAAATGAAAACTAGAAAACAAGGGTATTCATTTTATCATATCTGTGTTTTTCAAATACACAAATTTTCGGTGTCTTCTTTAATTACTGCATGCATAAAACTTTACCAATGATTTATAACTGTATATATTTCTTGCTCTCAGTAATATACAAACTCAAATATGTTTGTAAGATTCAAGTCTTAACTATTTGATGAAATTTAAGTATAATTTTTAAGGCGAGATAATTATATATTATATTATATTTGTGATGAGCTTGATCTTAAATTGTTGATCATACTGATTTAAATAAAACCAATTTTGGACTAAATTTTTTCCATTAGATATATATGCTTCTGTATGTATATATTTGACGCAATCAAGAAAAATAATAGTCAACTAAAGTCCACTTTATTATTTAACACAAAATTGTACATCGTTTCTCTCCTCTATATCCAGAGCTAATGATTTCTACTTGCATCTTAATGAGCTGCAAGGAAAGATGCAAACGCCACGATCACTCCAACTGACACACCGGAAACCATTTGTTTCCCGGCGGCACTTGGCGGTGGTGTAGTGTCATCGGCAGGTTGAGCATCAGCATTTGGTGCCGGAGCAGGGGCGGCAGCGGGAGCATCACTTGGGCCCTCGGCAGCGGGAGCATCAGCTGGGTCCTCGTCAGCGGGAGCATCAGCTGGCGTTTCTGGGCTCTCCGCCGGTGGAGGCACGGCGGTGGCTGGGGCAGGTGCGGCGGCAGGTGCTTTCGGCGCAGGCGCAGCAGAAACTGGCGGCCTCAAACTTCCGTCGATCCCGGGGGCAATGATGGGCTTAGAAATGCTGAGAATGGATATATTGTAGGGTTGCGAAAGGACTGAAGCCACCAGTTCAGAATCAATGTGGGCGCCTTTCATGGCGGAGCCGAAAACTATGGTGCCGTTAGGGTGGTGGATGACGTCGAGAAAGCCTTGCATATCGTCAGCAGTTCCAGAAGCCTGAAATATTTAGAGATAGAGATAGAATGTTTAGGTTTGTTTTAAGAACACTTTTGCATGCAAAATGTTAAGGATTGATTATATATCCAAAGTTGTGATTTGCATGTAAAGTATGAGGACCTGTTAAAGTTGTCCTTAATTAATGAAAAATTAAGAAGTAATGTTCTTAAATTGTTTATTCACAATATACGGGTTTAATATTATTGATCCCTCTTAATTACATGCCGAAAATTGTAGGACTCAATTGGATGGAGATCTATATATACCAAAAAAAAATATTTCAGAGAAAAATATTATAAAAAAAAACTCATTTGCTTAGCATTTCATAAAAATTTCTTATAAAAAACTCCCAAATTAAATTATAGATAATTTGAAAAAATTCTTGCAAAAAATTAAGTAATATTATTACCATCAGTTAATAGTAATACCATCACTATTTTTTTGGCAAATTAAATTTTGAAAGCCAAAAATTAAATTATATATTTTAATGCAAAATATCACAATGTTTGAAATAAGATCATTGTGACTATTTTTTGACGTCTAAATCAACGAGTTTGACTAAAATCATTTAATAAAAATTATATTTAGGTATCAACCTAAACAAATTTCTAAAAAAAAAAAAAACACATATCACATCAACTACAATCATCACTTGTTTTACTCTTAAAAAACTCATCTAAACTCACTTTTCAAACCTCATTCTTATCTTTCAAATAATATTTTCTCATTTTCATCGCAATTATTACCTGATGGAGAGTGGTAAGTTGAGTCTTGGTGTCCTTTAGCTTTCTGAGTTTCAAGACATCAAAATAATCAAGAACAACATGGGTGCTAATAATTCTCTTTAGGGCATCCTCTTGTCTTCCGGCAATATCACCGATATTAGTATTGTTAAGCGCGAGAACGGTAATAACCTTTCGCCTATTGATCATTTCCGCAACATGGGTACTTGTGAGAATGTCGTTAAATTGGGAAAACTGGGGATATTGCTCGAGGATATGGGTTATGTTATAAGCCGAAGTGGCGGTGATAAACGAGAAAAGGAGCATGGATGAAATGATAACACTAAAGGGACTCATTTTTGCCATTTATTTGATTGTATATAGCAAAAATGAGTATATATGTTGATTTTTTTGTGATGAAAGTTTTGGGATGTGGGGAGAATGTATATATAGTAGGTTTGAAAGAATGTGTTTTGTGGGATATGGTATGGAGGGGAGAAAAATTCTCTTCTCCTTTGAGTTTGAAATTTGTCATTTTGAATATGAGGAGGAGAGTAGAAATCTCTTTTTTTAGTATAAATATTATGTTAAACAATCATGGTTAGACTTATTATACGGTTATTATACGGTAATTTGACTTCATATATATTTGTGCTTGGGCCAAAGTCAATAGTTGAACAATTGAATATATTCATAATTGATTGATTCGAACATAAGTACCTTTGTGTAAAAAAGAAGTATAGTTTATTTGGTCGGGTTTTTTCTTTCCCTAATTAAAAAGCTAGAGCGTGATTATTCTAAAAAAGAGAAGATAATCACCACCAAATATTTTTCTCGTGAAAAGGCATAAGCATGAGCATTATGATTCGATTTTTGTCAATTCATAAAAGCATACGCATAAAATCATATATTTTACGTCATCAAGGTTCTAACTCTCAAGGGATAAAATTCTCTATTCCAAATTAGTGTTCTATCTCCTATTTCATTCACTTAGATGAATAACACGTGTAATTTACAGCTATATTTATTAAGGAATGTTTAACACTTGTAAATATTTTTACACTTGTTAATTTCTAAACATATAGAGTAGAAGATGGAATATCAATTTGAAATAGGGAATCATATTCCAACTCTCTATACTCAATTAGAATTAGAAAGTTGGAATTTAACCATTAATGTTGCTCAAGTTTATTCATACTTGGATGAGTTTGTGAATTACTCTGTAGCCATTTAGTGGTGGGGGGTTGCTGGATTGGGCTTGATTTGGACCCACTTGAGTTATCACAACCTAATATTTATTTATATCACACAGAAGTGGGCCTTATTGGGCTGAATATAAAAGGAGATCAGACTAAAAAATGATCGATGTACTAAAAAATTATAATATTTAAGAAGATGATTGACGTTAGATGTGACTAAATCATAAATTATGAACTAGAAGTCTAGATGATAGTTTACGTAGTGATGGCAATTTGGGTTCAAACATATTTTTTGGACTAAAAACTAACTAAATTTTTACTGGGTTGGGTCCTTATATTTTAAAATTATAGTTCCAATTGAGTTGGTTTTCAATAATATTTGGGTTCAATTGAGTTTTAAATTGGGCTCAATTTGGGTCTAATATTTTAAAATTATAGTTTCATCTCAACACCTTGCACTTAGAAGTTAGAACTCTGATTTTCTAAATTTATTTAAAATATCTTATATTCTAAATTTTTGTCCTTGTTGGGTTCATGATTTATCCTTATTGGGTTCATGATTGGGTCCTTGTTGGGTCCAATAATAATACATGTATTTTGTCATTGAATTCAATTGGACCCAACACAAAACCCAACCCAAATGGACCCAACCCAAATCTGACCCGATCAACTCAATTGCCACCCCCTAGTTTCATGACATCTAGTGAAATAAGCTTAATATGTTCTCGAAATTAAAGGATCCTTAAGTCAACTGCTCAATATAAAATTAAAATATGGTGCAGTAATATTTTTTTTTTTTTGGAGTACAACCAAAAAAAATAGAAAGGGAAAGTAGTAGAAATAACACAATCACACGAAGGCATGACGATATGTTGAAATAGACATCTAGACCCTTGATGTGCTGTCATAGTTATGTTAGAAGTGAGACTTTATCACATTGAATTCAACAGATTTGATATTAAAAATATTAAATATTTGGTATATGATGGCTAATTAATATATTATGAAAGTTATATCGGATCAATTGAACTCAAAATGATAAAAAAAACTATCAAATAGTTGGTATATAATAGCTAATTAATATATTATAAAAATTATATCGAATTAATTGGACTCGAAATGACATAAAATTATCGATTATGCAAGTAAGAGTTGAGTTGTTGTCATAAATATTTTGATCCGCAGACCAGAGCATATGGCATATTATAGTTGTAGGGAAAGAAAGATACTTCCAATTTAAACAGCTGTCGGTTAACTCTTTTTCTCTCTCTCTTATTTAATTTTCATAATTCATTTCTCCCTATTACTTCTTACTTGAATATTACTTGTATTTAATTATTTATTATATCTCAGACTATAGTTTCTTTATATAAAACAAGATTTAATAAGCCAAAAAAAAAAAAAAACGAAATAAATTGCACATACAAGAAAAATAAATATAATATTTGTCAAGTTTAATTTCGAAATAGTCTAGAGTATATTGAATGCGACATTTACAATCAACTAATGATTATTAGTTATAAGTGAGGCATTTACACTTGTAGTTGGAGTATTGCACTGAATACGCTAATAATAACACCTTATTTTAGTGTCAATTAATTTCAAGAAAAAGGGTTTGGACCATTCTACTAACATAATTCTTCCACTAAGTTAATGGCCGTTCTCTTTATTTAATTAAAATCCACCTATTTTTCATATACTAATATGATCCCGTGAATATTATTCTATAAATATATATAAGAATATTATTCTTTTCTTTTTAATACTTTTGGACATTAGAAAAAATAAAACATTAAAGTTGAGGATATTAGTGCATTCTACGTCAATATGAGAGCAAAAAAGTAATAATATTTATTTGTTCATGGAGATTGTATTTTTCTCGTAAATAATTATACAATACCCAAACGGACATTTTAATCAATTAGAGAAAAATAGAGTGTGATTACAGAAATAAAAGTGCTAATATCAATTTAATTATTTCATTATATTATTTAATAATCTGTACATGTCATTCCCTGAATTCAGGGGAGGGCTGTGAGAATGAAACGTCATTCCAAGTTCCAACCACCCCCCTTGATAAAGTTTAGATTATGTTACATACTCCAATGTCATTAAAATTGTATACAATAATATTATAAAATAAAGTAATAATATCATCTTTATATATACCCTACTATTTATAATCCAGTTAAGCCCTGTCCCTGTAATTTAAGAAAACACTTATATAAGAAAACAAATTGTCATCTTTTTTGGTTTGTTGCTAATAGGGGTGAAAATTTAGCTCGATATTTGATACTCGACTCGAGCTCGATCGCTAAAAGCTCGGTTCGATAAATTATCAAACCAAGCTTGAACAACATTTTCTGTTTGATAAATTTTGAAGCTCGACTCGAGCTCGACTCGATAAGCAAAAAATAATAAAAACATGTACAAAATATTCAAACTACTCGAGCTCGACTTGTGATCGACTTGATTAAAGCTCGTTTGAGCTCGGTTCGATGAACAATCAAACCAAGCTCAAACACAATTTTCAAAGCTCGATTGTAATTCAAACAAGCTTGAACATCCATGTGTTTGGCTCGACTCGACTCATTTTCACCCCTATTTGCTAAATTAAAAAAAAAATGTTACATTTGTACTGGCATGTATAAAATTAGAATCGTCAATAAGCTCGAGCCAACTCAAATTCAGGAGTCAATTTTTTTTTAAAGTTCTATATAACTACACATAAGTATGTGTAATTATATAAATATAAAATACCCCTCTTTCACAAACAAAAGAGAGATATAATGAGTCCTTTGATTATATAGAGTCACATATAATTTTATTTTGATGATTTAAAAGTGTTTAATGTCTTGAAAGTTTATTTGCACATAGATGGAGCATTTTCTTGCCATATTATACAAATAATAGAAGTTGAAGAGTTAACATCTCTGATGTCATTTAAATTTAATCAACTAGGTAAAAAAATAATTTATTATTAAAATAAGAAGTGGTCCTCTAAAAGTTGATCCATTTAATAAGAATATGATAAATATGGGAGGACTAAAAGTTGGACAAATGAATTTGCATATTTTTTATAATTGGAAGATTGATTGTCACTCTCTTGGATGTCGTATTAGCATAATTAATTTCTTTTGGCACTATTAATTACATTAATAAACAATGATACGTACTTTATGCTTTTATTAATTGCATAATCAAGTTAAATATTATCTAATTAGAGCGAGTATTATATTAATTAGTTTGTGCGCAATATTAATGTTAAGTGTATAAGATATTTTATAAAAATGGTTGATGAAAATAATGAACACCCAATTTATGTATTTGTACTTGTATGTAATGTAAAATGAAATATTTGAATAAATTAGAAGAATTGAATTGAATATAACTTATTTTTTTTATGTCCATAGATATGTTGACCTGTCCTTGACTTGCTAATTTTTTAATGATTATAAATAAATAATTTCCGAAATAGAGGGAAGGTATGTGATTGAGAAATGTCATTCCATACAATGTAGCTTGAGAATGACATACATGGCTTCTTGTACAACCACCAACCCTTGGTAATTTTTAAAATTCAATACAAAATATTGATTCATTTCTTGAAATCAATTTTAACGAAGTTTAATATCAGTATAATTTTATTTTATGATTTTTAACTATTTTAAAATTGTTAAATTCTTTAATATTTTGATAATTAAACTTATCTTATAATCATAATAAAAAGCTAAAAACTAACGTTTGAAAACTAAATTTTTAGTTGTTTGATTTACAACTTGTATTCATTTTCAAATCAAATTCAAACATATATAAAAACTCATTTTTTTCTAAAGAGTCATTCCCTCTTTTTATCGTTATAAAAAAAGTTCACTTTTATACATATGAAGCACAAAATTAAAGCCACTAAACTATGAATTAATTTTTTAGTATATTAATAACCTTTTGATGCAAAAGTGATTATTCATTGCTGCGTAATATGATGATCATCATTACACGGCATTAACACATAAAGTTAAACATTATGATGATAGGTGTTAATACTTAAGACTCAAATTATAATTTGAATAAATAATTATATGTGTCCTCTTCTAATACACTTTGTGGCCCAATTAGTACTAATTTATTCATTTACTTAACCTAAAAGAATTATGCAATTAGTTTAGAGCAGAAAGTTTGTTAAGAGAATAAATTCTTCCCCACATGAGTGGTTAAAGACTTGGTAGACCCCAAGCTCATCTCCAGCATTGGGATCTACATTTCTACTCTAAATTCTTTTCACCTCTAAAATTTATATTTATTTTTTTAAATGAAAACTATACAATTTTTTTGTCGTTTTTTTTGTCAAAGTACAAAAAGTTTACCATTCTGTAAACGTATTTTATGCTCTCAAGTCTCAATAATTGAGAGTCAACATTTTGATAGCTACATTCTTCGATTCAGAAATTCTATCACAAATTCGTGTTACATTTTCTATTATGTAAAAAAACTTACAAATATAAATACGGGTTGATAACTGTATGCCGCGAATGAAAATTATGTAATGTAGTTAAAAATATCTTTGTAATATAAAAACATAAGATTTGGATTGCCTTTTTTTTTTTAACTTTTCTTGAAATTGTTTATGGTAAAAATATTTAACCAAAAGTAAAAGGGATATGGGTTGTTAAAATGAGAGCTTTCTTGTTTTATGACAAAGGTCTTAACTTTTAACTCTAGCAGAGGATGGTATATATACCTTTCTCTGTAATGGTACCTTCTTGTTGAGTAATGTATTCTACAGAGTAGCCTTTGAGAGTGTGCAAAGAATACTGCAAAAAAAATATATTCTTTTATTTTCCATTCTTTTCTTTGCTCTACTTTGCTTGTGGGATTGAAATTTGAGAGCTATTTATTTTATTTTAGGTGCTTATAAGTTAGTTCTATATGCTTGCTTCTGTAATGGGTTGTGTCACAATCATGATTCTAAGATCTGGGCTCTAATGATTTCATCCAAAAATTCAAACTTCCTACCTTTGTAGCTTGTTCTTGAATTTTGGATTATTTTAACTTTTTTGTCACTGTTTTGTGTAAAAATGGCTCCAAGATTGAATCTTTTTGAGTGGTGGGCTAAAGACACAACACCAAAGGGTACACCAGTGATAGTAAAAATGGAGAACCCAGATTTCTCAATTGTCGAAATCGACGGCCCTGATTCAGCATTCAAGCCGGTCGACAAGAGCCGGCTCAAGAACGCCAAGCAAGTGAGATGGATTTTGCTGCTCAAGGCTAATCGAGCCGTCGGCTTCATGGCTTGGCTCGCTTCGATTTTCTGGGCTCTACTTGGAGCCATAAAAAGACGGTTGATTTTGAGAAAAGGTGTGTCTATAGCAAGTGAGAAGCTTGGGAAGGGTAAATTAATGTTGAGAATTATAAAAGCCATTTTAGTAATTACATTGGCAACTTTAGCCTTTGAAATTGTTGGTTACTTCAAAGGGTGGCATTATTTTGAGAACCCAAATTTGTACATTCCACAGAGCTATGATATACATTTGGTATACACTGTTTGGTTGGAGTTTAGGGGTGGATATGTTGCTCCTTTTGTGCAATCTCTTTCGACATTTTGTGTTGTTTTGTTTATAATCCAGTCTTTGGATCGATTAATCCTTTGTTTGGGGTGTTTGTATATCAAGATGAGGAGGATTAAACCAACGATTTGTGGCGATCCGTTTCGACTAGTTGATGTTGAAGGTGAATCACAGGATAACTACCCCATGGTTCTTGTCCAAATTCCCATGTGTAATGAGCGTGAGGTATTGCATTTTTTTCATTTTTTTGTTCAATTTTTGGATGGAATGTTCATATTTTAGATTACTAGTTCCAAATATATAAGTAATTCGATGAGTAATTCTGATTATGGTGATCGTAAAATGATATACCGATAAAATAAGCTTTACCGGCATGTGATAATCAGGGAAGAAGTTAAAGAATCTGACAGAGATTTTTCTATCTTATCTACTATAAAAGTACTACTTTCAATAAGGATAAGGTGTTATGATATTAATTATCTATCTGTTGTTTACAAAGGTGTATGAGATGTCCATCTCTGCAGTCTGTCAACTAGACTGGCCTAAAGATCGAATATTAATTCAAGTTCTTGATGACTCTGATGATGAGAGTATCCAATGTCTAATAAAGGCCGAGGTCTCGAAATGGAATCAAAAGGGAATCAACATAATCTATAGGCATCGTTTGGTTCGTACCGGTTACAAAGCCGGGAATCTCAAATCCGCAATGGGTTGTGATTATGTGAAGGATTACGAATTCGTTGCTATATTTGACTCCGATTTTCAACCCACTCCTGATTTCCTCAGACAAACAGTCCCTCATTTCAAGGTATCTTATCTATCATTACTAATGTAACTGTTAGAGATTATCGTTATTTATGTTAATTTCTTTTGGTGCAGGATAATCCTGAGATAGGATTGGTTCAGGCTAGGTGGGCTTTTGTGAACAAGGACGAAAACTTGCTAACTCGTCTCCAAAACATAAATCTATGTTTTCATTTCGAGGTTGAACAACAAGTTAATGGGGTGTTTTTGAATTTTTTCGGGTTTAATGGAACGGCGGGGGTTTGGAGGATCAAGGCTTTGGAAGATTCCGGAGGTTGGCTCGAACGGACAACGGTAGAAGATATGGATATAGCCGTGCGTGCACATCTCAATGGTTGGAAATTCATATATCTAAATGACGTCAAGGTATTATTTACTAAATTGTTTCACTATGTTCAGAATCGGAATTTCATTGATGGTGTATTTGGATTGAAGGATTTGAAATCTATGTATTTCAAATTCGTCAACAACGCAATTAAGTTCGTTTGGATATATCCAAGTTATAATAGATTTCAAATCCCTGGCCATTCACTTTGAGCTATTTTCTCTATAATAACTATGGTGGATTTCAAATGACTCCATTTTAGTGTGATTTCAAATCCTTCCTCCAAATCCCCTCCCCAAATCCAACTCGATCCAAACACACCCTGAGTTCATTTGTAAACACTTTATCAAATATCGAGACTAACATAAGTGTATATTATGAAAATTAGGTTCTGTGTGAAGTTCCCGAGTCTTTCGAAGCTTACAGGAAGCAACAACATAGGTGGCATTCTGGTCCTATGCAGCTTTTTCGACTTTGCTTGCCTGCTGTCATATCATCGAAGGTATATTTCGTGCTCCCTCTTTCTTCTTAGGTTTCGTTTGGATGCTAAAGGATATATGTAAAATCCAAAATCGTTTAAACCGCTTTATATCGACACTTCTTTTTTGCAGATATCGATATGGAAGAAACTAAACTTGATATTTCTATTCTTTCTATTGAGAAAACTCATCCTCCCATTCTATTCATTCACATTATTCTGCATTGTTCTTCCCTTAACCATGTTCATCCCCGAAGCCAAATTGCCCTCGTGGGTCATTTGTTACATCCCGATCCTCATGACATTATTAAACATCCTCCCGACTCCTAAATCCATTCCGTTCATCGCCCCATATCTTCTTTTCGAAAACACAATGTCTGTTACTAAATTCAACGCAATGATTTCTGGGCTATTCCAATTAGGCAGTTCATACGAATGGATTGTTACCAAAAAGGCGGGCCGGGTTTCAGAACCCGATATGGGATTATTGGACCAACCTCAGATTATTACCAGACGGGCTTCTGAGAATGATCTGTCTGTATTGAAAGAACGAAACCTTAAACCCGATCAAAAAAACTAATAAGATATACAGAAAAGAGTTGGCACTTGCTTTGTTATTGCTAACAGCTTCAATTAGAAGCCTTTTGTCAGCTCATGGACTTCATTTCTACTTTCTACTGTTCCAAGGGATCACTTTCGTGCTCGTTGGTCTCGATTTGATTGGGGAGCAAATCAGTTGATTAAAAGAGGGTGATTTATGGTAATTACTAATTACCATTATTTTTCAGCAAATTTTTCAGAGTGAATATCATTTGTGAAGCCCAATAAATAAGATTTTCCATTGTTATAGTAAATTTTTTTCGCTTTGGTTTTTTGGTGTTGTAGATAGATTGACAGTCCACATAATTTCTTCATAGATTAATTATTGTTTGTTTTACTGTTAGTATATATGTAAGGAAATTTATTTCCCCCCCTAAATGTGATATCTTTGTATGTATTTTTGTGGTCCATATTTACCATGTATTTTGCATGAAAATTAGATTCCCCATTTCTTGGACTATCCGTCGGTTATTTTTCCTTTTGCATGATTAGAACGAAATTTTCACTGTCAAGGAACATCAATATATATATATATATGTAGGTATACTTTTATGATAAATTTATAAAATAAAATATTTTTTTTATTAATATTTTAGAATTTTCACCCATTACAAGCTAAAATAAATATGATATTTTATCTGAGAATGCCCACTTATTATTTTTTTTTTTTTCACAAATTCATATTTTTTAATTAAATGTACTAACATGTATATTTTGTAGTTTCTTACTTACTACTTGTAACTAAAAGTAGGTTATAATACCTATATTATGAGCAGCGGAATTGTAAAACACCAATTTAAAATAAAGAATTTTATCTCGTTGTATGAAGTTATATATGGCCTTCCAATCCCACCGTCTCTTTCATTTGACCGATTCTTAAAAATTTAAAATAATCACAATATCTAATGCATTAAAATTCATTAAATATGAATAATTGTGATTTTCTCGACTGAAATCGGCTCTACTTTTGTGTTATATGAGGGTTATATCTTTGACATGAAAAAAGTGTGTCGGCAGGGCAAAAATGGTGTGAAAAACAGCCTCAATATTTTGAGTAGCTTAAGCCAATTAAAGGGCCACAAAATATTTTTTGTGGGCTTTAAAGATTTTAATACAACAACTTGTAGTAATTTGAATTATTAATTGAGACAGAAACTGGCTTTTATTGACTACCTTATCTATGGTCCGCCACCATCTAACATATTGTTTAGCAATAGTGATAAATTATTTTTTCATTTTGATTTTGATTTTGACAGGCTAACTAGATTAATTCTTGGCATTTTGTACTAAATTTCATTTGTATTTTCTTTCTTTCTTCAGGGCCTGGCAAACGTGCACGATTCATTTGTTTGACATCGGATTTGGACAAGTGGTTTATTTTTGTTTGTTCCACTTGTCTAGCTATGATAGTATTATGATTATTTATATCCAAGAAAGTGATGGAAATTGATTAATTTATAACTTGATTAAATGGGTTAATTATATTCTATTGTTAAAAGGGATATTCAAGGTGAGCAGTTATAATCAGTTCCTTGAGCCTTTTCTTGTTTCTAAAGGGCACTTTTTGACTATGAGCTAATAAAAAAATTTGTGGGAAGTGGTGAAGATCCAAGTAATTAATTTAATGTAATTATTTTAGCCTCAAAAGGTTCAAATTATTGTATAAATTAATAAAATATATAAACTAATTAAATTTTCATAAATTCTTTCTTTCGTCATTTTATTTCAAGGTGAGCAGTTATAATCATTTCTTTTTTCTGTCTCAAGGTCCCAGAAGTGTGATGATTGTTTTGTGTGGATGATTTCATTGGGGAAAAGAGTTGAAATTTGACTATGTGCTAGGTAATTTGTAAATGATATAGAAGTATAGATATTATTCAATTCTAACGTATGTGAAAATTTGTTCACCTTTATTACATGTTAGAATAACTCTATAAAAATTTAGTATTTGATCTGAAATATGTAAGGTCATATATTACGCTTTGCTTTGTTTACAGATATAGATTACTTTGTAATATTATGTTTTTATTTAGCTTCCGTTCTTCGAGTGCGTTCCATGTATACAAAAGGCTAGGTAATATCGTCTGCTATGTAATATCATAGTTGAAGTGCCAAACATGTTGTGGCCATCCTTTTCTTTGACCCCAGGTATGCCTGGAGTATTTGTGTTTCGTTTTGATCTCAATAAATTTATTTATCGATAAAAAAAGGTAGGTAATATAATAGTTTTTTTGTGTGCTCTCTCACCATATTTTTTTAATTTTTAAAATACAAAATAATTTTAAAATACCCTAAATTACTTACATGTATATAATTTTTATATTCACTATAGATTTTCTCTATATTTGACAAGATAAACTTTGAAAAGAAGGATTATATTCTATGCAACTTTACAATGTTTAGTATTTGAACTGTGTACAATATTTTATTAGTTGCTTAAATATTTTTATAGATATTTGTGATGTTTCTATATAATTTTTATAAATAATAATGTGTTTTTGTTAATTCGATGTGTCTATTTTTTTTTTATGTACATAGCACCGATAATGTTGTATTTTATTTTTTGGGCATTTACAATCTATATATCGATTTAGTGATAAAAGAATACAATTCCACTAATTTTTAAAGTTCATATAATTTTTGTAATAATTTAACTTTGGCCGTGCGTAGCACGGGTTACACACTAGTTAATATATATAGGAGGGCTGTCGGTTACTTTTGTGGACCCTCCAAAACATTCTAAACAATAAATTCTAATTTTTGGATGATTTTGAATTAATTTAATATATAAAATTACTTAACTTCTCTAATTAACTACCCACTATCTAATCCAATAACTAACTTCCCCTATTATCATTATCTCATCTACGGTTTCATTCATAAACGTATCTTTTTCTCACAAACACAATTGCCAATTCTTTTTGTTTTAAATTGTTTTTGCTTCTAAATCTTTTTGCTCAAATTTGTGCTTTTCAATGTAATGGTTTTTTTTTACATTTATGGTTATTTGATTCCAAGAACACAAATTTAATGTTTTAGTCTAATATTTGTATTGCAGGATTTCAATGTTTGGGCAAATTTGATCGTCGGCGCCTAATGCTAACGAGAGGTGATGAAGTGCAATAACATTTAATTGTTGGATGCAAACAATAGATGTTCGACTTCAAAAATAAACTCGATTTCTGCTATGCCTATTTACAATGATAATAGTCAAGAAGAGAGTTGAGGTTTGAGGATATGAGTCATGCATTAAGGGTAAGCTTATACAATTAACGTTATTTTGTGTTCGCTTATATTTTAAATTTGCCACATTTTGATTTTAATGTTGAAGGATCCACTTTTTTAATACGTTTGAGGAGTTAAGGTTAATTTTATTGGGAAAGAGAGTTAAAATTTGACATGATAATCATTCCAATATTTCTGTCTGCATATGAAGTATCAATATATATATATAGATGATTATATATATAGGTGTATGTATGTATAGGCAGAGAGAGAGAGAGATGTGGTGGTGATGGAGGGGTTTGCTGTTTGAGGTCGGTCACCTTTTAGTACCAAAGAAATTCCTTTTCAATTCCAAATGAAATAAAATAATAATCCAATCAAATTCAAATTTTATTTTATTCCCAATTAAAAATACTTTATAGTTTAAACTGATTAGAAAAGCGAATAATGTACAAGTTCTGCTGCACCATGTACAATTTTATGGCCAATGAAGTATTAAATTGGGAAAAATAATTCCCAATTTAGATCAAAATTCATAAAATTGGGAGTAAATTTATTTTTTGTTTTGGGTTAATGTCGTTGGGGGTTTAAATGAAAAAGGTTTTATTGAATGAAAGTGATTTTCAGTTATTTATGTCTTTTTGACCCGGGGAATCGGTTTTTGGGAGGTAATTTATTGTAGGTTTTATAGTAAAAAAAATATGATTTTAAATTTGAAATAAAATGCTTTTTTGGGATAATTTTGCTAGAGAATATTTAAAACCAAAATAAGGTTAACTTAGAATTTTTTTTTCCTTTAATATTTGAACACTCCATGTTATCCTTAAAATATAACATAGCATGTTAGTAATTATATATATATATATATATATATATATATAAGTTTGAGTGTATGTCCCCTTGAAACTGAACTTATATTATTTAAATAAAATTCAACCAAACTCATAAATTTTGTATTAATTTGAGCTTATCTTTTCTTTTACTATATTATAGCAAGGATTCAGTTAATTTTTTTTTTATGTTAATTTTATAGAATTTTGAATTTTTTCTAATTAATTATTTATAATTTCATTTGAATTTTGAATTAAGTTCACATAAAAAAAATTTTCTTATTCATAGAGTAGTTACTTCTTATTTATAATTTCATTTGAATTTTGAATTCATTTATTTTAAAACTAAGTTAGTTTCATATAATTTTGTTTTTGAATTTTAACTTTTTGGGTATTAATTTTAGGAGTTAAGGTTAATTTTATTGGGAAAGAGAGTTAAAATTTGACATGATAATCATTCAAATATTTCTGGTTCCATATGAAGTATCAATATATGTGTGAAAGGTGATTTGCATTGATCAAATTGATAACCATTTCAGTTTTCCGTTTTCATATGTTTTTCATATATTTTTTCTTCATTTGAAATTTCTGCTTGAGTCACATTTTTTAATATCGGTTCAAATGCCATTAGTAAAAAAGTTCGGCAATCTCAAAATTTATCGATTAAGTGTGGGTTGAAGACATTACCCCAATTTAAATATGTTTTAATCATGTATTAGTTTGGATTGAACCAAGATTCATATATTAAAAAAATTTACACCTCTCTGCTAATATTTATTTATTGTATTAGTAATATTTGTTTCGTTTTTTTAGGCTACATCTTTGAGCTATTTGATTTTTTGGGGATATCAAGACTTCACTCTCTATCTAATCACATTTTTCATGTTTGTAGATTCAATCTAGCTAATTTTGTGAAATAAACAAAACGTGTAAATATTTGTCAAATTCAATGAGTATGACTCTATAATGAAGATAACCGGCTTCACACATTTTATTACAATTTGTAAATTCCAATTTTCAACAACTAATTCCCAGTAGAAATTTATAAGTCAGTATGTATTTGGGAGTTGTTTTTGTTCTTTTATGGTAATAAATATTTTCGATTGGATCATTCTTTATCGTGAGATAACTAATTCACTATTTCAATGGCCAATAATGATTCCAGTAACGTCTAAAAATTTTGGATACAGAAGACATAGGTGAGATAAGTTTAGGAAACATTTTGAGTTATTATTTCCATACCACTAAACTTTGTGAGAACAAATGTACGATATACAATCATTTTATTTTTATTATGGATTAGTCTGAATAGTGTTTATATTTTCCATTTAGATACGTTCCTCTGCATACAAACAGTGTAGGTAAACTATAACTTTGTGTGGATTTTTTCAGCATGCTTTTCTAATTTTAACATGTAAAGTAATTTCAAATTGTTCTAAATTATTTACATGTTCATGTAATTTTTTCTTTATTTTTGACAGGATAGTGTAGGTAAACTATAACTTTGTGTGGCTTTTCTCACCATGCTTTTCTAATTTTAACATGTAAAGTAATTTCAAATTGTTCTAAATTATTTACGTGTCAAGTAATTTTTTCTTTATTTTTGACAGGATGAGCATTTAAAATTTAAAAAATTTTGGTAATCAATTTTTTACTGAACTCAAACCGTGCGTAGCACGGGTTACACTCTAGTATACAAATAAATATATGCTATTTTACAGTTTTCAATTTAACGCCCGAGATCGCAAAAATTAATTGTTATGGTCTACCACATAGGAAAGTGACGCATAATTAATTCAATGAAAAACACACATCCTTTTCAAACCACAAATTCCAGCTCTGACTATTATACTTGTAGATTATGAACTGTCTAACTTATTCTCAAAGTTCATTAATTGGATGAATGATGACAATTGGCTTCTCTTATATAATTTACATTGAACATGTGGAAAAAATCTTTCATTTCATAAAAATAGTAATTCCTCTTGAATATGATGAATCTATCTAGTGTTTACTGTACACTAGATTTAAAATTATTTAAAAAATACTGAATAAATAGATTATATAACGCATATCATGAATTTTAAATTGTAACATACACTTAATTAATAATTATTACAATTATCTAACAATTATTATATGGAAGTGAAAAAAAAAGCTCACACACATCTTACAACCGTAACTTCGCTAATAATATAGAATTTAAAGTCACTAAAGTTCAATTCTCAATTTCTTTTAATAAAAAGCCCATAAGTTCCTAAAAAGCACACAATTGAAAGATATATAGATCACTAAAAGCAAAACCCTTCTAAAACAAATTTGTTTTCAATACAATACATAATCACAGGCACAACAATGACATAAAACAGCTCTAAAAAATCTTCTATAGCAAGATTATATTTCATCTTCTATTCGATATTTCGAATTTTTCCCTCTCCTAACGTTATACGAACTGTTTACACAATTCAAACAAGAAAATTTTAAACTCACAAAGACAATAATCCTCATCAAACACGAAGAATTACAAGTTAGATAGCGATAAATAAAACGCCAAATAAATACCTGTACAAAAATCCTAGATCGACGAATACAATAAATACCTTTCGTATAATACGCAACGAGTACTCATTTCATGAAAAAACTCGATCTTTTTTTATCGAAAATCCAATTATTCTCAACAATTTGCAGTTTAGACCCCCACCAAGTCAAAATCCAAACTATTCATCATCAGGATCAGCTGAAAAATCGGGTTCTTCAGGTTTCAACAACTTAGGCATATCGACGTTCTTAATCTTTTGAGCCCCTCTCCGTGTATTAGCAGCAAATCTCGACGCCAATATAGTAACCCCGAGATTTTGTATTGTATGAGACGAATTAGCTACTACATTTTCCTCGGGTAATAATTCCTCCTCGTGTCTCGAATTAAACGACTCCCTCAAACTCAAACTTTTCGCCATCATTCTCTTCTTATGTCGTCTCCACGCCACCTGGATAAAACACGCGGCCCACGTCCTCCAATGGTGCGAATAATACCTAAACGTGTGTTGCAATTTCTTGCTATGTAGACGTCTAAATTGATTTGCGACAAACTTAAGGTCCTCGGAACTTAGTGCAAATGCTTCGACCTCGTTAAGGGCTCTAACGGTTCTTGTCGAAGAAGGCAAGTTTTGGGTCGATCTTGGGAGCAAAGCCCAAGCGAGAAGCTCCTCCCCGCAAAAATCGCCCGGTCTTAACGTCGTTGAGTTGAAAAAACCCGTTCGACCGCCGTTTGTAGTCGAGCTCTCTAAAGCCCCCCTTATAATGAAGAGCATTTCGCTAACGGGATCGCCCTCGCGGACAATGTAAGTGCCTTGCGTGCTTAAGGAGGACACTAGGCGCTCGCATATGGCGTCGAGAAGTTGATCGTCCATTTGCGAGAAAAACGGGACCTAATAACGGGAAAAGTGGGATGTAAATCTCGAAATCTACACAAGAAGAAGAGGTTTAGGGTGTGTTTGGATTGAAGGATTTGAAATCTATGAAATTCGTTTGGATGTATTCCAAGTTATAATAGATTTCAAATCACTCGACATTAACTTTGAGCTATTTTCTCCATACCATAACTAGGGTGGATTTCAAATGACTCCATTTCAGGTGTCATTTCAAATCCTTCCTCCAAATTCCCTCCTCAAATCCAAATCACTCAATCCAAACACACCCTTATGGTGTGTTTGCATTGAAGGATTTGAAATTCATGGATTCAAATTCATCGACAAATCTATTTAAGTTCATTTGGATGGATTCATGTTACGATGGATTTCAAATCCCTTTTCATTCACTTTGACCTATTTTCTCCATAACTACGAAGGATTTGAAATGACACCCTTTGGGTGTCATTTCAAATCCTTCCTCCAAATCCCGTCCCCAAATCCAAATGACTCAATCCAAACACACCCTTAAGGTATTTGAAATCTTACACGACGAACAAGGTCTAAACAAAGGTGGCGTTGAATGTCCCGACGGAGATCCGTGGGCAAGGCGCGCAAGATAGATTCTTCATCGACCCCTCTTGTGGTTAGCCATTTGTACTGCGTAAAACGCCTCACACGTTGTTGAAGACCTTCCGGAAGCTGCCGATGCCTCATCCATTCCTCAGTGTCTCGACGCTTAAGTCGCCACTCCTCAAGCCTCACCGTGATAGATTGCAAATACGTCTACATTCACATATGAAAGTCCAATCAAACAAAAGCAAAACACGAAAAACAAAATCAAAAATATATAATGGTGTGTTTGGATTGTGGATCTGAAAACTATGGATTTCAAATTCATCGACAAATCCATTTAAGTTCGTTTGGATGAATTCATGTTATGATGGATTTCAAATCCCTTGCCATTCATTTTGAGATGTTTTCTCCACAACTATGGTGTATTTCAAAATTACTCCATTTTAGAGTCATTTGAAATCCTTCCTCCAAATCCCTTCTCTCAAATTCAAATCACTCGATCCAAACACACCCTAAAGATTATTGAAATACCTGCATATTTCCAATCAAATGGGCAAACAGAACAAGCCCCAAGATGGCAATGAGTATAGCAAACACAGTTTCACCAATAAACGTGCTCGTCGATAGTGTTTGACCATAAGAACTGTCATATGAAACACGAAAATAAACTCAAGTTACTTGTCTGAAAAACCCGACAATATCAAGATTGCATAGACAATGAACTACATTAGTTCGTAAATCTTAACATTATCATACCTTAAGTTCTGTAAACCCCACCATAAACAGTAGAAATATTTCTCGATAAATTTAGACGAGACGACATTTTTTGCAACAGCATCTCCAAATATTCCATGATTGAAAAAACTAGTGACATCAGGATCGCAGTTTGTAAATACGAGCGTGCTGTTTAGCCAATTTGCCCTGTCACTATGTGTCAAAGTCCCACAATCGAGAAAACTAAGGGAGCATCCAGTAGTGTTGAACTCAGCCCCACAAGCCGTTTTCCAACACGTTGCATGTCTCTCTATGGACAGTAAGTACCATGAAGCCCCGAGTACCTAAACAAAGTTGTATAAATCATTACAAAGTGATTCTATTTTGTGGGAAAAATAAGGGTGTGTTTGGATTGAGTAATTTGGATTTGAGGAAGGGATTTGGAGGAAGGATTTCAAATGACTCTAAAATGGAGTAATTTGAAATCCACCATGGTCGTGGAGAAAATAAGTCAAAATGAATGACAAGGGATTTGAAATCCATGTAGCATGAAATCATCCAAACAAACTTAAATGGATTTGTCGATGAATTTGAAATCCATAGTTTCAAATCCTTCAAACCAAACACACCATAAGTGAATTTTTTTGAAATGCAGTTCTAAGTATTGACATACATGACTTGCTAGCATGTAGAGTAGCAGATTATATACAGCGCCAGCCCAGGCGGTTTTGGTGACTACTCCGGTAGCTTTGATAATTTGAGAACTTAATGGGAAAATGAGATATAATCGAGGGATATATTGAAGAAGGACAATTAGTACAAGGGCATTGTTGGTATGATCGGCATGTGAGCTTCTAATTGCTGGTAATATGGACCATATTACAATCTGCAAAAAGCAGAAGCAAAATTAAGATAAAATTTGATTCAAATTCTTGTTAAATTCAGCTTAGATTGACCAAGACAAACATTTTAAGGTAAACCATCATGTTAGAACCTCTTTTCCTGGAAGATAACTGAATTAACCGAACCCGTAACTAGTTTAGTTAAGATTTTTCCTAGTTTCATATGAATAAACATAATGCATCAAATTTGCAAATATTTTTCCAATATCTAACCGCAAAACGAAGAACTCGAGATTACCTGAGGCAGAGGCAGAGCAGCAATGGCATCAATGAAGAACTCAGACTTCAAATACCTCTTAGCAATCATATTCAGATCCATTACAAGCTCACCTTTACCAAACACCCTTGAGCTTGGAGAAACATATGCTGTCCTAAACTTCATCACTATATGCAATAAATAAAATATATCTGCCAATGTCCTAAAACATGTCACAATGATCCCCAAATTCAAGTCTGTATGCATACAAGAAGATTTATCTTGATTTATAACTGAGGGCAAATAGAAAAACAGGGGATCCACAAATAATGCCAAAAAACATGAAAACAAGAAGATTCTATTCCATTTCAACACATTGTCACTTCCAGGATCTAACACTGTCTTTTTCTCTGGCTCTTGACCTTCTGGAAAAACCTTTGACCTTCCGAATTTTGGAATCTTGTCTGAATATCTGGGCAATTGCTTTTCATGGCGTTTGGAATCATGAATCTCCCAAAACGAGTCTTGATTTTGTTTTTCATCATTGTGAAACCTGTAAACGAAAAGATTTCAACTTTAGTATCAAATTTTTGTGGGATTAAAATATGGGTTCCAAATATGAAAACTTACCTAACTTGCTTCTCTTTCTTGAATTCCATGTTTTTAAATCTTGGCTAGTGACAAAATCACTTTACATTCCAGCTCTTAAGCATAGAACTGGGCAAAAATCCATGCTCCCATTTAATTTCTTTTTGAAAATTTGCAAGTCTATGAAGCAAAGTGGATCCTATAATTAAAAGAATTTGTCAAATTTCCAATGTAGTTTTTCAAGGAATAAAAAGCAAGTGGGGGGGAATGGGAGCCCAAAAATCAAAATCCTGAAAATGTCATTCAGGATGATGAATTGGAATTGGAACCTGATTATGTATGTGGTTGACTTGTATATAACAATTTACACAGCTGTAAAATGATTTAGATTATTTAATTGTTTATTATATGCAGTAATGGAAATTGAAGCAGTAGAGAGAGAGGACGTGAAGGCCATAACAAAATTGCATTAATAATAAATTATTAATTATTAATTATTAATTTTAAGTGTACTTAGTGCAGAAGGAGATTTTTGAGGCAGCAGATTTTCAGGATGAAAAAATTTGTCATTTGTCTTAATGTAGTAAATAGTAAATACATGTTTAGGTATAAATTGTAATTTCTTTTTTATTCTTAGGTGTGTTATGTGCATAGAAAGTATGTCATTTTTATCACAAGTTATTTGTAATGTTTCACTAGCATGAAATTATAGCACAAAAATGTAATGATGTTTTATAAGTTTATTAATAATAAAAACAAACTAAATTTAAAAAAAAAATTAGATATTCTGACATTCAGAGTGTCATGCACTTTGTCTCTTAAGTCTTAATCTATCAAATTGTGCACCCGATACTCTCACTTTTAATGACGGTTGCACATGATCTCTGTGATTGGATCCGATGGAATCTAAAGAAACATTCGACGCATATTCCGTCGATAATTGTTTGATATTTTGATATAAATGTATTTTGATATAAATGTACTTACTTATTTTGTAGATATTTGTTATTACGGAAAACATGGTGCCATCAAAATTATTTCAATATTTTTTTGTTCATAAAACAATTTTCTTCTATTTTGAAGTGCGTCATCCATTCTATTTGTGTAGCACATGTTAATATTTCTATCAATTTGAATATTTTGCAATTATAAACTACATGGTTGTTATACATTTATGTATAGTTAATTTAACTTACATGAACTTAAAAAAAGACATAATTAATAGTTTTAAGATAAATTGATTAACTGAAATATCAATATATAAATAAATATTAGTACATAACAATATTTTAATAAAAAAAAATATTTTATTTAATTAAATAAGAATTAGATAGTAAATACACATTTTATAAAAGGACATGTGCAAAGTATACAAAATTCAAAATATCAAAGAATTTACTATCAAATATTCTTTGAATATTTTTTTAGATTCCACTAAGCTGATTATAGTGAATCATGTGTAACATTCATAAAAAAAATGAGAATATCGAGTGTACAAATTTGATAGGTTAGGAGGCAAAGTACACAACTCTTCATAACTCTTCATAGATGGAGAATGGCTGCTAAATTTAATTTGTTTTTATTATTCAAAAACTTGTAGTACATCATTACATTCACATGTAATAGACTATTAGTTTGACGTTAATTATTCTTGAAGTATTATCATTCTAACGTTGAAATATTACATTTGTGAGTACATATTTTACTTTATAGCTCCAAGTCTCTAACCCTACAATATAATATAAAGTATGTTTTTTCTATATATATATATATATATATATATATATTATTAAATAATATTATATAATTTCGATCTTACAAACTAGGCCCAAATCACATCAACACAGGAAGAATGATAATAAACTTGTAAAAGAATTTTTAAATTGTTATTTCAGCTTTCATTAGAAGAGAGGGAGTATTAAGTCTCTTATTATTTAAATAATTTAAAAAAATTATTGAGACTGTTTCCTTTTCACAAGCAGCAATAATCTGACGTTCTGTTGCACCATTTGTCAATTGTATTTCATCTTTTAATTAAATTATGATGCAATAATACTATAGTTGCCGGCCTTTGATGCTAATTTTTGGAAAGTTACACACAGACCCCTAATTTATTGTGTAATAATCAAACTATCTTTTTTTTTTATGAATCGAAAATTACTAACACACTGTTTCAATTTAATGATATTTATAATTACACCTTTTATATGCTTGAAAATTATTATAGTTTTACCTCTCATATATCTTATAAATAGACTTTTCGGTCTGTATTGATAATTTTTAAGAACAGTATCTTGATAATGACGTAATATAATAAACGAGGGACTTTGAGTGCAATTTTTCATTTTGTCATTATGAATGAAATTGATGGCCGTGTTATTATTTCTATAGCTCCTAGAATTGACATGAACAATATTGAAATTGGTGGTTTTAATGAATGCTTGAAATATGATATGGGAATTTTGAGAGTGACGATATTTAGTAATTATATTTAATTAGTTTGAATTTTATAAAACTAATTTCAATTAAAATTTTATAGCAATCATTTGTCACGTCAAATATGTAGAAGTGCACGTGTAAGAAATTATAGATTGAGAGGTAGCCAAATATAATGGGGCTAAACATGAGACTTGATCGATTATTTGGGCGTGATTTCCGTTTTGTGCATGTGGAAGAAACGTGATGAAGAGGTAAAGACAAAATTGGTTCATGAGTAAGTAAGAAAAAGTTAATTTGGTCAACACATGTAGAAAATTTAAGGAATGTATGTTTAAGATAAGAGATTTTTAGAGGAAAAATATACATCTATATGTATACATTTAATTAAAAGTGATGTGATATATTATTTTTATAAAAATTTAGTTATTGTGAGTTGCTATGTTTTAGATTCATGAAAGCTTACTCATTTGAATTAAAAAGAACACGTATTATATATAATGAATAAATATGAAATATTAGAATTCATATGTGAATACATATATAAAAACAAAACAGATGACTTTAAATTTTAATAATAAGACTTCCCGCTATAAGAAATGGAGTATAGAGATGCTTTTCTAGAAAAATGGACAAAATTGTAAAAATAAAACATATAAAGAACAAAAGTGTTGTACTTTTGCAAATCCAATCAAACAAAACTATAAGTGAAAATAAATTAATTGAAAGAAATATTCCATAGATCCATTATTAAATTTTTAAATATATAAATGAAGAGATCCTTAATATAAATTTCCCCATGAAATTGTAATAAACAACTTGCACCAGTGGTCTAGTGGTAGAATAGTACCCTGCCACGGTACAGACCCGGGTTCGATTCCCGGCTGGTGCATTTTTGAGCCATGCAGACTATTTATTTTGACTCGCCCTTACATTGGCTAAAATATGTGCAATTGTGCATCTTAGACTTTAGAGCTCTTCTTTTTTCTATTTTAATTTTTTTTTCCTCATTGAAGACATAGTATTAATGATATTATTTTTTGAATTGTTTTTATTTAGTGACAGGTTTTGTGCATAATAAAATAGAACTTCGAAATCTGAATTTTCCGATAATTCTTACAATAGGGTTGAAAATTCTGAAATTAGATTTACACAAACCAAACTGAACTTGGGTCAAAGCTGGGATCATGCCCAATGGTCCTCACTCAATATTATCATTTCAGGAGTACTGGGCTTTATAAGCCCTATACATATGCTTATCAAGGCTAATTCGTCTAGTTGGTTAAAAATGAGACGACAAAAATTCGATATTTGAATAAGTACGAATATATTATAGATTTCTATTGAAAGTTATGGTGAAAAAAAATTTGTTGAAAAGATAGAAAGTGAAATGGACAACCATGAGTAACATACTCATACGTGCATCGGTGCATAATACGAATAAAAATAAATAATTCAGGAGTATAAGTACGACTTATTTTTATGACGTTTTGTAAGGTATGCATGCAGCTTGTATTTGTTTTCATTTTATGAAAAGGGGTACTTTTGAGTCATTGTCAATAATTCAAATTTGTTGAATAAAATTGTAATGTATTAGTTGTTAATTACATAATATTCAATTAATAATTTAAGTATTACTAATATAATTTTAATTAAAATATATTTTTTTGCCAAATATAAAGTATTATTCGTCAAGTACAATATGAAATATATAAAATGCATATATTAAATGGTTCAACTAAAAAATACGAATATATTTATTACGTTCGGATTAACTGTTAAAGCTACCCATCAATTTGACTCATAATAGATTGATTCGGTCCAAAATACCAATCAATTTACTCAAATAATAATAGAATGATTCAACATTACAAGAGTACGGTCTCATTATGATCTAAGAATTTGAGAACCAATTAATCATTTGAGACTTAGAAAGGGAAATTATATATCACACTGATGTAACAGATCGGTATGACATTCACCACATACTTAAGATTAATTAAATGTAACTCAAATATATGAGTAATAATATATTGAATTTATTAAACTCAACATAGTATTTTCAGACATAGAAATCTTAAAAGATCCATTATAATTATATTTTGTTTATTAAAAAGCAAGTACATAAGCATCATTTAGTGGCTCGTTACATAAACAAAAGATAACTACAAAATTCCACTCAATCAGATTAAGTTCCTCATAACCACTGACCACATAAGCAAAACTTATTCAAAGCTATGGCTGATTCAACCAAATTATATGACGTCATAGTCATCGGAGCTGGCGTCATGGGCAGCTCCACATCCTACCAAACATCCAAACGCGGCCTTAAAACCCTCCTCCTCGAACAATTCGATTTCCTCCACCACCGCGCCTCCTCCCACGGCGAGTCCAGAACCACACGCGCCTCCTACCCGGAGGACTACTACTCCGACATGGTCCTGCAATCCACGCGCCTCTGGCAGCAAGCCGAATCCGAGATCGGATACAAAGTCTACTTCAAGACCACACAGCTCGACATGGGCCCATCAGACAATCAATCTCTCAGATCCATAATAAACAGCTGCCGCATAAACTCCATACCTGTCCGAGTCCTCGATCACAGTCAAGTTCTCGATGAGTTTTCGGAGAAATTCAGGATTCCAGAAGATTGGATCGGGGTGGTGACCCCGCACGGCGGCGTAATCAAGCCGACGAAAGCTGTGTCCATGTTTCAAGCGCTTGCGCTGCGAAACGGCGCCGTTTTGAAAGATAATACGGTGGTTGTGAACGTCGTGAAGGATCCGGGGAGCGGCGAGATTGTGGTGTCGACGAAAGAGAATGAGGAGTTTCGGGGCAGAAAATGCGTGATCGCCGCCGGAGCTTGGACGAAAAGACTGGTGAAAAAGGTGAGAGGATTGGATCTTCCTATTCAGCCATTGGAGACGACGGCTCAGTACTGGAAGATCAAGGAAGGGCATGAAGGTAATTTGCCTCTTTTTATATTTATTTAATTTAATTTAAGACGTATGGCTTTGGCTTTGTTATTCTTTATAGGAGGAGATATTTGACCACTTTAATTTCATGGTTGGATGACTTATTTAAATTGAGTTTATGATTATTTTATGTTTCTGCTATTGGTTCATTAATATTTTAAAACATTGATTTTAAAGTCTTTTATAAAGTGGTCATATGTCCATTTTATTGATCAAATGATATTATAAGTGTTGGTTGGTGTGAATTTTCAATATATCATGTTTGGTCCCTTGCATTAAATGATAGAATCGTATTTAATCTCTTTATATTCAAATCGTGATTTTAGCATCTTTTTGTTTGGAATTGGTTTTACTTAATTCATTATGTATATTTTTACCCTATAAGCATGCATTGGTCTCGTGAAATGACTAAGGTGAAAGCACATTTAAGGGGATTTATGTCAAAAATGACTTAAAATGAAACCAAATTAGAGTGTTATGGATGTGAAAGTCACGATTTAAATATGAGGGACTAAATTGATTCTAATAGTAAACATGAGGGGTCAAAACTGACATTATGCCGTTTTAGTTATTTGTCAAACTTAATGGTAGACTTGTTCCTAGTCTCTTCATGGACGTACCTCCAAGATGAGACTTCACTCTTCGTGTAATACTGATAAATATGAAGGGTGTAGCAACCTTGCAAATATTATAACTCATTAACACTATTATAACTCACAGTGCGTGTCCGAAAGGGTAGCGTTACCCGGGTTTTCACTCGTCATTCAAAAAAAAAAGATGTACACAATTTGGTTTATAATTTAACATTACAAAGATATGATATTTTTGTCAAAAATATTGTTGGGATTATTTTGTTATTATATAAGTGCAATCACAAAATATTTGTCACAGGTAAATTCACAATCGAAGATGGTTTCCCCACATTCTCAAGCTACGGGGAGCCAGAGATATACGGAACACCATCGTTTGAGTTTCCAGGTCTGATCAAAATCCCAGTGCACGCCGGCCGCGCGTGTGACCCAGATGATCGGACATGGGCGGCACCACCAGAGCTCATCGAGGCATCAAGGGAGTGGATCAAGGGCACATTTGGGGATCTAATCGATTATGACAAGCCAGTAATGACACAATCGTGCATGTATTCAATTACCCCAGATTAGGATTTTGTGATTGATTTTTTGGGAGGGGAGTTTGGGGACGACGCGGTGGTTTGCGGTGGCTTCTCGGGGCATGGGTTTAAGATGGCGCCGGTGGTGGGGAGGATTGCGGCGGAGATGGTGGTGGATGGGAGAGCGGAGGGCATGGACCTAAAGCACTTTAGGGTATCGAGATTTGAAGGGGATTGTAGAGGAAATGTTAAGGATTTTGGTGATCAAGTTAAATCTCATTAATAATGATTTTTTTATTTTTCAATATTTTGGAAGTATGTAAATAAGAAAATTTGTGTTATTTTTTTTTTGTTTTAGAATTCCATTGACAATGATTAAACCTTTTATTTTCCAAAATTTGTGGTTTTTTTTTTATTTAAGAATTCCAAGTGAATTGGGAGTTTAGTATCCACTTGAGTCATTGTCCATGTCACTTTTTTGCTTTTTGACAATGAGTCTTCGTCTATGTCATTGTTAATGTTGTGTCTCTACTTTTTCTACGTCTCTTCATTTTCTCCAATTTATTATCATTTTTGTTATTGTTATATTTTCCCTTTGTGTTATCTTCATTACGCATTAATTTTCATTATTAATACCATTTACCAGTATATTTAGTGTCTGTATGTTATTAACTTTACTTTTAATCATCCAATAGCTTTATAATACATCCTAAATTTGATTTTATTTGAATGTTAAATACACTTTACAAAGAAAAAAAAACTATTTGTATCATTTTCTAGCATGTTCATGCTTATAATTATCAATCTACATCACTTTTTCTATAACATTGTCTTTTGTGATTCATACAAATATATATAATCGATTCTTCTATTAGTAAATTGTTGTTTTGGGATTTAATCGAATTTAAACCAATACTTAGCTTGTAATTCATATTTTTTTGTATAATTACTATAAATTTCTGTAAAAAAAAATGTAAGGGGACCATAAATAAAAATGAGCAAACATCCTGAGTTGGAATTTCGTACTAATATATCGCATATGATTTAGTTGGGTCTATCACATTTACTACAAACCTAAATATAATTTTTTGTCACGTGACATTACCAATTAAAATATTCATATCCTTTTTATTATTTCATCGTACCTCAAATGAATTACATCTATTAATGTGTCTAATATTGTCTTATATATACATTACCATGCAAATTCCATAGATTTCACATCTATCTTAAAGTAGCTAAGTGTACATACACTCTCACCAAATCAGAGTTGCATTTCAAATTTTCTATTTCAAAATTATACATAAACTTGTATTTATATCATGCAAAGTATATATAAATACATGTCGATTTTAAAAAATATTTATACACATATAATTCGATATGCCTAAATGGGCTTAAATTATATTTTTAATTATAATTATTGACCTTCTTTAAAATCAGGCAAATCAGTCACGTAATAAATATAATTCGTTAGCCGTGAAAATAGCTCGAATTCGATCGAACCCATGACCACCATTCACCTAACCACGTGCAACCAATCTACATGGTTCATAGAGCTATCATCTCCAATTCTTGAATGCCTACAAATACCAAATTACACAACTCAATATTCTCCATACAAAAAAATGGCAAAAATAGAAGAAAACAAGCAAGAAAAAGCTCATTGCTTGATCCTACCATTCCCAATTCAAGGCCACATAAATCCCATGCTCCAATTTGCCAAAAGATTACTCACAAACCAAATAAAAATCACACTAGTTCTAACAGAAAACCTAGCCAAGACCACACTATTCTCATCAAACTCCGTATCCCTCGAAACCATCATCGACGGAGACGAAGCCAGTGGCCCACCCGGAAACGTCAAGGAGTACTTGACCCGTTTTCAGGAGTTTGGGTCGAGAAGTCTGAAGGATGTGGTGCAGAAGCTGTCGGATACGGGTCGGCCCGTGAACTGCATCGTTTACGACCCGTTTCTGCCGTGGGGCTTGGATGTGGCTAAGGAATTGGGTGTTTTGGCGGCGGCGTTTTTTACTCAGTCGTGTGCGGTGGATCATATCTACGAGCAAGTGTATAAAGGTGAATTGAAGGTTCCTGTTACGGGGGATGAGATTCTGATTCCTGGGTTGCCGCCATTGAAGCCCCAAGATATGCCTTCTTTCATATACGTACATGGATCCTACCCGCCATTGTTTGAGATGGTTGTTGAACAGTTTAAGGGTCTTGAAAGGGCTGATTGGGTGTTCTTCAACACTTTTTACAAGCTGGAAGAAGAGGTATATTATATATATATATATATATATGTATATATATATGTGTGTGTGTGTGTGTAATCAGCTTGGGTATGAATGTGAGTATGTGACTGTGTGGTGGAGTTAATTCATCTTCATTTTGGGAAAATCCTAAATTTTTTAATACTCTTTTTTTGGTAAGTCTGTTAATTAATACTTAATTAATTTTACCTTTTATACTTTAATATGACACATCATCCTCACCTCGCTATATTAAACTCAAAGGGATATATATATATATATATAAGCACTTATTATGTAAATTGTGATTAACTCGTTTTATAAATTACACTTCAAATAGATTGCAAGAAGGATTAGAAAAAAAATTCTAAACTAAATTAGTCTGTTGAATTTATAATTAACTGCACAAAGTAATGAGTGTTGAGATAATTGAGTAAAGTTTGCAGTGAAAAGATGAAAATTCTAGTTCAAATTGTTCATTTGTATGTAAATCAATTACCTAATTAGAGTGAGTGACACTTACTATATGACTTGGTTAAAATATAATCTTACATTTAATGTTTTCAGATAATTGATTACATGGCGAAGTTTTCACCGGTGAAGGCAATCGGACCAACTATACCATCCATGTACCTCGACAAGCGGTTGCCGGACGATCGAGAATACGGCCTTAGTGTCTACAAGCCCATCACCGGAGCTTGCACGGAGTGGCTAAACGACCGGGAACCCAACTCGGTTATCTATGTGTCCTTTGGGAGCTTGGCCGAGTTAGGCGAAAAACAAATGGAAGAACTAGCATGGGGTCTAATATTGAGCAACAAGCACTTCTTATGGGTTGTTAGATCGTCCGAAGAATCTAAACTTCCTAAAGATTTCGCACAACTGACCTCCGAGAAAGGACTAATTGTCTCATGGTGCCCCCAATTAGACGTTCTGGCCCACGAGGCGATATGCTGCTTCATTACGCACTGCGGATGGAACTCAACACTGGAGGCACTGAGTTTGGGAGTCTCAATGGTGGCAATGCCACAGTGGACAGATCAGAGCACGAATTCGAAGTTTGTTATGGACGTTTGGAAGATGGGCATTAGGGCTCCGGTGGATGATAAAGGGCTCGTTTGTAGGGATACGATTGCTCGTTGTATAAGGGAAGTAATGGAAGGTGAGAGTGGTGAAGAGATGAAGAGAAATGCCACTAAATGGAAGGAATTGGCTAGGGAGGCTATGAGTGAAGGAGGAAGTTCAGATCAAAATATTCAAGAGTTTGTATCTTGTCTAGTTACTAGTTCCAATTCCTAGCCAATGATTCCTAAATCAAATGTTGAATTGAATCCTAAATTGATTGATAATTCACACTAAGTTTTTATTGGAAGTAGACTCTAAATCGATGAAATAGTGTGAGAATAGGGGTATCGATGTTTAATTTTATTATTAGAAAATGTGTTTTTCAAACACATGCATGATGTTGTATGTCTTATTGTTTTTATTTTAAATTATTATTTTGTGTTATGTTGGAGTTCTTAACTTAAAAAAATTATTGTGGGTTGTAATATATTGCTTAAGCATTACAATCAAAGAGGAGTATATGCATACATGTAAGAACCTTAAAAGAGAGAACCTTGAAAGAGAGGGAAGAGTCATATAATGGCAATCAATAAAATTTCGAGATTTAAACTCAAAAATATTTATAATATATATATATATATATATATGTCTTCTGTTTTTGGTTTTTAGTTATATAGTCTTTCTCCCTGGGGTAGTTGAGACGATTATCATCAGATGAGTTGATGAGGATAAGAGGTAACTAGTGGAGGATACAAATCGAATTGAGGAACACGTTACTAATAAAAACAAATTTAACTAAAGTTGATTGAAGACATTGAGGCAGAAAAGATTAAAAATAAAATAGAACGATTTATCTGTATTTATTGTCATCTCAATCCTAATCAAAATATATAAGATAACACTCTGTATGAACACTCAATTATTCTTCTCATACTGAAATTATTTTCCAAATCAAAAATCAATTCCTTATCTATTTGATTTTAATAGGGATTAGATTAATAAAAAAATACATATTCCTACATTAGACACTTTGTCCAAGCAAATGACAACTAAATTTTGTTGCCACCACTAGTTATGTGAAGTTCAAAATTGTCGAGCGATAAGAAATCAAATTATGCAAATATAAATATAAAATGACCCAATGGATTAGAGGCCATTCTTGAATAGGATTTTATTAATTCTTGATTATTTTTTTTTTTTTTTGCCATTTATTCTTCTTTATTTGGGCCTTACTCACCAAATTTATTACAATGAGACTGCAATTTATCAAATAAAAAATGTAGTTGAGATATGGGCTTGATAGTAGCTCACACAAATTCAATTTTTCCTCTTTATTAACAGCTTATATCCAATAAAATGGACATATTGTGGTCTAGATCAAAAACTATCGTCTCGGGTTTGTTGGGTTAATTTAATTTATTATATCCCCCTTTCGTCTTGAAGTCAAAAAAAATATATCGTGTTTTGTTTTTTTTTGGGCCACGACCAATCCCTAAAAAACTTAAAAATTAATTAAGTGAGAAATTAAGGTATTTTGTTAGAAAGTAGTTACATCATAGTATTTACTACGAAATTGTACTTGTAATTTAAGCACAACAAAAATATTTCATGCATTTTATTTGAATTCAAAACTATATCCATACTTATTGTCAACATGTCGGCCGAGTTTTTCATGCTCATACCTTTCACTTGAATATCAAGAATTTAAACTTTAATAAAATGTATAAAATTCCTACTTATGTGGATGTATTATAAAGTGATAGTAATCACCATATAATTAATGGGAAGTAAAGTTTATTTTTGAATATAATAATTGGATTTTACTTGTTAAGTTCGTCTTTACATCTCAAAACATTTCAATAGTAACAATATATTCGATTGTTCCTTCATTAGACAAGTCTCTACAAATTCGAATTAATTTGACAATTACTTCAAGAGAAAAATGACACTTATCCATGGATTACCAAATCAAAATTAAGGAATCGACGGGGGCAACCCCCGGTAGAGTTGGTAAGGGCATCTGAACTTGTGGCTTAGGTCACGGGTTCGAATCCTGATGAGGGAATGCCGATTTGCCTTCTCTACTGTGAGCCTGTCAGCTATGGGCAACCTAGGCTGGTTTACCTCTCTTGTGTGGTTTGCAGGCTATTACACAAGAGCGGGGTTTACCCAGTGCGCACCTCACAGTAGCGGCTGCGGGTTTCCCTCGTCATCCAAAAAAAAAAAAAATAAGGAATCGATTCTAATATATTTAGATTGTTTTTTTAATTAATATAGCCACTACAGATTAGATTTGATTTTATATTTAAATCCAAAAAAATAGTACTTATCAATATATTACCAAATCAAAATTAAGGAATCGAATCCAATCCAACCACTACAAAAGTTTAATGGATTAATTAATCATTTTTATATTGTGCAAATGGATCAAACAAACAAATCCTCAAGAGCACCAACTGGATCTTTATAAAACATTTATAAACATAAAGTCAAATTAATGACAGCTTGTTATTTTTATCTTCTTTAAAAGCACCCCCATGAAGTTGACTTTTTGTTTTTCCTCTTTTTGGGGTTAGTATTAAATGGAAAGTTGACTTAATGTAAAAAATATGTCAATGGCCTGCCTGTACATGACACCTTCCCAACATTAATCTTCAATTTTAATGCTCTTGTCAACTTATAACAAATATATTTTTATATATTTGTTTTATAATCAGTTCAATTTTTTGAGATTTAATGAATACTTATCGTCGTTGATAATAACTATTTACTATCAGAGTTGTACTCGTGTAATCTAAAAGAATTTTCGTCTCTAATTCTATCTACAAGGATGAAAAAGTTCAAAGAAAATTATATCACATTGATAAAATTGTGAAGTTCAAATTTGAAATACTTAAAAAAAAAAAAAACTATTTGACATTGATAAAATTTATAGCCACTATTATTTATCATAATATCAATTAACTTGATTTTGAAAAAATAAAGTTGCCATATAATTACTCATAGACTAGTGGGCATCTAGATAATGCTGGCGTATATAGCATAATCTAATTTTCAAATAAAATATTTCAGTGCAATGTGATGTCCCTCCATTAGAAAATAAAAAATAAATAAAAGAATTTTTTTTTTTTTTTTGTAATTTATAGGCTAAAGTTTATTACACGCATGCTATTGCCAAACCCACTTGCAATTGACATCATAGGCAACTTGATGCATTAAATAGTTACGTTGACATTTCCAATCTTAGGAACAAAATAATTTATATATAGGGTTATTTTAAAATAATTCACATAAATATATTTGTGTAATCTATATATATATATATACACTATTTGGTGAATTATTTACATTTATTAAATAAAAGTTAAAGTCAACAACTATTGTTTTCCAGAACCCAATGAAGAAGAAAAATTAAAAACTCAAAAGTCAAAAGTTTGCTATTTTCATGGTTTAGAAAAGTATAAGATCATAAAATATGTTGAATTTGAATTTAGTGGCATACACATGTATTCAATTTCGTTAATCTACTTTAGAAAAAAGTAACGTGTTATACACTTTAATGTTGGATCCAAAGTTATTTTTAATACTAGATAAAATATATATATTTTCTAGTGAAACTTCTTAATATTCAATTGAATAAGAAATTTGTTCCTAGTCCACTATGAGACTTATTCTAGATCTTTTACTAAATCTAGATTCATGGTTTTGTATTTCATTTTGATAATCAATTTGATTCATGATATTTATACTTGAAGTTCCACTATTTGTTTCCTATTTATTGCAAATGTTTATGTTTGCTTTGTTTATTTATTTAAACCAAACCATCTATGTATACAATTCGACTATCATTTAAGTACATTAGGTTTTAAAGAAATTCCATTTTAATACTTTATATATATATATAAGTAAAAATTAATATTTTATTTAAATTACCAATATATAAATCATGAAAAATAATTCAACCTTCAAACCATAAAAGTCAAAACCTAGTAATGAAAACCCTGTCACGGGCCAGTCCAGTCAAATTTCTCTCATTTTCAATTTCATTCTTCAATTATTTTTCTATGGCTATAATTTCGTTGACTCCTTTTCACATTTTTTTACCTACCCTAATAATTCTTCACCATTTAATTGACTAGATAATTAAATGACAAATTTCATTACTGTGATCCACGTGGCAACATATCACAGGTGATACGACATTGAAGGTCGTGGTCAACTCCATCAAATGAATCGCGATCGTTGTTAATGGGACATCGGTTAATCTGACGGTTGAGATTATTTGTACTGGCTATGGTGGGTTTTCTAGGTTAAGCAAAAGTTGGTCAACCATTTCCCATGTGATTTGTCCCATTTCTAGTCAGTTTCTTTTTTTTAATGATTCTCTCTTTTTTTTTTAATTATATTTTTATCGTCAAATTTTCCAATTAAAAATGTTTATTCTTTTTCACCAACATTTTTGTCAAATTGCAAATAGACCCAATTTGTTATTACATATTTACAACTCGTTACCACTAAAGAATTTGCTAGGAAAGCACGTTGTTTCCTACTCAACTAGCAATCAATAAATATATATATATATATATAATTATATTTATGCTAACATTTCATTATTTTTATCTTTGGTTCGTGAGGTTAAGAAAAAAGCGTCATATAATATGAAGCTCAATAATTTTTGAAGTTATATCTTATCGATGTTTATTCCGTAAAGCCCTTTAATAACTTTTGAGAAGACCAGACAAATATATCATTAATGGGATAATATTACTACCAATTAAAACCGCACCCTTAACTATTATTTTCTTATAAGATTAAAAGAGTGTTTGGCTAAGCTTATAAGCTCTTTTAAACTTCTTATAAGATGTTTGAGAGCTTATAATCTCTATAAAAGTGTTTGGATAATTTTTTTTTAATAAGATCTTATAAGACCCAAAAATAAGATGTTTGGGTCTTATAAGCAAATAAGAAATAAGTTAGGCAACCCAACTTGGGATGTTGTTTATATTTTTAAAAAACATAACAACCTTAGTTAATTTTCTTCTTTTTAACAATATCCTTCTCCGATTTTTTTTTATTATTATTATTATACAAATTCTCTCGTATAACATTTGAAAGCATCTTATACGTCCAATAGACTTAGAGGGTGTTTGGCTAAGCTTATAAGCTCTTTTAAACATCTTATAAGATGTTTGAGAGCTTATAAGTTCATGAAAAGTGTTTGGATAATTTTTCTTAATAAGAGCTTATAAGACCAAAAAATAAGATGTTTGGGTCTTATAAGCAAATAAAAAATAAGTTAGCCAAACCCACCTTATTTCAAAATCTTAAATTTTGGATGTTACTTATATTGTTAAAAGACACAAATAACCTAGTTAATTTTCTCATTTCCAATAATTTATTTCTCCGAAAATATTTATTTTTGTTATTACACAAATTCTCTCGTATAACATTTGAAAACATCTTATAAGTCAATAGACTTATTTTATCCAAACACTTAAGAGCTTATTTTTTAAATAAGACCAAACATCTTATAAGCTCTTAAAACATCTTATAAGGTGCAAGAACTTATAAGATGTTTTAAATAAGCTTAGCCAAACACCCTCTTATTTTATCCAAACACTTAAGAGCTTATTTTTTAAATAAGACCAAACATCTTATAAGCTCTTAAAACATCTTATAAGGTGTAAGAACTTATAAGATGTTTTAAATAAGCTTAGCCAAACACTCTCTAAGCCCAATAAAAATTAACAATTGATCCGACGCTTGATCCGCGAACTCATGACGTTTTTGGCCTCTTTTCAAAAAATAATTGAAATATTATCGGTGACAATTGTATATTATTAGGTTCAATTGCATATCTAATTTGTGTCAAACTATAAATTATTTTTCATTTTCCTTATTAGTATTTCAAATTTTCAACAAATGAGTCTTCAACATTATATTAATATGTTCTCAAGTTATTTATACTTTGGATATTCTCCACAATTTCCATTAGCATAACGAAGTTGCTACATATATCTAGCACGATTATGAGTTTGATCGCACGATTTTATTTGACGGGACTATACCCTTATGGGTATATATAGTGCATAAAACATTGCTATAAAATTATTTTGTTCAAGTGCAATAATTTCATTTTTCTTTTCATAATGCATGAATGTGCGTGGATTAAATTTATGGATAACTGTAGATTTGGTCGAACTTAACGCTCACCTCGTTGATTTTTCTTTTTAATTTATTTAATTTTGAGATCTCTGTTCTATCATGTTTTTATGACACTATAATTTTATAGATTATGTATCGCAACAAAACAAAGTTTGATTTTGATATTTTTTTTAAAATGACCATTTAATCTACTTTGCGTTGTATGCGAATTTTTCCAGACAATTTTCACTTATTCCCATTTCATTAATTTTAAAAATGTAAAAGTATCATATAATAAGCCAATTTGTATAAGAGGGTGTTTGGCTATTTTTAAAATTCAAAATCTTAGAAGATGTATGTGAAGCTTATATTACATTAAATGAAAATTCAAAATATATTATGGTATATAACAAGATTAACTTACATGATGTTATTAATATAAAGTTTTGTAATTTATGCCATCCAACTAAAAAAATTACTAAAATATTTAAAGGAAAAAATACAATTATCCCATTACTCACATGGGCATGTTTTTATTAAAACATGTAAATTTAAATTTATTACTAAACATAATTAAATATCTTTAATAAGCATAGGTGCTCACCAAAACCATTTTAAACATATATGTAAATAAGAATGATAGACCATTTAATCCACATTGCATTGCATTTACTTGGAATTATCTTTTTTTATAACAATCATGAACTACAACACTATGAGCAAAGAAACACAATTGTTAGATTAATTAAAAAATTAGAGAAATACATAATAAACAAACACTCGAATAATTAAATTCGACATATCATAAAATTTTCACACCCGAGTAACATCTAATTTTCATCTACATTATAAAAAAAAAAAGAAACTTGCAATTAAAATAAATTGCTAATTTTCACTTTACATTTCAAAAAAATCTGTGTAACAGCTACAATTAAATTAAAGAGCAATGAATTCAGTCCTGATCCTTTCACCAAACACAAGCTGTACAATTAAAATTGGAACATGAATATCTCAATTGGGATTATCATAATCCCAACCATAATTTTCGTAATCTTTTCAGGGCAATTGATTACCACAGCTAGGACAACCCAATCCCTAATTTGTATTTTTTCACCAAACTATCCTTATTCCCCCTTTCACGAGAAAAATTCAATCATTATAAGACTTCTTTCACAAAATAACAATTCAACCCTACATAAACCACTTAATTCACAAACAACCCCAAGTGCTTCCACCGCGTAAAACACCTCCAAACTCAACAGCTTGAGGACTTGTACTACGTGGTAACATAATTGTACTGAATATTGGAGCATATAAAAAAGACCTGGCAACATTAGTTCCCAGATTTTCATTTTTTTCTACCAAGTGGGGCCCATAACCCCGTCCCCACTTTCAAAACAGAAAATAAGGCCACTATTTTGTACTTTTCCTTAATCTCACATTGAAGTTTTCAAAAGGTAAATCTGAGCCGTTGGATCTGAATCAGAAACTTTGACTGGTTACCGAGTAAACCGGTCACTGGTCACCTCCATCTCTCCATATATTCATTCCCCTCTGCCCACAATCTTCTCCCTTCACACCTCTCTATCTCTCTCATTCTTCTCTGGTGATGAAGTTGAACTGAAATTAATTCTCAACTCGTGCAAATTAATTCTATAATTTGTAGGGACAATCAAATATGGCGGTTGAATTGCTTGGATACACGAATCTGAACGAGCAAATGGCGATTCAAGAAGCAGCTACGGCCGGTTTGAAATCCATGGAGCATTTAATCCGAGCTGTTTCTCACCAGAATCAGCAGCTGGACTGCAGAGAAATCACTGATTTCACGGTTTCAAAGTTCAGAAAGGTGATTACTATTCTGAATCGGACCGGTCACGCACGGTTCCGCCGTGCTCCGGTTCAACCTCAGCCTCAATCGCCGGCGTTGACCCCGGTCCAGCACCATAACCTGAGTTCTACATCCACTCAACAACAAAAGCCTCTGAATCTGTTCTCGGTTTCTCCGGTCCAAGCTCCGGTGGCTTCTCAGCCGTTGACGCTTGATTTTACAAAACCTAGCCCTAATTTTGTGAAGGATGTGAGTGAGGTGAAAGGCAAAGAAGTTTTCAGCTTATCGGCAGCGGTTTCAACGTCTGGAAACTCGTCTTCGACGTTTTTGTCGTCGATTACAGGCGAAGGCAGCGTGTCAAACGGTAAATCTGGATCTCCGCCGATGTTTGTGGCGCCGGCGATATCCGCCGGTAAGCCGCCGTTGTCAGGGAAGAGGTGCCGCGAGCATGACCACCACTCCCAGAATGTTTCCGGTAAAACCTCCGGTTCTACTCGCTGCCATTGCAAAAAGAGGTGTGTGCTTTTTTTTTTGCTGATTATTATTTTGTAATTAATTCTTATTATATTTCACGCGCATTTAATGAAACTTTAAAGTCAAATATCAATTATTGAATAAAGAAATTGAAGTGAAATTCATATAAAAATTTGTGATAACTACGAAAAATCAAAGCGTCATCTTGGTTTGACTTTGCCGTTTCAAGCATAGAGTAAATTTGCACTTGACGCATCCGGCGCAAAATAGCGTCACCGTCAGCCTTGACAACGACGCTTGACAAATTTGGCCGTACCTTTAACTCCACGCCGTGATTTCAAAATTCCCGTTTTGCCCCTCCTTGGGTCTACATCTGCATAAAATTACCCCCGCGACAAAATCTAATGGCATGTTTGTAATTTTGCAGGAAATCAAAGGTGAAAAGGACAATCAGAGTGCCAGCAATTAGCTCAAAAGTAGCTGATATTCCAGCTGATGAGTACTCATGGAGAAAGTACGGTCAGAAGCCAATCAAGGGCTCGCCATACCCACGGTAATTACCATGCACCTTATCTGATCACCGTCCGATTAAACATCATTTACATCATCATTTCTAATTAGTTTCTTGTTCCATTTTCTCAGGGGTTACTATAAATGCAGTACAGTAAGGGGATGCCCTGCAAGAAAGCACGTCGAGAGGGCAAACGACGATCCAACGATGCTGATCGTCACCTACGAGGGTGAACACCGCCATGTTCAAGGCGGCGTACATGAGATCCCTTCTGCCGGCGCCGGAGCTACCCAGATGATGGTATTCGAATCGACATAAAGAGTAAAATTGGGCGAAAAGTGAAAGAAATTAGGAAAAAAGGGGTCTTTTTGTAATATCGAGGTAGTGGGGTTAGATCGTAGGACATTAGAGAGTTTGGGGTTTTATTGTAAATTTGGGGTAGTAGAGGGACAGAATCAGCAAAAAAAATGAAAAATGTTAAATTTGGGACTATTATTGTTATTATATTTTAGTTGTGAAATGAATGATTAGTTTATTGAATGACTTTTCTGGCTTTGGATTCTCTATTTGTGTTGAAATTCGTTCTTTATCTCGAGAGTAGAGAAAATAAAGGAATAATTTTTAAATAAAAGACGTGAAATTGTGAAAGTCAAAAAGATAGGGTATTTAAAAAAGGGTTGGAAATTGGAAACAGCTGCACGTCACAATATAATAATTATAAGTTTTTGAGTGGGGTTACGTTGCTTTCTTTGACCGGCATGTATAATATTAATAAATGCTCATCTAATGGAGTTTGGTCTCCAATCCATCTCTTTATTTATATTTCAAGTTTATAATATAATTCACAATATTGTGTGATATTTTCTTTGAAGAAGCTTGTAATGTTTTTATTAGATGTTACATTATTTATAAAATATTCAAAATAAATTTATAAGTCATAACCAAATTGACTGGATTTGAGCTGAAAACGAGTTTGTGGGTCTAATCGATTTGTTAAAAGACCGGTTCCGGATCAAACCGGTTGAACTGGCCGAGTCGGACTGGTCATAACCCTTGATCTATTTTGTGAAGTCTTAGATTTTTTTTGACCAACTTATAATCTTCTAGGACCAGGTTGACTTACAAGTTTTTGGTCAAATCTTTTATTGTTCACCATTTTTGTCAAAGCTTAAAATCTGGAGTAGTTGAGTAATAACTAAGATAGTTTGTGGCTATAATCAAACCTTCATATCTACCACAATGGAAAAGTACCTCTCAAAAGCTCTAAACCAAGGAACATGGACCTCCATCTATATTCTATAAATAGCTATTATTATATGTGTGATATAAAGAGTCCAACTCGTTAATTGTTATACATAAATAATTCTGATTTTATGGTGACTTCAAAATCTTAAATTTTTTACATACCACTTCCTAATCATCAAGAGCTTTTAACCCTTTCCATTTATATTAATTATTTTCTTCATTGTATATATTCTGACCTTGAATTTCAAATAACTTGATGATTTTGTTTATCATTATATTTGATTTCAAATCATTTTCAAAAGGCTACGATAACTCAAATTTCAATATAATCAAAATTTTGACAGAGTGATGATTCTTGTTTGATTTATCACGAGCTTGGGCTAGATTAGTGTTGTACATTTAAGCCTTTTGGGCCAAACTATCATTATTGTAGAGACTTTAGCCTATAAAACACATTTTTGATTACTGGATCACTGAATTAGTTTATTATAATTGCAGTGGGCCCAAAAAATTAATGTCAAACTCGACACACAATGTTAATACAAACTACAAACATATTAAATTTTGATTTGAATGAATTTATGAGAAGTTGAAAAGAAATAAAATGAAATTATATAATGAGAAGTGGGATTTAAGCAGATAAAAATAAGAAAACATGAAATGATAATATATGAGAGATAAGTATTTGATCTAGGTCTAACCTAAATTTTCAAAAGTTAATAAGAATCTTTTTGTTGCAAGGGAGCTTTTAAAGTTTGGGCGTAAATACAGCTTAATAATTAAAATTTAAAAACCATATTTTGTCATATTTTTGGTAAATAAGTTGAATTAATTTTATTTTCACACTCAAATACATTATATAATAAACCAAATGAAGTCGAATTTACAAATTGATGTTGCGGAAATGTATGCTACCGACTTAGGAAGTTGTTCATAATAAATTCCACCAACTTTATACTCTGAGAATTTATACAATTTCAATACATTTTCAACTACAAATATATTGTTTAATTAGTCTCATATTGCATATGAATCATCCGATATGGTGTTCATAGCAATTTATTTGACCTTAATTACAAATTGATAACAAATAATTTATTAGATGATCTGTTTTGATACAGTGACAACCAATAAAATAATAATTATCTATTTTATCATTTATGAAATCATATTTACTATTTTATTTTGTTATTTTTTGTAGATGGAATCTTCCCAATCCCTTTTATGTTATTCATTGTGTCAAAAGAAACCATTTTTATTTTGTAATTTGAGTTTTCCTTCATTTTTATTATATAAAATTTAATCATCAAAAGGAAAAAAAAAACATGATTAAACTTCTTTTGAGCATGTTGTTCATTTTGGGTTGCATAAGAGTTTGCAAAAGTTAGTCATTATTTCTCAACTAACAAAGAAGGACCACTTTGACAAATTACAAAACCATTAATGTTGGAAGAATAATACTAACACATATTAATGACATGAAATTTTAACCTGTAATTAATATTAAACGGTTTGAATTGTATCACATGATCAATATAATAATTAATCATATAATTAAAAAATTCAATCATAATTCCCAATAATATGTAACCTGCTATTAAAATATTGTCAAGATCTCATTGAAAAATCATAAATGCTAAACAAATTTATAAGCATAGCATATATCATTAATATTAATTAAGAAGAACTTATAATAATTAATAACTATTACAATTAACTAACAATGTAATAAAAATGGATAAAAATTCACGTGGGGTAAAAACTTAATTAGAAAATCAAAATAATTTACATTGTATGAGCTATGATTCTCAAAGATTCCTATTATTTAAAAATAATAAAGAAGGAAAAGGTGGGGCAATAAAATAAAATAAAAAGGATTTCGAGGCAGACAAAAAAAACAAAGGCAGATGGAAAAAGAAGAAGAAAACAAAAGATATACAAAAAAAAAAAGCATCGAAAAAACATATATACATTACTGTCAAGCACTTCACTTCACTTCACCACGATCCATTTGCAAAAGCTCCCCCTTTTTCACTTTCCGATTTAGGGTTCTTTTGCTTTCTCTCTCATCCAACATCATCAACATTCCCACATCATCGAGCCTGTATGGAGCTACATTGATTTCCGATTAGAAATCGATCTTTGTTATTCAGTTCTTCGTGAGTTCATCTTTCTCTTCTTTTTTCATTTTACACTTTTTGTTTACGACATTAGAAACTCAAACAGGTTGAATTTTAATTATTAGTTAGAAAGGAGGGGGTTTTTTTATAAGCGCTTGTGCTTGTTTGTTGAGCTGCCGGGGAATTTTGTTCCCTGATCTGGTGAAGTTTGGTGCGGGTGAAAAGAATGGAAGTTAGATTTTATCAGAACCCAGATTAAGATTTTTTCCATTTCTTTCGTCTGAATTCTAAAAGATTAGTCTTTTACCTTTCGGTGAAGTGTTTGATTAGTTTACTTGTGGTGTTTTCATTGAAGTGATTTGTTGGGTTGAGTTTGTTGTTTGGTTAGAATTTAAAACCAATGGATAAAGGCATTGAGAAGCTAATATCCGCTAGAAAGTTATTAAAATCCAGTGTAGAGAAATCCAAAGCTTTGGGTTCATCTTTGGAAAAAGCAGGGCCTAGATTGGATGAGATTAACCAAAGATTACCTTCTCTAGAAGTCGCGATTCGACCCATACGGGCTCAAAAAGACGCCCTCAGCTCCGTTGGTGGCCATATTAATAGAGCCGTGGTCCCCGCAGCTGCTGTTCTAAAAGTTTTCGACGCCATTCACGGGCTCGAGAAATCTTTATCCGATCCTCAATATGACCTTTCGGGGTACCTTAGCGTACTTAAACGTCTCGAAGAGGCACTTAAATTCTTGGGTGAGAATTGTGGTATGGCGATCCAATGGTTGGCTGATATAGTCGAGTATTTGGAGGATCATAAGGTTGCTGATGAACGTTTCATTTCGGGTCTAAAAAAAGCATTAACTAGGCTTCGTGAATTAGAGGCAGGTGAAGAAAAGGGTCATCTTGATGGGGGTTTACTCGAGGCTGCCTTGAATAGACTGGAAAATGAGTTTCGTCGACTATTGACAGAGAATAGTGTTCCATTGCCCATGTCCTCTCCGGCCCTACCCGGCGAACAACCCGCCATTGCCCCGTCACCTTTACCCGTGGCTGTTATTCATAAACTACAGGCCATTTTAGGAAGATTGATTTCAAACAACAGGCTTGAAAAGTGTATATCGATTTATGTTGAGGTAAGGAGTTCGAACGTTCGGGCTAGTTTACAAGCACTCAATTTGGATTATCTTGAAATATCGGTTTCCGAGTTCAATGATGTGGCGAGTATAGAGGTTTACATAACTCAGTGGGGCCGGCATTTGGAGTTTGCTGTTAAACATCTCTTTGAAGCTGAGTACAAACTATGCAACGATGTGTTTGAGAGGATGGGATTGGATGTGTGGAAGGGCTGTTTCGCTAAGATTGCTGCTCAGGCGGGAATTCTCGCGTTTTTGCAATTTGGAAAAACGGTTACGGAAAGTAAAAAGGATCCAATTAAGCTGTTAAAGCTGCTGGATATTTTCGCCTCTTTGAGTAAGTTACGGTTGGACTTTAATCGACTCTTTGGTGGGGCCCCTTGCGCCGAAATTCAAAATTTCACGCGGGATTTAATCAAACGAGTGATTGAAGGGGCGTGCGAGATTTTCTGGGAGCTTCTTGTTCAAGTTGAACTGCAAAGACATACCCCACCGCCTCCAGATTGCAATATCCCGAGAGTCGTAACTTTTATTACGGATTATTGTAATAAGCTTCTCGGGGATGACTATAAGCCAATCCTTACACAAGTTTTGGTCATCGAAAGAAGTTGGAAGCATGAAAAATACCAAGAAAGAATCCTCATTGATGAGCTTCTGAATTTGGTTAAAGCCATTGAGCTAAATTTAGAAGCATGGTCGAAGGGCTATGGAGACCCCGTTTCATCTTGTCTGTTTCTAATGAACAATCACTGGCATTTATACAAGTATCTAAAAGGCACTAAGCTTGGCGGGCTTTTGGGAGATTCTTGGTTGAAAGATCACGAAGGGTATAAGGAGTATTATTTCAATATGTACTTACGAGAAAGCTGGGCCAAACTTCCCGCTCTTCTGAGTCGGGAAGGTTTGATTTTGTTTTCGGGCGGGCGGGCAACTGCCCGTAACTTGGTTAAACAAAGACTAAAGGCTTTTAACGAAGCGTTTGATGACATGCACAAGAAGCAGTCCAGTTGGGTCATTTTGGACAAAGATCTTCGGGAAAAGACGTGTCAGGCCATAATTCAGACCATCGTGCCTGTTTATCGCAGCTACATGCAAAATTACGGCCCGTTGGTTGAACAAGACGCGAGTGCAAGCAAATACGCGAAATATACAGCACAATCTCTCGAGAAAATGTTGAACTCTCTTTTTCATCCAAAGCCTTTGAAACAGGGCAGTTTCAAAGTGAGGCATCCTAGTGGGAAGTTCAATAATGGGGTTATCGATCAGTATCAAACTCCTCCAAGTGTTAAATGATTGCATAATTTGATGTTGAAATAAGCCATAAACCGAAATCGTTTGCCATTGGTTGGATATTACCAGTTTATGTGTATATACTGGCTTTCAGGATACCCATTGATCATCGTTTTCAGACAAATAAAAGAGGTGGCTTTGGTCGAGATCTCGTACACTCAGACAGCATTAGCTTTCTCGGTGACTGTTCTCTTTCAGCTTCGTGAGGTCGTTAGAGGAAATTTTATAATTAATATCTATTCGTTTATAACATATCTTTATTCGCAATTCAATCGCGAGGTACATCAAGAACTCCTATATTTACTGTCTGTATGTACAATTATGAAAACTTTGTTAGAAAACAGCAAAAGAATGATTGAAATTCAGTAGTTCGACAGATTACTGTATTTTTCGTTTAACTGCTATTATGAATGAGGAGTATTGTAGTAGCTTTCTTGCTGGATATGTTCCTTTGGATGTGATTAAATAGAAATGAAAATTTGATGCTGATTTCTTTTGGTGTTTCATCATTGTCATTATGGCCCTTCTTCCTTTCTAAACAGATACTGCCTTTTCATGATGATATAATGGCAATGAGATTATATTTGCATGAATGCCATAGGTGTTATAATATAATCACAATTTTCTGTTTATAAATGACTGAAACTTTTATTATTGTTATAATATTATCTCATAATCTTCATTCTAATATTAAACACTTTAATATAGAAAAAAATTATTGTAATTGCTTAGCATGAGCAGAAACTCCTAATAGACCAACATTTATACCTGAAAGATGAAAATTTCTTGTATTATCACTGTATTTGGACCGCAATTCGGCCCACCAAAACATCGGTTAACCCTCCATACCGTATGATTCAGTCGGTCCATTAGAGTGCCACTTGGGCCTTCTACACTATCCCATCTAAAGCCCAAAGATTATTCATAAACTCTAGTTTTTATACATTTTTACAGTTAAATTAGCTTATTTAATATGAGATATACAAGAGCTAGTCTTCTTATTAGAAAAATTCCACGTCACATTATTTTTCCTTAATTACTATAGTTAGAAAATGATGATATATACTTCAAAGTTCAAATTAACCATTTTTGGTTTCTATTTAATCCTAACATACAACACTTTCCATGATCTTTAAGAATGGAAAAAAAAAAAAAAAAAACCCTCTTGATAGTATTTGAGATGGTAATATGTTTCACTCCAATTCTTACATTCTGCACATACTGATAAGTGATAATAGACTTTGTAACATGATATATTTTTGCCTTCTGGATGTAAAACTTTTGTGGTAAAAGATCAACAGCCCGGTACTTCTCGAAGGGTTCTTCACATTTGTCGTAATATTCGATCATGCACTGTGTATAGATTACACGTCGTTGAGGTACGCGTCGTGCAGTTGTAATGCATGAAACACATGTCACAAATCTCATTCAAATAAATACCCCCCCCCCTCATCTTCTGTATTTCTTCATTTTTGTGTTGCATAGTTTCCTTTTAAGATTTTTTTACGTCTCATATATAATAAATCTTTCGTTTTGATGGAATTGCAGCATTCTTGGTTGCTTATGATCGCGTTTAATGGCGGTGTTTACAGGTTCGTCCCATACTGATTTGTCATGTTCTTGATTTCTTCTAACTATTTTGGTTATTTCCCATGCTTATGATTTCTTGTGTTGCAGAAGGGGATTTTCGAGCCTCGACAATAGAAAATCAGAATTCATCGACAACTTTAATGAAGAGGGGCTCGATGAATCGATTCTATCTCTCAAATGGAGCACGATCAAGAAAATAACGCTTAATAAAGTAGTACATTGGCAGATGCAGCTGGGAATGAAGCATCTCTGCCAATGAAGTGAGTATACTCACACTAAAAGTTCAAATTTCATCTTTAATTTCTCGAAATTTCTTATAAGTTCTTGTTTCTTGAATAGGACCTCGACTTATCTGCAGTAGAGATGGAAAGTCGAAACTAGTTGGAATTTTGGTAGCACTGGAGGTTGAGGATGGGGAAAGACGGAGCTTTGAACGAACAATAGGCAAAAAAACACGAGCCTTTCTCATATTGCCTCCATTGTGCAATGACGAATGAAGAAGACGATGAATGCTTAAAGAGATTCTTTCTGCATGGCCTTCATAGATTCTTATTTTTTGCTGCTGTTGTTGATTAAGATCATACAATCAATTGTGCATATAAGGCAGCTGAATTTTTTCGTTTATTTTAGGATTCCTATGTTATTCATGGGTTGTGGGACCCGAGATCTCGAGAGACAAGATATCGTAATTCTTGTTACGCTCGAGTTCCAAAAGTGACAATTTGTATCCATTTTTTTTCACAATATATGTTTGAAATACAACTTAAATTATAACGTTAATAGCCTTTTGCCACACTGCTATTGTTTTTGTTTGATTGTTTAGACCCTACAAACTGGGGTTACAAACTTGGACTTAAAATGATGAAACAGAGAAGAATAGTGATCTTTAATGGCTTTGTTGCTTATCAAATGAAGAAAGATATTCTCTTTGTAATGGGAAGATGTAAAAGGGAAATTGGTTGAATATTATATTGGAGATTTTTTTTATTGCAGTTTTTTTTTTCGGGTTTTTGCACTTTTTCGAAAAATAAACTCTAAAATGAAAAAATATTTTCCGATAAAGGGACGTCATAAGCAGTGGCGGAGACAGGGTGGGGCGGGCTGGGGCGGCCGCCCCACCCAATTTTCTTAAAACATACGTATATTTTAAAATTTTTAACATTGCCGCCCCACCCACTTTCAATTCTTAAGTCTTAACATTACCGCCCCACCCACTTTTAATTTCAGGCTCCGCCACAGGTCATAAGTGTAGTTTAATGCTACTACTGTGTAATATTCCTAGTGTAGACATTTACGGTTCAAAGACTTGGTTTAGCTTTATACTCCGTTCTGCTGCATAAAATTTAGATACTTCTTGTTAATAAACTTCACATCATCACATTATATATTCAAAATTGTTATAATAAGGAAAAGTAAATATACCCCGGAAATGAAAATAACGTTCCAAATTCGGACGCAAGGACCAAATAACGATCGAATCACTATGTAGTTAAATGAAATTGACAAATCTCCAATGCACTTATACTTCAAAACGACTATATATTAGTCTGAGCAATTGGCGATTATTTATGTTGGTTTCATCACGTAGATCAATGAATTTGGAACTCGTTAATGTTGATGCGTTATTAAAACTCCTAAGATTGAACACTCTCCACGATCTGTAAGAACGAATACCAAATTTTTGACTGAGATGGTAAAATAGTTAACCCTGTCAGCATTTTTTGTCGAAATAAGCAAATTATTTCTAATATAAATGGTGATTCAATTCCAACTCTCTAGTTATGCACTAGTTCTAAAAAAGTAGCAAACTAAGTAAATGGGCACAATTGCAAGTGCTTGAACTTTGAGGACAATCAATGATAAGGTATTTGCATTGAGAACGCAGTAGAAAATCGAAATGTTTCACCATACTTAGAACCTAAACCACACATCATCTTTGGTTCCACATGTCTTTCGTTAGAAATGCATGTCCAAATATCGCGATTTGTCATAATTTTCAACCATGCGCTAGCTATACATGACACGTCAAAAGTGACGCGTCAATTCAGTTTATAATGCATGAAAAAATGTATCCAAATGGCATGCATTTGATTCAATTGTCATAAAAGATCAACAGCCCGGTACTTCTCGAAGGGTCTCACATTTGTCGTAATATTCGATCATGCACTATGTATAGATTACACGTCGTTGAGGTACGCGTCGTGCAGTTGTAATGCATGAAACACATGTCACAAATCTCATTCAAATAAATACCCCCCCTCATCTTCTGTATTTCTTCATTTTTGTGTTGCATAGTTTCCTTTTAACATTTTATTTCTCATATATAATAAATCTTTCGTTTTGATGGAATTGCGGCGTTCTTGGTTGCTTATGATCGCGTTTAATGGCGGTGTTTACAGGTTCGTCCCAAACTGATCATTTGCAATGTTCTTGATTTCTTCTAGCTGATGCTTATGATTTCTTGTCATGTAGAAGGGGATTTTCGACTCTCGACAATAGAAAATCAGAATTCATAGACAACTTTAAGGAAAAAGGGCTCGATGATTCGATTCTGTCTCTCAAATGGAGCACGATCAAGAAAATAAAGCGTAACAAAGTAGTGCATTGGCAGATGCAGCTGGGAGTGAAGCATCTCTGACAAGAAGTTAGTATACTCACACTAAGTTAAAATTTCTTCTTTTATTTTCTCAAAATTTGTCGTTCCTTATAATTTTTTTTCGTTTTTTTTCATAGAACCTCGACTTTGAAGCAAAAATGATGGAAAGTCGAAACTAGTTAGAATTTTGGTAGAACTGGAGGTTGAGGATGGGGAAAGACGGAGCTTTGAATGCAGAAAACACGAGCCTTGTAATGACAAAGAAGGCGAAGTGACGAAGACGATGAAGCATACTTTCATTGATTCTTTCTGCATGGCCACCTCAAGCCTTCATACTTCTTAGTTTTTGCTGCTGTTGTTGATTAAGATCATACAATCAATTGTGCATATAAGGCAGCTTAATTCTTTCGTTTATTTTGCGATTCCTATGTTATTCATGGGTTGTGGGACCCGAGATCTCGAGAGACAAGATCTCGTAATTCTTGTTACGCTCTTTATTAGGGGTGGCAAATGGGTGGATCGGATCGGATTTGGGTTGGGTCCAATTGGGTTTGTAAAAAAAATAAGTTGGAATCAACAAGAAACCAAAATGTCTTTTCAATATGAATTGGGTCCTTATTGGTTTTGATTGGTTTCAAATGGTTCTTATACAAAGATCCATTTAGGAACCATAAAGGATCCAAAATAGGAGGTTGGTGACTTATGGATCCAACACAATGCAAACATTTGTATACTAATCACTAATCTTTTTTTCTTGTTCACCAACTAATCCAATATAATGCAAATAATTTTTTTTCTTGTTTACTAACTAACTTATTACATTATATTTTTATAATTTTCTTATAAAAATTCCAATCATATTATACAAATGTAATAATTTATATGTAAAATATATTATTAACTAATGTATTTTAATTTATAACGAAAAACTTAATGTAGAGAAATTAAGGATATAATTTTTTTTTTCGGTTACAAAAATTAAAAATATATTTATTTTTCGGTTACAGAAATTAAAGATATATTAATTGATACTAAGTTATAATTTATGTTACTATTTGAAAGTTAGTCGGTTCATAATAGAGGTGTAAACGAGCCGAGCTTGACATTTTTTTCTAACTCGTCGAGCCCAAAGTTTTCGAGCTCGGGTTCGAGCTCGTGAGCATGGATTCGAGCCGAGCCCAAGCTCGCAAGCTCGAGCCCAAGCTCGCAAGCTCGAGCCCGAACTCGAGCCGAGCCCAAAATTTTCGAGCTCGGACTCGAGCTCGTGAGCATGGGTTCGAGCTCGAGCTCGAGCTGAGCCCAAGCTCGCGAGCTCGAGCTCGAACTCGAGCCGGCCTAAAATTTTCGAGCTCGGACTCGAGCTCGCGAGCATGGGTTCGAGTTCGAGCCGAGCCCAAGCTCGCGAGCTCGAGTCCGTACTTGAGCCGAGCCAAATATTTTTATTTATTTTTAATTATTTAATATATATTTATTAATTATTTAATATATATTTATTAATTATTTAATATATATTTATTAATATAATAATAAAAATATAATATATATTAAAAAATAAAAAAGTTCAAATGACTAAAAATAATATAAATAATTTTTTGATCTTATTATAAAAATTTATTTAAAGTATAAGTTCAAATGACTAAAACAAATATGGGTTTAGTTCTTAAGCAATCACATATTCTCTACAAGTGAAATTTTAAATAAAGAAAATCAATTGGGTCTAAGAAAGAAAAAAGAGAGAATTATTTCTCTCTTTTTTAATTGGATCCATTTAGGAACCAAAATAGGCCCATTATTGGAACCAATTTGGACCCAATCAAAAACCATAAGAAACCATAGTCTTGAAAATTCAATAAATACAAAACCAATTGGAACCATAATTCTTTTTTTTAATATCCATCCAAACCCAAAACTAATTGGGTCGGGTTGGACCCACGGTTCCGGAACCAATTTGCCACCCCTACTCTTTATGCTCGAGTTCCAAAAGTGACAATTTGTATCCATTTTTTTCACAATATATGTTTGAAATACAAATTAAATTTAAAGGTTAATTGCCATTTGTCACATTGTTAATCTTTTTTGCTTTTTTTGGTTAGACGTACAAATTGGGGTTCCAAACTTAGACTTAAATGATAACTCAGAGAAGAAATGTGATCTATTTTAATGGATTTGTTGCTTATTAAATGAAGATAGATACTCTTTGTAATGGAAAGATGTAAAATGAAAATTGTTTGAATATGGAGTTAACCCTGCAGCATTTTTGTCTGAAATAAGCAAATTATCTCTAACATATAAATGGTGATTAAATTCCAACCCTCTAGTTAGCACTAGTTCTAGAAGAGTAGCATACTAAGTAAATGGCTACAATTACAAGTACTTGAACTTTGAGGACAATCAATGATAAGGTATTCACATTGAGAACGCAGTACGTAGAAAATCGAGCTGTTTCACCATACTTAGAATCTAAATTACCACAATTCATCTTTGGTAGCACGCGTCGTTTGTTAGAAATGCATGGCCTAATATCGCGATTTGTCATAATTTTCAGCCATGCACTAGCTATACACGACACGTCAAAAGTGACGCGTCGATTCAATGTGTAATGCATGAAAAATTGTATCCAAATGTCATTCATTTGATTCAAATAAATACCCCCTCTTCAAATCTTGAGTTATCATCCCATTTGAGTCATTTCTTTTCAAAGTTTCTACATTGTATGGTTCATATTTCTTGTGATGGATTGGCAATTTTCTTGGTTGCTTATGGTCATGTTTAGTGGTGGTGGTTTTCTTAGGTTTGCTATAAAACCAATTACAATTTTCTCGATTTCTTGTTTTTTGGTAACTAGATATTAACTCCGTTGTGTTTTAATTTTTAACGATTTCTTGTTTTGCAGGAGACGAATGGCGAATTGGAAACAAAAAGCACGAACACAAATGGAGCACGATCAAGAAATAATACCACACAAATGGAGCACGATCAAGAAACGTCGACAACTTTTGGCCGCATCGCCTTTGTTCATCTAGTTTCCTTTAAGCATCTCTGCCAATGAAGTAAGTGCATCTTCATTTTCTCTTTTGGTTTGTGGGCTCATTTCTCATACTACACTTTTCATATATGTTGCTATTTATATTTATAAAACCAATAATTTTTCTTGTAGGCCGGATTTTCCTGACGCCGTGATCCCTTACGACAGGACGTCCAGATCTGGGCAGAAGATTTGGAGCCGTTGAACGAATAAACCGGTGATTGCACCTCGAGGCTCGAATGTGATGAGGATGGTGACAATGTGAAGAAGGAGATGGAGTTTGAGCATTTTTCACATGTGGCCTATGTTAACATACGCATGCAATGGCGGAGCCAGGAATTGAAATTTTTAAAATTTAGGGGGGGCGATAATGTTAAATTTTTTAAAATATACATGTTAAAATTACGTATGTTAAAAATTTTAAAAATTCGGGAGGGGGGGCGGCCGCCCTCCCCCCCCCCAAACCCCCTGTCTCCGCCTCTGTACGCATGTGAGGGTTCTTCACACCATATAATCAAAAGTTAGGACCTAATTGGGGGCAACTCAATAGAGCTGGTAGGGCAGTGACCTTGGTAACGAGTTCGATAGGAATGTCTATTAGACTTGTCTATTGTGTCAGCGCCTGACAGACTATTACACAAGAGCGAGATTTACCCAATGTTTTTTACTACAAAATATTAAGTTTGGTAATTTTTTTATGAGATGGGAAATAAGTTATTAAAAGGGTTGTTGAATATGTAATTTTTCTTTGATAAATAATATATAATAATTATGGTTGATGTGTTATGTTTAAAAAAAAGATAGTGTTATTTTATGCTAGATTTGTATAATTAATGTTGGTTACTTCTCCATAAGATTCTCGAGAAATTTGTTTGAATAGTTTGTCTCACATTGTAGAGAATTTTTGAAGGTAGAATAATATTATAATATATAATATTTGAAGTTACTTTAGATAGTTTATTTAGATAAATAATTTGAAGGTAATATAATATTTGAAATGGAAGGTAATTGAGATAGAATAATAAAATATAAAATATATAATATAAGATTTGAAGGTAGAATAATATAATATTATAGTATATAATATTTGAAGGTAATTTAGATAGAATAGTATTATAATATATGATATCTGAAGGTAATTTAGATAGAGTAATATAATATATATCTAAATTTTTTTGATAATAAAATAAACATTTGAAATTGAGAAAAATTATCATAGTAAAAAGTGAATTAAAATTTATTTATTTAGTTTTGTTGTTCATTGTTTTTATATGTAAATTAAAATTTTACCCATAAACTTAACCGTTGACTAACGGTCAACTTAACAGAAAGGGTTACTTGCCAAGATTTCATACATCGGGTCGTTTGTTAATGCTAAATACCTTTGGGTTATATACAAAAGCCCGAATTTAGACCGTAATTTGGCCCACCAACATCGGTTAACCCTCTGTAACGTATGATTCACTTTGGCCCATGCAAGTGCCCATTGGGCCTTCTGCATTAGCCCATCTAAACCCAAAATATTATATCATAAATTCTAGCTTTTTTAGGCATTTTTAGCTTATTTGATGTGATGAGATATACAAGAGCTAGTCTTCTTATTAGAAAAATTCCACGTCACATTATTTTACCTTAATTACTATAGTTAGAAAATGATGATATTCTTGTACTTCAATGTTCAAATTCGAACTGACCATTTTTGGTTTCTATTTAATCCTAACAACACTTTCCATGATCTTTAAAAATGGAAAGAAACAACCCTTTTGATTGTATTTGAGATGGTAATTTTTCATTCCAATTCTTACATACTGCACACACTGACAATAGGCAAATCCATTATGCTGTGACGAAGAAGATGAAAAGTACTTTCATTGATTCTTTTCTGCATGGCCACCTCAATCAAGCCTTCATACTTCTTATTTTTTGCTGCTGTTGTTGATTAAGATCATACAATCAATTGTGCATATAAGGCAGCTGAATTTTTTCATTTATTTTAAGATTCCTATGTTTATTCATGGGTTGTGGGATCGAGATTTCGTAATTCTTGTTTAATGCTCGAGTTCCAAAAGTGACAATTTGTATCCAGTGGCGGAGCCAGGAATCGAAAGTAGGAATCGAAAGTGGGGGGGGCGAAATGTTAAATTTTTTAAAATATACTTATGTTAAAAATTTGGGGGGGGCGAAATGTTAATTTTTTTAAAATATACACATGTAAAAAAAAATTTTTACACACGCATGTTAAAAAATTTAAAAATTTGGGGGGGGCGGCAGCCCCCCCGCCCCCCCTAGCTCCGCCACTGTTTGTATCCATTTTTTTTCACAATATATGTTTGAAATACAAATTAGATTTAAAGTTTAATTGCCATTTGCCACATTGTTAAAAAGTTTTTTCTTTGTTTAGAGTCTAAACTTAGACTTAAATGATAAAACAGAGAAGAATAGTGATCTATTTTAATGGCTTTGTTGCTTATTAAATGAAGAAAGATGTTCTCTTTGTAATGGGAAGATGTAAAAAGGGAACTGTTTGAATACTTTTTGTTGATAAACTCCGTTCTGCTGAATAAAATTTTAATACCTTTTGTTAATAAACTTCACATCACATTATATTTTCAAAATTGTTATATTAAGGAAAGGTAAATATACCCCCGGAAATGAAAATAACGTTCCAAATTCGGACGTAAGGACCAAATAATGATCGGATCACTATGTAGTTAGATGAAATCGACAAACCTCCGCTGCATTTATAAAATCAACTATATATAATGTGATTAACGATTGATTTCATCACATAGATCAATGAATTTTGAACTCGTTAATGTTGATGCGTTATTAAAAATCCCAAGATTGAACATTTTACGTAATCCTCAAGAATAAATACCAAAATCATGACTGAAACTGAGATGGTAAAATAAACCCTGCAGAATTTCTGTCGAAACAAGCAAATTATCTCTAACATAAATGGTGATTAAGTTCCAACCCTCTAGTTATGAACTAGTTCTGAAAAGGTAGCAAACTAAGTAAATAGCCACAATTGCAAGTACTTGAACTTTGAGGACAATCAATGATAACGTATTTGCATCGATCGAATGCTGTAGAAAATCGAGCTGTTTTTACCATACTTAGAACCAAAACCACAATTCGTCTTTGGTTCCACATGTCGTTGGTCAAAAATGCATGGCCTAATATCGCGATTTGTCATAATTTTCAGCCATGCACTAGCTATACACGACACGTCAAAAGTGACGCGTCGATTCAGTTTGTAATGCATGAAAAAAATTAACCACATGTCATGCATTTGATTCAAATAAATACCCCCTCTTCAGTCCTGAGTTATCATCCCATTCAGTCTTTTTTTTTTCAAAGTTTCTACATTGTATGGTTCATATTTCATGTGATGGATTGGCAATTTTCTTGGTTGCTTTTGACCATGTTTGGTGGTGGTGGTGTTCATAGGTTTGCAACCAAAATCGATTACAATTTTCTCTATTTCTTGCTCTTTTCGATAACTAGATATTAACTCCGTTGTGTTTTAGTTTTTGACGATTTCTTGTTTTGCAGGAGACGAAAGGCGAATTGGAAACAAAAAGCACGAACACAAATGGAGCACGATCAAGAAATAATACCACACAAATGGAGCACGGTCAAGAAACGACAATAAAGTAAGTGCATCTTCATTTTCTCTTTTGGTTTTTGGCCTCAATTCTCAAACTACACCTTTCATATATGTTGCTATTTATAAAACCAACAATTTTTCTTGTAATTTCTAGTATGCCGGATTTTCCTGAGGCCGTGCCCTTCTGATAGGACGTCCAGATTTCGGCATAATTGGAGGCGAAGATTTGGAGCCGTTGAACGAATGCAAATGCTATAAACCGGTCATTGTATCGGGGCAGGGCATTTTTCACATGTGGGCTGAGTCTTTGTGATGATGTTTAGTTCTTGGCTTGTAGCTCAAAGGGTCGGGTTCTTAAGAACGAACGCATGTGAAAGAGCCGATGTTAATATATGCATGTGAGGGTGAAGATCATTCTGGTCTAAGGGCCATTTGTGATTCTTTTCTGGTCTAAGGACCATTTGTGATTCTTTTTCCAAAATTTTCTCACTGGAATTTCCATATAATCAAAAGTTAGGCCTATTAGCATTCTTTACTGTGAGTCTTGTCTGTCGTTATGGTGAACTTAGATTGGTTTAACTCTCTTGTGTGGTTTGCATTTTATTACACAAAAGCGAGGTTTACCCAGTGCGCACCTAATGATAGTGTGAGTTTCCCCCGTCATTCAAAAAAGTTAGGGCCTAATTGGATGGACGTCTTGTATTAGACTACAAAATATAGATTTTTTTAATGAGACGAGAAATATGATATTAAAAGGCTGTTTGAGTATGTTATTTTGTTTGGAGATAAATATGTAATGATTATGGGTGATTGTGTTATATTTTTGTTTTTAGAAAAAAAGTTTGATGTGTTATTTTATGCGGAATTTGTAAGTTATTTGTTGTCTCACATTTTCGAGAATTTTGGTTTTGCAAATATTTTGATTTTTTTTATAAATTTTGATTATTTATTATTTTATAAGAAATGAAAAACATGTTCAAATTTGAAAAGGTTCCTCTTCTTTTTGAAACTGTTTCTTTAGTTTTATACTAATTTTTTTTAATATTATGTTAATGAAACAATAACTTTTCAACAAATTGGAAACTTGACTAGATTGTGTTATCCTTGTTTAATGTAAATATTTCTAATATTTTACTATGTTGCAATTAGTTGGAAATTACTGCTATTGCAAATAACAAATTAACATAACTTTTTACCACATAATACGGGGAAAAAAGTGCAACATTTGTTAGCTTAATTGATGCACAAACTTGAGAATGATCAAATCATTCTCTGAAGTTGGATACTACAGTGTAATAACATAACTAGTGTGTAACCCGTGCTACGCACGGCATAAGTTTAATTTTAAAAAATTATAAGTCAATTATATTAAGAAAAAATAAATATATCTTTTGAAAATCAATACAATATAATTTTATTTGAATTTGAGCTGAACAAATTATTTTTTATTTAGCACAACACTGAAATTCTTTTAATAAATATCTTTATAAAAGCAATATTATTATTCTGTGCATCACAAATGATTATAGACTCCACTAAAACTAAAATCAATATATTCATTATTTACATAAATAAGCTAAGAAAAAGTGAAAATTTCTATACAGCATTTGATCAACTAATATAATGTAGTCAACTAATACATAAATTTTATGATTCATATATACTAACTTGAAATGTTTCATGCTTCTTGAAATAAGCAACCTTAAATAATATCTACACAAAGGGAATGAAACATTATAATGATCCCACTTTAAACACAGTTAAGAAATTATTACTAATTTTTGTCTCAACCACCAATTAGTATTGCTAATCACATGTTTCTAAGTTAGAATTTTAACTATTGGCCATTAGAGCAATTAACCGTGGAGAAATTAAATTACAAATAACAAAGCTACCAAGTCTAATGTGATGAGTTCTGACTCAAGCTACATATATAATTTATTGAGGAAAACATGGATTGATCGAGAGCTACTATAAATATACTCCCAAAAGATGTAATTTCAAATATTAAATAGATAAAAAGATGTTGATCAATTGACCTTTCCATATATTTGTCAACAAATTTGATATTATTTTAGAATGTGTATTTATCTGAAATAGCACCACAATATCCTGGGAACATTATGTGATTATTACACCAAAAGCGTTTAAATCATATGAGAATAGTATTATCCAATAACTCACAAAATCGAGAAATAACATAATGAGGAAAAAATAAACTCTTACCCAGTTATAGCTCGAGACTTAGTCACCTTGATGAAAAAATAAAATCGAAATACTTAGCAGAATAAAAATATTTAGTAGATAACAAAAACACTATCAACAATGATTTGATCAACCATGGACCTTATTTGATAAATATATATTGATAAAATAATTAATTAGAATAATATATGCATAATACTAAAAGAGAACAATATAAAATGATTAATACCTCAGCCAAGCGTATATCTATTGCAGCACTTAATTGAGAATTTCTTTTATGCATGGAACAATATTCTTAATCGAAAAAAGAAAAAGAGATTAGTAAATAATTTATAAAGGTCTACAACCATATAATAGTTGAATCAAAATAATAATAATGCCTAAGAATTTAAACTTGAAGAAAATTATTTAGATTAAGAAAAACTAAATAAAGATTCATGAGTAGAAACAAAACTATAATTTACCTTAACCATAAAACTGTTTCACGATTCTTATTAAGAAAACAAAATGCTAAATGATGAGCACTTCCTAAATGGATTTAAGACTTTGTAGATTACAAACTTAGATGAGCACGGTTTTATTTTAAAGAAGACACAATAAAAATGAATTACAAAAAATACTAATGTGATATTGAAATTTGAAAATCAAATAACTCCTACAGTTAGCGGATTCAAATTAGTAACTGCAAGTTTGAGTTATGGTAGTGGGAGGTTGAAAACTAATAACTAACCTATCTTTTTATTTTCATCTATAGTAACATGTCGTGCATATCACGGGATACACGCTAGTATTATATTATGTAACGTTTTCTTTTAATGTTCCTGAAATTATTGTAATTTTCTTTTTATTTAATTAACGGCGAACGATAAATATTTTTTAGTTTTTAGTTTCATAAAGTCAAATGACTTAAAAAACCATCAAATCGCATTGCACAAAAATATTGTGCATCACTAAAACAAAAATAATAAAAATACGTTAAAAATTTAGAATGCAAATTTACTACATAGTTATGTACCATTTGACAGAACTTCACTAATCGACGGCATATCCTAAATCCATTTGTTTATATGTACCTGAAATGAAAAAAGAAAATTAAATAGAAGAAAAAAATTAAAATGTATTACTGAAATGAAAAGCATAATGATAATGATATTAGTTCTCAATTATTTTAATCAATAAAAAATAACATTAATAAGTAATGTAGTGAAATTTAGTACGTGAAGCCTATCTATACAGGTTCGTTCGCATATAGACTTGAGGTGCTATATTTTCATATATAATTTGGAATATTAAAATATAAATTCAACCAGAAGATAATTTCTATAATATTAAAACAATAAATCAATTAAGTTGTTTTTTATTTATAACTTGTAAAAAATGAAAAATTATTTCCAATAACAAAAATTATAATTATATTATTAAATTAAATTTTCTTTCTAGTTCTATAAAGAAACTAAATTTAAATTCAAAATTTAATCTAATAAGAAAAGGAAGAAGGGAATCGAAAATAGAAATCGGAGATTTGTCTTCAACCTTCAAAATTCAATATTAAACGCTTTTATTTGCCACATTCATAATCTAAAGTTTTTCCCAATTTTATTAAATATATATATATTAAAAAAATGATTATTAGTACACTCATTTGCACATATATATTAAAAACAATTGTTAATATACAATAAATAACAACAAAAATAATACAATAAATAGAAAAATAGTACACAATGGTATTAACTACAAAAAATAAAAATTAATGTAGTGAAATGATTACCTCAAACATATATGTATAAGTATTCCATTGCTCCATTCATAACTACTCATCACCAAATAAAATATGGACTAACAATTTCAATCGTCTAAGAAATTCTCATAATGTCATTAATCTTTAAGACTAAATTAAATGAAGAAAATCGAACAAAATTGAAAGCGTAAAATTCAAAACTACTGAAAGATGAAAAATGAAGAACTAATAAAATAAATTACCTCACATCAAATCAAATTCACTTTTGTAGATGAAAAATTAGTGAACACGGAGAAATGTAAAATTGATTTGTGAAGCAGAAAAAGTATGGCATAATTTATAAGTTTTTAGATTAAATGAAAATAATTTATAGATGTGTCAATTTCCTTATTAACTGCATAATTCCATCAATTGTGGAATGAATTAATATGTAAATTTAGCTAATATAAATTAAATATTCCTCCTAATTAAGGATTTCGATTTGGTAAGTCAATTTTAAAATAAAGTTTAAAATTTAAATTTAAGCCTAATATGTACGTACTTAATTTAGACCATTCTTTGAAAGCGTAAAATTCAAAACTACTGAAAGATGAAAAATGAAGAACTAATAAAATAAATTACCTCACATCAAATCAAATTCACTTTTGTAGATGAAAAATTAGTGAACACGGAGAAATGTAAAATTGATTTGTGAAGCAGAAAAAGTATGGCATAATTTATAAGTTTTTAGATTAAATGAAAATAATTTATAGATGTATCAATTTCCTTATTAACTGCATAATTCCATCAATTGTGGAATGAATTAATATGTAAATTTAGCTAATATAAATTAAATATTCCTCCTAATTAAGGATTTCGGTTTGGTAAGTCAATTTTAAAATAAAGTTTAAAATTTAAATTTAAGCCTAATATGTACGTACTTAATTTAGACCATTCTTTATTTAGATATGCTAAGAATTATACATGATAATAAATTTTGGTCTTTCCATTTGCATTAATGATCACAAATCACAATCAAAACATTGCAACTCTTCCCATTTTGGTTGCAAGTGAATGTAATAGGAAAGTAATTTAATTTAATTATCTAATTTAAGAATAGTAACCATTCTTAAAAAATTTAAACCAACCAATAAGGATTTTTCATTTTATTAAAAAAATTCAAAATTCTAGAAAATTAGGATTAAGGAAAAACTGTGCTATAATATAGTAGAATGATAAATATATTATATATGTACGAAATTATTACACATTCCAAGCTCTACAACAAATACCCAGGAACAAGACAATGAAACAAAATTCAAAAAATCAAACAAAAAAACCCTAAAAAATAATCAAGAAGAAGATAATCAAGGTGTAACCAAACGTCGAGTGCAAAGAGAACAGTAAAATCGACGTTTAGTCTTGAAATAGAGAGGCACAAAGCACAGCCTCCATTGGCTCTGCACGTCCATCGCCTGCACCATCCCGCCGCAGTATGGGCACGCCCCCGGCGCCGCTTGCCGCCCGATCACCCTCTCGTCTTCGTCGCAAACAAACACCAAACACATCCTTAATTCTATTTTTCACAGGCTATATGCAAATCAGATTGAATAACAATGAATACAATTCGTCAAAAGGGGGTTATATAAGAATGGTGGGTCAAAAGGGGCGGTGCTTCTGGAATAAGCTAGATAGAATATAATATAGGATAGGATATATTATTGTTAAATCGAGTTTAACATAAATTTTTTCATTATGGGACAATTTTATGCTACTTTTTGATTTTTTTTTCCGAAGATTTATGAGTGCCGACGAAAAGTACATTAAATTCTGTGTTTTATAATATTTTTTTAGGAAAGAGATAGGAAATATCTTAAACACGTGTTGACGTTTCGGTATGCGCGTGAACTGATTTTGATGGATGGCCCTCGTGTGTGTCTAATTTTTGTTCGACGTTTTTGAATCGGGAAAATAAATTATTGGAAGATACATTTTGGAATAATGTACGGGCCTATGCACGGGTAAGGATTTTTTTTTGATGTAAATTTGGTCGCATTTAATTTATATCATTAGAAACGTAATATACTAATATTAATTACACTATAAATATAGTAATATAATTCAACAGTACTTACTAATTGATGTAATTAAAATAAGATGGTAGGATAAAATATAAATATTACACATTAAATTTCTAAACTATTGCAATTCGCCTATTTTAATTAGATATGATGACTAGTTTAAACATAATGGGCCTCGGCTTGGCTCGAGCTCATTTCTCTTTAAAACAAGTTCTCATTGACTCGGTAGTTTTTTATTTTTTAATATATTATTATAATAACAATGGATATTAAATAATTAATAAAAAATCAAAAAAATTAAATTTCAAATTTCCCCCCATATTTTATATTTACAAATGGGGCTAGGCTCAAGCTCAAACCCAGCTCGCGAGCTCGAGTCAAGAAACTTCACTGAACTCGATCCATTTACACCTTGATAACGAGTATGTTTGAATTATTATTTTGAGAAAGAAATATTAATGTTTAGCATCTATATTTGAATGAATAAATGAAATATTATTTATTAACTACATGATTGATTAAATTATTTTATTAAATATATTAGTAACACAAATTAAGAAAATTTAACTTAATCATTGTACAATCATTCAACTACTATAACACAAAATTCTCATATTTTACACCATGTTTCACATAATCATCATCCCAAGTCTAATCATACTAATTGATTGAAACTTAGACAGACTTGTAAACTGCAAATAAAATGTTGGACAAACTTCGAACAAAATGATAGTTTCAATAAATTAGAAAAATTCGAGGCGAGACGAGCTCTTTCCTTAACACGAAATCGCCCCGCTACAGGTGGTACGGGTTGTGCAAACGTGTCCCAAGATACAACGAATTCAGTTCTTCAGTAGGACCACTCCACACTCAAGAACACAACGAACTTTACTAACTGCTCAAACTCTCGAAAGAGGGAGAAAGAATAAACATAGAACGTCTTCTATGTTCGGTACATCGATTACATTAGATAGAGGCCCTATATATAGGTACGGAATTAAAGACAGAAATGAATACAATTAAATTTTGACATAACGTTGTTACTGTAACTGCCGAAACATTTTATTAAAGCATAAATACCATGGCGGTTACAAATGACAACCAAGAGTCAAATTTAACGGGTGCAAAAACGTGATCAGCGTTTTTACGGGACGATTCTATTTTGTCCGTAATTTCAGTCGTCAGAAAATAATAAATTTTCCAACATAAAAAAATCCCAAACAGTATAGAAACAAAATATGTTTTCCTCTCGCACAAACTCTACCAATACCTCTACAAATCACTAACGCTGATAACAACAATAACTAACAAAATCAAAAAACAAAGCGAAAATAAGCCAAATCACAAATGGATTTTCCTTAAACCATTTTCTGAAAACATTCACGACAACATGATCAACCATGAAAACAACACTCTCATGCAAGTATTAAAAATAGAATTTTTTCATTTTTTTTTTCCACATTTTTTTGAATTTGATCACTTATCCTGCAACGATATAACGGTTTCGAAGGCTCCAGCAAGCGCTCTCACCTTGTTCTTCCTTTGTTCTCGAAGCTTGCTTGCAGTTTCCTCGATTACATCATTTCCTGAAACTGCTGAATCTCGTTTCGCTTGTGCTTTTGGCTTTGAAAACACTGCAATTTTTTGTTCCTTTTTTTCTTCCACAGCCATTACTACTTCATGCACTTCTGTTGCCTTAGTCTCAGGGGCTTCAATTTCACTACCCATTTCTTCGTTCTTGTTCGTTTCTTCTTCTTGTTCGTCGTGTTTTTCTTGAACCTCTTCATGTGGACTATCTGCAACACTTTGATCAATGTTAATGGTGGTTTCTTTTACTTCGTCTTTGTTGATATTGATCTCTTTGATGTGTGGTTTCTCTTCTGGCTCTTCTGAAACTGTAGGAAGATCGATACTATCGATTTTAACATTATCACTATCTGTTTCAGTTAGCTCGATTTTAACCTGTTCTTGATCATTTTCCACCTCTAAATCTTTGCATCCCTCTTCATTAGTACCCTCAACATGCACTTTCTCTTCTTCAGCTTCAGAAACGAAAACTTCTTGAATCCCGGGTTGCGTTTTTTCAGGCTCTGGGACATTATTTGAAACATCATCAACTTTCTCGATAGGGCTAATCACTTTCTCCTTTGTTGTTGAACCACTACTTCCAATCTCCTTCTTCGTAACTTGCACACTGCTCTTCTTCGCAGTACTCACAGGTCTAGCATACAAGGTAGGCTGTTTCACAGCATTATCCTTTGTCGGTTTCAAATTTTTCTCCAAAACCCCTTTTGGGCTAGACACAGTTTTCCCCGAAAACGACGAAGATCGAAGAGTAGGGTTTGTTGATATTTGCGCTCGAGGTGGAGGTTTCTCGAAAGATCTTCTTCTTATGAGTGTGGGTTTTTGTGCAGAAGTGTGATCAGTGGTGGAAATTACTGCTGGTTTTTTGCCTTGTTGCTTCGAGCTAGAAGCTTCGAGGCGTGAACTTCCGGTGGGCTTGAGATAATTTGGAATGGGTTTTTGTGGTGGCGCCGCCGTGGGGTTGGTGGTGGAAGGGTTGAGGCTTCTTTTTGTACGCTGCTGTGTGAGTCCTGTTTGAGGAGAAGCAGATGTTGTTACCTTCTTCTCCTTTATAGAAGGAGCAGTGTCTCTTGTTCTCGTTGCCATTTTTATACTTGCACTTCTTAATATCTGCATTCAAGAAACATATACATTGGTCTAAAAAAGAAAATAAGTTATTTATCTAGGACTAAAAGCCCATCAAAATCTATACATTGGTTGAGTTTTTGGGGGTGTTTTCGGTTTTAATTCAAATTTAATTCAATTAAAATTAGTTTGATTTCGATTTTGATTTATTTGAGTTGGGACGGCACGAAATGCATCCCTTTGTACCAATTATAAACAAATAAAGAAATGTAGTATGGTGTAGCTATAAAACATCTTAGATTTGAATTAGTGTAGCTACACCTTATAATAATTTAATTTGTTGAGGATGTCAAATCATATGACAGTTTACTTTTATCGATTTGGATAATCGTTTCAATTTTTGATATTATTATATACACTTGATTGCAAATTTCATACACGTGTGATACATTCAAAAATCACAATACGATGAAACACGACTTATTAGAAAATTAATATAGCAACTAGTTGATAAAATGGTTGCATTTTCAGAAATATATATCCATCTGGGAATAACAAGAATACGGGAATTTATGTGATTAAGCAAAAGGGTTTTAGTCTCTTTTTTCCTTGCAATTAGTGAAACCTTCAAGATGCTGCATTTGCATTAGAGTCTAATTGCAACACTATTTTGTAATAAAAGATCGCATGTACTCTGTAAGATAGAAAATTTCTACGAGGTTTTATGTATAAAAATAAGCGTTCAATGTCTAATAGCATAAAATTGTTATAAAATCACAATGTGTACTTGTGACATGATTATCCAAAACCAAGGAAAAACCCCACATTGTAACATAGATTAGGCTAGAAAAAAACCCCAATCATTTCGATAAACGCATATGATTTTCATACACAATTCAAATAACTTTTTATTATAAATCAACAAAATTATAACATACAAATGTAAAAATACAGAAAGAACAAAGAGGATTTGAAGTGCACCTTGTAGATTAATGTCAAAGGAAGATAGGATGAATTTCCATGGAATAATGTATGAGAACAAGAGAAAGAAGCAATTTTTTCTTGTAATGAAGATTTGATTATATGAAGAAGAGAGGAAAAATAGGTCAATGCCAAAATAGAGGCTTATTTTGGTAGTTGAATTAAAGCGTAAAACATGCACATCTCAACATTCAAATGATAATAGGAGTGGGGAGCACAATCTAATTATGTATTTGTATTTGGAAAATAATATAATTGACAATTTCAAACTAACTATATATGCAATTATTTGGTTAATTTGTATAATTTTGTTATGTTTGACCAAGCTTATTAGTATCGAGTTAATAATAATTAATAACCATTTATGATAGTTGTTACTTGCTACAACAGTTGACCTCATCAAATTTCAATAGTAAAAACTGAATTAACTTTATAGATTTCCTAAAGGGGACAATGAAATATACTAGAAACATTACTAAAATCTCCTATAATAACTTTTTGTATTACAAAAATCCATGAAAATAGTTTTAATCTCAAAAGTCTATTCAACAACCTTTTAATTTCTACATTGAATATTTTAAAAAAATCATATAATTTTTTTTTATAATATGATAATATCTAAAATATATTTTAATTTTTCTAAAAAATATATAGAAAATTGATTATTTAAGTTTAGAATTATTACTAGTGTGAATATCAATATAAAGTTTAAATAAATAAGTTGCATAAGAAACTTAATTTATCAATTATTAACATAAAATGCTAAGAAAATTAAGTTCATAAATTGCATTTTTTAGAATGAAAAGTTGGTGAAGTGAGATTTATGGATTGAAAAATATTTTAATGATTTTGTTGATATAAAAGTTGGTTTTGGTAATTGTTTGAATATGTTATAGGTTAGACAGGTGGCCCTTTCTTCAAATTATAAAATTCTTATAATTTATTCATTCTCTATAATCTATTATACTTCATGCGACAATTAACTTTTTTAGAAATGGAAAATACAGCCAATTTATCAAAATGAACCCAAACCAAAACCATAATGTGCTAGTCATGGGACCCCATGTCTTGGAATGTTGATGTACCATTTAATTATTGAGTAATTAAGAAATTAAAGACATAGACTAATTAATTATTAAAGATAATCTTAAAGCAAGTTCGTGAACCCAACTATACATACATCTTAATTATTTATTAAAAGGTTAACTACTCGATTTCAAGCAAAAGAAAAAATGCCTAAAGATATTAATGACACAAAAAATTTCGATCATTTTTATTTTATTTTTATAATTGGAAAATTTATTGAGATACATCGAAACTTTTATGTATTGTCTTTCATGAATATATATATATATATTGTCTTCCTAAGATTTTACAAATTTAGATTACATCCTTGGAGATAGAGTTTGTATATCCTCGTAAATATTTAAACAATATTTTTAGATTGGTATATTTATTTAATTAATTTTGGTATAATCTTCGTATATTTTTGTGCCACCAATTAAATAAGATATCATTGACAATTTTAGACGTCAGCATAAATGACCAAGAAAAAGAGATAACGACATATAATAAAAGAAAATAAAAGATAGCGATATCATTAAATAAAATAAATAAATAAATAAACTCAATATATTCTTGAAGAAAATAAAATAAAGATGCTGGAATTGAATGGGTTAGGAGGTGGCCAAGTGTCGCACTTTGAGGCTAGTGGTCTCCTTTGGTGATTGGTTGAGTCCACATATAATTAGCAAATTCGTACACATCCATAATGGATAGTATTTTAATTTTTTATTTATCTAATTGAATTTTAATTTATATGTTTATATGTATATATTTATTTGTGGGGACAAATAAAACACCTATCTTTTTATAGCATTTTATTACATAATTTCACTTTCAAGAAATGGGTTTTAAGGATATAAATATGTTTGTGTTGGGCTTTAATAAGGAATAAATTTCTTGGATTATTATGTAAACTTGTGGTTGTAATGAATGTATAAGAGCCAATTGGAGTTAAGACACACAATAGATTGGTTACGTCAAGTTATAGCTATTGTTCTTGCCTAACGTTTGTTGAGGTCTAGTGAATTTACTCATATTAATAATAGAGTCAAATTTAAGAAAAAGTAAACCTTCTATTTACTTGTTTTTAAGTGGGGTTGAAAAATTATGGATTAAATATTAATCATTTTGAAGCCTTTAAATTATTATATAATTGCTGATAAAAAATATTTTCGACCTTAAACTATTTTGGTTGGAATAATTGAGTACATAATTATTAAATGTTACACTTGAATACCTAACATTTGTAAATTGTGACGAATAAGTCCATAAAAATAACTTGAAATATTCTCTTTGAAAAGTCTATCGCATAAAAAAAATTCAAAAACCAAAAATAGTTAAGCACTTTAGTGATAATGGATATTATATTGAAGGGTGAAATGTCATATCACAATCTTTTAGGGGTTAAATGTTATACTATATACTTCAAGGAAATATTAAAAGCGGAAAAGTGTATTTTACCCAACTTCAATATATTTTAAGAGAAATTAGCATGTGTCCCGTGCTATGCACGATAATATATTAAAAAAATATTTATATTTATATATATACTTGTGTTTATATATATATATATAAATAAATTATGTATATTTACTTTTATTCAATGAATAACAGTAAAAATTAAAATAGATTATAATATATGAAGTGTAATCATAATTCAACCTTAATTTTCACAATTTATATATATTGTTTTTGACAATAATAGAGTCCAATCATAAATTGAAAGAGTAAGCACCCCTAAAACATATATTCATTATCCTCCATATGAATTTTGGTATATCATATAATGTTATTGTTCTTATAAACATGTCATCCATCAATAATAAAAATAACTTAGACAAAAAAGGTGAGGAAAAAGATATCTAATCAACTTGAAGATATCAACTTTTACAATATGTACATTTCAAATAACGATAAAATATTATATAAACAACTCGTTGGATAAATGATTGTAACGAAATTATTCCGAGGACATCTAATATTGTTAAAATAAGTTATAAAATCCTGACTTATTTTTCTAAGATCTTAAAATTATCCTATCTTATTTTCAAAATTTGCATTACTACCATATTATAACATGATATTGCTTTTAAACAAAGACATGTAATTTTTTTTTTTTTTTACATTTTTCATAAACCTTGATTTTTATTAGGAAAATGTTTTGATCTTCATATTTCCTCAAAGAAGTATCAGAATTTTAAAAATAGAACAAAAAAAAAAGAAAAAGAAAATGCAGATAAGTTTAAAGTTAAAATAAAATAAATAACAGTTATCTATTATGACAATTTATAATATGACTGGTAAATTTTGTACCCTTTTTCCATGAATTTTGATATAATATAAAAATGATCTTATATCCATACATTCTGAAAGAAGGAATCATAATTAAAAACAGATTTGCAATTAATTAAATATTTGAAGTAAAATGAAATAAAATAAATAAGAGTAGTATATAATGGCAATGTAAATGTTAGTTAAACTTAAACATTGTAAGTAAAATGGTTGAAAATAGACAAAAGATATATTATATATTATGGAAATTTATATTGCATTGTTATCATAATAAATTATTAAAATAATTAATAAACAAATTAAATTTGGAAAAGGAAACAATAAAAGACTATATCATGAATATTTTCCAATGAAAATTGAGATACATGTTCAAACAAACATATAAAATAAAATGAAAAGTATCTAGCTTGAGCTTGTTCAAAATATCTTATGAACTCCTACATCATGTAATATATTTAGGAGCTAATAAGATGTAACGACTTATAGAATGCTAAAAATAAGATGGATTGGATTACATACTTAAAACAATTTATAAAACTCAAAAATCTTATTTTTCATTTTATAATTTTTTTAAAATAATCATCTTATAAGATTCCAACATATTATTATTATTATTATTATTTAGATATAAGGAGTTTAATATGAGAAAAAACTCAAAAAGCCGCAAATTGGGTAAAAGACCAACAGAATATCTTAAAACTTGTGTGGATTATTTTAATAAAACTTATGAATTTGAGAAAATAAAAGATTAAAGTGAAAAAAAGAATACATGTTGGAGTTCACAATGTGGTGATTCATGAAGCTCTACTTATTTGATCTTCATATTTAAGTATTAATCAAAATTATAAGAGTATAACTAAAAACTTTATTGGTATTAATTGAAAATTTGGAGTAAATTTATAGTGAAAATAAAATTAATAAGATCAATAAAATCATTCAGTGCATGTTTTCCAATGAAAATTAATCCTAAAAGTAAAACGAAGGTAGAAACTGAATGAACTTAATTTTCATCATACCTTTGTATAGTTGTATGTATAAGAAAAAGTGTAATCCATTTCATCTGCCATGCAAAATAATACTAACGAACAAATAACAAAGTAAATAAATATATAAAGAAAAAGTTCAAAAAGTGAATAGGAAAGACAGTATAATAATAAAGAGAAGATAATATAAAATAAATTCAAAAAAATTTAATGTATCATGGAATAATACAAAAAAAAAAAGAATAATATATATGATTGTTGGAAAAAAATACAGTATTATGCAAACACCATAAAAATGAAAACAATGATTATTTCACCATTCAATCCCCTGTATCTGAATTGATAAAGAAGGATGAGAGTTGACACTGAAGTAAAGAACAAAAGTGGAAAGTTGAGCAAATTAATTTTGTGATTTTAATTAATTTGGCACAACTCCACACACATATATATAGTCGTTAAGGACTAATTTTTTTAATCAGCATATTACGTGCCATTAAATCTCACTCCACTAATTACGTTTTTCTTATTTCCCATGCATAGTCTAATAAGTATTTCAAATGTAATTAATATTAATTCTGAATTTTCAAGGAGTATTTAGGTAAAAACCGCAAGTTTGGACCTTATATGGATCATATAATTAACCAATATTGAATATTTAGACGATTGAAAATTCAAAATTAGTGATTAAGGTAAAGTAATTAGCTGCCTTAATTACTTAATAACCAATTCATAATTAATTTTGAATTTTCAATTAGGGAAAAATCCTAAGTTTAGACCTTATATGCAGTGTATAATTAACCAATATTAAATATTTAGACATTTGAAAATTCAAAATTAGTAAATAGGGTAGAGTAATTAGCTGCCTTAGTTACGTATATAATTAACCAATATTAAATATTTAGACATTTGAAAATTCAAAATTAGTGAATAAGGTAAAGTAATTAGCTGCCTTAATTACTTAATAATCAAATCAATAAATAAATATTTTTTGGACATTTAAAAAATTCAAAATTATCAGAAAAAAGATATAACAAAGTGGACCCTACACCGCTTTGCTATAATATATATAATAGATAATAGATAATAGATATAATAGATAATAGATTTATAAAATTAGTCTCGTAGCTATTGGAGGTAACAAAAATGGTTAAAATGTCTATTTAAAAAAATGGAAAAATCCAAAATAAAAAATAAAATCACATGGTAAAATTGATAAGTTATGATAAAACTTATCATTAGTTTTCGAGTTTTTATATTTAGAAAACCAATTTACCCATTCAAAAATAATCAATTTTATAAATTCCCTATATTTGCGGAATTAAATTTGCAAGTTTCTCAATGTTTTAGTGCACATAGTACCGTCTTAAATCCTTGTATTAAAGAAAAAAGGGGCAGTCCTAATTTGTACGCGTATTTGACCTTCACATTACAACATTTGACAATTTCTTGTATAATTATTATCATTCAAAGGAATAATTAAGAGGCCCAGTGGGCCCATAACCTCGAGGATAGGGCGGCCCAACAACCCCCAATCTTTGACCGTTCAAAAACAGAATCGCTAATCCTACGGTGAAAAACCCGCTCACAAGACGCAGAAGGCAGGACGGCAATTTAGCTAAAGGTTTGTTAAGGATTAGTTTATCATTTATGGTAATACTCTCAGTTCCCATTTGCCTCGGATCTTTAACTTTATCACATATACATATATATGTATATATATTATTTATACATATAGACACACGCACGTATATATCATTACTATTTTACTTATTGTAAAGTTATTAAACAACACACAAAACTAAAAGTCTCTCAAATGATGTTAAAAGGCCTGAGTCCCCTTCTCGTATCGTGTAGTTAATTGGAATTTTCTTTTGTTTTGTTGATGAAAAAGAGAGAAATAAGAGTGGACTGGGGAAAAGAAAACAAAGAAGAAGGTAAAAAGAAACAAGAACATAAAAGTGATCGAAAGGGTTGTGCTTTATTTTATTGCTTTTTCTTGATTGTCATCGGTGGTTTGTTTTTATGATTTGGGTATTTGTTGAATTTTAATTTTATTAATTCATGTTTCTGGGTCTTTTGGATTAATTGCTTGTTGAATAATTTACTGTTTCTTGATCATCCTGATTGAAATATGGATGGGTTCTGTTTTTCTCTTTAAGAAATCTTTTAATTTTGTGTTGTTTTAGAGACCATGCTTGTTATTTCGTTATGGGTCATCTTATAAGCTGTTTTTTTGTTCATTTTTTATTGTTTTCTTATAGTTGTTGTAGAGTTATGGATGGTAAAGTTTCTACTCTTGATTGGCAATCCTTAACAATGAAAGTTTGAATTTCTTGTTTAATAGATGAACTCTTGTTGTATATTTTTATTTTGGGATATGGTTTTTTTTCTTTTCATAGCAAACAGGGTTTTTGGTTATTTAATCCAGCACATGCAGTTTGTTTGTAATATAAGAGATTGAGTAGTCATCTTTGCTTGAACTTTGTGGTAACTTGATTCTGGTAAAGTGTTTCTTTACCAATAGAAAGTGTGAAGCAATCAAATAAGGTAATATAGAATTTGTCACTTATAAGAACAAAAAAGTTAAGCCCAACTTGTGTATTTTGACTGTATATAACTCTTTTTTTCCATCAAGTAACCCGTCTGGCCTCGTTTTAGAGCAATCATTCATATAGGGTTCTGTTATGAAATAGATTTTGGAAGAGAATTTAAGGGGCGTAATTATATCCCCTTAATTATGCAAGTTTAATGACGCAAATTTATTCCTTTAATTATGCATTTCAGTTACAATAATTATGTAGTTTCCTTTTAGGTCAGGATTTGAAATCTATTTAAGGTTGTAACAGAAGTTATTTTGGATCATCAATCATTTTGGAATTGAAATATTATTCGGCTTTTATTAGCTGGGCAATTCTCTATTCGGGAATTGTAAAATTTGTTTCTATCAGGTTCTTTCTCTTATTATTGATCTTCTATAATCGTACGTTGTTTTTGTTTATCATGCCCTGTTGATAATCTTCTGAGCCCTGTTATCTTTGTGGTCTGAGTCATACTTCTGTTCATTTATACATATTTGTATCTACTATGATATTAGTTCTTATTGTTCATTCGATTATTGGAGTGAACATCTCTCTATGTGCAATAGTTCCGTCTCACCCCTCAATGTGTTACACGTGTTGATATCGTGTAAAAAATATCTGGCGCATTATTTGATTGTTTTTATGCATGCTACACATCTTTGATGACGTCTAAATACATCGAATATTATGTTTGTTCTTTGTTCAATTTTGCATACAGTTCATTCATTTAATATCATACTTCCTTATGAGTGCTTCATTAGAATCCATAACTATGTCAACTTTGCCCAGATTGTATACTATTGACAAATCCATCCTATTGCAGATGTGATATTTTTTGCATCTTTTTAATGCCTTTTCTTTTTTTTGTGTTTAGCAAAAAATTCAGGAAATCCATCTTATGACGTCACTGTTTTTATATTCGTTTTACATTTTGGCATGTTAATTAAGGTCTAAAGTGAATTGTTTTGAAACAGAAATAGAAGCTCACTACAACCATCAATGGATGTATACTCTGTCAAAAGAAGTGTAGGCGGCAATACGGCACCACGAAAAGGGTATAAAGTGGCTCCAAAAAACGCCACCAATGAAAGGGATCTAAATTCTCAATTTTGTAACCGGATTGGATGCAGTGGAAGAATTAAGTACAGTCAAAACACGAAAGTTGGAACCTCAGATAAAGCCAAATGTTCTAAGCCTACCTGTCATGTGAATGAGATAACTGCAAAGCCCTCGAAGACTAGTTCCGTTATGACAAGTTCAAAAAAGCCACAACTTGATTCAAAGAGGAAGTTATCTTCTAAATCGAAATTTGATCAATCAGAAAGTAGTAGTCTATCGAGCGAATCAGAGTCATCGAGTAGTAGTCCAAATGGATACAAGTCAAATTCGAGAAAAAACTTGGGAAAGGTTATTGTGACAGACATTGGTACTAGTTCTAGTGTACCTTCAAATGTTAGACCTCGAAAAACATTTCATCAAAACCCGGGCCCCGCTTGCTCTGTTCCATCTGTCGCTAAAAACCCGCCAACTGGCACGCTTAATAGTAGCAATGGAAGTAGGAATAGTTTGAGGAACGGGAAATACAGTTCAACGTCGAATATTGTGCAACCAAGTTATTCTTCGCATGAATCGAAGTGTTTGGGGAAAAATGTGATGAAAAAGAGAAGCCCAGAAGGAGAAAGTAGTTTGTCTAGTAGAGGAAGAAAATCAACATATGGAATCTCCATTTCGGAATCTGGACAATGTAGCTCTGCTAATGGAGATTCTTGTAATAGAAGGACAATGAATGTAAATACAAGGATGAGGCCTTCTAGCCGACAAGGTGCAAGAAATAGTTCGTCTCTGAGAGAACCTGCTAATATGAGACCTTTTAACATTGGTGGCCAAAGTTCAACACGACAGCCTTTAGGAAATATCTCTTCAAGTGATTCAAGAAGTTATAGTTTTTCCAGCAGTAACGATGATAATATATCAGCAAGAATGCCTTTCAGTTCTTCTGACCCTACGTTCTCACAGTTAGTGAATCGTAATGGAATTGCTGAGGTATTTTTTTTTCCTTTTACGTGCTCAAAATCACTTTTCAACGAAAAAGTTGAGTTGGGATTTCTAAATGAATGATTCTTTTTGTTTTCTTTTGCAGGTATTATTAGCGCTTGAGAGGATTGAACAAGATGAGGAGCTGACACATGAGGTATACTCAATATATTTTTTTGCTCTAATATCTTCGAATTTTAACTTGTAATTAACTTTTTTTCCTTTTTCCCACAGCAACTGCTTGCGCTCGAGACCAGCTTATTCCTCAGTGGGCTCAACCTCTATGACCAACATCGAGACATGAGAATGGATATTGATAACATGTCATATGAGGTTGATTTTATACTTAATTGGCTTTGATATTAAGACTCTTCTTGTTTCCTGTAATAATTGTGTTTTCATGAAGATGATAATTCTGTATATGCTTGGTTGACAGGATTTATTGGCACTAGAGGAAAGGATGGGTACTGTAAGCACGGCTGTTTCAGAAGAGGCATTGTCAAAGTGCATTAAAAGGGGCACATATCAGTCTACCTCATCAAAAGTACGAATCATAGGATCAGGCGAAAATGGAGATGACGACACCAAATGCAGCATTTGCCAGGTAATGGCTTCTGTAATAATAAAAACAACTTGAATCTTAAGAAAAATGACTGAATATGGACTTGTTTTGTAGGAGGAGTATGTAAGTGGTGATGATATTGGGAAGTTGGTAGAGTGCCAACACGGGTTTCACGAGACATGCATAAACCAGTGGTTACGGGTCAAGAATTGGTGCCCCATCTGCAAGGCTGAAGCACACTCGTCTTCATCCTAGTGTAAAAAGTTTCACGTATACATTTTCGTGCTTCGATTGTGTCTATTTTCCTCCAATTTGTCACTTTGTAAATATATCAGTTTGATCATGATGATGTTCAAGCTATAGACATATTGGTGAAAACTGTAAGATGTTGCTACCATCTGCTTTTTTATGCAAATGCAGCTTCCCTTCTCTGATCAATTCATTTTGGCTTTGTTAAGATAATCATGTTTTTGTTTTGGTTATTGGTTATGCTCATTTCTTAGTTTATGCTTTTGAAGTTATATTGTAATTAAGCATGTGATAAATTCATGTGGGGTCCATCTTACTTGGATACTGAAATAGGGGTTGGACGGGGCCGTCGGTGAAAAAATTACCCCTATGGAGGACTGAGGTTCTAAGGGGTTGGAACCAAGAATCCTGGACCACCTTAGATTTTTCCATTGAAACGCGTTTACTTTATATGAATAGTTGATAGAATACCTATAGACTAAGAGCATTAAAGTAGATATGGTTTATCAAATGTGTGATGAATAAAATCACATAGTTTTTTTAGTAACAAACAAGTCACAAAGACTTGAGGTGTAAATTGTAACCACAAATTAAAATGAAATCGAAAATAAAAAAATAAAAATATAATTAACATCAATTATCAATATAAAAACTCTAAAATCAAATAAGTTTATTCACAAAAGTATATGATTGATCTATTCTATAATATAAACTACTAAAATATTTATACATACATATTTATATGGGAAGCCATATCGGCTTGCTGCCCTCTCAGTATTCTTCATTTCAATTTGTAAGCAAAATCGAAATTTGTAAACTACTAATGTCATACTCTTGTTTGTCCTTTCCGTTCTCTAATTCCTTGTTGATAAGCTGATCTGTCAGTAATCTAGAGGGGTATTGGACATAATTGGTGGGAATGAGTATTGGAGAGGACCCAAATCCCATGGAAACCATAACAAGTGATTTGGAAATGAAGTGTTAGTGTAACAAGAAAACAAAAGAGAGCCAACTTCGAAGTTGAGAAATCGGGGGTAGATTAATGAACAAAAACTACCTTAAAATTCACAAAGTAATTACATATTTTTTAAACATGCCAAAATTAATCACTTTACGCACACAATAAAAAAATATAAATAAGGGCTTCTCATTTATATATGCTATTGTTTTCCAGACATGTATGAATCAAGTAAAAAGAAATAGATCCTCGTAATAAGAAAATAATCTTAAACTAAAACTAAAAAAAGAGTCCATGCATACGATCCATATTCATCTTTCCGATTCAACACCTAACAGTTGACCAACTTTTGGAGGCCAATATTTGATTTCAAATGTTGGATTTCTCGTACGTATGATGTTGTCACCTTTGCTTCGACTCCATGAACATGCCAAGACAACATCAAAAATGGAATATTTATTTTAATTTTAAGAAGATTAAAAAGTCACATCTAGTCGAGAGGAGAAACTTGTATTCCACTTATACTAAAAATCCCATAAGGAGCAGGAGGGCTATATAGGTAAAGGGTAACCCGATCAGTTGGAGCCGTATCTTCCAATGAAAATGTACCTTCTATCACCTTGAAACCAGCCGGTGTTGTGAACACGGGTCTAGTAGTTAATCAATCAAATAAATGAAGAAAAATCGTTATATCATTAAGGCAATTATACATATAAGCAAAACTAAATATTGTTAGTATTACTATTATAATTAGCTAGTGCGAGAAATTTAATAATTTTACCTTCCAACTGGAATATTTAAAGATGGTCGTGATGGATCTTCGTATTCATGAACTAGAAGGGGAAACACAACCTCGTATATGTTACTTGGATTTGATGGTGTAACCATAACAAGAGCTGCGTATGAATAACGTGTTGAAACTCTACTTGTAGTATCATCTTTCGGGTTTCGGATTGTAGCCATAAAAAAAAGTCTCTTTTGATAATCCTTCACGGTTAGACTTCAAAACTCCCGAATTTGTAATGCTTTCAGTTCTTCTCATTGACGTTTGCTGAAATATATATATATATATATATTATATATATATAAAATAGATTTGATGATACAGTTACGGTGACTGCATTATTAATTAAAGGAAGAAAATACCTGAGTTTGGGATGTTTGAGCTTTTGAGGTAGCTTCCATGGCGGATATTTGAGTTTTGAAGGTGGCTTCCATGGCGGATATTTGAGCTTTGAAGGTGGCTTCAATGGCGGATATTTGAGACTTTGTTATGAAAGCTTCTTCCATCACTCTCATCAGATTCTCTATATCACCATCGTGATTTATCAATTTCTCCACAATTTCTTTATTCGAATTACCTGCTCCTAATTTCGCCAACATTTGCTTTATCCTACGCATCTTCATCATATAGCTGTTGATTACGCAAATAATAAAATTGAAAAGATAGAATTCATCTATTTATGTACACAAAAACTATTATCAATCAACTGGGACTCCTACTTTAACTCTAATTCTAAACCAAAAGGTCATCTACAACTAATAAATATATTTATGTACGTATTGTATATTGATAAGTCTCTTGGTAGATATATGACCTAATTCTTATCAAATTAATTTACGTATATATTATTTTGGCCTAAATGACCCCAAAGTAAAAGTTGTATCTTAATCAAACTCTATTAGGTTAACTAAATGGTTGCAATTACCCACGTGAGTTTTGGACTATTAATTATGAGAAGATTAATTACATTAACTTGAAACTTTTATTGGTCACAAAATTAATCAAAAAATATATTCTTTTTAATTAAAATTTTATTTATGAGTCAAGAAATGTTGATTGATATGTTACAATGTTTGTGATCATGAGTTATGGTTTACTTTATTAATCTTATAGCATCAATATTTTAACTTGGCAAAATTAAGTTTCTCTTTCCTTTTTATTTAGCATAAAACTAAAGATATTAAATATTCAACATTCACAAATCCTTAAGTTATTTTTCAATTGAGATATAGGATTTATTTTATTATCTAAAAGTTCAAAAAAGAACGCAATTCGACTACACTTAAACTTGATTCGAAGCTTGTATAAGTTTCAAGATGGCTCGAAAATAGCTCGAGCTCGAGCTCAAAAATACCCGTTTGCCGGATGGCGAGCCGAAATAAAAAAATATCTTTTAATTAATATATTTAAAAATAAATATTTATTCATGTATTTATTTATTTATGTTTTTGGCATTAGTTATAATTATATTTAATAATATATGAATAAATATACAATTAATAAAATAATATATTTTTTATAAAAAAAGTTATTTTTTTGAGCTCGAGCTCGACTCATGAACACCCCTAAATTATACTCTCTATATAACTATATTTAAGTTTGACCAAGCTGAGTTTGTATAAATATTATATATAAGTATTTACATATTATTTCTCCATATGCATAATATTATTGTATTAATATTCAACGACAAGTAAAAGAAAATGTTATTTAATATCTCACATTTAAGATTACTTGGGGATATATATAATTTCACTTCTAGTAAAGAAAAGAATCGTTCAATACAAACGATTTTCATCATTACAGTTTTTCGTAACAATCTTTCGTCACAATTATTTTGTCGTAGAAACCCTGTCGCTATAAATTCTTGCGACAAATGTTCAAAATCGTTACAAATATATCCACAATGAAACAATATTCCTTACAACATCAAGTTTAGTAATGGCTTTGTCATCACAAACTTTTTGTCAGTAAAAGTGAATTTAATAATTTTCTTTTATATAATCTAGTAACACTGTAACACTGACTTTGTGAGAAATTGTTATTGAAACAAGAGGCCTTACCTAATATAAATAATTATTACTAATAATATATAATGTAATAGTACTTTTGTGAAAAAAGGTAAATATGAAAATTGTAAATTCCCTGCTCTTCTCTATCAATATTTTTTTGCATTAGAAAAGTGAATAATCTTTATTTATAATAAATCTCGTAAATATATAATATTTCAAAAAGTTAAAACAAATCTTATTTACACTAATTCGAAAGTCTTATATACAAGATATCGGTCCTATTGAAGCAAATCTCATTCTAAGTAGTTAAAGCAAAAATATAGGGAGGGGGTGACCGAGATTTAGGCTCAAATATTTCAATTGGATTTATTGAACATGTGACCATTTATAAAATTCAGACTCCCCATTTAATGTCTCTGATTTATTATTATTATTTAAGTGAGGAATGTATTGGGTTGCTTTCAAACCAGCCATGATTTTGTTCAACTATTTTTGTGATATAATGTTTTTGTCTTGTTGTATATGGTGGGACCCATCGGACACGTGGCCACTGAACCCTACACATTGTCCAAAAGGTTGAATCCCCAACCCCAAGGGCCCTCCATGCCCCGGCCCGACAGAGCTATGGGAGGAATAAATCATGGTAACCCAGTCAATCACAGGGGCTAGACCAGTGCCCACTGCGCACAAGGAGCCCCCTCACTTGAGAGGTTGCTCCCACACTGCCGCTGGTGGGACTCGATCCTTGGTCATTGTCCAAACTTCACCCTTCTGTGACCAATTGGGCTGCCCATGCGGGCCACTAAACCCTACACAAATTTTACGGCATGGACTCTACAAAAATATCATATATATATATATATATTACTTAATAAAACCCATTCATGCATTCTCGGAAAGAGAATTCAGAACCCGGAAAATTTTTTTTTGAATATGTAAGACAGATGTACTACTGACATTAATAGAATATCAACCACTGAAGTGTAATTTTTAAGATAATTTTTTTATAATAGTATAATATCAAGGCCCAAGGGTATAATACAAAAATGTATGTACATATCTCATTAATAAATATTAAAGAAGCAAAGATTACGAAAGAATAACGTCTGTTTAATGGAATATGAGTACTAAGTTAATCTGTAAAAAAGAATAAATGACTAATTACACTGGGATCAAATTAAATAACATGTATATATTATTCAAGTATTATTATAGATTTTAGAAAAGATATCATTATATATATATATATATATGTGCACTTCCATTATTTGCCGACTTAACTTAAGTAATTCCACATATTAAGTAATGGTGGATTATTACTAATCATACCAAACTCTATTGACTTTTTTAAGGTATTAGAAATCTCCGTTATGTTTGGTTTCATTTTGAGCCAATTTTTTGCCAAAATTTTGACCAAACTTGCATTTGGTACAAACAGTGAGATTCTGTAAATATCTAAGAGAAAAGTAATTGATGGGTAATTCTTGTGAGCTATTTGGTAATAATATCCGTGAGGCAATTTATGGAGTTCCATATACATACAATCAATGATTACTATAGAAACCCAGAGAGAAAACTCCTAAAAATTACTCTTGAAAGCAACTTCACCCAGAAAATCTGATTCTTGAAAACTAATGAGATTATTGTAGATATTGAAATTTTGCAACCAATCAAATCATGCCACGTGGAAATATTAACCAATCAAAAGTCGTCTACGACAAATGATATTTATCTATTTGAGTTAATTTATGGATAATTATCAAATCAAGTTGATTTTTGGATAATATCTAGAAGATCTATCTAGATCTTCTATCAGCCAATCAAATGGCTCCAAAATTATGATAATTATTTATTAAATTAAATGGATAATTATCAATGGATTCTAAATTATCCATAAATCTTCCATCCTACACCTATAAATGGGGTCCTTTGTAGCTCATAAATTACACACACACAGAAGCTCAATCAAAAAGCTAGAGAAGACGAAGGAAGCTCTTCAAATTTTCTCTACGAAGGTTCTTCAAATATTCAAGGCGTTCTAGGCGATATTCAAGGCGTTCTTGAAGATATTCATCAAATTATAGCGTTTGATTCGTAATTACGGTGCTAAACCTACGAATTAACGTTATAGATATTCAAATCAAATTCAAGGAAGATCAAAGTCACAAAGTCAACCTTGAAGATTTCAAATTCCATATCAAATTCAACGTTTGATCCGAGATTAAGCTGCCAAGCCCTCGAATTAACGTTATAAACATTCAAGTCAACATTGGAGAAGATCAAAGAAGCAAAGTCAACTCCAATATTCAAGTCAACATATTTTTGAAGGAAGAATCAGAGGATTAAATAGAGATTTGTACCCCGTATTTTATTTTGATCAATATAAATTTCATTTGTCACAATTTTTGTGTTTCTTGATTTTCAGAATTACAAATTTGTTGTGTACAAATTTTTGGCACGCCCAATGGGACCATCTCTACCTCTCATCTCTTCACTTCAACAAGTTCAAATGGATGCTCAAGTCAAAGCTATGAAGATAGTGGAATCCAAGATGATCATCTCAAATCCTTCAAACTCCACGAGTGAAGTCATTGGCGTCACCACAAGAAGTATACTCATGAAGCTACAAACATCTTCAAAGGTGGTTCCCCTACTTGAGCATGTTGAGGATGACGCATTCCGCTTTGGTGATGAAATCAATCATGATGAAGAGAAGTATTCATCCCCACAACGTTCTACATCAAGTGACTCAAACATCGCATGTGTCATGATGACAAATGTTACCACTCCGGAGGAGCAAATTGCAAACTTGACAAAAGATGTTGAAGGATTAACGAAGCATGTTCAAGAGCAAGCCACTCTAATTGCAAAGTTGATGAAGAAAGCAAACGACATGGATGCCATGCACGAAATTGAAAAACAAATTGAGGTGCAAGATGAAGCTGAGACGTCAAAGAATCAACATCTAGTTGAGAAGGAAAATTCCATTGTCGAGGAGCTTCAAGTTTCAAGTGATGGGACGATTCCAGCTGCTCGACTTAAGGAGTTTATCATGAGTACTATCCAAGACAATCGCGATGGGAGATCCAAGATGCCTTTAACTTATGTCAAGCCATATACTCGAAGAATTGATAATTTGAAGATGCCAAATGGTTACCAACCCCCAAAATTCCATCAATTTGATGGCAAAGGCAATCCAAAGCAACATGTGGCTCACTTCGTTGAAACATGTAATGATGCTGGAACTTATGGCGACCAACTAGTCAAGCAATTCGTTAGATCACTGAAAGGCAATGCATTTAACTGGTACATTGATCTTGGTGCTGACTCAATCAACAATTGGGGGCAATTGGAGCAAGAGTTCCTCAATCGCTTCTACAGCACCCGTCGCACAATCAGTATGCTTGAACTCACCAATTCCCGTCAATTGAAGGATGAACCAGTCATCGACTACATTAATCGTTGGAGAAATTTGAGTCTTAACTACAAAGAAAGATTGTCTGAGTCCTCTACTATTGGAATTGTATTCAAGGGATGCATTGGGGCCTACGATATATCCTTCAAGGAATTCAACCAACAACATTTGAAGAGTTGGCCACTCGAGCACATGATATGGAGTTGAGTATGACCGGAAGTGGAGTTGACAAGTCGTATATCCAAGAGCCTTGCAGACAAGAGATCAATAAAGGGGGCAAGCCATTCACAAATGCTTCTGATGATGAGCCCATATCTGATAGTGATGAACATATGGAAGAAAGTGACGTTCAAGTTCGTCATCTATACTTTGACTAAAGATGCTAACACAACGCTCCTTGATAAGAGCATAAACTGTCAACAACGCTCCTTGATAAGAGCATAAACTGTCAACAACGCTCCTTGATAAGAGCATAAACTATCATCAACGCTCCTTGATAAGAGCATAAACTATCATCAATGCTCCTTGATAAGAGCATAAACTATCAATAAGGCTCCTTGATAAGAGTTTAAACTTTCAATAAATTGAAAATCAAATGAAGTTCTCCTTGACACGAGTTTAAAAGGTCTGCAAGTCAAATCAAATCAAATGAAGTACTCCTTGACACGAGTATAAAAGGTCTACATGTCAAAGCAAACCAAATGAAGTACTCCTTGGCACGAGTATAAACGGTCTACATGTCAAAGCAAATCAAATGAAGTCCTTGGCACGAGTGTAAAAGGTCTACAAATCAAATCAAATCAAATGAAGTACTCCTTGGCACGAGTATAAACGGTCTACATGTCAAAGCAAATCAAATGAAGTCCTCCTTGGCACGAGTATAAAAGGTCTACAAATCAAATCAAATCAAGCCCTCCTTGACACGAGCATAAAAGGTCTACAAGTCAAATCAAATCAAACCAAATGAAGTTCTCCTTGACACGAGCATAAAAGGTCTACAAATCAAATCAAATGAAACCCTCCTTGACACGAGCATAAAAGGTCTACAAGTCAAATCAAATCAAATGAAGTTTTCCTAGATACGAGCATAAAAAGGTCTACAAGTCAAATCAAATCAAATTAAGCTCTCCTAGATACGAGCATAAAAGGTCTACAAGTCAAATCAAATCAAATGAAGCTCTCCTTGACACGAGTATAAAATGTCTACAAGTCCAACCAAATCATGTACTCCAAGCCTTGAAGAGTATAAACTAAATATGGCACCTCTATACATATATTTGAACTACGTTATGACTTGATCCCTTTTTATTAGGGTACGTAGGCAACTTAGACTCTTCTAAGTTCAGTCATAAATTCAAATCAAATCACATTCTCTTGATGGAGTGACATCACTCATTAAAAAGAATTTTGAAAGAAATGTCCCATCTTGACATGGGGGCATGTTAATCTCGTTGGAATACAAACAACTTGCGATCGAAGCCAACAAAGTGTTTTCGAGGAGACACCAAACTGTAGGAAAGACTTTCGTGGTATAGAAGCACAAGACGAAGCTATTCTTAAGGCATGATTTTTATATTGAGACGTTGCGACTCATCCACTACGAAGTATGCTTTGAAATAATCAAACTTCCGTGAACGAGTCTCAAGGGGGCATTTGTAGATATTGAAATTTTGCAACCAATCAAATCATGCCACGTGGAAATATTGACCAATCAAAAGTCGTCTACGACAAATGATATTTATCTATTTGAGTTAATTTATGGATAATTATCAAATCAAGTTGATTTTTGGATAATATCTAGAAGATCTATCTAGATCTTCTATCAGCCAATCAAATGGCTCCAAAATTATGATAATTATTTATTAAATTAAATGGATAATTATCAATTGATTCTAAATTATCCATAAATCTTTCATCCTACACCTATAAATAGGGTCCTTTGTAGCTCATAAATTACACACACACAGAAGCTCAATCAAAAAGCTAGAGAAGACGAAGGAAGCTCTTCAAATTTTCTCTACGAAGGTTCTTCAAATATTCAAGGCGTTCTAGGCGATATTCAAGGCGTTCTTGAAGATATTCATCAAATTATAGCGTTTGATTCGTAATTACGGTGCTAAACCTACGAATTAACGTTATAGATATTCAAATCAAATTCAAGGAAGATCAAAGTCACAAAGTCAACCTTGAAGATTTCAAATTCCATATCAAATTCAACGTTTGATCCGAGATTAAGCTGCCAAGCCCTCGAATTAACGTTATAAACATTCAAGTCAACATTGGAGAAGATCAAAGAAGCAAAGTCAACTCCAATATTCAAGTCAACATATTTTTGAAGGAAGAATCAGAGGATTAAATAGAGATTTGTACCCCGTATTTTATTTTGATCAATATAAATTTCATTTGTCACAATTTTTGTGTTTCTTGATTTTCAGAATTACAAATTTGTTGTGTACAATTATATATCAGAATCATTTGTTTATTGTAAACTTAGAATACCGCTCACTCAATATGGAAGCAATTTTAACATCAAACCGAAGGAGGGGGCAACGAAATGAAAACCAAACACAATCTCACCAAATTAACAATTAATATAAAACCAAACACAATCTCACCAAATTTGCACGTGTCCCAAAAAAATCTCACCAAAATACTCAACCAAAACAAAACCAAACTTACTCCTTGAGTTTTAATCTACCAACAACATGGTAGTCTTTTCTTATCCTAGGTTTTGTAAGTCTAAGACTCTATTGCTTGAATGTTAAGAGAATTATACATTCAATATCCTAGCCTACTTCCAACAGGAGTATGCAAAGCTAGAGGCTCCAATCTAGGGGTGTTCACGAGTCGAGCTCGAGCCGAGCTTGGCCGAAAATTCGAGCTCGAGCCACAATTTTCGAGCTCGAGCTCGAGCTCGACGAGCTGCAGAAAGTGAGCTCGAGCTCAAAAAATATTTTTTTTAATAAAATAATAATTTTTTTTAATAAAATAATATATTTTTTTTAAAAAAAATAATATATTTTTTTTAAAAAAAATAATATATTTTTTTTAAAAATAATTATTAATTTTATATTTATTCATATATTATTAAATATAATTATAATTAAAGTCAAAAATATTATTATTTATACATATGTTATTATAATATATCATATTATATAAAAATATATGAATAAATATTTATTTTTTATATATATTAATTAAAAATTAATTTTTAATTCCAGCTTGCGAGCCGGCTCGCGAGCTGGAGAACAAGCTATTTCAGGCTCGAGCTCGGCTCGATTGGAAGCTCGGCTCGTTAGGCTCGAGCTCGAATCGAGCTATTTTCGAGCCGGCTCGCCGAGCTCGCGAGCCGGCTCGACTCGTGAACACCCCTACTCCAATCACAACTCCGAATACTATGAGACATATCATCAACATCCACCGGTCCTTTTCCAGCTTGGTCCGCCTGCTATCTTGTACAGCCACAGTAATTTTTTCTAAATCTAATAAATTTTGGTCCAAAAGCCTACACTTCTCTATGAATATATTTAAAATTCTGTGAAAAACAACTAAAATTATCAACCCACCCCAACACAGATAGAAGTGCTGGGTAAAATGCCTTCTTACATGTTTTTGCAGTCATGTTGGGTGCGACGAAGTAAACCTCGTACATAACATATGTACCGCTGCACCAGCAGCAATCCCTAAGATTGTAAACCTTTGCGTCTTCAGCTGCTGTCCGTTTCCATTCCCTCTGGCAGCGGCTGTATTTTAAAATACAAAAAATATTGTAATTGAAAAATCCTACCAACTCAAATTTGATAAGTTTAATAAGTATCGATTATAAACAATAATATTCATTGCACAATTTGATAACTAATATACATTGTTCAAGTTTGATAATTATTAATTATAAGTTTTTGAACCCCAGGCTATTACTTACATTCAAATTTTAAGGATACAAAGATATGCCTAAGCTATCAATTAAGATGTGGTATAACTAGTTCGAACTTTTCATGTTTAACATAAGGTGGTTCTTTAGGTATGTAGGTTACTTGCTTAACTCACTAATTAAATTGATCAAGGTTTCTCAAAACTATTCATCAACTTGAACCAAAAGAAAAACATGTTCAACTTAATATAATCAAATAATACAGGATAAGATGTTCTCATCTTGACCTCGGTGGTGACGACCAATATAAACATGTTACTTTATCATTATCATTGTAAATATCTGTCTAGTTGGAGGGCTAGTTCCTAATACTTAACACGGAACCCTACTCGTTATGTACACACATACCAATCGTATGAATTATTAAGATAACTATTTTTTATTTAACTAATAGTTATGATCATTTAACTGAAGTCATTACAAACAAGATGAATATAGTTTCTATTAGAATAATCATTATTGACCTTCCATCATCCCTTTGACGCTATCAGTTCATCTAACTAATCTGCCTATATACATGCTTACCGAGAAGGAACTATATTAAAAATGTATAGTTTCAACTATTAAGAAACTAAGCAATCACTAGCTGGAAATGAGTGAAGGAATAACTAATAACACCTTTTATTGTTTGGTTAAGGTATAAAGTATAGTTTGGTGCTCCTTTGGAGAACATGCTACTATAATCTTTAGTAAGAAAAGTAATCCGCGTCTATGTTATGTTGAAGAAACGAAGAGATATGATTCAATTAGCCTTCTAAACCATTTAGTGAATGAGGCTCATGTGTTAGTGAGAAAAAAAAAACTTTGGATTGGATTAAGTTAATGACTAAGAAAAGTCGAGCGCGGTAATTGTGAACAAGAGCTTTATGCGGTTTGACCTCTAAGAGAGGAAGAACTAAGTGCAGTAATGGTCTTTAAAGTAGTCAAAAGAACTCAAAAGATCAAGTATGTCAAGGGTGATTAATAATAACCAGAAAAGAGTATCAAATTATTTACAATACCAATAGGTATTTAAGTTTCATACACAATTTAATGATACAGAGCTTAAAGTAACACGAAGAAGTAATACGTATGGAACCTAATTATTATTATTATATTATTTTTTTTCCTGGTAAGTTGGCACAAAAACTTTCACTTATGTTTTCTGTTGACAGGTGGGGTGTGGGTCTGGGTACCCGGGTCGAATACTTTTTTGACCCGAGTGATTAAGCCTATCAACGGGTAGGTATTACTCGTACCTGCCCCGTACTCGCATATTACCCGCTCAATTATTTGGTCACCCGACCCGGTCGTTTACCCGTTGGGCTTGCTGAACGGGTATTGACCGGGGCGAAAATGATATATCAGGCCGGTTATCACCCGACCCAGTCCATTTTTTTTCGAAAATATATTGTAATCATTCTCGCATATCTATTAACTTATATTTTATCTTTTTTTTTCTTAATTTGTCGATCTTTGATTAATTGTAGAAACGTGATTGTTGAAAAAATAAACTAGACAATGCTTTATTTTTCCCCCAATTCTATCTCCAAAAACCTTAATTTATATATATTTATATATACACAAAAGAATTAGAAAATATGTAAATCACAAAAAATTGATCAAATGAAAAATGGAAAATTATTGATAGGGTTGGCTAATTATTCATTGAATAAAAGCATATATATTCCACAATCCCAAAATAAACAATAAACAAGTCTTCCAAAATAATACTTACAAAATTGATTGTGATGTGTAATTATTTTTGAAAAAAGTACAAAAAGTAAAAAAATATAATAAACACAATCAATAATTACAATCGGGAAGAAGGGATTGAAATTGAATTTGAGAAAATGAGACTAAAAGGAGTGAGAGGTGGGAAGAGAAAAATAAAATATGTTTAGAAATTAGAATTAATTGGATGTTGACCGGGTAGTCAACGGTTATTGAACGGGTGATAGACCCACGGATTTTATACGGGTAAATACCCGGTCCGGACTCGAAAGTTTAAAATTAACAGGTACGGACCGGGTTTGGGTTTAAAATCTCACAGACCGGATCTAGGTCGGGTAAATTAAATTTTGAACGGGTACGGGTACGAGTAATACCCGCTCGTTGACAGGCTTACGAGTTATCTAATCTATGTATTAAGGACATGTTATTACATGTGATCACTACACATCTTTAAATGTTATCGCATGTAATTTGGTATCTACCGATTTAAATACAACTTTACATGAATGTAGATGTTTGTTTTGAACAATGAAGACTTGATACAAATAAAGTTACGTAGGTAGTTTGATTATATATTCTAAGCTTGTTAAAAAATATTTGATGTGATATTCATACAGAGCAAGAGAGCTCGGACAAGATAAATGAACAAAAACTACCATAAAGTTCACAAAGTAATTACATATTTTTTAAACGTGCCAAAATTAATCACTATACAGCAGTGTTGGCACTCAATAAAAAAAATATAACTAAGGGCTTCTCATTTAGATATGCTATTGTTTTCCAGACATGTATGAATCAAGAAAAAAGAAATAGATCCTCGTAATAAGAAAATAATCTTAAACTAAAACTAAAAAAAAAAGTCCATGCATACGATCAATATTCATCTTTCCGCTTCAACACCTAACAATTGACCAAATTTTGGAGGCCAATATTTGATTTCAAATGTTGGATTTCTCATACGAATGAGGTTGTCAGTTGTCACCTTTGCTTCGACTACATGAACATGCCAAGATAATATCAAAAATGTGTTGGAAAAGAATATTTATTTTAATTTTAAGAAGATTAAAAACTCACATCTAGTCGAGAGGAGAAACTTGTATTCCACTTATACAAATAATCCCATAAGGAGCAGGAGGGCTATATAGGTAAAGGGTAACCCGATCAGCCGTATCCGTATCTTCCAACGAAAATGTACCTTCTATCATCTTGAAACCAGCCGGTGTTGTAAACACAGGTCTAGTAGTTAATCAATCAAATAAATGAAGAAAAATCGTTATATCATTAAGGCAATTATACATATAAGCAAAACTAAATATTGTTGTTAGTATTATACCTTCCAACTGGAATATTTTGTTAGGATCGGAAAATTCTTCTATTCATAACAAGAACAGAATTACAGGAGGAGTCAAGCTCACTCGACTACAAAAAACCGAACCTATTACTCTCACACACTCTCACTTAATGTTTTTCTCTCTATTTGTGATGCCTCTAACAAGCAAATGACACTTCTATTTATAGGCACATAATTTGGAGTAGTTGAGGCATTGAGTGGGTTGTTGGAGTAGTTGAAGCATTGAGTGGGTTGTTGGAGTAGGTGAAGGTTTAAGTGGGTTGTTGAAGGTTAAGTGGCTGGAAATATTACAAATCTCCCCCTCCAGCCTTTTCCGTAGATCCTGCATTCCAACAATGTTTGAACACAGTTTGTGTTTCTCTGGTGTTAACACCTTTGTTAACATGTCCGCAGCATTCTTGTATGTGTGAATCTTTGAAAGCTTCAACTCATGCTCCTCGATTGCTTCTCTAAGCCAGTGATATCGAACATCGATATGTTTCGTGCGAGAATGGTACATCGAATTCTTGCTAAGATCCATAGCACTCTGACTATCACAATGAATGATGTACTCCTGTTGCGGAAAGCCCAATTCTTGGAGAAAACGCTTTAGCCACATAAGCTCTTTTCCGGCTTCAACAGCGGCGATGTATTCAGCTTCTGTCGTAGACAACGCTACACACTTTTGCAACTTGGATTGCCACGAGACAGCTCCCCCTGCTAGTTTGAATATGTAACTTGAAGTGGATTTTCTACCATCAAGATCTCCTGCCATATCAGCGTCTGTGTATCCTTCCAAGATTGGTTTTGCTCCACCATAGCACAAACATAGTTTAGTTGTACCTTTCAGATATCGTAATATCCATTTGACAGCTTCCCAATGTTTTTCTCCTGGATTTGACAAGTATCTGCTCACAACACCCACAGCGTGAGCAATATCAGGCCTCGTACACACCATTGCATACATCAGACTTCCTACTGCAGAAGAGTAGGGCACTGCTTTCATCTTCTTCTTTTCTTTCTCGGAGGAAGGACAATTCTTCTTACTCAACTTGAAGTGGTTTGCTAGTGGAGTGCTGACAGGTTTTGCTTTTTCCATGTTGAACCTTTTGAGCACGCGTTCAACATACTCCTCTTGTGACAAGAACAACTTCTTTGCTTTCCTATCACGAACGATTTTCATGCCCAAAATTTGTTGTGCTGGACCTAAGTCTTTCATATCGAAAAACTTGGACAATTCCTGTTTTAAGTTGTTGATCATGGTTGCATCTTGGCCTACTATCAGCATATCATCCACATAGAGTAGAAGGATGATAAATTTACCATCTGGGAACTTCTTTAGGTACACGCAGTGGTCTGCAACTGTTCTCTTGTATTGATGTTCCACCATGAAAGAGTCGAACTTCTTGTACCATTGTCGTGGAGCTTGTTTAAGACCGTAGAGGCTCTTCTTTAACTTGCAAACAAGATGCTCTTTCTTTCGAACTTGAAAACCTTCGGGCTGCTCCATGTATATTTCTTCCTCCAAATCACCGTGGAGAAATGCTGTTTTTACATCCATCTGCTCAAGTTCAAGATTTAGGCTGGCAACCAATCCGAGAACAACTCGAATCGACATCATCTTCACAACCGGCGAAAAAATCTCATCAAAGTCAATTCCTTGCTCTTGTTGGAAACCTTTGACCACGAGTCTCGCCTTGTACTTCATAATTTTGCCTTTGTCATCTTTCTTCAATTTGAAAACCCATTTGTTTTTCAAAGCTTTCTTTCCGTCGGGAAGTTTCACCAACTCGTACGTTTGATTTTTGTGCAATGAGTTCATCTCATCTTCCATGGCCTTCCACCAAAGGGATTTGTCTTTATGAGATTGAGCTTCTCGAAAGCTCTCTGGCTCCCCCTCGCTGGTAAGAAGGATCCATTCACTTGGCGAGTATTGCCTTTGCGGAACCAAACCTCGTGCAGAACGTCGAACTTGAGCATTGTGAGTAATGCCTTGGGGTGACCGCTCCCCCTGCTCAGTAATCTCCTCATCTTGATCATCACCAACATTTGCTGGAATATCTTGTTCAACATGAACATTATCTGGCAATTCCTCATTGTCGGGAGGAATGTGGGATGAATCGGGAACATCTTTTTGAGCACGAGAACTTTGTAGTTTGCCTACTTCTTGAGCAAACTCATGGAACTCGTTTTCATGGAACACCACATCTCTGCTCCGAATAACTTTCTTACTCTCAGGATCCCATAACCTGTACCCAAACTCTTGATCTCCATAACCGATGAAGATGCACGAAGTTGACCTGTGATCAAGCTTCTTCCTTAGCTCTTTGGGTATGTGTGCAAACGCCTTGCAACCGAATACTTTCAAGTGAGAGTAAGAAACATCCTTTCCAGACCAAATCTTTTCTGGAACTTCAAAGTTCAGTGGGACTGATGGTGACCTGTTGATAAGATAACAAGCTGCCGCAACAGCTTCTCCCCAGAATGACTTAGGCAGTTTAGCCATACTGAGCATGCATCGAGTTTTTTCCACAATGGTGCGATTCATTCTTTCAGCTATACCATTATGTTGTGGAGTACGTGGCACCGACTTCTCATGTCTGATCCCATGTTCAGCACAATATGCTGAAAACTCGCGGGAAGTGTACTCGCCTCCATTGTCGGATCTGAGACATTTCAGCTTCTTTCCTGTCTCTCTTTCTACCATGGCATGGAACACTTTGAAGCGATCGAACACTTGATCCTTCCTGCTGAGACAATAAGCCCATACTTTCCGTGACGCATCATCAATAAATGTCACAAAGTATCTATTTCCGCCCAGAGATTCTTCATCAATGGGACCACAAACATCTGAATGGACAAGACTCAGCAACTCAGAACGATTCTTTCTTGTCGAACTGAAGGAAACTCGGTGTTGTTTCCCAAATAGACAATGCTGGCAAGGATCCAATGGAACTTCCTTGTCAAATGAGATAGCCTCCTTCTTTGCAAGTGTCGCCAATCCCTTCTCGCTCATATGGCCTAATCGCTTGTGCCATAAGTTTGGTGATATCTCTTTTTCGACAGCATTGATACTTGGATGATACAACTTTACATGGGTTTTGTAAAGAGTACCACAAATATGTCCTCTAGCAATAACCATAGAACCTTTCGATAACTTCCACGTACCTTCTTTGAATTGATTTTCATAGCCCTGCCGATCCAAAGCTACTCCTGAGATTAAATTCAATCTCAGATCGGGAACATGTCGAACATCTTTCAACACAAGTGTACACCCAACACTGGTTCTAATGTGGACATCACCAATGCCAACAATACTTGAGAAACTCGTGTTTCCCATCTTTACAGCACCATGGTCTCCGGATCTATAAGTCGTGAATAGATCCTTGTGCGGAGTGGCGTGAAATGAGGCAGCGGTGTCAATCACCCACTCGATATCATGAGTACCCACATGTAGGCATGCTTCTTCTCCGCATGTAACAAGTGCAATGTCTGGTGACATAGTAACCATGGTTTCACCGTCTTCTTTATCCGAACTCTGGCTTGTCTGTGGCTGTTCCCGTAGAAACTTTCGACAGTCCCTCTTTCTGTGACCATAATGATTACAATAGTTGCAATACCCCTCGAACCAAGTATTGGTAGCGACGGACTTACCCCGTTCTTGCGATCTACCTCGAACTTGAGATCTACCTCTACTTTGGCCTCGACCTCTGCCTCTGCCTCGACCTCGTCCTCTACCACCGCTTCTGCCTCCTCCTCGCCCATTGTTTTCTGAAACAAGGGCATGTGACTGATCGGAACCAGCTTCTTTTCTTCGGGCTTCCTCGTTCATCAGGGCGTCGGAGACCATTTGCATGGTTACGATGCCGCTGGGGGCGGAATTGCTGAGAGTGACAACAAGAGTCTCCCAGCTGTCGGGTAGAGAGCTCAGGAGCAATATGGCTTGTTCCTCATCTTTAAGATCCCATCCGGATGCACTCAACTGGTTCACGAGATCTTGGAATTGGCTCGTGTGTTCTGATACAGAGGTACCACCACGTAGCTTGTGGTTTACTAATCGTCTCATCAACAATGTCTTGTTTCGGGCCGTTTTTGCCTGAAACATGGACTCAAGCTTGTTCCATAGTGTGTACGCACTCTTCTCTTGTGCAACATGATGAAACACACTATGATCGATCCACTGTCGAATTTGTGCAACCGTTTTCCTGTTCATTCTTGCCCATTCATCGTCCGTCTTCTTATCGGGTTTATCACCTTTATTTTCGAGCGGCTCGGCCAAATCTTTCAGATTTAGTAAGTCCTCCATGCGAGGTTTCCACATGTTGTAATTAGTGGACGTGAGCGGAATCATGGTGTCCGATGATGATTTTTCCATAATAAATGTTCAACAATATCTCGTACCTTATTTTCGAAACCAAATTTGGACAAACGGAGCTCACCGTGAATCCGGAATGGTCGAAAAATGGTAGGGTAGCTACGTTCGGGGTAAAAATACAATTTTTGAAAAATTGAGGGACCAAACTGCAATTTTTCAAAACTTTAGGGACCAAAGTGCAATTTTTCAAAACTTGAGGGACCAAATTGCAATTTCTCAAAACTTGAGGGATCAAATTGCAATTTCTCAAAACTTGAGGGATCAAATTGCAATTTCTCAAAACTTGAGGGACTAAATTGCAATTTCTCAAAAATTATAGGTTGGTGACGTGGCACTGATGACGTGGCACTGATGATGTGACTGTGATGACGTGGCAGTGATGACGTGGCAGCGGGCGATGACGTGGCTGATGACGTGGCTCGTCTTCTTCCTTGAAAACTTCCGGCGGCGCGTACAGTAGCTTCCGGTGGTCAAAAAAATCCCAAAAAATACCAGTTTTCTCCTCTCGACGAGACGAATCCAACGGTATATTCAGATTTCAATTCCGAGCAAAATTGAAAAACTCGATTTTTCAGATTTTCGAAAAATTATGGAAAAATATCAAAAGCTCAACTTTGCTCTTGATACCACTTGTTAGGATCGGAAAATTCTTCTATTCATAACAAGAACAGAATTACAGGAGGAGTCAAGCTCACTCGACTACAAAAAACCGAACCTATTACTCTCACACACTCTCACTTAATGTTTTTCTCTCTATTTGTGATGCCTCTAACAAGCAAATGACACTTCTATTTATAGGCACATAATTTGGAGTAGTTGAGGCATTGAGTGGGTTGTTGGAGTAGTTGAAGCATTGAGTGGGTTGTTGGAGTAGGTGAAGGTTTAAGTGGGTTGTTGAAGGTTAAGTGGCTGGAAATATTACATATTTAAAGATGGTCGTGATGGATCTTCGTATTCATGAAGTAGAAAGGGAATCACAACCTCGTATTTGTTACTTGGATTTGATGGTGTAACCATAACAAGAACACTGTATGAATAACGTGTTGAAACTCTACTTGTAGTATCATCTTTCGGGCTTCGGATTGTGGCCATAAAAAAAAGTCTCTCTTTCAAAACTCTCGAATTTGTAATACTTTCAGTTCTTTTCATTGACGTCTGCTGAAATATATATATATAATAGATTGATGATACAGTTACGGTGACTGCATTATTAATTAAAAGGAAGAAAATACCTGAGTTTGGGATGTTTGAGCTTTTGAGGTTGCTTCCATGGCGGATATTTGAGCTTTGAAGGTGGCTTCCATGGCGGATATTTGAGCTTTGAAGGTGGCTTCAATGGCAGATATTTGAGACTTTGTTATGAAAGCTTCTTCCATGACTCGCAACAGATTCTCTATATCGACATGACCACCATCGTGATTTATCAATTTCTCCAGAATTTCTTTATTCGAATTACCTGCTCCTAATTTCGCCAATATTTGCCTTATCCTACGCATCTTCATCATGTAACTATTGATTACGCAAATAATAAAATTGAAAAGATAGAATTCATCTATTTATGTACACGAAAACTATTATCAATCAACTGGGACTCCTACTTTAACTCTAATTCTAAAACCAAAAGGTCATCTACAACTAATAAAACACACGTATATTGATGAGTCTATTTAATTATATTGGTGGATATAACATATTATATAATAATACTTAAGTAATAATTTGCTTTATATATATCATGCAAATTATATAATAAATAAATAAAATATTTATGTTATATATATGTGTAATATAAGCTAAATAAAAATAATTTTAAAAAATTTAAAAGTAATTTTTTTTTTGTTAAAACTTGAGCTCGATCTCAACTTGTTTATAACAAACTTGAGCTTGAGCCATAAAAAGTGAAGCTCGTAAGTTTGAGTTTAGAAATATATGGATGGACTCGAGCTTGAACTAAAATTTTACCAGATTCGATTCACGTTATCAAGCTTACAAAATTGATGCTATAATCCCCAAATTAACTTGTACCTATTGTCATAGTCCATTGAAGTAGCATAATGAATACATTCGACCTTAAAGTCGGTGTCACATTCACTACACATTTTAGGTTGAGTTAATATTTTTCATCAAACTCATTTTTCCAAATGTAGATTAATCAAATTCTAATCAATTTTGCCAATTAAACTGATATATATATATATATATATATATTATTTTAGCCTAAATCTCGGTCATCCCCCTTCCACATATTTTTGAGTTGTCTTGTTCGAGTGAAGAATGTATTGGATTCTCAAATGTGTGGTTATAATATCCCGAATTTGTTGGACTCATACAATTTTTCATATAATCCTCTTTTATTCATAATTGTTAAGATATATTTTTGACTAATTTTATATATCTTTATTTCTTCTAAAAATCCTTGAGTAATTCTATAATTCTTTATTTTCCGTACTTTTACATTTAACCAAGACCAAATCATATTGTGTTATTTTGTATGCATTGAGTTTTTATGTTTTAATTTATAATTATTTACAAAAAAATACATGTTCGCGAGCTGGAATTAAAAAAGTATTTTTAATTAATATATTAAAAATAAATATTTATCCATATATTTATTTATTTATGTGTAATATGATATACTATAACAATATGTGTAACATAATAATATTTTTGACATGAGTTATAATTATATTTAATAATATATGAATAAATAAAAAATTATATTATTTTTATTAAAAAATTATTTTTTTCAGCTCGAGCTCAGCTCAACTCGACTGAAGCTCGAGTTTGAACGAGCTCGAGCTCGACGCGTGAACACCCCCTAGATTATACTCTTTATATAAGTATATTTAAGTTTGACCAAGTTGAGTTTGTATAAAAATTATTTATAAGTATTTACATATTATATCTCTATATGCATAATATTATTGTATTAATATTCAACGACAAGTAAAAGAAAATTTTATTTAATATCTCACATTTAAGATTAATTGGAGATATAATACAATTACAAGAAATTTCACTTCTAATAAAGAAAAAAACCATTCAATACAAGCAATTTTTGTTATTACAAATTTTCGTAACAATCTTTCGTCACAATTGTTTTGTCGTATAAACCTTGTGGCTATAAATTCTTGCGACAAATGTTCAAAATCGTCACAAATGTATCCACAATGATCTAGGTCGAAATAAATGATCTAGGTCAAGCCGAGCCACTGAGTACGACCCAGCCGTAAGATAGATTATAGACTACACTCAGGGTTCAACCCAAGCTGCCTACATACTTTTCTTAAGGATCAAGTCTAACGTAATTCAAATATGAGTATGAGGTTCGCAATGATAGCTTGGTAGTAGAGTGGATAAGTACTAGTTAATCTCACGTAATTGGTCCCGTTTTCCAATAAACAGTACCAGTATTTATAGACATTCCATATTGTACGGACACAGTGAGAGTATGTGTGCTTATCGTACACGTGTCCTTGATGTACGGGTGATATTTATCGAGTTGTCAGATATACTTGACCCGTACATGGATGAGACGCGGGTCTAGTAGTGTAATGCAATTAGAGGAGCCATAAGAACCTATAGTGCAATTTCGATCCACGTCAGCCCTAATTCTCCCAGTGAGTCATGGGTCGTATGGGCTTTAGTCCTTGTATCATTAATGGGTCGTGCGGAGTTAAGGTGTAAATAATACGAACCATATCACACAAAGATACAAATAATAATTTATCAAATATATGATGATAAAATGACATCGTTTTTTTTGAAACAAACAATTTACATACTAAGGTGTAAATTGTAACCTCAAACTAAAACCACCACCATACAATTACCATACAATTGAGAGAATATCTTCCAAAAATTGAAAAAGATTTTTTATCATCTCTTTTTGTAATTTAATATCTCTTTCCCTCTCATTTAATAAAGAATGAACAACTAATTAATTAGTAGGCACCTCACTGTATAATATAGAGAGATATTTCTACGTGATTCAGTATAAACTAGAAAATTACTAAAAACTACCTAAAATAAATTGTAAATCAAAAAGGTTCTTTCAATTTTAAAAATTATTTTATACATAAAGCATTTTTTCGACTAAATTATTTTTTAAATTATAGGTTAAGAATTGCTTAATTGATTTTTCTATCAATTTCTTTTTTGTGTTAAAATTTTCAAATTGAATAAATTGTATAATAGAAAGTTTACCTTATAATATTACTTATATTAAAAGTTTTTTTAATACTTCATCTTTAACTTTAGTATGTTAATTATAAGAAAAATACATTTTTAGTTTTTTTTTTTTGGATGACGAGGGAAACCCAAACTGTTACCGTGAGGTGCGCATTGGGTAAACCCCGTTTTTGTGTAATAGCTTGTAAATCACACAAGAGAGGTAAACCAGCATAGGTTACTCATAGCTTACAGTCTCACAGTAAAGAAGGCAAATATGCACTCCTTTATCAGGAATCGGCATTTTTAGTTTTTTTAAGATGATTAAAAAGAAATCTAAAATTAGAAACCAAAACTATGTCTATAATTAACATCAATAACTAATAAAAAAAATTCTAAAGTAAATAATTTTATTAACAAACGTATATAATTGATCAATTCTTCACTAAGATTGAGAATGTAGATACATACATATTTATACGGGAAGACATAGCGGCTTGCTCCAACAATCCTCAGTATTCTCATTTCAATTTGTAACCAAAATCGAAATCCAGAAGAGAAAAGATGCCAGGATTAACGTGCAACGCGTGCAACACGGAATTCGTAGACGATGTTGAACAAAAGCTCCATTACAGATCCGAATGGCACCGCTACAATCTCAAACGCAAGGTTCCCATTTTTTTGTTCTTGTTTTGATTTTTGTGAGCTATCGATGTTTTTCGAATTTAATTTTCGACGGCTTTAAGTTGACCTAGATGTGAGTTTTGTTTGATATTGAACTAATTGGAGTAGTAGTGGTTATTTGTGTAGGTTGTGATTTTAGGAACAAGTTTATGTTGGTGAAAAATGATATAGGAAGTGGTTAGCAAATAAGATTATCGAGAGACGAGAGCTGGTGAAAATTAAGCTCTTTGATACTGTTAAAAGATGTTCTTTATGAGTTTCGTGCAGAAATCAGAGGCCTTTTGCTTTTCGTGAGTTCTAAAGCTGAATATTGACGAACAAATTTCACACATGTTATAGGAGTATCTAGAGACATCAAAGCCAGTTTACGTTGTACACGTGAGAAGTTTCTTAGCTAATAAACTGCTGATTCGTCAAGAAAATACCCTAGCAACCTGTATGACAATCTCGTGGACATGGCATGCTTAATTAAACATGTAATGAAGGGTAGCAGATTGATTCTAAGGACCTCTATCTATCAGCGTGAATGACGAATAATCCAGTCCCTACAACCGCAGAATGAACACACATTTAGGCTGATGAGTTCTGGTGGTATGGTTAGAAATGTTATTAACGAGAAATTTATGAGTTTTGTTCAGGAGGCTTGTAGATGATTTTTTTTTCCGGATCGCTCCCTCTTAATAATCATTACCTGTTAAAGGGGATTCTACTGGTCTAACTGAATAAGGACTGTGAAATCTAAGACCATACTCTTGTTTGTCCTTTTCGTTCTCTAGTTCCTTGCTGATAAGTTGATTAGGCTCATTTAGCATGTGACTTTTACTTCAACTAATGTTGGGTTCGAACAGTTATTTTTGTACATATACATACACTGGACTTATCCTGCATTCGTTCTGTATTTCCTGAAATGAGCGGTCATTATATAGTTTTCCACGATGCATTTACGTATACAAATTCTAATCATGCATACTGCTCAGTCACCTATATCTTATAAGTTGACATGTATTTGTTTATATGCGCAGGTTGCAGGTGTCCCAGGAGTGACTGAAACACTCTTCGTAGCCAGACAATCTGCTCTTGCAGAAGAAGAAAGAAAGTTAGACAAAACTCCTATGATGTATAGTTGTGGCCTTTGTGGCAAGGGGTATAGAAGTTCTAAAGCCCATGCACAGCACCTAGAATCTAAAAGTCATTTAATACGGGCTTCTGAAGCAACAACTGGCAAAGATGAAGATAGTACCATAATTAAGCCTCTTACACGCCGTATTCTAAAAGAGCCTTCACATCATGTTGTAAAAGAAGACGAAGAAAGTGAAGACAGTGAATGGGAAGAGGTTGATTCAGAAGAAGACTTAGTTGGTGAAGCCAGCGATTCACTGGGACAACTTAAGGTAGACGGGAATCCTTCTAATGATGATATGGATGAAGATGTGGCTGAATTTGAAGAGTTGGATCCATCTTGTTGCTTTATGTGTGACTTAGAGCATCGTACAATAGAGAGCTGTATGGTACACATGCACAAGCATCATGGATTCTTCGTTCCTGATGTTGAATATCTGAAGGATCCTAAAGGTCTTCTTACGTATCTTGGCCTCAAGGCAAGTACTCTTTTTAGATTATGTTGCACAGAAAGGATAATATTATATTTTACCGTTCGTGTTCTTTTCAGTTGCATTTTTATACATTTCAAACATAAGATTTTGTTCCTCAGGTGAAAAGGGATCTCATATGTTTGTACTGTGATGAGAGATGTCACCCTTTCAGTAGTTTGGAGGCAGTTAGGAAGCATATGGAGGCAAAAGGTCACTGCAAAGTGCACTATGGTGATGGAAGTGAAGATGAAGAAGCCGAATTAGAAGAATTTTATGATTACAGCAGCAGGTTTTTCACTTTTTCTATACTAATCTTTTTGCCTCTTTGGTTAAATATTACTTTGAAATGCTAAATGAGCATGGTGGTCAATGGATTCTTATCCCATTTGTGTTTTGGTGTAAAAGTTATGTGGCTGCAGATGGAAAACAACTGGTTGCAGTTAATGACACTCAGAACACAGTTGAACTCGGTAATGCTGGCTCTGAACTAATTATAACCAGCCGAAATGATGGAGCAACATCGACAAAAATGCTTGGTTCAAGGGAATATTTGAGATATTACCGTCAGAAACCATCTCCAACGCCTGCAAATAGCGCTATCACCACTGCATTAGCTTCAAGGTATGAGAATTAATAGTCTTCGTTTTTCATGTTCCACGAAAGAATATTGGATTACCTATCACCTTCGTAAAGAGTCTAAATCTGAAGTATACATTAAAGTGGAACTTATGTTATGAAAAAATGTCTTTTATCTGTAGGTATAAGAGTATGGGGCTGACGACTGTGCAGTCGAGAGAGAATGTAGTCCGATTGAAAGTAATGAAGCAGATGAGTAGGTCAGGTGTTGAAGCAATGCGTTCCAAAATCGGTATGAAGAGTAATGTGATACGAAACCTCCCCATCAACGTCCCTTATTAGTATTTGGGCTGTTTCGTTTATTGAATTTTACGATAAAAATACTAATGAACGTGTATTTTATCGAACAAGTTTTCTGGGAACAATTCTGTATGCTTGTTTTCAGACTATGAATTTTTTTACTTGTCAACAGATATGTGGTTTCTATCTATTGAATGTTTTGCTATGTAGTAGAAAAACTTGGATGTTAAGCAGAAATGTTGTACTTTGAGGTTTTTAATTTTCAAAACATGTAACAATGAGAGGATAAATAATGGATGATGCCCTTTAAACTTATACGTAATCCAAGTGTTTAAAATAACAATAATACCAATAATAATAATAATAACAATGTAAGCGTGTCAATTTTTTTTAAATAAATAAGCCAAAAACTAAAGTTGACCACGTCAGAAAAGAAAATAACGTCCACGAAATCCAAAAGCATAGAATAAGAAAGAAATGTCAATAAAACATTAATTAAATCAAAACCCGTATCTATCATATGCCCCCAATTTGTAACAACATTCACGTCACATGCATCTATTTTATTATTATTATTATTATTATTATTATTATTGCAATTAGTTACTTATTAACTTGAGAAAGCAACATTAAGATAATTAATCCATGCACTCAACTCATATCTAAACACGCAATTATTGAAAATGCTAACAAGTACTGTGAAAACAAAGCTGGATTATACTTTTAATTAGGTATCAATCATCTAAACGTATACGATAAGATATCACAATGATGGTATCGAATATTCATCTAACAAGCAAGATGATTCTGCTAATAGAATATTAACATGAAACAAAATGAACTAGTTATTCAACAACAGAACATGTTAAATTCCATACACCAAACCTTGCTCCAAAGGGATAAAACACATATTTCCTAAAGAGAAAGAATGAACTGACTAAAACGAGAACGAATAATTCAGATGAACTGTAAATTTTTACACGTAGTTAACAGTTCCCAATCCAGTTTTCAACGGGCCCAACTTTTTCGAGTTCCACAGCTAACGATAAAAGTTTATCCTGTTTGTCCAATTGACACGAGACATGAAAATGATGATATAGAATGAAATAATATGAACAAAAGAACGATTCTATAAGTACTTCATAAGTTATGCCAAAAGTAACTCTATTTTTGACACCATTACAACTACTCAGATTCATCTTACAGTAAAAAGAAACTTGTGCATAGTATCATTGACACTGACCTAGTCATAGAAGCGTGAACGACGCCTTCGAGAGCTGCACGACAACATGTAAATTAAATGTCAGGAAAATGAGAAAGAAAATTTGAAGATAGCAATAATCAGAGGGGGTAATTATTGTAATTTAAACAAAATTGCTCTTCGCGATAAAATATTTGTTTAAATTACATTCATTTCTCACTTGTTACAAAATGAATGAAAATAATTCACAATAATTTCTGAAGTCAATATTTCCTTTTAACCTTGAATAGTTGTTCACATCACGAAAAACTAGAGGTGGCAATCGGGTGGGTTGGGTTTGGGTTGGTTCCAAACAGTTCGGTTCTCAAATGGGTTGGGTTTTTAAATGGTTTTGAGATGGAACCAACTCAACCCAAAACGGATCCCGAAGTCAACCCGAAAGGGAACCAAGCCCAACCCGACTCAATATCTTACATTTTGTTCTTTATAATTTAGATTATTGACAAGCGGTTTGGGTCTAACTTGAAATCAGGTGGACCCAACTTGGAACCAAATTGGAACCAATTAGGAACCAAAAATAATTTCTTAGGAACCAACCCAACCCAAACTAGTTTAATTGGGTTGGAACCACGGTTCCGGAACCATTTTGCCACCCCTACGAAAAACCAAACATATAACTAAAGAAGCTTTTTACATAATATACTGAACTTGCTAATACAATGATAACCACACAACAGTGCATTAACTCACCTGTTTTGAGCATTTATTGACCGTGATGTGCCCCGGGCTCTAACAAACTCGTAATCATTCTCATCAGCTCTATAATCTCCATATTCTCCAGATGATACAGAACCCTCATCAGAATTCGAATTATCATAACTCAAACGTTGATTTCCTCGTCTTGTATCACTCACTCTTAATCTCCTTCTATTTCTCGACGCCCTAAAATTATCAAACACCTGATACAATATACACGACGTCCACCAATTCCCCTCGTCACCAGGGAAATCTTCGAAATCATCACCAGAATTATCATCATCCCCATATTCTATTACATAATCACCAAGAACAACGCCACGTGGCACTTCCGAATGGATTGTGCTTAAAACATCTACTATCTCAGACGATTGCTGGAAATTCTCCCAATCAAGCTGGCGGGCAGGATCGATTTTCGAAGGGCGGGCGTGAGGATGCTCTACTTGTGCATGGTTTTGAAGATCCAAATATGTGCCCGTAAACGGGCATTTTTCATCTTCACAAGAACGTTTCTTCTCATCTAAATTCAGACGGGCCTTATCAACAACTATCCATCCGGAAACTTCTCCTCTGCACAACGGGCATGCCGGTTTACCGTCATTTTCAGACACCCCATGTGCTTGTTTGAAGCGGTCGAGACAATTGGAATGAAAATGGTTCGTATCGCATACAAAAGAGCGGCATCCTTTTTCGTATGACGAGCATTGAAGAAGGACAGCATTGTGAGGAAAGTCCAAGCATATAGGACATATGACATTGTCCCAATTCGTATACAACTGGATATCCTCCATCAAAGTTGTATTCAGTCTATTTGAGCCCTCTTCCACCATAAGTTTTCAAAGAGGCTGAAAATTCAAGTTTTCATAAACATGAAGCAGGTATGTTTTACCCTTTTGAGTCAAGAAACCAGAATGAGGCCAGTGAATAAGTGCAACAATTGACATCATAGAACAATAAACGAAAAAACCATCGATCTCATAAAGAAAGCACCTCCACCCTCAAAAAGTAATCATGAACATAAGAGTTTTAAAGAATCAAAACTAAGTAAAACATCTAGGAAAATCATACCGGCCACAGGAAACTCAATACTCATTTTTCTAAATTTGACAACCTTCTTATTGTTAATTTGTTATTCAACTCAAGTTTGGATTAGAAGATACCAAAATACATTTGACAATGACCTGAAATCATATGAATTTTAACGCATATACAATCTCTTTCTTCTGTTTATGACTTTATTCCCTTTTAATCATACATTAGTAACCATGTAACCAGTTAATTCCTAATCCGAACATGGAAACATATGAAGCCTGCTCAAACTATGCCTAATATGACATCAAACTATTTCTCAATGATTCACATGAAAAAAGGGATAAATTCACACAAGCCCGAAAATATTTCCCCCCAAAAGCTCTACGCACAATTTAAAAGCAGAAACAAACCAATTAGTCACATATACTCAAACACATCAGAAGCATATGGTAGTAATCGCTAAAAGAATCAAACGACAACCCAATTTACTATTACCAAAAAGTCAACCAACCCATTTGAGATATGGCCCAAAAAACGATTCCTGAAGAATAAAATGTATACAAGTATGTCGAGAGGTAAGAAAAATAGTGGGAACCTGGTTAAATTAGAGCTGAAAATTGAAATACTGACGAGCTTGAGAGAATGGAAAAGTAAACTAGAGATTATGGGGTCTGCTTTATAAAGCTGTTGAAATTTGATGGTGGGTGAAGGACTTTTCTGTCTTACATAATTTTTTTTCTTTCATTTAATTTGTTTTAGTGGACTAGTAAATGGCAGTACTAATTTTTATTATTGTATACTGTAATCAGTAATGTCACAGTGAATTGTTTTAGCCCATCAACACAATTATATAATTATGTTAATCAAGTTTTCAATTCAACAATTTTTATGTCAATATTTTGCATTTTGAAGTGCCTCAACTTTAAAATTAATTCAATTTAGTTCAATAATTCAGTAAATATAGCACTAAATGACACCATTTCGTACTGATCTAGACCATAATTTATAAAATATTTTCACAAAACGTTAATTATAAATTTGTGAAGCAAGTTAGTTAATTTGTAATAAATTAATAAATCATTATCTATTAATCCATTTTGCACCATTCATAATTATTAGAATGAAAATAAAAATACTGAGAAAAACCTAAATACAAAATGTACATCCTTTTAGTCCACTTTATCAAAATATGACACCTAACACACTACGCAACATCACGAAATATCTAGAAATAAATCAAACAAAAAATTAAAACTATGAATTTGTGGTAAAATAAGAAAGCTAAAAAACTATATCTAAACAAAATGAAAAGATAAAACTCATTCATCATTTGATCTTCGTAGGTGCACCCAATCAATGAAAGTTGTCGATAGAATTCTAATTGAAAGAAATTAAAATTTTAATCAAAGCAATAGATATTGGTAAGAATCCAAGAAGATCTGGTTGGATGAAATTGAAATACAAAATACAAATGTAGGAACATAGAATTTAAGGATAAATATAAAATTATAACCAGATCTAAAACTCAACATAAAAAACCATATAGAGAATGACAAAAAAAGCATTAGGCTAATATCAAAATTACAAATAAACAAATAAAAATTGTTAGAAGAAATCAAATCAAAATAGAAACCATCTAAAGAATAATAATTATGAATACAATATAATAGAATGTATGTCTGTGAGGCATTATGTTTCACGATTCATTTATTCTTGCAAGCTTTAAAAATATATGTTAAATGAGCACCATATTTGATTGCTTAAAATTTTCTTAAGTTCCTAATTTCCTAGTGTGAATAAGCATCTTTACTAAAAAGAAAATCTTTATATAGTAATTAATTAATGATATTTTTTTACCAAAATTTAAATATCATCATTATCATTTCAATTAGAAAAATTGCACGAAGTAATCCGGCTTTACAAATGATGTCCGGTTAATATGGAAATATCAAGTCATTTAAGAGCATGATTATGCATGGAATATTAATCAATTTAGAAAATGGTAATTTTAATCAACTAAGTTATTTATAAATATTAAAATAAATCAAAATTCTAGAAAATTAGAATTGAACTCAAGTGGGTCCCACACCGTTTGATTGATACATAATAAGTTGGAAAGTTTAAGGTGTTGTAAAATTTATAAGCTCGTTCATCATACACTTATAGGATCAAGTAGGGGTGTTCACGAGTCGAGCTGGCTCGCGAGCTTGGCGAGCCGGCTCGAAAATAGCTCGACTTGAGCTCGAGCCTAACGAGTCGAGCTTCCAATCGAGTCGAGCTCGAGGCTGAAATAGCTTGTTCGTCAGCTCACGAGCTGGAATTAAAAATTAATTTTTAATTAATATATATAAAAAATAAATATTTATTCATATATTTTTATATAATATAATATATTATAATAATATATGTATAAATAATAATAATTTTGACATTAATTATAATTATATTTAATAATATATGAATAAATATAAAATTAATAATAATTTTTTAAAAAAATATATTAATTTTTTTTAAAAATTATTATTTTATTTAAAAAAAGTATTATTTTATTAAAAAAAATTATGTTTTGAGCTCGAGCTCGAGCTCGGCTCGGCTCGAGTTTGGCTCGAGCTCGAGCTCGAGCTCACTTTCTGCAGCTCGTCGAGCTCAAGCTCGAGCTCGAGCTCGAATTTTTGGCCTAGCTCGGCTCGAGCTCGAGCTCGTGAACACCCCTAGGATCAAGTCTATTACTGCAAACGATTCATGTTATACAAAACTAAGATCATGTTTCGTTTGGTTGAATTTGTGAGTCAAATTATTTATTAAGATGATTAAGAACTTACAAGCACATAAAAGTGTTTCCGATCATTTTTCTAGAGATCCCAAAACAAGATGTTGTAAGCAAAATTGTTCTTACTAATATATGATCTTTTTTACACAAACATTCGAGGAGCTTATTATTAAAAAAGATCAACCATGTTATAATTTGTTTATTTTACTGTATCATATCATATATATAATTATGTATATTCATGTTTATTGAAATTCTCGGCAATGTTTTATCTATGCTATTGTAATAACTACCATAAAGTTCACAAAGTAATTACATATTTAAACATACCAATATTATATACATATATATTAATTCTCAAAAATAAGAACAACTCCATAAGGAACAATGATTTCTTGCAACTCCTCAAACATCTTTATCTCCAAAAATTTGTTAATATTACTTAAAAACATAATCATCTTCTTCTATTAAAATCAAGAAAGTAAGAGAAGTGCGAGTACGTGCCGTAACCCCTTTTTAATACCGAAGTTGCTTAGTGCTAGCTAATATTTTAAAACATGGACCGCTACTTGAATCAAAAGATTAATAAAGTAAACAGTCATTGATTCGATTGTCAAGTAAACTATGATCCAACATGTGACATCATAATTATTTAATATATTAATTTTATTATATTAATACTATTAGAAAAATATATTTTACATATATGAATTATGATACACATATTTTTTGGATTTTGAATTATATGATTTAAATCCAAATCAAATAATAGGTAGACTAAAAATCTAAAGTAGGAAAGTGTATAGTTTTTATTTGATCATCAAAAATAAAACTTTAAAAAAAGAAAAGAATAATAAGACAAATAAAATTTATTGAGAATGTGCTCTCTTTTACTAAGAAAAAAGGTGTTGAGTTAATGAGGGTTGAGGAGTGAGAGAGACTGAGTGGCTTGACAAAACTGACAATTGACATGGTAATTGGGGACATGGAGTTATGACAGACTATGGCCATTTGCAGGAGTGGCTGAAAATGGACCTCCAAAATTTGAACCAAAATTTTGTCATTATATGTTGGAGTTATTTGGTCACAAAATGATGAACAATATAAAAACATCATAATATTGAGCGAGAACGGATAAAAATATCATGTTGGCCATGTGCTTATTAAATTCAACTTATAATATAACACCTACCTTTATTTATTCTCTTAATTAATTTGCTCATTTTCTAATTGTTTGCTTCTTATTTTATGAAAAGTTTCTAAACTTCTGTTCATTAATTCTCATCTATCACATGTCCCAGATAAATGTGTTTAATTAGATTAATAATATATGTGATCTAATAAAATATTCGTGTATAAATGGCATAATTTTATAAGAATTAATAATATATGTTATCAAATTTATATTCCCATATTTTACACGAGACCTTGTAGGAGCTGACTATATATTACTTTTTTTTTTCTTTTTTCCAGCTCATTTTCAAGCTCCCTCAGTTGATTTGAGAATTATTTTTATGTGTTTGATTTTCTTCTACATGTTATATATAGGCATGTATCACTGTTTGATTGTACTTTTTTTGACCGATTTTCATATTATACCCCTAGGTCAATAATTAATACAGGGGTCAAAAAATAATATATATATAAGCATATATTTTACAAATGTAACATGCAAATTTCTGATAAAATCATAATATTGAAAAATCTTATATATATAGATGGAATATTTTTTTGGAAACTGGAAAGTCACTTCATTCACTAATATATATCAGGTTGTAGACCAATTAAACAATCTTACTTATCATTCGAGTTGTTTAATATTTATTTTCCACCTAGATTTTTCATTATGAGGTATTATGTTTTTAAGAGTATTGTATATGTATATATTATTTTTTATCTCCCTTAATTTTGATAAGAAATGATTGAAACTATTAAATATTGATGGATGTAATATTATGTCTGAACAAGTCAAATAATTTTATCTATGATTTTAAGACGTAAACCTCTAAAATCATTGAAAAATCAATGGTAGAAAAATAATAATATAGTCTCGTGTTATGCATAGTCGCATTCCCAGGATGTTCTTGCAAATCCAAATTTTTACAATGCTTCATGAAAACATTAACAATTTTATGGTATACAACCAAAATAATCGACCCGCCCAGAATTGATAGTAGGGCGGGAATAAATGGCTTTTTGCATTTCTTTATAGTTGGGTTTGCCCCGACAAAATAACCTTCAAACAAGATGTATGTGCTCCTTGCAGCAGCTTTGATAGCAAAAAGGGTAAGCTTTTGGTTTTTCAACTGAATAAGTTGTTCGTTTTCCGAGGTTCCATTTCTCAACTGAATAAGTTGATCGTTTTTCGAGGTTCCGTTCTCAATAATTGACATTGTTAATATACATAACACGTTAGTAATTAAAAACAATAGGGCACTACATGTTAAAAACAATAGGGCACTACCTTCTGCAGGCGGTGCAGCTGGTGCAGCCGGTGGGATTTTGGTGATTCCTTGACCACCTGTGCTACTAGACCCAGCAGCTCCGTGCGTCGGGCTTATCGCATTAGCTTGATCCCTCATAGTTGTTATAGAACAAAACTGTACGGTTTCATCATTTGGGAATCTATTCATTTAAAAAATTTAATTTAACAACATTGAATTTAAAAATAATAAAATACATGCCATAAAAACTTACCTGTCAATGAACCATTTTGCATCAGACCCGAAAATCCATACTCTTAAATTTGGACCCGACAAGTCCATTGTCCAAATTTAAGAGTATGGCTTGTCGGGTCTGATGAAACATGGTACATTTAAAGGTAAATTTTTAGGGCATATAATTTTATTATTTTTAAATTCATTGTTGTCTAAATTAAAATTTTTAAATGAATAGATTCGCAAATGAGGAAACCATACAGATTTGTTTTATAACAACTCTGAGTGATCAAGCTAATGCGATAAGCCCGACGCATGGAGCGACTGGGTCTAGTAGCACAGGTGGTCAAGGAATCACCAAAATCCCACCGGCTGCACCAGCTGCACCGCCTGCAGAAGGTAGTGCCCTATTATTTTTAACATGTAGTGCCCTATTGTTTTTAATTACTAACGTGTTATGTATGTTAACAACGTCAATTATTGAGAACGGAACCTCAGAAAATGATCAACTTATTCAGTTGAGAAATGGAACCTCGGAAAACGAACAACTTATTCAGTTGAGAAACCAAAGGCTTACCCTTTTTGCTATCAAAGCTGCTGCAAGGAGCACATACATCTTGTTTGAAGGTTATTTTGTCGGGGCAAACCCAACTATAAAGAAATGCAAAAAGCCATTTATTCCCGCCCTACTATCAATCCTGGGCGGGTCGATTATTTTGGTTGTATACCATAAAATTGTTAATGTTTTCATGAAGCATTGTAAAAATTTGGATTTACAAGAACATCCTGGGAATGAGACTATGCGGATTTACAAGAACATCCTGGGAATGAGACTATGCGACTATGCGTAACACGAGACTATATTATTATTTTTCTACCAATGATTTTCATCGGGCAAAAAGGAGAATTGCAAGTTAGGTTGGTTGTATTAAATAATAGGTTTTCTTAAATAGAATGATTATAGTGATTGATATTTATAAAGGAGTTTGAGAAAATAAAGTTGAAAAACAATAAATTTGTAATATAAAAGTTTAAAATTTGATATCAAATACATAAACAAACAAGACCTAAGATACCCATCCTCAAACTAGTTATTAGAAAATGTTCTTATATACTATATCATATTTGTACGTATAAATATAAGAAACTTTTAAATTTTATTTTGCTCTGGACATGGACCTTTTTATCAACGCTTAGGTCTCCCTCCCGGAGTTATTAATTAATAAAACTGAATTTAGACACCAATAGTCTTTAATTATTATAATATTATTTAAATTAGTGACCCATTTTATGATCCTTGGACTTTGAATATCTACAAAATATTCTATTTAACAATTTGATTTCAGTTCTTTTATTTATAAAGATTAGATGGTATTATATATATATATATATATATATATATATAAGCGAGAAAGTACGCACCTCTTCGTCGGTGATGCATTGGATTGCAGTCCTTTTCCCCCTCGAAATAAAACTGAATTTATACACCAATAATACTGTTGCTAGTGCCAAATAACCTCCCAAGACAACTCCAGTTGCGAAAATCTTTCAGTTTCCAGCTGTCTGGTACTGGAGATGGCTTAACTCGATCCTTGGATATTGTCATGATCGTCCCTGGATTTGTACAACATCCGAATCAAGTGTTTAGAATAAGTTTAACTAGTGCAATTTGGAGTTAAAGATTTTTTAAGATGGTTTCGATTGAAGGATTTGAGAGCTAAGAATTTCATATTAATTCATGAATTGAACTCACCTTCATTCAGGATAGCAATGATTAGAACCATGAACGGAGCAAAGTCGAATTTCCATATCAAAGCAATAAGCATGAATCCAAACTGCAAGTCAAAAGATATACATAAACATTCATATTCTGCAATTAGAATAAGCTACAGATGAACTTAAGAACTTTTACAAGTGTTCCTGAACACTCACCACTATACGGATTGTAATCGAGACAGCATATATCTGTAAGCACACAAAAAAATATAGAAAAATTAAAAAAAATTCAATTAGGCTAAAATGTTAAGGTTAAAAAAGACAAGTTTACTCACAATGTAATTTTTCATCCTCTGGAAAATAGCCCGGCTTGTAAGAACTGCACTTATAATAACGCTCAGTCCGGGCTCGGTTAAGACAATAGGATGCGCCTCTAGCGGCATCAGTTGCATCAGCAACGGCAATTCCAATATCAGCCTTTTTCAGAGCAGGAGCATCGTTCACACCATCACCAGTCATACCACATATGTGCTTTCTTTCTTGAAGTCTCTTCACAATTTCATACTTGTGTTCTAAAATCCATACAAGAAAAAGAAATGGATTACAGTGTTGAGAGATTATTTCTTGAAGTCATGTTTTGAATCAAACTTTAATCTTTCTTATATAGCAGAATTTCCACCTAACCTCACTCTTCTCATTTCCCACCTACCACATCATTCTCCCAAATATAGAAGCAAATATTTTTTTATCAAAAAGCAATACTGATACATTCCTCAATTGAACAATAATAATAAATTAGAGACATTAATTAAATACCCACCCCACCCAAAATTCAATGTAATTGTACTACTATTATCCCACTAACCAAACTTATATAAATAAGAAAAAATGCTTGTTCGGCATTTACACCATTTTATATTAATAATTAGCATGAACCCTCATTTTAATTTATATAGTATTTAAATACAAATTCATCTTTTTTTAAGTTGGATTGAAGTTTTGTGGTGTATGAATTTTTAGTTTATTATTATTGGAGAAATGATAAGTATCCAATAATTGTATTTATTTTATTAAATGATGGCCATGCCATCTTTTAGTTTCTTTCACATTAACATGCCCTGAAAATGTTTGACAAAGTCATATTATATTTTTGTTTCATTTGATTTCTAATCTCATCTATTTCCTAATAACAAGAAAATAAATATAAACTAAAAACATGAAAAACTCAAAATAATCCAACAGAATCAAACATGCATACAACAAAATCAAATGGTACAGATCCCTTTGTACAGGAGATCCAACAGAATCAAATGGTACATGATCCCCTAGTATAGGATCCCAACAGAATCAAATGGTATATCTTTAACAATCATGGATAAAAGAGTATTCTATTAAAAATTAGAATTAGGTCGTATATATTATACCCACCAATATATAATTAAATAGACTCATCAATATACGTTTTATTATATGTAGATGACCTAGTTGATTAATAATAGTTTTCGTGTACATGCATATATTCATTCTATGTTTTCAATTTTATTTGCGTAATCAATAGTTACATGATGAAGATGCGTAGGATAAAGCAAATATTAGCGAAATTAGGAGAAGGTAATTCGAATAAAGAAATTCTGGAGAAATTGATAAATCACGATGGTGATATAGAGAATCTGATGAGAGTGATGGAAGAAGCTTTCATAACAAAGTCTCAAATATCCGCCATTGAAGCCACTTTAAAATCTCAACTATCCGCCATGGAAGTCACCTTCAAATCTCAAATATCCGCCATGGAAGCTACCTCAAAAGCTCAAATATCCGCCATGGAAGCCACCTTAAAATCTCAAATATCCCAAACTCAGGTATTTTCTTCCTTTAATTAATAATGCAGTCACCATAGCTGTATCATCAATCTATTTTTCATATATATATTTATATATATATATATATTTCAGCAAACGCCAGATAGAAGAACTGAAAGTAGTACAAATTCGAGTGTTTTGAAGTCTAATGGTGAAAGATTACCAAAAAATAGACTTTTGTTTATGGCTACAATCAGAGACTCAACACGTTATTCATACAGCATTCGTGTTATGGTTAGATCAAATCCAAGTAACAAATACGAGGTTGTAATTCCCTTTCTACTTCGTGAATACGAAGATCCATCACGACCATCTTTGAATATTCCAGTTGGAAGGTAAAATTATTAAAATTTCTCGCACTAATTATAATACTACTAACAATATTTAGTTTAATGATATAACGATTTTTGATTTAGAGTCGATCGAAGCAAAGGTGAATGAATACAAAGACAACATCATACGTACGAGAATCCAACATTTGAAATCAAATGGCCTTCAAAAGTTGGTCAATTGTTAGGTGTTGAATCGGAAAGATGAAAATTGGTTAAATAATTACGTATCGTATGCATGGAGTTTTTGATGTTTTAGTTTATGAATATTTTCTTATTGGCGACGATTTTTATTTTTTTTTAGTGAATTTTTTATAAGGGTCTACTTGTTTTTTCTTGATACATATATGTCTGGATAATAATAATAGTATAAATGAAAAGCCCTCTTTATATTTTTTTTGGTGTGTTTAAATATGTGTAATTACTTAGTTTTAGTTTTTGTTCTTTAATCTACCCTCTTGTGCCCGAGTTCTAAACTTCTTGCATTTTATAAATATCACATCAAATATTCTTTAGCAAGCTTAGAATATATAAGCGAGTTTGGATGGGATGTTATTTTCAAATTCCCATTGTTCTTTACAAAGTATGAGAATTTATTTTAAAAAGCCTATACTACAAAATTAAAAATCAACAACTTCTTAAGCTGAAAGTACGCACCTCTTCGTTGCTAGGCTCTTCTTCTCAACACGGTGTGCCTATTCCTCTTCTCCAGCCCGCCACACCATAAATATTTGGAGTAAAAGAAATTAATCAGTATATATTTATAAATTAACCATTCAGTGCAATATTAACATTTTTTTTTTGACATTACCGAACTTTTTTTGTTTTTAGACAAAAAAGGGGTATGAAATTAATGCAAGATTAGAATGATTAGCAACAAGTATGATGAAGCTGCAGAAAAACATGACAAGAAATTACCTTTCCATCATATTAGATAGAACTTCTGGTCTGGATCTACATAAACAGCTAATGATGGCCTTGAATGAAGCTGTTATATATATAGCTACTGTCTTAAATTCACCAAAAACTAATATTACCAAAATTAAAGCTCAAGTGATTTATGATTTATGATTTCTGTTCTGTTTGTTTGGGGGAGATATATATATAGAGAGAGAGAGAGAGACTAGGGATAAGAGCAAGGTGTGTGTGTTAAAGTTTGTTGAGAGTTGGTCAAGTCTTGTCATATAAAAGTAATGATAGTAGGACCACCTGGAAATACATGAATGGGTTCTATTAAGAATTTATTAGTATCACACAAATATTTTATATCAAAAAAAGATATATCACACAAATATGAAAATCCCTGGTATTCAATGGGAGTCTGAACTCTGAATTTTGGGTGGAGTAATATGTTATATTTAATATCTTTCAAAGTAGGAAGGATTTTTTTTTTTGATAAAAAAAATTGTCCTGGAACTTATTGGACACATACTAAACACATTTGATGACATGGAAAATAAGAAATGTTATTTGGCATGTACACCATCTTATATTGATAATTATCATGAACCCTCATTTTAATTTATATAGTATTTATATACAAATTCATCCTTTTTAGTTGGATTAAAGTTTTGTGGTGCATAAATTTTTAGTTTATTCTTATTCGATAAATAAGAAGTATCTATTTATTTTATTAAATGGTGATCATCTTTTAGTTTCTTTCACATTAACATGTCCTGAAATTGTTTGACAAATTCATACTATATTTCTTCTTTCATTTGATTTCTTATCTCATCTATTTTCTAATAGTAAGAAAATAAATATAAACTAAAAAAATGAAAAACCAAATCTGGTATTAATCCAATAGAATCAAATGGTACAGGATCGGATCCTGTACCCAGGATCCCTTTTTGTGAAATATTTGCTTCAGACTGAGGTGAAATAGTCGCTATTGTAGTAGGTGAAAATTGGTGGGAGCGTGTATAGGGTTAGGTGGAAATGGGGCTGGCTATATAAGGAAATGTGTATCTTCTCTTTTGGTTATAAAAGTTAAAAATTCACTATACAAATTATGAAATTATATAACATATTGATTTACCTTCTAGCTTAATACGAGACCCATATAAATAACTGGGATGTTGATAGAAAAGTGGTCTTAACTAAATTTTAATGAATTTTCTAAATTATAATAAAATTACACAAAAGTATTCGAGATATAATTAAAATATGTAGTTTTAATTTTTAATGTTTTGATCTACTCGAAAGCTATGTTTCCAAGTAGATTCATGTTGGTTTAATTATTGTTCTACTTGGAGAAATCGGTTTCGAGTTGATCAAAAATTTAAAAGTTAAATAGTATAGTTTAGAAAATTTATTGAAGTTTACACATTTTTTAAGGAGCTTCTCTATCATCATTTCATTTGTGTAGGTTGGATGGCTAGTATTCACTCAAAAGTTTAATTTCATTAGTTATTGTTTATGATATATAATTTTATAATCTGTATATTTATTGTGAACTAATAATTTTTCAAAATTTAAATGAACAGATACATGGCCGAATGATCAACTAGGTAGCATATTTTAGTATAGCTAGCTAGGGCATGTTCATGGGACTTGAAATAGTGAACAAGAATGAGATATAACACTTTGGTACTACAACATAAAGCATCGGTTCATAACCAATTGGAGGTTATATCTATCACATTTAGATCCCAAGTTTTGATAGAGGCTTGAGGAAAAGCTCATATACCAATTGAAACTTATATGAAGGGATTTATAATTAACTTATATGAATCTTATTATAATTTTATTTATAATTATCTTGAAGCCTTCTAAGAAAAATTTCATCTAGAAATATCGAATCAAGTATATTGCAATTTTTTAAGAAAAGAAGTATATTGTCATTCGTAAATACGTATGTAAAGTGAAGTAAGAATCGATCATCAATGTCTGTTATACCCTATTTTAATAGTGTTGTAGTGTGTCAAAAACAGATTGTCATTACGAGCTTTTGGTAGAGTTTAAGGACTTTTACTGATATATATGTAATTAGAACTCGAGCCGAATACAAGAATGATGGGGGTTAATTATACAAGAATGATGGGGGTTAAATATCCGCCATTGATTATGGCAGTACGAATTTCTCCTCTCGACTCAGTTTGACTCTCTTAATGTGAGTTTTTAATCTTCTTAAAATTCAAAATAAATATGACTTATGAAATATTCTTTTCCGACACATTTTTGATGTTGTCTTGGCATGTTCATGGAGTCGATCGAAGCAAAGGCGAATGAATACAAAGACACCATCTTACGTACGAGAAATCAAATGGCCTTCAACATTTTAATGTTTTAGTTTATGATTATGTTCTTATTGGCTACTCACAATTTTTATCATAGTAAGTAAAATTGTTGCCTGAACTTTTTACAAGGGTCTATTTGTTTTTTCTTGATTCATATATGTCTGGATAATAATAGTATAAATAAAAAGCCCTTATTTATATTTTTTTATACTTTATGATAGTTTTTGTTCATTAATCTCCTTGGGCCCTAGTTCTCAACTTCTTGCTTCGTATAAATATCACCTCAAAAAAAAAAAAAGCAAGCTTAGAACGCATAATTACGCGTAGATTGGTTTAATTTCAAGTTCTCATTTTTCATTAAAAAGTAGAGAATTTATTTTAAAAAGCCTATACAAGAAAATTAAAAAAACAATTGACTTTTTAACACTTTGGACATATCTTAGTAACAAAAACTTTCATATTTTTAAGATCTAACATATTTATCATGTCATCATTAAAACATCTTATATGACAAATTATGTTATTTGAAATAAATTTTGAAGTGATTGAAATTTTTATACAAAAAAAAATATATATATATATAATATATATATTCGATTTGAATCAAATTTTCGATTGTCAATTTCTCGATTGAAGGGGATAATGAGAAATTGGTTGGCTTGAAGGATACACTATTTTTCACTTTGATCGATAGTGAAAGGATCTAATGGACAGTTTTGCAGTGAAATACAAGTTTAGTGGTTCTATAATTATGAACACCACGTCGCTATTGCTAGCCCACGATTGCAATCTTCATTTTATTCCAACTATATAAGAATATGGTCCATGGCATATATTCTTCATGTTCCCAGTATAATTATATTGGAGTATCGCCTCTATTGCACATGGTCCAATAAAAAAAATGGTGCTTTATTTCAATAAGTAAATATTATTTCCAAAAAAAAATGCAATATACTTAATCCGATATTTCTAGATGAAAATATTATTTGAAGGATTTCAGGATAATTATAAATAAAATTATAATAATATTCATAAAAGTTAATTATAAATCCGTTCGGAAGATTATAATTAAATCACAAGTTTCAATTGAATATGAGCTTTTCTTCAAGTCTCTATCAAAACTTGCCTCCAATTAGTTATGAACCGATGCTTTATGTTGTAGTACCAAAGTGTTATCTCATTCTTGTTCACTATTTTATGTCCCATGAACATGGCCTAGTTTTCATGAGTGTCACTTTTTTATTTCCATTTTGCATCATTTTCATATTGAGTTTAATCAAATCGATCTATTTTATATACAATTTAATTGTTCTGATAAAAATACTCTCATTGATGAAGTATAACAAAACGATTCCATTTAACACGATTTATAAAATTATCAAACAAATCGACCATACAAAAAAAAATCAGTACTTTCTTTGTGTTATAATATATATAAATATAATTATCACTTAATTTCGGGGCCCAAATTATATATGTCTCATAATTCATGAACCAGGGTTTGCTCCATCAATAGTGTTACTTTTAGACTAAGTGAATTTTTTTTTCTCATTTTGAATTTATTAACTAGTGATAGACTAATTATTTAATTTTATTCCTTAAATTTATATTATCAATCATATTCTTTACTCCACTAAAGTGAATGATTCTCAAAGAGCCACGATTCATATTCTAATAGACTCAGATTATTTAATATTAATGTCAATGAAATTTAACTTGGTATGTGTATAAAAAATTTCTAGTAAAAGAAAAGAGCAAACAAATATTCACATGCTTGTGATAGATAGATATATAATGTGGAGATTGGAAGATGCATGTGAATTTCATCAAAAAGTTGCAATTAAAGTTTATGATCAAAATGTCCAAACCCATGCTTCTCATGAAACGATCATGTCTTGATAAATAGAAAATATTGATTCTTCTATTTCATTTTGATATTTTATTTTTTTGGGTTTTTATATACACTTAAATATATATATATATATATATATATATATATATATATATATAATTTGTGTAATACTTTCAAATACTGAATAATTTTAAGATGTTGCGTACATCACAACCTTGTTTACATAATAATGAAAATTTATATATATATATATTTTTGTGAATCTTACACTACACAAAAGGTGAACAAAAAGTTTTATATTCACTCTACCATGTACATCAAGTAGGGAAATTGGTGGGAAATGGGGGGAAATAAAAATGAGTGATTTAGTAGGATGGGAATTTGGCAGGGAAATTGTGAAGTAGGGAATTTTTCACTTGAAGGAATTGGTAGGGAAATTAGTTTTTGGGGCCCACTTTAATTAAAAAAAAAACAAAAACAAAAAGGCATCAAATGGAATGCTGCCATGTGTCACATCTTTATTTCTTTTTCTCCTTTTTCTAAATTAATTTTTTATTATTAAATATGCAAAATTAAAATAAAAAAAATCATCATTTTTTTTTTCGAACTCTATAAATAGAGACTAAGTTTGTGTCATTTGGACACCAAATTTTTTTAGAAGTTTTTACTCCATATTTTCTTTTCAATTTTCAATTTAAAAGTTTAACCTTCAATTTCCTTCATGGATCCTAGAAAAAACTACAATTTTCCTCAAAATTACAACTTTCCAAATCTCCCTATGAATCCTAATATGCAACCCAAAACATGGGGATGCAACCTAGATTTCAAATTTTCTAAGTTTATCGATGTTTGTTGTGTTTTTCTTGTACGTTTTCAATAATTTCTGAGTGTTCGGTTTATTATTTGTTCAATAATGTACTTTGTTTATCTTTTTATTAATATTTTCTTGTACGTTTTCAATAATTTCAAAATTAATATTTTATAAAAAATAAATATTTTAAATATTTAATTAATAAATATAATTATAAAATTAATTTTTATTAAAATTAATTGTAAGTATAAAATTAATTATTAAAATTAGTGATGTGGATGAAAGAGAAAGTAAAAAAAAACTTTAATTAACTAGCTGCTGTGGAGTTGAAAGGAATGTGATAGGGAATGTGGTAAGCAATCTGATGTGGCAGAGAATAGAAGGTGAAAAATTCCCTACATGATATGGCCTAAAATTTGGTCTCTAAAGTGAAATTGAAAAAATAGAGTAATTATAAAGGAATAGAATTTTGCGATGATTGCCCAAGTAGAATGAATAATAACTGCCTCCAATTCGAGTTGTTTTTTATGTCACTATTTTCAAAAAATCTTATATATCGTTACAATTTCGATAGAGTAATCTTGAAGTTTTAAATTTTGAAGATATATATATAAAAAGAATTAATTTTTTTTTTGTTGCCTTCTTGTATTTGAGTCCATCCAATTTTTCTCCTTTACTTGCCAACCATCCTTTTCTTTTTCTTATCTAGGAAATTCTTATCCAAGTACATTTTATGCTCGAATCATGAACACTAACTTTTGTTGCCCCCAACTTCAATCAGTGTCACCAAATTGAAATTTTTGGTACAATTTATTCGTGTACGATAAATTTTATATGGATCACATTACATAAATAAATTTTTTCAATTATCTCATGACTTAGGGTTTTCGAGAAATTTTATAAAACGTAAGTAGGAACTTGTAGTAAAAGACATTAAGAATATTTCGAAGTTGTTGTAGAGGTAATGTCAATGGAACATTAAGAGTAGTCATATTTTTATTCATAGAAATCGTGTTTTCTTTAGTGATATCTTCAATTATTAGATGGAATCTATACCTAATTCAATTAATTTGAAGTACTAGATAAGGGATTGAAGAATATAAGAAAATGTGATGATTTACTACCCATAAAATATCTTTTTAAGCAAAGTGACAATGAGAAAATATATAGGTTGTTAATAAATTTACTAAAATTTGATTGTATATGAGTTTCATTTGATGACAATTATAAGCCTTGTTTTTAGTTTGAATTGTGAGTCAACATGCCACAAAATACTTGAAAATATTTAAAAGCAATTATTATTCATCTATCCATCAATTTTAATATTATTCGGATTTAGCTTTGAAATTTTCACCTTTTGACAAAAAAGAAATTATTAGTCATTCAACAAAAATGGTTGGCACTTTTGACCTTTTAAATATCAAGCTTCATGATGTACTTCGTCAAAAAATTGCAAAAGATGAGAGATATGGAAGAATTTTGTTTCTAAACAAATTTAAGAAGATGGCATCAATTTTGTTATCAAGTTATTAATATATAAACGAATTTGAATCGTCAATTGCAAAAGTAGGCTGCCGTTTTTTATTTCATTTCACAAGCTCATGCATATTTAATAAGTGAATAATGTATTTTCTTAAATATAAAATTGATATGACTACTATATATTTCTTGTGGTCGAAGAGTATCATGAAATATAAAATAAAATATATAAAATTTGAAATACAAATAAACCCATGGATAACAATTTATGTTGGTTGGAATATTTTACAACATTTTCACTTTTATTAAACATGTTGAGTTATGTAGCCTGAAGGACTGTATAATCGGGCCATAACTTGAAGGTATTTTAGTCTTTACGGAATCCTTTTGTTATTAGGGTTACGCACTTAGTATAAATAGTCATATTCTCATTGTAATCTTATTATTCGTAATATAGTGAAAATCCCTGGCTTGGCAGTGCCCCAGGCGTAGTCAAATTCATTTGACGAACTGGGTAAACAATTCGTGTGTCTTTTATTATTGTTCTTTTCTTTCGTGCGAATATCATTGGTATCATATTCCTAACAAAATATAGTAAGAATGAATATTTATTTCCCATATAATCTCTTTCTACTCTCAAAAGTCTCCTAATTATTAATTAAAAATAATAAAAAGGGAGAACAAAGAAAAAAAAAGAAAAAAAAAATACAGAGGAAAACCAATGTAAGACTTTCTAAATAGTGCCAAAAATTAAAAGAGATCCTCAAAATAAATTATGGATCATCCACATCCCCATTAAGTCCAAGGGCATAAAGTGCAAATATTCGGTCCCACACGTGCCTTTCTAGACCATGCAGATTTGCACTAACATTCATTCAAGTTTATCAAGTTATAAATAATTGTACAATTGTAACTCAATTGTATTTGATTCGAAAAAGAATTCGATTCGAGTAACTTGATTTTAACACATTTTGCCAGTTGAATTGAGTGAAAATCAATCTTTTAAACTCGATCAAACATAAAAAGTGTCCAAGTTTGTATGTGAAAAAAAAAACTCAAACTATGATGTATTGGTCTTAGTCACTAGCTTGAGATTTCGTAATTTATAGGTTATAGGTTATTGAATTATATTTTTACTTATATAATAAACTTTTTTTTTTCTTATAAGATAGTAATAGAAATTACACATATTAATAATTATTTTTTATTTAGGTCAGATTTTTGGTCGAAGTAAATTAAACCAAACGACTCAAAATAATAACCCAACGGTTTTAAGCAATATCATATATTATACTCGGTATGATCAAACTACCTACATATCTTTATTTATATCAAGTCTTCGAAGTTCAAAATAAATATCTACACTTATGTAGAGTTGTATTTAAATCGGTAGACCTAAATTAGTGGAGTCATTCTCTTAAGTCTATGGAGTAGATACAAGCTATTGTGGTTGAATGCGAATATAATGAATACTTCTCCCAATCTAACCATGTCTATTGCGAACAATAATGTTATTTATAGGAATAATAATTTTTATTGGGATACGATTTTCTATTTTAAATAACTATTTTATCTACTATTCCACATATTTAAATTTTCGATACGTATAATTATAAATACAATTATTAAAAAATATTTAACTGTGTGTAAATATTTTTAAAAAGAGTAATGATATATACCACCGTTTTCATACCACCGATTTTTCACTCCTTCTATTATTAGTAAACAATCATTTGGTTTAATTAATTCAATTGAATTTAATACATTCATACTTTCTAAATCAAGGGGAGGTGAAAAATCGGTGGTATGAAAACGGTGGTATATAGCATTACTCTTTTAAAAAAGTATACCCACCCACACACCACCTGTCAACAGAAAACATAAATAAAATTTTCCTCTCCATAAAGCCCCAGCCTCATTTTCCACACACAAAAAAAGTATTTATTTTTCTCAGTTCAATTAAATATCGTCACTATTTCCTCTCTATATATATCTCACCCTTATTTTCTGCCCTTTACATACAAAAAAAGAATTTAAAAAAAAAGAAAAAAAAAGACATGATTTTTGATCAGTAACTCTTCGTCTTCTTGAAGCCCTTCTCTGGTTAATTAAAAAGCTTCAGTTTTTTTCTCTTTTTGAGCCTTACAATATGGGCAGCACTAAGGGTATCAGTCTTGAAGAAATTAAAAATGAAGCCGTTGATTTGGTTTGTACTTATATATTTCTTTTTATTTATGGTTACGTTAATATGCATGCTGATAATATTTTTTTCTTTTATTTTGTGTATTTTGGTTCTATGAAAATTATGGGTTTTATGAGTTTCAATGCATGCGTTTTTGCGTTTATTTATTATATTCTCTGCTATGTATGTATTTCCCATGTTTTGAAAATGAGAATTTTTTAAATTCTTAACTGTTCTTTTTTTCATATTTCTTCGACCCATATTAAGGGACGTTAAACAATTAATTTATTTTTTTAAAAAACAATTATAACTTTCTCCTACTTTCTTATGAATTTTTCAATTTAATTTTTAGTTTGATTTTTATGGTTATTTTCTTGAACAAGAGTACTGGTCTGTAGAATTAAGTTTATCTCTTGTTTAAGATCTCAATTACACTTGTCTTAGTATCTATTACATGATTCAAATAATTTAATCAAATTTTATGTTGTAGACAATACTATGATCATGTGTTGTAATGAAATTTATGAGTAAAATGAAATAATCGATATTCTTAAAAGAAAAACGTATATGATTCTTCTTTTTGGTGATTCTCCAATTATATTCTTAATATATATGTATTTAAAATTCATATTTTTCAACAATAAAACATCCGATTCTAATTAGCTATATTTTTGTTACCTATATTGTGCTTAAATTCTAAGCAAAAAATTTGTTGGGTTGCAAGATTTTACTTTTTCTAGTGAGTAGGAAAAAGTCACGTCGAATAAGTTGTAGAATTAAATGTTTTTCCTATCTTTAGGTTCGCATGATAATTATCTCCTTGAGAAAGATTTGGAAGCTATTAGCTATAATAGCAACTAATGATTCTTGAAACTATTTAAATAAGATTTTTCCTTATTTCTTTTAATTATCATTATATTTATAACTAGATTTCATTTCACATAAAAGGGTGGGCATAAAGTTTTTTTCCATGAATTTTTAGTAATTGTTCACACTTTTTTTACCTTCTATGTGACACTCATAAATTGGTTAAACTGTATATTTCAAATAAATTTGTTGTTATTAGTCAATTTCTTTTATTCAAAAGTGATCACATGCATATTGCCACAACCATGCTTTTGTCTTTTCAAAGGCAGTTGAGAAGGTGATGTAGGAAAAAGAAGAATACTTTTTGACTTAACAGATTACATATGTTATCTTTACCTCAATTGTGTTTTTCGAATTTTGTGATTTTTCAAAAGAGGTTAAAAAGGAGCTTTTATTTAATCACATAAAACAAGTTTTAATTAATTAATTTATTATATCAGATTTACCATACTTGATTGAGTGCCAATAGTTACAGACTATAGTTACTTAATGTTCTTAGACTGTAATATGTTCACAGTGCTCTAATCTTTTGTCCAGTTTAAAAAATGCCGTTTTTCGATTTGAACCTTAAAGAAACTATATTTCACCGAGTATTAAACGAAAATGTTCTTTCATAATGTGTATCGAATATACAGGAAAGAATTCCGGTCGAAGAAGTTTTCGAGCAACTAAAATGTACAGAACAAGGTCTGTCATCAGAGGAAGGAGAGAACAGGCTGAGAATATTTGGTCCAAACAAATTGGAAGAGAAAAAGGTATAAAGATCGAATCTTTTTACGAATTTACGCCTAAATATGATTATTAAACGAATATTCATATCTAAAGATTTAATCTTTTTCTCATCAGGAAAGCAAAATCCTCAAGTTTTTAGGCTTCATGTGGAACCCCTTATCATGGGTTATGGAGGCTGCAGCTTTAATGGCTATAGTCCTCGCAAATGGCGATGGACGGCCCCCCGATTGGCAAGACTTTGTCGGCATTGTCGCCTTATTATTCATCAACTCCACTATCAGCTTTATCGAAGAAAATAACGCGGGCAATGCTGCACAAGCTCTTATGGCTGGTCTTGCACCTAAAACCAAGGTCATAATCGAAAAAAAAATTAATCTTTTGATAGTAAATGTGCTTTGTTTTTGATATTTGATATAGGGAAATACCTCGTAGAAGACATAGCCCCTATACGAGATTCGTAAATCGTAACCCTACGACCTGTATATTGAACTTTGCGCTAATTGCACAGAAACCCCAAATTAAGATATACTTATTTGCAAAACACTATTAAACCCGCGTGTTTTTAAATGACTGGGGTCAAATATGGTCATGACCCGATTAATTTGGAACACTCATCTATGGACACGTGTAGGACATCCCACATGTCACTTAACCGTCCGTACAACATGTACAGTTCTATAAATAGCGGCCATTAATGATATGAACAAGACTTTTGGCTGGCTGATATGAACAGTACATCCGTATTAATTAGTACGATGTGACAGTACGTTCACATCTCTATTATCGAGTTAAGAATCTCATATATGACCATACTTAATATATTGAACTACGTTTAGACTTGATCCTAATAGAAATGTACGTAGGTAGCTCAGTGAACCAGTATATATCTGTTCTACGAACCAGTTGGGTCTAATAGCTTGATTTGGCCTATATATATTTTACGAGCTAAATCAATATTGAGTGTTGATTTACAATGTAGGTTTTGAGAGACGGTCGATGGAGTGAGCAAGATGCAGCTATTCTTGTTCCCGGAGACATTATAAGCATAAAGCTAGGCGATATCATTCCGGCCGATGCTCGGCTTCTCGAGGGCGATCCCTTAAAAGTTGACCAATCTGCCCTCACCGGAGAATCTCTTGCCGTCACGAAAAACCCTTCTGACGAGGTTTTCTCAGGGTCCACGTGCAAACAGGGCGAGATCGAGGCCGTTGTAATAGCGACCGGCGTTCACACTTTCTTCGGTAAGGCTGCTCATCTCGTGGACAGCACAAACCAGGTTGGACACTTCCAGAAGGTTCTTACAGCTATAGGAAACTTCTGCATATGCTCGATTTTCGTCGGGATTGTAATAGAGATCGTAGTGATGTACCCGATACAGCACAGGCGGTATAGGGACGGAATCGACAATTTGCTGGTTTTATTGATTGGAGGTATTCCTATTGCTATGCCGACAGTTTTGTCTGTGACGATGGCTATCGGGTCCCACAGGCTGTCTCAGCAGGGAGCGATCACTAAACGAATGACGGCTATAGAGGAAATGGCGGGCATGGATGTTTTGTGTAGTGATAAAACGGGAACACTGACGTTGAATAAGCTTACCGTTGATAAGAGCCTGATAGAGGTGTTTGTGAAGGGAATGGATAAAGAACAGGTCATTTTGCTTGCTGCACGGGCCTCGAGAACTGAAAATCAGGACGCGATTGATGCTGCTATTGTAGGAATGCTTGCTGATCCAAAAGAGGTATATATATATATCCATTTGTAGATAAGAAATTTGGTAGATAAGATGTTTATTTTAGAAGTTTATTAGCTCTTGGGCTATTTATTTTAAGAACTTATAAGAGCACTCACAATGGTAAGCCCTTACTCAAGGGATTTTCACATTTTTCCATATGCCAAGTCATCTCCCTCCAAAATAAAAAGCCCCATAAATTTTCACCTACAATGGTAAAGCCCTTCTTTTGGACCCACAATGCCACATGTCATTTTCCACCATGTATTATTTTAAATTTAATAATATATATAAATAACTATGAAAATATTATTATCATAAAAAATATAATATATTTGTATACATTATTGTAAACTTAATTTAATTATTATTATTATTTATTTAATATAATTTTATTATTATTCTTAAAGAATAAATAGAATTTATTATAGGAATTGTTATTTTAGTGAAAAAAAAGTATAGACAAAAATTATAATTTTTTTAAAAAAAAAACGAATTATAAAAAATAATAGTGTAATGGGAGTATATATAAATAAAATTTCTTATAATTAAAAAATAAAAAATAATAATAAATTGGGACTAATTGCATGTGCAAAAATTAATTGCACATTTTGTAATTAAAAATAGAAACAAAAAAATATAAATTAAATTTAAAAAATAATGCTGACTCAGCATTTAAATGCTGAGTCAGCGTATTTTGGAGGGGCTGCTTAGGAGCAGCCCCTTGAGAGGGGCTTTTCAGGAGCAGCCCCTCAAAATCCCCCCAAAATCCCCATTGCAACTAAAAAGCCCCATGAAAAGCCCCATGAAAATCCCGAGTGCTCTAAGTTGTTTTACTAAGATGTTAAATTTGAACTATGTTTTCTTTTACTGTTTACTTTTTCTTTTGATTTCACAGGCAAGAGCTGGTATAAGAGAGGTACATTTTCTACCTTTCAACCCGGTCGATAAGAGGACTGCATTAACGTACATAGACTCCAACGGAAACTGGCATCGTGCCAGCAAAGGTGCCCCCGAGCAGGTATATTTTTCTTTTTATAACACAAAATAATAGACAAATGTAAATTGTAATATAAAACATTTTGAGTAATAACTATTGGCTTAATTTCCCCTAAATAGATACTGGCACTGTGTAATAGCAAGGAAGATGTCAGAAGAAAGGTTCATGCATGTATCGACAAGTTTGCTGAACGTGGGCTCCGTTCTTTAGGTGTCGCCCGACAGGTTTGTATTTATATATATTTTTTTTAAATTATCTTCTATATATATATATGTGTGTATTTCTTGAAATTAATCCATTTTCAATTTGTCGTTCATTATATATTTTGCAGGAAGTTCCTGAGAAGACAAAAGAGAGTCCAGGCGGGCCGTGGCAACTTGCTGGTTTGTTGCCTTTGTTTGATCCACCTAGGCACGACAGTGCAGAAACGATCAAACGAGCCTTGAATCTTGGTGTGAATGTGAAGATGATCACTGGTAATAACTCATCTTTTAGTTATCTATTTATCATCATTTTAGTCGTTTTTTTGCTTGTTTTAATTATTTTCTCCTTATTCAGGTGACCAGCTAGCCATAGGCAAGGAAACGGGACGTAGGCTTGGAATGGGTACAAACATGTACCCGTCTTCAGCATTGCTCGGCCAAGACAAAGACGAATCTATTGCAGGGCTTCCTGTAGATGAGTTGATTGAGAAAGCCGATGGTTTTGCTGGTGTATTTCCCGGTTAGTGCACTTATATTCTGTTCAAAATAACACACAATAACATAGAGACTATATATTTCTCACTTATCTTTCAGTTCAACAATATACTCTACATGTAATCCGTTTATCTATCAAAAGGGTAGGATCGAAAAGAAAAAATTGCCAAAAACTTGTAATTGATTTTTTTTTTCTTATATGGATTTTAGAACACAAGTATGAAATTGTGAAGAGACTTCAAGAAAGAAAGCACATATGTGGTATGACTGGTGATGGTGTGAACGATGCTCCTGCTCTGAAAAAGGCGGATATTGGAATTGCTGTTGCGGATGCAACTGATGCCGCTAGAGGCGCGTCAGATATTGTCTTAACCGAGCCCGGGCTGAGCGTTATTATAAGTGCAGTTCTTACTAGCCGGGCTATTTTCCAGAGGATGAAAAATTACACTGTGAGTTAACCTGTTTTTTTTTAACCATAATATTTTTAGCCTAATTGAAAATTTTGAATTTTACTATATCTTTTTGTGTGTTTACAGATATATGCTGTCTCGATTACAATCCGTATAGTGGTAAGTGTTCAAGAAACACTTGTAAAATTCTAAGGTTCATCTATAGCTTATTCTAATTGTAGAATATGAGTGTTTATGTATATGTTTTAACTTGCAGTTTGGATTCATGCTTATTGCTTTGATATGGAAATTCGACTTTGCCCCATTCATGGTTCTAATCATTGCTATCTTGAATGATGGTAAGTTCAATTTATGAATTAACGATATTGAGGATTTGAAATACGTTGTAACTTGATCAGTCAGTCAAGCTTAATGGATTTGAAATCCTTAGCTCTCAAATCCTTCAATCCAAACACCACCTTAAAGAATCTTTAACTCCAAACACTTGATTCGAATGCTGTACAAATCCAGGGACTATCATGACAATATCCAAGGATAGAGTTAAGCCATCTCCTGTACCAGATAGCTGGAAACTGAAAGAGATTTTCGCAACTGGAGTCGTCTTGGGAGGTTATTTGGCACTAGCTACAGTATTATTCTTCTGGATCATGAAAGATACTGACTTTTTCTCGGTATTGAATCTTATATAATTAAAATCAACGCAAAAAATCGTAACATTCTTATTTCGCCTTCTTTTTTATATTTGTGGGATTTTTCAGGACAAATTTGGTGTAAGATCTCTGAGACACAGTCCTCGGGAAATAATGGCTGCATTATACCTTCAAGTGAGTATTGTGAGTCAAGCCCTCATATTTGTAACAAGGTCCCGAAGCTGGTCCTTTGCTGAACGCCCCGGGATGTTCTTACTTGGCGCTTTCATGATAGCTCAGCTGGTAAGCAATTTATGAAAAGGGATAAATTTACATCGTTTATTAGGTAATTATTACGAGTCTTTTGAGGTTATGTAAATTTTATATTCTCAAAATCTCGATGTGTTTTTTTCGTTTATTTACCAATCTATAGTTGAGATAAAACCGGTTATGTGTTACAGGTTGCCACCCTGATAGCCGTTTATGCTAACTGGGAATTTGCAAAGATTAAAGGGTGCGGTTGGGGTTGGGCCGGTGTAATCTGGTTTTACAGTGTGGTGACGTATTTCCCTCTCGACATCATCAAATTTGGCATTCGCTACGTTTTGAGTGGCAAGGCCTGGGATAATCTTTTGGAGAATAGGGTAAATTTATATATAATATATATATTAAAATCTCTTTTAGGAGTTGAATTTTCTTGATCTTTGATCAAAAATTCTCTATATTTTTAATAGACTGCTTTCACAACAAAGTCGAACTACGGAAAAGAAGAGAGAGAAGCACAGTGGGCTGCGGCTCAGAGGACTTTACACGGCCTTCAGCCACCGGAGATTAATAACATTTTCCCGGAAAAAGGGGGTTATAGGGAGCTTTCTGAGATTGCCGAACAAGCCAAACGACGTGCTGAAGTTGCTAGGTATTATTCAATCTATCCTCTTTATTAACTTTTTTTTTTTTTACTTTTTTTTGCCAATTTAAGACCATTATCAATCAACATGGAAAAATAATGGCCCTTTTGTTTTCTTTGGTTTTCTGTAAAGAACCCTTAATTCCTTTTGCTATAATTCTTCAAATTCGGGTATTTGTGATGCAGGCTGAGGGAATTGCACACATTGAAGGGGCATGTTGAATCTGTAGTGAAGCTGAAAGGATTGGATATTGATACAATTCAGCAGCATTACACAGTTTGATCAAATTATCTACATGGAAATGAAATAACCTTTCTTATAGTTCTGATATTAGTAATGGAAATGGATATCTAAGTTAACTACTTTCTACACTAAGTAATAGTTGGTTACTTGGTTTTACTTCTGTTATCCAAGGCTTGAAGCCCATGTTGAAGAATACATTACATTAACGATTACACGAGGATCGGATCTTTGTACGATGTTTAGTGTTTCAAGTATTTGGATAACTGTAATAATTAATGTTATGGATGGTTTCCTTTAAAATTCATCATACGAGAGGATTATTATGATTTATACGGGGCTTGAAGTCCATTTTTGTTTATATGATAGCTTGCATACTGTGATTGATACGTAGTTATATGTCAACAATGACTAATGATCAAATGAGAAATTCCACCATCTTGTTGATGAAATGATACCTTCTGAAAAGGATAAAACAAAGTGTAAATCTTGCACGGAGTTGATTGTACACCATTCGATTTTGTGGTATTTTTTTTTAAATTTTACACCAGAGCAATAATTGTGATATCAAACAAATTCAACTAATTCCTAACTTTAAAATTGATTAGCCATTCTAATATTTTCTATCTAATTCTCTATTTTAAATTTTAACTTTTATATTTCTAATAATCTTATATCACTTAGAAGTTAGATCTATACTTTCTCACATAAGGCTTTATAGCACACAACACTTTGGGCCTAGTATTAGAGGTATCACCCATGACCCAACCCAATAAGGAGAGAAGGCCCAACAAAACATGATAACGAAATTTATAAAACAAAATATTATACGTACACGTGGCATCATATACACCATAAAATGGATTTGGCGGGGCCCGCATCAAATTTTGAAGCCTTTTGCACATAAACAAGCTATGGACGACGATGTAAACTTGGACAGCCAAAGGAAATGGCTAGCATAGCTACGTCTTCTTCTACTGCTAATGCTTTCGCTAAATTCCCTCGCCCGATTTCATCCTCCGGGAACAATTTACGGCACACCGTTTCTCTTCCACGACGCCACCGCTCCACCGCCGTCGCCGGAATCCGTGCTTCCGTGTCGGCGGTGACTCCGGCGCCATCTAAGCCGGATGATTTGGTCGAAAACATTCTGTCCAAGGTAATACTTTTTATTTTTACATTCAATTGTCTTGCACTTGAGACTTCCTATTTTAAATCTGCTATGATCTTGTATTCCATAAGCTTATACGATAATGATAAGTATGTATAGTCAGCGTTAAATTAATGATTAAAGACGTATGTTATACGCTTGTACCTTGGAATTTCATTTACCCTGGGTTAAGAGTCAGATAAACTTGTTCTAGTCTACTAAACAAATCAAGGACTTGAGGAAGTATATTTCACTTCAGGCAACATTTGTGCATAGTTGCCAGTAGAACTGAAGCAATTACAGAAAATTAGTGTTAGATCCTTTTGTCGTTTGTCTTCCATAGCGATACAAAAATGACATTAACATGAAATCTGTATAGGCAGTGGCAAAAAATCTCATGTTTTCTTTCATGGGTTTGGTCCTTTTCAAGTTTTAACTTAACCAAGCGAAACTGAGATTGTCGTATAATTAGGTTACACAAACAGATAGAGGCGTTCTGCTGACAAGGGACGAACACCAAAAGGTCGCTCAAGTGGCTAATGAACTGCAAACCTTTTGTGTCGATGAGCCCGTGAAGTGCCCTCTCATATTTGGAGGTTAAAATCCCACTCGTTTTTCTCCTTCAAAATTCTGTAACTCTCTTTAAATTTTTGTTGTTTATGCTAATCTTTTGTATGAAACTTACATGTAGAGTGGGATGTATTGTATTGTTCAAATCCTACATCCCCCGGTGGTGGATTTAGAAGCTCATTGGGCCGTCTTGTATTCAAAACCAAGGAAATGATTCAGGTTGTTGAAGCTCCTGATACAGTCAGAAACAGAGTATCGTTTTCTCTTCTGGGCTTTATCGATGGAGAAGTTTCTTTAAAGGGTATGTAAATATGGTTTTTTTTATTATCATTTTACGTTTGATCAATACAAAAATACTAAAGTTTCATATCCCGTGTAGGAAAATTGACTGCGTTGGACGAGAAATGGATACAAGTAGTGTTTGAGGCACCTGAACTGAAGGTTGGAGGAGCAGAGTTTAAGTATGGTGGTGAGAGTGAAGTGAAGCTCCAAATCACATATGTCGATGAGAAGATTAGACTTGGAGTGGGTTCCAGAGGTTCCCTATTCGTCTTTCAGAGAAAATAACTGATTTCATCGAATATATATTCTCGGAGAAATCGATCAATTTTCACATATATAGAACACATTGTTCATGTTCAGAAAACATTTTTACGATTAATGGGAAAACTCAATGTCTATGCTTCTGTTATGAGTTAGTCAAGTAAATGTATCATATGCTACTTTATTTTTTCGTTTTGGAAGATAAATTTAAACAAGAAATACGGCTCGGAAGTAAATAATTACAGTACTAAGGAGAAGAAAATCAAAATGATGTCTAATATAACATTGTTAAGTAACAGAAAACAACATATATACAAGAACAAAATGTTCCAAGAATGAAATCTTTAATAGCCTAATTATATCTATATAGTCTATTAGCCAGGCCCAACTTTAGGAATGTCATAATGCTCACTCAAATTAGCCAAAATACTGTAAGGGTGTGTTTGAATTGAGTGATTTGGATTTGGGGAGGGGATTTGGAGGAAGGATTTGAAATGACATCTAAAATGGAGTCATTTGAAATCTACCCTAGTTATGGAGAAAATACGTCAAAATGAATTCCAAGGGATTTAAAATCGATCCTAACATGAATTCATCCAAAAGAACTTAAATGGATTTGTCGATGAATTTAAAATCCATAGATTTTCAAATTCTTCAATCCAAACTCACCCTAAGTTAATTCACTCAATTCCCTGCTTCCTAGCAAGCTCTTCAATTCCAAATAACCGGAAAAAAATCGCCACGTAACTTTTACCTTCAAGCCATACTAAAAGCAGGGACTTTTTGGATTCCAGCATGTACCATGGCTTTCCTCAAGGCAGCAGCATAATCCCATTTCTCTACCCCAGCATATATACTCGACAAAAGCACATACCGTCCACAATGGTGAGGCTGCAATTCAAGCAACCTCGTACCTACTTCATCAGCCATCTCAACAGCCCCATGAACTCTACAAGCACCCAAAAGTGCACCCAAAACAGAGGCATCAGCCTCAAAAGGCATACTCATAACAAATTCATATGCTTCTTTCAAGAGCCCGGCTTTACCTAAAAGGTCAACTACACATCCATAATGTTCCATCCTAGGTATAATGGAAAAATCCCGAGACATTGATTTAAACAATTCTAGACCCGAGTCGACAAGTTTCGTACGAGCACAAGCTGAAAGAACGCCAACAAAAGTAACTTCGTTTGGACAAAATCCCGAGGTTTTCATCTTCTCAAACATGTCCAAGGCTTGTTTTTCCTTACCATTGGAAGCTAGTGAACAGACCATGGCGTTCCAAGTGCACACCTTTTTCACAGTCATGGAATTAAACACTGTAAAGGCGTAATTTAGACAGCCCATTTTCCCGTAGAACGCTATCAAAGCTGTTCCAGTAAAAACACTCAATTCCGTCGAAGTCTTAATCATGTATCCATGAATTTGCTTCCCCTGATACAATGTAAGACCATCGTCTAAATTTGCGCATGAAGAAAGGACACTGACAAAGGTAGCCTCATTTGGTTGTATAAAACCATGGATTACATCCTCATCAGCCATCATTTCTTTAAAAAGATTAATTGCCTCTCTAAAGAAGCCATTTCTCACGTAACCATTGATAACACTTGTCCACGAATAAACATCTCTCTTGGGCATGTTCGAGAACAATGAAATGGTCGACCCCATGTCGCAGCTTTTCGCAAAAGCATCAAGCATCGCATTATACGAAACAACACAGGGTTGAGGAATTTCATCAAACATCTTATGGGCACTCTTTATATCGCCAGTATGAGAGTATAGAGAAAGGAAAGATGTTTGTACAAATGGGTCACTTAGCAGGCCTCTTTTCACACATTGTGTATGAATCGTGTAACCTACAGGTGACACCCAATAAGATAGCGAAAGAGAAGCCGTGGCTTTAAGAACAGAAGGGAAGGTGTGACTATTGGGAGGGGCCCTATGATTAAGCATGTGTACGAAGAGAAGGAGGGTGGTGCGGGGCCTAGAAAGGTTGAGGTATGCTCTGATGAGAGTGTTGTAGAGGAGGGTATTAATCCATTGATCAGTAATGAGAAGGTGACCATGTGTAATTAACAAGGAATGAACTTGCTTAACTTGGTTTGAATATTTACTGAAACGTTGAAGAAGATGGAGTAATAGTTCAGGTGTATGTACTTGCACTTTCAACATCACAAATTATCAATACTCTGTTCTATATCTTCCCATTTTCTCAGTTTTATGTAAGTTTCAAACAAACAGTTAATATATATGAAGGTGCAATTCCCCTGTACAGATATTACTGGCCCATGAGGATGTGAACACGATTTATGAATAAGTGTGACGATTTTAGCCAAATAAGAAAAGGGTTGAGACCACAAGTTATTGTCCTGTAAAGCCTATAAAATTTGAGCAGTTCAAATTCAGATTATCCAGAAGCTTCTGTTAATCCGTTGCGATTGCTTATGGGCTATGGGGATCAGCCTTTTCGCCATTAGCAGAGCTCAATATACTCCTCATCCAGGTTAATCTCTTTACTCAATTTTCCCCCAAAACTTCAACCTTCAACTCACTTGCTATTTCAATTTTTATTCGTCAGGTAAACAGTGCAAGTACGCAGGCCAATCAGTGGTAAATTCGTGCATTTTTTATGTAATATCTATCTGAAATTTTTGTGTTTTGTGATATATTTAATTGAAATAAGATGTTATTGTTGCAGAGAACACTGCCGATTAGAATACTAACGGTGGGGAAGAAGAGGTCAGCTGGTGTTCAGCTCATGGTTGATGAATATATTGAGAAGCTCAAGCATTATTGTGCTGTTGAGGATGTTCGACTGAAATCGAATCCTAAAAATGCTCGGTGCGTTTAAATGCTTGTTTATGAGAATATAGAGTACATGATGGTGTTTATTTGTATTCTGGTAGATATATGAAAAGACGAGATTTGTATAGATAACATGAATTAGTGTAATTGGATTGTTTTAGGATTTAATCCTAATGCCATTTTGGCATATCTTTTCGTTGGCGTATTAGTGAAAGGCTGATTGTATGTTTTTTCTTGCAACCTTGGATGATTTTGGAGATTTTTTATTTTTGTATTCTTAGATTAGATATCAAATCTGAAAACTTGGGTCATTTGACATGCATCGATGCATATACAATTGATTCAGTAACTTCTGTTATTTCTTGGTGAAATAATGCATAGAATTGCTCAGTGAAATACTAAATGAATAGGATAGATTGTGCAATAAAATAAGTTTCTTTAACTTTTCGTTTTAAAATAAGAGTGATGCAGTAAAAGAAGAATGATAAGAAATGAGATCAATGAGTTCAATACTCTTGTGCAATTTAGTAGAGTAATCAAAAACAGATTTTTAGATAATTTAATGCGTACTATAGTATATATGGAGGTGCAATGATCTTTATCTTGCATGAAATTAAAACCTGCAATTTTGTCATTGAGAAATGACATGGTGACTAATGTTGTTTGAAAACAGAGAACATACAGCTTCCTTGAACAAGAAAGTCGCAGATATGATTTTTATATGGTTTTCAAATGGTTTGTTATTGAATTACTGTAAAGAGTGCTTATTTGTTGCTTATGCTAGTATTCTAATCCTGTCACAGTGATGTGACGGCTCAGATTGAACATGAAGATAATGCTGTGATGGGCGTTATCAGATCCAACGAATGGGTAAGTTCAATAGTTACCAATCCCGATCATCTTTACTCTTTTTCTTTTCTTTTCATTATAGTATAAAACTCCATCTTGTTTTTCAGTTCCATTTTTCTTTATTTCTCACTGTAAATACAGGTTGTGATGTTGGATGAGCATGGGCTGAATGTGGGATCCGAGCAAATGGCTTCTTTAATCGGTGATGCTGGGAACACGGTACTAATAACCTCTCTTCACATGTATTTCTGTGCTAGATCACTATTAGCAGTGGGCAAATATACTAGAGGTATTTCATACTACAACATAAAATTTCCTTTCTATTTTCAACTGAGTCTGAGAATGTAAGAAAATAAGAAAACATTTAGGTCCTCAATTTGATTGTAAGTTTATTTTGATGGTGGATGAATTTGGTGTTTGTAAAAGGGAGCTTCAAGCATAGTGTTCTGCATTGGCGGGCCTTATGGCCACGGAAAGCAGCTGAGAGGAAGAGCTGATGTGTCGATAAAATTGTCGTCTTTGGTGTTGAATCATGAAGTTGCATTAGTTGTACTTGTTGAGCAACTTTACAGGTACGAAAACATGTTAAAAACGCGCTTCATGATGTAATCGGAATAATATTTCAACTCTTTATGGTATATATGTTTGCAGGGCTTGGACTATTCTCAAAGGCCAGAAATATCATCACTAGACAACTATGGATGTTGATAGTTCAAGTTTTTTTATTTTTTTTAGTTTTGAGTTGAAACCAAATATATATATATATATATATATATATTTTTTAATTTTCCTTGAATGAAATCGTTGAAACTTTTCATGGTCGACATGATCAAATTAGTTGACTATGTACACTACTTTATGTGTAGCAATGAAGTTATTGAAACTCTTCATGATCAACATGTTAGTTAGATTCCTATTATAAATAAGCAACTATATTCTATGTTGTAATGGACAAAATTAGGTGGTGAAATGTTTGACAGACATCTATATTTTTTCCAAAAAATCAAATAAAGATAGAAACATCAAAATGGTTTTGCAATTCAACATCAATCGTGAAAATGTTGAAAAAAACATTTCAAATTTTATTGCTTGAAGATTGAAAAACAAGAAATATATCTCTGCCAATAGTCAATTGGCCGTGTTAACTCATTCAAACTCATCCCGGTCCCTCTAACCCAATTCATCGACTAAATGTTTCAACGAAATAATAGACGTAAACGAAAAAAGGTAACCTAAAACCACATGTAACTTTGTTAGACATTAAATCTCCAATTCCTTATATTACTATGAATCCATGGCAATTGCTTCAGGCAAAGCCCTCAACTTACGAGGCGAAAGGCTCGACTTGAGAGGCGTGTGAGACGAGCCCAACAATTTCTTTTCCTTCTGCACACCCCCAACTGCACCAAGAATTTTCCTCACTTCATTTGCAAGCTCAATAACATAATCATCTTCATGCCCTGTTTTTAAACATTATAAATCCATTCAAAAACCTTCAAAACTGCCATTATAAGGGCGCATAGTAAATCTGCAGAAATATTTACCAATATTGAACAATGCCTTTTCCAATAAGAAAAGGTAATCTCGATTGTTGCCAAACGGGCCAACGGCTGTTGCAATTTGCTTGGCCATGTCTTCGAGAGGGGCAGGCCCTAGATAGTATTTGTTCGATATCTTGTCTGGAGTGGATGTGAATCTGCATTTCGATATAAATATATTCTTAGAAAGTTGGAAATTTAACATAGTGAAAAATATGATTTATTGTTCGTTCGATGAAATAAGTACTACTTACGCTATCACTCCCGTTACAAAGGGCTCTTCAGAATCACCTTCCTGCATTCAGAAAAACCAGAAAAATTGTAAGCAAACTGTATAAAGTAACAAAATCCCATTAAAAATGGCTTAAAATTTTGTAAAAGCACAACTCACTTTGTAAAAGTTAACCAGAGTCTTCGAGTCATACTCGCATTCTCTTCGTTCAAGATACTGAAGCAAAACAAAGAAATGATCAATGTCAAAGCTTTACATTTGTTCTATCATTGTGATTTGTGAATATAATGTAGAACAAGTCAACATCTTAATAAACTAAATATACATTTTTGTTCTTTCGATTAATTCAACTATTTATTATAATACCTCCATTGCTGCCTTTTCTTTTTCTGGCCCTCCACGCACACAATAAGCCGCACCCCACTGATAAAATAATCAATAGTCAACTCTCAATGCAGAAAAAATCAAAAGCATGAAATGGAAACATATCACAAATGATCAAAATAAAGTTCAAAAATGCTTCAAATATTAGTATAATCAATAATCAGCATTCAAATTTTGATAATTCGAAGATTAAAATCTAGTATAACAAAATCAAAATTATCGAACTTACGCAGACAGCTCCTTCGTATTCTTCCAAGGTGCAGGTTCTTGCGGGGTGCTCCGGTGTACCTCTATGATCAATGCAAGCTAAAAATACACAAAATTAAACCAATCAATACTCTAATTTTGAAACAAAAATGACTGAAAAAAAACGAATTATCTATTTTGCCACTAAAGGGTATCCAGAGCTCCAAATTTAATTTTAGGCTTTATTATATTAACTCAAAACAAAAGGGTTTTTTCATAACTTTTTCATGACATTTACATTATAGAATTAATCAAATAAAAACCACAAGCTGCATAAATCATCAAAAAATATAATTTAAAACAAGCATACCTAAATCAAAAACACGCCTGTAGTCCTTAATAAACCCAATTACTTTGTCATCAACTTCAAAACCCGGGTTCCACACCAATGACCCGTATCCGAAAACCCAGAAAACCATCTTTTCAGATAATACTTCTGCAGATAAATAAAATAACCTAATTAAACAATCCACATTATAAAAAATATATAATATCTGAAGGGTCGAATGAAATTACTTACCGGTGGATAAAAGGCAGATAATAGCCTTTGAGAAAAGCTCAAGAATAAAGGGTTATTGGGGTTTCAGAGATTATATAGAGAGCAAATGGAATTGGATTGATTTTTTTGATTTTTTTCTTTTTTTTCAAAATCCTTCTCTTTTCTGCAAAGATTTCTTTGTTGGTTAGTGCGAGAAGGACGATGAGAAATTGGGGAAAAATGTGTGATGTATTTATAGGAAAAAAAAATATTGTTGTTGGGAATTGGGATGTTAATTATGACTTTACATGTGTGCTTTTGATGTATGTTATGTATGTGGATGACTTGTTTGATAAATACATAATGTGATTATATATACACATAATACATATCTATGTAACATTACATGTACATAATATTGACTTTCTCTTTTTGTTTATTATTTAATTTTTGTTTTTACTTATTAAAAAAATGTTATTTTTGTTTCCTATTTCATTTATTTGCTATCATTTTTTGTTCTATTTATGTGAGAAAGGTATAAAGGCAAAGATTGAGCAAATGATTGCATGTACCAATGATTGAAATCCAAAAATGGATTTTTCATTTTTTTTGTATTTTTCCTCAATGATACTCATATGATTTGGTAATTGTTTTTGTGATTCTAAAGTGATTATAGTATATGGCTATATGCTAAATTAATGTAGCTTTGACAGTGCATAACTATTTTAATATCGATAAAATTACGATCACTTGCAAATTATAAAATAATAATAAAAAGGAAAGAATCTCACTATTGTATCAAAATTATAAAATAAATTCGAGTTTTTTGCTTTCTAATTTCTATATATGTTAGTTATTTCACAATATCTTTGATTGCTAAATCAAAGCTTGTCAAATTGGTTCAAATCATTTTTCTCCTAATTTGTTATTAATCAAAATTTCAAAAACAAATAAAAGGAATAGCCTAGTAAAAAGGAAATGTTATTATGACGTAATTATATATTCTATTAATTATTTAGTTAATATAACATGATTAATATTATTATATTTTCCTTTATCTTAAACGTTCATATATTAATGCATACATGTAAACGCATCCATGCATGTATATGGTAAAAACCCGCAAATCAATTCTGACCAAATCACGTGTAATTTGAAAGAGAAAAAAAAAACGCCTAGATTCATTGAACCTGGACGTGTTATTAGAGTCAGTAAAATCGTTATCGGACCAATGGGTAAGATTTTGTTTGCAATGGACCGACATTTAAAGCATGTGGGGAAGAATCAGATTCAAACTGTAAATATTTGTACCTTATATACATTGTATCTAGACACTTTTAAAATATTAATTACACTAATTCAACTCTAATTTGTCAATTTATTTAATATTCCCCCTTTTCGATTTATTAATTGTATCACTAATTCAACACCCCATTTAAATTTTATCAACATTTTTATAGTTTTGCATAATTTTCACTGATTAAATATTGGTTAACCGACTTAATTATAATTCTTTTTTGTGTGTGATACATGCTATAATATGACAATAATATAGGTTACTATTGACAAAGTTATGACTATCTCGAGTGAGTCATTTTCAGAATTATCTGATATAGATTTATATTAAATCATGAGCACGTGTGAAAATTATTGGACTATTCTGAGTCACATGGTAAAATCAATAATATATTTGTATCATAATTTTGACTGACTATGTAATGTTTCTATATGTAGTGAGCATTTCAATGGGTACAAAGTCAAAGGTATTGAATTATAGAGGAGTCAAATTAAAGAGATTAAAGCGCCCCTACAAGAGCGTTGTTGAAGAAGGCCCTTTGGATAGAGAAAGAGGTTATAATTTGACTGTGAATATTTATAAGATAATATAAGTTGTTTTTACATTGGTTATTTATAATAAATAAACCACACCTAAAATTTGACTCTAGGACAGTAGGTTGGGCTTAGAAGTAGGTTGGGGCTTATCTAGTCTACTAAAATTAACAACTTTTGCTTTTTGATAATTAAAATATTGAGTTATTTTTTTAAAAAAAAATTCAGTGTAGTTGATATGCTGTAGCACGTTAAGTGTGGCAATATGAGTGGTGTTTTATTAAAGTACCTTTATTTTAAAATCTAGACCAAATCGATTTTATTGAACTCGACATGTTATACAGTTTTCCTTATTAAAAATGTCAATTAGAATGAAAATATGGTTAAGTATCTCCAACCCAATGAGAAATAAATAATAATTTACTATGCCAAACACTATGAAAAGGTCATCGTTGTAGTAAGTACTTAATTGTACGACAACAGTTATTAATCTAATCAATAATAGCCGTTAAGAATAAATAAATGATTTAGCCAATAGGTAGCTCCTGAGCCCCCCCAATCGTATAATTAGGCATGTGAATGGTCAATTAGGACGGTTTCCTACCATCTTCGGACTGTTTCGTGTGAATTTAATGATTGTTGAAATTGAATACGAGTCTAAAAAAAATCAACAATCGTAAAGATCATCACATCATGTCCACCCAAGTTGGCTCTTGTCGAGATCAAGGTGGTTATGGGTCCAAGAAACTAATAGGTACGAGTCACAAGTCTAATCAAACTAACTGCGGACCCATTCCATTAAAAACTTGAGAAAATTCTATGTTATATAAAGTTCAATAATCTTATGTCATCTCTTTCACACCGTAAATTATGTTGTGGGCAGCTCTCGAAACATTAGTGTAAAAGAAATAGACATAAAATGTTCACTTTAACTATTAAACTCGATCTGATATGTTCACCATGGATGTTTATATTTGATACAAATTTAGTACATTTTATATTCATCATGCATAAATCCATAAAAAAAATACATTTTAAGCGAGCGAGCATTACAAATTGAAAATCAATTATGACATAGGCCAACTTCAAATTCTTAATTCAGTGTAAAGAAAAAATATAACTTCATGATTGTATTCACTTTGGGTGTCAATCATTCTCCGGAGATATCATCATATAAATGTAACTTTGACTTGAATTATCTTATAAAAGTTACTTATGCATTCAAATAATCTCAACCTATGTGATATAAATTCTTAAATATCCTGCAATTTGTTTTAATTTTGTATTTGTTTCTTTGGGCTAAAGTTTTAGTGTGGGTACAAGTCCACTTAGGTGGCTTAGCCAATACAACTTCCAGGCCTGTCCATTATCCAAGAACAAAGAAGCCCAGCCCAGAAAGTGCCCATTAACATGGAATTAGGCCCAAACGTTGGGCTAAGAAATACCCAATTAACTCCCACATTTACTGGGCCTAGCAACCTAATAACTCCTCACAAGCCCACTACAAGACATGCTACATCAATTCCAGCCCAAGGTTCATACTCGATCCGGGTAGGGTGTAGCCGGGTCACAAGGTTTGTCGGAATAGGTTGTTTAGGGTCGACCCGCTCCAAAAAACATATATGGATCCTCCTGTATGATAATCTTCATATATTATTTGGTTCTTTTACTACTTATACCTGTTTTAGGCATATCCAACATCAAACTTGCCTAATGAAACACACACAGAACTACATAATACACAAATAATTGTAAATATATCGAGAATTTTTATAAGTTAATCCTAACAACAAGTATAAGAAAAAGATGATATGGGTCGGAGAAATGAGTTCTAATTTACAATTCGACACATAAATACATTGGTAGTCTATGTACACACCTCAAAAAATGCTAAAAATATATACATTTTACAGTTCATACACAAGCTCCTATAACTCCGCAAAAACCAATTGAAATCATCGGCAAATATGACCAAAAGAAGAAAAATGAGTGTCTCATAACTCCTAGTTTAATAGTATTATCTCCTTATGAAAGACTTTGAGATTGCTACCCTTCTAAAAACAAGCCCATTTTCAATTTAAATAAAAATAAAACATCACTATAAACAAAGAAAAGAGTCAAAATTCCATAACATTTTTGCCAAGTTATCACCTCCCAAATACCAATAAATCATAATCAATTCCCAAAAAATTCAAAAAAAAAATTCAAATCCAAAACCCAAGCCGGCCAAGAACAGCTAATCCTTTTTTGTTAAGACTTTTTCAACCATATCTTGCTTTGTGATCTTCAAACATATATCATGCCCTCCTCTCACTCTTGCAAATTTCATATCAAAAACAACCAAAAACCATCATTCTTTTTAGACAAATCTCAAACTTTAGTACCCACAAAAACATCCTCAAACCCGAAAAAATAATCATTAAAACGATGAACACAATTCGTTCTTGTCTCATCGTGTTCATTCTTGTATCGACATGCATTTTTCGAGCATCATCAGACGATACGGCCTACGCAAAATCCCTTCTAAAGTTCAAACAATCTCTCACAAATGCCACCATGCTGCAAGACTGGAAAGACCCGCCTGTCGATAACCTGTGTTCTTGGAACACGCCTGTCTGGACGGGATGTTTGTGTCTGAACGGGTCGTTTGTGGGGCTCCGTCTCGAGGGCATGGGTCTCGGGGGCAAAATCGACATTGACTCTCTTTCGGACCTGCCCTTGTTCACCTTAAGTGTGATGTATAACAATTTTTCAGGGCCATTCCCGAGTGGTATAAACAAGCTTGGAAAACTGAGGAGCTTGTATTTGGCTAGAAACAGCTTTAATGGTGAAATTCCAGATGATGCATTTTCAGGGATGAAGCCTGTAAGGAAAATTGTGCTGAGTAATAACATGTTTGAAGGGAAAATTCCAATGTCTTTGCTTGAATTGCCAAGGCTTGTGGGCTTAGAGCTTCAGAATAATCGGTTTGAAGGGCGTATACCGGATTTTTGGCAGGCGAATTTGACTGTGAATTTTGCTAATAATGAGCTTGAAGGGCCTATACCAGCTACACTTAGATATCAGAATGCAAGCTCATTTTCTGGTAAGTTTTTGATTGTTCATTTGATAATTTATTTACAGTCTGTTTTGCTTCATTTGATGATCTTCAAAGAATTATAGTTAATAATCATATTTATTATCAGGATGTTAATTAATTTCATGAGCTCTATGAATTTGTTATAATCTATTTGAGTTGTCACAGTAATTTTCTGGAATATTGAAATTGCTATAAAAATTTTGGTGAAGAGATGGTATGCACGTTGATAACAAGGCACCTAATGCAAAAAGTCAAACACCCACCAATTTTTCTTCTTTAATCATGCAATATTATTCAGTTTATATAATTAAATATTTTAATAATTTCTCCTTTGATTTTACTTATAGAAATCCCTTGTAATATAATATTGCATAGATTAAATCATTAACTAACACAAGGGTGTGTTTGGATTGAGTAATTTGGATTTGAGGAGAGGATTTGGAGGAAAAATTTGAAATTATACCTAAAATAAAATCATTTGAAATCACCGTAGTTATGAAGATAATAGCTCAAAGTGAATGTCGAGTGATTTGAAATCTATTATAAATAGAAAATATATCCAAACGAACTTCATGAATTTGTTGACGAATCTGAAATCCATAAATTTCAAATCCTTCAATCCAAACACACCCTAAGAAGAAAGTTGATTATTGCATTTTTTTCACTCAAATTTTTTACTTTTTCTTAACCAGGAAATACCAAACTATGTGGTATGCCTTTACAGCCATGCAAACCAAAGAAAACGATCCCGAAAATCGCCTTAATCCTAACCATTCTACTCGGGATCGCATTAGCAGCCTTCATAATCCTCGTTCTAATCAGCCGTAAACGTGCAAAGCCACTAAAATATTCAAAATCAGTCGATAGTTTCCACATGGACGAGGCTTCACCTTACACCAAAGGCGAAAAAGCGAGCTACAAAAACAACAATGAACACGGTAAACTGTACTTTGTGAGGAAAGATGGTGAAAGATTTGAACTTGAAGAGCTTCTAAGGGCATCTGCAGAAGTGTTGGGAAGTGGAAGCTTTGGGTCTTCTTACAAGGCTGTTCTGTTCAGTGGACATGCCTATGTTGTAAGGAGGTTCAGACAAATGAGCAATGTGGGAAAAGAAGAGTTTTATGAGCACATGAGAAGGCTTGGGAGATTATCACACCCTAATTTGCTGTCTCTTGTGGCTTTCTATTATAGGAAGGAAGAAAAGCTTTTGATCACTAATTTCGTCGAAAATGGCAGCTTGGCTAGTCACCTACATGGTAAGTTAATTACATTGATTTTAAGGAGATAAGATAATCTAGACTAGGGGGTGGTAATTGGGTTGATTGGGTTGGGTTTGGGTTGGCTCCGGTTCAAAGTGGGTTGGGTCCATTTGGGTTCGGTTAAAAGTGCGTTGGGTCCAATTGGATCCCATGACAAAACACATGCATTATTATTGGACCCAATCATGAACCTAATAAGGACCCAATCATGAACCCAACAAATACCCAAATTTAGAATATAAAATATTTTCAATAAGTTTTGAAAATTAGGGTTCTAACTTCTAAGTGCAAGGGGTTGAGATAGAACTATAATTTTAAAATATTAGGACCCAAATTGGACCAAATTTAAAACCTAATTGGACCCAAATATTATTAAAAACCAACCCAATTGGAACTATAATTTGAAAATATTAGGACTCAACCCACTGAAAACTTAGTTAGGTTTGGACCCAAATTGCCACCCCTAATCTAGACAGATCCCAACTGTCACTTCAGGTCATCTATTCCAATCGTTATTCCATTGGCCTGTTTCCCCAAATGTATAATTGGCGTGCATTTGTAATATGAAACGCAACGTAAAACATCGAATTTGAATAGAAGATCTAAACTGCCCAACTGTAGTTTTTCACATTCTAGGAAACTAACCACTGTTTCAAATCATCATTCATACAAATTCTTCTCATGAAACAGGCAAAAGAAGCTCTAACCAGCCAGGCCTCGACTGGCCAACCCGTTTACGAATCATCAAAGGCGTTGCAAGAGGCTTGGCCTATCTCTACAAAGAACTTCCCACAATAACTCTACCTCATGGCCATCTCAAATCATCAAATGTTCTTCTAACCACAACATATGAACCTATTCTAGCTGATTATGCACTAGTACCAGTCATAAACAAAGACCATGCTCAACAATTCATGGTAGCCCACAAATCACCCGAATCCACTCAAAACGACCGTGTAACACGAAAAACCGACATTTGGAGCCTCGGGATTCTAATACTCGAGCTACTAACGGGCCGTTTTCCGGCAAACTATCTCAAACAAGGACAAGGGCCTAGTGCAGATTTGGCTACATGGGTTAACTCGGTCGTTAGAGAAGAGTGGACCGGTGAGGTTTTCGATAAGGATATGAATTTGGCGAGGAATTGTGAAGGCCAAATGCTTAGGCTTTTGAAGATTGGAATGTGTTGCTGTGAGTGGAATGTGGATAAAAGATGGGATTTGAATGAGGCAGTTGAGAAGATTGAAGAGTTGAAGGAAAGAGACAGTGATGATGATTATTCTTCTTATGCAAGTGAAGGGGATTTGTATTCTTCGAAAGCGATGACTGATGACGATTTCTCGTTTTCTAAGTCATGAAAAGTTGAGAAGATAGAAGATGGATAGGTAGATTCCCAGTTGGTGGTTTTGTTATATTGATCAATTTGTTTATGCATTTGTTACAAGGTTTATACTATTGTTCTGTGTTTTTGGATAATGAAAAATGATATTGCTTATAATTTAGTAGAGCAAGATATACGATTTTGCTCTTTCAAATTCTGTTGAATTTACATATGAAATTTGAGATTTTAGACAAACTAAGGAGGTCTTGTACATTGATTTGAAAATGATATAGTTCAACAGAAATGAAGAAAAAAAGGTGGCATAGAGAAGCAACTTGTACAACTTACAGCAAAAAACATCCAATTTACCATTTATATCAAAGTTATGGAAACACAGTAAATACATTGAAAGGTCCAAAATGGTTCAACTTACTATGATATTTTCCAGTAATGTTGAAGTACATGCAACTGGGAGATGAAATTGAAAAACAAGATTCATAAATCCTCTTCATATTGTTCAAAACTATCTATACAGGGAAAAAAAGAACCCGAGAAAACATGCACGAATTTTGCCTTTTCACCTAAACTGTTCAAGATCAAAGTACTTGACAAGAAAAAAGACAAAAACGAAGGAAACGAGTAGTATAGAGCTTTCTATTAACAGTCAAAACTTAAATGTGTTTATGTGTGCACCTAAAACTATTTTCAGTCAATCGAAACTCAGTACCTGCAGATCAGCTCCCCATGCTTGATTGCGTCGAATGCGGATAGCTCAAATCATCCTGTTATACATCACTCATGAATTATATATCTGTCCAAATTATAGACTATATCTACAGATAATATATAAAACATGACGTAACGATATATAATACGCATCAACTTACTCTAGATACAGAAACTTGACTATGGCTGGGTGACGGATTTGCACTCCATGGCACTGAATTCGACATGTTATCTTCTGCAAGTTCTCTCAGTTTATTCAAATAAGGAAGCACGACTTTACCAAGATCCGGCCTATCTTTCCTTCTAAGTTCAGAACACTGAAGCGCCAATTTCGCAAAACCTAAGGCCTCTTGAAAAGGCCAATCAGGCACAGACGGGTCCAACATATCTCCAAAAGTCCCTCGCTCAATAGCCCGGTCAACGTGATGAGTTAAACCCATCGGTGGTTTACCCGTTAAAATCTGTAAAAATATAATTCCTAACGAATATATGTCAGATTTTACACCGAGCATGCCCGTTTGCTGATACTCTGGATCGATGTAGCAAAAAGTGCCAGCTGTCGATGTCATCCGGTATTGAGTCACATTTTCGGATACTGATGGCGGGACGAGCCTGGCCAGGCCCACGTCACTGATCTTGCTGACATAGTTGCGGTCGAGTAAAATATTGGCGGGTTTTAGGTCTCTATGTACTAGTGGCTCGGGTTTGGTCTGATGGAGAAAAAGCAGGCCAGTGCCAATCTCAGCAGCGATTCTGAACCTGTGTTGCCATGACAGAGATGGGGTTTTGCCACGCTGGAATAGTCGGTCTTCTAAGCTTCCATTGGACATGTATTCGTACACTAAGCAACCATACTCGGGACATGCACCTAGGAGAAGGACCATGTTTGGGTGTCGTATGCAACACAAAATTTCAACCTTGTCGTAATATATAGAAAACGATTAGTGATGTGATCAATATATAACACAACAAATCTCGTAGTAGTATGAAAATGAAAGGGACAGAGTGGTCATTTGTAATTGCAAAACGTAAAATTGCAATATTCATTTCATAGATGGCTTAGTGCGACTTTGTCTCGATTACAAACTTGCAAAATTAGTCTCATAGAGTGATTTTTTTTCGCAATTTGGTCTCAAACCTTTAAAGATGGATGGAATTTTGCGTGCGGGATGCAAATGTTGTCAAAATAAGTAGTGATTAATCACGTGCAAGACATACGAGCAATTTAAAAGTTTCCATTTACATTTCAACGTCTTCGATTAAAAATACAAAAAAAGACATCCTATGAGAAGTTCTAAGTGTTTGTAAACATTAAGACCAAAATCGCAAGGACCACTTATGCTGCATTTCCCTGAAACGGGAAGGAGGATGAGTCGATAATTTAGATGTTTCTTAAGGAATGTAAGGTAATTAACCCTTAAGATTATATCTCAATCCATGTTTTTTAAAATTGAAGTCCACATTTACAAGCCAGATTGCTTTAGAAACTTCACAATACCAAATCATAATTTTCTCTTTTTTCATAATATTTTTGTTTTCTCTTGCTAAGTAATGAATCACAGCGTTGATCAATGAATAACTACCGTTTATTACAATTCACGTACCTCTTGTTGAAACTGTGATCGTCCCTGAGTCGCATCGGGCCGAAGGACTTTCACGGCAGCAGGCGTATGGTCCAAATAACACTTGTACACCGGCCCATAACCTCCTTCTCCGATCTTTCTAGATTTCGAAAAATATTCAGTAGCAACTTCAATTTCCTCGATCGTGTATCGCCTGTACCTGAAATCTGTCTGATTCATAGAGCCAAATACTCTACCCATTTCTTCTCCTTCTTTTAATGCCTTTTTTTCTGCATTAATTCTCTTTTGAGCTTCAAGCTCTGCTATCCTTTGAGCTGCTTCAGCTCGCTCAAGCGCTGCTTTAGACTTGGCCTTTTCTTTTTCTGCAAGAGCCAATGCAGCCTCTTGTGCCAAACGTGCCTCTTCTAACCTCTGTTGTTCGTCCATTTTCCAGCGTTGCAGCTCCTTTGCCTACAATATATATATATATATATATGTTAGAAAAGGAATAGGAGACTTAATTCACGAGCGAAACATATATATATATATAGATTTTTTTGGGAAAATAAAATCAACAGCGAATTAAAGCAAGTTTCGTGTGCCTTTTCTCGGGCTGAAAGTGCTTCCTTGCATGCAGAACTGTACATATCCATAGTTTGCTTGAGCTCTTGCTTTAACCTTCTCATTTCAGCTTCTACGTCCTCCTGTAACCCAAAGCATCTATTTTAATGCACATATTTAAATTTTCCTAATAATCAAAAAAATCTTTTAAGTGCACATAAGAAGGGATGAATACATGCACATGCTCACTTATTGGGTAATTATCACGAATCCCTAATGCTTTGCAAAACGCCATGACAACTCCGAAGACATGGAAAAATTGTTATATGAAAGTGTAATCTGCAGTTTACTGATAGAAGGTGAACTTGTAGCATGCTTTTATATGAAGTTATGGTAATTTTCAAACATCGTGAGACTTTTCGTAATCAAGGTCTTACAGTGTAATTATTATTATTTTGTGATTAGAGGAAACATAAGACGAAAACATACATGGGTTATGTCTAAATCATGCTAATATGATCGAAGTAAAAAAATTTGCTGCTCTCAATGGGATATGACCTTACCATTGTTTGTCCTGTTGATATTCTATCATTCTCAGACGATGCAGAAAAATCGAGTGGCGATAATATGTCCACTGATCTGCGTCCAAAGTTCCATGAATCAAAACCATCCATGTCTGAGAACCCAGAAAGACGAGGAGGGGTCTGGCCGCCATCAAAGCTCTCACTGTAAGTAGGAAATACATCACAACTTCTCCTTCCATTACTCACAAAGGATATGTCGGTCTCTGGTGAAGAGAATTCATATGATTTTCCATTTGGACCCTTCCTGTGAGTGAATGGAGACCTGTTTGCAGTAATCACAGAACTAGCTATTATTCCTTCTTACTTTTACTGATAGGGGGTTAATTTATAATAAACTTTTACTAACAGAGAACGTTAAAGTGATTTCTCAAATGGTGTTTTTCGTAATTGGGGTCTTGCACAACGAGGGTATCTATGCAATTTACTCTAAAATATACTCCAACTTCTCACATACTTGATGAAGTTTGCATCATTTTGCCTTGCATGTTCAGATTGTTCAGATCCTGTACGTGACTGCCCCGAAACTGAACCTGCGTAAAATGCACCAGAATTGAGCTCATGATTGCAGGAATTAGAGATAAACATATACTTCAGAAAAATGACTAACTTCTGGAGGGTATTGGCGGGTCAGATCCGTCAGATTTGTTGTTAGCTTGATTCATTATCTGGTGACGAAGCGGGCTGACGAAGGATGGGGGCGGGCGGGAGGCACCTCGCGTGGATGTAAGCTTTCCTTTGTTGATGACATACACAGTGCAAAAATCTGGGGTACCTTTTAATACACCCCCAGGTATGTCTTTTACTTTAAATCTGCAGTGTTAAATGGCAATTCAATTACAAACTTTGCAATAAGCTCCGATTTTTCCAATAAATGCAACATATATACTATAAATGTGCTGATGTCATCTTAGGTGGATACATACCGAAAAAGGCCGCCTTTATTGGAACCAGCACCAAGAACCATCACATCTAGTGCAGATTGCTTTACGAACTCGGTAATAGCTCTTGTTACATCTGTGTCCTCAAGCACAACATCATAGCATTGTATCTAACAAACGAAAAACGACACCAATTTTAGAGTGTTAAGAGTAAAAACGAGTCTTTTTGAAGATTAAATCTGTAGAAAGACAAGTGTTTTCAAATCCTGAGTACCCACATCTTTGCGTGTACAGAAGACACGGAAAGGAAGGAACAACTCCTTTAATTGTGCATCGTCTCCAATTTCATCACCACCTTCAGGATTATAGTTAGGTCCTGTATGAAGGGAAAAAGTGAAAATCCTATGAAAATTCGGAAATTAAATCATTTCAGAACAAATTAAGGATAATTAATCCAACACAGGAAATATAAAACAGGGGAAATGATTACTGGGGATAGCCAAAGATGGTGATGTAGAGAATCCAGATTGTTTCAGTTTAACGTGAACCAAAACAACGGTCTGGCCTTTGGAAAGAAGATTGTCGACAGCCCATTTGAGGGCTGTTTGGCTGCTTTTATCCCTGTCTATTGCCACAGCAACCAATCTACCCATTGAAGGCATTGGAGGCCTCATTTTCCCTTTCTTTCAGTTCCCTCAAATTGGCACCCTTATTAATAACAGAAATATATCTAAAGAAATTGATGGATCAATCCTCTTCCAAGGAAAATGTATTCAGGGTTTGAAATTTTTTGTTTTCGACAAAAAATATCATGTTTTTTTCTTCTTCTTGATTCAAACAAGAAAATTAATTTTCTAAGTCAGAAAACTTTCAGCCTCTACCTCCTCCTTTCACAGACTCTGTTTCTCACTTAGATGTACAATAAGGGGATCTCCATCTTTGGCGGGTATTATTTGACTTCCACAACTTCCCTTGGTTATTATGGCCTACCCTTTTGACCCATGCCAACAAATTATATTTCCATTTTCAAAAATTGAAATTTTTTCCATCAAAACCTTGTAAAATAATTCCCACAAATCAATCTTTTTTTTTCAATCCCAAAAATTGAAAATATATTACTCCATAATTCATTCACTAAACACTCTTCCAACAAAAGAATTACATTATAATAAGAAAGAACAAAATACAATACAATTCATTTTTTTTATAAATCAATTGATTACAAGAAAGAACAAAATATTCACCCGAAATCCTGCACATCACAAAGCACCACCTTGCCACCCTTCTCACACAACCCCTGTTCTCCAACATCATCCACAACTTTCCCATAGCTATACTTTAATGGCATTTTTCCCAACACCCTATGAAACTCCCTTATACACTCCCCTCTCCTCTTCCTATGCTCCCCCTTCCTACTGCTCAAGCCTACCTCCCTCACCCCTTCTAATACGCCGTCGTTTCTCGCGTCTCCGTAATCCCTTATTCCGCCTCCCTTCGCCGCCGCCAACACCGGTCCTTTCCGACCCCCCTCCGCCACCACAAAATTCATCAATATATCCTCGCAATTGTTCGCTTCTTCGACTATTTTCCTAGCCTCTGCGTATTGCTCATCGCACGAGTATTTTTCTAGGTATTCGATGCTTAGAATCATGAATTTGGTTAAAATAATTGAATATTTTTCCTTTTCCATGATGTAGATCCAAGTTTTGGAAACTATGTCGTACGCGTGCGATCTGGCGAAGAATCCGATTAGCCGATCTGGATCTGATCTCCATAGATTGAACGCGAAGGATACGGATCTTGGATCCGGTTCGATATCGTCGTCGCAGATGAGTACGGCTCTGGTTTTGATGATCTCCCAGGGGTAGAATCTGTAATTTAGACTGGACGATGGGGCGCGAACGACGGCGGAGGTGGAGAGGTTTTGCGTGAGGTGAGCTAGTGTTTCGGGTGAGGTCTCAGGGTTGCACCAGAGGAGAACGACCGCGGCGATTGACGGCGCGGCGGCGTACGAGGCGGCGATGGAGTGGAGCAGGGGGATGCGGTGCTCCGAATAGCCGCTGATGATTACCGTCATCTGATCGGAGCGGAGAGCTCTCGGGTCTGGTTTATTGCATGGCGGGTCGGGTAATAGTCTAGATGAAATGACGAAAAGGGACAAGTACTGTTGTGTAATTAGTGCTAATAAGAAGGGTCGAATTGTGATTTTCATTGAAGCTGCTCTTGTTTGATTAACTCTTTACTGGTGTGTGCTAAAGTGTTTGAAACTGTAGTGGTGGTGGTGATTTCATAATTATGAAACAAATGAGGGGTATATTGGGTAATAAGATGAATTCGTAATTAAGGTGGATCTTATTCTTTTTTAAGCTTGTGGATTACTAAATCAATACGTAGAAGTGGGATTAATATGAATTAAATATGGAATAAGTTAAAGTTTCCACTGTAGTAATGGTTAAGACTACATAATATTAACTATCATATAATATTAGATTAAGAAATTGCTTTGTTCATTATGGACCTATTTACTATGAGTAAACATGTCAAATGGATCAAATCGACCCAATAGGCTTCCTTTCGAAGAAAATGGATCGATTATGGCCCATTTATAAGGGGCCAAGTTACTGGCCTTAAGGTTGGCTTATTATTTTATTTTATTTTTTCTTTGATAGTTTTTATTATATAATAAATTTAAGGGGTCGGCCTGTTATTTTATTTTATTTTATTTTTCTTTAATAGTTTTTATTATATTATAATTTATAGGGGGGAAATTGAATAGTAGATAAGGAGATTTGAACTTTCTAACTAAAAATGGCTTTCTTTCAATGTGCTCACAAATATTAATTCGTCCCTCTATTACTTTGACTTTTAAAGTATTGATTAGCCAATTGTTTTATTTTATAATAGTCTTTAGCTTGATTTTTAAATTACTAATTTCTGCTGAGTTATGATTTTTTACCTCTGTTTTTCTCATTTTTGGAGAATTATAGAAAATATATTTTAAGTGATTAAACATGATATCCATTAAGATAATACAAATATTTTAAATAAAATAATGTTAGTGGTTTTTAGTTTCAAACTTGCTCGTTGAAAACAGATAGGAGTAAGTTGTGGATTTCCACGTGCTTATTACGTTTCATTATCATGCATACAGCCTAAGTTGTAAATTTAAACGGAACCACCTTAAATTTTTATGTTGATCATAAACTAAATTTATTCCTTAATTTTTATTTATGATAATAATTCATTTTAGAAAATTATATTGACTATACCATTACATACAGTGATCTATAACATTTCTGATGCGGGATCAAATAGTATTGTCACGTGAGGGTCACGTGGGGATGGGATCCGACCCGACTCACGATAGACCAGATTAAGTGTTTTTAGATAGTGGGGCTGTGCTCAGTAACTTCGAGCTGCCTACGTACCTACTTAGGTAGGATCAAGCCTCTTCGTAGTTCGTAGTAATTATACTCCTCAATCTCATGGATTTGGAGAGTATTTAATAGTTCTAGTTTTTGGAGTGGAAACCAGATAATGATCAGTTTAGCTAATCAAGATGGTATTTATAGAAATTTTAATTGGGCCATGGGCTCGCTTTATTGGCCCTCGATTGGAGGCCTACGATGGAAACGTATTAATACTACTTTTATATCAATTACATTATTAAATTACGGTAATGCCCCTAATCATAATTGGGGACCCATCAATTTCTCTTAAACTTTCTCATTTTTTTTTATTTTATAGTTTCTAGTTACCACTTACCACGGCTACGAACAACATATTAATTACATATATGAAATCAACTTACTCCAAACAAATATTTAGAATGTAAAGAAAAATGAGAATGTATTCACATTTTCGACTAGGAAACTTGTGAGTGAAACAAAGATATAAGCCTCCTTTTACTCAATTTCCAATCAATAACAGGATGAATATTCGGAATAAAAAAATATAGTTATCAAGTTTTTCATTTTTTGTATTGTTTGAAAAATTAAGAGCAAAACGATATTTTAATCCACAAGCAAGACATGTCAAGTGAAGTCTTAATAATTATGGAAAAAATGAAAGAAAAAAAAATGAGAAGAATTTTTTGTAAATTTTTTTATATAATCGAGGGAGGTCAATGTAATTCCCCTAGCTCATACGTCGATGTGTCACCTTTTACTAGGTCGACAATAGTATATAATACATGAACAAAGACAAAACTCAACCAAAAATCAATACGCATGCAAAACTTTCTTTCATATAAAAATATTGTTTATCTTAAATAAAATAATTAAATAAAGAGTAATTAAGCTCTAATTAGTACTTAATTAGTTAAACACGCGTGGATTGCACATTTAGCATCTCCATCAATGACATATGTGTTGGAAACAATTAACTTGGAGAATTAAATAGGTCAAATACGTAACGCAATGTTCATGAAATTATAATATTAATGAAATTGAAAACTGAAAAAAAAGGTGACCATTAGTACAGAAAATAATAAATAATAATATATTTATGTTACAATGACAGTTGATTATGAGTCATGAAATTTTTATGTATTCATTGTTGGCCACTAATTTATATTAAATAAATAGTCTCATATATTTTTTCCTCAACAATTGTCCCACTCTGAATCTCACTAATGTTCATGCCCATTATAAATAGACAGTATTTGTCTTCCTAAATATCAAGAATTGAATTCTTTTTCTTCCACTCACCCCACCAACCAATTATAATTAAGATAAAGAAGCAAATTAGGTGAAAAAATTAAATAAATTTGCCATCATAATTATTTTTTATTATTTGGGCTTAATTCATTTTGTTCCACTTTCTTTCCTTTGTCTTTTATCTTGTTCGTGAGGGCTTTATTTTTTGCACTTTATTTTAGGCTGATTGCGTTACAATAATTTTATTTTTAGGATTTTTTGGGATAGAAAATATAGGGCTTAATTAATGATTCATGTGATGAGATTGATGTGAGCTTCTTCGAAATACAAGAAAAAGTATCACTAATAATTTATATTTAATCACAACAATTATTTTTTTGTTAGTCATTTGTTATAAATAAATGTTTTTACAAGCTTAGTAGTGTTATAAATTATGTCAAATTTGTTATAATAGACAGCTAGTGATAAGTAGTCGTAATTATACAAATTAAGTAACTAACATTTATGATGTTTTTTTTATGTCACTAACATCATTAAAATTGTTAATAATAATACACTTGTACCTAACTTTCTAATGATAATGTAAATAATAAATATTGACAACTTTAATTACGACCAATATCATACCACTTACATTTTTTTTGCACCGTCTATAAATGGTTGCAATAATAAAAAAATAGAAGTAACAATATCTTTTTTTCTTCAAATAGGACAATGGAAAAAAGCTTTCTTTTCTTTTCATAACAATGAAAGGAGCTTTATTTTTCATAAATAAAATAAATAATTGAAAGAAACTATTTTTCATCAATGAAATAAGCCCTTTTTCTTGTGTAAAGTTTCATCCCTCTAGCTTTGTATGGTAATAATAAAGTTTTTCTTGACTACTTTCCTTGATTTTTTTATCATATTAATTTTACATGGTTCGATTCTAATTGATAAAATGTCAAGTTGACTTCCTCTGTTGTGAATATGTTCCGATTTAATTTTTTTGTGTGGTTTACGTGTTATTATGATAACGAGATTTATCCAGTGCATACCTAAATTAAGGCTGTGAATTTTCTGATCATCCAAAAAATATTATCACATTAAATATGTAACAAGAGTTACATAAAGAATTATGAATATAAACAAAAATATATTCTTATAATATAAGGTCTAATCACCTGGACACATTATAGAACTAAATCAAGAAATTGCAACTTCCAAAAGAATTATGCCCTCTACAATTGGACATATTCCTAGTAATATCAAAAGTCATGAATTAAATCTTATAATATATATATATATGATAAATTATATGGTTGTAGCATATGATAAATGGGGTGTGCATCTATCTGGATTCTTTGAAGAATAAATATAAATTTATATTCGATTGGAGTTGATCTAATATTCTCATTTTAGTAGAATTACAAGTCATAACCATTTGCACGTGCAATTTTACCCCATCGATAACTAGCCTCCATAGCATCTTTTTAAAGCTTAATAAATTCGAGGGGATGAATTAGAAATTTGTTTAAGGAAAATGCTACACACCTCTATTTATATATCATAAATATATTTTGGAGGTGTTTGATATAAGATATATATAGTTTTAGTGGTCAAAATGGAATTTCAAATTTAATAAATTTTGAATATTGTACAATACAATCTATAATTAAAGAAAGAATCAAGTTGCAACTAGTGCGAAATATTAAAATATATTTTAAAATCCAGTAAAGCACGAGACAATTTAGAATCACGATATTTTCGTCTCTATTTCATTGCAACAATAAGATAGAGACGGAAATATGTTCCCGTAGTAAATTTGTCTCCAATTTGAGATAAACATGCTATCGGTCTCTGAATCCGTCTCAAAGTAGAGACCAGAAAATATGTCTAAAATTTCCGTCTCAAAAGCCCTATTTTTTTGTAGTGGATATTTTATGTGAATAAAATTAGAATTTTATCATTAAAAGGTGTTGATATCTGTATCTATATATCACATTCATCAAAATTAATTAATTGCAACAAGTTGTTGCCAAAATTTGAAGATAAAAAAATATAGTTTATAAATGACGTTGCTCTTATTTTTAATAGATCCATCATTTCATTAGTAAATAACTTGATATTAACCAACTACCAACCAAATAAACCAATAAAATTGGCTAAATATCATATGTCTGTTAAATTCTAACCACTTTACAGTTTAATCTTCTCTTCAAAATGACATTTCATATTTTATGCTTTATAAATAAAAAACTTTTCTATAACTAAACAAATAATATGAATTTTATAAATCTAATTAACATGTGTACATGAAATCAAAAATACTATTCTAGAATAATAATGGATTCGATGTTAGATGGAATACTTATCTCCCAAAAAAAAAATTCTATTCATATACACAGATGCGAATATATAGTTATAGGAGGGCATATCCGTAAATTCGAAAAAAACAAACATGATTCATCCTTGATTAGACCCATATCTCTTAATTATTTACAAAGTGGAGGTTTGCTTTTTTGCTCCTTTATATTGAACAAGGATGTTGCATTCAAACAAGTCTATGTTCATTTTCTTCCCAATATCTATATCTCTATCACTATATCTATCTATCCATATATATATATATGTATTATATCTATATATAGCTCAATTAATCTACTAACATAGACTAGAAAACACAAACAAAATACACACACAACACACACAAGTGTGTGTAAAATAGTTAGAGCAAATTAAGAGAAATGGAATGGAAAAAATGTTATCTAGATGTAATACTTGTGCCATTGGGATTTTTGGTTTGCATGGGTTATCATTTTTGGTTATGGCATAAGGTTAGAACACAACCCCACACTACTATCATCGGGACGAATGCTCGTGGCCGTCGATTTTGGGTCCAAGCTATTATGAAGGTATCTCTAATATAATCACGTCTTTTATTTAGTCGTTATTTTTTTGGAACTGAACGCGAATATATTTTCAATAATTTAACCTCGCCCTGAATTTTCTTTGGAATATAATGTCGAATTCCTATTTAATTGATTTTTTTTATAGTTGAAAGTCTTTCTTCATAGAATTTATTCAAGTGGCATGTTTTAAATTTTTGAAAGTTTCGAATATAAAATTTAAATTCTCTAGATAATTTTAGTGCTCTTCATTGTTAACTATTTCTTACATTTGATGTGTAATAAATATTACATAGTGCATTCATAGTAACAACTTTAATATTCAAGTATAATTCGTTAGAATATTAAAATTCGTGATTCAAATATTATTCAAGGCCTTGTTTCCAATTGAAACAATTTTGTAATTCTAACGAAATTATTTTTCATAAAAGTTTGTTGTTATCTTTCTTTAATTGGTTAGTGGAATTTATATTATGTTATATATATATATATATATATATCTTTAATAGTTTGCTTTCTGTTTTGGATGTTACGTGCTTCTTAATCTTCACGGAACTTAGAAGCACGATTTGTATATTATTTGTAATTAAAATAAATGATTTTCTTCTGATTGGTTAATTACACCGAATATATATATATATATATCAAAATTTTAATTAATCTTCTAATCCTATTTATTTAATTGAAAGAAAAAAGGTGACGAGTAAGCATCCACCAATATATTATCTTGTCTCTATTATCTTCTATCACTATATGAATTCATTAAAAAAACATATAAAAGTGGAAAAATAGACGCAAAAATTCAATAGTGGGCTGTGTGTATATGCACAAAAAAAATTGTTACCAACTTTTCCATAATAGTACTGTTGTGTACATAAATAAAATTATGGAGACGCTTTTGAGGGACACAATCAGGTTGAAGATTGACTCATTATAAGGTTGTCCCCTTCAATCATTGTCCAATTCTGTTGCGGTTTTTACCATGCATGGAAATTTTAGATCAATTCTAATTATATCAAACTTGAATATACATTTTTTTATGATTATAATTATACATAAAAAAATTTTATATAAACAGGAATTGGGTCATATATTTAGAAGTGTTTAAACAATGGAGTCTTTAAATAATAATTGTTATGTATATCTGATTTATTACATATAAATAATTGTGATTATATTAAGATATTCGAGTGTTAATTTATTAAAATTCTTTAATAACTCATGTTTATCTATTAATCCAACAATGCAATCAACTTGAGATTAAAATGTTTGCATTTCTTTATATGAATAGATGCGATTTTTCAAATTTTCATGCTAGTAAATATGAGATATACGAACGTCACACATTTTAAGAATCATCTTTTACACTTACTTCGCATAGTCATAACTTGGCAACAACTAAATTATTGAATTTTAAATTGCCCACAAATAATTAAAATGATTAATATAATTATCTTGCTAGGTTAGCCACTGTGAAATTGATTTCAAATATCGTTTAAGTTTAAAAAAAAAAAAATTCAAATTAAATAAATTGTAACAAATTTAATACAACAACGCAGGACAATGATAAGAAAAACATCCTGGCCGTCCAAACCCTCCGGAACACGATCATGGGTTGCACACTGATGGCCACAACATCCATCCTCCTCTGCTCGGGCCTTGCCGCCGTGATCAGCAGCACGTACAGCATCAAGAAGCCCCTTAACGACGCCGTCTACGGCGCCCACGGCGAGTTCATGGTGGCGCTCAAATACGTCACCCTACTCCTCGTCTTCCTCTTCTCCTTCCTCTGCCACTCGCTCTCGATTCGATTCATAAACCAGGTCAATTTCCTCATCAACTGCCCGCCGGAGACCTCGAACGGCGTCGTAACGCCGGAGTACGTGGCGGAGCTGCTGGAGAGAGGATTCATGCTGAACACGGTGGGGAATCGGCTGTTCTACGCCGCGCTGCCGTTGATTTTGTGGATATTTGGGCCGGTTTTGGTGTTTTTGTGCTCTGTGACGTTGGTGCCGGTGCTTTATAATTTGGATTTTGTTTTTGTGGCTGAGAAGAAGAAATTAGGGCTTGAAAATGAGTGTGTATCTTCTTCTGTGTAATTATGAATGTTTGGTGAGATTAAGTAGTAATTATTGATTTGATGTGTGAATTGTGAATGTAAATCATTGAGTTTTTAATCAAGCTTATTACATAATATTTAAGTTTTTATGATATTCTGTTAATATTGTAATATACTCGAATAAAATATAAAATTAATGTTTCTTGATATGCAGATATGATACAAATTATAAATAAATAGACACACTAATTCTGATATTTCAATAAAATAAAATTGTTTATACATTGTCTTAAGCTCGAGGTTTTGGAGGTAAATATTTTATATTTTAATTTCTTGTTCTAAGACGGTTCTATTGCTACCAAAGCACTTAACATTAGGAAGCAATTTTTGATGTACCCTACATGAATTATTAATATATCGACCTCATAATTATCACATCAAAGATACTAAAAAGATAATAAGAAAAAGATGTCCTTATATTATTAATTAACATAATGAAATCAGGTCAAAGAAGTCATATACGTCATGGCTTTGGGGTAGTGCCTTCTTTACATAGAGTGCCCTTATAGATAACACATTAAAGAAGACTTGTTAATTGGACTTCTTAAAAGTATTTGTAAAGATAATGCGCAGTATAATTTCTAAATCATTGAATGATAATTCTATATTAATGTAATATTGAAAAATAATAGTATATGCATGGCTCTTGGTGAGGATTGTATATATGTTAGCATGTGATTTGTATATGAAATCAAAGAATTGAGTGTTGTTTATAATGTTTTACAAAGAAGATCACTAGTATATATATATAATATATATACATATATTAATTAAGGTGTTTGGGGCTTCGAACTATACTAATATATATATATATATATATATTAACTTTGATTACTATGTGATTAAACTTCGTATAATTAACATAAACGTGTCATATAACGAACAATTACCATCGTAATTACTATTTGATTGGTCAATTTAAACTAATTGGGTATGTATTATAAATTTGAGGTACGAAATTAACTAATGGGGAAAATGGCATTTTTCGATAATTTTGCCTTATTTTAATTTTGATCTTATTTGATATATATAGATTTAACACATCTAGTCATATAAGTTTTAAAATGTCATTTGCTAAATTTCGCCCAAAATGTAACAATGAACTCTGTTAGTCAATAATTTTACCATTTTTTTTTTGTTGAGAATTCGCATTTGATTAATGCACTTATATATAAATCATAATTAATATCAACATATTTCTATAATAATATCCCCTTTGCGACCAACAATGTCATTCACCCAAAACCAAAGAGACGTTAATTTCATAATCTCACCATAGTGCTTTCTTGACGTAGAACGTGCTTAAAGATAATATTCAAAGTTGAGACAAATTAAACCTATTGGACCTGAGAAAATGATTTTGTAAAGATAATGTAGAAAAGTCTCACGTTTTATGTTTTTGTCACTTAAGATATATAGAGACACTAAAGATAAAAAAATAAAAAAAGTTGGTGGATTCTTGTGGGAATTTAGTTGCGGAATATGCTATAAAATTTATAGAGGCCACTCAATTAGTGGTGTTTGGTGGCAAACATTTTAATTGTAAAGTCCTTCATTTTAGCTTTTTCTTGAATTTTTCTATGTAGAATAAATAGAGATATATTTGGAATATACACACTTGTCATGAAATTAATCGATAAAACTAAAATATGCAATTTTAAGCATAATAATACCAATAACGTTATCGTTATCGACAGAATATAAAATGATCATAACTTTTCGTTACTAAAGAGTTTGCTTTAAAAAATACGTTATAAACGTTAAACTATATCGATGAGTTTGTTTTTCGCCCATGTCGTTATTCATGTCGTCTAGGGGTGTGGCGTTTGAATAATTTTGAAAAATGAGATAATCTAAATCATAAATAATATGAGCTTGTTCAAATCTCATAAAAATTTCATTTACCACATATCGATGATTGAGATTCCAACGTGGCTAAAACATTAGACATAGTACTACAAAAACCGGCTCCAATGGACCGGATCCATACAGGTCTGGGCCAGTTCTGATTAAGAACTGGACCCACACCTATAATTTTCCTCACATGCCCATGTTTTTTTTTTGTTTATGGGCCGAATCTAGTAACATTTCATTTTTTTTCGGGTTTTGAACTCATCAACTTTAAATTAATTCAATATTCAAATAATTTTAATGTCATTTTGATTTTTAATTATCTCAAATAACACAAGTTTCTCATCTTTAGTTCAGTCTAAGACGGGAATTAACTTAACCAACATTACTAACTCATCATATTTACCAATCTCTTTCCACACTATTTTTGTTCAAATAATAGTTGAGTTTTTTTTTTCAAAAATAATAATTCAAAATAGATATAATATTAGCATGAATATTCAAATCGCTTAACATGAAATTAGACACAAAAGTTAATGCAATGAAGTAATAGTAGCTGCCATTGAGGTTTCATTGAATTGCTTTACAATTGGTCTGAAGAAACCTCAACGGCTACCAATCTGCCACGTCACCGACGTCTCCAGCACCCACGTGTCAACTTCTCAACTGCTAATAACGAACAAACCCCTCTTCTCTCGGACTTCAAAATCCTACAACATTACAACAAATCAAAAAAAAACCATGATCCAAAATCTCAGCAGCATTATTTCATCACATCCCGCAATAAATCCTCTTCTTAATTCCTTACCAAAAATCTCACTCAATTCCAAATTTTTCATCTTTTTCACTAACAGAATGCAATCTTCAAATGCTGCTAGAGCTGCACAGACAGTCTCCCATGTCCCCGATTTCTTACCGGAGGAAATGGAGCGTATATCTGAACACACATTGTCAAGGTACACTTATGATCATACAGAACAAAGGAAAGGCAAAGGGGTGTCAATTGTTTGGTTTAGGAATGATTTGAGAATCTTGGATAACGAGGTTTTGTTCAAGGCTTGGGTTTCATCCCAGGTTGTCTTGCCAGTTTATTGTCTTGATCCAAGGCTTTTTGCCACTACCCATTACTTTGATTTCCCTAAAACTGGAGGTACATTATATTATATTAGATTATATTATAAATACCCAATTCTTAATTTTTCTACCTTTTCAAGACTTCCAATATTATATCATTTTGGCAGCTCTGAGAGCTCAGTTTCTTATGGAATGTTTGGCTGATTTGAAAAGAAGTTTAATGAAGAGGGGTGTAAACCTTTTGATTCAGCAGGGGAAACCAGAGCAAATTCTGCCTGTTCTTGCAAAAACATACGGAGCCCACACTGTTAAGAAACTTTGTAATTCAATTTGTTTATCAATTGCATGATTTTCCAAAAACGTAGCCATAAACAGACATTTTTATCCATCTAAACAACAGGTTTATGCACAGAAAGAAACATGCAGTGAGGAGGTAAATGTTGAGAGATTAGTTTCAAAAAATTTGCAGAAAATTATGCCACAATCACCTGAAGGTGTATCCAATAAGCATAATCCCACAAAAGGTACTAAATTAGAATTAATCTGGGGATGTAGTATGTACCACATTGATGATATTCCATTCAGTTGCACATCATTACCAGATGTTTATACTCAGTTCCGAAAGGTATTCACTTTCTTTCTATTACAGTGTTTTGAGTACAAATATGTAGCTTGATGTAAGAAAATTTTCTGATATAGATCATTTGAATGTACAGTCAGTTGAGTCGAAATCAGTGATACGAAGTTGCATTAAGATCCCGGCATCACTGGGTCCCGCACCAAGTGTCGAAGACTGGGGAACTGTTCCAGAGATTTCGTCATTCGGGCTTCAGCCAGAAAAGGCATTTTACCGTTTCGTTTAATAATATATTTTTTGACTTTTTTCGGGAAAATTTTAATTTTTCTTTTTCGTGTTTGTATTATTATCCATTGATGCAGGTGAGTAAAGGAATGGCGTTTGTGGGCGGTGAAAGTGCAGCATTGAGTAGAGTTCATGAGTATTTCTGGAAGAAGGCAAGTTCAAATAAAAATGGAAGAAAATTGAAACTATAATTTCTTAAAATGAATTTTTTTTCTCATAAAAATAAAATTTTATGCTTGTATAGGATCTATTAAAGACGTATAAAATAACCCGAAACGGAATGTTGGGACCTGATTACTCAACCAAGTTTTCACCCTGGCTTGCATCTGGAAGCCTTTCGCCTCGTTTCATTTACGAAGAGGTTTACTTCTTTTATATTTTCTCAATTACTATTATGTTAGATCGACGAAAAATGTCATCTTGGTGAAGAAACTAATGTTGTGAAGAAGTTTATTTAGGTGAAAAGTTATGAAAAACAGAGAGAATCAAATGATTCTACATACTGGTATTCTCTCTCACTCTCATTCATATGATTTGAAATTCTAGCAATATCCAGTTTCATAATTTAATTTAGTCCGAAATAATTTCAAATTATATACATTGCAATGAAGAAATTTGCAGTAATTTAACGGCTTATACGTCAAAAGCTATTAATCGTTTTCAGGGTGTTGTTTGAATTGATATGGAGGGACTATTTCAGATTTCTGTCAATCAAGCAGGGAAACTCTCTTTTTCATGCAGGTAAATGATAACACTATCTCAACATCGATATACAAATCTCTTAACCTCACCAGAATAGAGTCCAATGCAAAAGGAAACAAAACCGAAGAAAAAAAACCTTACCAGATTACATCGATCTGAGCTAGTGGAATGTGTATTCATATTGTCGATGCGACATTTATTTTATATGTTTTATAAGTTACTTATAATTCTTTTTTGATACAACTTTGATTTTTTTTTTTAATCTTAAAGGGGGACCTCGAAATGTACAGACTACTTGGAGCCAGGAACAGGGACTCTTTGATGCCTGGAGAAACGGCCGGACTGGGTATTCTTATCAAGGGCTTTCGATTTTATTATATTTTCCGATTATATATAGATGATGTCATTTTCATGGCTCAGTTTAGTTGATTTAGTATTTTTTTTTTCGACTTTTAGGTACCCTTTAGTTGATGCAAACATGAGAGAACTATCGACTACTGGCTTTATGTCAAATCGGGGGCGACAGGTAAATTTAAATGCAACCGTTTTTATCTCATATTATACGTATTCTAAACCAAATGGGATCAATAAACAATCAATTCTATAGTTTTTATCTTAATTTAATTTAAATACTCTTATCACAGATTGTATGTTCGTTTCTTGTTCGGGACATGGGCATCGACTGGAGAATGGGAGCTGAATGGTTTGAGACGTGTCTTTTAGATTACGACCCTTGTTCCAATTATGGAAACTGGACCTATGGAGCAGGTGATTGATCCACAGATACACTCAGCAAAAATTCATTTGCTGTCTCTTAGTCGTTTTTCTAATTCAAATCGAAAATGTTTTTACCTTCTTTTGCTAGGTGTTGGGAACGACCCGAGAGAGGACCGTTATTTCAGCATTCCGAAACAAGTATGTTGCCTCCAATTATTTAAGTCAATTTGTGTCGATAATAATCAGTTTCCATTATTCAGTAATCTATTCCCTATATAAATGTATGAGTAAAAAATTATTTCGTCCAATGTGAAAGACATATCTGCACTTAGTATTATAGAAAACCTTATAATAATTCAATTTGTAAAAAACCTTTTAGAAGTCTAATCAATTAGAATTTCTATTCACATCCAGGAAACCAATTATAATATCACGTTTAAATGACTCATAATGTTTAGGGTAAATTACATAGACAACCATGTACGACAACCCTTATGAGATCCCTAATTTCACAAGCACCACGAGATTCGAGAATTCGATATAACTTCAAATTTCAGTAAAACATATTACAATTTCACCCTTTGGATTATTATTTTAGTCCCGGCTTAATATTTTTTAGTTGTCAGCGTTAAGACGAGGGGTGTCTTGATAATTCACAAAAATGTCCATGTAATTACCCATTAAATGAGGGATGTGCATGTAATTATCCTAACTCGTACTTCATAAAATCATCCAGGCACAAAACTACGACCCTGAAGGCGAGTTCGTGTCATATTGGTTGCCTCAGTTGAGAGCATTACCGAAAGAGAAGAGACATTTACCTGGAATGTCGTACACGAAGCCAATTGTCCCTCTCAAATTTGGAAATACGAAACCAACGAATAATAGGACAGGCTCGGGATCAAGACGAGTTGCAACAGAAGATAACAAATGTAGGAGCCATAAAGGGAACAGAATGCAATAGCCTGTTTCATGAAAAACATTAGTTTTCAAATTTTTTTCATTACCTGTATATTAAGGGGTATTTTCCTCTTAACTGAACAATCAAATGTCTTATTACACAAATTCTGCTCACCAAATGAACAGTAGTAACCAATTCCATAAAAAAACACAACCTTTGCTTAAAGTATATGATCAAGTTGAATTTGATCAAACTCAAGTTGATGCAATTTCCTTATTTGATTAAATTACAAGGAAAACATGTGGTGTATTCCTGTATAGTATAAATTGATAATAAATCTACAACAGTTTGATTTAATTAATCAAAGGTATGGCTGCATTTGACCAATCTGGCAATGGAATACCAAGTTCTGAGCACACTAACTGCATCACCTTTGCAGTCACACCTCCCATGTTCATTTTGTTCAAAGTCACTGAAATAGCAAACCTGTGGTTTATATCACAATAACCCGTCGACCCGCCCAAACCTGAATGTCCAAACCCAATCAACTTCCCATCTTCTGAGTAAGACCTCTTAAAACCAAGCCCAACTACCCCACCTGGAAGTGCCAAATTCTCATATTCTCCGACTCCCATAAACGCCTCATGAATTTTACTGTTCGAAAACAGTTTATCTCTGTTTTCACCAACGTTAGCCATAGTATCGGTGTTGCTAAAGCTACTGTCATCAGTGGGAACTATAGAGTAGTTCTTATCGGCATTTTTTTGCTGTTTTCGGTTTTTGGAGGGTTTTAGAGATGGAAATTTGGGGATGTGAGGATGGCTTCCTAATCGAGGCTCGGTAGAAGAAGAATGTGGTGGTGGGATGGCACCTTTGTCCACGAGAGCTGCATAGTAACGTGCAAGAGCACGAGCTGAGCAATGGGCATTAGCAGCAGGTATGATGGCACGACGTGTGAAAAGTGCGTTTAACATGGCGGGTAGAGTAGATGCCATTGCAGAAAGATCTTGTAGCTGGCTCTGAAAGTTGGATGGTAGGTTGAGGCGGGGGTTATTCTCAGAGAGTTTCTTGAGGTCATCCATGTCGAATGTGACTGTTGCAAGTCGAGATTCCACACCTGGGAGAAACAAAGTACAAACAGAGAGTTTACTTTGAATGCAATAAATGAATTAATGTAGTCTAACATACTGCGTCAACAAATTGGAATATGTGAAATCATGTGTAGTGTTTACGAGCAGGAAACTAATCGACAAAGAGTCAAAAACTTGCCTGGGGGAATTCCAATATATAACTCTCCATCTATGTTAAGAGGACGAACGATTGCTTCTTCAAGAATCTCCTGAAACTTTTTCCTGGATGCATGCTGTACAAAGGAAACTGATGATATTAGTAATAAGATACAAGATTGTTGATTTGGTCTTTTTCCTGTGTTTACCACTTGATACCATAAGTAAACAAACTCTGAAACTTGAGAAATGTCACACGACATCAATGTAAACCATTTTGGCCATAATGAAAGTGCAAGTAATTTTGATACCTCAATAATGCCACCACATAACCAGCCATAAGACAAATGATGGTACACCTGTTCCCGGCCAGGTTCAGTCTCTGGTGCGCTCTTTGTAATGCAACTTAAACATTCATCCCAATCAGTCATAAGTAAAAGGTTCTCTTTTGTGATACCGCCCAAGGCATTTTGCAAACCAGATGTATGATTAAGAACATGATGAACCTGGTGCAGAATAAACAAAAGATGTATTTAAATATGTTTAATATATAGCAGTTAAAAAGAATAAAGAGCATTAGGAAGTCTAAGTGAACAAAGTTGGTTCAATTGAACCCCAAAATATTACCTTTATTTGATCTTTTCCATTGGATTCAAATTCTGGCCAAATATTTGCAATTTTATCCTCAAGCTTGAGCTTCCTGCAACATGAACTTCAGACAATTATTTATGGACCAAATATATTAATCATCAAAAGTCAAATGCAATTATAGTTTCATAAGAGTTATAACCCATAGGAAATCAATGCCAAAAAAATTGCATTTAACATTAGAAAACTATTCATTCAGATTAAGAAACAATGATTTTTCTCATTTAGGTCTTAATTAATCATTGGTACACTCTACCCTCTCCTGAAACTTAACTGTTTTCAGTTCAGGGACTAATTTCAGTTTCTAATGTATTTCCTAAGACCAAATAATTCTCACATCAAACAAAGGAAGCACTAACAAATTTGCATACCCTTTATCAACCAGCCAATGAACCATTCCTGAGGTAATTCCTTTTGATGCAGAGAATAAGGGGAATAAACTATCAGGTTGAACTGGTCTAGGATCATATCTTCCAAGCACCCCAGCAGCAGTGTCAATAATTACTTCTCCATCTTTATAGGCACACACCTATGAAATTCGTAAAATGGTATGTGTCAAAGAAACCACAAAAAATCATATATAGCAAAAGTCAAAATAGCTTCTGTAAGAAGATGAAGGACAGGAGCTAGTCATCAGTTGTTCGACAAGCAAAATACATTGCAGAAAAATCTTAGCACAGTCTTATTGCTACCAAACATGACTCTAATGTTTTTAGAATGCATTACGAAGTCCAACGATAATAGAAATCCAAATTCCACTAGATTGTAATATCATTTGGGAAAGGATGGAACAAATATGAAATCAACTGGGATATAATATCCTTTTGAAGCATTTTCATTTGCTTAAAATTTTATTGATCTTCAACAAGCAAAGTAAGATAAATAAGTGCAAAAGGTAAGGAACTTAAGAACAAAGTAAAATTGTAAAAAAGTTTTAGAACTTTACAAGATTGCTTGTCCAAAGAAATCGAAAGCAGTAGGGATTGAACATGGACAAGTCAAAGCAATGAAGATTAAAAAACCCTACTAATGTGCTATTTTCCACAAAAAATTTATTAATGATGCAAAACACTAATACTCATACAAGTAAAATACACCGTGGTGTGTACCTGGATTCCAAGTACTTTATCAGCATCACCAAGCTCAATTAAGAGCTTCCTCAGCTTGTCTTCAACATTAGAAAGAACAGGAGTGTTGTGGATCCATTGCGGTTTATATGCTGGCCCTCTATTCACATTGCTGAAACAAGTTTTCGGAGAATAAACCATCATGGTCAAAGCTATGTGTAAATATATAAGCAAAGCCTACCATTGTAAAACAGATTCAGCAAATGGCCTCATAATATCCACATAAACTATGCGGACGTTCATTGTTGATGAAAGACCTGAGATCCATGTTAATTGTCAAATCCTTGAAATATTGTACACCAAAGGATGAAAAGTTTATGTAAACATCTACTGCATACCTCTGAGAAGATTAATGACTCTCGTGAATATGATGATATCACCTGGAAAAGCATCAATCTGAAGGACATATATTTTAGTATTCTTAGGAAATTACAGAAAAATGCACCGACAGGTTGATTGCATAAAAATGGAGGAAAATATTTGGACTTACAGGATTAAAGCGTTTTACTTCTTTCTCATTGAGCTTCATCTTCTCTTGAAGGAACTTCATCTTCTTAGTCCTTTGTTCAGCCAATGATTTCATGTTTTGCTTCACCAAACAGTAAATATCAGCGAATTTATACAAGAATCACATCAAGAAAACACGATACGCCTGCTTACAAGAGCTTCAGTTGCTGGGGTTGAAGTACGAAAGAATACACTTGATATCTTCATCACCTGGTCTGGAATGTCTAAACGCAGCTTAAGCCCCATTTCTGAGAAAGAAGATAAAAGTGCCACATGATCTCCCTGTAAGAATCAGCAGGTTAAGTTGAGCGAAACAGAAAGTGAAAACCATGAACCCTATGTCCCTAACCAAAAGATTTAACATGTGGAGAAGACAACCGATTCAGAATAGAAAAATGTGGAGCACATTCACTCAGTCACAGATTTGTTTTAGGTTCTCACAGTGAGCTAAAGTTCAACACCCAAAAGGGGATAATGCTCCTATATATAAGTCTATTGCTCATTGGCTTTAAATTTGAGTCAATATGGATTTCGAATGTGTATTCTTGAATCCCCACTGCAATTGATCAAATAGAAGATCTCCATTCTTTATTGCTAAGCCAGTGAGTTAATTTAATATCTTTTAAGTATCAAGGAGAACCAAATAAAGATTTTAAAAAAAAAGTGTACAAACCTCAGCAGATGCTAGAAACATTTTTGCTAAAGCTTGTTTCATTGAAGATGAGAGCCCCTTTGTGAGGCCAAAATCTAGCAAAACTGGACGATGTGGAGCAGCTCTGGTCACAAGGAAATTTCCTAGATGAAAATAAATATAAGATCCATAACATAACATATATTAATATAGTCAAATAGAAAAGCGGCAGACATGTCTCTAGCCACAAAAGAAAAGGATAAAAGAAATCAGACAGGGAGATACACATGTACACAAAGATATAGAGACACAATGTTGTGTACCAGGGTGAGGATCGCCATTGAAGAAGCCATCAACATATATTTGATGGGCATATGCACGCGTAATTTCCTCAACAAGTCTTTGTTTGTCAACACCCAGTGCTTCCAAGGATTCAGAGTCATTTAGACGTACTCCATCCATATACTCCAAAATCAGGACTTTCTCAGTTGACTGCACAACAAATTAAATTCTTGAAAACAAAATGCAAGCAACCATCATAATAAGAAAAATTCAAATAGTAAATGAGGAAAAGGAAAGACGAGGCCTGCATGGATAAAATAAGTTGAAAATAAATTTACATATCATCATAAACTATATTATGAATAGGTTACTTTTATCAGAAATAAAATCAACTTCAGTTATGAAGAGATCTTTAAACAATCTGGTTACGGAATTCAAACCACTATTACAAGACTATACACTTGATGTTTCTGACAGATGTACTGCTAGTCAGTCAGTAAGGTATCATAATGTTCTGGTATACACAAAATCAGATAAAGAGAGCAATCTGGTGTACACAGAATCAGATAAAGAAAGTAAACTATCTTATGCTACCAATTTAACAAGCAGTTGATGTTTCCCATGCTTCTTATGAGAGACAGAGTGTGTGTTTTAAGAAAATCCATGTATTTTATATTTTTAAGCTGATGGGGAAAATTATTCAAAAAAAGCTGATCTTTTCAATGACTCTTTCAGGCACGATACTGGGAACTTTTTACTCCATTGGTAAATCATTAAACAGACCAAAGATTTTAATAGGAACAATTGAGAAAAGGATAATACCATAATAACTTCTGGAATTAAGACATCCACACGATTTGTATTGTTATTATTGGAGTTAATTTTGCAGCCAAGGTTCCTAGAAACCTTCCGAGTATTTTCTACAGAAACCACGAGAAGCATCTAGAATTAAAGTATGTTGAAGAATAGAGATGAAAACCATTTAATGAGTTATCAAAATCCTACCAGCTTCATGATTGAAATCAAGTTCCTTGGGTGCTTCTTTGCACCATTCATCTATCATGGGGTTGAAGTTATATTGTGGTTCTGCCCAAGCAATCCAATCAACTATTGACTTGGCATTTTTTAAATCCTGCAAAAGACAAAACTTCAGAATAATCGATAGCATGTTCACAACTGAAACTCTAAAAGCAATTAATAACCTCCAATATGATTTCCTTTATGTCCTCATGTTGAACTTTAACAACAACTTCCTGCCCATCGCCCAAAGTCGCACGATGAACTTGAGCTATCTGCATAAAATATGAAAAAAAAAGTGTTTGGATCAACAAGAAATACATTTATGCTGGCACAGAAAACAGGAAGTGATAGATATAGTGTTATTTGTGTTCAGTGGTCATTTATCTGGCAAAAATGACGGTTCTTCTGAGATTCGTTTTGTAATGTACTTGCTACGAAACTATAAGAACAGTTTCAAATGATCATGACCTATCCTGTTTATGAATCTCCGCCATGAACTTAACTCTAATACTTATAGCATCACATCTTTTCCTTCAGACTTTAGAGATGCGCTACTGTAATATCAAGATAAACCCCAAATGAATTAATTTATTAGATTACATCATCTGATTTGTTTATAGGTACAGCTGTTACTGTGAAATTAATAATCCAAAACCCAAGTTCCCTTTTCTTTTCACTTAAATGACTTCATCATGAGGGTCTTACTGATGCTGTAGCCAGAGGTACATTGTCGAAATTCAAGAAGAGATCTTCCATGGGTTTCCCCAACTCTTTTGTGATAGTTTCGCGAACCTGTGCAGAAGAAGCTTGTTAAATAATTATGAGTGACAAGTTTCCAACAATAAATATACGAGAAACACATAAAATTGCGCAATTTTTTTGTGCTTGTAAGCAAAATTATTTGCTTTCATTCCCACCTCAACGGATTTGCATGGTTTATATTATGTAAATTTGCATTAGAATTAGCAAAACTGCTTTGCCTGGTTTGATTGTTCAGCTAACAGGGAACTGCCCAGATTTTCTGAATCAACAGAGTATTTTCCTATATGGTTAAAAGCATGCAATAATAAAACTCATGAAATATTTCTCCACACTATTTGACACATCAAGCCAAACACCAACTTTTAATGATCAATAATAAACATCCACTATAGCAGAAAATAAGGAAAACCTGAGAGGATAAGGAACTCAATATTTCTCCTCTTTGAGAGAACCATATAGCATTACTTCAAGAACATTTCATGAATCAATTTTTTCTGCCATTAATGAACAAAATCAAGCAGAAGAAGCAGGGGTCTCAGTTGCTAAAGTAGTTTATGATACCCTTCCTAAAATAGCCAATCATCCTCAAGTAATGACTGGAGTAGATACTTTAATAGTGCATTATGTTACTATTGTTTGTAAGGTCTATACATTAGTAATACCACTATCCTAAAAATAGATACAACAAGGTCTTGGACCATATCGTTAAATTAATCATCATCACATGAGATAATAGATTATACGATATTTCTTGTGGGAAAATTCATTGCACACTTAATGACCATGTCATTGAATGGCACACACCAATTTCTAGGCTAATTACTGTTACATTCGTATTTCTTTTAACTTTCCCTTTTCTGGGAAGCAGCAAAAGATTGTCAAAATACTTCAGAAACAACCAAACCACGCGATGTGCATTTTAACTTTCTTAAAAAGCTTAACATTATAACTACTGAAGTTACCTCTTCTAAAGGGCGAGGGGGAAGAGAGTCCTGTAGCTGCTTTAGAAGCCGTATATAGGCTGGTGGAAGCACATCGGCACGTGTAGATAGGTACTGTCCTAGTTTCACCCATAAGCCTTCCAACTCTACTATCAAACTGAGAACACGCTTAGCATTACGTTCATGAGCTTTCTCCCAGAGATCATCCCTTTTTGTCTTCTTTATCCATTTTTCTCTGTGTTGCAGGGCCTGTACATATAAAACCATACAAAACACAGGAATATGGCCTTCAGAATTAATAGGTATTGGAACAGTAAGAGATAACAGCAAATCATATTCACCATAGCACACAACGTCCCAATCATCAAACATTAGCAACAGAGAAACACGACATACCTTATAATCAAGGTAGATAATGATAGCTAATATGAATACTTTGACGCGCCTTTTATAGATGTTTCCCCATCCCATTGAAAAAATGTCTTTTACGAATTGCATAAATACAAGAAACTGCAGTCACATATCAAACACAACTGATCAGAAATTGAAAATAATTTGTAACAAGCCAAACAAATGCCAGTATCCTGAACAATAATCAATAGCATTTACTACAAAAAAAAAGCACAAATGAACACCGATAAGTTTCCTTGTAGTGTTTCATTAAACACCAAAAATAACATATTTCTTCCACCTACTTTCTGATACAACATTTTAAGCTCTGATCAAGTTTTGCTTCTACACAAACTAATTAGAAATTGCCGACCTCAAAAGCTAACAAAAAGACACGATTACATCAAACATACACTTAAATTAAATTCATAATCTATTAACTCATTGTATTTTTCTGCTTAATACGCATCAAAATTGCCAACCAAACTGATCAGTGGGATGCACGACGCCGTATTAAATTCATTGACCCGCGGAACCTGCTATCTGTTGCTGATATTTTGTCGCCACATATAACGTCACGATTTTTCTGATTGTGAACTTTTTTTTATTTTAAATTTCTTTTTGACCTTTTTAAATTTGCTTTTTGTATTAATACTTCTGTAGTGGAAAATTGAGAAAAACAAAATGAGATGTGGAAATGTCAATTAAGTCTTCTTACCTTTTCATTTCTTATAAATAGGTAGGGGTGAAAATGAGTCGAGTCAACCCGAACACATATGTGTTCAATCTTGTTTAATTTATAATCGAGTTTTGAAAATTGTGTTTGAGTTTGATTTGATTGTTCATCGAGCAGAGCTCAAACCAGCTTTAATCGAGCCGATCACGAGTCGAGCTCGAGTAGTTTGAATATTTTGTACATTTTTTTGCTAATCGAACCGAGCTCGAGTCAAGCTTCAAAATTTATCAAACAGAAAAAGTTGTTCAAGCTTGATTTGATAAATTCTCGAACCGAACTTTTAGCGGTCGAGCTTGAGTCGAGTATCGAGTAGCTTGATTCAATTTTCACCCCTACTTATCAACCAAGTTTTATTTTAGAAGTTTCCATGACTTGCAATTCATAGGCTACCAATGTTGAAGAAATTGGCCAATAAGCATTACAATTTAGTTAAAATATATACCGGTTCATTAATTTAGCCAACGTGAAGGATTTTTTTTGGAGGAAGAGGGTTCGAATCGAATGCAAAATGAGGCTTCAACCAGGCGATATTCAAATGTATTTTTGTTAAGGGGTAATATCCCTTCACTAAAACCATAAAATGTTTTTGTAGACAAGTTCTGCTCACCAAATGAACAGTTATAACTAATTTAATCAAATATGTAAAAAGAAATAAAATCATGGGAAATTACACATGAAATCCATAAGGTTCCATACTATACATGCCCAATCCTATATCTGTGGGAAGCAAAAAATGCTATTTACTCTAAATATATGATCAAGTTGAATTCGATCAAAACTCAAGTTGATGCAATTTTCCTTATTTGAATGTGTTGTAGTCTTGTATAGCATAAATTAATAATAATTCTACAACAGTCGGATTTAATTAATCAAAGGTATGGCTGCATTTGACCCATTCTCAGTTATACTCTCTGTAAACCTGGTATAATCTGCTGGCAATGGAATACCAAGTTCTGAGCAAACTAACTGCATCACCTTTGCAGTCACACCTCCCGCGTTCATTTTGTTCAGAGTCACTGAAATAGCAAATCTGTGGTTCACATTACAAAAACCCGTCGACCCGCCCAAACCCGAATGTCCAAACCCAATCAACTTCCCATCTTCTGAGTAAGACCTCTTAAAACCAAGCCCAAATACCCCACCCGAAAGCGTCAAATTCTCATATTCTCCAACTCCCATAAACGCCTCATGAATTTTACTGTTCGAAAACAGTTTATCTCTGTTTTCACCAACGTTAGCCATAGTATCAGTGTCATTGGTGGGTACTCTAGAATAGTTCTTATCGGTATTATGGGCATTTTTTCGATCTTTTCGGTTTTTGGAGGGTTTTAGAGATGGGAATTTGGGGATGTGTGGATGGCTTCCTAATCGAGGCTCAGTAGAAGAAGAATGTGGTGGTGGGATGGCACCTTTGTCCACAAGAGCTGCATAGTAACGTGCAAGTGCACGGGCTGAGCAATGGCCATTAGCAGCAGGTATGATGGCACGACGGGTCAAAAGTGCGTTAAACATGGCGGGCAAAGTTGATGCCATTGCAGAAATATCTTGTAGCTGGTTCTGCAGGCTGGATGGTAGGTTGATGCGGGTGTTAGGGTTGGAGAGTTTCTTGATGTCTTCCATGTCGGTTATGAGTGTTGCAAGTCGAGATTCCACACCTGGGAGGAACAAATTACATAGTCAACTTATCTGGCTATTTTATTGGATAGTTACAATCACACCCTCTTAGTGGATAATTACCACTAGGGGTGGCAAAATGGTTCCGGAACCGTGGTTCCAACCCAATTAAACTAGTTTGGGTTGGGTTGGTTCCTAAGGAATTATTTTTGGTTCCTAATTAGTTCCAACTTGGTTCCAAATTGGGTCCAACTAATTTCAAGTTAGGCCCAAACCGTTTGCCAATAATCTAAATTATAAAGAACAAAATGTAAGGTATTGATTCGGGTTGGGCTTGGTTCCCTTTCGGGTTGACTTCGGTTCCGTTTTGGGTTGAGTTAGTTCCAACTCAAAACCATTTAAAAAACCTAACCCATTTAAGAATCGAACCGTTGGAACCAAACCCAACCCGACCCACCCGATTGCCACCTCTTATTTACCACAAGCCTATGAGGTTTTGCAAATTACTGGGACACAAGCCCAGTCACCCTAACACCCCCCTGATCCTTCCTTTCGAAACAAATTGAAATAATAGTGACAAGAACACAATATCTCCTTCGTTTCCCCCTTTTGTCATTTTCTCCAAGCAAACATTTACTCTGAACGCACTAAATGAATTAATGTAGTTCTAACTACCACGTCAACAAAGTGGAACATGTGATATCATGTGTAGAAGTGTGTATGAGCAGGAAACCTAATCGATAAAGAGCCAAAAACTTGCCTGGGGGAATTCCAATATATAACTCTCCATCTATATTAAGAGGACGAACAATTGCTTCTTCAAGAATCTCCTGAAACTTTTTCCTGGACGCATGCTGTACAATGGAAATTGATGATATTAGTAATAAGGTTTGGCCCTTTTCCTGTGTTTACCACTTGATACCATAAGTAAACAAACTCTGAAAATTAAAAAATGTCGCACGACCTCAATGTAAACCATTTTGGTCATAATGAAAGTGTGTAAGTAATTTTGATACCTCGATAATGCCACCACATAACCAGCCATAAGACAAATGATGGTACGCCTGTTCCCGGCCAGGTTCAGTCTCTGGTGCGCTCTTTGTAATGCAACTTAAACATTCATCCCAATCAGTCATAAGTAAAGGGTTCTCTTTTGCGATACTGCCCAAGGCATTTTGCAAACCAGATGTATGATTAAGAACATGATGAACCTGGTGCAGAATAAACAAAAGATATATATAAATATGTTTAATATAGCGGTTAAAAAAGTAAAGAGCATTAGGAAGTCTAATTGTGCCAAGTTGGTTCGATAGAGCACCAAAATATTACCTTTATCTGATCTTTTCCATTGGATTCAAATTCTGGCCAAATATTTGCAACTTTGTCCTCAAGCTTGAGCTTCCTGCAACATGAACTTCAGACAATTATTCATGGACCAAATATAATAATCATCAAAAGTCAAATGCAATTATTGTTTCATAAGATTTACAATCCATATGAAACCAATGCCAAACAACTGCATTTAACATTAGAAAACTATTTGTTCAAGTAGAAACAATAAGCTTTCTCATTTAGGTCCTAATTAATCATTGTCCACTCTACACTCTCCTGAAACTTAACTGTTTTTCAGTTCAGGGACTAATTTCAGTTTCTAATGCAATTCCTAAGACCAAATCATTCTCACATCATACAAAGGAGCACTAACAATTTTGCATACCCTTTATCAACCAGCCAATGAACCATTCCTGCAGTAATTCCTTTTGATGTAGAGAATAAGGGGAATAAACTATCGGGTTGAACTGGTCTAGGATCATATCTTCCAAGCACCCCAGCAGCGGTGTCAATAATTACTTCTCCATCTTTATAGGCACACACCTATGAAATTTGTAAAATAGTATGTGTCAAACAAACCATAAAAAATCATATATAGCAAAAGTTAAACTAGTCTTTCTATAAAGAAGATGGACAGGAGCTAGTCATCAGTTGTTTGACAAGTAAAATACATTGCACAAAAATCCTAGCACAGCCTTATTGCTTCAAACATTACTCTAATGTTTTTAGGATGCATTATGAAGTCCCACAATAATAGAAATCCAAATTCCACTAGATTGTAATATCATTTGGGAAAGGATGGAACAAATATGAAATCAACTGTAATATACTATCCTTTTGAAGCATTTTCATTTGCTTAAAATTTTGTTTTGATCTTCAACAAGCAAAGTAAGATAAATAAGTGAAAAAGGCAAGGAACTTAAGAACAAAGTAAAATTGTAAGAAAGTTTTAGAACTTTCCAAGAGTGCTTGTCCAAATAATAGAAATCAGTAGGGGTTGAACATGGACAAGTCAAAACAATGAAGATTAAAAAAATCTAGTAATGTGGTCTTTTCCACAAAAAATTTATTAGTGATGCAAGAAACTAATACTCATACAACTAAAATACACAGTGGTGCGTACCTGGATTCCAAGTACTTTATCAGCATTACCAAGCTCAATTAAAAGCTTCCTCAGCTTGTCTTCAACATTAGAAAGGACAGGAGTGTCGTGGATCCATTGCGGATTATATGCTGGCCCTCTATTCACATTGCTGAAACAAGTTTTCAGAGAATAAACCATCATGGTCAAAGCTATGGGTAAATATATAAGCAGAGCCTACCATTGTAAAACAGATTCAGCAAATGGCCTCATAATATCCACATAAACTATGCGGACGTTCATTGTTGATGAAAGACCTGAGATCCATGTTAACTGTCAAATCCTTGAAATATTGTACACCAAGGATGAAAAGTTTATGTAAACATCTAGTACATACCTCTGAGAAGATTAATGACTCTGCTGAATATGATGATATCACCTGGAAAAGCATCAATCTGAAGGACATATATTTTAGTATTCTTTGGAAATTACACAAAAATGCACCGACAGGTTAATTACATAAAAATGGAGGAAAATTTTGAACTTACAGGATTAAAGCGTTTTACTTCCTTCTCATTGAGCTTCATCTTCTCTTGAACGACCTTCATGTTCTTAGTCCTTTGTTCAGCCAATGATTTCATGTTTTGCTTCACAAAACGGTAAATATCAGCAAATTTATTCAAGAATCACATAAAAAAAAAACACGATACGCCTGCTTACAAGAGCTTCAGTTGCTGGGGTTGAAGTACGAAAGAATACACTTGATATCTCCATCACCTGGTCTGGGATGTCTAAACGCAACTTAAGCCCCATTTCTGAGAAAGAAGATAAAAGTGCCACATGATCTCCCTGTAAGAATCAGCAGGTTAAGTTGAGCGACATAGAAAATAAAAACCATGAACCCTAACTAAAAGATTTAACATGTGGAGAAGACAACTGATTCAGAATAGAAAAATGTAGAGTACATTTCACTCAGCCACGTATTTTTTAAGATTCGCATGTGAGCTAAAGTTCAACATCCAAAAGGGGAAAATGCTCCTATATACAAGTCTATCGCTCATTGGCTTTAAATTTGAGTCCAATTTGGATTCGAATGTGTATTCTTGAATCCCCACTTCAATCGATCAAATAGAAGATCTCCAAAAATTCCGGAGTTTCAGATGGCAGGGACTTATCAAAGATCACCCATATAATTCTTTTTTGCTAAGCCTGTGAGTTAATTTATTATCTTTTCAAGGAGAATCAACTAAAGATAAAAAATTGTACAAACCTCAGCAGATGCTAGAAACATTTTTGCTAAAGCTTGTTTCATTGAAGATGAGAGCCCCTTTGTGAGGCCAAAATCTAGCAAAACCGGACGATGTGGAGCAGCTCTGGTCACAAGGAAATTTCCTAGATGAAAATCAATATAAGATCCATGACATAACATATATTAATACTCAAATAGAAAAGAGGCAGACATGTCTCTAACCACAAAAGAAAAAGATAAAGGAAATCAGACAGGGACATACACATGTAGACAAAGATATAGAGAAACAATGTTATGTACCAGGGTGAGACATACACATGTACACAAAGATACAGAGAAACAATGTTATGTACCAGGGTGAGGGTCGCCATTGAAGAAGCCATCAACATATATTTGATGGGCATATGCACGCGTAATTTCCTCAACAAGTCTTTGTTTGTCAACACCCAGTGCTTCCAAAGATTCAGAGTCATTTAGACGTACTCCATCCATATACTCCAAAATCAGGACTTTCTCAGTTGACTGCACAACAAAATAAATTCTTGAAAAGAAAATGCAAGTAACCATCATAATAAGAAAAATCCACTTAGTAACTGAGGAAAAGGAAAAAGATGTGGCCTCATGGATAAAATAAGTTAAAATAAATTTACATATCATCACAAACTATATTATGAAAAGGAAAAAGACGTGGCCTCATGGATAAAATAAGTTGAAAACAAATTTACATATCATCACAAACTATATTATGAATAAGTTACTTTGATCAGAAATAAAATCTACTTCAGTTACAAAGAGCACTTTAAACAATCTGGTTACGGAAGTCAAACCACTATTATAAGACTATACACCTGAAGTTTCCGACAGATATACTGCTAGTCAGTCAGTAAGGTATCATAATGTTCTGGTGTACATAAAATCAGATAAAGAAGTAAACTATCTTATGCTACCACTTTAACAAGCAGTTAATGTTCCCATGCTTCTTATGAGAGACAGAGTGTGCGTTTTGAGAAGATCCATGTATCTTATATTTTTAACCTGATGGAGAAAATTATTCAAAAAAAGCTAATCTTCAATGACTCTTTCAGGCACGATACTGGGAACATTTTTACTCCCTTGGTAAATCAATAAACAGACCAAAGATTTTAATAGGAACCAAGAAAAAAATAATACCATAATAACTTCTGGAATTAAGACATCCACACGATTTGTGTTATCATTGGGGTTATTTTTGCAGCCAAGGTTCCTAGAAACCTTCCGAGTATTTTCTACAGAAACCACGAGAAGCATCTAGAATTAAAGCATGTTGAAGAATAGAGATGAAAACCATTTAATGAGTTATCAAAATCCTACCAGCTTCATGATTGAAATCAAGTTCCTTGGGTGCTTCTTTGCACCATTCATCTATCATGGGGTTGAAGTCATATTGTGGTTCTGCCCAAGCAATCCAATCAACTATTGACTTGGCATTTTTTAGATCCTGTAAAATACAAAACTTCAGAACAATTGATAGCATGTACACAACCGAAACTCTATCCAAAATCTCAAAATAAAAGCAATCAATAACCTCCAATATGATTTCCTTTATGTCCTCATGTTGAACTTTAACAACAACTTCCTGCCCATCGCCCAAAGTCGCACGATGAACTTGAGCTATCTGCATTAAATATGAAAAAAAAGTGTTTGGATCAACCAGGAAAAACATTTATGCTGGCACAGAAAAGAGGAAGAAATGATAGAATATAGTGTTATTTGTGTTCAGTGGTCATTGATTTGGCAAAAATGATGGTACTTTTGAGGATTCGTTTTGTAATGTACTTGGTGCGAAACTATAAGAACAGTTTCAAATGATCATGACCTATCCTGTTTATGAATCTCTACCATGAACTTAACTCTAATACTTATAGCATCACATCTCTTCCTTCAGACTTTAGAGATGCGCTCAAATGAATTAATTTTTTAGATTGCAATGCATCATCTGATTTGTTTATAGGTACAGTTATTAATGTGAAACAAAAAATTCAAAACCCAAGTTCCTTTTCTTTTCACTTAAATGACTTCATCATGAGGGTCTTACTGATGCCGTAGCCAGAGGTACATTGTCGAAATTCAAGAAGAGATCTTCCATGGTTTTCCCCAACTCCTTTGTGATAGTTTGGCGAACCTGTGCAGAAGAAGCTTGTTAAAGAATTATGACTGACAAGTTTCCAGACCATAAATATACGAGAAACACATAAAATAGTGCAATTTTTTTGTGCTTGTAAGCAGAATTATTTGCTCGCGTTCCCACATCAACGGATTTGCATGTTTTATATTATGCGAATTTGCACTAGAATTAGCAAAACTGCAAAATAGTGTCAAATACTTTAGAAACAACAAAACCATGCGATGTGCATTTTAACTTTCTTAAAAAGCTTCAACATTATAACTACTGAAGTTACCTCCTCTAAAGGGCGAGGGGGAAGAGAGTCCTGTAGCTGCTTTAGAAGCCGTATATAGGCTGGTGGAAGCACATCAGCACGTGTAGATAGGTACTGTCCTAGTTTCACCCATAAGCCTTCCAACTCTACTATCAAACTGAGAACACGCTTAGCATTACGTTCATGAGCTTTCTCCCAGAGCTCATCCCTTTTTGTCTTCTTTATCCATTTTTCTCTGTGTTGCAGGGCCTGCACATATAAAGTCATACAAAAGACAGGAATACGGCCTTCAGAATTATAAGGTATTGGAACAATAAGAGAGAACAGCAAATCATGTTCACCATAGCACACAACCCAATCATCAAACATTAACAACCGAGAAGCAGGACATACCTTATAATCAAGGTAGATTACGATAGCTAATGTGAATACTTTCACGCGCCTTTTGTAGATGTTTCCCCATCCCATTGAAAACAGATCTTTTACGAATTGTATAAATACAAGAAACTGTAGTCACATATCAAACACAACTGATCAGAAATCGGAAATAATTTGTAACAAGCAAACAAATGCCAGTATCCTGAACAATAATCGAATAACGTTTACTACAAAAAAGCACAAATGAACACCGAAAAGTTTCCTTGTAGAGTTCATTAAACATAAAAAAATAACATATTTCTTATACCTACTTTCTGATACAACATTTTAAGCTCTGATCAATTTTTCTTCTACTCAAACTAATCAGAAATTGCCGACCTCAAAAGCTAACAAAAAGACACAGTTACATCAAACATACACCAAAATTAAATTCATAATCTATTAACTCATTGTATTTTTCTGCTTAATACGCAGCAAAATTAGAGGATAGTCTGATAATGAACCTGAACCGTTCCATCCAGCAAAAAAATTTGAGATTACCACAATTAAGTTACACTTGTCAAGAAAAATCAACCACCGCAAAACGATGCAAATCCATACATATTATAAACACACTGTAACTAATCCAAAAATAAATAGTATGTGATCAAAAGATTGATGATAAGAAATTAAATTAATCACCTCGAAAATTGGAAGGCAGAGATACAGCACACGTGATCAACAAAAGAGGAAGGAGTAAAATTGGCAACCAAAATGATCAGTGGGATATTTCACAACGACGTCGTATTAAAATAATCGTCCCGGGGCCTGCTATCTGATGCTGATATTTTTTGACGCCATTCACGATTTTTCTAATTGTGATTTTCTTTATTTATAAATTTTTTTTCCCTTTTTTAATTTTCTTTTTGTATTTATTATACTTGTGGAAAATTGAGAAAAACAAAATGAGATGTGGAAATGTCTTCTTACCTTTTCATTTCTTATAAACCAAGTTTTATTTTAGAAGTTTCCATGACTTGCAATTCATAGGCTACCAATGTTGAACAAAATTGGCCAATAGCATTATAATTTAGTTAAAATATAATTATGAATATTTCTCGAAAGTTTAATTAAATATAATAAAATGTTATTTCTTTTTTTTTTTATGTCGATGGAAACCTATACTCACGGCGTATTTGGGTAAACATCGTTCATATACTGCCAGCAAATTATACTAGAAAATTAAATTAAAACCTAACAAATATTTAAAAGAAAAATTAAACTTATGATCAAAATTACAAGATTCAACCGTCTTACTAATTTTGCTACATTCCAGAAAATAAGTTTATATTGGTGATAAGTCAAAAATTAATATTAATTAATGTATCTCACTTTGAAAAGTATAATAAATGCTAGATTAATAAAATAATATTGGTCTTTTAGCATGGCAATATAGTCAACATTAATAAATGTATCTAATTTGACAACATTTGAATGGGTGGGGGAATGAATCTTAGGACCCAATCTAAAAGGTATGACTGGAATTAGAATATGGGACCTGTAAGGGTTTGTTGGCCTAACATGCTAGTAAAAGAAATGAATGTCTTTTATTTATTTATTCAATTAAAAAGAACAAAAGGCTTTTTTTATTTAGGGGTAAGTTGTTAATAAGGGTCACGATAATTAAAAGATTAGCAAACCAAATGACATTTCAATTTAATTATCTTATAAATAAAGTGAAATTATTTAGTAATTTATATGTAACAATCATAATAATTTTGTTATCATTTTAGAAGAATATACCGAGACTGTGAAAGTGAATTTAATAATGGTACTAGAATTAAGTGTAAGAGAGTACAAATAAAAGCATTTATACGAGTACACTATAAATGAACCTGCCTAAAACTATAAACCAAATACATTTAGAAATAAAGCATAAGAAGATATGTATAACATAAAACGGAAAATGTTATAATATTGTTAAATATAATTAATTTTGTAATCCTCTCTTAATTTAAAAAGTATAAATATTATAGATTAATTAATTACAAGTATTATTTTTAATAAAGTATGAATATTATAAATAATTAATTATAAGTATTTATTAAAAATATAATTGCGTGCTAGAAATTTCAACTAGAGGCCCATTTCTTGGAAGTTTGGAACTAATTGTAATCATGTGCCTTGAAAAAGAATATTAATTATGTTGAAGTTAATAGTAACTGTTATTCAAAATTATAAGATTTCATTCAATTTAGATGATTATTGTTGTATATCATTTTATATGAGTATTAAATTACTTTGATATAATTATGATGTATGTGAATTATGTAAAATTTTAAAAAATAAATTGTTGGTAGTTATCATTAATAAAAGGAAAAATTAGGTAACATTTGTTTATGTTTTTAGTTTAAATTTAAAAAAGATCGAAAATTTCATATTACAATAATTCGTGTGAGAATTGTAAGCGTTTATAATTTTAAAAATTGATTGAAAATTATAAAATATGTCAAATTAATGATGAGAGATTAACAGAGCATGTGTAGAATGATATTGTTAATTATATAAATAATAATTATATAAATAAAAAATGTACTATATATTATAAAGTTTGAAATAAAAGGAGAAAGTGAATATACTATGTTGTATTATAATATAATATTGTATTAAATATATGTATTTGTAATTACATTTTAATATTTTATGTAATAAATGTTTTTCAAGATTGCACCAAAAAAATCAGGGCAAAAAGTGCAGGTGGAGTCTATCATGGTCCGGGACTGTTGGTCCCAAACCCTGAGAACCATACATTTGGGGGGTGGGGGTGGTTTTTCCCACCCCACAATGCAAAACCACCCCAAAATATTAGAAACTTGTGGTTCTAAGGTGGCCGGGACCAACAGTCCGGACCACCTTAGAATTTTCCATATATTCATCATGGTTAGATTCCAAGTAGATACTTGTACGCCAACCCAATCCCCAACTACCCTATATCATACTATGACTATCATTAATAAATCCAAACAAAATTACATATAAGAAAATCGGGCTTTTTATCTAATTAATATAAAATGTAAAAATATATATGAAATTGATTAGTCATAGTGAGAAATTGTATAATTAATATAAGATGGCACTGACAGTGCCGTCTTCATGAGGTTTTCTATGCCCAGCTTTTCTTCCTAATTTTAATTATCTTTCATGCATTAATGTCAATTAATTTATTTCCATGCATTAATGTCAAAGTTCTGGCATTGGCATTAAATAATTCCATGCATCAAAATTGCTAATTTTTCTCATAATCTATATAATAATGAAATTTTAAAAATTATGGCTTTATAAAGCAATGAAATTAAAGCTAAAATATTGAAATAAGATTTGCCAAATTCTACTCATAATCTATATAATATTTAGTTAAGATTGCTAAAATTTTAATCTTATATAATAATAAAATGACTTATATTTTTAAAAATTACCTTTCACCTGTCTAGTGGCTTTAATATTCAGTAGGTGGCTTGCCTTGCTTTAATTTTATGGCTTTAAAACTCTAAGTTATTTCATTATTATATAAATAAGGTTTAAATGTGCTAAAGTCAAATGAAAAGCATAATAAGGTTAAAGGTTTAAATGTAAATGAAAAGTATAATTAAGCAAGAAAGTGGAATGTTTAGCTGTTTATGTAAATGAGAATATATACTCTAGTGACATTTGTACAGATGAAATAATATTCTTCAATGGTTGTTTATGAAAGAAAAAGGTCAAATTAAAGACAGTTGGCTTCCAATAAAAATTAAAAAGTTGAAGGCGGCAATGTCAGAGCCGTCTTCTAATTAGAAGGCGGCAATGACATTGCCGTCTAATGCTATTTCTGTAAACTCCTTTAGTTAGTACCATTTTGAGATTTTAATAATATTTTTGTATTATTCTGACAAAAAGTCCAAGAAAATCGACATCCCACTCCTCAATTATAAACTCAAAATTTTATTATATATTGTGATTAATATAGTCGATATATTATACATGGATGTAAACAATGACTGTTGATATATTAAATAAATTACAATAATTTAACTCTATTGAATTTGATCTGTTATAGAATTAACGAACGTACAAAGTAATCAGATTGTAATCTACCATCTTATTGGACATTGGTTTTGTAGAAAGAGATAGGGACCAATTTAGATTCAGACCCCGTACTATACATTATTGCTATGTTTAAGAATATTCAACTTATTTCTAATACATGATAGGCTTTTAATGGTCTAAACTTAGGTCCATCCCAATTTAATGATGATGTGCCACAAGGGTGATTTAGTATATGGAAAAATGAATTTACGGTGCGTTTGAATCGATGGATTTGAATTTGAGGAGTGAATTTGGAGGAATGATTTCAAATGACACCTAAAATGGTGTCATTTGAAATCCACCGTGGTTGTGGAGAAAAGAGCTTAAAATGAATGGCGGCAGATTTGAAATCAATCATCATCTAAACGAATTTAAATGGATTTGCCGATAAATTTGAAATCCATGGATTTCGATCCAAACACACCCTTAGGGAATTTATGAAATTAACTTAATATTGTTCACTAAAGGGAGTTGTGAACATTATAGATACCGATTAATTTGTGTTTGATTATTTCATTGTTTAATCTCCACTTTACACGTTTTAAAATTCTTATCACGGGAGCCTTGTGAATTAGGTCGGATCTCAATATTTTGCATTCTCTATGTGTTCTCAATTTTGACTTCAATATTATTTTAATATCGTATCAAACGAAAATTATTTCGGTACACTCAGTGCATCATACATCAAATTAGGGGTGTTCATGAGTCGAGCTCGAGCCGAGCTGGGCCAAAAATTCGAGCTCGAGCTCGACAAGCTGCAGGAAAGTGAGCTCGAGCTCGAGCTAAAAAAATATTTTTTTATAATTTTTTTGTAAAAATATATTATTAATTTTATATTTATTCATATGTAATTAAATATAATTATAATTAATGTCAAAAATATTATTATTTATACATATATTATTATAATATATTATATTATATAAAAAAATGTGAATATATATTTATTTTTTATATATATTAATTAAAAGTTATTTTTTTATTCCAGCTCTCGAACTGACGAACATGCATTTTTATGCTCGAGCTCGGCTCAATAGGCTCGACTCGAACTATTTCGAGTCGGCTCGTCGAGCTCGTGAGCCGGCCCGACTCGTGAACACTTCTACATCAAATGGTGTAAATCATATTAGATTAACAAATTGCACAAATCATGTGCATATGTAGCATAATTTACTCCATTTGACTTTTTAAGAATTGATATGATATATACAAAAAAAAAATCTGAGATTTATATAGTTTATCGTTATAAATTTTTTTAATCAAATATCCATACATTGCATAAGAATAAAATAGTCAAATTACAATCATTCCCAAAAAGTGGGAAATCACCCTCCATTCACAGCTCATATAACTCATTTTGATCTCAAATTCTAATTTTCTAGAATTTTATTTGTTCGTTTTTTTTATTAATAAAATATGATATTCGGATGTTAAGCATTATTGACACCTGATTTTTGTTCTATCACTAACTTAGGAGATCATTTAGTGATTATATTAGATGAGTTTGATCGTTATATTATTTCACACCGCATCTAATTACACCTTAGCCATGATCAATTATCTGGAAGTTATTTAGTTGCACCCAATTTAATATGATAACTAAATTAAATTTTATCATATTATTAATGCATATTTAAAAAAAATATCGATCATAAGATAAATATATTGTACTTGTCATATAATTAGCGAGTATCAATTTAAAAAAAGAACCACGCGCTAGATCTTTTCTAAAGTATCATATAATTATGATATTTTATTTTATAATTACCTTTGTTTTCATAAGAAAAACAAATTATAAACAACCTGATTTATTTTCCCAAAATATGCCATAATCTTAATTTAGTTTGTAATTTAGTAACGGTCAAAAAACTCAAAGTACCCGTGTTGTTAACTTAACTATTTTCGGTAAGTTGGTTGTTATCTCACCTTGGAAGCTTACCCACCCCTTAAATATTATTGTTTTTTAAAGAAATTTTCTTGAAAAATTGTATTTGAATGACATTTTATCAAGTTTTTTATATAAAAAATATTTCTCAAAGATTAGCTAAATTTTGACAAAATCATTGTGAAAAAAAGAGAAGAAATATTTTTTATTATTATTTATAATTGACATACTGCATATATGATATACCATAATAAAGGAAAATTCATATACCAGTAAATTTCTCGAAAATTGGATCGCCGGTGCTCCGCTAGTGGCGTTATGGCGGCGTTGAAACTGTTCGTGTTCACCTTATTTCTATCATTAATTCTCACACACATCAGAGGTAACGGCGCCTATGCCTCAATCTCAGACGTAGGTGATGAAATCAAAGTCGCCAAATCGGACGGTTCTGATTCAGCCGTCCTAGAGCAGCTCAAGGCCAAGATCCATACTCTTGGTTAGTCTGATCGATAGTTTCTTGTGTTTACGATTAAAATCTTTTGTTTGGATTCATTGGTGGCTTCAGTGGTTAGTGCGAGATTTTTTTGTTGTTGAATTTTTGTTTGTAGGTGGTTGTTTGGTTAAATTTGATCTTTTGGCACGAACTGATAAAGAGGAATTGATTGGTAATTGAAATGAGAGTTTATTTACTCAAAAATGAATAGTAATATAATGAGTATGTAGGTCACTGTGAATTGGTAACCTGAAAATATTGCTACTCTGTATTTGCATGCATGTTTGAGTTTTTTGTTTTTGATGCTGGACTATTTGCAGATTGATATATTGATTTGAAATTGTGTATTTGTGGGGTCCCACTTGTGGGCACTGAGTTGTAGAGATTATGTGCTTATTTCCTGCCTAATAGTCATCAGACCTAAAAAGTAGTTTTTGTATTATTATACAAAATTTTTGGGAGTTGAGAAATGGTTTGCTTACTGGTGTTGCAAATATATTATTTCGGGTTTGATCTGTAAAATTAAGAATTCTTGGAGTAAAACTCAATTGTATCCTGCTGCAGGACGTGAGGCAGTCGCTATTAGCATTTTAGACGGTGATGATCAGCTAGTACTAAATGTTTTCCTTTATTTAAACTCTGGTGCCTAATTATCTAGATTTATGTCTATCTTGCTTTTCGTATTAGAGGGGAACGAATTATGAGAAACTCGGAATACTCACTTGTAACACTGCAGGTTTGGAGCAAAACAAACTATAGTATTGATGCATTATGAGAGAATTACTGGTCATTGGGTGAAGCATGGGGATTTAACTTATGGATTTTAGGTGGAAAAGACAATATGTTAGGCACCGATTAATGTCTGCATCTCTAATTGGATTTGCAAGTACACTTTACCGTTAAGATTAAAAAGTTCCCTCTTGCTCTGATTTCCAAATGGCCTTTCAGGAAGAAATATTTATGTTCCTGCATAGCTACATAAGGCAGGATCCTGGAAATTACACCTGTAGTCATTATCCAATTGATAGTTTCCTGTTTGTTGCCACAACTAAGTAAATTGTTTATGGATCTTCTAACAGAAGTGAAATAGAAGACACCACATTCATTTCTTTCTGTACTAAAGAATGGTTTCAAGTTATATATGTTCTAAACTAAATATTCAAAACAATTTGAACCTCCTTACATACTGTTATAACATTGTTTAAATCTGGATTTGTTATGTCACAAGCCAGCTTTTGTGGATCTTAGATAAAACATGTACACCTGTTGAATTCGATTTGTATACTCATCCTTGTTATGCCATGAATCATAGACGGTGGACTTGAAATTTTGTGCTTTCTTTTTCTGTTGTTCTCTTACATCTTTTTCTTGTATATCAAGAATCCCAAATTGAGGAGAAGACTCGAGAGACAAAAGACAAAGACGAGCAGATTGCTGCTAAGGAGAAGATAATCAAAGAAAAATCGGACAACATTGTTTCATTGAAGAGTGATATTACTTCTCTACAAGTGAGTGATTAGGCTCTCGAAACAAAAATACTGTAATATTGGTGTTGTATATGAAACTGATGTACATGCATGCTAATCAAATAGGCTTATTCATGTTTTATGTCTATAAAGTTTTTATTGTTTATTTCATAGGGAAAATTAGATGTTGCAGAACAGGCGGAGAAGGCACATGCAAAAGCTGATGATTTGAAAAGGCAAGTGGAGAAACTCAAGAAAGATGTTGACCTGAAAATTAAGGACAAAGAGCTATTGGAAGCCCGGGTAACTGATGCTGAAAAGAAGGTTTCTGAATGGAATTCTAAATTTGAGAGTGTAAGTACTTGTCCGGGCAAAGTTTCCTGTCGGCCTCAGTAACGACCTGTTAATGATCTTCACGTGTTAAACTTAAGTTGTGGTAAACATATTTGGTGACTTAATATTTGCTGAGTTTTGTGGGTGACCCTTAATAATTCTGAAAGGATTAGGTTGTCATTATCTGGTGAGGTAGAAATTAGGCTTATCCATGGGAGAAAAAGCATGCATAAAGTACGTATAGACTAGTCTGCTAACATCTCCTATTTAACGGTGTAAATTATATAATTAAAATTTTGTACTGCGCCTATGCCCTATTGAGTTTAGTAGCAAAATCGGCCTCAAACGCAACCCCGTACTTGAAATCACAAACTTGTTTATCTTTCTCTATCATGTCTATCTTTCTTTAGTGCTCTACCTCTCATCAGTCTGCCCTGTGCATGATAAGCATGGAGTATTATGAGATCCTCTTCTAATTAATCTTGTTATATCTAATGAGATATCCTAGTCAAAGAAACATTGAAACGATTTTAGTTTAGTGTGTGGATCAAACTTTCTGAATTATTTTGTTGTTACTTCCGTTTTTGTGTTTTCAGCTTCAAAAGACCATAGATGACCAGACAATTAAGTTACGTAAAACTGAGCGTGCTCTTCAAATCGCTGAGGTATTCTACTAGTCATCTGTCACTCGGTAAAAGCATTTTTACTTTGATTGTAGTGATTGATTACTAGCTCGCTCTTTATGAATTCTGCGCAGGAAGAATTAATGAAGGCAAAGTATGAAGCAATATCCAAAACCAAAGAGTTGATGGAGGTATAGTTTTGTTGGTTATTGTCATATCGATTTGCAATCTCTTCCGAAAACTATGGTTGCCATCCTATCAAAAAATTTAAGCCATTAGTGAGGGGAACATTTGTCAATTATATCTTCAGTAGACTCTTTTTTTTGTTAATGTTTAGTCTCATGTGTTTGAGCTCTTCATTTATTATACCGTGTTCATTTTTCCCCATCTTTCCAATGTTCTTATGTTGGTGAAATTTAAATAGTTGCCGATCCTGTCAAAGTTCATATTCCCAAAGTATGTTTTGTTTACCAATTGTTTCTCTCTGTTGCGACATCACCCTCCAAGATCAGGGAGAAACTATTCTACATTTACACTATTAATCTAAATGTTAATGTTTAATATTTTTCTTTTCTGTGGTACGATGATCAGGTTCACGGTGCTTGGCTCCCACCTTGGCTTGCAGTTCATTGTATTCATTATCAGGTACTTGTTTCTATGTCGAGTATGCTCACGTTTTCTGCTGCACTTAGTAATATTTAGTTTCTCGTATTGGTATTTCCAGTCATTTTTAGAGAAGAACTGGAAAGTGCACGGAAAACCTGCCATGGAGACATTGGTGCAGAAGGCAAGTGTTTGACCTGCATATGTACCCGACCTCTTGTATATTGTTTATAGTCTGTGAAAAGAAATACTATTTATGCAGTGTTACATGGTAGATGTTTCTATTAATCTGCTTCCACCTTTTTGCTGTAGCAGGCCATTGAAAAGATGGCCCAAGCTGAAGAATGGGCTGCACCGCATGTGGAAACAGTGAAAACTGTAAGTCAGCTACCATAGTCAAATCGAGTGTTTTCAATTGTTAATTAGTTAAATAAGTTTTTAGATGGTCTACTTTTTCTGATATACCGACTTGGATGATTTGAGTCAACTTGGCTAGTTTTTTCTTATTACACTGAATACCACAGGTCTGTGTAAAATGATTGCCAAGTGAAAAAACAACAACACAATTTACTTATTTATCTCTTAATTAATCTAAGAACTTTGCCAGTTCTACTTCCACTAGTTTCCGTTACATTTGTTTGTACATGTTCTGTATGAAGAAATTGGCGCCACCCATTAAGGAACAGTGGGCAGTGATAACCACAAATGTTAAACCACATATCCGTACACTAACTACAAAAACTGTTGAGATATATGACGTGTCCAAGAATGCTGTAACACCGCACCTCATCAAAGCTCAGGAACTTGCTGATCCTTATTATCAGGTGTGGTGCATATTGATGTTGTTTATGTATCTCTCTGTCTTCAACCAGCTAAGATATATCTGTAAACTTGCAGGAATTGAGGAAAGTCAGCAAACCATATATTGATCAGGTTGCCACTGCCACAAGACCTCATGTTGATAAATTACGTACTGCATTAAAGCCCCATACACAGGGGGCAATTCATGCTTATGGAAAATTCCTAGAGTCAGCCACTACTTACCATCATCAGGTATGCTAATTTCTTTTGATCCTATATTCTGTGATCTACATGATAATGTATTGATTTTTTTTGTATGTTTCAATTTTTGTTAAAACTGTTGCTATAAAATCATGTAATACTTCGTCTGATGTTTGACTTGTTCATAGCTAAATGAGAATGATTTATGAATGTTTGCCTTATCTGATGTTTGGCATATATTACTCCAATCATGATCTGAAGTACTTTCTTATCTCTGATGAAGGTTCAAGACAAAGTTGAAGAGAAATTAACGAGTCACGAGCTTACAAAGCCTCTTGCAACAAAAGAGATGGTTTGGTTTTCGGTAAGCACTAGATGACATTCTTATGGCCTCGTCTCTCTATTTCTTAGTTTCAGAGCAGAAACATTTTATTGTTGTTCGACTTTTTGTTTATATGTTGTAGGCCTCTGCAGTGCTAGCCTTACCTATCATTTTTCTGTTCAAAATATGTTCAGCCATTTTCGGGTTAGTCCTTTGGCTTGCTTATTCATATTGCTAATTGAGAAAGTTGCCACAATGTTGGATAAGGATTTTGGAAGCTTTTGTTGCTCCAGCTATGATCTTAATGTCTTCTCATGCAAACATATTTGAAGGTTTTTATGTCCATTAATTTTTATACTGCAGTACAAAGGCCATAAAGCCTGTTAGAAGGTAGCTCAAACAATTCCCGTCACAAAGGAAAACGTGTTCATGCATACAAGTAAAGCAAATAAAAGTACTCTAATGTTTCTTCATATAAGGTATTTGTGGTGCCTCCACTGCCTTACCTGTTTTCAACAGGCTCGCCTTTTCAGCTTCTGATTTCGATAGCACTGTAATAATATCTTACATTTCTTTGTCATTCTGGGCAGATTAGTGCGGTTTATCTCACATGGGCCATTGAGACCGGTAAGAACTCTATATGTTCATGTACACTGGATTTTGAAGTTTTCGCAAAATTCAGTTTCTTATGTAGACTAGGAAAGTGGGGATATATAGGTTACTGTTGTTTAGAGGATATTCCATTTATAGTTCCAACTTTCTAGGCCTGGTATTGGTGCATAGCCCTCGTTGTTTGTGGTGGCCGATTCGTTGTTTTTTCAAATGTTTTTCTTGTTTTGGCCATTGACCGCTTTCCCACGATGCAGTTTCGACAGATTGTCACCTACTGATTTTGTTTTTGATTTTGTCTTTCAAATACTGAATATATTTCTTACTTTTGTTCCACTGTGTCCAAAAACCAACTCTTTACCTCCACCAAAATTTCATTGAACACAGAAATTTCCAATCAGAATAAACTAACTTTTGTTCTGGCAAACAGTAGCAACAGTTCATGAAGTGATTATCCTTTTACACTCCAATGTGCTGCCAAATAAAATACCCTTAACAATCACATATACTATGTTTCTTCAACAACATTAAAAACAAAAGCATTACTAATTAAAACTATCCCCAACTTTTAACCTAATGGTCACCAAAAGGTCTTGTCCTCCATTCATTTCTTCATCAATAAGAAGGCCAATAATTATCCAAATCAGCACACTGATCCATGGCCATGAACCTATTCATTGTGTTTGCATGATTCATATCTCCTCCATAGCCACCACTTTGATCACCACCAATTGCAACACAACCATTCATCACATCATTCTGGTTCAACCCAGGTTGCTGAGGTGGCAGCACTGGCCTCATGAGTGGGCCCGGCCCACCACCTAGGTTCAAGTTCAAACCCGATATAGTAAAACAACTATCACTTCCTCCGGGCCCCGTGTGCCCATAATTGAGCTGATGTGGCGGGATCGGCAAGTTGATCATATTGCTAGTTGAGGACGGCCCGACCCTGAAAACTTTGTTGAATTCTTGAATTTCTGCTGGGGTCATGTAGTTTCTTCCTGGGAACTGGAAGTTATTATTATCGGGCTGGTGCATGATTTGTGATTGCATCGAGTTTTGGGGTACTTCGAGATTATAAGCGTAGGGATTGACCGCCCTCGAAGGGTATTTTTTCCCTCCAGCACTCTTCTGGAAGACACGACAAACGACCCACTCATCTTGCTGGATAATTTCGAAAAAGTAACAAAATATTAAGGCATGAAAACAAGTATAATGTGTGTGTATTTGACTGTAAAACAAGTTACATGTGAAGTGTGGTTAAACGTAATAATGGAGAAGATTAATTGGTCTTTACTCTTGCAAGAAAAATGCATATATATATATTCCTTGGATGCGAGCATATTAAATGATCAAAACTTATGCACAAGAAGATACATATAATTAAGAAAGTGAGAAGAAGTGTCAATGAGAATTGGTTGGGAACAACATTGGTGTCCAAGTACAAGCAACGTTTGTGGAGGAGTGTAGTGCTGATAATTACTTCAATTGAAAAGAACAAATTCAGCAAAAAGTTCAAATTTTTAAAAGCACAATAGTGATAATATGTGAAAATAGTCGTAATTTTAAGATCTACAAGAAGTATGTATTATGTATAAGTTGTTAAATTAAAAAAACACAATTAGTTTTAATTCGGATCAATTGGCCTCATGAAGAATATCACAGTTGTCAGTTATATTGATTTGGTTTTTTTCTTATTTGATAAAATAATTTAACTTATTCATTACCAAATACGTCTAGGACTCTAGATTATGTGTGGGAAATTTATGTGCTTGAAAAGATCACAAAACATAGGTTGCTAAGTAATTATTTATGCATACTTAGTGAATTAAAACATTTTAAAAATAAAATCTCTAAGGAGCCCTTTTTCTTCTCCCAAAACCAGCTTACCTTTGAAATATTTTTTTTCAAATTTAACCTCGTCATACATAATTAGTTACATAAAAAGCGTCTATTAAATGATCACGACGCTCGTAAACAATCACAGTATAAAATCTACTTACCTGACAAATTGAGTTAATTTATGATAACTCATGTTTGTACTTATTTTTGCAAAACCCACAATTTCCATGGAAGACAAATTAACATTGATGCATGGATTTTCACCAACTAATAATACATTTCAAATAAATTTCTGAAAATTTAATTTATACCATTTTTGAAAAAAATATTACTAACCAGCCAGCTCTTTTATTACTACATAATATATATTTATAGCATCCATGCTTTAAAGGAACCAGAGGAGAATTATTTATAAACTACACTACAACAAAATATACATATATATATATATATATATTGAATAGGAAATTGGAATGAAGTAAAATTAAATGAAAACAAAAACAGTTGATAATCAAAAAATAATTCGTACCTTGCTGGTTCTATAAGAAGATTTAGAATGAATACGATATTCATGCATGACCCAATTGGATTTTTCACCTCTTGGAGCTCTTCCTTTGTAAAACACCAATGTTTTCTTCATCCCCACCAATTCTGATGTGTTGCTGTTGTATATCTCTTTGTCTTTTCCGGTTGTTTTCCAATATCCGGTATTCGTGGCTCGATTAGTCCTCACTCCGGTGGGATATTTCCTATCCCGAAGGCTGAAAAAGTACCACTCTTTTTCTCCCATTTTTGCCTTAGCTAAAAAATATATCAATAATTTATTGATTAATAAGCTAGCATCATATATAATAAAATAAAAATGAAAAAAATGAAGGCATGTATGTATACATACATATAAACTTCAGAATTTTTTAGGGTTTCTTGAGAAATCGCTAAATTTTTTAGGGAAATCTCCGAATTTTTTTTTGTATGAAATTAGATCAACAATGAAATTACATTTCTAATGCTTCATGTGTAATTTATTAATATATTCCCAAATCTATAGTAATTAATTTAGAAAATGTTGCATATGCAGTAATCGAATGCATGACCAAGTTTTAGCATGTGTCTCTGTGCGTATAGACTATATATATGTATAATGATCATATGATATATATAAATATAGACATAGATGTTGCTCTCATGTTTCCGAAGTAAAATATAGTTTTATAGTTTATCGAAAGAACAAAGAAAGCGACGAAAAATCAACAACAAATGGATAAAACCCTAATATCTAAAATTCTTCATTCAAATATATGTTTGAAACCCTAATATTTAGCATGCTTCATTCAAATATATGTTTGAAACCCTAATATTTAGCATGCTTGATTCAAATATATGTTTGAAACCCTAATAAAAAAATATACACTTCAAACTCCCTCATGTACATAAGCACACAAGGATCTGAGATTACAACAACCTGGAAGATCCCACGGCTCACATTTGTTTAGATCGACGTCTCCAATAGCTCGTCCTGTGAAATTTGCATCTGCAATTTTGTTAATCAAATAACAAGTGATAAGCTCTTCATCCGTTGGATGAAATCGAAATCCCGGGGGCAATTTCTCATCCTTCAGTTCTACTGATCCCTCCATTTGATAGTTCTTGATATGCACTTTGGTCTTTTTTCTAACTACTTTGCTCAAATCTTCAAGAAAAAAAAATATTACCAACAAAACCCTAATTAGATAGACACTCAACTTATATTAAAAAAAATAAGACAATAAAATAATTAAGTTGTAATAAAAACTTTATCCACTGCACATATAGCTCTATTATGGGATGATTCATGATTTAAATTGTTGTACAAGAAAATGAAGGCAATTGTTTTGGTAACTTGCATGAAATCGAAGTTGTGAGAGTAAAATATTTCTTACTTCATGGAAGAAAACAAAGAGCTAGATGGCATGAGGATTGAGCAAAAGAATATGGAGTATTAGATTTTGTCTTGTAAGAAAAAATGTTATATATAAATTGTGAAGTTTTTCAATAATCTCACCTACTATGGGTCTTAAAGTACACGGTGCTTGACCTTTGATGGATGATAGAAAATCTTGAATAATTGTAGTGATGTAATTACTATATTACCCATTACATTATGTGTATTAAATCATTAATCATGCTAGCTAGAGTGTTTAAGATGATGTGTGTTGAGAATTTGCCAATTCTTCAAAAAAGAAATAGTCTAAAAAAGATTCGAGATTCTTGTTGTTGAGCTTGTCTTAAATTTCTAGAAGGTTTGCAAAATCAGCCTACTGATTGTAATTAGGTTACTTTAACATTCACTAGACATCTCATTAATTAAAAACCCTATTTTTTTTTTCTTTTTTTTTTTTATATCTGTTGATAGCAATATCATGACAAGGGTTATGATGTAATAGATTTTGGATAAAGTTTCAGAGTATTACTCGTTGGACAATAAATCACATAGATCAGGAGCGAATGCAAGAGCACGATTAGTAGCGTGAGAGTGTCAAAATTTAAAAATAACTAAGAATGAGAGTGTTTTAGAGCGTATATTAATAAAATAAAAATTGTGCACTAATTTATGTTTTGGAATTTCTTTTTATTCAATGAAGTTAAAATAATCATTCTTTTACACTTGAATTTTGGAAATCATCCGGTGACAATTAGATTGGTTTTCATAGTGTGCTTATAACTTAAAAACTATTAATTTGAATAGCAATTAATTTGAAATACTTAGGTGCCTGGGAATGAAAACTTAGATGCCTTAATGATATATCTATTGGAGTATATATATATACTCCAATTAGAAAATATATATATATACTCCAATAATATCCCATGCATTTTTCTAGTACACATCTATTCTTTTCTTGAATAATTTATTGATCATGCTCCAGTTTTTTAATATTTAACAGAATTTATAATTGATATTGCAATGTCCAAAATTATAAGTTTCCTCAATGACTAAATAAATAATATATATATATATATATACACACATAATATGAATATCATGATATTTGATATTGACCTAATTAGGCTGAAACATATGAATAGCATTTCAAAGGGTAACTCGAAAAAATTAACTACTCAAACGTTCAACTCTAGTACTTTTCTGTATTCGATAAAATTTTCCCATTTCGTTAAAAAAAGTCTGACTCCAATAATACATCTCTGTGCCAAAAACATTGGCTAAAATCTGTACATAATTCATCGAAACATGTCTATGGGTATATAATTTTTATGGATGCTAATGTGTAATTGGAACTTTTCTGTATTTGACTCATTCATCTTCATGAACTCTGAAAAATGTATGGATGCCAAAAATTATACAAAAATATTTCATAGAAAGTTAAATAGTAAACAAAGAAATCTTGTTTAATTTGTACTCATATAGGATGTTAAATAACTAATTCTTTTCTATCCACTTTTCTTGCTGTTTTGATGCTGTCGATCAGTAGATTTTTGATAAATTTGAGGGCATTTTGTATTTTAGTGATTTATTATCGATAGTGGATCCGTTATAATCTTGCAACGATGAACGTAGAATAAAAATAATCAAACGGGACGAGCTTTTGAAGAACATTCAACCACAAGAGTAGCTATCTATCTCCATCTTCATTTAACTTGTCAAACACTTCAAATTATTTTTATTTCCAGTGATCCTTTATGCCTCTCAACTTGCAGATGAAGTTTATTTGCATGATTAACGAATAATTATAGAGTGATAACAAACATCATTAATAAAACATTTTCCCTTAAAACTGCTGATCTCTAATACATTAATGGAAATCGAAAATTTTGCCTAAGAAAGGCCTCATATTGTCATACATGTATGCACTTGTGTGAAATTAATTCTTTGAAACTTAAAAGAAATTAATCTTCATATAAGTAAGTCGATAACAAAAATCTAATTATTGTTATCATAGTTTGTTAAATGCTTATATGTTCATTCTCAATATTAAGCAATACTTTTGAATGATTAATTATTCATACCCCCACAATTCATTTAGTATAGTTTATTTACAATTATGTTATTATTTATGTATCATCATATATGTTGATAACTTATAGACTCTTTAACATAAGTTCAATTATGTATGTTTTTTCAAATTTATATTGTTATTATACAGATCTTCATTAGTTCTATAATTTATTAATTCGCTAAATAAGAGTCGACATAGATTAATTTATGCGACAAATTAGGCGACTGCAGCTTGGTAGGTTACTTGTGATTCACTTCAGCATGATTTAGTCAGAGTTCTAATATTGTTTTAATTAGTTTCTAATGTGAACATAGTTACAATTTTCTTGAAAAGTATTAGCAGAAACAAAATCGAACAACTCTTCTGTGGGCAATAAAAATCATATTCGTTGTTTTCAACATAAGTTCAATCCCAGAAGAAACTTCCCTCGAATCATGTTGGAAATCATTTAGTTGTCCCCAACTATTAAACAAAATCTTACGTGCTCGTTTAGATAAAACGTTGAATGTAAATTACGATTATTATAACAATTTATTTGTTTTCGTTATCTGGTTAGCTTCATGAACACAATTAAAAGCAGACGCCTCATTTTTATCTGATCATTAAGGTCCTTCTTTATTACATTTTATAGTTATTTAACAAGACTAAATCGACTTTGTTTTTGGTGAATCATAGGGTTTTAGTTGGCGGGCCTTTTTCAATACGACTATCTAGAAGCATAGAAGAGCAAATAGACTGGTTTGCATATGGTTTCATGCCTTGCAGACTACTTGTCAAGCACTTCATAATATATAGAAAATAATTGTGATCAAGTGGTTAATCAGATGGTTACATATTTCCTCTTTTGATTAACATATGATTAATAAACTAAATGTCAAAATATCAGCGGAAGCCATGGATGAAAAGCTTGAGAGTAAAAGAGAATCTGAAAATCTTGTTATTGAAGAAAGATGATAATATTTGAAAGTTAGTTACATAAACCTAACTAACCCGTATATATAAAGAAACAAATACACGCTTTATGAAGACTTAATAAACACGCTTTTACTAAACATATACAAAAGCATGCAGGCGCGTATATACAAAATATCCAATATCACAATATGCCCCCTCAAGTTGAGTGTTGAAATAAATTGAAAACACTCAATTTGATCAACAAGGATTGAAACTGATTGGCACCCAACGCCTTTGTAAGAAGATCGGCGGGTTGTAAGTGACTTGGAATGTATTGAGTCTGTATTGTGCCGGCCTGAATTTGATCACGAATGAAGTGGGCATCAACCTCGATATGTTTGGTTCTCTCGTGGAACACCGGGTTCGCAGCTATCTGGAGAGCGGACTTGCTATCAGAATGAATGGTAACCGGCCGTAATCCATCAAAGCCCAAGTCTTTAAGCAATGCTAATATCCACATAATCTCAGTAGTCGTCGTGCCCATCGATCGATATTCTGCCTCAGCCGAACTCCGAGACACCGTTGCTTGCTTCTTCGATCGCCATGATATCAAGGAGTCCCCTAATTGGATAGCAAATCCAGTTGTCGATTTCCGCGTCATCGGGCAGGAAGCCCAGTCACTGTCACAGAAGGCCTTCAGCTCGATTTTGCTATTAGAAGAAAGAAGTAATCCTAATCCGGGAGTGCCCTTGAGATAGCGCAAGATCCGTATGACAGCATCAAAATGAGACTTCCTCGGTTTGTGCATGAATTGACTAACAATTTGGACCGCATAGATGATGTCCGGCCGGGTTAGACACAAGTAAATCAACCTGCCAACAAGTCTTTGAAATTCAGAAATGTTAGTAAGAAAAGGATCATTTTCAGAATTACCTGTCGTGGTATATCGAACATTCTGTTCTATGGGACTATTAACGGGCTTACTGCCCAGTAGACCTGCGTCATGTAAGAGCTCAAGTGTATATTTCCTTTGATTAAGGGATATACCGTGAGAACTACGAGCTACTTCGATTCCTAAAAAGAATTTCAAGTCCCCAAGGTCCTTCATAAAAAAAGTTTTGTTCAAATAATCCTTGCATTGATTCATCATCACTTCATTATTACCTGTAATAATAATATCATCAACGTACACCAACAATATCACAATATCATTACCGTTTGTTTTGACGAACAAGGAATAATCATTCCTTGATTGTTTGAAACCAAAATCAATCATGGCCGTGGTGAACTTATGGTTCCATTGTCTCGAGGCTTGTTTAAGCCCATATAGAGATTTTACAAGTCGGCAAACCTTACCACTATAGGCTGTTGGATCAGAAACATAGCCCGGGGGAATGGCCATGTAGACCTCCTCATTTAAATCGCCTTGAAGAAACGCATTCGTCACATCCATCTGCCATATTTTCCAATTGTGGATGGATGCAAGGGACAAGACCAATCTTATTGTAACATGCTTGGCAACCGGGGAAAAGGTCTCTGTAAAGTCTATACCAGGTAATTGAGTGTAACCCTTGGCCACTAATCGAGCTTTATGCCTATCTATGGATCCATCCGGTTTGTATTTAATGGAGTACACCCACCTACATCCTACAACAGTCTTTCCATGTGGCAAATCAACCACTTTCCAGGTTTTGTTTAGATCAAGAGCCTTAAGCTCAGTCTGCATAGCTTCTTCCCATTGTGCTTGACCTTTGGCCTCATGATAGTGAGTAGGGGGCATATTGTGATATTGGATATTTTGTATATACGCGCCTGCATGCTTTTGTATATGTTTAGTAAAAGCGTTGGAATCATTTTGCTCAGAAGGAGCATCCAGATTAAGCTGATTAGTATGTGGCTGATGATCATCAAGGAACACAGTGTCATTCTGAGTAGGGAACAAGGGAGCAGCAGCAGGTTCCTTGGTACCCTGTGGACTATGAAAAGGAAAAATTTGTTCGTGAAAAATAACATCTCTAGAGACAATGATATTTTGAGATTCCAAATCCAACAACCTGTACCCCTTTTTGACAGTAGAGTAACCAAGAAGAACACAAGGCCTAGATTTAGGCCTAAATTTATCTATTTGGGGCAAAATCTTAGAGAAACATAGGCAACCAAAAGTTCTAAAGTGAGTGTAACTTGGCTCTTTTCCATAGAGAATGTTGAAAGGTGTTTTGCCTGAAAGAAGATCAGAGGGTGTCCTATTAATCAAATAGACCGCAGTTTGAACACACTCTCCCCAAAACTTAATAGGTATGTTGGATTGAAACTTAAGAGCCCTAGCTACATTCATAATGTGTCTATGTTTTCTCTCAACGACACCATTTTGTTGAGGGGTGTAAGCACATGAGCTTTGATGTACAATGCCATGAGAGTCAAACAAATTGTTGCATTCTTTACTAAAAAATTCTAAACCATTATCTGTTCTTACACATTTTATCTTTTTAGAAAATTGAGTATCCACATATGTAAGGAATCTCTCAATATGACTGTAAGTTTCAGATTTAGATTTCAATAAAAAAATCCAAGTGCTTCTTGAATGATCATCAACAATGGTGAGAAAATATTTTTCATTATTGTAGGTAATTTCATTATAAGGTCCCCAAATATCTAAATGAATGAGATCAAAAACAGCAGTGGTTCTTTTAGAATGTAAAGGAAAAGAAGCTCTACTATGTTTGGCCAACGGGCAAATATTACAAGGGGGTTGTGATCCAGAATCCTTGATCCCTAAGCTAGGCAAAAATTTAAACCTACTGAAGGCCATATGGCCAAGCCTTTGATGCCATAGAGTAGCTTTAGTAATAACAGGTTGAACATATTTTTCAGAAACTGAGTTACAAGAATTCAAAGTGTAGTGGTTATCAAGAACAGACTGTAACATATGAGAATTACAAAGAACATATAAGCCTCTGTGGAGTTTACCAATCCCCTTGATTAATCCAGTCTCCATTTCCTGTATAACACATAATGTTGAATAAAAACTCACTTGTAAGTTAGAGTCTCTTGTTAGTTGAGAAATGGACAAGAGATTATGGCAAAAATCAGGTACATACAAGACATGGGATAAATGAATATTGTTATCAATGATAACAGTACCTGTTCTGCTAACCTTACTTAAGGCTCCATTAGGGAGCTTAACCATGGATGGAGAATTACTTTCAGTATCATAAGATGTAAATAATTTTGGGTTGGAAACCATATGCTGATTGGCTCCTGAATCTAGGATCCAATCAGTGACATGATTAAAACCCTTAAAACTAAGGTTGACAGATATACCTCCATCCTTAGCTACTGTGTTTGCATGGTTAGTTGTAGCCTGATTAGCAGGACCATTGTCATTCACCTTTATGGATCCAATAAGGTCCATTATGTGCTTATATTGAGATTGTGTAAGGGTCGGTTGCTGTGATGGCACATCAACACTTTGACTTGTATTGTTGGTTGTCGATGCATTGTTGGCATTAGAATCATAATTTCGATTTGAATTTCTGCCTCTACCACCACCTCGTCTTCCATTTCCCCGTCGGCCACCACGACCCCAACTAGGAGGGTAGCCATGAAGTTTGAAACAATTTTCTCGCGTGTGACCGGTGATGTTGCAGTTGTCGCAAAACATGGATTCCTTATCAGTGCCTCTTGGTTTCTGTTGGGAAATAATAGAATTCCCAAGTAATGCTATGGAAGATTCAGTAGTAGGGTTTTGGGAAGAGATAATCCCTCGTTGAGTCTCCTCATTAGAAACCATGGAGTACACCTGTGTATGCGATGGAAGGGGAATCATCATGAGAACTTGTGATCGAACATTACTGTAACAATCGTTTAATCCCATCAAGAATTGCATCATTTTCAGTTGGCTCACAAAATCAGTGTATTCTTTGGAGATATTTTTGGACGGAGAAGGTGTTAACGAATCATATTCGTCCCATAGCTGTCGGAGTGTAGAATAGTACTCGGCGACAGTGGCAGTGCCTTGGGTGATGGTGTTTATCTTCCGGTATAGGGCATACATTCTTGCCCCGTTTATCCGATCAAACCGTTCCTTAAGATCGGCCCAAATCAGTTGTGCAGACTCGCAATAGACGACGCCGTGGATCAATTCCCTACTAAGAGACCGATGTATCCATGATTTAACCAACGCATTACACCGACGCCATGATGCAAATTCAGGAGATTCTTGATCTGGCATGGAGCAAGATCCATCGATTAAACCGATTTTATTCTTGGCTTCTAACGCCACGATCATCTCTCTGCTCCAAACACTATAATTCTCCGATCCGCGCAAGACTTCGGAGACGAGATCAAGATTGGGGGTGTCCGAAGGGTGTATGTACAGTTGATTATGGATATCGATTGTCGTCTGTGGTTGGCCACGAACGCCTGATGAATCAGATATAGTAACAGCAGTTGCGGCTGGTTGATCCATCATAAAAGGAAATTAATCGGATAAGAAGTAATCGGCGATGAGAGATTGAGCGAGTATTTCGTCGGAGATCGTCGGGACAGAGGGTATTCAGTGCAGGATAAACCCGCTCTGATGCCATGTCAAAATATCAGCGGAAGCCATGGATGAAAAGCTTGAGAGTAAAAGAGAATCTGAAAATCTTGTTATTGAAGAAAGATGATAATATTTGAAAGTTAGTTACATAAACCTAACTAACCCGTATATATAAAGAAACAAATACACGCTTTATGAAGACTTAATAAACACGCTTTTACTAAACATATACAAAAGCATGCAGGCGCGTATATACAAAATATCCAATATCACAATACTAAATGCAATTAACTTTGATAGTGAATACCATACATAAGGGTTTTGCACTTAATACTTCATATAGAAGTGGCATTTTTAGGGTTTTCTTTTTCTGAAATTTATTATTATAAACATCGGGTTAGGGTATATAAATGAAATAAACACGTGATAGAAAAATAATGAAATGAATATGAGTGAATATTAATGCAACTTATCAGTAACATATGATCATAAATATATGAAACTGAGATTATCTGAAAATAGCTAAAAATTTTGTTGCAGTTTCTTGTTGAAAGAACTTAACTTAATGTATGATTGGATGTGTTAGGTTAGAACAAGGTAAATAATTTTGAGCTTTCTGAAGAAGCTTGCCATCTGTAATTCCTGTCAATTTCTTTTACAATCCGAAATAACTTAAGGAAACCAGTATATTTGCTGTGTTATTTAAAAAATACCTTTTATTTAGTAACAAGTATATATATATATATACTAGAAAATATCACGTGCGACGCACGTGGTTAGCACGTGGTATTTTAATAACGAACTAAATTAAAATAATTTATTATAAAACTTATTATTATTTTTATCAATGATTCAAAACTATTTAATTTATTATAAATAAATTTAATTTTTATTAATCATTAAAAAATCCTAACAACTTTTATTTTTTAAATTTCATTTAAAACTTAAAATTTGTCATGAATAGACTTACGAAATTGAAATAAAATGAGTCATATCCTAAGATGAGTCAAATCGAATTGTTAGTTAAAAATTTGTTATATCTAAAAAATTATGGACATATATGTTTGCAATAGTTTTTATCACAACTTTCTCAAAATTTCAAATATAACCTATTTTCAATCAAATTCATTTTTTTCATATTCATTTTGTCATGTATACTACTTATTAATCAATATCTATCACATTTATTAATCAATTTAATTCTTAAACTATAGTTTTGTTCTCTTTCTTCTTTGGTACTTTAAAATCACATAATCATGAAAAAAATAACAAATCAATCACTTACGCGTCATTTTTAAATAAAATTACTCTTGATTCGATGGATTTCACCAATCCTAATATCACATCACATAATCCTTGTAATTTCACAATATCTCTAGTCAACAATTTAATTCTTAAACATTCTTTTTGTTCTCTTTCTTATTTGATACTTTAAAATTACATAATCATGATAAAAAATAAAAATAAAGCACTTACGCATTATTTTTAAATAAAATTACTCTTAATTAGACATATTTCAACAATCCTAATTATTTTGTGAAAACATGAACAAATTATCCAAAGCTGATTATTTAACACGAACTATATATATAGTGCACACTTTTCAAATAATTTTCTAAAAAATTGATCTCAAAATATAAAACATTATAAACTTAAAATCTCTATCACATATTTCATTACATTTTTCATGTATAACTATAAACAATGTAAAAATTTAAAAATTTAAATTTTCTTTAATAAATGGTTTCTTACTAATAGGAGATTTTTGTTCCTTAATTGACTGTTATCATGTTTGTTTTATCCATTTTTCGAACAACTTATTTATATGTTTGAATGTAAAATAATTTTTTGTCAAAAAATATTAGTATTTTTTCTAGCATGTTTGTATATACAATTATCAACCTACGTATCTTTTTAATATATATCTTAACACCATCTTTTCTTCTTTTGTACTCCACATATGTATATTTACTTTTTTCTTACTACATCACTTTTCTTTCTACATCACTTTTTACCTCATATTTGAAAACTATATATGTTTGTTTTATATCTGCAAAAGAATTTTTTTTATTATAACTTTTTCAAAATTTCAATACAACCTATTTCAACCGACAATAATGCAGTCATTTTTTCATGGTAGCTACTCATTAATCAACACATCTAGTACTTTATATTATTTTTTATTATTTTACACTATCTCACTTTCACAATTTCATTCTTAAATTTTTTTTCTTTATTATTTTTCAATCACATGATCACGACAAAAAATTAACAGAGCAATCACTTATGCATCATTCATCAATATAATCACACTTGATATGATACATATTACCAATTCCAATTATCTTGCATAAATATGAACAAAAACTTCAGTCATTTTAAGCGAATATATAATGCACTTTTCAAAGAATTTGTAAGAAACTAATCCCAAAATAAAAACACTTTTATAAGATTAAAATTAAAATGCATGTCGCATATTTTATTATATTTCTTCATGTATCAAAAAGTTTTCTAAACACATTGTTTAAATCACTTTATATAATGTAGGAATCTAAATATTTAAATTTCTTTTACTAAATGATTTCCTACTATTAAGAGCTTTTTACTCATCGACTTTTTTTTTATGATTGTTTTATCTATTTTTTGAACAAGTTATCATAAGAATATATTAGGATATAGTTTTGTATAATGTTTTTCCTTATGTATTATGTTTCCTTATAATATCATTCATTATGTATTATGTTTCATTGTATATGTATTTTCCTAATTTAGTTATTTTGAACAACTATATTTTATCTACTTTGAACAACTTATTTTAATCTATTTGAATGTAAAATATATTTTTGTCTAAAATATTAGTATTTTTTCTAGCATGTTTATGTATACAATCATTGTTTATGTATACAATCACCAACTTACGTATTTTTTTTAAGATTTACCTTAATGCCATTTTTCTTCCTTGTACTCCCCAGATGTGTATTTCGTTTTTTTGTCCTACGTCACTCTGGTTAACCTCATATCTTAAAAATTATATATGTTTCTTTATATATGCAAAAATTGATTTTTATTTTTATCGCAACTTTTTCAAAAATTCAATACAACATATTTCAAACAAAAAAAAAATCATAATCATTTTTTTATGTATAGCTACTTATTAATCAACATATTACTTCACATTATTCCTTATTATTTCACACTATCTCACATCAACAATTTCATTTTTAAACTATTTTTCTTTTCTATTCTTACATTATTATTTTTTTAATCACATGAATACAAAAAAAATAACAAAACAATCGCTTACGCTTCATTCATCAATATATCACACTTGATTGGACACATTATACCAATTTTAATTATTTTGTAAAAATATAAAAAAAAACATTCAAAATTATTCATTTTACACGAATATATAATGCACACTTTTCAAAGAATTTGTAAACGCTAACACTAATCCCAGAATATAAAACACTTTTATAAGATGAACATCTATGTCACGTATTATATTATATTTCTTCGTATATAAAAGTTTTCTAAACTGTTTAAAACACTTCAAATAATGTAGATCTATATATTTAAATTTCTTTTACTTAATAATTTCCTACTACTAAGAGTTTTTCTTAATCGACTTTTGTTATGTTTGTTTATCTATTTTTTGAGCAATTTATTTTTTCTATTAGAATGTGAATTAAACATTTGACAAAAATTAGTACCTTTTTCCTAGCATCCAAATTTTTGTATAGGACCAGTAATCTATGTATCTTATTAAACTTTATCACATACGTCATTGTTTTTCCTTGTAGAAATCTAAATATTTGTTTTTCTTTTCTAATAATGTTCAACATGCAGTATTATTTTTCAATATGAACTTCAACACCATCATTACCGTCTAAACTCCTCACGAATCAATAAATATTTTTGTATTCATACCAATATGGTATTCTACTTATCCCTAATTATTGTTTTCCTGCTTGTTAATTTTTGTACAATATGAATACTCCAATTTGTTGAAAACCAAAAACCTTAAGAGAAAATACTTAATTGTAATTCAAATGTCTTCATTTGTAAGAGAATATGGATCTTATATAATACGGATATGAAATATAACATATCCTAAAATTTTAGAATACAATATGTTCATGATACATTTATGTATATACATGTATAACATTCAAAACTAAATTTATTTAGCATAGTTTCATTGACATAAACAACATCCTGTCTAATTTCTGACATCTATTTAACTGTTATATAAATAAGTTTTAGCGAAATATTGAAAGTAATATCTATTTTTCTATTTTAACTAAGAAAATATTGTATTATATTAAGAAAACATATACTCTTTTTTTTGTATTCAATGCAGATTGAATACTTCAAATTTAATATCTTGTACTATATCAAAATTTCCCCCCTTTTTTGGACATTTAAAAAGTTTCATAGACTCAAACAACATTTTGTTATGTTTACATTTTATTAAAGATCGAAAATATTTTTATTTTTTTGTTTTATATGAGAAAGTATTGTGTAATATTAAGGAAAAAAACACTGCTTTTGGTATTCAATTCACATCATGAATACTTCAAATTTTTCGTAATAGTTTTATTATTAATATTAATTATTGTTATTTTAATTAATGTATATTGAAGGATTATTGTTATTATTAATATTGATTATCCCTATCAAGTATCAACCCGCATGTATTAAATGGAGCACATGAAGTCAAATGTTGAATGTCAATATAATCCTTTTCCAGAAATCCGTTTAAGCTGCAAGTTTCTAAATAGGTTTTGTGATTATTTAATTCATTTTAAAATTGAGTAACTAATTCTTGTTGCAGTTGAGTGGGCGTGGCTTTTGGCTAGATTCATTAATTATTAATTTGTAGGCGTGCCATTGCGCTAGAAAAAATCAAGATTATAATTTATTTAATAATTATTAATTAGTATCCCACTACTAATATGTCTCTTTTCTTCTTGAGATTGTTGAATTGGAGTCCTAATGAATTGGGTTTCTACATTATTAATTATTAATTAATAGTAAGGGGCGATTATGTCTTTTCACATAGGACGAAACAATTTTGTTATTCACACATTTATATAGGGGATTGATATAATAAAATAATATTATTAATACGACAAATTTTCATTATTTAATGTGATCGCAAGCCACTCTAGATTATTATATAATCTGATGTAACATGTGACACTGAAATCTTAATCTGTATGACGAAAATTGCAATTGAATCATGAACAACATAACTACACGAACAAGTATATACTATATGCAATATCTTCATAAAATTTACTAGCTAGGGAGTCATCTATAAAGTTATGATTTATATCGACCAAACTACACTTCTTTAACCTCGGTTTTTCATGAGACTAAGGTATTCATAAAGTTAGGAAATGGCTAAAAATATGTTAATTATGTTTACAAACGATATATTGAAAGTCCTCATAAATTCTTGAAGGAAAGTGAACTCAAAGAATGCAGAAATGCAGTAAATAATGTTATCACTCACAGATCAAGTTTCATATTATCTATATATAAATAATATATAGTTTTTAGACTTGAATATTTTTTATCAATCTTTATCTAAATATATTAACAGACCCATATGTTTTAGAATCACTCATTAATTTTTTTTAACTTGTGTTCTTATCTTAAATTTCAATTTTAAAATCAAAGTGTGTTTAGTATATTGCTTTTTGATATCCTAAAAATCTTCAGTTCATTAGATTGATTTTGTTTTTGGTAATATTTTGAGTCTGTAGTAATCTAAGCCATATCACCACATTGAAAACATCCTTCGGATTAGAATATATAAGCATCAGTTTTGCTCAGTTATTCCAGCATGCTCACTAACTTCTAAGCTTATCTATAATCATATATATTTCTAATTATTTTCTTTAAATTCTTTCAGTTATTTCATTTTTTTTTTTTAATGTACTTATTCAAATTTATTAATTTCTTATTCTTGATTTTTATAATTTTTTATAATTTTTTTTAAATCTTCTCTTAATTTCTTACCCAATAACTTGACGAATAGTTGGGTAGTTTATCCAGTCAATTCGAACATAAATGTGTATCTTTAGATGGAACTATATATCAGTACTAAATATAAATAATTATACATACATTAGTCGGTAAGGCACACTTGATCTACTTGTGAGAAATAAAATTGATATGAATTTTTTGAGTTATTTAATTAGATTTAAGTAAAAAGGTGAAAAAAAGGAAAATTATAAAATTAACTGCGATTATAAAAAGAAAATCCAACGATATAAATACAAGATGGGGCGTACAAAGAGTGACAACTGAGTAACTACAAGGGTGATAAATCACTATGATACATGTGATTATTATTGTCACAAAACTAAAACAAAGTGGCATCACATGGTGCATAGACTTTAATATGATTTTTTTTCTTGAGAAGTTATGATTATAGTATTAAAATATTATTCAAGTTCAACACTTAGATTTTATAAAATATATATATATATAGTATGTGAAACTGATCAACACTTACTATATATTATTTAAGAAAATGGCTTCATCCTTGAAATATTTTTGTCTAGGAAAACTTTCATTTATGGTTATATGGACTTCGCTTATTTCAATTTCTAATTTCAAGTTGCAATTTTAGTTCTACATGACTCAAAAAATTACACTTTTGGCTCCAATTATTTATTTTTAACGAAAAAAAGTAATTGAAACAGACACGTCGTTAGAGACATATTTTGAACGATAAAAAAACGACGTTTGGAGCCAAAACCGCAACTCTTTTAGTCCTATAAAACTATTTAAAGGCGCAATTTGAAGTTTATAGTGATACTAAAATTGAGACGACCACATACCCATAAACGAAAATTTCACTTTCAACCAGACTTATGTTCGACCGATGACCGTGGCCTCACACCAAGCATATAGAACAGCAGGCACTCCAGTCCCTCGAAAAACTTGTACTTGTCCAAAACCCTATTCCACACGCCGCTCACGGCGCAGTAATTGGCATTATACGGAGGGCGGTGATGCGCCTTGTGCCTCGACCACTTCAAAATGATGCCAGCGTCCTGGAGCGCCACAACAAGGACCGGTACATTCTCTCGTGCCATATGTGACCATGAATGAATTTGCAGGCCGAACGTAACGAAACACCCCAGTGTCGCCACAAACGCCACCACCATGTGGTCATCGGAGAACATGTTTAAGGGCATCACTACGGTGGTCACGATCCCGGCAAAGACGTAAAGGACGCTAGCAACCTCGCACTTGGTGATCTCCAACGGATCGTGGTGGTGGGATAGAAATTCCTCGATACTCGGCCCGAAGATGGGGGTTTTGGTGGTGCCGTAATTGTCAAGAGCCCAGTGGTAGATTCCTGACACAAAGTCCGACAGAATGTACCTGTTATAAAATTACAACACTCGACACTTTAAGTAAAACTAACTAAATTAGGAAAATATAAATATAAAAAAACATAATACAAAAGTAAATATATTCTAACAGTACCCACCAAATCCAGCAAATGTAAAAAAACATAATATAAATATAAGAAAACATAATACAGAAGTAAATATCAGTTACCCAGCAAATCCAGCCAGTGTAGTCTCTAACAATGTTCGATATATATTAGAGGCGTTGGATATCATCACGATCGATTTGGCTAGAGCAATTAGCAAGGTGATGCACCCGCTTGCGAACCATGCACGTTGAGCCCGGGTGGCTAGGTACCAGCTTTCATCTTTGGCTGGTTTGGCCTGTTTCACTTCCATGGGTAACTTGTTCTCTTTTGTAGACATATGATTATTTGTTTACAATATCAAACACTACATTTCTTCTCTTATATAGGCCATTGAGATGTACTTAGATTAACAATAAATTCTTAGGTGTCTAAAGATTTAATGAGCAAAATTGAGTTGCAATATAAGTCGTATTAACACAGGATTCAAAGTTGCAACTTTAATTTCAATGGTCAAAATATAGATAGAACAAAAAAAACTAGTGTTACTCAGGCATCATTATTCTGATAAATACGAAAAAATAATCTAAATAATTGTACGATAAATTCAAAAATTAAAAAGAATAAAAATGTGGAAGACCCTAATAATTGTACGATAAATTCAAAAATTAGAAGAGGTGCATGTGATTGTGGTGCGAGGGCATTTATTTCTTATTACCTTATTCTTCATCCACTAATCTTTTGTCCATTACAAGTTGAAATTTACTTCTTATTTTATATAAAACGATTTATTAGATTGACAAAAGAATCTATTAATATATACATATATATTGAAACAAATTTGTAAACTTGAATTTTTTTTAAAAATACACTGAATGATACTTTTAATTTATTTTTGTAAATAACGACTTCATATCAATTTATAATCATGCAATAAAAAATAAGAGATTGATAATAAATAATATACTAGAATAGGAATTAAGGACATTTTAAATGTCAATAGGAAAGAATGTTCGATAAACCTATAATAGTTCATAGTATGGGAAAAATAAACTAAAATAATTAACTTTACGATTTATTATGTCATCATTGGTAATATTTTTTCATGCTTTTAATATTCCATTAATTGGAAGAACGGCCTGCATGGATTTGTTTTAGACAGTGATTAAAGATGCTTAAAGAAGAAATTATGAAATTATTTTTTCAACTATTTCTTAAAGCATGATTTGGATATATATATATATATAACTTGCTATAAAATTTCTCTCAGAATATCATATCTACATTTATAGTTGAGAGACTAAGGACGTGATTGGTATACTAGAATGAGGTGGGAATGGAATGGGCATTCCTATGTTCATTCCTATTCTAATGATTGGTATGTTTTTTTGTTGGGAATGCTCATTCCTATTGGAATCCATATTCCCAAAAGTATGGGAATAGTGATTCCTTTCATACCCCTTGGGTTTGGCTATTACTTGCCTATTAGGAATCAATAATATTTTTTTTTCTTATGATATTATTTTCTTCACACCAATATAAAAGTTTTGAAAATTTGATGAATGCAATATATATATTTTTTGGACTTATGGTTAATAATAACAAATTATTTTAAAAATAATATAAATTATTAAAAATTTCAAAAAATTATTTAAATGCATTGAAATAACTAAAAAATACATATTATTTTTCGTACGTACTAAGTCGAAATATTTTCGTCAATAAGAATTACTTAAATTATAATAAATATAATTTCAAATGTAACAAAAATAGGAAAAAAATACAAAAATGAATTGAAAAAATATAAAATAATATTGCGTTTAACAAATAATATCTTATCCTTAAACTAGTTCATCAATAAAAAGTATTAGAAAAGGTGAGTTATTATATAGACAATATTACATATTTATAACTCTTTCAATCGTTATATAATAACTATATTTTTCCCATTTTTCATTTAATATTTTCCATTTTTTCATCATGTCCCGTATTATTTTTCTTTAAATAAAAAATTCAAAGTCTCAAATCATTTAAATTTCATAGAATTAGATTGGATTCAAAGTTGTATTCGAGTTTAATAAATAACTCAAATATACGAATATACAGAATTAAAAAAAATCTCATATCTCGAATTCATTTCCTTTCTCATTCCTGCACTATACCAATCATAGGATTTATGAAATCAATATCATTCCATTCCCATCTCCATTCCATTCTTTATACCATTCCATTCCCACATAATTCCATTCATTCATACCAATCATGTCCTAAAGATACAAAATCAAAATTGAGAATATAATGGTTCGATTGATACAATTAAAAGCTTTAAATCGTGAGAGCAAAGACGATATAGTTGTCAAAAAACGATTTATGCTTGTTCCACAAATTTTAAAGTATAGTTTTTAAAGAAACACAAATATATAATGTTGTTTTCAGTTATTTAAAAAAAAGTAAAATTTCTACCATATTAATTTTCTTATGCAATATGATGGCATAATTTATTGAGAAAATAAATTATTGAAAGAAAATTCTGTCATTGTTATAAAGAAAAAAATGGAAGGAGTTGGATTAGAATGAATCTTCTATTGCAAAATGAGGCAATGGATTTTGGAAGTATATACATGAATGGAATTAGGCAGCCCTATATAGTTTTCATGACTTTTCCTACATGTCATATTCATTTATGCCCATTTGAACAAAGATACAGTTGAAAGTACATACTTAATTGGATTGATCTAGCTTCATTTATGACCCTTAATTTCTTCCCCCAAGTCAAAAGCAACACCAGTATTTGGTTAAACTTGTTTGAATTACAATTCAATTTCAAAAATTGAGTTTGAGTCTATTTTGATTATTAATCGAGGTGATCGTGTTTAAATGAGCTTTATTGTGTCAAACACTGGTCGAGTTCGACTAATTTGATTGTGTCGTACATGTTTTTATTTTACTAATCGAGTGGAGCTCGATCCAAGTTTCAAAATTTATTGAACATAAAAAAAAGTTGTTCAAATTTGATTTGATAAGTTATAGATTGGTCGAATTTGAATTTTCAATCAGGAGAGTCGACATATAGAATGAAACATAATCAATTTTGGCTATGACGGCTAATTTCTTGGTTAAGAAATTATATATAATCAATTTCGTTCAATAGTTGTTTATGCTAGACTATAGAAAACCATGTAGGAAATTAGTAATATGTTTATAGGAAAACACATATTCGAACATTGTTGCTAGGGCAACATAATAATGAGTGACGGCTGAAGCAAGAAATTGGCTTGGCTAGAAGCATGAATCTAATACTATGTTCAACTAAAGGAATTTTGAGTTACATACACTTTATTAACTAGAAATCCTAAATTATAAATATGAAAAAGATAAATACACATATTAAAGAAACCTATATTAGTATAGTTAAAAAGAAAAATATGAAAAGATATTTTTTTTTTCTAAAACTGAATGGATTGGATTCCTGTCAATTTGCTATCATTTAACAATTTTCTTCATTTTACTTAATATGGACATACTAATCTATAGCTTGCGGCCATTAAAGTCTAATTATAGTAGATAAGTTAATATATATAAGCAAGTGGGCATTGAATCGAGCAGCTTAATTCAAGTTAGAGGTGAGTTTAAGCTAATTAGATATGTTTGAAGACTCATTAGCCTAAAACAAAGTATTTATATAATGTTGTATATAATAGTTATCATGATTATATATAATATAAATTTACATATATAAATACAAAACTATAAATATTTTTGTTTTTATTTCTTTCGAATTTGGACTCAATTTCGAGCCGGAAAATTAATCCATTTTTCTTACTCTAGAAAATATGGTCAATGGCGGAGGAATAAAGTCCCAAAAGAGCATTAATGAAGCGACAAATAGGAACGGAGTGATTCACATTGTTATGCAATTTGCTGCTAGCTAGGGTACTATATATAATAAAGAGTTGAAATTTCAAAGATATTTAGTTAACTTGGACTAGATGTGGCAATGATCGGTCAAATTTGGGTTGAGTTGGATTGAATTGGGTTCGAGATGATTTGGGTTTAAATTGATCTGAATGCATTATCTCAATAAGGGTTCAGTTCAAATTATACTGAGTTGGTTGCAATCAATTTTATGGATTTAAAGTGGAACCAAATTTTATCTTATGGATTTGTTTTTTATTTTTATTTTTTTCTATTTGAATTAGTTTAGATTATTTGATTGCTAGGGGAAAAAGATTTTTGAAGTAAAATATTATGTTAAAAGATTCATAATCCACTGAAAATTGGAGAAGAATAAGAAACAAGGGTAAATTTGTTCGTTTTTACAGCTCGACAATTACCTCTCATCTACATTTTGTTTTCGTAAACTGTCAAAAGTTCTCTATCAAACAAACATGAATTTTGTGTTTTTTTTTTAATTTTAAATTTCTTCATCCAACATTTTGGCTTCATTATCAAAATCATAGATCCAACATGCCAAACTTCAGTCTCGGGTTGGTTTTTGAATGCTCTACAATAAATCGCCCTGTGCAAACGTGTCGTATATGAAAAAATGCATACCAGTAAAGTAAATATATTTCACCTAATACTTGAAACTTTGGGTGCAGTTGTCTGAAATGGACACCAGAAAAGTCCATCTTTACCCCCATCTTACAGATGAAATGATCAAGTAAATACAAGCCATAATGTCATGAAGTTTGGGTTACATGTCTCAATATAACTACAATTATTCATTCATAATGAAACATCAAACAAATATTAGCAACTATCTTAAGTTTGCGTATCTCCAGATTCAGAAAATATAGAAGGAAATGTGTGCACCTGAACATACAGGTGCAAAAGAATAGGATAAGAGAGACCAAACTGGGTCAAAAAGAAGCTAGCACAAACACATAAATCACAAAACAAAATTTGCATGTAAGTTACCAAAATGTAGACAAGAGAATTCTCAGGTCCTAAAATATAAGATACCAGTACACTAATTACATAGGATCTTAGATTACACTAACCTAGACTCAGACCACTTTATAATAATCATCAAAACTGTAACTTACTTCTCTTCTTTCTCCCAATATTGGGAGATTTAAAAAACCAACCATCTTTTATCACAATAAATCATCTTCATCCCCACTACTAAACGACTCAAAAACATCACTATCATCGTCCTCCTCGCCTTCAGTCACAATCTCCAAAATCCCACCACCATCAAAATCTATATCATCCAACATGAAATCACCATCATCCTCATCATCCTCAAACTCACTCCCAATATCATCATCATCATTCAAATCATCACCATCACTATCACCATCCCCATCTTCCAAAATCGAATCATCATCATCATCACCATCATCATCCTCATCCTCTTCTTCACTCTCCGCATCATCAGGATCAGAATCATCATCAGTTGGCTTTCGTCGACCGATTTCATAAACCCTAGCAGAGGCAGACATCTCGTCTTGGTCATCTAATGTAATTAAGCCCACGAAAGAATCGGTTGGTTCAGTTGCAAAGTCAAGTACACAACGGTCCACAGGAATAGTGGCGATATCGGAGTAATTGACAGCATCTACAGTGCGGAAAGCAGAAAAAAGAGGGTGCTTCACACGGCGAGTGTTGAATGCTGAAGTGACTTCCTCAAGATTTCTCCTCAGGATTGCGTAAATAACGTCTCCACTCGCGTTAAATGTTATTACTGTCTGATCCAAGGATGGAACGCTTCGGAGAAGCCTAAAGTTTCGGAGATCCCAGACCTCAGAGTTTATAATGACCTATTAAGATTAGTCAAGAAAAGTGTCAAACAAAAATGTTGAATAAAGGAATCATGGTAAACATACTCTATCGAGAAGTTCATAAAAATTAATCAAAAAGATATTCAAAATGATTGCAATTAGTGTAAAACCCACTCGGTTCACCCAAATAGTCGTGGTTTTAACTAGGCGGGAGTTTAGATAAAGACTAAAAAACGAGTGTTTTGTTATTTTGAAAATTTGTACTTGTAAGTAATGACTGAGAGTTAATAGGCATGTTGCCCAGTAACTTTTACTATGAGGGTATTTTTTGGGAGCAAATGTTCATTTAGCAGTAATTATCTGGCGTGAATTTCAGGAGTATTTAAGAATTTAACAGACATACCTCATTCCCAGCAGGATGAAAGCCTCCACCACCATAGTCAGTGAACTGATCGAAGCGATGTATTGGGCCTGAGCCCCTGCGATCCCATAAAACTCCATTCCAAAGCAGCATAGCGTCCGATGGGCTAAAGTGAACTTGAGAATATGCATGACCACGACCAGATAGATTGGTAGATGTATCTTTCAGCATCAGATCCAACTGACATGTATGAATATCATACAAAAGAATCTCCCGTTGGGATGAATCAGGTCGTAACGCTGCAAATATGGAACCCGAATTACTGAGGCGTGCAGCTTTGATTCCATCAAAAGAATGCTTAGGACCAGCTGAAACCATAGACGCATCCCATAAGCGAACATCCATTGCACTCGAAGATAGAATGAGTTGATTTTCTCCAGAAAAATGTGACTGCACAAGCGTAAGAGGAGACTGATGACTAGTACAAGTGTCCAACAAACTGCTGCTGTTAGAGTCAAACACTTTCAGCTCCCCTGTATGGCTACCAACAGCAATCCGAGAAGAATCTCCAAGGAAAGTAATACAAGTCAAAAGGGCAGCAGAGTCGTCTCGGCAAGATCGCCACGGTCTAAATCTACTATAAACAAATTGACGATCCTTGCGACTTCTATGTATACCCCCATACATACTTCTAAATTCACGTGTGCTGAGCCGGGCTGTTACATTTGATGGAGCATCGAGGCTTCTTTTTGGTTCAGGACAAACGTGGGGATGCAAGAGTGAAAGAGGGGGCAAAGTTGTAATAGGAGCTGGACACTGGCGATGTTGATGCTTCAAATACTGAACAACAAGAGAATCCAATGTAAGTCGTTCAGAGCCCAAAGGTTGTGGCTCATTCAGAAGTCCATGTTGAGAGGAAGGAGTCTGACTAGATATCTGGTTTTCATCAATATCGAGAATATTTGGCAAAAATCGACCAGGATGATCCTTTGGAGTGGAAATTGGTGTATAAAATGGATTTGCATCAGACTGCAGCCCACTTCTACGAACAGTAGGGGTGGTAAAACCAGGTGATCTAAGAGTATGATCCCCAGTATTGAGTCTTTTCGATGATGGTGCTGACCCAATTTCCTTCTGGTCCATCAATTTGCGTTTCATTGGCAACACTATTGGAGTTCTAATCTGAATGTCTGTATCACCAAGAGATTTTGAAGAAGCATCAGCAACTCCAGAAACTTTTTGTGAACTGACATTAGTTTTGCTGTTAGATGATATCAGACCTCCCTCTGGTTTAGTTACAATTTTCGAGTGACCACGAGCAGCTGACAATGTCAATGATTTTTTCTTTGAAGACATAGCTGAATCACATTTCAAGATGGAATCTTCCTGATCGGGAGAGACTTTTGATTTATCTGATAAGAATCCACAAGGAGCACGTCCAGATGGCCATTGAATTTGTACGGATGAAGATTCTTGTCCAGAAGCTTGATGTGCTAAAGACGATGGAGCAGCTAAAGATGGCAAAGGCGTCAACTTAGCTTCTTGGAGAAGTTTAGCTGCACTTTCTGCTAAACCAGATGCTTGAAGGTGCTCATGAATAAGGAGCAAAAGTTCCCTAAAATTCGAATTAAGGTGCATATAATGAAAACAAACATTAAAAAAGGTAAATGGGGAGAAAATACACGAAAAATCATCTGCTAAGAATAAAAAATCATTAAATACCTAGAATGATAAGAAATAGGAGTAGCTGCAGCTATGGCAGCTCTTTCTATACGCCTCAAAGTTGGTGTAGCAGCATCACTAGCTGCTAGAGTACTTGCACGCCCAGAATTAGTTACAACCTATAAATTGCAAACCAGTATCATGACTACAATGATATACATGTGCGTGTATATACAACTCTTGATATCAAACAAAGAAAGAGTAGATAGATTAACATGATCATGATATCAACAATTTAATATACACTGATTATGAATGTTCAAGACTCGATATAAATTATATCAGTCAGCTATTAGGTATCAGCTACCACTTTCATGTGGAAGGTCTGAGTCAATCCCAGTAGGCATTTATTATGATGGTTCTCTCATTTGGAGTCTAAGGGACCCTGAAAATAAAACTGCATACACGATGAACATACCAAAAAGTAAGAATTGGGGGGCAGGGTTCTAAAGTTCCAATCCATTCTAGCCAAATCATTTTCTTTTCTTTATTCAACTATGAGCACCAACATAATTTACTAGTTTTCATTCACTTGAGCAAGATTGTTGTCAAAGGTGACTTAAGAGTATATCTAATTGAGATTATATCGCATCAATTGCAATGTACTAAAACCTGATGCACACAGCATTTAGTTACAGCTCCCTCACTCATATTGCTAGGAATAAACAACTGCTTACCCCAATCAGCTCAATAGCCACTTGGGAAAGCTCCGTCTGCCACCTATTTTGCTCACCACCAGGGGTCTGGCCCCCAAAATCTCGAATAAGTTCTGATAGCTTCTTGCCAACCTGAAGCAGAAAGTGAAATCAACTATATGAACTAATAAAAACAAATGTATTTCACTTAAAGAAATCATGAAATTGTGGAGCTTGGTTTTAGAGTAATAAAATGAACAAAATAGACACGGAGCTACACTCACTTGAAGCTTTGTTAGAATGTGTGCAATTGTATCGTCTCTGGCTAAACCAAGAAGAACTCGGCATGTTAGAGCTCGAAGACAATCGAGAGCAGCAGGAGATGTTACCATGCGTGGTTGGAGAAGCTGAAGAAGGACCTTGATACCATTGTTTGCACGAACAGCTTCTCTAGCTTGATGATATCCTTGTTCGAGCTGTGCAGCCAGTCCAGCACACCCTGCTCCCGCACCTAATGATATTCTTCGATCTCCGACTAACCCAGAAGCCACTGAAGATGCAGACACTTGAGCTGATGTATTTCCAGATGATGTTGAAGCTGCTAATGAGCCACCTCTATCAACCGAAGCAGGTTCCCCATTTCTTTCCCTTGGTTCATTCTGGCTAGGAATGTTGACAGCGCGCTCTGGGATATTTCTCTCTGCATTTTGACCTTGTATTAAAGGATTTGGTTTATTGCTGATTGCTGGAGGAGGGCAAACGAGATTTATCAACACATTCAGCGCTGGCTCAACAATCTGATATTTCACCAAAGAGGGATACGACAGAAGTTATGAATTGACAAATATTTTCAAAAGTAAGTTCAAATCATTCAGCATAATTGCACGTGTTTACCTCAGGCTCTACATAACCAGCACCATTTGCTGCATCCAGAATGACAGCTATACCAACGCGATCACTGCTTAATGTGGCATTTACAATAAGTTTTCGGCTATAAGGAACCAGAGTTACTATATGTAACACACCAAGTGCATATTGAAGCAAATCATGCAAATAACGCTCGACTGGTGGGGCCTGTAAGGCAAATAACTATATTAGTCAAATAGAATTAAATGAAATATATGGCAACCAAAAAAACTAAAACTAAAAACACTAACTCACACCTGACACAACTCCAACATGGTAATATGACCATTTGAATTTAAGAACTTGTCAACCACTGGCCAGCGGGCCCTCACAAGGGCAGGACCAAGTTTCCGATCCTTCTGTATTTGACGAAATACAGCATCCATTGCCTCATTACTTAAGTCGAGAGGCTTGTATGCGGCCCTTGATATGTTCCGAGGTGCACTGCGAATGTTTTTCGAGGGACGAACCGAGTCCACAAGTAAGAGCAGATGTGCTCTGAAATATTGTCGTAATGCTACACAAGTGTGATAAGCTATCTGTTTCTCTGAAGAGGTCAGTACCTCCGCAGGGGATCGGTCATTTCGAAGTGAGCCCGAGTTATTTGATGGGCCAGGAGGAACACCAGACCTTACCGAAGCAGCATCATGCAATAGCGAAAGTAATTTCTGCAAACCATCCTGCGCATCGAAGGCATCGATGACTGCTCTGAAGACAAAAGCAGCAGCAAAGAATAAAGCGGCATTTTTTCTAGCTTGATGATCCTGTGGACACTCGTGAAGTTGAAGAGCCAACTCAACAAGCTGATGGACAACATTTGATGGAAGGGCACATACACGCTCCATTATCCCCTGCAAAATAATGTGAAGTCAAGAACGGCTTATGATAAAAACTCTAGATATTAATGAGAAAAAAATAAAGAAAAGCAGCAGGGATACACCGAATAAATGATATCAAATAAAATCAAACTGCTTGTAATTGGAAACAACAACGACCGGTAAACAAGGGCTTTGTTTGTTTATGCTTTTGATAAATATTCCAAACAAATTCAGTCAATGTGTATTATGAGTATTCATGTGAAAACACTGTGATGTGTCGTATGTTTGTTTATGGATTTAGAATATGGTTGGAAATAGGAGTGGACTCAGGTTGATGTATGATGTACAAAAAGATCAATTCAGTTCATTTTATAATATATGAGATTAAAAACAGTAAATCAAAAGGAAAAGCAAAAGAAAGAATGGTAGGATCAAGTAATTATTGATGAGAGATATTGTGATGTGTTGATTGAAAGGGGTCGAAAAAAGGTACTTTTTGTTTAAAATAGTTGTAGAGGTAATTTTCAGAAAATGGTGATCCAGAATATAGATATTGGTATTTGAAAATGTAAACAAGCAAGATCAGAGTTACCTGAATTGAACCAATTGTAAATAAACAGGATGATAGACCAAAAAATGTTTGCGAATTCCTTGGAATAGCAAGGAGTTTCTGCATGCCACCACGATCCACGAGTAGTGCAGCAAACTTCCGATGAGCAGCCAACGCACAGATTAACTTCAAAATATCAGGCAAAAGGTGCAAAGAATTTGAAGCCTCCTTATGCTTTAAACTTCGCTGCAAGAGAGCAAGACAGACATCCACTCCCTTCTCATGGAGTACTGGAGCGAGAACTTCAACATATTCCCCCAGAATCACAAGACACTGGATACAAAATTTCTCCCTTAGCTTCGCAAGATAGTAGCTTTCTGGAATAGAAAATTCGCCAATGTCTTCAATAGCCTCTGGTTCTGTAGGCTTTGAATGCTCTGAATCACCATCAGCATTGCTTGCACTCCTACAAGAAGCAAAAAAAGGTTAAAATTACATTAGGATCTTATAAAAGAATAAACATGGCTATGCGACGACGACAACCATATTAGCCAATGTCAACCAATATCAAGGGATCTCATGCAAGTTTTCAACACCAACCTCGAAAGTGCAACTGTATTAGCAGCATCTACAACAGTGGATGCAGCTCTTGAAGCAGCAATCACTGCAGCTTCTTCATCATTCGTCTTTGCATATTCCTGAATTCAGCAAAGATACACATGCATAAGAAATCTATGTGAACATGCATTCATTAACAAACAAAAATATGCTCACCTCCAATGCAGCAGTCTTAACTACTTCAGCAGCATCATCACCAGCTGCCTTAATAGCTACTGGAGGAGCATTGGCTGCTCTGGCTTCAGCTTCAGCAGATCTGACAGCTTTTTTAACCAAATCAGTAATGTCTTTGGAGCCAACTTTGCATTCTTGGAAGCAATCATCATTGTCATCTCTTTCAGGGACAAAAGCATCAGTATTGTTTCTACCTTGGCCCTTCTTAGCGTCTGAACCTCTTTTCATATCTTGATTTCTTGTGACACTTCTATCCTTCACAATGCGTGCCTGACCTGATCGACTGCCAGAAACTGGAGAGGTCAAAGCTTGCTCATTTTCAGATACTCCTTCACCGGACCTACCCTTTCCTCTTGATCTGGAACGATTTATCCTTCGTCTGGAAGATTCATCTCTGACATTTTCATCCAAGTCTTCTTCCCGCGGATATTTTCCACTAGGTTTTGTTTTTGACTCGCGAATATCTCTAATAATGCATTTTTCTTCACCATCTGCTTCTGCCTCGTGACTATCGCCCTCAAGCGCCATACTGTCGGGGGGTTCCTCATCAGCCCAACTTTCATCTCCACATGCTTGCCTTCTGGCACACCTCTCACGATCTCTATCAGAGTCGTCCAATGAGGAAGGATCTCTATCATGATCCCTCTCACTAGAATGGATTCTCAAAGTGTCCACATCCAAGTGAGAACTCTCTGTCACTTGCCGCAACCTACCCCTACTTTCCTCTCTGGTTTTTGGGCACACCATGTTTGAAGCACCTTTGTTCTCAATTAAGGGATTAGAATCTTTTTGATTTGTGCTCGGATCCCCCAAAATCCGAATACGTAGATATCGCATTAGCTTTGCTGGTAACCCAGATGTTAACACATCTTCCACTAGTTGACCACCGCTAAACATAGCAACACAAATATAAAAGTGATAAGAAGAAAGACCGAGAACTGAACAGTAGACCAAAAGAAACCAAACGAGAAATTTGTGAACATACCAAGCTAAACATACAGCAAGAAGCCCTGTCGAGTATGTGCGCAACATTTCAGAATCTGACGCTTTCCTTTTCCCAGTATCATGCTTCCAGTTACGATCATCGCCAGATGACCTGGGCATCTCGTCCATCACCCAGCCTCTTAAGTTATCTAGAACATCATCTTCAAATATATGTGGATACTGTATTCCAAGTTATGTAAAATTTAGGCGACAAGGATTATAACTGTTATAAGCAGAAGTACTAGCAGCAATAATATCATATTAATAATATTAACAACATTAACAGCACAAGCCAGCTATTATCATACCGTCCACGTCAGAGAACAACTGAAAAGAAGCCTTGTGGTAGCCGCTTGTACTGATATTGAATATCTACTTTCAGTTAGAAACTTTGTAGATATCAAATCAAAAAATTCATCATTATCCTGCAGAGAGATTAACAGAAGTCAACATCTAGCTTCTACTCAAAACATATTAGGGCAACCCTGCATCCACCCACATACAAATCACCGCATCCAAATAATTGCAGGTCTGTGTGCCTCATCAAGGTTTGTTGCGGGGGTGCAATAACCTAAATTCAGCCTACTGGACCCAATCCTAACCCTAACCCTAACCCTACTTCAGAAACAAATGTTATATTGTAGAAAACAACTGGCAAAAAAGACAAAAGTCAGCAATGAATAATAAAGGTACCCGAATAAGGTTCCCAAGTCGTCCGATATTATGAGAAGACCTGCCGTTATTTGTTGAAGAGTGGTCTGCATCTTCTATGTATCTACACTTCCCAAAGGACAAAATGATTAAAAATTAAATACATGTAAATTCAGTTGTAACACTGAAACAAAAAACTTCAAGAAGATTAAAGCATCATTATAGATTCTTTTGCTCCCAGTACAAGGAAGAATAGAGTGGCAGGCTATCAGTGTCATAATCTACTCTAATTTCACTCTAATTTCACTTGCAACTGAAAGATGGCATCTTCTAAAGCTGTTTTTCCTTAGCCGAATGGAACTACACCATATACAGCCCTAGCAAAGGAATATTGCACTAATTTTCTCAATCTTGCTTAAAATCACACCCACGACATGCCCCACCCTATGCTTTCTTCTACCATGAAACTACATAAACATCCAATGAAACAAATAAAACTACTCTTAACTATGATACACCACACATAATTCTCCTTGTGACGCAACAGAAATTCACCTAGATTCTTCGGTTTCGAAAATAGTGGAGAGGGCATGGAGCACATTAGGGCTAGGGTTCTCAGCGTTAGCAGTAATCTTATCCATCAACGATTGCGCTTTCGCCATCAAAATATCGTTCTCCTCATCCTCCACCTCCTCTTGCGACGGCGCGGCGGTGGGAGGTTCAGGCTGCGTCTGAGGCTCAGCGTCGCTAGCAGCCTCCATTACAAATAATTACTTTGGATCAAAACACGAAATTTATACGATAAATTATTGGGAATGCGATCGTTAGGGTTCTTCAATTTTATGCTTACAACAATTGTGTGTGAATTTATAGCGTTTGCGGGGGGCGACGGATGTGCAAGGTACATATGATTCAGCGCGGGGTACTGCAATTCAAGGGTTTCTTTATTTTTGGTTTTTAATTTCTCTGGAAAGGTCGACCCGATCCGACCCAACCCAACCCAACCCAACCCGACTAATTTATTAGTTCTCCTCCCTTAAAGTATGGTTTAATTACGAGCTTCCCCCTGATTTTCTTAAATTACGTATATACCCATGTTTAGAGTTGTCAATGGGCGAAAATTACCCAAAAATTTCAATTGAATTTATCTGGCTCGTAGGGTCTCAAACCCGACGCAATGATATTAGAAGAAAAATTAAAGGGATTCGATGATATTTATTATTTAATTTTATTGGAGAAATTGGTGTCTGAAGATCTACCTCATCAATGTGCGAGTCTTTTTCTAATTTTTTTAAAATTCTTAGTTAATCGATAGTTATTTATATTGAGAACATGTACTTAGTATTTAATTCTCTCGAAAAAAAAATCTAGGGGTGAAACTTAAATAAAATATATCATGAATGAAAAAAACGAAGATATCATATAGGAAATTACAATTTTGTAAAGGTCTTAAAAGGTGTCCAAATTTTAGAAATTCGTCTAATTGTTGATTTTATTTAATTATATTAATTGTATAGATTGCAAAGAATTGAGATTAAGATGGTAATGCTGAAATTAAATAGAGTAGGGACATTGTGTAACCAATTTATATAGAAAGTTGGATAGGTTATTTTATGTAATCTCATTTTTCATTAACTGTTAAAATTATTCTATAATTATTAAAAACTTGCGAATTATAGATAATTTCACCATTAATATTGTCACGTTGCAACTTCAAATTGAGAATTTCAATAAATTTTTTCCGGCAATTTAAAGTTATCGCGTGACAAAATTAAAAAGATTATACTCAATCCACGAGTTCCAAATCTATTATAAATAATGTACGACCAATTTTTGTCAATTAATAAAACAAGACCGATTTTGATCGTTTCTATAAATAATGGGACTATTTTTAAATTTTCTCAATGTTAATTGTACTATATTATTATAACAAGAAATGAATTAAACATACAGTATCCATGGAAGAAGAACCTTCTTGTTCTGAAAATCACTCTTCTCCCCAACACCTGGACAAATGGATCGAGTAACTAAATCAATTAGATTCTTTTCTTACACCCCTTTGTCTATTTTCATTCTTGTCCGAACCACATGATTCGATTCCAAAAAAATCAATGCAGGATTCAAGATTCACTCAAGAAACAGCTGATTACCGAGGATGGATTCAACTGGAAATTACCCATTACAAAGACCCAAAATTTTGAAGGGCCAATTGATTCATTCAGCGGTGAAATCCTGAAATATGTGGGTGGGGTTGACTTGAGTTTCTCAAAGAATGACCCTTCGATTGCTTGTGCCACACTTGTGGTCCTGGATTTGTCAACCCTTGAAGCTGTGTATGAAGATTGTGCCATTGTTAATCTTCATATTCCTTATGTTCCTGGCTTCTTGGCCTTCAGAGAGGTTTTGTAAATGGAACCCAATTTATTGTTTTTTGTTATCAAGGGATATTGATTTTAATGCTCTTTATTTTCAGGCTCCAGTGCTTTTACAACTTTTAGAAAAAATGAAGAAAACAGGGCATTCATTCTATCCTCAGGTGATTAATTACCTTATTTGATAAACCTTTGCCACTTAATCCTCCCAATGTTAATCACAGTATGTGAAATTGTCACAGCTACATTTGAGTGCTCATTTTACGATTTGTTTATACTCTGTAATTGATATATTTCGACAGATACTAATGGTTGATGGAAATGGGCTTCTTCATCCTCGAGGCAAGTCGTATTTCAATGTTCAGAAAAGTTAAATAATGATGAGATTATCAGCTAAATTGCTGCCTAATACGTACTATTCTTTCGTATTATGTCGACTTTCCAAGGTCCTTGTCTTCTTACACGAACATGTCACTATTCTATTTATTGAAATCCCTGGATAAAATGTGCAGGCTTTGGATTGGCTTGTCATCTTGGTGTTTTAGCTAATCTTCCCACAATCGGAATAGGAAAGAACGTAAGTTTAGTAATGATGTAATGATTTCATGTTACGCTCTTAGGTTGTGTTTGGATTGAATGAGTTGAAAGTTACGTCTTTTGGCATTCATTTTGAGATATTTTTTCAATCTTTACTGTGGAACGCAGATCCATTATATTCAAAGTTGTTTGAGTTTCTTTCTCCAAATCCTCTCAAATCCAAACCCTTTAGTCCAAACACAACCTAATTGTTTACCTTTGTGAGTATAATATCAATGTATCTTCCTTATATGCAAGTGATTTATTGGTATTTTATTAGTTTTTCTTGATTTTCTACTATATATTTGGTTCCAAATTTATTTTGGTTTTCGTCAGTTACAACCTAACTGTATAGGCCTATTAATATCAAGTGTGTTGGTTTTCGTCAGTTACATCATGTTGATGGTCTTACACAATCTAGAGTTAGACAACTGCTCGAGAACTCATGTAATGATATCGTCACTTTGACCGGAGATTCGGGGTCCACTTTAGGAGCGGTAAGTAAATTCGTTCTTTTTTTCCTACGAATCATTGTCACCATTCAATTGTGCCCATCTCCTTATTTATAAATTTATTAAAATTTTAGCTATAATTAAGTGCCACCTGTCCTCCGGTTTTAGTTGTTTAGTTAATAATGAAAAATCTCATATTTTATTCGTTTCTAAATAAGTTTCAACTATTGAAAGCAGTGACATTTTGTTAGTTTCATGCAGGCCATGAGATCAACTGAAGCCTCCCAAAAACCGATTTTCATTTCAATTGGTCATCGTATATCTCTTTCGAGCGCCATCAAAATTGTGGAGTTTTCATGTAGGTTTCGGGTCCCAGAGCCCATCAGACAGGTACGGTGATTAATTATCTGTGAAAATTAACAGATTTGAAAAACAAGAAGTTCATTTATAGATAGTTAATCGTGCTTTTTCGGGTATCCATTTTCATGCATATTCCCATTTTTACAACATATGTGGCAGTGTTTTAGTAATTTCATTCGATTCAGATAGTTTCTATTTTATTCATCGTACATTTTTTGTCATTCTCGTAACCTTACTTTTTACTCTAAATAGGCTGATAAGTGTTACCGTACTCGTTTATTCAGGCTGACATTAGATCAAAAAACTACCTTCGGAATCATGGCTTGAGCTAAACCTGAACGCGGGCTTCTAAAAGGGAATCAGCATATCGATATACAACCTATCTAATGCTGTTGTATATATTCATGAAGATGATCAGTCATTAACTTGATTCAAAATGTCCTTAATACTTTCTGTATAAACTCCATTTGCCAACTAATATTTGTTTGATGGTGATTTTTGCCCTGCTCAAACAGAATTCGAATTATGTTTAAACTAGATAAGTTAACGATTATGGAAAATTAAATGATAGATGACTCGAGTTCGCGGATAATGAACGAGTTAAAAGATACTACTATTCCTGATCGATCATGTCATACACCCCATTTTATATATAAAAAAAAACTACAAACTAAATTTATTGCGATATTATTCCTGATCGATCATATCAAACACCTCATTTTACAAAAAAAAAATACTACAAAATAAAAATAACGTACAAATGAAAAAAAATACTACAAAATAAAAATAACGTACAAATGTATATTTTTCGATGGTATCTTACAGTATGGCACTTGATGTAATACAACAGGTATCATAGTGCAGAATAGTGCACAAAAAACAGAGCAGAATATGTGTCAAAAGAATGAACCAACTAATATCTTAGCTCATGACCTATATAAATCACAAAAAGGCTCATCAAAAACATAACCATATGAACCAGCATATGTGGCTGTAGCAAAGATCCACCATTACTAGTACCTGCAGCCTGGATCATGATCCCAAACCTACAAGTCCCTACCGATGGATCACTAGTTGTAATAACAGAAAGATTATTTGGAAATCTACATGCTGTTTCCAACTGGTTATATGTCTGGTAATAACTGTTGAACGCATACGAAATGTTCCCACGCGCGTCCAAATTCGAGCACGACGTCCCGTACCCTAAACTCGTGCAGTCAGCACGATCGCACGCGTAGCTCACGCTCGATGCGATTTGGGGGTCCTGAAGATCAGCCGAGGGCGACAAAACGCACCACCGTCTCTGAAGATAGTGCACGTTTCGAGCGGGCACGAGCCCGCCCGAGTTCGACCCGAGGCTGAGGTTGTACTTCGAGGTACCATCGTAGTTGAATATACCCCAATGGCGCTCGAAATTTCCCGGTTGGATGCTCTTTCGGTCCTCGTCGATGAGGCTAAACAAATACGTGTCCAACGGGCCCGGCCTCATGGGGGTCCCCCGGTTCACGTGCGACAAGAAACCCTGGTTGAACCTTTGCGCGTACCGAATGTTCGCGTTCACGTCCCCGTCCGTGGGCCACCCGACTTCCCCGACTATGATGGTCATGTTGTCGAACCCGTTCCGTTGTAGGGCCCACACGAGGGTGTCGTAGTTCGCGTCGAACATGTTGGTGTAAGTCCGCCCGTTGTCGTCGATGGGGGACGAGAACCCGTCGAAGAAGGCGTAGTCGACGGGGAAGTTGGGGTCGTCGTAGAGGCTGAGGAACGGGTAGATGTTGACGGTGAAGGGCCCGCCGTTTTGGCTCAAGAAGCTAACGATTTGGACCATGGGCTCGTGGATGTCGGGTCGAAAGTCGCCCGTGGAGGGTTGTTGGGTCGAGCTTTGGTATACATCGCCGTTTAGTGGACAAGTGACTTTGATACGGTTCCCGAGCCCGGCTTTGATTAGGGCTGCTTGAATGTTTCGGAGAGCGGGAAGAGTCGAGGTGAGGAAGGTCCCGTTGTATGTAGATAAGAAGGGTTCGTTTCCAACGGCAACATACCTTGTAAATGGGAAAAAAAACTCTATAATTTAACATAATTCACCAGAACAAGACTCAGAGGTTAGCATAGTAAGTTCATGATCAAGAAAGCACACAAATATTGAAAAATACGAAGAAATTGAAAATTGTTGCTCACAATAACAGAAACAAATTCTATTTCAGTTTACGACATACTTCGTTGATTAGCATTGCCGTTAAAATCTCATAACGAATTAGCCAAAATCAAAAATAAAACTGGTAAAACAGTTTGCATTTCAGAAAATCCCAATTGAATTAGATATAGCTGGTAAGCCTAAACATAAGGATTTCCAGATGTTTGTATTTCATAAAAAACATCAAGATCTCCAAAAACTTGAGAACATCTAGATCTTTGTATTGTAATAGACGTTCTTATTTGTCGAACCAGTACAACCCTAACAAAATCAGTTTTCAATTGAATTTTTCCCAAAAATATCGAAACCTTTCAGACATCTTTATACCACAATTCTCACAATCTCAAAAAACACCATCCTGTTATAGCAATTGCTTTATGCACATAGAAATGCCAATTTCAGAAGTCCTAATCACTTCTACACAACCAAACCCCACCCCCCACCCCCCACCCCTTTATTGAAGACAAATTACAATCTTTAAACAAGCTTCTTAAACATGAATCCAGCCAAAACAAATTCCAACACCATTCTTTTGCACAAAAAACTCAACTTTAAGCTCATTATATAAGCAAACACAAGAATAAATCACAACCCTTCATTCCATTCGTCGAATTCAATAAGCTAAAAACACTCAAATTAAACAAAATCCAATACAAATTAATCAAGCCCACCATTTCAAGAAAACCAACAAGAACAATTTATATATATATATATCATTTTGCACATAAAAATCCAGTTTAAGCTCATTATATAAGCAAACACAAGATAACAATCACAACCCTTCATTCCATTCGTCGAATTCAACAAGCTAAAAACACTCAAATCAAACAAAATCCAATACAAAATTAATCAAGCCCACAACTTCAAAAAAACCAACAAGAACAAATTTTTATTTATTTATTTATACCTGATATCAACACTATTAGATGAGACAACTGAAGAAACATTCCTCTCAACCCATCTCTCAGCAGCACTAACACTATTAGCAAGAGTTTCCAACATCTCATTTGGAATTCCAACCATAACCTCAATCCCTGATCCACTTAAAGCATTTAAAACCCTAGCTTCTGCATCAAAAAGCTTCACTTTTTGGATCCCATTATCTCTCAGCATCCTAACTACTACTGTGGGGTGCAGATTATGAGTTGATTGTGTACCCCAGTTTGCCCCTATACTATCCACTCTATTCACCATGAACAATAATATCACAAGCCCTATGGCTGCCAAGCTATAGTTCATGCTTAAAATACCCATACAAAAAGCTCAAATCTTTATCAACTTAAAAGGGATAAAGATTGAATAAACACCTCAAATAGCTCAAGAATAGAAAAGGGTTTCAAGATTATTGGTCAATTTTCTGAAAGAGGGCACCTTTTTTGTGTTTTGAATATAGAATGAAGAATGAAAAACAAGAAATTGAACTATTATATATGAAAGAGGAAAGCGAGTTGTGGATATATGATCATGAGCTGTGTGTAGAAGCTCAGACGAGGAAAGAGGCTGAAGAAAGCCGACCTATGTGATGTCAAGATTGAAGCTTTGTTAGTCATACCGACAACAAATACAATATAAACAGCATTACGCAGAAATAATTGATTTTTGGTAATTAACTAATATTAGTGCATCATATTTAGATTAGATAGGAACTTAAATAATAAAAGCATGATTGTTTATTGTTCAGAGGGATATGCTCAAGTTATCATTATTCTCTTATTGATTTTTTCAACAAGCTTATCAATTTGATTTGTTATATGTGTGGTGTCTCTTTCTATTTATAGAGATATATATTCCTTTTTGTGGGATTTTTTATTTGGTTTGATTAACTTTAATAATTCGAGTGTCTATATAATATATATTATATGGGTTTTTACATATTTGTATAAAAGTGATAAACACATTATATATATATATATATATATGGATTGTAAACTAAGACATATATAGAAATAGCAAAGTTACATGTGGTGCAGTATAATTGATCACCAGAGATTGAAGAGGGTGATGGAATTGGAAAGCCAATTGAAGAAAGGAATCAGGCTAAGTACTTTACGTGTTTTAGGTTAAATGGAATATATAAGTACATTCTAGTATATAATGAAACACTGATAAATTTATCTTGTATTGAAAACGACAGTATGTTTCTAATACATTATAAACAAGTATTTAGAGATAAAGTTGATTTTTATCGTCAATCTATATTATAAAAAATTACCATCTATCGCTAAATATATCGTGATGAAATAAAAAATAAAAAAGAGAAACATTCTCGAAATAATAGAATTTATTTCCCATTGGAACACGTATTCGACACACGTTTAAGTGTCCCCCTCTTGTCCTAATCAATATAAGATGGCCACACATAATGGAAAATTCTATTATCTAAATAAAATATTATTGTTTGAGAATATTGATATTGTATATTTAAAATTTATTTACTTGACTATTTATAAATATGTAATATTGTTCGATAAATGTTGGGTCACCTTTTTGAAAAGTTTGCTCAATGTCGGCAGTGACATTTGTCACCCATTGTCACTTTCAACTTTATTCTAATATTTATTCTTTTTCTAGTTTCTTTTCTATTATTCTCTTTTTATTTGTGTTTGTTTTTTCATTTCCTTTTCTTCTTTCTTGTATTGAATTGGTAGCATTTTTTCTTCCTACTCACTAATATTTGTTTATTATATTTTGAATAATACTAAGTCATCGAATATTTTGTTACAATTATTCTCTAGTTTAGATATTAGATAAGTAAATTGTAAGCAATTATAATTAAACGATTCAATAAATTATATTCTAGTCACGGGGCTAAAAGATGTTATTGTTTGATTTTGTGTTAGAATTTACCAATTTGTACCTATAGGTGGCACTGAATTTTCAATAACTATCCGCTTTAGTTTTCAATTTGACTTAAGTTACAAATGAAAAATTGAAAGAGATCGAAGTTAGAAATCTATGAAAAATAAATAATGAGACAACTAAAAGAAAAGTCGATTTAATTTGAATCATAGTACAAAAGGCTTTAACAAATTTTCAAAATAAAGAAACAAAGAAAAATTAAAACATTTTCTCTCAGATATTTATGAAACCGATGCATTGTTTAGTGTTTTTTCTATTATTTTTTTAATGATTTCGAACTTTTTCCCACAATTTATAATAATGAATAATTAGGTTATATTCCCAAAAATATCTCACATATGCCATGATATATTTGACAATTTACCTCTATTTGGCATTATTGTATTTTCCCATTAAACATGATATAAGAGTGGAATATTTATTACGCATTCACCTACTCCTTTTTAATGACCTTTTCTTTAAAATATTGGTATTTAATGATCGATGTCGATTGTAGTTTTTTTTTTTTTATATATTCATTCAAGCAAGCATTTTACCTTATTTATCAATACTAGATTAGTCTCTTAGAATGTATTTCATTGGTACCTTCTTTTATCTTTTTGATAAAAAGTTTATAATTCATGAGTCAAAATAGGCTAAAAGCTCAATATATATATATATATATATGAGCCTAACCAAAGAAAATTGCCAATATTATTAATTTAGCTTTTAAGGGTTGGAATATAGCTGTCTTAAATCATAATTTACTTTACGTAAAATTGTATAAAATATTTCTTTAGTGCATGTATACAAATCCCGGATCATATACATTATACACCTTAATTTATAATACATAAAGAATGCACGATAAACCACAAATGTCAACACCCAGTTATTACAAATGAACATGTAAAGAAAATGTACAGATAATGGGCATCATTTTAGCACTATAAGAATGTTTTTTTTTTTATTTATTATTTTTAATAAAATAAAATACAATAAATTGTGATGAATATTTTACTAAAGTTATACGAGGAAAGAGTTAAGTGTGAATGAATAATATTCAAGAATTTGATGCAGAAAATTGAGGGGACTCCATTGGTTTTTGGTGCAAAATTTTGTTGGAAGCCCTAAATATATCAAATGAATCTAGGCCCAATAATGTCTACATTATTTATTTAAATAACCTCATAAAGGCTCTTAGGATTTGGAGATAAAGAAAAAAATTAAATTGTTCCCCAGGAGTTTTAAGGCATTTCAACCATTTTCATTATTCTACCTGCAACCCCAAGAAGGACGTACAAATAAATTTACAAGGCAAGTTTTTCATGATTTTTACGGATTATTACAAATTATCATATTAACCCCATTAAATTGTGAAAAATGAACAAATGTGTATATTAAAATAGTTATAGAGGGGTGATTCACCTATTATTTTTAACAAATGGGGTATATACTATTTCGATTGACACAATGACATCTTTTATAATAAAACCCTATTTTTTGTTTTTTTATATATTTTTTGTTTGATGTTTAACACGTTTTATTACATGATGCAAGAGGTTCTTGATATAGTTGGTAGTTTGTTTATGCACAAGCAAAATGTTTCATGCTTAATTTCGGCTGATGCTATACGTAATCTCTTGGTTAGTTTTGTAAATATTTAATTTGATAAGAAATAAATTTAAATTACTAATTTAAGTAATTAACGTTTAGGGAAAATTAGATACATAATTAATAAAACACTCTCTAATAAATAAAGGAGAGTTTTTGTAATTACACGATAAATCTCGGTACCAAAAACTAAGAACAGTTGTTGCAACCCCGTTATCATCATATATAAATTTATAATATCAACCTACTTTTATTTTTCTATTTATTTCCTTTATTCATAATTATTACCAAGCAAATTATGGAGATTGTTCTTACACTTAAATTTCGTTTTAATTACAGGGTTGTTGGGGTGCAAGGAAAATATAAGGTAGTGGTTGAAACCTTTCAATATTTCAAAAATGGCCTTAACTCCAAAACAATATGCTGCAATAGTGGCTATCCTAGGCATTGCATCCTTTGTCTTTGGAATTTTGGCAGAGCTCAAAAAGGTAATTAAATTATATTTTATCAACATATTTACAATAATTTGTTAACATTTTGATCTCAATTAAACCATTGAGTAATGCTATATATCATAGTTTTCATACTTTTTTCACCGCCCCTTGATTTAGAAAGTATGCATTTATTAAATTCAATTATATCAATTAAATCCAAATGATTACTTACTAATAATAGAAGAAGTGAAAAATCATTGGTATGAAAACGGTGGTATATAGCATTACTCTAAACCATTTATATCATTTTTTTCTATATTTGCAGCCACTAGCAGGAGAAGTGATTATAGGAAAAGGGGTTGTGATATGTAAATATCCAACCGATCGGTCGATAATATACGGATACATATCCACCGCGCTTCTTGCAGTGGCCACCATTGCCGGATTTAGCTCTCTCTTGTATCCATACAAAGGCAAATCAATTCCTATGGCTGCCCTTTTCGGGTCCGGATGGTGCAGCTCTTACGTTTTTACTTCGTTGTAAGTTTTGAATGATCTATCTTAGTGTTAAAAATCATAAAATTGTGGTTTATATGATGTGCCATTTGATTTTAGATCATAGTCTTGGAGGTTAAAATAGATATCTTGACTCGTTCCCGGAATTTTAGACATTTGAAAGAGGGTGAAATTTTGAAGTCGAATTTATTTCACGTACAGAACTAAGTATATACACAAGTGAGTAGTTTTTGATATTATCAAAAACCTTACTCGGTTTTGTAGTTGATTTAGCTCGTTTATTTAGACCTAAATCAGGTTTAGGTCGAAATAAACGAGCTAAGTCAGTAGTGAGTCCAAAGAAAAGAGCGTAAAAGTAATTTTTTGTTCTAATTTAACAATTTTTAACCAAAACTACAATACGAGTTTTAACTAACACGCGTTTTTTTGTGCATAATTTTTTAGGGCAACATCGGTGTTTGCGGCAGGATTCTTGTTATGGCCCACAGTCGATGGACATCTCCATCGTGTACGAAACGTTCACACGGATCTTGCGTTCAATTGTCCCACGGCTAAAACCGGCATATTTGGTGGTGGTGCTTTTATGTCCCTAAACTCGTCCCTCTTTTGGTTGGTATCTCTAATGCTTGTAATGAACGTTCGAGAGGACTATTTTGATGACCAAGAAAAAACCGAGATTATATAATTAATGCGGTAACGAAGATATACTGTTATGTGTCTATCTCTTTTACATAATTATAGTTTATTGTAATTAAAAAATGTATGTGAGATAGAGGTTGGTTGAGGGGTTATTCAAATTTCAAGTGCAATGATAGGTTTATTTTTAGTTTTTTAATCTTCAGATTTCTATCTCATCAATTAATGGAGGACTTGTTACATAGTTTTTTGAAAAAAAAATTATTGATATATAAGTTTATAGATATTATCTTACATTGTAATCTTTTCCTTTATAATAATCTCTGGATTTTAAATAATTTCTTTTGCTGTTTAATGCTTAGATATAATTAAAACTTTAGTAAACTTTAACCCTTCTTAATTAACATTGGAGTAGCATCACTCACACTGCCTCCTTGTGAAGAAGTATTCTCACATCATATGTTTTAATTTATGTTGTATCAAAAGACCAATGCGATCGAAAATCTTTTAAATTGGTTTTTTTTCGTATTTTTAAAGCTTAAAAAAACATAGAAATATTGTGAAAAGTTAAACTATAAATCTAAGGGTTGATTAATTTAAAATCATAAAACATAACCATTTATAGATGAAGGTTGATGGTGTCAAATGTCAATATGCTTCCAATCGGCCATAATGAAATTCAAGGTAATAAAAAAAAGTGGGAAAATCGCGGTTTTAATTAAAATTTGTAAATTTGTAAGATTAATCCAATTTTTTTTTTTTTTTTTGGTCTTTCTAATCCTAAATATTAAAAGATGGATGAAAACAGTACATTAGATCACGTGATATAGACATGATCAATTTGCAAGTTGTAAATTATACTACTGAATTTGCATTGAAACTAGGACCAATATTGCAATTTTCCTAAGTAGCTTCTAAAATGAAAATGACTAAAATACTAAGTTCTATGTTATTCAATAACTTTCTAATTACAATTATTAAAACAACAATAACAATTATGATGTTACAAGCATAAGACATATATATATAATGTACAATATCTAACCGTTCCAAAAAATATCATTTACTTGATTTGTGATTTTTAACTTGTATACTTTTTTAAAGTAACAACAATTGATTATAGATTTTCAAATTACTTATACAATTTCTTATACAGAAAACCATAAAAAGAGTAAATTATTTTGAGAAAATATTCCATTTAGAAATTAAATATTACTAATAGTACTTTTGTTAAAAATTTGAGAATAATGGGACTAGGAGAGATTCAAATGTCAAAAACATAAGTATATACATTAATATCAATTATCATAGATGGATGCAGGTGAATCGGGTAAAAATTCATTTTGTTCTTGCATTCAAAGATGCGACAATACCACTATTTTTAACCTCAGGCGGCCTGAGGTGCCCAACATAGAACCGGAACCGTGGAACCGGACCGGACCGAACCGTGGTCAACGGTTCCAAAACCGTTGACCACGGTTCCCGGACCCGGAACTGTGTTCCACGGTTCGGTTACGGTTCCTCATTTTGAGGAACCGGAACCGGCGGTTAGAACCGTCGGTTCTAACCTAGTCTTTTATTTTTTTTGTTATTTTGAATTTAATAGATGGAGTTGGCTTAGTTGGTAATACTCTTGATGTTTATTTCAAAAGGTCAAGGTTCAAATCCTCATAGATACTTTTTGTATTTTTTTATTTTCATATTATTTTTAGTTAATTTTTAAGTATCAATTAATTTAATATTTTTTCAACATCTATTACTTATTAGGATGAGAAATTAATCGATGCTCAATTAAATATTATGGACGAGGAGTTTTCGAAAATACAACTTTAACAACAAACATAATATTCGTTCTATTATCTTTCTAATCAAATGACAATAAGCTACAAAACTCATGTTTTGTTGTCAAAACATTACAAATAACAACGAAATTAATTTTGTTGCTTAAAAAATCATTGCAATTTTTATCCGATTAATGTTTGTCTTTATTTTATCCGATTTATTTGTTAAACATTGTCCAAAATAAATTAAAAAAAATAAAGAAATTGTTTAAATTATATTCGAATTTTATATTAATAACAAATTTATTAGAATAAATTTGTTATTAATATAAAAATTGTTTGTCTTTATTTTATTCGATTTTATTTGTTATACATTGTCCAAAAAAATTCAAAAAAAAATCAATTTTTGGAACCGCCCGGAACCGTGGAACCGGAACCGTGCCCAACCGGTTCGAATAAGGTTCCGGGGTTCCGGAACCGGAACCGGGAACCGGCTGAACACGTCTACTCAGGCCGGTCATTGAATCGAAAATTTTAGTGGGTCACTCAGTTGAACCACTTCAAAATAACCGATTGACACGTATATGTGTATATATATTTTTATTATGTTGGTTACAGTATATATATATATATTAATATATACCCAATATATAAAACTAAGACAATGAGGAAATTAAAATCAATAATTTAATTATTATCTTACATTGTAATCTTTTCCTTTAATAATCTTTGGATTTTAAATAATTTCTTTTGCTGTTTAATGCTTAGATATAATTAAAACTTTAGTAAACTTAACCCTTCTTAATTAACAATGGAGTAGCATCACTCACACTGCCTCCTTGTAAAGAAGTATTCTCACATCATATGTTTTAAGTTATGTTGTATCAAAAGACCAATGCAATCGAAAAAATTTTAAATTGGAATTTTTTTTTGTATTTTGTAAAGCTTAAAAAAACATAGAAATATTGTGAAAAGTTTAAACTATAAATCTAAGGGTTAATTAATTTAAAAATCATAAAACATGTGTCATTTATAGATGAAGGTTATGATGTCAATATGCTTCCAATCGGCCATAATGAAATTCAAGGTAATAAAAAAGTGGGAAAATCGCGGTTTTAATTAAAATTTATAAATTTGTAAGATTAATCCAATTTTTTTGTTTTGGTCTTTCTAATCCTAATTATTAAAAGATGGATGAAAACAGTAAATCAGATCACGTGATATAGACATGATCAATTATATACATCAAACATGATCAATTTGCAAGTTGTAAATCATACTACTGAATTTGCATTGAAACTATGACCAATAATTCTTGCATTCAACCACGTGACAATACCAATATTTTTAACCTCGGACCGGTCATTGAATCGAAAAATTTAGTGGGTCACTTGGTTGAACCACTTCAAAATAACCGATTGACCGTATATGTGTATATATATATAATTATTATTATTATTTTGGTTATAGTATATATATATATATTAATATATACCCAATATATAAAACTAAGACATAGAGGAAATTTAAATCAATAATTTAATTAAATTGGCAAGTTAAATCTAACCACAAAAATGCAAAATTGACTAAGAATATCCAAGTATAGCTACTTGTTCAATACTATTACGAAGAATTCTATAATTTTTGTACACAAAAAATTATATTTAATTTAGCACGAATTTCGCTGGATAATTCGAGTTAAGTCTACGACCTAAGAGGTCAACCCAAACCTCAAATAGAGGGGAATTATGACTACACTTGACCTAGCCAAATAGACTCATTTTCTACATATCTACAAAAATTTATAAGATAAGAAAATAGTAAAATATTATATCCAAACATTCTCAATTCACAACTTTGTTTAACCCCCACATTTCACAATATCTCATAGTTAAACAACATGTCACCAAAAATAAATATTTAAATTCAACAAGATCAATTTCAAAATCAAATTAAACTAATGCACTATTAAGAGTTTTTTTCTAATTCACTCGGAGTTAGAGGCGTAAAAAATTCACTAGTGATGATTGCAAAAATAATTTTCATTATTATGCATAATTAAAATGTGAAAACAAAAACCCATGGAGTCACTAAGTGACTTTCAAAGAAAAGATTGAGAAATTGATTATTTTGAAGGCTTTCGTTATTCTTCATTATTTGATATTGCATTAGTATGTGATTTACATCAACTTTCTTGTGTTTAACCTATATAGTCCCTTAAATTTCATCAATATTAGTACTAGTAGTAGTACATGTACTAGTACATTTAATAAATAATACTCCACCTACTCCAACGTATTGATATTGATATTGGGATATTGGAGTAGGTCGGAGTATTGATGTTGATATTGGGTGGCAGTAATTTTGATCCGTCTGGCATAAATGTTGTTTTGTTTGAATCTTATTTTTGGATAAAAGTAGAAGAAAAAAAAAATAAAGTAATTTAATTGTTGATATAATAGAGTTTTTATTAATAAAATTGTATTTTTAGCAAAATTGAGATCTTACTTTACTTTAACGTGGAAAAACTTTTACCATAATCATGAAACAAGCTTTTAACTTTTAGCTGTAGAACCATACTAGGCTTAACAATACCTAAACATAATAAAGTGTGTTAAATCTTAAACTAAATGAAGACTTTTTCTTCAACAATATCAAAATAAAAAGGTGAGATTAAAAAAATTGACTTATTCATTACAGACATCTCTGAACACTCTTGCCATCCTGTAATAATATACAAATTTTATATTGGGTCGAGTTTAATGATTCGATTTGTATTTTATATTTATTTTACATTTATATATATGAGACCACATATAATACACCTTATAATCAATCATAGGATTTCATCTAGCATAAAATTTATTTATGGTGCAATAATAATCACAAATAAAAAATCAATTGAAACTCACGTGCATGGCAGTATATAATTAGCACCACTTTTCATGGGGAAAGAAAGGGCTTTAATTTCTAACTGCAAATAGGCAAAAGCTAGCTGTAGTGATGAGAAAGATGAGTGAAAGTGGGTAAGAAAACAACATACTTTAGTTGCCTGAATCAAACAACTAAAGAATTAAGGCAAGTTGATTGAAACTAAAAACAGGGGTTTGAATAATACTGTTGCACGGGCAGTGTACAGTGTACTTTTATTCATTGCGTAAAGAAATATATATATATATATGTATATATGTGTATAATGATGATGCAAGCAAAATTGGAGAGGTGTTAAAGAAAGATATGAGATCTTTAATTTATATGTATGCATGCAAAAGAAAAAACATTATATGAAAAAAAATATAGAAAAATCGGAAAATACTCCTTAATTTTCTTGTATTTGATCTCCTTCGAATTTCTCCACCTTTGCTGTTATCTTTTACACCTACAAAGGGAAGTCCATTCCATCAAGTGCTTTATTCCAAAACAAAGGGTTGTTTATCTTCTTCAGTGTTGCACTGTGAGTATATATATCTCTTACTCCTATCTTAATCGTACAAATCGTCGTTTTTTGTTTTTAAAATATTTAATTAGTTCTTCAAATTTCATAATTTCAATTACTTAATGCATTAATGCTTTTAGTTTATAAAAGTATACATTTTTAGACAAGTTTTAGTATATTTTTTATTTGAAATTAAATTATAAAGCTTGTATTTTATTTTAGTTGAATTAAATATAGCTTATATGATTAATTTATAATAAACTAAATTTTATGAAAAATCTGATGAGGGTTTTGGTAGAGAGAGAGAGATACAGAGAGTGCAAATATATTCATAGAGAGTGCTTAGAGAGAGATTTATAAAGTGAAGAAAAATGGTGTGGGTAAGTTACGGTTTTCCTGCATGAATGTAGATATTAATTCAAATTTTCAATTAGTTATAAATACTGTACTATTTTCAATTATCAAAGTACCCTAAGAAGGTGTTTATAAAATAATTAAATCTAGCATGTTTTATACAAGGGTAAGAATCTCGTACGTCGTGGGCATTAGTATTCTAATTATTAGTGTTAAAGCACTCGGATTCCTGTGTGGATACCTAATTATTAGTATATTCTTAGAAAAAATGTAAATGAATAAATTATATTTAATATTTAATAACAAAGTATTATTTAAACATGAAATATCTAATAATCGAACTACAAATATACATTCGTGACTAATATAAATAACAATCTTTGTTAAGTTTTTCAAAAACAAGAAACAATAATCAAATTGAAAAAATAAAAAGAGAAAGAAAATGAAGAAAAATAAAATGAATAAAGGGGACACGTGTCAGCATCTGTCATACAGAATGTATTGATATTGTATCAAAGGTATTGCTCAATCAACCTTACACCACAAATTTTATATATAATATTTTTTTATAATGATTTTTATATATAATATTAATTTGTCTTGATCCACATTATGTTGATTCATCAATGGGTTTGGAGACCCATAGCTCTGTCGGGCCGGGGCATGGAGGGCCTTGAGGTTGGGGATTCAACCTTTATTTGGACAATCAATGGGTTTGGAGATTTGAATCATAAATGTCTTTTTTTATTGGTAATATGGTTAGTTCCCTTTCAACTATGACATTATGGCCACCAATGTAGTACCTTCTTTTTATAGGGAACTTGTTATAATTTTTTCAGTGTTTAAATTTGACATTTATTATTATACCAAAAAATTAATTATTATTTTCTAATAATAATACTTGATAATTTTTTATTAAAAAATAATTATAGTTAAAACTTATAGTCAAAAGGTATATCGTTTTTGTTAGTTTCATGTTCTTTCAATTAATTATGTAATTACAATTTAAAATTTAAATAATATTTCAAAAATTTAGAATTTTTTGGAAAATTTTGGCCTACATTTGATGAATATTTAACGAAATTTTATAATATTATTTAATAAAAAAATAGTCGATATTCTGGAGAATGTTTTTAAGACCATTGTTACACCGGAGTTGAAGCGCGTGCTATTAGACATAGGTTAAGAGTTTATCAAAGTTGACCTAAATTGAAAAGCTACTCAAAATTGTCGTAGTTTTGTAGGGAAGACTATATTTTAAAAAATAGAAAAATACTTAATATGAAAAAGTACTGTTAATAGAAATTCTTCCCTATAAGTAAGTTAAAAATAATTTATTTACATAAAAATCATTTCTTGTAGGATATCTTGTGTAATTTTTACCATGTTATATATATATATATATATATATATAGCCTTAAACACTCAATTCTCAAATCAAGGGCCTGGATATTGGAGTTGTCATTTAGTGTTCTGATTTATTACTGGCACTTAATTCTCAATTGTGTCATTTTAAAATTATAGCAATTCATTTTATATTGTACATATAAATTAATATTAATATTAAAAGATTTATTTTCTTGATAATTATCAGATAAAGCCTAAAAGTTTTCACACAATCCACCAAAAATCGGAATTAAATACTCATAGTAGGAAAAAGACAAATTATGTTGCGTCTCACAGAGGTAGAATATTGTACGGTGGCATTAAGTGTTTCTCAATTCTCAATTAAGCATATTAAAAGTCTGTGGCACTGAAAACCACCTGCTACTGATAGCAGCAGGTTGCATTGTGGTCGGAAAAATCTATGCTACTCCCAGCCAATAGAGCTAGCCTCCTCAACAAGGAGAAAAAATTACAGCCATTTCCCAAATGTGGGAGGTCCATGAAAACAAGACAAAAAAGATGGAAAATGAGCAGAAATAACATTGTTCCATGCGTAAGACATCGCCCATTTTGCCACTTCATGTGCAGTGGAGTTCGCCTCTCGACGGATTTTTTAACCTTCCACCGTGGCCATTTTTGCTCGATGCTTCTTCAACAAGTGATTTAGATGTCCATTCCATGTCCGATTTGCTTCCCTATTACAGTATTTTCAATAAATATCCATTCCATGTCCGAGTTTTTTTGGAAGTAGTCATTAATAAACATATTAACACATAAATTATATTTAATATTACAGTATTTTCAATAAATATCACTTATTACTTATACATAAAATCTTTCTACATAAAATCTTTCGAAAAAGTTATATTAAATATTTGCTATATATACATAAAGTAAAACAGAAAGAGATACAATATCTGAGACCAGGGTACTGTACATAGTCAGTTCCATGTACCATTGTATATATATATATTATATAAAAAATAACAATTACCATTGATCTTTGAGTGATTGATTAAAATTATCAAACAATTAAAATTGAGTGATTCGTATTATTATAAAAGGTAAATATTTTTACTAAGTATAATAAGTAATTAAACATTTATTATTGTACCAAAAAATTAATATTATTTTCTAGCAATAATACTTGCATATGATATATATATACTATTTAAGATAAGAAATAATATAAAGAAACCTTATTTAGCTATATTTATTATATCAACAACTCCTAAGGATTTTTTGGGCATTTAAAATATGACCAAACAATTAAATTTGGTAATATGCACTTTACTCTTATATTTATAAAAAGATGATTCAATTCTTTAAATATGAATCAAATCTTTAATTTTTGGAAAACTGTAAATAATTAATTGTGTATAAATGTACAAGCTAATATTTATTAAGTGTGCTGCATAACTAGAATAACTATTAATGCTTTTCAAAAATAATCTTATACAAATTTATATTCCATCTTTTATCTACATATTTATTTTATGTGTTTGATGTTTAACACGTATAATTCACAAATATATTCATTAAGATTGTTTATGAAATAAAAAATAAAATATCATTTGAAATAAATTTTTTTTATCCTGATCTCTTTTCTTGATTTCTTACCTAATCTACCTTAATTCATTTAAATATTAAAAGCTAGATCAGAGAAAAGGACAATTTATTTATATGTACCATTAATCCGATTCAGATAATTCTAGTATGAAAAGGACAAATAAAACACATGATTATTATTTAATGCCACTCTCAGCAGCATGTGACTTTGACAGTAAAGTCATGAATATCCAATTCAAAAAAAGAAAAATAAAACATAGAAATTAAGAAGATATATACTTATATGTATACCGTATTACTTTAGTACATGTACTAGTATTAATATTTATGAATTTTAATAGCCGTACACATGTACCATGAAAATAAATTTCAATTCCCAATAGCTTTTATTTTGTAATTTTAAGGGACTATAATTATATAGGTACAATTCAATAAATAATACTCCCATCCACTCCAACTTATTGATATAGATATTGATATTGGACAGTACCTTTTATCCAATATCAATATCAATACCTTATATCATACATTTGTTTTGTTTGGATCTTATTTTTGGATAAAAGTAAAAGAAGGAAAAATAAAGTAATTTAATTGTTGCTAGAATAGAGTTTTTATTATATTGTATTTTTTGGCAAAATTGAGGTCTTACTTTATTGTAGTGTGGAAAAAACTTTTACCACAATCATGAAAAAACTACTTAGTGTAAAAATTCTCCACCTAACCCCCGCACACGGATTTTATCTAACCCCCTCACGGTTTACCAATGACCAACTATGATACCCTTTTTGATTTGAAATGTTTTACAATAAATTATTTTGAAATGTTTCACCCATTTTTTCCTTTTTTTCCCCTCTCATGAATGAATAAGTCAATTTTTTTTATCTCCCCTTTTATTTTGATATTGTTGAAAAAAACTCTTCATTTAGTTTAAGATTTAACACACTTTATTATGTTTAGGTATTGTTAAGCCTAGTGCGGTTCTACAACTAATTAAAGTTAAAAGCTTATTTCATGATTGTGGTAAAAGTTTTTTCCACACCACAATAAAGTAAGACCCAATTTTGCCAAAAATACAATATAAATATATAATAAAAAACTCTATTCTACCCACAATTAAATTACTTTATTGTTTCATTCTTTTACTTATATCCAAAAATAGGATTCAAACAAAACAAATGTATGCCATACGGTATTATTGATATTGGATCAAAGGTACTACCACCCTATATCAATAAGTTGGAGTAGGTGGTTAGCATTATTTATTGAATTGTACTAGTACATGCATTAATGTTTTATTTGTACCTGTATAGTCCCTTAAATTACAAAATAAAAGCTATTGGAAATTGAAATTTATTTTCATGGTACATGTGTAGGGCTATTAAATTTCATAAATATTAGTTCTAGTACATGTACTAGTATATGTATAGAGTAATACGGTATACATATATGTATTTATAATTTCTATGTTTTCTTTTTCTTTTTTTGAATTGGATATTCATGACTTTACTGTCAAAGTCTGCTGCTGAGAGTGGCATTAAATAAGAATCTTGTGTTTAATTTGTCTTTTTCATACTAGAATTATTTGATTCGGATTCTTGATACGTATAAACTGTCCTTTTCTTTGATTAAGTTTTTAATAGTTAAATGAATTAGGTAGATTAGGTAAGAAATCAAGAAAATAGATCAGGATAAAAAAATTATATTTCAAATGATATTTTATTTTTTATTTTATAAATAATTTTATAAATTATACGTGTTAAACATCTAAACATAAAATAAATATGTAGATAAAAGATGGAATAGAAATGTGTATAAGATTATTTTTGAAAAGGTTATTCTAATTATGCAACCCACTTAATAAATATTAGCTTGTACATCAGTACATATATACACAATTAATTATTTGCGATTTTCCAAAAATTAAAAATTTGATTTATATTAAAGAATTGAATCATCTTATTATAAATATAAGAGAAAAGTACAAAAAAATCCCTCAATTAAGTGCATATTACCAAATTTAATTGTTTTGGTCAAATTTTCAATGACCAAAAAATCCTTAGGAGTTGTTGATATAATAAATCTAGCTAAATAAAGTTTTTTTATATTATTTCTTATCTTAAATATATATATATATATATATATATATATGTATATTCAATTATTATTACTAGAAAATAATATTAACTTTTTGGTACAATAAGAAATGTTTAATTACTTATTACACTTACTTGTAAAAATATTTTCCTTTTTATAATAGTACGAACCACTCAATTCTAATTATTTGATAATTTTAATTATCACTCAAAGATCAATTGTAATTGTTATCCTTATATATATATATATATATATAGAACTTAGAAGTACAGTGGTACAGTGGTACGAACTATGTACAACCTTGGTGGAAGATACTGTATCTCTTACTGTTTTACTTTATGTATATATATATAGCAAATATTTAATATAACTTTTTTGAAAGATTTCATGTAAAAAGATTTTATGTATAAGTAGTAGGTGATATTTATTGAAAATACTGTAATATTAAATATAATTTATGTGTTAATATGTTTGTCAATGACTATTTCCAAAAAAACTCGATCAATTGACTAACGAAATTAGTATTAAATTTTGAGTAAAAAATTGATAAACAGTTTAATTTAAGATGTTTTAAAAAAATTGAAATTAACTAAAAATAAAATAAAATGTCAAAATTATACACCGATAATATTATGACAAGTTTCCTAACAGAAAAATGTACTACATTGTTAGTCATAGCCATATTACCGATAAAGAAAGGCATTTATGATTTGAATCCCCAAACCTGTTGATCAAAACAAATTAATTGTTTTATGTTAATTTGATTTTTATTGTTGATCAAGTTTCCCTTCAAGTTTCATATAATAACAAACCTGTTGATCAAGTTTCCCTTCATTCATTATTTTATTTTTTAATTTTCTTTCTCTTATTATTCCAATTTGATTTTTCATTGTTTTTTATTATGAAAAACTTTGACAATGTTTGTTATTATATTATGTATGTAGTTCGATTATTATTAGTTAATGTTCAAATAATACTTTGCTATTAAATATTAGATTATAATTTTTGTATTACATTTTTCTAAGAACATACTAGGAGCAGGGCTAGGTGTTCATACAAGAATCAATTGTTTTAACACTAATAATTAGAATATTAAATGCCCACCACGTAAGATATTCTTGCCCTTGTATAAAACATGCTAGATATTTAATTATTTTACAAAAACAAATTCTTAGGGTATTTTGTTAATGTAAAATATGATAAAAATAATTGAATTAATACATTCACTAATATATATAGGAGTGTGCTCGTCATAAAATAGGAGTGTGCTCGTATATCATATCAAATAGGATACACAAGTTTTGATTGTATAAATATAAGTCACCAAGTCATAAGTCATAACTAATAATTGTATCGGCACCGACAAATAAACTTCGTCGCAGAAATAGAGACAAATGAACTTCATAGATCAATTTTATTCACCTAATGCATTTCCGTTATTTTGTATTCAATTTTATAAAATACAAATACAAATTTAAAGATTGTTAAAGATTATTAGGTGAATAAAATTGATATATGAATAATTAAATGGTATATAAATTCAAGCTGCAAAATGAAATTACCTCGAGGAGACCATCGCAGCATAATATTTCGGAACCTGCTAACCTATTTATTAATTTTTAAACAATTATTAGGAATTAATATTTAAATATTACATATAAAGTAATAAATAATTACGGCGTAACTAAAAATTAAAAATAATTGATAATTGATTACCTCTTGTAAAATAGTAGCATTCTCATATGCCACTACCGTAACCACTACATTCATGGTAACTCATATTGCATGCTTGAAACAATTAACTAATATAAATCAAATTAATGGTTTCTATAAACTAATAAAATCAAATCAATATTAAAATTATATTATCGATCACCTTTTAACTTTTGAAAAATCTCATATACAATTAATGGAGACGACTGTATATAAAACTTTTCAAAAATTAAAAATGAATAATAATAGAATTTTAATATAAATATTGATTTGATTTTATTATTTATAGAAACTTCTACAATTAATTTGATTTATATTAATTAATTGTAGTTACAATAGTAGCATATGCGAATGCTAGTATTTTACAAGAGAGGTAATCAATTATCAATTATTTTTAATTTTTATTCAGGCGTAATTATGTATTACTTTATATGTAATATTATGAATATTAATTCCTAATAATTGTTTAAAAATTAATGAATAGTTAAACAAGTTCCGAAATATTCATCATGCGTTTTCCTAAAGATAATTTCATTTTGCATTTTGATCTTATATACCATTTAATTATTTATATATCAGTTTTTATCTATGTAGTTTTATTATTTAATCGAATTATTGCATATGTGATGTAAAGTAAAACTAAATAATTAAGAAAAATTAATAAACTTTGATATAAGAATTTACTAGCGTGTAACTCGTGTTATGCACGATAAAATATTAAATAAGTTATACATAAAAATAAAATGCTTAGTGCAAAGATAAATGAAATTGATGTTTCATTAGAACATCATGCTATACAAATGAACTAAACACAATATATATATATATATATATATATATATATCATTATAGTTCTATAGAAGGTGAATGTCACAAGGTGAATGTCACATAAGGAAAGAATAATTGAACAAATCATATATTTTTGGATTAAATTATTTTCTATTCTTATAGAAAAATTTATATATAAGCCAAAAGAAAGGTTGTATAAATATTTAACATATGTTCAACTAACTACGCATTCAAATTAACTTAACGGTTATGAACTTATGATTGATTAATTTAGGGGTTAAGCTATCATTCTTTAACTAAAAATTGTTCATTTTTTAAAATTAAATCTTTACGCGAATTTTAAACAGATACAATGCATTAATTCAAGCAGTTTATTTTTAATCAAATTTTTGGATTATCTAATTTCCTTTTGTGAATTGAGATGTTAAATTAAATAAGTTGCATTGAATATTTTATTCTTCAACATTAAAGAATGCTATTGAGAGAAAATTACAATATTAGTCATGTACTTATATGAGTTGGCGAAATTGGTCTCATTTTCTGATTTGGTAGACTTGTTCTTGTAAATATCAAACTCGCTAATAATATAGAATGTATGAGCAGTATCCCAAGTATAACTGTTCTAAAGCATAGTTTCACTTTTCTTTATCACGTGCATATATGAAAAGGATATGATATCACATATATAATATATATATATATATATGAGACATACCTCAGAATGTAAGGGTCTGTTTGGATTGTTTTTGTTTTTGATGTTTTGCAAAATAGTTTTGTAGAACAGTTTTATCAAAACAACTTTGCAGTATAAATAATGTTGAAATCCTGTTTGGTTGACTATTCTGAAAAAATATATATATATATATATATATATCGGGAACACTTTGCAAGGGGAGTGTTTTGATGCGAGGAGGAGTGAAATGAGAAGAAAGAAAATATATTTTTTTCAATGAGGGAATGAGGGTTTTAGTGATGTGTTTTTTTAGTTTGGAGTGTAAAAGTGTTTTGTAAAACTTAAAAACAGGTAAAACCTGTTTTGCAAAATAGCAGATTTTGGAGTTTTGTTTTTCAAAAACAGAAAGTGAGAACAAGCCCAACCAAACGCTTTTTTTATATTTTTATTTTTCAAAAACAAAAACACACTTTAAAAACAGTCATCCAAACAAGGCTCTAACTTCTTCAGAATATCAACAACATTTCGGTGAATGGATCTCTCAGTATCCACCTGCAAGATAAAGTTTACATAAGATTCATAATGCAGAAAATTTCGAAACAAACGTAAGATACGTTTCATATCTGTTTAAATTACAAATGTTCTATTGCAAGAAATAACAGATATTAAACTTTGAATTTTATGGTTCATATGTTCCACTAAATTTACACACTACTTAAAAGGAAAACAAGACATGAAAAATTAATTAAGTATAATCAGTAAAATGTGAATTTAATTAAGTATTTATACCTTTCCAAGTGCCAACATCGAAGACTTGAGATCTGTCAACTTTTTTTTCAGCACTTTTAAGCTTCAAAACACTTTCAGCATAAATATCTCTCGTCTTATTACCTCAGCTGCCTGAATCGTGATTTTTGAAGTTATGTAATGAATAATTAAATAAAGTTTGAAAAATGAATTTCAGGAGATTGATATATATATAAATAATTTTAGGAGAAGAGGGGCCTTGTATTGGTAGTGCCCATATGGGCAGCTACGACTAAACCGGTAATAGGCATCCTAAGGCTTTCACCAATAAAGAAAGCCATTTATGTATATACATTTAAGTTGAATACAAAAAAAGAAACACTTTTTGCACTGAAAATTTACGTACAAAATCACATGCATCCTTAATCCTATAAATAGTTAAGTTTTCGAATCCTACGGAAGATTATACAATTGATTTACAATAATTAATAAGTGATACATAATATACATATATATATATATATATATATATATATAACATGAACTATATTGTATTTGTATAAAAATGTTAAATCAGTGTAAGAATTCTCCACCTACCCCATGTACACGGCCCCACTACCCTCCTGTAAGACATTGCAAAAATAGTATAAAACGGGAACCTCCTCTCTTCAAATTTACCACAACTCTACGTCTAATTTCATCTTCAATAGAGTTTTAAACTGTAGCATTTAATTAATGTCATTTACATGGGAGTGTTAATTTTTATTACCAATTAAGGGAAAAACAGTTAATTTTGAGTTAAAACCAAATTCATTCTACTAAGCTATTATCTTTTTCTGTTCTTTCTTCATTTGAAAGTTTTGATCATCAATAGGTAAGTAATATATCTAATATTATTGTACGAAAAGTTTAATTATTAGCATTATATAAATTTTTAGCTATATCTTTTTTATTTTTCTTAAATAGTAAAAGTAAAAACTTATATTTATAATCTTATGCTTTTCCTTTGCATGTAGCAGGTGGATTGGCTAATAGCAAAAATGCGTGAGAATAACTTAACCATCTCGTCTATCTAGATTTCTTATCACAACTGATGTTTGGGCTCAGTGAATCGATATTCAACAGGTAGTTCGATATGGAATGTCCGTAAAATTTGTTTGTAAATCATAAGACTGAATTTGCATGACAGTGTTTCTTAGATGAAAATTATTAATTACAAAATTCTATATTATTCAAGAACTTACTAATTACAATTGTTAAAACTAACAACTTTCAAATGACAAGTTAGTTGTTAACTGTAAAATATTTGACTCTTTTTTCAATATATCGTTTTAGAGTTCACTGTAAAATATTTGAATCTTTTTCAATACATTGTTTAAGAATTCACTCATTTGTTAATCTTGATAACTCTTTTTTGACGTTTTGTTAATGCATGTAGTGTTTGCTGGAAGCCATGTAGTGAGTTAGTTTTAGGACAATGTAAATTTTGGATACTTCTTAATGAACATTCTATCTTATATATTTTATATGAAAAAAATAACCAAGCCTAAGAATAAAACAAACAAAATCATGTTTGTTTAGTTTATTAATGATATAAATAATAGAAGCTAACAACATATTATGCATATTTGAAATTAATTTATCTAAACAATAATGTGTACAGTAAATGCCATATTGCAACCATGTTTACAGCAAGCAGTGGCGGAGCCAGAAACCAATAAAATTCCAAATTGGGTGGGGCAAAGTTATAAATTATATATATAATAATTAAATAAAAATTTAATAAAATACATATAAATTTTTTTAAATTTTTTTTTTTGGGTGGGGCGGTGGCCCACCCGCGCCCCACCCTGTCTCCGCCTCTGACAGCAAGGTACCTTAATCCTGATGATTTATATGATCACATACATGTTTATGTTAGCTCGTTTGGGGTACAAGTATAAGGAATGGTTAGGTGATTTAGACAAACTAGATAACAAAACCCTGACGAGATGGAGGGTTATAGTTTACATGATAATATTCCCTCTTGTAGCTTTTCTAGTTGTAATATAGCATTTGTTGTAGACATTTCATGTAACAACTGAATATTAATGTTTAGATAAATGAAACTCAATTATAAGTAATATTGTTGTTAATTTCTATTATTTGTTGTATACTTCATTCAGTATTGCTGAACTAAACAACACGTTTTTGTTTGCTTTGTTGTTAGGTTTGGTTGTTTTTTTCTTGTATTGTTGGCTACAATATAACATTTAGTATACACATTCCATGTAATAATTAATGATAATATTTTTTTTTTATAATATTTGGTATGCAATTATAGAATATAATTAATAATTTTAAGAGTAAATATTCATAATTCTATATGTTGTTTGATGTGATATTATGCTTTTACTCCATGCTGTGAGCGGGTATATGTCGTTAATTTCTATTATTTGTTGTTTATTTCATCATTACTAAACTATATTTTTTTTGTTTGCGTTGTTGTTAGACTTGATTATTATTCCTATAGAAGATGTATAATATAGAATATTCATTAAATGTATGTACAACAATATATCACCAAATATTGAAGAAAGTGAAGATCCAATTACAATAACCATAAATTTCTAGTAGATATAATTTATTTGAGTTCCCAAAATAATCTTATATATTTATATATTAAATAATCTTAGCCCGTGGTTTTGTCAATGATCTAGTATTTAGTGATTTATTTGAATTGCTCTGTCAACAATAATTAGAATGATATGAATTTAAATCATGTCCTTGAGGTTGGCATCCTATTTTAGTAATGTTCTTATGTGTGAATTATGACTTTTTGCTTCCTGGTTAAGAAAGGTTGTATCGTTACAAGGCAAGTCAACTATGTTAAGTCCATAATTAGTGAATAATGCTAAAATTGGATGGTAATTTAGTGCTTCTTAATAGTAAGGTTTTTAACACCAGATTCTGAAGTAACAAAAATATCATTCTTAACAATTCCTGACCCCTTATTAATGCTATTTTCCATGCTACAGAAAGATCAAGTTTTTAGCAAATTCTAGTGTTTCTTTTTGTCCTTTAAAACTGTTATGTCACTCAATTTGCTGTTTCTTTTTAAATCTCTATGATTAGTTGCAAAGGAAGTTGCTATTTTTACGAAGTTTTATTGTTTTTAGGATACAAATATGAGAGTAATATGAGTTATGGTCACTTCTTACACTGTCTTGTATTCCACATAGCAGGTTAATTTCAAGCATGACTCACTTCCAGTGTAAGAATTCTTCTGTAACTGATATATGTTTCGTTTTTGTGCATAGAATAAACAAAAATGAAACAATTATAATATTCCTCGGTACATTTTATCATTAATTTCAAATACTAATGGCGCTTCTTACCACCACCGCCACCTTTTCTCTTACCATTACCCTTTTTACCACCTTTCTTGTTCTTTCCTTTACCGCCAGCAACATGCTTGCCATTGTTATCAGTGACCCGAGGGCCCGAGGATGACCCTAATAGATGCTTGACATCAAGTACACCATTTCTGAAGTAACCTTCAGTTGGCCTCAAAACTCTGTCCTCAGGCCTTCTCTTTTCTACTTCTCTTTTGGCACTGCTGGTATTATAGCCTCCAAATCTTCTAAGTATTGCATTCTGAGAAATACCAATTACCCGTCATTTAATTTATGGAATAAAACTTAATAATATACTATGACAAATACGAAAGTGGAGAGTGTTTGTAACCTCTTCATGTGATTTTTCTTCTCGTTCTTTTTGTTTCTTCATTGTGACTCGTGCTACACTAAGGGGTAATCTTTGTTTTTTTGGAGGCTGTTGAAGAAACAAAATAGTAAATATATGGCTATAGAGAGGTTAATACGTACTGCAATAATATATAAGGACACAGGATAACCTTTCCACCGAGAGAAACCACTTTCCTGTTCTCCAGATCCTTCTTCTGTTTCCATGTCATATGTGAGGATCCTGATGTCGCATAAAAGTTAAGAACCTAATCCAGTGTATAATAACACATTTAATAACAGATTAATTAGTAACAAAGTGTCTCAAATAGTTAACGAAAGACACTGGTCCCAGATAAGAGGTCCAATAGATCTAAAGAATGTTGTATAATAAGCACAATGCCAACACTCACAAGTCAGAAATCAAACTCATTATGAAAGTATTGTTATACGTTTGAAACAGAATAATGCCACCCAGTTATACACGAGAATTGGTCAGAGTAAATAATGGCAAGAATTAAATTACCTAAAAACTCAATATCTTTCAGGATGGACTTGATGTCCATTCTAGGTGGTTCAACATTTCCATTGGTTTCTTTCTTCTTCTTATGCATTTCTACCCTTTCTTATTAGCTGCAAAAGAAAGACAAATAAGCTGTATCGTCCGGCCACAGAAAGGAAATCTAGGGTAATAAATATGACAAGCTAGACGAGTAAACAAATCACATATTTCACAAGTAGAATTTGTGCATAAATCAGCATGAGGAGGGCATACAATTAAATTTGAATCCAGGTTAGATTCAGCTTCAATATCGCATCACATATGCTATCATTGTAAATGAAACATAAGACAACAAATTAAGTAAACAGAAACAAAAACGTAAAAATAAAACATGAGGGATCATGCATTATGATTTCAGCAAAGATTAAACACAGAAAAAACATCGACAAAATAGAATATAGAGAATCACGCACTCGAGCTACTGTAAGTACTATCAATATAACAAATTAACACACTACCAATCTTAATGCTTACATAATAAATTTGAGACCTGAAGTTCTACATATCTTAATCACCAAATTAAAGTTAGGAAAAAGAATCAATTGCAGAATTTCTTATTGCTCCTGAAAAGATTTACGAAACACAAAAAACTGAAGATCAAACGCATACACAATTCTGTACTTAATTATACAATCCCCAACCTTAAATTTCATAATTAGCACAAGTTAAACAATTAAGGAAGAAGAAAATTACCTGAGAGATAAAGTGAAATAAAGGTTCGATTTTTTGATGGAGGCCGCCGGTGCCGGAGAATATACCCACCGCTGCTAGGTCGTAAAATAGGTGAATGTGTGTACGTGATATGTGTTTTATGAGGGTTTGGGATTTCTTTTTGGTCCTTTATTTAACAGATACTATCATGTAGTTCCTTCAAGATATCAAGCATTTTAATTTAACCCCATAAATTTATAAGAATAGGAAAATTACATACAAATCTACTTATTTATTGTGTAGTATCAAAATTCTTTCTAACATATTAAAAATTATCTACACTCCTATCAATGATCTACTTATAAGGTTTATATGGATAAAAATTGTCTAAACTTTTGAGCACATAGGGTGTAATTATAAATATCATTAATATGAAAGGTTATGTCTGATATTCTCGATATATAAGGGGAGGTTTTGAGAACTACACAATATGTTAGGGTCTATGTGTAATTTTCCCTAATGAATGATGATAAATGTTTTTAAAATTTTAGTGGGATATATAATTGAGTTGGGCCATTTCTTTTGGTAAATTGGTTAAGCCACTTTAAAGCCCAATTGATCCACTAGATATACATGTAAGTTTGATAAACCAGGTATTTTAAGATTATGATTATCTTTATAAATGACATTAAATTAATGTGATATTATTTTTTGATTTTTTCTTCAAAGAAATCACCCTTAAAAGGTAAAATAATTGGAGAAAATGGATAAAATTATGAAATAATTGTGAAATTGGAGGAAACCAATCAATGGTCTTGATGCAATTGATCTTTTTCGTTCAAAATTGACAGTGAGACTAATTTTATATTCGTTCAAAATAGACAATGAGACTAACTTTACAAATTTTAGTTCATATATGAAACTATTATCGATATTTTATAAAGTTTGATACCAAATTGCTTCTTTCATGAATTATAAAACTATAGTTTTTTAATTTTTTTAACATAAACTAGGCATAAATTATTTTAATAGACAATAATATGTTTTAATTTTTTACTAAATAATTTGTAACGAGTGAGTATAAACTCTTAAACGTCTTACTAAGATATTCCAAAAGAACATTCCAAGTAAATGAACAAAATACACGAGCTTATTCACATGGAAATCCAATCAACAAAATTAGAATAACATACAATATAATGTGAAGAAGTCACATGCTTGTCGACTTCTCTACTTTTATAAAAACTATTAAAATAATCCCATAAATTTAAAGATTATAATTATTATTGAGCTAGAGACCCATTCCAAAATTTAATTAATCAGTTTTTCTAGAATTACTACTTCAAGCTTCTAATTCACTATACTAAAAAAAAAGGAAAATTGATTATCCACATATAAAAAAAACAAGACGAAATTTAGTAAACTCTTTTACGTACTAGAAAATTAAATGCAACTTAATAGCTAGTTGTGTTAAGAAGAAGAAATTATGGGAAAAAAATTAGGCAAAGCTAGCTACTTCAAATTATAAACAAATAAACAATAAAAAAAAAAATACTATAATATTAAAGTTGACTTCCATTTCTAAAACATATATATTTATACACACATCACACAAAATTCATCTCAAAACATATTTGATTGAACAAAAAAAATGGATTCAATAGGAGGTTCCAACTCTAAACTCGAAAACGACGAGTTTCTCGAGTCCGGTGGCAATCACCACCACGAGTCTAGCGGCCACCACCACGAGTCGGGCGGCCACCACCACCGTTATGTCTCTAATGTGGCTGTTAAAGTTACGTTGTTATTCGTGGTGATTGGGTTAACATGTCTTGTTCTAAATCAATCTGCATATCCTACACAGTTATTTCAAAGGACATATACATTTTCACAGCCAAAAGACTCAAACATATCTTCTCCATCTTGTGCAAGTGTTGATGCCATGCAAAATAATGTTTCTTCTTCCTCTTCAGTAAGTTATTTATCTCCTTCTGTATTTATCTTTTATTTGGTCCGAAATTAGTGTTATATTTTTTTCCCATTTCGAAATAAATATAAAGTGTGGATATGAAAAAAAATGCCTTGAAGATATAATTGAAACATTAATATTATTTTCATGGCTAATAGTATAGTAGCTTAGGTTATTTGAGAAATATCTGGATAAATTATATTGTATTTTTAGCCTAGGGGCCTCCTTTATGTGGTGGGATCCAAATGATTTTATTTTTAGTTGTAATTATATTGAGATTTTAAATTTTAAAACATTTCAAATATTATTTCACAGCCAAATACACCAGTTCCGGTTTGTTTAGAACTATTATAACTTTGATTAATATGTTACAATTACCATTCATTGCAAAGAAAATATTCATGTGAAATTCGAACATTAAAATTGTCATCATATACATATATATATATATATTTATTAATGCCACAATTTTTTTTTGTGTAGCAAATTTATGTACAGACAACTTAGACCTAATTCTATTAAATTTATGAAAATTATATTCATAATTAACAATATAATCTTGTTAATTTTAATTCAATTATTTTCTCTTTATGCAATATTTTTAACTTATCTATGGTACATGTATTCTTGGCTAAAGTCACAGCTTAGAAAACGTCCAACTCTGACATAGCCGCTGTAACTATGCACAAGCAATGTATCTATTTATTTATCTATATATTCCAAATCTCTCCATTGACGTCCAAAATTATTATAAAATAATTAACATAGTAACGAAAATAATATAAGTGCTTGAGTAATTAAATAATTGAAGCCTGAATACCTACAATAATCCAAATCTTGATTTTTTGAATTAATTTCTTATTAAATCTCCTATCACATCTATTTTTTTGTACTTAATTTTCCATCGGATCCACCCACTATACGATAAAAATGTCATTTCAATAATGTCCAATTAATTAAATCACTGACCAAACTTTAATTTCCAAGTGTAGTATATAGCATTTTTCCAATTAGAAAAATGTTCTCAAGTTTCATGATGTAGACTGGACAACTGCCTAACTATTATTTCTTAATTTCCTACTCTAATTTGACTTTTCTTACTATTATTTGGAATTATACTATTTAATTTGGATTCATTATATATGACTTGTATTTATTTAGACTAAACTGAATCAAAGTTTGGTGGTTCACAAAAAATAAATCGAAGGTGAGACTATTTCATCTACCCATTTTATATTTAGTAATTAAATTGTACTTTATTCCTTGTGCAGCCATCGGAATATTAATTTTCCGAATAATCAAGCTTGAAAAATCTCATTAATTTAGTAATTAAACTGCTTCACGAATAATAAGGTTCGAACTATCTAATCAATTAATTAATAACTCAAAAACTGAGCTTCCAGTACTTTACATGATTTGATTATTTCATAAGTGTTATAGCATATTCAACTTCCTTGATTTAATAATATTTATGATTTCCTTGTTTTATTTATCCTCTTTAATTCCAAATGATTATTAATAAACAAACAAAAAAAATACTTGATATTCGATTTAAACTCAATCACGAAAAGTGTGTTTGACTTTGATTCGTCAACATATTAAGCCAAAATTTGACAGACTTTTTATATAATAAATTTTGAAGTTCAGTTCGATTACTAAAAACTAATAAAAATATTTACAATAAAATCAAGATATTAAAGCTCAATTTGTGTTCGGCTCGATTAAATGCAGTTTGATTAATAATCAATGTTGGGTATCGGCTGCCGTCGATTTGAGTTGGCTCAGAAATCCCGAGCTCGTTTCTATATTCGATCACACACAGTGTAGCATGTAGGACACTAAGTTTGCATTCACAAAGAATCAAACACCCAAGCCCTAATCACCCCGGTAACACCCTCACAAGAACTCTCACACTCGAACTCGAAACTAGGCGTCACTAAGACAAGTCACTAAGACTATTTTAGAAGAGAGAAAAGCTTTCTATTACTCTAGTGTTTATTGGTGTTGTTGGTGTGTCTAAAGGAGTGGGGGAAAGCATCCTTTTATAGTGGTAGAAAGGAAACCCAAAGGTCACAAGTGAGGTCACTAGTGAAGTCACAAGTTAGAAACCAAAGAGACACATTAGAAGGTGAAGAGTCACATAGAATACAAAGGGGTTGCCAAGGGGTGGTGGGCTTGGGTTAATGTGGGGAGAACCAAATGAAATGGGCACACAAAGTTGGGCCTAAATATTTCAACAATCTCCACCTTTGGCCCAACACCACTACACTGAATCGAATAGAAACGCGGGAATCATCATCGCCAAAATACCTGCACACTAAACACACAGTTAGTACGGGCAACCTGCACACTAAACACACAGTTAGTACGGGCAACCTGCACACTAAACACAAAGTTAGTACAGATAAAAAATAACAAGCACAAAGCATGTTAAATCACAAAGTATAACACAAAGTTAAGCGCACATGACACAAAGTCAAGCATTCGACACAAAGTAATGCACAGACACAAAGTCAAGCAAACGTAAAACACATAAACACAAGACCTAATCAATAGGATCTAAGTTCAAAGTTCTCATACATGAATGAAATTTCTCAACAGATAAGCACTTAGTTCCCATATCTGCCGGATTAAACTGAGATGGAATTTTCTCTAAACTCACAATTCCTTTTTCAACGATATCACGAATGAAATGGAACCTAACATCAATATGTTTAGTTCTATCATGAAATACTGGATTTTTACACAGTTGAATTCCAGACTGGCTATCAGAATAAACAACTACATTATCGTCTAGAAAACCAATTTCAGACAATAAACCTTTTAACCAAACTGCCTCTTTCAAGGCTTCAGTTATAGCAATATATTCCGATTCAGTAGTTGATAAAGCAACGATATGTTGTAATTGAGATTTCCAACTTATGCAAGAGCCACACAAAGTGAACACATAGGAGGTGGTGGATTTCCTATTATCTCTATCATTTGCATAATTAGAGTCAACATAGCCAATCAAATTCACACCTTGAGCAGACTTAGAAAATTTTAGGCTAACATTCGATGACCCTTTAAGGTACCTAAGCAACCATTTCACAGCATCCCAATGGGGCATGCCTGGGTTAGACATGTACCTACTCAAACAACTTACAGTGTATGCAATATCCGGTCTAGTGCTAATCATCAGGTACATAACCGAGCCAATTGCATTGGAGTACGGCACTTTATCCATTTCAGCAATTTCAGAATTAGTCTTTGGAGACTGATCCTTACTTAATACAAAGTGAGCAGCAAGAGGCACATTGGTAGATTTAGCATTAGACATAGCAAATTTACTCAAAATCTTTTCCACATAGGAAATCTGATTTAAATGTAAAATTCGATTCTTCCTATCTCTCTCAATGTTCATTCCTAAGATCCTTTTAGCATCACCAAGATACTTCATATCAAAGTTCTCACTAAGACATTTTTGAACATGTTCGATTGATTTTAAGCATGGACTCACTAAGAGCATATCATCAACATATATAAGCAAGAAGATAGGCATAGATGCATTTTCTTTAAAGTACAAGCAATGATCATAAGAGCTTCTTTTAAACTTCAAAGACAACATGCACATATTGAATTTTTTATTCCATTGCCTTGGTGATTGTTTTAACCCATACAATGATTTGTTTAACAAACAAACATGATTTTGCTTTTTGGGGTCAACAAAACCATCAGGCTGTCTCATGTAAATTTTCTTGTCAAGTTCACCATGCAGGAAAGCAGTTTTAACATCTAACTGTTTCAATTCCCAGTCAAAATGAGCAACTAATGCAAGCATAATGCGCACAGTGACAAACTTAACAACAGGAGCAAAGATTTCCGTATAATCTATCCCCTCTTTTTGAGTAAAACCCTTAGCCACTAGTCTAGCCTTAAATCTAACTCTCTCACCCTCGTCTTTAACTTTATAAAGCCACTTACAGTCCACAACAGAACAATGATCAGCCTTAGGTACAAGAGTCCAGGTTTGATTAACATGCAAAGAATTCATTTCATCATTCATCGCATTTATCCATTCTTTAGAGTTCTTTGATTTTAAAGCTTCATTATATGACTTAGGTTCACAATCATCCGAAGTTTCAAACACATTGAAAGAATGAGTATCAATATGAAAGTCATCAAATCTTGTGGGTTGCCTAATGTTTCTCCTAGGTCTGTCCCTAGTCAGTTGATAATTTTCTAACTCAACATTTTCAGGCACATCTTCCACATCATCAGACACATCATTTACAGGTTCAGACTCATGCACATCAGAAACAGATACATCTGATTGCTCCACCTTAAAAGGAGTAGTGTCAGAAACAGGCAAAAGCACAGAAGTAGATAAACATGGAAAGTCAGATTCGTTAAAGACGACATCTCTACTTATTACCACTTTATAGCCAGGTTCATCTCTAAGCCAAAGCCTATAACCCTTCACACCATCCGGGTAACCTAGGAAAACACATTTTTTAGACCTAGGTTCAAGTTTATCACATTTTTGATGAGCATATGCAGCACAACCAAATATTCGCAAGTTTGAGAAGTCAATTTGTTTACCAGACCAAACAGACTCAGGGCATTTACCATTTAACGGCACAGAAGGGGACCTATTGATTAGATAGGCAGCAGTACACACTGCTTCACCCCAGAACTCTTTTGAAAGTCCAGAAGAAGCCAACATGCTCCTCACCCTTTCAAGTAGAGTTCGATTCATCCTTTCTGCCACACCATTTTGCTGCGGTGTGTAAGGAACTGTCTTATGCCTTCGAATTCCAGATTTTACACACAAAGTGTTCAACAAATTATTGCAGGATTCTAGCCCATTATCAGTTCTAAGATTTTTAATCTTTTTACCTGTCTGATTTTCAATTAACACTTTCCAATTTTTGAAACTCTCATAGACATCAGATTTTTGTTTTAGCAACAAAACCCACACTTTTCTAGAGAAATCATCAATAATTGATAGGAAATACATTTTTCCACCGTGTGTAGGAACACTGGCAGGTCCCCACACATCAGCGTGCAAATAATCAAGTATGCCAGTGCATTTAGATCTATTTGGGGAGGGGGAAACAGGAAAACTGACTTTATGTTGTTTACCTTTCACACAAGATTCACAAAAAAGCATGCAAGAAAGCTTATCAGTACCAAACGAACCAGCTTTATGCAAAATTTCCAAACCTTTACTACTCATGTGACCTAGTCTACGATGCCACAGTTCAGTTTTATCTTCTTTGACAACATTCACAGAACAAGGCATAGACTTAGCAATGCAGACATACAAGTTATTTTTCTTTTCAGCTTTTAGAACCACTAAGGATCCTCTCATGATTTTCATCATACTCTTTCCCCACCTACCTTCTAGGCTATCATCTTCTAATGCAGCACATGAAATCAAATTATTGCACAATTCAGGCACATATCTAACATTTTTAAGTGTCAGACCAAAGCCAGATTCACACTTTAAAGAAATGTCCCCTATACCAATGATTTTACACTTCTTTTCATTAGCCAAAGACACAAACCCATTATTCACTTCTTTATAAGAGCAAAATAAATCTTTAAATGGTGACATGTGAAAAGTACATCCAGAATCAACAAGCCATTCATTTTCACATAAAGAAGCAGAATGCACAGTATTCACAGAAGACACATCACAACACTCAGTTACCATAAAGATATCACCATCAGTCTCACTACCGGAAGCTTTATTAGCTTGTTCTTTTTGTTTCTTAGGACAATCTCTAATATAGTGACCAATTTCACCACAATTATAACACTTTATGTTATTAGACCTCGACTTAGATCTATTGCGATTTTCATTTTTCTTTTTATCACGATCTTGACCGGTTTGGTTATTGTAGGACTTTTTATTTTTAGTCCTCCCTCGAACAAACATAACCTCACCATGATTTTTACTACTCGGATTAGTTCTTAAATCCATTTCTTTACTTTTTAAACCGTTTACCACAGTTTCAAGGCTAACCTGATCTCTACTATACTTAATAGCAGATTTTACATCATTATATGTATCAGGTATGGCATTTAAGAGCACAATTGGAGTATAATCATCAATATTTTTATCACCGGTCTTTTTTATATCTTGAACTAGTTTTGTAAACACATCAAGATTTTCCTCTATGTCTTTATTCAAATCAAGTTTGAATCGGAAAAATTTTTCAAGCAAAAACATCTTACTAGGCAATGAAGTCTCAGTATATAATTCTTGCAATTTTTCCCACAAATCTTTGGCACTTTTCTGATCTCCTACCTTTCTTAACACCGAGTCAGAAAGATTGAGAATAATAGATGAGTACGCAAGCTCATCCATTTCTGCTTTCTTTTCAGCAGTATCAGAATCAGAAAATTGGAGACTGATACATTTAAACACACGTTGTTGTATCAAAACTCCTTTCATTTTCTGTTGCCAAATACCAAAGTCTGAGCGTCCATCAAAAGGAGCTAGACTATAACCAGACATAGAACCCATCACAAATCACACAGATTAAGATGTACAGGCACACAACGGAAGCAAACAAATCACACAAATTTTCCTATTTCTATCAGCAGATAAATCCCAATCCTATCCGTTTCAAACGGTATCTATACAAAAGCAGTAAAAAGAGGTTCAAGCCAATTTACCTGAGCGAATTCCAACCGTATGGAACTCGTTTTACCTGTTTCGTTCCTGATTCGGCGCACGTCGGGCAGAGGCGCGACGGGCGGGCTGTCAACGGACAGAAAAGCTGAAAAATGAGCAACGAGCAACCACGGGCAGCCGCGACAAACGCAGACTCGTCGACGGGCAGCAACCGTGGCTCTGATACCACTGTTGGGTATCGGCTGCCGTCGATTTGAGTTGGCTCAGAAATCCCGAGCTCGTTTCTATATTCGATCACACACAGTGTAGCATGTAGGACACTAAGTTTGCATTCACAAAGAATCAAACACCCAAGCCCTAATCACCCCGGTAACACCCTCACAAGAACTCTCACACTCGAACTCGAAACTAGGCGTCACTAAGACAAGTCACTAAGACTATTTTAGAAGAGAGAAAAGCTTTCTATTACTCTAGTGTTTATTGGTGTTGTTGGTGTGTCTAAAGGAGTGGGGGAAAGCATCCTTTTATAGTGGTAGAAAGGAAACCCAAAGGTCACAAGTGAGGTCACTAGTGAAGTCACAAGTTAGAAACCAAAGAGACACATTAGAAGGTGAAGAGTCACATAGAATACAAAGGGGTTGCCAAGGGGTGGTGGGCTTGGGTTAATGTGGGGAGAACCAAATGAAATGGGCACACAAAGTTGGGCCTAAATATTTCAACAATCAAACTAGGACAAACACAAAAATTTAAATCTCAATTGCAAATTAAAAAACTTAAGCAAAAATTAGCCCGACTCAACTCATATTCTCATTTACACTTTAACAAGATTTTTTTCCAATTGAGAAATTTCTATTTATTTATTTTGACCTATTTTACGTTCACCTTTTATTCTCACCAGGCAAATGAGAAGAATAACTTGGAAAGTACCTTGAGAAAGGCAGCCATGGCAGATAACAAAACTGTAATAATCACTACGTTAAATGCTGCATGGACAGAGCCTAATTCCATATTTGATCTCTTTTTAGAGAGCTTTCAAATTGGAAACCAAACACAAAATCTATTGAAACATGTAGTGGTTGTGGCTTTAGACCAAAAGGCTTATTCTCGTTGCATGGAAGTTCATCTGCATTGTTATGCCCTAACCACCGCCGGAGTCGACTTTTCCGGCGAGGCGTTTTTCATGTCCGATGATTATTTGAAGATGATGTGGAGAAGGATCGATTTTCTACGTATTGTTCTTGAGATGGGATACGATTTCGTTTTCACGGTACATTTTAATACTTTTCACAAATATTACTGGTATGTGTTTGTTTATGTTTTCAATATCTTTTTTCGAAAATTGTGTACTATGGAAATTCGTGTGAAAATGGTAGATTTTTGTTTATGTTTTTAGAAATAGGTTAAAAGTTGTTAAACATGTCAAATGAATAGCGATAGTTTGATAGATGATGTGTATAATAATTATGTTAGTGGTGTATATAATAATTATGAAAATAAAAAAATAAAGAGATATAGATTAAAGTATGAAAGAGAAAATGAAATAATGATTGATTTGATTGGTAAATATGTAAAAAGTTGTATATATGATTGATAGTTAGTTATATAGGAGATTGGAATGTAGAGTTGAAGAAAGTAGAATTTGAATGAGAATCTGGTGCGTTAAGTTTATTTTTAATTTTATGATTTAAAAAGTTGAAAGTGTGTTTTGAAAACATAATCAAACATGGCATAATGTCCCATGTTATATATTTTATATTATTTTATTTTATTTTTCCAGGATGCTGATGTAATGTGGCTGAGGGATCCATTTACAAGATTCTACCCGGATGGTGACTTCCAAATTGCATGCGATCACTACTGGTTCAACTACACAGACTTAAACAATTCACCAAATGGAGGCTTCAATTATGTGAAGTCTAACAATCGGACTATCCAGTTTTACAAGTTTTGGCACACTGGGAGAGATTATTTCCCGGGTAAACACGATCAAGATGTACTCAACATGGTAAAATTCAACCCGTTTATAAAACGAATCGGGTTGGAAATGCGGTTCTTGGATACAGCCTATTTTGGTGGGTTTTGTGAACCCAGTAAAGATCTGGATCTTGTGATCACAATGCATGCAAATTGTTGTATCGGGTTGGAAAATAAGATCCATGATATTAAAATGGTGATTGATGATTGGAAGAGATATATGGCTTTGCCCAGTGATATTGAGAAGGATTTGAATAATACGTCTTGGACAGTTCCAAGGCTTTGTGGGTAATTATTTACATATTTATTTTCTTCTTTTTTTAAAAAATAAATTAAATGATTTTTATCTTTTGTGTGTTACATTTTCTCCATATAAGTATTTATTAAAGTGAGCACAAGTGCTTGGATGTAATTATTTATTCAAATACGAAAATTTGAATTTTTAATAAGTGCTTGGATATATTTTAAAGACTATAGTTGCATTCTGCAGAAATTAATAAGTCTAAACAAATTAGCCTATTAGTATTAGTAAATTATATTAAATTAATAGTAAGTAGATCAAATTGTATCGAACTAAATCAAGCTAGTGTTCTTGGAATTATGGTTTGACTGATTGCAATGCAAGAAACCATTAGTCCTTTATGTATAATATAAGTTTCATATTTAGTGGTAGAATTTGAGAGAAATATGTATATCTCCCAAGACCAAGAGCACATGTCAGTTGTTTATACAGAATGCGATTTCTTACAATAACTATAAAATTAAAAAATTGATGGTATATAAAATAAAAATACATCACCACTCAAAAAAAATTGCATGCACATAAAAATACTTTCACTTGATTTCCTCATTGCCTGTTCTTACTTGCTTTACGAGCAACAAACATGTGAAACCAATTTCACTTCCCACCCAAATCCAGGTTCACTTTAAGCAAATCCATATATACACATTATATATATATATATATATATATATATATATATATATATATATTAATGGTGATAACAAATATAAAAGAAAATAATGTCTGCAAAAGTTCTTCAGTAACCCATTCAACAATGAACAATGATTCAGAAAGTGGAGATGACAAAGGTAGCAGCCGGAAAATGTCGCCGGAGATGGGCGGCAGCCACCACTTGAACCCTCATCAGAATCATTATTTCTCCAGTCACCTTCTCAGGGCTGTGTTATTATTCACTATGGTCACTCTCACTTGTCTTGTTCATTATCAACCATCAACTTTTTACAAGATTAATCTTCCACAATCTCTGTACTCCATTTCTCATGCAAATAATAATATTATTGCCAATACTCCAGTAAGTCAGAAGTCATTTTTCTTCTCCATTTCTGTATATAAAATGCATGCAAATTATAGATTAGCATAACAAATTTTTCCATATTTTAATCATATCTCATACTCCCTTTTGTAATGGTCATTAATTATAGGGGAATAAAGAGCTAGAGTTAAAGCAAGTACTGAAAAGGGCAGCCATGAAAGACAAAACAGTGATCATAACAACCTTAAATGAAGCATGGATTGAACCAGATTCAATCTTTGATCTCTTTCTTGAGAGCTTCAGAATTGGGCATCAAACATTTGGCCTTCTGAAACATTTGGTGGTTGTTGCTCTTGACCAAAATGCATTTGATCATTGTTTAGGGTTACATCTCAACTGTTATTTTCTCAAAACTGAAGGCGTCGATTTCTCCGGTGAGGCTCATTTCATGACCCCGGATTACTTAAAGATGATGTGGAGAAGGATTGATTTCCTGCGAGCTGTTCTTGAGATGGGATTCAATTTCGTTTTCACGGTACATTTGCCCTCAAATATATATATATATATATATATATATATATATTGGCATCATAACAAGTTTAGATATACATTTAACAAATCATTAATATCAATACTGTGTGTATTCACCACACAACAATACTAACTCAAAATTAAGCCTTTCCTTTACTGATGCAGGATGCAGATATTATGTGGTTTCGGAATCCATTTCCACATTTTTACTCAAATACCGAGTTCCAAATTTCATGTGACCACTATAGGGGCAACCCTTATGACTTAAGGAATGCACCTAATGGAGGCTTTAATTATGTTAAATCGAGCAATCAAACGATCGAGTTCTACAAATTCTGGTACCAATCAAGAAAATCTTATCCAAGAAAGCACGATCAAGACGTACTTAACAAGATCAAGTATGATCCCTTGGTTAAGGGGATTATTGGATTAAAGATCAAGTTTCTAGACACGGCTTACTTTGGTGGGTTCTGTTCGCCTAGCAAGAATTTGAACTTGGTTTGCACAATGCATGCCAATTGCTGTGCTGGTTTGGATAATAAAATTCATGATCTCAAAATATTGCTTCAGGATTGGAGAAAATATCTGTCTTTGCCAAAAAATGCAAGAAAAATCCAGCCACTTCCATGGTCTGTTCCACAAAGTTGCGGGTAATTCTATCATAATTGAAAACCTTAAGTTATACATTTATAATTCACTGTTTTTCTATTTATAAAACAGAAGTGCTAATAATACCTTTTTTACTGTCATGATTATGTCCAGCCCTGCTTCGTTTCGTCGGCATACTGCAAGGAAGAAGAAGAATGGTGGTGGCACAAGGAAATAAGAATCATCTGCAAGATCTGCTTATTGCCTGCAAATGTATGGAAAATACTAACATATACGAAATCAAAACATTCGATCAAAAGTGAATCTCATTGATCTCCATACGCTCGTAAACCCGTGATATGCCAGCTATAGAAAGCAAATTAACTCTTTAAGCAATGCATCATAAACTGCTTAGGAAAAATTGCGGTATTAGTCCCATAGGGCTCCTTGCAATTATGGAGTCCATGTTTCCAAACTTGTAAGGTTATTCCTGTATTTACGCATTTTTAATCCTAGATATTAAAAATTGGAAATAAACTGTGGTCTGGATTTGCATAAATTTCACTAGAAGAACCCTATAGTATGTAAAACTTGCAAAATATTCACTCTTGATTAACATTTAGAGTTGTAAAAAGCAGGCACTATTCATGCAAATTTATCCGATCTATCCAAAACCCTTATTGTGCATGCCACTTCTGATCGTTCTTAAAGATCAGACCAAAATTTCTAAAAAGAAAAGAATCCTATAAGACTATTTTTGCAGCTTTAGAACCAACTAGACTAAAACTGCAATAAACCCTATCTTACATAACCAACTATGCAATTTCCCAACAGCTTATGAAGACAGCTAAATTGACGAAAAGATTTTGAAACTACGTACATTTCAAAATAAGTTAAAATCCAGTGAAGATGCCCATGGAAGTCACTGAATGAAAAAAGAAAGTCGTCGATTTTTGCATTCCATTCAGTGAAGCCCAATTTTTTTGTCAAGAAGACAAAACATTGTGAAGGTACAAGAACTTTATACTTGTGTTCATGATAGCATGACGCCTTGCAATCGGGTAATTCACTCACTAATATTATCTAGTTTCATCCGATTCATATTCTGAAAGCAAATCACAATCTGTCTCTGTTTCAGACTCAAATTTATACCCGCTTCCAAAAGAAATCTTCGGCTGATCATCCTCACAAGCTGTCTTATACAATCCCCTACTTCTATCCAAAAATCCCTTCTTCATCATACTCGCATACTTTTCCCTGATATCAGCCAATGGATGCTTCTCAACAAGCTCTCTACGATCATAAGCCTCTCTCAGAACAATAGTCTGTCTTCCCCCCTTCTTTGATATGTAAAAAATCCCGGGATGCCTTTCAAACACCTTAGTGAACTTTTGAGGCATGGAAAATGGGCCACGCATATTACTCACATTCGCCCTTTCAATCTTTTTAAGGATTGTTAAGTGCAAAAGCTCATGAAACACCCCAACAATCCTCTTTTCAGATACATCTGTTCTAGGATCCAAATGTGATGCATCGACATAAGGACTAGTGTAAGGCAACTTTTGCCACTCGTTTAACCACTCCATGCACTTTTTTTTCAATCCAAAACCCCTAGTGAACCTAATAGAGAACGATAATGCGCCATCCTTTTCCACACTATTCGAATTTCTCAATTCTAAATGTGACACAGTTAAAGAATCATCCCAAGCTAATAGTTTCAATCCAGCACGTTCATCGGGTAGTTTCACAAAAGAAAATAACTCGGGACGCTTCACAATTAACTCATTCTCGTAATCATACGGCAAGCCTAAATCCCAACTCAGCTGATCAATAGTTTGCAAAGGGAGTAATCTATCTTTAGTAAGCATAAGCAACTTCTGCAGCCTATTCAGAATATCAACACAACAATCCTCATAAATAAGACGTGATTCGAGATTGTAAACATCCAAAGCTTCATCTGTCAACTTATAACATGGAACAGGAGTACCTTTAGAATCAGGACGATAAAATTCCTGAAATATGTTCGGATAACGACGAATAAAAGTGGAGAGCTTGAGGTCTAGAGGGAGCCCAAGCTGCCCACGATACCTCGATAGACAATAAATGGGAAGAGAATAATCGGGGTGCGATCCGATAAGCGAGACGAGGGTACAAGTGGCTTTGAGCTGAACGCTACTGGAAACTACAGAATCAAGAGCATAGTCGTTAACCCATTTGAGCTTCACATTGACAAGATTACGCTTCTGAATTTGAATCAATGGGTGAAGAAGTGGGACAAAGGAGACAAAGCTATCGAAACTAAGCTTGCGCTTGAACATCATTTTCTTTGAGACACTTCGTCGAACATGTTAAGGTCTATGGATTGACGTGAAATACTTTACACACCGAGTGTTTTTCTCCATTGGTGAGTGAAGATAACACCTGAAAGCAAGACTTTGAATAGCGTTAAGGTTCTACGGAGTCGGGCTATGGAAGTGGTGTAGGATTGATCTCCATTGATTATCAAATTGTACAAGGCACATAAATTCACATCCCTGTTGTACATAAAATCTGTATAATAAATAATATAAACTATACTCAAATGTCTGGATATGTTATATTGTTTTCTTCCAATGGTAAAAAAACTTAACGGCCCTTAATAACATATATATACTTAATTAGATACCTAAAACTATCTAATCATCAGAGGTGAGACAGGGGTGGGCGCCCCACCCAAAAAATTAAAACAATAAATAATATATTAATATTTTTTCAAAAATAATATTTAATTATATATATAATTTTATAATTGCCATTATATTTTGGCCATACACAATTTCAATTTTTTTGAGTTTTTGGCTCCGTCATTATTAATTGTTACATATGAAACTTAAGAGTTAAAAATTGATCCCATCATATTCCTTTCAATTGTTATGAGAGTCTTTAACATTTATCATAACTGATTTTAACAATTATTACGGAGGTGTATAAATGCAATTATAGAATATAATTCATAATTTTATGAGTGCTTAATCATAATTCTATATGTTGTTTGTTTAGCTATTTATGCTTTTACTTCATGCTGTCAGTATAATATGTAAGTTTCTATTGTTGTTTACTTTAGTATTACTAAACTAAACATCCTTTTATTAGCTCTGTTGTTAGACTTGGTTACTTTTTCCTATAGAAGATATATAATGTAAAATGTTCATTTAAGACCATTTGAATGTATGTACAGTATCCCAAATTTACAAATTCCTGCATACTTCACTCATCCTTCACTCAGCTATTTGCATTGGCTTGCATAGCCAAAATGCCTGAAACTAACTCACTACATGCCTTCTAGCAAGCACATGTATTAACAAAACATCAAAAAAGACTTGTCAAGTAAAAGAAGATTAACAACTTAGAACCGAAATGTCAAAATTGAGGAGACAACTTTGATATATACACCTTGCAAGCTCTGTGAGAACACAATGGTATAGTGACCTTATCCATTTAGCTTAGCCAAAAATTGGTTAAGATTATATTCTTCAGTGTACTGTGAGTGGTCCCAAAGCTCTTCTAATCCACCAAGAATAGATTTTAGTCCCTTTCCCCTTCCGGGTATTTTAGCATCCCCGTCAGTTGCATTTGAAGATTTTGACCCCTGAATAAGAAACAGATGCATAATGTGTAGGGTAAACTTTGCGCCAAATAAACGACTATCAAGAATAATTTTTAGGGGCAAATGTAGGCATTATGCGTTAGACACTAATTACAGAAAACATCTCGAGGTTTTAGATTAAAAATTATTGTGTAATTTCAATGTGTCAGTGAAAACACATTACAATTGCAAACTATCTTAATAACAATCACACCCCCTGTTTTTTCGAGTTGTTAAGAAGTGGCAAAGGGGTGTGTGTTGGTAATTTTCCAAACCTCAAGGGGGTCGTTTAAATTACCCAATAACTGAAGGGGTTTGCATGTAATTATCGGTAATTTTATCCTTCTGATAGTATAGAAGCAAAGTGATAACCAAGAAGTTGCTGAGAAAGTACCTTTTTGCCCTCCGCAGAAGTAAAGAGATCGAGTAATTGATCTGTATTCATTGTATTCATACTGGCATTATCTGCATTTATGACGGCATTAGCTATGGAAACTTTGAATTTTTGAAGACTCATCACTTTCTCTTCCAAGGTGCCTCTCATTATAAGACGATGGACATTCACAACTCTTCGCTGTCCTAACCTGTGTGCTCTGTCCATGGCCTGCAGATGATATTTGAAATGTAAATCTTGCATGAACAAAGAAAAGTTGCAGAAGTTGGTTCTTTTTCTTTCTTACAAGTGAATCTAAGTGACATTTATTCAACATTTATAATTTTTTCTAATTATATGATCTCAACATTTATCCATCACTCAGTCAAACAAGGATTATAAATTGACAGCAGAAAACAAAAATGAAGTATAATCAATTTCTTTGAGTGAAAGAGCCTTCTTTTTACAATCCCAAATTTGAAATGACTTGAAACAAGCTACGACAAAAAAAAAAAACAGCTTCCACACCTGATGATCTCTCATGGGATTCCAGTCATGCTCCATAAAAACAAGTGTATCAGCTGATGTCAAGTTCAACCCAAGACCTCCAACTGCAAGTAGCAATGATTTATCAGTCACGAAAATTTAATTTTATAGTGTCAAGCACATAAGGTGTGGATAGAGTAGTTACCATGTGTTGTTAGCAGCAGAGCATCAATTGTAGGGTCTGAGTTGAAAGCTTTGACTATTTCAAAGCGCTTTTCGGGCTCAACCGATCCATCCAACCGCAAATACGTGACACTGCTTTTAAATAATCATCAACCAATTAAATCACTTTTTCCAGAAATTAAATCTATCTAGAGACGAGGGGCTACTCACTTTTTCATATGAGTGTGGAACAAGTCTTTCTCAATAATGTCTAATAAGGCCTGCACGAAAAGTTACATATACAAACCAAGCAAAGTAAGTTATATTGGAGGAGGTATCTTTTATAAAATATAACAACATTAAAATTACTTTATGTTGTGCAAATATCAGAACTCTGTGCTGTCCATAAGTAATAGTGCCTTCAGAACTCGAAGCGTCCATGCCTATACCACACTCTTCCATTATCTCCTGAAGGGCTACAAGTTTAGGCGAATGATGAAGTTTATGAAGTTCTAAAGCAATGTCAGAATTCGCAGGAACACGTTCTGACAGCATAGGTAAAAGTGACTCAGGAATTCTTTCTCCAAGGACAAGCAACGGATGACTACACAGTTTCAACAAGTACTGAAGTGCCTGAAATAGAGATAAGAGAAGAAATCAGGTAAGCATATAAATACATTATTAAATTAGATTAGGTTATAATACCCCTCTAACATACCTGGAAAACATGAGTAGATGCTTTAGGCGTCACTCCTGGATCTTCATTTAACTTAACCATGCTTGAGATTTCTTGTTTTACATGTGAACCCGAAAACTGTTCATATAACTTCAGTTGTATAGGACTCAAATCACAATATCTATCCTGAATAATCTTCTCCGGCAGATCAGACAAAACTTGATCCTTTGTACGGCGTAAGAGGAAAGGCATAACCTAACAGAGGAGAATTCCATCAACAAAACCAAAAAATAAATGCATACAAAAATAAGTAGCTTCAAGTAGATGGTCTCAAATAGATAGAAGATTTGAAAACAAAAATAAGTACCTGCTTGTGCAATGCTTCCATGGCAAGTATACCTCCTTCCGCATCTTTTGCTGAACACTTGGGATCGCGGGATGCTAATAAAGGTTTCCCGTAAGAAGCTTGAAACTGTAGTAACAAAAAGATACATTTTAGTACATTCACGAATTAACAGACATGCAAAGTGATCCAGAAGTCCCAGACTAGATGAGAACAGACCTCTTCTCACTGTCACATTCACATTCGAATAAATAAAATCTTAATCAATCAGTGTTCCTATTACATGGATCAATAATGCACAATGCTAACCAAGTTACTAGAGATAAGTGGTTAGTATATTACTACTGTTGTCTGCATAACTGTGAATGTTGGAACAGAATCTGTATACTGCTGTACTTTCTGAATATTTCAGGAAACCAATTCAAACAATCTTCAAAGACGGTAAAATGAACTAACCCCCTTGACGATAGCAAAATACCAAAACCATCCTACATGATAACAATAACATCTCCTTCCAAGTGATGTTTTCACTACAGATTCACCCCCTCTGATTTTTTCAGGCCCGGAAAATGCTGATGACATCACAGAAAAAGTATTTGGAATCCAATAAATATTTGATTAAGATATTACTGTTCACTAATAGATATTACATATTATAAAATAGTATCAGTCAAACGTGTTTTATGTTGCCATAGATAAATACAGTACAATTGTTTAAAAGTGTTTCATTATATAAAATAGAGAAAATTATCCTATAGACTCCCTCACTTTATGCTAATTACCGAACCACCCGCCCCAATCTTTTAAGATTACATAAAGTCCCCTCATCTTAAGACATTCTTACATTTAAAAATTCTTAAAAATCCATCCCTGCAGACCTTACAAATAGAGTAATTTATTAAAAATCAGGGTTTTTTTATGTAATTGGCACTAAAGTGAGGGAGTGTGCATGTATTCACCCCATAAAATACCTGTCTTTCAGTTCCAAGAAACCCTGGCATAAGGAAGTCAAAAAGAGACCATAGATCCAATACATTATTCTGCAAGTAATGGAGTAATTAGTCAGCAAAAAGATATAAGCCTACGTCTGCAATCAGAAATTCAGTTTGATTAAAGAAAAACCTGAATTGGTGTTCCACTCAATATGAGGCGGTGCTGAGCCTTCAGTTGTTTTACAGCACATGTGACTTTGGACTTCGCATTTTTTATGATATGCCCTTCATCCAGAATGCAGTAATTCCAGAAAAACTGTCTGAGATAATCAATATCTTTTCGGACAACATCATATGAAGTTACTATCGCATTATACTTGTCAAATTGCTCTCGCAAAGACGAGCGCTCTTGAGCAGAGCCAATGTATTGAAGGGTTGTTAAAAGAGAAGGATCAATAAATTTCTCTATCTCGTAAACCCAGTGTCCAACAAGAGTTGATGGACATATAATTAACGATGGTGGCAAGACGTCGCCTTTATTTGCAGCAATATGCTCTGCTATATCAGATGCCACAATTGCCGATGACTGAAGGGTCTTACCAAGGCCCATATCATCACATAAGATGCCATGAAGGTTAAACCGCTTTAAAAAGGCTAGCCAGTTAATTCCTTCCTGCTGATACCTGAAAATACAAAAAAAATCATAATGACAAGTGATCACAGTAGTAAAACTTGCTATCAAAGTTCCTGCGCATGCCCAACCATTAGAATGAAGAATATGAATAATAAACTCATATCATAAAGCCAAACAGAAAAAGAAAATTGAAGTGGACTACTTTTTCTGTGCTCAGTTCCAGATGGAATCACTTATATGGCTCATACATCCTAACAGTATAATAAGATCACAGACTAAGCAATTCTAAACCATTCATTTCTTTTGCTACTCAGACTGAAAACAAATGTTTATTGCTAGCACTCAGGTCCAAACAGATAAAATCATATATTTGACAGCAGCTAGTAAATCAGCAAACTCTAGTCTCAAATAGTGAAATTTTCAGTCCATATTTATATTCTAAAATATTAATTATTCCAGCATCAAATAAGATTTTTTTGCTAAGCCATTGAATATCTAAAAGGTAATGGTGAAATTCAACTAAAACCAAAAGGTCTGTTCATCTGACCCACAAAAATCAAAGCCTACTAAAACTGTTTCTTGCCATGGTTTACTCATTCAGTACATGAATATAAAGCCTTCTTCAAAATCTGCTATTTTTTGGCAAAGGAAGACTCATCTTACTCTTTCATTGACAATAAATTATACAATTACCAAAATTAAAGCTACGAAATTAAAAGGGAAGAACTCAAGAAAGGATAGAATACAGAGAGAGGCGAGATCCCAACAACAAATTGTAACAATCATTCCCCCACTTTTCTCTACACTTATTCAGAGACAAGAACCGAACAGACCCAATGCTGTCCTTAATTTTATTCACATCAATTTATTCAATTCGAAAAGAATCATAAGCATTGACAAAACAAAATATACAATTACCTCCTCAGAGTCACTTTTAGTTCAAAGGGGAGTTTGTAATCATCAATATGAGAATTGTCAACCAGTTGCTCCAGAAATAACGCATCTTCTTTATTTCTAGACAAGCGGTCAGTCAGGCCAACGGGCAAAGACATGCCACGTGCTAGTGGAAGAAGAGGCACAAGGGCAGCAAAACTATGTGTTACACTCTGTCTGACCGAGTGGTCAGAGTCGCTCATGCACCTCAGAAGAGGAACAACTAACAAAGGAGCATAGGGCACAAGTTCTAAACCCAATCCCTGTACAAGCAAACTGACGAGCATGCCAGCTCCTTGTCTAGAATGTACAGATGCCATATCGCCTAACATTGGAACAACATTCTCAATAAGAGCTCCCATGACATCCAAAGTCATTGACTTTGCCATTGCCGTAATACATCTTGATGCAGATAATCTTACAGCAATATGAGAATGTCGAACGCATCTGAAAATGCATGGCAGAAGAGTGAGCAGTTTCTGTCTCAATGTCACCTCCAGAAAAGGAGCAATAGAACGCACCACCTGCCAAACAAAAGGAGCAATGAAATGAACATGAAAAAACAGAATTGAAAGTGAGGCTGTCATTCATCTTCATTATGAAGAATTGAGAATTATACTTAACTCTTAAAAAACAACCATTATACGACACAAACGACTAGGTTTATATTCCTTTCAGAGGAAACAAGTGGAAATCAAGTCAACATAAATTTAATTAGTAATATATGAGGAAGAAGGTGCGATCTTCAGCATAATCCAATCTATGGATATCCACCAAAATGAAATCTCTAATGGTCTTTATTGTGTGCGTCGTAAATCTCAGCAAAATGTCTTACTTTCTATAAATTCTTTTTGTATTTCAAACCTCTAGTTGCTGTCCCACATGTAGAGTAAAAATCAGTTCATAAAATCTATAAAATAAAATACGAAGAAATGTGTTACTCTATCTTACACAAGATATTATATAAGACAAAAGGTTAAGGCTGCAGAAGTCTAACGGCCTTACTTGGATATTGTTTATCAAAATCTGGGGATCCTTTATGGAATCAATAGCTTTATCAATAAGCTTCTCATCGTCTGGCGTCAGTCCTTCAACATTACAAGGCTTAAGGACCTCAACAAGGCAATGCCAGATCTTTGGGAGTTTGTCAAACAAAGAATCACCAAACTTCATGCATAAATATTTTAATGCAAGTTCAGATCCCCGTCTGCTAGTGAAACCTTCAACCATTGATCGGTCTTCACCAGGGGCTAACATATGGACTTTTGATTTTTGTCTACCAGCACCACTATTTCCAAAGGATAAAAGGTCTTGATCTTCAATTATTTCAACAGAACTTAGTACTCCAGCTTGTGGCGTTTCTCGAGGATCCATGCATGCTAAAGTACAAAGGTTTTTTATTAGCTTGTCATTGGGACCAGGTTTACGATCAATACAATGATGGATGAGCTCTGCAAGAGATTCAGCAGCCTTATTTTGCAGTATTTCCTCCTATAGGAAAAATGCAAAAAACAATTTTAGATTGAATTTCAGTGATTCTGGAATAAGAAAATGCATAATACCTTCACATTACCTGTTCTCTTTTAATTGAAGCCATTATAGGCAAAATAATTGGATTGAGTTTTGACGGAAGCTCGGACATCCAAACAACTGCAGCCGCTAGTAAAGACGTAACTGTAAGATGCAGATTATTCTGAAACCACCCAGAATAGCGAGAAAAATGTCAGAAGATCTGTAAAAGCTTTGAGATAGACAACAACTTAATATAATCCGAAAAGAATGTTACACACTCAAAACATGGACTGCTTTTAGGTAAGAAAACTCTAAATGCTAAGAAGATTATAAGTCTTTGATCAGATAATATAGTTCTATATCCTAGCTAAAATGCACCTGAACACATTTCAGGTATCCAGCAGTTGTCAGAAGTTTTTGCTTCAGAGACTCTAATTCCTCAAATAAATTCCTTTCATCAGATTCTGGCCCGGAAATACCATTACATATAAATTCAAGTTGTGATGCAAAATTTACAGCATCATCAGCGGTCACTTTTTCAATGTCAAAGTTAATAGATGACATAAGATCGTTGTACAAGCCAGATGCCAGTGTAGCATTATACAGCTGGCTGGCCTCATTTCGCATCTTACTATATGTTCTTGAGAGTTCGACATAAGGTAGAGGTGAATCTTTTGTAGGAAATGCAGCGTTACTGCAAGATAACAAATCCAAAAAACACAGCCTAAAGTTACTCAAAAATCCAGCAATAACTTCATCGGACTTCGATAGGTCTTTCAATTCTTTAAACCAAGAGATAAGAACCAGTGAAACAACCTGCAATAACCAATAATAAAAGTCATAAATACATTACCTCACTCATACTTTCCCCAAGAAACATTAAGGCTCTGTTTGATTCTTGAATTTTGGTGAGGAAAAGGAAAAGGAAAATGAGAACGATAAAAAAATAAAGCATAAATTACTATAAATTTAAGCATGCATACTACATTTTCTTTTTCATCACCATAAATCCAAGAACCAAAAATTACCTGTCGCTGCACTCCTGACAAAGAAGTCAATCCATTCCATAATGGGTCAACCACATACTGCAAGGATGAACCATTTAACTTGGAAGCCATGATGCCTAGAGCTGCTGCTGTAACTACTCTTGTATAAGTTACAGAGATATCCAAATCAGCACCAACAACAATCTTAGAATTTGCGGAAGCATCCCCGTTTTGCTCCCTTGACGTGCTTTCTGTGGATTCTAATGCCTTATTTTTGTAATTCTCAAAATCAAAATAAACTGCTCTCATTTTAGCTGCAGCCTTGAAATGACTTTTACGAGGCAGGGCTACAGGCCAAAACATTTTTGTAGCATCCAATTGAGAACCATATGGAGTAGTTGCAAGCTCTATCCATGATGAGAAGTACGATTTTGCAGTATTTGCTAAGTCCTCCACCTGGCACTGATAGGAGTGAAAATACAAAATTGAGAAATTTATACTCAAACAAAAACAAAAACTCAGGATTATAGATTCAGTGTTCTGCACATAGAACTTGCAAATCAGACAAAGGTTTGACATGATTTAGAGGCTCAAAACAAGCTCAATACACCAACCATCAGTACTACCAGACTTCATAAGTAGACATTTCACCTACTTGCATTATTTTCTAGTATTTACTGAAACCCTATTGATCCTAATCCAGAGAATGGGTCCAAGTTTCAGCTTTAAAACGTTGTGGAAGCTTAAAAGCAATTCTCTTAGTTTATCATAAAACGATTAGTTGGAACAAAAAAAGATTGTCATTGCAGCAAAAGAGGAGAATACACAGCAAAAGGGGATATTAATACATACTTTTAGTAAGAGATTCCAAACTCTCTCTGAGCACTGGAGAATCTCCTCATTCGACTCAAGCAGCAAGTTCTGGAAAACAATCCTCAGGGTGTCACCAACAATAAAAGATGGCCAAAATGAGCTCGACTCATCAGTGATGCTCTTTCTATAACCAGCTTCAAGCAAACGTTCCTGCATATTAGTTGTCCACTAATCAATTTCATTCTAAAAAATTTCATTCATTTTATAAGTGAGATGTGAATGAGCTAGCTCATCCTACAAAAATATTAGAAATAATCTTCAAAAGGTTGTTATGAGATCAAAAATCAATTACACAAGGTAATACATTGTAGGAACAAAATGAGTAGACAATTTTAGAAAACTACACTACCAAGGTACGGATGGCTGATAAGCGGACTGAACTGATACTATGTCTCATAAAGGGCCATAATCTTGGTGCCAGTGTTGATAGCATAAAGGGGTTTTCTAGAGAGCTCATTCCTTCTTCATGATCATCTACATCACCAACTTCATTAAGGTCAAGCTCCACTTTTTCAGTTGAGTTTAAGGTACCAAAAGTCTTTGGAATCATCTGCTCCTGTGAATAAATTTCTGCTAAGAGGTTCATTACACTGCAATTCCGGTAAACAAAAATCAATAAGAAACCGAAAAATCTCCACGGTGTAATTATAACTAATGTTGGCATCAGAAGGTATCAGAAGGTAAGGAAGTCCAGAAGGAACAAAATAGAAAATCTCAAAGAAATGAAGTGAAAAAGAACCTGCTGGTCGATGGACTCAAGTCATCCAAGTCAAGCAAAATGTCCCAGAGAAGCATGATAATAGAATGCAATAGTGAACCCTTGAGAGAAACAATAGCAGCTGAAGTTGGTATTAGAGCCTCGGCTGCAACTGCTCTTACATCATCATCAGGATCTTCAAGCCCAGTTTTACAAGCAGGAAGAACATAACCAAGTAAATCACTAAGCATCTCCTGGTGTCAAAATATGATAACTTTAGTAACAGTTTAAAATCAAAGCGGTGAAACTCAAACTGATAATTATCAGTTGCATCAAAAACTATAATATAATTAAACAATCTCTACAGTCTCTTCTTTTATTGAACACAAATGGTGTCGTGAGCTCTGTATCAGAAACATCCACACAGTCAGATAAGGTTAATTATTTAGATGAAATTCTAAACTAAAACTGAATCACAATATTGTAAACAAAGCGAAACACAAAATTTCACACTGCATCAAACTTCTAACTATTAGCAACAACTGGTGTGAATAAATCAAGACAAAGAAACATGCCACAACCAAAATCAAATAGGAAAAGCACATCCATGGCAAAGAAGACTACCTGTCGGACAGCAACTAAGTATTTAATACCCAAAAGACTCCCATGACGAATCTCCCATTCTGGTCTACGCTGAAAAATGCAAAGGGTAAATTAAAACGACACCTCACATGGAAACAAAGAATTAAACTCAAAAAGACATGGCCATATGAAGTTGGAAGATTTTTCTAATCAATATTTACCTGCATTTGCAACAAGATATTCAATGTCCCTTGAACTAACGTTGGAGGCATGTACTTGAGCACAGCACCTAAAGCTTGAGCACAGGTTTCCCTCACAGGTGCAACAACCTGATCAGAGACGTAATCTCCAAACCTGTAATGTCCGATCCACCATTTACATCTTATAAATTATGAGTGAATTTTTACCACAGAAATATTCGGTGATAAATATAAATTATAAGAACTTCAAATACAATGAAAAAGAAACATGTCATAGCAAGATACTATCTTCATACTTAGAGCCGCAAAGATTCCCTGTTTCTTATAGCGTGATTATATTATTCTCTGGCTTCACTATTTATCCATGGAAGAAATCAAAAATGAAAAACTCTGGCTGTTCAATGCTTTATTAAACAAGTCATACCGGTCAAGTGTCAAGACACACAAGAAGCGAATGGCACAATCTCGTAAAAATTCACAGTTTCTCAGCCAAGAAGTCCTGGCCTCTTTGATGAAGTTCATCAGTTCAAGGTTTTCAGGAAGATTTTTCAATTTATTCATCTTCTCAAAAGATTCCTGGTTTTCAGAAGAATCCTTTGTCTTTGTAGCATCATTACTAGAAAGGGGTGCACTATAAATGCCAGATTGAGGTTCCACCTTCATAAAGCTGACATCAATATCTCCATCTGCCTGCACAGAAGGAATGTGTTCTCCATCAATTTCAACTTTCACGGAAACATCTAGAAGTCCATCTCCAGAGCCAGCAATTGTAAATGGTGCAGTTTCAAGCTTTGGCCTCTTCAAAACCGGTTCTGGCTCATCCAGTGGAACTTGCGAATTCAGGTCAATTTCCCTCTCTCTTTTCGTTACAGATTCATTATCTTTGACTTTCAAATTGGAAATCGACACACCAGGGCAGCTGACTTCAGGCATAAAGATTCCCGCACTAGCTCCTTGATAGGTTAATATCTCTCTGAGAGCCATGATACTGCCGTGGCGAACCTCCCAAACTGAAATACATAAACACTATATATAATTTCAAATAAATTTTAAAAAATAAATAAATAAATCATGAAGTAACATAATATAATCATTTACCAGGGTCAAACATATCAATGAGCAGTTGTTCTACAAAACTCTGGAAAGGCCAACCCCCATCTCCATCGTTCTCAAAACTCTCCTCATCAGAAACGGCATCTATAAGTTGCTGCATCAAAAACTATTTCATTGGAATTGCATTTCAAGCCCTCATAAGAATGTTTAAAATGTAAGATACAAATGAGAAATGTCAAAGAAAAGACATAGCAGGGCATATGGAAGACAAAAGATGTAGGTCTGAAACAAAAAATTAAGAAAGGATAACTTGCCGTACAAAGGATTTGTATAACCACAACAAAGTAACTTTTATATTAACCATTTCCAGGAAAAAAAAGAAAACAAATAATCAAACTGACCCAGGTCAGATGGTACCCAGCTGCCATTCACTAGAACTAGAATATCATTGGCTCAGAACTTCAAAGTTGATTTGCTTGCTATAATAAGTTAAGCCAAGTTTCAAGACTAAAGAGGCACCATCAATAACTTTATTTAGTTGTCTATATATCCAATCAACGGGAATGAAGAAAACGTTCAAGTCAATTGTTCAAAATGCCATCTGCAAAAAAAAATCTCGAAGTTCTCTTTGCATCACCGAGGCTAGAAATATTATGTATTTTCAGAAAACAACTATGCCCTCCCCTCCTCAACTTCATCCGTTGTAAAAATATAATAATAGGAAGGGGAAGTATGATGTACTTATCAAACAATTTACTAGCAACCATACAAAAGGAATCCAGGCCAGTGCTTCATTAACCTTAGAAGAGCTTGATGAGTCCATGGAAATGCTCCTTGGTGACACCATACCATGTGATTGAGTCGCCTCTGTATCTGCATCTTTTGACCATGCTTTTGATTGGTCTTTCGAGTTACTTTTGGCCTTTCGTTTCAAGAGATTGAGTTCCCTGGCACTGGGCCTCCTAGATCTGGAGATGGGTACCATTCTTGTCACAAGTTGCTTGACATTACGTTGAGGCTGTGATAAGAAATACTGAGAGGCAACTCCATTCCCAGGATAATTAACTTTGTGCTCAATAAGGTCCTCATCTCTTATGACTTCATTGACATCCATGAACTGCTCACACATGTCTAAACCTGTATATGGAAATAAGTGTCACTATTTTAGCAAATCATAGTTCCACATTCACATGATGCAGAAGAAACCTAGCAATTAAGTGGACCCTAAATCATAGCTGACAATTATATGCCAAAGACATCGAATAATCAGGGATAAAGTGATTAAACTGAACAAATACTAGTATTTTGACTAGTAGAAAAATATTACAAGCATTTCATCATTAAATTGAGGCCCTCAACAATAACACCAAGAATCCACGGAATTGACTGATTGGGAAAGGAATCAAGGATCTAATGCATTCTGCTCAATTGCAATATAATTTTTATTAGACTAATGCAAACATACAAAACAAACAAAAGTATTATGGTACCAAGAGATGATCCTACACATATAAGAAGACAATAAAAGATTGGTCCACTACATAGAAAAGTCTAATTGATTTACATCCAAATGAAAAGAGCATCTCAGGTGAGATGTTTATGCAACAATATATAAATTTTCAGAAACAATCCCAGGACCACAGTGTTTGCTCAGCCACGCTATAGACCACATTATGTAAGATTATAAATTTCCCATGAATAAGTAGGAATCCAATTAAAGAAACCAAAATATTGAACTGAAGACTTGGTAATCTTCTGTCCAGGATGTCAGAGGATATGAGCTTTTTAAACAAAGTTTATAACAGTATAGCCATTATCAGCTGCCCCACAGATACATCGGCAAGACAAGATACAACTGAATCAGATTCGGGTGGAGCAGATTGATAGGGACGCTTGTTTTATAATGAAAAATGATACAAAAATAAAGCAGCACTGACCCAATCGGCGTTTAAGATTCTGTTTCTGACGGACCAATCGTTCCTTGGGATTCTTGCAGTTGTCACTTGCAACATCATATTCCTGAAATTTAATCCATGAAAAATCAACTGTTAGCAGAGATACAAAAGCAACCTCCATTTGGCACATAAACTAAACCATCTATAACAAATAGGATAAGCTTCTATTTTGCCAACATAAGCAACAACAATCACCCAGTGACACTTGGAACACTGGGATCACATGACAACAATTACGGAACCACTTCAAAAAGAATACAAGTTTATATTCATTTCTATACAGATAACTATGATATTAGGTTTCTTAACAATCTACCACTAAGAAACATCTTAATTGAAAGATAAAAAAGCATAACGATTCATTGAAAATCCCTCAAATTAGAAGCCTAGTTCCGTGGCTGCTGCAAAAGGTTTAACAATTGAACACAAAACAAATTATATAAATCGGACGAATAAATATTGGTCTCGAGCAACACAAATTAAACACAATTGTTTTGATGGACTGTAAATGTCTAAATCAGTAATAAATAAACATAATCCATCTAGTTTTCATTTTTAAAAGGAAAATGGAGGGGATGTACCTGGCCCCCAGATGCCACCAAAGCCCCAAACTCCAACACCTTGTTTAGATCAAAACTGCAAAACGTAATTTACAGAATTATTTATACAACCATGTAAATGATATGGCGTCTCTATTAACATAACCAGGTTAATGTTGTTATGCTGTCTGTATGAAGACTGGATGAAAGAAACAAATACAAGTTATACAAGTAGTGATGAGAAACAAAACCTTCTGAAAGAAGTGCCTGCTTCAATTCCATAATGGGGCCGAGTCACCACATCATCAAAGGTGGCAGGTATCCCAGCTTCTGACATCTTCACCTCAACAGAGCTGGAAAGTTCAGTCAAAGATGCATGTTTGACATTCTCTGCAATAGCTCCCACAGCACGAGCTGCAGCAACCCGAGTATCCCATTTTTTACTACGTAGATACTGTGATATCTACACTTGTATTTGATGAAGGTCAAGTTAGCAACTATGAAGAGAACTTCATTGGCAGACATTAAAAGTGAAAATGGAGAAATATATATAAATAAAAAAGAAATAACAAGCACAAGAAAATAATATAGACTGATAGACATAATACCAATCATAGCATGGGGGATTTATAAATTAAAAAGATGCGATTCTCGAATTTTCATCTCCAAATACCATCTCAGTTAATCAGTGTGAAATGGGAAAGAAAATAAACTAAAACCAAAATCAATGACCAAACACTTGAACTACACAGCAGAAGTATCATGACAAAAATCATGCTTACTGTCACTAGAACTCTAAACACTGTCATTTAAACTACAATACAGTCAGTGCCACCAACCAGCAACTTATGGTTCCACCGAAAAACAGATTTTGACAAGATTTTAGCACCTCTGGCCTAAACCAACTAGCATTTGTTGTTATGCATTTTAAAAGAGACTTGCAGCCTAGTGTTGTCGATAGAGTTGATAATGAGATATAAAAAGCCGCTAATTATGCACCCCCCCCCCTCACCCCCACGTTTCTATCAATTTTCCACCCAAAACATGTGTTAACAGAATTAAGTCAAAATTATCCCATGTTTGGTGTCGTTTCTCTCGAAACATACAAATACTTTACATACCAGACATATATATATATATATATCAACTAAATTTGTGCAGTTTTAACTTAGTTGGACTTGATATTTACAATTAGACCAAGTGCAATTATATAATTTCCGCATTAGTTATCGAGTTATCTTCAACCACTTCTTGATGTTTTGTTTGAAGCCTAACCACATATTTCTTATGTTCTGAATAATGTGGTTAATAGATGTGGATAATGTTTTAATTTTATTTGATCTGTTATTGTACTGATATATTAATCTTTTGCTGATAAAAAAAAAGGACTAGATGCACATTTATAATAGAGCAGCCACGCAGTACTTCATGAAATATCAAACAAGAAGCAATTATCTAGCACTTTGCAATGCAATAGTATCTTCTATAGTTTTATAATGGAATTAATCATTTGCTTAAGTAATGTCTTCCTAACTCCCAAATATGTTTTCTGGTCAGCTTATGTAATTTTCTAGTCATAAGTGATCATTGTTTTTCCTTTTTTGTTTGGTAGAGGACAAAGTATCTCCATTTATTTAAGTTCTAAAATAAAGCAACTTAAAAGTATCCCAAACAGCACAAATGATTTTAGCTTACAAATCTTCCATATTAAATTGCATGTTGTCTATACTATTATAAAAAGAAAAGAAAGGCCTTTTTGTCTCACAAATGGAAGTTATTTTTGCTATTTTTACGCATTTGTCCTTTTGATTTTTTTTAGATTGAAAATGTAACTGTAATTTTGAGGGTAAAATAGGGATTTGATCATATATTAGGTAGTTGTCATACCATTTTTTGTTTGTCCAAATATACCCTTGAGACTAATATACACAAGTGGTTAGAAATAGGGTAAAATTTGTCATTTGCATATGAAATTTAAAACTCACGTACTTCACCACCATCCCACTATCCCAAATCCCCATTTCTCTCAAATGCTCATTTCTCTCTCCAAAAAATTATAATATTTCTATAAAATTAATATTATGTATATTTTTTATTATATTTAAGAATAGTTATGCACGCGAGTACCGCGTGCAGAGTCGCTAGTATTAATTAAAAAAAATGAGACAGCACATGATATAACCTCTAGTTGTAGAAAACCCACTCCGACTGTGCTCGATAAATTAAGAACTGCAATCACCATAATTATCTTTAAAACAATAGTGGACTTCTGTTGTTTAATTCCATTTTCGTTCAACTATAACACTAACTTTTAGACCAGTACAGAAAAAAATCGATCCTACAGCACTAAAAGGATTTTAAATAAATTTTGAAAGCATTGCGTTAACTAAGTTGAGGAAAGAATAAAACAAATTTAAGCAGTAAAATCATACCTTACTTAAAAGAGCATTCAGGTCCTGAGGATGTGATTTGGCAATTTCTCCTATCTGCCTTGCTGCAGAAAACCTCGTCCCTTGGGTTGAACCCGCTAATCATTTGTTAAAGAAAAAACAGACCATGCAATACTAACTCCAATTGAACACCAAGGAACAGAAAATGGGAGCATAACCAAAGGAAAGTTTAAGATAAATGCATATTTTTATAGTTTTAGTACTCGAGTAGCAATCCTCCAACCAAAAACCAACCTGCCACAAGAAAATAAGAATCACAGACCTTTTGCGTTAAGAGATTGCACCTTAAGAACTCTACATGGACATACAACCACAAGCCTATTAGGTGCACAAATACATAGCACACACGCAAGTACACAAATATATACATCACTAATTTCTGAAAATCAAGCATAAATGGCTACATAAAGGATACTGTCCAACAAAATGAGCAGCCGATGAAGCCGCGACGACTGTTGAGCCATAGTCCAAAACTCCACTCAGTTGAATGCAGCCTTAATTGTTAAAATTAGTACATGGTCATCAACTGCCATCCGGGAAAACTTCCCAATAACCGACATCTCTTGCATGTCACTGGTAAATCATGCCACAACCATTAATATATCCCTACCATTAACAAAAAATTGGAACACTTTTACTCAATCGAAACAATTCATCTATTATTTCTACAAATATTTTATAAAAAAAAAAAGCATCAGAATTTCTATCCATTCTTATTCATCTAATACGTATTTATCGAGGAAACACCGAAATATCCAAGATTGGGCTAATGCCGCGAATTTTTTACATGTAATGCGGATCGATTTATGCACGCATACCCAAGAACAGTATGTATACAAATATAGATTAGTTACATGCATAAATATAGATTAAAACATACCTAAAACTCACCAGATGAAGATCTTTCCGCAAAAGATTGTGGCTATGGTTGCTTAAAATTAGTAATTCATGGGGGTGTGAAGTGTAAGGGGACGAGGGTTTCGATTTTGATAAACAGGAGATGACGATTTGCTTTGCTCTGCTCATTTTATATAAAAGGAAAAACTGAAAAAAAAATGTTGGTAATTTTGCGATTCACGGGTCATGACCCGACCCGGTTAAAGTTTCCCGTGTGGGCCCCATTTTGAGATTCGAGGTTGTACTTCTTGTCTATTCGTTATTGGGTTTTCTTTTTCTTTTTTCTAATAGTTATCTATTTTTGGATAATGTTATGCACTTGGTAGTGTACTTACGTGGTAGAAGAAAAATATATTGATTGAATTTAATGTTTTTCCGTTTAAAAATAATAGTCATATAAAAAAATTATATTTATTAGTCGTGTGGTCACGCTTAATTTAATATAATATATTTTGATTACTTTATATTTATAGATTAAGCAACTAATGTATAAAATTCTTAAAATTGTCGACTCTTAAAATTATTACTTCTTGAAAGCATAATGGCCATTTATTACTATGTAAAACAATTTTATATATATATTTCTCTTTATACATTTTCTTCATCCAATTTTTCATATTTCGGTTATATTTTCCTGCACATTGATTTCAAGATTCAAATCTTTCTCAAGCAACATTATCGATTCGAACTCAATTCATGCAATAAGATTCAAAATTGAATAAAATTAAGTCACCTAGTTATTTCCTACTATTTCTGCACCACTTATTTCTTCTGGAGAAGAAAAAAATAGAATCATACTGTGACAGATAATGAGATAATATAAACCAATTGCATTTCTCTCTCTATATATATAACATTTTGATTCTATACAAAAGTTAATAAATTTAAGGTGTCACAATCATAAGCCCAACTATAAAAAATGCATTTACAGCATAGAAAGGCTCTTACAAATAAAGGGAAGACAACAAAAGTATAACAGAGATCACAACCAGACAGACACAGATCATCTTCTAACACACCATAAACTGAGTTCATCTATCAGATAAGACCGAGTTAGTCCACGAAAGCATTACATCACGAGCAACTGAAGGTATATCTATAAGAGCCACAAACCCGAGCATGAAGTTAGAAGATGAATTGCATGTGTTATACAATCATAAACTCGAGTTTGATCAAGCATTTACCTTGTGCCAATTGCAGGGCTACTGAGGGTATATCTATTTGGTCCTCCAGCAGTCTGTATATATCTACAAGCTGTAAATGCACATTCTTGTTACATATCAGGGCTTGTGAAGTTTTATGCTACCCGGGTTTAGTACATAACGATGTCACTAATTAAAGTGTAAATAGCACAAACCCCCGCCCCGTGTGAGACTCTAGTTACAAAAAACATAATCAGGTTTGAGAAATTACTATAATGACCCATATCACTAGAAAATATATTACAAGCTCTGACACACACAGGGTGTCTTGATAATTTGCAAAACATCGAGGGCCTCGCGGAAATAACACAATAAGTGAAGGGGTGAGCATGTAAATTGAACCTAAAGTGAAATGTTGTGGCACGGATAAATGAATATATAATGATGATGTAAAATGAAACGCTGACATGAGTATGAGAATCTAATTATAATAGCCCTAATTGAGAAGTAACACAATGCGTTGCATTTCTCATCATGGGAGCTCTTGAAGGGTGTGTTTGGATTGAAGGATTTGAAATCTATGGATTTCAAATTCGTCAACAAATCCATGAAGTTCGTTTGGATGTATCCAAGTTTAATGGATTCCAAATCCTCGACGTTAACTTTGAGCTATTTTCTCCATAACTACGATGGATTTCAAATGACTCCATTTTATGTGTCATTTCAGATCCTTCCTCCAAATCTCCTCCCCAAATCCAAATCACTCAATCCAAACACACCCTAAGTTAAGTTAGCTTTAGAAGTCACAAACCTCTTGAATGTGAAGCTTGGAATCTTCAGTGAGAGCAAGAAGAAGCTTCCTACGAATCCCTTCATCAATTAGGAAAAGCCGAGCCCCGTCCTTGATTGTGTCTGTGAGGTCCAGTTTCCCCAATTTCTTTTCAACTTGTAGCTCTCTAGACCGTTGGCTGACATAGCAGAAGCCCGAATCATAAACAAAATGAAGACATAGGACATACGACTCTATTAAACGTGCAGGTACTATTATTTCATTCTTAATGGGCTAGTGAAAAAAATAGGCTACTAAAAGTATAAAGAGAAAAAAATCGAGATACAAACATGCTGTTTTTCTGCAATGCAGGGTTGCTGCTCATCTTTGAAACATTTTGCTTTGCTAGAACAATAAGGTTCTCAAGGCGTTTCCATTGAAAAACTCCATCTTTAAATAGAACCTGGCAAATAAAGCAGAGGACAGAGTTACCAACAGTAGTGATTGGTAATATTCTTTTATACAGATTGATGAAGAAAGTTATGCTTCAGCAAGAGTGGACATAAAAACAAAAGACCAGGATAAGTTTGTAGTTATTCAGAAACAATATAAGAACACACAAGTACCAAGATAGTAGATACAATTAAAAATGACCAGCACGTCAGAGTATTTATTTAAGTTGCTCGATAAGCAAGTGATCATTTTAATCCCAGTCGAATATGTTTACAATTGTACCATCCATAAGGTTAAAATTCTTTAAGGATTATTACTGCATTGTTATCCAGCACATCATAAATTGCAAATTTATTTTAGCATTCTTCTGAAAAAATAGGTTTGCAGTTTGTCCAAAGGTTGAGAGAACCTGAATAAGACGTTCGCGCAAAGCAGGGTTAGGATCCGTGAGGAGGCGTTTTGCCACATAAGGATAGGCCACCTGTTCAATATCAAATAAATAAAAAATCAAATCCAAAAATAGGGGAAGATGTTAGGCATGTTTGACAAGGTAAAAAATAAGATACATTCATCATGTGAGAAATGGGATCAACAGTTAATTATTTGGATGTATATGGTAAAGAAGTCTATTATAGCACATGAAGCTTAATAGTCCCTATTAAAAAAATACTAATAATGGATCAGCTTCTATTGATGCAGACAGGTTCCTGTAGTCAACAACTATAAATTGATTATAAGTTTATCATTGAAATAAGATAGGGTCCTGGCTTTAGTAGAAACATATTTAACAGATAAGCAAATTTAAATAAATCTCATATAAGCAAAATGGTGAGTGCATCCTCCGAGTCTACAATGAGCAGTCCAATATAAAAATGAATACAGTAAAAAACACATACCTCAAGAAATTTGAAATCAGGCTGCAAAGTGAAACAGATGCCTTCTTGAGTCAATAAAGAGCGAATAACAAGAGAAAACCTCTCTGGAATGCGGATGGGATAATTATAAACTAGCTGATTAAACTTGCCTGCGTGAAACGCAACAAGTTAACAAGAAAAATAACTGGAAAAATATTAGTAGCAAACAATTGACTTAAAAAACTTCATCAGCGGCTAGTGACATCGAAAAAAATAACTACAATTGTTTCATGTGCAAATCCAATTTAAATGATTGGAGTGATAAATACAAAATTCATGACAGTTATATTAGTTAATTGTGATCATTTGCTTATTTTGGTTAAATGTTATTGTCCTTCATCAATGAAAATGCATTGATGAGCAGCTAAACCATTTATAATCTTTGCAAAAGCAGAGCTAAGACAAAAACAGGACAAGAACTTGAAGTGCTGAGCTCAATACATGAACGTGATGACATGCATACATATAAAGATGTCTGAGAAACCAGAAATAACACAGCTGAAAATTACAAAAAAAAAAAAAAAAAAACTTAAATCCCAAAGACTACCTGTAACACTTCTGAAATTAAAGTCAGAAAGTCCTTTTCCAACAGAGTTCTGCCAAATTGCTTCAAGAGCTGGAATAATTGGGGAGACATCAGTTCCATTAGCTAGAAAACCAAGCCTGGTAAAATCATTGGCCATCTCAGTGTAATCTTCATTTACAGCATGGACAACAGCGTCTATAAGAATTTGTTTATTTTGCTGCAAAATAATTCTGTTAACATTATCAACAATGATAAAAACAAAAAAATAACTAAGGGTGTGTTTGGATCGAGTGATTTGGATTTGAGGAAGGGATTTGGAGAAAGGATTTCAAATTACTCTAAAATGGAGTAATTTGAAATCCGACATAGTTGTGGAGAAATTAGCTTTAAAATGAATGCCAAGGGATCTGAAATCCATCATAACATGAATTCACCCAAACAAACTTAAATGGATTTGTGGATGAATTTGAAATCCATAGTTTTCAAATCCTGCAATCCAAACACACCATTATTCAAACGCACTAGCAATCACTAATCCTTCAATTCATAACATAATACTACCTGACTGAGCACAGCTACGTTCCCAAAGTCCACGTATGCGATACGTCCATCACGCATGCAAAAGATATTACCAGGGTGTGGGTCCCCATGAAATAGACCAAACTCTAGCAGCTGCCTCAAGGCAGCAATCACTCCAACAGTCAAAAATCCATTTATGTCAATTCCTCCATCCTTGATAGCCTGTATTCATAAAGGACCATTATTAATTATTCACCCAATCACATAATTTCTAAAAGTTCATTGACATTCAAACCTGTGGGTCCGTGCATCGAATCCCATCTATCCACTCCATCACCAGCACACGAGAACCACATAGCTCCTTGTAAACACGAGGAATTTTAACAGTAGGGTCGTCCTTGAAGTTCTCAAGAAAATATTCAATATTACGGGCTTCCTGAGAAATCAAACGAGAAGGAGATAAATGAGATGTCTCTTCGTCTATATTAAAATGTACAACTTATAGGAGTGCATTTATAATTCAGTCTCAACCTTCTCATTAAACAGCAAAAACAGTTATCTAGAAAGAAACCCAATTGTGCAAGTAACATGCCTAAGTATGACATTGTTATTTTCAGTTTTCAAAGAACAATGATACTAATTAAAATTTCTGTTGAGAGGATTTTCTCCCCTCTATAAAAGTTAACGAGTAAGATGGTGATACCAAGGTATAATCCAGCTCCTCGAAAAGCTTCTCACCAAATTCATCAACTATAAGCTCTGCATTAACCCAGTTTTTGCAGGCTGATGTCGTTCAAGAATGACGCCAGAGTACGAAAGAGGAAAAGGTCTCTATAAATAATGGGCTCTATCTCAGGCCTTTGCACCTGCAAGCACATAATTATGATCCATTTTAGCTTCTCTTTACTCGATGCATTTCACTAGAAACCCAATAACCATGAAGTTAGCTTGCAATGTGTTTAAACGTGAAAGGTACTATCAACAGGACAGTGAGGAAATCATGCCAAAGACTAATATGTAGCAAAGAGAACCAAGTTTTATGAATAGTTAAACCAGAATATACAATTTCCTGCAAAGAGATTGAAACATGAATATGATGGCAAAAACAATACTGCTTTGCTGAAACCCGTAAAGTATCATTAGATGTGTTTAATGAAATCGTGCGCAACATTCTTAAACTAACAAGAAAAATCTATTACAAATATGCAACAGAAGTTATTTGCTTCCCTTGGTCACACGAAAAAGCTTTACCAACCAGGATTACAGTTTGTTACAGGCAAAAAAGCCTAAATTACATTTCTATCTAACTTTTTGTACATGAGGTGGGGGCATGAATTATTCTCAGAAGCAAACATATCAACGACCGTTTCTACATTAATTAAGAAACTTCTCATTAATTGAGAAACATCCATAAAAAAGAAGCTAAAATATGTAAGATTAACCTCAATCCAAGAATAATAAAAGAAACCAAAGAATAATATAGACGAACACCCAACCTTAATAGCAACATGCTCTCCAGTGGACCGTAGTGTAGCTCGGTAAACTTGACCCAAGCTTGCTGCAGCAATTGTTTCTGATGAAATTTGGCTGAAAACAGCTTCAAGGGATTGGCCCAGTTCCTCTTCTATGATGCCAAAAGCAACCTACACCACTCTAATGATGGGTTGCTCAATTAAATAATATGAGGATGATGGATCATCAAATAGATAACAAGGTACCTGGTTGGGAAAAGGAGGGACGTCATCTTGAAGGATGCAAAGTTCATTCATGTAATCCTCTCTAATAATATCAGGCCTATTTGCCAGCACCTTTTTGAAAAAACAATGAAGGGGAAGTTGGTTAAAGACAGACATGTGAAAGATGTAAAAAAAAATTAGAAAAATCGAAGAGAGAGGAAAATCAGAAAGAGAAGCAAAATAACTCTCTCCCAATTTTTCACTTATTCACATATTTCCAAAATTTAAGAGCTACACACATATTCCAAACTAAATGTATGTCAAACATGCTACAGTTACTTACAATAACAACCCCTCCAAGGATACTCTTATTTTCTGTTACAAGGGAAGGGACTAAATCACATACATTCAGAACAGTAAACTCATACAAGAGCTATACTCTAGTGATTTTCGCCATTTATGTTTACTAAAAAAATCATTCTTTTAGAAAAAATTGAATCACAAGGTTTCATCTATATTTTTGAAATTCTCAAAGCAACTGCAGATACAATTTGGCATCTAATAGCCTTTTGTCATAATTACACTTTTCGTACATTATTTCCTTTCTGGATCTTTGAAGTCTACGAACCCCTTTCCAATCATATTCCTGATTAGTCCATCATTATTTTATTAAGCTAGTGACAAACACCATAAGCTCATGCAAACTAGAGAAAAAGAAAAACCTGTCCAGCTTTGATGAAAGAAGGGCCCAAGTCACACAAGAGATTCCTCAATTGGCGAGCACGGAAAGGAACAACCTCTTCATCACGACCCACGAAACAATCATACATCAATGTGGACCAATATAGCCCCAAACTCCATACAATCTCCACCCCTCTACCAATCAATGACAACACTGCGCCTCTTGACTCCAGTACTTTACTCCTCACCTACACAAACAAAATAATTGTTATAAAAAAGCCACACATAAAAACAAAACAATTAACGTGATGCACGACAAAAGATTTGATAACAGAAATGATTATGCAAGATCAGGATAAAATTCCTGAGGCAGAAGGTAGTTGCTCATGCTCCAACAACTGTAGCTAAGAAATGCAAATGGAAATTACTGTGTCAATAGTCTAGCTTGCGGGCCAAAACCGTAGGACTGGGCAAAGTACATCATGCATTCATCGAGGGTGTATTTGGATTGGAGGATTTGGATTTGAAGAGTGGATTTGGCGGAAGAATCTCAAATGCTCCAAATTGGCGTCATCCAAAACCAACCATGATGATCGAATAAATCAGTCAGCATGAGTTCTAGTGGATTTGAAATGCATTTGGTTGAAGTTATTTAAGCAAACTCAATAAATGTGTTCAAATCCGTTAATCCAAACACACCCAAATTGAAAATTCGACATATGTTTAGAAGCATTAACAATAGGGCTTGGACGAACCAAACTACTTGACACTCGAAACTCAATATCGTTGCTAAAAGCTCATCTGAGCTTGGTTCATTAACATCTCAAACCAAGCTTGGACAACTTTTTATGTGTTTGATAAGTTTGAAACTCGACTCAAGCTCAACTAAACTAGTAAGGAAAAGATTAAATATGGGCAAAAAAACGTGTTACTCAAACTCGAGTCTACTCGACTCGGTTAAATTTTATTTGAGTTGATTAACAGTCAAACCAAGTTCAAACATTCTAAAGCTAAAGCTAGATAGTAATTCAACCAAGCTTGACCAACAATGTGTTCGAATCGACTAAGTTACAACCCTAATTACCAAGAATGTAAGAACTAAAAAAAACTGAACAAAGAGTAATGGAGTTTGGAGCTCAAGCAACAAACTAATACAGATATACCTTGTCTTTTGATTACTAAACTTCCGTTAATACATATGCAAACAATAAACTATCTAATCTAAATCCAAAATAAAAGTAAAAGTAAATCAACTGGTGCAAGTAAAAGAATTAATCACATACGAATTCTGGCGTGTACTTCCGGAAGGGCACACAAACACCGTGTTCAATATCAAGCTGATCCAGCGCGCTGTCACTGCTTGTACTTGGCGATTTCTCAAGTTGTACTGCTGAATCGTTTTTCTGAGCACGAATTTTCACCGACCTTCTGATTTTATGTTTAGATGAATAATTGCAATTCAACTGTATATAGTTCCGATGAGCTTTCGGATAATTGATCACCGGCGACAGCACCGATGAAGATGAAGAAATGTATACACATTTTGAGCAAATCAACTCCATATTTTGCCCAATTTGTATCTATGTGCGTGTGAAATTCACACCAGTATGTGCATAATTAGCACTGTACCTATACATGAAATATGAAATTCTGAGAATCGGGCTAATTTTGAGGTGGGTTTTTGTTCATGCAAATAGTATGCTTGTGAGTTGCGATGATCAAGGCGTGCACGACAATGGGGTGGAGAGAAGAGCCTATTGCTGTTTCTACGAGTTGTGCGTTCCATTGCACAAGTTGTACTTTGATTTTTGGTGCTAGTTTTACGAATATTGATTATTAATGATGAATATTACATAATTTTAAAAATTATAATCAGGTAATTTCACCTGTTTTTATAAAATCCATAATCTAAATTCTAAAGTTGTCAATGGAGGATGAGTGAGAACATTATATTTCGTTTAAAAATGCTCGAGTTACATCTTTGGACGATAAATTAATATAAAATTTATCTTTGTAATTGTGATATTAGATCGTGAATTGTATTAGTTTCTAACCGATACTTTTAATATAAAAATAAAAAAGAAAATAAACTATGCCTTACGGGTATTATTTAAATTTCAACTTAGGATATGGTAAAAATTGGAGTATAATTCTTTGGATATGTAGAGTGCTCAAGATTCTTGGAAGGGCCTATCTCGTGGGCCTTAAATATTGGGTAAGCCCATTTAAATACTACTATTGGCCCACCCAAGTGTATTTTAAATATTTAACCCAAGCCCAGATAAAATTGTAGAAATTAAATAGATTTGACAATCATACTCATACTATTGCTTTTTAATAGTTCATCACAATATAAATTACCAAATCATAAATCATAATCCATATTACAAACATTATTATCAGGTGGCAACATTTGAAATCAAGGCTCACTTATGGCTTTCATTTGGATTCTCCTTACTTTAAACTTGTTCATCACCGTCTTCAATCTCTACACCCTCAAATTCTCTTCCAGCTTGGGACTCAATAACATTGATTGCAGTAATCGAAATGTTTAAATCTGGTACAACAGAGAGTGCAACTTGTACACAAAACACGAAATTCATAAACATATTAGTAATACGAGTATAGCAGTAGAAAAACATCATAATCAAAGGATAACAATACCAAAAAATCAATTGAGACATGAAGATTGAAGCCAAAAAAGAAATTGTAAGACATGGAGAAAAATTCCTGACTTGTACACGGATATACCATGTGGTGGTATGTGAAGTTGTGAATGCGATGAAAATTGAGAAAAAAGAAAAGATGAAGAAGAGGATAGTAAGAAGACAAAACTTCATCCAATTAAGGTTTCTAGCAACATAAAATGGATCCCATTCCCATGGCATGGCCTCTACTGATTTGAAAATATTAACAACAAGTAAGAGAATAAATCTCAAATCAAAGACAAACATTCTTCTTGATTGTATATATGTCTTTTGTGTAATAAACTTGGTTTTACCTCTATATATATGCTAATAAGTGCCCGTCACTATCATGAAAATGCGCGTATCACAATTTTTTTTCGCATTTAACGGAAAAAGAGGGGAAAGATGGGTGGTCTATTAGCAAAGAAAGTCTCGTTAGTCTACTATTGGAGAGTCTCGTTAGTCTACTATTGGAGAAAGGCTTGTTACTTGTTAGTCTTGTTAGTCTACTATTTTGTTAGTCTACTTGGTTTTACCTCTATATATATGCTATAAAAAATTTTGGAGAAAGGCCCAATTGAATACACATTCTTTCATAATAAAAATGAAAATAATAATTTTAAAGATAAAAATATAGTTTGAGAAGAGAGTATGGATGGGTTTTTTTTTTTTTAAAGAAAATATGTAATGATTATGGTTGATGTGATATATTTTTTGTTGTGAAAAATTAGTTTGAACTGATGTTTATATATAAATTTTATTAACATTTTTTAGTAAAATTCATCAATTTAGACACAAAAAAATATTCACAATGGATTTTATTTTAAATGTCTCTTCATTTTGCATTAAAATATATAAACAATTTAATTTTTAGAGTCAAAATATAGCAAAAAAAAAAACTTTATTTTTATTTGTAATAGTAACTTTCAAATCATAAATAGTAAAATTTATTTTTTACTCTTTTTCTATAAGATTTTTTCGGAAATTTTTTAATTTTGAAAGATTTTTTTAAGAGAAATTTTGTGAGATACCAAACAATTGAATTTTATGAGATTTTTTACTCTGAAATAAATTTTTTGGGAGAAGACTTTGTTTAGCATGTTGTGAAAAAATTCTTACAAAAATTAATCTCTCAAAATTACAAATAAGTTAAATTTTTTTTTGCAACAAATGAATTTTACTATTTGTGATTTGACAGTTAATACAATCAATTAAAATGGATTTTTCGACTATCTTTTAAAGCCAAAAACTAAATTAATTACATAATCTAATGCAAAATAATGCAGTGTTTAAAATAAGATTTATTGTTACTATTTTCTGACGTCTAAATCAACAAAATTTGACTAAACACATTTAATAAAAATTATATTTAAATATCAACTTAAACAAATTTCTCACAACAAAAAAACATATCATATCAACCACAATCATTACTTATTTTTTTCTTAAAAATCTCAGCCAATCTCATTTTTCAAACCACAATTCTCATTTTTAACATAATTTTTTTTTAAGAGATAACATACCAACCAATTGGGCTCAGTTTTTTTTTTTTTTTTTTTAAAAGAGGGTTTTTGTGAAAAACCCTCATTCTCGTCGGTTCTACGGAAGAGGGGATTGCAGCCCTTCAATTATTTTCTTTTTGCATTTTTTGTTTTTGCTCTCCTACTTTAATACGACCCCGTTTTGAGCGTTTATCCCTGCGCTTGTCCACAGCTCCTTTTCATCGCCCGGGTGCACGCCGCACCAGGTCGTACCCCGCATTTTTTTTTTCTTCCCGACCCAAAACGTCGTCGTTTGGTTCCCTTAACTTTTTCCCACTACGTCGTTGGTCAAGAGTTTCCTTCTTTTTTGGTTTACCGTCTACGCCGGCACGTATTGAATGTGAAGACGAAGAGAGTGAACGAGATCGTGGCGGTGTACGTTAAGAATCCGCCAGCGAAGCTGACGTTGTTGTACTCGCACGTTAATGCAGCTGATATAGGGCAGATGTATGATCTATTCAATGAGCTCGGCATTCACCTCCGAGCATGGTTCAAAGTATCAGCCGATATCCGATAATATCCGCCGATACGTAACCGGATCGGCACCCTCCGATCCGATAAAAACGATAGATACAATTGGTATCCGAGAACCTAATGTATCGGCGATAATATCGGCGATACACCAATATTATCGCCGATACACCGATAATATCAGTGTTTCGCCGATAATATCGGTGATACTCCGATAATATCACCGATTCAAAGCATTGCCGGATGGTGCTAGAAAATAAAAAAAAGAAGGGAAGATATAATAGTCGTAAAATGATGTTGGGGCTTGGGAGTAGTTGCAGCAGTGTCCACGCAAGCAACACTTCCAATTCTTTTGTTGAGGGCCTTCACACGGTGTTGCGAAAAAGTTTTTGAGGGCGTTTGGGGCTTTCTGTTGAATTGTTTCTAGGTTTTTTTAATTATTATCTTTTTTTTATAGTATTTTAGGATAGTGTAAGGTTGAATGTTAATGATATTTCATTTCCTCTTTTTGTGTGCATGAATTTGTATTTATCAGTTTCATCTGCTTTTTATTTGATATAAAATCTTACTTTTCTATTTGATAAGTATATTTTCATGATAGCACCACTGTTTCAGTAGAAATAATTACATGTTTGTTGTATTTCTTTTTATTAAAATCTAATTTCTAATTAAGTTATGGTGTTATAAGTGATATTGGATTTTCCTTTAAATTCATGCTTTCAAATTAACAAAGAAGCTGAGCTTGAATGCTTATGACCTTGAAGAAATCAGTGATGATTCACTTGTAAGAAGTGTCTTTAGAAATCCAAACAATCACCATCCTATTTCATTTATGTCTCATGAATTTTTCTCTACTTTTATTGGAATTATTTTTTCATATTGAGAATGAGATTTGGAAGGAATGTCACTTCTCTAAAAATTAATTCCATAATCGACTAGAATGATATATTTGGATTCATTGGTAGTTGATTCACGCAGTAATTTCTTTCTAATATGTATTAAGAAGTAGCTATTTATGCTATTATATTATTTTCTAGTATTTTTTAATTTTTTGGATTTTTTTTTGCGTATTTTAATATTTTTGTATCGTATCGCCCGATAATATCCCGATATGCCGCGACCGATACGGAACAGCACCCGCCGATATTATCACCGATACCGCGACTTTGAACCATGCCTCCGAGTCAAGTTTTTGGGGATTGTGTAGTTTGGTAGAATGGATAAAGATGTGAGTTTTGGATATTGTTCAAGTAGGTGATTGGATGGACCGATTGGCAAGGTTTATTTACGCTTCCCATTTTTATTTTTATTTTCTTGTTAATTCAACAGTGTTCCAATTGGGTAATGATTTTTTATGTAATGAAGTTGTGTTTCTCTTGAAATTTGCGTGCTTTTAACTAATCATGATTTTGAATAATTACTGATTTATGTGGATAAAACGTTGCTGTGTGGTTGAATTGAGTCATGTTTTGATATTTTTCTTGATGATGTTTGTTTCAGGTAGTTTGTGGGACTTCAGGCCTTAAAGATAAATAACTTGAATTTTGGTTCCGTGAGGCCTAAATTGAGGATATTGAAGCCTTTGGATGGTTTGAGGACTCGAAACTGTGTTCAATTTGATGGTTGTGTTATTACATAGATCAAAGAAGTTGACATTTTGGTGTCTAAGTTTGGCTTCTGAAGCTGATTGTGAGTTAATTTTTGCGAATCTTGTGGTTCGATTATACAATGTTGCTTGCTTTGTTGTTTAAGTACTCTGTTTAGGTGTAATTATTACATTTAGAGACAGAACTACGATTTAATGCGTGATAAATTTATAAAGGGGATCAATGTAAATGGCTGGATTATATGGTATTTACAGTATGTCTCATTTTATAAAATATAGGCAATAGCTATTTATTTGAGGCTTTTAAGTTGTGAAGTTAAATGAGTTGGTCTTTACTGGTGTGACAACTTTGCATACAATGCGTAATTTTTTCGATATCTTATATGACACTTATATTCTTGAGTACTATATAGTTTTATTTCATCCATTGGCCTTATCGTGATGGAAATATCTGTTTTCAGGTTTCGTTTGCAACTTGTACACTTCAGCTCCTGCTACCATTCACCACCGACGCTGCAAATACTTCAGGTAAATTTATTTTGTGTATAATTAACACACTTTTACACTATATAGTTTTAATATTTGTAGCACAAAGTAATCACATTCGTACATGTAGGGATCCATTTTAATTGTTATAATCTCATTCGTACGGGTAGCAATCCATTTTAGTTGTTAACAGATTTCTAAAGTTCTTGGTTGCCTGAAATTTCATTCTTTCAGCTTCATAAATCTTGATCACTCCCCTTTTGTTTTGAGCCCATGTTGATAAATATTGAAGAAATTCAACTCTTTTGGGCAATCGCTAGCTTCCTTTGAGCAAACGCCACCGACCTACTATTATGTAACCTATAGCTTTTGACACTATGTAGTATGCAACAATTTCAGTAATGTATATATAATTAACTTAAGTAATTACAGGTTTTGCTCGTGTTTGTAAAATCCTTAGGTTGCATATGTATGCAAAAGATATATGGCACTATGTAGTATGTAACAATTTCAGTAATGTACATACAATTAACTGATGACAAATTTTGCCACGTTTATCGGTTGCATATGTATGTAAAAGATAATTCCGAAAGTTGTTTAATTTCCATCTGATAAATATTAACAAATTTGAAACAGGAAGATAAAAACATTAAAAATTTAACTTCTCAAAATATGTTTAATTATTTTGCAGTAAACTATTTTTCTTAAAAAAAAACTAGCTACGAGCGTCAATACCGCGGTTTACACTGTGCCGCTGATTCTAGTCTCTTGCACAAGAATGAATCCTGACGAAGGGCGTTTACCGAAATAGCCTTAAGTTGGTTCTCTTATTTATTAGCCCTCATTTTTCAATAAAATGTAAAAGTTTGAGGTGTGAGATCACTAGCTTTAAAATTGTCTCATCACTAAACTAAAAAATTGTTATTGTATTGGTTTGTCTAAGTTGTGACATCACTTAGACTATGTTTGTTTGTGTTTGCAAATTTCATTTTGTTTTAAAAATGAATTGAATTGTAATATCCTAAAAATTTACTTTACAAATTATTTTAATTCATATACATCTCCAACTTTGTTTTTTTAATCTCTTGTATAATTATATATGAATTAATATATCCATCACTTCACATTATCTATCAATACTTAACTATTCAAATAATTCTTCATTTTCTCTTTCATACTTTTCTACGTTTTTTCCGCCTAATCATTGGAATAAGAAGTTTACTTAAATGTAAATAAACTATAGTTCATGAATCCATCAGAACAAAATAAGACTAACAATACTCACATTTTTACATCATATTTGATACCAATATATTAGGGAGAAAAAGAAAGAAGGTATTTAACGCATTTTGATCCTTTTTTTTCCTCTGTTCTATCATATTCTTCACTCAAATGAAAGCCTAAAACCAAATAAAACATCAATATTCACTCAAAATCACTAGTTCCAGAGGTAATACAATCTACATTATCAATCAATCAAGGTAACAATTTCGTCACTATTACACGTACACATTAGTAAGTGAGCTCGTGATTTTGAGTGATTTTAAGAGGGATTCGAGACCTCTGGTCATGTTTACCACCCACCCCCGAATGTAAATATGTGGTGAAAAATGGACCGCAACTAACAGTCTCGGTCCATGATAGAACTTTCTCCAGTTTTATATAGAGTCAATAATCTCAGATGTCAATAAGGGATGAGCGAGAACATTATATTCCGTTTAAAAATGCTCGAGTTACATCTTTGGACGATAAATAATAGAAATTACCGTTGTAATTATGATATTCGTTAGATCGGGAATTGTACTAGTTTCTCACCCAATACTTTTAATATAAATAAAAAAGAAAATAGCTATGCCTTGTGGGTATCATATAAATTTCAACCTAGTATATGGTAAAAAAAAAATGAGAAATATGGTTTGGAAGATGAGATATCTAAAAGAAAAATAGGTAATGATTGTGGTTGATGTGATTTGTTTTTTGTTGTGAGAAATTTGTTTGAGTTGATATTTAAATATATTTTTAATTAAATTTGTTTAGTCAAACTCATTGATTTACACATCAGAAAATAGGCACAATGGATCTTATTTTAAACCTTGCATTATTTTGCATTAGAATATGTAATTAATTTAATTTTTGGTTTTGAAAGATAGTCTGAAAAATTCTTTTAATTGATCGTATTAACTGTCAAATCATGAATACTAAAATTCATTTGTTGCAAAAAGAATTTCAAATTATTTGTAATTTTGAGAGTTTTTTTTTTTTAAAGATTTTTTTACGAGATACTAAACAAATGAATTTTTCGTAGTTTTTTACTTTGAAATGATTTTTTGGGAGCATGAGTAGCCAACCAATTGGGGCCTAGAGTGTTCAAGATCGTTGCAAGGGCCTATCTCATGGGCCTTAATATCGGGTAGGCCCATTTAAATAACTACTTTAGGCCCACCCAAGCGTATTTCAAATGTTTCACCCAAGCTCATATAAAATTGTAGAAATTAAACAGGTTTGACGATCATACTCATACTATTGCTTTTTAATAGTTCATCACAAGATAAATTACCAAAATCATAAACCATAATCCATTTTACAAACATTATTATCAGGTGGAAAAACACCTGAAATCAAGACTCACATAGGGTTTTCATTAGGGATTTGAGGTCCAAACAAGGACGACGATGAACTCATTAGATTCTTCTTAGTTTAAACTTGTTCATCACCGTCTTCAATCTCTACTCCCTCAAATTCTCCTCCGTCTTGGGACCGAATAGCATCGATTGCAGTAATTGAAATGTTTAAATATGGTACAGCGGAAAGTGCAACTTGTACACAGAACACAAAATTCATAAACATATTAGTGATGCTTGTATAGCAGTAGAAAAACACCAGAATCAAAGGATAGCAGTACCAGAAAAACAATTGAGACATGAAGATTGAAGCCAAAAAGGAAATTGTAAGACATGGGGAAAAATTCTTGACTTGTACCCGAATATACCTTGTGGTGGTATTTGAAGTTGTGAATGAGATGAAAATTAAGAAAAACGAAAAGATGAAGAACAGGATAGTAAGAAGACAAAAGTTCATCCAATTGGGTTTCTAGCAACATAAAATGGATCCCATTCCCATGGCATGGCCACTTGTGATTTGACAATATTAACAACTAGTAAGAGAGCAAATCTCAAATCGAAGACAAACATTTCTTCTTGATTATATATATATATATATATATGTATATGTATATGTATATATATATGTGTGTATATGTATGTCTTATGTAATAAACTTGGTTTGTCCTTTTTTTTCTTCTTATGCATCTATATATATGGTAATAAGTGCCCTATCATTATCAGGGGATGTCATATCTGTTGGAATTTGGATTAATATTTTGTATAACTTTATCCAATTATTTGGGCAAATTCCATTTGTATAAATTGGAATATCTTTGGATAATATTAATCTACATCTTGTGTAGATTAATTTGGTATATTTATATTCTCAAATCCAATAAGGGATGAATGAGAAATTAATGTCCAAAGTTAGCTACTCAAATAGAATTAATTGGGAATGGAATAGCTAAAATGAGCTATCCCACATAGAAAGAAAAGCCAAAGATAAATGAGCTTATTTAGCTCAACATTGAGATAAGGGTTTGGGCCCTTGGGTCTACAATAGATTTTGACCGGAGGGAAGACTTAGGCATGGCCCATGTGCCTCGCGCGCACACGCGCGCGCCGCCGCCGCCGCCGTCCGTCCGACCGGCCGGCTCGGGTTCGGGTGTGGGTGTGGGTTGGGTTGGCTTGAGCTCAATTTATCTTTTTGGAGAAAATTTATTTAAATAATAATTATTATTTATTTAAATAATAATTAAAATAAAATTCTTTTATTTTAATTTTAATTCCCAGATTAATTTCTAGCCGTTGGATGAAGTTTTAATACGAATGGACGCGTTCGAATGCGATTTGTGGCCAAGATCGCATCCGAAATAATGCACCCGGTCCGTGTACACCCGTTGGATCAAAAAGGTACCTTTTGAAGTGAAAAGGTGTCTTTTTGTTCTAAAAGGTGTCTTTTGGGGTTGAAATGAAAAGTTGTGTTTGCTAGCCCACATCTTTTCATTTTCTATAAATAGGTCCCCATAAATCCGAATTTAATCATTCCATTCACAATTCTCTTCTTTCTTTTCTGCATTAAAATCTTTAGTGCATTCTTACAAAATTTGAGAGTTCAAAACTAAGTTTTGTTCGCCGGGTTTCGAAATTTGTAGTGCTACTATTTCGAAACATATAGTCGTTGAATCTTGGGAAACGATTGCCGTCAACCCGTAAGCACCGAGAGCGGGGCAATTTCGTTTCAAAGACAAAGAGTTGAACTCTTGCTTCGACTACACACATTCTAAAGACACTATCCCGAAGTGCTCTCACATAAATATTTCCAACAAGTTTGAAACGAAATTTGTGTGTCTTTAAGAATGGCGTCATCTTCAACTCCTCCATCCAATGTGACTCCTCCATCCAATGTCACTGTTGCTATGCCAACTGCGGTTCCCCATGTCCCATCTCAAGGGGAAAAACCGGGCAAATTTGCCGGTACTGATTTTAAGAGGTGGCAACAAAAGATGTTGTTCTACCTAACAACTTTGAACCTTGCGAGGTTCCTTACTGAAAATGCTCCGACTATGTCAGAAGAAGAAACGGACCCACAGGCTAGAAGTGCTGTGGATGCCTGGAATCATTGTGACTTTTTGTGTCGCAATTATATCCTCAATGGCTTGGACGATACGCTGTATGATGTGTATAAAGCGTTCAAAACGGCAAGGACTCTTTGGGAGTCTTTGGACAAGAAGTACAGAACCGAGGATGCTGGACTCAAGAAATTTGTGGTCGGGAAATTTCTGGACTTCAAGATGATTGACTCTAAGACGGTAATGAGTCAAGTGCAAGAGCTTCAAATAATTATGCATGACATTCATGCTGAAGAAATGGTGCTCAGTGAATCCTTCCAAGTAGCCGCTTTGATCGAGAAGCTACCACCGGGGTGGAAGGACTTCAAGAACTATCTCAAGCACAAACGCAAAGAGATGAGTCTTGAAGACTTGATTGTCAGACTTCGAATTGAAGAAGATAACCGCTCAACTGACAAGAAAAACACTAAGTCGTCTATGGAGGCGAGGGCAAACTTAGTGGAGCCAAATGCTGATAAGAAGCGGAAACGTCCCAACAAAGGAAATAAATTTGCAAAGGCGAAGAAGCTCAAAGGGAACTGTCACAACTGTGGAAAGCCGGGACATTGGGCTAAAGAATGTCGAAAACCGAAGGTGGAAAAGAACCAAGCACACCTGGCTGAAATTGGAAACAAGAACGTTCCCGTGGATTTGTCTGAAATTGATCTCAGTGCTGTTGTGTGGGAGTGTAACATGGTTGATAACCCAAAAGAATGGTTCATTGACACTGGAGCTACTCGCCACATCTGCTCAGACAAGGAGATGTTCTCGAAGTATCTCCCAATCAGTGGAAGAAAGCTTTACATGGGGAATTCTTCTACTTCGCCGGTTGTTGGTTTGGGACGTGTGGTTTTGAAAATGACCTCGGGCAAGGAGCTGACTCTGATCGATGTGCTACATGTACCGGATATACGCAAGAACCTGATCTCCGGAGCTGCTTTAGTTAAGGCAGGATTTAAGATAGGTTTTGAGGCTAATAGAGTAGCACTCACTAAGAGTGGCATGTATGTAGGAAAAGGTTACCTTGATAAGGGCCTTTTCAAAATGAATGTAATGACGGTCAAACGTGACCTTGGTGATTATGAAATAAAAAATAATTCTTCTTACTTGCTTGAGTATTCAAATTTATGGCATGTTAGATTAGGACATGTGAATTTTAATACTTTGCGTAAACTTGTGAGTTTGGAATTATTACCATCTTTTAAAATTGATGCACATGAAAAATGTGAAATTTGTGTTGAAGCTAAATTAGCTAAAACATCATTCCACTCGGTGGAAAGAAATACCGAACCTCTAGAACTCATTCACACCGACATATGTGATTTAAAGTTTGTGCAAACCAGAGGTGGTAAAAAGTATTTTATTACTTTTATTGATGATTGCACACGTTACTGTTATGTATATTTACTAAAAAGCAAAGACGAGGCCGTTGAAGTGTTCAAACACTACAAGAATGAAGTTGAAAATCAACTTAGTAGTCGAATAAAAAATATTCGAAGTGATAGAGGTGGTGAATATGGAGCACCATTCGATGAATTCTGTCAAGAATTTGGCATTATACATCAAACCACCGCTCCATATTCTCCTCAATCTAATGGCATTGCTGAACGCAAAAATCGTACTCTAAAGGAGATGATGAATGCTATGTTGATTAGCTCGGGCTTACCACAAAATATGTGGGGGGAAGCAATCCTTTCGGCGAACTTCATTCTAAATAAAATTCCTCACAAAACTAGGAGTGAAACTCCGTATGAATTATGGAAAGGTCATAAGCCTAACTATAATTATCTTAAAGTGTGGGGGTGTTTAGCAAAGGTTAAAGTACCACAACCTAAGCAAGTCAAAATAGGGCCTAAAACTGTTGATTGCATATTTATAGGATATGCACATAACAGTAGTGCTTATAGGTTCCTCGTACATAAATCTGACATTCCTGATATTCATGAAAATACGATAATAGAATCAAGAAATGCAGCATTTTTCGAGGAAATCTTTCCTTGTAAAGATAGGAAAGAATCAAGCTCAAATAAAAGAGCTTATGAAGCTACAAGTGATTCTCGTCTAGAAAACGAAGGAAAAGACGAAGAACCACGACGTAGTAAAAGGACAAAATTTGCAAAAAGTTTTGGTCCTGAATTTCTAACTTATATGTTAGATAATGAGCCTAGGACAATTAACGAAGCATTGTCTAGTCCAGATGCGCCGCTCTGGAAAGAGGCTATAAATAGTGAAATAGAATCCATTATGCATAACAATACTTGGGAATTAGTTGATCTTCCTAAGGGAAGCAAGCCATTGGGCTGCAAATGGATTCTAAAAAGGAAATATAAAGCTGATGGCTCTATTGACAAGTACAAGGCTCGTTTGGTTGTAAAAGGTTTCAAGCAAACTGAAGGCCTTGATTTCTTCGATACCTACTCACCCGTGACAAGGATAACGTCCATTAGAGTATTGATAGCAATCGCTGCATTGCATAATCTCGAAATACATCAAATGGATGTTAAAACAGCCTTTCTAAATGGTGAGTTAGATGAAGAAATATATATGGAGCAACCCGAAGGTTTTGTAGCTCCTGGAAATGAAAGCAAAGTGTGCAAACTTGTTAAGTCATTGTATGGACTTAAACAAGCGCCAAAACAATGGCATGAAAAATTTGACAAAACAATGATGTCAAATGGCTTCAAAATAAATGAATGTGACAAATGTGTTTACATTAAAGGCACTCCTGAAGCTTATGTAATTGTTTGTCTATATGTAGACGACATGCTAATAATGGGTAGTAGTCATGATATTATCATGGACACTAAGAAAATGTTAAAGAAGAATTTTGAAATGAAAGATATGGGATTAGCGGATGTTATACTAGGGATTAAAATCTCTAAAACATCTGATGGAATTGTTTTAACACAATCTCATTACATTGAAAATGTATTGAAAAGGTTTAATCAATTTGATTGTAAACCTTCTAAAACACCTATGGATAGAAGCTTACATCTAGCCAAACACCATGGTGAACCCGTATCACAATTAGAATATTCACGGATTATTGGCAGTCTAATGTATATTGTAAACTGCACACGTCCGGATATTGCTCACTCGGTAAATAAACTGAGTAGATTCACTAGTAATCCAAGTAGTGACCATTGGGCGGCACTAACTAGAGTTCTAAGATACTTAAAATATACTTGGAATTATGGATTACACTATAAGAGATATCCAGCTGTATTAGAAGTATATAGTGATGCTAACTGGATATCTGACACAAAAGACTCCAAATCCACTAGTGGATATGTCTTTACTATTGGTGGTGGAGCAGTGTCATGGAAATCTTCTAAACAAACATGCATAGCTCGTTCCACAATGGAATCGGAGTTTATAGCTTTAGATAAAGCTGGTGAAGAAGCTGAGTGGCTTCGTAATTTCTTAGAAGATATTCCTTGCTGGCTAAAACCTGTGCCTCCCATACTTATACATTGTGATAGTCAATCGGCAATTGGGAGAGCACAAAGCAGCATGTATAATGGTAAATCTCGACACATACGTCGAAGACATAATACCATTAAGCAGTTGATTTCTAGTAGTATTATCTCAATTGATTATATAAAATCAAAGGAGAACATTGCGGATCCGTTAACAAAAGCTTTGCCTAGAGATCAAGTATACTGCCTATCAAGGGGAATGGGATTAAATCCTACAACTTAAGGATCAACATAAGGGTAACCCTACCTTGTTGACTGGAGATCCCAAGATCTAGGTTCAAAGGGAAAAACAAATTATGTTAGATTCAGTGTCGCACTTGAAGGAGATAAATCTCCAACCCATTCCTAGGATAGACAAGTGCTAAAAATAAAACCTGCAGAGCGTAGGTGAGGTTAAGCTAAAGAAGCTTTTAATGATTCCTATACTGTCTCAAGGATGGTGAGACGCAATAAAGTGGAGTAAGGCATGGTACTCTTAATAGAAGATCACCTATATAAGTGTGAAGTGAGGGCCGCTTCAAAAAGTAAACACTTATGAATCCAAGATGGTCCATGGCCAAAACGGACACAACAGTGAGAACTAAAAACTTGTTAGAGAAGTTATTGTGTGTGTATCATTGTCTTGGTTTACACAAAACGCTGATCAGTTCAAGACATCGCGTTCACTGCCCAGCAAGTAAATCCGATGATATTACACTAGGGAAGGTTCAAAGCCAAAAACTACCTCTCTCGATGCAATTGCTTCTCGCTTGAACTCTCTCAAACATCTGCATGAAAACTTTGCATAATTTTCATTCATGTGGGGGATTGTTGGAATTTGGATTAATATTTTGTATAACTTTATCCAATTATTTGGGCAAATTCCATTTGTATAAATTGGAATATCTTTGGATAATATTAATCTACATCTTGTGTAGATTAATTTGGTATATTTATATTCTCAAATCCAATAAGGGATGAATGAGAAATTAATGTCCAAAGTTAGCTACTCAAATAGAATTAATTGGGAATGGAATAGCTAAAATGAGCTATCCCACATAGAAAGAAAAGCCAAAGATAAATGAGCTTATTTAGCTCAACATTGAGATAAGGGTTTGGGCCCTTGGGTCTACAATAGATTTTGACCGGAGGGAAGACTTAGGCATGGCCCATGTGCCTCGCGCGCACACGCGCGCGCCGCCGCCGCCGTCCGTCCGACCGGCCGGCTCGGCTCGGCTCGGGCTCGGGTTCGGGTGTGGGTTGGGTTGGCTTGAGCTCAATTTATCTTTTTGGAGAAAATTTATTTAAATAATAATTATTATTTATTTAAATAATAATTAAAATAAAATTCTTTTATTTTAATTTTAATTCCCAGATTAATTTCTAGCCGTTGGATGAAGTTTTAATACGAATGGACGCGTTCGAATGCGATTTGTGGCCAAGATCGCATCCGAAATAATGCACCCGGTCCGTGTACACCCGTTGGATCAAAAAGGTACCTTTTGAAGTGAAAAGGTGTCTTTTTGTTCTAAAAGGTGTCTTTTGGGGTTGAAATGAAAAGTTGTGTTTGCTAGCCCACATCTTTTCATTTTCTATAAATAGGTCCCCATAAATCCGAATTTAATCATTCCATTCACAATTCTCTTCTTTCTTTTCTGCATTAAAATCTTTAGTGCATTCTTACAAAATTTGAGAGTTCAAAACTAAGTTTTGTTCGCCGGGTTTCGAAATTTGTAGTGCTACTATTTCGAAACATATAGTCGTTGAATCTTGGGAAACGATTGCCGTCAACCCGTAAGCACCGAGAGCGGGGCAATTTCGTTTCAAAGACAAAGAGTTGAACTCTTGCTTCGACTACACACATTCTAAAGACACTATCCCGAAGTGCTCTCACATAAATATTTCCAACAATATCAACTGATTTTTTATTTATTTGCCTTTTCTCATGTTCCCATGAATAGTGATGAAGGGGATTTAGCCAAATAGCCTCAAGTTGGTTCGCTTTTTTTATTAGCCCTCATTTTTTAATAAAATGTATGATATCCTCACTTATTACAAAATTGATATACCTAAAATATTATTTAAAATAAAAATAAAATAAAATATTACAAGGAAAAATGAATAAAAATAAATTACTATGCAGATTAAATGTGATTTTACAAGGAAAATAAAATATTACAAGGAAAAATATTCTATTCTTATTCTCTCAAATAAATTTTTTTGGGCATCTCCAATATTTTATTTTAATTGATTTTGATTTGGATATATATATATATATATGCAGATTAAATGTGTAGAAAGTCAAGTGGTTTCGAATCCTGAGTACACATCTTTGCGTTACAGAAGACACGGAAATGAAGGAACGACTCCTTTAATTGTGCATCATCTCCTGTGTCGTCACCACCTTCAGGGTCCTGTATGAAGAGAAAAAGTGAAACTCCTATGAAAATTTTGAAATATATTTCAAAGATAATGGGACTTTTCCTAACATAAATTTTTATAATACCGGCATCCCATACTTTTTCTTTGGGGACAAAAATTTACTAATGTCATAAAAAAAAATATTTGCAATTTTCTTATTTACCCCTGATACATGAGTAGTTGATATAGTTATCATTTTGACAAAAGATCAGAATGTGTAATTGTAATATATTTTTTGGGTTTCCGCGTTTCGCAGTCATCAGGGCATTGACTCTCCTCTGTGTAGTTTCGAAGTTGTGGGAACAACTATAGGGGACTGTTGAAATCTCCGCCATTACCATCATAGTAGGAATTGAATTCGATTGTTTAAATTATGAGTGGCAAAATGGGTCTGAAACAATGATTCCAACCTATTTAAACCAGTTTGGATTTGGTGGGTTCCTAATGAGTTTTATTTGTTTCTTAATTAGTCAAAGTTGGACCCAACTAAATTTTAAGTTAAGCTCAAATTACTTGCCAATAATCTTAAATATAATGAGCAACATAAAGATCTTGAGTTGAGTTGTGATTGGTTTCTTATGGGTTTAGTTTGGTTCATTTTTGGGTTGAATTTGATTCCAACTTTAAAACCATAAAAACCCAACTCATTCAAACCAACCCAAACCCAACTCAACCTGCCCATTTATCACCCCTAGTTGAAATCATCCTCCACCACTGTTCCCACTAGGCCTATCATTGGTGGACTAGGCCCAGAGCAAGACCCAATAATATGGGTCTTGTTCCGGCTCAGACCCAAAGTTTGGGTCTAAAGTCTAAACTAAGCCCAACTCAAAACTTTGGATTTGTGAACTTAACCTAGGTTTGGTCCAACTCCCATTTTTTTTACAATGTTTTTGTTATTTAAGTAAATATTAAAGAATATAAGTTAAATATGTATTTTATATATTCAGATTTATAAAATCATTGACAAATATTATACATGTATAATATTAAATCTAAATACTACTTAATATTAGAATAAAATATATGAAAAATATGTAATTAACCAGAAACTAAAAAAAATCTTTAATTAATCTATATGTTTGTGAAAATATTTGTATGTGCATTTAAAAAAATCTGATTTCAATATTTACGTTTTAATATAATAATAAAAAGAAACTAAATTATTCCTTGGGGGTATTATTTAAATTTCAACTTAGGATATGGTAAAAATTAGAGTATAATTCTTTGGATATGTAGGGTGCTCAAGATCCTTGAAAGGGCCTATCTCCTGGGCTTAATTATTGGGTAGGTCCGTTTAAATAACTACTTTGGGCCCACTCAGCGTATTTCAAATGTTCTACCAAGCCCAGATAAAATTGTGGAAATTAAACAGATTTGAGAATCATAGTCATACTACTGCTTTTTAATAGTTCATCACAAGATATACAGTAAAACCTCGTTAAATTAATACTCGATAAATTAATAACCTCGCTAAAACTAGTAATTTGTCCGGTCCCAAGTTGGGACCAGTACAAATTTGGGACCCAATCAATAAAATTATAAGATAATAATTTTTTTGAGATCCCAGTGTATATATATTGGTCCCGACGAAACTATAAATTAATAATTATTAAAAATAATCCATATATATATATATGATGCACTTGAATATTCTTAAAACAACTTAGTAAAATAAGAATCTACTGTAACTTGCTTTTTCTTGAACTTCAAATCTATGTTAATCTCATCTTTAAATCTCCTTACTGCACCCAATAGTTGTGGTGTTGTCTTCTCGTACTGCAACAAAAAGTTATGAAGAGTTGTTGATGCTTGCAATGCTTCTTTTAGAGTGACCGTTTGCAAAGCTATTGAATCATCCTCTGCTTCATCATCTTCCGGATTATGAATGACATTGGCCACTATCTCTTCTAGACTCTGAATTTCGTGACATCGGCCATTATCTCTTCTACTAGTACATTTGTATTTTAACTTAATTTTCATCAATAACTATGCATGTATACTTAAAGTTATTCAAAGAATTTGGAACTTTGAAGGTCAACTGTGCATATACGTTAAAACCTCTTTAAATTAATAAATTATTAATTTATCGATATAATAATATCTCTATAAATTAATAAAATTCTCCGGTCCCAACATTATTAATATATAGAGGTTTTACTGTATTACCAATATCACAAATCATAATCCATATTACAAATATTATTATCAGGTGCCAACACCTGAAATCAAGGCTCACTTTAGGGTTTTGCAGTAGGATTTTGAGGTCCAAACAAGGACGATGATAAATTCATATTAGATTCTTCTTACTTTAAACTTGTTCATCACCATCTTCAATCTCTACCCCCTCAAATTCTCCTCCTGCTTGGGACTGAATAGCATCGATTGCAGTAATAGAAATGTTTAAATCTGGTACAACTGAGAATGCAACTTGTACACAAAACATAAAGTTCATAAACATAGTAGTGATACGAGTATAGCAATAGAAAAACAACATAATCAAAGGATAACAGTACCAAAAAAATAATTGAGGCATGAAGATTGAAGCCAAAAAGGAAATTGTAAAACATGGAGAAAAATTCTTGACTTGTACGCGAATGTATCGTGTGGTGGTATCTGAAGTTGTGAATGAGATGAAAATTGAAGAAAAAGAAAAGACGAAGAAGAGAATAGTAAGAAGCCAAAACTTCATCGAATTAAAGTTTTTAGCGACATAAAATGGATCCCATTCCCATGGCATGGCCACTTGTGATTTGAAAATATTAACAACTAGTAAGAGAACAAATCTCAAATCGAAGACAAACATTTCTTCTTGATTCTATATACGTCTTGTGTAATAAACTTGGTTCGTCCCTTTTTTTTTTTTTGCCTTCTTGTGCTACTAATGTTCTGTATATATAGCTAATAACTGATCGGTCATTATCAGGGAATGCTTCTAGGCTTCTAGCAACCCTTTTTTCCTTATTGACTTTTGTATTGCTATGATGAAGGTGGAAATACTTTCATGGTACTAGCTCAATGGAGCTAGTGGCTTTAACACCACGTATTTGTGGCGGGGTGGGTACTTTTTCACAGCTACCACCCAACAAAAACCACCCAACACCATATAAATATGTGGTGATAAAGCACTAGCCTAATTTTAAATGGGTCCCTCTTACTGACCATCACAAGTATATTCGCCAATTACCGAATAGCCTCAAGTGGGTCCTACTCTTATATCTGCGAGAATCAATTTTCCAAAACCCCTAATTTTAAATGATTTTTGAGAATGGGTAGTATTTCCGCCAATTACCGAATAGCCTCAAGTGGGTCCTACTCTTATATTGGCGAGAAACAATTTTCCAAACCCCTTAATTTTAAATGATTTTTGAGTATTTAAAATGCTTCCACCAGAGTAAATCAATTTAATATTGCTATGATAGTGACATTGCAAAAAAATTTAATAATTGTACACCCAAATGTTCTTTGTGAGGATTAGGTTACGTTTGTTTATATTTTTTAGTTAAAATTTTGAATTTTTCAAGAATTATGTACTATTAAAATTCATTTGGAAATGATAAATATTTGTTTATATTTTCAAAAATAATTGAAAGCGGTAAAACATGCAAATTAACACTGATAAATTAATGGATGATGTGTTGAATGATTGTGTTAGTTATATATATAATGGTTATATAAATAAAAAAATATAAATAAAAAATCGTAAAGTATGAAAGATAAATAACAATAAATAATTTTAATAGATCAAAGTAAAATGATGTGTATATATATGATTAATATATAATTATTATAGTACATTAAAAAATAAAGTCGAAAAGGTAAGAATTCAAATAAAAAATACATAATTTTTTTTTATTTATATAATCATTATATAAATGACTAACATAATAATTCTACTCATAATCCATCATCCAATCAATATTTAGTTAACATATTTTACAACTTTCAATTTATTTTTCAAAAACATAAATAAAACACCTATCATTCACACGAATTTCAGTGGTATACAATTATAGAGAAAATTTTAAACTTTCGACTCAAAAATATAAACAAAACAAAATCTATTATTTTTGTGTTTGAATTTTAAAAATATTTTTAAAAATGTGTTATTGAAAAATTTTATGTAAGAAATGAGTTTTTTTTTCGTTCTAAAAATAAATTGTAGTTGAAAGTAGTAAAATATGTCAAATTAGTAGTATTAACTTGATGGATGAGATGTTGAATGATTGTGATTGTGTAAATTATGTGTAAAATGATTACGTAAATGAAATAATAATAAAATATAAATTAAAAATTATAAAATATGAAAGAGAAAAAGAACACTTATTATAATAAATGATTTCTATACGTAAATGTCTAATGTATGTATGATGGATATATAATTCTAAAAAAAATTAAAAAAGCAGCGTTTAGAAAAGAATAAAAAAAGTGAATTTGAAATAGAATTGTTTTATATTAATTTTTTTTGTAATTTTATGATCTAGGATTTAAATAATGTATAGCTGATTCATACAGGTCATCAATATGAATTATTATATGTTTAATGATGGTCGATATTGCTTGATAGTTTTTAATTAGTATAAATTATTGTTGATTGGTACACGTTGAATGATAGTTGATATTCATGATATAATCGATATATGTAATTGATTCTGTAAAATATAATTTGAAATCTTAGGCCTTGTTAGCTAGTTTATGTTTTTAAATTTCATTTTGAATTATTTAAATTATAAAATCCTAAATAAAAATATAACATACTAAATTCTCATTTGAAATTCACATTTTATCGAGTTTCTTTTCAGTCCCTTATATAAATACATAAATATCATACACACCAGCACAAACACACACATTCACACACACACATACACACACATATATATATATATATTGTTACACATATTCATCCATTAAAATTATTTGTTATAATTATTTATTTGTCTTTCATATTTTACAATTTAAAATTTTTATTCTATTATTTTTAATTAGATAACTAACAGAATGATTTTACACATAATGACATAATCAATTAATTTGACGTATTTATAGTTTTCAACTCATTTTTAAAAATATAAGCAAACATTCATTAATCTAGCACGAATTTCCGTCATACACATTTTTTAAAAAAATTCAATATTTGAATTCAAAAACATAAACAAACATAATTTTATCATTCTCACACAAATTTTTCATAATACGTAGTACCAATAAATTTTTAAATATCCAATTGAAAAACACAAACAAATACAGCCTTATAAATTTAAATTGTAATTAATTGGTTATACTAATTGGGGTAACAACCTCAACATTGACCAGTGATGGTTTCCTTAAGCAATACTCTCTATAAACCACTCACTTTCACTTTTCATAATTATACAAAATATAATTTAATATTCAAACTGCATTGTGGCCTTTTGATTGGAGGAGTTTGTGTAATTTTCTTTTAAAGTCATCATTTAGGACAAGCCAGACAGCTTTCTCAATCTTGTTTTCGGAAAATTATCTCAACGTTGAATGAATCAACGAATTATCATTTATCAATAATATCAAGGTACATTGTCTCCTCCTACCTCCCTTACTTTTTCAAAGATAATGGGACTTTTCCTAACATAAATTTTTATAATACCGGCCTCCCATACTTTTTTTTTTGGGACAAAATTTTACTAATGTAATAAAAAATAATATTTGCGATTTTCTTATTTACATTTTGACAAAAGATCAGAATGTGTAATTGTACTATACTTTTTGGATTTCCGCGTTTCGCAGTCATCAGGGCACTGACTCTCCTCCGTGTAGTTTCGAAGTTGTGGGAACAACTATACGTGATTGTTGAAATCTCCGCCATCACCATCACCGTCGGAATTGAATTCGACTGTTTAAATTATGAGTGGCAAAATGGGTCTGAAACCATGATTCCAACCTATTTAAACTAGTTTGGATTATGTTGGTTCCTAATTAATTTTATTTATTTCTTAGTTAGTCAAAGTTTCCAACTAAATTTAAGTTAAGCTCAAATTACTTGCCAATAATCTTAAATATAATGAGCAACAAACAATATCTTGAGTTGAGTTGTAATTGGTTTCTTATTGGTTTAATTTGGTTCCTTTTTGGGTTGAACTTAATTCCAACTGTAAAATCATAAAAATCCATCCCATTGAAACCAACCAAACTCAACTCAACCTGCTCATTTATCACCCCAAGTTGAAATCATCCTCCACCACCGTTCCCACTAGGCCTATCATTGGTGTACTAGGCCCAGAGCCAGACCCAATATTCCCAATAGTATGGGTCTTGTTCCGGACTTAGACCCAAAATTTGGGTCTAAACTAAGCCCAAACCCAAAACTTTGGATTTGTGCACTTAACCTAGGTTTGGTCCAACTCACATTCTTTTTTAATGTTTTTGTTATTTAAGTAAATATGAAAATATATAAGTTAAATATGTATTTTATATATTCAGATTTATAAAATCATTGACAAATATTATACATATATAATATTAAATTTAAATACTACTTAATATTAGAATAAAATATATGAAAAATCTATAATTAACTAGAAACTAAAAAAAATATGTAATTAATCTATATGTTTGTGAAAATATTTGTATGTGCATTTAAAAAAATCTGATTTCAATATTTACGTAACCAAAAATAAGATTGTAACTTTTCAGTCTTAGTTCTACGAATCTTGATTATTAGTTATGAATATTACATAATTTAAAAATTCTTATCAGCTAATTTCACCTATTTTTATTAAATTAATAATTAAAGAGGAGGAAACCCACATTGGTTGCACAGCTAAATCTTATGGCCTTGGTCACTGGTTTGATTCTCGCCGAATGATACAAATCGTTAATTATAATATTTCTGACCCGATAGTTTTAATATAAAAATAAAAAAGAAACTAAACTACACCTTGGGGGTAGTATTTAAATTTCAACTTAGGATATGGTAAAAATTGAGTATAATTCTTTGGAGATGTAGAGTGCTCAAGATCCTTGAAGAGGCCTATCTCCCGGGCCTTAAATATTGTGTAGGTCCATTCAAATAACTACTTTGGGCCCACCCTAGCGTATTTCAAATTTTCACCCAGGCCCAGATTAAATTGTCGAAATTAAACAGATTTGACAATCATACTTGTCAAAATTCAACAAAAATATTCAAATTTGCCAACTTTGAATGCATGCCAATGTTGAAGGTTGAAGATGTGATGATGTCATGCATGGCATAATCGTGGACGAAAATTTCTAAAATGGCGGGCGAAGCTCTCCTATAAATAGAGCTTCGTCCATTGTTCGAAAATCCATCCCGAAACACATTCATCTTTCTCCCTATACAACTCTCTTCTTCTTTTGTTTGTTATAAAAGAAAGTGTGAGAGTGTTTTCTTAGTTCGAGACGGATAAAATTATTCCGCTCTTGTGATTAGTGAAGACGTTTGTAATTCCTTTCAGATTGATATTATTATAGCCTTGTCCCGTGGACGTAGCCTAAATTGGGTGAACCACGTTAAATTTCGTGTCCCTTATTTTCTATATTTATTATCTCAACTCAAATACCGTCATAATCCAACGCTTCCGCAGCGCGTACCGCCTAACAGTGGTATCAGAGCCACTAGGTTGGAGTACCGTTCACAAGAAAGTTTCCGTTGGTGTATACATAATTTTAGTAGTATAAATTAAATACTATCGGGAAGTTCTGTCCAGTGAGCTTACTCGGGGAAGGTATTATTTATACGGTGCTATATTTTGTATATTACGGTTCGAGGTGAAACGGTTGTTTTAAAAATGGCGGCAAAATTTGATATTGAGAAATTCAATGGAAATAATTTTTCATTGTGGAAGATGAAAATAAAGGCAGTATTACGAAAGGATAATTGTCTTGCGGCAATTGAAGACAGGCCGGCGGATATCACTGATAATAAGAAATGGGAGGAGATTGATGGTAATGCTGTGGCCAATTTACATTTGGCATTGGCAGATGGAGTTCTGTCTAACATTGCGGAAAAGAAGTCAGCCAAAGAAATTTGGGATACGCTGACGAAACTCTACGAAGCCAAATCGCTACACACAAAAATATTCTTGAAGCGGAGACTTTACACTTTACGGATGTCGGAAACCACGTCGGTGACCGAACACATTAACGTTCTAAATACACTATTTTCACAACTCACTTCAATGGGTCATAAAATAGATGCAAGTGAACGTGGGGAGCTTTTACTCCAAAGCTTACCTGATTCATATGATCAACTTATCATCAACCTGGCAGGAAATTCTACCACGGATTGTCCAGTCTTCGATGATCTTGCGGCCGCGATTCTGGAAGAGGAAAATAGGCGCAAGAACAAGGAAGACAGATTGGCGAATTCCCAGCAGGCAGAAACTTTGTCGATGGCAAGAGGAAGATCTATGGAGCGTGGGTCGAGTGGGAGCCATAGTCGTGGCAAGTCCCAGACACGGAGTAAGAAGCACATTAAATGTTACAGTTGTGGTGTAAAGGGGCACTACAAAAGTGAGTGTCCGAATCCCAAGAAGAATGAAATTTTCAAAGGAAAGAGACCTGAGTCATCTAATGCTCAGGCTAGTGTAGCAGAAAATTTGAGTGATGGTGATATACTATGTAGCGAGGCATCAATATCTGCAGATGGCAGAGCAAAGTTTGATGATGTGTGGCTGATCGATTCCGGTGCAACATGGCACATGACGTCCCGTAGAGAATGGTTTCAAAATTATGAACCGGTTCGTGGGGGACAGGTGTACATGGGAAACAATCATGCCTTGGAGATCGCTGGCATAGGTACTATCAAAATAAAGATGTTCGATGGTACAGTTCGCACTATTCAAAGAGTTCGGCATGTAGAGGGATTAAAAAAGAACTTGTTGTCGGTTGGACACCTTGATGATCTTGGGTGTGTGACTCACATTAAAAATGGAGTCATGGAGATTATCAAAGGCGCGCTTGTTGTTTTGAAGGCAGAAAAGATCGCATCGAATTTATACATGCTTAAAGGTGACACGGAGCAGGGAGCTAATGCGTCGATTGCATCGACCAGTTCGGCAGAAGAGATGACGATGTTGTGGCATAAGAAACTTGGCCATATGTCGGAGAAAGGTCTCAAGGTTCTCTCTGATCAAAAGTTACTCCCAGGGCTTACAAAGGTAATTCTACCACTTTGTGAGAACTGTGTTACAAGTAAGCAACATAGGGTTTCGTTTGGACGATCTATCAATAGGAGCAGCTGCATCTTGGATCTGATTCATTCAGATGTTTGGCAATCACCAGTTTTGTCTGTTGGAGGAGCAAAGTATTTTGTCTCTTTCATTGACGATTTCTCGAGGAGATGTTGGGTGTATCCAATCAAGAAGAAAGCAGACGTATTTGAGTTCTTCAAAGTTTTCAAAGCGCGGGTGGAACTTGAATCTGGGAAAAAGATCAAGTGCCTAAGGACGGATAATGGAGGAGAATATACCAGCCATGAGTTTGAAAAGTTCTGTCAGCAAGAAGGTATCAAACGACAGTTAACCACGGCATACACTCCACAACAGAATGGAGTGGCAGAGCGGATGAATAGAACGCTGTTGGAACGAACAAGAGCGATGCTAAAGACTGCGGGCCTAGATAAACCATTTTGGGCGGAAGCGGTCAGAACTGCCTGTTATGTGATCAATCGATCCCCGTCAACGTCGATTGATCTGAAGACGCCGATGGAGATGTCTCGTGTACCGTATGCATCAGCAGTGGGAAGTTTGATGTTTGCTATGATATGCACTAGACCAGACATTGCACAAGCAGTGGGAGCGGTTAGTCGGTTCATGGCGAATCCTGGAAAAGAGCATTGGGGAGCGATAAAGAGGATTCTGAGATACATCAGAGGTTCCTCGGATGTTGCATTATGTTTCAGAGGATCAGATTTTACTGTTAAAGGCTATGTGGATTCGGATTATGCAGGTGACCTTGATAAAAGGAGATCCACCACAGGATATGTGTTTACTCTTGCAGGCGGAGCTATAAGTTGGGCTTCAAAGTTACAGAGTGTTGTAGCTCTGTCCACTACAGAAGCAGAATACATGGCAGCTACATTTGCCTGTAAAGAAGCAGTTTGGATACAAAGGTTGGTTGAGGAGCTCGGGCACAAACAAGAAAGCGTTACTTTGTTTTATGACAGTCAGAGCGCCTTGCACATTGCAAGGAATCCGGTCTTTCATTCCAGGACGAAACACATTGGTGTTCACTACCACTTTGTTCGTGAAGCAGTGGAGAATGGGAGTGTTGACATGCAAAAGATTCACACTCGGGAAAACCTAGCAGATGTATTGACAAAGCCAATCAGTACCGACAAGTTTGTTTGGAGTAGATCCTCGATTGGCCTTACAGAAACATAGGCAACACGGACGGACAAGGCGAAAGGATGTGCGAAGAACTAATTTGTCATTAGTCTTCAAGTGGGAGAATGTCAAAATTCAACAAAAATATTCAAATTTGCCAACTTTGAATGCATGCCAATGTTGAAGGTTGAAGATGTGATGATGTCATGCATTACATAATCGTGGACGAAAATTTCTAAAATGGCGGGCGAAGCTCTCCTATAAATAGAGCTTCGTCCATTGTTCGAAAATCCATCCCGAAACACATTCATCTTTCTCCCTATACAACTCTCTTCTTCTTTTGTTTGTTATAAAAGAAAGTGTGAGACTGTTTTCTTAGTTCGAGACGGATAAAATTATTCCGCTCTTGTGATTAGTGAAGACGTTTGTAATTCCTTTCAGATTGATATTATTATAGCATTGTCCCGTGGACGTAGCCTAAATTGGGTGAACCACGTTAAATTTCGTGTCCCTTATTTTCTATATTTATTATCTCAACTCAAATACCGTCATAATCCAACGCTTCCGCAGCGCGTACCGCCTAACAATACTCATACTATTGCTTTTTAACAGTTCATCACAAGACAAATTACCAAACTCATAAATCATAATCTATATTACAAACATTATTATCAGGTAGCAACACCTGAAATCAAGGCTCACCTAGGGTTTTCATTAGGATTTTGAGGTCCAAACAAAGACGATGATGAACTCATGTTAGATTCTCCTTATTTTAAACTTGTTCATCACTGTCTTCAATCACTACACCCTTAAATTCTCCTCCATCTTGGGATTGAATAGCATCGATTGCAGTAATAGAAATGTTTAAATCTGGTACAACTGAGAGTGCAACTTGTACCCAAAACACAAAGTTCATAAACATATTAGTGATACGGGTATGGCAGTAAAAAAATAACATAATCAAAGGATAACAGTACCAAAATAATAATTGAGGCATGAAGATAGAAGCCGAAAAGAAAACTATAAGACATGGAGAAAAATTCCTGACTTGTACCCGAATGTATCGTGTGGTGGTATCTGAAGTTGTGAATGAGATGAAAATGGAAAAAAATGAAAAGACGAAGAAGAGGATAGTAAGAAGACAAAACTTCATCGGATTAAGGTTTCTAGCAACATAAAATGGATCCCATTCCCATGGCATGGCCTGTATTGATTTGAAAATATTAACCACTACTAAGAGAACAAATCTCAAATCGAAGACAAACATCTCTTCTTGATTCTATATATTTCTTTTGTGTAATAAACTTGGTTTGTCCTTTTTTTTTTTTTTCTTCTTATGTAGCTAATGGCATAGCTGTATATATGGTAATAAGTGGCTCATCATTATCAGGTAATGTCGCTGTCAACTCTTTTTTTTATTTATTATCGGGGACTCTTTTTAGGAAAATTCTTCAATGGTTCCATGATCATAATGGACACTTTTTCTTTATTTGTCATTTCTCTATAAGGTACATAAAACTTTGTATCTACATATATATGTATATTATCTATAAGGTACATAAAACTTTGTATCTACATATATATATATATATTTGTCAATATATATATATATTATCTATAAGGTACATAAAACTTTGTATCTACATATATATATATATATATATATATATAAGCTATCATATGTGAAAAGAAAGCACATGCTTCTCTGTTTGTGATTTATAATTTGAAATTTGTGCTTTTTTTGTTTGGGTGACAAGAAAAAGCTCATAAATTATATGGGTAAAATCTTCAAGGCTGATTCTTAATTTGTGCTTGGGTTTTATGAATTGTGTGGTTGGATTTATTTGTCAATTTAAATCTCACAATATATATGAAATTATAAATAAGAAAAAGAATAACCGTTTCCACTTTCCCCTTTAAAGTAGGTAACAAATTTCTAATTATTTCTCAACACTTAGTGGATAGGAATTAAGTATATTTTATGTCTTCATTTTTTTACATATTAACAAGATTATAATATTTAGCATATGAATGGAAGTAGATTCCGAAAAGTTTTCCACCATAATATGATAAAAAATATAAAAGTAAAACGGTTTTTGTAACAATATAAGTTAAAGGGTTAGTAATAATGGTAATACTATAGAAATATATATTTTCAGAATTCAATCTGAAGCCTTTAGAAAATATTTTGATTATCATAATTCATAGTAATTGTATTATTTCAATTCCAAATACAGTTTGATAAATCCATAAATAAATATGAACATGTCTAGAATATTAGTTTAGATTGTTATATATCTTTGTGTATCTTTGAGTTATTTAAATTTCTTTTATTTCTTTAATTTTAAGTTGAGTATGATTTGATTTGATTTCCTTGTAATATCTATAAATAGTTTATTATCAATAATATAATATTCAATGGTTTATATTATTCAACCTAGAATACCACTATTTTTAGAGTTATCCAGACTGAAATTACCATGAAATTAAAATAAAAACATAATTATAAGTTCAAAAAGATAACATATCTTTATTGCCAACTCCAAATGTAGAAGAAGGCTAAAATTGTAATTTTTCTCTATAATTAATTAGCCTTTTGATTATTCCGGTCAAAGAAGCATGGAAGTGCCTATTATTAAATTGCATGGAAGGCTTCATCATCCATATTAAATCTTTAATATATATATGCCTCAATAATAAAATACAAGTTTATAGTTTGCACACTCTATATTGTAAATTATTTATTCTCTCTCTTGGATTTCAGTATAATGACAGGCTAATAAATCACACGTTAAGATGACGTGTATCTGCTGATTCCATAAGAAGTCGTATAACAACTCGAGTTTAATAAAGATGGTTTATTATATATGGACTATTAAATAATGGATTATTTTGGTAAATCACTTATTCTGTCGTCATGTTCAATAGGAGATATATACAAACCAGCTCTGTTGGATCTGCCTTACCCTACTTTCTAGAATTAAAAACCCATGATCGCAATTGTCTTAAACCTAACCATAGTTTATTATATATTATTAAAGAATAGAACAACGTAGGATTTGATTTTATATAAAAGGTCCTTACTACATGGTACATTTAGCAGTGACCTGAATTGATACAGAGTGTGACATATCTATCGGCCGACCAGATTGCGTGATTTAATTAGTTTGTCCGAATTAGTAGATTTAGACCTTGTGTGTTTATATTTTTAAATCCCATTTTCAAGTTTTTGTATTAAAATTTTTAAAATAAAGCATTCAAATATATTCTTTTTCAACTCTATTTTTTCAATTTCTGTATAACTACATATCAATTATATATATATATATATATTATTTTACACATTTACCAATCAAATCATTATTTTTCATTTCTTTCATACTTTATAATTTTCATTTATATCTTTTATTTTCACACATCGTCTGTCAACCAATTACTATTTATTAAACATATTTTACAACTTTCAACCTATTTTTGAAACAGATAAACACAGCACACCGTTCTCACACGAATGTCGTTGGTATGCAATTCTCCAAAAAATTTCAAATTTTCAAATCAAAAATATAAACAAACAAAATCTAATTTTTGTAGGGTGATGTCATAGGAATTTTGCATGACATGGTGGTAATACGGTCTGAATTGAATTATTGATTATGGAGGATTAAACAATTACTAGTGTGAAAATGTCAATTAGCTTTAAGGCCACTCTCAAATTGTTTAATTAATTTGTCGATTACATAGCTGAGTAAATTTAAATAATGTATAGCTGATCATACTTGTAGGTCATCAATATGAATTATTATATGCTTAATGATAGTTCATTTATATTAATAGTTTTTAATTAGTATAAATTAGTGTTGATTGGTACATGTTGAATGATAGTTGATATTCATGACATAATCGATATACGTAATCGATTCTCTATAATATAATTTGAGAACTTAGGCCTTGTTAGTTAGTTTATATTTTTAAATTTCATTTTAAAGTGCTTAAATTATAAAATCCTAAATAAATATAACGTGTCATTTTTTTAATTAAAATTCATATTTTTTAGCATACTTTTCAATCCTTTATATAATACGAGTATATATATATATATACTATTACACATATTCGGGAATAAAAATGATTTATTCTAATCATTATTTCTCTTTTATATTCTATACTTTATAATTTTTATTCTATTAAATTTTAGTAAGATAAATAACACAATAATTCTACACATAATCTATTAATCTTTCACTATTGATTTGACATATTTTATAATTTTAAACTCATTTATAAAAAATATAACAAACATCCATTAATTTCATACGGATTTTCGTCGTATGTATTTCTTCAAAAAAATTTAATATTTGAACTCAAAAACATACACATAGTCCCAATAGATTTCAAATATCCAACATAAAAACACAAACAAATATAGCATTATAAATTTTGAATTGGAACTAATTGGTTATACTAATTGGGGTAAAAACAATTTAATTATACTAAATAAAATATAATATTCAAAATGCACTAACAGAGCCTGTGATTGGAGGAGTTTGTGTAATTTTCTTTTCTTACCGACAAGCCCTACAGTTTTCTGAATATTGTCTAAATTTATTGGCAGTATATTAATAATAGAATAAATAAGATTAATAATAATATATATATATATAAGTTGGAAAAGAAACTGATTAATTGTTTGCGCACCCCTTGGATCTTTCAAGTAGTCTTTGTTGGCTCTTGAATGACTTGGTTGTTCATAAAAAGATACCAACAAATAAGCATCTCTATCTTTTTATCGCAAACCAAACTGTTTTGGGCCTATTTACAGTCGCTCCATAACTCAACACCGATGAGCTTTCGGATAATTGATCATCGGCGACAGCACCGACGAAGATGAAGAAATGTATACACAGGTTGAGCAAATCAACTCCATATTTTGCTCAATTTATATCTATATGCGTGTGAAATTCAGACCAGTGTGTGTATAATTAGCACTGTATCTATACATGAAATGTGGATTTCTGAGAATCGGGCTAATTTTGAGGTGGGTTTTGGTTCATGCAAATAGTATGCTTGTGAGTTGCGATGATCAAGGCGTGCACGACAATGGGGTGGAGAGAAGAGCCAATTGCTGCTTTCTCGAGTTGTGCGTTCCGTTGCGCAAGTTGTACTTTGAATTTTGGTGCTGTCGGACCAGACTTTCCAATCTTAGTTCTATGAATATTGATTATTAATTATGAATATTACATAATTTAGAACTTATTATCAGGTAATCTCACCTGTTTTTATAAAATCAATAATCTAAAAAGGGCGAGCGTTAGAGTTGGTTGGACAATTTGGATAGTCGAATTTCATTACCTTGATCACAGTTTGATCCCCATTAAATAAATATTAGTCTTCTATACTTTGAAACTGTCAGTTACGCAACACACAGATTAGTTTAACTCTCTTATATAACTTCTAAGGTAATGACTGCGAGTTTCGGTTAAAAAATGCTCGAGTTAGATTTTTCGACAATAGTTAATATAAATAATTTGTCATTCTAATTGTGATATTCATTAGATTGTAATGGTTTTTCACCCGATACTTTTAATTTAAAAAAAACTATGTCTTGTGGGTATTATTTGAATTTCAACTTTAGGATATGGTAAAAAAACTTTGGATTATCCTGAAAGGGCCTATCTCATGGGACTTAAATTTTGGTAGATCTCGTGGGCCTTAAAATTGAGTAGGCCCATTTAAATAACTACTTTGAGCCCACCCAAGCGTATTTCAATATTTCATCCAAATTGTGGAAATTAAACAGATTTGAGAATCATACTCACACTATTGCTTTTTAATCATAATAATCCAAAATACAAACATTATTATCAGGTTGGCACTTGGCAGCAGCTGAATCAAAGCTTGTTTATGTTTTCAAAATCCATTTTTAAATTTTTAAATCACAAAATTTAAAATAAACTTAACACACAAACTTTTCATTCAAATTCTCATTTTTTTCAACTCTATTTTCTAATCTCCTATATAACTAACAATCAATCATATACACAACATTTCACACATTTACCAATCAAATCAATCACTATTTCACTTTATTATTCATTCTTTAAAATTTTTAATATATATATTTATCTATTTTTTATTCATATAATCATAATATATACAACTAAATCAATTATTCTATAGATCACTACTAATTTGACATATTTTTCAACTTTTAACTTATTTTTAAAAGCATAAACAAACAACAATCATTTATACACGAATTTTCATAATTCACAGTTTTCGGTAAAATTTCAAATTTTCATCCCAAAAACATAAACAAACAGGGTTTCATTAGAATTCTCCTTACTTTAAACTTGTTCATCACCGTCTTCAATCTCTACACCCTCAAATTCTCCTCCTGCTTGGGATTGAATAGCATCGATTACAGTAATAGAAATGTTTAAATCTGGTACAACGGATAGTGCAACTTGTACACAAAACACGAAGTTCATAAACATATTAGTGATGCGAGTATAACAATAGAAAAACACCAGAATCAAAGGATAACAGTACCAAAAAAATAACTGAGACATGAAGATAGAAGCCAAAAAGGAAATTGTAAGACATGGAGAAAAATTCTTGACTTGTATCCGAATGTATCGTGTGGTGGTATCTGAAGTTGTGAATGAAATGAAAATTGAGAAAAAAAAAAAAGAAGAAGAGGATAGTAAGAAGGCAAAACTTCATCCAATTAAGGTTTCTAGCAACAAAAAATGGATCCCATTCCCATGGCATGGCCACTAGTGATTTGAAAATATTAACAACTAGTAAGAGAACAAATCTCAAATCGAAGACAAACATTTCTTCTTGATTGTCTATATGTCTTTGTAACTTGGTTTGTACCTTTTCTGTTTCTTGTGCTGATAATGGCATCAATATATGTATATATATATATATGTATCTTTGGGCTAATAAGTGTCATTATCAGGGAATGTCGCTATCAACTTTTTTATTCATTTATTTGTCTTTTCTCTCACCTAGATGTACAGTCCCCACGAAGGGGGTTTACCGAAATAGCCTCAAGTTGGTTCTTTTATTTATTGGCCATGATTTTTTTAATAAAATGTATATTAATCCTTGTTAAAAATTGAATTAAATAATCAAAAATAAAACATTGACACAAAAAGTAATTTGCTCAAACGAGGATTTAGTCAAACTCCATACAAAAAAAAAATAAATTAAAAAACATAAACAAACAACGGCTTAAGAACATAGACCACCAAAACTCTAATATCTACTTTGACTTTATATTTTATATAACCAACGAAACAATCGATCATGTCTCTTTCCAGGAAGCAACCCAATTATAATTTGTTAAATAAGGGTTAAGAATGTGAATATTAGGGGTGTTCAAAATCAACCGAACTGAACCGAACCAAAAACCGAAACTTCGGTTCGATTTTTAATCGAACCGAAAATTTCGGTACGATTTTCGGTTGTTAATTTTCCAAAAGTTCGGTTTTCAGTTCGGTTTCGGTGTGTGGTGTCGGTTAATCGGACCGAACGGAAAACCGAAGTTTTTTTAATTTTATTAAATTAAATATATTATATTATTAATAATTGATAAAAAACAAACAAGAATCCATTGTAGTTTAATTGGTTAAGATCCCTGGCTTTCACCCGTGGGAGGCGGGTTCAAATCCTAGCGGATGATTTTTTTTTTTTTTGTAACCCAAAATTGGTAAAAAAAAAAAAAAAAAATTAGATTATCTCGGTTTTTAGATTATCTCGGTTTTCAAAATTACCGAATTTTAACCGAAATTTCGGTTCGGTTTCTGACCGAACCGGGCCGACGAACACCCCTAGTCAATATATATATATATGTTCATGATAGACACGGGACACGTGACAACACGGACACGAAATACAGTATTTTAAAAATATTAGAACACGACACGGCCTCGAAACTTCTAATAAATAATTTATATCAACTATCGTTCATCAGAACAAAATATGACCAACAGCATACTCACATTTTTACATCATATTTGGTACCAGTTAGGGAGAAAAAGAAAGAACGTATGAAAGCCTAAAACCAAATAAAACATCAATATTTACTCAAACTCTAGTATTTCAACAGTGAACCTAGTGGTTCTTTAGTTCATTCTTAAATCAGTTTGTACCCAGGACATTACGTTATGTGATAGTACTGAAATAAGGTTTAAGGTTTTACAGTCATTCTTAAAAGTTCACTAAACTACCAATCCCCAAAGGATAATTGCAACCATTGATGTTAAATAGTGGGGATCAGACGTACGTGAAAATTTATCACTCGTTCATAAGAAATCACTAGTTCTAGAAGAAATACACTCTACATTATCAAACAAGGTAACAAGGAAAAAGTTAAAACTCTCTTTTTCTTTAGTTTCTAATCCGCCATGAGTTAAAGTCGATAAATAGGCACCAGCGTACAGAGAAGAAAATCTTACACATATTTTATCTAATGCAATCTTCGAAGACATTATCAAGCCTCGTGGTTTCAGCTGAACATGTTAGGAAGTGGTCATATGGCCATGAATGCATCTACCATCTGCATCAACACAAAGGTGAAGTTAAATAAAATTATCAGCAAACAACAATTACGTCACTACTACACGTACACATTAGTAAAGCTCATGATTTTGAGTGATTTTAAGAGGGATTTGAGACCTCGGGTCATATTATTCGTGCTTGGAGAGACTTTATGTGGGTCCCACCAAATGGATGAACCTTTAATTTTCAGCTAAAGTCAGGCTGAAGAAAATCAACTCAAAATCAAATCATCATAGTCCATCAGGAATTTCAACCGAGAACTTCCAAAAATTGTGTAAAAAGTTGTCTTTCCTTTCAGCCGTAAAATTATATGGTTTGTTGATAATCAATAATTTTAACAGCGAGATTAGGACAATATTTCACAAATGAAACATAGCCTAAGGACAGGGAAATAAACGTTTTTACCTCATCAGTGATGGCAGCTCTTGCCCTGCGATGTCTTTCAACCAGTTCAGTTAAAACTTCAATAAGCCGTTTCTTCATTTCACCTGTTAGCATACGGCCTGCCCCATATTCCTGTTTAAAGGTTTTGAAAAACAAAAAAAGGTGCTATTGTCAGTAATTTGAGGGGAATATTTATAAATTAAATGTATTGTGCATGTCAGCTAAAAAGATAACATGTAGCAAAAAACCCACAGTTTTTACCGTTCGGATGTATTCAACCTCAGCATCATTCTCCAAGAAAAAACCAAGATATTTAACGGGTATATCCACCTGAATTATTTACGAGAGAGATCAGTATATATCCATCAAAGGAGAATAAATAATTAGTGAGTATTAAATTTGTGATTCCTCGAGGTTTGCTCCATATTTACTGTGATTCTCTATTGAATCTTGCCCTCCAGAGAATGCATATCTATTCATCTGTACCATACATTTATCATCAGAAATGCCTAAGCAAACAGTGAATAAAATAATTTTCTGAAAAGGCATCTATCTACTGCAACATTTATTTAATTCTCACTTAAATAAAGGAGAACCTTGTTCTTTATGTCCTTGGCAGAATCAGTCACTTATATTGCAGAATTTGGATCACTGCAAACAGGGTTTCAGCAAATTATAAGTGAACCATAACGGATAGTCGAGTAAAATATGGCGTGAAAACCAAATGAATATGATTTTTTAATCAATGAATGCATTAGATATGAGTGAATTCTCAAACCAACAATTACAACTATCAAAAATATTAAGAGGTACAATCTATATTGTCATCTTTCGTTTCCACATTTTTACTTGAGAACTGCTACATGAAAAGAGATGATATTTTACCACACAAGAAATAAATCTCAAGTTAGTATTGTTTGTCAACAAGATAAATCCTAAAGAAACCTGGAGAGCAGGAAAGAACGATGATTCAACCAAAGCAGGCTTGTGATAAGCTAATCGGGGAGCCACATCTCGTGTCATTCGGAAATAAGGATCCTGAAATGAACAAATCAGAGATAAATCACGAAAAAAATAAAAATGAGGATAGAAGATCGACGTGATGTAACGTATATCATAGGAACTGTTTTTGTAACATAGACTCACTTTTTAGCATTTGTAAAAAACGTGTATCAAAGATAAGCTAGGCCTAGAAATTCGATCATTAATAGAAGTATCATTTTATCGGACCTTGTGATCAAGAACATGAAGTAGTAGCTCATTCGCACCATAGTATAATGATAGCAGAATTTAGCAATATACTTCAATTACAGAGTTAACTCACATTTAGATTTTGATAGGACGTCGTAATTTGTGTATGTAACAGGTCATGTAATATTCAAACATATTATTCTCGAAATACCATCACAGTCTCATAAGCAGAAAGACTTCATTGATTAATGTTGTTTTATATTGTCTAATTTGACCGAAAACTCTAATTCTAACTTCACAATTTTCTTTTGATGTAACAAGTAGTAAAGGTATATGCATATATCTCAAGAACATCTGTTCAAATGCATGGAATACCATCCAAACATCAGTTGGGTAATCAATTTATGTCAGTGAGCCAAAATTAATCACAGCCTACATTTTTTTTTTACTTCTCTTAATTTCTTTAAAAGGATTACAAAATGCAAACCTTCAATCAAAATTTGTATTAGTAACTAGAACAGTCGCTATGAAACCTGAGCTTACTAGTAAACATGGTTAAGTACAAGTTGAGTATAACATTGGTTAAAGACATGTGGAGTCATTGAATGAAGAGTTCTTCATTATCGCGAAGGTAATTTGTTTGCCTAAAACAAACACAAAAGTCACATTTTTACACATCAAGCTCCATTATCCACCTCCATTCTTTTCAAATCCCCGAAGTTTAAGATAATTTAGAACCGCATAAAGCACTGAAAATGTGATCATAATGCATCAATGTATAAGAATCACAATTCACATGACCTAATCCCATACCACAACACAAATTTTCAAATATTCACAATTACTTTGCAAACCTGAATGGCACGAGATGCCCCAAATGCAATGCCTCGGATGATGGTCCCCGACCGGTGTAAAGATAAAACCTTTCGCCTCTCTCGTAGGCATCAAGCACGTCGCTGAAATCACGGTGAGTGAAAAAGACGCCACGGCGGAGGAACACGTGGGGAGGGCGGCGCGTGAGATTAGCAACGCGTTCGATAAGCGATTGGTCGAGGCGTTGGAAACCGAACTTGTCTATGAGCTTGTCGTAGTCGATTTTGCCGCCTTTTTCTGCAGTTACATCCCATGGCGTCACGATTTGTTCCTCTTCTTCTTCGTGGTTTTGGTTCTCCATTACTGTGTGTTAGAGAAGAAGAAAAGATTTGGGAGTTAAGGTAGGCCTTTTTGGGGTGGAATTGAAATTATGGGAAGTATATGGGTGGATGTTGGGATATTTAAGAAATAAATATAATCTTTTTGAAGTTGAACAATCGATTAATGATTTTTGAAAAAACAAAAAAAAAAAAGAGAAAAGAGTAGAGAGATTTGAGATATATAATAGAAAATTTCGTAATCCCATTCCCACCCCAATTCCAATTAAGCAACCAAACCCTCCTTATAAATTTAATCCAAGAACAGTCGATCGAATTAAGATTCAAGGAGTGTGAACCCTTTCGATTATATATTATCTTCCCAATCCCATCGTCTTCGGCACCATAAACCCGTAATCAAAATGAGTTTTTCATTCTCGATTCGATCGAAACCCCAACCAAACCGTCCCAAAAAAGCACCTGATTCTGCTGACGATGATTCTGTTTCCAGAAATTATGTCAGTGAATTTAACCCCTCCGAACCCCCACCACAATCCCAACCCACAATTAAATCTATTGCCCCAATCCCTAATCGCCCCAATAAAAAACTCAAAAACCTGCCCCAGCTCTCCAATGGCGGCGCTGATTCGACTCTCCAATTCGAGCTGGATTCCGGGTCCAATCCCGAGGCCACCGACAGTTCGGTGAGTTATGGCCTCAATATCCGCCGAACATCGGAGAATAATGTTGTACCGGCGCGTGATCGCGGTGAAACTATTTCAGAGATGGAGCTTAGGATGTTGAGAGAAGATTTGGAGATGTTGCCGGAGGACCCAGGATTGGATGATTACATGGATGTGCCCGTTGAGGGTTTTGGTGCGGCGGTGTTGGCGGGGTATGGGTGGAAAGAGGGTAGGGGCATTGGCCGCAATGCCAAGGAGGATGTTAAAGTTGCTGAAGTTACGAGGAAGGCTGGTCGAGGAGGTTTAGGTTTTATTGGAGATTTCCCTGAGACTCGTTCTAATGGTAATACTGGTGATAATTCAGTGACTGTGAACGCTGATCGGAAAGAAAAGAAAGGGCTTTTTGATGTGGGCAAAGAGGTGAGGATAGTGAAGGGGAGGGAGATGGGGATGAAGGGTAAAATCGTTGAAATGAAGAGCGGTGGAGAGTTTTTGGTTTTGAGGATATCGAAAAGCGATGAGAAAGTGAAAGTTCGACCTAGTGATGTAGCGGAGATAGGTTCTAAAGAGGAAGATAAATGCTTGAGAAAGTTGAAGGATTTGAAAATCAAAGATAAAGATGTTAATAGAGATAGGAAAGATCGAAATTCCTCACGGAAAAGGGTGGTAGAAGAGGAAAAGAGAGGTATTGAGAGAGTGAATTGGCTGAGGAATCATATAAGGGTAAGGATTATAAGTCAAGAGTTGAAAGGTGGTAGATTGTTCTTGAAAAAGGGGGTCGTGGTTGATGTTGTGGGGCCCGGGATGTGCGATATATCGATCGACGAGAGTAGGGAGTTAGTACAAGGGGTGGATCAAGAACAATTGGAGACTGCATTACCGAAACGTGGGGGCCCAGTGCTTGTTCTGTTCGGTAGAAACAAGGGTGTGTTTGGGACTTTGGTGGAACGTAATTCAGAAAAAGAGACGGGCATAGTTAGAGATGCAGATACGCAAGAGTTATTAAACGTGAAGCTTGAACAGGTCGCAGAGTATACGGGTGATCCAGATGATGTTGGTTATTAGCTTTGAGTATGGACATTGAGGTACGAAGCCTTTGCCTTATCAGTTAGTTAGTATATCTACATTACTGATTGTATCATGAATTTGATTTTCGTATTGCTGCTTTTGTTATATTTTATTTAGTTTACGGCTTTAAGCCTGAATTATGCAAGATATTTCTTTATAGCTGTTGAACTGGATTGTTGATTGATTTATATGGAATTATAGTTTGCACAGCTCCTTCTCGGCCTCTGCAAAGTTGCTTTTGTAATATTTACTCTTTCTTAAAAACACAGTTCACATACTGATTTGCTTTAGATGCTTTTTGATTACTTGGGTCACAATTCAGTTTCACTGATTAGATTTGAACCCATCACAAACGGGGTCCTCCAACACCTTTGCCACCTGAACTGTATCCTTTATGCCTTCATACTCCACCCCTGTTCGTCTTCCAAAAGAGCATTCACAATCTCTATCTTTATTCACATGTATTTGGTTTGTGAAGGTTGATGACAAATAGTAAAAGGACTGGGTAATTATAATTATAAGTTTTCTTAGCTTAGTTATCCTCAATGGGATTTCTCCTGTGGGACATACAAAAGGGGCCTAGTGTAGTTAGTAAAATATGAAAGCATAGAAGATGCAATTTTTCAAGAGCCCACTTTGGCTTCATTGAGACGAGTGTGTCAATGTGCGTTCTGGGAAGGTAGAGTAGATGTATGTGAAGAAAGGACAAGACTAAATTGGTGCTCTGTAGATTGCTGGCCTGTGATGGTTGGTTTGATGTGAATTTTAACAATCTCTCGAATATGCTGTGGTGTTTTTTGATCTTGTACAATAGTTCCGGGTGATGGTCGCATATGTTCTCGGTTCGTTGCAGTCAACAAAGTAAATGGCTTAGCTAAGAAGCATCCACCAATATAATAGAGCAGAATTGTTGTTGATTCAACTAGTTGAATTTGTGGGTTCTATTATGTGAATCTGTGACTTTGTTTAACAAAAACACTATATTGCATTACTGACAAAAAAACAACAAAATCTCATTCAAATACAGTAATTCAGCATCAATTCAGCAGACATTACAAGTACATGACAACACAAAGAAAGCTAAAAAGAAATGAAAATAGTACTACTCCAGATTAACAATTAATTCCAAGATATAATTACAAGAACCCCAATCCACTCAAAATCACACCACGCTGAAAAGGAAAAACCAGCATTGCTTACATTGTTACTTCATATGAAAAGAGAGCGAACGAGCGACAACCAAGTTATAACTGAATGAATTGAGGATGCTTGGTTGGCATATTGCTTTGTTGAGTAGAAGTTAGATCAAATCAGCCACATTCATTGGCATTTCATCGATCTGTGTACTGTAGTACTGCTCGATATCTCTTAGGATTTTGATATCATCACTTTTAACAAAATTTATGGCAACACCCTGCATAACACGTAATTTGAGTTAATAGATCACATGATTATGAGCCCAAGACAATAACACACGAGACGAGATTTTCCAGCTAGAAAGAAAAAAATGCAAACAAACAAGTTCAAATTCTTGGGACCTCAAATTAGGCCTGGCATTGGGCGGGCCGGACCTAGACCCAGACCCAAAACTTTGGGTCTGGGTCCGGACCCAGACCCAAAACTTTGGGTCTAGACCTGGACCCAGACCCAATGGGTCTCATGTTTTGGGTCTGGGTCTGGACCCAATGTTTTGGGTCTAGACTTAGACCCAATATATTTTTTTTTATTTTTTTATTTAAAATACTTTATAATTTTGTAAAATAATAAAAAATTATAATTTAATTATTTTAAAGCATTTTAGATAAAAAAAATAAAAAAAAATATTGGGTCTAGACCCAGACCCAAAACATGAGGGTCTAGGTCCAGGTCTAGACCCAAAGTTTTGGGTCTGGGTCCGGCCCGCCCAATGCCAGGCCTACCTCAAATCCCAACCCGACCCCCCACTTGTACAACTTTTTATGCTTGGTGCAGTAAAGACAACATAGAGAATATAAGGTCTTCAAAGCATGTGAGGTTACCTTTCTACCAAATCGGCCAGACCGTCCAATGCGGTGAATGTAAAGCTCTCGGTTATTAGGAAGATCATAATTTATCACCAGGGACACCTAAAGAGGAAATTTAGACGACAAAATTAATAATTACTGCGTATACGACACGCCACATATAACTAGAAATATGTTGTCTTTGGACAAATTTTATGGTCACTTGATATCTTTTTTGCTGAATCCAGCAGAGAGCCAAAATGACATAAGTACCTGTTGAACATCTATTCCCCGAGCCCAAACATCAGTTGTGATGAGAACTCTAGTCTGGCCAGACCGAAATTCTCCCATAATTGCATCACGCTCCTTTTGTGGCATATCTCCGTGCATAGATGAGACAGTAAAGTTATTCTCACGCATTTTTGCTGTTAGCCAATCCACCTGTCACATGCAAAGGAACAGCATAAAATTGCAGGCACAGTATGACAAAAAAATTATTTGAGCACCATATACACAACTTTAAATATCTCCATACAGATTTGTTTCAAGTTATTATATACGATAACTATAAAAACTGTAGTGATAGTAACAATTACACAGTGAAGAAAGTCAACATAAATCCAGAAGATTACTTTTCGTTTCGTGTTGCAGAAGATAACAGCCTGGGTGATGGTAAGGGTATCATACAAATCACATAGAGTATCGAATTTCCATTCTTCCCTTTCCACTGCAACAAAGAATTGCTTGATGCCCTGTCACAACAAAAGATGAGAAGCAAAAACAACATTCAGAATAGAAGTTCTGAAGCAATATCTGCATTTGGAACCTAGGGATTTTTATACATATGCTTGGGGTTTCCAGATCAACCGAATTCGGAGATGCCAACGACCAGATATTAAAAATTCGGGTTGGTCAAGAGATCACAACTCATGTACACACCAAATTCAATGTTTTTTTCTTTCTGCTTCTGCTATTAATTAAGAAATGTTATTTCTGGTATAAACAGCCGAATGAGCTGCAAGTCTTGTAAATTTAGAGTAGAATATAAGGTGCTTATCCATAAAAAAAAAAAAGGAGACATACCTCAAGGGTTAATTCATCACGCTTTACAAGGATCCTAACTGGATCAGTCATGAATTTGCTTGTAATCTCTAATATCTCATTAGGAAGGGTAGCGGAAATTAAGACAACCTACAAAGCCACTAACAAATATTAAAAATATGAAGTGAATCAGCAATATACAAGTTCTATGACAAAATGCAACAAGATTGATCATAGAGCATTAGGATTGGGGGTGGCAATTTGGGTCCAAATATATCACGAACCTAACTAAGTTTTCAATGGGTTGAGTCCTAATATTTTAAAATTATAGTTCCAATTGGGTTGGTTGTTAATAATACTTGGGTCCAATTGGGTTTTAAATTAGGCTCAATTTGGGTCCAATTTGGATCCTAATATTTTAAAATTAGTTCCATCTCTATCCCTTGCCTTCTAGAACCCTAATTTTCTTTATTTTCTTCAATCTCAAATCTAATGTGTGTTGTGAGTGTAAAAATTATGCTAAACTTATTTAAAATATCTTATATTCTATATTTGGGTCCTTGTAAGGTCCATGATTGTGTCTTTGTTGGGTCCAATTTGGTCCTTATTGGGTCCAACAATAATGCATTATGTTTCGTCATTGGACCCAATTGGGCCCAACCCAGTTTGAACCCAACCCAAATCTGACCCAATCAACCCAATTGACACCCCTAGTTCAAATTTGTAACAAGCCTCCGTGACTAATCAGCTATTCCTCATATCCAAAAATGCGACATGCCCATTGCACCAACATCACAAGTCCCATCTCCATATTAACTAAAACGTGGTTTCTAGTAAACTTGTATGTTCTCATACAGACATGACAGAGAAAAAGATATCACCTGAAGCTCTGGCGGAAGATATCTGTAAACATCATAAATCTGATCCTTAAATCCTCTGCTCAACATTTCATCAGATTCATCCTATTAAACACAGAGACCGAGTTTAAGGAGCACATAGACCTAATTAATTGTGACATAGAGAGTGGTATAAAATCTGAATTTCAAAAGCACATCTGAATTTCAAAAGCACAAGCCATGCACACATTGTACGAAGTGATCAAATGTGAAAAGAAAATGAAACGCACCAGAATTAATAATTTGATTGCTCTAGTTCGTAAAGTTCTCCTCTTGATCATATCACAGACCCTTCCAGGAGTGCCTGACACCACATGAACTCCATGTTCTAGTTTCCTTATATCCTCACCTACGCTTTTTCCTCCGATGCAAGCATGAGCTTGTACATTTATGTAATCACCAATCGCCAATATAGTTTTCTCAGTCTGGGTAGCCAACTCCCTTGTAGGTGACAATATCAAGGCTTGCACTCTAGGGGTAAAGGGGGTGAAACAAGTGTGTTAGAAAATAGAAGATGAGTTACATTTATTTGCCAATTAAAAGCTACAGCAGTACATAAAGAACCAATAAAGAAAAGACAATAGTTATAAGCTGTGCCTGATCAGCTCGTCACTTCAAATCTAAGAAACCAAAAGACCCACATTTATGATTGCTCTCCAACTGATCAAAAAAAGCTGTCCATCGACTCAACTCGAAATGGTAAATTGTTTTCTTTTCCAAACATGAAACCAAAGTAACGCAATTCGTTAAAATTAAGACAAATGAATTATAAAGCATGCTAGACTAATATCATTGAGTAGAGAAACAAAAGATTTAGCAATCAAGGTGATAAGGGGAAATCTGTTTAAGCTTGTAAAAGTTAAGTCCTCAATGTTTTGCCAAGAAGATTGTTTAATTCTGAATATTAACTAACATAAAGCATAAAGCCAAAGTAAGAACAATATACTTCCATTTATTTAACCAAACCACTATTAACTCTGAATGGTAAGCGTCACAGCTATAACCAACATAAAGAAACACGAAAAAATAAAGGGCACAATAGTTAAAAGCAGAGCCAGTTGATGAGTTGATCATTCAACTCAAGTATACCAAAAGACCGACGTTTATGATTTGATCTCCAAATGACTGAAAGCTGATTCTAGGCTAGACTTGGAAAAGGTAAGTTGCTTCCTTCCCAAAATACAAAACCAAATTAATTCAATTGGTTAAGACACATGAATATGAATTTATGCTGATACGATTGAGTAGAGGAACAAAAGATTTAGCAATCAAATGCCAATGACACTTAATTGTAAATAACCCTACCGGAGTTATCTGAAACTAAGAACTGATATTCCAATGCAAGCTAAAAAAGAATTCAAACATAGTGCACAAACAAAATAATATACACAAAATCCCCAAAACTTCACGTAAATAGATAAAGCGAAAAAGCAAACCACTGAAACTAATATCACACCAAACAACCAATTTCACAAAAAAACGAAATTCACAAAAAACACCCAACACCACAAACGAGAATCAATCACAAACCAAACAAAAACAAAAACAAAAAAGCACAAAAACCATACTCTGAGGACTTAGTATCGACAATCTGGCAAACAGTGAGGGCAATCATAGAAGTCTTGCCGGTACCAGACTGCGCCTGAGCAATAACATCACGACCGGAGATAATCGGAAGCACAGCGCGCTGCTGAATAGCGGAAGGTTTCTCGAAGCCGTAGTTGTAGATACCTCTCAATAGATCGTCCTTTATCCCCATCTCGTCGAAGCTCATTATTGGCTCCACGCCTTTCGACGTCTCGAAAACGAGCTTAGCGTCGTCTTCTTCCATCGCTCTCCGCCCTGCGCCGGCCCTCTGAAATCCGCTCGCCGCCGCCATGATATTCAGCGCCGGAAGGAGAATAATCTAAAGATTTATCTTGGCCAAAAGCGGGAGAAAAGGAGAAAAAGCCCTAGCTAACGTTTTTTGCCCCCAAATACTTTGAGATATATATTATGTTGAACCTTCTTTTAATTTTTTTATTTTCTTTTCTTTGATAATTAATTTATTTAATAAAGGATAAAATTATTTTATTTTTTATGACTTGCACTTTTCAGAATCATATATGACTCAATTAGTTTGTTATATTTATTTTTCTATTTCCTTATAAGCTAGTTTGTTTTCTGCCAATTATAAGTACATGCCTGTAAATTATAAGTTAAATAATTGCATAATTATTAATCATTATGTAGTTAATAACTAATAATCAACCAATAAGTCGATATTTAATAAGTACATGACTTCTCGATTTTGACCGTGGATTGTCTGAATTGCACATAATTAGTACACGTCGAGACGTCGAAAAAAAAATGTATTTTTCGTCTTATAACGTATCTATAATCCATCATTATGAATTTTCCGTATTTAATAATATAAGTTTCAAAATATTTTAGACTGAGACACATTTAGTCTAAATGACGAATGTATTTTAAAAAATTCAACATTCAACTTCGTTAGTAAACAATTTTATTGGCTTGTTTTGGAAAAAATCATATGATAACATCCTCACACATAAATTATATTAAATATCACGTATTTTTATGCAAAATCATTTTCCGTTTGTGCCTAAAATCTATTTTAAAAATCCGATCAAAAATCAATATCTCTTCTCCTTAAAAATCCAGTCAAAATTAAATAAATAGCATTGTAAATATTACAATGAGTTAATTTATATTAGTACATCTGCAATATTTATCATAAGCAAAATTGTCAAAAGCTTTATTATAAATTTCTATGATTTATTTAAAATTGAAATCCAAATCAACTGATTATCATTTTGAGTCAACATGCAAGTAAAATTGCAATACTAACAAAAAAAAATATTATATATATTAGTCATGAATTTATGTAGTCCGATTATTAGATATTAAATTAAATTTTTATTCACATTTTCTTAAAACATACTAGGACTACGCTTCAATCACAAAGGCTAAATAGCCTACTTTGAAAGCAATCAAAATATGTCTTTTTGACACTAATAAATCAAAATACAAATGCCCACTCCAATATTCAGTCTTTGAATTTACAATTGAGTGTTTGAGCTATATATATACAAATATATAATATGAATCATATCATATTTGTATCAAACATGCTAAAAGTTACACAATATAGTCATTAGTCTATAAGAAATGATTTGTATGTGAGTAAATTATTTTTACCTTGCTCATAGGGAGTAATTCCTATGAACGGTTATTTTCTTTGTAATTATTTTCTTTCTTTAAAAAATTGTCTTCCCTACAAAACTACGATAATTTTGCGTAGCTTTTCAATTTTGATAAACTCTTACCATTCGTCTAATTAACGTTTTCAACTTCAATCTAACCATATGGTCTAAAAAAAATTCTCCAAGATATATACTATTTCTTATTTTAAAATATTATTATTATTATTATTATACTTTGTTAAAAAACCATCAAATATAGACCAAAGTTTTTTTAAAAAAATCTGAAATTTTAAATATTATTATTTAATTTTTGAATTGTAATTCTGGGATTGATTAGAATTTTATTTAATATATAATAGATATTCGGGTAATAAAATTTGAATAGAAATAAGTCACTTCGCTAACTATTCATTTTAAAGAAGTGTATAGTATAAGAAGTTAATTAAATAGGCTTTTTTGTCTAGCAATTTATTTGACTAAAAACACTTGTTTGATTGCCAATTTTAAAAGATCATTGTTATAAATGAGATTATTAATTGAGAAGTAGATCCAAATGAATAAGATTTTTTTTGCAAATTCTAAATTCTTAAACTTCATTCAGAGACCACTACAATAAGTAATATTGGGATAGATAATAAACTTCACTATTTTGTAAAACAATATTAATAATTAGTTTTGAAGAAGTGGTAATGGAAGTAGAATTTATCATCTCAATATATAATTAAAAAATACTTTAAAAACTTGATTTCATTGCATTATAACTATAAATTTAGTCCATACTTTTTAATGAAATGAAGAATGCAATTAATCTAAATATATTTAGGTGTTATTCTTATAATAATTATTTTAAATATCAATTTTATGTTTGTTATCTAATATTTAGAGAAAAAAATAGAGAAAAGTGAAAGAGTGCAGTGGTACGACACCGTACCAGACACACACACTCTCTCTCTTATTATGGTTATACTTTTTAAGAGTGGCCAATACATCCCACTGTAGCATCATGGAGATTAAATGACAGCTCACATAAATGCCAAAAAAAAAGGACTTTTTTGTATCATAAATTTATAACATAGTCAAATTTTAGTTTAAATCTTATTCATTTTATAGTTTTTACATTACTTTTGAGGATTTTTAAAATGCTCAATATTTAATCTAAATTAAAATATTTTATGCAAATTTTAATAGTTAATTCATTTAGTCAATATTTAGCTTAACTTTTTAAAAAGCTTTGTAATTGTAATACGTCATATTTAGTGAAATAATAGTGACATTGAATAGAATTGATGCATCCAAACATGACATTCTTTTGAAAATCTAGATCAAACATTTGATTAACAAAATTAATAGTTAAGTTTTGAGTAAAAAATTTGGCTATCAATTGATATGAGATATTTTAAAACTTGTGAAATTTACTAAAAATAAAATAAAATGTCAACATTAATATTTTTTAGGGATGGCAATGGGGCCGGGTAATTTAAATACCCGTATTGGACCCGTCTCGATGGGGCCGGGTCCGGGTCCAAAAAAATGAGTCCGAGTTCGAGGCTGGGTATCAAAAATTAAGACCCGGCCGGGTCCGGGGCCAACATATACCCGTCCCGAACCCGGACCCGGACTCGCCCCATTAACATATAATTTATATATTTTATATATTTTTTTATTATAATATAATAAAATTATAAAATCAATAAGAATTAAAGATTTGATGCTTGTCCTTAGATGAGGACATGAGGAGGAAGATGAAGAAATTATTATTGAGGCCTCCTAGTTGTTTTATTAAATTGATATTTATTTGGTATTTGATTTGTTTTCAAATTTGGACTTTGGAGAAAATTTGAATTATTTTACCTATTTTGATTTGTCTTATTTGTGAATGAATTAAGTATGTTGAATGTTTTTTTATGTATTTTAGTTTATATTGGTTTTGTATTATTTATATTAGTTTTAAGTATATTTTTGATAAAAATTGAAAAAAGTCAAATTTGAACCGGGTCCATCGGGTAGGACCCGGACTCGCCAGGTACCCGCCGGGTCCAGGGCGGGACCGGGTATTACTGGGTCTGGGGCAGGTCCAGGTCCTAAAAATTTTGACAGGGACGGATTTCGAGTCCAGCATTACCCGCCCCAGACCCGCCCCATTGCCATCCCTAATATTTTTCAAAGAACATACCAAGAAGTACATACTACTGTCTCACAAAAGCTAAACAACTCATATATTCTTCAGTATGCGACAATATCAACCAATCAAATATTAATATGATAAATTGGGAATTGAGTGCTTTTTACACTAATAAATCAGAACATTAAATGCCCATTCAAGCCAATAAAAGTCCCTTTGTATAAAACATGGAATATTTCATAAACACCTTCATAGATATTTTGTTCATGTGAAATTTGATATAAAAAAAAAAAAACTAGGTTTTGATCGAGATTCATTTAAAAAAAAACAACTATTTTATATTTTGGTTTATTTAAAAAAAATTACACACTCAGACTCCACTTTATATAATGTACGTATATAATATATACGTATATAATATACGTACATAATAAAACCCACACTCTTCTCCTGAAGTTATTTTTCATCCACACTACTCTGGAAATTCTTGCTTATCCCACACGATTCTTCCTCATGCCAGTTATCGCCATTAGCGACTGTACTCATCTAGGCTAGGGTTTCTATCGGGCGCGGATTTCTAGAGATTTCGAATCGGCAGGTCCTTCGTTTTTCCTGAATAAACCCTAACATTTTCTTTATGAGAAACCCTAAGATTTTCAATTTCTTGCAGGAAAATTCCTATTTCTCTCTTTCAACACAATGGCTTTGAGTCCCAACCGTACGAGTTCATTTCATTTGATTCTGATTGCGGTCGATTCATCAGTCTGTATCCAAATTTATCGAAAGTTCAGCAACCTTAGAAGAGGTAATTTTTTTGACTCTTCTTTTTATTGCTTTTTCTTAAATCATTGAGTCTTGGAACCAGTGGCGGAGCTAGGGGGCCGCCCCCCAATTTTTAAATTTTTAATTTTTTTTTATATGTGTATTTTTGAAAAAATTTAACATTTCGCCCCCCTTCGATTCCTGGCTCCGCCACAGCTTGGAACACACTCTTCTCTCTCGATATATATATATATATAATATGTGTATGTATATATCTCCAACTTCTCTTTATTCTTTGTATGCATTTGCAACAGTTTAGTTTTTGACTCGGTTTCAGTTGCGTTTTGATTCTTCAGGTTTTAACTTTCAAGGTTTTTGGAAAGTGATATTAATCAAAAAAGGATTGGGGCAGTGTGTGTCTAATGGGCCGTAACGGGCCAGCTGAATTTGGCCCGTTATGGCCCATTTACATAAGGGCTTAAATAAGTCAGGCCTAAAGAGGCCAGGCCTGCCTTTTAGGCCTGACTCATTTTTCATTTTCAAATTTTTTTAAAAAAATTAAATTGTTTTGATTATAATTTAATTAATACAGAAAAATAAATAGTGGGTACGTGAATTTGAACACTTGACATTGAATTCCACAAATTAGTATTTCTTTTTTAAACTTTGGTTTGAAATAAAAAACATATAATTGCAGCGGGCTAAATCGTCCCATGAGCCATAACCGGCCGGGCTAATTCTTAACAATTTTATTCAAGCAACTGACAATAAAATTTTGTATGCACTATGAGAATGAGACTCAGTTTTTTTTTTTCTTTTTTTTTTTTTTTCTGTTTTTTATTTTAGCTTTTGAATAAATATGCACTTCATTGAGCAAACCTGAAATCATACATATATGCATATCTACATGAATAAGTAGTAGGCTCTGAGATTATTTTGCAATTTTTTTTTATAAACAAATAGGGTGTTCGGGATTAATCATGCACTTCATTGAGCATGAATAAATCATCCTTGCTCATAAAGGAAATCGTCTTTGATAATCCTTTTACAATTACCCTTTTCATAAATAGATGAAATTCTTACAAAACTATTATTGTTCAGAATGAAAGCAATAAATATTTCACATTGCTAAATATATCTCAGAATTTAATTGATATTCAAATATACATGTTATTTGTTATCATTCACAACTTTTATTTAGATAGATAGATTCAAAGTATAAACTCTTTTTTTATGAATAGTCATGTATTGCTTATTTTGTACTTAGATTTTACCTTGTTTTGATACATGTAAACATAAAGTTGATCGATTTGAGACTGCGGAAGATGCTTTCCAGGCTTTTCACCATTTCCCCCAAAATGTAATTACTTCTATCTTATACTTTCATTTGTGTTTAATATATTTTAATTAAAAAATACTGACAATTAAAAATGTGTTAATTTATTATAGGACATGAGTATGAAGAGAATAGTGTTGGGGCACAATATGACAGAGACGACCGCATATGAAACATTTATTAAATTGAAGGTAAGTAATAATTAGGGGTGTTTAAAATCAATCGAATCGACCGAACCGAAAATCAAAAATTTGGTTCGGTTTTCGATTTTTATTTTTTTTAAATTTTGATTTTCGGTTCAGTTTTGATTTTTAGGCGCGGTTAACCGAAAATCTAAATATATAATATATATTAATTATTATTTTAATATATATAATTAATAGGTATTATATATTAATAAAAATTAAAAATATATATAAAAGAGTAGGTTGAAAATCGAAATTACAAAAAAATTGAAAAATCGAACCGAATCACAATATTTTTCCTATTTTTTTCCCGAAATTCGGTTATTTCGGTTAAAAACCATACCAAACCGAACTAGTTTGGTTAAAAACCAAACTGAACCGAAATTTCGGAAAATCGAAGTTTCGGTTCGGTTTTCGATCGAACCGATGCACACTCCTATTAATAATATAATTTTAATATCAATTTGATTTTATTATTTTATAAAAAATTCTACAATTAATTTTATTTATTTAATTAATTATTTCAAGCAGGCAATACCATATACAATGAATGTACCGGTCACGATAGTGGCATATCAGAACGCTCTTATTTCACAAGAGAGGTAATCTATTTACATTTATTTTTAATTTTTAATTTAAATCACAATTATTTATTATTTATATGTAATATTATAAATATTAAATCTTAGTAATGGTTTCAAAATTAATAAATAGGTACGTAGGTTCTGAAATATTCATCGTGGGAAGGTCTTCTCAAGGTAAGTTCATTTTGCAACTTGATTTTAATTATTCATAGATCAATTTTAATCTGTGTAGTTTTATTATTTAATCGAATTATTGCATATGCTATGTAAGTAAAACTAAATAATTAAGAAAAATTTAAGAAATTTGATATGAGAATTTACTAGCGTGTAGCCCATTCTATGCTCGATAAAATATTAGGTTATAAATAAAAAAATGCTTAGTGCAAGGGTAAATGAAATTGATGTTTCATTACAATATCATACTATACAAATGAGTTAAACATAATATATATATATATATATATATATATATATATTATAGTTCTATAGAAGGTGAATGTGATAGAAGGAACGAACAATTGAAAAATCATATATTTTTTGGATTAAATTATTTTCTATTCTTATAGAAAAATTTATAAGCCAAAAGAAAGGTTGAATAGATATTTAACAATTAACACATATTCAACTAACTATGCATTCAAATTAACTCAACGGATATGGTTGATTACTTTAGGGGTTAGCTATTATTCTTTAACTAAAAACTGCACATTTTTCAAAATGAAATCTTTATGCGAATTTTAAGTTGATACAATACATTAATTCAAGAAGTTTATATTTAATCAAATTTTTTATTATCTAATTTCCTTTTGTGAATTGAGATGTTAAACTAAATAAGTTGCATTGATTTTTTTCTTATTTAACATTAAAGAATGCTATTGAGAGAAAATTAGAATATTAGTCATGTACTTATATGAGCTAGTGAAATTGGTCTCATTTTCTAATTTGGTAGACTTGGTCTTGTAAATATTAAACTCATTAATTAAGTCCAAATTTCGCCATAATGTAAAATTTTTGCTATTTGGGAGGTTTAAGCAAATTCCAGCCTATTTGAAGTTATAAATTGTTCCTCAATTGGTGAGTTCTTCAATAAATATATGATCAAATTTCTTCGTTAAAAAATAGATGGACAAAGTTTGTCATCTCAATACGTACGTGACTAATTTTGCTTACATAGTTTATCAGTCATAAAAATACTTATCTCTAATTTAGCCCAAAAATACTAATCCTTAATTGTTGGAATTCTTTTTGAAAGAAAAATTGATAGAATATATTATATATCAATAATAGTTTTAAATGCAGAATCTTTTCTAAAAGATTGATAATAGTTTTCTGTGTTATTGCTTTTAAGGGTGAAAGTGGTATATATTGTATACACAAAATGAAATTTCCTCATAGTGTCATTTAAAAAGGGTGTAAATGGTGTATATATTAAGGATACTAATAATTAAATTTTACTCATTAAAATATTTATCTCATCAAACAATATTTGACGCTATTAAAAATTACGTCAGTAAATTGTCATAATTTAACCATAAAATTATAACAAAAAAGTTCAAGATTGAAAAAATCACAATCGATCATTAACTTAGAAGTAGCTCATATATATATTATATATATATATATATTAATGGAGCTTACTATTGGTTTGTTTATTTTATCTTTTATACTTGGGGCTTTAGAGTAATCCATAGAGATTATAAGTGAAAATTGAAGGGTATTTTAGTGTTTTATAAGTAAAAATATTGAAAAAAATACAAAGGTGAGATCTAAAGTTGAGGCGTCTAGATGCCAAACATCTAAAGTTTAGGGGAGGTGATACAATTATCCCCTTAATCATTCATAAATTACGTTTCCTAACAAATATATATAAATTCAGATTTTGACTTAATTACGTAGTCAACCAAATTGATTGTAATTATGTTTTCTAACTAACAAATATAAATTCAAAATTTTAACTTAATACATAGTCAACCAAATTGACCAATGAATTTTTTTAACAATTAAAATAAATCAAAATTCTAGAAAATAAGAATTGAGATTAAAATTTAAATGGGTCCCACACCATTTTGCTATAATATATATAATAGATTATAGGTTATTTTTCCTAAATAGTTTATAATTTGCGTAACAGTTACAGTACCTCAACAAGAACAAGAACCAACACAACAACTCATAAGACGAAAGAGGCAAATCTTAGACAAGGAAGGGTCAATGATACTAGATCGAACACATAAATTTGGTATCTACCAGATACTCATTCTCACGGCGATGTATATTGCAAGGTCAATTAAAGATGTAGATGATTGCCGTCCTTTCCGCAAACCATTCTTCTTCTGCTTGATTTTGGTGATCATGATGATGCTTAGTTTGGTTAGTTCCGCATTCAAGTATAAGAAATTGTTAGATGCGTTAGATAAATTTGAGAACAAAACCCCGGCTAGATGGAGGTTTATACTTTTTAGGATAATTTTCCCTATTGTCGCTTTACTTGTTATAGGCGGCAATATATTACTTGCAGTTTATATTCCATGTGAGAACATGTAAGAACTGCATCAATGAGTTGTGAACTTGTGATTGTTTTTCAGTTTCGACCTTTTAGATCCATCTATTATAATGTAATAATGTCCCTTGCCACTCGAGATCATCGCATTTGGTCCATACTTTAGTACTATTGTTGATTTGATTGAAAAGGATCCAAGCCCTCTTTAGCTTTTCATTTTTTATTTTTATTTTTTTTTGAAGTTAGGATAGTATGGAATGGATTAATTGAGGTGTTTTTAGGAGGTTTGGAACTTTTTCTTTTTTTAATTTGACCCAAAATAAGTGAAATGAGACCTAAGAGGGATCCATTCAGGGCCCGTCTTCAGCATAAAATCAACAAGACCACAAACCAATAAAATTTAAACCCAATTGAAAAATATTCTCACTCAATCCAAGCCCAGGACCAAGCCCGTTAAATGAGATTAGACCCATGGCCCATAACTTGCAGTAATTGGACCAAGAAAACAAGAGTTCCAAAGGCCCATTAAATACTCAAATCGAGTTTGGACTTTTCCTTTTTCTTGGATTTAGATGGTAATGCATTTTCAAATTTTAGTTAATTATTTTGATTAAGTAATTGATGGATGATATTGGACATTGAAAATGACATTAGGGAACTCTAAATTTGCATTAGTTATCTATTATTAGTATAATTTGTCTTTCATTCATTATTATGTCAAATTTTCAACTGTGGCGGTTGGAAGTTCCGAAATTGGCATACCTTATCGATTAGATTAAAATTTAAAACAATACCAAAAAATACGGAGATGATTCCTTGTCAAAGTTCTTCGTTTTTCCATTTCAACGATTTTATCGATCATAAAATAGGATTGATAATTCTTATGATACTTAAGTTAGGTCAACTTTTGATGGCCTCAAGAAGTTCGTTTCTTTTTCTTTTTTTTTTTTATTGTGTTTGGTGCTTCGTTTGATATATATTATCATTTGATCGTGGGTTTTATTTGAAAAAGAAAAAAAAGTAATTAAATAATTATTTATTTCGTTTAGTAAGCAATGGATAAGAAAATCCACATACCTTTACAATGGATAGAGGAAAAAAAGACATTAGACACTCAAAATTTCACTATTTTTCATTAGTATAATTTGTCTTTTATTAAGTATGACACTTTTTTTAATTTTGCAGTCGGAAATTTGGCATCCCTATCCAATGAAATAGTTTCCACCCAAGAAATAGTACCATGAGATTATTCCTTGTGGATTATTAGTGAACTGTGAATATATGAGTCATCACAACAAAACCACCTAATTATCATCTAGATTTGTTACTTGGTACTCACAAATTCAAGTTGTGTATAAGTCGCTTGTGATTTACGTAATTAAGTTCAATATATTTAATTCAAATTGCACCAAAAGCATGAGTATTATTAGTTATTTGCTTCATGCGAATAATAATATTTTATTTCATTTCTTTGATTGTACACATTTTAGTTATTTTTTAGTTGGTATTATGACTTCATGAGTAATCACAACGAAATGCCAAACTAATTATCTTCTAAATCTGTGAACATAGTGTGCCCGTCTTGTAACATATCCATCATTATGAACTTTCCATAAGTAAATATGTAATAACATAAGTTTCAAAATGTTTCAGATTGAGACACATTTAGTCTCAATCGAAATATATTTTAAAAAATTTAACACTAAATCTTGTTAGTAAACAATTTGACCATCTTATTTTGAAAAAAAAAACATATAATAATATTCTCACACATAAATTATATTAAATATCATGTGTTTTTACGTAGACTCATGTTCTGTTTATGCATAAAATCTCTTAAAAATCCAGTCAAAATTAAAATCACTCAAAAATCAAAATCTCCTACAAATCCAATCAAAAATCAAAATCACACCACAAATCATTAAATTTTTTAATAAAAAATTTAAATAAAACTAAATATAAAATATTTTGAAAATTATAAAATATAAACGAATTATCAGAATTGATTCAACTAGAGGTAAGTGATGGAGATCAAAAGTCTCAATTTCCTTGAGATGTTAAAACATTGGAGAGAGGTGATTAGTCCATTTTGAGACATAAGAGTTCGGAATCCATCACCTTTTTTTACCCAACACCATTTTCCATCCCAAATTTTCTATTCTAAAATTGTATAAATCATTTTCTTTTATTTTTTTGGTCAAAATGAGCCCATCATATTTGCTAAGAATATCAAATGGGCCATAAATAGGCCCTCTGAATTTGGCCCATTTATATAAGGGCTTTAAAATAAAAAATAGTAAATATTTTGTAGAATTCCTTTTAGACCATGGTTAGATTGGGGTTGAAAGCGTGGAATTAAACAAAATGGTAAGAGTTTATCAAAATTGACCTAAATTGAAATTTGAAAAGCTACTCGAAATTATAGAAGTTTTGTAGGGAGGACAATATTTTAAAGAACGAAAAATTAAGATGAAGAAAATAATCGTTCTTAGGAATTCCTCCCCATAAGCAATTTGAAATAAATTTACTCACATAAAAAACATTTCTTATAGGATATAGTAACCAAGAAAATTTAATATTAAGAGTAATGCTAATCTCACACAAATACGTGAGATTAGGCTTTGACAGCCGGTAATATTAGAAAAAAATGCTTTTGTCCAATAATTTATTTTACTAAAAGCACTTATTTGAATGCCGATTTTAAAAGATCATTATTATACATGGGATTATTAATTGAGAAGTAGATCAAATGAATAAGAAAAAAAATTCAAAACTTCATTTGGATACCAATACGATAAGTAATATTGGCATGAACAATGAACAAAGCAATATTTATAATTATTTTTGATGAAGTTGTTATGAAATTATAGTTTATCATCTCACTATATAATAAAAGAAATATTATAAAAAAACTTGATTTCATTGTATTATAACTATAAGTGTACACTGTACTTTTTTTTTAATGAAATGAAGGATACAAGTAATCTAAATATTTTTAGGTGTTATTCTTATAAAGAGAGGGAAAAGTGAGAGAGTGGAGACACAATTGGATGATAACTAGATAAATGTCAAAATAAAAAGGACTTTTTTGTATTCATATTTTAGTGTTAATCTTATTCATTATGCAGTTTTTACATTATTTTTGAGAATTTTCAAATGTTTTATATTTAATCTAAATTAAAATGTTTATACAAAATTAATAATTAAATTTTGAATTAAATTATTGGATATCAATTAATATGAGATATTTTAAAATTTGTGAAATTTACTAAAATGTCAAAATTGAACTCTGATAAAATTTATAACAAATTTCCTATCAAAAAAGGTAATATCTTTTTGGTCATAACTAAAAGGCAAGCTAACCATATTACTAATATAGAAAAGCTTGACAAAAGTTTGTTATTTATATTATTCACTAAAGTATGTATATGGTTCGATTATTAAATATTTCATGTTTAGATAGTATTTTGGTATTAAATATTATATTATAATTTTTCATTAATATTTTTCAAACAACATGTTTTTAGTATGTCACTAGTCATGCTCTTAGTATGATCTTTGAAAAATATCAGCAATAATCCCAAATCAATGGAAAACAAACAAAGAGATAGTCTGTCCTTTGATCCCGTGACTCATAGTACGGAATCCAATCCTACGGATGGGATTCGGTGTCAGTGAGATGATTCTAAGTTTTTAACATAAGGACAAAATGCTATACTATTATTATATATTTATTATACATATTGTTCATAGACTAATTTTGACATTGATAAAATAATTATTATTTTATGGTAATTTTGAATTTTTTAATTCCTAAAAGAATGTTAATGGTTAATTAATGTTTATATGTGATGTGTATAAATTTCAGAAATTATTTCGAATAAACCCGCCCATTAATATGGCAATTCTATTAAGTAATATATATATATCATATATGATATTTTGTATAGTATATTGTATAAAATTTGTGTAGGGTTTCAGTGGCCACATTTCCAATAAGTACCACCATCATTTTATCACAAAAGGAGTAGAACAAAATCCTGCTACTTTGAAAGCAATGGCAGTACATTCCTTACTTAAACAATAATAAATTAAATACATTAAATGGGAGTCTGAATTTGCTTGAAATATATGATTATGTCCTGAATTTCAAAAATGTCCACGTATTCAAGAAGTTCCACTATATATATATATTATTATACATACAAAATTGATTGAGATCTTGAAATATTTGGAAAATTCTATTGCCCACCACATATTTATGGGGTGGTGGGTGATTCACACATGGGTGGGTGTAGGTCAAAACCCATCCACATGTGGTGTATATGATTGGGACCCTTGGTCCTCATATTTCGTACTCCAAATCAGAATATATATCCAAATCAGAATACCCAAATCATAATATTATATCTCCAAGTCAGAATACAAAATCAGAATATGTGCTTTGGTACGATTCATGAGTACGAAGTTTTATGGTCCCAAGTTTTGATAGAGACTTAAACAACAATTTCTCAATTCATACAAATGAAAATTAATTTTGTCCTAATTATCTATTCCATAGACTTGTCCTTTACACGGGTCTTAACAAAACAACATGCCTAAAATTTTATTAAAATAAATGACAATATTACTTTTACTCCCTTAATTTTATATTTTCAATTTTACTCACAAATGTTAGGGTAATTATAATGAATAATTGGTTGAATTGGTTATGTGAATTATTATTATTATTATTATTTTGAATTTTCCGTTTACAAAAATGAAGGAGAGTTTTCAATAGGTTACCTACTTACCATGTAGAATTATTGATAGTATTGATTCAAATCAATTAATTGCATTATATAAGATTATATGTGTAATATATAACTATTATGTGTTTAATTTTTGAATAGATAATAAGATATACATAGCTCCTATGTGGTTTATACGTACTATGCAATGATATTTAAACAACTATAGCAGGTTGATAGAATTAATTTGATTTAGAGAGTTAGTTTAACGTTCTTTTGTAAATATCTATTATTCGAAGAATATTAGACTGACTTATAAAATTAGTATAATTTTTAAAAGTAAAAAAAGTGAGAAATGTTACAAGTGATCAATTGCACAAAAAATAAATTATAGAATAATACAATTTCTAATGGTTAATTAATTGTATTTTTCTTAATATGTTGGTCAAGTCACTAAGTCACGTGTGGCATTGTACCACATAGGCTGGTCCAATCATAGCGTATAAGCAGATAATACTCATAATAGGACAAATTAGACAACGACTGATACAGATACTCCCACGTCACGCGGATTCAGTTGATGATATGTAACCATGACTGGACCACTCATTCTGAATCAACTTAATGACCTGGGTCCACATTCCTCATTTGAATGGGTGGGGCCCATAAGTGGCAATACTCGTAATTAAGAGAAAGGTACAGGTCAAAATGGTAAAGATTGAACATGCTGGGCTGAAGTGGGGCCATCACTGTTGCTTGCCTCTGAGTAGCCAACCAATGGCATGCCGACAACAATATTATTGTGTCCTTTTTTGGCTTCGTTTTCATTAATCATTATTTTTTTTTAATTTTCAACCATAATAAAACAACCACGTATCTTTTTCTTCATTTTTTTTTATTTTTTATTTTCATTTACAATTATACTTATTATTTATTTTAAGAAAGTCCAAACTAAAGAAAGTCCAATTGATGTATAGGCCTCGGCCCATGGCAGAAAATCTCGGCAGCATTATAGTTATTAATATGTCTAGGGACCTGTTTGCAATTGATAACTAGTTGAGATGTAAAAGATAGGTTTCTAGGGTTTGAGTTCATTCTTTGTATACATTTTTTTTCTTTAGAGCTCATTTTATTTCTCGAGAATCTTCTCATATTTCAATAGTAAGACAGATTAGTTCTCAGCAAGATTGTTTTCTGTGTAATATATAGCTATTTTGTGTCTTCAATTCCTAATAAGATATATTCATAATTTCATAGCGCCTATGTTGAAGAGATAAAAGAAGTCCAACAAAACTACAATCCTCAATCTGGTGGACCAATTAAATGAGGCCCATCAAACTGCAGCCCATCTCCTACAAGGCTTAGAGGCTGATTTAATAGGGACTAAGAAATAGAGGGACTTAGATGCAAATATTCTTTTGGGTTCCTACTATATAAATTTATTGTTAAAGAGATGTGGGATTCATTCCAAGTTTTCTCATTTTTTTCCTCTAACGCCAGCTTAAACTCTCTCTCCAAAAGTGTTCTTTATTTCTTTTGTTCTTCATCACAGCCTGCTAGACATTCAATAGAATTCTTTGTTCCTTTATTCTTGAAGAAGGAATTTAGCATGGCATCAACAGCCTAAGAGTTCTTGCTTGGTCTACACGGATATTGAGTTCCGGTTTGTTGTTTGATCGTGTTTGTTTTTTCAGATCTGGTACTCTCTTTAACAGATCGGGTATATTGTTTACGATTTGCCTCGATCTGCGTCGGTTTGTACCAGCTCCATACGATTCTCAGTCAGAATCAACACTATTGACTGTTTCGTCAGTCTTACTTGTATCGAACCATTTTATCGGTTCTTTTTATTTTTTTTGTATTCTTTTTCCGTTTCTTCGCACATTCACATTGTTTCCTGTTTTTTCAGGACTGGTCTACATTGGACGGGAATCCTTGCCTCTCTTCCGCTCCTTTTGATACTAAAATACAGTGGTATAACAGTTCCTTTTTTAATCTGTGTTTTCTTGTGGTATTGTGTGGTTATTATTTGTTTATTCTGTGTTTAAAATTATTTACTAGTTGTCCAATACAAAAGAAAACAAAAATAATGAGAGCCAAACTTTTGTTTACAATCTAGATGAAATGTAAATGAAAAAATTATAAAAACCAACAAGATCTCCCTATGCTATTTCCAAAACGCAAGAACTATTGCATATAGAGATAGAATACAAATATATAAAGCTATTTTATTTATAGATTGTAAAGAGAAATTATAAAAGTCTTTCTTTATTTATAGGATTTGTTAATTTTTATATCATAATTAAATAATAATGTATTTTATTTTAGTTTAAGGTAAAATACAATTAACAATATAGTAAGTAAGAAATTGATAATAAAAGATAAAAGTTCAAATTGATACATCAACTTTATAAATCTAAGCAAATAATACATAGAAAAGGTAAATTTGAATAACTTTTAGACTTATTGGGTTAGTTAAATTTGAATAACTTTTAGACTTGTTGAGTTAAAAAGTGTTATTATTGTAGTTTTGAGTTTGTTTAATTATATTTGATAGAATATATATTGATTAATAATTAAATGATATATATAAAATCAAGTTGGAATGGAAAATAATACCCTAAAGTTGAGTATCTTGGAACATTGATACCTATTTATTAACTTTTATTAGTTATTAGGAATTAGTATTCATAATATTAAAAAAAAAAGGTAATAGTGCACCTCGTCATTTGACTATTGTTATGACAGTACTCTAAACTAAGTAAAAAAAAAAGTTTTTCTTTCTTTCATCTTATGCTGAAATTCATTTGACTCTTTTTTTTTTATGTCTTGTTAATGTGTAAATTGAAATATAAACATTATATAGAAGATGTAGCAATCACACCTAATAATAAAAAGACAATATACAACAAATATAGAAATTAACAACAGTCATATCTAATTATCTAAACAATATTTTTGCTTACTATATGGAATGTTAAAGAAAATTTGATGTTACATCCAATTAAAGTTAAAGTTAAAACAAGAAATAATATGTAAAATATATATCTATATCTCTGAAATATATAGAATCTATTTTCGTTATCTATTTCACATATAGAATATTATTTAGAATCTTCCGTCTCTCTTGATTTTCTTGAACAAATAACTTAGCAGCTAATTGATTTAAGCATTGAAAATAGTGGCACACCGAATAATCTAATATATATATATATGCCTACAAAAAAAATTGAGATAAAGGTAATTGACACCTGGTAAAGGTCTTTACCATGTGCCCTTTGCTGGAGTCTCGACTTTTTTTGTGATCACATACAAGTTTATGTTAGGTTGTTCGGGTATAATTATTTACAGTGCTTAGATAAATTAGCTGCAATCATGGTTCAAAGTTTCGTTTTGAAGGTGAGTTTCGGATAATAAAATATTGGAAACATTTCGGAAACGTTTCGGAAACGTATCGAAAACGTATCGAAATTACTATTATAAATTTACAAAATATTATAAAGTAAATTTAGCTTCCTATAAATTTAGTGCTTCAATTTCTCTGCAACAGAGAACTTTATAGAGGCAATTTTGTTTTAATTTTATTTAGGATTTAAGAGTCTAATTTTGATTCAAATTATATTTCATAAGTTTAACAATCTATAAAAAAAATTAATTCCTTTTTTTTCCTGATTTTTTGGGATTGTTTATAATAGTTTCTAGGAAACTCTAAGTTTCCATGGAAAATATGGAAACTCTGTGAGTTTCTTAGGAAACCAAGTAATTTCGAAAATGTTGAATGATTTTTTTTCCATTACTTGTAAAATTGAAACGTTTCGGCTGTTTCGTCGGAAACGTTTAGAAACTTTGAACCATGGCTGCAATGTTACCTGTTAAAAAAACCCAGAAACTCAGGAGAGATGGAGATGTCTAAATAATGGATTCCGACCTAGGGATATGTTTCACATTTCACAGATCTAAGTATATATTTTACATATTATTTTTTATTAACGCTTTAGTTAGTATTAAATATAATATATGATTTTTTTTAAACATTTAATGTATAAAATTAATATTAGTTGTTTCGATAAATGATTAAGTAATATGTTGTTAAGTTAAATATTTGTTGTATACTGTGAGGCGTGATTGTTTTTTCTATAGAAAATAATAGAATATTTGTAGTTCAAATTTACACATCAACAAAATTATCAAAAAAAAGTTGAGTAACTTTATTCATATCAAGTAACAACAATTTACTAGTTGTCCAATACAAAAGAAAACAAAAATAATGAAAGTCAAAACTTTTGTTTGCAATCTAGATGAAATGGAAATTGATGTGCCTAAACCGCAAGCGCACGGTTTCGGTGCAGTACAAAAGATATCGTTCCCACGAAGACCGAATAATCAAGTACTAATCTATCACTTATCAGTAATCTAAGCCTAATCAAAAGCACGAGATAAATTGTAAAGAAAACTAAACAGAATGCAAGAAAATTGATTTGATTTGTATAAGATTGGAAATTCCGGACTCAGGGTTCACCACGATAAATATTATCGACTCAATTATATTACCAATGAAACTACTATCGCTACTTATGAAGGACACTATCCAATTGTAATCACTATCTTCTGTCGAAGCATAATAACATATCTAAGCTAATTAACCAACTACTTTCGTGATGATTAGACTAGACTCAGACTCATTAATCTCTATGATAATGTATCGATTCCTCAAAAGACCTAAAACTACTTTCGTGATTTAGGATCCTAGGTTTGAATACTAGGGTTCCGATATAGATGTCACCTTTCAGAATTTTCACCTAATATCTACGATCATGCAAATAAGTGGCCAGCAAATTCACAAGCATTAATAAACAAGATTTCAAATCATAAGCATACGCGAAGTAATATCAACGGTTCTATAATCTATATCGATAACATATTATCGGGCTATTCCCGGTTCCAGAATAAGATGGATTACTCCATAGATGCAGAGAAACAATCAACAATTAATAAAGTAAACATCATAATACGACAAGAATTAAAAGAGATTAAAGAAAATAATTTCGATTAAACCCGTTGTCGAATAAATTGTCTACAATCGTTCTTGAATCTTGTCTCTCGATCTCAATCTTTACGACTCAATTCAAGAAAATAAAGTTCGAACCCTAATACAATGTTCGGAGGGGGTATTTATACCTAATCTAAATCATAAACTCGAAGTTGGGCTGAATTTGGGCTTTTCCGCGTTTAGACTGTAATTAGCGCGCGCCTGTACGCTGTTTAACATGGCGCTTGTACGCAGAACAAAACGGCGCTTGTACGCCTTGTATTTCCAGCTTCCAATCAACTCGTTCTCGATTTTAGCCTATAATTGGTATTTTTTTCCTTTGCAACATAGAAATTTCCTACGGCACTCAAAAGTAACATTAAACGTATTTGTGGGATAAAAATATGGTGCAAATACTATACTAAACGTGTCGAATGAATGATGGAAATTGCGTAAAAATGAGGTTTATCAACCCCCCCAAACTTGCTTTTGTTCGTCCTCGAACAAACGGTAAAATAAAGAAACAAAAACAAAAACTAAAAATAAACTCATTTTCGTAGAGTACACGATTGCACTTAGCATGTGCAACAAGCCTTTAAACCTTTTTGTTACCCAAAAAGGACGAGTTATAGTCTCGTGAGGGTTTGCAGATGATATACCCACAAAATCGCATAATCAATGAATCTTTGCTAAATCGAGATGTGATACAATCATACAAAAATCGACGTGAACTAATGACCCGACATTGTTAGAAGAAAATCGTGCATTCGGCTAATCGTTGGTTACCTCACACCACATAGTTAGACAAACTTCTAGAAAGCACTGAATAAAGCCATCTTTAAGCATTATAGTCGAGTGGCGTTTCTAACAAAATTCGAGTGGCGCCCATCCCTACCAACTGGTCTAACAGATATTAGGGTCTAACTGGTTCACAATATTGAGCTTTTAGCATAGGTCAACTGTACAAACGAGCTCATACTTGTCAGGATTGTGCAAGGTTCGTTCCCTTAGACTTTCTATGACACCCATTATCGAGCTTTGGGTCAACGACTCCCAAGCTAGATAGCCATAGGGCGTTAAGTTTTAAGAGACTCCTTCGGACTTAATCACTCAAGTGTCAAAGGTCACAGAACGAACTAATCCATCTTTTTTTTTTTTTTTTTTTTTTTTTTTTTAAAGATTGTGCCAGAGGACGTGATTCTAAGTTGGTAGACTTGGAGGCCACTACCTATGTGTTTCGAAAACGGGTGATCCACTCAACTCCTATGCCTTGGACTACTACGTATTAGTGACTAGCCAGAAAAATGTAACTAAGCAGATGATATCACCGACAGAAAAGATTATGCGTTATATGTATTAAAAAGTCAGGCTTTCATATCACCTAGTCAATCGATGTAAGGCGATCACATAGATAAAGCTAGAATCCATGGTAAAAATGTTATGTTTCCGTAAACGACCCCCAAACTTGAATCGCACATTGTCCCTAATGTGATAAACGTGTGTATGTATGCATGCATAAACGTAAAAAGGGACATAACCTTGGTGAGAGTCGAGACAATCGTTCTGATTTTGCTAGGTATTTGATCAATGAGACTGTAGAGAAACACAACACTGGAACTAGATAAAAGAAACATACTTTTGGATTAATCATCTTTTGCATTACATTCCATCCTAAAGTCTAAAATAGAAAAACATAAAAATATAAAGGCATAAAAACATAAAGACAGAAAAACGAAAGGTAAACGAGAAACTAAAAAAACATAAAAAGGAAAGGAAAAAGAAAAGGAAAAAGGGAAAGAAAAAGAAAGAAAACCAAGCGAGGCGAAGGGTGGTCTATGGTCTCTAAGCGTCTGTCGGTGCATTCTAATCATCCATGCTGGCTATAAAATCGTCGACCGGGTCGGTGGCAGTGGGGTGTGCGGGGATGGGGTTACGCCGATCATCTTCTTGGCGCTGCCATGCTCGAATGGCCTCAATGTCTGTCTGCATATTACCCATATCGGTCCTAAACCCGGCAATATCAGTCCTAAATCCGGCGATGTCAGATTCTATGGTGCCCATCCGAGTGTTTATCCCAGCGATGCCGGTTTGAATTTGAGTGAGGAGCTGGTAGTATGGGTCCGACGGAGGAGGTGGTGGAGCACTCGAGCTAGTCCCTATATCTGTCTGGGGTAGATCGGAAGGCTCGGGTTGTCGTGCTCGTTTCTGCGGAGGGGCTCGTACGATATCATCATAGCCGAGGTCATTGCCGGCATTCTCAAAAAGATCGTCGGGAAGAACTTGGACTCCACTGTATTCGCAGAATTTATGAATAAGCGCGGGGAAAAACAATGGGCTCTTTCGTTTCGCCGGATCCTGTCCCACGTCGGCTGTTAATCGTGTGATATTTTCGTGAATGGTATCTAGGATTATGCTTGTCTCTCGTATCACTTTCCCATTTAGTATAGCATAAATCAGAGTTGCCCGCGCGCGTGTTACTTCAGAACGATTCGTTGTGGGCATTAACCGGTAGCGTATGAACTCGTACCAGAATGACGCTACCGGGTTTATGTCGTTTTGGTTAAGTGTGGATTCATTTCTAATCCATTTGGTAGTTTCGGTCGCCACCGTTTTTGTAATATCGTCTATTAATTGTGTGGTCGGGTTTCTCACTAATTCGGAGTATTCGCTGGGGGCGTCGACGTTTGGCAAGTCTAGTAAGCGTCGTATGATATGTGTATCAAAGTCGACCTCGACACCCCGAACCTCGGTTGTTAATCTGTTCCTGTTTGGCCCGTATAATTTTTCGTCTTCAACGCAGCTAGCATAGAACTCTTGAACCCACGTGACATTGATTTTCGGTATTGGGGTCGAGAATCCTTGCCATCGGTAAGCTGTGGCAGTAGTCCGTATTGCTGTCGGTTTGGTAAATATAAAGGCGCGTTCTTTGAATATTTTGTGCGATATTAAACGTCGCCAAGTCTTTTCGGTTTCCGGTGTTTCAAACCTTACTGTTCTAACTGTTTCCTGTTCCTCGGTTTGATTTCGAGAGGAGCTCGCTGGAGCTTTACCCTTACCCTTAGATGGATTCTTTGTTCGTACCATTTTTGGAAATTTCGGCGGAGTAACGGTACTTTTGCAATGACCAAGTCCTCGACCCAATTCAATGCCAACCAAATAAACGAGCCAACGCAATACCAATCCAATTCAAGCCACCCCGAACTCAATTAATTCACAACTTTCAACTTCTAATCCCAATCAATCAAACCAAACCACAATGCCGAATACCAAGCAATGATCGATAAGTCTAAAATCACAATCCTAAATCACAAGTTCACAATCACAATCTGAAGTTTTCAACCTTACTTGCTAATTCCCAAAATCTCAATGAATCATTCCAAACCTTGGTCTTTCACAATCTCAATTCAATAGCTTGTAAAATTTCAACAATGCAATGGATAGTTTGCACTAAATCGAATGTAATATCACCAACTAACTTCAAATTAAAGTAATGAAACTCAACAATCCCCAATTTTCGCCCTTTTTACATAAACCCTAATTCGATAAGCCTCTTATCCAACAATGTAGCTATTAATCTTGCGATACCGAGTTTAATATGACTAATTCAATGCACAACCAGGCTAATCAAACCGACACACTACCAATTGTTGCCCAAATTTTGCGAAATTTTTGAACCCTAATTTCGCACCCAAACTCGATTGTTGCAAATGAACGATAATATAGCTATCAATCCTCTAAAGATATGTTCAATACCTTTAATTCAATTCTTAAACAAGCTAATCAAACTAAAGCCCGTCCAATTCTTGCCCTAAATTTTGCGAAATTTTTGAACCCTAATTTCGCACCCAAACTCGATTGTTGCAAATGAACGATAATATAGCTATCAATCCTCTAAAGATATGTTCAATACCTTTAATTCAATTCTTAAACAAGCTAATCAAACTAAAGCCCGTCCAATTCTTGCCCTAAATTTTCGAAATTTCAAGAACCCTAATTTGCAAAACCGAGTTCGAATTCGAAAGAGTTAGCTATCCCTTACCCCAATGGTGATTTAGTGCTTGAATCCTTGTAGTTGATTGACTTGTTGATGGCTTTCGACCTGTTTTCGAAGAAAAATCGAAGATGGCGAGGTGAGTACGAGGGTTTTGAGAGGGAGCTTATGTTTGGAATAGAATAGAATCTGTTTTTAAAAAACTTAAAACCCGTCCTTGCGTACGTACGCCATTTTACACTGCGTACGTACGCAGCGTATTTTGGCGTACGTACGCCGTTCATTTTGGCGTACAGGCGCGAAGCCTTAAAAAATCTCTGTGCCCGTTGATTGTACGCCGATTTACACGGCGTACGTACGCCGTGTTACTCGGCGTACAGGCGCCATTCATTTTTCGCGTACGTACGCGGATCTTACAAAAAGTTCTGCCTCCGTTGTTTGTACGCCGTTTTACACGGCGTACGTACGCGATACAAAATTCGATTTTTTTTTTTTTTTTTTTTTTTTTTTTAAAGAAAATAATTTAAACGTAAAAACAAAAGGGAAAGAAAAACATGAATAAAATAAAGGATACAGTTTGGGTTGCCTCCCAAAAAGCGCTTGTTTTACGTCTTTAGCTTGACGTTACCATGCTTAATTCGTTGTGTCTGATCGAGCGTCGCGAAGGCTCGACGTGATAGCTTTTTCGATCGGTTCGCCTGCGATGTAATGCTTGAGCCTTTGCCCATTAACCTTGAAAACTCCCGTTCCTTCACTCCAAATATCAACAGCTCCGAATGGATACGCTGTTTCGACTACAAACGGTCCCGACCACCTTGATCGTAATTTGCCCGGAAACAGTCTCAGACGTGAATTGAATAATAACACGAGATCGCCCTTCTTAAATTCTCGTCTGTGAATCTGTTTGTCATGCCACTTCTTTGTTTGCTCTTTGTAAATGCGCGAATTCTCATATGCATCAAGTCTTAGCTCGTCAAGCTCATGCAACTGTAACATTCTTCGCTCACCAGCATCTTTAAGATCGAAGTTTAGAGCTTTGACGGCCCAATATGCCTTATGCTCGAGTTCTACCGGTAAATGGCAAGATTTGCCATAAATAAGGCGAAAAGGTGTCGTGCCTATCGGAGTTTTGAAAGCGGTACGATAGGCCCATAGAGCGTCGTCTAGTTTGAGAGACCAATCCTTTCTTGATTTCGAGACAGTCTTTTCGAGGATTACCTTTATCTCTCTATTCGAAACTTCTACTTGACCACTAGTTTGGGGATGATAGGGTGTAGCAACTTTATGTGTAACCCCGTACTTGGTAAGTAAAGCTTCGAATTGGCGCTCCGTAAAATGAGTACCTCCGTCACTGATCACTACTCTTGGTACACCGAACCTAGGAAATATAACCTTTTTGAACAGTCGGGTTACCACTCTCGAGTCATTTGTTGGCGAAGCAATCGCTTCAACCCACTTCGAGACATAATCCACCGCCACAAGTATAAACTTGTTACCACACGACGACGGGAATGGCCCCATGAAATCAATTCCCCAAACATCAAAAATCTCAACTTCCAGAATTGTATTCATGGGCATTTCATTACGCCTCGATATGTTTCCCGTTCTTTGACAACTGTCGCATGCACTGACAAAATCTTGAACGTCCTTGAACAAAGTAGGCCAATAAAATCCAGATTGAAGAATCTTCGCTACGGTCTTGGATTTACTAGCATGACCTCCATATGGTGAACTATGACAGTGAGTCATGACACTGACCATCTCATCTTCCGGTATACATCTCCTATATACTCCGTCGGTACAGTGCTTAAAAAGAAGAGGCTCATCCCAGTAATAGTGTTTAAGATCAGTGAAAAACTTCTTCTTTTGCTGATAACTAAAATTGGGCGGTAGGATCTTACATGCTAAGTAGTTAACGAAGTCAGCGTACCACGGTGCATCTATCTTAGCCACTGCATAAAGGTGATCATCGGGGAACGAGTCATCTATCGGTAATGTCTCTTTGTTCTCATCCTCTCTAAGTCGAGATAGATGATCGGCTACGGTATTTTCTATCCCCTTTTTGTCTCGAATCTCAAGGTCGAACTCTTGCAATAGTAGTATCCATCTGATAAGTCTCGGCTTTGCGTCTTTTTTACTCAATAGATACCGAATCGCGGAGTGGTCTGTATAGACGATAACCTTGTAACCAACCAAATAGGAGCGGAATTTGTCGAAGGCGAACACTACCGCTAATAATTCCTTCTCGGTGGTAGCATAATTCATTTGAGCTTCGTCTAGCGTCCTACTAGCATAATAAATAACATGCATCTTATCCTTTCTTTGGCCCAATACTGCCCCAATAGCGAAATCGCTTGCATCGCACATAATCTCGAATGGCAAATTCCAGTCCGGCGGTTGAACTATTGGTGCAGTGATCAACGCTTCTTTCAACCTGCGAAAAGCATCAGAACAATCATTATCAAAGTCGAAAGGAACATCTTTAGCAAGTAAATGAGTTAAGGGCTTAGTAATTTTAGAAATATCCTTAATGAATCTCCGGTAAAAACCGGCATGGCCCAAAAAACTCCTAACATCCTTTACACAGGTAGGTGGTGGCAACTTCTCGATTACTTCCAGTTTTGCTCGATCAACTTCAATTCCTCGTTCAGATACGAGGTGGCCTAACACAATGCCTTCCCTAACCATAAAATGGCATTTTTCCCAATTTAGAACTAAATTAACTTCTCCACATCTCTGCAACACTCGAGAAAGATTAGACAAACAAATATCGAAAGTGGTGCCATATACAGAAAAGTCATCCATAAATACTTCCATAATGTTCTCAATTAAATCAGAAAATATAGCCATCATGCAACGTTGAAAAGTAGCAGGCGCATTACACAAACCAAAAGGCATTCTCCTAAAAGCATAAGTGCCATAAGGACATGTAAATGTGGTTTTTTCTTGATCATTAGGGTGGATGGGAATTTGATAAAACCCCGAATACCCATCTAGATAACAAAAGTGCGAATGATTAGCTAACCTTTCAAGTACTTGATCAATAAATGGAAGGGGAAAGTGATCTTTTCGAGTTGCAGTGTTCAATTTTCTATAATCTATACACATTCTCCACCCGGTGACTGTCCTAGTAGGAATTAACTCGTTTTTCTCGTTTCTCACTACAGTCACTCCTCCTTTCTTAGGGACTACTTGTACCGGACTTACCCACTTACTATCAGAGATAGGATAAATAATTCCAGCATCTAACAATTTTAAAACTTCTTTTCTAACTACATCCTGCATAGTAGGATTTAATCTACGTTGATGTTCCCTAGAAGGTTTAAAATCGTCTTCCATCAAAATTTTATGCATGCAAAACGATGGATTAATCCCTTTCAAATCATCTATGGTATAGCCTATGACTTTTTGATGTGATCTAAGTACTCTAAGCAACTTATCGATTTCTTCCCTACTTAAATCAGCATTCACAATCACAGGATACATAGAATTAGAGCTGAGAAATTCATACCTGAGTGTCGAGGGAAGTGGTTTTAGTTCTACCTGGGGTATTGAGTTGGATTCTTTACTTTCTTTCGGATCTTTGCTCAACTCCTTTACTCCAATGGCATTGACTGGAACCGGTGGATTTCCCTCGAGGCGACGAGCAATATCTGCAACAGCTTCGTCTTCATCTTCTGTCGAACCGTTGTTCACTAGACAAGCTTCCAATGGATCGCTGCATAGGTATTTCTCGAGCTTGTCTTGAACTAACTGGTCTACCTGATCAACTCTACAACAAGAATTCTCAAGAGAAGGGTAAGTAATAGTTTTAGCCAAATTAAATTCAACCTTCTCGTCCCCGACTTTTAATGATAGTCTACCGTTCTTAACATCTATAATAGCACCAGCTGTGGCTAGGAACGGTCTACCAAGTATGATGGGGATTTGAGAATCCTCCTCCATCTCTAGAACAACAAAATCAGCAGGAATAAAAAATTTTCCTACTCTAATCGGTACATCTTCTAGCATACCTACTGGATACTTCACAGATCTATCAGCTAATTGCAGAGTAATCGTAGTAGGTTTTAACTCACCCATCTCTAACTTACGTGAAACCGAAAGAGGCATAAGGCTAACGCTAGCACCAAGGTCACACAAAGCATGATCAAAACTCACGTTACCTATCACACATGGAATCGAAAAACTACCGGGGTCTTTAAGCTTAGGAGGTAGTTTATTTTGAATCAATGCACTACACTCTTCAGTTAAAGCTACGGTTTCATAATCCTCAAGTTTACGTTTGTTAGATAGAATTTCCTTCAAAAACTTAGCATATGACGGCATCTGTGCAAGTGCATCAGTAAATGGAATGTTAATGTACAGCTTTTTCAAAACATCTAAAAACTTTCCAAACTGCTTATCTAATTTTGCCTTAGCTAATCTTTGAGGGAAAGGTATGGGTGGTTCATATGGTGGTGGAGGTACATAGACAGGCTCTTTTTCAGTTACTTCGTTCGTTTTATCTGTTGAGCTGTCAGGGCTAGGCGTTTTCTCTTTTTCTAACTTATCAGTCGACTCAGTCTGACTCGTCTCAGTAGGCATCTTAGGACCTTCATAATTAGTACCACTCCTTAAAGTAATAGCCTTACAATGTTCCTTTGGATTTGTCTCGGGTTGACCGGGAAACGAACCAGAAGTCCTAATCGGGTTATTAGCCTGTTGTGCAATTTGAGTTTCTAGCATTTTGTTATGAGTTGCTAATGAATCTACTTTAGTCGCTAGTTGCTTAATTGCATCATTTACCACTTCGTTTTGTTTGGTCTGAGCTACTACAAAACCCTCAAGAAGTGACTCTAAGTTCGATTTCTGTGGTGGAACAGGGTTATAAGGCTTTTGTTGAAATCCAGGTGGTGGCCTAAAATTAGATGGTTGGGCTGCGTTTTGAGTCGGCTTGTATGAAAAATTTGGGTGATTCCTCCAACCAGAGTTAAAAGTGTTTGAAAACGGGTCGTTCTTTTGGTTGAAGTTGTTCACATAATTGGCTTGTTCTATAGAGGGATCGGTTGGTATACTAGCAAATTGACACTCTAATGCAACATGACCAATTGTACCACATATTTCACACATAGGGGGAGGGGTAGTGACAGAGTTAACATGCATATTCATCGAATCAAGCTTCTTAGACATAGCTTCAACCTGAGCAGAAAGTAAAGTAATTGCATCAATATCATACTTACCTGGCGTCTTTTGTGGAATCGCTCTTTCGCTTGACCATTGGTAGTGGTTCAATGCCATATCTTCAATTAAATCATAGGCTTCATCGATACCCTTATTCATCAGAGCTCCTCCAGCTGCTGCATCGACTGACATCCTCGTGGTATAGATCAACCCGTTGTAAAAGGTATGCACTATGAGCCATTTCTCCAGCCCGTGATGTGGGCACAGTCGCAGAAGATCTTTGAATCGTTCCCAAGCTTCATACAGTGATTCACCATCCCTCTGAGCAAAAGTAGTGATTTGATTCCTCAGTTGTGCAATCTTGCTCGGGGGAAAGTATCTCGCTAGAAAGCATTGCATGAGTTGATCCCATGTTCTGATTGAGCCCGATGGTAAAGAGTGTAGCCAAGCTCTCGCCTTGTCTCTCAGTGAAAACGGAAATAATCTCAGCCTGATAGCATCCTGAGAAACCCCGTTCATTTTCAGAGTGTCGCAGTACTCTAAAAACATGGACAAGTGGAGGTTCGGCTCTTCAGTAGGTGCACCCCCAAACTGATTCTGCTGAACCATTTGCAGAAGGGATGGCTTGAGCTCAAAATTGTTGGCCTCTACGGTAGGCCTGACAATGCTGGAGTGAAGTGTCTGAGCATTAGGCGCTGCAAAATCCTTAAGACATCTCGCGTTGGGATTTGCATTGACATTTGCAGCCGGGTTTGCATTCGCGTTAGCGTTTGCATTAACATTCGCATTCTCTTCAGCCATTGAAACTTGTTCGATTTGAGCTTGTTTCAGTTTTTGTAGCTTTCTCCTAGCACGAAAAGTCTTCTCGATTTCCGGATCTAGTTCGAAATCGATCTTGCTTCGCATACAAGGGAAAAACCAAAATCCTGAAATAAAACAGAAAAATAAAAATTAAAAACTAAAAATTTAATAAAAATGGCTTAGTCTCACTAAAATCTGACAAAAACTAATATTGACTATTCAAGTCCCCGGCAACGGCGCCAAAAACTTGATGTGCCTAAACCGCAAGCGCACGGCTTCGGTGCAGTACAAAAGATATCGTTCCCACGAAGACCGAATAATCAAGTACTAATCTATCACTTATCAGTAATCTAAGCCTAATCAAAAGCACGAGATAAATTGTAAAGAAAACTAAACAGAATGCAAGAAAATTGATTTGATTTGTATAAGATTGGAAATTCCGGACTCAGGGTTCACCACGATAAATATTATCGACTCAATTATATTACCAATGAAACTACTATCGCTACTTATGAAGGACACTATCCAATTGTAATCACTATCTTCTGTCGAAGCATAATAACATATCTAAGCTAATTAACCAACTACTTTCGTGATGATTAGACTAGACTCAGACTCATTAATCTCTATGATAATGTATCGATTCCTCAAAAGACCTAAAACTACTTTCGTGATTTAGGATCCTAGGTTTGAATACTAGGGTTCCGATATAGATGTCACCTTTCAGAATTTTCACCTAATATCTACGATCATGCAAATAAGTGGCCAGCAAATTCACAAGCATTAATAAACAAGATTTCAAATCATAAGCATACGCGAAGTAATATCAACGGTTCTATAATCTATATCGATAACATATTATCGGGCTATTCCCGGTTCCAGAATAAGATGGATTACTCCATAGATGCAGAGAAACAATCAACAATTAATAAAGTAAACATCATAATACGACAAGAATTAAAAGAGATTAAAGAAAATAATTTCGATTAAACCCGTTGTCGAATAAATTGTCTACAATCGTTCTTGAATCTTGTCTCTCGATCTCAATCTTTACGACTCAATTCAAGAAAATAAAGTTCGAACCCTAATACAATGTTCGGAGGGGGTATTTATACCTAATCTAAATCATAAACTCGAAGTTGGGCTGAATTTGGGCTTTTCCGCGTTTAGACTGTAATTAGCGCGCGCCTGTACGCTGTTTAACATGGCGCTTGTACGCAGAACAAAACGGCGCTTGTACGCCTTGTATTTCCAGCTTCCAATCAACTCGTTCTCGATTTTAGCCTATAATTGGTATTTTTTTCCTTTGCAACATAGAAATTTCCTACGGCACTCAAAAGTAACATTAAACGTATTTGTGGGATAAAAATATGGTGCAAATACTATACTAAACGTGTCGAATGAATGATGGAAATTGCGTAAAAATGAGGTTTATCAACCCCCCCAAACTTGCTTTTGTTCGTCCTCGAACAAACGGTAAAATAAAGAAACAAAAACAAAAACTAAAAATAAACTCATTTTCGTAGAGTACACGATTGCACTTAGCATGTGCAACAAGCCTTTAAACCTTTTTGTTACCCAAAAAGGACGAGTTATAGTCTCGTGAGGGTTTGCAGATGATATACCCACAAAATCGCATAATCAATGAATCTTTGCTAAATCGAGATGTGATACAATCATACAAAAATCGACGTGAACTAATGACCCGACATTGTTAGAAGAAAATCGTGCATTCGGCTAATCGTTGGTTACCTCACACCACATAGTTAGACAAACTTCTAGAAAGCACTGAATAAAGCCATCTTTAAGCATTATAGTCGAGTGGCGTTTCTAACAAAATTCGAGTGGCGCCCATCCCTACCAACTGGTCTAACAGATATTAGGGTCTAACTGGTTCACAATATTGAGCTTTTAGCATAGGTCAACTGTACAAACGAGCTCATACTTGTCAGGATTGTGCAAGGTTCGTTCCCTTAGACTTTCTATGACACCCATTATCGAGCTTTGGGTCAACGACTCCCAAGCTAGATAGCCATAGGGTATTTATACCTAATCTAAATCATAAACTCGAAGTTGGGCTGAATTTGGGCTTTTCCGCGTTTAGACTGTAATTAGCGCGCGCCTGTACGCTGTTTAACATGGCGCTTGTACGCAGAACAAAACGGCGCTTGTACGCCTTGTATTTCCAGCTTCCAATCAACTCGTTCTCGATTTTAGCCTATAATTGGTATTTTTTTCCTTTGCAACATAGAAATTTCCTACGGCACTCAAAAGTAACATTAAACGTATTTGTGGGATAAAAATATGGTGCAAATACTATACTAAACGTGTCGAATGAATGATGGAAATTGCGTAAAAATGAGGTTTATCAGAAATGAACAAATTATAAAAAATCAACAGGATCTCCCTATGCTATTTCCACGCAAGAATTATTGCATATAGAGATAGAATACAAAGAAATAATTGGTTTTTTTTTTATAGATTTTAAAAACAAATTACAGAAATTTAACTTTCTTTAATATAAGGTAATATACAATTAACAATACGGTCCGAATAAATTAATAATAAAAGATTAAAGTTCAAATTGATTAGGAATCATCATACCTATTTATTAAAAACAACTATATTAGGAATTAGTATAGCTAGTACATATAAAATACAGACAACATTAAAAATTTATCTATTTGGTGGAATAGTAGCATTCGAATATGCTACTACTGTAATTGAGATGTTTTTATCAACCGATTTTGTCCATTAGAAATAATTAATATCAAATTAATTTTAAAAATATATATAAAATAATAAATTGAAACCTTATACTAATAAGCACCTTTAATAATCGAAACGTCTCATATCCCAGCTTCATATTATGCCCCAAAAGTATTCTCGTAGTCTATAACAAATTAACACATTAAATGCAAAATTTTTTTGAATTATATTATTAATTTAATTACATTTTGGGTACTAAATGTAAATAAATTAATAATATTTTTTAAATTTTCCTGTATTGAATATATTTTGATTAACAATGTGTTAATTTATTATAGATTCCCAGAATACTGTTTGGGTATAGTATGGAGTTCGGATATAAAAAAATTCGATTATTAAAGGGGATTATTAGTATAATGTTTTAATTTATTATTTTAAATAAATTTTTATAATTAATTTAATATTAATTAATTATTTTTAGAAGATAAAATCGGTTGATAGAAACATTTCAATTACAATAGTAGCATATTCATATGCTATTATTCCACCACATAGATAAATTTTTAATGTTGTTCGTACTTTATATGTATTAACTATAGTTATTTTTAATAAATAGGTATGATGATTTCTAGATAATCTACATGCAAAGGTCTTCTCAATGTAATTTTACATTCCAGAAAGTTCAAATTCTGTTTTCAACTTTTTAAATCACAAAATACAAAATTAACTAAACACACAAAATTCTCATCACAATTCTTCTTTTTTCAACTCTACATTATCTATCTTAAATATAATTAGATATCAATCATATATATATATATATATCACTTCATACATTTAAAAATCAAATTATTTATTATAATAATTTTTTACTTTCTCAACCTATCATTATATACACAATTATTGTAATTATTCTACATCATTTATCAACTTATCATTGTTGAGTTGACATATCTTTCAACTTTCAATCAAATTTTGAAAAACATAAACAAACATTTATTATTTTCACACAAATTTTCATTCCATGCAATTCATGAGAAAATTTTAAAATTTTATCTAAAAGACATAAACAAACAAAGCCATGTTTTTTTTCAATAAAAATTCAATAGAATGCCTATTTTAGTTGGAAAAATAACCTCATAAATATTTTAGATAAAAAAATATTTTAGAGGTTTATTAGTAGATATTACATTATTCATTTCAAGTGTATGTGGTATATATTAAGTCTTTAATAATTGAATTTTCCTTGTGACATATTTAATTAGAATATAGATTAATGTCATGTTGAAAATTTTGTTCTTCCACACATGATGATTACTAATAGATATGACATTTTCTGTAGTTATAGTTAAAAACTGAAACTTATCAATGCGATAATCATCACATGAATATGATGTTCAAATTTCATCTACAGTAGCAACAAAGAATAAATCTATAATTTTTTTTATATAACAATGCTATATATCACCATTATTTTTCACTGATTTTTCAGCGACATTTGATATAACTGAATATCTTTTATTAAAAAGATCATGTTAAATGCAATTTTTACAATATTTAACAAATAAAAAAAATTAATAATAACCAACAATTTATATAATCACTCTTTTTATATTTTAATGTTATACTTGGTTCACTAAATATAAGATTATTTTTTAGTTTAAAAACATCAAAGATTTAAATCAAAATATAAATCACTTTTGTGCTTATAATTCATGAAGCAAAAAAGTATACAAAAATGCTAGTGATATGAAAACATCATTAGTAATAAGAACTTTGTTAATTGAGAACTAATACTTAATCATAGAAAAGGGAAAACATCAATGCACTTTAAATTTAAAATTTATCTCCAATTAATGATATTTTTTCAAGACAATAAAATAATTCGGAACACTTGGGCTTATTATTTCACTCAAATTAAACTGCACTTAGAAATGAAAATGTCACTCCAAAGTACCAAAAGAAAAGTAAAAAATAATTTGTAAACTTAGACAGACTAAGCTAATTCAAAGAAAAATAAAAGACTTGATGAATTGGTGAAAAATGCTTTGAGACTTACAAATTATGGGGTATCAATGTTAATATGTCCCAAGAATTTTATATTATAATTACAATCGAATTATGAAATGTTTACCCAATATTATTTTCATTAAAAATATAATATATCAATTATTTTTAAAATTAAATTACATAAATACAAATGTACAATATATGAAGTTATGTATAGACATATATATATATATATATAATAATAACAAAGCTCACAACTTGGAACACCTAAATAGAAGCTCAAGCTAGGTTTATAGAAAATAATTATCAACTAATGAGCAATTATAATTTAATGATCACCAACCAATGAATTATAGAAAATAATTATCAACTAATGAGCAATTTCATGATCACCAACCAATGAATTCTTTTCTTGTGAATTAAAAATTTCAAATTATGAGAAAATTCTGTTTGGCTCGGTCAACAAAAGTCAAACACCGATTTCCTAACTAATTTATATTCCACTTTTGAATTGTTCCAGTACATCAAGAACAATCGCATGATGGAAATGGAGATGTAACTAAACTTATGGATAACATGAACCAGACTTGGTCAAATATGAATGCATCTTCCAGGCTACTTTTCTTCCAGGCTATTCACTAAGTATAATTTGATCATTCTACTCATATCTTAAGTTTATTTAGATAACCGAAAAAATACTATAAAATGCGTTGTTGTTTTTAAGATTTATTTAGTATTGTATGAAGATAGTTGATTTACTACATACATTGAATTATATTTATTTACATCAAACAAGTGAAAAATTAGATGGTTATGTAGTGTGCAGGCGATGAACGACAGATGGGTGCAGTTGCAAGGAAAATTTCTTTTGAATTGTTGCGCCTCACGCGCGCTTATTTACTTAGAAGGGCCACCTTCGGGCATTGATATTGGAAAGAGCCTCTTATTTACTTAAGGAATTGTAATCACATGCAGATTTGAAAAGTCGCAACTAAGGAATTGTGATCACATGCAGATACACAAGCGTGATGTTACCTTACAGTTCACATCAAAGGAGAAAATCTCACTTTTTCGGGTTACAACGACGCAATTATGTACTATGATGTTAAAGAAATGATGAATGGCTCCTTCACTAATCAAAACAAAGATCAGTTGGTCTAAATATTAAAGATTGCAAATATAATCGAGCCTTCTACCGCCATCTTTGTAGCTTCATACGGTTTTGAATAATTGCAGTTTGGTCCCTCAATTTTTCAAAAAATTGTATTTTGACCCCGAACGTAGCTACTCTACCATTTTCGACCATTGCGGATTCAACGGTGAGCTCCGTTTGTCCAAATTCGGTTTCGAAAATAAAGTACGAGATATTGTTGAACATTTATTATGGAAAAATCATCATCGGACACCATGATTGCGCTCACTTCCACAAACTGCAACATGTGGAAACCTCGCATGGAGGACTTGCTAAATCTGAAAGATTTGGCCGAGCCGCTCGAAAATAAAGGTGATAAACCCGATAAGAAGACGGACGATGAATGGGCAAAAATGAATAGGAAAACGGTTGCACAAATTCGACAGTGGATCGATCATAGTGTGTTTCATCATGTTGCACAAGAGAAGAGTGCGTACACACTATGGTACAAGCTTGAGTCCATGTTTCAGGCAAAAACGGCCCGAAACAAGACATTGTTGATGAGACGATTGGTAAACCACAAGCTACGTGGTGGTACCTCTGTATCAGAACACACGAGCCAATTCCAAGATCTCGTGAACCAGTTGAGTGCATCCGGATGGGATCTTAAAGATGAGGAACAAGCCATATTGCTCCTGAGCTCTCTACCCGACAGTTGGGAGACCCTTGTTGTCACTCTCAGCAATTCCGCCCCAAGCGGCATCGTGACCATGCAAATGGTTTCAGACGCCCTAATGAACGAGGAAGCCCGAAGAAAAGAAGCTGGTTCCGATCAGTCACATGCTCTTGTTTCAGAAACCAATGGGCGAGGAGGAGGCAGAAGCGGTGGTAGAGGACGAGGTCGAGGCAGAGGCAGAAGTCGAGGCCAAAATAGAGGTAGATCTCAAGTTCGAGGTAGATCGCGAGAACGGGGTAAGTCCATCGATACCAATACTTGGTTCGAGGGCTATTGCAACCATTGTGATCGTTATGGTCACAGAAAGAGGGACTGTCGAAAGTTTCTACGGGAACAGCCGCAGACGAGCCAGAGTTCGGACAAAGAAGACGGTGAAACCATGGTTACTATGTCACCAGATATTGCACTTGTTACATGCGGAGAAGAAGCATGCCTACATGTGGGTACTCATGATATCGAGTGGGTGATTGACACCGCTGCCTCATTTCACGCCACTCCGCACAGGGATCTATTCACGACTTATAGATCCGAAGACCATGGTGTTGTAAAGATGGGAAACACGAGTTTCTCAAGTATTGTTGGCATTGGTGATGTCCACATTAGAACCAGTGTTGGGTGTACACTTGTGTTGAAAGATGTTCGACATGTTCCCGATCTGAGATTGAATTTAATCTCAGGAGTAGCTCTGGATCGGCAGGGCTATGAAAATAAATTCAAAGAAGGTACGTGGAAGTTATCGAAAGGTTCTATGGTTATTGCTAAAGGACATATTTGTGGTACTCTTTACAAAACCCATGTAAAGTTGTATCATCCAAGTATCAATGCTGTCGAAAAAGAGATATCACCAAACTTATGGCACAAGCGATTAGGCTATATGAGCGAGAAGGGATTGGCGACACTTGCAAAGAAGGAGGTTATCTCATTTAACAAGAAAGTTCCATTGGATCCTTGCCAGCATTGTCTATTTGGGAAACAACACCGAGTTTCCTTCAGTTCGACCAGAAAGAATCGTTTTGAGTTGCTAAGTCTTGTCCACTCAGATGTTTGTGGTCCCATTGATGAAGAATCTCTTGGCGGAAGCAGATACTTTGTGACATTTATTGATGATGCGTCACGGAAAGTATGGGCTTATTGTCTCAGCAGGAAGGATCAAGTATTCGATCGCTTCAAAGTGTTCCATGCCATGGTAGAAAGAGAGACAGGAAAGAAGCTGAAAGATCCGACAATGGAGGCGAGTACACTTCCCGCGAGTTTTCAGCATATTGTGCTGAACATGGGATCAGACATGAGAAGTCGGTGCCACGTACTCCACAACATAATGGTATAGCTGAAAGAATGAATCGCACCATTGTGGATAAAGTTCGATGCATGCTCAGTATGGCTAAACTGCCTAAGTCATTCTGGGGAGAAGCTGTTGCGGCAGCTTGTTATCTTATCAACAGGTCACCATCAGTCCCACTGAACTTTGAAGTTCCAGAAAAGATTTGGTCTGGAAAGGATGTTTCTTACTCTCACTTGAAAGTATTCGGTTGCAAGGCGTTTGCACACATACCCAAAGAGCTAAGGAAGAAGCTTGATCACAGGTCAACTCCGTGCATCTTCATCGGTTATGGAGATCAAGAGTTTGGGTACAGGTTATGGGATCCTGAGAGTAAGAAAGTTATTCGGAGCAGAGATGTGGTGTTCCATGAAAACGAGTTCCATGAGTTTGCTCAAGAAGTAGGCAAACTACAAAGTTCTCGTGCTCCAGAAGATGTTCCTGAATCATCCCACATTCCTCCCGACAATGAGGAATTGCCAGATAATGTTCATGTTGAACAAGATGTTCCAGCAAATGTTGGTGATGATCAAGATGAGGAGATTACTGAGCGGGGGGAGCGGTCACCCCAAGGCATTACTCACAATGCTCAAGTTCGACGTTCTGCACGAGGTTTGGTTCCGCAAAGGCAATATTCGCCAAGTGAATGGATCCTTCTTACCAGCGAGGGGGAGCCAGAGAGCTTTCGAGAAGCTCAATCTCATAAAGACAAATCCCTTTGGTGGAAGGCCATGGAAGATGAGATGAACTCATTGCACAAAAATCAAACGTACGAGTTGGTGAAACTTCCCGACGGAAAGAAAGCTTTGAAAAACAAATGGGTTTTCAAATTGAAGAAAGATGTTCATACAAGGCGAGACTCGTGGTCAAAGGTTTCCAACAAGAGCAAGGAATTGACTTTGATGAGATTTTTTCGCCGGTTGTGAAAATGATGTCGATTCGAGTTCTCGGATTAGTTGCCAGCCTAAATCTTGAACTTGAGCAGATGGATGTAAAAACAGCATTTCTCCACGGTGATTTGGAGGAAGAAATATACATGGAGCAGCCCGAAGGTTTCCAAGTTCGAAAGAAAGAGCATCTTGTTTGCAAGTTAAAGAAGAGCCTCTACGGTCTTAAGCAAGCTCCACGACAATGGTACAAGAAGTTCGACTCTTTCATGGTGGAACATCAATACAAGAGAACAGTTGCAGACCACTGCGTGTACCTAAAGAAGTTCCCAGATGGTAAATTTATCATCCTTCTACTCTATGTGGATGATATGCTGATAGTAGGCCAAGATGCAACCATGATCAACAACTTAAAACAGGAATTGTCCAAGTTTTTCGATATGAAAGACTTAGGTCCAGCACAACAAATTTTGGGCATGAAAATCGTTCGTGATAGGAAAGCAAAGAAGTTGTTCTTGTCACAAGAGGAGTATGTTGAACGCGTGCTCAAAAGGTTCAACATGGAAAAAGCAAAACCTGTCAGCACTCCGCTAGCAAACCACTTCAAGTTGAGTAAGAAGAGTTGCCCTTCCTCCGAGAAAGAAAAGAAGAAGATGAAAGCAGTGCCCTACTCTTCTGCAGTAGGAAGTCTGATGTATGCAATGGTGTGTACGAGGCCTGATATTGCTCACGCTGTGGGTGTAGTGAGCAGATACTTATCAAATCCAGGAGAAAAACATTGGGAAGCTGTCAAATGGATATTACGATATCTGAAAGGTACAACTAAACTGTGTTTGTGCTATGGTAGAGCAAAACCAATCTTGGAAGGATACACAGACGCTGATATGGCAGGAGATCTTGATGGTAGAAAATCCACTTCAAGTTACATATTCAAACTAGTAGGAGGAGCTGTCTCGTGGCAATCCAAGTTGCAAAAGTGTGTAGCGTTGTCTACGACAGAAGCTGAATACATCGCCGCTGTTGAAGCCGGAAAAGAGCTTATGTGGCTAAAGCGTTTTCTCCAAGAATTGGGCTTTCCGCAACAGGAGTACATCATTCATTGTGATAGTCAGAGTGCTATGGATCTTAGCAAGAATTCGATGTACCATTCTCACTGGCTTAGAGAAGCAATCGAGGAGCATGAGTTGAAGCTTTCAAAGATTCACACAGATAAAATGCCGCGGACATGTTAACAAAGGTGTTAACACCAGAGAAACACAAACTGTGTTCAAGCATTGTTGGAATGCAGGATCTACGGAAAAGGCTGGAGGGGGAGATTTGTAATATTTCCAGCCATATCCCTTCACCTACTCCAACAACCCACTTAATCTTCACCTACTCCAACAACCCACTCAATGCCTCAACTACTCTAAATCATGTGCCTATAAATAGAAGTGTCATTTGCTTGTTAGAATCAATACAAAAGAAAACAAATAGAGAGAAATACTAAGTGAGAGTGTGAGATTGTGAGGTTCGGTTTTTTGTAGTCGAGTGAGCTTGACTCCTCCTGCAATTCTGTTCTTGTTATGAATAGAAGAATTTTCCGATCCTAACATCACTATCAGTTAGATAAGTATGTTGACCATATTCTTGAACTCCAAAAACAAGGCGCCCCCATTGGAGGGATAGTTATAAAAGGGGTAGATTTCTGCCCAATAGGACCGGTTATTTGTGATGCACTTAACAAGTTGGGCATGTTTGGGCTTCCAATATGGCCTCCAGAGCTTTTTCCCATAATGCGGTGAAAGGTGTCTGGATTTTGGGAGTTGTTGATGAACCGAGAGAATGTACACCTAGTTAACGCGGAAGGAGAAATCAATGAATATTCATGTTATCCTCCAAATTAATTAACTTGTTTAGCCTCAGTTGCATTAGCGGGTGGTTTTGTACTTCTTAATTCATAATTAGTTTTCTTATCTGTTTTATCAACAATTTCAACATTTAAAATATTTATTTTTCTTCTAAATTTTCATTGATTCTAAAATTTATGTTGATTGTAGCAACTGTTTCATTGCAAATTTGAACTTTTTTGTTAATAATTTTCTTATTTATCTCAATTGATCAACCCAATCGAATTTCAAGTGTGAATTTTATTAGCATTTTTTGAGTTGATTTCATTTTTTTACAATATTACTAACATATCAAATTTTCTACTCCGTGAAGGTTTCTGAGCATATCAAATTACTAACACAATATTACTAACATATCAAATTACTAACACAATATTTACTAACATATCAAATTTTCTACTCCGTGAAGGTTTCTGAGCCACTTCATGCGTTGATTAATAGCGCATCTCGTCATTTAATTCACCGTTATGACAGAACTCAAAACACAGGTTTTTCTATATAGGAAAAACAATCACACCTAAACAATATACAACAAATATAGAAATTAGCAACACTCATAGTCATTTATCTAAACAAAATATCCATATTGTTACTACATGGAACGTTTAAAGAAAATACGATTTGACATTCAATTAATACTAAAACGAGACCAAAGAATAATAGGTAAAATAAATACCTATATTTGTGAAATATATAGAACATGTTTCCGTTATCTAGAACCATACATCTCTCCTGGGGTTCTAGATAACGGAAAGTGGTTATATATATTTCAATGATATATATTTTACATATTATTCCTTGTTCTCGTTTTAGTATTAATTGAATGTAACATTTGTAGTAACTGATATTTTGTTTAGATCTTTATTTGTTGTATATTCTAGGTGTGATTGTTGTTTTCCTATAGAAGATATAGAATGTTTATATCCCAAATTTACACATTAACATGTATAAAATTAAGTGGAAGTTTGAAAAGTATTTGTAAATTGAGTATATCTTTATAAATTAATAAAATATTAATTAAATTATAAATTAATAATTATTTAATAATTATTTTAATTAATTGCCCTTTATGCTAATTTTTTAATTAATTGCCCACTGCAAGTATTTTTTTAGAAAATATTAATTTGTGAAATTTAACGCGAAGTGTTTAAATGCATCTTACCCACTATTTTTTTTTTGTATTAACTAAATTATAATTTAAAGAAAATTAATTTGTTTTTCAAATATATTTAAAATAAAAAATGAGTCAGGCCGAGCAAGCATGCAACATAACAGGCCGAGCAAGCCCAATTAGGTGTGTCAATGGGCAAGTCTTAGATCCATCTTAGACCCAATCCAACTTTTACAATATATACACAAATTACATAGGGCACCAAATACAATTAAGTATCAAAAACGAAAGAGAAAAAGGAAACATGAATGAAAAACGATGAAATTTGAGAAAAGAATTGTACCAGTTATGTACACAAGAAATAGATAATAAAATACACATTTTTTCAATAAATATAAAAATACACCACATATAAACTAACAGAATACAAGAAACAGATAATAAATACACATTTGTTCAAAAAACATAAAAATGCACCACATATAAACTAAATACAAGAAATAGATAATAAATACACATTTTTTCCAAAAGACATAAAAATACACCACATATAAACTAACAGAATACAAGAAATAGATAATAAATACACATTTTTTCCAAAAAACATAAAAATACACCATATATCTCATCATTTCATTCCCCTGAATCTAACTCAAGCATATACGTTATTAGTGAACTTTCAGAATCTAACAGAGACGCAATAATTCAAAATCATCTCAGTTGACCCTTGATAAAAACATACCTCAACTGCACTCCGGGAATTCTTGATGTATTCTCATCAATAGACCAATAGATCTATCCTCGCCAATGAACACCAGATGATACTTTGGTTTTGTTGTTGATGAAGGTTCGCTCACCTCATATGTTACTCCTTATGCAGCCATTAAATAGAATGTATGAGTATATCACGTTTTCTAAACTCGGAAGAAGTCCTCCGAAATGGGATGAAATGAACGTACTCTGAAAACTTAAAAGTTTTTAATTTAATCTCATATTAATATTTAGTATATTGAACTTAATATATTTAAATATTAATATCAAATTAAATTGAAAACTTTTCAGTTTTCTACATTCATTTCACCCTATTTCCGAGAACTTGTCCTGAGATTAGAAACGTAAGATACGCATACATTCCATTTAATGGCTGCATCAGGAGTAACATATGAGGTGGGCGAACCTTCATCGACAACAAAGCCAAAGTATCACCTGGTGTTCATTGGCGAGGATAGATCTATTGGTCTATTGATGAGAATACATCAAGAATTCCCGGAGTGCAGTTGAGGTATGTTTTTATCAAGGGTCAACTGAGATGATTTTGAATTATTGCGTCTCTGTTAGATTCTGAAAGTTCACTAATAACGTATATGCTTGAGTTAGATTCAGGGGAATGAAATGATGAGATATATGGTGTATTTTTATGTTTTTTGAACAAATGTGTATTTATTATCTATTTCTTGTATTATGTTAGTTTATATGTGGTGTATTTTTATGTTTTTTGAATAAATGTGTATTTATTATTTATTTCTTGTATTTTGTTAGTTTATATGTGGTGTATTTTTATGTTTTCTGAAAAAATATGTTTTTATAATCTATTTTTTGTATTCTGTTAGTTTATATGTACTGTATTTTTATGTTTTTTGAACAAATGTGTATTTATTATCTGTTTCTTGTATTCTGTTAGTTTATATGTGGTGTTTTTTATGTTTACAGAAAAAATGTGTATTTATTATCAATTTTTCTTATTCTGATAGTTTAAATTTTGTGTACACAACTGGTACAATTATTTTCTCAAATTTCAGCATTTTTCATTCATGTTTCTTTTTCGTTTTTGATACTTAATTGTATTTGATGTCTATATAATTTGTGTATATATTGTAAAAGTTGGATTGGGCTAAGTTAAAGTTTTGGGTCTAGCTGGATCTATGTTTGGGTCTAGATGGATCTAAGTTATATATGCACACCGAACAACTTAACATACACATATATATACCCACAACCCACAAAAACAGTCGGGTAAAGGTAAAGATCACCCGATAAAGTCATTAAAGTGGTATTTTATTTAGTTCATATTTGATCAACTCTGTTTATATTATTTATAATCAGAAGAAAGACTGAATTTATAGATAATATGAAACATAGTTAGTCAAGTATGAACCAACTAAAATACCAGTTCAGTGGCTTTACGGGTTCTCTTTACCGTTATCTCGACTGTTTTTGTGGACATATATATGTGTATGTTAGGTTGTTCGATGTGCAACTATTTTCAGTGCTTAAATAAGTTAGTCACTACGTTACTCTTCCAAGAAACTCAGACGTTAGCTGCCCAAGAACCCCAACAGAGATGGAGGGTTCTAGATAACGGAAAGCGGTTCTATATATTTCACAGATATAGGTATATATCTTATATATTATTCCTTGTTCTCGTTTTACTATTAATTAGATGAAACATTGGATTTTTTTTAAACTTCCATGTAGTAACTGAATATTTTGTTTAGAAAAATGACTATGAGTGTTGTTAATTTCTATATTTGTTGTATATTGTTAGGTGTGATTGTTTTTCCTATAGAAGATATATAATATAGAATGTAATTGTATCCCAAATTTACACATTAACATGCATTGTACAAAATTAAGTAGAAGTTCAAAAAGTGTTTGTAAATTAAGTATTTAATTATAAATTAATAAAATATTAATTAATATATAAATTAATAATTATTAATTTATCGATTATTTAATAATTCTTTTAATTAATAAATTTTGGTGGTCCCATGAGTATTAATTTATATAGTTTCTACTGTACTTGGTGGCAAATACTGTATCTCTTAGTGATTTACCTTATGTATATATATATATAGTCAATATTTAATATAACTTTTTCCAAAGATTTTATGTAAAAGTAATATGTGATATTTATTGAAAATACTGTAATATTAAATATAATTTATGTGTTAATATATTTATTAATGACTACTTCCAAAAAAACTCGACCAATTGACCAACGAAATTAATATTATATTTTGAGTAAAAAAAATGATAGACAGTTAATATAAGATGTTTAAAAAAATTGAAATTAACTAAAAATAAAATTAAAATGTCAAAATTCTTCATTCATTTTTATATTTTATTTTTAAATTTTCTTTCTCTTATTATGTTTTTTCATTGTTTTCTTGTTTTGAAAAACTTGACAAAGTTTGTTATTTATATTATTCACGAATGTATGTAGTTCGATTATATTATTAGATTATGTTCAAATAATATTTTGCTATTAAATGTTAGATTATCTAAGAACATATTAGAAGAAGGGTGTCCACACAAGAATAGAGTGTTTTAATACTAATAATTAAAATATTTTCTCTCCCACGTTTTATATTCTCTCCCTTGTATAAAACATGCTAGATTTAATTATTTTATAAACACATTCTTGGGGTATTTTCTTATTGTAAAGTATGATAAAAATGACCAACAATGATACCCTATGAAAAAATGTTTTACAATAATTATGACCTTATTTGCGATTATTTGATATGAGAATGCTATTGTTTGTAATTAATTGCCTATTTTATATAATTTTTAATTTTGTGATTATTATTGCACCATAAATAAATTTTATGCTAGATGAAGTCCTATGATTGATTATAAGCTGTATTATATGTGGTTTTCATACATAAAAATGTGAAATAAATTAATATAAAATACAAAATCTAATCATTAAAATCGATCCCATATAAAATTTGTATATCATTGGAGGATGGCAAGACATGTCCATATGATAAAGAGACAAAACAAAAATGGGCCCTAAAAAGGCTGAAATAAAAATGAGTGAAACAGCGGAAACAAAAGAGTTATGCATACAATGCAATTTAAGAGTGAAAAGCACAAATCATGTAAATGTTATTTTTTTGAATACATAATAGGTCTTATATGTTTGTAAAAATCAGAGTTGTTAGTTTTAACAATTGTAATTAGAAAGGTTTATAATAATATAGAACTTTGTTATTAGTAATTTTCATTTAAGAAACACTGTTATGAAAATTGTAATATTGGTCCTTCTAGATAAGGCAAAGTGCAAAGTAAGAAAAGTTAGAGATTGACAAAGGTACCTGTTGAATGTCCCAAACATCAGTTGTAATAAGAAATCTCAAAATTCTCCCATAATTGCATCACGCAGTTTTGCTATTAGTCAATCCACCTGCCACATGCAAAGGAAAAGCATAAAATTGCAGGCACAGTGTGACAAAAAAAAAAATATTTTTTGAGCACCATAAATCATCTCCATACAGATTTTGATATGCCCATGGAAATAAAGTCCAACAAAGAAGCCCAAGCAGAATTAGGAGTTAAGCAGCAGTTATTTGAAATAGGAGTTGGAATTAGTCTTAGCCATTATGTTAGTGGTCATATTATTGTTATTTAGTGGTCATACTATTTTAGTTAGTGCTTGCTTAGTGGGTATTGTTCCCCTAATTTTAGGTTTCTTTCCCATTATTTATGCATGCAGTGTATTTTGGTTTGAGAAAGAGGAGAAGAAAAATATTTGAGAAATTTTTAGTTTATATTCTTAGTTATTGATACGTATCTCTTGTTGCTCCTAATTCATATTTGGAGCTTATCAGATTTGTTTCATGTTATTAAACTATATAACCATAAAAATACATAGTAATAAAAGTGAACATAAATCCAGAAGATAACTTTCCGTTTAGGGTTGCAGAAGATAACAGCCTGGGTATCATACAAATCACAGAGAGTACCAAATTTCCATTCTAAACTTTCTAACAGCAAAAAAAGAATTGCTCATATAATATATCTAACAAGTAAACAAGAAAATAAAGATAACAATTAGCAGTACAGTAATGTAATTAGCAGTGTTTCTGGCAAATGTAAACTGTACTGTGCTGCTACAATTTTATATATAAAATTTATTAATGATGTCTGATAAGTGATAAGTAAAAGTTACCACACGTGTATAATTTTTATGAAAAAAAAAAATCCATAAATTTTCACTGTTTCCTACTTCTAATTTAGCTATGATTTTAGTGGTTGTATTTCAATTGTTTTCTTGGCTGTATACAAAACTTTTGATTAGGCATGTGATTTTAGGCAGTTTCGAGGTTCCAAACTGAATGACCCATCAAATTCAAAACAAAAACGACGATTAATATATGGAATAATAAATATATATATATATATATACTCACAGTGCAACGTTGAAGAAGAATAGAAGATACACAACCTTTTGTTTTGGAATGGACTTCCCTTTGTAGGTGTAAAATAGAGATAGGGGGTTCAGAAATTCAAGGAGATGAAATACAAGAAAATAAAGGAGGAAGTTTTGAAATTCAAGTTTTTTTTTTTCATATGATGTTTTTTCTTTTGGTGTGATTCAAGGTAAATACCATCTCTTTATATAGAGATCGTAAATCAACCTATTGCTTTTGGTATAACAACAGAAAATAAGGGGTCAATCGGTTGACCACCTCCACTCCCCAAAAAAATATTTCAAAGTAAAAAAATTACAAAAATTCAATTATTTGGTATATTACGAAAAAATCTTACAAAATTTTAGATAATTTGAAGAAATTTTTGTAAAAAAAGAGTAAAAATTTACTCTTACTATTCATTATTTGACAATTCACACAATCAATTTATAAGGTTTTTCGGGCTATTTTTCAACTCCTAAAATCAAATTAATCACATATTCTAATGTAAAATAACGCGACGTTTAAAATAAAATCCATTGTGACTATTTTTTAACATCTAAATCGATGATTTTGACTAAAATGATTTATTATATACAACAATTTTTTCACAACAAAAATATATCACATCAACCATAATCATTACATATTTTTCTCTTAAAAAATTTTCAAAACACAAATCTCACTCCATATTTCTTACTTCTAAAAATATTTTTTACTTACTTTTATCATGAATTTTTTTTTTTCCGTAAATGAACGTGTCATCCAATTGGCCCCTAATTTTCCTGAATCATCAAAAGGACACAGGAAAAAGCATCAAATATTTTGGTTTTTTATTTCAATAATATAAATACAATCCGAAATTAGTACATGTATGGAAAATTGCATAATTAATTTTCTGACCATGACAGCGACATCTCACTCTCATTGGTACAGGTATGTATATATATATATATATCTTTTTTTCATTTGTATGTTTTCTTTATCTTTCATTTAATTTGTACAATATATCTTTTTTTTTTTATCAAGGCACAATATATCTTTTTCATTTGTATGTTTTCTTTATCTTTCATTTGTATATATATATCTCACATGCTGCACAGAATTAAGAAATCAAAAACATTTAATGCCCAATGTACCATATTTTCTGTGTTCAGTTTGTCTTCTTCCTAACATTATTTGATTCGGATTCTCTAAATTGTTTTGTTTGATTCAGACAACTAAAGTATGTTGTTTTCTTACCCACTTTCACTCATCTTTCTCATCACTACAGTCTACAGCTAGCTTTTGCCTATTTGCAGTTAGAAATTAAAGCCCTTTTCTTTCCCCATGAAAATTGGTGCTAATTATATACTGCCATGCTCGTGAGTTTCAACTGATATTTTTTTGTGATTATTATTGCACCATAAATAAATTTTATGCTAGATGAAGTCCTATGATTGATTATAGGCTGTATTATATGTGGTTTCATATATAAAAATGTGAAATAAATCAATATAAAATACAAAATCGAATCATTAAACTCGACCCGATTATAAAATTTATATATTATTGCAGGATGTCAAGAGTGTTCAGAGATGTCTGTATGATAAAAAGAGAACAAAAATGGGCTCTGAAAAGGCTGAAATAAAAATGAGTGAAGCTGCATAAACAAAAGAGTTATGCATATAACTCTTCTTTTTTTCACCCATTTTTACATTTTTCCCCCTTTCAATATCTCTATAAATATACTAATCATAAATAAGTGTATTAACTATTGAGAACACTTGTGTGGCTAATGGCTATTGATGCTTCTATATTTTTATTAAATAGGGTCCATTTTATTCCGTTTCATTCATCCCTAATTCTCTGCAGAAAAATCCTATTTTTCCCCCTGCTTTGAAACAGTCCTTTCATGCTTATTGGTGGGCTTATTCATTTAAATCTCTCATTAATAAATACTAGCTTGTACATTTATACACAATTAATTATTTATAATTTTCCAATAAATAAAGATTTGGTTCAAGTTTAAAGAATTGAATCACCTTATTTTGAATTTAAGAGAAAAGTACAAAAAATCCCTCAACTAAGTACATATTACCAAAAACCCTAGTCGGTTATTTAAATTACATAAACATCTCGTATTAAGTGTGGACCTTACAAAAGCACTCCTAGGATGTTTTTCATCCCAGAATTTGCTGAAATTGTAGGAAATATATGTGATAATACAATTTTACGCTTGATCAAATTTAATTGTTTTGGTCAAATTTTAAATGACCAAAAAATCCTTAGGAGTTGTTGATATAATAAATTTAGCTATATTATTTCTTATCTTAATACATCATATTCAAGTATTATTACTAGAAAATTATATTAATTTTTTGGTACAATAATAAATGTTTAATTACTTAATATACTTAGTATAAATATGTACCTTTTATAATAATACGAATCACTCAATCTAGATTATTTGATAATTCAAATTAATCACTCAAAGATCAATTGTAATTGTTTTTTTTTTATGACAAGGGAATCCGCAGCCGCTACCGTTCAGTGCGCACTGGGTAAACCCCGCTCTTGTGCAATAGCCTGCAAACCAGGCAAGAGAGGTAAACCAGCCTAAATAGCCCATAGTTGACAGATTTACAGTAGAGAAGGCAAATAGACATTCCCTCATCAGGATTCAAACACGTGATCCAGTCCACAACATTCATATATCCTTATCAACTCTACCGGGTTGCCCATTGTAATTGTTATCCTTATATATATATATATATATATAAGGACTAAGGACAGTACCTTGTTGGCAAATAATGTATCCCTTACTGTTTTACTTTATGTATGTACAAAAAGTACATTAGCCAATGTATCCTTTACTGTTTTACTTTATGTATGTACATTAGCCAATATTTAATATAACTTTTTAAGGCCAGTATCTTTTTGGCAGATAATGTATCCTTTACTGTTGTACTTTATGTATATACATTAGCCGGTATTTAATATAACTTTTCTCTAAAGATTTTATGTATAAGTTATGGGTGATATTTGATGTAAATATTGTGATGTTAAATATAACTGAGTTAATATATTTATTTATGTCGACTTCCAGAAAAATTCTGATCAATTGACTAATGAAATTAATAATTAAATTTTAAGTAAAAAATTGATAAACAGTTAATATAAGATGTTTTAAAAATTATGAAATTAACAAAATTAAAATAAAATGTCAAAATTCTACTAATACTTCTATACAGGAATGTGAGTGCGATGTTACTCCAAAGTTAAGAAGGGTTCATTTCACTAAAGTTTTAATTATTTCTAAGCAATAAATACCAAAAAAATTATTTAAAATCCAGAGATTAATATAAAGGAAAAGATTACAATTTAAGATACTATCTATCAATTTATATATCATTAATTAAAAAAAAGAGTTACGTAACAAGTCCTCCATTAATTGATTCTATGTACAAATGAGATAGAAATCTGAAGAATATAAAACTAAAATTAAACCTACCATTGTACTTTTACATTTGAATAAGTCCTCAGGCCTCAACCAACTTCTGTCACATACATTTTTTTTAATTACAATAAATTATAATTGTGATTATTATTGCACCAAAAATAAATTTTATGCTAGATGAAGTCCTATGATTGATTATAAGGTGTATTATATGTGGTCTTATATATAAAAATGTGAACTAAATTAATTTAAAATATAAAATCGAATCATTAAACTCGACCACATATAAAATTTGTATACCATTGCAGGATGTCAAGAGTGTTCAGAGATATATGTATGATAAAAAGAGAAAACAAAAATGGGCCCTAAAATGCTGAAATAAAACTGAGTGAAATTGCATAAACAAAAGAGTTATGCATATAAGGCTTCTTTTTTCACCCATTTTCACATTTTTTTTCCCTTTCAAAATCTCTATAAATAAATTAATCATAAATATGTGTATTGACTATTGAGAACTCTTGTGTGGCTAATGGCTATTGATGCTTCTATATTTTTACTAAATAAAGTCCATGTTATTTACATCCCTCTACATCCCTACTTCTCTGCAGAAAAATCCCATTTTCCCCTCTGCTGTAAAACAGTCCTTTCTTGCTTATTGATGGGCTTATTCATTTAATTTTCTCATTAACTTTTGTGTTTTGACTATGAAAAATACCATTTGGTTAATGTTAAGATAGAGTGATCTTTTAAGAAAGAGAGGAAATATCAATGTGTTGTAGAGATCATAATGATTCTTGATGTGTTCTGACAGCTCTGAAATTTTCAAAATCTTTTCTTGGGTTTTGCAAAATATTGGATGAAATAAAGGTATAAGTTGCTAGAAAATATAAGTAAACAAAAGTTAAAATATTTATGAATTTGAGGCCTGATTACATTTTCTTTAAAGTGATAATTGCCCTAACTATAAATTTGCTAACGAATTAAAATGATAATTCACTTCTAACATACAACAAACCACCTGAAGCCTGCGAATAGCAATTTCGAAGACTTCCCTCACGAACTAAGAAGAAAGTTATAATTTATTATGTAAAAAGGATAAATTCGAGATAAAATTGTTCTTGCTTTCATTGTATTTATAGACTTTTCGCAACCATTCGAATCATTGCAATGGATAGATTAAAATATTGCAATGTTTGAATCTGAAGAACAAATGAGTTTTCACAGCTAAAACTCACAACTTTTCAAAATTAATTATTTAAATTAATTAAAATAATTAATTCAGAAATTAATAAATAAATAATTATTTATTTTTCCTGGATTAAAATATATAAAATAGTTCTATATGCCCATAAAGCTTCTCCCATTCTTTCATGCCAATCTCTCTTTGATTTTGCAATCACTTTCTTCAACAAGTTACAAAGTGTTTTGTTGAATGCTTCAGCAAGACCATTGGCAGCAGCATAGTACATGGAAGACTTTCTTTGTTTAAATCCAAACTTCTCGCAGAGTTTATCAATTACACTATTGCAGAAAGGTTTTCCATTATCGGTGATTATATAACGAGGAATTCCATGACGGTAGATGATGTTGGTGCGAATGAAGTCAGCAACATTCTCTCTTTTCACTTCTTTAAGTGGGATCGCCTCAGCCCATTTAGAGAAATAATCAGTTGCAGCTAAAATGTATAAGTGACCAGCAGAAGACTTCGTCATTGGCCCAACAATATCTAAGCCCCAAGCGTCGAAAGGCCATGAAGCAACAGTTGGATGTAACGGCTCCGGCGATTGATGAATCAAGTTGGCATGAAATTGGCAAGCTTGACATCTTCGTGCATAATCCATGCAATCTTTGACCATCGTGGGCCAGTAATAACCCATTCTCTTTATTCGAAAGTGTAACTTGGGTCCAGATTGATGAGCACCACAAACTCCAGAATGAGCCTCTTCCATAGCTTGGATAGCTTCATCATCACCTAAGCATCGTAAAAAGACTCCATCGAATGAGCGTCTATAGAGTGTGTCTTTAAAGTAGATAAAGCGGGGAGCACGACGTCGTATATCAATTTTTCCACGTGGATCGTCTGGTAATTTCTCGTATTTCAAGTAATCGATAAGCGATTGTCGCCAATCCTCCTTTTCAACTTCAAACACTTCCACGACATGATTTTCTTCTTCTCGAGCCAGTTCCTCGACATCATCATCCTCTTCTTCGTCATCACTGAAAATTGGTGGTATGACCCAATTTCGACATAGTGGTATCTTAGTCTCCTTTTCAGGCAAAGTTAGTGTAGAAGCGAGTTTAGCTAGTGCATCGGCTTGTTTATTTTCATTTCTTGGCACATGCTCAATCACCACACCACCAAGCCATTCTATTATTCTTCTTGCATAGTTGTAATAAGGGAGCAATTCCGGCTTTCTTACTTTATAATCTCCAAGGATTTGGTTAACCACCAACTTAGAATCTCCATACACTTTAAGGCGAAGTTGTTTTATGTCAACTGCTATCTCTAAACCCAATATGAGGGCTTGATACTCGGCGACGTTATTAGAGCAGTTTTGAGTCAAAGTAAAAGAATATGGCAGCACCTCCCCGTCAGATGTTATGAACACAATTCCAGCACCAGCTCCTTCTCGGTGGGAGGCTCCATCAAAGTACATTTTCCATGGTGGGGTTACTTCTACTACAAGGACATCTTCATCAGGCAAGTCATCAGATAGTTCCCATTCAGCAGGGATGGGATGATCAGCAAGAAAGTCAGCCAACACTTGTCCCTTCACAGCCTTTTGAGGTACGTAGGTAATTTCAAATTGTTGTAGGTGCAAGTACCATCTTGCGAGTCTATCAGAAAGAACAGGCCTCGACATCACGTATTTCAATGGATTCGCTTTTGAAATAAGACGAATTCTATAGGCTTGAAAGTAGTGCTTTAACTTTTGGATAGAAAAGATGAGAGCCAAACACAACTTCTCTATAGGTGAGTACTTCAACTCATGTGGTGTCATCATTCTACTTAAATAATATAAGGCACTTTCTTTTCCATCATTGTTTTCTTGTGCTAATAGTGCTCCAACAGAACGCTCTTGAGCAGCAATATAGAGGATAAGTGGACGCCCGGGTGTAGGTGCAACTAACACAGGAGGCTTCATTAAATATGACTTGATACTTTTGAAGGCGTTTGAGCATGCTTCGTCCCATTCGAATGCAACTCCCTTCTTCATTATGCGACTGAATGGTTGGCACCTCCCAGCTAAGTTTGAAATAAACCTTCGGATATATGCTAACTTTCCTTGTAAGCTTTTGAGATCGTGGATATTTCGTGGCTCAGGCATTTTTAATATTGCATCGATTTTTGCTTGCTCAATCTCGATGCCCCTATGACGGACGATGAACCCGAGAAATTTCCCAGAGGAAACACCAAAAGCACATTTTAAAGGATTCATTCGGAGTTGATACCTTCTCAAACGTTCAAACACTTTTCTTAAGTCCATGAGGTGATTTTCTCGTTTCTTGGACTTTACAACCAAGTCATCAACATAGCATTCAACGTTTTTGTGTAGTACGTCATCAAATATCCTTTGCATAGCCCTTTGGTATGTAGCACCAGCATTTTTGAGGCCGAATGGCATTACTTTGTAGCAGTATATGCCTTTAGGAGTGCGGAAAGCAGTTAACTCCTCGTCCTTTGGTGACATCCGTATTTGGTTATACCCTGAAGATCCATCCATAAATGTCAAAGCCTCGTGGCCCGTTGTGGCATCAATCATTAATTCAGCAATGGGCAATGGAAAATCATCTTTGGGGCATGCATCATTCAAATCTCTAAAGTCAACACAAACTCGAATTTGCCCATTCTTCTTTTTCACGGGGACAATGCTAGAGATCCATGTTGGGTACTTCACTTCTCTAATAAATCCCGCTTCAATAAGCTTGTTCACTTCTGCTTCAAGTAACGGAATCAGTTCAGGTCGATACCTTCGTTGAGCTTGTTTTATTGGACGAGCCCCTTTCTTCACAGCTAAACGATGGACGGCAACCTTTGGGTCCAAACCAGGCATCTCTTTGTATGACCATGCAAATACGTCTTTGAATTCTTTTAGCAATTGAATGTAAGACTCTTCCTCATCGAGAGTCAATGATGCATTTAAATAGGTTGGCCGTGGATTATCTTGGCTACCTAAATCGACTTCTTTCAATTCATCAATTGTCGCTTTAACTCCCTCTTCGAGTTCAGGAGGAGCGTCTCCAGCATCTTCTTCCTCGACTGAGTCGTCTTCATTTAGAGTAATATAATAGATTTGAACGACATCATCTTCTAAAACACCAGTGTAGTCAGAGGATGCAACACTTTCCCTATCATCTTGATCAAGTGGGGTATGTGTGAAGATCTTGGTTTGCACCCTAGCTTTCAAAACTTTATCGCATGATATGATCAATTTAGTGCAGCGTTTCATACGAGATGGAATCAAACTTCTAATTTTTCGTTCAAATCGTAGCTCATTAATCTTTCTTGATTTCTCCCGGGTTTTGACAACATTGCATTTATAGCCACCAGCCTTTTTAATCATCGTGTTTCTATGTGGACCAAGTCTATCAAAGACAGAACATGTGTGGAGCCTATCAAATACAGACACTCGTGTCATCTTTATTTCTTTCTCATTGAGCATGTCATTAGCTGATAAGACCTCTTCTTCAATTATGTAATTGGTACTTGCTCTTCTTATGGCAATATGAATAGGTTTTGGTGGTGTAAACCCAAGACCTATTCGAGAATTTTTCACTGAGTGGCCACTTTCTTTTAGCACTTTTTGAGTAGAGTTGAGTCCGCAATGTGTCTTATCCAAAACTTCAAAAGGAAGCTCTTCCGTCTTGCCATTGGGCTTATATCCAGCTTTTACGAGAAGCTTGTAAGCTTTTGGGTCATAACATCCTTCATTTTTATTGATTAGAGTTTCTCCATGTTCTTTTTCAGGACCTTGAGTTGGACGAGTGAACCCTTTAAGTGGAGGACGAGAAGACTTTGTTATACCAAGTGGAGTTAGTGGTAATGTTAATCCTTCCAACGACTGAAACTCAGTAATCAATTTTTGTTCTTCCTTTCTTTCTTGACTCGGGGGTAGTTTATTCTCATCTCGTGACTTGAGTTTTTCAGTAAGTGAGCTCTCTTTGTTTCCTTTTGGCTCATCAAAATAGTATTTCGCATCAGTAAAGTATGATTCAGCTTCGGTGAATGGTTTTCTATCTCCAGATATTGTTTTCACGATGCCTTCACGACAGTATTTGAAGCATTGGTGCCATGTCGATGGGACTACGCCATTTTCATGTAACCATGGTCGACCAAGTAGCATGTTGTAAGATGTTTTAGCATCGATGACATGGAATAATGCTGTGGATATCATATCGTCTATCATTAATTCCAACCTTATGATGCCAATAGCCCTCTGTCCTCCTTGATTAAAGCCTTGGATCATTAAGCGACTATTAGAAAGTTCGTCCATGGGAACTTCCAATTCTTTCAACGCGCGCAAGGATAAGATATTGACAGCTGAACCCCCATCTATCAGTATTCGATTTATCTTATGCCCTCGAGTATAGCAAGTTATGAATAACGGGCGATTGTGAGGCTTTGAACCAAGTACTAAGTCCTCGTCAGTGAATGCAATCGTGGACATGCAATGATCAATAGTGGCGGATGTTCCTTTCTCAGCGAGACATGATTCAGGCACTCCATCTTCGTATATCGTATTAACTTCTTCATGATGCAAAGTAACGAAGTTTGTTGTTTCGTTCTCTTCGTCCAAAGAAATTTTCCCTTGGCGAGCTAGTTGCATGACTTTATCTTTAAACACGAAGCAATCATGAATTGGATGCCCTACTAAACGATGGTATTTGCAATACTTTGGATCATCGATGCGATTGGCTTCTTCAGGACGTTTCATCTCTGGCAACTCGATGAGATTGGCATTCATTAAATCATCGAATATCCCCGCCACATCAGAATCTAAAAACGGGTATTCTTTTGATTGCATCTCCTTGAGAGTCAACTTTCTTTGTCTTTTGTCCACAGAGTTAATTTTCTTCTCATCACTATGATCTTCAGGTTTGCTTCGCAATTTCATTGGTATGACGCTAACCGCCATCGATTCTTTGTTTGGGACTCTTGAGTAGAATTTGCCCCCTTTCTTCACGTCTTGCCTCTCTTTGCCATTTCGAGATTCTTGGATAGGTGGTTCATCACTCCCACTTGCAGCCATACTCAGTTCCATGTCATGGGCTCGAGTGGCTAACTCTTCAAACGTTCTTGGTTGTATACCTTGAAGGATATATCTAAGGCCCCAATGCATTCCTTGGATGCACATTTCAATAGCAGACGATTCAGATAGTCTATCTTTGCAGTTAAGGCTCAAATTTCTCCAACGATTGATATAGTCAATGACTGCTTCATCTTTCCATTGACGGGAGTTGGTAAGTTCGATCATGCTCACTGTACGACGAGTGCTGTAAAAGCGATTGAGGAACTCTTGTTCTAATTGGTTCCAATTGTCGATTGAGCCAGCTTCTAGGTCGGTATACCAGTCAAACGCATTTCCCTTCAGTGATCGGACAAATTGCTTTACTAAGTGATCTCCATAGGTTCCAGCATTGTTGCATGTCTCGACGAAATGCGCTATGTGTTGCTTAGGATTGCCTTTTCCATCAAACTGCTGGAATTTTGGTGGTTGATAACCGTTTGGCATCTTCAGATTATCAACCCTTTGAGTGTATGGCTTGGTATAGGTTGAGGATGACTTGAAGCTTCCGTCAAACTTGTCCTTGATAGTTCCCATAATGAACTCCTTTAGTTGATCGACTGGAATCATCCCATCATTTGAAAATTGGAATTCCTTAGCAATTTCTTTCTCAGTTGGATTTTGTCTTGCAACTTCAACTTCATCATGGTTTTCAACTTCTTTGCCCCTTATATGGCTAGTATCAGTATTATCCGTTTTGTCGAGCAATTTTGCAATTCTCGAGTCTTGCTCTTGGACATGTTTCGCGAGCCCCTCGATAGCTTTGGTTAGACTTGCAAGTTGTTCTTCCAAAGTCATGGCGTTAGTCATCATCACAGGCGCCGCACCCGAATAACTTGACATGGAATGTGGAGAAGATGGTGTAGATTCTCCATCATTGTTTTCAGTATTGCTCTCAAGTTGAAGAGAGTCTTTCTCGATGGCCTTTGGTGGAGGAGTTTCCTCGGAAGATGCTTGCAACTTTTTGGCCATGTTTCTTGTTATGACGCCAACACTCTCACTTGCAGAATTTGAAGAGCTTGAGGCAGTTGGCTTGAAAGTCATTGTCTTTGAAGCTTGACTTGATGGAAGGAAAAGATGAGAGGTAGAGATAGTCCCACTGGGCGTGCCAAAAATTTGTACACAACAAATTTGTAATTCTGAAAATCAAGAAACACAAAAATTGTGACAAATGAAATTTATATTAATCAAAATGAAAATATAGGGTACAAATCTCTATATTTAATCCTCTGATTCTTCCTTCAAAATATATATTTAATTGTTGGAGTTGACTTTGCTTGTTTGGTCTTCTCCAACGTTGACTTGAATGTTTATAACGTTATTGCGAGGGCTTGACAGCTTAATCTCGAATCAAACGTTGACTTTGATATATGGAATTTGAAATCTATTTGATTGTTGGAGTTGACTTTGCTTCTTTGATCTTCTCCAACGTTGACTTGAATATTTATAACGTTATTGCGAGGGCTTGACAGCTTAATCTCGGATCAAACGTTGAATTTAATATATGGACTTTGAAATCTTCAAGGTTGACTTGTACCTTTGATCTTCCTTGAGCTTGATTTGAACTTCTATAACGTTAACTCGTAGGTTTAGCACCGCAATTACGAATCAAACGCTATAATTTGATGAACTTCTTCAAGAACGCCTTGAATATCACTTAGAACGCCTTGAATATGTGAAGAACCTTCGTAGAGAAAATTTGGAGAGCTTCTTTCGTCTTCTCTAGCTTTTTGACTGAACTTCTGTCTGTAATTTATGATTTCCAAAGGGCCCTATTTATAGGTGTAGGGTGGAAGAGTTTTGGATAATTTGAATTCCATTGATAATTATCCATTTGATTTAATAAATAATTATCATAATTTTGGAGCCATTTGATTGGCTGATAGAAGATCTAGATCTTCTAGATATTATCCAAAACTTAACTTGATAATTATCCATAAATTAACTTAAATAGATAAATATCTTTTGTCGTAGACGACTTTTGATTGGTCAATATTTCCACGTGGCGCGATTTAATTGGTCGTGGATTTATTAACTGCAAGACATGATTTGATTGGATGGAACACATCAATTTGACACGTGTCGCCATTTGATTTGTTGATAAAATGAATATTAAAATATCAATTAAATCAATTATTTTATTTTGGAATTAAATTTGATAAATCCCAAAATATATTTAAAAGACTTAAATTAATATTTAATATCATTCTTGCCACTTGTCATTATTTGATTGGCTATGAAATTCCGTTGTCTACACTTATAAACAGTTCAAAAAAAAAAAAGCAGGAAATTCGTGAATAAATGATAGACGAGCAAGTGGGGTGTAATTGGTATAGGAAAGTTTTTAGGGACAAGAATGAATATGGGGCAAATTGGTGTAAGTGTGAGGCTGTGAGCCTATGAGAGAGAATTTAATTACACCCAAAATATGTTAAATGAGACTACGAGAGATCCAATTAGGGCCCGACTTGAGCTCAAAATCAATCAGACCAGAAGTTGATAAAAATTGAACCCAATTAAAAAAAATTAAAACTCAATCCAAATTCCAAACCCAAGCCCAAGCCCGTTCAATTAGATTATACCCGTGGCCCATAAAACAAAGAGTTCCTAAAGGCCCATTAAACTTTCAAATCGAGTTTGCATTTTTTTTATGGTAATTGAATTTTCAAATTTTTAGTTAATTATTTTAATTAAGTAACTGACGGATAAGAAGGCGCTTAATTTTTTTTCTTTTTTTAAAAAAATAAAATAAAATTGGACATAGGTTAAAGGCATTAGAACACTTTAAATTTGGGTTATTTATTTATTTATTATATAATTAGTCTTTTATTCATTATTATGTCCATTTTTTCAACTGTGGCGGTTGGAAGTTTGGAAATTGGCATACCTTATCGATTAAAACAGTACCACAAACTACTCTGATGATTCCTTGTCAAAGTTCTTACCATTTTGACAAAAAGATTCATTTTATTAGTTTGTATCGTCTCTAGTTTCAATAATTTTTACCAATCATAAAATGTCCATTTTTTTAAATTTTGGCAGTTGGGAATTTGGCATCCCTATCCAATAAAATAGTTTCCACCCAAGAAATAGTACCACAGACTGAGATTATTCCTTGTCGATGATTAGTGAATATGTGAGTCATCACAACAAAATTCCACCTAATTATCATCTAGATTTTGTCACTTAGGTGATATTAATGCAAGTGTGTATAAGTTTTTTTTTTTTTTTTTTTTAAATTTAAATAAGCACCCAAAGCATGAGTATTATTAGTTATTTGTTTCATGCAATTAATAATAATTTTTTTTCATTTCTTTGTTTGTAAACATTTTAATTATTTTTATTGGATATATGAGTAATCACAAAGAAATGCCAACTAATTATCATCTAGATCTGTGAACACGGTGTCCCCGATTTAATAATAATTTTTTTTCACAAATAAGACGCCATGCAAATTACCAAAAGAAAAGAATTATTGAATTAAATACCTATAAAAATGTGTGTGAGAGATAACAAATATAATGCTTTTTTTTAAGTAAGAAGTTCAAAAAATATCGTGATCAAGTATATACATCACCAAAATATATTCAATTTTTTTTTTACAAATTATCATTATTAAAATTGGTTGGATCAATAGTGAAAACCCAATTTTACCTACCAAATCTGCGTGTCGATTGATATCCAATTAACAAGTTGATAAATAAATTTGTGATGTCACTGTCGAAGTTCATTAATTTCCAATTCTTATTTTTATTTTGTTAAATGAATAGACTTTGCTTTAAAGGGTGGAAAAGGATTTAGGACAGGGAAACCACCAAAATTGACTTTATTTGACAATTATTATGGCTCAATTGGATGACATATTCATTTCTGAATTTTTTTTTCATGGTAAAAATGAGAAATGTGATTTGGAATATGAGATTTTTAAGAGAAAAATAAGTAATGATTGTGGTTGATGTGATATGTTTTTTTATTGTGAGAAATTTGTTTGAGTTGGTATTTAAATATAATTTTTATTAAATGTGGGTAGTCAAACTCGTTGATTTAGATGTCCGAAAATAGTCACAATGGATCTTATTTTAATCGTTGCATTATTTTGTATTAGAATATGTAATTAAATTAATTTTTTGATTTGAAAAATAGTCGGAAAAACCATTTAATTGATTGTATTAACTGTCAAATCATGAATAGTAAAATTAATTTGTTGAAAAAAAAATCAAATTATTTGTAATTTTGAGAGATTTTTTTGGAAGAATATTTTTAAGAAATACAAAATAAATGTATTTTTTATAACTTTTTTCTCCAAAATATTTTTTCTAGGGATAAGTGGGCCATCCAATTGGCCCCTAATTTGTTGTAATAGGCAAAAAATTATCTAAACTTGTGAAACAATTTTTTCTCATCTCGTTTTCTTGACAAATATGAACAGTATGATGATTTTGAATCATATATACTTCATGCTTCTAGACTTTTTGGGGGTCATTATACACATAATCAATCATTTGTATGCCATTTAATTAATAAGGATTTGTTAGAGGTAGTATATATAATTGAGATAAATCCCCTTGTAAATAATGTAATTGATCAAAAAGTTTAATAAAAGAGATACAAACAATAACACAAAGAAAAATAGATATGATAATGTAAGATAAGATTTTATGCTAAATTAATACTAAATCTAGTAAATAAATATTAAATGAAAAGATGAGAGGTATTTTATAGTGTAATTAAATTAAAAATAATTATTTAATTCTTATAACATATAATAAAATTAGAATGATGCAGTGATACAAAACTTAGTATTGGATTTATTTTGGATCTCTTCCCATCTTATCCATTTGCCACTTGTTAAAGTCTTAAACCGACAATAATAATTGAATAAGATATCATTATAATTCCGACAAGTCGGTAATAAGTGGATATCATGATCATGAAATTAAATTATTGTCTGGTAAATTCAATGTTACAGTCATCATTTCTTGCCACCTGTCCCTTAAAAATTATAAATATATTTTTTTTTTCTCAAAATAAATATTCAATTTTTAAATTTATTTTGATATATATAATTATGGGTTTGGTCCCTGCCATGTGCGTCCACATCATCTTGTTTGTTTAATGGATGATGCACATGGGCCCACTTTATAAGAAATTAATAAATAGTAAGAAAAAGTATTCAATCATTAACTGCCACGTTACCCCCAATTCGCTGTCACATGATTGTTGCGCGTCGTACGGGCTAACTTAATTTGTAACCCAATGGGATCCAACTATTCAAATTATTTTAAAATTATAATTATAATCGAATTTTAAAATTTAATTATACTATTTTTTAAGTAATTAAAATTTTAATTGGATCAATTATGAGTTGACATGGATTAATTTAATTAAGTTCAAATTTTGTTTAACCAAAAAAGGATGTATTTAGACTTAGTTTGATGGTATGTAATCGAAGTCAAATAATTTTTTAATAATTGATTTCAAGCTTAGCATTGGCCTTAGTTGTTCATGTTACACTATATGCTATATTCACGTTTTGTTAAGGGCTTTGACCTATGAATGATTATTGCTCTATTTTTTTTTTCTTCTTTAGATATTGTTATGATTGATTATTTTTTGAAAAAATAAAAACTGAAAAGGATATGAATTTAAATTCAATTAAGGCTCGAGCAAACTTTCTTTTTTCTCGTGGAATTTAATAAATTGTTGCACAAGTCATACTTTCCAATCTTTCAAACTTTTATTTATAAATTCTTACTTTTTTTTCAATCACTTTATATATATTCATCTATAAAAATGTGATTAAGAAACCGACATCCATATCTTTTTTTTTTAATGACAAGGGAACCCGCAACCGCTATCGTTAGGTGCGCACTGAGTAAACTCCGCTCTTGTGCAATAGCCTGCAAACTACACAAGAGAGGTAAACCAGCCTAGGTTGCACATAGCTGACAGACTCACAGTAGAGAAGGCAAATAGACATTCCCACAGTGGAATTCGAACCCGTGACCTAGGCCACAAGTTCAAATGCCTTTACCGACATCCATATCCTTAATAATGAAAGGGGTCATTCTTTTAATAGTGGGGTTAGAATTTGGCTAACTTGAAAGGTTGTGAGTGATGCCCCTCTTCATTTAGGTCACTTTATTACTATTATATTATTTAGTTATTATTATTTTATTTTTGTACATACACGTAGGTCACTTTCACAAGCAAAGTAATTCCATGTTAGTTATTGTTAATAGTTTCAAAAGACCAAATTAAAATAAAATTCATACATATATTAATTACTACGTAAGCTACATGGCTATGTTATGTATACATAATTACATATTGTGATATGCATGTTAATTTATTCTTGAATAGACAGATATGTATATCATTTAAAGCTCTAATCTTACAACTATTTCATTTTTTTCTGATTAATAATATATTGTAACCAATGACCATAAAGCATTGCTTTCCCATTAGCTATTCATTATGGGTCCATATTTTGGACACTTCATCGATTTAATAAGCTTAATAAACTTTTTATAGTAGATAGATTAAAAAATAATAAAGATCCACAACAAGAAATAATTATATGAGATACTTAAAGCTATAGTTTCAACTTTATATGCTCAGCTTATCGGTCTCAATTTATATGCTCATTATGATTATAATAATTAGACTCAACCCAAATAAAAGCAGATTCAGTGCCAGATAATTTTAAATTTACAATTAAATTTCAAAATTATCCATATAAACTCTATCAAATTTGAGGAATAAAATGTACAATTTTTTATTATATGCCTGAAATAGGAAACAGATGAAGAACCACTAATAAATATTTCACACTAGACTAGATCTGGGATGTACTTGAAAAGAGCTAATTCTTTTTTAATTTATATTTTTTATAGCCTAGACACATCATATCAATGACGTTGCATTACATCTAAAATTTGTTAGTTTAATGATATTATCTTTTATATTTTCAAAAAATATTTGAATTAAATCATAGTCGACCACAAAATTATAAATTTTATTCTTATTAAAAAAAAAATCTGAGTCATAAATATGATCCGATATTATCAGGTCAAGTATCTATCCGATTCATTTAGAATTAAATTATTTTTGGCTGTGTTGGAAAATAGTACATTTACTACACATCGGATAGAGTTTGTTCTTATCAAGAGCTGAGTAAGAGCACCCCTAATGTGGGTCCACAAAGATGAGTGGGTCCCACCAAGTTCCAGCTTTCGATTTCTCTATATATCAATCCACAGAGATTGGTGGATATTCATATTATATCCATCTCAACTACAAATCTCCGCAATTCCATTCCTATTTCTTTTCTTCATTATTACCATTCTAAAATATCTTCCCAGATTATCGAACCCCTTTTGAATTGTTTACCCAGAGATTGAAGAATCGAGAAATTTAAGTTTCCTGGTAAGTTGAAGACCCTTTTCGTGATTTTTATGGAATTATTTGTTATTGTTCCTTTTTTTTTTTTTGCTGATTGTGTGATGTATTATTGCTTTTACTGTGGCTGAGTTGATTTGATTGAATTTTTGAGATTTCATCAGTTGATGGATATTTAGGTTTTTTTTTTTTTTTTTGCTTTGAAAAATAGAAATGATTTCTACAAAGGTTGAATTGAATGTTTCTGGTATTTTTCTATTTTGATGATAGAGTTTTCCAGTCAATTTTATCGCGGTCAATGAATCTTGCAATTATTGCCAATTTGATTCTCAAAATAAATTCAATTCCGTATGTACGAAATATATAATCGTTGGTGGATTACGGCTATGATAAAAAGATTCACCGCCGTGGAAGCTAGGGTTTACGGCCCCATTTAGAAGCGTGTGGCGGGTGGGGTTGGCACGTGTGTACATCAGTTGACTGACTTTTGACACGTGTGATACCTATAAACTTATCTCCACGGATGGCGTATAATTTGGGTAAATTGCAGTATTGGTGCAGTAGGATTGACCCCTTTTTTCTTTAGTCTCATTGATGATTGAACTAGCAAATTTAGTCATATATGATCCATTTTGTTACATTTTTTTTGTCATAAACGTTAATTTGATTACTTGCTTGTACGTGATTAGTAATAAATTTAACAGCGCGTGTGGTACATAGGACTAACATTGTGACAAAAGTTAATTCCTTTTTAATATTTAAGGTTGTAATCTTACATAAAGAATAACCAAAATATGCAGAAAATGTTGAGTGATAAAGGGACACAAATCCAGAAAAAAAATGAAAAATGTGGAGGACATTGTTTTACTTTCCCATTTTCCGTTGTTTAATTTATCCATAACAAGGGGCGTCACACGGGTTAGAAAACTGGCACCCCATTATTGCATTAAACAATTTGTGATGATGCTATTTAGCACATATATTTAGACCTGGTCCCATTTTTGTTAATTTGTTTGCTTCAAATTATTTCTTATTATTCTTTGTTTTGGCGTGTGTATTTATTTATTTATTGCAAGTGCCTTTTGGCCTTGGCGTAAGGTTAAATTATAGCCCTTATAAACTATTCCTTTCGGTGATTTGTTTATTAAGTCTTCTCATATATGAGTTCATTTGCTGATCTATTTTCTTCTATTACGTTTCAGTTTTATCTACAAGCACATCAATATGAAGCCTACTGCAAGATCTGATGCTGACGTAATCAGCAATTTGCCAAACAACATCATCGAAAAGATCCTAGGATGCTTGCCTCTTCGAGACGTGGTAAGATCAAGCATCTTGTCCCGAGAATGGAGGCACAAATGGGTTTCTTGTCCTGAAATCGTGTTCGATTTCTGGTTCGATCAGATGTTTCTGGGAGGCCACAAACTCGAACCCCTCGTTTATCAAATCTTGAGACTTCATAAAGGACCCTTACTCAAATTTGCACTTCAAGTCCCTGATGTAAAGAGTAATCCCGATATCGACCAATGGGTTCATCTCTTACCAAACAACCTTCTACAGGATATGTCTCTTCATGTTCCAAGGGGAGATACACATAAATTGACTTCACACCTGTTTACTTTCAAGAATTTGAGAAGTTTGAAGTTATATAACTGTGTATTCGATCCACCGTCGGGTTTTAAGGGGTTTAGCAAACTCGTGAACCTCGATTTCCAAAGTGTTGCGCTTGTGCCCGAGACGTTTGGGCAGTTTATAGCTTCCTGCCCGGGAATCGAAAAAATGAGGTTGGTTCATTGCACCAGCTTTGATTGCTTGGAAATCACTGGTCCCAAGTTGAACTATCTCGAGTTTCACGGGATATTTGGATCCGTTTCGTTCAAGAATTGCCCTGTTTTGAAAGACGTTAAATTGTCCTTCTCTTCGATGGAGTTTAAAAGAGGAAATCGATTCTCGTTTGATTTGGTCAAGTCCTTGAGCTGTCTGCCTGCACTCGAGGCATTGCAACTGCAAGCGTATGCATTAGAGGTAAGAAATTTTTTGGATTTTTTGAGAAAAAGTTGGACTATAATTTCTTTATGTTAATTCAGAAATGTTAAATGTTTTGTCTGTCTTATTTATAGGACCTTGTCGAGTATGGTGCACCCAACGAACTGCCCGTCTCTTTGAAAACGTTGAAAAATCTTCACCTTTCGGATATGTATTTCGAAAAGATTGAGGAGACTTCATGTGCCATCTGCTTCATCAGAAGCTGTCCCAACTTACAGAAGCTCAAAATCACAGTAAGTTGCTATCAAGAATGTATTCTTAGACGTTTTAGAATAATGGCAGATTATTACACCCTTATTTAGTAATTTGTAAAATATAAGGGATCAAATTCTTCGGTGAAACTTATGTTAGGAACGAAACTAACTGAAATGTGCACTTTTGTACAGGCTTTTACTTTCGATGTGGTGGATGCTGTTGCGGATTTCCTTCGATCGCAGACACGATCTGAGTCTCTATCTCAGCTTAAAACCGTGAAGATGCAACTTTTTTCTGGGATAGAGGCAGAAATGGAGTTTGTGAAGTATTTATTGGCATCTGCAACTGCACTTGAGGAAATGGCGATTACGCCCCATGCAGGTAGTATTGCTGATGGAGGAGAGTCGATATTGAATGAACTTAAACGATATCCTCGAGCATCTCCAATGGCGGAAATCATTAGTTCAGATAAATCAAGTAGTAGTTAGTCTATGTATGTTTGTGGTTGTAATAGGTTTGTATGTAAGAGATGGCCACTTTTTTTGGTTGGCCTTGTATTTGTATATCTCAGTTCAGCATAAATATGAATGATAAAAGAAAAAAAGAAAGGTTTCTGTAAATTTTGAGCTTCATATAATGGGGTTTTTGGTTTGTAATTATGAATTTTGAACCCAATTTGTCACATATGATGATTTTCATACTGAATTATGTAATTACTAAATTGGAGGCATAATACCCTTATAAGGGATCATGAACATTTTAGAATGATTCCATGTCTAATGACTTGGCATTAAAAATTTAATTATTAAAAGTTAACAAAAATTAAGAATAAAATAATTTTAAATTCCCTTCTATAATCTCAAAAAAGTGCATCTATGAATTTAAAATTCTAATTTCTAAAATATTTTAATCCAAATACAATTATAAAGAAAATATGAAAAACATGCTTTGGAGTTGGATGGGGCGACAGCAAGATATTTTTACCATAACAATTCACAGCTTTTTTCCATTACAGCTGGAAATTTTTTTAATTACAATTTACCACTGTTTATTACCAATTATTCTTTTTTTCCTAATGAATATCATATCCATTCTTATTTTTATTTTATTTCAGGTTTAAATATGTATGGGCCAACACAGAATTGATACATGCAATTATAAAACTTTTTTCAAGTCAATCCGGCCCATGGTTCGGCCCATTGTTAAAATAGCAAGCGAAGCATATTTTGTTCATCACTATTCACTAAGGGTAAATGACATTTTTGACCTTTAAATCAAAATAATAATGATAAAAATATACTACTAAATTAAACCCACAAAGTAAAACCTTATTTATAAATAAACAAGACACGACGTAGTTTCACTAGGCCTTGCTACAATCAGTTGGCAAGAAATTTAGCTTCTCATTCTGAAGATCATATCCAATGTGATAATTAATTTGGTGTAAATTACCGAAAATAGCCAAATCTTGTGAGGGCACTAACGTCAAACAAGCCACACCCTTCTCAACCTCAAGAAAAATGCTCCCTTGTGGTAATACCAAATCTGCCCCTGTGAAATGTGCTGTGATTGGTGGTGAATTGAACTCTCCATCACTTGTTATTTCATAGCACAATCCAAACAACCCTTGTGAGTCATTTACTCGATTACCCTTGATCGATTTCGCTAACGATGATTCAATTCCATCGTAAATTGTACTAGGGACGAAGGTTAAAGTCGTCCCCGAATCGATAATAATGTTCCCTTCTTCGTCACTTGATGACCCATAATCGGAATTTGAACTGACGCCAGTGTAATCGAATCTCTCATCCCCGACGCTCATTCCCTCTAACGTAATATAATAGAACGTATCGGGCGATTTTGATACTAACGGAGTCGATAACACTTTAGGCCCCATTATAACAGCATCAGTGCCAAAACTTATCTTGCTGGAAGTATTAGTATCCAGATATGTCAGACAATAAGAGAATTTACCACCAATCGACTTTTCCAATTGTCTCACAATAGAAATCGAGCCCCCTCCGAGCCCGACGATCCCGGACCCAGTCCCGTTAAAAGTCCCACCGTTCTCATGCCCGCAACCAAACACGACGTTGCGAAACGTCGCGCTTTCTTGAGACGTCGAGTCGAAAGTAAACGTATCAACGGCTAAATCACCCTTGCTATAAGAGCTATCCCCATAGCTAACTTGGTAAGTGCAACCATTTGAAGAGTCACAAGATGCACCCCCACCAGAGTCATTGCATTGTGGGGATGTACATGAGACACTTCTATAGGTTTTGGTCAAAGTTGGGTCAAATATTGGGGCAGTTTGAGTGTAGCATTGTGTACATGGCTTGCATTGTGTCCACGTCAGATCGCTGCCCGTGTCAGCAATTGCCAGCACATCGACCGGTGGGGTCCCTATTTTGATTTTCATTAGGTATTCCCCACCAATAGGAGTTATATCTGCCTCGATCGAGTCTGAGTCTGTTGACTTTGAACTCGATAAAAGAGAATTAGACCTGATAGAAGATTTACGTGAAAACGAGCGATAAAATGAGCGTCTTAAACGCTCGAAGTGCGTATTTGATGGGTCGTAAGAAGGCGAAAACGGAGAGTCTCGGTGGATTAAATCGACCGTTATACCGCCATTTTTTTGTCCAACACAAATCAAACATAAACTAGCAAAGCAAGAAAGGAGGAAAATGGACAAGGGTTTGTAGTATAGAGCCATTTTTTGAATGGGATTTTTGATGAAGAAAATGCAAAGCTTGCTATAGCAATTTATAGGCAAATGAAAAAGGATGAAATATCCATTTTAGATTCATATAATATAATAATAATTGATACAAAATCAGAAACGTAGATATTAATTATTAGATAATGAGAAACCTTTCAAATTTTGACTACATGAAATTAATCAATTGTTATTTAGTGCAGGCAATCTGGAATTTGATTGGACATAAATAATAATTATTTTAAAAAATCTTGCTTGTAATAAGAAAACTTTAATTTACTGATTCATATATATACTTGCTAAATTAAAATTTGATTCAATGCATATATTATTTGATTTAGTTTTATGGTGAGTAATTAATGTGTACACACATATTCAGCCAACTGGTAACGTTTATTTTTAATCTGGACGTGGTGGAATTAATTATTATATGGAAGCGAATTGTATTCTGGCTGTAATTATTGTGATTATGAGTTAATTATGATAATAATGATATAAAGATGGGAATTAAATTTCTTCTAGATTTAATAAACCTTTTCAATTTAGAAGAATTAATGTGAACTATCTGAATGTGTTAATAGAAGTTTTTTTAAGTTCGCCCCAAATTTTCAATTTCACATTTTGTAATAGATGATCTCTACTGCTTCGATTTTGATCCTCTATCAATTTATTTAATATTTTTACTTATTTGAGATGATTTTTTGCATTATTTCACATTTACAAGTAAATCTTTTTCAAATTCAACCCAACAAAATATTTAAATATTGTTTGATAATGTCCATTTAGGCATATAATTAGGTGCTAAATCAATGAATCAAAATTTCGAATTCTAATGTGTTTCTAGATTATAAATATTGAAAACTTTTTTGAATTATATAAGAAAATTCATGTTAAATAATTAAATTCATAAAATCACATAAGCCTGTTTTAAAATCATGTATAAATTAAAAAAACGATTACTTGTGCAGTTTGGTCTGCATTAATTGTTCTTTATGTTAAATAATTGCCAATATAATCAATATCCAAAAGTTATTATGTGATGTAACCAAAAAAAAAAAAAAAGTTATTATGTGACACCTGGTTCCTATTAACTATTAAAGATAATAATAGGATAATAACTTAGAATTGTTTATAATGAATATAAAACCTCAAATAATAGACTATAATACACTAATATCTTATACTAATGTTATCAATTAGAGCAAAATACACTACCACCCCTCAACTGCATGAAATTGTCTTTATTATCATGAGCCATGTTTTTTCATTTTTTATTTTCCACACCATTTTGTTCTTTTTCGAAAAAAATATTTCTCACATAGATTAGTTAAAACTTGTGAAATAGAAAAAAATGGTGGAAAAAATGAAAAATGAAAGGAAAAACGATGGTTAAGGGCAATAGAGACAATTTTATGCGATTGAGGGGGATATTGTATTTTTCCACAGTTTAGGGGGTTATTTGATACAAAGGCATAACTTGGAGGGGCAAAATGTATTTCTCCCTATCAATTGTCGTTAACATTGATATAACATAAAGAATTTCATATGTAAATTGTCACGAGTAAAATGTTCATTATGATACTTGAAAAGTTAAAAGTATTTGCCTATAAACTAAATAATTTCAAAATTATAATCTATTTATCTTTTCACTGAACTTGAACATTGAAATGTTCCACAATTTCGATCAGTGTTAGATATTATCATACCCAATATTTTTAGTGTGGAATAAATTGTCCAAACAATAACCAAGAATTACTTTCACCAGTTCAACACTATGAACATATATTTTACTCGATTTTATTCCCAATATTTACGTATAAATTATATATATAAATAAATATAAATGTATTTGACATTTAGCGTTTTATTAGTTAAGTCAGACTTAACCGTGTTAGAGATAGACGAGTATGTTTTATGCCATTTATGCGCCTGACCATAATTAAAACGCACAATATCGACATTCAAGGCCATACTGGCCAAACTCGGGTACCAAATTTTAACCAAAAAAAGTAGTAACTAGGTGAAAATCTAACAAAAAAATTAAAGGAAAAGGAAACAATTTTCTATTTTAGCTTTAGTTAAATTTGGTCCCTGGATATTTGTTCTTAAAATGGAAATTCATATTGTCTAGATTGTCTAAGACGAAAAAATAAATACAAGAATCTACTTTTATTCAAGAAGAGAAATTCACCATTTTTTTTCTGAATTTATTTTCATTTGAATGATCATGGATTTGCTATACTGAAATGAGATAACATTTGAGAAGTCTCAATCTCGTTTGATAGAACTAATATTTATACTTGATTTGTACTCCAGTAACTGTAAAAAGACGAGAGTTATAATATTTATCTCGTGGTTATAAGTAAGATTCGATCGACTGAGTTGAATGACTCTGGACGTGAACATAATTACAAGCGCGTTTTGTGTCATTTATGTATTTACGCGCCTTAGTTAGAACGGACAATATCCACATTCAAGGCCATTGTCACAACTAATTTAAGACTAACCTCCATGTTTATATTTTATCTAGCTAGGTTGTATTAAACACGTGTAAAAGATAATGATATGATACATGACGCTATTGAAATTAGCTAAAACGCCCGAAATCTGCAATATTAATTTCATATAGAAAAATTTCGTATTTAATTATAAATTTTATTATAGAATATACCCGTCATTTGTTCAAAAATTCATCATAAAACTTAAAAAAAATTGGAGAAAGGAGGTAAGAAAATGTAATACACTAGAATGGTTTATAAAAAATAAAGATTTGAAAAATCTAACAAACGAGCAAAATTAAATACATGGAAATTAACCTTCTCATTAAATTAGGCCTCATATTAATTCTCAACTGTATCTACATAAGACAGCTCAATTGATTGATATAGGCCAACAAATATATATCTAATCAATGTTAATTAAGGCAAAGATCGAGAAAGTTTGATACAATTCCAAATGCAATTCAGCCACGAATATATATATATATATATATACACATATTAGCAGATAAATATGAAAATTTGAATAATTTTGGCAGGGTATCTGCTAATGTTAAATACATAGGAACAAATAAGCAAAAAAAGTAAATACATAAGAATTAAAAAAAAAAAAAACAGTTGTAAAATAATAAATATTTGCATGGTATGTGTGTGATTTATGTTCAATACAGCCAATACCAGAACAACTAAGACGTACGTACACACTCTTAAACCACCGCTTTAAAGCTCAAATTCAATTTCATTGCTATATATATTCAATACCTTTACATCAAAATAATATATTCATTCACATATATATTTCAGATTGTGTCAACACATATATATATATATATATATATATATATATCTTGCATGGCTTTATTATTCTGTCTATGGCAGAGTTCAAAGAAAATAGAAGAAATTAAAGCTGGAAAAGATAATCAAATTTCTGCAACGAATTTCTACTTTGGAGATTATGGAATGGATGATAATATTTATGGAGAAAATGGGTTTCTTTCTGTGAAAGATCAAGAGAGATTGCTTAAGGAAGCCATTAAAGAGCAACAGAAAGCAACTAATAAGGTGACAAAGAAGAAGGGTTTCATCTTTGGTGTGAAGGGCAAAGGAAAATGAAGTATTTTTCTCAATTTGCTTTGATTTTGTTTTATTAATTCAATATTATTTACTTGTTAAATTCTATAGATGTTTTGGTTAATTATTAATTATTTCAGTGCATAATTATTTGTGTTATTTATCTTTTTCTTTAATGTTGAATTCGCAATTTCTTTTATGAATATTTTGATTCATTTTTGTGTTGGTGATTTTAATTAATTGTTTCATTTAGTTTAAGAGATAGGTTATGGAAGTATAGGGGATGTGTTTTTATTAATACAATCCATTTCTTTGATATCATCTTTATTATATTTGCTTAAACTAAAAAAAAATTGAGTTAGTGATAAATTAGAAAATTCAAATTGGATTGGGCCACACCTAATTAATTATCCAGCGATAAATATTACTTATCTTTATAATTAATTATTTTTTTTTAATAAAAGTTCATCAATCGCATTAAAGATCTAATTCGATGCGATATATTCTGCTTTAACAAGTCTTGATCCAAATTAAAATTTTGAAATAAGAACTTAGACTAACTATAAGAGTTAGAAAATTGTGCCATAGATTCGTTTACAAAATCTAATTTCTTTACCAAAAAAAGCTGGTGTATTTTTTGATTAATTCTACGTTAAAAAGGGAGCATAGAATCCTCAATATCGACCTACATCGATGTCAAATTCATATATACAACTCAATTTGGTGAATTTGGAAAATTGTTTTATATATATATATATATATATATATTCTTTAAGTTTGATGTAATAAAAGAGCAAAATATAATAGATTGTATTAGGCTAATTAACCTTTTATATTCAACCACAAAATTACCAAAATAGAAAACGGCCCATACAATTAAACAAGGCCGGCCCAAATAAAATGAACATCTTAAATGCTTCTAGAAGGCCCACATCAATTAAATTTCTCCAGCATACTTCTAGAAGACCATATTTGTGTCAATAATGAGCTTACAAAAATTATATCAAAATTTTCCTAAATGACTACTTCCCACATCGGATATAGACGAGTGTTTTTAAGGGTTTATAAGTTTCACGCTCCCCTCTGTCTCGAGTCACAACTTTTAAGTATAAATTTGTGTCATTTTGATGAAAATAAATAATATCTGGTATGCGAGAAGACAAGTGCATGTCACATCATATTAACATTATTACTATTTATTTTGTAGAAATCAAAAATCTTTATCATCTTTATCTAGGAGTTACAAGCATGGCACAAACACCATCTTTTTTGGTAAATGACTATATACTTATAAAAGGTGACTATCAAGGAGATTTTTTCGAACTCTAATTTGATTTTAATTTTACTTTCATAATTATTCTTCTATTCCACGGGTGATCATATGTCTTTTTAAGCATCAAACTCAAAATAAAAAGAAAATGAAATATATAGTATATATATTAGAGCGTGCATACAAGGGGTATATAAGTTGTTATGGTGGAGTAGGAAAAATGTAGTCTATATGAGCGTCACTTATGGCCTCATTCTTGTAACAACTCCCACATATACATACATATATATATATATATATATATATTACTTGCAAATATACTAAAAAACTATGATGTTTACAAACCTAGAGGATATTTTGCTTAAACTAGAGGATAGGGATGACTTAATGTGACGGGTAATAAAGTGGCAAGCTATGATGCACGGATATGGGACACGGGATACGACGCACGACACGACACGACACGACACGGACACGGGACACGACATTTTTAAAAATGTTAGGACACGACACGGCCTCTCAACTACTAATAATATATATATATATATATATATATATATATATATATATATATAAATTAATATACATATATATGTTCATAAATTTACGTTAGATATATAAATTAGTTTTTTCATTTTAATTTAAATGACTGGTTAGAGAAATAAACTATAAGAATGACTATTGTACGTTATAACTTTGTATTTGATTTTAAAAGTTATATATTTGAAAAAAAAAACAAATACTTCAATTTTCAAAATTACAAAAAATAAGTGAAATAACATCAAGTGTCACAAATAATGCATACATAGTAGACATATTCTATAACTATATTCATTACGGTGTTCATATTTTATTTTTTTCATTTTATTTAAGTAGAAAAATTTATTTTTATATTGGACACGGTATCGGGAGTGTCGGACACGGTGTCGGAGAGTGTCGGACGAGTGTCGTGTCCAATCAGGTGTCCGACACGACACGTTGTGATTTTTTGAAGTGTCCGTGCATTAGAGGTGGCAAGAAATATTTTTATTTTATCAACAATAATATCATACTTTTTACCAACAAAATTTATATAGTTGTCACTATTTGCCAATAAAAACTATGTGAAATTTTCACTATTAATATGTAATGATACATTTTTAATGACAATTTTACGTTAATAAAACTTGTCATGGAACTTGGTAACAAATGCAATTATTTAGAATAGCAATTTAAATATATATGTTTTCACTATTAAATTTGTAAGGATTATTATTGTGACAAGGTAAATAATAACATCACATATATACTTTTGGTCCCGTGTAGGTATGAACACTTTTTCATCAAGAATGGATTTAGTTTCAACTCAAATTTGAGTCACATTATTTTTTTAATATTAAATACTAATTAACTTATCGTCTATTGTTTTTTTTTAAATAAAAGTGTAGGCCTACACTTGCCCAATACACTACATTGGCAAATTTTCAGCATGGCGACATTCCAAAATAAAATTAAATAATACTTTATACATATTAACTAATTATAATCAAAGATTAGAACAAAATTAATTAATAAAACCCTACTTAGTAGAGTGGTTGGAGCAGTTAAAGAAAGAATGTCTTGTTCCCACCCCACCACCCGACCCAATTTTTCCTCAAGCAAACATTACCTTTTTATTTTTTTTTTGCAAATTTGGATAATATATAAAAAAGAATATTGCAATAATAGTAGTTACTGAGTTACTATTACATATTTATTATATATTCGGATTATAATACATTTTGTTGCAATTTCAGTCGTCAAAGATTAGTAGACGGTATTTCGTCCGTGTATTATATGTACAACGTTAATTTTATTATCGTATAAAAAAATTGATCAAATTAAAGTTAATTTCCTTTATTGTTTAACAATTGGGGAGTAAAAAGTGAGAAATATATATGAAATTATTTACAAGTTTATAAATAACGCGATAAAATAATAATGCAGGCTTATCCTAATAGACTAATACCACAATTCTCCTTATAAAAAAGTACTTTTTATTAAAAGATTAACAATATTAATTTCATGCATGATCAAATAATCACACCCTTCCTCCACAATACACATATATATATATATATATGTATATATGTATCACAACAACTATCTCTTCTCAAACTCACCAAAAAATTTCCCAAATGAAAGACCCAAAATCCAGAAACTGGAAACCCTTAACATCGGGCTGTTGTTCCGCAGATGATCAAACAATCTTCGGGAATTTCAGCAGATCATGCAGGCCTTCAAAATCTGAATTCTCGAAGAACATCGGGCCGTTGCCTTCATTCAGAAAGCTCTCATTCTCCGACGTCAGCCGTTCATCTTCCGCCAGAATTAACGAGGATCTCGCACAGACTTTTGGCGCAGATTTGTTCGATTTTCAGATGAGTGAACTGCGTGGAATAACGCAGAATTTTTCGCCGAATTTTCTGCTGGGAGAAGGGGGTTTTGGTAGGGTTTATAAAGGCTATGCTGATGATAGCTTTCGGGCCGGGCTTAAGGCACAGCCTGTTGCTGTTAAGCTTCTCGACATTGAAGGGCTTCAAGGTCATCGTGAATGGCTTGTAAGTTTTTTAATTTTTTTTTTTTCTGTTTTTAATGGTTCAAAAAAGATTTATTGTGTTTATGTGAAGTATTTTTATTCAGTTTTGTTAATTGGGATTTATTAAAATTTAAAAATTGTGTTGTGTAAGGTCTTTTATTTTTAAGAATTGTAGTGTGAGGAATTTTTTTTTTGTTTTGTTTTATTTAATTTTGTATTCCATATGAAATATTTTGCTCCAATTTTGTGTAAAATTTTGAATTCATTTGTTGTATGGTTTTTTGTTTATAAAATTACATGATAAGTCCATCATGAATCCTTTTGAACCGAAAATTCTAGTTTGTACTAATTTAATGTTACGAAATAATAAAATTATATGTTTTTGAAATTGATTTATGCTCAATTATTTTTGTTGTAAAGTTGTCTTGGGTTCGTACAAATAGTCTTCAATATTTTTTTATAATTAAATTGTCTTAAATATTATTTTCCTTGACATTAGTTATAATAATAAAGCATATAAGAAAGTTTACCAGAGCAATTAATTAAATGCTTTTCATTATATATTTGTCAAAGTAAGCCTTTAAGGTGGGTTACACTTGTCTGATTGGCCTTTACAGAATTTATACTTTTAATTATTTATGAATTTTTGTGTTGAAAAAGATATAGGGTAGCAATCAAATAATTTAAAATTTAACAAATAATCAAATTAAATTAACTAATTGCTTCATCTTATCATGTCCCTCTTAACATATTAACCTCCTGATTAATTTATTCCTACAATTATTATCTTATGATATATATATATATATATATATATATTTAATATAAATAAATGTGTAAATTTTTTCACTTTAATTTGAAGGCGGAAGTGATATTTCTTGGGCAGCTGAGGCACCAAAATTTGGTTAAATTAATTGGATATTGTTGTGAAGATGAAGAGAGGCTTCTTGTATATGAGTTCATGCCTCGTGGCAGCTTGGAGAATCATTTATTTAAAAGTAATTACATTTTTCTCTATCCTTTTTGATTAATTTAATTAGGCTTTTTTTACAATTAATATAATATATATTATAATTATTTAATTTAACAAATTTTAATTGACATATAGGGTTGTCAAACTCATTGCCCTGGGCTACAAGATTGAAGATCGCTATAGGTGCGGCCAAAGGACTTGCCTTTTTGCACGGTGCTGAGAATCCCGTTATATATCGTGATTTCAAGACCTCCAATATTTTACTAGATTCAGTATGTATTATCCAAATCATTTTTAAGAATTTTTGAAATTGGAAGTGGGTTTATAAAATGATCTCAGCCGTTTATTTAATGAAATTCAACTAAAATTCATCATACACATTACATAATGATCATGAAAGCTTTTAGGAATCACTCAAGTCAATAAAATTAGCTTTACCTCAAGTTAATATGGTTTTGTTGTGGTTGTAATAACTTATAACAATTATGTTTTTTAGGACTTCAATGCTAAATTATCAGATTTTGGACTGGCAAAAATGGGGCCGGAAGGATCAAATACCCATGTTACTACTCGTGTGATGGGCACTTATGGGTATGCTGCTCCAGAGTATGTCAGCACAGGTGATTTTTCCTACTAACTTGGCCTCAATTAATGAGAAATTTTATATAACATAATCAACAATAAATGACACATTGATTTTATTGAACTCGATATGACATAAATTTATTCATAAATTAACCTCGTTTTGTGCACCTGATATTTTTGTAGAGTTGGTAAATAGTTTCTATTCACCTTGAATTATAGCTTATTTTAAATAAATCAAGGCTTATAGTACATTCTAAGTACCATTATTGCTAATCCATTTCTTAATTCATTTTTTAGAATTTAAATTGATAGATATTTGTGAATTTAAATATGTTGCAGGTCACCTAACAACAAAGAGTGACATCTACAGTTTTGGAGTGGTTCTACTAGAACTCCTAACAGGAAGAAGAGCAATGGAAAAGACCCGACCCAAAACCGAGCAAAACCTAGTGGATTGGGCCAAACCCTACTTAACAAGCACCCGACGCCTCAGGTGCATAATGGACCCTAGACTTGCGGGCCAGTACTCCATAAAGGGAGCAAAAGAAATGGGCCTTCTGGCCCAACAATGTGTAAGCTTACAGCCCAAAGACAGGCCCAAAATGCCCGCTATTATTGAAACACTTGAAAGCCTGCAAAACTTAAAGGATATGGCTATTACTTATGGGCAGTGGCCCGCTTCTCCTAAAATGGGCCGTAATATGGGCCACACTGCTAAAGGGAGGAGGGATAGTGGATTTGGGTGTAGGAGTGCTGCAGTTGCTGCAAGCCCAAGAAGCAAATAATTATTAAATAATATTAATATGGGATTAATTAGGACATGTGATTTGCTCCTTCAAGGCATGTATAATTTCCAATGTAATTATGTGAGTATGATAAAATATTAATACTTATCCACTTTGCTTTTAAGTTGAAGTAAGATGTATAATATACATTTAATTATCGACATATTATATTCTAGTACTTGTTATTTTTAAATACCTTAATGTCGTAGTCGATGATGATCTAGACTTGACGTGAAATAAATAGTGTCAATGTCAAGTTTTAACGGGGCTAACTTATTCGACCACACTAATCCTAATTTTGAGATATATTGAAAATTATAAGATTTGAAAGCAAATTAGTATTCTTTGATTAGGGGAAAAAAATACATAAAATTAGTGAATAGTATCCAAACGAGGATGCCTTCAACTAAAAGTTAAAATCTTGACGATTTGAGTCCCCATGTTTTTTTGTCAAACTGCACATTCAAATCCGAATATTATGGCCATTACTAGTGTTTGACTTTGGGCATTCCTAAAGTAAAGGACCACTCTTAAGTCTTAACTAATCTATTAGGCTTTTGTGTTGTTATATCAAATATACATATATATTTGAAAAAAAATTAATAGTACACTAGCTTTTGGCAACATTTTATTTAGCACGTAATTATTGATTAATCCAACATTAATTAGGATTTTTAGGTATAAAACCAAAGTTAAAGAAAATTTCATGCTACTCGGGAAGCCAATGAAATGCACATAGCTTCCATCCAATGAACACTTTGCTTGAGCATGCCCTTAACTTCACCATGAAAAAAGGCCTTTCACTTTCCTTAACTTTGTCAACTTTGACAAAATTCATTAAAAAAACATCACAATATGAAATAAAGAACCTATTCTCATCCCTCATTTCATTACAAACATCCAAACAAGCCCTCAAAACAATGGCCTCCATCAAACAACCCAAAAAACCATCATTCAACCTTCATTCCAATCTAGCCATAACCCTATTCTTCATAGTAGTTTTCACAGTCCCAACTCTTCTTCTCCTTCACACCCCTTCAACTTCCATTTGCACAACCCGTTCGCCCCAAAACGACGCATGGTCCGGTGATCTTAGGGCTGCCGAGTTCGCCTGGAACCGGCTGAAATTTTCCGGTGATTATGCCCCACCGGTGAAGCTCAAAATCGCCGTTTTCACTAGGAAATGGCCCTCGAGAGCCACCCCCGGTGGCATGGAACGACATGCACACACGCTCCACACTGCTCTAGCTCGACGTGGCCATGAAGTACATATCTTCACTTCACCTAACGAAGATAGTGTATCAATCATAGAACAAGTGCAAATTCGTCCTAATGAGAACGGTCAATCTTCGTCGCCCATAGTGCATTGGCACGAGGGCGAGAAGGACAAATGGCGATACAACAAGGCGTGGGAACAGTTCCAAGAAGAGCATAAAAACGGACCGTTTGATGTGATCCACACTGAGAGCGTGTCGTTGCCTTATTGGTTGGCTCGCCAAGTACCAAACCTAGCAGTCTCGTGGCACGGGATAGCGTTGGAGAGCGTGAAGTCGAGAATCTACCAAGATTTAATACGAAAGGATAATGAGCCCATGTCCCCGTCTTTCAACAGTAGCCTACAAAATGTGATCCCGAAAGTTCTAAACGAGATTCGGTTCTTCAAAAACTATGCAAACCATATAGCCACAAGTGATAGTTGTGGTGAAATGTTAAGGGATGTGTACCAAATCCCAACCAAGAGGGTTCATGTCATTGTTAATGGGGTCAATGAAGAGGACTTTTCACATGATTTGAGATTAGGCCATGAGTTTAGATCTAAAATTGGTGTCCCACAAAATGCTAGTCTTGTGCTTGGTGCTGCAGGAAGATTAGTGAAAGATAAGGGTCATCCATTACTATATGAGGCCTTCTCCAAGCTCAAAGTCAAGCACCCGAATGTGTACTTGGTTGTTGTCGGGTCGGGTCCATGGCTACAAAGATACAAAGAATTGGGGTCTCAAGTGATAGTTTTGGGGTCAATGGATCCACTAGAATTACGGGCTTTTTACAATGCGGTCGATATATTTGTGAACCCGACACTTAGGCCACAAGGGATCGATATTACTCTCTCGGAGGTGATGATGTGTGGGAAACCCATTATGGCGTCGAGATTTCCTAGCATTAAGGGGACGATTATGGTTGATAATGAATTCGGGTTCATGTTTGCGCCTAATGTCGAAGCGTTGTACGAGACTTTGGAATTGGCCGTAGAAGAAGGGTCAAATAGGATGGCTGAAAGAGGAAAGGCTTGTGGGGAATATGCAGCAACCATGTTTACTGCTCGGAAGATGGCGATGGCTCATGAAAGATTGTTTCTTTGTATCAAGAATGAAACTTTTTGTATGTATCCATAGATCAAAAGATTAATTTTTTTTTTCCTTTTTCATTTGAAACTTATTTACCAATGCTTTTCCCAATGGATAGTTCTAGTTCGTTATTTGTTTGAGGAATATGATACGAACGACACATATTTTGATTTGAGTGAAAAAAGTTGGTTTCATGTGTTATTGTGCTACCACACAAGTAATTTTGGCATGGAAAAACAAGAAATGCATGAGCTTGGTATAAGAAACAATGAATAAAAGCAGTAAAAATGCATGAGCTTGGTATAAGAAACAATGAATAAAAGCAGTAAAAGTTACCACAAGGCGAATAGTAAACATTCGATATATAAGGATCAAAAGGTTCTCTTTTCCAAATAGTCCTATTTTTCAAGATTATCCATGGTTTAACAGTAGTGAGGCTAAAATAAATGTCTGGCAAAAGATCCTAATATAATTCCTGAAATTTCTGTGAAGTTTACTCAACCATAACACGGTGCTTCGACATAGTCTATACCTCCAAAACAAGCTCTTCAGTTGCCCTCGTATTTCGGGTCTGCCATCACATAGTGATAAGCAATCACCAGCACGAATATGAAGATGCCAAGAAAGTTGGCAAAGAAACCCAAGTCCTGATCATCAATCATCTGTTACAACAAATCGAAGAACGATAAACTGTGTCAGCTAACTAGGCTTCAAAAGTAGATGTAAAGATCTAATAATCAGCAATTCAAGAAAGCAGCAAAACACAACCTTGAATGCTATAAACATATTACATCTAAATCTTTGATAAAGGATCAAAAATCATTTTCCAGTTTTCCTATTAGTGACTTGTTAGTTCATCCACTTAACTAGACATACAGTAGCCTATTTCACCAATTTCCAGACTTCAATTACTCAACTCAAGCCAAAGCCTAAAAACCCTCTACAATGTCAAACCACCATCCACTCAAAAAACTTTGAATTACTTCTTTCAATATCTCTTTAGGTTTATCATAAACGATATTCTAATCAAAGCTATGAAACTATTATCCACTTGTTTGTCACTAATTGGTGGTATCCGAACAAACTCATTTCAACGTTAACCAATTCTAAGAGTGACAGTATTACCAAATCTTTTGGATATCCTTAGATGCATTCTATTTGATATTCATAAAAAATGGAACTAGTTATAGAGCGAACGGTCTCATTCGATTGATGAAACTAAACGCTTCAGTACTCAAACTCGTTTCTGGTCCCATAAAAAGATGCCATTGTTTGCCAGGAATTAAATTATTTTAACAATTTCTTCTGGAAATTCTTGTGTTTATTGCATTTCTTTCATATTCTAAAACCTATTTATGTTGCAATTTGCTCCATGAAAATTGAGTATCTAAAATCCTCCTTATGTATCTCAATTTCTTCGCCACATATTCATTAAAAAAAGGTTGACTCCACAGTCATAAAACTCTAATAGTGTCTAAAACCAAAAAAATAAACGAAGCCAAAAATTATGAAAAATTACTGAAACCTCCGAAGGCATTCATCAGAACAGTTCAAACAATGATAAAATAAATGAGTGATTATTGACCTAAAATCTACTAAAAAAATGAGATCATAGATCGACTTACGCAATAACTAACGATCCAGTATTTCACATTCAATTTACAGATCAAGCACTACATATATAGACATAAAAAGGTCGCACTGAACATGAATTTCGAACCGGTGAAAACGGAAAACACAAAATACTTGAAAAGGTAAAAAGGTCAAAAAATGAGAATTCGATAATCTTACGGTTGTGATCGGAGATGTATTGCACGATCGACGGCGAATCTCAGATCTGCAATTGAGTTGATTTTTCTGAATTCTGAGCTCTCGATGCAGTTGTTAAGTGCTTTGGTGTAGTGAGAACGAGGTCTTGTAATTGTACTCCAAAACGCCGTCGTTTTGGTTGGTTTTTACTTTTTAGTGTTTACCATAAAATTTAGGGACAATTACACATAAACCCCCTCATTAATTGTATAATTACCTAGTTTGGCCTAAAATGCTAGTACTTAAAATTTTGACATATTGTATCTGTATCCCCATATTTATGCAATAATAGGTATCTGTCCTAAGTAATTTTAACAAATTTAAAAAAAGACAGGTTTTATTCAAATTATTTTATAAATCTCCCTCAAAATACTGAAATAGGAATCATAAAATTCCAATATGCCAAATAGTTGAGAAATCATTGACCTTAGTTGGTAATCAAGTATTAACCTTAATGATTAATCAAACAATATAGCAAAAAAATTTGACTCAAAAGATAAAAACTTATTACATTTTTTAAGAATTTTGAAAATATATTCCAAACTGGGCTATTCCTTTGCTGGGCTTAGATGTTCTATTGGGTTTGGGTTCAGAAAAGTATTGGGCTTATAAAAGTGGGCTGGGTCAAAACTGAAATTTGGGTTTCTTATAAATGCTTAAATATTGGGTTGAAGAGATTTGTTTAGGGGCTAAAGAATAAAGACACTATTTTATGTTTCACCATATTTTTCTCCACAATTCTTTTATGATTTTTTTTTCACTATCTTTTCTTTTTATTATTTTATTTCGAACACTTACCAAATTTTAGAAGGGATAAAAGTTTTACCAAAATTTGACAACATAAGATGGTTACTCTACAGTCTACACCGTTCCCATTTTACATAATAGTATAGAAGAATAGTATTAAATTCAATATTTATGGTTAATTAAATTTCATTTAGTTTATTACGTTTAAATGGTCTAGAATAGTCAATTATTTACTATTTATAGACATTATATTTGAATAATTACAAACAACATCTAAATTATTGGAAATAATGTATAAGTTTGTCAAAAAAAGTCTTTTGATCGTCAAATATAGACCATTAATTTTTTGGGCTTACAGTGTTTATCTTATTTGTGTCAGTTTGAATTAATTTGTGAGTGAGATATCTCCTAAGATAATGCCCAACAGATCATTTGAAATGTTGGCAAAATGTTGCTTTCAACTAATAAATGGATTGTTGACAAGCTGAATTTCATGAGCCAAACACCTTGTTGATGTTTGTCAATTGTCACATGGGTCTTATGTGACACCACCAATTATTTAGTTGGGATATATAAAGTTAAAATAAAATATTTTTTAAATTTTTTTAAATTATTGTCAAAAATCTAAAATATGTGTTTGAGTTTGATTCGATTATCATTAGTCTGAAAAAGGGCTTTAACAGGTTAAAAATAAATTAAAAAATGCATTGATCGATTAGTTTAAAAAAAATATTCTCATTTCATAATAGAAGGGTGAAACATTGACCCATCAAATTAGATCGCCTTGAATAGTATAATAATACAATTTTATGGTATGAGATTAACATTTTTTTCTTTCCTTTTTTTCATTTATCCAGCTTTTTTTCCTTTTCAAATATGTTCTTTTTTTTTATACATAGTTAATACTTAGCACCCAATAAATCAAGATTGGTTGATTAAATATAATAATAATGTTTAGTACTCACATCATATTAAATTGGTTAGAGCAACTCCAATGGAGCGGCATTTTAGCGTTGGAGGGCCAAAATGCCGCTCCAATGGAACGGCAAAAGGGGGGGGGGGGGCACGGCAAATTTACCGCGGGTGAACAGTAGAGTGGCAATTTTGCCGCTCTACTGTTCACCCACGGCAAATTGCCGTGGTTTTTGCTTTATTTTTTATTTCTTTTTCTTTTTTTTGTTTTAAATTTAGTATATACATTTATGATTTAGTACAATTTGGTTCATTTACAATTAAGCCCCTAAATTTTATAAATGTTACGATTAGATATATTGTTGTGATGGATTAATCGAGTTCCATTAGTAATTCATGCATACCGTCGGGCCGGGGGCGTCTCCGCCCCCCCGGACCCCCAAGCTAACTCTGCGAAGCGCACTATAGTCGATTCAAGGCACTTCTTTAACATATATGTTATTTTTTTATATATGTTATTTTTATATTTGATTATATAATATTTTTATATATAAAAATATTAATTGAAACATGGATATATTTAATTTCGTCAATAAAATATTAAAAATATATATACTACGTATTATTATTGTTATTAAATAATCATTGTATAATTTTATAAGTTTATAAAATATAAAAAAAATATTAACTTGAATGGATATGTAATAAAGAATTAAATGTAGGGTCTTATTTGTAAAATATAAGAAATAATAGTAAATGGGGTTTAAAGGGAATATTCTGTGGAATATACTTTTACAGTGAGATATAGAGATATACATTGGAGTAGATTAATGTAGCAATCACTAAAATGGTGAAAAAGTTACACCATTTTAGTGAACAACATTGGAGATGCTCTAATGACATGTTGTGAATGTTTGATAATATTGAACTAATTTGTTTTCATAAAATTAAATTATCCCATACAAATTTTTCATATCCTCTTAACACATATTGACAACATATTTAGACAAGAAATTGTACATATATTATTCATTTACGTTAGATTACTAAATATACTAAAACAAGGCGGACCTTATAGATCGACTCAAACCAAGCTATAACCCGATTCAAATAAACTCCTATAAGTCGTCATACTTAAAAAATGACTGTTATAATTGATCGAAATTATCTTGATCGTTGCATAATTGATTATCTTTCTAGAATCGAGTTTGGTCAATTATCACATAATTGATTCAAACAAAATATCGAAAGATTATTTATGATAAAAATTTGAATTTTTCAATGTTATAAAAAAAAACATTTATTGAGAATCTATATATATTTGTAGTCCAAACACAAAAGGATGAAAAAAAATTAGGTCGAATATCTTAATCTTGAAACTGATTTGTTCAAAAAGAAGGATAAATTTCATCACCACCACACAGATTGGCGAACATGTCATTTTCCAAGATGTTGCTTTTCACTAATTACGTAACATGGCATGTTGACCTTAACAAGATTGATGATTATTAGTTCCAATTAGGACATAATTTCTTGGGTTTTTACATGAAAGTAATAACAAAATTAGTATATTTTTTAACATATATAAGATAAACCCATTTTTAGATTTTTCACGAAATAATTAAATGGTAAATTAAGTTTTTCAAATGAAAAACTACTTTTGTAAATGTTTGCAATGTTCTATTAACTCTTATATAAAAATATTATTGTGTAATATATAGAAGGCGTTCTAATGTTTTTCTCACAACAAACTTTGTATATTATTGAATTGATAAATTATAATTATGCATAACCAACTCAACATTATGGGTAAATCTTTAGAAATCTCAAAGAATTTTGCCTTTCAAATTATTATCATATAAGTTACGAAATGAAGGAATAAAATAAGAAAAAGAAGAAGGAATATAATAAAGAAATTCCAAAAAAAGTAGCCCATAAAGAGAGTCCACTAAAATAGAATAAAAAGACAGCTAGACTTAGGTGCAAATGTAAATACAGATATAGAGCATCCTTAAATAAACCACCGCCACCTTTATCTCATTTTTGTACTAAAATTGATCATTTTTTGATATTTCCCATGAAATTTATATATATATATATATAATATATACATATAGACTATAGTGCTTGTGTCACTACATTATTTATGGAAATTGATCGAATTTCATGTTACATTCCAGCCAATGATCCCTTTTCACCCAAATCCACTTTCACATTTATAAAATTCTCAAAAATATTAAAAATAACCCAAAAGTTAAGATAATTTTTAAAATCTCGTATATAGCGGAGCCAAAATAAAAAAAGTGAGTGTGGCAAAATACTAAGACAATTATAAAATTGAGTGTGATTAAATATTTTTGTTTTTAAATATGTTTTCAAATCTTAATCTAATTACAATTTTGGCTATATTTTATATTTTGAATCTCTTTCTTCCAATCAATTCTATTATGTGTCTCTTTCTCCCCTCCTGTCCCACTGAAGTGGTCATTATTCAAAACACGTAAACTATTTTATCGTTTAATTTTAAATACTTTTATTTCATTTTTACTCTAACATTAATATTTTTATTACAATATTATAGTAATAAATCAGATTATTAAACTGTTTTCAAACCAGTCCAAATAATACTCAGAATCATAAATTTAAGATCTAAAAAAATTATATCTGAATCTTAAAAATTATTTTACCAAGACTACTTTCCCATCCGTATTTCACATTCTCACATTCAATGCAGCAGAGCGCGTGAACCGATAAGACGGGTCGGGTCGGGTCTAAACCCACTGACCCGTTTAAGAAGGAGAAAAAAAAACTTATATAAACCCAACATATAAGACGCAGATTACTACCCTAAGAATAAGTGTCGGTCGGGTATTGGGTTCTCTGCCCGTATTAAATTTAATTAACACACTTCTCCAGAAAAAAGCTGTTATTATAGTTAAACAGCTTATTTTCAGCTCAAAATAAGAGATTTTCTCTACTGGGTTTTCGATTAGTTTATCAAGCTTTCAATTAAAGGTGCGTTTTTTTTAAGCATTTATATTCTGGTTGTGTATTTCTTAATTGCGTAATTAATGGGTTTTAAGTGCCATTTTTATTACTAATTTTTGGACCTTATTTGTTCTTGCTGATTGCTAGAACTGAAAAGTTAATCGTTTACTGTACAAGTTTTTTTTTCTTCAGATTTTATAAGTGAAAATAGGATTTTTTTTTTCGGGTTTATGAATAGTAATTTTTAGATTTATTTTTGTTTTCATTTTAATGCAACAGGGTCGCATGCAATCGTTCATTAGAATGTTTGTCATTTCGATTTTTTTTTTTTAATATTGTGCTCTGATTTTTCCGATTTTTTTTCCTTTTAAACAAATTGATCGAATGAAAAACTCAATTTTTTAAGTTCTGTTTTGAATTTATATTGAATTGTTAATCAAGTTGATGAGCTAGAACAAGTCTTAATCAAGCACGAATCAAATTCAATATCTTATCTTGTTTTAGTCGATCCCGAATTGAAAATCAAATTCTAAAGAACGAAAAAGATTTCAAATATGATTTCTTATGGGTAAAAATTTCAACTTAAATAACTTTTTACGGGTCGATTTCAGTAGTTTGATTCGTTTTTCACCTCAATTGTTACCTATTTTTGTTTCTATTATCCATATCCAAGTGTTTGATTTAGAATTGAAATTGGACAGAACAATGAGTGGGGGATTATGGCTTCACATACTGGTATGTATGCTGGTTGTGCTGAAAACTGAAAGCTTCTTTGTTGATATCACTTATGTTCAGAGTGCTGTGGCAAAAGGGGCAGGTTAATTATATAATTAACTATTTTAAATCTTTCGATAATTTTTTGTATAATTTATAGGATAATTTTTGAATATTTGTGAATAATTACTTATTTTTTGTATAATTAACTATTTTTCAGTTTGCTTGGATGGAAGTCCACCTGCATACCATCTTCATCCAGGATTCGGAGCAGGAATTAACAATTGGTTAGTTCATATTGAGGTTCGTTTTCTCGTCAATTCTATTCTATAACGAAATATTAGCACGATTACAAAGTTATACAAATTTTGAAATATTGTTTCGATTAAAGTTTCGCCTTTTATTTTTGGGATCTCTTTATCTGAGAATTGAATTGAATTTAATGTAATAGAATTATATTTTACCATCATTGGAAATTATAGGGAGGAGGATGGTGCAACAACGAAACGACTTGTCTTGCCCGAAGGAACAACCGGTTAGGTTCATCAAAGCAAATGATTAAACAGATTGCGTTTTCCGGGATTTTAAGCAACAAGCCTCAATTCAACCCTGGTATATATGCTTCATATTTTTTAATAAATTTCAGTTATATGTTTTTACATTCGAATGATAATATTATCGTCGGTTCTTACTTAATTGTATTTTTCAGATTTTTATAATTGGAATCGAATCAAAGTTAGATACTGTGACGGGGCGTCCTTTACTGGCGATGTAGAAGCAGTCAATCCCGTAAGTCATCATATAAAATTAAATCGAATTTTTACAAGATTATTTCATTTTTTTCTGATAATTTCGATCTTACTTATACAACTCTGTTTAATTTTATTAGGCGACGAAACTTTACTACAGAGGAGCAAGAGTTTTTCTTGCAGTAATGGAGGACTTATTAGCAAAAGGAATGAAAAATGCCAAAAACGTATAAATATATCTCTAATTAATACGATAATCAAACAAGACAGTTTTTTTTTTTTTCTTCTTATGTTAAATCATAGGATGTCTTAATTTCATATGCAGGCGGTTTTATCGGGATGCTCGGCTGGTGGATTAACGTCGATTCTTCATTGTGATAGCTTCAAGGCTCTACTTCCTATTGGGACCAAAGTAAAATGCTTTTCAGATGCCGGTTATTTCATTAACACGTAAGCTTTTGTTTATACACCTAATATAACTACAACGAAACATAATACATATTTACACAAAACTGATGAATATGTTTTAAATATCTTCTAACATTTATCGCGTTTTTTTCGTGTATACAGAAAGGATGTTTCTCAAGCGCAGCATATTGAAGCCTTCTATAATGATGTTGTTACAACACATGTAAGAAGCGCCAATCGCCTTATTTTGGTCATTTTAAGTATCGTTATAGCCGTAAACTGAAAAAATGATGCATTTAATTTTAGTTTCGAGATTCTTCAATTTCTTGATTCGGGCCCAGAATCTCCGAAGATCTGAAAACTTAAAACGGGAATCTTACATATTCTTCTACAATTGTAATATATTCTTTCAACTCCCTTGGATGCAGGGATCTGCAAAGAATCTTCCACGATCGTGTACCTCGAAAATGAAGCCTAGCCTGGTAAGAGAGTGTTCTTAAATTAAATGATTTTCTTACAACTGAAAAAATTGAACTTATTTCGATATGTTTATCGAAATTGCAGTGTTTTTTCCCACAAAATGCTGCACGTTACATTCAGACACCGCTTTTCATTACAAATGCAGCTTATGATTCATGGCAGGTCAGCATAATTCATATCTCATATACACCAAAATTCTCAATTTATGCATTCTAATTCGATTGTTACTTTCAGTTTTTATTCTAACTCGTTTAGTCTTAACCAGATAAAGAATATTTTGGCGCCCGGTGTTGCTGATCCACACGGCATATGGCACAACTGCAAAACTGATATAACTAAATGCTCGACTAATCAACTCCAAACCATGCAAGGTTACTATCGAAATTAGTACTTCATCTTTAAATACGAATCGGTTTATTTAAAACCCTTATCACAATTTTTTAGAATTTTGTGGGTATTTATGATAGAACGTTAAAATATAGACACATTTTTCGAAAGATATTAAAGTCGATTTACAATGGTTTTTTTTTTCAGAGTTCAGATTAGAGTTTTTGAAAGCGTTGGCTGAATTAGGCGCGTCGAGATCAAGAGGATACTTTGTGAACTCTTGCTATGCACATTGCCAAACCGAAATGCAAGAAACGTGGCTAAGAAGTGATTCCCCCGTGTTGAGTAACAAGGTTATATACGTCATTCTACTTTGTTATAATATTATATATATATATATATATTCATTTTCCTATGTTTTATTAGGAGATTCATTGACACAGAGATTTAATGCATGTTTTTTACAGACAATTGCCAAAGCTGTTGGAGATTGGTATTATGACAGAAGTCCATTTCAGAAGATTGATTGTCCATATCCTTGTGATAAAACTTGTCACAACCGAATTTTTGAAGGGTAGAACGGGTATTTCACACACAAAATACAGAAGATATCGATATATGAATTAGTTATATAAATGAAGAAAAACGAGTTAATTACATGATTTATCAAGGTTGCTAAATAATGTCCAATCGGAACAAGGGTTGTTGAGGTTTTTTATTTTTATGTTATTGAACACAATTTTAATAGTGTTAATGTATTTATTTCCATTCTTATGATAAATTCCATAAATAATTTTTCTAAAAGAATGAGTTCATTAATTTAATTTCCAATTTCATTTTATTGATTATATAGTATCCTGACTTTTTATGAATTTTTCTTTTACTTCTAAAGTTTTCTAGTTGACATTATAGTAGAATATAGTGAAGATGGTTATATATTTAATTATTTCATATCTAAATTTTCTTATCTATATCTCGTTTACTTGATATGGCACGTGTAATATTATATATTCACTTAAAAATCACCAAACTCCACAATTTAATACATTGACGTTGAATGAAATAACGAGAACAAGAGCACACTCGATACATGTTCATATAAATTATTAGATTGCGAATGTTTTTTTAGTTAATCATTAATTATATATATATATTTATGTATATGTCCAATATTTTTTGATTCAATATATGTTTAATCACATCCATACATGAAAAAACATAATTTTTTTTTCATTTATTGATATTATTATCGACAAAGTCGCATAATAAATTATCAAAGATACAAATAATTTTATAACGTCAAAACTATTGGATCGCATCTTAACCCAATAGAGGAAGACATGCATTGTTGAACGCGTCTCCGGTTAGTGGGCTAGTGCAGTTCCGTGGCACGTCATTTACGGTGTCAATATGTTGAAACGAGCTTCGATCGAAATACCAATCACCAATAGCCTTTGCAATTGTCTTCAAATCGAAAAATTAAACTAAATTAGTACAAATTTGGTATATAATATAAATTAGACAATTTTTCAAAAACTATACAAAAAATATTCAATATAATATAATATGTAAATAATTAAAATCTTACTTTGTTTTCCAATGCATAATTTCCCACTACAGATGAGCATGACCATCCTCTGTTTATATGGAAGTGGCCATGAATGAAGCAAGAATCAACATACATTCCTCTTGATGGAGATTTATTGAGTTTTTGCAATGTATCAATAAATACCGCTCGATAATCTGAAAATTTTACGTATAATTAAATTTAATTATGAAAATTTATTTTTTTTCAATTTATAATTGATGAAAATCGTATATAATAAGTACCTTTCATGGCTTGTACTTGTTCCGATGTGCAAAGTGCTAAATTTTTTATGCATGCATCCCATTTGGGCTTTCCACCAAACACCGGGGCTACATTTTCCCCAATCTGAAATAATATTAAAATAGATCGAGTTTAATAAAACTCATGATTTTATTTTATCTGAAAATGACTATAACTTGTAGAAATTATTTTCTGAATATTTTTATATAATGTGTAAATTTATATATTAAATAATGAAGTTATACCTGAAATGAATCGAAAGCAGACTCGAGTATAAAGAGTGGCGTCTGGATATCTCCAACCAGATTTTCAGGGAAAAGGCACTGAAAATTATATATCCATTAAATGTATAATTTTAGTATTGATCATAATATTTAAAAATATAATTTATTATGCTAAATATAGAATTATAAAGTGACTCGTTTTTTTACCAAACCCGGGCTCATTTTCGATGTGCATGATGCAGGCAAAGACTTGGATAGTTCCTACACCACAAAAATCAATTAATAAACAAAATTTGTAATCATGAAAAAATATATATATAATCTTGATTTTTTCCTTTTCCTTTTTTTTCTTTCATTTTTGATACTATAATCATAATGTTGTAAATTAGAGTAAAAGATTACATGTAATGCAACCACATTAGCAAATCTGTCTTCTCTTAGCTTGGCTCCAGGATGATTTTGCCTGTTATATATAAATAAGTACAAAATTACTTAATAGTATTATATTAAAATATTTAAATCTATTTTTAAATTAAACCCTCGATTTGATTAGTTTACACCCTTACGCTCGAAGAAAGAACCCAGAATCGGAAACGCATTTTACTCGAGCAGCATTAGGTACTAGTCCTCGGAAATAATCGCAGTGCAAAATGGTCGCTAATCCACCGGCCGATCCACCGGACAATATAGCCTATATATTATAATTAATTTCATAAATATTCAATTCTGTAACAAAGAATTATTTAAGCTCGAAAAATTTGATTATTTCGAGTAATTAAATTATACATTTTTGGCATCTTTCATTCCTTTGGCTAGCAATTCCTCCATGACTGCATTAAAAACCCTAGCACCCCTAAAATGCAAGTTGGTTGCCTGAAAAATTGATGTGTGCAAATAATTAAAAATTGCATGATATTTATTATTTACGTAAATATATAAATGAGTAGCATTGAAATATAATAATAAGATTAATTAAATTTAATCTAGTTTGTTTTTTTAATGTTTTTTTGTATTACTTACTGGATCAACTGCTTCAATATCCGCCATAAATGACGCGCCATCACAATATGCAACAAAAACTTTGTTCCAATTGTAGAAATCTGAAATAAAAAATGGGTTACAATCACATAAAAATGTGATCGTTTAATTCTCGAAAAATATTCATTATTTAATGTGTTAATATAATATATATCTATATTATATATAATTATATGTATTACTTACCTGGATTAAAGGTTTGATTGTCATCGAGTAATCCTGCAAAGAAGTAGTCATTTCTATCTCTCTTATAGTTGCTTCCAAGAAAATTTTTTGATCTACCGAGGCAATCAGTTTTTGAATTACACCATCCACCACCCTAAATTAAATTCAACAAATTCAAATATTAATCAGTAATAATATCACATCACGTAAAATAAAATGAATAAATGAAAAAAAAACATTTTTTCAATAAAATAAGGAATTATAGGGTGTTTTATAAATTATCAAGATATAAAACTTATGTCACATCATGACAACTCGAAAAATAAAGGTTAAATTGTAATTTATTTTCATTAATGGGTCAAAATTATAACATACTTTTATTGACGATTGAATTTATAATAATTATTCAAATTAAGAGAGTATTTTTTTTTTCATAATTAAATTACTGACCATAAGATATATGACCCAATTATTAGCCCCTTCTCCATATCCCTGAAGATGGGCGTAAGCTGGTGGACTTCCATCCAAGCAAACTGTACAGAAATATATTAATATATATATATGTGATAAATTATGATAATAAAAATATATTATTTAGATGAAAAAATATTATAAATTGTTAAATAAATTAAATTAAATAATATAATACCTGCTCCTTTGGCCACAGCACTCTCAATAAATGTTAAGTTAACAAATCGAGCGGCATAGACTTGAGTATTCATCAACATAAGTGAGCAAACAAATAGTTTTAACAAGTGAACAGCCATGGTCTCCATTCTTTACATACAAAATAAGAGACCAATATTAGTATTACTATAATAATTTAGAAGAATAAAACAAAGACTAATATAAATTAAAATTAGGAAAAATGAATAAAAACCCATATAATAAATTTTTTGTTTTGTAAAATATAAGATATAATTTATTAAATAAAATATTTTTTTTTTTGTAATTAATCAATCGCAATGTAATTATCCCTTGCATTGTATATATCATCTGAATCCATTTACAATTTTCAAGTAATATGGTAATTTGCTAAATAATCTGATGGTTATCAATATGTATTATAAAATTATTGCATGATGCTGCAAAAAAGCAATGAAAATTATGAACACACAAAACTAATGCAATAATAATAATAATAATTAATTACCTGATGAACCACGCTTAATCACTTTGAAAAGTTATATTATTAGATAGGGTAATTCCCTTCTGATGATTTAATATTAAACTCGACTTTTTCATGCTTATATAATGTGCTAAAACTTTGTTAACCGTTCCTTTTTTAGATTTTTTATGTGGTGCACCAATATTATAGCTCTTTAATTAATATCTGTACGTAATGCACGGACACTTCAAAAAATTATTATGTATCGTGTCAGACACCTGATCGGACACGACACTCGTGCGATACTCTTCGACACCGTGTCCAATATAAAAATAAATTTGTCTACTTAAATAAAATGAAAAAAAGATGATATGTTTACTATATATGCATTATTTGTGACACTTGATGTTATTTCACTTATTTTTTGTAATTTTAAAAATTGAAGTATTTTTCTCCAAACATATATAACTTTACAAATCAAATACAAATTTATAACGTACAATAGTCATTCTTATACTTTATTTCTCTAACCAGTCATTTAAATTACAATGAAAAAACTAATTTATATATTTAACGTAAATTAATGAACATATATATGTATATTAATTTAAATATACACATTTTATTAGCAGATTCGAGGCCGTGTCGTATCCTAACATTTTTGAAATATCGTGACCCGTGCCCGTGTCCCGTGTTGTGCGCCGTGTCCCGTGTATGTGTAATGTCGTGCGCAGTATCCCGTATCCCGTGTCCGTGCATCATAGATTAATATCATCCTTCTAAATTTTATATATATATTAGAAACTCGATAAATTAATACTCGATTATTTAATAAACTCTCTAAGATAATATTTTGACTGGTTCCTACTCGGGGATAGGGTGCTAAATTAATAATTCGCTAAAATTATAAGATAATACATTTTCGATAATTTTTATAGACCCCATATAAAATATAAATTAATAATTCCTTATATACTACATATTACATGAATGATTTATGAAGATTTCTTGAAAAATAACTCAATTGTTTTTATTTTTCGTTGAAATCAATTTCACATTGAATTTCGTATCCAATTTTTCTGATCATTGTAAGAACTTCTAGTGTTGTCTTCTCATAACTCAACAAGAAATTATTCAATGTGGTTGCCGCTTTCATAGCCTCGTTTCGCGAAAAGGTCTCCATGGTAGTTTGAAAGGTATTTTGTAAATTGAGTATTTCTTTATAAGTTCATTGGGCTTTCCCTATTGGTCCAGGTCATTTCGGGGCAAGCGGATCATTAATGATGAAGAGGATGAGCTTCAAGAGAATGATTCGGAGTTCTTGCAGAGTGGAACCATGCAATACCAGATTCTTGCTCCTGGTGGTATCAAAACGCCGCTATGTCGGGATATCTTATCTGTCTCTCCAAAATAATTGGAGATAGACACAGAAAAAGTATACTTGTTACTAATTGAGTCTAGACTATATTTTTCTTTAGATCTCTTGTTTCACTCCGATAGTATTATAATAAAATATTAATTAATATATAAATTAACAATCATTAAATTATCGATTAATTAATAACTCTTTTAATTAATAAATTTTGATAGTCCCACAAGTATTAATTATTGAGTTGCGACTGTATATATATATTCTCACTCCACTTGCTTCATCCTTCGTTTTAGCTTTGAATCACAATTCACAAACATACTTGTTTAATCTATGGTTCTAATTTTTTTTCGTTCGATTTTTTTTTTCTATTTTTAGGTTATAGAAAAAAAATTATGAAATAATTTTAAAATGATATTATTTTCATAAAAACTCTTAATATTTCTACTATTTTCATGGAAACTATTAATTTTATAATTTTCATGAAAACTTGAAAATATTGAGAGTTTCTTAATTTAGTTTTGGAAAAAAATTGTTGCTCTAGGTGTTCGAGCTCTCAAATCTTGAATCTTATAAAAATAAATATTAAAATAGAAGACAAAAGTAATAAATTTAATAATTTACCAAATTAAGTTATTAAAATTTTATCAATCATATGTTTTATGATTGCTAAACTTAAATCCAACTAATTCAATATTAATACCTTGTTCTTTAATTTGATTAATTATTATAAAATTAACCAATACAATCATTCATCACATCATACATCACCCTATCAGTATTAAATTCACGCATTTTATAATTTAAATTTTCTTATCTACATCTTCTTTACTTGATATGGCACGTGTAATATTATATCTATTATCTATTATATATATTATAGCAAAGCGGTCCGTTGACCACAAATTTAATTTTGACTTAAATCTTAATCTTAATTTTCTAGAATTTTGAATTTTTTAATGAATAGAAAAATTCTCATTGGTTGGATCAATATTTATGGTGAAATATATGTTTAAAATTTAAAATTTAAAATTATAATTTGTACCTATATTCAATTAGGACAATTAAAAGGAGGAAACATTCCGTATATACTAAAATATTTTAAGAAAATCATTGGAGTCAATTAAAGAATTAATACCATTGCCAAATTCAATTGCTTAATCCCACTATTAGTGCCAATGAACCTTTCCATTTATATCGTTTTCCATATTAACATTGAGAATTTAAAGAAAATTTATGTTTTTCGTCCCTAATTTATGCTATTTTTTCACATATTAATTTTCAAGATTTGTCCATATATAAAGATAAAAATGATGCATTGTTTCTCCATAACCTTCTCTCCGAATATTTGCATTAGACAATTTTTTTTTTTCATTATTTGTTGACTGAATTGAATGGCCTGGTAAAGGGTAGATTGCATGATTTTATCCAATTTGACACTATTGAACAATTTTTCAGTTTCTCTACTCCTTTGTAGATAGATAGAGATATGTACAATATTTCTTTTTTTGTGATATTATTATGATTATCACAAATTGTGTGAGATATAACTCAAATCGAAATTTTCATTTATGGTATTTGTATTTTTTCATGATTGCATGGTTATGGTTACTTTTTTAATCTGATTCTATTTTTTCTTTAATTATCCATCTTGCTTTCAATTCCCATGTAATTATTTTATAATTTTTTACTTGCAGGAAGTTCTCAGAAAATCAAATGACTTATGATGCATATTTGAAGAGCAACAGTTTTTGAAAAATGTACACAACATTTATTACTACTTTAATTTATCTCATTTCTATCATTACTCTCTCTTCAATTCTCATTTAATTCGAGTTTCTGTTTTCAAATGGATTTGTTAATGTTCTAATAGTTTCGGTAGAAATTAATTTTTAATTGTTTTTATTATATATTGAAATGATTGTTTAGCTAATTTGTTAGTTTTTATGTGATGCAGAGTCTTCTTAGGTGTAATAGGCAAATGCTTGAGATTCTAATATTTTTTTTAGCCTTATGTCACAAACTATTTTTCTTTCTTATTGTCATTAAAAAGTTCATTTTCGAGAGTTAAATATTAATTTTTTAAAACATTTTGCAGTTTCATGATAAATGACGCATTAGTATAGATATTCAATTTTAATCCACGATCCCATAATTTTTTTTTGTTGTTGTTTCAACATATTTAATTTACCGAATTATTTTCACTATATCATGTCACATCAATCATTTCTTCAACGATAATAAAGTGTTTTTAAAGAAGGCTAAGAAAGTTTATATTATCATGTAAAAATGTTTATATATGGTACTTCTATTTCTATCCAAGTTATCTCACGATGTTTGATCATATCTTAGTTCTATACCTTTATGGTACAAGTTGACTCATCTAGCTTGACATAGTTTTCAAAAGCAATGTCTTGATTATTTGGTTCAATTCTTAATAATTCTTTTTATAAACTTTTGTATAATAAATAAGAAATTTAAGTGACCATCATTATAATGGAGTATTACTTGAAAAATCGCTTATTACTATATCATGTAAAAAAATTGCGTTCTTTCAAATTTTATGTTATCATGGCTATGGAGTTAGCATTCTGTCTTATAAATTCTTTTCACATTAAATCGTGTAACACATTAAAATATATCAAAATAGATTAAGATTTCAAACCAAAATGTAGTAATATGTGAAAGGTGAGTGCTTCTAAATATTTAAAAATATAAATCAATATATGATTATATATAAGGGCATTAATTCTTTTAGTTCCTAAATTTTTAAAATTTAGCATAAAATCTTTACAACGCTTATGACGTTCATATTTTGAAATACAGAACACTCTTATTGATTCTCTTTTTATTTTGATAATACCCGCACCCTTATTTATTCTCTTTTTATTTCAATAATACCCTATGTGGAATACCAAAATCTAAATATAATGAATTTTTATCTATATTTCAAAGTTCTTCAAATATTAATTTTTTTATACTTTTTGTAAAATGAAAAAAATAAAATACATATGAAGTAATATTTGTTAAGATTAGAATTTTAGAGAGCTATCAAATTATATTTTTTATCAAAAGTTTTGATAATTTTTGTTAAAATAAATTTTTGGGATAATAAAACGATCTCTCTCTTTTTTGATAATTTTGAATTTTTCAACTGTAACAAAAATTGTATTTGTTGATTTAATTTACTATTAAATTTAAAATTTTGAAATTAAATTGGTTAGTTGATGCACATAATATATGAATGAAAAGAGAAATAGCATATTCAATATTTATGATCGACAATAATTATGGGATGTATTTTAATTCTTAAATCTTTCAAACTCAAGAAACCAACATTCAATCTTATGATGTATTCACATAAATATTGCCAAATTCAAATCCCAGCTAATCAAATTCAACGTGACATTATTAATAATCATCTTTAAAATTTTCAAAATACCATAGATTTTTCACAACAAAAGCATTTTTTGAACGTAGTAGAGAATTTTGAATTTAATTATAATTTCTCAGTGGTTGACTTATTTTTTGAATTTGAAAAATCCGATAGACTTAGAATTATTAAAATATTTTTAGTAACTTTTGTATTTTAAATCCACCAAAACAAAATCTAGCCTTTTCCAGTTCCTTTTTAAGAATTTCACTCAGTTTTACTAAATAAAAGATTTCACAAACAAAATAAAATTATTATAATTATAAGTTCCATAAGTTAAGTAAATCAATAGTGCAATGTGATTGTGAATTCTTTTAATTGCATTAAAGAAATCTTATTTATTGGTTGAATTGACCTTTTAAATTTAAAAAACGACTTTGAATATATTAAAACAATTTTGTAACTTGCATAATTTGAGTAAATCAAGCCAAATCTAAAAACTTACATTAATTATCATACTAATAAATTCCATAATTTAAGCTAATCAAAGAAAGTTATTAATTCTTCTCAAATTTAAGTTCCTACTCTTTTAAAACAATTAATAAATTGCATTTTCTTAATTTGGTGTTTAGGAAATGGGTCTTGAAGTACAATTAGCTTTATTACAATCATATTTAGTTTGCATGATTGTTTACGAAAAGGGTCTTCAATTGGAGAAAATAAAAATAATTAAACATTATATCTGTCAAAATTTTAAAAAATAACATTCATTTTTATAAATCATATTTAAATTAATATAAACCATGCATAGCACGAGTTATACGCTAGTATCCTCTTAAAAACCATCAAACTCCACAATTTAACACATTGACGTTCAATGAAATAACCCGAACAAGAGCACACTCGATACGTGTGCATGTAAATTATTAAATTGCGAGTGTTATGTGGTTAATCATTGAAATTATATATATATGTCCAATATTTTTTGATTGAATATATGTTTAATCAGACATTCATACATGAAAAGAGATAATTTTTTTTTTCATTTATTGCATGATATTATTATGGACAAAGTCGCATAATAAATTTATCAAAGATACAAATAATTTTATAATATCAAAACTATTAGATTGCATCTTAACCCAAGTGAGGTCTACATTCATTGTCGAACGCGTCTCCTCTTAGCGGACTAGTGCAGTTCCGTGGTACATCATTTACGGTATCAATATGTTGAAACGAACTTCGATCGAAATACCAATCACCAATAGCCTTTGCATATGTCTTCAAATCGAAAAATTACACTAAATTAGTACAAGTTTGATAAATAATATAAATTATAATAAACTTCAATATAATATATAAATAATTAAAATCTTACTTTGTTTTCCAATGCATAATTTCCCACTACAGATGAGCATGACCATCCTCCTCTTTGATGGAAGTGGCCATGAATGAAGCAAGAATCAACATACATTCCTCTTGATGGAGATTTATTGAGTTTTTGCAATGTATCAATAAATACCGCTCGATAATCTGAAAATTTTACTTATAATTAAATTTAATTATGAAAATTTATTTTTTTTCAATTTATAATTGATGAAAATCGTATATAATAAGTACCTTTCATGGCTTGTACTTGTTCCGATGTGCAAAGTGCTAAATTTTTGATGCATGCTTCCCATTTGGGCTTTCCACCAAACACCGGGGCTACATTTTCCCCAATCTGAAATAATATTAAAATAGATCGAGTTTAATAAAACCCATGATTTTATTTTATCTGAAAATGAGTATAACTTGTAGAAATTATTTTCTGAATATTTTTATATAATGTGTAAATTTATATATTAAATAATGAAGTTATACCTGAAATGAATCGAAAGCAGACTCGAGTATAAAGAGTGGCGTCTGGATATCTCCAACCAGATTTTCAGGGAAAAGGCACTGAAAATTATATATCCATTAAATGTATAATTTTAATATTGATCATAATATTTAATTTTTTCAGGAAAAAATATAATTTATTATGCTAAATATAGAATTATAAAGTGACTCGTTTTTTACCAAACCCGGGCTCATTTTCGATGTGCATGATGCAGGCAAAGACTTGGCTAGTTCCTACACCACAAAAATCAATTAATAAACAAAAATTGTAATCATGAAAAAAAAATTATATATATATATATATAATTTTTTTTCCTTTCATTTTTGATACTATAATCATAATGTTGTAAATTAGAGTAAAAGAAGAATACATGTAATGCAACCACATTAGCAAATCGATCTTCTCTTATCTTGGCTCCAGGATGATTTTGCCTGTTATATATAAATAAGTACAAAATTACTTAATAGTATTATACTGAAATATTTAAATCTATTTTTAAATTAAACCCTCGATTTGATTAGTTTACACCCTTACGCTCGAAGAAAGAACCCAGAATCGGAAACGCATTTTACTCGAGCAGCATTAGGTACTAGTCCTCGGAAATAATCGCAGTGCAAAATGGTCGCTAATCCACCGGCCGATCCACCGGACAATATAGCCTATATATTATAATTAATTTCATAAATATTCAATTTTTTTAACAAATTTTTGAGCTCGAAAAATTAATTTGTTTTGACTAATTAAATTATACATTTTTGGCATCTTTCATTCCTTTGGCTAGCAAATCCTCCATGACTGCATTAAAAACCCTAGCACCCCTAAAATGCAAGTTGGTTTCCTGAAAAATTGATGTGCAAATAATTAAAAATTGCATGATATAGTAATTTACGTAAAATATATAATGAGTAGCATTGAAATATAATAATAAGATTAATTAAATTTAATCTAGTTTTTTTTAATGTTTTTTTGTATTACTTACTGGATCAACTGCTTCAATATCCGCCATAAATGATGCGCCATCACAATATAAAACATAAACTTTGTTCCAATTGTAGAAATCTGAAATATTAAAAATGGGTCACAATGACATAAATATTAATTCAAAGAAATATTCATTACATAATGTGTTAATATATATATATATAAATATATATTATATATAATTATATGTATTATTTACCTGGATTAAATGGTTGTTCGTCGTCGAGTATTCCTCCGAGGAAGATTTTACCTTTCGCTCTCAAAACGGTGCTGTTTCCAAGATAATCTTTTGTTCTACCGACGCAATCAGTTTTTGAATCACACCATCCACCACCCTAAATTAAAATCAAATATTAATCAGTAATAATATCACATCACGTAAAATAAAAATAAAAAAATTAACATTTTCTCAATAAAATAAGGAATTACTGGGCGTTTTATAAATTATCAAGATATAAAGATGAAACTATAATCTATTTTTGTTAATGGGTTAAGATTATAACATGCTGTTATTAAGGTTTGAATTTATAATAATTTCTCAAATTAAGAGAGTATATTTTTTCATAATTAAATTACTGACCATAAGATATATGACCCAATTATTAGCCCCTTCTCCATATCCCTGAGCATGGGCGTAAGCTGGTGGACTTCCATCCAAGCAAACTGTACAAAAATATATTAATATATATGATAAATTATGATAATAAAAATATATTAATTAGTGATATAACTCGTAAAATACTTACGGGCCAAATCAAGCCGAGGCTCGTACAAGACCTAGGAGGGTCGTGTATTGGTTATAGACTGCACTCAGACGTACTGAGTTACCTACGTACCTTTCTATTAGGATCAAGTCTAAACGTAGTTCAAGGTTGTGATTAAAGTCATATACGAGGTTCTTAACTCGATTTATAAAATAATGGGAACGTACTGTCAGATCGTACTGTGTACTCTCGAGGTACTGTTCAGTAAGTCAAAAGTCCTTTTTCTAAGACTATGTACAATGGTCACAACATTAAACACCCTCTTTTTCAATTCCCAACACTCCACATCATCTTATCTCTCTTCCACATAATAATTAAACACCCATTCAAATTTTACACTCTACAATGGTTTTGTTTAATAATATTCAACACACTACCCCACTACTTTTATTATTTATTTATTCTTTTAAGTTTATGATTAGATTATAATAAGATTATCGTTTATAATTAAAAATAACGATGAAATAATTTCTTTTTCGATATTTTAAAAAAAAAATTATTTAAATATTTATCTAAATATTAATCTTATTTATTAAAGGATAATAATATGATTATATTGAAAATGATCGAATTTTTTTTTGGTATCAAAATCAAGTGAAACTAGTCTCTATTTATAGAGGAGAAAAAATTATGAATTTTGATATATTTTTTTTATATAAAAAAATTTATTTATTATCAAATAATTAACATCAAATAATTGGAGTGTGATAAAAATATCTACAATATGGTTAGCCAATAAGATCATGTCATGTAAGCTTTTCAACACCATGTAAAATTTCTCCACCAATTTAATCCACCTCACCATTAAACACCCTATTCCAATGGTTTCAACTATTTAAAATATTAAACACCCTCTTTCAACACCCCCATTGTACATAGTCTAATATTAAATGGCACTATTTATAGGCCACTATTTAAAAAATTGTTAATAAAATAAAATAAAATAATACAATTAATACCTGCTCCTTTGGCCACAGCACTCTCAAGAATGTTATGTTAGCATATCCAGAGGCATAGACTTGAGTATTCATCAACATAAGTGAGCAAACAAATAGTTTTAACAAGTGACCAGCCATGGTCTCCATTCTTTACATACAAAATAAGAGACCAATATTAGTATTACTATAGTAATTTAGAAGAATAAAACAAAGACTACTAATAAATTAAAATTAGGAAAATTATTAAAAACCCTTAAAATAAAAGATATAAGATATAATTTAATAAATAAAAAGTTTTTTTTTTTTTGTAATTAATATATCAATCTATTTATCCCTTGCATTGTATTGCCTATGAACAAATGTTATTTATATCATCTGAATCTATTTACATTATTCAAGTAATATGGTAATTTGCTAAATAATCTCATGATTATGTATTATAAAATTATTGCATGATGCTGCAAAAAAGCAATGAAAATGATGAAAACACATAAATAATGGAATAATGAAAATAATTAATTACCTGATGAACCACGCTTAATCACTTTGAAAATTTAGATTATTAAATATAGGGTAATTCCCTATAGTCTATAGATGATTTAATATTAAACTCAGACTTTTTCATGCTTATATAATGTGCTACAACTTTCTTTTTTCAGATTTTTTATGCGGTGCACCAATATTGTAGCTCTTTAATATTATCACTCCACTTGTTTCATCCTTTTTTAAGCTTTGAATCACATTCTTGTTTAATCTATGGTTCTAATTTCTTTTCCTAGTACGGTTTGGTATAAAAAATCTATTTTTAGCTTATAGAAAAAAATTATGAAATAAATTTAAGATTATATTATTTTCATAAAAAACTCTTAATATTTCTACTATTTTTACGGAAACTCTTAATATAATCTTCATGAAAACTTTGAAAATATTGAGAGTTTCTTAATTTAGTCTTGTAAGAGTTGTTGCTCTAGTGTTCAGCTCTCAAATTTTGAATCTTATAAAAATGAATATTAAAATAGAAGAAAAGAGTAATAAATTTATTAAATTACCAAATTAAGTTATCAAATTTTATCAATTATATATTCTATCATTGCTAAACTTAAATCCGACTAATTCAATATTAATACCATGTTTAATTTAATTCAACACAATCATTCATCACATCATACATCATTCTATCTGTTAAGTTATATTTTGTGCATATTTTACATGTCCATATTTAGGTTGATTGTTACGATTACTCTCCTTATTTTGTGACTTTAGGTTGATAATTGGATTTATGAAGATTAGAAGGAGAAATAATCAAAAGATACGAAAAAGAGGAAAAATGACGAAGAAAAGATTTAGATGGAAAAGAACAAGGCAGAAAACTCTGCAGATTCCAGGGCGCCCACGCTTAATTGCTGGAAAGCTTCTGCCCAGAAAGCATATGGACGAAATTTTGGAAGAAAATCTTGAATTCGGATTTTTGGCTGATATGGAATTACTGAATATTTGAGATTTATTCCCTTATCTTGTTGGGATTTATTCCTTTTTATTTTGTTAGGATTTTATTTCCTTATTTCTAGATTTTGCAAGATTTGATTTTGTTTAGTTTGTTAGGATCCTAATCTTGGTTAGTTACCTTTTAGATTAGGATTCTACTATTATAAGTATATGGAATTTTATTCCATAAGACACCTTGGATTTTATTTTTTAATTCAAGCATCGTTTTTCCCTTTTAATTCGGAAGTTCTCGACTTTTATTTACTGTTCACGTTTACTGTTCACGTTCAATTATGAGCAACTAAGCTCATACTTCTAGTCGAGGATTCTTCAAGGTTTGATTCTTTAAATTTGTGAGATCGAATTGTGCCATAATTTCTCTGTTATTAGGTATTTACTTTTTCCCTGATCTTTGTTGACAATATGTTTCAATAGGTTAGATAACCTGATCAATTATTTAATCTTTGAAATCGTATTTAGCTATTTAGGACTAAATCCGTGACTGGTGAACCCTAATTTTGTAGCAGTTAGCGACGTTGATTATTTAATCGTTTTCGATTAGTCGTTATGGGAATTAGTAATCTGGTCTAAATAAACCGAGCTTATGTGTTTGTTGGCTAGAATTGGTGTCTTTCTAATACATGCATGCTATCGATAGGCTAAATCCTAAGAGCTTGTTTAGGGTTGTCTACTTGATAAGAGAAGTAATCAAAGAGCTTGTTTTGGTTATCGACGACTTAAGGAAAGACTAGGTTATTAGAGCTTGTTAATAACTATAGCCAATTTATCTATAGAACATTGAATTATCTTTGCATCAGTGATCGAATTAATTGAATCAATACCGAAAAAATCCGAAGACTAGAATTTCCATCATATTAAAATCCGAATTTTATTTTAATTGCGTTCTTTTAAATCTGCGTTTTTAATTCTTGCTTTTTAATTTTCATCTTTTTATTTTAATTTAGTTAAAAATCTCAACCCCCCCCCCCCGTTTATCGATATTAGTAATATAGGAATTAAATTTTACACCATTCCCTGTGGATCGACCCTACTTATCGCTGATTACAAATCATTTTAAAGTAGGTTTTTATTTTTGTTGGATTCGACACCCACCAAATTTTGGCGCCGTTGCCGGGGAACGGTGTTATAGATTTATTTCTTTTGTTACTAATATTTTTGTTTAGTTTTTTTGTATTGTTAGATCTCTTTATATAGGTAAAATTCAAATCAAGAAAAGAGCTCAAGAGATCATACAAGGTTCTTAGATGCCATGTCTACAGTCGAGAAGACTTTAAAGGAGTTGTGGGCTATGCCAAATATTAACGAGCAATCTTCTTACTTTCAATGCCCTACTTTTGAAGTTGATTTTGAATTAACATATGAATTTATTCGCTCACTTCCTATTTTTCATGGTTTTGTAGGAGACGATCCTCATAAGCATCTAAATGAGTTCCATGCGGTCTGTTCAGTAATGATACCAAGGGATGTCACTGAAGATCAAGTCAAGTTTCGAGCTTTTCCTTTATCTTTAGCAAACAATGCTAGGGATTGGTACTACGATTTGTCTTCTAGTTCAATCAAGACATGGACTCAAATGGAAGCAAAATTCATGGAGAGATTCTCCTATGCCTTCCGTGTTCAAGAGGAGTCATATGGACAAGCTTATGATGGATTTTGGGGTGTTCCGCAAAGTAATTACAATCCATATTCCAATACTAGCAATCCAGGATGGAGTTATCACTCCGATCTGAGCTACGTTCCAAGACCTCCTAGTTATTACGAACAACAAGGATCTCAGTTTCCTCAACAAACCCAATTCTCAGGGACATCTTTAGAAGATATGATGAAAGCATTGATTGCTAATACTCAACAATTCCAACAGGGCGTACAACAGAATACCGATCAATTCAAACAGGAAATTCAACAAGGCATGCAACGTCTTCAACAGAATACTGAGCAATTTCAGCAGGGCGTACAAAAGGTTCAACAAGAGAATCATAACACTATCAAAAATCTGGAGAAGCAATTAGGTCAAATGGCCACCGCCATGAACGAGTTAGTATCCCAAAATTCGAATAAATTGCCATCCCAGGTCGTTGTGAATCCGAGGGAGAATGTAAGTGCTGTTACGTTACAAAGTGGGAATGAATTGAAAGAAGCAGAACCGTTTCAAGAATTAAGCGTGCCCACGCCTAAAACTCAAAACCCTTCTGCTGAAAATACTTCAAAACACGAGGTTGAGAAAGAGCTAGAAAAAGAAGAGGAGCCTGTTACTAAGAAGAAACCGATGACATTTGTGATACCGCCTCCATTTCCTGGTCGTTTTGCCAACTGTAAACACGTGGTGGATATAGAAGATGACTTTCCAACATATGAGATTTTTGGGGAAGATGAGTTGCTTAGAGAATATGAGATGTTTGAGGAAGATGAGTTCAGTGATGATGAAGAGGTGGAAGGTGAGTCTAGAGAAAAAAATGTGGACCATCAACTAACAAAATCAACGGAAACACTTATCGAGCAATCTAAGGATATTGAGATCACTCTTCCAAAATATGAGAATGAAGTCAAACAATATGAGATTTTTGGGGAAGATGAGATCAGTGACGATGAAGAGGATGAAATGGAAGATGAATCTCCAACACTCGAAAAGGAGGTAACTTCAAAATGCAAAGACCCTGGTAAGTCTATTATCTCTTGTAAGATAGGTGATGTGCAAATTGAGAATACTATGTTAGACTTTGGATCTTCTATCAATATCATGTCTCGTTATATTTATGAGTCTTTGAATGTGAAAAAATTGAGAAAAACGGACATGATTATACAATTAACTGATGGGTCTAATGCATCTTCCAAAGGAATTCTTGAGAACGTATTGGTTCATATTAATGACTTGGTTTTTCCTACTGATTTTTATGTTGTTGATATGGATGAAGATCAATCTAGTAAGTTAGCCCCTCTCATTCTTGGAAAACCATTTCTGAAAACATCTAGGGCTAAAATTAATATGCATGATGGAACTCTTACTATGGAATTTGAAGATGAATTTGTACCGTTTAATTTATATGACTCCATGAAGTGTTCTACTAATGATTGCTCTATGTTTGGTTTGGATGCTACTAACTTTGTGATGCAGCGAATTTTTGAATTTAATGATGACGATCCACTAAAGGTGGATTGGCATAGTGATGGTTTTGAACCTCCGACTTCAGCCACTTGAAGCATAGCAACGTCTAGCCAACAACGTTAAACAATGGCGCTGCATGGGAGGCAACCCATGAGTTTTTCTAATCCTTAATTACTTATGTTTAATTTCAGTTTTTATTTTTACAGAAGCGTTTTAAAAGTTAAGCGTGCCCACGCCTAACTTACGAAACACTTCTGTTATGCACTTTCAATTTCTGCTTTGCATTTTCAATTTTAACAGAAGACTTTGAAGAATTAAGCGTGCCCACGCCTAAAACTTCAAAATCTTCTGTTTCGCACCTTTCAGTTTCTCATGCTTATATATATTTAAAAAAAAAAATATCAAAAAAAAAAAAAAAAAAAGTTGAATTAGGGATTTCTAACCCTGATTTTTTTCCGCAAATCGCGAACCCTAGTTCATACCTGCCGTTACTCATCTCTCGCTTGCTCTGATTTGCAGGTCTCCAATCATCATCATCAACCATCGCTTTCGCATCAATGGGCGAAGAACTGTCTTCTCCCACATACCGAGGCTGTTGCCCATTCCTTTGCTCTCCCGACTCGACGCGATAGAAGCCAAGCTCCAACTGCTCCTCATTGATCACTTCGGCATCATGACTGAGTGATGCCGTAGGGAAGTTCCCCTCCTTGTTTTTTTATTATGATGCATTGCTTGTTATTTTATCATTTTTACATTGAGGACAATGCATGTTTTAAGTGTGGGGGGGTGATTTCTCGTGCTAGTGTATGCCTTGGTGTTTTTGCTTAGTTGTGACTATGTGAAACAAATTTTTTTAAGTTTTCGGTATTTTTAGACTACTTTAGTTTGTGTTTCTTTTGAACGGTTAGACTTGAATAAATGAGTATGCTTTGATTGAATTTTTGTGCCATATGAAGTTTGTGTTATGTTCAATGATTAAAAGCGAGCATAGGAAAGCATGTTTTAGTCGATTACCCTACCTTGTGAGGACTTGTGCCATTTGATCGATAATTTACGATATGATCTCTTTCTTCTTGTGTGACTCGCGTGTTTTTGGAAATTCTAGAACTTGTTTTGAACCTTGTCAAAATTACACGAGTATGTGCATGATTGAATATGATAAAGGCATTAAGGATTTAGCCACTTTTGCCAAATAAACCGTACCTTTGCATTATCCCCTAGTTAGCCAACTTTGAGCCTTTTTATCCTATTTTCTTGGTTTACCCCGAATTTGAGCCCTTACCGTTTTTTATGCCTCTTCGTTTTACCCGTCTAGAAAATAAGTCGAGCATGGAGGTTGTATATTATTTGGGGACGAAAAGTCAAGAAAATGATGTTTTTGAATAAGTGTGGGGGAAACTCGTGGAAAATACAAAGAGTACCCAAAAAAAAAATCGAAAAAAGAAAAAAAAAATTTTGAGGAAAAAAGGGGAAAAAAAAAAATCAAAAAGAAAAAAAATAAAAGAGAAGTTCGAAAAATTGATGAGGTACCGAGCCCCCGAGAAAGATAGGAAATGTGTAGTATTTGGGTCCTTAATGTCAAATATACCCAATGAGATCTCGATGCTCGATAAAATTTTCAGACTTAGCCACTTTTTCGACCTCTCTTTTCATTTCTACCTCGAACCTTAGCCCCATTACAACCCTTAATAAAGACCTTTTGATTCGATTGTGCACACTCTCAACCGTAGTGGCGACTTTGGTGTATAACCAAGCCTATGGAATGACCCTAACACGTTGAGACTTGAGCGAAACACATATACCCATACACGAGAGTTTGAGAGTTTTTGAGTGAAAGTCGACTGAAATTTTGTTTTCCTTGTTTAAATGATGTCGTTGTTCTAGCATAAAACCAATGTGGTATCGAGAATTTCGGTTGATTACATGTCTCGCCTTTCGAGTTTGATTTTGTTCTTTTGATCACGGCTGAACGGTTTAATTTGCCGGCTGGTACTGTTTTGAGTAGTTTTTACATAGTCAACTTTTGAGCATTGCCCGAGGACGTGCAATGGCATAAGTGTGGGGGTATTTGTTAAGTTATATTTTGTGCATATTTTACATGTCCATATTTAGGTTGATTGTTACGATTACTCTCCTTATTTTGTGACTTTAGGTTGATAATTGGATTTATGAAGATTAGAAGGAGAAATAATCAAAAGATACAAAAAAGAGGAAAAATGACGAAGAAAAGATTTAGATGGAAAAGAACAAGGCAGAAAACTCTGCAGATTCCAGCGCGCCCACGCTTAATTGCTGGAAAGCTTCTGCCCAGAAAGCATATGGACGAAATTTTGGAAGAAAATCTTGAATTCGGATTTTTGGCTGATATGGAATTACTGAATATTTGAGATTTATTCCCTTATCTTGTTGGGATTTATTCCTTTTTATTTTGTTAGGATTTTATTTCCTTATTTCTAGATTTTGCAAGATTTGATTTTGTTTAGTTTGTTAGGATCCTAATCTTGGTTAGTTACCTTTTAGATTAGGATTCTACTATTATAAGTATATGGAATTTTATTCCATAAGACACCTTGGATTTTATTTTTTAATTCAAGCATCGTTTTTCCCTTTTAATTCGGAAGTTCTCGACTTTTATTTACTGTTCACGTTTACTGTTCACGTTCAATTATGAGCAACTAAGCTCATACTTCTAGTCGAGGATTCTTCAAGGTTTGATTCTTTAAATTTGTGAGATCGAATTGTGCCATAATTTCTCTGTTATTACGTATTTACTTTTTCCCTGATCTTTGTTGACAATATATTTCAATAGGTTAGATAACCTGATCAATTATTTAATCTTTGAAATCGTATTTAGCTATTTAGGACTAAATCCGTGACTGGTGAACCCTAATTTTGTAGCAGTTAGCGACGTTGATTATTTAATCGTTTTCGATTAGTCGTTATGGGAATTAGTAATCTGGTCTAAATAAACCGAGCTTATGTGTTTGTTGGCTAGAATTGGTGTCTTTCTAATACATGCATGCTATCGATAGGCTAAATCCTAAGAGCTTGTTTAGGGTTGTCTACTTGATAAGAGAAGTAATCAAAGAGCTTGTTTTGGTTATCGACGACTTAAGGAAAGACTAGGTTATTAGAGCTTGTTAATAACTATAGCCAATTTATCTATAGAACATTGAATTATCTTTGCATCAGTGATCGAATTAATTGAATCAATACCGAGAAAATCCGAAGACTAGAATTTCCATCATATTAAAATTCGAATTTTATTTTAATTGCGTTCTTTTAAATCTGCGTTTTTAATTCTTGCTTTTTAATTTTCATCTTTTTATTTTAATTTAGTTAAAAATCTCAAACCCCCCCCCCCCCCGTTTATCGATATTAGTAATATAGGAATTAAATTTTACACCATTCCCTGTGGATCGACCCTACTTATCGCTGATTACAAATCATTTTAAAGTAGTTTTTTATTTTTGTTGGATTCGACACCCACCAAATTTTGGCGCCGTTGCCGGGGAACGGTGTTATAGATTTATTTCTTTTGTTACTAATATTTTTGTTTAGTTTTTTTGTATTGTTAGATCTCTTTATATAGGTAAAATTCAAATCAAGAAAAGAGCTCAAGAGATCATACAAGGTTCTTAGATGCCATGGCTACAGTCGAGAAGACTTTAAAGGAGTTGTGGGCTATGCCAAATATTAACGAGCAATCTTCTTACTTTCAATGCCCTACTTTTGAAGTTGATTTTGAATTAACATATGAATTTATTCGCTCACTTCCTATTTTTTATGGTTTTGTAGGAGACGATCCTCATAAGCATCTAAATGAGTTCCATGCGGTCTGTTCAGTAATGATACCAAGGGATGTCACTGAAGATCAAGTCAAGTTTCGAGCTTTTCCTTTATCTTTAGCAAACAATGCTAGGGATTGGTACTACGATTTGTCTTCTAGTTCAATCAAGACATGGACTCAAATGGAAGCAAAATTCATAGAGAGATTCTCCTATGCCTTCCGTGTTCAAGAGGAGTCATATGGACAAGCTTATGATGGATTTTGGGGTGTTCCGCAAAGTAATTACAATCCATATTCCAATACTAGCAATCCAGGATGGAGTTATCACTCCGATCTGAGCTACGTTCCAAGACCTCCTAGTTATTACGAACAACAAGGATCTCAGTTTCCTCAACAAACCCAATTCTCAGGGACATCTTTAGAAGATATGATGAAAGCATTGATTGCTAATACTCAACAATTCCAACAGGGCGTACAACAGAATACCGATCAATTCAAACAGGAAATTCAACAAGGCATGCAACGTCTTCAACAGAATACTGAGCAATTTCAGCAGGGCGTACAAAAGGTTCAACAAGATAATCATAACGCTATCAAAAATCTGGAGAAGCAATTAGGTCAAATGGCCACCGCCATGAACGAGTTAGTATCCCAAAATTCGAATAAATTGCCATCCCAGGTCGTTGTGAATCCGAGGGAGAATGTAAGTGCTGTTACGTTACAAAGTGGGAATGAATTGAAAGAAGCAGAACCGTTTCAAGAATTAAGCGTGCCCACGCCTAAAACTCAAAACCCTTCTGCTGAAAATACTTCAAAACACGAGGTTGAGAAAGAGCTAGAAAAAGAAGAGGAGCCTGTTACTAAGAAGAAACCGATGACATTTGTGATACCGCCTCCATTTCCTGGTCGTTTTGCCAACTGTAAACACGTGGTGGATATAGAAGATGACTTTCCAACATATGAGATTTTTGGGGAAGATGAGTTGCTTAGAGAATATGAGATGTTTGAGGAAGATGAGTTCAGTGATGATGAAGAGGTGTAAGGTGAGTCTAGAGAAAAAAATGTGGACCATCAACTAACAAAATCAACGGAAACACTTATCGAGCAATCTAAGGATATTGAGATCACTCTTCCAAAATATGAGAATGAAGTCAAACAATATGAGATTTTTGGGGAAGATGAGATCAGTGACGATGAAGAGGATGAAATGGAAGATGAATCTCCAACACTCGAAAAGGAGGTAACTTCAAAATGCAAAGACCCTGGTAAGTCTATTATCTCTTGTAAGATAGGTGATGTGCAAATTGAGAATACTATGTTAGACTTTGGATCTTCTATCAATATCATGTCTCGTTATATTTATGAGTCTTTGAATGTGAAAAAATTGAGAAAAACGGACATGATTATACAATTAACTGGTGGGTCTAATGCATCTTCCAAAGGAATTCTTGAGAACGTATTGGTTCATATTAATGACTTGGTTTTTCCTACTGATTTTTATGTTGTTGATATGGATGAAGATCAATCTAGTAAGTTAGCCCCTCTCATTCTTGGAAAACCATTTCTGAAAACATCTAGCGCTAAAATTAATATGCATGATGGAACTCTTACTATGGAATTTGAAGATGAATTTGTACCGTTTAATTTATATGACTCCATGAAGTGTTCTACTAATGATTGCTCTATGTTTGGTTTGGATGCTACTAACTTTGTGATGCAGCGAATTTTTGAATTTAATGATGACGATCCACTAAAGGTGGATTGGCATAGTGATGGTTTTGAACCTCCGACTTCAGCCACTTGAAGCATAGCAACGTCTAGCCAACAACGTTAAACAATGGCGCTGCATGGGAGGCAACCCATGAGTTTTTCTAATCCTTAATTACTTATGTTTAATTTCAGTTTTTATTTTTACAGAAGCATTTTAAAAGTTAAGCGTGCCCACGCCTAACTTACGAAACACTTCTGTTATGCACTTTCAATTTCTGCTTTGCATTTTCAATTTTAACAGAAGACTTTGAAGAATTAAGCGTGCCCACGCCTAAAACTTCAAAATCTTCTGTTTCGCACCTTTCAGTTTCTCATGCTTATATATATTTAAAAAAAAAAAATATCAAAAAAAAAAAAAAAAAAAGTTGAATTAGGGATTTCTAACCCTGATTTTTTTCCGCAAATCGCGAACCCTAGTTCATACCTGCCGTTACTCATCTCTCGCTTGCTCTGATTTGCAGGTCTCCAATCATCATCATCAACCATCGCTTTCGCATCAATGGGCGAAGAACTGTCTTCTCCCACATACCGAGGCTGTTGCCCATTCCTTTGCTCTCCCGACTCGACGCGATAGAAGCCAAGCTCCAACTGCTCCTCATTGATCACTTCGGCATCATGACTGAGTGATGCCGTAGGGAAGTTCCCCTCCTTGTTTTTTTATTATGATGCATTGCTTGTTATTTTATCATTTTTACATTGAGGACAATGCATGTTTTAAGTGTGGGGGGGTGATTTCTCGTGCTAGTGTATGCCTTGGTGTTTTTGCTTAGTTGTGACTATGTGAAACAAATTTTTTTAAGTTTTCGGTATTTTTAGACTACTTTAGTTTGTGTTTCTTTTGAACGGTTAGACTTGAATAAATGAGCATGCTTTGATTGAATTTTTGTGCCATATGAAGTTTGTGTTATGTTCAATGATTAAAAGCGAGCATAGGAAAGCATGTTTTAGTCGATTACCCTACCTTGTGAGGACTTGTGCCATTTGATCGATAATTTACGATATGATCTCTTTCTTCTTGTGTGACTCGCGTGTTTTTGGAAATTCTAGAACTTGTTTTGAACCTTGTCAAAATTACACGAGTATGTGCATGATTGAATATGATAAAGGCATTAAGGATTTAGCCACTTTTGCCAAATAAACCGTACCTTTGCATTATCCCCTAGTTAGCCAACTTTGAGCCTTTTTATCCTATTTTCTTGGTTTACCCCGAATTTGAGCCCTTACCGTTTTTTATGCCTCTTCGTTTTACCCGTCTAGAAAATAAGTCGAGCATGGAGGTTGTATATTATTTGGGGACGAAAAGTCAAGAAAATGATGTTTTTGAATAAGTGTGGGGGAAACTCGTGGAAAATACAAAGAGTACCCAAAAAAAAAAATCGAAAAAAAAAAAAAAATCGAAAAAAGAAAAAAAAAATTTCGAGGAAAAAAGGGGAAAAAAAAAATCAAAAAGAAAAAAAATAAAAGAGAAGTTCGAAAAATTGATGAGGTACCGAGCCCCCGAGAAAGATAGGAAATGTGTAGTATTTGGGTCCTTAATGTCAAATATACCCAATGAGATCTCGATGCTCGATAAAATTTTCAGATTTAGCCACTTTTTCGACCTCTCTTTTCATTTCTACCTCGAACCTTAGCCCCATTACAACCCTTAATAAAGACCTTTTGATTCGATTGTGCACACTCTCAACCGTAGTGGCGACTTTGGTGTATAACCAAGCCTATGGAATGACCCTAACACGTTGAGACTTGAGCGAAACACATATACCCATACACGAGAGTTTGAGAGTTTTTGAGTGAAAGTCGACTGAAATTTTGTTTTCCTTGTTTAAATGATGTCGTTGTTCTAGCATAAAACCAATGTGGTATCGAGAATTTCGGTTGATTACATGTCTCGCCTTTCGAGTTTGATTTTGTTCTTTTGATCACGGCTGAACGGTTTAATTTGCCGGCCGGTACTGTTTTGAGTAGTTTTTACATAGTCAACTTTTGAGCATTGCCCGAGGACGTGCAATGGCATAAGTGTGGGGGTATTTGTTAAGTTATATTTTGTGCATATTTTACATGTCCATATTTAGGTTGATTGTTACGATTACTCTCCTTATTTTGTGACTTTAGGTTGATAATTGGATTTATGAAGATTAGAAGGAGAAATAATCAAAAGATACGAAAAAGAGGAAAAATGACGAAGAAAAGATTTAGATGGAAAAGAACAAGGCAGAAAACTCTGCAGATTCCAGCGCGCCCACGCTTAATTGCTGGAAAGCTTCTGCCCAGAAAGCATATGGACGAAATTTTGGAAGAAAATCTTGAATTCGGATTTTTGGCTGATATGGAATTACTGAATATTTGAGATTTATTCCCTTATCTTGTTGGGATTTATTCCTTTTTATTTTGTTAGGATTTTATTTCCTTATTTCTAGATTTTGCAAGATTTGATTTTGTTTAGTTTGTTAGGATCCTAATCTTGGTTAGTTACCTTTTAGATTAGGATTCTACTATTATAAGTATATGGAATTTTATTCCATAAGACACCTTGGATTTTATTTTTTAATTCAAGCATCGTTTTTCCCTTTTAATTCGGAAGTTCTCGACTTTTATTTACTGTTCACGTTTACTGTTCACGTTCAATTATGAGCAACTAAGCTCATACTTCTAGTCGAGGATTCTTCAAGGTTTGATTCTTTAAATTTGTGAGATCGAATTGTGCCATAATTTCTCTGTTATTAGGTATTTACTTTTTCCCTTATCTTTGTTGACAATATGTTTCAATAGGTTAGATAACCTGATCAATTATTTAATCTTTGAAATCGTATTTAGCTATTTAGGACTAAATCCGTGACTGGTGAACCCTAATTTTGTAGCAGTTAGCGACGTTGATTATTTAATCGTTTTCGATTAGTCGTTATGAGAATTAGTAATCTGGTCTAAATAAACCGAGCTTATGTGTTTGTTGGCTAGAATTGGTGTCTTTCTAATACATGCATGCTATCGATAGGCTAAATCCTAAGAGCTTGTTTAGGGTTGTCTACTTGATAAGAGAAGTAATCAAAGAGCTTGTTTTGGTTATCGACGACTTAAGGAAAGACTAGGTTATTAGAGCTTGTTAATAACTATAGCCAATTTATCTATAGAACATTGAATTATCTTTGCATCAGTGATCGAATTAATTGAATCAATACCGAGAAAATCCGAAGACTAGAATTTCCATCATATTAAAATCCGAATTTTATTTTAATTGCGTTCTTTTAAATCTGCGTTTTTAATTCTTGCTTTTTAATTTTCATCTTTTTATTTTAATTTAGTTAAAAATCTCAAACCCCCCCCCCCCCGTTTATCGATATTAGTAATATAGAAATTAAATTTTACACCATTCCCTGTGGATCGACCCTACTTATCGCTGATTACAAATCATTTTAGAGTAGGTTTTTATTTTTGTTGGATTCGACAACCACCACTATCACTATTAATTGCACACATTTTATAACAATAAAATTAAAAAAAAAAACATAAATAAACACACATTATTCTCACACAAATCTTCCATTTCTTAAAAGAAATTTAAAAACATGAACAAACATATCTTCACAACTATTATTTTCTAATTTTCCATGAATATCACAAGCTATAAATCATGGGAGGAGGATTAAGCCGAACTCAAGTTATGGGCTTTTTAACCCAATAAGCATTAACAGAAGCCCATTTATTTTGGGCCTTCTTTCTCTAGCCCAAGCTCCTACATATTCAGACATGGCGTCATTTCGAAGTTCCAAATTTTGAAACCCCACCCCACCCCCACCCCACCCACCCTAGTGGCTAGTACAGTAAGCTTCAAAATGCAATAATTAGCATCAAAGCTCTGGATCTGAACATTGTAACATGTAATCTGATCTGTAAGTATAGTAGCATTAATGATGCCGATTGTTTGAATGCAAGAGAGAGGCTAAAAGCTTCGTTGCGATGGGGTTGAGCAGTAGCAAGCACAATGCATCGCCATCTTCATCTTCTGGACCTGTTGTACATAGGAGCCGATCTACCAGAAGCAGAATTTTGAATTCGTCGTGTCTCGGATCGCATCGGGCTGATAATAATGATTCTCAGGTGACTTTATAAGTTCTCGCACATTGTGTTTTTTTACTTGTGAAGATCCATTTCTTTTATTATTCTTAAGTTGAATGGAGAAATTAGAAAGTTTTTATGTGAAAATTGTGGTGTGTTTTATTCGTGGTGTAGTGGTGATTACGAGACCTTTTAATTAAAGGTTGAATTATTGTTTGAGTTTATCTGTTTTGTAACTTTTGTTGAACTGAGCAAGGTGTTTGCGGATTGCAATTAAAATTGCAATTTTTTTAAGCAAATTGGAGTGTAGTTGCCTGAGGTAGTTATCTAGGGTTTCACACCTTATACATTGATGTTTTTTCATATGCGAATGTTTCGTTTTAACTTAAGAATGAATTGTAATGTGAAGGAAAGCAAAAGGTTAGATTGAAAAGAGATTATTTGGGTAGAAAAATATTTGTGGCTGTGATTATGTGATTATATATACTGACTATAACATAAAATTGGATAAGATACGGAGTGGCTTCAGTTTGTGGCTTGGCCAGAAAGATTCACTACATTCATGTGCATTATAAGCATGTTTTTCATTTTCCGTAAATATGGTTCTTTATGTTTTCCATCACATGCATTGCTCTATCAATTTTTGATGTTCGCCAAAATTCCAATTTCGTTTAAGTAGCATTGTTTCCACATTATTTTAGGTGTCGAATTGCCCAAGTGAAAAAAATGGCAAGTCCGTCTCATGTCCAAGTGAGAACAAATCAGGTCCTTGTCGAGCTTCAGCTGAATGTTATACGACAGATAAGGCCGAGCAGAGTGATGATATGAACTGCATTAACTCGAGCATTGAGCTCCACGAGTGGGCTGAATCAAGCTTCACTGGTACTAGAGAAGGCAGTACTTCTCGGGCTTTCTCCTCTAGGTCATTAAACCGTCCAAATCGATTCCTTTCTCGCTTCAGTTTCTACCCCGGAAACTTAAGCTTCCGCCTAAACCGAACAAACAGTTTAGGCTCTGCTAGATCTACTAGAAGTTTCACAATTTCAAACGAAGACGAAGAATGTGTGGGGCCCTCTGGTGATTTAATGAGTAGAAATGTTTATCCACGAGGATGTGATTTTTTTCCTGCGTGCTTCTCAAATAGATCTCCTAGAACACGGGACGATCCTAATTTCTCTAATAATTTTCAAGATAATCAAGACTTAGACTCTGGTAATGATGTCTTGATCAACAGAGATGATACAATACCAAATTTGTTTTCTACTGTAAATCATAATAACAATGACGGTGGTGGAATAAGACATATCGACAGAAGGGTTGCTGCTCGAGAACCTGTAGAACGGAATGTTCGGTTTAGTAGAACTTTAAGTGTTGGTAGACTTCGTGACAGAGTTCTTCGAAGAACCCCTCCTGATTACAATTTTCAAGAAGACAGTGAAGTGAGACATACTCGTCACATCAATGGTCATGCAGAAATGGAAGCAACATCTGGCAATAATAACTTCAGTGAAACGGTTTCTTCTTCTGCTGATGAGTCATCCAATTTTTCTGACCCTTTTCATGGTAGTCAAAATCATGTATATGAAACCCCAAGAACTAGGGAAACGAGGTATCGTGATCTCTTGGAGCATAGATCAAATTTCCTTGAGCGGCGAAGAAGAATAAGATCTCAGGTATGTTAAGACGGTTTTGTACATTTTATAGAATGCATATATTCTAAAGAGCAAATTCTTGGGCAAATTGCATAATTAGTCTCACGGGATAGAGCTTGTTAGTCCCATCATTTAGGAAATCACAAAATTAGTCCCATATGAGGTATTTAGCCATAATAGTTAAAGAGCGTATATAAATCATTAGTTTGATCACGTGCAAAGCCAGTAAAACTTTAGCGGCACATGCATGAAACTTGCGAAATCTGTCGAATTTTTAACGAAGCGGACCAAAATTGCAAAAATTGCATCGCATGGGACTAACTTTTCAAGTTTATATACGGTGGGGCTAAAATTGCAATAATCCCTATCCCAGTATCACATTTCTCCAGCAAATTCTGTTTAATAGATTTCGTGTGTGTGAGGCCCAGGGTGATAACAAAGAAGCACAAGTATTAGCCTAACGAAGCAGACTTGTATTTTTCAAAATAACCCCAATACACTGGCCTTAGATATGATTACTAGATACTGGTGCTCAGAACGTGGGAATTCAAAATTTCTTCGATTGAAACATTTCATTACTTAAAAAGGAAAAAAATCATAATATGGCCATTTCAGTTACTTTCGGCTTTGTTGTAGTAAATGATCATTTTCTCAATGTTTTTTCTCCCTATTCTCCAAGCCTTGCGCAATTCACCCCAAGAAAATGGGTGCTTGCTTTTGTGCTTATATCTTCTCCTTATAGTATTTGCTACTCATATCATAGGTGCGTGCTCTTCAGCGATTGGGAAGCCGTTTCGAGAACCTTTCCGGTCATGAGAGGGCTTGCATTTTATCTGGTCAGCATCGAGGAGGTCATTGCAATTGTCGGTTTGCTGCTCAAGAGGCTAATTCAAATGATGATCCTAATGCTAGGGCTAGCATGTCAAGGATTGTCATGTTAGCTGAGGCTTTATTTGAGGTAAGTTTATGGAACCATGGATAATAAGGTAAAGTTGATCGAAACTGGTAAAATGTTGGATGATATTTGATGATGTCATTATTTAACTTTTATGACATCATCCTATGTCCATCCAACAATGTATGCTCACTCAGGCAGGGTGAACAAAATAAATAGTATATGGTCTGTACGTTTTTTGCTTTACTACGATGAAGTGAATCTTATTGTAGTCATTTTAATTAGGTTCTGGATGAAATTCACCAGCAATCTGTTGTTTTATCGTCCCGGCCTTCTGTATCTTCAATTGGATCTGTTCCAGCACCTAGTGATGTGGTGGACTCACTGCCTTTGAAGATATTCAGTAAATTGAAAAAGAAACCAAGTGACGATGCTGCTCAGTAAGTAGTAACTTTTTAACTTCAGTTTCACTTTATTCAGCATAATCTTAAGAAGGAAAGCGCGTTCAGTTCATAAACTAGTTTACGCTCTCCTTTCAGAGGTTTCTTTTTTGGAAATTTGATTGTCAGAATTCATTTATTCTTTTTGTATCCATCTTACTCACAAAATGTAAAATCTTTGGTTATTTAGAGGAAATAGTAGGTAATGCTTATAAATTAGCAGCAAGGCAGTGTAACATTGCATTGTGGATTTCTCACCTTGTTTCTATGTTAGTATAATCAGAAACATGCAATGATGCAGAATATGGTTTTAGCATTTCCTCCACTGTTGATATTTCAAATAAATCAAAACAATATTTTTTTTTCTTATACTCCTTGATTGATATTATGCTGTTAATATTTTATCTTCTCCATAATTGTCTCCCTTTAATATTCGACTCTTAACAGATGTTACATATGCCTTGTTGAGTATGATGATGGAGATAGCATACGAGTACTACCTTGTCACCATGAATTTCATAGAGCATGTGTTGATAAATGGCTCAAAGAAATTCACAGGTATTTTTCTGACCATCACTTGGTTAATTAATCTTTATGATTTCTCACAGCTATTTTGAAACTTAAACCACCTTTAGATCTCACCTAGCCACACAGTTGAAACGCCAAAATCTGCATTTGGGGTGCAAAAGCAATTTCGATGACTTTGGCCACCATAATCAATTCTACGAGAATGAATTCTCCTACAATTTGATCATACTATCAGTTTTGAGCCAAATTCACCTTAAAATCACCTCATGGTGGCTAAGGTAATCTATTAGGTTGCATTTGGAATGACGGATTTAAATTTTCTGGAAGAATTTGAGCTCAAATCACTCCAATACTGAGACCATTTCAAATTTGTCACAAGGATTCAAATCTTAGTAACTGAAAGTTATCCCAAAAAGTGCATGAAAACAATTATTATGGATTTGAAATCCTTCGACCCCAAATCCCTCGAACCAAACACAACCTTATAAAAGAGTTAAGTAGGAATTATAACCAGTGTTATATGTTCTCTTGTCTCAGGGTATGCCCGCTTTGTAGAGGGGATATCTGCCATCCCGGCTCCTTAACTGCACATAACTGAAAATAATCTCAATGTTGCTGCTGATATTGTATGTTCTATATTTCGTTAATTTGGCTTCAAGTGGACAAAAACTAGAGTAAAATGGTTATCCTGAGCTAGAAAATCCCTCTCTACTTGAAGTCTTGAAGGTTACCTGGTGAAGGTGTGGATCTTTAAGTGATTTTTTTTTTCAACATCGAAAATGGGTGCCATTTCGTACTTACTGTTGAGAATGTAATTTTTCGTGAGTTTCTGAATCGGGGTTTTGGGATTTAGTTTGCGAATGCGTTTGTGTGTTAATCTGTGAGAGCAAATATAGTCAGATTTGTTTCTCATCCTAGTCATATTGGATCTTAGTTTTTCTTTGAAATGTTGTTAAGTCTCAGTTCAAACAGAACCATCAAATTTGTATCCTTTTCAATATTTGAAATATATTTTTCTCTCAATTACTGCATATAGACCATGTGGAGCTTCTCAGTGCGTGAGAAATTGTGAACCTCAAATTGGGACAATTTCAATCCTTGGGTTTTGTTAAGAGTTACAATTTGTTTGGTTGAATTATTGCTCGAAGGGTGTTATTTTGGGAAATTATATTTTGAGATAATTTCAATTTTCTGCCTAAGTGATGAATTGAAGTGAGGTAGGTTCATCCCATTTTTCCTTAATTTTTGGGATGGAAAGGTAGTGAAATAGATCAAACTCTGTTTAATATTGGAAATTTGGAACATATAAAATGATGAAAATTGAAGGACCGATGCTATTGTAGTCGGTAAAGTTTATAGACCAAATGTATAACTATTTGAGATTCTTAAGGATGCGTTAATGATTTGGATTTGAGATTTGGATTTGAGGAAGGAATTTGAAAGAAGAATTTCAAATGATTGGAGTACAGTAGAAACTCTATAAATTAATACTCTTGGGACCACCAAAATTTATTAATTAAAAGAGTTATTAATTAATCGATAAATTAATAATTATTAATTTATACATTAATTAATATTTTATTAATTTATAATGAAATATTTAATTTACAAACACCATTCAAACTTTTACTTAATTATAGTACCATGCATGTACAATAATTAAAAAATATTTTTTATATAAATACAAGATAATAATGCTAACACAAATAAATCATACACATACGACATGCCTTCTAATCTTAAAGGTGTGAAAAAAACAATAATGACCGACAAGATTCGAATAGCATTATGCAAGCACAACAAGGATAATCCAAGTCTCACTCAAAAGCAATTGTAAGAATGAATGTTAGCAATTATGCAAACACAATAAGGATAATTCAAGGACAATTGCAAATTGATTTGCAAGGTGAAATTGATTTCAACAAAAAAAACAAAAGACAATTGAATCATTTTTCAAAAAAAATTAATAAATCATTCATGTAATATGTAGTATATAAGGAATTATTAATTTATATTTTATATGGGACCTATAGAAATTATCAAAAATGTATTATCTTATAATTTTAGCGAATTATTAATTTAGCACCCTATCCCCGAGTCGGGACCGACCAAAAATATTATCTTAGAGAGTTTATTAATTAATCGAGTATTAATTTATCGAGTTTCTACTGTAAATTGAAATTCAATATTGTTATGGAGAAAATAACTTAAAATGAATTTAAAGACATTTGAAATCCATTGTAATATAAATCCATCCGAGCAAACTTAAATTGATAGTCGATGATTTTGAAATACATAAATTTTAAATCTTTCTATCCAAACATATCCTAAATATATTGTTTTAAATTATATATTAGTAGTTAAATACTTAAATTCATGTTTATATATGTATACTTCACAGTTCACGCACAAACTTAGGTGAAAAAACATAAATATAAATCGTAACTGATTATTAATCTCATTCTCTTACAAAATTATCTGAAATTGTAACGTCAATTTCTTAAAGTAATGTAATAAAGTGATAAATATAAAAGGAAATGAAATACTTGTGAATTTCTAGTTAGGTGTGCTTGTCTGCGTTTGAAAGATAGATGCAGGAGAAATGAACACCAACACAGACACCACCATGAACCACCGCTTCGCCGCCACTGATCTCGATCCCCAACCACCGTCTCAACCACAACGCCGCCCCCGGGGATTCGCCGCTACAAACTCCAACTGTAACTCCGCCGCCGCCACTACTCCGAGCAAAAGCAGAAAGGAGAGGGAGAAGGAAAAGGAGCGCACGAAGCTCCGAGAACGCCACCGGAGAGCAATCACCAGCCGGATGCTCGCCGGTCTCCGTCAGTATGGAAACTTCCCGCTCCCTGCCAGGGCGGACATGAATGACGTCATCGCCGCCCTAGCTCGTGAAGCTGGTTGGACTGTGGAAACCGATGGCACTACATATAGACAGTCGTCATCTGCTCCATTGCAAAATCAGCATCAACAGCCTCCTGTTGCTCATTTCAATTCGGCTCAACAAAGTGACAGTAATGTTGCTAATATGGTGAGTTGGTTGGAAATTTATCATTTTTGTATTTTCTTCAATTGTTTTGGTGCTCAGAGTATTTGTTGCGTTCTAATTCAAGTTGAAGATTTATGATTTTTACAGATAGAGACTTTGTTAGTTGAATGTGGACTTTTAGTTTATATACTGTGGTTTTGTAGTGATGTGAAGTATTAGTTTAAGTTCTTGGATGTTTACTACTGTAGATATGGCTTTCTTGCAACAATGTGGATGTCCTTTGTTATAGTTTATTATTAAACAAAATATGTTTCACAGGGATTTATAATTTAAAAAGAGTGATAAAGGAGGGTACGTTTGTCTTCAATCTGTTGCGGTTGTCTTTGATGTTTGTCATGGAAAATCCTTATTTTGCTATCTTGTTTATGTCAAAATCAAATGTAAATAGTGAGGATCAGGGATACTGAACTAGTTTGGCTTTTCGGTTCAATCTATGAATAGGAGTTTCTTAAGAGATTTTAGGATATGAAACTCATGGAAAGTAGGGCAGTACGAGATCATTAGTTATGTGGTGAAAGTGTTGTAAAAAGGAAAAGTTTTGTGCATATTTATCGATTTTTAGTAATTTTTCCAATACATTAATCCAAGAAATGCTGCACTCTCCTTGAATGTTCTATTTATCAATCTTTATACTTTGCTTAAATGTTCTAATGGTATTTTGGTGTTTATCTCGACTACATGGGGTAAATCAGAAGCACCCTTTAAGTTTGAAGGAATATACATCTTTCTTTTACAGATATGAGATATAGCAGATAAAGATTAGAATGCTGTTCCAGAAATTCTGGAGGGTTCAACTGTTAAGATAGATGTGTTACATGCACACAGTCATCATACTTATCTCTTCTGTCATTTTCGAATAAACATGAATAATCTTGCATCTGTGTTTAACCGATCTAGCTATTACTATACATGTCATGGTGTCTGCGTGTTATGTTATATGGTTTCTGTGAATATATTATTCTTCAGTTAGAACATAATATAACTAGAGTAATGGCTCAATTCTTATGTGTTCTCTTGGAGTTCGATTGTTGAGGAACTTGACTTCTTAATGACCTTGTTATTTTGACTACTTCTGGGGACAGTTGGAGAAGTATGGATCGACTCCATTTAAAGACAATATCTAGTTTTCAGTTCTTGTTATAGATATCATACTATAGTAGTCATACATAATTTGCCCAGTTCCATCTTTATATCACCATCATAGTAAGACCTTGCTCTGTTTCTAACTAAAATTACTGCTAATTTGAACAGGGTGCAAATCCAGTTCGGTCAGTCGAAAGCCCACTATATTCAAGTTCTGTAAAAAATTGCTCCATGAGATCATCAGTTGACTGTCAGCCTTCAGTTCTCAGAATTGATGAGAGTTTATCACCAGCTTCTCTTGATTCTGTTGTTGCAGAGAGGGATGGAAAGCTTGATAAGTATTCAAGTACCAGTGCCATCAACTCCCCTGAATGTTTGGAGGCGGGACAGGTGAATATTAAGTTCTTACTGATAATGTTCTAGAAATGTAATTATACTCTCTGTTGGTAATTTAAATAAATGTAACTCCTTGGTCATCAAAGGACTCCTGAAATTGGAATCGTTTTAATACTGATGCATTCAATTAAGGATATTGAAAAGATATTAACATACCTTATCTGTGGTATTCATTCAATATGATAATGTCTACTAAATAAGGCTATGTTTGTTTATGTTTTTGAGTTAGAATTTGAAAAAATTCTCGGAAAATGCGTACTATATAGATATGGAGATTTTGTGTGAGAATGATGTGATGTATGTGTTTTTTATTTAAATTTGGTTGGAATTTGTGAAATGTATCGAATCGATAGTGATAGGTTGATGTGTGATCTGTTGAGTGATTGAATTAGTTCACATATATTCACTACTAATCCAGTTTTGTTGAAAGTACTGAAAAGTAACAAATTTCTCGCATTCATGAAGTCTAATGTAGTATACACATGGTGAGGACATGTTTTTACTTCTGTTGTATTCGTGCCAAAATTGTTGGTGTTAAATTTCAATTTCAAGTCATTGTTCACAGGAAAAAATACTTTGATTGCATACATATTGAATAATCCTCTGTGTCATGGTCGATTCATGCAGCTTGTCCAAGATGTTCACTGCATGGAGCACGGAAATAGGCTTTCTGGAGCCTCATATATCCCTGTGTATGTGAGGCTTGCTGTAAGTGTTCCATTGCTTACAAATTGTCTTTCCAGCATTAACTATAAAATGCTTCCTTTTGCTATTTTGCCTCTCTTTTTTCTCGAAGGATTTATTCTTCATATGAAAAATAATATTTTTCATGTCTTAAATTCTGGCAGACTGGCTTGATCAACAATTTCTGCCAGTTGATGGATCCTGAAGGTATTAAAGAGGAATTACAGCATCTGAAGTCTTTACATGTTGATGGTGTTGTTGTAGATTGTTGGTGGGGAATTGTTGAAGGGTGGACACCAAAGAAGTATGATTGGGCAGGATACAGGGAAATGTTTAACATTATCCGAGGGTTTGGGATGAAATTGCAGGTGATATGAATTTAAGTCTTACAATTAATTTTATCCCTATTTTGTGTGTATATTACAAACTAGAATTACCAACAGTATATCATATGACTCAATAACATCTTTTAACTTGAATGTCATTTGTGATGATCTTCTGTTAATGGAATTTCTTAAGGAATTGGTTAAAACAGGTTTTCTTTTCAACTGCCGTTTGGCTATAATTTTGAATCTCTTTTCCGTGAAGGTGGTATTGGCTTTTCATGAATATGGAGGACATGATTCTGGTGGCATATTCATATCCCTCCCCCAATGGATTTTGGAGATTGGAAAAAGCAATCAGGATATATTTTTCACAGACCGTGAAGGAAGAAGAAACACAGAGTGTCTTTCATGGGGCATTGACAAAGAAAGAGTTCTAAGAGGAAGAACTGGCATAGAGGTAACTCATTATTATTATTCTAACCCTTTTCCCCCATTTACTAGTCTTATCATCTTAATCTTAATTCTTAATGTCAATTCTTTTATCTTGTAATTCTAATTGTTTCTTGCCTCTGCAATCACTTGGATTGAACCACTTAAATTATGGCATTAGCATAATGTACTTATCCTTTAGAATGGTGACTCTTTAGCATGATGTTAACACAATGAAAATTTTGTGCAAGTCTAAAGATAATCCACACTTAGTTCTGTAATTGCAGGTGTATTTTGATTTTATGAGAAGCTTCAGAACTGAGTTTGATGATTTATTCACTGAAGGCATCATTTCTGCTGTTGAAATTGGACTAGGAGCTTTGGGGGAGCTGAAGTACCCTTCATTTTCAGAAAGAATGGGTTGGAGATATCCTGGTATTGGTGAGTTTCAGGTATTTGGTATATCTCAGTAACTTCTTATCATTTAGTTGAAGATAGTCTTTTTGGTCTTAGTTTAGAACAATACTGAATACTTTCCTCACCAGTTTGAGGGAAGAAAATAAAATGATATTCTAATCCATCCAGAATCGGGTTTGACATTTGGAATTTGGATTGCTTTTGACGTGGATGATCTCTTTCCATTGCGTAGTATCTGTTGATTGGCTGGAATATGATCTGCATCATTATTACATGCTTTCTATTGTGAAATTTGGTAATGCTACTTCTATTTTTCATTCGAATTTATGTTTCTTTCAGTGTTATGATAAATATTTATTGCAAAATCTTGGAAAAGCTGCAAAAGTTCGTGGACATTCATTCTGGGGCAGGGGTCCCGACAATGCTGGTTATTATAATTCTAAGCCACATGAAACTGGATTCTTCAGTGAGAGAGGCGATTATGATAGTTACTATGGGCGCTTCTTCCTACATTGGTACACTCAAGTCTTAATAGATCATGCTGATAATGTTCTCTCCCTTGCAAATCTTGCATTTGAGGATATACAGATAGTTGTTAAGGTACTTCTTCACACTCCCAATTCCTGGATATTTTTTAAAATTTTGGGGGACTATTAATTATATTATCATCTAGATTCCAGCGGTTTACTGGTGGTACAAGACGCCAAGCCATGCTGCAGAGCTGACAGCTGGATACTATAACCCTTCTAACCAGGATGGCTATTCACCGGTCTTCAAAATGCTGCAAAAGCATTCAGTGACCATGAAATTTGTCATCTCAGGGTTGCAGTCTTCGTATCAGGAAATGGACGAGGCATTGTCTGATCCTGAAGGCCTGGCTTGGCAGGTTAGTCACCTTTATGATTTCGACTAGGGGTGGCAATTGGATTGAATGAGTTGGGTATAGGTCGGGTCCATTTGGGTTGGGCTTAAAGTGAGTTAGGTCCAATTGGGTCCAACGTAAAAAAATATGCATTATAGTTGGACCCAAAGTGGACCCAATAAAGACTGAATCAAAGTGATGTAAGGAGTTGTTGTAGAGTGTAAAATGTAGATTATTAACTCAGTGAAAAATAGGTTGGACCCAATTTACACCCAAATTGGACCCAATTTAAAACCCTATTGGACCCAAATATTATTAAAAGCCAACCCGATTGGAACTATAAAGTTAAAATGTTAGGACGCAATCCATTGAAAACTTAGTTAGGTTTGGGTCCAAATATATGTATGGACCAAATTGCCACCCCTAATTTCGACATATTTTCCAAACTACCCTCCAAGTACTTAACAGTTAAAGAATGACAGCAATATTCCATTCTAATTTGCCAATTGTGCAGGTTCTTAACTCAGCTTGGGACAGAGGGCTCAGTGTTGGTGGGCAGAATGCAGAACCATGTTATGATAGAGAAGGATTCATGAGGATGGTTGAAGCTGCAAAACCGAGAAACCATCCTGATGGCAGACACTTTACATTCTTTGCCTTGCAACAAAGTTCGCCCGTTATCCAAAGAAATATATGCTTCTCAGATATTGATTACTTTATTAGAAGCATGCATGGTGAGCTTTCCTGAATCGTAGCATGTTAATTTTCAACTTGCATCGTGAATAATCCTTGTATTATTGTCTCTAAGCAGTATTTCTTTACTGATGTATGGAATAGTAAAGGCTTTCTGAAACTATTAGTTTCTCACATGCAGACCTCTACTAAAGTGGTTTTTCATTTCCTATACATCTCATATGCATGCCATCTGTATAATAGTATTCATTAAATTCTTAAGGGATGTGAATTTTATGCACATAGCATTTATATATGCAATGGATTACGATTGGACACAATAATGGAATAGATGATCAGGTGTCTCTTGCATGTTGTTAGCTTTTTATTGTTGTGAAACATGCTTTATAGTAAACCATTTTTGTGATTTTACTACATTGTGGTTCTTTACTGTCTTGTAATTTGGTTTTTGGGTTCTGATCATAATTACCTTTAACTGCAGGAGAAGTCAGTCACTGAGAATCCTAATTCATATGGGATTATTCAATCTCCAGAAAGAGGAGAAACAGAGGTTGTTATCAACTAAAACCAGCTAATGGCATATATGTTTGATAAATATTTGTTACATGTTTTCAACAACAAAAATAGATTATTAAAAAAAAAATTCAATCTGTTGAACTTCAAAGTGTTTTTTTGTCCACAATTAATGCTCTGATCTATTTCCTAATAATGGTATCACCAGCCCTCGTCATAATGGAAAAATAATCCTATCTTTGAGAATCACAGTACTCAGGGAATTCACATTTGCAGGGGCCTTCAAGAACCTACATCATCACATAACAAAAGGTATGAATGTCAACACAATAAAATCCCTTGAACTGATTAATGGAAGTGAAACTGAGATTATTCTCTGTTCTGAACTTGTTAACCTAAGTTTATGTCATTCGACGGAATAAAAGCTTATAGAAAACACATACCTTGCGCAATGTAAATGACACTCTTCTCGGACCCCTTCGTATCAAACTATCGTCCACTTTATCCACCTGTATACATATATACACGACTAAGTTCTCGTTTTTGTTATAAATCTCATTGTACAGATCGATTATGCTTCAACTAATCTGCATGAAAAAAACCCACCAACAGTGACAACTTTTTGTACCTTGTGGTGTGGAATATAATGATGCCATGCATATCGGGCCTCTCCAGATAACAATAACATCGATCGAGGTGGAAGATAAATAGCTTTCCTCACAAAATTCGACTTGTTTTCCGATATTTGCTTATCTTCATCACTGCCCGAGGTAGATTTCGCCACCCAAACACCGGTTGTGTACTTTCTGAATTCCATTATGCAAGGACCGGCTAATGAAAGGCTGAAAATGAACCCATCAAATGCTGAATGGGTGTCTATATGTGGAGACAATCCCACCCCAGGTGGATACTCATTAACCTGCTTATTACAGAGGTATTAATTAAGGTCTAAATCTCGAATAACGATGGGCCTAAAAGATTCATAAATTGAGATAAAATTGTGATTATAAGAATGTGTTCACTTGCCGTAAGTTGATCCAGAGATATATATGCAGCACAATCGAGTTTTTGGAATGATTTGATCCTTTCAAGTATTGGAGATAGAAAAGATGGAAGCTCACCCAAGTATTGGTTCGTGTTAACATTCCTTATCTGAGAGAGATACAAAAAATTATCAAGATGAAAAAAAAAAAAAAAATTGCCCTTGTGGTAAAACACTAGAAAACGCGTAGAAGAAAGTGAAAATGAGCAATTAAGCACAAGAATTTACATCATAGCGAAATTCATATCCATAATGTTGAACCCTTCTTTTGGCTAGATGTTGCCATGGCTTAGCATCCACTGAAGCAAGTAATTCCTGCAAACGAAAAGACGAAATTAACCCCAACTGGCGCACGTACACTCGTAACAAAGAAAATCCAAAAATGAAGAAAGAAAGATCAGGAGACTATAAATTTCTAACGGTGTGATACTTACGTCCTCTTCCTTAGCGGTGATAAAGTCATGCAGTAAGTAAAGGCCAGGAATGTCTAAATCCGAAGCTGATGTTGATACTGGAACTGAATCAGTAGTGTTAACCTAAAAATATAGAAAAAATGGAAACATTTAAGCTCAATGACTAACTTTGTACACATGGTACAAGGAATTACTCAAAATGTTAGAAATATAGAACTTTTAGGTAAGAATTGACAATTCCCAATGACTTTTTCAGATATAACAATATATCAATAGAAAAACGGTAAGCAATTCTTGTGCACATAACAATAACAATAATTAAACACTTAATGCATTGTTATCAACATTACGACACCTAAACATGGTTCATTCAGAACAACACTTGATTGACAAAAGACCATAAGCTTTGACAATTATCAAGTTAATACGAGGGCTAAGAAAATTAGAGCTAACGTCCCTACATGAAACTCTGAAAACTATGGTGAGTGCAAAGGCAGTACCTTACCAAGTGATTGTACGGAATACTGAATATGCAAGGAACGTCCTCCAAGATCACTACAAGGATGTCCATTCAATGCCTTCATTGCAGCTTCTGCACTAACATTATCATGATACGAGACGATAACACGGGTCCCACTATCATCAGCAGCATACACTCCCTTCACATCCCCATACGTACCAAACACAGAAGCAATAGTGTCATATGAAAGCCCAACTGCCGGTCCACAGTTAGCCACAAAAAGGTGAGGACTGGATTCACCACCTTTGGGACATGTAAATCTTGGCAAGCCCATCAGTTAAATCCTAATACCAGTATGAAAAAATCATTTAGACCTTATAGGTGAGCATAGAGATGCAATTAAGCCAATCCATTGCACTCTGAAAACCAACCTAGGCAAGCTTTTTGACTCTCAATTAATTGAGTCCTCATGGCATTTGGAGATTGTCATTTTCTTAACAAGCTAAGTTGAAATCTAGAACCAATGCTCACATGTAATAAATCGATAACTGTTACACGAGAGCTATGGACAAGCCATGCTCAAGTGGGAACCAGTCAGCTGTAGCTGAAACCTAAGTTATATGGCAAATCTGTTGTTATCCAAACAATGGGACCATTCAAAAATCCCATTTTTTTTCGTATTCGATATAACATCTGGCTCCATCCCTGGAACCAACAAGGACCAAACCTTTCGACTATGAAGCAGAAAAAGAAAATACACATACATTGATTTGGACAAAGCGACGGAAAACAAGAGTCTTCTTGCGATTGTGTATCTGAAACTTGTGCAATAATAATGGATAGTGACTCACAGGATGCAGATATATAAAATAACAATGGAGCACTTGGAATCGCAACAAAGAATCGATTATATCTAATAAGCTCAGATTATTACTGCAGAATAAAATCTTTCGAGCACAGGCGAATGAGAAATAACCCAAAATATGAACGCCACGAATTGCTGAACGAGAAAGAGAAATTACCTAAGCGGAAGAAGATCAAAGGGACCGAGTTTTCTGCACAAATTGCTGAACCTCAAAGATTTATTAGTATTTGGGTTAAATGCCAAAAATAAAATCTATATGTAAATATAGATATTGCTAAAAAACACCCTGAGATTGTCAAAATAGGTTAAATGGTCCTTGTGTTAATAAACAATTCTGCTCATGCCGCTACTTTTAGCAAAAAGACTAACGCCGTTAAAATTATCCAGCCCTTCCCGTTATACCCTTAATACTATTAGAAGGATTTTAAGTCCGAGGGGATAAATAGAAGAAACGCTTATAGATTTCCCACGTCACCCCTCCCGCGCTCACACATTCCACGTGACGTCATCCAAAAGACGATTCTACCCCTACAAATTTCTTCCTCAATCGAATCGCCACTTTGCTCCGGTTCTCATTTCTGACTTTACCGAACAATTTGCAGCTTCAATGGCGATTGCATCTCTCACTTGCAACAATTTCCCGAAATTCAACCCTAGATTTCAATCTTCCAACAACTTCTCATACTCTTTACCTCGCACTTTGCGGAATTATGAAATTCCCCGTCGATCGACTTCGACGAGCATGACAATTGATCGAAACTCCAATGGCAGAATTGCGGGTAATCTTAAAAGTAGTGGTTATGGAAATGGTGGTAAGGTGTACAGAAGGCTCGATTCTTGTTTGGTAATACCTCCGACCAAAGGCACAAAGCCTAAGGCTTTAATCAAATTCCTGGGCGGCGCTTTCATCGGAGCTGTTCCAGAAGTCACGTATAGGTAGTTTATGTATTTTTACTTTTTAGCGTTGGAAGATTGTAAACGAATTGGGTCGATTGTGAGTGTAAAGTGTTGGCCTTGTTTGAATCATTATTATCGAGCTTCAGAATTTGTGTTGTTTGTATGAGCAGTTATTTACTTGGACTGTTGGCGGAGGAAGGGTACTTGATAATATCCGTCCCATACAATGTGACATTTGACCATGAAAAAGTTACTAAAGAGATATACGAGCGTTTTCACACTTGTTTGGATTCGATTTTGATAAATGGATTGCCTGAGAATGGAATTTCAGGAGCTGAAATAGCTGATCTTCCATATTATTCAGTGGGACACAGGTGATATTCAACACTCTCAACTAATGTTGATTAATATCTATGGGTTTATTTCTCTGATTCGATTTCAGGTTTTTGAAAAAAAAAATATTGGATAAATTATCTTTTGTTTGATTCTCATTTATTGAATTTGGCAGCAATGGAGCACTTCTTCAAGTGCTTACAGGAAGTTATTTCTGTGAGAAGATTCCTAAGGTTCACTGTTGTCTCTTTGTTGTTCCAGCTGGACATGTTTGTGTAATTAGATGAAATGAGAAATGCCATTTTTGACAAGAAATAAAATCTATTTTTTGTTGAAGGCCAATGCAATCATATCTTACAACAACAGGCCAGCATCTGAGGCAGTACCATACTTCGAGCAGGTGCTATCCCTAATATTTAGCTTTCTAATGTTGGGATGAGCATTCTGAAATATTTATTTTATTTTCATTTTTGGATTTTTGAGGTAATGGGTATTAAATTGAAAAGTGACAAAATAATTAGCGGGAAAATTTGCTGATTAGCTTAAGGGTACTGACCTAGGATACACAATTTTCTAAATTAGTAAAATCAATTTAGATTGCTCATTTTACGTAAACACTGTCAAATTTCTAATGCGAAACTACTAATTCCGTACGATTTCTTGGTCCTAACTGGAAGTTCTACTGGAAAAGGTGAACACTTTAGTTACTGTCTCAAGAATTTGTATTCTTCTGGTTGTTCTTGCATCATGTCTAGTTGTGTCTTTTAAGTAATAAATATATCCTAAACGATGTTGTTTTCTCATTGTTTCTCATAATCAATGATATAGAAGTGTTGTATATGTTTACCCCGGTTCTGTATTCTGTACTGCAGTTGGGACCTCTAGTCAGTCAGATGATGCCATTGATCGAGACATCCCCTATGTATTCAATGGCTCAGAGTGTCTCAGGTATATATTTACGCTAATCCACATCTTGACTTTCTTAATTTCTTCTAGAGCTTCATGATATCAAATTTCTCTGCTATTTTATTTGCTCAAATATAAGATTATATCTGGACTTGTGAAAACACCTTTTACACATAAACCATTGTAAGAATGACTTGTTTCGCGAGGAATAAGTTCGCATGCACCTTTGATTTGTTTAATATGTAAATGCTGCAAATTGTAGTTCACCTCTTTGGATTTTTTGGCTATTCTTTGTGGTTGAAGCTTTCCATTTGTCTGTGTAAAATTTTAGGAGATGGGTTGAAGACGTTATTAGACATGGCTGAAAGAGTTATACCAGATTATGATCCCGAAGCCGCTCTGTCTTTGACCAAATTTATCGATCAGTTGCCTTCAGTATTTAATCAGGTAGCGTTATATAAACAAACCACTCTTATTTTCTAAAAATTTCTACATGAGAAATTCTGAAATATTTCCACAAGTTATCTGATTTACTGTTTCATTAGGTTGCAGAAGGGATTTCCGAGTTCAGGCCCACACCTCCAGAGAATCTCGACTGTTTTAAGAAGCTATACAACATCGAAAACACACTATTGGTACTTATTATTAACTATTCATCAAGTATTGAACAAATGTGATTCTAAAAATAAAATAAAATTATGAAATGTTTTAAATCCTGTTTCAGGTGAAATTTGATTTTGACGCAATAGATGAGACCGATCTCCTTGAAGAGACTCTAAAACCTCGAGTTGAATCTTTTGGGGGGAAGCTTGAGAAAATCGTTTTACGTGGTAACCATATAACCCCATGTATACAGGTACTATTTCAAGTCTATTATGATTTACGAGTGCGTTTAAAAAAGGCCATCAATAGAGATAATTAATAAACGACTATGGTTTTTATTTGTATCATCAGGAACCAAGGTGGCAAGTAGGATCAGTGTACACTCCAGCAGATGCTATTGCTCAAGTACTTAAATCCATTTCCCTAAATGACACCAGAGTCCTATCAAGAACTATTATTAACTGGTTTAGCCGCCTCGAATCATAATCGACTGTAAAGGTACGATTAGATTATGTTGTATCCTGTATGAATCTTAGTAAATATAAAAAGAAACGAAAATGACATGAATTATGTATTTACATCGTCTGACATTCATTCTCGTTTAGATATGTCTGTTGTGTGTGCTTTTGCTAAATTGATGATGTTATTTGTGATGTTGAACCTCTTATTACTATGATATTCTAGAAAAGCTTACACATGTAATCGATAAGATATAATTTCCTTTCTCTTAAATAGAAACACAAAGTTATTTCCTTTCTCTTAAATAGAAACACAAAGTTTAATACTTAAACCGAATCTGTAGCATATATGGAACATGTATTATAGGAATTATAATAGTTGTGCCATCCAATCAACATATATGGATGCAGCTATAAAACATAACCTGCTGCATCACACAAAGATTCTATATACATATACAAAAAAGTTACTCAAGGAGAATTTTGAGCAGAAACACTACTGCAAGCCTCTTTGCCAATGCACCACACTCTGCTTCGACTAGGCGTACTCACAGAACTAATCTTAGCCTCTTCATGTTGAGCTTCAACATCAGACGGGTCACGAGAGTCCTGAGATTTTCCATCTGTGCTGTTCAACTGATGAATAAGTGAGTGCCTAACTCGATCTAGCATTGGACTGTCTGATATTCCCGGGATTTTGGCCCCAACAAGATGTGACATCGCTGCAGGTGAGTTTGGACTACTTATTACATCTTCTTGCAGAATATCGCCTATACGTGAGAGGATGCTGAATGCCAAGTTTGCTAGAACCCGAGAGTAGGCTTCGAGAATCGATTGCCCCACATCCTACATATTTTGACAAAATAAAAATCTTTGATTTTTACCATATATACCAAAATCTTTTGGCAATATAATCTTACTTCGCGACGAATCATATACACCAAAATTATCTTATATATTCTTATATCATATCTGTTTACATAGTAAAAGTATTCCGTTACTCACCTTGCCATATTGGATTTTTGTGACATCAAGGAACGTCGGAGGAAGGTTTTGATACTTGATCTTGAGCTGCTGTCGAATTAGTTCTGCTTTGTTCACTAATGACTCAATCTTGTCCAGCTCGGACAATGGATCTCTTGCGAAAGACCATGATGTTCGAACTGGAGACTTACCACATCCATGTTCTGTGATTTTCTCTTTCCATGCAAATATAGCTGCTTCCAACCTGTTAATGGCTTCAAGTGCACCGTGTTCTGATTTCAGGTTTAGACAGTTGATCATTTCTTCGGCAGATATAGAGTCGGCCATTAGTATTTTGTAGAGTTCGTCCCCTAGGCTCGCCTTTCCAGACTGAAACAAAAAGATGTAAATATGTAATTTGGTTTTACTAACAAGGGTAATTGTGGTAAGTTCTCCTGATAACTGTTGGGGTGTGTTTGGATTGAAGGATTTGAAATCTATGGTTTTCAAATTCGTCAACAAATCCATGAAGTTCGTTTGGATGTATCCACGTTATAATGGATTTTAAATCAACATTCACTTTGAGCTATTTTCTCCATAACTAAGGTGGATTTCAAATGACTCCGTTTTAGGTGTCATTTCAAATCCTTCCTCCAAATCCCCTCCCCAAATCCAAATCACTCAATCCAAACACACCCTTAAGTATAATCCCATTGGAGAGCGTTTTTGTGGTCTCGTATGTTCAATATAAAAGATTGCCTTAACTCACCTTTGGAAGTGCATCCTTGATGACAATGGGAATAGGCATCTCAACCAAGACATTCTCATTGATGGATTTTGCAGCTTTGAACACTTGATAGACCAATTTACCCTGGTGCAACAATTTCTTTCTCTCCACGTCCGAGAGCCCAACTTTAGGCACCCTAGGAGAAGGAAGCCACCACCGTTGGCTCTGTCCAGCACTCCTGCTTCTTCCTTCTGCTCGGCTACCCACTTCAGCGTACCAAAACTCCGTATCAATCATAGACTCCAGTATGTCCTATCAATTCAAAAAATCGAAACTTTAAACGTTGAAAAACGCGAAAATGAATAGCTTTGTGAGTGTAAAGAGTGAGACCACCTACAATTAGCATTGAGTCCAGTTTCTGCAGTGCTGGGAGATTGATATGGATGTCGGCTCGAGCTTTTGGGGTCATTATCTAGACAAAAAGTTGCAGTTAGGCTGAGTATTTTTATAGTCGATTCTTGTGGCATTGGATTTGAGTAAAAAGTACCTCTAATGTTCGGCCATTTGCGCCATTTTGCTTCGCAGGAACCAACTCAACCATATAGTTCGTTGGGGAGAGAAACCACTCCATTTCTCTACGCCATTTGCTCTTTCGTTCCTCAGGTAATGGCTCTAACTTCCATAGCTCTCCAAAAACAGAAGCTGCAAATCCACCAATATGCTTTCTTTAGAACAACGAGTAGGGGTGGCAATTGGGTTGAATGGGTTGGGTTTGGGTCGGGTCCATTTGGGTTGGACTGAAAGTGGATTGGGTCCAATGTTAAGAAATATGCATTATAGTTGGACCCAATAAAGATCAAAAGTGAACCCAGTAAGGACCCAAAGTGAACCCAACTGATGTAAGGAGTTGTTGTAAATTGTAAAATGTAGATTAGTAACTCATAGTGAAAAATAGGTTGGATCCAATTTAGACCTAAGTTGGACCCAAATTGTGCCCAATTTAAAACCCAATTAGACCCAAATGTTATTAAAAGCCAACCCAATTGGAACTATAATTTTAAAATGTTAGGACCCAACCCATTAAAAACTTAGTTAGATTTGGGTCCAAATATATGTATGGATTCAAATTGCCACCCCTAACAGCGAGTATCCCACTCAAATATACTTGACATTATCAAACAGTGAGTTAAATATTTTTTCAAATATACTCGACATTATACCTGCTAGATTTGTTATGGCATTTGACAAAGCTAATGCGGTGGAAACCCCCTTAGTACCTCCCGTAATATCCTCACCAAGCAACAGCTTAGCGAATTTCTCCTTCATAGTATCAACATCTGAAAACTCAGTGTTATTAGAATAGTCTTGTTTTTCTTTCAGATCAAAGTGTCTTCGTGGGGTTGCATATAAGCTCCATTCGTCTTGAGAATGATCGTCTTTTTTCATTATAGTCCACAGAGAAGAGAATGATCCGAAAGCATTAGTGCTTGAAGAACAACTTGAATCATCTTCATCAAACGAATCGGTCACACAGCCATCTCCTCTGCTAGCCCCACTCTCGTTGTCATAACTCTCGAGGCCATTATATGTCATAACTCCTGAATAGTTAAATTTCAAGTTAGATATTTACTCACAAGGAATGAAATTGCAATATGTTTTTACTGATAATGGAATTGTGATATTTTTTCAAACATTAGGATGTTTTTTCGTAAGATCTTACATAAGGGTTGTCTATACAATTTGTATACTGCACAAATGAAAGAAGGTTTCAAGGTGATAATATTTTTTCCTTTATGACACTGTATTTTGACATTTAGACAGTGAGAAAATAAAATTCATGTCTTAGACTCGTATTTTTCGTAACTATGTCTCGTTTCCAATAAACCACAGCACAAAACAAGTTACCCAATTCGAATATGTTATGGTACGTCTTTAAATCCTAAAGCCCCGTGTTCAACAGAGTCATTTCCAGTTTGCATGGATCGATTATTTTTGTCTTGATTTGCTATAAAGTGAGCTCGAGCTCGAGCTCAAAAAAATAATTTTTTTTATTAAAAAATAGTTTTTTTTATAAAATAATAATTTTTTTATAAAAACATATTTTTTAAATTTTATATTTATTAATATATTATTAAATATTGTCATTGGTAATGTCAAAAATATTATTATTTATACATATATTATTATAATCATATTATATAAAAATATATGAATAAATATTTATTTTTTATATATATTAATTAAAAATTATTTTTTTATTTCAGCTCGCGAGCTCGCGAACATGCATTTTTAGGCTCGAGCCTATTTTCGGGCCGGCTCGACTCGTAAACACCCCTACATTATATGAGATGTGTAGCATCACTAACATGGCCTCAACTCTTGAATAGCAGGGTACATGTTATAATCAATCAACACCAATTAGATCAACCACAAAATGGAGTAAAATCGAACTTTCACCAGCCATATAATTTAGCTGACAAAGAAATGCCAACATAAGATTTGAAACATACGATTTTTAATATCTAAAAAAGAACTGGAAGAAACAACAAAAAATAATTCATAAGCTTCTTAAGAATTATTCATTTTTTTTTTTTTCATGATCTTGTATTGTCCTATAATGCAAAATAATAAAACTAGTAAAAAGCATTTTAAAAAAGGGCAATAAATTTGACAATAGATGTAGATCCAAATACTAGAGATGAAAATATTAAAATGGAAATGTCAGAGGACAATGACTTTCTTGTCTAGAACATGTGTGTAATCAAGCAAGGGCCATACAAACTCCATCACTGACTGATTTTGATAAATCTCTATCACTTTAAAATGATACCTACCCACACACAAAAAACTAAAACACTTTTTTCCTAAAACACTTTTTTCCCAATGTTAAGTCTATAAATTTTGAAATTTATGGGGTCATAAAATTGGGTACATAGTCCAATTATAACGAAATAGGAGGACCTACATGTAATGATTAAATATTCTGAAAAAAAGAAAAATAAGGAGTTAAAATTCTTAAATTGGTCAATTTCATATTCTTCAGTACTGAGGCATAGAGCTACTTCTTGCAGGATGAAATAAATGCAAGTAAATGGAGTCACCCCATATGGTAAAAACATCTTGGATTTTTTTTTAATAACCATATAATAAAAGAGTTTAATTTTTCTTTTTTGGGTGCATGAAATAGACTAAATTCGAGCTTTCGAGAATCCAGAGTATCGAAAAATAATTACAAGATACAATTGTATATGAGGTGGGGTCCACAATAAGTGTAGCTGAATGGTCGTGATTATACTGAAACATCGAGTTTCGAAAGCTCATAAAAACATATCGTACGATAGTAACATAGCAACTTGTGTTACCAAAAAAAAATATGTAGATCTTGGTCTGGACCATTTGGGTAGGGGACACCTAATTTTCACTAGAAATTATCGTACCTAAAATTTTGCCCCATTTAAGAGCCTCTAAATTGTCCTTTTTCAATAATAAGACTTTCATAAGTAACCATTATGTTAGGTAATTAGGTACATTGATCACAATAAATATCCAATAGTTAAGCATATAAATTTGAGTTCATGAAATGATATAATTGGGCCATTTCACACCTCGTCTAAAATTCAAATTTATGCATAAATTATGATTACCAACAATTAGGCATGTCAAAATTTTCTTTTTCGACTTTATATATCATTTTTGTATTTATTTTTTTTTCCTTTGAGTGGAGGAGCAGGGTTGTGAGTGTGACATAAGTTGTCTTATAGCAATTGATTAAGACTACATAAGTCGATGTATTTCTTATTCTAATTTGAAATTTTATTTTGTATTAAAACAAAATAAAAAACGTGAAAAAAAGAACTTACTTTCTTGTTCATCAAAATCAATGCTGATGTCCCTCATGTCTCTGGTACAACAGGCTAGCCTCTTTCTCATGAGCATTTTTTGTTACTATTTTGATTGGATTATTTGATGGATTTAATTTTATAGACCAATTCTCCTGAAAAATAAAATAAAAGAATCATACTTAAATTCAAGTAACAAATCATGAGATATTTGACACATGAAATGTCATTACATTCTAACTAGCTTCAGCATAGGAGATTCAACAAATAAAATGAATCATAATAAGTGTATTAGGATTAAATATTTCAAACAATCTCAATTATTATTATACAATAAAGCTATTGTCCTAGAAATAATCAAACTCAATGTGGGGAGAAAAATTAATTATAGGAAAATATTTTTTTCGTAATAAAAGTTAGAAGAAATTATGAAACCTCCAAAATTTACGGTGACTTGTTTCCCTTTAGACCCCGTAACGTCTCTCTAGGGTCCAAGTTTCTAAGCCAATGCTTCAAAATATATTAAATACAATAATTAACTAATAAAATATAGTTTGTGATTTTAATATAAACAAAAAACCAGAAAAAAGTCTCACTTCATTCCAATCCCAATGCCATATTACGAGTTGACTCGGAGCTCAATGAACTCAATATCACTGAGTTGAAAAAGAGTGAATAAAATAAAATAAAACAAAGTTTAGAGATGGGTAGAAAAAAGTGTGTGAAAAGAACTTTTCAAGTAATGAAGCAAAACCCTTTTTCAGGCAAAATGAGTCAAAAAGTAGTGTTTGTTATATGTTAATGTCACAGCCCACTGCAATAATCTGTCTTTTGACTGTGCATCACTAATTAAACAAATAAATCAATCAGTCAAAACTACTTGGAAGAAAAAAAAACACAAGCTGAAGAATCTCACACACACACAATAGTGCGTGTTTGTGTGTGAAAATGGAAAATGGTTTAAAAAAATGTAATGAAAATAAAGCTTGAATCTTTAACCAAAAACATGGGTTTTTCATCATTTAAAAAACCCATTTTAAAAAGTGGATTTAAAATGAAAGTGAAGAACTTGGACGTACCTTTGTGATCACGAATGTATCAGCAACGAAAATCCCTCGAGTAAATTGAAAAAATAATAATAAATAGTGTCTGAAGCAAGTGATTATATTTTTCTGGGTTTTAGATTAAATGCGGTGAGAAGAGGGGTGGGATTGGGTGGGAAATCTGAAGCTATGAAGTGAAAGGTCAAAGCAGAAGAAATGGTGAGAGAGTGATGCCTTTTATTACAAATATATATATATAGATATATATACACACACGCACTGGTGTGTGTTGTTTCTTAGAAGGGTGCGGTAAAATTTTATATTAGATGGAGTAGTATTGAGCATGTCCAGGGATTGTTCAAAATCAACCGAACCGATCGAACCGAACCAAAAACTAAAAATTCGGTTTGGTTTTTAACCGAATCGAAAATTTCGATTCGGTTTTCGATTTTTATTTTTGCAAAATTTCGGTTTTCAGTTCGGTTTCGGTTTTTAGGCGCAGTTAACCGAACCGAACCGAAAATCGAAATATATAATATTTATTAATTATTTTAATTTATATATAATTAATAAGTATTATATATTAATAAAAAATTAAAAATATATATAAAAGAGTAGGTTGAAAACCGAAGTTAAAAAAAAATTGAAAAGCCGAACCGAACTATGTGATTTTTCCTATTTTTTTTCGAAATTCGGTTATTTCGGTTAAAAATCGAACCGTTTTTTGGTTCGGTTTCGGTTTGTAATTTTGATAAACCGATAACCAAAAAAACCGAAATTTCGGTTCGGTTTTCAACCGAACCGAACCGATGCACACCCCTAAGCATGTCTCTTTATTATATTCTTAGTTAAAAAATACAATTTTTAAAATTCGATAAAAATTTAAATAAATTTTAACAATAATCTTGTCAAATTCTACTCAATTCAAATAAATTAAGCTCAAGGATAGGGTGGAGGTGGGGCGGGGGGAGCGGGTTGTAGTCTTGTAGATAGACAGAAGAGAGTGTGGGTTTTGTAGATTTTTACATCTTTAATTAAATTTTACCTATAATAAATTTGAATGTGCTGTGTCATTAATGACTAAAACAGATAAGTCTCTTAATTATTTAGGTAAAATATTACATCTTCACATTAAATGGGGATTAGAACAATTCATTATTCTCTAACTACTCTTCACCTTAACTTAATATGCTTCATCACAGTTGACAATTTTGAACTTGGTTTGGGGCCTACTTTGGAGCGCCTAATGTTCCCTTTTATATTGTTGATACAACTTTTCTACTCATAATTTAGAAATTAAGTTGATATTTGTATAGTATGGTTTGTTGAAATTCTCGGAGCTTTTAACAATTGTGGCTTAGATATTACGTGAATTTTACTATATAAATGGTTACGATTATACGAAAATTCTCATTACCCTTCGAAGAAAACATATACTAATTCTTTAGATTGAAATCACTTGACAGATCAATCTATTGGAACAATAATATTATTCAGGAACTTATCATAAATTTGTAAATTATATTTAATTTTGATGTAATTATTAAGTTAGTTGGACATAAATGAATTTTAATTGTATCAAACATGAATACAACTCAACAACTAATTAAACTATTGCTTAGAATTCATTATTTTTAAGTTATTAGATTGAGCTCCAATTTCTATTATATGGAAATTAATATATTATGCTATCAAATCAAACTCAAGTAAATCTTTAACAATGGACTAATAATCAAGTATTGAAAATTTGACTTGCTTTTCAACCATGTTTCGATAGAATGTTTTGGTCACTAGAGCAAGACAGAAGGTAAGAAAGCACTTAGAAGAAAAGTTAATATCTTCTTTTTATGAAAAAAGTGAAAATAGAAAAGTCCATTTTACTAGTTATGCTATAGATTAGAGGGCCGCTCTACCTATGTTGGCGCGCTTATAATAATAATAAGTTCACAAAATCTTAAAAGAATTGATTATGGAAAAACACTTTTATTTAATTATTCTTTTATTAGAATAACTACAAACTTTAGTTGCCCATATAGAGTGACTATTTACATAATGAGGCGACTTTAATTTAAAAAATCTAGTTCCATATTATCCTTTTTTTCCCTAAATTAAATGGAATGTTTTTTTGAATTATATAGAGAAAATAGCATCAATCAATCTCCCTCAAAGTATGAGCATTTGACATCTATATCTTTCATATTTGAAATATTTGTATAAACTTTCATTTATTAAACTTTTTCACTAAATTTTGCATATCTTCCTCTATATTAAAACAAGGTTATGGTTACTATTCACTAAATAGAATTTTCTCAAAATTTTGAATTTTTTTTAATTAGTAATTCATAATTATTCTTTCTCTTTCATAATTAATTCCCAACTATCTCAATTTTCCTATTATCTCAACTTACCTAAAACAATAATAATATATATTATATAGATACACCATATCAAAACTCTATATACACTTTTTCTCTCACCTTCAATAAAAGAGCAACAAAAGATTATCCGGTATCAATCAAATCTTCTCCTCCTTTATTTCTTTGTTTGTTATTTCAATCAAAATTATATTTCAAATTATTGTATTCTTATTGTATATATAGAAATCTTGATTTGTGGGACTAAAATTAATCACCCTCACATTCTATTTATTTCGTCTCATGCTTTTTATTGTCTATATCAGTTCAATCTCACGCTCTCTTAAACATTACACTTTTGCCTATAATTCTTTTTTTCTTCAACGATATTATTGATTGTATACGCAACTTGACTTGCATCAAGTTTTTTGATTCTCTTTTCTTTTTGGATTTTGTTATACTGATGAAATCTTAAGTATTTTTCTTTGTTTTCAATTTTCCTAAATATAATTGTGCGTCTTTTTAACTTTTTATTGGTATTGTCTCTTTATTCACCCTACTTTTTCATTTTCTGCAATAATTTCCTTCTGAATATGTTTTATATTTTCTTTTCAGTTGTTTCTTTGTTCGATTTTTTTTAGGTATATTGGGTTTTGAAGAAATATGTATTTTGTTGTCAATTGGTAATAATTTTATTTTTTTCTATTTTTTTTATTTATATCTCTTCCTTGCAATTTGTTAAAACGCAGTCCAATGACTGAATTGGGTCTACAAACGATTTTATTTTTAGTTGGTGTATTTTCTCATTTGAATTTAAAAATTTCTAATATTATGGTAATAACTTTTGTTCTATATTTTTACATGGTATCTCATTTTGAATGGTCCAATTGTGTGTGTTACTTGCAATTTATCTCTTGAGTTTATACCTATTATTTTTTTTTTTTTATCTATTTCAATACTTTATTTATGCATTTTTGTGAAAGGATGATTACAATAGATCTTTAGTTATGTTCCTACTCATTCTATTTGAAGTTTGAAATACATTTCATATTTTTATATTTAATTTTGAAGTTTTAGACCTTTATTTGATAGAGTTTTAAAGTTATTCTTGCTTTGAAGAAATATTTTTGTGCAATTTGTACTAATTATTATTCCTTCATTTTTTTATTTTTTTATCATATTTGTCTATGGATTATTGAAAAAATATTCATTCCATGGTATAATTTTATCTTATCCTTATTATGTTAACCATGTCTTTCTTCCCCGCCCATTAAAGTTCTCAAAATGGAAATTAAATTTTTCATATTGTTATCTCCCAATTTTATATTCTTTATTTATAAAGGCTCTTAATCATTTGTTCTTTGTTCAGATATAATTTCAATTTTGGTTGATCATGTTCTTTACTAATTTGCATAAATCACATGTTTTTCTTGGAGTTATATTTTTTCAAAAAAATTATAAAACAAAAGCAACTTTTATCACAAGATAAAACTTTTTTTGTTAAATATTTTATGCAGTCAAACTTTTTCTTTTCAGTTAAGAATTTACTAAAAATTATCTTAAAAAGAAGATTCAATAAATAAAATTTGGCATTTTTCAATATTATGTTTGTTGTTGATAACCTACTGTGCTTTGGCACCATATTGTTATTCTGATTTATTATTTATAGTATTTTTTTCAAAGTAAATAGATGCCCAGACTATATTATCTTACTATAGCTTATACAATATATTATTGTAGCCTCACGTGCTACATCTTAACCATCTTAACCAGTCATCAAAATTTCAAGTTAGGATTAAAATTAAACAAGGCAAGAAAAAAATAAAAGGCTTTTTTGTATTATATGCATGAAAATTAAAAAAAATAACTTATTAATCAAAAACAACAACAACAAAAAAATAACTACATATCCATTATTGAAACATTTTTTTTATAAATATCAAAATCAAAACTAATTGTATCTTTATGAATAAGTAGTAGTTGCTTTAAATTTTTTATGGAGAAGAATATATTATACTTATGGTATTTGCATCCAAGTAATCTAAGGTATTGGGCTTTGACAAAGATCACCCCCATTTTATTACAATTAGGCATCCACCATCCCTATGTCTTGAAAATATATATAAATTACCTTTTTGCCCTTAGTTTATTTTTATATTTTCTCTTTTTATTTTGTTTATTTCTTTTTTGTTAATAGGAGAACAATTAAATATAAATCAAGGTAATGAAAATTGATCTTTCTAATGCATAATTATTTAAATTTAGAAATACTGTAACAAAATAAGCTTTAAAAATTAATCCAATTTTAGGGAGTACATTATTTACATAAGCCTTTAAAAAAAGTACTTTTGGAAATGTAATACTTTTCAAATGCTAAAAAATACATCTTCTAAAAATGGTTAAGTTTAATGACTGGTCATATGTAATCAAATGAAGTCATTAAAAATCTACCATAAAAAGATGAAAGGTACATAAAAAGTGTTTCCTATTTTTTTTTTAATATTCTGACATACTATATAACACTTTTAGGAAAATGGAAAACAACTATTACAAGACCACGTCATAAATAGTGGAAATTGTTATTTTCTTTGTTTTATGTTCTTATCTTAACGAGCAAACTATTAATGAACTATTTCTATATTTTTCAATTATATTGCACTAATATGACATATTTCACACATGTATTTCAGTGTTTGTTCATTTATTATACTTTTATGACACTATTTGATGATATTCAACAGAATTATAGTTAAAAACTTTTACACTAACAACTAATAAAATATCATACCCGAATAACATATCGTGCGTAGCACGGGGCACACACTAGTGAAAGATTAAAATACTCTTCAAAATTGAGTTAAAAAAATGTTGGAGAGTGAAGAAACTTTTGAAGGATGTATTTAACTAATTTTGACTCAATTAATCTAAAATTTTCTAAATTTTGATTTTTTTTTTAATGTAATTAAAATTCTCGCCATTTTAACTTCCCAGCATTTAAGTTTCTTAGCATACTATTATTTTTTAAAAGTGAAAAAGACAAATATCAATGTGTACATATTAACTGGGGGTAATAAATTGGTGATTTGGGTTGGATTTACTATGGTTCCTGAATTATGTCTACCCCAGAAAAAAAAAATCAAATTCATTACTTAGACATACAAAATCACCTAAATTATTGGTTTAATTTGAATCCAAAGCTACTTTAGCCATCTCATTAATACGAGTAGATCGTGGTTCGCAAAATTCTCAATAGTAAATAAAAAGTTATTTATTTGAACTCACCTTAATTTAAATTTATCGTGGCTCTACAAAGTTATTTTTGCAATAAATGAAGAAAACCATTACGAATTCAAGATAAGACAGAACAAATTAATAACTCTATATAATACAAAATAATAGGGCAAAATCGATAGATACCAAATCACGACGAGAGAGGTTCACAGTAGTGGCCTCCGGTGAGACGTCGGAAACATCAACATCGATTTTGGACGGCGACGCAGATGGAACCCATAGGTATTGAACCATAATAATGGCTTTTTTCCTCCCACGAATCGAATTCGAACAACAGGTGGAAAATCAAATCGAAGAGATTTTGATCCTTTTGTTGGATTGGAGAGGGATGAGAGCAGAATGATAGAGTTTGTGGGCAAAATTATAGAAAGTTCAGAACTGTATTTGGGGGTTTTGATGAGCGATGAGAGACGAATGAGGGTTTCTTTTGTGACTTTAGTTTGCATGCAAAAATTAAGGCTATTTGAGAATTATATCGGTTTTAATTTTCTTCAAGAACTAATCTACAACATTAATACCCTTTATTAAAATGATTTCAATTCTACTATTATTTGATATTCCATAATATTTTTATCTATTTTGATATTAGAATTACTAAATAGTGTATGTGCTTTTATAGCGATATCAAAAACTTGTTAGTCTAGTGGTATCAGCTTTCACTTTATGTAAGAGGTTCTTAAAAAAAAAACTATCGCCTTAAGCCTAAGTATCCCCTTTGCCAAAATTTTAGAAATACAAAGATAAAAAGACAACAAAATTTACACAATTCAACACTATCAAAACCAAAAGGCAATAGACATTTTACCAATCCTCCACTAGATGCTTGCTAACCTAGCTAGTCTTTTTCTTCCTTTGTGCACTTGTACATAATCCAAATTTTCACTAAAATTTCTCACAATATAAAGCAGAATGTATATAAAATGATTGTTGCCTGAGCCCCCATAGATTCTAAGATCATTGAATAAATATAGACTAATTTTTGTTTGAGCTAGGACAATGATAGTTACTTTTTCACATTTGGGTCACTTTTCCATGCTTAAATGGCTGGAGTCCCCAAAACTATTTACATACACAAGAATTTTCAAATGAAATTGAGTTTCCTATTTACAGATATTGAAAGTTCGTGAATAATCAAGATTTTTGAGTGCTATAATATCTTGTACATACAGACAGCTAAAAAGAAGCCATTGAAGAAGAAGAAGAAGTCCAGAGCAAATTTGAATTTGTGGATAAATAATTTCGAACTGAGATAATTTACATGAGCAAACATAAATACGATCTTAATCTCTCCATGTCCATAACTGCAGTTTTCTAATTTGCCCATGATCCAACAGTTAATGACAATCGTTGAATAATCTGATGGTTCGATTATGCTTCTCAAATTATCAACTTTCCTGAAGTACGTAGTCACACTTCCTCAAACCAAAAACCTTAATACTTATAAGCAGACAACCATCACAGCCAGCACGGTATGCGCCAAGACATTGCAAATGAATAACAAATCTCTACCCAAATATTAGATCAAACATTAAAAGAAAGTAGTACCATCTTTAGATTCAATTAGTATGTATTTGAATACAATATTCGTCTGTAAACAAACACAAACAGGAGATAGAATTAAACTCTATGTGAACAGATGATAACTCATACACGATAAACATTACATACATGTATATCTCTGCACACATAAATGAACAACAGAAAACACCGGATTTCGAATTTGGCATGCAGAGGCAAATGAAGTATAACTCTCATAACTACCATCTAAAACCTTATGCGCATCAACCATTACCCAAATTACCATAAATTTACATGATTCCCGAACATATAAAAGTAAGGCAGCTTACTGAACAATGAGAAAATATTCAAGGGGGTATGGATAGAAATGTTGTAGGACAGATAAATTGACACCGCTTCAAAAAAAAGGAACCATAGGAAAACGTGCTTAACTTGGTAAAGAAAGGTCAAAACTCTAAAGTTACCAATCGACAATGAAAGTTATTATAGTAGTGAATTATCACCAATAAAAATCAAAATATGCACATCGAGATCCGCAAAATGTAAATGGTAAAAGGACAGAGGGAAGTCCTACGTCTTCAAGCTAAAACTTCGAAATTCTAGAAACAACGAAAAATCATTGAATCGTGCTCAAAACAATCTTATTGAGAAGAGTAAGATCCTTGCACACGGTCTTTCAATCATTTAAAAAATTCTTATTATAATATATATAATCAAAATCTCATCAATGTAAACATGAAGCGCAGATTTTTTCAAAAAAGTCAGTATGAATTTATTTTCATACATATAATAGCAAAATCTCATTCATAGAAACATGAGGCACAGATTGGAAATATTAAAGCTTCAAACTAGGCGATAAGAACTCCAATGCAAAAATTAACAAGCACAACAACTGTAGTACCGACACACATATGCACTTGTCCTTATTTTAACTATAATGAACCTAAAATCGAAGAAAGATCCATGAATCATGTTCCCCATATTAATTTACGAATCAAACCTCTCTCACTCTCAATGAAGAAAAAAAACAAGATCTTTCATTCGCCATTAACTGTTGAAAAGAAAATTAACTTCCAGATCCAGAAAAAAGTCCACCTACTAACAACAAATTGAATGCAATTTTTTTCACCTGAGCCAAAATCAACAGTAGATCCATCCGAATCCAATACTACGAAGCCGTAAATCACGCATTCACCGCGGTCTCCGATTCAGTTGATGCAAGGCGGGAACATAACTTTCGCCACAACAGCGACATCAAATTACACATACTCAAACATACATATTCGTACGATTTCATAGTATATCTAACGCAAAAATACACCGCCGCCAGCGAAGAAAGTTCCCGACCTGCACCAAGCGAATTAGAGGCCGCCGCAATAAGATAAAATCCTACATCTATAGAAAAGCATAAAACAGATCTGAGAAAGAGGAGAGAGACAGGGTCTAGAGAGAGAGAACACATAGTTTGAATGAATGGAAAATGGAACTGATATGTTAGCTGGAGGTGGGTGCTATATTTATAGCTGGAACTGACGCTGGAGATGTTGCCACGTGGCGGATCGAGCGAGGGCCGCTGCGCCGTTACGAAACTGAAGGGGAAACTACGATAAAGTCGTGAAGGAACTGAGTTTTAGCCCTGGATTTCGACTTAATTACGGGGGTTGCCACTGTGGTTTTAAAATTCGCGTGATGCTACAGTACGTGCGCGTGCGCGTGGTACAGATTTAATCTTCAATTCATTTCATCACCATGCAGGGGAGAAAAAAGTAGTTTCTTAATTTACGAGGTCGTGGACTTGCAAATAATTTTTAAGAATATTTGGGGCCAATTGGATGGCATATCCATCTTAAAGAATTTTTTTTGGTGATAAAAATGAGAAAATTTAATTTTAAGGATAAGAAATATGGTTTGAGAATTAAGTTTAGATGAAATATTTTTAGAAAAAAATATGTAATGATTATGGTTGATGTGATATTTTTTTGTTGTGAGAAATTTGTTTGAGTTAATATTTAAATATAAGTTTTATTAAATATTTATAGTCAAATTCATTGATTTAGACATTAAAAAATAGTCATAATAGATCTTATTTTGAATGTTGTGTTATTTTACATTTTAATATGCGATTAATTTAATTTTTTGAATTGAAATATAACCGAAAAAACCCTTTTTATCAATAATGTTAACTGTCAAATCATGAACAGTGAACATGATTTTTCTCTCTTTTTTTAAAGAATTTCTTTTGGAATTTTCATGAATTTTGAGAGATTTTTTTAAAGAAATTTTTTGTGAGATAACAACCAAGTGAGTTTTGTGAGATTTTCTATTATGAAATAATTTTTTGGGAGGTTAAATGGCCAACCAATTGACCCCTTTGATTTTCCTTTGATTTTCATGTTACTTTTTCCTTTTTGTGGTTTGGACTTTTTGGATATCAATGGGGTGGTTGGAATGGAATCTGATTTTGTTCTTTTATTCTTTGTAATATGTTGTGTAATATTCTTTTTCTTGAGAGATAGTAAATCATGTTGGAAGAATAAGACTTGTTTGGCAAAACTTAGATTTATAGAGGGCTAGATTATTAGGGTTATAAAACTTGAACAACTTTTGAGCATTATACAATTAATCTATACTTGTTCATATTATGCAATTATGAGGGTATGTTTTTTGATATAATATTATTGTTGGTTGAAACATGGATGAATAGATAACTGATAAAGCACAACGAATGGTCAATTTCATTCAGTTGTAAATAATTACAGTTATTCGTATCATAGAATTCACATGAGATTCATCGAACAGTAATGATTATCGTCAATCGTCATAATATAAGAATTTTGAATACCATTGAGGCCTAAAAACTACTTACTTTTGCAAAGATGATTAGTCAGTGGTATAATTCTTCTCGAGTTCTGAATATACTTGATATTCTTTTTTGTATAAAATACGCAAACAAAAAAGAAAGAAAAATAGGTAAGAAAGAGAGAAATTGTGGAAAATGAGTGCCACTTTTCCCAAAGGTGAAATCTAGAGAAGTTTTCCAAATCACAATTATTGATAGAGATTAAACACTTTTAGTAGATAGATGAGATTCGATTCATTTACGATAAATCAGATAGTATGTTATTAAATCGTGATTGTATTTAATAGTTTCGAAATGCAAATATATACTTACTTTGATGAAATCAATCATTTTCAGAGTTATCAATAAGTATACTCCTCTATTTTCAAAAACTCAGAAGCGTATTTAATTGCTTTTTCTATTTTAAAGAGTTTAAATGAAAAAATAATCTATCGTCGCCGATTAAAGTGTGATTACAATGCTAGGCAGAAATCTTATTAAATAACTCGTTTAGATATAATTATAATATGTTAATATCGTATCTTTATAAAAATTATTTAATTAAATCATGAAAATAAACTCTGACACCCATCAATTATATTTTCATACTACAAAAACTTTAATTTCAGAGTAGGTAGGTTACTTAAAGTAATCACAATCTCTACTTATGAAATATAGTTGTTTATTTTTGTTAATTAATAGTGTAGAATTAATTAATGACTTATAATTATTTGTCCAATCAAGTAATGAGAAGTCATATCTTGGATGCCAACAAGATCTCAAGAATCCACTTCTGACCAAACTGCATTGTAATTATTATTCTATTAGGTAATTTGCATTTGTACCACACTTCAATTTTTTCATAATTATATGTTTATAACTTATAATTGTTCTTTTATAGTAAATTTTCAATCATGAATAATTATAATTATCACATTCACTCTCTGAATCCAAGTCATCAAACACAACCCCAATTTATGCACTTTAATTAAGACTTTAATTATGAAAATATCAACTCATAATATGTTTAATTGTTAGCATTATATTAGCATTGTACTGAGTTGGGTCATCCAATTAAATTACATATGTTCAAATTTAATTAGAATAAAGTTACTAAGAAAGTAAGGCTATTGTACTTACTCTTAATTATTAGTAATTATAGGAGTAAATAATAGAAAGATTGAATAAAAACAAAATAAATATTAAAAAATAAAAATAAGAATTGCTAAATACAAAGGCATATTTATATACCAATTAACTGAGGCCAGACTGACTGACAAACTTGCATCTTTTTGACCTCTGACGCTTACATGTGGCCACATACTCAATTATTCAAATCTAAAATAAACAAAAAAAATCTCAATTATATTAGATATTTTCTCATGCAAATAATTTATACTATGATTAGTCAAAAGTCGGAAAGCTGCACTTACAAAATTATTGTATAAATTTATTGTTTAATTAATGTTACCTAAAAAAAATTATATTTTAATAAAAATCCAAGTAATTTTGTATATAAAATTCAAACAAATGATGAATATTTGTGATTATTCAAAAATTTCAAATCTCGAGAATGAGTAATTTTCTCTAATAATTTAAAAGGTAGACATTTTTTCCAAACTCCACGTGCTGGATCTGGACTTTTATGAAGGTACCAACTTGATAATTCCATAGAATTGCACTTAATTACCACAATAATTAATTGTAAATAAATATATGACAATAAAACTAAAGAAAGAAAGATTATGCAATAAAGTCTGACACAAATCACAAGAATATTTTCTTGCAATATAAAATAAGTGAAGGACCAATTGGATGGCCACTTCTACTCCGAAAATAAATTTTCAGAAGAAAAAACTACAAAAATTCATTTATTTAGCTCGTCGTGAAAAAATCTTATAAAAAAAAATCTCTCAAAATTACAAATAATTTGAAAAAATTCTTGCAATAATTGAATTTTACTATTCATGATTTGACAGTTAATACAATTAATTAAAAATATTTCTCCGACTATCTTTCAAAGCAGAAAATTAAATTAATTACATATTCTAATGCAAAATAATGCAACTTTCAAAATAAGATCCATTGTGATTATTTTCTGACATCTAAATTAACGAGTTTGACTAAATACATTTAATAAAAATTATATTTAAATATCAACCCAAATAAATTTCTCACTACAAAAAATATAACACATCAACCACAATCATTACCTATTTTTTTCTTAAAAATCTCATTCAATCTCATCTTTTAAACCATATTTCTCATTTTTATCATGAAAATACATTTTCGGAGATGGATATGCCAACCAATTAGGCCCCTATGTTTGTTTATGTTTTTGAAATTCAATTTCAAAGTTTCAAATCACAAAATCTTAAATCTACTTAACACACCAATTTTTCATCTCAATTTCCTTTTTTCAACTCTATTTTTTCAATCTCCAATACTAACTACCTATCAATCAACACATCAATCATTTTACACATTCATCAATTACAATTAATATATACATTATTTTACAAACTCATATATATATTTATTTATTATAATAATCATTACAAAAACAACTAATTCAATAATTAAACATCAACCAATCATCATTGATTTGACACATTACAATTTTCAACCTAATTCTAAAAACATAAACAAACACCTGCTATTTTCACACGAATTTCGATGGTACGCCATTCCCGATAAATTTTCAAAATTCTAACTTAAAAACATAAATAAACATAGGCTTAATGTCCCCAAGTTTTAACACCTATTTGGGAAAAATGGAAAAAAGTATTTATAGATTTTTTTTTTGCTGAACATAAGCTATTTTTTTTTTTTTGAAAATATCCTATTTTATCAAAAATTACAAGCCACTACCTAAATCTTTCTTCTAGAGAAATTGACGTCCAAGTCAAAGTCTTTTTAATCCATTAACATAAATAAAAATCAATGAGAAAAAAAGGCAAAATTTACAGTCAATCTTACGCATTTGATTAGATTTGGTGGAAAAAAGTGAAATCCTTTGAATTTTTTTAAAAAAAAAATTGTCCAAGACTTTTACTAATGGGCATTAAATAATTATGGAAAAATGAAACTTTTAGATTGTGTTGAATATTAGGACATGATAGTGATAGCTGCAATGGATTTGGTTAAAAATAAAATCACTCCCATCAACATCTCTAAACTATATTTTATTGCATGAATTTGCTTTTATTCTAAATTATCATCTCACTTTAACGATTAATAATTTAATATCACTGAATTTAGATTATGATTGTATCGGAAATATTTGAAGCTAAAATTTTTACGAAATATGTGTTATAGGCCTGTCAACGGACGGGTATTACCCGTATCCGTACCCGTTCAAAATTTAGTTTACCCGACCCGGACCCGGTCCGTGAGATGTTCAACCCGAACCCGGTCCGAACCCGGTAGGTTTTAAACTTTCGGGTCCGGACGGGTATTTACCCGTATAAAATCCGTGGGTCTATCACCCGTTCAATACCCGTCCAATACCCGTTGACTACCCGGTCAACACCCAATTAATTCTAATTTCTAAACATATTTCATTTGTCGTCTCCCACCTCTCACTCATTTCACTCTCATTTTCTCTCATTTTCTCAAGTTCAATTTCAATCCCTTCTTCCCGATGTGTAATTTTTGAATGTATTTTTTTTTTTTTACTTTTTTCAAAAATAATTACATATCCCAATCAATTTTGTAAGTATTATGTTGGAAGACTTGTTTATTGTTTATTTTTGGATTCTAAAATATATATGCTTTTATTCAATAACAATTAGACAACCCTTTCAATAATTTTCCATTTTTGTTTTGATCGAAATTTTTGTGATTTACATATTTTCTAATTCTTTTGTGTATATATAAATATTTATAAATTAGGATTTTTGGAAATAGAATTGGGGAAAAAATCAAGCATTGTCTAATTTATTTTTTCAACAATCACATTTCTACAATTAATCAAAGATCGACGAATTAAGAAAAAAAAGATAAAATATAAGTTACTAGATATGCGAGAATGATACAACAATATTTTCTAAAAAAAAAAAAAAAAAATTGGACCGGGTCGGGTAATAACCCGCCCGATATATCATTTTCGCCCGGTCAATACCCGTTCAGCAGACCCAACGGGTAAACGACCGGGTCGGGTGACAAAAAAATTGAATGGGTAATGTGCGGGTACGGGCCGGGTACGGGTAATACCCGCCCGTTGACAGGCCTAATGTGTTACATATAAATTTTTTATATACTTGACAATAGATAATTGTTATGAATATATATTAATAATTGGTTACTTAGTTATTAATTGATATCATAAATATTTTTTGTGCATTTAACAATTTTATTAAAAGAGAAAATATCATAGTAAGCTTCAAGCCGAAGTAGTTTACTTCTTGATTAAGGCTTATAATGCTTTAATTGCCGACATATATGTTTATAATTTATATATATTTAGATATTTGTTTATATTTTAAGTGATCTCGCTTTAAAATACGAATTTATAAATTTAGTAACTTCAATTTTAGTAACTTACAATCCCATTCTTATCCAATTTTGTCAAAGTGGTCCAAGATAGTGATGCATGTGGTATTTAATAAATGAGTGCTAAAAAAAGCAACAAGAAGTGAACTTTTAAGACAATATAAATAATTTGGACACAAAAATTTATAGACATATATAGTTTGTGCCACACGTTTAGGGACCAAAAATATAATTTAGGACCACTTATCCATGTGATCATTTTCTAGTTTCTAATTTTCCACGTCTTTTTTTTTTTTTTTTATATATTGGTACTTCATCTTCAGTTTTTTTCCTCAAATTATTAGATTTGGTTGTTTTTACTATGAATGTTATTATATCATAACAAAACATAACTTTAAATATAAACTCGAGCGTTAATGCATGACATTTGATATGCATATCTACAATAAAACACAAGATAAAATACAAATTATAATATAGAATTTAAAGTAAATTCAGATATAACGTAGTTAACATTATATATATATATATATATATATATATATATATGAATGCCTTTCAAATGTGGACCTTGTTAAGTGTGGAACATATAATTTTAGGCACATGATCCATTAAAATTTATGGTCCTAACACCACCACCTATCTTCACTGGTTTCTATTTGCAATAATAAGAAAGCCCTTTCATCAAAAATTTGTCACAATCATAATATTAATGCCAAAAGGTCCATATTGTCCCTTCTAATCACAAGCATGAAGGTTAAAACCATAAAATAGATAAATAAAAAACTATAAAATTATAATGTAGCTATTGTTTGTTTTCAGGCCCTTAAAAGATTATCACATTCAATCACTATTTTATACTATATGTATTGGTGTCTTAATTGAAATACACTTATTTTAGGGCTACTTTAAATATATCCTCGCAGCAAAATATAAAATGCCAAAATATATCGTTCTTTTAATTATTATTGGAGTTTAATATCATTTTACTTTCCAAATTTTACAATCACATAACACATGTATGTGTAGGAAAATAAATGCCTTATGTAATTTTACAATGCAAAACTACGTTTTGATAAACTTAAAAAATTCAATCTTTTTGTCACATTACAAGAACTATTACGCCATAGTTTTATAACAACTTGACTAAACTCGCACTCAAAATTCTTACTCAAAGACTTCAGATTAGAGTCTAGGCTTTACTAGAGAGGCTTGTGGGTTCAGTCAGGCCCATCATAATTTCAGAACAAAAGCCCAATAGTTCACAGTTGGGCCAGCCCACTTCAGAAAATCAACTCACCCTATTAATCGATTGGGTGATATATATATATATATACATTACTCATATCATATATTTCATTATTGCAAAAAAATAAATAAAATTTTTTGGACCCTATAGACTACTGTCTGTGTAGGTATATTATATATTATACTGGGTGAATATATATATATATATATATTAGGTGACATATGAAATGATTCCGATGGTATCCTCTAAATACCTATTTCTGAGAAAATTCAAAATAATTTTGCCTATAAACATTCTCTCTCTATATATATATCCATTAAGTGTAACATTCGATACATTATTTATTACCTCAGAATCATAATGCCTTTAAAATCTTCCTTATAAATCTACGGACAAAATAAATAAACCTTTTAAATAAAATATAATACAATAATCAATATAATAAAAGGTCCCAATCCAGCCCTAACCAAAAATCAAAGTAAAAAAACAAGAAAACATAATATCTCATAGCCTAATAATATCGTACTTCTTCAATCCATTTCTCAAGCAAATTTGTACTTATAATACTTCGATGACCAATTGCAGTACAATTCTATGGATATTTCCCACAAGAAGTACGCAGTTGTACTCACTATTCAATTACTTGTACATATCACAAAGCAAACATATAGGCTCAATCTTCAACTATAAAACCTACTTCAACCACAAACAATTCAAAATATATTCCACAAAAAAAATAAAAAAAAAATAAAGAAGCTTATAATTTGGTGGTAATATCCAATAGGGGCAACATGAGAACATATAAATTCATCATTCTTATAATGATCCTACATGTTCTCAGGTCGCCCCTGCTGGATTTACCCCCAACCCGAACGAAGCATAATGGCGTCAAAATAAGTGTCGTTTTTCGATTCAAGTGTTTATCTTTCTCATACAGTATAAGAAAAAACTCATTTTGTTTCGAATATTTCTATTATAAGTCTAAAATAGTTAATTAAGCTAATAATTGTAAACATGATTCAACTGCAAGAAACTCTTGTAGCCCATCTTTCATCCACACTCCATCAATCACCAAACTACCTTTAATACCTTTATCGAAGATATCTTCTTCGTTCGTCTCCTTCGCTTTCTTTACGAACGTGTTATCTATTTCCTCAATGTGATTTTCAGCTTCTCGTTTACCACATTGATTTACTTCACATTTTTCTTCGATTTCTGATGTTTTCACTTCATTTTTGCAGTCAAGAACCGGGACCCGGCCCGAAAATCCGATCGTATGAGGTAACATACCAATAGGACATGGGTTCCATGATTTTGCCATAGCCCATTTGCTCGATTTTTCTGGTTTTTCATTTTTGCTCTGTTTTTGACGTCGTTTGATTATGAACTCGAATTTTTCTTCAGCTCGATGGATATAATCTTCTTGTTGGTAAAGAAGGGTCTCATTACAAGATTCATCAGATTTTGTGTCTGAATCTGAAGGCCATAGTAAAGAAAGCTTCTTGAGTTTCTGGAGCAAAGAAATATCTCCAGTTAAGTGAGCAAGATCAATGGCTGAAGCCATTAGTCGTTTGTTGACAGGATACGAGACCAAAAGACATCTCTGTATTAATCCCAGAATTGTTGCCTTTGGGAGATGTTTATCTGTCTTAGAATCTTTGATTTCTGCAGATTCCTTTTGTGGGACATGATTCAGTGTCTTTAGATTCTGGACGAGCCACTCGAATAAAACTGAAAGTAATTCAATCTGGCGGGAGTTGGCACGATTTTCTGGAGATTGATTGTCACCTGATCAAAAATCACAAATTGTTCAATTTTGTGATTGATGTACCAATAGAAACATATTTAAATAGTTAAGAGATGAAAAAAAGAAGGTTTTTATTTTTAGGGATAATTACCACAATTTTCCATAGGTTTTCTAAATTATTATGACACCCATATCATATCCTGACAACTCGAAGAACAGGGGTTGAAAATGTCCATGTAATTAACCCTCAAGTTTAAGCTAACACAAGGGATTTTTATTGCAATATAGCTTTACTAAAAGTAAAATTAAATCAGTTGTTACCTATTTCAAGATTGATGGCGTTTTGGGTCTCCATCTTCTCGAGAACTGCCTGAGTGAGCATTAGAAGAAATTCTGGTTCTTTCCTTGACAATTTCAAGACAATTGATCTCCACTCATCATATTCAGTTCGATTATTTTCAGTCTGTGAATCTTCTACTAACGAATGTAATGCATTAAGCAAGTATTCCAGCATAACATATGCTACTTCAAGAGAAAATGAAGAATACAACCGGAGAACTTTCTTCAATGATTTCGTAACCTGCTTCTTCGAACCTGAAACATACAATATAAGGATGTAGGAAATCATAATTACGATCAATTGACCAGTTCGAACATATGGCATATGTTAACCTTGGCTTCCTAAATATTCAATTTTAAAAGCTTACCAGAGTTAGAAAGTGATGACATCCCAGTGACATGAACATGTTCTGTTTGTCGAAAACCTGTACATGTATGTAAAAAAGAAAAAAGAAAAAAATCATAAAGTCCACTGTAAAGATCCCATTAGCAGTTCTTTGTCATTATTTGATGTTGCAAGGAGAAACGAAAATATAACAGCATCATTATCCAAGAAAAGGGCCAAAAAAATCCAAGCTTACGTTTTTCCTTGACATGCGAAGGACTAGATTTTTCAGTCTGTCTTGCTTTCAGACAGAGAGCAGCTTCAAGTAGTTTGCGCTTGATTTTTTTCCTGATATTGGCAGTTTGGTCGTTTTTACTAGGAATTGCCTTTTCTTGAGGCTCCCAGTAGTATGATATCAACCAATCAAGTGCCTAATATTTTAAAATCAAATAAAATGAATTGGGTCTGAAATTCTGCAGAAAATAGCTTCTCTGTAGTTAAATGGAACCATAAAACTCAACAGGCAGAATAAAGCTAATATTGACTCTCAGAAATTTGTTTGTTTTTATTTAGCAAATAAAAAAGAAGAAAGATGTACATAGGTTATCCGACAGATAGTACTTTCCTGGTTTTCTTCTGTGACAACTCCAAAATAATAGTTTCATTGGCTTCCATATGAAACACAACAAGGTTTTTGAGGAAATGAAGTACTAATAGGAGCACAAGTAGGAGATTAAGCAAGCACAAGGAGAGTGATGAAAGTAATATAGGTTGTAATTTGCATACGAATGTGTTTGATTTGATTAATGAAACAAATTAATTGTTTGATTGATAAAATGGGTTCCAATAAGGTTATATGAGAAACAATTGTCTGATAAATTTAAATTTACCACAGATTTGGAAGATTACAGCATTAAAATAATACATACATTAGAATGATTAAAATGCATATAGAATTCATTTAAGAGATTTTCCTGTAACTGTTGCTGCTAGTTCATACTAATACAACCACCCAAAAATCTGACCTCTGAAAATCAAATTATAAGATATAAAAGCAACCAAAAACAATTTTTAGAACAAAAAACCAAAAGCCTGATTATTGCACACTTTGTATTGCATGTCTTTCAAGGGAGAAGTATATCGCATCCTACCAAATAATCGAAGTAAAATGAAACAGAAAACATCTGCTGGATGAAACAATTACCTTCGCAGATGCAAGGCGGACCAATTGAAGTGAAGGAAGATCACGGTGAGAACCCTCTACAAGTAATTCAAACACAAAATAAAGGTTCAAATTAGTAGATCATATAAAACAACTCAACATCTTAGAGACACTTTTTTTTTCTTATTTAATCTTTTAGGGCAGATAAAATACAGGAAATCAAGCACAATAAAATATTAAGAGCCATTCACCATGACGAATATCAATCAGCATTCTTGGAATGCCAATGGCATCAGCTGCTTCCCCTATTGACATTTCATTCTTTTTGCGGGTCTTCTCGACGACACCATTCACAAGCCTTAGGGAGATAAAACAATATTGGCATATATTAAAAAACAAACAACTGTACTCCCATAAAAGAATATTACAAATAAATCAATTAATTAAGATAGTTGAGAAGGATTGATACCTCATGATTGCCATGCAATAGAGCATGGCCAGCATTTCCTCAGAAGGCGAAGTCCTTTCATTCAAGTCATTTCTACAGTGAACAATATAATATAAAATATAAGCAAATATGTACAATAGATGTGTAAATGCAAATTGTACTCATATCATCCCCCTATATCTTCTGATTGGTCTAATAGTACACCAAAGGAATGTCATTTAGAATAAACATTATTATATACAAGACCACGCAAGGCATACTTAGCTTATATAAAGAAATTCATCTTTCTCCGGAGTTTCAACTACAATAGAAAATCAGAACATATTTGAATGCTAGGCGAATTTGAGAAAGGCAACACCTATCAGCTCAAAATGTGTACTTTTGCTGGATGTAAGTTTCAGAATTAAAAAAGCATAAATACGCGAGGTTAAATAATCCAAGGGCCCTTCAAACAACCATCTTTATACTGGAATTTCTACGAAAAAAATGCATAAAAGAATTTTTCCACCCGCCAAAAAAAACTTTTTCGGTTAATGCTGAATGAAACTTGAACTAGCACCCAAACAAGCATTTTTACCCCATACCAATCTCATTGATTGAATCAGCTAAAGTTTACTTCAAAAGAGCACAACAATATACATATCAGTTTTTCGACTAAAATAACACCTGAAGAAAGTATCTTTCTGCTGAATCTCAACAATGGAAGCAGTAACTTCAATCGCCACAGGAACGCAACCCCTGCTCCTCCACGTCGATATCTACAAACCCACCACCACCAAACCAAAGAAAACATAAGTAAATCTCAATTTGTAATCATAAACTTGAAGGAAAGGCATAAGACTTAATGAACAGAATTGCTACATTCCATTCAATTATATTGTATTTAAGTTAATTCTTACTCTTCGAAGAGCAGACGCAACAGAATCAGGAGATGAACAGAAAAGGGACTGTTTGACGAATTTCCACTCATCCCAGCATATCCATGGCACCAGCTTGAAGCTGTGGGACTTCTCTTCTACGACGTCGTTTGGCAGGGGTTCATTTAACCCCAGCATGTATTCCATTTATGGTATTGTTTTTCTTTTCCCTCTGTTTCGAATGTTGAAGAGCACAAATTGAAGGAAATAAGGGGTTTTAGGGATTTGATTTGAGAGGTTTTAGGGTTAATTTGAATCATCCAGTTGAGGGTTAGGTTAGGGGAAGGCAATTTGCTATTTGACCCCTATACTTTCAAAGTTTTCTAATTACACCACATTAGAGTGAATAGTGATCTTAAGCAATTTAATACAATAATAATTGTAGCAAACTATTAGTATGGGAAACAATTTATTCATGTTCTTGTTGATCAGTTGTCTTTAATTATTAATTACTAAATACTACTAGTAATGCCACAAGAAATACAAATTTATTTTGGTATAATTATATTTATACAGTAATAAAATATGAATTCATTAAAAATTTATTTTGGTACAATTAGTGAAAATTTATTTTTATATCTACAATTTATTTTGGTATGAATTTTACTTTAGATTTTAAAATTTAGTATATTAGTTATGAAGATATATAGATACTCTTTATATGTTTTCACTCGGTACAAAATATTACAAAATATTGTATATATTTTTAGGACGGCAAAAAGTTAAGTCGAGTCAAATAATTTTTTGTTCATACTTGTTTAAATTAATACCAAGTTTGAAATTTGAAATTTTGTATTTGATCTTGATTCAATCGTTAATCAAATCGAGCTCAAACAAATTAACCAATAAGTTTGATTGTTAAATGCACACAAAAAAAACATTATATACATCAATTCTTGCATATAAATTTCCATAATACATATTTTTCAAAAAAAAAAATTAAAATTCATAACTCAAAAACATAAAACTTTTAATTAAAGTATCAAATACAAGGAGAAAACCACAATTAAATTCACTGAGTACACAATTACTTGTTGAACAACATAGACATTTTCAAACAAACCACAGTCATATTTTCAACTCAACAAATTACAAAGAAATAGTTTTTTCAAGACATTATTAAACGATTATTATTTCATCCACATTAATTATTTCCTTCTTCCTAACTTGCAAACTTTAAGAAGTATTTATCTCTTGCAAACGACTCCAGTAGCTCCATCACTCCATCCCCCACACTTCATGCTCGGCAGCTCCACCACAGAGCCCTCATTTTCCGCCATTGATTAGTACTGCGAAACAGCACAATCCGTCGCAAAAATGTTCGAAACTGCGAAACCCTTTTCCCCTCCAAGCACAGGCATGGCGGCCCCCATCTTAACCCTACTCACATAATCACCCCTATATGTCTGCCCCAAAACCCCGTCAACTTTTTAACTCAACCCAAAGAACTTAAACCCTAATTCGAGATGCGCAAAGCAGTCATCTTCTGTGATCCCGTAATTATGCACCCTCGATTCGTGCTCACTGATTGGCACCACCTTTGCTGAAATCTTGAGAACCCCATCGATTTCAATCGTGACGGCGTTTGCGCCGCCGTCTCTTTTGACGGCGGCTGCGGGGAGGGAGGATGGTCGCCACATGGCGGCAGCGGGGAGGGCAATGGGCTGCCCGTCGAAGGAGAGGGAGAGGCGGTCAATGGCGTCGTTCCACGTGGCGGTTTTTCGGGCCCCGATGAAGATTTGGTGATCGTTGAAGAGGATGGCGATGGATTGGACCCAAGTGAAATCTCGATTCATGTTTTCATTTCGTTTTCCGATGAAGTGGGCATTGATTTGGAGGTTTGGTTGAGTTACAAGGCAGAAATCTTGGTCTTTCTTGCCATGGAAGTAAAAGGTGATGCCATCTCCGCCTATGAAACGAGGGTCTTGGCACACGGCTCCAGGCATGTCACAGTCTGCATTGGGTAGATTGTAAGAATCTCAGTTAGTCATAGGTTGAAATAGAAAGATACAATAGATTTTGTTTACTATATACACATTTTATATGTGTATAAGATTTCCATGCATGCATGAGCTAATAAGTGAGAGTAATGAAGCGTGAAGGACTTACTGCAGATAGGTTTGCAAGTGACGCAATCGATCTCGCATGTACCGGGACAAGAGCTTGGGCATGCATGTTCCATATTGTAACATTGGGGATAGTTTATATTCTTGCACCTCTTTCTCCTCACCGCGGCTACATCAGACGAATTGCTTGGAGGTGGCGGTGATGAAGGAACTGGCACCGGAGATGGGGGAGGAGTCGCGGTGGTTGGTGGTGGTGATGAAGGAACTAGCACCGGAGATGAGGGTGGAGTCGGGGCGGGTGGTGGTGGTGAAGTGGAAGGGATAGTAGGAGGTTGTGGTGGAGGAGATGGTGGAGGAAGGGGATATTCCGGTGGAGTGATCTCCTCCGGTGGTGGTGGAGACTTGTCGTCAGTGGGTGGGGCGGTGGGGCCGTCAGTGCAAATAGGTTTACACGATACACATTCGACTGTGCACCCATTGGGGCAAAATTTGGGGCAAACATGCTCCAAATTGTAACAATGTTTGTACTTCTTGATCAAACATCTAGCATGGCTAGGATTGTTGGCTATTCCTGGTGGAGTTTGTGCCTCTACTATTGCTATTAGCACTAATAGCAACACAAACACCACATTTGCTCTCAATGGCCTACCCATTGATCAAATTTTCCTACTCAAGAAATAACTCTATTAAGCTTTGTTTTTTGTATATGAAGTGCTAATTATGTGGATATATTTTGTGATGTAATAGGAATGGGCACAAGCCACATTTTATAGGTGTTGAGAATGTGATTGAGAATGGGTTAGTCCTAATATTTCGGATCATAATTTAATTTGTTAATGAATTGAGTAAAGGGGTAATGTTTCCTTGAAGATTAGTCATCTTCAATAGTGAAGTCAAATAATATTATATGAAGTTTTGAAATAAATTTGGAATCACTTGACCATGAAGCACTTTGATGCACATGTTATTGACATCAAATATACTACTATAATTAGCTAGACAAAAGGGCAATAAATTTTATCCAATTTTGCGACAAAACAAATACTGGGACGGCCATATAGCAGTGAATAGGTACTTTACTTGATGAGGATGCATCGTTTGATCACTCATAAACAAGCAAACTTTAAGGGCAAATTCTTATCCCAAATGACAGTTAGATGAGGGCTTTATACGATAATTCTTCTATATGCTCATGATCTAACTTCAACATAGGAATATATACAATATATGTTGATGTGATATGATACCATATTTGATGCATGTTATTATTGTGGTGGTTCACGGTGTTTGTGTTACGGGGTTGGGATATACAGGAACCCGACCCGATATGAACAGGCATCGAATCCGTGGGCCGGACTCGAAACAAAATAATTCGAGGGTCCTATGGTACACTATGTAACTCGTCTTAACATGTAGTTTCTTATTTAGAACCATATGGTACACTATGTACCTCGTATTAAGTAACATATAGTTCCTTATTTAGACCCAGATCGTGATTTAAAGTCTCATTTATGTTATAACTGGTGAATTAAAATCGCCCTGAACAAGTGAATTCAAATGGTTACTCTTAAGAGTGAGAGGTAGAAATATAATGTAAACTTAAGTCCAAACTCAACAAATTAATCATATCACAAAATTATATACGAACCGAATTATTAATGAGGTATCTATCTTCAAATGATATATATATACACATTGTAATTAATCATTCCCATCATAAATCTTCTTGCTCAAAAAATAAAACACAAGATAAACTTGCAAACTAGCAACTAAAAGGATCACCAAAACTTTCACATTATGTACATTACAAGCCCAAAATGTTGCATCTCTTGAACTAATACACTACAACAAAAACCCATAAAAAAACAACCACAACTACAAACCGAGCCACTCAAAAACCCGTTCCGTCAAAGGAACCAACGCCCTAGCAACCCTCGGTAACATAGGGTACGCTAACGTCCCAAGCACAAACCAGTTGAAGCTCAAAAGAGCCACAGCATCGGATGCCGGTTTATGTTCAATTGTTGCGTAAAATTGGACCACACTCATCAACGACATAGTCACAACGGTAAAAAGTGCCATCACAAGAGGCAAACATGGGTCCTTAGCTTCCCACACGATAATTCCCACTATAAGCGACAATATTGCACTAAAAAGGCTTCGAGATAAAGCGATTTCCCTGTGGCTCGATTGAATAGGATCTTGAGATAAAACGATTGAAGCTTTTGTGGGCTCGGGGATTAGGTCCTTTGAAACGTGTTTAGGGACCGGGCCCGCGTCTATGTGATGACTTGATTTGTGTTGTAACGGTGTCACAAAGTTGTTACTAATTTTCGGAGAGGAGGTGTTTTTAGCATCGTGTTTGTAGTCCAAAAAGAGTTTACCTTGGTGCTCCTTTAATCTCTGGATTTCATCCTTCAAATCATGAACCTGGTGGAATGAATCAATACATAGTAAATCACGGGTGGTGAAACTATTGTAATCGGAGAATTACTAGCGACTATAGTTGTTGGCAAAGCAAAAAAGAAAAATTGCCCACAGATTGATGATCAACGAAGAATTTTCTATCACACAATGGTGTCACATCATTGTGTTAGTGACATTCATTTAAAAATAAACTTTAAATAATAATTTCAAACAATTGGACACTTATCAATTTCAAATGATGTTTCTTGGTACACTATTGTGGGATAGGAGATTCATTCACACTGTTGATATCTTAAAGAGTAAAGAAATTAATCTTAACATTTTTAAAATTTAAGAACGGCCCACGAACGAGACATAAATCTAAACGACATGGAATTACACTAAAACGTGGAGATAATTTTACCTCGCCTTCTAAGAGCTCAATTTTGACAATGGCCTCGTCGTGTTCATTTTCAAGCTCTCTTAACATGGCCTCCATCATTTTACGTTCTCTGATAGCAATCCACAATCGTTCTTGCAGTTCCTTTTTGTCCCATAGAATATTTTCCAATTCCCTTTTCATTCTTCGCACTTGCATCTCGAGCTACATATCATAAACCCATTGTTTAAACTATAAAATGTTAAAAAAGAAAATAAAATTTTCAAACACGACGAGATTAAATTTACCATTCTTTCTCTAAACAACGCCAAAAATGCTCGAACGGGGAGCGATAACACAGCAATTCCAACGATAGCAAGCTTCCAAAATATGACTAAATGGAGATAGATAGCAGCTCTAAGGAGCTCTATCCACGTCTGGATTACAATAAATATACTTTGCAAGCCGAATTGACAAGATAGCCTAACTAGTACGAAAGGCTTCATTATCAACCCCAAAATTTCAAGCAAAAATGCCATTAGATCGACAATTGTACACCGCTATTATTGGATTTTTCCTTAAGTACCATCTCTTGATTTCAATAGTCAAATGACAAAGCCTCTGTTATGCATAAACGAAAACACAATATTAAAAAAAAATATGAAGAGTTTATAAACAAAAATATTTTACTAGAGACCAATTAACTTTCAAAATAGCAAAGGTTTAATCAAATCTCTTGTTTTAGCAATGGTTTACTCAAATTCTTGGATGGACCATATATAACAATCTTTATTCATTATGAATTAGTTCGAATTTCGTTGGTCCCATTTGAACCCAATCTAAGGCCCTAAGTTGGTCGAACTAGAACCCATATAGGATACATCTAGATTCGACTTGACAAGGTCAAACTGTCTATGTATCTAATTTGAATATGATCAAGATCTAAACGTAGTTCAAATTATATAACTAGAACTATAATCAGGTCAAATCATAGCAACAAAGTAAAAATGAGTTAAGGTTGTTTGGTGAAAATGAGGTGAAAGAAGAAAATTTAACTTGGTAATAAATGCTGCATGAGCTCTCACATAAATATGGATAGGGAACTTATAGTATCAAAAAGTCATTATTCATTATTTGACATTTATCAACTTGATCATCTCGGTGACCGGGTCGTATAGCTAACCCGACCCGGCACTTAAAACGCATGGATCCTAGGTTATTTTGCAATTTTATTGATTATATTTAAGGGGCAACCATGCTTATATCCTATATTACTCTAAATTTACACTCATCAGATTATTATGGGTTGAATAAGAGGGGAGATATCAAGTAAATTCTCGCAAATTCAAAAACATTTATAATAATTAAGATAAATTACAGACGAAATTGAAGAATCCATTATTTACCTTGTCCATGGAAAGAGTGGTAATTTCCTCAGCAAAAACATGTCCTAATACAAGTACTATCTTTTTGCACCAAACCCATTTACAAATTCTTGCCCATTTCATAAATAAATAAACACACACACACACACACACACATATATATATATATATATATATATATATAGAGAGAGAGAGAGAGAGAGAGAGAGAGAGAGAGTTACTTGGTAAAATCCAGATAAGAGCAGGAAGATGGGAGCTTGTGAAGACAAAAATAATAGTGTTGCAGAGATATAATAAGGTTGAAGAAGAAGAAGAAGAGACTTGATGAAAAGAGAGAGACACGTGGCGACACGTCGTGTTGCAGAAAGGTGACACGTCTGGTAAGAACGAATAAAAAAATAGGAAATATATTGAATCAACCAACCCTAGCTTTCCTTTTCTCACTGGATCAGCACAACCTACGCGGCAACAAAAAGTAGCAACACTCCGATCCAAAATTTCAGATATAATCGAATTTAAACAAATTTTATAAAATAAATAAAAATATCATATATTCAAATTTTAAAATATATTTAAATTTAATTATTTTAAAAAATTTCTTCAATTTCATGTGCCGTCTAAGTAGTCGTCAAGTCACGGTCAACCCCTGATTGGAGTGTAGCTATCTCGTTCTCCATTTCCCAATACCGTTTAATTTAGTTCATTCATAAATTAATATAAATAATTTAAAGGATAAATGCGAGAATTTTAGAATACATCCAATTTAATTCTATTTTTTTGTCAACTATTTCACATTATAGCATGTGATACTGCCGTTTCATAGTAGCCCATTCAGTTTTGGGCTGCTAATTTATTTTCTGTAAAATTTAATAAAAGTAAATGGGCCTGATTTGGCGGGTAATGAAACTAACGACTGTTCGGAAAAGACACTCATACCCCTGGGGAGATTTATTTAAACCTTTCGAGACTGTCCAAATTTCTAATTCTTCCACTGCAAGTTTAATAATTCTTCTTATTATTTTTATGATTCAATTTCTGTAATTTTCTTCCTTCATTACCAGGAGTTTCTGACGACGTCGTTTTCGTCTTTTCACTTTCTGGCACTGATTTCTACATACCCTGAATTTCCTGTAAGTATATATATATATATATATGTATATGTATGTATTTGTATCTTATATAAGCTTTATTGTTTTTGTATTCAGATTGTTTGATTAGAAAGGTACATGTTTTTTATCATGATTCTGGAATTTCGATTAGTACGAGATATATCTTTTGTTTTCGGGCAAATTTAGAGAATTTAGACATGATTGGTAAGAAAGACTATAAAAGGAAATAAATCAGAATTTCAGGAAATATAGATATTGCAGTGTTTTACAAGTCTGTTTATAGTAATTGCCTTAAAACGCATCCTTTTTGAGTACCTTATTTAGGAGACAACTATTTATTTATTTTTTCCCTACTCAAGATCAAGATATTTGGCTTTACTTGGTTCTCTATTACTTATGTAGATACCAATTTGCTCTGATTTCACATTGATTATTAACCCGAAAAAATTTATAAGATATTCGCCCCCGCAGGGCGCTCGTGTGGACCCCACATTTACGAGGGCGTAAAATATAAAAATCTCGAGACTTTTTAAGAATTTCGTCGTTAGATGTCACATATATTTTCTCCTTTTTAACTTGCCCGAAATTTTGCAGGTAAGAACAACTACAATGTTTCATAACCCTCACCATCATTATCTATATTCGTTCTCGATTCTACTATTACTTTCTCAAACTCAAACATCGTTTGGTTGGTTTTCTTTCTCTAACCAAAAAAACCACCCAAACGAGCACAATTCGATCCACAAAAACGCGGTTTCTGAATTCTCAATAGAAGCCTTCAATGACCAAAAGGGTATGAAGCTAATAGAAGAAGCCAAGAGTAAAATGGTGGGTCCCAATTCATGCTGGCAAAACGCGTACGAAAACGTATTCGAAGGGTGCGCAAAAACGCTCGCGGATAACGAATTATGGTCCCGATTAGCTTGGCATCTATCCGATTGCTTTCAGCAGCATACGGGTCGACCCTCTTTCCCGTATTGCGATCCCAAATCGGCCATGAAAAAATGTCTCAAGAACTTGGATGCAGATGAGCATAGAATTTTTCTCGAGTATTATATCGAAACGAACACCATTTGTCACCAATTGCAGTAAGCACATATATATATATCCTTCTCTCGAAACTTGTTACAAATATTTTTCGTTACGTTTCTAATATTTCGTAAATTTTGTTATAGGACCGATGCGTTTAAGCGACAAACAGAGAGATTGGTGAACGAACTAAAGAGCTCTGCTGAATATGCAGAACAAAAACTAGGATCGATCGAAGAACAAGGGGAGCTTTTACTGCAAAACTCGAGAAAAGTACACGATTCTTTAGCTTCAATCGACGTACAAACTCAGCACGTTGCAAAAACGTCGAAAATGGTCGAGGGTCGAATCGACTCAGTGTTGAAATACTCTGAGGCGATTCACGAGCAGTCTAAGGGGATATCTGTTTCGCAAGCGGAGTTAAGTGAAGGCCAGGCTAAAATGAAGCAGAATCTTGCTGAAGGAATGGCGTTACTTGAAGATTCTTACAGTAACTTGGGAATCGAAATCGTGAATTTGAAGAACGAAGCTGTCGAGATAGAGAAAGGGATCGAGAAAGTTGGTGATGCTATGTTTTCGAAGATGAATACATTGCAGAGTAAAGCTGATGATATTGGTGAAATGACAGGGACATCCTTGGACAAACAAAAACAGCTTCTTGATGGCCAGTCTGTTGCTCTTCAGGGTCTCGATTCTCTTACCAAGTTTCAATCCCGAGCCCTCGAAGAAAGCCGGTGAGTTTTCATCTAGTTTTACATGCACACCCCTCGCTTGTTACGTAATTACCAAAACCTCCCTTATTTTTTGCAAAATTCCTAAAACCCCCCGTGTCAGTGTATGACAATTAGGGGTGAAAATGAGTCGAGTCGAGCCGAATGCATAAGTGTTCAAGCTTGTTTGAATTACAATTGAGCTTTAAAACTTGTGTTTGAATTTGGTTTGATTGTTAGTCGAGCCGAGCTTTAATCGAACTGATCACGAGTCGAGCTCGAGCAGTTTGAATATTTTGCACATATTTTTGTTATGTTTTGCTAATCGAGCCGAGCTTTAAAATTTATCGAACTGAAAAAGCTGTTCAAGCTTGGTTTGGTAAAATGTCGAACCGAGCTTTTAGCGATGAAGCTCGAATCAGTATCGAATATTGAGTTAAATTTTCACCCCTAATGATAATCCGAAAAATAAGGGTGAAATTGTAATTTTTCAAACCTTTGTGATTTCGAATAAATTTAACATGAAATCGGTCAATGCGTGACGTAATTTTACAGGTTAACTCTGCAAAAATTGGCCGATTTTGGGCAAAAACAGCAAGAGGAACTACTTCAAAGGCAAAAAGAACTTCACCAGTCTCATGATCATCTAGTGGAAAACTCAAAACTCATATTAGCAGCTCAGGTTAGTGTTTCTTTTTCTTTTGCCATATAAACTCTAAAGACTACAAATTTTGAGTTGTCATTTAATTTGTCCGAATTCGTAGTGAATTTTTTAACGGGTCATTTTATTACAGGAAGCATTTGAATCGAAACAGGCAACCATGTTTGTTGCACTAGACAAGCTATTTGCTCTGCATAGTGCCATGCTGTTTGAATCAAGGGTCATGATCGCTTTCTTCGTGTACTCGGTTGCAATCTTCATCATCTACATGTTGACAAGTGTAAAACACGCGTATAATGTCAGACACAGACTATATCTAGGTAAATATATATATATATGTGTGTATATATATTCTCGAAACCTCTATATACGTTTAAATAAGATTGTTGTATATTCATTGCTGAATTTTCCATGTAGGTATGTGCATGACATTTATAATCGAAATAAGCATACTATGGTACACAACAACCGATGCCGAAAAGCAAGGAAGGTTGATACATACGGTTAGGTCGCTTTTCGGGATTTTAGCATCTGTTCAATATCTTTACGCCGTTTTTACATACAGGTAAAAACTCTAAATACGAATAAACATACTCTTTTTTCCCATAGATTTTATCGTCTAACTGAATATTATGCAAAAAAAAAAAAAAAAAAAAACATGCAGGGATTATGAAGTATTGAACCATAAAATGCTTTTAACACTGATCGATAAAGTAAACAGCATGCAAGGTAAAAAAGAGGTATTATCGTGGGACGAAGATAGTGATAGCGACGTAAATTGGTTATCGTGGGTGGATAAAGAGTTACCAGAAGATGTAGCCTTGTTAGAGGATCCTGATTATTTGTTGCCTGAGGAAATCGGGGATAATTCATCGGTTACAAGTTCAGGTTGTAAGAAATATAATCTTCGCAGGCGGTATTAAGATTTTAACGAGGTCCATATGATTTGAAATATTATTTGAAATATGGTCAATAGTTATACAGAAAGTAATTGATTATGAAGCAAATGTTTTATAACAATTTGTCTTTTGATTAGTTAGACTTGGGTTTCAAAGCATTTACCTTTCTTCCATGGTTGAATATTTTTTTTCTATATGTAAGAAAAGCTATAAGTACACAAATTAGATCAATAACTAGTCAATAAAATTTACAATCATCAATAACTAGCATGAGAGAGAATTTTTTATACTTTCCAACTTTTGCAGATGCATAAAAATTTGAAGTCAAACATTTCAAATGACTCTTATATTAGATAGACTTCAAATGCATACGACATCATATTAGTAGAAGAAAGGCCTTAATTGGTTGGCACCTTCTCTTATGAAAAAATGTGTTCAAGATAAAATTCTCGGAGAAACGTATACGGGCCCAATTGGATGGCATATCCATCTCCGAGAATTTTTTTTCATGGTAAAGATGAGAAATGTGATTTGGAATATGAGATTTTTAAGAGAAAAATAAGTAATGATTGTAGTTGATGTGATATGTTTTTTATTGTGAGAAATTTGTTTGAATTGGTATTTAAATATAATTTTTATTAAATGTGGTTAGTCAAACTCGTGGATTTAGACGTCCAAAAATAGTCACAATGGATCTTGTTTTAAACGTTACATTATTTTGTATTAGAATATGTAATTAAATTAATTTTTTGCTTTGAAAAATAGTCGGAAAAACTATTTTAATTGATTGTATTAACTGTCAAATCATAAATAGTAAAAGTAATTTGTTGCAAAATTTTTTTTGTGTTATTTGTAATTTTGGGTGATTTTCTTAAAGAATTTTTTCGAAACATGCTAAACAAAAGGATTTCTCCAAAAATTTTATCCTAAGCAATTTTTTTCATAACATAGGTTGCCATCCAATTAACCCCGTATTTATTTAGCATCTCATGAAAAATTTCTTGCAAAAAAAATCTTCCAAAATTACAAATAATTTAAAAAAATTCTTACAACAACTATTTATGATTTGACAGTTAATACAATTAATTAAAATAGTTTTTTCGACTATCTTTTAAAGTAAAAAATTAAATTAATTGCATATTCTAATGCAAAATAATGCAACGTTTAAAATAAGATCCATTGTAACTATTTTTTGACGTGTAAATCAACGAGTTTGACTAAAAATATTTAATAAAAATTATATTTAAATATCAACCCAAACAAATTTCTCACAAAAAAAAAACATATCACTATCAACCATAATCATTACCTATTTTTCTCTTAAAAATCTTTCAAACAACATTTCTCATTTTTATCATGAAAAAAAATTATCGGAGATGGACATACCAACCAATTGGGCCCATAAATTGTTAACTTTGATACATGAATTTCTCTAGGATATAAGAAAATCCCTCAGCACATTCTCTTGCACGTCTAAGTAATTCATGAAAAATCAAATCTTGAAAATCCAAAATCCAAAATTCGAGCACATATTAAATTATTTTTAACTAATCAAATGAAATTGGAATAAAATTTTAAAAGCTTACAAACATATATACTTTTAACGGTGAAAAAAGTATCTCATAATTTCTTCCAACCCAACCCCATGAGTGTGACAAAGAATAGTAGTGACGTGTTTACCTCCATCCATTGTGGTGCATACAACACAGAATCAAAAATAAAAAAGCAATCTTGATTTTTTGACCCCCATGAGATTCATCAAAAAAATCTTCCCCAATTTTTGTCTGTGGCTAAACAATTTCCACTTAGAATGTTCAAATATGGGGACACCATTTCCATCTCTCAAGTCTCACTTTTGTCCTTAATCTATCTCAATTTGCCCTTCATAAACAAACCACATTTCTTTCCGCATGAAAGAAATCATCAACTTTTCATCACTATGAACACAATTAAAGCCCTAACCACAATCCCATCTCCAGTTTTCTGTAGCAAAACAACAAAATTAACTCCAAATTTCAAGTGGGCTCTTCAATTTCATCCTAATTCAGCTGCAAAATATCCCATAAAAGTTTCAAAAAATCATATCCCAGTAGTAGATGCTTCAGTACCTGCTATCGCGTCGGATGTTAGTTCTGGGCTGTCGCATAGTACTCACGAAGGGAAGATGGAGAAGATTGAGGAAAATATAGAGAAGGTGATTAATATGGTTATTCATTGTGTGGAAAAAATATAGTTTTTTAGGGAAAATATGCTCTGATACAAGTCTTGTGAATTTAATCTTCTTGCAGGTCATTTACCGATGCCGATTCTTCGCCATTCTTGCTGTTTTTGGATCATTGGTTGGCTCTTTTCTTTGTTTTGTCAAGGTGAATAGTTGTTAATGACCTGAAACATTTTTACCTTTTTTTGTTGTTGCTTTTGTTGCATTTGATTGTTGTTTGTATGGAGTTATTGAAAGAACTTGCAAGAATTTTTTAAGTTAATTGGAATAAAGGAATTGTGAATTGCATCTGCATTTGCTTTTTCTCATTAGATATGACTATTTATGTACAGAAAAAATCCAATCTTTTCTCAGTTAAAATGAAGAGCAATATAATTAGATAATGCAACAAGTATCCATTTTTATAGTAACGGACATAAAAAAATGGATTTTTTTTTTTGAGATTGAGTGAATATAAGGAGTTGTTTATTTTTTCATGGTATCTTTGGGCCCTCATGTTAAAAATTGGATTTTTGTAAGCCAAATTACGATATGACCATCTCTCCTGGTATGAAGTAAGCAAACTTAAATTCATTTCTAAATGCACAGTTACTGATGATTTGAAGGGTGATTTATCTTCTTTTTTCTTTCTATTTTGTTTAATTCAAGTGTTGGAGAACATTTTATAAGTGATTAACAATCACTTTTGTGATATATAGGGTTGTGTCTATGTTACATCGGCATTTTTTGAGTATTTTTCGGACAGAGGGAAAGTGATTGCATCACTTGTCGAGGCTACTGGTATGTGTACATTCATATTTTATTCATCTTCTAGTTAATCTATTATGATTTGAGTTTGTTTTGTATCGATCGACAACTTTTGAGCTACATTAAAAAATGAATTTATATCAACTTAGATGTCTATCTACTTGGAACCGTGATGTTGGTGTTCGGGATGGGGCTTTATGAACTGTTCATCAGCAATCTTGATAAAGCAAAATCCATGCCTGACGGAACAATTACCTACCGATCGAATTTGCTTGGTTTGTTCACTCTCAAGGTTTGTCTAATAACCATTTCTTTCTCTTTTTTCTTATGTTAATATTATGAGCTAAAATGTTTGTCCAAATTACTATCTCATCAAATTTCTAATTAATATGTATTTATGTTATATAAACATATGAATATTACGTATTAATTAGGGTTGTCAATGGGCGGGGATTGCCCAGATCTGGACCCGACCCGAGCCGATGACATTAGGTTGTTTGGGTCTGGGTCTAACTTTTACCCATGGGTATTTTACTCGAAAAATACCCAAAATCTGACCCAATTATACCCTTTGAAAACACACGCAAAACACAAGCGAGTCTATACCCAAACCTACCCATTGTCCTTTACCCAACCTGGACCCGACCCAAAATGTACCTGGCCCGTCGGGTCTAATTTTTTTTTTTGGACCCTGGGTATGTGATGGGATTCGGATAAAATACTGGCATTCCCCGCCCATTGACAGCCCTACTCACATTTAGAAACTGGAATGATATCGTTTTAGTAATCAAAAAACACTCTTGTTAGTTCATCAGCCGTTTTTCATCTGATTGTTTGTGTTTTATTTATCCAACAAATCAGGAACGACCCCGATGGTTAGAAATAAAAACAGTAAACGAGCTGAAAACGAAACTTGGGCATGTTATAGTGATGCTTCTGCTGATCGGTTTGTTCGACAAGAGTAAAAAAGCTGTCATACAAACGCCTCTCGATCTTTTGTGCTTTGCTGCATCTGTGCTCCTCTCATCTGGCTGCCTCTTTTTGCTCTCAAAGCTTAACGAATGAAGATTACTGTTTATGTACACAGTTTAGATGGCTTAACTGAAATGAACCTTAGTAATGCTGTCTAAATGTTAGCAGCATTTGCGATTTTCGATATGGCATTTGATTTTCACACGTGCATGTTGATATGGATATAACACGAAAGGCTAATATGAATATATGTATATATATATATATAAATGAGTATATGTATACAAGGTGTAATGTGATTTCTCGAGTTTGATTTAATTTTGCCAGAAGGATAAATAACATAACTTTGAGAAGGAAATGTTTATGAACAAAGAAAATGAATAAGTTACTTTTTTCTATTTATTGTTTATTCTTTCACAATCCTAAATTTTGTAAAATATGAAAAAATAAATCGAGTTCAATCAATCGAGTTGGTGGGTTGTCAATTTTTTTTTTATTTTTAATTCTGGACATGTTATTTGATGTCTCGTTTAACACATGTCATAGATGTATTGATGCCGTGTAGTTCTGTGTGACATGTTTTAAATTGGGCAACATGAAGTGATATAGATGTCATATTTTCATGATATCTCTTTTGATTTTATTTGAACAAAACCTTATTAAATTCGAAAAGGACATCTTAAAGATGGGCAAGATTGAGATTCATTTCCCCTTTACATTTGTACAAAATTAATTCACGTAAGTTCAATGCCTTATGTACTTACTAGTAGCCCATATAGTGGGAGAATGGGGAAAAAGATCAAAGATATATAGGACAAATTATTTTTAAACATCGAAAATCAAATAATTATATATGTTAATATAAAATAAAGTAACGATATGAGTTTGATTAGAGATTATCCAACCTTACATTATTAAATGAAACTATACATCTATAAGTATAAGATAAATTAAAGATTTTTTTTATAATCAGACAATACCTCAAAACCCTCGTTGTAATTATCTCTATATATATTAGAATGTGAACTTTCATCTCACTATTTATCAAAGAGTCATTTTTGATAACTCATTCAATATGAATATATATATATATATATATATATATATATATATAGAGAATTCATATATTTATACGATAAACGATGTATATTATCTCAAAACATCGTATTTAAGAGAGCCGAACAACCACCTTAAAAAGTTAAAATGAATTCCGTGACTATACGTTTTACTGAGACATAACAAATTCTAACAGCAATCGCAGGTTTTGCACATTGGGAATTGTAGGAAAGTAAAATTAAACAGCCAACTATACAATAAATGCAATTTAATAGTTGGCAGGTGAATTAATTAAGTAGTTAAGAATTCCTCAAATATCCATCTGTGCATCACTTCATAAACCCTTGTGTATCTATGTATCTCTCTCTCTCTCTTACGCAGATATATAGATACAGATATAGATACATATATTAGTTTTGATCTTACAGAAGAGAGAGAGAGAGAGAGAGAGATGGAGGAGAAGAAGAAAGGGCCATATTCATGGGGTCAAATGGAGGCACTTAGTGCTTTATGTGACACTCTTTTGCCAGCCATAGATATTAGTAAGCTTGAAGAAGATGATTCAGTTGTTCAGTTCTACCAAACTTCTGCTTCCATGGCTGGAACTCCACTTCCTGTAAGGAATTCATTCTTTTTTCTTCATCTTCATCATTTTATATATGTATATATATATATATATGTAAGTAAAGTTATAATTTGTGTTAAGCGAAATAAATAGATAAATCATTTTTCGTCTTAATTTTAAGCAGTTTTGGGTCTACTAGTTTCATTCTTTTTATTGTGAAAAATATTTAATAAAATGTTTCTCAAAGTATTGATTTGATTCATCATTTGAGAAAAATAATTGTTCGATTTTCTCTATGTAAAAAAATGTTTTTTTTATAAATATTTTTCAGAAAACATGCAAAAAGCAAACATATTTTGCAGACTCAAGTAGAAAAAATAGTTTGTAAAATGAAATGAAACGTACACAAATAATTATACCGAAAATTTAATTTTTAAGAGATCCCTTAGAAATTAGTTATTATTATTCTTAATTTTTTCTTTACGGGTCAAAATCAGTTTCTTGCGCTTAAAACTTTCTTGTACGGTCGAAAACTACGACTATAATTACGTGTTACATCAAAATTCATGTGAACCTAACTTAGTACAGCATAACAGATATGTAAAACTCGTGATTCTCATTTCCTGCCTTAAATATATTCTAATTTTAAATAAAATAAATAAAAAAATGCAATTGCCAATTAATATTTAATTTATTTTTTCAGCTTGCAGTGCTACTAGGAGAAAAAACAAAGCACCCAAAGAGTTACTTAGGTAACATAGCATTATGGTTGCTATCAACATGGATTGGAACTTTTATACTTTGTGGAACAAAAAGTATTTCATCCAATTTCCCATATTTTCAGAGATTTTCAAAAATCCCACTTCATAAAAGGGAACAAATATTATTATCATGGTCTCAAAGCTATTTTTCTCTCTTGAGAATTTTATATGCCGGCATCAAAATCTTCACTCTCCTTGTGTTTTTCACCCAGGTAAAATTTACTCCTTTTTTATTTTATTTTATTTTATGAAATGATTACATTATTACATCGAATGTTAAATTATAAAATATGAAATTGTTTGGTCGGTTAAAGCATAAAGGGTTAGAAGGGCCCTCATAAATGCAGACCCAAATTTTTCTAAGACTGTTGCTACCCATATTAATGCACTTCTCATTGTATTAAAAAAAAAGTGGAGGGGCAACCCCAGTAGAGTTGGTAAGGGTATTTGAACTTGTGGCTTAGGTCACGGGTTCGAATCCTGATGAGGGAATGCCTATTTGCCTTCTCTACTGTGAGCCTGTCAGCTATGGGCAACCTAGGCTGGTTTACCTCTCTTGTGTGGTTTGCAGGCTATTACACAAGAGCGGGGTTTACCCAGTGCGCACCTCACGGTAGCGGCTGCGAGTTTCCCTCGTCATCCAAAAAAAAAAAAAAAGTGGTTGAGAGCGGCTGCGGGTTCCTTTGTCATCAAAAAAAAAAAAAAAAGTGGTCGAGATGTTCTTGTTTGGATCTGATATTATATTTTATTTATGTTTTTATCATGATACGTATATAAAGTTTATATGTTTACAAAGATGATTTAATTAAACACGATGTAGAAAATAGAATCATCATATCTTTATCGTATATTAAATCATCAATTACATATTTTTATCAAATTTAAGCATAGAATTCTATTTAGAGGTCTTAAACACGTGCGCATAATGGTCAATAACTTAACTCATAGATATATTTGATACTATAATAATAGATTACAATTATTTGCATTGTGAATTACAATTTACACCCTTATCTTTAAATTCAACAGGACAAAGACAAACAGTTGGGCAGGTGAGATCAGAAATCATTAATGCCTTGTGATGCTTTTCTAGCTAATTTCATTTCATCTGCCAACTAAATTATTAAAAGAAAGAAAACAGAAAGAAATTTTCAATTTCATAAAATTTGTAGCTAATTTTTGTTTTTGAAGTTTTGCAAAATAGTTTTGAACAACAGTTTTATCAAAACAATTTTGCAGTATAAATAATGTTGAAATCCTGTTTGGTTGACTATTCTGAAAAAAAATAAAAATCGGGAAACTTTGTAAAGGGGAGTGTTTTGATGCGAGGATGAGTGAAATGAGGAGAGAAAAAGAATATATTTTTTCAATGAGGGTTTAAGTGATGTGTGTTTTTTTAGTTTGGAGTGTAAAAGTGTTCTGTAAAACTTAAAAACAGGTAAAACCTGTTTTGCAAAATAGCAAATTTTGGAGTTTTGTTTTTCAAAAACAGAAAGTGAGAACAAGCCAACCAAACGCCTTTTTCATATTTTTGTTTTGCAAAAACAAAAACGCACTTTAAAAACAGTCATCCAAACAGGCCCTAAACATTTTGCATGTTAAATGCTAGTTTAGAGCCTCTATATTCTACGACTTTAGGGAAGAGAAAAAAAGGTTTTTAGTGTTTGGTCATTAAGGAAATTAGTAAGAAAAGAAAGAAAAAAAAAACGAATAGTTTTTTACCACAATACGATGAAAAAAAATTGAAAAAGAAAGCTAGGAGAATGGCAAGGTCTCGTCGTAATCGTTTGTTGTGAGAAGAACACTCCGTACACGGTGGCATTTTCAGATAACGACATGACATAGGGCATGATGGTCCATCAATGAATATTAGAGCACTAGAAATGGGGCCCAAGTTTCATATCATTGATAGTCAAATAAACAGGCCCAACTAAGGTGTATTTTATATGCCAGTTATAATATTTTGGGCCCAAAATTTAATGCCAGCTAATATTTTGATATTATCTAAAGATGATTAATCAAGAAATATTCATCCACATAATCAGTTGTTTGCAAAAATATAATAAAGAGATAATATTATATACTACATGATGTAAAAGTCAAATTAATTTACGTTCATATATATATATATTTACTGTTATTTTGTGTGAGATATGTGTCTTTTACTAGATAGTTGGAGAATAAACAATTATAAGTAGCTATATAAAATGACTAAATTTATTAATAAAATTGTTGAGTTTCATGCTAAAAAGATTCAAATACTGCAATTTTATACAGTGGCATGCTATTTTTACTTAGTCGTCATAATATTACATCCAAGTTATAACATTCTGAAAAAATTATGGAAATCATTCAAGGAGGAATAATCTAACAACAATTTTTGTTCTATTTGCATGTCTAAATTGATCACTCACAGGTGAATGAGAAAAACGAGAACCCATCCTGGAAAGCAATAGGCTACTGCGGGCCGGATCCGACCCTCAAAGCCCAAAAATCCAACCCGAAAAACACAGAAGAAATTGCGAAACAACGACCCGATCGAAACCAAGCAAAAGAAGACTGTCCAAATAATGAAGAGCTTTTTGGACCCTTATACAAAGGCATCATCAACTTAAGCCATTCAAAGGATACATCCCTTAACAAACTACAAAACTTAGGCTTTCACATTTCCGTTCCTCACTCAAAAAACGGGCGAATTAAGGCGTTAAATCCATCGTTCATCGTCAAATGTGACGCAGTGGTAGTCGGTTCGGGCTCGGGTGGTGGTGTTGCAGCTGGGGTTCTTGCAAAAGCTGGCTACAAAGTGCTTGTGTTAGAAAAAGGAAGCTATTTAGCAAGATCCAATCTTTCACTTCTCGAAGGCCAAGCTATCGATCAAATGTACCACGGGAATGGCCTATCGGGGACCGAAAACATGGAGATTTTATTGCTGGCCGGTTCAACCGTCGGTGGAGGGTCAACGATAAACTGGTCAGCCTCGATAAGGACTCCACCGCATGTGATGAAAGAATGGAGCGAAAAGTATAAGCTAGAGCTATTCGAGAGCGAAGCTTACCAAAATGCCCTTGATGTCGTATGCGAAAAGATGGGGGTTCAATCGGAAATCGAAGATGAAGGGTTCAACAACATGGTTTTGAGAAAAGGGTGTGAGAATTTGGGGTACCCGGTCGAAAATATCCCACGAAACGCGTCTTCTGATCACTACTGCGGTTGGTGTTGTCTCGGTTGTAAAGACGGGGCGAAAAAAGGTACCTCGGAGACGTGGCTCGTGGACTTAGTTGACTCGGGTAACGGTGCGATTATCCCCGAATGTGAGGCCGTGAAAGTGATCACGCGGGCCAACAAAAAGAACCGTAAAACGGCCGTTGGGGTTGCTTTTAGCTTCTCTAGTAACGGGGTAAAAGAAATCGCGATTGTGGAGTCTGAAGTGACTGTCGTGGCGTGTGGGGCGATTTGCACGCCCTCGTTGCTAAAACGGAGCGGTTTGAAGAATCGGAATATAGGCCGTAATTTGCATCTCCATCCCGTTGTAATGGCGTGGGGCTATTTCCCCGAGACGCGTTCGTGGCCCGAGGCGGGGAAGAAAAGTTACGAGGGCGGTATAATGACGGCAATGTCGAAAGTTGATATTGACTCGGGTTATGGCGTGATTATTCAAACGCCTATGCTTCATCCCGGGATGTTCTCGGGGCTAATGCCGTGGCGGTCCGGTCTAGATATCAAGAACCGGATGCGCCGGTTCTCGAGAACCGCCCACATATTTGCACTAGCAAGAGATAGAGGGTGTGGTGTTGTGACTTCAGAAAGGGACATAAGTTACAAGTTTGATGATTTGGATGAAGAGAATTTGAGCAAAGGGATAGAGAGGGTATTGAGGATATTGGCGGGGGCGGGGGCGGAGGAAATTGGGACCCACCACAGGGACGGTCGGGTTTTGAACGTGAAACGGGCGGGGCCCGATGAGTTCGAGAGGTTCGTGAGGGACGAGAGTAGGTTGAGGGGGCTGAGGGATTTGGGGACTCCGATATGCTCGGCTCATCAGATGGGGAGCTGCCGGATGGGGGCGGGGCCTGGGGTGTCGGCGGTGGGTCCCACCGGGGAGAGTTGGGAGGTTGAAGGGCTTTATGTTGCTGATTCAAGTGTATTTCCAACTGCATTGGGTGTGAATCCAATGGTTACTATTCAGGCTATTGCTTATTGCATAGCACAGTGTGTTGTTGAAGCTCTAGGCAGGAAAAAATGTTAAGATGTCTTTGTCATATCTTATATATGCAAGATTTGTATTATCAAAATTGAATTATTGTTATGTATCTTTTGCATAGGATGGTATTTGTATACTACAATAGAAGAGTTAAATATGTAATTTCATGAACCTTCAATTCATTTTGGAATGGAAATATTGAATACTGAAAAGTTTTAAATTATTTTTATGATGTTTTGTTTTTGTTCATGCAAGTTGTTTGCAGTAACTTAGTTCTTAATTATTTGAAAAATATTTTAGGGTGACCAATTGATAATACATGGCCTCAAAGCTCATAACACTTAACGCAGTCTCTATTGAAAATATAGACCATTAATTCATTATCTATAAACCATAACCATCTATATATAATTTGCTCTTAAAATGAAATTTGTTCTTAATTTGCAAGTATTTGATACTAATGGGATCAATTTGCCATTTGAATCAATTTCAAGTAGAATGTGGAATAACTTTGTGTTATATTTCCAGTCCAATCAATGTAATTACCAATTTTACAGCATCAATGTAGTTTATGCTTTCCTTCTTCTCTTTTCTTTTTCCTATTCCCGTTATTGTTCCTCTTTAATTCTCTTTATCTTTTGCTTAATTTTTCTTTTCATCATAATTTATTCCAACACGTGGTAATATTATGCATTCTTTCAAGACTCATGCATGGTCTTAAATTTATCCTTAATGCATATGCATGTTTATAACCTGTAATACACGGACACTTCAAAAAATCACAACGTGTCGTGTCGGACACCTAATCGGACACGACACTCGTCCGACATTCTCCGACACCGTGTCCAATATAAAAATAAATTTGTCTGCTTAAATAAAATGAAAATAAAATAAAATATGAACACCGTAATGTATGCAGTTAGAGGGTAAGTCTACTATGTGTGCATTATTTGTAATACTTGATTTATTTCACTTATTTTTTGTGATTTTAAAAACTGAATTATTTATTTTTCTTTCAAACATATATAATTTTACAAATCAAATACAAATTTATAACGTACAATAGTCATTCTTATAGTTTATTTCTCTAACCAGTCATTTAAATTAAAATAAAAAGACTAATTTATATATTTGACGTAAATTAATGAACATATATATATGTATATTAATTTATATATACATATTTTATTAGCAAGTTCGAGGCCGTGTCGTGTCCTAACATTTTTAAAATGCAGTGTCCCATGTCCGTGTCGTGTCGTGTCGTGCACTGTATCTCGTATTCCGTGTCCGTGCATCATAGGTTATAACTAATCATATTAATTAGCACAGTTGAAAATACAGATAAATCAATTCATTTGTTATATTTGAATCTAAAATTTGACTTAAATGTATAATTATTTACTATTTTATCAAAACTATTATAAAAATAAAAAAGAAAAGGAAACAGTAAAAGTGTCAAATTAATTATTCAAAGTGAGGTAAATGTATTCTTCTTTTTCTAAAACTTAATTGCATAAATAATTGTTTTTCCTATAACAAAAGACATTTTTTCTTGAAATTCGAAAATTCTTTCATGAACCGGGACTAATTTTTTACCATACATTTGATTGGGGGTGGGGTGAAAAAACTACACATGGTGCAATGTGTGGTTAGAACAATCCCGGTCCATTAAAGAATTTTCCTACACTGGTCAACAAGCAATGGTTTTGAATGATTCAAATAGAGTCAAATAATTTATCATTCATTAAACGTTTAAAAGTTATGTTTGAACTTGGTTTTGATTATTTTAAGAACGTGAATAATTCAGATATGTATAAATTGAACTCAAATAGTAATATTTATAAACGCTACTAACTGTTTTTAACAAATTGAGTCTAAGTTCGAAACCAAAATTCAAACCTCATTACAGAAAAAATATACTCATACACCAAATTTGTTCAATTTAAATTTAAATAACCAAGTTAAAATAAACTATAACGGCTAACTTGAGGTGGAATGTTGAATAACTTCGTATTATATTTCCAGTCCTATCAACGTAATTACAAATTGTACGGCATCAAGATTCTTATTTAGGTTATGTTTGTTTTTGTTTTTGTTGAGTATTTTGGTGAATTTTTTGGGGGACACGTGCAAATTATGTGAAATTGTGTTTGATTTTATATTGATTGTTAATTTTTGGGTGTATTTATTGGTGAGTTAGTGTTTGTTTTTATTTCTATAAGAAACATAAATTATTGTGACAGTCAAATCAGGTAAGCTTTTGTCTCTTAGTAATTATTAGTGATTGAAAATTATAATATAATATTAAAATTGTAATGATTGTTATATATATTTGTGTAATATAATTTGTTATATATATATTTGTGTATAAAAAAAAGTGGGTCATCAAAGTTTTTAAATTTCATAATTAAAATATACATTTTGGACAAAAAAATTAGGGATTTTTTTGGGGCAAAATTATGAAGGTCAAATACAAGTTTATCAAAATTTTGAGCAAAAACTGACACAAAATGAAATCAAACATAGCCTTAATTTCTCATATTATTTTATTATTAGTTTATGCCTTCCTTCTTCTCTTTTCTTTTCCCTGTTGTTCCCGTACGTTATTGTTCCTCTTTTAATTTTCTCTTTATCTCTTTTCATCATAATTTATTCCAAAACGTGGTAATATTATGCATTTTTCAAGACTCGTGGTCTTAAATTTATCCTTATTAATTAATGCATAGACATGTTTATGACTAGTTCCTTAATGCATAGACATGTTTATAACTAGTCGTATTAATTAGCACATTTGAAAATATAAATAAATAAATTAATCAATTCATTTGTTATATATGAAGCTAAAATTTGGCTGAAACATATGATGTATTTATTATCTTATCAAAACTATTATAAAAATGAAAAGAAAAGGAAACAGTAAAAGTGTCAAATTAATTATTCAAAGTGAGGTAAATGTATTCTTCTTTTTCTTTAAACAAGGTATACTATATTCCCATAATTACGAGCCCTTTTATCACCTATAAATAAGTGATTTTTCTCTTCATTTATTATCAAGCCTAAATTAATAATTTAATTCTCTAATTAGCAAGAAATGAAGAAAAACAATATCATGGTCGCCGATGGTGAAGACATTATCAAAATCACTCGCAATGATTTTCCTTCGGATTTCATCTTTGGAACTGGTTCATCTTCTTATCAGGTTTGTATCAAAATCGGACTATATTTCGTTAAATTTATTTTAAAGAGTTTATAAACTATTGTACTAAAAAATAGTCAAATATATATTTTGTAAGAATGTATAAGCTTAGCGAAATATATTTAGTAAAATATTCCATATATATGTTGGTATATTCAATTTTTCTTTTGTTATATTTATTTTTTTCAGTTTGAAGGTGCTGCTACAACAGGTGGCAAAGGAATTGGTGTCTGGTATAAATTTACCAACGAAACTCCTGGTAATTTTATCTCTTTCAATCTCTCTCTCTCTGTCTATATATCTATCTATCTCTATCTCTATCTCTATCTATATCAATATATATATATATCTTGCATGCGTGCATGCATGCATAAGATTGTAGTGAATAATTGGTTACGTATGGAATTATTACGAGTGACAGGTAGGATTGTTGATGGGTCGAATGGCAATGTTGCTGTTGACATGTACCATAAGTTCAAGGTAATTTAACTTTATATATATATATATTGCATTATTATGTATATACAAATATGTATATATATATATATATTTGATTGCTTTAATTTTCCTGCAGAGTGATATTATAAACATGAAGAAGATGGGTCTTGATTCCTTCAGATTTTCTATTTCATGGCCAAGAATTTTGCCAGGTTGATTAATAGTAACAATGCAGATGATCCATTTTCAATAAACAAAAACTAATTAAATCTATAACTTCTTATTGATATCTTATTTACCGGCTAAAGTAAAGTAATTCTTATTTTTCTGAATTTTTTACATGTTAATTAGGTGGAAGACAATCTGCCCGCGAGGGTATCAACCAAGAAGGAATAGACTACTATAATGAAGTCATTCACACTCTCAAAGACAATGGTTTATCCAAAATCCATAATATTTCAAAATAATTTTATATATCAAAATATTGAAATAATATAATGTAAATACGTACTGATATAATATAATATTTATCGAATCCAGGTCTTGAACCGTTTGTGACTCTTTTTCACTGGGACCTTCCTCAATGCTTACACGATGAGTATAAAGGCTTCTTAAACCCAAGAATCTTGTAAGTCGTACAAAAACACTTGCGCTTATAATCATATAAACTTCAAATATATATTAAAACTGATCGATCGAACAGGGATGATTTTCGTGAATACGCAGAGTTGTGTTTTTGTGTATTTGGTGATCAAGTAAAATATTGGACCACGTTAAACGAGCCATGGACATGGCTATGCTCAATGCGTATTTCCACCTAGTCCTGAACTTCTTCTCGTTAATTTGGACGAGTCTGATCCAGTTTTAGACCGTAATAGCCATATTGCTTATAGAGCCCCGAAGAAAGTACTATCTTCGTATCAAAACGACAATATTGCTAATAATCCCTCAAATGACCAATATATTCCCGTTACTGCTGCATTTTATAACCCCAAAGATACATATACTGCTGCAAAATATATGCTTCTTGCTCATGCCGTAGCTGTTGAGTCATACAGAAATAAATACCAGGTTCTATTATATATTTGACTACTTCATTAATTTCATAATTATAAAACATTCAATTTTTATTCGATAATATCTCAGAAACACCAAGGAGGAAAGATAGGGATAACACTTGTCTCCCATTGGTTCGAGTCGTTAACTGAACTTCAAAAAGACAAAGATGCTGCTGCAAGAGGAGTCGACTTTATGTTGGGATGGTAATTAAACTAATTCACATAATTAATTAGAGGGTTTTCGGCTATATTTATTTTTATACTCTCAAATAACATATAATTTGTTATGAAAAAAAAATCCTATAATATGATTCTTTTGTTGATTTACTATTAGGTTTTTGGAACCTATAATGAAAGGCAAATATCCAGACAGTATGACACAATATGCTGCTAAATATATTGCTGAAATTTCACCTGAAGAATTCGAAAAAATTAAGGGTTCGATCGATTTTCTGGGTTTGAATTATTACACAACGCATTATGCAATTGATGATCCAAATCTTGATGCCATATATGGATACCTCAGAGATCACCATATTAAAACTCCAAGTAACACACTCTCTTGATTTTTATAACTTCATTTTTTTTTTTAATTTTCATAAAATTAACAGTAATAATTAATATTTTTTTCCCCAATATTCTTTTGCAGCAAAGAAGAATGGGGTGCCAATAGGTCCAGTTGTAAGAGCCTCCATTCAATTATTTATACCTTAATAATGCATTATTAATTTACAAATTAATTGATAAATAAATTTTGATTCTAAATTGATGATATATATACATATATATTTTCAGGCTAGTGGTTCGGATTGGTTGTTCATAGTTCCACGAGGAATTAACGAGCTCCTTGAATATGTGAATAACAAATATAATGATGGCACTATTGTTCCGTTTCCACCTATATACATTACTGAAAATGGTAATAATTTCAAATTTACTAACTAAATATCGTATTATTTTTTTGATAAAATTAAGCTAAATTTCGAAAAATTACTTTTGTTTAGGTGTGGATGAATTAAACGATCCGAAGCTAACACCTGCTCAAGCTTGTTTTGACCTCGTCAGGATAGATTATCATCAACGCCATCTTGCAAATATTCTAAAAGCAATGACCACAGTAAAGGACAAGTGAGTTCTTATAAAAAACATATATATGAATTAATTCTAATATACGTGAAATCTAAATATTTGTACATGATCATATTCACTTATAAATGATATTTTCAGGGATGGTAAGATAATAAAGCGTGGTGTGAATGTAAAGGGCTATTTTGCGTGGGCATGGTGTGACATTAATTTCGAATGGGTTGCAGGTTATACGTCTCGATTTGGTTTCTTATATAATTATCTTATGATGCTTATTTATATAGATTTTGTTACTCTATTATGATTATCATAATGAACTTCAACCTAGTAAAATTTACAAATTTATTGTGGAATGCAATAAATATATATGATATCTTGCCAAAAAAATTGTATTATGGATTAAATAAATAGACAACATAAAATATAAAATTCTTGTAATTTACTTAAACATGCAATTATGACAAGATGGCAATATGAGGCAACTTCTTCACTTTGGGAATACAAATGAAATGAAATAAAAATGAACCACGATTTATGATATATATAGTTGGAGGTGGATGTCGGTTGATGTTGTCTATTGTAGTCGTCACTTTGAACTAGGGGTGTAAACGAGCCGAGCTCGAGCCGAGCCCGATGATTTTTCCGGGCTCGAGCTCGAGCTCGGAACTCAATATATGAGCTCGAGCTCGAGCTCGAGCTCGTCGAGCTCGATTTTGAGGGCTCGAGCTCGAGCTCGGTAATAAATAATTTGGCTCGGTTCGGCTCGCGAGCTCGATTCGAACCCAGGCTCACGAGCCTGGGCTCTCGAGCCCGAGCTCACAAATTAAAATGAAAGTTTGGGAAATGCAGAAAACCAGAAGCAAATCACCGCTATTAGATCCCAAATACCAAATATTTAGATTGCAAAGTCACTGTGCATGCCTACCTTTGAAGCAGTGGTGTTCTCGCTAATGGTGAAGCAGTGGAACTGTGGAGTTGAAGAAATGAAATCCTAGGGTTCGCCAATGGTGAAGCAGTGGAATTGTGGAGTTGGGTTCTTCTAATTTGAGAAGAATGGAAGATGAGTGAAGTTGAAGAAATGAAAACCTATGGTTCTTTTAATTTGAGAAGAATGGAAGATGAGGGGAAGATGAGTGAGTGATGTTCGTGAGTTCTAATCCCCAATTCATATGTACTACATTCTTTTTCTTCCAATTATTTTTTTTTTCAATTATTTATTAACTATTAATTAATGAATATTTATTTATTTATTAATATAATTAAAAAAATATAAAATTATCAAAAAGCTCGCGAGCCGGGCTCGCGAGCTTTTTTTGGAGAAGGTTAAGCTCGAGCTCGAGCTCGTTTGACACAAGCCGAGCCGGCTCGGCTCGACTTACACCCCTACTTTGAACCCAAGTTGGCATCTCATAAATAGACCTCAAATATTTTGGTCAGCCATTCTTTACTAAAATAGTCGATAATATCTATCTATACTGTTCTAAAAAGAAAACAATTTTGTTTCATAAGTGGAAGTTATTTTTAGTATTTTTACGCATTTTAACCCTTTGTTGTTTTAGATTGAAAATATAAGTGTAATTTTGAGGGTAAAATAGGAATTTTATGATGAGTAGGTAGTTGTCACATCATTTTTCATTTGTCAAAATATACCATTGGAATTAATACACACAAACAGTAAAAAGTAGTGTTAAATTTGTCATTTGCATATGCAACTTAAAATCCACGTTCTCCACCTACCATTCCACTATTTCAAATCCTCATTTCTCTGGATTCTCAAATCCTCTAAGGGTGTGTTTGGACTGAACATAGATTTCAAATTTATTGACAAATTCATTTATATTCATGTTGCGATGAATTTCAAATTCATTGGCATTCACTTTGAACTATTTTCTCCATAACTACGGTGGATTTCAAATGACTTCATTTTAAGTGTCATTTCAAATCCTTTCTCTAAATCCCTTCCACAAATCCAAATAACTCAATTCAAAGTTCAAACACGATCTCAACAAAATTATAATATTTTTTGAAAATTAATATTATAAAAATAATTATACAGTACCAAAATATAAATGCACCAAAAGAAGTCCAAAGTAGTGAAGTACTCCTCCTTCCAACAAACACTCCAAAACCTTCTTTTTCTCTCCATTACTCCCCCCTCCAGTTCCTCTTTTTTCCATACAAAATACATAAAACCATGGAAACAATAAAGCGATACAGTTCTGCAATCTTCTTCTCAATCATCATCGCCGCCGCCGGCCTCGTCTCCTTCGCCCTGTGCCTTGCCGCTGAATTCAATAAATCAAAGGTACTTTTATTTTATTTATTTATTATTCCCCATAATTTCCCTTCTGTTTTCGCCTCTTTCAATCTTATTAATATGATTCTGTATTTTTTTCCTTCAGAAAAATGATCTCAGATTAGATGGAAAATTGTGTTATTTGCCCGGAAGCTCAGCGTATAAATCTGGAATCGCGGCTTTAATCTGTCTCTCTATCAGTCAGATCATTGGAAGTTTATTCATTTGCTTTAAATTCCGTTTAAGAGAGGTGGGTAGTCGCTGTAAAGTTAGAATGCCTACAGTTCCATGCAGTTTACTCATTCTTTCTTGGTAACTACGTTTTTCTCCTCAAATTCAAGTTTAATAAAATTAGTGATCAATTATATGTAAATATAATTTATTTTCTTTACAAAATACATTGGCTTATAATCAAACTAGGGTTACTGATTCAAAATTCCCTTTTTTTTCCATATAACCTCCATTAAAGTAACAAATTCTCCTTTCTTTTCTTTAAATATTTTTTAAATAAAAAAAAAAACATTACACACTAGCCCCTCTCTTTTTTTTAATTATCAAACCTCCCACTTATAAAATTATATAAACCTCTTTCTGTTAAGGTATTTTTAAAAAAATTATAATTTTACCCCTATAAATTTCCAAATTCTTACAAATAAAATATTTGAAGGGTATATTGATAATTTGAACAAGTGATTTATGTGTAATTTTCCAAAAAAATAACAAACAAAATCCCAGCTGTATAAACAATCATGAAAATCCCAGAAATTCCAAAAAATAACAACTCACTCACCAACCCTCATTATTTAATCTTTTTTGTTGTTATCTCCTACTTGCTATTCAATGCCATTTCAATCAATAATTCAAAATTTTGTAGAAAAAAAATTATTCTTTTCAAAATCCCTAGTTACAAAGAATCTTCTAACATGAACAGCTAGACCTATACTTTTGTGATTTCTCAAGACAATAATAAATGGCATTTGACAAATTTAAGAATATATATATATATATGTACTATAATTTGACAATTTTAATGTGTACTAGAACAGGATCAGCTTTGGACTTGCTGTTGTTTTAATAAGTGGAGCCACCAGCATGAGCCTAGGTCAACCATTTGGGCAAGGATGGTTAGATGGAGAGTGCTATTTAGTTAAAGATGGAGTCTACATTGGCTCGGCCGTGCTAGGGTTGTTAGCCCTCGGCTCGACCCTCGGTTCATATGCTATTTCGGTTAGACGAACCCAATTCGAGGAAAATAGGAAGGTTCATGCACAAGTTGACGATAAATAATCAGTCATTTAGATACTGAGATTGATGAAATTGTAAAAGTAAAGGTTTAATGTGTTTTTTAGCAAGCAATAGCAAAGAAAATCATATTATACTTGAATATGTATTACAATAGATGATATGTATATAGCTTCTAACAAATTCGAATTTTTTATTCCAAAATATTATGTATATATATATATATATATTGAGTGTTTAGGGATCCAATACTTTGGCTTTGGCTTTCTACCGATTATCATAATAATTTTACTCAAATAATTAAAATATGAAAGTAAAACAAAATAATGCCATAAATTTAAAAACATTGTCTTATATGACGACATGATTAGTGTACTTCTGTTCCAAAATCTCACTTATACAGTAATCAAATAAGCATATATATCCAAATACTTTCCTGAATTCATGTTGTTACACACCAGTTTAAGCATGTTTATGTTAATTTAGTATTTAATTCGTGTATCAAATAAATATTACATTTTCTATTAAATCAAAATAATTAAGTAAATTATTTTGTTACACATTGCAAATAATTGTTTTTATATATAAAGATTTGAAATTAGAAGATCCTAAAAAACATTTTGGATTTCATTTAGAGTTTCCTAACTGAATCGGAAAAGATCAAGGAGAATCTAGAAAAATTCAAAATTCAAAATTTATAATGGGCTGAATTATAACCAAAACAAACCTAGTATTTGAATGGGGTAAGTTTTCTAGTCTAATAAACATCTTTTATTTCATCTTCTATTCTTTTGTGTGTGATCAATCAATTTTTTATTTCAATCTTTTTCAGTATTATTGATCATCATCAAGAACAATATCGATTATGGATCATAAAACCCAAGTAAGTATCTCTGGCATTATGAATATCCCCACAGATATGTTGTTCGAAATCTTCTTGAAATTGCCAATACGTGATATAATCCGCTGCAAATTTGTCTGCAAATCATGGTTAAAACTCCTCGTATCTACAGATTCATGTTTCGTGAATGTCTATAAGAAAAATCCTCTTTACACAACCCTACTATTTTGGGAGCCCAATTTTCGCAATTTCTCGACGAGTTTGTTCTTGCTCGAATCTTCATCTTGTGAAAAAGGTGAGAAAAATTGCATCATAACCCATTTTCAACCAAGAATACCTTTGAATTCAAATTCTCAACTATGGTTTGTGGGTTCATCGAATGGCTTAATCTGTTTTTCTGAGCGAAAACATAATCATCGGTTCAAAATTGACACAGTTCACATTTGGAACCCAATCGCCGGCGAGCGTGTCGCAGTTATACAGAGTAATTTACCCAATAATTGGTTCTCAAGGTTCACACACTACGTGTTTGGTTTTATTCCCTCAACAAACACCTTTAAGGTCTTGAAAATCGGGTTTAGATTTCCAAGTGCTGAGATTTTCACTGTTGGTGTTGATGATAGATGGAGACGTTTGAATGAAGAATGGGTTCCAAATTATTACTGTAAAAGGGTTACGTTTAATGGGGTTTTGCACTGGTTTAAGATAGGATGTTTACGTACATTCGATATCGGGAAAGAGAAAGTCGGTCCGGTTATGAAACCGCCCCCTTTGGATCCCGGGCGGGCGAATTTAGCTGTGTTGAACGATCGTCTTTGTCTCGTTTGCAAATCGACTCGAGCTCAAATCACGATATGGACAATGAACGAGTATGGAGTCGACTCATCTTGGACGAAGGACGTTACATTGAAATTTTGGATTCCTTATTATTCGCGCATGGATATGCTTTTTGTCGTTGCAAGATTACCAAACGGAGTCGTATTTCTCAGAGATTATTACAATAATTGTCTCATCAATTGTGATCCCAGCACACAGAGAAGTTCTTATATTAAGTTACCTGATGTTGAGACAACTCATAGGAATTGGAGATCATTCGAAACTTTTGTGCCAAATGCTACTTCACTTGGGGAGGTTATTGGATGAATGCCAAGTAGTAGTAGTAGTATGCATCTTACTTGGATGAATTTGGGGTACCCCGTTGAAAATATCCCACGAAACGCGTCTTCTGATCACTACTGCGGTTGGTGTTGTCTCGGTTGTAAAGACGGGGCGAAAAAGGGTACCTCAGAGACGTGGCTCGTGGACTTAGTTGATTCAGGTAACGGTGCGATTATCCCCGAATGTGAAGCCGTGAAAGTGATCACGCGGGCCAAAAACAAACGTAAAACGGCCGTTGGGGTTGCTTTTAGTTTCTCGAATCGCAGGGTTAAAGAAATCGCGATTGTGGAGTCAAAAGTGACGGTCGTGGCTTGTGGGGCGATTTGCACGCCCTCGTTGCTAAAACGGAGCGGTTTGAAGAATCGGAATATAGGCCGTAATTTGCATCTACATCCCGTCGTAATGGCGTGGGGCTATTTTCCCGAGACATGTTCGTGGCCCGAGGCGGATAAGAAAAGCTACGAGGGCGGTATAATGACGGCAATGTCGAAAGTTGATGTTGACTCGGGTTATGGCGTGATTATTCAAACGCCTATGCTTCATCCCGGTATGTTCTCGGGGCTAATGCCGTGGCGGTCCGGTCTAGATATCAAGAACCGGATGCGCCGGTTCTCGAGAACCGCCCACATATTTGCACTAGCAAGGGATAGAGGCTCAGGTGTGGTGGCTTCAGAAAGAGACATAAGTTACAAGTTTGATGAAGAGAATTTGAGCAAAGGGATAGCGAGGGTTTTGACGGTATTGGCGGGGGCTGGGGCGGAGGAAATCGGGATCCACCACAGGGACGGTCAGGTTTTGAACGTGAAACGGGCGGGGCCCGATGAGCTCGAGAGGTTCGTGAAAGAGGAGAGTAGGGCATTTTGTCATATCCTATGCATTAGGGCATGCAGATTAATGCAAGATTTGTATTAACAAAATTGAATTGTTGTTGCGTTAATGTACTAGTATGTATGTATCTTTTGCATAGGATGGTATTTGTATACTACAATAGAAGAGTTAAATATGTAATTTCATGGACCTTCAATTCATTTTGAATGGAAATATTGAATACTGAAAAGTTTTAAATAATTTTTATGATGTTTTGTCTGTAATTTAGTTCACCATAGACTGCAGATAATACATGGCCTCAAAGCTCATAAAAATGCAGTTTCTATTGAAAATATATATAGATCATTATCTATAAACCATGACCATCTACATAATTTGCTCTTAGAAAAACCCTAATGAGACCCCTCAACATTTTGATTACTTATGAGTTATGACCAAAAGTGAGAAAATAAAAGTGTGAAACCAAAAAATGTACATAGCAACAGTTATGGGACGAAAAACGAATTTTTCAGAATTGATAAGTTATAATGAAATTTGTTCTTAGTTTGCAAGTATTTGATACTAATGGGACCAATTTGTCATTTGAAGAAATTTCAAGTAGAATGTGGAATAAATTTGTGTTACATTTCGAGTCCTATCAATGTAACTACCAATTATTTTGAAAAATTAATTACTTTGTTTAGGTGTGGATGAAATAAACAATCCGAAGCTAACAGCTTCACCTCCCCGTCAGGACAAAGTATCATCAAGACCATCTTGCGAATGTTCTAAAAGCAATGTCCGAGTAAGTTCTTATTACAACATATATATGAATTAATTCTAATACGTGAAATCTAAATATTTTTACTTATAATTTGGTGATGATGATTTCAGGGATGGTGTGAACGTAAAGGGTTATTTTGCATGGTCGTGGTGTGACAATTTCGAATGGGCTGCAGGTTATGAGTCTCGATTTGATTTCATGTATGTCGACTATAAGAATCATCTCGTACGTGAGATACCCTAAAGATTCTGCTTTGTGGTTTGCTAAATTTCTTAAGAAGAATCCTAATCCAACACTTGATGAGGCCAAGAAGAAGTTGACAGCAATGAAACAGTAAACTCAATGGTGTTATACAAATTGAAATTATGTGACAATGTGTAATGAATGTATCAATTTGATTGTTTGTGTGTGGTTTTTATTCAAATAATGGAGCCATATATATATATATATATGTATGTGTGCTCCTCTAGTGTGGTACTCTTGAATGTCGTAAGGTGTGGTGTGACCTATAATTATATTGAATAAAAGTTTTTTTTTTTATAGTTATCTTATGATGCTTATTTATGTATATATTTGTTACTCTATTATGATTATCATAATGAACTTCAACTTGGTAAAATTTACAAATGTATTATGGAATGCAATAATATATATGATATCTTGGCAAAAAAAAAAGAAATTGTATTATGGATTAAATATATAGAACATAAAATATGAAGTTCTTGTAATTTACTTAAAATATGCAATTATGACAAGATGGCAATATGAGGCAACTTCTTCACTTTGGTAATGTGAATTTTGGGTTATTATGTTGTGAAAATAATAATAAGGTAAAGACATTTATTACTTTTCTTAAAGTGTTTTAAGTTTTTTGTTCATTATTGTTTAACCTAAGAACATTGATTTTTTATTAACTTTCCAAGTCAAGTCCATTTTTTATAGACCAAATTGGGTTCATATATCTTTCTAAAGAATATATATATATTATACATATAAAATTTCACCATTAACATGACAAATTGGTATCATATCAATATCATCCTAGAATTTATCTGCAAATATTCAATCAGATTGACAAAAGAAGTCCAAGTATTTGTCCTTCCAACAAACTAATGAAATAAATGCTTCCAAAAAAAAAAAAAAAAAAAAGGCTCAACAAACACTCCAAAACCTTCTTTCCTTTTAGTAAACTCCAATCCTCCTTTTTCTCTCCATTAGTCCCCCCTCCAGTTCCTCTTTTTTCCATACAAAAATCATAAAACCATGGAAACAATAAAGCGATACAGTTCTGCAATCTTCTTCTCTATCATCATCGCCGCCGCCGGCCTCGTCTCCTTCGCCCTGTGCCTTGCCGCTGAATTCAATAAATCAAAAGTACTTAATTTTATATTATTTATTTCCCAATAATTCTCTTCTGATTTTTGCCTCTTGCAATCGTATTATTGTAATTCATTTTTATTTTTTTGGTTCAGAAAAATGATCTCAGATTAGATGGAAAATTGTGTTATTTGCCTGGAAGCTCAGCATTTAAATTAGGGATCGCCGCTTTAATCTGTCTTTCTATCAGTCAGATCATTGGAAGTTTATTCATTTGCACAAAATTCCGTTCAACAGAGCTGGGTAGTCGCTGTAAAGTTAGAATGCCTACAGTTCCATGCAGTTTACTCATTCTTTCTTGGTGAGTACATTTTTCTCGTCAAATTCAAGTATATTCGACAAATTAATAAAATTAGTGATCAATTATACGTAATTATAATTTATTTTCTTTACAAAATACATTTGCTTATAATCAAATCGGGTCTGAATTAAGATTCCCTTTTTTCCTATAACCTCCATTAAAGTAACAAATTCTCCTTTCTGTTAAGGTATGTTTATCATTATTTTTTGTTTATTTAAAAAAAATTATAATTTTACTCCTATATTTTTCCAAATTCTTACAAATAAACCATTTGATAGGTATATTGATAATTTGAACAAGTAGGTTTTTTCTAATACTATACAATAAGTGAGGGATGAGGGAAATTTATGTGTAAATTTTCCGAAAAAAAATAACAAATAAAATCCCAGCTGTATAAACAATCATGAAATTCCAAAAAATAACAACCCACTCACCAACCCTCTTACCAAACGTTATTAAATCCTTTTTGTTGTTATCTCCTAGTTGCTATTCAATAATTCAAAATTTTGTACAAAAATCTGTTCTTTCAAAATCCCTAGTCACAAAGAATCTTCTAACATGGACAGCTAGACATATATATAATAAATGGTATTTGACAATTTTAAGAATACATATATATATATATGTACTATAATTTGACAAATTTTAATGTGTACTAGAACAGGATCAGCTTTGGACTTGCTGTTGTTTTAATAAGTGGAGCCACCAGCATGAGCCTAAGTCAACCCTTTGGGCAAGGATGGTTAGATGGAGAGTGCTACTTAGTTAAAGATGGAGTCTACATTGGCTCGGCCGTGTTAGGTTTGCTAGCCCTCGGCTCGACCCTTGGCTCATACGCTATTTCGGTTAGACGAACCCAAGCCGAGGAAAATAGAAAGGTTCATGCACAAGTTGACGACAAATAATCAGATATGAGATTGAATAAGTAGATATTTCATATTTTTTGTAGCAAGCAATAGCAAAAATATTCATATTATAGTTCAATATTGCAATAGATAGATGTATATAACAAATTCAAATCTTTTATTTCAAAATAGTATATGATATTTCATTTCATAGCATTCTTGCACATAAGTTTACATTGAGTGTTTGGCTTTGGCTTTCTCATGATGTACCAATTTTCATAATAATTTTATTCAAATAATTAAAATATGAAAACAAAACAAAATAAGGCCATAAACTTTTAAAAAAATTGTCTTAAATATTTTGCGATTAAATTTAGAGTTCCCTAATTGAATCGGAAGAGATCAATGAAAATTGAGAATCAAGAAAATTCCAAAATGGAAAATTCAAGAAAAAATAAAGAAAAGAAGGGGCGAAGGAAGAAGGATACGATATTGAAAAAGCTTTCTCATAAATGTCTTTTATTATTATAATTAGAATTGTAATAATATTATAAATATGGTAGTCAAAGTTAAATATTAGTCCATGGGAAACAAACCGTATATATAGCTTGGCCCAACCAAAACAAACCTATTTAAGTGTGATGCGGTCTGAATCCGCATCGTCGATGTTTAGATTTTGGGCTGCACTCGAGTAATTCGAGCTGCCTACGTACCTACTTCAGTAGGATCAAGCCTCTTCGTAGTTCGAAATAATTCAGAGAAATTAGGATAATTCTCCAAATGATCAGAACCTGATTAATGAATTAACTGAAGTCGTATTTATAGCTGTCAGATTGCTTGACGGGCCGGACTTATGGGGTACCACGCCAAAACCCTAGCCCGTGAGGTTGGGTCCATTATGGGCCGTAGCCCATTAGACCTGGGATCCTGGGCCAGGCCCATCATATGCCCCCTAACTCTCGGTATCCTCCTCGAGATGGGGAGATCGAGAGTTATCATCTTTAAACCCGTGAGTTCACACTGTAAAAGTCCAAGCTTCTATGAGTCTCAACTTGAAGGCTTGCTCAAACATGGCCCATGAAAAATCTTGTCTCAATAATAGCCTATGCCAAAGCCCACGAGCCCATAACAACTTCAAGCTTCCAAGGAAAAGTCTCCTCCATGACGAGCTCGAGTAAGTTCTTCCTTCTTCTTTCTTTCTTTTTTTTTTTTTTTTTGACGTATGGTGGCATGCCCACGGGACGCGCGCCCCACGGGATGCTCGTCCTATGGGCGTGCGCCCCGCCGGCGTGCGTCTCAGGGTTGCGCACCTTAGGGTGAATGCCCGGGAGCATCCTCCGAGAACCCGCTTGGGGCGATACTGGAATGCCTTGGCTTCTTAATGTCACAACTTTGTTCTATGCCCCCCATGTCGAAGGCTTTAGGCGCGCTTTAGGCCTGAACGTTGTTGTCGAGGTATGGTGAGCTTCTCATGATGGTGAGTCTCGACCCTCTATAGGTGGGTTGGACCTTCAACTTGTTACGGAGGGGCTCTCGCACTTGGGAGTCTTGGGTTAGTCGGGGTAACCTCAGCCTAGAGTCTAGTTTAAGTTGGGGGAGCACTCACGCTTGGGAGGCTCAGATTAAGTATTGACAAAGGGAGCTCTCACTTGAGAGGCTCGAGCCTTGGTGTCGCCCGTGTTGGAAGGTTTGGTGAGAGGAGCTCTCACCCTTGGGGGCCTCAAGTCTCAAGTGGTAGGCGCCCACTTGGGGCGCGCCCGTGTTGGGTGCGACGACGTCTTTCTACCTCGGTTATTATTATTAATTTTTATTTTTGGTTCATGTCTCCGTCATATGTCCTATGCCCCCCTGTCGAAGATATTGGGCTTGAACGATACTGTTGAGGCACAGTGGGTTCGACACTTAGGGCGACGTCAAAGTTTATATATAGTGGGGCTTCCGACTTTGGGAACCTCCAACTTCACAAGTGCTCGAGGGTCCAACTTCACAAGTGCTCGAGGGTCCAAATTCACAAATGCTCGAGGGGGGTTACCTAGGGGTGACCTCAGCCAAGAGTCTAAGTTTAGTTGAGGGGAGCTCTCCGACTGGGGAGCCTCAAATCTCAAGCGGCAAGGGCTTCCTCGGTTCTGAGGCCGGGAAGAAGGCCCTTAGAGATGCCATCGAGGCGAATGAGAAGGCTCAGGGGCACATGACGCCGACTGTTCGCCGGAGCCGGAAGTTCCTTTGGACCATCAAGCGCTACCCTGGGATGACTTCACTTGGGTGTATCCCAGCGTGCGAGATGATAATGGATCCCGAGCCAGTCCCAGTGGCCTTGGTGGCGACTCGGAGGAGAGTTAGATAGCGACGTAGGGTCTGTTTAGTTTTAGTCACTCCGTGTTGTCTTCGTAAGACTCGTTTGATTTGCCGTTGATCTTTGTTTAGTTTAGTTCATCTCGACTTTATTTTTCTCGTGGTGACATTATGTTTAAGTAAGTTGAGTCCTTATGTTTGAGTAAGCCGTGTCCCTTGCCCTTGTGCCCCCCTTGTCGAAGCCCACAGGCTAAGACGACATAGAGCGAGCATGATGGGTTTGACGCATAGGAATAGCGATGCATAAAGGCCGGGGGGCGATGAGCCTCGTCCGCTAGGGGGGCTATGAGCCTCAGCCTCTAGGGATTAAGTAGTGGTGGGGCGATGAGCCTCGTCCGCTAGGGGGGGCGATGAGCCTCGTCCGCTAGGGAGGGGGGCGATGAGCCTCAGCCTCTAGGGATTAAGTAGTGGTGGGGCGATGAGCCTCGTCCGCTAGGGGGGGGCGATGAGCCTTGTCCGCTAGGGGGCGATGAGCCTCAGCCTCTAGGGATTAAATAGTGGTGGGGCGATGAGCCTCGTCCGCTAGGGGGGCGATGAGCCTCGTCCGCTAGGGGGGCGATGAGCCTCAGCCTCTAGGGATTAAGTAGTGGTGGGGCGATGAGCCTCGTCCGCTAGGGGGGGCGATGAGCCTCAGCCTCTAGGGATTAAGTAGTGGTGGGGCGATGAGCCTCGTCCGCTAGGGGTGGCGATGAGCCTCGTCCGCTAGGGGGGGCGATGAGCCTCAGCCTCTAGGGATTAAATAGTGGTGGGGCGATGAGCCTCGTCCGCCAGGGGGGCGATGAGCCTCAGCCTCTAGGGATTAAGTAGTGGTGGGGCGATGAGCCTCGTCCTCTAGGCTGGGCAGTGAGCCTCAGCCTCTAGGGGGATTGCACGATTATTTGTGATTCAGCTTCCATCTCTTCTCGTTTTTTATTGTACTGAAGTCCATGGGTCTTATAGTAATCATGCTAACTTCACTCAACCTCCCCTACAAAAGGCTCACTGGGAGAATCCCCAGTCGGTTCGAAAATGCAGTTTTTGAAATCAGCTTTTTGAGAAATCCCGGGCTTTGTTCTAATAGTCCGTCGTTATTAGGCCTCGAAAGTTGCCATCTTGTTCAAAATAGAAAGCCCGACAAATTTTCATCTAAATTATTGCTTCAGTCTCAAGTATAGCATCAGTAACCAACATATATATATTAGAACAAGAACAAAATATTTTCGTGGATGAAAAATCAATATTGAATCAAGTGAAAATATTGAAAGTTTGATCGACACAACTTAGGTGTAAAATCACGTGAAACAATATCACTAGTACCATGTTCACTTAATGATTCCACTTGTGGTCATACGAGATATGTCAGTGCTAATGGGCCAGGGCCCAACTCATAATTTGATCTCAGCTTTTGTGCTTAGGAATTGGACATGGCCCATTTAGCTTTTATGGTCCACGCTGTGGGTGGGTTTGGAGTCCAAGTCCGGGTATGGACTTTACCCACCAAATGTGGATATATTTGGAGGAATATTGAGTTTAGATCTTTCGATCCAATAAAAGGTAACAAAATCGAGGCTAGTAAATTATAAAATACCTAATTTATAAAATTCTAAGTTGGTCAATAATGAGAGCCTAACACAATGTCTGCTGTAGCGGGTTTGTTTGGAATATACATCAACAATATCATTGGAAATAAAATCGTGATATAGGCCACATGTATTCAGAATAACAGTATTTCATAAGCTACAAAAAAAATTGAGATTAGGGGATATACCTCCGTAATCAGTAGAAAACTCACGTCTTAATCTCAAATTCCCACAGACGGCGCCAAAATGATGCGGTCTGAATCCGCATCGTCGATGTTTAGATTTTGGGCTGCACTCGAGTAATTCGAGCTGCCTACGTACCTACTTCAGTAGGATCAAGCCTCTTCGTAGTTCGAAATAATTCAGAGAAATTAGGATAATTCTCCAAATGATCAGAACCTGATTAATGAATTAACTGAAGTCGTATTTATAGCTGTCAGATTGCTTGACGGGCCGGACTTATGGGGTACCACGCCAAAACCCTAGCCCGTGAGGTTGGGTCCATTATGGGCCGTAGCCCATTAGACCTGGGATCCTGGGCCAGGCCCATCAAAGTGGTACTTGACTGAGGTAAGAGTTCAACTCTAACAAACATCCTTTATTTCATCTTCTATTGTTTCTTGATCAATCTTTTTTAATTTCATCTTCTATTGGACTTATTGAACAGTACCTCGAGAGTACATAGTACGATCTGACAGTACGTTCCCACTACTCTATAAACCGAGTTAAGAACCTCGTATATGACCTTAACCTTAATATTGAACTACGTTTAGACTTGACCCTAATAGAAAGGTACGTAGGTAGCTCAGTACGTCTGAGTGCAGTCTATATCCACTTTACGATCCTAGTAGGTCTTATTCGAGCCTCGACTTGATTTGGCCCGTAAGCTATTTACGAGTTACATCAGGTATCATGCAAAAATATATTCATCGGTTTAGAGTTGACACAATTCACATTTGAAACCCAATCACCGGAGAACGTGTTGCAGTTATACAGAGTAACTTACCCACCACTGGGCTCTCATGTTTCACAGACTACATGTTTGGTTTTAGTCCATCTACTAACACCTTTAAGGTGGTCAAAATCGGGTTTCAATTTCCATTTGTCCAGATTTTCACAGTTGGTGTTGATGATAGATGGAGATCTCCGAAAGAAGAATCTATTCCAAACTGGAAACTTTATTGTCGAAGGATTACGTTTAATGGCGCTTTTCACTGGATCAACAGACGAAATTTCGAGTTGATGATATGTACATTCGATATTGGGAAAGAGAAAGCGGGCCCGGTTATGAAGCCGCCCGCCTTTTTGGAGTATAATGGGCGGACGTATTTAGCTGAGTTAAACAATCGTTTATGTCTCATTAGCAAATCTATTCGATCTGAAATCACGATATGGACAATAAACGAGTATGGAGTTGACTCATCTTGGACTGAGGATGTTATATTGAGATCTTGGTTTCCTAGTAGTTATTCGCGCATAGATATTCTTTTTGTCGTTGCAAGATTGCCAAATGGAGTCGTATTTCTTAGAGACTATGAGAATAATTGTATCGTCAGTTGTGATACCAGCAAACAGATAACGTCTTGTATTAAGTTACCTGATGTTGAGAGAATTGAAAAGGATTGGAGATGCTTCGAGACTTTTGTTCCGAATGCGTTATCGCTTCGCGAGCTTATTCGATGAATGACCGAGTCGTAATAGTATCCATATTACTTGTTTTTTTAAGGTTTCTTCTTACTAATTATGTTTTATTTGGATTAATTCTAGTTTAATAGATTTTTTTTTTGTCGAGTTTGGATTTTTTTTCTTCAAGAAATTAATACTTTATGTAAAGTGTTAGAATGATGTGATGGGCGTAATATTTGTTTATGCTTTTGATAAAATTAGGCTCAACGGGTGGGTATTGCCCAGACCCATTCAATAAAAAACGGACCCAACCCAGACCCGATGACACTAGGTAGTTACAGTCCGGTTCGATTATAATTTTTACCCGCGTATATTTTACTCAGAAAATACTTGAATATTACCCAAAAATTTACTTGAATATGACTCGTTGAAAATAACCCATGGGTCTATACCCGTATGATACCCGTGGGCATTTACCTAATGCGAACCCGACCTAAAATGTACCACGGCCCGCTGAGTCTAACTTTTTTTGGACTCGGATTTCATGGGTCCGATTTTTATCCGAGTATTTCTCGGCCATTGACACCTCTTAAATGAAATTGTGTCAAATTAATATTCATCATATATTTATGGGCTTTAGACACAGTAATGGGATGAAAATTGAAACAAATAAATATGTAAGTACCAAAAGTGCAAATTTACCTAATTTAGAGACAGTAACAAGAAAATGGTGATGCTATTCGAAGCGATAGGTACTTCCAAGCGCTCTCTCTAGATCCTCACCATTTCGATTCCCCTAAATCTGTAAATCCTAAACCTAATCGACGAATTCAGGCCATCGGTCCGAAATCAGTTCATTTGGGCCGAGATTGATCTGAAACTCTGCAATTAAACATGGAGCAGCTGAAAACAATCGGTCGAGAGCTCGCAATGGGGTCTCAAGCCGGCTTCGGTCAGTCCCTTATCGAATCGATCGGCGAGAAGCGATCCAAAGCTGAAGAGGATCGCATTATAATGCGAGAAATTGAGACGCTTAAAGCTCGATTTTCGAATCCTAATACTCCTAAATTTAAGCTGAAAGAGTACTTAATTCCAAAAGAAGGGGGGCGAAGGAAGGAGGATACGTTATTGAAAAAGCTTTCCCATAATTGTCTTTTATTTATTATAATTAGAATTATAATAATATTATAAATAAGTTAGTAAAAGTTAAATATATTAGTCAAAAAAACAAACCGTATATAATATAGCTTGGCCCAAATTATAATGGGCTGAACCATAACCAAAATAAACCTATTTAAGTAGTACTTGAGTGGTATAAGAGTTATACTCTAATACAAATTCTTCATTCCATCTTCTATTCTTTTTTAATCAATCAATTTTTTTTGTTTCAATCTATTCTAGTATTATATACATTGAATTGTATTTTGTTGATCATCAAGAACAAAATCTATTATGGATCATAAAACCCAAGTAAGTATCTTTGGTATTATGAATATTCCTACGGATATTTTATTCGAAATCTTCTTGAAATTGCCGATACGTGCTATCATCCGCTGTAAATTTGTCTGCAAATCATGGTTAAAACTCGTCGTATCTAAGAACTCATGTTTCGCGAATGTCTATAAGAGAAATCCTCTTTACACAACCCTATTGTTTTGGGAGCCCAATTTTCGCAATTTTTCAACGGGTTTGTTTTTGCTCGAAACTTATTATGAAAAAAAAGTTGAGAAATATTGCATTATGACCCATTTTCAACCAAGAATACCTTTGGATGCAAACTCTAAACTATGGCTTGTAGGTTCATCGAATGGCTTAATATGTTTTTGTGAGCGAAAATATATTGAATGGTTCAAAGTTGACACAATTCACATTTGGAACCCAATCACCGGAGAGCTTGTTGCACTTGTACATGGTATTTTACCCAACACTTGGGTCTCAAGGTTCACATACTACATATTTGGTTTTTGTCCATCTACTAATAACTTTAAGGTCTTGAAAATTGAGTGTAAATCTCCATTTGTTGAGATTTTTACTATCGGTGTTGATGATAGATGGAGATGTTTGAAAGAAAAATGGGTTCCAGATTATTATTGTCAAGGGGTTACATTTAATGGATCTAAGGAAATTTTGACATAAATACATTTGATATTGGGAAATTTTTACCTGATGTTGGGAGAACTCTGAGGAATGGGAGATCATTGGAGACTTTTGTTCCAAATGCTTCATCACTTCGAGAGCTTATTGGATGAATATCAAGTCGTAGTAGTATCCATATTACTTGTTTTATCATTATCTAATTCTATTTTCTTTGGATTAATCGTAGTGTAATAGATATTTTTTATTGTCGAATTTGAATTTTTTTATTCAAGAAATACATTGTATAAAGTGTTGGAATGATGTGATGAGCGTATAATGTTTGTTTATACTTTTGATAAAATGTGTCAAATTAATAGCATCATACATTTATGGGCTTTAGACACAATAATGAGATGAAATTAATGGGATTAAAATTAAAACAAATCAATATATAAGGACCGAAAGTGCAATTTCACCTAATTTAGCCACAGTAGCAAGAAAATGGTGATGCTATTCGCAGCGATAGTTGTACTCCCAAGCTCACTCTCTAGATCTTCACCGTTTGGATTTCCCTAAATCTATCTGTAAATCCTAAACCTAATCGATTTCCCTTACGGATTAACACAATCGGTCCGAATTCAGTTGATTTGGGCCTATATTGATCTGAAATTCTGCAAACTTAACGAAATTAAACATGGAGCAGCTGAAAACAATCGGTCGAGAGCTCGCAATGGGGTCTCAAGGCGGCTTCGGTCAGTCCAAAGAGTTTCTAGACCTTATCAAATCGATCGGGGAGACGCGATCCAAAGCTGAAGAGGATCGCATTATAGTGCGAGAAATTGAGACGCTTAAAGCTCGATTTTCGAGTCCTAATACCCCAAAATTTAAGCTGAAAGAGTACTTAATTCGCCTCCTCTATGTGGAGATGCTCGGACATGACGCGTCATTTGGATATATTCATGCTGTGAAAATGACGCACGATGAGAATCTGCAGTTGAAGAGAACTGGATATTTGGCGGTGACTTTGTTTTTGAATGAGGATCATGATTTGATTATTTTGATCGTGAATACGATACAGAAGGACTTGAAGAGCGATAATTTCTTGGTGGTTTGTGCGGCGTTGAATGCCGCGTGTAGGTTGATTAATGAGGAGACGATTCCTGCGGTATTGCCGCAGGTGGTTGAGTTGTTGGGGCATCAAAAGGAGGCTGTGAGGAAGAAGGCGGTGATGGCGCTTCACCGGTTTTATCAGAGGGCTCCGGGTTCGGTTTCCCATCTGATTTCGAATTTCCGCAAGGTTTGCATTCTTTAATTGTAGATGAATATTTGTCTGTATTTGAGTTCACTTTAGTGAATTTGTTTGAATTTCTTGTTCATCAGTTCTGAATGTGATGGTAGTTGTAGGATATGATGGTCATTGGAGCCTTTGGTAATTTAACAATTGAAGTATTAGGATTAGTAGATTTGTCCGTGTTAAAGGGGGGAGTTGAGTAGTGGTTTTGATGTGTCTATCATAACATGGGGTAAGACTATGATGACACACGCTTGTACACAGTTCTATTTCTGGACATGTATCCAAATAAATGGGGAAAGATCTTGGTGTTCTCATTGTGGACCTTGACTTGATAATGGTAAATCGTGATGTTAGACATGTTATTTATGTAAAATGAAGTAGTCTCTGCTGAAACGATTAAACATGGTATTTTGAGAATGTGTCACTAAATGGAAGTATTGTTTTTCACTTATTCTCCGCATAGTTAGATGTAATGGAACTAATACAGAGAATATAGAGAGTTGGATTTAGAGGAAGTTCTGAATGTATGGAACCAGAGAATATGTGATGACTTATTGCACCTAGCAGCTTATAAGTTATAATAACTTCACCATTTACATGAAATACGGAGTTGTAACTTGAGTGCAGTCTTAGGTTACTTACAAGTGGTTTAGGATTTCGCACGGTGGATATAACGGGTACTTTTGTATTTGTTTATGATCTACTTGTAAATTGCTTATCAGTACATAATAATTCTGGATCTTTTATATTTCTAATAATGAGAGACATAATACCATGAAGTAATTTATGACAGAATTGAAGGTACTTGTTTGAATCTCATGTGAATTGTAAGAGGGATGTTTAGATGAGTATAATTCTTGGGTTATCATCTCTTTTGACTTTATGAGCACAAGGAAGTAAAAAGTCTTGGAATCCGGAACTAATAATTTATTTCTTCTTAACGAATAATCTTCTTGCAGAGACTCTGTGATAATGATCCTGGTGTTATGGGCGCGACACTTTGTCCTCTTTTTGATCTTATTACTATTGATGTAGATTCGTACAAAGATCTGGTGGTAAGTTTTGTAAACATTCTTAAGCAAGTAGCTGAACGGAGACTACCAAAGAGTTATGATTATCATCAGATGCCTGCTCCATTCATTCAGGTATGCCTGAGTTTTTCCCTTCCCTTATATTTAATCCGGAAAATATGGCATAGTACATATGAGGTTTAAGCAGTTATGTTCCGTGCAGGATTAGAATATTACTTTAATGAGTCTGTAGGCTGTAAAAAAGGAATATTGTTTTCTTTGGTTTCTTTTTCACTTAGTTAAAACTTTTGCATGGTAATTTGATGTTTCTATAAAGGTATTACTGCTATTTCCTTTTGTACACAAAAGGATTCAATTGTATCGTTTTGTTGCAGTAACGGGAACATTGCCTTCTTTCTAGACTTTGCTTTGCAGACAGACCCACAGATCTTATATTCGAGTACTTTTTTCTTTTCTTCAATAGATACAAATTGGTTTAATGCTCTGACCTAGTCAAAGTACTGCTGTAAGTCTCTTTTGGTGGTTAGCTGTCGCTTGGGTCTCAAAACGTTTAAAATATTAGTCCATTGATCATTCGTGTTTGAAGTTCCAATACGGCATCAGCTATATTACTTCTTTAGATTATGAAAATAGAAGTTAAAATAGAGAAAACAATCTATCTTCTTTAAGGTTTTAACATCATTGGCTTGAAATGTCATATGAACTTGCCGAACAGTGAATATGCTACTTATGTACATAAGTTAGTATTTGCACGAACTTCTTGGAAGAGTACATGATATAGCCTAGCAAAATGCATAGATTTACACTTATGCAGGCGAACAACTGAGTTTGTATATCTTCTCTTCATAATCTAATTATTGTATCTATTTACTAATATAAGTTATTTTTTCCTTATGACAGATCAAGTTGTTGAAAATTCTGGCTCTGCTGGGTAACGGTGACAAAAAAGCTAGTGAACAAATGTATACAATTGTGGGTGACATAATGAGAAAAAGTGACTCAACAACTAATATTGGAAATGCTATTCTTTACGAGTGCATTCGCTGTGTCTCCTCATTACACCCCAACCCAAAGTTGATTGAAGCTGCTGCTGATGCTATTTCAAAATTTCTAAGAGTCTGTATTCTTCTGTTCATTCTTTAGAATATCAATTTCAAGTTTCTTTATATTGTAACACGACATTTATATCTGATGGACAGAGTGACAGCCATAATCTGAAATATCTTGGTATTGATGCTCTTAGTCGACTGATAAAGATAAGCCCAGAAATAGCTGAGCAACACCAACTGGCTGTAATTGATTGCTTAGAGGTGAGATATATTGTTCTTTTGCCAAATTGGAATGGAAGTTGAAACTGTGTTAAAAACGTATAGGATAATAGAGCTGTAGACATTTTCTATGTGTAGGAAACAGAGTTTTGACAGGTAGTTTTTGTTGCTCTTAAGTGATGTAAAGAACAACAAAGACACTGCTACCGCCTCTTTAAATTGTTTGATTCAGATGTTGCTTAAGTTATTCTTTGCCTTGGTCCATATAGCCTTTTTATTTCAAAACGTTTTGTTTCACTTGTTTTAAGCATTTTGTGTTAAGTGTTTGGCTCTATGTTGTATGTTGTTTTGGTTCTACTTCTCTTTCATTTAGACTTAATCCTAACTTCTAATATCTTTTGCGATACAGGACCCAGATGACACCCTAAAACGCAAGACTTTTGAGCTACTCTATAAAATGACGAAGTCATCAAATGTAGAAGTAATTGTTGACCGTATGGTTGATTATATGAAAAGCATCATTGATAATCATTACAAAACTGAAATAGCTTCCAGATGTGTTGAACTTGCGGAACAATTTGCACCAAGCAACGAATGGTTTATACAGGTTTGTTGATCGACACATACCGTTTATTAATTGTCCTCATGATATTGGTATTATATTTGGGGAGTTTTTATGATCAATTTCTTTTCCCATGTTTATTGATCAGACAATGAATAAAGTATTTGAGCATGCTGGGGACCTGGTGAATGCCAAAGTTGTACATAACTTGATGCGGTTAATTGCCGAGGGATTTGGAGAGGATGATGATACTGCTGACAGTCAGCTTAGATCATCTGCTGTATGTTCTCTTCTTAATCTGAATTTCATTCTGGGGACATATTTGATGTTGATTCAAAGAAGTTAGATGTTAACTAATCTTTAAAAATCAATGTCTGGTCATATAATTATCAACTTGAGATTTTTGAGTTTTGTGTTGCATTATAACCCACTTTAGTGCATGTTAATATGCTCGCAAAATATTTTGTAGTTGGCTAGTTGCTCATGATTCAGACAATACTAGTAAGGAAATTTTTTAGTGAATGATACCCTACTCATGAGTATCTATTTACTGCTCACTGCACTTTTTCGGTAGCTGGTTGGGTTTGATTTGAATGGTGTTAATGTGAGTCCCTGGACATGCATTGCCTCACAGGGTTGAGGGCTTTAGCTCATGAGAATTTGGGGGGGGGGGGGGGGGGGGTTCAACCTGATTCTTAACTTACAATATCTGAAAATGAAGCGACCTTATAATATTTGAGCTAACAACATGGTGTATTTCCGTCGATGCAGATTTTGTTCTTTCCACTTTAATTGATTTTCATTCTTCAAAAAATAATTTTGCATTTCATTGGCATAACATGACCTGCTTTCTTGTCTGTCATTAATCATGGTTGTGCTTTTCCCGGCACCTCTAACTAAAATTCTGTATAATCTGTTGAATTGCTAACTAAAAATCTGTATAATCTTTTGAATGCAGGTGGAATCATATCTTCAAATTATGGGAGAACCCAAACTTCCATCTGCCTTTCTTCAAGTATGTTATAGGCTCCCATCCTTCCTCTAATTTCTTAATCTATGCTACTCAGTGCTAAAAAAACTTACCATCCTCATTTCTTTCACTCTCCCTTTTTCTGTTTCCGTATTTGTTTTTGCTTCTGATTCTATTTTCTTTTCATACCCTGGTCTATTTACCCTGTTACTCTCTATCCCGCCTCTCATGAAATAACTATTATGTAACAGGTAATTTGTTGGGTCTTAGGGGAATATGGCACTGCCGATGAGAAGTATTCTGCATCGTATATCACCGGGAAGTTATGTGACGTGGCAGAAGCACATCCAACAGATGACATAGTGAAAGTAGGTATCTAAGATTTTCATTTTATATGCTCTTCTCATGGTGAAATACACTTTGAAATGCTCATTTGTGTTTTTTGAATTCTGGTATTATTTTGGGCATTTGATCATGCAGCTTTTTTGTATTGGTCTCAAGAACTCATCTCTTTGCAGCTATAATCTTTGCCATCTATTTCTAAGAAAAGGAATATTTTACCCGTAATTCTAACTGCTACTCATAAAACTACGAAACAGTCATTTGAACTGATTTTTTAGTGATATTTGATAACTTATTTTCTTTTCTGTTAAATGCAAGTGATTGATGAATTACAAAGAGACATAGCACCTTACTTTTAATCATAAATGGTGCAACTGAAACATAACGACCCTATTTGCACGGTCATATTGTTTGGTCTTTCTTTGTAATTGGTGTTTTCCTGCTTATTTGAAGGCATATGCAGTAACAGCACTTATGAAGATATATTCATTTGAAATAGCAGCTGGGAGAGCAGTGGACGTACTTCCTGAGGTACGCAATCAGCACTATTTTAGTGGCTTTGACATTTTAATATGTTCTCAAGTACATCAGTATTTGGTGGAATATTCTTATATCGATCTTAATACTTTTATTGATGATTTGCAACTTCAGAAGTCTATATGTACGTCGTTCAGATCTCTTTATACACCAAATATTTCTTTTACAACAATATAGACCTTTATGATTAGCAATGTTGCTCTTAATTTAGCTTAACTATAATGCCAGATATTATTGGTTCTGTTATGCTACCAAATGCAAGTCCTTTCCCATTTGGAAAAGTTTGCATGAATGTGGAGGTACATAAGGTTTCCACGAGCTTAATTATTAGCTGTTTTTTACAGAATTTTCCTAGCTGTATCTTTACACTTTTTACTGGAGTCAGAGAAATAGTTGGCTTCTATTAATATTTGCATGAGTATTTTTTCTGTTAATTTGAAGATATCTAATTATTCTCCAAAATCCAACCCTCATGTTACTTGAATACGTAGAAAAGATTTCAATGGTAACACTTTGCTTGCTACAGTGCCAATCGCTGATTGAAGAAATGTTAGCATCACACTCAACAGACCTGCAGCAGCGTGCCTATGAGCTTCAAGCAATCCTTACTTTAGATGCTCATGCTGTTGAGAAAATAATGCCAATGAATTCTACTTGTGATGAAATTGAGGTAATAATTGTCATCAGAATAAATTTTTAGTTCTATTACTGTAACGTTGGATCCCAAATAGTTTAGCTGAGTGTAGCTTGACCGGCCTTGACGTATAGCTGATTGGAATCTTTTTAATAATTGAGTCATAAACTTCTTCATTAAGTGACGAATATTGCGTCTCTAGAGTTTCTGTTTGTATTTTGTAACCTGTGAAATCCCTGAATCCTGGAAGATGCTGCTGTGAATACAGACTTTTAGGTTCTAATGTTACCTTTATATTAGATTCTAATTTACACACACAAACACATATATGCATATTTATATATACACACACATGCACACAAACAACTTCCTTTCCTTCATTTTAACATTTCGAAACAGGCAGTATTATAGAAAGAACTCTAAATTTGGAAGTCATGGATATTTGTATTTGTTGATCTGGCCTGTACCACTAATGGGTTTTATGAATATTTTCTGCCTTCTGAAGTTCTTCCTAACATGCTTCTTGGATGGCATCACACAAGCATTTGATAGAGGACTGGATCATAGTATTCCTTCTTTCTTTCTATTTTTGTCTTGTATGTGTATATATGTGAGATATAATATTCTGATTCTGGAATCATTCTTGCAATTCATTTTAGTTATTGAACTGATGTGTGGGGGATCTTTCTGTATCTATTATATTTCAGTTTTCGCATTTGCTGCTTATATTGTTATATTCATTTTGTGACATCTCTTTGATTGATGAACACTTGCCACAATTTCCATCTCCGTGCAGATTGACAAAAATCTTTCGTTTCTCGATGGTTATGTCCAACAATCATTGGAAAATGGTGCTCAACCATATATCCTCGATAGCGAACGCCTTGGAATGTCTAACATTAGCAATTTCAAAGCTCAAGAAGATCACGAATCATCTACACATGCTCTTAGGTTCGAGGCCTATGAGCTACCAAAACCTTCTCCGCCTCCAGTACTTGCCTCCTCAGCCGAACTTGTTCCTGTCCCAGAGCCATCTTATGTTGCAGACACGCTCCACTTTGCTACATCTGGTCCATCTGCCTCTAATGCTGGACCGTCGGATCTCAAGCTACGTCTCGATGGGGTCCAAAGAAAGTGGGGTCGCCCCGCATACCCCTCACCCACACCACCATCCACTTCCAACACTGATACCGTGAAAATTCAGAATGAGTCAACTCAACGCGACTCAGTTGGCAATCAAAACCCAAAAATACGCGATGTAGTTTCTTACGATTCAAGAAAACAGCAAGAAGTGGAAATTTCACCTGAAAAGCAAAAATTAGCAGCTTCACTTTTCGGGGGTGCATCAAAATCTGAGAGAAAACAACCTACTTCTAGCCAGAAGGCTTCAAAACCTCAAACAGATAAATCTCGTGTTTCAAAGGCTTCAGTTTCTGATACTACTGTGAACATATCTCAACCACCTCCAGACTTGATGGACTTGGGTGAACCATCTGGTGCTACAAGCACACCTTCTATAGACCCGTTCAAGCAGTTGGAGGGTCTTCTTGATCTCACACACGAGTCCACCCCAGTGAGCACTGGTGGAGTTGTGGGACCCACTGAGTCGTCTGATTTTATGTCTCTATTTTCAGATATGTCCTTAAATGTCCCGAGTGATGATGTGATTAGCACGAATGGTGTTGGAGGGGTTACGGTTGAAAATTTGGTACAACAAGTGAACAAGGGACCGAATTTGAAGGAAGCTTTGCAAAAGGATTCACTCGTGAGGCAAGTGGGTGTAGTGCCATCAGGTCAGAATCCTAACTTATTTAAGGACTTGCTTGGCTAATTCTTTCTTGTGTGAAAAAATCTTGGATATAAATCGAGTTAGATTTGTTGAGGGTCATTGCTATAAGTCACTTTTTGGCCATGTTGTGAGGATATGATATAACGAAACGAGTAAACTTTCGTCAGCAGAAATGTGGAGGAAATCTAAGTCGAACGAGTCAAGCGTAATGTATTTGTACTAAAATCAGGTGTACTTTATATTGGTTGCTCGAGGTTTATATTGAAATTCAGTTGAGGTTCTTGGACAGTTTATAGTTTTGTGGTAACATGACATGGGCTAAGGGTTTTATATTTACTTGCTCTGAATAAATCTATTTTTATGAATGAATATTCATTTTTATTCGTATTTTACTCGCACATGTATGAATCTGTACCGTGTTATTTAGCTTATTCTTTTTACGTAACTTGCAATAGAAACTCGTAAAATACTCCTACACTCCTACATATTGAATACCAAATTTTCATTATCTCGTGTTGAACTAAGGGAATTGGAGCTCATTGACACATGCTCGATGCAAAAAAAAAATCCCTGACTTTTGTCAAATTATAATGAGATCCTCTCGAGGGTTGTTAGATTTATATGAGTGAAATTATAAGAATTTTTAAATATAGATGTATAATTCAAATAAGGAGGCATGTAGGTCATTTTCTCTAAACCAGATTAGGAAGCCTTGGGGAGAAAAAAAGCATCAAACAAGAAAACACAACTTTAACTTCAGAACAAATGGATAATTTATTACAAATAGTGAAAACAAGATATTAATAATCATCTTACATATTTGCAATAAAAGTACATTTAGTACTCATTTTAAACAACAAGTTTCGACTGCTCTTATTATTCACCTTCACATCCACATGAACAAGAAACTTTACAAAATAAAGAAAATAATAACAAGTAGAACAATTATTGAATCAAATAGTTAAAATCAAGAAAATCGAAATATATTTTCGATTTTTAATTATTTTTTTAAGGGCACTTGGGTTTGCCCTTAGAATTTAACTTGTCTCTATAGCAAGCACACTCATCTTTGTTCCCATAAGTTCCAGAGGGAACACAATTGCATGCTGCACAACAAATTCTGCAGTACTTCAAACAACGTTTTTTCAGGCCAGATTTTGAGCATCTCACTGCACATTTGGAGTCGCAAAAACCTTCACATTTTTTGAAGAAAATTCAGATTAAGTTCAATATTACAAGGCAAAGATAGTAGAAATTAAAATTTCTGTCGTTAAATATTTAATGTAGTAACAATGATGAATTAATCACCCTTTATTATGACTCGATCGTTGCATTAAATCTTACGATCATGTTCATGTAACTTGGTTTATACATATAGGAAATTTGTCCCAACGGGAAGTATATAAGTGAAAATACGGTTATTTTATATAGTGTAACTCATATATTATTTATCGTAAACTGATGATTGTAATTATATTAAAATTTCTAGATCAATTAAACGTTTTGAGGGATAATTAGAGAGAGCAATATAAATGCTTACTTGAATATGAAACTGCCGTAGATTCAAGGAAACTTGAGCTCAATATTATTGCAACAAGTAACAAAGTAGCAACACAAGTCTTCATCACTATTTTTTTTTTCTCAAAATAAAGAAATATTAAAACGAGAAAAATTCAAAAGCACCTAAAAAAATAATATATTGAGACCTTAATGAAATTGATGATGAAATACAATTGGTTTTCATGCATATATATATATATACTTGTGGAAGAAGGTGGCTGGTGAATAATTTGTTATATATGAAAGATACCATATTTCTTATGATTATCCAAATTAGATTAATTATAGAGGTGCATTAGGTGGAGGTAAAATCCAAGAATAGGTTACTTATAAAATACGATTTTATGGTGATCATTTCTGTTTGTAGCAATTACAGACTGTCATGAAGAGTTTTGGTGTTCTGGGGTAGTACTTATCGCAATTATATTTTTTTGGTATTTCGAGAAATTTTATAACATATTGGATTTAATGGAGTCGGTCTGTTATATAGATAATTGAATTAGTAAAATATTTTGATAAAATCATTATTGAATCAAGTTTCTAGCGCTTCAAATCAAATTCGTTTACAAGTTTTCTCATTTTGATCGAATCACTAATATAACCTCATATCTTATTACTTTGTATTCATCTTTTTGAATGTGGTAGATTAGCTATAGAACAAATTAGTTAAAAGATTGTCTTTTTAAAAGAACAAATTTTAAAATTCAAAAGATACGTCTAGTTAAAAAAAAAAGTACCCTTATCATAAAATTACTTCTATTTCAACTCCAAAAGTTTGAGTTGGAAAAGCACTAAGCCAATACAAATATGGATGCAATTTAATCAAATGTCTATAATTCGACTCAATTTATAAATATTATTTTCATCTTCTAGCTAAAATATGCAAAAAGTTGCAAGCTGGATGATGCCCTTTTGGGATTATTTTGACCCTTTAAATATAAGATTCGATCAGCCAAAATAGGTTTGCCAAAGTAGTTGAATAATAATCATATATAGTAATTATTATTATTATTATTTTTGTACTTCAAGTACCATAATTTTGTGCTAATGATCCAAATAATATGAATACATATTGGTGTAATTAAATGCATTGTACAGACTGGCAAGTTTGTTTGGTGGGTTTAGAGTTCATAGTTATCATAAATAAATAAATAAATAAATAAATAAATAAATAAATAAATAAATAAAACATTTCTTAAGTTACATTATTGCATTATTGCTAGAGCATTTCCTTTTTTCATTTTTTTTGAAGAATTTTATTGTGTTTCTCTTTTAATTTGTTTCTTTGCAAAATAATTTATTTCTGAATTGTGGTCCGATTTTATAGAAGCACTCAATTTATGCTTGAATATAAGTTTTTTTGACCACCATATTCATTTTAATATGGGATAATTATATATAACTCCTCAATATTATGTGAAATTTGAGTTGAATTACAGTTATCTTATATACAGAGTTAATTAATGCACACTTCAAGCCCAAACTTATTGTTTCATTTTACTTTTTATTTACCTAATTAAGGCCCAATGCTTTGATGTTTAACCATACACTTCCCACAAATAATCGGCCCAAAATCTTTTCTTGGCCCAGCCCAATTTGAAAATTCTCCACTTATATTCTATTTTCCCGCTTCTTTCACTTTCCTGTCGATCTCTGTCACTTCAAAATTAGCACCGTTGTTGCTCTGCTTTAATTTTCTCGAGAAAAATGGAAAACAATGCATCAATACCTGGATCTAGGCAATTGAATTTGAAGAAATCGTTCAAGCGTGGTCTACGCTCCTTGTTAACTGCCTGCTCTGAAGAGGTAGGGTTTCTTTTTATCGAATATATGTATTTTTTGGCTTTTTTAATGTTACTGAAAAGTTGAAGACTATGAATTTTGATATCTGCTATTCGAAAGTTCGATTTTTTTTTTATTCGATTTGTGAAGGAATTTCGTAAAGCTTTTCCGAGTTTTACTGCAGCTGAGCAGGCTCGCCTCCGTCGACTCTTTATTCAGGTATTCTTTTTACTTTTCTTTTTTTAATCCACATTTGATTTTGTTTGTTTTTGATATTATTTTTGGTGATTTATTTGTTTTTGTTGTAATTATTTTGGAAATATGTGAATTACCAATGTATGATACTTCACATTTTGAAGCTTGAATGGTAATTCTAAGGTTCAATGCCTAGTATCAACAGGGATGTTTAAGAAGTCCATTGGATGTAATTGAAACTTACAGGAAAAGAAGCATAAAAGAGAGTGAGACATAAATGTTTTTTTTAAACAAAGGGGATTTGTATAGAAAGGGCATTTCATGGTAAGTAAAGGAATGTTCTTTTGCTACTCCAAGTCCTTGTACCCCCTGGAGATTGGAACAAGTTTCATTTTTCGGGAATTTCTTTTTTTTTTCCTTTTTCCTAGTAAGTTTCCAAGATGTATAATTCCTATTAATTTATATGTGCTTTATACTCTAATAAATTTCAGGTTGTTACATCTTTGCATGAAGGAATTGAGGTATGCAATTTGTACTATTCATTGAAGCTTTAAAGAACACACATTTGAATGGCTATCTTACTATTCATGTGTCTATGCCCTTTTTCTCTTATTACACATAATTCACATGTAACATGTTCAAGAAACCTGATCTCAAACAAACTCGGGTTCAATCCAAGCATGCATTTAGTATGAACAACTGCCTTGATTAATTTTATAATGTAACTATGATTAAATTTTGAATGAAGTTTCAATCTAATTCGAAAGAACCGTACATGATATCTAATGCTCTGATAAAGTATTTGGTATCTTTTGCAACCAAATACGTTATCAGAGCATCAGACTGGATGAGGAAATTATATTGGTGAAATTTGGTATCTTTTGCAATCAAATAATCATATTGTCGTAACTATTAGACAATTGGAAGAGAAAATTATATTGGTGAAATTGCAATGAATTGATGCATAATAGTAACACTAGTCTTTCTCAAATATTGCAGGAAGAATTTGAGTCAATATTTCTCGAGACTCAGGTATTTCCACTGATGACTATCTTGTGTTAAAAGTTTGACCCTTTAATGTTATACTATTAAACTCTTTCTTAATGTGTTGCCATAAAAGATGGTGATGAATGTTCATTTTTAGTCCAAACTTCCATTTACCATATCCTATACTCATCATGATGGTCCAATCTTTGTCCATGGTAGTAACTGATTGAATATGTTTCTTGTCCTTTTAATATGCCGATGTATGTATAGGTATTCAAAGAACATAGTTTCGTGTTTTTGCAGGCTGGAATAGTTCTTGACAAAGTAGAGGATCTAGTGGAAGAACATAATTTGGATCGACTACATTCGGAGAAGTACACACATTTATCGTGCAATTGACTTTGTAACTAAATGGATTTTCTGCAGAGTTACTTAGAAATTTAGATGAAAATATTTGCTTAATGAGTAACGTTTATTTGCTATAATAAGCTCATTAGTCCTGTAGACTCTCTTCAAGTTAAGTTTGTTCATATACCAAAATCCAAACTGAAGTATAACTGTATAACTGTCATACCTTAAACTTTCTAACTTGGCATCATTACTTGAGAACTCTGTAAAACTCTTTAAGCGAATGCGATCTGGTCAAGCAAAATGCAAAGTGCTAAAAGTAAAGAGCACAATTCTTTTATGGTTCTATGTACCATCTGAATTCGGCTTTTTATACACACGTCTGAATTTAATGAAGCAATGGTTACAAATTCTGCAGGAGTAACGTAGAAGAAACAGCTCAAAATTTGTTGGAAGCAAAGAAAAATGAGCTGCGCTATTTACAGGGGCTCTTGGAAAAGGTGAGTCCAATGGGCAAAAGTTTTGAACTTCTCACTTAAACTTGACATTTGAAAATAAAAATGAATCACCTGAAAGTAGCTTTTCTAGAACCCTTCCCGGTTTATAATATAGCATTTATCTATTCCAAATGTTTGCAAAATTCATTGAAATTCTAAGTTCTGATGGTTGTTTGGTTCAGTAATCAAGGACAAGGGGGCAGGAGTTTTTAACTGTGATAAATTATGGAGCTTCTGTTTTCTGAAAACTTGGTGTAAGATAATGATGCTAATGCTACAAAGAGTACCAAGTGTCTTTTGTTCAACTAGATTGATCTACATATTCATTTGTTTTCTTCTTGCTGGTTTCCCTTGATTTTTTCTGCGTGTTTGTGTATTGATTTCGCCCACAATTTTGGCTATGATTGTGCTTTACCTCTCGATCATGCAGCTGAACTGATTACTAATCAGCATACGACCATGCCTTGTGAATGAGTTCAAATTTAAATTGACCCAACCCACCCTATCACACCTCTCCTCTACATTTAAAGTTCTTTCATCTGTTGTTTTACTTACCATTTTGGCCATAAGTTAAAACATTTCAACTTGTTTTTTTTTTTCCAATCCTTTTAAATATCTTTGTTAGGCGGAAGAACAAAAGCGTAAAATGGCTGCACGTGTTGAACTCCTCAAAAAGGAAAAGCAAGACTTCACTGGTGCCGCAACTCTTGCTCAGGAGGTCAGGATTTTTGTCCAATTTTCTGTTTATAATCCAAGAAAACCATTGCCTGAATAATGCCTGCTAAACTGTTACTCTTTTCAACTCTACAGTTAAGGACTGGGATATTGAGCTATGAGACTGGTTCCCGAACTACTTGTTAATATGTGAATGAGATCAGTATTACCATACACTGTATTCTGTTTTACTTTAAGCTGCTTTAAAGTTACAATTACATATCTACTTCTTTCTGTATTCAGTTTGGCATGTAGTTCGTATGGCATGAATTTATTTCGTATGTACATTCTCCTCAAGTTTTTATGTTGCATGGTATGATGAAGATTTTATTTTCTCTTCTACAATCAGCTTATATTTTCTCCAACCTAATGCTCTGCCACAGGATTGCATATAATATAGGTCCCAATCGTTCTCGGCTTCGACTTTGGCTTCAGCTTCATTATCAGCTCAAAATATAGTAAGATTAATTGATGATTTGCGACAAATTATATATATATACATATATATTATATTTATACATTAATTATTAGCAGTATCTGCCAATGTATGGTTGACTTCTTCTTGGCGGTAGCTCCATATTGAAATATATATAAAAAATTTGTGAGCAATAGTTGCCAAGATATGGTTGACTTCATGAGAGTAGAACTGCGTAACAATCTTAATAAATATGAGAAGCAGTTGACCAAATATGAAGCATGATATTCATTACACATTAAGAAATTAAGATCTTGGTAGCTGTAGAAAACCCTACTCCAGTTACATTAAGTCAGAGTTACCGAATCCATACCTACCTCTGATAATTCTTTAAAACATCGTATAATTCCTACTCCTCTTCATGTCCTTTTTATGTTATTGAAACTTAGGAAGAATATGCCTATTATATATATATATATATATCATATGTTTCTCAAATACTATAACATGCAGATTATTACATTATTGAGATATAAGACGTGGATGTACGTACGTTCCCTTAAGCATCGAATGAGATCCCTTTTAGTTGTTTAAGGTTCATATATATATATATATAATTCATTGCTTAATCATGAGTTGATGAAACGTGCATGTTTCTTGAATAGAACTATTCATATTCTAAACTAGGGTTAAACACTGCATCTAGATGACCAGTACAAGGGATTAAGAAAGAGCCACATTACAGGACAATTATGTAAAGCTGGCAATTAGTTGTAATGAAATGCTGACGTGTAGGCGTATTATTTTGCAATATTTATTGAGATTGACTTTCAGAACACAATAACTATTTGTTTAGGCTCACATGTTTCAGAGCATCATTTACGTGCCCGTATTTGACCTGTCCTTTTTTTGTCTTAGCTGATCACTCTTTTAATTAAGTTTCTAATCCCTTTACTAATATTGGATTCATTGTACAAAGTCAATGAATTGTGTTAGCTGACATCTTTTAATTAGAGTTCTTTGAGCATTAGTAGTACTCCATCTGAGGTAATAAATAATATATTAGTCTGTTTAAATTTCTAAAATAGTTTGTGTTTGGCAAGGTGATGATGGGTTCTAAAACAATTGTTATTTTATTTGATTATGTAGTCAACTCCAGACTTTTTCTTGTTTACAACATATGAATTTAGCCTCTTACAAATGTGACTTAACTAGCCACATGTAATTGGAACTAATTTGAGCTTAATGTTGGTATTAGAAAAGTTTGCTAGTACATGAATTTAGATCGTTTCGAATGGCTTAATGTTATCAAATATGTGGGGTTTGAGTTTGTAGTATAGGGGAAGCAATATCTAAGGTCAATTTTTCAGAATGAAAATCATAAATGGTAGGGTATAATCAAATGATAATAAATGGATTAGGCTTGTTGCGCTAGTTCTAATCTTAAGAATTGCATCATATATGTACATTTTGATTTTTTGAAAGGATTAAATTAATATCATGCTTGAGATGACTTATTTGGTATTGACTTTAATCGAAATTTGTTTAGAAATACATATGAATTATTATGATGATTGCCCTGGACACTTGGGGGGGGGGGGACATATTAAGGGTTAAGAGACGCTTAATTACGACTCTGTTGATCGTGACAAATAGTTTGTGATTAATAAAAGTCAGCGTTTATTTATTTATTTATTTTTCTATTCAACCGTATTCAAATCTTACAAGTTATGTAATCAAAAGTAAAAAAAAATCACTTTTCCAGATGATTACTCGTTTTAAAAAGATTACTTACTTGAACAGGTGTAAAAATAGGAAATTAAATTAAATAAAAAAGTTACTTACTTGAACAGATGTAAAAATAGGAAATTAAATTAAACAAAAAGTTACTTGAACAAAAATTATTAACTGTTATTCCAAAAAATCCACTATAATTGTTTAATCCAAAACACCCAAACATTTTAAGTTTTGTGATTTATACATCACATAGTGTCTGAATCTCACATTAATAAATTAATAAATTGAGTTGTACACTATTTTATATCTTTCAAATTGGGATATTGTAATATTAACAACCTTTATTTTTTCTACCTTAAATATGAATTATGTGAATAAAAATAGATTTAACAATTGCATTTTATTACATTGTAAATATAGGTTTATTTCTTTAAGACTCGAAAACCCCCCAAAAATCTGAATTTAAAACTAATTATGATAATCCAGAAAACATCAATTGAAAAACAAATCAATAAAAATTATGTTTTACACAAAATATAATTCATTAATTTCTTAACGTAGAAATGGAAGGTAATATTACAAAAGAAATTCAAGCAGAAAAATGAAATGAAATGTTAGGTTTATAAATTTAAAAATGTGGAGTGCGTATTTTAATTTAATATTTGATTTTGGATTGACAGGCATTTCCATGGATCTTTTGAATAAAAAACTTATTTTTCCTAAGATATATTCTCCTATATTTAGATGTCGCATCAATTAGTTCAAATCACATATCGATTATCAACCCAATATTATTATATAATCATGTTTACCAAAAATTCATAGAATTTGATTTTGTATACATTTTGATGTCATTTGATCTGAAATGATATTGAAATAAAAGGATAAGAAAGAGTGAGTCAAGTAGCAGTGATGGCAGCATAGGCTAAATAAGCGACGAGTGTTCTTTAACTATTGATTTCAGGGAAAACTTAAACTGGAAATTATTGGATTCTGTGCATTCATGCTCATGTTTACACAAATACAGAAGATAGATATATAGATCACTTCCCAAGTTTCAGTTGGTCAATAGTTATTACAAAACTGAAGCTCCACGAATGAAAGATTCGTGGAGGGTCGTGTTTTTGGTATAATCACAATTATTCGTGTATTTTGAATCCGAGCATAGTTTTTGAATGCTTTTAGGGATACAAAATCACCGTTTACTATCTAATTAAGATAATTTAGACAACTTGTTCCAATTAGGTGTGTGTGTATATGAGGCGAGCTCGAGCTGAACTTGAGCTCAAAACCATTATATGTATTAATATATATATATATATATATATGAAGTGACTCGAGGCTTCAAGTATGTATAATTAGACTCAAGCTTTAGTCGAGCCGACTTTATTAGGTATGCAGCCGTATTTCCAAGCATGTATGATTAGACTTTTTTGGGTACTCTATGTACACATTTCTGTTGTGCAATTATTTTGAAGATAGTTTAGTTATAGGCAGAAATGGTGACTCTGTAATGAAGTTATATGCACTTGTCTGCAAATAGTGCAACATGTAATTGACAGAAAGACTGCAGACAATTTGAGGAAACCAACTGTGACCTGAGAATAATTGGATATGGATATATACATATTTGACATTGCCTAATTTGGAATAAGGCCATATTTATTACCTTTTGAATTTGTTCATATTACTCCGAACAATCTTAGCCCTCTAAATTTATCGTATTTCAACATGGAGTATGATAATTATATGAACCATAAACACGATTATGTAGACTTATAAGATCGTCATATGTGCAACCTATAATTATCTCACGAGGTTATTAATACTTTTCTTTTACGTCCCAGTGAATAATATACATGGTGTCGGTCGATTTTAATGCATGTGTAGAAATGAGAAAATAAGTTGCTATTTCATGCTAGAAAATACAAAAAAAACATGTCTTTTTCTATTGATACAAAACTGAAACTTGGATTTTCATTGATCGCCTTGCGGACTTTTTACACATGAAAAGAACAAAAATTGAACAAAATAAACTACGTAAAAAAAAACAAAAAAAAAAAAAATTCCTAAACTATATATACTAATTGCATTTTAGTCCTAATTCTTGAGTTTCTCATCTAGTTAAAAATAACAAATATGATCTATATATGGAAACTCTTTATGTACAGTTCTTCTTTCCCTTTGTTGTTTTATCACCAGAAATCTTCTTCTGGTTTGTATTTTTGCACCTTAATTTTTATCCATTTTTTATTTCCATAAATAGAAACTTGTTTTAAGTTCTATGTTCTGAGATTTAGCCTGATGGGCAAACCATTCTGGGGAAGTGCAAAGGGTCCATACTGAATACCATTTTGTGGGCCCATCATAGACCACCTGCAAGATTTGAACAAAAAATTATCAGAAAAAAAAAATTGTAAAATTATTATATGACTTTTGCTATTTTAGGAACAAATTTTTCACCACAAAAAGTTTTTTTTTTTTTTTTTTTTTAACTTTGACTCACCTATACTTTGTGGTAATATGGTGAACTAGAACCAAAATCTCCAGCTTGGCCAACTCATTTCCTGGACAAGAGTGGGTCCCATTGCCAAATGGCATGAAAGTATTGGGTTTTGGAGCAACCTGTCACACCAAAGGAAGAGATTTTAGGCCTCAGATCATGGAGGATTGTATAAAATCTTTGGATTTTTTTTTTAAAATTCAATTAAAAAAAACTTTTTGTGGGGTTTGGTTTAATCATTAATGTTTACCTCAAATCTTGAAGGATCAAATTTCTCAGGCTCTGTGAAATTTTCTGGGCTGTGGTGAATGTTTCTAAAGAGTGGTAATACTTTCCATCCTTTTGGAATCAAATATCCTGTTAAAAAAATGAACACTTTATCAGTAAATTTAGTGAAAAATATCAAGCAAAGTGATGTAAAAATCAAATCTTTATTAGATTTTAATCTCTTTTATGTTGTTTTAACTCACCATTAAACTCAACATCTTCAACAGCCTCTCTGAAAGTAAAAGATAAGATAGATGCAACTCTGAGTGTTTCTTGAATAACCCTTGTTGTAATTGGCATCTTTTTTGTATCTGCCCAATTCAAACCCTTTTCATCACCACACTTCTCTTTATCCTTTATTATTGCCTCTTGTTCTTCCTGTAAATATTCACAAAACATCTAGATTCAGAAAAACTATCCGTTAAGTATGAGACTCTGTTTTTTTGGGTTGTTTTAGGATTCAGATTCTTACAGTGACAGCTTGTAGAACACTTGGATTTTCAGCAAGATACTTGAGGATCCATGTTAGAACACTAGCTGTGGTATCACGGGCAGCGAAAATCACACCGATCATATTGTCTGCAATTTGTTCGTCGGTTAGGCCTTCGGACTCTCCCATGAATGATCCTAACAAATCGTTGTAATTTTGTTTTGTTTCCCTTCTGAGTGACAAGATTTTAGCAAAGATTTGTGCTAATTCCTTTCTTGCTTTCATGGCCTTGTGGAAGAGTGTTCCTGGGAGGTTAATGGGCATCGAATTGTATCCCTTTTCGAGAATGTAATAACACCTCTTGAGATCCTCTCTGTATAGGACTTCATCTTTTCCAAGTATCGAAAGTAATGCCACGTTGAATGCATACTGCATGATCAAAAATTGAGGCCTGTTAGTACTGAAATTTCAAATCAGAGTAAGAAAAAAACAGAGCATCCCATCCCCTGTTTTTCTTCTCCTCTCTTTTTGAGGTTACATAAAATTGAACGATTATGAGTGTTTTGGATTGAATAGTCTGTAGAAACATACGATTTTCATTTCTTGGAAGGTGGTGATCAATTTGCCTTCCCATGATTCTAATGATCCAACGGCTAATGATTCGACGTCTGAAATGATGTTTTTGATTGCTTCAGGCTTGAATGCACGAAGCACAAGCTTTCTGAGCTTGGTGTGATAATCTCCTTGGTGGAAGAATATGGCTTGTTTGCCTAACATCCTCTCTTTGCTAGCAGGGAATGTGGGCTTAAAAAGATGAGCTTTTGATACAAGAACAAGTTTTGCTGCTTCTGGGCTAGAAATCATCACACAACGGCACCCCAATATGTGAGTCTTGAATATCGAACCATACCTGTTGAAAATAAAGATTAACAATAAGAACCCATTTTTGAAAAATCAAAATTATGTTCAATAATCAAAGAATAGATGAATTTTTTTGCTCACTTTTTGACTTTGGATGCAAAGAAAGTGTTTGGGTTTTGGGAGTATAGTTGGAAGGTTTCACCAATATAAGGCCACCCCATGGTGCCTGGTGGGAGTGGTAACTTTACATGTCCAAAGGAGAAGAATTTGAGGAGACAATTAAGGAGAAAGCATGAGAAAATTAAGGATGAAATGAAGAAACAGAAAGAGATACAATCCATGATTGTGTTGTTGTAATAATGGGGATTGTAAGTTATGAAATAGTTATGCTCTGTTTTTGGTGAAGAGGATGAAAGGGGTATATATAGGTGCAGAAAAATGGAGCTTTCAATTACAGCTAGAATCCCACACACTGGAATCTCCCTCCAGCTCATGCAGCTGTGAGAGAGAGGAAATGGGGAGTATTTTGTATGTATAGATTGTATGTATATGAGGAGAGAGAAAGTAAGAAAGGGACACGTCTCTGTAGAGATGAGCTAAAAAAAATAGGAAAAAGAAAGGCCGTGTGGGGGAGTAATACTGGTTGACCATGTTTAGCTTAATTAAAAAAATTCTTATATGTATAATATATATATATATAATATGATTAAGATTTATGATTTATTGGTAAAATTGTAGATTTAAATTGTTGATTTGGTATAATTTGAAATTATTCAAATTTTGAGTATAGTCAAGGGATCATGAAAATGAAAGAGGTGCGTGGAAACATCCAATTTTGGCTTTTGGAAAAGACATTTAGAGGAGATGAATTTTGCCATCCGTACCATCAATAGGACTGTATCTTTATTTTATTTTTAATTTTCCTTTATTCGTGGGAGTGTTACACTTTGCCCACTTGCTACGTAAATTTTTGGTGAATTATTTCCTAAAATGATATCTATTTAGGTATTATTTAAATTGGTTTATGTATATGCTAATTAACATATTTTATTTATACTTATGTTTATAAAGTGAAATGTAAACATCGTTGTAGTTCAATAAAATTGGTTCAGAGAGAGTTTAATTCTATGAGAATAATAAGAGTCTGTTTGGATGACTGTTTTTAAAGTGTGTTTTTGTTTTTGCAAAACAAAAATATGAAAATGGCGTTTGGTTGGGCTTGTTATCACTTTCTGTTTTTGAAAAACAAAACTCCAAAATCTGCTATTTTGCAAAACAGGTTTTACCTGTTTTTAAGTTTTACAGAACACTTTTACACTCCAAACTAAAAAAATACAACACTTAAATCCTCATTGAAAAAAAATATCTTTTTTCTCTTCTCATTTCACTCCTCCTCGCATCAAAACACTCCCCCTTGCAAAGTGTTTCCGATTTTTTATTTTTTTTTAAAATAGTCAACCAAACGTGATTTCAACATCATTTATACTGCAAAATTGTTTTGATAAAACTGTTCTACAAAACTATTTTGTAAAATATTTTTATTATATGGGTCGAGATCAAAATTTAAAACCCATTTCTAAAATAAAACATCGTGAAAATAATATAAATCATATGTACAGTTTGAGAGGGTGATTGAAAATAATATACTTTTTTTTTACTTAAGTATTGATAGGTGGAAGGTGCAAAATTAATTCAATATTATTATATGAATTTTGTATATACAAAAATTCAATCTTGATACCTTCTAATAAAAATTCTATAAGTCATATCAACTTCATGCAGAGCCAACTACTATCAAGATGGGTAAGTTTTAAGTAGTTTTGGGTTATTTATTTACTATAGTAAAAATTATAGTCATGCCTATTTTATGTTTTAACCGCAATAAATTCTTCAAGGCCTAATTTTGGGACATAGAAGTTAAAAATTACTAAAAATTAAAATTGGATAATACCCTTAAAAAATTAATTATGCAAAAACATATATAATAAACACGTACATATATGGCTAATTATTATTCATGATTATAAAATTTCAATTGTGTGTTTTTTGTTGAAGAAATGTCAATTATTGCGTAGTTGACATTAAAGATGGATTGAAAATTTGACTGGGACTATTGATTATTTGACTTGGGACTGGACCCAAGACTGAAGTATTTCACAATCACATCAAATAATAATTATTATTATTATTTGTTTTGGTAAGGAAAATCGGCTGAAAGAAAAGTATCAAACTTGGACCAATTTACTATTAGAAATTAAAAAGAGAAAATAAAATTATTGAAAAAAATCAAACAATGTAAAATATAAGATTTCATACTTCTATTGATTTTTGAGATGCAAATTCAAGTTTAATATACAATCTTGATCATCGAATTATCAAGTATTTCTCTATAAAACTCTTATTATTGTTATATACATGGAATTACTTAATTTATTTAATTTGAGATTAGAAAGGCAGGGAAAATTTAATGGACAATCCGTTTTATAGGTACAAAAAAGTCTTCATTTTAATGTTGGAAAAATTCTTAAAACAATTTCTTTGAAACGTAAAAACTAAACACGTGTAAATATAAAAAAAATTAAAGAAATAATTAGACTTTTGAAGATATGAAAATGTAGGTTGAAAAGTAATTCCCTAGTCGTTTGATCTTTGAATTTCAAATTTATGTTTTTCAAACTATATATTATTAAATCGATTATATATGTGCCCTAAATCAAACTTTAACATAGAATAAATATATCTAAAATTCAATAAATTAAGTTTTTTTAAACATCATATTAATGTATTTGGTAATATGTTGACCAACTTATTTGATTTTTTGTCACTTTTAATTTTCCTCTAGAATTTTTACACGCCCACGTACTCATACCAAAATGACTGGCATTTCATGAATATATCATTGCTTAGCTACTTTTAATTTTTCTACAAAATAACTTTTCTATGCCCCATGCATTTTAAGCTTTGATCAAATATGCATGACTTAATTAGGGATGTCAATGGGGCGGGTTCGACGCGGGTAATGCTGGACCCGAGACCCGCCCCGTTCAAGATTTTTAGGACTCGAACTCGCTTCGGACCCATTAATACCCAATTCTGCCCTGGACCCATCGGATACCCGGCGAGTCCGGGTCCTACCCGATGGAACCGATTAAAATATTTAATTTTGAACTTTTTTCTAATTTTTTTTAACGCAAATACACTTAAAACTAATATAAATAATACAAAAACAATATAAACGTGAAACACATTAAAAAAAATCAACCATACTTAATCATTCACAATAAAGACAAATCTAAATAGGTAATGTAATTCAAGTTTACTCCAAATTTGAAAACAAATCAAATATCAAATAAATATCAATGAAATAAAAATCAAATATCTGTAGTGAAGATTGTGAAGGATTTTATTGAATTTGGAACTTCCAAGTAGTCCACTACCAACTAAAAATCTAAAATTAACTATTAATTTTAATATTTTAATTTTTATCATATTATATTAATAAAAAATATATAAATTATATAAATAAGCAATCGGGGCGAGCCTGGATACGGGTCCGGGTATATGTTGGACTCGCTATCAGCTCCGGACCCGGCCGGGTTTTGGTTTTTGATACCCGGACTCGGACCCGACTCTATTTTTTGGACTCAGACCCGGCCCCATCGGGACGGGTCCAATACGGATATTTACATTACCCGATCCCATTGTCATCCCTAGACTTAATCGTATTTAATAATTTATTTTCTATGTTGGCTCTAAAAAATTCTAACTTGTATCGGGTTTCATCGATCGAGTTTAATTAAGTCATATGATGAGTTAATTAGATAATCATTTATGTATTTGATGCATAATATAAGTTTAATCCAATTTCAACTAGAATTTTTTAAAATAAAAACTTTCATTTTTAGCTAGTTGATTATAGATATTTTTTCTTTTATTCTTACAATATTATTGTGTCATACCTATTTTCTAAAATTCAAGTTTTCAAACATGTTTTTGGATTAGTGAAATGGGAAATTAAGATTGCACGAGATTAATTTGTCAAAGTCATTGCTTTGTGCATTGTATTCATGTGTATCAAATTTCAAAAACGTTTTTGACTGTTTAGATAGTCTATTTTATCAAGTAACGTTTCATTTCATATTGTAATTTTTGTATGTACATGACATGTATTACTATTTTAGATGATTATCAGTTAATTAATATTCAATATCTAGTATTTACAATAAATTATGGATCCCCATCCCAAAAAGAAAACAAGTCGCGACTCTTATTAGAGTATAATTATGAAATTGTAAAAATATTATTTAATTAATTATTAATAGTTACAATTTATTTTATTTATCATCAATATATATCTAATTTTTGAAAATTATTAATCAGAAAAATATGACTTAATATATAAGTAACAGAAAATGTCATTTTTAAATTGATATTTGTTGTTTTCCAATATTTGGAAAGCATATACGGTGACAGAACATGAACCGCAAAATGGCCTAACAAAATAACATGTAACAATAAAATTCAGAACAGCAGCAAAAATTGTGGACGTACGATAAATACAAATCTATCTTTCTGTGCTAATTAATTTTATAATTTGCAGAAACATAACAAATATTACTATATATTAGTGCGTATGTACACGCATTGAACTATATATATACTTTAATCAATAAATTTTCAATAAAGCAAAATTTTGTAAATTGTAAGATACACTTATATCTTTAAAGTATTATAATTAATTCTCAATAGAATAAAAGGCGTCGCATTAAGATCAAACCAAATCAAATTGTACCAAAAGCCATTCTCAACTAAATCCAAGTTCGATTCTATTAAATTTAATTTGTGAATTATATTTGAGTTTATGTATGTCAAATATAATTACGTCTTGTAACCGATTTTGTTCTGTTGCAATTAAATTAATTTGATTAAAATGTATTTGAACTAGAATTTGGTAATGGTCAATTGTACGAAAAATTTGCCCATACTACTTTTAACTTTTTAAGTAAGTCGTCATCAAAAGGAAAAGGATTTCATTTAAAGATTTGTAACTAACATGCAGAAGATGACACTATATATAGTCTAGCTAGTTAGGATGGCGGAAATAAATTCATTAAAGTTTTTATAGGGAATTGAAATCAAGGTTATATTTAGAAGCTCAGTCACTATCAATTTTAAAGTTATATTTCATCAATAAAATAAATAAATAAAGGTACATTGATCTCTTAAATTGGGCATGAAAATTGGAACTTAATTTTGTTTTCTTATTGCTAATTTTGGCTATTTTAGAGATAGAGAGATCAATTTAATAGCTAAGTGATTAAGATATGTGATACTTATATTTTACAAAGAATGATGCTATATAACACGTCTTATATACCATTAATTTTTCACCTTCTTTAGTTTTGATTATAAATCACTTGCAATTAATTGATTTTAATTAATTTATTACATATCATCTTTCTAAATCAAAAGGGAGTGAAAAGTTGATAATATTAAAACGGTGGTATATATTATTTTCCTTTTAGAAATATGGGACATGTTTGGTGGTATCAATATAGTGAGAGATCTAGTACTTGCGTAATCATTGCTAATAATCGACTTGACTTACTTCTTTTAGTGTTCGTGGCTCAATTCGAGAAACTTCACACACTTTTTGAACGTTACCGTGACTCATATATACATACCATGTTTTGTTTCATCTCATTGACGATTGCATGTTGGCTAAGAAAAGCTCCCATTTGTCGTTTTTAGAAAGTAAAAAAGTCGATCTGATCCTTACACGCCAGTATATGAAAACGCTGCCAAATCGTGGAATGATATATTCTTCTGGAAGTTGAATTATTTATAGTCCTTGGACACGCGCTTAACATGAGTCGTCATCTTATAACGTCCGTGTGATAGTATCGACGCGCCATTGCTCTGGGTCGGTTCGGGTCGGGTTTGGTTTAATTGACCAAAAAGTACACAAACCCTAATGTTTAAAGAAATTATTTATAAATACGAGGGGTAATATGGTCTTTTACAAGTGTTCCCAAAATAGACTAGACTTTGCACCTAAGTTTCCTAAATTTAAGGGTGGTACATGCACACACGTCCCTCGATCCCTAACAATATGAAGTAGCCTGCATTTTGAGTCATCATCTGCCTAATTACATTCAAAATTTACTACTATTAGATATATATATTTATATTATATTATATATATATATATATTACATCCACCACATCTATACGTGGAAACACATGTTCAATCATGGGATATAATAAATAATTTTTAAAAAAAATTAATCGGGTTTGGAGAAACTTTTTATCTTTGATGATCAAGTTTGGCGAAATTCAGTTAGTTACATCATAAATTTTGTTACACATTATTGACATTAGTTATATTTCAATCACATTTAATTAATTACGTACATTTACATAATACACTTATTAGCTAAATAATTCAAATTCAATTAGACCATAATACAACTTAAGATCACATAGTAAATACTCTTTCTTTGGAGCCCATATTGTGATAAAATTTTACTTGCAATTACAAACTCATGAAAACGCTAAATTATTCTGAAAAAATGCTTATATGTATCCGATGCTCATATGATTAATAATCTTGATCAAATTTTATTGTTATCCATTATTATAAACACATAAATTACTAGTTTTTTGACTCATTTAACATATAATACCCGATTTATACAAGCATTTTTTTAACTTCTACCCATCTCAATCTTTGTGAATCCCATAATGGAGGAAACTACAAAAATTGTTATATCCAACTTTCTTGTTAGATAAAAGTTTGGAATTGCATATATTTATATATAAATACGTGTGATGACACATATAAAATTTCCATAAATAGATTGTGAGAATTAAAGAGAGGATGATATCCCTGCCGAATACTGCCATTTTTATTCCGTAAGTTGCATGTGTTCGTAGCTCATCTACTAGCTATCATGGTGGCCGGAAAATGAGGGTCATTTTAATTTTTAAACTTTATTTCGAGGATTTGAATATACGACCTTATTATAATTAGTTTAATTTAATTTGTCTCACAACAGTTATCATTATATTCATTTATTCGTTGATACCTTATATAAGTAAACAAAACAAAAGATTAATAGTGAAAAGTATAGATATAAACTAGACCACAAACAGTTACGAGTTTTGAAATTAATGCAAAGTAAATTTGACCAAAAAAAAAATATTTCAAGAATTATAATTAATTATTGACCCAAAAAAAAAAAAGAGAAATAAATACTATTTTGGGATTGATATATGAAGACAGCTAGAATTATGTAACTTTACACATTAAAGAAGTAGTAGGGACATGGAGTTTTAAGATTGAGAGGGACTAATGCGTTGCCCTACGGGAACATATTTAAGAACTTTATAGTTGAATGTTGAAATTTGAATAATAATGTACTTCTATCTATTTATCATTAATTTTACACGCTTTGTACACTTTCTAGATAGCCAAAACATTAATAATAATAATAATGATGATGAAAAAATCATAATGAGAAATAGGAGGATTACATTATGTATCTTTCATCATTTAATTTCAATTTATTATTCTATTTTTTTGGTTCTTTTAACATAAGTGCACCAATTATATAAAACCTTTCTTTAATATATTTATTAAATTTAAACTACTAAAACTCCCTCACAACAAATTTTTGTATTGAAAAAAACGTAAAATATTTTATATTGGAATCTCATCATTTTGGATTTTTCGAATTTTATAATACAACTTTATGGTTCAATATTAAATATTTATATATTTTTTTTCAAATATTAATATCTAAAGATACCTTTTTTTAAGGAGATTCAAAAATTCGAAAATACGAATTAAATCATAACTAATTTCAGTTGTCAATATAAAAGTTTTAAACAAATTCGTAAATTTATATACCAAAGCACAATTGATTAAATAGATTGAACTATAGTATCTAAATTATTTTTACTATAATAATTTTTTTTATTATGAATGATTTCTAAATAGAGAGTGTATAAGTATAACAAGAGACCAAGTATAGTGAAAGTGATGAGGATCCTAGTGATAGGGATTTACAAACTATTGAGAGACCATGTTGAGGCACACGGTTTATACACAAAACACAATATGGTTACATAAAATTAATTTCTTAGACTTTTTGGTCTTTCACAAGTTGGTACTTGATAGCTCTCTTGCCTATTTAATGTTACCTTTTTCTTCCTATTGATCACATGTATTATTTAATGACATAAACGAGACGAAATCAAATCGAGTTCGATCATTTTTCAGGCTCTAACTCGTCGAGCTTGGTTTTAGAGAGCTCGAGTTATCTAGAAACGTAAATAAGTCGAAATCGAACTGAATTTGATCATCTTTTCAGGCTCAAAAGGTTCGCGCTTAATTATATTTATATTTTCACTTTCATTTTATTAATATAAAACTATAAATATTAAAAATACAGAAACTCGCAAGTTGGATCGCGAGTTTCAAGTAAAAAAAATGAGTTTGAGTTCATGAAACTTGACTAAGAGGGTGTTTGGCTAAGCTTATAAGCTATTTTAAACATCTTATAAGATGTTTGAGAGCTTATAAGCTCTATAAAAGTGTTTGGATAATTTTTTAAAAAAGAGCTTATAAGATCAAAAAATAAGATGTTTTGGTCTTATAAGCAAAAAAAAAAAATAAGTTGGCCTAACCCACCTTATTTGAGAATCTTAAATATTAAATGTTGTTTATATTTTTTAAAAGACATAAATAATCATAGTTAATTTTATTGTTTCCAATAATACCTTTCTCCGGAAAAAATATTTATTTTTATTATTGCACAATTCTCTCGTATAATATTTAAAAATATCTTATAAGTCCAATAAACTTATTTTATCCAAATGCTTAAGAGCTTATTTTTTAAATAAGACCAAACATCTTATAAGCTCTTAAAACATCTTATAAGATGTAAGAACTTATAAGATGTTTTAAATAAGCTTAGCCAAACACCCTCTAAAGCTCGAATCAAACTCGCAAGCTGGCTCAGCTCGATTCACGCCCCCTAAATTGGTCTCTTATCCAAATATTTCTAAACAAAATGTGTTATCCTAGATGCATTATCATATTTTCATTTATCCCAAATAAGGAAAATTTAAAAAGACCATACTTAAAACAAATTCTCCAAATCATGTATTGAGAAACATTATTTCATGTATATGTGAATTTTCGAATGGTACCTTAAGATTCTGTATTTTAACATCCTAAAATGTTAAATTTTATTGTATGTAACTTAATTGGTTTCAAAGAATCTAATTATGTAACATCTCATTTTGATGGAGAAAATGAGCTAATATCTTGGGGTGGGTGGCCTATCTTTTGGCTCTTGGACTTAGAGATTTTTTAGAACTTATAAATAATACTAGGCAACAAATTTACGACAAATATCATATTATTTTGAGTTACTACCCAATCATCCCAAAAAAATAAAAATAGATAATTATAGTTTGTTTCTCATATTTAGTTTCACTTTTCTCTTTAATTTCTTTTCTCTATTTTTATTAACTTTGAGTTAGTACTTGATCTATTTTTCTTCTCTTATATTTTAATAATCTTTAAATTTGTCTGTGGTAGATATATAATATTATTTTATATTGTTTGAAAACAATAAAACAAGTGATTTATGGAATAGACTTTTGGGCACCTCCAACCTACATACTATGAAACACAACAAAATACAACCCAACTGTGCTCAACTAGCACTAATTTATATATATTATAATATATAATATATATTAACATATATATATATATTATTTATTTAAATATTATGGGCATGATTTAAGATTAACCGAATCCATCACTAAAAGTCTTAGGATCACTTTTTAAGAATTTGATGGCTCATCTTTTAGTACGTATTACATACGTGGATGACTATATATTTTAATGTACAATCTCCATCTCTTTTTTTGCATTGGCCACTAACAAATTAATACTTCCAAAATTATTGAAACTACTTTCCATAATATTATTTAATTCAAATCAATTAATCCTGATGTTAACCGAGGTTATTAGTCATTAATAACACCACGTGGCACCCAATAATCGTGTTTATAACATGTATATCTCATGCGATTGGCTCACTTAGATATACAATTTATTACTTACATGTTTTAATTCGTTAATTTTTTTTTTTTTTTTGAGTTTTACTGACTTGATAAATATGAGGGTTTATTTATTAGAATCATGATTAGTGGCGGAGACAGGGTGGGGCGGGCGGGGGCGGGGGCGGGTGCCCCACCCAATTTTTTTAATACATATGTATATTTTAAAAAATTTAATATTGTCGCCCCACCCAAAATAAATTGATCCACGTCTATCTGTCTATCTATCGTACTTTGGCCCACCATTTTCAATTCCTGACTCCACCACTGATCATGATGATTCTAATTTTAAGTAATTTTAGTGCCTACTCAACAAAACCCTCGTAACAGCTACTCGATCTCCACTCGTATTTGCAATAATAATATTTTCAACCCGAATCAAATATTTAATTAAATTCGATTTATTTTTCATTTACTCACCGGACAAAAATATGTATTGAAAAGTGCTAGTGGGTCAAGTGGAAAATTATAACAGAATAATAATTGATCAAAAATTCTTTATCCCATACTTGGTTACAGCTATTATTTGTTGAGACTTTAGAGATTTGACATCTAATTGGCATTTAGTGACTAATCTAAACACTTTAATGTTGTTATTGAGATGGACTTCCATAAATTCATATACATATAATATATATATATATATATATATTATTATGTCTGAGACATTGAGTGCTTTCTAAATTAAGGGATTGTGACGAAAAAGATACTATCAGATTTTATCCATTTTGCAAACAGTTTTGGATCCACTAGTGAGATTGACATTATTTATGACCACATTTTAATGATTCGTAGAATCATCAAATGTCTTATTTGTTGATTAGGAATTGGTCATTAGATGTCTCAAAAGTTATGTTGGATAATATCTCAAAATTACATCCCACTTAGAGCTAGATTTTTTTTTTTTTGAAAATTAAATCGTATCATTATTAAATGAAAGTGCATATTTGAACAATATATTGCTATAAATAGTACATCTTTCGTGTGCATTCCACTTACGTTATAAGAAATTATAGTACTACTAATTAATATGTCCGGCGACAATATAAGATCTTAATTGTCTATATTTAATGATTATAGATTCTTTTTTGTTGCACTATTTTGAAAACTTACAATTATAAGTTAGGGAGAATCACATTTTTGGTAAGGTAATTTTTTTTGCCCCATTTCTTTTTTTGTTTCGTTAATTACAAGTTTATAATATTCGATCTTATAGTTTTCTAATGTTTTTCCTTTTTATAACTAAAATTTGTATTTCAATTCTAACAGTCAATATTTTTGACTGAATTTTTGTAGGACTTCAGTTATACATTTTCAAACGAATTATATATATATATATATAATATTATTTTATTTTCATCGACATCATTTCTACTCATGCATGAGCTTCGAAGAAAAATGGTAATGTTTTTTACGCGAGATATTATGTTGTTTTTATTCAATTTTGACTTTTAAAATTTGGACCAGATATTTTTGAAAGTTAATTAAATATGTAAATTTGTTTTTGGAAATATCCCAAATATCAACCTCTAAAATATCAAGGATAATATTTGTAATATAATATCTATGAGAGAGAATAGCTCTAAAATGTTTGGCCAGAGGGCAAATCTCATAGTATATATGATCCTTATCAATTTTTCAATCAAGTATTGATAAAAAAAAATTGAATTTGTTGAAGGACATTTGACCAAATCTCTTATGACTATATTAACAATAATGTTATCAAACCCCTATTTACACACATTATTGCAAAAATAATTAATGTGCTTAAAGTCATGTATAAGGAATTATCAATCAATGAAATCGAGTCGATAAAGAAGAAAAGTCGATCAAGAAAGAAACGAGGCTATAGTGTCATGTTTAAATCAAAATCAATGGCAGAATTAAATATCTTCTTTGAAGCGTTGATTGAATCCAGAATAAATCGAATACAAGAAAATTGAATAAAAAGATATAAATATCCAACTATCTTTAACCATCTAACTACCTAATGTAAATAAATAACAACTAAACCAAAAACATGTTTCACTTAAAAGCTAAAATTGTTCCTGTTTCTTAGCATAATTTCTGAAAATAAAACAAATTAAAAATAATTAATATATTATTAATGACAACTTTGACATACAGTAAAAACTCTATAAATTATTACTCATGGGACCATCAAAATTTATTAATTAAAAGAGTTATTAATTAATCGATAAATTAATAATTATTAATTTATATATTAATTAATATTTTATTAATTTATATTGAAATACTCAATTTACAAACACTTTTCAAACTTTCACTTAATTATTGTACAATGCATGTACGTATATCAAATGAATGACTCAATTTGAAAGAACACTTCAATCTCCCACCTTACTATGCTTCTTGTGTTCAATGTGTATCATTTTATGGACATTACAAAATATTTTCTATTACAAGATCAAAATATGCTAACATATTGAATAATTTCATACTGAGCTATGAGAAAATAACACCTGAAATTCTTACAATGATAAGGAAAATTAGAGATGAGATTCAATGTGAAATTGATTTCAACAAAAAACAAAAGACAGTTGAGTCATTTTTCAAGAAATCTTTATAAATCATTCATGTAATATGTAATATATAAGGAACTATTAATTTATATTTTATATGGGGTCTATAGAAATTATCAAAAATGTATTATCTTATAATTTTAGCGAATTATTAATTTAGCACCCTATCCCCGAGTCGGGACCGGTCAAAAATATTATCTTAGAGAGTTTATTAAATAATCGAGTATTAATTTATCGAGTTTCTACTGTAGATCTTTTAAAACTGTATCAATGCAAATATTATATTTATAGTGAAAACGAAAAAAAAGAATATTTACTTTTTACCATATAAATAAAAACAATGGTACATAAAAGTTTACCAAGTATCATAAAAAGAGAGAAACATCATCAACCATCAATTTTGGCGGCTTAATATTGTATTGAGATTAAATTAGTTAAATTTTTTTATGCCTTTTCTGTTCGAAAAAGAATAAAAAGAAAAAAAGTAAGAATTTGGCCTTTTTATAATTATGCAATATATATAATATGATGTAACCAAAAAAAAAAAAATATATATATAATATGATTGAACATGCATAGATGTAGCAAGTTGCATTTTCCGGATATGCACATGACCTAATAATATATAATAATTGCATCAATCCTATGTGCGAAACAAAACCAGTTCCCCTTTCAGCTGTTTAATTGAGAAAACCAGGTTGATAATATTAAATTTATTTATTTTTCCTATAGTTTTTTTTTTAAAATTATTTTAAATGAAGAAACATATAAAATTATGAAGGCATAACGGTATGGGCCTTTGATTTGTACCTGAAACTCACAAAAATTATTATTTTTTTCTCTATAATTATCTACACTTTTAAATCATTGGAAATCTGTAACCAGACAAGAAATGATGGGATATAAATATATATATATATAAAATATAATATATATTATGTGTATGTATATATACATATATATATATATATATATGCAAGTTGTGGGGTGGCAGCCACTCTGATCCAAAACAACTTTTTGGTGATATTATCAAATTCAATGCATAATTATTAAAATAATAATTTGTGATGATTAAATTAAATTAGGTATCTGTCTGTAGGTTTACTCGAAGAGTTAAAGTAGTTAATTCTCTTTTAGTTGGGATTACAAATATAGTCTATAAGTAGGGGCACATACGAGTAGCCGTCTCCAAAATAGGACTCTTTATATATCATTTTTCAATTCACTATTTTTATTTCTGTATTGTCTCTCTTCATATTAAAATATATCAAACGCCTCATATACAAATTGATAAATAAAAATATCCTTACTTTATGTAAAAATGTAAATTGATTTCACCTATGTATTTAATCTATAGAATTTTACCCCCCCTTATAGTTACATTTCAATAGTAATTAATTTTACATTAATGCAGTGTTAAATTTATTACATAAATTGATCTTCAATTGTGAAATTAATAGTAACATATAATTCAGTATTTTGCAAATAAGGCATGTTAGACTTATAAAAATCTTACATAAATATTTACAATACAATATTTCTTTTATATATGTCAATATTTTTATTTTTATTAAACAACTGCTGGTAATCCATGTTATTCATGGTTATTTTCGTAGTAATTTAAAACTAATCATTTATTTTTTTAAGGTATTAATATCGTGCTTTTCTAATATAACAATTAACATGTACCTATTTATTTTTAGTTTAATTTTCTTACATTAATTCGTAATATATGCTTCTCATTTTCACTCGTTCTTTAACAGGCACAATCCAATAACTTAATAGGTTATTGAATTTAATGATCCATTCAATTTTGAAAATATTGCTAGTAAGTTGAATAATATTTTTTTTTGAGAAGGTAATTAATGGGGAAAAAAACTCTTAAGATGAATATATAATATTACACACGTGCACACCCATACACCTACACAAATACACACGCAATTCAGTATATATATATATATATATATTATAATTTTTGAAGAAAAAGTAAAAGAAAATAAATAAATCACTTTCATTCCAAGTCAGTCATCGACTTTACAGATAAGGCGTGGCTGTTCTTGCAGTGCCTTTTGGCACTCTCACTTAATCAAATTACCACTTTTTATTTTATTTTTTTGTAATTTAATTTAAAAAAAATTAATGATTGAAAAGTGAATAAATATTTATTTCTATTATTATAATTTCCCAATCTCAGCTGTCAGTTTCAATTACAAAAGATCAGTCTAGCAGAATCCATGCAACTGCAGACACGTGCTTTTGCTACCTATCATTTTTACGTACAAGTGCATGTACGTTATACGTACATATATATCAATAATTACTGACGTGGAATTATTATTATTCTCATTTATATACATTTTTCGAGGGGAATTAATAATATTATCATAATGTGACTGTGGGTTCACGGAAGGAGCAAACCAACAAAGTTTAATTATGATAAGTCAAAATAAATTAATAAATGCCAGTTGGCTTAGTTCTTAATTATTGACTTATTTTTGTGCTTTTGACATGTTGCTATATATAATAAATACTCTATATTTTAAATAAGTCAACTCCCTTAATTTTTATTTTTGTTTATTACAATGATTGTGAGTGAATTCATAATTTGAAGTATTGATGTATAATTATAAATGATGTGGCGTAAAAAATGAGTTAGGATCGGAGTGATCAAATCCTGTTATATATATTATAAGAAACGAGTGACTCATGATCAGAATGGTCAAACCCTGATATACTGATACGAGGTATTTATGTATACGCTGTACGATATATATGAGGTGTATTATACGGGATCCATTGTATATCATGTATGTGTGTTATACGACCCTTCTTATACGATGTGAGTTATACGACAGTAATGACAAATCCAAAATTGAGAATTGGGCCCATGAACAGTGGACACGTCATATAAGGAGGCCCAGCCCACGGAATTATATGATATAATAATCCTTTAGCCATCAGTTTAATGACAAGTGGTGGCTAATATTTAGGTTACAAGTCAGATCATGAACAGTTGTTGAGAAACCTATAAATAAGACAAATAATGCTCTTTGTAGGGACGGATGTTTAACCACCTACGAGCTATTCTATATACGAATCAAACCTTAAATTAGAACTACGTCAGACTTGATCCCCTTGAGTGGTACGTAGGCAGCTTGTAGTACGAGTACAGTCTTTACAAACATCTACACGAATATTTGACTAGATCATATACATATTATAAAAACCGAGTTTAGAGTATAACGATGATTAATAGAAATTTTACAGTGATTCGATAATCGTTTCAAAATGTTGTAAAGTATCATATAACTCATACCTATAAATACTTATATATTATTATTAAATAAGGTTTAAATAATCTCCAAATTATCTCTAATCATAAATTCATTATTATGCCAATTGCCACATAAAAAAAAAATTCCAACATCAAATTTGGTGTGAGTCCTATCCCAATGATAATTGCTATTAGTTTAATAATTTTTATTCTTAGAAACTCCTAAAATTACCTTTTTCATCGTATTAACATCCAACTATCTATATATATATATATAATCCCAAGTTGGTATATGTAGTTTGTTATATAAGAATTATTAATGCACCAAAAGTTGATTCTAATTTAATAATTAACAAGGAAGCAGCCATTTGTATCCTGACAGGACAAAATTTAAAAAAAAAAAAAAAAAGTTATGAAACTTTATTCAATTATCTTTATGTTTATGGAGAATTTTCAACATTTGAATAGATTCAATCTAATTAATTAATTAACTTTTTATAGTACTGCATCTACTTTAATTTTCAAAATATGTTGGCAGACTTTGAGTTCTAAAATACCCTCGTGATATTTTTTTCTAAATAAAACACCTTAAAGTTAAAAGGGATATTTATGATAAGAAAAAGTAGGTCAAAAAATCCAAAATATTAATTGTCACATCTAAATTATTATTCAGCAGACAGCATATTATTGTAAAGTGGAATTAGTAGTACATAAATTGTGGTCAAATTTAGCTTACATTAAACCCAAATTTCTATAGACATATTATTTAATTTGCCACATTTTTCTTGGTCAGTGTGCTACAAGACGGAGAAGAATATATCCTTTATTTCTTCAGTCTATTAGCACGGACTTAAACTTTGAATTAAGGAAATTGAAGTCTTAATCAGTAGCCAGGTAGGCCCCAAAACAAAAATTAATTTCTAAATACAAAAACAATTAGCTTAATTGGGAATTGGGATGATATTTCTTATTCGATTTTTGCAACGCTAAAAATTACGATTTTTTGTATATTTCCTGTTATCTCATTTTAAAATTATTGTATTATAAAATTACATTTAAAAAATAAAAAAATTTAACTTTTGCCATAATCATTTTTTTAATAGTTATATAATGAAAACTATTTAAAAAAGGGGTTAGATGCTATATTAGTATTAATTTAAAGAAAAAATACATAAAAACTCTTACGGTGCGTTTGGATCGATGTATTTGGATTTAAGGAGTGGATTTGGAGGAAGAATTTCAAATGACACCTAAAATGGTGTAATTTGAAATCCACCGTAGTTGTGGAGAAAAGAGCTCAAAATGAATGACGATGAATTTGAAATCCATCATCATCCAAACGAACTTAAATGGATTTGTCGATAAATTTGAAATTCAAATCACTCGATCCAAACACACCCTTATTTCACTTCGTCTCACTTTGAAGAGAAACGGTGAATACATATTCATAATCAACTAAATTATTAATAATTAAACGTGGTTAGTTTTAAAACACATAAATATACTTAATTTAGTATAACTTAATAAACCAAAATGTTGGCACATAATTACTTAAATAATAATCAATTGACCAGTTTTAAGAGCTTATTTAGAAATTTTAAAATACTTGGAAGAATCATAAACTCTCAAATTGAGTAAAATTGACTTGATTCAAGTTCTAATTTAGAATAACTTGAATAAAGTATTTTTAGCACGTTCATGATTAAGCATTTCTCGTTTATAGAGCCCCGGAAATGCACTTGCTTATGGACTACATTTATGTCACCAAAAATTAGTGCATAAATAGTTTTATTTTATTTTTCTTCTGAATTATATAAGATATAAGGTTCTAGGATCAAGAGCATTGTTTAATTTTTTAAATTTATTATATTAAAATACTACAAAGACTTGCCAAGCTTTGCTAGAGAAATTGGTATCCCCGAGATATTAGAAATTTTGGATTATATTATCACTAATATGTGGATAGGGGTGAAAATGAGTCGAGTCGAGCCGAACGCATGGATGTTCAAGCTTGTTTGAATTACAATCGAGCTTTGAAAATTGTGTTTGAGCTTGGTTTGATTGTTCATCGAGCCGAGCTCAAACGAGCTTTAACCGAATCGAGCTCGAGTAGTTTGAATATTTTGTACATGTTTTTGTTATTTTTTGCTTATCGAGCCGAGCTCGAGTCGAGCTTCAAAATTTATCAAACAGAAAAAGTTGTTCAAGCTTGATTTGATAATTTATCGAACCGAGCTCGAACGGAGCTTTTAGCGATCGAGCTCAAGTCGAGTATCGAATATCAAGCTAAATTTTCACCCCTATATGTGGATCATTATTTGCTTTTTTTTAGTAGTTATTAATTCATTATAAGAATTCTTATTTGGACATATATCATTGTAATCAATGCACTAAAAACGACTTAAAATCAACCATAATTATAATTCTTTTGATTACACATCTTTCACAAAATTGTTACTATTCCCCTTTTTAATTTATCATTTTAGGCCTTCATTCGACCACGCAGAGTTTGAAAAATTAAAATTAGATATTTCTACACTATTACTTTTAATTTTTTTTTTAACAATAGTTATTGAAACTAGGGCATCCCGGTAATTATTTTTAGTGGAAATTTAACGTTGAGGTCTATTTTATCTATTTTACAAAATAAAACCTGATTCTATTAAGTCTTAGATATGCTCTAACAACTCAAGATTTTATTTTCGAACATTAATGAGCTTTAGATTAATTCTTAATGTAACCAAATTGAGTGATAAATTCATATAGTCTCAATTGTTTAGCCCAAGATAAATAAAACTTGTAACTTCTATAATGGGCCAATTAAATTATAGGGATGAGAGAGATTAATTTAATTTGACACTCAATCTTAAGTTTACAAAAGCCTTAATGGACTCTTAGAATTAGGAGCAGCCCAGTAACCAAAAAGCATAATCCATAAGAGCCCATTAACAGAAAGCCCGACCCATTTTCAAGAAGTTCTTTATAAATAAATACAAATACATAATACTAGTTTTAGGGATAACATCAATTTCAGTCTATTAATTTATATATTTAAAATCATTTTATTTCATCTATTTTCAGTTGGATTAATTGAGTTTCTCGACTATTTGTTTCAATGTGGTTATTTTAACCAATATTCACCAGAAAATTTGTCAAATGTTACATATGTCATATTTTAAGAAACTAAAATGATTTTTTTTAAAAGTTGAGTTAAGAAACAAAGTGATACAAATTTGAAATTTTAAATATCAAAGTGTAACTGAAAATCGATTGTTCCAGTAATTTTTATCGAAAATGAGTAAAGTGAGACATCAATAAACTTTGGGGACAGCAGCGTAACAAATTTTACTTTAAAGACGAAAATGAGACAAGTTTGATATTTAAATACTATTAAGGGCTAAATGTAATGTTTTTTTTTTCTTTAACTCTACATGGTTTACTTTATGATTTAGGTCAATATAAACGAACCTAACCAAGCCGAGCCACGGGTTGGCGACCTAGTCCGTATATAGATTATAGACTGCACTCGGTACGAACCAAGTTGCCTACGTACCTAAATAAGGATCAAGTCTAACGTAGTTCCAATAGAGAAGTTAAGGTCGTAATAACGATAGCTCGGTAGAAAAGCAGGTAAGTACTGACAAATCTCACATAAGCGGTCCCCTTTTCCAATGAATAGTGCGGGTATTTATAGGCAAAACCTGTTGTACGGACTGATAGCGACATTTAGAGAGGATACCGTACACGTGTCCCCTTTGTACGACTAGGATCACGCCGGGTCTTCTGTAGTACTTGACCCGTACAATAAAAACACGCGGGTTTTGTAGTGTAATGCAATTATGAGAGCAGCAGGGACTTATAATGCAATTTATTCCACGTCAGTCCTGATTTTATCAAGACCCATAAACTATGTCGATTAGGGTTCGTATCTTAACTCAAACCCTTGGTGGTTCATGCCTCGTTCGGTGTTTACGAACCATCATATTAGTTACCATATCATCTACTCCCCCGAGTTAATCATTTCAAAACATTATTGGTATTTGAAATGATTAATTCCTATGTTACCTGTCTGATTCGAAGTAGAATGTGAAGTTCGTAGCATTTATTGCGATCTTGATTTTCGCGCCCGAATGACTACTGTCAGGATATTCAAACGTCGCCAATTCCTGACCATAAGATTTGAAACGTGTCATGTGATTCTCACCACACATTTTAGGGTTTCCTTCCCTATATATATGTTGGTTGTAAAAATCATTTGCACTTTGTTCACTTGTTTTCTTCAAGGAGCTTTCAGATCCAGAGCATTCCGCGGCGCTTCAAAAAGATACAGTTTTTAATCCAGATTCATACATTCGGTACCTTATTTTGTTCCTTTTTTATCTTTTTTCTTTTATTTTTATTGTAGTAGCTTCCTTCTTCTATGGCATCTGAGGGATCAAACGACATTATAGATGTTGTTGGTGGGGTAGGAGAACAAACTGTCAGTGATAGTGCAACCCATAGCAACCATGTTTCGTCTGAGTACTATAATAATTTTGCTAACGAATTGAACGCTGATAGTCCAAATCCTGAAAATGAGTTAGAGGGGCATAGCGAGTCCAACGAAGTACTCTTTGATTCAATTCCTGAGGAGTGGAAACCAATTAAGTGGCTAAGCATTCGATCGTCCCTCACGGAAGATCAGATGCTACTAGCTTGTAAAAGGTATCATGTTCCAGATGGTTACGAGGTTATGATGCCAGGATCAGAACGTTGCATTCATAGTCCTCCCCCTAAATTTAGAACTTTTCATATTGCCCATTTAATGGCGGGCCTTCGCTTCCCTTTGCACCCTGCCATTGTTAATATTTTAAATAGATTTCGTTTGTGCCCTAGTCAACTTCTCCCAAATTCGTATCGCCACTTGATATATTTTATAGTTCTCATGACTGTCTATGGTTCGGATCCTAGTCTTGAGAACTTTAATATTTTCTTCACTTTAAATCAATGTACCTCTAAAGCCGATAGAGGATACTATTATATTTCACCTCGTAGAGGATGCAAGATTCAAGCCAATCCTAAAGATTCGTACGGTGCGTGGAAAAGCAAATTCTTTTTCATTTCTCAGCCCAACTTTGCTCCCTGGCCTGTTTCTCGAATATGGAACCTGAATGTCTACACTAAACTGTCTAATGTGGGGAAGCCTACGATATCTGATCATGCTTTAAAAGAAATATTTAATTCGTACTTTAGTCCCAAGCTAGTGAGTGAAAGTATGCTTCGGGCTTGTGGGATAAGTCACGCTGATATCGAGCCTTGCCCTGATATAGGTATAGGATTTCTTTTTCTTCAAATAATATATAGCATGAATTGTTTTTTAATTTGGGAATCCTTGTGTGTTTTTTATTTTATATATATATATATAGCCATGAACGCTCGGGATGCACGACTGAAGAAGATTGCTGATGCCAAGGATAAGAAAAAGGCTGTTGTGGCAACAAAACGTCCCGAGGGTATCAAAATAACTGAGCCTGCTGAAGGCGGTTCCCAATCCAAGGCCAAGGAGGCGCAACCCTCCGGAATTTCTAAAAGACAGCGCTCGCCTGAAAAACCAGCCTCAGGCCCGAGGGTCCCTATATCCGAGAGCTTGCGCCCCCGTAAGAGATCTAATCTAGGGGAAGGTTCCTCACGACGAGAATTGAAGATCTCAGGGCCAGGGTCGTATGATGTCAACGACAAAGATAGTTTGCTTGAAGCTTTGAGCGGTCTGGAAGCGCAGGTTTTGTCGGATTATGAAGAGTTCAAAGTTTCTGATCGTGCTCCGGCCCGAGAAGATAGTAGGTTGGTCAGGATGCGTCCCCGCATCTACGAGGACAGCAGTGTACTCCTGGATAAAAGTGGTGATATAGCAATGGAATTGTTCCAGAGTAGTTTGCTGCCCCGTGATAAGACTATCATGATGAATCATGTACATCCGTGGGTTGAAAAGCGTGGGGCTGCCCTTACCTACGAGGTATGACCTTAGATGATCCTCATAGTGTAATATGCGCGTTATTCCTACAATTGTAATCATATATTATTTTGTACGCAGACAAATCTTTGTTTGCATCAGATGTCCATGATTTGTTCGCATTATAAGCGTGAATGGGCTCAAGTTACAAAGTCGTTCAGGGAATTCAAGGGAAATACTCAGGCTGAACGACTGATAGTTCAAGAGGAAAAGAAAAAATGCGCAGCACAGCAGGACCAATTTGCTGCTATGGCTCATGATATTGAGAAGAGGAAGGAGAAGGAAGCTGAACTGCTGGCGCTTGTGGAGCAATTGAAAAAACAGGTGGCGTTATCCGAACAGGCACTTACTTTTGAGAAAGATCGGGCCTACGACCGGGGGACAAAGGATGGGGTGGCTCAGTACAAGGTATCAGCAGAGCTGGCGGCTGAGAAACATAACATCGCCATGGAGGCTCGTCTTGGTGGTGTGAAGGATTTCCTTCGATCTGAGCAGATGGACTATCTTGTGCTCTCGAGGGCAGTGAACGACCAACACGATGGTTTTTATAAGGCTTTGGACTATTTGAAAAAGACTGAGAAGTTGGATAGTTCATTTGACATCGAAGAGTTTGCCACCAAGTATAGAAATGAGGTCCTACTGCGCCCATCATTCGCAGTCGATGCTTTTGAACCGATGGATATTCCCGAATTTCAACCATTGGTTGATGACTTCGAAGCTGCTGTGGAAAAGACCCTCGGGGGAAGGGAGGTATTTTCAGCTATCTTATTTACGGATTGCAATCAATCTATATATAGTGTCGTTCTCACCACTATTATATCATTACTATTATATATATATATATATACATTTTTTTTTTTATTTTTTTTTTATGAATTTGTAGATTACTTTAGAATCGGTGGAGAAGGGAGCTCAATCCGTGCTGAAGATGATGCCAGCGTTGGCCGAGTGTCAAATGTCTTCACAAACTGCTGTTGAGGTGATGAACGAAGATCAGACTAAAGCTGCCGAGGAAGATGTTGAAAGTTAAATTGATCTTGTATTTTGAAATTGTTGTTTGAAATTGAATTGTGAAACAGTTAAAATGCTCATTTTTGTATATCGGCCTTTATCTTAGTGTGAATGCTTATATTATTGTGATTTCTGCTACATATCGTTCTGCGGTCTATGTTATAAATTTAACCTCAACCAACATGAACTCACCAAGATCGTAATAAAGAAGACTCGTCTTCATTCTAACTTGTAAAAGATTAAGGTATTACATCTCGTCTCCCAAAATACTTTTAAAATCTTTACGCATAAAAACGTTTCAAATTGTCAATGTTCTAGGGTCGTGGTAATTCTTTGCCTTCCAAGTCTTGCAACCTGTAAGTCATGCCTTTGGTGATTTCTATGACCTTGTATGGACCTTCCCAATTTGCTTCAAGTTTACGAACCATCTTTGATACTTCCACTTTCTTCAGAACGTAATCCCCTACTTGAAATGCCCTCTGCTTAACTGTTTTGTTATAAGCCCTCAACATAGTATTTTTGCTCCTTAAGATCGAAGCATAGGCTCTATCCTGCCTTTCTTGCGCTGTATTCAACTCAAAAATTCGTGCTTCGCTGTTACTTGTCACTTCATAATTGGCAACTCTATCAGTCATCATTCCTACCTCAGCTGTGATTACCGCATCTGAACCATAAACGAGGCAAAAGGGAGTTTCGCCAGTAGAAGATCGAGGAGTTGTTCTGTATGCCCATAGCACTCCTGGAAGCTCATCAGCCCACTTTCCTCTTTCTCCATCCAACCTTGTTTTCAAATGCTGCAGAATAATCCTATTTGCTACTTCTGTCATGCCATTTGACTGAGGGTGGCCTACCGCAGTAAAGTTTTGATGTATCTTCAACTCTTTGCACCAAGATATCATAGCTTTTCCATTGAACTGTGTCCCGTTGTCTGATATTAGGACTCGAGGGATGCCGAATCAGTAGATTGTACATTATTATGATTATTTAATTTTTGTTTTCTTACAACATTCACATTTCGTTCAAAGATGAAAACATGCCCACATTGTATACCTGCAAACTATATTTTTCCACACGAAGTCTATTACTGTCGTTTCCGTTATACGAGCTACAGCTTCAGCTTCGATCCACTTAGTGAAATGTTCAATGGCAAGAATAATAAATTTCTTCTGACCCTGCGTAGGAGGAAATGGTCCTGTATTGTACAATGTTTAGAAGTCGTTCTATAAATAGACAAAATTTTATCAATTGGGTCAAGAGCTCAACCTAATATATCAATGCCCCATTGATCGAAAGGATAGGCTATTTTGATTGGTTCCATGTTATGTCCCGGCTTGTGGATCAGATTGGCATGCAATTGACACTCTTTGCATCGTTTTACGAATTCGATTGCATCTTTCACCAATGTCGGCCAAAAATAACCTTGTCTGGTGAGTTTTTGGGCTAGAGCTCGTCCTGCAGTATACAATTCCTCAATTTAGTCAATTGTGATTTTAAAATTATTAGCAAATTATTTAGGAATTCTTATGGCCTTATTTTTTTTTTATTTTTTTTTTTTTTTTACCTGCGGAATGATTCCCGCAGCTTCCTTCATGAATTTCTCTCATCACGTATGTAGCCTGTTCGTGATTTAGACATCGTAGTAAAATTCCGCATACGGATCGCTTATAGAGCTCATTATTCAACATTGTGAACCGAAGAGCTCGGTGCATAAGTTTCCTTGCTTCGGTTTTGTCCTCAGGTAGATGGTTCTCAACGAGATATTTCACAATGGGAAGTTTCCAATCATATTTCTCATCAATCGATGCTACAGACAATGGGGCTTTTAGTTCCGAATTCTGTGCTATCAGTAAAGTGACCTGCCGACTTGTACACCCAATAATTTGATTGGCGAATTTAGCCAGGGCATCAGCTCGTTCGTTTTCCTCACGGGGGACTTGTAAGATTTCACAGGTCTCGAAAAAAGACATTAATTCTTTTACTAATGCTAGATACTGAACCATAGTTTTTTCCTTAGCCTCATAAATTCCACTAATTTGCTTAGCTACCAATTGGGAATCAGTAAAGACATTCAGTTTCTCGATATTCAGTGATTTTGCCATTTTTAAACCTGAAATTAACGCTTCATATTCAGCCTCGTTATTGGTGACATCAAAGTCAAATTTGATAGCAAATTCAAAATCTTCATTCTTTGGTGAATGGAACCATAACCCAGCGCCACCTTTCTTCGCCATCGAGGAACCATCGACATGCAAGAGCCATTGTCCCGAATTTTCTGCTTCTATGGTGTTCACTTCAAGGGTCGTGCTTTCCACCAAAAAATCTGCTACGATTTGAGCTTTCATCGATGTCCTTGGTTTGTATTCAATATTAAATTCTCCCAATTCTATCGCCCACTTCATCATTCTTCCCGAAGCATCCGGTTTACCCAATATTTGGCGCAGCGGTTGATCGGTTAATACAGTAATATGATGAGAGTGAAAGTATGGTCGTAATTTACGAGCTGCAGTAATCATTGCAAGACCCCATTTTTCTATTTCTTGATAATTTTGCTCCGCCCCCTGCATGAGTTTACTGATATAATATACTGGTTTGTGTTCGCCGTGTATGTCACGGACCAAGACCGCACTAACTGCCACCGATGAGACTGCTAAATACAGATATAAAGGCTCGTTTTGGACAGGCTTCGTCAGCAGAGGTGGAGACATTAAGTAATTTTTTAGGTCTTGAAAGGCTTTCTCACATTCTTCCGTCCAGTCAAAGGTTTTCAGGTGACGAAGTACCTTGAAGAAATGGAGACCTTTGTCCGCAGATCGAGAGATAAAACGGTTCAAACTAGCCATACGACCTGTCAATTTTTGCACATCTTTGATGGTACGAGGAGATTGCATATTCAATATAGCCTGAATTTTGTCTGGATTTGCTTCAATTCCTCGCTCAGAGACCAGATACCCGAGGAATTTTCCCCCTCGAACTCCAAAAGTACATTTTCCCGGATTAAGCTTCATGCCATATTTGTTCATAATTTTGAAGGATTGCCTCAAATGTTCTAGGTGATCCCGCTCCTCTTTACTTTTTACCAGCATATCATCAATGTAAACCTCCATAGTGTGACCAATTTGATCTTTGAACATCCTGTTCACTAACCGTTGATAGGTCGCACCCGAGTTACGAAGTCCAAAAGGCATAACATTGTAACAATAAACTCCTTTAGCGGTCACAAAGGCTGTTTTATCTCGATCTTCTCTGGCCATCATGATTTGGTTGAAACCTTGGAATGCGTCCATCATGCTCAACAATGCACTCTCCGCTGTGGAATCCACAAGTAGATCAATACGGGGCAAGGGATAGGGATCGCGAGGGCATACTTTGTTTAAGTCAGTAAAATCAGTGCACATTCTCCATTTGCCGTCGGTTTTTGGGACAATTACAACATTGGCAAGCCACTCGGTAAAATGTATTTCATTTATATAGCCTACATCTAACAGTTTCTTTACTTCTGCTTCGATAATAGCATTTCGTTTCTGTCGCACTGGCTTGGCGTTGGGATTAACATTAAGGCGGTGTTCTATGATGGTAGGGTCTATACCCTTGAAATCGGAGGCAGTCCACGCAAAGATATCCCTGTTGCTGCGTAAGAATGCTACTAAACGAGCCTCCATCTCAGGACTTAGCTCTGTGCCAATTTTTGTAACCTTTTCTGGTTCGGCATCATATAACATGACAGTTTTATGCTGTAAAGGGTGGACTGAGGTGTCCGACGACTCAGGTTTATATTTGCCGCGATCCTTGTTCTTTTTCTTTGTTTCTTTCATCGCCTTAATTTCCTCAATCGTAATTTTCCCGATCAACTCTGTCGAGGCTATTCGAACCAAGTTGATTTCCGGGATTTCTCGCTTTCTCTTACGCTCCTCCAACTTAGGTCGCTCTAATGACGTTATATAACACTGCCTAGCCTCCGCTTGATTCCCCTTGACCTCGCCAATTCCGCCACGGGTTTTGAACTTCATTTTCAAATGGATCGTAGATACGATTGCTCCAAATTTGTTCAGCATAGGTCGTCCTACAATCATGTTATAGGCACACGGTGCATCTACCACTAGGAAAGCCATACGCATCGTTTTTCTCAAGGGAAATTGTCCCATGGACACATCTAACTCTATGGACCCTTTTGGCATTACTTGTGAGCCAGTAAATCCCATCAAGGGTGTATTTACATTTCGTAAGCTCGTGAGATCTAACTCCATTTTTCGGAGTACATCCCAAAAAATGATATCGGCCGAGCTACCAGTATCAACTAAGACTTTGTGAACTGCGAAGTTTGCTACATCCATTGTAATCACCATAGGATCATTGTGAGGAACTGTCATTCCTTCAAAGTCTTTATCAGTGAATGTAATTGGTTCCTCTGAGTCAGTAATGGCAAATGTCGTCTCGGTATGCCCCCTTCGAAGTTCCGACTCCAACTCTCTTAAATGCTTTTTCCGCGCACTTGACGAGTCACCTAAATGCGGCCCTCCCGAGATTACATAAATATTTCCACGGTTGGGTAGATTTTGCCTATCATCCCGCCTGTCATCCCGATTGATCTCGTTTCTGACCGAACCTTCTCGCCGTTGGTATTCTTCCTCATTGTAATGTCGATTATGATCTCGGTCACGATCTTGTCTGAAAGGGCGTCGTTCTGGTGACCTACTTCTGAAGCGTGCATAATTACCAACCCCTGGTTTGTCAACGAACTCCTGACAATAACCTTCTCTGATTAATCTTTCAATTTCATCTTTTAACTGACGGCATTCACTGGTGTAATGGCCTCTCTCTCTGTGAAATTCACAGTACCTGTTCGGATACTTTCTGGCGATAGATTTCATGGGTTGTGGGGGCACCACCTGATTAGCATGTCTAGAATTCTGAATTGCCATGTAAACTCTTTCCAATGGAGCGTTTAACGGAGCATAAGTTTGATATTTCTGATAACGACGAGGTTTGTCCTGCTCTTTTTTCAATCTGTTCCCTTCTGTATCGATATTCGTACCCCCCTTTAGACCCTTGTGTGGGTCGTTTGCAGGGGGTTTTACCGTCGATTTTGCATTTCTCATTATATTCATTTCTTCCTCATTTATGTACTGTTCTGCTAGATACATTAACTGTTCGTGTGATCGCGGAGGCTGTCGTGCTATAGCATTCATGAATGAACCCGGTTTTAATCCTCGTACTAGGATACCGACCACGAACTCATTTGTCATATCTGGAAAGTCCAATATCTCTTGGTTAAAACGATGCATAAACTCTCGAAGTGTCTCAGTTTCGTTTTGAGTCATCCCCATAATCACAGATATCGATTTTTTAGCGCGTTTATTCGTCGCGAAGTGATTCTCAAATTTCCTGATTAAATGGGCGTACGAGGTTATAGTTCCAGCGGGTTGGTTCGTGAACCACTCCTGAGCCCTACCTGTCAATGTGGAGACAAAAGTTCTTGCGTTAATAGCATCAGATTGATTTTGAAATGTCATAAGTAGTTCAAAAGATGTAACGTGAGGTTCCGGATCTCCCGTTCCATCAAATTTTGGCAAAACAGGAATCGCAAAGTCTTTATCAGGAAGCTCCATCATGATTTCCTCCGTAAATGGCGCATGTCGAGTCATCATGGTAGTAAGGTATCTCAGGGGTCTTGGATTCACATTATGTTCTCGAGGTGCTACTTCGTCTTCTCTGGTTTGTGGAGGCCTACCCTCTCTGTCCCCCGACTCCTCAAACAATCGCCTAGGGGCAATCGGTGTCTTTCCAGCTCTCCTCCTTATCGCTTCTTCAATGCGCTTATCCAGCTCCTCTTGTGTAAGCGTAATTAAAGTACTGGATCCTCCTACTGCGTAATTAGCCGAGGGGGTTTCCTCCAAGTCAGCTTCTTGGCTCGCCATTAGATTCCTCGAACAAAATTCAGCGAAATGTCAGTAGTTTCCCACAGACGGCGCCACCTGATTTAGGTCAATATAAACGAACCTAACCAAGCCGAGCCACGGGTTGGCGACCTAGTCCGTATATAGATTATAGACTGCACTCGGTACGAACCAAGTTGCCTACGTACCTAAATAAGGATCAAGTCTAACGTAGTTCCAATAGAGAAGTTAAGGTCGTAATAACGATAGCTCGGTAGAAAAGCAGGTAAGTACTGACAAATCTCACATAAGCGGTCCCCTTTTCCAATGAATAGTGCGGGTATTTATAGGCAAAACCTGTTGTACGGACTGATAGCGACATTTAGAGAGGATACCGTACACGTGTCCCCTTTGTACGACTAGGATCACGCCGGGTCTTCTGTAGTACTTGACCCGTACAATAAAAACACGCGGGTTTTGTAGTGTAATGCAATTATGAGAGCAGCAGGGACTTATAATGCAATTTATTCCACGTCAGTCCTGATTTTATCAAGACCCATAAACTATGTCGATTAGGGTTCGTATCTTAACTCAAACCCTTGGTGGTTCATGCCTCGTTCGGTGTTTACGAACCATCATATTAGTTACCATATCACTTTAGTAGTGTGTACTTTTGTCAACCAAAAAATCATGTTAAGCAAAAACACTTGCAATTCCAATGCAATTTGAGAATGCTAATTTTATGAGTCCTTTTTTCATTTAGAAAACCTATTTTTTTGAGTCCTTATATGTGGATATGGTTGGGGTTTCATATTATTTTTGCTTCATTTGGTAGACAAATAGTGTATTTTAGAGGTTTAAGAAGAATTAACTATTAAGGGTTAGTTATTTGAATTTCAAATTTTGTACAAAAATATTTAATAATTGAGATATTTTTTTCCAAAGAAAAAAATCTCAATCCCACAAATAAATACACACTTAATGAAAAAAAAAGTACTTAAGACAATAATCCACTGCCTTGTAATTGTTGCAACTTGCAAGGAATGCTAATTTCAACTTTCACAAACTTACGTACACCCAACAATTAATGGTCAATTTATCTAAGGGTGTGTTTGGATTGAGTAATTTGAAATTCATGCATTTCAAATTCATCGATAAATCCATTTAAGTTCGTTTGGATGATGATGGATTTCAAATCCCTCGTCATTCATTTTAAGCTCTTTTCTCCACAACTACGGTGGATTTCAAATGATACAATTTTAGGTGTCATTTGAAATCCTTCCTCCAAATCCACTCTTCAAATCCAAATCCATCGATCCAAACGCACCGTAATGTAATTCTAATAAAGAATCATTCCATTTCTATCTACTCGTTGTTTTACTTTATTAGTTTTGATGCATACATATATTTATTTATTTATTTCATTTTTTTAAAAATGAATTGGTAATAATATTTTCTATTTATAGACATGTAAAATTAAAAAAAAAAATCCAGCTAAAAACCTAATCACCAATTAATACAATTAAAACATATTTAGAAATAATAAATTAAATAAGTAGTAAACCCTATAAAATATTTCAACCACCTAACCACTTGGTCCCACGTTCATGCCATTATTCCTTCTACTAACCAGCTAACTATTTTTCAGACTTAATTAATTAAAATATAAAGAGATCAATTAATTTAGTGCCTAATTAGATTGACAGATTCAGACAGGTGTCGATGTCTGTTGACTTTTAGGTTGGGTTTTGGATTTGGGCTTGGGCCGCCAAGCCCGCCTGAGAAATATTCTGCTGCAACTGCAGCTTCATACAACTGTTGTACCTTTGTGACAAATCTAATCCTTATCAACATCTCAAACTTTTTATTGATAATTACTCGAAAATGTACAACATCTCCAAGCATAAGTTAGGTGTACTAGATCCAAACTCCACTCTAAAGACAAAAACAACAGACCAAAATTTCCCCCAAACGACGTAAATAATAATTCTGCAATTAGCCAAAACCCCCTCTCTCTATCTACTAACCTTCGTTGACATGCTGTGATTTATAATTCAAATCAATGGCACAGAATTGGAAATTTTCAACTGAAATTGCTCTTATTTCGGCCTGAAACCGCCATGATCACAAGTAGAAAAGTGTGTCGCACTTCAAATCTTTGATTTTCTTTGGTTTTTGAGGTGTTGACGAGTAAAATCGCAGTGGAATGGCTTGGAATAATCCATTGAAGGAGGTTGCGAGCTCCAAGCCGTTGTTCTTGACGATCTACGCTACTGTGATTATCGGAATATTAGTGTCAAGTTTTTATGTGTTTTCCGCTGTTTTCTCCGGTTCGAATTTAGTATCATTGCCGAGATTTTCCATTTCAGGTGCCTCCGGCGATGATCCTATTGGTGAGTGATCGTTTTTCTCTTGAGCTACTACGATTATGATGTGAATGTATTGAGCTTTGATTATTTGTAATGTTTGCGTTTATAATGCATTTATCTTTCTTTAGTGTTCACTTTACTTTATTTATTTAATTTTAGCTGTAAATTTGTTGTATTTCAATTTGAATGATGATTGTTGGGACATTGATTGGATGAATGTGGGGCTGACTTCCCGTGTCTTTTTACTCAATGAGTAGCTGCTGGATGATTACATGCAAATGTTTTGTCTGATGAATTAAAATGATTCCTTTCTTTATTATGAGGGAGGAGAGATATTAAAGTTTGGTATTTGTGATGATATTACGTTTTAAGCTGAAGATCTTCTTTTGCGTTTTATTCATATTCGTTTATTATATACGATGATATTTGTATTTCGTGGCTGGTTAACTGTCACTATTTCGATGGTTTAAGCTTCACAAGAAACATCAGAGAAATTTGGACCCTAGTTGATAGTCACTGTGACCTTAGGTTCATATCATACCTGAAGTTTAGATTTGTTTATTTTCCCTTTTGTACCCCGAAATTTTGGTCATACATGTGAATCATGTTCGACATCTATTCAGAAATTTAATCTTTCATTTGTTAAATGTTCTCAAGGTTCGATATTAGTGCATCGAAGGAAATTACCAGTTTGTATGTAATCGTGCCACTTCTAGGACTTGTTCGTTTCTTTCTTTTTGTTTTTTCCTTTCCCTTTTAAGCTGTGACATAAATTTTATTCCATTATTCTATTCTTTTCAGAAATGAATATGGCAACTGAAAGTTAATTTTGTTTTTACCGATAATAAGAATAAGTGTAGGAATTGTTCGCCTGTTATTTATGTGTAGTTTCTAATGCTTTAACTGTTTCAAAGTTGTCTGATGCAAAGAATACATCTCTACCATGATTGACATAGTTCAGTATTTCTTGCCTCTTAGTTTATTTACTTATTTATTTCTTTAATCCCTTGAATATTACAGAAGCACATTCACCATCCATCAGAGAAGAATCTAATTCTTCTCATCAAGTAGTCTTAGGCGTAGTACCCGATTCAGCCCCCAAGTCCCAAAGCAAAACTCTGAAACCTATTTGGGAGGCTGCCCCTCCTGGTTCAGAAATGCCACCTTTGAAGACCTTTAAATTGACAAAGGAACTGGTTCAACAAAGAGTGAAGGATAATGTTGTAGTTGTGACATTTGGTAACTTTGCCTTCATGGATTTCATTCTCACTTGGGTTAAACACTTGACAGACATAGGTGTTGATAACCTTCTTGTTGGTCAGTATTCTGTGAATTCCCTTTTTATGGAATAACATTTGGCTATTCTAATTGACTGTCTCGTAGTCTAACAAAACAGGATTTCTGTTAAGGTGCGATGGACACAAAACTGTTGGAGGCTCTTTATTGGAAGGGTGTTCCAGTTTTTGATATGGGTAGTCACATGAGCACAATAGATGTAGGGTGGGGAACTCCAACATTTCACAAGATGGGAAGAGAGAAGGTTATTCTGATAGATTCTATCTTACCTTTTGGCTTTGAATTGCTCATGTGCGATACGGACATGGTCTGGTTAAAGGTATGTTCATGCTAGATATTTGGTTGCCTATTTAATCTCTTCTACATATATTGCCTGTTGAGCTAATTCATTAGTCAGACTTTTTACCTTTTGCTATTATACATTCTTGCTCTGTTGGTAATTATTGATTCTAAAGCAAACTGTTATTGTGTTGGTAGCTTCGTTTTGTCGCTTATATCCAAACAAGAGTAGAGGCACAACTTTCATAGCTTGGATTCGTTCCTTTTCCAAGTGCATATCAATTTATGAAAGACGTGTTGACTTTCACTGATAGATTTTTAATCAATGTGCAACTTGTTTTTCAAACAGAACCCCCTTCCGTATCTTGCACGCTTTCCTGAAGCAGACGTGTTGACGTCCACTGATCAAGTTTCACCAACAGTAGTTGATGACAGGTTGGACGACTGGAGACAAGGTAAAATTCATACGGAAGGATTTCTGTTGCTTAGCTGTTCTTTCCTCTTTTCCTAAGCAAAGGGAATTGGTGTACATAATTTTAAAAAAACTTTTTTTTTCCTGGAAAATGATGTTAGATAGTGATCCTATGTTCTAGCTCTTGAGGAATATGCATAAATCTAGAAAAAGTTACTGGATTGTCTTAGTTTGTCACTTTATACACCCTCTGTTTCATAAAGAATGTCTTGATTCACATGGGAAAAAAGTATATACGTTATATAATTAGGTAATTGTTACTTATATTAGGAAACAATAGAGGCCTGCAGTGTACTGGGGATAACAATTTTAGATCATTCAGTGATTTGAATTAGATAAGTTGATCTGTGATGGTATACTCATGACAGTAGAAGGTAAAAGGAAAAACAAATTAGTGTAGGGAAATTTCCTCATCTTTCAGAAAATAATCCAACAGCATTAAGCAGTCACAATAAAACTGACTGTAGTAGATTCTTTACCTGCCAAGTAACTTGATATATGTCCATTATTTTCCTTCATTTGAATCCTGTTTATATACATTGGACATACATAAACTGCACCATCCCATGATATTTAAATTTTTTTCTGTAAACAGCTGGTGCTGCTTATAATATAGGGATTTTTCACTGGAGACCAACTGAGTCTTCAATGAAATTAGCAAGAGAATGGAAAGAATTGCTTCTAGCTGATGATAAGATGTGGGATCAGAATGGTTTCAATGAGATTGTACACAGGCAGCTGGGTCCACCTGTTGATGAAGACAGTGGACTTGTATATGCTTATGATGGAAGCCTTAAGCTAGGCCTTCTCCCAGCAAGCATATTTTGCAGTGGACATACCTACTTTGTTCAGGTTTTTGGCAATTTTTTTATGTGAATTCCCCCCTATAGATCAATTGTTACAGAATCAAATTCAATAAACAAATGGCACAAACAATTTGTCCTATAGGAATAATGGTCTTGTAAATTCTGAAGGTATAAATGCAGCATCATGGGTTTTTACTAAATCATAGTCCTATTTGGCAGGCCGTGTACCAACAACTTAGACTGGAGCCCTATGCTGTGCATACCACTTTCCAGTTTGCTGGTACTGACGGAAAGCGCCATCGATTACGTGAAGCTATGGTTTTTTATGATCCCCCAGAATATTATCATGCTTCAGGTTCTTATTGTGGTGGCTTTTGCATAATGTTCTTGTGGCATGGTATCAAATTATTTATCAGTATTTAATTATACTGACGATATGAGGGCTTTGACAGGACTTGGTTTTGGATAAAACATGGTATCCAGATGCTATGTTGCATAACTCAGAAGATATTAGAAAAAGATTATTGATGAGTAGTTATATATTAATATAGGATCATTGGCAATATTCAGTAATCTCCATGCTTTACTTAAGGGTGTAAACCAAGTGTGGAGAATGTCTTTTAGCTTCCTTGTTTCTTTCCAATTTCTAAGGTAACAAGTTCATTTCCAGTTTTCTTTTACAATCTTCTGCAGGAGGATTCATTGCATTCAAACCTAGTATACCAAAGAGCTTGTTGTTAGATGGAGAGCATAACATTGAGTCACACTTTGCTCTTGTCAATTACCAAGTAAGGTTTTCTTTTTCTTCCCCTTTTGCTTGTGGGGTTGTGAGCCGACCATGTATTTTGCTAACTATGAACCATGATCTTCAGATGAAACAGATACGGACTGCACTTGCCATTGCTTCATTGTTGAATCGCACGTTGGTGAGAACTGCTATAGTATTTGACATCTTAACTCCTTGTAAACTTAGTCTTGGTACCTTTTACTACTTCGACCGAAGAATCTTTTTCTCCAGTCCTGTCATACATGTATATTCAAGCTACAAAATAAGTGGCACTTTGATTTTCCTTTGCTATATGAATGAAACAACTCAATATGTTCATCTACTTTGCATTTGTTTTCTTCAGTTCTTGGACCAAACAGAGTGTATATCTTTGTCTAGCTGGTATTTTATACTTTCTGTTTGGCTATTAATGTCTATTCTTTAATTTCTTGTTATCAAATCTGAAACTTAGTACTTTTCTTCTTGTCTACTGGTATATTCCCTATTGGGAAAATAAGTTGATACGACCATTGTTTTGCCTCTTGCACTATTGAAAGTAATATCTTATGGTTCCTCATTTCATGCACCTGGATATCTAACTGGGAAAACATATTACTCAAATCGCATATCCAGTATGCATGCACGTGGTTATTTGGATTTCATTTTGTGATGTTTGTTCTTATTTGTGATTTTAGGTAATGCCTCCACTATGGTGCAGGTTCGATAGGATGTGGTTTGGTCATCCAGGCGTTCTGCCAGGCACTCTGACTAGGCAGCCATTTTTGTGTCCTTTGGATCACGTGTTTGAGGTACTGATCAACACTCTTGGAAGTACAACATTGACTTTTATAAGCTAACAAAATGCGGAAGTATAATGCAGAGTATATACCATATCTATTGGTAAAAGAATTGCATGTTGCATTTTGACTATGTGACGTTATGTTAGGATTTCTGTCTAAGAAGATTGGTTGTTGTGAAAGCAATAATCAAAGTGATTTTTATACTTAGGAAAGGACTAGAAAGAAAACTGCAAAATCGTTTTTGTCCTAAAAAATGGTGCATGAAGTTTCCTGTTGATGAATTATTTTGTAAATTCGCTAATTGTCGAGTTAAATTGGACTACTGACATGGAATCATGTTTTTGCCAATTTCCCGTCCCACTTGATGCCAAAATACTTGTTCCCTTTTCTTGGATGAGATCTGCGCATAATTTTCTCTCCTAAATTCTACAATCTCATGATTTTTACCTTGTTACATCAAGAGTTTAATGTAAAGAAAATATTTGTGGGTCAAGTTGAAATAGCTCATCATGCGAGTTTGTCATTTGTTTCACTCATACCATTTACTGTAATAATTTGTAATGCAGATTAATGTAATGTTAAAGGAATTGCCGGAGGAGGAATTCGGACCAGGGATTAATTTTAGAGAATATTCTTTCTTAGACAATCCATCTGTGCCCCAGCAGGTTTTGATTTGAGATTCACACAAGAAGAATGAAATATGCTGCTGTTCTTTGTGTATATAACATTCCCCCTCCCTTATTTCAGGTGAAAGATTCATGGCTCGATGTGCATCTTTGTCAGGAAGGATCACATGGTTGTGAAGTTTCAAACAGCACAAGTCAAGCTAGAACTCTCAAGTTCCCTAAGCGGAGTACAGAAGAAACGGTAATTTACTCTTATTTTGATTTATGTTCTTTTTCCCATTGGGAGTACAGTTTTTGTTCAAATACCATTTGATCTTAACTTAATTCCTTCCGAACAGTTTAAGACCATATTCTCATCCTTCAAGGATGTCAAAGTAATTCAGTTCTCATCCATGCAAGACGCCTTCTTAGGATTTACAGACAAGGCATGTTCTGCTTCTTAATCATTTTTTTCATTTTCATATTTCCATTCTGCAATTACTTTACTTCAGTACTCAAAACACAACACATATCTGTATGATCAGAAAAGGGAAGAAAGATTCAGGAATCGGGTAAAGCGGTACACGGGCATTTGGTGTTGTGTTGAAAATCAAACTCCAGGTCACATATACTACGACATGTATTGGGATGAAAAACCGGGCTGGAAACCAAGACCTCCACAGACGCCAGAAGAGGATCACCCACCTGTATGAGGCTTAACTCGGGTGTTTGTATACTGTCAAAACAGAGGAGAAAGATGGAGGCTGCCCAAATGTTCAGAGCTGAGGTATTTACATTAAGTTAGGGGTGTTCAGTGTCCTTGTTAATTTATAATGTGTTTTTATATGTATACGAACGTGCTGGGAACTTCCTTTTTTTGGGACATGATAGTGTCAAATGAGTTATTTAAAGGTTTTCAGGACTCAAAATTCAGGACAAATCATCTTTATATATATTCATATGGTGAGATTTATCAGAAACTGAGGTCCTGAACTCCCTAAATATATATCATAAACTTCGTTTTTTATTTCTCTCTTTTGTAATGTGACATATTTCACCAACCACACCTTGTGCAAATCTTTTTCTATCTTTTTCACACAAAATTGTGTACCATTATTGCATAATTCACTTTATGCGAGAGATGCAGACACTAGATTATTGCACTCAAATTTATTTTAGATTTTCTATTTTTATCGCAACGAATTTGTGTTGGGTGGGTGATTTTTACACTGAGTGGTGAGTAAATAAAATACATTAGAGCCTGGAGTTGGAGGCAAAATTTTGGAAAACCAGATGGTGCTGAGATCAATCTTAAAAGTAGGTGATCATAGTACTCACCGGCGGGGGCTGGCTAGCCCGGGATGGATGAACCAGCTACATTGAACAATCAAGAAATCAAATCTCTCTGAACTCACAAGCATCACAGCCACTAAGCTAACCACACAACAAACATGTATCAAGTATAGAGCAATCTTTCGACATGCCATAACCTTGCAAAATTGATTAATAAAGGTTCTTGAAGATGAAAACTTCACGTTACAAAATGAAGTCGGACAGCTAATTAATCAAAATGCTGAAGTACTTCACAGGTAATGTGCATAAAATTTACCTAGTGTCCTATTCCATGTGATCAAAAATCGACATCAAATAAGGTATAAGGATCTCAAAACGATGAATCAAAAGACCAAAATCCAGATGGATACAACTCAAAATCTAAAACACAGCCAAAACTGGTTAAAAAACATCTAACTTGAAGCATCTCAGCTCCTTTTTTCCATATTCACTAATAAATATTCATATGTCCAGGTATATAACCAACCATCTTTGTTCCATCAAATTTACCCCTCGACCATGACAGCTTGCACATAAAGTCATTTAGCAGCTTTTCCATTACCGTCTCAAGTGAATAAGGAGCATATTCTATTCTGTTAATGATAATCACATTAGTCATCCAAGTAATAATAAGATCCAGCATGCTTCTGCTCCCTGTCCTTGGTTGAGTCCAGTTTATTGATTCTTGGCCGGAAATTCGTCGGGTCCCTTCTGAATGTGATGTCCAGATGCTACATGATTTAATGGAACACATATCAGTAAGAAATTGGATATATTACAATGAAACCGTAATTAAAATGATAATTTTACAAATAGTTGAAAAATTAAAATTAAACTGCTGAGACTTACAGATAAGAAGAGGTTCATCCCAGTCAACAATGATTGAGGTGCATTGGCTATACAATCTATAGACGGCTTCCCTTCATACACAATCACCCTATCCGCAAGGTATGTTGCCATTATAAAGTCATGCTCCACAATAAATGCAGTCTTTTTTGCATGAAGTATAAATCTCTTTATCACTTTTGAAGCAACAATACGCTGCTCGGAGTCGAGATACGCACTCGGTTCATCAATTAAATATATATCAGCCGGCTGCAAAAGCACACCAGAAAAACGACAAACCCGATATCAGCATATAACACAAAGTAACAAGGCTTACAGAAAAGCTATTTCAAAAGCTGATAATTAACTTTTCTACATTAACAATTAATTAAGGTTGTGTATCAATGGAAGGACTTATAATCCATGAATTTCCATGCAATAATTCCATTGAATATGTTAGGAGATTTCAGATAAAATGGATTTTGATTTCCTTGAAACTCATTTTGAAATACTATTTCAATCATTATGGTCAATTTCCTAATTTAAGGGTGTGTTTGGATTTCGGGAGGGGATTTGGAGGAAGGACTTGAAATGACACCTAAAATGGAGTCATTTGAAATCCACCGTAGTTATGGACAAAATAGGTCAAAGTGAATGAGAAGGGATTTAAAATCCATTGTAACATGAATTTATCCAAACGAACTTAAATGGATTTGTCGATGAATTTGAAATCCATAGACTTCAAATCCTTCAATCCAAACACACCCTAAACTAACTTGAAATCCTTAATTTGAATCTATTACTCAAATCCAAATCAATCATTCCAAACAAAACCCAAAAGATTGATAACGATTATGAAGAGGAAATTGACCTTTCCAAGACATAGAGTGAGAGCAACCCTTTGCAATTCTCCACCAGAAAGATTTACAACCTCTTGATCCATTAGCTGCTCAATAAGTAGAGGTTTCATCACATCTGATACAAACTGTGGATGCATATACGAATCACGAATTTTCTGATGCAGCAGCATTCTAACTGTATGCTGAAATTTAGGACTGATCTTCTGTGGCTTGTAAGAGACATTGAACTCTGGTATTTCCACATCAGATCCTTCAGTTGAATCCGGTTTCAAAAGACCAGCCTACCATTCAAAGCACAGCAAATTAAGCATAAACTAATTTGACCGTGCATGCTGATTGCTGAAGTAGAAACAGAATGTATAAATATTACCAGCATCCGTATAAATGTTGTCTTCCCTGTCCCATTTTCACCAAGCATCACAATAATTTGTGAATCAGTGAATTCACCCTCCATGACCTTAAGCTTGAAATTGCCCTGAGTTTTACTCATGGTTGGATACTTATATCGTGCATAACTCTCAATTTCCTCTGCGCTTTCTTGTGGATTCTCAGCAACCTGAAAGCAAAGATACAGTTATGGCATCTCAGGAATTAACGAACAACTTACTTTACAAAGTATCAAGTAGTAATGTATAGTGAGTTATTAAAATTAATTAATATTTGAAAAACTGTAATTGAATAATCAAAAACTAATAATTAAGTTACTATATCATGAAAGTAATTAATTTTTTACAGAAAGAACTAATTGCACTTAATAATTAACTCTGAAAAGAATCAATATGTTATAATTCCCAATAAAAAAATGAATTATAAAATTATTATCAATGTAATGAAACAGTTATGGCATCTCAGTCACTTCCAAAATACCCGTTCCAGTGATACAAAAAAGGCTTACCTTAAACGTAAGAGATTCATCACGAAACCTTAGATTCTCAGTAGGGACAAATCCAGCAAGAAATATGTTAATTCCTTCTCTGACGGAGAAGGGAAGGGTTACCACCCCATATATACCAGGTCTCCCATAAAGGCAGCAGATGAAGTCCGATAAATAATCAAGCACACTAAGATCGTGTTCCACGACAATTACATAGCTGAGTAGAACAATAACCATAAAAAAAACCATAAGAAAAAAGATAAATCTATTAATGCCAAAAAAGCAATAGACTTAGGAAAATCAAATACCTATTAGGACGAAGCAAGGACCTAATTACTTGGGCAGCTTTAAGCCTCTGTTTCACATCAAGATAACTTGAGGGCTCATCAAACATATAAATCTCTGCATTTTGTATACAAACAACAGCTATAGCAAATCTCTGAAGCTCTCCACCAGATAAATCTCCAACATTACGGTCCATAACCTGATTCAGCTCAAGATCAAAACCGAGTTCTTCTTTCACACCTCTCTCATCTTTTTGAGTAAGAACTTGCCCCACATTGCCCTGAACAGCTTTTGGGATGTGGTCGACGTACTGGGGCTTGATAATTGCCTGGAAAGGGCATCACAAAGAGTTATGGCAGAATAATTAATAAAGGAACCATCAAAACAAGTTGAAAGAAGTTATAAGCATGTTGAATAGGAAAATTGTAATATAAACCTCAAAGGGAACAACAATAACTAAATTCGATCTTTGAAGCTCAACTACTTCATAATTTCTTTTACTCAAACTTCTACATAACTTGTTAATATGTTTCCTAAATATCTACGCCTCTGTGCTCCTTAGAAAAATATAATGACATTTTTGTAACAAATTTGTCAACAAAAGTAACAACATTTTTACATTCCATATATGATATGGTTTAGGCAGATGAAACAATTGAGTTATACATAATAACTATCTTCCAAATTGCCCTGAGTAATTAAACACTACACCTTCCCTTTCCTCTGTGTCACATATGCTCTTACCAGCACCAAAGACTCAGGAATTACTAAAGAAATATATTTTTTGGAAATCATTAATCAAACACAACTACTAAGACATACATTATTATATCTTCAATCATTGATCTACAGATTGCGGTAAATTATATGGAGCTCAATCATCAGGAAAGGCCATACTGTATACAAAAATCTACATTTATTCATCCTTTTTAGCCGAACCAGATTGGATTTTAGTTAAACAAAGCATACACTAAAGATCAACTCGCTGACGACTCCACCTTTAGAGTTCATCTTAAAATGAAACACTAATCCCATTTCATACATAAAAAATTATTTTAGGATTAAATTTCTTACACACATGACAACATTTACTATCAGAACTCACCTTTAAATTATCTTCAAGAATACGGGTAAAGTAATTTTGCAGCTCGGATCCTCGGAAGTAAGTCAAAATTTCCTGCCAATCAGGAGGATTCTGCAAGAGAATTTATGCACAAAAATGTTGAGCAATAGATTAACCAGCAGAGGATATATTCTGAATGTGGCTAGTTGATATTACAGTAAAGCGTCCCAAGTTAGGTTTCAGTTTCCCAGCCAAAACTTTAAGCGCAGTTGATTTTCCAATTCCATTGGTTCCAACCAAGCCAAGAACTTGTCCAGGTCTTGGAACAGGCAATCTGTGAGAAAAATCAATTGATGATTAGAGAGCAATAGCTAAAACTAGTTTCCATGGAAACTGCATCTTGGGTCCAATCCAACCTATGTAACTTAAAGGTGTTAGGACCATAACGATGCGTCGTATCCTTGTCCAAGTCCTTTGGAAGATTGATAATCTGGATTGCTTCAAATGGGCATTTCTGAAATAAAATGAAAATACGGACAGTCAGGTAAGTTTTGTAAATTCAATTGCTCAGCCAAGAAAGATTATGTTCATTTCTCTCATTGGACAAACCTTCACACAAATACCACATCCAATACACAATTCCTCCGAGATGAAAGCGATCTTGGCTGCAGGAGTCACCTCAATACATAGTTTACCTAAAAGAACACAGTAACACTGATAAGAAATTGCATCATCATGACACAAAATCAAATCCAAAACCAGTAATGTGAGCTTCAAACCTTAGTAATATCACATGTTCCAAATTAGAGGGCAGACATATAATCAACTTTTTCCGGCAAAGAAAAAGTCCAAAAAAATAATTGACATTAAAGCTCGATATACAGAAATGCATCTCTCCGTTCACAGCCAATTACTAATAACTAAGAGAGTATTAGGTTTCTGGATCATATGAATCCAAGTTATAATGTGGGGAGGATTAATTAAATAATTTTGTAATATTCTATCTAATTTTGTAATTAACATATGATGTATATTTGACAAAGCTTTGGAATCACTGAACATAAACATTATACACAAAGTTGCATTTTGTTAGAGCAGCCACACACATACAAGAATACATTACCGCGTATATAGAAACTTGGCTTTTGCACTTAAACTCTATTATTTTATTTATTCAACTTCTACCATATACATCAATAACACTAATTCTTTAGTTAAGAATAACTCACAGCAGATACATGTGAAATTCAACAGACTGTTGCTTTTATTATCTCCAAAGTAGCATTGGTTGTTTGAAAAAGGTTCACAAAATCGACACAACAGAAGTATGAACGCTTCACATGCAAAAAGGACAGCGATGCAAAGGCAATTTTCAATCTTTCATCCATGAATTTATCATCTCTTCCATCAGTTATACCACAACCAATTTACTGATGAAACAGAAATCCAAAATCAAGAAAACACTCAATACACGTTCGATCTGAATTACACAAAAAATCAGCTATCAAAAAGGCATTAAAAAACGTAAATTCAACCCCATAAATTGGGAAAATTACCAGTTTTAACAACAGGGCAGCTCTTTTTGCACTCCTGACGACACTTCTTGGGCTTGCACTTGTCGGAACTCACAATAGCAATACGCGTCAACCGCTGATCCGACATCTCTCTCTCTCTCTCTCTCTCTCTCTCTCTCTCTCTCAATTCAACTGATTGTAATCAAGATACAAAAATTACGCCCAAATCAAACCCTAATTCGATTCGGTACAAAAACGACGCATACAAACATATAGATACAGAAAAAGAGAAGAGGTCTACCACCTGCGGATGAGATACAGATAGAGAGAAGGCGGTGCGTTGTGGTGCACACACGCAGCAGCAGCAATGTCTTGTAGTTTGCTAGGGTTCCAAGAAGGGAATAAAGATTGCGTCTTTTTTGTTCTTTTCTTTAATGAGAGTTGTCTTTTGGAATTTGGAATAAAGTGTTTGCAATCAGTTCTATTTACTACGTGCGGATTAAATGTATAAAATATTGAATTTAGTGAAAATAATATTTAAATTAAAATTAATTTAGCTTAAGTAGACAAAAGTAAGAGGCAAACTTTGGAAAAAAGAATGCTGAATTTTAGGCGTAATGTTATGTTTACTCGTTTGAATTTACAATATGCATTTAAATAAGTATATTATAAATTAAAAATATTACAAATATATATCTTAATAACCACACATGATATATACAAACCCTAAAGATTTATAAACTATAATTATTTCTAAATATATTGCTTTGAAAATGACGATTATGTCCTATAAAACTTAACATTGTTTGTTTCCATGTTGTATATTATATATCAGTTGTTATATATTTTATGATTTACCATATAGTTTTTAGAAATAGTATAGTGTATTTTTGTTTATATTTTCGATGCGCAATATTAATAATATGTCATTATTTTTTCATTTACAATCAACATCATTAATTGGTGAAGAAAAATACAACCACATCAAGGCTTTTAAAATTCAAAAAAGAAATTGTAATTTTTTTTTAACTCATGTCGTGCGTAGCACGGGTTACACACTAGTATATATATATTTCAAAGTAATCCTTTTCATTAGTCATTTTCATGATAATTTTCAATTAAAAAATTAAGATATACCTTGCTATTTAAGTAACCAATATACCATCTCAAATATTCAATGTCAATAAAGTATTGACAAACCTATTATTTTGTTTGGGAGGAGTCGTTGTCAAGTGATAAGTGACAACATCAAAATAATAAATAATAGAGAGGTAAAATTTTGGTTAAAAGTAATGAAGTTGATTTAGTACTATTGAAATTTGGCGATTTCTTTACTTAATTGCAATATAAAATAGCTAAGTTGTTGCAACTTGTCATATTCATGTTTTCGATCAATACGTTAAGAAAAATGAAACTAACGATCAATCCAATACAAAGATCACATAAGCAACAAGACGCTTTAATACTCATATATATATCATCTCCAGTTACGAAAAATAGTAGCCCCAACCTTATATCAAACTAGAGTTATATTTAAATGTATTACACACCATATAAGTTTGCTTATTCAAACCAAAACAACAACAACAACAACATAGAGCCAACACATTGGCTACCTTTGTAATACTTATTGATTCATATAGATGATCACTTCCACTTCTTAAACTTGCCACCATGCATCTTTCCAAACTTGCCATGCTTGAACTTCCCATGCCCATAATGGCCACCCCCGTGATGGCCAAGGTAACCTCCGGCATGATGGCCATAAAGACCGCCCCCATGATGGCCATAACCGCCCCCATGATGCCCATAACCACCGTGGCCACCCCCGTGCATCAAATGTGAAGCGCCATAGGCGGCTGCTGCTGCTGCTCCTCCCGCTAGCAAGCCTCCTACTCCTCCTGACAGACGATATATATATATATGTATGTTTAAGCACCATGATCACCAAGCAATTATCACATTATCTAATCAAACTGAACCGAAACGAACATATAATATACGTATATATACAATATCATACAACCAACAGTGTAAACATAGAAAAAATTCAGATTTTTTGAACTATATATACAGTTCTCTTCAGATTGATATCGCTAAACAAAGTATATATATGTATAGAAAAAGAAGTGAATAGAGCACGTACCTCCGTGATGACCATAACCGGCTGCTGCAGGATAGGCGGTGGGTGGATAGCCTGGAGGGCAGTTGCCAGGCGGATATCCGTGAGGTGGATAATTATGGCCATGCGAGAAAAACCCTTTGTCAGCTCCATACGGATCCATTATCTGAAACACCATGCATCATCCATAATTCATATATATATATATATATATATATATATACATACATAGTACATATAATAATGAAAATAATAGTATTAATTAAACGATAACATATACGGTATGCAAATTACAAATTATTAGAGGAGCAAAAATATAATCTCAATTGTCTGTATTGATATCATACCTTGAAAGAGACGTAGGTGTAAAATGTTAGCAAGTGAAAGCAAATTAAAAGGACCAAGTTATGGGTATTTATAGCAGTGTGAATCTGATCCTTTATGTTCTGATTCTTTTGCTATTGATGATGATAAGTTTTTTGTTCTTATTCTTTTTTGATTTTGATTCCACGCGTTATTTAGACGCATATATATGTATATATGACGTGTTTTTACCACTTGGACAGTGGTCAATATTCTTAGACACATAATAACAATTTCAAAACACATAAGGTATATATGCATATATATATATATATATATATATATATATATATATATATATATATTCCTTTCTGATAATTGTTAAAATCAGAGAAACGTGAGGATAATTACAAGACTACCATTACAATTAGTTATATTGGTAGAGAATATATATCACTTTTTGTTAGAATATTGTGATTCGATTCTCTATGTCGATGATTTGGAACTGCGTTTAAGTGTGAAGATGATAAGCAATTTGTAAACAAGTTTTGGGTCTGTAGAGATGGTTATGGGATGAACTCTTGAAAGTTATAAAACCTTTTTAATAGTTAATCTAATGTTTAATATCGAGCAAGTTTTTTTCAATTTATAAATCAAATATGGTGTCTTGATCACAGTAATCCATGAACGCTTTAATATTAGGGGTAATGGCATTGATCCATCTAATTTTTTTGAATTTTTACACTTTTCTATATGAAATACATTGTTTTTAAACTATTTTATTTAAAGATGAACTACATGTGTTTTTTTTAAACAAAATTAAAAGTTTTAGCATTTTCTACAGATATCCTTTTTGAAATTTCGTAATGTATCACGTGCATTACATCATGTAACATTTCCAAGAGTAAAAATGATATTAATCAGCCCTCAATGGTTCATTAGGGTATTTTATAATGACGGTATTACCCCTCCAACCCAGATTTTTCTTAGCATATATGTATATATATAAATCTTAATTATATATGTATATATTCACAAAAAAAATTAGGTCATAAATGGATTGACTTTTCTTTTTCTGATACATGAAACTAGCTAGATGAAAATATGGCTCAACTATTGAATTTGCTTGGTAACAAGATCGAGTTATAAATCATAATCATAATTTCACTCCTAAACAAGACCATCCATAAATCCATCACACTACATAAATTCAGTCAAAAGTATAAACATCATAGAGACAAACTACACAAATACTTATAGTATCAGAATTCATATATATTTATTATATATATGCTATATATTAATAGATCATTTCCACTTCTTAAACTTGCCACCAAACATCCCATGCTTGTGCTTTCCAAACTTGCCATGCTTGAATTTCCCATGTTTACCGAATTTCCCATGCTTCATCTTCCCGTGGCCAAAAAACCCGCCCCCATGGTGTCCATAGTGGGCTCCACCGTGACCATAGTGGCCCACGCCATGTGGCATATGTGAAGTAGCACCGTGTACCAGGTGTGAGGCCCCATAGGCAGCTGCAGCTGCTGCTGCACCTCCAGCCAGCATGGCTCCTATGCCATGACCACCAGACCCCCCTGAACGACAAAATCGAGCAGCATCAGAAATAAGAACATTACCTTATGTAATAAAACCACATGAAAAGTATACTAGTAACCAGTAACACTATACAAACATATAGAGACACACATATATATATATACAATTATACATACATGTATGTATATAAGCAGTATTGTTATGAAATACCATATAACTAACAATTTGAAATTCTAATGCATGCGAAGAAATAACAGCTATACCCATCTCCAGCTACATTAAGGCCAGCAATAGAAGAATGTTTCAGACTCAGCATAAAGGTGTTCAATATAGAAAAGGGTACTAACTAGGAGTGGCTATTGGGTTGAATGGGTTGGGTTTGGGTCGGGTCCATTCAGGTTGGGCTTAAAGTGGGCTGGGTCACCCAAAGTGGACCCAATAAGAACACAAAATGGACCCATTATGAATCTAAGTGGTCTAAGGGTTGCTGTAAAGTATTAAATGTAGATTATTGACTTAAAGTTGAGAAAATGTTGGACCCAATTTAGACCCAAATTGGTCCCAATTTAAGACCCAATTGGATCCAAATATTATTAAAAACGAACCCAGTTGAAACTAAAATGCTAAAATGTTAGGACCCAACCCATTGAAAACATATCTTGGTTTGGGTCCAAATATATCTATGGACCCAAATTGCCACCCCTAGTACTAACTAGTACATAGGCAAGAACAAAACACCATGTCAAAAATGATACAAAATCCAGATTTTCTCCAACGAAATAGTTTGACTTCAGATTGATCACTCAAGTTTCGAAACTCAAAGATACATGACAGAGTTTATAGATTTAAAAAGAGGATAATCCATATAATAGTGATCAGAACGGTCTAAGTATTACCAACGTCACCCAATCACACCTATCAAACTAAAATAGGAAACACCGAATATACAGAACAAACTGCCAACAAAACAATTATTCTACCACCATATCCTTTTACCATCTCCTTTTGAAAAACAACAACAATTTACTCCAAAAATAATACATAGAGTAAGCTACATTGTCAAACAGCATCTCAATGACAATAAGTTACGAAAAAAATTAAGAAAAGCACCTGCATGATGATGACCAGGATAACCACCTGGTGGGGGGTAGCCAGCGGGTGGGTAGCCAGAGGGTGGGTACCCTTGTGGAGGGTACCCTGCTTGTGGAGGATACCCTTGTGGGGGGTATCCTGCTTGTGGTGGATACCCTTGTGGAGGGTACCCCCCTGGTGCTGGAGGGTATTGTCCGTGTGGATATCCGTGCGGGGGATGATGCCCGTGATGAGAAAAGAACCCTTTGTCAGATTCATCGTGACCGTCATTTCCACCTCCCATTTTCGTTAATCTAAACTGGTATTGTTACCTGGAAGACCATGGATTCGTAAGAGGCTGAGGTGAATATGCAACAATTTTTGAGAAAAAATGATGTTCAAGCAGAACAGAGAACATGAGATTAGTGATAACTAGCTTCTCTGAAACGAAGATCGGATATATATACAGCTCCTTTTATTACCATATACATTATACACCAACAGACAAGAATAAAAAATGTGTTACAATATTGCACAAATAGATTCCCAGTTAGATATAAGGATCAGCCAATTCAGAACCATTAATTTGGGAACATCCTTAGAGAAGGAACAATAAATCAAACAACAACCACCGCTTTTTCACCCTTAAAAAAATTGATTTTTTTAAGAATTTGTATTCTATTATGTAATTACATGGATCCATATTACCAGTATTTTGTTTGATTTTTCTACAAAATAAAAGGATGAAGGCAGGATCCACAGTAGCTGAAAATGCTCAAACACAAATTTTCAAACTCGATAAAAATGCAAACGAGCTTGACGCCTTGAACCACCTCGTTGGATCGTTTTACATCCTATCTTCTGTTAAATAATTTTGCAGCCCTTACGCACCAATGTTTATCATCAATAACTATTCCCAATTTCTATAAACCGAAGAACTGTAAAATCAAACACTCAACCTAAAAATCAAAAATTATTTACGAACCCTCTAATTCCCATCAAAATCCCAAAAGAAAGAAACAGATACATGTATCCATCTAATACATACAGAATAAGCTTACAATCAATCAATAAATACAGATCGCCTCTATCTAGTTGTATGAACATGAATATAACATACTTTCTGCATATAACCACAAATCAAAAGATCTACAAAGTTAATCATAACCCCAGATACCTAATCGCATGCCCACAAAAAAAATCAATAAAAACTATCCATAAACGGGCACGAACCGTATCACATCTATATTCTTGCAATAAAAATAGCTACAAAACTCAACGATCAAATACATATAATGAAGCAAAAATTATCATCTTAATTGTATATCCATACCTTCAAAAAAGTTTCCCTAAGACGTTGATTTAGAAACGTGAACAAGCTAAAGCGAATTAATAGGTAGAAGATCCCATGCTGAAAAATATATATATCGTTATTTATAATATTATCTTCTGATTTGATTTCGAATTTGACGCCACGCGTTACTTAGACGCGTATCTGCCGTGTTTCTTTCACCTGGATTGGCACGTGTCAGTGGTCAAGATCCTTGACTGCTCACTGACCTTCAAATAAGATTTATAATAATAATATATAAGAAAATGTATATTCTATCCTTTTAATATTTATATTCATTCGTTTGGATTATTTTTTAAGGCTTGCCCAAATCTGCGGATAATCGTGCAATTTTATATGGCGAATATGTAATATTCTTAATTTGCTTGTAGGAGAGGAATTATTCCTTATAATAGTATTTCTTTAATTAGACATTTTTTGTGAGAAAAATTTCATTTCTATCTTATAAGTCTTTTGATATTCAGTATTTTTTTTTTAAAAGTGTTACTTGTAGGGTTGTAAGTAATAATGGTGTTTAAATCGACCTAACACCTTTTTAAGAGTTGCGATTATTTAATATTTAGTTAGGTACCTCAGCTAAGACTTCGAGTTTAGATATAATTATAATCATTCATATATAACATACCTGTAAAATCTATTATATCGATTATTGTAATTGTTGAGGACTTTTGAGTTTGGAAAGGACATTATTGTTCATATGCCTGTCTTTTTCTACTGTTTTTGTAAGAGTTTATTGAATTGTGGGCACTGCATTATATCCCTTAAGATAACTTAATTAATCTATTATGTGCATAATGATTATTTGAGCATTGCAACTGCAAGTCATTTTCTGAATAACTTTGCTAAGCTTATGTTATGTTGCTTTCAACCACCAATATAGTCGTTGATTTGGAGGTACAAATTCTTTAACTGAAATTCTCTTCTTTATCAACATTCGACGACAAGACCGGTGAGAAACCTTAAACTATAAACAACGAAAAGTTTAAAAAAAGGCGGTTAAAATCGGTTATGATAATAACCGATTAATGTTAAGAATATCTCCGAGTTACCTTTTACGGTATCTTTGTCATTCGTTTTTTGAATCATTCGGTTTTCACTTTGGTACCCATTTCTTCGTTGATTATTATTATTATTATTATTATAATCAAAAGTAACGAGATGAAATATACTAAAACGTTTCATCGGATTCATATAAACCACTGCCAGAGGCTACTACATTTGACTTATTAGGTATATATCTATGATCAAAACCTGGCTATGGTCATTTCCCTAAACTAACATTATTACTCGTTGACATAAAAACAGCAACCTCGTTAAACTTGATCGTTTTCATCGTTAAGCGTTCGTTTATCTCACCCGGTGTAAAGCTAAGTACGCAAGAAATCGATAGCCCACGAGCATAAGCAGCATTACGAACATATCCATCCACAAATGGCTCAAACCCACAGACTTAACCGGAGCATAATCCGCAACTCGACAATAAACGCCTTTCCCACATTCGTAATAATCGTTCTCGTTGTACTGAATCCCGAGCAAAAGCTTATAACAATAGTAGCTATAGCTCAAATACCTCGACCAGGCTATGAAAGGCGGGATTTGCCTAACATAGTACCCTCCGGCAATAAGGAACACCATAGTTGTCACTGAGGCTAACGTTGCAGCTTGTTTAACGTCCATTAAAATGGCCCCAAACGCCAAACCGAGACCTTGTGAAACGAGCACACTGAAAAGTACGATCAAAAGCGAGAAGATGAAGGTGGCGGGGTCCGGTTTTAAACCGCCCATCCAATAGAAGATGAATGTAAACGCCGTTGGAAGGGCTAGCTCTAGAGGAAGATCGCCAACGGTTCTTGCTAGAAAGTAGGACGAAAGGCGGTACATTCCCGATGATCGTTCTTTGATTAGCATGTTTCGTTCTTGTGGGAACGTGAAAACGGCGTTATATAGTGGGTAAAAGCCCCAAAAAACGGAGAAAAAGAACAACATGGCTATCTGCAAATTTGGGTTTAAATCGTCATTAGGATATAAAGTAAAAAGGGATGTATTTTTTCGTATTTGCGTAAAATACTTACACGATCGTCAATGTGAGACGGTGGAGTTTGCCACCATAAAAGCCCGCCAAGTATAGCGACACTTATGACTTGAAAGATTCGTAGCCTGTTGAAGGCTTCGAATCGTCTCTCTCGGAGCCCTCTTAGAAGTAGGATTTTGAATTGGTACCACCAAGTTGTGCACCATTTTTCTGATTTCATATCATTTCCTACATTATTTGGAAAATCATAAGTACCCTTTTGGTCGAAAAACATTTAGAACAAGATTGTGAGGAAATAACACAAGTTTGTCTTAATAAGAGGGCTAAGAGTTAGGACAAAGGCAAACTTACTTGCAGAGGTTTCTTTAGTGTAATTATAGCTGCTAACATCTGAACTGCATAGCTCGGTTTTCAGCCTTGTCGAAATGTTCTTGTCGTATGCAGAGATGAGAAATTTTCTCACGGTTATTGGATCTTGTTGCGCGTTTTCGACATTTTCGGTGCCATGTTGGGTATCAGGACCGATTCCTGGAATCATATATCATGTTCATATACCTTGTCAAAAGATAAAAATAGACAATTCATAATCTTCGATGCATCTTTATTAGGATAATGTTCTCATTAAACGAGTGTTAAATTATCTTATTAGACGCAAATAATATGAAATTGAAGTGATCGTAAATTGGAGCAATACGAGGGGCGGGCCCGTGAAACCTCCATTCGAATGTTTAATCATAACCATCACTTAAGAAGTGGGATAAGAGCCATTCACTTTCAAACACCCAATACTTATGCTCACACAAACGAGTCGTTGTTGTCAAAAAATCGGAAATAATCTATATGGCGGGACCCACTGGGGCCCACTGTACACACAGATGATTATTGTGATCGTGACGAAACTCAGAGACAGATAAAAACGAAAAATTCTAATTAATTACCATTAGCAAGATCTAGCAAGAGATCAGCAGGGTTGACAGTTAAGTTCGTCGAGAATCCAATAGACGCGAAATACTCCATGGCGGTCGAAGCTAGACCGCAGTAAATCGGGCAGCCCTCAGACAGCAAAATCACCTTATCAAACATGTGGTAAAGCCGGCTCGACGGTTGGTGAATGGTGGTTATAACGGTTCGACCTCCACTAGCCAGCCCCTTGATCGTGGTCAGGATCCGTTGAGCCGTGGTCGAGTCAAGGCCCGAAGTGGGCTCATCGAGCAGGATCAAACTCGGGTTGATCAGCATTTCTTGACCTATACTCACCCTCTTCTTCTCACCACCTGATATCCCTCTAAACAGGGGCCCACCAATCATACTGTTCTTACACCTTATCAACCCCAACTCGGCTATTACATTCTCGACGTGCTGTACTTTCTCGTCCTTGGTAAGGCTTTTGGGCAGCCTCAGAAGTGCAGTGAATAGGAGGGTTTCGAATACAGTTAGGTGTGGGTATAAAACGTCGTCTTGTGCGACGAATCCCGTTCGCCGTTTGATGGAGCCGGAAAATGGGTGCCCGTTGTAAGTGATCTTGCCGGATAACCTGCCGGAAAGCCGGCCGCCGAGAGCTGTGAGAAGGGTTGTCTTGCCGCTGCCGGAGGGGCCTAGCATAGCTAGTATCTCTCCGGGGCAAACCATCCCTGTTACCCCATTCAGTATCGTTTTCTCTTTAGAAGTTGGCGTTGTCCCTCCACAACACGTCCCTTTTCGTTCGTAATTTACCTTGTAAACAATCTCTTCAAACTGAAACACCAGAATAAACTAACATCAATATATACATACATACATATATATATATATAGAGAGAGAGAGAGAGAGAGAAAGAGATGTAGAGAGAGAAACCTTCAAAGTTATGGGGTATAACAAGCGCTGTAAAAACGACTGCTGATTGTTCTGAACAGGGTAAGCGGGATAACCGGTGTCACAAGGCTGAGGCCTAACGGCGGCCATTTGAGTACCATCGTGCTCTGTTTTTGGAGCTACAGAAGAGAAAGGCATTGCGAAACTTTAACACAAGATCAAAACTGATTGGATAGAGACGTTAAAGAACTGCCTTTGCCTTTCAACTCACAGTTCAAAGTGAAGTTTTTGATACCAATATATAAACAGAGGACTAAAGAACAAGAATCTGTGATAGAAATTAAAGCTATATGTTTATGTAGGCCTTAGCCTCTCTAGTGGGATCCCATCTTTTTCTCTTAAAGAACCTTTTTTTCACCAAGTCTAGATCACTTATTTATACTAATCTTCTTCTTTTTTATCAGCTTAGAATCCCTTTTCTCTCTATCATAATCTGATGCTTTGTCCTTTCATATATATATATATATATATATGTATGTATATGTATATGTACATATATAGTCTACTTCATATGACCAACTATGCTTCATCTTCATGCAGCTTTGGTGTGCTTTTTTAGTGGGAAATTACAGTCATGCCACGTAATAATACGATTAATGTCATAAAGCGAAATATTAACGTCATTATTTGTAATCTAACGATCCATAATCCTCGAGATGATCGACAAGTTATTAATATTCATTTTGGTAATGTATATATATATATATATATAATGATTGTAAAGCAAATTGGAGAACAGGGGAAAAAACCATATATGGTAATATCCTAGGATTAAAAGAGTTGAAGAACTTATAGACTTATTAGTATGTGTAAGAATTGGTTGTGTAAAATAAACATGAAGACTTGAAAGTCTTGTTTTTTTGTTGGCAAGCAATTATAGTGCTGCCCACCTTTGAACTTTAAATATATGTTAAATTGGTTTTTGTGATTTGTTTATGGTTTTTCTGCAAATGGATTCTTACATTATATGCATGTCAGTTCTTGTCCTGGTGCACTAGTTTTTATTTTCTCTCTTTTTATTTACTTCATATATATATATATATATATGTATTATATTCAATTTAGTCCTTAAATTATCATATTCTCATCAAATTTGATCCATGTGTCAATTCTTTCTTCAACTTGATTATGGTTGGAGTTAAATGTAATATCTTTTTATTTGGTTAAACCACTGGTATCCGCGCAACATGCAACTAATCCAGCCGAGCCGGGTAGGACCACAAAGGGTGGCAAAGCTCTCCCTCCCAAACACAAACTGCATTCCCAAAACTCAAACCCGAGACCTTGGTTAAGCTAGAACAGCTTCCAGCCAGCTGATCTACATGTTGGGGGTCATAAATTGTATTTTACACCTAAAGAAAACATATTTTATGTACATCCATACAAAGATTTATGTAACAGTCATAATGTGTATATAAGTAGATATTAGTCGTATTTCAATTTACTCCCATGAACCAAGACCTATTGAATCAAGATATCTAACTAGATTCGGGTTAATGATTAATCACCAAATAGTAAATTATTTATTAATTAGATTTATTTATTTAATTGGTAAATAAAGTAAGAATAGTTAATTGAACCCAAAACACATTTAATTCTATTTATTTAATCAGTATTATGTATGTAACAAGTGCCAAAAATAAGGCCGATATTTCTTTTAAGGAAGAACATTTAAGGTATATTATTGATTTTGACTTCCTAATTTGAGAATGAAAGATGTATCTATCAATGTAATTCTCAGTTGCTGTGCTACCACAAATGTGATAAATTTGAATATTATGGTCAAATATAACATTAAAAAAAAGAAAAGGTTGATAAGCATATATGCCGATTCTTAGCCTCCGTTAATAAATAAGTGATCATTCTAGACATTTGGTTTCGATACAATTATAATTATTTATTATTTTTAAATTTAAATCTCGATATTATAATTATATTTTTTTATGAAATTTTGTGGGTTCAAAAGGGAAAATTTTATCGACATCCCCTGAACTATGTACACTTGCCATCCACACCCCTAATATTCAAAAAATTGGCAAGGACCTCCCCTCATTCACTTTTTTCGTTAGATTAATTTTACAAAAACTAAAATACCCTTCACTTATTATTTAAAAGTTAACTTTTATTTTTATTATGTTGAAAAATAAAATAATATCATTAAATAACAAAAAAAAAAAAAAAGACATTCACAATTTAAAACTTTATAATTATAACCCTAATCTCCTAAAAAATAATCTATCAATTAATAATGAATTGTCTTAGTACTCTAAAAATCTTATTGATTAAGTATATCAACATAATTCAGACATTTTTCATAAACTTAAATAATTCTAATTTTTCTATATTAAATAAAATAAGAAAATGTCTAACAAACTTTTATATATCTAATATACGATTTATTCAAATATGTTTCTTCATAAAAGAAATTCAACCTCTTCTTACAAAAATTATTCTAATTTAGTAGTACATAAATTTGAATCAATAATATTATGAGAAAAGTAAATGACCTCTAATACACCACCATATTTTTGTTATTAAAAAGAAAACGTATTATTTTTAAAAATAACAATAATTTATGATTATTTATAAGAATAATTGTGTAGTTTAATAAAAGTAAGCTAAGATGCACAACATAATATTTTTTCTTTCTTTCTTGAAACAGACTGAAAAATAAAAAAACAACCATATTATCACCCTAAATTCTTAATCAATAATGTGAATTTATACTAAATATATCTAAATAAGTAAAAAGAATTTAAAAAATTATTGAAGATTGCCATAAAAATAAGAAATAGTATAATAAATTAAATTAATATTATTATAATAATAACACATTTTTAACGAGATTTAACACTTATTGTATTAAGAGAGATAAAATTAATATTTTTAAGTAATTATTTCGTATAGATTCATAATTACAAAAAATTATCATTTTAAAGTTAAAGAACATATAACTATATTTCTAGAAACTATTTATTACTATGTGAGGGGCATTGTGAGGGACATTTTAGTCATTTCATTAGTAAATATAGTGAAAAAATTGAGAAAGGGGAGGTTGATGCCAATATCTAAATATGAGAGGGTGTGGATGCCAAATGTTCATAGTTCAAGGGAGGTCGATGCAGTTATCCCGTATTCAAAATAATTTTAATTATAAAAAAATCCCAATGTGACCCTTGATAAACAGCAACCCACATAAAACTAGAAGGGGCATAGAAACTAATGAAAGGGGGGCCAAAGTGTAGAACAAATTTAGATTAAGAAATTAAAAAGTTAAAAAGCCAAAATGATTCTTATATTCTTGTCTAATATCTTTCTTTTTTGCTAATTGTTTTTTTTAACTGTAGTTTTCAACATTCGTATCGCCGAAAATCAACATGATTGCATGTGATTTATTTTTCTAATATTATTCATTATTCTAGATGCTATACAAAGTTTCTTTTTCCTCTCTTAATATTATTCTCTCTTTTCTTTTGGATGAAGTATGAGCAAATTGTGACTAATTTATAATGCTTGATTCAGTAGAGATGAACGCTTACTTTTAGTGTATTCATAGAATTGCAGTATACGAAATCGAACTAATATTTTGTGGAGATTTAATTTAATTTTTAGAATTTTGAGTCACAAGATTTTAAATAAATTTAAAACAAATTATTCGTATCTAAATTTATAGTTTTTCGACACTAATTTTGCGACACTCTTTACACCTATATATATATATATATATTATTTTATACATTTACTAATCAAAATTATTTATTATAATCATTAAATTCTTTTTTTTATTCATACTTTCTAATTTTTGATTTGAAATTTTTAATCCACACAATCACTATATACATAAGTAACATAATCATTCATCACATCACTGATCTAACATATATTATAATTTTTCATAATACTCACTTTTCAAAATATTTTTAAAATTCATATTCAAAAAATTAAATAAACATATCCTAAGTTTTTTTAATTGGGATAGTCACGAATTAGCCTTTATATCTGTTAATAAGAAAATATATGAGATAGAGAAATGATTAAAGGAAGAAAGCTGATGGGATTCCAATTCTAGCCCATAGAAATATTACTAATTTTTGCAGGGCACTCAATTTTTGAAGACATAGGGTCATGGTGGAGCCAATTCTTTCCTAATTTAATTAATATTTATAGGCAGGGCTATACTATTTTAATGTATAAATATATTAATATAATAAATATATATATGACACTGGATGCGCATTATATTATATATATATATATGATTTGAAAATCTTTTTTTGCTTTTGCTAATAATCCTCGTAATACCAACTTGTTTATTTATGCATTTTTATGAAACTTTATTCCATTATACACTCATCTTTCAACTTCTTTTTCCATATTCCTTGTTCATTTCACATCCTTAATTTTTTTTAGTCTTATGTTTAATTTTTTTTAATAAAAAAATAATGTAGTAAAATCTGCATGGATTCTCTTCCTCAATCCTAAATAGGCTAGGTTATAGCTTACACTTTCAACGTTACTTTATAAAAGGAATTTTCTTCATAAAATGTCGTTTTGAACATATATTTTTAATGTATCTTGCCAAGACACATAACCTAAGTTTTTAATATATATATATATATACATATATATTGATTATTATTAATATATATATATATGTTATATGTTTTTGATCATTTTGCCTCAATGGATCTAATAATTTCCATCTTGAGGAATTATTCATGTAGCACAATTGTCACATGAATTATGCTATGAATAAAACCTGTCTTAATCTTATCTAATGTTTTATACGTTATTCTAAATACATTAAACATAGTCAATCGATCAAGATTCTTGTAATATTGAAGTGAAGGGTCAGGGACTAGAATCAAATTCAATGCCGATTATAACCATGAATGGGAGGATTAAATTGTGCTCTTTTTGACAATTTTTTATATGAGAATATACTTTTTAAAAAAATAAGATGAGTGGTTACTGCAATAAAAGAATTTAATTGTGTTGAGAATCTTATGTTCATATTGGATTCATTGCATTTTGAATAGGAAATTGTGGAGATAGACAATTTCATTGAACCTAATATACTATAAGAGTTAAAGACCATTGATTTCAGTATAATATCATGATGAGAAAGTTATGAGCTCGATTTTGGTTCTTCAATCCACCCACATGCATTTATATTAGTGATTTTATATATCTCAAAATACTGTAATACAATAGTGTAATAAAATTTTATTAAATTGACACGTATCCATTTATTTGAATTACTATTTATAGCTTATTTTTAAATAGATATTTGTCAATCTCACAAATAATATGATACTATTACTGTACATCATTGTGAAATTGAAAATCCATTCCGCCTCAAAATAAGCCCCTATAACTGTTAAATTGAGGGGTTTAAATTTTTTTCTTTTAGATGGGATGAGAATGTAGTCGGGTAAAGATTGGAAGCACTTTTCAAATGGGCTTTTGGAGATAAAAGTCCATTTGCAAACATATTAGTTGTTTGGTGAAAAATTCAAATGGACTTTTAGAATAAGTCACTTTTTTCAAAAGCCCATTTCGGAGAAGTGCATATTAGTGACTTTTGAAATTTTTATTCCAGCACTTTTTGAGAAGTTATATAAGAAGTTAGTCCCACCAAACACTTTACATTTCTAAAAGCACTTATTTAAATTGTCCATTTAAAAAAAGCCCATTTCACAAATGGACTTATAATTGAAAAGTGGATCCAAACACATCCATAATGTTTTAATTGATGAAAATATGGATCTATTTTTAATTTTTTTTTACCAAAATCAATTAATTTGTTTCCAACTATATATATACATATTCAATTAGATTGAGATATATATAGACTTTGACATGCTTGGGTATATATAGATAACATGGTTTAGTTTCAATTACTAACAATTTAAACATTATTATTCTACATGGCATAAAAATAGATTTGATTAATTATCTTTAATTTGGACTTCCCAATGGAGGCAATCACTTTCAAAGAAAGGGAAATAACTTTGATGCCATTGCTACTCCACTTTTATCTCCTCCTTTCTTTCTAAAACCACTACCCCATTATTGTTCCACTCAATTTTTTTTAACTTTTTTTTTTATGTTCATATTTAGTATTCTCTAAACAATATGAAATAAATGATATTTATTTTATCAATTTATTTATTTTTATTAAGATGTGTTCGTGGTGTGATATTTACACAATTAAGATTGAAAGAAAAAAAAAATTACTTTTATTTTGCTCAAACCTTACTTAATTCTATGTATTAATTTTAGATCAGACTGAATCGCGATAAATAAAATATTGTTTAATCTTGATTGAATTTTATTTAGTGTAATTTTACTTAGGTATATTTTTTTTGTGTTAATTACTTTAATAGGCAAGTTTACTAATTTTCATTGTCTTCAATAGTCGATAGGCGTAAAAAAACATGATAAGAGATTTTATTTTCAAGGATTATTTCAATGGAAATAAAATTATTTGTCTTCTTATAAGTTTATTTTGAGTTAGGAAGTCGACACGTGGCAAGCACTCCTATTTTGTAGTGGGGGAAGAAATGGTGGGTATTTATTTTTATTTTATATAATATGCTTTTCAACATTATTAGCAGTTGTACAAAAAATCAAGTTGTGGTGGGATTGTGGGCTGTCCCTACCCACTCATTATCTTGTGTATTATTAAATCAGTTAAGATTTTCCACTCCTTTTAGCACAATTTATTTACTGTTTTAATTATTTTTTATATATTTTTTTTGGCCTAATTATCGTCACCTTAACAACCTTAATGCACCTTCTTTAGAAAGTGATAAGATTAGGTAATATGTTTTGGTCATTAAAGAGCTTATAATGTCTATTCAAATTCACATGTCATGTTACAATAAGTTTTCGATTTATATCTGTTTTTAATCAAAAAATTCTAAAATTGTGTTAAATTTTTTTTAGTTACAAATATATTCTAGTTCATATCTCGTTACTAAGTTTTGTGACAAATTTTTATAGTTGTCCAAATTTTATTGTATTTTTAGGATAATTAACCGAGGTTTAAATAACCATGGTTTGATCATTATTGAATTTTTTTTTTGGTGAAGTAAAATTTTCAACTATTTAATCACACTAAAAACTTACTAAATATGGAAAGTCACCTAATCATTAGTGAAAAGACCTAAACATACACCCATTTGTTAGAAATTTTGTTGATTACTCAAAACTCAATTATTAATAACCTTTATGTTTTTCCACAGTTCATCAACAAGTATGTTGATTTTCATTACTGAATTCATCATGAATTTATTTCTAAATCATTGTGGTCAAAAAGGATTCTCAGTAGCTTCAACATTTTAAATCATATTATAATTATTTTTGTCTTATTACATAAATAATTATGATTGTCCTAAAATTAAAATATCAGAACTCAAAGAAGTGGCCTTATATATATATATATATATATATATATATATATATATATATATATATATATATAACTTTGACATTGTACTTATTAATACTATTCTTAATGAAAACAATTAGAGAATTTTGATATTTATTGTGATTGATTAATTTTTAAATTATGCAAAATTATATAAGAATACTAATTCATTAGTTATGCAATTGATTTGAATTCGACTAGAACCATTTTATATTTTTTTATTTCTTCGAGATATTATTTCTTTTGGAAACTGACATACAAATCTCTTCATATATTGTATAACATACAAATTTATCCATATAATCTTATAAATAGATTTTTCGAGGGATCGTGTTGATAATTTTCAATAAATGAAGGATAATTTAAATAATTATATAATTAAGTGAGGGGTAATATACATAATATTTTCTATTTCTTATATAATATTGTGCCTTTTACATATGTCAACTTGTGGTGAAATGATATGACGTAACATATATATGTTTCAATCTCCACATATGAAAAACACTATGATTAAAAGAAATTAAGTTTGAATCTAAACGTCAAGTTTGCATCAATATGAGAATCTTTATTGATCATCCAATACTGAATAATGGAAATCTACTTTCTTTGATGAAGACAACTGGTGATACAACTTTGTGCTTCTAACTCATTTTATTTACATTATCTTCTATAATGTCATCTTGTTGGGAAAAGTATACATGATTAGTTATTTTTTTTTTAAAATAATTGTCACGATTGAAATTGAAAGTTGCTACCTAATCTATCTCTCCAAAAATAATTTAATTTTTTTCTAAAAATAATTCTTTCCTTTTTTTCCCCTATAATTCTTAGCCTACCTCTCTATTTTTCACTTTTTCACAAAAAATAATTGAATTTTTTTATAAAAAAATTCCTATAATTATTAGCCGAGTTCTCTATTTTTCACTTATTTATCGTAGGGTCGATTAAAATACCATTTTTAAAATTTTGTATCTGCAATCAGAGACCATAGAGACAAAGATGGCTAATACATGAAAAATTATAATATTTTTATACAAAAAAATTGTCTTAAAATTATTTGATCCTAGCGTCGAAGATTCTTTGAGATTAGTGAAAATCATCTATATTGTTCTCAACATTATAAATCTTTAATTGAATGAGATGGTTGATAATTGCTGAATTTCATATTAATTGAAAATTCCTCAAAGTTAAATAAAATAATAAAACAAGAATCCCAAACAAATTAATTTTTTAGGAAAAAAAATATGGAATAATATAAAACATACATGGGATAAAATAATTAAATATTTGAAGAATTTTTTCAAGATAAATTAACAAATTGCTTTGACACACGATAATCCGAAACGTGTACACAAGTTGAAAGGTGGAATGCTTCCTCATTTAGTAATGATTTTGTTCTGTGGAAGAAATAAAATAAAACAATTAATGTTTCAAAGTCATTAACCAATTCAGGAATGGAATTGATCTCAATTATCAGATGATTAGACACCATTCAAAAAGAACGAATCATAAAGATTTCCATCAAACTTATTCCATTCCCATATATTATTTTATTTATTTATTTTTACCAACTCTCAAAATTTTGAATCGTTTTATTTTATCAAACATAAATAATTATATATTTACAATTAAGAATCTCGAAACTCTATAACAATCTTTCAAAATCCTGATTTTGAATCGATTTTATGAAAGACCAAGTTAAATATTCCTGATAAAATATATTGCTGAAGCGTGAAAAAGATGGACATATATATATATATATTTTAAAAGTATTGAACTCGTTCTGACATAAAATTAATCAGATAATAAATTAAATGCTAAAACTCTAGTTAGAACAAATAGTGACTAATGCACGCGGCCAATGTGGTGGATGCCACGAAGGCGAAAGTGGGATGATGTGGACGAGAGTGACATGTAAGAAAGCACTTTTGTTTTTTGATCTGTAGACATCGAAATGATTTATTTCATGTCACGCTTCAGATAAAGATGTCTCGTTTTTTTAGTAGTTTGTATATCAGTTACATCTGTTATAAGAAAAAATCATATCTGTCTAATTAATGTCTTGGTGGAAAGATGTTCATGTTTCGAGCAATAAATGCGGCCTAAATAGGGATCTTTAGCTAGAAAACTTATATAATTATGTTGAAAATGATCGATATAATCATGTGATAATCGCTTATTTTCTTTTCATATATGGGGAAAAAGTACTCCAACTTGGATCACTAGAATAAAGTAGGATAAACACGCCGTATACAATTAGGTAGGCTCAAAATAATAGCTTAGGCTTGAGATTTCAATAGTGCATGTGTTCCATACAAAAAGATTTTACTCACATCGAGTGTTTTTATATCTGAAATAAATTATGTTACATTAGATTTTTCACATTACATAAATCACTAATTTATTGATATGATAAGATCTCATTTTATTATAAGTTTATAACACAAATCAGCAATACAAAATCAATCAACTTCATCTATTACATATATTTTCAAAAACATGTCAATGTAATATATATATGTATTTACAAGACTAATTCTTAGAATATATATATATATATATATATAATATATAAATATGGAAGGATTTGCCCTAAAAAGTGTATATAAAAAGGTGGGCTGAGAATATTGATGATAGCTATCATTGTTGCAATGATATAAACATGAAATGTAGAGGAAATGCTAGGCTAAGCTATAATGATGGGTACAATAATGATTATTAATTTAAATTTAAAAGTTAATAATAAATATATAAAAAGCTAAAATCCAGCTCTTAGGCTGTTGTAAGTGGAAGAAATATGATAAATTGGTATGATTGTGTCTCTAGAAAAATCATAGGCTATATATTCCAATTTTAATATGCTTAGAGAGCATGCGCACACAAAATCTTTTTCTCATTTAAGCATGAATAAAAGCACTCATCAAATTATTTTATCCAAAATTTATTGCCTTTATGAAATATGATCATTCTTACAATTATTAAGATTTAAATCAATCTTAATATAACAGCTATCTAGTTAAATTTATATTGAATCCATCAAATAAATATAAATCATATTTATTTTAAAATTTAAATTTGCAATACTCCAAAGTGACCAATCTTCTATACCCTACCAATGGACCTGATAAATTTTATCTGAATTTTGTTGGATCTTTCTTTTAGAAAACTCTCAATGTTTTGCATGTGTGAGTTTATATATATATGTGTGCAGATATAATATTTTCAATTTTTTTTTATATTAATTGTTTGGGTATATTGTTTTATCAATTAATTAAATTCTGATAGTACAGATGCACATGTACTAATTATGGATGATTACTTTTAGGAAAAATGAGATAATGATGTGTTTATTAAAGAAAGTTTGGAAAAAAATATTGATATTGGGAGAATGATTTTTGCATTAAAGTGATCCTCTAGCAATTGGGTATTATATTAAATTGATCTTTTAGAGCATTTGTTAAAATGAGTTCAATCATCCATTTAGTAATCAAAAAATATTATTAAGAAAAATAAATGGAGAATTGGAGAGTAATTATGTCAGCAGTATCAAAGTCACCCAAATTACTATTGTTATTACTTATTGGGCCCACTTTTGGTATTAGGCTCCCATCGAAGTACAATTACTTGGGCCATATATATTAATTCATGTTTTAGACTTGTTAGTTTGGCCCAATGGATAATGAGATATACAACACCTGGTCCATCCATTTGCTATTGGGCTCCCATCGAAGTACAATTACTTGGGCCATATATTAAATCATTTTTTAAACTTGTTAGTTTGGCCCAATAGATAACGAGATATACAACACCTGGTCCATCCATTTGTCTTATCCGGCTTCAATGATGGATTGGGCCTAATTCTCTCACATTTGGACTCCAAAATATGTTCAAATCATACATACATCCCAGCCCATCGGACAAGCCCAATATAAATTCCTCTAATCCAGAAGACTGGTGTTAGAACAGTTTCAAACATGTAATACGTTATGCATTACAGCTTGTACATCATCCTCCATTTCTACTGATAGATCTCTAAATCTCAAACCAAAACATAGAGAACAAAAACTAGAATTCACAAGATTCAAGTCATTGCTGAGATATATACATATATTTCATGTATATATAGACCGCCGGAAAATTCAGAGAGAGAATGGGGACGGCCACCGCATTGGCGCCGGGGCTGTCTCGGAAGCTGAAGAAGGTACTGGAAACTCGCACCGACACTCCCGATCTGCTAGCGTCGCTCAACACTCTGTCGAGCTTTTATTCCGAAAATACGCCTCAGGAACGCCGTAATCTCCGATCCACGATCGAGAAGCGCGGCCTGTCGATCAACGAGGAGTTCCTAGCCGCATCTTCATCAGCTCAACAGGTATACGAAAAGAGCGTTATGTCCGTTCTTGGAGTACGTGCACTTTTTGCTGCTTGTGAGTTGAGATGTTCGAATTCGTTTTTGTGTCTTGTTTAGCTGGATCAAGTTCATCTATTTATCGCTAGAATGTGATTAGTATGAGTTCTTTCTCATGGATAATGGTACTAATTATGTCAATACGATCATCCTTCTATGTAGAAAATAGAAATGCTTGAAGCACAATGATGTTTTTGATGATATGCTTTAGAGTTTGATAAACTGTTACATGTATATTTCCACAGTTTGACAACATTACTCAGATGATTTCATATGTTGATAAATCTTTAGTTCTGTAGATTGTTGTAGAATTATTAAATTTATTGGTGTAGTGATTTTAATTTGGTTATAACTTATGAATATCTTGTTTATGTCAGAAGAGTCACTAGATGATGGATGTTTTTGCGTTTCTCTCTCTTGGATTGGAAATAATCGTAGTGTGTTTGACTGGTTTTTTAGGCCTTGGACCGGGTTGAGGAAGAGGTTAATGCTCTGGCTGAATGTTGTGATAAGTACGCAATCTCTCTTAAACTTGTTTCTTTCCGTTCCCCCCATTTTATTTTGGATGAAATGTTTTGGAATACGTACTTTCCTGAAGTGTGAAACCTTTTATGTTCCTTTGACTCTATCTATTGTGATAAACATCCTGTTTAGCCTTGTGAGTTTGTCAATTTTGAATGTTAAATTTCCCTCACTAAAAATGCTTGAATTTGAATGATTCAATGCCCTCTTAGATTTCACAGTATTACACGTGAAGCGGAAGAAGTTTAATAAGTTTCTGAGTCTCTGCTTGCTCCCTGGAACATGAGTAAAATTATCAAATAGACGCATGACTTCGACATTTTATGCTGTAGGATTGCAAAAGCTTTAAACAATTGCAATGCTACCACTGGCGACATTATCAGTACCACAGAGCGGCTTAAACAGGAGCTTGAAACCACCACACAGAGACAAGAGATAGCGTCTTGCTTTCTTCGTGACTATCAGCTCTCTAATGATGAGGTATTATTTTCTGATCCGCAAAAACTGAACTTACTCTATGCATGACTGTTCATATTAGATCTCGATGATACTTAACCATCTAGATTTTTGCTTATGGTTGTTCCGTTCTGTAGATAAATGCTCTACGGGAGGAAGACCTGAGTGAAAACTTTTTCAAAGCACTTGCTCATGTTCAGGAAATCCATGCCAATTGCAAAGTATTGCTAAGGACACATCACCAGGTTCATCATATACACACTCTTTCTCATATACACATGCACAAATGCACATGGTTCTTTCATCCTCTTAAACATTCAATCTAGAAATTTAATATTCATAATGTTACACTCTGTCCTCTTTCTTTGTCTTGATATCTTATTTTCTCAATGATGGTAACACGATGAAACGTGAATACATATACTTTACCAAATTCCAACCTAACATTTATCTACAGATCATTTAATTTAATGGACAGAACTTGGCTCCATAGTAACCTTTGAAGATTTATTGGACCTTGACACCTAATAAATGCATCGATCACTTTGTTCTTTTCTATGGCTTCTTCATCTGCTTCTTAACAGGAAATAAATCCATTAAGACTTCATGACTCATAATTGTTAGCAGACCCACTTGGTGCTAAGCTATTTGTATTTCCTTTCCGAGTAGTTTCTGTTCCTTGGACTGAGATCCTATTGACCTTTTCTTTTCATATGCAAAAGAAATAAACAACTTTTTCTTACCATATCTTCATTTGAAAACTCTTTGTAGCGAGCTGGTTTGGAGCTAATGGATATGATGGCTGTCTACCAAGAAGGTGCTCATGAACGATTATGCAGGTAAATCTATTTATACATGATCAGTCAGCTAGTAGCATAAGAAAACAGAAGCATCATCTTAACCTTGAATTACACTAGCATATGCTGCCATCACATTAGTATTCATTTTGAGATGTTTTAAGAGAAACCAATAATTAAGCTAGAACCACACAGGTGTGCGCACATTTTCTTCCCCTTACATATTCCATTTTGTACAACCTTTGTTTCTAGTGTTGGAAGTCTGTCTTTAAGTTATAAATTATGACTTAAGAAATGAGGTATTTGTTTGTATCTAGGTGGGTCCAAGCCGAATGTAGGAAACTTGGCGATGTTGACAACCCTGAAGTTAGTGAGCTCTTAAAAACTGCAGTCCGATGCCTCAGAGCAAGAGCGGTCCTATTCAAGTACTGTGCAGAAGAGGTATTCATTGCATAAAATTCTACAAATAGCAAAAGCTTAATGGGAAACACTCCTACATCTGTTTTTAAACATTATTTCTATAAAATACAGGTAGCGAATATGAGACACAATGCATTGTTTAGAAGATTTATTAGTGCCCTCACTCGTGGAGGACCTGGTGGACTACCTAGGCCAATTGAAGTTCATGCTCATGACCCTTTGAGATATGTAGGTGACATGCTGGGTTGGCTGCATCAGGTACATCTTTGTGTGTTTTCCTTGTTTTCTGTGTCACGGTTGTATTTTATTTTTTCCATGTTAGGAATATTTGCTAATTATGGTTTTCTTTTCTTTGGCCATACAAAGGCCTTGGCATCTGAAAGAGAACTTGTCCTTGCGTTACTTGATCCTGATTCAGTGGCAGATACTGGAGCAATTGCTCAGAGATTCTCCAAAAGCTTAGAGAGTGATGTAGGAAAAACGGAATCAGACTTGACATTTGTTCTAGACCGGATATTCGAAGGAGTTTGTCGGCCATTCAAAGTGAGAGTTGAACAAGTTTTGCAGTCACAGCCTAACCTTATGATTTCATATAAACTCAATAATACTCTTGAGTTTTACAGCCACACTGTGAGTTAACTCTACTTCAAATGTAACAGATCATATACTTTCTTCTTTCTTATTATCTTTTTCATTTTTTTTGTCTCAATTTGTTTATCTACAGATATCAGATCTGCTAGGCAAGGAAACAGCTCTCTGTAACACACTTTGGGCTCTGAAGGATGCTGCTCAAAAGACCTTTTTTGACATGCTAAAAACTCGAGGAGAGAAGCTTTTGCGCTATCCTCCCCTTGTTGCGGTTGATCTTTCTCCACCTCCAGCATTAAGAGAAGGTGTCTCCCTGCTGCTTGAAATAATTGAAACACATGACAGTATGATGGTTCCGTCTTCAGACACCTTTGAACCCGTCATATCTGCTTTGCTAGATCCTATTATTCAGGTGTGTTGTTTTCTAAGCATTTTATGATATCTTGCTTACCATGGAAGAAAAAAAAAATCAAAACATTTCAATATTTAATCCAATATTATTCCAATTTTTTACTTACGCTGCAATAATGATCATCAGTTGGGAGAAAGATATATACAGTAGTGTTGATGGTGTAGTTCTACAGTTTGTTCTTTGAGGTTGCGGTTTGTTGTCAGATTGATATTTTTAAGTAGTCATGAAGTCTGATTCAAATTTACTTAAAAACCTCGAACAATCATTTCGTTGTAATGGTCCTTATATTCAGATGTGCGAACAAGCAGCAGAGGCACACAAGTCCAAAGGAGTAATTCAGTCATCTAGAAGAAGTAGAGTAAGTTCAGACCAAGCTCAACCCCGCAGATCATCTGTAGATGCTATTTTGGAAAATAGTAGTTCTTCCTCATCGTTCCAGGTATAGTTCACCTGTTTATAACCAAATTTTCTGCTATATTAGATTTTCAAGCTTTTAAGTAGCTTCGTATCAGTTGATATTCCATCACGCATATGTTTATCTATATTTAGAAGATGTTTAATTACATACAAATTTGTCTTTTAGGTTATCAGTGCCTATTACGTACGTTGTCAACTATTTTCCTATGTAGATTCATTAACTTAAATGTTTTCACGACTCTCTTATTTTACTTCTCACATTATGCAACTCTGGATGAAATATGCGAAGATGAACCGAACACATGCATCACTTGCTTCTACAATAATGATTTATACTACCTTTTGTATTTAACCTCCCCATGCCCTTTGCATTAACAAACGCCTTTTTCGTCCATGCAGATCCGTGAAACACCTTCGAAGATATTCCTAATCAACTGTTTATCCGCCATCCGGCAACCACTGTTAACACATGACGTTGCCTCAGAATACGTAAAGAAGATCGGGTCAATGATAGAAAGTCACATTCACGGTCTTGTCCAAAAAGAAGTCGACACAATTTTGCGAAAATGTGGCTTATCAAACAAGATGTCTCACTTCCTTAATTCTTCAAATGGCACATCAGAAACACCACTATCTGAGACAGAAGATATGTCCCACGAGGCTCTTTCAGAGTGCCTAAAGACGTTCTTTGGGCTTATTTTAGGAAGTGAAAGTTCGTTACCCGAGTTTGAGCTTATGCAGGTTCCAAGTCTAAGGTCAGAAGCTTGCATTCAGTTGTCTAGGTCTATTGCAGAAGCTTATGAAGTTATTTACAAGGGAATTATGGACCCGAAGAACAGGTACCCGGATCCTAGGTCACTGGCTAGACATCCACCTGATCAGATTAGAACCATTTTGGGAATTTGAAGCTATGCTCTTTTTTGGTTTGTTTTGTAAAATGGAGTTATTACTTAATTGAGTTTTACGAGCCCTCGTTGTGCGGATGGTTCATGCTTAGTGGTTCGAATAGACCTTTTGTTTTTCTTTTTGATACGTGCCGATTGTACTAGGGACTATTGAAGATGAACACCGATAAAAGCAAGATTGAATTAATAATGTTAGTCCCTTTCTCTATTTTCAATCGCTCGATTGAGATCCTCAACTCAATAATTTGTTTTAATGTCGAATTTCTAGTTAATTTTCAGTCAATTTTGACCCAAAGTTGGTTAGTTTATATCGTATTTGAAATATAATTGAAGTGCTCATATGAAAATAAATTGCAAAATTGAGGGACTTAACAAGGTAGAGAAATTAAAAACAATACAAAATATAAAGTTGAGAGGTTAAAAAAAAGTGCCCCTTAATTTTCTTATGAAAGAAGGCAATGCCAGGAAAAGCACGACATTACTATCTTTTGGGACAATTATTTAGTAGATTAATTTTAATAATCCTGGTGTTTATTTTTATCACATTGTAAATAATATTTTGAAATATAAGACTCTATACACTATAATATTTCTTATTCAATTGCAATATTCCAAAATATACCAAATTTCTGACACAATCTATCAATACATATTCTGATAACAATTTGGTATTCCGTAGACAGTGTACCCAAGTTAGTACAAGAATTACAGTAGCAGGCAGACAAGGTTTTAGATTCAAATGAATCGTGAACAAAATCTCACCCCCCCCCCACCCCCTAAAACGTGAACAAGACAACAACAAAAATAAATAATTAAGTAGTCTACTTCAATTTCATCGTGTGAGCAACACGATCCACGCATCCCCTTCACCCACCATCCCAATCTATTTATGCGACTATGAAGACCTCCAGGACGATCACGGCATCAATGGCGAACGACGAGGATGTGTGGAGGGCCCATATGGCTTTGGCTGTCGTCATGCTCTTCACCGGCGGCTACCACGTTATTACCAAAGTCGCGCTCAATGTTGGCGTTAATCAGTTTGTCTTTTGTGTGTGGCGTGACCTTCTGGCCCTCGCGATCCTCGCGCCTGTTGCCTATGTTCGTGAAAAGTATGTGTTTTTACTGCATTGATTGGGAATTCAATTGGATGATTGCAGTGTTGGTTGACTTGCATTAATCAATGCGATGGGATATTGATTGCACTTGCTATTTGTCATAACATTGTGTCACTGAATTAGGGTTGGGCAATTTTGATTTTGGGGATATTGTTGCCTATGTTCGTGAAAAGTATGTGTTTTTAGCTTTACTCTTTGTTTACTGCATTGATTGGGAATTCAATTGGAAGATTAATGTCTTGGTTGACTTGCATGAATCAATGTGATGGGATATTGATTGCACTTGCTATTTGTCATAACATTGTGTCACTGAATTAGGGTTGGGCCATTTCGATTTTGGGGATATGTCTGTGTGTGTGTTCATGGCAGTTGTAGACGATTGATTGGGGGTGGAATTGTGTAATGCAAGTGTGTTTAAGGCCAATTGTGTGGTTAATCATTACTTATGAATATGAATGGCTAATTAGTTATCAATTTTGTTTCCATTTTCTGCAGAAAGCTAAGACTGCCATTGAATAGACACCTTATAATAGCCTTCTTCTTTCTTGGTTTAACTGGGTAAGTGAAATACCTCTGGTTTTGTTTAAGTTGGTCTCTTTCTGCCAACACAAACACTAACGATTTTACTTTACGTTTTCTCGTTGTTTTTGCTATTCAATTAGAATATTCGGGAACCATCTTTTGTTTCTCATTGGCCTTGGCTACACAAATCCAACTTACGCTGCTGCCATACAGCCTTCTATTCCAGTCTTCACATTCATATTGGCTGTCATAATGGGGTCAGTCTATTCTCTCTAAAACTATCACCTTTACCCACAAACAAAGAGATATTTTTTCTCGTTTGTTCATAATTACATGTAGTTTGTTCTATGTGCAGTACAGAAACAGTGAATTTACGAAAAATTGAAGGTCAAGCAAAGTTGGGAGGTACCCTTGTATGTGTTTCTGGTGCCATTTTCATGGCTATGTTCCGTGGTCCAGCTGTGTTCGGTTATAAGGAATCAGATTTTGCATCACATACTGAAATAAGTGCAAAGGGTCAGCCAGAGCCTTCTGGTTGGTTGATGTCTAGCTTTATTGAGTTGGGATTCGACAATTGGCACCTCGGAGTTTTATGCTTGATTGGAAACTGCATGTGTGTGGCAGCTTATCTTTCCATTCAGGTACAAATATCAATTTTGACCAATTTTAAGTCCATGAAAATCTAGATTTATGGAGCACCAAATGTAGAAGCTGCTTATTTGCTCGTTAAAATGACGTCAAATGCTGATATTGCATTTTTATCCATCTCTCGTGGTAACCAAGTTCAGAAAATGACAACTTGAGTAAATGTTTAACTTCTATAAAATGTTTATTTGGATTGATCTTGTTCTAGATGGTTCAATTAACCTTCAAACTGAATTAGCTTTAAGACACTATTGAAGTATCAAACACCACAACTTTCTTCTATTACATTTGCTTTTGGACAGTTCAAATGAGATGTTACAAAGCTTATTGTGCCTCTATGATTGTGTTTCAGGCTCCACTTTTAGCTAAATATCCTGCAACTATATCAGTAACGGCATATTCATACTTTTTTGGAGCGGTATTCATGTTTATAACTGCATTCTTTATGACAAACGAGTCAACGGATTGGAATCTCACATCGTCTGAGGCTTTCGCAGTAGGCTATGCCGTAAGTCATCCTAAATTATCGAAACAATATACACTTTTCTTATGTCCTAATTTAAATCGTTCTTTAAGAATGGCCTTCTATTTGCTTCTATATCTTTTGTAGGGAATTGTAGCATCTGCCCTCAACCTTGGACTCTTGGCATGGTCAAATAAAATCCTCGGCCCATCTATGGTTGCTTTATATAACCCGCTTCAGCCTGCTGCATCAGCTTTCCTCTCGAGAATTTTTCTCGGGAGCCCGATTTATTTAGGAAGGTTATATCTCTACGCCTATCTTTTATTTTTTAGCATAAATCTTCATTTATCGGGTAATTCCACAAGTACCCTGAGGTTTTGCAAATTTAACAAGACACCCATGATCCTAACTAGGGGTGGCAAAATGGGTCAAAATCATGGTTCCAACCCAATTAAGCTAGTTTGGGTTGGGTTGGGTTGGTTCCTAGTGAATTTTATTTGGTTCATAATTGGTTCCGACTCATTTCCAAGTTGGGCCCAACTAAATTTCAAGTTAGGCCCAAATCGCTTGTCAATAATTAAATTACAAGGAACAAAATGCAAGGTCTTGAGTTGGGTTGGGCTTAATTCCCTTTTGGGTTGAGTTCGGTTCCATTTCGGGTTGAGCTTGGTTCCTTCTTAAAACCATGAAAAACCCAACCCATTGGAACCAACCCAAACCCAACCCGACCCACCCAATTGCCACCCCTAATCCTAACAACCAGTGAAATTGTAATCTTTCTTTTACTCATGGGTGAAGTTATGGTAATTTCTCATATCTAGTGTGTTTTTCGGGTCTTTAAACATGGAGGGTTTATATAATTTACCGTGCTTTTCAAGTATTTTTGGTTCTATGTTAGTAATTTGATATTAATGTGGAACAGTATTTTGGGAGGTTTTCTCATTATAGCTGGGCTTTATATGGTGACTTGGGCAACCTATAGAGAAAAACAGGCGACAATTGGTATTTCGACTCGACCATCAGAACCGCTTGTTAACAGGGATTCATCGATCAACAAGATTTCATACCAGTTAGGACACATTTTCTCGGGCTCGTCTAACTCAACAATGAAGATTGTGGATTAACTTAAAACTCACTTAGAGGTTACTTTCCATAACTCTCTTCTTTGGATGGATCTTAGATTCATCAGAAAATTTGCAGTATGCAATATTTTGGATTTTCTAACATACATTAATCAGACAAAACATATATATGATGAGGAACTGACTTTTGAAATGGATCGATCTTATTTTTGCTCTCTTTGAGTTTATTTGATTTTATGTGATCCTGATATTTTAAGGCACTTGTATCATATAGGACATTTTGAAAGTTATAAATTGAATGTGAGAAAGGCTAAAATTAAATTCGCTCAAAGTTACTGAACGAAAAGTACAATTTTCACCAATCTCCAAACATGTGTTGTATACTACATCGATGATATTGGATTCGATAGTGTCATAAATTTTATATTATTCTAAGGTGAATTAGGTCTGTTTGGTTGATGGTAAAAATTCATTTGATTTAGGTGACTGGAGTAGTTTTTACCACAACCTCCTGTCGATATCGACTGGACTAATTTAATCGCACGTCTAAATAAATTACATTAATGGAAGGATTCTGACTACTGGTATATATATAACACTATATTATAACTGCATGAGAGACTTTTCATGACCATACATTCATATACATAATTTACCCTGTTTAAAATAGGACATCAAAGTTTTAACACTACATATATACAACAGATATACACAATTTCAATCTCTCACTTCTATAATCAACATAACCAAAGTGCTTACTTAAGCATCGGAGAGATACGAAATCATGGTCTGTTTTGCATGTTTGCACTAATGTCCATTCATTCTCACGATTCGACCTTTGGCATTGTATTTCATTGGATCATAGACCTCAGATTTTCATACAACAAATATACGATCATATTTAGATTATGGATTATAAGAGTTTTTCATCCATCTTGTTGTCTAGATCTTTGCTCCCACAAAATAATCTAACTTCATTAAACACAGACTCACAGGGTTTCAAGCCAGCCATCTTCATTTCATAAAGAATCTTGATTGCCTCAATGCAGAAACCATGCTGGATAAAATTCTTGAGCATTGCATTGCAACAAGCACTATTCTGCTTACTTTTACCTATCTCAAACATCTTAGTTGCATCATTCAGAAAACCACATTTCCCATACAAATCAACCAATGCACACTGCACAAAACCATCTGATTCAAGTCCTAATTTCATCACATTTGCATGAACTTGTCGACCGAACACTATAGCACTTGTCCTACCGCAAGCCTTGAGAACCGTCGAAAATGTATAGCTGTTCTTCCTCACTCCCTCCCTTCCCATCTCTTTGAAAACACTAACTACTCCCTCAAAATCATCGTCATTACAAAAATTAACTATCCTAGATGTCCACACAACTGTATTTTGAGAACAGGCCTGTTCGAAAACAGTTTGAGCACCCTCAAAACACTTCAGTTTCCCATAAAAGTTAATCAAGAAGCTACTCAGAACAACATTCCTCGAGTAACCCATTTTCCATAACCAGCCATGCACTTGCATCCCAAGTTCAAAGTCCATCGTACATAAACAAGCTTTCAGAACACACACTAGTATTCCCGACACCGAAAATCCCATCTGAATAGCACCAACATTTTCAAATCCCTTCTCACGTAGCATCATTATAAACAAATCTATAGCTTCATTATACTCCCCAGTTTCAACATAACCAGCAATCATGACAGCCCACGAGTTAAAATCTCTTTGAAGCATGTGATCAAACACTTGACGGGCATGTCCAACACACCCATTGGAAACATACATTAACAAAATCCGATTGACCATAGTTAAGCTTGAAAGAAGCCCACTTTTTCCGATATGTTGGTGCAACTCAATGGCTTTGAAAGGGTCTCCTAATTCGGTGCATTCTTTGATAAGGGAAGCGTAGATATCTGATGGTATGGGTAATTTCAGGCTGTCCATCAAGTGTAGAATGTCTGAGGTGGTCGTAATGGGTTTGGTGTTCGATTTTTTGGGGGGTGGTTTTACTTTTATGGGTTGGGGTGGTCTGTAATCTGGTCTGTAAATGGGTAATTGAATTCGAACTGGATTGAAATCGACATGGAGGATGGCGGGTTTTGCGTAGGGATGGAGTGTTATGATCTTCATTGGCGCGGAACTTTCAAGTCGTGCGAGGTTTTATGATGTGTTATATTTTGTTGCCTATTTCTTAATTGGGAATTTTTTACCACATAAAAATCAATGTGATTGAGAAAACTGACAATATTATGTTGTTATTTGTATGGTACTATGGCTATTGATTTTCATCTTATGTGTAATTTTTGTTCGTCTAAAATGGATCCACATTTATTTGATTAAAAATGATCCTTATCTGAGTTTCGAACACATCTTACAATCTAAAATGTAATTGGACTGGGCCAACAAATGTTTGTGTATATGGCTTAAGATAATACACACAACCATGTCCTAAATATAGACCGAAATTTTGGATTTTTCAGGGATACCAAAGCAAAATCTCATTTTCAACCCAATTTTGCATAATATCTTACAAACTTTCGACCGAAATTTTTGCTGAAACCTGAAAATTTTAAAAACACAAAAATAATATTAAAATCTTCTATTAATATTCCATCAAATTTTAGACAGAGAGCCAAATTTTGAAGGTTCCTGTCTAATATCACATGATGTCAGTATAACTATTGTAATTTTCCCACTAATGCAATCATTGTGCTAAGATGAGAATTCACACAGAAATCAGCTGGCCTAGCTCTCCTTACAATTTCGAATGTTCCATTCACTAGCAATCTAGCATCAGTGTCACTTACAACTCGTCAGAAAATTCGCGTTTTTGCAGATGAATGAATAAAGGGCATCATCACCCGGCATATGGATGAAACCTGTTTGTCAATCCAGATGCCCACCATTCCATTCTGTAACTTGAAATCGTCATGAAATCCCTCCGTAAAAAAGTGAAATTACATAAGATGGCACTAAAAAAGTCCATCTAATATACCAACCACCAGCAATATCACTTGATTTCCCCTTTTCTAGATGCCAACATTTGAATCAAGGATTTTAAAGAGGAAACAGAAAAAGAGATCAAATGGTAGCAAAACTCGATATTTTCATTAGTGTTTTCCTCACGAAATCCAAGCAAACCATCACACAAGCAGTATATTTGGTCTGCCAGAGTGAAAACCAGCCCTGTTTCTTGCTTGGAATTAGACAGAGTAAACTTGGTGTTCAATATATCAGCTTACAGCTGCAGCAGAAGCAGTTTCATGGCCTATACGGACCCGATTAGGTAAGGGCCTTGCAATAAGACCGTCAAGAACCCAACCTGCACCCTCACCATCATTTTTAAGATGGTAAAATTCGCTTTGTACATACTCTAAAGATATTCGAAGCCTTCCCTCGGGTTTGCAGTCATCGGTTATGGTGCTAGATTTGATTCCAGCATTTCTTTCTAGCCAATACAAATAACTCACCTGAAATAATGACTTCAGCATGTCTTGTGCTGACGAGCTTTCTTTGAGTATCACCTGAATCGAATTAAGAAAAATAAAAATTGGGTTCTTATCAAAAGATAGTATATATACACAGCCATGAATAATCCTAAGAAAAGTTAACTATTCATTATTAGCCAACATAGATAGACTTACACAATATTTTCCTTCAAGCTCTGTCAGAATATAACCTTCAGCCTTGTATAAATCAAATAGGGCAACAGCATCTTCTCTGCTCTTCACAACATCCGACAGTTTGGAACCCAGCTGTAACCGTCGGTCAATATGAGAAGCAGCATCCTTTGCATCTGTAGATAGAACTTCAACTTGTTCCTGGAAAGGACATCACACAACATACTTAACCATTAGAATTGTTCGAATAACAGCATCCCGCCAAGTCAAACCTTTCATTTCTCTTCTCATATATTCCAATTTTTGGGGCAAATCTCAATATTCAAAATCTAGCTGCATTACATCTGTACGTTCCTATTTTATGCAGAAAATATATAGAAAAAAACAAATAAAAGAACTGAACCTACATCAGATGTGGGCTTCACAACCAAAAGGGGAAATGCTGGAAAAAATGGTTCCTCATTGTTGACATCTTTAACTGAAGGGACAAGACCGCTAAGTAGATACTGGCTGAAGACTAAGCCTGTTAGAAATTTTCGGAACAGGTTATAAATTATTGTTCGAAGGGAATTACTTAAAAGAAAAATGCATAAAGTTGATGCAGTATATCAAGATCTAGCACAGCAAAGATAGTGTGGATCCATGGAATTCATATACCTTCCACTCCATCATAAAGAATTTTGTACAGCTGCAATATGTTAAAGTGTACAAGCCACACTTTTGCATATCAAATGATTATAACCTTACATTCAAACGAGCATCAACATTGCATAGCTTCACAGGAACCCAATCACTCCATGAATTCATGCAAATTTGGTAAATATACAGTTCTTCAGTAATCTAATTCCATCAGGTTGTGCATCAAATTAGAACCAAGGGAATCCACAGTTTGACCTAATTAACATCTTCTAAATTCCCTTCTCTTTTCTTCTATATCATGTAACATACAAGTGGACCTGATGATAGTTTTCATAAATTATATCATCACGTCATCAAGTTTCATCAGTTCCCTTTTATTACTAAATCTATTATACATGGACTTAATCAAGACTCAGAAACAATACCAAGGATTATGTTTTGAGCATGAAAGTATGCATTGGATTTCAACATACAATACAAATTACCTTCAACATATTGGTGAGAAATATGCTAAAAAATTGTAACAAACTGATATTCTAACTATGAGAAAGGATAAGGAATATACTTGCACGATATGGATTTAAAGTCCTCAGCTGAATGGATTGATATGATTTGAGATTGCAGAACATGTGTATCCAAGTTATAACACCAAAAGAAGCAAGAGCAAGAGGTGTAGAAGATTGCACGCAGTTAGCTAATGCTATGCCAAGCATAATTCCAATGGATTTGCTCACCATTCCTTGAGCTTCACCCTTAGCAATTACCTGCCATAAAAGACTTGTTCAAGATCTAAAATTATAGAGAGTGCTTCAGCAGTCAACCAGGATATCCAAGAATCATGTAAAAGCGATATATGATGGATCAAATGAACGGCTAGAAATTTCTACATTAAGTATAAGTTTAAAACCAGATGCAGGAAAGAATCAATGCAGAAGTACCTCTGCAAAGTTCCTCTGAGCAGCAAAACCCGCATAAAAACAACTCCTGGTAGCTGCCTGTCAAATGTAAAAAGTTTCAGGTGAAAAGAAAAATAACCAAGTAATATGAGCTTCCCATGAAATGCACATAAGATAACGTGCCACAGTGAAGGCTCTTGAAGAAAAACTCAAACTGAAGTTGAATCAGGAGATACATCCATTGGGGTAAAGTATAAAGCCGGATTCAAATATTTCTCATTTTAGTATTAAATTAGATGAAGTTAGAAAAGGCATCCGCTCAAGTTTGACGCATCTTACATTACATACAGAATCAGAGTACATGCAGGCATATCCTGCTGCTCTAAATGATAAATCAGATAGAGAAGCATTTTAACTATTTCGCTATGCTGATGTTGACAAACACCCATGCATAATAAGATAGTATATAGAGTCATGCATAATGCAAACATTAAAGCTCTACTTTATAGACTCTGACAAAACTCAGCAAGTAGTTCCAGTGCTTTGTAGTTACCTGAATTAATGCAGCAGCAGATCTTCCAGCTCCAGCAGCTGCACCAATTTGAATGAAAAGATGCGGGAATGCAGGGGTCAAAATTTCCAGTCCAAAGGCAGCATTTTCCAGAAGATCAGCAAATAGCCTCCAACCCTTTGGGTTCACGTCAAAATGTCTTCCATACTTTGACAGCATAATTTTACTGAGATACCCAATTCCATCCTTCAGTACCCAATTCACAGCCGCTGCTGTTGGAATTGCCCCCTTTCCTAATCCAACAGCATAAAGCAAAGCCTACAAATTGAAGACCAGTTCAGAAAAGTCACCCACATCACCAGAAGGAAACGATTAAAATATTTATTCACACATAATTTATAAAAATTGAATGAATTAGGCGAATCTCTTAAACTTATGCATGAGTCAAATGTTATCACTATTCATGCGATAGATTCTCCAATAATTACATATAAGTCACCAGAGACTTCAATTGTAGAAGAACATCTATCAGGCTAATAATAAACATCCATAACCAGAGAACCGCGGAAACGTCCTTAAGCATTCATTCCTAAGTCGATTAGGTATCTGAACCTCCATTACATACTTTTCTAGTGATATTGCTTCTAAGGCTATGCTTGAACTATGAATTTCAGCAAGGAAAGCAGTTACAAAAATATTTTATTTTGCTACAAATGATGTAAGTTTATGCTTTATACTTTGAATCTTTTCCTCATCATTTCGTCACTAGAATTCATGATTCAAACAAATCGCAAATTAAACCGTTCATTACATCTCCAAGTATTAACCACTTAAACTGATAAATAAGGCTATACAAATTACTTTATCCTTGCAGCGTCCATCACACAAAAGTAACAATTCAATAAACTTCTAACATACCCAAAAAGAAATCAAACAGATAAGAGAACAGGGGAATTTATCACCTGAGTTGCAAGCACTCCACTAATTTGCGCAGCAATCCCCTGAACCCCTCTCCAAAGAGAATACTCAAGATAATCACTCGTAACACTCTCCGGGTACCCCTCCGGAAGCATCAAATTTAAAGCCAGTTCCCTACATTTCATCCAAACATCCCCCAAACTCAACCCAGATTTGTACCTCCCACCTTTTGACGACATTTTTTCAGGAATAACAAACTCATCCTTAGAATAATCAGGCACCAACTCAAGTCTCTTCCCACCCCTTATTTCAAACACCACCTCCTCATCACTTTCCGATAAATCATCAGTTCTAGCTCGCGCCGCAGAAGATGAAAGAACAAAGTAGCCTAACGAAGCTGATGCAGAAATTAGAAACAAATAAATGTGTTTGTGTAGAAATGTTGAAATCCAGTCTTCTTCTCTTCTGAGTACCAAGTGAGAAGGCAAGAGAAAGAACGGATTTCCGTTAAAATTGAAGAAATTGCCGCTACCGTCATCTCCGCCGCCTCTATCTCCATTCCCACCGCCTCCGCCGCCTCGGTTATTGTTGTTGTTGTTGTTATCGTCGTTATTGGAGTGATGTAATGGAGTGAAGGGGGAAAATTGATTCTGGTTACAGGCTCGGACATGATCGATCAAGCGCTTGTCGGAGCGGCGGAGGAAGAATGAAGTGGCGGAGACGGCAGCGGAGGTGGTGGTTGCCGGCGGTACGGAGGGTAGAGAAGGTATTTTAGGGAGGGAGAAGGGGTTGCACGTGGAGCAGCCCATGAGTGTGGCGTTCGTGAGAATTTGTTGTGGCGCCTTTTAGAAATTCCAAATAATATAAATGAAATTGAAAACTCATTCGGTGGAGAAAATTAGGCCCAATGTATGTAACTATTGGCCCACTTCGAATTGGGCTTAGATTCTGGCCCAATTTAGTTTATCTCATGTAGCCGTTGGTTACTGAATATTAGTAGGGCCCCAAATAAGTTGGATCAAAAATTATGGGTATGTTTGGTTTTATTTTGGTTGGGTATTTTGGTGAGAATTGTTGGTGAGAAATTTTTGGGGACACGTGCATTTTTGGTGAGATAGTGTTTGGTTTAATTGGAAAATTGATTTTTGATTGGGTTTTTTGGTGAGATAGTGTTTGGTTTTGTTTTGAGAGGGAACATAAGTTACTGTAGCAGTCAAATCATGACAGTTTTTGTCTGTTAGTAATTAAATAATGATTGAAAGTTATATTATAATATTAAGATGATAATAATTGTAATATATATAAATATATATTTGCTTATATTATAATTTAAAATAATAATTAAATTATTAAATATTTACATAAATAAATTAAGTTAAAATATATTATTAAATATAAATAAGTTAAGTCAAAATATATTATTAAATAAGAACAATTATTTTTTTAAAAAAAACTTAAATAAATGAAATTTTATTTGATGAGCATAAATTATTTTATCAAAGGGCAAAATCATTTATTTGTGCGTGAATCATTTTATGAGCAGAAAATATTAATTCAACAAGTAAATTCAATAAAGATATGAGCATAAATTATTTTATCTATGTAAAAAATTTACACTCATATTGACATTACATAAATTAAAAATGGAGAGAGAAATACTTTGGATTAATTGAGAGATAAAATTTACTGTAGCAGTCAAATCGTGTAAGTTTATGTATATTAATGATTATTTTGAATTAATGTTATAATATAACATTGAGATTATTATAATTGTTATATAGATTTAATATATATATATATATATTGTATGAATTATTTATTTAATAATATTTAAATGTAAGGGTATGTGTTTATCAATTCTTATTAATTTATAAGAAATCGAAAATAGAGATGTGAAACTTGCAATTTCTTTGAAAACATTAACTAAATGAGAAATTGTAGGAAATTAACTAGATTGTGAAACAATTCAATTTAATCGATGAACGAAATTTATATTGTGACATCATAAGTACCACAAAAGGAAATTACATTCAGTAAGCTATTTAATAATACTTAATAATACCTTCCTATTTTCCATGTACAAACACTTCGAGCAATATACTGAATTTTATCATTAACATCTGAGCAAAGACATTCCATCCAGACTTGGTCAAAGTTTTATATATTCAATCCAAATGAAGTTCTTTGACCTGACTTTTAGAAAACTATGCAATATAAGGATTAAAAGCTAGAGAGAGAAAATAACCTAAATGGGAGAGAGAAAGTAAGATGAGAAAGATGTACAAGTACAACCGACAAAGCTGAAAAAGTGGGCCATGAAAACTGAAATTTGCAGTAAAAGAATGAAAAAATGGTTTCAGAATTTTGGACCAAAAATATTTACTGTATTTCTGGCCAAAATGAAATAAACCAAACACAAGTTGGTGGGAATATTTGGCCAAAATAAGTCCCAAAACAAAACCAAACATTGCCTATATTTTGAATTTTGTTTAATTGTTAATTGAGTCGAACTCAGATCAGTTAATAAGTACAATTATTTAACACATCACATATCAATTAATAATTATTAATTTAATACATTTTACAACTTTCAATCAAATTTTTAAAAAATGAATAAGCACCATATACATTATATTATTTTTTATAAGTATGTCAATATTAAATATTTATTGATAATTTCCAAAAAAAATTATTAAAAAATATAAACAACATGTCATAAAAAAAAAATCATTTTGGTGGGGCTCCCGGGACCAAATCAATCTTATCCACTTTATTATCACATCTCACATTATTTACTCTAAGAAAAAGAACACAAACTTATATCAAGAAGCCACACATTTGAGATGAAATTGAGTGTTTTTTTACCAAACCCATTTTCAAATGTATAGTATATAACACATCAATTCTGTTAAACCCGATGTGTCATAAAATTTTCCTACATCAAATCCCAAATAGGACCACAATACTAGCAAAATCTAGCCTTCATTATCTAATGACATATCACATAAAAAACTTGCATGATTGAACCCAAATGAAATTCCGAACAATTAGATCATATATATATATATATATGTACGAGTCTACAATAGTCTGAGACGAAGAAAAAGTAGAAGCTGAAAATCAAAGGAGCTGCCTAATGCCTATAACTAAGCCGCATAAGGTGCAACTTTTCGACAAAAGGTTCTAAAACTTTCGACTCTTCATCTGGTGCAAATGCCATGCAGATGCTAAGCTCCCTCACTGCTGCCTCGTATTCTCTGTAATTCGTTCTAAGTTAATCGAAGATTTTTAAGCACGATAATTGCAACAAAAATAAATTTTTTTACATTCTTAATTACCTGTTGTAGTATAACATCATGCCATAGTCTCTTCTAAAAGCCCATTTATGAGGCTGAAGGATTAGCAATCTCTCTGAAGCCATCATCGCAAGCCTGGAAAATAAGCGTAACGTTTAAGACAAGACAAAGTTATACGCTAACAATCAATTTATGTCTCGATAAAAAGGTTTTAAACCAGATTAAGCTGAAAAGTGGATCACAATTGTCCGCTCATGGATTCCACGAGAATTTAAAAGAATTGCCACTTGAAATCGTGCCAAAAGAGTTTTAGGGTTGTGTTTGGATTGAAGAATTTGAAAATCTTGTATTGTAATTTCGTCAACAAATCAATCCATTGAGTTAGTTTGTTAAGAATGATTTAAAATTACAATGGATTTCAAACCCCTTTAGGATGTGTTTGGATTGAGCGATTTGAATTTGAAAAAGGGATTCGGAAAAAGGACACTAAAATGGAGTTATTACAAATCCACCATAGCTGTGGAAAAATAGCTCAAAATGAATGAAGGATTTGAAATCATTATAACTTGAATTCATCCAAACAAATTTTAATAGATTTTTATTGATGAATTTGAAATCCATAGCTTTCAAATGCTTCAATCCAAACACACCATCACAGTTTACACTCATTTTCAGCTATTTTTACAATAATTGTTGTGGATAACAAATCCAATTGAAATCCTTCCTCTAAACCCAGTCTCAAAATCCATCAATCCAAACACAACCTTATAAAATTTGCAATAATCAAATCATAAAGAGGGCACAAGACAATCTACCTCAACTCCTGCGGCCGCAACAAAGGCCTACTCAAACCACTATCCTTATTGAAATTCGACCTCAGTGGCGAAGTCAACATCAGCCCGTGATGTTTTCTCGAAGCACGTTTCCAATAAAGCCTCTGCAATTTATATTACTTCTCATTGTCGAAGCACAAAAATATTTGCACGAATAATGAAGTTATAAACATTAGTATCACAAAGTAATAGCATATAATGAAGCTCACAATCAAATTGGCTAAAGCAATCCCAACGATATCTCGGTTTGTCGCAATATCTAGCCCCTTAAGTGAGTTGCTATCTATATCAGAGGCCCTCGACCAAGGGTCATCCACACAATCCCCGTTGACAACCCCAAACAAGCTTCGTCCAGAAGTCGCTTTAAATAACTCCTACAAATATTGCAAAAAGGTCCCTTAAGATTCCATAATTGCACTATAAATCTAGTGCAATGTAATTGAGTTACGTACCTCGGGATTACCGGTAAGGGGCCATATCAAAAATTCTTCCCCAACTGGTGATCCAACAATGGTCAGTTTAAGTCTTTGGCACACCTCTATATATATCACACTAAACAAAATTGCTGTAAAAAAAAAACAAATCAAAAGTCATAACATAAGTTAAGATCTTGTGCAAAAGATATAAGGGTGTGTTTGGATCGAGTGATTTGGATTTGGGGATGAGATTTGGAGGAAGGATTTCAAATGACACCTAAAATGGAGTCACTTGAAATCCACCGCAGTTATGGAGAAAACAGCTCAAAGTGAATGTCGAGTGATTTGAAATCCATAACTTGGATACATCCATAGATTTCAAATCCTTCAATCCAAACACACCCTAAACAAATACGATTTTTAGTATAGCGTTTGATGAATACCACTGGAACATCCAGAGCTTAAAACCGAGTGCAAATATGTACACTTTGGATCCACTATTACTTGAGACCTCTTGAAACCTCTCGACTCGAAAAGAACTTTGTTGACCGCGTCGAGAACTTCAGACAAGTAACAACCTATGTCTCGTGAAACTAGTTCAGCCTCGACTTCCTTAGCTATGACGTCCAGCTCAGCAAGCCACTCGTTGATATTCTTTCCCGCCATTTGCACAGAGTCCACGTCATCCCGGTCCCACACTTGACCATCGGGTGATGATGACGTGTCACTTCGTTCATTAACGAGTGAACACGCGTCAATCTCACGATTATACGCCAAAAACGCCTCATCTTCAGCAGCCACATAAAGTAATGCCTATAAAAGCAATCCCGACAAAATTTGTACCTTTTTAGTATGAAAACAAACTAGAAAACGGACTTTAACGAAATTTATTAGCAACAAAACTGGAAATCGCAAATATGAACTCAGGCAATGATAAATGATACATTACGCGTTAATACTACCTTAGCTAGTGAGATATTTTTGTCGTCCAACTTAAAAGAGATCTCCTTACTAAATTTATCTCTGGCAGACTCAACAACCTGAAATATCATCACAATATACATCAATAATTCATACTATCTGAATAAATAAAGTATTACATTATTACCAAAACGAAAGAAAAAAGTAACAAACAAGTCGATAATGAACGAATGGTTTAAATTTCATCGAAAATAAGAGATCACAAGGAATCGAATTCAACCTTCTTATAGAAATTAGCCCTCGAAGAAATGCTCAGCTTCATCTTCTTGATGGCGACATTTCCAGCCGTCATATAGTTCCTTTTTCCACCACGACCATCAAAATCAAACCTGATGATCGTAAAGAACAAAGGTATATATATATTGGGCATTTGCCATTTCTTCTCCAATCCACTTACTATAAACTTTTGCATAAACAAGTAAATTAATATCATATTAATCAAATCTATTATTAAAACACACTAACAATCAACTACTTGTAATTCTACAAAAAAAATTAATCAATCCAATTTGAATTCTTGTACTTAAAGAGGACAAATTTACAGAATCCAATCAACCCAATTTGATAAAATTCAATCAACCGCACTTAAATCATTCAACTTAAAGTAGCAAATTCACAAAATTCAATCAACCCCACTTTGAATTCCTAAACTTAAAATAGCAAAATTCACAAAATTCAATCAGCCACATTTAAATTCCTGCACTTGAAATAGCAAGTTCACAAAAGTCAATCAAGCCCATCAAAATTTTCAAATATTAAAAGATGAATTACCTGCCACAGTTTCCCAAAGAAGGCATAGCCATGGGAGATGAACCAAGCCCACAAGTCATCATCATTTTCATCTGCTGATTGCTCAACCCAGACAATGAAACACGCAACATTTTTCTTGAAAAAAATTCACTCACTTGAACAGAGAGATGAAGGAATCTTTTAACCCTCACAAAACAAGACGAAAATTTTCTTGAGAGAATTGAGTTAAAAACATTTATCAAGAAAACAACAAAACGGTAGATGAAATTGGGCTCAATAGGCAACACCTGTTGTTATTTTACCCCCGAAAATCAGCCAAAAATCAGCAAAAAAGCAAAGGTAAAGTGATCAAAGAATTTGAAAAAAAAAAATCAAGCTATTATCTCTTCTTTAGAAATAGGTGAAGAGAAAAGCTTGAAATGAGACAAAGGTTTAATGGCGGAGGGGTTAAAAGAGGCCATATTTTTGCGCATTGAATTACAACTTCCAAAACACAAGGAATAGAAAAACAAGATACTTGATGATACTGATGAATTGAAGTAATAACTGCAAGAACAAATACAAAATTTATAGTGGAAGCTGACACAACTAATAATAATACAGCTCAAATCCTCAAGATCCATAGTATTGGGATATTTTTTCAATTCTAGCATCACCAAATATATATAATCAACACTCGATTCTCCTTTTTATTCTTACCCTCTTTCTCTGTCTCTATATATAGGTATATATATATATATATATAGGCCTGTGTGTATATAAATTTTGGTTGATACAGTGAAGGAAGAGAATAGAATACATTTAATAGAAGGGCTAAAGTTTTTTATTATCCTTTTAATTTCAATAAGAGCCAAAAAGGATGGATAGGGGCAATAATAAGTTCGAAAATGGAATCCAGGTAATAGAAAAGACAATTATTTTTGTTTATATTATAATGTTTTATTTTTCACTTCAAATGTGAAAGCATTTTTATTTTATTTTATTGGAACAGCTCAAATGGGAAATCATTTTAAAAAGGAATAAAAAAAGTATTTATTCAGTATTTTAAGGACAAATTTGAAGGAATTTTTTCTGATTTTCCTTGTGATTGTTATGTTGTTATTTAGTTCTTATAATATTGTGTACATTAATGAGTCATAAATTTTGTTTAATTCAACTCTTTTCTAACACCCTAATGTGTGTTGGAAAATAAAAGGTTGTAAATTGTAATAATTGCTAAAACAAATAGAAAATTCATTTAATATAATCTATCATATTAAGAAAATGGGTTTAAATCACAATAAAATTGCAACTTTGAGTAAATATTTTTTGACTTTTTTCAACCTTTACATAATAAAGATAGTTTAAAATATATTTATAAGATAAGTATAATAATTAAATGATTGGAGGATCATATATGACCTAATAAAGTGTTCCAATAATGTATAGAGAATTATTAATTGAGATTGAAACAATAAAGAAATATTATTAGGAAGACTTGAGAAAATGCAAGAAACAAGGATAAGGTTGTTAGATAAGCAAGAAAGGGATAGATAGATAGGTTGGGACATAATAGGTGCATGACTATATTATGTTTTGAAAAGTATATAATTTTTATTTTAAAATTTCGTTATTTTTTCAAATATGTGATGTATATTACATCAGACTTGTTGAATTTGATGTGACATAAATTTTTTCGGGAGATAACTACTTCTTTTATTATTGCTATATATATTTGTTGAAAGTTAATCAAGGTCTTAGTTTAGTTAATTTGCCATTCTATTATTAATTAATGTCTTGAACTAGTTATCTTCTTCATAGATGGAGCTTTTTGATGTCATTGTATAATTGGCTCACATTCCAAAAAAAAATTATGGCTCAATTTTGAAAATTATTTTATATCTACTATGGTAAAGTATTATAAAGTTTGATAATTTGGTTGACCGGTTCTACCTGTATAATTAAAAAAAAATATGGCTTGTTCATCAAATTAAAAAATTTATCGAGTCACGAGTTATAAGTTATATCGTCAGGCCAATATGAGTTAAACTAAAGTTATAATTATGTTATAAAAATACGAATAAATGAAAGAGTTGCAAAAATATAAACTTTAACACTAGTCATAATATATTCAACGATTTATACAATTTTAATGTTTGGAGAATAGTTTTCTTTCTCAAATTTATAATATTAACTCTCAATTTAAGTTGAATAAATTGTATAAATATTGATTAATTAGCATGCATATACACTATCCTTGGTAAAAATTAGGTACATGAGAATTAATTTCCGTAACTTTATATATCTATGCATTTATAATGGCTTCTTTTGTATTCTCTAAAGAACTAAACTAATAATACCACATTTTAGCAAAAAAATAATTATTTTTTAATACCCTTGTCATTCTTTGAATAAACAATTTGAAATGTACACATGTACAGTGCCGTATGCCTGCTTTTTGAATCATTTATTGCATTTTGTATTTCATCTTATATTATTGCATAGATGTACTTCAATAGTTTAAAATAATAAAGTATTAATAGTGATTATAAATATTTATGTGAGATTCCTTTCACAATATATATATATATATCTTATTTTTAATATTACAATCATATTTTACTATTTATTTCATATATAATTAATTTTAATTTGTTTAATGAATTTAGCTTAATTCAACTTCAGAGTCAAATTTTATTCAAATAAGTTGATAATGGGGCGAAGTGCAAGAGCTATAAATTAAGTGTATTTTTGTTGATTAATATATCAATTATATATTTGATACAATGTAATACAGTAGATGATGTTATTGAAGATTTCAAAAAACAAAGGAGCCATTTGACGAAGTATGTATAGTTGCGTTGTCCAAAATAAATTTTACCCTATTACACATATATCATGTTTCTATCTTAAAAAATATACAATAAAACATCAATTTAAATAAAAAAATTTATTCAGATTGAGGATGGGGTCATATAATATAATATAATCATTATAGAAGAATGATTGGGCTATGGTTTTTTATCAAAAAAAGAAAATGGGCTATGGTCCTAATTGTGCTAAATTTTGTTTTTGTCCTTCAACTTCTGTGTGAATATAATGTTTTTCCCCATTTGGAATTTACATCAAGTTCATTTACATAGTGTCCAAAAGAAATTTAATAAATATCGAGTAGTTCGTGTTGAATAATATAAAATCATGTAAGATTGTAATATTAATAATCAACTTAAATAGAGATTATAAAGAAATTTAAATAAGATAAATCTAAATAACTTCAAGATAATGAAAGATATGACAAAATCTAAAGAGCAAGGAGAGAGTAACTTGGACCTTATAAACTTGTGAACTCCAGATTTTTATTTCGAAATGGGACCATAGTATTATAGTAACATGCACAACATAAAGAAAATAGAAAAAATAATTAATGAATTAATATTATTGAATTCAAGTAAAAAAAATATACAAGACTATTAAATATGAAAAATTATTTTTATTATTGAAAACTATTTTTGTCGTCTAACCTAAGCTATTTTTACAAATTTCTTTTGTTATAAAGATAAATAACTATTTCTAATTACTTTAAATTTAGATATGTTATATATATTTTTTATAATGAACAAAGATATGGACAAACACATCTTGGACACTTTAAACTAAAATGATGAAATTTATCTTTTTTCATTTTTAAAAAAGAGAAATATATATATATATACACATATATATACAACTAAAATGATTAAATATACCTTTGTTTCATTTTTTAAAAAGAAAAAATGTGGGAGAAAGTCTTATAGACCATGACTTTGGTATGTATGAACACATGTATATATATATATATATATATATATTGAGGTGATAGTTGAATAATTTGATTTTCCTAATGATAATTTTTGTCGTGTATCAAGCACATGTCGTTATGCTAAAAAAATATGGTTAATAATAATGAATTTACGATATAACTCAAACCGTTAAATTCCTACAGTTTCCTAATTTTTATCGTACACCAAACGCTTGTCGTTATATTATATTTTTTAAATGAACAAAGATATGGACAAACACATCTTGGACACTTTAAACTAATGAAGAAATTTATCTTTGTTTTATTTTTTAAAAAAGAAATATATCTATACATATATAACTAAAATGATTATATATACCTTTGTTTCATTTTTCAAAAAGAAAAAATGTGGGAGAAAGTTCTTATAGACCATGACTTTGGTTGAATATATGTATATACAGACATATATATTATATATATATTGAGGTGAGAGTTGAATAATTTGATTTTCCTAAAGATAAATTTTTGTCGTGTATCAAGCGCATGTCGTTATGCTAAAAAATATGGTTAATAATAACGATATAACTCAAACCGTTAAATTCCTACAGTTTCCTAGTTTTTTGTCGTACACCAAACGCTTGTCATTATATTAAAAAATTATGATTAATAATAACGATACAACTCAAATCGTTAAAAAAACATACGGTTAATAATAACGATATAACTCAAACCGTTAAATTCCTACAGTTTCCTAGTTTTTTGTCGTACATCAAACACTTGTCGTTATATTAAAAAGTTATAATTAATAATAACGATACAACTCAAATCGTTAAATACCAAATATTAATTTTAGTTGCGATTTGACTGCCCATACCACGGCCTTTACCAAAATTGATTTGATACTTGTATATGTATGGTTAGTGTAATCAACTTAACGTTATGAATTAGATGCTTAAACATAATTAAAAGGTACTTAATAATCATATCAACATCAGATAAACGAACAATATTAACATTAAAACTAGCCATATTAGGATAAATTTGTTTCATAATTTTTTATTTTTTATTTTTAATAAAGATTATATTATACATACTAACTCAAACTGGAGTCATTTAGTTGCACCAATCACACCTGAAATCCCATATTTTGTGTTGAAAAAGCATAAAATATGGGAAATAAAGCAACACTTTTCCAGTCTAGTTTGTCATTTTATGTTATTTGAAATTTTCTTGACTAAGTACTTACCTGTAGAACTCTTCTAATCCTTGTTTTTGGCCTTTACTTTCACCTTTTTAACTACAAACAACCAGCGGAATTAAGGGTTAAAAACGCAAATCTTGCTTCATAGTGCTGTTTAAGCACAGTCCAAAAATCTCCCTTCACCATTTACATGTGTCTTTCAGACACTCACTTCCCTATATAAATTCATGTTTCCTTAGTTAAAATCGTCACAAGTATAAGCTTATTACAACAGTCCATCATGAGCACATACACTTCTAACGATCCAACGGCCCACAAAGAGCCGCCATCTCCGATAATCCCTCTAATCCTAGTCGTCGGATTAGGCCTCCTTCTTCGTGGGAGCTCATCATCCATGGCCCTCAATCTCCCGTTAGTTTCTTCAGGCGAAAACGCAATCTTCACATGTTTCGTTTTCATCCCTCTTCTTCTCCTTCTTGCGGTGTACTCAACCAGCAACAGTATAGTGTTGCCCATTGCTATGATCCTCGTGACGTACACAGTAACTACCATGCTCCTCGGGCCGCTAATGGTGATACTTATGGTGTACTTGTCTGGTGCTTACGTGGCATCTGTGAAATGCAATGGTGAAGAGCTTGGATGGGGGTGTATGATAGTGCTTGTGTTCTTTTTGCTGCATTGGGTGCTGTCTGAAGAGGGACGACAAACGGGGGCGTTGGTGCTGGCTGTAATGATCTTCCTGTGTTACCATTGTTTTCCTTGAGACATGCAATTTGTTTGGGTCGAATGTCGTGTTTTGCAGGAAGAACAGATGAATAATAAGTTCAGTTTCAGTTGCATCTTCATGAAATCAGTTATAAATGCATCAAATTTTCAATTTTTTTTTTGGCCTATTTTTACTAAGTTACATATGCTAATATAGGACTTAAAGATGATGGTTTTCAATTGTCTGTGATTTAAAATCGAAAGCTTATAAAATTATCGGTATTTAAGGCCATGCATGTCAAGTACAGACTAGGAGTGGCAATTTGGGTCCATACCTATATTTGGATCCAAATCAAATTAAGTTTTCAATACATTAGATCATAACATTTTAGTATTTTAGTTCCAACTGAGTTGAGTTTTAATAATATTTGGTTCAATTTGGCCCAATTTGGGTCTAACATATTCTCTATTTTGACTTATTATCTAGATTTTACGTTTATTTTGAGTCTTTGAGTCCAACTATAATACATATTTTTTGACATTGAACCCAATTGAACACAACTCACTTTAAATCTAAACCAAATGAACATGATCCAAACCCAACCCATTCAACCCAATTAATACCAGTACATACTACATACTAATAGTGACAATCCTATGCCAATAGAAAAAAAATCTTCCTTTCATCTTTAGCAGAGACCAGAGAGAGTTTTGTGCTACTAAATAGTCTTCTAAATTGATATTCTTTCACATAGTCGTAAACAGCAAATATGTATTCATTTACCGTCCTTTTTGTCCTTCGATTTTAACGAAGAGAAACACTAACAAAAATATTTTTTCGAAGCTTCCAATTTCCCTTCGAAAAACAAGTGCAGGATATGATCCTGCCAACATAGAACATATTCAAAAACCATATATTAGTAACCTCAAAAAACAAAATCACAAAAATTACACTGTAAATAGCTCCATGACACATTTTCTACTTCACAGCTAGCAGAAAATAACAAACACACACTTAACACTAATCAAGATATGATGAGTGCTGAGTTCACAAGTAGTTTATATACATAAGTAATTCTTATTTGACCCTTCAGAAAACAAAAAAATAAAAATTTCAGCATATCATTGTTTAAGCTGAATTAACACTCATAGTTCATGGCTCATGCACATTGACCAGACCTCTGTTCATTCTTCAATGATACCCAATCGGCGCCGGAGCTTCCTTCAGTTCACGTCCCTGATAATGAATATCCTGCAAATCAATCCAAACAACCCCTTATTAGCACACAAACATGGCCTATAATAGCAAATTTCAGTTAAAAGTTTCACAATTTGGCTAAAAACGATCGCCACATACCGATGCAAAGTGGTTAACATCACGATGATGCGCCTCATCAGCCCTAACCACCATCACAACATCACGAAGAGTGGCGTTTTTGGGCATACGCCAGTAATCAATGGCAATAGCTGGAGCAGGTACATTCTCGATATTTCCCTTGTCGAGCTCTTTCAAGAACTCGGTGTACGAATGAATGGCTTCTTCTTCTAAGTAGCCCACAACCCGGTGAGCCAATTTAGGCGAAACGAGATAGGCCAAGAAATAAGCATTGAAAAAGACGCCCTGGACTGTGAAGACTAGGGCTCGTTCGTACCACCGTGGCTGAGAAACCTCCATGAAGGTCATGAGATGCATCCTCTCGTTTTCGGCTTCTTCTAGAAGGGTTTTGATCCAGCCGCCGCTGTGCTCGAATCGGCGTAGGGATTTGCAGTGTAGCAGCATCCCGCCGACCATGCCGGGGACGGCGGCGACTGTCTCCAGCATCATTGCACGGCAGCCGTATCGCCGCTGTTACAATTTGAAACAAAAAAAAGGAGTCAAATTTAGTGGTGGTTTTAATCTCCATGAATTTGAAAGCAAAAAAAAAAATTTTTTATTTAAAAGAATTATTTTGTGAAATTATGATTAAGGTTTATTTGACTGTCACGAACCTGGGGTAAATTTGAGGAAATTCTAAATCCGACAAAATTTTACTTGAATTGTAATAATTTACATATAAAGGATTTAATCATTCTTCACACAAATTAGTTGGTCTACTATAATATTTAAGTACACGTTAAACAACAACCAGCTACAAGCTATTGCTATATTGATAATTTCCAGCCAGGATCTACCATGACGGGATCCAATTATAATTTAAAAATAGATTAAATTACACAAGCATGTTATATAAATATCAATTCACTTTGTAAATCATACTTAGGTTCGAGCAAATGAATATCCAAATAACTAATAACTCAATCGATTTTTTTTATTTAAGTCCTAAATTCAAGTGTATCATATTGTATGTAACTAACATATAAAACCCATAAATTATATTCAATCAAAATATTTTTTTTTTCGAACTAACCAAGATTTGGTCTTCAGAATTTCGACTATATTCAAGAAAAATCAAATAAAAATCAGTATATACCTGGAAAAATATATCAGTAGGCAATCTAAGAGCCTTGACGGTCCAATACGCCACCTTGTCCAAGAACGTCACAGGTGCATGGTGTTTTTGCAGATCTATAGACAGATCAGCTTGGTACGTCTCCCATGGCTGCAAATAATCACAAATTCAATAAGCATGCATTAAATACTTTTTCTGTAATTATTTTCTACGTTTTTTTTTGGCTCTTACCCTAAAACAGTTCCACCTCCATTCCGAACCATCCTCCTTCGTAATCTTAGCAGGCTCAACTCCCCAATAACTCGCGATCTTCTTACCATTACCGTCACCTCCGGCGGCTGCGCCGCCAGATCCGCTCTCGACCTTCTTCTCCTCATCCGGCTGGTGCTTCTCACCCAACGCTACCGTACTCGCGTTGCGCGCTCCGACCGTCGGAAACCTAATCCACGTCACCACCGTCTTTTCCGAACCTCTGGCAGCGCCGCCGTGCAAATATCCTCTGATAACTCCAGCATCACTCGCAGCGCCGCCGCGCGCGACGGCGGTGGAGAAGTAACGCGGTCCGACGTGGCTGAACACCGATCGCGCCGCCTTGGTTGCGCTCCGGCTCATCATTTTCTTCTTATATTAGGTAACAAAATCAAGAACAAAAAAAAAAATATTCGCAAAAGTGAAGGTTTTACAAGAAACTTGGAGAGAAAACTTTAACAGCAAAGGCTTTTAGTTTTGTTTTGTTTTATATTTATTTTCTTGGGCTTTGGGGGTTAATTTATAGGGGTATAGAGGTAATATCACGTGGCTGATTATGTGTAAGTCGGTTGTGTGTATGGTGGACAAAAGGTTACGACAGCTGTAGATTTCCATTTTTGACCCTTGATATTTATGGTGATTGTATTTAAGATTTAATTAATGGTTTTAAAGTATATTCTAGAGGGAATTCAAATGACAAGAATGGACACAAATCGGGTTGGGATCCGAATAAAGTGGTGGTTCGTCCATGGGTTTTGTGGTTGCTTCAATGGTTTATTCAACTTTATAGTTGTGCTTTGACTTTTAGAGTCAACGTGTAATATGGTCAAAATTTTAAGGTCAGCCAAATATTTTGTAACTTCAAATAAGGATACTTTGTATTGTATATAATATTTATTCCTTTTTTTCATCAAAATACGTGAATGAAATATATAATTCAGGTTATCTTTGTTATATACGAGACGTCTAGACCATATATCAGTTCATAATATTTCCTAATTTTCATATGTTCATATTATGTTTTGATACTAACATTTGGGTTAACTAGACCATGGACTATGGTTCAATTAAACATTTACCAATATAAATTTTTAATGATGTATGGATTCATATTATGAAATATGGATTGTAGAGAAATAAATTTGACCCGAATGAAGGGCAATAATGGAAACAAAATTCAGGCACCAAAGTGGACCAATAAATGGAAGAATACAAAGTAGAGGGCAAAATCGGGAATCTATGAGTTATTTGTTTACTATACAAACATGGGAAATCAATTTGAATATTGTTCTTGGAGAACAAGTTAAGTGAAAGCTTGCGTGTGGTCCAAGATCTGGAATAGGCAAATTTAGAATAAATTAAACTTTCTAATTAAGCTAATTAAGACAATAAAAAGTAATGGCTACGATGCGAGCCACGTGGAGGCCAATTGATGAAGCAGCCAAGAAGACTCCTCATCTATTTTTTGCTAAAAATTATATGCTTGCTTTAGCTTTTGATTTTGTTTCTATGTTTTTTGGTTGTTAACTTATACGACAAGCATATTTTTTTGTGATAGTTGAAAATTGGGATTTGATATACTGAAATTCAAAAATGGTAAATGTTGTATTATAGTACAGTAGCTATACCATGTTATATTGTTATATAATCATAAACTTTTACAAAATAGAGATTTTAACATATTGGGCCATGTGAGAAATCATTTGGACCAACAAGTAGATAGAAAAAGACTACAGATCAACAAATTTATAGGCCCAATAACATGCTCTCTTCAAAAGAAGCCCAATATTATCTCCTGGAATTGTTGTGGGTCGGCCCGGGTTCTCAGGCCTCAGCTTGCACTAACTGAACATCTCCAAGAAGTCCAATGGGCCAAAATCAGCTTACAATTAAAATTTGTTGAGAATTGATTTTTCAAATTTGTTATGATTTTTGTCTTAGAAATGAAAGTATATATGAATGAAACTGATTTTGTTTAGATTTTTATATTAAAAGACGTGATGGGAATAATAATTTATTTTGATGAATGATATTTGATACAAGTATAATAAAAAAAAAAAAATTGTAACATTGATTTAGTATAGAGTAGAATTAATAGGATAATGATGTTATTAGTTATAGTGGTAAATTTCTAATCTCGACTAGAGTTGGTTGACTCAATTAAATTTAAAAATAAAATAATTACAATTATCATATAATTAATCATTCATGAATTATTACTTCTAAAATCCAGTTAAAATCAGAATTTTTCATATATAAGGGACCAACCAATTGAAGTTTTCGTGATTAGAAAATCATCATTTTGAGATTCAAAAAGCAACAAAAAGTCATATCTATTTTGATGATTTAAAATAGAGATTATGTTGCTTACTTCCAAGCCTTGTTTGTCAACTTTCTTGAAAAATATGCCTTGCCCAATCATTTTGGTGGTTTTGATATCATGCATGATGTCATTTGATACTTCAATTGATTCTGAAATTTCGATAATTAGCACTTTTTAACTCAAATATTAAAAATATTAAATTAAACACAATTACAACCATTTATATGAAAAAAATTCACATAAATTTTATCTTAAATAAATAACTGAAATCATATTGAAACTCAAATTCTTGATTCTATAATGTATTTCGGGAATTTGGCATTGTTTTGAGCCAATAAATATACATACAATGACATTTTCTGCATTATCCAGCTATTTAAAAAACGTCAAATTACTAACATATATTTTTTAAGCAATTCAGATCTAACTTGGGAAATATTATGTCACACAATGGAATATTTCTTATGATAAAAACATTCACTACTTTCTAAATATGTATATTTCTAGTTCAGTATAATATTTTTTGATTTAGCTTACATCACTGATAATTGATATGGCAAGACTTGGTGCAGGATAATACCTGAAAATCCACCAAATTTATCTCACAATTCTAAAGAAAAATTAAACAAATTGATGCAATTATAAAATTAAGCATCTAAATTAACTAACATCACACATTTGCCAGAATTAAAGTGTCAAGTACCATTCGATATAGAGCATTGACTTGGAATATTCTAAAGTCAATATAATACGCCAATTATTATTTTCTGTCATTTTGTACAAAACCTAGCACGATTGGATGATTCCAAAGTATACTTATTCACACAATGGTGATTAAATAATTACTTACATTAGCAATTATTTATATACGTATACTTTTTCTTCTGATGTCGCAAATTGCAATGCATTCTTAATATAGTAGTCATATTATTTAAGAAGTTGTTGTCTTGGTATTTAATCTTGTCCCTTTCTAAATAATTTCAATACTTAAAATACAAATTTAGTAGACCAAGAAGTTTAACTGTAATAACTTTATTACACAATTAAGAAATTAACTGTCAAATTAAGGCGCTTAAAAGTATAGGACCCGCACTGGTATAAAATCACTAGTTTAAGGGTAAAAAGAATCTTTTATCCTTTATATATATTATTTATCTCATATTGAATAAATCTCGTTTTTGTTTAATTGAGTACATTACAGTTAAATCAACCTAAAACAGTTATTTTTCAGGATTTTAGTAGAACATTTTAAACAAACAATATTGAAATAGAATTGGGTGATTTTTAACAATTCTCGAAAAATATAATTTATGAGTGAATTTTTATAAACAACCATTGGCATCCCCTCAACAGATTCCTTCAAACTAGATTCAAGAAAAGAAAAAAAAGATTCCTTGGAAATAGCTTCATAGTTTGACTTTACTTAAAAAAAAAAAAACTATGGTATATTCACTCTCAACAAAATGGATTTTTTCTCTTTCTAAAGTCCCTTAGCAACTGATGACAATAAATACCAAAGCACATATGTTCAGAAAGAAATAAGCTGAAACAGAGAGTTCAAAAAAAAAAAATTAAATTTTTCGGCATGGGTTCAAATTGCCCACCATTTGAGTTCTCAGCAAAATACTACAGTGATGAAAATGGTGGAAATTGTGTAAGGCAAAGCAGTTTCTTCGATGGAAAAGCAGTGTTGAATCAAGGCGTTGGATACTCTGTTATTCTTGGTTTTGGTGCTTTTTTTGCTGTCTTTACTTCTTTCCTGGTAATCTTTATCATTAGTTCTTTTTTCGTTTCGTTTGTTAATCAAGTTGCTCATTTTTAATCTCGATTGATCAAGAGTCTGTTCTTGATGATTTGCTTCTAATTTTGATCGTTTGCAGAAATTTAATACAGTTTTATACATATTCGTAAACATATTCAAAAATATATATATGTAATGTGAAACGGGGTGCATCTCAATCCGAAATACGAAAAACTGAGACCCGTTTATCTTTGTGCTGGATTAGGTATGGCTAGAAAAGAGATACGTTGGATCCCGTCACACATCAGAATGGTTCAATACAGCTGGTAGAAATGTTAAAACTGGGCTCATTGCCAGTGTCATTGTGTCACAGGTAATACTAATATCAGGTCATTTTTAGTAGCTCACGAGACTTAAAATCTCACTAACGGGCTACTGAGATTCGTTCGTAATTGTAATTATATGCAAATTTGTAAAGTTTTGAGCTTTCTAAAAATTATGCAGTGGACTTGGGCTGCTACAATACTGCAAAGTTCAAATGTGGCTTGGGAATATGGAATTAGTGGTCCTTTTTGGTATGCAAGTGGTGCTACCATTCAGGTATATCTAATTATACATATATACATACATATATATATATGCTCATTTGTTCTTGATGTACTTACTTAGCTCAAACCATATGATCCAACAGGTGCTCTTGTTTGGAGTAATTGCCATTGAGATAAAAAGAAAAGCTCCTCATGCTCACACTGTCTGTGAAATTGTCAAAGCCAGGTCGATTTGATTAGTTAAAAATGATAAAAATATGTGTAGAAAAATCGAATTACCTCATATTTTTCATTATTTTCTTTTCATTTCTTTTATACAGATGGGGAACTTCAGCTCATATCGTCTTTCTAACTTTCTGCTTCATGACGAACATTATTGTAACGGCCATGCTTCTTCTTGGAGGATCTGCAGTAGTAAACGCTCTAACCGGAGTCAACATTTATGCTGCAAGTTTTCTCATACCTCTCGGTGTTATAGTCTACACACTAGCAGGAGGGCTAAAAGCCACCTTCTTGGCCAGTTACATTCATTCTGTAATAGGTACATAAATCTATACTCCATAATCCATATCTACATTCATCAATCGAAAAAAATTTCGAAAACCCGTGTTAAAAAACACTGTTTTTCATCTGCAGTTCATGTGGTTTTGGTCATATTTGTGTACCTAGTCTATGTTTCAAGCAGTGAACTCGGTAGCCCAAGTATCGTATACAAACGCTTACTCGAGGTTGCAAGTAAAACAAGAATCTGTCAAGATCCCATTTCTCACGTTGGCCAATCGTGCGGTCCGGTTAATGGGAACTACAAAGGGTCTTATATCACCATGCTGAGCTCTGGCGGTCTCGTTTTTGGCATAATCAACATTGTCGGGAATTTTGGCACAGTTTTTGTCGATAATGTATGCAAACCGGTTTTCATAGATAACTTTATATCTCGGGATATAATTTTTCGAGTCTCACTTCAAAACAACTAAAAACGACCTTCGATTTGCAGGGATATTGGGTGAGTGCCATTGCTGCAAGACCATCATCAACACATAAGGGCTATTTACTGGGAGGATTAGTATGGTTTGCTGTTCCATTCTCTTTAGCAACATCACTCGGGCTAGGTGCACTAGCCCTTGATCTACCAATAACAGCAAGCGAGGCTAGCCGTGGGCTCGTCCCTGCAGCCACTGCAATTGCCTTGATGGGCAAAGGAGGGTCTGTTCTTCTTCTAACCATGCTTTTTATGTAAGAAACTTTTCAACCCTTTTTGCACAAAACACTTATGGTGTGTTTGGATCGACGGATTTGAAAGTTATGGATTTCAAATTCATCGACAAAGAATTCAAGTTATGGAATCCCTTGTCATTCATTTTGAGCTACTTTCTCCACGACCATGGTGGATTTGAAATAACTCTATTTTAGAGTCATTTGAAATCCTTCCTCCAAATCCTCTCCTCAAATCCAAATCACTTAATCCAAACACACCCTTACGTACTGCTATTTTCCATAAAAAAACCCAAATTTTTTTCTGAAAACAAATATACCTCTATGGTTATCAGGGCTGTTACATCTGCTGGTTCATCTGAGCTGATTGCTGTTTCTTCATTATGTACATACGACATCTACCGAACATATATCAACCCAAACGCGACTGGAAAACAAATTTTGAGAGTCTCGAGGAGTGTCGTTTTGGGATTCGGTTGTTTCATGGGAATTTTAGCTGTGATATTGAACAAAGCTGGGGTCTCACTGGGATGGATGTATTTAGCTATGGGTGTATTCATAGGATCTGCAGTTATTCCCATAGCTTTGATGCTACTATGGCGAAAAGCAAACGCTTTTGGCGCAATTCTCGGGACAATAAGCGGCTGTTTACTCGGGATTATAACTTGGCTATCGGTTACTAAAGTGGAATATGGGCGGGTTAATCTCGACACGACTGGTAGAAACGCACCAATGCTTGCTGGGAACTTAGTGTCTATACTTGTTGGTGGAGTTGTTCATTGTGTGTGCAGTTTGATTTGGCCTCAGAATTATGATTGGGAGACTACTAAACAGATCACTGTGGTGGAGAAGGAAAGGAGTGAGATATCTGTTGAAGAGTTCAAAGAGGATAAACTGATCAAGGCAAAGAGATGGATAATCAAATGGGGTGTTGGATTCACACTAGTCATTGTTGTATTATGGCCTATTCTTACTCTCCCAGCAGGTAATAACGAGTCTCGGGATTTCAAATTCATCGACTCGAAAAAACATTCTAAGAAAGCCCTTTACGACAAATCTCATATCGATCATAATCATTCGCCTTGTGGGCCAAACGTATATAAAGTTTGTAACTTTTTCTTGTGTTTGGGATATAAACAGAGCAAATTCATCGACTCAAAAAACATTCTAAGAAAGCCCCAGTGCCCCACGACAAATTTCATATCGATCATAATGATTCGCCTTGTGGGCTAAACATATATCAAGTAAAAGAGTATTTTTGTTGGTAAAGATTGTAACTTTTTCTTGTTTTGGGATATAAACAGGGCAATTCAACAAGGGATACTTCATATTCTGGGCAGTGATAGCTATAGCATGGGGTACAATTGGTTCAGCAGTAATCATAGCTTTACCATTGATAGAAAGCTGGGAGACAATACAGAATGTGCTTCTTGGGATGTTCACAAATGATAGGCTCATGGAGAAGATGGAAGAGATTAACTTGAAGCTGCAAACAATCGTATCGGCTATGCCTGAAGCCGAGAGAATTTACTTACTCGAGAAAGAGAAAACGAAGAAGAAAGAAGCTTCAGAAATACAAGTTCAGATTGTTGATGAATAACAGCATTGTATATTAACATGAAAATGCAGATAAGATATGAAATCATGTTTGTTTCATAGTGTGTGTGAATGGCATTGAGCTGTGTGTTTTGAAAAATTATGTAACTAAAGTTGCTATGTTTGTTTGATTTGCAAGAACAGGATTTTGAAGTGGTTAATTTCAGAAGATTGTCAAATAATTATCATTTTTCAGTAATCATTTCATATGATAATAGGTGCAAAACACAGGGTAATTGAAACAAAATACAAACTTTAATCATAAAAGTAAAAAGGGGTCCATTTAATTTCAGATTCAGCAAAGAGCAAGTTGAAAAAGAGGATTCACTCAGTTATGGCCAAATAAGATAAAGCTTGATCTTGTACATGGTTCTAATTTTCTTCTTTTCCTTCAAAAAGTTAGAAAAGTTTCAATTTTTCAACTAACCAAAAAGAAATGATTACTGAAAAATGTTTGTTTATGTTTTCAATTTTCAATGTTTATGTTCGAAAAGTTTCAATTCAATGTTTTCAATGTTTAATGAAAAAGTTTCAAGTTACAATGTTTATGTTAGAAAAGTTTTAATTTTTCAATTTTTCGAAAAGTTTTAATTTTTCAATTTTTCGAAAAGTTTCAATTCACCCAGTTATATATAGGCCATGTTTGTTTATGTTTTAAAAATCCATTTTCATGATTTTAAATCATAAAATTCAAAATAAACTTAACCCACCAAATTTTCATCTCAATGCCCCTTTTTTCAACTCTACTTTTTCAATCTCCTATATAACTAACTATCACTCATATACACATCACTTCACTTCAGACATTTACCAATCAAATCATTTATTATAAATTATTTTTTCACTTTCTCTTTTATACTTTACAATTTTTTATCCATATTTTTTTATTTAAATTTACATAATCATTATATACACCACTAACATAATTATTCTACGCATCATCCATCAACTTATCACTATTGATTTGATATCTACAACTTTCAATCTAATTTTAAAAACATAAACAAACAACCATTTTCACACGAATTTCTATAGTATGCCATTCCCGAGAAAAAATTAAAATTTCATCACAAAAACATAAACAAACATAGCCGAAAGTAATTTCAAAATTACAATGCTTCCAAGGAAACTCTGTAATGTTTCCATTATTTCAATCGAAACATTTAGTGTTTTCATAGTTTCCACAAAAAACTAAAAATTTCTTAATTCTTTTCGAGATAGAGTATAATAGTGAATAACATTAAAAAAATAAGATAAAAATAGAAAAGAACGTTATAAATCTAACCATTTACTAAGTTAAGTCCAGAATATAATCAAATAAATTCTAAATAATTAATCAACAAAATTACAGACAATTTTGTTTATATTTAAATATGCACGTAATAAAACACAAAGAGTTAAGATATTATGCCACCAAAGCTAAGGAGCTGAAAGGGAGTTTCAAACAGGCTTCGCGCCTTCCGAACCTCAATTTCAATTCGGGCTACTTGCATCAAAGCCCATCATCAACATCATTGGGGAGATATTGGAGAGAATATGGGCAGTGGCCTGAACCATTTCCTTTATTATGAGGGGTTGGTTTAAGTCAGTTTGCTTTTGGAGAGAGAGGATCTCTAAGAGAAGCTAATAACTCTAAGTCGTTCGCTTAAGCGAGTTCAGTGGGACTGAAGGCTGCTTCCGGTGGATGACATCTTAGATAGGGCACTCTCTCATTATCCAACCCATTTTCTATCTTTCTATTCAGCGACCAGCTCACTCAGAAGAGAAGAAGAAGGCATTAGAAAGACTACAGAGACTTTCCAGGCCGACTACAATACAATTCATGAACGATAGCGAAGCCAAGCTGGATAGGCTTTTTTATGTCGAAAGCCCCAAGGCTATCTTATAGCAGACAACAAACGCAAGCCTACTCAACTAATTTCATAAATAAAGGCCTGTTCGCATAGCAAACTAATAGAAAAAAAAAAAAACTACTAGACTAGACTAGACTAGTAGGTGAGTGCTCCTTGTTGTTCGAAACTTGACCGAGTTATTAAATTATTATTTTAACAAACAACATAATAGATATTTATATGAACAATTTTTTGTATACATATGCATATACATATATATATTGAGGTGAGAGTTGAATAATTTGATTTTCCTAATGATAATTTTTGTCGTGTATTAAGCACATGTCATTATGCTAAAAAAATATGGTTAATAATAACGATAAACCGCTAAATACTGAATTAACGACCAAAGTCTATCAAACACTCACATATGTCGCTCTCTTGTTCGTTTATTCTAAGTTCATCTGTTTATATTTATGCCTGAAAACGGAACATATATCAGTTACAGGAGAATTCTTACACTGGAAGTAATGCATCCGGAATTGAGTCAATCTTGAAATTAACCTGCAATGTGGAATACAAGACAGTGTAAGAAGCGACTGAAACACTTTTCTAGAAGAGAAATTTTCTAGAATAATATTCCTCATATGTGTATCCTAGAACAACAAAACTTCGTAACCCAAAAAAAACAGCAAATTGAGTGACATTACACTTTTACAGGAAAAAAGAAACACTAGATTTTGCTAAAAACTTGATCTTTCTGTAGCATGGAAAATAGCATTAATAAGGGATCAGGAATTGTTAAAAATGCTATATTTGTTACTTCAAAATCTGGTGTTAAACCTTACTATTAAGTTAAGCAGCATTAAATGACCATCCAATTTTAGCAACAACAACAACAACAAATCACCTCAAACTCAACAACAACAACAACAAATCACCTCAAACTCAACAACAACAAAAATCTTAAATATGAAACAGATTAAAGGTTAAAAAAAGACCTGAATAATCTGATTGCAGTAAGAAATAGCAGCCACCACTCGATGCTTTCCCATGGTAGTACTACTCACTGAGCCCTGATGCTTTAGATGATTGCATCAACCACCATGCTTCGTGCTTTGACTAAATTATTTTCGTAACAAGTGTTGCAATTATTCACTAATTATGGACTTAACATAGTTGACTTGCCTTGTAAGGATACAACCTTTCTTAACAAGGAAGCGAAAAGTCATAATTCACACACAAGAACATAACTAAAATAGGATGCCAACCTCAAGGACATGATTTAACTTCATATCATTCTAATTATTGTTGACAAAGCAATTCAAAGAAATCACTAAATACTAGATCATTGATAAAACCGCGGGAAAAGATTATTTAATATACAAATATATATGATTATTTTGGGAACTCAAATAAATTATATCTACTAAAAATTTATGGTTATTGTAATTGGATCTTCAGCTTCTTCAATCACAAATGTCTTGATGACTTTCTTCCCAAAAGTGACAACTTCGACGTCGTAAGAACCGTGAAATCCTCTAAATTTAAATCGACCTTGGTCGTCTAGATGTCCATGAGCACGAGACAACCATTCTTGCTTCAAAGCAAGGTATCTCTTACCAGCTTCATTTATTTCTCCTTCCGCATTAACTAAGTGTGCATTCTCTCGGTTCATCAGCAACTCCCAAAATCCAGACAACATAACACCTTTCACCGCTTTATGGGCAAAAGCTTCCCGAAGTATAATTTCTAGATCATCAGCTCTTACATGTTCATTTTCAGAGCAGACTTCAAGGTCACTAAACCATATTGGAAGCCCAAACATGGCCAACTTATTAAGTGCATCACAAATAATCGGTCCTATCGGGCAGAAATCTACCCCTTTTATACCTATCCCTCCAATGGGGGCGCCTTGTTTTTGGAGATCAAGAATATGGTCAACATACTTATCCAACTGATAGTGATGACTAAGACCGTACGAAGCTACAAAGATGGCGGTAGAAGGCTCGATTATATTTGCAATCTTTAATATTTTGACCAACTGATCTTTGTCTTGATTAGTGAAGGAGCCATTCATCATTTCTTTAAGATCATAGTACATAATTGCGTCGTTGTAACCAGTCAAAGTGCGGAGATCTTCTCTTTTGAAAGTACGCAGCAAAGAAACTATGGAATGTCCATGCCTCTGAATGTTCTGTCTCGTGCAGAAGTCTAACATCATCTCTGCATCTTTATGCTTGTAGTTTTCCGGCTCTCGCTCTGTCTGAAACCACTCATCTCGAAAACTAACACAATCAAAGTTCTTTGAAAAGAAATCGACAAAGTCCTCGTTGTCAATATCTGACAAGTTTACACGTGATCCAAAGGTGAAGCTATTGTGTGTTTGTCTTATTTTGACCATGGTCCCAACAACTGTGCTTGCCTTTGATGTGAACTGTAAGGTAACATCACGCTTGCGTATCTGCATTAGATTATACAATAACGTTATGTACACTTTATCTAAAAATTGGGTTAAAATTTTCTTAGTGAGAGAGTGAATTCAAATCTTACCCTATCCGTCTGTTTTCTCAAGTGTCTAAATCTTGCTCGTTTATCCACTGGAAAGATCTGAAGTCCAGCAACCATTAAATCAACACCAGCAGTGGGACCCTGGACACAGACCTTTACCTTTTTTGGTTGATTTTCAATTCTGAAAGAGCCACCAATTTCATTCCATTGGTCATCATTGATCTCAACTTTGCCACCACTAACCCATTCATTATTATCCACTTTAATACCAACATTAACAATCTCAGGTGCAGTTCTACCTTTGTCAATTCGAACCCATGCAGACACTTGATAGGTGACATAAGGTTCCACTTTAGCTTTGATTATCTGAGCAGGACCGTCCAAATTCCACATACGATTCGTCACAAGAATATAACGGCCGCTTAAAGGCTCTTGATGTCCAAGTGAAACTACAGCCATTGGAGGAAGGATATATGGCGAGCCAATTTTGATACTAAAGCTGCAGCCCAATAGCGGGGACCATCCATTGGTTCCATCATATAGGTTGCTATTTGAAATAATATTGACTCCAAAAAGAGCTTTCTGCTTAAATGAGAGAAAATTAGAATACTTAGGAGAAATGATTTCAAAATCATAGCAGCAAATCAGTTGCACTGGTATGATAACTTTTCACCAAGTATCCAACTGATTACAATTCCTTAGCTCCGACTTTTCAAATAAGATTGTTACATACAAACACGACCTCCAGTTTGAATTAAGTTTAAACGTAATTAAGAGGCTCTTTCCAATGTCAATTACTTATTCAATTACCTGATGAACAATTGCTGGCAAAGCAGGTCGAGTTTTAGAAGCATGCTTTACGACAAGATTATCGAGGAGAATATCAGTTCCCGAAGGTGGCCCTTCTAAGTAAATAAACGCGTGTAAGGCGTGACAATTCAAAAGAAATTTTCCTTGCAACTGCACCCATCTATCGTTCATCACCTGCACACTACATAACCATCTAACTTTTTACTTGTCTGATGTAAATAAATATAATTCAATGTATATAGTTATAGTAAATCCACTATCTTCATACAATAGTAAATAAATCTTAAAAACAATACCCCATTTTACAGTAATTTTATGTCCACTTTAGGAGTAAATATTGATTTTACATTTCTACCCCCATTTTAAGTGTTTTTTCTACCCTTATTAATTATATGATTGAAAATAATTAACCATAATAATTTGAAAAAGTATCAATAAGTATCGAAATAAACTTAGATATTAGTAGAATGATCAAATTATACTTAGTTAATTATTGGATGAGCAAACTACTATATTAAATGAGTGGTGAGTAAATTTTAAATTGACATACATATATTATGAAGTAAATGATAAGACAAGGAAAAAAAATCCCAACACAAACGAGAACTATATTTTATATTAAATTACCATAACATCCACAACTATTATTTATTGTCTTTCAGTGTTCATTATGTCATATACTATGTCAATGCACAAAAAAAGTTAAACAATGAAACCTGACTTTTTCTCTTATTAGGAAAGTGTTAATAATGCCATCCAATAAATAACTCATAAAGCGATAAGAAGAAATGAAAAATTATGATTAATAACCTTGGACTCACGTTGCAATACGTATGCACTAAAAATAATAATATTAGAATCATGATACGAAGATCAATTTTTCTTTTTGTTATTTGGAAATCACTTGATTGTTTGACTCTATTTAGGTATGATCATCGAATTATAAACATATATTCTAAATTGTAACCAAGTATAGTATTAAAATTATATCAAAATATTTTATGCATCACACGTGAACGTGCACTTTGCTAGTATTTCAAAATTGCGTTCACATCATTACAAGCAGACATAAATTAAAAACTATATTTCATCAGGTGAGGTAAAATTATAGGATATGAAGAATTGAAGACGCTTTAATCTAATTGGAAACACCAACATAGGAAAGAAACAATATAAACTATTTTTGAATGAATGAAGTAATATTAGAATATGAGAGATAATTGATGACACTTGTATATAACTGCGACCATGGTCACATGTTTACCAACAAGCATGTTTGCTAAATGCTAATAAGCATATAGATTTTACCTTCCAATTCCAATGTAACGTTCACGGAGATCATATGTCTGAATCCACAGCGTAGCCCTAACATCTGCACAGGTAATATTATTACCATATATTCGAACTGTAGCAACCACGTCATAGGCGAGTTTCCTTTGCACTGTCATTGTTATCTCATGCTGGATTCCATTACACTGATTTGTGCGATTTTCTGTTGATACAAAGAATTGCCCTGACATTGGAAAAACACTCGGGACCCCAATAGAACAAGAATCATGCAACACAAGATTACAACCTCTTCCAGACCAACTGTTATGCATCAAGTTAAATATCGGATTACGTATGATGTCATTAAGCAAAGATACTCTGGTCTGAATCTGTCAAATGCAAGCAAAGTCGTGACTGAGTTCATATTTGCTCAATAAAGTGCATACTTATTGAGGAACACCAAACTTTGAGCAAAATCGTTTCAGAGCATAGAAAATAGACTTTAGTTAAACTTACATTATTTTCTCCCAACTCATGGTTGGAAACTGTTAATGTTTTTATAAGCAGGTCGACTTCAGGTGGAACCCCTGATATATGTAAGGTAACCTGATGAGGAATAAGGGAAGAGCAAGGTGTATATTCTAAAGACTCCCAGTGATCCGTTGTAGCAGAAGTCCTACACATGGCTAATGAAATAAGCATTTGCTATATCAAGACAACTGAATGCAAAATAATTCACCTTTTCATACAAGTCGTCCTTATTGAATCTGGGTATTTGATCTCCACAAACATCCCCACACTAGCAACACTTTGAGGACCCTCTGATATTGCAACCTCTATACGGATTGTGAAGTCGGGATATGGTACAACTCGATTGGTAATATCTAGTTCCAGCCTATTCAATTCATCATTCCAGTTTCTGAGTACAACGAAATGGTCGCGCCTTAACTTTTTTGATATTCCTTCAGGGTAACCAGACTCCGGGGAAACAACAAACCTCGTAGAGGGATTGCGGTACGCTGAATTATATACTCCAGAAAAATCATGGTTAAAAATGATGTTATGATCAGGTCCGCTCTGCAGGATGATAAGAAATTGATTGGGGAATGAAAATTTGCTGAAACAATTTATGAACATCTCCAACAAGTAGATTCAATACAAAGGCAAAACTCGAATTTAAAAGCATCAAAATCAAGCTCAATAGTTCTCTCAACCACCCAACAAAATTGAAAATTGATTTTAGGGTAATAATAATAAAGGGGAAAAGTACCTGAGATTTAGGTAGTTGAACTAGTAAAGCAGCTTCCTTATTTGAAAGCTTAAATTGAAAATCCTGAAGGACATTCTCCATCTCGTCTTTTATGTGATCTGCATCATCCACACCCTCATCGTTCAACTCCTTCAACAATATCTCTATCTCTTCTTTGATCCTCATAATCGGCTTCATTATAATCGGTTATTTCCAATAATGCACTCTTAATTTCTTCTTGATTATGCTGCCAACAACGGCTGCTTTTAGTGATGATAGTAAGAATTTGATGGGACTCTATCATACCTAAAATCTATTCCAAATCAAATCCTATGATCCTAACTAAACTCTATTCAACAGGCGTAAAGTTAATTGCTATTGAATAGGTAATCTTAACTTTGACTTTTGACCGTAATGAATCGGGATAGACTATCATGGGCCGGGACTGTTAGTCCCGGCCCTTTCCCACCACAGGTTTTGGGTGTGGGGTGGTTTTTCTCCCTTCCTCTATACAAGGCAAACCACCCACCAAAACATATTGTGTGGTGTGGTGTAGATTGGATCCTGATTTTTGATCCCGGTCCAGGATATATTTTTCCCAATCACTATGCTAGATATCATTACAAAGATAAAATAAATATCTAAATAAATGGTTACAATTTACAAACTTACAACTAGTTAATTTATATTAAATACGTTTGTAATATTTATCACGTAAAATTGTCAAAAGATTCAATATAAATTTCTATGATTTATTTAAAATTTAAATTCAAATCAACTGAGTATAATTTTGAGTCAATAACATAAGTAAAATTGCAATATTAACAAAAGGAAAAATGCTTTTCTAAGATTTTTAAACACACTTCTCCAGCCACAAATTACAATTTGTTGGGACAAAAAACAAATAACCTCATGTGAAATATTTTATTGGTTGAAAAACCCCTATGAAAAAAATATAGTCTACAAATTCCCTGTGAAAATTTTAAATTGCATAAAACCCAGTGTGAAAAAAATATAGCCTAAAAATCCCTGTAAATTTTTTTAATTGCATGAAACCCCATGTGAATAAAATATAACCTAAATTAATTGGTGAAACATTGAAAAAAGTTTACCACTATGAAATATAACTACATTAAAAATTAATTATTGGATAAAATTTAATTAATATCATAAAACTTGATTATTAGTATTATTAATTAATTTGAAAATTTTACAAAGGATTTTTAGGCTATATTTTTTTCACATGGGGTTTTTAAGCTATATTTTTTTCACTGGGGATTTTCAGCCAATAAAATATTTCACGTGGGGGATTATTTATATTTTGCCCCAATTTGTTGGTGAGATAAACCGACAAACTTGCTAAGCAAGTTGCAATGTATTTAATATTTCTTTCATTGGTTACCTATAATATTTGTTAAGTAATTAGATATTTAATATATTTGTATAGTTATAATGATTTACTCTACGTTTGCTTCAAAGCTACATATTTAATTCGTACAATTTGCTTCAAAATAATAATTACTCTATTTCCATATTTGGAAGTATAATTCTTTCTATAGTTATATCATTAATATTAACATAAATCTAATTAAAATTATGCTTGAGATTATTAAAAAATATTTATATATTAATTTTGATTACAAATTGGATGTGTTTCCTTGGCTCTCGAGAATATCATGATTGTAATGATAACTATGATAACTATTATAACTTATGCTATAATACGATGAGAAGAAGAATAAACGTTATTATATATTTTATATGATCACATAGTCAACAAAAATAGATATTAGATGTCTTTATTTAACAGTAAAATGTATTGACATTTCAACTAGGGGTGTACATAAACCCGCTCAACCCGTCCGAACCGCTCAAACCGACCCAACTCGCCCGCAAACCGCCGGTTTTAAATTTTTTTAAAAAAAAATAGCGGTTTGATATTCTTGTCACCCGCCATTTTTGGGTCGGTTGGTGGTTTTAGAATTTACAACCCGCCTAAACCACAACTCGACCGCTAGTTATATATAATACTGTACAAAGATCTAATAACAAGCCTTTTAAACTAATAAGATATATATTTTCTAACAACGATATTTTATTCATATATATATATATATATTACACATTTTACTTTTATTTGGTAAAATAAATTAAATATCATGTTTGAACACTTATCTTTATTCTACTTCAACAAAGTTTTATTTTCGCAACTAATGAAATAGGTTATATGTATTTATGATTAAATTTTTATGATATTTTAGTTTTAATAATATTAGAGTTTTCACACATTATAAATTAATAATTATATGAATTTTATTTATAATACCATTTCATTTTCTATATCCACTAACTCAATTCTTAAAATAAATCTACAAGGAATAATATTTTTTTAGTGAACTAGTAACTAGTGAACGACAAAAAAAATGATAAAAAAAGAGAAAAAAGATAAAACCGCCAACCCGCCCGCCAAATTCATTAACCCGACCGAAACGAACCGTGCGATTTTAAAAGATAATTGTGTAATTTCGGGTTGTTATTTTGTCCACCATCTCATGTCGGGTCAGGTTGATTTTTTCTTTTAAAATCGCCCGGACCCGACCGCGTACACCCCTAATTTCAATAATATATGAAAATATGTTGCGTTGAAATTAGATGATTAAAATTAGCACCTAGTTGGCTTGTTAGTTTTTCAAGGAGAAGAAAATCTGAAAGTTGTGGCAAGTCAAATCGGATTCATTCAATTCCTTTATTTAATTTCTTTTACTGTATGTGCATAGTGAAGCATAACTATTGATATATATGTTTTTCATATATAATCGTTTTATGTATACAGGGAAAGCGTGTTTTTGACTATTAGGGTAGTTAGCTTCGGGTTGTTATATACAGTATAAACTCTATAAAATAATACTCATGGGATCACAAAAAATTATTAATTAAAAGAGTTATTAATTAATCGATAAATTAATAATTATTAATTTATATATTAATTAATATTTTATAAATTTATAATGAATTACTCAATATACAAACACCTTTCAAACTTCAACTTAATTATTGTACAATGCATGCACGACTATACGTATATCAAATGAAGGGCCCAATTCGAAAGAAACCTTCAATCTCCCACCTTATTGCTCGCACCTTATTGTGCTTCTTGTGTTCAATGTGTATCACTTGAAATTTTTACAATGATAAGGAAAATTAGAGACGAAATTCAATGTTAAATTGATTTTAACAAAAAACAATAGACAATTGAGTCATTTTTCAAGAAATCTTCATAAATGAATCATTTAATATGTAGTATAAAAGGAATTATTAATTTATATTTTATATGGGGTATATAGAAATTATTAAAAATGCATTATCTTATAATTTTAGCGAATTATTAATTTAGCACCCTATTCCCAAGTCGGGACCGACTAAAAATATTATCTTAGAGAGTTTATTAAATAATCGAGTATTAATTTATCGAGTTTCTACTTTATACTTGAAGTTAGTTCATGTTTTAGTCAAGTTTTCCCCTCTTTTCTCTTTTGTAATTCTCTCTGTAGTCTGCATATCGTTCAAGTTCTTCAATAATATTTTCCTTCTTCGTCCAGTTCTCATCTTCTATTTCTACATTCTTGTTTTTCTTTACATTGTTAACATGGCACCAGAGCCATTAAAAAACGATTCTGGAGATTCATTAGTTCTCGGCCAGACATTCGTTCGATTCTTGATCCATTTCGCTGTGAAGAACGAGTTGTTTTTCGATCAATGAATTATCATTGATTATCTGATTCATCGGTCCATATATTCTTGGATTCTCTTCTTTGTATTTCCTCAATTAGGGACGTTTTCCACCTAATCTGATCATGGCTTCCAAGAATATTGTTGATGTTAATGATCCTCTATACATACATCCTTCGGATTCCCCCAATGTCGACTTAGTTTCTGAAGTTCTTAAGGGCACATAAAATTACAAGGTATAGAGCCGAGAGATGGTTGTTGCTCTTGAAGCAAAAAACAAAATTGGTTTTATTGATGGATCTTGCACCATACCAAAGGAAGATGATTTTCAGATTGCCCAATGGAAAAGGTGTAATGGACTTGTTCGATCTTGGATTCATCGCGCCCTATCTCGCGAGCTTATTCATGCGTGGTGTACTGTGATTCTGCATATTTAATATGGAAAGACCTCAAGGAGCGATTTGATAAGGTAAACGGAGCAAGAATGTACTACTTATATAAGGAGATTAACACCATAAATCAAGGGAGCAACAATGTTGATTCTTACTATTCTAAATTGAGACGCCTATGGGATGAATACGAGTCCCTAATACCACCTCCTTCAGCCACTGTCACAAAAGAATACATTGAATTCTGCAATCAATTGAAAATGATGCAGTTCTTAATGGGATTAAACGAATGTTATAGCCATACCCGTTCTAATATCCTCATGATGTCACCTCTACCTACACACAGTCAAGTGTATTCCATTGTGAGTAATGAAGAGGCCCAAAGGAATATTGGAACCACACAACCCTACTGTTTTCTTCTCCACATCACAAAATCACTCTAATACACAAAAGAAGGAGGCTCCTATCTATGAACACTGTCAAGGAGTTGGCCACACTAAAGCCACTTGTTTCAAGATTCATGGATTCCCACCTAATTGGAGAGGTGGTAGAGGAGGTAGAAATGGTAGAGGTGGGAGAGGAGCAAGATCAGAAGGTAGAGGTACCACTTCTTATCAGTCCAACCAAGCCCATTCAAATCCTGATGAGCGCAATCAGGGTATGGTTAATACAAGTGGAGATAACTCACAGCCTATGACTTTCATCCCACACCAATACCAGCTGATTCTGCATATGCTGGATAGATCCACAAATTCTGGTCATCCTAAAGGTGAGGATTTACAACCCACACTAACATGGCGGGTAATTCTCACACTCAATTTCTGTCTGCTGAATCAAAATTTGAATCACAAATTGAAACCAATAACTGGATTATTGACAGTGATGCTAATCACCATATGACCCCTTACTACAATACTCTTAAGAATCCTGTTAAGATATCTTCTGCTTTTGTGGGATTACCTAATGGCAAAACAGATATTGTCACACACATAGGAGATGTGAAAATCAATAATTGGAACCTGAATAAAGTTTTATATGTTCCAGATTTTAAACAAAACCGTTTATCTATCTCTAAGTTCACTGCAGATAACAAATGTTATATCAGTTTCTATCCAACATTTTGCTTGATACATGATAATTTGACTGGGCAGATGATGGGGACTGGTAGGCTTAGAAATGGACTTTACTATCTAGAGACTCCAGAAGCTAGTTGCCTTCAAAAGAATTCTCATGGATCCCTTGTTTCTTGTAATATTGCTTCCACAGATGTTGCACACTCTTTAACAGATAAAGCCAACTTATGGCACCTTAGACTTGGACGTATGTCATACAACAGATTTCCTTTTTTACCTGAATTAGGTCTTAACACCATTAACAAGTAATCTCATTGTCATGTCCGTCCTCTCCGTCCTCTAGCTAAACATAGTAGGACTGTTTTTCCTGTTAAGACCAGTGTGACAAGCTGTATTTTTAAATTACTTCATATAGACATTTGGGGTCCATACAAAGAACATACATACAATAATGAGAGATACTTTTTGACTATAGTTGATGATTTCTCTAGACATACTTGGGCATTTTTAATGAAATATAGATCTGACATGTTACCTATTCTCAAGAAATTTATATTAATTACTCAAAACCAATTCTCTAGCACTATTAAGAAAATTATATTATATGCTCAAAACCAATTCTCTACCACTGTGAACAGATAATGTTGTGGATTTTTTCCAGCATGAATGCAAAGAATTTCTTGATACTCTTGGGATTTTGCATCAGAGTTCGTGCCCATATACACCACAACAAAATGGTTTTGTTGAGAGAAAGCATATACATGTGTTGAATGTGGCTAGAGCATTGAGATTTCAATCTCATGTTCCCATTAAATTTTGGGGAGAATGCATGTTAACAACTGTATACATTATAAATAGAACTCCCACTCCATTATTGAAAGGACATGTACCTTATTATGTGCTTTATAACAAGCCCCCTTCTTTCTCACACCTTAGAGTCTTTTGGCAGTCTATGCTATGCTAAAATTTTAACACAACATGACAAGTTTCAACCTAGGAATAAACCTTGTGTTTTTATGGGGTATTCCCTTTCACAGAAGGGCTACAAACTTCTGAATTTGCATACTCATACTTTTTTGATCTATAGGGATGTGATTTTTCATGAAAATATTTTCTCATTCATCAATCCTGAGTTTGATCCACATCAGTTCCCTCTTTTCCATAGTCCTCAGTTTTATGAGGATCTGGGTACTTACATTGCTGATTCTGATAGTTTATCTCACCTGAAACTACTGTTGATTCTCCTTCTGAATTTGGTCATATCCCTAGAAGATCCGCTAGGATTACTCAACCCCCAGTATGTCCAAAGATAATATTTTATCTAACAACTGCTCTACTAAACATCATATTTCAGATTATATTACTTATGATAATTGCAGTTCTTCTTATCAATCTTTCTTGTCTGTTTTGGATGGTCAGTCCTTACCTCGTCATTTCTATGAGGCTGTTGAGCACCCTCGTTGGAGAAAGGCTATGGATGAAGAGATTAAAGCATTAAAATTGAATAACACTTGGGAGCTTATGACTTTACCACCTAGTAAGACTTGCATAGGGTGCAGATGGGTATGCACTATTAAATACCAATCCAATGGACGAATTGAAAGGTACAAGGTAAGATAAGTAGCTAAAGCTACACTCAGCAGGAAGGGATTTATTTCTTATGCATGTGTATAGATCTTTTTAAAAATAGTAAATGTAGACAACATTGTATTCTCACTCAAGTATTTTTTTTTTCAATTTTCTTCATATTTTTACATTTGATATTTATTTCAATATTAATAACTTTAAGCACATGTGAACTTCTAGTAATATACATAATGGTAATCAGTGTTATAGCTTTGACTTGTACATATATCCTTATAATCATTCTGAGCATACCAAAAACAAACAATCACAAAACATTCATATATTGACTAAAAAATATACATTGTTATTTTTAAAATAAAAGTATATGTCTTTAACATTAAATATGATATTGCATTTGTCATGATTTTTTTTTTTTATCTTTTTTGCTTTCGTTTATGAATATGATAAAATAAAATTTAGTTTCTTTAAATGAACTTCTTTTTACTTCAAACCTACTCATTAGAATATTGATATGAAGGTAATAATGCTAATCAAATGAAACACAAACTAAATATTTTATATTTTTAGATTAATATCATCTAATACTTACAGAGGATCTTTTGTTATATTTCTCATATATAATTAAGTTTTCAAAATCTAATCATTATAGAATTTTAAATAATTTGTTGAAGAATAACATTTTGCTTCTGCATTTATTATTTATTATTATTAGTTTACTTATTATTCATAGTTATCATTGTTTATTTCATTCGTCTTAACAATCTTTTCAATAGCATTATGAAATATAATGTCCATCTCTCTATTTTTTTTTATGTAGTATCATAAAGATTTAATGTACTTTTAGATTGGAAAGAAAACAAATTGTATACTTTATATTAGTTAAACATACATATATGGATATTTCAAATTAATTATACAAAATACACTACGTGCTTGCAAAAGTCAAATAATTGTCATATAATTTTATTTTCAATTACATCTTTTTGCATTTGTTATTCATTTTAATGTGTATGAATTTCTAGATATAAGATTATTTATCTAAGTTCATAAGCATCTTCTAAAATTTTAGCCGCTTTATGATTTAACAGAAATTTAATATTTTTTGTGCAAGAAAGTAATTCATCACATTTTCATAATATAAGCTATTATTTAATATGGGATGCAGTAATACATATGTCTCACAGTTGTTTTTTTTTTCTTTTTGTTTGTTTGGACGTGTTAAAATAAGGTTTAATTTAATGTTATCAAAGATTTTTGTAAAACAATATGGTACTACTTCAGATTTTGTGAGAAAATTAGCAACCCTCATTTATGCATTAGGTTGTTTTGAACAAAAGCTAATAAGATGTATCTTTATATTTAAAATTAGTTTTTTGTGAGGTTTTAGGATATAAACCTGTATTTTAAAGAGTTCGTAATAATTTTTTCAACTAAAAGTAGATAAATAAAAAAAAGATTTATTAATGTAGGTAAACTGCCAATCAACTCTATTAATAGAGTTATCTAAAATGTAATATACATCTTTTCAAAAATAAAAGGTAATGTGTTTTAAAATATATGATTAATCAAATGTACTTAGATCTATTTTAAATAAAATAGATTTTTTTTCTTTTAATAATTAGATTTAATAGTATCCAACTACTAATTGGATTCCTGTTTTCGTTTATATAATAACTAATAAATAGTATCCTACTATTAATATGTCTTTTTTTTATCAACAATATTTAATTAAATATTGTCCCACTGTTAAAAGGATTCCAAATTTAAATAAGGGTACGCAAGTCTTTTTACATAGGACGAAATAATTTTATTATTCATATATTTATATAGGAGATAGATAATATGAATCATATCATATTTGTGTCAAACATGCTAAAAATTACACAGTATAGCCTATAAGAAATGATTTCTATGTGAATAAATTATTTTTACCTTGGCCCTTGGGGAAGAATTCCTATAAACGGTATTTCTTCATAATTATTTTTCTTTCTTTAAAAAATTGTCTTCCTTGCAATACTAGGACAATTTTGAGTAGCTTTTTAATTTAAATCAACTTTGCTAAACTCTTAACATTTGCCTAATTCCACACTTAAAGTCCGATCTAAACCATGGTCGAAAAAAATTTCTCCAAATATCTACTATTTTTAATTTTAAAATAATATTATATACTTTTGTTAAAGAAAACATCAAATATAGACCAAAATTTGAAAAAAATACTCAAAATTTTAAAACATTATTATTTAACTTTTTAATTGATTGGAATTTGATAATACATATTTTGGTAATAAAATTTAATAGGCCTTTGAAGTAAGTCACTTCTCCAAATACTCATTTTTAAAAAGTGTATTATATAAGAAATTACTTTTAAGTATGCTTTTGTCTAGCAATTTATTTTACTAAAAGCAATTATTTGAATGCCGATTTTAAAAGATCATTGTTATAAATAATTTATCATTGTTTAAAAGATTTTAAAAGAGTTTTGAGGCCAACTGAGGGTTGTTATCATATGTTGAGTTTTGATTTATGATTGAGAATTGAGTCATATAGAGAGATGAATCGACAACCATCCATAGTAGTATTTGTCAACAAAAGCATCTGCAATTCTGCATACTGGTTTGATGTTAAATTCTCTTCATCAGTAAAGAGTATCCTTGTTCATGTGTATACAGTAGACAAATAATAATAATATGAAATGCAAAACAATCTTGCTTCTTTCTTGAATTGGAGTATGTCCCACCCGACATCAGCCGGTCCTGCATAATTTGACGACCAAAGTCTATCAAACACTCACATATGTCGTTCTCTTATTTGTTTATTCTAAGTTCATCTAGTTCTATTTGTGCATGAAAACGAAACATATATAAGTTACAGGAGAATTCTTACACTAATAGTACATTTGAACTTGTGGCTTAGGTCACGGGATCGAATCCCATTGTGAAAATGTCTATTTGCCTTCTCTACTATGAGCCTGTATGGACAACCTAGGCTGGTTTAACTCGCTTTGTGTGGTTTGCAGGCTATTGCACAAGAGCGAGGTTTACCCAGTGCGCACCCGAAAGGGTAGCGGCTGCGGGTTTCCCCCGTCATCCAAAACAACTAGCAACATCTTTTGCAACCAATCATAGAGATTAAGAAAAACAGCAAATTGAGTGACATAACACTTTTACAGGAAAAAGAAACACTAGAATTTGCTAAAAGCTTGATCTTTCTGGAGAATGGAAAATAGCATTAATATGGGGTCAGAAATTGTTAAAAATGCTATTTTTGTTACTTCAAAATCTGGTATTAAACCTTACTATTAAGCAGTACAAAATTACCATCCAATTTTAGCATTGTATTTTGAAAAAGAAGTTATTACTCTTGGCAAACAGTAGAGGCTCCACCAATAGTTTCAAGCACCAATAGTTTCAAGCTGGTCTAGCTCATCCTGCACCAGAGAAATTAATCACCTCAAAACTAAACAACAACAACAAAAACCTTAAATATGAAACAGATTAAAGGTTAAAAGTAGACCTGAATAAACTGATTTGCCTTGGTGGTACTACTCACTGAACCCAGAGGCTGAGATGATGGCATTGGCGTTTATGGATCCATCAGCCACCGAGCTTCGTGCGTTGACTAAATTATTTCCGGAACAAGTGTTGCAATTATTCACTAATTATGGACTTAACATACAAGTATACAACCTTTCTTAACTAGGAAACAAAAAATCATAATTCACACATAAGAACATAACTAAAATACCTCAAGGACATGATTTAACTTCATATCATTCTAATTATTGTTGACAGAGCAATTCAAATAAATCACTAAATACTAGATCATTGACAAAACCGCGGGCTAAGATTATTTAATATAAAAATATAAAAGATTATTTTGGGAACTCAAATAAATTATATCTACTAAATATTTATGGTTATTGTAATTGGATCTTCACCTTCTTCAATCACAAACGTCTTGTTCACTTTCTTCCCAAAAGAAGTGACAACTTCGACATCGTAAGAACCATGAAATCCTCTAAAGTTAAATCGACCTTGGTCGTCTAGATGTCCATGAGCACGAGACAACCATTCTTGCTTCAAAGCAAGGTATCTCTTACCAGCTTCATTGATTTCTCCTTCCGCATTAACTAAGTGTGCATTCTCTCGGTTCATCAGCAACTCCCAAAATCCAGACAACATAACACCTTTCACCGCATTATGAGCAAAAGCTTCCCGGAGTATAATTTCTAGATCATCAGCTCTCACATATTCATTGTCACAACAGACTTCAAGGTCACTAAACCATATTGGAAGCCCAAACATGGCCAACTTATTAAGTGCATCACAAATAATTGGTCCTATCGGGCAGAAATCTACCCCTTTTATACCTATCCCTCCAATGGGGGCGCCTTGTTTTTGGAGTTCAAAAATATGGTCAACATGCTTATCTAACTGATAGTGATCACTAACACTGTACGCAGCTACAAAGATGGGGGTAGAAGGCTCAATTATATTTGCTATATTTAATATTTTGACCAAATGATCTTTGTCTTGGTTATTGAAGGAGCCATTCATCATTTCTTTAACATCATAGTACATAATTACGTCGTTGCAACTGGACAAAGTGCGGAGATTTTCTCCTGTAAAAGCACGCAACAAAGAAACTATGGAATGTCCATGCCTCTGAATGTTGTGTCTCGTGCAGAAGTCTAACATCATCTCTGCATCTGCATCTTTATATTTGTAGTTTTCCTGCTCTCGCTCTGTCTCAAACCACTTCAACTCATCTCGAAAACTAACACAATCAAAGTTCTTTGAAAAGAAATCTACAAAGTCCTCGTTGTCAATATCTGACAAGTTTACACGTGATCCAAAGGTGAAGCTATTGTGTGTTTGTCTTATTTTGACCATGGTCCCAACAACTGTGCTTGCCTTTGATGTGAACTGTAAGGTAACATCACGCTTGCGTATCTGCATTAGATTATACAATAATGTTATGTACACTTTATCTAAAAATTGGGTTAAAATTTTCTTAGTGTGAGAGAGTGAATTCAAATCTTACCCTATCCGTTTGTTTTCTCAAGTGTCTAAATCTTGCTCGTCTATCCACTGGAAAGATCCGAAGTCCAGCAACCATTAAATCAACACCAGCAGTAGGACCTTGGACACAGACCTTTATCTTTTTTGGTTGATTTTCAATTCTGAATGAGCCACCAATTTCATTCCATTGGTCATCATTGATCTCAACTTTGCCACCACTAACCCATTCATTATTATCCACTTTAATACCAACATTAACAATCTCAGGTGCAGTTCTACCTTTGTCAATTCGAACCCATGCAGACACTTGATAGGTGACATAAGGTTCCACTTTAGCTTTGATTATCTGAGCAGGACCGTCCAAATTCCACATACGATTCGTCACAAGAATGTAACGGCCGCTTAAAGGCTCTTGATGTCCAAGTGAATCTACAGCCATTGGAGGAAGGATATATGGCGAGCCAATTTTGATACTAAGGCTGCAGCCCAATAGCGGGGACCATCCGTTGGTTCCATCATATAGGTTGCTATTTGAAATAATATTGACTCCAAAAAGAGCTTTCTGTTTAAATGAGAGAAAATTAGAATACTTACTTTTCTCCTAATCAGAAAATTAGGAGAAATGATTTCAAAATCATAGAAGCAAATCAGTTGCACTGGTATGGTAATTTTTCACCAAGTATCCAAGTGATTACAATTCCTTAGCTCCGACTTTTCAAGTACAAATTGTTACATACAAACATGGCCTCCAGTTTGAATTAAGTTTAAAGGTAATTAAGATGCTCTTTCCAATGTCAATTACTCATTCAATTACCTGATGAACAATTGGCGGCAAAGCAGGTCGAGTTTTAGCAGCATGCTTTACAACAAGATTATCGAGGAGAATATCAATACCCGAAGGTGGACCTTCTAAGTAAATAAGCGCGCGTGAAAAGTGACAATTCAAAAGAAATTTTCCTTGCAACTGCACCCAACTATCGTTCATCGCCTGCACACTACATAACCATCTAATTTTTTACTTGTCTGATGTAAATAAATATACTTCAATGTATGTAGTAAATCCACTATCTTCATACAATAGTAAATAAATCTTAAAAACAACACCCCAATTTATAGTAATTTATGTCCACTTTAGGAGTAAAAATTGATTTTACATTTCTAACCTCAACTATACTAAAAGTATGGACAAACTAAGTGTTTTTTTTTTCAGTTATAAATTCAATTTCTTACCCTTATTAATTATATGATTGAAAATAATTAACCATAATAATTTGATGAAGTATCAACAAATATCGAAATAAACTTAAGGTATTAGTAGAATGATCAAATTATACTTAGTTAATTATTGGATGAGCAAACTACTATATTAAATGAGTGGTAAGTAAATTTTAAATTGACATACATTAACTGTTTTTTTAACATATAGTCTGAAGTAAATGATAAAACAAGGGGAAAAATTCCAACACAAACGAGAACTATATTTTATATTAAATTAATAATATCCACAACCATTATTCTAAAAATAATAATGAAAAAACCACTATTTATTGTCTTTCAGTGTTCATTATGTCATATAGCTTTGGACTCATGAAGTGTTAAGAAGAAATGAAAAATTATAATTAATAACTTTGGACTCACATTGCAATACATATGCACTAAAAGTAATAATATTAGAATTATGATATGAAGATCAATTTTTCTTTTATTTAAAAATCACTTAATTGTTTGACTCTATTTAAGTATGATCATCGAATTATAAATATATATTCTAAATTGTAACCAAGTATAGTATTACAATTACGTCAAAATATTTTATGCATCACACATGAAGTGCACTTTGCTAGTATTTCAAAAAAGCGTTAAAATCATTACAAACATAAACTAAAAAACTATATTTCATCACGTGATTGAAATTATAAGATATGAATAACTGAAGACGCTTCAATATAATTGAACACACCAACATAGGAAAGAAAAAATACAAACCTATTTTTGGATGAGTGAAGTAATATTAGAATATGTGAGATAATTGGTGACACTCGTATATAATTGTGAACATCATCGCATGTTTACCAACAAGCATGTTTGCTAATAAGCATATAGATATTACCTTCCAATTCCAATGTAACGTTCACGAAGATCTGTGGTCTGAACCCACAGCGTAGCCCTAACATCTGCACAGGTAATATTATTACCATATATTCGAACTGTAGCAACCACGTCATAGGCGAGTTTCCTTTGCACTTTCCCTGTTATGTCATGCTGGATTCCATTACACTGATCTGTGCGATTTTCTGTTGATACAAAGAATTTCCCCGACTTTGGAAAAACTCTCGGGACCCCGATAGAACAAGAATCATGCAACACAAGCTTACAACCTCTTCCAGACCAACTGTTATGCGTCAAGACACGGTCGCTTATAAATTTCGGATTACGTATGATGTCATTAAGCAAAGATCTTCTGGTCTGAATCTGTCAAATGCAAGCAAAGTCGCGACTGAGTTCATATTTGCTCTATACTTATTGAGGAACACCAAACTTTAAGCAAAATCATTTCAGAGCATAGAAAATAGACTTTTGTTAAACTTACATTGTTTTCTCTAAAGTCATGGTTGGAAACTGTTAATGTTTTTATAAGCAGGTCGACTTCAGGTGGAACCCCTGATATATGTAAGGTAACCTGATGAGGAATAAGGGAAGAAGAAGGTGTATATTCTAAAGACTCCCAGTGATCCGTTGTAGCAGAAGTCCTACATGTGGCTAATGAAATAAGCATTTGCTATATCAAGACAACTGAATGCAACTAATCATGCAAAATAATTCACCTTTTCATACAAGTCGTCCTCATTGAATATGGGTATTTGATATCCACAAACATCCCCACACTAGCAACACTTTGAGGACCCTCTGATATTGCAACCTCTATACGAATTGTGAAGTGGGGATATGCTACAACTCGATTGGTAATATCTAGTTCCAGCCTATTCAAATCATCTTTCCAGTTTCTGAGTACAACGAAATGATCGGGCCTAAACTTTTTTGATATTCCTTCAGGGTAACCAGACTCCGGGCAAACAACAAACCTCTTAGAGGAATTACGGTACGCTGAATGATATACTCTAGAAAAATCATGGTTAAGAATGATGTTACGATCAGGTCCTCTCTGCAGGATGATAAGAAATGATTGGAAATTAAAATTTGCTGAAATAATTTATGACAACGGCAAAAGTCGAATTTAAAAAGCATCAAAATCAAGCTCAATAGCTCCCTCAACCACTCAACAAAATTGAAAATTGATTTTAGGGCAATAATAATAAAAGGGGAAAAGTACCTGATATATAGGTAGTTGAACTAGTAAAGCAGCTTCCTTGTTTGAAAGCTTAAATTGAAAATCCTGAATGACATTCTCCATCTCGTCTTTTATGTGATCTGCATCATCCACACCCTCATCGTTCAACTCCTTCAACAATATCTCTATCTCTTCTTTGATTCTCGTAATCCGCTTCATTCTATTCGATGATTTCCAATGATGTACTCTTAATTTCTTCTTGATTATTATGCCATCAACGGCTGCTTTTAGCGTCAGCATGATCACTTTCTGGATTAATTGATGATGATAGTAAGAATCTATCCTACTTAAACTCTGTTCCAAATCAAAACATATGATCCTACCTAGGGCTGGTAAATGGATCCGGAACCACCGTCTAACTGTTCCAACTGAGGGTGTCAAATGGGCCCTAATGGGCCGAAATCGGCCGGCCCATTAAAACCCACTACTTTTAGAGGGGCCAAGCTGGCCTGGCCCCCTAAGCCACTCAGTCAGGCCTAAATTGAAATAAAATTTGAAATAAAAAGTTGTAGAATTTTCATTAAAAGACCTCCGGATTCTATTCCTGAAAAAATCTAGAAATCGAATTTTTAGAAGAAAAAAAATTTCAAATATAAATAATCAAAAGAATAATAAGTTCGAAATTCTTAAACACAAAATAATAATTCTATATTTATTTGGAATTGGAAGTCGCTTTCTTTAGCAAGAATCCTAGGTCAAAACATCAAAACAATAGAATTTGTCTAAGTATAATGGTTAGAGTTATACTAACTAAAGAAATTCTAGAAAATCGGAAAAAAAAAATTAAGTAGACTGGAAATAGGCCCAGGACAGCCCCTTTAGGCCTTGGCAGCCTGGCAGGCCATTTCGGCCTGTTGGCCTGGAGCGGGCCTGATTGGCCGGCCATCAGGCCTGCTCCAATTTCTAAAGTTTAATATTTTTTTTTGCTTTTTTCTTTATTTTAATATTTAATATTTTCTTTATTTATTTCCATCAAGCCTGCTTTTTTTCAATATTTAAAATTTGCTTTGTTTTAGTAATTATAGTTAACTTGTAAATATAATTTTTGTGTAAATAAATATTTAATAACTTGCATTAAATAAAAAATACCATTAGAATAAAATAAGTTCTGTGTAAATAAAAGTTTAGTAACCAAACAGCATGATTCAATAATTTGCTCAGGAACGGAATTCGGGAATTGGGATCAAGAATATTGCAAAACCGAGAAATCGAACGTTGCAAAATGAAGGCAGTGTTTGGTTTCGTTTTGGACTACATTTTGGCCCAAATTTTTGACAAAATTGCGTTTGGTCTATATCTAATTTGGGCCAAAAAAAGTTGAGAAATTTGATCAAAAATTCTGGAGCCTATTTTTTGAACCTGCGCTGCATAACACCCACTTATCAATTCTGTCAGCCCACTAATCAATTCTCATATATTCTTGTCACTTGTCAGCCTACCAATCAATTTGGTCTGACACAACATGTCCCTCTCTACCATTAATACCAATCTCATATATATATATATATAATTAGTCTATACAATATAACTTATTAAATTAATATTTATCACACTTTGTTATATTTATGTAATTATATATATACAACATAACTTTTTTTTATATTTATACATAATTCATACACCATTATATATATAAACATACTCAATATTTTTTTACAAATTAATTAAAAACATAATGCGCAAATGTCTTTTCTAGTATTATATTTTGACATAAGTCTTTCATGTCAAATAAATTTTAATTTCATTTATGCAATACACGTTATTCTCAACATGTTATAACCAATTGGAACCATGATGCATTTATTTTAATAATTCATCAAATCACAAATTAAGCATATAAATATTTATAAAGTTCACAAATGCTACATTTGTTAAATTGATTATGCTTTTTACTTATAATTCAAGTGATGATTGTAACCCCGCTATTAAAACACTTACAATTCACTAATAGATTTTTAAGGGTAACATAGGAGCCTATATTTGCTTTAATCAATTTTAATTCACAAAGATTCTTAATAATTAATAGTTATTAATTAAATCAAATCTAACATGTATATATAACCCATGATTATATCTACATAGTATATATATTAAATATAAATATGTTAGAATTTATTTATATATATCAATAAATAAATTTAATATATATAAATTTCAACTATCATTACATACTTATAAATATTCAATTATATATATAGCAATTATTATAATTTTAATATTATTATATTTTTAATATTATTTATCACTAACTGACAAACTTTCCAATTGCGAAGATGAAATTGAGGACGTATTCATTGATGAGATGTAATGACATATGATGCATGAAATGTTGTTGTCATATCCGATAAAATTATACGATGAACAACACATATGCTCTTCATATTCATTTGATGTCTCATTAATTTAAGTTTATTCTTTTTAAATAATCGTGTCTCATTTAATAATATATTTTGACTTAAAAATTATTTATATTTAATAGTATATTTTAACTTAAGTTATTTACGTAAATATTTAATAATTTATTTCATTATTTTAAATTATAATATATACAAATAAATATTCATCTATAATATAATTATTACAATCTTAATATTATAATATAATTTTTAATTATTATTTAATCACTAACAGACAAAAACTGGTATGATTTGACTGCTACAGTAACCTATGTTCCCTCTCAAAATAAAACCAAACACTATCTCACCAAACAAAACAACCAAAAACCAATTCTCAAATTAAACCAAACACTATCTCACCAATAATGCACGTGTCCCCAAAAATTTCTCACCAAAAATTCTCACCAAAATACCCAAACAAAATAAAACCAAACATACCCGAAGCTTCTCAAATAATATATGAATTATAATTCAAATTGTGATGTATTTGGTGTAAAATGACCCTGATATTTATAGATGAAAAAATATAAATTAATTAAAAAATATATATTGAAATATCCACCAATCCACATGTGATGTATGAACAATGATAGTTGTGTACCATAGTCAGTAGCTAAATATGGATAAGGGGGCATGGAATACATATGGTGAGCTGGAAAAAATCCAGCCATTACCAATGGCTACAAAGGGGGGAGGGGTTTAATTAAATATATATATATATATATATTATAAATGGGCTAGGCTGGCCCATTCACTAAATGGCTCGACCTGGCCCAGGCCGGATAAGGTCGGCCCCTTAAGGCTGGGATGGCCTTAAGGGGTAGGCCATCCTTAGCCTGGCCGACCTTAACAGGTCGGCCTGTTAAGCCGACTGTCAAGCAGGCCGTTGACACTCTTAGTTCCAATCCAATTTGGATTGAACTGGTTCCGTAAAAAAAATTATTTGGTTCTTAATTGGTTCGGAGTTGGGTCTAACTAATTTCAACTTAGGCACAAATCGTTTACTTGTCAATACTCTAAAATTAAAAAACAAAATGTAAAGTATTGAGTCGGGTTAAGCTTTGTTCCCTTTCGGGTTGATTTTGGTTCTCTTTTGGGTTGAGTTGGTTCATTCTTAAAAACCATTTAAGAACTCAATTTATTTTAAAATAAAACTGTAGGAACCAACCCAAACCCAACCCGCCCATTTGCCACCCCTAATCCTACCTAAACTCTATTCCAAACCAAAAACACAAACTCTATTCAATAGGAGTAAAGTTAGTTGCCTATTGAATAGGTAATCTAAACTTTAAATTTTGACCGCAATGACTGTGCTATTGAAATCACTGCAAAGAAAATAAATAAATAAGTATCTAAGTAAATGGTTACAAACTTACAATGAGTTAATTTATATTAAATACGTTTGTAATATTTATCACAAGTAAAATTGTCAAAATATTAATTATTCAGTATAAATTTCAATGATTTATTTAAAATTGAAATCCAAATCAACTGATTATAATATTTCAAACTAGATCTAAGCCCAAGCCCATGCCCGTTCAATTAGATAATATCCATGGCCCATCTTGTAGTGATTCGACCGATAAACCAAGAGTTCCAAGGGCCCATTAAATACTCAAATCAGAGTTTTGAATTTTTAATTGGACATTGAAAATGACATTAGGACACTCTAAATTTGCATTATTTATTTATTATTGGTATAATTTGTCTTTTATTCATTATTATGTCCATTTTTCAACTGTGGCGGTTAACAGTTTCGGAAATTGGCATATACCCTTTCGATTAGAACAGTACTACAAACCATGGTTCAAAGTTTCGTTTTGAAGGTGAGTTTCGGATAGTAAAATATTGGAAACATTTCGGAAACGTTTCGAAAACGTATCGAAATTACTACAATAAATTTACAAAAAATATTATAAAATAAATTTAGCTTTCTAAAAATTAATTTTGTGAGAATTTTGTAAGGGCGATTTTGTTTTAATTTTATTTAGTATTTAAGAGTCCAATTTTGACTCAAATTATATTTCGTAGATTTAACAAGATATATAAAAGATTTTTAATTCATTTTTTTTATTTTTTGGGATTGTTTATAATAGTTTCTAGGAAACTCTAAAGTTTTCATGGTTTCTATGGAAAACATGGAAACTCCGTGAGTTTCTTAGAAAACTAAGTAATTTCGAAAATGTCGAATGATTTTGTTTTCATTACTTGTAAAATCGAAACGTTTCGGCTGTTTCGATGAAAACGTTTTGGAACTTTGAACCATGCTACAAACTACTGAGATGATTCCTTGTCTAAGTTCATCGTTTAATTCGTTTATATATTTTTCCATTTCATCGATTTTTATCGATCATAAACTGCTATTTATAATTGTGTTTGATTGTTAATATTCTTATTTATCAGTGGTTATTCGTAAAAGAAAAAAGTCATAAAATAATTATTTATCTCATTTAGTAAGTAATGGATAAGAACCTCCATAGTCCATAACCTTTACTATTAGGACACTCAAATTTGCACTATTTTTCATTAGTATAAGGACAAAGTGCACTTCACCCCCTCAAAAAAATTGTATTTTGCACTTTCCCCCCTAAAAACACAAAAAAGAGACATTGCCCCCTAAAAATTTGATATATGCATCACTTTGCCCCAATTACTATTTTCCGGCCAAATTGTGATCGGAAATCATTTAAATGATTTTTCCGTCAAGAGCATTACCATCTTTACTATTTTTTTGTGATTCTCTCACATGCATGAATTTGAGCCAAAATCATAGCACCTCTCTAACATATCATCTTAGAGCTGCAAAATTTTCACCATGATATCATCTTGCATATAAAGAATGATAGAAAAAGCTTATCAGAATAGGAACTCACATCAAATGCATGATGAGATCCGACCCGACTCACGACAGACCAGCTAGAGTGTTTTTAGATAGTGGAGCTGCGCTCAGTAACTTCGAGCTGCTTACGCACCTATTTAGATAGGATCAAGCCTGTTCGTAGTTCTCTGATACTATACTCCTCAATCTCGTGGATTTGGGAGATTATTTAGTAGTTCTAGTTTTTGGAGTGTAAACCAGATAATGAATAATTTAGCTACTCAAGATGGTATATATAGAGATTCTTGCTGGTCCATGGTCTCGACTTATTGGGCCGCAGGCTCGAGGCCCACTTGTGTGGCCCAAAACTATATCATATTAAATGATTATTATAAGAGTTACGATAATACCCCTATTCAAAATTGGGGACCCATCACTTTGTTCATACACATTTTAGTTATTTTTAGTGGGTATTATGAGTAATCACAACGAAATGCCAACTAATTATCATGCAAACTTGTTTTCCAAAATAGAAAAGCATTATTAAATTAAATACTTATAAAAAATTAAATTAATGCCTAAATAAATTCCATTATTGAAAATTTGGTTGGATCATTAGTGAAAACCCAATTTTACTTACCAAATCTGTGTGTCGATTGATATCCAATTAACACACTGTGCAAGTTGATAAATTTTTGATGACACAGTCGACCTTCATTAATTTGGAATAATTTTCCAATTTTTATTTTTAGTTTGTGAAATGAAGAACCGTTGATATGATTCAGTGTCTTTAGATTCTGGACGAGCCACTGAAAGTAATTCAATTTGGCGGGAGTTGGCACGATTTTCTGGAGATTGATCGTCACCTGATCAAATATCACAAATTGTTCAATTTTGTGACTCACTGCAATAGAAACATATTTAAATAGTGAAGAGAGAAAAAACAAAGATTTTATTTTTAGGGATAATTACCAGTTTTCTAAATTATTATGACACCCCTATCATATCCTTACAACTCAGAAGAACAGGGGTTGAAATTGACGAGGAAAGTTATAATAATTTCTCAAACATCAATATTTTTCAGTCATTAGAAATTGGCGCATGTAATTTACGCTAACACAAGGGATTTTTATTGCAATATAGCTTCACTAAAAGTAAAATTAGAAGAAATAATTACCTATTTCGAGATTGATGGCATTCTGGGTCTCCATCTTCTCAAGAACTGCCTGAGTGAGCATTAGAAGAAATTCTGGTTCTTTCCTCGACAATTTCAAGACAACTGATCTCCACTCATCATATTCAGTTCGATTATTTTCAGTCTGTGAATCTTCTACTAACGAATCTAATGCATTAAGCAAGTATTCCAGCATAACATATGCTACTTCAAGAGAAAATGAAGGGAAAACTTTCTTCAATGATTTCGTAACCTGCTTCTTCGATCCTGAAACATACAATATAAGGATATGGGAAATCATAATTATGATCAATTAACCAGTTCGAGCATATGGCATATGTTAAACTTGGCTTCCTAAATATTTAATTTTAAAAGCTTACCAGAGGGTAATAAAGATCCAGTAGTAATTCTACGCATTATTTGATGTTGCAAGGAATTGCTTTTTCCTGAGGCTCCAGTAGTATGATGTCAACCAATCAAGTGCCTGCTTTTTTAAAAAACATATATATAATGAATTGTGTCTAAAATTCTGAAGAAATAGCTTCTCTATAGCAACTGTTGTTGGTAGTTCAAACTAATAAAGCCACCCAAAAATCTGACCTCTGAAAATCAAATTATAAGATATAAAAGCAACCAAAACAATTTCTTTTTTCAGAATTAAAAAAAAAGGTATGATTATTGCACCGTATTTGTTGCATGTCTTTTCAAGGAAGAACATATCGATGAAACAGAAAGCATCTAGTGGATGAAACAATTACCTTTGCAGATGCGAGACGGACCAATTGAAGTGAAGGAAGATCACGATGAGAACCTGATGTGGAACACATTCCGGCTAAGCCGGAGCAGCCCCGGCCAATGATCGTATATCAGCGACGCGGGAAACGGCCGGTTGGACCTGATGGGCCGGATCACGTCTAATTATTACTTTCAATTATTATTTCAATTGCTTTGGGTTTATTTATTTTAATTCAGTTATATTTATATTCCCGTTTACGGGCCGGACTCTGAGGAGATTAGGGTTTCGCATAAATAGTTCGTTTGAGTATTGTTTTTGGATTATTGAAGTTTATTGGATTTTTCGAGCTTGGTAGCTTGGGCAAGAACATCTTGTTCTTGAGTTGATTTACGTTCGTTATTTGAATTTAAGTTCTATCAATTTGGTCCGACCTGCCGGATCGTAACACACCCGAATAATCATGGCCAACACCCGATCAACGACGGATCGATTGGATAAGATGGACGAAACCTTAGCCCTATTGACCGAGGAATCAAAATATTCCCGGCGTGAGCATGATGTGGCACGCGAGGACCGTTGGGGTATCAAAGCCCAACTATCAGACATCATGGCGGCCATCGCCGCCCTCAACCCACGGGCTGCCGCCGGGACGCAATCGGAAACTGCCCCGGCCGAGTCGTACGGGCCGCCTGCCGAAGCCGCAGGGGCAACACGGGTCGCACCAGCCATATCGACCCCAATCCCGCTCCAGCTACCCACTTTTGATGGAACCGACCCGTTAGGGTGGCTAGCGAGAGCGCAACAACAGTTTTCCATACACGAGATTCAGGAGGAGCAGAAAGTTCGGGTATCGATGGTAGCTATGGAAGGAAATGCACTCAACTGGTATCAATGGCTACTGCATCGAACCCCCGATGTTAATTGGACCGAGTTTTCCCAAGCGTTAACGGTTCGTTTTGACGAACGATACACCGGCAGCCCGTATGAGAGATTATCGGCAGTCCGACAGACGGGCAGCGTCGACGAGTATGTGAATCACTTTGTACAGAGGGCGAATCAGGTGCCGGGATTAGCCGAGGGTCATTACTTAGGGTATTTTATGCATGGGTTGAAAGAGGAAATACGTGATAAAGTTAGACCTTTCCGCCCTCGAACTTTGGATTCCGCCATGGATATCGCCAGAGATATCGAGGTTGACTTGCGAAAGACCTCGGTTGACCGCGGAATTCGCTACACGGCAGCCCCGCCCCGCAACGTCCCGGGAGTGACCCGGAATTCGACGTTTAGCCGTAGTGTACCACAGGTCTCGAGCAGCCTCGGCTCGCGGCCCTCGGTTGGCGGAGGGGGATCGATACGGAGTCAAACGTCCCAAGCGGGAGGATCAGAGCAGTCGACTGGGCGAACACAATTCAGTCGGTTATCACCCCAAGAGTTCGCGGACTTGCGGGCTAAGAGGCTATGTTTTCGGTGCAAACAGCCCTATACCCCATTACATGTCTGCCCACACAAACAATTACGAGTTTTGCTAGTTAGCGAGGAGGACGAGGCCGACCCGGTTGAACTAACCGAGCTCCAAGTTGCCGAGGACAGCCAAGGCCATGACGAGGACATAACTGAAGAAGAGGCTGCGCTGCCGTTATATTCTCTAGCCGGGCTATCGGGTCCTCGTACCATGCGCCTCTACGCGTCGCTGCGGGATCGTCAAATCACGGTCCTAATCGATAGTGGCGCTAGTCACAATTTTGTGTCACACACCCTAGTTCGGGAACTCCAACTTCCTATCCACACGACGGGCCGATTTGGGGTCCAACTAGGGAACGGACTGAAGCAGGAGTCGGAAGGGATGTGTAGGACCTTGGAAATCGAGTTTGCGTCGTGCACTGTTCGGGCCGATTGTTATGTATTCCCCTTGGGAGGGGTAGACGTCATTCTAGGGGTGGTGTGGTTAGCGACGTTAGGAGACGTCAAAATTAACTGGAATACAATGGCAATGTCATTCGGGCTGGGCAACGGTGTAGTTCACTTACAGGGTGATCCTTTGCTATGCCGTGCTCCAGCGTCGCTACGGGCTGTGCATGGGCTACCAGACGCTGAGTTCTGGGCCGTGATTCTAACCCACACAGAGGCCGCGGCCACCGAGATGACGGCGATCGCGAGCGAGCGAATCACAGGCGAGATCAAAGAGGCTTTGGCCGAGTTCGATGGAATTTTCGGGGAACCAACCGATCTCCCTCCCCAGAGAGACAGTGATCACCGGATCGTGCTTAAAACCGGGGCCGAGCCGGTGTCAGTTAGGCCATACCGCTACGGGCATACGCAAAAGGACGAGATTGAACGGTTAGTTGCCGACATGCTGTTGGCCGGGATTATCCAACCGAGCTCTAGCCCATTCTCGAGCCCGGTTTTGCTTGTTAGGAAAAAAGATGGGAGTTGACGCTTTTGTGTTGATTACCGGGAACTGAACAAAGTCACCATACCAGATAAGTACCCGATACCTATTATACAAGAAATGTTGGATGAGTTAGCGGGGGCATCTATATTTTCTAAAATCGATTTACGGGCAGGTTATCACCAGATTCGGGTAGCTCCGGAAGATGTGGAGAAAACGGCATTCCGGACACATAGCGGGCATTACGAGTTCTTAGTAATGCCGTTCGGGTTAACAAATGCCCCGGCAACCTTTCAGTCGACTATGAACGATCTCTTTCGCCCATTACTCCGGCGATTTGTACTTGTCTTCTTCGATGACATTCTGGTTTATAGTCGAGACTCGACTGATCACGTCAGTCATCTCAGGGAAGTGCTTACGATACTTCGTAATAATCACTTGAAAGCCAACCGGAAAAAGTGCTCTTTCGGGTGTCAGCAGGTAGAGTATCTGGGACATGTGATTTCGGCCCGGGGAGTAGCCATGGATCCCGCCAAGGTGAACGCTGTCACCGACTGGCCACGGCCGACAACGGTGCGGGCGATCAGGGGTTTTCTTGGATTGACAGGATATTACCGCCGCTTCGTGAAAGACTATGGAATTATGGCTCGCCCCTTAACGCAACTTTTACGGAAAGATCAGTTGGGTAAGTTCGAGTGGACGGCTGCTGTCGAAGAGGCATTCCGGGCGCTTAAACACGCGCTAACCCATGCGCCCGTACTTGCCATGCCCAATTTTAAGGAACATTTTGTGGTGGAATGCGACGCTTCCGGGTCCGGTATAGGCGCCGTGCTAATGCAAGGGGGGCGGCCCCTCGCTTATTTTAGCAAGGCTCTTACAGATCACACAATTTCGAAATCGGCATATGAAAGGGAACTAATGGGCCTCGTGTTGGCCATTCAACATTGGCGACCGTATCTCGTCGGCCGTCGGTTCACAGTGCGAACAGATCATAACAGCCTGAAACACCTGCTGAGCCAACGCATCGTTACCCCGTCGCAACAAATTTGGGTAGCGAAATTGCTCGGTTATGACTTCGAAATTGTGTACAGAACGGGAAGATCGAATCGAGCGGCGGATGCCCTCTCGCGCCGAACCGATTCTGAGGAAAATGGGGTTGAGTTATTCGCGGTTAGTGGGCCGATATGGCCCGATATGTCGACGGTTCTCGACGAGCAAAGTAAGGATGAATTTCTCGGGAAAGTACTCTCAGACCTTCGCGGGGACCCGCGCAGCCATCCCGGGTTTTCATTGATTCAGGGGCGAGTTTTCTATAAGGGGCGGCTGGCGTTAGCCGCAGAGTCGACATGGATTCCTCGGTTGCTCCATGAATTCCACGACACTCCCTTAGGCGGGCATGCAGGGACATTCCGCACCTATCGCCGGCTGGCGGGAAGTGTTTATTGGCGCGGCATGTTCCGGCAAGTACGAGATTATGTTGCGGGTTGTCTCGTGTGTCAGAAAGCGAAATATGAGGCAAGGGCGCCGGCCGGGTTACTGCAGCCACTTCCAATCCCGGCTGCCGTGTGGGAAGATATTGCAATGGACTTCATTACCGGTCTACCGAAATCGCAAGGCTTTACATGTATTATGGTGGTCGTCGATCGACTATCCAAGTATGGACATTTCATTGGGCTCAAACACCCGTTCACGGCGCGATCGGTGGCCGAGGTGTTTGTGCGCGAGATCATGCGCCTCCATGGGATTCCTCGCTCAATTATTAGCGATCGTGATCCTATATTCGTGAGTTCATTTTGGAAGGAATTATTTAGATTGCATGATACCCGGCTGAAATTGAGCTCGGCTTACCACCCGGAGACCGACGGGCAAACAGAGGTATTGAATCGGGTTTTAGAGACTTATCTTCGTTGCTTTACTTCGGAGCAACCTCGGAAATGGGTGAACTGGCTACCTTGGGCCGAATTTTGGTACAATACGTCGTTTCAAACTGCAGCTAGAATCACGCCTTTCGAGGCGGTATACGGCCGACCACCACCGTCCCTTCACCGTTTTCTGCCGGGCGAGTGTCGCGTAGCAGCCGTAGCAACCTTACTGTCATCCCGGGACGACGTGCTGAAGCAACTGAAAGAAAACCTTCATAAAGCGCAACAACAAATGACTAAGTATGCCAATTCGAAGAGAAGAGACGTGGAATTCGCCGTGGGCGATTCGGTGTTCTTAAAGGTGCGTCCCCACCGCCAAACCACCCTCGCCGAACGTACCCATAATAAACTGGCCGCGAAGTACTATGGACCTTTCAAAATTTCGAAGCGGATCGGCGGTGCAGCCTATGAGCTGGAATTGCCGGAAACGAGTCGGATCCACCCCGTTTTTCACGTATCCCAGCTTAAGCGGGTCATCGGAACTCACCCGGTGGAATGCGAGTTACCGCCGAGCCTAGAAATAACTCCTTCCACCATTTTTGAACCCGAGGAGGTCTTGGACTCCAGGAAAAATCACAAGGGCGCACCACAGGTTCTAGTGCAATGGAGAGGCAAGAATGAAGACGAGGCGACTTGGGTGGATGTCGAGGAACTGACGAACCAATTTCCGGATTTCCACCTTGAGGACAAGGTGGTTTCTAAGGGGGATGGAGTTGATGTGGAACACATTCCGGCTAAGCCGGAGCAGCCCCGGCCAATGATCGTATATCAGCGACGCGGGAAACGGCCGGTTGGACCTGATGGGCCGGATCACGTCTAATTATTACTTTCAATTATTATTTCAATTGCTTTGGGTTTATTTATTTTAATTCAGTTATATTTATATTCCCGTTTACGGGCCGGACTCTGAGGAGATTAGGGTTTCGCATAAATAGTTCGTTTGAGTATTGTTTTTGGATTATTGAAGTTTATTGGATTTTTCGAGCTTGGTAGCTTGGGCAAGAACATCTTGTTCTTGAGTTGATTTACGTTCGTTATTTGAATTTAAGTTCTATCAGAACCCTCTACAAGTAATTCAACACAAAATAAAGGTTCAAATTACTATATCATATCAAATAACTCAACATCTTAGAGGCACTTTTTTTTCTTACATAATCTTTTAGGGCGGGGTGGATGTGGTGGGGTGGGTGGGGGTAGAACAAATTAAGAACAAGAATACATGAAATTCAGCACAACAAAAGGATTAAGAGACATTCACCATGACGAATATCAATCAGCATTCTTGGAATGCCAATGGCATCAGCTGCTTCCCCTATTGAAATTTCATTCTTTTTGCGGGTCTTCTCAACGACACCATTCACAAGACTTAGGGAGATAAAGCAATATTGGCATAGATTAAAAACCATACAACTGTACTCCCATAAAAGAATATTACAAATAAATCAACTAATTAAGATAGTTGAGAAGGATTGATACCTCATGATTGCCATGCAATAGAGCATGGCCAGCATTTCTTCAGAAGGTGAAGCCCTTTCATTCAAGTCATTTCTACAATGAACCACATAATACAATATATAAGCAAATATATAAAACAGATGTGTAAATGCAAATTGTACTCGTATCATCCCCCTATATCTCTTGATTGGATAGTACACCAAAGGTACGTCATTTAGAATAAAAGGTACTTAATAATCATATCTATGGGAAAATACGCGAAATTAACATTAAAACCAGCCGTATTAGGATAACTATGTTTCATAATTAATAAAGATTATATTATACATACTAACTCAAACTGGAGTCATTTAGTTGCACCAATCACACCTGAAATCCCATATTTTGTGTTGAAAAAGCATAAAATATGGGAAATAAAGCAACACTTTTCCAGTCTAGTTTGTCATTTTATGTTATTTGAAATTTTCTTGACTAAGTACTTACCTGTAGAACTCTACTAATCCTTGTTTTTGGCCTTTACTTTCACCTTTTTAACTACAAACAACCAGCGGAATTAAGGGTTAAAAACGCAAATCTTGCTTCATAGTGCTGTTTAAGCACAGTCCAAAAATCTCCCTTCACCATTTACATATGTCTTTCAGACACTCACTTCCCTATATAAATTCATGTTTCCTTAGTTAAAATCGTCACAAGTATAAGCTTATTACAACAGTCCATCATGAGCACATACACTTCTAACGATCCAACGGCCCACAAAGAGCCGCCATCTCCGATAATCCCTCTAATCCTAGTCGTCGGATTAGGCCTCCTTCTTCGTGGGAGCTCATCATCCATGGCCCTCAATCTCCCGTTAGTTTCTTCAGGCGAAAACGCAATCTTCACATGTTTCGTTTTCATCCCTCTTCTTCTCCTTCTTGCGGTGTACTCAACCAGCAACAGTATAGTGTTGCCCATTGCTATGATCCTCGTGACGTACACAGTAACTACCATGCTCCTCGGGCCGCTAATGGTGATACTTATGGTGTACTTGTCTGGTGCTTACGTGGCATCTGTGAAATGCAATGGTGAAGAGCTTGGATGGGGGTGTATGATAGTGCTTGTGTTCTTTTTGCTGCATTGGGTGCTGTCTGAAGAGGGACGACAAACGGGGGCGTTGGTGCTGGCTGTAATGATCTTCCTGTGTTACCATTGTTTTCCTTGAGACATGCAATTTGTTTGGGTCGAATGTCGTGTTTTGCAGGAAGAACAGATGAATAATAAGTTCAGTTTCAGTTGCATCTTCATGAAATCAGTTATAAATGCATCAAATTTTCAATTTTTTTTTTGGCCTATTTTTACTAAGTTACATATGCTAATATAGGACTTAAAGATGATGGTTTTCAATTGTCTGTGATTTAAAATCGAAAGCTTATAAAATTATCGGTATTTAAGGCCATGCATGTCAAGTACAGACTAGGAGTGGCAATTTGGGTCCATACCTATATTTGGATCCAAATCAAATTAAGTTTTCAATACATTAGATCATAACATTTTAGTATTTTAGTTCCAACTGAGTTGAGTTTTAATAATATTTGGTTCAATTTGGCCCAATTTGGGTCTAACATATTCTCTATTTTGACTTATTATCTAGATTTTACGTTTATTTTGAGTCTTTGAGTCCAACTATAATACATATTTTTTGACATTGAACCCAATTGAACACAACTCACTTTAAATCTAAACCAAATGAACATGATCCAAACCCAACCCATTCAACCCAATTAATACCAGTACATACTACATACTAATAGTGACAATCCTATGCCAATAGAAAAAAAATCTTCCTTTCATCTTTAGTAGAGACCAGAGAGAGTTTTGTGCTACTAAATAGTCTTCTAAATTGATATTCTTTCACATAGTCGTAAACAGCAAATATGTATTCATTTACCGTCCTTTTTGTCCTTCGATTTTAACGAAGAGAAACACTAACAAAAATATTTTTTCGAAGCTTCCAATTTCCCTTCGAAAAACAAGTGCAGGATATGATCCTGCCAACATAGAACATATTCAAAAACCATATATTAGTAACCTCAAAAAACAAAATCACAAAAATTACACTGTAAATAGCTCCATGACACATTTTCTACTTCACAGCTAGCAGAAAATAACAAACACACACTTAACACTAATCAAGATATGATGAGTGCTGAGTTCACAAGTAGTTTATATACATAAGTAATTCTTATTTGACCCTTCAGAAAACAAAAAAATAAAAATTTCAGCATATCATTGTTTAAGCTGAATTAACACTCATAGTTCATGGCTCATGCACATTGACCAGACCTCTGTTCATTCTTCAATGATACCCAATCGGCGCCGGAGCTTCCTTCAGTTCACGTCCCTGATAATGAATATCCTGCAAATCAATCCAAACAACCCCTTATTAGCACACAAACATGGCCTATAATAGCAAATTTCAGTTAAAAGTTTCACAATTTGGCTAAAAACGATCGCCACATACCGATGCAAAGTGGTTAACATCACGATGATGCGCCTCATCAGCCCTAACCACCATCACAACATCACGAAGAGTGGCGTTTTTGGGCATACGCCAGTAATCAATGGCAATAGCTGGAGCAGGTACATTCTCGATATTTCCCTTGTCGAGCTCTTTCAAGAACTCGGTGTACGAATGAATGGCTTCTTCTTCTAAGTAGCCCACAACCCGGTGAGCCAATTTAGGCGAAACGAGATAGGCCAAGAAATAAGCATTGAAAAAGACGCCCTGGACTGTGAAGACTAGGGCTCGTTCGTACCACCGTGGCTGAGAAACCTCCATGAAGGTCATGAGATGCATCCTCTCGTTTTCGGCTTCTTCTAGAAGGGTTTTGATCCAGCCGCCGCTGTGCTCGAATCGGCGTAGGGATTTGCAGTGTAGCAGCATCCCGCCGACCATGCCGGGGACGGCGGCGACTGTCTCCAGCATCATTGCACGGCAGCCGTATCGCCGCTGTTACAATTTGAAACAAAAAAAAGGAGTCAAATTTAGTGGTGGTTTTAATCTCCATGAATTTGAAAGCAAAAAAAAAAATTTTTTATTTAAAAGAATTATTTTGTGAAATTATGATTAAGGTTTATTTGACTGTCACGAACCTGGGGTAAATTTGAGGAAATTCTAAATCCGACAAAATTTTACTTGAATTGTAATAATTTACATATAAAGGATTTAATCATTCTTCACACAAATTAGTTGGTCTACTATAATATTTAAGTACACGTTAAACAACAACCAGCTACAAGCTATTGCTATATTGATAATTTCCAGCCAGGATCTACCATGACGGGATCCAATTATAATTTAAAAATAGATTAAATTACACAAGCATGTTATATAAATATCAATTCACTTTGTAAATCATACTTAGGTTCGAGCAAATGAATATCCAAATAACTAATAACTCAATCGATTTTTTTTATTTAAGTCCTAAATTCAAGTGTATCATATTGTATGTAACTAACATATAAAACCCATAAATTATATTCAATCAAAATATTTTTTTTTTCGAACTAACCAAGATTTGGTCTTCAGAATTTCGACTATATTCAAGAAAAATCAAATAAAAATCAGTATATACCTGGAAAAATATATCAGTAGGCAATCTAAGAGCCTTGACGGTCCAATACGCCACCTTGTCCAAGAACGTCACAGGTGCATGGTGTTTTTGCAGATCTATAGACAGATCAGCTTGGTACGTCTCCCATGGCTGCAAATAATCACAAATTCAATAAGCATGCATTAAATACTTTTTCTGTAATTATTTTCTACGTTTTTTTTTGGCTCTTACCCTAAAACAGTTCCACCTCCATTCCGAACCATCCTCCTTCGTAATCTTAGCAGGCTCAACTCCCCAATAACTCGCGATCTTCTTACCATTACCGTCACCTCCGGCGGCTGCGCCGCCAGATCCGCTCTCGACCTTCTTCTCCTCATCCGGCTGGTGCTTCTCACCCAACGCTACCGTACTCGCGTTGCGCGCTCCGACCGTCGGAAACCTAATCCACGTCACCACCGTCTTTTCCGAACCTCTGGCAGCGCCGCCGTGCAAATATCCTCTGATAACTCCAGCATCACTCGCAGCGCCGCCGCGCGCGACGGCGGTGGAGAAGTAACGCGGTCCGACGTGGCTGAACACCGATCGCGCCGCCTTGGTTGCGCTCCGGCTCATCATTTTCTTCTTATATTAGGTAACAAAATCAAGAACAAAAAAAAAAATATTCGCAAAAGTGAAGGTTTTACAAGAAACTTGGAGAGAAAACTTTAACAGCAAAGGCTTTTAGTTTTGTTTTGTTTTATATTTATTTTCTTGGGCTTTGGGGGTTAATTTATAGGGGTATAGAGGTAATATCACGTGGCTGATTATGTGTAAGTCGGTTGTGTGTATGGTGGACAAAAGGTTACGACAGCTGTAGATTTCCATTTTTGACCCTTGATATTTATGGTGATTGTATTTAAGATTTAATTAATGGTTTTAAAGTATATTCTAGAGGGAATTCAAATGACAAGAATGGACACAAATCGGGTTGGGATCCGAATAAAGTGGTGGTTCGTCCATGGGTTTTGTGGTTGCTTCAATGGTTTATTCAACTTTATAGTTGTGCTTTGACTTTTAGAGTCAACGTGTAATATGGTCAAAATTTTAAGGTCAGCCAAATATTTTGTAACTTCAAATAAGGATACTTTGTATTGTATATAATATTTATTCCTTTTTTTCATCAAAATACGTGAATGAAATATATAATTCAGGTTATCTTTGTTATATACGAGACGTCTAGACCATATATCAGTTCATAATATTTCCTAATTTTCATATGTTCATATTATGTTTTGATACTAACATTTGGGTTAACTAGACCATGGACTATGGTTCAATTAAACATTTACCAATATAAATTTTTAATGATGTATGGATTCATATTATGAAATATGGATTGTAGAGAAATAAATTTGACCCGAATGAAGGGCAATAATGGAAACAAAATTCAGGCACCAAAGTGGACCAATAAATGGAAGAATACAAAGTAGAGGGCAAAATCGGGAATCTATGAGTTATTTGTTTACTATACAAACATGGGAAATCAATTTGAATATTGTTCTTGGAGAACAAGTTAAGTGAAAGCTTGCGTGTGGTCCAAGATCTGGAATAGGCAAATTTAGAATAAATTAAACTTTCTAATTAAGCTAATTAAGACAATAAAAAGTAATGGCTACGATGCGAGCCACGTGGAGGCCAATTGATGAAGCAGCCAAGAAGACTCCTCATCTATTTTTTGCTAAAAATTATATGCTTGCTTTAGCTTTTGATTTTGTTTCTATGTTTTTTGGTTGTTAACTTATACGACAAGCATATTTTTTTGTGATAGTTGAAAATTGGGATTTGATATACTGAAATTCAAAAATGGTAAATGTTGTATTATAGTACAGTAGCTATACCATGTTATATTGTTATATAATCATAAACTTTTACAAAATAGAGATTTTAACATATTGGGCCATGTGAGAAATCATTTGGACCAACAAGTAGATAGAAAAAGACTACAGATCAACAAATTTATAGGCCCAATAACATGCTCTCTTCAAAAGAAGCCCAATATTATCTCCTGGAATTGTTGTGGGTCGGCCCGGGTTCTCAGGCCTCAGCTTGCACTAACTGAACATCTCCAAGAAGTCCAATGGGCCAAAATCAGCTTACAATTAAAATTTGTTGAGAATTGATTTTTCAAATTTGTTATGATTTTTGTCTTAGAAATGAAAGTATATATGAATGAAACTGATTTTGTTTAGATTTTTATATTAAAAGACGTGATGGGAATAATAATTTATTTTGATGAATGATATTTGATACAAGTATAATAAAAAAAAAAAAATTGTAACATTGATTTAGTATAGAGTAGAATTAATAGGATAATGATGTTATTAGTTATAGTGGTAAATTTCTAATCTCGACTAGAGTTGGTTGACTCAATTAAATTTAAAAATAAAATAATTACAATTATCATATAATTAATCATTCATGAATTATTACTTCTAAAATCCAGTTAAAATCAGAATTTTTCATATATAAGGGACCAACCAATTGAAGTTTTCGTGATTAGAAAATCATCATTTTGAGATTCAAAAAGCAACAAAAAGTCATATCTATTTTGATGATTTAAAATAGAGATTATGTTGCTTACTTCCAAGCCTTGTTTGTCAACTTTCTTGAAAAATATGCCTTGCCCAATCATTTTGGTGGTTTTGATATCATGCATGATGTCATTTGATACTTCAATTGATTCTGAAATTTCGATAATTAGCACTTTTTAACTCAAATATTAAAAATATTAAATTAAACACAATTACAACCATTTATATGAAAAAAATTCACATAAATTTTATCTTAAATAAATAACTGAAATCATATTGAAACTCAAATTCTTGATTCTATAATGTATTTCGGGAATTTGGCATTGTTTTGAGCCAATAAATATACATACAATGACATTTTCTGCATTATCCAGCTATTTAAAAAACGTCAAATTACTAACATATATTTTTTAAGCAATTCAGATCTAACTTGGGAAATATTATGTCACACAATGGAATATTTCTTATGATAAAAACATTCACTACTTTCTAAATATGTATATTTCTAGTTCAGTATAATATTTTTTGATTTAGCTTACATCACTGATAATTGATATGGCAAGACTTGGTGCAGGATAATACCTGAAAATCCACCAAATTTATCTCACAATTCTAAAGAAAAATTAAACAAATTGATGCAATTATAAAATTAAGCATCTAAATTAACTAACATCACACATTTGCCAGAATTAAAGTGTCAAGTACCATTCGATATAGAGCATTGACTTGGAATATTCTAAAGTCAATATAATACGCCAATTATTATTTTCTGTCATTTTGTACAAAACCTAGCACGATTGGATGATTCCAAAGTATACTTATTCACACAATGGTGATTAAATAATTACTTACATTAGCAATTATTTATATACGTATACTTTTTCTTCTGATGTCGCAAATTGCAATGCATTCTTAATATAGTAGTCATATTATTTAAGAAGTTGTTGTCTTGGTATTTAATCTTGTCCCTTTCTAAATAATTTCAATACTTAAAATACAAATTTAGTAGACCAAGAAGTTTAACTGTAATAACTTTATTACACAATTAAGAAATTAACTGTCAAATTAAGGCGCTTAAAAGTATAGGACCCGCACTGGTATAAAATCACTAGTTTAAGGGTAAAAAGAATCTTTTATCCTTTATATATATTATTTATCTCATATTGAATAAATCTCGTTTTTGTTTAATTGAGTACATTACAGTTAAATCAACCTAAAACAGTTATTTTTCAGGATTTTAGTAGAACATTTTAAACAAACAATATTGAAATAGAATTGGGTGATTTTTAACAATTCTCGAAAAATATAATTTATGAGTGAATTTTTATAAACAACCATTGGCATCCCCTCAACAGATTCCTTCAAACTAGATTCAAGAAAAGAAAAAAAAGATTCCTTGGAAATAGCTTCATAGTTTGACTTTACTTAAAAAAAAAAAAACTATGGTATATTCACTCTCAACAAAATGGATTTTTTCTCTTTCTAAAGTCCCTTAGCAACTGATGACAATAAATACCAAAGCACATATGTTCAGAAAGAAATAAGCTGAAACAGAGAGTTCAAAAAAAAAAAATTAAATTTTTCGGCATGGGTTCAAATTGCCCACCATTTGAGTTCTCAGCAAAATACTACAGTGATGAAAATGGTGGAAATTGTGTAAGGCAAAGCAGTTTCTTCGATGGAAAAGCAGTGTTGAATCAAGGCGTTGGATACTCTGTTATTCTTGGTTTTGGTGCTTTTTTTGCTGTCTTTACTTCTTTCCTGGTAATCTTTATCATTAGTTCTTTTTTCGTTTCGTTTGTTAATCAAGTTGCTCATTTTTAATCTCGATTGATCAAGAGTCTGTTCTTGATGATTTGCTTCTAATTTTGATCGTTTGCAGAAATTTAATACAGTTTTATACATATTCGTAAACATATTCAAAAATATATATATGTAATGTGAAACGGGGTGCATCTCAATCCGAAATACGAAAAACTGAGACCCGTTTATCTTTGTGCTGGATTAGGTATGGCTAGAAAAGAGATACGTTGGATCCCGTCACACATCAGAATGGTTCAATACAGCTGGTAGAAATGTTAAAACTGGGCTCATTGCCAGTGTCATTGTGTCACAGGTAATACTAATATCAGGTCATTTTTAGTAGCTCACGAGACTTAAAATCTCACTAACGGGCTACTGAGATTCGTTCGTAATTGTAATTATATGCAAATTTGTAAAGTTTTGAGCTTTCTAAAAATTATGCAGTGGACTTGGGCTGCTACAATACTGCAAAGTTCAAATGTGGCTTGGGAATATGGAATTAGTGGTCCTTTTTGGTATGCAAGTGGTGCTACCATTCAGGTATATCTAATTATACATATATACATACATATATATATATGCTCATTTGTTCTTGATGTACTTACTTAGCTCAAACCATATGATCCAACAGGTGCTCTTGTTTGGAGTAATTGCCATTGAGATAAAAAGAAAAGCTCCTCATGCTCACACTGTCTGTGAAATTGTCAAAGCCAGGTCGATTTGATTAGTTAAAAATGATAAAAATATGTGTAGAAAAATCGAATTACCTCATATTTTTCATTATTTTCTTTTCATTTCTTTTATACAGATGGGGAACTTCAGCTCATATCGTCTTTCTAACTTTCTGCTTCATGACGAACATTATTGTAACGGCCATGCTTCTTCTTGGAGGATCTGCAGTAGTAAACGCTCTAACCGGAGTCAACATTTATGCTGCAAGTTTTCTCATACCTCTCGGTGTTATAGTCTACACACTAGCAGGAGGGCTAAAAGCCACCTTCTTGGCCAGTTACATTCATTCTGTAATAGGTACATAAATCTATACTCCATAATCCATATCTACATTCATCAATCGAAAAAAATTTCGAAAACCCGTGTTAAAAAACACTGTTTTTCATCTGCAGTTCATGTGGTTTTGGTCATATTTGTGTACCTAGTCTATGTTTCAAGCAGTGAACTCGGTAGCCCAAGTATCGTATACAAACGCTTACTCGAGGTTGCAAGTAAAACAAGAATCTGTCAAGATCCCATTTCTCACGTTGGCCAATCGTGCGGTCCGGTTAATGGGAACTACAAAGGGTCTTATATCACCATGCTGAGCTCTGGCGGTCTCGTTTTTGGCATAATCAACATTGTCGGGAATTTTGGCACAGTTTTTGTCGATAATGTATGCAAACCGGTTTTCATAGATAACTTTATATCTCGGGATATAATTTTTCGAGTCTCACTTCAAAACAACTAAAAACGACCTTCGATTTGCAGGGATATTGGGTGAGTGCCATTGCTGCAAGACCATCATCAACACATAAGGGCTATTTACTGGGAGGATTAGTATGGTTTGCTGTTCCATTCTCTTTAGCAACATCACTCGGGCTAGGTGCACTAGCCCTTGATCTACCAATAACAGCAAGCGAGGCTAGCCGTGGGCTCGTCCCTGCAGCCACTGCAATTGCCTTGATGGGCAAAGGAGGGTCTGTTCTTCTTCTAACCATGCTTTTTATGTAAGAAACCTTTCAACCCTTTTTGCACAAAACACTTATGGTGTGTTTGGATCGACGGATTTGAAAGTTATGGATTTCAAATTCATCGACAAAGAATTCAAGTTATGGAATCCCTTGTCATTCATTTTGAGCTACTTTCTCCACGACCATGGTGGATTTGAAATAACTCTATTTTAGAGTCATTTGAAATCCTTCCTCCAAATCCTCTCCTCAAATCCAAATCACTTAATCCAAACACATCCTTACGTACTGCTATTTTCCATAAAAAAACCCAAATTTTTTTCTGAAAACAAATATACCTCTATGGTTATCAGGGCTGTTACATCTGCTGGTTCATCTGAGCTGATTGCTGTTTCTTCATTATGTACATACGACATCTACCGAACATATATCAACCCAAACGCGACTGGAAAACAAATTTTGAGAGTCTCGAGGAGTGTCGTTTTGGGATTCGGTTGTTTCATGGGAATTTTAGCTGTGATATTGAACAAAGCTGGGGTCTCACTGGGATGGATGTATTTAGCTATGGGTGTATTCATAGGATCTGCAGTTATTCCCATAGCTTTGATGCTACTATGGCGAAAAGCAAACGCTTTTGGCGCAATTCTCGGGACAATAAGCGGCTGTTTACTCGGGATTATAACTTGGCTATCGGTTACTAAAGTGGAATATGGGCGGGTTAATCTCGACACGACTGGTAGAAACGCACCAATGCTTGCTGGGAACTTAGTGTCTATACTTGTTGGTGGAGTTGTTCATTGTGTGTGCAGTTTGATTTGGCCTCAGAATTATGATTGGGAGACTACTAAACAGATCACTGTGGTGGAGAAGGAAAGGAGTGAGATATCTGTTGAAGAGTTCAAAGAGGATAAACTGATCAAGGCAAAGAGATGGATAATCAAATGGGGTGTTGGATTCACACTAGTCATTGTTGTATTATGGCCTATTCTTACTCTCCCAGCAGGTAATAACGAGTCTCGGGATTTCAAATTCATCGACTCGAAAAAACATTCTAAGAAAGCCCTTTACGACAAATCTCATATCGATCATAATCATTCGCCTTGTGGGCCAAACGTATATAAAGTTTGTAACTTTTTCTTGTGTTTGGGATATAAACAGAGCAAATTCATCGACTCAAAAAACATTCTAAGAAAGCCCCAGTGCCCCACGACAAATTTCATATCGATCATAATGATTCGCCTTGTGGGCTAAACATATATCAAGTAAAAGAGTATTTTTGTTGGTAAAGATTGTAACTTTTTCTTGTTTTGGGATATAAACAGGGCAATTCAACAAGGGATACTTCATATTCTGGGCAGTGATAGCTATAGCATGGGGTACAATTGGTTCAGCAGTAATCATAGCTTTACCATTGATAGAAAGCTGGGAGACAATACAGAATGTGCTTCTTGGGATGTTCACAAATGATAGGCTCATGGAGAAGATGGAAGAGATTAACTTGAAGCTGCAAACAATCGTATCGGCTATGCCTGAAGCCGAGAGAATTTACTTACTCGAGAAAGAGAAAACGAAGAAGAAAGAAGCTTCAGAAATACAAGTTCAGATTGTTGATGAATAACAGCATTGTATATTAACATGAAAATGCAGATAAGATATGAAATCATGTTTGTTTCATAGTGTGTGTGAATGGCATTGAGCTGTGTGTTTTGAAAAATTATGTAACTAAAGTTGCTATGTTTGTTTGATTTGCAAGAACAGGATTTTGAAGTGGTTAATTTCAGAAGATTGTCAAATAATTATCATTTTTCAGTAATCATTTCATATGATAATAGGTGCAAAACACAGGGTAATTGAAACAAAATACAAACTTTAATCATAAAAGTAAAAAGGGGTCCATTTAATTTCAGATTCAGCAAAGAGCAAGTTGAAAAAGAGGATTCACTCAGTTATGGCCAAATAAGATAAAGCTTGATCTTGTACATGGTTCTAATTTTCTTCTTTTCCTTCAAAAAGTTAGAAAAGTTTCAATTTTTCAACTAACCAAAAAGAAATGATTACTGAAAAATGTTTGTTTATGTTTTCAATTTTCAATGTTTATGTTTGAAAAGTTTCAATTCAATGTTTTCAATGTTTAATGAAAAAGTTTCAAGTTACAATGTTTATGTTAGAAAAGTTTTAATTTTTCAATTTTTCGAAAAGTTTCAATTCACCCAGTTATATATAGGCCATGTTTGTTTATGTTTTAAAAATCCATTTTCATGATTTTAAATCATAAAATTCAAAATAAACTTAACCCACCAAATTTTCATCTCAATGCCCCTTTTTTCAACTCTACTTATTCAATCTCCTATATAACTAACTATCACTCATATACACATCACTTCACTTCAGACATTTACCAATCAAATCATTTATTATAAATTATTTTTTCACTTTCTCTTTCATACTTTACAATTTTTTATCCATATTTTTTTATTTAAATTTACATAATCATTATATACACCACTAACATAATTATTCTACGCATCATCCATCAACTTATCACTATTGATTTGATATCTACAACTTTCAATCTAATTTTAAAAAATAAACAAACAACCATTTTCACACGAATTTCTATAGTATGCCATTCCCGAAAAAAAATTAAAATTTCATCACAAAAACATAAACAAACATAGCCGAAAGTAATTTCAAAATTACAATGCTTCCAAGGAAACTCGTAATGTTTCCATTGTTTCAATCGAAACATTTAGTGTTTTCATAGTTTCCACAAAAAACTAAAAATTTCTTAATTCTTTTCGAGATAGAGTATAATAGTGAATAACATTAAAAAAATAAGATAAAAATAGAAAAGAACGTTATAAATCTAACCATTTACTAAGTTAAGTCCAGAATATAATCAAATAAATTCTAAATAATTAATCAACAAAATTACAGACAATTTTGTTTATATTTAAATATGCACGTAATAAAACACAAAGAGTTAAGATATTATGCCACCAAAGCTAAGGAGCTGAAAGGGAGTTTCAAACAGGCTTCGCGCCTTCCGAACCTCAATTTCAATTCGGGCTACTTGCATCAAAGCCCATCATCAACATCATTGGGGAGATATTGGAGAGAATATGGGCAGTGGCCTGAACCATTTCCTTTATTATGAGGGGTTGGTTTAAGTCAGTTTGCTTTTGGAGAGAGAGGATCTCTAAGAGAAGCTAATAACTCTAAGTCGTTCGCTTAAGCGAGTTCAGTGGGACTGAAGGCTGCTTCCGGTGGATGACATCTTAGATAGGGCACTCTCTCATTATCCAACCCATTTTCTATCTTTCTATTCAGCGACCAGCTCACTCAGAAGAGAAGAAGAAGGCATTAGAAAGACTACAGAGACTTTCCAGGCCGACTACAATACAATTCATGAACGATAGCGAAGCCAAGCTGGATAGGCTTTTTTATGTCGAAAGCCCCAAGGCTATCTTATAGCAGACAACAAACGCAAGCCTACTCAACTAATTTCATAAATAAAGGCCTGTTCGCATAGCAAACTAATAGAAAAAAAAAAAAACTACTAGACTAGACTAGACTAGTAGGTGAGTGCTCCTTGTTGTTCGAAACTTGACCGAGTTATTAAATTATTATTTTAACAAACAACATAATAGATATTTATATGAACAATTTTTTTTATACATATACATATACATATATATATTGAGGTGAGAGTTGAATAATTTGATTTTCCTAATGATAATTTTTGTCGTGTATTAAGCACATGTCATTATGCTAAAAAAATATGGTTAATAATAACGATAAACCGCTAAATACTGAATTAACTACCAAAGTCTATCAAACACTCACATATGTCGCTCTCTTGTTCGTTTATTCTAAGTTCATCTGTTTATATTTATGCCTGAAAACGGAACATATATCAGTTACAGGAGAATTCTTACACTGGAAGTAATGCATCCGGAATTGAGTCAATCTTGAAATTAACCTGCAATGTGGAATACAAGACAGTGTAAGAAGCGACTGAAACACTTTTCTAGAAGAGAAATTTTCTAGAATAATATTCCTCATATGTGTATCCTAGAACAACAAAACTTCGTAACCCAAAAAAAACAGCAAATTGAGTGACATTACACTTTTACAGGAAAAAAGAAACACTAGATTTTGCTAAAAACTTGATCTTTCTGTAGCATGGAAAATAGCATTAATAAGGGATCAGGAATTGTTAAAAATGCTATATTTGTTACTTCAAAATCTGGTGTTAAACCTTACTATTAAGTTAAGCAGCATTAAATGACCATCCAATTTTAGCAACAACAACAACAACAAATCACCTCAAACTCAACAACAACAACAACAAATCACCTCAAACTCAACAACAACAAAAATCTTAAATATGAAACAGATTAAAGGTTAAAAAAAGACCTGAATAATCTGATTGCAGTAAGAAATAGCAGCCACCACTCGATGCTTTCCCATGGTAGTACTACTCACTGAGCCCTGATGCTTTAGATGATTGCATCAACCACCATGCTTCGTGCTTTGACTAAATTATTTTCGTAACAAGTGTTGCAATTATTCACTAATTATGGACTTAACATAGTTGACTTGCCTTGTAAGGATACAACCTTTCTTAACAAGGAAGCGAAAAGTCATAATTCACACACAAGAACATAACTAAAATAGGATGCCAACCTCAAGGACATGATTTAACTTCATATCATTCTAATTATTGTTGACAAAGCAATTCAAAGAAATCACTAAATACTAGATCATTGATAAAACCGCGGGAAAAGATTATTTAATATACAAATATATATGATTATTTTGGGAACTCAAATAAATTATATCTACTAAAAATTTATGGTTATTGTAATTGGATCTTCAGCTTCTTCAATCACAAATGTCTTGATGACTTTCTTCCCAAAAGTGACAACTTCGACGTCGTAAGAACCGTGAAATCCTCTAAATTTAAATCGACCTTGGTCGTCTAGATGTCCATGAGCACGAGACAACCAGTCTTGCTTCAAAGCAAGGTATCTCTTACCAGCTTCATTTATTTCTCCTTCCGCATTAACTAAGTGTGCATTCTCTCGGTTCATCAGCAACTCCCAAAATCCAGACAACATAACACCTTTCACCGCTTTATGGGCAAAAGCTTCCCGAAGTATAATTTCTAGATCATCAGCTCTGACATGTTCATTTTCAGAGCAGACTTCAAGGTCACTAAACCATATTGGAAGCCCAAACATGGCCAACTTATTAAGTGCATCACAAATAATCGGTCCTATCGGGCAGAAATCTACCCCTTTTATACCTATCCCTCCAATGGGGGCGCCTTGTTTTTGGAGATCAAGAATATGGTCAACATACTTATCCAACTGATAGTGATGACTAAGACCGTACGAAGCTACAAAGATGGCGGTAGAAGGCTCGATTATATTTGCAATCTTTAATATTTTGACCAACTGATCTTTGTCTTGATTAGTGAAGGAGCCATTCATCATTTCTTTAAGATCATAGTACATAATTGCGTCGTTGTAACCAGTCAAAGTGCTGAGATCTTCTCTTTTGAAAGTACGCAGCAAAGAAACTATGGAATGTCCATGCCTCTGAATGTTGTGTCTCGTGCAGAAGTCTAACATCATCTCTGCATCTTTATGCTTGTAGTTTTCCGGCTCTCGCTCTGTCTGAAACCACTCATCTCGAAAACTAACACAATCAAAGTTCTTTGAAAAGAAATCGACAAAGTCCTCGTTGTCAATATCTGACAAGTTTACACGTGATCCAAAGGTGAAGCTATTGTGTGTTTGTCTTATTTTGACCATGGTCCCAACAACTGTGCTTGCCTTTGATGTGAACTGTAAGGTAACATCACGCTTGCGTATCTGCATTAGATTATACAATAACGTTATGTACACTTTATCTAAAAATTGGGTTAAAATTTTCTTAGTGAGAGAGTGAATTCAAATCTTACCCTATCCGTCTGTTTTCTCAAGTGTCTAAATCTTGCTCGTTTATCCACTGGAAAGATCTGAAGTCCAGCAACCATTAAATCAACACCAGCAGTGGGACCCTGGACACAGACCTTTACCTTTTTTGGTTGATTTTCAATTCTGAAAGAGCCACCAATTTCATTCCATTGGTCATCATTGATCTCAACTTTGCCACCACTAACCCATTCATTATTATCCACTTTAATACCAACATTAACAATCTCAGGTGCAGTTCTACCTTTGTCAATTCGAACCCATGCAGACACTTGATAGGTGACATAAGGTTCCACTTTAGCTTTGATTATCTGAGCAGGACCGTCCAAATTCCACATACGATTCGTCACAAGAATATAACGGCCGCTTAAAGGCTCTTGATGCCCAAGTGAATCTACAGCCATTGGAGGAAGGATATATGGCGAGCCAATTTTGATACTAAAGCTGCAGCCCAATAGCGGGGACCATCCATTGGTTCCATCATATAGGTTGCTATTTGAAATAATATTGACTCCAAAAAGAGCTTTCTGCTTAAATGAGAGAAAATTAGAATACTTAGGAGAAATGATTTCAAAATCATAGCAGCAAATCAGTTGCACAGGTATGATAACTTTTCACCAAGTATCCAACTGATTACAATTCCTTAGCTCCGACTTTTCAAATAAGATTGTTACATACAAACACGACCTCCAGTTTGAATTAAGTTTAAACGTAATTAAGAGGCTCTTTCCAATGTCAATTACTTATTCAATTACCTGATGAACAATTGCTGGCAAAGCAGGTCGAGTTTTAGCAGCATGCTTTACGACAAGATTATCGAGGAGAATATCAGTTCCCGAAGGTGGCCCTTCTAAGTAAATAAACGCGTGTAAGGCGTGACAATTCAAAAGAAATTTTCCTTGCAACTGCACCCATCTATCGTTCATCACCTGCACACTACATAACCATCTAACTTTTTACTTGTCTGATGTAAATAAATATAATTCAATGTATATAGTTATAGTAAATCCACTATCTTCATACAATAGTAAATAAATCTTAAAAACAATACCCCATTTTACAGTAATTTTATGTCCACTTTAGGAGTAAATATTGATTTTACATTTCTACCCCCATTTTAAGTGTTTTTTCTACCCTTATTAATTATATGATTGAAAATAATTAACCATAATAATTTGAAAAAGTATCAATAAGTATCGAAATAAACTTAGATATTAGTAGAATGATCAAATTATACTTAGTTAATTATTGGATGAGCAAACTACTATATTAAATGAGTGGTGAGTAAATTTTAAATTGACATACATATATTATGAAGTAAATGATAAGACAAGGAAAAAAAATCCCAACACAAACGAGAACTATATTTTATATTAAATTACCATAACATCCACAACTATTATTTATTGTCTTTCAGTGTTCATTATGTCATATACTATGTCAATGCACAAAAAAAGTTAAACAATGAAACCTGACTTTTTCTCTTATTAGGAAAGTGTTAATAATGCCATCCAATAAATAACTCATAGAGCGATAAGAAGAAATGAAAAATTATGATTAATAACCTTGGACTCACGTTGCAATACGTATGCACTAAAAATAATAATATTAGAATCATGATACGAAGATCAATTTTTCTTTTTGTTATTTGGAAATCACTTGATTGTTTGACTCTATTTAGGTATGATCATCGAATTATAAACATATATTCTAAATTGTAACCAAGTATAGTATTAAAATTATATCAAAATATTTTATGCATCACACGTGAACGTGCACTTTGCTAGTATTTCAAAATTGCGTTCACATCATTGCAAGCAGACATAAATTAAAAACTATATTTCATCAGGTGAGGTAAAATTATAGGATATGAAGAATTGAAGACGCTTTAATCTAATTGGAAACACCAACATAGGAAAGAAACAATATAAACTATTTTTGAATGAATGAAGTAATATTAGAATATGAGAGATAATTGATGACACTTGTATATAACTGCGACCATGGTCACATGTTTACCAACAAGCATGTTTGCTAAATGCTAATAAGCATATAGATTTTACCTTCCAATTCCAATGTAACGTTCACGGAGATCATATGTCTGAATCCACAGCGTAGCCCTAACATCTGCACAGGTAATATTATTACCATATATTCGAACTGTAGCAACCACGTCATAGGTGAGTTTCCTTTGCACTGTCATTGTTATATCATGCTGGATTCCATTACACCGATTTGTGCGATTTTCTGTTGATACAAAGAATTGCCCTGACATTGGAAAAACACTCGGGACCCCAATAGAACAAGAATCATGCAACACAAGATTACAACCTCTTCCAGACCAACTGTTATGCATCAAGTTAAATATCGGATTACGTATGATGTCATTAAGCAAAGATACTCTGGTCTGAATCTGTCAAATGCAAGCAAAGTCGTGACTGAGTTCATATTTGCTCAATAAAGTGCATACTTATTGAGGAACACCAAACTTTGAGCAAAATCGTTTCAGAGCATAGAAAATAGACTTTAGTTAAACTTACATTATTTTCTCCCAACTCATGGTTGGAAACTGTTAATGTTTTTATAAGCAGGTCGACTTCAGGTGGAACCCCTGATATATGTAAGGTAACCTGATGAGGAATACGGGAAGAGGAAGGTGTATATTCTAAAGACTCCCAGTGATCCGTTGTAGCAGAAGTCCTACACGTGGCTAATGAAATAAGCATTTGCTATAACAAGACAACTGAATGCAACTAATCATGCAAAATAATTTACCTGTTCATACAAGTCGTCCTTATTGAATCTGGGTATTTGATCTCCACAAACATCCCCACACTAGCAACACTTTGAGGCCCTCTGATATTGCAACCTCTATACGGATTGTGAAGTGGGGATATGCTACAAATCGATTGGTAATATCTAGTTCCAGCCTATTCAATTCATCATTCCAGTTTCTGAGTACAACGAAATGGTCGCGCCTTAACTTTTTTGATATTCCTTCAGGGTAACCAGACTCCGGGGAAACAACAAACCTCGTAGAGGGATTGCGGTACGCTGAATTATATACTCCAGAAAAATCATGGTTAAAAATGATGTTATGATCAGGTCCGCTCTGCAGGATGATAAGAAATTGATTGGGGAATGAAAATTTGCTGAAACAATTTATGAACATCTCCAACAAGTAGATTCAATACAAAGGCAAAACTCGAATTTAAAAGCATCAAAATCAAGCTCAATAGTTCTCTCAACCACCCAACAAAATTGAAAATTGATTTTAGGGTAATAATAATAAAGGGGAAAAGTACCTGAGATTTAGGTAGTTGAACTAGTAAAGCAGCTTCCTTGTTTGAAAGCTTAAATTGAAAATCCTGAAGGACATTCTCCATCTCGTCTTTTATGTGATCTGCATCATCCACACCCTCATCGTTCAACTCCTTCAACAATATCTCTATCTCTTCTTTGATCCTCATAATCGGCTTCATTATAATCGGTTATTTCCAATAATGCACTCTTAATTTCTTCTTGATTATGCTGCCAACAACGGCTGCTTTTAGTGATGATAGTAAGAATTTGATGGGACTCTATCATACCTAAAATCTATTCCAAATCAAATCCTATGATCCTAACTAAACTCTATTCAACAGGCGTAAAGTTAATTCCTATTGAATAGGTAATCTTAACTTTGACTTTTGACCGTAATGAATCGGGATAGACTATCATGGGCCGGGACTGTTAGTCCCGGCCCTTTCCCACCACAGGTTTTGGGTGTGGGGTGGTTTTTCTCCCTTCCTCTATACAAGGCAAACCACCCACCAAAACATATTGTGTGGTGTGGTGTAGATTGGATCCTGATTTTTGATCCCGGTCCAGGATATATTTTTCCCAATCACTATGCTAGATATCATTACAAAGATAAAATAAATATCTAAGTAAATGGTTACAAACTTACAATTAGTTAATTTATATTAAATACGTTTGTAATATTTATTAAAATTGTCAAAAGATTCAGTATAAATTTCTATGATTTATTTAAAATTTAAATTCAAATCAACTGAGAATAATTTTGAGTCAATAACATAAGTAAAATTGCAATATTAACAAAAAGAAAAAAGCTTTTCTAAGATTTTTAAACACACTTCTCCAGCCACAACTTACAATTTGTTGGGGAAAAAAAACAAATAACCCCAATGTGAAATATTTTATTGGCTAAAAATTCCCTATGAAAAAAATATAGTCTAAAAATCCCCTGTGAAAATTTTAAATTGCATAAAACCCAGTGTGAAAAAATATAACCTAAAAACCCCTGTAAATTTTTTTAATTGCATGAAACCCCATGTGAATAAAATATAACCTAAATTAATTGTTGAAACATTGAAAAAAGTTTACCACTATGAAATATAACTACATTGAAAATTAATTATTGGATAAAGTTTAATTAATATCATAAAACTTGATTATTAGTACTATTAATTAATTTGAAATTTTGAAAATTTTACAAGGGATTTTTAGGCTATATTTTTTTTTCACAGTGGGTTTCATGCAATTTGAAAATTTTATAGGGGGTTTTTAGGCTAATTTTTTTCACAGGGGGTTTCATGCAATTTGAAAATTTCACAGGGGTTTTTAGGTTATATTTTTTTCACTTGGGGTTTTCAACCAATAAAATATTTCACGTGGGGTTATTTGTATTTTGCCCCAATTTGTTGGTGAGATAAACCGACAAACTTGCTAAGCAAGTTGCAATGTATTTAATATTCCTTTCATTGGTTATTCGTATTTATCATTGTTTATTTCATTCGTCTTAACAATCTTTTCAATAGCATTATGAAATATATAGTCCATCTCTATATTTATTTATGTAGTATCATAAAGATTTATGTACTTTTAGATTGGAAAGAAAACAAATTGTATACTTTATATTAGTTAAACATACATATATGGATATTTTAAATTAATTATACAAAATACACTACGTGCTTCAAAAGTCAAATAATTGTCATATGATTTTATTTTCAATTACATCTTTTTTGCATTTGTTATTCATTTTAATATGTATGAATTTCTAGATATAAGATTATTTATCTAAGTTCAGAAGCATCTTCTAAAATTTTAGCCGCTTTATGATTTAACAGAAATTTAATATTTTTTGTGCAAGAAAATAATTCATCACATTTTCATAATATAAGCTATTATTTAATATGGGATACAGTAATTCATATGTCTCACAGTTGTTGTTTTTTTTTTCTTTTTGTTTGTTTGGACGTATTAAAATAAGGTTTAATTTAATGTTATCAAAGATTTTTGTAAAACAATATGGTACTACTTCAGATTTTGTGAGAAAATTAGCAACCCTCATTTATGCATTAGGTTGTTTTGAACAAAAGCTAATAAGATGTATCTTTATATTTAAAATTAGTTTTTTGTGAGGTTTTAGGATATAAACCTGTATTTTAAAGAGTTCGTAATAATTTTCTCAACTAAAAGTAGATAAATAAAAAAAAGATTTATTTATGTAGATAAACTGCCAATCAACTCTATTAATAGAGTTATCTAAAATGTAATATACATCTTTTCAAAAATAAAAGGTAATGTGTTTTAAAATATATGAGTAATCAAATGTACTTAGATAATATATGGTTAATCAAATGTACTTAGATCTATTTTAAATAAAATAGAATTTTTTTTCTTTTAATAATTAAATTTAATAGTATCCAACTACTAATTGGATTCCTATTTTCGTTTATATAATAATTAATAAATAGTATCCTACTATTAATATGTCTTTTTTTATCAACAATATTTAATTAAATAATGTCCCACTGTTAAAGGATTCTAAATTTAAATAAGGGTACGCAAGTCTTTTCACATAGGACGAAACAATTTTATTATTCATACATTTATATATGAGATAGATAATATGAATCATATCATATTTGTATCAAGCATGCTAAAAATTACACAGTACAGCCTATAAGAAATGATTTCTATGTGAATAAATTATTTTTACCTTGGCCCTTGGGGAAGAATTCCTATAAACGGTATTTCTTCATAATTATTTTTCTTTCTTTAAAAAATTGTCTTCCTTGCAATACTAGGACAATTTTGAGTAGCTTTTTAATTTAAATCAACTTTGCTAAACTCTTAACATTTGCCTAATTCCACACTTAAAGTCCGATCTAAACCATGGTCGAAAAAAATTTCTCCAAATATCTACTATTTTTAATTTTAAAATAATATTATATACTTTTGTTAAAGAAAACATCAAATATAGACCAAAATTTGAAAAAAATACTCAAAATTTTAAAACATTATTATTTAACTTTTTAATTGATTGGAATTTGATAATACATATTTTGGTAATAAAATTTAATAGGCCTTTGAAGTAAGTCACTTCTCCAAATACTCATTTTTAAAAAGTGTATTATATAAGAAATTACTTTTAAGTATGCTTTTGTCTAGCAATTTATTTTACTAAAAGCACTTATTTGAATGCCGATTTTAAAAGATCATTGTTATAAATAATTAATCATTGTTTAAAAGATTTTAAAAGAGTTTTGAGGCCAACTGAGGGTTGTTATCATATGTTGAGTTTTGATTTATGATTGAGAATTGAGTCATATAGAGAGATGAATCGACAACCATCCATAGTAGTATTTGTCAACAAAAGCATCTGCAATTCTGCATACTGGTTTGATGTTAAATTCTCTTCATCAGTAAAGAGTATCCTTGTTCATGTGTATACAGTAGACAAATAATAATAATATGAAATGCAAAACAATCTTGCTTCTTTCTTGAATTGGAGTATGTCCCACCCGACATCAGCCTAGGGTTGTTCACGAGCCGAGCCAGCTCGCGAGCTCGGCGAGCCGGCTCGAAAAAAGCTCGGCTCGAGCTCGAAAAAATTCGAGCTCGAGCCGGCCATCGAGCCGAGCTCGAGCCCATTTTAGTTTGTTCGGCTCGCGAGCTCCCATTAATTTTTTAATATATATATATAATATATTATACATATAAACAATTAAAAAGTACCAAACCCTACTTTTTTGCCCTTCCTTTCTTCACAAACCCTACCCCTATGCGCCTCCACCCTTCTTCTCCATCTTTTCCACACTTCTTCTCCATCTTTTCCTTTGGTTCTTGAGCAACATTATGAGAAGAAACTTCAAGATTTGGAACTAGAAAAAAGGTTTTTATAGGTATATTTTAATTTGTAATATTTTAATTTCAGAATCCTCAATCTCTCACTCCCGATCTCTCTAGTCTCTAGTCTCTACCAAGTACCACTGTCGCCCAGCAGCATCACCACCTCCGTTTTCACCGATGGTCACTCTCACCGATTCCAAAGTCCGAACAGCTAGAGGTATTGTTTCGATTTCATTTTGTTTTGATGAATAGATAACTTAAAAACCTGAGCCTGTTGAAATTTGTTTTGATGTTTGCTTGAATACGAGACCGAGTCTCGAGTTCGAGCTGTCGAGTCGAGCTTTCGAGCTCCAACTGTTGAGTCGAGCTCGAGCTAAAAATATGAACACGAGCTCGAGCCTTTGTATGCGCAGCTCGACGAGCTCGAGCTCGAGCTCACTTCGAAATTTTCGAGCTCGAGCCAAGCAAAATCGCAAAGCTCGGCTCGAGCTCGGCTCGTGAACAGCCCTACATCAGCCGGTCCTACATAATTTAACGACCAAAGTCTATCAAACACTCACATATGTCGTTCTCTTATTTGTTTATTCTAAGTTCATCTAGTTCTATTTGTGCATGAAAATGAAACATATATCAGTTACAGGAGAATTCTTACACTAATAGTACATTTGAACTTGTGGCTTAGGTCACGGGTTCGAATTTCATTGTGAAAATGTCTATTTGCCTTCTCTACTATGAGTCTGTCAGCTATGGACAACCTAGGCTGGTTTAACTCTCTTGTGTGGTTTGCAGGCTATTGCACAAGAGCGAGGTTTACCCAGTGCGCACCCGAAAGGGTAGCGGCTGCGGGTTTCCCCCGTCATCCAAAAAAACTAGCAACATCTTTTGCAACCAATCATAGAGATTAAGAAAAACAGCAAATTGAGTGACATAACACTTTTACAGGAAAAAGAAACACTAGAATTTGCTAAAAGCTTGATCTTTCTGGAGAATGGAAAATAGCATTAATATGGGGTCAGAAATTGTTAAAAATGCTATTTTTGTTACTTCAAAATCTGGTATTAAACCTTACTATTAAGCAGTACAAAATTACCATCCAATTTTAGCATTGTATTTTGAAAAAGAAGTTATTACTCTTGGCAAACAGTAGAGGCTCCACCAATAGTTTCAAGCACCAATAGTTTCAAGCTGGTCTAGCTCATCCTGCACCAGAGAAATTAATCACCTCAAAACTAAACAACAACAACAACAAAAACCTTAAATATGAAACAGATTAAAGGTTAAAAGTAGACCTGAATAAACTGATTTGCCTTGGTGGTACTACTCACTGAACCCAGAGGCTGAGATGATGGCATTGGCGTTTATGGATCCATCAGCCACCGAGCTTCGTGCGTTGACTAAATTATTTCCGGAACAAGTGTTGCAATTATTCACTAATTATGGACTTAACATACAAGTATACAACCTTTCTTAACTAGGAAACAAAAAATCATAATTCACACATAAGAACATAACTAAAATACCTCAAGGACATGATTTAACTTCATATCATTCTAATTATTGTTGACAGAGCAATTCAAATAAATCACTAAATACTAGATCATTGACAAAACCGCGGGCTAAGATTATTTAATATACAAATATATAAGATTATTTTGGGAACTCAAATAAATTATATCTACTAAATATTTATGGTTATTGTAATTGGATCTTCACCTTCTTCAATCACAAACGTCTTGTTTACTTTCTTCCCAAAAGAAGTGACAACTTCGACATCGTAAGAACCATGAAATCCTCTAAAGTTAAATCGACCTTGGTCGTCTAGATGTCCATGAGCACGAGACAACCATTCTTGCTTCAAAGCAAGGTATCTCTTACCAGCTTCATTGATTTCTCCTTCCGCATTAACCAAGTGTGCATTCTCTCGGTTCATCAGCAACTCCCAAAATCCAGACAACATAACACCTTTCACCGCTTTATGGGCAAAAGCTTCCCGAAGTATAATTTCTAGATCATCAGCTCTGACATGTTCATTTTCAGAGCAGACTTCAAGGTCACTAAACCATATTGGAAGCCCAAACATGGCCAACTTATTAAGGGCATCACAAATAATCGGTCCTATCGGGCAGAAATCTACCCCTTTTATACCTATCCCTCCAATGGGGGCGCCTTGTTTTTGGAGATCAAGTATATGGTCAACATACTTATCCAACTGATAGTGATGACTAAGACCGTACGAAGCTACAAAGATGGCGGTAGAAGGCTCGATTGTATTTGCAATCTTTAATATTTTGACCAACTGATCTTTGTCTTGATTAGTGAAGGAGCCATTCATCATTTCTTTAACATCATAGTACATAATTGCGTCGTTGTAACCAGTCAAAGTGCGGAGATCTTCTCCTTTGAAAGTACACAGCAAAGAAACTATGGAATGTCCATGCCTCTGAATGTTGTGTCTCGTGCAGAAGTCTAACATCATCTCTGCATCTTTATGCTTGTAGTTTTCCGGCTCTCGCTCTGTCTGAAACCACTCATCTCGAAAACTAACACAATCAAAGTTCTTTGAAAAGAAATCGACAAAGTCCTCGTTGTCAATATCTGACAAGTTTACACGTGATCCAAAGGTGAAGCTATTGTGTGTTTGTCTTATTTTGACCATGGTCCCAACAACTGTGCTTGCCTTTGATGTGAACTGTAAGGTAACATCACGCTTGCGTATCTGCATTAGATTATACAATAACGTTATGTACACTTTATCTAAAAATTGGGTTAAAATTTTCTTAGTGAGAGAGAGTTAATTCAAATCTTACCCTATCCGTCTGTTTTCTCAAGTGTCTAAATCTTGCTCGTTTATCCACTGGAAAGATCTGAAGTCCAGCAACCATGAAATCAACACCAGCAGTAGGACCCTGGACACAGACCTTTACCTTTTTTGGTTGATTTTCAATTCTGAAAGAGCCACCAATTTCATTCCATTGGTCATCATTGATCTCAACTTTGCCACCACTAACCCATTCATTATTATCCACTTTAATACCAACATTAACAATCTCAGGTGCAGTTCTACCTTTGTCAATTCGAACCCATGCAGACACTTGATAGGTGACATAAGGTTCCACTTTAGCTTTGATTATCTGAGCAGGACCGTCCAAATTCCACATACGATTCGTCACAAGAATATAACGGCCGCTTAAAGGCTCTTGATGTCCAAGTGAATCTACAGCCATTGGAGGAAGGATATATGGCGAGCCAATTTTGATACTAAAGCTGCAGCCCAATAGCGGGGACCATCCATTGGTTCCATCATATAGGTTGCTATTTGAAATAATATTGACTCCAAAACGAGCTTTCTGCTTAAATGAGAGAAAATTAGAATACTTAGGAGAAATGATTTCAAAATCATAGCAGCAAATCAGTTGCACTGGTATGATAACTTTTCACCAAGTATCCAAGTGATTACAATTCCTTAGCTCCGACTTTTCAAATAAGATTGTTACATACAAACACGACCTCCAGTTTGAATTAAGTTTAAACGTAATTAAGAGGCTCTTTCCAATGTCAATTACTTATTCAATTACCTGATGAACAATTGCTGGCAAAGCAGGTCGAGTTTTAGCAGCATGCTTTACGACAAGATTATCGAGGAGAATATCAGTTCCCGAAGGTGGCCCTTCTAAGTAAATAAACGCGTGTAAGGCGTGACAATTCAAAAGAAATTTTCCTTGCAACTGCACCCATCTATCGTTCGTCACCTGCACACTACATAACCATCTAACTTTTTACTTGTCTGATGTAAATAAATATAATTCAATGTATAAAGTTATAGTAAATCCACTATCTTCATACAATAGAAAATAAATCTTAAAAACAATACCCCATTTTACAGTAATTTATGTCCACTTTAGGAGTAAATATTGATTTTACATTTCTACCCCCATTTTAAGTGTTTTTTCTACCCTTATTAATTATATGATTGAAAATAATTAACCATAATAATTTGATAAAGTATCAATAAGTATCGAAATAAACTTAAGATATTAGTAGAATGATCAAATTATACTTAGTTAATTATTGGATGAGCAAACTACTATATTAAATGAATGGTGAGTAAATTTTAAATTGACATACATTAACTGTTTTCTTAACATATATTATGAAGTAAATGATAGAACAAGGAAAAAAAAATCCCAACACAAACAAGAACTATATTTTATATTAAATTACCATAATATCCACAACTATTATTTATTGTCTTTCAGTGTTCATTATGTCATATACTATGTCAATGCACAAAAAAAGTTAAACAATGAAACCTGACTTTTTCTCTTATTAGGAAAGTGTTAATAATGCCATCCAATAAATAACTCATAAAGCGATAAGAAGAAATGAAAAATTATGATTAATAACCTTGGACTCACGTTGCAATACGTATGCACTAAAAATAATAATATGAGAATCATGATACGAAGATCAATTTTTCTTTTTATTATTTGGAAATCACTTGATTGTTTGACTCTATTTAGGTATGATCATCGAATTATAAACATATATTCTAAATTGTAACCAAGTATAGTATTAAAATTATATCAAAATATTTTATGCATCACACGTGAACGTGCACTTTGCTAGTATTTCAAAATTGCGTTCACATCATTACAAGCAGACATAAATTAAAAACTATATTTCATCAGGTGAGGTAAAATTATAGGATATGAAGAATTGAAGACGCTTTAATCTAATTGGAAACACCAACATAGGAAAGAAACAATATAAACTATTTTTGAATGAATGAAGTAATATTAGAATATGAGAGATAATTGATGACACTTGTATATAACTGCGACCATGGTCACATGTTTACCAACAAGCATGTTTGCTAAATGCTAATAAGCATATAGATTTTACCTTCCAATTCCAATGTAACGTTCACGGAGATCATATGTCTGAATCCACAGCGTAGCCCTAACATCTGCACAGGTAATATTATTACCATATATTCGAACTGTAGCAACCACGTCATAGGTGAGTTTCCTTTGCACTGTCATTGTTATATCATGCTGGATTCCATTACACCGATTTGTGCGATTTTCTGTTGATACAAAGAATTGCCCTGACATTGGAAAAACACTCGGGACCCCAATAGAACAAGAATCATGCAACACAAGATTACAACCTCTTCCAGACCAACTGTTATGCATCAAGTTAAATATCGGATTACGTATGATGTCATTAAGCAAAGATACTCTGGTCTGAATCTGTCAAATGCAAGCAAAGTCGTGACTGAGTTCATATTTGCTCAATAAAGTGCATACTTATTGAGGAACACCAAACTTTGAGCAAAATCGTTTCAGAGCATAGAAAATAGACTTTAGTTAAACTTACATTATTTTCTCCCAACTCATGGTTGGAAACTGTTAATGTTTTTATAAGCAGGTCGACTTCAGGTGGAACCCCCGATATATGTAAGGTAACCTGATGAGGAATACGGGAAGAGCAAGGTGTATATTCTAAAGACTCCCAGTGATCCGTTGTAGCAGAAGTCCTACACATGGCTAATGAAATAAGCATTTGCTATATCAAGACAACTGAATGCAACTAATCATGCAAAATAATTTACCTTTTCATACAAGTCGTCCTTATTGAATCTGGGTATTTGATATCCACAAACATCCCCACACTAGCAACACTTTGAGGACCCTCTGATATTGCAACCTCTATACGGATTGTGAAGTGGGGATATGCTACAAATCGATTGGTAATATCTAGTTCCAGCCTATTCAATTCATCATTCCAGTTTCTGAGTACAACGAAATGGTCGCGCCTTAACTTTTTTGATATTCCTTCAGGGTAACCAGACTCCGGGGAAACAACAAACCTCGTAGAGGGATTGCGGTACGCTGAATTATATACTCCAGAAAAATCATGGTTAAAAATGATGTTATGATCAGGTCCGCTCTGCAGGATGATAAGAAATTGATTGGGGAATGAAAATTTGCTGAAACAATTTATGAACATCTCCAACAAGTAGATTCAATACAAAGGCAAAACTCGAATTTAAAAGCATCAAAATCAAGCTCAATAGTTCTCTCAACCACCCAACAAAATTGAAAATTGATTTTAGGGTAATAATAATAAAGGGGAAAAGTACCTGAGATTTAGGTAGTTGAACTAGTAAAGCAGCTTCCTTGTTTGAAAGCTTAAATTGAAAATCCTGAAGGACATTCTCCATCTCGTCTTTTATGTGATCTGCATCATCCACACCCTCATCGTTCAACTCCTTCAACAATATCTCTATCTCTTCTTTGATCCTCATAATCGGCTTCATTATAATCGGTTATTTCCAATAATGCACTCTTAATTTCTTCTTGATTATGCTGCCAACAACGGCTGCTTTTAGTGATGATAGTAAGAATTTGATGGGACTCTATCATACCTAAAATCTATTCCAAATCAAATCCTATGATCCTAACTAAACTCTATTCAACAGGCGTAAAGTTAATTCCTATTGAATAGGTAATCTTAACTTTGACTTTTGACCGTAATGAATCGGGATAGACTATCATGGGCCGGGACTGTTAGTCCCGGCCCTTTCCCACCACAGGTTTTGGGTGTGGGGTGGTTTTTCTCCCTTCCTCTATACAAGGCAAACCACCCACCAAAACATATTGTGTGGTGTGGTGTAGATTGGATCCTGATTTTTGATCCCGGTCCAGGATATATTTTTCCCAATCACTATGCTAGATATCATTACAAAGATAAAATAAATATCTAAGTAAATGGTTACAAACTTACAATTAGTTAATTTATATTAAATACGTTTGTAATATTTATTAAAATTGTCAAAAGATTCAGTATAAATTTCTATGATTTATTTAAAATTTAAATTCAAATCAACTGAGAATAATTTTGAGTCAATAACATAAGTAAAATTGCAATATTAACAAAAAGAAAAAAGCTTTTCTAAGATTTTTAAACACACTTCTCCAGCCACAACTTACAATTTGTTGGGGAAAAAAAACAAATAACCCCAATGTGAAATATTTTATTGGCTAAAAATTCCCTATGAAAAAAATATAGTCTAAAAATCCCCTGTGAAAATTTTAAATTGCATAAAACCCAGTGTGAAAAAATATAACCTAAAAACCCCTGTAAATTTTTTTAATTGCATGAAACCCCATGTGAATAAAATATAACCTAAATTAATTGTTGAAACATTGAAAAAAGTTTACCACTATGAAATATAACTACATTGAAAATTAATTATTGGATAAAGTTTAATTAATATCATAAAACTTGATTATTAGTACTATTAATTAATTTGAAATTTTGAAAATTTTACAAGGGATTTTTAGGCTATATTTTTTTTTCACAGTGGGTTTCATGCAATTTGAAAATTTTATAGGGGGTTTTTAGGCTAATTTTTTTCACAGGGGGTTTCATGCAATTTGAAAATTTCACAGGGGTTTTTAGGTTATATTTTTTTCACTTGGGGTTTTCAACCAATAAAATATTTCACGTGGGGTTATTTGTATTTTGCCCCAATTTGTTGGTGAGATAAACCGACAAACTTGCTAAGCAAGTTGCAATGTATTTAATATTCCTTTCATTGGTTATTCGTATTTATCATTGTTTATTTCATTCGTCTTAACAATCTTTTCAATAGCATTATGAAATATATAGTCCATCTCTATATTTATTTATGTAGTATCATAAAGATTTATGTACTTTTAGATTGGAAAGAAAACAAATTGTATACTTTATATTAGTTAAACATACATATATGGATATTTTAAATTAATTATACAAAATACACTACGTGCTTCAAAAGTCAAATAATTGTCATATGATTTTATTTTCAATTACATCTTTTTTGCATTTGTTATTCATTTTAATATGTATGAATTTCTAGATATAAGATTATTTATCTAAGTTCAGAAGCATCTTCTAAAATTTTAGCCGCTTTATGATTTAACAGAAATTTAATATTTTTTGTGCAAGAAAATAATTCATCACATTTTCATAATATAAGCTATTATTTAATATGGGATACAGTAATTCATATGTCTCACAGTTGTTGTTTTTTTTTTCTTTTTGTTTGTTTGGACGTATTAAAATAAGGTTTAATTTAATGTTATCAAAGATTTTTGTAAAACAATATGGTACTACTTCAGATTTTGTGAGAAAATTAGCAACCCTCATTTATGCATTAGGTTGTTTTGAACAAAAGCTAATAAGATGTATCTTTATATTTAAAATTAGTTTTTTGTGAGGTTTTAGGATATAAACCTGTATTTTAAAGAGTTCGTAATAATTTTCTCAACTAAAAGTAGATAAATAAAAAAAAGATTTATTTATGTAGATAAACTGCCAATCAACTCTATTAATAGAGTTATCTAAAATGTAATATACATCTTTTCAAAAATAAAAGGTAATGTGTTTTAAAATATATGAGTAATCAAATGTACTTAGATAATATATGGTTAATCAAATGTACTTAGATCTATTTTAAATAAAATAGAATTTTTTTTCTTTTAATAATTAAATTTAATAGTATCCAACTACTAATTGGATTCCTATTTTCGTTTATATAATAATTAATAAATAGTATCCTACTATTAATATGTCTTTTTTTATCAACAATATTTAATTAAATAATGTCCCACTGTTAAAGGATTCTAAATTTAAATAAGGGTACGCAAGTCTTTTCACATAGGACGAAACAATTTTATTATTCATACATTTATATATGAGATAGATAATATGAATCATATCATATTTGTATCAAGCATGCTAAAAATTACACAGTACAGCCTATAAGAAATGATTTCTATGTGAATAAATTATTTTTACCTTGGCCCTTGGGGAAGAATTCCTATAAACGGTATTTCTTCATAATTATTTTTCTTTCTTTAAAAAATTGTCTTCCTTGCAATACTAGGACAATTTTGAGTAGCTTTTTAATTTAAATCAACTTTGCTAAACTCTTAACATTTGCCTAATTCCACACTTAAAGTCCGATCTAAACCATGGTCGAAAAAAATTTCTCCAAATATCTACTATTTTTAATTTTAAAATAATATTATATACTTTTGTTAAAGAAAACATCAAATATAGACCAAAATTTGAAAAAAATACTCAAAATTTTAAAACATTATTATTTAACTTTTTAATTGATTGGAATTTGATAATACATATTTTGGTAATAAAATTTAATAGGCCTTTGAAGTAAGTCACTTCTCCAAATACTCATTTTTAAAAAGTGTATTATATAAGAAATTACTTTTAAGTATGCTTTTGTCTAGCAATTTATTTTACTAAAAGCACTTATTTGAATGCCGATTTTAAAAGATCATTGTTATAAATAATTAATCATTGTTTAAAAGATTTTAAAAGAGTTTTGAGGCCAACTGAGGGTTGTTATCATATGTTGAGTTTTGATTTATGATTGAGAATTGAGTCATATAGAGAGATGAATCGACAACCATCCATAGTAGTATTTGTCAACAAAAGCATCTGCAATTCTGCATACTGGTTTGATGTTAAATTCTCTTCATCAGTAAAGAGTATCCTTGTTCATGTGTATACAGTAGACAAATAATAATAATATGAAATGCAAAACAATCTTGCTTCTTTCTTGAATTGGAGTATGTCCCACCCGACATCAGCCTAGGGTTGTTCACGAGCCGAGCCAGCTCGCGAGCTCGGCGAGCCGGCTCGAAAAAAGCTCGGCTCGAGCTCGAAAAAATTCGAGCTCGAGCCGGCCATCGAGCCGAGCTCGAGCCCATTTTAGTTTGTTCGGCTCGCGAGCTCCCATTAATTTTTTAATATATATATATATAATATATTATACATATAAACAATTAAAAAGTACCAAACCCTACTTTTTTGCCCTTCCTTTCTTCACAAACCCTACCCCTATGCGCCTCCACCCTTCTTCTCCATCTTTTCCACACTTCTTCTCCATCTTTTCCTTTGGTTCTTGAGCAACATTATGAGAAGAAACTTCAAGATTTGGAACTAGAAAAAAGGTTTTTATAGGTATATTTTAATTTGTAATATTTTAATTTCAGAATCCTCAATCTCTCACTCCCGATCTCTCTAGTCTCTAGTCTCTACCAAGTACCACTGTCGCCCAGCAGCATCACCACCTCCGTTTTCACCGATGGTCACTCTCACCGACTCCAAAGTCCGAACAGCTAGAGGTATTGTTTCGATTTCATTTTGTTTTGATGAATAGATAACTTAAAAACCTGAGCCTGTTGAAATTTGTTTTGATGTTTGCTTGAATACGAGACCGAGTCTCGAGTTCGAGCTGTCGAGTCGAGCTTTCGAGCTCCAACTGTTGAGTCGAGCTCGAGCTAAAAATATGAACACGAGCTCGAGCCTTTGTATGCGCAGCTCGACGAGCTCGAGCTCGAGCTCACTTCGAAATTTTCGAGCTCGAGCCAAGCAAAATCGCAAAGCTCGGCTCGAGCTCGGCTCGTGAACAGCCCTACATCAGCCGGTCCTACATAATTTAACGACCAAAGTCTATCAAACACTCACATATGTCGTTCTCTTATTTGTTTATTCTAAGTTCATCTAGTTCTATTTGTGCATGAAAATGAAACATATATCAGTTACAGGAGAATTCTTACACTAATAGTACATTTGAACTTGTGGCTTAGGTCACGGGTTCGAATTTCATTGTGAAAATGTCTATTTGCCTTCTCTACTATGAGTCTGTCAGCTATGGACAACCTAGGCTGGTTTAACTCTCTTGTGTGGTTTGCAGGCTATTGCACAAGAGCGAGGTTTACCCAGTGCGCACCCGAAAGGGTAGCGGCTGCGGGTTTCCCCCGTCATCCAAAAAAACTAGCAACATCTTTTGCAACCAATCATAGAGATTAAGAAAAACAGCAAATTGAGTGACATAACACTTTTACAGGAAAAAGAAACACTAGAATTTGCTAAAAGCTTGATCTTTCTGGAGAATGGAAAATAGCATTAATATGGGGTCAGAAATTGTTAAAAATGCTATTTTTGTTACTTCAAAATCTGGTATTAAACCTTACTATTAAGCAGTACAAAATTACCATCCAATTTTAGCATTGTATTTTGAAAAAGAAGTTATTACTCTTGGCAAACAGTAGAGGCTCCACCAATAGTTTCAAGCACCAATAGTTTCAAGCTGGTCTAGCTCATCCTGCACCAGAGAAATTAATCACCTCAAAACTAAACAACAACAACAACAAAAACCTTAAATATGAAACAGATTAAAGGTTAAAAGTAGACCTGAATAAACTGATTTGCCTTGGTGGTACTACTCACTGAACCCAGAGGCTGAGATGATGGCATTGGCGTTTATGGATCCATCAGCCACCGAGCTTCGTGCGTTGACTAAATTATTTCCGGAACAAGTGTTGCAATTATTCACTAATTATGGACTTAACATACAAGTATACAACCTTTCTTAACTAGGAAACAAAAAATCATAATTCACACATAAGAACATAACTAAAATACCTCAAGGACATGATTTAACTTCATATCATTCTAATTATTGTTGACAGAGCAATTCAAATAAATCACTAAATACTAGATCATTGACAAAACCGCGGGCTAAGATTATTTAATATACAAATATATAAGATTATTTTGGGAACTCAAATAAATTATATCTACTAAATATTTATGGTTATTGTAATTGGATCTTCACCTTCTTCAATCACAAACGTCTTGTTTACTTTCTTCCCAAAAGAAGTGACAACTTCGACATCGTAAGAACCATGAAATCCTCTAAAGTTAAATCGACCTTGGTCGTCTAGATGTCCATGAGCACGAGACAACCATTCTTGCTTCAAAGCAAGGTATCTCTTACCAGCTTCATTGATTTCTCCTTCCGCATTAACCAAGTGTGCATTCTCTCGGTTCATCAGCAACTCCCAAAATCCAGACAACATAACACCTTTCACCGCTTTATGGGCAAAAGCTTCCCGAAGTATAATTTCTAGATCATCAGCTCTGACATGTTCATTTTCAGAGCAGACTTCAAGGTCACTAAACCATATTGGAAGCCCAAACATGGCCAACTTATTAAGGGCATCACAAATAATCGGTCCTATCGGGCAGAAATCTACCCCTTTTATACCTATCCCTCCAATGGGGGCGCCTTGTTTTTGGAGATCAAGTATATGGTCAACATACTTATCCAACTGATAGTGATGACTAAGACCGTACGAAGCTACAAAGATGGCGGTAGAAGGCTCGATTGTATTTGCAATCTTTAATATTTTGACCAACTGATCTTTGTCTTGATTAGTGAAGGAGCCATTCATCATTTCTTTAACATCATAGTACATAATTGCGTCGTTGTAACCAGTCAAAGTGCGGAGATCTTCTCCTTTGAAAGTACACAGCAAAGAAACTATGGAATGTCCATGCCTCTGAATGTTGTGTCTCGTGCAGAAGTCTAACATCATCTCTGCATCTTTATGCTTGTAGTTTTCCGGCTCTCGCTCTGTCTGAAACCACTCATCTCGAAAACTAACACAATCAAAGTTCTTTGAAAAGAAATCGACAAAGTCCTCGTTGTCAATATCTGACAAGTTTACACGTGATCCAAAGGTGAAGCTATTGTGTGTTTGTCTTATTTTGACCATGGTCCCAACAACTGTGCTTGCCTTTGATGTGAACTGTAAGGTAACATCACGCTTGCGTATCTGCATTAGATTATACAATAACGTTATGTACACTTTATCTAAAAATTGGGTTAAAATTTTCTTAGTGAGAGAGAGTTAATTCAAATCTTACCCTATCCGTCTGTTTTCTCAAGTGTCTAAATCTTGCTCGTTTATCCACTGGAAAGATCTGAAGTCCAGCAACCATGAAATCAACACCAGCAGTAGGACCCTGGACACAGACCTTTACCTTTTTTGGTTGATTTTCAATTCTGAAAGAGCCACCAATTTCATTCCATTGGTCATCATTGATCTCAACTTTGCCACCACTAACCCATTCATTATTATCCACTTTAATACCAACATTAACAATCTCAGGTGCAGTTCTACCTTTGTCAATTCGAACCCATGCAGACACTTGATAGGTGACATAAGGTTCCACTTTAGCTTTGATTATCTGAGCAGGACCGTCCAAATTCCACATACGATTCGTCACAAGAATATAACGGCCGCTTAAAGGCTCTTGATGTCCAAGTGAATCTACAGCCATTGGAGGAAGGATATATGGCGAGCCAATTTTGATACTAAAGCTGCAGCCCAATAGCGGGGACCATCCATTGGTTCCATCATATAGGTTGCTATTTGAAATAATATTGACTCCAAAACGAGCTTTCTGCTTAAATGAGAGAAAATTAGAATACTTAGGAGAAATGATTTCAAAATCATAGCAGCAAATCAGTTGCACTGGTATGATAACTTTTCACCAAGTATCCAAGTGATTACAATTCCTTAGCTCCGACTTTTCAAATAAGATTGTTACATACAAACACGACCTCCAGTTTGAATTAAGTTTAAACGTAATTAAGAGGCTCTTTCCAATGTCAATTACTTATTCAATTACCTGATGAACAATTGCTGGCAAAGCAGGTCGAGTTTTAGCAGCATGCTTTACGACAAGATTATCGAGGAGAATATCAGTTCCCGAAGGTGGCCCTTCTAAGTAAATAAACGCGTGTAAGGCGTGACAATTCAAAAGAAATTTTCCTTGCAACTGCACCCATCTATCGTTCGTCACCTGCACACTACATAACCATCTAACTTTTTACTTGTCTGATGTAAATAAATATAATTCAATGTATAAAGTTATAGTAAATCCACTATCTTCATACAATAGAAAATAAATCTTAAAAACAATACCCCATTTTACAGTAATTTATGTCCACTTTAGGAGTAAATATTGATTTTACATTTCTACCCCCATTTTAAGTGTTTTTTCTACCCTTATTAATTATATGATTGAAAATAATTAACCATAATAATTTGATAAAGTATCAATAAGTATCGAAATAAACTTAAGATATTAGTAGAATGATCAAATTATACTTAGTTAATTATTGGATGAGCAAACTACTATATTAAATGAATGGTGAGTAAATTTTAAATTGACATACATTAACTGTTTTCTTAACATATATTATGAAGTAAATGATAGAACAAGGAAAAAAAAATCCCAACACAAACAAGAACTATATTTTATATTAAATTACCATAATATCCACAACTATTATTTATTGTCTTTCAGTGTTCATTATGTCATATACTATGTCAATGCACAAAAAAAGTTAAACAATGAAACCTGACTTTTTCTCTTATTAGGAAAGTGTTAATAATGCCATCCAATAAATAACTCATAAAGCGATAAGAAGAAATGAAAAATTATGATTAATAACCTTGGACTCACGTTGCAATACGTATGCACTAAAAATAATAATATGAGAATCATGATACGAAGATCAATTTTTCTTTTTATTATTTGGAAATCACTTGATTGTTTGACTCTATTTAGGTATGATCATCGAATTATAAACATATATTCTAAATTGTAACCAAGTATAGTATTAAAATTATATCAAAATATTTTATGCATCACACGTGAACGTGCACTTTGCTAGTATTTCAAAATTGCGTTCACATCATTACAAGCAGACATAAATTAAAAACTATATTTCATCAGGTGAGGTAAAATTATAGGATATGAAGAATTGAAGACGCTTTAATCTAATTGGAAACACCAACATAGGAAAGAAACAATATAAACTATTTTTGAATGAATGAAGTAATATTAGAATATGAGAGATAATTGATGACACTTGTATATAACTGCGACCATGGTCACATGTTTACCAACAAGCATGTTTGCTAAATGCTAATAAGCATATAGATTTTACCTTCCAATTCCAATGTAACGTTCACGGAGATCATATGTCTGAATCCACAGCGTAGCCCTAACATCTGCACAGGTAATATTATTACCATATATTCGAACTGTAGCAACCACGTCATAGGTGAGTTTCCTTTGCACTGTCATTGTTATATCATGCTGGATTCCATTACACCGATTTGTGCGATTTTCTGTTGATACAAAGAATTGCCCTGACATTGGAAAAACACTCGGGACCCCAATAGAACAAGAATCATGCAACACAAGATTACAACCTCTTCCAGACCAACTGTTATGCATCAAGTTAAATATCGGATTACGTATGATGTCATTAAGCAAAGATACTCTGGTCTGAATCTGTCAAATGCAAGCAAAGTCGTGACTGAGTTCATATTTGCTCAATAAAGTGCATACTTATTGAGGAACACCAAACTTTGAGCAAAATCGTTTCAGAGCATAGAAAATAGACTTTAGTTAAACTTACATTATTTTCTCCCAACTCATGGTTGGAAACTGTTAATGTTTTTATAAGCAGGTCGACTTCAGGTGGAACCCCCGATATATGTAAGGTAACCTGATGAGGAATACGGGAAGAGCAAGGTGTATATTCTAAAGACTCCCAGTGATCCGTTGTAGCAGAAGTCCTACACATGGCTAATGAAATAAGCATTTGCTATATCAAGACAACTGAATGCAACTAATCATGCAAAATAATTTACCTTTTCATACAAGTCGTCCTTATTGAATCTGGGTATTTGATATCCACAAACATCCCCACACTAGCAACACTTTGAGGACCCTCTGATATTGCAACCTCTATACGGATTGTGAAGTGGGGATATGCTACAAATCGATTGGTAATATCTAGTTCCAGCCTATTCAATTCATCATTCCAGTTTCTGAGTACAACGAAATGGTCGCGCCTTAACTTTTTTGATATTCCTTCAGGGTAACCAGACTCCGGGGAAACAACAAACCTCGTAGAGGGATTGCGGTACGCTGAATTATATACTCCAGAAAAATCATGGTTAAAAATGATGTTATGATCAGGTCCGCTCTGCAGGATGATAAGAAATTGATTGGGGAATGAAAATTTGCTGAAACAATTTATGAACATCTCCAACAAGTAGATTCAATACAAAGGCAAAACTCGAATTTAAAAGCATCAAAATCAAGCTCAATAGTTCTCTCAACCACCCAACAAAATTGAAAATTGATTTTAGGGTAATAATAATAAAGGGGAAAAGTACCTGAGATTTAGGTAGTTGAACTAGTAAAGCAGCTTCCTTGTTTGAAAGCTTAAATTGAAAATCCTGAAGGACATTCTCCATCTCGTCTTTTATGTGATCTGCATCATCCACACCCTCATCGTTCAACTCCTTCAACAATATCTCTATCTCTTCTTTGATCCTCATAATCGGCTTCATTATAATCGGTTATTTCCAATAATGCACTCTTAATTTCTTCTTGATTATGCTGCCAACAACGGCTGCTTTTAGTGATGATAGTAAGAATTTGATGGGACTCTATCATACCTAAAATCTATTCCAAATCAAATCCTATGAACCTAACTAAACTCTATTCAACAGGCGTAAAGTTAATTCCTATTGAATAGGTAATCTTAACTTTGACTTTTGACCGTAATGAATCGGGATAGACTATCATGGGCCGGGACTGTTAGTCCCGGCCCTTTCCCACCACAGGTTTTGGGTGTGGGGTGGTTTTTCTCCCTTCCTCTATACAAGGCAAACCACCCACCAAAACATATTGTGTGGTGTGGTGTAGATTGGATCCTGATTTTTGATCCCGGTCCAGGATATATTTTTCCCAATCACTATGCTAGATATCATTACAAAGATAAAATAAATTTCTAAGTAAATGGTTACAAACTTACAACTAGTTAATTTATATTAAATACGTTTGTAATATTTATCACGTAAAATTGTCAAAAGATTCAATATAAATTTCTATGATTTATTTAAAATTTAAATTCAAATCAATTGAGTATAATTTTGAGTCAATAACATAAGTAAAATTGCAATATTAACAAAAGGAAAAAAGCTTTTCTAAGATTTTTAAACACACTTCTCCAGCCACAAATTACAATTTGTTGGGACAAAAAACAAATAACCTCATGTGAAATATTTTATTGGTTGAAAAACCCCTATGAAAAAAATATAGTCTACAAATTCCCTGTGAAAATTTTAAATTGCATAAAACCCAGTGTGAAAAAAATATAGCCTAAAAATCTCTGTAAATTTTTTTAATTGCATGAAACCCCATGTGAATAAAATATAACCTAAATTAATTGGTGAAACATTGAAAAAAGTTTACCACTATGAAATATAACTACATTAAAAATTAATTATTGGATAAAATTTAATTAATATCATAAAACTTGATTATTAGTATTATTAATTAATTTGAAAATTTTACAAAGGATTTTTAGGCTATATTTTTTTCACATGGGGTTTTTAAGCTATATTTTTTTCACTGGGGGTTTTCAGCCAATAAAATATTTCACGTGGGGGATTATTTGTATTTTGCCCCAATTTGTTGGTGAGATAAACCGACAAACTTGCTAAGCAAGTTGCAATGTATTTAATATTTCTTTCATTGGTTACCTATAATATTTGTTAAGTAATTAGATATTTAATATATTTGTATAGTTATAATGATTTACTCTACGTTTGCTTCAAAGCTACATATTTAATTCGTACAATTTGCTTCAAAATAATAATTACTCTATTTCCATATTTGGAAGTATAATTCTTTCTATAGTTATATCATTAATATTAACATAAATCTAATTAAAATTATGCTTGAGATTATTAAAAAATATTTATATATTAATTTTGATTACAAATTGGATGTGTTTCCTTGGCTCTCGAGAATATCATGATTGTAATGATAACTATGATAACTATTATAACTTATGCTATAATACGATGAGAAGAAGAATAAACGTTATTATATATTTTATATGATCACATAGTCAACAAAAATAGATATTAGATGTCTTTATTTAACAGTAAAATGTATTGACATTTCAACTAGGGGTGTACATAAACCCGCTCAACCCGTCCGAACCGCTCAAACCGACCCAACCCGCCCGCAAACCGCCGGTTTTAAAATTTTTTTAAAAAAATAGCGGTTTGATATTCTTGTCACCCGCCATTTTTGGGTCGGTTGGTGGTTTTAGAATTTACAACCCGCCTAAACCACAACTCGACCGCTAGTTATATATAATACTGTACAAAGATCTAATAACAAGCCTTTTAAACTAATAAGATATATATTTTCTAACAACGATATTTTATTCATATATATATATATATTACACATTTTACTTTTATTTGGTAAAATAAATTAAATATCATGTTTGAACACTTATCTTTATTCTACTTCAACAAAGTTTTATTTTCACAACTAATGAAATAGGTTATATGTATTTATGATTAAATTTTTATGATATTTTAGTTTTAATAATATTAGAGTTTTCACACATTATAAATTAATAATTATATGAATTTTATTTATAATACCATTTCTTTTTCTATATCCACTAACTCAATTCTTAAAATAAATCTACAAGGAATAATATTTTTTTAGTGAACTAGTAACTAGTGAACGACAAAAAAAATGATAAAAAAAGAGAAAAAAGATAAAACCGCCAACCCGCCCGCCAAATTCATTAACCCGACCGAAACGAACCGTGCGATTTTAAAAGATAATTGTGTAATTTCGGGTTGTTATTTTGTCCACCATCTCATGTCGGGTCAGGTTGATTTTTTCTTTTAAAATCGCCCGGACCCGACCGCGTACACCCCTAATTTCAATAATATATGAAAATATGTTGCGTTGAAATTAGATGATTAAAATTAGCACCTAGTTGGCTCGTTAGTTTTTCAAGGAGAAGAAAATCTGAAAGTTGTGGCAAGTCAAATCGGATTCATTCAATTCCTTTATTTAATTTCTTTTACTGTATGTGAATAGTGAAGCATAACTATTGATATATATCTTTTTCATATATAATCGTTTTATGTATACAGGGAAAGCGTGTTTTTGACTATTAGGGTAGTTAGCTTCGGGTTGTTATATACAGTATAAACTCTATAAAATAATACTCATGGGATCACAAAAAATTATTAATTAAAAGAGTTATTAATTAATCGATAAATTAATAATTATTAATTTATATATTAATTAATATTTTATAAATTTATAATGAATTACTCAATATACAAACACCTTTCAAACTTCAACTTAATTATTGTACAATGCATGCACGACTATACGTATATCAAATGAAGGGCCCAATTCGAAAGAAACCTTCAATCTCCCACCTTATTGCTCGCACCTTATTGTGCTTCTTGTGTTCAATGCGTATCACTTGAAATTTTTACAATGATAAGGAAAATTAGAGACGAAATTCAATGTTAAATTGATTTTAACAAAAAACAATAGACAATTGAGTCATTTTTCAAGAAATCTTCATAAATGAATCATTTAATATGTAGTATAAAAGGAATTATTAATTTATATTTTATATGGGGTATATAGAAATTATTAAAAATGCATTATCTTATAATTTTAGCGAATTATTAATTTAGCACCCTATTCCCAAGTCGGGACCGACTAAAAATATTATCTTAGAGAGTTTATTAAATAATCGAGTATTAATTTATCGAGTTTCTACTTTATACTTGAAGTTAGTTCATGTTTTAGTCAAGTTTTCCCCTCTTTTCTCTTTTGTAATTCTCTCTGTAGTCTGCATATCGTTCAAGTTCTTCAATAATATTTTCCTTCTTCGTCCAGTTCTCATCTTCTATTTCTACATTCTTGTTTTTCTTTACATTGTTAACATGGCACCAGAGCCATTAAAAAACGATTCTGGAGATTCATTAGTTCTCGGCCAGACATTCGTTCGATTCTTGATCCATTTCGCTGTGAAGAACGAGTTGTTTTTCGATCAATGAATTATCATTGATTATCTGATTCATCGGTCCATATATTCTTGGATTCTCTTCTTTGTATTTCCTCAATTAGGGACGTTTTCCACCTAATCTGATCATGGCTTCCAAGAATATTGTTGATGTTAATGATCATCTATACATACATCCTTCGGATTCCCCCAATGTCGACTTAGTTTCTGAAGTTCTTAAGGGCACATAAAATTACAAGGTATAGAGCCGAGAGATGGTTGTTGCTCTTGAAGCAAAAAACAAAATTGGTTTTATTGATGGATCTTGCACCATACCAAAGGAAGATGATTTTCAGATTGCCCAATGGAAAAGGTGTAATGGACTTGTTCGATCTTGGATTCATCGCGCCCTATCTCGCGAGCTTATTCATGCGTGGTGTACTGTGATTCTGCATATTTAATATGGAAAGACCTCAAGGAGCGATTTGATAAGGTAAACGGAGCAAGAATGTACTACTTATATAAGGAGATTAACACCATAAATCAAGGGAGCAACAATGTTGATTCTTACTATTCTAAATTGAGACGCCTATGGGATGAATACGAGTCCCTAATACCACCTCCTTCAGCCACTGTCACAAAAGAATACATTGAATTCTGCAATCAATTGAAAATGATGCAGTTCTTAATGGGATTAAACGAATGTTATAGCCATACCCGTTCTAATATCCTCATGATGTCACCTCTACCTACACACAGTCAAGTGTATTCCATTGTGAGTAATGAAGAGGCCCAAAGGAATATTGGAACCACACAACCCTACTGTTTTCTTCTCCACATCACAAAATCACTCTAATACACAAAAGAAGGAGGCTCCTATCTATGAACACTGTCAAGGAGTTGGCCACACTAAAGCCACTTGTTTCAAGATTCATGGATTCCCACCTAATTGGAGAGGTGGTAGAGGAGGTAGAAATGGTAGAGGTGGGAGAGGAGCAAGATCAGAAGGTAGAGGTACCACTTCTTATCAGTCCAACCAAGCCCATTCAAATCCTGATGAGCGCAATCAGGGTATGGTTAATACAAGTGGAGATAACTCACAGCCTATGACTTTCATCCCACACCAATACCAGCTGATTCTGCATATGCTGGATAGATCCACAAATTCTGGTCATCCTAAAGGTGAGGATTTACAACCCACACTAACATGGCGGGTAATTCTCACACTCAATTTCTGTCTGCTGAATCAAAATTTGAATCACAAATTGAAACCACTAACTGGATTATTGACAGTGATGCTAATCACCATATGACCCCTTACTACAATACTCTTAAGAATCCTGTTAAGATATCTTCTGCTTTTGTGGGATTACCTAATGGCAAAACAGATATTGTCACACACATAGGAGATGTGAAAATCAATAATTGGAACCTGAATAAAGTTTTATATGTTCCAGATTTTAAACAAAACCGTTTATCTATCTCTAAGTTCACTGCAGATAACAAATGTTATATCAGTTTCTATCCAACATTTTGCTTGATACATGATAATTTGACTGGGCAGATGATGGGGACTGGTAGGCTTAGAAATGGACTTTACTATCTAGAGACTCCAGAAGCTAGTTGCCTTCAAAAGAATTCTCATGGATCCCTTGTTTCTTGTAATATTGCTTCCACAGATGTTGCACACTCTTTAACAGACAAAGCCAACTTATGGCACCTTAGACTTGGACGTATGTCATACAACAGATTTCCTTTTTTACCTGAATTAGGTCTTAACACCATTAACAAGTAATCTCATTGTCATGTCCGTCCTCTCCGTCCTCTAGCTAAACATAGTAGGACTGTTTTTCCTGTTAAGACCAGTGTGACAAGCTGTATTTTTAAATTACTTCATATAGACATTTGGGGTCCATACAAAGAACATACATACAATAATGAGAGATACTTTTTGACTATAGTTGATGATTTCTCTAGACATACTTGGGCATTTTTAATGAAATATAGATCTGACATGTTACCTATTCTCAAGAAATTTATATTAATTGCTCAAAACCAATTCTCTAGCACTATTAAGAAAATTATATTATATGCTCAAAACCAATTCTCTACCACTGTGAACAGATAATGTTGTGGATTTTTTCCAGCATGAATGCAAAGAATTTCTTGATACTCTTGGGATTTTGCATCAGAGTTCGTGCCCATATACACCACAACAAAATGGTTTTGTTGAGAGAAAGCATATACATGTGTTGAATGTGGCTAGAGCATTGAGATTTCAATCTCATGTTCCCATTAAATTTTGGGGAGAATGCATATTAACAGCTGTATACATTATAAATAGAACTCCAACTCCATTATTGAAAGGACATGCACCTTATTATGTGCTTTATAACAAGCCCCCTTCTTTCTCACACCTTAGAGTCTTTTGGCAGTCTATGCTATGCTAAAATTTTAACACAACATGACAAGTTTCAACCTAGGAATAAACCTTGTGTTTTTATGGGGTATTCCCTTTCACAGAAGGGCTACAAACTTCTGAATTTGCATACTCATACTTTTTTGATCTATAGGGATGTGATTTTTCATGAAAATATTTTCTCATTCATCAATCCTGAGTTTGATCCACATCAGTTCCCTCTTTTCCATAGTCCTCAGTTTTATGAGGATCTGGGTACTTACATTGCTGATTCTGATAGTTTATCTCACCTGAAACTACTGTTGATTCTCCTTCTGAATTTGGTCATATCCCTAGAAGATCCGCTAGGATTACTCAACCCCCAGTATGTCCAAAGATAATATTTTATCTAACAACTGCTCTACTAAACATCATATTTCAGATTATATTACTTATGATAATTGCAGTTCTTCTTATCAATCTTTCTTGTCTGTTTTGGATGGTCAGTCCTTACCTAGTCATTTCTATGAGGCTGTTGAGCACCCTCGTTGGAGAAAGGCTATGGATGAAGAGATTAAAGCATTAAAATTGAATAACACTTGGGAGCTTATGACTTTACCACCTAGTAAGACTTGCATAGGGTGCAGATGGGTATGCACTATTAAATACCAATCCAATGGACGAATTGAAAGGTACAAGGTAAGATAAGTAGCTAAAGCTACACTCAGCAGGAAGGGATTTATTTATTATGCATGTGTATAGATCTTTTTAAAAATAGTAAATGTAGACAACATTGTATTCTCACTCAAGTATTTTTTTTTTCAATTTTCTTCATATTTTTACATTTGATATTTATTTCAATATTAATAACTTTAAGCACATGTGAACTTCTAGTAATATACATAATGGTAATCAGTGTTATAGCTTTGACTTGTACATATATCCTTATAATCATTCTGAGCATACCAAAAACAAACAATCACAAAACATTCATATATTGACTAAAAAATATACATTGTTATTTTTAAAATAAAAGTATATGTCTTTAACATTAAATATGATATTGCATTTGTCATGATTTTTTTTTTTATCTTTTTTGCTTTCGTTTATGAATATGATAAAATAAAATTTAGTTTCTTTAAATGAACTTCTTTTTACTTCAAACCTACTCATTAGAATATTGATATGAAGGTAATAATGCTAATCAAATGAAACACAAACTAAATATTTTATATTTTTAGATTAATATCATCTAATACTTACAGAGGATCTTTTGTTATATTTCTCATATATAATTAAGTTTTCAAAATCTAATCATTATAGAATTTTAAATAATTTGTTGAAGAATAACATTTTGCTTCTGCATTTATTATTTATAATTATTAGTTTACTTATTATTCATAGTTATCATTGTTTATTTCATTCGTCTTAACAATCTTTTCAATAGCATTATGAAATATAATGTCCATCTCTATTTTTTTTTTATGTAGTATCATAAAGATTTAATGTACTTTTAGATTGGAAAGAAAACAAATTGTATACTTTATATTAGTTAAACATACATATATGGATATTTCAAATTAATTATACAAAATACACTACGTGCTTGCAAAAGTCAAATAATTGTCATATAATTTTATTTTCAATTACATCCTTTTGCATTTGTTATTCATTTTAATGTGTATGAATTTCTAGATATAAGATTATTTATCTAAGTTCATAAGCATCTTCTAAAATTTTAGCCGCTTTATGATTTAACAGAAATTTAATATTTTTTGTGCAAGAAAGTAATTCATCACATTTTCATAATATAAGCTATTATTTAATATGGGATGCAGTAATACATATGTCTCACAGTTGTTTTTTTTTTTCTTTTTGTTTGTTTGGACGTGTTAAAATAAGGTTTAATTTAATGTTATCAAAGATTTTTGTAAAACAATATGGTACTACTTCAGATTTTGTGAGAAAATTAGCAACCCTCATTTATGCATTAGGTTGTTTTGAACAAAAGCTAATAAGATGTATCTTTATATTTAAAATTAGTTTTTTGTGAGGTTTTAGGATATAAACCTGTATTTTAAAGAGTTCGTAATAATTTTTTCAACTAAAAGTAGATAAATAAAAAAAAGATTTATTAATGTAGGTAAACTGCCAATCAACTCTATTAATAGAGTTATCTAAAATGTAATATACATCTTTTCAAAAATAAAAGGTAATGTGTTTTAAAATATATGATTAATCAAATGTACTTAGATCTATTTTAAATAAAATAGATTTTTTTTCTTTTAATAATTAGATTTAATAGTATCCAACTACTAATTGGATTCCTGTTTTCGTTTATATAATAACTAATAAATAGTATCATACTATTAATATGTCTTTTTTTTATCAACAATATTTAATTAAATATTGTCCCACTGTTAAAAGGATTCCAAATTTAAATAAGGGTACGCAAGTCTTTTTACATAGGACGAAATAATTTTATTATTCATATATTTATATAGGAGATAGATAATATGAATCATATCATATTTGTGTCAAACATGCTAAAAATTACACAGTATAGCCTATAAGAAATGATTTCTATGTGAATAAATTATTTTTACCTTGGCCCTTGGGGAAGAATTCCTATAAACGGTATTTCTTCATAATTATTTTTCTTTCTTTAAAAAATTGTCTTCCTTGCAATACTAGGACAATTTTAATAAGTTGTTAACTTAAATCAACTTTGATAAACTCTTACCCTGTTTGTTTACGTTTTCAAATTTCGTTTTCAAGTTTTAACACACCAAATTTTCATCCAAACTTCCCTTTTTTCAACTCTTCAATTTCAATCTTCTATATAACTACCTATCAATCATATATATATATATATATATATATATATCATTTCACACATTTACCAATCAAATCATTTATTATAATCAATTTTTCACTTTCTCTTTCATACTTTATAATTTTTTATCCATATTTTTTTTATTTTTTGTTCACATAAACATTATATATACTACTAACACAACTATTATACACATCATTCATCAACCTATCACTATTAATTTGACATGTTTTACAATTTTTAACTTATTTTCAAAAACATAAACAAACATTTACCATTTTCACGAATTTCCATAATACGCGATTCCCGAGAAAATTCAAAAATGTATCTCAAAACATAAACAAACAAAGCCTTATTACATTTGCCTAATTCCACACTTACAAGTCCGATCTAAACCATGGTCGAAAAAAATTTCTCCAAATATCTACTATTTTTAATTTTAAAATAATATTATATACTTTTGTTAAAGAAAACATCAAATATAGACCAAAATTTGAAAAAAATACTCAAAATTTTAAAACATTATTATTTAACTTTTTAATTGATTGGAATTTGATAATACATATTTTGGTAATAAAATTTAATAGGCCTTTGAAGTAAGTCACTTCTCCAAATACTCATTTTTAAAAAGTGTATTATATAAGAAATTACTTTTAAGTATGCTTTTGTCTAGCAATTTATTTTACTAAAAGCACTTATTTGAATGCCGATTTTAAAAGATCATTGTTATAAATAATTTATCATTATTTAAAAGATTTTAAAAGAGTTTTGAGGCCAACTGAGGGTTGTTATCATATGTTGAGTTTTGATTTATGATTGAGAATTGAGTCATATAGAGAGATGAATCGACAACCATCCATAGTAGTATTTGTCAACAAAAGCATCTGCAATTCTGCATACTGGTTTGATGTTAAATTCTCTTCATCAGTAAAGAGTATCCTTGTTCATGTGTATACAGTAGACAAATAATAATAATATGAAATGCAAAACAATCTTGCTTCTTTCTTGAATTGGAGTATGTCCCACCCGACATCAGCCTAGGGTTGTTCACGAGCCGAGCCAGCTCGCGAGCTCGGCGAGCCGGCTCGAAAAAAGCTCGGCTCGAGCTCGAAAAAATTCGAGCTCGAGCCGAGCCGAACGAGCTCGAGCCGGCCATCGAGCCGAGCTCGAGCCCATTTTAGTTTGTTCGGCTCGCGAGCTCCCATTAATTTTTTAATATATATATATAATATATTATACATATAAACAATTAAAAAGTACCAAACCCTACTTTTTTGCCCTTCCTTTCTTCACAAACCCTACCCCTATGCGCCTCCACCCTTCTTCTCCATCTTTTCCACACTTCTTCTCCATCTTTTCCTTTGGTTCTTGAGCAACATTATGAGAAGAAACTTCAAGATTTGGAACTAGAAAAAAGGTTTTTATAGGTATATTTTAATTTGTAATATTTTAATTTTAGAATCCTCAATCTCTCACTCCCGATCTCTCTAGTCTCTAGTCTCTACCAAGTACCATTGTCGCCCAGCAGCATCACCACCTCCGTTTTCACCGATGGTCACTCTCACCGACTCCAAAGTCCGAACAGCTAGAGGTATTGTTTCGATTTCATTTTGTTTTGATGAATAGATAACTTAAAAACCTGAGCCTGTTGAAATTTGTTTTGATGTTTGCTTGAATACGAGACCGAGTCTCGAGTTCGAGCTGTCGAGTCGAGCTTTCGAGCTCCAACTGTTGAGTCGAGCTCGAGCTAAAAATATGAACACGAGCTCGAGCCTTTGTATGCGCAGCTCGACGAGCTCGAGCTCGAGCTCACTTCGAAATTTTCGAGCTCGAGCCAAGCAAAATCGCAAAGCTCGGCTCGAGCTCGGCTCGTGAACAGCCCTACATCAGCCGGTCCTACATAATTTAACGACCAAAGTCTATCAAACACTCACATATGTCGTTCTCTTATTTGTTTATTCTAAGTTCATCTAGTTCTATTTGTGCATGAAAATGAAACATATATCAGTTACAGGAGAATTCTTACACTAATAGTACATTTGAACTTGTGGCTTAGGTCACGGGTTCGAATTTCATTGTGAAAATGTCTATTTGCCTTCTCTACTATGAGTCTGTCAGCTATGGACAACCTAGGCTGGTTTAACTCTCTTGTGTGGTTTGCAGGCTATTGCACAAGAGCGAGGTTTACCCAGTGCGCACCCGAAAGGGTAGCGGCTGCGGGTTTCCCCCGTCATCCAAAAAAACTAGCAACATCTTTTGCAACCAATCATAGAGATTAAGAAAAACAGCAAATTGAGTGACATAACACTTGTACAGGAAAAAGAAACACTAGAATTTGCTAAAAGCTTGATCTTTCTGGAGAATGGAAAATAGCATTAATATGGGGTCAGAAATTGTTAAAAATGCTATTTTTGTTACTTCAAAATCTGGTATTAAACCTTACTATTAAGCAGTACAAAATTACCATCCAATTTTAGCATTGTATTTTGAAAAAGAAGTTATTACTCTTGGCAAACAGTAGAGGCTCCACCAATAGTTTCAAGCACCAATAGTTTCAAGCTGGTCTAGCTCATCCTGCACCAGAGAAATTAATCACCTCAAAACTAAACAACAACAACAACAAAAACCTTAAATATGAAACAGATTAAAGGTTAAAAGTAGACCTGAATAAACTGATTTGCCTTGGTGGTACTACTCACTGAACCCAGAGGCTGAGATGATGGCATTGGCGTTTATGGATCCATCAGCCACCGAGCTTCGTGCGTTGACTAAATTATTTCCGGAACAAGTGTTGCAATTATTCACTAATTATGGACTTAACATACAAGTATACAACCTTTCTTAACTAGGAAACAAAAAATCATAATTCACACATAAGAACATAACTAAAATACCTCAAGGACATGATTTAACTTCATATCATTCTAATTATTGTTGACAGAGCAATTCAAATAAATCACTAAATACTAGATCATTGACAAAACCGCGGGCTAAGATTATTTAATATAAAAATATAAAAGATTATTTTGGGAACTCAAATAAATTATATCTACTAAATATTTATGGTTATTGTAATTGGATCTTCACCTTCTTCAATCACAAACGTCTTGTTCACTTTCTTCCCAAAAGAAGTGACAACTTCGACATCGTAAGAACCATGAAATCCTCTAAAGTTAAATCGACCTTGGTCGTCTAGATGTCCATGAGCACGAGACAACCATTCTTGCTTCAAAGCAAGGTATCTCTTACCAGCTTCATTGATTTCTCCTTCCGCATTAACTAAGTGTGCATTCTCTCGGTTCATCAGCAACTCCCAAAATCCAGACAACATAACACCTTTCACCGCATTATGAGCAAAAGCTTCCCGGAGTATAATTTCTAGATCATCAGCTCTCACATATTCATTGTCACAACAGACTTCAAGGTCACTAAACCATATTGGAAGCCCAAACATGGCCAACTTATTAAGTGCATCACAAATAATTGGTCCTATCGGGCAGAAATCTACCCCTTTTATACCTATCCCTCCAATGGGGGCGCCTTGTTTTTGGAGTTCAAAAATATGGTCAACATGCTTATCTAACTGATAGTGATCACTAACACTGTACGCAGCTACAAAGATGGGGGTAGAAGGCTCAATTATATTTGCTATATTTAATATTTCGACCAAATGATCTTTGTCTTGGTTATTGAAGGAGCCATTCATCATTTCTTTAACATCATAGTACATAATTACGTCGTTGCAACTGGACAAAGTGCGGAGATTTTCTCCTGTAAAAGCACGCAACAAAGAAACTATGGAATGTCCATGCCTCTGAATGTTGTGTCTCGTGCAGAAGTCTAACATCATCTCTGCATCTGCATCTTTATATTTGTAGTTTTCCTGCTCTCGCTCTGTCTCAAACCACTTCAACTCATCTCGAAAACTAACACAATCAAAGTTCTTTGAAAAGAAATCTACAAAGTCCTCGTTGTCAATATCTGACAAGTTTACACGTGATCCAAAGGTGAAGCTATTGTGTGATTGTCTTATTTTGACCATGGTCCCAACAACTGTGCTTGCCTTTGATGTGAACTGTAAGGTAACATCACGCTTGCGTATCTGCATTAGATTATACAATAATGTTATGTACACTTTATCTAAAAATTGGGTTAAAATTTTCTTAGTGTGAGAGAGTGAATTCAAATCTTACCCTATCCGTTTGTTTTCTCAAGTGTCTAAATCTTGCTCGTCTATCCACTGGAAAGATCCGAAGTCCAGCAACCATTAAATCAACACCAGCAGTAGGACCTTGGACACAGACCTTTATCTTTTTTGGTTGATTTTCAATTCTGAATGAGCCACCAATTTCATTCCATTGGTCATCATTGATCTCAACTTTGCCACCACTAACCCATTCATTATTATCCACTTTAATACCAACATTAACAATCTCAGGTGCAGTTCTACCTTTGTCAATTCGAACCCATGCAGACACTTGATAGGTGACATAAGGTTCCACTTTAGCTTTGATTATCTGTGCAGGACCGTCCAAATTCCACATACGATTCGTCACAAGAATGTAACGGCCGCTTAAAGGCTCTTGATGTCCAAGTGAATCTACAGCCATTGGAGGAAGGATATATGGCGAGCCAATTTTGATACTAAGGCTGCAGCCCAATAGCGGGGACCATCCGTTGGTTCCATCATATAGGTTGCTATTTGAAATAATATTGACTCCAAAAAGAGCTTTCTGTTTAAATGAGAGAAAATTAGAATACTTACTTTTCTCCTAATCAGAAAATTAGGAGAAATGATTTCAAAATCATAGAAGCAAATCAGTTGCACTGGTATGGTAATTTTTCACCAAGTATCCAAGTGATTACAATTCCTTAGCTCCGACTTTTCAAGTACAAATTGTTACATACAAACATGGCCTCCAGTTTGAATTAAGTTTAAAGGTAATTAAGATGCTCTTTCCAATGTCAATTACTCATTCAATTACCTGATGAACAATTGGCGGCAAAGCAGGTCGAGTTTTAGCAGCATGCTTTACAACAAGATTATCGAGGAGAATATCAATACCCGAAGGTGGACCTTCTAAGTAAATAAGCGCGCGTGAAAAGTGACAATTCAAAAGAAATTTTCCTTGCAACTGCACCCAACTATCGTTCATCGCCTGCACACTACATAACCATCTAATTTTTTACTTGTCTGATGTAAATAAATATACTTCAATGTATGTAGTAAATCCACTATCTTCATACAATAGTAAATAAATCTTAAAAACAACACCCCAATTTATAGTAATTTATGTCCACTTTAGGAGTAAAAATTGATTTTACATTTCTAACCTCAACTATACTAAAAGTATGGACAAACTAAGTGTTTTTTTTTTCAGTTATAAATTCAATTTCTTACCCTTATTAATTATATGATTGAAAATAATTAACCATAATAATTTGATGAAGTATCAACAAATATCGAAATAAACTTAAGGTATTAGTAGAATGATCAAATTATACTTAGTTAATTATTGGATGAGCAAACTACTATATTAAATGAGTGGTAAGTAAATTTTAAATTGACATACATTAACTGTTTTTTTAACATATAGTCTGAAGTAAATGATAAAACAAGGGGAAAAATTCCAACACAAACGAGAACTATATTTTATATTAAATTAATAATATCCACAACCATTATTCTAAAAATAATAATGAAAAAACCACTATTTATTGTCTTTCAGTGTTCATTATGTCATATAGCTTTGGACTCATGAAGTGTTAAGAAGAAATGAAAAATTATAATTAATAACTTTGGACTCACATTGCAATACATATGCACTAAAAGTAATAATATTAGAATTATGATATGAAGATCAATTTTTCTTTTATTTAAAAATCACTTAATTGTTTGACTCTATTTAAGTATGATCATCGAATTATAAATATATATTCTAAACTGTAACCAAGTATAGTATTACAATTACGTCAAAATATTTTATGCATCACACATGAAGTGCACTTTGCTAGTATTTCAAAAAAGCGTTAAAATCATTACAAACATAAACTAAAAAACTATATTTCATCACGTGATTGAAATTATAAGATATGAATAACTGAAGACGCTTCAATATAATTGAACACACCAACATAGGAAAGAAAAAATACAAACCTATTTTTGGATGAGTGAAGTAATATTAGAATATGTGAGATAATTGGTGACACTCGTATATAATTGTGAACATCATCGCATGTTTACCAACAAGCATGTTTGCTAATAAGCATATAGATATTACCTTCCAATTCCAATGTAACGTTCACGAAGATCTGTTGTCTGAACCCACAGCGTAGCCCTAACATCTGCACAGGTAATATTATTACCATATATTCGAACTGTAGCAACCACGTCATAGGCGAGTTTCCTTTGCACTTTCCCTGTTATGTCATGCTGGATTCCATTACACTGATCTGTGCGATTTTCTGTTGATACAAAGAATTTCCCCGACTTTGGAAAAACTCTCGGGACCCCGATAGAACAAGAATCATGCAACACAAGCTTACAACCTCTTCCAGACCAACTGTTATGCGTCAAGACACGGTCGCTTATAAATTTCGGATTACGTATGATGTCATTAAGCAAAGATCCTCTGGTCTGAATCTGTCAAATGCAAGCAAAGTCGCGACTGAGTTCATATTTGCTCTATACTTATTGAGGAACACCAAACTTTAAGCAAAATCATTTCAGAGCATAGAAAATAGACTTTTGTTAAACTTACATTGTTTTCTCTAAAGTCATGGTTGGAAACTGTTAATGTTTTTATAAGCAGGTCGACTTCAGGTGGAACCCCTGATATATGTAAGGTAACCTGATGAGGAATAAGGGAAGAAGAAGGTGTATATTCTAAAGACTCCCAGTGATCCGTTGTAGCAGAAGTCCTACACGTGGCTAATGAAATAAGCATTTGCTATATCAAGACAACTGAATGCAACTAATCATGCAAAATAATTCACCTTTTCATACAAGTCGTCCTTATTGAATATGGGTATTTGATATCCACAAACATCCCCACACTAGCAACACTTTGAGGACCCTCTGATATTGCAACCTCTATACGAATTGTGAAGTGGGGATATGCTACAACTCGATTGGTAATATCTAGTTCCAGCCTATTCAAATCATCTTTCCAGTTTCTGAGTACAACGAAATGATCGGGCCAAAACTTTTTTGATATTCCTTCAGGGTAACCAGACTCCGGGCAAACAACAAACCTCTTAGAGGAATTACGGTACGCTGAATGATATACTCTAGAAAAATCATGGTTAAGAATGATGTTACGATCAGGTCCTCTCTGCAGGATGATAAGAAATGATTGGAAATTAAAATTTGCTGAAATAATTTATGACAACGGCAAAAGTCGAATTTAAAAAGCATCAAAATCAAGCTCAATAGCTCCCTCAACCACTCAACAAAATTGAAAATTGATTTTAGGGCAATAATAATAAAAGGGGAAAAGTACCTGATATATAGGTAGTTGAACTAGTAAAGCAGCTTCCTTGTTTGAAAGCTTAAATTGAAAATCCTGAATGACATTCTCCATCTCGTCTTTTATGTGATCTGCATCATCCACACCCTCATCGTTCAACTCCTTCAACAATATCTCTATCTCTTCTTTGATTCTCGTAATCCGCTTCATTCTATTCGATGATTTCCAATGATGTACTCTTAATTTCTTCTTGATTATTATGCCATCAACGGCTGCTTTTAGCGTCAGCATGATCACTTTCTGGATTAATTGATGATGATAGTAAGAATCTATCCTACTTAAACTCTGTTCCAAATCAAAACATATGATCCTACCTAGGGCTGGTAAATGGATCCGGAACCACCGTCTAACTGTTCCAACTGAGGGTGTCAAATGGGCCCTAATGGGCCGAAATCGGCCGGCCCATTAAAACCCACTACTTTTAGAGGGGCCAAGCTGGCCTGGCCCCCTAAGCCACTCAGTCAGGCCTAAATTGAAATAAAATTTGAAATAAAAAGTTGTAGAATTTTCATTAAAAGACCTCCGGATTCTATTCCTGAAAAAATCTAGAAATCGAATTTTTAGAAGAAAAAAAATTTCAAATATAAATAATCAAAAGAATAATAAGTTCGAAATTCTTAAACACAAAATAATAATTCTATATTTATTTGGAATTGGAAGTCGCTTTCTTTAGCAAGAATCCTAGGTCAAAACATCAAAACAATAGAATTTGTCTAAGTATAATGGTTAGAGTTATACTAACTAAAGATAAAGCGGAAAAAAAAATTAAGTAGACTGGAAATAGGCCCAGGACAGCCCCTTTAGGCCTTGGCAGCCTGGCAGGCCATTTCGGCCTGTTGGCCTGGAGCGGGCCTGATTGGCCGGCCATCAGGCCTGCTCCAATTTCTAAAGTTTAATATTTTTTTTTGCTTTTTTCTTTATTTTAATATTTAATATTTTCTTTATTTATTTCCATCAAGCCTGCTTTTTTTCAATATTTAAAATTTGCTTTGTTTTAGTAATTATAGTTAACTTGTAAATATAATTTTTGTGTAAATAAATATTTAATAACTTGCATTAAATAAAAAATACCATTAGAATAAAATAAGTTCTGTGTAAATAAAAGTTTAGTACCAAATAGCATGATTCAATAATTTGCTCAGGAACGGAATTCGGGAATTGGGATCAAGAATATTGCAAAACCGAGAAATCGAACGTTGCAAAATGAAGGCAGTGTTTGGTTTCGTTTTGGACTACATTTTGGCCCAAATTTTTGACAAAATTGCGTTTGGTCTATATCTAATTTGGGCCAAAAAAAGTTGAGAAATTTGATCAAAAATTCTGGAGCCTATTTTTTGAACCTGCGCTGCATAACACCCACTTATCAATTCTGTCAGCCCACTAATCAATTCTCATATATTCTTGTCACTTGTCAGCCTACCAATCAATTTGGTCTGACACAACATGTCCCTCTCTACCATTAATACCAATCTCATATATATATATATATAATTAGTCTATACAATATAACTTATTAAATTAATATTTATCACACTTTGTTATATTTATGTAATTATATATATACAACATAACTTTTTTTTATATTTATACATAATTCATACACCATTATATATATAAACATACTCAATATTTTTTTACAAATTAATTAAAAACATAATGCGCAAATGTCTTTTCTAGTATTATATTTTGACATAAGTCTTTCATGTCAAATAAATTTTAATTTCATTTATGCAATACACGTTATTCTCAACATGTTATAACCAATTGAAACCATGATGCATTTATTTTAATAATTCATCAAATCACAAATTAAGCATATAAATATTTATAAAGTTCACAAATGCTACATTTGTTAAATTGATTATGCTTTTTACTTATAATTCAAGTGATGATTGTAACCCCGCTATTAAAACACTTACAATTCACTAATAGATTTTTAAGGGTAACATAGGAGCCTATATTTGCTTTAATCAATTTTAATTCACAAAGATTCTTAATAATTAATAGTTATTAATTAAATCAAATCTAACACGTATATATAACCCATGATTATATCTACATAGTATATATATTAAATATAAATATGTTAGAATTTATTTATATATATCAATAAATAAATTTAATATATATAAATTTCAACTATCATTACATACTTATAAATATTCAATTATATATATAGCAAATATTATAATTTTAATATTATTATATTTTTAATATTATTTATCACTAACTGACAAACTTTCCAATTGCGAAGATGAAATTGAGGACGTATTCATTGATGAGATGTAATGACATATGATGCATGAAATGTTGTTGTCATATCCGATAAAATTATACGATGAACAACACATATGCTCTTCATATTCATTTGATGTCTCATTAATTTAAGTTTATTCTTTTTAAATAATCGTGTCTCATTTAATAATATATTTTGACTTAAAAATTATTTATATTTAATAGTATATTTTAACTTAAGTTATTTACGTAAATATTTAATAATTTATTTCATTATTTTAAATTATAATATATACAAATAAATATTCATCTATAATATAATTATTACAATCTTAATATTATAATATAACTTTTAATTATTATTTAATCACTAACAGACAAAAACTGGTATGATTTGACTGCTACAGTAACCTATGTTCCCTCTCAAAATAAAACCAAACACTATCTCACCAATAATGCACGTGTCCCCAAAAATTTCTCACCAAAAATTCTCACCAAAATACCCAAACAAAATAAAACCAAACATACCCGAAGCTTCTCAAATAATATATGAATTATAATTCAAATTGTGATGTATTTGGTGTAAAATGACCCTGATATTTATAGATGAAAAAATATAAATTAATTAAAAAATATATATTGAAATATCCACCAATTCACATGTGATGTATGAACAATGATAGTTGTGTACCATAGTCAGTAGCTAAATATGGATAAGGGGGCATGGAATACATATGGTGAGCTGGAAAAAATCCAGCCATTACCAATGGCTACAAAGGGGGGAGGGGTTTAATTAAATATATATATATATATATATATATTATAAATGGGCTAAGCTGGCCCATTCACTAAATGGCTCGACCTGGCCCAGGCCGGATAAGGTCGGCCCCTTAAGGCTGGGATGGCCTTAAGGGGTAGGCCATCCTTAGCCTGGCCGACCTGTTACCGACTGTCAAGCAGGCCGGTCAACGGCCTGCTTGACACTCTTAGTTCCAATCCAATTTGGATTGAACTGGTTCCGTAAAAAAAATTATTTGGTTCTTAATTGGTTCGGAGTTGGGTCTAACTAATTTCTACTTAGGCACAAATCGTTTACTTGTCAATACTCTAAAATTAAAAAACAAAATGTAAAGTATTGAGTCGGGTTAAGCTTTGTTCCCTTTCGGGTTGATTTTGGTTCTCTTTTGGGTTGAGTTGGTTCATTCTTAAAAACCATTTAAGAACTCAATTTATTTTAGAATGAAACTGTAGGAACCAACCCAACCCGCCCATTTGCCACCCCTAATCCTACCTAAACTCTATTCCAAACCAAAAACACAAACTCTATTCAATAGGAGTAAAGTTAGTTGCCTATTGAATAGGTAATCTAAACTTTAAATTTTGACCGCAATGACTGTGCTATTGAAATCACTGCAAAGAAAATAAATAAATAAATATCTAAGTAAATGGTTACAAACTTACAATGAGTTAATTTATATTAAATACGTTTGTAATATTTATCACAAGTAAAATTGTCAAAATATTAATTATTCAGTATAAATTTCTATGATTTATTTAAAATTGAAATCCAAATCAACTGATTATAATATTTCAAACTAGATCTAAGCCCAAGCCCATGCCCGTTCAATTAGATAATATCCATGGCCCATCTTGTAGTGATTCGACCGATAAACCAAGAGTTCCAAAGGCCCATTAAATACTCAAATCAGAGTTTTGAATTTTTAATTGGACATTGAAAATGACATTAGGACACTCTAAATTTGCATTATTTATTTATTATTGGTATAATTTGTCTTTTATTTATTATTATGTCCATTTTTCAACTGTGGCGGTTAAAAGTTTCGGAAATTGGCATATACCCTTTCGATTAGAACAGTACTACAAACCATGGTTCAAAGTTTCGTTTTGAAGGTGAGTTTCGGATAGTAAAATATTGGAAACATTTCGGAAACGTTTCGAAAACGTATCGAAATTACTACAATAAATTTACAAAAAATATTATAAAATAAATTTAGCTTTCTAAAAATTAATTTTGTGAGAATTTTGTAGGGGCGATTTTGTTTTAATTTTATTTAGGATTTAAGAGTCCAATTTTGACTCAAATTATATTTCGTAGATTTAACAAGATATATAAAAGATTTTTAATTCATTTTTTTTATTTTTTGGGATTGTTTATAATAGTTTCTAGGAAACTCTAAAGTTTCCATGGTTTCTATGGAAAACATGGAAACTCCGTGAGTTTCTTAGAAAACTAAGTAATTTCGAAAATGTCGAATGATTTTGTTTTCATTACTTGTAAAATCGAAACGTTTCGGCTGTTTCGATGAAAACGTTTTGGAACTTTGAACCATGCTACAAACTACTGAGATGATTCCTTGTCTAAGTTCATCGTTTAATTCGTTTATATATTTTTCCATTTCATCGATTTTTATCGATCATAAACTGCTATTTATAATTGTGTTTGATTGTTAATATTCTTATTTATCAGTGGTTATTGGTAAAAGAAAAAAGTCATAAAATAATTATTTATCTCATTTAGTAAGTAATGGATAAGAACCTCCATAGTCCATAACCTTTACTATTAGGACACTCAAATTTGCACTATTTTTCATTAGTATAAGGACAAAGTGCACTTCACCCCCTCAAAAAAATTGTATTTTGCACTTTCCCCCCTAAAAACACAAAAAAGAGACATTGCCCCCTAAAAATTTGATATATGCATCACTTTGCCCCAATTACTATTTTCCGGCCAAATTGTGATCGGAAATCATTTAAATGATTTTTCCGTCAAGAGCATTACCATCTTTACTATTTTTTTGTGATTCTCTCACATGCATGAATTTGAGCCAAAATCATAGCACCTCTCTAACATATCATCTTAGAGCTGCAAAATTTTCACCATGATATCATCTTGCATATAAAGAATGATAGAAAAAGCTTATCAGAATAGGAACTCACATCAAATGCATGATGAGATCCGACCCGACTCACGACAGACCAGCTAGAGTGTTTTTAGATAGTGGAGCTGCGCTCAGTAACTTCGAGCTGCTTACGCACCTATTTAGATAGGATCAAGCCTGTTCGTAGTTCTCTGATACTATACTCCTCAATCTCGTGGATTTGGGAGATTATTTAGTAGTTCTAGTTTTTGGAGTGTAAACCAGATAATGAATAATTTAGCTACTCAAGATGGTATATATAGAGATTCTTGCTGGTCCATGGTCTCGACTTATTGGGCCGCAGGCTCGAGGCCCACTTGTGTGGCCCAAAACTATATCATATTAAATGATTATTATAAGAGTTACGATAATACCCCTATTCAAAATTGGGGACCCATCACTTTGTTCATACACATTTTAGTTATTTTTAGTGGGTATTATGAGTAATCACAACGAAATGCCAACTAATTATCATGCAAACTTGTTTTCCAAAATAGAAAAGCATTATTAAATTAAATACTTATAAAAAATTAAATTAATGCCTAAATAAATTCCATTATTGAAAATTTGGTTGGATCATTAGTGAAAACCCAATTTTACTTACCAAATCTGTGTGTCGATTGATATCCAATTAACACACTGTGCAAGTTGATAAATTTTTGATGACACAGTCGACCTTCATTAATTTGGAATAATTTTCCAATTTTTATTTTTAGTTTGTGAAATGAAGAACCGTTGATATGATTCAGTGTCTTTAGATTCTGGACGAGCCACTGAAAGTAATTCAATTTGGCGGGAGTTGGCACGATTTTCTGGAGATTGATCGTCACCTGATCAAATATCACAAATTGTTCAATTTTGTGACTCACTGCAATAGAAACATATTTAAATAGTGAAGAGAGAAAAAACAAAGATTTTATTTTTAGGGATAATTACCAGTTTTCTAAATTATTATGACACCCCTATCATATCCTTACAACTCAGAAGAACAGGGGTTGAAATTGACGAGGAAAGTTATAATAATTTCTCAAACATCAATATTTTTCAGTCATTAGAAATTGGCGCATGTAATTTACGCTAACACAAGGGATTTTTATTGCAATATAGCTTCACTAAAAGTAAAATTAGAAGAAATAATTACCTATTTCGAGATTGATGGCATTCTGGGTCTCCATCTTCTCAAGAACTGCCTGAGTGAGCATTAGAAGAAATTCTGGTTCTTTCCTCGACAATTTCAAGACAACTGATCTCCACTCATCATATTCAGTTCGATTATTTTCAGTCTGTGAATCTTCTACTAACGAATCTAATGCATTAAGCAAGTATTCCAGCATAACATATGCTACTTCAAGAGAAAATGAAGGGAAAACTTTCTTCAATGATTTCGTAACCTGCTTCTTCGATCCTGAAACATACAATATAAGGATATGGGAAATCATAATTATGATCAATTAACCAGTTCGAGCATATGGCATATGTTAAACTTGGCTTCCTAAATATTTAATTTTAAAAGCTTACCAGAGGGTAATAAAGATCCAGTAGTAATTCTAGGCATTATTTGATGTTGCAAGGAATTGCTTTTTCCTGAGGCTCCAGTAGTATGATGTCAACCAATCAAGTGCCTGCTTTTTTAAAAAACATATATATAATGAATTGTGTCTAAAATTCTGAAGAAATAGCTTCTCTATAGCAACTGTTGTTGGTAGTTCAAACTAATAAAGCCACCCAAAAATCTGACCTCTGAAAATCAAATTATAAGATATAAAAGCAACCAAAACAATTTCTTTTTTCAGAATTAAAAAAAAAGGTATGATTATTGCACCGTATTTGTTGCATGTCTTTTCAAGGAAGAACATATCGATGAAACAGAAAGCATCTAGTGGATGAAACAATTACCTTTGCAGATGCGAGACGGACCAATTGAAGTGAAGGAAGATCACGATGAGAACCCTCTACAAGTAATTCAACACAAAATAAAGGTTCAAATTACTATATCATATCAAATAACTCAACATCTTAGAGGCACTTTTTTTTCTTACATAATCTTTTAGGGCGGGGTGGATGTGGTGGGGTGGGTGGGGGTAGAACAAATTAAGAACAAGAATACATGAAATTCAGCACAACAAAAGGATTAAGAGACATTCACCATGACGAATATCAATCAGCATTCTTGGAATGCCAATGGCATCAGCTGCTTCCCCTATTGAAATTTCATTCTTTTTGCGGGTCTTCTCAACGACACCATTCACAAGACTTAGGGAGATAAAGCAATATTGGCATAGATTAAAAACCATACAACTGTACTCCCATAAAAGAATATTACAAATAAATCAACTAATTAAGATAGTTGAGAAGGATTGATACCTCATGATTGCCATGCAATAGAGCATGGCCAGCATTTCTTCAGAAGGTGAAGCCCTTTCATTCAAGTCATTTCTACAATGAACCACATAATACAATATATAAGCAAATATATAAAACAGATGTGTAAATGCAAATTGTACTCGTATCATCCCCCTATATCTCTTGATTGGATAGTACACCAAAGGTACGTCATTTAGAATAAAAGGTACTTAATAATCATATCTATGGGAAAATACGCGAAATTAACATTAAAACCAGCCGTATTAGGATAACTATGTTTCATAATTAATAAAGATTATATTATACATACTAACTCAAACTGGAGTCATTTAGTTGCACCAATCACACCTGAAATCCCATATTTTGTGTTGAAAAAGCATAAAATATGGGAAATAAAGCAACACTTTTCCAGTCTAGTTTGTCATTTTATGTTATTTGAAATTTTCTTGACTAAGTACTTACCTGTAGAACTCTTCTAATCCTTGTTTTTGGCCTTTACTTTCACCTTTTTAACTAAATCTTGCTTCATTGTTCTGTTTAAGGACAGTCCAAAAATCCCCCTTCACCATTTACATGTGTATTTCCCTCTCACTTCCCTATATAAATTCATGTTTTCTTAGTTCAAATCTTCACAAATAAGCTTATTAACAACAGTCCATCATGAGCACATACACTTCAAACGATCCAACGGCCCACAACCCACCATCTCCGATAATCCCTCTAATCCTGGTCGTCGGATTAGGCCTCCTTCTTCGTGGGAGCTCATCATCAATTGCCCTCAATCTCCCGTTAGTTTTCATTTGTCTGTGATTTCAAATCATGCATGTCAAGTAACTGGGTAAGGTAACAGACTAACAGTAACACAAATCCTATGTCAATAGAAAAATCAAATCTTCCTTTCATCTTTGGTTGAGACCAGAGAGAGTTTTGTGCTACTAAATAGTCCTCTAAATTGATATTCTTTCTCATAGTCTTCAACAGATAATATATGTTCTTTTACCATCCTTTTGGTCCAAACTGAAGAGAAACACTAACAAAAATATTTTTTCGAAGCTTCCAATTTCCCTTCGAAAAACAAGTGCATTGCAGGATAATTGTCCTGCCAATTTAAAACATATTCAAAAATCTTATATTAGTAACCTCCAAAAAATAAAAAAAACAGAAAAAAATGGAAAACAATTACATTGTATTTGTAAATAGTCTCATGACACACATTTCTACCTCACAGCTAGCAGAAGATAACACACAAACTTAACACTAATCAAAAAGGAGATATGATGAGTGCTAAGTTCACAAGTAGTTTATAACTTTATATACATAAGTACTCTTATTAGACCCTTCGCAAAGAAAAGCCAAAAGGAAATAAAAAAGGGAAACTTTTCAATTGTTTAAGCTGGATTGACACTCATAGTTCATGGCTCATGCACATTATTGATCAGACCTCTGTTCATTCTTCAGTGATATCCAATCGGCGCCGGAGCTTCCTTCAGTTCGCGCCCCTGATAATGAATATCCTGCAATCAATCCAAACAACCCCTTATCAGCACACAAACATGGCCTATACTAGCAAATTTCAGTTAAACATTTCATAATTTGTTCTACTATACGAGTCAAAACCAAGAATTTTAGCTAAAACCGATCTCCACATACCGATGCAAAGAGGTTAACATCACGATGATGCGCCTCGTCAGCCCTAACCACCATAACCACATCACGAAGAGTGGCGTTTTTGGGCATCCGCCAGTAGTCAATCGCAATAGCTGGAGCAGGTACATTCTCGATATTACCCTTGTCGAGCTCTTTCAAGAACTCGGTGTACGAATGAATTGCTTCTTCTTCTAAATAGCCCACAACCCGGTGGGCCAATTTAGGCGAAACGAGATAGGCCAAGAAATAAGCATTGAAAAAGACGCCCTGGACTGTGAAGACTAGGGCTCGTTCGTACCACCTTGACTGAGAAACTTCCATGAATGTCATGAGATGCATCCTCTCGTTTTCGGCTTCTTCTAGAAGTGTTTTGATCCAGCCGCCGCTGTGCTCGAATCAGCGTAGAGATTTGCAGTGTAGCAGCATGCCGCCGACCATGCCAGGGACGGCGGCGACTGTCTCGAGCATCATTGCACGTCAGCTGTATCGCCTCTGTTACAATTTGAAACAAAAAAGAGTCGAATTTAGTGGTGAAGAATATTCAAGGGTTATAATAATTTACATGAAAAGAGAATAATCATTCTTCACATTAATCAAAACCGTATTGCATTCTTCACATTTAATTACACGTTAAACAACAACCAGCTACAAGCTATTACTGTATTGAAAATTTCCAGCCAGGATCTACCATGACGGGATACAATTATAATTTAAAAATAGAGTAAATTACACAAGCATGTTATATAAATATCTAAGTCACTTTGATACTTAGGTTCGAGCAAATGAATATCCAGATAACTAATCACTCAATTAATTTTGTTAATATTTATGTCCTAAATTCAATTTTATCATTGTATGAAACTAACATAAAACCCATAAATTAGATTCAAAAAGTATGAAACTAACATAAAACCCATAAATTAGATTCAAAAAGTATGAAACTAACATAAAACCCATAAATTAAATTCAAACAAAGTATAACAATCCAAGATTTGGTCTTCAGATTAACGACTGTTTAAAAAAAATCAAATAAAAATCAGCTGAATCAAATATATACCTGGAAAAACATCAGTAGGCAATCTAAGAGCCTTGACGGTCCAATACGCCACCTTGTCCAAGAACGTCACAGGTGCATGGTGTTTTTGCAGATCTATAGACAGATCAGCCTGGTATGTCTCCCATGGCTGCAAATAATCACAAATCAATAAGCATGCATTAAATACGTTTTCTGTAATTATTTTTCTAATTTGTTTTTTTGGCTCTTACCCTAAAACAGTTCCGAACCATCCTCCTTGGTAAGTTTAGCAGGCTCAACTCCCCAATAACTAGCGATCGCTTTCTTACCATTACCGCCACCTCCGGCGGCTGCGCCGTCGGTAGATCCGCTCTCTACCTTCTTCTCCTCCTCCGGCTGGTGCTTCTCACCCAACGCCACCGTACTCGCGTTGCGCGCTCCGACCGTCGGAAACCTAATCCATGTCACCACCGTCTTCTCCGAACCTCTGGCAGCGCCGCCGTGCAAATATCCTCTGATAACTCCAGAATCACTCGCAGCGCCGCCGCGCGCGACGGCGGTGGAGAAGTAACGCGGTCCGACGTGGCTGAACACCGATCGCGCCGCCTTGGTTGCGCTCCGGCTCATCATTTTCTTCTTATATTAGGTAACAAAATCAAGAACAAGAAAAATAATATTCGCAAAAGTGAAGGTTTTACAAGAAACTTGGAGAGAGAACTTTTAACAGCAAAGGCTTTTATTAGTTTTGTGTTTTTTATAATATAATTATTTTCGTGGGCTTTGGGGTGGTTAATTTATAGGGGTATAGAGGTAATATCACGTGGCTGATTAGGTGTAAGTCGGTTATGTGTACGGTGGACAGAAGGTTACGACGGCTGTGGATTTCCATTTTTGACCCTTGATGGTGATTGTATTTAAGATTTAATTAAATGACGAGAATGGACATAGTTCGGGTTGGGATCCGAATAAAGTGGTGATTCGTCCATGGGTTTTGTGGTTGCTTCAATGTGATTTGAGTTTTAGAGTCAATGCATAATATGGTCAAAATGTAACTTCAAATAAATATATTATGTAGCTTCAAATAAATAGATTTTGTAATATTTATTGTTTCTTAAAATATTTAAATAACATATTAATTTTTGATGGTGCAGTGACAGTCAATCCCAACTCATGGAGTTGCATCTGGATTCTGGAATGGGTGCAATTGAAGGGGTAGTAATGGAAATAATCATAACATTTGCTTTTGTATACACTGTGTATGCCACATCAGCAGATCCCAAAAAGGGTTCACTTGGAACAAACAATTGCACCTATTGCAATTAGGTTAGGCCGTTAGGGGAAGGAAATTTGCTATTTGACCCCTATACTTCCAAAGCTTTCGAATTACACCTCATTAGTGAATACTGATTTTAAGCAATTTAATTCAATAATATGGGAAATAATTTATTCATGTTCTTGTTGATTAGTTGTCTTTAATAAATTAATTAATAAATACTACTAGTAACGCCACAAGAAATACAAATTTATTTTAGTATAAATTATATCTATACAGTACTAAAATATGAATTCATTGAAAATTTATTTTGGTATAATTATTAAAAAATTTATCTTTATATCTATACTGTACAATATACCATATATATATATATATATATTTTTAGAGCTGCAAAAAACTAATTCGAATATAGTGTTGCAAGTGGAGACTTCTCTCAACGGAAATAACAGAAAACAAACAAACTAAATAAAGGCGCCAAAAACACAGTATAACAGACTTGTATAAAATTAGAGCTTGTTCAAGAAGAAAGCAATAACTGACTTGTATAAAATTAGAGCTTGCTCAAGAAGAAAGCAGATTTTTGGCAATAGTAAACGGTAAATTGTTTATCGATTTCTCCCTCTCTCTTTTTTCCCCTGAGATCTCAAAGCAATCCAGGAGAAGTAACAAATTGAAAGTGTATATTCCTTGATTTCCAGGGTTTCTGCAGAATTCTCACCATTTTCTTGCGTGATTTCACTGACTTCTATAAAATTAGCGATTCGGCAATTGTAAAGTAAATTGTTTAGCGATTTCTCCCTCTCTTTTTTCCCGACGCGAGTTTATAAACACCATTTTTAATTGCAGGATTCTTTCCCCGGAGATCTCAAAGCAATCCAGGAGAAGTAACAAAATAAAAGTATATATTCATTGATTTCTAGGGTTTCTGCGGAATTCTCACCCTCTTTTCTTGCTTGTGGCAGGTCATGGCGGGAGGAGAAACTTCAGGGACCCAGATATATTACCATTTAATTGGCATTGGAATCGGAAAGACGGTTGATGTACTGACACAAGTTTATCGAGACCATCATCACCATAGGGGTAATTATTATTCTGGATATGCGTACAGAATTCTTGAATATGCATGTGATTCATTTATTTGCTGATGTTTTATTTCTTAAGTAATATATCATGGAATTTAAATATATTATTTAGTATATACAATTAGCAGCATTCATCAATGTTTAATTATGGTCTTGATATTGGGATTTTATCAATGTACTACTAAATTTTTGAAGAAATATTTAAAATGGCCAAAGTTTTTTTTTGCAAGGAAGGGTAATATGTTTAATTATGGGCCACGTACAAACAATTCTATGCCAAGTTTATAAAAAGCATTTGAACTTTGTAAAGAAAATTTTATATAGATTCAAATTGAGACATCCAAATTTATTCATCAAAATCACATTATAACTATCATAGTATTGCTGTATATTCTACATTTTTAGAAAACAGAAGGTACAAAACCAAAATTTCAATAATGACACCTTTTGAGGTGCATATGGTCCAAATTTCTTTCACTATTTTAACACTTTAGTACAACTTTGCCCAACTTACTTTTTCTCTTACTTTCTGCCATTTTTCAATAAATTTAGTAATTAGGATTGAAGTGAAGGTAATTAGGATTTAGATATAGAAAAAAAAATTGAAGTGATCAAGGTAATTAGGATTTAGCAGCATTCATCAATGTGTGCATGTTAATTACTTGTCTATAGACTATAGATTATGATGTCTATAGATTCATGTTTTGCTGATGCGTACAGAATTCTTGAATTTGTGGTTCATTTATTTGCTGATGTTTTTATTTCTTAAGTAAATATATCATGTAATTATATATATATATATTATTTAGTATATACAATTAGCAGCATTCATCAATGTTTAATTATGGTCTTGATATTGTAATGGGTTGGGTACTAATATTGTAAAATTGTACTTCTAATTGGGTTGATGTTTTATAATATTTGGGTCCAATTTGGTTGGCAATTGGGCCCAATTTGGATCCAACTTGATTTTCTAGAAAAAGTGAGTTATAACTTGATTTTCTATAATAATTAACTTATTTATTAAAAAACTTACACATACTTCACATTCATCACACACATTACACAATTTTTACACACAAAACACATTGTTTACATGAATTGCACATTTTTTACTAAAATTACACATTTTTTTCCACACAATACATAACTTTTATACAAAAAAAAAGTTTTTTCACACACAATTCACACGTTTTACACATACTTCACACTTTTTACAACCAATTTATATCTTGACACTCTACATTTTTTACACACAATGCCACACTTTTGCAATGCATTTTAAATCTTTTATTAGGACTATTTTTAATAAATGAACAAAAAATTGATGTTTTTTTGGATATGTTCTTCCTGCAATAGATCTTCATGTTAATTTGTACGTTTATATTCATTTTTAGCAATCATAGTATAGTATATAGTTCTTTTACATGAGTTCAAATTCTTGGATTTCTCATAAATTGCTTTAAACATGTATACCTGCTTTTTCTGATTTGTTTTTGTGCAAAAGTCTAAATTTATGAAACAAAACATGACATCATGATCAGACTGGCTAAGGGGGGTACAATGGGTCCCGATTACAAGTTCGATTTTGTTAACTTATTTGATGAATAAGGTTTTACTAGCCATTAAAAACCTCAATTAGGAGTTAAACTTTGGTCGAGTTTTTTATGTGCGAGACTCGGGATTATATAAAATGTTTAAATTATGTGTGAAATGTGTATATAAAGTATATGCAGTGCGGGTTGCTAGTTTTATACTTAAAATAACATTATTTCGGTACATGCAGTTGATTTATTTGATAATGCTGAAGACGCGGTGCGGGCTTTCGAGGGTTTTCCTCATGACGTAATTATTTTGATATTATTTTTCAAATTTCTTTTGCGTTGAATAATTTTAATTAACAAATTCTGTGTTAATTTATTATAGAGTACGAAAATCATCTTGTTGGGGCATAGTATGGAGTATACTATGGAGCAGGGATATAGAAATTTTTGTACATTAAAGGTGATTATTAAATTTCAATTTATTATTTACATACTTTTATTATTAATTTAATATTAACTAATTGTTTCTAGCAGGCATCAGAGGCTACACGGAACATCCAAATTAAAATAATAGTGTATGCAAATGATGTTATTACACATCAGAGGTAATAAATTATCAATTAGGGTTATTATACGTCCGTAATTTCGCCCGTATTTGTATTAATTCCTAATATACCTATTTAATGAATAGGTACGGTAATTCTCCAATAGCGTACGTCCAAAGGTCTATTGCCGAAGATGAAAAAGTACTGAAAAGAAGAAAGGAACTAATGGGCAATATGGACAAGAGTTGGTCAGGTATGACCCAATTGTTATTCCATTACGGCGTCTTCCAAGCTACAATATTGAGCGCCATGTTCACGGCTAGAGCTGTTAATCATGATCAGGGCTGCCAGCTATACCGGACGCCCTTTCTGATTATGTCAACTATTATTGTGTGTTTGTATATGATCATTTTAGGTTTTCGCCTTTATTACTATTTTGAGTGTTTAGAAAAGTTAGCTGTCGAGTTAGGAGCTGCCCAACAACAGAGATCGAGATGGAGGGTTGTAGATGGCGGAGATATTTTTTACCTATTCCAGATATTAAGGCCAATATGTTACATAGTATATTCTGTTCTTGTTTTAGTATTAGTAGGATGTACCATTGCATTTTCGTTGAACGTTCCTTGTAAAAACTGAGATTTTGTTTAGATTAAATACATAGCTTTTCTGGTAAGTTTGATTTTCCTTAAATATCCTTCCATTGTTTGATTTGTTTCTAAATTGTGCACATAATAATTAAGAAGAATATATGTATGTAAAATATGGTATATATATTGGTTAAGACATGGTTGAAAATTCTAGGGTCTAAGAGAAAAAAAAAGTTATAGATTATATGAAAAAAACTTATATTATAGATTCACATAATATCTTTCTAATATATGTATCAATTTAGATATTTTTTATATTTCTTTATATTATTATGGAAGGATTAATAAAATAACATCAATGAGATTGGTTCCAATTGCTCGAAGTGTTTGCAAATTAATATTGAGTCTAGACTCGACAATCATATACAACCCAAGATTTGATATGTGATATTGTATGTCGAACTATATGAGATAGACGATGCGTATATTTGTAGACATATCAGTGGGATTGATGTTTCGGACTCAACCCCTATCAATTTTGTCCAGTGGATTTTTTTTTTTTTTTTTGTGTGACAATCAATGACAAGAACTGAGTAATTATGAATATATGTCTAAATCTATATTGTGATGAACATATGAATTTCTTGGAGAATTAAATTAATAAATAAATTATTTATTTATTAAACTTATAATTAATTAAGGAGACAAAGGCCAAGCCATTGTTCGAGTGCATATTAGTAGTGGTATCGCTGTGTACATAGATTAAAGAGAATATAGTATAATACATATAAAAATAATATAAAAAAAGGAATATAATAACATTTCATTGTTGACAAATGATTATTATCTACTTAAAACTTAAAAATTGCAATAAAGTAATTATAAAGTGTTATTACATACAAAAGAAACCAAACCCAAATCTTAATTATAAAATTAAATACAAATCTCAGTTATTATGGTTGAGGGGTAAAGTGTAATTCGAAATAAATAAGGGGGGGGGGGGGGCGAGCGTAATTTGTGGGGGAAAAAAGAAGTTCTGGGTGAGGGGTATATATAATGGTCAAAACCCAATTTTTCTTCAGTAAGTAAATTCAACTTAATTTTGTATTCACATATTTGATCAAAATGTTCCATCATGGCTATTGTGAAATCGATTTACTGCATTGCTGTAGTGTCTTAGAGATGCAATTTGTTAATTGTGTTGGACTTTAGTGCAATTTGTGTTAAAATGATAAAAGTGTCAGTAACTTAGAAAGTATGGCAAATACAAACAAAACTTAGTAAATGAAAATATAACAAAACTTTATTATAATGTATTGAACAAAAATCAAATAAAATACACACTAATGAAAACAAATGGAAAATGAGCAAGATTGATATTTGTTGCAAATTCTACTTTTTGTGCTTGACATTTCCAAACTGTAAAATGAGTAAAAATAACAAGTTAAATATTAAATTATTAAAAAAAATAATTTATGAAGTTTACAAATAAATAAGCAATTTACTCACCACATTTAGAGGTATAAATCACATCATACATTTTGAATGTTGCATAGGATATTATTGTTGACCTTGTCATGACCGTAAAAATTAGGGGTGGCAAAATGGATTTGGAACCACGATTTCAACAGTTTCAACTTAATTTGGATTGAGTTGGTTGCTAAGAAAATTTTATTTGGTTCTTAATTGGTTTCAACTTGAGTCAAACTAAATTTCAAATTAGACCCAAATTGTTTGTCAATAATTTAAATATTAATGAACAAAATGTAAGGTATTGAGTTGGGTTGATTTTATTTCCATTTTGGGTCGAATTTGATTCCACCTTAAAAGTTAAAACCATTCAAAAACTAAACTCATTTAATATCAAACCCATTGGAACCTACCCAAAACTAACCATACCCACCCAATTGCCACAATGATAGATAGATTAATGGAAGAGATTAGCTTGAAGCTGAAAATGATTGAAACCCGCCCAATTCCCGTTCTATTTATTTTAATTAACATCCAAGAGTCCTGAATTTCCGGGTACATGGTCAATACCCGAATTACATCTTACAAGGCCCGAGTATTCTTGATGATTGGGCCTCAATAGCCCTCATTGACAAGAATGGGCCTGGAAGTGGTGGGCCTTAAATACTCAACTTAATCCATACATTTCTCCAAACAAAAGAAAGATTTTATATTTTCAACATATCTACTGAAATTCTGCTAATAATGTCTTTACACAATATGAAATAATTGATTTGATATTTGATGTAAAAAACCATACCTATTGAAATTTCACCAAAATTTACAATTTTAATATCTAATTACGAAAAAAAATACCCGCACCCTTTTCCAGAGACTCTAATTACGAAAAATACCTCTAATTGAACATTATATAATTTCACATCAATAAAAGCAAACTAAAGTAATTTCACCCCTACCAAGGGTGTATCACTAACTCACAAAATTTCAGGGACCATCTCGTAATTACCAAATAAGCGAAGGGCGTGCATGCAAATACCCCAAAAGACAAAAGAAAAAAGAAAAAGATAAATTTTCAAAAATCAACATCTAACCATTTAGCATAGTACACACAAGTACTCGGTGAGATAACCCCATCAGGCCTACACAAACCAATCCTCGGACAAGCACCACAAGGAATCGAAGCAAATGCACCCATCCTCGGACCCTTTACAACCCCTAAAGCACTTTCAAATCTATAACAAACCGTCCCAATAGGGATCGAATGATAATCCCCCAACCCACTACTCTTCACCTCAATAACATCGTTATCCAAAACCATCGAGTTCAATATCTCATCAACTTGTTGTTTAGATATGTCGAAAGTCACAACTCGACTCTTCTTCAACTCATTGTGGACCCCATCTAAAGTAGCAACTTTTTGAGCCCGCATATATCTAGAGCAGAGCTGTTTAAGCACGTTGATGAGGTCTTTATCGAGGTTACCATCGATGTACCATTCACCCCCACTGATTTCCTTGGAGGGTTCAAATTCGACCGCCATGTAGTGTTTTTTGCCCTTGTTTTGAATGTTGACCACTTCTTTGATCAGTTTTTTGGACAGCAAAGACTTGAGAGATCTAGTTACGACGTGGTCAGCGAGTTTGGTCTCTTGTTTGATGTCTCGTGTCCAAATGCCTATATCCTTTTTACTTTTGATCACGTTGAGAATTGCACGATCACCGTCTACTAGGCCTGGAGGGTCTGTTTCGGGTCTTTTCCTCTTAAGGGCAGGATTTGAATTTGAACGACTCATTACTGTCAAGAAAAGGGATCTTAATTTCGTAATGTCTAGAAAAATGAAAAGTAATTGAAAAGGAATGTTATTTCTCAAGCACATCAATAAGGAAAAGTAATAATCTCAAACCTATAAAAGCCTTCAACCAGAATGATTTCCTAGTTTTCATCAAAACTCGTTGTTGCTCGTAAAGTTGCAAACCATTATCATCAACTAAATGTAACTAAATAGGGGGAAGAACCAAACTCGAGAAAATCATAAAATTTATCAAACCAGTGTACAAAAACGTCTCTCTACTTTGCAACCAGAAAGCATGTAGAAGGATGGAATCTCAAATTATGCTCAAAATTTCTTCACCAGTTTAAAACTAATCCCAATTGTTCATGGATCAGAAGAGGCTTTATGACAACAATTATGTTTTAATACATGAATAACTCAATAAAATTTGTAGTCTCAAAATATAATCGAAACAAAATACAATCTTTACTCATCAAATCAAAAAAAGGGCTCCAGTTAATATCATGCTCAGCAGCAAAGAATACGCTGAAAAACTCAAACAAGTGTTTCAAGTTGATATGACACACATGCAAGAGAGATCACACTTTCTACTCACATTATTACTACCTTATTAGAAGTAGGAGCCAACAGAATTGAAGCTTTTGACAGAACATCGACAAGCCAATATACAACAAAGCTTTTGACAGAACAACAACAAATATATATATATATATATATATATTGAATACGCAAATTAGAAAATTAATAGTCGTGATTGCGACAAATTGTTCGAAACCCTTGATAAGTTCAAATTAGTACCTAATTAATTAATGGATTATGTGAAACGGATTAAACCTGCGCGGTGATGTCCGCGACGGCGTTGGGGCGGAGAATGAGAAGGGAGGGGTGTGAAGGAGGGGTCTTAGAGGGGGTTTCTTTTTCTTTTATGGGTTATATTTGATGTTATAAGATCTAAAAATAGATTTTATTAATTAAATTGGGTTGGGATTTAAAAGTAATTAAGAGGATTTATTTATTTTATTTTGAGTTTTATAAATTATTTTCTTTAAATACAAAATCATATAAAATATTTTAAATGAGTTTCGCCAAACACTTTCTTAACATAAGATTTAACAATTTCAATGTGATTTCGGTATATGGGTATTTCAATCTCATAGGCCTAATTTGGAATCGATGGTCTACAACATTAGGGGCAATTTCGATAAATGCCCTTATTATTGTTTATGTCGTGAATATTATTTATTTTTCGTTATATGTTATATTTATATTCAAGAGCTTAATAAGGAGGGGTAAGTTAGGCCCCAATTGGATAGCCACCTCTACTCCCAAAAAAATATTTTAGAATAAAAAAACTACGAAAATTCAATTGTTTGGTATATTACGAAAAAATTCTTTAAAAAAATCTCACAAAATTTTAGATAATTTGAAGATTTTTTTGCAAAAAAGAGAGAAAAATTTACTCTTACTATTCATGATTTGACAGTTCACACAATCGATTTATAAGGTTTTTTCGGCTATTTTTCAACTCCAAAAATTAAATTAATCACATATTCTAATGTAAAATAATGCGACGTTTAAAATAAGATCCATTGTGGTTATTTTTTGACATCTAAATCGATGATTTTGACTAAAATGATTTATTATATACAACAATTTTTTCACAACAAAAATATATCACATCAACCATAATCATTATATATTTTTCTCTTAAAAAATTCTCCAAACAAAAATCTCAGATCATATTTGTTACTCCTAAAAATATTTTTTCCTTACTTTTATCATGAATTTTTTTTTTCGTAGACGAACGTATCATCCAATTGGCCCCTTAAATTTTCAAACAAAAAGCAATTAAACAGTACTGATTATTGACTTATTCTTAGTTCTTACAATGTGTTGAAGCCATTAAAATTTAAAGAAAAAGTTCAAGATTTATTAATGTGTAAATCTCTTTTCATGTACTTACAGAGATTGAATACCAAATAGCATATATATATATATATAGTGGTATTTTGTGTATTTTCCTTAAGTTGGAAGGTGCCTTTAACATTGGAGCAGACTTCATCTAATAGAACCCAAAAAATTATTTTAAAAACAAGGATTTAATACTTACGATAATGTAATATTGTAAAGTGGAATTAAAATCTTATACCAGTCAACTCAAGTTACATAGAATAAATTGAATACAAAGATAGACTAGACTCTAGACCAGCCTCAAAAATTTCCGAGTCTCCTCTGCAGCTGTTATAGTACACAAAAGCAGGGTTCTTATTTTTAACAGCTTCGAAATTCGAATACTCCAAATCCATATATAATTACAATCATCCGTTTGTATCTGTACTGTGGGCCATATGAATTCTAACAATTGACCCTCAGACTCGAAGAGGCATATGTACAAGTTATACATTTGGTCTGATATTCAACCATTGAACCAAACAAGAATCATCTATTTGTATAATCTGCATGCACAAGATGGCTTAGAAATATCACCTCTCATATCGTAACATGTACAGTTGATTATGACGTTTGTTTTTGATTACGGGTTTGGAGTTTAGAACGAAGAGCATCAAGACCTTCCTTTCTTGCAGGTGAATTAGCCACTGCTGCTGCTGCTGCTTGTTCCTTCAGAGCTTCCTTTTCCAGTTTCTTCTTTTCAGCATCAGCTTGCTGCTCGTTTTCATCGTGTGCCTTATTAAACATCTTAGTGAAGACCGCTAACGTTTGAGTTACTGCACATAAGAAACCAAAAGATCATCAAAATGATTACATGAACACTCCATCACTACTTTTACTGATGGGAATTTATGGTAATTTTTCAAACGTTGGGGTGTTTTTGTAATTAGGTCTCAAGCAGGGGTGTCCATGTAATATACCCAATTTATTTTGTGTAATGAAAATTTCAAACCAATCTTTTTATATCACTAGTTAGACCAACCAAAAAACGAGTGTTAAAAACTTAACCTTTGGGAGAATACAAATGTTTATTATCTCTGTTTAGGACATGAATGGAGATCAACGAAAGGGATTAGGAAGTAAAGGGGTGTTTTTGTAATTATGTCTCAAGCACGGGTGTCCATGTAATATACCCAATCCAAACTGATAAAAAAAATCGAACCTTGCTCAAAGGGGCATCTTGCTGGATCTTCACCAAAATACTGTGACAGTGAATCTGCATTTCTTCCCTGCAGTTTACATATGGTATGATGTTACATATGAGCTTCTGATCTTTGTTTAGCAAACAAATTAAGGAAAAACTTCTAAGTAGGCTGGTGAAAGAACAATCAAGCTCACCACTTCAGAGTACAGGGTGATAAGTGACCTGACTTCAGCCTCAGCCGTATTAAGGAAACTCTTCAAGACCTGAAAAGGTCAGTTCAGTGATTAATCACGACATTGCACATTAGTAATATTATTTAGTGTAAATCATATAGACAAAAAGAAAAACTCATTTTCATACTGTAATCAAAGGAAAAATAACTATCCATTCTCTAAAAGTCCATTGCCCCTCAAAGGAAAAACTCGAGGTTCAACAGGCATTTACTTTACAAAAGGCCATGAGAAAAGTATGGCAGTCGTGTATGTGACAACAGTCAGATTAAAGGAACCAAAATACTCTTATGGCAAGATAGTGGATTATAGATTTGTCAAATGGAAGGGTAGTTTAGGGGAAAGCCAAAATTATTCAACACCTACTAAAAAAGGAAATAGAAGAAGAGGAACAAATAATAACTGAGGAAAGCCAGAAAGGGTATCGATATTGTTTGGATGTATACGGGAAATTAATTTGTTTTCTTCTGCTCGGAAATTTCTTTCTAAGCTTCTAGTAATTATAGAAGATATAAGGCCCAGGTACTGAACCTCCACAACTTCAGCTGATTGGACGAATTAAAGCTCAATACATATATACCTTCCGGAAGCCCGAGGATACAGCACCATCATTCTCTGATGCAGTTAGTTCCTGCTCAACCTTCTCTAGGCCTTTGCTAACTGCTTGCATTTCTTCAGCTAGAGACTTTAGTTGTATCTGATGAAGCCAGAATTGAATGACGTAAGGAACAAATACTCTAAGGGTGTGTTTGGATCGAGTGATTTGAAATCCATGGATTTCAAATTCATCGACAAATCCATTTAAGTTCGTTTGGATGATGATGGATTTCAAATCCCTCGGCATTCATTTTAAGCTCTTTTCTCCACAACTACGGTAGATTTCAAATGACACCATTTTAGGTGTCATTTGAAATCCTTCATCCAAATCCAAATCCATCGATCCAAACACACCGTAATAATCTAAGCAATAACATATGCTTCTTCAACATTTTGAAGAAAGAATTATGATATATTTGACAAACCTTGGAAGCTGGTTCCAAATGTACAAGATCCTTGCTGAAATCTAGTAAATCTGGCATTTTCTCAGCAATAATCTAGTAGAAACAAATTGACAATATATCAACAGATAGCATCAGTAAAGAAAGTCAGAATTGATATTAAAAAAAAAATATGAAAGAAAAAACTGTATATTTGAGCTACTATAATGGCAACAACTTTACAGAGCCTACTGACAACTACAGCAGTAACAGCAATATAGAGACAGTAAAAAGTATACGTATGACTTACCTTACAAAGATAATGCATTAAGGTCATCTTGTTGTTTCTTGCACGAGTATCAGAAAGTTTAAGAAGACTATCTAACTTAAATCCTACCGCAGACCCTGCAATGCAAGTTGTCAGAGAGTCAAAAACACGTACAAAACCTTATCATCAAATGAAATCTTGATAACACAAGGAAGTTCATTCCTATTAACAAACACCTCGTGCAGTGCCCTGATTCAATGCATTTCCCAAAGTAAGAATTGTCTGCATAATTTGACGTAATTTCGCGGATTCCTTGACCTATAATAATTCAACAAACAATAAATATCTAGTTGACAGACAGCATCACAGGTGGATATATCAAATCCCAAAACAAAAAGACCTCTGTAGTAGCCTCATTGATTGTGCTCAGATTAAGTTTTAAGTCTTCCACCTGATGAATAAAGCTATTAAATAAACAGAATAATCAAAACAGATTTCACTGCAATGATGGTTAAATGAGCATCAAAACACATACCTGGCTACAGAAAGTAATTGTAAAAGCAAATACTCTTAATTTGGATTCCACGCGTGGGACTTTCATTAGTTCCAGGAAAAACTGAAATATTCAGTGGCACAACCATGGGTAAGAGAAATAACAGTATATTAGACCCCAATTAATTTAAGAAAAATTAAACAGACCTGTTCACACTTTCCAAGCATCTCCTTGTCTCCATTGTAATTCTGGAAAGTAAATAAAAGCCAAAAGGTGATGTGTGAGGACTTTATAAAGATGCTAAAGTGTTTGCAGATCAGACAAATACATGAAATGAAAAAAGCAATGAATCCTGTGACATTACTGGTAGTAGTTTAAGACTTTAAGTTAATCCCCATTTGTCTCCAGTATGTTTTTAAATCCCCATTATGTCTTTTTTGACTTTTGGTAGTAGTTTAAGTTAATTGTAAATAATTAGAGCCTTAAAAACACCTGATATAACATTTGTTCAGGCAAAATCCAATGAATGAAAGGAGGAAGTGCGACTAACAACAGAAAGTTGAGAGCTCTGAGTTTTAGGGAATGTAAATAACAAAAGTACTCACAAACCACACACTCTAACAGACATAGACAAAGACAAATACCTTAAGTGTCTCCATTTCTTCTTTAGTAGGACAGAATTTTATAAGATTCTCAACTTGATCGATGTCCAATGCAGAAGAGTCCAAAGCCAGGATGGCATTCTAAAATAAAAAATGAAACAGTGTCACGACATTGCATCAAAAATACTATATTATCTCATGAAAACAAACTTTAAGTGAATGTATCAAGGATATTTTACAGATTGCTACTTTGCAAATGTAAATATAAACTAATGTTTTACAGCATCACTATTGTTGGCATATGAGGTTTGCTTAAAAGAAATTTCCAATTATCAGCAGCTATTAGAATTTAGATAATATTAGTGAGAAGTGAAGACAGCATTACCATTACCATGTTAGATTAATCAAAACCAACCAAATGAAGAAATTTCACTTCTGTTATTAAGTGCATAGTAGAGCATATGAGAAGTTCTCCATAGAGGTCTAATGAACGGTTTGATAGCCATACAGACACAATTAGTTTCATCTATTGCTCCCATGAGCATCACTGTATGGGAAAAGGATTTGGGTCTTGCTTAGGTATCGAGTGCTTCACTTGAGAGAAGATTCAGATATTGTTCATGCCTTCTCTATTTCTTGTCCTGATTCTTCTGAGGACTTAAGAGCTATCAAAAAGCCCTTCTTCAGATAAGCAGTGACATAAGCCACTTTCACCTCATTCTATCTTTTCCACAGTCCACTCCACGGGTGATTTTTTAGGAAGATTCATGGGAAACAGTCAAGATGACAAAGCAAGTTTTCCTGGTACATTTATGACTCTAAGCAGGATGGGTTTTCCTGATCCAAATATTGATGTTAATCAGGTCATGATATTATAAGACTAGACTACTAACACTATCCAGAAAATATTTTACCTGAAATCAAAAGGGAAAATTTTAAAGATGCCCATTCTAATGGACAATTTGAGTAGGCAAGAAAATTGTCCCTATTATTCAGCAAGCAAAGTTTCATTCAAATAGTTCTTAGAAGTCATGGACATCAAACAGAAGCAACTTGGAGGACTTACAGCATTAATAATTAACTCACATAGAAAAACTAAAATATCTGAAATTTAAGAGTCATCTAAAAATGTAATATAAAGAACCGAGTCTCATAAAAAAAAGGATACTGCACAATGAGCATAAAGGAAGAAAGCATGTTTTTTTTTTTTTATGACAAGGGAACCCGCAGCCGCTACCGTTAGGTGCGCACTGGGTAAACCCCGCTCTTGTGCAATAGCCTGCAAACCACACAAGAGAGGTAAACCAGCCTAGGTTGCCCATAGCTGACAGGCTCACAAGGGAAGAAAGCATGTTCCTTTTATGAAATAGCGATTGAAATTTTACATTTACATCATATAAAAGTTAAATTATTTTTCCTCGCAGCAGCTGAAGGATGAATTCAAGAGAGCAATTGAAACACTACACTCTAAATTTGAGTCATTAGGGTAAAGATGAAGCTACTTACAATCATATCTGGCAACGGAATCTTAACTTTTGTGAGCATAATTTCGCAATTATATGCTCTACGCAAGTCAACCTGACATGGGGAAACACCACAATAGTACTGATAAGAAACTGATTTACAATAAAAAACACTTTAACCTTAAATCTCACAGATTTAAAACAAAAGAAAAAAATAAAACAAGAAAAACTTGAAATGCTTTACCTGATTAACAAAAATGTATATAATATATTGGTTAATATATTCAAGTTGGAAAAAGAAAATGCAACTTTGCTTTTCGCAGAAGTTTGACCTCATACACATATATATCTATTAGCATTATCCTTTTTGTTTCTATTGGGCCCTCATCATTTGAACAAAGCTAAATTCATCTAAATTTTGTAATTACATGAAGATATAATATGAACACACTGCATGATACAATGTTACAGTGATTGCTGCAGTGTAATATTATTATAATTGAAGCAGGTATAAGCACAAAGATATCATTAGATCTTCAGCTTGAAGTATTGAAGTTCTACAAGGCATTTGAAGTTCTACATGTCTTGTAACTCTTTTTGCCAAGTTAACAATGTCCTTCATCCAAGTTAATGCAGCACATATGCCAGTCAGTTTGGATGCTCATTCTGCCACTACTCTGGTCATGTTTATATGCACGGGTAAAATATTAAGTACTACACAACAAGATTCCACTTACTTAATTGAATGAAATAGACTACAGCAGCAAAAAGGGATTCCAATTGGTACTAACTCTCAGTAGTACCTTCCCCATAGTCATTATTTCTAATATGACACAAAGCTTGAATAACAAAAATTTTTTTGTCATGACATTTTCTTCCTTTTTACTCTGCAAATATCATGTTACCAGTGTGCAGTTTAGATAACCATGAAAAAGTAGAAACCAATGGTGACCTTACTCCAAGTTTAAAGAAGTAAAGATAGTGATATATGTTTACTACAAATACCAAAATACACATTATATATGTTAACTTACCAATTGCACTTTCTCTGGCTTGTTAATCTTAGAACCACGTTGACCCCCACCCTTATTAGCCCCATCTGAAGCAGATGCCACTGAGAAAAGACTCTCAAGCTCTGATATATCAATTTCAGGTGCCCTGCCAAAAGATAATGATTTTATATCAGAATTTCATATAACGTGAGGTATTATTTAACAACTTATATAAACATTTCATTTTATCAAATAATGCAACTGCAGAAAAAAGTCATGGAAAGTCGAATCTTTTGGAAGAAAACTGGAGCTTTGAGACAAATTCAAATTTACCAACCTTGACTGACTTTCCTGCTTCTGAGAATCAGCCCATAAACTCCCTTGCATGGCACGTGTGACTTTTACCCAATGTAAAGGTTTCAATGGAGTTTTTTTAGCAGGGGTTGAAGCAACAGTAGAGCCTCGCCCTCTTGCTGCTGCTCTTCCTCTTCCAAGGGATGGAGGTGGTGGAGCATTGGAGCTCTTTCCATCAGGAACTGCAGGTGGAGATGGTCCTGGACCACGACCTGAAGGTGGTGGGGGTGGACCTGGTGCTGATCCATGGCCAGGAGGTGGTGGAGGAGCTGGTGTTGATCCACGGCCCAGTGGTGGAGGAGCCGGTGTTAATCCACGTCCTAGAGGTGGTGGAGGAGGTGGTGCTGAACCACGACCTGGAGGAGGTGGAGGAGGCGGCGGTGCTGAACCACGATCTGGAGGTGGTGGAGGAGGAGGCGGTGCTGAACCACGAACTGGAGGCAGTGGTGGAGGCGGTGCTGAACCATGACCAGGAGGTGGTGGAGGAGGAGGTGGTGGTGCTGAACCACGATTTGGAGGTGGTGGAGGAGGAGGCGGTGCTGAACCACGACCTGGTGGTGGTGGTGGAGGAGGCGGTGCTGAACCACGACCTGGTGGTGGTGGAGGAGGCGGTGTTGAACCACTACCTGGTGGTGGTGGTGGTGGTGGTGGTATTGAAACACGACCTGGTGGTGGTGGTGGTGGTGGTGGTGGTGGAGGAGGTGGAGCTGGCACTGAAGTATGACATAGCGGTGGCATAGGTGGAGTAGAGGGTGTGAGCAATCTGTTACCATTGACAGATGGTGGCGGTGGTGGTGGTGGTGGTGGGGCAGAGGGAGGGGCTTTTGAAGAGACTTGAGTAGATGAAGCAGCAGGGCTGTTATTCTCGTTAGGTAATGGAGGAGGTGGTGGTATTGGAGGAATTCTTGAAGTATGGGGAGGAGGCAGAGGTGGCGGTGGTGGAGCCGCTCCTTTGGTAGAACTTCTTAAGGGAGGAGGTGGAGGAGGTGCCGGTGGAGGTACTTTACCAGAAATGATAGGAAGAGGAGGTGGCGGCAGAGGAGCTGGTGGTGATGGTTCGATATCCTCATCAATTGGAGAAGTATTGGATAAAATTTCTGTACTTGGAAGTTCCATGGTATTTGAAGGTTCGTATGAATTAACCTGTTTTTCAGTAGTAACTACAGAGACTTCATCTGAGGTAGAATCCAGGGAGGAATGATCATCTGGCAAATTAACTTCTGATACACTGGCTTTCTCCGGGTCCAAAAAATCAAGACTGTCGGCAACACTAGATGAATTATTTTCCTCCTCTGAATCAAGAGGTGAAGAATAACCACTCATTCTATTCCTCAACATTGATAAATCTTTGACATCATTCAACACAGACAATTGCTTAAGTAACCATAAAGTAGCATCGTCATTGTTATCAACCCAATCTACATCACTGAATAGTTCTTGCACCCTGGAGAAAGCTTCAATAGGCAGTCCACCTTTCTCCTCACCATTTAACACTGCAGTGTGAGCTTTGGGTGGAGAGCAGCTCTCAACATCTCCAAATAGCACCTGCCGTTATGACAAATTAAATTTTAGAAAAATGTATAAGAATAATAGTACAAATACATTGCTTATCAATCTTTTCTACTTAAAAGCATAAAAAGCTACCTCAGTCCGAAAGCCTTTAGGAAACTTCGCCTTTGAGTCCCAAAGAGTATCTAAATTCTCACAGTTGAGCATCAAAATGTTGGAGCGAATAAAAGCTGTATTGAACATTACACGAAACATCATAACTTCCCTATCTGGATCCAAGTCTAAATGAACACACTCCAACACCACATCTCCTTGCACCAAACATTGTATGTCAATCTTTATCACGTCACTGTCCTTCTGCAACAATATCACCAGCATTGCTCACAATAATATATGAAGTTTAGAAACTTGTTTGAAAAGGTACAAGAGGAGTTTGAGATTCTTACTTGGCGATAATGACGAACATGTCTGCCCTTCTTATGCATAGAATAAAGCATCTGGGTGGACAATCCATCCTTGCTAAGGAGATTTCTACCAAAAATACGGATAATAGGTCTGCACCCTTTCTGATTATCGAACTTCGGAATTGAACGGAGAATAATACAGTCTAATGAAAGAGGTCGCTCAGGTGGAGGCCACTCTGGTGAGATATTTCTTCTTGATATATATTGCAGGTATCGAAGCTGAGATGGAAACGAATTCAGCGGGGACAATAATTGCAACAGCCCTCTTGGACTTTCTCGATAAACCATCTCAAGAGTCTTTTTCTCACCACTATGCAACTTCCTGAAAACCAAGAAACTAGCTAATACAAACGCTAGGAGTGGCCAGCCGCCTCTTTCACAGTGCAGCAAAAGTACATTCTGGCAATTTCCAAGAGAAAGCCAACTCTCACTAATGCGAAGGAAATGGTGAATTAGAGATAGTGGCAATAAAGGGCATCCCTCGTACTGCCTAGGATAATCCATAACAGTGACATCATACTCACACAGTATTTCTGCAAACTGGCTCCTCTTCTCACCTTCCCGGAAATTAAAAGCAAGAAACGAGGATTCTGGGAACTCCTCATGTAATTCAGTAATAATTTCATGCAAGTAGAGCTGGTATATTTCCTCCGGCAGTACTTCAGTTGAGAAACATGAATCGAAAACTGCAGCATATAGCTTTGTTTAATAAATATGCATAAATGAACATCATATATTTTATAGAAAAATATATCTAAATCCAGTTTCAACAAAGTTTGGTGATTTGTGTTACCGTATACTCTATCAGAAAGTTCGAGCAAGCCATCTGGCGGCCTCTTTCCAAAGAATCTATTCACCCACGACATGTTGTCAAAACTCAATTGCAATCAATCTTAAGTCCACATTCAATATAATCTACACCTGTAAAAATAGAAAGAAAATTAAATTGAGCAACAATAACTTAAAGTTGATGTTACCTCAAATGTCACAGGATACTAGTACCATAGTCAACTAATCGATTTCATCAATCCTTCTAAACATATATTAGTTAAAAAAATAACAAAAAAAATGATGATACGGAGCTTCACACCAAAGACAATAAACTAATTGATTGTCAGTGCACAATGTCATTTTAGATTTAAGTAGACGATGTAAAGCTTCACATTTTTCAAAGTAAAAAACAAAAAACAAATAAATTATAGTCTATGCATATGAATTTGAATCGAATATAAAGAATGACAATTGAACTGAATAAAACGGATGGAATGTGACCTGACGAATACGAAATTGAGGTGAAAAGTGTGCGTTAAGCTCCGGCGTATGAAGGTCGGCTATGGCGTTTCAGTTCTCATTCAGATTTTGAACTCTCGGGGTTTCAAATTTCAATTGAATAGATAATTCATAATTGAGGGGAAATATTTTAAAATTGCGTAAAATTTGAAACTAGGTGTCGTGTTGTACATCGCGTTCAAACGCTTGTACCTAAACTCTTAATTATCTGTGTAGTGCTTGTTTGGAATTTAAAAAATATTTTACACGTCCGTATATATAAGTAACCTTTTATTACAAAAGGATGTAATTGTTATAGATCAAAATTAAATGAATTGGATCGTAATCATACTAAATACGAAGAAAGATTAGTCAATTATTGTATAATCGACTTCTAAATTGTAGCAATCATGTAATATTTAATTTAATTCGTATTCTACTCAACATATATGGAAACAAAATCGTAAACATTTTTTCCTGAATAAAATTTTTTATTTTAAATTTTTATTTTATCTTTTATTTTAAATATATAAATATTTGACATATTATGTAAAAAAAATTATAAATGTAATTCTTAATCAAAAAATGAACTTAATTTGGAAGAAATAAAGTGAAGAATGAACGTGCTTGATCTGAGAATTTGCAGTTACATTAATGGAAATGTAACCGTTGAATCTACCATTTCATTAATTACAAAATATGATCTATTTATACCCTTAGTCCCTGAACTAAGTACATATTTTTGTTGGATTCTTTATTTTTCTTTTGTCGGAATAGTCCTAATCACATGTCCCACTTAGTTATGATATGAAAGAGAATTCGTTATTTATCTTTTAATTATTTGTGCATATACTTGATTTATATTTTAATACGTAAATAATATCTATAATGAAGAAAAATATATAAAAATATGAGAGCGATTTTCAAAATCCATTAATTATTTTATATCACGGTGAATTTGAATCAAAGCTCGAAAAAGCAATATATCAATGCATTAACCCTAACCCAAACCCAAATTTTCTGAATCACATGTAAATATATATATGTGAATAATTACGACCGAGAAAGAAATAGTAAATAAAATACTAAAACATCCACCTCCACATCCTAATCAATAATACATATACATTTTTTATTGACATATTAATATAATACAAAAACACTACATACAAAAAATTTGCGTCGTGATTTTATTCTACATAACATAAAATGAGTTATTCCAAAATATCACATAACGAGCCTTAATTGTTTTAAATAAACATTTTTGTCAAAATCCAACGAAAAATTGGTAAAATATATGCTACATGGGAAACCAGGCTTTTAGTGTAGTATTTGTGGTTATACATCATATAATTATCGAGGAAGTCGAACTTAGTGACAATTGTTCAAGAGTGTAAGGGTATAAATGCAATTACCCAATTTAAAGAGACCTCATTTGCAATTATACCAAAAAAGAAACAGTCTCCCCTGTCACTCATCAAGATAAAATAAAGATGAGCAGAACAAAATACAGTCATTCAAAAAGGGGTCCATCAATCATCCATGAAAGACACCTTAAAACCCACAAGTACACACACTAAAACCAAAGATACATAAAGTTCCCATTTCCCAAACAGAGACTAAAAACTTTTCACAGCTATGGCTGCCCAACAACAAGAAAATCATCACCATTACGAGAAGCTATTATCCTCATATTTAGGACTCAGTTTCACATACTTCATTGGGTCTTTACCCAAAAACTCCATCTCATTACTCTCAACACTCCTGACCAAAAACAGAGCACTATGTTTGAAGCTAAACCAAGCGGAAGAACAGCTAAGCCACTTACAGTCACGTAGAAAAGAGGACTCGAAAGCGAACGCAAGGGTTGTAGAAATCTTCGCAAGCCACAGACACGCGTGGCAGCAGGAAGAGAAGAGGCTGTTTCAACAGATCGACCAGTCTAATGAGGAAATAGCCTATTTGAAGAGTAAAGTTGAGGACTTTGAGAGAGCTGAGGCTGAAATGAAGGCCAGTATTGAAGATTTGAAGAGGGAAATTGATTTAAGAGATGAAATGTTGAACTTTATGAGTAGAGGTGATAGTGAGATGGGTTTGAGATATGGGAAAACAGGGGATTTTGAAGGTGGATTTGATGAAATGGGGGCTGTTTATGGACAGAGTGATAATGGGTTTAGTTCTGATTACTTGAATGATGCTGCATCAAGATTATGGTCTGAAAAAGCTAACAATTTTCAGGTAAAAATCGATTTTTTTGTATCTATATTTGTTTGTTTGTGTTCATGTTGCTTTGAAGATTTGGCTACAAAGGGCTTTTTTTGTGTTCAATGATAAGTTCATTTGTGATTTATGTCATGTTATGAACTGATGGATCAAGATTATTGTGCAAAATATTTGTGTAAATTCAGTATTTTTACCCCTTTTACCTGTGTACATATTGTTCTAGCTCATATTCTTCCTTTGTTGTTTTATGTTTGAAATGAATAATGGTCCCTGGAACTTAGGTTCAGACAAGATAGCAGAAATGGCGGCCAAATTCAAATTGAAAAGCTTGCTTATTTTAAACTCTTTCCTAAATTACTGAAATTTGTTTTGAAGTGCTCAAAGTTTTAACCTCTTTCTGTGGTCCTTGTCCTAATCTTGTAAACTGTTTGTCCTCATTCAAATCTTTGTAGTTTAGATAATGGATTGATTTGAACCATAGAGTAATGATTTTCTGAAAAACCTGTTCGATTTTGGCTTGTGATGTTCCTTATACAGGATCTGCAGTATGAATCTCTTGAACCGATATACAATTTGAAGCATTTCGTCACTAGGTAAAACTAATGCTATCAATTTCCGTACTCTCCATAAATTTCGACTCTAAGCATATTGTAATAAAATGAATATCTTGTTCAGAAGGGAATCCCCTTGGAAGATGGATGGTGACTCAACCGGAGTTTCTTCTAAACTAAAAGTTCTCGAGCAAGAACTAGTGAACCTGGAAAGAGTTATTAATCCCGATTCATCCAAAACGCCATCACAAATGCGAAAGCAAGCGAAAAGGTATCAAGCGTTAGCACGAAAAATCGATGATCTCTGCACAAGAATGGTAATAATCCCACATTTATGGTAATAATTTTGCGCGAGAAAAATTAATGTTTTAACTAGTTCATTTTCTTACAGCAAGCTAGTGATCCCAATGAGCCCAATCTAAGTTCAGAGTTTCGAACACAGAGACAAACCGAGTTTTTGCTAGAGGCATTTCGACTGCAACAGCGTGCATCAGAAACTAATCAGAAACTAATGGCATTACAAACCGAGGCTGGTTCAAAGTGTTGTAAAGGAGACGAGCTTGAAGGGCAGGTTAAACTAGCCACGAAACGGTCAATGGGCTCGATAAAAAACAACTTTAAAGAAATACAGAGGAACTTAGAGATATGGCTGGCCAGAATTATAGGTGATCTCGAAGGGATTCTGGCCCGAGACGGTGGGGCTCGTGCAAGGGAATGTTATGTGTCTAGGTTCCCTTTTGTTCAAGAATAATGTTTCGGGTTTTTTTTTTTTTTTTTTTTTGTGAAATGACGATCCACGAAATGCATATTGTGCGTTTGAAAATGTTGGAAAATTTATTATTTTCTGACGTCTGAAATTGCGGACAGAATAGAATCGTCCCTGTAAAAAACGCTGATCACGTTTTTGCACCCGTTAAATTTGACTCTTGGTTGTCAACTGTAACCGCCACGGTATTTTGTAAACCCACGTTCCCCATTAGTGGGTTGTTATTATTATGGCCCACGTTTATATCAATTATGTAGTTTAATAATATAAGGGTAATTCTAATTGGTTAAGGATTAGAAAAGGTAAATTCCTAAAATACCCTGATGGTGGGTCTATATAAAGAAAACCCTAGGAATTGATCCTCTCTCAACCCATTACGATATTTCTATCCATCAAGAAAATCATTCAAGTCTAAAGGGGTCAAGAGAGAGAAATACAATTCCGGAGATAAATCGTTTCATCGTTTCCGCTACTACGAATCTTGTTATGGATCAAGGTATGTTTCTTCGATCTATGCTTACATGTGAAAATCATATTGTTGAAGATCTTGGCAATTACGATTTTATGCTTACATGTGGTATCAGAGCCTTGATTGAAAACATATGATTTTCCTTTAATCAATCGATTCAATTTTCGATTATTATTATGTGTGTATCGATTGAATATTATTCATGAACAATTTTTTTTTATAATTATGATTTCGAATTAATCGATTCGATTTTCGAATATTATTATGTGAATATCGATTAAATATTATTCATGAATGTTTTATTTTATGATCATGTTTTTGAATTAAATTTAATTGCATGACTTTGCATGATTAAGTAATATATAAAGATGATATAATTCATGCTGAAATTTTCAGATTATGGTGATTGTATGAGTTAATGGTTTTCGTTATCTGTTGCATGATTAGATATATATATATATATATATATTATATGTATATATGTTTATGTATGGGTTTATGTATGGATTTATGTGATGGCAGTGAGATGTGAATTCTTAGTATGTTTTACAACTTGCACACAAAATAGAGTTTTATCAAGTGAAACCCTAATTATGATCTACTTGTGTTTTACTAATCGAAAGCAAGAAATTTGATTATGTTATATGAATTGAATAAATTTCTTGATTCGACTTATGTGATGCTTATCAAGTGAATGTCTTCATGATATTCAATAAAGTTCATGGTTATAAAATATTATTGGATCGCCCAAAGGTTGATTACTCGTTTTATAATTCATGAACATTATCGTGGTGAATTGATGTGATCGGTTAGATATTTTAGTATATCCAAAGATTGCGAATATATCTAATTTGTGAATGTTAATTACCAATTATGTGAAACTATTTGAGCATCAATTATGTTATGTTTAAGTTACCGAACATTGTTGTTTCACCCAAAGGTGAATTACAATTACGTTTGATTATTGTATGTTGTTGTTTCACCCAAAGGTGATCTACAATATACATTCATGTTTATAAATTTGTATTAAAGATTAATTTTATTATGTTGTTTCACCCAAAGGTGAACTACAATTACGCTTGATTATCGTATGTTGTCGTTTCACCCAAAGGTGTTCTACAATATACGCTCATGTACAATTATGTTTCTGAATCTGTAATACAGATTAAGTTTATTACTCGAAGCATTAAAGTGTAAGCATATATTATGTTTTGCAGCATCTGCCCCCGTTTCTCTTCATTCTCAAGCTGAGTCTGTTATTAAGTTTAATGGGCTTAATTTCTCTGAATGGTGTGAACAAGTTCAGTTTCACCTCGGTGTTCTGGATCTTGATTTAGCACTCTTAAGTGAGAAACCCGCTGCTCTTACTGATTCTAGCAGCACTGAGGATCGATCTTTTCATAAAGCTTGAGAAAGATCCAACAGACTGAGCCTTATGTTCATGCGAATGACTGTAGCAAACAACATCAAGTCCATAATTAAGAAAACTGAAAGTGCTAAGGAATTTATGAAGTATGTGGAAGAAAGCTCCCAGTCTGAGTCGGCTGATAAGTCGCTTGCTGGGACACTGATGGGTACGTTAACCACCATGAAGTTCGATGGTTCTCGTACCATGCATGAGCATATCGTTGAAATGACGAATATTGCAGCAAGACTGAAGAAGGAACTAAGCAGTGATACGTGCCGATTATGTAAAAAGACCGGTCACTATCAGAAAGATTGCTTGAAACGTAAGGCATTGTTCGAAAAGCAAGGTAAGCCTAGTGCTTTAGTATGTTTCGAATCAAATTTAGCTGAAGTTCCTTATAATACTTGGTGGATTGATTCTGGTTGTACCACTCATGTTTCAAATACGATGCAAGGATTTCTTACGACCCAAACCATAAGCCAAAACGAAAAATTTATTTTCATGGGGAATCGAGTCAAAGCCCCAGTTAAAGCCATTGGGACTTACCGTTTAACTTTAGATACTGGGCATCATTTAGATCTTTTTCAAACTTTTTATGTTCCTTCTGTTTCTCGCAACTTAATTTCGTTGTCGAAACTCGATTCAGCTGGATACTCTTTTAAATTTGGTAACGGATGTTTTAGTTTGTTCAAACAAAATTTTTTTATCGGTTCTGGTTTTCTTTGTGATGGTTTATACAAACTAAAACTTGATCCCCTTTTCGCTGAGACTCTTTTGACCTTGCATCATAATGTTGGAACTAAACGTGGATTATGTAATGAATCGTCGGCTTACTTGTGGCATAAACGTTTGGGTCATATATCCAAAGAAAGAATCGAGAGATTGGTAAAGAATGAAATCCTTCCCAATTTAGATTTTACTGATCTCGGAGTTTGTGTTGAGTGCATTAAGGGTAAGCACACAAAACACACACTTAAGAAAACAGCCACAAGAAGCTCACAACTCCTTGAAATAATACACACCGATATTTGTGGGCCTTTTGATATTCCATCTTTTGGTGGAGAAAAGTATTTTATCACCTTTATTGATGATTTTTCACGTTATGGATATGTCTATTTGTTGCATGATAAATCTCAATCGGTACATACCTTAGAGATATTTATCAATGAAGTTGAAAGACAATTAGACAAAAAGGTGAAAATTGTTAGATCTGATAGAGGTGGTGAATATTATGGTAGATATGATGAAAGTGGACAGTGCCCTGGTCCATTTGCTAAATTTCTAGAAAGTCGTGGTATTTGTGCTCAATACACAATGCCAGGAACACCGCAACAAAATGGTGTTGCAGAAAGGCGTAACCGTACTTTGATGGAAATGGTTAGGAGTATGTTAAGTTATTCATCTTTACCCAAATCATTGTGGATGCATGCTTTAAAGACCGCTGTATATTTATTAAACAGGGTTCCTAGTAAGGCAGTTCCTAAGACACCTTTTGAACTGTGGACGGGAAGAAAACCCAGTTTAAGGCACCTGCATGTTTGGGGTTGCCCAGCGGAAGTAAGAATATATAATCCACATGAAAAGAAACTGGACTCAAGAACAATCAGTGGTTTCTTCATTGGTTATCCAGAAAAATCTAAAGGGTATAGATTTTATTGTCCTAATCATAGTACGAGAATTGTTGAAACTGGAAATGCTAGGTTCATTGAGAATGGTGAAGTTAGTGGGAGTTTAGAGACACAAAAAGTGGAAATTCAAGAAGTTAGAGTGCAAATTCCTTTGCATTTGCCTTCTTCTCAAGTTGTTGTTCCTGTACATGTTGATCATGCTAATGATTTGCAAGAACAACAAATTAACGACCAAACACCACATAATGAAGTTATTATCAATGAACCAATGATAGATCAACCACAAGAAATTGAATTAAGAAGGTCTGTAAGACAACGGAGACCTGCAATTTCTGGTGATTATGTGGTCTATCTACAAGAGTCGGAATCCGACTTAGGAATCGATAATGAACCAGTTTCGTTTTCACAAGCCATAGAAAGTGAGAGTTCCGTTAAATGGTTAGATGCCATGAAAGAAGAGCTAAAATCAATGGATTATAATGGAGTCTGGGACCTTGTTGAATTGCCTGAAGGTTGTAAAAGAGTTGGTTGTAAGTGGGTCTTCAAGACCAAACGCGACTCAAATGGCAATATCGAACGACACAAGGCTAGACTCGTTGCCAAAGGTTTTACTCAGAAAGACGGTATCGACTACAAAGAGACCTTTTCACCTGTCTCTAAAAAGGACTCTTTAAGGATTATTATGGCAATGGTTGCTCATTATGATTTAGAGCTCCATCAGATGGATGTGAAAACTGCTTTTCTGAATGGGAATTTAGATGAGGAAGTTTTTATGGATCAACCTGAAGGTTTTGTGGTTGATGGAAAAGAACATATGGTGTGTAAACTTAAGAAGTCAATATACGGGCTTAAACAAGCTTCCAGACAATGGTATCTTAAGTTCAATGATACCATTACATCTTTTGGATTTAATGAAAACATCGTTGACCGATGTATATATCTGAAGATCAGTGGGAGTAAGTTTATAATTTTGATTTTGTATGTTGACGACATCTTGCTAGCTACTAATGATCTTGGTTTATTACGTCAAACTAAGGAATTTCTCTCTAAGAACTTTGAGATGAAGGATATGGGTGAGGCATCCTATGTGATAGGAATAGAAATATTTCGTGATAGGTCACAAGGATTGTTGGGATTGTCTCAGAAAGCATATATTACTAAAGTTCTAGAGAGGTTTAAAATAAACACATGCTCTAAAAGTGTCGTTCCAATTCAGAAGGGAGATAAATTTAGTCTCAATCAATGTCCAAAGAATGAATTGGAACGTAATCAGATGGAACAAATTCCTTATGCATCCATTGTTGGAAGCTTGATGTATGCACAGACCTGTACCAGACCAGACATCAGTTTTGCTGTCGGAATGTTGGGTAGGTATCAAAGTAATCCGGGAATAGATCACTGGAAAGCTGCAAAGAAAGTTTTGAGGTATCTGCAAGGAACGAAAGACCATATGCTTACTTATAGAAGATCTGATCACCTCGAGGTGATTGGGTATTCAGATTCAGACTTTGCCGGATGTGTGGACTCAAGAAAATCCACATTCGGCTATTTGTTCCTCTTGGCTGGAGGAGCAATTTCATGGAAAAGTGCGAAGCAGACTGTCATTGCTGCATCCACTATGGAAGCTGAGTTTGTAGCATGCTTCGAGGCTACAGTTCATGGTTTATGGCTGCGGAACTTTATTTCGGGACTTGGAATAGTTGACACTATTGCCAAGCCGCTGAAAATTTATTGTGATAACTCCGCAGCAGTCTTCTTTTCTAAAAACGACAAGTATTCGAAAGGTGCTAAACATATGGAATTGAAATACTTTGCCGTTAAAGAAGAAGTTCAGAAACAAAGAGTGTCAATCGAACACATTAGCACAAATCTTATGGTTGCAGATCAGTTGACAAAAGGATTGCCCCCTAAGACATTTACTGAACATGTCGAAAGAATGGGGATTATTGAATGTCATCGTTAAAGTTGTTTATGTTTTATGTTATCATGTGATTGACACTCTGAGCTCATTTATTTTGTTTCTGTTATGGATATATGGATCTTGTTTCTTATGATTAGTATATACATTAATGCATTATGTGAAACAAGATATTGTCTCTGACAAAGACATTATGTTGGATCGTTATTGAATACCTTATTACGTGTCATGTTGAGTATGAGACTAGTATTGTGATACATAGAAGGGACTATGTCGACAAATTGATGTACAACCGCTATGATCCTTATTGGTTGTCATGCTTAATAGTGATTTTATGTTTTAACCAATATAATGATGAGTTACCCTATACTATGCCCAATTACGGTTATTATTAAACTTTATGATATATAATGGCACATGGGCCAAGTGGGAGAATGTAAACCCACGTTCCCCATTAGTGGGTTGTTATTATTATGGCCCACGTTTATATCAATTATGTAGTTTAATAATATAAGGGTAATTCTAATTGGTTAAGGATTAGAAAAGGTAAATTCCTAAAATACCCTGATGGTGGGTCTATATAAAGAAAACCCTAGGAATTGATCCTCTCTCAACCCATTACGATATTTCTATCCATCAAGAAAATCATTCAAGTCTAAAGGGGTCAAGAGAGAGAAATACAATTCCGGAGATAAATCGTTTCATCGTTTCCGCTACTACGAATCTTGTTATGGATCAAGGTATGTTTCTTCGATCTATGCTTACATGTGAAAATCATATTGTTGAAGATCTTGGCAATTACGATTTTATGCTTACATATTTATGTTTTAATAAAACGCTTCGGCAGTTACAGTGACAACATTATGTCAGAATTTAATCGTATTCAACTATGTCTTTAATTGTGTACCTATATATAAGGCCCCTTATAGAATGTAATCAATGTACCGAAACATAGAAGACGTTCTATGTTTCTTTCTTCCTCTTTCGAGAGCGTTTTGTGCGATCAAGTTCGTCGGGTTTATACCAGAAATGGTTCTGTTATAGAACTGTGTATCTTGAGACGCTTGTTGTAATGACCCGTACCACTTAGGCGGGGCGATTCAGCGTTAAGGATAGTGTGTTGTCACAGGCCTCGATATATTCCATTTCCATTTGGATTTTCTATTTTGAATTTTATTCGAAAAGTGCAAATTTACCAATAGAAAACCGTCGTTTCAAACATATAAATATACGTGATGTTTCTAGATGTACGAAGAATCAATTCAAAACCATGTTGTCCCCGGAGATATAGATAATGTTGTTACAAACAAATACTGTCCGGTAGTTCATGGATTTCCCTGTCATAGATACAAAACAACAGTCCAATCAAACTTAAGCTCGACCTTTTCGGTTGTAATAAATATAAACGAAAAGCTTCTTAAAAAGAAACATTGATTGGTACAAAATATTCTATTTTGCAATATTGGGCCATAACATTAATTGGTCTACAGAGCCCAAACGTGAAAGATTTTAGACCTACCAAAGTTAAAAATCTAACCAATTTGGTTAGACCGTAAATGAGTATTAATCGAGCTGAATAACGATAGTTTGATTTTAGTTGATTTTGTTATTGACTTTTAAAAACTATTCATGAGTTAAATGGCGCTCAAATAGAGTGGGGTTCATTTCGACCTCGAGTATGCTGACTTTTTTATGGTAAAATAAATTCTAACGTTGAATTTTAAATTTTGAGAAACTAAAAATGACGAGCAGTCTTTTTTTATTTCATATTCCCTTATAAATTATGAAAAATTATTTGAATATAAGCTCTGAGATCAATATAAATTCATATTATATTATAAATTTGTCCATGAGTTTTGAAAGCATGCCAATCCATGAAGTTGCGGAAAGTAATACTAAGTTTCAATATTATCGGCAAAGAGATGCTCATAAACACTTTCCATATGGCTTCTTTAGACTTTATTGCTTTTCCTCCAATTCAACATTTTCAAAGTCATTATTAAAATATTAAAACTCTACTTTATTTATTAACATAATTATAATAATAATAATAATAATAATAATCTTAGAAACCATTTTTTTCCACTTGAGTTTATAATATATACACAAACATATTAATAACTCACTAAATAAATTAATAAATATATATCGGTATTGGTTACATAAGTGATGAATAATTTATTATCAATATTATGTACACGTCCATTAAAAATTACTAGGAATCTACTAGCCAACAAAAAAAATTAAAAACACACGAACACCAAGACTTATAATTTAATGCAAGACCTCACACTATTAAAGTCTAATTCTGTCGATTGTGTTTATTATAATATACTTAGTTCCATAAATATTATACTTTCATGGTAGAATTTATTTTATAAAATTAGATATAAAAAAAAAACACGAAAATCACATTCACGGGTGCTTTTTTTTTTTTTTTTCTTTTTTATTCATTACAAAATTTAAACCATTTTGCAATGATACAAAATTATGACTAATGTGCCAATTGTTATAGTCATAATTCTTCTCTATTCCTTTTCTTTTTGTTAGTTGGCTATAATTGAGTTTAATAAACGCATGCTCACCTTTGTAATATTTTTTTGGTGTCATTTTCTCCTTTACTTTTGGGGTGTAGATTTTTACAAACTTTTATTACATTCCCACCAACCCTAGGGGAGACTTTTATTTAGATGGTTGGGGTGGCTATTTATAGTTAAGCTCACACGGCTTGAGATTGTCGATTTTCTGGTACTCAGTGGATTTTGAAAGTCCTAAAAAACGACCCGATATTGGGGGAGGCACACATTTCATGTCCAATTAGAGACGTTTTTCTTCAGCAAAATTGAGAAAACGCTAATTGGACATCACGCTTCTATATATATCTTAACTAATTGAGTATTAAAAAAAAAGGTTTTATTTAATATCATAAACAAAATTAGCAGAGATAAAATAAAATAAATAAATTGCATAAATAATCTTATTTTGTCTAGTTTTGCGCTCTGAATCTTATTTTGTATTTTATTGCATGGAAGTACGCGGAATGTACTCGCATCCCATATTTTATTAATTTTCTTTTTATAGTTACAATTGTTTATTAAAAATACATTTAAAATTATGTATTATTAAATATACTCACATGATGTGACAATTTCCTATTAAAAAGAAAAGAATACATATCACTAATTTGTCAATTTATGACCATATCTCTAGTTATAGTAAAAAGGAAACACATTAATAACTGTTTCCAAAATACAAACACATTAATTTGCTATCAATATGAGCTCCATAAATCTTTTCACAAGAATTTCTACAAAATCACAAAACTAACCATCATATGACCATCTTTATTAGAGAATTGATTATATTAAACCGAATATACAATACTCTTTAGAAAAATATTATATATTACTATTTTTTTTTTTTTGGCTATTTTATCACCAATTTTAAATATGGTAAACATAATCATGAAAACACATTAAAAACCATCTATTGCGTTCATATTAAATCAAAATTAAAATAAGATCACTCTAATTCTCAAACTATAGATGAAATGTGTAGAATAAATTCTAAATATAGTCAATTCACTTTAATTTTAACAAACTATGATACAATTTATCATAAATAAATTAATATAAAATAGTCAACACTGTAACCCTATCTCCCCAATGGTCAAATAATATCTTCTATATAATTAATTATTCATTTCCATGTCCCCCTATCTTCTCTCTCTAGATCTCTTTTGACATAATAAAAATAAAAATAAAATAGAATTATTATTATTATTTTGTATAAATATCGGAATATGTTATCTTGAATCCCAATATTCTCTTCCATCTTCTTCTCTCTCTAAAACCCCATAACTTGAGAATCAATTCAAATTTCAAAGCACCGCACCAATGGTGCCAACCGGAGAGAAAAGAAACGTTAACAGCGCTCCAGTGTTAGAGAAACACGCTTCTATAGATATCGTAACTGCACGAAAAGCATCTGATAATCAACCTGCTGATGGTGATGGAACAGTTAAATCACCAGTTTCTGATACTAAAACACAGAGCTCTCAACACCAGGTAAAATAAAAAAAAATCTATTTTATTTTTTATTTTTTTTGTGATTCTAATTTTATTCTCTATGATATTGTTTTCAATATTTTCCACTTTCTATGTTTATACTTTGTGTGTGTGTGTTTATTAGTGGACATGTCCATATTAGAGTATATTAAATTTGATGTGACATAATTTTAACTCGATATATACATATAACTGTATTACATTTCATTTAAAAAACATGTTAAAAATTTGCTCTAAATGTGTGATTTATATACGCAATATGTGGCTCATTTACGGCCTCAAATCACCAGTTCACTTAGTTGTCGTCTAGATATGCCTATATTTATTGACCCTTTTTTTGATTTATTCTTAATACTTTCTATCGATATTAGACGAATATTATTATATTTATAATATCATTGATTTAATTAAAATATAAACATATAGAAGATTGATGCATTTTTGTCCAATCTATATAATTTATAATCCTGTGTGCGCATGGAGGGGATTTGATAGCAACCTATAGTCCCACCGGAAATATTTTTGAGTCCCACATTTTGGACAACGCATGCAAAATGAATATATATATATATATATATCCAGTAATATGTGGGTATTAAATATAAAAAATATATTTAAATTTTATTTTGATTTTATAAATAATTTGTGCTTGTGAAACCTACACTTGAAAAGAACTGAAATGAGTGTGTTTAATTTACCTTTCTCTGATAATGATTATTAGAAGCTTTCACTATTTCAACTTGTGGGCGTTGGTTACTTTTTAATGATTTTATTGATTTTCATGATTGTGCTTCCAACATATACAAAATTGTTTTATTTGATAATTTCCATTTTATAATCATCTTAATTGTAAAATAATTCATACAATATATAATATAATTTAACATGACACTTGTTATACGTCTAATGACTACTCTTATGTAGAATAATAGATAATAATGCTCTATAATACTTTAGTGTTATATTAATAAATAATCGACAAATATCAGTAAACACTATTGATATAACTCGTAAAATGCTTACGGGCCAGATCAAGCCGAGGCTCGAATAAGACCTAAGGAGGGTCGTAGAATGGATATAGACTGCACTCAGATGTACTGAGCTACCTACGTACCTTTCTGTTAGGATCAAGTCTAAACGTAGTTCAAAGTTATGATTAAGGTCATATACGAGGTTCTTAACTCGGTTTATAGAATAGTGGGAACGTACTGTCAGATCGTACTAGGTACTCTCGAGGTACTGTTCAGTGAATCCAAAGTCCTTTTTCTAATATTAAATGGCACTATTTATAGGCACAGTACCCAATGTACGGACGACTGCGGGATTGACGGGATGATTTACACGTGTCCCCATAACGTACGTACCAGATTATCCGGGTTAGGGCTACATTGGGTTTGACCCGGTAAAAACACGCGGGTTAGGTTGTGTAATGCAAATAAGCACAATTAGGTTAGTGACCTTTAGGTAAATAAGCCTTAATATCTGTATTAGGGTCGTATGGTCCCGTACGAGGTATCGAGATATGTAGTCGTATACGAGGTTGTGCTGCATCGTTGATCGTCTACGAGGTTATGCTATATCATTAATAGATAATAATGCTCTATAATACTTTAGTGTTATATTAATAAATAATCGACAAATATCAGTAAACACTATATATATGTTGTTCATCGATAGAATATGATAATATAAACCCAAAATATTATAAAAAAATTAAAAAGAGAAAAAAATACCTATGAGAGCTTAGACCACGTGGACATGGAGAGTGATTATAGTAAGTTGATGTTCTATCACGCTTGTGGGCCATTCATTGTTTCGTGGGCTTACCCTTATTTTGGGCTTTATCCATTATTACATTAAATGATACTTGTAACTAATGGGGCCCAATAAGAGTAAGCGTGTTGTGTGGGGTCATTATGTTACACTTTTATTACACATTTCTTTTTGCTTTTTTCGTGTGTGTTTTTGCCAATAGGCAAACAATTTCTATATGATTGGTTCCTAAAATAGAAGGGCAATGGCTAATAAAATATTATGTAAAGTTTTGTTACTTTGAAATTAACAATTTGTATATAATGAATATTAAAATGAATTCTAATTTAGATCGATAATCTCGATTGTTCTAAAAATTAGATTTCGAAAACTTTTAAGAATGTTTGTGACTTTTGTTGTAGGGCTGAAATGTCTAAATGAGTGTTGCCAAAATGATTATTTAAAAGTCAATAATCTTTATAATGATTCATAAAAATGACTTTTTAATTTTTTTATACTTGATATCACCACCCCCACTTTGAGCGTGCATGTATTTATTATGCCTTATTCCTACAAAGCAATCTCTTAGTCATCATTGAGTTGTATGTGGAGGTGGATATTCAGTTGAGTAAGCTAGAATTGAACCTTTTTATTGAGCCGAGCTCGATATTAAGTTTAGTGAACATTATTAATGGAATTAGTTTTTTAGTAATCAAATTATCAGAAATCTTATTCTCATTTTAAATTTCATTTCGTGTCAAACAAACGGAACTTAAGTGATTAATAAATAAATGAATAAGATGAGTTTCTACAAATTAATTATTATATAATTAACTACGATAAAATCAGTCGATCATGGCCAACAATCAACATTTAACTCGTCAATTATATCGAAACGTGATTTTGGATTTTGTAACAAAAATAAACACTTAAAAGCATCCATCCAAAATTTTGTTATAATTTGAAAATAGGTCCTAATGTTTCATAGACTAAAAAAAATCCCAACCAAATAAGCTCGGTCGAAAATAGCTCGATCCATAATCCATCACATTTGCGGGCTTCTTGCGTGAATCTCGGCCCATGTACAGCGGGCTAAAGGCCCATAATTTAGTTTGAATCATTCAACTCTTGTCGTTTTGATGTGATGAAAAAATGATTCCAATTGCTCTTGATTTGTCGGCATAAAATCATGGGTCCTGATGCCTGAAATTTGCCACGTTTTAATAATAAATTCTCACGTGTGTTATACATACTAAATTCCCACTAAATTTGCATTTCACACATCATAGATTCTCCTTCTTCTCCATAAAGTTTCAGTCTGATCGTGTGCGATTGCCCAGAACAAAGCTCTCATATGTATGTTTCAAGGTCTCTAACTCAATCTCGAGTATTCTTAAGTATATGTTTGCTTTTTAATTGATTTTCAGATCTCAAGTGCTGGTTTAGTTTGCTAAAGAATTCTTCTTGTTTTCAATTCAATTTAATTTATACTGATGAGCCCATTTCGAAACTGGATCAAAGATTGCTTTTTGTAATTAATTATTATTTCCATCTCTTTCAAATGTCCTGTCTTTTTTCTGGATATATATGTTTGCTTTCTGATTGCCCTTCTGTCACTTAATTCTTACATTTACTAACATTTCTGGTTGTATAGTACATAATCTAACATATATTACATTGATAATTGAACAACAAAAACAGAAATTGACAGGAAATAGGCAAACATCTATAGCAATGGGTGAACTCAATGGTGCTGAGTACATAGGAATCAATGAAGCCCCATCTCCTAGACCAACCCATGGTAAAAAAGTCTCACTTTTACCCCTCATTTTCCTCATATTTTACGAGGTTTCGGGTGGACCTTTCGGTGTTGAGGACAGTGTTAGAGCTGCAGGTCCTCTGTTTGCTCTTGCTGGCTTCTTAATTTTCCCAATCATATGGAGTATCCCAGAGGCCTTAATAACTGCAGAAATGGGCACAATGTTCCCCGAAAACGGTGGCTATGTAGTTTGGGTTACATCAGCTTTAGGGCCATTTTGGGGATTTCAACAAGGATGGATGAAATGGCTAAGTGGGGTCATAGACAATGCTCTTTACCCTGTTTTGTTTCTAGATTACCTAAAATCGGGTATACCCGCTTTAGCTGGTGGGCTCCCTCGTGTCCTAGCGGTTATAGGCTTAACGATTGTCCTAACGTACATGAACTATAGAGGTTTAACCATTGTGGGATGGGTAGCTGTCCTTCTCGGGATTTTCTCGATCCTTCCTTTCGTCGTAATGGGATTCATTTCGATCCCGAAACTAGAGCCTAGCAGATGGTTAGTCTCGGATATTCATACCGTCGATTGGAATTTGTACCTCAACACTCTTTTTTGGAACTTGAACTATTGGGACTCGATAAGTACACTAGCCGGAGAAGTCGAAAACCCCAAAAGAACCCTACCAAAAGCTCTGTTTTACGCAGTGATCCTTGTCGTTCTCGGGTATTTCTTTCCTCTATTGGCCGGGACAGGGGCTATACCCCTTAACCAAGCGTTATGGACCGATGGGTATTTCTCGGATGTGGCCAAAATCCTCGGTGGGGTGTGGTTAAGGTGGTGGGTCCAAGGGGCTGCAGCCATGTCGAATATGGGCATGTTTGTGGCCGAAATGAGTAGCGATTCGTTTCAACTTCTCGGTATGGCTGAACGAGGCATGCTGCCCGAGTTTTTTGCCCGAAGGTCTCGTTATGGGACCCCACTTGTGGGTATACTATTTTCAGCATCGGGCGTTTTATTGCTCTCGTGGTTGAGTTTTCAAGAGATTGTTGCTGCAGAAAACTTCTTGTATTGCTTTGGCATGATGTTGGAGTTTATAGCCTTTGTGAGGCTTAGGATTATAGCCCCTTCTGTGCCTAGGCCTTATAAGATACCGGTGGGGACTTTTGGTGCCGTTTTGATGTGTGTACCTCCGACTATATTGATATGCGTTGTATTGGCGTTTTCGACTCTGAAAGTGATGATTGTTAGTCTTGTTGCGGTTTTGTTGGGGCTTATATTGCAACCGTGTATTAAGTATAGTGAGAAGAAGAAATGGCTTAGGTTTTCTGAGAGTTCTGATTTGCCGGATATTCATGCTGCTAGCCGTGAGAATGAGGCTTTGGTTCGATGAATAATAATGGGTTAGTGTCGTTTGGTTTGTCGTTTGGAAGGTGTTTGATGATAGAAATGTTACGTAATTGTCTAGTTTGTGAGCTTCTTATCATGCCCAGAACCAGGAGTAGCTTTTACAGTGTTCAGGGCGAAAATGGACTGATGGTAACACTACTACACTTGGTTATGTAGTTCTTTTAGGTGTAACTTGAACTATATTTGGTTGAAAATTATTAATTTATGAAAAGTCTTGCATATTTGAGTGAGTTTAAATAGAAGCTGAAAATTTTTAGAATTCTCAGCATTTAGATTTGCTGATTATTGTTGCCAGAAGCTGAATGATGCCACAGCCTTGCTTGTACATTGATTAATGAAATCCACTTGCCATGTGTATGTGATGAAATGATGTATGAGTTACTTTATACAAATGTTGTGTTGGATTAAACCCATAGAACCCTAAAAATCACTGCAAATAACACAAATCACAAACAAGTTTAAGTAAAATGGACACGATTTAAGTATACGAAAATGAATGGCTTAAAAAATTCCGAAATCCAGATTAATAATCTAATAATTAACCGAAATTAGCCATAACAAGCTCAACACAAGTACATCATAACGATGAATGCTGATACTGGCCACCGCTCTACACTACTATCCATAACAATCTCAAACAAGTTCACTTTCTTCTACCCCCATGCGAAATAAAGAAAATTTAAGTACAATATTTTTTTTCCAATACACGATAAGAATCCACAAGGGATCAAAATGCGCAAACATAATAACGCAATCATTTCAATTGAGTCAACATAATACTATGGCCAGGGTATATTTATGGAACAAAAACACTTGCCACAGATCTTGGTGGGATCTGCAAACTTCCAATTTCTACATCTTTGATGGTTAAATGTCGGCATCAAGGAAGTTTGCTGCTAAAGTGACCTGCCAAGTGAAAATCATTGTGTAACGACGACTTAGCTTTTTTTTTTCAGCATTAGCAGAAAAAAAGAAAGGCGAGATGTCAAAGTCTCACGTATTTTGTAAAGAAAAAAGCATTGCCCAGTTTAAATTGCTTATACTTAAACAGTACCTTCTCGCCCAGTTTAAATGCAGGTAGACCCTTGTAAGGACACGTACTGCACCTAAACGCATCACCAAGACCACACTGCAAAAACGCCACCTTTTCTCATAATACAATCCAAAACCAAAATATAGAACTGGAGTTCATTATATACATTTTCATAAACAAAAATACTAGAAATCATGTATGTTTGCCATGGTTGCCAGTAATCTCAAGGGATGAAATAATCAGGCAAGAAATGGACATGGTTGCGTCTGAAAAAATCCAAAAACTGAAGCAAATGCGAGTAATACGTCAAACAGAAGCATAAAGGGATTTGGTTTGATCAAGAGAAAATCCTCACACCTATTCCAAGCATTTTAAAACAAAAACAATTGCAGAATAACTACTTCATCCTTCACAGCTTTCCAAAGTATGAGAGATCATAGATGTAAGGGCAGGGAGAAAAAAAAAATCTAATCAAGATTCAATCTTTTGCAACTGTATAACATATTGGACAGCATACCAATCAATTAACCAGACGACTTCTATTTACTGTAATTCACTAGAGTTATTTAACAAAAATTCATTATTGCCAGGATGTGTAACATTTCTAAAGTCAAAATAGCAAGATCAGAGTCAATAAAACATACACTCCCACAAGCAGATTGAGGATTATCCAACTGATCCATAGTAAGTCCAAGCTTCTCCACTTTTTCTTCTGCTTCAGCCCTTCCACAAGTGCAATTTTTGCAGGCTTTCCTTGTGCTTCCAACTTCACAATCATCTGCTACATAAGGATACTTTCAATTCTCTCTCAGAACAGAACTAATTATATGACCGAACATAAATAATAGTTAAAAAAATTGTAACTGTAATCATGAAGACTAACCAGGTGGTAGCTGGGGTTTCTTCAAATCCTCTTCAGTCAAGAGGCTATCTTCATCAATTAGATCCATGTCATCATCAATCTGAATTTTGGGTAGAACTTTGGAGGGTTTTTTAATGGAGAAGGACGAACCAATCTTCCATGAGGGCTTCTTCCCCTCAATCTAATCAAATAAATTTTGAAGTCCTTTAATGCAAAATAGTGCCTATTGGCTAAACTTAACAGAATAAATAACATGAAATCATCCATAGATAAATCAGACATGATCCAGTGAAATGGATTTCTATTGATCTCTAACATAATAAGTTACTGTTTCCGAGTGCAAACCAGGTTGAAAAATTTAAGAAAATGCATAAACTAGTGCCTTATTGTAAAACAGTCTAAGAATCAAACCAAAACCACCACAGTATATTAAAACAACACTTGGATGAACAACTATAAGTTTCAATTACAGTTTCACACTTGACGCCTGCTCATGCAAGTTTTAGCTAGTGAGGAGCATTTTTGCTCACAGAATGAGAAGGTTAGTATCAGATTTCAAGATCAAGGCAACAAAAAAAAAGCAGTGGAGAGGCTCACCACATAAGACTGGCTACTTTCAGAAGATTTTACATCCAAAAATCCAGCCAGTATTAACTTGCGCTCAAGAGAAGAGCTTGCCTGCCGGAGGAACCAGATAAGGTTAGTACACTATACTTGACATAGAAGAAGATTTAGAAATTTGAAATCGCTAGACTAGCGAATTACTGTTTGGCCATTGGCAGATTGAGAGGTCAAATGAAGGAGGACAATTCCACCAGGCTTCAACACTTTTGAGAAGTTAGCAAGCAACTGATCATTGGGAAATTCAGATGATTTACAGATAGAGAAAATTTCATCTATAGAAGAAGCTTCCACAGACAATAGGCCTGCCATAGAAAGATCATATCGATGAGCATAAATCAAAAGAACATCCTTAAAGCAGACAAAAAAGTTATAAAGGACTCCAATCAAAAGAAGAAACGGAACTTTCTCATTGATAAATTCAGAGAGAACATGATTGTTACGTGGACCAGTATCTCATTACTTTTTCTCAAAAAACTGCTGGATAACAAGAACAGTATGAAGAACTATATCATAGCTGCCAATGCTCCAGGGAACATCATCGTTCCACCAAATGGCTTATTACAGTTGCATATAGGTAGTAAAATAGGAACCAGTGAAATGTGCAGCCTTCTAATTGAAGGGCTAAACAGATGAAATAACAGAAAACATAGCAAGGCGGGAACACACCAAGAAGGGTACCATGATCGATCAAATAAGACAGCGATACAGGCCATGAATGTGCAATTCTCAAGAATAACATCATTAGCTAATAATACAAGATGTGGTTGTACCACTTAACCAACAATAAAAACAAAATTTTCTCAACCTTTCTTGACAGAGTTAAGATAGAAAAATGAAAGGAAAATGCCCAAGTTTCACTAAAACCAGACCTCTTTGAGATTGATTTCTCCTCTTACAGTTTTTCTTTTTTTAAATCAGATATTATAATCTTATTAAAATTTGAGCAAATCACAAAAATGGAAAATGCGAGATATTAACCTCACCTCAGTATTTGTAACAGAGAAGCCTCTCTCCTTCAAAAGAATAAGATCAATTTATTTTGCCACATTGTTTCTATATGCTTCTACAATGAATGGCATACCTTTTGAGATAAGTTTTAAATGTAATTTAAACATAAGATGGAACAATCTGCAATAAGACTTCCAGTTACATCTTATGGGAAGCCAATCTTCTTCAGAATATCTGAGAGACTAGGACTATCAATTCATTTGGAATTCCTAGTAAATTAATGCAAGTAATTCTATCTTGACACCCCCACCCCCCCCTTCAAATACCATAAAAAACTGACACTGAATGAAATCAGATAAACTCTCATCAAGCACAAACCAAGGCAAGGAAAAGCAGCTTTAACACAGTCAATTTTAGCAAATAAACATCTATACATACACCAATGCAAAATAAATGTAATAGAAATAAGAGAAGATAATTTACTCTCTGAGGAAGCTTGAGTAATGATCAGAGGGTGAAACTTTCCCAGTCCCTCCTTCCTCACCGCCTTGACGGCATCCTGAACTTCATTAAGAGACAGAACTACTCGATCCGTGACAACCAATAGTTTATCCTGCCCCATTTAGTCCTCTACACCAAATATGATTGGAAAATTATACATTAAAAACAATCATCAATCAAGTTTCTATTAGAAATATCGTTACCAAAACTTCAAATAGTTAAACATCACGTCATTTGTCTTCCCCACGGGAAAAAATACAGATAATTGAACTTCAAAAGAAGATCAAGGTTCCTTAATAAGGAAACAGAGCTTGTAGAGATAACAAGAATATAGCAACAGCAAAAAGATTAATCATCTATAAAATCAACAGAAACACGAAATTCAAAGTATATATAGAGGTTTAAAACTGAACCTAGGGTTTAAAGAAGGATCCGACTACATTTACTCGGTTAAAAAGCAGCGAAAACGGATTCGAGCATAGCATAGATCGAGACATACATAAGAAAATGATAGAAACAACTGACATCGGAAGCTCACCGGAGATTTAACAAAGTGATCGGAGGAAATTGAATGGCGGTAGGTGTCTCTATGCAATAGCCGACTTAAGATTTTCGTAATGTATTTGGAAAATGGGAAATAGAAAATTGCCGCTATATTTAATGGATTCGAATCGGGTCGGGCCTGGAATTGGATCTTCGGGGTTTACTGTCGGCTGGCAATTGGGTTGATTGAGGGTTGAGTCCATTTGAGTTGGGTTGAAAATAAGTTAGGTCCAATTATGCTCAATAACAAAACACATTATTTATTGTTGGACTCAATAAAGACCCAAATTGGACCCAACAAAAAATTCATAAACCAAATTAGATTCAAATTTAGAATATAAGATATTTTAAATAAATTTAGTATAACTTTTAGTATAAATTTAGAATTAGCCCCACACAAATAAACTTTTTACATAAAAAAATCAAGTTGGGCCCAATTTGGACCCAAATTATAATCAGATTGGGCCCAATTTACAATTCCAATGAATTCAATTGAAAACAATAATAATAATAGTCAGTACCCAACTCAACTAGTTTTGTTGGGTTGGTTTCATGATTTTAAACCCAAATTGCCAAGCCTAAGTAATAGCTGTGAGACTGTGAGTTATGGTTATGGTTACGATTTTCTCCTAACCGAATTTTCGGTTAACCGAATAATCGGTTCGGTTATGGTTACGATTTTCTCCTAACTGAATTTTCGGTTAACCGAATAATCGGTTCGGTTCGGTTCGATTATAACCGTTTGAACACCCCTAAGTTATCCTAAATTAGAAATGGTAAAAGAATATTATTCTAAAATATTTTTTCACATAATTAGGGAAAATGTAAAAAAATAAAATAAGAAAATAAACCTCAATATGTAATTGGCTAACTTTACTAGGTTGGTTGAGTTTTATAAGTTCTGTGTACGCCTCCAATTTAAAAAAATATTAGTTCAAATTTAAATTTGTCAGATTGGGTAATTCACTTGAGGATGGTTAATGTAGTAAAAACTTCTAATATGTAAGTAATTTTTGTTATTTACATTCCCCCTATTTTAATGATTTTATTTAGAATTTTTGGAGCATTTATAATGGTCTGTATCGTATAACCCAATAATATTAATACAACACGCTCAATATGAAACAAAAGTTGCTAATACCATGACTTTGAACTGTGCATGAAAAGATCTATTTATACGCCAACTCCACCATATTAATATGCCTATATTATCATTTTATTAGACATTAACTTTACGAGATTTGAGCGTTTCGCCATTGGAATTCACCCGTAATTGTCGAATCACTCTAACACAATAGAGATGAATCTTAAAAAAAAATATTTTTAAAACGTATGTAACATAATTGAATTGTGGTATTAGGGATGCGAGTACATGTATCATGATGTATATAGAAAAGATACAAATATTTTGTCTAAGCAGTTACAGTTATGGAATGTTTGTCTACTTATAAACTGTATTTTCTCTGTTCAACGCAATTGAATTTCACGTGTTAGGAATGTGATATCCTACGTCATAAAGTATATAGAGAAGATACGTACGTATTCTCTTAACCGTTATAGAATGTTCGTTAACTGTCACTTGAGCCGTTACTTGCGAAATTTGCGGATAAGGTCAACTATTTGTCTGTAGTTAATCCGACAACACACTTCCAAGGAAACCAATGAAACGCAAGAATCCAATCACAACGTAACGACTAAAAGGCATCCAATCATTTATCAGCAATTATTCGATACTTTGAGTTCGCTCACGGTATTTATGAGCCGTTTAATAATGAACTTTACATGCTTCAAATGGAGGCGCGAATGTGATTGGCCCACTAGAAACTCAATCTCTCCTATTATAATTTTCAACGATGAAAACTAACAAACTTACTCCTAACTACTAAATCTTATATTAATAATCTAAATATACCAAAGACTTCATATTTTCATGACTCATTATTTCATACTAATTCACATTGGTGATAATATGCAAAATAATAGATAAGTCGAGGCACCAGTTTAATTTATTCACTTTCTTGACATACACTACGATGACAATAAAGTATATGAAAATAAGTACACATATACCAATTATCTACACTATTTTTCAACCTCTTCATAATTTCAAAAGTTTTGTAGAATATCATATCAAAGAATTTATTACGATTCTATTTCTTCTCAAAAAATAGAAATATGAAAAAGAAAAAAGAGCTTTAAATCTTTTATTGCTATTTTCAAATTAATATCAAAATCTGATGTTTTAATTCACCGAATTCAAAAGTAGCACCAGAAAATCAGCCCACAATTCTAAAGTCACAGTCACAGACGAATGCGTCACATCCTAAATATACACCCGCAAGCCCACCTGACATAGCACACTAATCCATGTGCCCATCTCTGAAATCTAACCACTGTCTACCTTCCTCGAACTATATCTAAAAATTCATCCAAATTAAATATATCATATATTATATAACTGAAATTGATTGAATAATTCTTGAGACTCATATTATAAACATATAGTGAATAATATATCAATTTTATTGGATTTAATGTATTATAAATCTTTTGAACAACACTAGCTGTAAGTAACTTTAGTACTTTCTCTTCTTTTCCAACGTGTATTTAATGTCTATCCACGTCATTCTAGTCTGCCTGTCCATCATTTTCCAATGCCACGTATATTCAGCAGATCCTCTAATCTGGTGCATCAAACCCACACAGTAACTCCGTGACATGTCACATACGTGTCACTAAATTATTGGTTAATTCTAAAAACCCTGGACTGAGCACACAGGATCAGTTTCAGCAGAGAAAACTATGAAGATGGATTAAGAGGACACGTGTCGAATGATGGGATAAGGCGGGTCGGTTGATAGACAGACCGGGCAACACGGGCAGGGGCCTTTCAGAGCTGGATATGGCCTTAAGAATTAGCTTGTAGGTGAATACAAATGGAGCGTTGTTACTCAACACGTAGATATCACCTTATTCTAAATTTTGACACTTAAAAAAGAGGGTTGCCTTTGCGTTACTTTCTCTCTCTAAAGTTACGTCCGTTACAATGTTATATAAATATATACATATTTGTATGTATATGTATACACATGGGTCGTGCGTTATTGTATTTGTTTGTATCTGTAAAGGTGGTTGAGTGAGGGGCTATTTAAGTGTGTTAGGGGTGTGGCTTTTAGAGCACAATTATAAAACAAAAATGGTGGAGGTGTCTCGGGCTCATCGTCGTGCTCGTGCCGACAACTACAGATCCATGCTTGGTCCTAATGGCGGAAGGAGAACGTCCATGGAGAGGTGCAGAGATAGGCGCCGCCGGAGCATCGAGACGAGGAGGAACATCGCTGCTGCTGGTGGCGTTTTACGGCCGGCGGGCGGTGGGCCGATTCTGGGGCTTCCTGCGGCGCCTCGCGGTGGTTATTTTGCAAGGAGGACGGATGTGGGGGAGGCGGCGGCACGTGGAGAGCCGGTGGTCGGGGCTATGGCGGTGCAAGGGCGGCTGCAGCAGATGGAAGATGCGATGAGGGTCGAGACAAGCCTCTGCACGCCGGCGATTAATCGTTGCCGTCCGGTGCATTACTTCGGGGTGTTTGATGGCCATGGCGGTCCTCATGTAATTTGTCCTTTTCATACTCACTCACTTTTTAATCGGTTCAAATTCTGTTTCACAATTATTATCACACAAATTTATGAGTATTACAGTAATTATTACGCTTTAATTAAGCTATTAAATGTTTTAAAAAAACCCATTTTTATGTAAAGAAAAATCTCGATAAAATCATACGCTTTACTGATGAATTTCACTTTTGAAATCTTTTTCAGGTTGCTATTATGTGCCAGAAGAAGATGCACGAGATCTTGGAGGAAGAAATCATGCAGGCGGAGTATCCCGTGCCGCCGCGGTCGGTGTACCGAGCTCCCAGATTTGGGGCACCGGCGCCGCCGTGGCCGGGGATGACCGCCGACGAGAGTGTGCTGCAAGAGGCATGGCGGAGGGTCTTTATTCGTGCTTTCTCAAAGACTGAGGTACTGGCGCTACACACGTGCAGTTCATGTGACCGTTTAGGTTTCAACTGCGGCTGCGACAGCAGCATGGTGCAGTACTCTGGATCCACGGCGGTGGCGGTGGTCCTGACGGATGACCACATGGTGGTGGGCAATTGCGGCGATTCACGCGCCGTCTTGAGCCGTGAGGGGGTGGTCATCCCACTGTCCTTCGATCACAAGGTGAATTGAATAATTTCATCCTTGCATGTGCATGCAAACAAAGTCTCATTAATTAATTAGGTGAAATTAATTGGGAGTTAATTATCATTACGAAATGGAAAATTTTGAATTTCATTTGATGATTTAGAAAAATGCATGAATGATTATTACATTTGCATCTTGAAAGAGACACGTGTCCTGAATCGTGTCAATTATTTCTTGAACTCACACACATATCTCCATTGTCAGTAACAAAACTCCAGAATTTGAGCAACAAAACTTCCTTTTCGATTTTCCATTTTTTGTATTGTTTTAAAATTAATTCTTTTGTTGAAATCACATCATATTAATAATTTATCTAACTAATACATTTCAGCTTCATTTACTAAGCAAAATCATTGCAGATTTACAACACTCGTAGACTAGAAAAATTTCTATGGAAAAATTCCGAACAACCCACATCAAATTCAACCCTTAAATCCAATTACATAACAAATATAATCATTCACATCTAAATAAATCTCACTTTTTTATTATTTTTATTTTAAATATCCATGTCTGTAACAAGTATTGATGGGAATATGGGATTAATTGCAGCCATATAGAGCAGATGAAAAGAAAAGGGTTTTAGGGATCGGGGGAAGAATCTTCGGCGCCGATACCCCAAGAATCGAAGGAATCTTGGCTATGTCTCGAGCAATAGGTACCATTAACACATCCATTTCTCCATTAAAACACACACTTCTCAATCCCACACATACTAACATTTTACTCTTCTCTTACAGGTGACAGGTATCTGAAACCCTATGTGATCTCAGAGCCTGAAGTGACGTTCACAAGAAGAGACCCAAGGGACGAGTTTCTGATACTGGCCAGCGATGGCCTGTGGGACGTGATGACGACAGAGACGGCCTGCAAGGTGGTACGAGGCTGCCTGAAAGAGCCTCCGCCGGAGGCAGTTGCCGGTGGTTCTCGTGGCGGCGGTTCGACGGAAAACGATGAGCCTGGCCCCGTTTACGCCTCTCGCAGCGCCTGTGCAGCTGCGCTTCTTATACGGCTTGCCTTGGCCAGGAACAGTACTGATAACGTCTGTGTTGTGGTGGTGGATCTCAAGAGGGCTAAAGAGTGATCATATATACACTCTATATGAAGTGTTAAGGTGGGGTTTATTACAGCTATATTTGAAGTTAATTTTGTTACAAAAATTATTTGAATTTTATTGGCTATAGTTTCATGGGTATTAATCTTAATTGTTACCAAGTTTGATTAATTACTTTGATTTTATTGCAGGTTTTAGCAACATATCTCTTCAACTAGATAGTAATTATATATAGCTGAATTTCTTAAAACTTTTTAAAGAATTTATTAATTAAGTTCGACTCGTGTCGTGTTTGCCTTTCGAAACAGAACCTAGGGTTTAAAGAAGGATTCGACTACATTTACTCGGTTAAAAAACAATGAAAACGGTTAAACGGATTCGAGCATAGCATAGATTGAGACAGAGAAAAGAAAATGATAGAAACAATTGGCATCGGAAGCTCACCGGAGATTTAATAAAGTGATCGGAGGGAATTGAATGGCGGTAGGCGTCTCTATGTAATAGCCGACTTAAGATTTTCGTAATGTATTTGGAAAATGGGAAATAGAAAATTGCCGCTATATTTAATGGATTCGAATCGGGTTGGGCCTCGAATTGGATCTTGGGGGTAACAATAAGGTGGCAATTGTGTTGATTGGATCGGGTTTGAGTTTGATTGAAATTGGTTTGGGTCCAATTTGGTCTAATGACAAAACACATGCTTTATTGTTGAACCCAATAATGACCCAAATCAGGCCTAACAAAGACTCATAAATCAAATTAAACCCAAATTATAATATAAGATATTTTAAATAAGTTTAGTGTAACTTTTACACTCATTGCCCACACAAATAAACTTCTTACATAAAAAATTAAGTTGGACCAAATTTAGACCCAAATTAAAAACAAATTGGGCCTAATTTACAATTCCAATGAACTCAATTGAAACCAATACAATAAAAGTCAGGACCCAACTCAACTAAAACCTAATTTAATTGGGTTGGTTTTCATGAATTTGAATCCAAATTGTCAACCCTAGATATATAATAGGTTTGGGTTATCCTAAATTAGAAATGGTAAAAAGTATTATTCTAGAATATATTTTTACATAATTAGGAAAAATGTAAAAAAATAAAATAAGAAAATAACCCTCAATATGTAATTGGCTAACTTTACTAGGTTGAGTTTTATAAGATCTGTGTACGCCTACAATTAAAAAATATTAGTTCAAATTTAAATTTGTCAGATTAGGTAATTCACTTGAGGATGGTTATTGGTTAACGTAGTAAAAACTTCTAATATGTAAGTATTTTTTGTTATTTACATTCCCCCTTATTTTACCGATTTTATTTAGAATTTTTGGAGCATTTATAATAATCTTTATCGTATAACCCGATAATATTAATGCACTACGGTCAATATGAAATAAAAGTCACTAATACCATGACTTTGAACTGTGCATGAAAACGATCTACTTATACGTCAACTCCACCATATTAATATGCCTATATTAGGGGTGGCAAATTGGTTCCGGAACCGTGGGTCCAACCCGACCCAATTAGTTTTGGGTTTGGATGGATCTTAAAAAAAAGAATTATGGTTCCAATTGGTTTTGTATTTATTGAATTTTCAAGACTTTGGTTTCTTATGGTTTTTGATTGGGTCCAAATTGGTTCCAATAATGGGCCTATTTTGGTTCCTAAATGGATCCAATTAAAAAAGAGAGAAATAATTCTCCCTTTTTTCTTTCTTAGACCCAATTGGTTTTCTTTATTTAAAATTTCACTTGTAGAGAATATGTGATTGCTTAAGAACTAAACCCATACTTGTTTTAGTCATTTGAACTCATACTTTAAATAAATTTTTATAATAAGATCAAAAAATTATTTTATATTATTTTTAGTCATTTGAACTTTTTTATTTTTTAATATATATTATATTTTTATTATTATATTAATAAATATATATTAAATAATTAATAAATATATATTAAATAATTAAAAATAAATAAAAATATTTGGCTCGGCTCAAGTACGGACTCGAGCTCGCGAGCTTGGACTCGGCTCGAACTCGAACCCATGCTCGCGAGCTCGAGTCCGAGCTCGAAAATTTTGGGCTCGGCTCGAGTTCGAGCTCGAGCTCGCGAGCTTGGGCTCGGCTCGAGCTCGAACCCATGCTCACGAGCTCGAGTCCGAGCTCGAAAATTTTGGGCTCGGCTCGAGTTCGGGCTCGAGCTTGCGAGCTTGGGCTCGGCTCGAATCCATGCTCACGAGCTCGAACCCGAGCTCGAAAACTTTGGGCTCGACGAGTTCGAAAAAAATGTCAAGCTCGGCTCGTTTACACCTCTATTATGAACCGACTAACTTTCAAATAGTAACATAAATTATAACTTAGTATCAATTAATATATCTTTAATTTCTGTAACCGAAAAAAAAAATTTATATTTTTAATTTTTGTAACCGAAAAAAAAAATTATATCCTTAATTTCTCTACATTAAGTTTTTCGTTATAAATTAAAATACATTAGTTAATAATATATTTTACATATAAATTATTACATTTGTATAATATGATTGGAATTTTTATAAGAAAATTATAAAAATATAATGTAATAAGTTAGTTAGTAAACAAGAAAAAAAAATTATTTGCATTATATTGGATTAGTTGGTGAACAAGAAAAAAAGATTAGTGATTAGTATACAAATGTTTGCATTGTGTTGGATCCATAAGTCACCAACCTCCTATTTTGGATCCTTTATGGTTCCTAAATGGATATTTGTATAAGAACCATTTGGAACCAATCAAAACCAATAAGGACCCAATTCATATTGAAAAGACATTTTGGTTTCTTGTTGGTTCCAACTTATTTTTTTACAAACCCAATTGGACCCAACCCAAATCCGATCCGATCCACCCATTTGCCACCCCTAGCCTATATCATCATTTTATTAGACATTAACTCTACGAGATTTGAGCATTTCGCCATCAGAATTCACCCCATAATTATCGTAACACTCAGACACAATCATATCTTGTCGCATGGCCGTTGCCCAAGCCAAGAATGTTTATTCTAGATCTTTGTGTTATATTACGTCTTTGTATGTTAGGAATATGATCGCAATTGAGAATAAACGCACGAAAGAAAAACGATATAAGAACACACGAATTGTTTACCCAGTTCGTCAAAAGAATTTTGACTACGTCTGGGGCACTACCAAGCCAGATTTTTTTTCACTATATTTCGAATGATAAAATTACAATGAGAATAGGGCTATTTATACTAATTACGTAACCCTAATAACAAAAGGATTCCGTAACCCTAATCAGAATAGGATTCCGCCAAAGACTAAAATATCCTAAAAAAAAACTGTGGCCCGGTTGTACAGTTCTTCAGGCTCCATAACTCAACATTGTAATGTAAAGATGAGGATCAATCTTAAAAATATTATTCTTAAAATGTATCTAACACAATTGAATTGCAGGTATAACGGTTGCGAGTAATGTATCATGAAGTATATAGATAAGATACATATATTTTATCTAAACAGTTACAGTTATAAAATGTTTGTCTACTTGTAAAATGTTTTCACTCTCTTAAACGCAATTGAATTCCACGCGTTAGGAATCTGATACCCTACGTCATAAAGTATATAGAGAAGATACATATATATTCTTTTAGCCGTTATTAAATGTTCGTCAACGGTCACTTGAGCCGTTACTTGCGAAATTTGCGGATGAGCTCAACCATTTGTCTGTAGTTAATCCGACAACACACCTCCAAGGAAACCAATGAAGCGCAAGAATCCAATCATTGCGTAACGACTAAAAGCATCCAATCATTTATCAACAATTATTCGATACTTTGAGTTCGCTCACGGTATTTATGAGTCGTTAATAATGAACTTTACATGCATCAAATGGAGGCGTGAATGTGATTGGCCCAGTAACTAAATCTCTCCCATTATAATTTTCTACGACGATATGTATTTAAAACTTACAAATTTACTCCTAACGACTAAATCTTATATTAATAATCTAAATACACCAAAGACTTCGCATTTTCATGACTCATTATTTCACACAAATTCATGTTGGTGAAATTATGGAAAATAATAAATAAGTCGAGGCCCTAGTTTAATTTATTCACTTTCTTGACAGACGTGGCGATGATAATAAAATATATCAAATGAATATACATATACCAATTATCTACACTGTTTTTCAACCTCTCATAATTTCAAAAGTTTTGTAGAATATCATATTAGAGAATTTCATGCGATTCTTTTTCTTATCAAAAATAAAAATATGAAAAAGAAAAAGAGCAATAAATATAAGATTGCTATTTTCAAATATCAAAATCTGATGTTTTAATTCACCGAATCCAAAAGTAGCACCAGAAAATCAGCCCAATTCTAAAGTCACAGTCACAGACGAATGCGTCACATCCTAAATATACACCCCACCTGACACAGCACACTAATCCATGTTAAAAAAGTTTAAAAAATTCTATGTTATATGGAATTTTATAAATTTAATGTCACATATTATATATTTAAAGTTGAATAAGTAATTTTTACTGACTCATAGTATATAAATAAACAATTGAATAATATATAAATTATATTGAACTGAATGTATTTTAAATTTTTGAACAACATTGTAACTTTAGTACGTACTCTCTCTTCTTTTCCAACGTGTATTTAATGTCCATCCACGTCATTCTAGTTTGCCTGTCCATCATTTTCTAATGCCACGTATATTTAGAAGATCCTCTAATCTGGTGCATCCAGCCCACACAGTACGTGTTACTATATTATTGGTTGATTCTAAAAACCCTGGACTGAGCACACAGTATATAGCAGAGAAAACTATGAAGAAGGATTAAGAGGACACGTGTCAAATGATGGGATAAGGCGGGTCGGTTGATAGAGAGACCCGACAACGCGGGCAGGGGCCTTTCAGAGCTGGATATGGCCTTAAGGTTAGCTTGTAGGTGAATACAAATGGAGCGTTGTCACTCAACACGTAGATATCACCTTGTTTTAAATTTTGACACTTAAAAGAGGGTTGCCCTTTGCGTTACTTTCTCTCTCTAAAGTTACGTCCGTTACAATATATATATATATATATATATATATATATATATATATATATATATATTTGTATGTATAGGTATACACATGGGTTGTGCGTTATTGTATTTGTTTGTATCTGTAAAGGTGGTTGAGTGGGAGGGCTATTTAAGAGTGTTAGGGGTGTGGCTTTTTGAACACAACTAAAACAAGAAAATGGTGGAGGTGTCTCGAGACTACGGATCCATGCTTGGTCCTAATGGCGGAAGGAGAACGTCCATGGAGAGGTGCAGAGTTAGGCGCCGCCGGAGCATCCAAACGAGGAGGAACGCGGCTGCTGCGGGTGGCGTTTTACGGCCGGCGGGCGGTGGGCCGATTCTGGGGCTTCCTGCGGCGCCTCGTGCTGGTGATTTTGCAAGGAGGCCGGATGTGGCACGTGGAGTGCCGGTGGTCGGGGCTATGGCGGTGCAAGGGCGGCTGCAGCGGATGGAGGATGCGGTGAGGGTGGAGACAAGCCTTTGCACGCCGGCGATTAATCGTTGCCGTCCGGTGCATTACTTCGGGGTGTTTGATGGCCATGGCGGTCCTCATGTAATTTGTCCTTTTCATACTCACTTCCTTTTTAATCGGTTCAAATTCTGTTTCACAATTATTATCACACAAAAAATTATGAGTATTACAGTAATTATTACGCTTTAATTAAGCAATTAAATGTAAAATCTTGACAGTACTTTTCATAAAATCATTTGCTTTACTAATGAATTTTGCTTTTGAGATCCTTTTCAGGTTGCTATTATGTGCAAGAAAAAGATGCACGAGATATTGGAGGACGAAATCATGCAGGCGGAGTATCCCGTGCCGCCGCGTTCGGTGTACAGAGCTCCCAGATTTGGAGCACCGGCGCCGCCGTGGCCAGGGATGACCGCCGACGAGAGCGTGCTCCAAGAGGCTTGGAGAAGGGTTTTCGTTCGTGCTTTCTCAAAGACTGAGATAGTGGCGCTACACTCGTGCAGAACATGCGACCGTATCGGTTTCAACTGCGCCTGCGACAACAGCTTGGTGAACTACTCTGGGTCCACGGCGGTGGCGGTGGTCCTGACCGATGACCACATGGTGGTGGGCAATTGCGGGGACTCACGTGCCGTCTTGAGCCGTGAGGGGATGGTCATCCCACTGTCGTTCGATCACAAGGTGAATTGAATAATTTCATCACTGCATGTGCATGTAAACAAAGTTTCATTAATTAATTAGCTAGGTGAATTAATTGGGATTTAATTATCATTACGAAATGGAAAATTTTGAATTTAATTTGATGATTTAGCAAATGCATGAATGATTATTATTACATAAGAGACACCTGTCCTGAATCGTGTCAATTATTTCTTGAACTCACTCACATATCTCCACTGTCCGTAACAAAACTCCAGAATTTGAGCAACAAATTTTCCTTTTCGATTTTTCCTTTTTCTTGTATTGATTCAAAATTAACACTTTAGTCTAAATCACATCATAATTTTTAGTTCATTTACCAAGCTAAATCATTGCAGATTTCTATGGAAAAATTCCAAACCTACTTCAAATTCAACCCTCCAAACCAATCACATAACAAATATAACCCCATTTTTACCCAAATAAATCTCGATTTTTTCAAATTTTTTTACCAAATATCCATATATATCTGTAACAAGTTTTGATGTGATTGCAGCCAGATCGAGCAGATGAGAAGAAAAGGGTTCTAGCAATCGGCGGAAGAATCTTCGGCGCCGATGCCCCAAGAGTCCAAGGAATCTTGGCTATGTCTCGAGCTATAGGTATCATTAACACATCTATTTCTCCATTAAAACACACTCTCATCAATCCCCAACACTAACATTTTACTCTTCTCTTATAGGTGACAGGTTTCTGAAACCGTTCGTGATATCAGAGCCGGAAGTGACATTCACAAGAAGGGACCCAAGGGACGAGTTTTTGATACTAGCCAGCGATGGCCTGTGGGACGTGATGACGACCGAGACGGCCTGTAAGGTGGTACGAGGTTGCCTGAAAGAGCCACCGCCGGAGGCGGTTGCTGGTGGTTCTCGTGGCGGCAGTTCGCCGGAAAATGATGAGCCGGGGCCCGTTTATGCCTCTCGCAGCGCCTCAGCAGCTGCGCTTCTTATTCGGCTCGCCTTGGCCAGGAAGAGTACTGATAATGTCTGTGTTGTGGTGGTTGATCTCAAAAGGGCTGAAGTGTGAAGTTTTAAGGTGGGATTTATAACTATATTTGAAGTTAATTTATTACAAATTAAAAATTATTTGAATTTTATCGGCTATAATTTCATGGATACTAATCTTTATTGCTACCAAATTTGATTAATTACTTTGATTTTATTGCAGGTTTTAGCAACATATCTCTCTTCAACTAGATAGTAATTATATATAGCTGAATTTCTTTAAACTTTTTAAAGAAATTATTAATTGAGTTCGACTCGTGTTTGCTTTTGTGGTTTTTTGTAGGGAAAGTTCGAGGTGGTGCTCTTAGGCATGTTTGATTGTCTGAATAAAAACCCTAGTTTGCTTTAGTTTATGGTTGGAGTTTGTTAGAAACCCTAATATATAGTTATGTTTATGTTTTCCTATCAAAGACTTTGGTGTTTGTTTGATGTTTAGTTTCAATGTTTAATGTTTTGAATTATGTAATCATAGTTCTATCTAAGTCTCTTATCATAAATAAATGGTAGTTTTTGTTAAAATTTGTAGCGTTGTGCAATTAAGTATGTGTAGAGTTCATTAAGCGCTTATACATTATAAGTAACTATGCTCCAACGCATTCCTAGGGCTTCACTATAATAATCTTGACGCAATTATAATCATATGTGAGGTGACTTTTATATATATATACTAGTGTGTAACCCGTGCTACGCACGGCCCGAGTTAAATAAAATTGATTACAATTTTTTTTTTCAAAATTTTAAAAGTCTTGATGTGATTGTATTCTTTTTCATCAATGAAAAATGTTGCTTGTAAATGGAAAAATAATGAAATATATTGTTAATATTGGCATCAGAAGATAAAACTAACAAAAATTACATTATATTATTTATAAATACTATATAATAAATCATTTATATACAACATAGAAAAGACATTGTGAAGTTATATAGAACATAATCCTCATCCAAAACTTATCCTGCAAAATATAAAAATAAATTATGATGTAATATGTAATGTATATACGTTTATTATTAAACTTAACAACATATTTTTCAAAATAAACCGCTATAAAATACTCTAATTCACTATAATGTAAATATTAGCCGACTCCTTTCACAATAAAACACATGTTATACAAAAAACTTTATTTCAGTATACATGAAAAAAGAACATTACATCCCCTAAAAATGACACCAAAAAAAGTGTCATTGTTTCACCAACTAAATTAGGTCTAACATAATGAATTAGGAATAGAAATGATCAAACCTTGTTGTATGTCTTCGTGCAACGAATCATCTAAAGGTAATATCTCCTCCCGTAACGTGTTATTAGCTTCATGTATTTCTTGCTAAATCTCAATCCCGCAATTGATCCATATCTTAGCTTGAAAATTTATGAAAAGAAATAAAAATTCAAATATAATGGATGTGCAAGTTCACTAACATTAATTTTTGGCTTCTGAATGTTTGGTTAGTACGTGAGTTAGTATGCTCTAATGGATGTGCAAGTTCACTAAATATATCCAATCATTAATAATATTAGATTTTTAAATTTGAAAAGATAGTGGGAAGTTGAGGTGGTTATGTGATAATGGAAAGTTGAGAGAAGTTATTATGATTAATAATAATTATTATAAAAAAATAATTCTAAATTATCTAAAAATTAGAATCTCGGTTTTGGAATGTTTTGCAGGGTTAAAAACAATAACCGACAGCCTTCTTGTATATATATTAATAGATACATATATTTTTAAAATTCATTGTATGAAGATGATTATGAGTAATTGAGAATTAGAAGCACTTGATGTTATAATAGCTGCTCCATATTACATAATCCAGGTTTAGAAGAATTAAAACAATTACAAAAACATTGTGTATGTTTATAACACATCCATTAACACATCCATTTCTCCATTAAAACACACTCTCATCAATCCCCAACACTAACATTTTACTCTTCTCTTATAGGTGACAGGTTTTTGAAACCTTTCGTGATCTCAGAGCCGGAAGTGACATTTACAAGAAGGGACCCAAGGGACGAGTTTCTGATACTGGCCAGCGATGGCCTGTGGGATGTGATGACGACCGAGACAGCCTGTAAGGTGGTACGAGGTTGCCTGAAAGAACCGCCGCCTGAGGCAGTTGCTGGTGGTTCTCGTGGCGGCAGTCCGCCGAAAAATGATGAGCCGGGCCCCGTTCACGCTTCTCGTAGCGCCTCAACAGCTGCGCTTCTTATACGCCTCACCTTGGCCAGGAAGAGTACTGATAATGTCTGTGTTGTGGTGGTTGATCTCAAAAGGGCTGAAGAGTGATGTTTTAAGGTGGGGTTTATAACTATATTAATTTGAAGTTAATTTATTACAAAAATTATTTGAATTTTATTGGCTATAATTCATGGATACTAATCTTAATTGCTACCAAATTTGATTAATTACTTTGATTTTATTGCAGGTTTTAGCAACATATCTCTTCAACTAGATAGTAATTATATATAGCTGAATTTCTTTAAACTTTTTAAAGAATTTATTAATTGAGTTGGCTCGTGTTCGTTTTTGTGTTTTTTTGCAGGGAAAGTTGGACGAGTGGTGATCTTGGACATGTTTGGTTATCGGAATAAAAACCATAGATTGCCTTAATGTATGGTTGAAGTTTGTTAGAAACCCTATTATTCTAGTTATGTTTATGTTTCCGTTTTAAAGACTTTGATGTTTGATGTTTGGTTTCAATGTTTGGAATTATGTAATCGTAGACTTCGTGTCCTAATAAATGGTAGTTTTTTTAAAATTTGTATCGTTGTGCAATTAAATATGTGTAGAGTTCATTAAACACTTATACATTATAAGTAACTATGCTCCAGCGCATTCCTAGGGCTTCGTTATAATAATCTTGACGCAATTATAATCATATGTGAGGTGACTTTCATATATATACATATATATTTAAAATATATCGTATGAAGATGATTATGAGTAATTGAGAATTATAAGCACTTGATGTTATAATAGCTGCTCCATATTACATAATCCAGGTTTAGGAGAATTAAAACAATTACAAAAACATTGTATAAGTTTATAACACATCCATTAACACATCCATTTCTCCATTAAAACACACTCTCATCAATCCCCAACACTAACATTTAACTATTAACTTACAGGTGACAGGTTTCTGAAACCTTTCGTGATCTCAGAGACTGAAGTGACATTCACAAGAAGGGACCCAAGGGACGAGTTTCTGATACTGGCGATGGCATGTGGGACGTGATGACGACAAAGATGGCTTGTAAGGTGGTACGAGGTTGCCTGAAAGAACAGCCGCCTGAGGAGGTTGCTGGTGGTTCTCGTGGCCGCAGTTCGCCGGAAAAAGATGAACGGGGCCGTTTTTACGCCTCTCGTAGCGCATCAGCAGCGGCGCTTCTTATACGGCTCGCCTTGGCCAGGAAGAGTACTGATAATGTCTGTGTTGTGGTGGTTGATCTCAAGAGGGCTGAAGAGTGAAGTTTTAAGGTGGGGTTTATAACTATATTTGAAGTTAATTTGTTACAAAAATTATTTGAATTTTATTGGTAAATTACTTTCGTTTTATTGCAGGTTTTAGCAACATATCTCTTCAACTAGATAGTAATTATATATAGCTGAATTTCTTTAAACTTTTTAAACACATTATTAATTGAGTTCGACTCGTGTTTGCTTTTGTGTGTTTTTTGCAGGGATAGTTCGGCGAGTGGTGCCTTTGGACATGTTTGGTTATCGGAATAAAAACCCTAAATTGCGGTAGTGTTTGGTTGGAGTTTGTTAGAAACCCTAATTCATAGTTATGTTTATGTTTCTCTATCAAAGACTTTGATGTTTGATGTTTAGTTTCGATGTGTTGGATTATGTAATCGTAGTTCTATGTATGTTTTTTATCCTAAATAAATGGTAGTTTTTGTTAAAATTTAGAGCGTTGTGTGATTAAGTATGTGTAGAGTTGATTAAATGCTTATACATTATAAGTAACTATGCTTTGGCGCATTTCTAGGGCTTCATTATATGCAATCTCGACGCAATTATAATCGTCTCTAGGTGACTTTCATATATATATATTGATACGAGGTATTTACGTATACACTATATGTAAGATACGAGATGAATCATACGACCTCGTATAATAACAGTCTACGACCTCGTATACGAGTACGATCATACGATCTCGTGTGATTACAGTAAAGACAAGCCCAATACTGTAGATTGGTCCCATGAACAGTAAAGTCAGCATACAAGGAAGCCCAGCCCATGATATTATCTGACATAATAATTCATTAACCACCATTTAAACGACAAGTGGCAGTCAATATAAAGGTTACAAATCAGATCATGAACAGTTGTTAAAAAACCTATATATATGACAAATAAGCTCTTTGTGGGGACGGATGATTTCCATACATACGAGCTATTAATACATTCTACACACAATTAATTAGAACTACGTCAGACTTGATCCCCTAGTGCGGTACGTAGGCAGCTATTATACGAGCTCAGTCTTTGGATACATCTGAACGAATATTTGACTAGATCATTTTGGCGCCGTCTGTGGGAATCCACTAAACTGTCAAACGAATTGACATGGAAAAAGAACATCATCGATCAGGGAAAGAACCAATGAATTCGGAAGAGGCTGAGCAGATTCAAGCTGGTACACCTCAATCAGTGGAAGAAATACCAGAAAAAACGATTACAATGACTGAGTCAGAGTTTGATAGAAGGGTACAAGCAAAGATTCAAGAGATAATATCGAAATTACCACCAGTTACCCCGAATATCGGAACGACACATCCTCCCCCGAGTACCCCAAGAGGCCCATTCCCGCAACTTGACCCAGAAAGGGAACAAGGGGAATATGGTCACAAGAGTGGTACTCGGCGACGGACCTTCCCACAAATTGACCCTGCGGGGGTGCAAGGGGAAGAGGGCCGCGAGAGAGGGACACGACGAAAGCTTTTCAGCAGTCGTGGTGATGAACGAAATGATAGTCTCAGATCGTATGAAACGAGTCAGAGTGAATCAGATGAAACAGACACGGCATCTTACATGCCGAGTTCTCGTAGTCTGGCGTCATTACGAGGAAAGGTAGGCAGAACAGATTCGGGAAATCAGGTAATATTGGGAAAAGGATTCGGGACTGCGTCGTCAATACAGCGGAGAAATAACCCGTTTAATAAGGAAATCGTGTCAGAATCGATGCCTGCGAATTTTAGAATCCCAGACCTCCCTAAGTACAGCGGAATGACAGATCCCCGAGAACATCTCGTTACATTCGAAACACTAATGACATTGCACGGTTTGAGCGATTCATTAAATGCTCGAATATTTGCTACTACATTGGCAGGAAGAGCACTAGATTGGTTCGTGAACCAGCCTACCAAATCCATCAATTCATATGATCAACTCGTCCAGAAGTTCGAGTATCATTTTGCCAGTAAAAGGAAAACCAGGAAGTCGGTCTCACAGTTACTGGGGATAAAACAGAAGGATGATGAAACATTGCGGGAGTTCGTGGACAGGTTCAATAACGAGGCCTTAGATGTCCAAGGCATACAACACGAAGTGGTTGTACAGCTCTTCATTAACGGACTGAAGATGGGTCCTTTAGCAGGTGCACTCACTCGCAACCCACCAAGAGACCCCGAGGACATGATGATCACAGCTCAGCAATATATCCATGAAGACGAGATGTATCGTATGAAACGAGCTGAGCATGCGATCAATAAGCAGAGCAAGGACAAAGGGGTCCAAAAAAAGGAAGAGGTGAAAACCGAGAAGGCAGGAGATTACCGACGAGGTCGTTTTGATAACTATGCACCGTTGAATACTTCGAGAACCAAAGCATTGATGGCAATAGAACGAGCAGGTATTCAGGTCGAACTCCCTAGGAAGATGAGGGTTGACCCCAAAAAGAAAAGTAATAGCAGATACTGTAAGTTCCACAAGGATACGGGCCACGATACAGAGGAGTGTCGTCAATTAAAGGATGAGATCGAAAAGCTCATACGGCAGGGTTATTTGCGGGAATTTACAGAACGAGGAAAAAACGAAGACAGGTACGAGATGCAGGGTAATAGAAGAGAGCCTCAACAAGAACAGTGGCGTGCGAATCAAGGCCAGCAAGATAGGGGTCCAGTTAGTAATAGGCATCACGAGCCAGAGAGGGATAGGCCTCGGAGAGATGATAGAGAAGATAACAGACCAAAATACGGGGATATACATACGATATCAGGAGGGCCAATCGGAGGTGATTCGAGCAATGCGAGAAAGCGATACGCAAGGGAGATCACGAGCTATGAACATTACGGGCACAGTGTGAATCATGTTCAGGGCAGTTCAAAGGAGATGATCTCTTTCGGAGATCGTGATTATGAAGGGGTGATTATTCCCCACAACGACCCAATGGTGATAACGATGGACATAGCGAACTACTCAGTCCACAAAGTTTTAGTGGATAATGGTAGTTCAGCCGATATCGTGTTCTCTACGGTATTGAATAAAATGAAAATCCCCACGGACAAATTGCAGTTCGTAAGTACCCCCCTCGTAGGATTCGGAGGATCAGAAATAGTACCTCTCGGTACGATTGAATTGCCCACCTCGTTGGGATCCGAGCCCAAAAGAAAAACCATGATGATCAGATACCTCGTCGTTGATTTCCCATTTGCATACAATGTGATATTGGGACGACCCGGGCTGAACCAGTTTGGTGCGATCGTCTCTACACCCCACTTAAAAATGAAATTCTTGACAGACTTTGGGGTAGGGATGGTGCCATGTGACCAACGAACCGCCAGGGAGTGTTATGCAACATCTCTGAGGAAAGGTACGAAGGAAAAAAATACGGAACGGGTTATTATTCAAACTAACGAAGCAGTAAGGTTTGGGGTAACAAAAACAGAGGAGCCGGAAAGAAAACGAGTTCCTATTGAAAAGAGCCGGGTACAACCGGCCGAGCATAAAACGATTGAACTCGTCCAGGGGGACGAGGAAAAAATCACAAACATAGGTACAATGATGCCAAAAAATATAGAATTAATGATAATAAGCTTCCTTCAAGCTAATATTGATATGTTTGCATGGCAGGCGTCAGACTTTAAGGGGATTGACCCTGAAGTCATTGTACATAGGTTGAATATAGACCCGTGCGTCAAACCTGGCAAATGTTGTTTTAGTTCCAAAAAGCACGGGGCAATGGAGGATGTGTATTGATTATACTAATCTCAACAAAGCTTGTCCACGAGACCCGTATCCATTGCCTCGTATTGATCTCCTCGTAGATTCAACTGCCGAATGTGCTTTGCTCAGTATGATGGATGCTTACCAGGGTTTTAACCAAATAAAAATGGCACCCGAAGATTGTGATAAAACTTCGTTTGTGACAGCTAGAGGCGTTTACTGTTATAACGTCATGCCGTTTGGACTAAGGAATGCAGGGGCGACATATCAGAGGCTCGTGAATCGTATGTTCAAAGAAGAATTGGGTAACACAATGGAAGTATACGTGGATGATATGTTGGTTAAAAGCAAAGACGAGGCAGATCATTTGGGACATTTAAAGCGGTCGTTCGCAATCATGAGGAGATATGGGATGAAACTAAACCCGAATAAGTGCACGTTTGGGGTACGAGGGGGAAAATTCTTAGGCTACATGGTTACGCAACGGGGGATTGAGGCTAATCCTGAGAAAATACAAGCAGTTCTGGAGATGCAGTCCCCGAGCTCCGTCGCGGAGGTGCAAATGCTAACCGGAAAAATGGCAAGTTTGAGCCGGTTTATATCAAGGTCGGCTGACAAAGGTCTCCCCTTCTTCAGAATATTAAAGAATGTTACGCACTTCGAATGGTCAGAGGAATGCGAAGAAGCGTTCCAAGCTTTGAAGAGATACTTAACGAGCACTCCATTGCTCACCAAGCCCGTCGAAGGAGAACCACTCCTATTGTACTTGGCTATCTCAGCAAATGCGGTCAGTGCGGTATTGGTTCGTGACGACCACGGGAATCATCGCCCAGTGTATTACGTGAGCAAAACGATGTTAGGGGCTGAAAAGAATTATACCCAAATTGAAAAATGGGCACTAGCCTTGATGACAGCAGCTCGCAAATTACGACCGTATTTTCAGTCGCACCAGATCATCGTCCTCACGGACCAACCTTTGAGACAAGTGCTCTCTAATCCCGACATATCAGGTCGTCTCGTTAAATGGGCAGTCGAGTTGGGCGAGTTCTCATTGGAGTACAGACCACGAACTGCTATCAAAGCGCAAGCCTTGGCGGAATTTATAGTTGAAATGGCATCGCCCAACGAGGCATACGATGCACGAGGTGACATAAATTTAAAGTTACCCAAAACATTTACGATATATTCGTCCTATGAAATACGCTGAGATAGTAAATTTTCTCTTTTTCCTTACAAACAGATGACAGACTATGGACATTGCATGTCGATGGCTCATCTACGACCCTAAAAGGGGGTGCAGGCATATGGCTAAGAGATCCGCAAGGTATTTTGATGATCTTTCGAAATGTATACGAGGATCTATATTATATAAATCAGAATACGTGTAAAACGGCCTTTTGTTTTTTTTTTTTTTTTTTTTTTAAAACAAGGTTATGACCACGAGTTCGCAGTAACGCTGGATTTCAGTGTGACGAACAACGAGGCCGAATACGAAGCCATGCTTGCAGGTAGATAATTTGATAAAACGACCACTTTATATACATTCGGAATATTGAATACGAAGCCATGCTTGCAGGCTTGAAAATGGCAAGAGAGCTCAACGTCAAAAGGTTGGACGTCTACACGGACTCTCAACTCGTGGCAAATCAAATAAGTGGCTCGTTTGAAGCGAGGGAGTTGAGCTTATTATCGTACTTATCAAGGGTGAGGGATTTTATGGCTCAGTTCACCAAAATCAGCATCTTTCAAATACCTCGTGAAGAAAACGAGAGAGCAGACGTGTTATCAAAGTTCGCAAGTTCAGCCATAGGTCTCAAGACAAGGAAAGTCACGTTGTTGGTGTCCAACCGGTCACAGATCGATGATACGATTCAAACTCAAAAGGTAGCAACGATTTACACGTCGGATGACTGGAGATCCGAGATTTATAAATATTTGGATGAGAAGGTATTGCCCGAAGACAAAAACCAGGCCCGACGGATCGTTTATAAAGCTTCTAAATATACGATAGTAGAGGAGAAGCTGTATAAACGATCCGCGGCGGGTCCCTTGCTTCGTTGTCTGGATAGGACGGAGGCTGAATATGTAATGAAAGAGGTCCACGAGGGTAGTTGTGGTAATCACTCTGGAGGACGAGCTCTAGCTCAGAAAATTTTGCGCCAAGGGTATTTCTGGCCAACTATGGTCGCAGAGTCACGACGTTTTGCGAAACGATGTAAAGGATGTCAACTCAATGCAAACTTGTCACACTGCCCGGGCACTGAGCTCGAACCTATCAAGATAGCATACCCATTCGACCAATGGGGCATTGACATATTAGGACCATTCCCATTGGCATCGGGCCAGAGGAAGTTCATAATCGTGGCAGTAGAACACTTTACGAAATGGATTGAAGCCGAGGCAGTAGCAAAAATTACAGACCACGAAGTAATGAAGTTCATATGGAGAAATGTTGTATGTCGTTTCGGGGTACCTCATGTACTCATCTCTGATAATGGAACCCAGTTCAACAGCAAAGGTGTGGTTCGTTGGTGTGAGGAATATAAAATTCGACAAAATTTTACGGCGGTCGGCCATCCGCAAGCCAACGGACAAACGGAGGTAGCTAATAGAATATTGCTTCAACACTTGAAGGCTAGACTCGATGGGGTCAAAGGAAATTGGGCTGACGAGTTACCCGGGGTCCTATGGGCATATCGAACAACACCTCGTACTTCCACCGGAGAAACACCGTTTTGTTTGGTATACGGTTCAGAGGCTGTTATTCCGGTTGAGATAGGTGAAATGACACACCGAGTTGAGCAATACGATGCGGACTCCAATATGGGAGAACGGCTTTACGAGCTAGATGTTATCGAGGAAACCAGGGAACGAGCATACGCGAAGATTCTAATACAGAAGAAAGCCATGGCTCGAGCTTACAATAAGAATGTAAAAACAAGGTCTTTTGAGGTCAGTGACCTCGTACTAAAGAAGGTTGAAGTGTCAAGACACGTAGGCAAATTGGACCCAAATTGGGAAGGCCCCTTCAAAGTCGTCAAAGTAACAAAGACGGGGACTTATCGCCTACAGGATTTGAATGGCAAAGATTTGCCTCGTCCCTGGAACGTTCGTAACCTACGTAGATATTATACATAGGATGATACCGATTTTTGGCACATCGTTGCATTTTTACGAGTAGTAATCATTTTTGAATACGTATATTCCTTAATATACGGTACTAACACTCTTGGAATGCATTCAGTTGTCTCGTATATAAACGATCATATTGCTGCTTTCACATTAAGTTATTACAATTATTTAACCCAACGTTCCACCTACATATGAGCCTCGTAGGAGGAACAAATGCATAAGAAGTTCAGCTCAATCTACAAATTATGAATTCATCACAAATGCGATAATAGATATATATATATTGAGCACAACATACGGATTCATAAATACGAACATGTTTGTCTAAACACATACGAGGTAAAAGATAAGCAAAATGGTACTTAATTGATTAAGATAGTACGATACAGCAGGAAATTAAAGCAAAATACAACTAAGCTAAAATCAATTCTAGTTTTCAGCAGCAGCAGGGGCGGAAGTATTGTCGTTTTCGGGTGCGGCAGCTCTATTGTCTTCCTCGTCGGAGTCAACAGGACCCAATGTTTGAAACTCAGGGAATTCACGATATTCCACCGACGAGCTGGCAATGGAGGGACGAAGAGCGGGTTCAGTCACGTATTTCTCAAAAGCTACAGGGTCGAACCCCGGAACAGTGAAGCCCTCTTTCTCCATGTAATCCACTGCTCTTACGAACCCATCGAACAGATAATCGGCAGCAGGTTCGAGGGCTAGCATTTGGAAAACGGTAGAATGCCTGAAGTCACGGGCCCCGTTGAACCTGGCCTCCTCGATAGTTCGTTTATACTCTGCCGACCTGAGGAAAGCATCTCGCCCATCCATATGCCCCACCTCGTAGTTTTGGGCAGCCTCGGCTTTGGATGCCTCAAGCTCCTGCTTCAAAGCCCGGATTTCCTCGTTCTTTCCGTTAAAGGCCTCTTTCATTTCGGCCATTTGACGACGAAGCTGCTCTTGTTCTTGGACCACTGCTTCTGCTTCGGTCCGCAAGTTACGAGCCTCTTCAATTTCAGCTAAGGCATTCTCGTATGACTTCCTCACCTCGGTATTCTCATGATTAAGATACGAAAGATTGAGAGAGAGGGAATGAGCAGCCAGCGACGCCTACAAACACGAGGAAGACATGTAACGAGTTGAACGATAAAACGAATGTAAACTTGCTATTTAAAAAGGAGTTGGATAATATTCTACCTCGGCCAGGGCCCTATGAATCGTATCTTCGAGATGGGTGAAAGGCATTGTTATGAGCTTAGCCTTGTCACCCGGTAGCATGCTCAACCGAGCCATCTCCGAAGCCACTTTTGCTCCACCAGTACCTAAGATAGAGCTCGTGGGATATATGCGCCAATCCGGGACGAGGGGAGCTTGACCCGGAAGGGCTTCGGGCCGCCAGTCTTCACCCTGTTGACGCATACGATCCCGGAGGGCGAACGCCTCATACTGATCAACGATCTCTGTTCCGGGGGGTGGTGAAGAGGTTGATCCACCAATATGTGGTATCGAATCTACGGTGCTTTGGGGATCGTTCCTGGCTCTGGATCTCTTACGACCCCGGAGCTGTGCAGATTCTCGTTCACTAGACTCGTCGGATTGGACAGGGACTACGACCTGCCTGCTGGAACCCTCGTGCGCAGGCCGGACTTGCCTTAGCGGAGCCGGATTGCGCACAGGGACAGTATCCTGGGCCGCGCCTCGTCTTGGAACAGTACCCTCGGCCGCTTCTGTGGCACGAGGAGCACTTGACGAGCTACTCGCCCCGGCAGCAGAGCGAACTGAAGCGCTCTTCTTCGTCCTCTTGGCTAACATCTTGTTAAAACGAGCGTCCATTTCAGCTTTGCCTATAAAGAACAAAGACATTTTATCAAATTCTCAAACCGGACATGATAGGCAGAAAAATGTAAATATATAACAGAATGTACGAAGAAGGCAATACGAGAAAGGACTTACCAACTTTCTCGTATGGGATTGGGGCACTACTAATCCCACACCGGACTAGTACGGCCTCCTTGAGGAGAATCTTTGGGTCGTAGAACCATTGGAAGTGGTTTTCAACAAAGTTGGGGCCCCATGTTGGACCCCCAACGTCCTCGAGACGAGGAGAATCTAACCTCCACGTACGAGGTAGATTCCAACTAGCCAAATCCAGTTGACCCACGAAGAAAAATTTGTCCTTCCACACTCCGTGTGAGGAAGGGGAGTGATCTAATAGGCGTACCCTTTTGTTACGAGGGGAGAGATAGAAGAAACCCCTGTCCCCTAGCCCTGACTTACTGACTCGAAACATATAATGAAAATTCTCAAAATTGGGATCCTGTTTCCAAGCTCGCATGAGAATAATAAAGGTATTCAAATGACGATACGAGTTTGGGAGAAGCTGAGTCGGGCATAAACCTAAACGGTGGAGGATCATACGAATCACGGGGTGTAAGGGAAAGCGGACACCACAAGCAAGATGGGCCGCAAAGAAGGTTCTATATCCACGAGGAGGCCTATGCATACGTTCCTCCTCGTGAGGGGCCAAAAGAAAAAAGGTGTCCGGTATGTAGTAAGTACGTTTGAGGGAATCTAAGGTACCCTCGGTGATCGTGGAAGGGCTATGAACCCAGGCATAGGTATCGGCTGGGAGGAACTCACGATCTGGGTCATCCCCTTCGGAGACGACCTGAGGAATATCATGGGCTAAATACGACATATCAAAGTCGTAGTCCGAGGCAGAAAAGTTATTACTCGACGATCGAGGCTGATTACGGGGAGACTCATTAGACTCGTTAGTCATGGGATCTAGATTTCCTAGTGAGGTCGAACACTCGTTAATATTGGAAGGGATCTCTAATCCCTCTAACGTGGGTAAACCTGAACTCTCACGGGAATTTTCCGACATAGTGATTAGGAAGGTAGATGGACTGGGATCGACTCGTAAGGGATATAAAAGACAAAAAGAAAAGAAGATAAGGTTGAGAAGAGTACCTAATCGACGGAGGTCGGAAGTAATTGGAAAGATAAGACCGGAAGGACTTCAAAGGGCAACAGATGAAGGAAAGCTCGTCACTCCAGAAATTCTCTCTCTAAAATGATAAAATGCAAAGTAACAAATGAATATAATTCATGCTTATTTATACATATCATTGGCGGGAAAATGAACGGTTGAGATTATAAATAAAAATTTCAAATCAAAGGCTCAGATTAGAAACCTTTCAAATCCTTGTGATGTGATTGGGGGAGTCAGACGGTTGAAGGACCGCGCGTTGTGAGCGCGTGGATTTTATGACCTACGATGATAATAAAACATAAACAGAAATTTAATTAAGATCGTATTCTACGAGAACTGCCAGTATCCTCATAGATTTACGATCTGGGGGACTTCATGATACGAGGTATTTACGTATACACTATATGTAAGATACGAGATGAATCATACGACCTCGTATAATAACAGTCTACGACCTCGTATACGAGTACGATCATACGATCTCGTGTGATTACAGTAAAGACAAGCCCAATACTGTAGATTGGTCCCATGAACAGTAAAGTCAGCATACAAGGAAGCCCAGCCCATGATATTATCTGACATAATAATTCATTAACCACCATTTAAACGACAAGTGGCAGTCAATATAAAGGTTACAAATCAGATCATGAACAGTTGTTAAAAAACCTATATATATGACAAATAAGCTCTTTGTGGGGACGGATGATTTCCATACATACGAGCTATTAATACATTCTACACACAATTAATTAGAACTACGTCAGACTTGATCTCCTAGTGCGGTACGTAGGCAGCTATTATACGAGCTCAGTCTTTGGATACATCTGAACGAATATTTGACTAGATCATATATATATATATATAATTCATGATTATGATTAAATTGAGAATTAGAAGCACTTGATGTTATAATAGCTGCTCCATATTACATAATCCAGGTTTAGGAGAATTAAAACAATTGCACAAACATTGAATAAGTTTATATATACGTTGCTAGTATCTTGACATATTATAAGTTTATTAGTCAAAAGTCAAAACATTTGAGTGAAAAATATCTGGAGAAATTTATAAACTATTAAATTTTATGGAATGTTTTACTGAGTCTGTAAACTCAACTAAATACTTCCTAAATATTGTATAAGAAAATAAATTCTTATTTACAATATTCATGAAAATAAGAATAAAGAAATTTGTGATCTCAGAGCCTGAAGTGACATTCACAAGAAGGGACCCAAGGGATGAGTTTCTGATACTGGCCAGCGATGGCCTGTGGGACGTGATGACGACAGAGACGGCCTGTAAGGTGGTACGAGGTTGCCTGAAAGAACAGTCGCTTGAGGCGGTTGCTGGTGGTTCTCGTGGCGGCAGTTCGTCGGTAAATGATGAACCTGGCCCCGTTCACGTCTCTCGTAGCGCCTCAGCAGCTGCGCTTCTTTTATGCCTCGCCTTGGCCAGGAAGAGTACTGATAATGTCTGTGTTGTGGTGGCGGCAATTACAAAAACGTTGTATAAGTTTATAACACATCCATTTCTCCATTAAAACACACTCTCATCAATCCCCAACACTAACATTTAACTATTAACTTACAGGTGACAGGTTTCTGAAACCTTTCGTGATCTCAGAGACTGGAGTGACATTCACAAGAAGGGACCCAAGGGACGAGTTTTTGATACTGGCCAGCCCTGTGGGACGTGATGACGACAAAGATGGCTTGTAAGGTGGTACGAGGTTGCCTGAAAGAACAGCCGCCTGAGGAGGTTGCTGGTGGTTCTCGTGGCCGCAGTTCGCCGGAAAAAGATGAACGGGGCCGTTTTTACGCCTCTCGTAGCGCATCAGCAGCGGCGCTTCTTATACGGCTCGCCTTGGCCAGGAAGAGTACTGATAATGTCTGTGTTGTGGTGGTTGATCTCAAGAGGGCTGAAGAGTGAAGTTTTAAGGTGGGGTTTATAACTATATTTGAAGTTAATTTGTTACAAAAATTATTTGAATTTTATTGGTAAATTACTTTCGTTTTATTGCAGGTTTTAGCAACATATCTCTTCAACTAGATAGTAATTATATATAGCTGAATTTCTTTAAACTTTTTAAACACATTATTAATTGAGTTCGACTCGTGTTTGCTTTTGTGTGTTTTTTGCAGGGAAAGTTCGGCGAGTGGTGCCTTTGGACATGTTTGGTTATCGGAATAAAAACCCTAAATTGCGGTAGTGTTTGGTTGGAGTTTGTTAGAAACCCTAATTCATAGTTATGTTTATGTTTCTCTATCAAAGACTTTGATGTTTGATGTTTAGTTTCGATGTGTTGGATTATGTAATCGTAGTTCTATGTATGTTTTTTATCCTAAATAAATGGTAGTTTTTGTTAAAATTTATAGCGTTGTGTGATTAAGTATGTGTAGAGTTGATTAAATGCTTATACATTATAAGTAACTATGCTTTGGCGCATTTCTAGGGCTTCATTATATGCAATCTCGACGCAATTATAATCGTCTCTAGGTGACTTTCATATATATATATATAATTCATGATTATGATTAAATTGAGAATTAGAAGCACTTGATGTTATAATAGCTGCTCCATATTACATAATCCAGGGTTAGGAGAATTAAAACAATTGCACAAACATTGTATAAGTTTATATATACGTTGCTAGTATCTTGACATATTATAAGTTTATTAGTCAAAAGTCAAAACATTTGAGAGAAAAATATCTGGAAAAATTTATAAACTATTAAATTTTATGGAATGTTTTACTGAGTCTGTAAACTCCACTAAATACTTCCTAAATATTGTATAAGAAAATAAATTCTTATTTACAATATTCATGAAAATAAGAATAAAGAAATTCGTGATCTCAGAGCCTGAAGTGACATTCACAATAAGGAACCCAAGGGACGAGTTTCTGATACTGGCCAGCGATGGCCTGTAGGACGTGATGACGATAGAGACGACCTATAAGGTGGTACGAGGTTGCCTGAAAGAACAGCCGCTTGAGGCGGTTGCTGGTGGTTCTCGTGGCGGCAGTTCGTCGGAAAATGATGAACCTGGCCCCGTTCACGTCTCTCGTAGCGCCTCAACAGCTGCGCTTCTTATACGCCTCGCCTTGGCCAGGAAGAGTACTGATAATGTCTGTGTTGTGGTGGTTGATCTCAAAAGGGCTGAAGAGTGATGTTTTAAGGTGGGGTTTATAACTATATTAATTTGAAGTTAATTTATTACAAAAATTATTTGAATTTTATTGGCTATAATTCGTGGATACAAATCTTAATTGTATTAATTACTTTGATTTTATTGCAGGTTTTAGCAACATATATCTTCAACTAGATAGTAATTATATATAGCTGAATTTCTTTAAACTTTTTAAATAATTTATTAATTGAGTTGGCTCGTGTTCGTTTTTGTGTTTTTTTGCAGGGAAAGTTGGACGAGTGGTGATCTTGGACATGTTTGGTTATCGGAATAAAAACCATAGATTGCCTTAATGTATGGTTGAAGTTTGTTAGAAACCCTAATATTCTAGTTATGTTTATGTTTCCGTTTCAAAGACTTTGATGTTTGATGTTTAGTTTCAATGTTTGGAATTATGTAATCGTAGACTTCGTGTCCTAACAAATGGTAGTTTTTTTAAAATTTGTATCGTTGTGCAATTAAGTATGTGTAGAGTTCATTAAACACTTATACATTATAAGTAACTATGCTCCAGCGCATTCCTAGGGCTTCGTTATAATAATCTTGACGCAATTATAATCATATGTGAGGTGACTTTCATATATATACATATATATTTAAAATATATCGTATGAAGATGATTATGAGTAATTGAGAATTAGAAGCACTTGATGTTATAATAGTTGCTCCATATTACATAATCCAGGTTTAGGAGAATTAAAACAATTACAAAAACGTTGTATAAGTTTATAACACATCCATCAACACATCCATTTCTCCATTAAAACACACTCATCAATCCCCAACACTAACATTTAACTATTCTCTTACAGGTGACAGGTTTCTGAAACCTTTCGTGATCTCAGAGCCTGAAGTGACATTCACAAGAAGGGACCCAAGGAACGAGTTTCTGATACTGGCCAGCGATGGCCTGTGGGACGTGATGACGACAGAGACGGCTTGTAAGGTGGTACGAGGTTGCCTGAAAGAACAGCCGCCTGAGGCGGTTGCTGGTAGTTCTCGTGGCCGCAGTTCGCCGGAAAAAGATGAACGGGGCCCCGTTTACGCCTCTCGTAGCGCATCAGCAGCGACGCTTCTTATACGGCTCGCCTTGGCCAGGAAGAGTACTGATAATGTCTGTGTTGTGGTGGTTGATCTCAAGAGGGCTAAAGAGTGAAGTTTTAAGGTGGGGTTTATAACTATATTAAAAGTTAATTTATTACAAAAATTATTTGAATTTTATTGGTAAATTACTTTGGTTTTATTGCAGGTTTTAGCAACATATCTCTTCAATTAGATAGTAATTATATATAGCTGAATTTCTATAAACTTTTTAAGACATTATTAATTGAGTTCGACTCGTGTTTGCTTTTGTGTGTTTTTTGCAGGGAAAGTTCGGCGAGTGGTGCCTTTGGACATGTTTGATTATCGTAATAAAAACCCTAAATTGCGTTAGTGTTTGGTTGGAGTTTGTTAGAAACCCTAATTCATAGTTATGTTTATGTTTCTCTATCAAAGACTTTGGTGTTTGATGTTTAGTTTCGATGTGTTGGATTATGTAATCGTAGTTCTATGTATGTTTTTTATCCTATATAAATGGTAGTTTTTGTTAAAATTTATAGTGTTGTGTGATTAAGTATGTGTAGAGTTGATTAAATGCGTATACGTTATAAGTAGCTATGCTTTGGCGCATTTCTAGGGCTTCATTATATGCAATCTCGACGCAATTGTAATCGTCTCTAGGTGACTTTCATATATATATATATATATATAATTCATGATTATGATTAAATTGAGAATTAGAAGCACTTGATGTTATAATAGCTGCTCCATATTACATAATCCAGGTTAAGGAGAATTAAAACAATTGCACAAACATAGTATAAGTTTATATATACATTGCTAGAATCTTGACATATTATAAGTTTATTAGTCAAAAGTCAAAACATTTGAGTGAAAAAAATCTGGAGAAATTTATAAACTATTAAATTTTATGGAATGTTTTACTGAGTCTGTAAACTAAACTAAATACTTCCTAAATATTCATGGCCTGTGGGACGTGATGACGACAGAGACGGCCTGTAAGGTGGTACGAGGTTGCCTGAAAGAACAGCCGCCTCAGGCGGCTGCTGGTGGTTCTCGTGGCGGCAGTTCGTCGAAAAATGATGAACCTGGCCCCGTTCACGCCTCTCGTAGCGCCTCAGCAGTTGCGCTTCTTATACGCCTCGCCTTGGCCAGGAAGAATACTGATAATGTCTGTGTTGTGGTGGTTGATCTCAAAAGGGCTGAAGAGTGATGTTTTAAGGTGGGGTTTATAACTATATTAATTTGAAGTTAATTTATTACAAAAATTATTTGAATTTTATTGGCTATAATTCATGGATACTAATCTTAATTGCTACCAAATTTGATTAATTACTTTGATTTTATTGCAGGTTTTAGCAACATATCTCTTCAACTAGATAGTAATTATATATAGCTGAATTTCTTTAAACTTTTTAAAGAATTTATTAATTGAGTTGGCTCGTGTTCGTTTTTGTGTTTTTTTGCAGGGAAAGTTGGACGAGTGGTGATCTTGGACATGTTTGGTTATCGGAATAAAAATCATAGATTGCCTTAATGTATGGTTGAAGTTTGTTAGAAACCCTAATATTCTAGTTATGTTTATGTTTCCGTTTCAAAGACTTTGATGTTTGATGTTTAGTTTCAATGTTTGGAATTATGTAATCGTAGACTTCGTGTCCTAATAAATGGTAGTTTTTTTAAAATTTGTATCGTTGTGCAATTAAGTATGTGTAGAGTTCATTAAACACTTATACATTATAAGTAACTATGCTCCAGCGCATTCCTAGGGCTTCGTTATAATAATCTTGACGCAATTATAATCATATGTGAGGTGAATTTCATATATATACATATATAATTAAAATATATCGTATGAAGATGATTATGAGTAATTGAGAATTAGAAGCATTTGATGTTATAATAGCTGCTCCATATTACATAATCCAGGTTTAGGAGAATTAAAACAATTACAAAAACGTTGTATAAGTTTATAACACATCCATTAACACATCCATTTCTCCATTAAAACACACTCTCATCAATCCCCAACACTAACATTTAACTCTTCTCTTGCAGGTGACTGGTTTATGAAACCTTTCGCGATCTCAGAGCCTGAAGTGACATTCACAAGAAGGGATCCAAGGGACGAGTTTCTGATACTGGCCAGCGATGGCCTGTGGGACGTGATGACGACAGAGACTGTAAGGTGGTACGAGGTTGCTTGAAAGAACAACCGCCTGAGGCGGTTGCTGGTGGTTCTCGTGGCGGCAGTTCGCCAGAAAAAGATGAACGGGGCCCCGTTTACGCCTCTCGTAGCGCATCAGCAGCGGCGCTTCTTATACGGCTCGCCTTGGCCAGGAAGAGTACTGATAATGTCTGTATTATGGTGATTGATCTCTAGAGGGCTGAAGAGTGAAGTTTTAAGGTGGGGTTTATAACTATATTTGAAGTTAATTTATTACAAAAATTATTTGAATTTTATTGGTAAATTACTTTGGTTTTATTGCAGGTTTTAGCAACATATCTCTTCAACTAGATAGTAATTATATATAGCTGAATTTCTTTAAACTTTTTAACGACATTATTAATTGAGTTCGACTCGTGTTTGCTTTTGTGTGTTTTTTGCAGGGAAAGTTCGACGAGTGGTACCTTTGGACATGTTTGGTTATCGGAATAAAAACCCTAAATTGCGTTAGTGTATGGTTGGAGTTTGTTAGAAACCCTAATTCATAGTTATGTTTATGTTTCTCTATCAAAGACTTTGGTGTTTGATGTTTAGTTTCGATGTGTTGGATTATGTAATCGTAGTTCTATGTATGTCTTTATCCTAAATAAATGGTAGTTTTTGTTAAAATTTATAGCGTTGTGTGATTAAGTATGTGTGGAGTTGATTAAATGCTTATACATTATAAGTAACTATGCTTTGGCGCATTTCTAGGGCTTCATTATATGCAATCTCGACGCAATTATAATCGTCTCTAGGTGACTTTCATATATATATATATATATATATATATATATATATATATATATATATATATTTTTTAAATTCATGATTATGATTAAATTGAGAATTAGAAGCACTTGATGTTATAATAGCTGCTCCTTATTACATAATCCAGGTTTAGGGGAATTAAAACAATTGCAGAAACATTGTATAAGTTTATATATACGTTGCTAGAATCTTGACATATTATAAGTTTATTAGTCAAAAGTCAAAACATTTGAGTGAAAAATATCTGAAGAAATTTATAAACTATTAAATTTTATGGAATATTTTACTGAGTCTGTAAACTCAACTAAATACTTCCTAAATATTGTATAAGAAAATAAATTCTTATTTACAATATTCATGAAAATAAGAATGAAGAAATTCGTGATCTTAGAGCCTGAAGTGACATTCACAAGAAGGGACCCAAGGGACGAGTTTATGATACTGGCCAGCGATGGCCTGTGGGACGTGATGACGACAGACACGGCCTGTAAGGTGGTACGAGGTTGCCTGAAAGAACAGCCGCCTGAGGCGGTTGCTGGTGGTTCTCGTGGCGGCAGTTCGCCGAAAAAAACTAAAAACCTGGCCCCGTTCACGCCTTTCGTAGCCCCTCAGCAGCGACGTTCTTATACGGTTCGCCTTGGCCTGGAAGAGTACTGATAATGTCTGTGTTGTGGTGGTTGATCTCAAGAGGGCTGAAGAGTGAAGTTTTAAGGTGGGGTTTATATATAACTATATTTGAAGTTAATTTATTACAAAAATTATTTGAATTTTATTGGTTAATTACTTTGATTTTATTGCAGGTTTTAGCAACACATTTCTTCAACTAGATAGTAATTATATATAGCTGAATTTCTTTAAACTTTTTAAAGACATTATTAATTGAGTTCGACTCGTGTTTGCTTTTGTGTTTTTTTTTTTTTGCAGGGAAAGTTCGGCGGGTGGTGCTCTTGGACATGTTTGGTTATCGGAATAAAAACCGTGGTTTGCCTTAGTGTATGGCTGGAGTATGTAAAAACCCTAATATCTAGTTATGTTTATGTTTCTCTTTCAAAGACTTAATTTGCTGTGTTTGATGTTTATTTGGATGTGTGATTACGTAATCGTAGTTCTATTTAAGTCTCTTATCCTAAATAAATGGTAGTTTTTGTTAAAATTTGTAGCGTTGTGCAATTAAGTATCATGTGTAGAGTTCATTAAACGCTTATACATTATAATTAAGTAACTATGCTCCAGCGCATTTCTAGGGCTTCGTTAAGCAATCTCGACGCAATTATAAACATATGTGAGGTGACTTTCATATATATATATATATATATATATATATATATTTAAAATTCATCGTATGAAGATGATTATGATTAAATTGAGAATTAGAAGCACTTGATGTTATAATAGCTGCTCCATATTACATAATCCAAGTTTAGGAGAATTAAAACAATTGCGCAAACATTGTATAAGTTTATATATAAGTTGCTAGAATCTTGACATATTATAAGTTTAGTCAAAAGTCAAAACATTTGAGTGAAAAATATCTGGAGAAATTTATAAACTATTAAATTTTATGGAATGTTTTACTAAGTCTGTAAACTCAACTAAGTACTTCCTAAATATTGTATAAGAAAATAAATTTTTATTTACAATATTCATGAAAATAAGAATGAAGAAATTCATTTATCTTACTATAAGGAGGATGTTTGATGGAGCATATGAGTTTCTTAAAAACATTGTATTAGAATTCTAATTTGTTTTGTATGACCTCTTGTCATTTTAGTTAAGATACATAATTGTCATTACTTGCATCCAATTTTTGTAGTCTTATTTTGTTCAAATACTTGACGAACTTATTTTGAAATGAAATCTAATATCTTATAAGTTCAAATAATATTTTATAAAATTATAAAATGTTTAGATATGTTTAACCCAAGACGGAATAGGATTTTCTATTCTAAATCTCTGTTTCATCTCCTATTCCATATATTTAGATTTTTGATATGTATAATTAATTTATAAATGCAATTATTAAGTGATGTAACATGTGAAAAAACAATTTAATAGAAGATGGAATACCATCTAAAATAAAAAAAAATTATGCCAACCAAGACACCCTCTAAGATTGAAGGTGAGATATTATTATTATTAATAATAATAATAATACTATGGTGAGATATTAATAATAATAATAATTTAATAATAATACTATTAAAAAAAGAAAAAGGTAAACAGACTCATGCTATATAGTAGCAATTTCAATGGGTCGTCTAGTTATGTGGGCCCATTGAGATAACCCTTTTCTATAGTAGAGTTTTGGGCTACAAGTGAGCTGTATTTTTCCGTTTGGGCCAAATATTTCTTAAGATATTGGGCCAGGCTATTTCCTCTATATCTAAAGTTGTAGGCCTTGTTTGTTTATATTTTTAAATTTCATTTTCAATATCTAAAATTACAAAATTCTAAAGTAATTTTACCAAAATTATGTTAATTTAAATTTATTATTTTTTTTAACTCTACATTTTTACATCAAATTCATTTATTTCAATTATTATTTTTCTTTCTCGCTCATACTTTATCAATTTAATTTATATTTTTTTCTTCACATACTTATAATATCAAAATAACTATTTCTTCAAAATTTCAATATTGAAAATAAGGTCATTTAATTCTATGGATGTACTTATATAGTTAATCTTATATCAACCAAACAATCTCATAATAGCGATGATTTAATTAAAAGAAAACAATTCTAACCATTCAATCATATAAACCTCCATAAACTGTAATTGTTTAACAAATCAACAATTAAAAAACAATTTATTCTTTGATGAATAATCAATTGGACAATTCAAAATCAAATAAAATTAAAAATCTATTCATTTCTCCACTATCTTTCATCACCATCCCAATTATCCTTCATCTTAGGCCCCACAGGACCCTCCTCCCCAAAAACCTCATCAGGCAAAGATTTAACCAACTTCTCAAACTCTTTCTTCAACTTCCCAAACAAAAATTTCTCAATCTTTTTCACCTCATCCTCAAGCTCATAGCTCTTCTTAGGACCCCATTCTCCGGCGAAGTTCAACCACGGCGGCGCCACCACATCCTCCGCCGCTGCCACCACCACAAACCTCTCCCCACAGTCAATCACCTTATCACTCTTCTCAGCCGCATTTATCAGCCCAACATCATTCTCCCCTTGCAAAACAACCCCTTGTTGGTAATAACTTGCATGCCCATTCAAAGACGAATACACAACAAATTTATTACCAGTTTGAAACTCGAGCAAACTAGAATCAACCCACTGTCCAGTACTATGTTGTGAGAAGTAAACTTTGTACAAAACCCCATCAAAGTTACTGATTCTCAACGTCACGTGCTCCCAATCACCCACGTGCTCGCCGATTTTACCCAATGGGAGATTGTGAATTATGCCTAGCCTTGCAGTTGCATGGCCATTGAATGGGTAAAATAGCCACACTTGAATATCAGTAAAAGTTTCACCAAGAACTGGTTTCACATGGAGATAAACCTTTGATGTTGATAAGTCTCCTTTTTGTACTGTCTCTTTTGCTTGTTGATCAACCGGCAGGTCTAGCCAATACGAGCCATCATTCGAGCCACCTTGTGGAAGGTTTGAGCCATTTGGCTCAATAGCAATAGGGTTTGATTCATCACCTTTCTTATATAACAAAGCCCCATTGCTGAAATACCAGTTTACTGAGGATGGAAAGTAATTTTCCTTGGGGTGAAAGTAAATAAATGGTGCATACGTTTGAATAATTGATTCAACTTGGGCTGTGTTAGGTGTGGTAGATAGGTTTAGGTTGTTGTTTTTCAGACAAGATAAGGTTAGGTTAGAATTATCACCACCACTAGTACTAAAGTTGTGGATAATAAATGAGCCCACACTCAAGGCTTGAGCTTTAGTACCTCTAGTTTTAGGCCTTAAACCATATACATTCAACCCATTGCCACTTCCCGGTGCCCAAATCCAGGTGTCGGTTTCTGATTCGTCGGTGAAGTCTGACCGGACACATCGGATCCTGTCCAATGACGGCTTGTCCCCCGAGGTTGTAATAACGTGGCCAACGGGTTTGTAGCCGTTTTGTGGAATTGGTAGCCAAAAATAGGCTATTTCGTTAGCCCAAACGAGAGTGTAATCGATTGGTTTCGATAAAATGTCGCCTAATTGGTCTTTCGAGTCGGTTTTTGCAACCAAAACCCAACCAAATAAGGGTTGATTGTTGGGTTGAGCATAGGTACCTAGCATTGAGAAGCCATTTGGTATAGAAGTTGGTTCAAAGAATGTTGCACCAAGATTGTTTATTCCACCTTCATTTGATGCCCAAATTTTGTTGAAAGATGATATTTTTCTCACTTGAAGCCCTCCAAGATCAATCTCACCATTGCCAAATCCTCCTCCTAAATTTCCCAAAAAAAAACGACAAATTTATTAAAAACGAGGACCAATTTACAAAGGGTTTCAGTCGAATCGAGCTGAATGTATAGAATTTAAACAAGCAAATAAGGTCAAGATTACAAACCTTTTGGCCAAGTGGGCAATGGAGAAGGAAGCTTGAAAATGGTGTCAATGGGCAAACTATTTGCTTCTTTGTTTGAGGATGAAATATTGATCCCAAAACAATTACCCATTATCAATAAATTGCATATAATCATGAAGGAAAATTTGATATTGCTAAAACCCATATATATACCCATGAATGTAACAAGCTTCATATTGAGAAACGTACACACAATTGATGAAAGCTTTCGTGTATTGGTCCCTCAGAAGAAAAATAACATGGGTTTTTGATGAATAATAATTTCGTGCAAGTTATGTCATTATATATTAGGGTGGTTACAGTTACACCTATTTATTCCTTTATTTATTATGTCATTTTTTCTATTTGTTTATATGTACAAAATCAGCTTCAGTTATAATATTATTTGGATCCTATATTTAAAAAAAAAAAAAGTATTTTAGTCAATGTGAATTACTTTCTTACCTAACTGAAGACCTTATTCACAGCATATTTTGAGCCATATTGGAAAAAACTGAACAAATTTATATAATTTCGGATTCACATTGTCAAAGTCAAATTATTCAATAATAATTTAGATAGGGATCCTATCATTGGATACGTTCTTAAAAGATGGTCAATTCCACATTTATCAAATTATGTTCATAAAATTTAAAAAATCTGCATTTTTTTATAATTAGATACGCATTTTGAATAAATAGTAACCTTCACTTTTATTCCAACAAAATAAAGGAATGAAAAAAATAATTTGTGTATTATTAGTCTTGATTAATAATTACTCACTAAAAAATTCAATTGCATAAAGGCATAAGCTTAAAATCATCATATAGTTTCTTATAATTTACAAATTACAGTAAGTAAAGCATAATCATGTTTTGCATAGTTAAAAGTGATAATAGAGTTGACAATGAAAAAGAAATTGAAAGATGATTAAAGATAAAAGATTAGGTGCATCAAACAAATCATTTTGTATGGTTAAAAGAATAAAAAAGATCAAAAGGGTAATGAGATATTTCACTTCAAATAATTTCTTCTCTCCAATAAAATTTACAGTTGTTCTTAAACACAATCATTTTAATTGTGGAAATTAGCATTTTTAGTTCCATATGATTGACATTTTAAATTTATTTGTTACAAAATTTTCAAATTATGTTCCATAATTTTTTTAAACTTTTCACAATTAGCTCAACTAAATTTTTTTACAAAATTTAGCAGTTAATTTTCTTATTCAACTTTTCCATCCTTTTTGAAAATTTTGTACCATGTGACGTGATATTTAATAGAAACATTATGATAGTGTGAATATGATTTGTATGTGAGTGCACTCAGCACATGAGTTGTCACAAAAAAAAAGTCAAAATTTTATCTAAATCATGTTATCTGTTAAATACTGAATGAAATTTTTAGTTTAGATCTTTTTAAGTTACGGGATACAATGCCAGAATTCTAAAACTAATGAGATCGAAAAACGAAAAATGATCAGACATATGGTACATAAGTGCAATTTTTCCTTTTAATTGAGAAAAAATGACATAATAAATATTGAAAAGGAAATTTATAATGTCATAAAAACATAATAAATAAGGATATTTCTAAATCTTCCCAGTATAAATGACATCAATAAATTCAAATACAATAAAAATGATATAAAAAAGTAACACCTTAGTTTTCAAATAGATAGACATAAAAAAGAGTCCATAAGTCCACAGCCCATTAGTCTTTAATAATCTCTTTATTGTTAAGGTCCACATCAAAATTGTTTATGGGCTTGGCCCAGCCGTATCTGGTGTCCTAATAATGCTACTTACGGCCCATATGGTACCAGTCTATACCAATGGGCTTGGCATTGTCTAATTGAGGCAAAATTGTATCATATGGGCTCGGAATTAATTACAATAATATTATTTTACAAATATGAATATATCACTTTTGGAATTAAATAAATCTAAGCAAATTATTGCATTTAACTTTTTTTACTGAACCAATTCATGATAATGATATTAGTTCTACATTAAATTATAGGGTAAAGTACACTTCACCCCCTCGAAAAACTTGCATTTAACACTTTCCCCCCTAAAAACACAAAAAAGAGACATCACCCCATACAAATTTGGTATATGCACCACTTTGCCCCAATTACAATTTTCCGGCTAAATATTGATCGTAAATTATTGAAATAATTTTTCTATCAAGGGCATTATCATCTTTATTAGAGAATTTTAAAACTTTAAGATGATATATTAGAGAAACACAACGATTGGGATCCAAATTCAAGCATGTGAGAGGATCACGAAAAAATTATTTAACTGATTTTCGATCAAAATTTGACCGGAAAATAGTAATTGGGGCAAAACGATACATATACCAAATTTGTAGGGGGCAATGTCTCTTTTTTGTGTTTTTAGGGGGGAAAGTGCTAAATGCAAGTTTTTCGAGGGGTAAAGTGCACTTTACCCTAAATTATAACTTGTTACATGATTTTATATTGAATTTAGTTCAACAAAATTATATGAGTATATTATATAGAATGAGACTCCAATTTAATTAAAAGAGCATTTAATTTAATTTAATTTTCCTCTAATAAATCTTTATTCTTTGGTCTACATAAACCATTAGTACACAAATAAATCACTTTTGGCGCTCACCATTTTTAGGGTTTTCAAAACTGTTCACATTCCCTTTCTCCCTCCAACTTCCAGTTCAACAATCCGATTAAAACCACATCCAAACCCTAGCCCTAATCACTAATTGCAGAAGAAAATGCCTCCGATCAATCTCACTGAAGGTGCGATTGCGATGCTGTCGAGCGGTGACGCGCAGGGGACCGACATAAAGCCGATGCTTCAAGTCGCCGATATACGTCTCGTCAACACCCAGAACCAGAACAACAACGAGCGGTACCGGATTCTGCTTTCCGATGGCTCGTTTACGCAGCAAGGCATGCTCGCCACGCAGCGCAATGAATTGGTTCGATCTCAGAAGCTGCAGAAAGGATCGATTGTGCAGCTGACGCAGTTCGTGTGTAACCTTATACAGAACCGCATGTGAGTTTTTTTGAATCTGATGTGGTTTGCTGGGAACCGAGATCTTGAATTTTTGCTTTGGAATTCGATTTTTTTTGTTTTATTTTGGTGTTGGTAATTACTGTGTAGTGTTGGGGGTGTTGGGACTGCGTATTTAATTTTATATTTTTCGATCTTAATAGCTGTTTTCTTCTGAAACTATCTTGAGATTTATTTCCAGCTTGTTTAATTAAACGTAAGTGTTTATGCACCAAAGAAAATCTTGGAGCTTTTTCCCCTTCTCTTTGGTGCTTAAAAGATTGGTTTTTGCTAATGTTAGATGCATCGCCCATCATTCAACTTGGACTCGGATCCTAGTTTTAACAATTATCTAGAGTGCGTGATGAATGCACTTCATTTAAATAGCTTTAAGTTCGAAAGAATATGAAAGAATCTGAAAGAATGTTTGCCTTGCAGCACAATGTCTTTTGCTCTCTTGTATATTTTACACTGTTATCTGAAGTTTTTAAATATGTATCTTTGGATTTGCTGCTGGTATCTGTTTGTATATGTTAATTTTTGTACCTGATTTGATGGATTGATGCTGTTCTTGAGCTTTTTAGATGGGCTTCTTTACTGCGTTTTGTCTATATGTATTATTTTTATGTCCTAATAAGTAATAACCCTTTTTCTCCTAAACTGAGCAGGATTATTATCATCATTGATCTAGATGTGATAGTTGAAAAATGTGATCCTATTGGTGAGCCAAAGCAATATCCAACCAAGATTGATGGGAATGCATCTTCAATAGCTAGACCATCCACACAAAGTCAGCCAATGAATCAGGCCACCACTGGTAATGGTAATCCTCCAGCTTATGGTGCTAGTTTGGCCATGAGTGGTTCAGCCCCTAGGCCAAATGTGGTTGGCGGAGTCCACGTCCCACCTGCTCGGGAAGACCGAACTGCAGGGCCACATTCGTATGGTAGTTCTTTCGCTAGTAATATGACCCCAGGAAGATATAACTCTTCGAATTCTCCATCAACATATCCCAAACCAGAATCTGGTTCTGGGTTTTCACGGGCTCCAGTGAATAATTATGTCCGCCCACCTCAATCATTATATAATCAGCCACCCCCTATGTATGCTAACAGAGGGCCTATAGCGAAAAATGAAGCTGCTCCGAGAATCATACCCATTGCTGCATTGAATCCATATCAAGGAAGGTGGACAATTAAGGCCAGGGTAACAGCAAAAGGAGAACTCAGGCATTATAATAATCCTCGAGGTGATGGTAAAGTATTCTCTTTTGATCTTCTTGACTCTGATGGCGGAGAAATAAGGGTGACATGCTTCAATGCTGTGGCGGATCAATTTTATAATCAAATTGAGCCTGGTAGAGTTTATATGATCTCAAAGGGTACCCTGAAACCTGCTCAAAAGGCTTTCAATCACCTACGTAACGATCATGAAATTATGTTGGACAGTACTTCAACAGTGCAGGCTTGCTTCGAGGACGATCAATCCATTCCACAGCAGCAATTTCATTTTCGCCCGATAAGTGACATTGAAGGGTTGGAAAACAACAGTGTTGTGGATGTAATTGGTGTTGTTTATTCAATCAGTCCATCCAGCTCAATAATGAGAAAAAATGGTACTGAAACTCAGAAACGAACTCTCCAACTGAAGGACACGTCGGGCAGAAGTGTCGAGTTGACTTTATGGGGAAACTTTTGCAATGCAGAAGGTCAAACACTACAGAACATGTGTGATAATGGGGTCTTTCCTGTTTTGGCAGTGAAATCTGGTAGAGTGAACGACTTTAATGGGAAATCAGTTGGCACCATTTCCACTAGTCAGTTGTCCATAGAGCCCGATTTTCCTGAGGCCCAAAAACTTAAAATATGGTTCGACAATGAAGGAAAGAGCACTCCTGCATTATCTATATCCAGGGAGTCGAATATGGTCCGTACAGACATGCGCAAAACTATTTCTCAGATTAAAGATGAAAAATTAGGGACCTCCGAGAAGCCTGATTGGATCACAGTCTCTGCCACTCTCACATTCATTAAAGTGGACAATTTTTGCTATACTGCATGTCCTATCATGATTGGTGATCGTCAATGCAACAAAAAGGTTACAAATAACGGGGACGGAAAATGGCGATGCGATAGATGTGATCAGTTAGTCGATGAATGTGATTATAGGTATATCCTCCAGATGCAAATCCAGGACCACACTGGCTTAACATGGGTGACTGCTTTTCAGGAGAGTGGGGAGGAGATAATGGGTATATCAGCAAAAGAGATGTACTACTTGAAGTATGAAGAACAAGACGATGAGAAATTCGCTGAACTGGTGCGAAATGTCCTTTTCACAAAATTCTTATTTAAACTGAAAGTGAAGGAAGAGACATTTAGTGACGAACAGCGCGTGAAGTCCACAGTGGTCAAAGCAGACAAGATCAATTTCCAAACAGAAACAAGACATCTCCTGGACTTAATAGCTAAATTCAAAGAAGAAGACTCCAATTCTCTTCCACCTAAAACCACAAACACCATTTCAACATCTGGGCTAAATACAGCACCTAGTATGAATTATGGTGGAACTAATAGCAACGTGGGTAAAGAAAGTGGTTTATCGAGTCAGATGGGTTCATATGGTAATTATCAGTATGGTGGTTCAAGAGTTCCTTCGAGTGGTGGCATGTATATGAACTGTAACAGCTGTGGTGGGACCGGGCATAACTCTGCGAATTGCCCAAGCCTTATGAGTGGGCCCGGGCAATCTTATGGAAGCGGGTTTGGTAATAAGATGAATTCTGGGTCGGGCTCTGGAGGTGTATCGGGTGAGTGCTTTAAATGCCATCAAGTTGGGCATTGGGCGAGGGATTGCCCTGGCGTGAGTAATGCTCCTCCAGCTTATGGGGGCAATAATGCGACCCCTGGAAGGTATGGAATGGCACCAAAGCAACATGCTGGTGGGTTTTAAAAGTAGATTTCTGGTGTGTTATATCAGTTGCAGAGATGTACAATATGTAGATTTCTGTTTTGAAAAACCAAAGTTTTGCTTTTGAGAATGTTTGCTGGTTATGTTTATGTGCAGTGGTTTCTGGAAATGTGCTTTTGCTTGTTGCTTATGAGTTGGAGAATAAGTAATAGAGTTGCAAGTTTTATTGTAATAGGATGCTTTGTGTAATGGGTTTTGTTATGTAAAGTATTTCTCCTTTGTTTCCAAATTACTGTTTGTTAAATTTCTCTTCTTACTGTGTAGTCTAGTCTGTTTTTGAGTTAAACCTGTTATAATTTATGTGTGATTCAAGTAATACTACTAAACATTAGTTTCAGAAAATTTCAATCAGATTAAGGACAACATCGACTAAATATATATTGTTCTGGGCTTATGTTGCTTCTCTTCAAGATAAAAATAATCTTGAAACAATTGGCTCAGTAAAACATTCATGAACTCATAAAAAACGCCAACAAAATAAGTAGCAAGTCAATGCTCAATAGCCCAGAAGGACTCTCCAAATGATATGCACCATCCAACAACTATTACAGGAATTGTCAAGTTAACAGTAAACAACAGCGATTAAAAAACCGTATACTCATCAGCTTTCATTTTCTGACAAGATAAGAGTGGATGCTCAAAGATTAGGCATTCCCATACCAGTTTTAGCATCATAAGTCTTCTCCAGAACCACATCCATTGGTGTATCCTTCGGACCAACTGCAAAACGAGAACAAATAGTTCAGCTAATTGTATTTAATCATAAAAGGCTAACTTCATAATACAGATCCGATTTACTCTTAGGATGTAAATCTTTGCTATTGATCTCAATTACGAGTATTATATTACAGTCTTTCTTTAGGATAGCAGCACTATGGTACAGTACGATGCAGCAAGACAAATTATGTATCCTTTATTATTGGTTTCTTGATGGATTATTCTGCGGAAATCATGAGATTAAGGGACCTTAGACAATTGCAGCTGCCCATGGGTTCGGAACCACGTGGGTCCCATCTTCGAACCTAAAGAGCCAATCACTTTCTCTTAGAATGTAATATTTTCGTATATTAGCAGTTTTCTCGTTTACTAGTCAATCCTTTTACAACACCTACAACTTGTAGTTCAAATCTTTCTACTTATACATACATACTAGGGGTGGCAAAATGGATCCGGAACCACGGTTCCAATGGTTCCAACCCAATTTGGGTTGAATTGGTTCCTAAGAAAATTTTATTTGGTTCCTAATTGGTTCCAACTTGGTTCCAAGTTGGGTCCAACTAATTTCAACTTAGGCCCAAATCGCTTGCTTGTCAATACTCTAAATTAAAGAACAAAATATAAGGTATTGAGTCGGGTTGGGCTTGGTTCCCTTTCGGATTGATTTTGGTTCCCTTTTGGGTTGAGTTGGTTCCTTCTTAAAAACCATTTAAGAACCCAACTCATTTTAGAACGAAACCGTTAGAACCGACCCAAACCAAACCCGTCCATTTGCCACCCCTAATACATACCATCATGATGCTGTGAAGTTACTGAAAACTAATATTCATCAGAGTTTCATGTCTTATCATCATAAATAGTAAATACACAAGAAGCACATGCACATGGTGAAAAAAAGGAATCTGAAAATTACCAATGGTTGGTCTAGGAGTACTCCTTATCTTTAAGATCTCCGGACGAGGAATTATGGATCCTGATGCTCCAATACCTCTAGATACTCTTACTTTGGTACCATCTTCTAAGTACTTAATTCCAACCTTGCACGGCTTCCTACAAAGGCAAATGTGAACCACTGTTTTCTCTAAAAATAGAGCGTACGAAAAAGAATTTAAAAAAATGCCTTAGAATCTCACCCTGTAACTGGATCTACAACCTGGACATTTGAGGCATGAAGGGGGGCTTCTACTGAGAAAATCCCACCTTCATGACCTTGACCTTGCTTAATATGCTTCTTCACCTGCAGAGAGAGATTAACAAGAAAATGAGTCAAGCACATAAAGAATAGAACATAAAAACCAATAAGCTATTCAATACGCAAGTAAGATAAAGTCTTGGCATAATTGCAAAGACTATATTTATTAGTCTTTTCTTAAAAATCTCTAATAAGTAGACAAAATAACTAACCAAATTTTTGCCCTCAACAATAAGACGGTTTTGGGAACGAATTACACGCTTAACAATACCAGTCTCGCCTTTATCTTTTCCCCTGATTATCATTACCTGCGAGTAAATAACAAAATCGAGAATTCATTGGATGATAAAAATGGAGATTTAATTCTAGAAAAAGCAAGCAGAGGATCCCATATTCCTTACATTGTCACCTCTAAGGACCTTCCAGTGATTAATGAGTTTTTGCGCAGCCTTCCAACCCATTTTCGTACACCTATTTGGAAATTCCCGATTAGTTCAAAATCTAAACACATATCAAAAGAATTTTACAAATGATCATACAAATAACATATCTCGGTACAACAGAAACAGATCAACTCTCATCATCAGATACCAATTATTATGCTAAATGAAACTGAGAAAAAATCCATAGGAAAATGAACGATAATCTTTCAGTATTTCTTCAGAAGTTCTGAAATTGAAGACTTAGAAAAAAAAATGAAGACCCACTTGAGCTAATAATCTAGAGATTGAAAAATTTACTTGAAATAATGTAATGGTGAAGAGAAAAATCGTACCTTGATTGTTGAGTGAAAAGGGTTTTAGCTGTCAAGAATATGGGGAAATTGGGAGGGGTTTTGAGGAGTAATAGAGGTAAATGAAGTCTTCAGACCGGAATACTTTGGGCTTAATTGGGCTTGGCCCATTAGGATTCATGAAATAAGAATCATATTAAATGGATATTATTTTACTATTGTTGTTTGGAATTTGGATTTTCAACATATTTAATCAGGAATTAGATTGTAAATGCGTCGAATTCAAGTAAATTTAGATTGAATTTTCAATTTTATTTATTTCTCTAAACTCTAGCTTAATCTCAATTTTAGGTTCAAGATGAGTTTCAAAGAGAAATGGATTGGCTCCACAACATTGATATAGCACAATACAAAACCAAGTTGAGAAAAGAACATTATAATAGCAGTAAAATGTTTATATCATGATTTACATTATGATAATTGATAAACAGTTTAATGAGTTTTACTACATCTCATTACAATTCTGAGTTGCTGCTTTTGTCTTAAACATATCATAACAATTTATTCATTTCAATCTCTTCGAAAATATATGCTTCAACCCAAATTATTTCCTTCGCCACCAAGAACTCTCGACTTCAGAAACACACGCTAGCCGTTGATGACGAGCTTTTCGCCATCTTATCAGAAAGCGGGTCCCACACAATTTCCTGTTTACCACAATGACCAATAGACATACCATCTCCCTGGACAGAACCATAACTCTTAACAACAGCAGCATGAGGAACCTGACCCTGTAATACCAATTTTGCCCTCTCGGCCTTATTTTTCAGCCTCATCCGCTCGGCTCTCGACCCAATAATCTGCCCGAGTATAGAACCCGCAATGGTTAACGCCATAGCTGTTTTGGGCATCACCACAGACTTTCTGAGCATAGCTATGAAGGGGACTGCAGCATGAACTGCAGTGAACCACGAGAGTGAAAATTTCTCAGTATGTTCTCTCCAAACACCGAGCGGGATATTAGCTGCTATGCCCAAAACGCCAATCACGAGTATTTTTGCAGGTAAGGGCTGTGGGCGGACGGTTTTGACAAGGGCAGTTCGGGCAAGGGCAGCCCGGGCAGCAACTATTGCGGGCGGGCATTTGAGCTTGATTCCTGGTGGGGGACGAAGAGCTGATGCGACAAGTGGGAGGACATGGCTTACTGCTCTGTAGGACTTAGCTATTGGGCAGTTGCCATTTTGCAGCCACTCGTTTCCAAGTGCCTCGTGCTTTGATGATTCGCCCTGAATATCATGCGAGCAACTCTTTTAGCAATTTGATTAGACTAATGTTTTATGGAATCAGGCAGTAATATTTTAAGTATGCGTTTTAAACAATAAACAAATTGATTGGAATGACAATGATATTTTGGCAAATACACAGGCATCAAGTTGTTATACAGCTCTACATTCCCAACTGCAAGAATGGATGAGTTAAGGCATCTTATGGAAGAATTAGTTTGTTGCACCACAAGAGAAAACAAATTGGATATTTAATAAAGTCAGCCAGCAAGGTATCTTACAAAGCAGGCGAGCCTAGACCCTCCTTTAACGGAAAAATGAATGAGCATGAAAAATTCTCAAGGTCCAAAAATGTCATTTTTTTAGCTATAATATCTTCAACGTTATGATGTACTTGTGTATCACGTGTGAAACAAGTACAATAGTATACCTCCGAGTACACAAATTAGCAAATGTGGAAAAGGAAACACAGAGATTCTGACCACTAAAAAGAAAATGCACAACAGTGATATTATTCTAGAAAATTATATGGTAACACCGTTCACATTATTAACCAAATCCTTTACAAACATTATATTCTATATGCCCATTTTGGAACCAACTTAATTCTTTTCTTTTGTTCCTCCAAACAATATTCCAAAGTGGATACAGCTGAAGCTCCAGTTGTACCATGCTAATGACATGGAAAATACTTAAGCCTTGTCACTGTTGCGCATATAGAAATGTAATTGACATGTTTTGCATCATGACAAAAGCAATATGTGATCTACAAACATACCTTAGGTGAATTGTCTTTCTTTCTAGACGAATCGGGTTTCTTATTCTGCCCAAAGAAAGAATTAAAACCAAAAGGTCCTCCTGGTCCAAATGCTGACATACTGATGGAGGCAGCTTTTGATGCTAAAGGGTTGAATTCTGGTACAGATTGAGTCTCCAGTTTGTCAACACAAATCTGGGAGTCTCCTGTGAGAGGGACAACCCCGTCTTTCCCGTGAAATACTTTAAAGGCCAAGTCATAATTCGGACCATCCTCAAAGATTGGACCTTTGGCTCCTCTTGACTGAAAAAATAAATGAAAACAGAAAGGGATTAGCAGACTGATGCAATTATAATACACAGAGAGAAAAATGGAAGTCAGAAATAGAATGCCAATTGCCAGGTAATACTTGAAGAGTACAGACAGGAACTCAAGAAAAAGAATAGGAAAAAGTAACTTACACGAATGGGAAAATTCACAGAAGCAAAAGAAAAGTTGGTTGGTTTATTGATATTCATCAAGAATGGACATTTCCGAATATCCTGCTCGCTCAAGGAGCAATCAGAAGTCTCCGGATTCAGTGGCTTGCACACGAAATCCATTATTTTCTTCTTGGAGCTATTTATCTGCAGGTGAGAGGATGTTTACCTACTTTAGTGCTTTAAAAGGTAAAAGAATCAAAGCAGTGATTTAGTACTTGAGCAATACACCTTGTTCTTTTAATCGTACAATCATTAGCACTGCGCAGGCTAATGCAATAACAAAAGATATCATACGAAAAAGGATTACAGGATAAGATTCAGTGCTTTGGTCTAAAGAGATTAAAAGTGGTGCCAAACAGTTGCAACGATGCAGTTTAACATAACAACAGGATCCAGATTTTTTCAAACAAAAAATCCATTACGATTACAGCATATCTTAACTGGAAAAATAAGGCCGTCAAAAAGTCAAAGTCAACCAAGGATTCAATGGAATTTAGTTATTGGGAATCTCCATTTGCATGGTCTAAGACAGAGGAGCGGAATCTTAGGTGGCCTGTAGCGTGCATACAATTCAAAAATAATCAGTGTTGGATTTTAGATGTGTCCTTGTGTTGTGTCCATTTTACATTCAAAATATGGAATTACGTGATTCTTTTGTCTTTCCTTTTGTCTTTCCCGCATCACAGAATGTTGGTCATTAAAAGATATTGGTTTAAATAGTGCTGAATTAAATGAGTAATTCTGGAGCGAGGGATAATAACTTCTCAAAACATTTTAGCCAATTCTTATGACGACAAAATACCTACTAACTTGACCAACATCCAGATGTATGAATAGAAAGGGAATGGCCGACTCCCTCTATTTATTATTCTTAAAGTCTAAAGCAGTGGTAACATGTCCCAATGCATTACATTTCACTTTATGAAGATAGCTACGAGCCTACCACTCATGCATCAGATGAGCACTACTAAATCAATGCATGTTCTATGACAAAATCATGTGAAGGGAGATCATCTTTAACCAAGAAGCAATAGCAAAATAACAGAAAACTTATATGAGAGGAAAGAACAAAACTTAAATAATTTGGGCATTCATCTAGCTCTACGCTTTTAGAAAAAGAGGGTCAACCATTGATGTAAAATCCCAATGTACTCACACATATCCTGCAGTCCTAAATGAGAACATCATATCGAGCATAAAGCAGAGAGCGAATAAGATGCAAGTTCCAGAATTCCAAACACAAGGTCACGCATGCATATAAACCACAGATTCAAAATACAGATATCCAACCACATCAAAGAATTGGCACCTTCAATTAACATTAGAAACTCTCCATTTCAAATACAAAATATTCAAACACAAGGTTACACACACAGACAGGTTTGTATACCTCAAATATTTAAAAATTAAAAATGCATATAAAAACACATGAAACTTGTGCGAAATGCCTAAACATCTAAACAAAGAGAAAAAAATCACATCATAAGAAAACCAGACGTATTAAAAAGGGAAATCGAAAACACACACGGAATTTCACCTGCAAATCAAAATTCAATCACTTCACCTGAAATCCAGCTTCAAACCAACACAACAAACGCAAAACATTCGAAATTCATCAAATCGTCCGCAAATAAGAACAAGTAAACATCGACCATTCGTTTCAAAATTGAGCAACGAAATCACAGCACCATGAACAGAATTCACAGAATCTAACAAGAGAAAAATGATGCAAAAATGGAAATTCATAATTACCGGAAGATTGGGAATGAGAACGGCGGCTGGAGCAACAGCAGTACGAGAGACGTGTGGACAGCCCACGAATGAATAATGCCAGGAATTTTTGTGGCCGAATTTTCAATTTAGTAATGAAATTGTAAAGCAAGTCGCACGTGGTGGAGACCTGCTTAGCCGGTCCAATCTCTTCAGTTTACCTGTTGTTGCCGGTCGTATTACGCTGCAACACGTGGCTCTTTTTATTTTATTTTTGCTATTGGATGCTATATTAATTGTGGATGTGGGGAACCTAAATTTCGTTTATAAAATAATATATACCATAATTTGAATTGTCATTATTTTTTTAATTAAAAAAATATGAATATAATAATTAACTAAATTATTGAGGGCATATTTCAAGAGTTAGGTCTCAACTCTCAATTAGACTTAATAATCGAGTTAAGCTTATACGAGTTTGATTAAATTGTATATACCTTAAACTTGCGTAACTTAATTTGTTTCTTTACGATTTATTTTTTATCAAGCTTCAAATTTTATGAAACAAAAAATATGTATTTAAGCTTGATTTATTTGTTAATTATTCAAATATATGAGTGTTTACCTATACTTTTGAATTTCCTCATCGTAAAGGCCAAATTTACTTGACCACAATTGCTATAATAAATGGGCCCATTTGAGAAGCCTGTTTTTCAGTTGGGCTTTAAAAGGCTTGAGAATTTAAGGGGCCATGTTTGAGTTAGATTGTATTTTTTGTAACTAGTTCTAAAAGAGGTCCTTTGGGCTTATCATTAACATGAAAGAAACAAGAGTTTCAAATTTTCATTTTCTTTCATGTTATTGATTATTTTACATTTCATTTACTTTATTTTGAATAGTTCCCTAAGTCTATGAGAATGTATTCCTTAGGGTATAAGAGCCTGTTTGGATGACTGTTTTTAAAATGTGTTTTTATTTTTGCAAAACAAAAATATGAAAAAAGCGTTTGGTTGGGCTTGTTCTCACTTTCTGTTTTTGAAAAACAAAACTCCAAAATCTGCTATTTTGCAAAACAAGTTTTACATGTTTTTAAGTTTTACAGAACACTTTTACACTCCAAACTAAAAAAACACAGCACTTAAACCTTCATTGAAAAAAAATATATTTTTTCACTCCTCCTCGCATCAAAACACTCCCCCTTGCAAAGTGTTCCCGATTTTTTCTTTTTTTTTCAGAATAGTCAACCAAACACGATTTCAACATTATTTATACTGCAAAATTATTTTGATAAAACTGTTCTACAAAACTTCAAAAACAAAAACAATTCAAACAGATACTAAATCACTTCATTTATTTCGTGAACTCAACATTACAGTTAAGTTGATACTTGAGACACTTATTGAAAAAAATAAAAATATATCTCAAGTTGACCCATAAATATATATAATTTATACTGAATCAAGTTAAATTCTCATATTATCATCTTCTTGTTTCTTAATTTTATGCTCTTCTTAGTGTTTTTTTATGCCAATTGTTCTAAACAATTATGTACCCAAATAACGACCCTAACAAATTGACTTATAAGATAAAACAAAATATGTCGGTAAATAATTAAATAGGTGCATAAGGACAGAAAATTTTCTCAGTCTCACATGGACATCCACATGCCTCTCTTTTGGAATTTATCAATTATTAAATCTTTATATCCGTTACATTTTTACTTGTAATTTTATTCATTGCTATAAATTAATTTTGCAATCTCTATCAAATAGGCCCCTATTTCTCAACGACTTTTTTTCTCTATGTTACTGATAAAATGATCACTATTCTAATAGTTTATGATAAAATAATCGTTTGAAATATAATATTTCATCTTATATTTATGAATTATTCACTATTTTTTACACCGACTTTTGTTATGTTAAATTATTTTAAAAACCATAACAAATAATATCTGAATGGGTAATAATTACAATATTTTCAGTGTCATTTAAGATTGCCTTTTGTGAGTGCAAACATATGCATGATTGATGTTTTTTGGTAAGTAGAAAATGCTTTAATTTTTTTTTTACGTAGAGTTGATTGATAACGTATGTTTTAAATCGTGTCACTTTCATAGTATATTATGTCTGTTTGATTGAGATATAAAAGACGCGTTGATCTCAGCATATAAATCGTCATTTGTCACTTTCCCTAAATCACCTCTGTAAGCACGATTTATTGCACCATATGGAGATTGATTGAAGGTGGAACGGTAGTGATTATTGACCCCTCAACTAACCATGTGATCTCATTGAAAATTTTCCAACTTTGCTGCCCATTTCAAATCGGACTATGTCAAAATACAATATATATATATATATATATACATAATTCAAATACATATAAAGTTTGAACTTTGATGAAATACAGTCGATAATCGAGGAATACCCATATCCAGATCCGAAACCCATCAAATACCCATAGTAAAGTGTGTTACCCACAAATGGGTTGGGTCCAGAAACAGATGGACCCAAACGGGTCTTATACATTTCGGATCGAACCCTTGTCGAATAAATGATCCGCGGTAAACATCGGGTCTTGTTCGGGTAAATGACCCAGTTGAATTTTAAGGGTTAAGATTCGAATTTTTATTCAGTAAAGACCTAAGATAATTATCAGACCCGACCCGGACTCCCTGATATTATCAGGTCCGAGTCTCAGCCCTATGAGTTGGGTCGGGTTCGGGCCAAATAAAATCAAGATTATCCAAATCTAGATAATTCTCACCCATTAACATGCATATATATGAGGTGTACAAGTGTGTGTATGTGTGTAAAATCATGTTTGGCCATTTATTTTACATACAATTTTAAACAATATCATAATATATTTATTATGTGATTAGTATTTACTCAAGAAATAATTATCTTAGAAAAATATTGTGACAATTATATTGTAATAATTAATTAAAAGTATGATTAATTCAACGTAGAGAAAGCAGTGAAAGTCATAGTAAAGTTGGCGGACAACTACGAGGCGGGACATGTCAAAGAAAAGTACATTAATTTAATAAAAGTCATGAAATTAAATTATAAAATCAAAAAAGAAATGGCAGTGCCCAAGCAAAGAATAAATAAAGTAGCAGCTAAAATAAAAAATAAATAAAAATTTATATATGTCGGTGATCCAAATATTTCCATTTTCTAATCATCTTTATTAATAAATGTTCCCATTACAAATACAAATGTTCGTTCACAAAGAGACATCGTGCTTGCTACGCACAACTATATATCTATCTATATATATAACATATTCTTTGAATTATTTTGATTTATAATAGTAATTAGTGGGGGATGTAATTCTAATTCAGTTAATATTTTGAGAGATTAGTCTTAATTTGTAAAATTATGAATATTTTGGGATAAAAAATTGAATGAAAGCAATCAAAAAAAAAAAAAAAATATATATATATATATATATATATATATATATATATATATGAATACTTTGAGAAAAAGAGAAAGGAAAAAAAAAAGATTTTAATTATGAATTAAATAAGAGTAGTTCCATGTGATGTAGCACAATAGAGAACATGAGTTTCATTATCATGTGCATGGAGGGGCTGTCCTTAAATCAGCTAATGAAAGCGAAAGTCCACCCCTTATAACATGTTATGGTCCTAACTTTGATTAAATTATTATATATATTACTATATATTATAATATTATATATATTAGTATTATAACTATGTATAATACCAAAATAGTTCGTGGGAGTACACTAACCATACGACTATTTGCATGTTCATTTTATCCTTTTTTATTATGAAATAAATTGTTCTATGGCGGTGCATTTCATAGTAAATAGTTTATAATTTAATACACATATAACAAATCAAAACTATATATCAAATGTTATTTATTTCAAAGCAAATATAACCCTTATGAATAATTATTAAGAACTAATTAGTAGCACCCTTTTTGCATATTTAAAAAGTTAAAACGGTGCATTTTTTAGATTTTTTTATTTTATATTCCTAATTATTTTTTCCAATTTCATTCAATCGTAATTGAGTCCGAAATATATAGAGATTTTGTACTTTAATCCTTGTTCTCGCTTTTAGTTCATGCCAATTGTTGGGAACATGCAAAAAAAAATTCAATTATCATTTATTATTTAAGGACCACATTCATGCACCATATATAAATTATATGCACTATTTATAGACATTGATAGGAACTTCTTTTATGATTTTTTGTCTAATTTTTTAATAGGTGGGGTCGGGGCTTAATTAACTTAGATAAAACGTAAAATTTACATTTTGTGTATTTAAATAGGCTCATTATTTAAGGTAGTTTAGTCCAGTGGTAAACTATTTATAAATCATAGAGATGATAAAATTTTGAAAAATGGAGAAAATTGAGTAACTATTGACGATTTTTACCCATTAAAATGGATAATATATTATTCCAACAAATTTATATCATTTTGCTATTTTAGAGTGCAAAAATACTAAATATGCATATTAGAATGTAAAAAAAATGTCAATACCCTAAAAAAGCAAAATTATTTTTATGAATATTTTCTAACATACATATAAGTTTTAAAAAAAAGTTAAATCAGTTGTCTTGTCTAATCCTTCTCTCACATTGAGGAATTTGGTCTTTTACATTCTTTTGCCATATTCTCAAACAGACAATTGCTGACAGAATCTTACAAATACTTGGAATTTACATGCTACATGCCATAAACAAACAAAGTTTCCTAATATTTTTTGGAAAATAATATGATCTAATTTTGTATATGAGTTTTCTCATAAATATTATCTACAATTTAAAGCAATTTTTGTAATTTATGTAAAAATGAAAAAAAATTGAATGTGAAAAGGAGGGTTTCATTTAGAATATAAGCGAGTTTTCTTTACTCTATTTTGTTGAAAAATATTAACGAGCTAAGAAACCAAAATAAAAGAAATATAGGGGCCAATTGGATGGCACGTTCATCTACGGAAAAAAAAAATTTCATGATAAAAGTAAGGAAAAAATATTTTTAGGAGTAAGAAATATGATGTGAGATTTGTGTTTGGAGAATTTTTTAAGAGAAAAATATGTAATGATTATGGTTGATGTGATATATTTTTTGTTGTGAAAAAATTATTGTATATAATAAATCATTTTAGTCAAAATCATCAATTTAGATGTCAAAAAATAACTACAATGGATCTTATTTTAAACGTCGCATTATTTTACATTAGAATATGTGATTAATTTGATTTTTGGAGTTGAAAAATAGCCGGAAAAAACCTTATAAATCGATTGTGTGAACTGTCAAATCATGAATAGTAAGAGTAAATTTTTCTCTTTTTTTTGCAAAAATTTCTTCAAATTATCTAAAATTTTGTGAGATTTTCTTAAAGAATTTTTTCGTAACATACCAAACAATTGAATTTTCGTAATTTTTTTACTCTGAAATATTTTTTTGGGAGTAGAGGTGGCAATCCAATTTGGGCTATAAATTCTCGAATTAGTTTGATTGTTTGAAATGAATAATGCCGATAGAATTAAGTGATAGTTACCTTTGAATTTGACATTTATTTCTTGTAGAATTGAGATTTTTTTTAAATAGGTCTCAATTGGTTGACCCACCTTTGCCCCAGAAAAGTATTTCTTAATAAAAACTTATGAAAAACTCATTTACCTAGCATGTTGTAAAAAAATTCTTAGAAACAATTATTCCCAAATTCTAGATAATTTTGAAAATTTCCTGGCAAAAACGAGTAGAATTGAATTTTTATTATTTATAATTTGATATAACACCATCAATTAATTCAGTGCCAAAATCAACTCTAACATATTGACGGTTTTGATGTCTAAATCAACGAGTTTGACTAAAAGTATTTAATAAATTTTATACTTAAATATCAACTCAAATAAATTTCTCATGATAAAAAACACATCACTTCGCTCATAAATATTACCTATATTAATCTTTAAAATCTCACCAAAATACACTTATTGAACCACATTTTTCATCCTTATAAAACAAAACCTCATTTTTCTCGTGAAATTTTTTTTTAAAGATAAATATATCAACTAATTTTGGCCTTATTCATAAGTTTTTTTCTAGTATTTTTCTCAGGAATCAATCAACCAAATATTTTTTCAAATTATCCTCATGATAGTATCTAATACTAGTGGTTATGTATAGTGTATTTAATCAATTTCTTTATCTTTTTCAACCCTAAACATTGCTATCAAGGTAATTATTTATAATAATTAAGCATTTAGATCTACCTTTCATTCCTGGCCAGTTGTATATTTAATGCTTTTAATAATTAAACTGGTAGTTAATATCCCCCCATCTCTCACACACAATTAATTTATTATCACCGAAGTTTTCACTTTTTAATGATTTTTATTATAATTGTAAATTACGACTCGAGTTGAGCACATAATTATTTTAGATTAGTTTTTAATTTTTTTAAACTTGATTTGATTGCTAATTGAGCTGAGCTCAAACGAGACAAATACGAGTGGTTTAATTATTTTATACATATTTTTATTATTTTTATTGATCAAGTCGATCAAAATTTATTAAACACAAAAATATTATTCAAGCTCGGTTTTGATAAATTATTAAGCCGAGCTCGAATCAATTTTTATTGATCGAATTAGAATTAAATACCGAAGAACTTGATTTGATTTTTTCTTGGTTTAAATAAATAATTAATTCCTAGACTATAAGAAGCATTAAAAGCAAAGCTTGTCGATTTAATTTTTAAATAGATCATGTCATAATTGAATCTATGCATCCATTATTGCGGGCAAAACACGCATTTACTGTCTAATTATAGTTCCATATATTTTTTTTATTCTTTTTTGTCCATTAATATTAATTATTTGGTTGATCCGTACAGTATAAACTTTAGATATTTCTCTGAATTAAATCTAAGATTTACGAATATGACAAACATCTTTGTTATTTTAGACAAACTAGTGTGTAACCCGTGCTACGCACGGCCTAAGTTGAAAAAAAATTGGTTACAAAAAAATTTCTGAATTTTAAAAGCCTTGATGTGGTTGTATTCTTTTTTCATCAATTAAAGATGTTGAGTAGAAATGAAAAAATAATAAAATATATTGTTAATATTAGGTATCACAAATATTCAGTCACATAAAACCAACATTAAATACATTATAATATTTATAAACACTATATAGTAAATCATAAATGTATCTTAAAATCTTTAACAACTAATTCATTATATACAACACAGAAAAGAGACATTGTTAAGTTCAACAAAAAATACATAACCAAAAGTTATATGAATCTTAAAAGACTTAATGGTGTTGTATTCTCTTTTCACAAAGTTGAGATGTTGATTATAAATGTAAAATAATGAAATACATTATTAATATTGGGCATCAAAAATATTTATAAACCCATGAAACTAACAAAAATACATTATCATTACTTATAAAAACTATATAGTAAAATCATAAATGTCTCTAAAAAATTTAAGCAACTACTAAATGATAATACAATTTAAAAAACAGATGTTGAAGATTTTAGTTATTATAAATGATGAGGAAGTTCATAGGATTTGAAATAGCGGCTGATTGTGGGAGATATTCACGCAAGACGAAAGAAATTGATACAGCGGGAAGGGTGTTTTTGTAATTAGACAGGTCTTGAGGGATCAATTTGAAAAATCAAGAGTAACTTGAAAGGAAAGAAATCGGTGAGTTTAATTAGCTTAACAAATTTAATCATGGATAATAACATGAGTGGATTAAGTGAAATTGGGAAGTGTAATAAAATCCAGAGATTTATACAATCTTAAATAATCAAATTTATATGCAATAAAAAATTTGTAACTTTTCCAGTTGAGAACACAATTTTTCCAGATTTTCCTCAAAAAATTCAAAAAATAAAATAAAACATAATTTTTTGAGATAGTTGCTGCAGATCGTTTCAATTTGGTAATAAGAAAAAAGTAAAACAAAAAAAAATCTGTTTGAAATGAAGAAATTATGAAATAAATATAGAGAAAAAAAGAACAGACCTGGGTTTGGACATTCGAATAAGAAGCTTTTCATATTCATCCAAATAACAATTATTTGGCAATTCCATATTTTTCTAAATTTCAATTCCAAAACTCAAAGTAAAAGATTTATTTGATCTCCGAATTTTCACCCTCTCTCTGAAAAAAAAAACACCTTTAGAACTTAATTAAAAGCATGAATAATTGGATACTTGGATGGGCTTAAACAGTAAAAAAAAACCACAAACCTAATGAAATTAAATTTGAAAAATACAGAAATTATTGTACCTTAAGGTCAATGCAATCTCCTGGATGAATGTTTGAAGAAATTTACCGTATAGAAATTTTGAAATAGACCACACGTTGATTCATAACTACATCTATTAATTTCTAATTTTAAATTTGAATTTTTAAAAAGAGTGGTAAATTTATCTATAATTTAGAATAGTGGATTGGATAATGGTAGACGGTTGAGACAGGGGAGGAAACTAACAAATAATTTATTTATTTTTAACAATTAAATTAATATAAAATCATCTAATAATTAGAATTTACTATTCTAAAGATTTTGGAGGATCAACAAAATAACCGACAGCCCTCCTATATATATATTAATAGATTAATAGATAGTCAATTATATTTTATTTCAAATACATAAAATGATCTTGAAAATTAAACCAAGCTATATATATTTAGGGAAATTATTTTCTAGATCTGATTTGATTGAAACTAATTAATCATATGGTGTAAATAATATTCTTTTTAGAATTTTATATAGTTTTCTCTTATGATACAAGTACAATATTTAATTATTTAATTTAAATTCCAAGGGATATTAATACTATCCTACCAAAAGTGTAACGTTGAATGTACGGAATAAAATATTTTTATACAATACAAATATATAATGCTAATTAATGCACTTGTCTCAATACTTATTATTTTCTTCAATTCCATTTTTTTTAAAATTCCCTTTCTTGGGAAAATTAGTATTCTAAATTAATTTATTATTTACGTCTCTTTTGGCATTTAATTTGGTCAGACAAAAATTAATTAAATGTGATCAGAGGGCCAACCGACGGTATGAGAAAAAATGTGAACATTATTTCGTGACTTCATTCAAGGTATCAAATAAATTATTTATATGATTAAATTAAATAAAAAAAATCATGCAATTAGGAAATTTAAGATGGAAATTGATTCCCACCAATATAATGTATGGTTTTTATTAAGCTTCAATAATAACGTACAAATTCGTTAAATTGCTGATTGAATTGAACTTGAACGAATTTAATAAAATTGAATAAAATCGAGGAATAATATGTTATAATTTTTTAAAGTTTGATTATTTATTATATTAAACAAACAGAATAAACCCATATTTTTCTTTTTAATTATGGTACAAGCATTTAATGCACCGTCAAGCGGTTGGTACTGTAATCTTCTTGAGCTAATAAGTATTTATAAAGTTGCTATTTTTGCGTTCATAATTTGTATTGTTTAATTATGATTATTTCCAAGTATATACATAAAATTTTCCAATGCGGGTTATAATAAAAATTTAATACTATTGGATATAAATTTCAGTACATTCTTACTAAAAGGAAGAATATTAATCAAGCCAAAATGAAATCGGATTATGAAAATTTTGTAAACAAATCTAACTTTATTTTTTTTTCTCATTTTTATAACTTATTTTAAAATTAAGAATTTTTTAATTTATTCCCATTTTTCAATAAATGGGCCAGCCTTTATATACTTCAATAAAAAAATCCTACCGACGACCCGACCCGACCCTTTTCACATGCATTAAGACTCTGACATGGCAGCAATTTATTGGTCTACACGTCTTCAGTAACAGTTAATTCTGGTAACAACTAGGAATTATTTAAGTTCAAAAATAAAATAAAAAATTTGGAATTTTTCTTTTCCTTTTTTAGGGTGTGCAAATGGGAGCTTTTTTGATATAACCCCCGAGGTATGTAGCTTTGGCAAACAACCCCCGAGGTTTGAAATTTTGGTAAACAACCATTTTTGGTTAGTTGACCGTTAGTCAACAGTTAAGGACATGGGCAAAATTGTAATTTAATAATTTCAAACAAATATATTAATTTTCAATGTATTAAATACATATTAAGTTTATTTATTTGCAAAATTGTAATTTAATAATTCCAAACAAATACATTGAAAATTAATATATTTGTTTGAAATTATTAAATTACAATTTTGCCCATGACCTTAACTGTTGACTAATGGTCAACTAACCAGAAATGGTTGTTTACCAAAATTTCAAACCTCGGGGGTTGTTTGCCAAAGCTACATACCTCGGGGATTATATCAAAAAAGCCCGTGCAAATGGGGATGGTTTTTAGTGAGTAATTTAGAAGCTCAATTTTTTAGTGATTTATATAATTTTTATATGTATATTTATTTGGGATTGTTTATTATCATATTAATTGTGCAGATCATCTAAAAAATTGGACTATTAAGTATTAAAGTCCATCGAGTATAATCATGTGCACGATTTTATACCAAATAAATCGTCGAAATTTCAGTTCAATTTATTTAAAAGTAATTTTTTTTCTATGGAAAAAAAAGAAGAAACTAAATTAAGGTAATTTTAGCGGTATATATAATTCATCCCCTTTTTCATAATGACCCCATATTATTATAAAGACATGAAATTCACCTCAAATAAAAACAAATATAGAAAAAGGAATATAGAAAAAAGCAGACAATTTTTTTTGAATATATACAGAAAATAACAGAGAGAAAACAGAGGGAATGAAGAAAGGAGAAGGAAGGTACCTTAAATAAAAAGATTATTATTTTTTTTTCTTATATAAATTACAATCCAGAAAGAAGACAGCTAGCAGAATAAAATAAAGACAAATTCATATTCTATTCTGAATGTGAAAAAATTAATTACTATCTATCTATAGATACATAATCACATTTATATAGATGAATCTGTATATTTATATGTATATATGAGGTACCCCTGTGATAGTTTGAGGTACAATCACATTTTCTGATCCCTCATCTTCTTCACGAGGGTCCCTTCTCTTTCATTCTCTCATATTTTTCTCTCTGTTCAAGGAGTATATATCCCAAACAATTGGGTAATTTAAAAACAGAGCCATATTTGTAGAATAAAAGTTAACATTTTTTCAGCACCGGAAGTGTACAATATTTTACATTTATATACAAATTCTTTGAAGAAGGTACTTTTTCTGTCTCTGATTATCATATTATCCCTTACATTTGTGTTGAATGGTTAATTGGGTAAATTATTTCCTTTCTTTTTTGTGTGATTCTGAAAATATTTGTTTGTATTCTGAAAGGGCTATCTTTATTTTTGTTGAGCAGATCTGTTTTGGACAATGTCATATGTAATTTTGGTAGCATAAGAAATTGGATTTGGGGATTTAATTTGGTGTAAAAATTGAATCTTTTTAGGCAATTTCCATATCAGACTAGAACAGAGCATCATAAAACCACAAACAAAAATGTTAACTTTTTATGTATTTCAGAACCAATATTAGTCCATTTGGATTTATTCATTTGTAAGGGATGATTAAACTGTTCTTGTCCTGTTTTTCATCAGTATTTTAATATCTCTAGTGCAAAAATGCTTTTTATCTTTATTTTGGTTGCTTTTCTGCATGGTTACAGTTAGGTGAGATTGATTGAATTTGGTTTCTGTTTTTCTCTCATCTTTTGCCGACTTATTAGTGAAGAGGGCCCTCTTCAAAATGAACCAAATTTATCAAACTATTGGGCCCTTTATCATGTGGAATTAATAAAAAAGGAAAGCACAGAAAGTCCCCATTGCTATCAGATCTCATAAGCTAATAATGGCCAGTCTTCACATCTAGATCTGCATAAAATCCCATGTTTTTATTCAACTTAGCTCTGATTTATGTGCTGAATATTGATTGCATTATAAGAAGAAATTAATGATAGTTTGGAGAAATAATAATACTCTGTGAGCAGATTGTAGAGAAATCATTTCACCATGAAGCATAAAGATGGAAATGGGAAACCAATTCAAGATAAAAGCTCAAGGACAGTCCCCATGGCACTAATGTTTGTTGTGCTATGTGGGTTTTCGTTCTATCTTGGCGGGATATTTTGCTCTGAGAAGGACAAATTTGCAGCTCCAGAGGTCAAAAATTCTGTTCAAACTTCTACTGAAACACCATCCAAAGGACCTCTCCAAATCAAAGCTGTAACCTTTCCCGCTTGCGATGCTGATATGCAAGATTACACTCCATGCACAGATCCTAAAGTAAGTTCATATTCACTCAAAATTTTCATAATCTCAATGATCTTTTCGTTTAATGATGGTATTGATTGATATTGGTGCAGAGATGGAGAAAGTACACTTTTCATCGGCTTTCATTCATGGAGCGCCATTGCCCACCTGTGTTTGAAAAGAAGGAATGCTTAGTTCCTCCCCCCGACGGTTATAAGTTGCCGATTAGATGGCCTAAGAGCAAAGATGAATGTTGGTACAGGTATATATATACATATACATATATATATATTAAACTTTTAGTACTGATTTTAAAGGTTTTAAATGTTTAGAAGCTAAAACGTTTTGGATTTGGACAGAAATGTGCCGTATGATTGGATCAACAAACAGAAATCGAATCAGCATTGGCTGAAGAAAGAAGGGGAGAAATTTCTATTCCCTGGTGGTGGCACTATGTTCCCCAATGGTGTTAGCAGTTATGTTGATCTGATGCAAGATTTGATCCCTGGAATGAAAGATGGGACCATTCGAACTGCCATCGATACTGGATGTGGGGTAAGTCCAATTTATATGCCTCAACTTTTTCGTTTATATTTAAAGAAAAATGTGTATTGATCTTATAAGGTTATATTATACGCATGATCTGAATTTCAAGTTTTGGACGGTCTTGATTTGTCCAGGTTGCTAGCTGGGGTGGTGATTTACTCGATCGTGGCATTCTAACGGTCTCTCTTGCTCCGAGAGACAATCACGAGGCGCAAGTTCAATTCGCACTAGAACGTGGCATTCCCGCTATTCTAGGCATCATTTCGACTCAAAGACTTCCTTTTCCTTCGAGCTCGTTCGACATGGCTCATTGCTCAAGATGCCTTATTCCATGGACCGAATTTGGTAACTACACTTAACCAATAAAACACTCATGATTTTGATCTGGGGTGGCAATTTGGGTCCATACATATATTTGGACCCAAACTAAACTAAGTTTTCAATGGGTTGGATCCTAACATTTTAACATTTTAATTCCAAATGGGTTGACTTTAAATAATATTTGGGTCCAATTGGGTTTTTAATTGGGCACAATTTGGGTCTAATTTGGGTCCAACCTATCATACACTTTGAGTCAATAATCTACATTTTACACTCTGCAACAATCCCTTACGCCACTTTGATTCATAATGGGTCCTTAGGTGGGCCCATTTTGGGTCTTTATCGGATCCACTTTGGATCCTTGTTGGGTCCAACTATAATGCATATATTTTGACATTGGACCCGGACCAAACCCACTTTAAGCCCAACCCAAATGAACCCGACCCAAACTCAACCCATTCAACCCAATTGCCACCCCCTAATTTTGATCTTAATCTTCTAAAAAATGTACTTTGTTATAATGCGAATTCGTTAAAATTTTCAGGTGGGATTTACCTATTGGAGGTACACCGGATCCTCCGACCCGGCGGTTTCTGGGTACTCTCCGGCCCACCGGTAAACTACGAGAACCGTTGGAGAGGATGGAACACGACAATCGAGGATCAAAAAACCGATTACGAAAAGCTCCAAGAGCTTCTAACTGCAATGTGCTTCAAATTGTACAAGAAGAAGGACGATATAGCCGTTTGGCAAAAACTAACCGATAACAGCTGTTACAAAAAGCTCGAAGAGCCCGATACGTACCCGCCAAAATGTGACGATGGGACCGAACCCGACTCAGCATGGTACACCCCGATAAGGCCCTGTGTGGTAACACCTAATAACATCAAAAAAGTAGCATTAAAATCACTTCCCAAGTGGCCTGAACGGCTCCACACCGCCCCTGAGCGAGTGTCTGAAGTACGAGGTGGTAGTGACGGTGCTTTCAAGCATGATGATGGTAAGTGGAAGAATCGTGTGAAGCATTATAAGAAATTGGTGCCTTCGATTGGAAGTGATAAGATACGAAATGTGATGGATATGAATACGCTTTACGGTGGTTTTGCTGCTGCTTTGAACGATGCGCCTTTGTGGGTTATGAATGTGGTTTCTTCGTATTCGCCGAATACGCTTGCTGTGGTGTATGATAGGGGGCTCATCGGGACGTATCACGATTGGTAATGAATTGTTGTTTTATATTTTTGTGTTGGTTTTTCGTTTTTTTGATTGGATTGATGATTTTGGTGGTGTTTTGAATCTTGTTAGGTGTGAGGCTTTCTCGACGTATCCTCGAACGTATGATCTTCTTCATCTTGATGGGCTTTTCACTGCTGAAAGTCACAGGTGATGCTCCTTTTTACAATATTATATCTTGTTATGTTGTCTTTGCATGTTGCTCTCAATTCTTTGTTTGTATCTTTTGTAGATCAAGTGTTATTTTGTTTAATCTAAACAATTTGGACCCGGGTTGACCCATTTTTTGGACCCTTTTGGGCACAACCCGTTAGATTTGGTCCATTTTTGGACACAACCAGTTAGATTTGGTCCCTTTTCGGACACAACGCGTTAGATTTTGTCCAACCCAATCCAACCACACATTTTTGACCCATATTATAGAATAGTAATCCAACCACACATCTATGACCCATATTATAGAATAGTAAGTTACATGAAACACCCTTGATGTGAGTCTCTAATTACGAAAAATACCCAAAAAATTTGAAGAAATCACAATAATTTTCATGTCAGTAAAAACAAATTACAATTTCTAAACAAAGGGATGTGCATGTAATCTCACCCCTATAGGACACGAGTTTTCAGGGTACAACTTCATTTGGATACGACCCGACCCGACCCGTTTTAACCCTCTATTTCAAGTGTTAGAACAGCAGTTTTTGCTAACTTTGAACTATATGATTGGGCAGGTGTGAAATGAAGTATGTTCTGCTGGAGATGGACCGTATACTCCGTCCAAACGGGTACGCAATTATCCGCGAATCGAGTTACTTTGTCGATGCCGTAGCAACAATAGCTAAAGGGATGAAATGGGGTTGTCGTAAAGAGGATACAGAATACGGTGTTGAGAACGAAAAGATACTCATTTGCCAGAAGAAACTATGGTATTCTCCCTCGACCAATCAAAATTCGTCGTGAAAAATCGAGTTAAACGGGACGAGTTTTCGTGTAGAAAAGATTGGAAGATATATGATCAAATATTATATACTCATACCACAAGCCCATAAGAGGAGAGTTTTATACTACCCACATGAATTGTTCAAAAAGTTTGAGGCTTAAATGTTACAAATGGAGAAGAATTAGAAGATTCAATAACAAGGTTACTTTTTGGTGCTTTTTTTTTTTTTTTGACATAATATATATTCTTTGTAAGGCTATATGCTTGTTTTTATTGTATTTTAAGTCTTCCTGTATCTTGAAGCATTGGAATTTGTAAGGTTTTGTAACTGATAACTGCATGCTTATGAAACTTTTATTTAATTATTTACTAGTGTGTAACCCGTGCTACGCACGGCATAAGTTTAATTTTAAAAAATTATAAGTCAATTATATTAAGAAAAAATAAATATATCTTTTGAAAATCAATACAATATAATTTTATTTGAATTTGAGCTGAACAAATTATTTTTTATTTAGCACAACACTGAAATTCTTTTAATAAATATCTTTATAAAAGCAATATTATTATTCTGTGCATCACAAATGATTATAGACTCCACTAAAACTAAAATCAATATATTCATTATTTACATAAATAAGCTAAGAAAAAGTGAAAATTTCTATACAGCATTTGATCAACTAATATAATGTAGTCAACTAATACATAAATTTTATGATTCATATATACTAACTTGAAATGTTTCATGCTTCTTGAAATAAGCAACCTTAAATAATATCTACACAAAGGGAATGAAACATTATAATGATCCCACTTTAAACACAGTTAAGAAATTATTACTAATTTTTGTCTCAACCACCAATTAGTATTGCTAATCACATGTTTCTAAGTTAGAATTTTAACTATTGGCCATTAGAGCAATTAACCGTGGAGAAATTAAATTACAAATAACAAAGCTACCAAGTCTAATGTGATGAGTTCTGACTCAAGCTACATATATAATTTATTGAGGAAAACATGGATTGATCGAGAGCTACTATAAATATACTCCCAAAAGATGTAATTTCAAATATTAAATAGATAAAAAGATGTTGATCAATTGACCTTTCCATATATTTGTCAACAAATTTGATATTATTTTAGAATGTGTATTTATCTGAAATAGCACCACAATATCCTGGGAACATTATGTGATTATTACACCAAAAGCGTTTAAATCATATGAGAATAGTATTATCCAATAACTCACAAAATCGAGAAATAACATAATGAGGAAAAAATAAACTCTTACCCAGTTATAGCTCGAGACTTAGTCACCTTGATGAAAAAATAAAATCGAAATACCTAGCAGAATAAAAATATTTAGTAGATAACAAAAACACTATCAACAATGATTTGATCAACCATGGACCTTATTTGATAAATATATATTGATAAAATAATTAATTAGAATAATATATGCATAATACTAAAAGAGAACAATATAAAATGATTAATACCTCAGCCAAGCGTATATCTATTGCAGCACTTAATTGAGAATTTCTTTTATGCATGGAACAATATTCTTAATCGAAAAAAGAAAAAGAGATTAGTAAATAATTTATAAAGGTCTACAACCATATAATAGTTGAATCAAAATAATAATAATGCCTAAGAATTTAAACTTGAAGAAAATTATTTAGATTAAGAAAAACTAAATAAAGATTCATGAGTAGAAACAAAACTATAATTTACCTTAACCATAAAACTGTTTCACGATTCTTATTAAGAAAACAAAATGCTAAATGATGAGCACTTCCTAAATGGATTTAAGACTTTGTAGATTACAAACTTAGATGAGCACGGTTTTATTTTATAGAAGACACAATAAAAATGAATTACAAAAAATACTAATGTGATATTGAAATTTGAAAATCAAATAACTCCTACAGTTAGCGGATTCAAATTAGTAACTGCAAGTTTGAGTTATGGTAGTGGGAGGTTGAAAACTAATAACTAACCTATCTTTTTATTTTCATCTATAGTAACATGTCGTGCATAGCACGGGATACACGCTAGTATTATATTATGTAACGTTTTCTTTTAATGTTCCTGAAATTATTGTAATTTTCTTTTTATTTAATTAACGGCGAACGATAAATATTTTTTAGTTTTTAGTTTCATAAAGTCAAATGACTTAAAAAACCATCAAATCGCATTGCACAAAAATATTGTGCATCACTAAAACAAAAATAATAAAAATACGTTAAAAATTTAAAATGCAAATTTACTACATAGTTATGTACCATTTGACAGAACTTCACTAATCGACGGCATATCCTAAATCCATTTGTTTATATGTACCTGAAATGAAAAAAGAAAATTAAATAGAAGAAAAAAATTAAAATGTATTACTGAAATGAAAAGCATAATGATAATGATATTAGTTCTCAATTATTTTAATCAATAAAAAATAACATTAATAAGTAATGTAGTGAAATTTAGTACGTGAAGCCTATCTATACAGGTTCGTTCGCATATAGACTTGAGGTGCTATATTTTCATATATAATTTGGAATATTAAAATATAAATTCAACCAGAAGATAATTTCTATAATATTAAAACAATAAATCAATTAAGTTGTTTTTTATTTATAACTTGTAAAAAATGAAAAATTATTTCCAATAACAAAAATTATAATTATATTATTAAATTAAATTTTCTTTCTAGTTCTATAAAGAAACTAAATTTAAATTCAAAATTTAATCTAATAAGAAAAGGAAGAAGGGAATCGAAAATAGAAATCGGAGATTTGTCTTCAACCTTCAAAATTCAATATTAAACGCTTTTATTTGCCACATTCATAATCTAAAGTTTTTCCCAATTTTATTAAATATATATATATTAAAAAAATGATTATTAGTACACTCCTTTGCACATATATATTAAAAACAATTGTTAATATACAATAAATAACAACAAAAATAATACAATAAATAGAAAAATAGTACACAATGGTATTAACTACAAAAAATAAAAATTAATGTAGTGAAATGATTACCTCAAACATATATGTATAAGTATTCCATTGCTCCATTCATAACTACTCATCACCAAATAAAATATGGACTAACAATTTCAATCGTCTAAGAAATTCTCATAATGTCATTAATCTTTAAGACTAAATTAAATGAAGAAAATCGAACAAAATTGAAAGCGTAAAATTCAAAACTACTGAAAGATGAAAAATGAAGAACTAATAAAATAAATTACCTCACATCAAATCAAATTCACTTTTGTAGATGAAAAATTAGTGAACACGGAGAAATGTAAAATTGATTTGTGAAGCAGAAAAAGTATGGCATAATTTATAAGTTTTTAGATTAAATGAAAATAATTTATAAATGTGTCAATTTCCTTATTAACTGCATAATTCCATCAATTGTGGAATGAATTAATATGTAAATTTAGCTAATATAAATTAAATATTCCTCCTAATTAAGGATTTCGATTTGGTAAGTCAATTTTAAAATAAAGTTTAAAATTTAAATTTAAGCCTAATATGTACGTACTTAATTTAGACCATTCTTTGAAAGCGTAAAATTCAAAACTACTGAAAGATGAAATGAAGAACTAATAAAATAAATTACCTCACATCAAATCAAATTCACTTTTGTAGATGAAAAATTAGTGAACACGGAGAAATGTAAAATTGATTTGTGAAGCAGAAAAAGTATGGCATAATTTATAAGTTTTTAGATTAAATGAAAATAATTTATAGATGTATCAATTTCCTTATTAACTGCATAATTCCATCAATTGTGGAATGAATTAATATGTAAATTTAGCTAATATAAATTAAATATTCCTCCTAATTAAGGATTTCGGTTTGGTAAGTCAATTTTAAAATAAAGTTTAAAATTTAAATTTAAGCCTAATATGTACGTACTTAATTTAGACCATTCTTTATTTAGATATGCTAAGAATTATACATGATAATAAATTTTGGTCTTTCCATTTGCATTAATGATCACAAATCACAATCAAAACATTGCAACTCTTCCCATTTTGGTTGCAAGTGAATGTAATAGGAAAGTAATTTAATTTAATTATCTAATTTAAGAATAGTAACCATTCTTAAAAAATTTAAACCAACCAATAAGGATTTTTCATTTTATTAAAAAAATTCAAAATTCTAGAAAATTAGGATTAAGGAAAAACTGTGCTATAATATAGTAGAATGATTACCTCAAGCATATATGTATACGTATTCCATTGCTCCATTCATAACCACTCATCGCCAAATAAAATATGGACTAATAATTTCGATTGACTAAGAAATTCTCATAATGTCATTAATGTTTAAGACTAAATTAAATGAAGAAAATCGAATAAAATTGAAAGCGTAAAATTCAAAACTATTGAAAGATGAAAAATAAAGAACTAATAAAATAAAATACCTCACATCAAATCAAATTCACTTTTGTAGATGAAAAAATTAGTGAACATGGAGAAACGTAAAATTGATTTGTGAAGCAGAAAAAGTATGGCATAATTTATAAGATTTTATATTAAATGAAAATAATTTATAGATGTATCAGTTTCCTTATTAACTGCATAATTCCATCAATTGTGGAATGAATTAATACGTAAATTTAGCTAATGTAAATTAAATATTCCTCCTAATTAAGGATTTTGATTTGGTAAGTCAATTTTAAAATAAAGTTTAAAATTTAAATTTAAGCCTAATGTGAACGTACTTAATTTAGACCATTCTTTATTTAGATATGCTAAGAATTTTACATGGTAATAAATTTTGGTCTTTCCATTTGCATTAATGATCACAATCAAAACATTGTAATTCTTCCCATTTTGGTTGCAAGTGAATGTAATAGGAAAGAAATTAAATTTGATTATCTAAATTAAGAATAGTAATCAATCTTAAAAAATTTAAACCAACCAATAAGAATTTTTCATTTTATTAAAAAAATTCAAAATTCTAGAAAATTAGGATTAAAGAAAAACTGTGCTATAATATAGTAGAAGATTAACACCAAAAGTGAAGGTGAAAATACATGGTATAAGGTTTTGGATTTAGGGTTTGAATAATTACAATACGATATGATTGATGATCGTAGATTCGATATGATTTCGATTGATATATCGAAAGAAACAATTGGGCCTTCCTATAATTGTATTCTTATTGAATATATGTACATTACTTTTTGTATTTTATAAGAAATTGGCTTGTTTTTCATCATAATAAACTAATTGTAAACCATTTCTTGATTTTTGTGATATTAATTATGTAAAAATATATCTGATTTAGTCTATACATATATAATCTCTTAAAACGTGAATAACTTATTTCGTCTTATGTAAAAAAAATACATTAAAAAATTTATTGTAGTTGGAAACATTTAATTAATTATTATTAATTTATAAGGTATCGTTATCTTGTGAAACACTACTTATTTATAAATATCAAATTCTACTTTATAGAAAAGACTTTTTAAGATGAAAAAAGTCAACTACTCCTACAAAAGTCATCAAATTTCAACTATTATTATAAAAAAAAATAAGTAAATATTTATATATGACTCGTACAACGAAGACAAAAAGGAGACAATCAGCAATTTATCGTGGGTCAATTGTTTCAATTAAAAAAATCACCTCCTAATATACCCATATCGTAAAATTGAATATAATAAGAACTTAGCTATTAATCATGTAAATCTTCCATCAATTCTTTCAAAAGATATAGATAAATATAAATATATTTAGATATAGATAGATAGACTACGAGATATATTTTTTTTACTTTACTTAAAAATATAAATTTGCAACACAAACCCTAACCCTAAAAAGCTACACCACAAACCCTAAACCCCATGCGTCTCCATTAACCTCCCTATGAAGAAACACACCAGAACCAACGGCGTCTTTGTCGAAGATCACAAAACCCTAAAAGTAAACAGTCACTTTCCTCTTACAGATCTTCCTCTTGGTGTTCTACACGACATACTTTTCAGGCTTCCAATAATTTCAATCCTCAATCTCAAGTTCGTGTTTAGAGATTTCAACAAGATCATATCTCAACCTGAGTTTGTCACTAATTACTCTAAAATTGCTCCCTTTGTCACCTTTCTGCTGCCCGAAAACCTCGACGGATCACCATTAACATATCACGATTTGGAATTGCTTCAATTTTCCGACAAAGATTATAAGTGTTTTCGAACAACCTTGAAGCCCAAGATTCCTGGTTTATCAGACGGGTCTTCAGGATTTCACCATATATGCACATGCAATGGTCTATTTATCTTAGAATCATGCAAATCAGAAACCGAAACCATCTACATATGCAACCCGATTACGGGAGAGTATAAGGCACTTCCAGAACGTCCAACAGAGATTCACGCCTATTTTCAAGCACGATATAGATTTGGATATTGTGGGTCTGTTAATAGTTATAAGATCCTGAGAATTGCCTCACCATGTAGACAAACTTGTGTACGAAAATTCGAAATTCTTACTATTGGAATCGACGATGAATGGAGACCGTTGGATGATCCAATGTACAATATTCCTATGTTAAGCGAATTAATTACTGTTAATGGAGTTTTTCACTGGATTGGCAAGGATACTAATGGTTATTCTTGTATAGATACTTTTGATCTTGGGGAAGAAAAAATAGGTCAAATTTCACATCCCCATGGATTGGAGCTGGAATATGATTACATGCAAATGGCATCAATAAATGGTCATCTTTGTGTTGCTGACCATTCTATTAGTGGTCGCATTGTTCTATGGGAAATGAGAGAATATGGAATCGAAGAATCTTGGACCAAACTTATGGTTTTAGATGTTTTGTCTATAAGCGATATAGGGCGTTTTGGCCTTTTTTCGGAGTTAATATTTCAGAATGGTGAATTATTTTACTCGTGTTACATAGGAATGTATCTCGTGGCATACAATCCGATAACGGGGGAAGATACTATAATTGATGAACGTTGTTATAACCGAGCCACTTTCACTCCAAGATTTTTGTCACTCGAAGCTTTAATGGGAGGCCATTAGAGTACCATCAAGTTATAGTCCATCGACATAATTCAATCACTTGTTCCATCTGGTAATACTATGTACATTTGGATATTTTTGTTCACAGAAATCTTAGTTTTTGTGGGCTGAGATCTCCTATTGCAAAATGGTGTTTCAATCTCCTATTGCAAGCGACGGATGGAAGCCATGTGTAAAATCAACATATTCTTGTAATAGAGAATAAGATCCCTAATAGACTATCTATGGAAATAGATCAATATTTATTGAAATTGATATTGGATTAAGAAAAATCACAAGAAAAATTAAAAAATGAAAAGGAAAAACAAAAATATTAAACCTCTCTAAATATATTTAATTTCTGTAAATATATTATTAAAAATTTGTAGAATCGATGTTTAAATATATTATCGATATGTTGACTATGCTAATAAATCATTATCGTATACTCATAATTATACTTTAGGTTACTATACTTTAAATTAAAGTCACCAATTTTCACTAACATGGCTCGTCTGTTGTGTATAATTATAAAATTTACAAACATAATTATTAAGGATTATTGCATCAATATCTGTTGAATGATTATGAGTATTTAACATTGCTCAAATACAACTAACATGCGCCTTAATATACATTTATTTGGATGGTATTGAAAGAAAATTGGAAAAATGGACTTTAATACATAATTTTGTAAAATATTTTTTATTTTTATTTTTATTTTTGCGTTCCTTATTAACTTTATTTTTCATTTTTACGTTCCAAATAATTTTTTTTGAAATTATATGACACATCACATTGCTCTCATTTCCTTTTCTTATTCAATTTTCTTTCTCCTATTTTTTATTTCTCCTTACAACATTATAAATTTAATTACTTTTTTAATCATTTTACATATCGTATTCTAACGAATCAAAACATACAAAAAATTGCATTCCCTATATATTTTAGAAAGAAAAAAAAAAAGGTAGAAAATGAATTAAAAATACATTTAAAAGGATGCATAAAATTCCCTTTGCCCAAGAGAAAAGCCATGTCATGCCCTACCCATTCGTATCTATTAATGTTTTCTTTGGGTTTCGAATAAACTTATTTTTCTTTTTTGAGCAAAATGAATGATATGTATAAATATTGGTCAATTTCATTAATTTTTGTGGCCCTATTTAGTAGTGAAATTTGCTCTTTCCATATAGAATATTTTCTTCTTTTTATTTGACTTTCCTTAATTCAATACCAATTTTCCCAAATCTTGCTCAATCCATATAGAATTTAATAAAGATTTTATTCTCTATTGTAAGAGTATGCTAGAAATATGTTAATTTTACACGTGGCTTCCATCCGTGATTTGCAATAGGAGATGAAACACCATTTTGCAATAGGAGATCCTATCCCAGTTTTTGTACCATTAATTAGTTCATATATTTGCACTTACTATGCGAATTTGCAGTAAAATTTATACCTATAGCTTGATTCTATGTCTATATCTTCAAATCACAATCCACTTTTGGTTAATTTGGACGTATCGATATGATGTCTTACGAGATAGTGTTGATATGTTCATCTTTTCGGTATTATGCATGTGTATTTATAGTTGAATTGTCGATTGTTTTCATAATCTATCACCATATAATATACCTATTAACAAATTCTATCTGCATGTATGTTTATGTAGCATGGTTCTTTGATTTGTTTCGAAGATTGTTTATTGATTTGTCAAAGGTTAGATATCGTTATTCGTCTAATACATTATTCAGATTACCTTACAAATTACATACCATTGTAGGGCTAAATGTAGTTAATGCACTTGAAAGGAACTTATATGTAATAAACTTGGTAAAAAAACATTTTCAATAAAGAGATATCAATTGATAATCATCCATCGATCCATAGGACAAGAAATTAAAATCGTAATATATCCTTTAGTTCATACATTGAGTTGTGTGAGATGAATCTCCTGAGGTAAAAGATGATACTTTATGTTGAGATTTTCAAACATTTTCTTCAACTCAAAGATCAGTTATGTTATTCTCACATTTCTATCTCCATAGTTTTGATGATTGATTGTGTGTTGAACACTTAAAGCCATCTTCATTTTGTCTATATTTTCGATTTCCTTCACTATCACCGAGTGTTTAGGGTTCCAATATTTTGGCTTGCTCTCAATGTACCTGTTTTCACAAATAAAATCTAATAATATCAGCTTATTCGACGTTTAATTTCATCAAAAAAAACAATACAACATAAATGCTACAATATACAAGTTTCTTGAAAAGTGAAACATGGTTTTTTTTAAATTATTTTCTTACGTTTGAATTGCTTTCTTGATTGCAATAATCGTCTCCATTGGTGTCGATACATCAATAGTGAAATCAATACAAATATCATATATATAATCTCATATATATATAACTACTAATATATATATATAGTTATAAAAGTTGTTACCTGGACACCATCAATCACACAATGATCCCCTGTATCGAAAGGGTGCATAACAAATACAAAAACTATCGACTCGAACATAGTTTTGCACATGTTTTGGAATATGAACCCCACAAGTAGAAGTTGGGTCATCATGAAAGCTATTACTTTTGTCGCCCAAAATCAATATTTAGATTTTATCTTGTCTAATATTCAAATGTTTAAATGTGTATAATGTTGCCCAAAATCAATGTTTAGATTTTATCTTGTCTCACAATATTCAATGTTTAAATGTGTATAACGTTACCCAAAATTAATGTTTAGATTTTATCTTGTCTAATATTCAATAGTGTACCGATAATTATGAATTTTTAAGGTTATGGACAATATAGGTTAGTTGAACTATTTTGCGTGATTTGCAGACTATTACAATTTATCCAGTGTGCACTATCATTTATTATCTCATATTTAAATCAACTTTATTTTATATAAAAATTAACACAAAAAGTGAAGGTGAAAGCTAAATTCTAAACAGGTCTATGAGTCATGAAAAGACACGGTATAAGGATTTGGATTTAGGTTTTTGAATAATTTAAAACAATGATATGATTGATGATTTCGTAGATTTGATATGAGTTCGATTGATAATATTGAAAAAAACAATTGGCCCTTCCAATATTGTATTCTAATTGAATATATGTGCATTGTTGTATTTTATGAGAAATTGGCTTGTTCTTTATCATAATAAACTAATTGTAACCCCATTTCTTAATTTTTGAGATATTAATTATTTAATTATCTGATTTAGTCTATGCATATATAATCTAAATTTCACTAAAAAATTTATTATAGTTGGAAACTATTTAACTAATTATTATTAATTTAAAAGGTATCATTATCTTGTGAAACACTACTTATTATTAAAAAAATCGAATTTTACTTTATACAAAATACTAAGTAAATATTTTTATATAACTCGTACAACGAAGACAAAAAGGAGACAATCAACAATTTGTATTCAATATCACCTCATAATATACGTACCTATATAAGAACTTAGCTATTAATCAAGAATAAAACTTAATTTAATATTATAAGATTATACTATAATTTTAAAGAAAAAATAGAAACTGTAAAGTAGATAAATTATTCCTTATATAAATGACGTAAATCTTTCATTAATTCTTTCGAAAGGTATAGATAAATATTATATAGATATAGATAATCATGTAAATCTTCCATCAATCCTCTCAAAAGATATAGATAAGTATAAATATATTAAGATATAGATAGATAGACTAAGAATTATTTCTTTTACTTTACTTAAAACTATAAATTGCAACACAAACCCTAACCCTACAAAGTTACACCACAAACCCTAAACCCCATTCGTCTCCATTAAACTCACCATGAAGGAACACACCAGAACCAATGGCGTATTCATCGAAGATCATAAAACCATAAAAGTAACTACTCAGTTTCGTCTTACAGATCTTCCTCTTGGTGTTATACACGACATACTTTTCAGACTTCCATTATTTTCCATCCTCAATCTCAAGTTCGTCTTCAGAGATTTCAACAAGATCATATCTCACCCTGAGTTTGCCACTAATTACTCCAAAATTGCTCCTTTTATCACCTTTCTGGTGCCCAAAAACCTCGACCAATTACCTTTAAAATATCAGGATATGCAATTGCTTCAATTTTCTGACAATGATTACGAGTCATGTTTTCGAACAACCTTAAAGAAGATTCCTGGTTTATCAAACGGGTCTTCAGGATTTCACCATATATGCACATGCAATGGTCTACTTATCTTAGTAGCATGCAAATCGCAAACAGAAACCATTTACATATGCAATCCGATTATCGGAGAGTATACTGCACTTCCAGAACGTCAAACCGATTTTCATGAGTATTTTAAAACACAATATAGAATTGGCTATTGTAGGTCTAATAGTTATAAGATGATGAGAATTGCCTTACCATATAGAGAACCTTGGAGTCAAGAAGTCGAAATTCTTACGATTGGAATCGACGATGCATGGAGACCCTTGACTGATCTAATGTACAATATTCCTACGTCAAGCTTTTTCATTACTGTTAATGGAGTTTTTCACTGGATTGACAGGGATGATCATTATAATTCTTGTATAGATACTTTTGATCTTGGGGAAGAAAAAATAGGTCGAATTCCACATCCCCATGGATTGGAGCTGGAATATGATCACATGCAAATTGCATCAATAAATGGTCATCTTTCTGTTGCTGACCTTTCGATTAGTGGTTACATTGCTCTATGGGAAATGAGAGAATATGGAGTCAAAGAGTCTTGGACCAAACTTATAATTTTAGATGTTTTATCTATACGCGACGACATAAAAAGTTTTCGCCCTTTTCCGGAGTACACATTTCAGAATGGTGAATTATTTTACTCAGGTTCCATTGTAATGTATCTTGAGACATACAATCCGATAACGGGGGGAGATACTATAACGGAACGTTGTTATAACGAAGCCAATTTCACTCCAAGCTTTTTGTCACTCAAAGAAGCTTTAATGGGAGGGCATTAGACTGTTAAGAGTATTATGAATTTATAGTCCAAGTTATTCAATCACTTGTTCCATCTGGTTATTGTTACTCACAGAAATCTCACTTTTTGTATGACTAATTAGTTCATTTATTTGCACTTTATTATGCGAATTTGCAGTAAAATTTAGTTCTATAGCTTCATTCTATGTCTATATCTTCAAATCACAATCCAGTTTTTGTTAATTTGGACGTATTGATATAATGTCTTACTGATATTGTTGATTTGTTCATCCTTATGCCATTGTGCATGTGTATTTATAGTTGAATTGTCAATTGTTTTCATAATCTATCACCATATAATATACCTATCAACAAATTCTATCTGCATGTATGTTTATATCTGTAGCATGGTTCTTTGATGTTTTTTTGAAGATTGTTTATTGATTTGTCAAAAGTTAGATATCGTTATTCGCCTAATACATTATTCAGATTACCTTATAAATTACATACCATTGTAGGGCTAAATGTAGTTAATGCACTTGAAAGGAACTTATATGAAATAAACTTGGTAAAAAACATTTTCATTTCTCATTTTTCAGAACACAAAACAAAGAGATATACTAATAATCATCATTGAAGTATCATCCATCGATCACTAGAAAATCGTAGTTTATGAAGGCAATAAAATATATCCTTCAATTGTTCATGCATTAAGTTGTGAGAGATGAATCTCCTGAGGTAGAAGTATGTACTTTATGTTGAGATTTTGGAACATTTTCTTCAACTCGAAGATCAGTTCTGTTATTCCCACATTTCTATCTCCATAGTTTTGATGATTGATTGTGTGTTGAACACATAAAGCCATCTTCATTTTGTCCACATTTTCGATTTCCTTCACTATCACCGAGTGTTTAGGGTTCCAATATTTCGGCTTGCTCTCGATATACCTGTTTTCACAAATAAAATCTAATAATATCAGCTTATTCGATCGTTTAATTTCATTAACAAAAAAGTGAAACATGGGTTTTTTTAATGATAGATCGAGAGTATTTTTGTACGTTTGAATTGCTTTCTTGAGTGCAATAATCGTCTCCATTGGTGTCGATACATCTATTGTGAAATTAATAGCATCACTCATTTCTCGGCTTCTGTAGAAATTACTGATTGGCTTTGTGATCAAAACTGCATTAGGATAGTATATTTTCTCATTGTGGTATCAAAGAAACACCGTGGTCAATATGTTCATCTCTTCCACAATCAACTGCAAAATCAATACAAATATCAGATATATAATCTCATATATATAACTACTAATATATATATATATATATAGTTATAAAAGATGTTACCTGGACACCATCAATCACACAACAATCCCCTATATCGAAAGGGTATATAACAAAGACAATTATCGACTCGAACACTGTTTGGCACATGTTTTGGAATGTGAACCCCACAAGTAGAAGTTGGGTCATCATGAAAGCTATTACTTTTGTTGCCCAAAATCAATATTTAGATTTTATCTTGTCTAATATTCAAACATTTAAATGTGTATAATATTGCCCAAAATCAATGTTTAGATTTTATCTTGTCTCATATTTAATGTTTAAATGTGTATAACGTTACCTAAAATTAATGTTTACATTTTATCTTGTCTAATATTCAATAGTGTACCGATAATTATGAATTTTTAAAGTTATGGACAATATAGGTTAGATGAACTCTTTTGCGTGATTTGCAAACTATTACAATTTACCCAGTGTGCACTATCATTTATTATCTCATATTTAAATTAACTTTATTTTATCATGTGTCAATGTTTTAATTTAAAAATCACCTCCTAATATACCTACATAGTAAAATTGAATAAAATAATAAGAACTTAGCCATAAGTCAAGAATAAAATTTAATTGTTATTATAAGATTATACTAATCTTAAAGAAAAATGTAAAGTAGGTAAATTATTCCTTAAATCACGTAAATATTTCATTAATTCTTTCAAAAAATATAGATAAATAATTACAGATATAGATAATCATGTAAATCTTTTATTCAATCTTTGAAAAGATATACACAAATATATAGATATATATATATAGATATAGATAGATAGACTAAGAAATATTTTTGTACTTTACTTAAAAATATAAATTTGCAACACAAACCCTAACCCTAAAAAGCTACACCACAAACCCTAAACCCCATTCGTCTCCATTAAACTCACCATGAAGGAACACACCAGAATCAATGGCGTATTCATCGAAGATCATAAAACCCTTGAAGTAACTACTCAACTTCTTCTTACAGATCTTCCTCTTGGTGTTATACACGACATACTTTTCAGACTTCCAATAAATTCCATTTTCAATCTCAAGTTCGTCTCTAGAGATCTCAACAAGATCACATCTCACCCTTATTTTATCACTAATTACTCGAAGCTTGCTCCCTTTGTCACCTTTCTGCTGCCCAAACACCCCGACGGAACACCTTTAACATATCAGTTTTTAGAACTGCCTCAATTTTCCGACAAAGATGACGAGTGTTTTCGAACAACCTTAAAGCCAAAGATTCCTGGTTTGGCAGACGGGTCTTCACGATTTGACCATATATGCACATGCAATGGTCTACTTTTCTTATTAGCACACAAATTGGGAACTGAAACCGAAACCGAAACCATTTACATATGCAATCCGATTGTGGGAGAGTATATGGCCCTTCCAGAACTTCAAACCGAAGTTGACACACAATATAGAATTGGGTATTGTGGGTCTAATAGTTATAAGATGATGAGAATTACCTTACCATCTAGATACCCTTGGAGACAAAAAGTCGAAATTCTCACGATTGGAATCGACGATGCATGGAGACCCTTGGATGATCTAATGTACGAAATTCCTACATTAAGCGGTTCCGTTACTGTTAATGGAGTTTTTCACTGGATTGGAAGGAATTATTTTGATGATGATGCTTGTATAGATACTTTTGATCTTGGGGAAGAAAAAATAGGTCGAATTCCACATCCCCATGGATTGGTGCTGGAATATGATCACATGCAAATTGCATCAATAAATTCTCATCTTTCTGTTGCTGATCTTTCGATTAGTGGTTACATTGTTCTATGGGAAATGAGAGAATATGGAGTCGAAGAGTCTTGGACCAAACTTATGATTTTAGATTTACCTGTACGCGAGATAGAGCGTTTTCGCCATCTTTCGGAGTTCATATTTCAGAATGGTAAATTATTTTACTCCGGTTACGTAAGATGGTATCCTGTGACATTCAGATCGATAATGGGGGGAGATATTGAAACTGTGGAATGTTATGATAAAAGAGACACTTTTACTCCAAGCTTTTTGTCGCTCGAAGAAGCTTTAATGGGAGGGCATTAGAGTATTATGGAATTTATAGTCGAAATTATTCAATCATCTGTAGTATTTGGATATTTTTACTCACAGAAATCTTACTTTTCGTACAATTAATTAGTTCGTTTATTTGCACTTTATTATGCGAATTTGCAGTAAAATTCAGTTCTATAGCTTCATTCTCTGTCTATATCTTCAAATCACAATCCAGTTTTGGTTAATTTGGACGTATCGATATAATCTCTTACTGATATTGTTGATATGTTCATCTTTTTGCCATTGTGCATGTGTATTTATAGTTGAATTGTCGATTGTTTTCATAATCTATCACCATATATAATTAATTATATACCTATTAACAAATTCTATCTGCATGTATGTTTATATCTGTAGCATGGTTCTTTGATGTTTTTTTGAAGATTGTTTATTGATTTGTCAAAAGTTAGATATCGCCAAAAATATCAAAAGTAGCATCTTGCGCCAAAGCTAATTGGCTGGTTCTTTATCAATAAGCTAATTGTAAGTTTGTAACACCATTTCTTGGTTTTTGAGATATTAATTATGTAAATATATCTGATTTAGAGGGTGTTTGGCTAAACTTATTTAAAACATCTTATAAGTTCTTACATCTTATAAGATGTTTTAAGAGCTTATAAGATGTTTCGTCTTATTTAAAAAATAAGCTCTTAAGTGTTTGGATAAAATAAGTCTATTGGACTTATAAGATGTTTTCAAATGTTATACGAGAGAATTGTACAATATAAAAATAAATATTTTTTCGGAGAAAGGTATTGTTGGAAAGAATAAACTTAACTTGGTTTATTTTATGTCTTTGAAAAAATATAAACAATATCCCAAATTTAAGATTTTGAAATAAGTTGGGTTTTGCCAACTTATTTTTTATTTGCTTATAAGACCCAAACATCTTATTTTTTGGTCTTATAAGCACTTTTTTAAGAAAATTATTCAAACACTTTCATAGAGCTTATAAGCTCTCAAACATCTTATAAGATGTTTAAAAGAGCTTATAAGCTTAGCCAAACACCCCTTTAATCTATACATATACAATCTCTTAATATGAATTACTTATTTCATGTAAAAGATTTTCATTAAAAATTTTATTGTAATTGGAAACCATTTAATTAATTATTATTGATAATGATAACTATATCAAACACTAGTTATTATTAAAAAAAAATTGAATTCCACTTTATACAGAACACTTTTTATTTATAGATGAAAAAAGTCAGACCTTAAATAGTACTCCTACAAAATTCCTCAGATTTAAACTATTATTATAAATAAAACTAAGTAAATGTTTATATATGACTACAACGAAAGACAAAAAGGAGACAGTCAACAATTTATCATGGGTCAATTGTTCCAAATTAAAATTCACCTCCTAATATACACTATATCATAAAATTGAATAATATAATAGGAACTTACCTACTGATCAAGAATAAAACTTAATTTATTATTATATGATTATACTAATCTTTAAAAAAAAGTAAAAAAAATGTAAAGTAGGTAAAATTATTCCTTATAGAAATCATGTAAATATTTCATTAATTCTTTCAAAAGATATAGATAAATAAATACAGATATAGATAATCATGTAATTTGTAAATCTTCCATCAAATCTTCAAAAGATATAGATAAATATATTAAGACTAACATTCTTTTTCTCTTTAATTTACTTAAAATATAAATTGCAACATACACAAACCCGAACCCTAAGTTACACCACAAACCCTAAACCCCATTCGTCTCCATTAACCTTACCATGAAGAAACACAGCAGATCCAATGGCGTCTTTGTCGAATATAACAAAACCCTAAAAGTAACTACTCACTTTCGTCTTACAGATCTTCCTCTTGGTGTTCTACACGACATACTTTTCAGGCTTCCAATAATTTCCATCCTCAATCTCAAGTTCGTGTTTAGAGATTTCAACAAGATCATATCTCATCCTGAGTTTGTCACTAATTACTCGAAATTTGCTCCCTTTGTCACCTTTCTGCTGCCCAAAAACCTCACCGGATCACCTTCAATATATCAGGATTTGGAATTGCTTCAATTTTCTGACAAAGATTACAAGTGTTTTCCAACAACCTTAAAGCCAAAAATTCCCGGTTTATCAGACGGGTCTTCAGGATTTCACCATATCTGCACATTCAATGGTCTGTTTATCTTAGTAGCATGCAAATCTCAAACCGAAACCATTTACATATGCAATCCGATTACGGGAGAGTATAAGGCACTTCCAGAACGTCCAACAGAGATTTATGACTATTTTCGAGCACGATATAGATTTGGCTATTGTGGGTCTGTTAGTAGTTATAAGATCCTGAGAATTGCCTCACGATGTACAGAACCTTGGTTACTAAAAGCTGAAATTCTTACTATTGGAATCGACGACTCATGGAGACCTTTGGATTATCCAATGTACAATATTCCTTGGTTAAGCAAGTTAATTACTGTTAATGGAGTTTTTCACTGGACTGGCATGGATGATAATGGTTATGCTTGTATATCTACTTTTGATCTTGGGGAAGAAAAAATAGGTCAAATTCCACATCCCCATGGATTGAAGTTGGAACTTGATTACATACAAATGGCATCAATAAATAATGCTCATCTTGCTGTTACTGACCATTCTATTAGTGGTCGCATTGTTCAATGGGAAATGAGAGAATATGGAGTCGAAGAATCTTGGACCAAACTTATGGTTTTAGATGTTTTGTCTATACGCAATATAGGGCGTTTTGGCCTTTTTCCAGAGTTAATATTTCAGAATGGTGTATTATTTTACTCGTGTATTTACTTAGGATATCTTGTGACGCACAATCCGATAACGGGGGAAGATACTAAAATTTATGAACATTGTTATGATAGAGTCACTTTCACTCCAAGCTTTTTGTCACTCGAAGAAGCTTTAATGAGAGGGCATTAGATTATTATGAATTTAATTATAGTCCAAGTTATTCAATCACTTGTTTCATCTGGTAATTCTATATAATGTCTTACTGATATTGTTGATTTGTTCATCATTATGCCATTGTGTATGTGCATTTACATGTATGTTTATGTAACAAGGTTAATTAATTATCATGTTATGATGCTTGCTAAATAATCAAAACTCAACCCATCAATCAACAAACCATAAAAGTAGTAAATTAAGTTCTAAAAACATTAAGATAAACTACATTAAAAATCCTTGTTAGATAGAATTCGTAGGACAAAGAAAATCTAGTTTATGAAGGCAATGAAATATATATATCCTTCAATTGTTCATACATTGAGCTGTGTGAGATGAATCTCCTGAGGTAGAAGCCTGTACTTTATGTTGAGATTTTCGAACATTTTCTTCAACTCAAAGATCAGTTCTGTTATTCTCACATTTCTATCTCCATAGTTTTGATGATTTATTGTGTGTTGAACACATAAAGCCATCTTCATCTTGTCCACATTTTCGATTTCCTTCACTATCACCGAGTGTTTAGGGTTCCAATATTTTGGTTTGCTCTCGATATACCTGTTTTCACAAATAAAATCAAATAATATCACCTTACTCGACGTTTAATTTCATTTAAAAAAAAAAGTGAAACATGGGTTTTTCTTTAATGATAGGTCGAGATTATTTAATTTTCGTACGTTTGAATTGCCTTCTTGAGTGCGATAATCGTCTCCATTGGTGTCGACACATCAATAGTGAAATTAACAGCATCACACATTTCCGGGCTTCTGTAGAAATTACTGATTGGCTTTGTGATCAAAACTGCATTAGGATAGTATATTTTCTCATTGTCATATCGAAGAAACACCGTGGTCAATATGTTCATCTCTTCCACAATCAACTGCAACATCAATACAAATATCATATATATAATCCCATATATATATATATAACCACTAATATATATATATATATATATATATATATTTCGTTATAAAAATTATTACCTGGACCCCATCAATCACACAACGATCCCCTATATCGAAAGGGTGCATAACGAATACAAAAACTATCGACTCGAACACTGTTTTGCACATGTTTTGGAATGTGAACCCCACAAGTAGAAGTTGAGTCATCATGAAAGCTATGACTTTTGTTGAAGCCACTCCCATCACCATAAGTGATATCACAACTGTTATTACACTCACAACAGCACTAGCTAGTTTGTGAAGCTGTTGAACTGCTGTTTTCGTGTCGTTTAAGGAATGTGCTAGAGATTTTCGTTCGTAATAAGCTCGAACCTGAGATTTTTTTTATTAATGAAATTGAATTTTAGTAATGTTTTTTTAGGGTTTTTGATATTAGTTTATTGTTAGTGTTTTAATTGAGAATGAGATAGTAATTAAGAAGACTAACCACCCAGTTTCTAAAGGCAGATTTAGTGATCTTGCCAGTTTCTAAGGCACCTTCAAATAGTGGGAAAATAGTATGAATTTCAACTCTCTTTAAGAATCTCATCAGATCGTCCTCTTCAATGTACCTTCATCAAGTTAATAGAAAATAGCTCATGTAAGAATTTAGTTTGTTTTGTAATAGACTTGTTTTTCGTGCGTGAATATATATTAACCAGATCGTTATTTTTCAATGTCTGAAAGATTAAATAATTTACATATTTAGATCGAACAAGAAGTTTTAACTCACAACTCATTGCATTAATTAAACGTAGTCATATAAAAATTCTAGCTCAAGTCGACTTTAATGACACGAATAGAATAAAAAAGACAAGTGTTATCTTATCACATTTGTAATCAATAAAGATTTGACAATTGGTAAACTGAAAATGACAATATAGAAACATGTGATGTATAAGATGAAACCAAAGATAGCATATCAAAAAGGATCTCATCAAATTAACTATATATAGTGGAAATAAGGTTATGTGATGATCTAGTGTGACAGTTCCCACTATCTCTGGTTGATAAGGAAATACTTGTGTGCTTGTTGGACAATAGTGAATGATTTAATGGAGGAATTAAAACAAGGGCCACCATGAAGAGCATGAGTACTACTACACGTTAGAGCTTTATATATCCTTCCAATTAGTGAGATATATATATATATATATATAATGATAATTTAGTGACAATAAAAATAAAGTGACAACTATAATCATTATCACTAATTATCACCAAAGGTGTATTAATTATTGTTACAAGTGTACAATAATTTACTTGTCAATAATTAGTAAAAATGACAAGTTCTATACTAATTTTCAATACTAAATATATTTTTTGACAAAACAATTTTTTTTGGTACACAAAATTTAAAATTATTGACAACTTTGACATTCTCACTTATATTTTAGTTTTTTTAAGTATCTATCTAGTTAAACACTTTTGAATGCATATACAAAAGTAAAATGTACCTCAATAATTCTAATTTAATTGTGTATAGTGCACCGAGATCGATGATCCTGATTTTTAGTAAAATGCTGGGACAACAATTACTTGTAGGTCTATTCTGAGGTTATTATCTTTACCTCAAATTCAGAGGAAAAGAAAATAATGTAGTGGTATGAAAGTTGTCAACCATAATGGCTAAAATGAAAAATGACATGTGACTATGAATTCCAATGTCTTAAGAAATTTATGTGGTCATTAGTAACCAAAGGCTAACTCACACAATTCGTAAATAATTTTTTTCTAATAATTTTTAAAGGATTTATAAGTCACAAATTTTAACTAGATATTCAGGATACTTATGGGTTTTCCCTTGCTCATTTTGCTTTGTTCTAAAATTAGGAGTTATATCCTAAGTTCCTAACTAGAATGATATAGATCCAATAAATTATGATAACCCTATTTTAAATCATGATATTTACAATGCAAGCTGGCTTTTGGAGCAAATCTTTGATCATTTCAAAATAGTTTATTATAGTATATTTCATAACAATTTTGTACGTCGCTTCTATATGTTTTCAATCATCTTTATATTTTTTAAATACTTTATGTAATTGGCATGCATATGTGAAATGGTTGGTTTTGCAACAAAAATTTTTGATAATCAATTTAGATCGTCTAATAGTGCAAGATGGTTTTTGATGATATATTCCATGTTAATTACGTTATCGAGTGAGTAAAAATTCTTTTTAATGTAAAGCCCACATGACATGAGATCCGGCTCCTCCCCAATGGAATACCCCTTCTCATCAATTGTGTCAAATACCCCTCTAGATGAATGCCACCTCATTAATAATTTAATCTAATAGTTTAAATAATATTTAGTTAACTATAATATTTTAACTCAAATTAGATATTTAATATTATCTAACTAAATAAGGAAAACTACCAGTCGAATCTCCTAAAATTTCTTCTTTCATTCTCTCTCCTCTCAATCACGTTGTATAATTAGAAGAATTAAATTATTTTCTCATCTCTCAAAAAACATAAAAAATATAAATAATCTATCTTCATTATCGAATATTAGAAATATATTTAATCTATCTTTATTTTTTCTAACTTTATTTTTATTTAAAAATATATAAATTAAATATATTTTCTAAAAGAAAATTGCAGTATCTCATCATAATATACTTATCAAGAGAAAAATCAACAACCCAGAATCGAGAGTTGAAGAGGTAGTTGTATATAATGTTAATTTTTTGAAGCAAAGAATGAAAATGGTGAGGAGAATACATAGAAGAGTTTGTGAAGAATTATTTTCTTCAATTTTGCATAAAAACGTGATTGAGAGGGAGAGAGAAGAAGTGGAGAGATTTTAGGAGATTTAATTGGTAGTTTTCTTATTTAATTATTATAATTAAATATTTAACTTGAGTTAAGTAAATAAAATTTAAACCATTAGATTAAATAATTAATAATGTGTCATTCATCCAAAGGGGTATTGAACACAATTGGTGGAAAGAGGTATTGGAGAGGAGTCATATCCTCATGATATAATCACGTGAGGGATACAAGATGAATAATACACATAAAAATCTAAGGGCGTGATTGGTATACTGGAATGAGGTGGGAATGGAATGGGCATTCCTATGTTCATTCCTATTCTAATGATTGGTATGTTTTTTTGTTGGGAATGCTCATTCCTATTGGAATCCATATTCCCAAAAGTATGGGAATGGTGATTCCTTCCATACCCCTTGGGTTTGGCTATTCCTTGCCTATTAGGAATCAATCATATTTTTTTTTCTTATGATATTATTTTCTTCACACCAATATAAAAGTTTTGAAAATTTGATGAATGCAATATATATATATTTTTGGACTTATGATTAATAATCACAAATTATTTTAAAATAATATAAATTATTGAAAATTTCAAAAAATTATTTAAATGCATTGAAATAACTAAAAAATACATATTATTTTTCGTACGTACTAAGTCGAAATATTTTCGCCAATAAGAATTACTTAATTATAATAAATATAATTTCAAATGTAACAAAAATAGAAAAAAAATACAAAAATGAATTGAAAAAATATAAAATAATATTTCGTTTAATAAATAATATTTTATCCTTAAACTAGTTTATCAATAAAAAAGTATTAGAAAAGGTGAATTATTATATAGACAATATTACATATATAACTCTTTCAATCATTATATAATAACTATATTTTTCCCATTTTTCATTTAATTTTTTCTATTTTTTCATCATGTCCCTAGTTATTTTTCTTTAAATAAAAAATTCAAAATCTCAAATTATTTAAATTTCATAGAATTAGATTGGATTCAAATTTGTATTCGAGTTTAATAAATAACTCAAATATACAAATATACAGAATTAAAAAAAAATCTCATATCTCGAATTCATTTCCTTTCTCATTCCTGCACTATACCAATCATAGGATTTATGAAATCAATATCATTCCATTCTCATCTTCATTCCATTCCTTATACCATTCCATTCCCACTTAATTCCATTCATTCATACCAATCATGTCCTAAAATATACAAATATAGAGATTTTACGGTATAATTCTTTCCTCTTGTAAAGATGGAAACATTTGTCTTTCTTACATGTTTTATTTGTGTGTCTATTTGAATTCAAAGTTAATCACAATTAGAAAATAAGCTTAAACCAAAAAACCAAGCTTACTCCAAAAGAATTATTAAATAATTAGTTTCCAATTTTCTATTCCAAATTATCAAATTATGTTTTACCTTTTGAAATATGTTGCAATTTGGCATGTGTCAAAATGTTTACATATATTAAACATCCAATGTATATGTGAACTACACGTGTCAAATATTGAGATAGAGAAGAAACTTACTTGGCGCCCGGTTTAGCCACATTTTTGAAGATCCTCTTAGCACAAGTCCTAGCCTCCCATTCACTTGTAATCTCCGACTCAGTCCGCCCGAACCCATCCACCGTCTTTGAAATAGTCGACAACCCGAAAAATCTCACATAGTTCACCAACCTCTTCACAGTCCATGCAGACGCAGTGTTCTGCATACTGAGTTTTCTCAGCTTTTCAATGTCTATCTTTCTGGTCCCAAATCTCTTCGACAAAACCCTAGATTCCTTCAATTTGGCCGGAAGCGACCTCGACACTCCCAAGTTCCTCCGGTGGACCTCCTCGTACGCCACGTCATCCATTGGCGGGCCCGAGAGCGTATCTAACACATAGTGGTGAAAAACGCTCTCCTTCATCCGATCGAAGTAGGTGGTGACGTGGAACGACGAGGCCAAGACCTTGACCAAGACTATCTTGATGAGCCAAATGGTGGCCCCTATTAGGACAGCTATTAGGGCTTGGAACACCTTTTCTATCAACTTGTTGTTCTTGTGGATCTTTGCATTGAATATGAAAGTCCATGAGAGTAGAACAAGGCCTAGCCACACACAATTTTGAATGCTCTTTCGGAGCCCGTAAACGAAGTACAAAACCTTTTCGCGTAACATGAAATTTCTCTCAATAAAAAAGACGATGATTTTGATGATCCATCCTGAGAGAAGCCGACCACTGAAGACAACCAGAATCATCAAACACCATCTCCAAAGCTCGATCCCACATTTGATCTTGTTTTGGAAAGTGGAGATTGTGAGTGAACAAATCAAGCTTGTTAAGATCATGATGAACAATATCCACTCTATCAAGATTCTCCAGTTGATTTTAAGCTTCTTTTTTCGGAATTTTTCGTTTTTATATCCTTCCTCATCGTATTCTTCATGTTCTTCTTCATCGTCATCACTTTCTTCATCACTATCGTTTGGAAAAGCCTCATTTTGTTTCAAGGGTTCGTGTTCATCGACTTCAGAAATGACCTTTTGGTTAATGGGATGAGAAAATTCGACGAATCGAGCTTTGGGTTTGGAGAAACTTAGACGACTTAGGGTTTGGATTCTTGGGGAGGGCTTGGTTTCTGTGTTCTTGTGGGTTTGATGATCATCGGTGAACATGATCACATGATCAGAATTTGGTTTTTCCATGTTGATTTGTAGTGTTGATTATGTAGGCTTGTTTGTGATTGTTTGTGTTTTTGATATTGGTATTGGTTGGTTTATATAGAGATATAGAGTTGGTGGTGTTGGTGGGAGGTTAAAATTGGAAGTAACATATATTACATATATAGAATATATATATATATATATAATAAATTGAAAGTTTATAACAATATATAATATTACACAATAAATATTTGTTTCTTAAATTGGTAGATAGGAATGATTATGATGATGTTAATTTCTACAATGTTACTTTAGTTGCAGTTTGAATTGTCACGTGCGATTATAAAGAAATTTAACGAGGTTGCGGTGTTTGAATGCTTTTATTTTGGAAGAAACTGAAGCTAAACAAGTTGTATACCAGGAAAATGAATACATAGTACGCATTACAAACTTAAACAATAATAAAGTAGCCAAATAAAATTACTAGTATTTTTTAAAATTCGTTAAAATTATTAAATTATTGACTGCATTTTAATAAATTTTATAATATGATCATTTTCTACATTTTTAATTGATAAAAATATTGAAAAAAAATTTAAAAAATAAATTATAATTAAAATTAATATTAGTAATATAAAGCGTCCGCATGATCAAATGTCTATATATATATATAAAAGATATATATAAAAGAGTACAATTAAATAATTCTTAACTTAGAAGGCTCATGACGATTGAGTTCATAAATTTATACTAACTCTAAATAATGGCTTTTTTTAATAAAAATTTTTTGTAGAATGGATTATGGAGATTGAAAAATATTTTTATGGGTTTTTTTGATATAAAAAGTAACTTTTCCAAATCTTTTAATAAAGACTATACATACTCGACTCTCGAACTGAATATTCAGATTTATTTAATGCAATTTGCTTAAAAATAATGACAATATGATATTTATTAGTAATACCGACTTGTTTTTGTATATCTCCACCTACTCATTTTTTCTTTTGAATACAAAACAATAAATATTTCCTTTCTATTTCTTAAGAATTACTAACTGTGCAGAGTTGAATTTTCCCCCGTAAATATGTCTGATTAAAAACATAAAAATAGTGTTGCAATCTTCTTCTTCTACTATATTATAGCACAGTTTTTCTTTAATTCTAATTTTCTAGAATTTTGAATTTTTTTAATAAAATGAAAAATTCTTATTGGTTGGTTTAAATTTTTTAAGATTGATTACTATTCTTAATTTAGATAATCAAATTTAATTTCTTTCCTATTACATTCACTTGCAACCAAAATGGGAAGAATTACAATGTTTTGATTGTGATCATTAATGCAAATGGAAAGACCAAAATTTATTACCATGTAAAATTCTTAGCATATCTAAATAAAGAATGGTCTAAATTAAGTACGTTCACATTAGGCTTAAATTTAAATTTTAAACTTTATTTTAAAATTGACTTACCAAATCAAAATCCTTAATTAGGAGGAATATTTAATTTACATTAGCTAAATTTACGTATTAATTCATTCCACAATTGATGGAATTATGCAGTTAATAAGGAAACTGATACATCTATAAATTATTTTCATTTAATATAAAATCTTATAAATTATGCCATACTTTTTCTGCTTCACAAATCAATTTTACGTTTCTCCATGTTCACTAATTTTTTCATCTACAAAAGTGAATTTGATTTGATGTGAGGTATTTTATTTTATTAGTTCTTTATTTTTCATCTTTCAATAGTTTTGAATTTTACGCTTTCAATTTTATTCGATTTTCTTCATTTAATTTAGTCTTAAACATTAATGACATTATGAGAATTTCTTAGTCAATCGAAATTATTAGTCCATATTTTATTTGGCGATGAGTGGTTATGAATGGAACAATGGAATACGTATACATATATGCTTGAGGTAATCATTCTACTATATTATAGCACAGTTTTTCCTTAATCCTAATTTTCTAGAATTTTGAATTTTTTTAATAAAATGAAAAATCCTTATTGGTTGGTTTAAATTTTTTAAGAATGGTTACTATTCTTAAATTAGATAATTAAATTAAATTACTTTCCTATTACATTCACTTGCAACCAAAATGGGAAGAGTTGCAATGTTTTGATTGTGATTTGTGATCATTAATGCAAATGGAAAGACCAAAATTTATTATCATGTATAATTCTTAGCATATCTAAATAAAGAATGGTCTAAATTAAGTACGTACATATTAGGCTTAAATTTAAATTTTAAACTTTATTTTAAAATTGACTTACCAAACCGAAATCCTTAATTAAGAGGAATATTTAATTTATATTAGCTAAATTTACATATTAATTCATTCCACAATTGATGGAATTATGCAGTTAATAAGGAAATTGATACATCTATAAATTATTTTCATTTAATCTAAAAACTTATAAATTATGCCATACTTTTTCTGCTTCACAAATCAATTTTACATTTCTCCGTGTTCACTAATTTTTCATCTACAAAAGTGAATTTGATTTGATGTGAGGTAATTTATTTTATTAGTTCTTCATTTTTCATCTTTCAGTAGTTTTGAATTTTACGCTTTCAAAGAATGGTCTAAATTAAGTACGTACATATTAGGCTTAAATTTAAATTTTAAACTTTATTTTAAAATTGACTTACCAAATCGAAATCCTTAATTAGGAGGAATATTTAATTTATATTAGCTAAATTTACATATTAATTCATTCCACAATTGATGGAATTATGCAGTTAATAAGGAAATTGACACATTTATAAATTATTTTCATTTAATCTAAAAACTTATAAATTATGCCATACTTTTTCTGCTTCACAAATCAATTTTACATTTCTCCGTGTTCACTAATTTTTCATCTACAAAAGTGAATTTGATTTGATGTGAGGTAATTTATTTTATTAGTTCTTCATTTTTCATCTTTCAGTAGTTTTGAATTTTACGCTTTCAATTTTGTTCGATTTTCTTCATTTAATTTAGTCTTAAAGATTAATGACATTATGAGAATTTCTTAGACGATTGAAATTGTTAGTCCATATTTTATTTGGTGATGAGTAGTTATGAATGGAGCAATGGAATACTTATACATATATGTTTGAGGTAATCATTTCACTACATTAATTTTTATTTTTTGTAGTTAATACCATTGTGTACTATTTTTCTATTTATTGTATTATTTTTGTTGTTATTTATTGTATATTAACAATTGTTTTTAATATATATGTGCAAAGGAGTGTACTAATAATCATTTTTTTAATATATATATATATTTAATAAAATTGGGAAAAACTTTAGATTATGAATGTGGCAAATAAAAGCGTTTAATATTGAATTTTGAAGGTTGAAGACAAATCTCCGATTTCTATTTTCGATTCCCTTCTTCCTTTTCTTATTAGATTAAATTTTGAATTTAAATTTAGTTTCTTTATAGAACTAGAAAGAAAATTTAATTTAATAATATAATTATAATTTTTGTTATTGGAAATAATTTTTCATTTTTTACAAGTTATAAATAAAAAACAACTTAATTGATTTATTGTTTTAATATTATAGAAATTATCTTCTGGTTGAATTTATATTTTAATATTTCAAATTATATATGAAAATATAGCACCTCAAGTCTATATGCGAACGAACCTGTATAGATAGGCTTCACGTACTAAATTTCACTACATTACTTATTAATGTTATTTTTTATTGATTAAAATAATTGAGAACTAATATCATTATCATTATGCTTTTCATTTCAGTAATACATTTTAATTTTTTTCTTCTATTTAATTTTCTTTTTTCATTTCAGGTACATATAAACAAATGGATTTAGGATATGCCGTCGATTAGTGAAGTTCTGTCAAATGGTACATAACTATGTAGTAAATTTGCATTCTAAATTTTTAACGTATTTTTATTATTTTTGTTTTAGTGATGCACAATATTTTTGTGCAATGCGATTTGATGGTTTTTTAAGTCATTTGACTTTATGAAACTAAAAACTAAAAAATATTTATCGTTCGCCGTTAATTAAATAAAAAGAAAATTACAATAATTTCAGGAACATTAAAAGAAAACGTTACATAATATAATACTAGCGTGTATCCCGTGCTATGCACGACATGTTACTATAGATGAAAATAAAAAGATAGGTTAGTTATTAGTTTTCAACCTCCCACTACCATAACTCAAACTTGCAGTTACTAATTTGAATCCGCTAACTGTAGGAGTTATTTGATTTTCAAATTTCAATATCACATTAGTATTTTTTGTAATTCATTTTTATTGTGTCTTCTTTAAAATAAAACCGTGCTCATCTAAGTTTGTAATCTACAAAGTCTTAAATCCATTTAGGAAGTGCTCATCATTTAGCATTTTGTTTTCTTAATAAGAATCGTGAAACAGTTTTATGGTTAAGGTAAATTATAGTTTTGTTTCTACTCATGAATCTTTATTTAGTTTTTCTTAATCTAAATAATTTTCTTCAAGTTTAAATTCTTAGGCATTATTATTATTTTGATTCAACTATTATATGGTTGTAGACCTTTATAAATTATTTACTAATCTCTTTTTCTTTTTTCGATTAAGAATATTGTTCCATGCATAAAAGAAATTCTCAATTAAGTGCTGCAATAGATATACGCTTGGCTGAGGTATTAATCATTTTATATTGTTCTCTTTTAGTATTATGCATATATTATTCTAATTAATTATTTTATCAATATATATTTATCAAATAAGGTCCATGGTTGATCAAATCATTGTTGATAGTGTTTTTGTTATCTACTAAATATTTTTATTCTGCTAGGTATTTCGATTTTATTTTTTCATCAAGGTGACTAAGTCTCGAGCTATAACTGGGTAAGAGTTTAGTTTTTCCTCATTATGTTATTTCTCGATTTTGTGAGTTATTGGATAATACTATTCTCATATGATTTAAACGCTTTTGGTGTAATAATCACATAATGTTCCCAGGATATTGTGGTGCTATTTCAGATAAATACACATTCTAAAATAATATCAAATTTGTTGACAAATATATGGAAAGGTCAATTGATCAACATCTTTTTATCTATTTAATATTTGAAATTACATCTTTTGGGAGTATATTTATAGTAGCTCTCGATCAATCCATGTTTTCCTCAATAAATTATATATGTAGCTTGAGTCAGAACTCATCACATTAGACTTGGTAGCTTTGTTATTTGTAATTTAATTTCTCCACGGTTAATTGCTCTAATGGCAAATAGTTAAAATTCTAACTTAGAAACATGTGATTAGCAATACTAATTGGTGGTTGAGACAAAAATTAGTAATAATTTCTTAACTGTGTTTAAAGTGGGATCATTATAATGTTTCATTCCCTTTGTGTAGATATTATTTAAGGTTGCTTATTTCAAGAAGCATGAAACATTTCAAGTTAGTATATATGAATCATAAAATTTATGTATTAGTTGACTACATTATATTAGTTGATCAAATGCTGTATAGAAATTTTCACTTTTTCTTAGCTTATTTATGTAAATAATGAATATATTGATTTTAGTTTTAGTGGAGTCTATAATCATTTGTGATGCACAGAATAATAATATTGCTTTTATAAAGATATTTATTAAAAGAATTTCAGTGTTGTGCTAAATAAAAAATAATTTGTTCAGCTCAAATTCAAATAAAATTATATTGTATTGATTTTCAAAAGATATATTTATTTTTTCTTAATATAATTGACTTATAATTTTTTAAAATTAAACTTATGCCGTGCGTAGCACGGGTTACACACTAGTTTTAAATAAAAACATAGTTGAAATAGATAGGAGATAAATCATTGAAAACACGCCACTGCTACTTTTCATTGTAATAACCTGTAAATCACATAAAAAAGTTCAACTGATTTAGATTGCCCATAATCTTAAAAATTCATAATTACCATTAAGTTATTGAATATTAGACAAGATAAAATCTAAATATTGATTTTCAGCAACGTTATACACATTTAAACATTGAATATCAGACAAGATAAAATCTAAAGATTGATTTTGGGCTAACATAAAACACATTTAAACCTTGTAAGAGACCTTGTCTCTTTTATGGGTTTCGAATAGGTATAAAAATTGCGAATTTTTAGAGGGATAGAACTCGATTTTGCTCATAAATATATATATTGTAATCATATGCATATTTTTTTAATAAAAATAGATCATGTATATCTACCATGTATAATAGTAACAATCTTACATTTGTTATTTAATTTCTTAAATCTTATAATTTAAGAAAATGATGTTTTTAAATAATTTAATCAAGCTCTCAAATATAAACAAAATCAATCGAGTTTGGAGTTGACTCAACCCAACGTGTACCTAAACACAACATCAAGCCAAAAAGCTAAAGCGCATTTCCATAATAAGAACATCAATATTAAGTCCCACCCTTTCCCCCTTCACTCTCCTCATTAGGGATTCGATTCTTTGTGCATCCCACAAAATCCAATCGCAATCATAATAAGTTGATTCAACCCTTTTGGAACTGTATCCATCATCCCTTCTTTCTTCGATTTCACATTCAAATTCATAATAAAATCATTAATTCACCCCTCTTTTCTTTTCGCTACACTTTTAGGCATAAATTGAGCCCAAGTTTGAAGAACCCTTGTGTTAATTGCTCATCCCAGACCGTCTAAAGACGCAAGCTTTCACCTAAAGATTTTATTGTTCTGTTGAAAGGTAACTCTTTTGTCCGTTTAATTGCACTTGTGGTTTTAGGGTTTGTGGGTTTTATCAGTTTTGACTCGATTTTGTTAATAAAAATTAATCTCGAGTGATATTTGATGGAGGGTGTCTGTGAATTTCTGATGATTTGCAAGTAATTAGGGTTTTGAAAATTGTAAATTCCTATTTATTTGTCTGATAGCTTTAGAGATTGTGTTTTGATTATGTTTGGTGATAATTTGCTGTTACTAGTTAGGCAATTAATTGCAAGGATAATTTACAGAAGCCACCATTAGTTACATTACACATTAAATTTTTAAAACAAAATTTGCACTTCAAAGTGTGTAGCCAATATGCTTGTATCTTTGACACTCTGTTTTTCTTTCTGTTATACGCTTATGTTTTCCTGCATTGAGGTGTTCCTGTTTAGGGGATTGAGTGATTTTTTAACATTTTTCTTGCTTTCATATTTCTCAATTCGAAATTATGCTTTGTTTAAATCGTTCTACTTGTTCTAAGGTCTCTTTTGTTTGATAGTGACTTTCGCAATGGCTGGGAAGAAAGTTATAGCCATCTGTCAGTCGGGCGGTGAATTCGAGTCCAATACAGAAGGTGAACTTTCTTACAAAGGCGGTGATGCTCATGCCATGGAAATTGATGATAAACTGAAGTACAAAGATTTCAAATTGGAGGTTTCAGAAATGTTTAATAGCAATCGTGATACAATGTCGATCAAATATTTCCTCCCTGGAAACAAAAAGACCCTTATCAGCATCTCCAATGATAAAGACCTAAAACGAATGATCAAGTTCCATAATGACTCTGACACAGCTGAGTTATATGTTATGACTGAGGAAATTGCTGCCCCTGACGTTTCCAACATGCCGGGCAGTAGGTAGTTCGTTTTTTCAATTTATAATAACACTATGTTCAGTTCAAGTATTTGGGGGAAGAAAAAATGTTAAAGGAAAAGAAACTCAAAAATATCCAAAAATTTGAAGTTTGTTTGGTTGTCTAGGGAAAATAATGAGAAAATTGCCTTTTTTTTGTTCAAGAATTATCTCACTTTTCGCGGGAAAATAGGAAAAAAATAACTTTGGAGTAAATCACATTGAAAAAATGTATGAGTTGGACAAGGGAGTGAAAAAGGTGCTTTATTTTCCACCATTTTTTACCAGGGAATTTTCTCAAATTAGTATTGGATTTCTCCTTGTATTTTTTCACATTTGCCTTTTCTCTTGTAACCAAACCATTGAAAAATGATTTTCCTTGTGTTTTCCATTGCCTAGCAATTTCCTTGAACCAAACAAATTGTTAGAACTGCTTGGAAAATCCTTCTACGGACCAATTGTTGAAAGGCCTCAGATTATGCCACATTAATAGTGGCATAAACATGAGCTAATATAGCATAATGTGGACCTTTGCTGTAGACAACACCGAGTCCATATAAGAATATTCCAAATTGCTTTCTAGTATGCATAAAACATGTGGGGATATTCTATCTTGCAGGTCGAGTAGGACGACTATATCAGAAGCTGGTGTTCCCATTGATGATTCCCCAACTATGATGCACAATGTTATCGATGACATAAACGAGCCCGCTTTAGCACAAGATGCCACTTTCGATATTTTTGGTGATACCACCCATGATGATGTCCAAACTGATGTACCCATTGACATTCAGATACCTACCGAAATGCCTGTACCAATCTCTTTTGCCGCGTCCTATGATGAAAAGCATGCTAAAGCTGCACAACAGTGGCAGAACAATATTACGGGTGTTGGCCAAAGGTTCAATAGTGTACATGAATTTCGTGAGTCGTTGAGAAAATACGCCATCGCCAATCAATTTGCTTTTGTTTACAAGAAGAATGATAGTCATCGTGTGACTGTAAAATGCAAAGCAGAAGGTTGTCCATGGAGAATTCATGCTTCGAGGTTATCAACGACCCCACTGATTTGTATCAAGAAAATGAATTCAACACATACGTGTGAAGGATCGGTTGTAACGAGTGGGTATAAGGCAACAAGAAGTTGGGTTGCTAGTATCATCAAAGAAAAACTGAAAGTTTCACCAAATTATAAGCCTAAGGACATTGTTAACGACATCAAAGAGGAATACGGGATCCAACTAAACTACTTTCAAGCATGGAGGGGCAAAGAAATTGCTAAAGAGCAACTTCAGGGGTCGTATAAAGAGGCATATAGTCAATTACCATTTTTTTGTGAGAAAATAATGGAAACAAATCCGGGAAGTTTAGCTACTTTCGCTACCAAAGAAGATTCAAGCTTTCATCGCCTGTTTGTTTCTTTTCATGCTTCTTTATACGGCTTTGAACATGGCTGCCGTCCTTTGCTTTTCCTAGACAGCATATTTTTGAAGTCAAAATATCAAGGCTCTCTTTTGGCAGCCACAGCTGCTGACGGTGATGACGGGTTTTTCCCTGTTGCTTTCGCCATTGTAGACATGGAATCTGGTGACAACTGGCGTTGGTTCTTACAACAACTTAAAACGTCGCTATCAATGTCTCGTGGATTAACTTTCGTCGCAAATCGAGAGAAAGGGTTGCGAGATTCAATTGCCGACATATTTCAGAACGAAGATGTTCATCATGGATTCTGTCTACGCTACCTATCTGACCAACTGGTACGAGATTTAAAAGGGCAATTTTCTCATGAAATGAAAAGGCTTATGATCGAGGATTTCTACAGTGCGGCCCACGCGCCTACACCCGAAGGATTTCAGAGATGTGTGGAAAGCATAAAAAATATTTCGGTCGAAGCTTATAATTGGATCATGCAAAGCGAGCCCGTTCAATGGGCTAATGCCTTTTTCCAAGGTGCAAGGTATAACCACATGATGTCGAACTTTGGGGAGCTTTTCTACAGTTGGGCATCCGATGCTCATGAATTGCCCATAACCCAAATGGTGGACGCAATTCGTAGTAAGATTATGGAGTTAATTTATTCACGGCGTATGGAATCGATCGAATGGTTGAGAAGGTTGACCCCATCAATGGAGGAAAAACTAGAGAAGGAAAATCTCAAAGCAAGAAATCTTCAGGTATTGATATCGGGTGGTAACAGATTCGAGGTTCGTGGGGATAATTCGATCGAGGCCGTTGATGTTGAGAACTGTGATTGTACTTGTAAGGGTTGGCAGCTTACGGGGTTGCCTTGCTGCCATGCCATTGCTGTCATAGGTTGTCTGGGCCGAGATGTGTATGATTATTGCTCGAGATACTTCACAACTGAGAGCTATAGAATAACTTATTCCGAATCTGTACATCCTATTTCGAATTTCGATGGTTCGTTGCATAAAGGGACATCTGAGTTGGCAGTTACTGTGACCCCACCGCCAACTAGGCGTCCACCTGGCAGGCCTTCGACTAAGAGAGTTAGCTCACAAGATGGGAGACGACAACTTCAATGCAGCAGATGCAAGGGTAGCGGGCACAACAAATCGACTTGTAAAGAGTTTTTGTTGGAGTGTTAAGGCTATGTAAGTTTTGTTATCATGTTTTTTTTTTTTTCCAGAATTATTATGTTTACATTTACTTGAACATAGAATGAATGGTGCAGTAGCAATCAAGGAGGAATTTTTAGGATTATTTTGGTTTTGTTTTTAAATGGGCACTTCTCTTTACTCAAAACCAAGTTCATGTTTGCCATCTTGTTTTAAATGTCAATCCAGCTAAATACCATTACATATAACAAATAATCATCAGATATGTGTATGCATGGTTGGTTTATTATTTGATTGCATTTTCTCAGAATTGTGGTATATATTGAAATGGTTGGTTTATTATTTGATTGCATTTTCTCAGAATTGTGGTATATATTGAAATAATGCTTCAAAATTAGCAAAATCGTGAACTGGGCTTTGGCAAACCACAGAATGGTTTGCTGATGCAGTTTCTGTAGTTACATAAACATGAGAAAAAGAGACAAACATTGTAATTTGTATACTGTGTATTTGGATTTTGTTGTAAATTGGCAAAATACTGCTTTGTTGAAATCGATTTCAGTTCTCGTTTTTATGCAGTAAATGAATGATGTTTATCCTCTGTGTTCATCATGCTGTTGATTACTCTTTTTCGTTCGATTTTCAGGTTCTTTGGGAAGGAAAAGGATGTTATCGATTATAGAGATAAACGGGACATTTTCATTAGGACTGATGTGCATATTTAGCTGCCAGTTTTTTCGACCTTTGATCTTGTCTTGCTGCCAATTCTGGCTCCTGTTGTTTTTTTCACTTATTTTATTCTCAAAATGAAATTTAAAGTATGAATCATTGCAGTTAACAGTAGTTTTAGACTTAGTACACTGAAAAATTGAGGGTCTGTTTGGATTGTTTTTGTTTTTGAAGTTTTGCAAAATAGTTTTGAAGAACAGTTTTATCAAAACAATTTTGCAGTATAAATAATGTTGAAATCCTGTTTGGTTGACTATTCTGAAAAAAAATAAAAATCGGGAAATTTTGTAAAGGGAGTGTTTTGATGCGAGGATGAGTGAAATGAGGAGAGAAAAAGAATATATTTTTTCAATGAGGGTTTAAGTGATGTGTGTCTTTTTATTTTGAAGTGTAAAAATGTTCTGTAAAATTTAAAAACAGGTAAAACTTGTTTTGCAAAATAGCAGATTTTGGAGTTTTGTTTTTCAAAAACAGAAAGTGAGAACAAGCCAACCAAACGCCTTTTTTATATTTTTGTTTTGCAAAAACAAAAACGCACTTTAAAAACAGTCATCCAAAAACAGAAGTTTTTTAAAAAAATACAAAAAATATTCATCGATTATAATATGGGATACATAAAATGTGTACTAACGGTTTAATTTAATAGTAACAATGGTAATGCATATGAAAAGCAGAAGTATTTTTCAACTATTATCGGACCCAGATTGTATTGGTATAATATAAGATTGCACTATCAGATGCTTCGACGGGGCTAATCATATCATAATATTAACATGTATTTCATATTTGTAATTACTACGATATTTATATTCTGAAAAGCGAAACTAGAAAATGTAATTTGGATTTGTATCACCGGAGTGGATATTAAATATTAAAGTGCATTTGTAATTACGGTTTGTGAAATCAATGGGACTATTTAGAATTTAGGCACATGCATGGTACAGTATAAATGTATAATTAAATGAAATATGGGCATTTTGTGTTTATCAACCTTGAACCATTTATCATTTTAGGATTGATATATAGTTTATATTTTGTCAATTAGGCACCTATTAACTCATTCTTATACGTAGTATGCTAAGGCATATGTGTATTTTATTTTTATATTATATAATTTTATAATAAATTAATGAAAGGCCATCTTCAACCAAAAAATCTATTTTGCACAAATTTGGCGCAGCTACCTGCATCAAAAAGGAATTTTACAGAATATTTAATTTTTTCTATTTTTTTATAATCTTACAATCTTTCACAAATAAAACCCAATATTTTTATGTATAGTGCACTTTCACCCAAAAAATACTTTGTTAATAAAATTCACAAACAATAAAATCATTGTATTATTAGATAATTAAAAATTATTTTAATTGTGTTTCGATATTTAATAAATTAATCAACAACTATATATATTATTTAATTAATGATTAAACTATAGTTATGATATAATTAATTGTAAAATATGCATATTATATAAGTTATAATTTTTTTTTATATAATTAAGTTATACATTGAAATTAATGTTTAAGTTGATAAAATATAATATATAAGATATAATTATAACTACAAAAATTGAAGGTCTAAATTAAAAATAATTCAAACTTATAAGGGACTGCATTGAAAACATAAATAAAGATAAAGGACTAAAATAAAAAGAAAAAAAAAGAGGAAAGGAAATCCACGCCAAAAATGGCGAAGATGCGCCATTTTTGGCGCATCATTGTTCATCACGCCAGATCTGGTTCAATGAATGGCGCCGAGTTAGAGCTCCCCGGCACCAAAAAGTGGGTAACCAACGCCAATTTGGCGCTGGTTGGAGATAGTCTTAGAGATTGTATGGAAATTTTTAATTCAAAATTAATATATCTCTAATTTGTTAAACACTTGCATTATGAATTACATATGTATCATGCTTAGTGAGTAAAATACACTGAGTGTTGAGATACTTTGCCTTTGTTTATTCATGTTTTTGAAGCAATATTTTCATTTGAAAATGAAACTATATAGTGCACACTATTTTCAATAAAAAACAGTCATTTTATTTTTTTTATTTTCACATTTTTCATTAATAATCACTCTTTCAAATTATAATCGAATTTTCTTTATCGCATTATTAACAATACATAGTAAAGTAAAATACATACTATTTGATCAATATAACATCATCATTAATTTTGCCTATACCATTCGCAGAATTATTATTTCTTGTCAACTTAATTGTTTCATACATCATCATTTCTCAATTTCAACAATTTTCAAAAATATTTTTTAAAAACAAAACAAAACAATGCGATATTTCATAATATTTAAAAAAAAAACTCATTTTTCCATAGGTTTTAAGAAATAACAGTTGAAAATAAAAATAAAATAAAAATTTATCAACATAGAGCATCAACAAGTCTATAACTAAAGAGTACCAAAGAGCACAAAAGAGTCTAAAACTGAATGTAACAACAACAACAAGAAGAAGCTATGGATGTTCTCAAATGCATTGGACAAAGTGTCTCATCCAACGGTTAATAATTGGAGATCAAAGTTAACAATTTTCAACGGTTGGATTACGCCCTTCATTACTGCACAGCATCCACGATCACCTTCTAGCTTCTCGGGACAAATTTCCGCATTAATACAAAAGATAATTATGCGCATGTCGAAACAATGTTCATAGACATCTTGCAAATATAGATCGATTTTAAGCACTTGTAGCGCATAAGAAATTTAAAGCGCATGAAGAAAATAATTAAGTCGACTGATCAAAGAAATAGTAAGATTATGAAACAGACAACGCAGAACAAAATAAATTTATAACTAATATAAACTGCGTTGAAAGCATAAATGTAAAGGATAGAGTATTATTACCATCATAATGATAACACCTTGACTGTACTCAGATTCGTTTCGCCTATAATCTCCGATGGTGACAAAAAGCTCGGAGAATAACGAATGCTTCCATGGCAAGTAATCTCGATTCTCTTAAGCACCTTTGTTCTCGGATTGTATAAGATGGTATAGTTTCTCAAATCATGGCAAAAAAGCATATCGCCATTTTCCAATACTGTCACCAGACAAAGATTTCGAGGTTGTATACTAGGTAAAACCGAAAGATCCAATACTAGATCCTTGGTCCAAGACTCGACAAATCCATAATCTCTCATTTTCCATATAACAATCTCGAAAGAATTTGATGTGTCGATTATACAGAAGTGATTATTTATTGACATCAAGTTCATGTCCGAAAAATCAAGATCCATATCAATGGGATGTGAAAGTTCACTTATCTTTTCTTCATTAAAATCGAAAGTGCATATCCAAGACGAATCGACATCCATGGCAATCCAGTATAAAGACTCGTTAAAACTAATGTAATCGGAAGGGAAAATAGGCAATGTGACTTTGTGGCCATGAATGGCCATAGAGTCCAAAACCCTCCATGTATAATCAACGCCAATCGTTAAAATCGAAATTTCTGGTTCTTGGCCTTTTTTCTCTTTACCCACCATTTTTAGGACCTTGTAACTATTTGTAGAGCTGCAAAAACTGAACCCACATTCGACATAGATATCATCACCTTCCTTTACTTCATGTTCAGCAATGGCGATATACTCACCTGCTCTAACTGGATTGCATATGTAAACTGTTTGAGTCTTGTTTTGATAATCAATCATAAAGCAAACTAAACCATTACATGTGCCAACAACGTAGAAAGATGAACCTTTTTCAGAACCTCTTTCAGGCCAATCGGGCACATTCGCCTTAAATTTGGTGCAAATAAACTCACGATTTTCGTAGATTTGAAGCAAACGTAAACCAGGGAGGTGTCTCGCGTTGTGGTTCTCAATTATAAAGGTGGCGAGTTTAGAATTTTTCGAATACTCAACGGAAAATTCACGGCTGTTTATGAGATTGTATAAAGCTTTGTGTTAAAAAAGGTGAGAAAAGAACACTTGAATTATTTAGAGAAAAATATAGAGATGAATGTACAAAGAAAGCTTGGAGAGAAAGCTTATGTTTACGGCTGCTATGTGAGAGAAAAGAAAAAATGAATTATGAACATGAAACCCTAATAACAGCCTTTTTATATGTGAACCCTAATACACAAATTGCTAAAAGATCCCTCCGTGTTTATAAATTTGCAGCATAAGTCCTTCCGCATATAGGCTTTTCAATAGGTGACTGTAACTGGGCTTTTAATATTCAATCGTGGGCTGGCAGATTGTAGGCCCGATAACAGACTGGGCTTTAATACCCTCCCACAAGCTGACAGTGGGAGAGAGAATATCGAGCATCCCGAGAGCTTTAACCAATTCCTCATGTTTCACACGTCCAAGAGCTTTTGTAAAAATGTCTGCAACATGTTCCCCTGTACGTATAAAAGAGGTATTAACAGTTTTGTCTTTTACATAGTTGCGAACTATATGACAATCTATCTCGATATGTTTTGTTCTTTCGTGAAATATCGGATTAGACGAGATATGTATAGCAGCTTGATTGTCACAAAAAATATCGACTGGTGTTAACTTTTCAATCCCCAGATCTTTAAAAATACCCCAAATCCACATAATTTCATGACAGGTTTGAGCCATTGCTCTATACTCAGCTTCGGCTGAAGATTTTGAAACAGTTGACTGTTTTTTACTTTTCCAAGATAACAAAGCATTTCCAAAAAAGATACAAAAACCAGTGACAGACTTTCGAGATATGGAGCACGAGGCCCAATCAGAATCACAAAAAGCTTTTAATTTTAAGGAGGAATCCTTTGGAAAAAACAGTCCCCGACCAGGAGAAGATTTCAAATATTGGAGAACTCGTAAGGCAGTTTTTAGATGTGATTCTTTTGGTTGGTGCATAAATTGGCTTAAAATGTGAACAGAAAAGGCAATATCAGGTCTGCAATTGGTTAGATAAATCAGTTTACCAATTAACTTTTGATAGAAAGTAATATTAGGTAACAGACAATCATCCTTATCTTGTTCAATGGTTAATTTTAAGTTTTGTTCCATTGGAACTAACGACGGTTTAGCACCTAATTTCCCAAAATCAGCAAGTAAATCTAGAGTATACTTTCGTTGATTTAATAACATGCCACGAGATGACCTAGCAAACTCTATGCCCAAAAAATACTTTAACTCTCCTAAATCTTTGACATGAAATTGAGTGTCCAAGAATTTTTTTACTCTATCAATATGCTCAAACGAATTTCCAGTCAATACAATATCATCAACATAGATCAAAAGCACAAGAAAGACAGAATTAAAATTCTTAATAAACAATGAGTAATCGTGAAGACTTTGCTTGAACCCAATAGTTTCTAAGCATTGAGTGAACTTTTCGTTCCATTGTCGGGGGGCCTGTTTTAGACCATATAAGGATTTTCGTAACTTACAAACTCTCGTATCATCTAGATTAAAGTAGCCTTGAGGTTGAGTCATATACACTTCCTCATTCAAATCACCATTTAAAAAGGCATTACTAACGTCTAGATGAAAAATAGGCCAATCACGAACCACAGCTAAAGACAAAAGCGATCTAACAGTTACCATTTTGACAACCGGGGAAAAAGTTTCAAAATAATCAACACCCTCCCGTTGGCTATATCCTTTAGCAACTAAACGTGCCTTATAACGTTCGATAGAACCGTTAGACAAATATTTGACTTTATATACCCACTTGCACCCTATTGGCTTTCGACCAGGGGCAAGTTGGTAAGAGTCCAAGTGTTGTTATGTTCAAGAGCAGCCATCTCACTATCCATGGCTTGTTTCCAATTTTTATCTTTTATGGCCTCATTAAAATGTTCAGGTTCTTTAATTTTATCAAGAGTAGATAAAAAACTTTTGTGAACAGAACTAACATTATTATAGCTAACACACTGATCTAAAGGATATAGACAACAAGAGCTAGAATAAGAAACATCATAATCTTGTAAATGAGTGGGCAGTTTATGAACCCGAGAAGATTTACGAATAGTTTTATCAAATTCAGATCCGTTATTCTCATCAACAGTCTGCTGTGTATCAATAGTTTCGGAGGAAGGAGGAGGGAGTTGTAATGGTGGAGTCTCAGTCCTCGGGCAGATATTAGGAGTCCCTGACAAGTCCGTAGAAGAAAAAATAGTAGCTTCATGACCGGAAAAAATATCCCCAGTTCGGCTAACGGTGTCGGGGAGCCCTAATATATCCGGAAGTGTACGGACAGCTTCATTACCCGGGATATTTCCCAAAGTTCGGCTGTCTATACTACTTCTAGACTCAGCCATTTCATCATCGACAACCATACCGGATAAAGTGTGACCCTCCTGCCCTCTCCCTTCAAAGAACCTGTCCCGACCTGTAAAATCAGACTTGTTAGCGTGGAAGGGAAATATGGACTCAAAAAATTTTACATCACGAGAGATAAGAATCGAATAATGTTCAAGATCAAGTAACTTATAAGCTTTGCGATCTTCACAATAACCTATGAACATACATTTCGTAGACCGGGGAGCAAATTTATCCCTATTAGAAAAATTTGAAACATAACAGAGGCACCCAAAAGTACGCAAGATATCAAACTTTGGCAAAAAACCAAATATAACTTCAAATGGGGTCTTGCCTTTTAAAACAGAACTGGGGGTCCTATTAATCAAAAACGCAGCAGTAAGCACACATTCCGACCAGAACTCAATGAGACAATTACTTTGAAACAGAAGCGAACGTGCAACATTTAATAAATGACGGTGTTTACGTTCGACGACCCCGTTTTGCTGGGGGGTTTCAACACAAGTAAATTGGTGTTTTACACCCAAAGTAGTAAAGAAAGAGCGCAACTCATTATTCGTAAACACAGTTCCATTATCAGATTGAACACATTTGATATATTTAGAAAACTGATTTTTAATTAAGGCAAAGAACAATTTCAGAACAGCAATAGTGTCAGATTTGTGTTTAAGCATGTAAACCCAAGTAGCACGAGAGTAATCATCAACAATCGTAAGGAAAAAACGATAACCATCATGACTTTCTACCATGTAGGGACCCCAAAGATCAAGATGTATCAAGTCAAAAACAGATTTACAAGTATGCTTACTCAAGGGAAAAGGCTCACGAGTTTGTTTAGCATGGTGACAGGTATCGCAAGGCATAGTATTAATAGAACCATCTAATTTAATAATGGGTTTTAAAACATTTAAAACAGTATCAGATGGATGCCCTAAGCGATTGTGCCATAAATGACAAGATCCACTAAACAGATTCTTACTAGAATCCATGGAATGATGAAAAAAGTAAAGACCACCCTCTTGTTTACCAATCCTCAGAAGTTTTCCACTTTGAGGGGCCTGAAAAACACAACAGTCTTGAGAAAAAGTAACGTGACAATTGCAATCTTTTATGAGTTTGGAGACTGGAAGTAAATTATAATGGAAATCTGGAACAACCAAGACATCACGAAGAGTGATATCTGGAAGAAGTTCTAGATTTCCAATATGAGTGATCTTCGCAATAGTTCCATTTGGTAAGTTGATATTCATGTTACTGTCAACAGTTCTAACAGAAGATAAGGAACATAAAGAAGACACCATATGATCAGTCGCTCCAGAATCAATAATCCAACCAATAGAAGATAGTTGGACAGAAGAGGAATTGGATGATATACCTGCCATTGAGACTTTGATATCATCCGATTCTCTTTGACTGTTTAATAATTTCAGAAGTTGGTCACGTTGTTCAGCAGTAAAGGCAATGCTAGAGGAGTCTGTTTTGATACAGTCATCCTTATCAACAGTAACAGCATTTGAAGCCTTATTAGACTGTTGGTTTTGACCCTGTTTTTTCTTTTTCAAATTTTTTGGAAACCCAATGATTTGAAAACATCTATCAACGGTGTGGCCAGTTTTACCGCAATGATCACATAATCTAGAAGGGTTTTTATTATTGGACAACTCATTTACTTGAGATGTGAATGCAGATGCATGTTTAACAGCATTGGTATTAACAGATATGGATCTGTGCGATTCTTCTTGTGAAACAATATTAAACGCACTCATAACATCGGGGAGGGGATCACGAAGTATAATATTGCTACGAACAGCCAAGAAACGTTCATGTAACCCCATAAGAAATTGCATAAGTTTCATATTTTGAGCATGTTTTTTTGTATTCACAGAAGCAGAGCATGTACAAGGGGGAATATCAATAAGGGCAGCATATTCATCCCAAAGCATTTTAAGTTTGCTATAGTAAACAGAAACCGAATCAGAACCTTGACGGATCTGGGAAATTTCTTGATATATAGAGAAAATCCTAGATCCGTATATTTTGTTATAAGTACAACTCAATTGAGACCATACTTCAGAGGCAGTATTAGCAAAAACAAGGCCAGCATATAATTCTTTGCTAACAGAATTTAAGAGCCATGATAAAACAACGGCGTTGCACCTGTCCCACTGATTCCTAAGGATAGGGTACTGTGCCTAAAACAAAACCAAGTTTATTTTTACCCGTTAGGGCAATGGTCATGGCTCGACTCCAAATAGAGTAATTATCACAACCAGTTAAGACATATGATATGATGGACATATTTGTATATTCAGATGCATGTAAATGCAGAGGGTCATTCATATCAAGGTTGGCTACACATGTGGTACTAGGAGGTGCAGCAGGAATCGTGATATCAGCCATCTTAAGGGTTGACAGAAAAATATGCAAGAACAACAACAGATGGATAATCACAAGAGACCAGTCAACAGCATGCACACGGACAAAGATCACACAGGAGCAAAAAAAAGAAAAGATAACACAGTATCTTAACAAAGCAACAGCCCAAAGAGAAACATACAAATTCCTCAAAAAACCATAAGAGAACCAAGATCACCAGTTAATGAAGCTAAAGGACTAATATAGCTAACAAACCACTGTATTTTCACACAAAATACAGAAAAAGTAGCCGATAACAGATAGCAGCGGAACGCGTTTAATGGTGATCTTCCCAGAACCTGTAAAGAGAAAGAGAGTTCATGTTACACAATGTAAACAAAGAACAGAAATATGAAAAAAGGTATAACGAAAAGAGGAACGATACAGGAATCGGTGGATCGAACCAAGAAACCACCGAAGGATGCGTTTGCTGGTGGAGCTACGTCTGAACAGTATACAACTACCAAAGGCATGTACAGTGGTGGCCAGATCTGAACGAGATCCGTTAGAAACCCAACCAAGAACTACCAGATCTGGTTACTAGACCTTTTACAAGGCACGAAAAAAACCAGATCGGACAAAAAACAACCAGAACTTCCAGATTTGGTTACTAAACCTTCCGATCTACCTTCTACGAGGCACAAAAAACACAGATCGGAAAAAACAGCCACCGATTCACCCTTAGAGAACACAGACGTACACCTGCTCAGCACCTATGCATGCGCACCCTTCACAATGCGTTTATACGTTCACCGCACCAACTGACAGCGGACAGAAGTTCTACAACCGAAGAGACCAAGGATTTTCCGGCGAGATGTCGGATAAGTTTGAACAGGGGTGATGTGTAACAAAAACCTTCAAGAATCAGGCTCTTGATGCCATGTTAAAAAAGGTGAGAAAAGAACACTTGAATTATTTAGAGAAAAATATAGAGATGAATGTACAAAGAAAGCTTGGAGAGAAAGCTTATGTTTACGGCTGCTATGTGAGAGAAAAGAAAAAATGAATTATGAACATGAAACCCTAATAACAGCCTTTTTATATGTGAACCCTAATACACAAATTGCTAAAAGATCCCTCCGTGTTTATAAATTTGCAGCATAAGTCCTTCCGCATATGGGCTTTTCAATAGGTGACTGTAACTGGGCTTTTAATATTCAATCGTGGGCTGGCAGATTGTAGGCCCGATAACAGACTGGGCTTTAATACTTTGCAAACAGGCTTAAGACTCATGATGGATACAACAGGAAGTTTGATTAAAATGTCGTACATAACAGCTAGGGGAAGACCCAGAAGATTGAGATCATGACTTACAGAACGATCAGTACTAGTTCCTGATCTTAGAGCTTTCCGATCTCCGCCGTTCATGGTGGTGAGGGTTTTGTGCCGCCGGCTGACTGGGAAGTGAAATGTGCAGAGAGGGTTTGAGGTTGACAAATGAGCGACAGTAGTGAAATGAGAGAACATATATAGCCTTGATTTTTATGTGGGTTCGGGCCAGGCCCTATTCATGTCACCACGTGGCACGTGTTATATATATATATATATATATATATATTTGAAGAGAGAGAGAGAGAGAGTGAGAGAGAGAGAGAGAGAAATTAGAGAATGTGATAAACATAGGGTCAATCGATCCCTGTCTCTTATTTTGACTTCATGGGGACTTCAAGTAACAAAACTATGACAATGACTTGACTTATAGGAAATTCAAATTATTCTTTGGTTCGATCCATAATATAATTTACAAATAATTCATTATTATATATTTAGTGTGATATAATTATATAATTGATTAGTAAAAATACACAGTGTAATCAAATCAGAAACGGGTTAGAATTTTTGCAATTTTTTAAACTTACGAAAAATCAAAGTCATTTACTAGATAACGTATAAGATTGTTTATTATCCAAGTGTCGGTATTTATATGGTGAAGTTTGAGTCATAATTGAATTGAACGAAAGATGATTTTAGAGTCGTTTGATATTTTTAATATTTTCTTTTTCCTACCCAATTGGGTAATTTCAACTCTTATTGACCAGAAAAACATATTCAAATTGTTTGTTATGTTAAATTAATTAAGTTCAAATTAGCTTTTCTACATAGACAATCTCGAGTAATTTTATTTATTTTTCAAGCTTTACATTTACTAGAAAACAGATCAACATCATTTTAACTTGTGACGATCCTGTTGTAATAAATTCCAACATTAATCAAATAAAACAAAATTTTGTCGCTAATGGTTCCAAGTTGCCCCGAGCCAACTGCGACTATACATATGGCGAAATCCATGATGGGCCCACCATCTATTTTAAATTCTCAATATCCTTAATAATTTCAACCGTAAGTGAAAGATTACGACTTTAATTAAGTTATATTCAAGTTTTTAGTTACTCTTGAGTCGAATTGAACTTGAGTCCAAGCGACCTATTTTATTCTCGGATGTGCAATAAACATAAAATGATTGAAATATCAAGAAATTGGGAAAAGAATCAATTAAAAAATGGGTGAACTTTCTCAATTTCACATCCCATACAAATATGCATTATCTACCCAAAAGATGGTACAAGATTTAACAAAGAGGCCACAAAACTAAATTCAACATCGATCATAAATGAAATTAAAATCCGAATCAATATACTTGTCATCATCAACGGAAAGAAAAAAAAATCCATATTCAACATTCAATAAAAGATAAAAAAAGTACAGAGTTTCTAATAAATACTATATGTATCAACCATATTGATCTTCTTCTAATGCACTCGATCATGAACATTATCAATATCAACCATATCCCCTGCTGATAAACTTCTGCAATACAAAAGATTAGTTCGATTATTATGGTCATGGTGAAACAAGGTTCAGAAACATCTATAATAGCCCAGAAATTCGTATACGTTCTAAGCACTTGCAGCATAAGAAATAGCGTGAAATTATTGAAATATAAGCTCAACTAGTCAAAAGATCAAAAATAGGTAGTCTACAATAATCGAAATATGTATTATAGAGGTAAAAACATTATCCATAATACTTTGGTGTCGAGCATTTTGAAGTGACTTTTTGTGACGGAGAATGTAATATTGCGTCAAATACCTAATATATGCTACAAACACGATCCTAATAACTGGATGTGTATCTTGCTTGTAACGGTCAATTTTTTCGCCAATTACTATTTTCAAAGCGACACGTATTCAATCATATTAAAAAGAACTGCATGTATATTTAAAAACAACAGTTTTGCATCCAAATAAAGATGACGGTTTATGCAAGATACTAAACAACTTTGTTAAACACGTGTCAAAGCCACAACCTAGTGGGAATGAATAAAAGATTCGGAATCAGATTAATGTTATCTGATGGAATTAAACCATGTTAAAATTGAATGGATGACTAAATACTAAATGCACATGAATGAGTTTTATATTGATTGAAAATTATAAAATTGTTGAAATGAAATAGACAGCTCACAGTTAGAGAAATTTATGCCCTCGAATAAAAGTATCATCCAAAACATGAAACAACAAAAACAAATACATAAACATATCTTACAATAACCCGACAACCCAATTCCTCAAACCCTGAAAGAGAAAGAAAACACAATTAGCATTCAAAGCATAATGTAAAGAATTGTGTATTACCTGAAGAAACGGGTGATGCTTCAACTACACGTTCATGGTACTCCATTCCGTCCCATTACAAGTTCATTTAACGACAAAAAGCTTGGAGTATAAACATGACTTCCTCCTCCTCTACAACGAACAGGAATTTCCTTAAATACCCTTTTTATCGGGTTATATGAGATGATATTATCTGCGAGTCTGTAACGTGAATGACAGAAAAGTATATCTCCATTTCGTAAAACTGTCACTGGAATAAGCCTCCCAAGTTGTAATGGAAATGGACGTTCTATAATGATATCTATGGTCCAAGAGTCTCCAACTGCGTATTCCTTCATTTTCCAAATAGCAATCCCAGAGGGATGCGAATAATCAACAATACAGAGATGATCATTGAATTTTGTCAACCTAAAATTATCAAAATTCATCGCCAATCCATGGGGAGTTGGTATTTGACCTAATATTTCTTCCCCGAGATCAAAAGTATGTATACAAGCAGAACCATTTTCCATGAGAAACCAATGAAGAACACCATTAAGATTAAAGAATTCGGTATTATTAACAGGTGATGGGAATACTGGGTACGGCAAAACCCTCCATTTATCATCAACACCAATTGTTAAAATCTCGCATTCACTTGTAATCCAATCTGATTTAGATACAATTCTCAACACCTTATAACTATTGGTAGACCTACAGAAACCAAATCCATATTCCACAATGTACCCCTCCTTACGATTCATTCTATGTTCAGGAAGCGTGATACACTCCCCTGTGATTGGATTGCATATATATGCTATTTCAACCTGGGGTTCAACCTGTGATAAGCAAAGAAGGCCATCGGATGTGTGGGCAAGGGACAAACATGAATAGCTTATCAGCTCATTGGGAATCTTTGGCTTCAAGGGTGTTTGGATATATTCTTCCACATTATCATAAAGCTCAAGCAGAATCAAACGCATAATCGGATATATTAAATAAGAACGTTGGTAATTGACAAGTAAAACGGGGTAAAAAGGAGACATCTTTGAATAATTCATGGAAAAATCAGGGTTAGATACGAGCTTATACAACGATCTACAAACAAGCTTCATTTGCATGATAGAACTCACGGGGAGTTTGAACAAGATCTCATGTAAAACAGCTGTGGGGAGATTCAAAAGGCAAGATTGATTTACCAGATTAGCTGTTCGTAGGGCTTTTTGATCTTCCATTTCTCCTGAAATTGGTTTGCTTTTCTCCATCGCCGATTTGGAACTGAAAAATGAGTGAGACGGGAAGTGATTTTGGGGGCTCCAATATATATATATATATATATATATATATATATAATAGATATATGGTCAATTGAATAATACAATATTAAAAAAATCTTAAACGTAGGGTCAATTGATCCCAGTCTCTTAATTTTGACTTCATGGGGAATTCAAGTAAACATAACAATGACAATGACAATGACTTGACTTCATAGATCCATAACATAATTTACAAATAATAATTAATTATATATCTAGTGTGATATAATTGCTTTGTAAAATACAGTGTAATTATTTTAGAGACGGGTTAGAATTTTTGTAGCTGTTTTACCTCACGAATAAATTGAAATCGTTTACTTAATAATATACGAGATCATTTTTTATCCAAGTGTCAATATTTATATGTTTTATATGCTTTAGACATAATTGAGTTGAATGAAAGACGATTTTAAAGTACTTTTTTATCCATGTGCCAGTATTTATATGCTTTAGACATAATTGAGTTGAACGAAAAACGATTTTAGAGTAGTTTGGTGTTTTTAATATATTTTTTTCCGCCCAATCGGGTAATTTCATTCCTTATTGACCACAAAAACATATTCAAAATTGTTTGTTATGTTAAATTAATTAAGTTCTAATTAGCTTTTTCATGTCAAAATACACGTAAAATGGTTGAGATGTCTCGAAATTGGAAAAGAATCGATCAAAAATGGGGAAACTTTCTCAATTTCACATCGATCCCACACAAATATGCATATCTAAATTATGCCCAAATGATGGTACAAGATTTAACAAAGAGGCCACAAAACTAAATTCAAGATAGATCATAAATGAAACTAAAATTCAAATCAATATACTTATCATCATCAATGGATAAAAAAAAAAACCTATATTCAACATTCAACAAAAGATAAAAAGTACAGAGATTCTAAAAAATACTAAACAATATTGATCTGCAATGGACCTTCTAATCAAATGCAGTTCTCATCTAGACTGAGACTCGATCATGAACATTATGAATATCAACCATATACCGGGCTCACAAACTTCTGCAATACAAAATATTAGTTCGATTATTATGGTCATGGAGAAACAATGTATACGTTCTAAGCACTTGTAGCATAAGAAAGAGCGTGAAATTATTGAAATAGGTAGTCTACAATAATCGAAATATAATGTAATATTGCGTCAAATACGTAATATTTGCTATAAACACAATCTCTCGTAAAATCTCTGCCTCTGAAAACCTAATAACTGGATGTGTATCTTTCTTTAACGGTCAAATTTTTTGCCAACTTCTATTTTGAAAGCGACAAGTATCTAAAAGGAACTACATGTATATTTAAAAACAACAGTTATGTTCCAAATAAAGATGACGGTTTATGCAAAATACTAAATTACTTTGTTAAACATGTGTCAAAGCCACAACCTAGTGGGAACGAATAAAAGATTCGAAATCAAATTAATGTTATCCGATGGAATTAAACAGTGTTAAATGCACATGAATGAGTTAAATGAGCAAGCATTATTTTCGTCAAAGGTCTCGTCTATACTATGATCAAACCTTCCATATATATGGTTCTTCTATGTGATTCTATGTATATATATTCCCTATGGTTGATGGACCAACATTTATGAATGATAAATGATTTCATTTTATCCTATCTATCCATATCAAAAATCGTACAAAAGGTTGAATCTTCATATATACACCCAGTGATTCATCTAACAATATTGGCCTTCACCAAAACAGATGTTTTTAAAATTTCAAAATTGTTGAACTGAAGTAGACAGCTCACAGTTAAAGAAATTTATGCCCTCGAATAATAAATGTATGATCCAAAAACCGAAACAACAAAAACAACAACAAATTCATAAACATATCTTACAATGACCCTGAAAGAGAAAGAAAACACAATTAGCATTCAAAGCATAATGTAAAGAATTGTGTAGTACCTGAAGGAACAGGTGAAGCTTCAACTACACGTTCATGGTACTCCATTCCGTCCCATTACAAGTTCATTTAACGATAAAAAGCTTGTAGTATAAAAATGACTTCCTTTACAACGAACAAGAATTTCCTTAAATATCCTATTTATCGGGTTATATGAGACGATACTTTTTCCGGGTATGTGACATGAAGGACAGAAAAGTATATCTCCATTTTGTAAAACTGCCACTGGAACAAGACCCCTAAGTTGTAATGGAAATGGACGTTTTATTACCATATCTATGGTCCAAGAGTCCTTCATTTTCCAAATAGCAATCCCAGAAGGATGAGAATAATCAACAATACAGAGATGATCATTGAATTTTGTCAACCTATGATTATAATCATTCATCACCAATCCATGGGGAGGTGGAATTTGATCTAATATTTCTTCCCCAAGATCAAAAGTATGTATACAACCAGAACCATTTTCCATGAGAAACCAATGAAGAACCCCGTCAACAGTAAAGAATTCGCTACTAACAATAGGTGATGGGAATACTGAGTAGGGCAAAACTCTCCATCCATCATCAACGCCAATAGTTAAAATCTTGCATTCCATTGCCGTCCTCACTGATGTAAAGACAACTCTCAACACCTTATAACTATTGGTAGACCTACAGAAACCAAATCCATAATCCACGGTGAAATTCCCAGCACGACGCATTCTATGTCTAGGAAGGGCGATACACTCCCCTGTGATTGGATTGCAAATATAAGCTATTTCGATCGAGGGGTTAAACAGTGATAAGCAAAGAAGACCATCGCATGTGTCAGCAAGGGTCAAACTTGAATTCCTTCTCAGCCCGGGAATCTTTGGCATCAAGGTTGTTTGGATATATTCTTCCATATTATCATAGAGCTCAAGCAGAATAAAACGCACAATCGAATATCCTGTTATAGAACGACGATGGTAATTGACAAGCAAGACGGGGTAAAAAGGAGACATCTTTGAATAATTCATGGAAAAATTAGGGTCAGATACGAGCTTATACAACGATCTACAAACAAGCTTCATTTGCATGATAGAATTCACGGGGAGTTTGAACAAGATCTCATGTAAAACAGCTGTGGGGAGATTCGTAAGGCGAAATTGATTTACCAGATTAGCTGTTCTTAGAGCTTTTTGATCTTCCATTTCTCCACAGATTGTTTTGCTTTTCTCCATCGTCCACTGGAATTGAAAAATGAGTGAGACAGGAAGTGATTTTGGGGGTCCAAATATATAATATGTAGAGAGAGAGAGATAGAGAGAGGCAAAATTCTACTGTCATACTCGATGTTAACGAAAGTGTACTATAATTGGAAAAAAAAAATTAAATACTCATTTTAATATGCATTTAACTTTGGGTTAAATTTTTGTATATATTATATATTATTTGATGGAATATGTGGAAAAAAAATTATAAGAGTTTTATATGAGTGACACGTGGATTTCACTACATGAGTCCAAGGTGAATGAATTGAATTAACCGGTTTATTTGTGTATTTGACTCGTTCTTTAATTTATACATTGAAATTAATGTTTAATTTGATAAAATATATTACATAAAATATAATTATAACTAAAAAAAATTGAAGGCCTAAACTGAAAACAATTCAAACTTTTAAGAAACTACGTTGAAAACATAAATAATGATAAAGGAAGCAGAAAAAAAATGAAAAAAAATTCACGCCAAAAGCGCAACACTGTTCATTGCGCCAAATCTGGCGCAATGAATAGCGCCGGGTTGGAGCACCCTGGCGCCAAAAAGTGGGCAACGAGCGCCAATTTGGCGCTGGTTAGTGATGGTCAGATTATATGGAAATTTTCAATTCAAAATTAATATATCTTTAATTTGTTAAAACACTTGCATTATGAATTACATATGTATAATGCTTAGTGAGTGAAAATACAGGAGAGTTTAGCTACTTTGCCTTTGTTTATTCATGTTTTTGAAGCAATATTTTCATTTGAAAATGAAACTATATAGTGCACACTATTTTCAATTGAAAACACAGTAATTTTAATTTTATATTTTCACATTTTTCGTTAATTATCACTTTATCAAATTATAATCGAATTTTCTTTATCGCATTGTTAACAATACATAGTAAAGTAAAATACATATTAGTTGATCAGTATAACATCATCTTTAATTTTGCCTATACCATTCGCAGAATTATTATCTCTTGCCAACTTAATTGTTTCATACATCATCATTTCTCAATTTCTATAATTTTTAAAAACAAAACAAAACAATGCGGTATTGAATAAATAAAAAAAATATATTATTAAATAAAAAAAAATATTATTAAATAATTAAAGATTATATTAATTGCGTTTCGATATTTCAAAAATTAATTAACAATTATATATGTTATTTAATTAATGAATGGATTATTAAACTTGAACTTTATTATTTGATTAGAAAAAATATTTAATTATAATTTAGAATATAAAATATTTATTTATAATTTAATAATAAACTTAAATTAATGCATAATTGAATAAAGTATACTTAACAGGATACTGATTAATATTATTGGGTCTAAACTAAAAACAATTCAAACTTTATAAATTTAAAACAGACTAAAATGAAGACACGCCTAAAGCTAAAGGACTGAAATGCAAACCCTACAAAATTAATATTAAAAAAACAAGTGCCCAAAAATAGCGGAGCTATAGTGCTGCGCCATTTCTGGCGCAGCTTTTGGTGCTGGATTGGAGACAACCCAGCGCCAAATCCATCTCCACCCACGCTAGAATAGCGTGGGTTAGAGATGGTCTAAGCACTTGTAGCATAAGAAAGAGCACGAAATAAATCATTTACTCGACTGATCAAAGAAATTGCAAGATTATAAAACAAACAACTCAGAACGAAATAAATTTATAACTAATAGAATCGCAATTTCTATTGACCGTCAACCGGACCCACGAAATCCCAAAAAAAGAACTAATAGTATTGAAAGCATAAATGTAAAGGATAGAGTATTACCAACAGATGAAACTCCAAGCTGAATCATAACAATAACACCTTGACTGTACTCAGATTCGCTTCACCTATAATCTCCGACGGTGACAAAAAGCTTGGAGAATAACGAATGCTTCCAAGGCAAGTAATCTCGATTCTCATAAACCTCCTTGTCGTCGGATTGTATAAGATGGTATAGTTTCTCAAATCATGACAAAAAATCATATCTCCGTTTTCTAATATTGTCACCAGACAAAGATTCCGAGGTTGTGAAGTAGGTAAAACCGAAAGATCTAATACCAAATCCTTGGTCCAAGACTCGACAAATTCATAATCTCTCATTTTCCATATAACAATCTCGAAAGAATTTGATGTGTCGATTATACAGAAGTGATTATCTATCGACGCCAAGTTCATATACCAAAAATCAAGATCCATTTCATGGGGATGTGCTAGTTCACTTATCTTTTCTTCGTTAAAATCGAAAGCGCATATCCAAAACGAATCGACATCCATGGCAATCCAGTACAAAGACTCGTTAAAAGTAATGTGATCGGAAGGGGTAATAGTCAATGTGATTCTATGGCCATGATTGGCCATGGCCACAGTGTCCAAAACCCTCCATGTATAATCAATGCCAATCGTTAAAATCGAAATTTCTGGTTCTTCATCATTTTTCTCTTTACCCACCATTTTAAGGACCTTATAGCGATTAATAGAGCTACAAAAACTGAACCCATATTCGACAATTATATCATCACCTTCCTTAACTTCATGTTCAGCAATGGCGATATACTCTCGTGCTCTAACTGGATTGCATACGTAAACTGTTTGAGTCTTGTGCTTATAATCAATCATAAAGCAAACTAAAACATTACATGCGCCAACGATGTAGAAAGATGAACCTCTTTCAGCACCTCTTTCAGGCCAATCTGGAACATTCGCCTGAAATTTGGTGCAAATAAACTCACGATTCTCGGAGATTTGAAGCAAGCGTAAACCCGGGGGGTGCCTCGAATGGTCGTTCTCAATCAAAAAGGTGGCGAATTTAGAATTTTTCGAATACTCGACGGAAAATTCACGGCTGTTTATGAGATTAATTATACAAGGCTTTGCACACAGGCTTAAGGCTCATGATGGATACAACAGGAAGTTTGATTAAAATGGCGTACATAACAGCTAGGGGAAGGCTCAGAAGATTGAAATGACTTACAGAAGGATCAGTGTTAGCTCCTGATCTTAGAGCTTTCCGATCTCCGCCGTTCATGGTGGTGAAGGGTTTGTGCCGCCGGCTGACTGAGAAGTGAAATGTGCAGAGAGGGTTTGAGGTTGACAGATGAGTGACCGTGAAATGAGACAAAATTTATAGCCTTGATTCTTATGTGGGTTCGGGCCGCCCCTTCTCATGTCACCACGTGTATATATATATGTGTGTTATATATATATATATATATGTGTGTACATATATATATTGAAAAGAGAGAAATTAGAAAATGTGATAGACGTAGGGTCAATCGATCCCAGTCTTTTATTTTGACTTCATGGGGACTTCAAGCAACATAATATAATTTACAAATAATAATTAATTATATATCTTGTGTGATATAATTGCTTTGTAAAATACATAGTGTAATCAAATTAGAAATGGACAAGAATTTTCGTGGTTTTTTTTATTTACGAGTAAATTGAAGTCGTTTACTTAATAACGTACAAGATCGTTTCTTATCCAAATGTCACTACTTATATGGTGAAATTTGAGTTATAATTGTGTTGTACAAGATTGTATCTTATCTAAATGTCAGTATTATATATATGGTGAAATTTGAGTTATAATTGCGTTGAACGAAAAATAATTTTAGAGCAATTTGATGTTTTTAATATTTTCTTTTTCCTACCCAATAGGGTAATTTCAACACTTATTCATCACAAAAACATATTCAAAATTATCTGTTATGTTAAATTAATTAAGTTCAAATTAGCTTTTCTATATAAACAGTCTCGAGTAATTTTATTTATTTTTCAAGCTTGACATTTACTTAGAAAATATGGAAAATACATCAACATCATTTTAACATGTGACGATAGTGTTGTTACAAATTCCAACAATAACCAAATAAAACAAAAGTTCGTCGCTTCCAAGTTAGTTGCCGCAAGCCAATCGCAACTATACATATGGTGAAATCCATGATGGGTCTACCATATATCAATTGGGATTATAAATTCTCGATATCCTTAATAATTGCAAACATAAGCGAAAGATTGCAGACTTAAATTAGATCATATTCAAGCTTTTAGCTACACTTGAATCGAATTGAGCTTGGATCCAAACGACCTATTTTATTCTCTATATGTGCAATAATCCGGGGTGAAAATTAAACCAAGCTACTCAATATTCGACCCGAACTCAGTTCAACAATTTACCAAACCAAGCTTGAACAACTTTTGTTGTTCGATACATTTTGAAGATCAGCTCGATTAGCAAAGAATAACAAAAACATATACCAAATATTCAAACTACTCGAGTTCGACTCATAATCGGCTCAATTAAAGCTCGTATGAGCTCGGTTCAATGAACAATCAAACTAAGCTCAAACACAATTTTTAAAACTTGATTGTAAATTTGTAATTCAGAATATTTATGCATTCGGCTCGACTCGACTCATTTTCACCCCTAAATGAGTGAGTTAAAAATATACAATATGATTGAAATATCTCGAAATTGGGAAAAGAATCAATTGAAAAATGGGGCAAACTTTCTCAATTACACATACCATACAAATATGCATATCTAAATGAAATTACGCCCAAACTAAATTTAAGATAGATCATAAATGAAATTAAATCCGAATCAATATACTTGTCATCATCAATGGAAAATAAACCATATTCAACATTCAATAAAGGATAAAAAGTAGAGAACCATATCGATCTTCTTCTTCTCAAATGCATTCGACAAGGACGGTTGTCATCAAGATTGAGACTCGATCATGAACATTATCAATATCAACCATATCCCCTGCTGACAATACAAAAAAAATTGTTCAATTATTAATATTATGGTAACGTCTATAATAGCCCAGAAATTCGTATATGTTCTAAGCACTTGTAGCATAAGAAATAGCGTGAAATTATCGAAATATAAGCTCAACTAGTCAAAAGATCAAAAATAGGTAGTCTACAATAATCGAAATAGAGAGAATGTAATATTGCGTCAATACCAAATATTTGCTACAATAACACAATCTCGCAAAATCTCTGCCTCTGAAAAGTGAAAACCTAATAACTGAATGTGTATCTTACTTGTAACTGTCAATTTTTTTGCCAACTACTATTTTCAAAGCGACACGTATCCAATCATATAAAAAGAACTACATGTATAGTTAAAAACAGTTATGTTCCAAATAAAGATGACGGTTTATGCAAAATACTAAATTACTTTGTTAAACACGTGTCAAAGCCACAACCTAGTGGGAACGAATAAAAGATTCGAAATCAGATTAATGTTATCCGATGGAATTAAACAATGTTAAATGCACATGAATGAGTTAAATGAGCAAACATTTTTTTCGTCAAAGATCTCGTCTATACTATGATCAAACCTTCCATATATATGGTTCTTCTATGTGATTCTATGTATATATATTCCCTATGGTTGATGGACCAACATCTATGAACGATAAAGATTCCATTTTATCCTATCTATCCGTATCAAAAATCCTACAAAAGGTTGAATCTGCATATATACACACAGTGATTCAAAGCTTATAACCAGGATCTAACAATATTGGCCTTCACCAAACAGATGTTTTGAAAATTTTAAAATTGTTGAACTGAAGTAGACAGCTCACAGTTAAAGAAATTTATGCACTCGTAATAAATGTATGATCCAAAAAAGAAACAACAAAATCAAATTCATAAGCATAATGTAAACACAATTAGCACTCAAAGCATAATGTAAAGAATTGTGTATTACCTGAAGAAACGGGTGAAGCTTCAACTACACGTTCATGGTACTCCATTCCTTCCCATTACAAGTTCATTTAACGACAAAAAACTTGGAGTATAAACATGACTTCCTCTACAACGAACAATATTTTCCTTAAATATCCTTTTTGTCGGGTTATATGAGACGATATATTTTGCTTGTAAGTAACGTGAATGACAGAAAAGTATATCCCCATTTCGTAAAACTGTCACTGGAACAAGACTACTAAGTTGTGATGGAAATGGATGTTCTATTACGATATCTATGGTCCAAGAGTCTGCGACTGTGTATTCCTTCATTTTCCAAATAGCAATCCCAGAAGAATGAGAATAATCGACAATACAGAGATGATCATTGAATTTTGTCAAACTAAAACTAACCAAATCCAGCACCAATCCATGGGGAGGTGGTATTCGACCTGATATTTCTTCCCCAAGATCAAAAGTAAATATACAAGGAGAATCATTTTCCGTGAGAAACCAATGGAGAACCCCATTAAGAGTAAAGAATTCGGTATTAACTACAGGTGATGGGAATACTAGGTCAGGCAAAAATCTCCATTTATCATCAACACCAATGGTTAAAATCTTGCAACCCCTTGTCGTCCAATCTGAGTTAGAGACAACTCTCAACACCTTATAACTATTGGTAGACCTACAGAAACCAAATCCATATTCCACAATGTAATTCTGCCTACGAATATTTCTATGTATAGGAAGCGCGATACACCCCCCCGTGATTGGATTGCATATATAAGCACTTTCGATCCAGGGGTCAACCAGTGATAAGCAAAGAAGACCATCGCATGTGTGGGCAAGGGACAAACTTGAATAGCTTCTCAGCTCATCGGGAATCTTTGGCTTCAAGGTTGTTTGGATATATTCTTCCACATTATCATAAAGCTCAAGCAAAACAAAACGCACAATTGGATAGCTTTTTGAAGAAGAACGAAAGTATTTGACAAGCAAGACGGGGTAAAATGGAGACATCTTTGAATAATTAATGGAAAAATCAGGGTCAGATATGAGCTTATACATCGATCTACAAACAAGCTTCATTTGCATGAGAGAACTCACGGGGAGTTTGAACAAAATCTCATGTAAAACAGCTGTGGGGAGATTCAAAAGGCAAAATTGATTTACCAGATTAGCTGTTCTTCGAGCTTTTCGATTTTTCATTTCTCCACGAATTTTTTTGCATTTCTCCATCGCCGACTGGAACTGAAAAATGAGTGAGAGGCAGGGGAAGTGATTTTGGGGGGTACAACAGGTGTATACAGTATTACAGTATATATATATATATATATATATATATATACAGTACACAGAGAGAGAGGCAAAATTCTCTGTCTTACTCGATTTTATCGAAAGTGTACTTTAATTAAAAAAAAATTAAATACTCATTTTAATATACATTTAAGTTTGGGTTAAATTTTTGTATAATTATATACTATTTATTTGATGGAACACGTGTGTGGAAAAAATTATAAGAGTTTTATATGAATGAAATCTGGTACGGATAGTGGATTGTGGTACGTGTCAAAAATCAGTGTACTGAATTAGTCGAGTTATTTGTATATTTAACTTGTTCTTTAAATAATAGGCGAATCTTATACTTATGTGCAAATAAGTAATTCATATTTAGGGGTCTTTGTACAAAAGTAATTCATATTTAGGGGTCTTTGTACAAATATGAATAACTTCAAGGTAAGCTCTTAATAGTGATGTGACACGTGGATACGATCTAAAAATTTGAACCACATTCTCCGTATCATATATCATATATCATATATCACTTTGGGGTTACTATATCAGTTCATAATAATTGGATACCTGCTAACTCATTATTAATCTTTTATTATGTAATATGTTAATGTAAATATATTTATTTAATTGGACACATGCGGCATATCCAAAATAAAGAAGCTCATTTTTTCATAAGTCTTAAGAAATAAGAGTTGAAAATAAAAATAAAATGAAAAATCATCCACATAGAACACTAATAAGTCTAAGACTAAAGAGTATTAAAGAGCACAAAAAAGTCTAAGACTGAATGTAACAACAACAAGAAGAAGCTATGGATGTTCTCAAATGCATTCGACAAAGAGGGTTCTGGAGATCAAATTTAACAATTTTCAACGGTTGGATTACGCCCTTCGCTACTGCACAGCATCCACGATCGCGTTCTAGCTTCCCCAACTGCATTGTCAAGACAAATTTTTGCATTAATACAAAATATTATTATGCTCATGTCGAAACAATGTTATATAGATCGATTCTATGCACTTATAGCATAAGAAAGAGCACGAAAAAAATCATTAACTCCACTGATCAAAGAAATAGTAAGATTAAATAAGCATAACCAGTATATGGGATTTCTTAATCAATCATTTAATCATACATACACACAGAATGGAACAAGTATACATTTATGAGAATAAGAAACTCTTTTAGGTTTAAAATAAAAGGAAAAAGAAAGGAAATCCACGCCTAAAATGGCGCAGATGAACTGTTCCTCTGCGCCAGCGCCAGAAATGGCGCAATGAGTGGCGCCGAGTTGGAGCACCCCGACGCCAAAACGTGGGCAACCAACGCCAATTTAGTAAAGTAAAATACATATTTGATCAATAGGTCTTAAGAAATAATAGTTGATCACAGTGTTTTATTTTGACTTCATGGGGACTTCAAGCAACATAATATAATTTACAAATCATAATTAAGTATATATCTAGTGTGATATAATTGCTTTGTAAAATACACAGTGCAATTAATCAAATTTAGAATTTTTGTGGTTTTTTTTAAATTTACGAGTAAATTTAAGTCGTTTACTTGATAACGTACAATATCGTTTCTTATCCAAGTGTCAGTATTTATATGGTGAAATTTGAGTTATAATTGCGTTGAACGAAAGATGATTTATGGTGAAATTTGAGTTATAATTGCGTTGAACGAAAGATAATTTTAGAGTCGTTCGATGTTTTTAATATTTTCTTTTTCCTACCCAATCGGGTAAATATACAATATGATTGAAAAATCTCGAAATTGGGAAAAGAATCAATTGAAAAATGGGGTAAACTTTCTCAATTTCACATCCCATACAAACATGCACATCTACATTACCCCCAAAAGATGGTACAAGATTTAACAAAGAGGCCACAAAACTTAATTCCAGATAGATCATAAACCATGTTAAATGCACATGAATGAGTTAAATGAGCAAGCATTTTTATCGTCAAAGATCTCGTTTATATCATGATCAAACCTTCCATATATATTGTTCTTCTATGTGATTCTATGTATATATATTCCTATGGTCGAGGTGGACCAACATCTATGAACGATAATGATTTCATTTTATCCAATCTATCCATATCAAAATCCTACAAAAGATTGAATCTACATTTACACGCCCAGTGATTCAAAGCTTACAACCAGGATCTAACAATATTTGCCTTCACCGAACAGATGTTTTGAAAATTTTAAAATTATTGAACTGAAGTAGACAGCTCACAGTTAAAGAAATTTATGCCCTTGTAATAAATGTATCATCCAAAAAACGAAACAACAAAAATAAATTCATAAGCATAATGTAAACACAATTAGCACTCAAAGCATAATGTAAAGAATTGTGTATTACCTGAAGAAACGGGTGAAGCTTCAACTACACGTTCATGGTACTCCATTCCTTCCCATTACAAGTTCATTTAATGACAAAAAGCTTGGAGTATAAACATGACTTCCTCTACAACGAACAAGATTTTCCTTAAATATCCTTTTTATCGGGTTATATGAGCCGATATTTCTTGCGTATAAGTAACGTGAATGACAGAAAAGTATATCTCCATTTCGTAAAACTGTCACTGGAATAAGCCTCCCAAGTTGTAATGGAAATGGACGTTCTATTACGATATCTATGGTCCAAGAGTCTGCAACTGCGTATTCCTTCATTTTCCAAATAGCCATCCCAGAAGGATGAGAATAATCGACAATACAGAGATGATCATTGAATTTTGTGAACCTAAAACTAATCAAATTCAGCACCAATCCATGGGGAGTTGGTATTCGACCTGATATTTCTTCCCCAATATCAAAAGTAAATATAAAACCAGAACCATTTTCCATGAGAAACCAATGAAAAACCCCATTAAGAGCAAAGAATTCGGTATCAATTACAGGTAACGGGAATACTGTGTTGGGCAAAACTCTCCAATTATCATCAACACCAATGGTTAAAATCTTGCATTCCCTTGTCGCCCAATCTGATTTAGAGACAAATCTCAACACCTTATAACTATTGGTAGACCTACAGAAACCAAATCTATATCCCACAGTGTACCCCTCCTTACGATTCATTCTATGTTCAGGAAGTGTGATACACTCCCCTGTGATTGGATTGCATATATAAGCTCTTCCGATCCCGGATTTAACCTGTGATAAGCAAAGAAGACCATCGCATGTGTCGGCAAGGGTCAAACTAAAAAACATTCTCAGATCATCGGGAATCTTTGGCTTCAAGGTTGTTTGGATATATTCTTCCACATTATCATGAAGCTCAAGCAGAATAAAACGCTCAATCGGATATATTAAACAAGAACGATGGTAATTGACAAGCAAAACGGGGTAAAAAGGAGATATCTTTGAGTAATTCATGGAAAAATCAGGGTGAGATACGAGCTTATACAAGGATCTACAAACAAGCTTCATTTGCATGATAGAACTCACGGGGAGTTTGAACAAGATCTCATGTAAAACAGCTGTGGGGAGATTCATAAGGCAAAATTGATTTACCAGATTAGCTGTTTTTAGGGCTTTTTGATCTTCCATTTCTCCGCAAATTCTTTTGCATTTCTCCATAGCCGACTGGAACTGAAAAATGAGTGAGAGGGGAAGTGATCTTGGGGTCTAAAAGATATATAGAGAGAGATTATACTGTCATAACTCGATTTTATCGAAAGTGTACTTTAATATAAAAAATTAAATACTCATTTTAATTTACATTTAAGTTTGGGTTGATTTTTTTTATATATTATATACTTTTGATAGAATAAGTAGTGGTCGTGTGGTGTGGAAAAAAATTATAAGAGTTTTTTAGATCATTTTTAACCCACGCTATTTTAGTGTGGGTGGATATAAATTTGGCGTTTGATTGAAGCGAATTTGGCGCTGAGTTAACTTCATCCCAACGCCAAAAGTGGCACAGCTGCAATGCTTCGCCATTTCTGACGCAGCACTGTAGCTGCGCTACTTTGCCAGCTCTTTTTTAATTTTTATTTTCAATTTTGTAGAGTTTGTAGTTTAGTCTTTCACCTTTAGCTTTGTTTTCATTTTAGTTTGTTTGAAATTTATAAAATTTGAATTGTTTTTAGTTTAGCCCCAAATAATTTAATCAGTTATAGTTATATCTTATTTATTATATTTTATTCAATTATGCAGTAATTTAATTTTATTATTAAATTATAAATAAATATTTTATACTCTAACTTGTATAAAATGTATATTGTGTTATTAATTAGTTTTAATTGCTTTCAGTTTAGCCCATAAACATATAATTTGTTATAAATAAATCATATAAGTTATATTTAATTCAACTAGAATAAAATACAAATTTTGTAAATTAACAAAGTTATATTTTGTGAATTTTATTAACAAAGTATATTTTTTGGGTGAAAATGTACAATACGTAAAAGTTTTGGACTTTGTTTGTGATAGATTGTAATATTATAAAAATGATGAAAAATGAAATATTCTGTAAGATTCCTTTTTGGTGTAGTGAATAGTGTTCTGGGTTGAAGTGATTTTACTGTAGCTTCGCTAAATTGGTGCAATTTTTGCAGTAATTTGATGCAAAATGGCAAAATAGGTTGGAGATGCTCTTATACAAGTGACACGTGTACATGAGTCCAAGATGAGTGTACTGGATTAACCGGTTTATTTGTGTATTTGACTCGTTCTTTAAATAACAAGCGAATCTTGTAGTGTTTTGCAAATAGATAATTCATATTTAAGGGTCTTTGTCCAAATATGAATAATGTAAGATGGTATAGTGATGTGACACATTGACACGTGGATACAACCTGGGAAATGACTATATTTTCCATATCATATATCACTTTGGGGTTACTATATTAGTTCATATTTATTTAATTGGATACCTGCAAACTCATTATTAATCTTTTATTATGTAATATGTTAGTCTTAATATATTTATTTAATTGGACACATGTATTTTCAAATTAAAAAAAAACTCATTTTTCCATAGGTCTTGAAATTAAAAATAAAATGAAAAAATCCACATAGAGCACCAATAAGTCTAAAATTAAGGAGTACCAAAAAGTCTAAAACTGTATGTAACAACAAGAAAAAGAATTTGCTAATGCATTCGACAAAGAGGGTTCTTTAATAATTGGAGATCACCATTTTCAACGGTTGGATTACGCCCTTCTCTACTGCACAGCATCCACAATCACGTTCTAGCTTCAGCTTCCCCAACTGCATTCTCAGGACAAATTTCTGCATTAATACAAAAGATTATTATGCTCATGTCCAAACAATGTTCATAAACAATATAGATCAATTCTAAGCACTTGTAGCGTAAGAAAGAGAACGAAAGAAATCATTAACTCGACTGATCAAAGAAATAGTAAGATTAAATAAGCATTACCAGTAGATAGGATTTCTTAATCAGTCATTCAGTCACACACACACAGAATGGAACAAGTACACATTTCTTAGAATAAGAAACTCTTTTAGGTTTAAAGAGCGTAAAAATATGCGTTTCAAATTGATAAAAAGGGGCACCTATGAAACCCTAAGAAGGGGAGAAAAAAAATAAAAAGAAATAAATTTTTCAAATGGATATTAGCTACATTACCTCAGGATTTTCTGGCCACGTCGATTTTTCCAAAAGAAAAAAAAAATTATGGCGAAATGCCAAATACTTTGTCAAAACGCGCATGGAGCACATGGAAACGCGGGAATTTCATGACAGGTGGCAAAATAAGGAGGCTGGTAAATGAATTGAAATCATATTTACGTTAAATCTCGTGGAATCAAATCGAATCAAATTTACTAAAGCCTTAAATGAGCAAGCATTTTCGCCTATACAATTCTTCTATAACATTCTTGCTTGTAACGGTCTTTTGCCAACTAACTATAAAAAGAACTGCATGAATATTTAAAACAACAGTTATGCATCCAAATAAAGATATGACGGTTTATCCAAAATACAAAATAATTTTGCTAAACACGTGTCAAAGCCACAACCTAAAAGCACAAGAGGACTTAATGAATAAAAGATTCAGAATCACATTAATGTTATCTGATGGAATTAAACCATGTTAAAATTGAATGGATGACTAAATACTAAATGCACACGAATGAGTTAAATTGATTGAAAAGTTTTAAATTGTTGAAATGAAGTAGACAGCTCACAGTTAAAGAAATTTATGCCCTCGAATAAATGTATGATCCAAAAAAACGAAACAACAACAAATTCATAAACATATCTTACAATGACCCAACATCCCAATTAGCATTCAAAGCATAATGTAAAGAACTGTGTATTACCTGAAGAAACGGGTGCTGCTTCAACTACACGTTCGTGGTACTCCATTTTGTCCCATCACAAATTCATTTAACGACAAAAGCCTTGGAGTATAAACACGACTTCCTTCACAATGATCTGGAAATTCCATAAGTGTCCTTTTAATCGGGTTGCACGAGATGATATGACCTGGGAGTGAACGAGATGAATGACAGAATAGTGTATCTCCATTTTGTAAAACTGCCACTGGAACAAGATTCTCAAAGTGTAATGGAAATGGATGTTCTATTACGATAGCTTTGGTCCAGGAATCTGCAACTGCGTATTCCTCCATTGTCCAAATAACAATCCGAGAAGAATCATAAGAATCAACAATACAGAGCTGATCATTTAACATTGTCAACTGAGTTTTCAAATAGTTCATCAACGATCCACGGGGAGGTGGAATTCGACCTAATATTTCTTCCCCAAGATCAAAAGTACATATATAAGCAGAAGTATTATCCATGGTAAGCCAATGAAGAACCCCATTAAGAGTAAAGAATTCAGTCTTAACAATAGGTGATGGGGACATGGGGTAGGGTAAAACTCTCCATTTATCATCAACACCAATGGTTAAAATCTCGCATTCACTTGTCGGCCAATCTGATTTAGAGACAACTCTCAACACCTTATAACTATTGATAGACCTACAGAAACCAAATCCATATTCAGCAGAGTAATTCTGCTTACGATTCATTCTATGTTCAGGAAGGGCGATACAGTCCCCTGTGATTGGATTGCATATATATGCTATTTCAACCTAGGGTTTAACCAGTGATAAGCAAAGAAGACCATCGGATGTGTGGGCAAGGGACAAAGTTGAACCTCTTCTCGGCCAATTGGGAATCTTTGGCTCAAAGGTTGTAGTATAGTGTTCCACATCATTATAAATCTCAAGCAATTTAAAACGCCGAATTGGATATCTTGATATAAATGAACGATGGTAATCAAAAAGCAAGACGGAAAAAAATGGAGACATTTTTGAGTAATTAATGGAAAAATCAGGGTCAGATACGAGCTTATACAGCGATCTACAAACAAGCTTCATTTGCATGAGAGAATTCACGGGGAGTTTGAACAAGATCTCATGTAAAACAGCTGTGGGGAGATTCATAAGGCAAGATTGATTTACCAGATTAGCTGTTCTTAGAGATTTTTGACCTTCCATTTCTCCACAAATTCTTCTGCATTTCGCCATCGCCGACTGGACTGAAAAATGAGTGAGAGGGGAAGTGGTTTTGGTAGGTCCAAAAGGTCTATATATAGAGAGAGAGAGAGGCAAAATTCTCTGTCACACTCGATTTTATTGAAAAGTGCACTTTAATATAAAAAATTAAATAATACTCATTTTAATATACATCTAAGTTTGGGTTAAATTTTTTTATATATTATATATTATTTGATGGAATACGTGTGCGGAAAAAAATATATAAGAGTTTTATAAAATAAATTTAATTGGTTTTACTTAAAAAGTGAGAAACAAAAAAATTTAAAAAGAGGAGAAATGAAATTTTCAGAGTGCAAGGAAAAAAAAAGTGTTAAATACTATGTAATCATCCATAAGACAACACAATAAAATTGTTGAGATGTCATTATGTTAATTATATGATGTGTTTGTTAGGAATATGATGTCAATGAATAATCACATCAAATACAAGAACAATAAAAGAATACACAAATTGTTTACTCAGTTCGTCAAAAGAATTTGAGTAAGTCTGCAGGCGCTGCCAAGACAGGATATTCACTATATTTTTCGTAAGAATGTTACAATGAGAATATAATTATTCATAATACTATATACGTAACCTAATAGATAAAGGATTACGTAACCAGAGTTGGATCGTCGAGAGCTGTGGCCCAGTTTACAGTTCTTCAGGCTCCACAACTCAACAATGTTATGCATTATTTATAAAATAATTATGTAATTGATCCACCAAAACTATTTCACCATCTAAAACTATATCAGTGTGTTTTCAATAATATTTGGGGACATATAAAATATCTTTTGAAGTGAAGTAATATGTTCAAAATTAGTGAGTAAACTCAATCAATCATTACGAAATTATTAAAGCGCCAAATTCTTTAAAAGGGAGCCCAAACACGCTCAGTTCATTAATCAAGCTGTGGAAACTTTATTGCTTCCTCGGCTTATGCACAATTCAAACTCCTATTCAATTCTAATCAAATCGGCTCACTAAACTCGTTAGCAGTTAAATAAACTGAGGACTAGCTAATGATTCTTTGGGGGGAAAAGGTGAAAGCAAGAATAATTTGGGTAACTAATGCTATATATCGTCGGTTTCATATCACAATTTTTCATCTCCCTTTGATAGAAATATGGATATATTGAACTCGGTTGAATTATTAACTGCAAATAATTATTTACCAAAAATAAGGAAGTGAAAAATCAAAGGTATGATAAAGGTACTATATAGCAATAATCCAAACTTAATTTGCATGATCTTTCGGTACCTTGATCTTCTATTAACAGTTTACATTTTGCGGTTATATAGAGATTGAAGAAATAAAGTTGAGAAAATGCAAAATTTGGATGAGAATTTGGTGCGTTAAATTTATTTAAGTGTAGTGATCCAAATAGTTGAAAATTAAATTTGAAAACACAATCCGTTGTGAATTTTGACATCCACTATTTTCGATTTATCTAGTAATGAGGGTGCTCTTGGCTCTATATTGTTTATTATGTTACACTCGATTTTAGTTGGGTTGTAAATAGTCAATGATGGAGCACAAGTAGAAAGTATTAATTAATTTTCTCATGGGCAAGGATCTAGGGTTAATGCCAATAAATTGAAACAACTTCGCAAATGTATCTTCCATATGTAGAAATCGAAAGCATCCAATCGAGCAAGTTTTCAAACTAGAACTATTGTGTCATTTTTGTCCCTCATGTTAAGCAATTATCAGCTTATTTACATAATTTGTTGAAAAAAATGGTGGTTTTGTCTATTTTCAAACTAGAACTACGTACCCTTGTAACATTGATTAGAAAATATCAAGAACCCTAGTTAAACACAGGTAACTATGCAAAATGGAATTACATAATTTCAAGCTATTTAAACTCTCAAACTATGATATAACAGCTGCATTCAGTTATTGACTAGATACCTAGATTTGCACAATAGCAGTAGCACAACAAGTTCATATGTTATACAAAATATTCTCAGATTCAATCGATAAGTACTGATCAAGATGAGACAAAATCACCACCAAATGAAAACGAACCATATCAATGGTTGTTGCATAGCATCCACAACCATATTCGAGCTACCCCGGACATGATTTCTGCAGTAAAAGAATAATTCAATTATTATGCAGTAACGAAATTTCAATATGTTTTAAGCAAGTTCACAAACAGGTACATTACAAAAATCAAATATGCAAGATAGAAGTTACGGCATTATCCAAGAAAATTTGGCATTCAGCTTTCTTAAAAGTGACTTTTCAAGTTCAAATTAAGACGCTTTACAAGTAAAATCAAAATGTGACATATACAAAACCAACATATACGTGAATGCTCAAAATATTCAAATATATGTTAACAAGTGCTGGCACAAATAACATACACGTCATCGTTAAAGAAGTTGCAAAAGTTAAGGAAAGAACTTATCACCTAACTGGATAATGAGCTGCTGAAGTTAAAATAAAAGGCAAACTGCTATGACACAACAATATTCAATGCTATATAACAAAAAATGGATCATGATTTGATACTGAAATATTCTGAATATTTGAAGAGAATGAGGGGTATAAGAAGACAATTTAATTACACGCCATTAAATTGGCATTGTGAACTTATGACAGATTTATAGTATAAAATAGATGCATCATTGGTTCATAACAACGGAATATGTCCTACTTTAATTTGTCACAAAAAATCATAATTACATTGTGAAACACAAAATACTCGCTATGGCCTTGATTAAGTTGCAAAGTTGTATCTTGGTAAAACTTATGATGTTGTGTCATTTAATGAAAGGTGGCAATCCTATGCTACTCAAACAAAAAAATACTGCATATAAAGAAGATAGTACCAGAAAAAATAAACATACAAAGCTCCTGACGAGAAAGTGATTCACAACTGCTTCGACGAATTATTCATGGTATTCCAGTGCCCTCTCATGGCTTTTGAAAGCGACTTAAAGCTTGGAGCATATGGAATTATAGGATAAGCAACACTCGAAATGCCAAAAAACCCAATCCTAGAACATTCCTTTTGCTTAACATTAAAGGACATGAGATCACCAGAATTTCCAAAAAGTATATCTCCATTTTGTAGTTTTCCGACTGGAATACTGGCACGCTTGCGGCTACGCCTGCCAGATGTTAGGAAACATTTCAATATGACATCTTTGGTCCACGAATCTACGATTCCATATTCCTTCATTGTCCATATAGTAATCTGCAACTCATCGGTCCTGTCAACAAGAGTGAGCTGTTTATCAAATAGTGCCAACTTCATACTCTCTGGGTTTAGCACCAATCCAGGTGGGTGTGGTAATTGACCAATTCTTTCTTCTGCAAGATCGAAGGTAAATATCTGGAAGAGATCTTTATCCCGGAGAATCCAGTGAAAAGCCCCATTGCAAGAAACACCATTAGCCTGAAACCTCACATCCATTAAGGGCATGAAGGGAATACCTAATCTCCTCCATCTATCATCAACTCCAACCGTAAAAATCTCACAATCCACTATCCTAGAGTCGGACCGAGATTTAAAAGCAATTCTTAACACCTTAAAGTTATATATACGCGGACAAAAACCAATGCTATAAATACAAAAAGTTTTGTCGTTGTGATCCCTTTCATGCACAGGAAGCTCTACATACTCCCCCATAATCGGGTTGCTTATATAAATCACTTCAGCTCCATTGCGCTGCATCGATAAGATGAGCAAACCACTACAAGAGTCAACACCATACTCGGACATATCTCTTGACAAAAAACGGGGTAGCCGTGGACTAATCAGTGTCCTTATAAGATCACCATTTTCAGAAATCTCAAGCAAATACAGATCTTTACACCATAAATCATCTCGTTTCCTAACCTTGGGGAGCAATAGTGTGGCAGAAGGTGGATTTCTCTCATAGATTTCGGTAAGACTAGATTCAGATATGATCTTATACCATGCCGAACAAACAAACTTGCACTTCATCAAAACACCGATCGGCAATTTCAAGAAGATTTGAGCTAATACAGAGGCGTGAAGCGCCGAAATGCAAGTATCACTAACCGAATTATCTGTAGCCTCAGCTGATTTTTTGTCTTGATTTTTTCTGCTAGTTCTACGCGTCGTCTTCATGGTGAGATTGTTCGAAATGGGGGTTGAAATGGGGAGATTAGGGTTTGAGTTGACTTTGAAGAATGTATCTGGACGAAGGTCCATTTATAAGAATTTAACAAGTGTGTTGGATTGGGTTTTGGTTGGTGTGGGTTCCCGCCAGGGATGGATTTTTCTATTCCAACCTCCTGTGTTTCAAGTTCCTGTTTCCAAGTTCCTGTTCCAAATTCCTGATTGGTCCACGTGTATAAATAAATTCCACTTTTTTTTTCCTCTTTATTCTAATTTTCTCTCTCTCTCCTCTCTCTCCTCTCTCACCCTTTTCTCTCTCCTCTCTCTCTCCTCTCTCACGTATATCTCATAACACTTTCTTTTAAAATTACATTTGAATAACTTTTTTATAATTCAATGTTACTTGATAACTTACCAAATTCAATTTGAAATCATCTCAATTATTAAAAAACTATATACACATATAGAGAATAACCAAGCTACCCACGTCGGTTAATGTTTAATTTGATTAGAGTTTATTTAATCTTTGCAAAAAAAATCGTTAAACATGTGAGTCCGGCGATTCGATCGTCGAACTGTTCGACTCGACACTGGGTCAAGAGGACATATAAATTAAGGGCTAATAATATATTTTCATTTATTTTCTTCTTTTTTCACGTATTTATCCTTAAAATGTTCTAAAACACACATTGTTTTAAAATATAATATTAACATATATATATATATATATATATATATTGTTAATATATATAATTGATTACTCTAGTATATAAATATAAAATAGACACAATGAAAATAATTATTAACTAAATTAAGTTTAAATAAACTTTAATCGAATTGAACATTAATCGACGTGGGTAGCTTGGTTATTCTCTATATGTGTATATAGTTTTTTAATAATTGAGATGATTTCAAATTGAATTTGGTAAGTTATCAAGTAACATTGAATTATAAAAAAAGTTATTCAAATGTAATTTTAAAAGAAAGTGTTATGAGAGATACGTGAGAGATGAGAGAGAAAAGGGTGAGAGAGGAGAGAGAAAAGGGTAAAATTGGAATAAAGAGGAAAAAAGGAGAAAGTGGAATTATTTATACACGTGGGCCAATCAGGAATTTGGAACAGGAACTTGGAACATGAAGTTGGAATAGAAAATTCAATCCCCCGGGCCCACCCCGATAAACTTGAGTTTTGTTTGTCTCCTATCGGCTATCGTCTCGTCTTATTTTTTGGAAATATATCGGAATTGGGTGATTCGTATTTTGAAAACGACTAAATTATCTCGACTAAATTGAATGTGTTTTTTCATAATAAGCGCCTCAAATATCAAAATCATTTACCCTTTATGTGCTGTACCGATTACATTCTATAGAAAGTCCTTTATGTGTTGTACTGATTTCATTAAAAGATTTTTTGTAAAATGTATTTTTTATACAATCTAACTTAGTCCGCATCTAGAATTCAATCAGCATAATTATTCACGTGATAAAATAAACAATGAGTAATTACTCGTCATAAATAATAATTCTGATTTTTTCTCAATTTTGTATTCTAAAATCAATCGGTAATTTTTAATTTAGTTAATAACTTACCTTATAATATCTATTCGTATGTAGTTATATGTTCGTCAGCTCAATTGGCTTTTAATTGTTATCTAAAAATAAATTAATCATTTACTAAATTAATAAACTTTACGACTTTTATCAAACACTTAAATTTTGCGTGTGAATATTTGCAATGTGCATATCCTTAGAAATGCAAAAATACATTTTGCTAATCATTGATATAATTCTAATTATGTAACATGTTATTAAATTATATGTTTTAGACTCTAAAAACTAGAAAACATAATTAAAAACTCTTTGAGTATAACTATCAGATTCATTATCACGTGTCATTGATATGATATTTATTTGATGCCGCTTTATTTTTAAAAATAAAGCCACACACATTCTTAAAAAAGAAAAACTGTAACTCCCCACTAAAATTCTCCTATTTAATCTCACAACGAAACAAAATATAATCAAACATAACTATACTGAATTCTAAATCGAGTCAAAACAAACAAATAATTACATACTTATGCAAACAAAATTCTATTAACAAACTACAAATTTCTCAATTTTCCCCCCCTTCAATTCACAAGGTAAAAAAAAGAAGGGAACTAGAATTCCCTTCTCAGGGAAAGGTAAAAACATTTTCATCTTTATTTACCGTCTTTTTTTACTGCGGTTAATATTTTATGTATATCCATCATCAATCATGACCCATATCATCATCATGCCATCATTACATCATGTTCATATATAAAGGTCATACATACACATGCGGTAGTTACGAAAAAGGAATATTTGTAGGGAAGGGTGGAGTTGTAGAGAGAGAAAGAGTGGCATCTCTGGGTTTCTTCTCCTTTAGGTTATGCTGTTTTCTCTACCGGTAAATTCATCTTTTCGCTCTCTCTCTATGTATAATACTATGATTTAATGTTGATTTTGTTTGTTTGTTTAGATAATGTGATTAGATCTGATTTGAATTTGTGCTGGTTTTCGGATTGATATTCGTGGATCTGGAGTAGATTTTCCGGTCTGATTTAGGTTTAGAATTTAGATCTTTACTTCTTTATGTAGAAGTTTCATTTTCGCTGTTTATGATTTGTGTATCTATTGTATTTTGTCATTTTCGTTAGGTTGATGATTTGTATTTAAGGCTAGACTGATAGGTTATTTCTTATTTCGGTAAATGCTTGAATGTGATATTATCGAACTTATGAACCAAAACTGGAAATAGGAATTGTGTGTTGTGCATGAACTAATTGCATATTTGGAAAATATGAATGTATCATTGTTTAGATAATGAATATGTGGATTGGTTTTTTTTTTTTCTGTAAAGCTGTTTTGTTTGAATTGTTTCTTTTTTTAGGTATATGAATCAATTTAGTTTGCATGTTTTTAGTCTATTATGTATTATTGATGAAAATATTCAGGAATTTTGTGGGTTTCAGCCTTTCTAGGTAAATTTTGGGGTTCAATCTTTTCACTACCGTTCTTCTGCTCTGGTCTAAAATTCATTAGCTTGGAATTTTGTTCTGATTTGAAGTGTTAAGAGGCAGTGTCCTGTTTTCTACCTTCTGGTGAGCAGTCAATTTGTCTTTTCTTTGAGTAGGTTTTAAGGCTGGTAGTCTTGGTTCCATGCAGTGAAATAGTGTTCTTCATGGAATTTTTTGTCAACGTTTCACTATATGCGTGAGAAGCAGCATGGCAAAGTTCTCTCTAGACTTTATTAATCGTCTATGCATTGTAGTTTATCACATGTATTTTTTGGTTGAATAATTTATGTGAATTCGTATGTCAGGGTCTAAACTTTTTATTTCTTCCGTTATATATCCCCCTTCAGAGTGTTTCTAACTGCACCTTCCCTCTGCTGTCAGATTGTGTCAGATTTCAATTTAAGGCGATTAATATTATCTAGGACATGGATCAAGTTTGCCTCCAATCAGATTTTGTCCAACACCGGGTTTTTCCAGTGTGTGAAGTCCTCGACTGGCGGTTTGTCATCCGTGGAGATTTTCTTCTTGTTTCCTTTGTCAATTGCACTTAGTGAGCAGCCTTTCTTAAATCATCAGTACAGAAGACGAAATGCCTACCCATTGAAAAATAGATGTTGAATCTTTAGTGCACTTGTGAGTTGCGTACATCAATATACAGTGGGACACTGCTTATATTTAATTCGGGTACATCGTTACTCTTTTTCTGCAATTCTATCATCAGTAGCGCAGTGCGGAACCAACATTCATTTGAGATCATTTCGAGTTGTGAGGTACTTTATTTATAGTCTGCCATTACTTCCTGGTCCATTGATTAATTATATTTAAAGCATTTGAAAGAGTCATCACAATGTTATTTTGACTTCTTTCCTTCTTTACCTCAGGAGAAGTCTGCAAGTCTTCAACTGGAGTTTATCATCCTTAATTATTAGATATCTATTGCACTGTTTTTGTATAGATGCTAGTTTATAGAGTTTGTCATCTTTTTTGCCATTTTGCTTATGGTTTGGTGATGGCGGCGAGATTTGGTTGACTGAAGATTTGCATCAGATTCTGTATCTTTCCATTGCAATAGTTTCTGGAAGCTTTGGTTGGCCATGTGTTGATCCAATGATTGGTTTGTACGTGGCGTAATCAGTTAGTTTTGATTAATCAAGATGTTATACAGTTCCGCATTTCTGCTGCCTTGCGTTGTTTAGGAGTTTCCAGTTCTGTATATTTAATGAATAAGGCTGTGAGGCCCGTCCATCAGAATCCAATTGGTTTGCTCGCATTGAAGTACTTTGGAAGGATTGATGGTGACTTTTGCTGAATCAGCCAGGCCATTTATTAGTTTTTCATCTACTGTCGTTTAGGGAAATATAATATCGTCTATATTTTTGTCGAGTGCTAGCTTGCTGTTAAAAGCGCAGGAATGGAAAGGTACAGTGCTTTGGTTTTTGATATTTTCATGTAACTGTGAGTTTTTTTAGTGATTCAGTTAACATATTGACTGATGTAGGTACAAGGTCATTAAAGAAGTTGGTAACGGTACATTCGGAACTGTTTGGCGAGCTCTAAGCAAGCAGACTGGCGAAGTGGTAGGTTTTGACTAGTTTACATTGACATCTCTATCGCTCTCCTGAAGTTGAAAATATATGGAACCTTAGATTGTCATTAAACCTAATGATTTACTTCGGCAGGTTGCGATTAAGAAAATGAAGAAGAAATACTATTCATGGGAAGAATGTGTAAATCTCAGAGAAGTAAAGGTGATAGAAGTTCTTTTTCTTGGTCAGTTATTAAAACTTACCTTTTATACGAGATTAATGACCTACTTTGTCTTGGCAGTCATTGAGGAAAATGAACCATTCAAATGTGGTAAAGCTCAAGGAAGTTATTCGGGAAAATGATGTCTTGTACTTTGTGTTTGAGTACATGGTATGTTTTACTTCTCTATCTGTCTTTTATTTTTTCGGAAGCTTGTTAGCGACATTATAAATTCATATCTTTGTTAATTTTCCAGGAGTGCAATCTATACCAGCTAATGAAGGATAGAGGAAAACTTTTCTCAGAAGCTGAAGTGAAAAACTGGTGCTTTCAAGTATTTCAGGGTCTTGCATACATCCATCAGCGTGGATATTTCCATCGTGACCTCAAGCCAGGTTATGATTTTTTCGATTTGAATGAGCATCCTAGATATGGTTATCCCTTCCCTGCATTTTATTTATGGATGTGCGTTAATAATTTGTAATTTCTCATACGAAGTCTGCAAGACTTTTTCTATTTTTTGGTTGGATGCTTTGGTTAGTTCCCTGAACAGTCAACCTGGCTAGAATTTCCTTTATGCTGTATGATTCAGAGTTCCATAATCAATTGTGTTTGACATAATGTTGGAGCAAACTACCTTATTGGTTACATGCTTTAATTGTTTCTATGCGATCAATACGTCTTATATCTTGTCTTGTTGCTGCCTGTAACAGAAAATTTGCTAGTGTCAAAGGACATCATAAAAATTGCTGATTTTGGTCTCGCTCGTGAGATCAATTCTCAACCTCCATTCACTGAATATGTCTCAACCCGCTGGTGGGTGGTTATCTCTGTTGCTTTCTGTTTTCATCATATTCTACAGTTTTCAAAGGATAATTGAATTTTTTTCTGCAGGTACCGGGCCCCTGAAGTTCTGCTTCAGTCTCCAATATATGGTCCTCCGGTTGGTGAGTAGTGATAAACCAGCTGTTGGACTATTTTCAGGACTCTTTTTTCATGAAATATCTAACTGCTCTTTTCTTTCAGACATGTGGGCAATGGGTGCGATAATGGCTGAATTATTCACACTTCGTCCTCTATTTCCAGGTTCGAGGTATAGCGTCTTCCTTAATAGGCATCTTTATTTACTGCTTCTCGTGGACCTTGAGTTGTGCGGAGTGCTGGTGGCTTATTAAAGCTGAAGAATGTGCACACCACAAAAGTTACTCATGAGTACATATTTTTCTTTAGTTTTGTTCCTTTCGTGATATCCCTGAACACACTTGACGTACACTTTGTATCCTGGTGCAGTGAGGCTGATGAGATATACAAGGTGTGCTGCGTAATTGGCAGCCCTACCAAGAGTGAATGGTGTGAGGGTCTTGAACTTGCTAATGCCATCAATTACCAGTTCCCACAAGTGAGTGGTCCATTTTCCTCAAGCTTCTGGGGTTCACAAATGTTTTAGTTTTATGTAGTTATTGTTGTCTGCTTTCCATGGAAATAGAAATCTACAATACTTGTATAATAGTGAAGCTTCTATATATCTGATTTTCTCATACTGCTTTGGAGGCCTCTCTCAGATCTGTTTCAATTTGCACATGTTACTAATAATATCTGCAATATTTAGAAGAATTTGATCCTTTTTTTTAGGTTTTCAATTTCACATTTAGTTTCGGTCATCCTTTTTTCAAGGTTTTCAATTTTATATTTTAATATTTCAGTTGGAAGGCCGAAGGCATTAGTTCCTTTTAGGGATAATTTTCTTGACCATCTTATAATGCTACTTCACGTTTTATGATGTGGTAGGTTGCTGGGGTCCACCATCTTTCTGAGTTGATACCAGGTGTTTCTGATGATGCAATCAATCTTATAAGAGTAAGTAATGCTCATATTTTGATCCTCTTCCTCCTCTAAACTTGATGCTTCGTTATGTATCTCATTCCTGGGTGCATTTTTCCTGATCATTTAGTCTTGGAACACCTTATCTCTTAATTGCTAATACTTATATGTTCCTTTGTGTGTTTGTCACAATTGTAGTCGCTTTGTTCCTGGGACCCGTGCAAGAGGCCAACAGCCTTGGAAGTCCTTCAACACCCTTTCTTCCAGGTGGCTTACTCTATTTGTTTTATTAAATTTTGATACAAATCTAGTAAGTGTTGAATACAATTATTGTACATCAATGCAGCGGAAGACTTCTTAGATGACACAATTATTCTTACATGTTTCAGGGTTGCCAATACGTTCCACCGTCTCTACGGACTAAGACTTCTATCGCGAGAACACCTCCTTCTTGTTAGTCTCTACAGTCTTTCTTGTATTGAATTTAAGGGGAATGAGTCTTATGACTTTTGATTTCTTGCAGCTAGCACAAGGGGAGTTTCGGACCAAAAATCTGGTAGAAGATATGCTGGGAGTTTATCTAACCCAACAAAGCCCATAAACAGTTATACTGCAAAACCGCCAGCATCGTTAAGTGCAGGTATAATCTGTGTCATAAATATGTTTGTAGAGTTAACAATGATTGGCTCTGAGCTCTATTGTTTTGTTTTAATTTAAAAGCTCGGATTGAACTGTGAAGGAAATGGATCTTGAGTTATTTGAATTACTCCAATGTGAGGTTGATTTAATCCACATTAATGTTTGGAAATAATTATAAATGGAATCTAAATAATTTGAAATCTTAGTATCTCCGGATTATCCTGAAATGTTCAATTATTACTTCACTTCCATATCCTTCAATCCAAGGGTTAATGCCTGCTTGGCTCTGAAACTTCCTGTCCAACTAAAAATATATGACATGTACACCTTGGTTTTGTGTGCTTTGGATGGTATCCTTAAATGCGTCAAATTTATTTAACTAAGTTTTTATTCTCTACTCAGGTGTGCAAAGGAAGTTGCACATGAATAATCAGGTATGCGCTTCTTTATTAGCACATGACAGTAATGCCTAGCACTAATTAATTTATTGAAATATCATCCTGTTTGCTCTTTTCCCAATCTAATCTTCCTCACCTTGTCCTATTTGTGGGTCAGGATATGACAAAAACTGAGAAGAACCTGAAGAATCACGTGAAGCCACAGCCTAAGTATAGGCCACCTGGAATCAATGGCCCGAGTAAGTATATGTATCTAGTACCTTATTATTCATTAGTTTCGGTTTGGCATTTCGTGTACTGCCAACCAGTGTGAAGTTTGTAGCAATGAAGCTATTCTGGTTAGATTTATTTCTTGTGAGATATCTCAGTAAGACGAGAATGGATTCTGCAAATAAATTGAATTTAGTAACTTTGTTAAAAAGTACAATGTGTATTGCTGTATTAAAGTTGCCATATATTTATTAAACTTGGCCTTTTGGTTACTTAAATGAAATCAGGTGGTAACTCGGGTAGAACACGTGGGGTATCTGATGCAGCAGAAAAGCTGGGAAACATGACATTGGGAAGTCGTAGGCCACTTGCAAAGCCGTCTGTGCCTCCAGCACCGATGAAGGCTGGAGGATGGCATAGCCAATCATCTGATATGTTTCATGGAAGATCACAAGAACTTATGCCTGGAAGAGCAGCTCATGTCAGGAAAGTGGCTGGATAATCTATATTTATAACGAGACAAGTTATATGTTCAAGTCCGTGTTTCGTGCCTACTTAACAATCTTGTGTGGCTGACCCTGGAAATTGTGTCAATAATGTTAGTGTGTTTGGTGTTTGTTTTATATTGTGTTTGAATGTCTGGTGTGATGAAAATATTGTTGTGTTACTTTTTGAGTTAATAAATGTAGCTGGGTTTGGATGTGTTTTTTACCATTTCGAGTCCTATTTGTGCTATTGCCAATCCAAACTATTGGAAAAAAAATGTGGATGTATTTTGGCGCGGGTTTCAATCTCTGTATGTATGGACTATGGAGTTGAGATGGTGTAGGTTTTGAATAATTGTAACTTTGCTGTGAATTTACAGATCTTAGTGAGATTTTATAGAGTTTTCTTGTGTTCTCTTTACTTTTCAAGTCTTTGTGTGCATTAATTTCTAACATATTTGACCTAACATATTTTTTGTATCGATCATATAAAAAGATACTAAACTCGATACTCATTACTCATCCATGTTTGCCAAAAAAATTCTAAACAAAGCCTCACCAAATTCCATAATTGGTATGTAGGATTCATCTAAACTATTGGTGTATTTTGACCACATACCACAATCAATGGACCAATTTTCCAAAAAGGTAAGTTCAATTTTAACCCAGAAATCAGAATGCTCTGTCGTTACTTCAATAGTAGAATTCTGAAATCTTGGATCAAAGCTGAATCATGCGATCGATAAAATTGCTCATTCCATAAAAGGTTGTCTTAGCATATGCATATTCATTAAATAGACAAAATAAAGGAAAGAGGCCTAAATATAATTCTCAAAAAAAGAAAACATCCAAAAAAAAATTAAAAATTTTGAATTTTCTTTAGTTAGATAACATTAGTATCAAGTTTCTTAGCATCTGATGAATGAGTGATCTTTAGTAGCTCCATTTTCACATCATCAAACATCTTCGGGCAAAATGGAATCTCATCATACGATGGAATCTCGACTAGCAAAGATACTGCATCTGTATTCGATCTCTGTTAGTATCCCACCATTGCTTAGCATTCACCTCTCCAAATCTCTCACGGCTGCAAAAACATATCAAACAAAGTTAAAAAAAAAAAAAAAACACTAATTTATGTGTCAACGGTTATTAAGTTTTACGTTCGTAGATTACTATGTTACCTGAATCTAACACGTCGAAGCTCTCTGGTCCCATCAGCAAGTTGTCTGATGGTAATAAAAACGCCAGGCTCGTCTTCTTCGATCCACTCCGAATCAACCTCACTTGCGTTGCTTATAGAAACCGAAGCCTCGTCTCTAGAAGAAGTTGTTGTTCTAGAAGCTTCCATAGACGACATCTCACCACGGGGCCCACCGCCGCCGGTGGGGTAGGCGCTGGACCCCACGTTGTAATGTTGGTTGCCACCTGGAAGATTGTACCTCGGTGTCCACTCTTTGTTCATCGAGGGAGTCATTCTCGGGCTCTCTCTTGCGGACCCCAGCCTAGAGTATACCGAGTCTCTCTGCAATAATCGATGGTTCATATATATATATATATATATAATATCATGAGTAAATGATAAATCAAACGTGCATGCATGTCGAATCTATATATGATAACGTCGAAAAAAGTGAAATGATGGCGTATATATTCGTATTTGATCTATATAGAAAGTATCGTAACTAAAACGATGATATGTATAGAATTTTATGAGCGCGTTAATGTAACTTACTCCATCCTCGGATCTTCCCGGGGTGTTGAAAGCTTGCTGATTGAATTTCTGAACATTGTAAAGCTCCATGATCCTATCGTAATTTTCGCCCCACCATCTCTGCGCTTGCCATTTGTTAAACATCTCACGGCTTCAAATTACACGTTAAAAACACGTTATTACAATCTTAAACTACTAACTATCAACTTCAACGTAAAAAAAAACTAAGAACCATTCAAACTGTAATAACAATTTACCTAAAACGGATTCGTTTAAGATCATTCCCACCCCCCGCGAGGGACACAAACGTAATTTGAACACCGGGCTCCACTTGAGCCATCCACTCCTTTGGTTCATTTTCTTCTTCTATCACAACTTCACCGGGGTGCGGCCCACGTGGGGTCCGCTCACCGGCGGCCCGATTGCCCGAGTTTGTAAAATCCCAAGCTGGTGTAGAGCTTGAGCTTCCAACTGGTTGTGCAAATGGATATGGTACACCCTCTGAGATTGCATCAAAGTCGGGATACGATCTTTGACCCTTTTTGAAGTTCGATTCCATCTGGCCAGATTTGCCCTTGTGCGATCCCGAGACCTTCAACGCCATATCCTTGATCTGCTCATGAAAAAATGTTTTATAATATGATGATAATGTGTTGGAAAAAACAAGAAATGGAGAAATGATTAATATGAATTGATTATAGCATTAGGAAGCAAATTGAGAATCAAAATCGTCGTAACTTTTGAAATCCGGGAAAAATGCAATAGCAAAAAACCATCTTAGTTAGAAACAATTGGATAGAAAATACTGAGTGTCATGAATGAAAAGAAGAGTGATATGTACTTTCAATTGTTCTTGATGACCAGAAAAGGAGAAACCAAGACATTGATGTCACAAATCTATGTTCCAGAAAAGTTTTGTCAAATTAAACATATGAAAACACATTTCATTAAGACATGAGAGGAAAAGTCTTAGCTAACATAATCTGTTATACTTGGCATTTTACAGCACACTCACATTGGTTGAATTGTATTATCACAGTCATATAGATAAAACAGTTTATAACACATTATGGTGAAATCCCTTCATGAAAAACACATAATTTTCCAATTTCATGCAATTTTTAGAAGCTCCCAAAAGTCGAAATCCCAGTTCAATCGTTATAGTCCATGTGGATGAGCCCACATGAATTATCGAGACTTGAAATCCCGAAACTCCCTAAAATCCGTTAGTACGAAAGCTAAGACTGTCATTGGTGGGATATAAGTGTAAAAAGTTGTTGTTTTAGCTCTGCAAAAACTGCTATAGTGTTTAGACTGAGTCCCATTCAAAATGCATTAAAAGCAAGGCTGCAATTGGGGCTCTAAAGCTCTTTCTTTCTGCTTAGCACAGTACAACAAAGAACAGTCTAAATAGCCTGCTTTGTGCAGTACAAAGCAGCTTATTAACATTTAATTAAGATCCAGTAAATTATTTCTTTTGATATTTTCCAGTTTGTAACACATTGGTGGACAGGAATTCAAATGTGGGCCATTTCAAAGCATGAGTCTTTTCCACACATGAGTAGTTGTCTTTTCTCTAGATCCCATAAAAATTTGACCCCTCAAAATCTTCACATTTCCTAAAGATTATGGTCTCATCTAAATGAACTTATGGTCCAAAATATAGAAACATCATAAGATGGGATTTTCTTTATTATAAGTCAATAAATGTCTGAAATTTCAATATAAAGTCCAAATATATATATATATATATATATATATATATATAATATGTTATGTTAGAATTAAGTGTAAATGTCCCCCCTAGACATGGATTGTTTTGTAATGATGAACAAGATCATATGGCAAACTGGAAAAGAAAAGGAAATTAAAGAAAAAGACCAAATGGGACCAACAATTTTGACACATGATCCAAGGTATGGAGTGACCATGTCCCCTTTCAATTTAAGTCATTGTCTTTGCTTCTACTCCCTATTTTTTGCCCCACCTCAAAAGCCTTTTGTCCCAACGAACTAAACTATTCGATATTCAATTCTGAATGGATCGTTCAGAGCTAATTTTGAGTTCAGATCGATAATATAACGAATCAATTTTTTGACAACTTTTTCTCGGTAAGTTTTGAAGTTTGAATTAACTCGACCCAGTTAGTAAAAAATATAAATCAAACTAGTGAAACTTGTCTCGTTTGTTTACACCCCGATTTTAGATAATATCGGTCGGGTTTGAGGGTAAATAGAATGCCATAGGATTATAATAAGATTGGTTATACTCAATTAATCACATAATAAATTTTTATGAGGTCATTTAATTGAGGAAATTTATTTGGCATGGTCATATCGTAAAGTGAAAAGACCATTTTGCCCTCAACCTCCAACCCTTGTCCCATTAAAGCAAAAGGCCAAAAACCCAGAACTAAACCCAAACAGTAAACACAAGAATTTTCACATACTAACCCAATGGGCCCCACGAAAGGTGACAGAGAGTGGGGCCCTCACCATTGGACGTGGGAAAAGCAACAGCGTTGTGAATTAGAGATACTTTGTTTGGGCTAAATAAAAAGAAAGAAAAACTGACACATTTTTAAAAAACAAAAAAAGCAAAGCCGAAAACACTAATAACACTGTGTATGCTACAACACTAGTACTCTACACTGTAATGCATGTACGTACACACATATATATATACACATATAGATACATATAGATATATATATATAACCTATAGATACAGAATAGATATAGAACCTGGGTAGTGAGGCTTTTGACGGCGTCTTTGGTACTGGGAGTCCCACGCGGTGAATCATCTCCGCCATCTTCCCTTCTTTGCTTTGAGCACGTTATACACGTCAACATCTTCTTTCTTTTTTTGCTATTTCCACACCCTTTTTCTTTTTTCTTTTTTTTTTAATCTGCAAATGGGAAAAAAATATGAAATTTTGATTTATGAGGATTTGAATATCTTATGCAATAAATGCATATCATTAATAAAAGATTTTTATTGATAAAAAGAGAGTAAAGGGTGCTTATTTGATTTTGGAAAAATTGCAGCATTGCAATGGTGTCATAGGTTATGGCCCATTGTACTTTTTAGTGGATTTTATTAATTTGATATAAATAATAAAATCAGGCAAAATCCCTCTAATTTTTAACGAATTACACCAAAATTAGGAAAAAAAATTAATAAAAATAATGTGAATAAAGAAGAAAAAGGAGGAGGAAAATAGGGACTCGGGATAATAAAAGAAAGAATAATAGTTGGGTGGGTGTATATGTTTAAGTATAAAGAGGGCCAATAATTGAATGAAAAATCCCAATGTGGGCTTTTTATGTACCCCGTTTAATGTACATATCGAATAAATAAATTACAATTTTTGCCTAATTTTCTGACAATTTTATTTAAATTATAACAAACACAAAACCCAACTCAGCATAATCATTTCTTCTCTTTTTCCTGAATAATTCCAAAGCAAAATCATTTATAATTTATATAATAAAAATATATATTTTTTAAATAAAAAATTAAATCCGTACTGTTCATAACAACTGATAGTGACTTACCTAAGCCACCCTACCCTTCTTCAGTTTCTCTCTCTAACTTCTTCACAATCACAACCTTAAAATACACACAAAAAATAATAATTAATGATGTCAGAACTTAATTAAAATCGTGAAAAAAAATTAGGCTGTGTTTGGATTGAAGATTTTAAATCCATCACCAAATGCATCTAGCTTGCTTTATGATTTTCAAAATTGTCAAAGAATTTCAAATTCTTGACAATTATTTTTAGCTATTTTCTCTTTCAAATGACTGTGAAATCATTTGAAATTCTTGATCTAAATTCATGGCTCAAATCAATAATCTTGAATCCAAACACAACAAACTTATGGGTTAATGGAGAAAAAGTAAAAAAGACAAATGAAATATTTCATACACATTAATAAAGTGTAAAGATGCTCTGTTTTTGAACTTACCTCAAGGATGAATTTCTGCGATTTTTTTGGTTGAAAATGGAAAAGAACAGAAAAATCCCACTTCAAAATAGCCCACAAAAATGACCAAAATTAGATCTTTCAATGGGCTATGAAAAGATTCTCCTCTTGCATGCAGATTTATGCTACTCAAAACGGTGGCGTTTTGGAGCTCTTCTTTTCTTCAGAAACGGAATTTTTTTTTGATTCTTATCTGCAGGTTTCACGTTTATATATATATATATATATATATATATATTAGTTTTCTTGGTGTGTATAAATAGAAACAAAAGTGAGGAATATATAGAGACAAAGAAAGAGAACAAGTCTGAATAGGTTGTGTGTGTATATATAGATGGACGTGACGCCGTCATCTCCCGTCGTTATCTTAACGGCAATCATATAAAACTCCAAATTTATGCATCCATGGTTGTACATCTTGCATTTGAGTGTTGTACCGTACTGCAGGCATCTTAATTTTATATGGACATTCACAGTTAGGGGTCAATTTTTATTATAAAATTGGTAGTGAATGGGGTGGACATGTGGGTCCTATTTGTCTATGTGAGGTTGTATGACACGTGTCGTGATGTTATTGGATAGAAATTGACATGGTGGATCAGTGGAAATGATGGAATTTGAAATTATATTTGATTGTGAAAGAATATGAACAATCAAATTATTAAAAGCTTCTTCTTAGTATTTCTTATGTATAATCAAAGTTGATGTAAAGTAGCTTAGTTTTGTTATATTTGTTAATTGAGTGTACATTACTAAATAGTACAAAAATTAATCCAAATTTAAATTGCATGAACTATTTTAATTGAAAATTAATTTTTTCGAGATAATATCGCTAATATTTCATCAAATATCAAATTTTGCATATTATAAATAAATTATATAATAAAAAATAATCACCACCATTAAGTTAGACATAAAAGAAAGATCGAATGATAAAAATGAGATGATTCAGAAGATAGCGTACTAGTTTCCGAGAACAGAGGAGGCGTGGTGATGAGAGAATCCTGAGCTCGGAAGAGAAAAATATGGGAGAGAGTTGAAAAGTTATATCAATTATCAAGAAGTAGTTATTACAAACGAATACTTAAAAATCTGATACAAAACGACATTTGTGAACTTTTTCCAGTCCACATGGTCCAACCCATTATGTGTCTGTATTGTAGTCTACGGATCCAATTTCGAGACTTTTAAATGATGATTCGACTTTTAATTCTGATATTACAAAAGAATATTTGATAATCCGACATAAAGAATATTTGATAATCCGACATAAAAGGACATCTGCAAACTTTTTCGCGCCCAGGTCCAACCTATATATGTTGTTTGTAATTGTCGTCAAGCGATTGAATTTCAAGACTTTTAAAGATGAATCGACTTAATTATGACTATAAATGAATATTTGATATCCGACAAAAGGACATTGGTGAACTTTTTCTCGCCCACATGGTCCAGCGCGCATATATGTCTCTTATTGTCGTCAAGTGATCGAATTTCGAGATTTTTAAAGGATGACCTGACCTGATTCTGTTATTACAAGCGAGTATTTGACAATCAAACATAAAATGACATTTGTCAACTTTTTCCGGCCCACATGTTCCAACCCACATATGTCTATCGTTGTTATTGTCGTCAAATCGAATTTCGAGATTTTTAAAGGATGACTTGATTTAATTTTGTTTACTTTTTATGTGATGTGCAGTTTATTAAAAACGATGTTTATCTAATGCAGATACTGTAAAAATAATGACTACGTGATTCTCTCGTCATAAAGAAATCGACAATATATACTATATGCTTATAATAAACATTATCTATGAATCATTTTTAATATATTACAACACATGTTACTTTAATTTACACGTTATAACAATTGCTTACATATTTCCTAATGTGGACTCTCCTTTCTTATTGATGATCTAAAAATTACTCAAAGTAGTATTTCAAAATCTTATTTCAATAACTTAAATGACTATAAATATAACTAAAGAAAAGGTGTACTACTGATCAAAAATAAAAAGGATAAATCTGTCCCAAAACTGTGCTAAATTAATTACTACATACAAAAAAAATATTGAATACTCAAATAAAAAATATTGCAAATCAATCTTTTTATTTATTTATTATTATTTCACTATTTAGACAAAAGGTATAGTTACTATATCAAAAGAAATAGTGGGTTCTATTGAATATATGTTGATGATCTAAAGTACAATCTTTTATAAAATACTTATTACATATCAAATGGACGCAAATAGTAAAATTACAAAGCATTATCAAAAAACATATATATATATATATATATATAATATATATATATATATATATATATATAAGAATCGGTTGACATTAGCGAGAGATGTAGCAAATTGCAACCAACGATTTGATCGACCACTCTCTCTAGGCTTTATTTAGATAATAAGCCTATAAATTTAAAGTACACATAATAAAATAATTAGCAATTATAATATATTTAAATATTGTGTGAAAAGTATAATTATATTAAAGATTTCAAAATAGAAGTAGAAACCCCTCGATTCTTACGTGTGTTTTGTCTTACCTCGCCACTAAGTAATGCCTATTTCACATCACAACAGAATCAGAATCATCCAAATATATATATAGTTTATATTTTATTACAAATATTATATTATAATATATATATATATATAGAGTACGTGCAGAAATACGTACTTTTGTTTCTTTTAACTGACTACCGGCTGTGACAGTTCACTGAGTATGAATCCTTGGGCAGCGATCCTCCTCTTTTCACCCCCAGGTGTTACCTGCTATTGTCGGTTGTCAGTTCTCATTTGAATTGTTTTTTCGCCTGTTTTTGTTTCTTCTTTGGCAAATGAGACAATGGACAAAAAATGCAAAGTACATTATATATATTAGAATTTTGGGTTTTTAATTTTTGTTAAAATATTTTATTAGTCCATTATTTTCATAAACATTCTAATTGTAAGTTTATTTGAGTAATAAAACAAATTAATCACATTTCTAGTGTATCAAATTTATATATGTTTGTAATGAGTGACAATTTTCTTAAGAGTTAGCGCGAATGCTATTACAATATGTCTCAATATTTTAACCCAATATCACTCAATTAAATTTTTTTTTTTGAAAATCTCTCTTTTTTTAATTTGATTTCTCATTTTTAGTATGTTGTAATAAAATTTGAAAGGTTAAATGTTTTGCTAAGTAATGGGAACATGATAGTTATACAGAGGTGTGGGCAAGAGCAATATGCTTTTAGTAGCTTTAACCACAGTTTTGGTCTCTCCTTTTAGCTTTATTCTTGTGCTAACCCCTCTTTAAGCAAAGAAATATGCTTCGAATAATAGAGACAATACATAAAAAACTAAAATCCCGATTCGATTATTTTATTTTATTTCCGAGTAGTTTTTCAATTGAATGAATAAGCATCGATCACATGGCGGGACGTGAGAGCTTAAGCTTTTTTTATAGTTGAGAATTTTTTTATCAGGCTGATCATCACGTATATAATATTCGATATATTGCCTCCAATAAAATAAATAGCAAAAATTGAAATACAAAATAGGCAACAAATTTTCATAGGAGATAATTAATTTTCATACAAGAAAAAAATTGTAAATAATGATCTTGAACAAAAGAAAAACAACAAAATCAAAGATTTAATCTTTTCTCAGGCAAAAAAAGCATAGTCAAGGTCTAAAGACACACCCCCCTTCTCTATTCATTCATTTAAGCTTTGTTTTCATCTTTGCAGCTGTTTGGAAGCAAAATTTAAGTTCAAAATCAAACTTTCAAATAACTGAATTAATGATTTAACTTTTGTATTATTATAGTCCCTTTTTTCTTTATCTGATTCTAATGCAGATTTGCCAAACGGGCGTGCCTAATAATGAGTGAAATATGAATATAGAGAATAGCTGTTTATATTATTAATCGTACTATTAGGTATGTGCATATGGGGCCATTATGTTGTCTTGACCAGTGACATCCTTTAACTCAAAGTTGAATGTTGGCCATGCACGTTTTTATTCAATTAACAAATCACAATATATATAAATATATAATATATATATGGATAATGTACATTAGTTGTTATATAAATATGAATTATATTCTAATTTTTGAAAGTGAATTAAATCACTATTTATAGAATTTAATAAACTATAAAATGATGGTTTGTTTGAATCCTTTAGCATTAATTATCTCACAACAATATCTTCTAAATTACAAGTCAAGAATTTAGTAATTAATTCACTAAATGGACGATCAAGATATGTTCACTCGATTCTTTAGGCTAAACCTAATTTACATTACTAACAAAGTACATGGATACATGATTTGAGATCTAAAACCCTTTATTATTATTTTTATTTAACATGTCGATTAGTCAAATAAATTGGAATCATCGTAAGTGTGTATGGATTTATCTTATGATGTATTACTATTTTTGGAGTGTAAATCTATGACCTTTGACCAATCCAGATGAAGGAATACATTGGATTTCAAACTCTTAACTACTCGAAACGTTAAATTTATTAGGTTCGTTATGATGATTCCAAACAAGAAACCCGTTATAAACAAATAAGTATTCATTACATATATACAGTGATTTAAATTCATACTAACGTGAAACTCGATAGTGCCACATATTACGGCCTTAATAATCACACGTGACTGTAACAAATAGTACAACTCGTAGGTTATGTGGCGCGTGCGGACCTAAATAGACATGTCCCAAATAAAACAAGTCGATGTTATTAATATTTGGTAAAAACAAGTCAATGTCATATTCGGTAAATATGCAATAAATGTTATTACTATTTGAAAAAATTATACATATAATAACATTTAATTGTAGAGAGAATTCAAAATCCAATAACAAGTACACATAGCAATTTTGAACCTTGAGACATCCCTTATGTAAAGTTTTTTTCCAAATAAAAGAAAGACCCACACAATCTACACTATAAATTAAGGGGCATAAAGGTTAGAGAACCGTAAAAAGCAAAATATTCAAGATTAGACTTTCTTTTAACGTTTGGAATGTTCGTTTGTTCTTAGGAAATAGCTTATAACATGAAGAAAAAAATAAAGTTGATTACAAAAGACATTTGTCGATCATCAATCTGTAAAGTTACCTATTAGATCTCTCAATCCCCAAGTCTTTCTCTATTCCCAATGTTTTATTGCTTTGATTATTTGCTTTCCTTTTATGTGTAAGTTCAAACCTCTTCTGCTAAGTATTGTTAAAACAAGATATTATTGGTTAATGAGGAGAGAGAGAGAGAGACCATAAAAAAAAGATGTTACTATTACTTTGTTTGTCATTAATTTCGAGTTTGAAATGTGTTTTTTTGGTCCTCGAGCTTTTTCATCGAATTGCAAATAATTGCATCACTCCCTCTTTTGCAATATTTTTAAAGATGTATAAAATCTGAACTTTTTTTTAACTTAAATTATAATTACATTTGGGATATGGTAGGATTTATATTACTAATTATACGAAATATATGAAATATAATAAAACATAATCTAAATAATTTACTAGTACGTGACAGTTCTCAAAGTAGCATGATATATATATATATATATATATATCTGTAATATATAATTTTGGATAATTCTTTTAGGATTGGGGTACACAAGCTTTAGGCTTTTAACAAGAAGTCGTTTATGATTTCTAATGGCAGACCTTTTGTGTCCAAATATTACTACCAACATACCACAATTCACAATAGTCTAAATTGATTTCGAGTCTGAATTCTTTATGGGCTTATTTATTTTGAGAAGCCCAGATTCACAAAGATGGATGCAACTGAGTATAAGGAAATAATGAATGACAAGATGGTCCAGATCAGATGTAATTACTGGACCATCCGTTTTTTGAATTAGATAACATAGGATAAAGGCACATCAAAGCCCAATACGTAGCTTGTTTCGTAATGTCCCAAGCCCAAATTAATGCCTAGTATTTAGATCTTTAACAGATCAGTTTTCTAGGGGCCGAAAGATCAAAGGGTTCATTCGCATACAAAAACTACCAACATCCTGTTCAGTAGGACATATACTTCATTTCTATCAAGAAAGCATAAAATCAACATAATTTTTTTTGAAAAACTTCTAAACAAACGAGAAAAAACGACACACAGAACAAAGCAAGTATAAGCATTGTATCCTACTTGTTTTTTGATCCAGACCAGATTGACTGCCAGAAAACAGGCCAATTCTTCTTAGCCTCATTCCAACCCAAGAGTGACCCTTCTCTCATTGGATCCCAACTAGTGGACACAATTCCATAACTAATCCCCAAAAGGGCTGTCCCAAAGAAGATGAACGACACAATGAAGGGTATCCAAGTGGGAACATCAATTTTCAATCCAACTTTGAGATAGTAAAAGAAAGGGAAGAATAATAGCCCTATGAAAAGTGGGATACCCACAGATAATCCCATTCTACTAATCATCCTGTTGGTTACTATCTCTGGGATAACATCTTCTTCTCTCCCATCTTCATCTTCATCTTCATCACTACTGTAATTCTTCCTAGATTTCTTGGGTTTTTTTGTTTTCTTGGAGGTGGGTCCAAAACCTTTAGGGGAATTTAGAGTGGATGAAACTGGATTAAGATGGATTAAATGGATTTTGGATGGTTTTGGAGAAAGGATTGGGAAATGGGTGCTGTGTTTGGTTGAGGTTAGTGAAGGTGGGAATGGTAGAAGAGGTGCTCTTGCATATGTATAGATTCCCATGATTTTGGCCTCAATGTGTTGTTTCCTCTTAGCATCCTCTGAAATTTTTGGAGAGGCTTATCTAGTTTGTAGTAGTGTCTATTTACCATAGTACCCCTTAAGAATTTTATACAAGCCTAAAAATAAAAATCTCTATGTCTTCCAGTAAAACCACTAAAATATAGTATAATGTTTTAAATTGGAAACATAAGTCAACTTTATTGGTACTACTGGTATTTTATAGCTGAAAATTAGTAAATGTTTTACCCCCATTTAATTCCAGAATTCAGAATCACGTATAGAAAGATAATGCATAGGCCAAATAGTTACAATCAGATATAAAATCAAGCTGGAAACTAATGCACAGAAGCAATTTATGACTAATAGATGAATGACTATGTATTATTTTCTACTTTATATACTAGTCCATTCACCATTGCACATATAAGAAAGCAGGTTATTATTTACCATCACAAACGCAATCTTAAGAGTCGAGATTCATACAAGCACGAATGTCGTATAAGTCGTTGCAACAGATTCTTGATCGCTCCTGTATGCACTTTCCAGCAAACCTGCACACTTAAATCCTGTCAAAAGAAATGATACCAAGATATAAAAACAGTTGATCAAATCCAGTTATGGCAGGTAAGGCTTAGTTAATTGCGAATTGGACATCTTCAATTAATACGAGAAAACTTTTACAAGCACAAGTTTTATTATCGAGTGTTTGCTTCACTAGATTTCACCCATACCACCATGAATTCCGGTTTCTTTCAAGCTCATGAATTGAAAACTCAGGTATTCAAATAATCAAGGATTTTGAGCACAACCACATTATTTACCAATCATCAGGAATTGATTAGAGAGCTTCAAAACACGTTTTACCTAAGCACTTCCAGCAAGTAAGTCAAGCTGTAGTTGACGAGATTCCATACCGGCTCCGGAGTGAAGCAATCCCTTTCTCTAAAGTTTGTGAAAGCTCAGGAATAGATGTTTTACAGACTGAAATTCTCAAGACAGACACAGAAAATAGAATTAATATCTCGAGGTATATATTTGTATGGCACTGCGAATAAGATGTCAATATTTCTTTTTGTATGTTTACTTACAGTTACGGGCTGGAACACGTAAGTGTCAATTTTATGCTAATCGTGCCTAAAACGGTGTTTCTATGATCTGACTTCTTCTGATAAAACATAAGATATGACTCGACGTGATTGCTTATAAAAGAACAGACTTACTACGAGATGCAGTGACCTGTGCTTCTGCTATAAACTCTGCATATGAAGCCTGAAACAAATCCTCCGATTAGAAGGACAGACATCAGACAAAATACGACCATAAGACATATGGTCGTAGTAGCAACATCGAGAGGAGTTTATGAGGAAAATAGACAAAATAAATTTTCTTAAAAATGGTACCCACTTTCATTGCTTCTCGGCCTTCATTAATTCTCTCAGACATCTTCTTATATTCCTTCTCTGCATCATCCATTAATTGCTGACATTGTTGACTCTGAATCTGTTAAAATGAGAAAGATGCACAAGATATAAGATATTAAATACGCTAACTGAACTTTCGCAAAAAACAGAAGCTAGGTTCTATACATAAATTTAGTAAAAGAATAATTAAACGCAGAGATATGGAGTAGATATATAAAAAAATGTATATATATTGTGAACCACAGATCTAAGTCTAAACCAACTACTTGTGATAACCTCTTTACCATATAACTACAACCTTTTGCTTTAACGTAGAACAATGAACTCAAGCTATTCCATCTAATACAAGGAGAGAGACCTTGAGGCAATTCCAGATACTATGAATACACATAATCATTTAGTAATTCCATATTAGAAAACACAGCACATTTAAAATTACGAAAATAGTACAGTTAAATATTGAATCAAAAATGCTGTTTGAAACTTGAGAAAAAACTACGCACCGCAAGTTAATGGACAAATAAATTAATTAAGAGGTACAATAAGCGAAGTGCTAGATAGGTACATAACGACATATATGTAAACAGTATGTATACGTCTAATGAAAGGTAAAGGGGAAAAACCTTGAGACAGTTCCAGAAATTATGATTAAACATAAATTATTTATTGATTCCACAATTGAAAATCATACCAAATATATAATTAAAAACAAAAAGAATGAAGAACTACTTAATATTCGAAAAGGAAAAACTAGAAAAAGAATAGACGAATTTAGATCAACGCGAATCTGATTGAAGCAATTCCAGAAATATGATTAAACGTAAATCATTTAGTCATTCCAAGTAACAAAATCAGAAACAAAAAAATAAAAACGAAATGCTTATCTGATAATAAAGCAAAAACTAGAAAAATAATAAACGAACGTAGAACAAAGCGAATCTCATTGAAGCAATTCCAGAAACTATGAATAAACATAAATCATTTACTACATCCACAGAGAAATCATACCACATATGATGTCAGAAACAAGGAGAACTAAGAACGACTTGTTAATCTAAAAACAGGACAAAAACTATTAAAAGTATAGACGAATTCAGATCTACGTTGAATCTAACTGTACGCAAAATGTCACAGATATAGAGTGTGAGGAAAACCTTGAAACGTTTCTGAAGGCGACAGTGAGACGCCTCAACATCCTTCAAAATCTCAGAATGTGATCTCTCCAGCTGACGTTTCACGGATTCCAGATTCGACGACGCCAGATCCTTGAGATCGGAAATCGTGTTGACGTTTCTCATCGATTGCGCTGGAGAAAATGCGGTAGGCTGCTTTAGTTTGGAAAGCGATGAACGTGCACCGCTGTTTTTGTTGATCTTCTTCTTTAGTGATGTTGCGATATCAGAGAATCCGTTAAAGTCGAAGTCGAATTGTACTGGGGGAGACTCTGCCGGCGATGGCGAGGGGCTAGTTGTCGGTGCTACGGTGGCGGACGGAGGCGGTGGAGGTGATGTAAGCAGCGTGGCTGCTGACGATTTCCTCGTTGATCTCTTCCTCATCTCTCTTTCTTATGGAGGGAAGGTGAAATGTGGGGAATTTATAGAGGCGCGAATTTTGAAACTGAAAAGAAGTTGTTGGGACGCAATAATATATAATATTTTTAGTTTTTATAATAATTATCCTTTTGGTTTAACAAAATTGATTGTTATGCAGGTCTAGCACAACATGATATGATTCGAATTTATTGAAATTTGATACCAAATTAACTTATTAAATAACTTTCGGTGATGTGATAAAATTGTGAAAATTATAATTGACAATCAATATAGGTTTTGTGACAAAATAAATGAACTATAAGTTGATTTAATACCATAAAAAAATAAACCAAATCATTGAATTGATGATTATCTTATAACAATAATATAACTTTAAAAAATAAATGTTCATAAAAAAGTGAACTTAGATAAGTCATTGATATGTTTCTCTTAAAATTGTTTTTTAGTCATTTTTGTTAAATGTTGTTATAACACTTAACTTTTGTAAAATAAGACAAAACATATCTTCTCTCATTTGATTAGTCATTCTTTATGAATAAGGTTGATAAAATGAATCAAACTATTTATATTATACTCAAAATTAATATTTAAAAATATGGTTAACGTCAATTTTTTTGATGTAACAAACAAGTTTGAACAATGTACAATATAATTTAAAGTTAGGCTCGAGATCAATTCAATTAGCTAAAAGAAGATATAATATGTGTAAATGCATTAAATTACTCATCTAATTCATATTTGACTCAATTAAAGTCAATTTAAACTTGGTTCAACCCAATTAATTTGCGATAATATATGCAATCATATGTATCAAAATATTTATTGGATACTACGAAATTAATAAAATTGTAGAAAATAAAAAAAATTTATAATAGAAAAATGTTTGTTGACACTTATATTATAACTTTTCAATATAAATGGAACTATACTCCACTAAATTATATCCCAAAGTATATTTATAAAAAGTAAATAATGATTTAATAAACCTAAAATAATCTGAGATAAGCGATTTTATCCAACACTATCACATCTAATACCATGATATGTCCAATAATATAATTATATCAACAATATACATAAACTTAGAATAATACTTTCAAGTTTCAATATCATTCGATATCATCGAATATCAACTAAAATCAAGTGTTTTTAAGGGCATTGCATGTGCAAAAATATGCCTGCATGAGCATCCCAGTTGGTCACAGAAGGGTGAAATTTGGACAATGACCAATGATCGAGTCCCACCAGCGACAGTGTGGGAGCAACCTCTCAAGTGAGGGGGGCTCATTGTGCGCAGTGGGCAATGGTCTAGCCCTTGTGATTGGCTTGAGGGGGGATCATTGAGCCCCTGTGATTGGCTGGGTTACCATGATTTATTCCTCCCATAGCTCTGTCGGGCCGGGACAGGGGGCCCTTGGGTTTGGGGACTCAACCTTTTGGACAATGTGCAAAAATATTAGATGGGGTCCACATTACCCACACTTATTATCGGAAAATTCTAACTTGGTCCGGGACTGTTGGTTCTGGACCCCTTAGAACCACAAGTTTTTAAATTTTGGGGGGTGGTTTTGCATTGGTGGGGTGGGAAAAACCACCCCTCACCCCCAAAATGTATGGTTGTCAGGGTCTGGGACCAACAATCCCGAACCAAGATAGAATCACGCCTTATTATCAGCTTATCAAATACATTTTTCAGTTCCGTGTCCAGTCAGAAATACCTTTTTGTGATGTGTTGTAAGGCCTTCTACATTTGGGCCAATTTCAGCCTCAAATTCAGGCTACTCCATTACTTATCCATTTCAAATCCAGGTTTTTCTTATTTTTATATGGTATTTTCACGAATTCAAAACAGCAAATATTGTCATTTTTCTTGCATGTATTGTATTTGCGAGTTTAGTTTTTGATTGAATTTCCACTTCTCGATTTGAATTTTGATTGTTTACAAAAAGGTGTTTTATGCTCGCTGTGTATATTCTGTATATATATATATATATGTTCATTACAAAACTTTGATTTGTGTATAACGAAGCGGCGATGGATTCAGTGTGAAAAGCATTTCGAAAATTCATCGGTGTCTGGAATTAAGTAACCATTTTCTAAGAATTATCACTCTTTCTGTTTTCGACATTAATGTACAGCTTTTGCTGCATGATGTACATCACTGATTTGTGCTGTCATCTACTTCTTCCGCTTGCTCTGATTGAATACGGACAATTTATCTGTTAAGATCATTAAAAACAGAACAATCAGGGTTAAAAATTTCATGTTTTCAATCAGCAAATAGAGTCAAAACAGTAAATTGTCGATACATTTGCTTTTGCTTTTTTCTTCCTTATTGTTGCATAGTTCGTTTCCATATAGTGCATAGTTTCACGATAGGTTATTTTCCTGGAGATCAAACTGTGACAACATTTTCCATAGTGCATTAGTAATCATAGCAATGCATGATCAGTGATCACAATTCTAAATTCTAGTTGCTGTTATAAACTGAAGCAAACTTGTCCATTATATATCAATTCCCCTGAATCATTATTTAACATATCTTCCCATTTTGTTGATAAACTCTCAGGTCTAAATGATCATAAAGAGTATTTTGAGGAGATACGAGGGTTGGAATCCAGTGCACCCAACATACGGGGCCTTTTGGGGCATCGGAGTGGGCATTGGCTGTGGTGTAGGCTGGGGTCCTGGCTTTGGCCCTGAGGTAATTGGCTATGTTGGGTCAGGCTGTGGTCTTGGATTTAGCATCGGCATCACTTTTCTTGGTCTCGGCATTGGTCTTCCAGCCAATGACCTCTTTACAGTCCCTCATAACGGTATATTATTCTCATCTTGAACTCGTTTTGTGATTTCTCAGCTTTATGTTTTACTATAAGCTGAACTGGGTATAAAATCTTTGTAAGGATTGTTTAAACTCCTACATGTATTGTAAGGTTTTAAGGTTGCAAGACGAGGTATTACTCAAGCTAGAGATCTACTTGGCAACAGAAGTCCTGTAGGAGATGGTGGGATGATAAATTTGCCTGAGGTGAAAAGTATGCTGGTTTCACCTGGTAAACAGATCGTCGATTGTTTACAACGAGTCAATGGGCGATTTTTTCCTTTCGATAAAGGTATGCCAAAATAATATACCCTTTTGAAGTATTCTTTTTTCTTCTCTTAGAGAAGTGAATTAACTGGTACTCTTTGTTGTCATAGTTATCGACATCTGATGACAATGTAGTTGTAGACTTGTAGCTTAGATAGTAATTTAACAATGTCAAAATTTGATTTGGAACTTAGAAGTAGAATAGAGTGCATTTGTCTGGAGATAGCATGTTTGGTGAACTGAGATATTGTATGATTGGTAAACTCTTAACATTATATACTTGGAAAATAATAAATATACTCATTTTTTTTTATTTAAACATTCTTACAATTTTACTCCTACAAATCTTATGATAGAACCCTTGACAGGGGTGTTGGTAGTTTTATTAAGTTGAAGAAAAGCAAATGGGCCAAAGACAGACAAATAGAATACACTTATTCAAGATGCTGAAATCTGAATCCAAGCAGGCATCTGTCTTGTAACAAACAAGTACACTTAAAAGAGGACGAAGAATACAAATGACACGACGATCAAACGTTAATTCAACAAACTGTTAACGTGTTACACGAACTTCATACAAACCACATCAAAGTACTTTTCATCTTCCTTCAATTATCTGCATGTCAAAAAAAAAAAATTCGAAATGTATCAGTCAGCATATGCTAAATATCGTCAATTTGGCAATTCTTAAGAAATTCCGTGATTCCAAAAACTCAAAACTCAAAGGGTGTGTTTGGATTGAAGGATTGAAATCTATGGGTTTGAAATTCGTCAACAAAGAAGTTCGTTTGGATGTATCCAAGTTATAATGAATTTCAAATAACACGACATTCACTTTGAGCTATTTTTTCCATAACTACAGTGGATTTCAAATACTTCCTCAAAATCCTCTCCTTAAATTCAAATCACTCAATCCAAACACACCCAAAACGATTTCGCGGGCTCCACTACTATCCCAGAGAACAAAAGCTCGGAATATCCTACAAAATAATCTCACGATCGAGTATATACATTAATCAACAAAAAACCCTTTTAACTCACCGTTTGGGGAGTAGGCGTTTCTCGAGGAAAAATCAGACGAGTCTCTTGGGATCGAGATTGACAGCTGGGTCGAGGAGAAAACGTTCTTGTTGGGCTCGTCATCATCGTCCAGAGTGGGCCATGATTCTTTAGTTGTGGGCCACTCGCTAAAGAACGGGTGGACAGGGTGCTGCTCCTGTTTAACTGAACCAATCTCACTACCCAAAAAGCAGTGCTGTTTTGATATGGTAGCAAAAGCATGAGTCATATTTTGTTGAGGCCCGAGTAACTGGGGCTCGGGTTTCTGTTTTAACAACGAGCTCAAAGAGACTTGAGATGGCATGAGTTGCCACGTGGCGGTTCCTGAAGTAGAGCCTAAACCCAGATTTTCGGAAGGCTCGGGTGAAAAGACATGACTATCAGTCGGTCCATGAATGTACCTGAAATTTCAAGTTAATTATCAGGACAAACTAGTGTCAATTCACAGATTAATTATCGTTAAACGGGATTGGTGAAGTGAGTTCTAGTTCAGGAGTGTGATTAACCAAAGATTAGAAAAATATTACGATATTATGTATCTAACAAGAAGATACCCTCAACATTATAAATGTTGACATTGTTCAAAAAGAACCACACAAATAGTATGATGAATAATCTTATTCATTCTCCACCAAATACATCTAGATTTTCATCCAAGATCAACATTTTTGGTTCATTCTAAGACCCCACTAAGAGCTTAAGACATGTTTTTTATAAGATAGTCGACTTTTCTTATATTCTCCCAAAAAAAGCAACGGTTTGTTCTACATAAATAAACTTTATTTTGCATTGAAACTGTGTACAAGTTGGATAATAAGTACCTGAACTCCTTGTTATCAATCCCATAAGATATAGGTTCCATTTGCAGCTTAGTCAAATTGCTCCCAAACGACGATCCTTCTGAGCTAACAGCAGAATACAACGGCACGTTCTGGTAGGCCCCACTGCCACTTCCAGTGTTACTACCGCACGCGGTTGAGATGTGAGACATCGCAGTGGATACAACAGGCTGCGAATTAGGTTGATGAGATTCCACAGGCTTTCTTGAACGGTTGCGACCTCGGTGCATGTGCCGCTCGCAATATTTGGAGTCTGGATGTGCGTCTTTCGAGCACCTCCACTTTTTCCCGTCTGTCCTTCGACATCTCCCGGGCTCGGGATCGAATTTCTTCCCGTAGTAGGAGCAATAGCCCACTGCATGACGAAAACCGAAATTCAAGTTGATAATGATAGATACAATATACATATATATATATATATATTACAAGGCAATGTTCTAAAACATGGGCTGATGATTGAAGTGGAAAACTCACGGTGGGTCGTTGGTTTGATCACTTGAACTGGATTGAAAACCGTTTGAATAGGACTACAACATGAACGTATTTGTTTTGAAACACTAAACATTTGGTTTGCTACTAGAGGGTGTTTGGTTAGGCTTATGCTAAAGATGTGATAAGCTATTACCTTATGATGTTTTTGGAGCTTATAAGTTCTCTATCTTATAAGCTTTTAAAAAGTAAGTAAGGATTAGTCCAATTTTCTTAGGAGCTTAGAAGCTCTTGACAACCTTGTTTGAGGGCTTGTAAGTTGTTTTATAAAAAAAATTATCAAGCACTTTGTAAGAGCTTATAAGCTGACAAGGTAAAACTCTATCAAGTTGACAAGCCTTCAAGCTTTCAAATTAGACGGTCATTGACCGACTCAAGTCTATACAGATTTTCACTGACAAATTATTTCCACCAACTTTATCCATTAATCAGCATCTAATTGGGCAATTCACATACTTATATGCGTAAAATCGTGCAAGTATATATATATACATACAATGATAAAACAGCAAAACAGTGAGATGATTACATGAAGGGTGGTGGAAGAAACGAGCTGATATGGCGTCAAAGCTACGACGAATGGGCATAACGAGGTCTGGTGGGACCGGCAAACCAGCCACCAGGTATTTGTATATCATGGCTTGGTGTTCAAGCTCCTGCCATTGCACTGCTGTAAATGGTGTCTTATAACCACCATAGCCCATCTCCCCTCCTCCCCCTATACCCACCCCCACTGCCAACGAGGTCCCACTCATTGTCTCCTTCTCTTAACTCTGCTTTTTGTTTTATTTTATTATACCCCTCTTTGAATCAAAACCCAAAATCAATCTCCTTCAAGTCCACAAGAAATCTGCATCCATAGTTAACATCATAAGAGTCTGCAAGCATTTAACTGAAAAAGAAACTTACATACACATGCAAATCTGTATTTGTTCTTTTTTAGTCCTTTGTTTGGGAAGTGGGTTTCAAGATGCAAGTGAGAAAAGCAGCTCAAATACAAGTTAAAAAGTAAATGAAAAAAAGAAAACAACTGCAGGCAGAGACATGTACATTAAGTGCTTGATAAAAAGCTGCAGTCAGAAAAAATTCAAGAAACAGAGGGTAAAAAAACACAAACACAAAGACACACCTGCAGTGTGTGTTGAAGAGAAGGACAGAGTGTAGTATTCACCTAAAAGGGGGACAGATCTAGGGTTTGCCCAAACATGGGAGTTATATTGTATCTCAAACAACAAGATAAGGCAAGATTTTTTTAGAAAAAAGATTGGATTTTTATTCCAAGTACAGTGAACCCAGAGTGAGATAGATATGTGAGAATAAGTAGAAGTGAGTAATGGTGATTATTTGTGGGTTTGAAGGAAGATTAAGGAGGGTTGTGTGGAGGGGGCATGGGGTGGCGGTGGGAGGCAAAATGGGATTGGTGGGGATGGGGGTAAAATTATGGGTATTGTGGGTGTGGTTGTGGTGGTGGTCCAATGATGTGATAGAATGATATGATCACAAGTTTGCAAACTTTGTCCTTAAGTTTTTAACATCCTTAGTGGGGAGCAAAGGCTAAAATATCCCACCAAAATGCTTTGTTTCAACAACCAACGGATCAAAATTTAACTTGTTCAAAACAAAGATTGTCCCTTTTTTTTTTTTTTTTTTGAGTTATGTTTCATTTTTATTAACACATTCATTTAACATTTATATCATTTATTTTTTATTTAGAACAAATTTGTAGCTGAATCTCGCTTACACTAGATAAATATAAGAAATTTTTTTCAAGTATAGTTGTATATACATATGTTCAAACGTCAGAAACATAGTTACAATGTCCATATTATGAGTTATGACGATAGGGATTGTTGGAATTGAAGAAATTTCATGTTACACCGGGTTCAACTGAACGAACATAAAGAAAGAAAGATAGATACTAGACTTGTAGGATTCATTTCTTTAAAAGAAAATTGACTTTAATATCTGGGAATTTACATCAGAGTTTACAAATAAGTCCCTCAAGAGTTGGTCAACTACAAATTGACCCCAAAAATGGGTCGATTGGTCCAATTTCTTCGACAAAGTTGCTCCACAAAATGAAACATAATAATTAACAAAAGAACATAAAATAACTTATGGTCTTATTTCAAGAGTTGAATTGTAAGTGGCATACAGCAACAAATGGATAATTTTGTTTCTTTTGGTTATTACATAATGGATCTTGAGTACAACAAAATGAATACAACCAACCAGATACGGCCTACAGGCTACAGCTAGGCCCTTAAAACTGGGCCCAACATGTTCTGGAAAATTGGGCTTCTAATGTAAGGCTCTAACGGCCCATTTCAACCCACATCTGGATTTTCTTTTTTACTTTCTAAATTACTCTTTGCCTTTTAAATTTTGAACTATTATAACAAAAGAAAAAGAATATGAAAAAAAAAAGAATATAAAAATTATCATTACATAAGAAAAAAAGAATATAAAAATTATTTAAAAATATATTTGTAAGAATGAAGACGTAATACTGAGGTGGGCAGATGTCATGGAACCACGTCAACATCATTTGAAGGATAAAGGAGAATTTTAAAATAAGAAATTCAATCACAACATAACAATTAAGGCCCCAATTGGATAGCCACCTCTACTCCCAAAAAAATATTTCAGAGTAAAAAAACTATGAAAATTCAATTGTTTGGTATGTTACGAAAAAATTTTTAAAAAAAATCTCACAAAATTTTAGATAATTTGAAGAAATTTTTGCAAGAAAAGAGAAAAATTTACTCTTACTATTTATGATTTGACAGTTCACACAATCGATTTATAAGGTTTTTTCCGGCTATTTTTCAGATCAAAAAATCAAATTAATTACATATTCTAATGTAAAATAATGCAACGTTTAAAATAAGATCCATTGTGGCTATTTTTTGCATCTAAATCGATGATTTTGACTAAAATGATTTATTATATACAACAATTTTTTCACAACAAAAAACATATCACATCAACCATAATCATTACATATTTTTCTCTTAAAAAATTCTCCAAATACAAATCTCACATCATATTTCTTACTTCTAAAAATATTTTTTTTCTTACTTTTATCATGAATTTTTTTTTTCGTAGATGAACGTGCCATCCAATTGGCCCCTTAACATATTATTATTTGATTACTCCACTTCCCATCCCAGGTGGGGTGCCAGCCAGTGCCCCATGATTTTTTTAATAATTTTTGAGAACTTAATTTTCAAAAATATTTATTACAAATTATTACCAAAAAAATAATATTATATGTATAATTTTTGTAAACTCATTATATTTTCTAATATAATTTAGATTGAATAATTTATATAAATTGAATTATCGAAGATTCCATCATGGACATGAAGCCAACCTGGCTGCATCAGTGCTCCCCAGCTTTTTGCGACACTTCCCACTAAATAAATAAATAAATAATATATTTATTGGCCAAATGTTTATACCCCCTTAATTATATATTCCTTTCATCTCCTTTGATAATTAATTCCACCCCTTTCTCATCATTTCTCTCTCTCAATTAATCTATCAGCCATGAGTCTCTTTGGCCTGGGCAGGTAATTTTGCTTCAATTTACTTTCTATTTCATTCCTGTTTCTTTGTCGTATGATTATGATTGCTTTATCAGATCTGTTGTTGTATTGATTTTCTTCTTTTTTCTTGTTTTTTTGTGTGTTAATTTTGTCGTATGTTGATCGTTTTTTTGATTGTTGTTGATCTGGATTTTATCGCTATATTTGTGCTTTTGAATGCGATTTAATTGAAATATCAAGAGGAATATGAATTTGACTGCATAATGAAGGGAATCTGATGGACGGTTGAAAGTTGTATTGATTTTTCATTTGGTTGAAGCTAATATATGCTTGCTTTAGTCTGAGCTGCTTGTCTCTAATGTAGATCAATACATCACAGATCAAATTGAAAATTTGCGGATTGAGTGATATGCAATGAGGAATCTTATGTTTTTTATTAGTTATTGCTGCTGGATTAGCTATTACAGATTTACAGCACCTTCTAGCATGAAAGTGTTTTGAATTGTGGAATTCGATTTTTAATTTTGCTAAATAAGATTGTGAATTTTGCGCTGGAACTGCTATTCTCTATATTCTGTTAACAATCAACTTAAACTTTTCTAGTTGAGATGTCTCCAATTTCCATTTTTCTAGTTTAAACAATCTCAGCGGGATTTGTGGAGTTCATTTGATTATATATATAATGATTGATTTGTTCAAACAGGAATCAAAGAACATTCCGCCCTAAGAAAAGTGCTCCATCAGGCAGTAAGGTGGATTTCTTTGTTAAGCTAAATACATGTAGTTCCCTCATATTTTTTTTTCATTTTATGTTTACATTTACTGATTTATAGAACTTCACCTGGATAAATCACACTGGCATATTTAAATTACTGTAGACACCATGTTGTGCTGTCATTAAATCTTTTATATATATATATATTTTTAATTCTGTAGGGAGCGCAGCTGAGAAAGCATATCGATGCTACTTTAGGTAGTGGGAACTTGAGAGAAGCTGTAAGGCTACCTCCTGGAGAGGATATAAATGAGTGGCTTGCAGTCAACAGTAACCTCTCTCTCTTTTTCTATCTTTGAGCAAGCACATCAAAACTGATTTCTATCTCGCCGTCTCTTTTTCTTTTGAGCCTAATGTTATGATTTTGACATTAGTTAGTAGGTTATATATTTGCAAATATTATATGATATCAGGCCATGATTAGCCCCTTATTAGATTTATAGTCCTAAATAACATATAGTAACAAAAAAGCACTTGGCTCAACATAAAAATACGGAACATAAGCGGATTTATCATAACTGTATTAGTGTTTTGTCACATTTCTTTGTGCATATGCTACTCTAAGCTTCTCCCTAAGGATCAAAATTGAAAATATTGCTTGATTTTGAATTTCCAGCTGTCGATTTCTTCAACCAGGTGAATCTTCTTTATGGCACCCTCACAGAGTTCTGTACACCAGAGAATTGCCCCACAATGACTGCCGGCCCTAAGTATGTACGAGTTATGATTTTTTTCATTTATGGTTTTAAAATTACAGAGTATAGATGCTTATGTACAACAAAATTATTGTTTTCTTGTTCTCATGACATCTGTTTAATTTGATCTATTTGCTAATTGCTCGGCTTCCTAGAATTTTTTTTGCAGCATAAATCTTATATTCCAGTTTATTTAATCCATGCTGGAAGTGAGTTAAACTTTGATAACTACTAATATAAACACTCTTAGGAGAAGCCTAGTATTTTTTCCATCTTCGTCGATATCCTAAACATTATAAATATTATAAGAATGCTCCTGATCTGAAGATAAATATTTTGTAGGTATGAATACAGATGGGCAGATGGCGTAACAATTAAGAAACCTATTGAAGTTTCAGCTCCTAAATATGTTGAATATTTGATGGATTGGATTGAAACCCAGTTGGATGATGAGTCTATATTTCCTCAAAAGCTTGGTAATGATGCTATCTTATTTCAGTTGTCCATGGGAAAACCCATGTACAACAACCATGCTATACTTTTGTGAAAAATAGAACTTTTTATGTTGATAATATTTCTCTTTATTTATTTACAATTTCTCTGATTTTGCTATATATATTCTGGTACATAACACTGACAACATAATTTTTTTTCAGGCGCACCGTTTCCTTCAAATTTCAGGGATGTCGTAAAGACTATATTCAAACGTCTATTCCGTGTATATGCACATATATATCACTCTCACTTTCAGAAAATTGTGAGTCTTAAGGAGGAAGCCCATCTAAATACCTGCTTCAAGCATTTTATACTCTTCACCTGTGTAAGTTCCTGAATTTTGGATTTAATTAGTAAATAATATTTCATAATTCCCCTTCAGTAACTAAATGTTTTAAATTATATTGTTCAGGAATTTGTGCTGATTGACAAGAAGGAACTTGCTCCACTTCAAGAGCTTATAGAATCCATTGTCCCTTACTGATCATGCATCGTTGCTCGCCTGTTTGAACTGATCTTATTTAGTTATAAAAAAAATAAGTGTTTGCTTAAAGTTCCCATTATAACCGTTTCTGTATTATCTTTGTGTAACCATCCAATTGTGCTGATGATCTTGATATCCATGAAATATGTTGTTTAAAGCTTGAATTATTGGCAAGATGAATATTGTGTGTATGTTATTCTTTCAATGGGTCAAATGACAAGAAACAAGGATCAGACTTGATGGTACATCAAAGTTTGCAAAGAAATGGCAAAATATTTGGGCCAAATATAGCCTACGAGTATAAATATCTCGTGCCCATTTTGGCTGACGAAAGGTAATATTTTCTTGGTAAATCTTTTTAGGTAAACTTACAATTTTTGGGACAATTGAATACAAATCAGCAACTTTGGTCCCAAATATGTACCTATATATACATTTTGATGACAAAAGATAGTTATATGCAAGAATTACTCGATACCTGATGGCTAAAACAATCATCTTTCATATAAAAACGTCGATTTTGCACTTCCATATCGTTCTTCAGTCGATCTTGTTGTGTACCAGTTTTTCATCTAACACGAGGTACATTAGGAAAAGGCTCGAGTCTTTTCTCAGTTTGAGGAGGCTTTCCCACCTGAGGGGTGCCAAAAACATTCCACAGTCTTAGTGTCTCATCACCAGCCACACTAGCAGCTGTATATCCATCTGGGCTCTACAACAAATAAATCCCAATTGCCAAACAAAAAAACACAAAAAACCAAATTCAGATCAACAATCCAGAATCAACCCACAAAATAACAAAACAAGAATCCAATAATTAAGTCATCGATATACCTTAGCCATGCTCAGGACTCTCGATGTATGACCATAAAGCTCCGCAACCTTAACCATAGACGGATACTTCCAAAGAACGAGCTGATTATCATTAAACCCATGAGCACTCAAAAGTTCCCTTTCATGAGTGTTCCAAAGCAAGCAACAAACTTGAGAGCCCGTATTGACCGAGTTCAAACACGCCCCTGTATTCGTGTTCCAAAATTTTATGCATTGATCCCCAACACCTCCACCAGAGACGAGAAGGTTACTCTGAAACGGGCTCCACGAAATGGCTTTAACCGCAGCTGAATGGTCCTCAAAACGATGAAGCCATTGATTAGAAGAGTTTGAAGAGGCCATTGAAATGGACCATATGAGTAGTAAATTGTCATTCCCACCACTTGCTAATTGTCGACCCGATGAACACCATTTTAGGCCACAAACTTCTTGGTTGTGTCCTCTATATGAGGTAACGATGTGGGATCGTATTCTTACATCGTTGTTGATGATTGTTGAATCCATTCCTCCGGTTGTTAAGATGTGTTCGTTCCAATCAAGCGAAGTGACTCTTAATCTATGTCCTCCTTGAAGAGTCCTCAACTTTAAGGTAAAACATAATATTATTAGATATAACTTTAAGGTAAAACATAAAACTTTAAACCAAATCGAACTTATGGGAAAATAATATTCACTTTCATTGAAAACAAATGATGACATACAAAGTAAACAATTGAGCGGAAAGTATGTACCAGTCGAGTAGTCAACGAGTCCCATAGCTGAACATGGGAATTGTTAAAGCCAACAGCAAGGTGCCTCCCATCTGGTGCCCATTTCACACTTGTCACAGGTCCATTATCATCGTCAGTCGATAAAAGTTCAGAAGTAGATCCATCAGAGGCATCCCACAAATACACACTATTTCCAAGTGCAATGGCAATGACATTACTACAACCCCAATCCATCAAATTCAGATAGAAGTCATCTATGATATCAGGAGCATCCAATATCCTTTCTGGAGACTGTTTAATCAAACAAATAAGATACTGATAGACTATAAACAGATCAAAGAAACACATCATATGAAAATTAAAGTTCACCTGAGATATGTTTCTTTTTCGCTTAACAGATTTTGTTTGCACGGGGACAGGTGAATAAGGCTCGTGCACATTCTTCGTTGAAGACGGGGCCTTGTTCCTGAAGGCGAGGATTCTTGTTCTGTTCATGTTTAAGATTTCTGCAAGATGCTTCCTATAAAATTGTTTGGATGGAGAACATGGTTCAACGTTTTGTTTTTCGACTTTTCCACCAGTGAGCATGTAATGAGCAAAGTCGAAATCCATGGCAGATCGATTTGGGATGAACCTGTCCAACTGCCATTTCAGGGTTTACATAAAAAGAATCATTAAGTTCATGTATATAATCGAATATGCACTATAAACACACTAACATAATTCATACAGCTATTCTAATTTTAAACTTAATAAAGATGTTAATCATAGTTCAGTAAAAAGGCCCAGAAGAGTTAAATCAATATGAACGGATATTTTATATTACCACTGGATCAGGAAAGGGAAATACAACATAATCAAGAAAATTCACTGGGAAGAATGACCTTATTAACAGAAAAATTCAAAAACACGAAAGAAAGAAATACAAATCAAGATCCCATGTGTAAACCTAATTAACAAAGCTATAGAAATCAAATTCCGAAACCCGTCTCCCAGTGCAACTAAAAGAACTAATAAACTAAAAAAACCCCATAAAGAATGCACAAACATACTCGTGAATATACAAAAGTACATACATTTTCACTGGAATTTAACTTCGGAGGCATCTTGTGAAGATGATTGAGCGAAATCGATCGATAAATCGAGAGAGAATAGAGAATATAATAAGGATATTGTGTAGATGATGATGATCAACGGGTACAAATTTAAATACGGGAGGGAAAAAGTAACAATGGTGAATTGGTGACAAAGGAATATTGGCGTTTGCTGGCAAGACAGAAGGGTTAATAACGTCTCTCTTCGCGCTCTTGATTTATTCTCTTATTTTTTGGGGTAAAATTACACACAGACCCCTCATTTATTATTTAATTACCAAAAATACCCATCACTATTTGAAGATTACAAAATGTCTCCGGTAAAGTAATTTTTTACAATTATATGCATATAACTATATGTATTTAAAAATTCTTACAATTTACTCATGTAAATCTAATAAATAGGCCCCTTGAGGGGCTTATTAGTAATTTCAAAAATATGCAGAAGTGTGAACTTGCACTCAGTTTGAGTCGAGAATTGAATATTTTGACCAACTTATTCGATAAGGAATCATATTCCCATGCTTTGGCTATTGGGGTGCAATTATCAAATATGAAGGAGTAAGAATATCAAATAATCAAGCGAGGTTAATACAATTCTCCCATAATCAAGCGAGGTTAATACAATTCTCTCATAAAGCAGTTTATATTAATATTGAATTAACATGTAAAAGATCGATAACTTCATACAAGAAATATATATTACTACATCATATAATTTATTTTAGAAATAAATTTTATTTGAAATGAATTATACATAGCGTTTGAGAAACTCTTCCACAGTGGAATAGTTGACCTCAGGGTAGAGTTGGGAAGCTTCTTCTCCATCTCCTATTTCAAAATTGGTCAAGCATCCTTCATATAATACATCATGATAATGGCTCATTCCCACTTGATGTGCATACTCAACATCTACAATCAAACAAATTTCAAAATTTGATAATAATTAGTTTCATAATGTTAATTATAAACAATTCAATATTTCAAGCCCACGATTCATACTCGAACTCAGACTCAAATCCAATTACATACTCGACGGGTCCAAAAATAGTTGGGCCCGGTGGGTTGAGTACATTTTGATCGGGTTTGGCCCGCTAGTATTTCAAATGATATAATTTGGGTAAACTTAAGACAATGTTCGAGTAAAATACAAGAACGTAAAATACTTAATACCATCATGTGCGGTGGAGTAAAATTTCAATTGAACAAGTCTGAGTCCGGGTAATACCCACCCATAGACAGTCCTATTTTATCGTAATTTGTTAATCACTTGGACTCTTGAAAAGTAAATTACCAATGTCATGATTAGTGTATATTCCAAACAGATTGACCAATCACGAGACAAGTGTTACCGCACTTGTGATTAGTTAGGTGCGATTGAACGGTGTTGTAACATAATATTTGGACGAAATCGTTGTATATGATTGATAAATTGTATTACCTTTCATGGAAGCCAAGAAATCTTGCTTTGAGAGGGTGATTTTGTGAAGTTGTTTTCCAATTAACTTCTCCCATATTTGCACAACTTCTCTTTGTGAAAGAATGTTATTGGGAGGCCTAATATAGAGTGTCTTGTTTAGTGTTCTTGGATCATCTATGGTCTTTATGGTGTATGTGGCTATATCATCCTCAGCTACATATATTGCTGCAAAAATCAATAAACATTATTGACATAAATTGATAATTCTATTGTATATTATTACTCAATTTGTTCTTCAAAATTGACTAGCTATTTTGTTAATTACTATACAATTTTTTTAACTACCTTTTGTGTGACCATCTCCATGTATGACAACAGAGTCTCTTGAAGGAAATATTTTGCCAAATTGACAAAGGCCCCCTAAGAAATACCCTGCAAAACAATTTGCAGATATATAGGTAAAAGGAATTCCACCCTCTTCAATGGCTTTTCTCACCACCATTTTGTCGTCAAACGTCACTTTTCCGGGCTCCATGGCGTTTTTGTTTCGTGCGGGATCTGTCCCAAATTCGGAGGGCAAAAACCGCTACAGAAAAATAATATTAGCGACAAAATTTAAACTGCTTATAGCATGTAATACATTTAACGACTTATATATATGGTCACTTTTCAGGGCCATGGTGTTTTATTTCGGCTGCTAAACTTGTCAATGGGCGAGGATTGTTCAGACTCGGACCCGTTCAATAGAAAATTTGCCCGACCTGTAGGGTTTGAGACCTAGATCCGATGACACTAGATAGTTCGAGTCCGGGTCCAATTTTACCTGCGGGTATTTTACTCGAAAAATACCCGAACATTACTCGAATTTTACCATTTGAAAATACTCGCGGGTCGATACCGCACAATACCCGAAGTTTACCCGTGGGCATTTGTCCGAAACGTATCCGACACGTCGGCTCTAACTTTTTTTTTTTAGACCTGTCAGGTATGTGGTTGGGTCCAAGTAAAATATTTTCTTTTTAGCAATTTCATAGGCCAGTTTGGTTCTGGGTAATCCCCGCCTATTGACACCCCTACGTGCAGCATATGTCCCAAACTCGAAGGGCAAAAACCGCTATAGAAAAGTAATATTAACGACAAACTGATTATAGCATGCAATACATTTAACAACTTATATAATATATATATATATATATATATATATTGTACCGTTACATTTCCAGCCTCTTTGATAGCTTGAACAAGCTTAATCTGAAGCAGAATATTGTGACTCCGAATATGGACACCGGAAATGGCGCAAATTACGACGTCTACCAGCTTCACAGCCTCAACAAGGCTCTTGTAATCAGTGAAAGAACCAGGGACAAGGTGTGCTCCTAGCAATTTGAATGATATTAACATCTCTATTTTGTCTATGTCCACACCAACCTCAGGTCTATGGAGTATGTAGGTTTCATGGCCTAGTGCCAAACTTGCTTTTACCAATCTCTTACCCAAGTATCCTGTTCCCCCTATGATCAGCACTTTGCTTTTTCCCATTTTTTTTAAAAAACAGAGAATAAATTGGTGAGGCTTTGTATGGAGATTGTTGGCTCTATTTATAGATAGATACTATAGAGTAATTGATTAAATGTTATATGTTTTGACTTAAATTCATCTGAATTAATTTGAATAAAGATATCTTAACTATTTATGTGGTGGGAAGTTACTTCAGCCACCATAAATTATATAATTGCGATTATATATAATCAATCAATTTGTATTATTATGCATGAAAGTGAAAATTCAAAAAAATAAAATAAATGAATTTCTATCTTTTTCCCCAAATATTTTTATGCACCAAAGTTTTGAATTAAAATACAACAAAATCCGTCTGAAGTAAGTTGCTAGTGACAAAGATACATTATTATTGCTTTCTTGAAATTAAAGGATTCTATAATAAATTATTTATTTTTGTTTGGTAAAACTGAGATTAACACCATTATACGTCATCTTACATGCACGTGTCATTTCACATGTTAGGTTGACAAGTTAGTTTACCAACATTACGACTTTCTGATGTTTCATTGTGTAAATCAATATTTTAAAACTCAACCCGGCCCATCCGATGATAACAAAAAGGATATCCCCGCTTACACTTGAAAAATCTTCATCTAATGAATTCTACAACCCTTGGGTTTATACCAACAACGAAAAAGGGAAAAATTTCAATAAGGAGTTTGTAAATAGAATTGACACTCTAGACAAAGAATATATTTCTTTGAATATACTCGAAACAAGGACTCGATTGTGTAATGATGATTATACAAAAGAATACTTATCCATACCAACCCGAAATCGACCCTTAAAACGAACCGGTCAGACCCACAAAACTGTTTTTGGCTCAAAACCGATCAATTTGGTCAAAAACCGTTCGACCCATCAGTCGAACCGGTGACCCGATAAAACCGGTCACGGGTCACGGGTCAAAAAAAGGCTATGATTTGGTGCAGGGTGCACCAGGACAAACTATGTGCAGTGACTCTTATATATACGTAGAATTACTATATAATATATAATATTAAAAAAATGTTGGATTGGGCCAAACCAATCCGATCCATTAAGGCCCATGAGCCAAACCAGGATCAATTTTGCTCGTGGATCTTATGGACCGACCCGTGTTTTAGGTCCCGCTTAATACCTTTAATTAGAATGATTATATTTTCTATCTTGCTAGTTCATTGTATTGTAATTAGAAGAGTTTTTTCGTAATAGATTATGTATACACATTTTATATGTAATTCTTTTCTTTTTTAAATATATTGTTACAATTTTTTTTAAGTTTCTTCATTCGATTTTACATCATGCAACACGTATTCTATCAATATTTTACACACATTAATTTTGTAACTAATACCTAAATATTTCCATAAATGTAAGTTGTATAACATAAAACTTAGCCACTAAAACATAATAATATCCATCTATCTGTAATAACTTTTGAATATAATATTAACTATTATCACGATATTTTATATGGTTTATCATAAATTTTATGATGCAACTACTATTATGAGATAGATGGAGCCTAACTTTAACATAATCAATTTAAATTTAATGCAATTGGATACTATTCTTCCAATGCACTTTTATAACGATAGCACATTAAATATATGTAACTAAATAAACATGATATAAAATTAATTGAAAATACTTGTTTGAGCATGTATATTTATGATTATAACCAAATTAACAAATTTTGTCGGTTTATTTAATATGATTTTAATTTTGATCTTTCATTCATGTTTTATAAATAGTATAAAATAACATCAAAGAATAACACATAAATAGAAGGTCTTTCTAATTCTACGAAAGGGAATGGACACATATCATGTGCAATTTTTTAATGTATTTATTTGAATTTCACATGTTCATCAATCATTACACATTTCAACAAGCTGGATTTAGTGTAAATAAATTGTGGTCCATTGCCTTTATAATAATAAAAAATTTATAGTATTTGATTATTTGATTATTATTTATAAGTCTATGTAATTATTAAAATTAGATATTTTGATATTTAGTTTTATAATTGTTTATGATTTTGAAGTTTTCTTTAATCTATATCTATATCTATATCTATATCTATATCTATATCTATTATAAAAGTATGGGTGTTTCTTTCAAATTTTGATCTACCTAAAATATCATTATACAAATCACAAATTTAATGGCAAAATAGTCAAATAATAAATAATAAAAATATGTTGTATATATCTAGGATAAGAATATTATATTTATATAAGACTCTATAAATTAAAATAACAAATCATAATAATAAATTAATTAAGATGACTTATAAGTTATAATCAAACATCAATATATTGTAATCATGATTGCCATTACGGCCTAAAATTTTGTATTACTAATATTTATTCTTATGAAAACCAACACAAAAAAAGTAAATTATAATATTATATATATATATATATGACCAGATTACTTGGAATATAATAATATGGTGAACAAAGAGAGAAATTAAATTATAAAGAAATTACCTATATATATACACTAACAATAAGTGCAGATTACCTAATTTTTATTTAAGAATTTAAAATTAAAACCACTAATTCACTATCATTAATTAACTTCTCGAAAGCTTCCATATATAGGTTCTATATATCCACAATAAAAATAATATATTTCTTATTATATTTATATAAAACTCTACAAGTCAATATAACAAATTTATTAAGATGACTTCCATATATAGGTTCAATATATCCACAATAAAAATAATATATTTCTTATTATATTTATATAAAACTCTACCAGTCAATATAACAAATTTATTAAGATGATTTGTAAATTTGTAAGCAAACACCAATGTATTGTAATCATAATTGTCGTTAGTATATACAAACAATTGTTGAAGGTATTTGGATTAGAGTAATATATATCTTCAATTCTAATTTATGTAGGAATAGTGAACAAATTATATTATGATCAAAATTTAGAAGAAATATAAACTTCTATAAATATGTGTTTACAAACAATTCTATAAATACACGTATTTACAAACAAATCACACTTAGTATATACTATCGTGTGACTTTCACCGACTACTTCCAACAAATTTGGATCATTATATTCTATAAGTTTAATATTATTCATTTAATTTATATCCATAGACTTCTTCTTTATAAAATGACGTCTGTTTCTTTGAAATTTTGATCTACCTAATATGTCCTTATGTATTTTAATTTTGAATATTTTTTTCAAATTTTAATCTACTTAATATGCCCTTATGCATTTTAATTTTAAATAACAAAAGAGTCCAATAATAGATAATAACTAATTAAAATAAGTTATATATATAAAAAGAAGATGTACAGTTACACTAAAACTCTACAATACGTAATTCATCTTTTTAAATATAAAAGAGTTAAATAATAAAATAAGTTATATATCACATAAGAACTCTACGATAAACTTGCATATAAATACTAAAATTAATTAAAAATAGTTAGTTTAAACATGCAAATTACACAAGTTCTTTTACAATATGAGGTTACAATTTCTTTTGTTCAAACAATTAACAAATAAAAAAATCTACAAAATTTCTTTTTTCTGTATTAAGTAATTGTTTAATTTCAAAAGCATATCACGATATATTTGATAATCAATTATCATACTATAAGACATGTCTTAAATATTTTTTAGATCACATGGTCAAAACACATTCTATATTCTATGATATATTAGAATTATTAATTTAACCGATCATATCAATCAATATTTATTCTTTGAATAATTATATACTTAATTAAATTATCGTTTAGATTTTTAAGGCAAGATACTATAAAATAAGAAATTATCTGTATATTGAATTACTTTACGAGATCATAATTTATAATATAATTAGTAAGTACATACTTAGTTAAATTAATGTCCAGGTTTCAATATTTAATACATTAGTTTATTTTAAATATTTTATTTAGGAGTTTGAATATATTGATATTTCATCCTTTATTAACTTGATCATTCAACTACTTATAATTTTTCAACAAATTTAAAAAAAATGCATAGTTTATCAAACTATACATATGAAACTAAATCACAAGAATTAGTAAAAAATTATTTATTAATATTATGGTTAACGTACACTTTATTTAGGAGAATTTCCTATTAATAACAAACCAAAATACTTTTGTTATCAAATTAAAGAAAAAAATCATTCCTCATAATGTTTTAGTTATATCTCATATTGTACATTAACTGTATGTACATCAGTCATTCTTTTCATTGTTTATTTTTATTAAGTAGACTCAATTTGATAAATAAAAAACACTATCAGTAAAAATCAAACAAAAATAGATGTATCATTTATGTCAACCTACTATGACTTGCGAAAATTTCGATTAAGATTTTAAAGTGAGATACATTTAATGATCTGAAAATATGCTATGCCGAGTATAGCAAATGAAGAACTAAGAAGAATAATTCTGAAATAAAAAAACAAAAGCACAACACAAGTGTCTAGCTTTTGATCATTATAAAAATTATTGAACAAAATATATGTATAACTAAAGCATGAATTTACATAATAGTTTATTTAGTTAAATTATTATTCATGTTTCACATTTTAATTAACTTAATTTTTTCAAAAATTGAGTAATTCATTCATATCAATCAATATTTAATTGTTCAAATAACTAACTTATTAGGTGATAGTATATTTAGTTGAATGTAAATTATTAACATCTTTTAAATTGAACATAACTATATATATAAATTATTTAACGAGATCATATACTTCACGTTCAACGAACGTGTTATTTACTAGTAATGTTAAATGCATGATAAAAAAATTGTCCTAGGAAATTTCGATTGTGAAAATTTTCCTTCTATTCCATTATAATAGATGCAACTCGTGGATATAAAAAAAAAATTGATTAGGTTTTTTTGTTGTAAAATTATGTTTCATTAAAATTTTTCTTTACATAATATACAAGAATACAAGGAAAATGTGATATATATAAAAAAATATTATGAAGTATAAGATGACATACTATTTTAAAAATTAAAAATCTATATAAAAATTAATACACATTATACATAGTACATTTGTAGATGAACCCAACATAGAATAAGTCTTGCAATTATATTGTTTACCAAACTTGATTCTTTTAATTTATTTTATGGTAGTCTCTATATTATTTCCCCTAAAAGTAATAGAGATACACTTACGTAACACACATTAAACTTTAATATAGTATGCAACAATAATATATATTTCCCCCTTTTTTAAGAGTATAATTCTGAATATTCTGGTCTAAATGCTTTTGATTCTTTCATCCAAGCATGATGTAAAATTTAAGAGCCAGGAAAGTAGACTTTATTTTCCAAACAATTTGTTAATCTGTTAATTAATCCAAGCATGATGTAAATATCTTATTTTTAATTAATTGATTTTTACTAAAAAAAAACTGTTTAAGTTTATTTAACGGCACGATAATTGATCTATAATCTGTTATAACGTTATGTGACAATGAACACTTTTAATTTTTTTTACTGTAAAATCTTCGTAATTACACTATTCACACCAATTTCTTCATTTCCTTTTAATAAATCAACAAAAAATACAAAGAAAACTTGCATCAATATAAAAAATAATCAATAATATTTTCCCACTTCAAATTTTCAAACTTGAAAAAAGAAAAAAAATGCACTTAAATAAGTCCTAGTACTCAATAAGTCCAACTTAAACCAAATAAAAAAAAATAAATTTGTTTTGATAATCCCACAGCAACCTCCACTAAAACCCCCAAAAGAAAAGGAAAAAGAAACATAAAACAAATTTAATACTTCTCTTTTCCTCTTCTCTATTCAAAAACACTGAACTTGCCGGTGTTTTTTCTACTGCTGTGAGTTCTATATATATATATTATATATATATATATATATATATATATATATATATATATATATAAATCTCCCTCCCTCTATCTCTCTAGAAGACCATACACGTTTTGTTGATTCATGGAAGCATTGAGTTGCAGATATGCGTGGATTGATTTTGGCGTAATGGTAAATTTCTCAAGATTCTGACACCAGCGTCGTCACAATTGTATATCTATTAATCTCTCTCCCTCTCTCTCTCTCAATATATATATATATATATATATATGTATATATGACGTGCCTGGACGCGGAAGTTGTCTATCTGTTTTGAGAAAAAGCCTTTTATCACTGTACACACGTATCTGAATTTATTTTGCAGAAGCAGATCGCTGGATTCTTGAATCGGTCGCTGGTTATTTCTTGAGATTTTAGAGAGGTATTGCGGTCAATTGTGTTGTGTGTGGACTTAGGTGTTCTTTTTTCTGTTTGAAGTGTTTCGTCACTTGATTGATTGTTTATGTGAGTGATAGTTCGAGGTTTTCCAATATTTAGCGTTTCTTTAAAGATATTGGACTTCAATTTTTGGTATTGTGACTGATCCAGTTGCAGTACTGTAGATTTTTGTTAAATTCTCAGAAGTTTATGAACTGGCTTCCGAGAAGTTGGTTAAGATCTGTATTTCTTTGTGGAAGTTTGAGGAGTATACAAGAAAAACTGTTCCTTGATAAGAAGAAAGCTTACAGAGATTGAGGGGAGATTTGACGAAAATTGGTGTGAATTTGGGGGGAGATGTCGAATCCGAAGGTGGTCTATGAAGGATGGATGGTGAGATATGGGCGCAGGAAGATTGGGAGGTCTTTTATTCACATGCGATATTTTGTGCTAGAGTCAAGACTATTGGCCTACTACAAGAAGAAGCCCCAAGACAATGTGGTAAAGTTCCTCGAGATTTCATTTCTATTTTGTATTTTTCATCTACATACATGTCTGTTTGTTTTGCGGAATTGAAGATCACTACTTCTTGACAATGGAATATACTTTCTCAATCAACATGGGCGCTAATGTTAGTGGATCCAGCAGAAAAGGTTTACCGTAATGCAGTTGATATGTTAAAATAAAACATGGGATCCAGTTTGATATGGTTGTATCACCATTATATATTATGTTTCGGGAGATGAACATTTGATTTAGTGCTTAAATATTAATTTCGCTAAAAAGAAAACTAGTTTGCCGAAATATGTTTTTCATTGCTGCTTCTTTTTTGCATGACAGGTGCCAATCAAGACTCTCCTTATAGATGGAAACTGTAGGGTGGAGGACAGAGGATTGAAGACACATCATGGACATGTGAGCTAAAGTTGACATTTGTTTCTTTATAATCCAGTTGCTGAATTGCATCTTATGTGATTCTGAATTTTTATCAAACAATTCAATTGAAATTGTTTGCACTGTCTTAATCTTAAATGTGTACCGACCAAATTTAGAGTGGTCCATTTGTACTTGGATAAAACAGTTCACAATTTTTTTTTCTCTTTGCAAGTGCCTATAATTTTTATGAGCTGTGTATTTTTATTTTGACAGATGGTTTACGTACTGTCTGTTTACAACAAAAAAGAGAAGTACCATCGAATCACGGTACGTCATGTTTGTATTTAATGTTTTTAATTTTTATTTTGGTCAACATAACTTTTTTGCTTGCACGTGGAAAAGATACCTCAATTGCAGTATTATTTTGAAAGCACTAGTCATGCACATTTAGTAAATAAGAAGAGCCATTGCTTGACAACACGCACAGAAGAGTTACATCTATGATAATCCCTTCTTTTATTCTTACTCTCCGTGTATATTTTCATTTTCCTTGGAAGTAATAAGATAAGCCTTTGATCTCTCTTGGTCGTTAATTCCCCACCACTTCATTGTAAATTCAAACTATTATTGCATCTCTCATTCCTTTTCTGCAAATACCTTTTTGCACCCTTTGGTTATGAATCTGTATTACGACCTCTAGAGAGTAAAAGTTACAGGGCAAGGCTGCGATGCTAATCATGAAACATTTCTAAATGGAAATGGCCATTTCTAGCTAATTGGATAGTCAGATTTCGAAATGCTAAAATCTACTGATTTATGTTCTAAAGTATTTAAAGTCACAAAGAAGTTTATGAAGTTAGCAAGAATTATGGATTATTTAATCCATAGATAAATTACAGTGTAACATTTATTAGCCTGAAAGTAAGCATCAGTGTTTCAGTACAAAATGCGTGAAGCTTTTTTAACTGTAAAAAGACTTAATAATACAATTAACAAAATTTCTTGCTAAAGTTGAGACACCTAATTCAGATCAAGATCGAAGCAATCTTTCCTTTTTATTCAGGTTCCTCATCTAACTGCCTAAATAACTTTTGCTGCCGGCGAGCTTTCATACTTGAAACTAGACATGTTTTACATATTAATATTCCTTGTTACAGATGGCAGCTTTCAACATCCAGGAGGCACTCATTTGGAAAGAAAAAATTGAATCTGTTATTGACCAGGTCTGCATATCTTTTTGCCACCTCTCAGTGATCATCATTTTACTATTATTGGAAATAATATTTGTTTTCCTCAAGGGATAAGTTATGCCTGTTGCTTGGATTATTTTTAGTTAGTCAAATTACTGATGACTGTTGGTAAAATGCAGCATCAAGAGTCACAAGCTACTAATGGTAGACAGTACCAGTCCTTTGAATATAAATCTGGTATGGATGGTGGGAGGAACTCATCATCAGAGAACGAAAGTCAGTAAGTAATTTGAATAATATTAGTGTATTTAGTACCAGTGATTCACTAGAGGCATTCAGAAATTTGTTGGACTATGCACTGAAAATGTCAATGTTCAAGTTGTTAACGTTGCAGACTGGATCGAATATGGGCTGTCTATCAATGTGCTTTTAGTATATATACCATATCATCATATCTCAAAAGTATTAACAACCAAATCTGATAAGCTTAGTAGTAGTCTTTTGAATCAACTATTCTGACTTCTGGAAAAAAACTGACAGAAATGGAGTTGAGAAAGTAAAAAATGTCTCCGCTTTTCTTGATATTTGTGCAGCCTCCTCTGTTTATTCTGGATGTTGTAGGATGTGAGGATAGTTATTTAGCTCTTCTCATTTCTCTTACCCAGTGGCGGAGCCAGGAATTGAAAGTGGGTGGGGTCAAAGTACGACAAACGTGAATCGGTTTATTTTGGGTGGGGCCGGGGGCGACAATGTTAAAAAATTTAAAATATACATATGTTCTAAAAAATTTGGGTGGGGCGGCAAAATTTGGGTGGGGCAGCCGCCCCCACCCGCCCCCCCTTTCTCCGCCACTGCTCTTACCTGTTATCATAATTCATAGGTGTGCCTCTTCTCAAACTAGGGTTTATAAACAGAATTATACTCAAATCAATACATCTATGTTAACGATGTAAATTCAGTATAATACAAATAATATATTTTTGTATTTTAGACCACCTTGAAATGCTTCTTCAATGTTCCTTAATGGTAATGTTGGTATTACCTATCCTCAGAGTCTCTCATGTTGTAAATAATTCTACTCTTGAACCAATTTAATTTTCTTATACATGGATGTCAAACATTCCTGCTGACCTTTTTCATGTTATCTCTCAAGTTTATAATTCCCTACAAATATGATGATTTTGCTGCAAAGCTGAACTTCAGTGCATGCTGCCTTTAATGTTGCCCAATCTGCTTGACTTTGCTTGGTCATTTTGTTGCTGCAGGTTTAGTGCTGCGGAAGATGAAGATGATTCTCAGCCTAACTTGATGCGGAGAACAACTATTGGAAATGGTGTTCCTTTACTTCCCTGTCTTGGATTGTTTGTATTTGTTGTAATCCTTACTGAATCTTATTTCCAATTTCGATGTGGCAGGACCCCCTGAGTCTGTTTTTGACTGGACAAAGGAATTAGATTCAGATTTGGCTAATCAAAACTCCAACAATCAGGCATTTTCTAGAAAGTACTGGCGCCTTCTCCAATGCCAAAATGGTATGTAGATGTTCCTAATTTATCATTTTTGATAGAATCACTGCAGGGTAAAATCCAATGAACTTTTGAGATGATGCTTTGCAGGGTAATCTGTCATTTTTCTTGACTAATCATTTTCTTATTTAAATGTTTAGGACTTCGAATTTTTGAGGAGCTTCTTGAAGTTGATTTTCTTGTAAGAAAACTTAATAGTTTTGTTTATACAGCCTAACTCTCATAGCTGCACATTGCATCTCTTAAGTACGTTGCTCATAGAGTTTTATTTTTGTAGCCGAAAAGCTGCAGTAGAGCAATGAAAGCTGTTGGGGTAGTGGAGGCTACCTGTGAAGAAATATTTGAGCTAGTGATGAGCATGGATGCGACACGATGCGAGTAGGTTATTTTATTGTTGACTAAACATTTACTTCACAATTTCCACATTATTTTTACATGTCGAAGATCCAAAATAGGTAACCTATGTTTGTTTTTGTGGCTATGTTCCATTTTCGTGATTCTGAATCACAAAATCCCCGAAAAAAAAAAAAGGCTTCAATTTATATTCATCCAAATTCACCTTTTTTTTTTTAATTCTAACTTTTTTCAATCCCAATATAAGGAAAAATTACACTTTTCGTTCTTTAGACTTTGCCAAAAACACTTTTGGTACTACGCTTTCAAAACTTGACATTTCCATTGCAAGAATAAAAAATGTGCACTTGTGGTCTTATCTGTTAGTTTTTAGACGGAGTTGGTCATGTGTATGTCACGTGTATATCATGTTAGCTAACTACCATGTGACCAACTCCCAATAAAAACTAATAGGCAGGATCATAAGTGCATATTTTCTATTACCACTGGACTAAGAGTGTCGAGTTTGAAAAACACAGGATAAAAACAAGTTCTTTTTGCAAAGTCCTATAGGATGAAATATTAAAATTTTCCCCTGCATCCATCATTTCACGCAATCATCAATCAAAATCACTTTACTCCATTATTTTTCCTTTCTCTTTCATACTTCACAATTTTTATATCCTATTATTTTTTTCCACATGATTATTATGTAAATAACTAACTCAATCATTTATCACATCTAACTTATCACAATTTGACACATTCACATCACTTTCACACGAATCTCTGTAGTACACATTTTGCGAGAAATGTTTAAGATTCTAACTGAAAAACATAAACAAACATAGCCATAATATGTTAGAAAACTCATTCTCCACATTATCGTTGTTAGTTTTTAGTACCTCATGTTTTGAATCAACTTGAACACACCCAACATGTGTGTCGTAGATGGTAGAGTGACTTATGTCGGCTGATTGCTTGATCGATTAAAGCGAATGCATTGAAGTTTATGTTGGCTATTAACTGCTGAAACACATGGTTATGTACATTATACTCTTCAGTGTTGTAATTTCGCAGTGCCCTTCAGTTTAGTTGGGTGTTTGTTTTTGAATATGGACCCGAGGACCTTTGTAAGCGATATGAAATTTTGAGGGTGTGTTTGGATCGATTTGGATTTGGGGAGGGGATTTGGAGGATGGATTTGGAGGATGGATTTGAAATTAGACCTAAAATGGAGTCATTTGAAATCCACCATAGTTATGAAGAAAATAGTTCAAAATGAATGGAAAGGAATTTGAAATCCATCGTAATATGAATTCATCCAAACGAACTTAAATGAATTTGTCGATGAATTTGAAATCCATAGATTTCAAATCCTTCGATCCTAACACACCCTGAGGAAGAAATTCATGCCAACTGCACAAAAGTTTCTGATAATGAAAACAAAAACTCCCACTTTTGTTTTAGTCTGGAATCTGGATGTTCCTTTTTCGCTTAAGTCTTTATGCCTTATCTTCTTGGTCAGTATTTATGAGCACCTCCCTAACTGTAGATTGCAGACCATTGATTCACATTTTCTGTAGAATCAAAGAAAAGAAAAAAACATTATGGAAACTTCAAAATTCACATACGATGTATAGATTAGAGCTGCTGTCTTTGTTTTTCAGTTTCTTATCAAAAATTTTATCTTATTTAGGTGGGATTGCAGTTTCCAGTATGGCAGCTTAGTTGAAGAAGTAGATGGACATACAGCTTTTTTATACCACAGGCTTCAATTAGACTGGTTCCCAACGTAACGTGTCCTTATCATGATTTTCTTTTTTGATTTGTTTTAATAATTGTATTGTATCCTTATTGTTTCCTCATCCGTACCGAGTTTGTAATTACTATTAGAATGAGGGGGCTTAACAGGTGCGTGATTTTTGATGACTTTGTACTTAAATATTATCCTTTTTGATCCCTTGGTGTTATTTGGCCTTTTTTTTTCTTTCTCTGTGTCTATATTCACTGAACTGAGAATACTTAGGTATGAATTATTTGATTTCGCTGGTGCAAGTACAGAATCACCATAGGAAATAGAGACTTTACTTTTTATGCCCTTGATATTGACATTGGTTTGCCTATTTGCTTGGTTAGTCTCTTTGTTTTTCTTGTTTTCTCTATTGAGATACTTTCCTGGTTTTAAACAAAATTCTTCTGATCCTTTTCCGTTTGAATTCCTGGTAGAAAAGGCGAGAGTACTGTTTGATTTGTTTGAATTCCTGAATGATTTGTTTGTCAATCACTAAAAAGGCGAGAGTACTGTTTGATTCCATTCATAAAATATGATGTACATTTGTTTTGTGTCATCAAGAGAGTCATTCTACTTGTATATGACTACAGGTTTGTCTGGCCTCGTGACCTTTGCTATGTACGTTACTGGCGTCGAAATGATGATGGGAGTTATGGTAAATTTTCTAGGGCTTTTCCTTGTTTATATGCTCTGCATTTTAGTTTTTCCCACTTTGTAACTCTCCTTTTCTTATTCTTGTAACTGTGCAGTTGTGTTATTTCGTTCTCGGGAGCATGAAAATTGTGGTCCACAACCGGGATTTGTGCGAGCTCATATTGAGAGTATATTCATTCAACTACTATGTTATATAATAGTTTCCAGGAAATTACTTTTCAAGCCCTCCTGGAAATTATGAAAACATATGTTTTATGGTGTTCGCATGTTATAGCTTTATCATGCTGAGAAGCTCACATGCTACCAATTTCAGGTGGTGGGTTCAATATTTCACCTATGAAACCTCAAAATGGAAGACCCAGAACACAGGTCCAGCATCTGATGCAGATTGATTTAAAAGGGTGGGGAGTAGGATATGTTTCATCATTTCAGCAACATTGTCTTCTTCAGATGTTAAATTCTGTTGCCGGTGAGATCTTATGGTTTGATTTAATATTTCTCGCAATGAATTTTGTTTTTTTCCTTTAACTGTTGGATTGATTTTGTTGTTGATGGTGGTTTTCCCTTCTTGCATATATTTATTGTCATTTGGTAATGGAGAAAGGTTATTCTGGCTCAGTTTTTACTTCTCATTGTACTGTGAGGTTAAATTTAAGTTTGAATGAGATCCCACCGAGTTCTGGAATCCATTTTATTATGGGGTAAAATCAACTCCCATCACAAAATATTATTTTTCACATAAGCATCCAAATCCAATTCATTTTCCGACTCCGAAAATTCCCTTTCAAGTCACAAAAACCAGTTGGCCAGTATTTGCCTTCTGGTATTGTGGATAATATTATAATCATAAAAGCTTGAAACAAGTGGGGCTGATATGACATATTTGCCATTGAATTATTTCCCTTTTGTAGATCCCGATTTGTTTTCCTAAATGAACACTTCCAGTGTGATGTCGTGGTTGTTTCTCATGAATGCTTTCTGGTTTTGTACTGTTATAGGATTGCGAGAATATTTTTCTCAAACTGATGAAAGGACTGCAGCTCCTAGGATTCCTGTTATGGTAAATATGACATCAGCATCCAGTTCTGCAAAAAGGAACCAGAAAATCCAGTCGTCTTCTGTTCATCATCGCAGTGCTTCGCTTGACCAACTACATGCAGCAAGTAGAAATGCTGCATTGATGGATGAATACTCTGATGAAGAAGAAGATTTTCAGGGTGCTGATCAAGAGGTTTGTGCTATCCCTTTACTTCTCCTTTCTCTTTCTTTTTCTTCAGAATTTCACTTTTTTTTTTGGTTTGTTTTCTGTCATTATGTGGTTTTGAACATTTACAGGATTTGCCATCTACCATTGAGGTTGAAGACAAGAGAACTGGTAAGTATTGAATTTAATGACTCATTGTACTGATATGGAGTTTATTAACTGGTACTAACTGAAATTGTAACTGCAAAATGCTCTTTATAATTTGAAGCCAATGAAGAACCCCAAAACCAAATAGATTTGTCCATTTTCTCTGGTAACCTTCGCCATGATGATAATGATAAGGCTCGTAATTGTTGGAGATTATCAGAAGGAAACAACTTCAATGTTCGTAGCAAGCGTTTTCTTTATGACAAATCAAAGGTAATTACTCCTTGCTGGTTTAGTGCAGATACATTCTGATACATTTTTGGCTGCCTAATTTGCCTTGATTTAGTCTTACAACATTTCTGCAACATTTTTTATTGAAGGTTCCTGCAGGCAAACATCTTATGGATCTTGTTGCAGTAGACTGGTTCAAAGATACCAAAAGAATGGATCATGTTGCCAGACGCCGTGGTTGTGCAGCCCAGGTACGTTTCTTGATATACAGATTCCCATAAAAATTACTAATTTACATTTGATTGATTTTCTTAGTTGTTCCATAATAACTTTGGGTTATTACAAGTGACATTAATATTTTCTTGTTAGGTTGCATCGGAAAGAGGACATTTCTCTCTTATCTTTAATCTGCAAGTGAGTTACTTATGTGGCTGTTTCCTTCAAAGTGTTTTATGTGGTGGCTTGAAGATTAATAAAAACGTCATTCTTTTAGGTACCTGGATCGACAAACTATAGCATGGTTTTTTATTTTGTGGCTAAGGAGTTAGTACCAGGATCTCTTTTGCAGAGGTTTGTTGATGGGGATGACGATTTCCGCAATAGTAGATTGAAGCTTATCCCATCAGTGCCTAAGGTATCTTTCTTCTCATTTCCTTCTTTCATAAGGAGTGATTGTCGTCTATTTATAAGTAGTTATTTAAGAACCAATTCAATTTGATGTTCTAAAGATCTACCACTAGTTTATTTAAGAACCAACTCAATTTGATGTTCTAAAAGATAATAAATTTGTCTCAATAAATATCAGTACTGACTGTATTACAATTATGATTAGGGGTCTTGGATTGTACGCCAGAGTGTTGGAAGCACCCCTTGTTTACTCGGCAAAGCAGTTGATTGCAACTATATTCGCCGTCCTACATACTTGGAAGTAAGATTATATATATATATATATATATATATACAGACAGTATGTCAATGTAACATATTTGTACAGTTAAATCTGGTGGTGTTTTTTATATTTGTGTAGGTTGATGTTGATATTGGTTCTTCCACTGTGGCAAATGGAGTCCTGGGGCTTGTAGTTGGTGTCATTACTACACTTGTCGTCGACATGGCTTTTCTTGTACAGGTACTACTTACTAACTGATGTGTTAATGCAATGAAATAATATAATATAATACTAACAAATATATGTTTTAATTTGTTGGAGAATTATTTCATTAGTTCATCATTTCAATGGGAAAATTTTGGTTGATTATGAGAAATGCTATAAATTGTTGCACTGCACAGGCCAACACTGTTGAAGAGTTGCCGGAGCGGCTAATTGGCGCAGTCAGAGTTTCTCATATAGAATTATCATCTGCTATTGTGCCGGTTTTGGAGGCAGATCCTTCAGATTCAGTCAACTCATAACTGGCAACACTACTTGGTTATATATATTTGCTGCATTCTTTAATTTCTTTAACTCACCATATATAGAAATACAATATTTTATCTTAAAATTATGTTAAAACACATGAAAAAGTTGATTTATATATGATAATTATATTTCTTGATTTGTAGTCTAATATAACATACTACTTGCTTATAAGCTCAATAAATGCCTTCAAAGAAGCCACAGAACTCTTAGGAAAACCATCCTCAAATATGCCTCTCAACTTAACTGCATGCTCATGCACTTCTCTATCACTCATCAGCCCTTCAATTCCTTTCATTATATCACTCTTCTTCACCATCTCTGATAAACCTTCATCACTTGATACCATGTGCCCTACTCTCAGATACTTCACCACCAATTTTGCGTCGTAAAATTGGTCACCCCTAATGGGCCATGCCAGGATGGGAACCCCGCGCCCAATTGCTTCCAGCGTTGAATTCCATCCACAGTGCGATAAAAATCCTCCTGTAGATGGATGGCTTAATATCAATAATTGTGGGGCCCATCCTTTGATAATCAACCCTCTATCTCCAACCTTGTTTTCTAAGCCATGTGGATAATACCCTTCTTCTTTAGCATTCGAATCGGGTTTTTCACCAAAAAAGTTGGGCGGTGGACCGGGTTTTCCTGAACCGGGTTGAATAACCCATATGAATGGGCAATTTGAATCGAGCAAAGCATGTGCTAATTGATCATATTCCTCCATAGTCGGACCAACCTCGCTCCCAAACGACACGTAGATGACCGATTGGCTCGGCTTTGAGTCCAACCATTGGATAACTTCGTCCTCCGTGTAATTTGATTCCCGGTTCGGTCTACTTTCTCGATCATGAAGAATTAAACCGGTTGACTTCCAATAGCTTTGTGGCAACAAAGGACCCATGCCAAAAACCGGTTTACCGATTTGTTCTGCAATGTACTCGAGAAACGGACGTTCCAGATCGTTACACGTGTTGATCAAAAACGCGGTTGAACCGTCTGCCTCGTCTAGCCAGCGTGGACGCTGGCCCGGTCTAGGAGGGCCGAAATTCATCCCACCTGGCGGTCCATCTGGGCCATCTTGATTCCCACAATCGCGACGGTGCTGTCTGTGGTCCCGTCTTTTAAGATCCGAATAATTCAGAGCCAAGCTTTCGGGCAACCCGGATAGTATTCGGGTCTCGCCGGGTTTCATGTTGTCGGCGCCTGCTTTCCACGCGGCGTACTCCAAAGCAGTGGAGCACGCACCGGAGGTGAAAAAGGAGATGATTGGTATCTTCTCTCTGGAGAAAATTCCTTTGCTCCAGCTCATCATCACGTCCATTACCACACCCCCGGGTCGGATCCTACCCGGCAGATTATTGTACCTTTCAGAGAGAAAAGTCTCGATTCCCTTCCCCAGCTCCTCATGGTGCGGGTTAACGGGCCTGGACCCGGGTCTAGGTCCTTGTTCTTGGGGAATATTTTGTGGGGTTTCTGACTGCGGCGGAGGTAAAGGAGAGTAAGACGCCGGAATTTGGAGAATATCGATTAAAGGGTGGTGGTGGAGAGTGGAAGGAATGGAGGAAGAAAGATGAGAAGGGATGATTAATATTGATTTGCAGTTGTAAGTAGAGAGATTCTTACATAGCTCCACGCATGGAAAAAGATGGCCTTGGCCGAAAAATGGGAGCACTAGAATATCACCAATTGCTTCTATATGTTCTGCTTCCATTTTGATATACTCTTGATTCTTGAACTGTGTACTGAGTATTGATGTTTGGTATAGTGTTGTATCTATCTATCTATCTATATATATATAGACGTAGCAGAAAGAAGAGTGGGATTTGAAAGTGAATTCAGTGACGTGGTTTGGAAGGAAAGATTTGGATTAAAAATGGGAAAAGAATTGCAAGGATTGACAATTTTGGCAGAGAGAGAAAAAAAGACAAGGAAGGGATAGTAATAAATTTATCTTGGAGACTTGCTTTCCGGGGAAATTCTATCCCGGACCCTGTCCAATGGAGCCGATCTGGAATAGCCACACATTTAGTGTGGGGACCACACATTTGTAGGGGTGGGTGTTGTATTTTAACACCCACCCCACACTAAATGTGTGGCTATCCCGGACCGGCTCCATTGGGCAGGGATCGGGATAGAATTTCCCCCTATGAAGGAGAGTCATACAATTAATAAAGAAACATATATATATATATATGTATATATTCATACCGACGTGCAGCTACTAAATGAGTACATGTAATAATTGCAGTTGGTAACGTGTTTCTAATAGCGTGGTGCTGTGGTCGGCTATGCTGAAATCTAGGTAGTAATTAAATACACTTGATTTTACCATTAAAATTTGTACGTGGGTGACGATTTTCATATATTAATTATTAATATAGGGTTATGCATGATAATTGAAGACAATATTTTTTAAAATTAGATGGTATATATGAAGTTTATAAATTAGAAATACACAAAAAAAATCTGTTTAGTTCCGGGAGGATTGATTGTTAAACTTTCATAAATTACTAAGATGGTAAATTTATTGCTAAATCATATTTGTCTTACCCATTCCTAATTTTTGAACTTTGATTGTCAAACTGGATCGAGCCCACCAAATTAGTAAGTTTTTTTCTTCTTGTTTTTGGATTGTTTACCCAAAAAAGGTAAGCCTTATTGGCCCAATTACTGGACAGCATGCATGAAGAATTTCTTTTTTCTTAAAGTTATTATTCATTAATCCATTATTATCGTGTATAATTAAATTGAGCCCATAGATGAAATTCTGATATCATATAGACATAGAAATTCCGGCATATAAAAGTTCTTTATATTTCCCAACATATATATTTTTTTAATTGAATTAATTGAAATTATTTCTTACTTCAATTATGAGACGTGAAAAATATAAAAGCACCCCTTTTATACGTAGTATTTATTTCAAAAAACTATAAAAATAATAATCCTCATGCATTTTCAACTGTGGGTCCATTTGATATTGGACTACAAATCAGACTAAAAGAATGTAATATTATGTTTTAATTTTCTGCTATATTTTGGTCTTAATTAGCTTCAAACAGACATGCGATTATAAAAACAATTTAGTCAGTAAAGTAATTAACAATATTTTCTATTCAAAAGAAAATCAGAAACCATGTCGATTAATGTCATCATGCTTATGAAAGAATTACATGGCTTTGTCTTCGAGATCAATTTCTTTTGTCTTTCAAAGTAGTTCTAGATCCAAAAATTTAAAGATTAATTTTTCCAATTACTATGTGTCACACTTGTAATATAAAATTTAATAATATTTTGGCCGATAAAATTTTGGTCATATAATCTGAGAATTTTCATTCAACATTATGGAATTAAAACTGCTTGCCCTAAACCGTTTGCCAACAAATGGTATTAAGAGATTTTTATATCTTAAAAAATTAATATTCCACCACATTTAATTTGTGCCTTTCTAAGTTGATTGCTGTTTTTTTTTTTTTAAATTCCTTAATCTGTTGTAGGCCACCATGATATTCTCAATTAGGCCATAAGCAAGATGTTTAACATCATAATGAATCTGATTACTAATTAATTAAGATCCTTAAGACGCGTTAATGATAGATTAATTAGACTTGAATATTCTATTTTATTAATAAATATTTTAACTATAGCACGTCTCTTAATTGGTAACAAGTTGGAAGACTTGTAGAATATATAGGACTAAAAGAAGTAAAAAGTAGTAAAAGATTGATTCAAGGAAACTGCAGTCTTATTCTCTTTAATTACCACCTTAATTTTCCAGTCCAGGAGGGGAATTAAATAATGTAATCAAAACCAAGTTGTCAACTTTTTTGTAATATTATAATTATTAAGTATCTATTAAGGAATATTATATATATAATTAGGCGGTGATTTTGAGCTGTAGCAAAGAATTATTCGTGTAAACGCCGTTAATATTGAGTGGGTTTACTTTGGATAACCTTAATAAGTGGATTACAGTAGAACCCATGAAGAAAAGTAGTCCAGATTTTACATAACTTTTTACTCTATAATTAATACATATGTTTTAATCGCAATCTTAAACAAATCCAAAAATTATTAATTTTACGTCCATATATTTCACATGCACATAAGTGAACACTTTTATTGATTTAACTGTTAATGCCAAAAATAAACCTCTCAAACATTATTAATTATCACCACAAGGTTTATATAGAGAATATAATGCAATAATCAAGGAGAGATAAATAAGAGAATTAAAAATGATAATAATACTGCAAATAAAATGTAAAAAAAAAAATTAAATATAAACTCTAACATTTAGCAGTTGATGAAATGGGAACATTGAGATTGGATCGAAAATCGTTAAATAAAGCTGATGATAAACCTTTTGTTAAAATATCAGATTGGATGTCATATAGAAGTAGATTCCGTAGATTTAAAGTTAGAATTTAGAATCCATGAAGATTCAGTCCAGATCTTTCAACTATATATAATACATATGTTTTGATCGCAAACTTAAACAAATCAAAAATTATTTAATTTTGCGTCCATATATACACATAATAAAAATCGTTTATTGATTTTATGAGATTGTTATTTTGTCAGTGTGATTATACTCGGACCAGTCTAGTTATCTTTCGAACCCAAGACCTTTGCAACGTTGGAAGTAACTAGGGATACAAAAAGTTATTGCTAAAATATGTTGTATCTTATTATGTTGTTGCCTTTTAAAGTCCATTTTATTATATTATATTTAAGATTCTTTTTATTCTATTATATATATTAATCATGTAATAACTATTTAAATAATAAAAAGTGCAATACCAATTGACATAATATTTAAAATATTTTATTAGATAGTATGACATCTTAAAGTTAACTAAAAACACATATAAAGAACAACAAACAGCTAAACCCTGGGAAAGGCAAGTTAACGTTGTACCATCAGGCAATATATATAACTAAATTGGATATAAAAAGAATATTGGTCGAATCAACATAGAATGCGGCTAACATTTCAAACTGAAGTCAAGAAGAAATAATAAAGAAAAATGAATGCAATAAGTACGTAGTAATTACATCAGTTAATGTACACTACCCAAAAAAAGAGTAAAAAAAATGAAGTGAAAGTATTAAAATTATTCTTCATGATGCATACATTAAGTGATATAACTTTTTTATAAGTTTGATAATGACAAAATTCAATAAAAGTAATCACTCTCGAGAATTATTGAGAAAATTTACTGTTATTATTGAGAATTAGTGAATACACAAATTTATATAATTATCACTATATTCATGTTGTAAGTAAACATGTCATAATGACAACATTATTTACTAAAAAATAACTATCGTGACAAATTAAACAATATTTTTAGTCACTCATTAGTCATTATAATACATATATATATATATATATTTCATTATTAAAATAATTTTAGTTGTATAATCACGGCATCATCTAAAATAAAATCAAAATATACATGAAATCAAGAGAAATTATTAAAGGAAAATATAATTTAGCTGAATGCTTTAACCATAAAATATTAGGAAGAAACTAAGAGCATGATGAGTGAATTAAATAAACAAATTAACATGTTAAAATAATCATGTAATACTATAATAAGAAAAGGTAGTGTGAATTAAACCTTAAAAAACCTGATCCTAGTCAAAAAAAGGGAACCAGTGCTCTTTTTCTATAAATTATGGAATAGATTAATATTTCGTATTTGTGCGTCTATATATAGCATGCAATGATTTGTGCATCTATATATAGCATTGCAATCTAATTAAGCCTAATAAGAATTAATTATTTGCATTCAATTACCAATATTTGAGCTATTTGCATTTATAAATTTCTTCATAAACTAAATAGAATCCAAAATTCTCCATTTTTTCTATAAAAAATCTCTAGAAATTATATATGAATTCCTCAAGGTGGTGGCTGTCCCTAATTTTTTCGATAATAATTCTGAAAAACCCTTCATTTGTTATCGTTACAGCCCAGACAACACACTATAACTGCATAAACAATGGAAATTACACAAATAACAGCACGTACGGTGAAAATCTCAACTCCCTGTTCCAATCTCTCCCCTCAAATGTCGACAGCAATGGCTTCCTTAATGCCACCGCCGGAGAAAACCCAGATAGGGTTAACGCCGTCGTGCTCTGCCGTGGCGACGTCCAGCTCAGCATGTGTCGAAACTATATCCGAAATGCCACCCTGGAGCTCCGGCGACTTTGCCCTAATCGAATCCAGTCGGTTATATGGGACGAATACTGCATGGTGAGATATTCCAACGAGTCGATTTTCGGTGTTCAGATGACTCTCCCCACATCCTGGTTTTGGAACCCATATAACTTTTCGAGCCCTGATGTGGTAATGGATCAGCTGATGTCGTTGATGGATGAGCTCCGGCAAGAGGCGGCTGGTGGCGGCGCGTTAAGAAAGGTGGCGGCCGGAGTTAGAAGAGGGAACGATTTTCAGACGATTTATGGGTTGGCGCAGTGCACACCGGATTTGTCGCCGGAGGATTGTGGGGGTTGCCTATTACAGACGGCTCAGGATCTTCCGTTGTGTTGTTATGGGAGCTTGGGCGGTGGAATCAACAGGCCCAGTTGTACTTTTCGCTATGAAATTTGGCCCTTCTACAATCAAACCATGCTTCCGCCTGACCCAATGGCATCACCACCAGGTTAATTATTAATTAATGATCATCAAGTTTTGTAAATTGTAATTAAGCTTTTTTTGTTTTTTATAAACTTAAATATGTTTTTTTTTGTCTACTTAGATGCAGGTTCTGCAGGAAATAATGATGATCATGGTGATGCAAGAAGAACTGTTATCACTGTTGTTGTTTCTATTGCTGGATTTCTAATGCTATCAGTTTGTGTTTGCACATTCCTAAAAAAAAAGAAGATGATGAATAAGCGCAAAGGAAAAACTGAGAACGAAAGTAAGTTTTAAATTAATCTTCTTAATTAGTTCTGCATGCATATTATTTTTTTCCCATATAAGCTTCTGCAGAATTAAATCAAATAAAATTTACTATTTTTCTTCAATTTTGGTGACTTAAGCTGTGGATATAAGTAGCGTTGAATCCCTGCAATATGATTTCGGAACAATTAGAGCTGCAACAAATGATTTCTCTGATGATAACAAGCTGGGGCAAGGTGGATTTGGCACTGTTTACTGGGTAATTATACTTACATATATATATATATATATATTCAATTATTAAAAAATTTATTGCAACATGGTATTAATTCTGATTAATGTTAGCATGTCTCAATTTAATGTTGCCAGGGAAAACTTTCAAATGGCAAACAAATTGCTGTGAAAAGATTGTCCAAGAATTCAACACAAGGTGAAATCGAGTTCAAGAATGAGGTGGTCTTAGTCGCCAGGCTTCAACACCGGAATCTCGTTCGACTCTTAGGGTTTTGTATACAGGAAGATGAGAGAATTCTTATATATGAATTCGTTGCTAATGAAAGTTTAGACAACTACATATTTGGTAATTAAGGAACAATATAAGTTTTTTTCTATATGATCATATACTAATTTTTGCTCTAAGTAATTTGAAAATATATATATATATGTAGACACGATAAGACGACAATCTTTGGACTCAGAGGCGCGTTTAAAAATAATAGGAGGCATTGCTAGAGGGCTTCTTTATTTGCACCAAGATTCATTGTTGAGAATCATTCATCGTGATCTCAAAGCGAGTAACGTGCTTTTGGATGAAGATATGAATTCGAAGATTTCAGATTTTGGGATGGCAACGTTATTTGCGCAAGAAGATCAAACGCATGGGAGTACCAGCAGAATCGTTGGAACCTAGTAACGTTAATCTTTTCCTACTTATATATATATATATATATATATATATATATATATATATATATATATATATATATATATATATACTGCAACATATATGATTGATTTAAATCAATCTAACTATTTCACATAAAGATTCAATCTTTTGCAAACATAAGAAAAACCCAATTTGAGTAATTGCTTAAATGCACCTGAAAATGAAGAAAAGTTATTGTGGAAGATTTTGTGAGCCTAGAACATTAATTTTACTATATATATAGTGGATTTCAACATATATGATTTATATACATCAATCAATCTAAGTAATTAACACAAATTATATGTACTTATATATGAAGATTCAAAATTAATTGTATGTTCTTACTTGTAGCGGGTATATGCCACCAGAATACGCAATCCATGGGCATTTCTCTATCAAATCGGACGTATTCAGTTTTGGCGTGCTCGTCCTGGAAATTGTAACTGGACAGAAAAACAACAGTTTTCGCGATGGCCAGCATATAATGCACCTCCCAAGTTATGTAAGTATACATATATATATATATATATACGATCACTTAAAGTATAATTATAACTCAATATTGTATATATATATATATATATATAATTTGATGTAATATATTTGACAAGGCTTGGAGAAATTGGCGAGAAGGACGAGGTCCAAATATGATCGATCCGGTGTTAAGGGATAGTTCCGATATGCTGAGATGCATTCATATTGGTTTGCTTTGTGTTCAAGAGAGTGCAGCTGATAGACCTACAATGGGTTCTGTTGTTATGATGCTTAATAGCTCTTCAATTACTATGCCTATGCCTTCTCAGCCAGCATTTTTCATGCCTGATAGATTGGAGTTAAACGAATCATCATCGAGAACTTTACAAGTTTCAGATAATGAAGTATCTATCACTGAATTGTATCCAAGATAACGTATTTGATTAATTTCGATGTTATTATAATTTATATATAGGACTAATTTCTTTTAGTTATTCTTGTTATTTTATGTTACTTTGAGTTATGATCTAGATTCGTTTCAAATGCCCAGAAAACTATTCGATCAAGATTGTTGATATGATCATTAGGAACCCAAACACCAAATCTATGATCTATATATACTGCATTCGAGGAATAGATACACATGTCACCCTTATAGATTAAGAATAAACCAAAATAAGAATCTGAAAATGCTCTTTTACTCATAAATATGATATAATATAGGATGTGCAAAAATTCAAACATTTCGGGTTGTCATGTCCGTTTCCATGCAAACAATGGGTAATTTACAATTGTCCAATTGAGCCGATCTATTATTGAATATCAAAATCTTCAAGTGCATTTTGATATATATGTGAAACTAGCGATTCTTATTACTAAATTAATGTCAAGAAACTTTCTAACCTTCTTTTAAAAAAAATTAAAATAAAAGCAGAAATCCTGAAAACATATGATATCGCATCATCCACCAAAAATATCATTCTTTTACAAGAGCTGGTTTGGATCCACTCGAGAAATAACCGACGCTAGCTCCTAAGAGAATACTAATAATAATTTGGCATCTCAATTTATGTATTTTCAATATACTAGCATAAAGTACGTGCGTTGCACGTGGACACTCAACTATAATACTAAAAATTTTATTATTGAAAAACTATACCTTCAAGGAAAATAAAACTATAATTAGAAAAAAAAATATTATATTTTAATTAATATAAATTTTTTATTAAACTTACAAAATACGTTTAGATATTATAAGAAGTTACAATACTTATTGATTTATAAAATATTGATATCTAATGAAAATACAAAATTTCTCATTATTGTAATTTTTCAGTCTTGTGATCTTTAAAGTAAAGAAAACGAAATTTGTTCCATGTTTAAAAAAATCTTTCTGGTACTAATCTTGGTGATCAATTACTTATTATTTTATAATCTCCGACATCTCTATTGGTAAATACTGCTAAGTGTTTAATCATTTTCTTTAAAACATTATTGTCTATGTTTCAGCATTAGCTAAAAGTTTTTATCTAAATTTCATTTGGTCTCTAATTCTTTTTTTTTTCCTTCTTTTTTGTTGCATTATAGTTGTCATATTTCATTTAACTTTTGATGGCGAGTACTTCATTATCTCTACATATATATCATCAATATGAGTATAAATTAGCGAAAATCGAAAGGGAAATAAAACTCCGCTCTGATATTCGCTTCATCATTTCTTTAGATTTTGCAACGATTTGAAGTTGTTTGTTTATATATAAGGTCACATTATGTAGTTTCATATTTTAATCAAAGTTGGAGAATTTCTTTAATATATGTTATTATGACAAAGAAATATAATTGATATTAGATAATAAGTATCCATATTCATTTGAAATATGCATTTCATAAATTAGAGTAACATCAAAATTGTCATGTGTATGTTTCGAAAATCCAAGTGCTCATACTTATGGCTATCTACTCATGGTTCATTTGAAAACCATGAACAATAATTTATGATTGATTTTTTTTTGTGAACTTTTCTTAACATAGTAATTTAAAAGATTTTGTATATCATTAAACTCCGATATATATGTATGTATATATATTAAAACATACCCATAATTTCGCTAATAAGTATACATTTCACATGTATATGCCAATTACATTACTTACATTGTATTATAGGGAGGAAAAAACACTGGAAGCTCTCTATAAATAACTTGTTATATACATAATCCAACAAAAATAAGTTTAATATCAAAGTTTTAGTTTAAAATTTTCTAGCTGATAAATCACGTAATCAAGATTTATTTTTAATATTAAACATTTTAGATAATTTTATGTAATATATTTTTTAGATTTTATGGTAAGTATTTTAAAAACATGACTTAAAGTTTCAGAATTTTGAAGAAGATTAAAAAATTTGAAAATAAAATTGAAGGCACAATTAATATCAATTATCTAAATAAAAGTTTTAAATTAATAATTTTTTGTACAAAACTACACCTGCGTAATTTTTAATTTAGACACGTAGGACGATTACATCCATTAAGTTATTAGCCATAAATGTCAGATTTTTGTGAAATGAGAGTTAGAAAATGTGATTTTTAGATTTTAAAAAAATCATCATTGGTGTTGAATATTGGAGATAATATAATTGTATTTTAGTCATTTTATTATATAAATATCGGCCCCTAAATGTATATATTATACATATATATACACTCACATAATATATATACATATATTATTTTCATAGTTAAGATTCTTATTATTTGTGTTTAATTTGTATAATCATAATATATATGTATTATATCTATCATAACAGAAACAGTTATAATTTATTTTATTATTGCTAATTTAGTTTAATATTAATAAAATCAAATAAAGTGATATTGATTATTAACATAATAATTTGTGTGCTTTCTTTTTAATTAATACAACGCTTTCTTGTGCATGTGCTATTTGACAAGTGTGTATTCTTCTACAACGAGATAGAGTTAAAGAGTTATAAGAATTATGATTTTGAAAGTTAAAAGAATTTCAAGAAAGAATCCTAGTAAACTCACATATGAATATTATTTTATATTTTTTATATTTTCTTTTGATTCTTATTATTTTAGTATTGCTAATTTAATTTATTTTTATTTGACCAATTATATATAGATATAGTTATACCAATTATATATATATCATAAAATATAATTATTTTTATATAAGAATAGACATTGTGAAAGAGTAATAACATCCAATTATAAATAGCTATATGTAATAAATTTTAAATATGTCAAAGATATCAAATTTAGTTATAAAAACTATTATATACATGTACATATAAATATGAAATTATGGGCATATATACTTATGAATATTCTATATTAAACAAAAATAAAAGAATCATTTGTACACATATATACACATATTTAACCACCTAAAAATATATAACATAAAATATAACAGTGTAATTGTTTTATATATACGAAGCATGCACATATTAATAAAATTAAATGTAATCATATTCACATTTTAAGAACTACAAACCAAACATACCATGATTTTGAGAAGACGGGGATGGATGTAGGCCACTGTATATTAAGTAGGGGTGTTCACGAGTCGAGCTCGAGCCGAGCTTGCCAAAAAATTCAAGCTCGAGCCACAATTTTCGAGCTCGAGCTCGACGAGCTTCAGGAATGTGAGCTCGAGCTCGAGCCAGACTCGAGCTCAAAAAAATAATTTTTTTTTAATAAAATATTATTTTAAAAAAAAAATATTTTTTTTATAATTTTTTTTATAAAAATATTTAATTAATTTTATATTTATTCATACATTATTACATATAGTTATAATTAAAGTCAAAAATATTATTATTTATAAATATATTATTATAATATATTATTTTATATAAAAAATTTAATAAATATTTATTTTTTAATATATATTAATTAAAAATTATTTTTTTATTCAGGATCGCTCGCGAGCTGGCGAACAAGCATGTTTAGGCTCGAGCTCGGCTCGATAGAAAGCTCGGCTCGATAGGCTCGAGCTCGAGCTCGAATTTTTTCGAGCTCGAGTCGAGCTTTTTCGAGCCGGCTTGCCGAGCTCGTAAGCCGGCTCGACTCGTGAACACCCCTTATATTAAGTAGTGACTGTGATTTCACTTGGTTCAACCATCTCATTACTTTCTTGTTTCAAAACTGAAAAATGATTATCTCCATCAAGCCAGTTGAGGTTGATGGTGTATTAAAATAGCAATCTCCAGTTCGAGACATGACATACAAAATAATAAGAAACAAGGAGAATTATTTCTTTTCCCTTATTGTGAATACCACCAGCCTTTTCTTTTTTTCATTTTGACTTGGTACCATATTTCTACTATGTAAAAATCAATCCAAAAATATAGTACTAAATTGATCTAGCTGGCAAATAAAAATAAAGTCCAACATGTATATTATAGAAGCAAAAGAATATATGTTCATTATGTTAAACCATACGAGACATGACACAACATATGATACATACATCCATACGCACTAACAACAACTACAATTCCCGCACAAGAGGATTCAAATAAATTTAGGATAAAAGTATTTCATGAACAAATGGTTGTGGTCATGATTCAAAGAACAAATATAAGTCAAAAATATAAACTCACCAACTTCTTGTTGGTTTTTAGGTTACCTCCAGGTTCACAACAAGTTTTTCTTTTTCATTTTCTCCCTTTCTTACGTTAATTCATTTTGAGCATCCATGTTTTCTTGCTTTACAATCTCAAGAGTCACTAATACTTTGAATGAATGTGTGTTTTATTACTCATTAAGTTTGAAAGAAAGTGAAAGGTTTAATATGTAGTAAATAAAAAAATTATTCTTAATTATAGTATATATATTATATGCAATCATTCAATATGGAAATGGTTTTGGAATGAATACAAATGCATAATTGATAATTATCATATGACTTTTGGAGTAGCCAAACTATTTTAACAACCTTGAATTGTCTTTAATTACCATGTTCATGTATATATATATATATATATAGGAGTTATAATAAAATTGATAAGGAGTTATTGTATTGATTACATAAATTAAAGTCTAATAATTGAGAAGAAATAATTGTAGTATGTGCAAAAGTGTCTTTTCATAATGCGGAGAAACATTTAAGTTATCCATACTTTCATAGTGGGCAAAAGTGTCTTTTCACAATGAGGAGTAACACTTAAGTTATCCATACTTTTATAGTAGAATATATATATTTGATTTCACAGTTACTAATGAACAAATATGCTTATGATTAAGCAAAAATACATCAAGAGCGCTAGGTAATTGAATATCAAAATCGTCATGGATATATGAGGGGATATTTACCTGCATTATCCTTCATAATTCTTTTAACTTTTTTAGGTGCTATCTTGATAATATTATCTGCATTTTCTTCTAGAAACAGATTCCAAAAGTTGCAAAAACTTGCAATTTAGGAGCATTTTATCTACTTATAGTCTGTAACCATTTGCCAAATTTTTTGTGCCAACTTTTGAGACGATTAAAAAACAAGTTGTGTTCTTAACTGCTTATTACAAACTTACAAGTACGTGCTTGAACTATGATTGTCAAACTGGATCGAGCCCACCAAACCAAATTAGTATCAGTTTTTTCTCTTCTTGTTTTTGGCACAATTACTATCCAGCATGCATAAATTTTTTTTCCTTTTTTTCTTAAAGTTATTATTCATTAATCCATTATTATCGTGTATAATTAAATTGAGCCCATAAATAAAATTCTGATATCATATAGACAGAGAAATTCCAGCATATAAAAGTTCTTTATATTTCCCAACATATATTTTAATTAAATTAATTGAAATTATTTCTTAAATTATGAGACGTGAAAAATAGAAAAGCACCCATTTTATACGTAGGATCACCGTAATTCTTTTAAAATTATAAAAATGATAATTCACATGCATTTTCAACTGTAGGCCCAGTTGATTTGGACTACAAACCAGACTAAAAGAATGTAATATTATGTTTTAATTTTCTGCTATATTTTGGTATTAATTAGCTTCAAACAGACATGCTATTATAAAAACAATTTATTCAGCAAAGTAATTAACAATATTTTCTATTCAAAAGAAAATCAGAAACCATGTCGATTAATGTCATCATGCTTATGAAAGAATTACATGGCTTTGTCTTCGAGATCAATTTCTTTTGTTTTTCAAAGTAGTTCTACATCCAAAAATTTAAAGATTAATTTTTCGAATTACCATGTTTCACACTTGTAATATAAAATTTAATAATATTTTGGCCCAATAAAATTCTGTGCATGTAAGCTGAGAATTAGATTCCATTATACATGAAGTCTATTAATAAACTAGACACATAACGATCAACAATTTTCCACTCACATTTTGTCGTCCCACTCTTTTTCACAGTCTTATCAATGGCATTTTTATTAAGTTAATATTACATATATATTTTTCAGTATAACTAATAATATGAAGGTTTGCATGATATTTTAAGTTAATATTTTTAAAATCGGACGATTGTTAAATCAGAAAGTTAGTTAGTTCAGCCGCACTGATGTATGAATTTTTAAATTAAAAATACGCAAAAAATTGATTAGTTGGGGAAGAATGGGTTGTTAAACTTCATAAATTAAATTCTAAATCGTATTGTCTTGCCCACTCCTAATTTTCCCAAGAAAAATATCGATTCCTCCTTGCTAATTTTTCATTCATCATTAATACATTTCTCTTTTATAAAGCTATCCATTATATTGAGTTAAAATGATAGCAATCTTTTATTATTTATGCTAGAAATAAAATGTTCAATCCACTGGAGATAATTAAAGATAATCGAGCATTTTATCTACTTATAGTTGAGGGAATTAAACAAAAAATTGTGTTATTAACTTCTTGTTACAACTTACAAGTATGGGCTGGGATTGAGTCCCAAGACCACTAAACTCGTTACAGTTATTTTTCTTGTTTTTGGGTTTCTTACTGTTGTTCTAATTTAATGGATCAGATTAATACTGCTCCACTCTAAAATATTAGACTATATAATTTTCTCAAATAATTCTTTTTTTTTTCATCTCCAGGGATTGTCTCTTGTTGGCCCAATTACTGGACAGCATCATGCGTAAAGAATTATTTTTTTCTTCTTAAAAGTTATTATTCATTAATCCATTATTATCGTGTATAATTAAATTGAGCCCTAAACGAAATTCTGATATCATTTAGATATACAGTAGAAACTGTATAAATTAATATACATGAGACCACCAAAATTTATTAATTAAAAGAGTTATTAATTAATCAATAAATTAATAATTATTAATTAATATATTAATTAATATTTTATTAATTTATAATGAAATACCAATTTACAAACACCTTTCGAAGTTTCACTTAATTATTGTATAATGCATCTACATATATCAAATGAATGACCCAATTTGAAAGAACCCTTCAATCTCCAACCTTATTATGCTTCTTGTATTCAATGTGTATCACTTTACGGACATTAAAAAAATATTTTTTATATAAATACAAGATCAAAATATGCTAACAATAACAAACCATACACACAACATGGCTTCCCATCTTAAATGTATGAAAAAAACAACAATGACCGACGAGATTCGAAGAACATTATGCAAGCACAACAAGGATAATCCAAGTTTCACTCAAAAGCAATTGCAAGAATGGGTTCTTAGTAACTATGGTTTGCAGGTGAGTCAAAGGACAATATTGAATACAGTTAAGTGATCTTCATAGTATCTCTCACTTGCTCCCGAAGTTCATACAATGATACGGAAAATTAGAGACGAGATTGAAGGTGAAATTGATTTCAACAAAAAACAAAAAAACAATTGAGTCATTTTTCAAGAAATTTTCATAAATCATTCATGTAATCTGTAGTATCTAAGGAATTATTAATTTATATATGTGGTATATAGAAATTAGCAAAAATGTATTATCTTATAATTTTAGTGAATTATTAATTTAGCACCCTATCCCCGAGTCGGACCGGCCAAAAATATTATCTTAAAGAGTTTATTAAATAATCAAGTATTAATTTATCGAGTTTCTACTGTATAACGTGCGAAAACGCGATTTGAATTCCACAATAAAACATTTCTTTTTATTTCCCATTTTTTTAAATTAAATAGATTAAATTATTTCTTACTGAAATTAAATTATGAGACGTGAAAATAGAAAAAGCACCCCTTTTATACGTAGTATCAGCGTAGTTTTTTAAAGTTAAGATATTACCTACTTTATACTTTTTTTAAAAATTATAAAAATGATAATTCACATACATTTTCAACTGCAGGTCCATTTGATATTGGACTACAAACCAGACTAAAAGGAATGCAATATTATTTTCTAATTTTCTTCTATAATTTGGTCCTAATTAGCTTTAAACAGACATGCGATTAAAAATACAATTTAGTCAGTAAAGTAACAATATTTAATATTCAAAAGAAAAATAAGAAACCAGAGTAATTAATGTCATCATGCTTATGAAAGAATTACATGGTTGTCTTCGAGATCAATTTTGTTTTGTTTTTCAAAGTAGTTCTATATCCAAAAATTTAAAGACTAATTTTTCGAATGACTATATGTCACACTTGTTATATAAAATTTAATAATATTTTGGCCCAATAAAATTTTGTGCATGCAAGCTGAGAATTAGCGATTCCATAATACATGAAATCTTTTAATAAAATTAGACACATAATGTAACTGATTCTGCTTGTTAGATATAAATGAACAATCGATATAGGTGGACACAATTATTATTAATTTATGTACTGCCATCTTTAGCTCTTTTGCGGATTTACCAATTTGATGTTAAAACTACTTTATCCATGTAACTTAATCGAAATTATTTACTTGAAACACCTTCTAGGATGTAATGATCAACAATTTTTCACTGACATTTGTCGTTCCAGATATATACTTATGTTGTTCAACAATTCTGTCTTTTCATGCACGACCACCGCACTTCACATATATTGCTCTCAAGCATATATACCATTCATTATATTTAGGGTTTTGTTTTTAGGGTCTTCATCGTCTCTTATTTGATCAATTTTTAACTGAATTGGTTGTCCTGATATTCATCGTTCCACATTTGAATTTTATGTTTACTTTGGCGACAATCTTCTGTCCTGGTCATCTAAACATGTAACATTCTAGTGTTAAAGTATGAATATCGAGGTGTGACCAGTGTTGTCAATAAAGCATGTTGGCTTTAGAATTTCTCACTCGAGCTCATTATCCTTTTATATAAGTGTATGCCTTTTACTGTAATAACATTAGTTTTGTCTATCAATCTACTAATCATTGTAAACATATTGAGTTAGATTCACATTTTGTTTGAGAACATATTGCTCTATGGGGTGTTAGAAATATATTTCCTTATTTATTTCGTTGCTTATTAATCTAGCGTACTTCAACTCTAGGGTTCTCTTTTCTCACTATTATAAGACTATAAATATTATTTTTTTATGAAACAATAGTTAAAAGAAGAATTTTCATTCAACATTATGGACTTAAAAGTGCTCGTCCCAAACCGTTTGCCAACAAATGGTATTAAGAGATTTTTATATCTCATTTGTGCCTTTCTAAGTTGATTGCTTTTTTTTTAATTATTTGTAGGCCACCATGATATTCTCAGTTAGGCCAAAAGCAAGATGTTTAACATCATAATGAATCTGATTACTAATTAATTATGATCCTTAAGACGCGTTAATGACAGATTAATTAGACTTGAATATTCTAATTTATTAATAAATATTTTAATTAGCACGTCCCTTAATTGGTAACAAGTTGGAAGACTTGTAGAATATTGGACTAAAAGAAGTAAAAAGTAGTAAAAGATTGATTCAAGGAAACTGCAGTCTTATTCTCTTTATTTATCGCCTTAATTTTCCAGTCCAGGAGGGGAATTAATTAATGTAATCAAAATCCAGTTGTCAACTTTTTTGTAATATTATATTTATTAAGTACCTATTAAGGAATATTATGTAGATTACAGTAGACTTAAAGTTATACAACTTAGAATCCATGAAGAAAATTAGTCCAGATTTTACATAAATTTTACTATAACTAATACATATGTTTTAATCCCGCCCCACCCAATTTGTTTAAAACATATGTATATTTTAAAAATATTAACATTGTCGCCTCACCCAAAATAAACTGATCAACATCTGCCGTACTTTAGCCCCGCCCACTTTCAATTCCTGCCTCCGCCACTGGTTTTAATCGCTATCTTAAACAAATCCAACAAATATTAATTTTATGTCCATATATTTCACATGCAAATAAGTGTACACTTTTATTTAATTAATTGTTAATGCCAAAAATAAACACCACAAGGTTTATATAGAGAATATAATCCAATAATCAAGGAGAGATAAATAAAAGACCTAAAGATGATAATAATACCGGGAAAAAAATGAAAAAAAAAATATAATTAAATATAAACTCTAACATTTGGCAGTTGAAATAATGGGAAGTAGACGAATGTTGAGATTGGATCAAAAATCGTTAAATAGAGCTGATGATAAACCTTTTGTTAAAATATCAGATTTGATATCATAATTAAGAAGTAGATTAGGTAGATTTAAAGTTAGCAATTAGAATCCATGAAGATTCAGTCCAGATTTTCAATTATAATAATAAATATGTTTTGATAGCAAAATTAAACAAATCAAAATGTTTTGATCTTTGCAACATTATTAGAAGTAACTAGGGCTACAAAAATAGTTATTGCTAAAATGTGTTATATACCTTATTATGTTGTGTTTTAAAGTCAAATTTATTATACTGTATTTAAGGATTCTTTTTATTCTATTATAAATTAGTAATCATGTAACTATATAAATAATTAAAAGTGCAATACTAATCGATATAATATTTAAAATATTTTATTAGATGGGTTACATCTTAAAGTTAACTAAAAATGCATATAAAGAACAACAAACACCTAAAAGCTGGGCAAGGCAAGTTGTACCATCAGGCTATATATAGCTAAATGCATATAAAAAGAATATTGGTCGAGAATCAACATAGAATGCGGCTAACCTGTCAAATTGAAGTCAACAAGAAATTATAGAGAAAATAGAATGAAATAAGTACGTAGTAATGTACACTACCAAAAAAAGAGTAAAAATATGATGTGAAAGTATTAAAATAATTATTCTTCAAATATAAGTGATAACTTTTTATAAGTTTGATAGTGACAAAAATTAAATAAAAGTAGTCACTCTCGAGAATTATTGAAAAACAATTACAGTCATTATATTTATGTCGTAACTAAACATAAGTCATAATGACAACATTATTTACCAAAAAAAAAAAAACAAGTATTGTGACAAATTAAACAATATTTTTAGTCACTCATTATACATATATATATATATATATTATATTATTAAAATAATTTTAGTTTTATTATCACGGAATCATCTAAAATAAAATCAAAATATACATGAACTCGAGAAATTATTCAAGGAAAATATAAATTAGTTGAATGCTTTAACCATAAAATATTAGGAAGAAACTAGAAACTCTCATTTTATTGAATTCGAATTCTACCTTGTTTGTATTTTTATTTACGTCTTTTAATTTTTATTCTAGTTAAAAATCCAAAAACTCCCCTTTAATCCATATTAGTAATTAGGAATTAATTATCGACCCTGCTTATCACTGTTTACAAATCTTTTTAAATAGGTAATTTATTTTTGTTGGATTCAACACCAACCAAATTTTGGCGCCGTTGCCGGGGATTGGTGCTAATAAATTTATTTATTTTGTTACTAATATTTTTGTTTAGTTTTTTTTTTGTATTATTAGATCTCTTCATATAGGTGAATCTCAAATTGAGAAAAGAGCTCAACGTCTACAGAAAGAGATCTTGCAACGTTCTTAGATACCATGACTACCGTCAAGAGGACTTTAAGGGAGTTGGCTATTCCAAATTTTAACGAACAATCTTTTTACATTTAATATCCTACTTTTGAAGTTGATTTTGAATTAACCTATGAATTTATTCGCATACTTCCTATTTTTCGTGGTTTTGTAGGAGATGATCCTCATAAGCATCTAAAAGAGTTTCATGCGGTATGTTCAGTAATGAAACCAAGGGATGTCACTGAAGATCAAATCAAGTTTCGAGCCTTTCATTTTTCTTTAGCAGACAATGCTAAGGATTGGTACTACGATTTATCATTTGGTTCAATCAAGACATGGACTCAACTGGAAGCAAAATTCCTAGAGAAATTCTTCTCTGCCTTCCGTGTTCAAGAGGAGTGTTCTACACTTCAAGAGGAGTCATATGGACAAGCTTATGATGGATTCTGGGGTGTTCCATAGAGTAACTACTATCCATATTACAACACTTACAATCCAGGATGGAGTTATCACTTCAATCTGAGCTACGCCCCACGACTTCCTAGCTTACGAACAACAAGGCCCACCATTTTCTCAACAAACTCAATCCTCAGGTATGTCTTTAGAAGATATGATTAAAACATTGGTCGCTAATACTCAACAATTCTAACAAGGCGTACAACAGGTTCAACAAGAAAACCAAAATGCTATCAAAAATTTGGGGAAGCAAATAGGTCAAGTTGCTACTGCCGTGAACGAATTGGTGTCACAAAATTCGAGTAAACTGCCATCCCAAGTCATAGTAAACCTAAGGGAGAACGCCAATGCAATCACCCTATGAAGTGGGAAAGAATTGAAAGAAGCAGAACCGTTTCAAGATTTAAGCGTGCCCACGCCTAAGACTCGAAACTCTTCTGTTGAAAACACTTCAAAACATGAGGATGAGAAAGAGCTGAAAAAAGAAGAGAAACCTGTTACCAAGAAGAAACTAATGACATTTGTGATACCTTCTCCATTTTCTGGTCGTTTTGCTAACTCTAAACGCGAGGTGGAAGGTGAGTCGAGAAAGAAAAATGAGGAACATCAACTCACAAAACCAACGGAGACACTTACCGAGCAATCCAAGTTTATTGAGATAAATCCTCCAACATATGAGAAAGAAGTTAGAGAATATGAGATTTTTTGGGAAGATGAGATTAGTGATGACGAAGAGGTGGATATAGAAGATGAATCTCCAATATTCGAAAAAGAATTACCTCCAAAATGCAAAGACCCAAGTATGTTTATTATCGCTTGCAAAATAGGTGATGCGCAATTTGAGAACACTATGTTAGACCTTCAATTTTCTGTAAATATAATGTCTCGTTCTATTTATGAGTCTTTGAGTGTGGAAAAATTGAGAAAAATGGACATGATTATACAATTAAGTGATGGGTCTAATGCATCTTCTAATGTCTTTCTTGAGAACGTATCAGTTCTTGTTAATCACTTAGTTTTTCCTACTGATTTTTATGTTGTTGATATGGATGAAGATTAATCTAGAAAATTAGCCCCCATCCTTCTTGGAAAACAATTTTTGAAAACATCTAAGACAAAAATTAATGTGCATGATGGAACTCTTACTATGGAAGTTGAAGACGAATTTGTGGTGTTTAATTTATATGATTCCATGAAGTATTCTACTAATGATTGCTCTATGTTCGGTTTAGATGATACTAACTTTGTGATGCAGCGAAGTTTTGAATTTAATGATGATGATCCACTAAAGGTAGCTTGGCATAGTGATGGCTATGACCTCCGACGTAAGCCAGTTGAAGCATTGCATCGTCTAACCGACGTTAAAGAATGGTGCTTCTTGGGAGGCAACCTATGAGTTTTTTTTTCCCTATTTGCTTGTCTTTTATTTTAGTTTTTATTTATTTATCGAAACATTTCAAGAGCTAAGCGAGCCCACGCCTAATTCATGAAACCTTTCTGCTTTGTATGTTTATGTTTTACAGAAAACTTTTGGGAATTAAGCGTATCCACGCCTAAAACCTCAAACCTTTCTGTTATCTATTTTCAATTTTCATTTCATATATATATATATATATAAATTCAAAACAAAAAATAATGACAAAAACAAAATTAAAATTAGGGATTTTTAACCCTAATTTTTTATCCCAAATCGCAATCCCTAATTTTCTTACCTGCCATCACTCATATCTTCCCCATCACGATTTGCAGGTTTTCCGATCACTTTCCATCGCCATCGCCATCGCCACCGCCTGCTCCAACTATTCCAACCGAAACCTATAACATACAAATACTCCCAAACACCACCGCCGGAACTGATCACCTCCACCTCCGTCTTCCACCAAAACACAAGTCACAAATCATCCACCTCCGGTCATCAACCCTCAACCTACCAACGCCATTATCGAAAATACCGAACCATCCATCAACCCGTCACCACTTCCATCAACACCGAGGCTGCTTCCCATTCCATTGTTGCCCGCCTCGACACAATTGAAGCATAACTCAAACTGCCCATCGATCACTTCGGCATTACGACCGAGTGATGCCGTAGGGAAGTCCCCCTCCTTGTTCTTTTCTTGTGTTGCATTACCTGTTATTTTCTCGTTTATACATTGAGGACAATGCATATTTTAAGTGTGTGGGGGGGGGGGGGTTTCTTGTGCTATTGTACTTCTTGGTGTTTTTGTTTAATTTTGATTATGTGAAATTTTTACAATTTACGTTTTCGGCATGTTAGAATATAGTGTTTGTGTTTCTGTTGAACCGGTTAGACTTGAACAATTTGAGTATGTTTTGATTGAACTTCTGTGCTATATGAAATTTGTATTAATTTAACGATCGAAAGCGGGCATGAAATTGCATGTTTTAGTACGACTACCCTACCGTGTGAGAATTTGTGCTTTTTATTGCGATCATTTTTTTTCTTGTGTGATACTCGCGTGATTTTTGGAATTCTAGAACTTGTTTTGAACCTCGTCAAAATTACAAGAGTGTGTGTATAATCGAATATGATAAAAGGCATTTAAGATTTAGCCACTTTACCAAAAAAATCATACCTTTTCATGATCCACTAGTTAGCCCACTTTGAGCCTTTTAATCTTTTTCTTCTTGATTAACCCCGAAATTGAGCCCCTGCCGTTTATATATCTCTTCGTTTTATCCGTCTAGAAAACGAGTTGAGCATTGAGATTATTGTTGTTTGGAAACAAAAGTCAAGAGGATGATGTTTTTGAATAAGTGTGGGGGAAACTCGTGAAAAATTCGAAAGGGGACCAAAAAAAAATCGAAAAATAAAAGAAAAAAAAGAAATAAAGGGGTACAAAGAAAGAGGTTCGATAAAGAACGAATGACAAAATCCCGAGCCCTCGAAAGAATGGAAACAAAGGTACTTGGGTCCTCATCGCTACATATACCCAATGATATCTCGATGACTCGACGAAATTTTCGGACTTTGCCCTTTATCAACCTTTCTATTTACTCCTACCCCGAATCTTAGCCCCATTACAACCCTTAATAAAGACCTTTTGATTCTTTTGTGCACACTCTCAAAAGTAGTAGAGACGTTGGTGTATAACCAAGCCTATGGGATAACATTAACACGTTGAGATTTGAGCGAAACACATAATACCCATACACGAGAGTTGGAGAGATTATGAGAGAAAGTTGGCTGAAATCTTGTTTTTCTACTTTTTCAATTGAAATCGTTGTGCTAGCATCAAACTAGTGTGGTATCGAGAATTTTGGTTAATTGCATGCTTCATCTTTTCGAGTTTGATTTTTGTTCTTTTGGTCACAACTCTGTTTGTCTACTAGGCCGAGTAATGTCATCTTGATTATTTTGCATAGCTAACTTTTAAGCATTGCCCGATGACGTACAATGTCATAAGTGTGGAGGCATTTGTTAGGTTGCGTCTTGTGCATGTTTTATATGTCTAAAGTCGAGTCGTTGGTTACAGTTATGTTCCTTAATTCATGATATTATGATGATATTGGATTGTAGGTGATCATGTGAAGAAAAGAACAAAAATGAGATAAAAAGGGGAGAAAAATGACAAGAACCGGAATTGGCATGAAAAGACTAAGGCAGAAGACTCTGCAGATTTCAGCGTGCCTACGATTAATCGCCAGAACGCTTCTGCCCAGAAACGCAGCAGACGGGATTTTGGATGATTTTCTTAAATTCGGATTTTTGCTGTTAAAGATTCACTGGATATTTGGGATTTATTCCCTTTATTTTATTTTAGGATTTATTTCCATATTTTGAATATTCTAGTTTGTTTAGTTTATTAAGTTTGTTAGAGTCCTAATTTAATTAGTTTCCTTCTTGGATTAGGACTCTACTAGATTAAATATGTGGAATTTTATTCCACAAGACATCTTATCTTTGCTTTATTTTCAACACGTATGTTCTCTTTTTCTCTGGGGTTTTCGAATTCTTCAAGTTTGCATACGTTCTTTTTGATTATGTATTGCTAAACACATAATTCTAGTCGATGATTCATCGAGGTTTGATTCTTCTAATTTGTGAGATCGAATTGTGCTATTATTTCTTTGTTTATTAGGTATTTACTTTTTCTTTGAGCTCTGTTGACAATATATTCAATTGATTATTTAGTCTGGCCAATTAATTAATCGTTGGAATCGTATTAAGCTATTTAGGACCCAAATCTGTAATTGTTTGGTAAACCCTAATATTTGTACCAGTTAATGACGTTGATTATGGAAACGTTATCGATTAGTCACTATGGGAATAGTAATCTAGTCTAAATGAAATGAGCTTATGTGTTTGTTGGCTAGAATTGGTGTTTTTCTAATACGTGAATGCTCTCGATAGGCTAAATCATAAGAGCTTGTTTAGGGTTGTCTACTTGGTAAGAGTAGTAATCAAAAAGCTTGTTTTGGTTATCGACGACTTAAGGAAAAATTAGGTTATTAGAGCTTGTTAATAACTATAGCCAATTTATTTAATAACATTGAATTATCATTGCATCAGTGATCAAATTGTTGAATCAACACTGAGAAACTCTCATCTTATTGAATTCAAATTCTACCTTGTTTGTATTTTTATTTACGTCTTTTAATTTTTATTCTAGTTAAAAATTCAAAAAACCCCCTTTAATCGATATTAGTAATTTAGGAATTAATTCTACACCATTCCCTGTGGATCGACCCTGCTTATCACTGTTTATAAATCTTTTTAAGTATGCAATTTATTTTTGTTGGATTCGACACCCACCATTGTTCTAGCGTTCTTAGAATTCTAGGGTTCTTTTCTCACTATAAGACTATAAATATTATTTTTTTATGAAACAATAGTTAAAAGAAGAATTTTCATTCAACATTATGGGCTTAAAAATGCTAGCCCTAAACTGTTTGCCAACAAATGGTATTATGAGATTTTTATATCTTAAAAGATTCAAATTCCACGTGAGGCGGCAATGTTAAATTTTTTAAAATATACATATATTTAAAAAAATTGGGTGGGGTCCACCCCATCCTGTCTCCACGATTAAAACATATGTATTAATTATAGTAAAATTTATGTAAAATCTGGACTTATTTTCTTCATGGATTCTAAGTTGTATAACTTTAAGTCTACTCTAATCCACTTATTAAGGTTATCCAAAGTAAACCCACTCAATATACACGAATAATTCTTAGCTACAACTCAAAATCACCGCCTAATTATATATATAATATTCCTTAATAGGTACTTAATAATTAAAATATTACAAAAAAGTTGACAACTGGATTTTGATTACATTATTTAATTCCTCTCCTGGACTGGAAAATTAAGGTGGTAAATAAAGAGAATTAGACTGCAGTTTCCTTGAGTCAATCTTTTACTACTTTTTACTTCTTTTAGTCCAATATTCTATAAGTCTTCTAACTTTTTACCAATTAAGGGACGTGCTAATTAAAATATTTATTAATAAAGTAGAATATTCAAGTCAAATTACTCTGTCATTAACGCGTCTTAAGGATCTTAACTAATAAGTAATCAGATCATTATGATGTTAAACGTCTTGCTTTTGGCCTAATTGAGAATATCATGGTGGCCTACAACAGATTGAGGAATAATTAAAAAAAAGCAATCAACTTAGAAAGGCACAAATGAACTTATCAACGTGGATCGTACTTTAACCCCACCCACTTTCACCTCCGTCACTGATTTTAATCGCTATCTTAAACAAATCCAAAGAATATTAATTTTGCGTCCATATATTTCACATGCACATAAGTGTACACTTTTATTTAATTAATTGCTAATGCCAAAAATAAACACCACAAGGTTTATATAGAGAATATAATCCAATCATCAAGGAGAGATAAATAAGAGACCTAAAGATGATAATAATACTGGAAAAAAAAATGAAAAAAAAAATATAATTAAATATAAACTCTAACATTTGGCAGTTGAAATAATGGGAAGTAGACGAATGTTGAGATTGGATCAAAAATCGTTAAATAGAGCTGATGATAAACCTTTTGTTAAAATATCAGATTTGATATCATAATTAAGAAGTAGATTAGGTAGATTTAAAGTTAGCAATTAGAATCCATGAAGATTCAGTCCAGATTTTCAATTATAATAATAAATATGTTTTGATCGCAAAGTTAAACAAATCAAAATGTTTTGATCTTTGCAACATTCTTTTTATTCTATTATAAATTAGTAATCATGTTACTATATAATATAAATAATTAAAAGTGCAATACTAATTGATATAATATTTAAAATATTTTATTAGATAGGTTACATCTTAAAGTTAACTAAAAATGCATATAAAGAACAACAAACACCTAAAACCTGGGCAAGGCAAGTTGTACCATCAGGCTATATATAGCTAAATGCATATAAAAAGAATATTGGTCGAGAATCAACATAGCATGCTGCTAACCTTTCAAATTGAAGTCAACAAGAAATTATAGAGAAAATAGAATGAAATAAGTACGTAGTAATGTACACTACCAAAAAAAGAGTAAAAATATGATGTGAAAGTACTAAAATAATTATTCTTCATATATAAGTGATAACTTTTTATAAGTTTGATAATGACAAAAATTAAATAAAATTAGTCACTCTCGAGAATTATTGAAAAACAATTACAGTCATTATATTTATGTTGTAACTACACATAAGTCATAATGAGAACATTATTTACCAAAAAAAAAAAAAAAACAAGTATTGTGACAAATTAAACAATATTTTTAGTCACTCATTATACATATATATTATATTATTAAAATAATTTTAGTTGTATTATCACGGAATCATTTAAAATAAAATCAAAATATACATGAACTCAAGAGAAATTATTCAAGGAAAATATAAATTAGCTGAATGCTCCAACCATAAAATATTAGGAAGAAACTAAGAGCATGATGGATTAATTAATTAAATAAACAAATTAACATGTTAAAATAGTCATGTAATACTATAATAAGAAAAGATAGTGTGAAATTAAACCATACAAAACCTGATCCTAGTCAAAAAAAGGGAACCAGTCTTTTTCTATAATTATGAATAGATTATATTTTATATTTGTGTGTCTATATATAGCATTGCAATCTAATTAAGCTTACTTAAGAATTAATTATATGCATGCGCTTATATTTGCATGAAAATTTTCCATTTTGATTTACTAGAAAAATCTCAGAAAATTATATATGAGTTCCTCAAGGTGGTGGCTGTCCCTAATTTTTTCAATAATAATTCTGAAAAACCCTTCATTTAGTATAGTTACAGCCCAGATAACACAGACCTATAACTGCATAAACAATGGAAACTACAAAAATAACAGCAGGTACGGTAAAAATCTCAACACCCTGTTTCAATCTCTTCCCTCGAACGTCGACAGCAATGGGTTCCTTAATGCCACCGCCGGAAAAAACCAAGATAGGGTTAACGCCATTGTGCTCTGCCGTGGCGACGTCCAGCTCAGCACTTGCCGTAGCTGTGTTCGAAATGCCACCCTGGAGCTCCGGCGACTTTGCCCTAATCAAATCCAGTCGGTTGTATGGAACGAATACTGCATGGTGAGATATTCCAACGAGTCGATTTTCGGTGTTCAGAGTACTCTCCCCACATCGTCGTTTTGGAGCCCGTATAAGGTTTCGAGCCCCGATGTGGTTATGGATCAGCTGATGTCGTTGATGGGTGAGCTCCGGCATGAGGCGGCTGATGGCGGCGCGTTAAGGAAGGTGGCGGCCGGAGAAAGAAGAGGGTTCAATTTTCAGACGATTTATGGGATGGCGCAGTGCACACCTGATTTGTCGCCGGAGGATTGTGGGAGTTGCCTGTTACAGACGGCTCTGGATCTTCCGTTGTGTTGTTATGGGAGCTTGGGCGGTGGAATCAACAGGCCCAGTTGTACTTTTCGCTATGAAGCTTGGCCCTTCTACAATCAAACCATGCTTCCGCCTGATCCAACGGCATCACCACCTGCAGGTTATTAACTAATTATCATCAAGTTTTTTTTTAATAAACTTAAATATGTTATTTTTTTTTTTTTTTGTCAACTTAGATGCAGGTTCTGCAGAAAATAATCATGATCATGGTGATGCAAGAAGAACTGTAATCACTGGTGTTGTTTCCATTGCTGGATTTTTAATGCTATCAGTTTGTGTTTGCATCTTCCTGATCAAAATTAGAAAGAAGTTAATGAATAAGCGCAAAGGAAAAAATGAGAATGAAAGTAAGATTTAAATTAATCTTCTTAATTAATTAATTAATTAATTCGGCAGATTATTTTTTTCCATCGTAAGCTACTGCAGAATTAAATCAAATAAATTAATTATTTAAATTTCTTCTATTTTGGTGACTTAAGTTGTGGATATAAGCAGCGTTGAATCCCTGCAATATGATTTCGAAACAATTAGAGAAGCAACAAATGATTTCTCTGATGATAACAAGCTGGGGCAAGGTGGATTTGGCACTGTTTACTGGGTAATTATACGTACATATAAATTCAATAACTTCAAAAATTTATTGCAATTTTGAACTAAATCTGATTAAAGTTAGCATGTTTCGATTTAATGCTGGCAGGGAAAACTTTCAAATGGCAAACAAATTGCTGTGAAAAGATTGTCCAAAAATTCAACACAAGGTGAAATAGAGTTCAAGAATGAGGTGGTCTTAGTAGCCAGGCTTCAACACCGGAATCTAGTTAGCCTCTTAGGGTTTTGTATACAAGAAGATGAGAGAATTCTCATATATGAGTTCGTTGCTAATGAAAGTTTAGACAACTATATATTTGGTATATATTTAACGAACAATATAAGTTTATTTCTTCTATATGATCATACTAATATTTTTCTCTAAGTAATTTGAATATATGTAGACACGATAAGACGACAATCTTTGGACTCAGAGGCGCGTTTGAAAATAATAGGAGGCATTGCTAGAGGGCTTCTTTATTTGCATCAAGATTCATTGTTGAGAATAATTCATCGTGATCTCAAAGCAAGTAACGTGCTTTTGGATGAAGATATGAATTCGAAGATTTCAGATTTTGGGATGGCAACATTATTTGCGCAAGAAGATCAAACGCATGGGAGTACAAGCAGAATCGTTGGAACCTAGTAATGTTAATCTTTTCCTACTTTATACATATATATATATATATATATGCATTACTGCAACATATATGATTGATTTAAATCAATCTTACTTCACATAAAGATTCAATCTTTTGCAAACATAAGAAAAACCCAGTTCGATTAAATGCTTAAATGCACCTGAAAATGAATACTTTTGAAACTTATAATAATGAATAAAAAGAAAATTATTGGAAGTTATTGTGGAAGATACTTGTGAATCTAGTAAGTTAATTTTACTATATAGTGGATTTCAACACATATGATTTATATATATATCAACCATTCTTAGTAATTAACACAAATTATATGTACTTATATATGAAGATTCAAAATTAATCGTTTGTTCTTATTTGTAGCGGGTATATGCCACCAGAATACGCAATCCATGGGCATTTCTCTATCAAATCGGACGTATTCAGTTTCGGTGTGCTAGTCCTGGAAATCGTAACTGGACAGAAAAACAACAGTTTTCGCGATGGCCAGCATATAATGCACCTCCCAAGTTATGTAAGTATATACATATATATATATATATATATATATATATATACACGATCACTTAAAGTATAATTATAACTCAATATTGTATATATATATATAATTTGATGTAATATATTCGACAAGGCTTGGAGAAATTGGCGAGAGGGACGAGGTGCAGATATGATCGATCCAGTGTTAAGGGATAGTTCTGATTCTGCAAGTGATATGCTGAGATGTATTCATATTGGTTTGCTTTGTGTTCAAGAGAATGCAGCTGATAGACCTACAATGTGTACTGTTGTTATGATGCTTATTAATAGCTCCTCCATTACTATGCCTTTGCCTTCTCAGCCAGCATTTTTCATGCTTGATAGTTTGGAGTTAAACGAATCATCGAGAACTTTACATTCAGTTTCAGATAACGAAGCATCTATCACTGAGATGTATCCAAGATAACGTATTTGATTTCAATGGAGAAATTGTTGTAGTTTATAGGACTGAGATGTTACTTTTATAGTCTCTTTTTGTTTTTCTTGTTATTTTATGTTCGTTATGAGTTAATTCGCTTCAAATGTAGTGCCCAGAAAAATATTCGATCAAGATTGTTGATATGATCATCTTGAATTGACGATGGGAACATCAATAACAGATAATTTAATATAATGAAAAAGGAAATTAAATCTGGACTGATCATGATGGGAAGTAAGTAATGAGATTGATGATCATTTGTGTTTGTATTAAAGATTACATAAAAATAATTATTTGAGAGGGTTGTTAAATGTTAAATAATATGTAAGCGCTAAATTAATAAGCAAATGTAACATTTATGCATTGATGGACCATATTAAATCAAGCTCCCATAGAAATTAGCTTACACCACTAGAAAACGAAGCAAATGCGACGGGCGTTTCGCCCGTCGCCATTTTTTTTAAGTTTCGCGACGGTATGGCGACGGTATGGCGTCGGTGAAATTCCAACCCGTTTTCTTAAATGGGTTAAAAATAATGCGACGGTATGGCGACGGGATGGCGACGGTACGATAAATAAATAATTTAAAATTTTATTTTTAAACCATTGGCGACGGGATGGCGACGGTATATACTAAAATATTTTTAAACAATTATTAATTTAATATAAATATATTTTAAAAATATGGCGTCAGGTTTGCGACGGGCTTCAAGAAATAATTATTATTATTTGGCGACGGGATGGCGACGGTATATAATAAAATATATACAATTATTAATTTAATATAAATATATTTTAAAAATATGGCGTCGGGTTTGCGACGGGCTTCAAGAAATAATTATTATTATTTGGCGACGGGATGGCGACGGTATATAATAAAATATATACAATTATTAATTTAATATAAATATATTTTAAAAATATGGCGTCGGGTTTGCGACGGGCTTCAAGAAATAATTATTATTATTTGGCGACGGGATGGCGATGGTATATAATAAAATATATATAATTATTAATTTAATATAAATATATTTTTAAAAATATGGCGACGGTATTGCGTCGGGATGGCGACGATATGGCGTCGGTATGGCGACGGTACGATAAATAAATAATTTAAAATTTTATTTTTAAACCATTTCATTGACTTACTGACGCCATACCAACGCTATTTTTATTTTAAAAATAAATAAAATATTATTATTAATATATTTTAGGATAAAATATAAATATATATTATTAGTTATTTTATACCGTCGCTATACCGACGCTAACTACTATTTAATTTTTAAATTTTTTTATTATTAAGAATTCTAGAAAATATATTTAAACGTTTGCGTCGGTATGACGACGGTACGATAAATAAATAATTTAAAATTTTATTTTTAAACCATTTCATTGACTTACCGACGCCATACCGACGCTATTTTTATTTTTAAAATAAATAAAATATTATTATTAATATATTTTAGAATAAAATATAAATATATATTATTGGTTATTTTATACCGCCGCTATACCGACGCTAATTACTATTTAATTTTTACACCGTAAGGATTAACAACTATCAAATTGTCAATCGTAGCCGATAATTGAACTATAAGTCGACACTCGATATACATATTATATATATATCACGAGTCCGTACTATAATACGTAGTTCGTAAATACTATGCGTTGTAACGATTTCTCTAGTTAACTTAAAGTAATAATCACTAACAATTTTTTTTTTTTTTTTATATTTTGCATAATTAAATGATTAGTCACAACGACTAGTAGTTCACTAAATAATATTTTATTTTTGTGTCACATCTTACAACTACCAATTACAATATATAAGTTCAAATTTATTTAGGAGGTGATGAATTAAGTTTTAAACAATTTTTGAGTGAATATGAAATGAAAATGAAACGAACAAGTACCTAAAAATAAATTGAAAATTACTTTTATTTTGAAAAGCTTGAAATTATTAATTTTAGAGCAAGTTTGGGAAGAAACATGGAATAGAGAATCACTAAATATTTGTGAAATCCTAATCACCATGAGACCAAAATATTAAGTGGGTGTGCAAGATCATTTGTGGAGCCGTCTGATGAAGAATGGGCAATTATTGGTGAGATAACTATGTAATAAAGAATAATTTATATACTTAAAAATTTAAATATAAAAATATATAATAAATAATTATTGTGAAAAGTTGTCAACCATAATAGGAATTTTATATCCCTAATACACTTGACATTTTATACCAATTCTTACAAGCTAAAAAAATATAAAAAATGATAAATAAACAATGAATTGTTTTAAATGATTGGTGAAATAAGTGAAGAACTCACTCATAAACGAATATTAATTATGTTAAGAGAACATTACTTTTAAATGAATATATATATATATATATATGTAAGAAAGGTGTGATTAGAAATTTATATAAGATATTTGACTGATATAAACTCAGGATCATACAATCACTTTGAGAATTTTCACACTCCCGCTAAATAGTGGCGACGGGATAGCGTCGGGATGGCGACGGGATTTAAATTTTTGAAAATTTTCACACTCCCGCTAAATAGTGGCGACGGGATAGCGTCGGGATGGCGACGAGATTTAAATTTTTGAAAATTTTCATACTCCCGCTAAAAAGTGGCGACGGGATAGCGTTGGGATGGCGACGGGATTTAAATTTTTGAAAATTTTCACACTCCCGCTAAATCTTATTAGGCGCCATATTCAATTTTTTTCACAAATAGTGGCGACGGGATAGCGTCGGGTTGGTGACGGGTTTTAAATTTTCGAAAATTTTCACTCCCGCTAAATTTTCGAAAATTTTACAAATTGTTACTCTATATAAAGCCTCATATTCACAACTTCCTAATCCAAATCTTCAATCTCTTCTTCCATTTTTCATTACATGTATCATCTAATATTTTTATTTATATTTTGTTATATTTTGATTTTAATGTGCACTAATATCTTTGTTTAATTGTGTAGGACAATTAAAAAGGGTAATTACGAATCAATCCCTTACAATTCAATTTTGTTTTTTAATTATTCATTATGATATGAATTCTATGTAGTAACATTCTTACACTTTCTATTATGAATCCTAATTTTTTTGTATTTCTTATAGGAAAAATTGTTAAATACAAATAAAGAGAAAAGAAAAGGTATGTATTATATTTTTTAATTCGTTTTTAAGGCTTAATGTTTATTATCAATTCCAATTCTTTTTATTCTTGATGTATTTTGCTATATTCTTGATATTTATGTTGAAGTAGATAAATTATTAGTGTTTATATTAATTTATTATTTTTGATGTTTAATCTTTTAATGTTTGATACATTTGAATCAGTGCAAGATCTGATATCTCCAATTATTGATGAAATTCTGAAATTGCAGCCGGTTGCTCGATATGTTGCAGCAACCCGGCTGCATATTTTTTTACAAAATTTACCAGAAACGCGACGGGATTGCGACGGTCTTCAAATGTTTGAAGACCATCGCCAAACCGACGCCAAATTATTATTATTTGGCGACGGGATGGCGACGGTATATAATAAAATATATACAATTATTAATTTAATATAAATATATTTTAAAAATATGGCGTCGGGTTTGCGACGGGCTTCAAGAAATAATTATTATTATTTGGCGACGGGATGGCGACGGTATATAATAAAATATATACAATTATTAATTTAATATAAATATATTTTAAAAATATGGCGTCGGGTTTGCGACGGGCTTCAAGAAATAATTATTATTATTTGGCGACGGGATGGCGACGGTATATAATAAAATATATATAATTATTAATTTAATATAAATATATTTTAAAAATATGGCGACGGTATTGCGTCGGTCAATACCCGGCCAAAACCGGGTCAAGTGTTTAGGTAGTTGGCGTCGGGATGGCGACGGGATGTATTTTAGCGACGCCGAAATTGCGACGGGTCGATACCGACGCGAGCCCGTCGCAATTTCGGCTTTGGCGACGGTTTAGCGACGGTATCGGGCGTCGCGTTTGCTTTGTTTTCTAATAGTGTTAATTTAAATTTTAAGGGATCATCTATTTGCACCCAAATTTGCTCAATTAGACCAAAAATTCTAATTTTATATATAATCATTGAGACTTAATATTGCTGAAAAATGGCAAAAAATAAAATAAAAAATGACACACACTCTCTCTCTCTCTCATCGTGAGGGTCCTCTCTCTCTCTCTCTCTCTCTCTCTCTCTCTTCGTGAGGGTCCTCTTTGTCTCTTGTCTCTGCATGAGGGTTCAGGTCTAGGGTTTTTCCATGTTAATGAGTGCTACAAGATTAGGGTTCCGATCGATCTAGACCCTTTATCGGGTAGATTTTTTTGCCGTCAATTTGAAAAATTTCCTCAAATGATCAATTGAGAAGAAAAAAAAACGAGCTATGCGTGTTGTATTATGAACAACAATGAAAACGACTTCGTCGATATTATTCTTATCAAAACTTGCCTCCAATGCTCCTTCTCTTTTGAAATTTCGTGCTGCAACTCTTTATCAAGAGTTTTCTCTTGATCAAATCCTACTCACTTATCATGCCAAGTGCTCATGTTAGTCATATATGCTCAATGCTATTCTCATACTCCCTAAGCCTCTCACTTGAAATTCACTATTTCAATTCCCTTGTAGGACCTTTTTCAACTAAGATGGCCCTATTTTTATTGTCAAAATTATCCCAATGTAGAGGATCATAAATATCGATTTAAGGGACCAATTGTTTGGGTTTTTATTTCAATAACATGAATTATAAAAAATAATATCAAATTGTATCAATTTTAAAAACTTTGTGAAATTAGCACAAGACGTTATTGTTCAATAACGTATTCTAGTTAGAAGACGTCCAACCACATTGACGTCTTCAAAACTTATATTATTTAAGGTAAGGTAAGGTAAGGTAATGAAATACCATAATAAGGCAATGATACAAAATGATTGCTTAATTATTTCAGAAGATGCCATCAAGGATGGTATCTTCTCATTATTATAAAATATTAATCTAACTAAAGACGTCCACAAAGATGACATCTTCAAGCATGGAGTATTATTTTCATATATGATTTCCAAGGAATGGAATATTAGGGCTGTTTGGATGACTGTTTTTAAAGTGTGCTTTTGTTTTTGAAAAACAAAAATATGAAAAATGCGTTTGGTTGGGCTTGTTCTCACTTTCTGTTTTTGAAAAACAAAACTCCAAAATCTGCTATTTTGCAAAACAGGTTTTACCTGTTTTTAAGTTTTACAGAACATTTTTACACTCCAAATTAAAAAAACACATCACTAAAACCATCATTGAAAAAAATATCTTTTATCTCTCTTCATTTCACTCCTCCTCGCATCAAAACACTCCCTCTTGCAAAGTGTTCCCGATTTTTTATTTTTTTTCCAAAATAGTCAACCAAACAAGATTTCAACATTATTTATACTGCAAAATTGTTTTGATAAAACTGTTCTACAAAACTATTTTGCAAAACTTCAAAAACAAAAACAATCCAAACAGACCCTTATATTCCCCAACAACATATTTGTTATTTGGTACAACGTGGAAGGTGCTATTTATGGATACACTTTTTATAGAATGTCCATCAATCTGATTATACCTATTTTATAATTAATATATTTCTTATTATCATGGTATAATGAATTATTATATATTTCAACTAAAATAGAAAAAATATATTACGAGAGATGAAATTCTTGCAATTGAGACTAATAATAATACAGAGAAATTATGAAAAAATAATGGCTTACAAATGTCCTCCAGTACCACGACCACGTGGTCGTATGTCTTTATGCTTTCTAACTTTATGTCTATTATTCGGAATACGAGAACTATAATTAAAACGTCGTAACTTTCTTTTATCTTCAATATATGATATGTGATTTGGAAGCGAACTCACAACGTATCATTAAAAAATGAACTTCAAGTGGGTTTGGTAGTGGGTTTTGTAGATTATTATTAATATCTTATATTGATCAATGTGGTCTTCAACATATTATTAGTTTAATAATTTTAATTTCAATACATTTTTTATATTTATAATTTATACGTAATATATTTTTCTATTTTAATTGAAAAATATATAATTCATTATACCATAATAAAAAAAATATGTTAATTATAAAATAGGTATAATTAATCGGATTGATAGACAGTCGAGAAAAAATGTATCCATAAATAAAAGCGTATATGGTTATAAAAAATAACAAATATGTTAGTGGGGAAAATAATACTCAGTGACTTGGAAATCATATGCTTGAAGATGTCATCTTTGTGGACATCTTTAGTTAGATTTAATTTAATATTTGGTAATAATGAGAAGATGTAATTAAGCCATGATGGAGATTATCATGGTATATCATTATCTTGTCATTAAAAGAAATATAAGTTTTGAAGACGTCAATGTGGTTGACGTCAAGACGTCATCTTGTGCTAATTACACAAAGTTTTTAAAAGTGATACAATTTGGTATTTTTCTTTACAATTCATATTATTAAAATAAAAAACCCCAAATTGCTCAACCACTATTTATGTTTTCAACATTCAAATTATTGGGTTGAGTGTCATGCTCGTGATCACCCCCATCCTCATGCTCACTCAACTTATCAAATTCTTCATCAACATGATCATCGTCAAATAAATTCACATTAGATTGGTTAACATTATGGACATCCTCGGAAGTTCTTTGAATTTTGGTGACAAATTTATCTAAAACATTTTTTTTGGGATGCTAGAAATGTCTCTATTGCTTTTTCCTTTTTCGTTTCTCACTTCCAGATTGTTGTTTGAAAGCCATATAATATATTATTAATAAACTGCAAGAACATCAATATAATACTAATTAGACAATGTAAATCAATTTTCATAAAGAACGTAATATAACCTTAATGATCACAAAAGCAATAACAAAAATTAAACAAACCCTATATTAATATTGTATTAGTAATAATAATTAATTAAAATATCAAATAAATAAAAGCAAATTAAATACATATTTAACAAAGTCAATATACTAACCGGTGGCTCGATATGACTCGTTATGGCTAAAGTAATAGCTTTTTAAAAAAATATAAAGAAAAAATTCATACCTCTCAAGAATCAAGATGAAGAAGACGATAGAGAGGAAGAACCAAAGAAGACTTATGTGTTGATTAAAGATGAAAAAGTTTTTGATTTATTACTATTTTTAAGTACTTGACTTTAACTTTAAGATATACAGTTTTAAAACTATTTGACCTAAATTGAATTATAGTGAGCCTACAAAAAGTTAAATTTGATGGATTGGATTTGGGCCATAAAAATCAATTTTATTAGATTAAAAAATCAAATCAATTATTTTTTCTTTAAAAGGCTAAAACTAATATAAAAAAGAATTAGGCCCCCGATGGTTACTTTTTCTTTCAAGTTTCCTCCATTACGTTTGACTTTTGAGTGAATTTCATACAAATACAATTCCATTTTTAATGGTAAGATAAAAAGAATCATGGGTTCTGGGCGGGTCTGGTTGTGTCTGATGTTAAATGGACAATATCAACAAAACAATCCCTATATTATTATTTTTTTTTAAAAGGCTAAACATAAAAAAAAAATTGGGTCTCCAATCTTGAGCCCTGGGCCGGCGCCCAGGCTGCCCAGGTGGGTGGACCGGCCCTGATCATCACGTCCATTACCACACACCCGGGTCGGATCCTACACGACAGATTATTGTACCTTTCAGAGAGAAAAGTCTCGATTCCCTTTCCCAGCTCCTCATGGTGCGGGTTAATAAAGGAGAGTCATACAATTAATAAGGAGAGTCATACAATTAATAAAAAATATATATATATATATATATAGATAGATAGATAGATACGTGTAGCTACTAAATGAGTACATGTAATTGCAATTTGCAACCCGTTTCTATAGTTTATTAGATTGGGTGGTCGGCCATGCTGAAATCTAGGTACTAAATAAATACACTAGCATGACTTGATGGGTGATGATTTTGATACATTGATATGGGTATGCATGACAATTTAAATATAAATTTCATCAAAAAATTTGATTAATTTTTTACTAAAGATCCTCAATTTCAATCAAATTCCCTAATTTTTTTGTCAAAACCCTCAATTTTAGTGAAAATCCAAAGTACATTATTTTAAAATTGTTAACTGATTCACATTTCAAAATATCATTATATCTTAAGATTTTAATTGCAGAAATTGTTGTATTCACTATTTAAAAAAAATTACGTACACAATAATTGTTGTATTTACTTGTCCAAATAGCAATCCAAAGTCATCAAATTTCCCTCTAAAATAAAGAGAACAATATATGTAAATATAAATTATATAATTATAAGATGGGCATTGGGCTATACAAACTTTTGAGGGGATTAAAGAAAAAGTTTGGGTTCTTTACTTCTTGTTACAATTATGTGATTGAAATTGATTTCAAATTGGATCGAGTCCCAGCCCACTAAACTCGTTACAGTTTTTTTCTTCTTGTTTTTGGGTCAGATTAATCAGTTAGACATAGAAATTCCAGCATATACAAATTTCTTTATATTTCCCAAAATGTATTTTTTTTTTTTATTAAATTAGTTGAAATTATTTCTTATTTTAACTATGAGACGTGGAAAATAGAAAATCACCCCTTTTATACGTAGTATCACAATAATTTTTTTAAAATGATAAGAATGATAATTCACATGCATTTTCAACTGTAGGTCCAGTTGATACTGGACTACAAACCAGACTAAAAGAATGTAATATTATGTTTTTATTTTCTGCTATAATTTGGTCTTAATTAGCTTTAAACAGGCATGCGATTAAAAAAATAATTTAGTCAATAAGGTAACAATATTTTCTATTCAAAAGGAAAATAAGAAACCAGATTGATTCATAATTTCATATCATCATGCTGATGGAAGAATTACGTGGTTTTGCATGTGTTAGTCTTCGGGATCAATTTCTTTTGTTTTTCAAAGTAGTTCTATATCCAACAAATTTAAAATTAATCATTCAAATTACTACGTCACACTTGTAATATAAAATTTAATAATATTTTGGCCCAATAAAATTTTGTGCATGTAAGCTGAGAATTTGTGATTTCATAACACATGAAATCTATTAATAAGACTAGAAACATAATGTAACTGATTCTGCACGTTAGATATAAATGAACGATCAATATAATTATTATTAATTTATATGTTACATATAACAACTGTCTTTTCATAAACGACCCCAACTATTCACATATATGAATGCTCTCAAGCATATAAACCATTCATTATATTAGGGTTTTGTTTTTTAGGGTCTTTCTTCATCCCTTATTTGTTGATCAATTTTATTGCGTACTTTAATTTAACTGAATTGGTTGTCCTAATATTCGTCGTTCTAGCTATACATTTGAATTTTATGCTTACTTTGACGACAATCTTCTGTCCTGGTCATCTAAACGTGTCTCGTTCTAGGGCTATACTGAATATCAAGGTGTGGCCAATGTTGTCGATAAAGCATGTTGTCTTCAGAATCTCTCACTCGAGCTCCATTATCGTTTTATAAAAGTGTATATCGTTTACTATAATATCAATCCGGTTCAAGATCATTGTAAACATGTTGAGTTAGATTCACCTTTTGTTTGAGAACATATTGCTTTAAGTAGAAATAAATATATTATCTTATTTATTTTGTTGCTTATTCAATCTAGCATTATTAGAATTTTAGGTTCTTTTCTCACTATAAGATTATAAATAATATGAAACAAGTTTTAAAGAAGAATTTTCATTCAACATTATGGACTTAAAACTGCTTGCCCTAAACCGTTTGCCAACAAATGGTATTAACAGATTTTTATATCCTTAAAATTCAAATTCCACCACATTTGTGCCTTTCTAAGTTGTTTGCTGTTTCTTTAATTCCTTAATCTGTTGTAGGCCACCATGATATTCTCAATTAGACCAAAAGCAAGATGTTTAACATCATAATGAATCTGATTACTAATTAATTAAGATCCTTAAGACGCGTTGATCATAGATTAATTAGACTTGAATATTCTATTTTATTAATAAATATTTTAATAAGCACGTCCCTTAATTGGTAACAAGTTGGAACACTTGTAGAATATAGGACTAAAATAAATAAAAAAATAGTAAAAGATTGATTCAAGGAAACTGCAGTCTAATTTTCTTTAATTACCACCTTAATTTTCCAGTCCAGGAGGGGAATTAAATAATGTAATCAAAATCAAGTTGTCAACTTTTTTGTAATATTATAATTATTAAGTATCTATTAAGGAATATTATATATATAATTAGGCGGTGATTTTGAGCTGTAGCTAAGAATTATTCGTGTAAACGCCGTTAATATTGAGTGGGTTTACTTTGGATAACCTTAATAAGTGGATTACAGTAGACTTAAAGTTACAAGTTACAACTTAGAATCCATGAAGAAAATCAGTCCAGATTTTACATAACTTTTACTATAATTAATACATATGTTTTGATCGCAATTTTCAATAAATACAAAAATTATTAATTTTACGTCCATATATTTCACGTATGCACATATGTGTACACTTTTATTGATTTAACTGTTAATGCCAAAAATAAACCTCTCAAACATTATGAATGATCACCACAAGGTTTATATAGAGAATATAATCCAATAATCAAGGAGAGACAAATAAGAGAAAAATATAATTAAATATAAACTCTAACATTTAGCAGTTGAAATGGGAACATTGAGATTGGATCGATAATCGATAAATAGAGCTGATGATAAACCTTTTGTTAAAATATCAGATTGGATTTCATAAAGAAGTAGATTCCGTAGATTTAAAGTTAGAAATTAGAATCCATGAAGATTCAGTCTGTTAGGAATATGATCGACTATTGTGAATAAACGCGATAAAGAAAAACGATAAAAAACACACAAAATTGTTTACCCAGTTCGTCAAAGAATTTGACTACGTCTGGGGGCACTGCCAAGCCAGGATATTTTCACTATATTTCGAATTATTTGATTACAATGAGAATATGGCTATTTATACTAAGTACATAACCCTAATCAGAATAGGATTCGGCGAGATTGTGGCCCGATATACAGTCCTTCAGGCTCCATAACTCAACACAGTCCAGATCTTTCAACTATATATAATACATATGTTTTGATAGCAAACTTAAACAAATCAAAAATTATTTAATTTTGTGTCCATATATATATGGACATAATAAAAATCGATTATTGATTTAATGAGATTATTATTTTGTCAGTTATTAGACTCGTACCAATCCGGCAAATCACCGGCTAAGTTTTACTTGAAATCCCATTGACCGTATTACCGGTTTTATGAATTTTTCATCATTTTTTTAAAGTAGCAAAAAAACACTATAGCAACAATGCAATTCAACATTAGAAGTAACTATTAGAAGTAACTAGGTGATTGTTAAAATGTGTTATATCTTAATATGTTGTGTTTAAATTTTAATAGTCCACTTTATTGTATTTAAGGATTCTTTTTATTCTATTATATATATTAATCATGTAATAACTATTTAAATAATAAAAAGTGCAATACCAATTGATATAATATTTAAAATATTTTATTAGATAGAATGACATCTTAAAGTTCACTAAAAATTCATTTTAAGAACAACAAACACCTAAACCCTGGGAAAGGCAAGTTAACGTTGTACCATCAGGCTATATAGAATCAACATATATAGAATGCGGCTAACATTTCAAACTGAAGTCAAGAAGAAATTATAAAGAAAAACGAATGCAATGAGTACGTAGTAATTACATCAGTTAATGTCCACTACCCCAAAAAAAAGAGTAAAAAAAAATGAAGTGATGGTATTAAAATTATTTCATGTATATATACATTAAGTGATATACTTTTTATAAGTTTGATAATAAAAAAAATTAAATAAAAGTAATCACTCTCGAGAATTATTGAAAAACAATTACAGTCATTATTGAGAATTAATGAATACACAAATTTATATAATTATCAGTATATTTATGTTGTAACTAATTAAACATAAGTTCATAATGACAACATTATTTACAAAAATAAGTATTGTGACAAATTAACAACACTCTTTGTCACTCATTATACATATATATTTTATTATTAAAATAATTTATTATATTATCACAAAATCATCTAAAATAAAATCAAAATATACATAAACTCTTGAGAAATTATTAAAGGAAAATATACTTTAGCTGAATGCTCCAACCATAAAATATTAGGAAGAAACTAAGAGCATGATGGATTAATTAATTAAATAAACAAATTAACTTGTTAAAACAGTCATGTAATACTATAATAAGAAAAGATAGTGTGAAATTAAACCATACAAAACCTGATCCTAGTCAAAAAAAGGGAACCAGTCTTTTTCTATAATTATCAATAGATTATATTTTATATTTGTGTGTCTATATATAGCATTGCAATCTAATTAAGCTTACTTAAGAATTAATTATCTGCATGCACTTACTAGCTATTTGCATGAAAATTTAAAAATTTTGTTCATAAAATAAATATTATTTTTCTATAAAAATCTCAAAAAAATTATATATGAGTTCCTCAAGGTGGTGGCTGTGCCTAATTTTTTCGATAATTCTGAAAAAACCTTCATTTATTATCGTCACAGCCCAGATAACACAGACCTATAAGTGCATAAACAATGGAAATTACACAAATAACAGCACGTACGGTGAAAATCTCAACAACCTGTTTCAATCTCTCCCATCAAATGTCGACAGCAATGGCTTCCTTAATGCCACCGCCGGAGAAAACCCAGATAGGGTTAACGCCATCGTGCTCTGCCGTGGCGACGTCCAGCTCAGCACCTGTCGGAGCTGCGTCAGAAATGCCACCCTGGAGCTCCGGCGACTTTGCCCTAATCGAATCCAGTCGGTTTTATGGTACGAATACTGCATGGTGAGGTATTCGAACGAGTCAATTTTCGGTGTTCAGAGGACTCTCCCCACAGCCTGGTTTTGGAACCCTTATAACGTTTCGAGCCCTGATGTGGTTATGGATCAGCTGACGTCATTGATTGATGATCTCCGGCAACAGGCGTCTGGTGGCGGCGCGTTAAGGAAGGTGGCGGCCGGAGTTAGAAGAGGGTTCAATTTTCAGACGATTTATGCGATGGCGCAGTGCACCCCGGATTTGTCGCCGGAGGATTGTGGGAGTTGCTTATTACAGACGGCTCAGGATCTTCCCTTGTGTTGTTATGGGAGCTTGGGGGGTGGAATATACAGGCCTAGTTGTACCTTTCGCTATGAAGTTTGGCCCTTCTACAATCAAACCATGCTTCCACCTGATCCAACGGCATTACCACCTGCAGGTTAGTAATTAATGATCATCAAGGTTTGAAAATTGTAATTAACCTTTTTTTGTTTTTTATAAACTTAAATATGTTTTTTTTGTCAACTTAGATGCAGGTTTTGCAGGAAATAATCATGATCATGGTGATGCTAGAAGAACTGTTATCACTGTTGTTGTTTCTATTGCTGGATTTTTAATGCTAGCAGTTTGTTTTTGCATCTTCCTAAAAAGAAAGAAGATAATGAATAAGCGCAAAGGAAAACCTGAGAATGAAAGTAAGTTTTAAATTAATTCTACATATTAACTTTTTCCCTCGTAAGCTTCTGCAGAATTAATTTAAATAAACTAACTATTTTTTCTTCTATTTTTGTGACTTAAGCTGTCGATATAAGTAGCGTTGAATCCCTGCAATATGATTTCGGAACGATTAGAGCTGCAACAAATGATTTCTCTGATGATAACACGCTGGGGCAAGGTGGATTTGGCACTGTTTACTGGGTAATTATACTTACATATATATATATATATATATATATTCAATTATTAAAAAATTTATTGCAATTTGGAATTAATTCTGATTAATGTTAGATTTTATGTTGCTAGGGGAAACTTTCAAATGGCAAACAAATTGCTGTGAAAAGATTGTCCAAGAATTCAACACAAGGTGAAATCGAGTTCAAGAATGAGGTGGTCTTAGTCGCCAGGCTTCAACACCGGAATCTCGTTCGACTCTTAGGGTTTTGTATACAAGAAGATGAGAGAATTCTCATATATGAGTTCGTTGCTAATGAAAGTTTAGACAACTATATATTTGGTAATTTACGAACTAGCAACTAATCGAATAAGGGTTTTCTATATGATCATTTCTAATTTCAACTCTACATAATTTGACAATATATCTGTAGATGCGATAAGACGACAATCTTTGGACTCAGAGGCGCGTTTAAAAATAATAGGAGGCATTGCTAGAGGGCTTCTTTATTTGCATCAAGATTCATTGTTGAGAATCATTCATCGTGATCTCAAAGCGAGTAACGTACTTTTGGATGAAGATTTGAATTCTAAGATTTCAGATTTTGGGATGGCAGCATTATTTGCGCAAGAAGATCAAACGCATGGGAGTGCCAGTAGAATCGTTGGAACCTAGTAATGTCAATCTTTTCCTACTGTCTATATATATAATTTTAATATAATTTATACTCATGAACTTAGGAAGCTAATTTCACTAATATATCTTATATATATAGTGGATTACAATATGATTTATATAAACCAATCAATCTAAGTAACAAACACAACTCATATATATGAAAAAACTACACCAATTAACCGTTTGTTCTTATTTGTAGCGGGTATATGCCACCAGAATACGCAATCCATGGACATTTCTCTATCAAATCAGACGTATTCAGTTTCGGTGTGCTAGTCCTAGAAATCATAACTGGACAGAAAAACAACAGTTTTCGTGATGGGCAGCATATAATGCACCTCCCAAGTTATGTAAGTATATATATATAGTCAAAGTATAGTTATAATTCAATGTATATATATATATATATAGCTTGATGTAATGAATTCGACAAGGCTTGGAGAAATTGGCGAGAAGGACGAGGTCCAAATATGATCGATCCGGTGTTAAGGGATAGTTCCGATATGCTGAGATGCATTCATATTGGTTTGCTTTGTGTTCAAGAGAATGCAGCTGATAGACCTACAATGAGTTCTGTTGTTATGATGCTTAATAGCTCTTCGATAACTATGCCTATGCCTTCTCAGCCTGCATTTTTCATGCCTGATAGATTGGAGTTAAACGAATCATCATCGAGAACTAATTTACAAGTTTCAGATAATGAAGTATCTATCACGGAATTGTATCCAAGATAACGTATTTGATTTCGATGGAGAAATTGTTGTAGTTTATAGGACTAATTTCTTTTAGCTATTCTTGTTATTTTATGTTGCTTATGGGTTATGATCTTGATTTGCTTCAAATCTAGTGCCCAGAAAAATCTTCGATCAAGATTGTTGATATGATCATCTTGAATAAACATTAATGAAACATGTAAACATCAATAACAGATAACTGAATATAATGAAAGGAAATTAAATGTGGCCTGATCATTGGAAATAAGTAATGAGATTGATGATCATTCATTTTTTTTTATGACAAGGGAACCCGCAGCCGCTACCGTTAGGTGCGCACTGAGTAAACCCCGCTCTTGTGCAATAGCCTGCAAACCACACAAGAGAGGTAAACCAGCCTAGGTTGCCCATAGCTGACAGACTCACAGTAGAGAAGGCAAATAGGCATTCCTTCATCAGTGCGTATTCGAACCCGTGACCAAGGCCACAACATTCACATGCCCTTACCAACTCTACCAGGGGTTGCCCCCGATTGATGATCATTCATGTTTCTATTTAAAAATGATTATAAAGAAATAATTATTTGAGAGAGTTGTTAAATGTTAACTAATATGTAAGCACTAAATTAATAAGCAAATGTAACATTTATGCATTGATAGACCATATTAAATCAAGCTCTAATAGAAATTAGCTTAATTTAAGGGATCATCGATTTACACCAAAATTTGCTCAATTAGACTAAAAAGTCTAATTTTACATATAATCAATGAGACTTCAGATTACTGAAAAATGGCAAAAATTTAAACATTTCGGTTATCATGCAAACATCGGGTAATTTACAACTGTCCAATTGAGTCGATCTGTTGTATAACTCAATGCACATGAATTATAGGCATATTTATTGAGAACAAAAATTGAACTAATATGATCATAATTAAGAATGATAATGTGATACTTGCAAGGAGATATTGGATTGGTTGGGTTGTCAACTTGGAGCAGGTGATCCAAGCCTCAGAGAACCAAACTAGGAATAATTTTGTAGACCCAAATGGATAGCATTGAGTTTTTTTCTAAATTTAAGTATTGATCATATTAAGGTGTATAATTAAATAAAGAATTGATGGATTTTCTGATGATATCAATTAAGACATACGACGTAACGTGAAAATAATAAGGATAGAAATTTTATTATCCTTTTATAAAATATAATATAACATCGGCTACGTACTCCTTCATTATTTCTTTGTTGTATTTATTGCAACATTTTCTAATCAACTGTAAAAAAAAAAAAAAAAAAAAAAAAAGTGGTAGATTATAGGTAATTAGAGGACAAAAACCTTACCTACTTTGCAATATTTTATTTAATTGTAAAAATAAAATTTCAAATGGATTTTCAAATGTGGGTCCAGTTGATATTCGACAAAAAGTAGACTTAAAGAATGAATATATTATGTATTAGTGTTTTGCTATAATTGGGTCTCAGCTTCTACCGACATAAGCTCGATGAAATTATAATACAAACAATTTAGTCAATAAAGAAAAATATTTTCTACCCAAAAAGAAAATAATAAGAAATCATAGTAATCAATGTCATCATGCTAATGAAATAATGACATATTTGTGTATTACATCCAACTGGCCTTCAAGACCAAAGTTTTCTTTATATTTTTATATCTCCTCATTTTTTCTTTTAAGTCCAAATTAACTACTGATTTTTCAAAGTATTATCATGCAAGAATACAAATAATTCTTCAAATATATATATATTTTTTTAATACAAACAAGATCTATAATTCAAAATCTTTTATTAGAACAATCAGTCACTTTTCACTAAATCAATTTCTCTTATACAACCAAATTTTGACTTCAGAAAATAAGCATATTAATTTGCTTCACCTAACATTTTTTAATTTCTACCTTAGGTTTTTTTTCTTCATTCACTTGTCACAATTTGAAAATTTGAAGCTAAGCAACTATTGCAGCCCCATCAAATTTGATAACTTTTAATTCACACTATTTATTATAAAGTAAAATATAGGCTAATCATTAATAAGTTCAGAAATATGATGAAGGAATTGAATATTCTTTGACAAATGACATTAGGAATTAATGATGGCACAATGCTAGCTTCAGTTACTGAAGAAAGTTAAAACATATGGGGGCAACCCCGGTAGAGTTGATAAAGTCATCTGAACTTGGTTTAGGTCACGGGTTCGAATCCTGATGAGGGAATGCCTATTTGCCTTCTCTACTGTGAGCCTGTCAGCTATGGGCAACCTAGGTTAGTTTACTTCTCTTGTGTGGTTTGCAGGCTATTGCACAAGAGCGGGGTTTACCCAGTGCGCACCTCACGGTAGCGGCTGCGGGTTTCCCTCGTCATCAAAAAAAAAAAAAAAAAAGAAAGTTAAAACATATATATTTATATATAGATTGACACAATTGTTATTAATATTGTATGACACACAATTATTTATATAATTTAATTTTATTATAATGTAGCTTTCAAAGATTAGTTAATCTGCCAGCTTAGTAGTGTAACTTAATCTAGTATAATTGATTTTATCTAGACTATTCACCTAATCAATAAAGAAGTAGGGTTACATTTACCTTCATGTCCCATATCTATCATTTAAAAATACATAATATGAGTAATATATACTTCAAAATAATGGCCACAACTTCTATATAAGCCCAACTCACCATCCCAAAACCTCAAAACAAAAATAAAATAAAAATAACAATAAGATCATTATCAATCCAGCTGCTAAAATGGCAAAAAGTAGGGTTCTTGTTGTCGGTGGAACTGGATACATCGGAAAGAGGATTGTAAAGGCTAGTCTGGCGGAGGGCCACCCAACTTACATTCTCCGGCGACCGGAGATCGGCCTGGACATCGAAAAAGTGCAGATTTTGTTGGAATTTAAGCGGCAGGGGGCTCATCTGATCGAGGGGTCATTTTCCGATCACCGGAGCTTGGTCGAAGCAGTGAAGAAAGTCGACGTGGTGATATGCACCATGTCTGGGGTCCACTTTAGGAGCCATAACCTCTTGTTGCAGCTTAAGCTTGTTGACGCCATTAAAGAAGCTGGAAATATCAAGGTAAGTTTTTTATTTTTTTTTATTTTTAGGGACTTTTACGATAATTTATAGCCATAAAAATATAATAGAAAATAATAAAGCTCATTTTAATGAAAAAAGCTTTTCTCCAAGGCCTGTAAGATTTGTGAGCCTTATAATCACTAATTTTGGCATTAATGAACCGGCAACTTGTGTAGCAGGTTGCCAAGTTTATATAAAATATTTAAGAATAACACATAATTGTATATAATTATAATTAGCTCCATATCTATTTTAAAATTTAGATAAAATTCAATTAGTTATTCTTAATCTTCTAGAATCTTATATTAACTATATATAAAGGGCATTCTTATTTAATCTCATGCTAGATTTATAAAAAAATTTAAATTGAATTATTTAAAAATACTTTTTATCAAATAGATGTTAAAAGGTTAAAATTTAAAATTGAATGACTATGCTCTAACACTTATCATTACAAATTCAAGATTATTGTAAGTTATAATAATTTTATTTTTGCAATATAATTATACGATTAGTAACTATATAAATTGTGATTACATATATTTCAATTGAAAACATATTAATATTGAATTTTAAATTGATTAATTCAATACTTTGTTAATTTTCGAAAAAGAAAAAAATCTTAAAATCTCGCCTTGAATTGAACTGGATCTCTCTTAGAATATTTTTTACTAGTACGCAGATTTATTTTTTCTTAAAGTAGGAGATCATCAAATCATACCGTATTTAAGTGTTTTTATCTATAATAAAATTTTACCAAATATGATTTGAATCAATTTATAAAATCAGAAAAACTTGAGATGGGTTTTTGTGAAAATATTTTTTATTAACTATATTACCACCTTCTGTAGATACTAACCTCACATAATCAGAGTTTTATTTGGAACATAATTATAAGTTTAGTTAACAAGATCCACATAAGTCAACTTTATTTGAGTAGTTTTAATTATTTAAGATTTAAATTTTGGAAACACCCTAAAAATTCATTCAGAAGTAATAAACTTTCTAAAAGTAAATTAATTTATTCTAATAATATCCAACTTAAATGTAAGGAAGATACATATTGGTCATCCTTTTGAGTATATTGAAAAATTGAAAGGAATTTCACTCATGGGTGTATCGAAATATAGCATGAGTATTCTATACATATGATACTTTATTATAATTTACATAAATTTTAAAATATTATTACATCACAAATAAAATTGTAAAGTTATTCTATAATCGATAAATTTAGTTTGAGTCAAGTTACACCTGTCTATAATATTACGATGAATGTTATAAAATATCCATTTGTAACTTGCAAACAAAGGTCTCACCAACTATCAAGCGTTTCTTGATAGAATTAAATAACTACTTGTTATTCAATATTATATCATCAACTTTGGGCTGAGGTGTTAGAAATAATTAATTTTGCATAGTGAAAAGATTAATAAATGGACCAAAATAATAAATTATAAAAAAGAAAAATTAAATGACCAAAGTAGGTATTAACTATTAATCATCTTACTAATTGGTCCATCTGGTTCACCCGAAACCATACTCTAAGCGTAAAGTGGACTCTATCATGATCTTAATTAGCTATTTTCGAAAATCTAATTTATTTCGAAGATAATTTAAAGGTTGGTGTTAGAGTATATATATTAACTTATGGCCCATTATTATATAGGCCGGGCCTATTGCATACAATATATAAATACAAGAAATATAAAATAGGCCCGGGCTATACAATAATGGGCCGTAAGTACATATATATACTCTTAACAGTTTGTATCAAGCAAAAATGCATAATTATAAAGTTTGTAAATTAAAAAGAATTAAAAAAACATCAAAAGTCTATCAAAAACACTACTTTGAATAAGCGTGGTATCAAAACTGAATTTCGCATATTCTATGATACAATAATTAAGATTTTTCATAAATCATAATTATTATCATATATAACGTGAATTTCGCACGAGTCTCACCACATATAATCATGAATTTACTCGAAAAAATCCCATAAATTTGTCGATTTTCGCATGCGTTTTTTGTAGCGTTTTTTGCCATCGGAGTTTGGTATAGATGCAGCACAAATGGAGAATGCTCTAGAGCCAGGAAGAGTAACATTTGATGAGAAAATGATAATAAGAAAGGCTATTCAACAAGCCAATATTCCACACACTTATGTATCTGCCAATTGTTTCGCCGGATATTTCGTCGGTAATCTCTCACAAATGGAAACTCTACTTCCTCCTAAACACAAACTCTCCATCTATGGAGATGGAAATGTTAAAGGTACAAAAAAAATTGGTAACACGGATTTTTTTATTTTTTTTTGGTAGATAACGGGTTTTAATCATACGTGGATAAAAAAAAAAATTTGAGCGAATATTATATGTTACAGTGGTGTTCATGGATGAAGATGACGTGGCAACGTACACAATCAAGTCGATTGATGACCCTCGAACGTTGAACAAGACGTTGTATCTTAGGCCACCGGAAAACATTCTGACTCAAAACGAGTTGGTCGAAAAATGGGAGAAACTTACCGGAAAAACGTTGGAAAAAAGCGCCATTTCTGCAGAAGATTTCTTAGCTCGTCTCAAAGGTAACACGAAATTGCCTTAAATATCGTTCTAAAAAGCTACATTTTAGTACATAATAATTTGCTGTAATAACATTATAATTTAATGTGGTTCAATTTTGTAGATGCTGATTTTGTTATGCAAGTTGGATTAGGACATTTCTATCACATTTTCTACGAGGGTTGTTTGACGAACTTTCCAATAGGCGAAAACGGAGAAGAAGCTTCGAAGCTTTACCCTGAAGTTGAGTACACAAGAATGCATGATTATTTGAAGCGTTACTTATAATTTCTACTTATATATATTTTGTTGTATTATCATGATTGCCAAAAACTATCTATTTCTTGCTTTATGTTATGTAATCCATCTTCAAAAATTCGATCTTTTATATAAAATAACGTAATAGTATAAAGTTTGGAGCATAATACATTGTGACAAAAGGGTAAAAAAATCTTAATCCTCATTTATTTTCATGTGGGATTATCTTCAAATTTTGGCCCATTAATCCCAATATAAATCATAGCTACTTCTTGTATTTAGATCAAAATCTGCAGAAGGCCCTTCAAGCTTAATCTTCATATCTTTTATATTATCTTGTCCATCTTGAACGAAATTCGACTCGGGCCCTTTACCATAATCTGTGACGTTTTCGATTATCTCGTCCCTGTTTATAGTCTGCATGAAACTCGATAGAGCTAAATTGAAATCTGTTAATTCAGCTTTAGTCGATTCGAGGTTTTCGGGTCTGTTCATGCCTGCTGAAAGGCTGTTTTGAGCTTTTCCTAGTATTGTTTGTAAGTATTTTCCTTGAGCTTCTATTCTCATCTGCAATTTCTTTTGCACCTGAAAAATATAACTCATTTGATTTATTTATTTTTAATGTTTAATTTAGATGTATGTTTATTGGTATATAGTATATATATATATATATACCTCAATCTGTTCTTGGAGTTTTTTCTGGACTTCAATTTGGCATCTAAGTGCTTCAGCAATGGGGATTTCTCTGTTTCATTATATTTAATATTTACATTTATGGAGAAACAGAGGATTTTGTATAAATATTAAAATAAGTATAAGATTGAATTGAAGAAATTTTACCCTTGTTCAGTGTTGATGCTTGATGAATTAGTGCTTGTGCTTGCAATATGCATGTTGTGATTTCCATAAGAATTTTCTGCTTTATTACATATAATTTGAACTAAATTATGAGACGAAAAATGTAATTTTCTCTAATTTAGTGCGGAAGTGGATTTACCGCTGTTTTCGTAATTGTGAGCATTCTGTTTTTTGGCCTGCTGTTGCCCAAGTCTGTACTTCTGTACACGAAATATTGAGAAGAAATATTAGAAATTAGAAAATAATACAAATAAAGTGTATTTATGTATAATAATTATATAAATTATGTACAAAATAATTACCTGTAAATGACTCTTTAAATGATACAATGTCAAGCCCTTCAAACCCATTAATCTCAGTACTGATTTAGGAGTAGCCTCTGTAGACAAAATCTCTTTCAATTTAATCACAAATACACTAGGAAAAATATTAGGCTAATATTTGAGGTTTTTTTTAAATTGAAATGTGCTTAATTTTATTCGGAACAAAAATTATTGTATCAGTCAAATTATGTAATTATTGAATTTGTGAATATATATGTAAACGAACAATTTAGAATCACGAGAGCTCCACCTAATTTAGATCCCTATTTTTTTTTTTTTTTTTTTTGTTGATGAATAATTCTTTGATTAGTAACTAGGAACAATTTCTGGGATCAATTTAAAGTTGACTAAAAAGCAGAATACATCTTATTACATGCCCAAAATCTGAATATTATTCAAATAAATCAATCATAATCATTTCAACTTAATTTAATTAATCACTTCTCTGAATCAGAGCTTATGAGCATTTTCTTCACATAATTCAAGAACAAATTAATTGAATATAAAATATAAAAAAGAGGCGCAAATTAAATAAACTCACTATCAGGGCCACCAAGCTTAGTAACAGCATCAACAAACCGAACATGCAAATCAGAAGTCCATCTCAGCCGTGGCTTTTGGTCTCTTGTCATCACCACCCCGTCGCCGCCGCCGGTGCCACCGCCGCCGCCGTAAAAACCCTCCATAGCCGCCACCACCACTTACACCTTTTTGCGAAATTAGAACTCAAAATTCTCTCTCAAACTCTCTTTATTCTTGGAACAAAAAGAAAAGGTAAAAGAAACAGAGAATTTCTAGCTAGGGACTAAATCATGAAAGCTCAAACTGCAAAAGAGAGAAAAGGAAGAAAAATAAAAGTGGGTGACTTATAATATATATAGAAAAATAATTACAGAAATTATTATTGAATAATTGGGCAATGCATGATGAAAGTTAAATATTAGGATCTAGGAATCATTATATGAAAAAAGATAGAAAGATGAGATCGAAATTTGTTATTAAGATTATTAATTCTTCTTAACTTTTGTTCATGTTCATGTAATAAAATATATGTATAATTATATGTACATGTTGAGTCACACACTTTGTAACATGCATCATGCATGCACAATTGGATTTATCTTTATCTTTTTTTGTTTGTACGTGGAGTGTGAAAATGGAGAGATTCTTTTTATATTCGTTTGAATTCAAATATAATTCATAAATTATTTTTAAATTCGATCAAATTATTTTTTTAAAAAAAATTAGCTCAAATTAGATTAGTATTATTTTAATTGCAATTTATATAAAAAAATAGTGAATTTTTACTCATTTTATGAATAATTCCATAATTGTTCCAATAAAAAATGAATAAGGTGAGGAAAAATCGGCGACGAATCTGAAGAAACATGATTGCCGAATATAAAAGTTTAATTAATAAGAAATATTTATCCGGTACGCTCGGCAGTATTATTGATGGGAATGTGAACCGTTGGATTTGTTTGATGGTTAGACTAGAGGATATTGGACAGCTGAGATTGAGATTGAAGATGGGGTGTGGTGCAGAGAAGCAAAAGCTAAAATGACACGTGGAGGATAAGACGTAATATTCGCCGGATGTATGGGGACAGGAATATTCCCGTACTCACGTGCCACGTCTTTCAAATTGGGGACGGCCATTGGTTGGTTATTATCACGTCTCATTTCTTTCTAATTGCAATTTTATTATAAATTACTTGATAAATAATATGTATAATTATTAAATTTTTATCAACACATAACATTTATTTAATAGTTTGCCATAAAAGAAATAAAATAGTGTTTTACAATAAAGGATCCTATTTCGATTATTATAGCATTTGGAATTTCATTGCATTCTTGCCGGCATGGCGTTAAAAAATGGTATAAAGGTAAAATGAGCGATAGTTCTCAATTTATATTTAAAATTGATTTAGTTTATTTATTTTTAATTAAAGTGATTGGGTCGTTTACTCAATAATTTAGTCCAGTATGGTCTTTATGACTAATTTTTGTTTAAGTTGACTAGAAAATTAATCACTGTTTCATATACGTCATATCTGAGCTCGAGCTCAAAAAAAAAAAATTTAAAAAAAATAATTTTTTTAATAAAATAGTAGAAACTCGATAAATTAATACTCGATTAATTAATAAACTCTCTAAGATAATATTTTTGGCCGGTCCCGACTCGGGGATAGGGTGTTAAATTAATAATTCGCTAAAATTATAAGATAATACATTTTTGATCATTTCTATAGGTCCCATGTAATATATAAATTAATAATTCTTTATATACTACATATTACATGAATGATTTATGAATTTTTCTTGAAAAATGATTCAATTGTCTTTTGTTTTTTTGTTGAAATTAATTTCACCTTGCAAATTAATTTGCAATTGTCCTTGAATTATCCTTGTTGTGCTTGCATAGTGCTCTTCGAATCTCGTCGGTCATTATTATTTTTTTCACACCTTTAAGATTAGAAGCCATGTCGTGTGTGTATGATTTATTTGTGTTAGCATTATTATCTTGTATTTATATAAAAAATATTTTTTAATTATTGTACATGCATTGTACTGTAATTAAGTGAGTTTGAATGGTGTTTGTAAATTGAATATTTCATTATAAATTAATAAAATATTAATTAATGTATAAATTAATAATTATTAATTTATCGATTAATTAATAACTCTTTTAATTAATAAATTTTGGTGGTCCCAAGAGTATTAATTTATAGTTTCTACTGTATATATTTTTAAAAATATATATATATTTTAAAAATTATTATTAATTTTATATTTATTCATATATTATTAAATATAGTTATAATTAATATCAAAAATATTATTATTTATACATATATTATTATAATATATTATATTATATAAAAATATATGAATAAATATTTATTTTTTATATTTTTTAATTAAAAATTATTTTTTTATTCAGGCTCGCGAGCTCGCGAACAGGCATGTTTAGGCTCGAGCTCGAGCTCGAATTTTTTCGAGCTCGAGTCGAGCTATTTTCGAGTCGGCTCGGCTCGTGAACACCCCTAGTGCCATTCATTAAATGATTTGGAGAAATGTAAATGATAAAATATATAAAAATCAATCCTTCAAATAAGACGAAGTAGTGAAAAGAAAAGACACGTTTCGATATTTAGGGGAATAAGGGGGGTGATTTGATGTGACTGCGGAATATTCTTAGCGTACACCCTCTCCAAATTCTTTGAAACGTTTGTTGGAGCATTGTTTCCATCAAGTACTTTTATTCTTTTTCTTGGTGCTTTTTGGAATTCTATAAGGATAATACTATTATATATATATATTACTAAAAACAAAACAATACAATGAGATATATAACATGGGATTTTGTGCATTGAGTTTGAGCCTCATTTGAAATGAATTAAGAATTGTCAACCTAATGGTATTGAACAAAGTTCGAATCTTTAGTTTTAAATATATAATTACACTAATTAAAAGGTAAGTAAGTAGAACTACTTAGTAGAGACTCATTTGCCTTGAGGAATTGCACATGGCAATGCGAAATAGTATATATCACCGTTTTCACCATTTTTTAATTTAAAAAGTATATATATATTATTCGATTTGAAATATTAAATGCAAATAATTGATTATCAAAAGTAGAAAAAGTATAAAATCAGTGGCATGAAAATTGTGATATATAGATATATATAGCATAACTCTTATAAAAAAATTCTTACTTGCACCTAGAATCAATTACATACACCACGATACGACAACAAAAAAAACAATTAAAAATACATATTTAATATAAAACAAACAAATCCAAAAATAAATATTAGGATCATTACTTGATCTACATAAATTCCCCTCTTACATCAATGGCTAATGCAGCTCATCACTATAAAGAAGCCAAAATGTGAAAAATCAACTCCATTGATCAAATCATCAAATAATTATGGCATGAAAATGGTCCTAATAACATGTCAATACTAATGTTACAAATTATAAACTCACATATTTGCACATCTCTTTACCTACCCATTTCATCAATCGAATTCGAAGGCACTTGCGAAGCGAACTTAGGCGGTAAAACCATCAACGCCTCATCTCCGATCAACTTCCGGTAAGCCATTCCAAGTGCATACCCCAAAGCCCGTCCCACCGGGACCGAAACAGCGTTCCCTATTTGACAATACCTTTCCTTAACCGTCCCACAAAACCGATAAAAATCCGGAAAACCTTGCATCCTAGCACATTCGCGTATAGTCAAAAGCCTATCTTGCTCGGGATGTAAAACGGGCTGGCAACGAACGTAAGGAAAAGTCACTATCGTCGAAATTGTCTCGTCCCACCATAGCCTCGCGTAAGGCTTCCTCGACTTTCCTTGTTCGAAACTCAACACACAATCCGGCACAAGTGGCCTTCCGGTTGGTAGCATAACGGGCTCTTTCGTGGGGTCACGCCGAGCCACATTGTCCTCTCCGACCACAACGCCCGCGAGATCCCTAAAGTTTGCGCCTTTTCTACGCGGGATAAGACAAACACGTGCGTAATCATGCTTCGACAACTGTGTAGGCCGGTGGTCGTACAAGACGGGGGTTTTCTCCCGTGGATTTGATGCGGACCCCATCATTTCGTCTTTACTCAATCTTATGTAGCGTTGGAACTCGGTCTCCGGAAGCTTCTCGTACGCCGTTTCCTCGCGGGCTTCGTCGTTTGTGACCTCCGGAAGATCGGAGATCGAGTCGCGGAGGATAATGGCCCCTTCGAGCGTACGAGGTTGTCCCTCGTCGTAAGCGACGATGTTCCTCTCGAACTCGAGTGGCGGCCAATACCTCACGACAACGTCGTGCGTAGGGAGCGGGAATTGGGGCAACGTCTCGCTAGAGTGGGCCCCCCATATGAAAACGCGCAACCGGAATTGCGGTAGACCGTAGCAACCCGAAGCTATAGTGCCTAGCCTCGCTTGGTACCTCATGCGGACCAAACGGCCTAAAGCATATCGACCGAGAGAGGCTTTATTGAACCTTATGATGTCGACCACGTTTTCCATTAGCACGTACTTGGGTTTCAAGAACTCGACTATGTCCATGAACACCACGATCTGGCGGTTTCTTTCGTCGGTCAACGGGGAATCGAAGTTTCTAAAGCGATTATAGCCGCTAATGCCTTGGCAAGGCGGGCCCCCACAGATGACGTCAGCATCGCCCTGTAAACGTACGAATTGGTCAAGCAAGTGATTTTAAATCCTCATGTAGCACAAGTGTTGGGAAATGCAATCTACTCACAGGGAGAGGTAGGATTTTATGTTTGAATCCGTTCCTAACGAACTCCTTTATCCGTTCTTCGCAATTACTGAAATTAATATGTGAAATAGCGTAAGTACTATACTACCCTCTGGATCATCTAGTTAGTTTTTAGAGTCTTACCTCAACCCTTCGATCGGTTCCCACGTATCTTCATCCGGGCCGTACCCCTTCCAACGAACCTTCGAATTATATATATATATATATATATATATATATATATGTATATATAATCAATAAAGACAATGCATATATATATGTATGTATAATCTACTTGATATGCTTACAATGCATTACAATTTTTTCGTTTAGTACCTTGAAGTGTAGTCCACGCTTTCCTCTTTGATCGGGATCACCATAACAAATATCAAGTAGACAAAAAACTTCATATTCGCCCGAAGAGACCTCATAATCCAATTGAGTTTTCAAGCCTCCATTGTCACCGCCAGGGCTTTGTAATTCGCATTTTAGTGTTCTTTCTAAATCACATACATATAACTTACATAATCTCTCCCAATGCTTTAAGAGCTCAAGAAAATCCTCTGCAGCTTCGTTTCTAACCTGTTAAAAAGAATTTCGGTTAATTTAAGATAGTAAATGTAAAACGAATGAGTGGTGTAAAGTCGACATACTCGGGTTTCTGGATGGTTGAGTTTCAAACTATCACATGCAGACGTATTGCAGTCGACAGCCCATTTCTGAAAATCATGGGAAAATATGAGTTATGCTGACCAAAAAAATTTTGAAAAAATGAAAGTCAAAGGGTTGACAATTACCGTGACAAGATTGAGATTAGAAAGTTTTGCGCCAATGCATAATCCAGTTGACATTCCACCACATCCAGAGTAGAGATCTAGTAATGATAATTCTGGTTTCAAAGACTCATCATACCTGGGCAAAACCTCCAAGGGCGTAAAAGTAATTGTTTCCTCATCGGGTTCGTTTGATTTTAACAACAATGTTTTGCTCTCGATAGAAGTTTCTGAAAATGTATAATATCGATTATGGAGTAATCAAGGTTAAAAATGAGCATAAGCATGTAGAAAACAATTAGTATTTGTTTGTAAGAATAAGTGAAAATTTGGAAAAAAAAGTTGGCTAAAAGTGATAAATGTCTAAAATAATTTTGGTTTAATTATAAATCTAGTATTAACCTGTAACCAATGTGCGAAATGTTGAATATTCGACGCAATACTCCATATCATAATAAAAGGCAGCTGACTGGATCGGGTTCGATTTTAGACATAGCTGCATTATCAATAATAATAAACCAAAATCAACCCAAAAAAATAAAAATAAAATAAAAGGCATAAATTTGGACACAACATACCGAAGGTGGTATTTTGACAACGTTAACCTTCGAAACAATGCAATCTAATATGTTATCGTTCGTTAAGGTTGAGTAAAATAAGCGTCTTTTGTCGTGTAATGAAGTGACGTTTTTCAAGACCTGATGAATTGAAATTCAAAGAAAAATTATAATAAAAGGTTAAAATACTATAAAGAAATATTTAGTAAAAAGAAATAAATTTGATTACACGAACCGTATCTTCGGCCCGGAAAAACCATTGAACTCTAAAGTAATCTTGTCCGTCCATTGTTCTGAAAAATTCCAAGATCCTCCCAATGTGTTTCTTCTTTCCCTCACCCTAAAGGAATTGCTTAAGACATCAATCTTGCAATGTTAAAGCATAGCCACATATATATATATATATATATATATATATATATATATATATATATATATATATATATATATATATATATTCACCGTGAAATTACCTTCACATAAACACAATCTCCAATATCAAGAACAAAGTTAACGACTTTGGCTTGAGAGTAATGGCAATCCACATTGAGTATGATTTCATCTTCTTCATCAGCACTATGTAAGTAAATATGTAAAGTTGTAAGAAACGAAGATTTCAGGGTCGATAAAAAATGTGAAACACAAAGGATTAGGGCCATAATAAGTTACCAATAATAAGATATGTTCATAAGTTTCACTCACTTTATTTTCCAGCTTTTACCCTTTCTTTTGCTCTGCATAATCAATCAAGTCACAAAATCAGTAATATGGAATTACTTTAGGGTGTGTATGGATTGAAGGATTTGAAATCTATGGATTTCAAATTCATCGACAAATCCATTTAGATGAATTCATGTTACGATGGATTTCAAATCCCTTGTCATTCATTTTGACCTATTTTCTCCATAACTACGGTGGATTTCAAATGACTCCATTTTAAGTGTCATTTCAAATCCTTCCTCCAAATCCTCTCCCCAAATCCAAATCACTCAATCCAAACACATGTCAGGATTGAGCTAAAGACGTGTGGGGGTAATTTGGTAATTCAATCAAATAGGAAAGGGTGGGAAAGTAATTACACATCCAACTAATATAAAAAGGGGGGAAATGGAAGTTAGAAGCAGTTTTTGGAAGTTTATTGAATTTGTACGTTCTGTTGTCTTTCTTCTTCTCCTTTCCTCTCTGTCAAGTCTTCTTCTTCAACAATCATAGATTAGGTATTGATAAGTAGCATATTTTGGTTTAGCAAGAATGTATCTCTTCGGTTATGATCAATCTAGTGATTCGAATTGTGAAATCGCAATGTTTACGCCCTCGATCGAACGCGAATTAGGATCGATTGCCGTCGATCCTAACAGTGGTATCAGAGCGATCGATCCTAGCGGCAAAACGTCAAATGCAAAAAGTGGAGCCGAGTCTAATAGATTGGGTGATCTGGAGCAATGATTGGAAAAAGGATTTGGAAACTTCACTGCATCGATCGATAGAAAATTTGCGCGGCATATGGAAGAGTTAATTACGGAAATGAAGAAATTAATGAAGGAACATATGGAAGCCATAACAAGAAGGCTGGAAAATGCAGGAGTCCTCCCATTATCAGTTGAAGGTGTAGAGGTGTTCGATGAAATGCCTCAATCGATTGATAAAGGCATTTTACATTCAAATGAAGATTCTGCAACACAGGTGAGTGATGAAATGTTTGAACCTATGGTGATTGATAAAATGCCTCAATCGATTGATATAGGTAGTTTACATTCAAATGACGATTTTGTTGAGTATATTGTTCCTACCGAAACAGTCGTTGGAGTACTTAACGAGTGTGCTACAAAGGAGTTAAGGGCTATGGATTTTGTAGGAAATAGTAGGACAGATCAGTCCACAATTATTCAAAAGGTTTCGACAATAGGAATGGATTCTTTCAACTTAATGAATTCCTATCACAACTCGAGTACGATCGGACGAGTTGAACACCTTATTCCTGACCTGAATTATGTCCATTTCACCATTGATCGTGCATATTGTCTTAATGAAAGGAGTAGGGAAGGGAAAGATCAACTTAATAGTCTAATTAAACAGCCGGAACGACCACTTCCGCAGCCCGAACCACCACCACCATATAGTGAGTACAAGCTGCCATGGTGGACTTCAATATTGAATTCATATGTTTATGGAGATTTGATGCATCAGAAGAAGGAAAATGGCTTGGTGTGTGGGAGTTGTAAAGAGAGTTGTGATTCTAAACATTATGAATACTCTAAGGAAGAGAGCTTCATCATTTGAGAAAAGTGCTTCAAAGATGGTAACTATGATAAGAACAAATCAGTTGATGATTTCAAGTTAAAAAACAGCAGTGATAGAGCGAAGCAGAACCTTTACTTCTTATAGAATCTGTTCTAAAGCATGGAGACAACTGGGATTTTGTAGTTAAGGATGTTCAGACAAAGAGTAAACTGGATTGTATAGCAAAGCTTATAGACCTTCCTTTTGGTGATCTTATGTTCGGGGCTGCCCAGAGAAAGCGTGGATATATGGATGTTACTGTTGATATTAGTTACTCTAAACCAATTGAGTTAGTTTCTAATGAACCACAAGAATCTTTGAAGCAAGAGGACAAGAGCCTTGAACTAAAAGATAATGATCAGCAGAATGGAGATACCAAGGATGAGATCCACCGGCGAAAAGGGTATGCAGGGAACCCTCTTCAAATGTTGGAAGTTCTTTGAGGAAACAGGAAGTTGTTGTGGACCATCACCAGTACATTGAATCGATTCAGCAAGGATAGATTGTCGACCTAGATGCGATATTGAATACGTAAGAACGACAGGCATGTTGTTTGGTATTGAATGATTTCAAGGCTTTATCAAGTAGAGGTTTGGGGACAAACCTCTTATAAGGGGGGAGATTTGTCAGGATTGAGCTAAAGACGTGTGGGGTAATTTGGTAATTCAATCAAATAGGAAAGGGTGGGAAAGTAATTACACATCCAACTAATATAAAAAGGGGGGGAAATGGAAGTTAGAAGCAGTTTTTGGAAGTTTATTGAATTTGTACGTTCTGTTGTCTTTCTTCTTCTCCTTTCCTCTCTGTCAAGTCTTCTTCTTCAACAATCATAGATTAGGTATTGATAAGTAGCATATTTTGGTTTAGCAAGAATGTATCTCTTCGGTTATGATCAATCTAGTGATTCGAATTGTGAAATCGCAATGTTTACGCCCTCGATCGAACGCGAATTAGGATCGATTGCCGTCGATCCTAACAGTGGTATCAAAGCGATCGATCCTAGCGGCAAAACGTCAAATGCAAAAAGTGGAGCCGAGTCTAATAGATTGGGTGATCTGGAGCAACGATTGGAAAAAGGATTTGGAGACTTCACTGCATCGATCGATAGAAAATTTGCGCGGCATATGGAAGAGTTAATTACGGAAATGAAGAAATTAATGAAGGAACATATGGAAGCCATAACAAGAAGGCTGGAAAATGCAGGAGTCCTCCCATTATCAGTTGAAGGTGTAGAGGTGTTCGATGAAATGCCTCAATCGATTGATAAAGGCATTTTACATTCAAATGAAGATTCTGCAACACAGGTGAGTGATGAAATGTTTGAACCTATGGTGATTGATAAAATGCCTCAATCGATTGATATAGGTAGTTTACATTCAAATGACGATTTTGTTGAGTATATTGTTCCTACCGAAACAGTCGTTGGAGTACTTAACGAGTGTGCTACAAAGGAGTTAAGGGCTATGGATTTTGTAGGAAATAGTAGGACAGATCAGTCCACAATTATTCAAAAGGTTTCGACAATAGGAATGGATTCTTTCAACTTAATGAATTCCTATCACAACTCGAGTACGATCGGACGAGTTGAACACCTTATTCCTGACCTGAATTATGTCCATTTCACCATTGATCGTGCATATTGTCTTAATGAAAGGAGTAGGGAAGGGAAAGATCAACTTAATAGTCTAATTAAACAGCCGGAACGACCACTTCCGCAGCCCGAACCACCACCACCATATAGTGAGTACAAGCTGCCATGGTGGACTTCAATATTGAATTCATATGTTTATGGAGATTTGATGCATCAGAAGAAGGAAAATGGCTTGGTGTGTGGGAGTTGTAAAGAGAGTTGTGATTCTAAACATTATGAATACTCTAAGGAAGAGAGCTTCATCATTTGAGAAAAGTGCTTCAAAGATGGTAACTATGATAAGAACAAATCAGTTGATGATTTCAAGTTAAAAAACAGCAGTGATAGAGCGAAGCAGAACCTTTACTTCTTATAGAATCTGTTCTAAAGCATGGAGACAACTGGGATTTTGTAGTTAAGGATGTTCAGACAAAGAGTAAACTGGATTGTATAGCAAAGCTTATAGACCTTCCTTTTGGTGATCTTATGTTCGGGGCTGCCCAGAGAAAGCGTGGATATATGGATGTTACTGTTGATATTAGTTACTCTAAACCAATTGAGTTAGTTTCTAATGAACCACAAGAATCTTTGAAGCAAGAGGACAAGAGCCTTGAACTAAAAGATAATGATCAGCAGAATGGAGATACCAAGGATGAGATCCACCGGCGAAAAGGGTATGCAGGGAACCCTCTTCAAATGTTGGAAGTTCTTTGAGGAAACAGGAAGTTGTTGTGGACCATCACCAGTACATTGAATCGATTCAGCAAGGATAGATTGTCGACCTAGATGCGATATTGAATACGTAAGAACGACAGGCATGTTGTTTGGTATTGAATGATTTCAAGGCTTTATCAAGTAGAGGTTTGGGGACAAACCTCTTATAAGGGGGGAGATTTGTCAGGATTGAGCTAAAGACGTGTGGGGTAATTTGGTAATTCAATCAAATAGGAAAGGGTGGGAAAGTAATTACACATCCAACTAATATAAAAAGGGGGGGAAATGGAAGTTAGAAGCAGTTTTTGGAAGTTTATTGAATTTGTACGTTCTGTTGTCTTTCTTCTTCTCCTTTCCTCTCTGTCAAGTCTTCTTCTTCAACAATCATAGATTAGGTATTGATAAGTAGCATATTTTGGTTTAGCAAGAATGTATCTCTTCGGTTATGATCAATCTAGTGATTCGAATTGTGAAATCGCAATGTTTACGCCCTCGATCGAACGCGAATTAGGATCGATTGCCGTCGATCCTAACAGTGGTATCAAAGCGATCGATCCTAGCGGCAAAACGTCAAATGCAAAAAGTGGAGCCGAGTCTAATAGATTGGGTGATCTGGAGCAACGATTGGAAAAAGGATTTGGAGACTTCACTGCATCGATCGATAGAAAATTTGCGCGGCATATGGAAGAGTTAATTACGGAAATGAAGAAATTAATGAAGGAACATATGGAAGCCATAACAAGAAGGCTGGAAAATGCAGGAGTCCTCCCATTATCAGTTGAAGGTGTAGAGGTGTTCGATGAAATGCCTCAATCGATTGATAAAGGCATTTTACATTCAAATGAAGATTCTGCAACACAGGTGAGTGATGAAATGTTTGAACCTATGGTGATTGATAAAATGCCTCAATCGATTGATATAGGTAGTTTACATTCAAATGACGATTTTGTTGAGTATATTGTTCCTACCGAAACAGTCGTTGGAGTACTTAACGAGTGTGCTACAAAGGAGTTAAGGGCTATGGATTTTGTAGGAAATAGTAGGACAGATCAGTCCACAATTATTCAAAAGGTTTCGACAATAGGAATGGATTCTTTCAACTTAATGAATTCCTATCACAACTCGAGTACGATCGGACGAGTTGAACACCTTATTCCTGACCTGAATTATGTCCATTTCACCATTGATCGTGCATATTGTCTTAATGAAAGGAGTAGGGAAGGGAAAGATCAACTTAATAGTCTAATTAAACAGCCGGAACGACCACTTCCGCAGCCCGAACCACCACCACCATATAGTGAGTACAAGCTGCCATGGTGGACTTCAATATTGAATTCATATGTTTATGGAGATTTGATGCATCAGAAGAAGGAAAATGGCTTGGTGTGTGGGAGTTGTAAAGAGAGTTGTGATTCTAAACATTATGAATACTCTAAGGAAGAGAGCTTCATCATTTGAGAAAAGTGCTTCAAAGATGGTAACTATGATAAGAACAAATCAGTTGATGATTTCAAGTTAAAAAACAGCAGTGATAGAGCGAAGCAGAACCTTTACTTCTTATAGAATCTGTTCTAAAGCATGGAGACAACTGGGATTTTGTAGTTAAGGATGTTCAGACAAAGAGTAAACTGGATTGTATAGCAAAGCTTATAGACCTTCCTTTTGGTGATCTTATGTTCGGGGCTGCCCAGAGAAAGCGTGGATATATGGATGTTACTGTTGATATTAGTTACTCTAAACCAATTGAGTTAGTTTCTAATGAACCACAAGAATCTTTGAAGCAAGAGGACAAGAGCCTTGAACTAAAAGATAATGATCAGCAGAATGGAGATACCAAGGATGAGATCCACCGGCGAAAAGGGTATGCAGGGAACCCTCTTCAAATGTTGGAAGTTCTTTGAGGAAACAGGAAGTTGTTGTGGACCATCACCAGTACATTGAATCGATTCAGCAAGGATGGATTGTCGACCTAGATGCGATATTGAATACGTAAGAACGACAGGCATGTTGTTTGGTATTGAATGATTTCAAGGCTTTATCAAGTAGAGGTTTGGGGACAAACCTCTTATAAGGGGGAGATTTGTCAGGATTGAGCTAAAGACGTGTGGGGTAATTTGGTAATTCAATCAAATAGGAAAGGGTGGGAAAGTAATTACACATCCAACTAATATAAAAAGGGGGGGAAATGGAAGTTAGAAGCAGTTTTTGGAAGTTTATTGAATTTGTACGTTCTGTTGTCTTTCTTCTTCTCCTTTCCTCTCTGTCAAGTCTTCTTCTTCAACAATCATAGATTAGGTATTGATAAGTAGCATATTTTGGTTTAGCAAGAATGTATCTCTTCGGTTATGATCAATCTAGTGATTCGAATTGTGAAATCGCAATGTTTACGCCCTCGATCGAACGCGAATTAGGATCGATTGCCGTCGATCCTAACAACACACCCTTAGAATTCTTACAAGCAAGATTAAAGCAACAACGAGTATCATATAATTAACAACTCCTATTTTATCAACGCAATTTGAAGTCATATAATAGTCATGAGACGCTCGAAACATATTGTGATAATGAAGTAAAAGACATAAAACATTAATAAGAAACTCTAAGACAAATCGAATGCATAATCAATTCAATTTCAACTACTCGTCTTAGTAAAATCAATAGCAAATTTCACCTTCAATTCATATCGCCATTTCCACCGTTCTTGAGCTATTTCTTCAGGAATCGGCTCGCCTAAGAAACAACATATCGTGTTCTTAGCATTACTTTTCTTCTCAACACTTCGATCCAAATCCACTTTAAACCGAATTTTCCTAGACCTTAAGCACTTATTATCACTAATCCCCTCCAAATCACATTCCTCCACATCCCTTTTCTCTATAACATCTGTCGAAAAATCCAAAGGAGAATCTACTTCCAAAGACACATTCGACATAACACGAGAACCAATTTTGGTCATTTTTTCTTTCTGGGCTTTCACATTTTTCGACGTTAAGCACTTCTGAATTGAAATCACACCTTTCTCAGGCAATGAAACTATATCAAGTTTTGGGTCCTCATTTGATAACCTTGGGGACCTTCTTAGGCCAATCTCAACATTCATCCTCTTTTCTGAAACCTCATGCCATTCAATCAAAGGATAATCTGTTGATGGAGAATTAAAATCGCTTTTTTTGGAACCGATTTTATCCACATTCTCCAAATGCATTTTCACAGTTCTTGATCTTAAGCATTTCAGAGTAAAAGCACTTTTCACGGCTTTGTTTTCCGGTGTTTCATCAGCTAATGGCCAATTTATTCTTCGAGACCTTAAGTCGCCACCATTTTTCTCATTTCCCACAGTTATTGAACTTAATGAGCAGTTTCCCAATTTACCCTTCTTCGCAACCTGCTCCACAGCTCCCGTATCCTCAAAACGACGCCGTTTGCTGGACACTAAAGTCAACGGCGGAGCTGAAGATGAAGAAGAAAATCTCGGTGACCTTCTTAATTGAGATGTAGGCAATAATAATGCAGGTTTGCTGATTTTTTTGGTGCTTTTTTTCACCTCAATTGGAGGAGATTTGAACTTGTTAGTGGTGAATCTTGAAGATCTGCGTAAGGACTTAACTTGTTCTTGTTCTTCATCATCGGAAGGATGGCAGATGGTGTTTAACGGTAATTGCTCATGTTCCACGTACAATGACAGTGCCAGTGCATCGTTTGCATTTGAATCTGATGAGGTCTTGCGTTTGAATTTTGGTACTTGAACTGAAGAAGAAGAAGAAGATAGCCTCGGGGATTTTCTTACCGGAGAGTGGTGGTTGAATTCTTTGTGGGTTTTCATTGTTTCCGGCGGCGGCGCGTGAATTTATGCGTGTAATGTGGGAGAGGCGCGTGTGAGTGGATAGAGGAAAAAAAAGGAACAGGCTCACACAGTGAAAAAAGTGATTCACGAGCTCTTTTGTCGGAGAATGGAAGTGCTGTTTTTTTTTTAATTATTTACTTAACTTTTCCATTATTAAATTTTTATTATTTTTTTCTTTTTTTAATCCGCCAATAAATTCAGAATGATAATTATTTTAGACACGAATACAAACTTTTTATAAAATTCTAAATAAAATATAAACATTATAACTTGTAACAATTTGAAATAAACTTCTAAGGGCCTAATTGGATGGAATATCCATCTCTGAAAATTATTTTTCATGACAAAAATAAGAAAAAAAATATATTTAGGAATAAGAAATATGTTGTGAGATGTGTGTTTGAAAGAAATTTTTAAGAGAAAAATATGCAATGATTATGGTTGATTTGATATGTTTTTTGTTGTGAAAAAATTATTGAGATTATTATTTGAATATAATTTATAATAAATTATTTAGTCAAAATCATCGATTTAGATATCAAAAAATAGTCACAATGGATCTTATTTTAAACGTTGCATTATTTACATTAGAATATGTGATTAATTTAATTTTTAAAGTTGAAAAATAGTCGAAAAAATCTTACAAATAGATTGTGTGAACTGTCAAATCATGAATAATAAGAGTAATTTTTTCTCTTTTCTTGCAAAAATTTCTTCAAAATTATCTAAAATTTTAAGAGATTTATTGAAGAAATTTTTTGTAACATGCCAAATAATTGAAACTTTTTGGAATTTTTTGTTGTGAATAATTTTTTTGGGAGATGAAGTTACCATCAAATTGAGCCATAATTTCTTATCTAATTTTGAAGTTAACTACTAAGAATATTTATATTTATTTAACGTTTTCAACAAAAAAAATAAAAAGAATATGTATATTCAAAATATTGTTAAAAAGACAACTGATTTTCACTCAGCAAACACTTGTACGTCTTATCAGTTACCTGAAAAGTGTGAAAATAGTTTGACTCGTCTGACTATGTAATTTTGGTTAGATTTTCTGCAGACGTCTAAATCGGAAAGGTTAAGGTATTTTGACTGCTTTATAGGGCTTGTAAGAAATTTTTTACAATAATTATATTATCATTCATAAAGGGAAAATTAGTGAATTTATAACGTATTATTGAAGATTAAGTCATTAAATTACAATCCCAATAAAAAAAAAGAAGAGACATAAATAGTAAATACACTGGGTATTCCATTCAACGTAAACATAATAAATGTGACATTATTTATACAAACATTAAAATTGGCATTTAATGATTTAAATGAATGCTTCTTTGGAGATGCGGTAGCTAAATGAAAAGTGATTTGATTGGAGAATACATGTGAATAGATAATAGAGGCGATCAACAATAATAATGTGATAAAATGTGATGTTTACCAAAATATCGATATTTTAAGAGGCTGATTTTATTGAACTCAATTTATTATAAAATTATATATCGCCCTATTTACAATTTGAAATTCAAGGACAATTAATTACATTTAATTTTCTTTCCATTTTCAGAATCTTATATAGGGGAGAATAAAATCATCCTTTTGGGTTTAGAATATAATGACAATTTTCAAATATTCATATGAAATCAAGCATACATATGTCAATTCAACATACATACATCCCTTAATAATAATCACTTGATTTGGCACCCTAAAAAAATTTGGGAATGATTTGGCCATAAAAGCTCAATCTGTGTTTGAAAAATTCAACTTGAAATGGCATTCGTCTTTCTATTATTTGGCTGCATTTCCCTATCTGCACTTTAACTAAACTATCCATAAACCCTTCAATCCCACTTCTTTCAACCAAGAGGTGAGACTCAAAAATCATTTTTTCTCTTCGCGCTAACCGCATTTAGTCATTAATCATACCAATCAAAAAGTTAGATTATCGAAATCATAAAAAAAAAAAAAAAAAAAAAAAAAAATTCCCACAATGATTAACTTTTATAATTCTAGTTAGAACCATGAACCAGAGAAAAAAGAGAAAAAGAAAAGGTCCATCAAATGCAACAAAAGCTGGGCTATCCAGATTAGCTTAATGTATAACTAGGCTCTCAGTCTACCGGTAACGAAACAAAGGAGAAAATGAGATGACTTTACAATAAGCATATCCGTGTGAGAATAGTTCGTTTGATATCACTTAAAAAAGAGTTACAAAAATTTGTCACCTGGACGGGGTTCCCGATGGCTGACTATTTAGTGCAGAACTTGAAGGAATTGAAGGTAAAGCTCCGTTTTCCTGAGACGTTGATCCACCCCACTTTGTTTCTCCATCTGATGGCTCAATCACATGAACTGCACCATCGCTCATCCCGAGCGCAAATTGATTGGGATCCGACGGATGTGATGCAATCACAACAGGAAAGGCATTGCCGTTGCTACAGATAAGTTGACATCTCAAACATAAAAACATATAAATATAGCGATAATTAGATGCACTTATTGGGTAATTACCACTAGCCCGCTGAGATTTTGCAAACTACCTAAGTCATGTGATATTGTGATCTGATTTTTACTGGCCGGATGAAATAATGGTAATTAGTAGGAGTGGCAATTGGGTTGAATGGGTTGGGTTTGGGTCGGGTCCATTTGGGTTGGGCTTAAAGTGGGTTGGGTCCAATGTCAAAAAATATGCATTATAGTTGGACCAACGAGGACCCAATTAGGACCAATTATGAATCAAAGTGGTGTAAGGAGTTGTTCTAATTAGGGTCAAACATGGGGTGTCTATGTAATGTACCTATAAATACATTGATGGAGGGTGGAGGTTGAGCATTGAACATTTGCTATACATACCTAGAAATTGATGGTGATATATAAGAAGATGGTGCTACACGACATCGAAGGCTCAAGCTCTCGGCATCAAAGATTCCAACAGCACCGTCACGAAATCCAGTAAAAACCGAAATGCCATCACATGAGTATATAGCACTTGAAATGGGGGCAGAGAGTGAATCCCTTGGATACCACTGCAAATTTCAGTTATCAATTAAATCAATTACTATTTTCAAATGAAATCATTTTACACATCAAATGAAGTATTTTCAAAAAAGGTATAAACAATCACCGAATGCAAACATTCAAGCTGAGCATCATAGACTGCAATTTGGCTTTCATGAACGACAAGTAGATGAGATTGATTGTTATGGAATTGAACTCTTGTTTCTCCAACCAAGGGGGTCGGGTGGCCAGGTGGCGCCTGGATAGCCCTTGATTTCTTTTTCTCCCATCCATCAATGCTCCAGATGCATAGCTGCAATCCGCATAATAGAGACATATAATGTTAAAGAATTAGTATTACTCAGAAAATTCTTCTGGCTGAATGACCAATACTTGCCTGTGCATCAGCTCCTGACGATACCAATATGTTCAAACTCTGTGAAAACGCAAGCCCCGAGATTCTTTTCTGGTGACCCTTGAGCTTGGTTTTAACCTATTGATTAGTGTGAAAAAATAGTAAAGAATGAATATGGTTGGATTAAACGTCAGAACATATTACCAAGGTGAAACTAAAAACAATAAGCTTGGCAAGAAGCCTTCATTGTTCTTCAAATTAAAGATTCACGAACAAAAGAATAACTCAATAAATTAACAGGGAAAAACCTTCTCGTGGTTGTCAACATACGATTACAGATATTATTATTCCCCCCTTGATAGCCAGCTAAGAACGCAAAAGCAGCTATGTTGATTTTTATGAATGAAATAAAGTCGAGGCCTTGATCAAAGGCAAGAAAATTTACCTCGTCAACTCTAACATTGTAAATTTGTATTGAAGAGTCTTCCATTCCAATAGCAATTATATTGTTATCCTGAGGATGAAATGCCAGATACGTTGCTGCAGGTGGAGGCGGCATGAAAGTCGTCATAACCTGAACAAAGTTCATACAGGTTAGTTTCTTAAATATTAGACACACATTGGTGTAAACAATTTACTTTATAATATCATTGTGTGAACATCCAACAACTTACAAATCCACTTAGGGTGTGTTTGGATTGAAGGATTTGAAATCTATGGATTTCAAATTCGTCAACAAATCCATGAAGTTCGTTTGGATGTACCCAAGTTATAATGGATTTCAAATCACTCGACATTCACTTTGAACTATTTTCTCCATAACTCGGTGGATTTCAAATGACTCCATTTTGGTGTCATTTCAAATCCTTCCTCCAAATCCCCTCCTCAAATCCAAATCACTCAATCCAAACACACCCTTAGGTAATACACAAGTACCATACATACAATGATGTCATTACAGAATCTCGAGTACGCAAGTGGGTAGCATATAAGCAACTACAATGTCAGCTCATACTTTATGACATCATGTGCACATTAAACGATTCATGAATCCACTAGGATAGTAGAAAAGTAGGTAGCATTAGGGCAATGATAAAGATGTTTACAAACCTTAAAGGTCATCATGTTGAACAATGAGACTTTTCCTCCCGAAGCAGACATTACATAAGAATCATTTTTAGATAACGCAATACATGAAACTGAATCTTCGGTTTGTTTGGCATCGTTGAGGTCATTAGACATGAGAGCCCCATTAGTCGGCTGCCACAACTGTGGCACACTAGATGCTGAAGACTACAAGTACATACCAAAAGCTTTTAGCATAAAAAATTGAACTCTAATAATAACGAGATCATGTCATGTAGAAATGAAAGTGAAATTTATACCTTTCCAGAGGGATTGCGTTCATTGCGTTGCCACTTCCATAGTTTGTGAACAGCATTAGAAGCCAGCGCTAGCACAGCCATCCCGGAATTTGTATAGAGCAATCGAACAACCTGCAGTATATTACATTGGTTACCCGAAACACATATAAAGAGATGAAAGGGAAAGATTAAGGCAGCGTTTGGATGGAAGGAATTGCAACTAAGGATTTGAAATGACTCCATATTAGGTACATTCTGAATCCACTATACTAGTTGAAAAAACAGCTTAAAATGAGTGCTAAAGGATTTCAAGTCCATTGAAATAAAATGGATGAATGTGTTATCACAAAATTGAAGACACTCTCATTCAATTTAAGAAATACTGCAAGAAAAAAAATTATGATCGAGAAAATGTCAGCTTTAATAAGTCGTCTACATATCATACTTTGCTAGGTGTGAGAGGATCAGGCAACTTCAGAGTTTTGAGTTGAGACGATTCGGCTATGTCAGGGGATTTCCAGCTTTTAGTTTTGTCTGTGGTATCAAGAATTCTTGGTTTTACATCAGCTGATCTGCTGCTTTCCATGGTGGCCTATGATTCATTCAAATTAAATGAGGAAATGATATACAGCTATAAAAACTTTAAACTTCAATGAATTATCAGTTTAAAAAATTAAAATCAGTAAATGATGAAATGTTAGTACCAGATTGCCAAGGGACATCGGCTGTTGAATTCTATCAGCACGTTCTAACATGGGGGACACTGAGGAAGAAGCATTAGCTATAGGACCTAATGCACCGCCAATTGCAGGCTGTAGAAAAGTTTCACAGGAAAAAAATTAGGTTGTCCAAATCTGACAGGGGTTGTCTTGGTAATTTTGCAAAACCTCAATGGAGGCTCAATGTAATTAACAACAAAAAAAATTACTTTGACATTTACTGCTTCAGAAAGACCACGAACACCATCAAATGATGCTCGGGTCTCCAGCATTCTCAACATTCGCTGTCCATCAGCATTTGCCAAGATCTTAATCCCATTGTCACTCGTTGTAACAGCAAGCAACGAACCTTCCTTATTAAATCTTAATCGAGGGCTCGCCTGAAATAAAAAAATTATTAAATCTTAATCGAGGGTTTTCGTTAGAATTATCCACATAATAAGCATATCAAGCTTGAACAGGACACATGTATTAGAGATAAATACTAACGGGCAGTCCACCATCGCCATCTGTGCAGGTAAGTATATTGGTATTATCCATGTCCCAAAATTTTATCTGAAACTCATCACCAGCAGCTAAGAAACGGTTCTTTGTTGTGTCAAACTGCACAACTTCCAAAGAAGGCTTTCGGAAACCAGAGTAGGTTCTCTTGATGGCTCCTTCACTTTCATTCCACTCAACAAGGTGAGATTGACCTTCTTTGCTGGTTCCACAAGAGAACAGTCTGAAAGGAATATGAATAAGTAAATAACTATAGAATGAACCTCAATCTTTTAACCTGGAGATCTAAAATTTCATGCAAAAGCTACTATTAGATAATAATGACAAATACAAGTAAACGACTGGAGTGCATTTTTTGAGAAGTCTACAAATGCAACCAAAAAAAAATAGACTTTTACAAGTGTGGGGTTTTAAAATCACCTCGTTCCATCAGCACTATATGCCATTGTCGTGCACCAATGTCCAGGGGCATCATAATCTACTCTTGATCCCAAGGAATCATAAAGCCATGCTTTTATTTTCCCGTCAATTGCTGTAGAGAAAATAAACTACAAATAAAAAATTAAATCAGATTACCATTTCTCGAATTTGAAATCAAATAAACCTACGACAAAACTAAAAGGCTAACCTGAATATGCTCTTTATGGTGAGGACAGACAGAATATACAGGAGCTTCATGGCCTTCAAAGGTATACTGTTTCCGCCCAGCCACCGCATCCCATACCTGAGAGATAAAATCCATGTAAAAACTCGAACCTCAAATTGCAAGACTGTATCGAGCTCAAAAGTAGAGAAAAAAAGTAAAAACAGAAGAATTTTTTCAAAACCTTAAAATCAGTGATACCTTAATTGTCTTGTCATCGCCACATGTAACAATGCAAAGCTGCTTATTGGGGTAAGCGAAGGCAATATCATTAACACCACCTACATGGGCATCGATCTACACTTGCGAAAAAGTCATCAGTACTTGAATCTCCAAATGATCATCAGAGAGAGAGAGAAATACAGAAAATGATCTGAAATAATTCTCACTTCTAAGTGTTGTCTTAACTCTCCAGATGGATAATATGTATATATCTGAACAATGTGCTTGGAAAAAGCAACACCTTCAAAAAAATAAAGTGTGGCAAATATCAACAATTACTATTACATAAAATTAAACAAATTATATAATTTAAGTGTCAGACGGTAACATCATAATTTTCTGTACCAAATATGGATCCATCTGGGCCCCAAACACATCTATTAACAGATATTGTGGCATCTTTAACCAAAGTTGTCTGAAAAGTCAAGTGACATTAATTAGTCTCAAAAGCAAAAAATCAGAAACTCGAAAGATATAACCAAATATCAAACACATTCAATAATACTCACTTGGAATGGCATTGAACAAGCTGATATGTCCCAAACCTTAAAGGTTTTAAGTGCTAACCTTTCTCGGGAACCAACTTCCCATATGCTAATATCACCAACATTTGTTCCAACTGTAATGCAGTTACCGACAGTCTTAAGTAAAAAATCAGTAGAATCAAGATTTTCTATAACCAACATTATACTATTCTTTTTCTTTGAAAACGTACTTCAGCATAAAAGAATAAGAACCGTTGAGACACGAATGAATAACAAAACCAAGGATTAAAGAAAAAAATTAAGATAAGTCAATCAAGAATCAACCTAAGAGAACAGTCTGTTGTTGGGGATGGAAGTCCATGCTCATAACATTTGATCCTTGACTAAGGCCTCGTACAACAGTTTTGGGAAGGTCATCCGGTGAATACATATTAGTTGGGTGAATCGAACCAGAAAATGACACCTGGAAAAAAGTGTGCAACAGTATTGAACATCATGATTAAAATTTCGATATAAGAAATCGAGAAAAAAATATGGAAAAAATAGAAATATAATCGAACTAATTAATGAAACCATTGGTATATTTTCTAACACCTCATCAGGTTGTCCAGCACGAAGACGTTTCATCAAATGCTCGGAATCAGCAGTCTGATATTCCGTTCCTGGACCACCAGGGGGAGTTCTTGGATGTTTCAAAAATGCAGCTGAGAATAACAGAAACTTCCATTAAGCCGTTTCTATTTTCAAACAGTGACTAATTCCAGACAGGTCATGTAAAAGTTGTGTTTGGATCGATGGACTTGGAAAGGACTTCAAATTCATAATAACTAATATAGTACGCTTGTTTGGATAATTTCATGTCAAAATGCATTTACAATCCTTCACTACCCATTTTCAGCTTTCCCTTATGGTGAATTTCAAATCCACTGAATATCAGTGTCATTTGAAATCCTCTGTCAAATCCAAAATCCTCCATCCAAACGCAACCTAAGAGTTTAATCAACCAACCAGAGCTCAGAGTCTGAACAAGACCAGGAGGAGCTGCAGCCACAGCAGCATGAGGCATAGAAGGGTTAGCACCCGACATCCAATTCGCAATGGCACTCGGAGGAGGAGAAACAACTGGCTGGAAAGGCTACAAAATAAAGTTTTTAAAAAGTGAGATGCAAAATAAGTGTGATCTTAGAGGGTGTTTGGCCGAGCTTATAAGCTCCTTAAAACAACTTCAAATTCAGGCTTAAAAAGGTTACAAAGTGTTTGGTAAATATTTTGGTAAAATAAGTTGTCAAGAGCTTATAAGCTCCTAAATAATAAGTCAGGGAGCACGACTTACTTTTTAAGAGCTCATAAGATAGACAACTTATAAGCTCCAAAAACATCTTATAAGCTTTAAAAGCTTATAACGTCTCAAGATAAGCTATAAGCTTAGCCAAACACGCTCTTAGTTTGCAAACTATTCGACTTACTCCATGACCTCCAAGAGGAGGAAATACACCAGGTTTAGGAATAGGTCCAGCAAGGGGGGTATTATTAGCAGGGGGGATGCGGGCCCCATTACTCGAAGCGCAAGTATGATCCGTAAAGAGTGTTTTGATATCTGGATTTGGGCGTGGATTCTTGCAGAGCTGATGCTGCCAGTTAAGACTGAAAATCCAAGAAAAAGGAAAGTTCTAACTAGGTATGACAATGAAGAAACCTTAATAGCAAAAGCAGACAATGTGAAAGCTAGTATATTATATATACCTTTGGTTGATGAGGGTCCTTAATCTTGAAGCCTTGAAACCAGGAAACGTGAGCTTTTCGCGAAATAATGGATTTGCCTCTATTAGCTTTTTAAGTTCGGTTAGCATTATGTTTCGTGCTGACTTTGTGTCACCGTATTTGGAGAGCTGTTCATTCTGCCTATACATTTAACTGAAATTATTACAAGATGTTTCTGAAATTACGTCGAGACCTACAAAATAACTAAACCCCAAATTTACCTAAAATTGTCAAGTGTCAATAACTGAGTGATCTCTTTGAAAAGATCTTCATTAAAAGATGCAAACAACCTGAGATCCTTCACAAGAATCTCAACAGCTTTTGCTCGATCTTGTCTGAAAAATAATGGACATGGTTGAAAACAGCAATTGTCAATATCATGCACCGATATCAGATATTATTATATGATCATTTTGAAATAAAACATACCTATCAAGAGCTTCAAGATATTTCTGTTTTCTAATTTCAAAGAAAATTTTCATTGAGTAGCGGTTATCCTCAACCTTTGTAAATCCACTCAAATATTTTTCAACTTCCTCCCATTCACCTGCTTGGACTTGATCCTCAAAATATTTCATATTGAAGAAAAAGCCGGATTCTTGCTCCAACCTAGATGTATCATAATTCAAAAATGAAATAAGGAGAAAAAAACCACAACTTATTTTTCTCGACAAAAGGCAACGTAATATATACTTCCACATAAAGTTTGATTTTACATTTCTCTTTTCAATCAATACATGTCTTATTTTATCTATTCGAGTCCCAAACACCAAAAGCGGAATTTTCTACTTCATGATCAACATTTAGGCTCTGTTTGGTTCTTTGATTTTGGCGAGTATAAAGAAACGAAAAATCTTGCAAGTGCTTCAATATATAGTACTTTGTGCTCTGTATTTTTTCATCCTTGTTTTCTTTTCCTTTTCCTCACCAAAATTAAAGAGCCAAACAGGATCCTTAGCAAACACCCCATCCCCCACGCCCCCTGACAAATTCGGTTTCGATGCTTCAAAGATCAAGTAAACTTACCTTAAATTCTCATAAAACAATATCAAGAAAACAATAACACCCTTGTTTCAGAAAGTGCATAATCAATCACCATATACAAGAAATTCCACAATGCAAAACTAAGGCAAAAGATAAACCAAGAAATGATACTTACTTATGTACAGTCTCCTTGAACTTCTCTTCATCCAAGAACTGCAGTATCAAGAAAACCAGTTCTCGACTCAAGGACGACATAGTCACACCTCCCGGTACCCCTAACCACTCCAGCTCGCAAATCTCTTGTAATAAACCAATTAAATTGATCAAAAACCTAAATCAACACCACAATTCTACCAACTTCCAGACAAAGCACACGCCTCTATGCTCTCACAAACACAAAATATTCTCTCTTAAGATTTCCCAAAAATCAAAACATTCAACTCTGTTGATATATATATGCAAACAATCTAACGGCGGGAAAGACCTAATTTCATAATCAAAACAAGCATTCTGGTTTCAATCAAACAATCACACGCTTCAATTTTCTCAAGACCTTTCAAAATTCAAGAACCTAAATCATCGGACCATGTCATAAAACCTAAAACCCTCAACTTTAATTCAAAATTCACCAAAATTAAGAGCAAAGAACACTGTCTCTAGATCTGGCGCAAATTTCTCGCAAGTAAATATTTTCAAAAAAAAAAAGGTGAGTTTTCTTGTGTCTGCTCAAAATTCAGCAATGAACAAAGCTAGGGTTTCGCTATTGAAGAGAAGAAACTTTGTTCTCACTATCGTTGCCTTTTCTCGCCACTCTCACTTTGTACTTTCACTCACTTTCTCTCTCTACACACATATATACATATGTATATATATATGTCTGTATTTTGTATGTATGTATATCCACTTGTAATAATGTTTCTCTCTCTAGAACAGTAACCGCTTGCTTTTATAGTAGCATGATTTATGGGCAACGTTAATAACACTTTTTAGTTTTATTATGCAATAATAACACTATTTTCCTTATCCAAAATACAATAAAATAAAAATAAAAATATTTTATGTTTAATAATTTTTTAAATAAAAAAGATGATAAAGTTACAGAGATGTATATTAAAAAGATGATTAGACTAGAGCTGTTTTGTCAGCTTGCCTACTTGTGGGTTTTTTCTTGTTTTCAATGATAACCTTTTTTCTTTATGAGGAAAAAGTATCGTTTTTGTTTTGTTTTTATATTAATTACTAATGATAGTAATTATTTAGACGACACTAAGTTTGGTATAAATATGGAGTAATGATTTATGTCATTTTTATATATTATTTAATATAAAAAATCTTACTTTTTATAAGAAATCATTTTAAATTAATAAATTTAATAAATTTATTATATTTATACTTTATAAATTAAGAGATCAATAAAAAAATTGATAATATCAAAATAATAATATATATTATTTCCATAAATATAATGGTTAACTATTTGTTTTTCTATTTCAATGTTGTAAATTCCAACATTCCGAACTTATAATTCATCGGTTTTATTATGTGTGTGTATTATGATTTATGAGATGTTTTTGATGGACTTATAATTATTTATTTCAGCTAAAAACATATTCTTAATTTCATTTATATCCCAATTAGCCTAACGCCGGTTAGATTCAATTTTTTTAGATAAAAGATTTACAATATTGTACTTGACATTAAGTAAGAAATACATTAGCCACCAAATTCTTATTTCTGATTTTCATCAGAAACTAAAAAAAAAAAAACACATAAATAAATGTACACACCCCCCATTTGTTACAAAAGAATTTCATCAGATAAACACAACTTATTAAATACATCATTTTCTAAATCAAAAGTCGATACATAACATTTTCTTATGTTCATTAAACTTGAATCTTTTCAACATCTGTTGTAACTGGTCCATGCACAGGACTGGCCTTCTCACTATTGATTACAAGTCCAGCAGCTTTGGCTCCATTAAAGCTGCTGATATTTCCAAATATCAAAACAATCATCCCAATAATCCCACCACAAAACGATACTCCAAATGCTTTTCCTACGTTTCCCGGGATTGCTGTTGCCAGTGCGAATCCCGCGCATGCTCCCAGTGTTCTTGCCCACGAGAACCATACCGAGAACACGCCTTCTTTACCTGCCGGAGAACAGTCTAGCCATAGAACCCTACCGAATGCGTGTAGCAAACCTGTATCGTACATGAGGTGATAAAGTATAAAGTTTAGATATGAGGGTGGATTTATTACGAAGGGCGTATAGAACGTCGTATATTGTTATACGATACGACTAAAATAGACAGTATACGATTTGACCAATATATAGGAGAATCCGTAACGGGTCGTTGGATCACGGGTATGAATCCCTCTGCAACCCGGCCCAACAACCCTGATGACGTGGACCATCAGGTTTAAGACATATGGCAAGAGAACATATGACCAATCAGAAATAGTGGAATAAATGACTTATAAATACTTCATTAGATGCTCTAATTAGGGACAAATTCTAAAATACTTCATTAGATGCTCTATGTGACCAGGCGAATCTATAAGGGGTTGTTGGATCATGGGTATGAATCCCTCTACAACCCGACCCAACAACCCTGATCACGTGGACCGTCAGATTTAGGACATATGGCAAGAGAACGCATGACCAAATGTCCAATTTGGAAATAGTGGAATAAATGGCTTATAAATGTACGTCATTAGATGCTCTAATTAGGGATGGATTCTAAAATACGAGTATGAATCTATCTACAACCCGGCACGGCAACCCTGATGACGTGGACCATCAGGTTTAGGACAACAGCACAACATAGGACCAAAGTCCAATCAAGAATAGTGGAATAAATGGCTTATAAATATGTCAATGCTCCGATTAGGGACGGATTTTATACCTATTACAAGCTACGACACGAACCATCTAATAGAACTGATTTGATCCCGATTGTGGTATACGAGTACAGTTTGTACATCATATTCAACCATATTTTGACAAGATCAAGGAGCATTTTTTGTTCATATGATTCAGAATTCAATTCAGAGGCTACTACAAATGAGACGAACCTGTTGAAGTGCCTTGAATAGCTGCAAACAGAAGCAAATGGGCCATGCTCCAATTACTCCCTTTGTAATAAAACCCGAAACCCGAAGTTAAAATCGATAGTAAAAACCCGAGAAGCTGCATTTTCTCGGCATCGAGCTTCATGATTAGCTGCAATGGATGAGCTAATGGTAATGAAACCAAAGGAAACATGAAATAGATTAACCACAGATACAAGATATGATGTGTTTCTATGCATAGATATCCGATGGCATATAGCAATCCACCTCCGAATATACACATAGTCGTGAAAGACGAAAGAAAAACCCCTGCTAAACTCCCCACAGCATGAGGATACTTGAAAATCGAGACAACATGAGTTAAAGGAAAACCATTCGAATTCGAAATGTTTGCGTTATTAGCTCTGTTCGCGGTGAAAACGTGGATCATCCCTATGCCCCATATGAGCCCACTGAAAATCGAGACGACCCATAGAGCAGTAAAGTGATCGGAGTGATTCAGCATACGATACGTGAACGACGCCATTAAAGCAGCTCCACAGCAGCCAGCTGCCGTGGAGTACAGTGATAGCCAGCTGGCAAACGATCTTCTGTTTGGGAACTGGCTTTTGGGGATGGTGGGGCCCGTGAAGGATCGTGTCATTAGCCCGAGGTGGCGCGCGTGGGCCGCCCCGACGATGGTGTTTGCGGCTACTATGACGGCGATGTACGGCGGGAATATCCAGGATTTGCGGAAGAAGCCGGCGGGCAGGCAGAAGAGGGCGCCGATGCCGGTGGCAGCGCCGGCGATGAGCTGGTGGTAGTGGCTGTAGTCGAGGAGGATCGCGACGAGGCCCAGGATTGGGGCTGATAGGATTAATCCTGTTATCCATGATATTGATGTCCATTCAAGTGGGGAGAAATTTGTGTTGCCCAGTTTGATTGCTCTGTATACCAGTCCTTCAAACCTGTGATTGAGAATGGTAAATAAGTTTTCAGTCCCAAAACCAGAAAACTTAGCCAAACAGTTCTTATAGAAAACTTACAGTTGCATTTCATTCTGCTTGCAGTTCAAATCCTTGCGACTCTTCAACCAACCGAATCGAGGCTCCGGTGGATAAGACAGTGTTTGGCTGATGATAAGTGGGAACACAATCGGAATCAGGACAGTGTGCACAAAATATGAGCAAAGTCCATACAAATACCACACCAATATTTCGCCTTTCGTGGGCTTATCTTCAGACCCTCCATATGTTTCGTACACTTCTCGGGCTCGTTGAATTTTCATCGACACATTATGTACATCCGGTGTAGCTATATCTGATTCAAGTCCTTCTTTTGAACTTTCATGAATCTGAGGACTAATCTCTGCCATTTCCCACACCTGAAATAGCAAAAAATTTCAACAAGTTTGGGATGAAAGAAGATTGGAAAAGCTTTGGGAACTCTGGAAGTTTGTTATGGAGAGTGGCAGTAGTGAAATTGTTGTTGCATTATGGGGTGTATAAAATGGGGCTGAGGTTGTAATAGCATGAAACAGCTGGTAGTGAAATTTTCAAGAGTGCTAGAAAAAAAGCATTGGTTTATTCACTGCTTTTTTGTATGTAGGAAAGGCATATTTAGCACAATTTTCTTGTAAGTTGAGTGAATCTTGTGACAGCTTTCAAACAAGATTATTTGAATAAACAATTACTACATTAGTCTAGTTTGTCATGAGCAAGAACAAAGTGTATATATATATGTGTGAAATTAATTGAATTATTTAACAAATTATATAAGTCCGTTATAAGAGCATTTTAAATTTGAAATTCTGTATACAAAAAAGTATATATATATTTGTAGTTAAAAAAGTGAAGGAATAAATATTATGGTAAAGTGAGTGAAAGTGAAGCCCAAAAGAGGCACAGTTTACAGAGTAACTTTGAAATTTTCCACTAGCCGTTGAAGTGCTTTCACTTCTGCACGCATAAAGTAATATCTAGGGAACATAACTTTTCCATTGTGGGTCATTTTTGAATGATGTTATTCAATTACCAAAAAGAAACATTAGGACTATACATGTGTATTTTTTTTTTTTTTTGTAGATACAAATTCATCAAGATAAATAAATCTAATTATTCATGTTACATGTACAAGATATTGCCAAACAAGCATTAAACTATCACATTACAAAATCAAACAAATTTAGGGTCAATAGTGATAGTATTGATAGTGTTGTTCAATATCATAACTATACATATGACTCGATTCAACTTCGTAGTTATATATGGTAGGAGATGGCTCGACTTCATAGTGCTCGATATTATGAGATGGCTCATCGTCGAGATGATGCTGAGGAGAAGGAGAACTAAACTCACTTGGCGAAGGACTAACAATATGATCCTCGTTTTTGTCGACTTTCACTTCAACTAATTCAACTTCCTCAAAGGACCGGAAAATCGGGTGCAAATATGCATCGGCCAAATACGATTTTAAGTCCACGTCAGATTCAGAAACGCGGTCTTGTGTGTCCTTGGACATGGCTTCCTGAAGAGACGAACGAAAGAAATAACGACCAAAATAACAATGAGTCGATAAATGATATAATTCGAATTATAAGCCTTGTTTGTTGAATTTGAGTTGCTTTTTGTACTAAGCTAAAAGTAAAAGCACATATAAAGGCATTTGTACTAACCTTTTCTCTTTCTTCTACTTTCTAGCAGATTTTGAAAACAAACAAAACTTTAGCATTTTTGACACTTTTAGGACTTTTTTCTAAAATTCAGCACTTCTTTGAAAGCACAAGTTTTTGCGAACCAGCTTATAGTGTGGCTAATATTCGACGTATCGATCTTCGTATTTGTCGTCTTACCTCAAGAGGGTACTTTCTGAATGCCGGTTCAAAGCGATTTTTGCAGTATTTATGGAACGTCAAAGTCAATATAGGCAGTACCACGAGCAAAGGAGTGGAATTTGCCGCCTCTTTTGTGCCCAATAGGCCTAATAAGAGCAGTTGAGATATCAGTAAGCTCGCTATAATGCGCCCATGAACATGCGGCCAAAACGCAGCAGCACTCTCGTATTGTTGATTATACACGTTAATGACCTGCACGATAACTAGGCGTTAGACTGAAGTGAATTGGATTACATTAACTCAATACGAGAAAATAAGGCGTTTTTGGTTTTGTGGATTTTCAGAACTAAGGATTTCTATTCCATAAAGACAAATTTATGGATAGTGTGTTTGGATTGAAGGATTTGAAACTATGGATTTCAAATTAATCGACAAATCCATTTGGATGAATTCATGTTACGATGTATTTCAAATCTCTCGTCATTCATTTTAGCTATTTTCTCTACAACTATAGTGAATTTCAAATTACTCAAGTCATTTGAAGTCCTTCCTCCAAATCCCTTCCTCAAATCCAAATTACTCCATCCAAACACACCCGGAACTAGTTTGGATAATAGTACCCATATTGAGCTATTTTTTAGTAAGGATAGATTGCATAGATACCCCCTACTTGAGACGTAATTACAAAAAACACCCCCAAAATTTGAGAAATTACCATAACTCGTGTCACACCTCCGGACCGGGGCCCGGGGATGGTGACCTTTTTTCTTTTTTTAAATGTTATGGTTTTCTAAAAAAATAAAATGCATCTTTTGAAATAAACAAACCATTTTACTTTTACAAACCAAACCCTGTACATTAACAAACGTTTGTTTATAAAACCATAACATTTACGAAAGAAAAAGGTCACCATCCCCGGGCCCCGGTCCGGGGGTGTGACAACTCGACACGCCAATTAAAACGGGGTATCTTGGCAATTTGCAGACGCTCATGATAATCGCCTAAAACATAACTATCCCTTTAAAACATTAGGGATTTATTTGAAAAATCGTAAAGTTGAACTAACCTGATGACGATACACAAAGTATGCCAATGCAAAGAAGACAAGTATAAAAGGAAGAAGGATCGGGGTGACGGCCATGTACACTATGCCAAGTAGGAAATAAAGTTGAAGACTTGGTAAAGTTTCTGGTAAATCAACCCCACCAGGGTTCATTGCCTTCTCCAAGTCCCTCTCGGTTTTGACCACAAATATGTTCTTTAAGTGGAAAATCACTAATGGTTTCAAACGGAGAATTTCACAAGCAATCCCGGCCCATCCATCCACCATTATGTACGTGATAAAGAAAGTAGCCTTCATAGGTATTGATACACCAATATTTCTCGGGATTCTGCAATATAATCAAGAATGTAGCATACAATTCAGCTTATTTATGACATAATATTTTTGCAGGTTTAGGGGTTAAATCCAGGCAAATTGTACATTTAGTTGAGTAAACTAAGACACGCTGTGTATTGAGTGAATTAAACAATTCTCGGGTTATTTTATTCCTCAATAAACTCCAGAGTATCAGGATGATTGATATATAGCACCTTTCTGAGAAAAACCAACAGGGGTGGAAAAATGTATCGAGTTTTTCAGTCCCTAATTGAGACGACGAATTTCAATATTTTCTTTACCTAAATTCTAATCAAGAAATATGACGGGGTTTTGCTACTGCATTACATGGAGATTTTTTTCACGAATAATGGTTTGTAATTAGGCATGCAGTTATGCTATTCACTATTCCGGTATCAAAATATTGTTTTTGTTCAAGTAAACCTTTCAGTCCTGATTATCAAAATTAGGAGTAACAGTCTATGTTTCCTTTCATATAATTTAGTATTAAAATCATATGGTTTTAGATTAGGCATATAATAAAATGCATCACGAGTAGCAAATTAATTTTCTCGCTATCAAAAATGTTTTTTTTAAAAATAAGAGATAAAGGGAATTACTGTGTAGGCGATTGATGAAGAAAAGCATGAAGCTGCTGAAATGCTGTTCCAGTAACAATACTCCCCAAGAACACATTAACCAACATGAAGTAGTAATATTTTGCAGCAGTTCTCCTTTCCAATACCGATATTGCCACATGCCCCTCTATTTTCGACATAACCATTAAAATCGATGGAAGAAAATATAAAAATAGTTTCAGAGCTAGACCGGGAAGAAAACCCTGAAAAAACGACTTCACAAAATTCCTACAAAAAAAAAAATTATATCACTTTATTGAATCTAAGAACATATTATCTTTTCGTAATCTTTATAAAAAGCTTACATTTCAATTAATGGCCTGAGAAAAGGAGCAACTCTTTCGAGCCCTTCGAGATTTGCAAGTGATTGTACAAAAGCAATAGGTATCATGTAAAAGAAGACCAATGCAAACACAGTTAACGATATCATAAGTTTTCGAATACTAAGCGAAACAAATGGTATAGCCAAATTTTGCCAGTATACATCACGGGGCTCGGGTGCCCAATTTGTTAACCACAAAGTGGGATTTTTGCTTTGTGTTGTTTGTGCAGAAACGGCCGCACCCCATCTTGAATTGAACGACACAAAGGCGGCCGGTGTAATAGATTTTGGATCGTCTATAATTCGTTGGCGCTCCATCGTCAACTATAATCAAAAAAATTTCATTTTTCAGATACTAATGAAAATCGAAGTAAATGATTATAATGATAGTAAAACTCACTTTTTTATCGAGATATTTTATTTGCTCTTTGTAGAAGTCGATCGAATCAACCCTTTCGCCACAAAGTCCAAGGCAGCCTCTCTGAGTGACCAAAAACACAGTAAAAAATAAATATATATATATACATATATATATATATATATATTGCAATAAGGCTATAAATACAAAAAAGAGTATACATTTCTAGTAGGCCTCTTGTTTGGATGTCTCTCAAACTTAAGTTGGTTGTAATCCAGCCAATTTTGAAGTCGGTTTCTTTTTCGAACCAATTTGGCGAACTTATTAGCATCATATACAGCCTGGCCCAAATAAAAAGAAGAATTTTCAGTCGAAAGGTGAAAATCATAATATCAACTTGATCTTTAAGCCAAAAAAAAAATCATTTTCAATAAGAATTTTTGTGGGATTATATAATACCTGGTGACATAGATAGTGATCTGGATGGTTTCTTTGAAAAAAGGTCTCAACACTATCTGATATCGAGCGTCCAGAAACATGTGGCACATTTCTAACAAGCACCTGTGGATAGTTGGCAAACAGTTTTTTACATTCTAATTTTAGAAAATCAATAGCTAAACCCGTCAATAAAACTGTATGAATTTGCAACTAACCGTGAATTGTTCAGCCCGCCTGCCTTGTGAAGCCAAAAAACTTAGCCGCATTGATGCAACTCTATCGTATTCCTTATAAAGCATGTAACAAGCCCAAAACGTAAACAAGTATTCCATTGATATGTGGATAAAGAACCTGATATTCGTCACAACAAAAAAATTATTAACCATGAAATTTCAATGCACGAGAAATAAAAAGATCATATTTCACAAATACAAATTCCACATGCATCGAATTAGGATTTGAGTATTTATCTTCTTTTGTTAGAGAAATAAGATACTTACTTATTAGACTTTGGACGAACATTCGATATTGAAAGCTTGTCAATGTCGTTGACAACCAAGTCTCGCCGGAGAAAAAATAAAATCCCATCAGATACGTTCACCGGAATTAGAAGTAGAAGGGCTACAATTGCTATTGGTCCAAATATTTTCAAGCTGACAGAGTAAGAAAAGAGGAAAAAAAGTGTAAAATTTCTGAAGAAAAAATTCTGCAATTTCAAAATCAAGGTATTGAATGAACCACAAGATCAAATGTGAACGCCAAACTTTTAGCATCAAAATTTGTTTACAAAATTTGCAAAAATAAGTTGTATCAAAAGTCCTTCATAAAATATGTTTCTCAAGGACCTCAACCTCAAACAGATTGCAGAAATCAATTGCCCAAAACATATTAGCTCCAAAACCATCAAATTTTGAAACAATATAAAGAAAATGAATGCATGGATAAATGTTACAGACACTTATACTAATCAGAGATACTTTAGATTCAAAGAAACAACATAATCAAGCTTCCTAACAATTTAATCATTACAAATTCAATACAAACAAAATTATGCATGTCAAAATATGAAAATTTCCCAGATAATACCAAAATTCTACAATTTTAACCCTCAAATAGCAGCATCTCCAATAACACTAAAAAAAGTAAACAATCTTCAAATTTTCCCTGAGAGCAGCATAATCTCATAAAAAACTCAAACACCAAAAAACAGACAATTGAGCTAAAATCACACAATTCCAACAATTTTTGGAAAAAAAAAATATATTGAAAGTTAGAAAATTAGCAATTACCCAAGAGTATAAATCCTCAAGAAAACAGCAGAATCAAGACCAGCATGGCTAATTATCTCAGCCTCACTCATCTTCAAAGCTTGTGGCATCCAATTTAGGAAAGTGAAATAAGTCTTGATATTGAGATTGACGAATTTGCCGACCACCCCACCCCAGCTCCTGGGGCTAGTCCTCTTCCCAACAATGTACCATTTGGGAAAGTAAATTCTATCATTGATCGGTTGAATTCTAAGCAGTGCAAATGCTAGCAAAAAAGCAAAAGTACCCACTATGTTGATAAGTGCTGATACCCCAATATCACCAACTGTTGCCATTTTTTTTCTCAATTACAATCACAATTTTGATCAGAAATTGAAGAAGAAAAAAGGTGGGTTGTGAAAGGAAGACAAAAGTTTGATGGGCTTTTCTGTTTTTATGTGTTAAAGGGAATGGGTGAAAAATCCAAATAAATAGCTTTTTCGAGTTTCAACTCAACTCATCTACAGCTCAATCAAATCAAGCTCATATATAAACATTAAAGCTCTATAATAATTTAAACAAATTTGAACAACAATATATCCACTCAATTCGAGTAGATTCACTTATAGTTCGAAGAAAAGGCTAGTTAATTCGGTACGCGTATTGACTACTGTGGCTACTGGCGTAATGGGTTGTCTTTTAGTTAGTTTTAGGATAGGCACAGCAGTATATTTTTCATTGTTACCATTTCATGTCTGCAAGTGTTTGCAGGGAATGGAGTTTGGGGACCATTGAAATGGTGGATTTTTGTTTGCTTTTGGATATGGTAACTGAAAAAGAAGAATTTGGAAGTCAATGGAGAATTGAATATGGGTGCTCATACATATAATATTTATATGAGTAATGATATATACCACCGTTTTCATACCACCTATTTTTCACTCTTTCTATTATTGGTAAATAATTATTTGGATTTAATTAATTCAATTGAATTTAATACATTCATACTTTCTAAATCAAGGGGTGGTGAAAAATAGGTGGTATGAAAACGGTGATATATAGCATTACTCTATTTATATAATATATATGTATATTATATATATGTGTGTGTGTGAATAAGGTGGTGTTTGGTTTCATTTTGTTCTCGTGATTATGAGTTGGCTTTTAGTGTTTTTGGATTTTGTTTTGAGTTTGTGGAGTTGGAAAGTTGGATTTCTTTTTCTTTGTTCTAATGTTGGGTTTATTTTCAGGCGGTGCTCCGCCGTGGAGAGGCGGTGGCTGATGATGAAAAGGCAGATTAAGCGCCGTGATTTTGGGTAATTTAGGTGGCATGATTATTGAAGATTCCTTTTATAATGCTTGGCCCAATTGATCACGAAGATCACACGAACTAATTAATTATAACCAAAATTTAAATTATCAATTTTATTAATAAAAGTGATTGACTATTGCATGAAATGATAATAATTTATAATTATTATAATTAATTACTAAATATTTATTAAGTTAAAGAAAGACTGTCACAAAAGTTTGAATCGAACAACAAAATTTTAAGTCTTTAACAGAGTTAAACACTTGTTCAAATAAATACAAAATATAGGCTCTTAGTATTATCATTTGCATATTAAAAATGTTTTTATGCAATCCCAAATGATTTTGCAACACATGTTTTATTGGAATAATAAAACTATTTGTATTAAAAGTTCAATTAAAAAAGTTTACAACTAATCCAATAATTTGGTACATTCTCCATAACTTTGGACTTTATCACATGGGGGTCCATTGTCTAATACGCCAATTAATATTTTTTTTGTTTGTTTATTATTAATGAAGAATTTAATATTTATAAATTAAATATGAGAACACAAGAGTGAGAATGAATTTGGAATTTAATAACTCAAAAGACACTTTCAACTACCACATTATATTCTTTTGCACATGCTCATATCATTATTGTGTCCAAATCATTCTCCACTCACAATTTTATATTATTTTTTCTTACATATATCATCTCGTAAAATGATGTCACATAATTAATTTGTGGTAGTATGTTTATAAGATAAATTACTTGAAAAAAAAAAGGAGTTGTTCTAAGACAAATTGAATATAAAAATAATATAAGGTAAAATGGAAGTTAATCTATTTAATTTACTTCATATCTTTTAAAATCTCATTTTAATTTAGTTTATCTTCAAATTATTTAATATATTCATCAACAGAAAAGGCCCATATATCGAAGTTTACTGAGGTATAAACGGGCCTTAAATATTAGAACAATAATGTGGGCTGTTAGACTAATTGGCTAAGGGCCTCGAATAGAGCTACAGGCTACAGCTGTAGGCCCAGCCCAATGAGTAAGGGGTACTTACTATTCTAATTTTTAAAGGGATAAATGCAAAAAAAAACCCTGTGAAATAATTTATTGGCTGAAAACCCCCTGTGAAATAAATATAGGCTAAAAACCCCCTGTGAAATTTTTTCGTTGCAAAAAACCCCCTCGGTCAGTTAGGTCAGCTACCCCCTGTGAAATAAATGCAAAAAACCCTCTGTGAAATAATTTATTGGCTGAAAACCCCCTGTGAAATAATTTATTGGCTAAAAACCCCCTATAAAATTTTTTCGTTGCAAAAAACCCCCTCGGTCAGTTAGGTGAGCTACACGCGCCGTATGTGCGTTTTTTTTTTGTTTGTGATTATTAGACATTAAATGACTTATTCATTTACTTTTATGTCCCTTTTGTGTATTGTACTTATATATTCATTTGGGATACACTTTTACTCATGTTTACACAAAAAAAACAATATTAAAGATAGTTTTTCATAAAATGTTTCTTTTATTTTTAGTAAATATGCCTCATAATATTTAAATTTTAGACCATTAACATATAAGTACTTATATATTCATTTGGGATACAATTTTACTCATGTTTACACAAAAAACGATATTAAAGATAGTTTTTCATAAAATGTTTCTTTTATTTTTAGTAAATATGCCTCATAATATTTAAATTTTAGATTATTAACATTATTGTTTTTACTATTATGAGGCATATTTACTAAAAATAAAATAAATATTTTGCAACGACCGGGGGGGTTTTTGCAACGAAAAAATTTCACAGGGGGTTTTTAGCCTATATTTATTTCACAGGGGGTTTTCAGCCAATAAATTATTTCACAGGGGGTTTTTAGCCTATATTTATTTCACAGGGGGTTTTCAGCCAATAAATTATTTCACAGGTGGGTTTTTTGCATTTATCCCATTTTTAAATATGCATCAATACATTATAAATATCTATTGTTCTGTTTATTTTTAATAATTAATAGCAATTCATAATAAACTAATGATTCCAAAAAATAGATAGATATATGTACATTAATATACAATTCAAAACTTCTAATATTTGAGGCCTCAGCTTCGTCTTATTAATTTAAATGGCCTAAAAAATATAGTCTAATTATACCCAATGTACTGGTTCATCCGTACATGCAGCATTTAATTATTATCACCATCATCTCAAGAAAAAAGGGATAATGGCGAAATTCTACTAATAAAATAAATTTAGTTACAAATTAAAAATTGTATCTTAAAAAAAATTCAAAATCCCATGATCATGTTCATCAACAATAAAACGGGGAGGTCTCAAAATCTGTTCATACAAAAATAACTAACTTGAACTTGTTAAATATTTTACTAGTAAAACTCGTATTATTTGTATATAATAATAATAATCAAATAATATAATAATGATTGAAACATACTTTTATTCTTTGTAATACTTTAAGTTAGAACATTTAATGTACATATATCAATAATCAATATCATAAAGTATTTTGTTAAGAGTCAATATTAGAGCGCTAAAAATTCCTATTGCTATATCATTCCCTATTTTATATAAAATCAAATAAATTAAACAGATGATTCTATTCAAAAATCAAAAACATATAACTACACAAAATACCATTTTAGGTTTAATTGGAATTTCCAAAAATATTAATCATTCTCAATAATTATATATTGTATCATAAATATAAAATAAATAATATAATGCCATACACAAAATATTTTATGATAAATTAATATAGAAGAACAAATAAAGTAACGAACAAAACTGTAATTTAAAAAGTTCCCGGGAAATAATAATATAACGTTATAATAATCAATCAATCAATAAAACTGGATATTTTTATCGTCACTCATCTTCTAAGGTCCACACAAATTTAACATTAATGTCACCTCTTCTCTTGCATCACTCTCCCCTTCACTTTCACTACTACAATGGCTACTCTCAGATTTTTCACGCCTTTACTTCTTCCCAATTTGAGGAACCCTCGTTCCATTTTAAGCCAAAAACCCAGAAAAATCTCGTCAAAACTGTCATCTGTAGCTTCAGGTGGCAATTGTTGTAAAATGGGGCAACCTAGTCATGTTTTTGGATTCAATTCCAGGTTTTCCCTCATCGATCCTCAAAAAACGCAATCGACGAGAAGGGTTGATGTGAGATCAACGGGATCAGAAAGTAATTTAACAGCCACAAACGTCCAAAGCACGGTAACACTCCAAGTGTTTGATGTTTTGTCTCTGTGAATGAATTTGATTTAATTCTCTCTGTTTTTTTAGGTTGTTAAATTGTTGCATTTGGTGGTTTCATTGGGAATTATTCTCGCAATGGATAAGTTCTTGAAGAAGGCGTTTGTGGCGGCTGCCATTAAATTCCCGAGTGCTTTGTTTGGGATGTTTTGTATATTCACCATTTTGATGGTACTTGATTCCACTGTCCCTGTGGCTGCTACCAGCTTGATGAACTTCTTTCAGCCTGCACTTCTGTTTATTCAAAGATGGCTTCCTCTGTTCTATGTGCCTTCTTTGGTTGTTCTACCTCTTGCTGTCAAAGATATCCCTGCTGCTTCAGGACTCAAAATTCTTTTCATCATAGGTATATTTTTTGTGGGGAAATTACATTTTATATGGTAAAATATTTTTGTAACCATTCTAATACAAATATATGGGAAGTGAACATAAAAAAGCAAATTAAATATAGCATATGAAATGTGATCTGGAAATGCTGGTAAGTTCAACTTTAACCTTTAAAATTAAATATTAAATTTAGAAAGAAACAAAGAATAACACTTAATATATATATATATATATATAAAAGAATTTATGAATAATAATAATTGTGGAAAAATTAGTTTAATGGGTATTTCTTGCAGTTGGAGGGTGGCTGGCTTCACTTGCTGTAGCAGGTTATACAGCTATAGCAGTGAGAAAGATGGTTAACACTGAAATGACACCAGCTGAACCTATGCAAAAGCCTTCTCCATTTTCTTCAATAGAATTATGGGCTTGGAGTGGAATATTCCTCGTATCATTTGTATCAGCATTCTTCTACCCAACTATACTCGGAACAAATGCCCGTACATGCTTGCCTTTTCTCCTTGCTTCTACTGTGATAGGCTACATATTTGGTTCCGGGTAATAAATCAGATTTTTCTGGTTCAGAATATTATCCCTTTTTGGGTTTACATGTTTTGCTTTTTGTGTTGTGTTTTTTCAATATCTGCTTATTATGGTTTTCAGGCTACCATCTGCTGTGAAGAAGGTTTTTCATCCCATTATTTGCTGTGCTTTATCAGCTGATCTGGCAGCATACGCTTATGGATATCTATCGAAATCGGGGCTTAATCCTGTTCTAGGTAAAGATCTAAATCACATATATGTATATTCGTCGACTAATGGCAATGAAATGACACATAATTTTCAGTTCATGGAAACAAAACTTTAACGGTCTTGGAAAATTCATTCTGATAGTGTATTATATGTATTACTTAATAGTAACTTTAATCTAATTTTATACACATAACTTAGGAAATATTTATATATTACAGGATACTATCTTACAAAGGCAGCATCAAATCCTGGAGCCGGTGACATTCTCATGGGATTTCTAGGATCAGTTATTCTTTCCTTTGCCTTCTCAATGTTCCAACAGAGAAAGGTATACTGTAATTATTCCTGCAAATAAATGAAGGAGCTTTCTTACTTGAAAATTATCATGATCTACATATACTTCTCGTAATTATGGATAATTATGATTTGCAGCTCGTTAAGAGACATGCTGCAGAGATATTCACATCTGTCATCATTTCCACTTTGTTTTCGTTATATTCAACGGCTCTGATTGGACGTTTGGTTGGCCTAGAACCGTTGTTAACTATATCAGTTCTACCCAGATGCATAACAGTTGCTCTTGCTCTCAGCATTGTGTCTTTCTTCGATGGTAGAAAAACTTTACTACTTTATTTTAGCCTTTGAATATGATATAATACAATTCTTTGTAAATGCTATGAAATAATGTTGTGAAATGTGTCCTTATTTGTTTCAGGTGCCAATACATCTCTTACAGCAGCTGTTGTTGTAGTAACTGGACTTGTTGGGGCCAATTTTGTTCAGACAACTCTCGATAAATTAGGGTTCCGTGATCCTATCGCTCGAGGAATAGCAACGGCATCCAGGTACGAGAATCTCAAATACTACACAACTTCGCAAAAATATACAGAATGAGTTAAACTCTTCGGGTTATTTAGATTTGACATATATAATTCTTACATAAACCGATGTTTTACACTGAACTGTGAGGATATGCCACATAAGCAGTGGGGCCCACGTTGTGCCAACAAAATCTTAGAGGGTGAAAAAAATAACTCATATGAGTTATGTCATATCGAGCATATATCTTGCTGACGTGGCATATATCTTGCTGACGTGGCATGATCATCACCGTTCAATATGAAAGATGGGTTTTTACGAATCTGATATTCACAAATTTCCGTTGCTGTTATAGTGCTCATGGATTGGGAACAGCTGCATTGTCAGCAAAGGAACCAGAGGCTCTTCCATTCTGTGCAATTGCATATGCTCTCACAGGCATTTTTGGTTCTGTGATTTGCTCTGTTCCTGCTGTTAGACAAAGCTTGCTGGCAATTATTGGCTGAAAAATCACCTGTATGCTATCTTCTACTATTATCTTCGTTATTTTTTCCTTAATTTCGACATCCCTTCGATATTTTTCGGATTTTAGTTGGTTCATTACAAGTTGAAAAATCTCGAAATTGTAATTATTTTTCATTTCTGATGATGCAATACAATGGGAATATATCTTGATTCATCATAGTAAAGTTTAGATTTTGAGTTTGTATTTCAATCTTTGTCACACAATATTGTTTTACTATGTATAAATAAACAATCACAGATTGAAATTGGAAATCTGGGATATTGGAGATCTTAAATTAAATTTAGAGAAATTTTCACTTAAAAATATAATGGTATTTCAGTGATACAGGTATCTTTTAATAAATGATAAGCACATCACTATAATATACATCAAAAACAATTTTCAATATTGCAAAAAATAAAACAGTGGGGATAATTTTTTCAGTTTGCTACATTGCCTAATTTCTTTCTAATTTTTTGTAGCAATATTAACAAACATACACAACATATACTCTTATTATTGGCATTGCATTAGAACAGTTGATTCAAATTTCTGATAACCAATACAAATTTATACCACTTCTTTCCATGTTTCTCTATTTTACAGGTCAAACTGAAAACATAAATACATAATATGGAGAATCAATTTCTCAGTTCTTTTATGATGATTTTCCCCAACACTCAACTTATACAGCAGCATACATAGTGTCTCAGGAAAACAAATGTGGAGAAAATTTTCGAAAAAATTCTCGTTTTTTAAGCCTTTGCAGCTTCCAGAGGGGCTCCAGCTCGGCTTGCAACGAGCTGCTCGTACAGGTCTCTGATTTTCAACCCAACAATTGTTTGGAAAAGACCTGTTCCATTGTTGCTCCCTGGAAAATCAGAGTGTTTCAGCATTTGCTGTGTAACTTCACCATAGAACTTGGTGGATATGTTGCTGAGGTGGCTTTCGACGTAAATGAGCTCATCTAGTCTGTCGAATTGGCCATCCATCTCCAATACTGAGACCTGAAAGATAACAAGGAAAATGGGCATTTGATAAGTGAGTTATTGAATGATATATTTCGATTATTCTCATTTTAGTGCTTTGAAGTTTACGGGAGATTATGGCATGAAAAGGGTCGACTCGAAATCAGTTAGTAGAAAAGGGAATTGCAGTTGTCGTATAATTCGTGCACAGTTTAAGAAGGGTGAGTACTTGTAGGCTCTAAGAGGCCATTTTGTCCAAGAATATGGTCACATTTTAGAGTTCACACGATTTCGGTTCAATTATGTAACGTTTAAACATCATGCATATCGATATGGGATGGGATCAAATTTTCTATTCCAAATCCCTGTTCCATCTCCTATTCTATATATTCAGATTTTTGACAGGTGTAATTCACAACAAATGCAGTTATTAAGGGATGTTTAACATGTGTAAATATTTTGAAAATCAAGTTATACCTCGTTGCCATAATAAGAGTCGGGACCGTAGGTGAATTTGATTCCAGGGTATGAGCAAGTCAACTTCCTTCCACAGGGAATCCAGTTGATGGTGGAGCCTTCATCAAACAGGTAAACTGGGTTGAAATACTTAACACCTTCTTTCATTATCAATCTCACTCTCAAAACCTTCCCCTCGTTGTCGTCCGGGATCAGTTGAGTCGGCAAAACTTCGATAACTGCATCCGCATATTGCTTCTGTGGATCTGAAACAAGAAAACAAGGTTTCAAAGACGGAAAAAAAAATTCCATATTTTGTCGAAATTTTGTTACTAAATTTTGCGCTCTTATGTGAGTTTATGTGTATATTTTGCCTCGAGAGATCGAAAATTCAGATTAGGCAAAGAAAGGTTACCAATGTAGGCATCGAAATCGGGTTTTCGGGCTTCGATACTGGCTTTAATGCTTTCAAGGCTGTGGCCTCTTTCAGCCATATCCCTCTGCATGGAGTTTTGAAGCAAAGTTAGTTTTCATGATATTTGGAAATTATTTAAAAAAAATGAATATTAATTTGGAAGGATATAATTGATTAATTAATTAATTACCTGAATTTTCCATGCGAATTTAACTTCATTGCTAATATCCAGGTAGATACTGAAGTCCAGTAAGTCTCTAACTCGTGCATCATACCTATACATCAACAAAACTAAATAAATCGAAACAAAAATGCAATTGCAATATATAATTCCACAAAAATGAAATATCGCAACAAGATTTTTTTTTTTTCAAATGACATAAAGTATTAATATAATCTTCCTATGCACACCTTTAAAAAAGCTTCAAAATTAATTTATAATTAAAAAGTAATTATTATTTAAATAATTTGGAAATATTACCTTTATATATTACTTCTACTAAAACGAAAAAAAAAATAATAAAGCGATAAGGACTGCATGGTCCGTGAGGTTTGACTCAACAGTCAACAAACATATGACATGCAAAATATTCATTCCTCAACCATACAATTTAGGATAGCTCTATTTCTTTCCACCACAATCAAAAAACACAAAACTTTAAACCATAATCCACTCAAAAAAATCCCCACAAATCACCAAAACATAGAATCACAACTAAAACATGCCAATACTAATCCATGCAAAGACAATCCAAGAAAAAAAAAATATATATATATATATATAAATATATATATCAAATACGTGTAAATATAAACATAACAAAAGACTTACATTGGGTGTAAACCCTCGATGACGAAAATCTTGGGAGGCTTGATGACTTCAGGAGGATCCAACAAGCCCGTGACATGATTATAAATAGGTTTATGAATTGCAACACCTTCTTTTATAGCCTTAACTTGCTCATACATGAGATCAAAATCATTGGCTCTTGGATCAAGAGCAGTGACACCCTTCTCTTTTCTTCCATTCCTATCAAGTGAGTGATAATCATCCAAACATATCACAGTCGTCGTGTCACTTATCAGTGTGTTCGAGTCCGGGTTGCCACCCTTCGGCGGCTCGGCGGCGCCGCCGAACACGCTGGTCAGCCGCCGCATGAAGGTGCTCTTGCCGCAGCCGGAGTCCGCCGCCAGGCCGATCACCACCGTCTTTTGTTCAGCTGAGCAGGATATTAAGCTAGCCCTTTTGGTGGTTAAGGTTTTTTTGGTGGTGCTGTAGAAAACCAAGTGTTTCTGGTTGAATCCGAGGTGGGTTTTTGTGGGTTTGGAGATTGAGCATGTTGAGTTGAGGGATTGGATTGTGTAGACAGTTGAAACTGCCATTGTTGTTCTTTCTCTCTCTCTCTCCTCTTTCTCTCACTAGATTGAGGAGATTTTAGTGTGTGTATGAGAAATGGGGTTTTGATTTTTTGGTTCTTTATTTTTGATGTTTATTAAGGTTTAAAGATTTGAAGAAGAAAAAATGTGAGGATGAGAAGAGTGAAAGAAGAGGCTCAGTTGGATGAGGGGTAGTGTGGATGAGTGACACTTACTTTTGTTTATGGTATTCTTTAAATGAACGAGGGTAGTTTTGTTATTTCATAATTGTTAGAATTCCAATAGAATTTTCTTACATGATATCTATTATTTATTTAATTATTTATTTGTGGAATAAGAGGTGAAATTGTTGATGAGGTTTGTGATAAATATGGGGATGGAGAAAGGCTTGGTGGTGATTTCTTGCAGTTTGGATATTTGCAATGCCACGTGGCGTAAGATGATGGCTTGTTAGAGGATGAGGGGTGTGTGGAGTGGAGAGGAGGTATGGACCCTTGTCCAATCCTATTCAATTTTAGTTCAGTGTATGGAACTTAGCATAGTCCCCTTTGCATTTCATAACTGTGCATTCACGAATCAAGTATGTTCACGAGTCTAGTCAGTTCAAAAAATAATAATATACAATAATTTTAAGATAAAGATAGTAAAATATGAACAATGTGAAATCTAGTTCAAATTTGATTTGTTCGAGTTGTAATTATAAAGCGGGTAGATCACATTTAACTATAATTATACTTGAATTTGTTCAAATCATATACAACTTGAAATGTACCATGAACCACGGATGGATAATGTTGATTTACCGCTTCATTTGTCGCAACATTCTCGGCATATAATACGAGCAAAGAGTACTTATTGAAACTCAGATCGTCTTATAATCAGAACCATACTCATTATAATGGACTCTACTTGCATGATTGCAATTGATTCATAACTCTGGATCAAAAAGCTTAATGAAGTGCAATTGCAAATACTCCTTTCAATATCACTTAACGAGCTACATTCTCTGGCATGTTGGCAGCCTTGGATTGGGTAGATCACTTTTTCCTTGCACACAAAATTTAAACCTTAATCGAGAAACTTTATTTGTCCAAACACTACATTTTGACAACTTCCCATTCTTCTTTATTGAAGAAACAACGTGTTTTAACTTCCAGCAAAAAATCTGCCTTCACATCTCAAATTCGAATATAAAACTCAACTTAGCCAAATTGGTTAACAAGAAGTCCAGATTTACGTCCATAATTTAGGTGTCTTGGAAGATAATGCTGCTGACACGATAGGTCTGGTTTTGAAGCCGGAACATATAGATTGGTAAAATAAGGAACCCACTTAGATTTCTATTACAGATGAAAATGAAAGAATACAAGCCATTAAAGATCTGGTTTATTGAATAATGGGTACATTCCTCAAAGTCAAAAAGGCATTTTCTTTAATAAATCATCGCATAACAGCTGAATCAACCATCTCGAACATGAAAAACTGGAACAAGGATAAATGCGTATATACTTGGGCACCTCACAGGAAGAAGGGTTCAACTTCTAGATGCGTTCCAGTATTACTTGTTTCCTCTGAAATACATATATACTTTCTGCAAAGAGAAAGGGAGAGACGGTCAACAAATAGAGTAAACTAAGATGCTAATCAATACAAGAAACACAATTCCAAACAGCATGCATCATTCGTTTTCCTCCTAATCAAGAAAACCAGTAACTTCCAAGTCCCGTATAAGGAAATCCCCAATTCTATGTATATCAATAGAAATATAACGAAATAGCAGTTCGATGATCAGACTACTTATAAAAGAACTGAAATTTGATTAAATGATCTGCCACTAGACTTAAAAGGAGAGAGATTTATCAAAAAGATTGAAATTGTAAAAAAACCCATAAGAATTCCAGAATACAGAAACAATCAACGCAAAAGAGCTCGTCAAGACATGACGTATAGCACAATTATTAATTCTCTAACCTGGAGTACCCATAGGCTCAGCAGTGCTTCCAAGCAAAACATGCCAAATCCAACCAGGTAAAAGATCTGCATTACAGTGAAGCACAACACATTCAGATAATGCAAACGCACTAGAAGTACAGAATTAGAATCTGTATGTGTCAAATAAAGAATCGCAACATTTTCCAAAATAAAGAGTTTTTAAAATGGATATAAATCGCTGCACCAGGGTACTTGAATCATAAATCCAATTCAAGTTCCCAACAATTATCACACAGCTAGAATACATGGCATTCTGAATAAGCACAAAAGGAAAACTCACCCCAACCATAACATGGTCAGAGAAGACATCAATTGCAGCAAGGATACCCCTGGCATCAGAATAAAGAGAGGAACATGTTAGCGGGGGGAGGAAAGGCAAAGATAAACTGTAGCGCCTGACATCACCCTTGAATAAAACAAGCAAGTAGGGGGCCTTACGTAAAGGATCTGCCTTGAAAAACTATTGGAGGCGCAATTGCAGCAAGTATGCAAAAACCAATATGGATCTGCACAGTAAAATTGACTCAAAGAAGTCAAAATAGATGTGGGATTGTCATGCAACCGTGAAGTATCCAGGGGTAACGACCAAACATACCAGATAAAACAGGAAAAACCATCCAAACTTCAGTGCACTATCAGTCCTGAAGATATAGAGGAACACCGATTATTCTCAGTTAATTGAGACTCTCCACATTGAGATAATAAAAAGATGTCAAATACCTCATTGCACGATACAAGGGCCTGTACCATAGCACATAGGAAATGGGGACCCCCATTAGGGCATATATGATGGCAAGGAAGAAGATCCTGACACCTACAGGTAGTAAACCATATTTCAGCATTACTTGAATCCTGACTAATTGATAACTTGAACAACAAACACATTAAAGAAAAATGGTGAAAAAAGTAAACATAGAAACATACCACCACCCCTTATCCAGCAAACAGTGACTGCAACGACATTGAATACAAGGCAAATGACAATACCTGTATGGAAATTCATCAGTAAGTCACTCTCAAGCTATGAAATCAACATAAGGAAGTAACTTTCTAAATTTAAATATGAATCAGAAGAATAAAAGCATTCTAAACAAATCCAGTCCCTGAGCATGCATGGTCTTATGAAGTTAAGACCATAACCATCATCTCTGAAAAAACCCGAACTTGAATCCTTACGAACTATCACAGGCTTGGGAAGAAAGTCAAACCAGAGTACACACCTAACCAACTTGCAAAAGCCAGATACTGCAACTTCTGAGCATGAACTGGTATTTCATTGGCTATATCATGATGAATAATGGGGAAACAAGGAGGCCAATTTCTGTCATCAACAGGAACACCAGCTGAATGAAAGGATTGCAAAATGACTTAGAAGCACAATAATAGTAAAATGTATAGATTTAACTGCTAGTTGTGATCTTAAAGTGTACCATTGGAAACAGCATCTTCTCTACGTTTAATCTCCTGCAAATCAACAGCCAAAGATAAAACTACATACATAAACTCAACGGCAAGACAAGCATAAGATATAACACAAACAAACATGAACGAAAAGTTCAATCCAATGCCCTTCTATCAAACTCATGGCCTTCTAACATTAAGCATGGTAGTTCTTGAAACTATATAGACTGTTCTTCAAATACTGCAGAAATACAACTTAGATAATAGTGGCTTCACCAGATACTACACTTTGTCAATTTGTTTTAGCTCTTTTTATTAGCAAATGAACAGATCAAATAGCATCAACTTCAAATATGAATATCATATAGGCACAAAGTAAAGCCAAAAAGAATAGAAAGTCAAAAAGAATAGCCAGAACGGATAACACAATATGGACGTAATACTGTTACCTAAATATTTAGTCCATGGAGGAGTATTTTGAAACTTAAAAAGACAACTGACAGAAAGAACTACATGGAATAAGTACCATAATTCAAGAATCCATGTAAGTTCTAACTAAATTTACATGAAAAACTGACCCTTTCTCTCCTGTTCAAATCTGCTTCCCAATTGGCAATTTCTTTCTCCTTTTTCTTGGAATCCTGAAAATTTGTGCTACGCAATTATGATAAGAATTTAAGATTCCATAGCAGAAATGCGTACAAGTATACAAAATGACTTCATTACATTCATATTATCTAATGGTATATCCACAGTGGCATCATGTTTTTGACCAAAACCTAGTGTATTTGCAACCACTTTAGGCACGCGCGACTTTGACCCAGCACCATTCTGCAACATCAACAAATGAAATGAGAAGACAAAATTAGTTGAATAAGATATATTCAAGAAGCTAAGATTTGTCATATTTGGTTCCCTCTTGTTACTTTTTTCGTCAATCGTTTAGGCAATAATGCCGCACACACTCTCTCTCATAATGCAACCATGTTGTTAGTGGGAGATCAAGATCCTCGGGGCTATGCCATACCATTTGTATTGCCGAATTTGCAATATTAATAATATTATAGTTTCTCCTCGGAATTAAAAAAAATCATGAATCCACAACAGTATTATCATAAACTGGATTCAATTGTTTAATCAAACGTTTTTCAGTAATGTGAACCAATGTAACCAAATCAGGTTTTACACACTTCCTTAACTAATTAATATAAGATAATTACATCATCGTGTCAGTAGACATCATATTCCTGGAGTATTTTTATAGATACTCAAGCGCCTTCAACAAATGTGGTATCATTTCAAGTTTTCATCATCAAATTTCAGTTCATCACATTAAACAATTAATTCAATCTTAATTACGATTATCACGACGAATAAAATCATCAACAAAATTTAGTTTCTATGAATTATTCCATCCCTAATATCAAATATAACCAATAAGACATCGCTGCACGGTTTCGGATCTGGATCAAACAATCACCGAAGCACAAGGAAAAACAGACACGCTGAAGAAAACTATCCACAAATTAAACAAGATAAAAAAAAATAACGCAAAAAGATTTGCTGTACAAAAATAGGCAGATCTAGAAAAATCGAAATTCGCGGTTACCGAAAACGGATTGACTTCAGGTTCTTCCTCATCAAATGGATTCTGATCGTTTCGCCTCGCCATTGCCAACAACTATTTTCTCAAAACTGAAAAATCTGTAATCAAAGTAATAAAATGTACTTAAATATATATAGCATCTATACATATATTTATATACGTATATATTAGTTGAGTACACTGGCAGGCAATCTGGCACTCTAGCCTTTTTGAAGCGGGGGATATGGAATAGAATGGAATTGAATTCGGATTCACGGAAGTGATATTACCTAATTGCCCCCATGTTTTGACATTATTACAAGAGTACCCTTGTAAAGGCGGTGGGTTTTATTCTGTTGTGAAGAGCCTCATGAACGGCGCTGTGTATCCATTTGCAACGTGTATATTGTAGAACACGTGAAAGTCACGTGGGTTTGAGTACTGTATACGGTATACTTTCACTAGGGGTGTAAGTCGAGCCGAGCCAGTTTACGAGCTGAGTTGATTCGGTTCGAACGAGCTCGATCCCACTTGTCTTTGGATCGCAAGGTTTTTTTAATATATTATTATTTTTATATTATATTAATAAATATATATTAAATAATTAATAATATATATTAAAGAATTAAAAAAAATAAAAAAGTTCGGCTCAACTCGGCTCGAGCTCGAGACTCGCAAGCTTAGACTCGGTCGAGCTCGAGTTTGGAAAAATTACCAAGCTCGTCTCGTTTATACCCCTACCAGAATTTTCTCAGCTTCCTTTAATCCTTTAATCCCATCAATTTTGGGGAGGAATATATTAAGACAAAAATATTCTTAGTATTAATTTACTATATTTGATATACTTCTCATTTTCCATACCCTTTTCTAATAAAAACTGATATTCAAATTAGTCATTAATATTTAATGGGTTGAAAGATAACTTCTCAAATATGCAAATATAACATCCAAAAATAAATAATATGTAATAATATAGTTGGGAAAATGTCATATCAAATTACTAAATCAGTAGCTATCCTAATTAAATGTTAGGTAGTAGGTAATTAGTTTTACCAAACTAAAGTTACCAAACTAATGGGATAAATTTTTATTTGAGCTGTTTATTGATCACCTGATAAAATATAAATTATTTATCTGGCTAATGAAACTTGAAAATTCTATCTCGAATTGAGATTGACCAAACTTTCAAGCAAAATTATATTTGTCATTTGAAGCATACAATTCCACTTAGATTTTTGTAATTCCATTTCTAGTAGAACTAAAGCTTATAAGTTATTCCAAGCCCCAAATCAAATCATTCAAGATCAAATGTAGGCCAATCAGACTCTTACCCTCAAAGCTATCACCAGAACAGGTAATATCATGTAAAATGAGGGCCATATACAAAAAATCATTTGCTTGTGATATGCCAAAAATGGATCGTAAAACTCGTTCTCACGAAATATTATCTCCTAAAAACGTAAAAACTCTCTTTTTAAAGACCCGAGCCAAATCTGTGATTTCAGATTCCTTCCATAACAACTCGCTTTTGCGGGTCAATCTGTTAGCAACTTCAACAGTCGTACTAGCCATATCTCTCGTGTTTGTCAATGCTTGCAAAACATGTACAGAGTATTGAGGATGGGACACAAGTCTGTTCAAAAGAATAAGCGCCTCCCGTATTAGCAAGCTTCTGTTGAACGAAAATGAAGCACAAGTAGTAAGCAAAATAAAAGAAGAAAAAAATGAACCACAAGTAGTAAACAATAATATGTATAAATTCTCAAGCATCAGTAGCAACTTGGAATATAAATATAGGTAATCATTTAGATTTAGATATCCCACAGGCCGAAGAGAATTTCAACTAATCTATAATAAGGGTGTATTTGGATCGAGTAATTTGGATTTGAGGAAGGGATTTGGATGAAAGATTTCAAATGACTCTAAAATGGACTAATTTGAAATCCAATTGAATGCCAAAGGATTTGAAATTCATCATAACATGAATTCATCCAAATAAACTTAAATGGATTTGTCGATATATTTGAAATTCATAATTTTTAAATCCTTCAATCCAAAACACAGTATAAGTGGCCACAATATATTCCTCTAGCAACTTGAGTTAATCATTGCCGTGCAAAGTAGTTGCTAGCAAAACCCATAGTACGAGTCTCATTTGTTGCCCCTAAATATTGCGGGCCCAAACGTGACATTTAAACCCTCCATAAAAAGATTGAAGTGTTGAAACTTTTATTTTGGTAATTGTGTTTAGTAACTTACTGTTCTCTTATAACGCTGGATTGTTGAGCAGACTTTGATTGCTGAAGGTCCAAATCCGATATTAAGCTTCGCAAAATGATTGCGAGGAAATTGGCCCCCTTTGGAAGTTTATGATTTAGCAAAATTTCAAAGCCGGATTTTCCTGATGACCCTAAGAAAGCTAGAGAAACTATAGCATTTTTTCGAAGCTTCATCTCCTGAAAGTTTAAACCGATTGCATTGATTATTCAATATTATAATAAAACAATTGCATTGATAGATCCACAAATAATGTTATCGAAACATTCAAAGTGTTTTACAGAAAGGACCATTATGATAGTAGTTTCCGAAAATTACCTCTACAGTAGCACTTCCACAGAAAGCTACACAGTCTGCCAAGCCAATTAAAATCTCGTTCAACCCTTGAAAAGTTAAAATACTTTTCCCATTCATATTGTTGGAGCATGCACTATCTCCATCCTCTTTAAAAGCAGAACCAAGTATAGCTATGGCTTTTGGACCTTTGCAGAATAAAGCGAGAGACAATTACAATAACAACATGACCATCCACCTTAAGTATCTGATATTAGGAAATGGATATTGAAACAAGATTGAAAAATGAAATTAAGGTTGTACAAATGACAATGAAGAAGTAGATAATTGTGTAATAAAAGTAAGTTCAAGGGATTCACTCCCACAAACATAATAAATGCAAACAGATGAAATATTATTTAGAGTGAAATACAATACCGAAAGAATCAAATGTAAGAGACCTGATTATACTTTGCTTCTCAGCGAAAAATTAAGAGAAACTCACAATTACATAGCAGATAAAGAGTATGAACAGCTTGGTCTTGTACGAAAAATCCTGATTCCTTCCTCAGTAGTTGTGATAGACTTTGAAACACCAATTCCCCAACAAATCTGTCCCAAAAATGCCCTTAATTAGAATATTATTTGGACAATAGAACTAGTCATAGCTGACAGAAAAAGTACTTACTTATCTCTCTCCAGGGCCTTTTGTCTCATAAGAATCTGATTCATGATTGAAACTGCTTCCTGTCTTGTTTGTTTGTCATTATTTTTAATGACAAATTTGCACATATTTTCAAAGAGAGAAACCCAATAGACACCAGAGATGCATGCTGTAAATCGATTGTTTAAGAACCGGCTACTGCTAGGGGGTTTAACATCAGACGGTTTTAGGCCAAACGGTATTTGACCCTGCTTTAGCATCTCTACTACATTTGCGAAAGGTAAGCTTTCATTTTCTGAATTTGTACAAACATTTATATTGGCTTTGCTGCTCTCCTCCACTATAACATTATCACTGGAAAGATCGATTTAAAGTACATAAGGAGAGCGACTAATTGATCTCAACCAGACAAGAAGGCTCCTGCCCCTTTGATCAAACGAGGCTAACTTGATAGCATTGTGATAATTTAAGTAATAAAACATAACCGAAACAAGATTTTGAAAATTTCCTTTGGAAAAGAGAAAGAATAAACAGATTTAGTTATCTTTTTGTGATTCATATTTCATACTGAGATATTGGGAAAAATAAATAGAATCCCCTACATTCACGATATTGGGAAGAGAAATAATGAAGATAAGTGAATATATTGGAACTGCTCCTCTTGCTTAATCATGATGAAAACTTTTACAAAGACGAGAAAAATCAGAAGCTAGCAGTTCGCACCTTTTACCAAATTCCATTTCCATGTCGAGGGAATTACTCAAGATAATGTGCAGAACACGAAGAGACTTATGAATTATAACAACCTGCACCAGGGATGGACTTATGCTTAAACATATGAAATATAGAGGAAACATGAATTGACTTCACCAATGACTTAAACCAGAGCTATGAGTATAACAAATCTAAGTATAATTGCGATAAAGATCGTACAAAGAAAAACATAAATCAACAACCATTATTAATAAAATCAAGATAAAAGTCCAAACACTGGATTACATAGGCTGTGAACTCACGTTTTCGAGACTGCAAAGATCAACCAAAGCTTCTAACAAATCTTCTAGTCTCGAAGTTTCATTGCTAATCTGCAATGGTAATAAAAAATTTACAGCATGTACAGACCAAACCCAACATATAGAGACATATCAATTATCAAGGATGATAATCACAGCCAAGCAATGACATTATGCAACTTTCACAAGCAAAACAAGAACATGTAAAACGAGAGAGACTGGTGATTTGCATGGTAAAAGTTGATAGAATGACCACCCAAGGCTTGTTAGCCTAGTGATATCAGCTACCACTTTCATGTGGAGGTCATAGGTTCAAATCCAGGCTGGCATAAGTTGATTTTTATCTCCTTATTTGGAGTCTAATAGGGTCTTCGTGGCCCATGCTTAGATAAACTATTGACTCGGGTTTGTCGTGTCAGAGTATCCACCTTCGTCTAGATTTTTTTTCTTAAAAATTATAGAATGACTTATATAAATTCTTTTATGAAGTTAATTTGCGATTTCCTTGTTAAGGTAGCATACAACACAATATCATCAAAGATGATTGTACCCATTTTGAAAATTCTACAAACGTACCATAAATGACGGAGACATAGAAAGAGGAGAGTCGAAGTTAAGAATCACTATAGCTCATCCCTTTGTCCAGAATGCTGCCATACTTACCTTGGTCAACACAGAGTATAACTGCGATACTTTTGCAGCTTCCTGAGTAGACCGCAGTTGATCTGACGAAGCCATGTCACAGTCATTTTGAGGAGTGCCCACTGCTCCTTTGCACGAAAAACTTGAGTTTAGGTATCCAAACAGTACATGAAATTCCGCTTCACAAATCATAAACAGCTTTGCAACCAGAACGCTTCCCAGTTTTTGTTCACTTGAGTTCCACAAAGCAAGCAATTTTTCTGAGCCACCACAAGAATGCTTTACAGCTGAAGTGCTTGGTTCAGTGTTTATATCTGTCTGAATTCCTACCGTATTACAAGCTGACCGCCAGATATTCAACAAAAAACTAAGAGATTAAATCACATTGGACGTAAAAGAATTGGACAATCTTGCAAAATTGATCATTGACAAAACGTTCACCTACATTTTGTCCAGTTGCCAAGTCGGTTATTTAATGCATCTGCATGGCGAGATACCTCAGATGTCTCAGCAGCTACGGCTCTAAAAACATGGTAATCCCTGTATCCATAGTATATATTAATCGTGCATATCTTCGAGCATGATGCTTTCATGTATACGTAAAACAAGTGGAGGTGGCTAGTGAAGAATTTGAGAAAGATAATTAGCATTCCTCTAAGTCCATATTAAACACAATTCTCCATCTATGATGCCATTTATCACGAATTTCCCATCTTTGTAATTAATGGGTCTGTTATTTTTATACAAGGTTAAATTTGCATGAAGTGTTCTTGATAAGAACATTTTTAAGTTAAATAGAGGAAATATATGGTCACTAGTTGTTAGCACACCTGGTAAAAACTAGTATATGAAATTCAGATGAGACATGAAAACACAAGCAAGAGTATTATTTGATATGTAAGAAAATGAGATTGGAACGCCACTTACGACTCTATATTCCTTGTTTGAAGACATTCAGCATCTTTTGTCTCGGTCCTTGAATGTACAACTTTCAGCTCTTCCTCCTTTTTGTGTCTCTCCTTTCTAAGCTCCGAACATTCCCGCTCCTGCACGGATAATAACTCAAAATCTAAAGAACGATCAAAAGAACAGTTTATAAATCAATGCAAATGCTGTTACCAGCATTGATACAGGAAAATATATGCTATATGTTTCATGGCTTAAACCACCCTTCTACCAGAAGATACTGTAATCCCTAGACTTTTGAGTTTTAACCAAATATTCACTTAACAATAGATAATTCATAAAGAATACATACACTTATACTAAGGCAATATGTTTCATGTTTTCAAGTTAAATTATTTGCCATAATAAGAAATATAGTTATTGAATATTCAAAATCAATGTTAGTATGCAAGAAAGACATTAGAACTATTTACCACATGATTAAGCTGCTTCGAAACCCGACCAAGCTCTTTCTGCAATGACAATAAACAACATCGTAAAACAGGGGAAAGAGCTCATGCTTTTCCAAATAAAATCATATTCAAGATTATGATCAAATATTCAGTCTCCACAAAATACAATCATCCTGAATCAAAATATGCATATATTTGAAGCATCAATTTAACCTTCAATCTATCAATTTCTTGTTCCTTGGCAACGTGGTTCTCACGGGGGGCAAAAGAGTCGAAACAGTCCGATATTCCGCCCGTACTGGACGGTTCGCGTGCTCTCTGCGACAGTTCTCGAGGCGGAGAATACGTGACGTGACTCTGCGCCATCGCCAGCGGCGGTGGCGGCGGCGGCGACTGCGGCGCATGGTGATGTTGGGTGGACAAAGCGACGACCTCGGCTTGGATAGCTTGGTCTAGGAAATCAGCGTCCCAATCGTCGAAACACTCGAAACCCTCGCTCGCCATTTTCGTGCTTGAATGCTGTAAACGCCAGTCTTTTTACTTGTGTTGCGCCACTTTTTGAAGCCTGATGAAAGATGATTATATTTTATTTCCTATAGCGCCCCGCTTATTTTGTCCTAATTACATTACACTACTTTTTGTTAGTTATTACGTTTTATTCCTGATAAAGTTTGGGATTCACAATTCAGCCTCGGAGGGCAGAAAGTCCCCAAATTTACTATTTATAATTGGGGAAATATTTGGTTGAGTAAGATGATGCATATTAGCGTTTAGGCCTGTCATTAATTGGGCTAGGCCCAAACCTAGATCCAAATGTATGGGCTTGGATCCGGACCCAGACCCATAATTTTGGGTCTACACTAAGACCCAAAGTTTTGGATATGTTGGGTCTGGACTTAACCTAGGTCCAACTCCCATTTTCTCTTTAATGTTTTTTGTTATTTAAGTAAATATTAAACTATTATAGTATATAAGTTAAATACGTATCATATATTCAGATTTATAAAATCATTAAAAAATACTATACATATATAATATTAAATCATTTTTTTGTTTAATATCATTAATTCATTATATAAAAACCTTGGATTCAATCAAGGTAATTAAATAGTTTATAATGGCCTGTGGAGGCTCTATCTGACCACGAATGGGTAAAACATCCAAGTTTGACTCTGTGTTAGTTAGGAAGAAGTCAATTAATGGGATTTTTATTATTCCCTTAATATGAAAAAAATATATTGCTGATCTAGGTCGAAATAAACGAGCTAGGTCAAGCCGAGCCACAAAGTGTAATTCAACCTTTTAACTAATTATGATTTGTACTTGGAATCTAAAGGTATCCTAATGACTCGGTGGTAGAGTGGGTAAGTACTAATTAATCTTCCATCCTCCGTCCCGTTTCCCAATGAACAGTGTAGCTATTTATAGGAATGCCACCTTGTACGGACATCATTCACGTACAGCAGTACGTCGTACACGTGTCCTAGATGTACGGTTCTGATATGTCGGGTCATCTATTGTACTTGACCCGTATAACAGAAACACGCGGATCTTGTAGTGTTATGCAAATAAAATAGTTTGAGGGACTTAGGCTGCAATATCAGTCCACGTAAGCCCTAATCCATCTCGTTCATAGATCGTGCAGTCTGTACGAACCATTCCGGTTCGTCCCATATCATCTACTCCCCCCAGTTAATCATTTAATGCATCGTAAGCGTCAAATGATTAATTATACGTTTACGGGTGATTCGGATGGATTTTTGGTACAACATCTCGTAAGCGTCAAATGATTAATTATACGTTTACGGGTGATTCGGATGGATTTTTGGTACAACATCATTTCGCGCCCTTATTGTGCCCTCGATAATCGCGCCGTCATCATTAGGAGTACTGAGGCGTCGCTGATTTCAGACCACAAGATGTGAAACGTGGCTTATAATCTACACCACACATCTCAGAGTTTCTTCAGTATAAACACCCCCTTGCTGAAGTAACTTTCATTTCATCTTACTCTCCAAATTCTCATCAACTTCGTAGTGAGAGCGAATACTCCGACGACTCACAAGGATAGCTTGTCCACCCAAGACCTAACTTCGGTATTTCCCTGCTCCCTTAACTTTGTTTTATTTGTTCTTGTCCATTTATGACGTCGGAAGGTTCAAACGAGGTCCTAGATGTTGTTGGTGGGGTAAGTGTAGAGCCCAGTATTAGTAAGGATACGACCCATAGTCGAGGGTCTACCTCCTCTGACGACGATTCCGATGATGATCAATCGGGATCCAACAGTTCGTCAAGTACTGAGAGCAACCTAGAGGGTGACGAAGATACTAACGTAGTAATTTTCGCATCAATACCTGACGAGTGGATACCAATTAAATGGTTGGACATTCGATCTTCTGTTTCGGAAGATCGAATGTTCTTAGCTTGTAGGAAATACCATGTCCCCGACGGCTTCGATATTATGATTCCCGGACCAGACCGTTGTATGCATAGTCCACCTATCAATTTCCGGACTTTTCATATTGCCCATTTAATGGCTGGGCTTCGATTCCCCCTACATCCCGCCATTATCACTATTTTAAATAAATTTCACCTTTGTCCTAGTCAATTGCTACCTAACTCATACCGCCATTTAGTATATTTTATAGTTCTCATGACTGCTTATGGTTCGGATCCGAACCTTCAAAATTTTAACGCTTTCTTTACCTTAAACCAATGTACTTCCAAAAGCGACCGGGGATTCTATTATATCTCACCTCGTAGAGGATGTAAACTCCAAGCTAATCCCAAAGATTCATATGGTGTTTGGAAAGACAAATTCTTCTTTGTCACCCAACCCGATTCTGCTCCCTGGCCCGTATCTCGGTTGTGGAATTTAAATGCTCCCACTAAACTACCTCGTGTGGGGAAACCAACCATTCCGGATCGGGATTTAAAAGAAATACTTAGCTCGTATTATAGTTCTGAACTAATGAATGAGAATGTGCTACGAGCTTGTGGGATATCTCAAGCTGACGTTGAACCCTGCGCTGATATAGGTATAGGAGTTCCTTTGTATTCATTGATCTGAGTCTGAAGAAGAATTATCGTTTGATTATCATGATTTGTTTTGGCAATGCAGCCATGGCAACCCGCGATGCTCGTGTGAGAAAGGTAGCCGAGGCCAAGGGCAAGAGAAAGGCTCCACAGCCAAGCGCCAGGCCTCGTAGCGAAGGCATTAAAATAATTGATTCTGAGGATAGGGAAATTAACACCGTGAAGACTACTGTGGAGAAGACATCCCATTCTAAGGGAAAGGAGGTTCGTCCCATTGAGTCTTCAAAAAGACGACGCTCTCCAGAAAAATCTGTCACTGAATCTATGAGTACTGCCGCGCCCTCTGCTGAATTACGGCTTCGTAAACGAAGCAATCTGGGAGAAGGTTCGACATCCGGATTGCAATTCACAGCGCCGGCTCTTGGATCGTATGACAGCAACGAGAAAGCTGGCATGTTCGAAACTTTGTGCGATCTGGAGGCACGGACTTTGTCTGATTTCGAGGAGTTAAAAATCCCACATCGTGCTCCTATCCGGGGTGAAGGCAGATTAACAAGGATGAGGCCTCGTATCTACGAGGATAGTAGTGTGCTCTTGGATCCGAGTGATGACGTTGCCATGGAGCTATATCACAACACTTTGCTACCTAGAGATAAGACCATTCTGATGAAACATGCTCACCCCTGGGTAGAAAAACATGGGGCTGCACTAACGTATCAGGTACATGGAATCTGTAATTGATGATCATCGTTAACATCGTTTTTTTCATCGACTCATATCATTAATTTACGGGTGAACTTGTTCAGGTGAACTTGTGTATGCATCAACTGTCGATGACATGCTCACATTATAAGAACGAGTGTGCAAGGATAACTAAAGAATTCAAAGAGTTTAAGGGCGAAACTCTTGCAGGTCGCTTAATAGTGCAGGAAGAAAAGAAAAAGTGTGCGGCGCAACAGGGGCGGTTTAATGAAATGGAACACGAAATCGAGAAAAGAAAAGAGGAGAAGGAAGAGTTATTGAAACTCGTGGACAAGTTAAGGTCTGAGAAGACCGCTTTGCAATGCCAAGTGGAAACGCTGCAAAATCAGGTTGACTCTTCGGAGAAGACGATCATTTTTGAAAAGAATCGAGCCTACGATCGCGGAGTAAAGGATGGGGTGGCTCAATATAAAGATTCAGACGAGCTAAAGAATGAGAAGCAGACCATCGTCACAGAGGCTCGTCTTAATGGCGTAAAGGATTTCCTTCGATCCGAGCAGATGGATTTCGTGTTGCTCTCAAGGGCCGTGAACGATCAGCACGACGGATTTTACAAGGCTTTGGATTATCTGAAGAAAACTGGTAAGTTGGATGATTCGTTTGCACTAGACGAGTTTGCAGCTGAATTCAAGGATGAAGTGTTGTTGCGCCCGTCGTTCACTGTTGAAGACCCCGTGGACCTGATCGATTTCCCTGAATTTCAACCCCTGATTGATGCCTTCGAGGGTGATGCCACTGACCAGCCTCCTGTAGATGATGTTGCCGAGGTACCAAATATCAATATCCTTTTAATTCTTCTAATACATTCCCGAAATAATGAAGTCTTATTCCGAATGTTCGTAGATTACTCTGGAATCTGTGGAGAAAGGTGCCGCATTCGCTCCAAGGGTGGTGCCCGAATTACCGACTTGCTCAATGTCTCCCCCGGCTACTGTGGATGCTATGATCGTGGACGCAGCTGCTTCCACTGAAGAACAAAATCAAGTTGAAAAGGAGAAAGTAACTGAGAGTTGATTAAATATTTTGGTTTTAAAATTGTATTTCGGAATATGGTGACAAACTGAGAATTCCCCTTAATTTGATTGTGTATGAATGATTATCGCACAAACAATTGTCTCATTTAATCCTATCTGAATCTTTAGATGAAATGAATATGCATACGATGCCTCATGTTGATTTTTGCATATAATACAGCTTTACTTGTTAGATTTACTGTGCTTTGTCAATTTGATTATCAATAAAGATCACGGACTGATTTGCTTTTTCAAGGTTCTATTTGATTAATTCAATTGCGTTTTCCTTAGTGTATAGTTCCATCGCCCCGTTCCTTTTTATATAATGAGAAGTGATTTGTGGATATAGCGTACATCGAACCACAAAGGTTTTAAAAACAAAAAATTTGCATTTATCGCACGGTTGGAGAAAATACACTACTTTGCCCGAGGAACAACATCTCGTAGACTGTAGTGTAATCTATCATTGGAATAAACCGTAATAATTTTCTTAAGCATAAAAACGTTTAAGGTTGTCCACATTCCATGGACGAGGCAATTCTTTGCCATCCATGTCTTCTAATCTGTAAGTCATGTTCCGAGTGATTTTTACCACTTTAAAAGGTCCCTCCCAGTTTGGTTCCAATTTCCGAACCATTTTGGACACTTCAACCTTTTTGAGCACATAGTCTCCAACTTGGAAAGTTCTCTGCTTCACCTTCTTGTTGTATGCTCTGATCATCGTATTCTTTTGTCTCAAGATCGACGCATAAGCCTTTTCATGGACCTCATTTATAGTGTCTAATTCCAGCATTCGAACTTCTTCATTATGGTCAGGATTATAAGACGCAACTCTGTCGGTCAGCATTCCAACTTCTGCAGTTATGACTGCCTCGGATCCATAGACGAGGCAAAACGGAGTTTCTCCGGTAGAAGATCTTGGTGTTGTGCGGTATGCCCACAAGACGCCCGGGAGTTCATCTGCCCATTTGCCTCGTTCACCATCAAGCCTTGTTTTCAGGTGCTGCAGTATGATTCGGTTTGCCACTTCCGTTAGTCCATTCGACTGGGGATGTCCTACTGCAGTGAAGTTCTGTGTGATCTTCAGTTCAGAACACCATGAAGTTATGGCTCGGCCATTAAACTGGGTTCCATTGTCAGAAATCAATACTCTGGGGATACCGAACCTGCAAATCATATTGTGTCTCTAAGGTAAATAATTTAAGTATCGACCACCAAGGAGATTCGAGGTGTAGTAAATTAAGTAGATGTAGTCAATTGCCAATTTAAGGTTTAAGTGTTCAAAACCTGCAGATTATGTTTTTCCAAATAAAGTCGATGACAACATTCTCAGTGATACGGGCCACAGCCTCGGCCTCGATCCATTTCGTAAAGTGTTCAATAGCTAGTATGATAAATTTCTTTTGGCCCTGAGTCGGGGGAAACGGACCTGCGATCATTTTTGAAAAACAATGATAAATTTCCTTTATTTTCACGAGTATATAAATAGAGATTTGATAGTCAGTTGAATAACCTAATATATCAATACCCCACTGATCGAACGGATAAGCTATTTTGATTGGTTCCATCATTTGGCCTGGTTGGTGAATTAGATTTGCGTGCATTTGGCACTCCCGGCATTGTTTTACAAATTGTATCGAATCTTGGAGTAGTGTTGGCCAAAAATATCCCTGTCGAATAATTTTTTGAGCTAAGGCTCGACCTGCATAATTTAATGACGGTTACGTATCTATCGTGGTTATGTTGCCATAATTTATAATTGTATTTCGTAGTTCGTATTTATAACTGTCGAGGATGAACCTGCCGAATGATTGCCACAGCTGCCTTCATGCACTTCTCGCATTACGTACAGGGCTTCGTCATTGTCTAGACATCGAAGTAATATTCCAGAAACGGATTGCTTGTAAAGATCATCATTTACTATCGTGAATCGAGCCGAACGATGTATTAAACGGCGAGCCTCTGTTCTATCTTCGGGCAGGGTTTGATTTGTCAGATATCGCAATATAGGGGTTTTCCAATTAACTTGATCGTCTATTGGTGCGACAGTAGTCTGAACATTGAGTTCCGAGTGCGGTGAGATCATTAAAGTGATTTTACGGTTCGTGCAGCCTGTGATTTGATTCGCAAATTTGGCCAAGGCATCAGCCCGCTCATTCTCTTCTCTTGGGATCTGCAGCAGCTGGAATTTTCCCATCTGTGTTGAATATTGCTTAACCAGAGCTAGGTATCTTATCATCGTTTTTTCTTTCGCCTCATATGTACCATTTACCTGTTTAGCAACGAGTTGAGAATCCGTAAATGCACATAGATTCGTAATACTTAATGATTCGGCTAATTTTAAGCCTGAAATTAATGCTTCATACTCGGCCTCATTATTTGTAACATCGAAGTCTAATTTCAAGGCAAATTCTAAATCCTCGTTCTTTGGTGATTGGAACCATATTCCTGCCCCTCCTCTTTTTGCCATTGATGACCCATCTACATGCATCAACCACTGTTCCGGGGACGTGTCGTCAACAATGTTCACGTCAGAGGTCGTACATTCCACTAAAAAATCAGCCATGATTTGTGCTTTAGTAGCCGTTCTGGGTTTATACTCGATATTAAATTCACCGAGCTCAATCGCCCATTTGATCATTCTGCCGGAGGTATTTGGTTTTCCCAACGTCTGCCGTAGGGGTTGGTCCGTCAAAACAATAATATTGTGTGAGTGGAAATAAGGTCGTAACTTCCGGGCCGCGGTAACCATTGCGAGTCCCCACTTTTCAATTCCAATATAATTTTGTTCCGCTCCCTGTATGAGTTTACTCACATAATATACTGGTTTGTGTTCATTGCTGATCTCTCGAGTTAAAACAGCACTGACTGCTATCGGTGAAACAGCAAGATAGAGATATAATGGTTCGTCTGGGATGGGTTTCGTTAGGAGCGGTGGAGACATGAGATATTGCTTTAGATCTTGAAATGCTCGTTCGCATTCATTAGTCCACTGGAAATCCTTCATGTGTCGGAGTATTTTAAAGAAATGCAAGCCTTTATCCGCTGAGCGCGATATAAAACGATTCAAACTGGCCATTCGACCAGTCAATTTTTGTACATCTTTTACCGTTTTAGGCGAACTCATGTCTAGTATGGCCTTAATTTTATCAGGGTTAGCTTCAATCCCTCTTTCAGACACTAAATAGCCCAAAAATTTTCCTCCCCGGACGCCGAAAGTGCATTTACTAGGGTTCAATTTCATTCCATAATTGTTCATAATTCTAAATGCTCGTTCCAAGTGTAATAAGTGATCACATTCTTTAGGGCTCTTCACCAGCATATCATCGATGTATACTTCCATCGTATGCCCTATCTCGTCTTTAAACATCATATTAACGAGGCGTTGGTATGTTGCTCCGGAATTGCGAAGTCCGAACGGCATGACATTATAACAATATACACCGCGGGCTGTGACGAAAGCTGTTTTGTCGCGGTCTTCTACTGCCATCATGATCTGATTAAAACCCTGGTATGCATCCATCATACTCAGCAAAGCGCTCTCCGCGGTCGAGTCCACCAAAAGATCTATACGTGGTAAGGGGTACGGATCACGGGGGCAGACCTTGTTCAAATCCGTAAAGTCGGTACACATACGCCACTTGCCACCGGTTTTGGGAACTATTACGACGTTGGCCAACCAATCCGTAAATTGAATCTCATTGATATATCCAACATCTAAAAGCTTTTTAACTTCTGCCTCAATGATGGCATCCTTCTCCGGCCCGAAGTTACGTCGCTTTTGCCTCACTGGTCTTGCTGTTGGATCTACATTCAACCGATGCTCAATGACAGAAGGATCAATACCTCGGAAGTCAGCCGCAGTCCATGCAAATATGTCCCTGTTGTTTCGGAGAAAGGTTATCAACCGCTGCTCAGTATCTGAGTCAAGTTCACTTCCGATCTTAGTTACTCTCTCAGTATCATTGTCATAGAGTTGAATGGTTTTATGTTGGGTAGGTTGTATTGCAGTATCCGGGGCGTCGGGTTTATATTTCCCTCGATCCTTTTTCTTCTTTTGATTCATTTCTTCCCTCTCCTGAGTGGAAATTTTGGCAATTAATTCCGTAGCTGGGACCTGAACACAATTTATTTCAGGGATTTCTCGTTTTCTCTTTCTACATTCTTTGAGGCTCGGCTGATCCATGGACGTTACATAACATTTGCGCGCTTCCAGCTGGTTACCTCTCACTTCACCGATTCCCGAACATGTTTTAAATTTTATCTTGAGGTGCACCGTAGACACAATTGCTTCGAACTTATTCAGCATAGGTCGGCCTACAATCATGTTGTAAGCAAACGGAGTATCAACTACAAGAAAGGTAATTCGCATTGTTTTCCTGGTAGGGCTATTTCCAAGAGACACATCTAAATCAATGGATCCCTTCGGCATAATTTGAGATCCGGTGAAGCCCATCAACGGAGTGCTCACAGGTTGCAAGTTGATTGTATCCAACCCCATCTTCTTTAGCACCTCCCAGAATATGATGTCAGCTGAACTACCCGTATCAATCAGGACTTTGTGGACCGCAAAATTTGCCACATCCATTGTTATCACCATCGGGTCGTTATGAGGTACTAACATTCCCTCGAGATCTCGATCCGTAAAAGTTATTTGCTCGTCTTTCTCCTTGATCGCGAGTACCATAGTGGGACGCTCCCTTTGCACTTCTGATCTTAACTCCCTTAGATGCTTCCTTCTTGCACTTGTTGTGTCTCCCAACGTAGGTCCCCCAGAAATCACATATATATTGCCCCTGTTGGGCAAGTTCTGTCTGTCAAGTTCAACTGTTTTTTCTCTTTCTCTCCTGTGCCTCTCTTGGTGCGGACTTTCATTTCTCCTCGTTGGATGATCATGCTCAGCTTCGTCTCTATCATTCAATCTATATGGTCGTCTCTCCATGGACCTACTGCGAGGCCGAGCTTGCCTATCTTGCTCAGAATTGTCAACAAAATGCCGGAGATACCCTGCACGTATTAATCGTTCTATTTCATCTTTCAACTGATAGCAATCATCAGTATCATGGCCTCTTTCTTGATGATATTCACAGTATTTGTGTTGTGCGTATCTGTTTGTAGATCTTAAAGGCTTTGGGGGTACCACCCGATCAGCATATCTAGAATTTCGGATTGCCAGAAACGCATGTCTTTGCGGAGCATTTAGCGGAGCATAAGTTTCATATTTTTGAAATCGACGGGCGCGTTCATGGTCTCTTTTGGATCCAGATCCCTGGGCACGACCTTCATTCTCTCCTTTACGATCCCTCGGTGGGTCGTTTTTAGGAGGTATCTCATTTTTGTTATAGTGTTTATCGCTCTGATTCTTATAAGAATCATTAGTGGGATTTACACTTTCAGTATTTTTCATTGCATTCATCTCTTCCTCATTAATGTACTGTCCAGCCAAATCCATTAATTCCTCATGAGAATGGGGTGGCTGTCGCGCAATTGCGTTTGTGAACGGTCCGGCTTTCAAACCTTGCACCAGAATGCCAAGCATTAGTTCGTTTGTTATATCAGGGAAATCCAACATTTCTTGATTAAAGCGATGCATAAAATTTCTTAAAGATTCATCATTATTTTGTTTCATCCCCATTAACATCGAAATTGATTTCCTGGTCCGTTTATTAGTGGCAAAGTGATTTTCAAATTTTTTAATCAATTGCGCATAAGAAGTGATACTGCCATTCGGTTGACTGGTAAACCATTCCTGTGCTCTTCCAGTGAGGGTCGAGATAAATATCCTAGCATTCACTGCTTCAGATTGATCCTGAAATGACATTAGCAGTTCAAATGATGTAACATGAGGCGTGGGGTCTCCAGTCCCATCGAACTTCGGCAAGGCGGGAATAACAAAACTTTTATCTGGAAGTTCTCTCATTATCTCCTCGGAAAATGGCGCATTGCGCCCCATCAATGCTGTCATGTGCCTAGCTCGCCTCGGGCTCTCATCTCGCGTACGAATTGCCTCTTGGGTACGGACTCCCTCCTCAATCTCCTTCGGTCTAGCTGACCCATCTTCGACGTCAAGCACTTCTTCAAAAAGTCTCCTTGGGATAACCGGTGTCTTCTCCATCTTTGCCCTCACCATTTCTTCTACTTGGGCCTGCACCCTGCGATCCAATTCCTCCTGGGATATAGTTATCATCGTACTGGAACTTGCCCCCATATGCCTGGCTAAGGGGGTTTCCTCCATGCTTGCCTCCGTGTTATCCATCGATTTTGTTGAGAAGATATCAGCGATCAACTAGTAGTTTCCCACAGACGGCGCCACCTGATCTAGGTCGAAATAAACGAGCTAGGTCAAGCCGAGCCACAAAGTGTAATTCAACCTTTTAACTAATTATGATTTGTACTTGGAATCTAAAGGTATCCTAATGACTCGGTGGTAGAGTGGGTAAGTACTAATTAATCTTCCATCCTCCGTCCCGTTTCCCAATGAACAGTGTAGCTATTTATAGGAATGCCACCTTGTACGGACATCATTCACGTACAGCAGTACGTCGTACACGTGTCCTAGATGTACGGTTCTGATATGTCGGGTCATCTATTGTACTTGACCCGTATAACAGAAACACGCGGATCTTGTAGTGTTATGCAAATAAAATAGTTTGAGGGACTTAGGCTGCAATATCAGTCCACGTAAGCCCTAATCCATCTCGTTCATAGATCGTGCAGTCTGTACGAACCATTCCGGTTCGTACCATATCAATTGCATTATATTTATATGTCTAATAATACAAAATTCTTCACACGGACATACAATTATTATTCTTCTTTGACGCCTAAATTTTCTATACAACATCATTTCCTTTGCAATTTATTATTAAAACCGAAAATTGTGAATACCATTATACCAATATGAATAAAAAAAAATCCAATTTCCTCACCAAGACAAGATTTTCTTGACGACCCAATGTGGCAAATGCTTTTGAATTTGATTTTGCGGGGTTATTTAGATTAACTATAGTTACCATTTGTGTTCTTATCATTTTTCCATCTACAGTATAAACTCGATAAATTAATACTCGATTAATTAATAAACTCTCTAAGATAATATTTTTGGCCGGTCCCGACTCGGGGATAGGGTGCTAAATTAATAATTCGCTAAAATTATAAGATAATACATTTTTGATAATTTCTATAGGTCCCATATAAAATATAAATTAATAATTCCTTATATACTACATATTACATGAATGATTTATGAATTTTTTTGAAAAATGATTCAATTGTCTTTTGTTTTTTTGTTGAAATCAATTTCACATTGCAAATCAATTTGCAATTGTCCTTGAATTATCCTTGTTGTGCTTGCATAATTGCTAACATCCATTCTTACAATTGATTTTGAGTGAGACTTGGATTATCCTTGTTGTGCATGCATAATGCTCTTCGAATGTTGCCGGTCATTATTGTTTTTTTCACACCTTTAAGATTAGAAGGCATGTCGTGTGTGTATGATTTATTTGTGTTAGCATTATTATCTTGTATTTATATAAAAAATATTTTTTAATTATTGTACATGCATTGTACCATAATTAAGTGAAAGTTTGAATGGTGTTTGTAAATTGAATATTTCATTATAAATTAATAAAATATTAATTAATGTATAAATTAATAATTATTAATTTATCGATTAATTAATAACTCTTTTAATTAATAAATTTTGGTGGTCCCAAGAGTATTAATTTATAGAGTTTCTACTGTAGTTGATTTGCTCAAAAATAAAATTTAACTCGATAAATTAAATTCTTATCTCAAATGCAAAACAATACACATTGATTTAACAAAAGATAATATGTTCCTCCAGACCCATAAACAAGCCATGTGATATGCCCCTATCAACTTCCACAAACAAAACATTTTGTTATCAAATCAACCCTCAAAGTCTTCTTCCATATAGACATTGCACATGGCACATCATTATTCCTTTTCTTCTTTTATTATTATGGAAAAATTACCCACAAAAACCTTCACTTTTGTGTAATTTTTTAAGAACAAAAGAGTTTATTTATAAGGTTTATACAAATCAAATTGTAATTTGTTCCATAAGGGCTTTATGTTATTTTTAAAAAAAGTTGTCTTTAGGCAATTACACAATAATTGAGGGGTCTGTGCGCAATTTGTTCGTAATTTTTAGCATTGTTTTTACCTTTTCTTGATTGGATTTTGTTCTTCACCCCAATAAATCCAACACCACTTATTTAAACTATTTGATTTACTACATTTATGTTCGTGTGTGAACTTGACTACAAAAGTTTATATATATTTAATGGAGACGAAGGGAATCAGAACAGAAACCCAAACTACAAGCCAAGCTCAAAACTTTTCATCTTCCGTTTACGTTTGAGATAAACTGAAAAAAATATTATAAGATAATGTAAAAGCATCCAAAAGATCAGATCATATGAGATAGCAGCAGCCCTTTTGGTTTAAGTTGTGTTTTTGGGGATTAAATTAAATATGGTCGGAATTTTCTCTAGATTTTCTGTCAGGGGTATTCATCGTCGGACTCAAAGTGCACTTGTAAGCATTCCCCCTCTTTATACATACATATATATGTGTGTGTGTGTGTGTGTGTGTGTGTGTGTTTGGTTTTTTCTTTTGAAGCAAATTTGTTTTGTGGGTAGAATATTATTTTTGTTCTTTTGTGTTCGTTGTTGTAATGAAACTTTAGATTTGTGTTTTTAAGATTTCCATTGTCTAAGTGACGAGGTTTATTATTTTCTAGTTATGTTACAAAAGTTGTGATTTTTTCGGATTGTAATGAGCTGTGGTTTGACTTATTTATATTGTCCTTTTGATCTCTAAGTAAAGATTAGAACTTGATTCTTACTCCCTTAGGAGTCAAATATGTTTGATGAATTTGGTTAATTTATAATCCTCTTGATTGAAACTAGCTTGCTTCTTTACAATTGTTGTTAAATAAAGTTGAATTTTAGTTTTGTTCATTTGCAGATAAACAAAACTCGAATGATCATTTGACATTCATACTCTCGTTGAAAAATAAGCAAATCATATGACAGTATAATTCACTTGTCATGTGATTGACTTAGGTTTAGCAAAACCCCATTCCGGGCTATCGAAATTCATCCTATTTTTCATTTAAATAGGATTAATGAACTTGTAGTTCATTTGGCTGATTTTCTTATGACGTATTTTGTTGATTGTAAAGGATGAAAGAGAAGTTTTGCCCACTAGTTTAGAGGCTACAACAGGTCCAACTATAGCTACAGCTTCATCTACCGGTACACATGGGATTGAAATCACAGTCGAGTTTAAGCCCGTTGAATGCCCCACTGAGCCTCTTGACAATGATCAACCAATCCGATGTCCATTGCCAGAGCCTTCAGTACTTAATGTAAGCTTCAATTATCTATAATGTCAACTCTATAATCCAAAAGTATCTCATTTTGTACTCAAGCAAAAGTATATATCAACGTTCTTTGAGTGGGCTGTTTGTGATATTCAACTTGTTAGTATAAATCACAAGATAAAATGGGGTCAAAAAGAATTATAGTTTTACTCAAATTGGGCTTTGAACTTTCAACATTCCAACTTATGAATTATTGTTCAATTTTGATGATCTTCCTACTCAACTTGCTATGGAAATACAAAAAGAAAGTGATATAACTATTGAGATGATACAGTTTTGCATTTGATACTTGACTGAGGTATTTCCAAGAGTATCTATTCTTTTTGTTATTTGATTATCAGGATGGGAGAATATGGAAAGAAAGAGTGTCTTCAGGCGTACAAACGAGGGCTAATATACCGATTATGCAAGAGCAAAACCAATTAGAACCCGAGAGTCTTGTTAGAAAAACTCGGCCTCCTACAAACCGGGCTATTCTTCCATCAATCAGTGCCCCGGAACATAATCTCCTTAAATTGCTCGACGAATGTAATGCATCTGGTATTTGAACTTGCAACTACTTATCAATCACACTTTTTTATTTTTTGAATAAGAGTTTGCACAATTGTAGCAATAAAACAAAAAGATTGAAGTGAAATTCTAATCCTATGCTATTCTCTTTATTTTCTGCAATAATTTTGAACTGATTCCACTGATCACATTGGTCTCGTTTCTCTAGATAGAGTCTCTCGACAAATTCGTCTGAATAGTTTTGAACTTCACATGTTATTTCATCGATTCTTGTACAAGATTGCTCTACATCGGGAATCCAGACCAACAAAAAACAATAAAGAACGACGATGTTGAAGATTGCATATTTGTTCTGTGTAGTTGATAGAATTACCAAGTGCTAGGCGTCGAGTTTTCTTTTTGGCCACTGTATAGATCCTTTATCATTGACAACTACCAGGTATATTATGGAAAAAATTAAAGATGAATTGTTTCATTCTATCAACATTCATGTCTTCCAGTGTCTCAGCACAGCAAGCGGTGGCTTGAGTTGGTCTCATGCACCTGAGACACTTGGAAGGCACGAATGTTGGTAGAATGAAATAATTCATCTTTAACTTCTCCTTAATAAAACCAGGTAGTCGTTAATAATAAAGGATCAATACAGTGGCCAGAAAATACTCGACGCATAACACTTGATAATACTATCAACTGCACAGAAACAAATATACAAGCTTCACTTATTATCTTTCGGTAGTCTCGATCCCATCCCGGGTGTTCGCTTTAGTCTTTCAAATGTACTCTTTCCAACTATTTATCACCTGAAAATTACAAACACATATATCAGCCCTCTTATTTATGCATGCAATTGCAAAGTCCATGCAATTTATTTGATATAATTACCTCATAATAGGCTAAGTTTGGGTAGGGCAATAATAGTGCCAAAACATTAGCCGCCACCACAACGGCGGTGCTAGCCGCCACATGAATCGAATGCATAAATTCCGACGAGAAAAAGAACAATCAATTCTATGAATTTGGCTAGTTTTAGAAGAGAAAGTATGATTAAGCTATGTATATATAGAATTGTATTTGGGTATATGTTATTAAATTCTCGCATGATGTAATATTAATTGAGTTTAATGGGTTTAATGTGTATTTAAGGGGGGAATAAATCTCATTTGAGGTATGTATCGATTATCACGATATCTTCTTATATACTTTTGAGCGTAATCATGATTTTAAAGTATGTTTTAATGTGTTTTTAAAACTAATATTTTGTGTCAATTTATACATGTACAGTAAAATTTCAATAACGTAATTACATACATATAATTGATAAAGTTCAAAGCAACTTGTAAAATACAAATTCGTAAAAGCATTTTTATGGTATATATTTTTAAATTATTAAAAGAAAAAAGTGTATATTAACAATATAATCGGCGGGATCAATGAATTGCATGATAAAATGTTGTTACTCCATTAGATAAATATTTGGTTAACTAGTTCGAGTATGATTTTGTTTTATAGATCGTTCACCGTATTGTATAATTATTTTGTTATCATAATTATTCAATAACTTATATTATCGTTGTAAGAAAAATTGTAATAACTTAATTTTTTGTTTTTGTTTTCTTATGTGCACATTTACATATAAACAAAATTATTCTATAATTTTATTGATTAAATTTTTAGAAATTTGTTTGATTCCATTTTGAATTTAATTAAGTAAATTGTTAAATTTATTACTCTTTAAATTTTCCATTGATGAGGAACCTTATGCAAGGACATTTAGAAAGAGTTCCATAGTGGATACCTAATGGGAGCCCACGACAATCCGTATCCATGACCTTCTGCGAGAGTCAATTGAACAAAACCCGGTAATTATGTGATGTTTTTAATTGTCGAATAAATTCTTCTAATGAATACATGCGCATCACAAGGGGAAAATCGAAGCCCGCTTATTAGCAATTTTTGCTCATGTTCTGATAAACCTCATTTTTACGCATATTATAGCATCAGTGTTTTAAAAGGCGCTGTCGGGGCGCGCCTCGGGGCGCGCCCCGGGCTGGGCGTCCTCCAAAACGCCCGGGGCAACCAAGGGGGGCGTAAATCCAATGGGGCGTACGCCCGAAGAGGTGGGGCGTACGCCCCGGGCGCCCCCCGGGCCATGGGATGCGCCCCATGACTATTCTAACTTAATCTTTATTTTTTTAGGCCCACTTTAATATAGTTAATATTTTTAAGCCCAAAATCTTTTAATTGGAGTCAAATAATTATAAATAACCTTGATCCTCAAGTCATGTATAAATAAAACCCTAAAAAATCAAATTTTTATTTATAATTTTAAACTCTCTTCATAGTTCATTCATAGTTCATAGTTCATAGTTCATACAACTTCAAGTCTTCAACAAGAGAAGAATTTGAACTTGAATTTTTCGCTTGTATGGTCAAATATTTAAGTTTTTGGAGTTTACATCTAAAAATTTGTTAATTTCATTTTTTTATCTTTGTTAATATTTTACTCTATTATTTTTAATAATATTTTATTTTATATGTAATTAAAAATAGAAAATTCGCGGGGCATACGCCCCACGCCTCGGGGCTTATGCCCCCCCCCCCCCGAGGGATACCGAACGCCCCGCTCCCGCCCCACGCCTTTTAAAACACTGTATAGCATCTATTAGATTATATTTTATACTCGATTTCGTCTATTTTCCCCCGCACAATGCGTTTAATAGCTATGTTAAGTGTGCAGGCGAATATAGTAGTTCGAATCGGAAACATGTAGCGCGAAAAGCCGAGAATAACAACATTTGCACAAAACAAACCGCAAAGCCAAACAACCTGCCCCGCACGCTTAAGCGCATGCGCTTAAGCGCGCGAGGCAGGGAGGCGCGCTTAAGCGCATGCGCTTAAGCGCTTAGGCGCTTAAGCGCGTGCGCTTAAGCGCGCGCTTCAGACGCGTTTTAACATCTTTAATTCGGCGTTTTCTTTCTTTTAAGGGATATAAATACCCCTTCAAAACTTGGTATTAGGGTTCGACTTTTATTTTCTGGAATTGAGTTGTAAAGATTGGAGATCGAGAGACGAGATTCAAGATTATTGTAGACAATTTTATTCGACAACCGGTATAATCGAAATTATTTTCTTTAATCTCTTTTAATTCTTGTCGTTTAATCATGTTTACATTATTAATTGTTTATTGTGCTTTCGTATCTATGGAGTAATTCATATTATTCTGGAACCGGGACTAGCCCGATAATGTGTTATCGATATAGATTATAGAACTGTTGATATTACTTCGCGCATGCTTATGATTCGAATTCTTGATTATTAATGCTTGTGAATTTGCTGGCCACATATTTGCATGATCATAGATATTAGGTGAAAATTCTGAAATGTGACATCTATATCAGAACCCTAGAATTCAAACCTAGGATCCTAAATCACGAAAGTAGTTTTAGGTCTTTTGAGGAATCGATACACTATAATAGAGATTAATGAGTCTGAGTTTAGTCTAATCATCATGAAAGTAGTTGATTAGTTAGCTTGGGTATATTGTTATGCTTCGACAGAAGGTAGCGAGTACAATAGGATAGTGTCCTTCATAAGTAGCGATCGTAACCTCATCGGTAATATAATTGAGCCGATAATGTTTATCGTGGTGAACCCTGAGTCCGGAATTTCCAATCATATATAACTTAAATCAATTTTCTTGCGTTCTGTTTAGTTTTCTTTACAATTTATCTCGTGCTTTTGATTAGGCTTAGATTACTGATAATTGATAGGCTAATACTTGATTGTTCGGTCTTCGTGGGAACGATATCTTTTGTACTACACCGAAGCCGTGCGCTTGCGGTTTAGGCACATCATGTTCAGAAATAAACTTGGTTGATTGCAATTTCTGCCATTTAATTTTTAACAATAGTGGGGAAAGAACGTTATTTTGGTGCAGGGTTAGAGTAATATGAATGATGCTATGAGACAATAATATGTGTTCTATTTTTTGGTTTGTGTTTGTAGAAGGAGAGCCTAGTAATCTTTATATAGAGCACCATGGTATTCAAATTAAATTAAAATAATTTCTAATATTTTTAATAATGGGATAATATTAATGGTCACCATGTTAAAAGTAGATAATGAATATATATTATATATATTATATTTGCCAAAATGAGAAAATATGTGTTATCGTGCCCATAATTTAATAATGGAAAATATTTGTTACCAAAATTGAATGGAGTAAATATTTGTCACACTGCAACAAGCAAGCCATGAATAGCAATGATGTAAAAAAATACTGCTAAAATTAAATAATGAAAAGGAGTGCCAAAATTAAATAATGAAAAGGATATTTGCAGTGATGCAGAAATTAAATAATGAAAGAATTTTGTGGAAATTGCACATTTGCCCCCTCCTCTTTTGTATTTCATTTTTTTGGACTTCGAAAGAATTTATTGATATTTCCGATCATATCTTGTTGTTCCAAGGGTTTTACCTTCGAAATAATTTATCGATTCATTTATCTATCTATCAATCAAGATACATGATGGAACATCAAAATTAAGAAAAAAAAAGCTTAAATGATTTATGTTCAAAAACCAAAAAATAATTTAAATGATTACAATTATTTTTGAATGGCATGTAATTTACATACAATGTCATGCAAATCAACTTGGGTTGAAGGGCTTTCCCATTGCACAATTTCTTTGATCCCTTTCTCAATTTCTTTGGTTTCTTTCAATAAACCATTCATGCAAAAACCAACTGCACTCAAACTCAATATCAATTCATTCTTCACTTCTTCATCACCAATTTGACTCACAAGTTCATCCAAGTTAGGAAGAAGTCTACTAGTGGGATTTTTTTATTCCCTTAATATGAAAAAGTATTGCATAAAATGTGTAATAATACAAAATTCTTCACACGCACATACAAGAATATTTATTATTTTGCATCTATTTTTCTATACAACATCACTTTCTTCTCAATTTATTATTTAAACTGGAAAATCGTGAATACCATTATACTAAATATGAATTAAAAAAAATTCTAATTTCCTCATCAAGATAGGATTTTCTTGACGACCCAATGTGGCAAATGCTTTTGAATGTGGGTTTGTCGGGTTTTTTTTTCTTGGGTCAAATGCTTTTGAATGTGGTTTTGTCATTGAGTTTTAGTTACTATTTGTAAGGATTGAGTGGTAGTTACGGTTTGTTGTCTGGTCATTTTTCCATCTAAGTATTGCAATTTACAAGTCTTTACATATATAGATATTCTACATATATATATATATCGTGCTTGTGGCTAATTTCCAATTTTACCCCTCAAATTTCCCTTCTTTATTTTTGTGTTACGTAAACGACGTCGTTTATGCCATTTTTTTCTTCTTCTTCCCTTTTTCCTTTCTTAACGATCATCATATCTTCTTAGTTCAACAATAGACAGTATTGGGTTTTTCATTTATTTCCATTTCGTTTCTTTTTTCTACTGTTTCTAGAGCTTCTTTTCTACCTCTATTTCTTGATTCATTCCTGTTGATGTAATTGGAAATTTACTGTTGAATTGCTTGCTATTGAGGCGAAAGCCTTTCATCTACGGATTTGCTATTAATCTTACTGTAGAATTACGACTTGGGGTTTTGATTGGTGAATTTTGGATATCTGTTTTGGTTAAGTCAAATTTGGGTACTCCCTTGGGAGATTGTGAAGTGGCGAGGTGTTAGTTTTGGATCCGATAGGGTGGATAAACAGCGCCGATTCATTAGCCATATTATTAAACAAAATGCCCCTATCGAAAATCTCCATTGACATATGAATGTAAGAGAAATCAGAATATCCAAAAAGCATTGAGCTTGAGGACTATAATATTTCTCATAAGTTGTAAGGTAATTGGCTTAACAGCATTTCACAGCTTTTTCCCCAGTTTCATTTTATTGTTTCTTTTGTCGAGCTTATTTTGTAGATTATAATGTTAGATTGATTGTATAATTTGATGTATGAATATGGTGTTCTTCATGAGATTTTCTTTGTGTATGGTTTAGTTGTCGTAGTTTAACTATCAAAGGAATGAAACTTGATTATCAGGTAGCTGCCAAGACCGCCATTTCATTTTGAAACGTGTTGATGTATTGGAAACTATGTTTTGTGAGTTTTATTGTGTCTCAATGTTTAAAGCCCATATCTTTTGTTGTTTATGCAATTGACAAAGAGAGCTTTGCTCTTTATTCCTCTTCTTTTAATGAATATATTTTAGTAAAAAGAGTGACGTAAGGGTTAGGCCATCTGCGTTTCTCTTTCTGGTTCCTCTCTCTGTCTGCATAAAAATGGTTGATTATAATATTGTGTAATTGAAACCGACTATTATGTTATAGTCTTACATTACATGTATGATAAAATTTATGTTCTTCTATGCAGGTTTTAGACTATGGAGAGAAGATAGAGGTTTTGGTGGATAAGACTGAGAAACTTCATAATCAGGTCTCCCCCCGCCCCTCTCACACACACAAACTTCGTCTACATATTCATATGTGATTACTGCTATTTTATTGTCTTTTTTGTTCTTCCAAGTGATTCTTTGTGCTGCTTCCAAGTGATTCAAACGCCGCCCCTTTCCATGTCTGTTCCCGGTAGCGCCACACTTTTAAGTGCAAAAAATATTGAAAAGGAATTTTCGAAAAGGGGTTTTCAGGGGTTCATTCATTGAGGCTGTTGCATTTGTACTGCTAATCCTCCAATTTTTCTTCATTTTTTATTACGTAATTTTACAATTTAAATATTGCATGAGCTTTAAAATAAATTTACGTGGCACGATGGTATTGGCAGAGTACACCGAGTTCACTGGCAACTTTCCGGCGCTTGCTGCTCAGCGTTTGCAGAGGCTTCCGTCTTCCAACAACAAGTTCACTTACAGGTGCGATCATCACATTTTCAACTTTAGTTGAAGATGGCTTTGGTAATTTACTCATTTTCACTTTAATTACTGTTTGAATATTGTTGTTCTTTTCATTTCTGATTGATTTAGTGTTGAATTTAGTGAATTGGAAGTTGGATTTGAAGTGGGTTTTTTGTTGGATCTGAGGTAGGAAGCTTAAAAATTGAGTTTTTCGTGTTTGGTTTAGCTGGAAGTTAATTTTCATGCAATTTAGTAAACAAATTAGTTTTGGGAGTTGTTTTTTTTTTTTTTTGGATTGTTTTGGGTTGATGGGGTTTTGGGTTTTGGATATATAATTGTTCTGATTTTGTAAAAATTGAAAGATTTACAGGAGGGTGAGTAAATTTATGCTTTCTTGATGTTAGAATTTAGGCTATGCTTGTGAAACTTTCTTTGTACAGATATTCTCAATTTAGCTAAATTTATGGTCTCCGTTCGGTGACTGCAAATTTTGGCCATGGCAGCAGAAACTTTAGGCTTTGAGTATTAAGGGTTACTTAATTTGTCGAAGTATGTGAATCTGTTGTCAATTGATTCGTCATGTATCCTTCTAATAGTGGCTTTGGAACTGAAAAATATATCTTTCCAGGGTAGTTTCATGTTTTTTAAATCTGAAAACTTAGACCAATTGTTTATGATGAGTTGCCGAAGACTGGTTCAATATACTATTTAGAGTTGAACGGATCTCGACACTTTCTGAATCAGTAGCTTAAGATGGCATGGCTAGCTAGCATCTTCTCATTTTAGTTAAAGCTTGCTTACTTTCTAAATTCCTTTTTTACCCAAGCTTTGTTTTTACACTACAAAACTTGATGAAAGTTCATTCAAGAATATCTTGAAGTGTAAGATCTTCTTTTTGATATCTAGCTGAGTTTGAACAATCTAAAACTCAATTCGATTTATGCCTTTCAGGTTGCGAAAACCAAAGTGTAATAATATTTGAGTAACACTGAGCAAACGCCACCGACCAACTACTATGTAACCGATAGCTTTTAGCACTATGTAATTTGCAACAATTTCAGTATTGTACATATAATTAATCGGTGATACAGGTTTTGCCATGTTTATAAAATCCTTTGGTTGCATATGTATGCAAAAGGTAATTCCTAATGTTGTTTAGTTTCCATTTGATAAACATTAACAAATTCAAAGCAATATTACCTCATTTGTATTATGTTAAAATTTTAACTCTTCATATTTACCTATTTTGCAGTAAATTATTTTCCTTAAAAAAACAAATATGGGCAACAACACCGCGCTTTGCGCGGTGCCGGCCATTCTAGTATTTTGATAAAACGCATTACAAGTGTTCCCTTTTGGAGCTATCAAAGTTTTATTTTGAGTTATTAAATATTAAATGTTTCAGGAACCTTTTGAAAAAATAGGAGACTTGCAAAATACGAGAACCCGGAGAAAACACCGGTCGATACGCATCTCACCAACGCCGTCTGCCGGATTTTCATGTATGTTTTCTAATTGCATCTTTTTCATCTCTAATTTGCTTCGTACTATAAGTAACTTTTAGGTTTCATTTTCATTTTACCGTGTTTCCTTTGAAACTATTTTCCAAATTGTTGCTATGATCATCATGTAAATGTTTGCTGATTTTCTTAGTTACAGTCTATTGTAAGATGGGTTTTCTAGGATTGCGACTATTACGGAACCTAGAGCCATAAAATCACTCAATTTGTTACTAGGATATGAATTGCTGCACAATTGTCAATTGTTTGTGACCTATGTTTTCTCACAGGTTGAAGGGATCAGAAGTCAGAACCCTTAATTCAGACTTCTACAAAAATGATGAAACTCATATTTTTGCAAATTCATTTTGTTTATATAAAGAAAAGTGTTGTCATTATAAATAGAACTGGTTCACAACCCAGCTTGAGCATCATGAGCCTTGATTCACCATGCAATTTCATTACACACAACAAGGATGCTTTTGTTGAGGTTATGCATGATGTTTATTAATTATCATCTGTAATCCCATTCTGCTTATCATGATTTCTAAGAGCAGGTGTTTATCTGAAAGAGATTAGGTGATAACCTGAATGTTCTCTATAATATACTAGTTTCTTGAATTCGTTAACGAAATAGCTACATACTTGGACTTCCTGCTTGCTTACGCCTGTCAAAGACAAATATATGATTAATTTTTGCATGTTTTACACTGCTTAGAGCTGCAATTGGAGCTTCAATGTCATTACAATATCAAATTCTGTGTTCATTGTGTTTCTAACTGCATATTGCTGTTGATGTTTTGTCTTTTAAGGTTTATTCTCTGAGTTCTGTTGCCAGCGCCAATGACACCAATTTTCCTTTTACAGGGTTCCAATCTTGGTGGAATGGATCGACTTTCTGTGCGTCTTGTAAGTCTGATTTTCATATCTTGCCTACTCTAAATATGTAAGCATAAGCAACTCTAATTCTGTTATATCATTAGGGTTTTGATTAGCCAAGTTGAACATTGTATATTGCTATTGCTCATTTTCCCTTTCTATGGATTTTGTATGCTCTTAGACAACTAAATGCTTTACTTGACCATTTTATACCCACTCGGGGGCCTGTGAAAAAGTAATCTTTCATTTAATAAATTTATAAAATATATATACAATTATACTATTATCTATATAACAATATATTTAATATTTGTCAGAGTCAGATTTAATAATAAAATCTATTATACATCAATGATCAATGCAACATTAGTAATAACATATATTAATAAAAGATAATAATTTATGATTATTTTTTAAAAATTCCAAGCTCGAGCTCAAGCCAAGCCAAGCCAAGCAATTTTGCGGGGTTTGGTTCCAGTTCGATCATTGGCAACACTAGCTCTAATAATGTGACTTGCAATATGTTCCTAGACTTGTCAGTATTCATCTTGATCTTTTAGAGTAATATCTCTAACGTATTGGTTTAACTCTACTGAGATTATGTGACTTTCAGCATGTTCTGCATCATATTTCTCTTCATATGTGAATTTTGAGCAGTTCAAAAAAAAATTCTGAAAAAGAAATTATTATGAATTCCGCAAAGGAGTTACAACATAACACCTTTATAATGCTATTACAATCATTTGACAACCATTCTACAATTCACCAGAATTGTTATAATTAGCTTCACTAGTCTATTACAATTAATTCTATATACCTAAGATATCATAACTTATTTTACTAGGCTATTATAATTCATGAGCCATGTCGTATTCCATTCACCACCTGCCCAATTTGTCACTTGAACTTTGACTTTAACATGGTTGAGCTTCCACCGGTCTCCTTGGGTCCTTTTCTCTTCAGCGATTTTCTCCACAAACTCCTTTGCCATATTCTTGAACTTCACATATTCGAGCTTAGTCAGATGCTCGATGCCTATAAGTTCCCCTGTCATTGAAGTACAATGCGACATTGTCAAATTGTTGAGTCGGGGCATGGACCCCTTGTCTACTTTCATCCATGTCAATCCACCTAATCTTCTTAGGAACAACTGACTCAGACTTTGGAATCCTCCAGCCTTGAATGTCAATCCCTCTCTAGTGTAAGCGCATTTCAATTCTAGGAATTGCAAATTAGGCAAATTTTGGAGATATTATAGAGGATCCTCTTGCAATGAACTCCACCTCAATCTTAGTTTAGCGAGTGCATCAAGATGGGGTATCCACTGTGGAACTCTTTCTAAACGTCCTTGCAGCACAAGCTTCCTCATCAATGGGAAAGTTGAAGGATGAGATACAGTATCTTCCAAGTCAATCACCTCATTCGCCTCAACTGAAGAAACGGTTAATGAGCGTATGTCAATAAGATTTCGAAGGGAACGAAAAATCGCTCGTCCATCTTCTCTTCTCATCATAGTAATGCCTAATCGCCGCAATTTAGTGAGTCCCCTTATTTCATTCACTATATTTACTCCATCGTCAACTTCACCTCCTGCATCTATGCAACAAAGTTTTTGCAAGGAGCGTAACTTTCCTAGCTGATAGGGAGCTTTAAAGCTTTGTATATTATGAAATTGGTTAGAACCATTAGCATCTTTATATCTGTAAGCTGAGAGGTACTGAAGTCTTTCAAGCTTTAGGATTTCAACAAGTAATTCAGTCACTCTCGATCTCTTAAGGTTTAACATCTCTAGTTTTCGGAGATTACCTATTTCTTTTGGAATAAGGTTGATCTCTGTGTCTTTCAGGCTTAGATACTCGAGATGATAGAACTTAAAAATTTATTTTGGTATGGTGTCGAAGGGAGCTCTTCGCAAATTTAAAATTTTCAGCAGCTTACATCTACTTTGCAACACCATGTACAAAATTTCTCGACTCCCGGGATCTAGACTTCCAAAAAACAATAAAGAACGAAGTCGTTGATGCTTGTACATCTGTTCTGCACAGTTGGCAGAATTATGAAGTGCTAGTCGTCGCGTTTTTTCAGGCCATTGTATCGGCCCTTTATCATTTATAATTACCAGGTTTTGTTCACTTGACTTGGAGATAAGATATTCTCGGAGAAGGTCGTGGATATGGAACTGTCGTGGGCTCCCATCGTTTTTGCTATTTGGATTAGATTTCTATTTAGTAGTTGATTGAGGTAGCGCTCAGCCATTTCTTCCTTTGTCCTCCCAGATTCTGCCTCCACAAACCCTTCTAATATCCAAAGACGGATTATGGTAGCTTTCTCGAGCATTTGGTCTTTTGGAAAAGTACCAAGATAAAGAAGGCAAACTTTGTGATGGAAAGGCAGTGAATAATAACTTTGAGAGAATAATTTCCATATCCTCTTAAGATTACCTTCATCTAGTTTGGGACCCAAGGCACGGTTGAACATTTCCCATTCTTCAATTTTGTTATTTTTGGTTGCTAGATGAGCACCAATTACAACAATTGCGGCCGGCAACCCTTCACATCTCTCTAAGATCCTTTCAGATACTCTTTTTAAAGAAAAAGGCAGGAATTTCCTGAAAACGCACTGCTGTAAAATAACTTCTTTGACTCGTTTGCAGGTAAAGGCTCCAACATATAGATATGCCCATTGCTTTCTGTACAAGTAGCTAGGGGTGTTCAAAATCAACCGAACCGACCGAACCGAAAACCGAAACTTCGGTTCGGTTTTTAACCGAAACGAAAATTTCGGTTCGATTTTCGGTTTTTTATTTTTCAAAAGTTCGGTTTTCGGTTCGGTTTCGGTTTTTGATGTCGGTTAATCGGAGCGAACCGAAAACCGATTTTTTTTTAAATTTTACTAAATTTAAATATATTATGTTATTTAAGTAATAAGAAAAAAGTAAGAATCTGTTGTTGTCTAGTTGGTCAGAGTACATGTCTCTCACCCAAGAGACTCGGGTTCAAGTCCTAGCAATGAAATTCTCTAATTTTTTTTTTGTAACAAAAAAAAAAATTAAGAAAAAGAATTCGGTTATTCGGTTTTTAACCGAACCGGTTCGGGTTTAAACCGAACCGAACTATTTCGGTTCGGTTTTCGGTTCGCAAAATTGTTGAACCGAAATTTCGATTCGGTTTCTGACCGAATCGGGCCGACGAACACCCCTACAAGTAGCCTTCCCTATATCATTAAAGCGTGTGGTGAAGATGATGCAATCCCATTTTCAACTTTCTGCATAATAAGAAGCACCTGATTGTACTATTATGCGCTGCCTTTTCATCACAAAGTTTGCTTTCTTTATCTTGGTATTTTTTCAAAAGACCAACTCCTCGAGAAAGCTACCATAATCCGTCTTTGGATAGCAGAAGGGTTTGTGGAGGCAGAATCTGGGAGGACAAAGGAAGAAATGGTTGAGCGCTACCTCAATTAACTACTAAATAGAAATCTAATCCAAATAGCAAAAACATCTTATGATGGGAGCCCACGACAGTTCCGTATCCATGACCTTCTGCGAGAATATCTTATCTCCAAGTAAAGTGAACAAAACCTGGTAATTATAAATGATAAAGGGCCGATACAATGGCCCAAAAAAACGCGACGACTAGCACTTCATAATTCTGCCAATTGTGCAGAACAGATGTACAAGCTTCAACGACTTCGTTCTTTATTATTTTTTGGATGTCTAGATCCCGGGAGTCGAGAAATCTTGTATATGGTGTTGCAAAGTAGGTGTAAGCTGCTGAAGATTTTGAATTTGCGAAGAGCTCCTTTGGACACCATACCAAAAGAAATTTTTAAGTTCTATCATCTTGAGTGTCTAACCTTAAGAGATCCAGAGTCACTGAAATCCCTGTTGAGATACTGAAGCTTGAAAGACTTCAGTACCTCTCGGCTTACAATGGTTCTAACCAATTTCACAATATACAAAGCTTTAGAGCTCCATATCAACTAGAAAAGTTACGCTCTTTGCAAAAACTTTGTTGCATTGATGCACGAGGTGAAGTTGACAATGGAGTCAATATAGTGAATGAAATAAGGGGACTCACGAAATTGCAGCGATTAAGCATTACTATGCTGAGAAGAGAAGATGGACGAGCGCTTTTTCATTCCCTTCGAAATCTTATCGGCCTACGCTCATTAACCGTTTCTTCAGTTGGGGCGAATGAGGTGATTGACTTGGAAGATTCTGTATCTCATCCTTCAACTTTCCCATTGATGAGGAAGCTTGCGCTGCAAGGACGTTTAGAAAGAGTTCCACAGTGGATACCCCATCTTGATGCACTCGATAAACTAAGATTGAGGTGGAGCACATTGCAAGAGGATCCTCTACAATATCTCCAAGATTTGCATAATCTGCAATTCCTAGAATTGAAATGCGCTTACACTGGAGAGAGATTGACATTCAAGGCTGGAGGTTTCCAAAGTCTGAGTCAGTTGTTCCTAAGAAGATTAGATGGATTGACATGGATGAAAGTAGACAAGGGGTCCATGCCCCGACTCAACAATTTGACAATGTCTTATTGTACTTCAATGACAGGGGAACTTATAGGCATCGAACATCTTACTGAGCTCGAATATGTGAAGTTCAAGAATATGGCAAAGGAGTTTGTGAAGAAAATCGCTGAAGAGAAAAGGACCCAAGGGGACCAGTGGCAGCTCAACCACGTTGAAGGCAAAGTTGAAGTGACAAATTAGACAGGTAGTGAATGAAATACGATATGGCTCTAGATAATTAGTTATAATAGCCTAGCAAAATAAGTTGTGATATCTTGTGTATATAGAATTAATTGCAATAGACTAGTGAAGCTAATTTTAACAGTTCTGGTGAAGCATTGAATGGTTGTCAAATGATTGTAATAGCATTATAAAGGTAATTGTAATAGCATTTGACAAATGATTGTAATTATTACTATTGTTGCATTGTAGATTTATTATTAAATCTGACTCTGACAAATATTAGATATCCTGTTATCTATATAACAGTTTAATTGGGTAATTGTATTTTTATTGGCCTCTGAGTGAGTATAAAATGGCTAAGTAAAGTATTCAGTTGTGCAAGAGCATACATAATCCATAGAAAGGGGAAATGGGCAATAGCAATATACAATGTTCAACTTGGTTAATCAGAACCCTAATGATATAACAGATTTAAAGTTGCGTACATATTTAGAGTAGGCAAGGTATGAAAATCAAACCTACAAGACGCATAGAAAGTCGATCCATTCCACCAAGATTGGAACCCTGTAAAAGGAAAATTGGTGTCATTGGCGCTGGGAATAGAACTCAAGAGAATAAAACTTAAAAGACAGAACATCAACAACAATATGCAGTTAGAAACACAATGAACACAGTATTTGATATAGTAGTGACATTGAAGATCAAATTGCAGCTCTAAGCAGTGTAAAACATGCACAAATTAGGCATATTTTTGGCTTTGACGGGCCTAAGCAAGCAAGAAGTCCAAGCATCTAGCTATTTTGTTAATGAATTCAAGAAACAAGTATATTATAGTGAACCTAATCTCTTTCAGATAAACACCTGCTCTTAGAAATCATGATAAGCAGAATGTGATTACAGATTATAATTAATAAACATCAATGCATCATGCATAACCTCTCAAGATTGGTTTTTGGGCTTTTCAATGCCAATTATTCGCAGTTTTTGCTCTTGTTGAAGAAGCCAGGCAGAAACTTGGTTGATTGCAATTTCTGCCATTTGAATGATGCAGGTTAATGAAATATGAATGATGATATGGTTTGTTTTTGTTGAAGGATATGTATACTAGTAATCTTTTATATAGTGTTTCTAGCTATTAATTATGGTATTCAAATTAAATGAATATAATTTGTAATATTAAATAATTGGATAATATTATTTGTCACCGTGTTAAAAGTAGATAATGAATATATTTATTTGTCATCATGACGTAATTAAAATTATAAGAAAAATGCTTACTTGTTAGTTTGCAAACGTTAAATGGTGGGAAAATATTTCTCAGCCAAAATTAGTAATGAGAAAATATGTGTTAATGTGTTATCATGCCATAAATTTAATAATGGAAAATATTTGTTTTCACACCAAAATTGAATGGAGCAAATATTTTTCACCATGCAACAAGTAAACCATGAATAGAAATGATATAAAATATTTTTCAGAATACCATAACTAAGCCCTCAGAAAATATTTTCACCCATGCTAAAATTAAATAATGAAAAGGATAGTTATCAGAATAAAGAAAATGATAAAAGGGTTACATATATTTTGGAATATGCAACTTCTTTATCCTTTACACTAAAATCACTTAAATGATTTATGTCCCAAAAAAAAAATTTAAATGATTAGATATTCTTTTCAATGGCATGTAATTTACATAAAATATCATGCAAATCAACTTGTGTTGAAGGGCTTTCCCATTGCACAATTTCTTTGATCCCTTTCTCAATTTCTTTGGTTTCTTTCAATAAACCATTCATGCAAAAACCAACTGCACTCAAACTCAATATCAATTCATTCTTCACTTCTTCATCACCAATTTGACTCACAAGTTCATCCATATGATGAAGAAAAGAAAATATGTTCTTCTTCATCTCATCCTCATCGTCCGATCTCGACCATTGGATCATACTCGTCTTTCCCGATTTTCCCATCTCAAGATCAATCGAGCTTTTCCTCTTCTCAAACTCGTTTTCGAGCACCACAAGTGATTTGACCAAACTAACCTCCTTAAAACATTTCATCCCAGAGCAAATTACATCTCTAAGAAGCTTGACATCATTTTCCAGCTTTTGAGAGCCCTCTTTCCATATTTTATCATCCAATTTTTTGGATTCTTGTTCTAAGAATCTAAGTGCATAATTCCCAAAAAGCAATAAATCCACCATTTTTGATAAGGACACTTTTAGCTTACTAAAGCAATCACTATGAAAAGGCAAGAACCAAAAGTTGGGCTCCACTTCAGCTTCCTCAATGGATTTACCAAGCTCATTCACATGAAACTTCAACTTCTTTACCCTTCCTTCCAGGCTAAAATTGCTACTTCCAAGCGCCAACGACCCGACAGCTTCATGCAACGCCTCGAGGCTCATGGAAAGCTGAGTTTTGGCCAAAACAGCAGCTCTTGTGGGCTGCAACAATATATCAACCATTATCGAACATGACAAACCGATAAAAGTCTCCACAATTCTGGCAATAGCAAAATCACTTGGACTGCCAAAATTCTTTCTGCCCAGAATCAAAACAGCCCCTATAACTGCAGATATCCCACCAGCCTGCCCGTACATTTTGCTCTGTCGTAAAAAGCTGGTGAAAATGAACCATGGCAGAAGAGAAATGAACCTTATTTTTACGTATCTTTCGAAAACAAAGCAGCCTATAACTCCATATACAGTCCCAAGAACTGTCCCTTGAGCTTTAATATTAGCAACTTTAAAAGTCGCTTCTCTTGCTGCTGCCAGGCTTATGGCAACTGGAAGCCCTGACCAAAACCCGTTTTCTTTGCTATATATCAATCCAAACAGGACTGCAAATCCTAACGAAAGTGAACATTTCAAAGCTGGCATTAATCTTTGTCTGTTAACAGTTATGATACTAATATTCTTACTCCATTTATTTTTCTGTGGGGATTTTACATCTGGTGAAGTGGGTTCAGGTTTGTTTTGGAGGAGCTTTAAACAGAATAAAAAGAAGAAAGAAGGTAAGTCTTTGTAGTTTAATGTGGTGGTATTGGTTTGAAGTGTTTTTGGGAACTTTAGATTGTCCATTTCTTTATGATCTGATTGTGGGATTATTGAGTTTTCAAGTGCCATGCTCTTTACTTGGTTCAATATTTGCTTTTCTTGATTTATTAAATCATTTTTCAGCTCAGGATTCAAAAGTCTAACTGGAAAATCAGAGCAATTTGAAAGAGCATTTTCCATCCCTCTCAAGATTGTTTCAACATGTTGAAATGCTTGTCCTGGATTTTTGTTGTATGATTTCAGAAACTTGATTGGAAATATCTCCCACTGCATGCTTTCCTGATCAATTAAGATATATATATTATTAATTTACTAACAAATATGTATATATATATATATATATAGTTCATTATGTAAAATTGTATCCTTACTTGTTTGGATATGATGTTTCGGAGAAGTTTGTTTGCTGTGTTGTTCAGAGATTTGGCTTGAGAGATTAATGCCTTTGGAGTTTTGTTATCTTCTGCAGAAAATGCCTTCACATATAGCTTTAGTCTTTCAGATGCATTCTCAATGTATTCTTTCGAACTATTTTTCACCTGAAAATTACACAAAACATATCAGCCCTCCTGTAATTAAATCATCCAAAAACTGAAAATAGTCAAGGTGATCATTTATGATAATTAAAAATATATATATCGAGATCGGAAATCTGAAACTGAGATTAATTACATAGTAAATTGTTGATAATTAATTAATCATTTAAACAAATTCATTACCACATACTTGGAATCTGGTCTTATCAATTCAATTCAATTAATTAAAATGAAAATGGAAATAATTTCATCATGTTTATGCATGCAATTGCAAAGTCCATACAAGCTGTCCATGCAATTTATTTAATATAATTATTACCTCACAAAAGGCCAGGCTTGGGTAAGGCAACAACAGTGCCAAAACACACGCCACCACTCCCACGGCGGTGCTGGCCGCCACATGAATCGGATGCATAACGGGCTCCGTCTCGCCGCCGTTAATAAAAGCAATAACATATACAAGAACAATCTGTCCAAGCGCTATACGTTTCGATATCAAGTGTGTATTCTCAGGTAGCGCCACCACAAAAGCACTTATCGCCACCAGGGCAGCGGTGGTGCTGTTGGTCAGCCTGGCCGGGCCTATGAGCCACAGGCTGAGGATCGCCGGAAAAACGCCCAGCGCGGTGGCGTAAACCGCCAGCCAACAACCTCGTAAAGTGTCGCCTAATGTAGCATCGGTTACTATAAGAATCACAGTCACGTAAGAAAACGCAGGAAATGAAACTTCTCGATTTATAATCTTCGGGCCGAAGAGGGTGGCGCCGCCTACTATAGTACAGGCCAAGGCGGTGCGGAAGGTGGAGGCTAGAATGCGCCGCCACATGTCTCTAGCACGGTCTGATTGGATTGACGGGCTAGTCATCTTTTTTATTTCTTCTTATTGGTAGGTTAAATTACAAAAATAAAATGGGTAGAATTAGTGGGAAATGGAGATGGGGTTTTTATTGAGTGAGATTGTGATCCTTGATGATGACAAAGGGTCAATTGAGAAAAAAAACTTGTGACACATATAAATATTATATATAATGGAACAAGTTTGTTAATTCTTTTTTTCCCATTAAGGTTGTTGGAAATCTTGATTGAGTAAATTGTGTTTAGCACGATTTATCTAAAGATTTAAGTGAATTTCGTATATCGAAAGTGGAATGTCTTTGGCTCAAATTATTCTACGTTTCGAGTAGATAAATTTAGAGTATTTAATTACTCAAATCCGATTTCGGGTGAATGAAAAATTAATTAACAAAGTGTGTCACTTAAAACGTTGTTCATAATTGGAATCAATTTATCGATTGATACATATACGATTAAATGATCAACAAATCATACAATCGACGGCCGCGATTGTATGAAAGAAAGTTCATTTAGTTTGAGGACTAAAATGTTCAAGTCGAAAAATTGAGGGACCAATTTGAAAGGACATAATTCTCCTACACTTTATGAAAAGTTGCAACTTTTGTCTAAAGGACATAACCCTCCTACGATTTATGGAAAGTTGCAACTCTTGACTCAAAACTCTTCATTATCTATAAATAGACCCTCCATTTGTGGAATTAAAACACACCAAAAATATTTTCTCTTCTCTCCTTTTTCTCTAAAATACTAATATGAGTATTTTGAGAGTTCTTTTATTTCTTAAATATTAGTTTTAATATTTTAAGAATAGTGTTGAATATTAAATGCTAAATTGAGCATTTAAAATATTCTTAAAGTTCTTGAATATTATTTTAAGAACTTTTTAGTACTAATTTGAGTACTTTGGATATTCTTAAATATTAAATTAATAGTTTAAGAATAAGTCTTGCATATTAAATGTTTATATATGCATTCAATCATACGAGTCCATCGAGAGAGTTTGGAACAAGTATTTGTTCGCTAGACTCGGTAATTTGTAGTGGTACTATTATCGAGACGATGTCGTTGTATCTTGGGAGACAATTGCCGTAAACCGTAACCACCAAGAGCGGGGCAATATTGTCTTAAGGAACTCGGGTATCCCGTACCTCGACATTTCATCATTATATTGCATTTTCATAAACACCGCCCGTTACGCTCCAAGATTTTTCCCAACAACTTAAGACAATATTCGAGTGTTTCTTGAAGATGATGATATCCGACGGAAAGATGATGAAATCAAGAGAAGAATTTTAATTTCGTTTTATGTCATAATTTAAAATTTTATTTATTTTATGACTAATTCGTATTTGAATATTTTGTAGTAAAATTCAAACTGATCGAAGGAACTTTCGAACATCCGTGGTGTCAAAGATTCTATCAAATACGTGGAAGCTATTAAAGGCGAAATCTTGGTTACAAAACAAATTCATGAGATAAGTTCATTATATGAATTATCGATTTTCGCTTGTTTACATATTATGTTGAATAATATTTTATCACTGTGATATTATTCTTGAGAAAGAATAAATAACTATGCTTGCTTAATATATGAAGCATGATTAAGATGATCATTTCTTGTAATCATGAGCTTGTTGTGAGCATGTAGGACATATAATATTTAATTATATTATATACTTATGATTTATTCTCGATAAAGAATAAATGTGTACATGCTTAGTATTACTTTATTTTGTGACACATATAAAGTAATGGTTTTGTAAAATTTCTTTCGGCTTATGAATAAATGCAATAAATGTAATTCTTTAGAATAAAACGTGATCACAATGAATGAAGAAATGCATTATTTAAATAAAATGATTTAAATTAGATGCATGTTCTTTTCGTGTGATAGAGACGTTTATTTAAAGAATAATTATTGTATTTTTTTTAAGTTTTTGTTGTTTCATTTAGCGAAAGAAAATTGAGTTTGGTTTTAAGAATTTAAAACCAATGTTGTGGAATATCGTCACTATAAACCTATAAGGTTGCTAAGTGAGAATAATTCCAAATGTTTCATATTATGAAACGAACTTTCCCAAGAGAAGAAATAGAAAGGACTTATTGCAAAGTATACAACTTGGTCAAGAATAAAGAATGTTAATTATCGGAGTAAAATCGAGAAAGTCGATCAAACGTCCGAAATTAAATTCAAGAAAATGACTTTAAAGTTATGGAGAATTTGGTCAAACCAAATCTAGTGTTGGTGTACTGACAATAGTCAAAATGAAGATAAAAACAATTTCTTTTCGAGGGAAAAACCACTAACGTGGTAAGATGAATCATGCTAGTGATGATCAAAGTCAATCATTGATTGACAACCCGAACCATGTTGATGGTGGGTGTTTGTCTAGGATAACTCAAACTATATAAATGATGGGTGATTATGTAGACAATATGGACCACACAAATGGTGGGTGATTGTCAAAACAAACTGAGCTAGACAAATAGTGGATGATCAGTCACTAAATCCAAGCTAGGCAAATGGTGGGTGGTCGAACCTCACGCTTTCGACTGCAGTATCTAACGCCTATTATGGAAGATAACTCAGCGAATGGTGGGTCGACAATGGTGATACGCACCGATATGAAATATCCAATAGTCCTAATTAAGATTAGCGAGTATTATTAATTGGCTAGATCTTGTGCCACAAACTTCGATACGTTATGATCATAAGCCGGCAATCGAAAAGGCACAGATTAGCACGTCTAAAATTAAAACTATTAAGCAGTGATCTTTAGTGGCATTGTCTCTATTGATTAAGAAAAAATCAAAAGAGAATATATGGATCCAATTGTATGCCTAAAAGATCAAATATACTGCATATCTAGAGGAAGGGCTTAAAGACTACAAGTTAAGAACGGACATAGTGGAAACCCAACCTTGTTGACTGGAGATCCCAAGATCTTGGTTCAATGGGACAACTAAATTATGAAAGTTCAGAAATGCACTTGGGGAGTATAATACTCTTGCCCATTCCTAGGATAATCAAGTGCAACCTACAGAGTGTAGCAAAAGGTTAAGCTGTGACTTTTAATGACTCCTAACTGTCTAAGTGTGAGACGCAACAAAGTGGGGTATGGTAGGATACTCTTATAGGAGGTCACCTATGTAAGTGTGAAGTGGGGCCGCTTCAAATTGAAACACTTATGAATCCAAGTGGTGTTCCATGGCCAAAATGGACCCAACCGAGAACAAAAATTGTTAGAGAAGTTATTGTGTGAGTATCATTGTCTTGGTTTACACAAACGGCTGACCAGTTCAAGACATCGCGTTCACTGGGGAGCCAAGTAAATCCGATGGTATTTCACTAAGGAAGGTTCAAAGCCAAAAGCTACCTATCCTGATGCAATAGATTTTCGCCCGAACTCTCTCAGCGTCTGCATAGTCTGCATATGCGTCTGCATAGTCTGCATTGGAATTAATTTCATTCATGGTGGGTATTGTTGGAAATCTTGATTGAGTAAATTGTGTTTAGCACGATTTATCTAAAGATTTAAGTGAATTTCGTATATCGAAAGTGGAATGTCTTTGGCTCAAATTATTTTACGTTTCGAGTAGATAAATTTAGAGTATTTAATTACTCAAATCCGATTTCGGGTGAATGAGAAATTAATTAACAAAGTGTGTCACTTAAAACGTTGTTCATAATTGGAATCAATTTATCGATTGATACATATACGATTAAATGATCAACAAATCATACAATCGACGGCCGCGATTGTATGAAAGAAAGTTCATTTAGTTTGAGGACTAAAATGTTCAAGTCGAAAAATTGAGGGACCAATTTGAAAGGACATAATTCTCCTACACTTTATGAAAAGTTGCAACTTTTGTCTAAAGGACATAACCCTCCTACGATTTATGGAAAGTTGCAACTCTTGACTCAAAACTCTTCATTATCTATAAATAGACCCTCCATTTGTGGAATTAAAACACACCAAAAATATTTTCTCTTCTCTCCTTTTTCTCTAAAATACTAATATGAGTATTTTGAGAGTTCTTTTATTTCTTAAATATTAGTTTTAATATTTTAAGAATAGTGTTGAATATTAAATGCTAAATTGAGCATTTAAAATATTCTTAAAGTTCTTGAATATTATTTTAAGAACTTTTTAGTACTAATTTGAGTACTTTGGATATTCTTAAATATTAAATTAATAGTTTAAGAATAAGTCTTGCATATTAAATGTTTATATATGCATTCAATCATACGAGTCCATCGAGAGAGTTTGGAACAAGTATTTGTTCGCTAGACTCGGTAATTTGTAGTCGTACTATTATCGAGACGATGTCGTTGTATCTTGGGAGACAATTGCCGTAAACCGTAACCACCAAGAGCGGGGCAATATTGTCTTAAGGAACTCGGGTATCCCGTACCTCGACATTTCATCATTATATTGCATTTTCATAAACACCGCCCGTTACGCTCCAAGATTTTTCCCAACAGAGGTTTCATCAATTTGATTATAAAATAATATTGAAAATATGCGGGAAAGGAAAAGGAAAGGAAGATCTATAAGGCTGCATGCTTATATCTTATGTAAGCATATATATATATATACATTACATAAAGCTTAGTAATGGACACTTCTTTAGTGGATTATGTGTGTGTCTTAGTATTATATATATATATATGTATCTATATAGATCCTCATTCATATACCCACTTTGTCTGTAAGCTGACATTAAAGGATTTACATGGTGGGATCCTACTACATAAAGTTTGAGTTGAATTTGTTTATATATATTAACACATGCACAAGTGAAGCTCAAAGGATTGTTTTGTACGAACTCCAATTAATCCCCACGTCATTAGTACGTATGTCTGATTATGTCCTAATGTGGGATTAATTATATTTAATCCCACGAATTCTAGTCCTCTCCCGTGTTAATTACACGCAAATATATTAATTATATGATAAGTGTATACAATCTTTTTGTGATATAAACTTGAATGTGGATGGGATTGAGCTAATTTTTTTCATTAATTATCATGATTTTAGTGATTAAAAAAGTTGTATCCATTTAGTAAATGTTTATTCAACTTGAATTTCATAAAGCACTTTTCGGCTGATCACTCAAAATAGGTATTTATCCAATTATTTTATCATGCATGAATGTGCATGAAACTATTAGATGCTTACATAGTGAAATTAATTAAATGGTAAATGATACATGCATTATCATTTAGAGGTTTGGTAACATATGAAGAATTTTAAAATAATTTGAGTTAGGGTTTTCATAAGATTTACATGAGACATGGAGTTAAGGTAGAGTTATGGAGGAGATAATTTTCTTTTATTACAACTTCTTTTAAGAGTTTTTGGATAAATACGTTTTTTACCTTAAAAATTAAATTAAAACGATTTTATTACTTTCACTTAATAATAATTGAACACGACAAAGAGTAAAATTGCTACTTAAAGGGTAACTTGACGCGGTTAACCAACGACAAATGAAAATTTGATCAATCGAATTTGGTATTTTAATTAGTACAGGAGGGCCTATGCATGTAATATTGAATATAATTCCGGGGCATTTTGTTCCTAAATTTTTATTTCGAAAAAGTGATATATTATAAAAAGTATTTTTTTTTAATAATAAGCATTCACCATAAAAGCTTAGTCATGGACTTTTTTGGTGGAGATCATGTGTGTCTCATTACTATATATATATATATAATACATTAATATTACACTTAATTAATCTAGCATATATATTCCCAAAAAAAAACAGTAGCTGCTCTCTCTGACCTTACGTTGTGGAATCCGACGCCAAAAAGTTTGTCTGAAATTGTTTATATATATTTATATATATATATATATATATATATATATATACATGCAAAGATGAAAAGCTCAGAGGGGATATACTAATATTCTATATAGGACCTCGAATTTCTTTGCTGTTTAAATTGAAATGCTTGTGATAATTAGTTAATCCGCCATTGTCAAAAGATCAAAAGAAAAGGGAAATTAAAGGTGTTATTATATCATTCTATGTACCTGGACGAGGGATAAATTATATTTAATTACTAAGAATAAAAGGTTGTCTTATTAAAATAATTTTCTTCCTCCTAGGTAAATGAAATTATACATGTATATCACCATTTTCATATATTTCGTCCTTTTTTCATCGGTTCTAAATTTTGCTAAAAAATCGTGATAATTTGTTATTGTAATAAATGATAGCTTTTTGGAATAGAGAATCTTGTCCCATAAAAATGTTAAAACTTCAATTTCTAATATTACAGTAAATATCTCACTAATTAAAGAGTAAGTAAATATCTCTTCATAAAGTCGTTTAATTTTACAAAATATTTTTCATCTGATGTCATATATATGATTTCTTTGTTCAATACCTCGAAGGGTCACCATATTATTCGAAACAAAATAAATTAGAAATATATCAAAAAATTATAATGTCACAATCCATTTTTGAAGCATGAATGTGACATGGAAAAAGGTGTTTGTTTATACATTTTTATGAGTAAAGATAATGATGAATGCAAGTTAGGATATCCCAATTTCCAAGCACAATTGGAATTTGTACCATCAATCACTTCCCTTTTTGCAACAACAATTTGTCTCATCAGGCATCATCGTACCTAATTTCATTACTGGATCCAACTTAAATTCGAAGAAATAATTAATTGTAGGAATGGGGGGCTGCACTATATATATATATAGGGCTACAATTACACAATTAGCCTAAAAAATTTAAGTGAATATATTGAAGTTGTCAACTATATATTAATATATTGTGTACTAACATTTTTATGGTAATATAGATACACTAGATGAATCACGTGCAATGTTTTTGGGCAATTGAAATAACTAAACAATAATTATGAAATTAAGTCATTGTAATATATAATTTATTAGTAAATACAATTTAATATTTGTTTATTCATAGTTGTTTAAGTAAAAAAATGATTATTTATAATGGTGAGATAGTTATTATTTTCTTTATTAGTTCTTATCAACTCTACAAATATGTATAAAACTCTTTCTATCTAAGGCGTTTTCTCTTTTATCTCCTCTTTGAATATCGTACTTAAGGGCGTTTGGCTAAGCTTATCTAAAACATCTTATAAGTTGTAACAACTTATAAGATGTTTTAAGAGCTTATAAAATGTTTGGTCTTATTTAAAAAATAAGCTCTCAAGTGTTTGGATAAAATAAGTTTATTGAGCTTATAAGATGTTTTCAAATATTATAAGAAAGAATTTGTGCAATTATAAAAATAAAAAATAAAAATCGGAGAAGGATATTATTAGAAATGAGGAAATTAGATAAGGTTGTTATGTTTTTAACAATATAAACAACATCAAAAATTTAAGATTTTGAAATAAGTTGGGTTTGGCTAACTTATTTCTTATTTGCTTATAAGACCCAAACATCTTATTTTTGAGTCTTTATAAGATCTTATTTAAGAAAATTATCCAAACACTTTCATAGAGCTTATAAGCTCTCAAACATCTTATAAGATGTTTAAAAGAGCTTATAAGCTTAGCCAAACACCCTCTTAGTACTCTTTGTGTAACATGTGATGTATAATTACTGACTTATTCACTATGGTGAGAAAGATGTATTTTGATGGACTAAAGCAAGATAAATGAGTGAAAATTATATTCCCAATTAACTTAATTAAAATAGAAATCTACTAGGCAAGCTTATCTACCAATTTCCACTATACCTATGTGCTAAAATCGTATTAAGCTTACAATACTTAGTTATTGCGATTAGTTAATAGAGTTAATTAAAAAGACGAACCAATTAAATCATTTCACCTAAGATTTAATCGAGTAGAATCTCTAAAAGCTCATCCACACGCAATTCCTAATGAATAACAAACCATATTGAACACCTTTTCTCGATAGAATTAAAAGCTCGTTTAGAACTCAAACTCTATTAATAAATAAATAACAAATATTTATTTTCGACATTATCCACATATATTTTGCCATCATAATAAAAGATCCAAAATGATGTATTAAAAAAAAGAAAATTATTACAGGTAATTTAGACAACAAAAAATGAATAATTAACAGTCAAGTAGATGTGTACAATTCTACCTGAATAAACTGCATGCATTATCAAACTATAACTACGTGATGTCATTCGCCGCCACCGCCGCCGCCGATCTCGATCTCGGCATTGAACCCAAAAGTAAATCTACCACCGCAACAGCCGCTGCTCCTCCTGTTGCCGCTGCCATCGCCGCCAGTCGTTTTCCGGCAGCAAGATCGGCAGCACAAGAAAAGAACATAGAGCCATCCAGATGCTACAATTGTAACGAGCACAATGATAATGACCAAGATAACTATTTCAGCTGTTTTCATTTTGTCAACTCATGAGATATAGCCCTGGAAATATACATATATCGATCAATATATATTGTAACGTTGACATTCAAGACGTGTTTTATATTTTTGAATAATATTTTGATTGTTAGTTCTAATCATTAACAATTTAATAACAATTCAACTATTCTACAACCGCGTGTCTCTCTAACTGCAATATTCTCTCATTTGCAATTTTTAACTATTTGTATGAGTCTCTGCAAATTAGGTAGTTATATTACGGTTTTTCATTAATTTTTACTGGCTAAAACTAAATGTACAATGAATATTGTACATTGTGTGACTAAATATGCAAATTCAGTGAAAGTTTTGGACTAAAAGTGCAAATTTGCCGGAGTTGTTCTATAAAAAACTGAAGAAGTCTGTCCCACGAAGCCCATTATGTGGTAGCAGTTATTTGGGCCTAGGCCCAGTCTTACCATCACCACACTAAACCCATTTATAATCTAGATTAATGGGCTTAAGCCCCTGAGCCCAATCTGATCCTATTACACGTCTTTCAGCCCTATTTCCACAGACAACAATGGGTAGAAGGTAAAATAAGAGCTTGTGTAGTTATGTTTTCAACCTTAATTATCAATTTTCAATACTCCAAATTAGGAGTGGCAATTGAGTTGAATGAGTTGGGTCGGGTTTGGATCGGGTCCAATTGAGTTGGATTTAAAGTGGGTTGGGTCCAATGTCAAAAAAATATGTAATATAGTTGGACCGAATAAGGACCCAAAGTGGAATCAATAAGAACCCATTAAGAATTAAAGTGGTGTAAGAAGTTGTTGTAGAGTGTAAAATGTAGATTATTGACTCAAAGTGGAAAATAGGTTGGACCCAATTTAGACCCAAATTGGACCCAAATTGAGCCCATTTTAGAACCCAATTGGACCAAAATATTATTAAAAGTCAACTCAGTTGGAACTAAAATCCTAACATGTTAGAACCCAACTGATTAAAAACTTAGTTAGATTTAAGTAGAAATATATGTATGGACCTAAATTGACACCCGTACTACAAATTATGTTTGGGTTCATTTGTTTCCACTTAAAATTTTGTTTCCAATTTTCAAATAAGGTCTCAAATCCCTTCATATTGTATATACTTTATTTATGCAATTATGTACTCTATGCCCCCATCAAACTAAAAAACGTGTCAAGAACCATATATAGTCTATAGGAACTTGAGTGATATTTTGTTTAGTGAAAGCATGTTCATATTTGATTGGTAATGTACATAAATGCATAAATATAGGTTAAGTTAATTATGGTGCAATTCCATCCGTACAGACCAGGGAATTGGTTTTATTTTTGGTCTGGCAATAACTAGCTTATAGCTTAACTTGAGCCCACTTTCTAGATATTAATTAGTATTTGATTATATACTTGTTGTCGACTGGTTTATGTAGATAATTAATGCATCAAAATAGGTTAGTAATGTTGGAATTCTAGCCCTATATTCAAGGGACTTAGTTGTGTAGTTGTTTTGTATGTCTTTATTATATCAATTTATGTAATACATAAATAATAAATTAGGTCATTATATATTGTCTAAACTTTTAACGATGTATCTATAATATAATATTATTAATAAAATAAAATCATCATTTAGACCATTACTAAATAACAAATATAATTATGTAATTAATCTTTTAATTAATTTTATGAAATACTAAATAGAATTAAGTTTAATTAAATTTTATTTTAAAATAACAAAATAACTCCTTTTCTGGATGATATGCAATAAAAAAATTGAGTGTTATTTGGTAACTAACGAAAATAGTATAAACTAGGGGTGGCAAAATGGTTCCGGAACCATGGTTTTGACCCAATTAAACTAGTTTGGGTTGGGTTGGGTTGGTTCCTAAGAAATTATTTTTTGTTCCTAATTGGTTCCGACTTGGTTCCAAGTTGGGTCCAACTAATTTCATGTTAGGCCCAAACCGCTTGCCAATAATTTAAATTATAAAGAATAAAATGTAAGGTATTCGGGTTGGGCTTGGTTCCCTTTCGGGTTGACTTCGATTTCGTTTTGGGTTGAGTTGGTTCCACCTTAAAACCATATAAAAATCAAACCCATTTAAGAACCAAACCATTGGAACCAACATAAACCCAACCCAGTCCACTCAATTGCCACCTCTAGTATAAACTGAAGTATAAAACTGTAAAAATTAATATAAATTTCTCATAACTGCACAAAAATTGCACCAATATTGTGCAATAAATTTGACGTGCACCTAAATTGCACTATCTTAATACAATAGATTTGAGATATTAAAATAATTTGATCCCATTTTGTAGATTTTAGTTGTACAACATCACATGTTCGTACTTGTTTATGGAATATGATTGGTTAATTTTCATTGCAAAAATCTGAATCAGAATCCACTTTGTAATAAACTTGTGGTTTCCAAGAACTTGTGGTGGCGATTACTGCTTAATAAAATCTTATTTAATATAATTTTCTCATGAATATTCTAATGGCTCCACTTTTACTTGTCTTTTTCTTCGACAACAAAACAAATGGAAAACGTTTGAGTGACCTTTCGAAGCCTGAATATATATAACAAACACTACGTCATTTACCAATTAGGAAAAATAATATTATATTTTGGTGATAATATTCAAAAAAAATATTCTTTTGAAATTATTGATTTTGTAAATTGATTTTGATTCGATAAAAATATTCATGCATCATTTAACGCGTTTGCGCCGTGGTTTTGCGATAAGTTCATTTAAATGTCATGAGTTGTAATTAACTTGAATGAGGATATATAATTAATTGCACATTTTATCCAAATGTATATCTATATATATATATATATATATAACTATTGATTTTTCGTTGCGCAACCATAGTATATACTTACTATTAAGATTTAATATATATAAAGAGCCTTTTTGGATTTCAGTTGGATCCCAGTAATAAAATTAGGTACGGTGATGCTTGACGTGACAAGTAAGATGAAGTGGTGCTACAATTCCAATTGTGCTTGGAAAATTGGGGCATCATATATATATAACTTTGCATGCATCACCATCTTTACTCATAAAATGTACTTATTTTATATCCTTTTCATGCTTCATAAATGGATCGTGACATAAGATTTTCTCTATTTTTCTTGTGAATAATGGTGACCCTTCGAGGTATTGAACAAATATAATATATATATATATATATATGACATAATGATGCATCTTGTGAAATTGCACTTTGTGAAGGAGATATTTATAAGTGTAATCTTTAGTGAGATTAAATCAATCTTAGAATTAATTGGATATGAAAGTGAATTTGATGTAGTTATGTAATAGATATTAGAGTAACGTTTTGGTCAAGATTGTAGTGGTTATTAGAGACCAAAAATGAAGTAATCTTAGTTGAAATTGTGGTAATAGTGATAATCTTAAAGATGTAATCTCGTGTTATTGAAGATTGATGGAACTTTGGAAAAATCTCATTGATTTTATTTTATGTAGAGTTTAACGTTTTGACTAATATATCACATTAGGAGATAAGATAAAAAGGGAAAATATCGCAAAGAAAGTACAGTTTTATCGCATATAATTGTATTTAAGATATATGCGCAATGAGTCAATTATATAATTCATGCGTTTGTTCGTATTGAATGAAAAGCATATCAAAATAAAAGTTGTGGCATTACCAAATTGATCTTAATTCATTGCACATATGCATGTCATGATGTATTGAAGTATATTTTTCATTTATTTTATATATAAATACATTAATCATAATATATTTAGAAATAAATTATTGTATAAACAACTAATTATATATATATTATTTAGTATTTGTATTATATATTTTTATGCGAAATCCAATATTGCAAATTGCAAGTTTTACCAAAGGTTCAATATATTATAGTTTCCATCCCTAATGATTTAAATCTTCGACTATAAAATGATACTCCTCCCATATTTTATTTTAATTGTTCATATATATAAATAATCCAAAATATAATAATGCATTGAATAAAAATTATATGCACTTTTTTGTATAAGTGCATATAATTATATTACACAATTATATTTAGTCCATTATAATTATAGTGCCTTCCTCGCAGCCGCTACCGTTACCCCGCTCTTGTGTAATAGCCTGCAAACCATACAAGAGAGGTAAACCAGCCTAGGTTGCCCATAGCTGACAGGCTCACAGTAGAGAAAGTAATTAGGCATTCCCTTCATCAAGATTCGAACCCGTGACCAAAGCCACAAATTCACATGCCCTTACCAACTCTACCAGGGGTTGCCCCCTAAGAGGCTTGTAATTATTAATTACAAGTCTAGAAGCTCATCTTTCAAGTTCAGAATTTTTCTCAACATAAAATGTTGGGCAACTCTATAGACTTAGGTTTGGTCTAATAAGATCTTTTTTGCAAGGGTTTAGATATAATTAATTTCTCGCTTACATATATAGGTTCTATACAGCAATTGGTATTTCAAGAATGTTGGATAAAACTTTCTTGTTTTGAAGAATTGAGAATACATTAATGGCGTTATTTGTTTATGTTTTCAAATATATGTAATATATCAAATTCTCATTTAAATTTAATTTATTTCAATTCTACTTCTCAGTACTCTATATAATTATATATTAATCAATATATAAATTATTCCACGCGTTCATTATTCAAAACATTTATTATAGTTATTATTTCTTTCTCTTTTATATTTTGATAATTTATTTTTGTATTTTATTATTATTTATTCACATAATCATTGACACAATCATTCAAATTATTCTATCATTATTATTTTGACATATTTTTATTTACTTGCAATCAATTTTTTAAAATTATAAACAAATATCTTCCATTTTGAGACGAAGTTTTGTAGCATGCAATTTCCCAAAAAAAAAATCAACCAAAAACAAAATTATAGCTCAACTTTTTCATACAAGAATTTTTTTGGGAAATTCTATCTTGGTCCGGGACTGTTGGTCCCGGCCAAGATAGGCCACATATTTGTGCAAAAGGGGGGTGACTTTTTCCACCCGCCCCATGTGGAAACACCTCCCAATGCACAAATATGTGGTTAAAACTAGACCGGAACTAACGGTCTCGGTCTAGGATATAATTTTCGGAGTTTTTTATAAAACTTGTTGTCTTAAAGAATTGAGAAAACATTCTTTTTTAGAAATAATGTTTGTAATTTTAGTGATGGTATGAGTTTTTGGTTCAGATCCAAAAGTCTAATTTTTTAAACATAACTATTAATTTTTTTAGTTCAATTCATCAATTTTAAGATTATTAATCTCAATTTTTAATTCAGAAAGAATTGATTCTCTATTACTAGAGTGTTAACTGTTAAGTAAGCATATGGGTCTTGTTCAACGAAACATTTATAACTTGTATACAACCCTACCACATTTCCAACACATAGGTTTATATATAGAACAAAATTGGTGAAGATATTTTTTTTCAAAAAATCCTTTATCTGTTTGGAAATTATTTTTTGTTCTTTTCTTCGATTTTTGTGTTAATTTTTTCCCATTTTTAAAGACATTTTGAGTTTAATATCATTACATAATTTCATGCCTAGCCATAATTTCAACTTAATTTTCGCCATTGGATTGTTAATATTTCGATAAAATACACTATTATCCAATTTTGAAAATAGAATAACCCAAAAAAATGGTATTGGATTGTACCATTATTATTTTTATTTTTTTAATATAGAGGACTCGAAAAATAAATATTTCTATCGAGAAATCAACACCACAATTAAATCATATACAACTTTTTAGAAATGAAAATATCTGTATACCATGTAATATTGGACAAATTCTAGCAACACAATTTTAGATTGAGAAAATAAGAATTGAATGAATAAATTATAAATTTTGTTCATTGCCAAATATTATATTGTATATGGATGTAATCAAATTTTCTTCACCCAAGACCCGATTACAATTGAACCTTGATTCACATTTCTTTTTCTTGTTTGACACAAATATCACTTTAAGATTGTTGCAATTTTTTGTTATTAAATAACATTAATTAGTCATGTTTATCACTGATTGTCCATATCCAATAGTCATAACTTCTGCTATTAAATGTTACAGCTATTTTGAACGAAGACTTGTATTTTTAATTTTTCAAACTCTATATAAACACCATCTTTTATGCCCCAAAATAGATTATGAGAAATTATTAAAATTCTCCAATATTCTCTCAATGAGTTCTTTAATTAAAACACGATTTTCGATCTCAAGCTGAAGCCTCAATTGTAAAGAATGTTCAGGCCTGTCCAATTAGAAGGTTAATTATCAATTCGATTCTATCTATTCATGTTAAGATCGCATTGAAATTGTTGATGAATATTTGTAAGTATTTTTTTTAAGTGACATTGCGATATTTGATTTTGAATGCATGAATTAACCCGTTATAGTTATATATGATTAGACACATCTACTCAATTTCCAATATATATATATATACATAAATTAGATATATAAAATAGTGAGACACAAACATGATCCACCAAAGAAATCCATGATTTAGATTTATAGTACGTGCTTACATAAGCAATAAGCGCACTCCTCCACCGATACGCAGCATTAGATATATTGCATTCTACCTTTTTCTCCTCATATTTTCAAAATCCACAAATTCATGGAAAAATAGAATATTTAGCAAACATCTCTTCTTTAACCAACTTCTTCCATTACAATATTATATACATATATATATATATATATATTATATATATACATGAAATTTTCTCCACATCACAATTTGACCCTTTGTCATCATCAAGGATCACAATCTCACTCAATAAAAACCCCATCTCCATTTCCCACTAATTCTATCCATTTTATTTGGTAACTTAACCTACCAAGAAGAAGAAGAAAAAAGATGGCTAGCCCGCTAATCCAATCGGACCGTGCTAGAGCCATGTGGCGGCGCTGCCTAGCCTCCGCCTTTCGCACCGCCTTGGCCTGTACTATAGTAGGCGGCGCCACCCTCTTCGGCCCCAAGATTATAAACCGAGAAGTTTCATTACCTGCGTTTTCTTACGTGACTGTGATTCTTATTGTCACCGATGCTACATTAGGCGACACTTTACGTGGTTGTTGGCTGGCTCTTTACGCCACCGTGCAAGGCGTTTTTCCGGCGATCCTCAGCCTGTGGCTCATAGGCCCGGCCAGGCTGACTAATAGCACCACCGCTGCCCTGGTGGCGATAAGTGCTTTTGTGGTGGCGCTACCTGAGAATACACACTTGATATCGAAACGTATAGCGCTTGGGCAGATTGTTCTTGTCTATGTTATTGCTTTTATTAACGGCGGCGAGACGGAGCCCGTTATGCATCCGATTCATGTGGCGGCCAGCACCGCCGTGGGGGTGGTGGCGTGTGTTTTGGCACTGTTGTTGCCTTACCCAAGCCTGGCCTTTTGTGAGGTAATAATTTAATCATATAAATTGCATGGACAGCTTGCATGGACTTTGCAATTGCATGCATAAACATGTTGAAATTATTTCCATTTTCATTAAACATGTGGCAATCTGAATTTGTTTTAAATGATTAATTAATTATCAACAATTTACTATGTAATTAATCTCAGTTTCAGATTTCCAATCTCGATATATATATATTTTTTAATTATCATAAATGATCACCTTGACTATTTTCAGTTTTTGATTGATTTAATTACAGGGGGGTTGATATGTTTTGTGTAATTTTCAGGTGAAAAATAGTTCGAAAGAATACATTGAGAATGCATCTGAAAGACTGAAGCTATATGTGAAGGCATTTTCTGCAGAAGACAACAAAATCCCAAAGGCATTAATCTCTCAAGCCAAATCTTTGAACAACACAGCAAACAAACTTCTCCGAAACATTATATCCAAACAAGTAAGAAAACAGTTTTACATGATCAACTATATATATATATATATATATATATATATATATATTTACATATTTGTTGGTAAACTAATAATATATATATCTTAATTGATCAGGAAAGCATGCAGTGGGAAATATTTCCAATCAAGTTTCTAAAATCATACAACAAAAATCCAGGACAAGCATTTCAGAATGTTGAAACAATATTGAGAGGGATGGAAAATGCTCTTTCAAATTGCTCTGAATTTCCAGTTAGACTTTTGAATCCTGAGCTGAAAAACGATATAATAAATCAAGAAAAGCAAATATTGAACCAAATAAAGAGCATGGCTCTTGAAAACTCAATAATCCCACAATCAGATCATAAAGAAATAGACAATCTAAAGTTCCCCCAAACACTTCAAACCAATACCACCACATTAAACTACAAAGACTTACCTTCTTTCTTCTTTTTATTCTGTTTAAAGCTCCTCAAAAACAAACCTGAACCCACTTCACCAGATGTAAAATCCCCACAGAAAAATAAATGGAGTAAGAATATTAGTGTCATAACAGTTAACAGACAAAGATTAATGCCAGCTTTGAAATGTTCGCTTTCGTTAGGATTTGCAGTCCTGTTTGGATTGATATATAGCAAAGAAAACGGGTTTTGGTCAGGGCTTCCAGTTGCCATAAGCCTGGCAGCAGCAAGAGAAGCGACTTTTAAAGTTGCTAATATTAAAGCTCAAGGGACAGTTCTTGGGACTGTATATGGAGTTATAGGATGCTTTGTTTTCGAAAGATACGTAAAAATAAGGTTCATTTCTCTTCTGCCATGGTTCATTTTCACCAGCTTTTTGCGACAGAGCAAAATGTACGGGCAGGCTGGTGGGATTTCTGCAGTTATAGGGGCAGTTTTGATTCTGGGCAGAAAGAATTTTGGCAGTCCAAGTGATTTTGCTATTGCCAGAATTGTGGAGACTTTTATCGGTCTGTCTTGTTCGATAATGGTGGACATATTGTTGCAGCCCACAAGAGCTGCTGTTTTGGCCAAAACACAGCTCTCCATGAGCCTCGAGGCGTTGCATGAAGCTGTCGAGTCGTTGGCGCTTGGAAGTAGCAATTTTAGCCTGGAAGAAAGGGTAAAGAAGTTGAAGTTTCATGTGAATGAGCTTGGTAAATCCATTGAGGAAGCTGAGGTGGAGCCCAACTTTTGGTTCTTGCCTTTTCATAGTGATTGCTTTAGTAAGCTAAAAGTGTCCTTGTCGAAAATGGTGGATTTATTGCTTTTTGGGAATTATGCACTTAGATTCTTACAACAAGAATCCAAAAAATTGGATGATAAAATATGGAAAGAGGGCTCTCAAAAGCTGGAAAATGATGTCAAGCTTCTTAGAGATGTAATTTGCTCTGGGATGAAATGTTTCAAGGAGGTTAGTTTGGTCAAATCACTTGTGGTGCTCGAGAACGAGTTTGAGAAGAGGAAAAGCTCGATCGATCTTGAGATGGGAAAATCGGGAAAGACGAGTATGATCCAATGGTCAAGATCGGACGATGAGGATGAGATGAAGAAGAACATATTTTCCTTTCTTCATCATTTAGATGAACTTGTGAGCCAAATTAGTGATGAAGAAGTGAAGAATGAATTGATATTGAGTTTAAGTGCAGTTGGTTTTTGCATGAATGGTTTATTGAAAGAAACCAAAGAAATTGAGAAAGGGATCAAAGAAATTGTGCAGTGGGAAAGCCCTTCAACACAAGTTGATTTGCATGACATTGTATGTAAATTACATGCCATTCAAAAATAATTGTAATCATTTAAATTATTTTTTGGTTTTTGAACATAAATCATTTAAGTGATTTTAGTGTAAAGGATAAAGAATTTGCATATTCAAAAATATGTGTAACCCTTTATTTAAAAAGTCTAATGTTCCTGCATGTATCTTGTATACATGTACATTTTTTATGACTCGATTTAGAAATAAAAGATGATAATTTAATATTTTATTTTATATTTCACTTTTTGTATGAACCTTACAAAAATTCATGGAAATTAAATCCGAGCCAAAATTTATCATAAAATATGTATTCCTCAATGAATTATTACCAATTGTTCGCAATATACTCACCTTCCGGGACTTTTCATATTAATTATTAACCATATGCTAAAGAAAATATTTATATATAGAAGAATCAAAATACTTGCTAATGATATCTTCATCCAAAATTCTCACATTACATACCAATAAATACACCATAATCTTACAATCACAAATCATCTCAAGAAATCTGTTCAAAAGACAAAATCATCTAAAAGAAAAATTCTCAAAATAGCAAATGAAACTCATTATTTTCATCTTTTTCATCTCCATGCACAATTTCTGAAGAATCATATATATATTTCCCCCGGTAAATCCCGAGACCTCGAATCTCTTACCGGGCCCACAACCATTCATATATAATCGACCCCACATAAATAACCGTTACAATCGAACCGTCTAAAAAACAACACGAAAATCTCACACTTGTGCAACAAATGGTGAAGAGCTTACCTCAGTTGTACTGTAAAAAGAGTCTTCATTACCACCAAAATAGTTCTCTTCTTTCTCATCATCCCATCTAATCACTTCCCTTATATACTTAAACCCCTCATCGACCGTGGCCCGTTCTCTCGCCTTAGCTTGCCAAACGAACAGCTTTTGTCCCGTTATCGAAGCGTAAAGATCCTTGAACTTCATCGCAACATAGAAGTAAGCTTGTTGTCCTAACGATTGGCTGTTGTTGGTGGGCCCCACGGGGCTAAACCCGTCGAGCCATTCGCACGTGCGTAGGGGCACGCGGGTTATCTTATCCTCGAAGAGATCGTATTTGTTGAGAATCAAGATGAAAAGTGTGTTTTTGAAAGAGGGGTGTTTGATCATCGACTCGAAAAGCTCTTTGCTTTTGATCATCTTGTTTTGAAGGCGCGGGTTAGTTACGGTGGTGCTCTGTGGGGATACACACAACTGGTCGTAATCGCTAAGGGCCACGCAGAAAGCTACCACGCGGACATCCTCGAACATTTCTACCCACTTGCACCCTTCGTTTATTCGGTTGGCGCTTATTCTAATGAGTTGATACCTGATATATAGACGAAATATTCAAGAATTATAAGGGTATGTTTGCATCAAGTGATTCAGATTTGGGGTGGGGATTTGGAGGAAGGATCTGAAATGACACTAAAATGGAGTCATTTGAAATCCACCATAATTATAGAGAAACCATAATTATAAAGAAAATAGCTCAAAGTGAATGTCAAGTGATTTGAAATCCATTATAACTTGGATACATCCAAACGAACTTAATGGATTTGTTGATGAATTTGAAATCCATAGATTTCAAATCCTTAGGGTGTGTTTGGATTGAAGGATTTGGATTTGGAAAAGGGATTTGGAGGAAGGATTTGAAAGAACACCCAAAATGGAGTCATTTAAAATCCACCATAGTTGTGGAGAAAATAGCTCAAAGTGAATGACAAGGGATTTGAAATTCATCGTAACATAAATTCATCCAAACGAACTTAAATGGATTTGTCACATAAATTCATCCAAACGAACTTAAATGGATTTGTCGATGAATTTGAAATCCATAGATTTCAAATCCATATATTTCAAATCCTTCAATCCAAACACGCCCTTAATCAAAAGTTCAAAACATACCATAAATGAATTTGAGAAGGGGGGGGGGTTGGATTTACACAATCAACCCTCATTTATTGCTTAATTACCAAGAACGCCTTGAAGTTTTGAAAATTACCAAAACGCCTCATTAATAAAGTAAAAAAAAGATATATACTTGGTCGGGGACGAAGGCGCAGATTCAAGATTCTCGATGTAGGTTTCGGACATAGGACTACGATCGTCTAATGAGAAGTCCATAAAAGCCAAGCCATTCCCTTGAGTCACCCCTTCAGCGTAAAGTATATCACGATCTGTGGGTTCATATTCGTTGCTCGATATCTCAACAGCCTGTGGATAAAACAATCGAGAAAATTTTCAAAAAAAATACGAAAATAATCCCGTAGGAACATCTGAGGGCTCTATTTCCTAAATGGGAACTTTTTTCAGAATAACATCGATACATAAAAGTAACGTGGAAAAATTCGAATTTACCCTGCTCAAGAAGTACTCGGCTACATCTGGTAGAAAGTGAAGTTCGTTTTTTCTCATGTATGTCGCCTGTATAGCGGGATCTCTCCACACTTCTTCGACAAGAGGAGCGTATTCTCGTGTTGCAGCAGGAAAAAACGCGTCCAAATCGCCAGTGGCTATGATATCGAGTAGCCAATCAGAAAAATGCTTCAACCTTGGATTCAGGGCATATTTACATTGATTACGTTCATTCGAGTCGACTCCTTCCTCTGCACGAACAAACAGTGCCTTATACCATTATTTAGATGATTTGATAATTGCATGCACACCCCTCTTTTATTAGGTAATTACCAAGATCCCCGTGTTTTACAAATTACTAAGACATCCTTGTTTCTCACCTGATTCAGAGACTTGTTCATCAGAATTCGGCCTTTTGGTCTCTGATTCGGCCTCCTCAAAGCGTTCCCGGCCATCGAGCAAGATACTTAGATACTTATACATATTGCTTTGTATCATAAGTTTGATATCCTGCAGTTCTTCAGGGCTAAACATGCCTCCATATAAAATTTTGGCCTGTTCAACGAGAAGAAAGAAAAGAAACCAATTGGATGATAGAAGAAACAATTACGATGATCACATTTTTCTAAAATGTCTAGATTAGTGAAAAGCTTCTAATTCTGGGGCCATAGCTATGGAAATATAAAGTAAGAGCAATGTTATATATAACCATTTTCTCACCTCCTCTAATTTGGCAAGAAATTTATTGCAGTTAATTGACTTTGCTGGATTTGATAGAAATCGTGAAAATGGTGCTATATAGCATTTTCTATATGTTAAAGCTATATGCTTGGACAATGGATTTTTGTGAGGCAATAAGTATTATGGTGCTATATATCATTTTCTATATGTTAAAGCTATATGATTAAAGATAGAATCAAATACATATTAAAGCTCTATGCTGTGTTTGGATTAAGAATTACAGTGAGAAATGGGAAAACGAAAATGAAAATGGCTGATAAAATATTTTTTGTAGCTAAAATTAGGAATACCTGCTTGAAAATAGTGCTTGTCCCAGATCCCGGGAGTCCAAGTAGAAGAAGCTTCTGGATTTTTTTCTGCTCTAGATAATTAGATACAGTATTATAATTGCTAGGCTCATCCCTGTGTACATTAGGCTGACCTTGTGGTACAGGCAAAGAGAACAAGGAACAAACGAGCCGGGTTGATGCCTAGTGAAATTAGATTCAAATTGTTAGTCAAGATTTGAACAAACGAGTATTTATGTAGAGTATATAACTATATATCATAACTATATCGATAAGGAAATACCTTTTCCCAGATATTGCCTCTGATATTATTTTGGCCTTCTTCCTCATAACGGCCATCGTCATAAACCCAAAAATGGGTATCACGAGGACATTGCACATTTGCAAGCTGAATTATTCACACAAAACAATGTCACATGCTGATATAATTAGCCTTTCGGTATAGAAAAATGAAAGTACAAAAGAAAAACTATCATTTCCAAAAGGCCTGAGTTTGGGACCGAAGAATTAAGGTTAAGGATAGTTGTGCAAATATCTTCAAGATTTTTGTTTCCGAAACATTAGTGTGTAATAAATGGAGTGATTTGGCATTTTTATTGTTTCATAGATAAAAACCAACTAACAAACTGATTTACATGTGTCACTTGGTTTTCCAAAATAAATAACTGAAGCCCACAAACAAATATTTCATTAAAAATTCCATAAGATAACTCACTACCAAACACATTTGACCGAAAAAAGAGATTTAACATAAACCATAATCATTAGACATTTTTCTCAACAAATCTCTTATTCAAAACAGATATTACTCGAATTTTCCAATATCTCTACACGAGAAATGCTAAACAGCCGTTCCATGTGTCATACAGTTTGGGCAAAAGAATGACAAAAGTACAACAAAGTTGTAGAAAATAAAAATTGGAACGACAAAATGCCAAAAAAGGAAGATTCAAGCATAAATGTAATTTAAAGCTCTTATATTTGAACAGCACGCTAATAAATTCTACCAGAAATCCCGTAGCAACAACTTCTACATTCGAAATTTTTAGTTTCAAATTCAATTATGAAGAATGTAATCATTGGTCACTATATATTAGTTTACAGCATCTAGAACCCTGAATATGCTCCTCGATGAAATCACAGCCAGATGCAGCAAATATTGAGTTACAAGAATCTTATTGATATGTATTAACTCTAAAATAAAGATACATTAAAAGTTTCAATTAAGAAGATTTTCCATTTAATAATGGGTTTCCGGAGTTTCCATCTGCTCGACAATGACAGTGAAAAACAGATTTAAAAACTTTTTTACAACATTTGGTTGTAATCACTTGCATAAAAACAATTCAAATGAGAACCTAATAGAAAATATATGTTATGCATAGCTAAGCCCGGAATCAGATCATATCTTTGTTTCTACTTTTAGCACGACCATGTCCTATTAGATAGCAACTTTATCTGTAAGTGGAAAGTAGAGTTCTAATGCTACAACTTAGGATTTTATCAGGTAGTAATTCTGCATCTTTTCAAAGAAATACAAATCAATAAATTCGAATAGAAACTAATTTACACAAGCGTACAAATGAAGCTTTTTTAAGAGCTAATACAATGCAATAAGTCATCAACTTCACGTATTACCATAATCCGAAAATTTGTGTGCCCATGTAAATATTTAAAACATCCATAATAGTTTCAAAATTGCGTGATGAAAACAAGAACCAACCTTCAACACTCTCAGCTCAAGTTTTGTGATTTCTCGACCATTGATATACACCTCAGTATTCCCACTGCTTGCATGAGGACTAAGTTTCCCCGTGAAATTTAGATTTGAACTAATAACTCTATCAGGCTTTTCACCCTCCTGTTAAACGAGAAAACCAAAAACTATATAAGTATTTTCTACTTTCTATATAAGCCATCTAAATGTAATAAAAAAGGTATTTTTTTACCTTTCCCCAAAGACCCGATTCCTTATCATACCAATACATTCCCGGCTTAAGCTTTTTAGGTGGCAAAGGGCATCCAAAAAGTTCCCCCATTTCCTCTTCTTTCAAAGGATACCCGTTCACAATCAACTGCTCGGGTCTAAGCTGATTAGCAGAACATTCTTTCTCGGCTTTCATAATATGCTTAACTTCCAACGGACTTAGTAAACGTGACAAAACCCTTGAATTTTTACCCAATTTAGAACGGTTCGACTCATCAATGGGCCCGCCAATGCAAGTAACACATTTACGGCCTTCTGGCATCGAACCCATCGCTCTGAGCACACAGTTACGGCAATATTTTGCATCACAAACAAGGCAACACTCTTTAGTCTCCCATTTTCCTTTTCCACACCTATTGCAAACTTTCGTTTTCTTTTTCTTATCGTTCACTTCGAATTCAGGCAATTCTTGTTGATCTATATCGGCCACCCTTTCTTCGGATCTATCGGAGGTGTTAAACTTCACCACTGTGGCTCTTTTTCCACCGTTGGCGGGCCCCGTTTGAACGTCGTTCTGCTGACTGTGCGTTGAGCCCGGTGAAGACGAAGGGGAATGTGATGAAAAATCGGCGTTTTGCAAAACAGAGACTAAAGACTCTGAACTTCCACTTCCAGACAACCCGGGATTTTGATTGGGTGAGCTTGTGAGTTTTGCGATATGAGATACGGGCAAAGGAATCGGTTCTATTACAGGGGTCGTTTCTCGAGTCATGGATCTTCTAGATTCTGAAACGGGCTCAGCAATTGGAATCTCGTCTGGATTCATATCGAGGGGTTCTACTCTGGGAAGCTCGTACGGAACTGGAGGGCCGTTATACACTGACGCTATCGAATAATCCATGTTATCCTCATCAGGAATTGGAGTACCTGGAGGAAGCATTTTCCTGACCATTTCCCTCCAATTGTCTTCCCCTTTTCGATCCATTCCTAAAATCGATATATTTCTCTCCACTACTCACAAAATAGAGTAGTTTGATATATCAAAAATCAACTATGAACTTTCACCAAGTTCTAAATAAGCTCTAAAATACAGCAAAACTAAGGAAATGGGGGATCATCTGCACCAGAGTGAGATTCCTGAAAACCCTTCAATGTGAAAAAAAAACTCTATCAAAAACTCAGCTAAAACAGAAAGAACGCATGGAATTGGCTAAACATTTTCTTCGAACAAATATAGAACCAGAATGGATGGTTTTGTGTCTATTACCAATTCTTCACAAAATCAACACTGCAATCAAGCTGTTTTTCCAGCCAATAAGATAATGAAACAACTAATAGATAGATATACACCAAATATCAAAATCGAAGTAGTTAGCTTCAAGATTTTGAAAGTTGAAAATTTCAATAGTCATACCTCGAATAAAATACTAAATCCCAAACCCATTACAAAAATCAATTTCTAACTAAGTCAAACCAACTCCATTACCTGACCCCATCAGAAAATATACAAATATATGTATCCAATTTTCAATTCTTCTGTATAAACTTAGAATTCGAAAAAAAATAAAAAGGTCTCAACTTTACAGAACACAAAGGACCTTACGCATAAAAGAACAAGAAAGAAAGAGTTAAAATTAAAGGGCTCTCAAAGTCTGTACGTACCTGAGAAAAAGACAAGCTAAGTATGTGAATGAATGAAAAGATACTGCCGTTAAAGGCTCTGCTTTCTTAGGCCATAAAGCTTCTGAAAAATCAAAAAGGGGTAAAACTTAAAGGTCCATTCTCTCACAAAAATCTACAGCCTTTTGGAGGTCATAAAACATAAATTATATATATATATATATATATTCATACATACATGGGTTGAAATTGGAGATAGATTTGAAGAATACAGAAGGGATAGAGAAGGAAAGGGTGGGTGGGGTCCACTTGAGTGCAGAAGTTTTGGACTGTGATGATGATGAGGGGGGATGGCGTGGAAAAGGTACATTTTGGGTGGAAGGGTGTGAGCACACGCGTTTAGCTGCGAGTGGGAGGTGGCTTAAGCTTTTATATCAGAATCGGGTTTTTGGATCCTCTGTGATTAATATAATTAAATTTATTTATGTATGTTTCCCCACTAATCAACTTTTCATAATCAAATCTTTTAAATTATTTAAAAAAAAAAAACTAAACTTTTCACAAGGAAATACGAAATAGGTGCAACTATTTCACTTACTTATAATTTACACCTAAAGCATTTACAAGATATTATATTTATTATATGATTAATATAAATTTAATAAAATATTAATAAAGATAATATATTAATACTTATCACGTAATTAGTGGGTGATGATACGATGGAACTTGTCATATTTGTTAGTAATATAGAATCTAATGAATATCTAACAATGATTTCTCGTACAGAAAATTTTATGACGATAATTAAATCTAAACTTTCAAAAAAAATGTTTATGGGCTCTAATATATAAAGAAAATCGATATATCTAAAGTCGAAATAACATAAAAATTAACAAAATTTAATTTTAGTCACATTCATTATCTAAAAAGAAATACTATAACTTTCTTTAACTTTATATTCATTTTAAATAATAACAATAATAATAATATATAATAATAGTAGATACCATTATTTTCACTGTGTAATGTGTATGGGTGAGCCCATAAAATATAGAATAAATACAGGCTTGAGGTGTACTTATATTATATATTATCAATTTTTGCTACTAAAAATAATAATTATTATTGATAATAAGATTGATATGACATTCTTACTATTTTATGAGATTTATTATTTGGTTGAGGTGCTCACCATGGGCAATCCCAGTCAGCCATGTGAATGTATACTGAGAAGCATATTCCAGGTACGATTTTATATATTATGAAGATTAATATATATAATTATATATATTGGCATTTTGAATTTTCAAAGATATGCTCCTCTCTTGTAATTATTAGTATTAAAAAATTTATTTGATCTCTGATTATAATTTTGCTATTGGTAGAAGTATGTATTATTTTGAATATTCTTCCATATATTTATATATTAATTTTATATAATTTTGATGTCACTAAGAACAAAACATTGATTGTGCTTGGATCCAGGCCTGACAAATATGGGCTCAAAAAATTTGTCCAACCCTACTAAGCCCATATAAAATAATAAAAGCCCACAATATGAGTGGGCTTATCTGCAAAATAAAGACACATCATAGGATGGGACCCACATATATTGTAGTAATATCATCCTATCCACTAAATATTATCTGCTAAAATACTTGACCTGGAAATTTTTCTGGCCCAAATTCAATTTCCAAATTTCTTGGATGACATTCACTTTCCCTTGATTAATTAACCATTCTTCTAAATTCATAATATATCAAAAAAATATATTTTTTTCTCTCAAATCAATACCCCTTTTTCTTGTATGATCATTTATTGTTTGTTTAATTTTCCAATTCCACCATAAATTTCAGACAAAGATTACTAACCCAATGATGTAAGAAAACAAAGAAAATCATGGCCCCATCAGTCCTTAATCAGCCTCTCCAATTCTTAACACCCCAAGATAATAATCATGGAAAAAACCCAGAAATTAATTTCAGCCTCAAAGAACAAGAATGCATATCCCTGATGAAGAAATGCAGTAACTTGGAAGAATTCAAGCAAATACATGGCCAAATCATGAAGCTTGGATTGTTCTACAGCTCATTTTGTGCTACCAATCTTGTCTCAACTTGTGCTCTATCAGAATGGGGTAGCATGGATTATGCATCATCGATTTTCGAGCAAATAGATGATCCAACTTCATATGAGTTCAACACCATGATTAGAGGTCACATTAAGGATCTAAATTCAGAATTAGCAATTCTTACATATCTTGATATGCTTGAGATTGGTGTAAAACCAGATAACTTCACATACCCTGTTGTTCTAAAGGCGTTATCTCGTTTATCGGCCCTCGAAGAGGGAATGCAGATTCATGGGCAGATTTTGAAGCTTGGTTTAGTTGATGATGTGTTTGTGCAAAATAGTTTGATTAGTATGTACGGAAAATGTGGTCGAATTAGGCCTTGTTTGGCGATTTTCGACCATATGGAACAGAGGAGTGTGGCTTCTTGGAGTGCAATTATTGCAGCTCATGCTAGTTTGCGCTTGTGGGGTGAATGCCTTAGGCTGTTTTCTTGCATGAATTGGGAGAATAGTTGGAGGGCTGAGGAAAGTACTTTGGTTAGTGTTATTTCTTCTTGCACACATTTAGGTTGTCTTGATTGGGGGAGATGTGTTCATGGTTATATACTTAGAAACTTGAGTGGATCCAATGTTGCACTTGGAACTTGTTTGGTAGATATGTATATAAGATGTGGAAACATAGATAAAGGGATGTGTTTATTTAGTGAAATGAGTGAGAAGAATTGCAAGACTTATAGTGTTGTAGTCTCGGGGCTCGCGATTCACGGGCGCGGTGAGGAGGCGATTAGGGTTTTCGAGGAAATGATCGAAAAAGGGCTAACCATGGATGATGTTGCTTATGTGGGTGTTTTGAGTGCTTGTAGCCATACGGGCTTAGTCGAAACGGGTATGAAATATTTCGATAGGATGAGAACGGAGCATAAAATTCGACCCACGATACAACACTACGGTTGCATAGTCGATCTCATGGGCCGGGCCGGGATGGTAAACGAAGCCCTTGAGCTCATCAAGACCATGCCTATGGAGCCAAACGACGTTATTTGGCGGAGTCTTCTAAATTCTTGCAGGGTTCATCACAATCTCGAGTTAGGAGAGACAGCAGCTGAGAATCTGTTCGAGTTGAAAACGCAAAACGTGGGAGATTATACGATGCTAAGTAATATGTACGCGAAAGCTCAAAGATGGCAAGATGTGTCCACGGTTAGGACTAAAATGGCTCGTATGGGATTACGCCAAGTGCCCGGGTCGAGTTTTGTTGAGGTCAAAAACGAGACTCATATGTTCGTGTCTAACGACAAGTCACATCCTCAATGTGTTGAAATATATGAGATGTTACGCCAGATGGAGTGGCAATTGAGATTTGAAGGGTATAAGCCAGATACATCACAAGTGTTGCTTGATGTGGATGAAGAGGAAAAGAGGGAAAGGTTGAGTGCTCATAGTCAAAAGCTGGCTATAGCATTTTCATTGATCAATACATCTGAGGGGAGTGAAGTGAAGATAGTGAGGAATATTAGGATGTGTAGTGATTGTCACACATATACTAAACTAATTTCGACGATATACGAACGAGAAATTACGGTTAAGGACCGGAATATATTCCATCATTTTAGAGATGGGACTTGTTCTTGTAAAGATTATTGGTGAATGAAATTTTGTTTTATCAACATATATGTGTCGTTTATTGCAGAAAATAAAGGAAAAGAAAAATGAGAATTTTTGTCATTTTAAAACTTTACTACATTGAAAATGTGATTTCCAAGACAAGCAAATTACACAATGTTTACGGAAAACATGCACAAACAAAAGCCTCAACGGAAAAATCTATCTTAGTCCGGGACCGGTCCCGGCCAAGATAGGCCACAAATTTTACATGGGGTGGGTGGTTTTATCCACCACCCCCAAGTGTATACCACCCCACCCAAAATGTAAATATGTTGTTAAAATTGGACCGGGACCAACGGTCCCAGGATAGAATCACCCAGCCTCAACTAACACATTAAGACAAAGGAGAGAGAACAAACAAAAGTCACCAACTAAAACATTTAAGACAACATGAGAAAATACAAACAAATTCATCTAACATCAATGAGTAATGGGAAAGGTTGTGAAGGATGGAAAAACAAAATATCAACTCTTTCACTAAAACACAGAATGTAACCTGTCAAAATAGCCCAAAGCAAAAGATTGACATAATTTTATGCTGGTCCGAATCCAATGGTTCAAGTATATATATTGTATCTATCTCTTTTACGTAAGTGTATAAGGAAACCATACACAATATACTTTATTGTGAGATAGAAATATACGCAAAAACTATTGAACTCGGTCCAGCATAGAATTATCATATAAGCACTGATTCACATTCAAAACCAACCACAGAAAAATTAACCAAGAGCAAAACTAGTTCAAAAGGATTTATTCCATTGCAAACTCAAGTAAAATCCAAATCGAAAGGTCAAGTGCAGAGTCATGTAAGAATACATAACGAGCCTATGACACGCAACAAAAACTTAAAACGGAAAGAAAAAAGAGTCAATACGACACACATGAGTTATCAAATTAAACAGAGAGTAGCAGCCACCACTCAGACTGATGGCAATTCATCCCGTAAAAATAACTAGGCGCTTTTCATTAGACCAATCTTACTCATATATTCTTGACCTAGCAACGGGCAAACAAGAAGTCTAGAGATATTTCACCATGCCACGACCCTCCACACTGAGTTTTGTGGCCTGAAGTTGCTTTCTCTTTGGTGCTTTCAACTGCTGCAACTTCTTGTTCATCTGTAAGCATAAGAGTAATTGGATAAGGAAACTCGTGAGATGACATTTAAAAAGTCCAGATCATATTGCGAAAGACAATAGAATTACTGCTCTTGCAAGGCCTAAGGGAGATTTATTATCGCAAATGCTTTTATAAAACCAAAAGAAAATGAGCCCATTTATACAGAACAAGGTAAATAAATTGTTTCTTGTTTAGTTCTTAAATTGCACAACACTATAATTCGGAAAAAACTATAATGAGCCCATTTTTACACTATTATAATATCAAAATTAAGACTCTTTTCAAAGAAGGGAAAGAACTATAGACCTTCATGCGGCGCTGATCTTGAACCATCTGTTTAGCCCGGGCACGAACTTGATCTGGATCAACCTTGGATTGAGGGCGCACCAAAAAGTCCATTGACATTGCTTCGGGCCTTGAGGCATGCTGCCTGGAAGATGACTGGCCAGATTTTGATCCCCTGTGAATAGGCGGACAGATTAAAAAGCAGATGTAAACAATATGAAAATGAGAACACCCATGTGAAGGATCAAAATTTCGTAGTGATCTAAAAAAACCAAAAAGGCAGGATGTAACAGCATCTTACTGTGAATATCCAGCTAAATCAAGGTCATCATCTCGGGATGCCATTCCAGATGCTTTATTGATTACCCTGTAGAAGATTTAACAAACATATTGCCTCACTAAGCAGATTGATTTATTCAGACATATTCACAATGTTTAATTGATGAGAAGAAAATAGATACTTTTTAGCAGAAGGCCTCCTGAAAGCAGCCCTTTCATCCTCAAAGCTTTTCATGTCCTCAAACCTTGTGCTCTTATTGAAAATTGGTCGACTCTGTATGAATAAGATTCACAAATATGAAGATTATAATGAACTCTTCAAATTTCTATTATCGTTCAACTAAAAGAAGAAAAAATTAATCAGTCATGAGAAGGTTTCATCATTTCCGCCCTAAATAATAAATAACAGGAACATCAAGTTCTCTTTTGCTCCCACACATCGAAGACCCCAACCCCAACTCTAGAAACAAGAAAAAAGAAACTGCACGAAAAGAAAGAACAGAATAAAAGTGTCAGAATTCTTCAATAAGCTGAGACAAAAATGAAGTGTTACCCATTTATCAACCAACTCTTTAGCAAGTTTTCGGTTAGATGTAGTTTCCTCATCTGACTTCGACAAGAACATAATGACCTGCCAAAATATAACCTCCGATTACTATATAGAAGTGAAAAGAAATTAAATACTATCAGATGAAAATTGCTACATTAAGAAAACTCTAACCTTTCCAAGGCCACTCTTCTTTAATTGTTCTCTTCGATCATACTGCTCTAAATCAATTGGAAACTGCAACATGAGCACAAAGAATTAGCCTCCAGGACAGTTATCAAGCTTCACAAAGACACTAAACAAATAAAAGGAAATCCTCTTCATTACATCATTCAGGATCTGCAAAACTGCAGCACGAATGTTTATATTGGGCAAGCTACCATCTGGTAGCGGCTCAAGCCAATTTTTCAGAAGAGTTAAGACTCCATGATCCAAAAACTCTTGCTGAAGTTGCTTTCTGCATAACAAGCCACATAAGAATTTAGTAAAATCAAATTCTAGAAAGAAACAAACAAAACCAAGAAATGAAATGAAGAGAAAGCAACTAACTTTGACAGGACGTCGGTAAGAAGAGAAAGTTTCCTCAATTTGCTGATCGCAGGTTTTCCCTGTCGATTCAGTTCAGCATCTTCTTCTGCCACAACTTCGAGTTCCGCCATGACATTCTCAACAAGCAAAGCAATTTCTGCAGCGCTTTTTTCATTTTTCTTTTTTTTCTTGCCCATCTTAAATAGCGCATTGATTTCATCATCCTCTTCTCCTTCTTCGGCCTAGAGAATTAACGGAAAGAAGCAAAACCAATAAATTCTCTAAAATCCCTATCATCAAGCCTTGAAAAAGAAAAAAATATATCCAATTCCAAAGATCCACGCAAAAACAACAGATCTATGACCAAAATTATAATAATTATGACAATTAATGGTTATAAATTAGCAAAAACCTTTCTAATGCGAGATCTCATCGGAAATGGAAGGTGATGCCCAATGTAATTATTTATGAGAGAGACGGGAGCGGTAGCGAGAGATAAGAGAGAGAGGAGAGAAATGAAGCCTGAAGGGGTTTATATAGTAGAAGGGCAACATTTACGTTACATATATAGTGTGGGGGGTTGGGGTGGGGGCGTAAGAAATTAAATGTAAAAGGGGGCTGTATGTAGATGAGAGAGAAAAAAGCATTACAAATGCGGATTATGTACATATTGGGGCGTTTCAGCAATTACTATTTTTTTCTACAAAAGTATTGTAGAACATGTATAGGTGACACTAAATGTGTATTATTAGCTTTATTTGTTATAATAACAACAAATTCTGGTAAGTATTTGTGAATGAACCAGAATTAGTGCCTGCGTATGGTAGTGAAGAGCATTATCAGCATATATAATTTTAGATTACAATTACAGATTGGAAAAGATTAATATGTGCAAAAGTGACTAGATATGATTGAACGCCATTAGTGTGAACATATACTGGAATCCAGTTACAAATTGGAAAAGTTCTGCTTACTTAAAGTGAATTTCCATTCATAAGATTACGGATCGGTAACAAAATATATTATTGTGAAATTGATGTCACGGAAATCAGAAAAATAGTTAGTGCACATTTAGAAAAGTGTCCATTTATGATGCCATACAACTATACTAGGGGTGGTAAATGGTTCCAACTCAATCCAACTAGTTTGGGTTGGGTCCTAACAAGTTTATTTTAGTTTCAACTTGGTTCCTAGTTGGTTCCAACTTGGGCCAAACTAATTGCCAATAATCCAAACTATAAGGAACAATATTCAAGGGGTTGAGATGGGATGAGATGATTCCCTTTCAGGTTGAGTTTGGTTCTTCTTGGTTGAGCTTAGTTCCACGTTGAAATGGATTCCGACCCATTTAAGAACCAACCCAACCCACACAGTTGCCACCTCTGTGCTATATAATTGGAATATGTAATTGGAATAAATAGGATCCCAACCTGGGGAGCACGACTTGGAGAATGCTCATTATCACTTCCATATCGGTGAGCAGGATCTGCACCAGTGTCATCTATGAAGTTATCATCATCCAAAGTTCTAGCACCCTCTTGATCATCCTACAATGTTTTGAGACAATATCAATGAGCAATATGCCACAGAGTCAAAGAATCAGTTGGCTAATTACATTATTTTAGTAGCCAACTGATTTTTTTACCTTCGAAATAAAGGGGGTGGGGAGTAAGAAAAAAGCTTATAGATGCAAGGTTGGGCAAGGAGAAAACAGAGATGAGTAACATACAATGACCACCAAAAAAATAAAGTAGCATCCGGCAGCATGACATAAAAATTTGGTCATATTATAGCATCACCAGAGTTGAATACTTACTCTCTCCTGATATACTCCGTCACTCTCATACAAATATAAACATAATAAGCCCATAACTAGTCAGTAACATATTGCATTCTAGTCCTTGTGGTAACATATCTTCTTAAATTTGGACTTTTAAAGAAATCTGAGCAGCATATAAACAAGGAAACTATAGACAGCGTGAACTCAAACCCCGTTCCACAGACATTCAGTTAAGCCAGTAGGGAAATGGCCTGAAACCATTTTGCGATTGGAAAGAGCAAACAAATAGAGAATATCTTGCTTATGGAACATTATTTACTGAAATATGTTGCGGTTAGCTATTCTATCTACTTGACATCGGAAACAATTTAGAAATGTGAAACTGCTAGCTATGGTCACCTCTTAACTATTAACATCAAAACTTCGTGCTCCCACAAATTTAATACCATGACATTACATAATAACTTTCAAATCAAAAATGTTTTTCATTTTTAACTACGGAGTCTCACTAAGAGATTATTTCAATCTGTAACCACGTGGTATTCATCGGCACTTGCACAAGTTAAACACACATCCACATAGCAACCCCCATCCACGCCCACCCCAAACAAAAAAAAAAGGAAATAATAATAATAAATAAATAAATAAATGTTCCAAACGAACATCGCAAATTCATATATATATGCAAAAATTAAAATTGAAATTCAATTTACAAAGAACTAATTGTCACTCACAAAAACCTAACCCACGCCCAGTATTTCACATATTTTCAACAAAGCTCAAACCTTTACCAAGATATCCAAATAAAATCCAAACATTTCAATACCAACTAAGTTCGCCACAACCCATTATCACACCCAAAAAAATGCACAAAAACAATAATATCCACGTGGCCAAAATAGTGAATTCTCTGTCAGAACACGCAGAGAGACACCAACAGAAGTCCACCCAAAACAGCCTCACCAAATTTCTGTAATCTATTCACCGATTAAGGCAGAAAGGTCAAAATTAGATGAAGAAATTCAGCAAATCCAAAAAAGATTACAACACACCACAAACGTTTGTTGAAGTAATTTCAAAACGACAAGTAATAGTGCAATACACATGAAAAGCAACGGCACATAAAAAATGCCAGCTACTCAATGTAAAAGGAAAATGCAGCATTAAAGTTCATTTCAAAACAACACAAACCTCCGAATCACCACCCGCAACGGTGTCCCACATCTCTTTCATCTCGGGGTCAGCCTCATTATCCCTCGTTCTTCCTCCTCCACTCCTCCTCACCTTAAACTTCTTCTCTATTTTCTCCCCCTTCCCCTTCCTATCCACACTTTTCCTCTTCTCACCTCTCTCCTTCTTACTTTTTCCACCATCTGAATAGTCTTCTCTCACCAATCCAGCCATGTCATCCTCATCACCACCAAAATCCCCACCTACATCACCCTCATCATCATCCAATCCAAAATCTATCGGACCCGAGTCCTTACCTGATGATGATTTTTTTATCAACCGCTTGCGCGGTTTCGCCTTTGAGTCATCGTAGACAGGAGTTGGGGATCGATCTCGGCGACCATAAGCAGCATCATCTTCATCGCCCAAGAGATTTTGCTGAGGCTCATCACCGTCAGATTGGATATCGTCAAAGTCCATCAATGGCTCGCCGTCTTCATCACGGTAACTGAATCATCACATGAATTCCTCATTTTATTAGAATCCTCATTTCAATTTCATGAAATCCTAATTTTCACACACATAAACGTATATGCAATTTAACTGATTGAAAACCCAAATTGTATATACAAACACCCAGATCCCTAATTCTATACAAACGTGAAATCACATATATTATAGCTTAAATTGATTGTTAAAAACCCCAATTCTGGGATTAGGGATAAGTGATTTAGGGATCGTTTTCGTAACCCATCATTAATTCTATACACACATTCACACACATGAACTCAAATATAAAATAGCTGGAAATGATTGCTGAAACCCTAATTCTGGAATTAGTTCTATAAAACTTGCGGATCGTTTTCCTAACCCGTGATTAATTAGACACACACGCACATAAATTCACAAATAAAATAGCTGAAATTGATTAATCAAAACCCTAATTCCAGAATAAGGGATAGTGGGACTTACGGATCGTTTTCGTAACCCATGATCAATTCGGAAAATTGCTCCCACTACAGCACCCCCAATGACGAAACTAGCTATTTCTGAGGGCGTTAAAGTTGCTCGCGATACTGTCTGTGTGAAAACGTCTATATAAATGTTATATTTACGTATGTAATTTGCTTGATAAAATCGTAAAAAATAGTATAAAATCAAAAAAAGAAAAAGAAACAAAGCAATCTGATAGTGATGACAGACGGCAATAGAGTGGAGCATCCACCGTAGGATCGGTTTGATGCAGAGTATGTAAGAAATAAATTCACGGAAAATTTTAATGCCTTTATGAACAAATACTTTATGACGGTTTAAAAGCCCGCGGGCTTAATATACATGAGAAATTGTATATAAGGATTAAAAATTTAATATATTTGGTTTAGGAAAAAGTTTTAAAGTGGTTAAATATTAGAAACTTATTGAAAATATTTTGAAAACATGTTAGAAAAATTTACAAAATTTAGGAACATAGTAGAATTATTTTAAAAAATCATTTGTATACTAATAGTCAATCAAATTTTATTAATAAGTTGGATTAAAAATTTAATATTCATTGCGAATAAACGCGACACGGTTTTAGTAATTAAAAATATAAAATTTAAACATTTTATTACCAAAAAAGAAGTTAATATCGATTATATTATGATTTTAAATACATGAGCAAATTATGTATAAGAAATTTTGATCAATGAATACTATGATGTTCAATTTAAGTCGTATCACAAAAAAACAGGTGATCTTTCGTGGAATAAATATTTGATTGATTGTTAAATTTATTTTTGTTTACTTTTTCTTTTAATATTTTTTGCTCCTCAAAATTTAGAGACTTGAAAGTGGACTTAACCAAATTATTTCATGGTTTATTTTCATAAAATGGAAAGCAAACACTTATCATATATTTCAGTGGAAAAGAGAAAAAATTTGCATTAAGTATTTATGGTTCAATAATTATGAGAGACCATCTTTTCTAGTTTAGAAATTAAGTGTTATATTGTGAATAGTTTAGAGGTGTAAAATGTATTTTATCAATTAATTTAAAGATTATGAGAATGATATTTTCGAAAAGATAATCCGAAGAGAAATATTATAGATATATACTTCAATTTTTTTATTATTCATAATTATGAAAATCTAGAATATAGTTAGTAGGATGAGTTTTTCTTTTTTCAAGTCTGAGTCGACCTTGACCTGATTTGACAACCCTAAAGGCCTAAACTAGAGCCTGGTCCATTGGGCCTCAATTTGATTAATGTGGTGAAGTTAATTCCCATTGGGCCGGCCCACTCATGATTTTATAAAAGGGCCTGGTCCATATGTGAACTTAATGATCCAATCCAACTTAAAGTCTATGTCTCTATGACATGTGAGAATAAAACATTAGTCATATTCCAATTTTAGTGCAACTGTTTATAAACTTATAAATTAGTGTAATACGATAAAGTTTTTATAAAATTTTGTTCATAATTGGTAAAATCTAAATGGACTTTTGCACGTGTAGTTTAGAGTGCACACTATTAATTATTTTAATGATCTTTTATAAGTTAGATAATCAAATTAACAATTTTTATTCGTTTTAAATAAATTTTGTAAATATAAATAATGATAATAATAATAATAATAATAATAATAATAATAATAATAATAATAATAATAATAATAATAATAATAATAATACATCCAGCTCTTATATAGCGATTTTCCATACATTAACTCATACTACAGCTATGATGCACACGTGACAAAATCTGAGCCGTAGAATAGTCCACGAATCAATCCAATCACCAACCACTTCAAATCCACGGTGGACACCACATCGGCTCTCTCTCTCTCTCTCTGCAAATCCTCGGAACAACTATGTCGACGATCTCACAAACAAAGCCCTAATTTCCTCTCAGTTTTCCCCCAATTGTTTTTCTCCTAACATTGACAGGCAAAAAACTTCACAAAACACGTTTCTTTAATTCTGCTATTTTCTCTTTGGAAGAGATTTTTAATTGGAAAGTTGTTTGAATTCTCGTTTAAAGTTGTATCACGAGTGGGAATTGAACTGTTTTTGTTGCTGAGTTGACTTCGTGATTCAGATTTGCGGAACTAGGGCGCGTTCTTTTTGTGGTATTATTTTTTTAATTCATGAAGTGTAAATCTTATTGTTTATAAGGTCTACAATTTTGTTGGTCTTATGTTAATCGTGTTGGATTGAGTGTTTTAGCCCTTGTTTTGGTTGTTGTGTCCTTATGTGGATAGTTTGCTGCTTAATTATTTTGCATGAGTTGTAGATTCAATTGTATGATTGTTTCAGTTAAGATTGTTATCAGTTTGGTGGTTGAATATGTTTGATGAGTGTTAATCCATCTGAAAATTTCATTCAGAGTCCATTCCTTTTAACTACTGGTCCATTGGAAGTTATCGGAAAGCACCAATTTTATGCATTTAGTTGTATCTGTATCAGGATAAAGATTTGTTTAACTTTTTCGAATAACACATAATCAGTATGCTTATGTGTCTCTGCGACTGTGACAGGATGGTTAGAGACTAGAGTGATATTGGAGAAAGTTGTGTAGTTAAACAATGGGGAGTAGTGAAGTGGATAAGTCCTCCAAGGAGGGCAAAGAAGCAAAAGAGCCAAAAACTCCTGCTCCACAGGTAATATGAATGTGAGCTATTGGATCAATTTATATCATTCTGTGTTATCTCATAGATGAAAACATGTCACGCTTTGTCGCTTTTTTGGAATTTCAGGAGCAGACTTCAGCTGCTTCTGGTGCAGTTGCTGCTGATTGGTCTGGGTTTCAGGTTAACATTTTCGAAAAGATACACTCTGATCTTTCCCTCATCGATATTTGGCTTTTGTAATTATTAATTGTTGGTTTTTCAGGCATATTCTCCTATGCCTCCTCATGGGTTCTTGGCATCGAGTCCACAGGCACACCCCTATATGTGGGGTGTTCAGGTATACAATCTTTGTATTGGTTTGGTTTCTAACATTATCTGCAGATCAGACTTTTCAAACATACCTTTATATAGCCTAAATGTTGAACATGATGATCAATTTACTTCGCAAAGAAATGAATGGCAAACAGAAATGAATCACAAAATATTTAGGCTTTGACTTAGATGAGGATGAAAGAACTCGATTTTGGTTAGTTCTCATGGCTGTTGTCTGCTTGTCTCTTTGTAAACATGGTTCATTTCTTGATAATAGGAAGTATCTTACTATCTCAGGTTACTTAGCGTAACTGCTGATTTCTTTTTGGGAGAAGTAGTACTCTATTTTCTGAAAGCTGTATAACTATGTTAATGCTGATGCATTCAAAGACGTATCGAGATCATAAAAAACAAGGATGCAGGGAAGCTTGCAAGAGTTGAATTCGTGATAAGTTTTGTACCAAATTTATTGAGTTTAAGGTGGCCAAAACTTTGTTGCCTAACATGGAAGAAAGACTAATGTACCAGTGATAGAATTGGACTATTTTTAGTTGCAAAAATATATCCATTAGAACAAATTTACCCTGCTGATGATATGTAAAATCCATTCATCCCGCACTAGTTCGTGTTTCTATATCTTATTTTACTACATTCACTGAGCTTTAGTAAGTGAAAAGTAGTATATATTATTTGTGTTTGCATCTGAATCTTAATCATCATCCTAGTTGATGATGTTATATGATGTGTCTTTTTCTTTTTCTTTTGCAATTAATTTCACCTCTCTAGGTTTTGGTTGGCATTCTTACTTTTGCTCTTTGCAGCAATTTATTCCACCCTATGGCACTCCACCGCATCCATATGTTATGTATCCCCATGGGGGCATATATGCACATCCTACTATGGCTCCGGTATTTTTCTACATTCCTTTTGTGGTTGCCTTGTTAAGATCACGCTCCTCTCCATAAACTTCCTAACTATTTTTCTTGTTTCTTTAACTTATTTAGGGATCTTATCCTTTCAGTCCGTATGCTATGCCTTCTCCTAATGGTATTGCTGAAGCCTCTGTGAGTCATCGTATCGCTTATGTTTTTTGTTGCTTTCTTCTTTTTACTTGTGTTAATTAGCAAGTTTCTCTATCTACTTATCATAAATTTTCTTTGAATATAAAGGGTAACACACCTGGAAACATGGAGGTAGATGGCAAGTCATCTGAGGGTAAGGGAAAATTGCCCATCAAAAGATCTAAGGGAAGTTTAGGCAGTTTAAATATGATTACTGGCAAGAATAATGAACCTGGCAAAAAATCAGGCGCATCTGCTAACGGTGTGCATTCTAAAAGGTATGGTGTATGCAGGGAATGAATAAAGTGAGGGAGAGGGATACAAATAAATGGCATTTATACTTGCTGGTAGTTAATGAAAATTTTCATAAACAATTTGTGTTCTCATTTTAGCAACATCCTAGGAACTCGCTTTGCTATATGATATCAACTTCCATGGATAGTTAGTTTTTTTTATAAATTTGTGGTGCCTGGACGCTTGTTCTTTCTTAGGCCCGTTAAACTATACTTTTTTATTCTTGTTTTGACCCCAGGGATCATTCACTGGTATTGTCTTTGAATTTTCCTCCCTATTTATCTCTTTGTTTACTTGTAAAGACACAATTGTGTAAAATACTCAAAACTTTTTCCTACTACGATCTCTGTGTGTTGTTAAACATTGTTGAGACTTGAGACAATTATCTGGGACCCCTGTAACTTGTTTTTTATGTTATACTTGATTGCAGCAATGAGAGTGCAAGTGAAGGTTCGAGTGAAGGAAGTGATGCAAATTCTGAAAATGTAAGTTTCATATAATGCTCTAGCTTACATATGTATCACAAAAATTGAGAATCCCATTCATGATTATGCATTTCTGCCAGCCACCTGTGAATAATTGCGCTTCCCAATGTAGATACATTACATGAAAAGGTTTACTGTTTTTGGCATCAGAACTTGAGAGAATTGACAGATATATTTTTTTGGGTATTCTGCAGTCTGGATTCTTATTGGTAAAATTTTTATGCTCCTTTTTGATCAATGAGTGTCTTCTTCTCTTTTTTTACTTTTAGAAAGCTAAGGTGTAATGACCAAAAACATATGATGCCTTACACTAGTTTCTATAAAATAAGAAGCAGTTCGCCTTAGCTGCAGGCGCAATTAGTAATCCATCTCAAGCTTTATAATAAAATGTGGAGATTGATGGAAATAGATAGAGAATTTATCCTCATTCATCTTCATTTATAATACACATACTTTGAATGAACATAGCATTTAATAAAGATTTTCACTTTCCAAGGAAAAATAACTTTTTTTCTCCCGCTGTAATTATAACATATTGCCTTGGTGCTTGTTACATGAAGTATGAAGCATTTTAAATTCAATAATCAGGCTTTCCAGATATACACATGCAAAAGAAAATGACCAGGGAGAAATAGCAAAACGAAATTCAGACAGGATAATAAGTGACAATATTTTCAAAATGACGCGGCTTTTGTTGGATTAATGGGGAAGAAAAATAGTACAAAACTTGAAATGAAACCCCAACACAATTAGTTGTCTTTCTGTTGCCACATTTTGACTACAAACGTTAATTGATACCTTCTAGAGAAAACGAAAAACTAAATGGCTTTTAATAGAGTTCCTTTCTACTTAATTTCTGATCTTTCCCTATCACAATTTTTTTTGTATTAATAAGTGCAAACAACAATTATGTTCAAATAATAAGATCACTCTCATCATCCTGTTTCGTCTGAACTTTGTTCTGTTACTTTGACAGGAGTCCCAAGTGAAGTCTGGTGGCAGACCAGATTCTGGTGCGATTCTAGAAATTTTTACTTATGATGCTGTCTGAATCTTGTTTTTGCAATTTTCTTGTGAACCTTATTTTGATTTCTTGCTACAGAAGAACCGTCTCAGAATGGTAGCGCTGCTCACAGTTCTCAAAATGGAGGATCACATACATCTCATTCAATGGTAAACCAGCCTATAGCTATGGTGCCAATGCCAGCAGTTGGGGCCGTAAGTGGTGTCCCGGGTCCCACTACTAACTTAAATATTGGCATGGATTATTGGGGCACGGCCCCACAATCTGCTGTTCCTGCAATGAGGGGAAAGGTTCCTGCTACTCCAGTTGCAGGAGGAATGGTTGCTACTGGATCACGGGACAGCATGCAGTCACAGCTCTGGATTCAGGTTTCCGTTTGTCTTTATTTTTCTTCACTTCATAATCATTGTCCTTTTCATATTTGTGTGCTATGATAGTCCTTGCAATACATCTTAACAACCAAAACGGATAAATTTAACGGATTTTGGCCATTTTGTTCGAGAAGGCCTTGACCACCATATTTTCCTGTGGATTCAGGATGAAAGGGAGCTTAAAAGACAGAGAAGAAAGCAGTCAAACAGGGAATCTGCCCGTCGGTCCAGATTGCGCAAGCAGGTAGTTATCAGCTACTCCCTTTTCCCTTTTTCTTATCAAGTTAACATCCCTTTATACCTGATGCTCTTTTTGTGGTTCTGGATATGGGATTCAGGCGGAATGCGATGAACTGTACCAGCGTTCTGAGGCTTTAAAAGAAGAAAATGCATCTCTTAGGGCAGAAGTGTCTCGCATTAAGAGCGAATATGAGCAACTTCTAGCTCAGAATGCATCTTTGAAGGTATTACCAGCATTTGAGGCTTGATTATTTTAAGATAATAGTAGATAGTTACAATGTTTTTCAGGAGTCCTATATAAAAAACCAACATATATAGCTTGTAGGCCCACATCAGAATAATAGAGTTTTCCGAAAACACCCACTAGTGGATCGGCTGTTAGTTATGAGCCCAATATAAGCGGGTTGAGTTGTAATTACACTGAATAAGAGGGGTATTTAGTGTCCTCAAAATTTTATTAAATCATTGAGTCTGGTTTTACAGGAGAGACTTGGTGAATCTCCTGGTCAAGAAGATCCAAGGTGCAGTCGGGATGATCAACGCGCCAGCCATTAATACTCAATAATCCAATCAAGCAGGTTTAATGGAGTGTGGAAAATGAATTTGTAGTGGTCTTGTTGCAAAATGAGTTATATGGCTTAACCTAACTTATAGTGACAGGGATGATATTTACGTAGTATCATAGTATGTAGTTAAAACTTCATCAAAACTGACCGTTTTAGCCTCAGGATTTGTGTAAAGCGCCATCTGTCATTCTCGGTTTGACCCGCCTTTTATGGTTGGGGAGTGCAGATGGTATGTAGAGATGGTGATATATGTTGTACCCTCATTTCTCTTGGAAAAGGGTATAGCAGCCTTATTCATGTTAAATTGTATTGTATGTTACTGAATATGGTTTGATTGAAATGGTATTTTGGAAAGAGAACAATAAAACACTTCTATGTAATGTTGACTTAATAGATATTTGTACTATGGTGGGGTTTTTTTTTCCTTTCTGATACTGGTGTAATTTATGCATGCATTTTCTAAATGATTCGAGAACGTTTGATCGTATCAAAATAGTAACTTAAACTTATCAAGTACATCTAAAACAACACACTAACTACGATCAAAATAGTAACTTAAACTTATCAAGTACATCTAAAACAACACACTAACTAGTTTATCGTCACCTCCTTATGCAAATGCATACATTTCTGAACCTGCCCATAGGGGGTAGGGTATTACAGACCATTGAGCCAAACAAATTGGTTCAATTTCAATCAAATAAGTTAGTGATTAAATGATCAAAAAGTTAATTTCGAATGTCGAGCATATATTAATACGATAAACAGTACGGAGATTCATACACCGAAAAACCAAAGGTGATTCCACCAACAATACACTATTCATCCTTACATCTTCATGCTTAACAAAGTACAGTAGCAGCAATAAGAACGAAAAAGATTAAAATTCGAAAGAGTATCGAATAAGGGGTGACACATATCTCACACAATCCGCTCCAACTCCCGTGCATAACTGAGTGTCTGGTTGATCAACTGCAAAGATGGAATTTCCTTACAAGGGGCAGACTCTTTTGCTCTTTGGAAAAACACAAACCCATTCTTGATCTCCCACTCGGGATGCTCCTGCGATTTCAAAATATCACAATTATCACCAATGCCCTTATTTTCAGTAACGAGACAAATAGTCTCAAAACCATATACAAGGAGAGATGTAATATTAATATGGATCCATTTGATCATCCAGTAAAAGAGAAATTAGGATAAAATGACAAAATATAGCGATTAGGCAGTAAATTTTACCTCATTAATATAGTCAAGTAATTCTCTCTCTGAAGAAAATAGCAATATTTTCATTGCATTATTTAATGAAAGAGAGTCATATGCCTTTTCACTGCATCCAGCTATCTCATCCCTACCAATGATGAAACAAACAGTAAGTCCCGTGTAAAAATTGGATTTTGGCATAATGAAATTGTTTACATAGCAGTGTGTAGAACAAACAAAACATTTACCTGACTGTCTTGGCTAGTAAGTCCATGAAATAAACATATGTTTCATGAGGTACTGTCTGTCTAGCAGTCAACACACGGTTATAAGCTCCTTCCATGAAGGATTGCTCCAACTCAACAGCATGCTTGATGCAAGGATTCTCCAAAGCACTAGGAGAGAGCAACTCCAACTCAGTGTGGAATTCGGCGATTCGGTTTTGTACAAGGAGTCGAAGAAGGTTGAGACCTAAAATCGGATATTCCTGAGGAGATGGTGGGAGACGCCCACTGTTCAATCACATGAAAAGAAGATTTCATGAACATTATTTATCAATCAAAACATAAGATTATCGTCGTCTAAACTTCTTCAAAATATATACATTAGAAATCATGTTATATGGTTGCACTGTGTACAGAATTATCTTGTTCCTAAGAGAAACATGGCAATAAGACTGCATGAAGGTCTTAAACAAGCAAGTGGTTTATATAATTAAACATATGTAAACTATTAAATAACAAATTTAAGCCAAATATTCACTTGTCACTGCAAATATATATTTGAGCAACAGTTAAACACATAATTACCGGGCATCTGTGTAGTAGGGCTTCAGTTGGAAAAAGTCCCTCTCAAAAGCATCCTGGTCCTCAATTTTCACACTTAGAACAACTGCATGCTCATATATGTCCCCTGAAAAAATTGAAGTTAGAATATTCAATGCTTAGAAGAAAGAAATAAATGAAACCACCAGAATACATATCAAATCGAAGTAAAAAATTAACATTACTTGCAAGAGACAATTCATGAATGGCATTTGGTGTTTCTTCAAATAATGGAGGTAGACTCTTAAACCCTGTTAATGAAACCTGCAGCATTAAGTTGACAGTAAGTTGCATCATATATCATGATCAACTCAAGTACTGTTCTAACCAGCTTACATAAATGCCATGTAAACAGTAAATTTAAGAAAAGAAAACGGAAAACTTCATCCAGGGATCGAGTAAAGCATCCATTCAATGTTGTTACTCAGCTGAACTCAAATTACTTCAAAATCCATATCCCCTCTCCACATTCACAATTCAATACGACAATACGAAAAGTCCAAAACTTTAAATCAACAAAAAAATGTAAATTCAAAGACCTAATTTTATCCATGCTCTATTGCACTCAACAGCTCAAATACTTCACCGACAAATACGAGAAAAGTTAAACATAAACGTTGATTAGTTTCCAAGTCATTGCAAATTGCTTAATGACTTAATAGAAACGCAGTAGTTCTTACTGTAGATCAGTATATCTCTAAAAATATATTAACTTGAGTGATTGGTCGACTAAAAAAGTAAATCCGCAGACCTAATTTTATCCATATTAATTTTTTCAGCGAGTCATAGCAATTAATTTAAAACCTAATTGCAATAGAAGGATAACAGAAACACATTAGGTTTACTGCATCAGAAATTAAACGGCATTACATAGGAAACAAATTCAATAAACCACACACGCAAAAAAAGTGAATTTCGATAAAATAAAGATGTACCTTGAGCTGTGACAGGAGTTTGATACAAGTATCAAAATCCTTCCGTACAAACGCCGCTTTGAAACGCTCGAACGTTTGCGATAGCTCTGTGATCTTCGGATCCATCTCTCTCTCTCTCTCTCTCTCTCTCTCTCTCTCTCTACTTTGCAATTCTTTCTGTTGTTATTTCGGAGACTGAAATATACTTTTCTTTCTGCAAAAGAAAGGATGCTGGCCTGAAATAATTTAAATCGGGTGAAATATGGGTTATGGGCCATTCACAAAAGCCCATTGGGTAACGATCCAAATATATAAGCCCATTTGGAGGCTTTAAGGCTCAATCCCATTAGTCGCATCAACACGAAGCCTTTCCAAGTATTTTTCATTTTTGGTATATATATAATGTATGCTTAAATAAACAAATAGAAAATCAAATGCTGATTTAAAAATATAAGCTTATTTTATGATAATTTTAAATATTAATGAATTATTTTAATCCAATCAAATCAGATACGAATTAAAGTTTTATTACACAAATACTTCATATTAGCCAGGATTACAATATGGGGTAATTATTCAAAACATAAAACTACATACGAACAAAGCAAAGATAGTACAATGTTTCTATACGTGATACAACACTAATCTCTATCTTCACATACATATATATAAGATAATTCTCGTTTAACTTCATATCGTTAATATTAAAAACGCAATTCCATATAGCACCCCGACAAGTAGAGTTGAAGTGATTGTGGTCTTTGTTGGCATCTTTCCTTTATCACTTCTCCAAAACATGGCTCCATAAAATGGTAAGCTATTCAATACTCCAAAACCAACAATCAACATTTGCATCAAGAAATCATCCAATCTTCTTTCCTTCAAAACAAGCACAAAAAACCCGCCAAAAAATGCGATTAAATTCAAGATCGAAGCCATTGCTAGTGGCACAAACATAGGGGATTGAACTCCAAAATCGAAGATCCCTTGATCGTATCTTTTGCTTTGTTCGTCGTCCATTACTTTGCTAGTCACATTGAATCCATGTGTAGGTATACCAAAACACTTGGTTATGTATTCTATAGATCCAAATATGAAAGAGGAAAGTGATCTTATTAGCCACATCCTTTGATCACTCCACCATCTTTGGAATGTCCCTTGTGTTGATATGAAATCTAAGCAATCTTGTCCATACGCTCCAACAAATAGAAATACGTACAAGACGAAATAAGGGTCGTAAACCTGAAATAAACTCATCGTGAAATAACTCAGCACTAGCACTTTCACGAAAAAAACCTGATATTAAAGTATGTCGCATAATGTTGCACTTAAGGATGTGTAACATATAGCATGCATACGTAGTGCATAAAACACGATAAAAATAAAATTTTACAATAGAAAATCAGACTAAAAATTACCTTAGGAAAGATTGGAACTGCATTTAGAAGAGCCAAGGAAGGGATAAAAGAATAAATAATGACAGAGAACCACCAAATGGGCCAAAAAGCATAGTGGGCATATGTTTGGCCCATTAAGACACCCATGGCCCGTATACCATATGTTAATGGGCTGTACTTGGAAAAGCCCACTTCTAGAAGCCCAACAGACCACCTCTTGGTTTGACTCAAGACATCATATAGAGAAATTGGGATGTCCCCTAGAAATGCAGGCCTAGTAGGATTACAAAATATGGACTGCCATCCTTCACATTGAAGTCGAAAGCCCGTATAATAATCCTCGACCAATGATCCATAACGAAAGCCCATCTGCATTTAACGACACAAATTATAACAAAATTCGAAAAACCAAACATATTTTTTTTTCAAATTGTTGAGTACGTTTCTTTTCAAATATTATTTACTATAGTAGAAAAAGGTTTACCTTAGAACCCCAGTTAGATCGGTTCTCGTAATTGCATCCCGCAACACGATGGGCCAGGCCCAAAATCTCTGGGCTGTTAATGGGCTTGCCCACAATGTGATCTGGGCCGAGCTCAGGGAGTTCTGGCTGTACAAATGAAGATGGGCCTCCAAAGAAAATACGACGAAGGAAAAAACAACCAGTTCCAACATAGCTAGGCCCATTAAGCCCATCCATGCCAATTGGATTGGTTATAAATAAACGTTTGTGCTCTGAGCCATAAATATCGGCCTTGTTAAGCCCATGATAACGCTGTGGAAATTGGACATACCCACAATTGGGCCTACTGGGCTTCCCAGTTAAATAGCACAAAACCCGGTGAGGGGTAAAAGGGTCATTTGAGTACATATCGCAGTCTAATGTTAAGACAATTGGCGCGTTTGTCATACTAGCTGAAACTCGAAGCTTTCGAGAAAAAAAAAAAAGAAGGTTAATAATCGGAAATATTTTTTATATACGTGATATTATTAGACATCGAAAAATTCTTAGATAGGCAATAAATAGCATAGATATTATATTTAAATAAATTTCGATTGTATATTATGATTTTTGTCGTATTTTTATTACTTACTAGGGCATTGAGGGCACCGGCCTTGAAATGATGCGGGGACGTTTTGGTCTTCTCACGTGAAACATATACAAGATTTGGCATAATTGCACCTTCACAGTCCACATCTTTACTTGAATTCAACAATACCTATATACAGTTCAAACACACAATTAATTAAGTCTAACATAATATGAACCAAATTTCGATCCGTCTAAAATAATATGAACCAAACACGTGCAAACATAGCGTTACGATTTTATGACAAACCTGAATAACGGAAGGATGGTTATGACGAGTAAAATCTTTAGTCGAAAATTGGCTCAATATGAGACGATCTTCTTCACTAGAAATATTTTCATGGCTTATTTTTCCTCTTTCAACTGCATTTTCCACCTTTATCTTCATGTTCTCGTACATCATCTGCAATAGGGTTTCCAGTTTCCACAGTATTAGATTGAAGTTCAAGATAATTAATTTATTTATTAATACACATGTAATTAGTTAAAGTTTTGAACAAGTTAACAATAATTTATGGGGATAAATGCAAATAACTCCCCGTGAAATATTTTATTGGCTGAAAATCCCCTGTGAAAAAAATATAGGCTAAAAACCCCCTATGAAATTTTTAAACTGCATGAAACCCCCTGTGGAAAAAATATAGCATAAAACCCCCTGTGAAATTTTCAAATTGCATGAAACCCCATGTGAAAAAATATAATCTAAAAATCCCTTGTAAAATTTTACCATTACGAAATATAACTACATTGAAAATTAATTGTTGGATAAAGTTTAATTAATATCCTAAAATTTGATTATTAGTACTATTAATTAATTTGTAAATTTAAAAAATTTACAGGGTGTTTTTAGGCTATATTTTTTTTCACAGGGGGTTTCATGCAATTTGAAAATTTCACAGGGGGTTTTTAGCCAAAAATTTTTCGCAAGGGGTTTTATGCAATTTAAAAATTTCACAGGGTGTTTTTAGCCTATATTTTTTTCACAGGGGGTTTTCAGCTAATAAAATATTTCACGTGGGGTTATTTGCATTTATCCCATATATACTTGGTCCAAGCAAAATTTGATTAAATTGGCATTAATTAGTTTTCATAGAAGATCAAGGGTTAACCCTAGGTTAACTAAATAATTTCGTCTTTTTCCATATTAATTAACTAAATAATTAATTTTGATGATTTTAGATGCAGTCGAACAATTGAGAACGAATTAACATAATTCAAACCGTCTAACGTATATAATTTATCTATTTATAGAAATTAGAACATGACTTTATTAGGTCAATAATACGTGCCTTAATTTGACTACTAAAATAATTCTTTTTGATCAAGTCAATAGTGCGTGCTTTTGACTACTACTACATAAACTTCTTTTGAATATTTCACGTGGATGCATGCTATTGCTAGTTGTGACATGATGTTAAAACAATATTATCTCATTTTAAAAATAATACGTAATAATTTTGAATATTGACCTAAAGCAAAACTATATATAAGACATGAAGAATTATTAATTAATACTTAATTATATCCAATATTATACTAGGAACGTGAGAGAGACCTTTATAGTTTATTCAAAATTACCTTTCCAAAGTAGATTACTGATTCATGCATATCAGCTTTACTATAGTTTATTTGCTGTCAATTAATGCTTGGATATAAGTTACTTAATGGGACAAAATATAGCAAATAATAGAATATCCTAATACGATTTTAATTATATCTTATATTTATCATTATAAATGTTGCAGGGTCCTCTGTCAGTATTACACGTGTCTTCAAATACTCAATTAAATATGTTATATATAAAGATTATATAAGAAGATAGATACAAATTAAGTCGAATTATTAAACTCAATTTATGATAGAATTTAGGTTAAAATAATTTTTCTTGTTTTCTTGTTTGTCTCTATTTGATGCAACCATAATTATACTGTGTGATGATAGGACCTTTGAAAGTTTCGAAATAGTAAAATGATTTTTCCTATATGGGTTAGTCCGCAATTATTGTAGCTCAGAGTCCGATAGAGATCTGACAAGTAAGTGAAATAAAATATGTGGTTATCTAATTTATGAAAATAATTTATTTTTACATCGAAGCTGTCAAAATTTCACATTTATAATACTTATATATATTTGAATAACATTTCCAATGCATTCATTTAATAATATTGAAGAAAATTAATATTCATATCTTCGATAAAACTCACATGGAACTCAATTTAGTACGTCTATGTACACAGTGGAGAATCAAATTAATCATATTTACTTACTAAAATTTTGTACCTAAAATCTCAATTCATTCATCTCATAATTTATTTTTGAAATTCATTTATACTGATTATGTGGATCATATCACGTCAAGATTAATAAAATTTATGCAAAAATTTATCATCCCAGGTTTAACACCAATTAATTAATGAGTTTTAGAAGGATGAAGATTAAAAAGCATTAATCATACGTCCACAATAAAAACGTAGTATCCTAATATTCTTATACTAATTAATGCCTCCATAAAATCAATAAATATCTCCCATGATCATAAATATATAAAATCATTCTATTTCAACATTTAATACTAAAATTAAGTAGCAATAATTTTACCTTAATTTCTTCAGTCTTAGCATCTTGAGAATAGTTTGAGCTAAAATAAGCATCTGGGCATCTTTCTACGATATTTTTCTCCTTCACAAACGGCAGCCATAGCTTTCCAAACTTAGCAGCCTCCATGAAAGCAAACATGGTGAGCTCCGACCCGCCGTCGTCGGAGACATAAATCGATAGCTTCTCCGTCGGATAATCATATGCCATCACTGATAGCGCCGTGTTGACGACGCCGATTGGCGGCTCTTTGTACGGATCCGCCGTGCATATGAATATGTCCATGGCCGGAAAATCTTTTCGATCCAAAACTTTCTCCAGGTTTTCCGGGAATACTTGCCGGTGAACAGGGTTCATTCGGAATGATTGAGTTGTGGACCACATGAAAGCTAGGAGAACATCGGAGATGAAGAGAGAGAGGGATATGAAGAGAGAGATTAGGGTTTTGGAGTGGATAAGTGTCAGTATGTGGTGGTAGAGGAGGGATAGTATAGCTAAGGCGTAAACCACCACGAAGAGGCGGTTAAAGTGGCGGCGGCGCAATGGCCTGAGAGAGTGTAGAGGCGGCGCCGGACTGGTTGTGGCGGTGGTCTTCATTTTCATTGGCCACTCTGTACAAGGTTGATATACTGGAGCTTTGGTTATTTATAGCAAGCTAAGGATAAATGTATTACATTAAAGTTTGGGAAAATTGTTAAAAAAAACCTAAATTATCTATAAAAAAAATATTTATCACTCTCAAAAACTCACTCTACTAACTGTTATTCATAATTTTTTTTAAAACATTTAACAACTTTTTGAATTATGTTGGACATCATTTAGTAAGTTAATAATTGATCAATTAATTTTTTTATATCAAATTTTTTTGCATAAAAAGTTTCTAATGTCAAATAGTATAATACAATTTTTTTTAATAATAAACTATTAGATATAATATATAACCTACTTTTTATTTTAATATGGTAGCTATCAGTAACTGCAGTTTTTAAACTCGTCCAGAAGACAAAAAAATCCAAAAATTAAAATCATTTGGTATCAATTAACAATGTGAATTTTTTCCACTAAATTAATTTCTATATGCAAATATATTAAAGTAATATTTAATTCAGAAAGCTAGCTAAGGGTTCATAAATTTGAAATGAAAAGTTGGTGGAATGTAAACTGATAATTAAACAGTATATACGGGTTTATATTTATTACTTAATATCTTGAATATTTTTATATGATAATTATCTAAAGTATATTTTTCAAAGTTTTATACTATGAAAAAATGTAAAACTATAAAATTAAAATCATAATTAGGATGATTATCACTATTAAAAATTGATATATTAATTTTTAATTCAGAAGGTTAAGGGGAATTAAATCCATAAATTTGTTATCCTTAATATTAGGGTACTTTTTGTAATGAAAGTTGGTGAGGTAGTTTCTTTGGATTGAAAAATATTCTTATTGGTTTAATGAATATAAAAATTTATCTTTGGAGAATTTTACTAATTCAAATTAAAAAAAATAAACGGGTTTGATATATTTAATATATGATTAAATACTCTTTTTATTCTTGCATAAATAAACGGTTATATATTAGTTTAGAGTTTACACCTCTTTAAAATATTTTGTGAATTATAATTTATGCAAGTAATGCATATTGTTTAATTAATGAATGCGTAATTTAATTAAATTATATTGTTGAAATAGAAGCTCAAGATATAATTGTAAATCCTTTAAATTTGGGAGAATACATTTAAAGCTAGTTGTTGGGAGAATTCAATGTCAGAACTCAGCAATGCCACACAATTTACCTTATACAAGAGAATAAATATATATACACCTTTATAAATATATTAATTATTTTTTGATAGAGAACTTTGAAAACATATTGGCCCATGAGACGATTTAATACGAAACGTGACGCTTTAGAATGCGAAAGAGATTAATGAACCTTGAATAATAGTCATGTGGTAGACATAATGTTTAATCATTTGTTTCTCTATTTGGTTATATCACTTCAGGAAAATTTAAATTCAATTTTTTATTGGCTACATTAAAATGTATTTCCCAATGAAAGTGATTTATATTTACAATATGATTAGTCATATATTTTCATAAATACACTTAAGTTTAGCCCGAAGGGCCTTTGTATTTTGAACTTCTAAGTTTTATGGAATTATAATTGAATTGATAAAGGCAAATAGGCTAGGTGAAATATTGGTGAGGAAATATACATGATTAAGTGATAGCTATACTTGAATCAATCTATTTTCAAGCTTGTTACGTACTTAAGAATTCTTTTAATTTGTTAATGAAGTTTATATGACCAATGGCTAGTGTTTCAAATATATATATATATATATATATAACAATCTTTTTAAATAAGAGTTAGAATAGTAGTTAATGGGTTATAGACAATCTCTCATTTCATACCACATAAAGATCTTTGAATAAATTGAAGTGCATGTGTGATTAATCTTTATTAAATATTAATTTATCTGAGTTGAATAAGTTTTAATTCAATGATGTTCGAATAACTTGATTTTCCTCACATATTTTGTTATTTTCTCTGATGGAATCGAGCTTCGAGTGAAAGTTTATCAAGAAGTGTTTCAATTTAAATTGTACAACGCGCGAAACTGATTTTTGCATCAGCGATACTGACCAAGTATTCTTTTCAACACTGAACATACCTCTAATTTTGTTTCAATTTAAAAATAGGTCACATCTTTCGAGATTGTAACGAATATACCATTATTGAAAGAATGCCCAATAAAGTATATTCAAGACTTAAAAGATCAACATCTTTCAATAAATGGGAAAATATTCTATCCTGAACCGTTGGTTCCGGTCCAGTTTTAACCACATATTTGTGCATTGGAGGGTGGTTTCCACATGGGATGGGTGGAAAAAAACCACCCGGACCAAGATATAGAATTTCACTTCAATAAATACCTTGAAAATGAATTGTATATAGCAATCACCATCAATATCATCAATTGATTAGATTAAAGGTATATGACAATTAGAGATTGCATTTTCCACAGGGAAATGAAACCATCTCCAAGTTGCAATTTCGTGAATTGAAATATCACAAGGTAGTAGTATCATTTGGGACAATATTTTTGCCTCTTATGGAAAATTATTGCATTTTGTGATTGACTGAAATTATTTGCAGCCAATCAAATTGATGGGTCGACATTTATTTATTTTCTGACAAAGTCTTTGATGGCAATTTCTTGACCTAAGTGATTGGTTACACATGATTCTTAGGTATCGTTTGGTTAGTATCATGTGATTGCACATGATAATATTATGCTTGATAGTTATTAGAGAAATTGAGAGATTCATTGGCAAAAATTTGTTTGGTTAGGATTATAAATGAGAGTGATATCTTAGATGATACATATTCAAGTTGTTTGGTTGACATTATATATAAGGAGTGATACAATAAAAAAGTCTAAAATACTTTTATTGTTGATGTTGAATTATCAAAATCATATTTATATAAAATTATACTTAAAAATATGGAATATATTTTACACATCAAATAAAAATATTTTGAGTATCTTAAAAAATAATATGATTATATAAAATATATTTATTATTTTGAATTATAAAAATCATTTATTTTACTTTTCTTATTCTATTATTGAAGTTGAATTATCAAAATCATATATATAAAATTATACTTAAAAACATGGAATATGTTTTATACTTCAAATAAAAATATTTTAAGTATCTTAATAAAATAATATGATTATATAAAACATATTAGTCTGCAAACATTTTGTTAGAAAAGTCCAAAAATTAAAATTATAATCTTTTGGATTTGATAATTTGATTATTCTTGATATCCTTAATTAAGAATTAATTTATTGTTTTCATAGTTATCTTTTTTGAGTTTAGCTTTTCAAATTGCATAGGCTGTACAGTATGAATTTTACTCTTTTAACTTATATTACAATAATCTTTGTCTTCTTTTTTTTAAATTGAAAATATAAGGTAATTATCTTTCCGAAAATTAGTTTCTTTAAAGATTTGAAATAAAAATCAATGAGTAATCAATGGAGATGGAGAAGGGGCAAGAGATAACGCAGAAGGGGTAATCAATGGTGATGGAGGAGCTGTTGAAATATCAAAGTGAATGGAATTTGGGTGTAGGCACATGGGTGTAGGCGTAGGTTTATAAGAAATATAAACAAAATAGAAATTAGGTTAAATGATAGGTTACATATGAGGTTAAATTAGTAATTTTACTTTTCAAAATAGGTTGGATATAATCTTGTGATAGTGGATACTACCTACCTGGTGGTATTAAATATCGGGCTTGTTACGTATCATGGGCCGATCTTATTGAACCAAACTTAATATTAAGATTGATAATTAATGTATCACCCCTATAAACTCCAAACAAACGGTACCTTATGGGATAGATATATGTAGCTTAATTTATTATCAGGACTAGAACCAAAATTTTGGAATCAAGAGGCGTAAATAAAAAGGAAAAAGCTTGATATTTTGAGTTTGGTGAAGAATAGCAAACTTTTATATATAAAATATTTATAAATTTAAAAAAAAAAAAAAACTTTTTTTAGGAGAACGACAGGGGCTGTCAGTACCAGGCCCGGGCTCCATCGGTGATAGTTACATTTCAATTATAGAAAATCTCCCAAATTTGGGGTAATGTAAAATATGAAACAAATTAGTTAGGTCGGAACCAAATGACTTTAAAAAAAAGAAAAAAAAAAGTATTCTTATTTATATTATACTTTTAGAAAAAGTGACCAGTTAATAATAAACAATTGTTATGCTATTAATTATTTGATTAATATAAGGGTTACAATGAGGGGAATAATTATTCAAAAGATACGACCGACATACGAACAAAGCAAAAGATATGTTCATAACTAGAGTACAATAATTCTACACGTGATATAACACTAATCTACATATATATATATATATATATAAACAGTTCTCATTCAACTTCATATTTTTAACATTAAAAACGCAATTCCATATAATACCCCAACAAGAAGAGTTGAAGTGATTGTGGTCTTTGTTGGCATCCTCCCTTTATCACTTCTCCAAAACATGGCTCCATAAAATGGTAAGCTATTCACTACTCCAAAACCAACAATCAAAATTTGCATCAAGAAATCATCCAATCTTCTTTCCATCAAAACAAGCACAAAAAACCCGCCAAAAAACGCAATTAAATTCAAGATCGAAGCCATTGCTAGAGGCACAAACATAGGGGATTGAACTCCAAAATCGAAAATCCCTTGATCGTATCTTTTTCTTTGTTCATAGTCCATTACTTTGCTCGTCACGTTGAACCCATGTGTGGCTATGCCTAAACAATTGGTTATATATTCTATTGACCCAAATAAGAAAGAGGAAAGTGATCTTATTAGCCACATCCTTTGATCACTCCACCATCTTTGGAATGTCCCTTGTGTTGATAGGAAATCTAAGCAATCTTGTCCATATGCTCCAACAAATAGAAACACGTACAAGACGAAACAAAGGTCGTAAACCTGAAATACACCCATCATAAAATGACCAGCACAGTTACGAATAAACACCTAACATTAAAATATGTCGCATTATGTTGCACTTAAGGATGGATAAGGCGTAAAACACGATAAAATAAAATTTTGCAATAGAAGATTCGAACTGAAACTTACCTTAGGAAAGATTGGAGTTGCATTTAGAAGAGCCAAGGAAGGGAGAAAAGAATAAATAGTGACAGGGAACCACCAAATGGGCCAAAAAGCATTATGGGCATATGTCAGGCCCATTAAAATACCCAGGGCCCGAATACCAAATGTTAATGGGCTGTACTTGGAAAAGGCCACTTCTAAAAGCCCAACAGACCACCTCGTGCTTTGACTCAAGACATCATTTAAAGAGATTGGGATATCACCAAGAAATGCAGGCCTAGTAGGATTACAAAATATGGACTCCCATCCTTCACATTGAAGTCGATAGCTCGTAAAATAATCCTCGACCAAAGATCCGTAACGAAAGCCCATCTGCATTGAAGGACACAAATTATAACAAAATTCTAAAAACCAAACATTATACAGTAGAAACTCGATAAATTAATACTCGATTATTTAATAAACTCTCTAAGATAATATTTTTAGCCGGTCCCGACTCGGGGATTGGGTGTTAAATTAATAATTCGCTAAAATTATAAGATAATACATTTTTAATAATTTCTATAGACCCCATATAAAATATAAATTAATAATTTCTTATATACTATATATTACATGAATGATTTATGAAGACTTTTGAAAAAATTACTCAATTGTCTTTTGTTTTTTGTTGAAATCAATTTCACCTTGAATCTCGTCTCTAATTTTTCTTATCATTTAAGAACATATGGTGTTGTTTTCCTTAAGGTGGGAGATTGAAGGGTTCTTTTAAATTGGGCCCTTCATTTGATATGCGTACATGCATTGTACTAAGTGGAAGTTTGAAAGATATTTGTAATTGAATATTTCATTATAAATTAATAAAATATTAATTAATATATAAATTAATAATTATTAATTTATCGATTAATTAATAACTCTTTTAATTAATAAATTTTGGTGGTCCATGAGTATTAATTTATAGAGTTTCTACTGTATTTTTTCTAAATGCTGAGTAATTTTTTATATTTAGTAAACTATGATGCCTCGATAATCACGAAAACAGATAGCCATGGCAGTGTTTGCAAATGTTAGTAGGAAAAAAGTTTACCTTAGAACCCCAGTGAGATCGGTTCTCGTAATTGCATCCCGAGACAAGATGGGCCAGGCCCAAAATCTCTGGGCTGTTAATGGGCTTGCCCACAATGTGATATGGGCCGAGCTCAGGGATTTCTGGCTGTACAATTGAAGATGGGCCTCCAAAGAAAACGCGACGAAGAAAAAAACAACCAGTTCCAACATAGTAAGGCCCTTTAAGCCCATCCATGCCAATTGGATTGGCTATAAACAAACGTATGTGTTCGGAGGCGTAAATATCGGCCTTGTTAAGCCCATGATAACGCTGTGGAAATTGGACATACCCGTAATTGGGCCTACTGGGCTTCTCAGTAAAATAGCACAAAGCCCGGTGAGGGGTAAAAGGGTCATTTGAGTACATATCGCAGTCTAATGTTAAGACAATTGGCGCGTTCGTCATACTCGCTGAAACTCGAAGCTTTCGGGTAAAAAAAAGAAAAAGGTTAATAATTGGAATATTTTCAAATACGTGATATTATTAGACATCGAACAATTCTAAGGCAAGAATTGCATAAGTATTTAAATAAATAAAATACTTTCTTTCCAATTGTAATCTTAAATACGAAACACATAAATAATTTTTGATCGTATGTTTAGTACTTACTAGTGCATTGAGGGCTCCGGCCTTGAAATGGTGTGGGGACGTTTTGGTCTTTTCACGTGAAACATATACAAGGTTCGGCATTATTGCACCTTCACAATCCACATCTTTACTTGAATTCAACAATACCTATATACAGTTCAAAAAAAAACGGAACAGTTGGGCTTGGAAGAAAATCAATAGTGTTAAAAACAAACTGAGACAGGGATTTGGGCATAATGGATGGATGCATACCCCATCAGGTATTTACACTATCTCTAGTAGTTATAACTGGTTGAGAGGTGAGAATGAACTATTTAGATGTGCTGAGATTGCCTGGAATAAGTTTCACATACCTAGGCACTCATTTACTACCTGGCTTGTGTTACATAAAAGATTAATGACTAAGGAGAGGGTGCAATTAATTAAGTCTAACATAATATGAACCAAATTTCGACTAGTCTAATATAAAATACTGCAAAGTGTGCATTTTTATTTTCAAGTAGAGATACACGAGACTAGAAACATAGCGTTACGATTCTATGACAAACCTGAATTACGGAAGGATGGTTATGACGAGAGAAATCTTTAGTCGAAAATTGGCTCAATGTGTGACGATCTTCGTCACTTGAAATATTTTCATAGCTTATTTTTCCTCTCTCAACTGCATTTTCCACCTTTATCTTCATGTTCTCGTACATCATCTGCAATAGGGTTTCCACAGAATTAGATTTCCACAGGATTAAAATTTCAAGCATTTAGTTAATACTAAAATTAAGAAGCAATAATTTTACCTTAATTTCCTCACTCTTAGCATCTTGAGCATAGTTTGAGCTAAAATACGCATCTGGGCATCTTTTAACGATATTTTTCTCCTTCACAAACCGCAGCCATAGCTTTGCAAACTTAGCAGCCTCCATGAAAGCAAACATGGTGAGCTCCGACCCGCCGTCGTCGGAGACGTAAATCGACAGCTTCTCCGGCGGATAATCATATGCCATCACTGATAACGCCGTGTTGACGACGCCGATAGGCGGCTCTTTGTACGGATCCGCCGTGCATATGAATATGTCCATGGCCGGAAAATCTTTCCGGTCCAAAACTTTCTCCAGGTTTTCCGGGAATTCTTGCCGGTTAACAGGGTTCATTCGGAAGGATTGAGTTGTGGTCCAATTGAAAGCTAGGAGAACATCGGAGATGAAGAGAGAGAGGGATATGAAGAGAGAGACTAGGGTTTTGGAGTTGATAAGTGTGAGTATGTGGTGGTAGAGGAGGGATAGTATAGCCAAGGCGTAAACCACCGCGAAGAGGCGGTTAAAGTGGCGGCGGCGCAATGGTCTGAGAGAGTGTAGAGGCGGCGCCGGAGTGGTTGTGGCGGTGCTCTTCATTTTCATTGGCCACTCTGTACAAGGTTGATATACTGGAGCTTTGGTTATTTATAGCAAGCTATTACATTAAAGTTTGGGAAAATTGTTTAAAAAAACCTAAATTATCTATAAAAAAAATATTTATCACTCTTAAAAACTCACACAACAAACTTTTGGTGAGGTGTTTTTTTTTTTGGGATTGAAATTTTTTTTTATTGGTTTATTGAATATAAAAATATATCTTAGGAGGATTTTAGTAACTTCAAATAATAAAAAAAAAACGAATTCGATATATTTAACATATGTTTACTTACCTTCTTATACGTGCATAAATAAACTAGTTATATATTAATTTAGAGTTTATGCCTCTTTAAAATATTTTTGTGAATTATATTGTATGTTAATGCATATTGTTTAATTAATGAATGCGTACTTTAATTAAGTTAATATTGTTGAAATAAAAGCTCAAGATATACTTGTATGTTTTTTAGATTTGGGACAATACTTTTAAAGCTAGTTGGGAGAATTCAATGTCAGAAGTCAGAACTCAGCAGTGCCACACAATTTATCATATACGAGAATATATATATATATATATATATATATATATGTATATATCCTCTTATAAGTGTAATAATTATTTTTTTGATAAAATTCATAAATAGATAACTTCAAAAACATATTGGCCTTGAGACGATTAGGACGAGTCGTGACGCTTTAGAATGCGACAGAGATTAATGAACCTTGGATATCTAGTCACGTGACACGTGGTAGACAATAATGTTTAATCATTTTCTTGTCTATTTGCTTATAATTTATATCACTTCTCGAAAATTTGAATTCAAATCTGTATTGGCTACATTGAAATGTATTTTACTGATTTATATTTACAATATGATTGGTCATGTTATATATATAAATTGAAGTGTGAACTTTATCAGAAACATACCTAGTGTTGTAAATGTATTGTGCATATGTGTTATGAATCTTGTTTTAACATTAATATATCTGATTTGAATAAGTTCTCATCTAATGATATTCGAATAACTTGATTTTTTACACATATTTTATTATTTTTCACTGATGAAGTCAAGCTTCGAGTGAAAGTTCAAAAATTATCAAATAAAATTGAAGTGTTTCAGTTTAATTTGTACAACTAAATGATTTTTGTATGACCGATACTGACCAAGTATTTAGTAGCTTCATTTTTCAACTCTGTACATACCTCCAATTTTGTTTCAATTAAGAAATAAATTACATCTTTCGAGATTGTAAATCAAATATATCATTATTAAAAGAATGCGCAATAAAAAATATTCAAGACTTAAAAGATCAACATCCTTCAATAAATACCTTGAAAATGAATTGTATATAGCAATCACTAGGGGTGTAAATGAGCCGAGCACGAGCTCGTTTAAAAATTTATGAGCTCGAGCTCGAGCTCGAACTCATCGAGCACATTTTTTTGAGCTCGAGCTCGGCTCATTTGCTCGTTCGAGCTCAAACTCGGCTCGTATGTTCATCCAAGCTCGCTCGTTTGTTCGTTCGAATCAAACTTTAACCTTTGGCTATACAATATATTTTATGATTTTGAATACATAATCATTTAGGATAATTAAAAAGGTAGATAAATTATTGCTTGTGTAGCATTGTACTTCATAAAATATGTACGTAATTAATGAATAACTCGCTAAAATCGCACTTGTTTCACTAATATAATGCATTTACATAAAATCATATCAAGATTCAAGAGTTATGAGAATCATATATTATCTATTAAATTGGTAACATAATTACTCATATACTGGAAATTAGTGCATATATATATTATGATGTCTATGTCCAAATAGTTTTTTGGTTTTATTGAATTAGGTATAACGAGAATTAATTGTGTCTCAAGAATTTTATATCATAATTACCAATGAATTATGAAATGTTTACCCAATATTATTTTCATTAAAAATATAATATATCAATTATTTTTAAAATTAAATTACATAAACACAAATGTACTATATATGTAGTTATGTACAAACAATATAAATATATATATATATTAATAGTAAAGCTCACGAGCCGGCTCACGAGCCGGCTCGTAAGCATATGAACACTTAAACAGAAGCTCGAGCTCGGTTCATCAATAACTCGAGCTTGTGAAACTCGGCTCAAGCTCGCGGCAGTTCGAGCTTGAGCCGAGCTTTAATCGAGTCGGCTCATGAAGCTCCTGAGCCGGCTCGACTCACCTTACACCCCTAGCAATCACCATCAATATCATCAATTGATAAGGTTAAAGGTATATGACCATTAGAGATTGCATTTTCCACGGGAAATGCGACCATCTCCAAGTTGCATTTTCATGATGAAAATTCATAAGGTAGTAGTATCGTTTGGGACAATTTTTTGCCTTTTATTGGAAAATTATTGCACTTTGTGATTGACTGAAATTATTTGCAGCCAATCAAATTGATGGGTCGACATTTATTTATTTTCAGATAAAGTCTTTTGGTGGCAATTTCTTGTCCCATGTGATTGGTTACACACGATTTTTATGGCATAGATATAAGTAGCTTAATTTATTATCAGGACTAGACCCAAAATTTTGAGTTCTAAAAACGTTAGAAAAAGGGAAAAGCTTGATTTTTTTAAAGTTTGATGGAGAATTATGGCAGCAAACTTTTAAACATAAAATATTTATAATTTTTAAAAAAATCTTTTTTAAAAAAAAAAACGGGGGATTTCACTACATAATATTTATGTAGATTAAATAAAATATATGTGCCATGTGAAAGATAAAATATGAGGGAACAATTGGAATAAATAATATATAAGATAAGGGTTGAAATTGAAATACATTATAGTATTTAATGTTTTTCTTATTGTTTTAATTTTTTCTGGATTGGAACATAAGTTCATTAAATCCAATGGGCCAAATTTAACAAAGTTTTCCAACTACGTTGTATGTACGAACCAACTAGAGCGAGACACGTGGCCTGGACCGGGACCAACGGTCCCGGTCCAGTTTTAACCACAATTTTTCATTTGAGGTAGGGTGGTATACACTTGGGGTGGTGGATAAAACCACCCACCCTGGTGTTAAATTTGTGGCCATAGATTTTTCCAGCTCTAAGCCTCAATAATATTTTTGAATTACAAATATTAGTATATACCCTTTTCAAAATTTCTTTATTGATGGGTCCCCAATTATGATTAGGGGCATTACCGTAATTTAATTATGCAATTGATATAAAAGTAGTATTAATACGTTTCCGTCGTGGGCCTCCAACCGAGGGCCCAATAAAGCGAGCCTATGGCCCAGCTAAAATTTCTATAAATACCAACTTGATTAGCTAAACAGATCATTATCTGGTTTTCACTCTAAAAACTAGAATTACTAAATACTCTCTAAAATCTACGAGATTGAGGAGTATAATATCCGAGAACTACGAAGAGGCTTGATCCTATCACGGTAGGTACAGCTCGAAGTTAAGGTACAGCTCGAAGTTACTGAGCGCAGCCCCACTATCTAAAAACATCCAATCTGGTCTGTCGTGAGTCGGGTCGGATCCCATCCCCACGTGACCCTCACGTGACATCACTATTTGATCCGTGGGGGTCTGTCTGCGTGGGGCAGACCCCCAGGGGGGCTGCACGGCCGTAGACCCCCAAGGGTCTACGGCGCGGGCAGACCCCCTGCGGGGGTCCGCCGCCGCACGCAGATCCCCCGCGTGGTCCCGCCGCAACCGTAGACTCTGGGGTTCCGCCGCTGACCTCCCTCGACCCTCGGAGTCATGGTCTTTCGTCTCTTCGGGCTCGTCTATCTGCACACGCTTTCGATATAAATCGAAAAGAGAAAATTTTATTTTGAGAGTTCGAGTTGGAATTCACCATGTTTGAAGGTTCGAAGAATGAAGAAATTCCCCATCTCTCCGACTTTCTGCTCCCGAGAGCCCACACAGTCGAGCACTCGGGAGTGGGGGGCATATGATGGGTCCCCAATTATGATTAGGGGAATTACCGTAATTTAATTATGTAATTGATATAAAAGTAGTATTAATACGTTTCCGTCGTGGGCCTCCAACCGAGGGCCCAATAAAGCGAGCCCATGGCCCAGCTAAAATTTCTATAAATACCAACTTGATTAGCTAAACTGATCATTATCTGGTTTTCACTCTAAAAACTAGAATTACTAAATACTCTCTAAAATCTACGAGATTGAGGAGTATAATATCCGAAAACTACGAAGAGGCTTGATCCTATCACGGTAGGTACGTAGGCAGCTCGAAGTTACTGAGCGCAGCCCCACTATCTAAAAACATCCAATCTGGTCTGTCATGAGTCGGGTCGAATTCCATCCCCACGTGACCCTCACGTGACATCACTATTTTATCCCGCATCATTTATCAAAATATCATCTCCCCCCATTCTCTATGGACTATGATTGGTTCTTTGGATTTGGGAAGAGAAGTAAAAGGAGAATAATCAAACAATGCACACACTGCTATCATTTGAAATAAACTTTTTTTAATTTAAATTTATATAGATATTATTTCCTTCAATGATTGAATCAAATGCATTTGTTATATATGGGGTTAGTCCGCTCTAACGGATTGAACCAACATATCAATAACTCAGTAAGTTGTTCGATTCAATTTATGGGTATTGAAAAAATGTGAGAATTAGACCTCGTATTGGGTGAGTCAACGACCTAAATTCAAAATATTGGGTATAAGCATATACCCAAATTCAATATTTTGGGTGTAAACCCAAACCCAAAACAAATTGGGTCTAAGCACCCAAATTTAATGTTATGCCCAGACCCAATGGGTATGACAAATAGGTCTACAAATACGACCCAATTTTTCGGAGTTTTTGGGCTCTTCTCCTTTTGTTATTTTCTTTGGTTGTATTTTTGGGCTAGTTTTCTTAACTTAAAAGACCGTGACGAAAAGAAAATTGACGCAAAAAGAGTTGATAAATCAATTATTTTGGAAAGGTAGAAAAGTTGTACTCCTTTTTATTATTATTTAAAGTTTGGGTTTGACCTAAACAACCCAATAAATATTTTTATTGGGTCGGTTTGGATCCAAACCCAACGCTAATTTTTGATTTTGGGTTTGGGTTTAGATCTAACTTGCCTAATCCCGATCAATGCTTAGGCTGAAAACAATAAGGAAACATACTCCAACATGAAAGTAAAATGTTCAGGATTAAGGTATTACTTATTAGGCATACAATTTTCTTTATGTCAAACATTAATTACCATAAAGTAATAAAGCAAATTAGAGTTCAATTGCTACTAGTAGAGTAGTATTTACAAATACAGAATGAAAATGTACACTTCTCATCCATATTTCACCAGAGAGCCACATCCCCACTGCTATTTACACCTTTCTAATTCTACTTCCATTAGTTAAAAGAGTCTCTCTGATCATTAACCCGATAAATCCATTTGACGGCAATAACAAAGGCATTCCACCAATTAATTCGAAACAACTTCAGGCAGAACGAAAAGAAGACAAATGCGAGCAGCCAAAAGGGTTAACGAAAAGTATATGGTGAAGGTTGATTTACTTAATCTCATTTTCCAAGTTAAATCCGGTTCTTTCATATTCTGCAATAGGTAGAGGAAGCTTGCTTGCTTTCATTTTCTTCACATCTTGGCTCGAACATATGAAAACTCTACGAACCATGTTACAAAATTCTCTGCCAAAAAAATTAATGAATTTGTATCAGTATTTGTTGCAATTGGATAATTGTGCTCCACAAGTGATTCTTAGAACTTCTAGAACTCGGGATTACAGTATAATCACAGTTATTCGTGTATAGTAAAGCTCTTAAGCTCTAGATGGAAAAAGAAAAAGAAGACTTACGGCCATGGATCATCACCCATGAGCATCATGTCCCCTTCATCATCCGTGAAAACAATTTCCCATTTATTTCGGGGCCGTAGCTCCTCTTTAATCTCGAACATCTCTTCAAGCTCAGTGATGAGATCATCATATCCCTTCAATGTTGTCAAGTCCACAGCTCGCCCAACTGCAACCCCTTGCATTTGTACCTTTTGAATGAATTGACGCCCAATGCACAGATATATGAGTTATTTTTTTCAAGACAATTTATTTGCTAAGAAAGAAATCAAGAAGCTTATTCGACTATCGTTCGTCATTTACCTTGGTACGACTTCTGGAGGAGTTGCTTTGCCTACTCTGAATCTCCTTAGTCGGTATTCGCAAATGATCTTGCTTTAGGTCCATAAAATCCTTTGAAAGACCAGATTGCTGGTCTGAATCACCCGAGGACAGTGTATTTGGAACGTATGGTTCACCACCATCATTTGGATTATCAACTAGTTTCAATGGAGTATTCTCACAAACGGGCACTACCGAAGGGCTTTTCAACTCGATCCCGAACAATCTGTATGATGCAAAAGTAGAAACAGGGATATTACTCTGTTTTCCCGAGCTTGGAGGCGAATGGTTTGAAATAACAGACCAAGCTGAAGCACTTTTGCTCTCTTCTGTTTCTTCAGTGATCATATTTGGAGAAGCATTTCTACGGGGTGAAGATTGACAGCCTCCATTGATGTAGGAACTTAATGTATTATTGTTGCTACAGTGTTTTTGAAGAGTGGGCCCGACATCACCTTTGAAACCATGATTTATTTGTTGCGTCTCGTGCATCAGATTCCAAGGAGGTAATGGATTTGAAGTCGGGGTTTCTATAACATTGGCAAGAATATAGTAACTTAGGTCATAATATAAATAAAACAGAAGAAAAACAGAAAACGAGAAAGGTTTTGAGATTTCACCATGTGTTCGAAGCCTTTTATGCTTCATTGTCTGTGGCTGAACGAGGGACATGGGCCCCGATGCAACAAATGTTTCTATCTCCCATGGAGAAACTCTTTCAGGTCTTGGAATGGATGCATGTTCATCCCATTGAACCTGAGAAATGATGAGCAAGGGCCATTTCAGTTTTCAGAAATGATATAAGAAAATCAAGGAATATCAGAAAATCTAACTGACCTTCAATGATCTCCATTTGGTTTCTTTCCAGTAAGGAGACGTATCCTCAACTCCAATAACCGTACCTGAAAACCTGATCGATCATCGAATTAAAATAAGAAACTTTAGCAACTTGGGAAGACAACCAGCCTGTAAAATAATCAACTGGTGTCTATTGAACCAACCTCCGTTCAGGAGAATCCTCTCCCTCGAAAAGCATTTTGAATCTCATGCCGACCCCAAAATCATGGTTTACAGCTTCTAGATATTTGTTCAAGCCTATGATGAACTGACTTGTTCTATAATTCAATAACAACCAAACAAATAAGACAATTTAGAAATAAAACAATTACGTGTTAGTAGTTATGGAAAATCATAGTTTCGGGGGTATATTGGACCTTGGCTTGTAGAAAACAACAAACATAGTCTGAGTCAAAATGGCGTGAGATGCAGTTGCAAGCACTCCAAGTTGCATGCTATGACTTGAAATCACAGAAGACGGCATGGAGCTTGGTTGACGAGCATGGCGCCTGACCCCAACACGTAATTCCCCATCTTCTCCCCTATAAAAGAAATTTCATACATGAAACCAAGAATTCCCTTGAAACATCTTGGGACACAATCCACTTCTTTAGAGCACAAGACCTCCGTAAATACCTCAAAAACACAAAAGAATCCCCAGCAACTAATCTCTTGGAAGTGACGAATGTACTCCATCCTGTTGTAAGCAAATGCCTCCGAGGTTGACCTATTATGTTCAAAACAGAGACACATTTCAATTTTCAGTCAGCAGAATTACACAATGGGAGCACACGGTTGGTGTTTTGTCTCATCTCCAATTATTTCATGGAGAAAAGGTTATAAGAACTAAGTTTTAGAGATAATGAGGATCTGAGGAATGTATGATTGGATTATGAGTTACTTTAAAGGAAAATGTGTATTTTTCAAAAAATATGTAAAAAAACTCAAATATCTTAATGTAGAAAATTCCTCAAAAACCTCAAATGGTGTTGCTTTTGTCCTAGAGGTTGAGAATCTGGAGATCGTTCCGCTAGCTCCACCAGTCATTGATGGTGGAGAATTTGATATTGAAGTATCGTTCAGTGAATAGTGAAAATAAATATAACTCGAGAGTTTTCAGAGGTCTAGAAATCAAGACCTTTTCTGGGTGAATATAGAGTTAACTTGAGGTGAAAATTTTAGGGAAATTATTTCCTCAACCACAAACAAGCAACTTATATGCAAAAGCGTTGTCCTGGAATAAAGTTTTCGCAAGAATACCTCACAACAATCCACAGCCATAATTATCAAACTTGACAAATTGCAAGCCTGTTTATTGGTGGCTTCTAAAGCGAATCAGAGCCGAGAAAGTGGAAACGAGGTATCACCTCTAAATATATGTTTAAAGCGCCATTCAATTCCATGCAGATCTTTGGCTATTAGTTCCTGTGTCGGTGTTTGCTGGGTCATATCCTGATTCAGCCAACCATAGTCAAAATATTAATTAAAACTAAAATAATAAAAGAACAACTATCCGGGAGAGAATATGAATCATTACCAAGGAAGGGAGGCATTCATTAGCGTGTTTACGAAGAACAGAAAATCCACCATGTGTGCTAGTATCTGAGGCAGTCAAAACCTTGCAGAATGAATGAACTGTAGGTCTAGGAGGCTCATCAGCAGCTTTATCTGGACTTTTTGGCTCGGTTTGCTATAAATGTTTCAATCCAATTAATAAAACTTTTATCGAAGTATTGTTGAGTTGAACACTACAAAAGAAGAAAAAAGTTGGCAAAAGCAGCATCAGTAAAGAAGCTCTTACATCTGGTTCTGGCATCAAAGCAATTTGTGCGTAAACTTCATCACTGTCCTGTTCAGCCTACATAGTCAAACAACTCGTGGATCACTCACAATTCATCAATTTAATCAACAACATAAGGTTTTTCAATTGGATAATCATGGAGACATTAGTAATTATTGAATTAAATGACTTTGATATTGCTTATGACAAACAAAAGATAAAAGATTACAAATATCCAAATTTCAAGCACTTTTACCACCAAAACAATGATCTATACCAAACACCAGAAGTAGAAAACAAAGAATATTAGAAAGGGGAGCATACCAGTAGATGAATGTCGAAAACACGACAAAGGATTTTCGACGGCAGGTCGAACATTGTCATCCTCTCATCTAATTCTTGATTTGTAGATGCCTCCAACTAACAAACGACAGAAAACAGCGTGAAATTCATAGATCAAACAAAAATAGACATTAAGAACTACATAACTTCAAATCCATTATTCCACCACAAAGATCTGAAACTTTAAATACAGCTAATTAAAATTTTCCCAAACTCGAACAATACTTACTTGTTCCATGTGGCCTTGTGGAAAATAGTAAACTTTTTCCCCAACCTTAGGAACATTAACAAGAGGACCTGCACAAGCCTTCCACAACTCTTCGTATAACCCATCCTTTCTTCCACCACCTACATATTTACAAATGAAACCTAAATCAAAATCATATTCCCCAAAACAACCAATCAAACTACACTTTTCATGAAAGAAAAGATAACATTAATAATAATAAATAGATGAAGCTTTAATCTTAAAATTTGACCTTCAGGTGCGGAAGAGCTAAACTGCTGCTGCTGTTGAGAAAATGACGCTCTGTTTGCCATCACTACACCAATTCTCCCCTCTTTTGAGCAAAAATCTAATCACAAAATCCTTAATCAAAGCTCTTATACGAATAGACTGGTATACAAACAATGCATCACTCTCTTCCTCTTTAACTCTGAACTCAAATCCACTTGTTCTATAACAATAATGCAATCATAATCTGAAATTATCAAATCGAGCTAATAAATCTTCACAAAACCGCCTTATACAACGCTGAACAACAACCTTCCGCCGGAAAATCAAACTTTTTTCAATCGATCTTTGTGTGGTGATGAGAAGAGCAGTGAGATATATAATATGCGCCTTGATTTGTTGCTTTCTCTCTCTAAAATGTATTTGTGTTGGTGAGTAAATGTGTTTGTTTGATTCACAGAACGTGGTTTGGTTGTCTCCTTTTCACTGCACACAACACTGCGTGTGTGGGGTTAGATAATTAACTCTGGTTAAATTATTAACTGCGGTTGTACGGTTCTTATGACAATTTTTTTTTGGCGGAAAATTATTTGGTGGGCTCAATTTTGTCAAGTCTTTTTCATATTTAGATTTTATTATTCTGAAAAAAAATTGTGATATTAATAGCTATTTTTGTTGTGATTTGCCGACTAAATATACAGAAACGATATTTTTTCCATATGCACCTAAATATTAGCGCCTACGAATTTTCACTTCTCGTCCAGATAAAAAAGGTAACGGGTCACTATTATTATTCCTATTTCGGGATAAATGCAAATAACCCCAGATGAAATATTCAGCTTAGCTGAAAACCCCCTATGAAAAAAATATAGGCTAAAAACCCCCTGTGAAATTTTTAAACTGCATGCAAATAACCCCAGGTGAAATATTCAGCTTGGCTGAAAACCTCCTATGAAAAAAATATAGGCTAAAAACCCCCTGTGAAATTTTTAAACTGCATGAAACCCCCTGTGGAAAAAATATAGCATAAAACCCCCTGTGGAATTTTCAAATTGCATGAAACCCCATGTGAAAAAAATATAACCTAAAAATCCCTTGTAAAATTTTACCATTACGAAATATAACTACATTGAAAATTAATTATTGGATAAAGTTTAATTAATATCCTAAAATTTAATTATTAGTACTATTAATTAATTTGTAAATTTAAAAAATTTACAGGTGTTTTTAGACTATATTTTTTTTCACAGGGGGTTTCATGAATTTGAAAATTTCACATGAGGTTTTTAGCAAATTTTTTTTCACAGGGGTTTTATACAATTTAAAATTTTCACAGGGAGTTTTTAGTCTATATTTTTTTCACAAGGGGTTTTCAGCTAATAAAATATTTTACGTGGGGATTATTTGCATTTATATTTCCTTATTTATCATTTTGAATTGTGATAAATATGTAGTAAAAAGAACTACAAAATAGTAAAAAAAAAATATTGGTATAACATTCTATTATGTTCACACCACAAATAATTTTTTATTGTTATATATGATGTGCTTTCTAGTTTTAAAGTACAACAAATAAAATTATTTCTCCACTCAAGAAATATAATTAGGAGTGGAGATGCAAGTGACACTATATTTGGAGTTTATTAAAATAAACATGCTTGAATTATTGAATTGATAAATCGATTTAACGTATCAGTTACATTTAAAAAAATATTATATTCACTCGCTTATTTATAGACAGATATTGAGAATCTTTTAAAATTAATGTGATATTTTTGAAAATAATATAATGAATCCCGAAAATGTGGTTGACACTAAGAATATAAATTTATAAAAATAAAGTTGTTACTACATAATACTTGTTAGTTTAGATTAGTATTATTATATAAAATTTCTAATCAAATATATATATAGTATTAATTCGATTTATTGGGTCAAAATATTATTACGCCTAAAATTGAAATAAAATAAAAAAATATAATTGTAACTTGGAAATAAAAATTAAAAGAAAAAATGAAGAAAAAGAAACGTAGTTGTTTTATGTTTGAAAATGGAAAAAATAATGATTAGTGAAAACGAAGCCCAAAAAAGGGGCATGTCTGAGTAATAATTGTTGTCTGCATGTGATTGGTTGGCTTCTCAGAGGCAAGCAACAGCGTTGGCTCCACTTCACCCCGGCATAACAATATTCTCCATCACCATTTTGACCTGCAACATTCTCTTAATTACGAGCAGTGCCACTCCTGGGCCCCACTCATTCACATGAGGACTGAGTGTGTGTGGGACCCAGGTCTGTGATTTGATTCAGAATGAGTGGTCCAGTGGACTGGGTACAGATCATCAAGTGAATCCACGTGGCGTGGGGGTATCTGTATCAGTCTTTGTCTAATTTATCTTTTTATCTGCTTATATGATATGATTGGACCAGCCTATGTGGTACGATGCCACACGTGACTTAGTGACTTGACTAACATTAAAATAATTAATTAATTAATTAAAAAATTGTGTTATTCTATAGTTTACTTTTGGTACAATAATTGATTACTTGTAACATTTCTCATTATTATCATTTTTTTTATTTTATAAAATTAATATAATTTTATAAATTTGTCTAATATTGATCGAATTGAAACTCTCCGAATCAAATTATTTCTATCTCAAAAAATTCAAAATATATGAATAAAAAAATTGAAGCATGTATTACTTCAACCAGGTCTCGTTGCTCAAGTATCGTTGCATATTACAAGATAAATTGCTGACTCGGTAATATAAATTTACACTTTTATCTCGTAATTTTTTTAAAAGTGAACTTTTGATAAATATTTGTTAAAATAAAATAAAGGCAAAGAGTACTAAATAGTGACTTAAAATTGTTAAATTAATTCGCTTAAAATTTTAAACAAATTTTTAATATTTTTAAGACTCAAGTAGTCCAACTTGCACTAATTCAATAATTTCTTGGATCTTGCAAAGATTTTTCTTGAAGATTTTTAAAGCATATGCCAATGTTTCCTCCAATTGACATTTCCATTTGCGTTGCTACATTCCAACTAGTTTGCTTCTTGATTAGGATTAGCTAATATAAAATCAATTATTGTTCTAATTGATAAAATTATATGTCATGGTCATGGATTAATAAGTGGATCAATGATGAAAATTATATTCCACTATTTTGTTTCATCTACTAATATGTATTATATAAACTCTAGATATTTTTATCTTGTATTATAGTACTTTGTTAAAGGGTAAAAAAATAATTAACTTGGGTTTAGTAAGACAAAATCATAATAAAATTGAGGAAAACTATGTGTCATTTATTTTTGATGAAATAATCACAACCCAATCTTGTTTAATTGATATATTTGTTAATCAAAGTTGTGATTAAAAGGAGTATGAACCTCATGAGAGCTATATATATTATATCAAAAAAATAAACGCATAATAGCTATATATTACACATTTAATTTTATATAATGCAATTAGTTGATTTGAATCAATACTATTAATAGTTCTACAAGTCAATTGAGTTTTAGTAGAGTAACATTTAAAAAAATGTACAACATTGCCTTTTAAGTGCCACCAGAGGAAACTTTTGAAGTGTGTGGATGAGAAAAATTTGTCTCAAGTAATAATTTAAGAAGTGACATATCAATATGTTAGTGGTTTCAATAACATTTTTATGACCCTCCACATAATCTTTCAAATATTTGTGCTTCCCCACTTACCAAAAATAAAATAAATAGTGTTTTTAATTCCCATCCCAGAAAATGTCAATCATAGACAAACATCACAAAGTTTGTACAGTGCCAAAAAAATATATAATAAATTGAGTCCAACAGATTTAATGTATTATTCACCATATATTTATGGTGTGAGTTTTTAGTGAGTCTATAGTGAAAAACACCTTTATATATTTTATACCACACCAAATCTATTGGATCTGATATGCCATGAAATTTGTGACAAAAAATTGAGTAATTTTGGTCAATTTCCAAGCTCACAAGTCACAACTCTTGAATGTAGCTAAGTATTAGCTTATAGTATAGATATGTTTATTAAATAAGGTAGATTCCCATTAATATGTGTAAATTATATAATTTTCATGATTTTATTTAGGTTTTTATGAAATTTATTGACCAATCATATTTAAGGTGGATTTACCTGGGATCCATCATATATTGGAGTTTTTTTTTATTGTACGCTTTGAGATATTAATTCTTTAAATAATCACAATTATTTATATATCTATATTTTTATATTTAAAAGGTCCATCACACAACAATAATTGTAATTTCATTAAGATCTCGAGCCTTAACACTCGTAAACCATATCATATTGGTTGTAATTAAACATAAATCCTCTAAGAAAGGAAAATGTCCTAAAAAAACATAGCAACATTAATACATGATTACATGAAGAATTTCAAACTAATTTTAAAGATAATATACATATATAGTTAAAATATTCAGTGATTAATTACTTAAAAAAGCACTTTTTTCAATGGATAAACAAAACTAATGGTAACAATTATTGGAGATGAAATATTACTAATCATGTGGACTCAATCGAATGATAATTATTATATTATATATATTTTGTACTTTATATTTAATAATGAAGACAACTTTGCATCTTTTGCTCATAAGCAACTCTTTGTCCCCTTTTAAGGATAATTAAAACAACAGATTCCACCCCCCAACATTTGTGGGGATACCTCTTGACAGCTTCAGTATTTATTTTTTTATTAGAATTTATTACGTCATCTGATTTTAATTTAGAAAATAATTCAAATTGAATGAGAATGTTAACTCTATTATTTTAATAAATTATTTATAAAATTCAAACAATTAGAGGATGGGTCTTCTTAATTACCCTTCCAAAAAATGTTTTTCTTGTATAAAAATGTATCCCATATATCAATCTTATTTATATTATAAATAAGCTTATAGTTTCATATTTTATATTAAATAGGTAAACATTTTTGGTCACTTTAAATATAATAAAAATGAGTATACAAAAATATATTTTTTCATTTGTATATATCAAGTTGATTCTAAAAAATTCCATAATATAATATAATGGACCTTGAGTAGATATACAAAACTTTACAAAATCCATGTCGGCAAGACAATATTTGTTTTGTATTTATATAAAAAATATACTTGTGAGTTGTGACGTCAGTAGTGCTCTTTTTAGTAAATAATAAATATTAGTAAATAATTAGTTCTTAATGATATGGATTAGTGTACTAGATTAAGTGTTAAACTTTATTAGCTTTTGAAAGGAAATACGAATAATAGCATAAAAAGAATGACGACAAACCAATTATACTGAGGTTATGTGACTGTCTGTCTGTCTAATTAGGCAAACAGCTAACACTAATTATGCTAATTTGCTAAACTTTATTTAATTATTTGTACCATTTTCATTTTTAAAAAAATTGCTTTATGACCTGACCTTTGCTTCCCTTGAAGAGTTGCATTTTTTGGTATATAATTATTAGCATTAACATAATTAAGAGCCACAAATTAGTTTTTTATTAAGAAGCTAGGTTGAAGAAAGAAAGTAGATTTTTTTTTTGGTAATTATATATATAATTTAATTAAAGAACAAATATTTAACGATACTTAGTGAGATTGTAACTTAAAATCGAGCTTACAAAATATATAAATGGGGTCTAAATCGAAAATATATGAGTGTGATTTGGAATGATTGTGACAGGGGATAAATGATTATATTCTTATTTCTCACCATAATAAATAATTTGATATATTCAAAAAAACAATTAAATTAAGTTGGCTGTTAGAGGGATAATTAAAATTAGTACTTTTAAGTTTTAATTACCATGATTGTACCACCCCATGTGGAGGCCAGTTTTGTTGTTGGATGATTTAGGCCAATTTATATATAAAAATGCTGACGTAGGAGAACCCCAATAAGTTAAATTAAGGAAAAAGGGATTAAGGTTAAACTAATTGAGATTAGTATAATAACCCCATTTTCTTACTCCAATTTGCGGAGTCATTAACTTGTTAACAACACAAAAAATATAAATTTGGGTTCTAATCAATGTGACGACAAGAATATATCAAGTGTAAACGAGTCGAGCTGAATCAAATAAGTTATTGTTTAAACTTGTTTAAATAACAATCGAGTTTCAAATTTTATTTTTAGATTTGTGCAAATGAGTTTTAATCGAGTCGAACACGAGTAACTTATTTTTATTTTTTTTATTCTTTTTTATTAATCGAGCTGAAATTCAAAATTTATTAATTACAGAAAGTTGTTCAAGCTTATTTCGATAAGTTAAAGAAACGAATACAAACAAGTTTTTAACAATTAAATCTTTATCGAGTAGTCTGATTCGTCCTTCAATTAAACATTAAAATTTTTGCCAAGATACACCTAACTTATCGATTGTTTTATATAAGTAGATCGAGAGTTAATTATCAATTTTCACTTAAACAAAAAATATTTCAATTAAAATGATTGTCTTCTTGGTAAGCTTGAAAATCATATAATGTTAATAAAATGGGAAAAAAATGACATATTTAAAAGAAACTTACCAACATAAACATAAAAGTTTAAGGTAATTGAAACATACTATTACAACTGACCCAGTTTTTATAAATTGAAAATCTAAGTATATATATTCTTGCTAATTGAATCAAAAAGTCTTGTTTATTTTATATTAACTACAATTTAATCAAAATTATTCTCTTAGTTTGACTTGATAAAATGAGACATATGTATTAATAAATCCACTGGAATTATTCTTTAAATTGTGTCACAATCATGCAGCAAGACTAGTCTTAACTCTTAAATATTAATTTGATTCTAGTAGCATATTCCTATGTTAAATCAAATGAATTATTTTGGATCTCCAACTTTGAAGGGCCATAAACAAATATTTACCACCTAAACCCCATCCTATACAAAATTTGGAACTCTAAACTTTAATTATTTAATTAATATGTTGATCTAAAGTTAGCCATGTGAATTTACTATTAAATCTAGTAACTAATCAAAATTTAATTTCAAAAAAACTTAAATGTAATTCACAACATAAGTGATCAATTACAGTATAAATTACATTCGAGTTTAAATAAAAATTAAGTATATGAATCTTTGTTTCGAATTAAATAATTCATTATATTTAAAAACTATAATTAAGGTGCTAAAAAGCTATAACTAGATTATAGATAGTATAGCTAGCTAGCTAGGGCGGCAGCTTTTTGATAAAGCTAATAAGATTAGATGTGTTTAAGCTAATTTGTGGGCTTAATTATGTAGATTAATTAAGCTAACTTCTATAATAAGCATCCCCCACAAGCACTGTTTTGCTCAGCAACTTGGATTATTTAATTTAATTATAACTGGACTTTCTTATCTCTGGAAGATTAAATTATATATTAGCTTAAGTGATGATGACGAATGAAATGACGATTGAATAATGATATCTTATGTTATTCTTAACTTTGGTGACTAAATATTTAAATATGTCCAATTTGAGGGTTTCAAATAAGCATTATATATCATGATTTAATTAACAATATATATTAAAGAAAATTAGATAAAGGGGATTATGCTAAATCCATAACTTTGGGTCAATAATTTTTTAAATATTCGCCACATAGATTTTAGAAAACCATAAAGCAAAAATAAAAGTAGATACTATTAATTTTATCATCACCCTTTGGGTGTGTGTATATATATATACATATCTAATCTGTTGTGAATTGTGATCCTTGTTATTATTAGATTAAAATTGACAGATTATTAGATTTGTATATAAATTAATCAAAAAGCCCATTTTTTGAACACTAAATATAAATTGGGCCGGCGCTTATTATGGTGACTAAAGCCCTAAACTTTACAAAATCATAAGCTCTAATGAGCGTTTGAAATGGTACTCGACTTCAGTTAAAAATTATGTTTGAATTTGATTCGATTATTAAATTAAATTAATAATTTTATTATTATTCTTTTCAACTTTTTTAATTAAACACAAATTGAGTTAAAACAAAGATATGCATTTAGACTTGGTCCATTAATAAACTTGAATCAACAAACTCTCAACAATCAATATGGTGTTGAGTAAATCAGCACTAATTGCTACACAAAGTACATAAACACTTCAATCCTATTGAACAAAATTCCCTTTTTTTTTTTTGATGTTGAAAAAAATTATATACAATGGGCCAAGATGAACTAATTGGGCTAGTGAAATACATAATTCAGTATTTCAATTTCTCAACTAAAGCCCATTAAAGATGGATGAGCCTAATGTTGGTTTGTGTTGGGAATATACCACATTGGCTTATTTGTGCTAGGAGTTCACGGGGGTTTTCAGCTAATAAAATATTTCACGTGGGGTTATTTGCATTTATCCTTTTTGAGAATAGTACTATTGTATCTGGTATCATGTAATTTCGATATTGTATGCATTATGATAGTTTTACTATAAATCACATAATTTACCCATATTATTATATATTACAAGTCACTGGATGATTGACATGTGACTTACAAAATGAACTATGATATAATTTTGCAATAGAAAATCTCATATGTCTTTATATATGTTTATACAATGAGAATGACCAAAATCTTGAGAAAATTTAATTAAATTGGTTTTATACACCAAATCTTTTATAAATCTAAGCAACAAGTTTTGCTTGCAAAACAAAATGGCCCCTTTGATAGATAATTTAGTTATGAGTTATGAAGAAGTCCAGGTCAAAATTGGGGCTCAAGTTTGAGTCAAATAAGCATTATTTAGACTTAATTGATGAATTAAGTGTTACACTTGCTTTTGAATATTTGGTTCGTTGACTTAGGAGTTGTGGATATTAGTTGAGGGCTCATTCAAAGTTATTAAATATTTTTCTATATTTGCTTGTTCAATTTCTTAGGAACCCCAAATTTGAGTTGAATTTCTTTTGCTTGAATTATTGTTTTTGATAATCAAAATAAATAAGCTTTAAATCAAATTATATATTTTAGAAAAAAATCTTACTAAAATCTCGAAATCATTACTAAAGTAGAGAAATTATATATTAATATTCATAATATTAATATATATTTCAAATAAATGTATTACCTTACTTAGAAATTGGTAGCCCTATATCTTATCTTACTACCAAAGTTAAAGCCCTAGAAGCCCACAGTTTGAACTCATCACCTTCCTTAGAACGTACTGGATAATTACGACCTTCTAGAAAATATTAAATATAAAAAAGAAAAACGTAAAAAGACAATAAAACCCTCCCTGGAAATACCTAAAAAGCCCCCCACTAGATCACTTCACTATCTAGACAAATTCCACGTCACCACCACTCTTAAAAACCGCGTTTTAGGCGTCACCACTAACCCCACCCATTTCCTCACCTAATTTAAAAAACCAACAAACAACTTTAATTAAGCACTTATTACTCCTTTTTCCTATTTTTTTTATTTATTTTCTTCCTTAGCATACAGTATAAGCTTAGGCCTCGTTTGTTTATATATTCAATACATATTTTTAATATTATCCATCACAAAATCCTGAATTTAAGTTACAAAACATTTTCCAACAAAATTCACATTTTTGCCTTTATCTTTTTAAACTATTTTATATAATTAACTATCAATCATTTCATATCAGCACCAATAATTAACAACTACTATTTTTCAATAACTATTTGATGATTATTTCAGACATCATATATAACCAGTTCATTATTAATTTGATATACACATAAACAAACACTCAACACATCAATCTAAACGCTTTTATTCAAACTAATTTGAATTATTAGCGAGTTTTAAAATTTATGTTTGAGTTGAATTCGACTATTAACCAAGTTAAGCACGAATTAAACTTAAATATTTTGATTATTCATACATATATTTCATTATTTTCTAATAATCAAGTCGAGTTTAAACTGAATTTAAAACGTATTAAACCCAAAAAAAAACTTGTTCTAGCATTTAATACAAGAGTTGATTGGTTCCATTCTTTTCATAGGGGAATACTCATGTCATGTTACACATTTATGGATAAAATTTCTTAAATGTGACTTAATCAAAAAAAGCATAAACAAACAAGGCCCAAAACTTTTCCACACAACCTTTGACAAATCTACACGTTATTCCCCTCTCACTCACTTTCTCTGAACCTTCCTCTTTCTTCAAGCCATCAATCTTTATCTTTCTTCCCCATTATATATATCCCCTCTCCACTTTCATTCGCATTTCATCACTCAAAAAACAAGTTACAGAAAGCTTATTGAAATCACACAAACGAATTTTCATCTTTTTCACAACAAAATGGAGAGCAATAATCAGTCATCTTTTTGGCAATTCAGCGATAATCTCCGTATCCACACCAATAATCTAGCTAATTTATCGCTCAATGATTCGATTTGGAGCAATAATTACGCGTCCAAACGCCCCGCCGAAGAACGCCGCAACTTCGACTTCCGAAACGACGCCGCTCCGGTCCATGAATTGAAGCCTGATTTCAACCTGGGTTTTAGCAACGACGTCTGGAAAGCTCCGATTAACAACGACAACCTCAATTCCAACGCTATTTATTCCGGGTTCGGGTCGCCGGCTGGAAACGGGTTGAACGGCGGGTTTAACAAGGGGATTTATTCGAGTCCCAGTTTGAATTTCAACAGTTACAGTAAAGGTAAAGGGTTTGCGAATAGCGTAGTGGTGAACGGGAAGGTTAATAAAGTTGGGGGTAAAAATGAAGATGAATTTGGGGGTAAAATAGGGAAGAAGAACAGAGGTGGTAACAAAGATGGCAACAATAAGGATGGTAATGGTGAGAGTAAAAGTGCAGTCGATAAGAGGTTCAAGACTTTGCCGCCGGCTGAAGCTTTGCCCAGAAATGAGACTATTGGGGGGTATATCTTTGTTTGCAATAATGACACCATGGCTGAGAACTTGAAGAGGCAGCTTTTTGGTAAGTCAATTTAATTTTTTAATCCACTTTTTTTGTTTGTTATGTAGATGTTCTTGGTGAATTTTGTGGATATTATCTGTGTAGAATATGTTTGTGTGATGATCTTGTGGATTATTGATCTTCATCCCTGAATCTGATAACTATGATGTTTGGGAATTATTGATTTTTTTGAAAGTTATATTTTGTAGATTTTAGTTGATGATAATTCATTTATGCATCTTTTGGAGCTGAATTTGTGTCCTGAAATTAAATTACACCGTTTTCTGATGATTAAGTTTGGAATAAGAACTCTCTTTGAGCTACTTTTTGTTAATTTTATAAAAATTAAAACCTTATTTGTATGATGATCTTGTGGATTGTTGATGTTTTCTTCTGAATTGGATTTGACTAAAATACTCTCCATATCGATTTTCCAAATGCTAATTTGGAGATTATTAGTTGATAACAATTCATTTGCATCTCTTGAGCTGAATATGTCTGAAATTCATAGTAATTTGTATCATGGAATCAATTTACATGGTTTATATGATGATGAAATTTAGAACTATTATTTGTAAATCTTATAACTCAATTTCTCTTTAGATATACTTTCGATTTCATTTCTAACATCATTCGACAATCTCAAATTTCAGGTTTGCCACCTCGTTACCGTGATTCTGTCCGTGCAATAACACCTGGATTACCCCTCTTTCTTTACAACTACTCAACTCATCAACTCCATGGCATCTTTGAGGTTCGTATTATCACCATTCATTCAAGTTCAATTATAATCAAAAAATACTTTCAAAAAGCTCGTGATTTTAAAATTACGGTTTTAACCCGTTTTGTTCTTTTACAGGCAGCAAGCTTTGGTGGTACTAACATCGACGCCTCAGCTTGGGAGGACAAGAAGAATCCCGGTGAATCTCGCTTTCCTGCCCAGGTTTGTTAGTTAACTTTTCACCTATTTTCGAAAATTTTAAAATCATATTGACATATGTAATGAATCTGATTGTTATATGAGTTTGATCGATAATCTCGTTTATGTATTTAGGTTCGTGTAATAACGAGAAAAATCTGTGAGCCTTTGGAAGAAGACTCGTTCAGGCCAATTCTTCACCATTACGATGGCCCTAAGTTTCGTCTTGAACTCAACATCCCTGAGGTAATTAAACTCTATATTCGATACAAAAGTTTAAAATAATTTTGTACGAAAAGTCGAAAACCTTAAAACGCGAACTAATGTATGGTGTTGTCTGAACGTTATCAGGTTCTATCTCTGTTGGACATTTTTGCGGAAAACAACCCATGATCATCCTGGGGTTATGGAGAAGGAAGCAAATATACATCGAAAAATAAGTTAAAAAACGAAACTGAAGATTAGTGCAGTTTGAAAGATCGAAAAATGGGAGAGTAGGGTAGCTTTGTATGTATGTAAATATATATATATATACACATACATATATGTATGTATGTATCTATCTACAGTTATGGGAAGAGTTTTGGTGTGATTGAGCTTTACTCTCCTTGTTGTAAGCATATACATACTGGAAAAGTAATATATATACATAAACAAAAGATTAGTGCTTTTGTATTGAATCCTTTTGTAGTGAGATTGCTAAATAATTTGACAATTGTGTTGTAATTGTTAAGAATCTTGACAGTGATTATGTATATGCTCGAAACAATGATATGCAATAATATGAGCAAGTTAAATGTTTGATATATACATCTGTCTTAGGCTGTCTGCAATTTTATTGTGTGTGTTAGAACATTGTTGGAATATTGGCTATGATTCTTCTTTTTCTTTTAAAGTTTAATTTTTATGTGTAAAGTTTTATTCGCAAAAGCAATAAAACATGGAAAATTGCTTTTCAAATTAGATAATTTTACAACAAATCGTGTTTAATGGAATTTATTATTTATTGGATGTGACAATTTAAAATGTTTTACCGAAATATTCAATTATTCAATAATATATAATAAACTGACTTCATTGAACTTCCGATCAATTAATCTTTATTGATTTAATTTTCTATATTCACCGTCTAGATTATCAGAAATATTAAATTTAATTTAAATGTTACATGTTTATCTAATGGCAAACTATATCATCTAGTTTTATTTCATTTTCAAATATCTATTCATGGCAAAGTTATTACATAAAAACCCTTCACCCAATACGAAAATAATATCCAATTTTACAAATTATAGTGGGACTTTCTAACAACTTCAATAATCGGAAAATGACTAATGTGAGATGGAATATGTGACACCAAATTTTAGCAACTTTTAAATTAGAATATAGTATGACTATTGAGAAAAACTTTTAAATATATTTTTGTAAATGTCCTTGTATGGACGGCAATCCACCACCTAGAATTTACATATATTTCTTCACAAGACGTAACTATCAAAGAAAATTGAAAATGACAATATGGTGGTTGTCCTCTCACATTAGATACCCATTATTTACTTTTATTAAAAAAACATATCGTTTGGTGGGATTTATTGTTCTCTATTATATCACGAAATATAAAAATATATAAATTATTTGGATCGGGTCTAACCTAATTTAGCGATTTTTTTTTTCAATTTTGGTGTAATTATTTATGTATTAAAATTTACTCTGAGATATCCTACGATTATATTAATGTGAAGTGTGTCTTCTATATCTAGATATTTGTGATTATTTTTAAAAAAAAATTGTAAATCTAGAATTGGTCTAATTTTGAGATGTTGAAGAATTCTTGTGAATTAATTAAACCTAGAAGACTAGGAAAGTTATGATGCAAAAGGACACCAAACAATAGTCGTTCATTATTGGTGATGGTGTGTTGGACCAATTCAATGTATTTATATATCAAATGAAAAGAATTAGGTCAACAAATTATCATTTTTTTTCACAAAAATTAGGTTAACAAAATTTGGAAATACAACCATATGAATTTTGAAATTTTGCCCTTGTTCTTTTTTGCTTTTTAAAATCAAAGGAATGTTTGTAAAGTTTATGTTATGGGATAATTGATTGTACTAAAACTTTGAATATAATCGAATACAGTATACAGATAAGCATATAATAGTACAAATCATCTAATCACCTCTATCTTATATATAAATAATTCACGATTAATTTCATTCTAACATGAACTACTATAAAGTGACTTGGTCTTTATAAGTGATTATCTTTTTAGTTAGAGCAAATACGACAATAAAAACGTGAAAAGGATTAAATGTCATAAGAATTTATGCGGTATTATAATTGATTATATTCCCTGAGAGTGGAAAGAATACTTTAATATTGACTAAAGAGGTAATAGTACAATTAATATCAAAATTATGGGTCTAATCTTTCAAGTTTAAGAATGTAAGATATATCACAATATATATATATTATTGTCATATTTTGAGAGACAAAAATAGAAGTGCAAATGTGTTTATGAATTAATCAAGTCTCTTGTCACAATCTTCCATGTTGTCAAGTACACTTAGAATGTGTCCAATTGGAACCCTTCAAAGAAGGCAACTTGGATTTTCTAACAAATCAACATTTTCAGTAAAACTCAAAAATCATTTAATTAAAATTAGTTTAATGTTTTAGGTTTACCCTTTTTGTAGTAAAAATAATAATGACAAAGTTTAAAATTAAACAATGCCAGCTTCCAAACTGCCCTTAACAACTTCTAATCCTATATACTCAATCTAGTAAGTTAATCATGAAGGCCTAGGGACTCCAATTATCAATATAATGATATTTATTTGGTGTACAATAGATCCTAAATGTCGGGCTTAAGACTTTTAGGTACCATACAATACAGTTATTTTAAAATATCAAAGTTTCGAGACAATCATAATCATTCATAAAGTAAAACTGACATAAAGTCACTTCATTTACATCGATCTCAAATCAAAACTACTCATTACAATCGTCCAAAACTCTAGATTTGAAGTTCTTAAGAGCTTCAAAAACTCAAAATTTCGACACAATTACAATCATATATGAAATGGAACTTACATAAAGTCCATTTTTACATTCATCAGTCATTCTTCAAAACTTCTCAAAATCACTCAGATACCATACAAATTTTTGAATCCCGAAAGTTCTAAAAACTAATGATTCCATCAATACAAAGCCAAATCATTGTATATATGGGAAAAAAAGTCCCACAACCCTCTAAGTCAATTCTAATCTCATGAATGGTATAAAATCAAACGTTTTTTAGTGTTCAATCCATCAAAAAAGCTAATCATGTGAGCCTCTTTTGTAATTACTCTCTAGTACCATATATGTATGTCCATATTGCACCTTAAAATTGTGTCCCCTTGTCACATACTCTCTCCACACACTTGTATTTGCAGTTATTAGTTTATCATCAATAATCATGACCCATAACAGAATGTTCCATCAATAATCACACCTCTTAATTCTCTCTTGTTCCATCTGTCTTCAAAATGAATATTTTCATTTTTAGTGGATGTCTAAAATAATTATTTTTTGTTTTCTTACTAAAATGGGAAGTATAAAGATCTTCTCAAATAAAATTTTATGCGTATTTCCACAAATAGTCTTATAGATATAGTATGAAGATCTTTAAATTTTATCTAAGACTTTGTATTATGTTTCAAAACAAAACGTTATAGGAATTGAACTGAGAGGATTCTAGTAAAGTATTACTTGCCAACTCAACAGCAAGGGGTCCATAGCTCAGTGGTAGAGCATTTGACTGCAGATCAAGAGGTCACCGGTTCGAACCCGGTTGGGCCCTTTATTCATTTTGCTTTTTAGTATATGGGCCACCAAGTGACCATTTTTTTAGCTTCGATTATCAAAATTCCCATGTTAGGCCTAGCCCACATCAAGGAACTAATTTTAGGCCCAATCTAAATGGACTATATATATTGGATGAGACTTAGTTCTTGTTTATTGGATGAGCCGAACCATCTTGGGCCCAGCCCACATCGAAGATATAATTTTAGGCCCAATTTAGATGGACTATATATATATTGGATTGAGACTTAGTTCTTGTTTATTGGATGAGCCGAGTGTTCTGTTCACCTTCATGAGATTTTTGGTAACTCTCGAAACTTATTTTTTCATGATTACCATACGCCCATATAAATATATGGGTCCCACGTCCATATATACACGGGATGAACGGTGTAGATCTCTCAAAATCCAGGAATCATCACCAAAGATTATAAAATGTTATGTTGATTCGGATAATATTTAGAAACCAGAATTTTTAATCAAACGAACAAGGAAACTAAATATATCCACGCATGCACTCGACAAAACATTCACGAGACAAACAAGAGTTCCACAAACACAGCAAAACAAGATTACAACAGGGTTTTCGTTGTTTTAAGGTTGATAATTAAATAAGTAGTATCCTTCAAGTCGATAAATCACGTTTTGGTTTAACGAGAGTCCATTTTGTTGATGGCCTTCTCTATAGCAGGTACACTTTTCTTGAAGGATCTCCATTGTTCAGCTGTCAAGCTTATTCCTGCAAGTCGATAGCCCAAAACATTTTACCAACATCCACATAACACTTTTTAAACCATCTAATACATGGAGTAGCCACAAAGTAAATTAATTAGAGCCTAATAACACTTTGCATTAACTTCTAAGTCTGAAATTTCAACAATATAAGATCATCATAAAGAAAGATGTAATCATATTCAAATGCTCACACAGATAACGAGAATAGTATCAGAGAAAGCTTCAAGGGATCATCACTAAATGGCATCGTTACAAAGGGAATTTGAAAAATATTGCTCCTTTATGGGACTGATTGAGTCATTTATGTATTACTAATGTATCATATCCATGTGCTTGATATATATTGCAATGGAACAAAAATGCAAACAAGGTAGAAAATCACAAGGTCGAGCAATAAAGCTCAATTTGCATGCCCTCTTAAATAAATCTCACCATTGAGAAGAGAAATTCAAAATCTTATAGTTCCTTGCAATTTACAGAGTATATACGAATACCCAATGTTAGTAGATCAAAGGCATTTTCAGAAAATTCCCATTAACCATCTTTGCATTCTTTAATTAGCCGTGGTTCCACACATTGAATATATAAAAGTCAATAAGGAAATGGAATTCTTCTCTTCCAAAGTTCAATTTTTCTCGTCTACCAAAGATCCTTATGATCCAAAATTTCATCAATTACAAGCCATCTGAAGCAATTATATAGTGGACAAATCGTCACCTTTTATAAACTTATATCATAAATAACAATTACCTTTAGCTGATGGAAGCTCTTTGCCATCTCTCTTGTAATACTCCCTAATTGATACCAAAGTCTTCCCTTTAAATTCTGACAACGTCACCCTTCTCTTGTCTGATAACTAATCATATAAAAACACCATCAACATGAAGTGGTCAGAGGGAGAAAGAACATAAACTCATGAAAACAAACGCAAACCAGTAGAAACAGAAGCAAAAATTCAAAATTTGTGTGAACCTTTCGAAAATAAACTTATAGGTGACCCATTTATGAGAATAAAACATAAAACGAACTTTTGTGGGTATCCGAAGATTGCATTCCAGAACATTTAAATGGTCGGGAGTATGCTTATGAATGCTTTAGTTCGACAAGCACAGGTGTAATAGACAACTAGCTATAAAGATTTGAGAGAAAATAATTCAAAGTTTGAAGTAAATTGTTTCGAAAACTGAATTTGGGCACTAATATATACACCACCATCATTGTGGATTCCCACATTTAGCTGCAACATTTTCATAATGAGAGTATTCTTATCAATTCATATCATCTTTCCTCCTAGATTTCTAACTCCAAACTATTTGTTATCAACAACACATAAATTACCACCGCATATATAGTGTCAAAACCCTCAAAATTCTCGAAAAACAAGTCAGTGAAACATGATACAGAAAATCAATGCAGGGACTGGAATATATTCTCGTTCGGCTCAATTAAAGCTTTGATCGATTAACAACCAAACATACTCAAACACAAATGTTTCAGCTGTGTTGTAATTCGAACAAGCTTGGACAACACCTCCTGCAGCTCAGCTCAATTCGATTCATTTACAACAAACAGTGTAGGCCAACATCAAATCAGAAAATATGTACGAGATATAAATACAGTTCGAAAACTCACGCGGCAAATAATGAGGCCACCCTCATCATCATACTCTTTGCCATCAATCTTTTTGTCTTCCTCTTCCTCTTCTTCTACCTCTTCTTCCACCTGTTCATCTTCCTCCGCTTTGGCCTGTTGTTCCTTAAGGTACGACTCAACCACCTGCCTGACGAACTTTTTCCGGGTCGGCTCAGAAAGGTCCATCTCGAGCTTCTCGGATGCTGATTTTCGGATCTTGTACTCGGTTGTTTCGTCCATGTTTGAATTCTTCAGAATTTCCAATACCGTTTTCTCGATGTTTTTACTTGTTTCTTCGTCCATTACCCTCGATTTTTGTTGGATTTTCGGCTAAGTTTAGTAAATTTATCACTTTTCTGGGAAGCAATTTTTGGGTTTTCTTACTTTTTTTCTGTAAGAAGAAGATTCTGGATTTAATTTGGGGTTTATGGATTGTCGAAAGCAGAGGAAAAAGACAATAATTACGCTTTGTGTTTTGAGGTTAAATAAGAAGTCTGCAGAGCCAGATTATATTACAACATAATTCTATCTACCAAATTCAAGCTAGAATCTGAAAAAATCAACTTGAAATTCGACTTGTGCATATATTTGATATTATGTTTTCTAGCTAAATTAACTCCTTAGTTTCAGCCAATTAAATTGAGAAAATAATTTAGTTTTCTATATAATCTTATTTTCTATTTTTCTAGGATGAGGTCAATGAGTTTTCAGGGAACTAAGATATATATGTTAATATTAAAAATATTATTATTATTATAAACAAATGGCCAGTCACTAACGAATGTACAATGAGGAAAGTGATTTTGTGATTCACAATTCCGTAATTATTTGTGATAACCCATATTTTAAAATAACCTTTTCATGTTAGAACAAAGATAAAAAGATGTGCCAAAAAAGTTTTTGGATTTGTTCTAAAATAATGCTTATCTTGACCCCAACAAAGAAGACAAAAAGAATATTCACGCCTCCTGATCGGAAATACACCTATATGAGATAACTCAATTCCAAACCCATCACATAAATGATTATGCATAAATCGAGACTCACGTCCCAATTGCACCTAATCCTTGAAAACAAAATGTTTAAAATATGAAAAAATTTCAAGTCATTCTAAATGGACTTGTAACATGACACAAAGATTCTTAACTTTTCTCCAATCTCTTTTCCTGATTCATAATTTTCTCAGTGCTAGTTCACAAACCACAGTTCCAATCATACAGCAAAAAACCTCAACTGTGCATGTATTTTTCCATAAGAAACCATAATAGAAACATCATCAACAATTGACAGTTTCATCCTACTAAAGAGCTAAAAACCGAGTTTCTAAACAAAGGACCAAAAAAAAAAAAAAAAAAAGAGTAAACATAATCCTCGAGAAATCTTTGACAATCTCCAACTCATTTCTAATCGACTGTACCACTTTGAACTTTCATCATCAACCTGAACAAGTCCCTTATATATTGCGTCTAACTAATTATCCATGCAAAACTTGTTGCCCAACTCCTCCATGAATGAACAATGCTGAGCTGTGGTGGTGCACCATATACCACCTCCCATTATGGAACTCGTAAATATTAGTAACATTAAATGGGCCCGCCTCCATGTCAACATACGCTTTCATGGTAACCCAAGCCATATCTGTGGATACACGACTCCTTACATCTCGAATCTGGAAATCAGCAACATTTTCCCAGGTAAATGCTAGCTGCCAGCTCCTTATAACGTCATTGTAGCTATAAAGAGAGTTGAGGAGCATATTAAGTTCACGGTATTATCAATTACTACAAATTAATATAATTTGGTCTCGTTAAACCCGAACAGTCCAAAAAATAAGACAGTTGTCAGTTTCATCTTATTTTCAATATTTTCTAATGGAAAATTTCTTCAAGAGTTAACAGATATTCACATATAGTACTAAAAACAACATAATAAATAAATATGTTTATTAAGGACTTCAGTAACTAAAGAAAAGAGCAAATCAGGGCCACGGACAATTAAAAAAGGACAGAATTGGTAGGCGACATAATCTTTCAACTTTCTTACGAAAATATTTACTAATTAAAACAAAGGTAAACACGGTATTCATTTATAGAAAACAACATACCCACTAAATAACTCGCCGGTTGCATGAAAACATTTCACATATTCTGTATTAAGCCAAAATTGACCCATAGCTGGGAGCGACCTGTCTCTGAGAATCCTAAAAAATTCAGCATTCTTGGTTATAATGGCTCTTGTGGCTGCATAATAAGCTTTCCATCCATTTGGTGGGATCAGACTATCTTGCTCCAAAGTGAAATCCTAGGAGATTAAGCAGAAAGCAACAATATTAGAACTATTTACAGTTTCAACTTTCAAGCATGCCTTAAATGATTGAAGAATAGGAAGTACTTTCACTTCCAATGGCATATACATGAAAGAAAATAACTATTATCAAGAAAACACAAGGAAATGCTAAGAAACATTTAAATATTTCACCCTTTTTCAAAATTTCAACTTAAAATAAAATGTAAAAGTCATGCAGAATAAATATTAGACACTTACAATTATGTCAGATAACTATCCTTATTCTCCATAACTATGCCAAATAGTCGGTCGGGGAGAGTAACTATATTCCTAGATCAAATGATTAAAATCTATCCTACATAACTATGTAACCAACATTTCAACCCATTCCAAATTTGAGTTGGAGATGGTATAAGTGGTGTGGGTTGGCACTCCAATCCATTCCATATATTGCACCAAATTTGGTGCAAGTCATTTTTCTTTAGTTGCATTTTAGCTTTTTTTTAAAATTATTTTCTTTTGCAATTTATTTCTTAAAACTTTATAAAGTTACAATATGTCCTATAGAACTTATCCTTTATTCAATTTTATATGATTCAACTATAAATTTTTAACTATAAACAAACACTACATTAAAACTCGTACAGAATGCATACTTCATAAATTAAAAATATTGTGAAAATGGATTTGTTTTTTGGATGAATGTGTATTTCAGGTATTATTAGTGAAATAGGGACTGTGGTGTAAAATGAAATATAAAAATGAATATTGTAGAGAATACCCTTTTGGTGTTAAAACTACTAGCACATATTGATCCTCTTTGTTTGTTCCTCACTAGTCCTAATTATCTCTAATTGGCAAGAAGCAATAAGTGATGGTTGTATTATCCACAGTAAAGGAGAGCAAAGGAAGTCACGCTGCATGGCAAACAATTGATTTTCATGCTCAATTAAACACGGTAGTTAACGACAATGAATTTTAAATAAATAAACTACCCGCACATCCCATTGTCAAATTCAACTTAACGGCACTTGATGACAACCAATTTTAAATAACTAACTACCCGCACATCCCATCGTCCAATTCAACTTCACGAAAACAAGCAAAGTTCTAAGAACAAACGCACAAAACTACAACATTTCCAAAATTTCAAGAATTCATCACAAAAACCAAACCTTATGATAGAGCGCCTTCCACGCGTTGTCATCATTGGCAGCTCTCCTCATCAGCGAATTCGTCATTGAAAGGCGACACAGACTCGGATAATCCAAGTAACTGAGGGCATGTGTCGTGATCTCCGGTACCAACTGCTCCATCATCGACGCCCCAGTATGCTTTTCCACAGCTATCTCCCCACCATTCTCTCTACCACTACCACCACTCAATCTCGCCGTCATTTCCTCAGCACCACCAATTCCACTCTCCTCACCAACAGAAGCACGATCACAGAGCTCCAACATTTTCAATTCAGAAACACTTGATTCTAATTTCGATTTTCTCCGCAAAATTAAAACAGTTCCAAACAGAAAACACAAAACGGTCGAAGCTAGGGTTACCAATACCGACGAATAACTGGCCGTAGAGAAAATGCTAGAAATCGTAAAATCCATTCATAAATCATAAAACTGAAATAGTTATACCGACTGAAACAATTCTTGCAATTCATTAACGGAAAAAAAATGAATCAATCAATTTTCAAAAAAGAAAACAGAAACAGAAAAATTGGGGAAAAAATTTCTAAGTTTTGCATGTGGTTTTACCTTATTAGGATAAGGTACAAACAATTTGAGCGCCGTTTGGGAGTTATCTTCTTCGCCTTAGGTTTTCGAAACCCTATTTTGTGGTTTGGTTAGAGAGAGAGAACAGAGGTATTTTGGTGGTTTTGAAACTGGCAATTCCAGAGAAGTGGTAAAACAATTGGGTCAAAGCAAATACGATTCAATTTGAGGGGTGGTTTTGTAATTTCAGTTCGACATGATTAATTTCTTTTTTAAGAGATGAAACGACTAAAATTGGTAGTAAATATTTTTTTTTCTCTTATTCATGATATGATCTAATTAATGAATGATAGGTTATAATTTATAATTGATATTGATGATGAATTGATGTAGTTGAGATATTCAACCATAGTAAAAAATACGAATATTTATAAATTAATATGGGTAAATTCAACATGTGCATAATCGACTATAAAAGAATACACTCTCATAATTGTAATTATAACTAAATAATAAATTTTTAGAGCTATAAATATAGTAATTAAATCGTTAGCACCGCATCAAAATGTTCGTCCTTAGAGCAACTATTAGTACGAATTAAGGTAAACTCTGTCACAATAATTTCAATACATTCAATATACTCTACGCATACATGAATACATAGAGTTGAACATAGTAAAATAAGAAATTGAAAATTTTCATTGAAATTATTCGTTTGAAAATTTATCGAAAAAGTTAATCGTAGGTTCTTCTCTCCGGAACAATGGGGCGTTATGTTTATTATTAAACTTGTTACATAGATAAAATATAATTAAGGTATATCTTTTTTACCCAAATTTGAATTTTTTAAAGAGTAATGCTATATATCACCGTTTTCATACCACCGATTTTTCACCTCCTCTTGATTTAGAAAGTATGAATGTATTAAATTCAATTGAATTAATTAAATTCAAATGATTATTTACCAATAATAGAAAGAGTGAAAAATCGGTGGTATGAAAACGGTGGTATATATCATTACTCTTTTTTAAAATTTCTAGTTTTGCCAAAATGTGATTTTTCTAGCTTAAAAAGCATATAATTTCACTTTTCAAACATGGCACAAACGGGCTTTTATTGCTTATAGAAAAGTTGGTTGGAGAATTATGAATGCATTATTTGCCTCTCTAATCTGTCAATGCCCACAATAATTACAACTAATAATAGCAATCTTATATAATCCCAATTTAAGGAAATCACTTTTATGTACATGAATAATACTTCTTTTAAAATTTCCAACCAGAAACTAATCTAGTAATTATCATTTCAACCATCATTCTGCACAAGTAATTTACTTGATAAAGCATTTTTATGGCATCATTTTCTCAAGATTGTCGATCGCTTAGGCTAATATCGAGAGAAAAAATAAATCATCGTGTAATTCAGTCTAAGTAACGACTAAAACTTACTGAAATACGCTAAAAAAAGAACATTTTCGTCGCCTAAATACACAATTTTGTGCCTCATCTTTTACCTCTCCATTTTCCAGACTAAAACCCTTGATCCAAACATAGCATCAAAAACCTTCAATCTTAATGATTGGCATCATGAAATTACATTTGATAAACTCAAATACAACCCCATAATATGTTGAACAGAATCTAACATAGAATGCCGACTAAAAAGAATGGCTTCTAAAGCATTTTTTACAGTTAGGAAACTAACCATATAGCAAAGGAATTAGCATTGTCATGCCACAGAAAATGAGAAGTAAAATCCATCCTCTACTTGGCCGCAAAACTGTACTATCAGGCCTGGGGGGTCGAAAAAATCTTATGACCCCATCTGAGATTAGCTTGAGAATGGCAAAAGATGCAAAACAAACAGCTACTGTTAGAATAGCAAGCCCTTTGTTTTCCAAGTTTGCTTGATCCTGTAAAAGCTTATCAACCTCTAATCTGCAGAGCAAATTCCGTAGCAGGAGGAAAAAAAAAGTGAAAATCTCAAATTTCAGCTACTATTACATAATAAAGGGTTATAGTTATCATTAAAAGCCTAAGATTTGCATATTTTTGCAAATTTGTTTGGTGGGGTGGGTGGGTACGAACCGGTACAAATGTATTGCGCGTTTTTGGAACTTGAATTTCAAGGATCAATTAATTAGACTTACTATTTAATGCCCATTGTTGAGTTAGTTTAAGTTAATATCAACATGTAATTTCTTATAATCGACAGGGACTAAGTCCGAACAGAAACAAAAGACTCAATGCGTAATCAATCACAACCACCACTAAACCAGTCATTTTCACATGGCAGAAGCTATCTCCAATAAACTAGTCATTTTTCGTCATGGTTAAGAATCACATATCCATGGAAGGAGTTGCTTCTGCTATGTGAAAATGGTTTTGTTTAGTGGAGATTGAGAATCTAGTGTGCATGTCTATGGGGTTTAGATGAAACTACATGCTTGATAATAAGTTAAGCTACATGTCGCCCAATAACTGCTAATACGTTAAATTAAATCAACAATCTAAATATTTAGTAAACATAATTACAAACCTTAGCATGCTGTTTTGTGTGACCAAGAGGTCCAATTGGGTTGAGACAACACTTCTCCACGAATCAAGCTCAAAAATTCCTTTCTCCTAAAGAAAACAATTGTAAAAGAGTAAACAAAACAAGCAAGATACTTTCTTTGTGAAAAATAAATAAATATATAATTATGGGTAATAAATACCAATACTTCCTTCCATTCCAAAAGCTTCTTCAATTCCAATCTCCTTTTCTCCAAATGAGCTGAAACCTTCTTCAGTTCACTGTCAAGTTCAGGCAAAACATCCCCCTGTCTTTTGTTGAGTTCTTTTATGTACTCTTCTAACAAAGATAAGTTCAACTCAAGTGATCTAACTTTCTGTAAAACAACCTTTAAAGCAGCATCAGCATGCAACCTATTAATAGTATGCTTCACAGCCTTCGGCATGGGTTCACGAACACTACTTATGGGCACTGGTTTTTTCGTAATATCCGAAGTTAACTTTTGCCCTTCATCAACATTTGCCACCCCTTTACTCTCAACCAAATTATGGACACTATCGTTTATTTCAGTATTGTTCAAATCCGGTTCAGGTAATACCAAAGGCATTGCAGATGAATTAGAATTTTTTGGCAATTCGTTATTAGAAGACTCCTCCGAAGTAACGAAAAGATCTTCAAGCATTTGTTCAACAGCATCAACTCCATAAACCTCGACAACACTTAGCGTACAATAAAACTCCGATCCATAATGGCTAAGTAAGTTCACTTTCAAATAGCGGACCCATTTTGGTTCAGGCAGCTTGAAACATTGTACATGCTTGACATTTGCAGCCACAAACGAACCCAACATGTTCCATGTGTCGGTCGGATAAACTAAACTCCCAGATAACTCAAAATCTTTTAAACTAGAAGAGTAATGCTCAAAGTTCGCTATTTTGACAGCATCAACCAAAGTCTCATCAGCAAGCTCGATGATAAAAAATTTCCCTACAACAGAACAAGGGTTTCTAAGATACTTATCATGATCCTTGCCCAATATATTGCTTGCACCTTTTGCTTCTTTATTATGAGCAACCACTTTCGCACCCTTTGAAGCTGAGGCATAGTTGAAGGGGGTCCCATCAGGCTCGAGCCTGTGGGTGATGTTTGCAAGCTGGGGAGAAAGTGTTATGCCTTTTTCTTGCCTAGAAATATATTTGAATTCATCGAGATTTGGGTAAGTTAACTGAATTCGCTCATTCTTTTGCTGTTCTGGTTCACTTACTATACCATTTTCTTGTGCTTGTATTTGACACATAAATGAATCATAAACTAATACAACTGATATTAGTTCCTGTAATCCACTTGTTCCTTGTATTGGGCCGTCCAGCTTTGGATGGCTATCTTGAGGGGTGGAACCGTCAATTACAACAGTCACATTTGGCTCTATCAAAGCTCCATTTGTGTGATTTTCACATCGGTTTTCTACCAGGAGAACAGTATCATTACATAACTTTTCATCGTAAAGCGTAGAGTTATTTAAGCTCCCATTGTAGGCATGCAAATCCCCTGATAAGTATCCGTTTCAGCCAATCAAAAACATGATTAAGAAACCATAATGTAGCTATTTATTTAACTAAGAATTGCATATAATTTTGCAAGTTCTTAACTGCAGTTGATTTTGCTTCTATTAATGCAACTTGCCTTCTAGAGGGTGCAATCTATCTTAAATTTAACAATCTTATACCAACATTTATCAAGTACTGATTCGAAAACCCTTTTCAAAACGATTAATACTTTACTTAAACTAGAAACATGAAATTGCCCCAACCCACAAGAAGTTAGCAACATTAAAGAAACTTCGTGTCTACAAATAGATAAGAATCAAATAATGACATTTAAAATACTAAAATAATAAGAACGAAGCAGCCAAGTAGAAACACAACCATTAACGTAACGTTACCCATAACAATTAAAACACAAAAGATTCAAGGAAAAGAAAGAAAGAATAAAACAGAGATTATACCTTCAATTGCACGAGTAAGGGCAAAGTTAGCATGCAACAAGATTAAAACACACCAAAACGAGAAGAACAAAGGAAAAGACTTGTGAACATTGACGCCATTTCTGCTGCATAATTTGCACTCGACATTATTGCGAAGCTTCTTCATACTCTCATTGTTATTCTCTTTTGGAATGAATTTCTTAATTAATCGAATAATTAAAAACGATCCCAAATGGCATGTCCCCTCTGTTATGTCTGATTCGTGGCCAAATAATCTAAATAGCATTCCTCAGCTAAAGGAAATTTTTCTCCTTTAATTTGACGCTTTGTACCCCCACGTGCCTCACGTGATATTCTCTTCTAATTTTTTTTTCTTTCTTTTCTATCTTACTTAAACATGAATAAGTGTGAGTAATTTAGATATTTTTTTTATATATTTTATCTTTTTTCACTAATTGAAGTCTCAAAACTTATTAAATATGAAATATCTTTATATTTAATTTGATTGTTAACGAATCAAACACAAACAATTCCTTTTAGCAAACACATTGCATATTTTAGACATCAATTTCCCATCAAAAATATTGCCACATTGCATTTTGGAGCAACACAAATTTGGGTTTATAAACATGTTTACAAAAAATCGAAATTTTGATACAATTACAATCATATAGCAGCTTCTGATTGGATAATCTCGTGCAAAAAACGGCTCCTATTTTTCCGACTTGACTTAATCTTAGTATAACCAAAGAATAAAATCCCACTAAATAATCTACCCTATGAGTATGAAAAAAAATCACCTCAAAAAAGCATTTTAAGAGCACAAAAATGGTGATCATGAGGTCAACAAGGTGTATTTTTCTTCATTACTCTCTGTAGCTTCTTGATCCAAAGACGGTAGGGTCCCGGGATTTCTTTCTTCCAAAACTCGACTTATGGGAATTTCTGGGGGATAATTATCGAGGATATAGTCGATTTCCTCTCCACTAATCTCCTTCTGATTAAGAAGAACCTGCAATACAACAAAAGTTACAATCTTTAGGAACTAATCTGATAATCATATATCAAGAAAGAAATTTTCGATTGGATTACTTTGTGCTGTTAATGTAATCGATAGAAACTTTCGTGACCTCTTATAAACAATTGTAACGAATATGAGATGGGGTTGCTCTGGTTTGAAGGAAGGATTTGGAGCTAAGGGTTTCAAATAATCAATATCGAGTCTACTAAATGACTATAAATTAGCTCAAAAAAGTTGCTAAAGAATTTGAAATTCGTATGGATTTGGATTTGAGAAAAAAAAATATAAAAGAAGGATTTTAAATGACTCTAAACCGAGAATTTTACTGTTTGAAAAGATGGCTCAAATTCCAATGGATTTGAAGTTTATTGCAACTTGAAATCATCCAAGCAAGCAGAATAATAAGTTTCTTGATCAATTTGATAAATACGGCTTTCAGATTCTTCAATCCAAATACGACCTTAAGATGGCGTTGTGTTCGAACAAAAGGATAGTTAAAGAATTTCAAATCCATCAATTTTGTTTGGATAATCTCTAGTTCCAATCTACTTGAAATCATGTAGCACCTATTTTAAGCTATTTCTTTCAATCACTTTAGTGCCTCTAAATTTAATTAATATTGGAATCATTCGAAATCTTTCTCCACAAAATCCTTCCATCCAAACGCAACCTAAGACAAAACTCGGTGCATACCTTAACAGTCTTGACCAAAGCAGCATTATGCTGCCTAAGAAGCTCAACCGTCTTCCCATACATCTCACGCATCAATTCTTCAGTCCTTTTCGCAATATCATCATCCATTTTGAAATTCACAGGCGGCTCGATCAAATCATAGTCATCATAAAGCGAACCCTCGAAGTCGATCCTTGGGCCCACAAATTTAACTCGTTTTCTCCATGGTGGAGGCTCACCGTGCACCACCATAGGGTTCTCCATATTCCATCTGCAAAAAAAATAAAAAATGAAAATCACGAGATTAGCAAAACTGCAAGAATAAATCCAATAACAAATCAAAAGCAACAAAGTAAAAAACGTACACTGTGATGATCTTACGAGCGAGCCAAGATGCATCAGCAAGATAGCTGACCGAGGCTTTTGAGGTATCACGCCCGAAAATGACCTCTTCGGCAGCTCTACCCCCGAGAAGTACCTTTGTAAGAATAAGAACATTTTATGAGTGTGTGTGTGATGTGGAACAAGAGGAGAATATAGCTTTAGATACGGTTAAATTACGATTTTCAGACCTGGAGACGGTGTAATAACTGAGGTTTGCGCTCAAATATGTATGATTCGTCGTCCATACGGTGAAATACAACTTGAGATAGCGTCTGTACGAGACATTTTAGAACATCAATGAAAGGAAATGATAAGGGTAATCATTATAAGAAATAATTGCATGCAAAACCCTCTCACTTATTGGGTAATTACACGAGTTTATTGAGCTTTTGCAAATTACAAAAACACCCCGTGTCATATAGTTTTACTAAGTGGATGAAACTGTAATGAGTTTTTATGTACATGGGAAGTTATTGTAATTTCTTAAACACTAGTGTTATTTTTCGTAATAAGGTTCTCATGCACAGGGTGTCAATGTAATACCCTTATTATAAAATAGAAATTCATTTCTTGTAAGTTGTAAGATAGGGCTTGATTGGAAGGAACTTGGCATTAAAGATTTCATATCCAGCTATAACAAATCTATTGAGTTTGTTTTGGTAAATATAAGTGAAACTTAAAAGAATCGAGAAAAATGAAGGGTAAAAAGAGTAAACTTAATATGACAACAAAAATAAAAGAAGTTATTAGGCAGAAAAAAAAGAATACAAACCTGTCCACGAGGATGAATAGATACACGGTCACACCGTTCAACTTTTGCATTCTCGAGACGCCTTAGCAGATGAGAAGTCAAAGCGGTCCCCAATTCAGTAGTAGCTCGGCGGCATTGACCTTGATGACCTAGGTCTATGCCTATACGCTTGGGCCCCACTGTGAGACGGTCAACCGCGTCGTCCATATCAGACTGAACAATAGCAGCATGGCCTTTCCTCACTGCCACAAGAGCCGCCTCTTGTAGAAGTTGTGCCAGCTTTGCACCCGACCATCCTGATTACCATGATTTATGATGTTGAAAACCATAATACGAGCATTCATTAGTAACTTCACATTTTTGAAAATTGATGAAAAATTATTATACGAAGAACCAAAATTCGAATCTGGTTTTATCCACCCCGCATGACTATGTGCCCGGGTTAGGTGGGGGGCTTTGGATAGGGGATAATTACATGCATAACCGCATTACTTATGGAGTAATTACCACGAGCCCCCTGAGATTTTGAAAATTATCAAAATTTTCTTTGAGACTACTGACAAGTTATGGTATTTTTAAGATGTCAGGGATTTTTCGTAGTTAGGGTTCACTTGGGGGGTATCTCTGTAATTTACCCTATAAAGTGAAATGATTATCATCATATACCATACAATGGTTCAAAACATCTCCATTAGGCACATATCTAATTGGGCATTGACTAGAGTCTTGAATATATACCTGGCAAGTTGTTTGCATAACTAGTCAAGTCAACGGTATCTGATAATTTCACCTTCCGTGCATGAACTTTTAGAATGTCCAATCTACCTTTTGCATTTGGGGGTCGAATTCTTATCTGTATAATAACCAAGATTATCAAAATTTCCATGAACACTTAAAATTTTGATGCATAAATTAGGCAAAGTGATTAAACTTTGTTAGAGAATATTCAGTTCAAAGGAACACACCTTACGATCAAATCGACCAGGACGAAGAAGGGCAGGATCGAGCAAATCCATTCTATTAGTGGCACCCAAGAATATAACGCCTTTGCCTGTATCGAACCCATCTAGTTCAATCAGAAGCTGGTTCAGTGTTGTCTCCCGTTCTTGAGTTGCTGCATTGTATAGTTGATCTTTTGATTCTTTGAAGATCCCTTGTCGACTATATATCAATAAATTAAAAGCCAACAATCAACAATTGTAGCTATCATTTGTAAATAGATCATTAGAACAGCAGATACTTGAACTAGATGCAAACTGTATGATTACAGACATAATTCAGACTGTCAAATGTGATAACTAGAATAAGGTTTTAAGCCATCTGGATAAACATGGGCAGGAAAACAACATTAAATGCATTCTTATTGTACTTTGCCTTGCATATGTTTATTTGGTTATATGAAAATTGGAACTTTGTCCAGCTAAAAAATCTCGATAGTAACTATAGAAACGGAGATATTTGTATCAAGTTGCGTATATTTATATCTTGTTCAGACTCATTGTTAGGTAAAAGAAACTAGCTAAGACAACCATACCTTGTCGCCAGTGCATCTATTTCATCAATAAAAATGACTGATGGTTTATTAACCTGTAAAGATAACAATTCATTATATATCATCATCTTTATAAGGCACATAGATGAAAAGTGTTATTGTAATTCCACAAATGTAAACAGATAGATGGCCATGCTCATACTTCCTTAGTCACAACATTTCTTCTGTTGTGTTCAAATGAAGTCCTTAAAGTCATTCAATATAGTAAGGTAAATTCGGGACATCTGTTGGGAATATGAATAAGAAATGAATACCAAATTCTCTAGACAAGACCACTACCTTTAAAAACAATAGAGGTTTTCATGGAGATGCAATGGTAAAAGTCCTAATAGTTAGATCACAATGCAGGGAATAACTTGAGATTGCCTAATGTTCATAAAATAATGTCTTATTGGGCAATATTAGTCATGAAATCCATGTTTTGTGGCATTATACACCTAAACCTGTTACCTTAGAATAGAATATCCAAGTCAGAGATCAAATTGGATAAACTAATCTTCGAATTTGGCCAGATAGATAAGATTGGTCTCTCTAAAGAGAAAAAAGAGTTAATAATAATATGGTTATGTAACTATATATTGAGACCAAGGACAAATGAAGTGTATTCCATTATAAACTTCAACCATGCCAAAATAATTCTAGCAATAAGTTTCATGACATCACTGACAAAACTTATGTTCATTAACAAGAGATTTCTAAATCCATATGTTTACAGTTCATATATATTACTATCTACAAATGTTCTTTTCATCAAAGATTATGCCACAAACTAACAGAATCTGCATGAAGTCTTACAAACAACCAGGAAATAAAGTCACGACCCTTACCTTAGCTCTCTTAAATAAATCCCGAATACGAGCAGAACCAACACCAACCAGCACTTCAACGAATTCTGATCCAGCCATTTGATAAAAAGGAACACCGGCTTCACCAGCTATAGCCTTGGCCACAAGGGTCTAAAAATGTACCATTTGATTATGTTAATCATTTAGAATTTTCCTATTGCGTGTTACTATAGAAAAAAAGACAACCAACCTTCCCACATCCAGGAGGGCCCTCAAGAAGAACTCCGTGAGGAGGCTTTATCCCCATTTTATCGAATAGTTCAGGATTCTTCAGGTACTTTACCAGCTGATTACAGAAAAAAGAAAGGTAAGTGTTTCAAGTTTTGTGATGTCATTATAAATCAACACATAAAATAAAGAGTGTACTTCTCTTTTTGTCTCTGAAAAGCTTTCACTTTAAAAGAAAAAAAGATGTGGGCCCTACTTGTTTCATCTTCATGAAAAGTTGCGCAAATGCATTAAGCATAAGAAAAATGGTACCTCTTGGAGCTCTTCGACTGCTCCCTCAATCCCGGCTACATCGTTAAACATGACTCCAGTAGAACCCTGAAGATATGTTATTAATTTATATGTTAAAAGGCCATTACAGGCTTAAGCAGGAAATTTTGAAAATCAAATACAAAAAACTAAAAAATTGAGAGGTCGAACTAACATCAACACGTGCTTGTGGTTTCGACTGAGAAAATTCAATGCCTTGCCATATATCCTGCAATAAGTAGATTTCGTAAGGTACCGGTCATGAACAGGTCATCGTGGGACGGCCAAAAGGATATATATGTAGGAATGATGATTACCCATTTTCTGAAATTCTTAGGTCTTCTAGAAAGCGTAAAACGAACAAGAAGCACCATTGTTAAAAACACCAGCATGATTGGTTTTAGCATTTCGATACTGGACGAAACCCCGCCAAACGTGTAAACTTCATACAATTTTGACGAAATTGCCCCTTCGCCAAGAAATTCCACGAGATTATCCCAAATTCTTTCCAAAATTCCAAAGACGAGACCCAAAAATAGCTTGAGGAATGGTTTGGCCACGGGCCATATCACATATGCAGCCACCGCAAAGATAAAGCTTGTAGCAGCAAATACTGCTGAAGCCAAAAATCCTCCAACAACCACTGCAGCTGCAGCCATTGCAGCAGTTACGACTCCAAGTTCAACCATCACTCTGCTTGATATTTTTGATGCTACTGGATGAGGATATTCGGGTAATTTCCCTACCCATGACTGCAGAAAAAGATAGAGCCGTAATCAAATAGACAAAAAAGGATGAATGGTAAATTTTCAACATACTCTTAAAACTATCACCAAGAGTAAAATGCTCAAGGTTTTTTCTGATATATACAAAATATTCACAAATTATTGTATAACTTTCAGTTGGCAAGAGAATGCTTCAAAATTTTCAGGAAAATTTGATCTAGCCAGCTGGTTTAAGTAATTAAGCAAGCAGTTTTCTGATAAGATGATCAATGCACAAGGCTTATTAACAACTTCAACTGAAAAAACTGAAAAATTCTATCGCTTGGTTGACTATTTAGGACGACTATAATTCCGATTAAAGCCATATCTAGCTTCTTGTACATGTAATTCTATTTTCAGGTTTCTTTATCTAGTTAGACTACAACATATTAATCTCATTAATCAATATGAACCCTTTATATCACTTAGGCAGTACAACCAAGGTATGAACTGACCTTTACTACAAGCACAGAGCAAAGTAAACCTCATAATATAACTGTGAAAGAACAGTAATTTAGGAAGTAACAACTAAAAGCATGACTAACCTAAATAATTTCACCACGCATGTGAACATATGTTGCTAAAAGTTAGCTATATACTCAAATTCTGTTACAAAGGCAGTTTTAATTAATTTTGGGGACAGGGCAATAAGGGCATGGTTCCTTCTTACCTGAAGTCCTAATGAAGAAAATTCAAACAAAAAATTGAGCTAAAGGCTATAACACTCACATTCGTTATATATTGTTCCCTTGATCAAGTTTTTAGTATTCTTTACCGAATCGTATTACGTTTATTCTCACAATCTTTCTTCCGCCTCACCATGCTTACACTCATCCTTTTTTGTTTTCATACTGAATCCCATATGAGAATGCAAAACATGAAAAATATAACAAATACCATAGTTTGCGTCTCTATTTCATTCCGTGGTCCCTTGTAAACCTCCAAAAGATTTTGTATCTGCTCTTCGTCCACTCTCATTGCCCTATTACCAAAATTCATGAAACATTAAGCAGAATAAACAACAAAAATGATCAATTATAAAGTATTTGTTTACAGCACACCATTTCGTTCTGTGCAAGCTCTTGTCACCCGGTATCTCTTTCAAATCCACAACAAAATCCCTATACCCATAATTACCATAAGAAACTCCAGTATCCTCTTTGAAACTTAACAGCTTAATCTTATCAGCCATCATATACTTCTGAAAATCTTCATAGCTCATTCTTGGCAACTCCTTCACATTCTTATCAAACTCTTCCTCTTCGGATAAATTAGCCCCGAAAACTTGCTCAGGGACATAAAGCTTCCCTTTGTACTCCCTCAGTAAATCATTCAAATAAACGTCCCCGTCAGGCTTCACATAATTACTCTCATTTGCACTATCACTTTTACTCACCAAAGCCTTCAAATTCAATCTCTTTAGTATTTCCAAACCTCTATCCCTTAAACCTTTTTCTCTCAAATTCTCCTTCTCTTTCAATGTGTACAACTTATTCCCAACCAAATATTTGGGTTCGATTTGGCTAGGGTTCTCCCTCAAAACCCTCGTCACAAAATCCTCATTTTCTGAGCCAGGCTTTACAGAAGGCTTTGAATTTGAACTAGCTTTCGGCAAAACCACACGTGGGTAGCTATCAAATTGTGATCTTTTGGAGGGTTTGAGGGGAAACGAGAAACTTTTGCAAGTCCTTTGGTTCGGGAATATCGTAGGAAAATTAATCAAGGGTTTAGCAGGCCCCAAAGGTGTCGAAAACATGTTTCACAGCTAAAACTTGAGCTGTAATCAGTCGAGACTCTTGAGCACTCGAAATTGGAAAACAAAACAATGGATTTTTATCAACATTTCCTGAATAAAATTAAAGTATAAATCATTGTTCGATCGGAAAATTAAAATATGGAGTTACAGGATACAGAGACTGGAAGATGGGATAGAGTTGGGGGGAAGATGGAGTACAAATCGTCGTCTTCTGAGTAACGATTTATTTATAAATAAAGCACGTTTTAACAGCTAAGCGAGATTTACCCCTCGTGGGACCCACAATTATGACATAGGTCACGAGTAAACATGAGAGGCAGGCCCAACCCAGGCTCGAATTAGCCCAATCCAGTCTAACCCATTTAACATTGAAAATCGGCCCAATCTAATTTCTATCTGGCTCTAGCTGGGCCACCTTATTACAAGATTGATTTGGACCTGCCCCTGTTTGCATTCGAAGCCCAATATTAATATGGACCTGCCTTAGTTTGTATTTGAAGCCCAATAACGATTTGGACCTATTATTGTTCGTACTAGAAGCCCAATGTTTGTTTTCTTCCTATTTTATTTATTTACTTAGTAAAAGTATTCTCCAAATACTACTAAATTAATACCGGTAAATAGGCCTAGAAAATGAATCCCAATATTCGTTATTTGACTTGAGACGAATCTCCAAAAGTTCGTTTAAATTTAATTCATGTGATATAACAAACAAATTTAAATGCATTTTTGTATTTAATTAAAGTTATTACAAAACATACAAATATCACGTTTTTTGAATTCAACTTATATTTAATTTAATTAAACTCATTTTAGCTAATTTATATTATTCAAATTCAAATATAATTTTAAAATAAGATCGACAAATTTGAAAGAAGTTTCGTGTCACTGCATCCACACATACACTCTTATGTCGATAATGAATTAAATATAAAGTAATGTAATTATTGTCTATAATTTATTTTGCTGAAGAGTCAAGTCAACGAAACTGTATTATTAGTTGAGGGACAAAGAGACACGTCCCTAATTAAAAATAAATAAAAAAATTATATTCTAATGGATGTGCTAATCCCATTGGCAGCAACACTTATATTATTTGTACAAAATTATTAAAATACAAACTTCAATTATTTAAGTACAACTAATTTATGCATAAGTATTCTATTAAGTTTTAAAAACTCTATTATTACAAGAATTTCAAATTTCAATATTTATTATATTAATAATAAAGTAGGATATAGTTTTCTTTCTCTTAGAGCTAAATAATTTTTGTCTATTATTTTTATTTTATTTTATTGTTATTTATTGGCACAATGTCAACTTTGATAATGTCATAAATTAATGATACGCATTTAGATTGCCATTTTGCCACCTCAATTAATTGAGATGAAAGCAACATTTCAGTTTTCACACATTCGGTTAAATAAAATAAGATTAATAGTGGGATTCCATAAATGTTAACCACATGAACATTAAATATTATTGACTGACCATGTCAACTATCACTAGATATGCTGACATAAACAAATCCAAAATTCTAGATGTGCAAAAAAGAATTTAAATAATTTAATTTCTAAATGTAGTTGCATTTCCAATTTAAAGGAATAAAATAAAAATTAACATAATTTTTCTAAATATAGTTAGGAAAAATTTGTGCATGAAAAAGTAGGGATAAAGTGGGTGGTTATTGCTGATTATAGGGATTTTGAGAGAATTTATATTATTTATTTATATAAATCATGTGTTTCATTTGTATATTCACATGGAATGAATATTGCCATCAGAAATGACCTGGGTAAAGTCAATTTTGTGGATTTTTACACTTTTTCAAAAAAAAAAAAAAAAAAAATTTTGTACAATTTTTTTTTATCTCAACTTCACGAGTTTTACATTTTCTTATATATTTGCATATTTTGATGAGGTATCATTCATTCCACATTTTGTTTAAGCAAATGAATACAAAAAAGTTTGTATAAATTTTCAATGGAATATTTTTTGTCGAAATATTTAATATATAAGAGTGTAAAAGTAAAACCCTTAAAATTGACAAACAAATATATGATGAAATTATTTTTATTTGAAAAGGTGTAAAAATCCTACTAAAAGATTGGATGGGTTGAGATTTTCACCCCCAAAATGAATAATAAAATTGACAATTTCAATTTTCAAACTCATACTACCTATATTCCAAAAAAAATAGAAAATAACTATGAAGTAGGATATACTAAAGTACAAAGTCAAAAAATTAATAAAATAAATGTAGAGTATGATGAGATACCAATTAGAATTCTCTATATAAATATAGGACCTTAGTTTCTTGTATTTGCATATGCTAATAACACCTTCACCAGCACATAAACAAAGTAAACAGGTTAGTTTTCATGTCTTTTTCCCTTTAATTACACACACTCACTGTGTGTTTTCTATGTGAATATGTTATATTATATCTTTTTATATCTCATTCGATCGATTAATCGAATTCTGTAAATGGGATCAGATTATCAAATATCAACCATATATCAGATTATTTCATATATTTTATCTAAGTCTAATTACCATAATTGATCATTTCATTGAAAAAAAGTTGATTTTTTTTCTAAGTTTTCGTTTTTAAACCTGCAGTTTGATTTTTAATCGAGTCGAAAATGAGATCATTAGCCAGCTTTTTTTGCTTATCAAAAGCTAAACACCCACCAGGCTTTGAGGAACATGCTGTTCTTGCTTCAGAAACAGCTTGTGAGTAATAAAAAAAAAACCAATATTATTTCTCAATCAAATTCAGTTTATTTACAATCTAAATAAATTTTAATTATGAATTTCGATTTTTGGGTTGCAGTTAATGTGAACGAAATCGAGGCTCTATATATACTTTATGAGCAACTAAGCAGTTCCATTAATGATGATGGACTAATTCACAAGGTACCATAATATTGCATTTTATATCAATTAAAAACTATTAATCACACTATAGTTATTAATTATTATTATTAACCATATGATATTGAAATTTGAATTTAGGAAGAATTTTTGCTTGCACTTTTCGATTGCAGCAGCAAGAAGAATATCCTTGCAGAAAGGGTTCGTTTTTTGTCACATTTTATCTCTAATTTATTTCCTAATTATTTTGAATTAAACTAATTTTCACATTGTACCTTATTGCAGTTATTTGAGTTGTTTGATATTAAGCACAATGGGGTGATTGAATTTGGCGAGTTTGTTCGATCTTTAAGCATTTTCCACCCCGATGCACCAGAGGCAGATAAAATAGCCTGTAAGTGATAATAATTACTAAATTATCAAATAAAATTTTGTAATAATGCAGAAATAATAATAAAAAGAGAAAACATTTTATTTGCAGTTGTGTTTAGATTATACGACCTCAGGCAAACGGGTTTTATCGAACGAGAAGAGGTGAGTATTTTTTTGCAAAAATCGTAACATATTCAATTTTAACTTAAAACGAATTTCAATATAACGAGTTAATAAATCTTAATTCAGTTAAAAGAAATGGTATTGGCTACTCTTGGTGAATCAGAATTGTCGATTTCAGATGAATTAGTCGAAGCAATAGTCGATAAGGTAGTAAAAATCGATCAAAATATTTCGTTTAAACTACTTTTTGGCATATAAATCGATCAATGTTTTAAATTTTGTGTCGATTTTTATACAGACACTTCAAGAGGCAGATTTAAAAGGTGATGGAAAAATAGATCTTGAAGAATGGGAAGAATTAGTTGCTAAATACCCTTCTCTTATAAAGAACATGACTCTTCCCTATCTAAGGTTAGTTTCTCTTACAAAGATATATAGCTTTTAGGACATTAGTAAAAATTAGGGGTGGCAATTGGGTTAAATGGGTTGGGTTTGGGTAAGGTACATTTGGTTTGGGCTTAAAGTGGGGTGGGTTCAATTGGGTCAAATATCAAAAAATTAGGGGTGGCAAAATGGATTCATAACCACGGTTCCAACCCAATTTGGTTTGAATTGGTTGCTAAGAAAATTTTATTTGGTTCCAACTTGGGCCCAAATCGTTTGTCAATAATCTAAATTATAATGAACAAAATGTAAAGTATTGAGTCAGGTTGGGCTTGGTTCACTTTTGGTTTCATTTGGGGTTGAATTTGGTTACACATTAAAACCATTTAAGAACCAAACTCATTTAACAATCAAACCATTGAAACCGACCCAAAACCAACCCAATCCGCCCAATTGCCACCCCTACAAAAAATATACATTATAATTTGATCCAATAAGGACCCAAAGTGAACCCAATAAGTACTCATTATGAATCAAAGTGGTGTAAATATAGATTATTGACTCAAAGTGGAGAATAAGTTAGACCCAATTTAAATTCAAATTGGATACAATATAAGACCCAATTGAATCCAAATATTATTAAAAGTCAATTCACTTGAAGCTAAAATGCTAAAATATTAGGACCCAACTTGAAAACTTAGTTTGGGTTGGGTCCAAATATAAGTATGAATCAAAATTGCCACCGTTAGTAAAAATATTATATATTCAAAGTTTTTTTCTCTGTTTTTCTATTTCAGGGAGATTACTATAGCATTTCCAGGCTTTGTTATGGAGACAGCAGTTACAGATTCAGAGCTCGTCTATTGAAATGAAACGACAAAACAAATTTGACGAGGATATATGTAATAGTTAGTATTATACAGAAAACAGAGACAGTAAAGAACAATGTTTTAATGCTGTATAATTGTTAAAAATCAATTGTATAATTCTGTGGTTACCGTTATGTCACTGTAAAGACCATACAATTATTGGTTGTGATATTCCATGTATATTGCCTTTTGGTAATGGTACCTGTAATTTTTTTTTTTTGAAATGATATTTTTTACATAATTTCAAAAAAAAAAAAAAAAAACTATTGGTTGTGATTTTTTAATGCTGCCAACATATTGTAAAACATTATTTCTCTTTTTCAATTAATTTTGGTTATAGGGGTGGCAATTTGGGTTTAAACATATATTTGGACCAAAATCTAAATAAGTTTTTAATGAGTTGGGTTCTAATATTTTAAAATTATAGTTCAAATTGTGTTAGATTTTAATAATATTTGGGTCCAGTTGAGTTTTAAATTGGGCCCAATTTGGATTCTAATATTTTAAAATTATAGTTCCATCTCATACCGTTGAACTTAGAAGTTAGAACCTTAATTTTCTATACTTATTTAAAATATCTTATATTTTAAATTGGGGTCTTTGTTGGGTTCATGATTAGATCCTTATTGAGTTCATCATTGGGTCCTTATTGAGTTCATGATTGAGTCCTACAATAATGCATGTTTTTTGTTATCGAACCCAATTGAATCCAACCCACTTTGAACCCAATCCAAACCCGACCCGATCAACCCAATTGTCACCTCCTATGCGTATTAAATACAGTGGTTAGTTGCAAAAAGATGAATATGAGAGGGGTTTGAAGAGCATTTTGTAATTCAATGGGGACTGTGTTGATAAAAGTTCAAGAAAGAGTACAGCTAAAGTTGAGTAGTCTTATCGTGCATTGTGTTCACTGATAAACATGATTTCTTTTGTCCTTTTTCACATTGTAATATTATATTTAATGTTAACTCGAGTTTATTAGATTTAATTATATATTCGTAATTAATTTTGATCATTTTTACTTGATAATATTATATTGATTTTAAATCGAATTCAATAGTTGATATAGATCTAAAGTCTAAACTTAAGAACGTCTTAATTAACATGATGCGGGATCAAATAGTAAGGTCACGTGAAAGTCACGTGGGGTTGGGATCCGACCCGGCTCACGACAGACCAGATTGGGTGTTTTTAGATAGTGGGGCTGCGCTCAGTAACTTCGAGCTGCCTACGTACCTATTTAGATAGGATCAAGCCTCTTCGTAGTTCTCGATGTTATACTCCTCAATCTCGTGGATTTGGAGAGTATTTAATAGTTCTAGTTTTTGGAGTGTAAACCCGATGATAATTAGTTTAGCTAATCAAGATGATATTTATAGAAATTTTAGCTGGGTCATGGGCTCACTTTATTGGGCCCTCGGTTGGAGGCCCACGATGGAAACATATTAATACTTCTTTTATATCAATTACCATAATTAAATTACGATAACGCCCCTAATCATAATTGGGGACCATCATAACACCTAATTGAATTGTCCTTATTTGATATATATATATATATATATATATATGGCAGAGATTCCTACTTCATAAATCTAGCCGTTATTCATGAAATCAAAAAAGAAAGAAAAAGAATGAGTTGAAGTGAAGTGAAATCACTCTAAATTGACAGTGTGATTATCCTTATAAGCATTTTCTTAATCCATAAGAAAAACAACAGTGCCACTGAAAAGTGAAGCTACAAATACAATCTTTACATGTTCAATAATCCTCCTTTTCCCCTTCTCCAATAATTTATTCAAGCTCAATCCGTACGAATATGGAAGGCAAGTGGTCCGATCACTTCCCCGTCGTCGATCAACCGCGGCGGCCGATAATTTATTCAAGCTCAATCCCTACCAAAATGGAAGGCAAGTGGTCCGATCACTTCCCCGTCGTCGATCAACCGCCGCCGCCGCCGCCGCGGTATCAACGGCGTTTGCTCTGTCCGTTGTGCAACAGTTCAATTTGCCGGCTTTTAACTGCAACCACCACGAACAACAACGGTCGCAAGTTCTACACATGCCCTGCCAAAGATGTTAGTCTCTGTTTTCTCTTTATCCTCTGTTTTCATTCTACTTTTCTGCATATCTCAAAGTTTTGTCCTGATTTTTTTTTTGTGGGTTTTGTTCTCTGAATCTTATTTCGATTGATTTAGCACAAATTCTTCAAGTGGGAAGAGGATGTGAAGGATGATCAGCTGATCGATGTGCCGGAATGTGGGGGTTGTTCGGCAGGTACTTGCCGCGTGCGCAAAGAGATGACCGGACCTAATGCCGGCAGGATCTTGTTCATGTGTAGAGTTAAAGAGGTAAATAGTTTCTCATTGCATCATTTTTTCAATCACTTTATTCAATCTTCTGGTTTTATTCAGTGATCCCTTTTTGAAGCCCTGTTTGTGGAGGGTCTTAATTTTATCAATTGAAAGCTCTGATCAATCTCTGATTTCATGATCATATATCAAGCACAATAGTTACATCATTGAAACTTTATGTTAATAATAGGAAACAAGTTCAAGTTTAAGTAGTTCTAGAGGCCCCAATAGATTCACAGTCCACTGAAAGTTCAAACCCATGTTTCAAAGTATCATTCTATATTCCGTTGAATCGATCTTTTTCTAATTACACGCGTGGGCTTTCTTTGTAAAGATGGAAGTTTTTTGCTTGCCAAATTAGATTTGGATTGGCTCAATCTAGATTATTGTTCTTTCTATAGGGAAAAAAGTTATCTTTCTGCATATCAAAGAACCAATATCACATCTAAAACGTTCCGCCTTTAATTTCATACAGGGAGAAGGGTCTTGTGGCTATAGAGTTTGGAAAGATGAGTTAGAAATGTCAGCAGAAACAGTCGAAAAAAATGAAAGCATTTCATTTCTACCAATTTTAATCGACTACGAAAACACCAACCTTACGAATACGAAATTGGTCGATAAAACCAATGAAAATGACAACGAGCCAAATGAGTCACCTGTGATTGAGACTTCAGCAAAAAGTCAAGAACACAAATATGGTGAATCTTCAAACGGACCGTCTAAAAGATCAAGATATGAAGATCTAGAAGGTAATAAATTTGTATCCTTAGCTCTTTGGTTAGTTTTTTTTTTCTTTTCGAAAAACGATTTACAAAGACATTCTAGTGTATATTGTGACATCTTGAGGAAAATAATAATGCTCGAAACATTCATATCTGCTAAAAGAAAAACTTCAAGCCTCTATATCTAGTCTTCACATTCTATCATTACAATTGGAGGGTTTTTTCTTAAATTCAACTTCCTTGCAGCCCCGTGTTCTTTAAGATATTTGTCCCTTATCATATACGTCGAATTTTATGTCTTTATGCACACTCCCTTTGTTGTTTCGTTTTTCGATCTTTTTTGCTTTCTCTGTTTTTCCAGGCATTTCCTCTCCGCCAGACTCCTCTTTTTCGTTGCAAGATAAAATCCCGGGAAATTCTGGTGTTTCTATAACCAGGACTCTTCTTGGAGTCGAGAGTTGCAAAAAGTCACTGTTTAATCCGGTTTGCAATGGTGACCTCTCGGGCTTCAAACATCTCCGTGTCTCTCCTGATGTACAATCACAAAACGACCCTTCTCGCGAAACCCGATTTCCCAATTTTACGACAAAATCAATCTCGAAGGCGTTTGCTGAGCTGGCGGATCACCTCAAAAACGAGCTCTTTGCCCTTTTGGAGACAATGGATTTTTCAGACCATGAAGCCATGTATCAAGCTGCAGACGATACATTTGCTGCTTTAGATCGTCTCTTAATTGATCATCGTGATTTGAAGGATCGGGCCCACAATCTTGTCCACTGCGCAAAATCGTTGGCTGAGATCGAAGAATCTATTATGCCAAGAAATGATTTTTCTTATCGAAAATTGGCTGATTATTGTTCGAACGAAAGAACAAAGCTTGACAAAATCAACTCTACTCATGCTAAGATGGTGGATATGGTGACAATCAACAAAACCCGTGTGAAATTTATGCACGATGAAATTTCTTCGGCCAAGGATTGGCTGTTTCAAGTCGAATCTGAATTATCGTGCTCTGAGGTTGAACTGAGAAGCATGGAGTATGAAATGGATCGAATCTCGAAATTTAAGGATGTTTTGGAGAGAAAGTATGAGATTGTGTACAAGGAATTGGAGGAGACTCGAGAAATGTATCGACAGAGAGAAGCTGCTAAAGCTGCGTTTGATCGAGCAAAATCGTTGCTTCGAGGATAAACTTGGCCCAAGTCTCGTTTTTGTTTATGATGTTGTTATATGATTTTAGGGCGTTCGATTGTATCTAATGTATCGTCTTTGGTCTTTGTAAGAACTGCAAGTTAAATGCATGGTAATAATGGTCTAATTTACGCGTTGCATGTGACCTCGGACGAGAAATACACTGACGTGATTTGTTACTATTTATTAGATAAGTGAACTACGTCGAAATTCAATCAAATCAGATTCGAACTATGGGAAATTTAATGGATTTCCTACTACTCATCAAAATAACCTTTTTTTTTAATTCTGACCAAATTGTTCGTTATATGTCCACAGTTTAAATGCAAAAGAGTTATAACACACTAAATATAACAGATTTATTACATTATCCAACACATATTTGTGGGGTTTTGATTGACAAATGGGGTGATTAAAAACACACAAATTAACTCGAAATGTGTGATGTATAACATAATTTTGATCCAATTTCACATAAAATTTCACTTTTTAACAGCAGTATATTCAATCATTCACTCCCTCGTTTATTATATGCATTATATGAACAATAGATCTGATTGCTTTTTACCTCTAATGCCTGACACTAAAGCCACAAATAACTGTCCAAAACCAGACAAAAACTCAAACCCTAAACGACAAATATTACAGAAAAAAGAAACTCAAATTAAACAAAGTCCCATATCTTCTTCTTCTACCTCTCATCATCTTCCATTTCTCAGAACTCAAAAACAACCAAAAATGGCGAAATCCCATTCCCACAAGCCACGCACAAATCTAGCCTCATGCATACTCGCCGCCATTTTCCTCATCTTCCTAATCATCGTGGCCCTCATTGTCTACTTCACCGTTTTCAAACCTAAAGACCCCAAACTCTCGGTTAACGCCGTCCAGCTCCCCGCCTTCTCCGTCACCAACTCCACCGTTAACTTCACGTTCTCACAGTACGTCACCATCAACAACCCCAACCGCGTGGTCTTCACGCACTACGACAGCTCGTTGCAGCTCCTCTACGGCGGTAACCAGGTCGGGTTCATGTTCATACCCGCCGGAAAAATCGGCCCGGGCAAGACTCAGTACATGGCCGCTACATTCTCCGTCAAGTCTTTTCCGTTATCGGTTGCGGGCCAACCCGTGAGTGTCGGGCCCGATGTGGGCGATATACCAGGTGGGTTCCGGGCTGGACCCACTATGGAGATAGAGTCGAGGATTGAGATGGCGGGTCGGGTTCGGGTCGTGCATTTTTTCACGCATCATGTGGAGACGAAGGCGGATTGTAGGGTGGCTATTGCTGTTGGTGATGGATCTGTGTTAGGCTTCCACTGTTAGTTTATCTATTTATTTATTTTGTATTAATTAGTAGTGGGATTTATGGTGTTATTATTTATATTTCTGATTTGAAATCATTGTGTCATCTAGATAGTACATAAATGTAGAAAACTGGTTTAAATCGTAGTATTAATTTCTCCCAGATTTAGCATAGTTTCTTGTTAGATTACTCGTAAAATGATAGTTTATATGAAGGGTTTTGATGAAATAATAATTGAAGAAAACAGAAGAGAAGATATAACGGAAAAATATAATAAAACTGGGGTCCAAATTGGCTCATAAATCTGTATATAGTAATTATGAGAAAGAAATGATGCGCCCGCATGGGCAGCCTAGTTGGTCACAGAAGGGTGAAGTTTGGACAATGACCAAGGATCGAGTCTCGCTCACCAGCGGCAGTGTGGGAGCAACCTCTCAAGTGAGGGGCTCCTTGTGCGCGGGCATGGGGGGCCCTTGGAGTTGAGATTCAACCTTTTTTGGACAAAAAGAAAGAAATGATGTGGGGCTAACATTTAGACAGTGGCGGGGACTACACTTACCGCTCCCTTGGGATTGCTGCATTTACTATTTACAGTCTTTTATTGTATTTTATATTAAGCCGAATTTAATAGACTTAATTTAATTTTTATTATTAGCTGACTATTGGTTATTTTACAAAAATACAATTCAATAATGAAAATTAAGTAATTGGGGGTAACCTCAATAGATTTGGTCGCTACTAGTGGCCTCGATTTTTTTAAAATTCTGTTAGCTATGGACAACTTAGGATCGGAATCACATGTAGTAGTATAATACATTTCTTAAAATACAAATTTGTACTTAGAGAAAGTATGTTGTATTAAAACTTAAAAGTAGCCATCTAGGCATTTTATTAATTTGCATTTGCAACAAGCCTTGTAACACAAAGTATGCAAATTTCCACAGCCCAGACAGGAAAATACATTGAAACAAACATTTCCAAATCCCACAAAACTCCTAATATCAATTACCAAATTTAGCCTCAAATCACAACAATTTTGGTGCAAAAATACACCAAAAATTTGCATGAAGAAACACACTTCATCAATTAGCAGGGTCATAACCGTACGGGTTCTTGCTAGCCCAGTTCCATAGGTCTCGACACATCTCATCAACCCCGTATTTCGCCCTTCAAATACAATAAATCATCAAAATCGTTCGATAGGGGCATAATGGTAATTCCACAAATGTGAAGAAAATAGTTCGATAAACTTACTTCCAGTTTAGTTCTCGTTCAGCTTTATCGGTTTCAGCATATACAACCTCAGCATCACCAGGTCGTCGAGCAGCTGTTACCAACGGGATTTTCTACACCAATAGTATAAAGGGTTAATAATTAAATGAATTTTAACGAGCCCTTTATTTCAATAATCGAAAATATAAACGTTAATTTAAAATAAAATGAAATAAATAGTGATTTTATGAACTTACCTTCCCAGAAGCTTTCTCAAATGCTGCCACCATTTCTAACACAGATGTACCCTTCCCTGTCCCCAGATTGTATACCTCACAGCCTGCATATTTTTACAATTATCATCATTATAAATTATAAAGCTGAAAAATAAATAGATCGATATTCAATAATAATTTCGTAATATATAAAATTAATGCAACTAAATACACTACTCATACCGACAGAAGGGTCAGAGAGCTTGTTCAAAGCAGCAATATGGCCATCTGCTAAATCCACGACATGGATATAATCACGAACCTGAAAATTATTATATATCAAAAAAGAATTTAATTAAAAAACACTAAATGTAAAGTAATAAAATTCGAATGAATTTTTCGAAAAATCAATGATCTTACTCCAGTTCCATCCTTTGTTCCATAGTCAGTTCCATAAACTGTGAGAGCAGGTCGCCTTCCAACGGCTACTTGTTGCACAAACGGCATAAGATTGTTGGGGATGCCACGTGGATCTTCACCGATATAGCCACTAGGATGTGCTCCAACGGGGTTGAAATACCTCAATAAAATTATTTTCCATGTCGAATCGGATTTGTAAATGTCCCGACAAATTTCTTCAATGAAAAGCTGCAAAAAAAAGGTAAAAAAAATTGTTAATTGATCTTTGATAATCACAACGGTATATGTAAAACAGCTGCATGATTCTTAAGGAGTCCCGGGATTCCAAATCATCCCGCCAAATGAATGATTGTGATATATATATATATATATAATAATTTAGGGGTGGCAATTGGGTTGAATGGGTTGGGTTTGGGTCAGGCCCATTTGAGTTGGGCGTAAAGTGGGTTGGGTCCAATGTCAAAAATATGCATTATAGTTGGACCCAACAAGGACACAAAGTGGACCCAATAAGGTCCCAAAATGGACCCAAGGAGCCATTATGAATCAAAGTGGTGTAAGGGGTTGTTGTAGAATGTAAAATGTAGATTATTGATTCAAAATGGAAAATAGTTTAGACCCAATTTAGACCCACATTGGGCCCAATTTGAAACCCAATTGGACCCAAATATTATTAAAAGCCAACCCAATTGGAACTAAAATGCTAAAATGTTAGGACCCAACCCATTGAAAACTTAGTTTAGTTTGGGTCCAAATATATGTATGGACCCAAATTGCCACCCCTTATCCCTAATATATATATATGTGTGTGTGCATATTTCGTATGTAACGATTAGCTCTATTATCGAAAAGTAGGCAAAAAATGATCGAAAAATCACCTTTGTTCGTCCATAAGGATTTGTGGCACTAATAGGGGACTCCTCTGTGCACGGGACCTTTTTAGGGTTACCATAAACAGTGGCTGATGATGAAAACACAAGCTGAAAATTAAGGATTAACAAAATCAGACCAAAAAAGAGTTCGCAAAGAGAACAAAATAGTACAAAAATTAGGATAAGTACTTGTTTACATCCATAGGCAGCCATGACTTCAAGAAGAACAATTGTACCAATAATGTTGTTGTCATAATACAACAAGGGCTTTTGCACACTTTCTCCGACTGCTTTTAATCCAGCAAAATGAATCACAGCTTCAAACCTTAAGTAAACACAATATCATAATCAAACAGAGAGCAAGTATATATAACAAAGGTGTATTTTTTTTCATTTGTTAAAAACAATATGATTATAAAGTCCAATTCTTTCTGTACTGAGGACCCTGAATTCTGATCTTTGTCAAAATTAGCTTTGTACAAACAGATCGTTAATATAAGATAATAAATAACAGCCACCAGTCTAGTCGTATTTCCTAGAGGTCTAAATTTGAAAAATCGAATAGTTTAAGAAAAGAAAAAGCAAATTTATATATGATGTCTTAAATTTCAATAAAAAGATCATTTCTTTCTCTGATTTCTCACAATGGAAAAGGACATTCAAGTGTGAGCATAAACAAGGAACAAGTGTTACTACACAGCATATTATCTTTGCTTTTTTCCAGTAGATTCAGATTATATGGAGAACAATAAAACATGATTTTTACCAACAAAAAAACAAAGATTCACACTAATCAAATCGAGAACTTTCTCCACTTGAATCTAAGATAATAACTTGGTTCTTTGAAGGTAAAAAAACAATTAGAATATACAACTCCATATGACAGTAAACACTTACTTTTGAGAAGCAAAAAGCTTCTCAAGCGCGGGCTTATCGCGAAGATCAATCTGCAATCAAGAAAGATCATAGAAACAAAATTCAGAGATATCCTCATTGAAAAGGTACATTATTTTTGGAATAGGCCTAATATAAGACATTACTGCACTAAAACCTGAGAATGCATATCTAGCATAGGAAATTTCACCAAGTACCTCACTTTCTCTTAACCTCCTTTAGTTCACCTAAGTTCTAATCAATTGATCACAATGATGAAACTAAAGCTTCAATCTTTAAACAATTTTCACAGATTGATATTAAGTTATCAACACAACTAAGCCCTAAAAAAATCCCTAATTCAGATCCATCTCATCAAAAACAATAAATTTTGCCAATACACCACCCAAATACTTCTCAAAATCAAGCTTTTTTCCACCAAACAATAACACAATAAAAAATTACAAAAACCCAGAAAATAATTGAGAGCTTGATCACAAAAAAAAAGAAGGGACCTTATGAAAAGTGACATTGGAGCCACGTTCACCGGCCAGTTCCTGGACCCTCTTGATCGCAATTTCAGATGAATTGTCCAAATTATCGACGATGACGGCCTTGTACCCGCCCAACAGCAACTGGAGCACCGTGTGGCTGCCGATGTAGCCGGCGCCACCTGTCACAAGTATACTCGAAGACATGGTTTCGATGATTTCTATGTTCGAATCCCTGAAAATTAAATATCAGATTGTTTTTACTTTACAAGGTGAAAATCTAGAAAGAAGAGCTTAGATCAAACTCTGTGACTCTGTGTATATACATTATATTATATATATATACATTATTATTTATTATTTCTGAGGGCACCTTTTCGTACGAAATAAATAAAAATTGCACCTTTTTTTATTGGGTGGGTGGGAAGAATCTTTGAAAATTATTATTATTTTTGGAAATTTGCGGTGGGCTCACGTGAGATGGGGAGTTTATTGTCGTCGTCTTGTGAGTCGAATAAGTTATTATTGAAAAATTTAATTTATAAATTTGATTTGGATTATTTATCTTATTTTAATTTTTCAAAGAATTTATTCATTTTTTTTGATATTTTAGAAGATTTTTTTTCATGAAAATAATTTGGAATATATGTGTAAAGTTGGAGGATAATAGGGAATATTACGGGATAAAAATGGCGGTTCATCGCATTGGATCCATTTTACGTTGTTTCTTCCTTTTTTCTTTTTCTTTATTCTAAAGTGTCGGATTCTTGTTTTCTATTATTTTATTCTATTGACAAAATGGAATTATTTGAATTACAAAATTATATATTGGATGCGTCAGACTATCTGAAATAAAATAATATATATAAATTTAAAGTGTTGAGTCGGAAATCGGAATACGGCTCTTTTTTATTAAATATATTATAGTATTTGAATTTATTTTGTCCTCATTTAGACCACAATTAATTTTTTTACATTATTTTTCAGTTCACAAATTTATATTTAATAATCATACTAATAAGAAAAAATGGGTTTGGGGCATCATTTAGCTCAGACATCAGTCCGATTGATTCATGTGTTCATAAATTGGGATTTTGAGATAAAATCACGAATGAAATATTAGTTGGGTTTGAATCTTATTCTATATAATTTTTACTATATTTTTAATAGCGATTAATATTTTGTGTATATGATAAGTGATAACAACTAATAAATATTGTAATCTTGCATAGATTTCAACTTATAAAGATATTGTTTCAAAGTATTGTTATAAACTAATAGAAGTGTTCCCTTTTTCTAAAAATGAAATTCATAATAGTGATTCTAATTTCAAACAACCAATCTAATCAGATCCAAAATAATCATTATTATTCATATACAATGAGACCCACAAAATATTAGCACTCAAATTTTCCAATTTTCTAGATATTAAATATAATAAATTATTTTTTTTGATTCGATTGTATATTGGCTATAGCTTTAAGTAAAGGACATTCTAACAAACATAATACAGTAACAAGTCATGAAGATTACTTGGAACAACCGCAATTCATAGGCCTAATTATGATTAATTTGTTACACTTTTCAGCTAACTTCAATTAAATGTGAACCAAACTCTCATTACATACCCCAAAATCATTATAAACAAGTGCCAAAAATTTCAACTTTACTCAATTAAATACACATGAATTTCATAATTAATAACATTAGAGAATCAAGAATTTCATTTACAAGAGTAAATATGAACATGAAAATGCCATCTTTAAGTTACAAAAAAATTCCAAAATAAAAATCCCACGAGGAAAATTAAACGATTTTACGTTTCGAAAACCTGTTCAGTTGGATTAGGCTCAGAACTAAGAAGCCTTTCAGCTTCATCATTTGCCTCAGCTTGGAGCCTCCATTTCTGCATACATACAGACTTGCTTACGTATTGAGTAATTACAACGAGCCCTACGAGGTTTTGAAAATTACAAAGACAACCCTGTTTGGGAAGTTATGGTAATTTCTCAAACCCGATGTTGTTTTTTGTAATTAGAATTCCATAACTCTAAATAATAAACATACCTCTTCAAGATTCTCAATCTCCATGATTTGGTTTATCTGTTCAGCTATATTTTCCTGCACAACCATTATGATTTATGAAATTAAAGCCATATATAGCTTTATCTAAATTTTAAACGATAAATGAGTATATACCGTATTGCTAACTGCTTCTGCAGCAATAACATCCAAGTCCAGTTCTACCTCGATTTCTATCATCGAAGAAATCTGATAAAAAAAAAATATGTAAAGTATAATTATGCATTATTCATAACGAAATTTGAAAAACGAGCTTTGTTTTTCACATTTAGATCCCATTATTGTTTTTCATGGATAACATACTCTAGCGTAGCTTTCGATCAGTTCAATCCGATTCTTGAGTGAACTCTCCAAGCTTTCACGAACCCTTTTCACTCTACTTCGTCTAGCACTAAAACAAAGTAAAAAGGCATTAACAAGTGAACAAGAAGGAAATTGATCTATTTTATTACAAGGTATATCGATAATAAAGTTGATAAAAGAGGTGTAAGAAAGTTATAGATTGCATACCGGTAAGATGGTTCTCCAACAGCATAGATTTTGTTCTCCAATTGACACATGCGAGCGAGCATCCAAATCTATAGATCAATTAAATTTCTTATTATGGAATAAAACCAGATATATATACCTCTTAAAGGGAATGTGATACAATGATACTCGATTTTTTTTTTAAATTTAAACTGGATAGTAGTCGTTTTGAGAAGCATATAGGAACTGTTAATAAATCAAAAGGCTCTCCTTTTTCGATTTGGTTAACTTGATAGCTATAAAATGATTTCCCGAAACTGTGAAGTTAAATTCTACAAGTTTAAAAAAAACTGAAGAGGGTTGCCAACCAGCTATAAATTATTTTTAATTCATTTTTTTTGTGCTCTTTAGCTTTATAAATCCAGGATTAAAATATTTATTTTTCGCAAATGACAATCAAAAAATTTGTCTACATTCCACCGTCGAACCTCATTTTCAGCAGCCTTCTTTAACTCCTTGATGCGAGACTGAAGTACATCGTACTGAGACAAAAGCTGTTGCCTAATTGAAGTTACATCAACTGATCTCTGAGGAAGCTGTTTTCAAAGAAAAACAAATAATTATGTCATACAAATATTGCATTAAAGATAAATAATACTCCAAATTTCAATTTGGAGAAAATGAATTCAAATCTAAAAACAGTAATATAAAACAAATGATATAATGATCACTGGTTTCACAAAGAGACCTGCCTTATTAAGTTGAGGAACAACGAGACTGTTAAACGTCACACCAACAGCAAGTGACGAAACAGCAGTGAATGCAATTAACTGAGGCAAGCTAGGATCGATTATTCCAGAGGCAAAATCACTACCGGCAAACACCGCCAATATAGGAAACAATACAGACGGGTTGTTCAGCATGGATTTGGCAGCATCTTTTTGGGGTGCTCTTAGCAATTTCGATTCTCGACCGTCCTTATGATTCGTCAAACACATGGGCTCCCCGGGGTAGAAATTAGGAGCTCGTGGGCTGAGCTTTAGCGGGCCCACCTCTCTGTAAACTGTCAATGGGGCTGCTACAGCAATGGTTACTCTTTCGCCTTCTTGGGCTGGGAGGTCAACTGTTTCAGTTGCAAATTTGTGAGTTCTAGCCGTGCCAGCTGGCGTCTCAACCTACCGAGAGCGAGTTTAAAAAGAATTATATGTAGTCCAAATTTGGAAATTGATTATATATATATATGATATATGTACCACTATTGAGTGAACAGCAGCTGGAATGTTTTGCTTCATTATTTGCAAGAACTGAAGGCCACGTTTCCATGCAGGTACATCCATGCTGCGTTCGGTAGGAGGGAGATCCTTAGAAAAAGTGAATATCTCAGGATCAAGATCATACACATTTATACGCTTCTATTATTAACTGAAGCAAAAAATAAATAAAAAATAAGTTTTTTATTCAGTGCATGGATATGGTGATGTTGAAACATGACTCACAGAATGATAGGATCCTTCCCAGTTGTGAACTAATTACAAGCAAACAATGGATATAGAAGAATGGATCAGAAACTGAAAAGAAAACATATTAAAATGGAGATAATGTACCTAATTTCTTCTGATTCTATGGTAAGGATGTTGCCTGACACTAGTTCATACTGGTACCGGCACTTTGAGCAGGACACAAGCTGCAAATTGCAGTGCCCATATTAATAACTAACGATGAAAAAAATAACATTGTGTCAAAAAAAACAATGAACTCAATCATTGTGTTTTTGTGTCAAAAATTCATAAACAATAAATAACATTGTATCAGAAAATAATAAAGCCATAGAATTTTAGTCCAGAAAGCCCGGACCTGAATGCCTTGCTGTGGTTGAGCAACAGCAACAGCTATCATACAACTTGGGCACCTCACAACCTTACCAAAAGGGACCTACACATTGATTCGATTAATTATTCGTTTAGAAAGAAGAATTGTAGGCATAAATATATGAATATTCCAACATATTAAAGAAAGTAATCAGTGGTAATCTATTAAGATGAATTGTGAGAGATAGTAATCAATGGTAATCCATCTCATGCACGGTATTTTTATTAAAGAAATTATAAAGACATATTATCTTTTATACGCTTCACAATAATCAAATGTAAATCATACAAAAGAATACCTCTTCGCCAGGAGAAACTCCTACACGGCAAACACAGTCAATCATTTTAAGGGCATCTGAAACCCTTAGTGATGCTGCAAGACCCTTCACTAATAATGTGTAAGTATGTACATCTGGCCTTGACCACTTCCACCTTCCGATAGATGTAGCATTCTCACCCCAGCCTGGTAGTTGAATAAATATTTCGATGCCCAAAAGATAAAATTAACAACTAAAGGAGTACCCCCGAAGATTAAATAAGCATATATTAGGCTTATAAGCAAAACCAGGAGGGAAAAATGCCAAAGTGACGTTCTAGTTAGACACAGTAATCATTTGGAAGCAAAACTCATAGTTATATATATATATCTGTGTGTGTATAAAGCTTTTGCAAGCACTTCCATGGATCATCTGTGTGCCGTAAAATGGAAGTCATCATTGTTGCGTAAAATCAATTCAAAAACACAATTAAAGCATTCAAAAGAGTAACATTTAGAGAATCCATTCCAACAAGGATACCCAAAATCCAAAGCACTTTGAAACTACGGCTAACTCCAATACTAATTCGAGATGCTACATGTTACAATATAGAGAACAAGAAAATGTAACAAGTCAAGAGAAGCACTCAAACCCTCAATTTTAAAAACCAATAAACGACAAGCTACTATAAAAATGTCTCTCAAATTACCAACATATCCATACTGATTTCGAATCCAATCAGTTCCAAGTCTAACAAGTAAATAATTACAGTTACCTTGTTCATGCCCACAAGAAGAATAAAATAAAATGAATCACCCCAAATTTCATCACCATGATCACATAAACACACAATAAGCATTACTTCCTACACAAGGGCCACATACCATTATCAAAGCTGGAGCGCATAGCAGAGAACACAGACAAAGCAAGGTCCGCATTGCCACGATCAAGGGCAGCCGAGATAACCAAACGACAATCGGAGGCACTCACAACCCCCTCACTCACTCTCCGTGCTTCCTCAATGAGAAACAAAACCTCAGCAGCATCTTTCGCGGTCGAAACCCGAGACAACAATTGCTCATCCAGAAGGTCTGAAGCCAATTTCCCTTCCTCAGACGACGGCGCCTCCTGGTTCTTGGCGGCGGCAATGAAGCAGTTCTTGGAAATGGGGAAAGACGAAAACGACGACGTTTGGTAGTTGGTTTTGGTGGGGAGGAGAAAGTAACAGTGGTTGTGGGGGTGGTAGTGAAGGGGGAGAGGGAGTAAATGGGATGAAGAACAGTGGTATAAGTTAATAGTCATGTGTGTTTTCGATTGTTTTGGTGGGTTTTCTTGTGAGTTTCTTCAGTGGGGATTTGCAGGTGAGGGAGAGGTGAAGAAGAAGAAGCATAGGAGAGGAGAGAGTGTTGGAGATGAGGAATGAGAGGTTGTGAGGAGGACAAAAAATAAGTTGATGGGAATTTAAGGGGATGGACAAAAATATAATTTCATATGTTGTTTGAATAAAAAATATATACAATACATATTAATTTATCTTTATTTATTTTTAATTTTTTTGGAAAAGTAATTAGATTAGTGTTTAGTTCGAGCAAGCTCGAGCTTTGACTTAGATTATATTTAGTCTTTAGAGAGCTTGAACTTGAGTATTGAAAAGTTAGCTGATCACGTTCGAGTTTGAACTCAACAAAATTTAAATAAATAAAATATAGATAATTTTTATTTAAAAATGGACAGACAATATTAAAATGACACATTGTGACTTTAATAAAATCAAAATTATCACAAAAGATTTTATTAGGGATGGCAATGGGGCGGGTCCGAGGCGGGTAATGCTGGACTCGAGACCCGCCCCAATCAGAATTTTTAAGACTCGGACTCGCCCCGTACCCATTAATACCCAGTTCTGCCCCGGACCCATCAGGTACCCGACGAGTCCGGGTCCTACTCGATAGACCCGATTAAAATATTTAATTTAAACTTTTTCCCAATTTTTTGTATCACAAATGCACTTAAAACTAATACAAATTATACAAAAAATAATATAAACCTAAAATACATTAAAAAAATAATCAACCACACTTAATCATTCACAATAGACAAATCTAAATAGGTAAAGTAATTCAAGTTTACTCCAAATTTGAAACAAATCAAATATCAAATAAACATCAATGAAATAAAAATCAAATATCTGTGGTGAAGAGGGTGAAGGGTTTAGTTGAATTTGGAACTTCCAAGTAGTCCATTACCAACTAAAAATCTAAAATTAACTATTAATTTAAATATTTTAATTTTTATCATATTATATTAATAAAAAAATATATAAACTATATAAATAATTAATCGGGGCGAGTCCGGGTACGGGTTCAGGACGGGTATATGCTGGACTCGCTACCCGCCCCGGACCCGACCGGGTCTTGGTTTTTGATACCCGGACTCGGACCCGATCCTATTTTTTTGGACTCAGACCCGGCCCCATCGGGACGGGTTGAATACGGGTATTTACATTACCCGGACCCATCGCCATCCCTAGATTTTATGGGACTAAAAACGATTTAACCAAATTGCATGAGATTAAAAGTGAAATTTTTATTAGAAAGGTGGTGAAAATGATGATTAATTTGATTGAGAAGTGAGCGCTGTTATGAGCCACTATAAAGTATAAACTGTTTTTATTGCTTTGTAAAGTCCGCGTTAAGTGATAATCGCGTAATAATCACCTCGATGGTTTAAGAATTAAGATCTTGTTATTTCAGTAGTTATTAATCACCTCGATGGTTTAAGATCCTGTTATTTCAGTAGTTATTAATCGATATCTCAATTTTAATCGCAGTTTATGAAATATGGACTTTATCCATATGGGTTTCTTATAAAATTGCAGAGTAAATAGTGTATGAGAACTTATATCATATCAATGCATGTGATCGCTTCTATAGGTTGGAATCAATTGATAAGGTTTGAAGTGCTAGCAGCAAGTAGCAACTAATTAATCAAACAAGAGACCACATTTCAATTTCATTTTTCTACTCGAAACTCTGATTCAAAATCAGGTAGCATATTCCAGAAATACTGAAAATTGTTCGTCAACAGAAACATATATTGAATAAATTATTGCAGCAGTTCTCTTCAGCTGGTAGTTTGTCCCGAAGTAGTATTATAACTCACCTAAAGGAAGCGTATTATTATTCAGATCATTTCGCTTCCTCTTAATCTTCGTTCAAGAATTTAAGAAACGACAAAAATAATGTCATCAGTTGTCGCCATAAACCCACTTCTCAGTGTTGCTTGTGTAGTTAACCAACTCCTCGGGTTTAAACCATAGGTTGATTTCATCCTTAGCAGTCTCAGGACCATCACTACCATGGATTATGTTTCTGGAACCAGAAGACTATGATGTTAGAACGATAAAGCCTAAAGGCGTAGCCACTTAAACAAATAGATTTTGGGTGTGTTTGGATCGAGTGGTTTGGATTTGAAGGAAGGGATTTGAAGGAAAGATTTCAAATGACTCTTAAAATGGAGTCATTTGAAATCCACCATAGTTGTGGAGAAAAGAGCTCAAAATAAATGGCAAGGGATTTGAAATCCATCATAACATGAATTCATCCAAACGAACTTAAATGGATTTGTTTATGAATTTGAAATCCATAGATTTCAAATCCTTCAATCCAAACACACCCTTTGAGTATTTGTACAGCAAAGAAGAATATTATTAAGAATATACCTTCCGACCACGACAGCTAAATCTCCCCTGATGGTTCCAGGTTCTGATTTCTGAGGATCAGTGGCTCCAATAAGCTTACGCCCGTATTTGATCACTCCTTCACCTTCCCAAACCTGAAACAAAGATAAACAATAAATATACACTTCGATTTTAATTTGATTTTATATTTGTGCAGCAAAATTATAAGGGAGGTGAGCTCTACTAACCATGGCAAGAACTGGTCCAGAGCTAAGGAAGTCGCACAACCCATTAAAGAAAGGCCTTTCCTTGAGATCGTGGTAATGCTTCTGGGCAAAGTCCTTTGAAGGAATCACAATTTTGATGGCGACGAGCTTGAACCCTTTTCTTTCGAAACGGGAAATGATCTCTGAAATCTGAAATCAACAATTTCAGATTTTTTTAAGGAAATATGCTGTAGGTTAAGACAAGTACTCTGTAGGAGAAATGACAAGAGGAAAACATAGATTGTGTGTTCTTTTATTTGGATAAATAGAGATTGAAGCCATTTTCTTAAGGAAATAAAGAAAAAGAAAATAAACATTGTTCCACATATTAACCATATAAAATGTAAATCATAAAATGAGAATCTCAACACCATCAAGTTTTTCAATTAGATTTATGCTGAAAGATTCTTTAATACAGTAAATGTGGCAGTAGTACCAATGCTCTCTGCACTCCGTCGGGCTTGATGGCAATGAAAGTTCGCTCCATCTATGGAAAAAGCATAGCCATGCAGCATTAGTTAGCACAAAAATAACTTAAAAATAAAAGATTTACATCAGACAAGGCAGGTTGATTGGAAGTACCTCGGCTGCATGTCCCTCCTGTTCCTGAAGCATGAAAGCTATGGTACAAAAGAAAGGAAAACAAAAGATAAATGAAAATTCTGATGCTCAGATGTACGTCTTTATAAACTTAATTTTGCAGCGTGAGAACTGACATGAACTTATCAAAAGAATATCATCACAACAGTTGCAGAAAGTAAGCATAAGCTCGTTAATTTGATGTTCAGTTACTTTAAACCCGGAAAATCGTGACAAGCAGTGCAGTTAACGTTGCCAACATAAAGTGATTGCTATTTGCTTATGAAATTGTTTGCGAGGACTATAGTAATATACAAACTAAATCCTCGTTACAGTTTGAGCAAATTCAATCTATTAATATGCAGAATCATGTACTACTTGCTGCAGTATTACTATATATTTACTAATTGACTCGGAAGTCATCTATCTGCTATTTTATTAATTACAAACAAGCGCAGTATTTTGACCAAGACATAGCAAATGCACTTGTATGGAGAATATATATATATATATATATATATATATGGGAAGGGAAATCATGTAACCACATATATAGGAGAAAGTGTATTGAGAAACCTGCAGCTGGGAGGACAAGGGCTCCAGAAATCCAGCCCCCATATGCATTTCCTGATGCACTGTATGAAGCTAGAGATGACACTCTTCCTCGGCTTGAAACTACAGCCGCTGCAGCTGCTGCTCGCCCTCCTGAAATTCAATTTTTTTCTTAGCATCTTTTTTGGTATCTGATACAGTTAATTGGCATATTTCTTTTTGCATGAACTGTTAACAGGTGAATCAATCGGCTTCAATGGAAATTCAGACGAGTGTTGTCCATTTTGATAAGTAATTGAATCTATTTACGGAGGAAAAGCTGTTAGCAACTATTCCTCCGACAATCATAAACTCAACTGTACTGCCCGACACAAATAATTAAATATTGACCAGAAGTGATCACAGATTCACAGATTCCATTTGTCCTTCATATCAGTAACAATCAATACATGGATAAGTATTAGAAAATGGAACGAATCAAAAATTGGCGAGATTATAGAAGCAACGCTGCCTCTTTTCCGGATCAATTTTTCTACACATATTGTTAAAAAAACAAGAACATCCACACATATACCAATCTATATATATAAGCAACTTTCCAAAATTACTACCAGTCAACATCGCAACAATTCATAAACATTTAGATAAATAAGCTCAGGGAGACAAACAAACACAATTAAAACTACAACTAATAACAGATCAGAACTATAAATTGCTAAAAACACGAAACGAATATCACGCACTACAAATGCAATAAAACAGTAACAGATCGAGCACAGACAACAAAACAAAAACTGAAATATACCGGAAAACGAACGAGAGGTCTGCTTTGAGGCAGCAGAGAGGAAAGATCTCGCAGATCTAATCATCTGAGACCTCATTTTGCAAGAAAATGTTATTTCTAGATTATAGCTTTTAAGCGATTGATTAGTCTGAGAGAGAGCTTAAAATGGAGACTTTGAGAGTGAGTGAAAAAGTGTGAACACATTTTATATTGTTATTCCTTTCCGTTACTTAGGGCTGTGTTTGGCTCAAAGTTTTAGATGAGTGGAAAGCAGAAAATGAAATAAGCTACTATTTCCTGATATGTAATATTGCCTACTTTCCCTAATTCTTTTGGATGGGAAAAGTTTGACTTTTTCTTTATTTAGTTCAATTTTTCTTCGAAGATATCGAATCATGTGGAATTTTGCACAATTTAGTTTGGATCTTTTACTTCAAAATTATGTTTTATTTTATATTATTTCGTCTATGCACACCATAATTATAAAAAATATTCAGGAATATAAATTCGATGAATTTTTAATTACTTTGTCCACCCGTTCGAGAATAAAAATTTGACATCTTAGAGCGTGAATATGATTGATTTATAATCTTCCTAATTTAAATAGAATGTAAATGTTTATAAATTCATTTGATTTTGTTAGCAATTACATATTCCATTGAAAAATAAAATGTTGAATTTAATATTTTAGGTGAGGCATACTAATAAGAATAGTTAGATGATGGCCTAAAAATTGAAATATTATGGTCTAAATTTGCAATTTATAAATTTGTTCCAAATTATGCAATTGATAAGTCAATTGAAAGGAAAATAGTTATACAAATAATGCAATTAATAAGTCAAGTGAGAAAACATACATAATTCAGAGTAAAAATAAAAGAAAACTTTTTGATCTCATACATAATTTGTCGTGCTAAAGAGCTTTTTCGTGGAATTATAAATAATAATCATCAATGATGAAAAAATGATTTTGCATATAATTTATTGCGAAAATACTCAATATTGATTAAAATTAATTAAAAGATACATTTCAACAAAATGGTCAAAAGTACCCTAAATCTCGTGCCAAACAGACCCTAATATAATCAACAAGTTAGAAAATGTCGGTAAAAGATATTATTTCACGTTTTGCGCGAGCAGCTCCTCCTACCAAACACATCTTTAAAAGATAAATAATGACAAAAATGAAATATTACTAATGCCAGATCCATGAGCGCAACATATGGTTGTACATTGTTGCTTCATTGTTTGTACGTAGGCGTGGAACATAGAACACGCATTACGAGGAAGTTAGGTTTTGTTGGTTAGGTAAAAAATAAACCAATCCACCCTACCCGAATTGGTGGGCTGAGAATAAAGGCACCCAACCCAATCTGATCCTCTCCCAAAAGTAAGCATATTGCAAAGTGATCCCTAAAGTATCATAAAATTAGCTTTTTGGCCTATAATTTGCGAGAATTTTTATACTTTTCCTTTTCTTTTTATCACCTTTATCAAAAGTGTGGGTATAAACTATAAACAAGACAATGAAAATGAAAGATGCCATGAAAAGCTTCTTTTAAAGCAGAATATTAATGTTTTTCTTTCTTTTATAAAAGCATAAAAATACATAAGAGACATTTAAAATTAAGAATTAAAAGATCTAAAAAATTAGAAAAATATTAAACACGCACGAATCATGTTGATAAATAATTACCAATATATATATATATATATATACACACGAGTGATGCTATATATCTTCTTATATACCATTGATTTTTCATCTTCCCTAATTTTAGTAAGAAAACACTTGCAATTAATTGCTTTTAATGTATTTATAACACCTAAACTTTATAAATCAAGAGGTGGTGAAAAATCAGTTATGTTAAAACGGTAATATATAACATTTTTCTGTATATCTACGACACAAAGGTGATGGATTTATAAATGTTGTAAAAGTAAGAACCAAGAATAAACCTTGAATAATGAAAGTTCCATAAAATCCAAGTTAGAAATTAGTACTAGTGACTACAATAGTGCTGTTTTTTCCAGCTTGAAGAAGGCTGGCTATGTACATAATATACCAAACTTTTATTAATGCCAAGATTTAAATTCTACTGATCCACACTATCAAATTCAGGTCTATAACATATGCTCAGATGATTATACAAAATCACAAATAATCGAATCGTATTATTTATGCCTTCACATGATCGTTAAGAATCTTCAGAACCCGAGATCAACTTGCAATCTATCTTTAATGCTGCCAACCACGAATCAATCTGAACAAGCACAATCATATATAGATCAATCATTTGTGTTGTTATTGAAAATTTAGCAAAGGGTTTAGAATATTGAAATGAAATTTTGCTAAAAGCATAGCACTTTAAAGATATATATATATATATATATATATATATATATAGTGAAATAACCTGCATCTTAGATGTGCTAGAGCACTCATATCGAAGGCCCTGGCGTGTTAATATATAAAAGCAATATCGAATTTCTTCATCTTCTCGTGTTAGACAAGGGAGAGGGCCAACTTCAACGACATCAGATAAGAGCGTTGAGTCTTGAGGACTTAAATCTGCACCATAGATTATCATGAACAATTGAACGGTTGAGATCCAAGATTCAAATAACATAATAAGGAGAATCTAATTGTCTGAATTAAAAAGTAAATAGATCGACACGTGTGTGAGAATCTAATTACGAAACAAAATCTCGGGTTTTGTGAAGTAACCATAAATTCCTCTACCAGTCAAAAAAAGTTACAATCTTTTTACCTCTGTCAGTAAAAACATATTACAATTTCACCCATTATTTTTTCGAGTTATAGAAAATCGTGCAATTAATTAGAACACGAGAGGTTAAACAAACTACCTGTGGCAATCATGAACAAATAGAAACACGATCCATGAAGGACAACAAAGCGTGGAAGCCAATCATCAACTTCGTTATCATCAATAGGAGGAGGTTCGCCCGGTAATGCTGCCCATCTCTAAGATAAGAATGAAACACATGAAGAATATATATAATGAATAAGTACTTAAGAGGAAATAATTTTAATTCGATAAAGAAGAAAAGTACCGTTCTTAAGAACAAATAGCCTGATAAACGAGCAGATCTCAATATCTCATCAATATGCTCTAATCTGTATCAAGATAAAGAGTTTTTCAGCACTGAATCCATACACACATACATATACATATACACATACATATACCATATACATATATATATATATATATATATTTATCCTGATTAGTCAAGTTAATCAAACAGGATATGTAATCTAGATTTTCTAAATAGTTACTCAAATACAACAGGAAGAGTGAGGCAAATGGTGCCTTAAAGGGGAATAACGAGAGTTATTTCATTTAGCCTTGCTTACTGAGCTTTAAAGTGAGATTCTCTTTCTTCTAAATTGGCTATTTCTGAACGAAGAGATTCGACCTCCACAGCACTTAGTACAACCTGAAATTTGTAAGAATAAGAGTTGTCATAAAATGGATAACCGTAAGTTCAAACGATTAGAATCTGAAATCTATTGAATATACCTTTTCTTGATCATTTGCACCTAATCTCCAAGATAGGCCCTTTAGACTAAACAAGTTTAACATGGATGCAGCACCTTTTAATCTTCTCCGAGCCCACGTATGACTATGAGAACTAAGCTAAAGCAAAAGAATGAGAAAGATGAAAATTTAAGTTTCATCTTTTTATTTTCTCAAAATATGGTTTTGTGAAATACCTCAAATCTGTGGCTGAAGATATATGGCTCGGAGGAGAATCTGCACCAGAAGTTGACGCTACAAAATGATCTTGAAACACTTGTATTCCTCTTGGACCATCACCCATGAAGATCAAATTGAACTCGTAAAACCTATACCAAACTGTACGAGAAAAAATAAATACTACTAATCACAATAATACTAATAACAATAAAAATCATTTTGACCTTGTCTTAATATGCGCTAATACAAGGAACTTTAACCTTGACGAGTAATTAAGCGCATCAATATCATAATTTGTAATTCCATTACCACCACAATTCTAAAGTCTGCAAAGATTTGTAGTTTATCACAGAACAAGTGTCCAAATTATGCATTTATATCAGCAACAATAGCTCATCCTCACTTAAATATCAATAAAAAAGCTTTTATCAGTTAAATCCCCCGTATAATCTAAACGATCGGGTTAATTTAGAAGTAGTTCTCTTAACCTCTATGATGCTAAAACATGTACAAATAAAATTACACAAAATTTGCATTAAAATAAATAAATCCCTGCAATACATCCATATGAAAATAAACTTTATTCAGGCATAAAAACGATTTCTCACAAGAGCTCTCAGCTGATAACGAAAAGATAAAACTACAAAGGGAGTAAAAAGGGACTAGCTTTTACCGTTGAATTGATCACTAAAAAATAAACGAATTATACATGATCTTTACAAAAGCATCAAGAACCCTTTTAAAATCTTTATGATAACCACATGTTCGTACAGGCGGTGAGGGAAAATATACATAAATTACCGATATTACTACGATGATGTTTGTTTCAGAAAGTTTATAAAAACCCATAAACCAATAAAAGAAAAAAAATAAAATAAAAGATCGCTATTACAAGTATCAGTTGAAGATTAAAACTTGAGTTAAAAAGGTAAAGAGGTTGAACCTGTATGGCTGTATGCTGCAGATGATTAACTTGCAGAGACAAAGCGAAGAAGAAGAAGAAGAAGACTTGATGATTGAAGCGGCTGGTGGGTTGTGCCTGATGACACTTTTACCCCTTATTTTTATACCAATGACATCTTACTTTAGCTGGCAATTTAATAATTTGATTAGATTATCTTATCTACCTGGACCAAATATTGTTTTTCTTTTTTAATTATGTCCAATTTGGTAGGACTCTCCAAGGAAACTTGGGCTTTGTTTATTTATAATTTTGTGATTTTTTTTAAAAAAAATAATCGGGAAATATGTAATATAAAGAAAATTGAGAAATTGTAGCGATTTGTCTATTTTTAAAAATAGGTAAATAGGTTGAAAGTGGTCAAATATATTAAATTAATTGTGATATATTGATAAATAATGTATAAAATTATTATTTTAGTTACGTATATAATAATTATGTGAATAAAAATAATATAAATAAAAAATTATAAATTATTGGATAAAGTTCACTTCACCCCTCAAAAAAATTGTATTTTGCACTTTCCTCCCTAAAAATACAAAAAGAGACATCACCCCCTACAAATTTGGTATATGCATCACTTTGCCCCGATTACTATTTTTCGGTCAAAATTGATCAGAAATCATGTAAATAATTTTTTCGTGATCCTCTCACATGCTCGAATTTGAACCCCAACCGTTGTGTTTCTCTAATATATCATCTTAGAGTTTTAAAATTCTCTAATAAAGATGATAATGCCCTTGACAAAAAAATTATTCAAATGATTTTCGATCAAGATTTAGCCAAAAAATTTTAATTGGGGCAAAGTGGTGCATATACCAAATTTGTAGGGGGTGATGTCTCTTTTTCGTGTTTTTAGGGGGGAAAGTGCTAAATACAAGTTTTTCGAGGGGGTGAAGTGCACTTTACCCTAAATTATTAGAGAGAGAGTGAAATAAGAATTATAGTAATGATTTGATTGGTGTGTGAAATGATGCCTTGGGATTTTAGATTGGTGGACCACACAACCAATGAAGAAGATATGTGCATTAACTCATTTGTGGCCGAAATTTGTAGCCCCAAAATCCACCACTCCCAAATTTCCTCAATCACCTTCTCAACACAAAATCATGGCTGCCTCTTTCCATCTCCAAACCACTCTTCTACACAAATCTCATTTCCTTGGCCAAACCAATTTCACTCATAAACCAAATCCCACACTCCCCAAATCCTCATTCAAAACTGTCACCACAGCCAAATTCAACCTCTTCGAAAGCCTCGGGGGCCGAGGCCTCTGCAACGGAGAACAAGGCATTGAACAAGAACTGAAAAAACCAATCTCAAAAGAACCATCTGAAGTTCAAACTACATCACCATCATCATCATCAAAAGAAGAAGAAAATGCACAAGCTTTAGAAATATCAGAAGATGGCTTTGAAAAGGAGTTATTAGGACTTACCGGTGGATTCCCAGGAGGTGAAAAAGGGCTCCAAAAGTTCATTGAGCAAAACCCACCTCCCAAAAAGGAGGTTTCATCATCCTCAGCCACATTTGATCAAAGCCTTGTTAAGAAACCGAAACCACCAGAATTGCCTATGCTCTTACCTGGAATGATTGCTCTTGTGAAAAATCCCAACAATCCATTTTACATGTACTGTGGGATTGTGCAGAGGATTACTGATGGAAAAGCTGGAGTGCTGTTTGAAGGCGGGAACTGGGATAGGCTCGTTACGTTCAGGCTTGAGGAGCTCGAACGACGTGAAAAAGGCCCGCCAATGGTGAACCCAAAATCTGTGATTCTTGAACAAATGGTGGAGAAGAGTACTTGATTTGATTTTTTCTCTTCTTCTGATTGCTTGTTGCATGTACATAACTCAAGGTTGAGTTTTTCTAAGGTGAAAATCTTAGCATAACTGCATAAGTACATTATTGTGTAATAATTCAGGATTGCAAGTACCTTTGGATATAAATCAGGTCTTCTTTGTTTCACCAACAGTGAAACTTGTTCATGTTTTAAAAGGGAAATAGAGAAAATAATTCATAATTCAGCAAATCATATTTCATAAACCGATCTCAAATTCAAGGTATTTTTCCGTTTAAATGATCAAAGGAGGTTCATCAAGTATACTCCTGAAATTTATGAAAGTGGACAAGCAAAAACATCAAGTAATTCAAGAATTTTCCCATACAGAGATAGATAAAAAAAAAAAAAAGAACTCCACAGGTTTCTCCAATTTGAAGGATTGGTGTGAAAGCTAGTTGTTTCAGTTCTGTTCTATGTTGGCAACATCTTGTGGAAGTTAGATACAGCCACCCAACTGTCAGAAAGAAGAAAGGAAAAGGAAAAAAAATGTCAACTTATGTATTCAAAACCTAAAAAGATAATGAGTTTCGAGTCTAAAGAACATTTGATTGAAGGGTGGGCAACAACGCCAATTATTTACTATAAACTGGAGATACAACACTTGTACAAGAAAAGAATTTAGAAGTCTTTCTTTTCAATGGTATCTAGCAGACATTAAACTTGAAATACATACGACTAACACAGAAAGATGATCAGTCTTCATATCATTGAAAATGCACCCTAAAAAAGGCAAGTATCATGCGATGCTAATAAAGGCCAAAACAAACAAAATGATAATTGAAGTATCTCTGTTGCAAATAAACTAATCAGTGACTTAAGACCGCCAGTATTTGATTGAAGACATGGGAGAAGCATGACAGAATATAAGACTCAAAGAATTAGATAAAAATGCTTCCACATATCCTATTTCTCTACTCAGTGGTTCTTACGTACCATGACAGCTTCAATCTCCTCTTGAGTCACTGGAGTTCTTTTGGGCTGATCAGAAGCCTTTCCTCCCACAGACGTGCTCGATGGGGACCTTGAGAAAAACTTTTGAACTTCATCATTTACAGAAATGTCCTCAATCTGGCGCGTTGCACCTGAAAAGGAATAATTAGTAATGTTCATCCAAACTAAAATCCTGAATAATTAAGGTCAAGAATAAGACACAAGTAACAGAGGAAAACAAGGAAAGTAAACACTGAAAGAAATAGAAACTTTAGTGAGATCCCTAAGGGAAGGATGGCAAATCTGGGATTCGCAAGATTTTTCAACACATTTGGCATCTACAAAATCTTTATCCCATGTCTGCGAGGACTTCGTAACAACCGACTGAGTCGCTGTACATACTTAATATCCTTTAAGCTTTAACAACTAATATTAGGTTGCTAATAATTGGGCTGGAGAAGACACCCTCAATTGTATTCATCACGCTATCCAGATTACAGATGACATGCTTTAGAAGGCATAGAAATAGACTGTGAAGATGAGTCCCAGCCAAACTTTTGAATAATGAACATGTTAAGTTCCATGAGAAATCTCAAACATTTTTATTTACAAGTAGGAATTTAGAAATTTACTTACCCAATATAACCTCCATTTCTACCAAATATATGCACAGGCATAAATATATGCTATTCAAAAATTTCAAATATATATTAATATGATGTTATGCTCTCAAGCTTACAAGGATTAAAAGAGTAAATATGAAGAATGAAACCTCTCTCCTTAGTCTATACTCTATAAATAAGCTTCATTGCAATTCACACTTTATATCTGCAATCTCAAGACAAATATAAATCATATCTTTCTTTCGTGCAACAAGCAATAATATTACCATTAATTGAGCTTCTGCAAATTTCGAAACAGTCTGATAACTACTTCAGAATTCAGATACCAGCAATTCCAACTTATATTCATAATTAGGGCAAAATCGATTCAGTAAACTAAAAATTCATTCATGACAGCAATTAAAACATAACGGTGTTATCAAAACCAAATCGGAATTGATTATCAAAAAGAGACTTTCAATCACACATCACAAAATTATCCATTGATTAAAATAAACAAAATCAAAAGGAGATGTATATATGAAGAATTTACCAGCGGATTTGAGATGCCTTTGAGGAAATTTGATGAGTGGAATTCTCTTCATCGCCTGCGCTGCGCCCATGGTCGCCTCTGCGAATTATGTGCGTGTGTCAAGAAAAGATTTTTTATTTTTTTCTCAATAACAGCTCAAATATTCATTACATGTGTGTGTTTAATTCTAAATCCCTATAAATGTAATAACGACTTTTAATCTCTCGACTTTCAATTTATAATCACTTTAATTCACCTTTAAAACTTTCAAATATTCAATTGCATAATTTATTTCAATATAATAATTGTTATTTGTCTTCGATTTTTGATTAATTTTAATAAATAACAAATATTTTAAATAATATATTTTATAATCGAGACAGTAAAATGAAATTTAAAATATCATATGAGCGCGATATGCAATCAAATTGATCGAAAATTTGATAACTGAGTCATATTAAAATAAATTATTAAATTAGCTAAAATAATTTTAAACTTGGAGATTAAATTAAAAGTGATATTATCCTAAAACAAATTAAAAAATGTGAAAATCGGAAGTCAATTGTCCTTTGATATTGATTTGGGCTGAATTTATATGGTCATCATGAGAAAGGTCATATATTTTTTGGGCTTGGTGTATGATTTGGGCTACATTTGACTACTAGGTCATATACATGTGACTAATATTTAGTTAAATTAAACAATTCATTAAATACAAATACATGTGAGAAAATGTTTCAAAATTACACTGTTAAATTGAAAAAAGTTATCCAAATTAAGTAGAATCCTCACTCAAATCTTCATTTTCATAATATATTTGTTTCATCTTATATTATATTTAGGATAAGTGCAAATTTTCTATCTAAATATATATAAGAGACATAAAATTATACACATGCATAACAGATATACACAAATAAAATAAAATATAAAATGAAACATCATTCAAAACAAAACAAAAAAGTAGAAATTATCAAGCACTAAAAACAAGTGAAATAATACCCAAGATGAACTCATTTCCATTTACCAATAAAACAAATGTTACATAACAGCAAATGATATTACGGCGCGTTTGGATCGATGGATTTAGATTTGAGGAGTGGATTTGGAGGAAGGATTTCAAATGACACCTAAAATAGTGTCATTTGAAATCCACCGTAGTTGTAGAGAAAAAAGCTTAAAATGAATGGCGAGGGATTTGAAATCCATCATCATCCAAACGAACTTAAATGGATTTATCGATGAATTTGAAATCCATAGATTTCAAATCACTCGATCCAAACACACCCTTAGAATAATAGTTGAGGGGTCTCAGTTATGGTATCCAAAGATGGTCTCCAATTAGTGGCAACTAATCTTTCTCTGTTTCTTTGTATCTCTGCCAACAAATCTTGAACCCTTATGCCCTGTTTGTTTTCAAGCTCAAACATTAGCCATTCTAATTCATCCTTTGTTAGAACAACTTTTATTCTCATCTTTCCACTTTTTTCATTCTCCATTTCTTCTTCTTCTTTTTGTGGGCTCTTTTTAATGCAATTTCCCATATTTTTTATGCTAATTGGGATGGAAATTTGTATTGATTTTGGTCTCTTAAATGAATGAAAAAAGAAAGAAATTTTGATGTTTTGAGGATAAAGAGAAGAGAAGCTAATAATTGAGTAGAGTTGTTTAGAAGTATTATTGCATGTGAGTGTGGGATCATTGTCTTTTTTATAGATTTCAGATACTAACTATTCGTCTACATGTATATAATAAATTAATTATAAATAATATTTAGGAAAAATTATTAAACCCACCCATGAAATAACTTTTTTATACCAAAAAACATCCATGAAATAATTTCCAATTCAAAAAACTTATCCCATCAATTTTTCATTCCAAAACCTTCAAAATTATGAGTTAGGAAATTTACGGATTTAATTGTCATTTAACTTTCTAAATTGAAAATTAATCGATAGTAGTTTTGTGTACAATTTTATTTATTCAGAATTTTTATATCGATAACATCAACTTACATAAATTATATTGTCCATTTAAAAAATTATCAACATTTTATTAATGCTTTAGGGGTTAGGTATAAATATATAAAATTATTTATTATATTAATAAAATTCTCTTCTCACATTTCTTTTATTTCATAGAAAAACAATTCATGAACCAACAAAATTAAATGGACTATTTCTTCACTCGAGGAGTCAAATAAAAGCAGCGGGGGTCGCTTAAATACTTATATAGTTATATATATTTTATGCCATTAGAATTAAATATTTGAAGTAAATATTCAATATATAAATTATAATGTAGACTGCATTTATGCAACTACTAACAAATTACCAGTGATCAAATTGATAACAAATAGTCGGGCTTTTTTGATATAACCCCCCGAGGTATGTAGTTTTGGCAAATAACCCCCCGAGGTTTGAAAATTTGGTAAACAACCATTTCTGGTTAGTTGACCGTTAGTCAACAGTTAAGGACATGGGCAAAATTGTAATTTAATAATTCCAAACAAATATATTAATTTTCAATGTATTTATTTAGAATTATATTGAAAATAAATACATATTAATTTTATTAATTTTATTTATTTGCAAAATTGTAATTTAATAATTCCAAACAAATATATGAAATAAATATATTAATTTTATTAATTTTATTTATTTGCAAAATTATAATTTAATAATTCCAAACAAGTATATTAATATTACATTGAAAATAAATACATATTAGTTTTATTAATTTTATTTATTTGCAAAATTGTAATTTAATAATTCCAAATAAATATATTAAATAAATATACTAATTTTATTAATTTTTTTTATTTGCAAAATTGTAATTTAATAATTCCAAACAAATATATTAATTTTATTAATTCCAAATAAATACATTGAAAATTAATATATTTGTTTGGAATTATTAGATTACAATTTTGCCCATGACTTTAACTGTTGACTAACGGTCAACTAACTAAAAATGGTTGTTTACCAAAATTTCAAACCTCGGGGGTTGTTTGTCAAAGCTACATACCTCGGGGGGTTATATCAAAAAAGCCCCAAATAGCCCACATACTGAAAATTTACAGGTAGAATTTAATTTATTTTCTGGAAACATCTTTACACTATAATCCAAAAAATAGTTGAAATTATGACACCAAATTACGTTGAAATTGTCTACGTAATATGTTTTATCACGTAAAAGATCTGTATATTAAATTCATGTTAGATTTGCTAAACAGTAATATTGTTCTAAGCCATTATTACTAATTGTAATATGGATTAGGCTCAATAATTGTATCTTTAGAGTTATAAGAAACTTATTTATTTTAATAAATATATATATATATATATATGTATATACTATAATTATAAGTAGTTAGATTAATTTAAAATTCAGATATTATAATCATAATATCCCCTAAAATTCGCATAAGCATGTGACAAGTGACAAAATAAATATTATTTAACAAGAAATAGACAAGAGATGCATGTTCTATATAAGATCGAGAAGATGATGGGAATCTGTGTTGTTGAAATATGACAAAAGGTTAGTCAAGAAAATAATAATTTCCTAATAATCTCATTTTGTCCTTATTAATGTGATTTTTGTTAAATATTACTATTTGACTTATGTCTAAGCAAGAATCCAAATTTAAATCCATTTTTTCTGTAATACATGAACAAGTGAAAGTGATGTTTTAGTCGACAGTCTCGTTATCAATGTGGGTAGGTAAAAGCCTTTGATTTTTTTTATAAAGTGTTTTTTTTTTTTGGTAAAACATTGTTTGAACTTATAATATTACAACATGATTGCTCATGTTTACCAATATATTAAAAGATAAATCATTGTTCTTAATGATCAAATATCATTACCTATGATTGTTATCTCGTAATGTACTTGTAGAAAGTGATGAATTCTACGTTTTTAATGAAATTCAAAATCGTAATTTCTAAATGAGCTAAAATTATACATTAATAGCCTGCAAACCACACAAGAGAGGTAAACTAATCTAGGTTGTCCATAGATGACAGGCTCACATTAGAGAAGACAAATAGACATCCCCTCATCAGGATTAGAACCCGTGACCAAGGCCACAACATTCACATGCCCTTACCAACTCTACCGAGGGTTGCCCCCGAATACAAACCATATTATTGGTCTCAAGGAATGTCAAATGAGACTTAGAGGGTGTTTGGCTAAGCTTATTTAAAACATCTTATAAGTTCTAACAACTTATAAAATGTTTTAAGAGCTTATAAGATATTTGGTCTTATTTAAAAAATAGGCTCTCAAGTGTTTGGATAAAATAAGTATATTGGACTTATAAGATGATTTCAAATGTTATAAGAAAGAATTTGTGCAATAATAAAAATTAAAAAAAATCGGAGAAGGATATTGTTATACAGGAGAAAATTAACTAAGGTGACACGTGCATTGTTGGTGAGATTGTGTTTGGTTTTAAGTTGAGAATTGATTTTTGAATGTTTTTTTGGTGTGATATTGTTGGGTTTTGTTTTAAAGGGAACATAAATGACTTGTTCGTCAAATCATGGAATTTTTTGTTGATAAAATAATGATTGAAAGTTATATTATAATATTAAAATTGTAAATATATATATACATCGAAAGAGAGAGAATGGTAGAAATAGGAAAATTGATAGTGAAGTGATAGAGAAAGTGTAAGATAAAGAAGTGACATGATAGATAATGATAGTAGTCTAATCAAATACAATTTTTGGCCAAAAATTGAGCTTTTGGTTGGCCAAAATTATTCAAGCCAAACAAGTATTGGTGGGAAATTTGGGCCAAAACATGGCCAAAATAAAACCAAACATAGCCTAAGATTTTGAAATATGTTGGGTTTGGCTAACTTATTTCTTATTTGCTTATAAGAACCAAACATCTTATTTTTGGGTCTTATAAGATCTTATTAAAAAAAATTATCCAAACACTTTTATAGAGCTTATAAGCTCTCAAACATCTTATAAGATGTTTAAAAGAGCTTATAAACTTAGCTAAACACCTTCTTAGTTTTGCATTTTTGTTGTAATACATTGATTTAATTCACATCTAATTATTAAAAAAACGTATACGTGTTACTATTTCAACATAATGCTACATGAAACGCCATTCTGAATTTCATCCGTAGAAATGGTGAGCAAAAAATAATCTTTTAATTAATCAAATGCAATAACGGGATTTCTTACTTTGTGATCTATATATACATTCGATATTAGTTGAAATTATCCAAATCGATAAACGTACGAGAATATTGTTGGGCCTGGGCCCATATGATCATATATTGAGTAGCCCACATATTTTAGTGGGCTACTAGAGGGGATTTATGTTATAAAATGTGTAATGGGCTTAATGGGCTTTTTTAACATGGGCTCAACTCAACTCTGCTACTTCACTCGAACTGGGCTCAAATTGCTAATGTAGATTAAAAGGTAGAAGATGGTTTACCGGATGATGATTGACATCTTGAATAAAAATATTTTTTAACGGATTTAAGTAATTCTTATTTGATCATCGATAAAAACAATTTTCTAGTTCAAAAATATTAATTTTTAATTGTGGGCCATTATTTAGAAAAAAAAATTATGGATAGAGTCTATTTGGTTTGGGAGACTTGTAAGGCCCAATGGTCAGGACAACAGGTCAATAGCCCAAACGGCTAGCAAATGGCCCAATAGGCCTTCCTCGTAAATTAGAATCCCATCTAAGGTTATTTTCGTCATTTCACTTCTCAAGGAATTGCGATAACCCTCATTACGAATCACATTTTCTCACCAAAATAACAAAAATACCAAAGCCTTCTTCGTCTCCGATTGTTCTCTCTCTCAGTCCCAATCTTTTTTGATTTCTTCTTCGCTGTGTCAACAAATTTTCCAGGTTTTTCTAATTAGGTATGCTAAAATGCATTTTAAGAAATAGATAGCGATGTATTCGTAGAAAGATTTTCAATTTTTTCTTGTTTTGTGCCATCGATCTGAGGGGAGGGGGTCAAAGTCTTACGACTGCCGACGGATTGTTTTTACGGCGTTGTTATTTCGTATTCCGATTAGGTTTTAATCGAACAGATTGGAATCGATTTACTTTGATAAGTTTTTTGAATTAGGGTTTCGTGAGGTTAAGCCTTTTTTGGCAGTTTTCTGGTGAATGACCTAGCATCATTGCGTGTTCCTAGTGATTTTCTTTTGTCGGTGGAGTTTCCTGAAATAAAAGAAGTTTCATACTATACTTCTTTTCAGAGGCTGGATTGTAGAAAGTGGGTTTTGATTTCTGTGAATAGGTAGGTAGTTATTATTGAAGTTGCAGTTATGCCGAGGAGTTCGAGGCACAAATCACATAAGCAGAGCAAACACAGTTCTTCGAAGGAGTATTATTCGGACTCGGAAGAGGATGATGTAGTAGTAAAGATGAAGGAGAAAAGTAGAGATGAGAGTTCTGTTAGGGTTCATAGGGACTCGACGTCTGGGGAAAAGCGTAAAATGTCGTCGTCACAGGTGCCTGAAGGGAAGGATCTGAGTGGTCATGGGAATGGCCAAGTGCTGGAGTATGTTTCATCCAAACGGCGGAAAGAGAAATCTGATGTCACTGGCGATAGATGGAATGGGGGTGGAGATGAGAGGAGGGATGGTGATAGGAGTGTAGAAAAGGAAATGCATAAAGGGGAAAGCTTGAAGGTTGATTCGAAGTTGAAGGAAAATAGCGATAAAGGGGAAAGCATGAGAATTGAGTCAAAGACTAAGAGTAAAAGATACGAGAGTGGAATTGCAGATGAAAGAAAGGAGGTTAGTTTAGTATCTGTAGTCAAGGACAAAGAAGATACTAAGAGTAAAGGAGAGCAGAAGAGAAAGTCTGATAGAGATTCCTCGCGGAAAGAAGGGAAGGAGTCGAAGGACAAGGAGAAGACTGGGTTTCAGGAGAGCAAGAGTGATGATGCTGAGGTGAAATTACTGGATATTGATGTTAGGAAGAAGCAAGGGCCACATTCAGGGGATTTTATTGAGGAGAGACAGGGTAAACGTACCCGAGAAAATTCTGGTAAGCTAACCTTCTGTTGATGGTATTGACATTGGTGATAGACATACTTTTGCTGTTGATGTACTAACCAATCTCCACTTTTAAATGTTCGTGCAATAGTATATATTGTGCTTTGAGCTTTTATTACTTGTTAGATAACTATTTATGCACCCACTTCATTTTACTTTTCTGAAACTTGTTCATTATTAGTTCAACAAGTTCTGAATTTTAATTTTTCACGTGTTAACTTCTTGTCTTTGAGAAATTGGTCATGCTTTGAAATGAAGGTTTTCCACTTTTGGATTTCTGGTGCTTTAATATATTAGCATCTGCAAACATAAATTTGTGACAAGCATTTCAAGGGAAATTTGGAGGGATTGTTCCATAACAATGAGTGAGCTAATTGAATCTGGTAGTCTATTATCTGTTGAGAAGTCTAAAACCCTCGCCTGGAATGATTCTGTGAGTTCTTACTATGTTGTGTCGGTTCCAGAAGGAAATGTAGGGTGATTAATGAATGTAAGAGGAAATGATGATTGCATTTGGACGGATGATCAATCTCTTTATTTCTCTAACTTGGTCTCCATTCTTTTGGTTGATATAATTGTGTTGGCTCCCTGAAGGTGTATCTGGAGGGTCTGTCTAGAATGTTCCTCTTCTTTTGCCTCCCACGCAATTAGGATAATGCTTCAGAGCTAGATAACTCAGAAGAATGAGACAGAAGCATTATTGCTGACCAATTTCCTGAAAGTATAAGAATGTAATAATCTATTCTTACCTGCCAATAGATGACTTTAGATTCCTAACAATGTGGAATTTGGAGTTTTTTTTAATTCCATTTTTCCCTAAAGCGTTTCGTTCTTGAAAATTAGCTAGTAGACTTAATTGTGCAACTTAATTGCTTTTTCTGTTGATTTGCACTTAGAATTTGTTGGATTGTTCTTGTGTATGTCTTAGTTTCTAGTGGTTATGAATTTGTTTTTGGTTTGATTTGGTCTTATAATGATTTTATTCTTCTTGTTGTTATAGCTTGTGGTTTCCTTTTGTTTTTAGAAGTATGTTTCCCTGATGTGTTAGAGGTGATACTCAACTTTGATAATTCTTATGACTCTGCTCTTTGTCTTGTGATAAAGCGGCCACACGTTGGATGAATGAACATGTTGCTCCGAGAATTTGACTGCTTTATTTGTCAAGTAGACTGGATACTCTGTTTTGTTTTCAGGATTGCTAGACACTATTTAGACTGAAGTGATTAGTTAGTTTTTAATTATGTCAATTTTGATTACCTCTGCAGAGCACCCTGTACAAGACCAGCCGCGAAATCCTGAGCTGGAGAAGGAAACTGAGAAAAGAACACGTAGGAGAAGAGAAGGTTCTAGTGAAAGAGACAAATATAAGGATGATTCTAAAGAAGGTGATGAGAAGCGACTATCTGCAAGAGGTGATCGTGCCAAGGATGTGAAATACAGAGATGATAAGCACAAGGATGGGAGTTATGCAGATAAACACAAGGAAGATGGCCACAAAGATGACAAACGAAAGGACGAGAAGCACCGGGAAAAAGCAGACAAGGATAATAAACATCAGGGTTACAAGCATAGAGGAGATGGTGAGAAAGAGGCCAAACATAGAGATATTAGACATCATGAAGAAGGTGATAGTGAGAGTAGACGCAAGGATGAAAAACATCGCAAAGATGGTGAACGAGATAGCAGGCGGAAGGATGACAAGTATCAGGAAGCCATTGAAAAAGATAGTCGACGAGATGAGAAGTACCGTGAAGACGGTGATAGGGATGTCAGACGTAAGGATGATCGACTTTATGATGATGCTGACAAGGATATTAGACAAGGGGGTGAAAGGTATTACGAGGATGGAGACAGAGATGATAGGCGCTGGGACAGTAAGTATAAAGAGGATGGCAATAGAGATAATAGACGCAAGGAAGAAAAATATAGAGAAGATATTGAACGAGAGGTTCGGAATAATGATAGTAAGCAAGGGGATGATTTTGATAGGGAGAAGAGACTGAGAGACACTAAATATAGAGATGAAAATACCTCAAGACATCGCTCTGCCGACAAGTTAGACACTAAGCGTTCCAAGGATGATGGTTACGCTGCTGATAATAATTCTAGGATTTCTTATGATGATAGTCCAACCCATGATGATCGAACTGTCAGGTACCGAGACGATCAAGGTAGGAGGAGAACTGTTGAAAAAGAGGATTATGGCGATATTAGGTCTAGAGGTAGCAGGGATCAAAGATCTGATAACGAGAAGAAAAGTGTAAGCAGTGCAAGAACAGACCTGGTTGCTGAAAGAGTGAGGTCAACCTCTAAAAATGTTGATATAGAATCTTCATCTAGCCACAGTAGAAGGAGGAGTTCACCCACCTCTAATTCACATGCTCCAAGGGATCAATATAGGTACTTGTATACTTGCGATGATATCGTTACGAGTTTTTGTTATCATTGAATCGATTTTAAATTCTCATCAAAAGTTAGAAATTGATCACTAGCGCACAGAACTTTTCTTCATAAGCTTGCAATGTAGTCTGACTGTTATTATTGTAAAGGATCTATTGTAGACTTTGATCTCGAGCACACAGTGCTTGATTTGCTTGTTACTGCAATACTGACTTAGGTGTCATATTGGAAAAGAATTATTTCAAAAGAATGAGAGTACTAGAAAATAGAGAGTTTAAAGATGGAAGTGACTTGTTTAGTGTTATATCATTTTTTTATGAAAAAGGTGATCTGGACGTTTAATATTTTTTCTAATTTTGATTGTTGTTTTCAATTCTATCAAATCATGCTGCTTCTGTTTCTGAAAGCTGTCAGGTTCTGTTTTGAGGTTGAGTTTTCTTTAGTTTCATTTCTGTGTGTTGTGCGGTTAGAAAGAGTTCTAATTGTGCATTGAGAGACATGGATAGTTCATGATTATTTGCTTGCGTCACATAGTACTTTCTTCCAATTCTTGTTTGACTAACATTCTTTATGTTGGTCTTGAAATTGACCTGCTATAGTACTGTTCTGCATTCACTATTCACTTTCTTGGTTGACGAATCTTCTATTGAACCTTACACTGGCCTGCTTTTCTGTTTCCTTCCATAATCATTAGAACAAACCAAGTCGTAGCAAAGAGATTGATTAAAAGAATGATCTTGCACCATATATGAGCATATGCTTTCACATTAAGCTTTTACATACATATATGTTTTTCAGGAATCCGAAGCAAGACGAGTTGAAGTATAGAGATTATAATAATGAAGATAGAGTTCGGCATAATATAACTCCCACTAGAGACTATGTTGGCCCGATTGGAGGATCTGAGAGAACTTCATCTCGATCATTAGAGAAAATTGGTGTAAAAGATGATGGTCTTTTGAGAGAGCTTTCTGCTGAAAGGCGCATGAAGTCTGATAAATCTCCATCACCGAGTACCGATAGAAGACAATTTAGTAGGTCTGATGGAAGGCGAAGCTTTGATGTTGAAGAATCAACACCGAGGAGTGGTGGTTCTCGTGATGTAAAGGAGTATTCTGATCCAGATACTTTATCTGTCTCTTCTCCTTTCATGAGAAACAACCATTTTTCGAGCAGTTCTAAGTCATTTGCACCGCCACCTCTCTCCAGGCCAGGTGTGGAGAGCCCGTCACAATTTGGGTCTGTTGAAGATGATAACCGAGGCAAGTCCAACATGCGTCATAGAAGGTTTGTTGATCCTAACATGGGAAGGATTCATGGAAATGCGTGGAGAGGTGTCCCAAGCTGGCCTTCTCCCGTGGGAAATGGTTTCATGCCTTTTCCACCACCTCCTGTTGGTTTTCCTTCAGTTATGCAGCCATTTCCCGCTCCATCCATGTTTGGTGTTAGACCACCAATGCAACTAAACCATCCTTCTTACCCTGGGCGTCCAATGGGATGGCGCAATCAGGGGGATGATTCATATCCTCCATTACATTCTTGGGATGCAAGTAATGCTGTGTTTGGGGATTATGGGAGGTCTGATTGGGACCATTCTAGGAGTGGTCGAGGCTGGGAGACTGGTGGAGAGTTGTTGAAAGGGCCAAATAGAAATGCAAGTGTGGAGATGACATCTTCCGAAAAAGAGAATAACTCCACTCGAAGTGCAGATGAAGCTTTTGCTGATCAGTCCATTCAACCAGCTCACAATGAGCAAACTCTAGCTGATCAGCAGGTAGAGAGCACCAGTGTAGTTCGGTCAACAAAGAGCTCAGAGAAGAATGACATTGAGGCTCCCCTTATTAGTTTGGAGGAGACTGGTGCATTTTCTAAAATGTCAAGAAAGGATGATGTGCCACTTTGCCATGTTTACCTTTCCAATATTGACATTTCTGATGATCTCACAGAACCTGAATTATTTAATAAGTGCACAAGCTTGATTGATGTGGATCAGTGCGTTTTCTCTGATGTAGAGGAAGCGAAAATTGTATTTATGGAGGTAAATTGGACACCTGGATCATGTGCTTCATCTTATTCATTTGCTTAGATGTCACATATTTAGTCCTAATATTATTTTACTTTCTCCATAACAGGAAGCTGTAGAAGCTAAATTGGCATCACATACACTTCCGAGTACACTATGTGCATCTACCGACAATTCTATTTTCCAGGTATATTTGTTGCGGAAACTGCATATGTATTCGTTACGAAAAGTGAAATTGTTGTGTAATACGTTTCAACCAGTGACTTAGTCCTAATGTTACAGAATAATGTCGATGTAATCTATGTGGCTCTGTTGCGGCTTTGCACCATTTCATCTCTTAATATTCTGGAATAACGACTGACAAGTTTCTTTGGTATAATCTAATAGGATGGATTTGTTAAATAGGTTTCACTAACTTTTTTCAACCCTGCTGACTGCAGAAATCAATCTCTCTTTATAAGAAGCTTAAAGAAAACTCTTTTGCTGGTGGTGGCAAGATACCCGAAATTTTGAGCGAGTTCATTCCAAAAGGTCAGCATGTAGAAAACGACAATGAGACCGAGAAGGCTCTCCCAACAGACAATGTCCAGCCTGTAAAGGATGTTCTTCCAAACTTTGATAAAGAAGAAGATCCACAGAACAGTTTGCAGAGTAATCTACCACTGCCCAATGAAATGGAGAAATTGGACATGGAGTTAAGCTCGATATCTCATTCGAGGCTAGATGAGAAACCTTTGTCTGATTTACCATCAAAGGTTGAAGATGTGCATGCTAGTAACAATGAGGAAGTGAAGTTGTTAGAAAGTAAATGTGGTGACTTGCTTAATACTGATGTGTCCTTTGAGGCAGAGTCGGTTGATTTAAGTCGGATACATCATTCTCCTGAAAGTACACATTGAGACAATTTTATTTTTTCTGAGGTTTTTGTAAGCTTTTTGCTGTGTCTTGTGATCTCTGTCTGTTGTTTGCTGCTTCTGCTTATCTAGTTAATGAATAAAACTCTTCTTATTCTGTCGATTTCTCTTTTTAGATGGGAAATTTGCTGTTTTTTTTCGTTGAATTTTGAAGCTCACCTGATCGGAGTTCTTTTGTGCTCTCTAATCTGCCATGGCTGGGAAACGATTACCGGCGACCGTCTTGGACTATCAGGTACTATTGCTACAACATGGCTTTCTTTTCTGATAATACTAAATTATTTTTTTAGGAGAAAATTATTAAAAACTGAGCTAAATGTAAGTTTTCATAGATCATGCTTACCTTGGTCTAAAGCCTGATTTGACTCAATTGGTCACATTTTCTTATTCAGAAACAGAAACAAAATACAACTGTAACTCTTGCAGTGAAGTTTATGGTTTATATATTTTCAGACTAAAATTATTTTTGTTCATAAATTAAGAAAAGGTGACAGTTGGGGTTTTCAGTATGTATATTCGTACTCTTTAATCATCAAATTAGCAATTTATATCAGTTTCAATCTTTTGCCTTTAAATTTATTGGTAGTTTCTTACCCAAAAAAAAAAAAAAGGATTTAAAGTTAATTATCTGTGTTATTCTTATGTTCCCACTAAGTCAATTTTCTTAGTAGTTCTCTAATTAAACAATTTAGGGAGTGAGAAAAGTATACAAATGAGCTCAATTCTTGATTTTTTTTATATACAAATCATAAGAACAGTTTGGTCTATGCTTATTTGGCAATTTGGCGTAACAAAAACAATTAATTAATATCGTTTCAAGAAATCATATCATTTTCATAGACTGCATGAGGTAGGGAAAAACATTACATGCAGCTGCAATAATTCAACTATAAAACACACAAATTCAAAGTCTCAGTCTCTTATTATTTAGCATAGACAAAGAAAAAGAAAAGGTATACTTGAGTTAGTTAATTCACAATAATTAAAGCTCGTCATCAACATTTCATATGAAGGTAATTTATCATTTCCAAGGGGTGGAAATTATAATTCAATAACTTAGATTTTAAATTTGAGTTTGTATAGAATTGAAATGTCAGTATGCTATTGTCCATCAAATTTGCAAGATTATATACAATATGAATGAGCTTAAGATCAAATATACATTATATTATGTTGTTTATTTTACAAACATATCAATCAAATCAAACAATTAGTAAAAATTTGCTTATCAACATATATTAACTCCACCCAAGTCTGAAAACTATATGAAATGGACTAATACTGTCTTTCCCAATTTTCTTATCAATGTAAATTTTCCATTCTTATACCATTCTTCACCATCTAAAACATCTTCTTAAGATGTCTTGAATTAGGCATTTGAATTCTTTAATTTCTCATTCATTACCATGGACTTCACATCACCCACTTAACAAAGTTAAAAATTACCTAACTTAGACTTAACTTTGTTTTCTTCATTATTTAAGTTTATTAGTCAAATGTTCCAATAACCTAGAAAGTCCAAAGTATTATGTAAGAATTCCTCCCAATATATATTATTTTTCTCTCAATCAATACTTTAAAATATATATTTTAAAACAAGCACCTGTCCCTTTTCATTTAACTAACTAAATTTCACCAACCCTAATTATATATATATATATATATATTCTAGGTATATGCAATTGCAATTATAACAAAGAAAATAAAAAAAACAACATATTTTCATTACACACCAAAAATGGAAGCCATATCTCTCTTACTCACACTTTTCTCCTCCATCTTAACTCTCTTCACAATCCCATCTCTCTGTGCCAATTCTTGCAGACCGGAATCATGCCACACAACCCTCGGACCGGTAATCCGGTTCCCTTTCCGGCTACAGAACCGGCAACCGGCGAGTTGCGGGTACCCCGGTTTCGACCTCTACTGCAACACCCAAAACCAAACAATCATCAATCTGCCACAATCAGGCGAGTTCATAGTGGACCACATAGACTACACTTCACAATCCCTTTTCATCAACGACCCGAATACATGCCTACCGAACCGGATCCTAAACTTCACCATGTCCGGGTCACCGTTCCGAGGCGCTTATATGAGAAGCTACACCTTCTTGAACTGCTCCTCAGATTATATGGATTACGGGTCGACCCGCTACGTGCCGTTGCTCTGCCTGAGCGGAATTAATCACACCGTTCTGGCTATGAACACGCGGTCAGCTGCGGCGGTTCAGGTGCCCTCGACGTGCGCGAGGATTGCGACCGTTAGCGTGCCAATGCAGTGGTCGATTTCGCAGTTTTATTGGTCGCCGATGGATTTGACTGAGGATCTTGAGCTGGTTTGGAATGAACCGGCTTGCTGGGACTGTGAGAATTCCGGCGGGATTTGCGGGTTTAGAGGCGATTCGGGTTTGGGGATTGGGTGCTCTATGCCTTCGAGATCCGGTGAGTAATTTCGATTTTTAACTGTTTATTTTTTATCGTGTGGAATTAATTTTATCTTATTTTCTATATCATATCGAGTTTAATAATATCGAGTATTCTGTGTAGAAGATGATGAAAAGTTTGATAGAGTGCATTTGGACGTATGTTTGGTAAATAAGGTAACATGTCTAGGCGAAACAATGATAGTTTACCATTAAGTGATAGGTCAAATGTTTTTATGAGGATAAATTAATTTTTAATTAATTATTTTCTTGATACTCAGTCACATAATAAATATAATTCAATTTTCTTGGAAATAATTTTGATATCGAACATGTGTTAGTAGAGAAATTTTGTATAGAAAGGTAACTAGAAGCGCATAATATGAAATGGCAAAATAGTTTGGATTTTGTATTAAAATTTCGATTTATGTTTACTGGGTTTGTGTAAATTTGTACCAAATTAAAATTTACGTAACTATAATCGAGTCTAATAAATTGATGAATTTGTATCTAACACAGAATTGAGTGAGTTATAGTTGAATTTGAATCTTTTACTATAATATAGATAGCCGAAATTTATGAGCTGCCGACTTAAAAAATAATAGTTCTAGGTGGCCAAATTAATCTACTTTCGTGTGCTATTTTCATGTTGATTTATATATGGACCAATAAATAGATCTGTAGTGGCTTAAATTGAATAAATATGTTGAATGATTCAAATATAAATATAAAAAAGTATTGTGATACGCACAAAAAATATATTAATATTATGATAGAAATTTTTATAGAGAAAATAATGAGTTATTGACTTCTTTGGTTTGGAATTTAGTGTGTAAAAAAATATTCGATTGGGCCACGTTGCCCTTTGAATAAGAATCGAGCAATAATGTTGTTAGGGCCATGACAATGATGTAGTTGTTAATTTTTTAGTTGAATATTTTTAGAATTTTGTGGATAATATAGAGTTTGTAATCATTTTGAATATATATGTTGGTGGTAATAAGTTTGTATTTATTTGATGTAATAATGATTAAGACTTATTTTTAATCTATTAGGTGTGATTAAAGTGACCAAATTAAGTTGTGTCACGATAAATTTTGATGAAAATAATATTTTTTAAAAATTGAATTCTCTTTATTGGATAGCAACTGACTCACTTTGTTTTTACTCTGACTAGCAATGTTATTTAAGAAAAATAAAAAAAAATGTTATTTACTTGTTATTAATAAAATTATATAAGGCGTAACGAGTTTAATTTAAAAACTACCATTTGTATTGTGCTAATGATCTTCATTTTATTCAATGCAATACTCCAAATACAAAGGAAACTTTTGTGAATGGCCACTTTTATTTGGTTTCTTTATGTCTCATTTCTCTTTTTCTCTTTCTTTTTATTAAAGTAAAATGTACCCTTATGCAAAGGAAAAAGTTTGACGTGTAAAGAAAATTCATATTTGTCACACCACATACTAAAATCACCATTTTACACAAATATTTAACGTGCTTAAAAACAAATATACTTTAACATGTGTAATTATGATTTTAGCTTTTACATGTTCACTCATTACTATTTATTATAATTCTATCTCACTTATCGAAAATTATCAATACAATCCCTCAATTGTCTACTTATAACTAACTTCCACATATTTTATACGCATCTTTGAACGCGCATGGAAACTATTGTAATTCACTATAAGTGAGGGGGTTTATCTGTAATTTTTCTTCTAAAATTCTAAATCTCCTAAACATATAGTCGAATCGATCTTTTTTTCCAGTAACTATCAAATAAGGGTGTGTTTGGATTTGGGGAGGGGATTTGGAGGAAGGATTTGAAACGACACATAAACTGAAGTCATTTAAAACCCACAATAATTATGGAGAAAATAGCTCAAAGTGAATGTCGATTGATTTGAAATCCATTATAATTTGGATACATCCAAACTATACAGGTCTACCCCAGAGTGCCAAATACGGTATCATTATCGGTGTCGGAATACCAGCACTGGTCTGCATCATTGGTCTATTATGTTACGCCTGTGGCATGGTCCGCGCTTTCAACCGCCACCGCCACCCAAACTCCGAGCTCCCGACCGCCATCTCCAATCTCCGGCCAGCCGTTAGATCAACGAGCGGCCTGGATTTACCGACCATAGAGTCGTACCCGAAGACCGTGCTAGGGGAAAGTCGTAGGCTTCCCGAGCCGAGCGATGGGACTTGCCCTATTTGCCTAAGTGATTACCAACCTAAAGAGACACTAAGGAGTCTCCCTGAGTGCAACCACTATTACCATGCTGAGTGCATAGATGAGTGGCTTAAGCTCAATGGGACTTGCCCTTTGTGTAGGAATTCCCCCGAGAGCTCGGTGGCTACGCCTTTTTCGTCCACGTCGTTATCTTCTTCTTCATCATCAACACCATCGGATCGTTAAATCTTTCGTCGTTTTGTATAATTTGTGTGGTGAATTTTTGACGAATTTCTAAGATATTATGGTTATTAATATGTGGGTCCGCGCGTGGGCCCATGGGATTAAGAGCTATGATATTCTCGCGAGATGGTTAAAAATGATCGATTTTTTTGTGTATATAATGAAAGTGGTTGGGACAATGTTTTGTTACATGTAAATCAAATACATTTAGAAGTGAATTTATATAGTTGATAGCATGATTGTCTTACATGGGAGGAATGGAAGAAGATCAATTCAAATGAATCTAGAGGTATTTTTAGTAATTTGTGCTTTTAGTCTATGGCTATAATTTTTATTTTTACTTTGTTTTAAAACGAAGGAAATACCTTGACACAACAAGTTCAAACCATTACTTTTTAAGTTTTAACTCATGAACCGTATTGACCTGACGGAAATGAGACCATTCACGTAAAAGTGAAAGTTGATAATATTAGGCTAAATAAGCCTTGAATATTTTCGTTTTATCTTTTACTTTGCATATTATTTAGATATTTTTCATCTGAAAAATGTAAATGTATTATTCAAAAAAAAAAAATTCTAGCTAATTTTTCAGAAATCATGGAAAAACAGAAAAAAGAACTTATTATTTTTTTTTTTGATGACGAGGGAAACCCGCAGCCGCTACCGTGAGGTGCGCACTGGGTAAACTCCGCTCTTGTGTAATAGCCTGCAAACCACACAAGAGAGGTAAATAGGCTAGGTTGCTCATAGCTGACAGGCTCACAGTAGAGAAGGCAAATAGGCATTTCAGAAAAAAGAACTTATTATTCATTATATGATAGCTTATTATAGATTAAAAGAGTTTCTTCCGGGCTATTTTTTAACATAGAGAATGATTTTTTTTTTTCTCATTTTTTTTCTCATTTTTCTCATTTTTGTTTTAGTTTCGAAAAAAAAGAAATTTAGAACTTATTCTAAAATTTGGGGGTTGATGTGTAACATTTGTGATTATGACAACCGCAATGCAATGGGTTTATGATTATGAACTTATGGGCCATGGAGATAGGGCCATACTAACGATTCAAACCCACTAACAATAATCGAAGATTTGGGCCTAAATATATTTTATTGGATCGAAACTAATTTAAACATGGGTTGGATCCATAAGTTAGTTGGGCTTGGGCCTTTTCTCTACTGTTTGGGCACAAACCCAATTTTTTTTCTTACAGGTTTTCAAGTTTGTTCTGAAATCGCTGTTAAAGAAGTAGGGTTTACGAGAAATTTAGTCTCAAAGTCGCTAAAGCCAACTTCGAGCCCTCCCCCGTAAGGTTTCTACCTTCAAATTTAACTTCATAGATCCGAAAATGATCTTGTAGATTGTAAAGATTAAACCTTTTTTGGGTATTCGTTTTCTGTAGGAGCCCAATTTAATGGCGTTTAGACGGGGCATAACCGCTAGATCAAAGCTGTTCTATCAGCAGCAACAGAAACTTGCTCCTTCGTTTTCGCATTTTAATCGCGACGATAGCGATCGTGAGGAATTGCATTCAAATCCCATTTCCGGGAACCCTAAAATCCGAAACTATTTCCAGCAGCGGTTTTTCGGGGCCGGGAATAGTTATAGCACTTTAAATGGGTCGAGAAATTTGTTTCAAGATAGTAGATTTATGCTTCCAGCTGGTTTGGGTTTAGGGCAGGTTTATGTTAGGAATTTTTCCAGTGGAAGTGTGGGAGAAGGGGCGGCTGATAAGATTGAGATTTTTAATGATGTGGTGGATGTTTTGGGGGATAAGGCGGCTGAGATGGCTGGGCAGGTGGCGCCTGTGGCTAGTGAGGTGGCGATTGCTGCGCAGGATTCATTCTTCCCCGTGGCGGCATTACAGTACATGATTAATTATGTGCACACCTTTACGGGGTTTGAGTGGTGAGCTCAGAGCTTTGACTTTTCATATGCTGGCAAAGTCTTGTAACTTCATTGTGTTTGTTTTTTTGTGATTGTGTTTTGTGGGAATGTTTTGGTTTGAGGTTTTATTTGAAGTTATGATGGATTTTGATGTCGTAAATTGGGTGTGTTGTGGAATTGCATTCGGGATTATGTTGGTTGAGTGAAAATTTTGTGTTTTATAGATGTTGGATATTTATATGAAATGTAATGATATCTGCACTTTATGTATTTGGTGACTGCCATGAATTCGTCTTGTGTAGAATGAGACTTTTTGTTACGAGTTTTTAGCGTTTTATGATGATTTGCAGTTTACTAATTTGTATTCGGTTGATTGTGCTTTGTTTTGTTTTTAAAATTTCTAATTGCTTGGGATAATGATAATTTTTTAAATTCGTTGTTTAGGTGGGCATCAATTGCTTTGACAACTCTTTTGATTCGTACACTTCAGCTTCCTCTCCTTATAAATCAGCTGAAAGCCACTTCAAAATTTACAGTAAGTTCTGAACTTCCATTCCTCTGGATTTATCTCATTCTGTCCATAGTCATTAATAATTGTTTCCGATTATTATATACGTTTTCGCATCATATCAAATAAATTTCGATCAATTGCATCTAGTTTGAAATGTTCTTGTAAACTCAAATGTGTATGAACTGTCTGTTTGGTTTTATCTGTTGCCCAAAAAAAAAGGTAACATTGTTTAATCCGTGTAATTTATCATGTATCTTGTTTCAAACATGACCTATGATTACCTAATTGCTTATACATATGAGGCTAATCACATTAATGTGAACATCTTGTGCAGCTTCTAAGGCCAAAGCTGGAGGCAGTTAAGGAAGAAATGAATGATAGGGTATGAGTTTGAGACTTTTGTTTTTCAGAAACGAGTTTTTTGCTTTTAACCTTTTATTATTATTACCTGTAACACTTTATATTACTTTCAACTCTCGATTGTATTACAGGACATGAGTCCTGCTGCTGTTGCTGAAGGTCAGAAAGAGATGAAAAGACTATTCAAGGAGTATGTAGCTTGTTAATTTATTAATTTAGAGAGCCATTATAAATAAAATATTTATATGCAATGAAGTTAAAAATGTTCAATGAAATGATGATTAACTGTTAATGCATCCATTTCTATTTAGAGGGAAAATTTTTCATAAGGAAGCAGTTCCCATTCAAGTCCTTCTATAGCAGCCAGCTAGACACTATTCATTGTTGTCCTACTTCCATATTACTTCTTTTCCTATTTATTAATACATATTCTAAATAATGCTCCCAAAAGTTATTAATCTATAGCTAACGCGAAACTCTTTGTTTGGCACTGATACATAAACTCTTGAAAGTATCATGTCCCGAAGAAATTTTGGACTTGATGAGAATCTTATTAACGTAATCCTGTGATTCTTTTGGTGAGTGAATGTTGCTTTTCGATAATCTTAGGAATGTTGATTATATTCCAATAATAGATCTAGGGTGGTAATGGAATTGACAATAAGAGAGCATAAGTTATGACTGAAAGAAGGTGCATGCCAAGGGTTTATGAAGTTACATATGCCTTACTAATGTATATAACATACGAATTACTACAATCTCGAGAGAAATTTGTTTTTCTGTGAATTATTAAAGTATTTATAAGTATTGAGTATGCATTTGTTGATTACCGAAGAAACATGCAAATCTTAATTATGATAGTGTCTTGGTGTTGCAGATATGGTGTTACTCCATTCACCCCTTTGAAGGGACTTCTAATTTCAGGCCCCGTCTTTTGCAGTTTTTTCTTTGCCGTAAGATCATGCTTTTTCGTTCTTATTTATTTATAAAATCTTTTTCTTTACCATTTTTTACGTTCTTATCTAATCTTTTTTATGCAGATTAATAACATGACGGAAAAAGTTCCATCGTTTAAAGAAGGCGGAATATTATGGTTTACTGATTTGTCGACTCCAGATGCCATGTATATTTTTCCAGTTTTGACGGCATTAACATTTTGGATTACAGTGGAGGTTAGCTACATTTTCTATATCTCCATTTACTTTGCATTTTTCGTAACTTGAATATAGTTTATCCACTTATGCTTTGCAAGTCGATATTTGCTGCATAATCATAGAAATCCAAGCACCAAATATTTTTTCATACAAATTTTTTAATCTGGTTTAACCATCGAGATTTATTGATTTTCAGTGTAATGCCCAAGAAGGTTTGGAAGGTAATCCTACTGCTGGCACTATCAAGAATGTCTCGAGGGCCTTTGCAGCACTCACCATCCCTTTCACCGCAAGTTTCCCCAAGGTATATGATGCTTCATTATATATATTTTTCGATTATGCCTTTATATATATGTACATATATATATATGTATATATATATATGTATATATATAGCAAGTGTTGAATTCACAACAAATCCAATTAATGTGCTTATGTGCAGGCTATATTCTGTTACTGGATTACCTCCAATCTTTTCTCACTCACATATGGCTTAGGTAAATCCACTAAACCCTGTTTTTGTTTTCCCTTGGATATTTTTTCATGAAAACATTTCAATTATTATTTTTACCCATGAATTTTATTTTCTCATGTTTTTAGTGATAAAGAAGCCCGAGGTGAAGAAATTCTTGGGTATACCAATTATACCCCTCCCACCACCTTCTTCAACTGCACAAAAACCGGGCTTTTCATTTTTCGATGCACTAAAGAAATATGCAGCAGCCCAGCAACCGAAATCTCTACCATCACCACCTGTTGAAGAATTATCTAAACCTTCGACTCAAAAAATCGCCCCTTCATCAGTTCTTAATCAGAGGATTAGAAGTTTAGAGAAAGAAGTTAAAGGAAGGAAGAAAGGCAAGAAGAGGTGATTAAAAAGGTAAATCAAGTGAAATATATTTTTTCACTAAGTTCATTTTTTTGGGGGGATTAAGAATAGTCATAATATAATAAATTCAATATCTTATGAATATGCATTTTGTATTTATGATGATATTTGTTCGATACATTTGGGATTCTAGAGATGGGTTTTTGTCGAGAGGTTTATCGAATAGGAAAATGGCGTGAAACGTCTATAAATTTTGAGGGTTTGATTTTGAGCCAAGAAGGGCAAAGATATATGAATTGTTGGCCTCTATTGTGTATCTATTTTCATGCTGTATCTAATGTCTGCCTAAGATGGATGAATTATTAGTCTCTATAGTATTGATTGTCCATTAATGACGTCATAAAGTTGAATGATTTAGTGTATTAAGAGCAAAGTTGAACTTGAAAACTAATTCACATCATCATCATCATCATCATAAAGCCAATAATTAAGTCTAAACAGTGTTAGGTTACCTAATAATATTAAGTTCAGTCGCCCTATTGGATGTCCATTTACCTAATTATTGGTTTGGAATTAATTGCATTTATGAATATATAGAGTTATTAATAATAAGTATCGAAATTAAGAGGGTGTTTGGCAGAATTTGTTTGAAATATTTTGAGAGTTATTGTACTTAATTTATATAATCAAGTGTTGAAATATTTGAATAAAATACAATTATGAGATTATAAGGTATTTGAATAAAATATGTTTATCGAATGCCTGTGTAACTCGAATCTTCTTGTGTAGTTGGGCGACAAAGGCCCTACTTTGATCCTCAATATTTCTGATTAATTCATCTGAAATAAATTCAATGGTGTGAAATGATATTATTGAAAAATAAAAGGTACAACGGAAGTCAACTGAAATTATTGTATACAAGAAATGTACTTCTTTGTTTAATTCTTGTCTAGCTGAGCTTAATTGGTTGACACGTCCATCTTCGGGAATTTATTTTTATGATAAAAATGAGAAATATTGTTTAAAAGATGAGATTTTTAAGAGAAAAATAGATAATGATTGTGGTTGATGTGATGTGTTTTTTATTGTGAAAAATTTGTTTGAGTTGATATTTAAATATAATTTTTATTAAATTTGTTTAATCAAACTCGTTGATTTACACGTCATAAAATAGTCCCAATGGATTTTATTTTAAACGTTGCATTATTTTGCATTAGAATATGTAATTAATTTAATTTTTACCTTTGAAAGATAATCGAAAAAACTCTTTTAATCAATTGTATTAACTGTCAAATCATGAATAGTAAAATTTATTTGTTGCAAAAAAAATTCAAATTATTTGAAATTTTGAGAGACTTTTTTGTAAGATTTTTTTTACGAGATGATAAACAAATGAATTTTTCGTAGTTTTTTACTCTGAGATGATTTTTTGGAAAATGATTGGCCAACCAATTGGGGCCTAAGTTATTTTGAAAATAAATATATTTTCTCTGCCCAAATTAAAATCGGGGGTCATAAGGTCAAATTTCTCAGGCTTGTTGAATTTTATAATCTCAAATAAATAGAAATATTTGATTCAACATTGCATATTGTTCAAACAATAAATGTCTCATGTTACCTCAAATACACCATATATATAATTTTAGAAGGAAAATCCGAAATAGTCACAAATAACTCAACCATATGGCTTGAAATTCAAAACAAAATCTTTATAAAAAAAAATGTTTATTTGACCAATTTATTCTGGATGTGAAATTGTGAATATGTCAAAATGATCTAGAAATTAAATAAAATCACAGCAAGTACGATTCGTTAGAGTTGGTAAGGGCATGTGAACTTGTGGCCTAGGTCACGGGTTTGAATCCTGATGAGGGAATGCCTATTGCCTTCTCTACTGTGAGCCTGCCAGCTATGGGCAACCTAGGCTGGTTTACCTCTCTTGTGTGGTTTGCAGGCTATTACACAAGAGCGGGGTTTACCCAGTGCGCACCTCACGGTAGCGGCTGCGGGTTACCCTCGTCATCCAAAAAAAAAATTAATGAACACTTAAGAAAAACATAAAAATCTTTTTAAAAATTAAACGATATTGGGATTACGTCTTTATCCAATATTTCGATAATAATCAGTTAATATGGTGAAACTTGATGATATAATGAATGATATTTTGGTCGTTTTTTGTAATTTGAATTGAATAAACTTAATATAAGTTAATCTCATCCAAATTTACGTAATTTCAATTTTTTTTAATCTCATATATTACGACACATTAATCAAATATTTACAACTTCATACATTCATCACCAAAATTATTTATTATAATCATTATTTATATTTTTCATACTTTATAAATTTTTAATTACTATTTTATTTTTTATATAACTATTATATACGTGACGACATTCAATTTCCAATGACCAAGTGGTTGGTATTTCTTTTAATATAATAATAATAATTACTATGTGGCCCTTTTTATTTTCAACCCCACATTAACTCCAAGTCTCAATTTTCTGCCACCCACTCTATATACCCTTCCATGTCCACAAACCTTAAATACTCTGCAACTTATTACTACAATCACGGGAAATTATTATTTTCTCTTAATTTATTATGTGTCAAAATTGAATTAATTAGGCAACCAATTATTACGAGCAAACATAATTGGTTTCCTAATTAATTTAATTATGACACATAAGTAATTATTATGTTTTTTTTTTTAAATATTGGACATGGATGAATATCATTATTTACTTTATCTAAAATAATTAAATTTAAAAATTAAAGATTGAGTTAGTTTTTCTTAATATATTTCTCTTATTAATGGTTGTTGCCAATCATTATCTTTTAAAATAAAATCCACCAAATCATGCATTAAATTATATAATAATAACAATTATTATTATTATTGGATTTTGCATAATAATTACATTTTCAAAGGCTCAGAGCTGTAAAATTTAGCAGTATTTACGTTGGAGTCAAAGTCCAGTGTGGCCATTTATTCAACGTCAGTCTCCTGCTTTCTCTCTCTAGATTCACTGCTCTTGTACAACACAGGTCTCACAAAATCTATTCAATTTCCGGTATCTATATAACTTGCATCTCACTACATTTTCTCTTGAAAGCTATACACATCTACTGTTGTTTAACTTGAGATTTGGATTTTTGACAAGGTTTTGAAAATGGTGGGAAAGAATTTTATCGTAGAAGTTGAGCCATGCGTGCCTGCCAAGGACGGAAAGCCGTCGATCGGACCTGCTTATCGAAGTATTTTTGCTAAAGACGGTTTTCCTGCTCCGATTCCAGGTCTCGAAAGCTGTTGGGATATTTTCCGGTATAATTTTCGATTTTTGGTTGATATTAGTGATCTCGGTTATGTGGGTTTAGTTTTTGTTGTAAAGAGGTATTTGATTCGTGTGTGGTTTAAATCTGTGAATATTTTGGTTCGTGGTTGAAGCCAAACCTTTTGTGTTGCTTGTGAACTGTGAAATTTGAAGTTGATTTGCCTGTGTTTGGGAGTCTAGTGTTTGTTGTGTTAATGCGAATCGAACGAGTGTTTTATTTACTTAAGTACAACTGGATCTTTTACAAATTTACAGTAGAAGATTTAAGCATCAAAGTACTTATCTTGTGTTTGAGTAAGGTTAGAAGGTATGATATTGAATATGGTGATACTGCTGTTCCTTTCGAGTTTCGTGCGACTTGCATGTTGTTCTGTATATCCTCTTTTGATATCATCATGAAATTGATTTTCATTCTCCGGGGATCTATTCTTTTTTCAATGTTTAGACAGGATTCATGTACATATTCATGTAATGGAAGTATTTGAGGAGTATTCCTAGTTCCAATAAGAGAAGGAATTTGATTCTCTCTTTGTTCCTCTGCTGACAGTTGATGTGATGGTTTAATTTATTACTGAGAAGTGTTGGACTGAGAAGGCAGATATCTACATAACGAAGAGTGTGATTACAGTATGAGCAATTGGATCTGGAGTTTTTTCAAAATTCTTATTTGACATACTTAGGGATGCCTTACATCAGAAATATCCGAAATCTATGACATCTTGTGCTATCCATCTTTTTCTTAAAAAATTATAAATTGAAGCCAAGCGGTGAGAACTTGAATTTATTATCTTATTCAAGGATAAGAACAAGAGTTTAATAAAAAAAATTAAAACCTGATGAGGGCTGCAGAGAAGTACATGAAGTGCCCGTCATAACTGAAGTGGTAGACACGACATGGGTATTTGAGTGTCCAACACATCTCAGCCTCACCTGTGCTAACAATAAAAATCCTAGCAAAGATATGTGCACTGGTGCTTGTGTGTCCTACAACACTAATTTAGTTTATAGCTGTTGGAGAGTGTATTTGCTTCGTATGTATGGGATCTTCTGCTATGATATTACTGCTGTCTTCTACATGTGTGATCTTTTATAATTTTTTACAAGATCTTTTTGTTACAACTTATGAGAGAACAGATCCAAAATCTTTTCGTGTCCCATGATGAACTATAATAATTGGTGCCTCAAAATTGTTGTGTAATCAACTTTTTTTTCCTTTCCTTTTTCCTATTGATGATGTATGAATAGGAATTTTTAAGGTATATGTGTGAGACACAATCAACGATTTAACTTACAAGTTCATGAAATATATGAATGAAACATTTTCCTTTTGTGTCACAGTTTGTCAGTAGAGAGGTATCCTAACAACAAAATGCTTGGTCGTCGTGAAATTGTCGATGGGAAGGTATCTTGTTGTTATTTAATTTTGTAGGTTGATGCATGCATAATCAGAATTTCTACTTTCTTCCAATTTTCTCCTTCGCTCATTATTGAACCTTTTCCCTATCTTCATTACTGACTTCTTCACCAGCCTGGTAAATACTTATGGATGACTTACAAAGAAGTTTATGACATAGTGCTGAAAGTTGGTAATTCCATCCGCAGTTGTGGCGTCGAGGAAGTAAGCATCATTCAACTTATTTTGAGACCTTGACTTTGCTGTCAATATTTTTTTAACATATAAAAATAATCTCAAATGCTTAAGTCATTTGAAGTGACTTCGTTGTATGTTCTTTCAAGTTCATTTAAGCTTGTCTCATAAATTGCTTTGAGATTCATCTATATATACTTGTGATATGTCCGGTTCTTAGTCACAGCTTTACTTATTAGATATTGTCATTAGTCTGATGGATCTCTTTGACTTCTGCTCATTTACTTTGGTTCGTTGGAACTTTGTTATATTATATTTCCACTATTGTTTGTCCTGTAATATAGTGATTTTCCATCTCATTTTCTCTCTGATAACTAATAATGTCAGGGAGGACGATGTGGAATCTATGGTGCTAACTCCCCTGAGTGGATTATGAGTATGGAGGTAAAGCAATTTCTATTCCTCTCAATTCCTTTGCTTCTATTCTTTTGTGCTGCGTATGCGAGTGCATGCCAGCATGCCAGCATTCATAATTGTTTTAGCTGTGGATTCTTTATTGTTGTAATCGTTAATATCCGCTGCACATGAGCATTTTATTATTCAGTTTTCTGGGAGAAAAGTCTTGGAAGGCCCTAAACTATTTTGGATAACCTGATGTCTTATTATGTTTATATTTCCCCGACCAAATACATTCTCATTTAAGTGCAGAGCAGTTTGCACTGCATACATTTATCAAATATCAATTAGGCTGCTTTTGTACAGTCTCTCTTGTATTTTTTCTGCCAAGGCCGTTCAGTATGCTTTTTCGATCTGAGTGCTGGCGCGATGTTGATAGGTTTAATATACTTTATGAGTTAATGCAAACGATGGCAGCACTTTGCCTGTTTCACTATCCTGACTTATATCTTTATCTTTCCTTTTGCCATCGCGATAGTCAATACACCTATCATCTCCTTTGTCCATACTTTTATCATTTTTTTTTTCCGTTGAAGGCTTGTAAAATGTAGGTTTTCTGAAAGATAAAAGGGTTTATAGACGAGAGAATTGTAAGAGGCAGGAGTAAGAGTAATATATAGAAAGATAAAAATATCTCTCTGTATTATTGTACTCTGTTTCTCGCACTTCTTCTTTTTTGTCACTCTTAGGCCTTTTCTCTCTCTGTTGTATCCTTGGTTGGTAGTTTTGGTAACTTAAAGGTTGATATCTATTATTTTCAAGACACTATCTGAAATAAGTTTTCTGAGTTTATTCTGAAATTGGATTAATGCAGGCTTGTAATGCTCATGGACTCTATTGTGTTCCTTTATACGACACCTTAGGTATGCATCGTTCCTCCATTGGCATTTTTCTGTAGTTCAATGTGTAATCTGCAGGTAAACAATTTGCAAGCTTATAGGCTTTTGCCATCCTCTGGATGCATGTTCTGAAGTACCACATTAGATATTTCGACAAATTTCATTAATCCCATGGGCAATTTCAGGTGCTGGGGCAATTGAATTCATCATATGCCATGCCGAAGTTGAAATTGCTTTTGTAGAGGAGAAAAAAGTTTCTGAGGTACCATTGTTATATCTTTGAAAAGAAATTAAGTTTCTTTTGCAATGTATTATTGGAGTTAGTTTAATTTTTCTTCTTTAGCAACAAGTTCTGTACGTTTGAAATTATATCTCTCACGTTTCTTGCATGCAAGGATACAGGTCTAGACCTTTGTTTGTAAACTTGATAGACATGTGTTAAGAATTGATATCTAATAGTGTGACCTGGGTTTGGAAATGTGTAATTTATGCTAACGTGTAATTTGAATTTGCAGCTGTTGAAAACATTTCCTGGAGCAACAAAGTACTTGAAAAGTGAGTATCTTATGGAGTCAGATTTGTTTTTTGATTAATAACATCAGTGTTAATGAAAATGATCAATGTGCTGCTCAATTTCAGCAATTGTTAGCTTTGGGAAAGTTACATCTGAACAGAAGGAAGAGGTTGGAAAGTTTGGTGTGGCTATTTATTCTTGGGATGAATTTTTGTCACTGGTAAGCCTGTCCATTTTACAAATTGAAATCTGATGTAATGTTGCTGATGTAATGCATCTGATGTAATGTTGCTTACATAAAGTACTGATTTGAAATCTTTTACATTTGGTATTGTGCAGGGAGAAAATCAACATTTTGATCTTCCTGTGACAAAGAAAACCGACATTTGTACAATTATGTATACTAGTGGAACTACTGGAGACCCCAAGGGAGTCATGATTTCCAACATTAGTATTATAACTTTAATAGCTGGAGTAAGGCGTCTGCTCGAGAGTGTGAATGAAGCGGTGATTACACTATCTATTTGTTAATCTGATTACACATCTATTTGTCAATCTTGCACTGGTCATATAATTCATTTGAGGGACAGGATTTACTATATTAATTTATATTCTTTGTTAAAAATGTGAGAGGCAACTAATGATTATTTCAAAAGATTGTGGTGTAAGTTGCAATTCCTTTTTTTCTCCCGCAGTTGACGATCAATGATGTATATCTGTCGTATCTTCCTTTGGCACACATCTTTGACCGTGTCATTGAAGAGTGTTTCATCCACCATGGAGCGGCAATTGGATTTTGGCGTGGGGTAAGATGGTTTCATTTGTATTTCAATACCTCTAGCTGGCCGGACACGATTTTTATGTTATATTAATTTCATATTTGCAGGATGTTAAGTTATTGGTTGAAGATATAGCAGAGCTAAAGCCCACTATTTTCTGTGCAGTCCCTCGCGTATTAGAGAGAATCCAGTCAGGTTGGTGGCTTTCAACAATTATGTATGACGTAATTAATGGTTAACATGTTGAGATGTTGTTGTGGAAATGCTGTGGAGTGTGTTGTGTTAATGGGTTATTATAAATGAACTCTAGGGTTTCTGAAATGCTTGTTTATGACGTTTGTTTTGGGCATTTGTTGTTTATATCAGGTTTGCAACAAAAGATTTCTGCAGGGGGGTTTATTAAACAGGCCTTGTTCAACCTTGCTTATGCTTTGTAAGTTCTTAGTTGAATTAAAAGTTACTAAACGGAATCATCAAAATTGACTAAACCTTAATTCAAATTTTTTAAAGCCGTAACTATTTTTCCCTTTCCTGACTCTGCTTTCGAGCTGTGGCCTTTATACTGTTTGGACACAAAATCATTGTTGCACTTTCCATAGTTCTTACACCTGTATGCCAAATGTATTTTGCAGAAAATTACGTGCTATGAGGAAGGGCCGTAAACACTCAGAGGCATCTCCGTTATTTGACAAACTTGTTTTTAGTAAGGTGATTTGACACTACTTTTTCTGGAGTGTTTCTTTTTTATTTATACCAGTCAAATTTTTAAGAGAAGTGTTACTGAAATTATCCTGGACTGCTCTTTTAGGTAAAACAAGGCTTAGGAGGCCATGTAAGAGTTATTTTATCTGGAGCAGCACCTCTTGCCTCTCACATAGATGAATATCTACGAGTAGTGTCATGTTCTTATGTTCTTCAGGGATATGGTATTTTCCTTTGTCCATCAACATTTGTCATAAATTTGTGCTGCTCTTTATGCTTTTTGGACCTTGAAATTATTACTTGATGGTTGTTAATTGCCTAATTCTTGCGTGCTGATGGTGTGTGGCTTCTTTTCTTTTCTTTTTCTTATGATATAGGTTTGACAGAAACTTGTGCTGGTACATTTGTCACAATACCGGATGAGCTTGGCCAGCTGGGCACTGTGGGCCCCCCAGTGCCAAATGTGGATGCTCGCCTGGAATCTGTTCCTGAAATGGGGTATGATGCCCTCTCAAGCACGCCAAGGGGTGAAGTTTGTGTAAGGGGTGATACTTTATTTTCTGGCTACTTCAAACGCGAAGACCTTACCAAAGAAGTTTTCGTTGATGGCTGGTTTCACACAGGTACCTCTTCCAGAGATCATAAAGAATTAACTTTAAGTTGTTTATTTAATTCTTCACATCCTAATTGTTTTTGTTGAAATCCACATTGTTAGGGGATATTGGTGAATGGCAACCAGATGGGAGCTTGAAAATCGTTGATCGGAAAAAGAACATATTTAAGCTCTCGCAAGGAGAATATGTTGCTGTAGAGAACTTGGAAAATGTCTATGGTGAAGTTCATGATATTGAATCGGTATGTACAAGTGTTTTCACATGTAATGACACAGGCAGGGAAAAAGTCAAAATATATAACTTTATTGAACGTCAATATGGAACAAATATAAAACTTTATTGAACGTCAATATGGAACAAGAATAAAAGTATTAAAATGTGGATATGTGATGTTATATTGACATAATAGAAGTATGATTCTGTTTTTGAATTGCAGATATGGATATACGGGAACAGTTTTGAGTCATATCTTGTTGCTATTATTAACCCGAATCAGCGAGCAGTGGAGCAATGGGCTGAACAGAATGGTATATCCGGGGACTTCAATTCCCTTTGTGAAGATCCTAAAGTCAAAGAATATTTTCTTGGAGAGCTTGCGAAAATAGCAAAAGAGAAAAAGGTTTTCCTTCTTGCATGCTTATTTTCACCTGATTGATTCTGCTAATTTAATAGGGTAAATTGCATAAATATCCACGCGGATCTTAATTACAAGGAACACCCTGACATTTGACAAATTACCAGAACTTATCTCACTGACAGATTACAAATTCACCAATTGTTAGTCAAATCAAAATTTGGCAAGGGGTGCCTTTTTAATTTGTAAAATCTCGGAGGCGTTGTGTTAGTTACACAATAATTGAGGGGGGTGTGCAAGCAATTATCCCATTTTTATAGGATGATGCAGAAAATTACCAGGAAATGCTGGTTAATTATCGACAGTTTTTCAAGGTTTGCCTTAACAGCCTACTATGTTTTGTTTTTGGCAGTTGAAGGGGTTTGAATTCGTTAGAGCTGTTCACCTTGATCCAGTCCCGTTTGACATTGAACGAGACCTTATCACACCAACATTTAAGAAGAAAAGACCCCAGTTGCTTAAGCACTACCAGGTGGGTTGCAAGATGCCTTTGTCACCAAATATCTTATCCCAAATTCTATACTTGTACACTGTTTATCTTCCTCTCGATTTTCTATGGAAGTTTTATGAATGTTTTTTGCGTTATCATTTGTGGCTATTTCTCTGTCATTTGTCTATTTATGTTCTATTCTGTTTTGCAGAGTGTCATCGACAAAATGTACAAGAAATAAGCAGAAGCTCAGTTCTGCATATACAACCGAAATATATAATCTGCTTTTGACGAAATACGCTGCTGATTGTGAGGTTTTTGGTATTTATGTTACGCTTTCGTCCCCTTATCTACCCCCAGTACCCTGTAGGAAAAACGCCCAAGAGAATATGGATTGGACTGTATATATGGGCTATTCCTGACCTTTTCTTTTGTTCTTTCAAATTCACATTACAATGCAACTAGATACCTGCCTTTTGGTGAATTATTAAATTTATTTCGCTTTATTTGGAGTCGAGCCTCAGCTACAGATTCAATAACATAGTAGTATAAAGACCAAAAGACGTCTTTAGTATGCATTTCTTATGAGTTATTAGCAATAGTACGGTTTTCGAAGTACAATTATTACAATTTACAATCAATAGTAAACACTATTATTTTAATTGCAATCCAAATGAGATGGCAGGTGAATTTTCATTTTTCATTGCACCCTTTATATTTTAATTACTCAGTTAAGAACTTCAAAGTTTCAATGAACTTCAATAGACCAGGAAAACGAGCTTCCTTTTTTCAGACTTGAAAACAGTAAATAACAAAATATATTAACATGCAATCAAAAGAAATTCTTCATTATATCATATGAGCAAAATTTGTTTCTAAATACGAAACTCAATGTTCTGATTCGTTTTAAATATCAAACTTCAAACCTACTTTACATAAAGAAAACGAGTACATTTTCCCCTCCCAACAAGAAAATGGGAAAAATAGATCCATCCCTATACGGGTCTCAACTCAACATAATTCTCAGTATTTTTTTTTTCTTTTTTATAACAAATACATAAAATTCTTATACTAAAAATAAATTGGAAGAACATTTTGTTAACAACATGATCTCATAATTATGAAAACTGAATACTAAACTCAACAAGCCAGAACCAGACTAACTGTCAATGCCAAACTCCAGTTGTACCAATGCAGGGCTAGCTGCACTTCTCTTCAATCAACTTCAGAATACAACACCATACACTTAATAGTACAAATCCTTCACAAAATTCCTGCCAGACACAGAATTGTGTTAATATTCTACAAATTTGTTTAGAACTAGAGGTCAAATCCAGACTCTGGAATTACCTTCATGGGCTGAAGTTGTAAGTGACGCGGATGACAATTGCAGCGCTAATAATTCCTCTCTGTTATATTTCAATCTTTGATCTGCTGATACATTGTTATTAAGTGGTTAATCGACGATTATCATTTATCAAAAATGTTAATAATGACAAAAAAAAAACTCGAGATAGAGTTGAAGTTATCTAACCCAGAAAAGGCCCATCAGACTTCACGGGTGATATAGACATCTTGCCCTGCTTCATAGTTGCTCGTGCTGGAGACGAATACTGGAAGTTTCTTTTATCAAGCCCCGCAACAAGCTCATGTCTCACTTCAATTTGAGGATGTTTATGACAGAAACGTGTGAGACCATCCTTAGTCAAAAGCCAACACCCTTGGAGATCAAGAATTTCCAATGTTGGAGGAGGAATGAAAGCTTCGACTCCGGCATCAGTTAACACAGCATCACGAACACCAAGATGCGTCAACTTTGGAGCAGATGAAACATGGTATAAAGATGCATCTGTGAGGGAGACACTTTTCAGGGATAAATAGGTCAATGTGCCCAGATTTGTAAGAGAGGAAAGTGCGGAGTCCTTGATATGGATATCCTCCAACTCCAACCTTTCTAAACGACTAAGATTTTGTAGGGCGGAAAATGAAGGGACCTCATCTGGAGAATTGCTTGTCTGGTGATACAAACCTGGTATGGTAAATAAGAAACAATAATTAAGGAAACTGTTACAAGTTTCTGCAAAATAGAACATGATAGAGAAACTAAAAGTGTTTGGGTGGTTTTTATTCCATTTTCAACTGTCATTTTTGAAAATGTATGGGGAAATGAGTTTATTGATTTTCGTTTGAAATTAGTAGGCTGTATGGATGTTAATGAAAATGGTTGGAGTTGATTAAATGATTTGATGATTGATGATCTATGAAGTGATTGGATGAAGTAGAAGCAGTATTGTGCAAATAATGTTGTAGATAAAATTGTATTAGCTAAAAGTATTTATAAGTGGAAAAGACAAATTGACCCCAAAAAAGAGCAACAAAAATACTGAAGATCTTAAAATGTGCATAAGATTGTGAAGGTGGAGACAGTGTATTATTTTGCCATAGCACCACCATGATCACCAAAAAACATGATTTTTTCAGATGGAGAGGTGAGAGAGAGACAAGTGGCCGTGTGGTAAAGTGATAGGTACTTATGTTGGAAATGTTAAGGTGAAAGTAAAATGAGTTTTTTTATTTGAAAATAGCATTATGGTGTGAATTTTCATTTTAAATGAAAATCCAATGAGAAGCTGTGGTTGAAAACACAAACAAATAAAGCCTAAAAGATATTTGAGAAATTTCATGCTACTGACTTAGGTACTACTCTGAGACATTTGGTGAGAACAAAATAATGTCATAAATAAAATGCACATCAGCACGTGTAGTCCAGTGGTCCACAACCCTACTTGGTATTAATGAAGTGGGTGGCAGATCACGAGCCAAGAAATAGAACGAGAGTGAGATTAGAAGTAGCACCTTTCACATTTGTACTGCTTAGGTTGATTACTTTGAGTGCAGGCATCATGCTAATATATGAAACTGCTGTATCTTCAATGGGTGTGCCAGACAATAATAATGTCTCAAGATTAGGAACATGTCCAGCTAATGCTCCAACCCCCTCAGAACTTACTCTCGTCTTACTTAGGTTCAAATATCTTAAATTTGCTCCTACATGTGCAATGTATTCGATTGAATTATCATCCACTGCACTCTCACTCAGGTCCAAATGTTCCAGTGCGTTCATAGACTGCAAAAGGCTGAATGACTGAAGAGAAGAGTTGGACAAATCCAAGAAATTGAGTCTACTTGTTTCGACATACTGGAAGGCTTCATAAACATTAGTAAATGTAGCTCCAGATAGTATAAGCTTTTCCAGACAAGATTTTTGACCTTCAAATAGAGAATGTATGGAGCAGTTACTCATGTTTAGGCATGTAAGCAAGGACAAATTTGGCAACTTTGTTACATTGGTCCAAGCTAGATTTAGAGAACTCAGGCTTGGAAACATCTTGAGGACAACTGCTCCTTCATTAGATATTTCAGAACCCCAGAGGTCCAAATGCTGCAACTTCGTAAGAACCTAAAAGAGTTTTATCATATCAGTCAGTTTCAATCATAGAGACAGAAATATGTGCATCGTAATCCAATAATGAATACTAGAAGTGGACACATCAAAATAATAAAATATTGTCTATTTTTCTCTCTATCATGTTTTTAGTCTCAGGAAGTTGATAGATATATAGCAACGGGATACTGTACTCCATAAGAAGCATACATGGGTAACAAAAAAGAACCAAATCAACTGAGCTAATATTGAAAGGAAACATGAGACAGAATCCAAACACACACAACACGGCTTTCTACCTGAAGAGAGTTCAAAGCCGAATCAGTGACAGGTAAACCTCCTAGGTCTAACATTAATAAGTTAGTAAGAGAAGCGAGAGCTGCAACACCATCTGCAGTAACACTTGTTTGTGAAATACATAACTTCTCGAGGGCTGGAACAGATAATAGATGTCTAATGCCGGCATCTGTTATCTTCGAGCATCTGCTCAGGTCCACCTCCTTTAAACTTGTCATGCCTGAAAGAAGTCAAAGAAATTTATGACTAACATTCTACAATATGAACTTCATGAAACTTATAGCTGAACTAATAGAATGTATACGACAGTCAGTCCAGGATCATAAATCTGAAACTTGCTAACTAATGCAGTCAGTACTAGAACTTGGAAGATGTTAGAATAGAAAGCCAAACTCATATTATGAACTTTTTAACCACAAGCTTGAGATTGGATATTTAATTTCGTACACTAACAGGAAATAACTAGTGAACTATCCATTGATACTGATAGATGAAGTTAACTAACAAATTAGTTAAGTAATTCCAACTGAATGCTCTGCCAGCAGAAGACCCAACAGCTAGATTCTACTGGTTAATCATCACATTTGCAAAACAACTTAAGTAAGAAAACTGAAGCAACAGGTTAGAGGAAGAATCCACAACAATAATATGCAAGCGATATTGCCATAGGCTGATGGGATACTTTCCTTTTATTTCAGTTAAAAAGACCAATTAGATATTTCTTAACACGAGTTTCAAAATATGAATCATCTTTACACCTGTTATACTCCAAAGAGCCGAATTATTGATCCTATGGCAGTCTGCAAGAAGCATTGAACGCAAGTAGCGGAATGCTCCCAAGTATGCCATCCATTCTGCATCTACACAGCTCTCACCTCTTAAGTCAATTTCCTCCACACTGTACTTGAAAACTCTGATGACATATAAATGAAGATTTCAAATACAATGTACAGATGCACTGGAGAACCAATGGAGCCAGCTTGTTAGCAAGTCTACAATTAACTATATATTTTCCCACCATTCCATCTAGTCAATGATTGACAAACATGTCATAAATCAAACAAATACTGATCAATCAATAAAAACAAATTTTGTTGTCTCAAAAGCTTAAATCAACATATACTAACTCAGTAAATCAGATGCAGGCAGAAGAACGTGACTGATCAATAGATCCAAACAAATAAATCACTCCATTAAAGGTCAAAATATAGCCAGCGATTTGGACAAAGATACATTCGGATCAAATGCTCGCTAGCTCGAATTCTGCAATCTAAATTATACACTAATCAACTATCAAAGAAGACTTCTGACAACAAAAGGCCTCCTACTGATACAGCTCTGGCAAAATTCAATATTTTGACAAGAATAACCTCATTTCAGCATAATAAATGCAACAGCGACCAAAACGCCAGTTTCATTCAATTCTTATCAAGCCAATCTAACCTCAAAATTCACAAAATCCATACTTCGTTTCAATTCAATCGAGAAATGTAGCACAAAACATGATCAAATCCACGGAAAACTAACTAATCATGTGAAATTCAGTTCGCAATCGATAATTGCGTTCACATTTACCTAACAGAGAATGCACCTCTTATGAAGTTCAAAACTTTCCGAAACTCAAAAAATCAGCAAAAAGTCACATTCACAGCTCAATAAACACATAAAGAAGGAAAATTATATTAAAAAATATCAAAAGTTTAATGAGAAAACATACTCGAGCAGAGAAGGAAAAAGAAGGCGGCGGCGTAGTAGCTGCCGGACCACAGCTTCGGCGAGATGAGAAGGCATGCGCTCGAGAGTCCGGCGCTGCCTCCGCCACTTCTCGACGGTGGCGGCGCTCTCAGTCGCCGCCGTGATGCACATGTTCACCAATTTACTCTCCATCGATTCAACTCGATCCGAGATTTTACTAATTTTGGATTTATGAGAAATTTTTCACTTAGGAAATTGATTGGAGTAACTGAAGAGGAGGATTATTTGACTTGCAAATTAATTTAATGGCAATTGGAACTATGATTGCTTGGAGATCAAGTGGGCAACACTCGGTCAAGTCACGTCTGCTAATGTGCTGCGTTCTCGTTGAAATAATTTTTATAAATGTAGTTTATATTGAATATATTATATATTAAAGATTTCAAAAAAAAAAAAAATATTTATTTTATAAAATTAAATATTGGATGACAAGAAAGGTTGAATTAATACTTAAATGAATAAAATTTTAGAAAATTGAAATCTTGACAATAATAGTAAGTTTTTTTTATCTAAAGTCATGTTTTATTTGATCATTCTATTATTTATTTTTTATTCATCAAATATTCTCTTATCGTTTTTATTATTAGAAATTTTCGTGTACTTGTAATATCTCTTTATTACGAACTAAAATTAGAATTTTATGTAGACCTTTTGCATTTATTTTTAAATTTGTTTGTAAAGCAACTTTACTACAGTAAAAACTCTATAAATTAATATACATGGGACCATCAAAATTTATTAATTAAAAGAGTTATTAATTAATCGATAAATTAATAATTATTAATTTATATATTAATTAATATTTTATTAATTTATAATGAAATACTTAATTTACAAACACCTTTCAAATTTCCATTTAATTATTGTAAAATGCATGTACGTATATAAAATGAAGGGACCAATTTAAAACAACCCTACAATTTTCCACCTTATTATGTTTGTTCAATGTGTATCACTTTATGGACATTAAAAAATATTTTTTATATAAATATAATATCAAAATATGTTAACACAAACAAATCATACACACAACATGGCTTCCCATCTTATAAATCATTCATATAATATGTAGTATATAAGGAATTATTAATTTATATTTTATATGGGGTCTATAGAAATTATCAAAAATGTATTATCTTATAATTTTAGCGAGTTTATTAATTTAGCACCCTATCCCCGAGTCGGGACCGGCCAAAAATATTATTTTAGCGAGTTTATTAAATAATCGAGTATTAATTTATCGAGTTTCTACTGTATTTTTTATTCTCAAGATTATTCGACCCGCTTCAATTATGAATTTCGATTATATTCCAAAAGGGCAAATATACCCAACACAAAAGAAAAATACATGATTTTTGCACAAACTATATTCATATTGTAAAGCTTACAACATCAAACAAACACAAAAGATGATAATAACCAAAAAACAAGCTCAAACCTTCTTCTAAGAAACACAAATAAGCAAAAAAACATTTGAAACTCTGTTGAGAAATCTTCTTAAGACTTCTCATCATCTTCAACTCTGTTCACTCTTCTCAAGAGGAGAAAGAAAGAGGATGAGCACCTGTTTTAAATCCTCTCTTCGCTCCTTTCTTCCTCCAATTTTCAACCTTATTTACCTTCATTTTCTCTCTACTCAGATCACAAATCAACAAGTAATTGAAACTTAAAACTTAAAAAGAAACAATTCTTGATCATAACCCGATAAAAATATAGTTGAGTATGATCTTAGACAAGATTGTAGCTTGATACTGAGACCTGTGCTGGTGAAGCAGAGTGGATATACACAAACTCGATGCTTTTTCCAGCACCCAAAGTGTTCATCCATGCTGGGAAAAAGTAAGAATCGCCGGATTTCGTTAGACCCCATACGGGCCCATAGAGCTTGGTAATGTAAAGCTTTAGATTCTTCATGTTCTTTGAAGATTTGTTGGTTACTGTTGTTGAGTATCTGTAGTAAGTTTTCCCATTCAGAGCCCATGAACTTGTCACCTTCTGAGTAATAGCAATCGGGCTGGCATACGAAACTGCAAATACAATCTCTAACTTCAAAAATCTCTCAAAAAAACAAACTACAAAACGATCGAAAGAAATAAAAGAAAAACAGAATTTTACCTGGAGCACGATTTACAACTGGCTTAAAGGCAGGTAGCTCAACTGAAACAAACAAAAACATCATAAATTTTTAACTCAAATCCTCAAACAACACAAAGTTTGTCCAAAAACAGAGTATTTCAACTTAAACCAACCTGGAAGGAGCTGATTGTAGCCACTGTGACCAGCATGAAGCCTAGCCAAAATGCCGATAAGTGGGGCATTATTGTAAGTAGCAGGCTCGGTTTGCTCGTAGTTGTCTCTTTGATCGGCAAAGTTGTCGTAAGCATCGGGCCCACCAACAATTGCACCGGTAAGAAGATTAGGGTCACTCGCCTTTCTGCTATACCAGGTTGCATACCCTCCTCTGCAGCTAACAAAGGAAGAATCTTTCTTGTATGAAACAATAGATGAAGCCCTGTGATGGACTTGTCTCGGGTAGTTATTACCGTATCCAACCATGTAACTCGTGGCTCGTGGGTTGTCTCCTAGGATGTAATCCACCTAATAATTATAATCCCAAATAAACAAGGATTAGCTTAATTATCACCCCTTATGAGCCATAGAGGATTATAAATTGTGGGCTCGTGATTTTACCTGAGATTTAGCGAACGAAAGAAGCTCATTGGGTGAAACATTGCCGGATGGGCATCTAAGGGACTTGCCAGCAGATGTTAGATAGTCAGAGTATACTGTCATAAGGAATGAAGCACTTGTAACAAACTGCATATTGTTCCATCTCTGTCTGAAAATAAGGCCTCCTGGTGTTTTTTGAGCATTTCGTGTGCCCTTTCCAAGGCATGAACACATGAAAAACTCAGACTTGTCCTGGTATTTCGAGAAAACTTGTGTATTTCTACCAGCTTTTCCTGCCATCAAAAACTGCAAAAAAATGGACAAAAATGTCAATAAGTAAACTTTAGGGACCATTTTGAATATGGTCGATTTTCGAATGAATTTTGCTACATAAATAATTGTGATTATATTGATATTTAACGAATCGGGATAATAATTTACCTTAGCAACAAGGGTTTGAACACCGGCATATTTGACATCCCAACCAAACTCAGTCATGGCCCAACCAGTTCCACCAAGTGCATCACCATTGTTCCCAAGGTAATTCAAATAGTACTGATTGTTTGTTGCCTTGTATAGCCATGCAGCTCCCCACAGCAATTCATCCTACAAAACAATAAATAAATAAATAATTATTATTAAACAAAATAAATAAATTAATTAATTAATTATCGTAAATTTGATTATAGGGACAGAATCACATACTGCATATCCACTAACAGAACGGTAGTATTTCTGTGCAACGGTGATGCTACTGTCGTATTTGCCCCTGTACTTGTCCGCAAAATCAAAGAGCTGAAAACCAAAAGAAAAGGGTAAATTAGGTAATTAGTAAAAGAGGCCTGCTTGTATGTACCGACAGGGGTAATCACGTGACGTGCCACACGGCCTATAAGCGATCTTTAAGGATATCTGATTAACGGTTGAGATTAAAGATTATATTACATCAATTAAGATTGTCGGGTAATGCCCGTGATATGAGACAATCTGGGCCCCACCACATGATCCCTATTTTATGCGCCGAAAGATTTTACCCGTTGCGCCGAATTTGTTACTAATTTTAGGGAAATTTTATCTTGGACCTTGCCCAATGGGGCCGGCCATTTCTCACCACACATTTGTAGTGGGGTGGGTGTTAAAGTACAACAACCACCCATGCAAATGTGTGGACCACCCATGCAAATGTGTGGTGAGAAATGGCCGGCCCCATTGGGCAAGGTCCGGGCAAGGTCCAAGATAGAATTTCCCCTAATTTTAGTCGCCTATGGTTGAAAATTACCTAATTAAATAGTTCTAAGTAAATTCAAATTTGTTTTAGGATTTTGACTAATTTCATTACATAAATCGATTTTAACAATGCCCTCATAGTTATTTTACTCTTTTTATCACTAATTTTCGAAAAATTCTACCACCAATAAATCTATTGTATTATGCACTACAAATTTAAGATGGAGTTAGTGATTTTTAACCATCCGCCTTCAAATGTGTAGAGTGAGACATAAATGTTCATTTTTCATTAATCGATTTTAAATAAATTGATAAGTATTTCACCTAAAAAAATACATTTAAAGTTAGCTCAATGTAATGGGATCTGGACTACTCAGTAATAAGAATATTGGGCTCCTTTAAAGTACTTTAAAGTTGATTTAAATGCTTATGGTAAAAACATTAATGAAAAAGCTTTTTCTTCTTGTTGCTATAATGCGCCGCTAGTGTTTTAGTTATCGTGCACTGATTTTCTAAAGATTTGGTCATTAAAGTGGTGCAACAGAGCACCGACAACAACCAGCCTGACAAAAAGCTGAGCGCAAAATAACTGCCTAATAACTTCAACCGTCTCCCTAAACTACGCATCCCCAACCGCTTGCTAAAATGCGCACATAATATATATCATTGTCTAAAAAAATAGACACATAATAATATTAAACTAAATTATTTAACTCGAAACTAACATAAAATTATCAATTAATTGAGAGACTACAAAATAAGGTTATAAAGTTATAATGACTAGTTAATTCACCTGATAGGCATGTTTAAGTAGCGTCGCCGAGTAAGAGGGGTTGTAACGGCGGAAGACGATGGACGCGGCGGCCATAGCGGCGGCGGTCTCGCCGGCGAGGTCAGATCCGGGGTGGCTCGGGTCAATCCTGTAAGCAGCTCTTGAGGTGGTCATATCCTCTGGCCTTTGCCAGCAGTAGTGGTCTGTGTTCCCATCTCCTACCTACAAAGTCAACAAAGTAAAAAAAAAATTACATCAACAATTTATTTTACAATTGAGTCAAATTTCAGCTCATACATAAAAGAAGATTGCATTAATTTCTTGAGAAATGGGCTTTCATTTAAAAACGGATATTAAGCCAAGATTAGCTGGTCTTGCCTAGAGTCAAGTTGTCTTTAGTGTAAAAACAGAGTAAAATAAATATCATAAAACAGAGTACTTAAATTTAATTCACTGTTTTAATATCATAAAACAGAGAGATAGGGGTACCTCTCCATAGAGGACATCAGGTTGAGGATGGGCTTTGATGAGATAATCAGTACCCCACTTAATAGCATCAAGGGCATGTCCAAGTTCACCACTAGCACTCATTTGCTTTCCATACTCTATAATGCTCCAAGACATCATCGTAATTGTGAACGCCATTGGCAGTCCAAATTTAACGTTGTCCCCTGCATCATAGTACCCTCCCACCAGATCCACCTGCATGGTTCATAGAAAATCATGTCTAATGCAAACATTTAAGCAGTTCCAAAGCTTTTAGAAGAAGAAAGTGAATGTGAAACATACCCCACTAATTTTTCCATCGTTGAGGCCAGAATTACCCCTCCATTGTACCCTCTGGTTTCTGGGTAAGTACCCAGATCTCTGAGCTTCGAAGAACAGAAGGCTTTTGCTCAAAGCTTGGCCATAATCATGGCCAGCCATTGCCAATGGGAGAAAAAACCCGAGCAACAAAAACAGGGGAGCCATTGAAAAACAGAGTCCCACAGATTTCTCCATTTTAATTCTCTCTTTTTTACCTTTTCCAACCCAAAATGATGAAAAAACTCAAATGGGTTGTGACAAAACAAACCAAATGTGTAGTATATAGATCTGCTCTGCTATATATATGTATATATATATATATATATATATATATGTGTGTGTGTATGAACAATGGCTTAGTGTGGGTTTTGTGTTTATCAGCTAAAAGTTGTGATAAACTCACACAGAAGACAATGAGAAGGAAAGAGAGAAATGGGGAGTGAGAGAAGGGGAAGAGCTCAAGCCAGTATATATGGAGGAGATGAGCAAAGTGCCAATTATACAGAGATTAATAAATGCAGTTTGTTTTCTTTTTGTTTCTATATTATTTTATTTAATAAAATGAAATAATATTATTTCTATATTATTTATGAGGGGAGATGAAAATGGGCAGGGGCATGTGCTTTTGTTCGGCGCTTTTGCTAGGAACCTCGGGTGTGTACATTTGCATTGAGGTGGCAATTTGACAAAGTAATTTTATATTAGTAAAATTTAAAAAATAATCTAAATTATTCGATATTAATTTAGAATTAATTGTTATAAATTTGTTTGACTTTGATATATGTAATATAACAAAAAATTTAACCCATCGTGTTTGATAGAGAACTATTATTGATCTCAATTTATTTAAACTTATAAAACTCGTTTCGCATCTCAATCTGAATCAAGTTTAATCGAATTTAAGTTGGTCTCATACGACAACAACTTAAGCAATTGATCTGGTGTGACATGTAATTCACAACAGAACTTTTATTTCAAAATAATGATTATTTCATATTTCATTTTTACATAATATACATTAGATGCATAAAAATGTATTTTTTTTTCTTATAGGAAATCATTTACTAAAATAAATTAAGTAATATTATAAAAGGTTTCATAAATTTGATCGGTTATATAATTTTTTAATTAATAATGCTTAGTTAAGGTAAGATTATTATAATAATTTGAAGTGGTGGGACAACTTATTGCACAATGAACTGATTGGCTATGAAGTTTGGGAAGTAACCAAAAGGAGTAAGAAGAAAATTGAGTAGTCAAAAAGTTTCCTCAGAGGGCTGTCTATTTTATGTTCCCATGAGGTGAATTGTCCATTTTGACCCTGGACTTTGTATTGAATGTCACGTGGCGTGGTTGGTTAAATATTCATTAGCCAGCCTTCCATGAGTTACACAAAATCATTGAATAATGATGGGGTCGAATCTAATTGCTACAAATTGATGGAAGATTGGAGGATTTTACATGTGATTTGTGGAGCTAATAGTTGAGAAAAAGTTGATTTATGGCCAAATATATTGACTCTAATATTACTTCTTAAGTTAGGTGAGAAATAATGTTACAAAACTTTTATCACAATTATAATTATTTATGTAATGGAATTTATTAGGGGTGGCAAAATGGATCCGGAACCACAGTTTCAACGGTTCCAACCCAATTTGGGTTGAATTGGTTCCTAAGAAAATTTTATTTGGTTCCAACTAATTTCAACTTAGGTTCAAATCGCTTATTTGTCAATACTCTAAAATTAAAGAACAAAATATAAGATATTGAGTCAGGTTGGGCTTGGTTCCCTTTCGGGTTGATTTTGGTTCCCTTTTGAGTTGAGTTGGTTCCTTCTTAAAAACCATTTAAGAACCCAACTCTTTTTAGAACGAAACCGTTGGAACCGACCCAAACACAACCCAACCCGCCCATTTGCCCACCCCTAGAATCTATGTATATAGTATAATAGTTTGTAATTTGTGGGGAGGCTTTAAGTCCCGAAATTTCTCGAGAAACATTCAAATAATTTCTTTAAACGAATTGAACAAAATGGGTTTGTAAATTTGCATAAAATGTGTGGCTCAATATATATATGGCTGAACAAGTGGAACATGAAGTTCAACCGCTCAGCCAACTCTACTGGGTTGTCCTCAAGTCTCAACAAGCTTTATATATTATATTCTATGCTAGTTATAAATTTTGTATGAACATAGAGCAAAATGGAACACGCCTTAGGCAAATGCAAATGCAAACGCAAACGCAAAACATTACATTATAATTGACAACTATTTTTCTTAAAACAAAATTTAGTGTAATGTGATACGATAATAGAAAAAGGATGATATATTTTCCAACGATGTTCCTTAAATTTTAAATGGAGAAATTAGTATTTATATAACTGACAACTCCAAACCTAAAAATAGTGTATTAAATGCAACATAACAAATAGTTGACATTAATTTTAACAGGCTAAAATAGTACATAACAACCAAACATTTACTATTTAGATCTTCCATTTTCTATTTGGATCTTTAAACGTGTAACACCTTATGTAAACATCAGTACATGCGCAATAATGATTTTCGCATCATCTCATGTTTGTCATTTAATTATTTAATGTCAAATTTAAAATCAACAAACACAATTTAATGTTCCAAATATCTATGCATAAATTACAAATAAGCTGATTTCTCAATCTTTATTAATCTTCATATTATGTGTATGTATTTTGAAATAAAAAATTTCACGTTATCTTATTTCTTTTCAATCTATTCTACTTTATGCTTTTTAGTACAAATTTCTCTTTCCAGCTTGCACCAAATTTAATACGAGGATATAAGTGTCAATTCACTGTCTGATAATAGGGGTGACCCAAGTGACCCGACTAGTAATGTGATTCCATGACCCGCCAACCCGACAAACAGCACACATAGCTATTTAATTTTCTACCTGGCATTCATACACCGACAGCACTCTGTTATTATTCTTTTACCGTTTACAGCCGGTCAAACGGGGCGGGTCACGCGGTAATAAAAAATTGTCCCACTTTGTCTCTCTCTCTCTCTCTCTCTCTCTCTCTATATATATTTTTTCTTAAGTGACTAAAATAAATAAACCTTAAATAATATTGGAGTAGAACCATTAGGAATTGATCTTAATGCATCCAAATGAAATGTTTTTACACTAGGTATTCAAAGTTGTTAAGTTCGAGGACAATAAGACAAACATTAGTTTACATTGTAAGGATTAAGAATGTTAATTATTTTTATATAGAAATTAGTTGTATTAATTACCAAGATACCTACCTTTTTCTTTTTGCATACTCTAAACTTTTAAAATTATGTTTGGTTCGAGTATTTTGATGAAGAAGATAGATAAAAAAATTTATTTGTTTCCATCATTTTCCGCATTATTTGGTGAAAAAAGAATTATGACAAATCAGTTTTATATTATTATAAAATTGATGTGTTACACGATGGTTTAATACTTATTTTTTAAGTAATAAAAGATGATATGTGTAAAAAAAATTACTTTTCTCGTATTCTTATATAAAATAAAATGTTACACCATCATGTTACATCATATTCGAGTTACTATTCAACATTGACATTTTTTTAAGAAAAAAAAACACCACTCAAAAACAAAACCCATAATCAAAATTATGTATTAGACCAATACAATTTCTTACAATACAAAATTAGATAAAAATACGAAATTAATTACGTATGAGAATAGGATTCTTGATAAAATAAGAAAAAGGAAAAAAGACAAAGAAAATGCCAAAAAGAAAAGGCAATATTGCAGTCACACTAAGAAACACTTTATTCTCAACCGCAATCAACGGCCACCAAAAAGATATGTAATCTCTCTATTTTCTTGTGCACTTTTATAAAAAGTCAAGATAAAATAAGGAAAAAATAAAGTACGTCCACAATGTATTTTTTTTATTTTTCTCCTCGATAAAAGTATTAAAAAAAAACACTAAATCCAAACACGTCATATATAGGTCAAAAAAAGGCAGGTCTCCGTGATTACCGGTTGTCGCCGGTTTTGTTACGGGACGGCAATAAGTGTTCCCCATCATTACTATATTTTTTCAAAAACAAATTTAGATATAATCGACTTCATTATTTACTAGTAGAAATGTAAATGGTTGTAATGTTGTATTAATACGATTTTTGGTGAAAAATTATCTCGACTTAAAAGTGGGCAGATGATAAAATATCAAACCGTAAGCGTTGAATTACATAATAGAATGGTTTGGTGTGATTCAATATATTTAGCGGGTAGTTTAATGGTTTTCTGAGTTGTAACCATAACTCTTTCATATTTTATTTAGGCTCCGTTTGTTTGACAGGGAATGGAATCTAAAGTGGGAATAAGATTTCTGGTAATTTGATTACTAGAAATCTGATTCCATTAATAGTGTTTGCTTGTCTACAAAAAAATGGGTAAGGATATATATATTTTTTTCCTTTTTTATGTTTAGTTGAAACACATATACTAAAGAATGAAATCTAAAATTAAAGACTTTGACTTAAATACACTTATTTTAAACCATATTTGTATAATCTAACTATAACTTTTCATCCATAGTAAAATATTTGATATTATATATACATAAGTGTATATACACACACATATATATATTTAATTTGGTTAAATATAAAAAATAAATAAGATAACAATTTGGTTCAATTGCATTATCCTCTTTTAGAAAAAAAAAATTATTAAATTGAACATGCTTATTTTTTATTTACATATTGTTTGACTTTTAAAAAATTGATACATATATGAATTTTTCATATACCAATGCATTGATAATTATTTTAAGTCGGAAACATATTATTGTTAATAAATAAAATATATTAATCATATGTAACCAACAACTATTTCAAAAGTACTATCACAAAAACAGCATAGCAATTTTTCAATTTCATTCAATAAATAAATATCAAATAAAATGAAATTATGATCTATTTTGACAATAAAAATATTCTAAATAAATTAAAAATACGAAACTATTTCTTCATAAATAATAACTTAAATGAAATGAAAAAATAAATAACAATTTTTGTTAATTTTGTATTATAATTGATATAGGGGTAGTAATGGCATTAAAATAATGTATTTATGATTACCTTGATATGGTAATCACATTACCTCCAATAAATAAGGTATTGTGATTCCCTTATTTGAGATGATAATTCCCATATTTTGGGAATTAGATTGCATTCCATAATCTCAAATAAAAAATGCCAAACAAGGTTATTTAATTTTTGGGAATCATATTTCCTATTTTGATTCCATTCCCTTGACAAACAAACGGAGCCTTAGAGTAAAGTGCAATTCACCTCTCGAAAAACTTGTATTTTGTACTTCACCCTTAAAAATATAAAAAATAGAAACTCCTTAAAAATTTGATATGTGCATCACGTTGCCTCAATTACTATTTTTCAGCCAAATTTTGACCAAAAATTATTTAAATGATTTTTTCTGTCAAAGGAAGTTTTTTGTGATTCTCTCACATGCGTGAATTTGAGTTGAAATTGTTGTGCTTCTCTAACATATCATTTTAAAATCGTAACATTGTGACCATGATATCACCCTACAACACAATTCTACCTCAAATAATAATAATCGAACTGAAAAACTGATTAATTCTATAATAAATGAGTTAACTTTTGTTGGCTTTATGCTAAATAGTACTACTAGTAAGTAGTAACTAGATGAAGCCTAGTCACCCAATGGTCCATTACTTTTTGGTAGCCTCAAAGAGACACTTGGTGGTCCCTTGGGAACTCTTTTCTTTTATTTATCTTAATTTTCTTTTATTTATTTTTTAAAAAAATATTTTTTTATTTACTTTTCGAATATTCAAAAATATTACTCACTGATTAATCAAGTCTCTTTCACTCAAATTAATTTCGATAATTGCTTTGTTCTTAACCCACTATTTTATAGAGTTCGATTCAATTTAATTTCATCGATTTTAAATACACAATGGGCTGAATTTATAAAGGGTAAAATATTTTTTAATGAAACTAAAATAGTCACTAGAGAAAAAGGGATCTCATATATCATAAAAAGAGTAATTTGTAGTTGATAATGGAGACCAAAATTATCTAAAAAAATAATACTTTTTCCACTACTTTTTCTTCGAAAATTTGGGGTCTTCTTTTGAAATTATAGGGCATTTTCTCACTAAAAAAAATTATCTGATAATTCAAAGTTTCAAACCCTAGCTACCCACTCCACAATACATTTAAAAATTAATTAAATTTCAAAATACTGACAAAAATTTACCAAATTTATTAGTTAAATTTGCACATAAATATTTTCGTAATTCCCACTAATTTTATAATTAATCTGCAAAGTCAATTGTTCGCATGAAATTTAGGTACGTACGAACACCGAAACGGCTACAATTTGAACTAGTTTAAACAATGACAGTTCAAATTGTTTCATCAATTAATGCATTAGCACTATAATAATATTTATTTAAATAGTCTTATTATTAAAAATTATTATTATGTTAGCACCTAGCACATACTACAAAGTCGCATGTCTTCCACGAAGCTACTAATTAGTTGCATTTCACAAGTGCATTAATTAGGTCTTGTTAAAATAAAGATTTGGTTTTTAGAGAATAATTTATTTTATGCAGAACAATAAATGCTAGAATAATTATTATGTACTCTTAAAATTTAAACTTAATGACCGTTTAATTTAGCATTAATTAGAGCACAAAATCTTATTTTTATGATAAGAGAACTTTATTCTTAGATTATATCATTATATTACATCATTTTGCCCCTCTTTATTCTTTTGTATATTGCAATGATAAATCTTTTAAATGTATTGTGATAATAAAATCTTTATAAAGTCAAGATATATAGTGTGAAACTGAAACCCATGTCAACTATTTTCTAACACAGTTGAATATTTTGTCATTCGACTAACAAAACAAATTCACCCACATGCACTTGATTCAACAATATTTAATTTGCACCCAATTTAGATGCGTGAAAAATACTATTTACCTCAAATTAAACATGGTTCCATTTATTTACATTAAATTCTTAAATATTTATAAGTTCAATTTTTTAGTTAAATATAAAATGAAAAATGACTCGTTTGATAAAGTTAGGAATATATATGCATGAAAATCATGGTTCAAAGTTTCTAAACGTTTCCGCTGAAACAGCCGAAACGTTTCGATTTTACAAGTAATGGAAACAAAATCATTCAACATTTTCGAAATACTTGGTTTCCTAAGAAACTCACGGAGTTTTCATATTTTCCATGGAAACCATGGAAACTTTAAAGTTTCCTAGAAACTATTATAAACAATCTCAAAAAATCAGTAAAAAAAGGAATTAAATTTTTTTATATATTGTTAAACTTACGAAATATAATTTGAATCAAAATTGGACTCTTAAAATCCTAAATAAAATTAAAACAAAATCGCCCCTACAAAGTTCTCTATTGCAGAAAAATTGAAGCACAAAATTAATTTCTAGGAAGCTAAATTTACTTTATAATATTTTTTAAATTTATAATAGTGATTTCGATACGTTTTTGCGTTTCCGAAATGTTTTCGAAATGTTTCTAATATTTTACTATCCGAAACTCACCTTCAAAACGAAACTTTGAACCATGATGAAAATATATGTCGGTGCATGTTTGGTATATTATTAATTATTCAGTTTTACTTTAATTATTTTTCATCATAAAAACCATAAAAGCTAATTAATATATTGTGGGTTATAGGATGAATAAATAGGGAAGGCCCACTCTTCAAAAGGCAGCTGCGATAACTCGATATTTTCATAATTATGGATTTCTGATATTCAATTTCATTGTCTGTTGGTAATTTTGGTGATCACAATTATGGTACAAGTACATCATAATTCATTGGGTCATCTTATTATTGCATAACGCGCATATATATATATATATACACACATAAAATATTACATCAAGGGCATAACTCTAATTTCCTAAGCTTTAGAGTTTTAGAATTATTTTATATTTTTTAAAAAAGTTTATAAGCTCTCAAAATAAAATGTTAATGAGTTTATAAACGTTTTAAATTTCAACTCATGTTACTATGTTTTTTTTTATGTATATAATCTAAGCGTCGTGAATAAATAAAGTTAAATTTATAATGACAACCCAATAAATTGAAATTAGAAAATTTCAATATTTTGCAAAAAGATCCGATTTTTAACCAAATGCAAAGAAAATAAACTAAAGTCCAAGTCTTTTTCTGCCAAATTGATTCTTGTGAAAGAGAACAAAGTGGTCTCATTAATATTGCATGTGAAATCATTATAATTGGGGTAAAAGCGACAAGGATAGAGACATTGATTCCGTTATAGTTTGGTTCCAAAATATTATTAAATTATAGGAAAATAAATATAATTTATTTTTTTTGTAATGTAGGTAATTTTTTTTATGGACAAATCACCATCAATTTCAATATATTTAAATTAAGAACACTAGAAGTTTGAGAAGTGTTCGGTCGCCCATCCCATCTCAACATTATACTAAAATTAGAATTTTTGTCACCATTCGAACCAAATTTTAATGACAATAAATTGGCACTTCAAATTTGATAAGAAAAATAAATACTCAATACACTTGAGAAAATTATATTGTAACACCACAAATATAAAAATAAAATAGAAAATTAATTAGTTGAAAAGTTGTGGAAAATAATTATGTTTTGTAAAAGCATGACCTCACATGAAATTAATTACAATAAAATAGAATAAAAATGATATTTACGATAAATAATTACTATTAAGTATAATATATATCATAGAGCCCCACAATTAGCATAACTGTCCCTAACTTCTTTGTATGCTTCCGTGCAATATTTTTAATTGCACCCCTTTAACTTTTAACTAATAATAATTCATTTTAACTTTTAGGACTCACAAAAGCTAAAAGCAAGTGGGATTATTTATCAACTCCTCAATATAAAAAAAGAATATAGATTAAGAAAAAGAAACAAAAGAATATAAATAGGCATTGTAAAATCACCCCATGACAAAAATAATAACTAATAAAATAAAATAATACACACAAAATTTGTATGTTTCGATTAAAACCCTCTAACAATTTCGATTATTTCTTTTGCTACGTTTATCAAAAAGTTATCCGCACAAATGCTATCCAAGCAGAATGACGAATTGACGACTCATTAAATAAAAGTACAATAATACGTAATATAGAACAATAATTAATAGTATTATTCATGACTTATCAATAGACAATTGTACTCAAATATATATATATATATATATATGAAGACGAGATGAATATAAAGAATTTTATAATAAACTGAGTCTATTAAAATCGATTTAGTTAATTGAAAAAAAGTATAGTAAATTGATTCTAATAAAGTATATAGTGGGAATAGGGACAAGGATGGGATTAAAAGCCGACAACCGAATCCAAGCAAGGATAATAACAATCCCAACTGTAATAGATTTTTGGGCCCATTCTTTTTGTAACTTACTTCTATTCTTGCGTTACCAAATCTTACAGATTCTCCTTACATTTCCAATAATATATTACTTAGGACCTTAGGTTGCTTTATAAATTGAAGGACTATAATGCTCTTCAAGGTAAGCTAAAAATATTTAATTAAATGAAAAAGGTATCAAATATCATTAAATCCGATAAAATTAAATAAGATAATATTTAAATAAGAAGTCATCTTTGATCATCAATACAAAATAGGAGTATGGTTTGTATTTGTATAAGAAAGTACAATTATTCGAGATATAATTTCAAGTCAATTATGGAACTCTAGAGCGTAGAATTCAATTTGTCAAACATAAATTGTTAACAAATTATTAATACTTAACAAGTCATATATAGACGTAAAATTGAATAAAAAAATAAAATTATTAGACGTTTAATTTTGAATCAATTATGAAACTCTATAGTTTAGGACTACAATTCAAATTATTTCAAGAATTCCAATCTTAAATGTAATTAATTTTAAGAATAAAAGAAAAATGAATTACTAATTCAATTTCATTAAAACAACAAACAAAATACATGAGAGCAAAATAAGCATTCTATGTATGTAGACATAATACAAGCGAGTATACGATAAGAATGTTGTGTCCAACAAATCACAGCCGTCAATTTCTCCTCAATCTCCGCACTTCATCTCATGGCCTGGGGCCCACGGCATATCAAGTCGCAATAATTTGCCCTTACCTCACCGACACGTGTGATCACAGCACAAATGTGGTGATGTCTTCAAACATGTGATCGCTCGTGCAAATATTTACAAAAACGGTCCACGGTGGACCCCACCACGTGACACCCTCATAAAGTACCAAGGCCTATGAACACATGCTTTTCCCTTCCCCTCTCCTAACTTCTCTACCAATAAGATTCCTCAACATGGCTCCATCTTGAAAGCCCACATCATTTTCGAAAAATTATTTACTGGCTAGACGGTACTCAAGTGTATTTCACAAAGTGATTGAAATATATATATATATATGGATAACTTTATGTTCGATTATAGATATTGGTCGCGATTGACTATTCATCACAAATTCACAAGAATTGAGCTGATTTTCATATAACTGATTGAGTGATAAAAACCATCATATGTATGAGACCTTGTGGTGTAAAGTGCTATTAGTCCACAAATTTTCTCGGGAAAAGGTTCATTGTTACTCATCTACTGTCCTCAGATTGTGGGTGAGTTCATCTAATGTGTAAAGTGCAGTGTTATGGTGTAAAGTGCCACTGTGAACAAGGAAAATTCTATGCCCGTCAGGTCCAACAAATTTAATGTGACATATACCACACATTTAGGGTGGAATGTATGGTCTTACCTCAAATATTTGGACAATAACACACCAAAACTAGTGTGTTATAGTATTTTCGTTATGAGCAATGTCCTTGCTCTATTGTAGATTTTTCAAAATTACATTAATAATGTGATTGATAAATAAGTTTGTTTAACACACTTGCATTTGACCAAATAGTTATGAGCTAGCTTGAATCTTCTAATCATCTATTGTGCTCTATGATTTAAGAAGCACTATATTATATTGATGGCTTATGAGGACAAATTAGAATAGGATTTTAATAAGATCTTGTATTAATGGAACTCAGAGAAAAGGACAATTAAGAAGGATGGATGAAACTTGGAGAGGAGGTGATGTAGAAAAAAATAATGTAATTTGTTATGTGATGTGATGTAAAGAAGAATGCTTTATTTTATTTCTATTGGCAGATAGGATAATTCTCTGTAAGAATATGTGATGCTCCTTTTGTAATTTTGTACGCAAGTATACATATAGAAATGCAATATTTTTGTGACAATCGACAAAGTTAGGAATGCAATGAATAGAGAATGTATGAGCCACGTAATCTAATTAATTGTGATTCAAAATGTTTCTATTTGTTATATATATATTAAAATATATAAACCTTATGATTTTACAACAGAAAGTCCGAATTATCATCTCTAATCCTTCAAAACGAGTGAACCTAATTATCACCAACCTTTTTTTTGCGAAAAATACGTATAAGAAACAAATCAACAACCAATAATAAATAGTATATAACGAACTATAAACTTTTGGACTAAAACAAAATATAGAAATCTAAAATTGAATAGAATAAATAAGTATTATTAGAAGTTAAAATAGAATAAAGAGAAGACTTTGCATAATACTATTTGGAATGCATTTTAGGGTCCACATGAGGTGGAACAATAATTAATGGAAAATGCAGGGACGTGCCAACAAAAACAAATAAGTTTCGAAGTGGCCATGTGAATATCTTGTAATCAACACATCTTTCCATACCATGTGCTTCTCTTTGGTCGAAAAGGAAAGGGCTGTACATGAGAATTTTTACGTATTTGATAGTTTATCGAAACTAAATTAAGTCAGTTTTCGTGTCGATCCGTTGATTATTGATGAAATTGACAAAACATTGGAATTAGTTGGTGTAAATTTTTAAAATATTGAAGCCCATATTGCAAGAAGTTTTACTAAGCAAAAACTATGAACAATGCAAAAGGCTAGTATTTTCCTATAATGGGCTTTACAGGCCCAAAACTTAAATCAAAACATGGGCATACTGAAATGGTCAATTACTTGTAGACCCATCAACTACACCACTGAAAAAATGATGACAACTTGGTCAATTTTCATCTCATATTTCGATAAAAATATGTACCAAATACATTCCAAAATTTCACAATCCATCAAAACCAAGCACAAGTAATAATAGATCATATTAGCCCCAAAGTCATTCTAAATGGAGCTAATGCCCTCGGTATATCATGCCATCTTTCTCTATTCCTAATTTAGTTCAGTTATGCATGAAACGCTAATTGATTAGCATATAAATGGCACAAATGCACATCTTTTACCTGTCTCATATCTTTGTGCAGCTAATCTTTCCAACCGTCTTTACTCAACTTTCTCGAGGCGATGCCTTGAGATGACAGGCTTGGTGTAACAGGCAATGATGGTGTGTTTGGTGCTTCTTCATCATCCCAATTATCGCTCCAGCTATCATCCCAACCCTCGGTCCCACCTGGCTCGAGCTTGGTCCCGTGTGAAACGGGCAACTCCATATCTAGCTTTTGGTATTTCGGACTTTTTCTTGCAAAATACATTCTCCCATATTTGATGCATATCAAAACTGATATTACTAATATTAGTAATGCAGCCAAAGACAGGAGTCCTGAAGAGGAAGTTGGCTTGAAGATAAAGTATGAAGAGTCATTGGCATGATCAGTTTTCTTCCTGCTTACAAATTGGTCTCTGAAATCGAGACTGCAATTGCCATGTCCAGATGTGAGTATAATGAAATGGCCTTTTTCGATGCCACTGATAGAAACCTTGACCTGCAAGATAAAGACATCCTCATTCCTCAATCAAAATCTAGCACGGTGGCATTTCAACCCAACAAGCTAGTAATACAGCTCAGCAATATTCAAAAAATTCAGAAAACTATGGGCGACTAAAGGAAACAGAGTTGCCAGCTGCCCAACGAGATCGGAGGTGTAAATCTTTGTCCCAAAAGGAAAAAAGAGTTAAAACCATCCAAAAACATCAAGAACAAAATAGCACTGACATAAACAATGCCAAAAGAACCCGAAAAGGGTGGGAATAGAGACATCGACAAAATCTAACAAACAAGAGGTCAATCACACCAGCCAAATTTTAGTCAAATATTTCTAAAGCATGCTTATAAAATTTCAGCTTGATTAGGGAATATCACAAAATTCAGACTTGATAAGGGATATTACTAGTACACTATTTTTAGCACATTTGGCAGCTCGTTATTTTGTTCTCTAGAAATCTCTATTCTAGATGACTCTTCATTTTCGCAAGAATTAAATCCACCCACCACCGGCAGTTTAATTGAAAGTAAGAAATTTTCGCCGTTCTTTAATTCGACTCCAAATCATTCAAATATTTATACATCGACTAGATTTTAGAACAACATTTCTCTCCTTCTCTTTATAATAGGGATAACCAGCAAATAAATTGAATAGGAAACGAGAGCATAACCAAGAAATAATTCAAAAAATGCTCAAGCATTAATGACAAGCACAAAACATGGGAGAAAGTGGAGAAGATAATCAACTAATGAATATTTGTTAATTATATAACATATGATGAAAGAAGTAACGGATGGGGGTAGTGCAAGATTGAATGATGTCTTTATATGAAAAAGACTCCTTGAGTTGTTATCTTACGAAAAAGGTTCAAAGGAAATAAATGGGCACACCAGCTAAAACAGAAGAAATACTTCCCAACCAAAGTACAAGACATGATTATGGTCAACTAGAACCAAAACCTTTCAACTCTGAGGAAAAGTTCACTGATATTGAATCCATATTAAAGCTGGCATGGCATCTAGCAGGGACTTAAATTACATTTCTCCACTGAAGTTGGATGAGAAAAAATGACGTGACCAATCACATTATAGAGGATAATCAAATCTAAATCTGATTGACAAATATAGTTCACTATTTTTTCGACTTCATAAATATTTGCAGCATGATGTGATGCCCTTGGTGGCTCCATTTAATAAGTCAAGATGACACATCGATTAAATATCTCGTATTTCAACCTAACTTATAATCTGGCCGAATTTAAATTCGCATTGTTAAAAAGAAAAAAAAAACTACGTTTTACTTTGCAAAGTGAAAAATTCAGACCAAATCCAAGAAAATTGTATTTCAAGTAAGGGACATAAGAAACATTATCATAGTGTGAATTATAAGGATTATTACTTCATTAAATAGATGAAATAAAGTAGAACAGTTTAGACCTCTGTATCATCCTTCTCTTTCAGTTCAATGAGATTTTTCTCTAGTTGAACTAAATCAGGACTGGAAATTGTAACATTAAGAGGGCCTTTTGCCTTGTTCTGAATCAAAAGTGAAAGCTCTGGAGATTCTGCAAAGCAAAGAGCAAATTAATCAAACTCTTCATACCCATATCGTCAGTTTTACAGGCATCTAAATCAGCAATCTTAAGAAGAAGAGCAATCTATACATGGCAGAATGCAAACTAATATTAAGAAGAAGACTCTAATTCAATAATAATAAATCAAGAGCAGATGAAAGTGACAAAACCAATCAACACACAAACATACCAAAAATCAAAATAATATACCATTTCCTGGAACCCTTAAACAAGCAACAAACGTCTTATCATCATCCGTGCAGCTATTTGACGACGAATCACATTTCTCTCTTACCGGTGGCTCCTTTTTAGACACAGACTCCAACTCCTTATTCTCCTTCTGATCCTCTTTCAGAGCACCATCATTCACCTTTTTTTGCTCATTCTCTCCTCCTTTGGATTCTCTTTCTCTTGCATCATTTTTGTCTAAGTTACTAACCTCGCCTTTGTTAACAGAGTCAACTGTACCATTTACCCTATCACTACTACCATTAGGTTTTGGTAACACTCCATTTTTCGTATCTTCAACAGCCTGCTAACAATATCCATAACATGATTTTACCCAAAAAATAATAATTATTGTTCCACGAAACATCAGTAATAAATACCAAACTTGGCAAAGCTATTACCTCTGAATCTGCAGTTACACGAGAAAAAATGACTGATGCCATAAATACAATCACCAGAAAGGAATAACATATCTTCATTTCTCCACAATTTAATGTTTCTTTGAAGCAATCTGACACGAATAATATTTTGTCAAAACAGATTAACCAACCAAAAAACAGCAAAAAATAGTGAAATCGAGTGCAAGATCACTAAGTACTGACCTTCAAATAACGCAATATCGATACATCTATCGCTGGATTTTCGGATTAACTGCAGTTCGCAACTCAAACTGTATAATCTGTAAAGCAGAAAATTTAGAGATGTTCAAAATATCTAATCAACAACGAAATTAAACACATCTAAAGAACTAAACAGGAGGGAAAATCTAGGGCTTTTTTTCTGATAGTTGGTAGACTCAGTTGACTGTAATAGCTTGTAATTTACAGTATTTATTCACATTATATATACTAAGTTATATTTTTTATTCGTTCAAAAATAATAATTATGTATATTCAGGCTCTTTTATTACTTTTTAATTTAATTGTAAGATGGGATTAAGTAGAGAATTTGTCTAACGAACTTTATTTTTAAATAATAATTTGATGCCTTTAATTTAGATAATCACTTCGAATTTTATTGGTAAAAGAAATAATTTGTTCATATTCAAAGTTTCAAACAGATAAAGAAAATAGAAAGATACTCTTGGACTATATGGGTCAAAGAGTTGATAGGTTCAAAATTTCTAAATGAGTTTGAGGCCCAATTAGAAGCTTGTCTTGGCCCAATAATAACCCAGCAAATTTTGAATGAGTTCTTTATGAAGCTGTGTTATTATTGGGCCTCATTCAAGATTTGTTGTGTTATTATTGGGCCAAGAAAGATTTGATTAACGAGATTCTATATTGGGCCTCAACTCATTTGAATATTTTGAACCCATCAACTCTTTGACCCGTATAGCCGATGGGTTTTAATACAGTCACAATTATTTATATAGTAATAAAATGCAAATAAACTTTTTATGTATTAGAAATTTAAATTCTTGAAAATAATTCACATAACTTCGATTTTCTAGTATGGATGGGTCAATAAATATATATTAGCAATTTATCTCTTATGTTATTACTAATATCACAATTTATACTATCCACATATGGTTTTAATGTAAGCAAACTCGAATTCAAGCTTGAGGCTCGTCTCCAGTTCAATTGATATTTATATGAGTTTGAATATGACTTTATACTTTTTTTCTCAAATTTCAATTTGCGATCGACTTTTCTGCTATCCTAATTTTTTCTTTCTTAAATAAATTAAAACTTGCAAACAAAAAAATATCCCTTTTATTTCACAATTTATTCTCTCAATAAATGCAAACTAGATAATATAAGAATATTTTTTTTTTAAAAAGGAATAAGATACAAAGAAAATTCAACATATTAGTCGGTGTTATCAAGAACCAAGTCAAATTACCTTAAACTCAGGGTTTATCAAAAGAATATCAGATAGTGACAATAAACCAGCTATACAAAAAAAATTAAATTTTCATTTAATTAAATAAAAAGTATCTGAAAGATGGAAGTTGTAACCCTCTCCTAACCATTTAATTGCTTCAATAATTACATTATCGATTTATTGAAATTCAAAAAGGCAATCTATAATTTTGTCAAACCGACTTTAGAGTTTAGATACAAAATATACCTTTTTGGAATAGGGATTAAGACATTAAAATGATGACGTGTAATTGTTTGGTGACTTTGATTAGACATTTTCCATCCACAAATAATTGAACCTGCAAAATAATTTAGGAAGAATTGTTTTAGGACTTAGGTGTATGAAATTGCATTAAATTTATTTCGAATCCTATAAGATTGCGAAAGTTTAAAATCTAAATCACCTTTTAGCCTAATATATTAGAACATAGGATAACTGGAAACAAAATCCTTATTACTAATCTAGCCACTTTCACATTAAGGTATGATCAAGTCAAATATTCGTTAAGATTATTCCAAAAGACTGAGCTCGTATAACAGCTGCCTACGTACCACGCATGGGGATCAAGTCTGACGTAGTTCTAAGATTATTATGTGTTAATTGTACTAGTAGCTCGTAGGTTTGGAATTATCCCCCACAAGTATCATTCTTTGTCATATTTATAGACCTCAAACCAGCTGTTCATGATTTGAGTTGTAACCTTTATATTATCGCCACTTGTCATCCAACTGGTGGCTATAGAATTATTATATCATATAAAGTCGTGGGTTGAGCCTCTTTATATGACATCTTCACTATTCATGGGCCCAATTCCACAATCGTGTCATCACTTATACTGTATTTTATTTTACAGTCGTGTCGTATACATTGTACTCGTATACCACTTCAACTCGTATTGCCACCTGGGGAGACCGTGAAGGTCTATTTCTCTTCGTATAGAGAGGGCACGTAAATACCTCGTATCAAGGTATAACTATCATAAATATTTGGTCAATTTAAACGATTGTGAACATTGAAAATTGAGATATCTAAACATAACCAAGTTATACAGATGATTATAAAGTGACGGATAAGAATAGTGATAATTAATTAGACTCGAGTTTTCAATTCTGTTTTACTTTAATGAATGAATGAGACTCAAGATTAAGGATTCTTTTATTTAGTATTTATATCGATTTTTCACTTTTAGTCCTTTAATATATTGTCTTTATAGAAAAACTACATAGTACGTTTCAAAATTGGCACATTTGGCCGGAAATTATTCGTGTGAGGGGCCAAATTGGAGATTCTCGATTTTGGAGAGAAAATTGATGAGTTAACATGCTACTCTCACAACGATTTGATGACTTAGTACGCACTGTTTTTTGTTAAATTGATGAAAAATTGCGACTCAAATTAAATGCGCTAGTTTTTAAAACATACGATAAAGTTTTGCTAGGTGCATATAGATGACCAAATGTAAAGACACACATATATATATAATATATATTTACGACACAAAAAATGCATTTTATCAATGTAAATATAATATATATATATATATATATATATATATATATATATATATATATATATATATATATATATATATACAAACATGAGAATAAGTATATTGCTTTCCTTGCACCCTCCATTGAGAAGTTAGGCTTAGACATTTCTTAAACTCGAAATATTTTGCCCTAATAATTCCAAAGGCATGATGTTTGATATCTGCCCAATTCTCTATCTCGAATGTACGTATAATTTGAAATATATAAGTACAACTATTAATATTTGAATTTTAATAGTCTTTGTTTGTGAAATTCATGCAGTTAAATATATGGTTTTGGTGAATTTAAAAGAGTCCCTACAAATAATATTTGAGACAATGGCATGACGGTAGGCCTGAAATATATTGTCGCAAAGAAGAAGAAAAAAAAAACTATAGATTGTGACAAATGGGGACCTTTTTTGATAGTGAAAAGGATAATTATCATTCCAATTTCATTTTGCAATCTGGATAATATATAATTTCCATAAACACAGCCACACATACTCGTCATATATATATATATATATATATATATATATATATATGGTTTTATTACAAACATATATATTTATAGAGAATTTGAAAATTGGCATGCAATTGATGGAATACTCTCACAAGATGAAATTAAATCAATTACAACCCCTGGTAGAGTTGGTAAGGACATTTGATGGCCTAGGTCACGGGTTCGAATCTCATTGTGGGAATGTTTATTTGTCTTCTCTACTGTGAGCCTGTCAGCTATGGGCAACCTAGGCTGGTTTATTACAATGTGTTAAAATTTTCTTTCAAATATATTGACCATTGCATATATTGGAGTATATTTAGATCTTATATTATGAATTATTGTGATTGTACTATAATTTTACAATAATAAAAAATAATAGAAAACAGTTACATTAAATATTTACAATAAGCTATCACACCCTAGCTCTCTAATTAAACATCTAATTCTTGTAAGCCAAAATGTGGATGACGGAAGCCAGTCGTCATGATGGCGTCACCATTTGATCTATTACCCATGCACGTCGGCAGAAAACGACGTCGTATAGCTGTTATATATAAAAGGAATCACGATTTCACATATCACACAAGTCACATGAATAATAATTGGTAAAGAAGGTTCAAAAAAATTATTTATTTAAAAAAAAAAATCTGAATGTAAAATGGGCGGTGACGGGGACCACTCCATGGGTTGTGGGGACCGCTCGACCAAAGTCTTACTAAAAGCCAAAACACGCCTTTTTGTAAGCGTCACCTCTTTTAGTGACCTCCAATTTGGTGGGAACACGCTTTGGGTAATGTTTAACGGTTGTCTTAATTATAAGAATTAACTTACTCTTTGATCTATATATTTAACAATAAGAAAAAAAATAAAAATATATCATTGTTCTAGCATATTGTATATGTTGTGAAATGCTAATAATTTTCTTGTCTAGTGGATAAAAATGAAAATGCAAATTAGGCTGACAACTGATCTAGTCGCACCAACTTGATTTATCACTTTAACATTTACATATTAAAATAACAAATATATTAACAACTTAATATAATATTTAAATTTGTTTAAACTAAGATTATTTAAAATATAGTTAATGATATAATATTACTAATTCAAATATCAAAATTTTCTATAAGTGAATTGGAGTTCAGATTCGAATTCAAATAAACTTTTCAATAGTAATTTGTCAAAATTCAGCAAACTCTTAAATAATTACTCTTAGATAATTGAATTTGTTAGATATTAGAGAACTTCATGTTATGTAATTTTTTTAAAAAATTTAATATTTTCGTGTTTATTCATTAAAAAAGTAGAGATTTTTATATGACAATGACTTATTAGTTATTAGCTACTTCAACAAGCTTTAGCATGATTTTTTAAGAGAATTTGAATCACAATCTAAAACTTTTGGCAACTTGAACTATTTGCACCTAACAAGAAGTAATTGCTCATAATTCAATTAAATTAAATTACGCTTAAACAATATAATAAATAGCGATATACAATAAATAACTAGTAATAAAAGATATGGTCCAAAATAATTTACATCCATCATATGACATTTAATTTGCATATATTAAGAAGTCGACATTTGATCAATCGTGAAAATAATAAATAATCCAAAGAAGGGCTACTCTTAGAATTTGGTGTAGCTATAAAAAAAGGCAATGTGAAAATCAAGAATTTAATTTGTGAAATTGACTTTGGAAATTAAGTTAGGTATTTGTGTCACATGCAAATAATAATAATAATAATAATAATAATAATAATAATAATAATAATAATAATCTTTTTTAGGCCTTTGAAATAAATGGGGCCATCACGAGCCTTGCCTTCTAAAGCCCATAATTTTGTCATTCTTTTTTCAAACTTCTTCATCTTTACACCCTCAATGTCTCCAATGGTCCCATCTCCATAATGTTTCATTTTCACTGATTCTTAGATCAACGGTTGATTGTTGGCCACGTGTTGCTTGATTGGGAGGGTCTATTTTCTTAGTCACTCATTCTATTAATTAAAACATTCTATTATACAACAATAATATTTTTACTTGTTTTATTTTTTAATAGAAAAAAATATTATGTTACAATCATGAATCATCGAATCAAATGTAAGTAAGTTCTTTAGTTACATCACAGTCACATTTAGACATATGTTACAAATTTTCTTCTATCTTCATATCTCAATTAATTATGTAAGCGAGTTAGTGATTTTATGATTATTGACTTTATGTTATTTAAAAGTGAAACAAAATTATGTATGTTATTTTAGTGATTGATGTATCATCTATTTCATGGGGCAGATTCATATCTAAATAATTCTTGTCTTTTTAAAAAAAATGAAACGTGTATATTTTGTGGATGAAAGATTATATGCATCAATCTTATGAAGTATTTAAAATATTTATCTCAACAAAAGATGATAATTTTGTCTAATTTAAACGAGATCATTGAGTGATCAAATTTTCAAGTCATGAGTCGGAATTTCATGCCATGAATACATTTTGTATTTCTAAAAATATACATATATTTAATTTTGCAACTAAAGATGGATTTACCAAAAAAATCGAGTGATATAGGGATGTACACCTAATCTACAAATTAAAATAAAACGTGGAGATAGAGATTATTGAGCCCATTACTAAATCTTTGAATTGGATTCTCATAAACTTTGCATATACAATTTTTGTATAAATAGTGCCATTATTAGTTAAATTTTAATGAATAAAAATTATTTTTGATCAACTTATTTGGGGGCAATAATAATAACACAATAAGCTTAATGTCAACATTTTGTACTTTCAATCAGAATCCTAAATTATTTCACTCGTTGAATTATACGAGTGGTCACTAGTCACGTATCATGCAATATTCTGATTTTGGTACCAATATTGAAATAATTTCTTGCAATAAGTTTTTGTTGTCCAAATTGTGGTACTTATGCAGTTATGCTATCGTGAAGCAAATTTATTTTATATTTATTATTATTTGTTATATATATATATATTAAATAAAAATATGACTGATTCGCGATTCATCGTCTTAGGAATTTTGTTGGTAAAAAATGTTGTATTATTTGAAAATGTATAAAATTAGAGTGAAAAAGCATTTGAATGATATATTCTATATCTCCATTATTTAGATTTCGATTCTGCTCAGTAAGTTACGATACAAACTGTATAATGAATTTTATACATTTTCTTTTTGAAACATATGATCAAATTTTAAAAAATTCTACACATCACTTTTTATGCCATATTTTTTTTCATCACTTACTGATTTAAATTCTTTTGCTCTCGACCATGAATGCTTCATCATTCACTGGTAGTAGTTAAAGTACAGTGTTCTGTGAATGACCAATTTCACTCAAAATGTCATTTTCCTCTCACTCCGATCAACTCCAAATCAATCTATATAACTCATTAAATACAACAATATAAAATGACCAAATTTCACAATGATTCGAAACAACAAACTATTTAAGAGACTAACGCTCTCTTAAAAAAGAAATAAAATTTGAATTATGGATATACTACGATATCCATCTTAATAGTATAAAATTTCAAACATGATAGAAAAGTTTTGACTTGTTCAATCATATTTCATACTTCATAAATTATTCAGTATGAAATATATTAAAAGTTTATATAAATCTACAATATATATATAATTTTTTTTAAACATATTTTTAATGAATTATTTTCAAAAATTAAAGAAGTGTTGAAAATTCGAGCACAAAACAAAAAGCTGAGCCCATCTGTATGTATGGCCCAGTGGTAATAAATTCATAAAGTAGCTTTTCAACTTTTCCCCTCAGATGTACGGACCACAAAACTTTTGGTCCACACGGGGGATAACGTGATCTCCCCAACTCTCTTTCACCTAACAAATAAATCACTCTCTTTAAGGATATATTAAACTTTTTCATTTTTCTCTCAATTTTCTTACTATTTTGTTTATGTGAATAATGTTTATTATTATAAATCAGCTAGATTTATTATTATAAACAAATATTATTTACGTAAATTTTCGTAATTATTGAAACTCAAACACATAAACATGGGAAATTCTATGCCAGACCCTACCCAATGGAGCAGGTGATTCTCCACCACACATTTGTACCCCACTACAAATGTGTGGTGGAGAATCACCGGCTCCATTGGGCATAGAATTTCCCGGAAAATTCTATATTGAACTCAGACCAATGGAGCCGGTGATTTACAACCACAAATTTGGGCTAGGGTGGGTGGTTATTATATGGGTGGTTGTTGTAAAATACCACCCACCCCAGTCCAAATTTGTGGTTGTAAATCACCGGCTCCATTGGGCAGGGTCTGGCATAGAATTTCCCCATAAACATGTATAGCCTATACGTTTTTGGCTTGTGACATGTTTCAGTGGCACTAGTAAATGATAAAGGTAAAATTGAGTCATCAATGTGAACTAGAAAAGCAATAGATAAGTAAATAATATGTCTCTTCAACCTGCAGCTATAAATACCACCAAGAACAGAGTATGAAAACCTCAGAACAAAAAATATAATTTTACCACACATCAACAGCAAAAAAACCCATTGTTTTTTTCTCTCATCTAAAGAGTTGTAAAATCAAATTCTAAATCTCTATTGGGTTTCATCAAATAGCTGCTGCCATCTTCTTCATTGAGTTCTCACTTCTGCCTACTTATTTTTCCAATTTTTTTCGGCCTGGCCCCTAATCTACTGATCGTTCAGTTTTTTTAATAATCTAGGATGATCACTAAATTCTAATTCATAGATTCTTGATTTTAATTCTTGCAAGTTGCGTTGTTTTTTTCCTTTTTTATATCCCTGGAAAAAAGGGCAGTTTTATCGGTACCCTGTTTCCTCCCCTGTTTTTTTATCATCATTTCAGAACAAAAATGGCCAGTTTCCAGGACAATAACGTCCCATTTTCCACTGAAAATGCACCTCATATTGGTTTTTCACTATCACAACTAATCCTAACCAGTAATTCAAACACTTTGGATTCAGTTTTCAACTACTGTCAATCATCAAACTCCAGCAATAACTGTGTTTCCGAGCCTTTAGGCTCTTCGGTGTATCAAAAACAACGAGACTTGCTCCATAAATTTTCCGTCGAAAACCCGATAAGCCGAAGAACTTCAGGCCTAAACCCAGTTCAAAATCCGGTCTATCAACCCACCTATTTCAGTTCAAGCAAGAAAAAACTATACAGGGGCGTTAGACAGAGGCACTGGGGGAAATGGGTAGCTGAAATAAGACTGCCTCAAAACAGAATGCGAGTTTGGCTAGGCACTTACGAGACCGCCGAGGCGGCTGCGTACGCCTACGACAGGGCGGCGTACAAGCTGCGCGGCGAGTATGCCCGATTGAACTTTCCGAACCTGCGGGACCCGGCCCGAATAGGTCTCGGAGATCGTGTGAAGCTCAACGCGTTGAAGAACGCAGTAGATGCTAAGATTCAGGCTATATGCCAGAAGGTGAAAAGGGAGAAAAAGGCTAAAAGGGCTGCCAAGAATGTGAAGAGTTGTGATGATTTTAGTGCGATTAATAAAGGGGAGATTGAGGTGAGTAAATTGGACTCGCCGGCGGCCTCGTCTGTGGTGAATACAGAGAGCTGCAGCGGCGGTAGTGTTTGTGACGATGTGTCATATGAGTGGTGCTCTGCGGCGGCGCCGCCACTAGGGGAAGTGGAGAATGAGTGCTCGTTGGCTAGGTTGCCGTCTTTTGATCCTGATTTGATATGGGAAGTTCTTGCTAATTAGAGAGTACTAATGTTCATGTTTCAGGGCTATTCAATTTTGATCTTTATGAACTTAAGCAAGTAAGAAGATAATTTATAAGGTTATTTAGTATTGAAATCAAATAATTTATGTTCTTATAGTTGTTTACTTGTTGACATAATCAATCTAAAACATGGTTGAGAGCAAAACTTATAATGTTTTGAGCAATATGAGTTACACTCGATCACTATCTCAACAAGAACGTAATACAACTTGTACAATGTACACGAACTAAAGTGAAAGACATATATAATTATATATGTAAACCGATGGGCCCTCGTAATGTTGCTCAATGCTTCCAAGTTCCATATTTTAATATATAGATGCGGGTATCTTAATTTTATTTCGTTCCAATACCTGATAATAATGAAAAAAAAACTATTTCTTATGTACATATAGGCTCTTCAAATTCCACAATGTACAAGTATACTCTTATCACACATCTCTATATATATATATACCCAAAAAATATAAAAGGATGAATGAGAAGATTTTGATGATATTTTTCCGAAGAAATTTGATGATATTTTGTTGATGACAAGAAATTTGTTCATAAAAATTCCCATTAATTTGGATTATCTTTATGAAGATATGCATTAATTTATTGCACATTATGCATATGTGAATGGAAATGTCATTAAAGCTTATTAATTTCAACAAATCCGTTGTTAGGTATAGATGAGTTTTTTTCATTTTTGGCCACAACTTTGAGTAGCTTACCCATCTTGGTTAGAGGATTTTTGTAGGCTCAAATTAATCTAAGATTTAAAGTAGATGAATTTGGCATTTTGAATTACTCAAATTCATATTAATGATAATAATTAAAATTAATTAGTTTTAAATGAAATAAATGTATAAACAAGGTTGTGAACCCACAACGGAGAATTGGGTATTTGGGCTTGGGCTTGGATATTGGGTCCATAATACATGCCCAATATATAATTATATAAACCATACTCAAGTCCAATTATTAGCTCTTTATTATTTAAATTTGAGGAATAAAATTATCATTCGACATATATAAGTATCCCTAACTAGAGTGGAAATACATCTTCCCGCCATAACCCATCCCCTTCCCTCGTTATTTTCCCGCCATTTCCTCATTTTCCTCCTCCCGCATCCGCCGCACCTTCAGTCCGCCGCTTCAATCCCCACCGTTGGTAGGTTTCAATACACCATTGTTCAATTCAATGTCAATTTAAAGGGTAGGGTTCTGCGCCGACGTTTTTTTTTTTTGATGTTTTATTCTGTTTATGTGTTCAAGTATTATTTATTCTACAGTTCTTGTTTTAGGGAAAGTTGAATTTGTTTGAAGATGGTGAGAGAAGATATTGACAACGGAACAGATGACATGCAAATTGACGGAGTCGAAACAGATCCGAAGTTAAATAATCAAATTCCTGATGGATTCAACGCTAATTATCTCAAAATTTATTATGGTAATTTGTTTTTTCTTTTATTTTCGAATTCTCGATGCATCTATGATGCTGTTAGTTGTGGTAGTTTAATACTTGGTGAGTTTTAAAATTGCTGCAGTGTAATGCTGTTTTTGTCATTTTACCTGTTGCTGCTTCTTGCTTGGGTAAAGATTTGTTCAGAAGCTTGAACTGAGTTTTCTTTCTGATTTGTTAACGTGATTTATAAGAATAGGATGAAATCTGGCTGTGATCGATTCGAGATAGTCTTGTCACTGCTGTTTTGTTGAATATATTTGATCCTATCAAACGCGTAGGAGTCCTATATTTTTTCATTCTTAAAATGCAGGATTAATTGGAACATTATTTTTCTGACAAGTTGTGTAGCTATTGTTTCATATAACTTCATTCTTGCAGGAAAGTTTTTTCCATATGCCGATATGCATAAATGGATGTCATATGGAAACGGTAAACCTTATTCTTGAGCAGCTTGCTGTTTATGGCTTCCCTCATTTCTTTATATGAACTTTTGCTCATCACTTATAACTATATCTTCTGCAAATTACCTTTAGATGGAAAGCATCCTGGCTGTGATCAATCTTACTTCGGAAGAAGAGAATTCTCTTTCACCTTGGATAATGATGTATACTTGCGGTTTCAGTCTTTCAACAATGTTCCTGAACTAGAAAGTGCCATTAAGGAGAAATGCCCTTTCAAGATTGATATTGGTCCTGTTTACAGTGTGGATGTAAGTATAGAGAGATTTAGATAGTTATTATCTTGATGTTGTTTACATTTTAGTTTATGCTCTATTTTTCACCATTGTTCCTGTTTGTGAACTGTGCTACAGCCTGCAAAGAGGCATGCCTATGCGCAGTCTGGTGATAATGTTTTCACCCCTGTGGAGAGAGAACTTATATTTGATATAGTAAGTAATTTTCTTTTCAAGATTTTTTTGTTTCGACTGTGGTGGAATATTTGAAAAACGAAGCAAACAGATAATAAGGCTACACTGATTTATGTCCTGCATTTTAATGCTACAGGATATATCAGACTACGATGATGTAAGATATTGCTGCTCAGGAGCTGATGTTTGCCCAGAATGCTGGCCATTGATGACAGTAGCTATCAAAGTTATTGATACTGCACTTAGAGGTATGTCATGGTGTAAAAAATATTTACATGGTTCTTTTATCAGCGTGAAGCATGTGTTTTGAACAAAACCATCAGGAACCCAGATTGAAGCTTAAATTCAATTAGCTGCAGATAACTCGAAACTTTTAGGCATCAAGTTATGTATGCTAAATATATGCGGTCTGTTAATCAGGTGGTATCTGTAGCTGAAATATTCAAACTCAAATAGAAATGATTCATACCCTAACTACCATGAGGAAAGGTTTTGTAAAACTGATTATAGCTTGTTTTGAAAGCATCCATTTTCTGGATATCCTTCATGCAGCATGTAAAATTGGATCGCGTATGCTACATACTTATTCGAATTTGTATTCAATATGATGGGTTTTCTGATCTGTTTGTTTATGGTGAACTTCTATTGCTAGTGAACACTTATTGTTTGCTTGTTAATACATGATGAGAAAAAATTTTATTTTCCGGTTTATTTGCTCCTTTTAATTCTAAAAGCCTCTTTTTGGAATGATTTAAGCATATTATCATTAAAGCTAATATGTTTCTTGAGCATTGCCTCCTGCAACAAAAGCATGATGTTGCTCTACAGGAATTTACATTGACCCGTTACCGTATTAAGTATGAGTTTGGCTATGCTAACTTCATGTATGCATCTATGCACAGATGACTTTGGATTTAACCACATCTTATGGGTCTATAGTGGCCGCCGTGGTGTCCATTGTTGGGTTTGTGATGGAAAAGCAAGAAGGTAATGGTGCACAGCTGAGGTGTAATTTTTTCATTTGACAGTTTCTGGTGACAGAAATGTATACTAAACTTTTCTCACTGAATAGGATGACTAATGAACAAAGGGCCGCAATTACTGAGTATTTGCATGTCCACAAGGTTATATAAGTTATGAAAATTTTACTTTCATTAGCATAATTTCAAAATATATTCTGATAAACAATATCCTATTTTTTTTCAGGGAAATGAAAATAGCCTCAAAAAAGTTACTTTAATGGGTCAATCACTTCATCCGTTTCTAGGGTAAGGACATGGTTTGTAATTCTGATCATCTCTCTAGCCCTCAAATTTCCCACTTATACCCTTTTCTGTTTTACAGGAGATCATATACAGAAGTTTTGAAAGATTTCTTCGAGGAAAAGTATATTTCAAGTCAAAACTTATTTTCAGATGAGCAAAGATACGAAAAGATACTGGAAATGATTCCTGATGAATGTATGCTGATGTGATGAAATAATAGTTGTCTACTTTTCTGTTAGAAATATTTTACAGCTCTTTCTCTTTTATCACTTCTTCAGCGTGCACTTCTGAGCTTCGGGGAAAGTGGCAGGATAACAAACGTCAGCGTGATGATATTAATGTTGCTCGATGGGGTCACCTTAAACACCTACTGCAATCAGGGAAACATAAGGTAATATTCTAATGTGGAGATTATTCAATTTTTCATCATGGAATAGGAAATAAAATCCTTGGGAGATTTTCCTCTAGACGTCCCATTCGTGACCGTAATTTTTTTTGAAGTTCTAGTGACATGTATCGAATATGGTTCCTTTAAGATAAATGTGTGATTTTCTTAATTACGAGCTTTTATTCTCTAAAAAATTTCAGGGGCAAGGTATTCGTAAATGTGTTGAAGAGATTGTGTTCACTTTTACATATCCTAGACTTGATTTGGAGGTTTGTTATATCCCTCTTTTCTCTTTGGAAGATTTCCATTCAAGTTAATGCATATTGTCATGATTTTGTTTAGGAAAGCCTGATAAAGCGAACTTTTCTAAATAACTACTCAGTATTTGAGCATTAACTAGTTAGTACATTAAGTGGTTTGGTTGCAATCTCAGGTTTCGAAACATATGAATCACTTGCTGAAGGCACCCTTCTGCATACACCCCAAAACAGGTATTTTTCTAAATGCCCTTTCTCTTTCTTTCTTTTAAAGTAAAAGAAAAAGAAAAGAACAATGCATTTTAATTTTTACATAACCTCTCTTTTTACTTCCAGGCCGTGTTTGTGTTCCCATTGATCCGAAGCACTGTGAAGAATTCGATCCTTCTGCTGTGCCAACTCTAGCCAAGGTGAGTAACAATAAAGAAAATCTGTTTATTAGGAACAATTGATTTCCAGCAGGGATCATTATGTTCTGAATTTTTGGTGGCGGTTTGATGTCTTAAAACCTCTCAGAAAATATGTATTAATGCATATTGGTATTTTGATTGAATTTGATCTGGATTCTAATGGTGATACTAGGACACTAACTGTGCTTCTTTGTCCATCAATAGTTATTGCATGCTGGAATAAAAGAACTGACTTATATATGGTCTTCTTGAATGTGATTAACATTTTCTTTAATACTTTGAATTCGTCTATTCTCCAACTTTTAATCCTCAACAGAGATATGACTCGTCGACTTTTGTTCCTAACCTCCAATTATAAATGTATCGAAATTGGATGACTTTGAAATCTGAAATGATTTCACATTCAAGAATTTGAGCCTCATTTACATTTTTGTCGATCTGCAGCTTCTAGAAGAACTAAACATGGGAGCGTTGGGAACTGGGAGCGAGGAGGGTAAATTTCCAATCTTTTCTGTCCAAAATGCTATCTATATCTGTAATATTCACAACTCTTCCTGCAATATGACTTATTTTTTAAAACTTTTTTTCATAACAGAACTGGACAATACCTCACTAGGCGAATCAATCAGATATTTCAGGACATCTTTTTTGCAGCCTCTGCTAAAATCCTGCAAGGTATATTTCAAAACCGGGGTCTCTCATCATTTAAATTCTGTTATTTCAGTTATATAGAATATGTAACTTCTTTCTACATACATATTTTTGCATATGCCACAGCTGACAAAATATTCGTAAGTTTACAACATTAGTAATCTGTCTGTAGTTGGTTTAGAATCCTTACAGATTTTACAACGTAAGAAATGTGTTAACCGTGCAGGAGGAAATTGAAAATTCGTATGCTGCCAAAATTCAGCAGTCGAAAAACTCCCTAAGCTGGTAGGATTCGTTATCCTATAGTCAGTGTTCTTAACCTTGTCACTGTATCTTGAGGCCTTTGTTGTGTGTAACTTATTTTATTTTCGTCGCTCCTTGTAATTTTAGTAAAAAATGATGTAGTAAATGTATAACAAATTGGTATGTTACCATATATCAAGGGCCAATTATGAAGATGAAGGGTTAGCTGGTGATTTGTTCAAATGTTAATTGAGTCATTTTTTATAGATTGTTTGTAATACAATTGAGGGCAATCAAGTTTATTTTTTAAGATTTCTCAAAATAAGTGATACTCAAAATAAAAAAATGAAGTCCTTGAATTATATTTTGAAGAGAAAATTCAAGGATTCAATTTGCCCATATTTTCTTTGGTGGACTAGAATATTATGTTAGTCCTTGCTTATTCAAAAGGATACATAATTATATAATACTAAGATAAGTTTGTTAAAACTATTGCATAATTAATAATGGAATAAAATTTGATTAGCCTAGGGTGACTAGAAAAAAAGTCAGATTTTACAATTTTTTTTAAAGAAAAAGTCCAATTAAAATTATATAAACATAGATCAAATACTCTCATCCACATATATAAAATCAAAATACAAATTTTGAATTTTCAAATGTAAAATCAAGTAGACTCTGAATAAATGCAAATTGCACTAATAAACAAACGCCACTAAAATTAGGAAAAAGAAAATAAGATTTGTACCTAAGATATGTACTTCAAACTAAATTTCCAAATGGAGAAAAAGAATGAAAGTCAGACTAGACAACTGAAACCCAAATGGGTGGCATGTCAAATTAATAAAAACATGAAAGTGATGATATTCATATGTAGGAATAAAAAGATCTAGAAACATTTTGACTGGGGATTCATTACACAAGATAAAAAAACCAACCAATTAAAAACTTGTAAACCATAAGATAAGGTTTCGAGTTGTCCAATGTCACCTAAAAGCAAGAAAAGTTTACAAATTCAAAAGGTTAAAAAAGAAAACAAAAAATTGATGCCAACTCCCATGTCATCATGATGTTAAAGTTTTGGATAACTCACGAACCAATCTTCCCATTTTACCCCTACCCCACATCCCAAGAAATTTGTGATATTTGACTACTTTTGAAATTAGATAATAGTTATTAGCTTTTGGGAAGTTCAATTTTTGAGTGTTGATCATTATACAATCTATTAATATGTTATGGTAAACATCATATATATATTACTACATTATTTGCTTAATATCACATAAGAATTGGACTCATGAGTACTCCTAAATATCATTCATAGCTGACTATTAATTTATAACTTTTATATGGATATACACATGAAGTCTCTTAAAGAATATATACATAAAAAATGGTGTTGACCATTTGGGGATTCCGAACATATTGAATTTAATAAATCTGATGAGTGATGTTCCGAACGATAAAAAACTACATCCAAATATATTAAATTTAACAGTTATAAAACTCCTATCCATCTTAAAATTTCCTATGAATCACCCTCAAGAAAACCAAACTTGTGGTGTGGAGGCTAAAATGGTAATTTCACATCCCAACTTGTCTTTTCTTAGCAAAATAACCAACTCTCAGTTGTCAAAAGTAGGTTTCCATTATAGACCAATAAATGTAAAAGGCACTCCACCCCCCCACTACCCACCCACCCCCACCCTACCCCTCCCAAGCCAATGCTATACCCCGAATGTTCTACCCCACTTGGGGTTTTCTTTAATCGAAGAATTGGCAACTTTTTCTTTCAATTTTATTATTTTGGGTTTAAAATATTGATGTGGATGAGAGAAGGTGAAATAAAGAAATAAATATGGACCATTCAGGAAAATTGCAGGTGCAGATGGCGGTGTGTTTTGTACTTTTGTGACCCTCTTGACTTTTTTGATTGATTTTCCACATTCACTCCCCCTGTATTCTCCCTCCCCCCAATAACCCACCTCCATTTTTCCGGTGAGTTGATTTGGTTATGGTCATCACTATGAACGGCGGCGGCGGCGGACCGGAAGAGGATTTTATCAGGAGGCACCACAAGCATGACGTTAGAGACAATCAGTGCACTTCTTCATTGGTTAAACACATCAAAGCTCCCTTGCCTCTCGTAAGTATTGGATTGATTGTGCTTTTTATGCTAGATCTGTGATTGATTTGATGAACTGTAGGGATTTTTAGGCGGTGATGGGATTTTTAGGTGTTTTGTGCGACATTTTTGTGACGTAATCTGTGATTAATTGGATGAATTCGGAGATTTTTTCAGCTGGGATTGAAATTATTATCTATTTCATGTGACATTTTTGTGATTGATTGATTGGATTTGGATTTGTTGTTTAGGTATGGTCATTAGTGAGGAGATTTGATCAGCCTCAGAGGTACAAGCCCTTTGTTAGTAGGTGTATTGTTCAGGGTGATTTGCAGATCGGAACTGTTAGAGAGGTGAACGTGAAGTCGGGTCTTCCGGCAACTACAAGTAAGGAGAGATTGGAGCTGTTGGATGATGAGGAACACATTTTTAGTATGCGGATTGTCGGTGGGGATCACAGGCTCAAGGTATTTTAGCAGTTCTAATTCGATTAGCTTTTCATCGATTTATTTGAAGTTATGTTGATTGTGTTTGAGTTTGTTTAATTGTTATTATTATATGGTATGTGATGATTTGATGTGAGTTTGGGATTGTTACATGGGAAGCTTGTAAGTTGACAAATGTTAATCCGCTACATTTATCTAAATCTTTAATATCCGAGTAAATGAAGTCAATTTATGTAATGTTACTGGAGTTTGTTATTTTTGGAGTTTCTTTCTCAGAATGTTAAGTTTGATTCGTTGGGATCTATGAACTGCTTCTGCAATATACTTTAGGAATCAGATGAAGTTCGATGCGTTGTATCTTTCTTGCCTGCGTTTATTGAGATTAAGCTATTGTGCTTTTGTTGATTTTCAACCGTTGATGCAAGCTGTATCTGAGTAACATTGAAAAGAAAATGTGCGAGCATAGTATTTTAGATGTTCTAAAAGGCGGTATGCATTCATTTTGAGTTGGGTTGTCTTGAATTTGTATACATGTGTGTAAGTCATTCGACTTTCCTTGATGTTGCATATAGCGCTTATTTTACCGGGCTACATGCCATTGGTTAAGGTTGTCAGCCAATAGCATAATCCTTATTTGAGTATGAGCTTTTTAACCATCTTGATGATAAGTGCAATCATCCAGTTCTTTTCTTTAAACAATATCTTTATTTTCAGTGGTCTTTTGCGCAAATGAACCTTGTATAATCCTACTTTTGCTTGCAGAACTATTCTTCAATCATCACCGTCCATCCAGAAGTCATTGATGGACGGCCAGGGACGATGGTGATTGAGTCATTTGTTGTGGACATACCAGAAGGCAACACCAAGGACGAAACATGCTACTTTGTCGAGGCCTTAATCAAATGCAACCTCAAGTCACTGGCTGATGTATCTGAACGTCTTGCTGTACAAGGTCGAACAGAGCCAATTGATCGAGTCTGAGTAGTTATGATGTTGAGATTTGCAGTTCAAAGGATCCAAATCAGCTTTTCAAAAGAACACAACACTCTTTTAAACTAGAAGTGAAATCGAGAGCCGGGTTTTACAGTTGGCGGGTTTTCAGCTATTGTTATATGCTCCATCTTGTTTACCGATTATAAGGTGATGTGGGTTTTATTGCTCTTGCAATTGTGTCTATGTTAAGCCCACCTCTTTTGCCTATGTTGTTGTTATTGTTGTTTTGTTTTGTTTTGATCCTTGTTTTGTAAATATATTACGTAGGAGGAATAAACAAGTTTGATCCTGTCTGGAGGTAACATTTTGTGTTCAAATACTCTTATCTTAAGGCTTGACAAACAAGTTGATGTTTTTGCTGTTATAAGACATGATGATACTCTTCTTGTATTTGCTATTTATGTTTTGTCTAGGAAGAATTTATCCTTTTTTTAAAAAGTGATTGGATCATTCTTGGTATATCTTTTGTGATGAAAATTGATGTTTTTGTCCTTTACTTTAGCTTCTTGGCTTTATGGATTTCACCAGGGTAGGTTGTTTCACAAAATTCTTACACAAATTATTGAATTTACAGACGAGAGATTTATCGTGTCTAAGGGATTAAATCCGGAGTTATTATGAGATTATTTTATATTCGTTCCAAACGGCACATTTCATATAGGAAAGCATGGCCATCATGGGTAGCCCATAAAGGAATAGGATAATACAACATCCTTTCGACTTTCGTCCCAAAAGTGAACTTGTGAAAAATGATGAATGTGTTATGATTCGATTGTAAATAAGTATAAAATAAAATTATTAATATTTTTGGTACATCAAATGCTACACTTGAAGTACGTATACTCTCAATAAAATACATAAATGATGAATGTAAAATACATAAAATTTCCCAAATCCTATGTACAAAATGTAGCATAAAAAAGGGAATCACACATAAGACCTCCCATTATTGATGGGCAATAAAAATAGTTAAGGCTGCAGCTTTATTGTTGTTGTTGAATGCCACTTATCTAATAAAGCTGTCTACCCTGCAAAAGTAGCTAATAATCTATATCTATTTGTTTTGTGCTATTTTTGCATTATGGATGTACTTTTTAATTATCTCTTATTTTCTTGAAATAAAGATGTAAGAATGAATGTTCCCCTCTTGCCTTATGAAAAATGCTTTATGTTTAGGGGGCAACACCCGGTAGAGTTGGTAAGGACATGTGAATGTTGTGGCCTTGGTGACGGGTTCGAATCCTGATGAGGGAATGTTTATTTGCCTTCTCTACTGTGAGCCTGACAACTTAGGCCGGTTTACCTCTCTTGTGTGTGGTTTGCAGCCTATTGCACAAGAGCGGAGTTTACCCAGTGCGCACCTAACGGTAGCGACGGCGAGTTACCTTGTCATAAAAAAAGATGCTTTTATGTTTACCTTTTTCCTTTTCTTTTAAAAGTTGGAGTGGTGAATGGTGATCCTTTTGGGGATTCGGATAATTCAATCACACTTTTGTTACTATTGAATAATGAATGAATATTTTAGGCCCTTATATGTGTCTTTCACGTGAATATTTTCATCAGTAGAATTAGTAACTATAAAACGATCATAGCTCACTTTTGTTCAAAAAACAAACACGAATCGAAAAATACGATTATTTTTAAAATTTATAATTATATGTGCAGAGCCCATAAAACTCGTTTTCGAAGTGCTCACCCGCTTGCTCAATGGGACAAAAATACACCTTTTTTTTTGGGTTTTGGCATATATATATATATATATATATATATATATATATATGAATAGGAGAAGTGAGAGTGAACTGGCAATGTGATTAATTGGGGGACAAGTTGAGGGCACATGTGATTGAACCACAACTATGGTTTTCTGTGGGCTATCTTTCTCACATGCCATCTTTATTCATTAACTTCCAAATTTTTTTGCATTGGTAATCGCCTTCATTACAGCCTATCATCTGTAAAGTCAAATTGGAATTTCTTTTGTTTAATTTAAGAATCTAATTTTACTATTAAAAGAAGGGAAATAATTAAATTAGACATTTTATGGTTTTTGATAAGTAAAGAAAATGGTTATTTCGTAATGGTCATCCCATATGTGACTTCTTGGACTAGAAGCCAAGAAATTACACATGAAATGTGAAAATAAGAATTCTCAATTTATTGTCATTTAATGAAACGTCATCTCATTGTTATGTGCTCCTTCCCAAATTTTAAATGTAAAAAAGATTATATAATAAAATCGATTGATTCACAAATTCGATAAACCCTAATTTCTCGATTTCAAATTGGCTTTTCAAATCTTGCACCCCAAATCCTTCGTTTATAACCTCCATTTTTCATCTCCCTGAGCAAAATTTGATATATGCAGAACTATTTACGCTCACTCATACATAAAAAACTAGTTAAATTTTGTTAATTTATAAGATTAAATAAGTATTTTTTGAAAAACACAACAAATGCAAGAAGATATGAAAGAAAGAATTTTAAGAAATTTCAGAAAATAGAAAAAGAAAAACAAATAGACATAAGAATTATCCAATAATAGTATAAATAAAAAATAGTCACGGTCAAGGCATCAATAGGACATCCTTCAAAGGCCCCCCCCCCCCCCCCCCAAAATATATCCGTTAGTATTTTATTCATGTCCAATATATTATCACTCAATAATTATTCATTCATTTATACACACAGAAATTCCTTCTTCACACACTCTCTCTCTCTCTCTGTGTGTGTGTTCTCTTCGGCAACGACAATCACTTGCAGACAAAAATGAAGCTCTGATATTGTGACTTTCAGGTAGCTTTTATGTGTGTGCTTTTTTTGTTTTCAGTTTATTTTTTGTTCACTTGTGTGTGTTTTCTTCCCCTTGTTTCATCGCAATAGTACTTATTTTCCACTTTTTGCAGCATTTGTTTTTCAAGTTCTTCGATATTCTGATGAATTATTGTTTCTCGTTTTCATCGTAATACAGGTTTTCTTTTCCTCTGCGATTGGAGTTTTCCCCTTGGATCAATTTCAGATCTCACTTTATTTTATCTATAGCGTTAACACGCGCATATAATCTATATTTCTTCTGAAATTATTATCCGAAGCAATATACAAGCAATTACATTCTTCCATTTTGTTGCGTTCTGTTTGTTTGTTTTGTTTTCCAACCAAATTCGCGCCAATTTTTTCAGTAAAAGTAATTCTAAAAAACCAATTTCCTATATAAAAAGCTCAAGATGAGCCTATTTGATTATCCAATTTCTTTCTCCTTCAGTGTTATTGTACTAGTTCTGCTAAATTGTGCGTCAATTGGCAATTCCGAGTGGGCAACATGCTCGGGGATTGTACCGATGAGGTACCGCAGTGATAAGATATCGATAACGGACTTTGGAGGTGTGGGTGATGGGGTGACATTGAACACAAAAGCATTTAGGGAAGCAATATACAGGATTGAGCATTTGAGGAGAAGGGGTGGCACTCTGCTTTACATTCCTCCTGGAGAGTATTTAACTGAGCCTTTTAATCTCACTAGCCGCATGACTCTTTACTTGGCTAAGGGTGCTGTTATCAAAGCCACAATGGTATTGTGTTTTTCTCCTTTTATCTTGTTTTGGATCTCTTTTGTGTGTACTTTATCTGTTTAAATTTGTGACCTGCATTATTATTAGCAATTGTCATAGAGTTGGTGTATTTTGGAGTGTGTTATTTGAAAGCATTTATGGCATAAGATGTATAAGTTTTAGGGAAGTTACTAAACTCCTCATAAAATGAATTTTTATATAAAAGAGCTCATGAAAATGTTTTCTAATCTCAAACGCCTATTCTACAAATTTTTCAGTTGAGAAAACCAAAAGTTGAATTAATATTGTTTTGGGACTAAATTACCCTTTGTATCTTAAGTTAGTATTGATTTGAATTTTTTTAAATAGAAATTTCTCTGTTTGTTGGAGTTTTGAAATTGATTATATGATTTATTTTTATTTTAAACATGATAACTACCCTTTTAATCCTGTTAAGAAGTTTAAAAAAATCTGAAAACTGAAAAAATTAAAAATTATAATAAATATCACCTATGAATATAAAAGTTCTAGATAAATAATTAATATCACCCACTCAAGATTGTATGAGGATAAATAGTGTTGCTAAATTTGCCACTTGAAGCACGATCTAATTCAAGCTTGTGATGAAGAATTTGAAATTGGGCCCCCATGAAATGTTGATTATGATGTATCTTATTCATTAGGTGTGCCTGGAGTTATTACGTTTAAATGGTATAGAATTAGGGCTTGTGAAAGGACACATTGACTATATGGGTGGGCCGAGAAGCTAGTTGGCGGATTTTATTGCATGTGAATGTCGAATTTGTTTTGCCAGCTATTTTGCAGGACAGCAATATTATTTCTCTCCAGGACAATAATATGAAAACTGGACAGCAAGTAAATGTATGATGAAATTGTAATGAAGTTCTAACATAGAAATGGGATATTAAAAATGCCTTTGCTAGGTTGCTACTGTAAGAAGTAATTAATTATGAGTTATCTTGTTATAGTTGCTGTAGAAAGTTCAAAATAATCAAGTCTTCTTTAGCTTGTACCTTAGAAATTCTTCTTCTTCCATGTTTAGGTTAAGATCATAGTTTTAAATATGATGTCCAAGAGAGCAATGTGTTTCGCTCTTTAGAATTGAGCATTGAATCCACAATACAAGACAATACGCAGAACCATAAATTATTCATTTTGTTATTTTTGTCGACAGTTATGGCAACTAAATTAACTTTCATTAATGTGGACTAATACTCGTCGGGCTTGACTGTGTAAAACCGCTTTGTTGGTCATTTCCCTTTTCCCTTTTATACTATTTACATGATTTATATGGATCTTTAACCTTTTCCATCCTCAAATGGTTCAGGATACTACACGTTGGCCCTTAATAGCTCCTTTGCCTTCTTATGGAAGAGGACGAGAGCGACCTGGAGGAAGGTATATGAGCTTCCTCCATGGGGATGGGCTGCATGATGTGATAATCACAGGTCAGTATGAGTAAGACCATCTGATGCGCTTATGATATAAGCAAATGGCAAATAAAATTAAGTAATCATAATCGTGTTTCGTCATTTAAAAACATTTCTTTACTCATTATTTGCTCTCTTTGTTCGTTTATTTGTTTTTTATAGGTGAAAATGGGACAATTGATGGGCAAGGAATCGTCTGGTGGAACATGTGGAGGCAAAGAACTCTTCAGTTCACTAGACCAAACCTTATTGAATTCATGAACTCCAGAAGTATTATCATTTCTAATGTAATTTTCAAGAACTCACCTTTTTGGAACATACACCCTGTATATTGCAGGTAATAACTTTTTTTCATGTTATTCGATTTTCATGTTATTCGATTTTCATTAAATGAGATTATGTGAGATTTTAGGACACCCTTGAGAATCTTCATTATTAAGCCTTCTCACAATCGGCTCTTGCGCTGCTACTTATGTTGTCCGAAACTGTGATATAGAAATGGACTGTTCAACTCACTCTTTTCCTCTTGACAGCCAAGTTGTAATTCGATATGTCACCATACTCGCCCCCACTGACTCACCCAACACAGATGGAATTGATCCAGGTATGCAAGTGAAATATGATATGTTGGTTGGCAAATCATTTCAGATTATACAGCTCATGTTAGTATTTATAATTTACTTCTAATTTTCCAATTATATAAAGTTCGATTTAAAGAGATTGCAGTGTGTGGCTAAATATGTACACACTAACTAGGTACTAATCTTAAAATCCTGCAATGTATATAAACCCCTGACCCAGCGGGTTTGACCCGTCGACCCGCTTTGCAAAGTATTATTAACTAAGAAAGAATTATGATGAATTTTTACATCTTACATTACTTCCTGATACACAGATTCCAGCTCTCATGTATGCATAGAGGACTCATACATATCAACCGGAGACGACCTCGTAGCCGTTAAGAGCGGGTGGGACGAATACGGAATTTCATACGGCCGCCCCAGTCACAGTATCACCATCAGACGCATAACCGGATCATCCCCGTTCGCCGGAATAGCAATCGGAAGCGAAACTTCCGGTGGGGTCCAGGACGTCCTCGCCGAGCACATAAACCTATTCAACATGGGAATAGGCATACATATTAAAACCAACATCGGCCGAGGTGGGGTCATAAAAAACATCACAATGTCGAATATTTACATGGAAAATGCACGAAAAGGGATAAAGATCTCGGGTGACGTTGGGGACCACCCCGATGATTATTACAACCGAAATGCTCTTCCGATGATTAAGAATGTTGTGATTAAGGATGTGTGGGGTGAGAGGGTACAACAACCCGGGTTGATCCGTGGGTTGAAAAATGCCCCGTTTAGGGGGATTTGTTTGTCGAATATCAATCTTCGTGGGGCGATGGGGCCGAGGAATTTGCCTTGGCAATGCTCGGATGTGAGTGGAGGTGCGGTTGGAGTTAGCCCATGGCCGTGTTCTCAACTCACTAGCGGCCAACAAACCGGTGCGTGCTCGTCTTTTTTTTCGTGAATAGTTAGAATTTGTTTTGTTTATTTACCAAATTATGTTGTAACTTGTAATATTATGATTGTTACTTTTCTAGCATATGTTTTTACCAAATATATGCTTGTTTCACCATTGAATTCCACCACCAAAACGTTTATAACTCATTGATCATATTCGATAAAATCAACATTGTGAAACACAAAGTTATTGTACATATATAATCGTCCCATATCACAAAGGGTTGCTACATTACTTATTGACAACAAAACCCAAACCAAAATGCACATACATGAACTGATTTCAAACATTACATCTAAATAAACAGTAATATATATATATATATATAGATATATTGTTTAATCTCACATAATTAACTACCATAGTAGTATAATTGCAGCCAATATGATAAGAATTAACAAGTAATTTAGAAATAATAGCCCAAGAACTTGCGCACGCGCCTCATGAAACCACCTCCCATATGATGCTCATGGTGGAAATGATGCCTCATCTTCTTCATCTTCTCTGTATCAAATCTACCGTGATCGTAGCTTTTGAACACCATCTTCTTGATCCGACCATCGTTCTCTTCGTTATCACTATCACTATCGCTATCGCTATCCTCGTCACGATGATGGTGGTGGTGGCGATGGTGGTGCAGCCTCACCCATCGCCCCTCTCCGTGCTTGAGGTCATTGTTCTCACCGGTGGCAACGATCATGTCGTTACCGTAGGGGATCTCCGCGCGATCTCTCATCGTAGGGTAGAATTTGAAGTGGTGGCGGCAAGGACGCTTAGATCTGACATCAAAGCGGCGGTTGACCGGACGGAAAGTCATTTCGGTCAACGGCACGGTGGTTACGGAAGCGGAGTTAGACTCGGTTTCGGTGTTTGCTGGCTCGGAGATGGGGAGGGACATGGCGGTGGTGGTGGAGTCATCATTTTCCGACGGCGTGCGGGCGAGTGAGAGGGTAAATAAGCAAAAGAGTGCGACGGCGACTGCGATGGTGTAGAATTTCGCCATTTTAGAGTTTTTAGTGATTTGTAATTACTAATTAGGTGTGGAAATTGTTTTAATATAAGTGGAATGGGGGCAGTTCGGGCAGGTTTGGAGTGAAAGTTGGGCTGGGGGAGGTGAGTAACTGGGAGTGAGAAAAGGGGCAGTCGGGCAATAATGTCGACCGTCCACGTGTTGATGAAGAAAGACTAAATGTAAGGTTGGGATCTGAGTCTGATAGGAAGGCGTAAGAGAGTACGTAATCGCACCAATAAATTATACGCTCACGACTTTATTTGGCTTGACCTTTTACTTTCCTAGACTTATTCTTTTGTTTTCATGCTCATAAATTTTCGTTATATATTGATTTTTAAATTTTTTTGATGCATCGAATATTGAACATTGATGATTATAATATTATGTTGAAATTTGAAGTTTTAAAATTTCAAAATTACTTTTGGATTTCAGTATTATTTTTATGTAACCTTTTGAACGTCACCTCCTGTATTATATTCACTTTTAACTTTTGTAAAGGTGTCAAGCTGTTCTTAACGGGCTGGCTTAAGGGGGCCGGTCTGAACACTTAAGAAAATGGGCCTTAACAGATTGAATTGGCCCATGAGCCAAAATTAAATGGGCCAATTTAGCCCAACGACTTTAAGGGGCCAGTCCATTAGGCTCAGTCTCAACTCTCAAGCATGCGTCATCTTTAGTTACATGTTATTTCTCAGTTCTCACGATATATAATTTGAATTTGGTTGTTATTCTAATTGAATTAGAGTGAGAATTAATTTAATTGAATATGAAATAAATTGAGTAGCTTAATTAATTTAATATTTTAATTTAAAACTTATCATACATATTGAGTTGAAACGAACTTATAAGTTATAACTTCCATGGTGAAAAAATTATCAATTAGTCAATCTTTCAGTTGTAGGCATGGAATGTACAAATAGTATTGTACAGCTGTACTACACTATTAGATAGCCACGTGTCCTGAGACTATCTATCTTCATGATGGACTTGGGCCTCACTACGGAAGCTTCAATATCCATTACAATAAATTATGGATTTATTACAAGGCCCATTTCTCATCAATCATCATGTTAAGATAACTTCTTCAAAACTTGATCAATTTTGTATTCCTTGCTTGCTATGCATTAAACTCACAAATGCAATAAACAACAAAGTGTTACGTGCTTGAGGGACTTAACAACTTATAGAAAATTGCGACTAATATATAATTCGTTGTACAGAAATTTTCTAAAAATGACCCATTTCTATCGCTCGAGATTTACTATATTAGCTTAATTAATTCCATCTTTTCTATTAAAAGTATTTACTATACTTGTGCTATTGGATAATGAGATATGCATAAGTTTGTAAATTAGAACATATAAACGTACGTAAGGTCAAACACAACTTGCAGCTCATAAGAATCACCATTCCAAACACAAAAGTCCAAGGTTATGAAACTTCTAGTTAAAGATCAAATTTCCGGACAAATTATAATTATATAAATAAACCTCGTTGATTCATATGAACTTCCATAATATTCCAACTTTCCATCCCCATACAGAATAGTACCAATATAACAAATCATCCTAAAAAACAAACTAACTTATGTTAACCGTAGTTTCCTAGGCATATAAATGTCAAACCAATTAGAACCATCCGATCTTTCAATCAAATAGGCCAGCATCATTTCCAAATTAATCTCCACAAAAACAAGAACAAAAAAAAAAAATTAGAAACCCTAATATACAGAAGATGCTATCAAGAGCTTTCACTAAGGCTAGGAAGAGCCCTCAAGCCTGTGAATCCTCCATAACCGAATACGAAGAATTCATTTACGGGTCCATGGACGATGATATTCCACTCACATCCTTATACCAATATACAGATGATAGTTACAATAGTAACAAAGTTTATAGTAAAAGTATGAATAACTCAGAATCGACGCAAATGACACTTAGACAGGTTTTAAGGTCATCAGTTGGTGTTATGGGAGAAAGCCCTTTAGGGATGACTGAAAAAGTTGCACTTTTAGGTGGTAAAATATGTGCAGTAAAAAGATTTAGGAGAGTTGGTGTTAAAAAGAGAGAGTTTGGGAAGAGAATTGAAAAGGTGGCTCAAATAGGAAGCCAGTGTGAGTTTTTGGTGCCTGTTACTGCTTATTTATATGCTAAGAGGATTAAATTTGTGGTTTGTGATTATTATCCCATGGGCAGCCTTGCTGATTTACTTTCTGGTAAGTTTTTTAATTTCAAAAATTTATTATTTTGTTAACATTTTTCAGGGTTTATAAATATCCATGATATAATGTGTTAACGCATGTATGAGGTGCATATATATATATATATATTATCATGTGTTACATTGTGTAACACGTATTGTGTGCTGAATATTTTCCGAAATTTGGACTCTCGAGAGTCACCAAAGACTACTAATTTTCAAGTATTATCATGTTGTCACCAAGAACCCTTTTAAATACAATTCTAATTAATTAAATCAAATTATTTTGTTAGCAAGATTTAAATAATGTTAGTGCCCTATTATTATGATCATTTGACGAGTACCAATTTGAAATCGAGTAAGTGTTAAATTTATGTATTTTTTTTCTTAATTAGGTGCACGAGAATTAGGCCACACCGGCCTAGAATGGAAGCATCGTTTCAAGATAATCCAATGCATAGCAAAGGCAATTGCATTCATCCATTCACAAAACCCTCCAAGAGATAAACACTTGCAACTAAACATCCATGGCAACCTTAAATCCTCCAATATCATGATCAACATTGATTTCACCGCGCATTTGTCAGATTACGGTTTTGTCCAGCTGGCGGATCATGTGGCGGTGGATGACACATGGCAGGCTGAGCTGGCGGCCCCGCCACCGGAACGGGTATATAACGATATACTATCTCGGGAAAATGATATATACAACTTTGGAGTTGTGTTGATGGATACACTTGGATGGCCTAATGAGGGTTCATTGGGAGTGAAAGAAAGTGATTTGTTTGAGTTTGGTGTAGAAGGAAGAGAGATGAAACAAGCTTTGAATGTTTTAGATATTGCTATGAGATGTACTAAAAGTTTACCTAATGATAGGCCTAATATAGAAGAAATCATCTCTTGTTTAGGAGATAATGTGAAGTGATTTATTAATAGAAGTTTTTAAGTGTGTGTATAAAGTTTTTTTGTGTTAAGGGTTTTGTACTAGAATGTTAGGTTTTTGGGTTCACATATGAAATAATAAAGAAGTGTTTACAATATAACATGAGAGGTTGAATACAACATCAATCAATATATATATATATATAGTGTCATATATACATTAATCATAATCATTTATTATAACTATTATTTCTTATTCTCTTTCGTATTTTACAAATTTTAATTATATTTTATTATTTTTATCTAAATAATTATTATACATGACATAACTAACACAACCAATCTATACATTATTCATCAACTTATAATTATTAATTTGATGTATTTTACAACTGTTAACCAATTATTAAAAGCATAAACAAACACGTAGACGAAATTCCATAATATATTTTTTTTAAATTTTAAACACAAAAATATGAGTAAACATAGCCTAATAGTTTATAAAGTGGAAGGCCTTGAATCTAAATAATTATAAATGGACCATTCTATTCAAATAATTGTTTAATGTCATTTATTTTCTATCCAGAACAATTGAATCGTATATTTATTTATCTGGAAACCATATTTTAGACGGCATGGATCACAGGATATCATAAGATTTATAACGTATAAAAAACAGTTCAAAGAGACAGCTAGGATAAGACCAAGCAATTAATGACTGACATGTGTCAGTACACACGTGCAATCTTGTTCTTGTAATAGCTGCCCCCCCTTGATGACATAGGTCTGTTGACACGTGGATTCTTTTCCCAATTTTTGAATCGTGAATGAGACTCAAGATTGATACACATTCTACTATTAAATTGTAAAATTATCATTCACTATGAAATATACATAACTAAAAATCAAATATGAAATGTGCACTTAATAATTATGAAAAAAAATATAATGTGATTTTTTTTCCTGATAAACTTAATAAATATAATTAATTGAGTTGTATATAATCATGATATTTCATTTTCTATCACACAAATGAAACTTGAAATACGTTAACAATCCTCTAATTAAACCAATCCAACCCTAAATACTCGTACTAGTCAATGTGAAGGATGATAGTGGCAATCTACATACATCTCAACAATTAGATTATTGTAAAACGCTATGACCCATCAAGTATACCAAAAGATATAATAATTTTTTTTTATTTAAAAACAATTATGAAAGAATATATTGACTGATCCAAAATGGTCATACATATATTTTTATTTATGAATTGAAAAGGTTATGGGCAAGATGTGTATTAATGCCATTTGTTAATCTTTGAAACCGTTGGATTTCATCATTCTAGCTAGCTGCCAATAATGATTGATCATATAATTCAGATCCAATACTTAAGTACTTAGCAACTTACAAGACAATGAAAAATTCAAATTAATATTGATTCACGACTAATAAGAAATATATAGTACACAATTTTTTCCATCAATGTAAATACTAAAGTGATATGCTAAGTATCAAATGAGCATTTCAAAGAACCCTCGTACTCGTACGTTTCTTGCAATAGAATATTTAATTTATTTCGATATAAATTAGTTCTAAGAAGTGTTATATATATATATATATCAGTTTTTAAATTCTCTTTTGTCTGTGGGATTCAAATTCAGGACTAATGCTATCAATGGGTTGTGCTTAACTTGATTTAATTTTTTTTTTTTTAAAAAGAATGAAGAAAAACTCAATTTATTATTTAATTGGTGTTGACTTTTTGAATAACCGTGTGCTTAGTAATATTTTAAGCTAATTATTACAAAACCCTAGGGATGAAAGAACCTTCGAGCTAGAATCATAGTACTCTACTTAAGCATGATCCAATCGGCTATTCTATATTTATTTCCTTAATTAGTCTACCCTCAAATAGGGTCAATCTCAAACTTTGAACATACAAATGTATATTCTATTGGAGCATCATTACGTAGTAACAAGTGCAATATACATGGGGCAACCTCCGATAGAGTTGGTAAGGGCATTGAATGTTGTGGCTTTGGTCACGGGTTCGAATCCTGATGAAGGAATGCCTATTTGCCTTCTCTGCTGTGAGCCTGTCAGTTATGGGCAACCTAGGCTGGTTTACCTCTCTTGTGTGGTTTGCAGGCTATTACACAAGAGTGGGTTTTACCCAGTGCGCACCTAACGATAGCGGCTGCGGGTTCTCTTGTCATAAAAAAAAAAGTGCAATATACATGTACATGAATTTATCTACATCGACAATATTTTGATTTTTTTAAATGGGTTAAAAAGTAAAGTCTTAAATACATGAATATACAGCTCAGCAGCTGTTAATTATATGTATAAATAGCCAACATATATATTATTAGGTTTTCAAGTTCCTTATATATTACAAAGCAAGAATAAAAGAAAAGAATAAGTTGTGATGGATGGAACAAAAAGTGAGCTATATTTTGTTTTCATGAACTATGATCCTGAGTATGAACGGCTAAGATCTAACAAGTATGTCTTCTCATTTACTATCTGTTTCTTTCTGATAAATTTGTATATATATATATATATATATATATATTATATAGTATGAAGTTTCATTTTTATTATTTATATATATGTATAATTATATATATATATGTAACTGGGGTTTGATTTAGTTATATGTGTATATCAGAACAAAGAGAGGAGCAAACGAGCTAGATTTATACCTAAGTAGAAAACATGATGAGATTTTGGCTAAGAACCTTCAACCAGGAACCTACAACAAGACCATTTCTTTGGTCATCGTTGATGGCTTTGCCGTTGAGATCACAGATCATCAGGTGTATATATATATATATATATATATTTGCCAATTTCTTTTTAAGTTTTTCTTATATTTTTTTTCTAATTCATTTTGTGTGATTATCATTAATTGTTTCTTAGGCCAATGTGCTTAGATCTGCAAAAGAAGTGAGGATTGTGGAGAAAAATCAACAACTTGCATGATGTAGTGATGATTTGAAGAATACAAAATTCGAAAAAAAATGTATTGTGAAATCTTAGCAAATTGATTAAGGAATTGTATCAGCAATTAAATGTTTAACCTTATGACATAATATATATATATATATATATATAATATAAGCAATGCCTTTTAGTTTTTTTCCCATTCTGTACACTGTCACTGTATGAAAAGCATCTTCGCACTTAGGATTTTCTGAAGATTTGAAGTTGAATCACTTTGAAATCAGGCAAAAGCATCATTATATATACACATATATATATATATATGTATTGTATACAGTTCTCAAAAACTGTCCTTGCTTTTGCTTAGTTATTCCTCTCAAATTCTTTCTAGAAATTAATAGATAATGGTGATTATGCCAACGTAATGAGATAATCAGTACAATAACATATATTTTTAATGATAATTAATTTTTACTATGTTAATTAATTAAAGAATGGTTAAATAATACGTTATAAATTAATAAATTTATTTACAGTAATGTAGTACGACAAGCAAATTCATTAGTCAACTCCACTTCTTATACATATTGATATATATAGTACTCTTAATACACAAAAAATATGATCTCGTTAAGGTAAACTTAATTAGCCTTGACCTGGTTTAAGTAAACGCAAATCACAAGTCAAGGAAAACCCATAAAAGAACAACCTTTGCTGGTTAATTTATATTTACAAGAAATTATTCAAGTTTTCTCTTAAATATTATCATCTTCTTTTACATATTATCATCTTCTTTTTATTACATATTATTATCTTGTTTTAGGATGCATTATTTATCCCACAAGGTACATTCTATACTCCGTAACAATCGAAACGTGTCAATAAATTGACCTATTTACTGTAAATTTTTAACTCCAATTGCATCTCTATTATTAACTATAAGTTTCAACAGAATAATAAATGCTCAATTTTATGTAATGTACACAATATTTAATTCTTGACATTAACTAATTAATAGTCTGAAATCAAAATGCTGATTTAATTCCCTGCCCTGATAAAATCAAAAAGTACAATAATAAAAACCAAATGCTGATCTGAATCAAAGTACTAAAACAAAAGAGTAAGAAAAAAAAAAAAACAAGATTCCTGCAATAATTAAGTTGAGCTGAGAATCAAAGAAAATTGGTACCACACACACACACATATATATATATATATATATATATATATATATATATATATATGTAGTCCATCAGGTAATTGATGTGATGCATTACTTCATACCTCAAGTTTCAGAATTTGATAACCTTTTTCTAGTTAAGGTTACAAATTGATTCCATTTTTCAACAAAAAATAAAGGGGTGGGGCTTTGTATAGTACTCTTCAGCATTCACATGCAAAATTTAAAACTATTTTCTGAATTAACTGGTTTTTCTTTAGAGTCCCCACTTTCATTATTTGCATTGAAATCTGATGTTACCCGTTTAGTTCAATCTTTTCATGGCTCCAATGTTTTGTTGTATACATATATATATATGTGTGTGTGTCTATTTGGTGTTAGCTAGCTCCTGAGAGTACCCACTGGATATATATGTGTGTATGTATATACTGTATACATATTGTATAATCTCAGACTACATGTATATATTGTTCAACATATATATCTCAGAATGCTAATAAGAACCACTAAAAATACTTCCAAGGTTTTGTTCTAGTAAATTTCATTTTTGATTCTATTGGAGTTTTGAAAGAATTGTAATGACACTTTTATCTCGTTGGAGTCAAAATATGAAAATTTCGTTCTATTTATTTTTGGATTAAGATACCTGAGACAATTAATATGATCAATCAAATTTTATTTCGAAATTGAGTGTTACATGTTGGGTTTGAAAGTATGTTTCATGTCGGTATTTTGTGTCTAAAAATAAATAGACGGAACTAAAAGTATTCCCTTGAGTTCATTGGCAACACGCTTTAACATGGTTACTCTTAATTTCATATAGCTTGGCTTGACTTATATATATTTATGTATTATTGTGTATAAGTGAATTAAAATTTAAAATAATATACTATTTTGGGATAAAAAATAAAAAATAACTCGTTGTAAAAAGAAAAATGGGAAATTGCAAAAGAAATAAGATCTGTAGTTCGATTAATCAGATTTAGAGAACAATTATACATAAACTATTAAATTGCATGAAACCAAGAGTGGAGAAATTAAATTATTTTGCTATAACATGATAAGGCAATTCCAAATTATGGGGAGTTAAAATAAAATAAAATGAACTAGTAATATATAATGTTTTTTAATTAACTAGTATCGCTTCATTTTTTTTTGGGTTTAATTAGTGATGAACATGAACTGAATCAAGTCATGTTAGTATGAAGTTTGACCATTTTGAGGATAATAAGATTATGTAGTATATATTATTTCACTAATCAATCTAAGGATCATAAGATCTACGTACAATTGACTATTATTAAGGTGTAAAAAAAATCTCATTTAACAGTTGTTTAATTAATTAAAACCGACCCTTGACCAGGCAAATGTCACACGTGTGTAATCAATGTTCTATAGATGTTCACTCGTGTGTGCACTCGTGAGACCACCTTATTTTAATCGACCGACTTGGTCACACCAACAATTTTGTATTGGTTCCATATAATAAGATAGTAAAGTAATTCTAAATAAATGATGTTCACACTTCACACACACATGTAGCTTAAAATTGTGAGTAATATTATATACAATTTTTTAATATTGTTGATTTTTTATTTTATTTTATTTTAATAAAATTCACTTGCAATTAATTGAGAAATACTAATATTATTTTTCACTTTCACAGACACATTTTTAATTATAATTATCCACAACTTTATCTTTCAACCACTTCTCAAAATCACCAATTACCAACAATGTTAGAATAACATATATAGATGAGTTAGTCCAAAAAAATCAATATAAAAGACTAAATAAACACAAAAATACACGCCAAAATAACGAATCGAATAAAAGCTGTATGAAGGCCTTTAGATTAAAAGAAGATGCAAAGTAGTAATAATTCAACATAAAGTGATCAAAAAAGAATCTCATTATCCAATCCCCATATCTATAAATACCTCTAAACTTGAAACAAACACACAAATCCAATAAATATTTCTTCAAAACTTGAAATATTTATCATGTCTTCATTTCAATGCCACAATCCCTATGACCAAACCGACTACCATGACCAACAAAAACCTGAGAATTGCTATGATCATAAGCACAAAACTGGTCACAATATTAATCAATACTGTTCAACTCACAAAGTGAAGGATAAGTATAATCATGATGATCACCATGGATCTGTTTCATATAGTCATAGCCAACATGAACACTATGATCCCATTAATCATGCCCACAAATCGACGACTAGTACTGGTTTTACTCACACTAGAGTGAAGGTCGAGAAGAAGAAATCGAAAAGGGTTGAGGAGTTTTGCAAGCCAAAGAGTCACAAGAAGAAGAAGAATAAGGATGAAGATTACTGTGAAAGTAGCAGTGACAGTGACAATGATAACTAGTGCAACAAAAAGGTCTTAAATATCTTACCCTAATTCATACATATAATTAGTATATATATATGCATAGTACAGATACAATTTTTTCATGGGTTATTTTTACTATGAGAAGCACTGTAAAAATCAATCCATAACCCGTCTAATAATTTTCCATTTTGTTACAGTACATATCTACTGCATATTATAATAACTGAGCCTGTATTTCCATATATTCTTTGTGGATGCAGTGTTAAGTGAAGACCGTAAGAGAAGGAAGCATATATTTACTATTGTAATAGGTAGTAATAAATAAGACCAGATTTTCATATCTTTGTATGAAGAATTTAGGAGCCTATGTAATTCACAGTACTGTCAAAATGATTATAGATATTTGACAACTTTGGATTAAAGTTGTGGATGTGCTTCAATCTCTATGTAATGAACTATGAATCTGTTTCAGATAAAATTTGCTACTATGTTGAACTTTTGTGCATTTACTTATTTGAAGTGGTAATGTTTTGCTTTATTTCGATGATGGTGGATATTTTTAACTGCCTTCTCAAATATAATATCAGAAGATGAGCAATAGTTATACTATCCATCTTTTGTTAGATAATTTTCAAAATTATTTATTTTCTAAAATTATTTATTTTATAAATTAAAATAACTTCATCAAATGTTGTGATGGTTCATTAATAAATTTAAATTTTGAATTGATTATTATAATGAAGTGCACGAAACATTGCATCCCTTGATTCCAAAATTTGAATCTCTTAATTTTAAAATGAAAGGATGCTATTTTCTTCTTATAAATAGCATAACATGTCAGAAGCTTTTTGGATTAAGAAAACAGAGCACAGAAAGTTTGTTTTGATTCCAATCCTCATCCGACAATAGAGACATCAAATTTCTTTATTTCTTTACATATTTTCCAATTACCATTGATAAATAAATATTTCCAATGTCTTATTAAAAGACTCCCAATGACGTAGAGTATTCGGATTTATCTTCGGTAGTGCAAACCGCAGATAAATAATAGTTTCTTAAACTAGGCTCCATTAGACAAATTCGCTATAAACTCGTTTGTACTCGGTAGAGGACGAATATTGTCTTGAGGAGAGCGGAAAATTTTATGCGACTTGGAAGATGAAATTATTCGTGAAGTTGAGGACGTTTATTTTCTAACATCTTTTTCATGCCAGGTCTTAAAGTATTACCGAATCTATATTATACCTTTTTTCCTATCATGTGAGCGCAATAAATACATGGACAAATGCGTTTTACATTGCTTAATGAGCAAATAAGATTTATATATGTGGACATATATATATATATATATATAATTGGCATATAAAATCTATTATCTACGCATTAGTGGGTATAATCCTAACATCTTATGATTACATTTCAATATAATTTAACACTAAAATTTATTGAAACCTAAAATTTATTAAATAAAATTAATCTTCAATATATATGATTAGTCAAATTAAATATGATTGTAGTATTATGAATAAACATATTAAACTTCACATAAGTAATTATGATTATTATTTATATATTATTTTGTTTATATATGTTACTATTTTAATGTTGTTTTCAATAAATAGTTATAATGCATGTTAACTTTGCTAATTTTTAGTTATAATTATATTACTTATCAAGATAAATTATTTAGCCTATTTATATATTCCTTTTATTATGTAACATATAGACACTTATCTATGAGCACAATTAATATTTTTACGTTAATTAGTGATAAATTCTTCTCCTTTTTTTCTTACTATTTAATAATTGATGTAATTAATACTATTATATGAATAAGACGTGCATACATAGTTCAAGACATATTAAATAAAATATTATAATATTCAATTATTTACTTTTACAAAAATGTGATATTTCACTATCGAATTCTTATTTTGTGTGGATGATCATTATCTATTTGTTGCAATTTCTAGGTCAAATGAAATTTCTTGACCATATAGTTTATATTTCATATGACACGTGAAATATATAACACAAATATCAAATTCAGTTTTCAAATATCTGTATTCAAATTTTACAATACCCCTTATGCTTTGAAGTAAGGAAATTGTCCTATTTATTGAAGTGTCATTTGAAGAAAATAAGACATAAAAGTTTTTTTTTTCCCTTTGTTTATGAGAGAACCTAAAGAAGCAGCTAGCATGCATTAATTTAGCAAGAAACGAAGCACAAGCCTGCTTTTGGATGTGAATTAGGGGAAAAATCTGTTGTCCTTATAAAGTCAATTTCATCTAAAAACAATTATATGAATCAAATATATTACAATTATTAAATTGTGGTATAAATGTACAGAGTTCGTAATGACAATATATAACATGCATGCATGCCCTAATAATGGTTCTTCTTTCTTTGTTTTTTGGAAAGGTAAATGAAGCGGATTGAATATTTTATCAAATTTATTATTTTATTTCGTGTTTATCATTGAAGTTAAATATATAAAATATTTTCTAAAATTTGCACATAAATTTAGATGAATGTGTTGGAAATCTTGATTAAGTAAATTGTGTTTAGCACGATTTATCTAAAGATTTAAGTGAATTTCGTATATCGAAAGTGGATGTCTTTGGCTCAAATTATTCTACGTTTCGAGTAGATAAATTTAGAGTATTTAATTACTCAAATCCGATTTCGGGTGAATGAGAAATTAATTAACAAAGTGTGTCACTTAAAACGTTGTTCATAATTGGAATCAATTTATCGATTGATACATATACGATTAAATGATCAACAAATCATACAATCGACGGCCGCGATTGTATGAAAGAAAGTTCATTTAGTTTGAGGACTAAAATGTTCAAGTCGAAAAATTGAGGGACCAATTTGAAAGGACGTTCGAGATTGAAAAGTTTTGTGGTCAAAACATAATTTATAAATGTTTTGAATGTGTGCAACTTTTGGAGGTTTGATGGAGGGGTGCTTGTCTAAAGGACATGACTCTCCTACAATTTATGAAAAGTTGTAACTTTTATCTAAAGGACATAATTCTCCTACACTTTATGAAAAGTTGCAACTTTTGTCTAAAGGACATAACCCTCCTACGATTTATGGAAAGTTGCAACTTTTAACTCAAAACTCTTCATTATCTATAAATAGACCCTCCATTTGTGGAATTAAAACACACCAAAAATCATTTTTCTCTTCTCCTTTTCTCCTAAATACTACTATGAGTATTTTGAGAATTCTTTGCATATTAAATGTCTAGAGATGCATTTAATTCATACGAGTCCATAGAGAGAGTTTGGAACAATATTTTGTTCGCTAGACTCGGGAATTTGTAGTGGTACTATTGCCGAGACGCCGTCGTTGTATCTTGGGAGACAATTGCCGTATTCCGTAACCACCAAGAGCGGGGCAATATTGTCTTAAGGAGAGCGAGTAATCAAAACTCGTGCCTCGACGTTTCATTTTGCATCTTCATAAACACTGCTTGTTACGCTCCTACTAGAATTTCCCCAACAACTTAAGACAATATTCGAGTGTTTCTTGAAGATGATGATATCCGACGGAAAGATGATGAAATCAAGAGAAGAATTTTAATTTCGTTTTATGTCATAATTTAAAATTTTATTTATTTTATGACTAATTCGTATTTGAATATTTTGTAGTAAAATTCAAACTGATCGAAGGAACTTTCGAACATCCGTGGTGTCAAAGATTCTATCAAATACGTGGAAGCTATTAAAGGCGAAATTTTGGTTATAAAACAAATTCATGAGATAAGTTCATTATGTGAATTATCGATTTTCGCTTGTTTACATATTATGTTGAATAATATTTTATCATTGTGATATTCTTGAGAAAGAATAAATAACTATGCTTGCTTAATATATGAAGCATGATTAAGATGATCATTTCTTGTAATCATGAGCTTGTTGTGAGCATGTAGGACATATAATATTTAATTATATTATATACTTATGATTTATTCTCGATAAAGAATAAATGTGTACATGCTTAGTATTACTTTATTTTGTGACACATATAAAGTAATGGTTTTGTAAAATTTCTTTCGGCTTATGAATAAATGCAATAAATGTAATTCTTTAGAACGTGATCACAATGAATGAAGAAATGCATTATTTAAATAAAATGATTTAAATTAGATGCATGTTCTTTTCGTGTGATAGAGACGTTTATTTAAAGAATAATTATTGTATTTTTTTTAAGTTTTTGTTGTTTCATTTAGCGAAAGAAAATTGAGTTTAGTTTTAAGAATTTAAAACCAATGTTGTGGAATATCGTCACTATAAACCTATAAGGTTGCTAAGTGAGAATAATTCCAAATGTTTCATATTATGAAACGAACTTTCCCAAGAGAAGAAATGGAAAGGACTTATTGCAAAGTATACAACTTGGTCAAGAATAAAGAATGTTAATTATCGGAGTAAAATCGAGAAAGTCGATCAAACGTCCGAAATTAAATTCAAGAAAATGACTTTAAAGCTATGGAGAATTTGGTCAAACCAAATCTAGTGTTGGTGTACTGACAATAGTCAAAATGAAGATAAAAACAATTTCATTTCGAGGGAAAAACCACTAACGTGGTAAGATGAATCATGCTAGTGATGATCAAAGTCAATCATTGATTGACAACCCGAACCATGTTGATGGTGGGTGTTTGTCTAGGATAACTCAAACTCTATAAATGATGGGTGATTATGTAGACAATATGGACCACACAAATGGTGGGTGATTGTCAAAACAAACTGAGCTAGACAAATAGTGGATGATCAGTCACTAAATCCAAGCTAGGCAAATGGTGGGTGGTCGAACCTCATGCTTCCGACTGCAGTATCTAACGCCTATTATGGAAGATAACTCAGCGAATGGTGGGTCGACAATGGTGATACGCACCGATATGAAATATCCAATAGTCCTAATTAAGATTAGCGGGTATTATTAATTGGCTAGATCTTGTGCCACAAACTTCGATACGTTATGATCATAAGCCGGCAATCGAAAAGGCACAGATTAGCACGTCTAAAATTAAAACTATTAAGCAGTGATCTTTAGTGGCATTGTCTCTATTGATTAAGAAAAATCAAAAGAGAATATATGGATCCAATTGTATGCCTAAAAGATCAAATATACTGCATATCTGGAGGAAGGGCTTAAAGACTACAAGTTAAGAACGGACATAGTGGAAACCCAACCTTGTTGACTGGAGATCCCAAGATCTTGGTTCAATGGGACAACTAAATTATGAAAGTTCATAAATGCACTTGGGGAGTATAATACTCTTGCCCATTCCTAGGATAATCAAGTGCAACCTACAGAGTGTAGCAAAAGGTTAAGCTGTGACTTTTAATGACTCCTAACTGTCTAAGTGTGAGACGCAACAAAGTGGGGTATGGTAGGATACTCTTATAAGAGGTCACCTATGTAAGTGTGAAGTGGGGCCGCTTCAAATTGAAACACTTATGAATCCAAGTGGTGTTCCATGGCCAAAACGGACCCAACCGAGAACAAAAATTGTTAGAGAAGTTATTGTGTGAGTATCATTGTCTTGGTTTACACAAACGGCTGACCAGTTCAAGACATCGCGTTCACAGGGGAGCCAAGTAAATCCGATGGTATTTCACTAAGGAAGGTTCAAAGCCAAAAGCTACCTATCCTGATGCAATAGATTTTCGCCTGAACTCTCTCAGCGTCTGCATAGTCTGCATTGGAATTAATTTCATTCATGGTGGGTATTGTTGGAAATCTTGATTAAGTAAATTGTGTTTAGCACGATTTATCTAAAGATTTAAGTGAATTTCGTATATCGAAAGTGGAATGTCTTTGGCTCAAATTATTCTACGTTTCGAGTAGATAAATTTAGAGTATTTAATTACTCAAATCCGATTTCGGGTGAATGAGAAATTAATTAACAAAGTGTGTCACTTAAAACGTTGTTCATAATTGGAATCAATTTATCGATTGATACATATACGATTAAATGATCAACAAATCATACAATCGACGGCCGCGATTGTATGAAAGAAAGTTCATTTAGTTTGAGGACTAAAATGTTCAAGTCGAAAAATTGAGGGACCAATTTGAAAGGACGTTCGAGATTGAAAAGTTTTGTGGTCAAAACATAATTTATAAATGTTTTGAATGTGTGCAACTTTTGGAGGTTTGATGGAGGGGTGCTTGTCTAAAGGACATGACTCTCCTACAATTTATGAAAAGTTGTAACTTTTATCTAAAGGACATAATTCTCCTACACTTTATGAAAAGTTGCAACTTTTGTCTAAAGGACATAACCCTCCTACGATTTATGGAAAGTTGCAACTCTTAACTCAAAACTCTTCATTATCTATAAATAGACCCTCCATTTGTGGAATTAAAACACACCAAAAATCATTTTTCTCTTCTCCTTTTCTCCTAAATACTACTATGAGTATTTTGAGAATTCTTTGCATATTAAATGTCTAGAGATGCATTTAATTCATACGAGTCCATAGAGAGAGTTTGGAACAATATTTTGTTCGCTAGACTCGGGAATTCGTAGTGGTACTATTGCCGAGACGCCGTCGTTGTATCTTGGGAGACAATTGCCGTATTCCGTAACCACCAAGAGTGGGGCAATATTGTCTTAAGGAGAGCGAGTAATCAAAACTCGTGCCTCGACGTTTTATTTTGCATCTTCATAAACACTGTTTGTTACGCTCCTACTAGAATTTTCCCAACAGAATGAACCCTAACGTGCACTTATTTAATAAAAAAAGTATGAAACACATTTGAATTATAGTAGGATGAAGTTTAGATAACTTGGAATGTGGTGATGGGATGTCTTCATTTTTCACGACCTTGTACTCAGAATACTCCTTTTTTTATTGAGAGCAACAAGCATACATATCGTCAAGGAATGTAATGCTTGATTGGACAATCTTATCTTTGAAAAATATTATTCTTTTGTTATTATAATCTTAAAAAAGTATTGTATGATCATATTAAAACATATACTCTGGCTGGTATTTAAGATATGTAGGATATTATAAATTATATAATATATCCAAATTTAAAATTAAACATTTCAAATGTATTTTAGACATGACATTTCAGATGTATTCGTGAAGAATACTACAACTCTACAAATAGGAAAAATATACGATATTGGAGCAAATTATTTTAGGGTGTGTTTGGATTGAAGGATTTGAAATCTATGGATTTCAAATTCGTCAACAAATCCATGAAGTTCGTTTGGATGTATCAAAGTTATAATGGATTTCAAAATCACTCGACATTCACTTGATAAAGCTATTTTCTCCATAACTACGATGGATTTCAAATGACTCCATTTTAGGTGTCATTTCAAATCATTCCTCCCCAAATCCAAATCCCTCAATCCAAACACACTCCTACGTAATATCTATGTGTTACTATCACTGTTGTATCAAAGAATCAAATAAAAGCTAGGTAGCTTTATGATCAGTGGGATAAAAGGTGATCCAAAGTAGCAATAATTTAAGATAAAGCAATACTGGAGAATCCCACAACCAATCCCCACACCTATAAATACCCTCAAAAGCTTGGCCATTTGTATCATCTCAAAACAAACACATAAATCTCTAATAAACCTTCGAAAAATACATATATAATCATGGCCACAATGAAATGCTACAATCCCTGTGACCAACCCAAACAACACCCTCATCATCACCATAAGAGTACTGAACATATTATCACTCACGAAGAGACTGATGTGAAGAAGAAAACAGATATTGAGAGTGAGGAAAAACACAAGAAAAGTCACACTACTGAAACCTCTACCAGTCACAAAGTTAGCGATGTTGATGAGACTAAGACCAAGAAGAAGAAGAAGAACAAGAAGAAGGCAAGCTGTGAGGACAGCAGTGACAGTGACAGTGAGAGTGACGATGAATCGCCTTGCAGCAAGAAGGTAATATATAGTTAAATGATCACTTCAATTTTCTAATATATATATATGTATATATGTTATATATGAATAAATTAATATGTCATTAATCTTAATTTTGTTTCTATGATTTTTGGATGCAGTGTTAAGGAAATTGAAGATTGTGGCAAATAAGAAGGGAATCAAATATTATTATTATAATAATTATAGTATTGTATTAGTAATGAATTAATAAGAGCAGATTATGATATCCATGTATGATGGACAAGTTCTAAAGCTATGTATTTAGGGAAGTTATCCCTGTTATGAAATTATGAATCTTCTTTCTTGAATTACATCTGCATGCACCGCTGTTATAGTTCGCTTATATAGAATTATATGTAATATATAATTATAGTGTATATATACATATATGTTCATATATTGTATAGAATTACTTACGTATTACATCTAATATTAATGCACTTTTACATATATATCTCATATATATATATATATATTATTTTACCAAAAAGATATTTATATATTTAGTAGATAATGAGTAATTGTTTCAAAATATAAACATTTAGATATATTTTTTATTGTCTTTACAAAAATATACTTATATCATAGAAATATTTGTATCCATATTTTCAAATACAAATATTATTTTTCACTTTCACAGACACATTTTTTTTTAATAATTAGCCACAACTTTATCTTTGCAACCACTACTCAAAATTACCACTTATCAATAATGTTAGAATAACATAGATGAATTAGTCCAAAAAATAAAAACAATATGAAATACAAATAAACACAAAAATACGCACCAAAATAACGAATCGAATAAAAGCTGTATGAAAGGCCTTTGGATTAAAAGAAGATGCAAAGTAGTAATAATTCAACATAAAGTGATGAAAAAAGAATCTCATTACCCAATCCCCATATCTATAAATACCTCTAAATCTAGGTCATATCTCAAACAAACACACAAATCCAATAAATCTTTCTTCAAAAATTGATATATTTATCATGTCTTCATTTCAATGCCACAACCCCTATGACCAAGAAAAACCTGAGAATTGCTATGATCATAAGCACAAAAATGGTCACAATATTAATCAATACTGTTCAACTCACAAAGTGAAAGATAAGTATAATCATGATGATCAGTATGGATCTGTTTCATATAGTCATAGCCAACATGAACATTTTGCTCAACATGGCCAATATGATCCCATTAATCATGCCCACAAATCGACGACCAAAACTGGTTTTACTCACACTAGAGTGAAGGTCGAGAAGAAGAAATCGAAAAGGGTTGAGGAGTTTTGCAAGCCAAAGAGTCACAAGAAGAAGAAGAATAAGGATGAAGATTACTGTGAAAGTAGCAGTGACAATGACAATGATAAGTGCAACACAAAGGTAAAATTAAAATATCTTACCCTAATTCATACATATTAGTATATATAAGTATAGTAACATATTTTCATGGGTTATTTTTACTATGATAATGCGACACGTGACATATGAATAATTACTGTAAAAATCAATCGATAACCCGTTTTATATTTTTCTGTTTTGTTACAGTACATATTCACTGCAAATTATAATAACTGAGCCTGTATTTCTGTATATTCTCTGTGGATGCAGTGTTAAGTGAAGATTGTAAGAGAAGGAAGCATATTTACTATTGTATACTAGTAATAAATAAAACCAGATTTTCATATCTTTGTATGAACAATTTAGGAGCCTATGTAATTCACAGTACTGTCAAAATGATTATAGATATTTGACAACTTTGGGTTAAAGTTGTGGATGTGCTTCGATCTGTATGTAATGAACTATGAATCTGTTTCAATAACATTTGCTACTATGTTAAACTTTTGTGTAATTACTTATTTAAAGTGGTGCAATGTTTTGCTGTATTTCGATGATTGTGGATATTTTTAACTGCCTTCTCAAATATCAGAAGATGGGCAATATTTATTTAATTACCTATTATTGGGAATTCGAGTAGTTTTTATTTGGTTAAAGTATCAATTTGGATACACTCTAATGTGAAAACTGGTAATTTGAATATAAATTTTGTTGAAAACCCACTTTAAGCTTCATACTTATAAATATTTGAGTATAGTCGAGATCGATTTTTTGATACCCTTTTTCCTATCCTGTAAGCGCACTAAATACATGGACAAATGCGTTTTACATTACTTAATGAGCAAATAAGATTTATATGAAACACTAGAAATACATTTTATTAATAAAAAGTAAATAAATTTATATATTATATATATTGGCATATATATACAATCTATTATCCACACTTTAGTGGGCACAATCCTAACATCTTAGGATTACATTTCAATATAATTTGACTCTAAAGTTTATTAAATAAATTAATCTTCGGTATGTATGATTAGTCAAATATGATTGTAGTATTATGAATACAACATATTAAACTTCACATAAGTAATTATGGTTACTATTAATATATTATTTTGTTTATATATGTTACTATTTTAATGTTATTTTCAATAAATAGTGATAATCCATGTTATCTTTGCTAATTTTTAATTATAGTTATATTACTTATTAAGATAAACTAACAAGCCTATTTTTATTATGTAACATATACACACTTATCTATGAGCACAATATTTTTACGTTAATTAGTGATTAATTCTTCTCTTTTTTCTCTATTTATTAACTGATGTTATAAACATTTAATACTGTAATATGAATAAGACGTGCATACATAGTCCAAGACATATTAACTAAAGATTTATAATATATAATTATTAACTTTTACAAAAATGTGATATATCACTATGGAATTCTTATTTTGCAGATGATCATTATCTATCTATTTGTTGCAATTTCTAGGTCAAACAAAATATCTTGACTATATAGTTCATATTTCATATGACACATGAAATATATAACACAAATACCAAATTCAGTTTTCAAATTTCTGTATATATTCAAATAATACAATACCCCTTATGCTTTGAAGTGAGGAAATTGTCTTATTTTTTGAAGTGTCATTTGAAGCAAATAAAACATAAAAGTTTTTTTTTTCCCTTTGTTTTTGAGAGAACCTAAAGAAGCAGCATGCATTTAGCAAGAAACAAGCACCAGCCTGCTTTTGGATATGAATTAGGGGGAAAATCTGTTGTTCATAAAGTCAATTTCATCTAAAAACAATTATATGAATCAAATATATTACAATTATTAAATTGTGATATAAATGTACAGTTATTTTTTAAATGACAATTATATAACATGCATGCATGCAAGCCCTAGTAATGACAATTATAAACGATATTTGTACCAAAATAGAATTAAACACTTCAAAAAGTCACACTACTGAAACCTCTACCAGTCACAAAGTTAGCGATGTTGACGAGACTTAGAGGGTGTTTGGCTAAGCTTATAAGCTCTTTTAAACATCTTATAAATGTGTTTGAGAGCTTATAAGCTCTATAAATGTGTTTGGATAATTTTTTTTAATAAGATCTTATAAGACCCAAAAATAAAAATGTTTGGGTCTTATAAGCAAATAAGAAATAAGTTAGCCAAACCCAACTTATTTCAAAATCTTAGATTTGGGATGTTGTTTATATTCTTAAAAGACATAACAACCCTATATTAATTTTCTCATTTCTAACAATATCCTTCTCCGATTTTTTTTTTTATTTTTATTATTGCATAAATTCTCTCTTATAACATTTGAAAACATCTTATAAGTCCAATAAACGTATTTTATCCAAACACTTGAGAGCTTATTTTTTAAATAAGACCAAACATCTTATAAGCTCTTAAAACATCTTATAAGTTGTAAGAACTTATAAGATGTTCTAAATAAGCTTAGCCAAACGCCCTCTAAGACCAAGAAGAAAGAAGAACAAAGAAGAAGGCTAGCTGTGAGGACAGCAGTGACATTGACATTGAGAGTGATGATGACTCACCTTGCAGCAAGAAGGTAATATATAGTTAAATGATCACTTCAATTTTCTAATATATATATAATTAATGTTATATATGAACAAATTAATTAATATGCCATGCATTAAGCTTAATTTTGTTTCTATGATTTTTGGATGCAGTGTTAAGGAAATTGAAGATTGTGGCAAATAAGAAGCTGAGAAGCGAATATTATAATTATAGTATTGTATTAGTAATGAATAAGAGCAGATTATGATATCTTTGTATGATGGACAAGTTCTAAACATATGTATTTAGGGACGTTATCCCTATTATGAAATTATGAATCTTCTTTCTTGAGTTACATCTGCATGCACCGTTGTTATAGTTTGCTTATATATATAGAATTATATATAATATATAATAATGTATATATACATATATGTTCATATTTTTTATAGAATTAGTTACGTATTACATCTAATATTAATGCACTTTTACATATCTCATGCATATATATATATATATATATATTATTTTACCAAAAAGATATTTATATGCTTAGTAGATAATGAGTAATTATTTAAAAAATATAAGCATTTAGATATATATTTTTATTGTCTTTACAAATATATACTTATATCATAGAAACTTAAATATTTATGTATGGTTGTTGTATTAACAAAAAAAAATGTTTGAGCATTATATATAGTTACCATCAATTCATCATGTATAACACATAAATATTTATAGGTGGTTGTTATATTTACAAAAATATATTGTTAAACAACAGTAGATACTAAGTAGTCATGTGCAAAAATATATAAATTACGTACACATACGCATATATAAAAATTTGTGGCGAATAAAAAAACCCTATTTTGCTCCTTTGAAAATCTAGAATATATTGTTAAACAACAGTAGATACTAAGTAGTCATGTTGAAGCTATTGGGCCACATTATATATTCAGTTCACAATATTTTGTTCAACTGGCCCACTACATTTTTTCAGGAGAGGCCCAATTCGTGCTGAGACTTCATCGGCCCATTAGTCTAGCCTTTATTCTTAGCGTAAAATTTCAAAATTGCATGGATACAAGAAAAGTAATAATGTGATTCTACAATTTTATGACCTAATTCAAGTTTTAAAATATTATAAAATGTGTAATCTGAATTCAATGTTGCCAACCTAATTATCACATGATTATTAACAAAATAAATAAATTACACTTGAACTCGATCAAACAGATCTCAATTAACTTATATCAAAAGAAGCAAAACAAAATAATATAATACAAATGCCAAAGAGTCGAATAAAAGCTAGCTTTCTTGAATTGTGGATGTTTTAATATCTGTATTGAATATATTTGAATCTTATGTTTGAATAAATGTATTAATTAATGCACCTTGTTTGCTTAACTTGGTTATTTTCTTCATCTTTATGTTTGAATCTTGGCATCTAAGTAAGTTTCTATTTTTCTCTGTTTTTGGACTTTAAAATGTTATATTATGTGAAATTTCATAAATGATTTTATTAATAATAAAATATTTATATAGAGTTATAAGACTTGATCATCAATTCAAACCTACCTATAAACTAGGAGGCAACAAATAAAATCTAAAGATAATAAAGCACACAACTTCATAAATAATTATAATTACCAACGGTATAACTACGAAAATTAAATAAAAAAAAATTTGCACAACTTTTCAGTAGGTTTCAAATGAAAATTCAGAAATTGAATGCCAAAGTTTGAACCGGTTGATAAATAAATAAATATATTTTCTGTATATTGTGTAAATTTTAATTCTTTAATTGCTAATATTTTATGTACGTATATTATTACAAATTTTTATCTAATTAACATTAAGGAACGAGAAAACGTTGTAATTGGATATACGATGTCATCAAACAGTGACATCACCATTAATTGAACTAGAATCAAAAGAACGCGGAATATAAAAGATTCGAATTAGATTGCTAATTATTAATTAATATATTATTGACTAACTAATCTTATTCACTTAAAATTCAATTATTAGTTTTAACACATGATCCCCTCCTGGAGCTCTGAACTGGTCAGCAATTGGTTTTTCCACTTCTTCTAGATATAAAATATATGGTTGACAAAAATTTAAAAACTACAAGAATTTCTATATTTTTCTTTTGTTTTTTTTTTTGTTATTAATCATTCGATTAAATAGCTGTCTCGAGTGCAATAGAGTGAATAGTAATTTGAACTCATTCAAGGATATATATAACCGGATATGTTTACTACTGTAAAAAAAAAAAAAGTATACAATTAATTGGTCGAATGGGTTATTCTTAGGAGCTCCAAATTAATCATTATATTGAAATCCCAAATGTCAAAAAATCATAAAAATCAAATTATGTTAAGATTATTAATCAATCAATGAATATGTATTATCATATGCGTTGTTTGTATGAAAAAAGGTAATTCCGGTTTCTTTTTCGTTCCTTTGGTTGTTGGAGAATTTACCAAGACGCACGGTCTTAATGTCTCAAAATTCAATTAAAACGATCCATTTAACTTTATCTTTCGAGTGTCGTTTTCTTAAAACATTCTCTCAAAACTTAATATAATCACGCTCAAATAATAATAAAAAAAGATCAGATTGATCTCTCATATATATATATATATATATATATACATATAAAACTAAGAAAAAATAAATAACTTGGATATGGAAATATGGTAGGAAAATGTATGATAGTGGCCTTTTTTTTTTTTTTTTTTTGACGTTTATGTTACTCAAAAAATATGAGGGAAGACCTTTTGAACGTTTGAATTGGTCTTCACATTTATATACATACACTTCCAAAATAATAACCACTGATTGGTTCCTAAGGAACAAAAAAAACTCGGTTTCTCAGTCAAACTTCAACTCTCCCACTCATTTCCACAAACTTTCTTTTCTCATTAATTAAAATTATAAAAAAAGTATAATTTAATTTCAAATGTTTTAAATCTTCTCACCTGCATCTTCCTATTTTCCCATTCTACCAACCCTTTATATATATAACATCCATAGCATCAGATTTTCTTACCAAAAACATTTTTGTCTAAACAAAAAAAACTAACTTCAAACCACCTTGGTATTTTAGAAAAATACCCGAGGCCCTTTTCGTTTACAATTTCCACCGAAAAAAAACGAAATGGGGAGTTGTTTAACATGGGAATATAAGACACTGATTGATGAACTAACTCAAGGGATGGAAAAAGCTAACCACCTTCGTGTTCATTTGTGCTCGACTTCTCCTCATGATGGGCACGATTTGCTTTTGCAGAAAATAATATCGTCTTATGAGAATGCTTTGTTGATTCTGAATTGGAGTGGATCAGTGGGTCAAGTCCATTTAGGCGCGCCAACACGGGTCCCACAGAATCTTTCGGTATCTGCAGATGAAAGTCCAAGAAGTGAGGATATGAACAAGAATCTCATGGATCATCATGCGTCAAAGAAGAGGTATAATCGCCTGTAAAATGATGATATAGATGATTTTAGAAGTTAAGTATTGAAATTTAGACTTACATTTTGTGTGTTTTTTTGATTGTTGTTGCAGAAAGATGAAGCCCATATGGACAGAACAAGTGAGAGTTAACTCTGAAAATGGACTCGAAGGGCCTAGTGATGATAGATTTAGTTGGAGAAAGTATGGCCAGAAAGATATCTTGGGAGCTAAATATCCCAGGTTTGGCTCATGAAATGCAATATTGAAATCTCGTTTTATGACATCATCAGATAGTTCGGTTCAAATTTAGATGCATATGCATGAGCATATATATATATATAGTCTTAAAAAATCTAACATAAAATGTCTCCATGTTTGCAGAAGCTATTACCGATGCACTTATCGACATGTTAGAAATTGCTGGGCCACAAAGCAAGTGCAAAGATCAGACGAGGACCCGACTTTATTTGACATCACATACAAAGGAACACACATATGCAACCACAACACTAATGCAGTTCCACCATTATCATCACCAGTAAAACAAGAACTGAAATATAACATTTCTCAACAAAAACAACAAAATCAAACACTTTTGGACTTCAAATCTAACCTGAGTGTCAACACTGAGGACTTGGACATCAAAGAGACGAAAGCTCACTTCACTTTTTCATCAACATTTGCATGTAATGACGAAGAAAATCACTACTTTGTCTCTGATCTTGCTGACGAAAATTTAGGGGGCACATTTTCGTCAATGTTTTATTCACCAGCCACATCGACATCAAATTATTTCTCCAGCCAAATTAATGGCTATGGGGGAGCTGATATTATCTCTGCCCATGCTTCAACAACCAATTCTCCAATTGGAGGCATGGAGTTCTCGATTGATCCGGTTGAGATAGATCCAAATTTCCCATTCGACTGCCCTGGAATATTACATTATTGAACTTTGAAGTTCATAAAATGGACACGAATTTGCAGAGCATGGTGATTGATCCTTAAATCAGGGAGAAAAATTCTCGCTAGAAAGTTATCCATATGTGTCAATACACTATTTGGAAATTAGGAACTAGTAATGTATCAGTAACAAGTTTTTGCAGTCTAGTTTTTATGTACAGGAGCAGTTCAATTGCAGCTGCTTAGTAATAGTTTGGACAACCAATAAATAAACATCTGAAGTTACTATTTGAGTTGAAGGTTCATACAGACAAGCAACCAAAAAAGAACTTCAAAAACTGCCTCTTAGTCTACATTCCAATTTCCAGTGGCAAACTAATCACAAAGCATTAAGCAGTATATATGTATAAAGAAAGATTCTTTACGAATGAGATCATAATATGATCTCCTTCATGTATTGTATTATTCCTGGCTCAGTGTTTAAAGCACACTATTTGAGCAAAATAATATAAGTAAGGAATAAGACGATAATACGTAATGTCTTGCAAAATTTTGATAAACAGAGACCATTTACAACATTAGACAAAGTTTGATAAATACAGTATCTTGGGGACTAATTTCAAAGCATATTAGCACGTTAATCTTCAATGCTTGGGTATGAGCAGCACAGTGTTTAATTTATCACCTATATTGATGATTTCTCTTCCTCTTTGACTTCAGAGGCAAAGTTTGATTTGCTTCCATTTTCATCTCGAGCTTTTCTAACAGCGTCTCTGAGGCCTAACACGATGAATATGTTGGTGAGAGTAAGCAGTGACTCAGCACCACCATGCAACCAGTCAACATTAGACAATGATGTTCCATAGTGCACCTTTGCTGTTTGAAGAGTGCAAATCCAGAAACTCTATGAGAAGATATATGTATAAGTTTGTTTACATAAGTAACAATGTTCTTGTAGATGAAATTTACCATAAATTCCTGCTGGGACTGCATATAGTTGGACAAGATGTAGCAGAGACAGATGGGGAAAGAGTTAGTACAGGATTAAGGATCATCGTCAAATTAAGATCTAGCCAATTTTCCATTAAATCCAACAAAATTACATCTACTTCCAACATCATCAGTTCAATCCAATTTCATCACAAAAGAGCATAAAATAAAACAACCCCTCATCCTAAAACCACCCCTTTCTTTACAATCTAAACATACCACCAAAATCCACTGTACTCAATAATCCTGAAATCAGATAATTTGGCATGAAAACAAAGGCATAATTCAGAAGTACAAAACAAGAACACAACTCACTTGTAGCACCAACAAAAGTAAGCAAGAAGTAGAACCCGAAAAGGGTGAGCTTTGGAGCAGACTTTGATTTGGTGATAAAATACAAAAAACCCATGTAAGGAAACAGAGAAAAAGCAAAGAGCTGAGAGGCTATGCTCTGTGAATCAATGTTTGGCGCCCATGGATCTACTGGCAACAAAAACCCATTACAAACAAATCCTTTTCCGTTCCTAAAAATCAATCTTTTCCCATTTTCAGCTTGAACCCAGTATTTGAGTTCAAATTGCTTCCGGGGAGTGAGACTTGTTTGTCTGCTATTGCTCCAAGGCTTTGTTTGTGAATTATTGTCTTTACTCAAGAACGAAGAACCCATAAACAGGGGATGTTTGATTAAACACTGAATTTGAAAAATGCTTGCCATTTTTTTAATTGTTTTCCGGCAAATGAACTGAAATTGTTCAGTTGTTCTACGACACAGAATATAAACCGTAGATGATACAAATTAGATGAGCTGAAAATATTTAGCAAATAGAGAAATAAGATGGGCTGAAAATAATTTTGGAGGCCTCGTATATAATTCGTTGAAGAAATTAGAGTGGCCCAAAAAAGGGGAAAAGGACTTTTTAGTTGTCAAGAAATTAATGGGCTTTCAGCCCAATAAAGGGCTTTTGCGATTACTTACAAACTTTCACACAAGAACATATTAAAAGTTGCCATACTCCCATGTGTATTTAAATTTTACACTAAAATAAATTTCAAAAAAAAAAATAAATTCACAAGTAATCATAGCTTGGAGAGTTTATCATAGAGCAAGAGCTAGCTATATAATATGTATACATATGTATATTCTATATGTTATATATGGACAAATACTTGATGATTGAATAGTCGAGCATCTATCATATATCTAGAAATTCAATATAGACATATATGTATACATGATATACATGTGCATAATGCTTAATTTTAAAGAACTTTCACATGGGCTCTCCTAACTCCCAAGCATATGCATGAATTTATGGCTATTATATGATCATGCAAAGTAGCCTTCAACAGCCCATAATCCTTTTATTTGCATCTCTAAAACATTTTTTTTATTATATCATAAAATTCATGGAGTTTTTGGCAAGAAAAGCATGAATTTTTCTGTTGGAGTAGTACAAGGAACTGCAGAAAACACTGATTTTTCTTCTGCATTTACCTAATTAATATTCTTCGTGTTTTAAATTTCCACTTAAGATCTCTTTACAGCAATTTTCTTCAAGAAACAATGGCAACTAATGGAACTTGTCTCAGTTCATCACCTTTGATTTTGTTAAACCAAGATCATCATAAACCCTATAATCCAGCTTCATTTCGTATTCTTCGAAACTCGAAAGTTTCAGAAAAATCTAGAAGAAGTATTTGTTTCTCTATGCACAGAGACAGCTCAGGCTTTCTTCCTGATAAATCGAAGGATTATGTTGAAGATGAACACGAATTAAAGCCCTTATGGGACGATGGATATGGGACTCAAACTGCAAACGATTATTTAGAAGCAGCAAAAAATATGATCCAATCAGACGGCGGCCCTCCACGGTGGTTCTGCCCAGTTGAATCAGGCCCTCCTCTCAAAAAATCCCCCCTTCTTCTGTATTTACCTGGTATACAAAAACAACTGCAAAACCATCATATTATATAGTTTAATTTGGCGAAAATTCGTAAACTATTGTTCATATAAGTTTCTCAGTATATACTGATCAATTGTAAACTATGGCTATAATGTAGGAATGGATGGTTTAGGGATGGGGCTGATTTTGCACCATAAGGCTCTGGGAAAGGTTTTCGAATTACGATGTTTGAATATTCCTGTTGATGATCGAACCTCGTTTGAAGGGCTCGTGAAAATTGTCGAGAATGCAGTGAGGATTGAACATGCTTCGTTTCCAGACAGGCCAATATACTTGGTCGGAGATTCTTTTGGAGGTTGTCTTGCTCTTTCTGTTGCTGCTTCTAATCCATTGATCGATTTAGTGCTCATTTTGGTCAATCCCGGTAAGCTTACAGACTCGATTTTTCGCTATATGTCGACTATATAAGTATAAATAGCAAAAGGGTCGTTTTAGTTTGGTTCGATTAACATCACATACATCAAGAACTAAGAACTCGATCGATTAGTAAAAGATCGAAAAATTCATTAATATTGAACCTGAAAATCATTGCATATACTGCAGCAACATCATTTAACAGGTCTTTGCTTAGGCCTTTGATCCCAATGCTTGAAGCTTTTCCTGAAGAACTTCACAACATTCTTCCATACATTTTCGGCACCACTTTCGGAGATCCAATAAAGATGGCCAATGTAATAAACAATAAACATCCTTCAATTTCTCTGGCCAAACAGATTGAAAAGCTTATTCTCGAGCTCTCATCTTTGATCACCGGAGTTTCTAGCTTAACCGGTATTTTCCCGAAGAACACTTTGATTTGGAAGTTGAAACTTCTTAAATCTGCAGCTGAAATTTCCAATTCACATCTTCATAATGTCAAAGCCAAAACACTTATCCTTGCAAGTGGAAAAGACTCTATGCTTCCTAGTACACTCGAGGCTCAACGACTCTCGAGCTTGTTAAAAAATTGCCATGTTCGTGTTTTCTATGGTAACGGTCACGTCCTTTTAATGGAAGACGGGATTAATCTCTTGAGTGTGATAAAGGGTACTTGCATGTATCGTCGTTCAAAGAGGCATGATTATGTACGAGATTTTCTACCTCCAAGCAAGTCGGAGTTTCGTGATGCGTTTGATGGACGGTTGGGATGGCTCCGATTAGCTACAAGCCCGGTGATGATGTCGACTTTACAAAACGGAGAGATCGTAAGAGGCTTAAAAGGGATCCCGGATCAAGGCCCGGTTTTGCTAGTAGGCTATCACATGCTTCTAGGATCGGAAATCACTTCTCTAGTCGAAGAATTCTTGCGAGAGAAACGTATCATGGTTCGTGGGATTGCACATCCCGAGATATTCAACCAAACGACAAACGGGCCCTTACAAGATAACGCGAATTTCGATTATTTCAAAGTATTTGGAGCGGTACCCGTCTCGCCAAGCAACATGTTCAAGTTACTATCGAGCAAATCGTACGTTCTTCTTTACCCTGGCGGTGTACGCGAGGCTCTACACCGAAAAGGCGAAGAATACAAAGTGTTTTGGCCAGACGAGCCCGAATTTGTGAGAATGGCGGCAAAGTTTGGGGCCACGATCGTGCCTTTTGGGGTCGTTGGTGTAGACGATATCGTGAAATTATGCCTCGATTACAATGATCAAATGAGGATCCCTATCGTTAGAGACATGATAAGGCATGGGAATCAAAGCGCGGTTAAGGTAAGGAACGGGATTAAAACCGAGGGCGAAGTTTCGAATCAAGATTTCTTCATCCCGGGCTTTTTACCGAAGATACCGGGCCGATTCTATTTTCTATTTGGGAAGCCTATGGAGACAAGAGGAAGAGAAAAAATGCTCGAAAACAAGGATAATGCTAAGGCGTTTTACATGGAAATAAAATCGAGTGTTGAACGAAGTTTGGCGTATTTGATCGAGAAACGAGAGGAGGATCCGTATCGGTGTGCGTTCGAGAGGTTGTTTTTTCGGGCCATTTTGGCTCCTGTTCATCAAGTTCCAACTTTTGATCCTTGATAATTTTTGTGCATGAAGGTTAAAGCATGAATAATTGTTACATAATCAGCTCTAGATGTTGTGAAGATTTAGAATGGTTACTATTTTTATGCACAATTGAATGGCATTAGATGGTTATTGTAGAGGAATATTTGGATTAAATCATAACTACTAATCAAGGGTCCAGATCTTCTTGATCGGTAGGATGAATGGTGTAGATTTTTCTTATCGAAATCATCGTAAATCCTAATTTTCAAAATGGTCACAAAATAGTCACCCTTTTGTCCATATCGAAATTATATCATATACTCTAGCTAGGTCGGGTTTTAGTAGACTTGAGGGTTCTATTTGTTATATTAGTCGATTTAAATTAATATTATCTAGAGATATTAGAATATGAATTACTTAGTAAGATGTATCATGAATAACCAAAACGATACTTGCAATGCAATTGTCATAGAGTTTAAATAACATTAATCATCTATACCTATATTTATCTATATCTATATTCTATTCTAAAAATATGAATGATTTACTAAATCATGATTTACACTTTTTAGTTAAAAACAAAATACCCTTACATTTATTTAATAATCATAATCATTTAATAATGTTATCAATATAATCAATGGGTGCATGAACTTCAAATTAATAATAAATAAGAGGGTTCAATGTATATATTATTAGTATTATTTTAACTATATATACACTAAACAATTAATATTATATAAGTAAATTTTGTCTCTTTCGAACAAATTATAATATAGAGACTTTTGGTTAAAGGGTTATATTTCTTCGAGAGTACACTCATGTGTTCTTTATCAATGTTGCAGAAATTTTAGATAAGATGTTTCCTCAAGTAACAATTCTTCTATGAATCTTGCATGTAAATCTGAATCTAAAGTATGCATTTCATGATGGAATAGTACATTTCACACGTAGTTGCTCCTGTAATTGCAATCTCGATAATGGTTCCGCCGGATATTGAAATTTTCTAGTTAATTAGTACATTTTTTTATTTGCCATTACATCAATTCTGTCATTTGAAATCATCCAACTAACTTCTTGGCGCAACTCATTAATTATATGTATATACATGTATTTTATTTATTTATTAATAATTGATCACATCTTACTCTTATCTCTAAAAATATATTTGAAATAAAAATGCATATGCCTACTTTCTGTACACGTGAAGAGGATCAATAATTATCTTCTACAAGAGATATAAATTAAGATTTATTGAAAAATATTATTTATGCAATTTCTAACAATGTATTACATTATTTTATCCTCACTTTCTAAATTGATTGTGAAAATAAGTGGTTATTGAAATATTTTGAAATAGCTAACTTATTGAAGCAATTGGTTATTCAAACATTAAGGAATGTGTATTCTTCTCAAGAATTCAAACATTAGGAAGTTCTTGCCAAATAGCAAAATTTTAAGGGAGGTTGATGCAATGTAACCCATTGATAGTTGATCTACCTTTTCTCGGTATTGTCCTCTTTCTCAGTCCATCAAAATATAAAAGAAACTTTTTAAGGTGATTAGTTCTCTTATTTTACGATAGGAAAGAGTGGTGATAGCGAGAAGAATAAGAAGATGCACTAGGTCTTGCCGTTTTGTTGACATGTAAAAAGGTGTAGCAGCAAAAAATAATAAGATGGAAATTTAATTGATTACCTTAATTTGTATTATCTATCTCATGCCATGACATATTGAAAACCAATAATTTTAGAGTTCAGTTAAATTTTAAAGTAGAATTTTAAAAATACTAAACATTTCAGATTAAGCCCGAAATAGAACTCACAAAAAAAGCAAGAACCTATTGTTGAATAATATAAACCCGTAAATATTGTATTATTGATAATGAACTTATAGAGATTACAAATCAAATGAAATCGTAATCTACCTACAATCAAGGAAAATTAAACAAATTCAAATAACTAAAAGATACGGAAAGATATGACATTCAAAACTAATATATTTTATTCTAATACTCCCCCGCAGTCGAAACTGAAGATTCTCGAATGTTGAGAAGATATTGTCGGCGGCGCCAAGATAGAGAGAGTGGCGGTGGCAGCGACATAGAGGAGATGAAGAGTAATTTCAACAGCAGTGGCAACGCCGGAAATAATAGACGGTGGAGGGTGACCGACTGCAGTAATGAAGGCCAAGAGAGGGGTGACCAAAGGAATATAATTAGAGAAAAAATAAATACGTCGGACGGGTTCGAAGGCTTGACGGCAACGAAAGCAAAGATCGAGAGACCAATGCTTCAAGCCATGGCTCTGATACCATGTTGAAAAATATAAACCCATAAATATTGTATTATTGATAATGAACTATTTATAAAAATTACAATGAAATCGAATAAAATCGTAATTTACCTACAAATCAAGGAAAATAAAACAAAATCAAATAACTGAAAGATACGGAAAGACATGACAATCTAAACTAATATATTTTATTTTAATACCTATTTCATAAAAGAAAAGCCATTAAAACTAACCTAAGGAAATTCACGAATTAGAACTAATGAGTTCAAAATTACAAAAAGTTATAGTAACATGTTTTTTTAAAGGTGCTTGCATAGCTACCAAGAATGACACAACAATAAAATCTCCCCAACTTAATAAAATTCTTAATTGCTAAAAACCTGAATACGGAATTTTCAAGGTGATCAAGCCAATAATCCCAAACATGGAAGCTGGCCTCATGGTTGAAGATGATCTATTGATAGCAAACAGAACAAATATATTCACTGTGACAAAAGTCGAGTCCTAAGTTTAAGACTCATTCACATAAAATGAAATAAGTCAATTTGAGCATTGGTTGTGGTGAGTAAACACGTGGATAAAACTAAAAAAATTTAGTGTATGAGGAGACACTAAGGGCTCAATTGCCTGAAATATCCATTTGAGATAAAAAAAATTTAATGGCAAAAGGAGGAAAAATGTATTTTTAAGAATAAGAAATATGGTGTGAGCTATGCATTAGGTTGACTTTTTTAAAGAAAAGTATATAATAATTATGGTTGATGTGATATTTTTTTTATTATAAGAAGTCAGTTTGTGTTGGTTGATATTTATATATAGTCTCTATTAAGTATTATTAATCAAACTCATTAATTTAGATGTCAATAAAATGTCATAATAAACCTTATTTTAAACATTACGTTATTTTATATTAAAATTTAAAATATATTTTTAATTTGATTTTTTGTAAAAATAGGCGATTGTTTTTATTAATCGGTGGTGTAAATTATTTCATGAATCATATGATTTTCTCTTTCTTTGAAAGTTTTTTTTCAAAATTATCTAGAATTGTAAGAGATTTTTTTGAATATATTTTTTATTAAACCAAACAATTATTATTTTTTGATTTTTTATTCTAAAATATTTTCTTTCAGGGATGAACTTTCCAACCAATTGATCGAGGCCTAAATTGTTATCAAAATAAAGGGGGATAAAAAATATTGGCTAACACGAGTGACAAAGAGCAAATAAGAAACTATGCAAAGACAACACATAAGAAAGTATGCAAAGAAAAATAAGTAGTTGGCAATGAACAATAAGGAATGAGACATGTAAAATATAATCTCAATTGACAATGAAGAGAAATTAACCAATTGGGAGATTAATGTAAAAGTTAATTCATGAAATAAAGTAAAAATAAGTTTACAATATCCATCAAAATCAAACAAGAAAAGCAGTAATCAAACATTGTTATAATTAGCTAGAGCTTATTATTTATGTTTTGCCTGTTATTTATGATTTAAGTTCTTTTATCGCATGTCGTTAATTTATTTATGATCTATCTCCAAGATTTTGAATTTTCATGGTTACAATATTTATATTATATTTTTTAATAGCTTGAATGAGAATGGAGAAATTTACCTATGGAATCAACAAATAATGTGAGTAAAGATTCTTCCAATACAAGCTTGAACAAATTGAATTGACTTTGAGATAATTAAAATTTATTTATAGAAAGTATTTTTATTTGTATTCATGTTCATTATATATATTATTATTATTCAAATTTAGTTATTTTTACACTTATTTTAATACATTAGTCGCGTGCAAAGCATGTGCCTTTTACTAGTTGTTATCTATTATCTATTATATATATTATAGCAAAGCGGTGTGGGACCCACTTTGCTAATACTAATTTTTTAGAATTTTGAGTTTTTTTAATAAAATGAAAAAAAATTATTGGTTGGTTTAAATTTTTTAAATTGATTACTATTTTTAAATTAAATAATCAAATTAAATTACTTTCCTATTACACTCACTTGCAACCGAAATGGGGAGAGTTCCAATTTTTGATAGTGATCATTTTAATGCAAATGGAAACACCAAAATTTACTACCATATATAATTCTTAGTATATCTAAATAAAGAATGGTCTAAATTCATTCACACTTAAATTGATTCACATTAGGCTTGAAAGGAAAGTGCAAGGGTCAATTAGTAATACTTACTAATTGATTTTATATTGTTTTAAATAAGAAAACAAACTTTGAAGTAAATTACAAGAACGAGAAACTCTATAGAAAAAATTCTTATTTTTGGGACTGTACAACATAACCTACATGTTGAGCGAAAAATGCCAGATTCATTGAAGGTATATATGCTGAAGTTTTTTTTAATTATATCTAAATCAATAAGTTTTATTTTCATTTAATTTTATTTCATTCATGCATTATTAATCAGCTATTATTTTACTTTTTTGTATATCATATTATTGTTTAGATTATTGGGAAGAGCTTATTTAATTTTTATTTCCACCTTTTTTTATTTTAGCTTTTCCTCCTATTATGTGCTGTATGAAACATATAATTTTTTTTTTATGTTTTTGATAACTAGATACATGTAAAACATTCGATATGGTAATCTCTAATATATATACTTTTGCATAAGCTCATTAAAAGTACCTTCACAATTATCTTTTTACTTTTACACATGTTTTGCCTATAGTTTGTTCTCACATTTAGTAATTTTAGTTGGTATTTAAGTTTTGAACATCAATACTTATTTTTCACAGACTACTTTTATTTTAATAACCCAAAAATATAATCTTCTTTTATTTTCATAGGAGGTTGAGTGGTGGATTTATTGACTATGCACATCGAGTACAAAAATCATTGTTAGTGTTACGATTTTATTTTGTTAAGTGAGTTATGGGATAACAAAATGATATTTTTTATTTGAATTGGGCGTTTGACCCAATTTTTTCTACTTCAAATGAGTTCAGTTTTAATTTTTTAGAATTTGACCCAATTTTTTCTACTTCAAATGAGTTCAGTTTTAATTTTTTAGAATTTGACCCGATTTTTTTACTTCAAATGAGTTAAATTTTAATTTTTTAGAATTTTAAATCTTTTCAATACTTAGATTGAATGATGATTTATCTCAATCGTGATAACCAACAAATACGAGCTATGTTAAGAATAATATACGAGCTACAATACTATTCCTTTAATTATATTTTTGTTTAATAAGATAGACCTTTATTCGAAACTGTTAAGTTGTGGTAAAAAAATATTTTTTCAAAATTTTGAATTCTTTAATTTTTTTTGGAAAAAATCAATGATTGATAACTTATCCATAAAATTAATGCAAAATTTAGTTACTATATCTAGGAAAATCTAATTATCGTGAATGGCTTATGATCTTAAGTTCAAACTATTATAATTCTTTTTAACCAATTTTTATTCAAGTTTAAAATTATTTTAAGGTAAGAATTATATAATATTTTTATGTGAAACACCACATATTTAATTTTTATTTAAGTTAACGTAGATCGTACAAGTACGAATTACAAAGCGTATTTTAATATCATATATATTATATTAAAGCGGTATGTTGCGTTCAATGCCAATTTTGATTTGAATCCTGAATTCTTAAAAATATAACTTTTTTTTTTGTTTTAAAAATTTTATAGGTTGCTTTAAATTTTTAAATATTGCTTTATTGTATCAATCACATAAGCAATATCCTTTCATACTTTCTAATGGTAGTAATAGTCAACCGAAAAGGAAAAATCAATTTTAACTCTTCATATTTCGATTAGTAATTTTCATGAATTACTCTATATAATAATTTCTAACATGTTATTATGGATTAGTCAAAGACTAATTTATATCAATAAAATTTGCAAAAAGAAAGTAATTAAGATTTTCATTGTATTAGCAAAACATTAAGAGTATGAAAATCAGCAATTAATTTTATTTTTTAAGAATTTGATCAAAACAAATACAATACCATTTATAATTATATTTCTCCTTTCATTTTCTATACAATTATACCAATGGTTTTCATCATTTCATTTTAATTTTTTTTACTTTAGATTCATTTATCTTCATTTCATTTATTTTTGAATTCATCATTTGTATTTATTATTATTTAGTTGGTGTCTCTTTTCATTATATTATATGTAGGATTTTATAGTTTTGTTCATCATTTCTCCGTTTCATGAATATATATATCATATATAATGTAACCAGTAAAAATTTAGAAGTTTGCCATTTAATTATATTAAAGTTATTTATATTTTCACTCGATCAAATTCATATCCATTTAATATATCTTTATCATTTTGTTAGTTTTCAGTTCTCACAACTTAACCTCTTCATTTTATTTTTTGATTTTCAGTTATTTCCTTTTTCATATCCAATACTTTTCTTTGATATCTTTTCATAGAAAGATCAAGAGGAATCATTATGTTATTTTAAATAATTTTATATTTTATTTGTGGACTATAATCATTTGCATTAATATGTCTTTGTTTTATAGTTATATCATCGTATGCACTTTATTCAAATAATTTAATTTGATATATATTGAAAGGATAATGAGAAAACTAAGTTAGTTTTATTGTATGATTTTTTTTCTTCCCTAACTATGTTGGTGTGTATTCAAGCTCACTAATGACAAATTTCAATTAATTTTACTTTGTGGACGTAGACAAAAAAATATAAAATTAATTACATAATATGTTCTTTAATTTGGTAAATAATTGTATAGTATAATCAATCATATCATTAAGTTTGATACGTAAAAAAATTCATTAGAACTTTGAAACTAAATTCATTATTGCATTAAATTTTTAAGGATCTTTCATCATTCGAGTGCTTTCACATTGTACAATGTCTTTCTATTTCATGAATGTATCTTTTCATTCATATTTCGTATAATAGATGAAAGATCAAGTTGATATAATTTGAAGTTTGAAAGTTAACAAAAAAAAATTATTCTAAACTTTTAGCATGTAAGTGGTAGCAAAAAATATCAGACGAACATGCCTAATTAATGAATAAAATTATAGTTTTCTATAAAAAATTTAAAAATATATATATTGAAATATCTCTTTTTTCTATAAATTTTCAAGTATTAAAAGTTTGGATATATCGTTGATTCTTAAGATATGCAGTCGATTCTTAAAGAGTGGGCATTATTGTACGATCAACTCTGTTATTTACTTTTCTATACTAATCTAAATTAGTTTTCAATTTTTTTATTGCTATTTGTAAGGTCTAAGCCTCTACATGAGTCTCATCATAATTACAAAAACTTATGCATATCCATTTGTAGTATCTTTAATCTAAATAACTGTCATATTTACACTTGGAATTGTAATATTCTCTCAAAATTTAAGTTGTATATGAAATTTGATGGACTAAAGTGAGATAAGAATAAAATTTCAAGGATAATACAGGAGTGGTTCAAGTTTTCTAATTTGGTCACCTTTCTATAATTTTATGGTTCACCTTTCTATAGTTTTGTATTTATGATTTAATTCGTTTTGTATAGCATTTGTATTGTATGTTTTTATGGGCTTTTTTGATATAACCCCCCGAGGTATGTAGTTTTGGCAAACAACCCCCGAGGTTTGAAATTTTGGTAAACAACTATTTTTGGTTAGTTGACTATTAGTCAACAATTAAGGTCATGGGCAAAATTGTAATCTAATAATTCCAAACAAATATATTAATTTTCAATGTATTTATTTGGAATTATATTGAAAATAAATACATATTAATTTTATTTATTTGCAAAATTGTAATTTAATAATTCCAAACAAATATATAAATTTTATTAATTTTATTTCTTTGCAAAATTGTAATTTAATAATTCCAAACAAATATATTAATATTACATTGAAAATAAATACATATTAATTTTATTAATTTAGTTTATTTGCAAAATTGTAATTTAATAATTCCAAAAAAATATATTAAATAAATATATTAATTTTATTTATTTGCAAAATTATAATTTAATAATTCCAAATAAATATATTAATTTTATTAATTCCAAATAAATACATTGAAAATTAATATCTTTGTTTGGAATTATTAGATTACAATTTTGTCCATGACCTTAACTGTTGACTAACGGTCAACTAACCAGAAATGATTGTTTACCAAAATTTCAAACATCGGGGGTTGTTTGCCAAAGCTACATACCTCGGGGGTTATATCAAAAAAGCACATGTTTTTATAAAAATAATTAACTATATGAATAATAATAATTATAAGAAAATATTTTAATAATTTTCCGTACATAGCACAGAGTACACTCTAGTATAATAAATAAAAGGAGGAACTAAGATAAATATTTCATTAATGAAAAAGTATCAAAATACAATATTTATAAAATAAATTAAGTTAATGTCATAACATTTTTTACTGAAAACAAAAAAGGTAAAAATAAAAAAGAAAACCTATTAGAAACAAAACTCTACCGCCACCGGAAAATTCCCTAGCTACCGTACAACTCCTCCTTAATCGCCGTAACATTGCTTAATTTCTTCTTAATCGCCGCCGTTAGTTCATCGAGTTCACTCGTCTCTAAATCTTTCACCACCTCATCCCACGCCAGCAGGTCATTCTCCGCCGCCGCACTACTACTCTTATCCGCCGCCGCACTACTACTCTTATTCGCCGCCTTACTAGTACTCTGACCTGCATCTTCCCCCTCGATTCTGATCTCGCTATCCTGAAATCGTTCTACGACGAAGTTTTCTGAACCTTCATTAGCCAGATTAGAAGCCGGATCCTCGAGATAACGATCGACGATTTCGATTACAGAGGGATTGCCGAAGGCGAACACGTTACCAGCCTTGGAGAACGTGACCACCGCCGCCTCGGCGTCGAACATGTCGCACAGATCCGTAACCTTTTTGAACAGGCCTTGGCGCCGTTTTGTGAAAGTTGTATGTCGTTTTGATTTGACCTCGATGGACTTAATCTCCACTCTTCTTCTCCCCATAGTTGGCTTTTGCATTGTGTATGTTATGTATATGCATAGGGATATTTATATTATATACAAAATCTAATTCTTAATAGAAATTGTGTTGGGCTGTGGACTACATCCGAGTCCGAGTCCGAGTCCAAGTCCGACCCAATTTGAGCTGTAGTGTTTTTTATTCATATGAAAACTCTAGTTTCCAATTTTTTTTAAATAGTATAAACTTTTTTTTTATGTTAATAATGTAATTGTTACAGAATATTAGAAGATATTATATTTCCTTTATCTTTATAGTATTTGTATTTGTTTAGGTTTCATCATTATGTTTCTTAATTTAGCTTTTTTTTATGATTCCAATTATACTTATCTCTTTCCTAAGATTATGGTAATTTGTATATACTTTCCATCATCAATTATATTATATATGGGATTTTCGCCAACAGTAAGGATACTCTTAATTCCACTTTTCGGCAGCAAATCCTCTAAAAACTGGCTCCAATTGAGTATTTCAATATACATTATCTTTCATCAAGTCAAGTAAAAATATAAATAGGATTCTAAAGTTATTTGTTAGACATAAACAACATAAAGCACTAAGATTAAGATAGTTTTGAAACTTAAGGAATGAGAATATTAGACAAATATAAGCAGAGTTAACTTGCCGGCGCCAAAACAGCTTGCTCATGCCATACACCATTTAAGTTTGATTGCCACAATCTCACTACCCCGTCGCCTCCGGTGGTAGCTAGTGTCATTCCGCTCATATCCCATTCCATCTGCCACACCTATACACCAAATACACTACTGAGATGCTCATACTTGTATGAAAGCGGCGGTGTTAAACTCAAGGATAGGACTGTCAATGGGCGGGGAATACCCATTACCCAAACCGAACCCATGAAATACCCAACAAAAAAATAATGTACCTGGACCCGACCCGGACCTGATGGCATACCCAACGGGTCAAAAAAAGGTTAGACCCAATGGGCTTTCGGATCAGGCCAGGTCCATGCCGGACAAATGCCCACTAGTAAACTTCGGTATAGACTTCCCGGTATTTTCAAAGGGTAAATTTCACGTAATATTCGGGCATTTTCCAGGTAAAATACTTGTTGGTAAAAAAAAAATGGACCCGGACCCGGACCCGAACAACCTAGTGTCATCGGGTCTGGAGAATCCCTACCCATTGACAAGCCGACTCGAGGGCGATAACTTAAAGACATTTTTCGACACTTTCTCTTTTTGGGAAAAAGGGGACCATATGTAATTTCGATTTTTAATTGGTTTCAACCAAATACCTCACTATCGTGACTAGAGAGCATGGCAACCTTATTTGCTGAAAGCCTCCCATCAAGATCAGGGTTTGATCCAAGGTGCCATATCGCTATTCCCTTTTGAGTTGCAACAGCTATTAGTTCATAAGGCCTGAAGACAGATAATGAAGCAACAAAATGCATCAAATTCCTAGATCCACTACAAAAGTAACTCATCTTCATAATTTACTTTTTCTCATAAACACAAATTTAGTACAAATTCCATATGTTCTCAAAAGCAGACTATTCATAGAATGTGGCAACAATTATATGAAAAGCCATGTCAAAGAAGATTATATCCATGGTACCTTCCAATATTTGGTGCCCAAGCAACTGCATAAACCTGATCACTGTTATCCTCAGACAAAGAAAGCTCTGCAACTGGAAGCCATCTTTGATGATCCAAGTCAAACTCCCAAACCTGTTGAGATCTAAATTATGATTACATTCCCTATGTGCTTCCAAGACTTGCATCAAAGAAGCAAGATAGAGTTTACGTAGTAATACGACAGCTATAGTAATCATCATTATAAATTGAAAGATGCAATGTTCCCAAGATTTTACCTTCATTGTGCAATTTATTATAGCAAGAAAAATTACTAAAACCATGCTTAAGTTATCATCCACTGGATTTTCTATCATAGATCTCTTAATCAGTACCTTAGCAGAATTTAGTGGTGGAATATTTGAGTTAAAACCCAAAACAAAGCTTGACTGCTGGACTTCACTTCTTTGTGGATTCCAAGAGATGGAGGCAGACAGGCAAGAAGCATTCCCAAACTTGGAAACCAAATCGATTACATTTTGAAACTCAGCCTACAAAATGGTCATATCAAGCAAATTTTCATCAATGGTTAATAATATTTTCTGGAAAACTAAGCCAATAAATCCTCACGAAGTCAACAATGGTAAACATCGAGGAAGGTAAACTTGTGAAAAATGTTTCCTTAACCACGGTTAACATTGAAGAATTTTAAAAGAGATGGACAACGCTCATTAACCAACAATCTAGCATTGTAAGCAACATCGATAGCAACAGAGCGAATTACCTGAAGTTGCCATTTCTTCAGTTCAAGTGTATCTAGTAGCTCATAGATTCTTATATGGCCATCCGAATATGCAGCAACCTGTGAGGAAGTAATTTCAGAAAACAAATTGTACTTTGCATATTGTGGGACATAAATATAACTAAGAAATACAAAAACATTAAATCATGTTTATATAAATAAATATAGTTGGATCACAGAAAAATTCATTCTTCTATTTCTGTTCTGATTTTTCTTCGTGATTTATGTACCTCATTGTTGACTTGCAGAGCATACTCAGGCACTGTAAGCGAATATAAAAGGTTTAATATAGGAAGATTGTATCAGGCACATCTCAGCTTCTGGATGCTCCTCTTCTTTTCTTCCAAAAATCTATATGCTTTTCATTTCTTCCTTTTAGTAAAATTTCCTTTGTTGTGATTGCTTGTGGATGGCCAGATTTTATAAAACGATGATTGAAGAATAAGGTTAATGATGCTTTAAGACACATACACTGAAGGGTGCAAGTTGGACTGATAAAGACTAGTGGTGAAATTGAAATGAAATTAAATGGGATAAAATAACCATCACAAATTTGAATAATTTTTTGTATAACTTTGACTACTGTGGTTGAAGAGATAGCCTATAAAATAAAAAAAGGCAAAAGGTCTGAATTAGTGTATAAACGGCTACAAGGAAAAGCATCAGGAAAAGCTTGCACTTTCCAACACAGATTAGTTTAGTATTTACTAATTCAGCACAACATTTCTTTCTGCAATTTTCTCCTTTGAGAAGATCCTCAGAGAAGCATTTTTCTTCTATTTTGATAACAGAATTTTAGTGCTATACTTAAGACAAAGAAACCAAAGTACAAACTATTTGGCAAATTTTACCATTGCACATCACCATACATAGCCAGCTATAGGCAAGTAAATCAGACTAACCAATTTTAGACATGTATGACAATCTCCAAACTGAACATCTAGAACTTGACTTGTGTTTCTCTCAAAGCGTTTGCACAGCTTCCAGTGATTCCCTTCAGAATCTGAGGATAACCAAAAAATATAAATGTCTTCCCATTTTATCCAAAAGAGGCTAGATGTAACTAAATGAAACAGAATCCAATTTCCATGCATGATGAAAACCATTGGCATCAATCCACAAAATAATATAGAGATAATAAAAGTATAGTTTAGTATTCTACTCATTTCACATATTCACTAGCAAACGAAGAAGCTTGGGCATACTATAAGAAACCACAAGATTCAACAATCAGAACAATTCTTCATTCTATTGTATATTATATTTGCTCATCCTTCACATGAACTAACTATTTAGTTAACCAAAACAGTAATTAACAGTAAATACCTTCTACTACTTCCTCCCACAAAGACAAAGTTCCCTCAGCATCAATACAGGCAACTGCATCTCCGTATTCTGGTGGAACCCAGACAACTTTCAAAATGCTGCTCTCCCCAACCTAATTGTGTACCAAGACCATGAGAATGGCAAAACACACACACACAAACAAACAAAAGAAAACAATATATCACATCTGAAAATAAAAAGGTGGGTCACAACTCAAGTTCTTTCGATTTACATCCAACACTTATTCTACAACAAAATAAATGGGTAATCACCCCAAACTCAAAACCCACAAGCATCTGAATGGAAAAAATTGCATCACGAATTCGAGAAAAGTAACACCACACATTACGATTAAAAAAAAAAGATTGAGATAAAAACTTGAGTAACCTTAAATCTGGAGGTTGAATTGAAGGTTGATGAAGCTGGGTCTGTTGCATCATAAATGGCCAATGAACCATCAATCAAACCAGCAGCCAATCTATGGCCACTGTAATTCCATGAAGTGCATCTCGTACCTTTATCAAGAGTCAAAATAGATTTATCCATCTTTGACTATCGCTATCACTAGATTATATACAAAAAGCCTGCTGAAGGTTTGAATGGGTAGACTGAGGACGAAGTGTAGTTTGGCTCTAAACCCTATTTCGATTTTGGGGGTTTTGTAGAAATTTGCTTACTCAATTTAGGAAAACTTACTTGCAGACCCCCTCGCTTTATAAAATTACAAACTGACCCATTATATTAAGGCATTTCTTACTACTATACCCCTATGTGTTTAAAAAATTTGAAAATAATATACATATTAACTTTACAAATAGACTCTTGAGAAAGTGTGCTGGTAATTTAAAAAAAAAAAAAGTGAGAAAAAGAATTGGTAATGTGTTGGTAATTTAAAAAAAAAGTGAGAAAAAGAATTGGTAATTAGACAATAGTTACAGAATTTATGTGTAATTAATTTTCTTTACAAATTAAATATATACATGAATAATGAATAAATATGTCAGTTTGGATGCTAAGACACTAAAAATGGTGACCTCACCAATTTGGTGTTCCGATATCATTTTTTGGAGTTTTTTTTTTTTACAAAATAATTCTTAAAAAATTTAAAATGTTACAATTATATCTCATGTTTGATATTGTTTTCACAATTATATATGATTTCACTCTAGAATTCAATTATTTTTATTAAACAATTAAAAGTATTTAAATTTGGGGTTTTATTATTAGTTAATACAAAATAAAAAATATGTATTTTTCATGAATAAGTAGGTGGGGAAAATGAAAAACGAACTAATTCTAAATAGTGAAAATGACCGCAAATTTATACCTATCGAGTACATATATAAAACGAAAACACAACTTAAAAACACAATTTTAGAATTAAAATAAAAAAACCAAATTTATTATACTCCATTACCACAAAGTTCTAGCTTTAACACCTTAATGTTACAATGATATCTAAATTCCTATGTAACATGGACATGTATATACATGTTTTCACTCCAAAAATAACTCATCCAAATTCCAATCTATCATATTTCTTGTGCAATTCACACATAAATAAGCAAAAACAAACCATATAAACTCACTCAACAACATCACTGCTAAAAAGCTTGAACTGTTTAGCATCTAAAATCAACTTTCTTGTCGACGAAAACGTGCCCATGATCCCCACGCACGTGAAAACAACGATAATCGAGTTGTTGACCCAATACGCGAGCGATGATTTTCTCGGTTTATAAGTCATGTTGTATAGAAGCATAGGTAGAACGAAATCGAGAGGGATAAATCCAACGGCCCCAATTACAGCACTTATGTCTCCAAAAAAGGGTAACATTGCACCAATAAACCCACAAAATATAACGTATATAGAACGAAGGATGATCCTCGGGATTAAATTTCTTTTCGAAAACATGCCCTTGTTTGTATCTGCCGATTTTTTCTCCATTATCTCGAAAGCCACTTGAGAATATACCTAAGTTAAGAGTTGGAAAAAGAAAAAAAATTCAAACAAATTTGAACTAATGAGTATGTATGAATAATGATAATATGAAGAAAGGTTATTACCAGGCCTATGGCGAGGAGTTGAAAGAGAACGAAAATAATAGCGAGGCCTAAAACCCAAACGGGCGCCAATGCGGGTCCCTCGTCGGGCATTAAGCTTTTGAGGATATTTGAATTAGAATTATTGCCAAAAACCCAATATCCAGAAGCTGCAACAGTGTAGAAAGTAACAAAAATTACAGCATAGCACATAATTAGGCCTTTCAGCATTTTTCCGGTGGCCGGTGGAGCAAGTGTTGCCTGCAGAAAGTCATAAATCCGATGAAATATCCATTTATATTGTTGTCCTTTTTATCTGTTTTTCGATTTCTCAAATTATAAGTGTATCGGTTTTTTATTTATATCGTTACTTAAAGATTAAGCACGAACGAACCTGGATTTCGGGTAGTATACCATTCCCAAAAATCGCAGCTATTATGGATATCGACGTGAATGCATTGAACACCCTTGATGACCGTGAAGACACTAAAGAATAGTCCCTTGGTGGGGCGTTTTTCGAGAGACCTGCATCATATCGCAAATCGTAAAAAACCACGATGATAAATTGATGATCATATTCCTTCCACTTAAAGGGCATATTTCAAAAGAAAGAAGTATGAAATAGAAAGACATGCTAAATAACATGAATTTGAAATTCGACATAAAAAAGCAGAGCATAATTTTACCTGCATTAATACAAGCACCAACCACAAGAAAAGTATAGCCCAAGCTGAGAATCAAAGAGCCAAGGTTAATGTGCCTAAGAGAATGGAAACTTGGAAACTGAGATAGAAGCATCATAATTACTGTCACTATTGCTATGAAGTGGTATAATTCCAATGATCCATTTGGAGAAAGTTGTGAATACATAATCTGTACAGCCCACAAATAGTTAGATACATAAATCATGAAATCAAATAATAAAAGAAAAATGTATAGATATATATGAAGCTAAAAATACCTGGAGACATTCACCAGCAAGCAGAATGGCTCCAATGCTGATGCCTGTATTGATCGCCGTCTGAATGAATATCACAAAATAGAACATCCATCCGGATCCTAGTACAGATCGAGCCAAAAAAAAAAACTCAAATTACTATTCTGTTTTCATGGCAAAATGCATTAACATAATGATCTTTAAACTGATATTTTTTTCGGTTTTTCTAAGATGATCCCATATAAACATGTTGATTAATTCACAATTTTAAATGTTAGAGTTCATTAATTATTCATTTTTCCTTGTGTAACATGGGTAACAGATTCATGATTGTTTGTGCATTCCTTTTAGCAGTAAATGGAAGTCTTTTTAGTAATTAGATAAAAACCAAGAAATATTTATCATATTCATGTCATAATTTGCCCCATTGGCATCTCTTTATACTTTTGGGTTTAATGGTCCCAGATTCTATTCGAGATGTACAGAAAGTTGAAGACATGTGGAGAACTATAGTACTTTTAATTCAATAATTCAGCTAAGCAATTATGGAAAATTCTAAATCAAATCAGTATTTTAAATGCACCTCGTAAATATGTAGATCGTATCACATCAGCAATAATGTGACATTATTTGATAATTTTTAGTACTACTCATGGCCCTTTGAAGTATAGAAAAACTTTTCCTTAAAATCTATGACTAAACAAGATTAATGCATGATTAATTATGACCCTTGTAACCAAAAAAAAAAATTATGACCCTCTCACTATTCTCTAGTCGGCCAGTCAAACAAAACATTATGCAGACAAAACATTACATCGAATAGCACGCCTAATAATTGAGATTAGATTTTGAGGCCAAGTTGCAATAAGATAAATTGAACATAAAAAAAATCCAACCATTCACATTTATTTCTTTCAAATCACAATACACACACAACATAGCAACCACAATAAATATCAAGATCATAGAATATTTATTTTCTCATTTTCACACTTATTCTAAAATAGTGGACCAGTCTAATGTTATTCGATACTCGAGAAGATTCATATCAAGTGTGGAGCAAACTTTCTCAAATAAATACTTTTCACACCCATCTTTATACCAAATATCTGGTTAAGAAAATCGAGAAATATACCATACCAAAATAATTCTTTTAGATAGAACATTAATATCAAACATGATAATAATATATAAATATATTATCATCATCAAAGGAATAAAGAAAAGAGCCTACCCAATACATCAGCAGCAAGTTCACGGAATCGTATGTGACGCCGTCCATCCTTCTCACAGTGATCCAGCACCAGCGACATCAGATAATACGAGTAAAACGTAACGAACCCCATCGCCGTTAAGCACAGGAACCCCAGACCCCATCCTAGCCCTCGAAACGCGTACGGCAACGTCAGAATCGTAGGGCCCACAATCGCCGTCGTCAGATGAAACCCCGCATGATACCACTTCCCTATTGCACGGCGTCGTATCGACCCACAAAATCAAAACCTGATGCAGCATAATATGTAAAAGAAATACAAAGAAAATATGTACCTTTGGATTGTAAAACAAAGGCTGCTCCGGCGTCGTCGTCTCGCTTAACGTCGTGAAACGGCGTCGGATTATTGTGCGTGGGCTCTGGCATTGGTAATATATATATTTCAATATCAGTACATATACATATACATATATATTATTTTGTATGACTTGTATATTTATGTATGTATATATTCAAGAGGGATCGTGGGAGGGATGGAGAAAAGGGTATGATGGCGTGAAGGAAGAGGACTCGATTGCCTCCAAAAGATACGCGCAGGATGCGAAGTTGTATATTTTCGTGCATGTTGTAGTTATCATGGTATATATATGATGATTTATTTTCTTTTGATTCTTTGTTTTGAGATTAGATAGTATAAAAATTTGGACTAATACAAATACAAGGTTGAGATATATCTGTCACATGACACACACATAAATTTGTTTAGGTAAGGTGGGATTAAATTACGGATATTTTTGCGGCTTTTAAGAATCTAATATCATCGAAAATGTTTACTTCACATTATTTAAGATATAAATGGGGCCAAAGAATATATAATATCATATTTTAAATATTATTTATAGTGAATACTTTTTAAGAGTTCAACTTTTGAGAGTAACCAAAAATCACCTACATCAGTAATATATATATATATATAATTGTACACAACAAATTTGTAATTTTGAAAATCAAGAAACACAAAAATTGTGACAAATAAAATTTATATTGATCAAAATAAAATATGGGTACAAATCTCTATTTAATCCTCTGATTCTTCCTTCAAAAATATGTTGACTTGAATAGTGGAGTTGACTTTGCTTCTTTGATCTTCTCAAACGTTGACTTGAATGTTTATAACGTTAATTCGAGGGCTTGGCAGCTTAATCTCGGATCAAACGTTGAATTTGATATGGAATTTGAAATCTTCAAGGTTGACTTTGTGACTTTGATCTTCCTTGAACTTGATTTGAACTTCTATAACGTTAATTCGTAGGTTTAGCACCGTAATTACGAATCAAACGCTATAATTTGATGAACTTCTTCAAAAACGCCTTGAATATCGCCTAGATCGCCTTGAATATCGCCTAGAACGCCTTGAATCTTCTTTGTGTTCGAAGAACCTTCGTAGAGAGAATTTGGAGAGCTTACTTCATCTTCTCTAGCTTTTGGATTGAACTTCTGTGTGTCCATTATGATTTCCCAAGGACCCTATTTATAGGTGTAGGATGGAAGAGTTATGGATAATTTGGAATCCATTGATAATTATCCATTTGATTTAATAAATAATTATCATAATTTTGGAGTCATTTGATTGGCTGATAGAAGATCTAGATAGATCTTCTAGATATTATCCAAAAATCAACTTGACTTGATAATTATCCATAAATCAACTTAAATTGATAATTATCCAAAAATTAACTTAGTTGATAATTATCCATAAATCAACTTGAATTGATAATTATCCATAAATTAACTTAAATAGATAAATATCATTTGTCGTAGACGACTTTTGATTGGTTAATATTTCTACGTGGCATGATTTGATTGGTTGCAAAATTTCAATATCTACAAATGCCCCCTTGAGACTCGTTCACGGAAGTTTGGTTATTTCCAAGCATACTTCGTGGTGGATGAGTCGCAACGTCTCAACATAAAAATCATGCCTTAAGAATAGCTTCGTCTTGTGCTTCTATACCACGAAAGTCTTTCCTACAGTTTGGTGTCTCCTCGAAAACACTTTGTTGGCTTCCATCGCAAGTTGTTTGTGTCACAACGAGATTAACATGCCCCCATGTCAAGATGAGATCTTTCTTTCAAAATTCTTTTGAATGAGTGATGTCGCTCCATCAAGAGAATGTGATTTAATTTGAATTTATGACTGAACTTAGATATATTTAAGTTGCCTACGTACCCTAAGAAAAGGGATCAAGTCATAACGTAGTTCAATTTTTTTTTCTTCAAAGAGATGTCATATTTAGTTTATACTCTTCAAGGCTTGGAGTATATGATTTAGTTGGACTTGTAGATATTTTATACTCGTGTCAAGGAGAATTTCATTTGATTTGATTTGACTTGTAGACCTTTTATGCTCGTGTCAATGAGGGCTTCATTTGATTTGATTCGATTTGTAGACCTTTTATGCTCGTGTCAAGGAGAACTTCATTTGATTTGATTCGATTTGTAGACCTTTTATGCTCATGTCAAGGAGGGCTTCATTTGATTTGCTTTGACATGTAGACCTTTTATGCTCGTGTCAAGGAGAACTTCATTTGATTTGCTTTGACATGTAGACCTTTTATGCTCGTGTCAAGGAGAACTTCATTTGATTTGATTTGACTTATAGACCTTTTATGCTCGTGTCAAGGAGAACTTCATTTGATTTGATTTGATTTGTAGACATTTTACACTCGTGCCAAGGAGGACTTCATTTGATTTGCTTTGACATGTAGACCTTTTATACTCTTGTCAAGGAGGGCTTCATTTGATTTGCTTTGACATGTAGACCTTTTATGCTCGTGTCAAGGAGAACTTCATTTGATTTGATTTGTGATAAACCTCAATTATACGTGTTTTTTAGCCTAAGATTAGTCTTTTATATATCAATTTATATCATGATTTATACCCCATATGCGTTTAATAGGTTTGTTACATGTTCGTAGGAAAAAATCATTGATTTCGAGAGAAGGGCGAAAAACGTACGAAATGAGGTAAATTGGCGATGCTTGGAAATACAATCGTATCTTGGGCTACAAACCTCCAATATTAATGAGCCTTATATGATTAGAAAGCTAAGACAATTACCTAAAAGTCTTATGAAGAGAACAAGATCCGGTTCAAACGTTTGAAGACTCAAAAGTTATAAATACGCTCTGTTACGAACCAAATGGCGCAGTCCTTGTAAAACGATCATAACTTGAGTTATACAACTTGGATTTGATCTAAATTAGTTGGGTTGGAAAGCTAAGACATAGAGATACAACTTTGTAGAAGACCCCAAAGCCAAATTCGGACCAAATACATGGCGTACGTACGCCGTGTTAATTGGCGTTCGAACAACGAGGGCAGAGAGTTGGGGCTATCTCGCGTACGTACGCCAATTTGTACGGCGTACGTACGCCGATTTGTACTGCGTACGTACGCCGCTTTACTCGGCGTACAGACGCGCGTTAGGTTGAGTCTGAACGCTGAAAAAGCCCATATTCGGCCCAACTTCGGGTTTATGTTCTAGATTAGGTATAAATACCCCCTCCGAACATTGTTTTAGGGCTCGGACTTTTATTTTCTTGAATTGAGTTGTAAGGATTGGAGATCGAGAGACGAGATTCAAGATTTTTGTAGACAATTTGATTCGACAACGGGTTTAATCGAAATTATTTTCTTTAATCTCTTTTGATTCTTGTCGTTTCATCATGTTTACTTTATTAATTGTTTATTGTTCTTTCGTATCTATGGAGTAATCCATCTTATTCTGGAACCGAGAATAGCCCGATAATATGTTATCGATTTAGATTATAGAACCGTTGATATTACTTCGCGCATGCTTATGATTTGCATTCTTGATTATTAATGCTTGTGAATTTGCTGGCCACATATTTGCATGATCATAGATATTAGGTGAAAATTCTGAAAGGTGACATCTATATCAGAACCCTAGAATTCAAACCTAGGATCCTAAATCACGAAAGTAGTTTTAGGTCTTTTGAGGAATCGATACACTATCATAGAGATTAATGAGTCTGAGTTTAGTCTAATCATCACGAAAGTAGTTGATTAATTAGCTTGGGTATATTGTTATGCTTCGACAGAAGGTAGCGAGTACAATAGGATAGTGTCCTTCATAAGTAGCGATCGTAACTTCATCGGTAATATAATTGAGTCGATAATGTTTATCGTGGTGAACCCTAATTCCGGAATCTCCAATCATATATAACTCGAATCAGTTTTCTTGCTTTCTGTTTAGTTTTCTTTACAATTTATCTCGTGCTTTTGATTAGGCTTAGATTACTGATAAGTGATAGATTAGTACTTGATTATTCGGTCCTCGTGGGAACGATATCTTTTGTACTACACCGAAGCCGTGCGCTTGCGGTTTAGGCTCATCAATTTGACATGTAGATCTTTTATACTCGTGTCAAGGAGTGCATTTGCTTTTGTATTTATTGAAAGTTTAAACTCTTATCAAGAAGACTTGCTGATAGTTTATGCTCTTATCAAGGAGCGTTGATGACAGTTTATGCTCTTATCGAGGAGCGTTGATGACAGTTTATGCTCTTATCAAGGAGCGTTGATGACAGTTTATGCTCTTATCGAGGAGCGTTGATTTAACATCTTTAGTCAAAGTTTGGATGACGATCTTAAACGTCACTTTCTTCCATATGTTCATCATTATCATTTATGGGCTCATCATCAGAAGCATTTGTGAATGGCTTGCCCCCTTTGTTGATCTCTTGTCTACAAGGCTCTTGGATATACGACTTGTCAACTCCACGTCTGGTCATACTCAACTCCATATCATGTGCTCGAGTGGCTAACTCTTCAAATGTTGTTGGTTGAATTCCTTGAAGGATATATCGAAGACCCCAATGCATCCCTTGAATACACATTCCAATAGTAGAGGACTCATGTAATCTTTCTTTGCAGTTAAGACTCAAATTTCTCCAACGATTAATGTAGTCGATGGCTGATTCATCCTTCAATTGACGGGAATTGGTGAGTTCAAGCATGCTGATTGTGCGACGAGTGCTATAGAAGCTATTGAGGAATTCTTGCTCCAATTGCCCCCAATTGTTGATTGAGTCAGCACCAAGATCAATGTACCAGTTAAATGCATTTCCTTTCAGTGATGTAACGAATTGCTTGACTAGTTGGTCGCCATAAGTTCCAGCATCATTACATGTTTCAACGAAGTGAGCCACATGTTGCTTTGGATTGCCTTTGCCATCAAATTGCTGGAATTTTGGGGGTTGGTAACCAGTTGGCATCTTCAAATTATCAATTCTTCGAGTATATGGCTTGACATAAGTTAAAGGCATCTTGGATCTCCTATCGCGATTGTCTTGGATAGTACTCATGATAAACTCCTTTAAGTCGAGCAGCTGGAATCGTCCCATCACTTGAAACTTGAAGCTCCTCGACAATTGAATTTTCCTTCTCAACTAGATGTTGATTCTTTAACGTCTCAGCTTCATCTTCCTTCGTCTTCTCTAGCTTTTGGATTGAACTTCTGTGTGTCCATTATGATTTCCAAAGCACCCTATTTATAGGTGTAGGATGAAAGAGTTATGGATATTTGGAATCCATTGATAATTATCCATTTGATTTAATAAATAATTATCATAATTTTGGAGCCATTTGATTGGCTGATAGAAGATCTAGATAGATCTTCTAGATATTATCCAAAAATCAACTTGACTTGATAATTATCCATAAATCAACTTGAATTGATAATTATCCAAAAATTAACTTAGTTGATAATTATCCATAAATCAACTTGAATTGATAATTATCCATAAATTAACTTAAATAGATAAATATCATTTGTCGTATACGACTTTTGATTGATCAATATTTCTACGTGGCATGATTTGATTGGTTGCAAAATTTCAATATCTACAATAATTATGATTTTTTTTTCATTTAATTTGTTAAATGATACAAATCATTTATTAGATATAAACAATTTACAATTATGTGGAAGCATAATCTAAGAGTTCTAATATTTTAGATTTCATATTCGTTCACGAAATTTGGATGAATTAATGCGTGAATTTTCTTTAAGTGTAGCGTTTAACTGAAAGCAAGGCAAACACTAACTCAATGTGATAATTTTATCTTATATTTTGCATGGTAGATACGTATCCGGTGTATAAAAACATTTTAAATTTTATAATAGACATAGATCATATTCATTTTATAAAATCTAAAATAAAATTCAAAACGTAACAAAAGATCCAATTGGAAGTTGATATGTCTACGAAACAAAAAATGTTTGATTAGATAAATTTGAAGAAGAGATTGAGAAGAAAAGGAGAGCAAAGGTATAAGATTCAACTCTAGTCTTGATACAAGAACAAATATAAACACATTATATTCATCAAGTACATATCAAATTCAACCCTAACATCACATGTACATAACCAAAATGTTCATATCCCAAACTTCAACATGCCGATTTTCTAATCTCCGTTCGATCAACCAATCGTCACAAAGAATCAACGGCCACGATTCCCCCATTCCCGAGCCTTCGAGTCAATTTTTTCTCGTCAATTTTCTCAACCATTCACCACCATCTCCGCCAAGATATCGTTCCAAGTATCAATCGGGCCGGGCAAACACCAATGCAGACAATCACTAACCACACTCGCATTCTTAATTTTCGCAAACGGTCGAAAGAATCTATACGGGCCCGGATGCCCATCGGGCCTCGTCAACGAAAGAAGATTCACATCGAAAAGCTTAAGATTCACCCCTTTTTCGAAAGCTTTAACCTCGACTTTCTCAAACTCATCGAGTTCTATATCTCGTAAAATTCGATCCAAATTACTCAACTCAAACTCGCCCTCTTTCACGGGCCCTTTCCTATTACACGTCCCGCCACTAAACCACTCGCCACCCTCAAAATGATCGGGAGTTGACGTTCTATAAAAAATCATACCTTTGTGATTCGAATTAACAATATAGTTCAAAAAGTTTCGTATCACTTTTCGGTAAGCAAAGTTGAATCCTAGCTCGGTGAAATTTCGTTTGCAATAATGACACCCGAGTATGTTGTTATTCTCATAGTATACTGCAGATTTTGTGAACCATTTACCAGATGAGAATATCATGTAATCCAAGGCGTAATATGGGTCGATCCAGTTTTTATCGAGAATGTCGAAATGCAATTCGACTTCGGATGTTGAAACGCCGTTCATGTCTTCGAATATGTCGGCTTTAGCAAGAAAAGGGGACCAAATGACTGAAACTGTGAAGTTATGCATTGGGAAGAACCATCTTCGGAATTTGTAAGTATCGTCATGGTAAACTTCAACAGCTTTTTCGACCTGAAGAACAGAGTAGTTGAGTTTTAGTTATATCCAATTTTTGAAAATTTATGAAATTTTTTATCACTAAACTTAGGTTCTAGTTTATGGTCGAAAGTTCTTCGACTCGGGCTCAAGAGCTAACAAATTAAGAGTTTTCGACATTGGATCATCACTTACACAAACAAATAGCTCAAAAACTCGTTGAAAAAAATGAAAAAAAGGGCTTTTAAAAACTCAAACATTAAGCAACAAAACCATAACAATACCATCAAAATGTACTATCTATACACATCTTATTCAAGTTAAATTCAAATGTTTTGAGACAAAATTCTCAGCATAAGCTATGACAATAGTAAATTTATCGAACTTTACCGTTGAGAGTAAACAAAGGAATGATTGAACATGGTTTCTCGATATCGAATCACCAATAAAAGCCCAAGTCTTATTCCTCATTAACTCCAAAAACTTCTTGGCATTAAGACGAGGCAACTCACAACCACGAGGGTTCCATCTCCAGTAAAGATAACCAGTATCAGGTCGCCCGTTTGTCATACAATTTTGATGGGCCTCAATAAAGCTGCAACTGTTGTTTGTGTATAAAGGTTCAGCTTGATTAGGAACCCAATCCCCAACAAAAAGATTACATTTTTCTTCACTATCTCTGGACTTGTCACCACTTTCTGCACAGAATAATGGATTCATAAACTCATACGAATAGTGTGGATTAATCTATTTTTGCCCAGAAAGCTAACAGATTAAAAAACAACGATGTTTCTAGGATTGAAAATGAATCAAACTACTCGATTATTGGCTCGAAGCCGGTCACTAAAAAAAGCCCATTTGGGATTGGTTTGATAACAGATTAAACCAAGTTTGAACAGCCTTTTGTGTGTTCGATAAGTTTGAAACTCGGCTCCAGCTCAACTTGAATAACAATCAAATTAAGCACGATAATAATTCAAAAAAGCTTCAACAACCTAAATGTTCCACTGATTTACTGATTTGCTTAGTAAAGCAGAGTAACATCACATTTCCATACTGCTAAAACTCTGTTTTAATTCAAATCTCAAGCTTCTATTAACCAAAAAACTTGCGTATAGTATTCACCTTATTAGAATTCCAAATGCCATTCTACAAGTCAGTACAAAAACATAAATACAGAGCAAAATGGGAAAAAGATCCAACCTTGGAGAAGAATCTGATCTATATTCTCCTGGGAACTGACAGAAACAACAGGGGGCGATTTATTGTCGTGAAAATCGGAATCTGAAACTGGAGAAAAATCAGAAGATCCACTACAAAGAAGCCAAAATGCAAAACCCACAAGAACAATAAAAATTCCCAACTTCACAACAAAGTAATTGTTCTTATGAACAGATCTCCACCATGATTTCCAATTGTAACCCATTTTCTTCACCATTTTTTTTTTGAGCTTTGAGCTTTTTCCTGCTCCTGAAATGGGTCGTTTGAGGTCTTGCAACAGATGTTTTTTTCTTATTAAATATTTAAAGCTGCTATTTTGGCTCTTTGTTTCTTGTCTGCATTATTAGATTCTTGTTGCGAGTATTTTTGTAGATAGCAATCACTCACAGTAGTAACAGGATTTAGTTTACTATACGAGAGCTCTTGTGGGTATTAACCGACAACGGAGCAGTTAAAACGCCGCTTCTCTAACCGTTATCATGTCTCTTTTCTTTTTTTCCCTTTTATGCCAATTTTAATTCTCATTGCCTCCAAATTAATTAACTTCTTAAATTTGCTTTTCTTTGGAATAATTTGCTTTATATATATATATATATGTGTATATATATAAAATAATAAATTCAATTTAAATATGCAAATCGATCCTTGTTATTGGATTCCCCACCAATCATAGAGTAAAAGTATAAAATCACTAGTTATTGCGCAATGATAGGAACAAAAGGAGGTGATTAGTCTATAAGATTTGTGATACGTGGTCACATAGATCCTATCATTATTAATAAAATAAGAAATGTTATGAGACCCTCTACCTAATTTTGTATTTTTTATTATGCTTATTAATTTAATGACTTAGTTGAATCATATCTATTGCTCCCTGCAATTCTTAATGACACCCAGAATAAACTATATCAAAATAAAATAATTCATATTTGTTGGAAGATAAACTGTCTTAAGTATTTCATAAACCATATAGAGAAATGCAGCTTTTATTGCAGATAACAAAACAAAGATCATCAAATAAAGTTGAAAACATTAAAAAACTGTTATTTTAAATATATTGTTATTTTTCAATTGCAATATTCACATATATGCAAATACATAAATTTAAGTTGTAAAATCATACTTAAAATTGATGAGCAATTGCCATCAAAATATGAATAAAATAACATGTTTAAGGGTTAGCCCAACAACTATGCCAATAAGCCAACTGCAATTTTTCAGAATCTTGATCTATACATATTTGTTTATACATCATGTTTTTCGAATTTTTTATTTATTTCTTTCACTTAAGTATTTTTGCATTTTTAATCCTATACATCATTTAATATCACAACATATTGAACACTAATTCAAGTATTAATCATTGGCTCTAAATCAAACCATGCACATACTAACAAGAAGTAACTACTATTGAAGCCAAAAAACACCATTGAATTTGAACCCAAAAAACCTTGTCTTGCAGAAACAGAGTTTTTACAACGAGCTCGTTCTCGAGCCTGGAATCAGAATCGATACAAATCTATATCTATTTTCGAGCAAAACGCAACAAATATTCAACATTGACACATGTAAATAAGAAATAACAAAGAATGTTATTGAACCAATTTTACATCCTGGAAAAAAAATAACGAAAAAGGGCTGAAAAACGAGCATTTAACGCTGTGATTCAGCTATAAATCTTGGAACTTTCATACCGAATCCATGCTTCTCCCTCTCGACCCTGTTTAAGTATCAATCGAAATTAGCACACATTGTCACGAAAAAGCACATTACAATTTTACCCCCTATTTCTCGAGTTTTCATGATCCAACAAGGGGTGTTTTGGTAATTTACAAAACCTCAGGGGGCTCATGGTAATTATCCAATAAACGAGGGGTGCATATGTAATTATCCCAGTAATAAAAAAGGAGTACTTGATGATCATATTGTGGAGAATATTTTGCAAGTTTAAAGAACAATTGTAAATCCATTAAAACATATATTTAACAGTAAGTTATCAATTCTTTTGCATGTTAGAATTAGTTGAAATTTCTTGTCGAAATGTAAAAACTTACGTTGGGGCAAGTTTGCCAAGGCCATCAAGTTCGTCCCCAGTATGTTCATCAATCACTTTACCAGAAATATCAATTTGATAAGATCCATTTTTCATATTTGGAAGACCTCTATTAACGAGTAAATCGAAATCTTTTTGGTGAAGTTCACGCCCGTTCACAAAGACCCCTGTATTTCCAGCAGCACATTTATCCGGCATAGGATAATTAAATTCTTCGATATTTGGCTGCAAATGAATCGTGTTTAAATCATAAATCCATTTTGTAGTATGATTTTTGGTAAAGAAATTAATGAAATTGTTCATATATATATATATATATATATATATATATATATATAAACTCACCATAATAATGCCTAGACAAGGATGACCCATCACACCCCAGAATCCAGCTTGGATATCGTACCTGGTTCGTTAAAAATTGCAGAGGCATGCATTAGTATTCTGGATCAAAATGACAAGATTATATATATATATATATATATATGCTTTTATTCACTATATATATTATATATATATATATATGTTATTCACTATATAACTGATTGATGATATGCATTTCTAGCATAAACATGTAGCATGTTCATACCAGTAATCTCCAGGTTGAATAGGTCCAGCTAGTTTTTCAGCTTTTTTAACGACACGATCTGGTATTAAATGCCCGTTAACATAAACTTGTGATTGATCGAAATCCCTGAAGCCATTTTTAATAAAAGCTGCAAAGATCCCGCCTTTATTAACCGTTGGATGATCTTCTTTACTCATTTCCATAGATTCCTGAGATACACAACTGTTTGAAAATTCATTTAACGAAACGTCCATCTCACTTTCCACAGCTCCATCTTTTACATAATCTACCTCAGATCTTTTACTTTCGGTCCCTTTGTCAAATCGATCGACCACAATATTATCAGAACGATTATCGTTATGTTCGTTTGAAGACAAATCGGGATGTGGGCCAGGCTCGTCTTTTGTTAATGGCAACTCTGAAGATGGAGAGTCATGTATTTTAGGTGTTTCTAGTTTTTCTGAGATTTTTATGTCCTCGGAGAGACTTGAAGTCGAAGAAAAACGACCCAAGTGCTTTTCAGACTCAGAAGAATTTGATATATTGTCTATTGGTGAAATCTTGGGTTGTGATTCGTCACAATCATTTCGATATCTCACATTTTCATCCTCTATCCCACAAGAACGATCTTCAGTATCTACATTAAACTCGCTTTTCCCGATTTTAAACAAGATTATCGAAGAACATGCTCCACATTTCAATTTCTGTTCCTTTTTGCCATATGAAATGTGTTTCCTCGGGAGTTTGAGTAACTCAAAGCAATTACTACAAACTACGAAGGGGGCCCCACCAGCAACGGGCCGCAAAACTCGCTCGTTTCTATGAACCACAGCCGCCTTTCTAGGATGATGGTTACTAAAACCATCGTCATATTCAGAATCAAGGTCACTTGAATTTAGAGGTAAAGACTCTCGAGAATTACGTGAGTTAGGGCCTCTAGAAACATGTCCATTTCGAAGTGGACTCACATGGTTATGATAATTGTGATTCGAAGGTTCGTGTATAGATCTCTCATCATACAAACCGAATGGATCAACTTTATGAGGCGAATTCCTATTCTTATTATAACAGTGCACACACGAGCATGTGGGCCCGTGGAAAGAGCTTTCACGTGGGTGTAACACGAAAGGATCATAATTTTCATTTCCATAGTAAGTCGAAAAATGGGCATCATAGGGTCGATGCATATATTGAGATTGTGGCCGTTTATGCATTTGTGGATGATATGAATTATCATACTCCGGGAACTCATGCCGATATCCTCTTTGAGCATGTGGGTCCCTCAAAACCGAGGCGTATCTATCTGTGTAAGGAATGTATCCATGATTTTGTCTTGAATATAAGGCTTCCATTTCATCATGAGCAAGTTTTTGCCTACCATGTGAGCCTTCTTGAACATAAGCATCATGATGATGTCGAGCGTAAGGGTCAATATCAATCCTTTCTTTGGGCTTTTCCGTCAATTCACAAGATCGACTGAGTTGATCCTTTAACTCATCGAGTTTCCTTAGGAGCTCGGCTCGACCATTCTCTAGATTTTCGACTCTAGAAAGCCCATCCAACTCATGACTCGGATATCTCATCGCCCCATAATAAGGGTTCGTTTCGTAACTTGACGGGCCCTCACCATGATGAACAAAATTATCAAATCGCCCGTGATTTTTCATACGCCATTGGTCTATAACGGGCCTCGACCTATCATCAAAAGCACGTTCACCGTGAAAATTAACATACTCTGACCTATCAACAATCGACCCAGAATTCGTACCATAATTTCTCTTACGAGCCAAACCCTGATGAGAATACATACTATAATCATCATCAAATTGTTCGACTCCTTTGATCCTTTCTTTTCCTCTACGACTTAAGTCCAAATCAATTCTATCATTTGATGCCAAATTACCGTTCAAAGTCACTCTTTCGTTATGGATCTTTTCGACTCTATTTCTCTCAATTACTTCTGCAGTTTCCATATGGACCTCTGGAGCATTAATTATACTACAACCCTCAGAAATTTCTACACCCTTTACATCATCAGATATTTTCAACAACCCATCTTCCAGAATCCCCTTCTTCTTAGCTGTACAATTAAATAATCATAATTTATGATCAAAGTTTCAATCTTTCTTGTAGATAAGCATACCCTTTACCCCAAACATTACAGCCAAATACCAAAATTTATGATCAAAGTTTCAATCTTTATTGCAGATAAGCATACCCTTTACCCCAAACATTACAACCAAATACCAAAATTTATGATCAAAGTTTCAATCTTTATTGCAGATAAGCATACCCTTTACCCCAAACATTACAACAAAATAACCATAATTTATGATCAAAGTTTCAATCTTTCTTGCAGATAAGCATACCCTTTACCCCAAACATCAAGATTCTAACATCTTAGTCACCATTTGAACAGTATCAGTAAAATCAACTCTTTATCTACTTTATAAAGAAACATATGCAAATACACATACATGGAAACAATTGAAAGTCAAAACTTTATAGTTCAAAAACTCAATCTGAATAAACAGAAATAAACAACATAACTTCTAAATCAAAACTCGCAACTGTGTCTATAATTAGACAAGCATATATCTATATCAACACAAAATTATGGAAAGGGCATCTGAAATTAAGAGATTTTCACAACCATACATTAGAAAATTAGCTAATTAAGAAAGCACACGCAATAAGAGTTGTACCTTTGAGTACAGCACCACATCCACCACACTTGTAGAGAGAGAAATTAGGGAGCTCTGGGAGGAGATTTTCACACTTGGGGCAACGTACTAAACGTACATTTCCAGCTACTGCCATTTTCTTTCTTCCTTTCTTTAGCTCCAATCTCAAAAATTCAATCTTTATTTTAAAAATTCTAAAATATTTTGTTATAAAGACTACGTTTTTGCACGCAACAAGAAATAATCAACACGTGAAAACTTGAATAAGTAATCCCATTTAAGTCAAACTCAAAAAAAATTGGAACCCCACCACAGCTAATCATAAATGCACCCACCCCCCAACTAACTATATTGATAAAAATAATAATTCATCAAAATGGGATTTTTTTTTCTTTATCTGTGGAGACAAATAAATTGAGAAAAATAGTCACAATCGACGTGGGAATGGAACAAAAAGGTACAAAGAAGAGGACAAGAAATTGCTCTGACTTTTTATTTTGTGAAAATAAAGAGGTTTTTGAGGAATAGATAAATGTAAGTACAACTAAACAAAAGAACAAGATGTCTGATGTTTGTTGTTTGTTGGGTTATGAAATGGGTTTTTCTTTAGGAAAAAAGTGTGATTATGTTTTCTAGTATATGGGTTAATGCGTTTTCTTTTGTTAATAAAAATTGTTTTGTTTTTTATATTGGTTTTAATGAATTATTATTTTATAAGAAAATTTAGACATATGTAAGTGAAATTGGTCTGTTAAAACAGTCAAAAATAGGCATGTTAGATTTTAGTTTATATAGCATTTATCGAATCAAGATATTTAATTTTTTTTTATGACAAGGGAACCCGCAGCCGCTACCGTTAGGTGCGCACTGGGTAAACCCGCTCTTTCACAATAGAGAAAGCAATTAGGCATTCCCTCATCAGGATTCGAACCCGTGACCAAGGCCACAAATTCACATGCCCTTACCAACTCTACCGGGGGTTGCCCCCAAATCAAGATATTTAATTATTTGATATGTAGGTTGATATATTGAAGATTGGAGGTTTTTTTAGTTGTTAGGTCAATAATTTAATCATAAAAAGTAAAATTTGATTTTCAGATAAAATCTTGAAAGAAATGTCTATTAAACCATTTTCACAAGAAAATTTAAGATTTTTCAAGGAAATATCTTCTCTAACTGTGTTATTAAAAAAAAAAAAAAATAACATGCATATCTAATCAAATCCAAATATTCTTAATTTTGAAAATATGAACAAGAGTTTTAGCCTTTTAGGTTGTGGTAATGTAACTTTTGATATTAAAATAAATAATTAAGTTGATAGACTTCATCCATATAATTGAAATTATCTAATATCCCTTTTAGTTTTTTTCTAAAAAAGGGAGTCATTGATTTTGGTAAGGGAATATGATAAAGAATTGATTCCCCCGACATTTATTTTACATCTTGTGATGAAATTTTGATCTTTTGTAGTGAATAATAATAATAATAATTTATATTGACAGACAAAACGACGTAGGTTTAATGCGTACAGGTACGGCCTCGTGCTTGTGACTGGCAAAAGCAAAAGCCAATATATAAGCATTAAGCAAAGTGTTGTGTTGAAAATATTCAAATTTTCAAAGCACTCAATAATGCAATTTAACTATTGACAGTTGGGCACGTCCAATAAAGTACTGGAAAGGCCAACAATTTAACCTAAGTGAAAAGTTAGGTAGAAAAAGAATGCTTTCTTAGCTGGAATCCAAGTGTCATACTCAGCCTTATATAAGAATAAATCATTAATTTTTATGCTTAGTAATTGTTCTTTTTAATAATTTTCTATTGACAAATTAGACAAAAAACGGATATCTTATAGTACTTTTTAAAAAAAAAATAGTAAAAAACACGTCTTTTTTATATTTATTTATTAGAAGACTTGTATAGTTGAACTTGAAGTACAAAGAAATTGGAATTTTCAATGAATACACATCATAAATGTATTTCATTTTAGTTTATTTATTTAGGCCAATATTGAACATCCTTCTCGGAATGAGTTGAAGTTAAATATAAGAATGGGCTTTGATATCCCCAGCCTATTATTCGAAGCCCATTATCAAGGCCTGTTTATTATTTCTTTGAGAAATACCAAGGCCTATTAATTGGCCCATTAATCAGGTCTGTTAGGAAATATTTATAGTAATGGATTCTCTAAAAGGGTCCGACCCATTGTGGCTATTGGGATGCTTAAAATGGTTTTCGGCCTATTATGTTAATGGGCCAACGTAAATAGTAGGTAGGGGCACCCCAAGGCCCAAACACCCCTATTTTATTTTACCTTCTTGAGGTCAGAATTTCATGTATGATTTAGGTGGTTGTTGATGACTTTCGAAACGCTATTATCATCCACCTATGTAAATATATATATAGGCCGTTTATTCGCATATGTTGAATGGTGTATATTAGAACTCGGGGGTCACAGAAGTCTCGAAAGTCACAAAGAATGACCTGATGACAACTTTCAGACACTGTTTTCTGCCCCTTAGCAATTTATATCAATAAGGCATGATTTCCACAGTAATTGGGTCCAAAACATGCTGAAATTTAGTTTTATAATTCTGCTTACTTGTGTATGGTTTATTTCATAATTGAACTATTTAAAATGAATAGAGAAGCACAAGTGCTTTCAGATCATATAAGTCAAAAAGTTGAAGCCTGCATAATTAAGTGAAGCACCACACAATTTACTCAGTCAATCATTCCAAAAAAAGGCAATTTACTCAGTCAATCATTCCAATAAAAGGAAGAAATTGGAAAAAAAAAAAAAAATCCCACACCTTTACTGTATCTTCTATACAGAAATGCCCAATGATGTTTTCAAATGCAGCTATCCTAGATATGAACCAATGATGCCACAAGCAAAATACAAACACAAATACTTTGCTATACACCCTATACCAATAGTAACAGATCGAAAAACATAACAAAATTTACCAACAACGAATAAAAGAAAGCAAAAAAAATCACCAATCAGATTTAGGAACAGATATACGAACCCGAGTAGAATTGATATGCGTTTTGGAACGTTAAGTAGCTATCTGCCTTCTTGCACGACCTCGTGTTTTCACGATCATGTCCTTAAGATCATCATAACGGTTATGGTGATAATCAACCCAAATACACAACTGTCTTATTGCTTCTCTTTTCTCCTCACTTAAGCTCAATATTCCATCATCTTTCTCATTCATCCTTTTTTCCATTTCTAATATCATTTTCTCCAAATTATCTACCTTTTCAATTAAGCTTTTTCTTTCGTCTTCATTCTTTCGGGATTGAGCCTCGAGTTCCCAAATCTTTCCCATCAATAGCAACTCTTGTTCCTTCTCATCTTTAAGTTGCTGAACTAAACTAGCAATTTCATTCTTCATCTCGTTTTTCTCAGCATTACTTTCACTAATCCAGTTTTTCGTAACCTTAAGCTCGTTTACTATTTCATAAATCCTAGACTCTAAGTGGCCATAATCCTCCTCAAATTTCATGCCAAACGAATCAATTCCCGTCAATGTATTATTCACTTTTTCTGAAATCTCTTTCACGATTTTCACTTGGGCTTGTTTGTAAGTAACGATTATACCCAACAACAGAGTAATCCTCTCTTCAAGCAATTTTTGTTCTTGTTTCAACTTATCCACTTTGCTCTGATGAGTCTCTTCTTTCTCACCTAATACTTGTTCTGTGATATGAAGCTTTTGACGTGTCAAGCGATGCTTAACTTCAATATTTCTCATATTATCTACCATTGTACTCATTTCATCGGCTTTCATCTCGAGATCTCTCTTGAGGTCCTCTATATTTTCTTCTAGTTGATTAATTTCATCATTTTTCTCCTCATGCAATTTGATTAATGAATCATCCCGATCTTTCAGTTCTCTCTCTAGTGCAATGATCTTGTTCTCCAACTCAGCCTTTAAACTTTCTAACTGAATTATGTATTCTGAAATTTCATCGTTTTTGCCTTTTACCTGTTCCTCAAGTTCAACCTTTGTGGAGCTGAGCTCTAACTGAAGAGTCTCTTTTTCTTCAATGTTCTTATTTAACTCAAAGCTTTTATTCGCCAATTCATCTTTCAGCCTCGCTATCTGAATTAGCAACTCAGAAATTTCTTCAACCTTCTTCTCCAGTTCTCGTCTCTGTGTATGTGATGAATCAAGTTCCACTTCCAAACCCTTTACACGAATCGATGTTTCTTCTTTGTGAGCCTCATGAATCTCCAGATGACTTGAAATCTCTCTTTCTTTTTCAGCCACCTTTTCTCTTAACTGGCTTGATTCTGTAAAAGCCTCATGAATCTTGTTTTCTGCCTGTTTAATCTCATCCTCCAGCTGTGAAATCTTTGAGGAAAGATTAGTGTTTTCCTCATCAGTGGCCTTATGCATTTGACTTAGCTTAATGATTTCATTTTCTGCTGACTCAAATTTCTCCTTTAGGTTGTCTTTCTCGTGCTGCAATTGACCATTTACCGTTCTCAATTCTTCAGCATTTATTTTCTCGACTATTAAGCTTTCTCTCTCTGTGTTCATGTCCTTCAGCTTCTGGTTCAGTTCATTTTGTAGCTTATTTGCAATATCGAGTTCGATTTTGAGATCAGTATTTTCACAGAAAAGTCTTGATTTCTCTTCATTCTGATTTTCTGCTTCAGCATTTACAGCCGTTATAATTTTCTGGGCTTCTTCTGCTTTGCTCAAAGCACTTTGATATTCCTGATATAATGCTTCCTTTTCGTCCATGGTGATTGCCAACTTTCTCTTCAAATCACCAACCTCCAGAAGAGCCATTTCGAATTCTTGCTTGATGACAGCTGTATCGTTATCGAAATTGTTTTCGAGTTTACCATTTTTTTTGCCCTTTTTCTTAGGAGAATCATCTGAGTCTGAGGAATCTGAGCTGGATGAAGAACTGTCCTTGTCATGATTGATGTGTGCTTTTTTCCTTAATTCTTCAGTCAGATGATCATAACGTGCATAAATAGACTGGTAATGATTGTGAATATCGCCAATCAAATTAGCAAGTGGCTCTTTCCTATCATTATCATCTTCTTCTTTAAGAAATTTTAAGATCTCCTGCACTTTGCCATCAATTTCTGCAGTGTTCATAAGGCACTTTTACATGTCAAACATGGGAAATCTATAGAGATCAAAATCGGAAATAAAATATACTTCTTGAATTCACATTCAATTAAGAAAAAAACACAAAAAAACCCTTTTGCATCAATAAAAGAAACTAATCTCACAAACCACGTACCAGCTTTCGTTCCCTTAAGCTCCTCGTCTTTTTCCTGATCAACTTGACTCCCAAAAAATGATTTAAACAACTTGCGTGAGCGATGCTTAGGCATTTTTTCTTTTGTGTATCAGCAATTTCCCCCGGTTGTGATCAGTGGGAGGCTGTTTCCATTTTCAAAGAAGAGAACCTTAATTCTGTGGAACAAAAAAATACTTAGAGGAATTATCTAAAAAATACAACTAGATTGCAGAGTTATTGCATTAAGAAATTAATTTTTTTTTCCATAATATGCAAAATTTGATAGCACAATGTACAAACTACAAAATAATATAAATTGCTGGAAACAACTGGATCTTAGTTTTGTAATCCTCACTGTCTTCCACGAGAGTGGAGGGGATGTAATTGCAATACTTTGTATTATTCTAATCCAATTTTTCTAAGTTGACTTGTTTGACAGATTTTTTTAAGTGCTACAAAAATGATGAACGTACAAAGAAAACAAAATGTAACATGCAAAGGAAAAAAGATCTAAATATGATGTTATATACATTGATTAAGCCCTCTAAAAAGTTGTAATGATTTCCAACATCAGAAAGACGCCTGCTGAGGTACATCTTAATTGTAATATAAAATTTAGTTCAACAATCTATGATCATGGCTAAGAAGATCCTAGCCGTCCGTAGTAGGCTAGTAGTTAATAAACAAATGTGACCATCAACCACTTATTTATTCGCAATAAATATTCAACTTTATAGATATGTGATGAGAGTTTCAGCAAGCATCAGGTTACTTCATGTATTGTGGTCCTCAAAGTTCTAACTTTAAATAACAAGTTCGCATATTAATGGGTGATTGTAAGAGAGTCTCAAATCTAATCTTAATGTAATCACAATCATTAAGATATGGTAAACTACATATGAATAATTTAAATTACCCTTTAATTTGGAATCGAGCTCCTAAAAGTGACCTTGTATGTAGCTCTCATGTTAATTTTAGGCCGAATTATGGTGCAACTAATTGGCTGGTGCAACGAGGTACAGACAGGCAATTTAGTCAAATAATAATGTCATTTTCTTAATGACTATTAAACTACATTTAATTAACTTCATTGCCCCTTTCGAAAGTCATATAATTATATATCATACAGTTGCCGACTATAGAAGATAGATGGTTACACATAGATTCATAGGCATTTAGGTTAGTTCATTAGCTGGATCTCGTTTTTATGACCCGCATACTCACTGAAAAGAAAATTAAAAAAGACAGGAATTTAATACATGTAACAAGGAGATGGATCACACATCTTTCAGCCATTGAATCAGGCAATGATACATAAGTTGACAATAATTTTTTATTTTCAGTTTTCTTTTTGGGTGGGAAATAATGTATAATACTATTAAGACAGATCCTATAAATAAAACTGAGACACTCCACTTCAAACTTTCTATTTCATATCCCATCTCATTTTTTTTTTCACTCTACGAAAGCATGCCAATTTTCCGTTTGTAATTCCACACAAGTGTATATTTAATGAAAAATTGTATATACGTTTTACTTAACATATATTTATGTTATAGAATATTAAAAAATAATAAGTAACAAATTTTAAATACTGGACAATATTCACGCCCACCAAATTTTGGTACACCATAAAGACAAAGTCAAAAAAAAAAAGTGACTTGCATAGTCGATAGGAAATTATAAAAAAAATTATAACAGATCGACTCGTTTAAAATCAATCACCCCGAAAAAACTAATAAAGAATGACTTTTGGAAGAGCAGCACAAATTGCCAATTTTCATTTGAAACATTAAAAAGAGACAGCTATGTGCCATTCAAAAAATAAAATGAAAATGATAATGTGGTATCATATATGTCGTCCTTTGCCAAAAGGGAGTAGCCTAAGGGCCACCTAATTGATTGGGGTGGTCGTTTGGATCTAGGTGTTCAAAACTTAAACAACAGATAATATAATTTTCGTGAATTTCAATTCAAAGAAAATGACTGTTTGGATTCATGTTATTTAGCTTACGAGATACATACAAACGTCAGATGTTCCAACTTCCAACGGCGAATAGGGACAAATAAACTTATTTTGCTCAATTGTTTATCATTGTTTCTTTATTTTATTTTTATTTTAGTTACAAATATCACTATTTTATTTAATATATAAAATTTATTAAAATTAATCAATTACAATAGTTTATATTGCCAAATATATACGGCATTTTCCAAGGGGGAAAAATATGCAATACCATGATTGGATTAAACAGAAACACAGACCGGCAACAAAATTACTGAAGCATTGGGAAATAAACAAAAAAAAAACTTATACGACTGATCTTAATCAGTTCTTCTTATTCTTTCGTAATTAAAAAATATTCATCATTAAATAAATTGAATAAAAGATAAAGAAAACAAGCTCTATCATGATTGAAGAGATCTGGAAACTTAAGCTAGTGAAGAAATTCAGTTTCAATTTAATATTACAAGCTCATCAACATAGAATTTGAACACGTCAACAAACTCAATTCGAATCATCACCAAATAATTCGATTGCATAATTCAGTTCTTCAGCACAGAGATCATAATCAAGAGCATCATGAATTCCATATAAAAACAATTCGAAGTTAAACGAAGATTAGAAATTCAACTTCGTATAAACATCAACGGAGATCATAATCAGATAGCACCACAAATTCAATCGATAATTATAACTAAAAAACTAGCAGAAAGCGAATATCGTAAACTTAAAATTCGAAGTTCTTTCTGTGCATCAATAAATTAACCAATCCGATTAAAAGAAGATAAATAAAATTCATTACAGAAGGACTTACCTCAGAAGAATTAAAGCTCGTGAATATCAGCAGCAGCAGCAGCAACAAAGTTCAACAACAAAACTTTTTAGAGAGAGAAAGCGATTTTGCGATTTTGTTCAAATTGAAAAGGCAAAACTAATATACAGCAGTTGTGATTTAAATTAGGAAGAAATAATTAGAGAAAAAAGATATAAAAATTGACAAACCTCACACACAACAAAATATATTTTTTTGGTAAAAAGCTTCCAAAAATGTCATTTTAAGTGCCCTTTGATTGTGATAAATTTGCGGAAATGCCATTTCAACTTCGTTTGTGTGTGCCGGAGAATGTGCGGGAAAACAGTTTGATGCGCTGTCAAATTATTGTCTAATTATTTTGTTTTTAATATATTTTTCGTGGGCTTATTTATAGCCCAAAATAAAATAGGCCGCAGCCCAATATAATTTAACACAATATTGTGAAATATTGGTGGCTCACTCAATATATTGTAAATTTTTTCCTATTATAGTGTACAGATCACATGAGCGAAGATTTAAATTTGATTTTAGAAAATAAAAAAATTGTTATTCAGTTCAGATGAAAGTATTAAATCTTGGTATTTGTATCAATGTCAAACCAAAATTATATATTATTTTAATATGAAGTACCATTTGACCTTAATATGTAACTATAACCTAACTGTATGCTATATGCTTATTCAATTTAGACTGAAGAAGAATTCTTGATGACTAAAATGATTTTCAAGAACACATAAAACTTTATATATATATATAATTTTTTTTTTGCATTATCATTTTCAAGATGCCCTTCTGAGTCTTCTTGCATTGATCTCCGACAACATTGTCTTGTAAGAAACCGATCGTCTCCGGTGATAGTCAATCGAAACACAGAGCTGCTTAATAGCCTCTTTCTTCTCTTCTTTAAGCCCTATAATCTCATCTTCTTTCTCTTTCATCGTTGCCTTATTGTTTTTCACGTTATTCTTCGCGAGTTTCAGCTCAAACGACACTTTGGAAATCCTGTTGAATAAATCATCAGATTTTTGTTCGAAGTTTAAGGCCATGGAGTCCAGTTTTGTGAGTAAATCATTTGCTGTGTTTGATATGTTGTTAAAAATGTTGAATTCGATTTGGTCTCTGTTTCGTCTTTCTTTCTCGTAATTCTCTTTCGTCTCCACGATTTCTTCTAATTTTCTTTCCAAAAGCTCGAAATTCGATTTGGAATCTGATAATCTGATTTCAGCTTGTTCGTTTTCGTTCTTCAAATCGTTTATGACTGTCCCCTGTTCGAGCAGAGTTTTCTGGTAATATTCAATTTTGCTGCACAATTCAGTGTTCATTCTTTCCTGTTCTTTCGATTCATCTTCCATTTCCAAAATCTTAGCCTCCAGTTTCGAGATTTTCTCTTCCAATTCTCTTTTTTCCTCGCCAAGCGTTGAAATCTCAAGCTTCATTTTCGCGTTTTCAGGGTGATCCTCAAGCTTCATTTTCGACTGCGAATCAAAAACAATAGCCTTTTGAATTTCATCTAAAGAAGTCAGTTTATCCTTTAGCACTGTATCATCTTTATCAGAAGTGTCACTAGTAATTTCAGGTGAATAATATGACTCTGAATCTGATACAGAATAATAATAAGAAGAAGAATTATCATCATCTTCATCATTAACTATGATCTTCACCTCTCTTCGTAAATCTTCATACAAAGTGTAGAGTGATTGATACTGCTGGTGAAAATCTTCGACGAGATGAATTAGTTCAGATTTTTTGTTCAAGTTCTCAACTTTATTGCCATGGTTTATAGTTTTGCTCAGCTTCATGATCCTCTTCACTTTATTCTCAATTTCTGCAACAAAAACAAACAAAAATTCTCACATTCTTGCATAATTTCAAACCTTAATTGTCTCGAAACGCGAAGCCCTAAACAGTTACCGATTTTGCTAATTACATGAACTAGAAAAATAAGGTGACATAACTTTAAACTGCAACTTACTGCGTATAAATTGCATTTCAATAGGCCAAAAATATCCAGATTCGGGATAATATTGTGCTTGTATAAATTGCGTTCGTTTGGGCTTTAGAACAGTACTCCATATCCTCGGATAATTGTAAGAATTGAGGTTGTTCTGGAGTTGAATATTTTTACCTGTTTTCAGATGTTCTTCATTTTCAGGATCAATGTGATTGCGAAAACATGTTATTATCCTACGCCACTGATGCTTTGTCATCTTAATTTGCTCCAGAATTTCCAGGGGAGTATTGTTGTGCCTAAGATTAATCGTTACATATAAACAGCAAATGAGAATAATCAATATTCATGATCTGGAAATTAATATATATAGATCAAATGGACTATCATGCATGTATATATATATATATATATATATATATATAATTTCTTGGATTGTTGTATATATGACTCTATTTCTCTACTTTTTTTTGCTTTCCATGCACAATGACAAAAAGTTAATACCTGAAAAAATTGAGAGATGAGAGTGAAGAAGCATGACTTGTTAATATGATTTGATCTTGTTTATATATAATATTTTGTCTAATTAATGGATAATTATGAAATCAAATACAAATTAAATAAGAACACATATTTCAACTACTTTTTTTGTTATAATTTGTGAGACACGTCCTTGTGAAGGAAAAAAGTATTGGACATAATATGGCCATCATCACCCTTGCCTAACCCTGATTTTGGGCTATGTCTTTAGCTAGTAACTAGGCATCACCTGCCTAACTCTCTCATAATCCAGGATTTAATCAAACCCGAATTTAGTACATTTAGGTTTATGATTCTCCTATTGTGTCTCATTTAATGTACGTTTCGTATAGGTGATTGAGTTAGATATATATCCAATAAAAATATATCATAATCGGGGTGATTTTTAGGGTCCAATTGTGATGTGGATTTCACGGCCCAACCATATACGATGTACATTATATTTTCTAGTTTCATAAAAACAATAAATTAAGATGAAAGAAAGTCGTATTGCCTTTTTTACCCCTAGATAGTGTGAATATTCTCTGGGCTCAAAAGCAAGGCCCATTTTTAAACTATGTGTTATACAAGCTGATATTTGGTGACTTTCGATAATCTAACTGTCAAAAATTTCTACCAAACAATATGCTATTTGTTCCTTTTATTTATAGAAAGTACTTAAATATGTTGTTTTTTAGTATCATATTACAGCGCCTTTAATAGAATCGAAACCCGAGATTGCATGTAATAGAATCGAAACATGCATGCAGCCGTAAACATAGAAAAGTATCCGATTTCTAGTCATAACAATGAAAAAAAGAAAAACAAACACAGACCAAAAAGATTTGAAATGTATTCACAAAATTCATCATATACAAACTCCCCAACTATTCGACTCAGTCTCTAAGGGGTAAAAAAAAAAAAAAAATTAAATCTCGTATCCTCTGATCATTAATATCGAACATTCCTCTGTATTATCTTTTCTGGAATCTCAGCTAATTTCGAATGCACTGTTGTAGCCCTGGATAAACCAGGTTTGTGAACAAACTAGCCCGTCATCCTTTGGATCCGGTTTTCCTATCCAAAACCGATGGGCCTGGTAAGCCGTATTTCTATTTTGTTTATTAAAAGGGTAAAATATATTTTTACATTTTAATCTTTAACTAGTGACTTTATATTAAATTTAGGTCTTTAAATGTTCGAAAATCAAGTCATGTTGAGCTAGAAAATTAAACTTCAGGAACCAGTTGATTTTAGAAAATAATAAAAATTGTTATTCAGTTCAGATGAAAGTATTAAATTTTTGTATTTGTATCAATGCCAAACCAAAATTATATATTATTTTAATATGTAACTATATAAACTATATGATTAATGATTTTCTTGAACACATAAAACTATATATATATTATATATAGTGTATATATATATATATATATATATATATATATATATATATATATATTTTCATTATCTAAGATGTTTTCAAGATGCCCTTCCGAGCATTCTTGCATTGATCTCCGACAACATTGTCTTGTAAGAATCCGATCGTCTCCGGTGATATTCAATCGAAACACAGAGCTGCTTAATAGCCTCTTTCTTCTCTTCTTTAAGCCCTATAATCTCATCTTCTTTCTCTTTCATCGTTGCCTTATTGATTTTCACGTTATTCTTCGCGAGTTTCAGCTCAAACGACGCTTTGGAAATCCTGTTCAACAAATTATCAGATTTTTGTTCGAAATTGAAGGCCATGGAGTCTAGTTTTGTGAGTAAATCATTTGCTGTGTTTGATATGTTGTTAAAAATGTTGAATTCGATTTGGTCTCTGTTTCGTCTTTCTTGCTCGTAATTCTCTTTCGTCTCCACGATTTCTTCAAATTTTCTTTCCAAAAGCTCGAAATTCGATTTGGAATCTGATAATCTGATTTCAGCTTGTTCGTTTTCGTTCTTCAAATCGTTTATGACTGTCCCCTGTTCAAGCAGAGTTTTCTGGTAATATTCAATTCTGCTGCACAATTCAGTGTTCTTTCTTTCCTGTTCTTTCGATTCATCTTCAATTTCCAAAATCCTAGCTTCCAGTTTCGAGATTTTCTCTTCCAATTCTCGTTTTTCATCGCAAAGTCTTGAAATCTCAAGCTTCATGATCCCATCTTCTGAGTGACCCTCAAGAATCTCCATAGAATCTGGAGATTTGCTGAAATTCGACTGCGAATCAAAAACAATACCCTTTTGAACTTCATCTAAACAAGTCAGTTTATCCTTTAACACTGTATCATCTTTATCAGAAGTGTCACTAGTAATTTCAGGTGAATAATATGACTCTGAATCTGATACAGAAATAGAAGAATTATCATCATCATCTTCATCCTTAACTATGATCTTCATCTCTCGCAGTAAATCTTCATACAAAGTGTAGAGTGATTGATACTGCTGGTGAAAATCTTCGACGAGATGAATTAGTTCAGTTTTTTTGTTCAAGTTCTCAACTTTATTGCCATGGTTTATAGTTTTGCTCAGCTTCATAATCCTCTTCACTTTATTCTCAATTTCTGCAACAAAAACAAATAAAACTTCTCACATTCTTGCATAATTTCGAACCTTAATTGTCTCGAAACTTGAAGCCCTAAATAGTTACCGATTTTGCTAATTACATGAACTAGAAAAATAAGGTGGCATAACTTTAAAATGCAACGTACTGCGTATAAATTGCATTTCAATAGGCCAAAAAATATCCAGATTCGGGATAAAATTGTGCTGGTATAAAACCCTTGAATTGCATTCGTTTGGGCTTTAGAACGGTATCCATATCCTCGGAAAATTGTAAGAATTGATTGAGGTTGTTCTGGAGTTGAATATTTTTACCTATTTTCAGATGTTCTTCATTTTCATTTTCAGGATTGTGAAAAGACGTTATTACTCCACGCCGCTGATGCTTTGTCATCGTAATTTGCTCCATAATTTCCAGGGGAGTATTGATGTGCCTAAGATTAATTGTTACATATAAATCAGCAAATGGGGATCACTCATGATTTGGAAATTTATATAGATCATTCATGATATATATATATATATATATATATATATATATATAATTTCTTGGTTTGTTGTATATATACATAACTCTATTTTTTTCTACTGTTTTTTCCTTTACATGCACATGACAAAGTTATTACCTGAAAGAATTGGGAGCTGAGGGTGAAGAATGATGGAAAGACAAAATCTCAGAGAAGATCAGGTTAGAGGAGAAACAAGACTTATTGTGTTAATGGTCTTGACAAGAATAATCTTTCATATTATATAGCATTAAATTGATAATATGTATTCAAAAAAATAAATAAATAGACATACACATATATCGTTAGTTAGTTATGTATGAATTACGACTTAGCACTAATAACTAGAAGGTTTCTTTTACTTTTATGATATATTCTCAAATAAATTTGTACAAATCTTATGTCACGTCATTGTGTAACATTTTTTTACTACACGCATAAATATGTGACAACTACCACTTTATCCTCGTAGCGTTCATACACCTACCAATAACCCTCCTCTCTCGGGAAAAATAAAATATCAATGCCTTTAATTTTCACTCGACAAGTAATGTCGATGGCAACAATGTTTCGAATTTGTTTTGTTATTCTTGAATAAGAGTGTCGATCTCTTAAATTATAATTCGTTATCTATTTACATTATTTGATATGTGTTTATGTTCAATAATCTAATTAATCGATAATTATGAAATCAAATACAAATTAAATAAGAACACATATTTCAACTACTTTTTTTGTTATAATTTTTGAGACACGTCCTTGTGGAGGAAAAAAGTATTGGACATAACATGGCCATCATCACCCTTGCCTAACCCTGATTTTGGTCTCTGTCTTTAGCTAGTAACTAGGTATTGTCTGCCTAACTCTCTCATAATCGAGGATTTAATGGAACCTGAATTTTAGTACATTTAGGTTTATGATTCTCGTATTGTGTCTCATTTAATGCACCATATCGGTGATTGAGTTAGATATCCAAAAAAATAATATATCATAATCGGGTTGATTTTTAGGGGTCCATGACGCTGATGTACATTATATTTTCTAGTTAAAAGAAGTTGAAGAAAAATAAGGCCCATTTTTAAACTGGGTCGGACCAAGGCACAAGATAAGCCCAGGAAGACACTAGAATGTGTTATGCAAGGTGATATTTCGTGACTTTCGAAAATCAAACTCTCGATAATTTCTATCATACAAGACACTTTTGGGTCGCTTTTATTTATAGAAAGTAATTAAAAATGTTGTTTTGAGGGAGAATTATTTTTTGGTACAATATTTACAGCACCTTTCACGTCTATGTGAAGTTCTCTCCGCCTTGCCCTGGAGTTGGCTCGACTTGGGTCGACCACGTAAATCTTTATATCTATTTATCAAAGGTTTATTGTATAATATATATTAAGAGTCTATCGTATTAAATGTAAATAGACCCACAAAAATTCTTTGTCCCGAAATTCCAAAAACCCGAGATTGCATGTAATAGAATCGAAACATGCAGCCGTAAACCTAGAATAGTATCCCATTTCTAGTCATAACAATGTAAAAAAAAAAAAAGAAAAAAAAAAAACAGAGACCAAAAAGATTTGAAATGTATTCACAAAATTCAACAGATACAAACTCCCCTGAACTATTCGACTCAAATGCATAAGTCTCTAAGGGGTCAAAAAAAACAATTTAAATCTCGTATCCTCTGATCATTAATATCAAACATATTTATCGACGAGAACTTACATTTTGGTAAGAAAGACACACAATTGTGCCATTCTAGCTCGATTTACCAAGTCTTGAACATCGTGTGCATGTTTTTAACGGTGATAATGAAGAAGGATGGTCACAAGTCGATGCCCGTTTGGGTGAACTGCACGTGTAAAAGGTTCTCGATGGTGATGAAGCTGGAGATTCTTTCAGATATGATTTCTTCAGTCGGGCTGGTGATGAAGCTGGAGATTGAACTGGATTTGTTTTCATCGTTCTTGCAGGTGAGGAAAATGGAGATTGAACGGGATTTGATTTCTTCGTTACTGCAGGTGATGAAGCTGGAGATTGAACGGGATTTGATTTCTTCGTTACTGCAGGTGATGAAGCTGGAGATTGAACGGGATTTGATTTCTTCGTTCTTGCAGGTGATGAAGCTGGAGATTGAACCGGATTTGCTTTCATCGTTCTGGCTGGTGAAGACCTCGGTGAGTCGTTATTTGGTGCTTCTATGTAACAAAAAATTATGGTAATTTTGTTAGGAATATAATGTCAATAATGAAAATAATTACTCGAAAGAAAAAACAATAAAAGAAGAAGAATAGTTGACTTAGTTCGTTTCTCTGACCAAGGGGTACTGCCAAGCCAGGATATTCACTATATATTTCGTAAGATCTCGAGTTACAATGATATTGAGGCTATTTATAATACAAGATATCTAACCCTAATAGGAGAATAATTACGTAAAGACTAAAATACCCTCGAAAAATTTCTGGCGAAAGTTGTGGCCATGTCCTTCAGCCTCCATAACTCAACAAATTTCTTAATTCCAGGCCGATTTTTGCAATTATGCTTTCATGCAGGAGGATTCATATAATTTACACTTGAGAATATGATTATTATACATGCTGATTTATCAGTGATTAACTTTTAAACATGATCAAGAAGGTTGAAAAAAACAAACCTGCAAGATTTTTGTTCTTTGTATCCATCAGTTTCCTGATGAGCATATGTTTCTTCTCGGTGTTCTCAGGATTTCCAGGCTTCTGAATTTTCTTACCATTCGTTACATTCTTCGTATCAGAAGTTTTAGAAGAAACTGAATCTATAGCCTGAACAGATTCAGCATTTTTCAGTATTTTCTTTTCTGGAATTTCAGCTAATTTCGAATGCCCTGTATTAGCCAAACCTGGTTTGTGATCAACTGCTCGTTTTGGCGACATTTTTATCTCTATAATCTCATTATTTTCCAATTTTTGCAGAGTCACTTTAGTTAATGGATTCTTATTACCATTTTCTTTAGGCTCTGCAACTATCTTTGCCACTATTGCCTTATCTGCTGCAACCTCTGCTTTTGGCTTCTGATGATTGAAATGTTGATCAGCTTTGTTCGATCCCGCATGAACAATTGGTGACCGTTGATCCATTTTCCTTTCAGGAGTTTCACATCCAACGAGCCGTTGATCGACGGAGAGAAATCTCTTGCCTGGACTTTCAGACCCAACCGATTTTTGATCGAAAAAAAGCTTCCTGTATGGAGTCTCAGATATAACAGACCTCAAATCCGAAGCAGAAAAGTTTCTCCCAATAATTTCCGAACAAACAGACCTTCGATCACCTGGCCCAGGAAAAAGGTCATCCATGGCGGCCAAATGCTCTGCATCATCAAACATCGATGCAGGGCGATGAACTTTAGCAAACCCATCATCACACAAATCCCACTTCTTGTCAGAGATTTTCTCCTTCTCCACAAGTTTATACGCGAAAATCTCGAAAGGGATTTGCGAGACGGGCCCCACTTCACCGGAGGGAAACTTTTTCAAATAACCGGATTCCATGTCACAGTAATCCACGAGCGGCGGTGGAGAATCGGGATGGCCATGATCAGGATCTATTACAAGAATCTTCTTTATGTATCGTAAGATTCTACATATAGATGAGAACGAAGGGCGTGAATCTGGACTCGTTTGCCAGCATTTCTTGATGAGATTCGCAAGGTATTTCGGTGAAGGATATGAGAAAAGAGGCCTTTTACCATCCCGTATATTTTGAACCATTTTCCCCCCTTGAAGATGGCCATCTTCAAACGGAACTTTCCCAGTTAGAAGTTCAAAACAGAGCATCCCAAAACTATACACATCAGCTTTTTCAGAGTATTTCGCAATGGATTTGCCTCCTGTATGTTCTAACTCAGCCATAACTTCAGGGGCCAACCAAATATCAAGATGATCCTCGTTTGGATTCGGTTTAGGACTTTTTGCAGCATAGCTTTTGATCGAGTTTAGCCCAAAACCCGCAACTTTTGCTTGAAACAAGCCTCCATTAGAGGCAAGTCTCGGTTTTAGAAGGATTTTCGATGGATTAAGATCGCCATGATAGATCTTTTTCGAGTGTAAATACTCCATTCCTCGTGCGATTTGTAACATTACATCAACCGCAACTGGTAATGAAAACGGGATTCGTTTCCTTTGGCCCGAATTCTCTTTTATGTAAGTCCCGAGATCTTTACTCATAAGCTCCATAACTAAAAACCCTTCTTTCCTATCTTCATCATAGAATGCACAAAGATATTGCAACACATTCGGATGAGAAAGCGTAAGAATCGAAGATATTTCACGATTCAACGGACCAATATCACCGAAAAAGGTCCTCAAAGCAAAACTCTCACCCAACCAATGAATCTCCTTGAAACGGGCCCCACTCGTGCTCGATGAGCACCCTAAACGACGTTTCACATAGTAATCGTGTGCACCCACCAACACATTACTCGAAAAAAGCTTCATCTCCTTTGATGATGTATTCGTTTCGTTTAGTTTCGTTACCAATAGCTCCACGAGCCTTTGCTCGTGCTTTAACGAAGGCACGATCGTTTTTTTAGTTATTTTCTCCAGAAGTAACCATCGATCTTCTTTCCAAACGGTATCCAAACGATTACATATTTCTCGAGGGACTAAATATTGTTTCCCAAATTTCCATTGAAAAAATTTCGGGTCATCATATTCGTCATTGTATTTTCTCATAAGGGCGATTCTTCGTCTCTGCATATCATCTTCATCAACCCCTGATATCTCAGCTGATGTTTCGATAGCTTCAATTACGACTGTAAAACAGCATAACAGGTTGTGAATATGTAACTCAACACAGTCTCTGTTCATGTGGAGGCTTATGGCTCTGCCCCACCAGTATTTTATATCCATGCAGTGTTTTATGTATAGATCGGCTTCTTTGAATATCCGGTGAAGCTCTTTCATGGGTAGTTCAAGAGATTTCCATTTGGTGTTTCGATCTTCGAGAATTAAATTCTGCCTGATTTCGTCGGAAATGGTGTCGAAAGCCAATTCCAACATGTCGAAAAGCAACCAACATTGTCGTTGATTGATCGTTATGTCGTGTTTTAGTACCATTAGGGCCTTCAAACTGCCCAAAACCTCACCGATTTGCCTGAATTGCTCCATCCCCTGTTTTTCGAAAATTTTAATCACCCTGAAAATGAAATATAGTTGAAAAACATAATGAAAGCAATGAAAAATTGACAAAAAATAACAAAAACATGATAAATGTAATTGGGAATTTAAATAATATGATACCTGATTGAAAATTCCTTGAATCCTCAGGAACAAATGGGAACTGCTGAATTTTCAGAAAATTCAGCAGAACCCAATTCGATATATACCAACGAAAAATTATCCCCTCTGAGTTAATAAAACATAAACAATTGTATATATAAACAGGTAAATATTATAGGCACAGGGTATCAAGAAATCACAAGAAAAAGGCAAAAACAGGTCCAATAAAAATGGTTTCTTGTTGTTTGCCCATTAGAATTCAAGAATAAAAAAACTGGACTGTTCATTACAAATATTTGAATTAGAAAAAACAAAATGTAATGAAATTCATTTATTTTTGGGGCCAGTTTTTAGTTTTTGCACTTTTCTTCTTGTTATTTCTTGACCACCTGAAGAATGTTGCCTGCTGATTGTTTCTTTTGGTATTCTAATTTTTGTCCGTTCCAAATCTCCGTGTCTTTAGGGATTTCTTGTTTTCATTTTTTAGAAAAAAAAATATTTACTTAAAAAATTTGGTCAAAATTGGACTTATGGTCAAGTCAAAATCGAGGCATAATAAAGTCCCCATTACTACTACATCAAGATTGGGATTATTTCTGAAATTATTTGTGTGAAATTGGAAATTATATTAATTGACGCAATAATAGTGTATTTTTGGTTTTTAATTCATCAATTAATTAATATTATTCCAACTTAACTAGACTAAAGTTTGAATAGTCTTGTGATTATCTTAAAAATCAACATTGATTAAATAAAAGATGGATTCAGTGGTTAAGGATAGACGCTTTTTTTTTTATTAGGATTTGTGGGTTTTCTATTTTCCTTCTAGAATAACAATCTATTGCATCACTATTTACTATTTATAGATTTATGCAGAAATCATATATCTAAATGAAATATATCAAATATAGAATACAATCAATAATTAAATATAATATTTAATTATATATTATCAAATAATGAATATTATTCGTCAAAGTATAATACGCGATATATAAAATATGTGTATGAGGTTCAACTCAAAATGAAAAAGTACTTCTAATATACAGAATGCATAACAAAATGCTAAATAATTTTTATCATACATAAATGCACATAATCAATTAATATAATACTGAGTTTTAACTTAAAAAAAAATGAATACAACCTAGTTTGGAATACAGTATAAATTCGATAAATTAATACTCGATTATTTAATAAACTCCCTAAGATAATATTTTTAGTCGGTCCTAAGAACTTCTGGTGTTATTTTTTCATAGCTCAACAAGAAATTATTCAATGTGATTACCGCTTTAATAGCCTCATTCCGCAAAGGGGGCTCCATGGTAGAACTTTCATTATCATCATCATCTTTATTAGTTCCAATAACATTCTCAATAGTTCTCAATAATTTCTTCATCAGTCAACAACTATGCAACTACATTTTTTTCTGGGTGGTTCAGAGGCACATCTTCGACATCCATTGCATTGCGGTAACCCAACTCTTCGATCAAATTTTGGAGTTCTTAAGTGTTTATAAATTGAGTATTTCCGTATAAATTAATAAAATATTAATTAATATATAAATTAATAATTATTGATTTATCGATTAATTAATAACTCTTTTAATTAATAAATTTTGGTGGTCCTATGAGTATTAATTTATAGAGTTTCTACTGTAGTATAAAACTAGCATTTTTGTATACAAGGGAAAATAGAGCCAAATTTTGAGCCAAATCTCAGCATATATTATGCATAGAATCAGGACAGGACCGCAGCATGTGGCGCTAAGTAAGAGCCCAATTGATTCCCGCCGGTCGTGCACGTGCAGGTGGGACCCAATGATGGTCCGTCCAATTTTCGTTTTTTCATAGAGTTCAATTCCCGAGTGATCTATATATTTTATATTAACATAAAATCCTCATTTATATAAAGAAATTATGTGAATTATTTAGAGGGTCTGATTTTTTATAAAGTCATTGCGTCTTATTATTATATACCACCATTTTTTTCATCTTTTCTTAATTTAGGTATTAATTGATTAAATCTATTAAACTAATTATTATTATTTTTGTTTGTCTAAACCATATATATCAATAAATCATAATGAGTCAGGGCAAATATGTTCATATTAGAAATGTCGAATTGATCACAACAAATAGACTAAATTTTATAAATAGACCCAATGCATTAGGGGAGTATGTTGATAATAACCAAAAAGCTAGGGGGCTTTTTGTGAATAAGTGAAAGTGGGTAATTTTACCTAAAAATAAAAAAGCTGCAGAGAAAAACATGCTTTCCATTTTCCTTTACCCCCACCACTCACCATACAATACAAAGACTTGGGGCATTTTCCTTTTCCACAACGTATTATTATTCTCTCTCTGCGCATAGACCCAAGAAATTTCTCTCAAGGGCTAATAGCAGAGAGAGAAGAAAATTAAAAAAGAAAAATGGCGATGAATTCAAAGGTTTCATTTGGGATATTTGCTACATTTGTTCTTGTTTTTGCTATATTTATGCCTGCTGTTCAGGGTCAGGCCAATGACGCTTTTGCCCCTGCTCCTGCTCCCACAAGCGATGGTCAGTTTTTTTTCATTCTTGTTTATATTATTTATTATGAGGGTTTTATATTGATTATCTATGTGCCATTTTGTGGAGAACCATTTTTATTGTTTTTTTTTTTTTTTATGTTTACGAATTTTGATTTTAAGTTCTGGCAAAAAAGTATATGAGAAAATGCTGGAAGGTTTTGATTTTTGCTGGGTTTTTTGTCTGGTTGATGAGAAGCTGTAAAAGTTTGGATCCAGCTCGGATCTTGAGTGTAAAATTTTGAAGATTGAAGAAAAATGAGATTTATAGGATGCATTGATTTACTTTTTGATTATTTGGATCAAATCAATGAATTTTTGGCTAAGATGGGATACAAAATAGAAGAAACTAAGAAATGCTATGACAAATTCATCTTTAGTCTATTGCAAAATGCTGACATAGAAATGGACCAGGATGAATAATTTTATAATCCTGCAATTTACAATAGTATGTTGAAACAAATTTTGAATGTATTGAATATAATCTTATCTTCTTTTTGCGTTTACAAGAAAGCAATTGTCAAATTGTCTGTCTACATTTTTGTGGCATTATTATTTTTTTCTTTATAATTATGGTATAGGTCGAATTTTATTAGATCTTTGTTTCGTTTATCCGGTTATTATGATAATCAATGTATCTTGTTAAGAGGAACTCTATTGCAGCAAAATTTGATTTGCTTGAAAGATATTTTTAATTTCTTTTTATATATTGTAAACTCCTTATTCGTTTTTGTTATAATGTGGGTTCGCCAGGGACTGCGATTGACCAGGGCATAGCGTATGGGCTGATGATGCTGGCTTTGGCCCTCACATATTTCATCCACTCCTTTGATGCTCCATTTAGTATTTGAGTTCATTGATCTCGTTTAAGATTATGTTGTCTCATTATGAATTCAAAAATTCTGAATTTGTGCATGTAGATCTGTAACTCGAGCACAATGTTTTGGTGCCTTTTATTGCTGATTCAATGTTGTTTTTGTTCTATGGTCTCATTTCGACACGGGTTTTTCTTTTTACAAGCTTTGATATGCTACCGTATTTAGATTCGGGTTTTCTTTGTGTGTGTCAAAAGGCCCGGTAAATCTGGTGTTCTCAGAGTTTAATTTTGTTTTAACAGAAATCTCCAAGATGTGTGTGGATTTCACTCAACTAATCTATGAATGTTCTCAAACAACTCGATAATTTGCATCAATATATATAAAATCAACATGTTTTGATGTTCATGCTGCCCTAAAAGAAAAAGGGTGCTTTTCAAAATACATTTCAAGAGGGAAAACATCGAAAAGTAAAAAAAAATATCAGGGTACACAAGTGTATGCTAACGTCTAACAAGTTAACAATCAACAAGAAGAATGTGGCAAGTTGCTCATCTTACCAACTTATAAGAACAGTATAAAGTTAACCATGATTCTTGTTACTTGGATCTGCTTGTTCTATGCTCGGTTCTGCCAGCGAGAACTTCTTCACTTTCTGAAAATAAAAGAGTTCAAATTTGCAAATTCTCAATTTACCCAGAATAAAATATGCAAAAACAACTGTAATGAATAATTTAAAAGCAAAGAAGCTATCTGGTAATTAATAGGAACACAGAGTCATATAGGGTTTTTACATGAGTTAGAACTTAGAACAGATAATATGGCGTCGATAAGTAATCATAGATGATCAGAAATCGTCAATACATGTCAAGTAAAGATCTGTTTGATTTATATAGCTAACAAATGAAAATGAACACAATAAAAAACACAAGCAAACAAGCTAAAGAAGTGACTAATCTTAGCACTCGAATGATGAAAGAACAACTGATCAAAAGATTACATGATAATGATTCTACATATGATTGTTTCTTTCAATGCAGAAAATAATGCGTGATTGGATAATTTAATTGAATATGCTAAAGTAGCTAGCTTGTTTACAATATGCATTAATCTCGAATTTGTTTGTTCTGGATTTTGCCGTAACTGCTCTCATAACTTAATATCAGTGTTCATTCTTACAAGGAAAATTATTCAATGTCGAAAGAAAATACTTATTTTTTCTTCTTTATTCAATGATGCAGATTGCAGAACATCAAATGCATCTAGCTTGTTCTCTATGTGCTTACCAAAAATGATTTATCAATACATCAGGCACAAAAAATTCTAAGAGAAAACCACTGTACCAATCAATATGTATATATAATAAGAAAACTAAATCATAAAAAATTCACGAAACTATGGAAATTGCAGATCACAAATGAAGAAAAGAAACTATCAAGTAATGTATAAAAAGCAATATCCATTGAGCATACTTTATCAAGGACACATTGGCGCAAGGATTGGAGGAGCGCAAGGCATTTCTCTTGATCGTAAGGCGACTGAGCTACGCAATTGAGCAAATCTAGTGCTTCTTTTCCGCACACAGCTTGCTGTTGATTTTGAGCTTTCTCCATAATCTCTAGGGTTTATGATTTTGGGAATTTGGGGGTTTTAAAAACGGGAGAATCTGCACTTCGAGATTAATCGTGGGCTGTTTGGACGCCCACTGATTTCTTAGCCTGTTTGTTTTGCTCCCTTCGATTGAAAGCATGTTCACACGGATTATTAAATATTTGTATGATAAATATTAAATATAATATTATTTATACATATATATTAATTTATATTTAATAAATGAACCCATATTAAATCTTATATACTATAAAATAATAATTATTATTATTTAGACTAACGATTTTTCCAACTACTATATTTGGGCTTGAGTTCAATTATAACTATTTTCGAGCTGGCTTGACAATGGGCCTGATGGGCTGGCCCGTTGAGATGGAAAAAATATTATTTGAAAGTAAAATAAAGCTATACTTTTTCTTTCTAAAGGATTTGGATTCAAAGAGATGTGTGTGGTGGTGAAGACTTGGTATGTGTGGACTAAAACAGAAAATTTTCAAATTCATTAATATTAAATTGAAAGTATTCATCAGTAAAAAATAAAAATAATCAAAAATACAAGATATAAGAAACCTAACAGGACAAGTGCATACAGATACATACAGATTTAACATGAGATCCAAGTTAAAATACTAACTCAAATCTTAGTCCACCAAGGTAGTGAACTAACCATGGTTACATACCACATCTTCAGACACCTCTTCAGACACCTGGCGACGAAGGCACTAGAGTTGAATTCTCCGATATACCCTCAGAAAACGCCCTATTGATCGAACTTACACCCTCGATCATTTTGACCACTTCGGTCATTTTAGGCCGCTGGTCCGCCATTCTTACCACGCACCCCAACGCAATCTGCAACACCTCCACCAACTCCTCCTCTATATTAGGACACCTCAGCAGCTCGAGATCGAAAACCTCAGCCGTCCATTCTTCTCTAACCACGGAGTGGACCCACCTCACCAGGTGGACCATCTCATCACCGTTGGTTGTATGGACAGGCGATTTACCCGTGAGTAGCTCTAGCAAAACCACTCCAAAGCTGTACACATCAGAGGGCTGCATTGCTTTGCGGGTGTCTGTCACCTCCGGTGCACGATAGCCAGCAGCACGAGCGATCGGTGGGGCCAACGAACCCATCACTGTTGACAGCCCGAGATCTGATACACAGCCGTATTTTTTAGAATTTAGAAATATGTTTGAAGATTTCACATTCCCGTGGACTAGTTTCCCGTTGTTCTCTATATGGACACGAGCAATGCCTCGTGCTGCGCCAATGGCTATCTTTAATCGGGTTTCCCAATCCAGTGGCGTTTTATTTTCGCCACGTTTTCCTGCGAGTCGATAAAAAGACACGATTTTTAACCCATTTTATTCGTGTTTATGCTACAAACAAGTGTATTTAATGCAAATAAGACGATGATTAAGCTCAAAAGCAAGAAGCAGACTGATGCATGATCAAATATGTGTCACGCTAATAACACGTGGGGATGGAATCCGACCCGACCCGGCTCACGACAGACTAGTTAGTGATTTATTGGATCGTGGGCTGAGCTAGGCGTGGGCTGAGCTAGGCAGCTTTGAGCTGCCTATGTACCTACTTCGATAGAATCAAGCCTCTTCATAGTTTTTAAATATTGTACTCCGATCTTGTAGATTTAGAGGGTATTCAGTAATTCTAAAAAAAGTTTCTGACTAAACCCAGACAATTAAAGGAATAATTTGTGAACAATCACAAATTCACAATGCATAATGACAGGAAATAATAGTGACATTCACCTAATCTTGCACTAGTAAGGTCAAAAAGATGCTTGGATCATTTTTAACCCCTTCTTTTGTATGTATCCAACTTCCAAGCTGGAAAGATAATCATATAAAGGTCTATTTCCAATGTGGGTTCACAGTGATAGCTACATTTTGGGACCAGATTCATCAATAACAACCAAAATTTGTTTGGCTTTAGAGAATGTTATGATTGATGCATCTGGTTATCCCCACTTGGACTTAAACTTTCACCATTTCAACTGTTAATATTGATATTTACGTCATTATACTCGAAATTCTCATTGACTTATCCATGTTACTCATAATACTCAACAAGAAATTATCCCCTTAATGCAATGAAAAACTTCAGGGAATGTTTGGTTATACAAAATATCACCAAAAGTCCAAAAACAGAACATCAAAACATAACCAAACATACCCTCAAATGAAAGAAAACAACTTACCATGTAACATTGAAGCTACACTGCCTTGACTGTAGTAATCGTAAACCATAAGCTTCTCATCTTTCGAGTAATAATAAGCTCTCAGTTCAATCACATTCTCATGCTTAATGCTCCCAATTACATCCATTTGTTGCTCAAATTCCCTTTTGCCCACATAAACATCTTTCAATCTCTTCACAACCACCATTGTAGCATCCTCAAGTATCGCCTTATAAGCCGTCCCAAACGCCCCTTTACCCAATACTTCAGCAGAAGCCCTCAGTAAATCCTCCAAATCGAACGCATAATTACATCCCTCAAAGAAAACTAACTTATTACTCGCATCTTGGCTTCGAGAAATCGCCTTTTCGGGGGACATGCCACCTTTCTCCATTTTCGTCGAAAACCCATTTTCCATTTTTCGTCTAAGCAAGCAAACAAGTAATAGAAAGCCAAAACCGAAAAGCCCAAGAACAGAACCAGCAATTACAATCCCAAGTAAAGCCCTTTCACTCAATTTCCCAACATTTTTCGAGGTTTGCTCATGAGGAGCCAAAACAATAGGAGAATTTGTAACAGTATAATCCAATAAAGACTCACTATTACCCAAAAAAACAGATTTTGGGAACCTCTGAAGTGATTTAGGCACATTCCCAACAAGCTTGTTATGTGATAAATTAAGTAAAGCTAAATTAGACAAATGCAAATCAGGAATCACACCAGACAATGAATTATTAGCAAGATTCAAAGCAATAAGCTGACTCAAACTAGAAAATGACTCAGGAATGCTGCCATTAAACCCATTATTTGACAAGTTAATAATACTTAAATTTTTCCAAACTGAAAAATCCAAAGGCAAAGGACCTGAGAAATTGTTGTACTGAAGATAGAGAAAGGTTAAATTTTTCAGATTAACGAAATCCACAGGAAAAGTTCCATTAATCCCATTAGATCTAAGGCTCAAGATCTGCAAAGCTGATAAACGGCTCAATGTGTTCTCCGGAATGGGGCCATGAAAACCACTTCCTGGTAGCCTTACTGCTATCACTCTATCACCATCCTCATTGCAAGTAATACCAGTCCAGTTTTTACACACTGGAAAAACTTCATTCCAGTTCAAAGCGCGAGAGTGAGGAATATTCTTCACAAAATCCAACAATGCTTGCTTATCACTTTCAACAAGTGTTCCACAAACACTAACTTGCAGTATAGATAACAAATACAAACTCTTTACCAAGAAATTGAAACTCAAAACTTGCAACTTCTCCATTTCAAAAACTAATTTTTTTTTCCTGGGCTCTAATTTTTTTTAAACTTGTGTTCAAAACGAAGAACACATGTTTGTTTTTGAATGAGCTAGAACAAAAGCCTCTTCTTCTTTTTCTGGGCTCTAAAATGTTTCAAAATAAAGAACACATCTTTAGGTTTTGAATGAGCTTAGAACAAAAGCTGACAGACAAATATATATATATAGCATGTATGAAAGCAAGGTCCAAGAATGGTGTCTGGAAAAAGTAGAGTGAGGTTCTGGAGCTTTGGGAGTTTGAATGTAGAGGGGATTTGGGTCAAAAGTGTGTTACTTTTGAGGAGAGTTTAGAGAAGTCAGAAGCAGAGAGAGAAGTTTTTTTCCTTTTTGTTTCTTTTTAACCCTTTTGCTTTTTGGGTTGAGTGCCAATAGCCATAGGAAGTAGTGTTGAGAATTCTTTCTCACAGAAATAGAGACAAGAGTGTACTCTGTGTGTGTTTTGTATAGGATTTTGAGTACTTTGCCTGGGGAACCAAGATAGGGTTTCTATGAAGATGGTAACACATTTTTTTTTTCCTTTTGTTTGTAATTTTTGGGTTTATTTTTAAGAATTTTCAGTCATTAGTTGCATTTCTTTGTTCCATTTTTTGAAATCGGTGCTTTTCATTTTCTTCAATAATTATTTTCACGTTGTACAACTCTTTTGGGTTAGTAGACAAATGCTTTTCTTTTTTTCTTTCTAATGTCCAATTTATTTATTTTTGAATCCATTTCAAATAAAAGCATGTTAAGAGCTTCATACTTGGCAACAAAAAAAAAAATCAAAAGTGAAGAACTTCACATTTTAGTTACTTTATTGCCATACTCTTTGGTAAAATAACTTTAATTCAATTGGAGAAAGTTATATACGTCCACTATTAAACACAAAATGAAACAATCAATTGACATTCATGGGTTGAATGAATTGTAATCGCATCTGATTTCATTTTGAATTTAATTTTGGGTTTTATTTAATATTTTATTTCAAATATATATCTAAAAAAAACAAATATAAAATAAAATAGCCAATTAAAACGTTGATTGAAACTAGTTCGACTCTTGTGCCTATGAGGTTGGAATAATTTAATTCTCCTTAACTATATGGTATATGCTAGTTGGTGTTGAGATTGTGCTAGGCTCACAGAAATTTAATGGTTAAAATAATAAATGCAGGGAAATATCTCAACAATCAGAGTGGCGCAGCGGAAGCGTGGTGGGCCCATAACCCACAGGTCCCAGGATCGAAACCTGGCTCTGATATTCGGATTGGCTTCCAAATCTGATTTCTCCTTTTCCCACACAATTTTCAAATTATATATTTTTTTTGTTCCCAATTTTTCCCTTTTGTTTCTGTTTCGTTAGTTTTAATATCATTGATAAGTAATTTGATGATTAAATGTTAATGCTTGAAAATAAAATCCAACAAACATATTTGAAAATTTCAAACATTCCATATCTGTCTTTTTCATCAACAATCAAACATATGAAATTATTACATCATTGAAATATAATATTCCAATTACACACTTCGCAACAACAACAACATAAAAAGAATAAAGCTTCCATCTCCTATTTCCACAGCATATTTGTTATTTGATTTATGGAAAATTACACACAGACCCCTTTTATTGTGAAATTATTAGAATCTCGCACTTATTGAAAATTACCAGCATACCCCATTAAAGAGATCTATTTGTATCATAAAGGGGGCTTTATGTAATTTCTAAGATATGACGAGAGATTTTGATAATTACACAATAAACGAGGGGGTTTACGCGTTAAAATAAGGTGACACAGAAATAAGGCCACCTCTGGATATAGTCAGTATGAAGTTAGTTATATTAGTTCATATATATATATATATATATATATATATATATATATTTCTTGTGAAAACTTAGGCCTTTCGAAGCTCATAAATGGCGATTATTGTATCGAAGCTGTGACAGATAACTCGACCCGTCCAGTCCATTCTTCGCCAGGCTTCAAAGCGATCTGTTTCTCGATTGCAGCTGCATCAACACAAAGCATGTGCTTATACTCTTCGTCCCCCAAATCCGATATGGCCTTCGATTTTTTATCCCATGGATTCCAAACAACTGTCGAAAATAATCACGAAAAATTTAAGATTACCTTAACAAATGTGTAAGAAAATCGAGCCCTTTTGATAATACATTGAATGTTTGGTTCTTACCGACATCTGGAAGGCCTTCCTTTTTTATGACAAAAGTCCTCTTTTTCTCGTGATCGAATATTGCAACAGCGTCTGAAGATGAAGAACTAAGATAAACTCGATCCACCTGTAAAAACGGAATCTTGATAAGGAATCTTATAACGGAACGAATAAATGGGATCTTATGGTAATAACGGGTATTACCTCAGATTCAAATGTTAAGGCGTCTCCTTGTTCTGTAAAACGTTCTCTGTTGTAAATGTTATCGAGATAGTCAAGAGTCTCCAAGCCCTCTACTCTTACCTCACTGTTATTCAAATGGAATTTCAGATTAAAAATGATTTAAAACATTCGAAAAAGTAAAAAAAAAAAAAAAAAAATATATATATATATAGAAGGTTCGAATATTCACCTGATATCAGAGACAGAGAAATACGTATGAAGGGCAAACGAGAAACTAAAGGGCTTGCAGTTAACGTTTCTGATTCGTGATATTAAGCTCAAATATCCATCAACACTCAGAATGACTCTAACACGGAGTTCGAAACTGTAAACAAAACACGAATTTCACATTATCAATTCTGTTAAGACCCGAAAATATATCCAAGTTATTTTCTCATCAAGTACCTGTGAGGCCAAATCTTTAGATCATCGTCAGATGGTTTAAGAAGAAGGTCGATAAACGCCTTGCTGTTTGAATCCGACGGCTGTAGAGGTGGAGGATTCTCATCAATGGTCCACGTTCTGTTCCTTGCAAATCCATGTTGCTCCAGAGAACCACGGTTTCCAAACTTAATCAAGAAATGATTTTTTTTTTACAATAATCAGTCTAGTTCATCAAAAATTAATCTAATGATGATCCACATTTTGTGTTAACTAGAATACCTGTGGAAAACAAATTGGAATTCCTCCTCTCACAGCTGCTGGTGGTTTAAAAATTGCCTGCCAGTAAAAAATTTGCTTTTATGCAATAATCTTATAGAGATTTTGTAATATTCTAACAGGGTAAAACTCGATAATTCGATAATAATTTGTAAGATTAATTCATGAAATCTTGCATAAATTAAACAGCCCACCTTACTGCTGGTGAATAACAGTTCTTCGCCCCTGTCGGTTTTCCATGAAAGAACCTGTCCTCCATGAAGACTAACCTGAAAATATTCATCTTAATAACATATTAGTAATCCTGATATAATCTGATGATAATCTTTTATGATAGATGATAATAATGTTTAACGAGATCTAACCCGAGCTGAAGCACCACGTGGGCTTCGAAGCAGAACCTGAGGAATCCCGTTATGATCCTTAGTGATTTCTACTGCCCCTCTTTGATTCACATCTGCTGCAGAATGATTCATTTGAATAACATAAATTTTGTGATCAAATTAAGTTTTTCTCCCCAATCTGAAACAGTAATTTATACTTGATCAAAAAGGGCAAAAAGTATCAGCAATCACAGAAACAGTTGAGAGACTATATTAAAATCTTTCCCGTGAATCAAAAAACCAATTTCTTGTGAAATCCCAACTAAACTCTAACCACCACAACTTCGTGTTGAGTTACATCAAAAACCCTTTATTTCTTTTTCTCCTGAAATTTTTTTCTGTAATCACAATAGTGCTTATGAAGCACAAATTCTGGTGAAAACAGATATCCAGTTTTTTGAAAAAGGGTTCTAAATAAGCCCAAGAAACAGAGCATTAAACCGGAAAAATAGATTGAATATGATGAGAAAAGGGATTTTTTTTTCTTTGTTCTCTGAGGAAAAAAACCAAACACAAAGTAAACATGCCTGTAGAATAAGCTTCTTTAAAGAGAAGTTAAGTCCATGTTCCAATATTGACGTTGTCACCTTTGGTTGAATATAAAAAGATTGAAAGGTCAGATTTTGAATAGATCTTGAAGGGACCCTTACACCCATAGATATTTCAAGTTTGAGATTTGACTTAATTAAGGTAATTACCATTTGAACATTATTATATACATAAATGATAATCCTCGGCTTCAAGTCTGAACAGCCAACTAATTACCAGAATTAACTGTTTTGAAACCTAGGGGGGGGGGGGGAGTAAATTTGAATAGATCGAAAAATTAGTAAAAGCCCCTCCATAATTTTATAAAATATTTTTCAATCCAAAAAACTCATTTCACTTTTATAGTGAACATGATATTAATTTCAAATTTTCAATTGTTTTCTTTTAAAATATAAAAGGTTATTTTTAGATATTTACCATGTTAAATTCAAAATTAATTTTCCCAATCTTTTCATATGTGCATTTACAAAAGAAAAGACTCTTAAAAATTCAAAAAAAGTTATTATTAGGAGGACATATTTGAATTTGTCACATGAATAAAAATTTATGAACAGCTGGGCCATTACCAACCATAATAAATTTTGGTGCATGGAATTAAGTGAGATACAGAAAATTGTTGAACATTGAAATAGTGATAGAATAATGCTTATCCACATCTTCTGATTTTCTGTTCCATTTTCAATTTTATATTTCTATATGGATATCCATAGAGAATTACCACTTATTATATAACTATTCTTATATTTATTTATAATTATAATAAACGAATAATGTAAAAAATAAATAAATTATGAAGCACAATGGTTGAGTGAGTGGGCAGTCCCTATTGCACGTATAGAATATGGCACACAAGTACTAGGATTTGCTCAAAATTTATTACATAGTCGCCAACTTGGGATTTTTATTTTCATTTATTAATTCTTATAGGAAATAGCAATTTAATTGGATTTTAATTCAGTATTTATTATCCCATTGTTGATTGTTCCAAGTCCAATAAGGGATACAGATACAAAAAATAAAATAAAATAAAAATTTAGAGCCACCAATATATCATACTTCTTTTTTTTCTTAAAAATATAAATAAACATGATAGAACTTTAGGGGTGATGAATAATTGAATATAACCTTCCATTGGTATCGACTGCCTAAATAAAGATATTTCAATGATCACCTTTAACATTAAATAAATATGTTTAACACTTTCACTATTTAGAATATTGCACGCCATTATTGAATTCTTTTTCTAATGATGATGTATTATTATACCTGAATTATATCGTCATAGACTCTTATTTTCAAATTGATACTTTAGCTCATATATATATATTTATCCAAAAGTTTAAATTGTACAACTAATAATAATTCTACTTTGAGGCTTGAGTTTGAGCAAGAATTATTTTCATATTAAAAAATTCTAGATCACTCGAATTTAATTGAGATTAAGTGTGTTTATAAATAAATAAGTTATATTCTCTATAAGATTGATTATTTAATTTGTATTACACTTATAAATTATAATCAATCGAAAGTGAACTAATTTTTTTTGTTGACCTTTTTCTAATTATTGGGCTCTGTTGAAAAGCTTTAGAGTTTGGGCCGGACTGAGGTCCAATTGCCTGTGTATACTTCTGAAGACCCAATAATAGAAATTAAATAACTCATTTTTATTCTAACATAAATCGAGTAAGAGCCTGTTCGAATTTGTTTTGTTTTTTCCTAAAAGATTACAATTCTATAATAAATTTAAGATCTAAATAAATATACATAAAAATTTACACTTATTAAAGACAGGCTTCATTTAATTTTCGAGGAGCCACACACATAATTGAAATATGTGTTATATATATATTATTAAAAATTGGAAAATGTCATAGTCAAATGTATTATTAAGTTATTTGTGACACAATTGCTTGTGAATACAAATTCCAACTTGAATGTTTAGTATTAAAATATTGATCAAACTTTGAATATTTTCGTCTTTGAACTTTTCAAATGTTTTTTTTTTCTGAAAAAGATTTGAAATTGAGATATTATTGAAGCAAGATGAGGTCCTCAATTTCTACTCAAGCGTTCCATTTTTTATTTTATAGAAGTTATTAGCTGATTTTAATAATTGTTTGGATATAAATTAGTTCTATTCTATGGGTACTTTTATTTTTCTATTTATATAATTTTAATAATTTTTAAATGGTTGCAAAATTATTCTTATTTTAATATTTACAACTTTATCATACAATCAATTGATTAAAATAAATATTTGAAGGCTTGAAATTTCTTTTCCCCGTAAATGACTCAGTAAATAACTTCATTTAATCCACAATTTCTTCTTCAATTTTGTTTTAGAAGAGACGGGGGTCTGTTCCCGTCCCTGTGGCAGGAATAATCATGGATTTCACGATCTCCGACGGCCTCAGCACCGCCGCGCACGACGTTCCCGAGGTACTGCTAGCCTCATAACAAACCTATTCGATATGACAATCTATTACACTTTCGTGCATACTAATTTGAGTGCCTAATGCGAAATCATTTAGACCTCGTATACCCAAATTTTCTAGCTTTCTGCGATTTTATTTTATAGAATTTTAGGGTTTTTTGATATGGATCGTTTTGTCAAGGACTTATGCAACAATGATGTGTTGACTAATAATGTTCTGATCTTGCATTGAATATCAGTTCATTAAAATGCATAGTATGTGGATTTAGTTATAGATGAGGTTTATGTTGATCAGCTGCAAGCATTTGGTCAAGTTAGGGGTAATTCCACGAGAGAGATCGAGTCCAATGCTCGGAGCATGTATTTGTATTCTGTGTCAATCGCTTTATTTTGACACAAGTGTATGGTGTATGTGGAGACCACACATAATACACCTTACTGTGTGAGAAATGTAGACACTTGGTCTGAGATAGTTTTTTTGTCAAATTAGTATTGCATAGGCAATAAAGGGATATAATTCAGTTGATTTTGAGTTGTTCTAGAACTTTGTAAGTAGAGTTCTTGTTTCAAACTTATGTTTCAAGCCTCTTTATGTAATGCCAAGTTGCCAAATGTAAAGAAGTAAGAGGAAAAGTCTTGTTTTGAGTCCCAATATTGTGTTAATCTCATACTAAATTATGCTTATTGTGATGGATAATATGTTTTTTTTTTCGATTTAGTATATACAGTCAGATAACTTTATATTTACTCTTTTAGCAAGCAATAAGCGTGTGCTTTACATTTTTAAAGCTGTTTTCTGAATTTTAAAATACTTCAAAACAGTATCAGGATGCCCCCTGAAAACCCCCCCCTCCTATTTGACAACAGAACACCAGCATACAAAACCCATACATTCTTGGTTGCTCATTCATATGCTAACATGCAGGAGAATCATCAATCATCATCATCTGTTGATGAAGATCATGAAACAAATTGTTGGGGTTGTGGACTTCGTGTTCTTGTTTCTCCTCATGTGTCGGTTTTCAAGTGTGGCTGGTGTGGAGCTATAACGAAGCAAAATGTGGTGAAAAGCGACAATAAGTACTTCCGGTTGAGACGCTTGCGTGACCGATGTTTTCTTAGCTTTGTCCTTCTATTTATGCTACTTTTTATATGTAAGATCGACAATACCTTAAGCAATGATGTTAACCCCACCCCAAAACGACTCACACTCATACCTAAGTTTCTATGGGTGATTTCATGGAGATGTGCCTTTTAAATCTTGTTTAGTCAGGGCCGAATACTTATTGACAGCTAAAATATTAGACTAGAAATCAGGCTTATTTGTATTAGTTTATATCCATTTTAACTGAGTTCTTCTGGGTAACAGGTGGTGGCATTTGGGCCATTTTTCCAATAATCTTCGCAGTTAGTTATTTCTTTGGGACTTTCCACCTTACAGTAGCAGTGATATTGGCTATATCTACTTTGTTTTTATTTTGCCTTGCGGCATTTCGACCTGCTGGCCCTCCACCAATGATACTCTGGGGTAGCTACCCAACAGTGGGTAAAGGTGGACTGGAGAATCATACCTTTTGTCACTATTGCTCGAGGCCGAAATCGCCTAGGGCCCACCACTGCCGCTCATGTGGAACTTGCGTAGTGGACATGGATCATCACTGTCCATTTGTAAGTCGTTGAACATTTCTCACCACATTCATACCATAATGTAATCTTTCCTTGAGTGGTAAAATTTAGGTCACATTTAATGACATCATTTTGTGAGAAAAGGAAAATGTCACGTTGTAAGCTGCGAAAGAGCTTTAAACAAATGGACTGAAAAGATATGAAGGTCCCTAAAAAGTGCAATAATTGTGTCATGATGTGGTATATTTAATACGTTTGAAGTCATTTCATTTGTTTAGTCAAGTTATATGATACTGAAGATAAGGCCGCACAACCTGGTGATGCTATGCTTATGTCTATTTTAATTTGATTGTATTATTGGGAAGTGATGGGCTGTACAGAGTATTAGAGGTCTAATGGGTAATGTGATTAATATTCTGGATTTGTTAAAAGAAGACCATTGGTAGTAAAAGGGGAAAAAACAAAAGGCAAAAGGAGAAGAGAAGATCGAAGCAGATCTATACATATATTAAAGTCTTATTCTTGTTATAATGTAGGTTAAACCTTCAATTAGGCTTCTTAAACTCTCCATCATTTTCATCAGCGCGCCATATTATGAGTTGAACCCTGTTATAACATAAATATTGTCTTCAATAAGTTGAAAATTCATTTTTCTTTTGTGACGACAGTAATGTTCTATTGTTCTTTTTTTTTTTCTTTTTTTTTTCTGTCAATTCATATATGCTCAATCAGTTTCCCTCATTGCATGCAGATCGGCAACTGTGTAGGCGCTGCAAATCATCGGTGTTTTATACTCTTTCTCATAGCTACAGTCATCAGCACATTTTATGCTGCTATTATTACTTCATATGCGTTACTCTGTATCTGGCCACCTCTAGGCCATATGCCTCTCACTGTATCGAATGGGCTCGTTGATACTGGTTTCATTTTCAGAGTCCTAACAGAGAATATTCTTGCGTTCTTGAGATCAGCAGTTTTCCTACCAATGAGAGGGATTATTATTCTTTACCTGTTTATTGCTAGTATTTCAGTGGGTGTTGGTTTAAGTGTGCTATTGTGGCAGCAGCTCAGTTATATATATGCTGGCAAGACGTACTTGAGTCATCTAACTGCAGTGGATAGTGAAGAAATGGTGGAAAGGGATTGCCAAAATATTGTTCGATTTTTCGGTTTTCCATTCAGTACAACGGTATATTTGCCTAGTTATTGGAAATCGAGGAAAACCCATGACAAGTAAAGATTCAGAGGTAAATTAACTTCATTTATGCTATTTGAAAATTCATGAAATTTTGAAATATAACGATCATGCTAAATCCATTAGAACACAGACTACTCAAGATACCTCTGTTGATTTCATATTCATTTATCTTTTTCTCTTGTGCCAATTATGACTTCATAGGCAATAGGAGGTAGATATTCATGTTTGCTTTTGTTGAGAGATGACGGTAGATGAGATGTGGATCTTCATGCATCAACGACAGAGATGTATGCTGTATTGAATCTTGTAAGTTTTAGTTTACTCATACATATGCTTCAAAACTGAATCTTTTTGCTGCTGAATGGAAGAGAGGACTATACAAAAGATTACACAGGACGAACCGGTTTTGAAGTTTTTTTTTTTGTCCGTTCTTTCTTTCAAATATTACACAGCATCCCAACTTGTGTGTACATTTTTTGTATGTGTATTATTGTTAATAATCATGTTTACTGCCTTAGAAATGCTGAAATTTCTCATATCTCTCCCTCTTCTAGGTTTTTGTTTATTTCGATTTTTGACTTGTAATAGATTTATATAATATCTTTTCTTGCCCATAAGATTTTTGTTTAAAGGGCTATATTATTTGCTTTGGATGGACTTGCACAAACAAACCAAATCATACCCCATCAAACAATGTGATTGCTCATACCACCAAATAGCTATAAACTCTAATCTCACATTGCAAGCTTTATGTATTTTTGTATAATTCTAAAAAACCCATTAACAAATATAAACCAACCCAGAAATCATGATCGATAATCGAAAACAACGTACTAAGCATACCAAGAAAGCTTAGGATTCGGAACATTAGTAGTACTCTCAAGAACAGGCTGAGTTCTCGTAACCTCAGCTCGTGGGATTTTGCTATTACCCATCCAATATATCTGCATAGACTCACCTTCATCTGCTTCTTTCTCCATTTCTTCACTTTTCTTCCCCATAAACAACCTCACAGCCACCGTCCCAGCCAATCCCGCCAAAACCAGCGCAAAAATTCCGGCCAAAATTCCGGTAACCCAAATAATTGGCCGCATTTTCTTCTTCCTATTCTTTTCCAAAGGAATAACCACTGAGAAATGCCCTTGAGTACTTGTGCTGTAACACACATTAGGCATATTCATTTCACTTAGAAAAACTTCCCCTGAAGCACCAAACTCAGCACATTTCATTCTTCTTCGATTGTCCCTCCATGTTGAATTGTGGAATTGAATTGTTACAGGCTTACCCATCGTGTTGAGCTCGAGCTTTGACAAGTTTCTGCTTCTCAAATGTGAAGCATCATACACGAGAAAACCCACAACCGGGCTTAAGAACGTGTACCCTGTTATGGCGTAATACGAAGAAGACCAGTTTCCCAGATTATGGTACACTATGAGAAGCCTTTTAACATATGGGATAGGAAGTGTTCTTGGTGGGATTATGAAATCACTGAAATTTGCACCTTTTTTCCATAAAGTTTTGCTTCTGAGCCCTACAACAGAGACCTTCATCCCTGATAGATTTGCTGGTAGAGAAGCATTGTAGAGTGCGCCTGTGTGTGGACGACGGTGGATCATAACTCGAAAAGCATGGTCATGGAGAATCGTATCTAAATATTCGTCGAAACATTGGATTACAGAACAGAAATGCAAGTAAAAAAACAGAGATATGAAGTAAAATTTGCCCATATAGTAGCTGTTTTTGAAGATGCTCTGTTTTTTTATTATACTTATATCAGATTTGAATGCTTTTTTAATCATGATCATCTTTATATAACCTCAAGATTTTGATCCGTTAGGTGAATTCAACTGCCATGGCTAAAGAATGCATTTTCTAAGAGAGCCAAAGTCAAGAGTGTTGCAAATTTGGGACCCAAATGAATCATAGAGTTTCTTCATAGAGATATGTAATCATAACATTGTTTCATTACAAATACTTAGACAATGTCACATAAAGTGCGGTCAAAGTGCACGCCATTGTTGCTTTTTTGAAATTTTTTCGACGGGTTTTAATTATAGATACATGTTAATATGACGTTATTATCATTAGTTAAAAGGTTTTGAACCTTAATCGATCGATGTGTGTTATACAATGATATATTTTACATTATTTTATGTATATTATACCGAATGCATTCAAGAATTTCGTGTCGGTTTTTGCTCCACTATAGTTTTAACATGCAAAAATATTTCAAATAACAATCTATATTTATTAAACCAGATTTTAAATAAATGACAGATTTAAATGAAGGATTTACTCCAATACCCATGGGCTATGACTTATTCTAGTGGGTCGATTTTTTCAGCTTTACTTATAAAAGATATCAAATGGGCTGGGCTGGTCCGAATCGGCCCGTTACATGTTTTTAGTGGGCTTCATCCAACTAGGATTGGGCCTAATTGGGATTAACTCAGATCACTGTTTGTATGGGCCTGGACCGGCTATGAATCAAGAGCTAAAAAGTTACTTTTGTCTACCATGATTTTTAATCAAAAGAAAATCAAATCATATTTGGAAATTAGCACGTTGAAAATTTCCAAACACTTACAAAAGATGCAAACATAAAATAGCAAGTTTGCTTTTTCTTCTATGGGCTAAACAAGAATTTTCTTGAAAATTCACTTCATATCACATCATTTAAATTGCATTTTTTTTTTTGGAATATTTACTATTTAACATGTTTATTTTAATATTTCTGCTCGTCCTTGAACCTAACCTAACAATTCGAGCAAAGAGAAAGAAAGAAAAAGAGAATATTATAAAATCCCACAAAAAGACATAAATTTATTTGGTAATTTCTTCTAGTTTATGTAATTAATTGAAGTTTGATCCTTATCACATCCTTAAATATTGCTAAGTTAGGACAATATAGGGACCTTTCTCCATAACCCTAGCTTTATTTAGGGGGTACTTATATTTAAATAATCATCATGATTGTTGCATATATAAATATATATTTATATTCTTGATTCTTAAATAGTCAAATATCAAGTGATGTCCTTTCATGTGCTTTGGAATGAAATAAATCACCCCAAGTGTACCAATATGCTGTATTTAGGGAAAATTAATCACTTTTTTATTACTAATTCCCGACATGAGGAATTTAATGATGCATTGTATATTAGCATGATTCTTACAACTTTAGAAACTGCTTGAGAATAAGGCTTAGGTATATCTCCTAATTGTACTTAATAATTCACACTAAAATTATGCAAATCTAATTAATTCTCAAAAGCATCTCCAGAATCTTTGCATTTTCTGGATTCTTTTTTGCCTTATAAATATTTTTGCTTTGGACCACTTAAGAACATTCATTTGTTCTTCATTCTTTTTATTTTCTTAATTGTACTTTAAGTTAGGGGAAAAAATCAGATTAAAATTCCAAGAAGTTTCCTCAAAGGGTGATGAGTATGAAGAACGATTGAATGAATAAGCAAATTAAATATCAACTAAATTATAGTGAACATCTAAAGAAAATAACATAGTCGAGAATTAATCATTATATATTTGGATAAATTACATGCAAACCCTCTCATTTTAATATTACAGACATAAACACTCCGTGATTTTTAATAAATTAATAGAATCTCTTCAAGATTAGTAAGATTTACACCAATGAAATTGTATTTTTTTTTAAATAATATAGAATATGATGGTAAGAATACCCTCACGAATACACAGTTTTTTTTTTGTAATTAATACTAAAGTAGGAAATTATTGTTCAGTAATTTTCTCTGTATATTTCTTATAAGAAAATATTTGAAAACAGACAATTTAGTAGAAAGTTGTGTAGGGCATGGCAGCCCATCATGCACGAAAAGATCAAATTTGAATTATTTCATAGCAGAAATTCTCCTTCTGAGCAGTGAGCACTAGGGAATAATTAATTTCTCCATCAATGCTGTCAACTTTATAAATAAACAATTATATATATTCAAGACGTATATCATATTGTAAATTATATATATAAGGAAGTTGAAGCTTTCTTTTACATTTTTTCTTTACATTCGGGATCAGAGCTAGTTTACCTACTCTCCTTTTGCATGTCTTAAATTCGAAAATTATTCTGGCTTTATTATATTATAAAATATGTGCATTTTTTTACCTTTTAATCTATTTAATATGTCTCTGTAATTCACTTTATAATATCAAAATAATAAAAGATTAATGATAAAGATAGATTATGTATCAATATAGTAAAATGTATATTCTCATTAGAATTGACAAGTGCCTTATATTTGTTGGGAAATATCTATTATAAGCGTAACGGGCAGTGTTTATGAAGACGTAAAATAAAATATCGAGGCACGAGTTTTGATTACTCACTCTCCTTAAGACAATATTGCCCCGCTTATGGTGGTTACGGAATACGACAATTGTCTCCCAAGATACAACGACGGCGTTTCGGCAATAATACCACTACAAATTCCTGAGTCTAGCGAACAAAATATTGTTCCAAACTTTCTCCATGGACTTATATGAATTAAATGTATCTCTAGACATTTAATATGCAAAGAATTCTCAAAATACTCATATTAGTATTCAGGAGAAAAAGAGAGAAGAGAAAATGATTTTTGGTGTGTTTAATTCTATAAATGGAGGGCCTATTTATAGATAATTAATAGTTTGGAGTCAAAAGATGTAAATTTTCAAATACTGTAGGAGAGTTATGTCTTTTAGACAAACGCCCTTCCATAAAAGTTGCAACTTTTCATATATTGTAGGAGAGTTATGTCTTTTAGACAAACACCCTTCTATAAAAGTCCCAAAAGTTGCATCCATTCAAAAACGCCCAATTAGAAATGATTTGGTGTGAACGGGTGCACCATGCACCATCTCACCAACCACTCACATTTCTTTTAAATTGGGATCTAATCACATGCATCCATGTGCACCAACAACTTTCATAAATTATATTTTGACCCCAAAATTTTGAATCTTGAACAATTACGTCCTTTCAAATTGGTTCTTCAAATTTTCAATTTGAACATATTAGTCCCCGAACTAAATGAACTTTCTCTCGTACAACCGCCGCCGTCGATTGTATGATTTGTTGATCATTTAATAGTATATGTATCAATCGATAAATTGATTATAATTATGAACAACGTTTTAATTAGTGACATACTTTGTTAATTAATTTCTCATTCACCCGAAATCAGATTTGAGTAATTAAATACTCTAAATTTATCTACTTGAAACGTAGAATAATTTGAGCCAAAGACATTTCGCTTTCGACATACGAAAGTCACTTAAATCTTTAGATAAATTGTGCTAAAACACAATTTACTCAATCAAAATTTTCAACAATATTCACAGTTTTTTTTAATGCATTATTCTTGAAAAGTAAGTAGAGTAAAAATCAAAATTAAAGTGGTTCATCTAATGAAGAAATGACAAGTTAATCTGTGACTTGTCACACTACAGTATATGCCTGTAAAAAGGGTTTCCATTTTCATGAGCTGTAAAATAAGTTGGGATTGAAAGTTTAGACAGTATAAAGAAGAATAACAACAGAAAGAAAACTGGACAAAAGCCACAGAAACTGGACAACAAAGAATAATAAAATGTAAAGAATGATGAAAGGCCAATAAACTGTGGCAGATCATGTGTGTGTGTGTGTGAGAATCACATATATTAATGAAGGGGAAGAGATTTAAAAATTAAATGAATTTTGCAAAATATAAAATGATATTTAATAGACATTTCTAAAAAGCCATCCAAAAATTTACTTACAATAAATGAGAGAAAATATGAATTAAATTAAACCAAATAATGATGAAAAAGAAAGAAAGAAAATGATAAAGAAAAGAAAAAGCTGTTTTGAAGCAGCAGGTCATTTCATGGGACAACCCCATTTGTCCAATGAGACATATATTATATATATTATACACAAATATATAGTGTGTGTTTGAGTGTGTGTGTGTGTTGTGAGGTTTGATTGGTACTTGTGCATTCTGAGTTGTAAATTGTAATTAACATTTCTTCTATTGCTCCATTCTGGTGCACACTGAAACAGCATTTTTGATTGCTTTTATAATTATATTTTATTAGTTTTTACTAATTATCTCGAAAAAATATAAAAACAAATAAAATGTAAAGCTAGTGAAATAAATTCAAGTAATCTAAAGCAACGTTGGATATGTGTCGAATGAATAATATTGTCTCTCGTTGTGCACAATGTTGAGCTGTTTTTTTCTCTTCCTAATATATATATATATATATATATATATATCTAGTTATACTATATTAATCTTCATTTCACAATCCAAATCATTAAAAATATCACATTTTTCTTGTTAATAATTCCTTCCAACAAAAAATTATGGTTTCTAACACTGCATTTCATTTCAACTTTCCCACTTTCTTTTGTTGCCCCAACCAAATCCAAAACAATCTCACAATTTTTTTTTTCAACTTGCATGAAAATGCTAATCAATCTTATTATTAAAACCCTTCTTATATATACATAAAATTTGTAACAAAAAATATAATTAGACTGTGTGAATTGAATTTTACTATCAAGTGGCCATATTCATCTAAAAATGCACCAATTTTTTTACTATATCTTTTCTGGAAAAAGTGAGAATCTTTCTATATAAAACTGATAAATTGAGTATGAAGTATTACTGGGGAGTGGATGGGATAGATAGATTAGACGAAACACATAAAAAATGTGATTGACAATTAATGGGGTGAGTAAGAGTCAGATAGCTACCCCTTTTGCTTTGACAAGACATCCAATTTTGTAATCACATGAATGAAAGAATCTAATGTCCACAATACATAATAACATCTTTAATTCTTGTTCTTGGTGATACATTTTTCTCTATTTTAGTTTAGTTCATATTGCCATCATTAGTTTGCTCCTTTTCAAAAATTTATAGAATCAAAAATTGAAATTATATGTAACCAAAATATGGTAATTATTATAAAATTAAGTTTTGTTAAATAATATAATTTTTTTTATTTTTTTGTGTGGGAGCGATTGCTCATTCTGTCCCACCCTAACTCCGCCTCTAAAGACTGATCAGTGACATTATTATCGCAAGCTATTTATTTAAATTACTGTTATTTTTAGCTTATATTTATTTCATAGGGGGTTTTCAGTCAATAAATTATTTCACAGGGGGGTTTTTTGCATTTATTTCACAGAGGGTAGCTGACCTAACTAACCGAGGGGGTTTTTTGCAATGAAAAAATTTCACAGGGGGTTTTTAGCCTATTTTTTTTTTCACAGGGGGTTTTCAGCCAATAAATTATTTCACAGGGTTTTTTTTTGCATTTATCCCGTCTGTGATATATGTGTAAAACAATTTAACAGTATAAAAGTGATATAAATTATGTTATATATAGTAAATATAATAAAATATAAAAATATTGCATTAATTATTGTAGAATAAAAAATTGTAATATTATTATCTTTTATGAATTACAAGCAATGCAGGAATTTAACCCTAGCTACTGAAGAGAAATGCAGTAATAAATTTTGAATAATTCAAATTAAATTTATATGCTTGGACAGTGATGTGTTGGAGTGTTCCCAAAAGCTCTTGATAATTTGATTATAAAATTGACACTCCTAAAAACCTGAAAGTCCTTGTGTCTAAAGTGGTTTTTTCCAATTATGGTAACTTGCACAATGCTACAGCACATAAATCCAGTTTAAAAACATGGATGCCACTGTACTTTAATTCTTGGTTTAAGACAAAGCTTAACTGTACTTAACTGGTGTTTAGTGCATATAATATGACTTATTATGTTTTAATGAGATCTTATACACGTGTTGTGTATTAATATATAGAGTTACAGACATTGCATGTTCTCTATGAACTATATATATAAGGAATATATATATCATTTATTAATAAAATAATTGAATCCTCAAATTAGGGTTAGGTATTATTTAAAAAGGTGTTTCTAAACCACACAAAAGAATTAATTTTTAGTAAATGACTTAAGGGTTTATGCAGCACTTTTTGCTGTCAAGTTTTGAAAACATAAGCATCTTTAACCTCATAGATTAATGCATAGATTTTGTGTTGTGTCTTAAATTAAAAGAAATAGTTGAGTGGTGATGTATTTCCAATTTTCTATTTTACATATAATGTTTTCCAAACATGCATACAAATTTATATGGATTAATATTATTTTCGTACATCTAATGAATATGAAAAAAAAAATCCATAGATTTGTATTGTAGAAGGGATGTTAAGAAAAGATATTGCAGTCTTTTATATACTCACATAATATTATCAAAAGCTTTTGTATATTGCTAATCATATCTTCAAGTTGGATTTTCTTTGATAACAATATCTTGAGTTGAATATGAAGTCATATTTTTTCCTTTTTTTTAGGTTAGAAGATGGTTATATAAATGGAAAAAATTTAGTATATAAATTATACTTGTTATATATATTTGAATACTAATCAAACAAATTACCTCCAAAATTATCTAAACTGGATTCAAATTATAGAACCCTTTTTGAAAATGTAATAAAGCAATATGAACCTATAAGATGTGCTATTAAATAGGAGTGTGTGTATAGTGAAGAATATATGAATCTACACCTTTCATAGCTACATTATTTTAAACATGTAAAATGTCTAAGCCCCACCCTACTTTTAGCTATATAAAGCCATTATTTCCACCAAAGAAATATACTTGAGTTTAGAGAATTAGCATTACACAAATACACCACCACCAAACCTTTTCCTTCTCCCCACCAATCTTCTTCTTGTTTCCATAGCTCTTAAATATATTTCAACTATATATATATAAATATATATATATATGCAAGTAAAGATAGAGTAACAAGGAGTTTTGTGCTTATAGAAACTTCATGAAACCTTGAATGGGATGTTCTTTAAATTTGTAATTCATGTTAAACTAATTGGCTTGTGATATCTTATTGTTTATATGTGATACAAGTTCTTAAGAGAGCTTTCTTCGGTTCAAGCTTAGGGGCAATATGATTCAATTTGCTGCCGAATCATTCATGCAAATGCTGAGTAATTAATGTGTATATACTCGGTAATTGAGTGAATGAAGCGGGAGTCAAGCTGAATCTTAAACTTCCTGTTCTTGGACTGAAGGGAGCTCCCTTTTCCATTGTTTTCTCATTAATCAATTTATATGCATCAAGGGTTTTTTAATTCCATAAGCTAATTAGGGTTTATGTAAATCAAGGGTTTCTAAAAGGGTTTTCTGCTAGGGTTTATGCTGCTGGTTTTCTAGATTAGTAACATTTTTTTAAAACTTTTTTTTGCCTGTAGCTCTTTAAATTATGGGTTTTACAAGATTGATAACTTGTTTATTTCTTGGTAATTAAGATCTTAACTTGGATTAAAAATGTATTAATTTGTTTGCAGGAAATGTTGAGCTTATTAATGTACAGTTGCAAATGAAGAGATTTTAGGGTTTAGTGAAGAGAAGACAAGAAGATATTCTCAACAACGACAGTAGGTTTCTTGGGCCTTGTTTACTAAGAGCAACAAGTTCCCAGGCATGTCTTCGTGTGCAATTACCAATATGTCCTCATCCTTGATCTTTGGATCTGACTGTAATTACTAATTAGCAGCCTAAGCTTAATTAAGCCTTTGATTAAAATTCTAATTTTGTCTTATTATTCGTTCAAAAGCTGTAATCTCCTAGGCCCTAGCTGGTTAAGTACTTATTTTTTATGTATGAATGTATTTTACTTACTTTAATCTAGTTTAATGTGGTATCACCTTTTAATTTCTAGATTATGTATCGACTTTCATGTATATCTCGAATATGGATTAGTCAAATCAAATATGTTTAATTGTTAATTTTAATGTGATTTAAAGAGAACTGTGACCTACAGTGAATAGGAACTATAACTTTAAGTTAATAAACTACCTATTATACTTAGGGAATATATACGAAGTGTCCGCAAATATCTTCATTAATTGAAATGGTAATCGACGAAGGCCCGTGCACAAAATAACTATCAATTGTGATTGATTGATAAAATATGCTTAATTAGTATGTTCTTGATTTTGAAGGTTTAGTAAATAATTAATTGAATCTTAAATGTGGACAAGTTTTTGATTTCATTATTATGGATTATGCTATGAGTGAGACGATTGCTGAATTATATTGGGGCCGGGTTTCTATTACTTATAAACATCAAAATAGAGGTATTTCATTCTTAGATCAAGCTCAAAATAAATAAATACATATTTTAATTACTATAATATTAAGCATAACACAATTTCAATGTATACTTATAAAGATAATATATGCTGAAACATAAATAATTTGTTCAATTATATATATTTAACGAAAAAATATCTTTTCAGGCTATATATGAACACTTATTTTTGAGCTGGAGCTTGGCTCAATTGGGTGGACTTAATATTAATTTTTATCAAGCTTTAATTAAGCATCTAATACACAAAGTTATCTATAAACTTATGATTTTAACAGGAATATATATAATTAGTACTTAAATACAGATACAAGTACAAGCTGTGCATTTGTATAAGCATCACCTTTTAATTATCTTTTTACCTATTCACTAAAAAATGAGAAAAATATAGGAAGTGAAATTCCAATAGAAAAAAAAGATACACAAATAACTAGCACCCTTGTTATTATTTACCCACTTGTATATATGTAAAATCTAAAGAGTATATAAACACAACTTTCTGATGATGGTGGCTTTTAATTTAATTTTATTTGTGAAAAAGTGATATCTAAGCTCACATCACTTCAATCTGAGATTTTCAGAATCTTTGAACCAAACCCTAAAAAATTGAAAGAGAAAAACAAGATTAATAATTAGTTATATATATAAACAAGAAATTGAAAGGTGTATTTCTGCTCTAATGGAGTGACAGGTGCCCTATCTGCTCCCCCATTGTTTCTCCTTTGTCTGTACAGAATCTTTCCATGCATACAACTATTACCCACTTATATCTTTTCTTCTTTTAAAAAACGAAAATATATGTTTTATTTTTATGAAACCAATAATTTTATTTGAACGAATGACACCAAATTGCTGCACTTTTTTTAAGGGTTTAGAGCACTCACAATGGGGCTTTTCATGGGGCTTTTCATGGGCTTTTTAGTTGCAATGGGAATTTTGGGGGGATTTTGAGGGGCTGCTCCTGAAAAGAGCAACCCCTCTAAAATACGCTGACTCAGCATTTAAATATAATTTATATTTTTTAATTTAAATATAATTTATATTTTTTATGTTTTTATTTTTAATTACAAAATGTGCAATTAATTTTTGCACATGCAATTAGCCCCAATTTATTATTATTTTTTATTTTTTAATTATAAGAAATTTTATTTATATATACTCCCATTACACTATTATTTTTTATATTTCATTTTTATTAAAAAAAATATATTTTTTGTCTATATTTTTTTTTACTAAAATAACAATTCCTATAATAAATTCTATTTATTCTTTAAGAATAATAATAATAAAATTATATTAAATAAATAGTAATAATAATTAAATTAAGTTTACAATAATGTATACAAATATAATATATTTCTTATGATAATAATATTTTCATAGTTATTTATATATATTATTAAATTTAAAATAATACATGGTGGAAGATGACATGTGGCATTGTGGGTTCAAAAGAAGGGCTTTACCATTGTAGGTGAAAATTTATGGGGCTTTTTATTTTGGAGGAAGATGACTTGGCATATGGAAAAATGTGAAAATCCCTTAAGTAAGGGCTTACCATTGTGAGTGCTCTTTAGGGTTATATGATCACCACATTCGAATAAGAAATGCGGGATTTTTTTCATTTCATAAGCTGTTGTAGATAGAATAAAAATATTTTTAGGTACCAAATATTTTCTACTAATGAGAAGATGCTAAAAAAATAATAATTTATAAAATTTAGGTAACAAATACTTTCTACATAAAATTTAAGTTTTCAGATGTTCACATTTATTGAGTATAATATTACTAATGTTTCAAAGCACTATTTAGGATTAGATTATATATATCCAGTGCGGCAATGTGGTTTCTGAAATTGTAAAAATTGATAAAGTTAAAGGATTCAATATAATCAAAGTGATGAAGTCTCATAGCATCTCCTAGAAGGGCTTGTTAGCAAGAGATGGCATGAATATTTTCAAATGCCACAGACAGAATCGAATAAGCTCTTTTCAGGTCTAGAAGCAAGAACTCTTCTTCACCTCGAAAGGGAGCTCGACGGAGAGGAAAGAGCTGGAGGTGAACTCCCAATAGCGTAAGCAAAATCACTTCTGATTTTCTCAGTCAAGGTTTCAGGCGGAGCTGCAGTGAGCCAACATTGTATATCAAATGCCAATCCACATCTGAGATTCTCATTCTCGAACCTGACCACGATTTTTATTTTTATTTTTAGGTATTTTACTGCGAAATACGGAAGAAATATTGTAAGAATCAAGGAACTGACAACATACATGTACCAGCACCTGCAGATGAAGCAGTGGCATTTGTGAGTAAAGAATGAATGTCCGTTTAGTTAAGGAACTGCTATGTATGGGAGGGAATAAGATTTTTCTTGTTTAGCTTAGTTTTAACCCAAAAATCCATTTTGCACCAATTTGATGCAAAAATTGCAGCAATTTGGCGTAGCTACAGTAAATTCACTCCAACCCAGAACACTATTTACTGCACCAAAAATAAATTTTACAAAATATTCCATCTTTTTTATAATATTACAATCTATCACAAATAAAACCCAAAACTTTTACGTATTACACATTTTCACCCAAAAAATATACTTTATTAATAAAAATCACAAAAATAAAAATAAAATTGAAAGTATAATTTATTCTAGTTGAATTAAATATAACTAGTATAATTTATTTAACAAATTATATGTTTATGAGTTAAATTAAAAGTAATTAAAATTAATTAATAATACAATATACATTTTATATAAGCTAGAGTAGAAATATGTCTTTATAATTTAATTATAAACTTGAATTAAAAGCATAATTGAATAAAATAAAATAATTAAGATATAATTATAATTAATTAAACTTATAAGGGTTAAATTGAAAATAATTTAAACTTTATAAATTTGAAAAATACCAAATTAAAATTAAACAAAAATCCAGAGGACCAAAATACAAAATTGAATAAAAAAATATAAAATGTTCCGCTGATCTAGCGTAGCTACAGTGCTACGCTAGATTTAGCACAACAATTGGCGCTGAGTTGGAGCAACCCAGCGCCAAAAAAGCACTCCATCCACGCTAATTTACCGTGGATTGGAGATGCTCTCAAACCAAATTGTTAAATGAATAATATTATACAAATACTAATGTATTACTTACTATTAATAATAAATTTTAATTATTTTCTGATAAATTACCCAAAAAAAAAAGTACTCATTTTCTAATATACATAAAAGTAACATTCACCAAATGATCTCACCTGAGCTAATAACACTCTCAAAACACAGAAAAATGTTATACAATTTCCAAAAATACTAAAAATCATTCATTTCTAGAACCCGGGATAATCGAAGCTTTTAGTCGTGATCTTGACCGTTGACCTCTCGTTCGTGCTTCTAACAGCTTCGCCTTCAAAGAATTTTCCTTCAAATCCGAGTGCAATTTCGAAGACGACTCAGAAACATCAACCTCACGAGCTGGCAGTTTTTCGGTCCATTGACGAACTGGGCTCGGGTGACCCCTCCAAATAGACGATACCGATACATAATCTTTATCAGCTTCGATTTTTTTCCCATTTTCAGACAACAAATAATGATTCCTAATTAAATTTTCAATCATGTTATTCGAATTAAATCCAGAATTTCCCTTTTCTGCTTCGTTGATTTCAACTGGATTTTGCTCTTGATCTTCAGCCCGGTTTTTATTTTCACCGTTTGATGTGGCCTTAGCCATTTGTTCTTCGAACTTGACTTGCAAACTCGATGGGCTAAGACCCGTACCCTTCTGATTCGACTCAGGTTTTTTTTTCACCAGCTTTTGCTTCGCCTTTTCATCGTTATGGCTTTTTAACTCGAAACAATTTGAATCACTAGCTGCAGAATCATTATCATCATCATCATCATCGTTGTCAACTTGAGGCGCGCTAACAGCCATGTTCAAAGGAATCGACTCGAGTGAATTTCTTCTGTATTTTGGATCTCTAGTGCCCTGTTTGGCGTTACAGTTTGTATTTCCATTTCGTTTATTCTTGAGAAAAGCTTCGATTTCGGGGCCCAGTTTATCAACGGCTGACGTTTTTTCTTGCACGGGCTGCATTTTAATCTGCAGCCGTTCATCAAGCCAAGATTCCGATACATGAAGAATCAACTGATCACGATCATCTCGTTCATCCCAATTATCCTCATCACATTTTTGCCTCATCGCATGTAATTCCTTTTCGTATTCTCTTATTCCCAAAGCAAATTCATCGCAAAGATCTTCCAATAAATTTCTCGACTTTTTTTCTTTTTCCAGTTCTTTAGAAACGTTACTAAAACTCGTTTTCACATCATGAAGCTCTCGGGCTAGCTTCCTGTGTAAGCTTTCTGACCGTTTTCTCAATTTCCTCTCGTCCTCTAATTCGTCCCTCATGGAATTTATAGCAGCATTTAATTTATCTTGCTCTTTATTTTTTCGAAATTGTTTATCTTCTGTAATTTGCTTCACTAATTCTTCCATTTCGTGTCGATCAGATTGGTGCACATGGACCAACTCTTTGATCTTCGAACGGGCGTGGTCTAATTCTTTTTTCAATGCTTTGATGAGAGACATATTAGAGATATGTTGTTCTTCGAGGGTCCATATACGGTTTAATACTTTAAGAAGTTCTGTGGATGTTCTTAAGCTGTAATTTGGATCCCGGGTTCGCCCTTGTAATTCTATGGAACTCGAAGGCGTAACTGCAGGGTTATAAGGTGCAATCTGCAGTAGAGAAATACTTGATAAAGATAACTTCATATATGTTTTGATATTACTGACTAAACGAAGGAAAAAAGTAATCAGTATGTATTTTTCTTTTTTGGCATCAAAATACTATATCAACAAGATTGAACAGAGGGTTGAGATAGAAAAGATAAATGAAAGTCAATTCACAAGTTGTGCGAACGATATCGAGTTAGAACGCCAGAGGATCGCAAGAAACTGAAAGAGGATAGTTTCTAGAATCCATTTGAGTTTTGTTTATGTTTCATTCCTAACATCTATAACTAAAGCGATAGAGATGATCATATACAGTAAGAACGTATCAAGTATGATTCTACATCCATAATAAAGGAAAAGAAAAAATATACCTCCATTGAACTACCATAACTTGCAGGTGATACGGGTTGTATAGCATGATTACTCCTCTCAGTCAACCGATGATGTTGCATTAATGCCGCTATATGCCTCCTCAAATTGCCTGAACTTCCAGGCTGCCAATAGTCATAACAAGAAATCATCAAACTTTTGAAGTTTGTGAGGACAAATGTGAGATTACTCTTAGATTTTTCGTCACTAGTAGAAAGATTCATCTCAAAAATGGGATTTTTATTTCGAATTCAGAAGAATTTTTAAATGATGATGATATTGTAAATCAGACAACTGGAAATTCAGGGCAGCAATATGCTATGAATATCAGGGGACAACTCTATATAGAAATAAACACTAAAGATTAACACTAATATGTTATAGGATCAATGGATCATTTATATGAGTTCTCGCCTCTCGGGGACAATAGTTCATACGATTTTAACATATACATACAATTATGATTATACGAAATCCCGCTATTCGCTAAGAATCACTCTGTTTTCTATTAGAACCAAACTGTCTCTTGCTCAAACAAAGAGCAAATGGGCATTAATTAATTGTATTGTTTGATAAGAATAACCATTAATTGCAAGAATGTAGAATAAATCAGATTGGCACATGAAAAAATTGAGAACCAGATAGATTCATAAAGACACATTTGTCTCAGTATTTATGAGAGCCTTTGGGTGGGTGCAAGAGGCATAAGAATAATGAACCCCAACCCATCATTATTTCTTCCCAAAAATAGCAACAGCCCAACCACCAGCAAAGCTCTGACAAATCACCAGTACTCTCCACATGGAACCATCTCAAATTAATTTTGAACCCATTTCACACAATCATCATAAAAACATAACATGAATAATAAAAAATAAAAATAAAGAACAAAACTTTGATCCACATACAACTCAAGAACAAAAATTCCCAACAACAAAGAGTTTACTTGAATGATAATCAACAATTTACCAGGTCAGGTGAACTAGGTGAAGGATCATGATGCTCAGCACCACCCTTATCCTTATAGCCCTGGTGGTGGTTGAGGCGGCGCAACCGTGGACCGCCGTGGTGCATTTTAGCAAGAGGCCGGTTGTAGTGATCGAGTTCCCAAAGAGTGGCACCAAGTTTTCTAGCAGAAATTCCCAGAGATGTATCTTTATTATCATTATTGCTACTATCTTTCAATTCTTTATAATAATCTATCGAAAAAGTAGTTGCGATTGGGGTGATTTGTCCCCCTTTTTTCCCCGCTCTCCTCAACTTTTCCCCGAAATTCTCTCGCTTTTCAGCTGTCCCTTCTCCACTTTCCATTTTCTCTCTCTTCCTGCAATTCTAAATTACATAAAAATTGTTTCTTTTTTCTCTCTATCTTTCACACTTACTTGCCTTGCCCATCTAGGTTAACTTGCTGCAGCTTCTTTTTTTCACAGTTAGCATACAGAAAATCTGTACTTTTTGGATTGTACTGAAGTTGTTAGAAAAAGGGTTTTGGATTTGTGAATAATATGGTGGTGATCAGAAATTTAGAATCCGCCATGGATTTGACAAGTGAGAAAAAAAAAAAACAGAGTATTAAATGAGTAAAATGATTTCCTGTTGGAGTGTAGAGCCCTCAGTGAAATTAGTATTTTGGTTTGTGGGCCCAGGTTGATGACTTTTGGGAGACTGTAATAATTTTCCTCGTATACCTTATGCCCATAATTATTGATTATTCCAACTTTTTATTACTAGGATAATTATTCCAATTAATAACATGTGATGTGGGGATAAATATTGTAAGATTTGGGGTGGGTTAAATGGACATCCACTTTACTTTAGGATTAATTACAGATTTTATTGATTTATTTTTGGTAAATTATAATAAAATTTAAATTCTCTTACAAGTTTATTTATAAGGCTTTCAGATATCGAAATCTTAGAAAATTGAATACATATGTATAATTAGTAAAAAAACCTTAAGTAAAGGGGTTTTATGTAATTTCAAAACAACACGGGCTTTTCAATAATTACCACAAAATTGAGGGGGTGTTTTACAATTTTGTTTCAATTTTAAGGAAACGCGAATTTCTAATTATTCATTTCATAATATCAATTACATAATTGATCATTTGTTATATTATATTTTAATATGAAGGGTCATTTGATCTTGATTTTTAACAGAAAAAATTTAAAAATATATAATCTTAAAATTTGGAAAATTTCTATGAAAACTTTGGATTTTTTTTTTTAAATTTCGGTTGAAATTTCAATGGATATTTGAATAATTTTATTTTAATATTCACCTGGGCTTTGTTAATCTGGTTAATAGAATTTGAGGTCCATTTGGCATTGTACAGAAGTTAATTATTATTACCATTGGGCTTTGGTTGGCCTAATTGGATCTCAGTGTTACTACTTAGTACTTACTAGACTTGCATAGTTGCATTAATATAGGAAGAGAACCTCTCATTACAAATTGGCAAATTTCAAGTTTCGACCCAAATTTCATTGGATATTCTGACCCGATAAATTTATAATTTTCATTGAAATTTTGGTATTTATTTCATAATATTACTTTAAAATGTAAATAGTAATTTAAATAAATATACACTTGTCAATTACACAATGATGTGTCACTATTTTGGTACGGAATATAAGATCCATTCCGCTTACCAATTGTTATATATTGCCTCTAATGATAGATGTCGTCTCTGTGAGATTCAATTGTTCATTAGTTTTTGACATATTATTTGATTGTTCGTAGATAACATTTTCATATTATATTTTTCGTCTTTATAAATTTTTTGAATGTTTTTTATTTAACTTCAAATGTGCCCCAGAAAGAGAGCAAAAAATTGTTCAGCAAATCAAAGAAAGTGCTTTTTCATCTTTTAAAGCGTGTAAATAATACAGAGACGTAATATCCAAAACGACGTCGTTTAGAGCAGAGCAGAGGCGTGTTATAACTTACAAAAGCGTGCTGTTGAAATGGCGGCTTTGGTAAGATTCAGGAAATGTCTACACAAGAACTAATCCACAAGTACCACATGAGTTCTTTAGAAGGTGAAAATTGATAACATATATGATATATCCGTTAAGGAAAAAATTAGGCATAATAAATATGGTGTAAGAATATATTATATTAGAAAAATTATTTAATAATTATGGTTGGAGTGATTTATTTTTTATTATGAGAAATTCGCTTGACTTGTTTTATATAATTTTTTTAAATATATTCTGTCAAATTAATTGATTTAACATAAACGTTACTCACAAATAGATTATATTTTATCGTTGCCTTATTTTGCATTATAATATATGATTAATTTAATTTTTAATTTTAAATTTAATTAATTTTTTTTTATTAATGATATTAATTGTTAAATTATGAACAATTAAAATTTATTTTTGTTTTTTTATTAGAAGAATTTCTTTACAATTATCTAAGATTTTATTTTTATTTTAAAAAGAAATTCTTTATAATACTCCAACCAAACGTGTTTTTCAAATTCTTACTTTGAATTTTCCTTATCCCTTCGGTATAGCACATTATATGATTCATATGATTCATGTCTTGAATCACAATAGAAATCTATCGCATAATCATTACATATATACTAAGAAGATGTTTGGCTTAGTTTATTTTAAATAATTTATAAGATGTTTTAGGATTTTGTAAGCTTTTAAAAAATAAGTCGAGTTGTTTCTGATTTATCTTTTAGGAACATGCAAGCTCATGACAATTTATTTTGAAAATCTATACATGATTTTATTGAAAAATTAGTAAATATTTTATAAATTTATAAACTTACTCAAACATCTTCTAAGAAAGAATATTTTTTATATTAAGTTATAACTAGTGTCTAATTATATAATTTGGTATAAGAAATAATTCCACGACCAACATTTGGGCATTAACACGTAGCCAAAACGTTGACAATATGTATAATATCCAGGTGCATTTAATTTTGTATCTGGTCGTATTAAGATACCACAATCTTATCCTAGTCAACAAGAATATTCCATTCAGTATTTTTTTTATATTATCTTAATCAAGATGATAACTCTCTATGTATAATTATCAGTCAAGAAAATACTCCATGCTAATCCACTCGATAATATTTTTTTTATTATATTAATAAAATAAAACAAGAATTATTTCAAAATGAAGTTTTGATCTCTTCGATTATCTCTATAATGCTATGTTTGAATCTATATAGATTTAGTAACAATAAGATCTAAAAAATTAAAATATAAAGTACTATTTAAAGTGAGTAATTAAATTCTTTTTAATGATTTTCATGCGCATTAGTAGCGTAGCTTAATTAGGTCATTAGCCACGAAACTTATGTAGCTGATGGAAATGTATAGGGTCATTAAATGTGTTATTTATATTATCGTTAAGTTACAATTTACATATAGTGATACATGATAATACTTGATATTTTTATATTTTAAACAATTATTAAAAATTATATGGGAGAATATATATTTTTTTGTAAAATAATGTAATCCATGTTGTATTTCATGAGTTGATACGAGTTGTCTATATTTAATATCCAAGTTTTGTAAAATACAAAATAATATAATATTTAAAAGAAAATTTTTAAAGTACGATTTTAAGCACAATTTTTCATGTACGAACTCTCATTTATTTATTTTCCAAAGTAGGAGACTTGTTTCAATTTTTATGTTTTCAACTCATTTGACATTTCAGGAGCAAGTAGTATTCTATTCACGTGTCATCACCTTATTGGTAGGCTATAGGAAATATTTCTAAATGATAAAAATATAACTTATAGTTGACCAAAATAATAAGTATATATAAAAAAGAAAAAGAAAAAGAAATCTGACTTGCAATACCGATATTGATAGGCTTAGGATTTAGCAACCGACCACCATATTTAACCTAGTGTGAAAGCATTTTACAGATTTACCCCTAAAATTTTATAAAACGAGCGAATTGCTCCAGTATTTGTAATAAAAGCAAAAATCATAATTTTTTTTTTCAAAAGAATAAATAAGGTAACACCCAATTCAAGTTTTGTTATTTTTTAAATTAGGAAATGGCTAATTTACCAACATAGAAAGCAGCTAACATCAAAGAGACTACTGCATATGAATATCATAAACAAACTTTTTCGCTACTTTAGTTCTCTTATTCATATTCAGGTTTTCACGAAACATTGGTCAAAAAGAACGATCTTGAGTTGATTGTTATTTGACGGATTAATTTTTAGGTTTTCGCTAACCCAAGGGACTCAAACATGCGTTTTCTAAAAATACGGATAGTAACCCGCAACTTCACTAAAATACAAGGGGTAAAATGCTATTTACCCTTTTTCACCAACAATAGAATTATTATTTAAAAGATACATACTAAATTATATTTCTTTCTCCAAGGACATCCACTTATAATTCTTTTTAAAGCCACGTAGGAATCGCCAAGTGATGACATTTTGCACTCTTAAGCTACATTATTTTTTACATAATAATTGAGGAGAAACAATTTGGATAATTTTTTTTACAATAATTGTCCAAATTATGGCCATTGCAGCTGATCCAAACGACAAATAGCGCATTTCCACCTCACGCTTTTATAATATAAAATGCGATCTTGTTATTATTAATTTCAATAAGTCAACTGCAGCAAAATATTGGAATTAATTGAACAAAATATAAGTTTCAGTGATAGGGATTTAAGCTGTTATTATAATTTTCTAGTTCAATTATGGAGTTAATGGATAAGATGTGAAAGTAATGATGTGTCAAAAGTCAAGGTAAAATGTGTTGCATGAAAAATGAAAATTCTTCATTATTCTTGTGAATAATAGTTTGTTATTGAGAGTTTGATCTCGTCAACAAAGGACGAGTCTCAATATTTATGATAACTTATCCGATAATATTTCATGTAATAACAATATTTTGATTTGGTCAATCCTAATATGGATGTGTTTTGTAAACGTTTCGGATCGAAGTACAATTGTCACCAGAAAATTTTATTACTAAATTATGGTTTACGTCCCATAAGGTCGATCTGTACCATGTTTTGTACGATTTTATTTTTAATTCTAACATTTCAAGATAATTACAAAGTTAGTGTCACGATCGAGCGAATTCAGTAATTTACTTTTCAAAACGTAAATTAGAAAATAACGATATATAGTTAAGGAGATAGGTGATGCAAAAATTTGTTTAGGGGTATTTTGTACAAAGTGCATAGTTTAAGGGACTAAAATGCAATTTAAAGATTAAAAGTCAACAACCATTATAGGGGTGTGTTCGAGCAATTTTTAAAAAGATTCAACCCGGCCTAACATGTCTGAGTTAAAAAATATCAAACAAAAAATCAATCATATTTCATTGAATTCAATATATTTGCCTAAATAAGAAAAATAAAGTGCAATTAATGAATGAATAAATAAAACAACTCTTATTAGAGAATATATGTGTTCCAAAGTTTGGTGCATATTTATAAATTTATAACTATATGTGCCACACCTATATAATTAGGGATTTAGTCATGGGCGATTAAGTAAGTTACAATTATTGATTTCGCTATAACTATATATACCACACCTAGATATAATTAGGGATTTGGTCACTAGCCGATTGAGCAAGTTATAATTATCCATCCTATATTTTTTTTAATGCATTTTTACTATATTTGGTTAGTAATTCCTTTTACTTATAATTCATCGCATATGTGCATATTAAATAATTGTAGATCTTGAACTCGATTTTCATGGAGGGTTTAAATCCCACTCTTACACGCGTAAGTTTCTCTCATATACTTATAATAATTATTAATTAATTGTAAATTTTATTAATTATAAAATAATTATTTAATAACTGAAATTCGTGATCTATCGATAAATTACTAACGAAATATGGTCAAATTGCAACAAAACTTTTCTTTCAAAATTTCCCCCCAGTCCCTCGAGTATTAAACAATTAAACAAGTACACCCTTTCTCCTAAAGAAATCTTATTCTACACCATGACAAAAAAAATAATGTATTTAAATTGAATTATTGAAAACTAGACTAGTCACCATACCCTTCCAAGTAATTAGAATATGAAAACAAGGGCATTTTCGACAAACCATATCTCCCCCCCGCCTCTACAAATACGCAAGAATGTAAGGCCACGGTATCATCTCAAAACCCAACCCACCACCTTCTCTCTCTCTCTCTCTCTCTCTCTCTCTCTCTAAAATTTGTCCATTTTTTTTCCAAAATCAGTGGAACAACTGTTTTTTCTCCATCTTTAACAATTTATCTATATATCATTCATCTTTAACAATTTAAAGAATAAAAAATAATGCCCATTTCATTTATTTTTACATATATAATCAGCAAAACGTTGTATTGCTGCTGATGGGCGTTCATTTTTACGATCCTTCTCCAACATTCTCCCACTTCAGGTTCTCTCTCTCTAGATATATATATATATATATATTAATAAGAGTTATGTGGTGATTCTCTGTAATTCTGATCTCGATATATATGTATATATGTATGTATATGTATGTATATCATTTTGCAAGAGGCCCATGTATTATATATATGTACATTGGCTAATGATCTAAATGCTCTTGTTGGCTAATTATCCATTTTTGATATATGAATGGCCAAATTTGTTAATCGGACAAAAATATGGGATCAATTTTGTCACCAGAAATTTAATCAGTGGGTATAAGGGCATTAATGTCATTTCAAATGACGAACTGGAACAGAAATTAAGGTGTAAGCTCTAGGGATGTTTCGCGGAATATCTAGCACGTCTTTGCATTGAATTTTTGGTTCAAAAAGACAAATCTGCCACTACTCTATATACACCTAACAAGATCAATGGAAAATATTTAATTATGTATATGAGGTCAACTTTGGTCCCTATTATCTACAATGAATATTATATACCATACCGATTTAGTCAAAAATTCTTATTTTCTCTTCTCATTGGCACTAAATTCCATATTGTGACGTGCTGACAATCATCAAACATTTTATTTTTCAGGGATTTTTCAGTTTGCCATATTACTAAAGCTTTTATAATAAAAAACTTGAAATGAGAATTTGGTAAAAAAAAAAAAAAATTTACAAGTAATTGGACAATCACAATAGTAAGATTATGGGACCTACTACATGCAGGTTCATAAATGTAAATGTTGAGTCATTGTGGGTATTGAATCATGAAATCCCATAATAGATATCGTTTTTTCTAAACTAGGAATATATTAACTGTGTTAGCTGAAAGTTAGGATTGTTAAAAATAAATAAAAGAAAAAAACAGATAAAAGAATATGTTAACTGTTTTAGTCTTACTTGTTAATGTTGGGCGTGGAATAAGAAATGTTACCTTAATATGACTAAATTACAAGTCACTATTACAGCCTCCCATTTAGACGATTAAGTTATGTTTAGACTTTAGACATAATTAGTTATCATAATATATCACGAATCACGATTGAGTTTAATTATTTGATTAAATATTGTTATCGGGTCACTTCGTTTATTTTACCCATTTTATTCAATGATCCATGTTGATTTCTCTACTCGTCGTGAGGGATTGTATGAAAGTTAGCTGTCAAAAGTCTATAGTATATGAAAAAAATATCACAAAAAATCTTGGAAAACCCTTATATAATATTAACAATATTCTTTTCTTATAGTATTATATTGAATCTGATAAGTATTTTAATGATCACAAAAAATGCAGGATTTGAATTGAGATAAGGGTTTACTAGTTAAATTCTTGTGTTTTTTTTGCTGCAAAATGGCTACCGTTACGCCCCAAACATGTCCATCCCCGATGAAGGCAACATCAAACGGTCTCTTCCAAGGGGACGACCCGCTCCATTTTGCGCTTCCTCTTTTGATCATACAGATTTGCCTCGTGGTTGCTTTGACCCGAATCCTCGCCTATCTTCTCAGGCCACTTCGACAGCCTCGTGTTATTGCTGAAATTATCGTAAGTTTCGTTTTTCATTTACCTTGTTGATATATATATATATATATATATCATTTTTTTTTCGTTTCGAGATTATGAAAAAACGTAAACCAAAACCCGATTATCTTTGCAGGGAGGAGTTTTGTTAGGTCCTTCAGCTTTAGGCCGCAATGAGAAATATCTTCATACCATATTTCCAAAAAAGAGCCTCACAGTTCTCGATACCATAGCAAACCTCGGTCTACTATTCTTCCTTTTCCTAGTCGGGCTCGAGCTCGATCCAAAATCTCTTAAACGAACCGGGAAAAAAGCGTTATCTATTGCTCTTGCAGGGATTACTTTCCCGTTTGCTTTAGGTATCGGGACCTCATTTGTTCTTCGTGCCACGGTTTCTAAAGACGTAAGCCAAGGCCCGTTTATTATATTCATGGGCGTGGCCCTATCCATCACCGCCTTCCCCGTTTTGGCCCGTATTTTGGCTGAGCTCAAGCTTTTAACCACTGACGTCGGTCGAATGGCCATGTCAGCAGCGGCGGTCAATGATGTGGCGGCTTGGATCCTACTTGCTTTGGCCATTGCCCTATCGGGCACGGGCAGTTCACCGCTCGTTTCGTTGTGGGTTTTCTTGTGCGGGTTCGGGTTTATAATGGCGTGTATATTTGTGGCCCCGCCAATTTTCAACTGGATGGGACGTAACTGCCAGAATGGCGAGCCCGTAAAGGAGATATATATATGTGCTACATTGGCTGCTGTTTTGGCTGCTGGCTTTTGCACTGATATGATTGGGATTCATGCGCTTTTCGGGGCGTTTGTGATCGGTGTTCTTGTACCGAAAGAAGGGCCTCTCGAGGGAGCCCTTGTGGAAAAAGTCGAGGATCTTGTGTCGGGTTTGTTTCTTCCTTTGTACTTTGTGTCGAGCGGATTGAAGACGAATGTGGCCACCATTCAAGGGGCTCAATCGTGGGCCCTTCTCGTGTTGGTTATATTTACGGCGTGTTTTGGGAAGATTGTCGGGACCATCATCGTGTCTCTTCTCTGCAAGGTTCCGTTCAAAGAGGCGGTGACTCTTGGTTTTCTGATGAACACGAAAGGTTTGGTCGAGCTAATCGTCCTTAACATCGGGAAGGACCGTGGGGTAAAATTACTAACTTGACAATATAATCAAGGGCTAGTAGTTATATGCACTTATCATTCTTCATATTCTTTATCTAAACACTTTTCGTTCGATTTTTGTAGGTTCTAAATGATCAAACGTTCGCGATCATGGTTCTAATGGCGTTATTCACTACATTTATAACGACGCCTATTGTTGTAGCCGTGTACAAACCGGCTCGAATGGCCGGAAAAGAGTACAAGAACCGAACCATACAGACGAAGGGAGACAATACAAAACTACGATTATTAGCCTGTTTCCAAAGCACGAGCACCGTTCCGACTTTGATCAATCTCATGGAGGCTTCACGAGGTAGCACCGGTAAGAAAGACGGGCTTCGAGTCTATGCAATGCACCTAATGGAGCTTTCCGAAAGGCCATCCGCCATTCTAATGGTCCACAAGGCAAGGAAAAACGGGATGCCGTTTTGGAGGAAAGGCGGTGCAAATGACTCGAACCAAATCGTCGTTGCTTTCGAGACGTTCCAAAGCCTTAGCCAAGTGGTCATTCGACCAACAACCGCTATCTCGCCGATGTTTAGCATGCACGAGGATATTTGCGACGGGGCCGAGAGGAAACGAGTGTCGATGATCATCCTCCCGTTCCATAAGCACCAACGGCTCGACGGGCAGCTAGAGACTACACGGGCCGAGTTGAGGCATGTGAACCGTAGGGTTCTTCGACACGCACCGTGCTCGGTGGGCATCTTAGTCGATCGAGGCCTCGGTGGGCCATCGCACGTTTCCGCAAGCAACGTCGATTATAAAATCACGGCGTTATTCTTTGGTGGGCCCGACGACAACGAAGCACTATCCTACGGTGCGCGTATGGCCGAGCACCCCGGCATCACTCTCAACGTCATCCGGTTCATCGTGGACCCTAAAGTCGCCGGAGGTAGCGTGAAACTAGACGTAAATGATCAGGACCGTCCAGAGGCCAGATCCAACGACGAGGAGTTTCTCTCGGAGTTCAAGGAGAAGGTATTGAAGGACAGTTCAATCAAATTCGACGAGATTGCGGTAAGTGATGCTAAGGAGACGATCGAAGTGATCAAAACGCACAGCCGGTGCAACCTGATTATCGTCGGAAGAATGCCGGAGGGACAAATAGTGGCGGCGGTTAACAAGAAGAGCGAGTGCCCTGAATTGGGACCGATCGGAAATTTGTTGATTTCGCCGGAATTTTCGACTACGGCGTCGGTTCTGGTGGTGCAGCAGTACAGGGGACAGTTAACCGGAAACTCACTGCATTCATTGAGAGAAGATGATTCCACAGAGGGGGATTACTCTGATTCACCATAATTGGCTTTTGTAATTGAATTTAAACTTGCTTCTGTTAGTGAAAATGTTCAGGGGAATCAATGTTGTAAATACAATTCAGATTCTTCATATCGATAATGTTATTTTGATGTTAATGAATAGCATGCATGTAATAAAACAGAAGCTAGAAGTTGCTGTAGTGACTAGGGTTTAGTTTTTTGTTGAAATATAGTCTCTATTGCATGTTTTATATGTTTTGCAATATATTTTTTTTTCCACTTATCATCTTCAAAAACAAAAAGTTACAAATTCAAAAACAACATACTCAATCATCTTCAATTTTTGAGATGATCAATGAAATTCTCAAAATTCTTACAAGAAGACCCCCCTTCAGTTACACTTTTCAAAACCATTTCCTTCATTTTCAATGCATTTCTCTTAAAATTACTATCAGAAAACATCATCTCAATCTTTGTCTTGATTTCCATCCTTGTCCTAATCCCATTTTCATCAGGATTAATCCTCAATCCAATCTCCCACTTATCACAAATATAATCCTGATTATGAAACTGATCCCCACCATAAGGCCAACAAAGAAAAGGCATCCCCACACTCAATCCTTCGACCACCGAATTCCACCCACAGTGTGATAAAAAACACGCTACAGAAGGGTGCGATAAAACCTTTTCTTGAGGTGCCCATTCAACAATCTTTCCGAGCCCGCTAACCTTATCCAGGAACCCATCTGGGTACACAACCCGCGACCCGTTTGCAAGGTCTGATCTGACGACCCACAAAAAATCCCGACCCGAAAGCTCGAGCCCGAGTGCTAGTTCATCTAGATGCTGTTGAGAGAAAATTGCTAAGCTGCCAAAAGAAACATAAATCACTGATCCAGGTGGCTTACTGTTCAACCAAGTTAAACAAGAATCATCTTCATTATGGAAGCTAAACGAATTCGAAGAAGATTTCCAGGTAGGGTCATCGAGTAACGGGCCAATGGGTATTAATTTCGGGATCAAATCACAAGCTCCGGGTTCAAGTTCATAACAAGTATTGACTAGTAAGAATTTAGCTTGATTAACAGCTTTTATGACTCTTAATGAGCATTCAAAGAGGATCTTTTGGGTTTCTAAATCTGAAACAAAGTTCCAGTTTAATTCATTTGTTCTCAAAGGTGGCATATTTTTTGACAAATTGATTACTTGATCACCTTTCATGATGCTGCCTGCATGAACTATCAATTATCAGAAAAATAAATAAAAAATCTCATATAAGTAAGATAAATATTTAGGATATATATTTACCATTAGAGTCCATATATCCTTCCTCAATGAGCTTCGGAATGTGCAATGACATGGGCAAAACCGTCGCTCCAGGAGGCGAAAAAACGACAGGCTCAGCTCCCATTTTTTCGGCCGTCTCCAAAACCCAATCAATTGTAATATCAGCTATCACACAACTAATCTTCTCATCATCATTTGAATTACTGTTAATCCTCTTAATCAACTCCATTAACGAACCAGGCATAGTATGCCTGAGAGTCTCCAATAGCTTAAACGCGTCGTTATTATCAATTTCCTCAGGATTACGACAATCTGGGATTGAAACCAGGATTATGTTATCCTCTTCGTCTTCATTTTTCGACAGGATTTTATCGTGAATGGATTGTATGTTGACGAATGTGACTTTAATCCCATGTTTGGCTATTTTTTGGCAGAGCTTCATGAGTGGCTTAACATGGCCTTGAAATGGTAATGGCACTGCTAATACGTGAGGTTTATTGCCCTTAACCATTGCCATTTCAGTTTAATGCTATTTTATTTTTATTAATTGGAGTTTTTACATATGTATTTATTTATAGATGGTGATTTTGGGTGTGATTTGTTGTAGAATTATGAATTATTATGTTTAGATTTTAGTCAAATATTAGGGGCTTAAACATGGAGTGAGAACCACGCACAAGATAAGATATAAAAAGAGAACTTGGAGCTCAAGTTCTGGTCAAACTAGTTGAGTACAGAAACGTGAATGGATTGATGACTCTCAATTATTGAAATTGAAATGTAATTTTATCAATCATGTATATATGTATTCAAATTATTTGATACTTAAAAATCATTTTATCGCAAAAAAACATAAACATATAATAAAACAACATGATTCCAACAAAAATTCAAATGCAAAGTACAACATACACAATCATCCTCATCATCATTCCTTGAGATGATCAATAAATTTTTCTAAATTCTTATAAGAAGACCCTCCTTCACTTACACTCTTACCAGCCATTTCCTTCAATTCCAATGCATTTCTCTTCAAATTATCATCAGAAAACAGCATCTCAATTTTCATCTTAATTTCCTCCTTTGTCCTAATCCCATTTTCATCAGGGTTAATCCTCAATCCAGTCCCCCACTTATCACAAATGTAACTCTGGTTATAATATTGATCCGAAAAATAAGGCCAACACAGAAAAGGCACCCCATTGCTTAATCCTTCCATAGTCGAATTCCAGCCGCAGTGCGATAAAAATCCTGCCACCGAAGGATGAGACAAAACTTTCTCCTGAGGCGCCCACTTGACAATCTTTCCAAGCCCGTTTTCCAAGAACCCATCCGGGTACACAACCCGCGACCCGTTTGCAAGGTCCGACCTGACGACCCACAAAAAATCCCGACCCGAAAGCTCGAGCCCGAGTGCAAGTTCATCTAGCTGTTGTTGAGAGAAAATTGCTAAGCTGCCAAAAGAAACATAAAGCACTGATCCAGGTTTTTTACTGTTCAACCAGGTTAAACAAGAATCATCTTCAGCATGAAAGCTCCAGGAATTCGAAGAAGATTTCCGGGTCGGGTTCTCGAGTAACGGGCCAATGGGTATCAGGTTCGGGACCAAATCACAGGCTGCGGGTTCAAGTTCATAAGCAGTGTTGCAAAGTAACCATTTAAACTGATTAACTGTTTTCAGGATTCTTATTGAACATTCGAAGAATATTCTTTGAGTTTCTGAGTCAGCAGGAACACTCCAGGATAATTCATTTCTTTTCCAGGCGGGCATTTTCTCTGACAGGCTGATAATTTCACCTTTCGTGACGTTTCCTGCATGGAGAAAATATGGCTATAAATTGAATTTTAAATATGAGTTTTTTTTCTAATAGAAATAAAAAAATGACGACTAATCTAATTGGATATATAATTATATATTACATTTCATTTAAAAAAGTTTATAAGACGTCAGGGTTGGAAGATTGATAAAGATATTAGATATTGACATATTTGGCGTGAAATCAACTATAAGAGTTCAATTCATAGAAAAGTTCAATTTTATTCTATTCCATTTCATACATTAACATACGTGTATTATTAGCTAAACCCGCATTAAAAAACATTGAATTTTCTATTTTAATTGATACATTATCTCATGTTTCATTTTATATAAACATATGTATGTATAAATTATAATTCATTTCAAGGCGGCTGGTGGCTGCTGGCCCCTCCCCCAACTTTTGAAAAATAGTTGTTTTGCCCTATCCATTTTTATTTATTCAAATTTACAACCCCCCAAAAATTTCTTTTTTCTCCCTTTTTTGTATTCACTAATCAAAACCAAAGTCTTGGTTCCATCCCTGCTGATTTACACGATGCATTCAAAATTTTGCCCTATATAGGTGATTATTTAGGCACATGTTGTATATAAAGCACGTATTTTTCGAAACAGATTTAAAAAAAAACTAAAGTAGAATCATCAAAAATAAAAAAATAAAAAAAGACAAGAATTTAAGAATGTCATGTTATTTTACCATTCGAATCGAGATACCCTTCTTCCATGAGCATCGGAATTTGATGCACAATCGCCAATACAGCAGCCGCCGGAGGCGAAAACACGACAGGCTCAGCCCCCATCTTTTCAGCCGTCTCCAAAACCCATTCAATCGTAATATCAGCTATTACACAGCTTATTTTCTCTTCACCATTGGAACTACTGTTAATCTTCTCAATCACCTCTGCTATAGAACCTGGCATAGTAATCCTGAGAGTCTCCATTAGCTCAAAAGAGTCGTTTTTAGCTATCTCTTCCGGGCTTCGAAGGTCTGGGATTGAAGCCAGTACTATGTTGCTGTTCTTTTCATCTTCATCGGATGTTTTTGCAGCTTCGAGGATTTTATCGTGTACAGATTGTATGTTGACGAATGTTACTTTGATCCCATGTTTGGCGATTTGTTGGCAGAGCTTCATGAGTGGCTTGACATGGCCTTGGAATGGTAATGGCACTGCTAATACGTGAGGTTTCTTGCCCTTAATCACAGCCATGGCTTTAGTTATATCTATGCTAGCTCTAATAGGATTATATATATATATATATATATATGTGTGTGTGTGTATATATAAGATGGCAAGTTGGGTGTAAACTCCCTCACTTTGAATAATTACAGTAACCACCCTGGTTTTTGGTGTAATTACAGTTTAACCCGCTTTTTTGGCCATAACGGAGATGCCCACTTATAACAAAACTTTACCTTGAACCCCCTCTACTAACGGCCGTTTGTCAAGCATGACAGAAAATGTAAAATGCCAATTTTTTACCTTTATTTTAAAAAATATAAAAAAATAATTAAAAAATAGTGGGTAGTTGATCGATATGACATATGTTCGTAATAAAATTATATAGAGATGGTTGTAATTATCTCTCTATATTGTGTATATAATTGCCATTTTTTTAAAGATTTGATATGCATGTTGAACATTTCCAAAAGGATAGTAGTTTTATGGCATTGTATTGTTGTTGGCCCTAAGCTTAATAGGACAAGCTCGACTACTAGAAGGTACTGTTTGTTGCTTAAATTATACCAAAAAAATACGAACCAGAAAAAGTTTGAGCAATTTATGTATATATTACAATTTTTATTTTTTTTACATCAACATCAGTCATTAACTCATCGTTATTGATTTTATCTTCCAATAGTCTAGAAGCATCATTTTCGGGCGGCTATTATTTTCTTTCGTTTCAAACATAAATTATATATTTATATAATAATGCATGAGTATAATATTAATAATTTTAACTTATATCCAGCCCTCATGATGTAGACTAATGCCTGTATAGAAAGAAGCCAACAGAAAATTTAAGCTGTTTTCTTGTATCAATTTCCTTGTTAGTAGGTAATCTTGAGAAGCAAAATTCCAATAGACTAATGATTTAATTTCACATTTTTTCTTAAAATATGAAGATATATGTAGAGCCTGTAAAGTTATGAACAAGAAATGCTCGCGGGTCCATCTAAGGGGACCATAAAGCAATACTATTCACAAAAATATGTAGGAAAAAATTCTATTTCAAAACCGAAAATCGGCTGTTTGTTTCTTTTATTATGGAGTTGTATACAAGACAAGAAAATTATTGCCTGAATTCAAACATAACTTACCTATTCAGTTTATGCAAATCACTCAGCTTTATTGCATGGCTAAAGATTAATGGGATCGAATTGGAAGATTATTATCTGCAAATGAACCTTGTGATTAAGATTTGAAGGACATATATCGATTCTGATATATAAATGTAATCAATGATCATAATAGAAAATAGGAAAGAAGCAAACCTGAATGCTCAATTATCCAAATCGTTTTGTATGTCTTTCTGTATCCCAAAAAAAAAAAACGATAACAAAATCACATATAGCTGAATCAAGATTCGAGTCACTAAATTAAGTTTAGTTCATTATTTGAGTTTCATTTCCTTTCAAACTTTACCAGAAACTAATATACATTTGATCCAATGTCACGCTAATATGCAATAACGGGAGACTGAATTAAATGACGAAAACGTTAAAATCATTGTACCTCGATTTGAAGCGGTGATGTTGTAGGAGCATATCTTTCCACAACTTTGCCTTGTTTGTTAACCAGAAACTTTGCAAAATTCCACTTGATAGCATCTACAAATAGACCACCTTTTTGTGACTTCAAGAACTTGTAAAGGGGTGCTGTATTCTTTCCGTTGACATCAATCTGTAATAAAATTTCAGAACGGTATGTTATATTTCTAGAAAATCGATAGATACACAAATAAACCCGTAATACGATTGATATTCAAGATAAGTGAATTACACTTGGCCATGCCACATTCGGGCTTGAATTTCCAATTGTTATATCATATGTTTTGATCTAGATTTCATATCCAACGTTTTTTTGAATATCGAACCGCTTTCATCATACTAAGATTTCATCACACAAGAACAAAACTGGAATAGCATATACTATCCAGACTAATCATAAAGAGAGCCTAATTAGACTTGCAGACTCTAAAATACTTACATTAACCAATTAGCGAACCCATAGTTCATAACATATGTCGTTCAGGATTTTTACTTAGCGAAAAAACCATGTCATATACAACCGAGACAATAAGAAAGGAATACCTTCTCGAAAATTGGGAATTCAGCTTTAAATCTAGTGCATACAGTTTCTTCAATTTCGTCACTATTTCCCGGTTCTTGGTAACCAAACTGATTGCAAGGGAATGCTAATATTTCGAAACCTAAAATGAAATCACAACCATAGTTACATTTAGAAACTGCTAAAGATATCCATGGTGGGCTATTAAAAAAAGTGTCAATCAGACCTTGATCCTTGTATTTCTCGTACAATATGTTCAACTCCTTGTAATTTGACTGTGTTAAACCACTATTTAAGAAGGAAAGTACAGAGTGAGGTTTATGCTTTAGACTAATAAGGATATCATAACATGTAAACCTAAGCATGTTTCTGAGAGAGATTTGTAAAGAAGATAAATACATCTAAATAGCATTAATATACTTTCTGTTCATCATTAGCTACTAAAATGCGATCAAGGTTCAATTAATGAACTAATCGACCTTTTATTGGAAGCCCTGGTCATGGTAGATTGCAAGTCTATGGTTCAACTACATTTAACAATATACCATAAAACTATAGTACTAATGTTGTAATGAACAGAACTGGATGCAAATCTCAATGCAGAAGGGGATCGAATGTACCATTTTGAAGCAACATTAACAATCAGAAGAACCTTCCCTTCGTAATTGCTCAAAGGCACATCATTTCCACGAATATCCTGTACAATTAGACTTAAATCCTTCAATCCAAACACAACCTTAATGAAAAGGTTTGCTTCACAATCTCGTGAAAGAAACAAAAAGAATTGGTGAAATTTCTCAAAACCCCACCTCATTTTTCACCAAAACCCAACTCTTGGGGAAACAAAAACGATGTCCATACATAAAAGAAACAAATTAGGTGCATATTGAATGTAACTATCTACCCGATTGGTCATAAAAGATTGAAGGATCAATTTACAAGCATCCAATTCAAGAACAGTCTCATAAAAATCCACGAATCGGCACATTATATATCGAGGCGAATAAAATCAAAATCGAACCCACTAAGAAAAACACAATCTTGAAGCTGTAAAACTTGAAAAAAAAAAAGCACCTTGACAGTGAAATCATAAATGGAATTAGGGGATTCTGCAGACAAATCTTTAGCAAAAGGGTACTTGTAGTATAACAAGAATGCAAGTCCAAGAAACAGAACAGATGCCCAGTTGCTAAATCTCAAGAAAAACATGTTTTTTTTTTTTTTTTTGTATATTTCAGTAATTCTTATGGAATAATGAGTATATAATAAACGCTTTTCAATTATTATGGGCTACCTAACTAAATGATGGAGGATCGCCATTAAAGGTACAACTGCCTACACCGCTGGCTGAAAAAATAAATATTTAGACCAAATCTATATTAGATTGAGCCCAATGAATTTTAATGATTTTATGTCAATCTTTTTTTTTTTTTTTTGGTTCAGTGTGTGTAAAGGCCGCCCCACAAAAAATACATGGCACTAAGATCAGATCAAAATATAGATTTGGTCTAAATCCAATTTTTCCTCAATATAACATATTGGGATTTTATGCATTTAATCCCAAAAATAAATACAAATATTATAATTTAATATTTACCTTCACCAAAATTCATAAACCAAACATAACCTAGCAGTGGGACTATTACAATCATATTTATTTATATAACTCGATGAATATATACCATTGTTGTAAACCCACGTATATTCTTACTTCTATTAGAAGTGGGTATTTTGTTATGATGTGGCCCACGTTTTATATACATTAGGTAGTTTAATAATATAAGGGTAATTCTAATTGGTTAAGGATTAGAAAAGGTAAATTCCTAAAATACCCTGATGGTGGGTCTATATAAAGAAAACCCTAGGAATTGATCATCTCTCAACCCATTACGATATTTCTATCCATCAAGAAAATCATTCAAGTCTAAAGGGGTCAAGAGAGAGAAATACAATTCCGGAGATAAATCGTTTCATCGTTTCCGCTACTACGAATCTTGTTATGGATCAAGGTATGTTTCTTCGATCTATGCTTACATGTGAAAATCATATTGTTGAAGATCTTGGCAATTACGATTTTATGCTTACATGTGGTATCAGAGCCTTGATTGAAAACATATGATTTTCCTTTAATCAATCGATTCAATTTTCGATTATTATTATGTGTGTATCGATTGAATATTATTCATGAACAATTTTTTTTATGATTATGATTTCGAATTAATCGATTCGATTTTCGAATATTATTATGTGAATATCGATTAAATATTATTCATGAATGTTTTATTTTATGATCATGTTTTTGAATTAAATTTAATCGCATAATATTGTTTCGGTTTTCTATAAACAAATTGCATGACTTTGCATGATTAAGTAATATATAAAGATGATATAATTCATGCTGAAATTTTCAGATTATGGTGATTGTATGAGTTAATGGCTTTTGTTATCTGTTGCATGATTAGATATATATATATATATATATTATATGTATATATGTTTATGTATGGGTTTATGTATGGATTTATGTGATGGCAGTGAGATGTGAATTCTTAGTATGTTTTACAACTTGCACACAAAATAGAATTTCATCAAGTGAAACCCTAATTATGATCTACTTGTGTTTTACTAATCGAAAGCAAGAAATTTGATTATGTTATATGAATTGAATAAATTTCTTGATTCGACTTATGTGATGCTTATCAAGTGAATGTCTTCATGATATTCAATAAAGTTCATGGTTATAAAATATTATTGGATCGCCCAAAGGTTGATTACTCGTTTTATAATTCATGAACATTATCGTGGTGAATTGATGTGATCGGTTAGATATTTTAGTATATCCAAAGATTGCGAATATATCTAATTTGTGAATGTTAATTACCAATTATGTGAAACTATTTGAGCATCAATTATGTTATGTTTAAGTTACCGAACATTGTTGTTTCACCCAAAGGTGAATTACAATTACGTTTGATTATTGTATGTTGTTGTTTCACCCAAAGGTGATCTACAATATACATTCATGTTTATAAATCTGTATTAAAGATTAATTTTATTATGTTGTTTCACCCAAAGGTGAACTACAATTACGCTTGATTATCGTATGTTGTCGTTTCACCCAAAGGTGTTCTACAATATACGCTCATGTACAATTATGTTTCTGAATCTGTAATACAGATTAAGTTTATTACTCGAAGCATTAAAGTGTAAGCATATATTATGTTTTGCAGCATCTGCCCCCGTTTCTCTTCATTCTCAAGCTGAGTCTGTTATTAAGTTTAATGGGCTTAATTTCTCTGAATGGTGTGAACAAGTTCAGTTTCACCTCGGTGTTCTGGATCTTGATTTAGCACTCTTAAGTGAGAAACCCGCTGCTCTTACTGATTCTAGCAGCACTGAGGATCGATCTTTTCATAAAGCTTGGGAAAGATCCAACAGACTGAGCCTTATGTTCATGCGAATGACTGTAGCAAACAACATCAAGTCCATAATTAAGAAAACTGAAAGTGCTAAGGAATTTATGAAGTATGTGGAAGAAAGCTCCCAGTCTGAGTCGGCTGATAAGTCGCTTGCTGGGACACTGATGGGTACGTTAACCACCATGAAGTTCGATGGTTCTCGTACCATGCATGAGCATATCGTTGAAATGACGAATATTGCAGCAAGACTGAAGAAGGAACTAAGCAGTGATACGTGCCAATTATGTAAAAAGACCGGTCACTATCAGAAAGATTGCTTGAAACGTAAGGCATTGTTCGAAAAGCAAGGTAAGCCTAGTGCTTTAGTATGTTTCGAATCAAATTTAGCTGAAGTTCCTTATAATACTTGGTGGATTGATTCTGGTTGTACCACTCATGTTTCAAATACGATGCAAGGATTTCTTACGACCCAAACCATAAGCCAAAACGAAAAAATTTATTTTCATGGGGAATCGAGTCAAAGCCCCAGTTAAAGCCATTGGGACTTACCGTTTAACTTTAGATACTGGGCATCATTTAGATCTTTTTCAAATTTTTTATGTTCCTTCTGTTTCTCGCAACTTAATTTCGTTGTCGAAACTCGATTCAGCTGGATACTCTTTTAAATTTGGTAACGGATGTTTTAGTTTGTTCAAACAAAATCTTTTTATCGGTTCTGGTTTTCTTTGTGATGGTTTATACAAACTAAAACTTGATCCCCTTTTCGCTGAGACTCTTTTGACCTTGCATCATAATGTTGGAACTAAACGTGGATTATGTAATGAATCGTCGGCTTACTTGTGGCATAAACGTTTGGGTCATATATCCAAAGAAAGAATCGAGAGATTGGTAAAGAATGAAATCCTTCCCAATTTAGATTTTACTGATCTCGGAGTTTGTGTTGAGTGCATTAAGGGTAAGCACACAAAACACACACTTAAGAAAACAGCCACAAGAAGCTCACAACTCCTTGAAATAATACACACCGATATTTGTGGGCCTTTTGATATTCCATCTTTTGGTGGAGAAAAGTATTTTATCACCTTTATTGATGATTTTTCACGTTATGGATATGTCTATTTGTTGCATGATAAATCTCAATCGGTACATACCTTAGAGATATTTATCAATGAAGTTGAAAGACAATTAGACAGAAAGGTGAAAATTGTTAGATCTGATAGAGGTGGTGAATATTATGGTAGATATGATGAAAGTGGACAGTGCCCTGGTCCATTTGCTAAATTTCTAGAAAGTCGTGGTATTTGTGCTCAATACACAATGCCAGGAACACCGCAACAAAATGGTGTTGCAGAAAGGCGTAACCGTACTTTGATGGAAATGGTTAGGAGTATGTTAAGTTATTCATCTTTACCCAAATCATTGTGGATGCATGCTTTAAAGACCGCTGTATATTTATTAAACAGGGTTCCTAGTAAGGCAGTTCCTAAGACACCTTTTGAACTGTGGACGGGAAGAAAACCCAGTTTAAGGCACCTGCATGTTTGGGGTTGCCCAGCGGAAGTAAGAATATATAATCCACATGAAAAGAAACTGGACTCAAGAACAATCAGTGGTTTCTTCATTGGTTATCCAGAAAAATCTAAAGGGTATAGATTTTATTGTCCTAATCATAGTACGAGAATTGTTGAAACTGGAAATGCTAGGTTCATTGAGAATGGTGAAGTTAGTGGGAGTTTAGAGACACAAAAAGTGGAAATTCAAGAAGTTAGAGTGCAAATTCCTTTGCATTTGCCTTCTTCTCAAGTTGTTGTTCCTGTACATGTTGATCATGCTAATGATTTGCAAGAACAACAAATTAACAACCAAACACCACATAATGAAGTTATTATCAATGAACCAATGATAGATCAACCACAAGAAATTGAATTAAGAAGGTCTGTAAGACAACGGAGACCTGCAATTTCTGGTGATTATATGGTCTATCTACAAGAGTCGGAATCCGACTTAGGAATCGATAATGAACCAGTTTCGTTTTCACAAGCCATAGAAAGTGAGAGTTCCGTTAAATGGTTAGATGCCATGAAAGAAGAGCTAAAATCAATGGATTATAATGGAGTCTGGGACCTTGTTGAATTGCCTGAAGGTTGTAAAAGAGTTTGTTGTAAGTGGGTCTTCAAGACCAAACGCGACTCAAATGGCAATATCGAACGACACAAAGCTAGACTCGTTGCCAAAGGTTTTACTCAGAAAGACGGTATCGACTACAAAGAGACCTTTTCACCTGTCTCTAAAAAGGACTCTTTAAGGATTATTATGGCAATGGTTGCTCATTATGATTTAGAGCTCCATCAGATGGATGTGAAAACTGCTTTTCTGAATGGGAATTTAGATGAGGAAGTTTTTATGGATCAACCTGAAGGTTTTGTGGTTGATGGAAAAGAACATATGGTGTGTAAACTTAAGAAGTCAATATACGGGCTTAAACAAGCTTCCAGACAATGGTATCTTAAGTTCAATGATACCATTACATCTTTTGGATTTAATGAAAACATCGTTGACCGATGTATATATCTGAAGATCAGTGGGAGTAAGTTTATAATTTTGGTTTTGTATGTTGACGACATCTTGCTAGCTACTAATGATCTTGGTTTATTACGTCAAACTAAGGAATTTCTCTCTAAGAACTTTGAGATGAAGGATATGGGTGAGGCATCCTATGTGATAGGAATAGAAATATTTCGTGATAGGTCACAAGGATTGTTGGGATTGTCTCAGAAAGCATATATTACTAAAGTTCTAGAGAGGTTTAAAATGAACACATGCTCTAAAAGTGTCGTTCCAATTCAGAAGGGAGATAAATTTAGTCTCAATCAATGTCCAAAGAATGAATTGGAACGTAATCAGATGGAACAAATTCCTTATGCATCCATTGTTGGAAGCTTGATGTATGCACAGACCTGTACCAGACCAGACATCAGTTTTGCTGTCGGAATGTTGGGTAGGTATCAAAGTAATCCGGGAATAGATCACTGAAAAGCTGCAAAGAAAGTTTTGAGGTATCTGCAAGGAACGAAAGACCATATGCTTACTTATAGAAGATCTGATCACCTCGAGGTGATTGGGTATTCAGATTCAGACTTTGCCGGATGTGTGGACTCAAGAAAATCCACATTCGGCTATTTGTTCCTCTTGGCTGGAGGAGCAATTTCATGGAAAAGTGCGAAGCAGACTGTCATTGCTGCATCCACTATGGAAGCTGAGTTTGTAGCATGCTTCGAGGCTACAGTTCATGGTTTATGGCTGCGGAACTTTATTTCGGGACTTGGAATAGTTGACACTATTGCCAAGCCGCTGAAAATTTATTGTGATAACTCCGCAACAGTCTTCTTTTCTAAAAACGACAAGTATTCGAAAGGTGCTAAACATATGGAATTGAAATACTTTGCCGTTAAAGAAGAAGTTCAGAAACAAAGAGTGTCAATCGAACACATTAGCACAAATCTTATGGTTGCAGATCCGTTGACAAAAGGATTGCCCCCTAAGACATTTACTGAACATGTCGAAAGAATGGGGATTATTGAATGTCATCGTTAAAGTTGTTTATGTTTTATGTTATCATGTGATTGACACTCTGAGCTCATTTATTTTGTTTCTGTTATGGATATATGGATCTTGTTTCTTATGATTAGTATATACATTAATGCATTATGTGAAACAAGATATTGTCTCTGACAAAGACATTATGTTGGATCGTTATTGAATACCTTATTACGTGTCATGTTGAGTATGAGACTAGTATTGTGATACATAGAAGGGACTATGTCGACAAATTGATGTACAACCGCTATGATCCTTATTGGTTGTCATGCTTAATGGTGACTTTATGATTTAACCAATATAATGATGAGTTACCCTATACTATGCGCAATTACGTTTATTATTAAACCTTATGGTATGTATAATGGCACATGGGCCAAGTGGGAGAATGTAAACCCACGTATATTCCTACTTCTATTAGAAGTGGGTATTTTGTTATGATGTGGCCCACGTTTTATATACATTAGGTAGTTTAATAATATAAGGGTAATTCTAATTGGTTAAGGATTAGAAAAGGTAAATTCCTAAAATACCCTGATGGTGGGTCTATATAAAGAAAACCCTAGGAATTGATCCTCTCTCAACCCATTACGATATTTCTATCCATCAAGAAAATCATTCAAGTCTAAAGGGGTCAAGAGAGAGAAATACAATTCCGGAGATAAATCGTTTCATCGTTTCCGCTACTACGAATCTTGTTATGGATCAAGGTATGTTTCTTCGATCTATGCTTACATGTGAAAATCATATTGTTGAAGATCTTGGCAATTACGATTTTATGCTTACAATTGTTTCGTGGATTGAAGTCTCCATATAGCAGCTGGTCTAGGGAAGATTTTGCTTAAAAATGAGGTATAAGGGAATTGAAGTTTTTATTTGAATTCTTAACACATTTTTTCACAGTAGTTTATATTACATAGTTTAGGGATTAAAAAACTAATTAATAAAATCTAAAAAGAAGAAAATAATCCATAACAAAATTAGCATTACCTTATCCAAGTTGAAATTCTTGAACGCTATGCGTTCGGGATTTTTGTTCATCTTTCGCCATAATAATATCTCGGGGTTTGCAGCGATTTTAATTTTCTCTTTAACTGCACCAATATTTCTAATTTTATTACTGATTACGTACATACATGATGTATTTTATACGTGCATATATGCGCGGTTACATTTTTATATCTCGCCTTAGAAATCATGTAATCCCCTTAATTTTCTTTTAAGTTACTATGTCCCTATTATATAGTATATTCATGTTTATAAATACATCAAAAGTTTTATACAGTCAATAAATATATATATATATATATATATATTATTTGAAGAGAGAGATCAAATATAGCTATCACTAAATTCATCCAACTAATAATCCGTTTTGAAACCAAATCTTATCTTAAGAAGGGTAGTTGCTAAAGAATTGACATGAGATCAGAGTTGGCGTAACAAATCCAATTTTGTCATGAAAATGTGAGGCAAACATATGTGTATATAGGATACGTGTACAAAAAATTAAAAGCAGTTTTCTATTATACTCATAAAGGTTTCCTAATTTAGAATTAATTAGCTCAACAGAACCATTTCAAAAGTACGTATCTAAAATTGTTTATATAGTTTAACATGCAACCATTGACTGGAAACTATTATATCAATATTTAATCACAATGTTACATCTAATAATTGTCAAATACTAATCATGGTTTTGCTCCATGCTATGATCTGTCAACATTAATTATGATCACCTAACAATAATATAGATTGTGATAAGTCAAATATTATGTGATTATGTCAAATATCAAAGCAATATATGACTTCTTATCCAATCAAATACAACACAAAGAGCTATTATTAGTTATTACCATCATCTGTATTAGGTAATACTTAATAGCTGTTGAAAATTCAATTTTCGAATAATATTTAAAACACACAATAATATTCATCACACAATATAGTAAATGCACCATCTATATATATATCTTTTGATAGATTCCATATATATATATATATATATTAATATATTATCTGATGAATTCTTTTTAGAGTTAAACTATCGAGAACTACTAAATATCAGATAATTAATTATGAACCACATGCAATAATTAAGTAAAGCGTAAACTACAAGACAACCTAAACCCCAAAACCCCACCATTCCTAACCATTCCACATGCATAACAAATTAGATGTCTTAAAAGTCAAGCATTTGGACCAATTATTTTCCACAATTAGCAAACACTCTCACAAAATCCTCTATATAATCATCCCATCCATAACCACACTCTCAAATCTTCACTTACCAAAAACACATCACTTCTCATTCTTTTCACAAGCCCACAAATGGCATCCAAAACCCTAATCTCATCCCTCCTCCTCCTCTTCCTCTCCATCTCCGCCACACCCGAGGCGGCAAAAGCCCAACCCCGCCACCACCACCACCGCCGCCGCCCATGCAAGACAATGGTTTTCTTCTTCCACGACATTCTCTACAATGGCCACAACGCCATGAATGCAACAGCAGCCATTGTAGCAGCACCTGCGTGGGGCAATAGAACGATTTTAGCTGCCCAAAATCATTTTGGCAATGTGGTCGTTTTCGATGATCCCATTACGTTAGATAATAATCTGAAATCGACCCCTGTGGGTAGGGCTCAAGGGTTCTATTTATATGATAAGAAAGATATATTCACTTCATGGCTAGGGTTTTCTTTTGTTTTCAACTCTACTGAACATAAGGGTTCGATTAATTTTGCTGGGGCTGATCCGTTGATGAACAAGACGAGGGACATTTCGGTCATTGGAGGGACTGGAGATTTTTTCATGGCTAGAGGGGTGGCTACTTTGATGACGGATGCCTTTGAAGGAGAAGTTTACTTCAGGCTTCGTGTTGAGATTAATTTGTATGAATGTTGGTGATTAATTAAATTATTGTTTTATCTGTTCATGATTTTTTCTTTCTTTATAAATTCAAAGAAAGAACGAATTCTTTCGTTTGAGATATTGCTTGCAGGAGTTTGCTGTAGATATATGCATTGTTAAATTTATTTTAAAATGATTTTAGAAATTTGTTGATTAACTTATAGTACACAAGTTAAATTCACATATAGTATATCATAGATCATATATTCTGAGCCAGCCAAGTATATATCATCATATAGTAACATATTAATTACTTATTTTAAATACTAAATAAGAGTTTTTTATTTCATGGTCTATACGTATAATTAGTTTTTTTAAAATAAAAAAGATAATGTGTATATGGATGTCACATGCCATATATATAATTTACCTTACAATACAAATTATATATCTCCATTTTAGTTTCATTGGGCCTTTTCGGATGGGCTTGCCCGTCTAGATCCAAACCCAGGCCCAAGCTCAGGCCTAATCCATATGGTCCTTGGATCTCAGACTTGCGCTTCTAAAGAAATCGAACAATTTAATATTAAGGATAGAATCTAATATCTCGTCTCAAATATTCGTTTATATTTATTGAATTCTGAGTTATATAGTCGATTTTGGAACAAAATCTTCCAATTCTTTTTGTGCACCACTCCTTTTCAAGGAGATCCATTCAACTTTTCTTTTGAATTTTTTCCTCACTAAAGACTGAGGAGTTAACCCTTAAAGGTTGCAAAATGTTCATATTCTCCTCTATCTAGGATTTAGAAGTTAGGAAAAGCAATCTCCTCAGAATAAATTTTTAGCTAAAGTTTTATATTGGCATATTTTGAGGGGCTCACATTTTAATTCATTTCGTTTTTCAAATTTCGACACTCGAGGTTATCTCTAAAATAATATACATGCCTTATAATTAAAACTAATATTATAGATTTGCTTAATCAAAATTCATTTATTGGATCAAACGTAATAAACCGATTGGCGTCCTTTAAATTAAGTGACGATATCTATATTCTCAATAAGATTCAAACTTGAAATATAAAATAATAGTGAAATTTCATAATTTAGAAAAATTAATTTGTGGGCCACTCATTTAAACGCGTGAACAATGAATCAATGATATTATTTAATTTGGCTTAATTGACGAGTCGATTCTTATTCACTTCTCCGCCGCGTCGCTGCATATTTTTAGTCTCATTTTGACGCTTGGCAAAAAATATAATATCATTTTTTTAAGGTGCAATTTGTTTGATCTGAAAAATATTTAGGAGTTTGGTAAAAAGCCCAAAACGTGTCTCAATAATGTCATCATTAATAGAATCAAAATGTGGAATGACTTCTATAATATCTTACACAAAAGTTAGAAGATTACAAACTTTGGATTAAGCTAATTTATTATTTTATACATAGAGAACTTACTTTGAATCTATAAATAAAGCTCGTATTAAATATTGAATTAGAGAATATTGGAGAATTTAAAAGTGTATAATTTTAATATTCTTTTTTCTGTTCTGAAATAAAGTATTTATAGAGGAAATACATCATTTCATAGTTGAATTCTATTTTTAGAAACATGGGTTGTCGGGCCGAGTCATGTATCACGTCAGATACAATTTGGTAAAAGTCTACTTCGATCATGTGTTACAGTCAGAGCATACATTCAAAATTAATAAAATTGTAGATAAAATCGACTTCGATCACTTATCACAGTCAGAGCATACATTCTAAATCAAATATATATTAATAAATTTTAATTATTCAAGTCTAAGACGATTTTATAAAAAAAATTGGTTAACAATTAATTTAAAAAACTCAAATAAATATTTATGAACAAACTAAATAAATCAAATAGTATATTGATTTTGAAAGGGCAGCGGAATCAAGTACAAGCAGGCACAACAGGGCCCACCTAGCGCACAACGAGCGGTGACGAGCCGCTTCCGACTCTTGGACGACTCAATTACATATTGCCACAAATACATTAAATTAAATAAAAAATAACACCAAAAGTCACATTTAAATGAATAAAATAAAAGTCTATCCGTGACCTTTCAAGTGTGCCAAGCATCTATTATATATTTTTTTTAACTTTTCCTATAAAAAATTAAATTAAAATAAATAAATTAATTGATTGATTTATGGGGTCATTTTTGTTGGTAGGCCACTTGTAATAAATTTTTTACAGGATTGAGAATTGGAGATTTATCTACATCATGTGCTTGTCATCAGGATGTTTTTGTACCGAAAACGAGGCTATATTCAAAGCCCATATAATTAATTACGTGATAAAATATTAACTTAAATTGATTGGGTTTATCCGTACGTTTATGTATGGCCTTTATATGTAATAAGAAAAAATTATATGCATGTTGTTGAGAAGTATAATACGAGAAATTAATTTAGGTATATTGTTAAAATATTTATATAGTGGATTTACGTAAAAGTTTCATCATATAATTAAGATATATAAGGAAAGTTGTTAAAAATACATTTACTATGTTGCAGTATGATGTTTCAACTAGATGAATGTCTCCTACAGATTTAGATGAATCTTATGGAATGAATAAAATATTCACTCAATTTGACCTTTTGTTTTGTAAATCAGACATAAATTTAATTATGTTTTATAGATATATATCAAAAAGTACATTACAAATATAATGTGAAAATTTGACGGCGATAATTCTAGAAATTATTTAGAAGTAAAGTTAAAGGGTTAAACTTTATATTTAAATAATAAGGATACCCATTTTATATAATATACTTGCTTTTGAATTATTTGTCAATCATTTATAATCAAATTAAAAATGTTGTAGAGTGAGATTATCTAGAATTTACCTTTCCATTTAGACTCAAATGATTAATTTAAAACAATATTATTTGCTATTACATAAAATATTCTCGAAATATACATTACATAAACTAACATATCCAAATCAGAAGCATATACTGATAGAAATACGATCACGAAGGTGTTTATGTGAGTCTATAATTTCTATAAAATTTAATCCTATTTTTGAAAAATAATATTATGTCTAGTCAATTTCATTTTGTGATATTTTCTTCCATGATGTATCAATATAACTAACTTTTTCATTAATGACTAAGCAATCACTCTTAAATCTTAAAGTGTTCTTATTTTGCTTGATCAATTTTAATAACTCTCGAAAATCAAGATTATAATATAAATTAAAATATAATTATTAAATTTCAAAAACCAACAAAAATCAAGTTTCAGCCTATCTTGTCGGGTATATGTTAATAAATAATTAAATATATTTACAATTTCCCATTTTTCACCCACTGTATATATAGATTATTTATAGTTATATACATACGCTTAAAAATCAATAAATCACACATCTCTCTGTCCCCTTTCTACGTTGCCGGCGCTCACGAAGCCCTAGCTCTCTCTCTCTCTCTCAATTATAGATACAAATCTTGTATGTATATGCCAGAACCTCTCCACTGACAAGTTGAATTCCTGATCTCAAATCTAAGAGGTGAGAATTTACCGATTGTTTTTGCTGTTAAAAGTTCATGATTTTTTTATGTGATTTCGATAGATTTCTTACGATTAAGCTGTGAATTCTGCTTGGACTACATATCAATTGTCATACTAGTTTGCTGAAGTTGTTTGTTTAAGCTGAATTTTAATCCTTCATTTTTGCAGCTATATGAATTTAGCACAAAAGATTGATGTTTTTTGTAAAATTTTATTTGATCTGTGTATGATCTTAAAACATGATTATTTGTTCTTTGGTGTTTTATGAAAAGATCAGCTCAACTAGTTGCCTAATAGTTCAATTCTAGGAGTAAAGTGAATTTCATTTAAACTGTATTTCCAGCCAAGTTTTAGTTTCACAAGAATCTGGCTCGAAATATTTTCCATTGATTGAGAAAGCAAAGAATTTGAAAACAAGGATATAAAATTATGTTTTTTTGTCGTCATTGCCATATTTCACTTTTAGATCAATACTGGCTGACACCTGATTCAATTGACAGAGTGCATCGTTTCACTTAATAAGTATTTCCCCACGCTAAAAGTTGGATTGTACAAGTGCCTTTATATCGGATTTTTGGCATCCTCTTGTTTTTTTACCTTTCTGAGGGATTAGTAGTTCAAAAATTGGTTTGTTCATCATTAAATATGATAATTTTTAATAGCTATAGCTAGGGTGTGATAAAGAATCTTGTGTTCATGATCTTTTCTCAGTTTCTGAATTAGATGTTTGTCAGCATATTTTTGAATAATTTTTATTTAGGGCAAACTACACTTTGTGCCACTGAGTTTTTTACTTTGTTGCATTTAAGTCTCTAAACTATCAAATGTACTAGAATGGTCCCTCGAGTCAAGTCATGACTAGCCATAAAAAGTCAATTTAAGGGACCATTTTGGTACATTTGATAGTTCATGGACCTAAATGTTACAAATTGAATAGTTCAGGGTTCAGGGGTGCAAAGTGTACTTTCCCCTTTTATTTATTTAGTTATGCAAGATATTTACAATACAAAGTGGTAATAGTTTGACAGTTGTAATAGTTTGACTTATGTCTTTTGATGACAGTGGTAATAGTTTGACTTATGAGGATCTTTTGATGACAGTGGTAATAGTTTGGTTGTTTCTTTTATAACCTATTTAGTGATGTGATCTGCTAAAGGAAGTTTGTTAACTTGGAAGCACCAACTATTTTGCACATAAGAGTTTGATATGTGTTTACAGTATTAATGACATAAGATTAGATGAAGTACTGCCCAAAGACACATGCTATAGAATTTGCCTATAATGATATCGATCAGCGCTTTCAATCTTATGAAACGTAATTTGTTGGTGGGATTTATGAAGGGAAGCTCCAAGCTTTATACCAATTTGTCATGGTTGGTGAATAAGAAATTTGATTTCTAATGAACATACCAAGCTCAATATGCTTTTAGTCTTACCATTGATTGCTATATTATGGCTGTCAACTAATGTATTCTTTGTGGTACAGGATGACCTACTTCCAGATTGTATTGTCAGACTTGAAATCCATTTGAAGTAGCATGCTCTACTGCTGATAATTAGGGCAATTTCAGACCTTTTAGAACCAATGGACCGCCGTGATACGTCAGGATTCGTGAGCGGGGGTGCGGTGTGCTCTTTTAGAGACATCTAACCCTAGTTTTGTAGCTAATTTATTTAAACCCGGAAGTCAGGCAGGCTGTTCTTTAGTAACTGAGTTTTGGTTCTAATAAGAGTGTTTCAACCATAGCTATTTGGTCATGGACTCCAGATTCTATTTTGCTGCTAACCTAAAACCAAATGCATTCAAGAATTTGCTTAATTCCACCAAAATTGGAGGATCTGGAGCTGAAGTTGTGCATTGTGCAGACACAACTCTACGACTTGACTCACCTGGTTTTGCAGACCCTTTCTCATCTGCTCCAAAGGGTTTCAAACGGAAGTGGAGTTTTATGGATGGGCCTGAATCTTCATTAGATCTCTGCCTTGGCCATTCATCAAGTTCATCAGATAGCAAGGGGAGCACGGCAACTGCAGGCACCTCAATGTCTTCAGGCAAGGAAACTGAAGGTGAGTCTTCAATGGATCTAGAACTTGACTTCACTTTCCATCTTGGCAGTGATAACTTATCAGGCTCACAGAAATCAGCCAGCTCTAGTTTGAATATGTCGCCTAAGGTTGATCTGCAATTGAGTCTTTCGAGTGGGCATGCTGTATCTGACATCACAACTGTCCATCCGAGCTCCACTGCGCTGAAAACTGGTTATGGAACTGTTAACACAGATGAAGTATCAACAGGAAATCCCTTTTTGCCATTGCCAAGTGCAAAGAACATTGAAAGCATTTATTTTCTCAACCAGTCTCTTGGTCAACTTAAGCCAACATCTCCAGGTCTCTCCTCGAGCGTGATAACAACACCAAAAAGCTCAGTCACCTGCACTTCCGGGATAACACAGTCACAGCATAATAGTAGTAGTACTAAACATTGTCACTTTCAGGGATGTCTGAAGGGAGCAAGAGGCGCTTCTGGTCTCTGTATTGCTCATGGTGGCGGCCGCCGGTGTCAGCGTCCTGGCTGCCACAAAGGAGCTGAAGGTCGAACTGCATTCTGCAAGGCTCATGGTGGTGGCCGACGATGTGAACATCTAGGATGTACAAAGAGTGCTGAAGGGCGTACAGATTTCTGTATTGCCCATGGTGGGGGCCGTCGTTGCAGTAACGAGGGTTGTACTCGAGCTGCCAGAGGGAAATCTGGATTGTGCATTCGGCATGGTGGTGGCAAGAGATGCCAGAGAGAAAACTGCAAGAAGAGTGCAGAAGGGCTTTCTGGTCTTTGCATCTCACATGGTGGTGGTCGCCGATGTCAGTATCCTGAGTGTAACAAAGGGGCTCAGGGAAGCACGTCTTTCTGCAAGGCTCATGGTGGAGGCAAACGTTGCACATATCTAGGGTGCAAAAAAGGTGCAGAAGGAAGTACTCCCTTCTGCAAGGGTCACGGTGGAGGAAAACGATGTTCATTCCAAGGTGGGGTTTGCCCGAAAAGCGTGCACGGTGGGACCCTCTTTTGTGTAGCCCATGGGGGTGGAAAAAGGTGTGCTGTTCCAGAGTGCACAAAGAGTGCTAGAGGGCGTACTGATTTCTGCGTTCGTCATGGTGGGGGAAAGAGATGCAAATTTGATGGTTGTGGGAAAAGTGCTCAGGGGAGTACTGATTTCTGCAAGGCCCATGGCGGAGGAAAGAGATGCTCGTGGGGTCAACCGGGTTTCGAATTTGGTCAAGGTGATGGTCCTTGCAACTCCTTTGCTAGGGGCAAAACTGGGGTTTGTGCATCTCATGGGGCTCTTGTGCAGGATAAAAGGGTTCACGGTGGTGCAACTGTAGGAATTGTCTTCAAGGAACCTAAGATGAAACAGAACTTTACTGTTGATGACATGAGTGTTGATAATGCAGGAAGTGTTGTTACCTCCAGCAGCGGTTGGGGTAATTTTGGTTTTCAGCAACCTCATATGTCCGTTGGGAGCAATCCATCGGGGAAGGTTCCGGAAGGAAGGGTGCATGGAGGAAATCTGATGGCAATGCTTGCAGGTGGTCCCGCTTTCAATTTCACTCACAGCGGAGACGTGGTGGGTCCCAGCGAGCCGGAGAAATCTTTCATGACACGTCAATCCTGGATGTGAGGCGGTTCTTCTAGCTTGTTTTCTGATTTGTCTCAAAAGTGCTGGTATCAGGCATGTACTTTTACTGTTCAGTTTCGTGTTCTTTTAGTGGTTTGAATATGGCAACCTTCTCATTATTTGTTTGATATTGTTATGAACTTAGGCAGACATGTTGTTGCAATAAGGGGGAAAAAATCTATGGAATTGGAACTGTTTTATGTGTGGCTCGTTGATGTCGTTTTCATGTAAATAGTTGTCTGGTCCTGGTTTTTTGTGGCTCGTGGTGCGGGCAAACTGATTTTCTGTTGTATAAATAAAGCTATGGTGTTGTTGTGTTTGAAGCTTCTACTATGTTTTGTTTTTGATGATTGTTTGGTTGGTTGACATGTTTATTGAGTTTCTATTCTCTGATTTGAGTATATGGTTGCAGTAGAGTGATTGCTGATTCTATTCTTCAGTTCTGTGTTAATGTTAATGTTTTCGGGTAGATGCGTGTAACTCTTGATCAATGAGAACCCTCAGCCAAAGGATAGGGGACCTGAAATTCCAATTTTTACCATATGAGATCTAGATCTGAAGCTCTAAAATCTTCTGCTAATCGATTTTCCGATATAGTTGTTGAAAACTCCAATATATTCGGTTCAACTTCCACAGAAATGGATGCTTTTAAGTTTGATTAAAGATGCATTTTTACCATTGCTCAAATGGAAAAAAGGAATCAGTTTGACATAGTTTCCTATGTCTTGTGTTTGGGCTGGTAAAATTTTTTAGTGTACTTGAATCCATAAATTCTTTTAAAGAAAATTTTTCAACATACTAAAAAAATGACATTTTTTTGAATTTTTACTCTATATTTTTTTTTTTGGGAGATGACTATCCAACCAATCGGGGCATATCTATTCCTAAAATAAGTTGACAACTTCACCGGGTAGAATTATGCCTCATTCGGAATCTATCTAAGATAAATTCTTAAGATAATGATAAACCAAAATTAAAAACAAATCAACAGTTAAAAGTGGGAATAAAATCTCCAAACACAGAGAACAATATTAGGCATCTTTCCTGCAATGAAATCGATGTACAACTTTCTTCGTTTTTCATATAATTCTAACATTACAATGTAACCCATGTAAGGTGCAGCATCTGATACCTTTCAGAAGGAATCTTCTTGTAGGTGCAAAAGAAATCCCCCCTGAGGAATCTAATCGACTGTTATCTTCCTATTACATGACAAGAAACCATATAGTTATGTTGTACTATTCACTAATAATAATTTATCTACCCTTAAATTCAATACCACAATATATATATATATATATATATATCCCATGCATGCATATTCCTCCTATTCATAGAGCTTCCTGTTTAAACCTAGCCATTTTTGATAGTACATCAACTGCTTCAACCAAGTGATCAAGCCGAGCCACGAACTCAATAAGCAACAACGTAAAAGTCGCAATCGAAAGTGTAGTAGTGCTCTCTAAAGCCCGCATTTTAGGTATACCATCTGAACTAAAACCTCCCTCTTCTTCAAAAGCATCGACTTCTCTTGATGGCCATGAATAAAGCCTTCTTGATTGTTTCCTCATCATCTCATGGTATGACTCTAAAGGTTGTGATGTGGGCTCGGGATTTTGTTCTAGAAGGTTCTTGTCGAGCTCGGTCGAGAGATTAGAAAACGTAGATGATAATGCATGGGATAGCCTCGATTGTGGCTTAGAAGAATTAGTGTTATTATCTGACGGGTCGTGAGTAGATGTGAGGAGGTAAGAGTGCATATCCATAGCACGTTGGAGTTTTTCGGTTGAACTATGAACCCTTTTAAGGAGACAAGTTTTTAGGGTTTGTTTCATGTTGCTTATGTCTTTGCCTAGACATCGGACTAGGTCTGCAGCTTGAGTTGTTGCATCTTCGATCTCTTTCTGGAATGCGATTCTTAGGTTGTAAGGTGCCTGAATATTGACAGTAACACCATTGTTTTAGCTTCATTTTACATAACAATGAGTTTAGATTCTATTCTTTGAGGAATATATTCTTGTAAAAACCAGGTCATAGGAATAATCCAAGTGCATTTTGATTAAGTGGACTTTTGAGTAATGAGAAACAAACCTGAATTTCTGAGTGTAACACACCATGAATTGCCATAACCTCGTATGCACAGTATCTCAGGACAGCACCAACTTTGACATATTCTTTCCATGGATAAAAGAAATGCTGAAACCTGCCATGGGGTGGCTCCCATTTAGCTGAATTTGCCTGAAAATCGCATGAAAAAACAAATTAATGCTCTATTAAATTTCTTTAAATAGTTCAGATAAAGAAAATTGTACCAGAGATTCAAGTTTAGCCGATGAGTTTAGTATAGAACGACATTTTCTATACGCGGGTTCATCTGGAAAGTCGTCCATGACGGTCTTTGTGAACTCGGGATTTTCCAATCCCTCGTCTTCCAAGTACTTCTTTACACATTCTGTAAGATCACCAGATAAAATTTCGAAGCGTTTTAGGATCATTTTTGGTGTGTAAATGTGTTTACAAACGATATTTTCTAGTTTCGTATACCTTCAAGTGCATCAGCAACCGAAGAAAAGTTGCTAACGAGTTCCTTGTGAAGCTGTTCCCCAGCCCATATAGGAAAGATTAACACATTTACTACTACTGCAACAATTGCTCCAATGGCAATAGAGTAAAGCCTATCCATGGCTGTTCTAATCGGGCTCCCCATTCGATAGCCAGAAACAATGATCAGACAGTATGTAAACAATATTACCCGAAATCCATACTCATATGGCACTAGAGACGGCCATAACTTCATAAACGATGTTAATGCTCCTGCAAAATGTCGTATCTTAGTGTGTGTGGGAAAACTGTTACTAGGTGTTTTCACACTCGATGGTGTAGATGATGCCACATCAGCAAGTGACATCCGTATTCTGATGATGTGGCATGATCCAGACAGTTTAGATTTTCATACCAACAAAGAAGATGCTGAAGCCTATTATAATAGGTTCAGCAATTCGTCCCGTGGTGAGGGCTAACTGTGCTATGGAGATAGCCATGATTCCAGCCAGCAGGCTACCAAGTGCTCGGTTGAACCCTCGATTGAATGTGGCGCCTAAACAGACACAACACTACAGGTTATATAATGATGTAATAATGTTCTCTTTAAAGAAATTTTATTACATGTCCATTTAACTGTATTTATATTAGGATGTGTGTAAAGTTATTACATACCAACGGTATATTCAAACATGATGGCGACGGTGAGGATTGACCAGATAATATTGGTGCCAAAAACCCGATAAGGTGTTCGACAAAGTATCAGCAGAGATACGAGAAGAACTGCAAGGCCAACTTTAAGAGAAAATATTACTCTATTGCTATCTTCTTTGCAAAATTCCCACACATTCAAGGTGTAGCTTTTGAATGAAAATCTAACTTCTGATTTCTTATTTGCAGGTTTAGATGTGCTGATCGGAGGGATGTTGATTTCGACACTACCCTTTTTGCCATTCATTCTCCGAACAAGTGGTATGAATTCTTCTTACGACTTTTGTTAAACTATTGCTTTGATTTTGGAGAAATTCTGCTTAAAAAGAGTTCCAAAACGAGAAAAGTTACTATGAAAAACGGGATTTGGCTAAGTGGTGAAGAAAGAATGTGTAGTCGAGATATTATATATCGAAGAAAAAAAGAATAAACACAGCAATAATAGAAGGAAAAATGGAGCCAAAAACATTGGAGGAAGATGCTTAATCCTCAATAATGTTGCATAGATGGAGAATTAGAATCTAAATCATATTGCACATTTTATCTTTGAAATATCTTCTTATGTCACTCTGAAGGGAAAGAGAAGTAACAGAAGGGAGTGTATGTTAATGTGCTGAATATTATTACATTAAGTGATGCAAAAAAAGAAAAAAAAAATTATAATTTTGTATCATAATACATGCAATGAGAAATTATAATAAATGGAATAATATCTATAAGCATATTATGTTCACCTTTTCTTCCAACATAAAATGTGAAGAGGTATATATTTTTAATGATGTTTCTATATCTTAAGTTTATCTTCACATAATCCCACTATTCTTTGATATGTCCCAATAATGGAAAATAAATGGCGAATGCAGTTTATTGAGTCAAGAAATACATGAATATGACTATATTCAGAAAATAATTGGAGATGAGCACATATTCTATTACTACTTATACGATTAATAAAGTGGATAGTTCTTTTAGGTCTAGTTTGTTAGATGCAAGAAGAGAAAAATTAGTCAATAAATACGTATAAGTATATTACATAAAATAATTGTTCAATTGTATATAAATTCAAGTATATTACGAGTTTTAACTAAAAGGGTTTGATTTTGATGAGCCTGATTAAAACTACGTATACAGTTTTAAAACCTCACGTCTTAATTATCCAAAATAACCATCGAAAAGCAATTAATCCAATATTAGAATTGGATTCTCCCTCGTCTAAAACGCGTTAGAAGAGCTTGAAATGGAAGTTCATTATAACAATTTCCTCTCCACTAATATGCTAGAATTGGATGCCCCAAAAGCATCAAAATCATTTAAATGTTTGGATTAGTCAAGATAGATGCATGTGAATAATTATTCTATTACAATTCAAATTGTATTCAAGTTTCAACATTTGGCTTCTGGTTTTTTGTATTGTCTAAGCTCTTATATAACTAAAAAGAATTAGCTAGAATTGGGGTTTGATCGAATAGGAATCACTTGTGTTGTGTGGCTAGTTTTTCTATTTTCTTTGGTTACCAAAAGAAAAGGTTGAAATTCTAAGTATAGGCCTAACTCATTTATTGAATCTTCTGGTGCATCATACTAAGAATATATAGGCATTGATCTTGAGAAATCGAACAATTTCTGTCATTTTTTTCTTCAAATAAGCCGCTATTCAAGATTTAAGACAAACTAACACTGTACTATATAGTTTGATGTCAAAATTGCTATTGAAAAATCCACATGACACGATTGATATTATCAAATAAACAAGTACATCATCTAAATTTTGTATTATTAGTTTCTCTATAAATTTCAAGTTCTACTTTTTATGGCAATATCAAAATATTTTCTTATATGTGGATGTGTGTTTGTTTGATATTTTACATAGTTATCTATGGTCAGACACTGGGAACAGCAAGCAGCGTTTGTAGTCCAACGGTTAGGATAATTGCCTTCCAAGCAATAGACCCGGGTTCGACTCCCGGCAAACGCATTTCTCCCTTTTCCTTTTTTTTTTTAAATCTTTCATATTTTCCCTTTTCTTTTTTCCTGGGAGCATATTCCATTTATTTTAGTTCATTTAATTTGGTTATCAATTGGAAAGAATAGATGATAAATTATGATCCAAAAATAAAATAGAATTAAAATGTCATAAAAAAATCATGATACAAAAATTATTTCACAATTGTCACAAATAATCAACACATCTTGACACACTTTTGATTACCTGAACCACAAAGTATCCTATAACAACCATACATAACAACGCCACTAAACCCCACAAACAACCCAAACAACAATCCAACCACCAAGCGCCGCCGCCACCTCCTCACCGCCCCCGCCTTGGGCCGTACAATCTCGCCGCCCTGATTGTTCGTCAACGGGGTCCCCGGCAACACCTGATTGAGTTGGGCTCTCGTCATTTTATACATCCTCATGAACGCCACGTCGGATAAGCTCTGATCAAGCTCCTCCCTTGCATCGACCACTTTCGACATGGCGGCGCAAAAGCTGATGAAGTTTGTGGCGGCGGCGAGGAGTGAGAGGGTGAAGGGGACCCACCAGAGGCGGCAGCTGGCGGCGGCGGCGGTGGTGGTGGAGGCGAGGATAACTGCCTGGAAAATGAAATACAGGTTGATGTTTTGGATGGTTTTTGTTTCCAGGGCTCTTGTTCTGTGTTCTTGTTTCTTGTTTGTTTCGTCTAATTTCTCTATTTCTCTCTGTATTTCATCATCTGAAGTGATGATATTCTGATCATTTTGATGATCCATTCTCTCTCTCTCTCTCCTCTCCCCTCTCTCTCTCTCTATATATATATATCTATATAGTATATATATTGTGTTTGTATTTGAAGATGAAGGCCCTGGATAGCACGAAGAAATGGTTAATATTTCTTTAATTTTGTCTAAAGTCAACATCTTATCTATGTTTTGTTTCACTAAAAATTATATACATGTTGACAAGCTCAATACATATTCCCACCAAATTGCATTTCATTTTTCTAGAATTCTTCAATTTATAATTCATTGGCTATTATTTGATTCATTTGAACTCAATTCATTAGATTGTATGATATTGATTTTAATTTAATCCTGATTAGTTACAATTGAAACTCATTTTCTAATAATTAATTGCATACAGTTTCCAACTTGGGATGTGTTTTCTTGACAGAAGACTAAACATTATTCAAATTGGCTAAATGAAACTATAATAATCTAAACATAAATTCAAATTGGAATAATTATAGTAAAAGAAAATTTTCCTGGGGAATTACTCACTAATTTTTTCCACCAGAAGAAACCTACACAAGTAAATCGAAACAAATTCAATAGCTAAAATTTTTATTATGTTGGCCCATGCTAAGTTGCTAACCTATAGTTTTAAATTTTAATGAATGTGTTTGGAAGCACTTTTTTATGAAAAGTCTATTTAGAAAATTGACCTTTTTAAATAGACTTTTTAAATAGGTACTTCTACATTACACTAAGTGTTTGGTAAACACATTTTTTAGAAGTGCTTTAGAACCAAAAGTCTTTTTCTTATACAAGAATGTGTTTGGTAAACTAATAACAATTTTTTACAATATTGCCCTTATATATATTTGCAACCATAGTGTCATTTGATACATTTTATTAATATATATGTTGATATTATAAAAAAATTATTCTAGATTTCACATTTTCAAGCCGATTTATATTGTAAAAGCTATTTACTAAGAATTATTATATTAATATCATGAAAATTATGAGTGGAAACTCGACCTCTTAATAAAAAGTGTTGGTTGAAATTTAGACTAATTTTAATAATAATAAATATATCATTCTCAATTTCGAGTATATTATTAAATATGTCATTAGAAATAAATATATTATTAAATATATCATTACCAATAAATATATCATTCTAAATTTTAATAATTGTATATTATTAAAATGCATAATTAGAAATATATTACACATGTAAAGTGAGGGAGGTATGTGAGAATTCTTAGCCGCTCCTTTTAAATAGAAAAATAGAAGGTAAATTTGTAAAATAACGAATTCTACTAACCAAAAGTGGAGAAATCAAGTTGAGAAAAAATCACTAATTTCCACTTCTTTAAAATGGACTTTTCCGAACTTTGACTTTTTCAAAAGTCCTTTTAGAATCATTCACCTAACACTCAAATTTTATCAAAATGAACTTTTAAGACTAAAAGCTCATTTGAAAAATGCAAATGTTTGGAATGTTTTCAGTGAAATTTGAAATCTCAACATTCAAGTGAATAGTAAAATTTGGACACTAAAATCGACCCAAAAATAGTGTTTTACTGTGATGACAAAAATGTCAGAAGTGGGATTTGAACCCACGCCCTCGTTAGAGGACCAGAACTTGAGTCTGGCGCCTTAGACCACTCGGCCACCCTGACCTTCTGTTTACATTATAGTGAGAATATTATAATTATCATGTTCATCTAAATCACAGGGACTAATTCACCGAAAATAACTTTGACCCGAGTTCAAGTTGAGGCAATTTAACCAGAGAAAAAACATGAATTACAATAGCACCAACCATAATACTCATAACTAACAGACCCACCACAAACCAAGGTTTAGACGTGAAACACCGTTTTACATACATTAATCACATAATTATAACATCTTCCGACTACCAATATTCATGCGTATCACCAAGCTAACCACATATGAAACTATCACCAGAACAGTGAAATCCAAGACAAGTTTTATGACATTATCCCATGCTCAGTCAATCTTCTTATTTCTCAATGGTCCTCTTGGGATCTTGCTCAAAACTTTTGCATCAAATACTGCATATTGTTTCTTGAGCTCAGCCATTGCCTTCTCCGCAAAAGAGTCCACCTCGTTCTCATACTTGTCGTAAAACAGAGGCACAGTGAATAAAATCACCGTAACTGTCAAAAAATAGTAACAGACGATTATTAAAATCCAACATTATTTGAAAACCCAAATTATAGTGTTTACAAGATACGGAAATAGATGTTTACTTGTATAGAGCAGTGTCAAGAAGTCGAAGCAACTGCCCACAAATGACAACACCCACAAGCCAGCAATCACCTGCTCATATAGCATAGCAAAATCAACTAAATACAAAATCATAACGAATAATATCTGTAGCTGGGAAAATATTTTTTTTCGTATTTTTCTCACTAAGGTGGAAAACATAGCCTAAAACTAACATTAAAGGCTGTCACTTGGAAATCGCTAAAACAATATCACGATCCATATCCAAGATAGATTTGAGGCTGAAGTTGGCTATTAATTATCGATATTATCACCCCACTTGAACTGAAATCTAAGTATATAATACATCTAACAAATGCTAAGATGTAAAAATGATCAGCAACTAAATAAAACAGCAATTATACGTAAATACGTCGTGTAATAAAAACTACATACAGAGAGGAACTTCTTCAAATCTTTTCCAGAAGCAATGTCCCTAAGAACTGCAAAGGCCCGATTGATCTCAATCCTCAGACCAGATGCAAACTTCAAATAAGGATCTTCAGGGATACATATGTCTGGGATGCGTGGTGGTGATCTGCAAAGTAAAATGCAACAAAACACATCCATTAATTCACATTAATAAAAGGGATCATCTATATAATGTCCACGAGGTACTGTAAATTACCAGGATAACCCTGTCACATCTGTTTTACTCATCGATGGTGATATTGCAACATGATTCTATTGATAGAGGACTTTATGCTAATTTCTCAAACCTTATTTCGTTTTGTATTTAGTGTTGCACGGCGCTTATTTATGTAAATTACCGTATAAAAATCCCTCAAAGTACAATCATTTAAGAAAAACACAAAGGTAAACTCACTTCTTGATGAAAACGGCAGCATTCGACCACAAGAATACAAATGCTAGCGCAAGCATCAAACCATGACAGACCAGGGTTAGCAAATGGTATTCCAGGACATCAAATAAAATCCAGATGGCTGTAGCACCACCAAGCACTCCAGCTGAGACCTTCTTGTCCTTCCATAGGAACACATCAGCAGCTGACCATCGAAAACATTTAAGTGTTACTATCTATACAAATACTAACTTGGTTTGCTTTTAGTTTGTAGTGATATGAATGTTAGAATTCAATAAAAGTTATTTAATAGCTCATAATTCGATAAGTATTTGAGCCAAAAGCAAAATGACTTCATACTTTACGCAACTTAAAATGACGCCTGCTTTTATAATAGTATGCATCCAGCAAAGCATAGTGACATTGAGACTACTTAACGAAAACTAAGATCACAGATAATTTGGTCGCAAAGGGATGATAAAATGATCGAACTTAACTTCTTCATCAACCCTTTGAAGAAGTTAACCAAGTTCCATGATAATCAACTTGGTTTAATAAATTCAAATAGATTTTAATTCAAGAATTACAGAACAAACATGATACGTAACTAAAAAAACAACAGAACAAAATAAAGTAAAACTAACTTATTTTATGAAAGCTTTAGAATCCCCTGACTCAGAATTTAAACAGTACTTAAAAATCCATCAAGAAATAATGACTAATAAACAGAAATACAAATCACACATGAGTCTTATCATAAAATGTAAAAAAAAAGTATTTTACATCGTCCACTAAATTATATTTTGAAAAAGGAAAATCTTCACAACCACACACCACAATACAGAAAATTAAATTAATATAAAATGGAAATCCCAATGAATTTCAAATCGCACTTTGACAATCCCAATGCCCAAATAGTTTATTAAAGTTATAATCTTAAGAACGCCTTAAAAAGTAAAAAATTCTTAATAAACTCGGAAAATTGTATCAACCACAAAAGGCAAATTAGAATTTCGTGCCTATTCCACATCCCCAGAAAAGAAATCAAAAACCGAAAAACAAAACTTTTTTTTTTTTAATTCAAACATAGAAGAAAATAAAAAAGCTGATTAAAGTTTATTTGAATTTTAATTAATTAATTACTGTTTTACTAACTTACGTTTGCCACCGCCGAGAACTTTATGAACAGGCTTCTCTCTACCGAAGAGACGGTAGACCTTATCCTTCAACGACGACGATTTGTCATCATCGGAGTCGGACGACGAGGATGAATCGTGGCCCTTGATCTTGTCCATCAAAGACTCTTCCTTTTTCTCCTCTTCCTTGTGGTGATCCGCCATCGCAGGAGTGACAATTTATACAGAGAAAATATATAGATACAGATGACTGAATCTATAGATGCACGCAGATTCTTTGTGTGTGTCTTGAATGAATCTTGAATTGCAGATGAGGATCTGATATGTGTGCAATTTATTTACTTTAAGCGTGGGGGTGGGAGAATGAATCTGGGACGTTGATTTTGGGCCAGCTTTAAGGGTGCCAGATTTTGTTGAATATTTTTCGTTTTTTATTTTTTTATTATTATTTCTTTGTGGGCATATGTAAGTTAACTTAAGCTCGTTGTGTTCCTTATATTGATGTGATGGGAAATTGGAAATGGAACATACTAGAAGAAGATACGTGGTGGTTGTGAATTGTGATTACACAATTTTTAGATTATAATAACTATTAATTTATTATTATTAAATTGATTATATTATCTTATATAGTTAGTGAGCATTTGGAGTATTTTAAAAGTTGATAAATAGGATTACTCAAAAGCCGTTTTAAAACAATTTGAATCACTCAAATAGCATGGTGTCCTAAGAGTAAGTAGTGCAGGAAAATTATAAATTTAGTCTAGTAAACTATACATAAATCACACATATTTATCAAATACCTCATTAAATAAATATAATTATCAATTTCCCTTATTTATCTCGTAATTTATTTATTTCGTTAATTCTTCAAAGGTAAATGTACCTTCTTGGGCCTCGAACTGACTTACCCAAATATCATAATTGGGCCTTTGGATTACAACTCGAGCCACATTATTAGGCCAGCCTAGGGGTGTTCACGAGTCGAGCCGGCTCACGAGCTCGACGAGCCAGCTCGAAAATAGCTTGACTCGAGCTCGAAAAAATTCAAGCTCGAGTCGAGCTCGAGCCTAAAAATGCATGTTCGCCAGCTCGCGAGCTGAAATAAAAAAATAATTTTCAATTAATATATATAAAAAATAAATATTTATTCACATATTTTTATATAATATAATATATTATAATAATATATGTATAAATAATAATATTTTTGACATTAATTATAACTATATTTAATTATGTATGAATAAATATAAAATTAATAAAATATTTTCAATTTTTTTTTTTTTTAAAAAATTATTTTTTCGAGCTCGACTCGGCTCGAGTTTGGCTCGAGTTTGAACGAGCTCAAGCTCACTTTCCTGCAGCTCAGCTCGAGCTCGAGCTCAAATTTTTGGCCCAATTCAACTCGAGTTCGACTCGTGAACATCCCTAACTAGGCCCTATAGATGGCATAGTTTAATGGGCTTGGGTTATAAAAACAAGTTTTGTAACATAGATATCTAAATCTAGATATTAGATATAATTAGCACATTTTTCTCTTTAAGCCATCCTCTTGTTTAAATAGGGGCCCTCTACTAGTTTGAATGATGTACAGAAATAGTGTGATAGGATTCGGTTCTAAATGCTACATTATAGAAAAATTCAATTTAGTAGAAATAATCAACACACCTCTTTAAGGGATTTATTTGTAAGGTTTATAAATTATAAGAGTTTTTAATACATAATTAATGTTATTGTAGGAAATGTTTTGGTAATTATGCAAAGCGGTCTATGTGTATTTTTTTTCCAATTGTTTATAGTGAATTTCATGAGGATCACAATGCGCAAGTAATTTTAATTATTGTGGACTAAGAGCCTATGACTTGACTATGTCTAGCTTCAAATTTATGAGAAATTTTAATCTGATTTTAATTTGATCAATTTATGTGTAATTCAGTAGGTGAAGAGTCAATTATGTATCAATATAAATCATTTTTCCGACGAAATGATTTATTGTTTATAATACAACCAAGCTTTCCTAAATATGTTTCGTATGTATTAACTACTCCAAACATACAACATATAATTAGGAATGTTTTTAAGAAAGTAACAAAGTTGCCTAGTAAAATTCGAAAAGTTAGGATCTTTTTGTTGTGTTTGTCAAAATAAGATTATTGAATTTATCCTAAATTATTAAGTATAAATTTAAGTTTATAATAGACAATTAATCAGTAAATACTCTCCTTTTTAAGTAATACATAATTTTTCTAGAACGGACAAAATTTAAAAAAATGGACTTTTTTTTATATTGTTACAACTTTCTTCATTGACACGTATAGAACCGATTCCATAACCTACATACGCCAAGTGCCAATTTACTTTCCTGGTGGCCTCTGTATTATCTCAAGTATATGGCTTTTAATTCATCCAAGTCTTAAATTCTGGTCAGTTTTTGTTCAAATTAATTCCAATTTATTGATCAGTTTTAAAATTTCAAAAGCCATAAATATAGTATCTAATATTCTTCGACCCACCTAATTTTCATCTCACTTTTGACACATGAAGGATCCTTATGAATTTCAACCTCTTTGTTAGGTTGTGGTGTAGTTATGATACTGATTAAATTTAGTTGGACTAATTAAACATTATTACCCTTGACCACCTTTATAATAATCACTCTCTCAAATATCGAAAATTCCTAATTAAATCAAAACCATGCAGAAAAACATACTTATAATTCTTCTATTTCTTATCTTCCCCACAATCATAACCCTCTGCAACTCACTTCCTCTCTCAACAAGCTCCAGATGGATCATCGACGAACCCACCGGGTCCCGGGTGAAGCTATCCTGCGCCAACTGGGCAGCCCACCTGGAGCCCATGTTAGCAGAAGGTCTAAACAAGAGACACGTGTCACAAATAGCCAGACACGTGGCGCACATGGGGTTCAACTGCGTGAGGCTTACGTGGGCAACCTTCATGTTCACGAGATACGCTAATGTCACGGTGAAAGAATCTCTTACCAGGCTCGGACTCCAGGACGCCATTGAAGGAATATCCCATAAGAATCCTGAGATTCTGGAAATGAGCCTTGTTGAGGCACAAAGGGCTGTGATAGAAGAGCTTGCCAAACATGGCGTAATGGTGGTGCTTGATAATCAAGTTAGCCAGCCGATGTGGTGTTGCAGTGATGACGATGGCAATGGCTTCTTTGGGGATAAGTATTTTGATCCTAAAGAGTGGTTACAGGGTTTGCGTATTGTGGCCAATACATACAAAGATACATCTATGGTATGATCAGGTTTTTTTTTTTGGCAGTTTTTTTATTCTTCTGAAATCGCCAATTCATTTTAGGGTAACATGATTAAAAAGTTAGAATCTGTATAAATGCATTTGGTCCCCATTATAGTATTTTTTTTTTTTTTTGCGTTACAAAATAATGTTTGATAAATCAAAAAATCTAATTTTTTTTACTAGAATTATAAGAGAATGACAGGTATCATACCCAAATTCATCTTTATCCTGGGTGAGTGGTTTTTGGGGAATGTAAAATGAGCATAACTTTGATCTGAAGTAGCTAATAGACAATCTAATTTCAGCTTTTCTTTTCATTATTTTTTTAGTTATCTTTGGACCATATATTTGACCACATTCCTTTTTTTATTATATTTTCTGAATTTAATATAAGAATTCAACATGCTATATTTCATGGGTCATGATCAAAATTTTCGAGCATGTCCCATGTTTGGACTTTGGAGGGGATTATCCATACTTTAATATAATAATCACTTAGTTCACCAAATTAACCTATATTAGATAAACTCGAGTAATTTGATCATTCTGACCAATAAAATAGTCGCATTAGATTTATTTGTCACATGTGAAAAAATGACTATAATCAAACAATTAATGTCACACAATGTTGCTAGTGTAGGTTGTGGCTATGAGTCTGCGAAACGAACTTCGTGGTCGACTCCAAAACGAGACATTATGGTACCAATTCATTCATCGAGGAGCAAGAACGATTCACAAAGCCAATCCAAATCTTCTCGTGATCGTTTCAGGTCTCAATTACGACGTTGATTTTACCTTTTTAAAACAAAAACCGTTGAAATTAAAATTCAAGGATAAATTAGTCTACGAGACTCATCGATATTCGTTTACTTCGGGTCAAACTAAACTATGGTTAAATCAACCACTTACCAAAACATGTGAAATCATTACTCAAGAAATTCACAATCAATCTGGTTTTTTGGCTGAGGGTGAAAATATTGCCCCTTTATTTGTGAGTGAATTTGGGATCAATCAAATGGGGGAAAATCGGGCGGATAATTTGTTTTTGGGCTGCATTTTGGGCTTTTTGGCTGAAAAGGATTTGGATTGGAGTATATGGGCTTTACAAGGGAGTTATTATCTTAGAGATGGGCTTCATGGGCCCGATGAGACGTATGGGATGTTGGATTCGAATTGGACCTCACTTAGAAATCCAGAATTACATCAGAAGCTTCGGCTTATTCAACACCAAAATCAAGGTAACATTTTGTGCATATCTTACTTTTTCAGATTACAAGTTTTTATACTACTTTGGAGCTTCTTAAGGTTGTGTTTGGATTGAAAAATGTGAAAATCATGAAATTTGTAAATTACATTATTAAATTGTAATAATGATTTTTTTTATATTTATTTTATGATATTTGTTAATTATTTATGTAATAATGATTTTTTTTATATATTTTTTTATGCTATTTTTTTACCTTATTAAATTATTTCTCTACATTAATTGTAAAGTATTAAAAATTTTCTTGTTAAAAGATATGCTAATCACCCGTTCTAATTACTAAAAAGTATTTGTGAACTTTAATTTATGTTAATAAATAGAAGAAAATATGTGTGTTTTAGTAAAGTTTGAATTAAATGAAAGATGTAAAAATGTCTGATTAGCATTTTATTAAAATGAAAAACACACGCAATTTTCAATAAAGATGGGATCACGCATGATTAAAAATTTATTTCAATTAAATAAATAAATACAAATCATCGTAAATTAGTTCAATCAATTGGGTAAAAATTTCCTATATTTTGTGTTTACTTTTACGTGTAGATCCAAGGTCAAAGGAAGAAACATATCACATAATGTACCATCCATCAAGCGGGAGGTGCACCCATGTGAACAATTCCGAGGTCCACGCTAGCGATTGCTTGAGCTTCAGCAAATGGAACCACGCCGGAAGTGGAAATCCGATCCGGTTAACCGGAACCGACTTATGTCTATCAGCCGCCGGAGATGGGTTTCCGGTGACCCTTTCACCGGAATGCCATAGTAAATGGGAACTAGTTTCTAACTCCAAGTTTGGGCTGGCTAACAAAGATGAAGATGGGACATATTTGTGCTTGGAATTGGATCCTAACAACTCATCAACAATTTTAACCAAAAAGTGTATGTGTTTAGGATATGATGGTGCCATTAATTGCCAAGAAAATACCCAGAATCAGTTGTTTAAGCTCATTTTAGCTAATGTTAGATAAAATGGAATTATAGTTAGTTTTATATCAATTCATCAAATTAAAATGAAGTATAAAATTCCTCTTTTATTAGTTCCAAAAAGTATTCGTGTATGTATGTGGACACCATATGTATTATACATATTTTGTTAGATCTCGCACGTAAAGCAAATATAAGAGGAAAATAAAAATAAACGAAAATTGCATTTCTAAGTAAATGATAAGAAGAAAAATGTGTTTAAAAGGGGAAAAAAGGAGTAAATGATAAGTAAATATTGGAAACCGAATATTCTTTTATAAAAAATAAATTATATATATATTATGATTCTATATAAAATTAGTTTCCCGAGCTTAGTATATACATATTGTGTTAGATCATGATCTGATGAAAGAAAATAAAGTGTAAACGAAATGACATTGAGATTACGCTTAATTATGAGGATTACGACATCTAACTAATAATAAGAAACAAAATAAGTGTATAAGTTAATAAACACTTTGATTATACCATACAAACCCTTTTCTTCCTATTTACTCGTAAAATGGAAAAAAGAATGAGAAATCATATTTGATATATCACAATGAACCCGCATTTCAGAAGCTACTTACTAATTACAATTAATCATGTACGTATATAAGTTATGAATGAATATATCCAGAATCAGCCGTATCAACCTTTTATCAGCTTCATCATTAGATAGAGCAAGATCTGTTAATCAAGATAGAATGGATTTTATTAGTCATTATCTGATTTTTTTATCTCATATCTAGTATGGATATGTTAGGTATCAATATCAAATCTAATTACTAAATCATTTCACGACTATAAATAATGCATTCTCCAACACATTTTTCACCATAGTAAAAACCATGACCAAGATGAATTTCCTCATACCATTGTTGCTTTTATCATTTGCAACTATCTGTTTCTCATTTCCTCTCTCGACAAGCTCGAGATGGATCGTGGATGGACCCACCGGTGACCGTGTGAAGCTCGTTTGTGCCAATTTGCCTGGCCATGTTGAGCCCATGTTACCAGAAGGGCTCAGCAAAAGACCAGTGGGTGAAATTGCTAAGCACATGAGACTAATGGGATTCCACTGTGTGAGGCTAACTTATGCTGCCCATATGTTTACTCGATATGCTCATCTTACGGTGGCTCAAAACTTTAAGAGATTAGGTCTTCAAGATGAGATGATAGGTATAGCTCATAACAATCCTGAGATTCTGAATATGACCCTTGTTGAGGCACAAAGGGCTGTGATAGAAGCCCTTGGACAACATGGTGTAATGGTGGTGCTTGATAACCAAGTTAGCCATCCCATGTGGTGTTGCAGTGATCATGATGGGAATGGGTTCTTTGGGGACAAGTATTTTGACCCACAAGAGTGGTTACAAAGTCTGCATGTTGTGGCTAAACGTTACAAAGATACATCGATGGTACGTTGTTAATTCATTTAGGGTGTGTTTGGATTGAAGGATTTGAAATCTATGGATTTCAAATTCGTCAACAAATCCATAAAGTTCGTTTGAATGTATCCAAGTCACAATGGATTTCAATCCATCGACATTCACTTTGAGCTATTTTCACCATAACTACGGTGGATTTCGATCAAATGACTCTATATATTTTAGGTGTCATTTCAAATCCTTCCTCCAAATCCTCTCCATAAATCCAAATCACTCAATCCAGACACACCCTTGATCTTTTGAAGTTCTTTTCGTAAAATTTGGTGTTGAAACGGTCTGAATTATGCCCACATTTGAACTAATACATAATGTATTGATGTGGCATAATCTAGACTATTTGAGTAGTAGAATTTTATATTTTGAAAGTTATCTTTCTAATCTGATTTGATTAGACTATCTTTTATGAATGAAGATACTTTCCACAAATAGTGACATATTGTTTTGTAGGTTGTGGGTATGAGTCTACGAAACGAACTCCGTGGTGCACTCCAAAACGAGACGGTATGGTCCCATTACATAACCGAAGGAGCCAAAACGATCAACAAAGCCAACCCTAATGTTCTCATCCTCGTCTCGGGTCTAAACTATGATCTCGATTTCACATATCTCAAAAGAAATCCACTAAAACTGAACTTCATGAACAAGATAGTTTACGAGGCTCATCGATATTCTTTCACTGAGGGACAAGGGCCTCAATGGTTGAATCAAACTCTTACAGAAACTTGTGACAGTGTCATTCAAGAAACTCATAACAAAATAGGGTTTTTAACAGAAGGTGAAAATCCAGCTCCATTAATTATAACTGAATTTGGAATAGATCAAACGCAAACGGACCTTGGAGACAATTTGTTTATGACCTGTTATTCAAGCTGGCTTGCTGAGAATGATCTGGATTGGAGTATATGGGCATTTCAAGGAAGCTATTATCTTAGAGATGGGATTCATGGCCCTTCTGAAACGTTTGGAATGTTGAACTCCAATTGGACTTCACTTAGAAACCCAGAATTTCTTGAGAGGCTTCAACTTATTCAACAGCAAATCCATGGTAAAATTTTAATGTTTTTATTTATTGTTTTTTTTTATAATGAAATTATTCCTTTTTTTGAAAGAAAAAAAATATTGGTGCTATTAGATGTGAAAATTTGAAAAGAATTAAATGATGAAATGAATGCATTATTTTTAAGAGTTGGTCCAACTCTCTAAGATATGAAAAATACAAAATAGAAAAGCTAATTTACTGTTTTTTTACAAAAATCAAAATTGGTTGCTAATTTAAATCTTCAACAAATACAGTCAAAATATATTTATGTATCTTTTAGTTATTCATAGCATGGAATCTTTTTCCTTCTAATTTTGCAACAACATTCCAAAAATAAAAACCCTAAACAAATTTTCCGATGGATGTATAAGTTTCATTAACTATTTGTTGTTTTTTTGAATAGTTGAACATAATCAAATCATAATAAAACAATAAAATTGAGTAACATGTATAACCTATAATATCTGCTTTTTTTAAAAATATAGATCCTAGGTCAATGGGGCCATCATATTACATAATGTACCACCCATGGAGCGGAAAGTGCATGCATGTGGACAAAAATTCAAATCTTCATTCCAGTGATTGCTTAAGCTACAGCAAATGGACTCACGCCGGAGACGGCCATCCGATCAAGTTATTGGGAACTGAATTATGTCTATCTGCCGCCGGAGTTGGTGCTCCGGCGACTCTTTCCTCCGATTGCACCAGTTCCCGGAGTAAGTGGGGATTGATTTCTAACTCGAATTTTCGGCTCGCAAACAAAGACGAAGATGGGAATGATTTGTGCTTGGATTGGGATCCTCATTATTCACCAAGAATTTTAACCAATAAATGCAAGTGTTTGGAAGATGAACAATGCCAAGAACGTCCCCATAGTCAGTGGTTTAAGCTTATTTCTGCTAATGCTGAGTAGATTTATTTTAGCTAAATGTTCAATAAATGTGCAGAGTTATTGATTTTTTTTTTTCTCTAGATTCTATGTGAATAAAATCTTAGGTATGTTAAATTCATTGCAAAATTGTCTTTTGAGATAAATAAATAGATAAATGTTAATTATTTATTCGCATTAAACGTATGATCTTCTATTTTTTTTAACATCTAATTAATACATTTTTCTCATGTTAATTATCTACAAAACTAAATAACATAATACATTTCAGCATAAATGGTTAAATCCGAATACCCGCATGGCACAGAAATTAATTTCCTCAATGTTTTCTGTGTTATATTTGTCATTATTCTGCAATGATAAAGTGAAAGGGCCTTTAGTTTCAATCAATACTCGAAAAACAGCAAAAAGTTTGCTGCAATGATTGATAGCTACAAAAGCAATTGACTACTAATTTATGAATGAAAACAAATAAATTTTTCCTTCTTGAACATTTTTTCCCATTTATTTCTCCAATAAAATGGAATGTGACATTTAACATCTATTTTCAAGACTAATAATATCATTTCAGAAAAAAAAAACTGATAGAAAAGAAAAATAATTAGATTTTCCTTATGACAAAATTGTGCAACCGACTTAAATTCATTTATCTTGTAACTAATTCAGGTTTTATTAAATAATTGAACTAAAGCCATAAATAGGACATGAAAAAAAATTCCAGCATGAATTATTGTGATTATTCTTGAAATCAGAATCTATAACTCATAAAAATAACCTGCCAAATTATGATAATTAACAGTTCCATTATTTAATAATGAACTTTCTCATGTATAAATACACAAGCCTGATACAACCTCATTTCAACCAAGAAAAATCTCTTGTTATATAAAAAAAGATGACAGACAAAAAAACAATATCCATTTTCCTGTTTCTTCTTCTCCAAATCACATCACTTTGTAATGCACTCACCCTCTCAACAAGCTCCAGATTTATAGTTGATCAGACTGGAAAACGAGTAAAACTAGCCTGTGTAAACTGGGTTTCACACTTAGAGCCCATGATCGCAGAAGGGCTGGAGAAGAAACCCTTGAGATACATAGCAACCCAGATAGCTAAAACTGGATTCAACTGTGTGAGATTCACATGGGCCACATATATGTTCACCAGGCCTGATTATACAAACCTGACAGTATCAAAATCTCTCGATAAATATGGCCTGGGAAGTGCAAAAGCTGGCATTGCCAGGAATAACCCTCAGTTATTGAACATGAATGTTGTTGAAGCTCACCGGGCTGTGGTTAATGAGATTGGGAAGAATAAGCTTATGGTGGTGCTGGATAACCATGTCAGCCTGCCGAAGTGGTGTTGCAGCGGCAGAGATGGCAATGGGTTCTTCGGGGATGCTAGTTTTGACCCTAACGAATGGCTGCGAGGCCTGGCTATGGTGGCCAACATGTACAAGGATAATCCCGCAGTGAGTATATATGCTTTTTTCAGTTTGATTGTTCTTTTTTTTTCCTTGAAAAATTGTAGAGAAATTAGGTTTTGTTGGAGGTGGATTAGTGTAATTTACGTGATATAATTAGGGTTCAGAATTAAGGGTTTTCAAATTTAATGTGATTTTGGCCAATTTAATAAAATATTTGGCCGAAAAAAAAAACCATTGATGTGGTTCTGGCCAATTTAAATTATAATATTACTCATCAATTGTCTAAAGTTAGTGGCATTACAATTTTATTACTTTTTATCAGAGAATTCGTTCTTTAAGTAAAAAAACTATTATATGAAAATTGAACCTTAATTTGGGATTTTCCAATATAACGAGAGCAATACATTTTACACAAATGTATTATTCCCTTTTGTATGTGAAAGGGATACATGAACGAGATCATAATTATTGATACATGTAACATGTTACATTTGTAATGATATATATATATATATATATCATCTTCAAGGATGAAGGAATATAAACATGGTACATTTTATATCTTCACGTATCTTTGTATTTGATTTCGACGTATTTTAATTTGTAGGTAATAGGTATGAGCCTAAGAAACGAGCTACGAGGTGACCATCAAAATGAGGCGGACTGGTACAAACACATGCAAGATGGTGCCACCACAGTCCATCGACAAAACCCTAATTTTCTTGTCATAATCTCAGGCCTACATTACGATACACAGCTAAGTTTCTTAAGAACAAAACCATTACCAATACAAAATCTCAACAACAAATTAGTATTCGAAGCACATTGGTATTCCTTTGGCAATCCAGCTGACCAATGGGCAACCCAAACAAACCATTTCTGTGCAAGAGTTACACAAAATGCAAGAGATAATTACCTTTTCTTATTAACAGGAAACAATTCATTTCCTGTATTTTTAAGTGAATTTGGTATAAATCAAAGAGGCTCAAATGAAGTAGATAATAAGTATATAAGTTGCTTATTGGCAGCCATGGCGGAGAATGATGTTGACTGGGCATTATGGACCTTTCAGGGTAGCTATATTCTTAGAGAAGAAAAGGTTAATTTGGAAGAATATTATGGAGTAATGGACTTAAACTGGGATCGTCCAAGAAATCCTTCTTTTCTTCAGAGATTACAACTTTTAAGACAGATCAATCAAGGTAAGTTTTATATATATAGTTTCTCTTCTTCAATCATAGTATATATAGAGTATAATCTTGTACTAGAACATATATAATTAGCTTTAAATTTAATTAACTATATATATATATATATATATATATGAGATTATTTTATCTATTTGGCATTTTGCGAAAATAATAAGAAAAAAAAATAATGAAACAAAGAACTAAAACATATTCATTTTCTGCAAAAATAATAAAAATCAAAATATTGAAGAAAAATTAATTTGTTTGAATTTTACGCATATAATATTATAATTTTTTAGTTTAAATTATAAGTTTATAATTTTGCATTATCTAGAAATATATTAATTGTATAAGTTTTATTTACAATAAATTGAAGAAAAGTAACTTGGATAAAAAAGAATTTGAACTAAAATTTTCAAAATTTTTAATAAAATAAACAAAATAAATTGAATTATTCGAGTTAATTAAATCCCTAAATCAAAGACCAATTTTCCTATTATACAAAATGAAGGTTAATTTTCCTCCATTTCATCAAAATCCCCAAATTCAACTCAACATTCGCCCCAAATGATATTTTTGTTGAAATTTATACTTACATCGTCAATTTTTACAGCTTAATGTACCCAAACTGCTAGTATAAAAGTCAACTTTATTGGCCTTAAAATGACCTCAATTACGTTTCTACATCACGCAGGTCCGAAATCGAACCATCCAACCTACTCCGTAATATTCCATCCCCTAAGTGGCCAATGTGTGCAAACTGGCAAGACCAATATCATTCTAGCCAGTTGCAAAACCGCGACCCGTTGGGGCCCACACCAAGATGGGGGCCCAATCAAGTTGATGGGCCGTCCACAGTGCCTTGGGGTTGACAAAAATGGAGGCCCAGCCCGTATTTCAAATGATTGTTCGAGCAAGTGGAAGTTTATATCGAGCTCGGGTCTTCACTTAGGTGCCCAAGACAAAGATGGGAAGCATTTATGCTTGGAAAAGAATGCTTATGATGGAACACTTGTGACCAAAAAATGTCTTTGTGTTGGAGACAATCTTGTTGATTTTCCTAGTTGTCATGATAATCCACAAGTGCAATGGTTTAAGATTGTTCCTGTGAATGTGTAATGAATAAGAATGTATGTAATGTTATGATGGATTGCTCTGAATATTAAACTAATTATACAAAGACATGCACCTAGTTTATAAAGATTAGGGCAAGAGCAGCATGTGTATTTGTATGTTGTTTTATTTATTTCAATTTTTCATGTTAAAAAGTAATATATATGTCGTCTATTTAGATATAATCCAAAATAACATATTGTTCCGGCCCAATGAGAGGTTAGGGTCCAATCCTAAGGCCATTTAGACCAAGCCCACCTTCATATTGGGCCTAATTGTGGTTTGGGCTTGTTCTTGAGGTTTCGTGTATGGGTTACTTTGTTAGCATTAAAAGATGAGTTAGAAGGATGGCAAAACCAATTTGATTTCGTAACAGCAGCCACCATTGACTCCCTCGATCAGCCATCTCTACTGCTCAGTCTTTTGACAGTCCAAAACCGTAATTTGGTGGGGAGAGAAAAAGAGAGAGTGAGAGAGATGGGAGAGAGAGAGATTATAGTGAAAGCAGAGAAATTGGTTGAATCATCCATGAAAGGTAACGATGCATCACACGACGCTGCCCACGCGCTCAGAGTGCGTGACCTTGCTCTCTCTCTTGCCCGTGAAGAGGGTCTCTCTGCTTCTCCTGATTCTATGCTTATCGTACGTCAATTTAAATTTTTCATGTTCTTCAATTGGACAATTTTGTGTTTTTTGGGCTTCTATTTGTGTCTATGAGGCTGTGGGTAATTGTATTTAAGTAAGTCTTGCTGAATTGTATACTTGCTCAACTGTAAATAAGTGTATTTTTCATGTTTAATTTGTTCAAAGTACAAATTTTGTTTTTCCTCTTATTTTCTTGATCTCCTAAGTTGAAATTTTGAACTTCTACTCTTCAGGTGGAGTTAGCTGCACTTCTTCATGACATAGGTAATAATGCTTTGTTCCCTTTAAATTCAAATGGTGGTTCAAATAAATGTATATCAATGTTAATTAATATTTTTTTTCATTTTATCTTGTTGGCTTAACAAAAGAAGTGTTGGCTTCCACTTTATCTTTGCATATAATCTTCAAAGAAAATTCTTGTTATATGGTTAAATTCATAGCTCCAGTCCATTTGTTAGCTCTTATATTTTACATAATTGTATCAAACAAATTCTCCTTATCTTTGTAGCTCTTTGTGTGTGTGTATAACTTTGATTTTAGCATATGAATACTATAGTACTATATCTGTCTGCTCATCTTTGATATACTGATGGCATTTTTTGTTTTTTTGGAAAACTGATTGCAGGGGACTATAAATATATGAGGTTGGTGTTCTCCATCTGTTCTTCTTAAGTAACCCCTTTTTCCTTATTATGCGTATTTAATTTTGTATTGCTATATCAAACAACGAATAACAATCTTTTTGTGAACTTTTAGGGAACAGAAAGGAATAACTGAATATCACATCATAAATGGTCTTGTTTTATAGTCGAAAACTTGCGGAAAAATGAGATTATGTAAAATAAGATGCACTTTAATTGTGGCATTGTACTTTATAAGTATCTAAGAAGTTCAATTTTGCAAGCATTGTGCATCTTCTCCATATCTTTTGCTAGAAATGAAAAGCTTCTGTTGAAGTTTTAACTTTTAACGACCCACTGTTCGATTCTTATTGTGCATAATGTCCATTCCTTTATATTTTCTCTTCATTGTGGCATATAGAGATCCATCAGAAGGGAAGATTGTTGAGGACTTTCTTGTCAACGAAGGAGTAGATGCAAGCATCAAAACAAAGATTTTAAGCATCATAAAGGGAATGGGTAGGCTTCCTAAACCATTTCTTTAGGTTTTATTACAGAAGGTTGACATTTGTTCATAGCATTCGACTTTAGTTTTTTGTTCGCTTCAACGAATGTTGTATTACCTTTATGATCTTCCCATTGGATTTGTTCAGTCTTTCTGTTATTGCTAATCAGTTATGTAGAAGTTGTAAATTCAGAGACCAATAGTTGTTCCTTTTCAGTGATGCATTTAAGCCTTTGAACATCATAGCTAAGTTTTTTGAAATGGTGTGTTTTGATTCATAATTAGGTGATAGCCGTAAGTAATCATGCTCAGTCTAGTTGGTTCTTCATGTTGGCATACCTTTGATATATTCTCATACACTTTTGCCACACTCGTTAGTAATTTTGATGCCATTCATATATTCCTCAGTATTTTACCGAGCCCGTTGAATCATTATTGGAATATATCAAGAACTTTTGTGCATACCACCTTATTTGCTCATGCAATGCCATTTATTCGGAGAAATTTTCAGGTTTCAAAGAAGAAATCGGAGGACTTGGAGGAACTAATCACCCTCCAGAATTCGGAGTGGTACAAGATGCTGATCGCCTCGATGCAATTGGTGCTATAGGTATCTTTATTATTCTTCTTGTTTAAACATATACAATCATTGATCTTTTTATCTAATGTGCATCGAAAAGTTTTCATTTAATAAAATCACTCTGGGCCGGTTCATTTGACATCTTTATGTGATCAACTGATCCTGCAAATGATATGTTCAGGAATTGCTCGTTGCTTTACATTTGGTGGAAGCAGGAATAGCGTTCTCCACAATTCCAACATAAAACCTCGATCAGATTTATCCAAGGAAAACTACATGAATAAAGACGAGCAAACAACTGTGAATCATTTTCACGAGAAGCTTCTCAAGTTGAAGGAGTTGATGAAAACCGAGGTAAGGTTTTATGCGTAAGAGAGCGTATATATTATGAAAATTAAACATTGGCATAAAATTGATCCCTTTTTTTTTTTTTTTTCACAATTCGAGATTAAAATTAAATTTTGTGGTATTGAAACTTAAAGTTGATGATAAATGCCAGGCTGGTAAGAGAAGGGCAGAAAGAAGGCACAAATTCATGGAGGAATTTTTGGAAGAGTTTTATGAAGAATGGGATGGGAGGGCTTGATTCATAATTTTGGATAAATGTTGAAAACATGAAATATTTATCTTGTTTTAATTTCTATTTCAAGTCATTGCTTTTACAATAATATTGTTTCTAAATACGAACAATAAATTAGATATTATGACAAGAAAAATTATGTCATATCGAACTTATATTATATATTTTGAATTGGGTTTATAGTATTTCTCATTATTTGACCCCTAAAAAAGCACATTTATTCCGTAGGTTGATATTATTTTCTGGGCATTCAATAGAAGGGGTTGAGTTGTCGCAATTTGAGTACATTAGTTCGTGCATGTGTAATAAATATATGAATTGTCGATACGTTACGATAGTACCTATTTACTCACTGACATTTTTTTTTTTTTTGGTTACAAAAAGTTTAGGTAGGGGTCGGCTCCGGTCGCCTACCAGGGTCAGGGCATGCCTCCGGGACCAAAGGCCACTTATAGAGGTACTTACAGATCACCCACCAACACAGCCCTCACGTCGGCAGCGGGAATCGAACACACAACCTTCTGAGGGGAAGTGGCCCGTCCTTACCAACTGAGCCATCATGTGTTGGCTTTTACTCACTGACATACTGATGCATCACATGACACTACTAACATTATACAGATACATACAAAACGTTTTTATATTTACACAATATTATGTATATATTTATCTACTGAATTTTCGCTTTCACTCCTTTTTCTAGCAACAAAAGTACACTGCTTTTACGCTTTACTTCTGTTTACTATGCCCTGTTTGGTGCAACATAAAAGTCTTGTAAGAAATTAGGAGAATAGGGAAAATTCTATTTGTTAATTTACTACATTCAATATTTTCTTTTATATGTTAATGATTTTTGTGTGTTTTTTCAAATTTACTGTTAAAAAAGCTATTTTGTTTGGAGGACTAAAAAATTTGCAATATTTGTAGACTTGATATATATAAAGAGAATATTATTAAAGTCCTTAGTATCGTGTAACATTGCAAATTTATTATTACAGTCAAAGTCAAAATTTTGAATATTTAAGAGAATTTTTTCCAACTCCACTTTTAATGCTCTGCTTTTACTACACCCACCAAACAGCACCTTTCACAGTTTCACTTCAATTTGCCTCCCTTCATTACTCTCCATTTCTCTCTGCTTCTTTTTACTCTATATATCTTTTTCACCAATATACTGGCTCTACCAACTATGGAAGCCTTCAGTTTACTCAAATACTGGCGCACCACCACCACCGCCACCGTGGACTCCACTGCCGCCAATGCACGCGCCGCCACCAAGACCATCGTCACCACCTACTCCTCCGACGAAGGAGAAGACGGGCCCTACTTTGACCTCGAATTTAGCCTTCCCGACGAACTAAAAGCCCAGAACGAGGAAAGTGAAGACGAGTCTGACGAAGAAGAATCATCAGAGAGTGATGATGAAAATGAAGAAGGAGAGCTGAAGTTTGAGGTCACTAACAATGAATGTGCGGATGAGAATCACGTGACTCTTTCACCTTCAGATGGGTTGTTTTTTAAAGGTAATCTGGTTTCTATTGAGCCTTCAAGTATTTTGCTAAATGGGTCTGAAGAAAACTCCAAGTTCCCTGTTAATTTACGCAAATCAGCTACCAAGTTCCGGGTTCTTATGCTTAAGCTCAAGAAATCAAAATCTGGCAATGGAGTTAATCTTGAAAAGGCTGAAAAAAGTGAGGTTGATGGGCTATCTGAGAAAAAGCAGGGTAAAGTGAGTAGTGGTAATAAGTTTTTTACTGTGAAGTTTAAGGTTGAAGAAGTGCCCATTGTCTCTTTGTTCACAAGAGATAATAGCTCAAAAGAAGGCAAAGGGATTAAAGACGATAATTCAGATACAAATGCAGTTTCAGATGACAGAAAGTTAGCTAAAGAAACGGTACAAAAGTACTTGAAAATGGTTAAGCCTTTTTATGTTCGTGTTTCTAAGCGTTACGTTGAGAAGCTTAAGTTTTCCGGTGGCCACTTAGGGTCCAGAGGCGGTGGTGGTGGTGGTGGTGCGGCGCCGCCGTGTACTGCGGTTGAGAAAGGGGAGGCGCCGCAGGGGAATGTGAGAGCTCATATGAAGCAAGGGAATAATAATCTGCAAGCTGGGTTGAAGGTGGTGAGAAAGCATTTGGGGAAAAGCCGGTCGGCTTCCGCCGCCGTGTCGGCGGCGCCTCCGGCTAAGATGGCGACGTCAAACCGCCGTGATGACTCCCTGTTGCAGCTTCAGGACGGGATTCAAGGGGCTATTATGCATTGCAAGAAATCATTCAATGCCTCTAGAGGTAATTAATTCTACATTTTCTTGAATCAATTTCCTCATAACTCATAAGGAGAATTAAAACAAAATTTGTCTCATTATTTATAAATTAGACTTATATGATGTATTTTATTACAATTTCAGTTCTTACATTTAAAAATCCAACAAAATTTTGTGTGTAATACATTACCGCCTTAATTACAAACACATGATCAAACGAATAGTTTCTATTTATTTTTAAACAATTGAGATCAATTTTTTTATCTGATATTATTTTAATCAATATGTATATAAATTAATCTATTTTGATTAATTTTCCAAGATAATAATATAATTATTTTTCAGATGCAGAATCTTCTTTCACATTAAGCCGTTCAGTGTGTGAAATGAAGCCAAAAGTTTAATCGGCTACAAAGGTGTAGATTGCAGCAGCTGCTTTAGAGATTAGAGATAATAATTAGTGTAAATTATTAAAATAAAGTAGCAATTAGTGTAGGTCAAAGTAGGGAAAAAGCACTTAGGGTTATGTTATGGTCTTCTTTTTCAGTTTCTTGCTTTGATTTTTGTGCTGCCATTCAATGAGTAATGAATTATTGCTTGGTTCTTTGTAAAGTAATCATCTTTAAATATTATATATTAATACTGATTAGCTAGTGGATATTAATTTTGTTACATTTTCAATTAACTTACCTATTTCCATAAAGTGTAACGGTTAAAATCGAAAAATGGGCAAAGAGGAATATTTGCAAAATATTTTGAAGTTTGAATTACCCTTTATGCATGTCATAATTATGGTTTCAACACAGAATAAAACAACTTAGTTTAAGATAATACGTAATTAAGATTCACTTAATTTTTAGAACACTATACCCGAATGAAGCAAATAATGAAGAAAGCTGATCCTGCCAATTTTTTTTGCATGAAAATAAGACAAGATTCTCTGTTGTTCAGGTTGAAAAACATTAACGTATCATATCTCTTGCTCAATTCCTTGAATAAATCTGCATGAATTGCTTTTAATTTGTAAAGCTCCAAAGCAATTTTGTATATACCTAATAAATCCTGTAAAATGGTGTAATCTTTGTTTTATTGGTGGGAAAAAGTGGAGACAAAGACCCACAAATAGTAGTAAAAATTATAGCTTTATCTGTTCTTTTACCACTTTATATATTAATTTCCCAGTAAATTTTGAATGAGACTAAGATATACAGACCATAAAGTACTTTCCAAAGTGTTTTAAGTTATTGCATTTATGTCATTACCAAGTAATACTTTTTTTGAAGTTTTTTTTTGGTGAATTAAATTAATTACCTGAGGACAGTTTTCTTTACATATTTATGTACAACAAGAAACACTTGCAGTTATTCACTTATATTTATAAAATATTTCAAACAACACCAACGTATATACTTGTCCGAAAAATAAGATTTTTAGGTTAAAAAATTCCACACCAAAATATTTTCTAACAGCTATATATATATTGAAAGTCTAACAAAAATATTGGACGGAATGGAACTACTGGGTATCTAATATAAATAATTAAACTAAACAGATATCCTTTTATAATTAATCAATACCTTATCCCTATAAAATCTTATCTCCAAAATTCCAACTAAACACGTTTTAGTGTATGGATCCCATGTCTCTAATCTCATCATTGAGAAAAAAGCAAAGATAATAATTCTAAACAAAGCAAAATGTGCCATATATAATCTCAAAAAGATATCATATTATCAACCAAACTTATAATTAAATTGTGGTCTGCACGTCTTTCTTGGTTTTTGATGAGTATATAAAGCCATGCATCATTCATTCATATATCATCTCTACACCAATTTAATTAATCTCTTTATTACAACTACAAATAAATTCTCATAAATTAAATCCAAGAAAAATGGGGAGTAGTAATACATTCTTCACCGTTTATACCCTTATCTTCTTCTTCATGATTCTAACAGCCTGTCTAGCTACGGCTCCACGTCGAATTATGCAACAAACATGCCCAGAACAGTTCAGTTCAATGCTACGAAATGAATGCATCTCTCTAATAGCTTTTAATGTGGGACTGATCGCAGACCAGGTTTCGTCGGAATCTTGCTGCGCCCTGATAAGAAGTTCTCCGACCAGTGAGTGTATTTGCATGTTGAGGGATATGATTCCGGCTAATCAGGATGTTTTTACAATACTCACAAGTCTGCAAGTTCAGTGTGGTGTTTCTACTGGTAATATTGCAATTTGTAATTAATTAATCAGCAATCAGTTAAGACAGCAATGTGTGCAATCTTCATTTTTTTTATAATGGTTAATTCTGAGTCCATGCATTTAATTTGGTTGATTTTCGTTTGTTTGTTAAGAGATAATAAATGTGTAGCATATATGGTTTATATATTTTCAAAAGAGTGTGGTATGATTGTATTTTTCAAGGATTTGTGATCATTATATATTGTTTGACGAGAACTTATTATAAGTTTAATTAATGAAATTTGTGATTTTATTTGATCTAATTCTTGATTATGGTTAGTCTTATTTCTAATGTATTTCTTGAGCATTGTTGAACTAGCTTAACTAACATATAGCGCAACAAAAATAAAAAAAATAAAAATTGTTGACAATAGTTAATGACACGGTAAAAAATAATTATAAATTCTGTAATTTTCCGCGATTTTAATTTGTAATGCAAATTGTTTCTTTATTCAACTCTACTACTACTCCATTAAACACTTCAAAGTAGATTTAGTGATCTAGTTTTTTGTAATGCAAATTGTCCCACTTTAATCTCAAAATCTAATTCTCAATATATGTTGAGGGAATTTAAGTTATTTCATACTTATGCTCAATTTTGGCATATCATTCATACAAATAAATTCTACTCAAAGTAATCGAATTGATCAAAGGCATTTATATAGTATAATATCCATTTTAAAGTACAGAGAAATAAATTGCTGGACAAATAATCAAATATGAAACTAAAATTTTTCATCTAACATACACAAATCAAAATTTAGTAAACCCTAAATACAAATACTAAACCTAGTTAGAAAAGTTCTTACCTATATAATGCATGTAATTTTCACATCAAATAAGAAACAATAATGCTTAAAATGCACACAATTAATTATGCTAACGAGGCATGATCCTAACGTTATCAACATGCTTCTATGCGTTTTCTATATTACAATCTTTTCTCTAGTAAATCATTAGATCCACAAAAAAAAAATGGTGAAAAAATCAAACTACAAAGAAATCCGTCTTCTGCAATTTCGATCTTGAATAACCTGACTAGTCACATTCACATTCATACTGCAATTCATCTTCACAACAACATTTCTCTTAATAAATCCATAATCTTCACTTTTCCACTAATATTCATAAACATACTAATAGGCAAAATCCTTGAAACCAAATCACTCTTAAATCTCTCTACTTCCAATATCTTATCCACCATAACACTAACCAACACATCTATCCGAATAGTCCTCTGGGCCTGGCCCGGCCCACCGGCCCATAATCTCACCGACAATAAAATTAGGGGTGGCAATTTGGGTCCATACATATATTCGGGCCATAACCTAACTAAGTTTTCAAAGGGTTGGGTCCTAACACTTTAGAATTATAGTTCCAATTGTGTTGTTTTTAATAATATTTGAGTCCAATCGGATTTTAAATTGGGCCCAATTTGGGTCCAACTTAAGTCTAAATTGGGTCCAACCTATTTTATCACTTTGAGTTGCTAATTTACATTTTACACTCTACAACAACTCCTTACATTACTTTGATTCATTTTGGGTCCTTATTGGGTCCACTTTGGGTCCTTATTGGCTCCAACTCTAATGCATATTTTTTGACATTGGACCCAATTGGACCCAACCCACTTTAAGCCCAGCCCAAATGAACCTGACCCAAACTCAACCCATTCAACCCAATTGTCACCCCTAAATCAAATCATCGTAATACACGTACGTTGTTGCGTTATGGAACCTAAGCGACCCCACATTAGGGTTTCTAATCGAGACATCAGCTAAAAGGATCAAATTCTGACCCAGGTTGATTAAACCCGTATTGTTGGTGCTGAGTAAATCCAGACTGTCAATCCTCAGAGAATTCATGTTTAGAGTCGGGTCCTCGATATGGAATATGGTGAAAATGAGTACTAATAAGTTTGTTATTAGAATTAATAGTAGGGCAGCTGAGCAGCCACATAACTTGATGCATTTTTGGTGTTTTCTATGAATGAATTCAAAGTCAGGTTCGGGTTTGGATTCGTATACGGTATGTGTCAACCCGATAGGCGGCCGGGGCTAAGAGCTTCATTTCTTCTTTCTTCTCATCTACCATATATGATTGATTTGTATTGAGAATTTTTTGTGAGTGAAATTTATTTATGAGAACCTTATATGTATATATGTATAAATTTTGGAAAGGTATAAGTTATAGTGTATTTGTCTTAATGGAAAAACCCATAACCGCGTTTGCATGACTTTGAATATTGACTTTGGAATTTGCTTAGTAATGCAACTTCAAATGATTAGGAAATGGGAATGGGAAAATTATCCAAAAGTATATAAACTTGGGAGTAAATCTAACAGGGATGTTTTTGTAATTTGCGAAACTTCAGGGGCTCATAGAAGTCACTAAATAACCGAGGGCGTGAATAATTAAATGAGCTTCGGATAGTAAACTAACCTATCCTTGCATTGGCATGTTTGGTACCGATTTTTGACAGAACTTTCTTCCAATTAGGCCTCACAAAATGCGTTCTAACCTGTTGGAATCAGAACTTATAGGACAATAAACGCCAATTATGAAACGATTTAGGAAATGGGAAAGTGACGAACTTACCCTTGTGCCGGATACAATATCAGCCCCGTTTTTAGCATGGTTAAGTGCTTGAACCATGGTGATTAGAGCTGAACGAGCATCCCCTTCCTCGTATACACTTTATTTTCCCGTAATTTTTTGGTATGAGAAGATATTATAGACCATAAAGTATTGTGGGCTGGGTAGTAGATATGAACTACTAGAGAGTTTGGGAGATTCTTTATATTTTCCAAACTGTCTTAAGTGATTGTATTTATGTTATTACCAAACAGTATTTTACATATGTACAACAAGAAACTTTGGTCAGTTTTGACAATTTTTTTTGGATTTTGGATGGATTAAGTACCAGTGCACCCTAAAAATCATCTTTTAGGGGCAAAATGAGATATGTTGAAATTTTATGGACGATATCATAATATTTGTTACTTTATGAACCAAAGTAGTATAAAGTTGAAATATCAAGGACTATTCGTAATAGTGATGTTAACACTAGTAATAATGAATAAATTTGAAGTGGCATTGTCACTAAATGTATAAAATGACACAATTAATATGGATTTATAATAACAAGGGTTTCTTTAAAATTATCATTATTGACAATTAGTAACACATGTATAGTGACAATTTAATGACTACACAAGTAACAAGTATAGTTGTTGTCACTAGTTGTCTAATCAAGAGTGACAACTTCTACTTTGAGCCTGTCAGCTATAGGCAACCTAGGCTGGTTTACATCTCTTGTGTGGTTTGCAGGCTATTGCACAAGAGCGGGGTTTACCCAGTGCGCACCTAACGATAGCAACTGCGGGTTCCTTTGTCATAAAAAAAAAAAAAAAAGAGTGACAACTTATACACAAATCTCGTCACTTATTGCGGTCCTCCTCCATCGCCTATCTAAAATGTGAAGTAGATTCAAAAATATTTTGCCGTAACTTTTAACCAAAAAAAAAAAAAATTAAAATTGTACATTTATGCACTTATTCTACATATATATAAGAGCGAGAGTAGGCAGCTCTTCCATCCCCCGGTTGCGCGATGCACTGGATCCGGCCCTTTTTTTTCTTTTTTTTATTTCCTCTCCCCAGAAAACGACGTCGTTTTTCATTCGCTCCCCAAATTGATTCGTTCCTGCCGTTCTTCTACTCCAACTCCGGCGCCCAATGACGGAAGACCGGCCGGAAAACGAATTATAAACGGTCCAATTTTCTTCGTCTGAAATTAGTAGAACAGACAATCGAACAATCAAAGCAGAAGATTATTCGAAGAGTGAATAAAGGGTGGCGATGAGAAATTGAATTTGCCAGCAGGGTTCCGATTCCAACCGACGGACGAGGAGCTCGTGGTGCATCTCTGCCGCAGCTGTGCGGGGCAGCAGATCTGAGTTCCTATTGTAGCTGAGATTGATCTCTACAAGTTTAATCCATGCGATCTTCCTGGTACCCTGTTTTTTCTTCTTTATTTTCAATTTCCCCTTTCTTTTTTCTATTTAATTTTTCCCAAAAAAAAAAATTAAACTTTACAGTTTTAATTTGAACTGAATATACGACAATTCGAGTTTGATGAATTACTCAGAATGAAAACTGATGCGGGATCAAATAAGTGTGTCACGTGAGAGACACGTGGAGATGGGATCCGACCCGTCTCACGACAGACCCGGTAAGGTGTTTCGGGTTGTGGGCTGCACTTGAGCAATCAAGCTGCCTACGTACCTAGCAGATAGGATCAAGCCTCTTCGTAGTTCGATGTAATGAGTGTCTCTAATAATGAGAGCTAAGGGATATTCAGATAGATTAGGGTAATTAACCAAATGATCAGAACGTGATTAATGAATTAAATGAGGGGGTATTTATAGTTGTCAAATTGGTAGATGGGCCGGACTTAGGGGACATGGGCCTAATATGCTCAAACCCTAGCCCGTGAAATTAGATCCCTGGTGGGCCGTAGGCCATTAGACCTGGGCTCGTGGGCCAGGCTTAGTTGAGGCCCATCAAAAACTTTTCGAAATTTATTATGATCAGGGCCCACGTGGGCGCGCGGGTGTGGCGCGCGCGGGTGTCGCGCGCCCGCGTGGGGCGCGCGGGTGTCGCGCGCCCCGTGGCGCGCGCGGGGCTTTTTAAGCCTCGGCCGATGCTCTCTTTTGGACCCTTCGTGATTTTGCATGTTTTCTAAGTATTGACACTTTTCGTCTTTTTCACCCTCACAGGTAATAGGAGTCATGCCTCTTCCTCGGCAGGCGAAGCTTCCGACCCGCTCGGGGTGACGGCTAGGAGCGATGGTCGTGATCCGTCTTCCCTCAAGCGCGATCGTGAGCGGGCGGTGGATATCGACTATGCTCAGAGCGCTATAAAGATGGATGAGCTGCGCGTCCTATTCCGGAACTATCCTGAGATAGACGTTCAGAAATTGTTCGACTGATAGCATTCGTGATACGGTTTTATTGAACACTTGCATGTTAGTCCCCCATGTGCCCCCCGTGTCGAATCGAGCAAGACGTTTAAGGAATGGAGGTTGAACGGTTCGACATAGAAGCGGAGGAGAGTTCTACCTCGTGGGTAAGAGTGGGTGGGCTTGTAGCCTCGGCCTCGTAGTATAACGCCTAGGGAGGGCGGTGAGCCTCACCTCGTAGGTAAGAGTGGGTAGGCTTGTAGCCTCTACCTCGTGGTAATACCTAGGGAGGGCGGTAAGCCTCACCTCGTAGGTAAGTGTGGGTGGGCATGTAGCCTCTACCTCGTAGTAATACCTAGGGAGGGCAGTAAGCCTCACCTCGTAGGTAAGTGTGGGTGGGCATGTAGCCTCTACCTCGTAGTAATACGCCTAGGGAGGGCGGTGAGCCGCACCTCGTAGGTAAGAGTGGGTAGGCTTGTAGCCTCTACCTCGTGGTAATACTTAGGGAGGGCGGTAAGCCTCACCTCGTAGGTAAGTGTGGGTGGGCATGTAGCCTCTACCTCGTAGTAATACCTAGGGAGGGCGGTAAGCCTCACCTCGTAGGTAAGTGTGGGTGGGCATGTAGCCTCTACCTCGTAGTAATACCTAGGGAGGGCGATAAGCCTCACCTCGTAGGTAAGTGTGGGTGGGCATGTAGCCTCTACCTCGTAATATTAAGCTGCAGCACTTAAAGATAAGCAATTTAAACATAATTGTGCCTCGAAAGGCTTTTATTAGCGCTTGGCTCGTAGGCCAACTCGTGTTGAAATGAAATGAGGGAGAAACGCTTGGCGCGCAGGCCAACTCGAACTTAAATGAAATAAAGTAAAAACGCTTGGCACGCAGGCCAACTCGAACTTAAAAGAAATAGAGTAAAAACGCTTGGCACGCAGGCCAACTCGAACTTAAGAGAAACAGAGGTAAAACACTAAGCAAAAACCTCTAACCGAGCGACTCCGCATAACCGAGCTTGGTGTTGGAGATGTTTCCTACGCGCGGTGCCTCCGAGCCCAGCGACTCTATCGGGCTCCCCGGACGCCAGCCTTGCCTTCCTATACTCCTTGATGGCTTCGGTGCGGGTCTCCCTGCAAGTGCCCTTGGCGAGCTCCAGCTCCTGGTGCTCGATGCCCCTCGGGGCTGGGAGATGGTGTTAATCATCTCCTTCTTACCTTTGTCTCCATGGCTCGGGCCCTCCCCCTTAGTGGGTTTTTTCAAGGTGTTAGCGTAGCACTCCCGGGCGGTTCTGACATCGCCTACTGCTTCGCCTATTCCACTCGGGGTAGGAAACTTCATCTTCAAGTGGTAGGTGGAGACAATGGCCTTAAAAAGGTTAAGGCTCGGCCTCCCCAAGATTACGTTGTACGAGGAGGGGGCCTTCACCACCAAGAACTTGGTCATTTTAGTGACCCTTGCCGGGTGTGAACCCAAGGACAAGGGAAGCGTAACCTCCCCCACTGCTTCTACTACTTCGCCCGCGAACCCGGTGAGAGGGGTATTAACTTTGTCGAGCTGCGCATTACCAACGCCGAGTTGAGCAAAATCATTATGGAAGATGATGTCTGCCGAGCTTCCACTATCCACTAGTATCTTCTTCACCCAGAAGTTTGATATGGTGGCGGAGATCACCAATGCATCATTCTGAATAGGGACTTGGGTCTGTAAGTCCTCATCTCCGAAACCAATGGAGGAGGTGCTCTGGCTAACTTGGAACACGGAGCCAGCTTGTGGGGAGGCGTGCAATCCCCTGGCGGCTCGGAGCAGGTTCTTCCTCGAGTTGCTCGAGTCTCCCCCTGCTGGGCCCCCTGAGATCACACCAATAATCCCGCTGAGGGGAAGATTGTCCACGTCATTGTCTATCGTGGGCGCTTGATCCTCCTTGTCCACCTTGCGCTCTTCTTTCGAGGGGCCTCCGCCTCGCCGCCCCCGCGGCCCCGCGGGATGTGAGATCACCTCCTGTAGGTGGCCGCGCTGTATCAACTTTTCAATCTCGTTTTGGAGGTGACGACACTCCTCCGTCGTGTGACCCTTGTCGCGGTGGAAGCGACAATACTTGTTTGATTGTAGGCGGCTGGGGTTGTCCTTCAGTTTCTTGGGCCAACTCACCAGCCCCTGCTGCTCTGCTATGGTGAGCACCTGTTCGCGGGACAGGGTGAGCGGAGTGTACTTAGCGAATCCTTGGGGAGGCATCGACTTGCGCTCCTTAGGTTCGGGAAGTCCGTCATCCTCTCGAGCTTTCCTTTTGTTGGCTCCGACCTCAGCGTTGACGGGGCCAACCGCCTCTTCGATCCGGATGTACTTCTCAGCACGGGCCAACAACTCATCCATGGTGGCTGGGGGCTTCCCAGCAATCGACTCCCTGAATCTTCCCGGGCGGAGGTTCTGTTGCATTATGCTAGAAAGCAACTCGTGGTTGACGTGGGGCACTTCGGCCACTGCTGCTGAGAATCGTCGACCATAATCTCGGAGTGACTCCCCTTCCCGTTGCTTGATCGTGAACAGGTATGACGCTGTCTTAGGGTACTTCTTGTTCATGGAGAAGTGTTGCAAGAATCGCTGTGTCAGTTGCTCAAATCCGGTAATAGTACCGAAGGGCAACTGGTTGAACCACGATAGGGCTATACCCGATAGGGTCGTCCTGAAGATCTTACAGTAAGCCACGTCACTAAGGTCATACATGTCCGCCTTCGCGACGAACTTGTCTAGGTGTTCTTGAGGATCCCCCGTACCATCATACTCACTGAGGTGAGGGATCTTCATCCCCTGTGGGATTGCCTCCGCGAGGATGGCGGGGCAGAACGGGCTTCGCCTTGGGGGTACCACTGCTAGCAGCACAAGATGCAAGTCCTCATATGGCCCAGGTGGCAAAGCTGTCTCCTCCTGCGTGATAGGAGGACGATTATGAGTTAGTCCCGAACGATTCCTCCTGGGGGTCGGGGGCCTCCGACCTCTGCGTGGGGACACTCGCCCGGTGCAGTTCCTCTCGGGAGTCGGGGGCTTCCGACCTCTACGAGGGGTCCTACTGGACTCCTGCTTGGAATGAGCCTCATCTGAAAGGTGGGACCTCCGAGTTTGGTGAGGAGGTCTTCGGGGCTCGTATTCGGGACGTACCTCGCCACGGGTCGGGGACCTCTGGCTTAAGCGCGGTGACTTGCGTGACTCTCGCAAGGATTGGATCCTCTCGGGGGTCGGAGTTCTCCGGCCTCGGCGAGGGGACTCCTGAGAGGCACGCTCTCTGTCCCGGCCACGTGGGGGGCGCTCTTGAGGGGAGTCGACACTGGCCTCGGGCTGCTCACGAGACCTTCCCCTTCTTGGGATACCCGAATGCCTAGACGCCACCTTCGCGGGGGTCGGGGACCTCCGACTTCGGCGCGGGGATAGGGGGGCCTGGCGTCTTGGGGCGCGCTCGCGACTGTCGCGCCCGGGTGTTGCCTGCGAACGCAGGGCCTCGTCCCTCCGGGAGGGAGGTCCGTGAGGGATGGCCGCGCGGCGTGTGTCCTGAGGCCTACTCCCAGTAGGGGGACTGGTCGCCCTGGGCGTAGGCTGAGGTTCTCCCCGAGAGGGGTGCCTCAACGCGTACTGTTGGACTGCCTGGGCAGCCGCTCTGACAGAGGCTTCCTCCACTAGAGCCATGAGTGCCTCCTGAGTGATCTCAAATACCCTCTCTGAGGGAGGGACCACCGCCGGGGCTGATAGTGGGGGAAGCGGATTTGGAACTTCTCCAGCAGGGGGGTCTGGGTGAGCCGCGGGGGCAGGGTCTCTGCTCCTCGCGCCTCCAGCGGGGCTGTTGCCCCTCCTATCACCATTGGTACGTGCTTGAGACCTAGTCTGCATTCTCAGTGATCGGGTCGCATTCCCACAGACGGCGCCAAAATGATGCGGGATCAAATAAGTGTGTCACGTGAGAGACACGTAGAGATGGGATCCGACCCGTCTCACGACAGACCCGGTAAGGTGTTTCGGGTTGTGGGCTGCACTTGAGCAATCAAGCTGCCTACGTACCTAGCAGATAGGATCAAGCCTCTTCGTAGTTCGATGTAATGAGTGTCTCTAATAATGAGAGCTAAGGGATATTCAGATAGATTAGGGTAATTAACCAAATGATCAGAACGTGATTAATGAATTAAATGAGGGGGTATTTATAGTTGTCAAATTGGTAGATGGGCCGGACTTAGGGGACATGGGCCTAATATGCTCAAACCCTAGCCCGTGAAATTAGATCCCTGGTGGGCCGTAGGCCATTAGACCTGGGCTCGTGGGCCAGGCTTAGTTGAGGCCCATCAAAAACTTTTCGAAATTTATTATGATCAGGGCCATAATCTTAAAGTATGCTAAAGCAGTGAATGATCTGACAATGATTATTGGGCAAAGAATGGGAGTAGGGATGGGATTGAAAGGTGTTTCCTTGGAGGATTGGGCATGTCAATTCAGGATTAACAAATACAGCTTCACCCCTAAAATAGTATGCCATCCTGGAGTACAACTCCAGACAGATTCAAGCTTTCTTACAATTCTTCAAGATGATGCCATTATTGGTGACTTGAGGTTATGACAAGGTGTGGCACATTTCAGGCTGTTGATCCTTGTCCTGGAACACTTCTCGTCGGTGTTGAAAATATTGCAACGGTAAGTTAAATCTCCAACTAATTTAGATAGAAATTGAAACGGTGGATTATCATCCAATTATAACCAAATTCGAAGGGCTAAAAGGACCAATATCATAAACTTATATGTCTGCGTTTGAAGGTGTGGAGCAACGGGAGATTCTTGAACGTGAAACACAAAGTGATGTGCAAAGAAGCAGGTACAAGGTTGTCTATTGCTTCGTTTAGGAGGCTGTAGTCGAAACCCCGCTTGAGTTGGTTTATTTGGAACATCCTCTCCTGCTTTATAGAAAGATGGACAAGATTGAAGCTCGGGGTTCATATATGCTGATTGCGTTATTTATTTCTATAGTTGTTGAATTATTAGACACACGTTATATATCCAGTTGTTAAATGTATCTTAACGTAACATTAGAATAAACACATTACAACCTTACATGTAATCTTGTTCTTACATGTGAGTATTTGTTTCAATTGTCAACAAATTACTACAATTTTATTGTAATTCTTTTAACACAGCTAATTTTTATCAATTCATTTCCTTTTTCAAGTTACGTTCATTAAATACAACTAATGAACGCCTGCAACTATTTTTGATCGGAGAACAACTATTTTTGGGCAATTATTTTTGAACTAATAGCAGCAACTGCATACCCTATTACCTACGATTTTAGACCCATTACAATTTGCACCTGTTTTTCTAATGTATATATAGTTATTGGATGCTACAATTTTGGACAATGTTTATACACTTTAAGAGTTGTATGTATATAAAAAGGTTTCACATAGTGCTTTAATTTTCAATTGTCAAATATTAGCTCATTTGCTCAATATTAATAAGTTCGTCATAGAATTAATAATAAAAAAAGCTAAATTAGAAATATTAATTTACGGGCAGTGTTACCGCGCAATCGGTACCATTTAACCTAGTACTTTACAAAATACTACAACCAACACCAACATGTATAATTATTTATGAAAGATTTTAGGTTCAAAAAATTTCGCACCAAAACATGGTATTTTTGACACTCAAACAAAAAAGGACGGAATTAAACTATTGGGTATCTAATATAATTTATTAAACTAAAAAGATATATTTTTAATTAATCAATACCTTGGGGATATTGGGAGTCATTATCCCCATAAAATCTTATCTACAAAATTCCAACTAAACACGTTTTAGTGTATGGATCCCATGTCTAATCTCTCATCATATAGAAAAAAACAAAGATAATTCTAAACAAAACAAAATGTGCATAATCTCAAAAAGATATCAAATTATCAATATTATCAACCAAACTTGTAATTAATAAATTGTGTTCTGCACGTCTTACTTACTTGGTTTTGATGAGTATATAAAGCCATGCATCATTCATCAATTATCACAACTAGTACAAATAAATATTTCTCATAATTAATTAAATCCAAGAAAAATGGGGCGCCTTATGATCTTGTTGATGATTCTAACAACAGCGTCCTGTGTAGCTACAGTTCCACGTCGAATGATGCAAGAAACATGCCCAGAAGGGTTCAGTTCAGATCTAAGAAATGCATGCAGCTCTATAACAGACGAGGTTTCGACGAATTCTTGCTGCGCTGTGGTGAGAAATTCTCCGTCCACTGAGTGTCTTTGCACGTTGAGGGATATGATTCCGGATGATCAGGATGTTTCTGCAGAAGTTACATATCTGCAACTTCTGTGTAATGTTAATACTGGTACTGATGGCATAACTTGTGATTAATTATTCATCACTTAAATAAGCAATGTGAGCACTGAGTCCATGCATTTAATTAATTTGGTTGATTTTCGTTTGTTAATGTGTACGCATGCATATATGGTTTGTTAATTTGTTTTCAAAAGAGTGTGGTATGATTGTATTTTTCAAGGATTTGTGATCATTATATATTGTTTGATGCATGAGAACTTATTATTATAAGTTTAATTAAATTAATTTGTTTTTTTTTATGTGATCTAATCTTTTTAAATGTATTTTAGTCTTATTTTTACTGTACTAGTTGATTATATGTGATCTAATCTTTTTAAATGTATTTTAGTCTTATTTTTAAATGTATTTTAGTCTTATTTTTACTGTCTTATTTTTTAAATGTATTTTAGTCTTAATTAACACAAAATAAAATTAAAAAATTGTTGAGAATAATCAATGACACTGAATATACTTACAAATTCTATAATTTCTTGTGTTTTTTTAATGCAAATGGTTTTCTTTATTCAACTCTATTACTCGATTAGACTTTTCGAAGAAAAATAAATTTGGTAATCAAGTTCAAAACAGACAACTTATCCCACTTTAATATATACAAACCAAAAAGTGGTAATCCTAAATACAAATACTAACCTTAATTAGAAAAGTTCTTACCTATATAATGTATGCAAATTTTCACATCAAATAAGAAATAATAATGCTTAAGATGTACACTAATTATGCGAGAAAATGTTAAAATTCATACCGTCGGATAGGCCGAATCCAGTTTTGATACCACAGTTTAGACCTGTAACACATTCGGTACCAAATAAGATTTTTTTAACAAATTCGGTACTCCCGTTAGTTGACATGATTAGATCGTTGCAAAAACATATACTATACGCAACAATTATAATCGTGCTAAAAGACATATGTATTTCGTTGCATAAAATGATATTTCGTTGGCCATAATCACTTATTACACTCAATTTTTATTATGATTGGCAACGAAAAATATTGTTGCCAAATTATCAGATTTCGCAACAAAAAGATGTTGTTGCAAGGTGTTAGATTCCGCAACCAAAATATTTTGTTGCAAAATATTTAGTTTTTACAATGAAACAATTTGTTGACAAATGTCATTTTATGCAACAAACTATTTTGTGCCTAAAAATCGATAATCTTATCAAATCTCAATGTTTATGCAAAAAGTTAATTTTGACATATTTTCTTTTATCTACAAATTATACCAATAGCAACAACAATGATTTAAATTGCGGTATTCTAAATTTTGCAAGAAATCATTTAAGTATTAAGAGATCATCTTAATTAAACAAAACATCAAACGATAACATAGATACCATGTCTTAAGAACAAAATAAAGGAAAATTCTTAATAATAACAAAAGAAACATGTCACACTATAACTACGATCAGTTCATCTAAACTATAATAGTACAAAAAAACAAACAACTAAACCTACACGAACATGTATCAACATTAGTTCTTCTTTCATCCTTAGAGTCACCATCCCGGAATCTGCATAAAACAGGTTGCAATATAATTTACATAAGAGTCACTAAAATTTTAAAAACATCAAAACCAAATTTGATATTGGGTACTTTACCATGGATGACTACTGAGGTTTTGAGTTGAGACTGGACCAACTTCTCAAACTATGAGAAGTCTCAATCCTATAAAAACATCAGACATGTATATAAATGATCCCATTTCTTTCAATACAAACAACTATTATAAGAAGATAGATCAAGTAATGCTTGTGCACAAATCAAACCAAAAACAAACACTTTAAAATATCTGAAATATTTGATCATTATCTATGATGATTCAGAATTGCTCCTTATATTCTGAAAGCCTTATACACAAGAACATCTCATCACAAAATAAGATTCAACATGAAAGCATACAATGTATCAACTAAGCACCCAAACAATAATCGAAAGAAGCAAGAATTAGCAACTAAATAACAATGCCAAACAACTCAAGCCAATAATAGCGAAATGAAAGAGCAATGATACCAGACCTTGCGAGCAGTGGAAGCGCGTGGTGCTTCTCTCACATATTCCTCCATGGCTTGTAAAAACGATGCAGGGAGATTCATCGTTCATCAAAAAGAAATGAAATGAGAAACATGTATATATATGTTAATAGCTAACAGAGAGATAAAGTAGCCCGGAAATGGAACCTGTTCAATCTTGATAAACCTTTCTCCACGGCCGACATCAAGGTTTTTACATATTTCATAGAACTCTGACAATATCTCGGCCTAGAGAATTTGTAATAAAATAAAATCTGTTTCATTCAGAAAATTAAGCAAATATATACATAGTACATAGATACAATATATATATACACAGAATTATTTAAAAGCTATACCTGCTGACCAGCCCTCCAGTATGTATCCAAAGCCTTGAGGGCATCATGCCTTTGCATCTCAAAGAACTATGAGAAATGAAGCATGCGACTCGGTTGCTAAAAGACTAAAGAAATATTCAGTCTAATGATGAGTCTTCGGGTACTTTGTCAACCAAATTAACAGAGCCGTCAAGGCTTTGGATATATACCGGTTCACAATTAATTGACAGTTTTTAACAACTATCAACATACAATTGTCAAAGAAACAAAAAGTAAAGTCAGTTTTCCGGCATAAAATGAACTTTCAAAACCCCCTAAAATTGACAATAAATCAAGAAGTAAATTTTCTTGATACCTGAGGAAAACTTTCTAGGGGGCTGATCCGAGCACTAAACGTTGAACTTGATGCGAATAAGATTAACAATGGTGGCTGGATTTACTCTGCTCTGTGAGTGTATAAGATGAAGAAGAAGCTATGTAAATAGATAGGTGAAAATGGCAAATTTTCGAAATGAAATTTGGGCGGTATTTTATAGTGGGTCTTTTGGGAGAAGTGAGTTGGCGGAAGTTTTTGAGATGGGGAATTTTGTTGGCGCTAGTGGGGTTTGGGGGTTTAGTTAAAATTTTGGCTTTTTAATTCTTTTCTTTCTTAATTCCAAATTAATAAAAAGATAGTTTTTAATTACATTATTAATATTAGTATTTGTGAGATATCCTGATTGGAATGAAGAATTTGGGTCCTGCATAATATTTTTAAGGATCATTTTCTGAAATTTTTGGAATGAATGGTGTCAATTACCAGTCTAATGAGGCTCACGTAAATTTCATCATATTTGAAAGTCTTCAAATATTTAAAAATAATTTTGATTTCAATTTGACACGAAATAAAGATTGATAGGAATCAATTTTAATCTCTTTTATACTTTCTTACCCTTTAGAGTTATTTACATAATAAAAAAATGACTTCGGATGTATTATGACATGATAAATTTCACTTGGATAAATATTATTAGTGAAGATTCGTTTCATAATAATAAGTTATTGTTGATACTTAAAAGATCCTTGTCCTCAATAAAGTATTTTATTGTCTTTAGTTACTAACCATGTCTTCAATAAAGTATTTTATTGCCTTTAGTTACTAACCATGTCTTTTATTTGTCTAAGTAAATCACCTATATTAAATTAAATTAAATAAAATTTACATATGTATGTAACTAAAAATGTTCTAAAACACTTTATGTGCTATGTTGTAATGATTGGTAGATCTATGTGCTTAGCTTGAGTAGAACCAATTTTATTTATTATTTTATAAAAAATAGTATAAGTATTAAACTATATTCAAAATCTACAATTGAAAAGTTCAAGAATATCAAAAACTTCAAAATATTCAAATATCATTCATGCAAACGAGGTTTAGGGTTTAGGGTTTAAATTTAGTGTTTAGGGTTTAGGGTTTGAGTTCCTAGTTAATTTAGTATGTAGGGGTTTAATAAATTTAGTTGCATACCATTATCAGAGGAAGTCTTGGCTTAGTTGGTAATGCCACTTATCTCCTATACAAGAAGCTGTGTTTCGAATCCAGTAGAAACGTTTTGCAGTTTATTTTCATTTTCATATTATCTTTAATTAATTTTCACTAGTTTTATTTTAGAAAAATTAAAAAAAAATTAAGTATTAACTAATTTAATATTTTTTCAACATCTATTTACTTATTAGGATTAGAAATTAATCAGTGCTCAAATAAAATATTTTATTGTTTTCCATCACTTATTGGGGATGAAGCATTTTGTTGTCATAGTATACAATTTTGCAACAAGGTTTTCTCCTTGCATAAAGAATTGCTCGTATGCAACAAATTATTTTGTTGCAAAAATATAGTGTCTTGCAATGAATATAATCGTTGCATAAAAATTTACTCATGCACAAAAAAATATGTCGTTGGAATTGCTAACATTTGTTGCCAAATAAATTTTATGGACTACGGAGTTTTTGAAAATATAGTTTTAGCAACAAAACATAATATTCGTCTATTATCATTGTAGGCAAATGACAATAAGCTACAAAACTCATTTTTTGTTGTCAAAACATCACAAATGCCAACAAAATTAATTTTGTTGCTTAAAAAATCGTTGCGGATTGTAGGGAAAAGACAATCAGCTACAAAACTCATTTTTTGTTGTCAAAACATCACAAATAGCAACGAAATTAATTTTGTCGCTTAAAAAATCGTTGCGGATTGTAGGCAAATGACAATCAGCTACAAAACTCATTTTTTTTTGTCAAAACATGACAAATAGCAACGAAATTAATTTTGTAGCTTAATAAATCGTTGCGAATTTGATATTTTCTTGTAGTGGGCCGTTAGGAAACAACATTTTCAGTTACAATCTTCGTTCAACCATTTTCGTTCAACCATTTTCTCTTACAACCCTAAACCTAGTTCTCTAACCCTTTTCCACTAATTCACCCAAATCTTCCAAATTCGCTCCTAAATTCTCTTTGGTCTCTTTGTGAATGTTGTAGTAACTGATCGATTTTTGCATACACAAGCAGGCGCAAGAAATCGATTTCTACATACCATGAGAAGAATTTGCAGCCACTAGCGTCATAAACGCAACCAATAAATCTTCGAATTTGTAGCCACTAGCGCCATAACCGCAACCAATATGAATTTTTAATTACAAGGGTTTCTTTAAAGTTATCACTATTTGACAATTAGTGACACATGTATAGTGATAATTTAATGACTACACAAGTAATAAGTATAATCGTTGTCACTAATTGTCTAATTAAGAACGACAACTTATACATAAATCTCGTCACTAATTGCAGTGCTACCAAGTTCCGGGTTCTTATGCTTAAGCTCAAGAAATCGAAATCGGGCAATGGAGTAAATCTGCATGAATCAAAGACAATGGAGAAAAATGTGAATCCTTTAAAAATGGTGTAATCTTTGTTTTATTGGTGGGAAAAAGTGGAGACAAAGACCCACAAATAGTAGTAAATTATAGCTTTATCTGTTCTTTTACCACTTTATATATTAATTTCCCAGTAAATTTTGAATGAGACTAAGATATACAGACCATAAAGTACTTTCCAAAGTGTTTTAAGTTATTGCATTTATGTCATTACCAAGTAATACTTTTTTTGAAGTTTTTTTTTGGTGAATTAAATTAATTACCTGAGGACAGTTTTCTTTACATATTTATGTAGAACAAGAAAAAGTTATATTTTGACACTTAAATTTATAAAATATTACAAAGAACACCAAAGCATATAATTGTCCGAGAAAATAAGATTTTTAGGTATAAATTAATCAATACCTTATCCCTATATATAAAATCTTATCTTCAAAATTGCAAGTAAACACGTTTTAGTGTATTGATCCCATGTCTAGTTATAATATCATCATTGAAAATTGTGATATTATCAACCAAACTTATAATGAAATTGTGTTCTGCACGTCTTAATTAGTTGGTTTTGATGAGTACTATATATAGCCATGCATCATTCATTCATCCATCATCTCTTCATTACAACTGCAAATAAATATATAAATTAAATCTCAGAAAAATGGCAGGGCGTAGTAATACCCTTCTGATCGTCTTCTTCATGATTCTAACAGCCATGGGCTGTGTAGCTACAACAGTTCCACGTCGAATGATGCAACAAACATGCTTAGATGAGGTGGGTTCAGAGGTGCTACGAGATCGATGTAGCCCTCTATTACTGTCTACAGTGGGACTAGGAGACAATGTTTCACCGGATACTTGCTGCTGGTACCTGTCGACCACTTCTCCGTCCAATGCGTGCTTTTGCACGTTGGGGGATGTGATTCCGGCTGACCAGGATGTTGCTACAGCACTCTCAGATCTGCAGGCTCAGTGTGGTGATTATAATATCGGTGATGTCATAACTTGTGATTAATTATATAATCATCAGTTACGAAAGCAATCTTTTGATTTTTTTTCCATGCATTTAATTTGGTTGATTTTCGTTAGTTCGTTAAGAGACAATAATAAATGTGTACGCATATATGGTTTGGTTTGTTTTCCAAAGAGTGTGGTGTGATTGTATTTTTCAAGGATTTGTGATCATTATGTATTGTTTGATGAGTAATGAACTTTGTGATTTTATGCGATCTAATTCTTGATTATGGTTCGTCTTGTTTCTTATAATGTATTTCTTGAGCATTGTTGAACTAGCTTAACTAACATACAGCTCAACGAAAATAAAAAATGTTGAGAATAATCAATATGACATGGTGAATATAATTACAAATTCTATAATTTCTTGTGCTTTTTTTCTTGATGCAAATCGTTTCCTTTATTCAACTTTAATACTCAATTAATCTTTTCTAAGTAAATTTGATTAGGTAATCGAGTTCAAACGGACAATTTGTCCCACAATATATACAAACCAAAAAGTGGTAACCCTAAATACAAATACTAACCCTAGTAATTAGAAAAGTTCTTACCTATATAAAATGCATGTAATTTTTCACATCAAATAAGCAATTAGAATGCTTAAAATGCACACAAATTATGCTATTGTCAGGATCGAGCTAAGGAGTAGAAGGGTATATTTGTCATTCAAGCAAATTAGGGGTAATTTGGTAATTAACCAAGTTAGAAGGAACAAGTATAAACAGTGGGAACACAAGTAAGGGGCAGATTTTTGGAGACGTGAATAACAGTGTAGAATTCCTTCCTCTCTCGTCTTTTCCCTCCTTCTAGAATCTCCCTCATTTCTTCAATCCTTTCTCATTTGCAGATTAACAATGATTAGAATGATAGCTAATTCATTTGTATGAACGATTGTATTGATCGATTCGATTGCATAGAAACGTATTTCTCGATATTAGCCTATTTGCTGGTTTGATCCTAACAAATGGCTATCAGAGCGTTCGATCCTAAGGAGAATCAATTAACCGAGGCACAAACTAGAGCGGTTCGATTGAATGTTTTGGAGCAACGGATTGAGGAATTCGCCGCATCGCTCGACGTCACATTTGCAAGGCATAATGAAGAGCTAATTGGTGAAGTGAAGAGACTTATGGAAGAGCAAATGGAAGGGATGTCAAAATACGTCTGTAAATATGTGCAGGGGCATTTCGGTATTTTCCTATATTTCAAGTTAGTTAGAGTAGTTAGCTTGGGGAACAAGATAATCTTTGTTAGCTGCTATAAATAGCTGTGTACTTCCATTTTATCAATAATCAAGAAATTCAATTTACTATCCATTCAATTCTCTCCTTTATTCTCCTATTGTATGAGGATTTCAACTTCTAACATGGTATCAGAGCTTGATCGATCCATAGCTCGATTTTTGATACTAGTATTGGTGTTGTTGTCATCAATCGGCCTGTAGTCATGGCGAATCAACCTACGATCGCAGCAGCTGCACTCAAATTGCAACCCTCGGATGCACCGGGGATGTTGCTTGTATCGCAAAACCTAGAAGGAGCTTCCAATTACATTCAATGGCGTAGATCAATGGAGATCGCATTGTCTTGTAAAAGCAAATTAGGTTTTGTGGATGGAACGATCACTAAGCAGACAAAGTGAAGTGCCTGCTATTATTCAGAATTTCTTTTCCCTTGTTCTTAACCAATTCAACAGATCCATCAAAATTTTGAGATCAGACAATGGCACTGAGTTTTATAATCACTCCCTTACTTCATTCCTTCAAAAACATGGGATCATTCATCAAAGCAGCTGCACCTATACCCCTCAACAAAATGGCATAGTTGAGAGGAAACATAGACATGTTTTAGACATAGCTAGAGCTCTCAGGTTCCATGCTTCACTCCCCATTCAATTCTGGGGTGAATGTGTTCTCACAGCCACATACATCATCAATAGGTTACCATCTCCCAAACTCAATAACAAATCTCCATATGAACTTCTGTTTCACTCAGCTCCCAGCTACAGTCACATGCGAACTTTTGGTTGCCTATGTTTTGCTACAGCCACCTTTCCCAATTCAGACAAGTTTGAGCCTCGAGCATCCAAATGCATTTTCCTTGGATATCCCTATGGCCAGAAAGGCTACAAACTGTATAATCTCACTTCCCAGAAGGTCTTTGTCAGTAGAGATGTCAAGTTTTTTGAATCAACCTTTCCTTTTATCAATTCCAAATCAGCACCTGTTCTTCCTTTCCCATCTGATACCTCTGAGTTTCTCCCTCCAGAATCTGACAATGAACCTACAGCTCCATCTCCCATTCCATCTCCAGCTCCTCTTAGAGCTTCTTCAAGACTTAGAGTCCCTCCTAGGTGGCAACAAGATTATGTTTGCTCCACCAACTCCATCCAATCTTCCAAATCAGCTTGCACTTACCCTCTGTCTGCTTATATTTCCCTTCACTCCTGTCCTCCTGCCTATCAGAAATTTGCTTTCAATTCCACCATACATATTGAACCATCTTCATACTCCGAAGCCTATTCCAATCCAAAATGGAGAGAAGCTATGGCATTAGAAATCAAAGCCTTAGAGGATAATCATACTTGGTTTATCACTGAGCTACCTTGTGGAAAGAAGCCAGTTGGCTGTAAATGGGTGTACAAGGTAAAACACAGGTCTGATGGCACAGTGGAGAGATACAAGGCCAGGTTAGTGGCCAAGGGTTATACACAAACTGAAGGCATTGATTACCATGACACCTTTGCCCCTGTTGCAAAGATGACAACTGTTAGAACCCTTCTTGCTGTTGCTGTTGCCCATGGCTGGTTTTTGTCCCAATTAGATGTTAACAATGCCTTCTTGCATGGTGACTTACATGAGGAAGTTTACATGGATTTACCTCCCGGTTTTGCCATGAAGGGAGGATTTCATAGGCCGGTTTTTAGACTTGTCAAGTCTTTATATGGTCTCAAGCAAGCCTCTAGACAATGGTTTGCTAAGTTTTCCACCACCCTCATCAGCCTTGGCTTCCAACAGTCAAAGTGTGACCACTCCTTATTCATTAAGAAAGATGGTTCTGATTTTACTGCATTTTTGGTATATGTGGATGATGTGGTGATGACAGGTACAAACAAGAATATTGTTGATGGGCTCAAGACATTCTTGGATCAAAAATTCAAGATCAAGGATCTAGGAGAGCTTAGATATTTCTTGGGTTTTGAGATCATAAGAACTAAAGAAGGTGTGTACTTGAACCAAAGAAAGTATGCGCAAGACATTATAGCTGATGCAGGTCTTTCTGGTTCCAAGCCTAGCATTGTGCCAATGGATCAGAATCTCAAACTTAACAATTCGGATGGAGATGAATTGGAGGATCCATCTATGTACAGAAGGTTGGTAGGGAGGATGATCTATCTCACCATATCCAGACCTGATTTGTCCTATCCCGTACACATACTCAGCCAATTCATGGCAAAACCTAGAGGACCACATCTGAATATGGCATACAAAGTCTTGAGATATGTCAAAGGAACGTTGGGACAAGGATTGATGTTTCCGGCTAATCAGCCACTGAGACTTACTGCGTTTTGTGACGCTGACTGGGCTTCTTGTCCAATGACAAGAAGATCGGTGACTGGGTATTGCGTGAAGCTGGGAGAAGCGCTCATATCATGGAAGACTAAGAAACAAGCCACGGTTTCAAGGTCTTCCGCGGAGTCAGAATATAGGGCGATGGCCGCTGTGTGCTGTGAAATTACGTGGGTCGTGAACCTTTTGGAAGAGTTGCAAGTAACTGGTTTAACGCCTGTATCATTGGCTTGTGATAGTCAAGCTGCGCTGCACATTGCGTCTAACCCGGTCTATCATGAGAGAACGAAGCACATTGAATTGGACTGTCACCTCGTTCGGGAAAAGTTGCAGGCTGGAATTATCGACCCAAGCTACATACCCACAAAGCAACAGCTGGCAGATTTGTTTACGAAGGCGCTCAACAAATCTCAAATGACGCACTTACTTAGCAAGTTGGGAATTTGCAATGTCTTGCAAATTCCAACTTGAGGGAGGATGTCAAAATACGTCTGTAAATATGTGCAGGGGCATTTCGGTATTTTCCTATATTTCAAGTTAGTTAGAGTAGTTAGCTTGGGGAACAAGATAATCTTTGTTAGCTGCTATAAATAGCTGTGTACTTCCATTTTATCAATAATCAAGAAATTCAATTTACTATCCATTCAATTCTCTCCTTTATTCTCCTATTGTATGAGGATTTCAACTTCTAACAAGGGATAATGAGCAAATTGGTAGATGCGGAATATATCGATTTCTCAGTCGAAAAGAAGTCTTCCAGTCAAACTGCAGCCGAAGTGGTCGATGAAATGTCTGAACCAAAGGTTATCGATGAAATGCCTGAACCGATGGTAATTGATGAAATACCTCGATTCTCAGTTGAAAGGATGAATTTCTGTCAAGCTGCAGAAGAGGTGTTCGAGGAAACGCCTGAGTCGAGAGTTCGACCTGCTCACTCGAAGTTTTCACCAACATTGGTGGTGGCGCCACAGGACATCTTACATCCAAATTCAAATGAGTATTTCGTTGGACTCGGAGGTGACTTCTACTTCAAATTAAACTTAAATTCTTATCAAGCCGCTAGTGACTTGGATACTACAATAAAGACAAGTATAGTTGCTCGATTATATACACGTGGTGTTGATGAAAACGTGACTGATTTAGGAGGCATTCCTACGAGTAACATCGGGGATAAAATTTCTTTCATGAACTGTCCGGTTGAAGCTCTTGGTGAAGGAAATTTAATAAACCAAATCGTAGTGAAAGTTCGGCTTAAGTGTCTAATAAGGCAGCCGGAACAACCACTTCCACCACCCGAGCCACCACCACCGTGTAATACTTACAAGCTGCCACTATCACGTTTTATCATAATGAACCTCCTTGATATACCCATCCTTCTGCGAAAGACATCAGAAAGATTTGTTTTGAGCTTTTGGATCAGAAAGACGTAGTTGGGCATAAGATCGATGACTAGTCTACTGTTAGATTACGTTAAGATTGAAGACGTCGAAATTCCGTGAATATGTGTTCTTGTTGATTACTGAATAAGGCAATGATGGATGTTGTGAATCTGAATGATGCAATTAGGTTGCTTATTGATTGGCCTATTCTTGAGTGAATTGTGTGATTGTGAATAATTCGATGTGATTTGGTATCGATTAGCATCAAAACCTAACAATGGAATTGATGTTAGACTTGGGGCTGTAGCGGTTGAAGTCTCGGCTAGGGATGTTGTATTGATGATCACTTTGTGAGGGCTGGTTTGGAGGCTATGATTTGAAATTGTTCCTGAATTGTTAAATTTTCTACGCAGCAGTAACCTTGAGCGAACTATTCTAAGCAACGGGAAGTTAGTTTACTAGATAAGCTGCGAAATGAATTCTGAATTTGTACCGGAGCTAACATAGTAGTGAGAAAACTTACATCATTTTCGTTAAGGGAAAGGTGGCATCGACAAGTGTAGCTCTTGCAAGATAGACTGCTAGATAAGATGAAGCTTAGCAATGAGAAGGGTATGGAACCAGCTGTTGCAGATAGTAAAGGGCAGAAATGGCCAGCCAAAACAGACAATGAGCAACATGGCCGAGTGAAACGTGGGGCAAGGATCTTTTATAGTGGTTACCATCTAAATGGCTAGGAACATGTGAATTGTGGCAAATCAATGGCGGTTGAAATGGAACGATTCGAGATGTTTCTGCAGAGAGCGGATTTGGATCCATATGGCAGGATTAGTGAGCTGAAGTTGTTGGTTTTCTACAATGGTACAATTTGCCAAAACAAGTTCTTGTTCAGATATGAGTTTTGTAATGCTCTTAAGCTGGTAGTGCCTCAAATTACACCAGACCATAACCAAACTTGGGAAGTGATCATCCAACAGTTTCCTCAAGTAGAGGTTTGAGGGCAAACCTCTTATAAGGGGGGAGATTTGTCAGGATCGAGCTAAGGAGTAGAAGGGTATATTTGTCATTCAAGCAAATTAGGGGTAATTTGGTAATTAACCAAGTTAGAAGGAACAAGTATAAACAGTGGGAACACAAGTAAGGGGGCAGATTTTTGGAGACGTGAATAACAGTGTAGAATTCCTTCCTCTCTCGTCTTTTCCCTCCTTCTAGAATCTCCCTCATTTCTTCAATCCTTTCTCATTTGCAGATTAACAATGATTAGAATGATAGCTAATTCATTTGTATGAACGATTGTATTGATCGATTCGATTGCATAGAAACGTATTTCTCGATATTAGCCTATTTGCTGGTTTGATCCTAACAGCTATCAACATGTCTTCTATTCGTTTTCTTATTACAATCATTTCTATTGTACATCATTAATCGATCCAAACTTAAGAAAAAACGGGAAAAAATCAAACTACAAAGAAACCCGTCTTGTACAATTTCGATCTTGAATAGCCCAACTAGTCACATTCACATTCATACTGCAATTCATCTCCAACACAACATTTCTCTTAATAAAATCCGTAATCTTCACTTCTCCACTAACATTCATAAACATACTAATGCAAAATCCTTGCAACCAAATCACTCATATATATATATATATATATATCTTTACCTCCAATATTATCTTATCCACCATATAGAACATCAACCAATAAATCCATCATAATAGTCCTACGGCCCCGGCCCAGCCCACCGGGCTCATAACCTCACTGAAATAAAACCATCGTAATACGTACACATACGTTGTCGCGTTCTTGAACCTAAATGAAGCCACATTAGGGTTTTTAACCGAGACATCGGCTACACGGGTCAAATTCTGGCTTGAGTTGATTAAATCCGTATCATTGATTATGAGTAAATCCAAACCATCGATCCTCAGAGTAATCATATTTAGAATCGGGTCCTCGACATGAAATAGGGTGGATATGAGTACTAATAAGATTGTTACTAGAATCAATAGTATGGCGACTGAGCAGCCACATAATTAACTTGATGCATTTCTGGTGTGTGCTAGGAATGAATTCAGATCTACGAAATGAAGTCGAGTTTACTTTGGGACTGGTATACCAGGTTTTGTCGAATGATTACTGCTTTCTGGTGATCAATTCTCCGGTCAATGAGTGTCTTTGCACGTTGAGGGATATGATTCCGTCTGATCAGGATCTTACTACAGTATACTCTCAAATCTGCAGGTTGAGTGTAATGCTCATGATACTGTTCGTGTCATAACTTGTGATTAATTAATCATCACTTAAGAAAGCAATGCCTGCAATCTCCATTTTTTTTTCTTTTATATTGGTTTAAGATTCTGAGTCCATGCATTTAATTTGGTTGATTTTCGTTTGTTAAGAGATAATAAATGTGTATGCATGTATGGTTTGTTTTTTAAAAAAAAAAGTGTGGTCTGATTGTATTTTTCAAAGATTTGTGATCATTATATATTGTTTGATGAGTACTTATTAAGTTTATGAAATTTGTGATCATTATTGTTATATTAGTCTTATTTTTACTTTACTCATTGATTATTATTGAGATAGCTTAATTAACATGTAGATCAACAAAATAAAATAATAAAAAAATTATTGAGAATAATCTATGGCAAGGTGAATATAATTACAAATTCCATAATATTTTTCTTTTGCTGTTTTTAGTGCAAATCGTTTTCTTTATTCAACTTTAATATTCGATTAAACTTTTGCTAAGAAAATTAGAATAAGGTATATCGAGTTCAAACAGATAATTTGTCCCACTTTAATATATACAAACAGAAAAGTGGTAACCCTAAATACAAATACAAACCCTAAATAATAATGCTTAAAATGCACACAATTATGCTAACGAGGCGTCATCATAAAGCTATCAACATGCCTTCTATTCGTTTTTTTGTTACAATCTTTTCTCTAGTAAATCATTAATCGATCCAAACTCAAGAAAAATCGAAAAAAAAAAAAAAGCGAACTACAAAGAAACCCATCTTTTGCAATATCGATCTTGAATAGCCCGACTAGTCACATTCACGTTCATACTGCAATTCATCTTCACAACAATATTTCTCTTAGTAAAATCCATAATTTTCACTTTTCCACTAATATTCATAAACATACTAATAGGCAAAATCCTTGCAACCAAATCACTCTCAAATCTCTCTACTTCCAATATCTTATCGACCATAACATTAACCAATACATTGACCTGAATAGTCCTCCGGGCCCCGGCCCGGCCCACCGGACCCACAAACTCACCCACAATAAAACCATCATAATACACGTATGTTGTCGTGTTATGAAACCTAAACGATGCCACGTTAGGATTTTTAACCGAGACATCGGCTAAAATGGTCAAATTCTGACGTGGGTTTATTAAACCCGTATTGTTGGTGCTGAGTAAATCCAAACCGTCGATCCTCAGAGAATTCATGTGTAGAATCGGGTCTTCAACATGAAATACGGTGAATATGAGTACTAATAAGATTGTTACTAGAATTAATAGTATGGCGACTGAGCAGCCACATAACTTAATGCATTTTTGGTGTCTGTTGGGATTGAATTCAAAGCCGGGTTCGGGTTCCGGTTCGTGTATGTCGACCTGATAAGCAGCCGGGGCTAAGGGCTTCACTTCTTCTTTCTTCTCATCAGCCATGATTGATGTGTAGAGAATTTTTTCTAGTGATTTAGTTAGTGAAATTTATTTATGAGAAGTTTATATATAGCTATGTATAAGTAATAGTGTATTTGTCTTAATGGAAAAACTCATAACCGCGTTTGCATGACTTTGAATATTGACTTTCGAATTTGCTTAGTAATGCAACTTGGAATGATTAGGAAATGGGAATGGGAAAATTATCCAAACTTGGGAGTAAATGACACACATCTTGGCCCATTGTTATTAAATATCGCCTATTACTGTATTTTTATATCATTCGTCATCTTTTGTGAATCTTCATTCTCATATCTTACATATATGAATCGTCATAGTGAAGAATATGTGTATGGACCAGATTGAGCAAAGTCTAGCGATTGTGCAGAAATAATTCTCACCAATAATTTCTACGAAAGTGGACCCTAAAAGTGGGCAGAATATTAAATGACATCGAGTTTAGAGGATCGTAAACCAATCAAATCAGTATTAGAATCCAAAGCTTGACTCGGATATATGATTTTCACATAAGAGTTTAGGAAGTTGGGTTTTTGGATTTATATGCAGATTTTATGGGTTCAGCCCAAAAAAGTTTCTGGTTTCGTGAATAATATTCAGCCCAACTTGATGTAAGTGGGCTTCATTAACAAGCCTCAACATTTGAACCCATATTCTTGGGCAAGCTAACTTTAAGCCCATTGGAAGGCGAAATGTTGTGGCCTTGGTCACGGGTTCGAATCCTGATGAGGGAATGTCTAATTGCTTTCTCTACTGTGAGCCTGTCAGCTATGGGCAACCTAGGCTGGTTTACCTCTTTTGTGTGGTTTGCAGGCTATTGCACAAGAGCGGGGTTTACTCAGTGCACAGGCAACTTAGGCTGGTTTACCTCTCTTGTGTGGTTTGCAGGCTATTGCACAAGAGCGGGGTTTACTCAGTGCACACCTAACGGTAGCGGCTGCGGGTTCCCTTGTCATAAAAAAAAAAAAGTTGGCATATGATACCCATTTTTTATTCACTATATGATTGAAAATCTAATGAATTACGATTAACGACCACATTAAATCTCTTAAATGGAACCAAAAAAAAAAGGATATAAAAAACATTGATTGAATCAGCTTCCATAATTTACAATTACATATATATATATCATAGTATTTCATGAAGAAAGTATCAAAAGAATGAGGATAATGGTAGTAAGCATCACGCATGCTATACTAGAAAGATACCTCGATCCCACTTCAAAATGACAACAAAAATATAGATGTAATACTAATAATTGTAAGAGTTGAACCAAAAAAGAAGAATAAAACTTGTCCCATAATAAATCCAAAAAGAACATATATACCTAATCTCTTCCACATGTCTTTTTTCCAACTCCATTATCAACTAGGTCAATCCCTTTACGCTGTAACGCACTTTCATCACCTTCACCTTCCACGCCATCCATGGCCTCAAAGCCACGTGTCACTCATCAATGCTGCCATGTGTCGGATTTTAACTGGTCATTTTTAAGCCATTTTGCCACCCACAACCACTTTTTTAGTTGTGTTGCCTCATAAAGCTAGAACTGGAATCAACATATTTTTCATGTATTATGTATAATTTCTGTAATTCTATATACAAAATATTGTCGAATTCTCGAGTTTCCCATATTTTTCGCCTATTTCGCAATTTTTATACCACATTGCGAAAATGCATAGGGTACTATTAAGGATATATGTGTAATTAGCTCTTCTAGAAATGCTCTTTGTGGAATTCGAATTTCGTCGAGCCCTTTTGATTATAATCATAGCAAAGTTGACTGAGTTCTTTTGCCAAAACCGGTGCACCACAATAGAAAACCCCTGATCCATAAGCACCAAATGATTATGTTAGTAAGGCAAAAACAGATTCTCATGAATATAATTAAGAGAAAAATAACAGATAACCGACTATATTAAAAAAAAACGCCTTAAAATTTGAGAAATTATCATAATTTTGTTTGTCAGTAAAAGTAAATTACAATTTCACCACCTGTCAGTTCAAAACTGTGGGGGTTTTTTGTAATTCGCGAAACTTCAGGGGCGCATAGTAATTAATAAAGAATTGAAGGGCTCGGATGGTAAACTAACCTATCCTTGCATTGGCATGTTTGGTGCCGATTTTAGACAGAACTTTCTTCCAATTAGGCCTCGCAAAATGTGTTCTAACCTGTTGGAATTAGAAATTATAGGACAATAAGCGTCGATTATGAGACAATAGGATGGTTTAGGAAATGGGAAATGACGAACTTACCCTTGTCCCGGATACAATATCCACCCCGTTTTTAGCATGGTTAAGTGCTTGAACCATGGTGATTAGAGCTGAACGAGCATCCCCTTCCTCGTATACACTCGTTAAATAGTTATGCATCTCAATAACACCCTAAAGATTTTTAATAATGCAAGGTTATTAAACACTAGACTATTATAATGTTAGATAAAAATTCAATTTTTTAACATGTTAAAATGTATTATTTACCCTTTGATCGAGCTCTGCAACTTCGTTCATAACTCCTTTGAACCAATCAAACGAACCTTGTTCCCTCGTGACCCAATAGAAGTAAGCATTTGTCGTCCTCAGAGGTTTCCTCCTCTTGGGAGAGATTTTGTTGATAGAAGAAGGTGCATCAAAAGATCCCACACTATTGTCTGAATATCTGCTGAAATCTGAAATGGAATCCTGAAATAAGACGTAAAACAGATACCCTTCAGTTGAATTTCATTACATCAATTGAATTTCATAATATTCTTCAGATATTCTTACAGCCTGCTCCTCCATTTTGACAATGTTGTTGAGTAAATCTTTCAAGATGCTGATGAAAGGTGTTGCTCCAATCCCGAGACCAACAAGTAATAAAACATCGTATTTTCTATAGTCTTGTGCTGGAGCTCCATAAGGTCCATCTATTAATAGCTTTGGTAAACTGGAAATTAAATGAAACTTTCAGATTATGGCAAAAAAAAAAAAAAACAATAGATTAACAAGTTTATACAATTATTATAAGAAAAAAAGAACATATTAATATACCTTTTCTTTGTATTTTCATCAGCTCTGAGTAGCCCACTCTTCCCACTAATAGGAGGCTCACACGCCTCGGAAAATACCCGTTTAAGTTCATGTGTCCAGTCACCTAACTGCCTTATGTGAATACTAATGTAGTCATCATCAGGTGCTGAGGTAATTGAAAATGGATGCCTGTGTATTTGTAATATAGACCATTTTTGAATTTTTTCTGAAAAAACATATTTCGTTTCGTAATATCTATATATATTTACCACTCAAATGGAGAAACAGCTGGGCACTGGACAAATATGTATTGTCCGCTCTTATATTTGAATTGTTGAGGCTTCGACATTTGTAGTGTTAGAACATTTCCAGGATAAATGGCAACCTTAAACATTACAAGACAAGAAAATCTAATTAGGACATTTAACTAAATTTAAGGCTTGGTAATATAATCAAACCAACTTGAAAGTGAAAAAATAATAATCAAGATTAAGATCACCTTCAAAAGGCGAACGCTATAGAAGCCTGAACGGAAGAAACGAAGGGTCCTTTCTCCTGCATAGAGAACCACAGGGACTGCAAGATACATCCATGTCTACAGACAAAAATGCAGAGAAATATATAAACCAATATTGTTAATCTCTTGATTCACAGGGTATGTTTGGCTCTAAGATTTTGGCACTTTGTGTTTTATATACTTTTTATTCGCCAAAATTGAGTATCCAAACAGAGGCTAATATGTATGCATACCGTCTTTTGGTACCAATGGTGGACGAGATAAAGGAAGGTTCCATGAATGACGAGCAAGATGTAGACTAGGGCAAAGAGATGGTGTGAATACCAAAAGGCATTGTAGCCAGTGAGTCTATCAAATGGCTTAGGCAACTTAATAAGACTCCGTCTAAACCACCGTGTGGCCAACGTAAAAGCAATTGTCATAAGAATCACCATTAAGATTCCTGTCACGCCCTCGATTCCTTTGATAAGATCCACGTATTTGGGCTTTTTACGACCAAAATCATTGGTCAAATAAAGAGTATATATGGAATCTGATTCGTTTGTTAGCCTTGGAAAGTCGCAAGCAAGATGGTTACCAGCGTGGAGTATCACACCAACTACGATGGCTGCAGCAATGGCCTGATAACATCCAGTGTTAAATGGAAAACAGAAAGGCAAAAGGGGTATATATTTTGAAATGATGGTATAACTAAGATAAATTTTGAGAAATAAGAACATATATTAGGTTGAACCGAAGTTGACCTACTAAAAGTCATACTATAGATATTTAGATATCAATGGCTAAGAATCAAAATAATCACAGCTGACTTATTGATATAAAGTCATGCATGCAAATGGGTCACATATAAATCTATGAAACAAGAAAATAGATTAAGAATGAGTAGGTGGCCTTTGTGAATATCGTGGTAGTTGGCACGAGGTAAATTATAAGAATTTCCATCTATTGGAATTTCCAAAATACGTAAAGGGTTTTCTGGTAATTACGCAATAAGTTAGGGGGTATACGTGTAATTTTCCCGAGAAATAAACGAAAGAGTGGACTTTCGTACCTTGTGAAAGTTGATATTGTCATCAAACGGCACAAAGCAAGCCAGCTTAGAAGCCCTTAGCCAAGTAATGATGTTCCTACAAACAGGCAATAATATAATAGCCATGTTTAACTTAAGAGTCTCAGCTGCACCCTTAGCCGTGGGGAGACAATATCCCATAACCTTGAACGCATTTTTCTGTCTGTACTGATGAAATTTCCACGTGAAAAGTCCAATCATTACCATAATCCACAGTGTTAGAACCCAAATTCTCCTCCAATTTTCTTGCAGAAAATATACAAATTTTGTGCTAATTCTCTTAAATCGACCTCTATATCTGAGTCCGTGAAGGTTTTGACTCAGGGCTTGGCTGGTGTAGCTGAGGGCTTGACTGTAATTTAAGTATGTGTCCTTTTGTAGTAATAGTGTTTCCAGCTGCCATAGCTGCATAATCATCATAACATTTGGACCAAAAAATAACATGCATGAGATTTGATCGGATAAAAAGTTGTAATAATAATATTGGACCATAATGATCGGACAACATGTGTTTGAGTGCTGAAAACACGCATTTGAAATCTGAAATATACAGAATTTTAAACAAAAGTGCACATGGGAAAGATTAAAAGCAAAAAAGTTTTATATGGAGAAAATGGTAAAGCCCACCGGCAACTTTTTGATATTGATTCTTGATTTTAAATAATTTTAATGTTCATGATGTAACACAGCATTCTGTTGCAGTCGACAATTTTACGTGGAACATCTTTATTTATTTGGTTATTTTTATAAGGGAATAGTGCTTGAAGACTTGGATATATTTTTTTTTTATTATTGAGAATTCTTTATTTGTATAATTTTTGAATAGTTGACATTTATTAGGATCCTTTTATTAAGTTTATATAAATCAGTTTTCAATTGAATAAAATTTCATTTTTGTACTTGGTCTTTCATAGAGCTCAACTAACAGGAATTAGGTAGCAAGTCGTTTCTATCAAGAAGTTATTGTCAACAAATCTAGTCACACATTAGTATTCATCTAACTATAATATTCTATAGACTAAAATCATATTCGTATTGTAGTTAAAAAATTACAATTTAAGTTTCAACTCAAAACTATAAAAGTAATTTGAATGAGTATTAAAATACTTATGTAAATATAATTTTAATTGAACCTTTTCGTCTTGGAAACAAGATGTAACTTATGATAGAACTATCATAAATAAGATTTCATTGATTTTCTTATGAAAAATATCCTAAAGTAATAATGTGACATGCCTAAGTTCCTAAATATTTTCACATAGAGAATACAAGAATTTTTATTATTATTATTATTTGACGTGTATAGTTCAACAATAAGGTAACATTAACACCAATATTAAGAAAATCTAGACAATCATTTGTCATCTAACTACTGACTTTTTGGGAGCTAAAGTCCAACATGTTAATTTTAGTTGTAACCATTTTTCATTCTCTAGTGCTACGGTTGGTGTACTAACAATCTATTACGTTTTTTTCTTCTTCCTTTTTAATGGAAAAATGACATATAACTTAAAATTAAAATAAATGCCAAAAACGTTACTAATTTGACCGAAATTGTTATTATAATCATGCATTATATATATATATATATATTCCGATTTACTAAATTTCCAAAAAATTAAAAATTATTAAAAGAATGAGAAAAAAATTGTACCTCAATATAGCCAAGCCTCTCAGGATCCAATTCTTCCATAATTAGAGCTGCATACTCTTCTGCTTGCTCTTTTAATCTTGATAACTTATTTGCAGAAGCACTTAGCATAATAATCTACATTGCAAAATTAAATTAAAAAATGCATAGAATTAGTCAAATGAAATTATAAATTTATTTTCAACAAACCCATCTGAGATGACATAATCTTTGATAAGAAGTAGGTACAATTAGGAGAATCTTGACACTCTCAAAAGCAAAATTATTAATATATTATGAACATATTTAGCACTAGGGATTATTATTTAATTTCATTTTGCTACATAAATTGTAGTTGTTGGTTATGAGATTTTTGTAATGAGCTCACCAGTCACGCCTAACCTCACAAAAATAAAAGTAAGAAAATCCCACTAAATCTTGAAATTGCAAATATATATTATTATTATTATCTACTTTATATATATACAAAAAAAAACCAATATTACCTAATGCTTATTCAATCAACTGTATTAATTTCTACTTTCTTATTAAAGGTCTTTTATTTAACGTTAGACTATTACAAATTATTATTCTTTCTTTATTTGAAATTTTATAAATATATAGGTTTATAAGTCTAAAATTATAAAAATAATATTTAAAACCGGTATAAGTAATACCTATCCTTTGATATAAAAAGGGTCACGGCTGCATTATTAATTCAATCGGAATCTGACAGACTGTGCTTTACCTCACAATCATTACACACTAATTACTAATTAATTAACCAAAAGATTGATTACCCACTATTTAATAGTACAAATATGATTAAATTAACAAAAAAGAAAGAAATTTGGGTTACCTCTTTAACTTCTTCTTCTGTAATCCGGCCATCTTCATTTTTATCCACCCTGCATCAATATATTAATAATTAATTAATGGTAACTAGATAATCCCCACGCAATAATCAACCTTTTACAAAGTCTTCTTTTATAAAATTTTACCTTTCTTCCGACACTTCTAAATTATTGCATGATGATGATGATTTAGATTTGTGTTTACGCTTTTACTGTAGCTTAATTACTTAATTAACTCAGCTTAATTAATGATTAAGTAATTAAAAATGCATACATGTCGAAGAAAATCTGGAGCCTGGAATCGAAGCTTTGATCTGTGATCTGTGACCAGAATTCATAAAGCTCATCTCTGCTAATCTTATCAACTTTTAATCTTCTCCTTCTGCTTAATGCGTCGAATAATTCCAATGCAAATTCCTTCGAATCTCTCATCCCTGTGAAAAGATTAAAAAAAACTGTAATTAATAGCATTAATTAGCACGTTAATTAATTAATTAAATGCATTGTGCAAAATCCAAAGATAATTACGAACCACCATTGATGATGATTGTTTGATTATGTACTGTTTTGTTTCAAAACGGAACAAACCTATGCATTGTGCAAAATCGGCGCGAAAAAGATAACCATCTTTAGCGAGCTTCTCGAAATTTCTCTGAACTTCATTCCAGGCATCAATACGGTTATTTTTGCTGTTACTGATGAATTTGAGTCCTTGTAGAGCTTTCTGAGCGCTTGAGCGTGTGCGATCCAGCTGGGCACGCTGCCGTCGCATCGCACGCGCCGCCAGCGCGGAATCCAATCCGCCGTTACCTCCTCCGCCGCCGCCGGAGAGTATCCTCGCCGCAGACGAGTGGCCGTGGCTCCACGAAAATCTCCTCAATTCCTGCGAGAACTGCTTCGCTTTCGCCTTTGCTTCCGCTTTCAGCTCCTGAGAGAACTGAATCAGCTTATTTGAAGCGCTCCGCCGCATCGTCGGAGATCTAGAAGTCGACGCAGACGCCGGCGCCGGAGCTTCGATACCGCTAATTCCGGAGATAACATCGTTGCCGTCGATGTTGATGAGCGTCGCCGGTTCAACACTGCGTAGAATAATCGTGTCGTCGTCTTGAAGATCTAGCGTGACTTCCACGAACTCCTCTCCCGAAGCCCCGGAATATTCAGTCGCCGGAGACGATCCTCCGCTGGTAGAGCTTCCGGCGGCGCCCGCGTCGGAACCCCACCGGCGATCGTGCTTTCCCGTTCCCCTCATAGAATACGAACAATAATGTATGTTTTTTAAAATGTATATGATGATTAGATTACAGATGAGGACTTAGACAATGGGGGAAGTTGAGAAACAGCAAATAAACTACTCCTCCTATTAAAAAAATATAAATTCATATATATATATATATGAAGTCTCCGAATGATGAATAAAAAAGGAGAAGAAAAGATGGAAATGCAGTGAGAGCAAAACGCGTCAAGAATCTAAGTAAAACGACATGCAACGCGGATGAACGATGGGACCGATCAGAAAGGAACAGAAACTGAGAACTGAAAAAGTATTTTTGTTCGAGTTTCAGTGTTTGTATTTATCAAATGAATATTGTGATTTGTTTTAGCTTCAAAGGTTAATATATACATATATATGTATGTATGTATATATATATGTGTGTGTGGGAATTTGAATGTAAATGTGACGCGTGGGTAATAGTAGTGTGGAGAGGGATGGGTAAAGCTAAAGGTAAAAATGGGGGAATTGGGATATTTGATCAAAAAGGAACAATAAATGGCCAAGAAAATCCCATTATTTCTTTTTCTAAATTATGATACTACTTTATTTTTTTTGGTGTATCTAAAATATTCGAAAAATCTAACTCCTAACTTTTAAGTCTTAATAATTTTGTCACCAGGCCAATACATTATCGACTAAATTACAAGAATACTTGTATTAGTGTTGACTGTTTTACAAATGTAAAATCGAATAAAATAATCAATTTGTGAAGATTCATAAGAGGGGGAATGGGAATTTATTCGAGATCCCTTAAGACAAACAGAATGTAGGAAAAACAAAAATTGAAGTAGACAAGAACATCCCAAGCTTAGGTATGGTCCAGCACATGAATCCAGTAGGTTCCATATTTGGGCCTTCATTCACAAAGCCCGTGTTTTACTTTCATATATCGATATTTCCTAACTATAACAAGTTATATTCACGGCTTCACGCATAGATATGTAGTTAACAAATAAAGAAAAATATTATATCACCGTTTTAATATCATCAGATGTAATAAATTCATTAAAATCAATTAATTGACATTGATTTCTTACCAAAATTGAGACCAACGAAAAATTGATGGTATATAAGGAGTGATGTATAACATTTACTCATAAATAAAAGAGTGGTTGAATGATGAGAAATAAAAAAAATTGTGTTGAAAATAAAAAAGATTTAAAAGTTTTGCGCCTAATAGTCAATTGTATAATAATATGCATTTGTCAAAACAGTTTTTAGTCCGAAAATCACATCCTTAATTTCTAATCAATTTAAGGATTTTACTGATGATGTAAGTTAGTGTGATAATCAATGATGTTTTTGTGACAAAAATTCAAAAGTTTATTAGTAAAATAATGATTTACAGAATAATATTCTTTTGTTTTAGCTTCTAACCAGACTTTAAATTTTGTTTTTCATCTTAAAGTAAATAACTTCTTCCACAAGATAGCCATCTTATTCTTGAGAATTAGGTCCACTTGATTCACATCACTCAACAACTGCGTTACTAAATACTAGAGAATTTCAATAATATTTATTATTAAGTCATTAATTCATTCAGTACTTGCTAATTATCACTAAATAATCAGTCACAAGAATAGCTTGCATTTTTAAATTTTATATTATATTATCTTAACGAGATAAAAGTCAATAAACATGATAATAACAAATAAATACAATACCAACTTTATATTATGTGGTGTTTAGAGATTGCTTTAGCAAATTAATAAAGTATGTGAACGTGTATATTTGTGCGAGGGACTTTACAGAAAATGCACTAATTATTGTCTTTGTCGTGAATTAAATTTGTCACTATAAATTAATTAAATCCATTAAATCGTGAAGACCCTTTTCACATCATGTAAAATTGAATTTAAAATTGTTCAATTCAAAAATGTGGTATTTTTTTAGGGTTGGTGAAGTATGCTTCTAGAAGAAATATTTGATGGCTATTTTGCATGGGCCCACATATAAGCTTCTAAAATCTACCCAGTCAAATTCCCACCAACTCCTGATTTGAGATTAATTAACATATGTCATATAGTTATTAAACAAAAAAGAAAAAATATTTCCATGTATCATAAGAAACAATATATATTAAATGTTTCTTAGTTATGTGGATATGTCATAATTTATAATTCCATTTCTCTACTTTTAAATTATGAATTAAAAAACATTCATGTATAATAGATATAAATATAAAAAATAAAGCTAAAGTTAGAAGTGTACCATTCTAAATACAGGCAAGAATTAATTAATAAATTCATTGTAAATAACAAATATCAATCGTTTTTGTTCTAGTTAGAGGTAGAATATTGTATTCTTAGTTGGTAAGATTAATGATGTAACAGTAATAAATTACATAAATTGTTGTATTTATTTCTTGATTCATGTTACTAATTTTTACATCATTCTTATTCAAACAATTAAATATAATTGCTTGAAGTACCAAATTATTTCTTTTTTCTAATAATTGCACGATATAAATCCCGACTTTTCATGAACAAATGCCATGATAATATTCTTTTATATGGAGATGCAATCATTTCAATTGAGAAAAAATAAATAAATTAAGTAGACGGTATGAAGCAAAATTCCACTACTTACATAAAGTATTATTTGATAAATGTCATCTTAATATAGTAGAGATGGATTGATGCAAGAAAGTCAATCCACTGATTGATTATTCAATAATCATATATATTATGGTGGATTAATTTAATGACTCAAAAGAAATATATATATATATATATATATATATATATATATGATATTATATATAATTTTAGTTTTTATTGAATAAAAAACTTAGAATTATTTTTGAATAAAGAAGAGACATGTGGTTATAGCCGAACCTCATATTTCAAAATGGCAGACAGTGAAAGAATAGTCCCATAACAAGGACACGTTGCACGACCCAAAATCACTACATAATTTTATCTTATATTTCACTCAATATTAAAGTTTTAAAATATTAGAAACAAAGACAAAATTTAATTTAATTTAATTAATGAAGTTAAGTTCCCAAAATAAGAAAAATTTAACTTCAATTTCTCTATTTATAATAGTTGTTAATCGATCATAATAAATTAGTAATTGATATTATAATATATGGCATGCATAAATTTAATTAGGCTTTTATGTGACGGATTGTAATCTAGTTGGGCTTTTATGGTTCTACTTGAACCTACATCAACTTATTTACAAACTCAATTTTAGAAATGGGCCTGATTGTGGTCTATGGGCTTGGCCCTTTTAGGTCCAATAAGAATAAAAGAAACATAAAACTTTAAATTTTCTTGTTTGATCCATGAATTTAGAGAGGAACTTATTTTACTATATTTAAAATACTAGGATCTTATACTATATTTTCCCATATTTTCCGTATTATAATATTGGTATCATTATTAATTATCTTTATTTTTATTATTATTCTCAATGATTTACTTGTATGTAGAAACACCCTAGTGGAACTAGCTACATACCACTAGCTAAACCTGGAGAAAAGATTATTTAAATTACAATCTTCCATATACTTCTATTCTCAGTTGTGCCATATCTTTTTAAAATCTTGCCACAATTAATTAAGGATTAATAAATTAGCATATGTCCATTAAGTCTTCCATAATAATAATTACATGTACAAATCCTTCTAATTTGGATATGACTCACTCTAAGTAGCTAATATGGTCGGTGCATGGTCATACACATACACAATTTATTTTATTTGCCCATTTATAATTACATGAAATATATATACACTAAAAGTTGGCAAAATCACAATTAATTGACCGGACATGCACGTGGTTTGATTTGGTATTTTCAAAGTATTTAATTTCCCAATTCTAAATGGGGTAAGGGAATAATACCTTGATAACTTAATTTAATTATGTCTATAGCTTACGTGTCCATGCAATATTTGTAAGCCCAATATTTTTACCATTATATTTACTCTAATTTTGTCTTCTTTTAGCATACTTATTGACTAAATATGGCAAAAGATTTTGCTAGATATTCATGAGTTATCTTTTAAAAGGAAGTTTTTTTGGTTTTTTCTTCCTTTTTTTTCATTTATTTTATTGAACTTTTTCTGTAGATGAGATTTTGTGAAGCCTGTGTGTTCCCATATCAATGGACGAAATAAATTAATTATTAAAAAAAAACAAAATAAATATTAATTTTTTTCTTGGGTGCTTAAAGTCTAATTGCCAATATGAGGTTGAAGCGTGTAACATTTGGTACTGGGAAATGGGAACTGAATTCTTTTTGGTTACTTTATTATTGTGCTCCTTTGACCATATACATATGCTACTGTTTACCTGTCTCCAGATTATAAACAAAATTAAAATCAAGTTTGATAATAATTATTTGTAACAATTAAAAGGAAGAATTTCAAATTAATGATTTGTGATCTATATTGTTATTGGAAATAATTGATGATAAATTATAATTATTTTCCATTGTGTGATTGACATTTGGATGTATTTGATGGACAAGAATAATGTCATGATAAGAATGCGATAGGTAAATATGCGAATCAAAAGGTTATAGTCATATTTTTATCTCATTATAATAAAATTCAATGCACCAAGGAAATGTAGGAGAAAATCACTATCTCCTATTTCATTTTACTCGAAGTCCATCAAATAAATTCCCATTTTGAGTTTGTTTTATTAGCATATAACCAATGATAATTTGAGTTATATTTTTCGTCCAACAAATTTTGAAACTCAAACTCATTTATAATAATAAAAATAAAAATATAAAAAATAATCAAACTGTTTGAGCTCAACGTATATTATAGTTTAATTAAAACTCAAACAAATTTTGTAAATCTCTATAATATTTCAAATTACTAAAGGCAATATTTTGTCCAGTTCAACTCAATATATTCAGAAAACTATTTACGCTTATACATACTTATTTCAGAGTATTATGCTTACAATAAAGTATCATTTTTGCACAATTACTTCAAAAATAATATAATTTATAGGTTTTCCCCACTCCTCAAATTATGGGCTAAATTTAAATTTTCTATTTTTTCTGGCCAATTTTGGATAGTGCAGAAATATCACATGGCTTATATTAGTCTTTTATTATTTTCTAATTATAAATATAAACATTTGGGTTCACACCTTACTATAATAAAACTAATTCTTATGGAAAACGAAAAAACATGTTGAAAATTGAATATTTACGATTAAAGAATAGGGGGACCAAAATTTGATGAAATAATGTTATACTGACCTTTTGTTTTCTATCATTTTGTTAATTTGTCAACATGATAAGGCTCATGAATGTTGATTAAAGTTAGTTAGCTATTTTTAGTATACTTTTGGACTTCAATTCAAAGTTTTATTTTCCTGTTTTTCGATCTGGTTCCTTGAATCTGTCTCCAAAAAATGAGGCTACATTAAAATTAGTTAACTGTAATTTCAATGATTAAATAAATGCTTATATTAGGAATCAAAAAAATACAATTAGTTCGTAATACTATTATTTCACTTTTTCATGTGTTACATTCAATTCAAAACCATTTAGCCACCGGTAATACCAATTAAAGTACGTCTTAGACCCCTTTATCGTAAGTGTAATAGCATGATAAAGTGAGACAATAATATCATCATCAATCTAATAATTTACTACTAATCAACTGATTATATTCCAACTTACGTACGTGGCATGCAGAAGACCAATTAATTAATTTAAGTATAAAAAAAACAGTATTTAAACAACAATTTTCCAACTGTGATATTAATCAGTCATATTACAGGTATCAATGTCGGACCCGACCCCAGTTACACTATACGTATATACATACATAGTTACATACATACATATATATATATATATAGAGCATGACACAAGCACATATGTATATTTTGCACACAAAAGTATAAAACCTTCACTTTCATGTTCCAAAAGTACAGAAGAGAAAATCGAATTAAAATGCTCCTCTTTTTGAAATCTGCATCAAGATCTGTGCATAATTATCATCATAATCAAGATGAAGATCAAGAAAAGTACAATAATATTGATGATGAATCATTATCCACTTCTCTAACAGTTTGGAGAAAATCCCTTCTCTTCAGCTGTAGTGGCTTCACTGTGATTGGTTCAGATGGTAGTTTAGCTTACCGGGTCGATAACTACACGGGTCGTCGACCCGACCCGATTGTCCTCATGGATGGGTCAGGAGATCCCATTTTCACTGTATGTCGCCGGAAGGTACAGTTAAAGAAGATTCAATCATATTATACTGTATTCTCTTAGTCTTATCATTGTTTTAGCCTGAATATATTATACTTTTTCATATATATATGTATCCTTCTTTGTCATCCTATGCATTTTTTGGAAAAATTTCAACCTATTTGGGACTTATATATATATATATATATATATATATACCTCTCACTGTATTTTTCTTAAACGAAAAGGCTCTATTTCGTCAAAATGATTCATTTTTTCGCCTTTTTCTGCAGAATTTGATGCTAATGGACAACTGTTGGCTTGTTTACGAAGGAGAAGTGGGTAAAAACTGCAACAACATAAACAAATCATCAAACAAATTACCCATTTTTTGTGTTAAGAAAAATACAAACATCATGCCCACAAAACTAAATGTGATTGCATATGTTTACTGTGGAAATTCTGATAAGTCGAGATGTACGTACACAATAGAAGGATCGTATACGCATCGATCGTGCAAGATTTTGGACGATTCTAGAAGGGTTTTGGGGGAGATTAAGAAGAAAGAAGCTATTACAAAAGGTGTATCTTTTGGTTTAGAGGTGTTTCATTTGATAGTTAAGCCAGGTTTTGATTCTAGGTTTGCTATGGCTATTGTGTTATTGCTTGATCAAATGTTTTCTTGATCTTTTTGATTATACAAATGATGTTTTTTTTCTTGTAGTGACTGACTGATTATTAAGTTTGTTAGTGATGTGTGTTCTTAAATTTGACTATCTTTATGCAAGTGAAAAAAAAAACATCTTAGAATTGGGAAAATTCAGATTAAAATTAAAAAAATGGAGATGCGGGGTATCGATCCCCATACCTCTCGCATGCTAAGCGAGCGCTCTAACATCTGAGCTACATCCCCGATTGAAATTGGCTTCTAATTTATGAAATATCACATACATAACTTTTCGTAAAAAGGAAATTTGTTTTACTAACCTTAAAATAAGTGTGTTGTTGAAAGTAGGTATTGGTGGAAAGATAAATTAATAACTTGAGATTTAATTTGAAATTAATCCATAAAAATTAGTAGTAGCTTGGTTTGTTATTTTATAAAATCGAGTTTAAGCAATGTTTTTGATCGACAAGCTTTGCAACCCGATTATATTAGTAGAAAAAAATAAATGAAATTTACAAAAAAATAATCGAAGTACTTGACTTCAGCCGCATTCTAACTCAATTAATGTATGTTTCGGTTCAATTGCCAAGCAAACTTAAATCGAATATAAAACTTGAAGCTCGACAATAATTCGAATGAACTTGAACAAAAAATATGATCAAATCAATTCCACTCTCTACTAGAATGACGTTCATTCCGAATGTCAAATTCAATAATTAATAATTTTTACTAGGGTAAAAGTATTTTTGACCTCAACCTATATTTGTGGGAGCACTTTGGGTAACAATTTACCAAATTTTACACTTAAGCAACAAACCTTTATATATTGTGACAAGTACATTTATCATATGAATAGTTTGATTCAGACTATTTTTATATTGACTATTATATATTGCATATTTGCAATTTTGCATGCTATTTGTATTAGATTCTATGATATTTATATACCGGAATATCTATAAAATACATGATATGTGAATTTTGGTAATTGAATAAAAATTGATAGAATTTGTAACAAAGTGCTCAAATGAAAAATAATTTTACCCATTTTATTACTATTTTTTACAAATATATTTATTCTATTACTAGTTCATTTTCTCCTCTTGAACTAGGCCTGTCAATGAAATGAGAGGGTCTGGACCTAAACTTAGACCCAATATACTGAGTCTACACTCAGACCCAGAAATTTGGGTCCACATAGGCCCAAACCCAAATAACATAGACCCAGACTCAAATAGACCCATTGAGTCTGGGCCTAAAATAGGCCAATTGGCTTTCTTTCACCAAAATATACTTTTCTATGCATATTGTAATAGGCCCAAATTAAAGTTTGGTATTATGAAGCTTTTATATGTAGTCTGTAATTAAGAAAATCTATTTTTGCTTTTTTTACAGTAATAATATCAAAATTAATTAAATATATCATATTAGCAATTCTAATAAAAATAATCTAAAAACGTATAAAATACATGTTAACCTATTTTATAAATTTTAAAACCTCAGACATAAATTGCAAAAATAAATAATTTTTTTTGATTCAATTTTCAACATCAACTGTCATCACTCATCAGCAGCTAACCGATCGAACTGTAGATCCCTAACAAATCATCTGAGCTTACAACTGGCCGGTCTGGACCGGTTCTCCGCCGATGAAGTGCAAATCGTTGGCGTGCATATGGTCGGAATCACCCCCTGCTCACCGAGTCACCGCCGCCGCCGTACTCCACGAACCGCCCACGCTTTACACCGGCGGATCAGATGGCTCCATCATCTGGTGGAACCTCATTTCCTCTCCCGAAAAATCGGTAATTCAAGTTTCACATAATAATTTTTATGCAAATTTAGAGGGAATAACTGAGGAATCAGCATTTGTTTACCATATTTTGACATATGGATGGCTTACTTGCTGTAATATTGGATTATTATGTTGTGTTTGCTGCGACTGGAATGGTTAAAATCGATAATTTGGTCTACATTTACTTTTTTTTTAATTAAATTGCTTTTTGATCTCTTTCGAATTATTTTGGCTGTTTATTAAATGTATTAACTTTATCACTAGACATATATTAGTGAGTTACCTCAGTGCTCTCTGAAAAACATGTAATTGAAGTTTCAGTAATTGCTTTTACATAATCTTCAAGCAAATTCAGATGGGAAAAAATTGTGGAATCAGCCTTTGTTAACTACATTTTGAGATTTGTTCATATGAATGTGCTTATTTGATGCATTATTGGCTTATGTCCTTGTGTTTATTTCATCCTGAAAGTTTAAAATCGATAATTTAGTGTACATTTACGCCTTTCCTAATTGAATTGCTTTTTTGATCAGTGTTGAATTATTTTGGCTGTTTAGTTAAATGTGGTAGCCTTATCATTAGACATATATTAGTGAGAATCTGTTTTATTTCTTACTTGTTAGAAGAAGGATTTTCCTTGAAGTGGGGAGGATAATCAGAGGCTAATAATGTGTTGGAACTTTTGATCAGTGTTAATGATTGTAGACGAGTATGGAATAAATGGCTTAAAAGTGAACTTAGTAAAGATTATGTGTTCACTATTTATATATCTGTATACCCTTACTTGAATTATGAGACTGCAGTAGTAATTTTGAATATTCTATTTTCTAGTCAAATATGATCCCTATTTCCTAGTTGGCCCTTTAAAATGTTGGCTTTTGTCATGTGATAGAATCCATGTGGAATATTTGTGGTCATGGCTTCAGATGTCACAGGTATACATTCAGAGGTTTTTCAAGGGGGTAAAAGTGCAATTTTCTCATATGAGATATTTGTCACTTGTATTCCTTGACCATCTATGATGAGCCAGCAGATGATCATTTGGAGGATCAGTTTTAAGACGATCAGCAGATGACCAATTAGGAAATATCCTTACAAAAGATTTAAATGGGGTTCGGGTGTATTATCTTTGTAACAAGTTGGGAATGATTACCATCTATGCTCCAACTTGAGGGGAGTATTGTTGATTAAATAAAGTATATATTTAGGAGATATTTAGGGGAATAGATTGATTCCCTTCCTTAGATAGACTATACTCTTGTGTATAAAATACTGAACATTGGTTTAATGAAATTATCAGAAAATATTTCTTCTTTGTTTACAAATCCATCACGAGGACAGGCTACCTCAATCGCGTGCCGAAATTCAACCTTATCCATCTATAGCAGAAGAAGATTTTTGATCCCGGTTTACCATAACAATATTCTTTTACATGGACAATGGATACAAAATTCGTTGCTTTTTCCATTTTCTTTCGAATGCACCATGAGTACTTCGGTATCTTAAATTAACATAATTGGTAAAACTACATCAGTTCATTCTCGTTAGTTTCAGACTTTCAGTAGAAAATGCTTTGGAGTTTTTTCTTAGCCAGTATAAGCCTCAAAGAATGAGTGAAGTCTTGTTCTTGAGCAAATAAATTCTTGTGGGGACTGTCTGTTAATATGGGGCTCTTTGCCTAAATATAGTTGTACATTTGATGTTTCGGTATATAATGACCGTAGTATTCAGTTTCATTATTTTATATCGGCGGCTTATAATTTTTATAATTTATGTTTACTGACTAGGAAATGAAACCTGTTGCAATGCTGTGTGGTCATACTGCTCCAATAGCTGATTTAGGGATTTGCTTTCCAGAGGGATCTGAAAATAGAAACTTGGCTAATACGAATGATAGTGTATCATATTCTAGTTCAATTAACTGTGGTGCACTGTTTAGTGCTTGCGTTGATGGTGTATTGTGCCTTTGGAGCAGAGCAAGTGGACACTGCAGACGAAGAAGGAAACTTCCCCCTTGGACTGGGAGTCCATTGATGATGAGGCCATTGCCCGAAAATAGAAGATATATTTGTATGACATGTTGTTTTATTAACCAAGAAAATGAGTTCCTTAATTCAATACGAGGAGATGAGTCTTTTATGGATAGGGAACTAAAAAATGTAAATCCTTCAAAGTGTACAGTCATAATTATTGACTCCTATACTCTTACAATAGTCCACACAGTTTTCCATGGTAATTTATCTATTGGACCGTTGAAGTCCATGGCTGTCATTTGGCCCTCAGAAGACATGGAGAAGCAGTTTGTAATGATTGTTGATTCATTTGGTAAGGTACTATATTTACCATTACTGAAGGACCCAGAGCCAAAACTGCAAAATGTGTCTGTTGTACCAAAGGATTCCACACCTTCTGAAGTGATGAACTGGGCAGATGACTCCACAAAGAGGGGATTGCTAGTGGATTCTACAAAGTATGGGCGTGTTGTGGCCCTTGTGCATAGAACATATTGCACATTCAGGCAAGCAGATAATGGAACTGTTCTTGGCAAGATATCTTTTCTTGATGATCAGCTATGTCTTGAAGACGAGTTATATGTAATCGGTGGGAAATTTCTAGGAGATGATTCTGGGATGTTGAATAGTGATTTTGTGGAAGAATTTGTTGCATGGAATAACAGAGGTAGAGCTGTCATTTACAGGATATCTTACTCGGAAAGCACAATCAAGTTTGACGCTCTATTTGTCATTCCAGCTGTATCGTATCCTTCTGATGTGACACTATCCTTTTCTTTTATACTTTTAAATAAGTATCTGCTTCGTGTTGAATCAATTTGCTTCCCTGTCGAGGAACATATGTTCTGGAGACCTCGTGTTACAATCTGGCTTTTGCCTCGGGAAAATGATAATAATGGAGAGTTACATTTAGAATGTGAGAAGTTTGGGGATGGTAACCTCTTGGATAGTTGGACTGTTAACTCCTCTTCTTCTAAAACTGAGGGCCCAAATCATGATGCTCCCGAAGAAGGAACAATTATAATTGAAAACAGAGGTACTTATGGAGGAGGTCAATTAGTATCTTCTTCAATGGTTATATCTGAAACCTACCTAGCTCCTTACGCCATTGTTTATGGCTTTTTCAACGGTGATATCGAAATTGTTTGGTTTGACATGTTCTTCACAGCATTGGATTCACTTATTGAAAATCCGAACCAGGAAGCAGATTCACATGGACAAAAGTACCATCTCTCAGGACATAGAGGAGCAGTGCTATGTTTAGCCTCACATCAAATGCTGAGTAGATCTGAAGGAAGTAGTTTAAACCATGTTTTGCTATCAGGAAGTATGGATTGCACTGTTCGTGTGTGGGATCTTGATTCTGGTAATCCCATAACAGTTTTGCACCAACATGTAGCTCCAGTACGCCAAATAATTCTTCCTCCTTGTAAAAGTGAATACCCATGGAGTGATTGTTTTTTAACTGTTGGGGATGACTCATCCATTGCCCTTGTTTCACTTCAGACGTTGAGGGTGGAGAGGTTGTTTCCTGGACAGCTGTACGTTCCTGCAAAAGTCATCTGGGATAGTTTAAGAGGTTACATAGCATGTCTGTGTCCGAACCATTCAGAAAAGGGTGATGCACTTGATATTTTATACATTTGGGATGTGAAGACAGGTTCCCGTGAGAGAGTTCTTCGTGGAGCTGCTGCTAATTCTATGTTTGATCATTTCCGTATAGCTGTCAATGATAGTCTTTTTTCTGGCAATTTGATGAGTGGAAATACTTCTGCCTCCTCTTTAGTTTATCCAGTGACTGAGGTAACAAAGTCTGCACAATCTCCTCGAAAATCCACCTCAAGTAAAATTGAAAGAAATGCATCTGAAACATCGAAAGCTATGAAGGGAGCTGGTGCAAAGTCAGGTTTTCCCACATCAGTGGTTTTCCAAAGTGACACACACCCAATCAAAAGCTCTTCTCCCTTTCCGGGTGTTTCCGCTTTGTGTTTTGATCTCACTTCCTTGATGTCCCTTTGTTCCAAGAATGAGTTGTCTGAAGGTGGTAGTCATATTGGAGAAACAATTTATGTGCAGGGGTCTGGAACAATCACATCGCAAGATAATGCTAATCAGAGGGAGAATGCTCCTTTGCTGGGGGCGGAAATGTCCAATCCTCATCATGTGAATGGAAAAAGTGATTCAGTCTCAGATGGATCTTCTGTTGTTACATTAGAACATAATGAATGGATTCGCGCAATTGAAGGATGCCTACTTCATTTCAGCTTATCTTTTCTACACTTGTGGAATGTCGATAATGAGCTTGATAACTTGCTAATAACTGAAATGAAGCTGAAAAGACCAGATACCTTTATTGTATCTTCTGGTATATTAGGGGACAGGGGCTCTATGACACTAACATTTCCGGGTTCTAATTCAACTTTGGAGGTACTACAATGACTGCGTCGCATTTGATTAATGTTCTTGACTCAAATTTCTATCTAAATATTTTAATATTTTGATATTACAGCTCTGGAGATCTTCTTGTGAGTATTCTGCCTTAAGATCATTAACAATGGTGTCCCTTGCTCAGCACTTGATTAGCTTATCCCATTCTTGCTCATCAGCCAGTAGGTACGGCATTTTTTGTACTAAATGAAACTCGAATAAATAATTTCATGTTAATTCACTTTTGCTGAATTAATCGACTCCATTTAAGGTCATTAATCTAATATCTCTACCTGCAGTGCTCTGGCAGCATTTTATACGCGGAAATTTGCTGAGAAAATTATGGACATAAGACCTCCTCTGCCCCAGGTACATGTTAATTATTAAGTAAATTGATTTTGATACTGGACTTTTAGTAGACTTGATAACTCTTAGTAGGCTTTCAGTCGAAATTTATATTGGTAACGTTCCTGCTACCTGAATTCTTCTAAACTATAAGCATGAGAAAGAAAGCAGGAGTTTCTATGCTAAAGATGCATGTAGAAAAACATATAGAATCTGATCTCATTGACACTTTATGGGTTAGTTTGTAAATTGGTTCATAATGTTGCATATATAGTTTTTCTTTTTTGATCCATATATAATTAGAATCACAGCAGAGTTGCATATAGCATGGACATATCAAATATTAGTGAAAAGCTGTTGTTCTGATAATTTTGAACAGATCATGTATGGCGTTTACAGTATAAGTATTATTGTCATTGCTTTACTTCTTTTCCACAGATCTTGGTAAGCTTTTGGCCGAACGAGTTCGAGCATGTGAAAATGGCTGCTCGCTCTTTATTCCATTGTGCTGCTTCGCGGGCTATTCCCCTTCCACTATGCTGTTCAAAACCTATTCAGCATGTAAATCCTTATGGAATATCAGAAAAGGAGCATGACCATGCAACTAGTAAGATGGAAACTCAAGGTGACTTTTCCATGGAAGATTCAGAAATAACATCATGGTTAGAATCATATGAAGTACAAGAGTGGATCACCTGTGTAGGGGGAACAACTCAGGATGCAATGACTTCTCAAATAATTGTTGCTGCTGCTTTGGCTGTATGGTACCCTAGCCTTGTCAAACCTAGACTTGCAATGGTGGTGGTTCATCCATTGATAAAATTAGTCATGGCCATGAATGAGAAGTATAGTGCTGCTGCGGCAGAAATTCTAGCTGAAGGTATGGAGAGTACATGGAAAGCGTGCATTGGTTCTGAAATATCTCGCTTGATAGGGGACATATTTTTTCAAGTAGAGTGTGTCACTGGTAAACCAGCAAATGCATCTGGACAAAATTCTTTCGCATCTCTTAACATTAGAGAGACTTTAGTTGGGATTCTTCTTCCAAGTTTAGCAATGGCTGACATACCTGGATTTCTGCATGTGATAGAGAGCCAAATTTGGTCTACCGCATCTGATTCACCTGTTCATGCGGTGTCCCTCATGACATTGATCAGGGTTGTGCGTGGTTCTCCTAGAAACTTAGCTCCATATCTTGACAAGGTGTGTAGAAACCAATACAAAATTTGCTAAATGGTTGGTAAATTTAAATTACGCAATTATGTGATGATCATAAGCAAGATCATCATGTGTACTATGTGATGGTCAAATAGTGGCTACGTCTAATTGGGCCTGTGTGTCTCTTTTCTTCAAATCGTAATTTTAAGAGTTGTGAGGTTTGGAAAGATGTACTGGACTTGCTGCAGTTGTTTATCAGTATGCAGTTAGTACAGTTCTTCCTTATATTGCTTCCTGGAGAATTATTTTCTTTGAAATATATGTCTTTTCTCCCCACCCTTCTCTTTCATTTTTTCGTGTGGCTAAGGAAAGAACAGTAACAAAGATTTGGAATGAAGCATTATAATAAGTTTATGGGCCATGTTATTCTGTCTATCCTAATTAAATCCGTTTTTACCAAGTTAAATTATTGACCACTGCCCACATCTTCTTTTAGAGGGCTTATCTGAATTCCTAGCATCTTACGTTGCCAAAAAAGGATTGCTTCCTGTTACTTTGCAGATACAATATATAATTTGGTTCCAAGAGCGAGTCACTGTGATTTGTAATATTTTAACATCTAGACAGTTTGCAGGTGGTTATTTTTATATTACAGACAATGGATCCTGGTAACGCAACCATGCGCAGAAGTTGCCTCCAAAGTGCTATGACGGCGTTGAAAGAAGTTGTACGTGTTTTTCCTATGATAGCTCTTAATGATACATCAACGAGGCTGGCGGTTGGGGATGCAATTGGAGAGATTAACAATGCTAGTATTCGGGTGTATGACATTCAGAGGTAATACAATTTGGCATTTCAAATTGTATAAATGCGCTCATGAATCTCATAATACAATTGTTTATATTGATTATATTCAAAGTAAATTTTTTATTGTAGTATATTGTAGTTGTGAATTCATGAATACTGTGTATACGATAACATATATTTTTTCTAGGGGTATGGCTAAGTAAGGATTGCCATACTAATTCCTTCTTGCTTCTGCCTCATGATGTACATCTTGCTTGCTCCCTAAATTTGTTTTAACATTTTCGTTCTCCATTTCCATCATTAGCATGAGCAAGGTAAAGGTCTTGGATGCCAGTGGACCACCTGGACTTCCAAGTTTACTTGGACGAACCTCGGAAGTGGGCGTTACTACTGCAATATCTGCTCTAAGTTTCTCACCAGATGGAGAGGTACCTCTTGATGGTCCATATGCCTTCACAATTCTGAATTCGTGTTTATTATTCTTATTATTGTGAATTATATGCCTTCCGTGTATGAAATGCAAATTCATGAATTTAATCCTTCCAAGCAAAAATGTCCTATTGAATAGATAAACTCTGGAACCAGATTAGAGCAATATACTCACTCTTCTAGAGCTATATCATTTTCAAATTTGAGAATCTAATATCAAGTTTACTTATAATGGATTTTCTTTTGAATGAACTATCATTTCTTTTTTATGTTCTGTGGATCTGTGATGTTAGCTTGCCATCCGTACGTTATTTGGAAACCTAGTCGAGTGCAATCAAACTTTATTGCTGTGTAATTTGCATGCTTTTTTCTTAGTCATTAAACCACATTACACGAACTGATTCACTTTATCTGGTGTTTATCTGAACTGAGACATAAGAGCTAAAGTTTCCGGACTATTTTATGCATGTTGTGAAAGGATTATATTTGTACGCACAGTTATATGCAGCTAATCTGTTTTCTCATAATTAAAGCTGCCTTGTATATCTCTGTGCTTGAAACAATTGAATATTCACACTTTTTTCCCCATGTTTTAGGGGAATGATTTGATCTTTGATTTTTAGACACAAATAGGGCTTGCAGCTCGAGAAATTTTTCCATATCACATGATAACTCCATTATGTTCTTTCTTTTTACTACAGGGGCTAGTTGCTTTTTCGGAGAATGGGTTGATGATTAGATGGTGGTCACTTGGATATGTTTGGTGGGATAAACTTAGCAGAAATCATATTCCTGTTCAGTGCACCAAGTTGATATTTGTCCCTCCTTGGGAAGGATTTTCACCTAATTCTACTAGGTCCAGCATAATAGGCAGTGTATTGCGCGAAAATGGACAACCCAATTCACCGGTAAATTTTCATTTAATCTTCACTTTATTTTCCATGTACATTGATCTGTAACTATTCATGAATTTTACTTGGCAGAAAGATAAACAGTAAGGGAACATAAATGAAATTAATAAAGTGAACTGAGTGTGATGAAGGAAGCACGAGAATTATTAGTTCCTTTTGATGTTTCTTTTTCACCAAAACCTATATTTTGATATATGGATTGCTGGGCATTCCATAGATGCTTTCATTTGTTACAAGTTTCGTAATAAAACTCATAAATCTTTGAAACTGTAATTAAAATTTTGGGAACCTGCAATTTCACTGATTTGAAATCTCAATGCATATATACGAGGTCCCCCCTAGGCTTTTCTATATGTTCTCACAAGTCAACTGAAAGTTGATAATATCTTCCTATTGGATCATTTTACTGGAACCCGTTTTGTTTTATGCTGCGGCTTGAACATTGCAACAATTTTCTATTACTATAAACCTGTTTCTACCTAATTTTCATTAATTCTGTGATGCAGGGGGAGAGCAAAGCTTTGGGTGAAATGGACAGATTGAAACTCCTGATTCACAATATCGACCTGTCATATAGGCTTGAATGGGTTGGTCAAAGAAAAGTAAAGCTCACACAGCACTCCCATGAATTAGGCACTTTCCAGCTGTAAGTTTCCACCAAGGACGCTAAATATTTCCGGCCAAATATCTTATGAAATTCCATGTTGGAACTTTTGAGCTACAAGGAATTTGCAGATAATCTATCTTGTTAGCTAAAATGGATATCAAGTAGAGGATATTTCCCAGTAAGTTTCTGATCAATTTTGGTTGTCGATTTTTATTGAGTAATCAGTAATCACATAGACGACTTGTTTGGGACCCAAATTACAGCATGAGGTTTGCGAAATTATATAACTTCTGAGACATATTAAAACTAGAAAAAAGACCCGACAAGTCAATTATCGTTATATGAAGCATTTTTTTTTCGTGTTCATCTGAGCTAATATGTTTCTGCTGGTTGTGAAATTTAATACTGACTTGCTCAATCTATACTGCTAAATATACTTTTTTTTTTTTGTTTATGGAAGGTTGATTTTACATAACTAGAAGAAGAGTACACAAATGTTTACATTTCTGTGTTATTACAGATAGCATTGTTAGTTTTACAGTTCTGTACAAGATTTGGGACAGAAAATCTTGAAGCCCGATCGAACGGCTGACATTTTCTCAGAATCTTGATAGAAATTGAAGCTGCTTGAGAAGTGGGCTCAAAGTTTCCATAAGCTTTTCACAAGGATGATTGTGAATTCCTTCATATGTGGTCACAACAATGTTGTTGTCTTTTGATAGCCTCTGTATTTGTTTCTTCACATTGCATGTATGATGTGTGCAGCGGTAATAGCTCCTTGTTCCCAGAATAACAAAAATTAAGATATATGTTCAGTATTTGGATTTATTTTCATGTGATAATAGCATCCATAACGATGTACAAAAACCTTGGTTGATCTAAAAAATTTACATAATCGAGATTTGTAAGTGGATGTTTAAAATTTAGTTAAAAATCATAATCTTGTTTAATGGGAATGATTGGTTGTAAAATTTAAATAAGTAAATTTTTACTTGTTATCATAAGTGGAATTTAGGATAGAGGAAAAAAATCGACTCTGTTTATTTTGTAGGAATTATAAGGAATATTCTTTTTGGAACGGAAAGGTTAATTATGAAATTGAGTACATATTTGAAGTTTTATACACACATATGATACCTTGTAAATATCCATACCCTTAAAATATAAAATTGATTTTTCATAAAAAAAAAAGGTATAAAAGCAACGCAATAATTCGATCGTTGCATTGCATAGGCAAAATTGCATTTTTTTTTTTGCTTTTTTTGCATAGAACAAGTTCATTTTAGTCTTACCAATGAACATTATTTCAAATGCAATTACATAGAAAAGACCTCATAAATTCATGTTACATGTATAAATACTCATATTATATATCACCACTTTTCAGCATATTGTCCTTTTAAAAATGTATTTCATTTTCGCTTACCACTATCAATATTACTTGCTTATGGATATACAATCTTGATATCTCTATTAATTATTAAATTTTCAAATATGATAACTCTTCGCCATTTCAAATAAATTAAACATGAGTTAATCCAATTTTTAAACATTTTTTTAATTAATCCAGCACAAATATATTTATAAATGATAAAAAGATATACATATGCATTGAATAAGAAACATTATACCTTGGATGGAGACTATTCTTGACTGATTTCTGCCCATATTTTCTCCATTTATACCCATCATCAAGAATATCTTCAGCACTCCTTGTATGAAATGCCACTCTAGGTGGAATGTACTTCTTCTTCTTACCAGGTTTCATCTTGTGTCTGTTAATTACATTTTCCACTTCTGTAATATTTTTCGACACCGGTGAAATCGGTTTTTGATCCATTATTGAACCACCAGAAAAGAGGCTATAATCCAAATGATCAATCTGATCACAAGAATGGAAATTAGGGTTTTGCATGGATTGCTCTAAAATGGAATGTGAATGATTCAATATGTCCGATTGTTGAAAAGACGATGGCACGAAGAAATAAGGCAAATTTTCACTTTCCATAGCTAAGTGGAATGTTTTGGTAATTGAAGTTAGATTCATGGATCAACTTGGATTTATAGGTCTAGAATTAGGTAGGAAATTAACTAAGCTTATATATGACTTATCCTTAATTTTATAATATAACAAAAAAATGGGAAAAATAAGCTAGGCAAAATAAGCTTCTTTTGAGTGTAGGGCTTGTAAAACTTGTGAAATTAAGCCAACCATAATTCACCTAATAAATTTGATCTGTTCAACTTCCTTAAGGGTAGACGTGCCAACATAGATAAAAAGATTTATAGGGTTACAAGTAATGTGAGAGTAAAAAGTAGAGAGTTTAATTAGAAAATATTGTTAGACAACTACCCTATATGTATATATGTATATATGTATATAGTTATCTTGAGATTAAGACCAAAGCTATTGCTGTTAGGGTTGTTTGGAAATTCATTGAGATAATCCTTCTGAGCAGCATAACCATATGAGAAGACTTTATCAGTCTTCAGTTTTACTATTAGCTAGTATTGTTTTCAAATTAAATATTTTTTATATAATTAACATAACCCTTTTATTTATTTATTATGATTTTTGTTCTAGGTTACACATATTCCTATGGGAAAAAGTTCATTTTAGTGTAATTAAAATGAAAATATAATGTCTTACGCGGGTGATTTTCTTTAAAAAAAAAAAAGATTGATAGAACTAAAAGTGACATTACTCTAATGGGACCAAAATGTCACTTATATTTTTATGAGAATAAAAGTAATTTAATCAAAATTCAATGAGACAAAAAGTTATCTATTACAATAATATTACCATGCATGCATGCGTTAAAGTTATGTTATACGTTACTCCTCTTTTCGAGTATTATATATCCAATTTCATTGCACAGCGTATATAATATATGTATATATATGTATATATAGTTGCAAAAGTGAAATTTAGGAGCAAGACTTTTTTTTCTGTATATATGTGATTTATAATTTGGATTGAACCATTAGCTCATACACGAAGGGTCTAGAGTGGTTCACTTTATTACCAAAAAAAAAACATTAAATTATATGGCCTCGTAAAACGTTCATGATAAATTAATATCTTAATAGTTAATTGACGTTGGTTATGAATAATGATTTATTATCCAAATATTCATAATACAATGACACATGTGATGTAGTCATTCTACTTAAAGAAAAAACAAAAACAAAAGATTCACCTAACACAAGCAGATATTGGTAGTCAATTACAGTCACCTCTTAATTCATGCAAAATATTAATTTAATTTTACGTGTATTAGGAAGTCGTTTAACCCTGTTAATTATCCAACATGAGCCATAATTTACCCACATATATTTTCTACTGGATTGGGTTGTTAACCTATAACTTACCATTTGACAGTTGAGTTCTGTGGGCTAAGTCAACCAAAACCATTAGCAGCTAATTAATTATGTTAATCAGATAATTAATGATGTTATCATCATTTGTTATGTTATATATAAAAAAAAGTTGTTATATAACACCATTTTAATATTACAGATTTATCGCCACTTGATTTATAAAGTATGGATGTAATTAAAATGCTAATTTACTCATTTTAAAGCTCAACATTATATTGTATTATTTGAATTTGTATAATATTTTTGTTATATATTTCATATGTGTTATTTTAATGTCTAAAATTTAATCAATAAATTTTATTTGACGTAGGAATTTCAAAAAATAGATGATGAGCATCTAGAAAAGAAGAATTTGATAGTGCAATTATTATAATATTATGTGATTATAAAAGGAAAAATAAATAATGAAATGTGTATGATGATGGGTAACATGAGTTTTCTCTAATAGAAAATGAATGGAAACATATAATAATAGTAAAGAAAAATATTGGGAGTTTAAAGGAAAATTATAAATAGATAATAGGTGGGATGGATAATGTTTTTTACTTGCAAAAGGCTATTTTTCTTTGGTTCAACTGAGGTGAATACTCTTTCTCCCTTGAAGTTATATCTAATTAAATGAAGGCACATATGTTTATTTATTAGTGACTTGTATACATTTTGAATACGAAATATTATAATTTTTGCCAATATAATATAAAATATTGCATTTTATTTGTGCTACAACCATAAAGTATTGGAACGCATTCCCATGAAATCAAAACAGTCGCAATTGGGTTGGGATTTTGCTTAAATCCTGGGATGTAAATACAAATATAAGAGCATGGGAATATTTGTATGATGACGTTAAGGAGTGGGTTCAAATATCTCTCAAGATATTGTGACCTTATTTATATAATTCCTATTTTAATTATTGGTGATATTCTATATATGACATTCCCATACCATTTGAATCCCTTACGTTATGTCCATTCCACAACTAATTAATCATGCATGTATGTAAATTATAATATTATTTTTATCTCATTTTAAGAATCAGTTTACAAGAGAAATCATCATATATATAATTACATAATGCTTAAATTTTAATTTACATTGCATCGTAATATTTGAATGATCTTATCCAATAATTGGAGTGGGGCACGACCTCGAGCTTCTATTTTAAGACATAATTGATCGACCCGAAAATGCAAGCTTGTTTAGACTCTTTAGGGTTTTGGGTCCTAGCGACAAAACTCTCACGATTAAACCAATAAATGCTCGAAATGTGGGAAAAACACACAATAAATATGAGACAATTGAAGATTACGTATTCGATAATTTAACCAAAAAATAAATAATATATAGCATTAATTACAAAGGTAATTAACGATATATCACTAGAACCAGAACCGAATAAGCAGACATGGTTAGGGACAGACACACAACAAGGTTATTCATGTAAAAATACCTATATAGTTTCTATATATGATCATATTAATTAGTTACACTTGAGAATTTTCCTATATATAGCAGCCAATCAGTAGTAGCATAGGACTCAATACAATTGATCAAATAAACCATGAAAAGAAATATGGTTTCGAATTTGGCAACTTGGTTTTGCATATTATTGTCCATATGTAATAGTTTTAGTGCAAAAATGATGAATAATGATGAGTACGAGGATGCTTTAAGCAAAGGCATTTTGTTCTTTGAAGGCCAACGCTCTGGGAAATTGCCTCCAAACCAAAGAGTAAATTGGAGGGGAGATTCTGCTCTATCAGATGGCACTTCAGAAAACGTCTGAATAAGTGCATATATATATATATATATATATATATATATATATATATATATATATATATATATATATATATATATATATATATATATATATATTATCTCATGCATGCATAAATATATATATCTCAGTTAGTTTTGATATTAAACAATATGTGTGGTATACTTTGTTGGAAAGTGTTGTTTAAATCACTTACAACATAAGATTCGAACTGTTAAAACAATTATACTCAATATGCTACTAAATTATTTTTTTAATTTTTTATTTAATGTATCATAAACTCTTGGTATATTAATTCAGGTGAATTTGAGTGGAGGTTATTATGATGCGGGTGACAATGTGAAGTTTGGTTGGCCAATGGCATTCTCTATGACCTTGTTAAGTTGGGCTGCTACTGAATACACCAATGGCGTAATTTCAGCCAACCAGATGAGTAGCCTCCAAAATGCTATTAGATGGGGAACAAATTACTTACTCCACTCTCAAATTTCTTCTACCACACTCTATACTCAGGTTTTCTCATAATATACATATATATATATATATATATATATATATATATATATATATATATATATATATCTTATAAGATTATTTCAGTTTGACTAGTTGGAGGAAGCATTAATATAATGGAATAAGATACATATATAGTGACTTTCTAATTAAAAAGTATTTTGTAAATACTACGAACCATGCATATATAAAAACGAAGTATATATCCCTATGTGAAAGCTTTAATTTTTATAATAAAATGATAATATGACAAATTAGATAAAAGACAAGACAGTTTGACTTTGTATATTATTAAACATTGGGGTTTGGATGGAAAGAGAAACAAATAATTCATTGTTGTTATGTTGTTGGGGTGATCATTGAATTGTCATAAGTTTTAATTATTCTGAATTGAACTAGTTGATGGGTTCAAATTGTTCTTAAAATAATAATAAGTCTTTGTATTTTTTGTCCCCTTCAAGTTCTCAAAATGAATAATTATTGAAAAATGAAATAATCTATCTTCCACAAAATATACTTAGTCTAAACGTGTAGTAAACGTTCTACCCTTGTGTTTCTTAGACATTTTGGGTCGCTCAATATGTATTATATATAAGTGTTCAATAATTTTAAAATTAAAAAAAATATATGGAATCATTTAATATATATTGATCATCAGGTGTAACATAAAATATACCAGTACCAGCATTTATCATATATATACAAAATATATATATATATATATATATATATATATATATATATATATATCGATTATAGGTAGGAGATGGAAATAGAGATCACGAATGTTGGGAGCGGCCGGAGGACATGGACACGCCACGAACATTGTACAAAATCACTTCCACTTCTCCGGGGAGTGAGGTGGCAGCAGAGGCTGCCGCCGCCCTTGCCGCCGCATCTATAGTCTTTAAAAAGGCTGATTCCAATTATTCCGCCACCCTCCTCCGCCACTCCAAATCGGTGACTATATATCATATATATATATATATATATATGTTAATAATACCTGTGATGTCACTTTATTTAATTATTGATGAGTATTTATATTAAATTTTCTCTTCTTTTTTCAGCTGTTTCAGTTTGCAGACAAGTTTAGAGGATCTTATCAGGGCTCTTGCCCTTTCTACTGCTCCTACTCAGGTTATCAGGTAATATAATTTAAATTGCATGTAACAATTATAGTTCAATAAATTATCAATCTTACGTTTGACTTTATAAAATTTGACTACTAGCCAATACATTATTGGACTCTATAATTTTTCAGTTTCCTATAAATTATTTTATGAGTAACAAATTAAGGCTAATTTGACTTTGAAATTAAGGTTAAACTATACTTTTCTTAGAAATTTCATTTTTTTTTATATGATTTTATAATGTTTTTATGGTCTATATTAAATGTATACAAGGATGAATTGCTGTGGGCTGCTGCATGGCTGTATAAAGCTAGCGGAGATGGCGCCTATTTGAATTATGTATCGGCCAATCAGGGCTGGAGTCAGGCTGCTTCAGAGTTCAGTTGGGATAACAAATTTGCCGGAGCTCAAACTTTACTAGCAAAGGCAATTAATAACACAAATTATAGTTTTAGGGTTTTTATTATTTTGTTCAATAGTGTCGATTTCACTATTTTATCGAAACTCTATTCAATATTTGAATTGCTAGATCGAGACTCAGGACTAATAACCGGCCTAGCTAGTAACCGTTGAATTTATTTTGAGAACTTATAATTTATAAAGGTGGAAAATATACAAAACATGGTTCTAGCTAATTTTAGCTGTACTATTATCGTAACATGGTTTACATAATTTTTATTCTTGAATAGTGTAATAACATAACATGTATTAATTTTATAATTTTTTCTCATCAGGAATTTTTTGGAGGAAAGACAAATCTGGCTAAGTATAAGAATGATGCTGATTCATTTGTCTGTGCTTTGATGCCAGGAAGTAGTTCAATTCAGATTAGGACAACCCCTGGTGACAATCAAAACTTTTACAATATTTAATGTCAAACAATTTCATAGTACTAAAATCATGCATGGTTTATTAATGAAACAAATTTGAAGATATATTATTTATTTTAATTGAATTTGCAGGTGGGTTGCTATATACCAGAGACAGCAGTAACCTACAATATGTTACTGGTGCTTCAATGGTACTTCTTGTCTATTCCAAGATCCTAACAGAAGCTCATATCAATGGAGTTCAATGTGGATCTGTGAATTTTCCCATCTCTAAGATCAAAGACTTTGCAAAATCACAGGTAAACAAATTAAAAGAATGTGTACAAATTGAAATAAATTGTACATGCTTAAAATATCTATTTATATTTATCAATTAGGAATTAAATTGAATTAATAATCTGGTAAAAGTAGTAGGATGGGGCTGCTCTATTTCCAGTTAGCATGTGTTTTGATATGAGTTGGTCCCTTGGCTAGCATAAAACCTAGTCGAATCGTCGTTTTCTTATTGTGAGAGGCAATTTAGGCATCAATGAAAAATAAATTTCATTGTATTCTATTTTATGAAATATTCAAGCCCATTTGATTAGACTAAAGCCAACAAATTAAAGCATGAGAATTGCATTTATCATGCAAAGCCTTAGACTTTAACAAAACCAATAAAACATTATAACGTTTTTATCGTGTAAATTGTAATTAGTTTAGTTTTACCATACCCGAGCAATCATTTTTCGTTCATCTTTGAACCATAGTTATCATTTAATTAAAGAGTATTGCAATCTTCACCTATAGTGAATTTCTCATAGTAAAAGTTATCTATCGATCAAAAACTTTGTCGATGTCTTTTTTTCTTCTCTTAATTCTAATGTTTCAAAACCCAAAATTAACGAGGTTTTCTTCCCCAATATGTTTTAAATATCGACTTATTTTCTGAATTACGACTATTAGAAATTCGACAATATTCTTTATATCATCTCCATACATCTTTCCATATAGTGAAATTCTTCTCTACTCATATGTTTAAATTGTTCTATCTTTTAAAACTTGTTTGTAATTTTGCAGGTAGACTACATTCTAGGGAACAATCCCATGAAAATGTCTTATATGGTTGGATTTGGCACCAAATATCCAACTCAAATACACCATAGGGGTGCATCTATCCCCTCAATCCACACAAATCCATCGAAAATCGGCTGCCAAGATGCCTATTCGACTTGGTATTCATCTTCTCAACCAAATCCAAACATTCATGTGGGTGCAATTGTTGGAGGGCCAAATTCAAATGACCAATTTACAGACTCGAGATCAGATTATTCGCATTTGGAGCCCACAACGTATATGAATGCAGCTTTTGTAGGATCTGTGGCTGCTTTGCTTGGAGAAAACAAAGAAGAGTGTTTACAGATGAAGTTGTATGATAATAGGGCAACTCTGAAAGAATATTGAGATTATTGAGGTTACTATATGAATGTTGGAATGATCAATTATTGAGATTATTGGGGATATTGAGATTGTTGAAATTATTGAGGTTACTAGGTTACTAATTACTATGATCTTTGAATATATGTATTGAAGTATAAGTTGTGAAATAAGTAAAATTGAGATGAAAGTGTTTATGGAATTCACAGTACTGTTAGCATACGTATTTTTTATTATTTAGGGTTTTGCCTTTATTTTCTAATTATTTCCAGTTGTTTTATTATGTTAAGAACTATATATATATATATTTTTTTTGTGTTTAGGCAAGGGGATTCATACCTTAACACACAACATGGGATATTAAAATATAAATGATTGATATAAAAATAACATAAATTTTGTTGGTTGCACTCAACAAGATTTTTTTTCTGTTACAAACTATAAATAATAAAATTCAAACCAGAAATAAAATATTATTATATAAATAGATAAACAACCTATAACATTTGATGGATCAAACACATAACCTCTATATATATATATTCACTTATGAAACTCTAAATGGAGGCTCTAACTTTATTGATCTCATTTTCTTGAATCTTCTAACGTATAAACCTTCACTTATTGAGACAAATAGTCACCTTTATATTGTGAAATTTGACCCGGGACCTCATATTTATATGGTTCGAAGAAACTTAAATTTGCTTCCGACTCGGCCACACCCGAGTATATTTCATAAAAATAAGTGACTAATCTTACAGAAAGTATAACTTATTCACTTTATAAAATAACAAATTGACAATTTAAAATATATATACATACTAAATAGTAAAATGTGTAATTTAATATCATGAAGAACCCGTTGTACAAATTCATATTTGTATTCACACTCCTTGTTCTATTGTTTAATAATCTACATATGAACAGCATTGGTCTTGTTAAAATCATGAATACCCATTAACAAATCAAAGATGGGATCAGTAATTTTCTTTCACTATGGATGCTCTAAAAACTGTAACACAAAAACATAAATATATAATCTCTTTATTAACTAGAAATAAGTATACTAAATTAAAAAGTATCAAACTTATCTTATGTATAATAACTGGGTTCACATTTTCCTAAAGTGGTGATCAGCTACAAGAGCTAACAGGAAATTGTTGCGCAGAAGTGTGGCAAATAGGCAATTCAGAAATAAACTCATCAAAATCTTCTAACCCCGAAAAGAAATCATCGTTGAATTTAAAATCGGACATGGCGAAATCGTTTTCATCATAATGAGCTTCATGATTTTCCACTTTATTCTCTTGTTTGATTTGTTCTTCAGGAAAAACAGCATCAATAGATGAAACCTGGAGAAGGGTTTTTGGAGATAATTCTTCAGTATTTTCCTGTTTGATACGTTTAGTTGTGGGGCTTTTTGGGGATGGGAATTTCTGCCTGACGGTGCCAGCTAAGGAGTTTCTTCGAGTTGGCTGGCTATGGCTGTGTTCGGCTGTGTAGGTTAGAATGTACATTCCAGGATCTGTGTAGCTTTGTTCAACTTGCTTTCTTGCCAAACAGCCCTTTGAGCTGCTACACCTGTAATAGCTCCTGTTTACACATAATAAACGTTTACTGTGTGTATAAAAACCATTGATTATGTGATCATTAGGTGAGTTTAGTTTGTTCACACAGTTCACACACAAAAATGTTCTTTGTTACTATCATCTCTTCAAGTTAATTCAATATATTGTTATACATATAACATATATATATATATATATATATAGAGAGAGAGAGAGAGAGAGAGAGAGAGATTGAACTAACCTGGGATAGGGTGAGCCCTTAATAGGTTTTTGGCCATATTTACGCCAAGCCCACATATCAGAAGCCAGGCCATCTGCAGAAACTTGAATCACCACTCTTTTATGCTGATTTTTCCTGTAAATTAATACAAATACAAAACAAAATTACACTTTGCATAAAAATAAATAATATTTGGACAAAAATAAATCCTATTTTACCAACCTTTTTTTGTATTTTGGTGTATAAACCTTAGCCTCCAATGACTGATCAGATTCATGAACACTTTTCTCCTCAGCAACATTCTCTTTCACTTGTTCTTGAAAATCAAGAACAGTTTTAGCAGGAAGAGAATTCGAAACATTGTAAAACGGCTTATAAAGCTCTTCCAATTCATCACCAGAGCCAATCGAAACGTCGAAAACTCCAGGAAAATTGTCGAGAAATTGTTGATCAAATCTCTGCTGTTCATCACTGCCCGGAAAGTCGAAAAACGAATCGTGACCATCCATTTCTAGATCAACGATCTTCGTGAAATCACCACTTGATCCTCTAACTATTGCTTGCAAACTCCAGTCCTCCATATTCACCAATAATAATAAGAAGAAGAAGATAAGCTTGTTTCTTGTTGACCTTTTCTTTTCTTTACTTTATATTGAATGAGATTATTAAAAAGCAATGAAAGAGTAACAAATCAAAAGGGTGTTTTATGTTTATATATAGAAGAGATCATAAAGGCCCTTGTACTTGCACTAAAGAGCCAGTTTTAGTTAAATTTTATTTAATAATTAATTTGCCATTTGGATTGGGGGGTTGACTTTTGCTTAATGTCAAAGGGGGGTTCCCAATGGGAAATAAAATTATACATGTACCACACGCTTTCGCACATAACTGTATATAATTGAATTCTCATTTGTTGACAAGGATTTTGTGGACTAAAAAGAAAAATGGTAATTTTTTATTGATTGTAATAATTGAATTGTTAAAGTTTTGCTTGCGTCACGCAATCGTTATTGTGACATATATAGCTGTTGAATATTGAAGCAGCTATTTATGAGATATTATTAATGCTTGCCAGATATTTAAAGTGGATATTTTATGCTTTGAACCAGCTTGCTCACTATAGCAAAACCCTATTCTATATTAGTAGGTAATGATGTATATATGTTGACAAATTTATATTCACCGTCGTAGTTTTTTTCCTTTACTAATTTATTTGGATCAACCCTTAATAATTAGTAATATATATACATCAGTGTACAATTCTAATGTCTTAAAAATATATTAAAAGTTTTGGATTTCACTGTATTTTTTAGCGTTTGAATTTTTCTCTATTAGTGTTTGATGAAAAAAAAAATAATTTAAGTGAAACAATGAAAAATAATTGAACGGGGTGAGTATATATATTTATATAGATATAGATATAGATAGAGTATGCAATTGTATTAATGAACCATTAATAACTCTCAATCAAAATTTATTTGCCCCCCTATCTGGCTGACATATTCTATCTTTAATTTGCAATTCTAATGCAGTTTTGCATCCTTGGCGTTGTATAAGTATAAGAATTAACTTTCTGTACGAAGAATAATTAATGGAATTTGAAGAAAAGTTCCCATTTAAGGACAACCTAAGTTACCTGTATTTGGTATACATTGATGAAGAATGGCCTAACCATAAACCGATAAACAGGTACCTATCTCAAGATACAACTTCAAGTTTTGTACTAATTATATATTATGAGAAAAATGCAATTTGTTTCATTAATATAATAAGTTGATTTGATTAAAAAAAATTCATGGAGATATTTATATGTTAGATAAATAATGTATGTGTGTATTAGGTAATTCCGATTTGCATGAGAAATTTAGAGGAATTAATTTAAGCTAAATGGTTGAAATGTGTCGCTTTTGATGAGAAATATTCCGTAAATTGCAATTAGTTATGAAGGAAAAAAATAAAGGTGAAAAATAGATAATTGTTTTAGGAAATGTATGAAACGTGTAACACAATTTATTTATTTTTTTTGCATTAAAATTGTCATTTCATTAATTTGTAAAGTTTAGCAATCACTTCTTCCTATATTAATTTGTTAAAAATTGTTGCGTCTTTATAAATTAATTTTTTGGATTTTCTTTATATTAATTTTCCCTAATTAAAGGCCTATATTTTTTTTTGCAACTTGTGAACCGTCGTTAGCTATAGGCATTGTAGTGAGGGAGGGCTAGCAAGTAGTTTTAATTTCAACCCATGAAAATTGATCCCTGCAAGTTGCATTAACGTGTAGTTTAGGGATAAAAGTTATGGACTTTTTGGGACCATCATTTCCATGCCTAATTATCTATTTTTCTTCATTATTCTTTGTACTTTATTATATATGTACCCTCATGCTCCTATCCCATATACACTACATCTACATATATATATATTATATATATGATCAATATCTATTATATAGTAAGATAAAAATGATGAGAAATTGCGATGAATTGAGAAGAGATATATAAGATTACTTTAATTATAAATGCGAATAGAGAATTTACGGTCTCATTGTATATCTATTTTTCTAAATATCGATCAAGTTTTAACCAAGTTTGTACGTGCACTTATTAAATTAATTTAGAAAAACATACTGCATTTGTTGATATTTGGATATATGGAGAATGATTGATTAGCAATTGAATAATATTCTCAAGCTTGATATGATGTAAGACTCTATTTGTCATCTAATTAATAAAATATTAAGGGTTGTGGTGTTTGTAAAATTAAATACATATGGAAATAAAATAAAATTATCATTGGAGCGAGTATATATCTCATTTTAATATGTATCATTTCAATTACTTAAATCTAGTATTGAATAATATTGAATAGAGTAATTCATCAAAAAGGTATTGAATAGTGTATTGATGTAATACGTATTATTCTCAATCTCACAAACCAAAAGTAAAAATTATAAATGATTTGAAAGGATACTTATCCCTACAATGTTACATAGGGTTAAACAGTATAGACATGACTAAATAGGACAGTATATCTAGTATATATGCCAATTTTGAACATACATGCAAAACTTTCAATAATTAATATTTATATTTTAAGAAAAATTTAGATTCACGCATGTATATTATTATAATATTATTATATAACGATAAAGATACTATAGTACTATACTATACGCATATACATATTCATGTACATATAGGATTTGGACATATATAGAATAAGGGGACTACTCTAAGCATAAAAGGCAATAAAAAGATACAATTGGGTTGATATAAGTCTTCCTGTGGTCCGTAGAAAATACGAAGAAAAAAAATATTGATTTATTTTTAAAGAAAATAACTGGAACAACTTCAATATTTTCATATTATTTTTCCCTACAAAAATCTTATAATTAATGTCACAATAAACGACATCATATTTAAGGGTTATTTTCCGAAACTTTTTGACAATCTATATGCTAATATTTATTTGAAATTTCCTTGTTCTTTTTTTCTTATAATTAGCAAATCTTCACACGGTGTCGGTATTAATATTCAAATATTTACGCTGGGACTTGGTTTTTTTTTTTTTTTAATAAAAAAACTGACTTATTAATATGTACAAAAAAGTGAATAGTTCCGAATAAAAATATTAATTTAGTCGCATATTTTGTATAGAATATTTGACTTTTCTTTTATGAAATGAATGGGAACGAGGGGGTGGGGTTTAAGCTATAAAACCCACTTGTCCAAAATTGTATTAGTACTATATATATATATATATATATTAGTTTTTGTTGGCTAGAAAATTGTAGTGGATTCGGTCAAACTCAAATTAATCATATAATAAATTGTGTTTGTCATTTAAGTATGGCAAAAAAGAAAATCAGCCATGAGAAATGAAAGGGGACAGAGAGTTTGATTTTGATTTATGTAATCATGATGCAACTTAAAGAAAATATTAAAACTTAATTATTTGACTAGCTTCTCATTCAACAAAATCATTTTTTTTACTTATCTAGGTTTGATTACGTGTAATAAAAATCTCAAAAAATATCAAGTTACGTTACTTGACTTTGCCCTTTTTTTTGCCCAAAAAGGGACCTTTTAGTTTTTTGCCCAAAACTAGGTCACATTAAAACTCAAATCCAAGTCCAAGATCAAGCCCAAATGCAAACCCAAATCCAAGCCTAAGCTCAAACCCAAACCCAAGCCTAAGCCCAATCCCATGGCTAAGCTCAAACCCAAACCCATGCCTAAGTCCAAACCTAAACCCATGCCTAAGTCCAAACCTAAACCCAAGGCTAAGCCCAAACCCATGCCAAAGCTCAAACCCAAACCCATGCCTAAGTCCAAACCTAAACCCAAGCCTAAGCACAAACCCATGCCTAAGTTCAAACCCAAACCTAAACCCAAGACTAACCCTAAACCTAAATCCAAGGCTAAGCACAAACCCATGCCTAAGCTCAAACTCAAACCCAAGCCTAAGCCCAATCCTAAAGCCAAGCCTAAGCCCAAATCCATGCATAAGCTCAAACCCAAACCCATGCCTAAGCCCAAACCTAAGTCCAAACCTAAATCCAAGGCGAAGTCCGAATCCAAGCCTAAGCCCAAATCTAAACCCAAGCCTAAACCCAAACCCATGCCTAAACTCAAACTCAAACCCAAGCCTAAGCCCAAATCTAAACCCAAGCCTAAACCCAAACCCATGCCTAAACTCAAACTCAAACCCAAGCCTAAGCCCAAACCGAAACCAAAGCCTAAGCCCAAGCCCAAACCTAAGTCCAAGGCTAAGCTCAAACCCATGCCCAAGCCAGGGTATATATTTTCCCAGTTTAAAGTTGAACCCGCGAAAAATCTCTATTTTCTTTTAATCGCCTCAATAAGATGGGAGAAGTGTTGAAAAACTCCATTTTCTTCTCAGATCAACATCTGTGCCATGCCGATATAATTCCCCCTTCTGAGGTCTGTATATCTCAAATTTATAGTCATTTTTTCAATTTTCAATTCAAATTATTTGCTTGTGTTTTTTTGTTGTTAATGCTGCAGGTTCGAGCTAGAATCGAAGTTGCGATCCTTAATTTCCTGAAGAATCTTAAATCCGAAACTCCTTCAATATCAGATCTACCTCTGGTTTGATAACGATTTTCTTCTGCAATTTTCTTTTACCAGTAATTAGTCTTTTGTGTATTTTTCTCAAGTTTTCTGGAAATAATAATATTTTCCTGAGTATAATTGAAGAAAAAACCAATGTTTCAAGTAATTAGTTAGTGTAGTTAAAATACTTTACTATAAATCTGCAAACAGATCAGCAGAAAAACGAGCAATAGCAGAATAAGTAAAGGATTACTAACCGAAAGCTCGAGGATTTTTCTTTCGCATTCCTTTTGTACAAAATCTTTGATGAATGAGAAGACTGCTAATTCATTTATCAGAGGTACTGAATTTATGTATATTAAAGTATTATGCGAATTCTCGTAATTGTCGACTTGTCTTTTGATCGATTTCTAACTTCTTTTTGGTCTACAAAGTGTGGAAGGTGATGGAAATGTGTTATCAGATTCTGGTTCAAGAAAAGAAAGTAACTCAGAGGGAGTTGTTTTACAAATTGTTATGTGATTCACCGGAGTATTTTACGTCTCAGTTACAGGTCAATCGGACTATCCAAGGTCTATAATTTTTTCTGCTTCCTGCTCAAATTACCTAGTTGTTGGCTTCATTATTCCAAACAAAGATCAAATTCAAAAGCAAATAAAAGCCTGATATGGCAATACTCAACCTTATTCCTTCATTTGTAACAAAAGTTTATGAATTTGTGTATTGTTTTTTTCTGTTGTTTGCTTTTATGCATATGGGACACAGATTTAGTAGCATTGCTTAGGTGCAGCAGATATAGCCTTGGCATCATGGCATCAAGCAGAGGGGCTGTTGCTGGCCGCCTATGGCTTCAGGCACTGATCTTTTATTTGGATCTTTACTTCTTTATTAATGTTTTCTGTACTGAAAATCTTTTTGAGTATCATGAACAACTGTGTTAATTGGATCGAGAAAGATATAGGATATAGAATCGAGAACACTGATCTGCCTACATCGATACATCTAAATGTATTTCCAGTGATTCCTAGGAAATTTTGGGACTACCAGTCCCAGTATAATCGCAACCATCCTTGCATGCTTGATCCTGAGTAGGTCCAGGGACTTCAAATATTACTTGTGTAATTCTGCATCTATAGCCTAAAATTTAGTAAATGTTGAAAGTTGCACCTAATATCTGTTTCCTTTAATATGTTGATAAGGAGCCAAACCAAGAGGCTGTTGACTGTTCTACTTGTGGTTCTTCGGGTTATGCCATCTCTGGAGACCTCAATTTGCTTGAAAATTTGATCATGAAGAGTGATGCTAGATACATCATTGTGGTGGAAAAGGTATTTTCTTAATTTGCTTGCTCACGACATAACCAAAAAAAAATGCCACTTCTGTTGCAAAAAAAGTTACTGAAAGACAAGTATGGCTACAGCATGCCATATTCCAAAGACTAGCTGAAGATCGTATATTCAATCAAATCCCATGTATTCTCATCACAGCTAAAGGATACCCAGATATTGGCACCAGGTAACATCGAAGTTCAGACAGGTTCAACTAACTCTGCTTATTAATGGATGTTATTACAATACCATATATTTGTCATAATAAAACACAGGCTTCTTCTTTATCGTATGAGTCGAGAGTTTCCAGATTTACCAATTCTCGGACTGGTTGATTGGTACGAATGACCATTTTATCCCAATTACACCTTTACTGTGTGGATTTGTGTTCACCACTATATACTCGATTATGAAGGAACCCAGGTGGATTGGCAATATTGTGCACTTTCAAGTTTGGTAGTATAGCAATGGGTCTGGAAGCATACAGATATGGTGCTTTTTTTTCTGCCATCTTACACCCCCCCTTGTGCCTCACCATTAAAAAGTTCTCAATATCGAAACAGGCTTATTTTCTTGTAATTTAGCTTGCAACGTCAAGTGGCTTGGAATTCGAAAGGATGATATTGAGCAACTGATACCTGAAGAATCTTTGATTCCACTGAAGCCAAGGGATCATCAAATTGCCAAAAGCTTGGCATCCTCAGAGATCTTGCAGGTAAAACTGATCGATACTTGAGAGTAAACAATTTTTTTCGTCTTTTTTTTTTTTTTTTCTGGGTAAGGATTAGTTTCAAGTTTTTTACAGGATAATTATAAGGAAGAGCTGGCTTTCATGATTCAAAGTGGTCATAGAGCAGAAATTGAAGCTCTTTACTTCCATGGATATGATTTCTTAGCCAAGTATATAGGAAAGAAAATAGTGCAGGCCAACTACATATAATTACTATTGCCAATAAAAATATTGAAGTTTACTAACGCTTTAAAACATAATCGGTTCCTAATGTAGAATAAACCACTATAAAGTGCATAGCAACTTTAAGGACTTCAACTAGACAGGCAAAAGTATCTGGTAGGAAGTTCGAAATGCTACATATTATTTCCTCAAAACACATGTACGTTCAGAGGGTCTACATCAAATATAAATAAGTATAAATGGCATACCCTCTTTTTTTCTCCAATAGCTATAAGCCTATGATAAGCAAAACTTCTAACTATATTTGAAATTTAACTAACATATATTCTGAGCAAACCACAAAAAACGATATAAAATCAGTATACAAAAAAGTTTGGGTTCTTGAAGAATAAAATTACGTTGCAAAAATCTAGAGTGCCCTATAATTTTCCCTATCATTCAGCTCACAGCTCAGATTATCCTCGGCAAAGAATAACAAAACTCTCTCTTACGAACACTAGAATTGTCAGTTATCATTTCTTCTGCACTCTCGAGAAAAGGCAAGAAAAAACCCCATCCCCCACCCTTGCCCCCTCTCAAAAAATAAATAGTAATACTATACTGACTACCAAACTCCTCAAGAAGTATTCTTGCTGTTTCAAAACTGTAACTAGTACGTTTCAAAACTGTAACTAGTACGTTTCAACTTAATGGCAATCTACACATCTTACAGGTAGGTCAGGCACCAAGAACAATTTCCACCAGCTTCATTTTGAAAGCGAGACTTTCTTTCCCTTAACTGAAAATCTGTCACTGCTTTCAAGCTGCAGATAAAATACAAACTCCATTCTTAATTTTGAGACTCGAGAAAATTTAAACCAGTAAAACAATGTTTCAGTATTACAAGGGCTTATAGGTACCTTGTGCTTTAATAAAGTAAGTGCCTCTTCTGAAGAACAATTGGAGAATGTAGAAGGCGAGTGTTCATCAACGAGTGCTTTGAGCTGCTTCAGCTTTAATGACTCCCCAGAGACCTATAGAAAGTATCAATTAAGCAAAAGCAAAGTAAAAGAGTAAACAAAGATTTACTTTTCAAAATCAGGAGAAATGACCTGCTGCAAAAGCCGTCTACACAATTTTTTAAGTTTCGGTTTCGGGCCATCATCCTTTTCTGTCTCTGAATCTTGGTCATGTTTCCTTTTCACTGATGCATGTGAATCCGAAGAGTCCTCACCATCACTTTCAACCAAAGCAGTCTTTTTCCCTTGAAAGTAGCAGCCCGCAACTTTCTTTGGACGGTCCTTGATACCAAGTCCTTGTTTTCCAGTTGTGGCCTTGTCCTGAAAAAAACAATTTTTAAATAATATTTACCCACCAACTTACCAAATATTACTATATTCGTTGAAAGGTTTTCTAAGTGTTTATAGCTAACTGATTTCCAATAAAAGCTTATTTTGTTTTTTATTTCTTTACGGATACACCCGAGTTCTAGTTTTTTCCAAAAAAGTTGATGGAGATATTATTTTTGTTGTCTGATTCCAGGTGCATATTACATATGTATGCCATGAAGGTCTCAGTCTCGGACTTTGACGAAAGGACACAATTACCCACGTGAAATTCGAATCCAGTTTCTTAGATCTTAGAGACAAGATTCCTAAGACTATGTACAATGGGGGTGTTGAAAGAGGGTGTTTAATATTTTAAATAGTTGAAACCATTGGAATAGGGTGTTTAATGGTGATGTGGATTAAATTGGTGGAGAAATTTTACATGGTGTTGAAAAGCTTACATGGCATGATTTTATTGGCTAACCATATTGTAGATATTTTTATCACACTCCAATTATTTGATGTTAATTATTTGATAATAAATAAATTTTTTTATATAAAAAAATTATATCAAAATTCATCATTTTTTCTCCTCTATAAATAGAGACTAGTTTCACTTGATTTGAATACCAAAAAAAATTCGATCATTTTCAATATAATCATATTATTATCCTTTACTAAATTATTGTTCTTTATCTTTTAATATTTTGTGAGTGAAATGGATCCTAACAATAATCCTTTCAATTCTCAACTCTTGTGTTTATTTAGATAAATAAAAGGATAAATAAATAAGATTAATATTTAGATAAATATTTAAATAAATTTTATTTTAAAAAATATCGAAAAAGAAATTATTTCATCGTTATTTTTAATTATAAACGATAATCTTATTATAATCTAATCATAAAATTAAAAGGATAAATAAATAATAAAAGTAGTGGGGTAGGGTGTTGAATATTATTAAACAAAACCATTGTAGAGTGTAAAATTTGAATGGGTGTTTAATTATTATGTGGAAGAGAGATAAGATGACGTGGAGTGTTAGGAATTGAAAAAGAAGGTGTTTAATGTTGTGACCATTGTACATAGTCTAATGTGAGGACTTAGTTTCCAATCCTTAAATTTAAGAGCTTGTACCAAAACAATGGAGAACTTTAATTGCTAAACAACCATTCCTACTTCAAAAGCCATTCCTAAATAAACAAATGGAGGCTTGCATGCTTAACCATAAACAAGTCAATATACATGTATTCAAGTAACATACGACCACATATATACTAAGTTCATCTAGGCAGCTCAAATAGTGCTCAAACAAATTGACCCCATAATGAAAGATGGACACATATTTATTACAACAATGATCAAAATAGAAGTATTCAAAAAGAGAATGACAGGAAGGCACACCTGAACAAGGTTGTAAAGATTTTCTTGATCGTCCTCATTGAATGTAGTTCTCTCTTTAAAATTTCTTTCAGTCTCTGATAAGAGAGATTTCTTTCTTCGAGATTCAGCACCAAGCAAACCTCCAGGAATAAACCCAAATTTGTGTCCCCACCACTCAAGTGGAATTTCTTGATCTTTTGCTGTTATAATGTATAACACAACTATTAGTATTACTTTAGCAAGCTAAACACAGAGCAACAAAAAACAAAGATCCAGCCTAAAACACTTCTAGATCCTTGTGAGCTATAAAGGTTACAACATTGAGAAGCAAAAGAGTTATTTCAAAAAAAAAATTACAACATTGTCATATGTTAACAAACTTGTAAATAATGCAACAAACATAAAGAAAGCTATGTGATTGGTGAGATAAAATGGTACTTGACCATCAGAGCAGTGCCACAAAAAAAAGATCAAGTAGAAAGAAAACTGCATGAGTTTTAATATTTTTTTAAACCATTTCACCCAATTTACCTTCAATATCAGGAAGCTGGATCTCGATTGACGTCAATTCCGCCGAGACTTCCTGACCATAATTAGTCTCAGGAGACTTGGGCCTGTTTACCTGGAAAACTCATACCATTGAGTTGTGCTGAATAAAATATGAAGAGTGAAGGTCGTAACCATATATATTCTAATATATTGAAGAGAGACCCAGATGTAATATTCATTGATGCTATATCATTGAGTTAGTAAAAAGATGATTAGCAAAATCATACAAACTAATGAAATAAGTTTGTATAAAACCCTCTGATGTATTCATCAGAACTAGTTATCTTCAAATGTAACCCAACTTGAGGAAAAGCTGTGTGAGCACGACGGCAATCAATACTAATCTTCCCTAATTTACTTGACTCTGATAATAGCTCTATTATATCTAAAATACGAGAAATAACCACGAAAATAGGCACATAAACCACATTTGATATGTGCTTAATGCAATATAATGAAGATATGAACAAACCACTCTAACTTACACGTCTCTCCCACTTTTTGGAGCTATGTTCTTTCCTTCAAAGCTCAATTGGATAGTATATAGTATTATTCTAGGAACATAATTTATATACATATTATTAAAAATTTAGATTTTATAGATGTATACCTCAGGACATTTATCCTCATCTTGCCTCCACCAATAAGTCCAATATAAAATTACACCAGTAGAAACTTATTACAGGTCAAAGGGTTTTGGCAATATAGCATGATCCTATCCAAAGAAACTTTTGGATACAGGCGTATAGTTTCAGTGATTAACAGGAGCAGCAATGACGTAATGCAAACAATACTTACAAGAATTCCTTCAAGATCCTTAGAAGAATATGCATTTACAAGCTTCCCCTTCTCTCTTTTCTTATACCTGGGGATATTTAAATGAATTCAAGCACCGTATAAGTAAAAACGATTCCTTTTACGTGTGTGGCAAAAAGAAATGCCATGATGCTCGTAAAGCACTGACCTTCCTTGTGGTCGAGTAACCTTGACAACTGTATCTTGACTGTCCTCATTACTGGTGAGTTTTGCAGCTACTTGAGTGCCAGCTTCCTCATCAGCTGTTATATGCAAAAAAATCAAGTCTAAATACACAATTATATGGTCCATAAAAAGCAATTCGTTTTTCCTTTTATGTGCTTGTACCTTCATCAGTCTTGATTTCAACCGCTTGCTGCCAAATTACCCAATGAATAGTGGTCAATTAAAGATAACAATCATAAAAAGGGTACTGTATTTAAAACTTAAAGCCAGAACATAAACTAAATTACCACTTTCAACTTCTTGAGAATGCTATCAAATTGAGTGGTATCAAATGCCCATGCATTTGGCTTCTCTGTGCCAATTCCTATATGCAAGAAAACAAAATTAATGGTTATGTAAAATTATGTCGTCCAATCAAAACCATCCTTGCAAGATATTAAATTTAACTGACAAAGTTCAAAACATATCACAATGGGAAAAATCTTAAGAGGGTAAATAAAAAGTAACCTAAAGTATCCTGTTTGTTCTTGACCCTGACATATCCTTTGATCCCTTGCTTTTCTTTACCAAGACCTTCTCCTTCTTCCCATCCCTGAAAATACATATCATTGGTCAAAAACAGTAACTGATAGTTTACCAAACAAATCTATACTGGCAATGTAAAAAAGGAACGATTTTGAATCAGAAAGCCATTCAAACTTCAAAGATCATCAAATAGAAAGTGCAACTGCATATATCATTCTAAAGAATACTACTCTGTATCACCAAAATTACATCTAAAAAATGCAAGAAAATAAATCAAATCCGAATAAATTCACAAGGATTAAACTGCATAATTACAAACACTATATATAGAAAATAAATTATTAATTACCATTTGTTTCATGAGACGAAAGGCGGCGGAACTCCGATCAACGCCGACGTAACGAAGAGGAGCTTCCGGCTCCGCCATAATTAAGTAATTCGACTAACCTCTCTCTCTCGATCTCTCTTGAATAGCAGAGAGAAATCTTCAAAGAGGGGTTTTAGAGGAGCAGCAAAAGAAATCTTGAAAACCCTAGTAGGAAGGGATTTTAAAGCAGAGAGATTAAACCAACGGTTGAGATTTCAGTTTTCCCTGATCGACGGTTGTGAATAGAGTACTATCAGGAACCGCTCGATTTAATTGGAATTCTTTTTTATTTTTTCATTTATTTGCTATTTTTTCCTTTCTCACAAATTTTTATTGCATACATTAGTTTAATTTAATAAATTTTATATGTATGCAATTTTTAATACTCTAATAATCTACTATGATAAATCAACAATCTTATTAATTAACCTTTTAATTAAAAAAAATTAAATCCTAAAAATTACGAATATACCAAACTACCGAACGAGGCATTTAGAAAAATAGCCTTAAATTGGCATTTTGTTTGAAAACTAGCCTTCATTTTGGTATATTTAAATAGCATAGGCTTCTCCTTTAAAACAAAATTGAATTGCCCAAAATACCTTTTGAATAAAAGAAAATATAAAAGAAAATATTTTGAAGAAACCCATTTGAATAAAAAATAAAATTTAAAACAAAATATATTCCACAAAAAACCCAAATCAATATTCTTCAAATTATATTCCATTCTCTTACATTTCCATTGATCATTATCAAACTCATTTTAAATTCCAACCATCATTCAATGTGCCTTGGATTTTCAACACTCATGGAAAGAAAAATTAAAGATAGTAACACCTCAAGAGTTTGAGAGATTAGTTCAAATGTTACTTTCATCTCAAATCTCATATTTTTATATAAACTTTGTTGTTTAAATATTAGATTTCATTTTTAAGATTATTAATATAAGATATTGTCAATAATGTGTTCTTTTGACTTTTACATTAAAAAATCGTAAAATTTTTGTGAGGAAGACGACCGGTGTTCAGGTTAACCAATCTACCTAGTCGGTCCAATCGGACATTTACAGTTTCTGGACAGACTGGTTAGATCGGTATACCAATCTTTCCAGTCTGACACGTTCGACTGCCCCCAATTTTCCCGATTTATTCAGTTGGATCATATATTATTTCTTTTTTTCTAATAGGAAAATGTTTGAGATCCTTTATATTATCGATATGATGGTGAATGGAACAAAAGAGAGGATAAGTTATATGAATTATTATAAAAAATGATCAAATTATGAGCATATTAATACTAGATGACCAAATCGGTCGGTCGATGTAGATACCAAATTCTTGCAATAAAGTTTTGATCATGCCAATCGACACATTAGTCTCCTCGATCGACTGATTCAGATACTAAAAAACATTCAAACAAGTTATCAACTAGACTAACTAGTGGACCAGATTCACTCTAACGACCGAGAAGATTGTTAAACCGTTATGACCAATTGTGTAATGATTATAATAAATAAGTTATGGAGCAATATATATATATATATATATATATTCTTACAATTTTATTGTTAATCTTCTATATAATTACTAGTCATGCCAATGCATTGAAAACCAATTAGTATATTGTAACAAAGAACAAATTAAGTTTCTTATAAATACATAAAAGAAGTATAGATGTTAAATTAAGAATACTAAAAATTTCTTGAATATAATGTAATCAATCTACTACTATTAGGGGACTAATTGAATTTTCAATGTATCATCCAAAATCAAGCTAAGTATGTGTTATCTTCAATTACATTGTTATTTTGTATTAATATTAACTATATACCCTATACTCTAACACATAAAACAAGTTGTTATTTGAAATCAATCATATTGTTTCTTAACAAAGTAAGTTTCTTTTAAATATGTTTCTTATAATTGAATATGTTTCTTTTAAATATGTTTCTTATAATGTAATCAATCTACTACTTAGGGACTAACTGAATATTTTTAATGTATCATCTAGAATCAAACTAAGTGTGTATAATTGACAATTACATTCTTATAATTAAATATGTTTCTTTTAAATATGTTTCTTATAACGTAATCAATCTACTACTTGGGGACTAATTGAATATTTTCAATGTATCATCTTGAATCAAACTAAGTGTGTATAATTGACAATTACATTGTTATTTTGAAAAATAATCAATCATATTGTTTCTTTAAGAAAAAGTTAATTTGTTATTTATCATAATAAATGTTATTAATAATGTTATTATTTTTCATAGTCGAATGTTTATTGCAAGTGTTTTGAGTCTTTTAGGGTTTAGGGGTTAGCCGACTGGGACGATTGGAATCCAATCATCCCGGTCAGAAATTTATTGTGATATTTTTTGATTTTGTATTGGCCGACCGGTCATACTGGTATGTCAATCGTCCTAGTCGGCATCTAATTGCAAGCGTTTTAAGTCTTTTAGTGTTTAGGGGTTAGCCGACTGGGACGACTGGAATACCGGCCCAGTCGGACATTTATTATGACTTTTTTTTATTTTGTATCGGCCGATCGGTCATATTGGTATGCCAATAATCCTAGTCGGCATTTTATTGCAAGTGTTTTGAGTCTCTGCATTGGCCGACTGGGATGACTGGTAGACCAATCGTTCTAGTCGGCATTTTATTGCAAGTGTTTAGAGTCTCTACATTGGCCGACTAGGATGACTGGTAAGCCAATCATCCTAGTCGGTATTTTATTGCAAGTATATTGATTATCTGCATTGGCCGACTGGTATGACTGGTAGGCCAATCGTCCTAGTCGGCATTTTATCTTCACATTCAACATTTTCATCTTCATCGATCAAATGAGTTGGAATATTGCAGTTGTCCGATCCACATGATTCCTTTCGCATATACGATCATGAAGCTCTAAAAGTTTTATCTTGTTTGGATCATCTAGTATTAAGATGCTCATCATTTGATCATTTCTTGACACCAATTCATATGATTTGTCCTCTTTTTTGTTCCATTCGCATCATATCCGTAATATAAAGGAATCTCATACATTTTCCTATAAGATAAAAATGAAATACATATGAGCCAATTGAAAAATTAGGAAAACAAGGGACAGTATAATGTGGCAGACTGGGAAGATTGGTGTATCGATCGGACCGGTTTGTCAGTCTAAAGATTGATAAAATTCGACTAGACCGACTGGGTAGACCGGTTAACGTGAATACCGGTCTGCTTCTACTGTTCATCGTCTTCCCCAAAAAAAATTAGAATTTTTTTGTGTAAAAGTTAAAAAAAAAAACACATTCTTGATAATATCTTATATTAATATTCTTAAAAATGAACCATAATCATAAATCATCTCCTACAAAAGAACAAAACACCTAAAACTAAAAAAAAATTCAACTGATAAAAATTATCGATTTTATTAAATAAAACAGAGTTTGCACTTACACTTTAGTTACAAATGCAAGGGAAGCCTCAAGAAGTTTCAGAATTTTGCCTTTCTTCCCAAACCCTAATGTTTTGTTTTTTAATTTGTCTTTAGTTTTGTTTTTTAATTTGTTTTGTGATGGTAAGATATTTTTTAACTTAAATGGCACTTTTGTCCTTTTACCATAAACTTGTGTAAAATAAATAAAAAATAATATTTATTTTAGGTGGAGGTTATATATTAAATGGGATGAATTTTTCTATTCCACTTTCCTGTTCCACTTTCCTGTTCCAAGATAGGGATTGGTCCACGTGTATAAACTTAAATAATAAATTCCACTTTCTCTTTTTTTCATTTTTATTCCAATTTTAACCCTTTGGCCCTTTCTTCTTTCCTCTCTCACGTATCTCTCAACAAATCCCTAATTTCTCTCAAAATACTCTTTATCTTCCTCCTCCATCAGCCAAAGACAATGTCAAATTTCAACCATTTTTTTGCGAAAATCTCAAATACCATTTCCAATCGGCGGAAGCGGCTGCGCATATTTTCCTCCAATTCTACGACAACTTTTCAATATCGGTAACACCATTTCACTCTTCCAACTTTCTTCATCCATTCATTTCTACAACAACATTCTACAGAAATACTTTATTACTTGCTTTGCACTTATGATTAAATTGATGGGTTAGTCTCATTTTACATTCATTCGAGAAAAAGAGTGGTGAAAATGAGTGTAGATGCTGGCAGAAAGAGTGCTGAAAATATATAATATATGCATAGCTGATTTTTTAAATCTTCTTCGTTAATTCATTTCTGAAATCTGATTTTTGTTTTTGTACATATATACACAAGCTGAAAGACTTAATGTTTATAAATTATAATTGAAGAGTACAGTTTAAATATAGCAACAAACTTCTTCATATGAAACTCTTTTAGAAAAAAACTAGCTTATCTTCAATATATGCCATAATAGATGTAATGTGTCATTTATATTGCTCGACTTTAGGGAGTTTTTCAATCATTAATCGAATCCTGACTATATAGCCGGAGGACTTCCAATTAAAAAATTGCAGAAATTTCAAACTTCTTTTAGTTTGATTTTAAATTATTTTGTAAATGATTATGAATTATGATGATCATAGGAGAAAAGATATTTATGAAGAGAAAATAGAAGAATTTTATTTAGTATGTTTTGAGTGATTGAAAAATATAAGAAGAAAAGAGGGTCCTGGATGTTTTCTCAATTGGTTGGCTCAGTTTTTGAGGGCTGCCATCTTTTTTTTTTTTTTTTGGTTACAAACTGAAAAAACTGCCAAAAAGAAAAAACAACAAAAACAAAGACTAAGGGGGCTTCGAGTCCGTAGCCAACAAAACAAGGAGGTCAGGCGGAGAGTTCTCCCAAATGATCAGCGCATCAGTCTGTAAATGTCCTTTCTTCGCTAGGAAATCCGCACATGAGTTGGTTTCCCGAACTGAGTGATGAAGTTTAATGTACCACGGTTTCGAGATCAATTTCCTAACATCTTCAATGATATTTCCCAATGGGTGATCAAGTGTGGAAGCTTCTTCAATAAGGTTGAGGACCACCATGGAATCAATCTCCACAATGATTCGGGGCACTCTCTGTTCCCAAGCAAGCGCTAAACCTTGTCGGAGACCCAGGAGTTCAGCGGTGGTAATTGTGTTTGAGCCCAGATTAAGAGTGAAACCAATAACCCATTCACCTTTCTCATTTCTAATCAGGCCGCCCGCAGCAGCGGAGCCATTGGTTTGAAAAACACTACCATCCGTATTGAGTTTGACCCATGTGGGCTCCGGAAGGGCCCAAGTAACCTGTCTACAAAGTGGATTGGACACTTTCGGAATGAGGAGGCAAGACCTGTCCATGTCGAGTGCCAGAGTTTTGATACCGAATGCAATTTCCATGTCGAGTGGCTGCCATCTTTTGTTGTAATGTAAAAGCCCTTCCTTTCATTTGGGAGATTAGAGAGACAAAAAGGATATGATTATTATGCTAAATTGAAAAGTGTATATCCTTTTCAATTTCTTCCTTGGTAATTTGTAATAATTGAGAAAATTATAGTGATGTTGAATATATATATGCAGTAATTTTTTTTCAATTGCGACATATAAAATATATTTTAAATACTTACATAATTTTTTGAAGTTTATGAATATGTAATTAAAAGTTTCATTTAATTATTATTATTTTATATTATTTCATTATAGACATGGCAACGACTAACGAGGAAATGTCGGACAATGAAAACAATATGGCCACGATGTTTGAGATTCTGAGGAGGAATCACAAGGTGAACCTGGAAAATTTAATATTGAATAGGAGCTCTTTTGGGCAGACTATAGAAAATTTACAAGCTCTATCTTACCTGATTAAAGATGGGAGAGCAGAGATACAAGTGGGTGATGATGGAAGTCATCTAGTTTATAAGTAGATCTTTGCATAACCATAAGTAGATTCATTTCTTTCTAATGATATCTCCATTTTATATAATTGTATTTTTAATTTTTGTCAATGTCTATTTCAGTCCCGAGAAATGCGCCTAGTGCCGAGGCAATTCTGTCTGGAGAGGTCTCGAACAATCACTTTATTATCAGACTTGACTTTAAAGACTGGAAGGTACTAGAACGATTCAAGAATATTTTTCGTTCACTTGAATTATTGTTCTTTTTATGCTAGTATTTTTTCAAAAAACCGGTATTCATCAATAATATTACCTAGCAGTTCATGTTGGAATCTGTCGAGGTTGGAGAAGAATTGATGCCACATAGGAGCAATGTCAATGAAGCAAGTGACGCTCAACAGGTTTTCTAACATGAGAAATGTGCATGAAGGTACTACTATCAAGGGTGCTACTGAGAGCGATTTCCACATATGGTTCTGAAAATTGCATCATTTGTCCAGATGGTTCTTGAATTTTGTTTATGTAGTTAAAAACCATGTTTCTTTGTTTTGCACGTAATAAAGCTAATATGAATTGTTTCAGTTGTTAAATTCTTATTATGATGTTGCCTCCAGTAAATTTGATTATTTGTAGAGTTTGCTTGATCAGGGTGAAAATTTATGTGCAACCGTTATTTATTTTGGTAATTATAAAATATTATGATTCTAAATAAGTGAGGGAGATATTGGTAAAAATGAATAAGGGAGTATGTGTGTGATTTCCAGTAAAAATATGCGGTTATTACATGATATTAATGTCAGGGAATAGAGTAAAAGAGATGCATAATATCAAGTTATTGAGGTTCCAAACGAAAATTAGCAGACCAAAATTTTGAAAGCATATTTAATGAAAAATCATACCCAAGAAACAAAAGTGACGATAAAAGTGACATGCAATGTATCAATTATATTTTTTCCTTTTTAAGATTAAATGGATAATAATTAATCAATGAATATTGAGATACACTCTTCACGCAAAGGTAGATTTTGAAACGACTTTCTTAATACCAAAGGAGCAGAAGTAAAAATCCAATGACAATGCCATGAAAGAAAATGAATGAGACACAAATTCAGCTGCCAAAAAAACAAGTTCAAGTGAAACAGATCTTCAAATGAGTTCAAATGATAATATGCAAAACTTGAGTACTTTTTATTTAGTAATAAATGAAATTTGCATAATAAACTGATATAGCTTCCAAATTCCTAAAACAAAATCTCAATGGCCAGAAAATAGAACTCTTAGGCACCAATTTATTTCTTGATAATAGCATATGTTGATTCATCAAACTCAGAATGAAAAATAATCTTTACTTTTATTATAATAAAAAACTCATCAAACTCAAAAATGAAAAATAATCTTCACTTTTTCTCATCCACTTTCTCGTGTTCACCGTGATGCATGGAATTGTACACCTCAATCATGCCCGATTCTTGTGGCTTAGCAATTTGCTGCTGCACATGCACAAAATGTAACAAACAAATTAGACAGGTATAGCAAACAAAACTTGTAATAATAATTAACTTTCTCAATGATATATAATCACCTTTAATAACTCTGTTAAGCTCGCTTTACTTTGCCCCTCTCGTCTTAAATCAGGAGACAAATTAAAATGTTGGTTGATAACCGGATTGAACACCTAGAAGAAGCAATGCATCATCATATTTACAAAACAAAATAGAGTTTTTTTAAAAAAAATTTGTCATTAAAAGAATTTAGTCAATGTACCGGTGCAGGCTGGAATGATTCTTGTGGCAAGAATGAATGACTTTCAATAGGAAAACGAAAGCTTGAACCAGAACTACCAAATGGGTATTCCTAGTTATCAAATTAAAGTATGAGAAATATAATTAACTTAGACTATTATAAAATATATTAATCACAAAACACTTCAATAACATTAATAATGTATGAAAAAGAACCTGTGACAGCTGCGACAAGGAGGGTAGTGAACCAGGCTCAGTGGAAGCACCAATGCTTACGTTATTTTCTCGACAAAGCTGTGTGCATTACAAAAATACAGAAGATTATATACATATAATGATATACGCAAGCATATAAGAAAAAAAAAAAGAAAATACATATTATTTTTACAAAAGAATATACTTGGTGATTATTTTCTGAGTCAATGATTCCCTTATCTGTTGAAGTAGTTCCACTTCTCGTTTGCTTCCTCCTTATGCTCTTTTCCAGTCCACTCTTTGGTCTTTTTCCTGATTTTGCAGATTTTTTCTCTTTATTTTTCCATCCTCTTATCTTAATCTCATTAGGTTTGTTTCCAGCTTCATTTACTTCATTTTTTTGCTCTGGAGGAGTTGGTGTGATATCGACATTATTCTCCAAATTCGCATCAACGTCTTCAATCATCTTAATAATACCAGCTTTTGCAATTTTATATGTCTCTGTGGTCAAAGAAGCTTTTGTTGCTAACTGGTTTGTTAAGATACATAATTCTTTGTAGTGAATTCCAATCATTTTCTTTTCATCTTTTTCGCTTATAGGTTCACAATGTTTTATGCCACCTTCAACAATTGTTTTTTTTGCTTTCCTGGTCCACCTTTTTAAGATATATAGCTCTGGAATTTTCGTGACATTCCTTAAACAGAGCACCTTGAGTGCATGTGAACATAAAATCCCGGCAAACTCAAACTTTTTGCAACTACATGAAACTTCAGTATGAGGCGAGTTGTATATTACTCTGTGTTGATGTTGCGTATGGAAAGGGGTAATCTTATACTCATAAACATCTCCAGTCTCATCAATCAATTCTATCTTAGTATCATATCCCTTCTGCAACTCAGCTTGAAATAACTCAAATACCTCATGTGTATAAACAGTAGCCGCGTGTTTTGAAATTTCGACAGGAAAAGAAGATATTGGCATACTCCGACTTGTTCTTAGATCTGCTTTCAACTCCTCATAGCGACGATCATCGACCAATCTATCAAATTGATGGAAAAATTGTAATAATTTATGCTTATAGCTCACATATCTTTTGAGAGAACTATTCATACTTTCACTACGCTGGGTAGTTGTCATGTCTGCACTAAATGATTGCCGACCATATACTAGTGCCCACTTTTTTCGAATTTTGAACATCCTCTCTAGCCACTCGTTAGTCTGAAGTTCATATTTTTTTAACATCTCATTCCATGCAGTAAGAAATTCATCTTCCTCTTCATAGTCATAAATACAGGAACTGAGGTCTTTAGCAAAGTTAGCAAAACGTTCAAATACACTACTCAAATGGATTGCAGCATTTTGGTAAATGTGCCAAATGCACAAACGGTGACATGTCTCTGGCCACTTTTCTGCTAAAGCTTTCGCCATTGCTGCATCTTGATCTGTAAGCATCGTTATAGGCTTTTTTCCAGACATTGCTTTAGCAAAAGTATCAAACAACCACATAAAAGTTGATGCAGTTTCATCGTATAACAATGATGCACCAAAGATGATAGTTTGTTTGTGGTGGTTTACACCAACAAACAAGGCAAATGGTCGACCGTCTTTATTTTTCCTATAAGTTGTATCAAAAGAAACTGCATCGCCAAAATGAGCATAATCAACCATCATTTGTGCATCGATCCAAAGTATGTTTGCTATCAAATCGTCTTCATCAACTTGGATTGCATAGAAGAAGTTAGGATCATCTAATTGTCTTTTTTGCATATATTCAAGTACCCCTCCAGTATCGCCAGCCTCCATTTGTACAGTTCTCTTCGTATGCAAATAATTCTTATAGTCATCTAAAGTAAATCCAACTTGTTCACGCCCACCCGCTTGTTTAGCCATTAACGCAAAGCCTGCTTTTGGTGTTATACCCGAAAATTCCATATCATCTACTTGTGCTGCCAATGTGGCAGTAATACTTCTGTGTGACCTCAAAAGGTGAGTTTTAGCAGGACTCGTAAGATCATGTCCACAATGATCGGCAACAAAACTAACAACTTCATACTTACCCGTATGACAACCATCAACCTTCATCATCGCACGACAACCGGTTCTTGTCTCTGGTCGATGCGACTTAACAGTCACATCTCTTTTGTCTTTAGACCTATAACCTCGGGATGAACAGCAAAAAGTCCTATCTGTAATTCTTCCTTCCCTATCTCTATGGACAGTGTGCCTACGAACACTAAAGCCGGCTACCCTTGCATATTCATTATAAAAATTGTAAGCCGATTCTTCTGTTTCAAACTTCATACCAATTTTTGGAATTTTTTCTTCTGATATGTTTGAGTGGCATTCATGTGTTAGGTTTTCTCCACCACTATTTTCAGAACGTTCTTTATCCTCATCGGTAACGAAATCTAACTTGCGTCGCGAATTAGTATTTGCCATGTCTATAGTGAAATAACATAAAATAATAATAATTAAATGAAAATTTTAATAATATATACATATCATATATATATTGATGACATATTCATAAACTTCAAAAAAATCATGATTATAAGTGTTTAAAATATATTTTATATATTGCATCAGCATCCCTCCTTTTCTGTTGTAATGAATTACCCTGTTCTGTTTTATTGCGAAAATTATGGGGACTAATATACTTGCTTAAATTATCGGGCAATAACTTGGTAAAGATTTAGAATTAGGCATTAACTTGGTATTGGGCATTAACTTGGTAAAGATTTAGAATTAGGAAAGACTAATATACTTGCTTAATAATTATCAACATTTCAAATTTTATTAATATCTGGGAATTTGTTAGTTAAGATTCTTCAATGTGACCAACACCAAATTTCATACAATAAATTGTATATTCAAAGTTTTCTCCCAATCTAACTCTTAAATGTCAATAACTGAAAAAAAAATAGAGATTATTGATTCATAAATAGCCAAAAAGTATTAAACTTTGAATAGGACAGATCCTAATTTAATGATTGTATATCAAAACTATAGCAACAAAAAACTTTGAAGGCAGCATTATACCCACCATATATTGAAGCCTCATACACTATCATTCTATGACCACTTCTACGAAAGCATTAGCTATCAATATATTATAATAATTAATATTATTATGCTTAAAAATAGAAAACTCGATCTATATATGTACAAACTACTGCTATTTTTGCTAGTTTTAATAACACACATCTCGATTCACTCTTTCTTTTGAAGTTCTTTTGCTTCCCTAAGTCACAGAAGATTTATTGCCGATATTGAAATGGTTCTCTTCTTTCCGGAAAAACAAGGTAATTTTTTTGTTGATCTTTTTCCCTTTGTTTGTGTGGGTTTTTATTTATCCTTATTTTGGGGGATTTGGGGGGAAACGGGAATTATGAAATTTGGTGTTGGGAGGGGAAAATATTTCAGCTTGTGTATATATGTACAAAAACAAAAAATCAGATTTCAGAAATGAATTAACGAATAAGATTTAAAAAATCAGCTATGCCTATATTATATATTTTCAGCACTCTTTCTGCAAGCATTTACACTCATTTTCACCACTCTTTTTCACAAATGAATGTAAAATGAGATTAACCCATCAATTTAATCATAAGTGCAAAGCAAGTAATAAATTATTTCTGTAGAATGTTGCAGAAATGAATGGATGAAGAAAGTTGGAAGAGTAAAATGGTGTTACCGATATTGAAAAATTGCCGTAGAATTTGAGGAGAATATGATGCTGTCGCTGCCGCTGCCGCTGCCGCCGACGCCGATTGGAAATTTTCGCAAAAAATTGGTTGAAATTTGACATCGTCTTTGCTTGAGAGAGGAGGAAGAGAGAAAGTATTATGAGAGAAATGAGGGATTCTGTTAGAGATACGTGAGAGAGGAGGGAGAGAAAGGGGCAAAATTGGAATAAAGAAAGAAAAAATAGAAAATTAGATATTTTGGAATTTATTATTTAAGTTTATACACGTGGACCAATCCCTATCTTGGAACATGAAAGTGGAACAGGAAAGTGGAATAGAAAAATTCATCCCATATTAAATGGGGAATAAAATTTTCTATTCCAAAACCGTGTTCCAATCTCCTATTCCAACCATGTAGATGCACGACACGTGTAATGCACAAATACATTTATTAAGGGATGTATTACATGTGTAAATATTTTTACACATGTCACAACTACCTTTCTGGAATAGGAGATTGGAACACGATTTGAAATAGAGAAAATGATCCCATTAAATGGGTGCACATTTAAAGGCCATTTACTCAATTGTTCCCTACCGAACCCCGTGCTCCACGAGCTTCACATTCAGCTAGGATTTAAGGCCATTATCGCACGCGCCTCCACACAAACACACGCGCGAATAGAAATGGCATTAGCTACTTCATCTCCTTACTCTACGACATCTCACATCCTTGCACCCAAACTTATCTCAAAACAGCCCCCACTCCATCTGACCGGAGCGTGGGCCTCACGACGTGCTTTTCCTTCTCTAAAACTCACGGCGTCCTCGTCGGTGGTGGCTGCCGCAACCAGCGCCGTGGAATCTCAGCCGCAGGCGGCGGTCAACGCTCCGGCTAAGGTTTTGCCCTTTCGCGTGGGGCACGGATTCGATCTTCATCGTTTGGAGCCTGGGTATCCTCTCATCATCGGTGGTATTAGTATTCCTCATGATCGAGGCTGCGAAGCTCACTCCGATGGTAATTGTTGCTCAATTTTACATAGTTTTATGCGCGTGCGATATGGAAGTACTGCGATTTTATGTACTTCTCTTGCTTTCAAATGTAATCTAATTGCCAGATGTGATGTACTTAAATCTCGCGTTGCGTTATACATTTGACAATTTTCAAGTTTGCTTTTTTGGCAGAAATTGGAGTTGATTTATGGTGCTAGGTCTCTTTTCATTTTGGTTACTAATTTTTGTACAGTAATAAAACTTTTCAGTTCAATTTTGTCATCGGCCTAGACTGATGTTGAATATTCATCCGGAATAAGTTGGCATCCGGTTCGATTAGCTGGAGTTGCTATGTTGAGAATAATTGGATTCCAGTATTGATAGGAAATATCATGTACAATTGAACTTTGTAGGCTTGTAGCTGACACTCATTTCCAGAATATTACAAGCAACATTTTCATTGCTACAGTTTTGAGTCTGAGATTATCTTATTTGACGAAAAGATCTAGTTTTACTTTACTGTAAGCATGTGAAAATCTATTTACAATTCTCTCTTTGTTAAATGCACACGTACATCCACAGCTGTTAGTTTTGTTGAGGAATGTATGGTTTCTACATTTGCAGGTGATGTGTTGCTACACTGTGTGGTTGATGCAATATTAGGGGCACTGGGTCTTCCAGATATAGGGCAGATCTTCCCAGACACAGATCCTAAATGGAAAGGCGCAGCATCTTCTGTTTTCATGGAAGAAGCGGTTAGTTTTCCTGTCATTTATTTTATGTTATATGATGCTTTGACTACGTTACTTGATTAACCTTTGAAGATATTGCAAAATTTGTATATATTACCAATGCATGCAGAATATTGTTTTTTTGGCTCTAAGATCATATCTGTAAGGTGGTTGAAGAAATAGTGACACGGATCGTTGCAAATGTGTGGTATTACAAAAATCATTCGTGTTTCGCTCTACTTGTGTAACAGAAAATAAATTTATTCATCAAAAGTCATCCTATTCTCCTCTCAGCGTAGACAGACTGAAAAATTGTGTTATTAGTAAATTAGAACGGCACAAATAGTTTCGGCGTTAAAAGAAAGAAATATTTGAGGGTTTGTAGTTAACATAAGCCTATCAACCATACCGCTAGATCATTATGAGGTGTGTCTGAATTTTTAACTAAGAGGAAACGTGAATTATGAGGTGCTCCTGTAATATGTACTCTAAGTTGGTATCTATTAACACTTTAACACAAGACGAATCACATTTGTGCTTGTTTGTGTGGGAAAAATGAAGAATCTCAAGAGTGCTACCACATGGGTTATTTCTTTTCCCTACGGGCCTACGCCATATTTGGCACAAGCATGAGAAGGGATTGTTTCATCATATCTCAAGTTCAGCAACTATTGTTGAACTTTACTCTATGTTTTAGTTTGTTTACACCTTTTACACTGAGATTTAGACGAGAAGAAGAATATCAAAAGTACGAAAAATAACTGTTGGGTTGTGAGGGAATAGACACATTTTTTGAATAGACACCTTGAGTTCCAATCATCTTGTTCACTTGTCCTAGCAGTTTATTCCCTTGGTCAAAATCGAACCAAATACAATTTTGAAGGTTGATTTTCCTCGTGCAGATACCCACACATCAAAGACTTTCTTATGTTGTGGCACTTATCTATCATCTGACTGGAATTTAAGAAACATTGCTGTTATTGTTGTTATTTGGTGCATATCGAGTTCAATGGTCTAATTTATTGTTGTTATTTGGTGCATATCAGGTTCGACTAATGCACGAGGCGGGTTATGAACTGGGAAACTTAGATGCAACACTGATTCTCCAAAGACCAAAGGTGAGCCCTCACAAGGAGACTATTAGGGCCAATTTATGCAAGCTCCTTGGTGCAGATCCTTCGGTTGTAAACCTTAAAGCAAAAACTCATGAAAAAGTCGACAGTCTCGGGGAGAATAGGAGTATAGCAGCACATACAGTTGTTCTTCTTATGAAGAAGTAACATATGTATCTTAATTACATACCAAAATGAAATGCAACACTTAATTATATTTAAATAATCTTTTATATATATATATATTTGGTTTGAACATTTGAAGGTTACATGCATACTTGGTATTTTAATTCTTCATTTCTGTCTTTATAAGGAATTCTCGTGCAGAAAAACTGTTCCCATTGGGTCTGAATACTACTTAAGAAGGCATAATTTTCAAAAAAATCAGTGAAAGAAGATTTTCTTTTATTAGTGTTGAAAAAGAAGACTAACATTTATTCAAATTGTTGAAAATTTTCATTAGGAATATTTCAAAATCCTCATTTTAAAATTGTATTTAATCTATTATTCCGCAACAACTCTAGATGACAAATGTGCACTATTCAAATTAATTTTATATTTAAAAAAATATTTTTGGATGACAAGGGAAATTCGCTGTCACTACACTTAGGAAATATAGACAAAGGTATGTTAAGTATACAGAAAATTAAGACTATTTTACTATAGGAGATCCAAACAAAGAAAATCTCATTTACCAGCATGACAATCTTTGAGATAATTTTATCTTGGATCGATTCAATATTTGAGAATGTAATTTTTTTAATAGAATTGTATGTGGGAGATTATGAACAATGCTTGAAAGATAGATATTAAAATTATTATACAGCTAATAAATATACACTAGATAAAACTATAAGATAAAATACCATTTTATAAAAGTAAAGGAAGTAGACTATAAACAAAAAGAAAATCTACTTGCAGACATTGTAAAGTAGATGAAAAGTTATAATCATAAATAATTCATAAAATAGACCAAACCACTTTGAAGAGTTAGTCAAATGTTCTTTCTTGGTTAAATTAAGTTTTAAGGGTTGTAATTAAGTTTGTACAAAAGGGTTAGAGACCATTCAATGCACCATGAGTCAAAATTTCAATATTTTATATGTTGACTTAGATATATATGGAAGACTATATGTTTAAAAATCAGAAATAATTAGTAAAAAAAAACAATAAAAAGGGGATTCTGATTATCCCCACGAGGGCTTGAATAGTTCCAGCTGACATTACAATTCTTTGTTGGAAAGCCGTCATTTGGGAATTTTGTTACTTATGTCGATTTTTTTCATATGAACCTTGAAAGTGGTAATATGTAGACAAATTAATTTATATTATATTGATATGACATAATTTTAAGTATATGATATTATGAAGTAATTTTCGACATAAGTTTACACTTTTTTTAAATTTTTATATATTAGATTATATAAACTTTTAGATCGATCAATGTTGATAGGCTGTTTGATAATTTATATTATGATCTCATTTTTTTTTTCTTAGGATTTCATATGATATAACAAGTTAATTAATACATAAAATTCCCACGTGATATATTAAGTTGGGAACTTACCTCCATATGAAAAAAATACAAAAGAAACCTTAGATAATAAAAAAATATTATACACGCAGTCTCTCTGGAAAATTTTGGCCTTGAAATATTTTTTATGAAAATTAAAATACCCTTGCCATTTTAGCGTATTTACATTATATTTATTCTATATTTTTATTAATATTTCCTATTTTTAATTGTTATTTCTTAGTATATTGTTTTTTACTTTGTCTCAACCACCAAAATCAAAACCCAATTTTGTATTAGTTGCAGATAAACATATAGCTATGTGTATATACTATATATATATTATTAATATTAAGACCAATTTTAAATCACATGGGGGTTTTATGCATGTATCCCGATTTCGTAAATAATAAGTTTATCTTCAAAAACCCCAAGTTTTTTCAAATTGTATTCTCTCATGTTTAAGTAATTGTTTTGATGAAAATCAAGAGGTATCACTTTCCACCAAGCAAACCAGGACTTGTTACACTTATTAGTCACGGCTGTTGTTTTTTTACGCATTTTAAAAAATTTAAATTATGAACAAAGGAATATGTATATATACTAGGCATAATTTTTTATGACAGTGTAATATAATTTTTTTTAATCAATCAAAAAATTATAAACCTAATACCTAATAAATTTGGGAAAAATTAAAATAATTTAAATGCAAATAGTATAGAGAGGAGAATGTGGAGTGGGTTGAGATAATTGAGGGGTTGGCAAACGTGTGATTCAGTTTTTTTATGATAAATTACGAATATAACCCTGATTTTCATTTTTGTGATAGTTAAATTGAAGGACAAAAGGTGGACAAATAAAGATTGGTATGAGAACTACTTGATTTGTGCATTTTATTTCGAATTTGCCCTCAATTTACACTGATGTTTTTTGTTTGGATAATAACTGTAGGGGTAAATTACAGAAATTTAACAAAAAAAACCGTCACTTTAAACACAAAGCTTCTTTTTTATTATCCAAAAGGTTGAATCCCCAACCCTAAGGGCCCATCATGCCCCTACCCAACAACTCTATGGGAGAAATAAATCATGATAACCCAGCCAATATTACAGGGGTTAGATCAATAAGTTTCTCTTTTATAATAGTATATAGGAATATAGATATATGAATAAAGGCATCATAATTAAACTAAATGCGACGGAATTTGACCATATTTTCGTTGAAGAAACAACTACAAAATTTCCAGTCAAACTATGCCATCATAATTCCATTTTCGATTCACACTCCAAAGTAAATTAAATCCCTTTATATATATAATATATATTGTCACTTACAATTGTGTAGTTTTTACTACAGTTGAATGAAGCTGGTTATTATTATTATTTTCTTGCCAACAATTATCTTAATTATCATGGACTGAAAAGGAAAAATAAATTTAATAAACCAAATATATAGTTTAAAAGGAATTAAAATGTAGAATTACTTACAAATAATGCATCAATTATGCAACATGCAATTAAATTTGTGGTCCAAAAGTCATATCAGGCACTGGTTAGTAGTAATGTTGTATCACTATCTGATGACCACAAGACATTTATAGAATGGGACCATGAGTTGAAAACTTCTAGACTTGCTCCAAGTGTTATGGTTGAGCAAAACTGTCTTAATTTTAACCAAATCCAATTCAATAAGTACTCAGCAGTTGAGATTATGAATTAATACCTACTTTATTAACTTTTATTAGACTTTTAAATATAGATTAGTTCAAGTGAATTACACCCACAAAGGGTATTTGACAGTTATATATACACATAATTTTTCTTTTTTTAACTATTGATAGTTTTTTTCACATGTATGTATATTTAAAATTTAATTTGAACAGTTATATATATATATAATATTTTCTTTTATTAGATATTTAAGATCCGTGCTTTATTCTAACATAATTTGAGATAAATTTCTTTAATAAATAATCATACCATCTAAATTGTTTAAAAGGGTTATGCATCGTATCATTGTCTATTTGTCTTAAAACCCATTATTCTCATTAGAGGGATCATGTTAATAACACGTACATAAATTAAGTATAATAAATTTGTCTTGTAATTTTGTCAAACCAAGTACAATTAATTAACCTCAGTTTATTTTATGCATCAAATTTGAATTGAAGAAGTTATAGTCTTCATACCAAATTAAACTTTAGTTGATAGTTGTTACAACCTCAAATTTTATGGCGATGCAATGTGTTTGTTACAACCAAACCAGTATTATATATAATTATATGTGGCCAATTTCTAAAGTTGAGTTCTTAGTACTATCTTCAAACATTCCATGATGCAAGTTTACTACTATTTTAGGTGTGAATTAATGTAAATTAGTGTTGAATGTATCTCTTTGCTTCAAAATTAGAGGAAAAAATGCTTGCAACATTCACATTTATCTAGAAAATACATAATGAACTATTGTATTGCTAGGCAATTAAATGTGGACCTCTAATATTTTCACAAATTAGGAAAATCAGATCTAATGAACAATAAATTGTGTTAACCAAAAATGGTAAGTTGATCAATTTTCTTTCTTCATTTATTACCAGCCTAACATTTTGAAGCATTTAACTAGGATTCAATTATTGATGAATGATTGAAAGTTAGATTTTAGAGAAAAAAAACATCTTAACATGTCTAAAAATGGTGTAGGAAAGGCAATTAACACCAATTTTAATTTTTATAATTACACAAAATGAAAAAAAAAAAAAAGGGCTAGTAACCCTTTATGTAATTTTATAAAAAAAAATGGCAAGTAACATCAATATTTTTATTTCTTATTATTTATGAAACTCAATATCATTACATACCCATATATACATAATAAAGAATTCAATTATTTTTTGCTTTATATACCATTGTTTGAAAAGTAGAAAATAAATTTACGAATACATATATGTGTTATTTCAAAACGTAATTATCATGTTTCTCTTGAACATGAGTTAATTGTGCTTTTAATTTACCATTTATTTAACAAAATACATTCTATATACACTTTAAATTTCAAGCAAACCAACTTTAGTATGCAGACATTAGGCGCATGCATGAGAATAATAATTTTCAAAGAAAAGACTTTTGAATAAAAATTTCATGTTTTTTACATGTAAATATGAAATATGTTGATCAAGATAAAGTTTTATGACTTTTTAAGTCCAAAGCCGCCTGTCAAGATTCAAAAATCCCTTTTATTTTTCCAAGAGAAATTCAGTTTTGGTATTAGTTTCTTATTTTTCTATCTTTTAATTAAGAGAGTTATAAAAATATTACCCTTATGTGACTTTCATATGAACCTTCATATTATTCAATTTAGTCTTCTTCTTGGAACATAGTCATACTATGCTGCCACAATTCCTACAACTATAAATATTCCCCATTCTATAACCTTAACACATATCCTAACTCAAAAACAACATTCAATTTTCTTTCAATCTTTAGTTCATATATAAATCCCTTCATTCTTTCATTATTTTAATATTGTTCTAAGTTTTTACTTTTATTTCGAAATTCAAATTCAAATTTCTCTTTTCGACCGAAGAAAAAATGACGAACATGTCGCAAGTGTTGTCGAAAATCGCAACCAACGATGGACATGGCGAAAACTCGGCCTTTTTCGACGGTTGGAAGGCGTATGATAGCAATCCCTACCACCCCACAAAAAATCCCAATGGGGTTATTCAGATGGGTTTAGCAGAAAATCAGGTAAATTAATTATCAAAAAATACAGCAAAAAAAAAAAAAAAAAATATATATATATATATATATATATATATATATATATGAAACTGAAATTTTATTTATTATTCTGCAGCTTTCTTTTGATTTAGTTGAAGAATGGGTAAAAAACAACCCAAAGGCCTCAATTTGCACATCAGAAGGAGCACATGATTTCAAGGATATTGCCATTTTTCAAGATTATCATGGCTTACCAGAATTCAGAAACGTAAACTTATAAACTCTATATATATCTTATTAATTATTTTGATGAAATTATGAAGATTGTAAATTAATCCTTATGAAAAAACATGAATTTGCAGGCTGTTGCAAGGTACATGGAGAAGGTGAGAGGGAACCGGGTCAAGTTCGACCCGGCCCGGATAGTGATGAGTGGTGGTGCAACTGGAGCTCAAGAAACATTAGCCTTCTGCTTGGCTGATCCTGGTGATGCATTATTGGTCCCAGCACCATATTATCCAGGGTATGTATGGATGATACATTTTTTAATTTTTTATTCTTGTACATGTGTATTTAGAGAAAAAAATTATTTTGGTTCAGATTCGACTAAATCACTTTTAATTTAGTAGAATTATAATGACAATTTGATAATTTGAAATACAAAATAAATATGAATACTCAAAATTTGACTTAGAAATTGAGTGTAGCACGGATTATTAAAAATGTTTAAAGTATTACATTTTGATTTTGATATTATAAAAGATATTACTAAAATTCTTATGTCTAAAGTGAATTAAATTAACAACTTTAATCACGTCGGAAAAAAAAATCATATGTCATTATCAATAGTCAATGTTAATTTTATTAGTTAATTAAGTTATAATATTATAGACCCACTAGGCTTGTTTAAGTATTGGATACCATTATTAGACATATCAATTAGGTGAGCTACTTTAATACATTATTGCTTGTGTGGGCACAAGACAGCTACTTATTCAGTGACTTTTTTGTCTTCAACATATCTCAATCACTCTTATTTAAGTCCAAAATGATGATACTTACTTGTATAATTGAGATGTCAACCATAATATCCCTTTTTCTTAATCGTATTATAATAAATAAACCCTCAACTCAATTATTCCATACATAAAAATAACCATGATTTACATAAATCCAACCATCATTTTCACAATAATCAGCATATTTTTCAACTCCAAAAACTAATATTTATCATTTCACCATGCAGAAATGACAGGGATTTAACCTGGAGAACAGGAATCCAGCTTCTTCCCGTTGTCTGTGAAAGCTCAAACGATTTCAAAATCACTCTCCAGGCCCTGGAAACAGCATACCAAAAAGCTCAAGAATCAAACATCAATGTCAAAGGTTTACTTCTCAACAACCCGTCAAACCCTCTAGGCACAGTTCTTGACAGGGAAACCTTAACACTATCCTTAAACTTCACGAACGACAAAAAAATCCACTTAATCTGTGATGAAATCTACTCAGCCACAGTCTTTTCCCAGCCTGATTTCATCAGCATAGCTGAAATAATTCAAGACAACAAACACTGCAACCTAGACCTAATCCACATCGTCTATAGCCTGTCCAAAGATCTCGGCTTCCCAGGTTTCAGGGTCGGGATCATATACTCATACAACGACTCAGTAACAAACTGTGCACGAAAAATGTCGAGTTTTGGGCTCGTTTCGACACAAACGCAGCATTTGATAGCATCCATGTTATCAGACGAGGTTTTTGTGGACCGTTTCATATCTGAGAGCTCGATAAGGCTAGGGACAAGGCATAATGCCTTATCCCGAGGCTTATCCCAAGTGGGATTAGGTAGTTTGAAAAGCAATGCCGGTTTATTCTGCTGGATGGACTTAAGGAGGATGCTAAAAAACCCTAGTTTTGAAGCTGAACTCGAGCTCTGGCGTGTGATAATTAATGAGGTTAAGCTTAATGTTTCGCCAGGGTCATCTTTCCATTGCTCAGAGCCAGGATGGTTTAGGGTTTGCTTTGCGAATATGGATGATGAGACTATGAGAGTTGCTTTGAATAGGATACATAAGTTTGTGATTCAAAGCAAAGAGGTTGAGGCTAATAATGGTAGGAAACAATGTAGGAGGAGTAAGCTTGAGATTAGCTTGTCGTTTCGGCGTTTGGACGAGATTATGATGGGCCCACATATGATGTCGCCCCATTCGCCTATGTCATCGCCTCTCGTTCGAGCAAGGACTTGAAGAAGGATTTATTACATTGTTGTTGTTTAATTAGGGTTTGTATGAATAAAAGGAAGAGAGTGACTATGTTGTTTCTTCCTCAGAAGTTGTGATATTATTTTTTGTGGTTTTATTAACATGTTTATTGGTCATAATTAAAAAGGGTAGCAATATTTCCTGTTAGAATTAAGTTTTTTGTCCGATTGATACATGTAAGAATCGTGTCAAATGGGATTTATCAGGATGTATTGTTTTCCTAGTCTAATTACTGTTTATTTTTCTTATTTTTCCTTTTGATGAAAAGGATAGCTATTGTTGTAACCAAAATGTTTTTGGAAATATTTATTATATATGAAGTTTGTTTAATTGCTTTATTCACAATAGTTAACAGCTGCATGCAATTCTGATGAACTTTATTCTTTCATCACTTCGTACATATGGCTAGTATATTTTATATAATTTGGTGATCATATGATAACTCGTTTTTTTATATTAACATTCATGATAAATGTATATGAACCACTTCAGCCATCTATATTAAAATGTTTTTATACAATTAGCTTGCATTCATGGAATGAAAATAAAATGAAACATTTAAACGAAATAGCATATATAAAAGGTTATAAGCTTTGGGTGCTTATAAGATATTTTTAGGGTTTATAGATTCTTCACCTTATAAGCAGTTAAAGAGTAAGTTGGACTTTTCTTACTTATTTTTCAAAAGTTTATAATCTACTAATTAAGATCTTAATTTTAGAACTTATAAGTTGTTTAAAAAAAATTATCACACAATTATAGTGTAATATGACTTGGACCAAGATTTAAGTCAATCAAACTAATAAGCTTGTATATATAAAGACCTTTCTAGCCCTTACTACACCATGTGATTTATAATGTATATTTCATCCCTTTTAATATGTAAGTTATATATATATTTCATCTGTATAATTTAAACTTTTAAAATGAGGCGATCATTCAACAATTTTTACGTCAAATTTCTATTTTCAATGTGATTGACTTATTCATGCATAACAAAGAAATTTAGCTACAAAGAGTTGAAAAGAAATTTTAGTCTTACTTATAAAGGTGACAAAAAGTCAAAAAATAGTAAATTCTATTAAAACTTCCTTGATGACCAAACAACCATATACGTGAGTTGTACTATTAAGAGAAGTTGATTATTTTGACCAACTTAATTAAGTCAAAACGAACTATAAATCTTTGATTTGTCAATGTCTCGTGCTGTCTTCCTCTCATCTTCTACCCTTTTGTTTTTATTTACTAGCTAGGAATCATCTTAATTAGTGGATCATGACTAGGATTTTTATTTAATTAAGAAATAGATTCGATGGAAAAGTGATATTGTCATATTGTATATTAATTAGCTGAAAAACTAATTTATTGTATATTGTTTGCAAATTCAACTTATTAATATTTCCAATTTTTTATACTTAATCAAACTAATTACGATATTTTTTGTAATTAAGTTCAAATGATTTTATATATACTCGTCCTCAAGTGTGTATGAGATGTATACATAATGATGCTATAATTTGTTTACTTCGCATTTATATGAGATATTACTATAATTATATATAAACTACATTTTTCAACTATTTTTCTTTTCAAAATCAGTTCTTTTTGTCCAATTAAAAGTCTACAAAAGTAATTAATTTTATTAATCAGAAATCTGGCCCCCTACACTTAGGCTTGAGATCAGTCCAGCTACTGCATGGGCTAAAATCTAAATGGTATTAACTTCTTCAAGCCAAAAAATCCGGACCCGAATTGACAACCCAAATCCAATACCCACCTATAGTCGTCATGACCCGAGACAATGTTTGAAGTCATCAACACCATTATGACGACATTATAATAAAAAAAAATCAATCTGATTTATATATTTATTAATTATTTTGTTGTTTAGTGGTGGAGCTCTTAAAATATGAAACTTATTTAATTATAAAAAATCAAAGATTGGTTGGAAATTGGTGGACTAAATGAGATATGGGATGACGTAGATGGACAAGTACTTGGATCATGGCTTTTGCAATGAGTTAAATTTAGCAATTTATATATAGTGGAATATAATGATTTTTTTATAAAATCTATATATAAAACTAAAGAGGCATTTTCATATATATTATATAATATATAATTACTTCCTGAATTGATGTTATTCATTCATTTATAGATCGTATCCAATGTACTAATTATCGCATTTCAAACATTACAATACACACAATTTTATCAACTTGTACATGTGATATTGTCGCATCTCAAACATTACAATACACACAATTTTATCAACTTGTACATGTGATGCCTCATATCTCAGATAGAATAAGAATTGGGAACGTGAATCTTTTTTTACAAAAATTATCAAAGAACTCATGTATACTTATTATCTATTTTAAACAAACATTTGAAAATCTAATTTTCGGGTGTACTTAGTGAGTTAGAAGTCAATCTTCACGTCCAACGGGCTCCCAATCTATATTGAATATATATATATATATATATATAATAGTAAGACTATTATTATTATTACTATTACTATTATTAGTATTTGGTACTAACCCCTCCTATTTGTAAAGGCTATATGACATACCATGTAAAGATGCCATGTATTTGGTAGACTAATTAAACAACTATATTCTACAAACTTTATTAAATAATGAAAAAATAACCCATTTTTGCAGTTGGCTAGGAATTTAAATAAAACTATGGATCGGAACAACCTAATCAAGAAAGCAATTGACAATAAAATTGCTAACCGAAATTCAATATAACAATAATCTTATTCAGTAGTTAAGGATTAGTATTATAGTATGCTATATATAAACTTGAAGATTAGAATACTTGAATTTTGAAGATTAGAATACTTGAATTTTGAATTCTTTTTTCCCTTTTGATTATTCTAAAGTAAAGATTCGAATATTTGATCTCGCACTTAACACAGTAAAAAAATCGATACCCATCTAACCAAACGTTTTACCGACATTTATGTTCAATTTATTCACACCAAACTAATTAACTCACAACAACATCAAAGGATTTCAACTTCTACACAAAACCCATTATTTTTCTATATGCATCAAAGGGTTCTTAAAAATTCTATCCAAAAAAAAAAAATCACTATATATTGTGTAAAATACAGGAAAAATACATAATTAATTAATAATCTAGCAAATAACACAAGAATTTGGATTATCCTCACAACTGTATACACGGTAATACTGTGTGTAATGAGGATTATAATTCTGGTAAAGCTTCACAAGCTCAGCTATTTGTTCATTTTCTGATTTCTTCTTATTTTCATCTTTTTTACCCTCGTCTTTTTTACCCTCATCTTTTTTACCATCTTCTTCCTTCTTCTTTTCAGGCTCTTTTGCAGGCCCTACTGTAAGTATCTCTGTGTGCCATGATTTTCTCAATTTGCTCACTATTTGAACTGGATCCACATCCCCTACTACTGTTAGTTTTTTATCCTTCATGTCCATGGCTAGTGATTCTATTCCTGCAGAAACAAACAACGATTATGGATGAATATACATTATATATATATATATATATATATATATATATATATATATATATATATATATATATATATATATATATATATTCATATTTGTATATAATTAAATATTCTTGAAATAAGGAAAGGAAAACGAGTCAAAGGTGGACTTGGTCTGATATGCGACAAACTAGTAGTGATTAGTGGTAACTGGTAATGATCAAGTGATTAAACAATAATCCCAGTAATTTAATTTCTCAATAATTATAGGATTGTCTAATGGCCCATCTTGCATTGTAATTAACCCATAATCATAAATCCATGCATGAATATATTATTAATATTGATTTAAATGCTTAAATTACCCATAAATTTAATTATAGCAATCAGATATATGTAATACCTGGAAGAGTGGAGACTGCCTTCATGGCTTTCTGCTTCTCTTTGTCATCATGAACATGTAATTTCAATACCACTTTCTGCAGGAATGGAAAAAGGACCAAGAAATTTTAATAATATGATAGAATCATGAGAAATTTAGAAAGGAAGATTAAAAAAAAAAAGAGAGAGACTTAATATGAGATAAAGGTGTAAAATACATATATGTATATATGTATTAGTCCCTATTGGTCTATAAAGAAGGTTAGATTTAAATCACAAATATACATTGAAAATTTCAATGAATATTGTCTTCAAGAATGAATTATACATACATCATCAGAAACTGATAAATAGATAAGTAGAAGTGATCAAAATGTAATTAAATCAAAGAAAGGGAAAGGGAAATATTTTACCTTTGTCATCTCAATAAATAAGATTATTTTTCACTTGATCGGGACTTGAAAGAAACTTAATGAAATTAGAAAGAAATGAAGCTGGTTGTTTGAGATGTTTATAGAACAAAGTGTGACAGAAATACAAGTATAATATATATATATATATATATATACGAAGAAGGCGATGAGAATTATATCTTGTTAAATATGAATGGAATAGTTTTTAAATATTAATAAATTTAAATTAGGGGCTGTGGGGTTGTGGAAAAATATTAGAATTTGACAGAGTTTTGAATGAATTCAAGTGGTCTATAACTATAACTTAGACTTAGTCTTAGTCTCCTTAGATTATTGAAAGGGCCAAATTGATTGATTGAATATTAGCCCCCTATTTTTCTTCTTGTTATAATATATAGTTTTTTTAAAAAAAAAATTTAATTATTTGAGAGTTTTTAGCTAGATGGGATAAAGAGTTTTTAGCTAGATATTTAAGAAATAAATGTAGTTAAGGAAAAATGAATGAAAACTAAAGAAAAAAAAATTTAAAAAGATTATTAGTTCTTTGACTATTTTAGGCATTTGTTCAAAGGTACTACTACATATGTCATCGAGTCTAACAAGAGATGACGTCATTTTTCAAAAAGTCAACAAACTTTTCAATTTTTATAGTAATTAGTGAATATAATATTGTTTAATTAACGAAAAAATATATCACTTGATGACAAAAGCTCTATAATTGAGAGGGAGGTTGATTTAAACAATTAAATTATTGATAGTGATATTGGCAACACGTAGGACGGTTTAATAAAATTCACATCTTGACTATTTTTTAAATGTAATTCCAAGTAATTTAATTAATTCGTAAAAAAAAATTCTTTTTTTCACTAGAACAATTATAAATTTTGCATTGCATAAGCTTAAGTATCGATTCCATTAGTAATTTTTGGAACTCAAATGTTATATATTTTTAAAGTATTGATCATTTAATAATTCTATTTTAAAAAATAATATGCCATGCAAGATGCACGTATGATTTAATTAAATAATTCATCAGCTGCGTTGATATTCTGTAATATTATTGTGAAGAATCTCACTGACTAAACCTAAACATAATCAGACTAATGTACTAATATTATGGTCCATATATTTACTCAACAAGACATTATTTTCAATAGTAATTGTGAGGACTCTTATAAGACGTAATCAAGTCCTTTAAGTAAACTCAAGGGCCAAAATTTAAATTCATTTTCTTTTGCAATAATATATTATTAATACTGTGAAAAAATAACATTAATAACTATTTATTAAAGATTAGGACTTTCATGTGCTTGGTTGTCCAAAAAAAATCATTAAAACTGTAAATTAAATAAATGCCCTCCATTTTTAGTAATATTTTTAATGATATTTATTACTAAATAAAGTTGAAAAATAAGACTTAATTTCGAAAAGAATATTATCCACGTAACACTACGATTTTCTCATATTTTTCAATTGATGATGATAGTGATCTCCCAGGCCCACCCACCCGCCCTTTATCATAGACAGGCAAACTTGACTTATTTGTGGTGAAATTTATGGCTAACATATATATATATATATATATATATATATATATGGGTGGCAATTTTTGGATTTTTACTATTGTCCTTTTAACGTAACTCGAATATATATTATGATTTAAGTTATCAAAAAAGTAGATTAACGATTTCGTTTTCGGGTTTGTATAAGAATTTAGTTATAAATCACTAGTTTTGATTCTTTACATATTGAGATTGTGATTCTAAATTCGTCATCAAATCTATAAAAATTAGAGATAAGAAATGACATAAAATAGACAGAAGAATGTCATTTTAGTTCCACTTTTTTTTACAACAAATTGTAGTAACAACACATAAAGATGAAGAGAAGTATTTGATGTTCTCAAGGAACATATATTTGGAATTTTGTGACAATTATTGATGTCGATTTTTTCTTCCTCGGATAAGACTGCAAAGTGCTGACATACAAAAATGTACGAAAAGCTTTGATGTCACCTTAGAAATAAAAATTAATTATTATCCCATGATTTATTGCAATTTGCATCAAACACTATTGATCATTACTTGAAGTTGTTGTAATAATGATTATGATGATGATTCACTTGGATGGATAGTGAAATAGAATAGAGTTTTAGATCTTTTGAACTTGTCAAATTCTAACATTAACTTGCTTGTTTCAAAGATTTAAACAAAAAATAGATAATGAGTTGGGTAATTCTAGTATAATAAAACTGATTTGTTGTAGCAGATTGAATGTGACAATGTAAAGAAATTTTACCAAAACGCCACATCATCCAATGATTTAATACGGTCTGAATTGCTATATACTAGCTCAAGTTCATAGATTTGCTACAAATAAATAGTTGCTCGATTTTGTACTCAAATATCGAAAAAACTTTATTTATCAAGCAAAATGTTCGATTTATGATGTTTATCGGTTCAAACTAGCTATCTCCTTCGTGAAGCCATAATCAAACACAATAAATACGAATTGTATGGCATAGATTATTGGAGCATATGCAAAACTGAGAAAAAAAAAACTAAGTTTTAACTACTAAAGAAGCTTGAGCAATTTCAAGTGCCTCTTCTACAGATGATGCTTTCTCAAGCTTAGCCTTGTCCACAACAGGCTGGCTCCTTGCAAGTTTAGGAAGAAGTTGAAATTCCTACAAACAAATTCAATCCCACATAACGATAAACGAATAAGAAAAATGGAGATATAAAATGGTCATAAAGTCACATTCTTCGGTTAAGAATTTGAAAAACTAGAATTTGAAAGATAATGTGTAGAACAAATTCGATCTTCCAAGTTCCATTTTTTTTTTTTTTTTGAGTAAAACCCTTTAATAATGTTGACGGAATATTTACATGAGAATCAGATAATAATTAACCAAATTATGAAATGAAAATATAGGAAATTTAAGGATAGTTACACTCATATAACTCATACCTCAGCACTTCCACTTTCAAGGAAAACACCTTTCAACTTCCCAGAATCTATCCAGAATGTTGCTACTTTTGGGGAAAATTTCCCAACTTCAACCGTCTCACCAACTGTTCGTTAAGATGCCAAATGTTAGTATCTTATCTTAGTACATCTAAAAGTATGAAATCCAAAATACCATCAAAAAATAAAAAATAAAAAAACAATTTATAAACAAGCACAACCTAATCTTACCATTGTCCCCAAAGAACTGCCACCATACTTTCCTCGGGCTACCTTCATATTCAAATACTCGAGAGTAGAAATACGGGAGATAATCATACCTAAATCAAACACAATAATTTGGTTAACAAAGATGAACCCTTTAAGCTGAAGTTTTGCAAGACAAGATTCAATGAGAAATGTGTTTAGCTTACGTGGCAGTGTGTGCAGTCAGTAGTGATTTAACACAATGCTGTGCAGAACGACGGGCATGATCAACATGTTCAACTCGTGTAACTCGGTTATATATCTGTTGAAATTTGCACATCATCAGATTCAAATATTGCAAAACGAAAAACGTCGTTTTTTTTTTTTTTTTTTTATTTGGCTTTTAAGAAAATGTAACCTTTAAGGGAAAAGCTGCTACATCTCCAATAGCAAATATTCCTGGTATGCTTGTTCTGAACTGGCCATCAACCTGAAATTTTAAAGGGGTTTAAATATTTAAGGTCTAAAAGATGTTTGTATCAAGTATAACAACTAAGCATAAAGAATTGATTAATTGCAGTCGTGTTTACCTGTATTCCACCCACAGTGTTATTTAAACCAACGCTTTCAAATGGACCAATAGCTGGTTTTCCTCCGATGCCAACAACAACCTGCATGAGAAAGACAGTGCCTAAATAATTGTGCATTTCCAATTTGTATTCAACCGTTAACTAAGAAAATTTCTCAGATAATATGTAACATTGGGTTTATGGGTAAATTAAAAATTTATCAAAACTTCCCTTATCAGTAAAATCATATTACAATGTCACCCTCTATTTTCCAAGTGATTCAGGATCTGACAGGGGTGTCTCGGTAATTTACCAAACCTAAGGGTGTTTCTTGTAATTATGCAATAATCAGGGGATGTGTATATAATTATCCCTGATATGTATATGAGCAAATTTTTTTTTCAGATTTACCGTGTCTGCTTCAATGGTAGAACCATCCCCGAGCTTAACACCCGATACACGACCATCAGAACCACCTTCTAGATTAGTTATGGAAGCGCCCTGAAAGCATGAAATCAAATTAGATTCGATTGAGCAATTTGAAATTTGAACGTTAATTATCTTCTTCTGTTGTTCGTCGCATTTTATTTTGGGTAGGAGTGAGGTGCTAAGAGTAAGAGCGAGAAAAAGGGAGAGAGGATAAAGAGCACTAACCTTGACAAATTTGACCCCAAAATCTTGGTATAATTGTTCATATTTTTGAGCCAAAGACGGTGTAAACAACCTTGTCATGAGATGATCTTCTGGAAAAATTATCTATGCAACCAAAAAAATATGACAGTTAAAATTTTGGAAAAAATAATCAACATGTGCTACAATTGAATCCAGGAGATATGTAAATCTTATCATATTAGCCAAGTTTTATATAAATTAAGGCACTATGAAGCATTTTTGAAAAATTCTGTCCATACAACTAATATTGATTATACAGTGCTTGTTTGGCTGGAAAACTCGAATTATTTTTGAAATTTACTTGTATGTTCTCATGAAAAGCAACAAAAAGATGAAGTAACAAAATAAGTTGGTATATTTACTTACAGTCGTGTCAACTTTCCAGGCAACTGCTGCTGCTGCAACTTCCATGCCAATATAGCCACCACCAACTATTACAACTTTCTTGGCTTTCTCCTAAAGAGGAATTTTCATACATCAGATATGAAGCCCATAACAAATCAAATAAACCAATTGTAGTTAATTCGACATTTCGATAAACTAAGTGCCTCATTGAAAAGAAAGTAGTAAATTCCCATAAATTACCAGTGATGATATCAATGCATTGGCATCTGCCACATCCCGAATATAATGAACACCTGGTAAGTTTCCTCCAATTTTATCTGGAAATCTGAAGCCATGAAACGTTAAATATTTCATTTCATTTATTGGAGATTATTTAAAAGCATTCATCATTGCCAAAAAGATGTATACGGTAATCAAATAATTGTAGAAACGTCAATTTAACTTATTATAGCAGATGAAGAAATAAAATATCAGTAATGCAAACAGGAAACATGTGCGTTTAAAATTAAAGTATATATTCTGGCGATAGAAGATATATAGTTGATGTACCTGGAGGCAGTACATCCAGTAGCAATTATCAAGGATCCATACTTGAGCAATTTTCCTGAATTTGTTTTCAATGTTTGCTTTTCAATATCAATGTTTGTTACTGGATCTTCATGTAGCATCTGAATGAAAATGGGAGCATTGTGAATGACCACGGACAATATTAAGTTTTCAAACCATGTAGCAAACTTTCATATTGATTAGTTGCTCTTTTCTTGCCAAAATGAACTTTGCAAAGTTTACTTGAATTGCATCAAGAGAGATTCAAAGCTGAGAAAATTAGTTATTTATTTATGGTAAAATCATACAATTTACAATTATACGAGAAAATTAAAAGTTGTTACCTCTATTCCTTTCTCCTTGTACCATTCCGGAGTCTGCCTTTCACCACCAGATCCAACACAAGTATGAAATCCCTAGAACAACACAAAAATGCACTGATGATTGTTGTCAAAATACAAAAAGAAAATTAAGATGGAAAACTCTAAACAATAGAGCTTTTGAGCCGATATTTGTAAATCCCATGAAATCTCCTCTATTACAGTTGATTTCGGTCTTTTACAGCCGTACAATACAATGTAACTACAATTTTCTTACATAGCTTGACACCTAAGACATTAAGCTTACCGGCAAACGTGCTGGCTTTTTATCCAAAGGAAACAAGTAACCTTTTGTCAATGCTGGACGCTCATAAGGTGCGTAAGCCTGTATTTGAAAACAAAATAATTTATCTAAGCACAACTAACGCAGATAAGATCAGTAATTTCAAAAGATGAAGTAATCATTATACTCACGGCCATTGAATACAAATACAATTGGCAGCCAGTTTATATACTATTTTGATCTGTAGACTGTAATACGTTCTAGATCACATTCAATAAATTATTTCACAACTATTTAGGTAATCTCACTTAGCTTAACTCCATAACAATCACCAAATTTATGTTACCTCTTTGGAGACAATACAAAGCTTTCCATCAGCCAATCCATGCTCGACGAAAGTCCGAGCTGCATAACCAGCTGCATTTCCACCTCCGACTATCACAAATCTGCAATATAAAAACAAGATATTATTTAACAAACCCAGAAAAAAGAAAAAAACTGTGAAAAAGTTCAAATTCACCATCAACACAAAAAAGGAACATCAAATAGAGTAATTACTCTCGATTTTCATTGGCGAAAGAAGAAGCTGAAACAGAAAACCTCCTACGGAAACTTGTGGAAGCAAATGAACACGGCTTAGAAATAAGATTCACAGAAGAAGTTGACTGTGGACACCACATAGATAAACCGTGCTTTAACGAAATCGCGTTGGAAATGCTCGCCATTATTACTCTACGAGCTTTATCTGCAAGCTTTCACAATCGGAGGAAATTTATGTGAGAGAGATACGAAATTATGAGTGAGAGTGAAAAGGGATGAAAGAGAGAGAAATAAAAATTGGACCTGCAGACATTGAGATCAAGAACAGTGATAAGGGTTTATTTATATATAAACTTTCCAATATAGAAATAGGAAAAATAGGAAAAGATCATCAAAATTGAGATTAAATTAATTAGTATTTAAATGAATAAGATAATTAATGGCTCTTGTGGAGGTTGAAGAGTCGTGTGTGGGCGGCGATTGGAGCGTAGAAAACGACGTCGCAGTGGTGGTGCTGTGACAGAATTCAGTTCACCATTGGAGTATTTGTTCCAATCATTTTGGGGATGGGTCTGAAAGATATATTTGGAATGGGCCGCCATTGCAGCTCTGTAGTTTTATGATAAAGATCCAAACTTTATGAAGATTGAGATTTTTTTTTTATTGTTGTATTCTGAATGATTGTTTTTCTTATATTTTGTATGTTAACATCCATTGGTCCATAATAAGCCCAATGGACAATAAACCTCTATGGGCCGTTGGTACAATTAAAGGTGTCAAATGGGCCATAATGGGTCAAAATCGATTAGCCCGTTATGGCCCGTACAACATTGGTATGACTATGTTGGGATGGTATTTTCGAATCCATTCAATTTTGTATATTTGGTATAATTTTGTATTAGTATTATTCATTTTCTTTGAAATTCAAATTTATAAAAATATGGAATAATGATCAACTTTTTTTTTTTTTGATAACAAGGGAACCCGCAGCCGCTACCATTAGGTGCGCATTGGGTAAACCCCGCTCTTGTGCACTGGGTAAACCTCGCTCTTGTGCAATAGCCTGCAAACCACACAAGAGAGGTAAACGCAAATAGACATTCCTTCATCAAGATTCGAACCCATGACCAAAGCCATAACATTCACATGCCCTTACCAACTCTACCAGGAGTTGCACCATGATCAACTTCTTTGAACAATAAAAGAGATGCTGCTGCATTGTCATTAATAATTACTGTAATAGTAATTAAATTTGGCACGTATGATCTTTTCTTCTTTTCTTCGCTATGCTTTTCTTTTCTCGGCATGCATTATATATTAGAACAATGTTCTAATGAATCCAATTTGAACAATAGTTTTGATGATGAAGTGGTGAAGGAGAAAATAGAGAAAAATGATACTAATTAAGCTAATATTCATTAATTAGTTCAACTCTTCCTAAAACTAATTCATTGCGGTTTATTCACGTGATTAGATGATTCTATTATTCCAACACTTGATATTCATTCTGCATTATAATTCAAGATTTGCTCACAAAGTAATTCCTTCGTCTTTCTTTCCCAGAAAAAGAGAAACAAATACAATCCAATAAATCAGCGAGAACCCGAAAACCAAATGTACAATCTATAAAAGCACATTTAATTTCAATGCGTATCAAATCAATACATCAATTTTTTTTAAAATAAGGGCTCAAATCAATATGGAACATTGGACAATTTATGAACTTGATCAACAATATCAAGTACCTCACTTCTGCTCCTAACAATCCTATGAAACACCTCTCTAAGCTGTTGTTGCAATGGCCCCAAACCCTCCTCCATTTTCCGGCATATCTCCGCCATCTCCGCCACCTGCGCCGCCACATCCGCCGCCTTCTCCTCCTCCAACGGAAAAACAAAACCATCCGCAAAATCGACCAATGAATGAGCAACTTTCTCCATCCTCTGAATCTCCTCCAACAATCCACCTGTCCCTTTCTTCTCCTTCTTTTTCCACTCTTCGCCAATCTTCTCTTGAAGCCCAATTATAGGCCCAGCCCAGCCCAAATTCCTAGGTACCTGAAAATGGGTCGAAAGCCCATTTCTCTCTTGACATGGTATAGCCGCAACTAAAGCCCACATCACAAACACGAGAATCGTGCTCATGATGTAAACAGGCAAAGCCAGCCCGTTTGACTCTGCGCCACGTGGCGGGACCAGATTGGCTGACATGTTTTGCACCTGTTTAGCCGCTGACCATGATTTCGCCACGGACCAGGATAACGACCGGAAGTTAACGGCGGTGCGATCCTTGACGGCGGCACCGCCGCGGCGACCGAAAGACCAGTTTCGCTCCGTTAGTTTTCCGTGAGCATTGCTAACGCCGTTATTTTCCTTGTCATCAGATACCATCGACGTTAACAGAGTCGTCAGCGCTTTCTTCGCGCGCCTGACGTGGCCGTCGCCGATCGGATTCTGCTGCAACGCCGTCACAGCGATCTGAGCTAGCTTTTGCCAGTGGATCAAAAGATCAACGCCGTGCGTGACGGCGTTACACACGTCGAGCGCTTTAACGGAGCGTTCCAAGAGATCAGGAATCAACCGATCGAGCGGCGGCTTGGAGAACAGCGACGGATCACGGCCGGAGACCAGAACCGCCTTGAACTCAGCTTCGCAGCACAGAAATGCGTCTAGAAGGTTCCGTGACCACGAGATCGATAAAAACGACGCCGTATTCTGATCCTGCAGATCGGAGAATCGATCGGCGACATGTTTCTGAAAAAGCTCGAGGTCTTGAAGGTCGAGGTCATGGTGATTGTTATCCATGGAGATGGATTGATTGCGACGGATGCTGATGCGGTTGAGGAATGAGGATTGATTATCTGTCTCCGGCATGGCTGTGTTTAATTAGGTCAGATTTGGGGATTTGTGTTGATGAGATTTAAGCTGCGATATACAAGGACGAAGAAGAAATAATAAACGGTTTTGGTAGTTGATATGAATTGAGAGAGAATGTAATGGCTTTTAAGGTATGTTGGGATAATGGGATCTTGACCGTTTCTATATTCTTCTGTTTTTCAGTGGTTGACTAGGTAGTTTAATTTTGTTTTGCCTAAATTGCCCTTGGTAATTTGCTACAATCTCATAAGGGCACTACTATATTTGTCGATTTTTTGGGTAACGACAGTCAATACATGTTGTTTCAGTTGGTAAGAAAACGGGTCAGTTTCAATTAGAATGTTAAGGATTTGATTCTTTCTGTCGATGTAATGGTTGTTTTGTTGTATGATATGTTCGAATTATGATAGGTGATTGGAGTTGACTTTACTTTAACTGTTATAAATTTATAAGATGAGAAATTTTTTATTGTCTTAGTATTTTGGTTGATGGAAATATAGTGGGCATATAAGAGATGTTATTTAACGAACAAAAAGATCAATAAATGTATTATATATTAGCATATAGAAGATTTGAAGTGGTTAGTGATGAAAACCACTAAATTAGGGTATAGAATCGGATTTTGAGCATGTTATATTTGTTGGGTTGGTCAAATAAAAGTATTAAACATGGGAAATTTTGGAGTTATGTTAATTAGCATGGCAAAGAAGTGATTCTTTGTACATTGAAGGGGCTTTTCGTAATTTCTCACTTTGTGGAGGACTAAAGAAAATGCAAATGTCAAGCCAACAAAAAAAATCACAAAATTTAAGGCGTTGAACGCGTTTTATATTAAACATATATTGATAGTGTGTTCACGTTACATTACATTCTTATTCCATCCATTTGAGATAATGCCAAAAAAAGTTAGTTAATTAGTATATTTTAATAATGAAATATATAGTTGAAAAGCAATTTGACAGACTTTTTAACCTACCTTTTAGTGTTTTTTGGGCTAAGACTTTGAATTAGGGTAAATAAAAAGGCCTGATAAAATTATTATTTATTCGTATATTTAATAAAATTATTATTAATTTTACTATAATATATCGACTTCATTAAACCCAGTTTGCTTTAAAATCAACCTATTTCGCTAAATTAGATCTGTTGATTACCCATGTTATAAATTTTCATTGGTAATTCGAAAAATTTACCAAAGAATTTCTCTGTGATATATTGGTTTTTTGGATGAGGCATGCAATAATGACTATATATAATTATTGGAGTGACAAGTTGTTAAAATATTTCACTATTTTATGTTTACTTAGATATAGTAGTTTTGAGAAGATAATTTTATATATTACCACTGTCTGATTTATTATTATGAATATTGATATGATTATAAAATTTTAAATTAAATAGATTGGTGTCATCTACAACTTGATGTACAATCCAACTATTCTATTGTGTCCAATTAAATTATAGTTTTTCAATTATATCAATAGGGTTCATCTATAACTTGACGTGCAATTCAGTTGTTCTAGGGTGCATAACACGATGTGAGACTAATAAAACAGTACTGTAATAATCAATCCAAAAAACACTGTTAAAAAATAATAAAAATTCAAGAACATGACAATCCCATAATGCAATAATATCCACTAGAATCCAAAAATTTGATTCTCAAAGCATTTAGAAAATCCCCATTGAATATTTATTTTTAATATTATTTTAAAAATATTTCTCTTTGTATGATATTTTAAACCTTGTATAATACGAATGATTGCCGGCTGCCCTCCACATGTGATGATATTCCTCTATAATTCATTTTGGGTAGCTACATGTTAATGCACTTCAATATTATATTTTAAGATATATTTTATCTAGTATTATATATTAAAAAAATAGATTAAATACTTATCATGAATATATAAAATGAAAAATACAAGATCAGATATTATCTTGTCAAAAAAATCCAACTATAATTTAATTCTCTCTGAGTCAACTTCCAACATATACTGATATAAGTTGACAGTAAACATTTTTGCAACACTTGCTCCATATTAAGAATATTTATAGAAATTATCCAAATGTTATTTTTCTTGAGTCGATTTTCATTATACTTATTAGTAGGTTTTCGTTAATTCATTAACATTTAGGCATTAATAACAGACTAGAAAATATTAGATTCAAATAATGAAATGCAAACATTTGAATTTCCCAACTATCCAGAAAAAAACTTAGGAAGATTGGAAGCATATATATTTATTAATTAAGATTAAATAAGCAAAAAGTGGGCTGCATTTTGATATGGCTTATATTATATTTTAGGTTTTTTTTTCACCAACCACTCAAAAATTATAAACAATGTTTAAGTTGTGATCTCCACTAAATTCATGTACAACCAAGAGTTGATAAACAAAACCAAATTCATGCACTTGATGAAGTTTTTGAAGAATAAATTCAAGTTATATGGATAATTTCTAAAAATATTAATTACTCAAAGGAAAATTAAAAATGATTTATATGAGCAAGGACCCTAAGGAAATATATGATTACATATATATATATATATACATAAGAGAGAAATATAAGGCACGCATGCATGTACATAAACTCATGATTTATCTTAGTTTTTATATAATTTGAAAGCTAATTGATGCAGATTAACATAATATATAGTCCTTCTAGTGTATTTTCATGGGGTATAAAATGATTCAAATTTGAAAAATGTGCGATTTGAATGACTCTTGGCGATAGTATGCATGATATATACACGATAAATTCAATGAATTTGCATTCAATACATAATAATTATATTATAATAATAATAATAATAAATAAATAATAATGTGTGATTCGATTGATTGAAATCAAAGAAATAAGTGGGCTCGTGCATTTTATTAGGCTTTTTCTATCTAATTTAAGTGCATCATTATTGTGTGATTATGGAAAGTTAAAAAGTTATATAGTACAAGATGTAAATGATTCTTTAGTTGATAAGATTTAACTAAACAAGATTTAAATAATCAAAATGATTCTTCATAATACATATTATATACAAGATATGGTGTAGCAAATTCATTTGCACGTACACTTTTACTGCATTTTATAACTAGGGTTTTCTCACCAAAAATATTTATTCAAATAATTTGCACAAACTATAATTACCCTTTGAATCTATTATCTCACCATAATGATAAAACTTTAGCTACAAAAAATAGCATGAATCACATCTTTTGATGTGACTTCATATCCTTTGAGTAGTAAGTAATTGTTCAAAATCTTACCAAAAAACGTGTTTATAAAGAAGTAATCTTCTAACGAAGGAAATACGAACTGGGTCTGAGAATTAGAAAAGCAAAAATTAAGCTACTAATGATGGAATTATGGGGTCCATTTAATGGGCCATAATTGGATTCAATTTACCTATACAATATATGAGATTAATCATTAAAGTGCTAATCACGGAAATTAAAGTCCATTACCATGAGGCCCACAATTAAAATTAAAGGGCTTATAGTGAATCAATTCAGATTTTTTCACTTATATAATTGAGTAATATTTTCTATTATAATAATATATTTCGTGAATTGGAGATTTAAATATAACTCATTAAATTTCTACTTTATTGTCTGTGATTTTTCTCTTTTACTCCATATTCATCTGATTGTACATTGGACATATATATAATAAGAGATTTTATAAAGTTGTTTAACAAATGATTTGAAGTAATAATATATTAAAGCATATCATATATTTTTATATATAATTGTATAATATTTCTAGTGACATTATTGTGTGTATGTGTAACACATGCCGAAATATCATGGTTCTAATATGAAGAGACGCCTTTTTTACTCTCTTTTCTCTCCTCCTTAGATTCACTTGATCGTACATATTTCAAGTGGTACGTGTAGCATAAAATATTGCACAATTGATATATACATATATATATATATATAAATAGAACAATTGAGATAAGTTATATACTAAATATTAAAAATAGAGAGAAATGAAGTTATATTATTTATGATTTATTAGCTTAATTAACCAACAATGCTTTAACTAATAGGCAAAGTTCCTATGTCATAAATCACTAATTACTTTCTTAATCTGTTTTGTAGGTCCTAACCCTACTCCATTGCTCCCCCTTAAAGCTAAGTTTAATCATTTCTCCTTTTCATTTGCCTCCACAAAGTGTCCTTTTTAAAATGATTTGCATTTTACTTCCAAATTCAGCTTCTGATCTATCCAAGCAAAACTCACTAATTTTCAAATCAGTATGGTGAGATGATTTGCATCAATTGAATTTCATTTTCATGGTCATTATCGATACCACTCCATATGCCTTTTTATATATTATATTTTTCTACGTATCAACGCATGTAAAACATGATTTATTTGAGTTATACACTTAAGAATACATGCATATATATGTCTGCTATTATAAGTAAACTTAATTATATGTTAAATTGCATTGTACTATAAGTTTCACTAGCTAGCCTATAGAATGTTCAGTTTTCGCATAATATATTGAGTATAATAATAATTATATTTATCATGTCTATTGAGTGTACAATTAATCTTGAAATATCAAAATGATAATGTGGAAATAACATTTTGCATTTTTTGTGGTAATTTAATTATGAGAAACAATTTCCCCTAATGTGAGTGGGATTGCTTGCACATAATGTCTCATTTAATCAATTTTATTAATAGCATTTTAAAGACGTAAGATCATTAAAAAGTGGGGTTAATGAAGGATAATCTTGAAACGGATAGTGGTGGTTTTTGGAAGATATTTTCATTATTATTATTATTATTATTATTATTATTATTATTAATAATTTGAGGAGAACAGTCATATATATATTCTCTCCAATGTAGTACAATATTGTTAAAACCTCAAAACTACAAAATGCAAATAAATCATATTAATTCTTTATTTATTTCTTTAGTACAAGACAACAATAGCTTCTTCTTGCACCCAAATTAATGTTTAAAAGGTAAAAGAAAATGAAAGAAAAACTAAATAGTGAATATAGTTTCTGGACTGATCAAGTAGAAATTTGAGAATGCATGTTTTCTTCTTGTTGAAGAATAAATCACATACAGTACTAGGAAAATCAAAGTAAAATCAAACTTGTTCTAAATGTACGTTATACATCACAAGTTTTTATTTATTTCCCTTCATTTGATCGTTTGACTATGGATTATAGTATGTATAATAAAATTTCGATATAACTCGAGTTGCCCGTTACGAACAATGCAACGAATATAGTGAATTATGAATAGGCTCAAGAGGCAAATAAATTGGTATTTACAGATTTAGAATTACATCTTGTTATGTTAGATTTACATGTTAAGATATCTCTTAACCCAATTTATTTTCCAACCCAATTAGAATATAATGGTATTTAAGTAACATATGGGGCTATTTTAAGACCATGTCAAAAACTAGATTTATCATATTCCAACCTTAGAGAAAACATAAACACACAGATCCCAACATGATCGATGAAATACACAAATTAAAGTTAGATTCTCAAAACTATACACTTTCACAAAATTAATAAACTTTAACCAAATCCCTCCATTCCCAATTATATATATAGTCCTCAATTACTGCACACATATATATATATATATATATGACTTCAGATGCACGTCTTAACTGTGGAAAATTATATATACAAAAAGTGATTATGGATATAAAGACTGAAAGAGGCTGCATTAAGTCTACGAACCAACCGGCAAGAGATGCCATGGGGTACGTGAAGTTTGTTACGTAATACATGTCTGCGTACAAAGACTTGCAGTACGTACTACATATATATATATATATATATATATATATATATTGATCGAGTTGATCAAATGTCATTTTAGGGTTAGATGGGAACACATATGGACCATATTTCACGGGTCCATCTGAGGTTGTCTTGTCGGACCCATCCCTGTTAATTCCCAACATATATATACCCACAATATCTCTCTCTATTTTTCTTCTTTATTTACCTGTTATTCATCACACAGATTTCACAAATAGATACATTATAGTAAATTAATTAAAATAAAAAAATTAAAAATGGGTCATCATTCTTGCTGCAACCAGCAGAAGGTGAAGAGGGGTCTTTGGTCACCTGAGGAAGATGAAAAGCTCATTAGATATATCACTACTCATGGCTATGGCTGCTGGAGTGAAGTCCCTGAGAAAGCAGGTTTAATTTTGTGTTTTCTGCAAAAATATTTATTATTTTTGTTGATAAACATATATGATATATGCTCGTTTTTAATTTTTTGAAAGTTTTTTTAGTGGATATATGCATTTATTTTTAATAAATGCTACATAATTTAATGTATTATAGGGCTTCAAAGATGCGGGAAAAGTTGTCGTTTGAGATGGATAAATTATTTAAGACCCGATATTAGAAGAGGAAGGTTTACACTTGAAGAGGAAAAGCTAATTATCAACCTTCATGCTGCTGTAGGCAACAGGTTTTAGTTACTACTTTCTTCTTCATCCTATTCCTAAAAATAATTAAAATAATAATAGAAATAAAATATGAACTAAATTTTTTTATAATATATCTATTTAATAATATCTATTCATCTGTTATTGCACATAAAATAAAATAATGCAAGAGAAGGGTTTATTTTTTGACAATTTTTTGTCATATTTTTGTATTTTACAATTCTTGATTGATGTATAGTATTAGAGTGGGATCAAAAAATCAACTTTGTGATAAGAACTCATTGACCATACAATTACGTGGAAGAAGCTTGAAGCAATGATTTAATTAATTTTATATAATTAATGCAGTTTCTATATATGTCTAAAATATCAATATAAACTAACTCATTGAGTATAAAACTTCTATAATTTACGTATTTGTGCATGTGTATATATTTCATTTTCAAAATACTATAAATTATAGTAGTTGTTATTGGTATTTTGGAAGTCGTTAAGAAGCCCATGTCAGAAGTTTGTTTATAGAATGTTTTCATTTGAAAAATCAAATGCACTTATAGTCAAAGAAATTAATTATTTTAGAACCTCTTTCAAGTCACTTAATTGTCACATAAGATCCAAAAGGTTAATGCCTTCTTTTGCACATTTCTTGGTTCTATTTTCAACATCTAAGCTTCAACTATACATTGATAGATTAAGAAAATATTGTTTCGTTTATACTTCATTAATTAATCCCAAACCTAACCAAAAAAAAAATGAAGGATTTCTAAAAATTTGTCACTCTCAAACATAGTTTTCTATCTCCAAACAAATAATGTGACAAATTTATTTGTCACATTTGGGTATGAATTCTCCCAGTATCTCAGATTAATTACAGGGCTATATTTGTATATATACATATAATTTCGTAATTAACTTAGGAAAATGTATTTCCAAATCTGATACTCTGAATATATATACACGTATAAAAACAATATATTTGTATTTCCATCTAAAGTTTGTTCTTAAAACCCTATTTATTCTACTCCAACTTAGTAATTCATCTTAAAGTTTATATTACAAACTTAGATTTACATATAAAATATATATAAGACGAAAACCCTAAACTGAGATTTACATATAATATGAGATTTTCATGGCTTTTTTTAGCACATTTACATTCAACTTGCTAATGAAAACCCTAAATTGTTTGATTTTTTAGCACATTTACATTCAACTTGCTAATGAAAACCCTAAATTGTTTGATCAGATGGGCTCATATAGCTAGCCATTTACCTGGACGAACAGATAACGAAATAAAAAACTACTGGAATTCATGGATCAAAAAGAAGATAAGAAAGCCCTCCTTATCGACTTCAACAAACCCTAAACCAAATATCGATAATCAAACTTCACTATTCACTTTTTCTACACAAAACCAAGATCTTTTGACCCAAGATTTGGCCACAAAATCACAAGTCCAAGATACCTTATTCCCTCTACCAACACCCTCATTCATGTTCGATATCGGATCATCAACAATAGAAGGAACGAGCGCGAATAACAACCCTCGGATCGATCAGATCTTTCAAGAGAATCAAGGGCTGATAATGAACACAGAAACATGGCAAAATATAAACCAGCAGCAAGCAGAAATGGTGCAGTTCACAAACCCGATGAATTCGATTTCATTGATAGAGAACATAATGGTGCCTATTGATGATCATCAAGTTCAAAATTGTGTGGGGTCAGGAGGACAGGTGTCAGCATTTGATTGCTTGCAGAGGAATGAGATGAATGAATGGATTGATACACAGCAATTTCCTGGATATTTCTATTGGGAGATGCAAGGAGAAGGACAGATTGGTGGGGATGATATTAATACTTCATCAAATATGGGAACTTTGCTTTCTTCTTTTCCTTCATCTTTATAATTAATTAACTGACAAAACTAATATATATATATATATATATATATAACACTAAACAATATTATTAAACCCTGATATTAATTTGGTTTTTCTTGCATGTGAGTGTTTTTTTTTAAATATCTCTATTTATCATATGTCTTCTTTTTCCATGAATATTTTGAGAGGATTATGTATAGGTTTTATTTTATGAGGTGGTGAAATTATGTAACAGACGAAAATGTGAATGTTTGAATATCTTGAGTCATGTAGAGGAATTAAGCTTTGAACATGAAATAAAGCTCTTTGATGAAATGCCCATCATGCTTGGTTTTCTGAATTTCTGTTTATTGGTTAATTATATATAGTTAAATATTACACGTGTGCATGGATTTTAGTTCAAAAAATGCTATTTTTTATTTGTTTTCCGTTGAAATCATGGTCAGAATAGCATGATCTTCTGACCATGATCGTATATTTATTAATTGGTCTGTGATTGTTTATTCATTGTTACTTAATAGGTACAAATCCTAACTGCTAAAATAACTGCCCAGCCCACGAAATTTCCTGGGCCGGCCCCGTACAGCCCACGACGGCTCACGGGTCACAGGAAAATGAGCTGGGCCGGGCCGACCCATTTGACATCTTCACTTCAAAATAATTTAAACTGGATAATAACTAAATTTAACAAGACTAAAAAGCTTGTACATATGTTTATTGGGCCTATTGATTGGGCTAACAAATGTGGCCCTAACGTAATTGGGCGGGCCTATTCTTTTAGTAAACTAAATCCATACATCCATGTACTATCTCTAATTACATTTGCAACTGATGGACCAAAATCGAATTGGGGACATAACTGAAGGACCCAAATGAAAATTTTCCCACTAGTTTTGAAATTTTCCAACTTATTGCATCATTTCAATAAACAAATTGTTTATGACTTTATTCAAACCCCATTTGTACAGTACCTGCAAATTGAATAAAAACTTCAAACCGCGTCCATTTGTGTTCAAACTTGCGAGTCCCAATAAAACCTCAAAATCCCACTAAATCTCAAGCAGCATTCTACTCCAAACCTACAGTTTTCTGGGTTTTCTTCATCTGTATGTATGGCTTCAGAAACCAGCTCAGGTTCATCTAACATAGCCGGAGTGTTGACGCACGGCGGTAAATACGTGCGCTACAATCTCTACGGTAACTTATTCGAGGTTTCCAGTAAATACGTTCCCCCTCTTCGACCTCTTGGTCGTGGCGCATATGGCCTTGTCTGGTTAGTATATATGTCATATATTAATGGATGCTCATTTCTGGGTGTGACCCTGTTATGGAACATGATTTCATAAGCTTTTCTAGGTGTAAGATTGAAGTATGCCTCCTGAATTTATTGTGAAGTTTGATTTTGGTTTATAATTTGTTTTTCCCGTTTTGATTTTGTTATATAGTGCTGCTATCAATAAAGAGATTAATGAGGAGATTGCCATTAAGAAAATTGGGAATGCTTTTGACAATAGAATAGATGCTAAAAGGACTTTGAGAGAGATTAAACTCTTGCGCCACTTGGATCATGAAAATGTAAGTTAATTAGTTCATTTCTTAGCTACACTGAAGTGTTGAGAAATAATTGCAGAATCCATTAATTCTTTCTCTGGTTTTTGATTTGTTTTATTTTTTATATTTTTTTGTTCATTTTCAATTTATTATACTCAGATCATTGCTATCAAAGACATAATAAGGCCACCGAAACCGGAGGCCTTCAATGATGTGTACGTAGTTTATGAATTAATGGATACAGACTTGCATCAGATAATCCGGTCCGATCAAGCATTAACAGATGATCATTGTCAGGTTTCACCTCTAATCACTCTCTATAGTAAAATTCCAAAAGTATTTGTTTTATTTGATTGCTGATTTTCTATCATTTGAAACATTATCATGGGCTAACATTTGATGTTAATATTTCCAGTACTTTCTGTATCAACTGTTAAGAGGGCTGAAATATGTACACTCAGCACATGTCTTGCACCGAGACCTTAAGCCGAGCAATTTATTTCTTAATGCAAATTGTGATCTTAAGATCGGGGATTTCGGGTTGGCTAGGACAACATCGGAAACAGATTTCATGACTGAATATGTTGTCACTCGTTGGTATAGAGCACCTGAATTGCTGCTTAATTGCTCAGAATATACTGCTGCTATTGATGTATGGTCTGTTGGTTGTATTCTTGCTGAAATAATGACTAGAGAACCCTTATTCCCAGGCAAAGACTATGTTCATCAGCTCAAGCTCATTACAGAGGTATTATTTCGTGGGATTAAATGTCATTTTTCAAATCTGATGTACCCATGATTTTTTAGTTTATACTTGTGATTCCACAAAATTCTGCAATGTTAATTTTATATATTGGTGAGACTTAGTTTTGAGGCTGACCAAATGAAAAATAAAAATGATGCCAAAAGTGATGCTTTATATGTTGATTTTTTTAGTATACAACGTAACAAGTATTTTCTCTTATTTAGCTATTAGGGACACCTGATGAATCAAGCCTTAAATTTCTACGAAGTGATAATGCTCGAAGATATGTAAAACAGCTCCCACTATTTCCAAAACAACAATTCTCAGCAAGATTGCCAAATATGTCTCCTTTAGCATTGGATTTGTTGGGGAAGATGCTCGTGTTTGATCCTGATCAACGTATAACTGGTAAAGGCTATATTTTTGTAACTACAATTTCAGATATTATTTCCCAAGTTAATATTTTCGTTTTCTATTTTTTGATTTCTGCTGATATAAAATTTCTGAATTATTACAGTTGATGAAGCTCTATGTCATCCATACTTGTCCTCTCTTCATGATATAAACGATGAGCCAATTTGCTCCATGCCTTTCAGTTTTGATTTCGAGCAGCAATTGATTACTGAAGAAAATATTAAGGAGCTTATTTGGAAGGAATCACTTGTGTTCAATCCTGATCCACTTCATTAATCATATTTAATTCTGTTTTTTTGTATAAATAAATACGAATCTCGGTACCTCTTAATTTTCATGAATCTTCATTCACACCCTCTTGCAATGTTAGACTGGATATTTCATAAATACTATTTTGCATGATACTCTTTAAGTTTCATACCATTTTCAATTACAAATATTTCAATACATGATTATCTAACACATTCTTCCTCCTCCTGTAAGAACAAGTCTGGATTTCAAGGTTATCAATAGGTAAACTTTCCGATGGGAAATCACACGCTGCGGTAAACTCGGACCCTTGATCTGGAAGTGAATCACACGGCTGAGGAACAACCCCACTCGAGATCCCTTCAACATCCGTACAATTCCAAGGTACTTTCTTTGCTTTCTTCGCAAGCCCAATAGTCACATTCGATATGCAGATTCCAGTGAATCTATCCCCCGGGATTCCCTCTAACATAGCCGCCATTGTGACATTCTCAGCCACCATGTCCCTGTAATTGATGTTTTCTATTACAGGAAGTGCGTTTGGATCGTAGTTGTTATCAGGGTGGGACCCATAATTCCCCGTCATCCAAAACGCCCATTTCATAGTTTTCATGGTCATCCCTTTGACATATACGTCCTTCACATACCCTCCCCTTCCTATAGCTGTTTTTATCCTGATTCCAGATTCTGAATCAATGGCCAGGATCTCTTCGGCTCTAACATCCTCGATTCCTCCAGACATCTCACTCCCTAAGGCGATTACTGCACTTTTTGGAGAAATGCATGTGAGCCGTCGGATTATGAGCTGCTTAGTTGGCATTGCGAAAGCTATACCGTACTGGTCCCACCCGCTCTTGACAGCTATGCAATCGTCTCCAGACACAATGTAGTTATCCTCAATTCGAGTATTTGTGCATGAATCTGAAATTCATGCGTAAAATTGTTTTTAGGGAAAATTATTTGACGGGATAATAACTTGCATACACCTCACACACGTCCCTCGAAATCTTAGGGTGTGTTTGGATGGAAAGATTTGAAATCTATGCATTTCAAATTCATCGACAAATTTATTTAAGTTCGTTTGGGTGAATTCATTTTACAATGGATTTCAAATCCCTTGTCATTCACTTTGACGGTTTGACCTATTTTCTCCATAACTACGGTGGATTTCAAATGACTCCATTTTAGGTGTCATTTCAAATCCTTCTTCCAAATCCCCTCCCCAAATCCAAATCACTCAATCCAAACACACCCTTACAGATTACAAAGATACCCTTATTACATCCTAAATCATAATAAAGTAGTTGAAGTTATACTATACTTTTATTGATATGATAAGTTATGGTAATTTCTCATATCTCAGGTCGTGTTTTGTAATTAGGATCTCATATACATGTGTATATAATCTACCTGGGTTGATGCCGTCTGTGTTTGGCACTGTGACGGGAGCAATTATCGTGAGCCCTTGAACAATAATATTGCTGCATTTCATAAAAAAAAAATTGATTCATTTGTTTGTATAATTCAATAATGACCAAATGAAAACATAATAGTTTCGGGTTTTATTCGTATTTTTATTGTTACCTGCTATAAACAGGATGAACATGCCATGATGGTGAGTTAAGTAGAGTTAAATTGGATATCTGAATATTCTCAGAGTACATTATTTCAATCAAGTAAGGTCTGGTATACTGCAGTTGTCCCTTGTGAAACTTGTCCCACCAGGGCTCACCCTGACCGTCGATCGTGCCGTTGCCGCCTGAAAGAAAAGATCGGACAGTTTAGAAACGGGTTTTTATCGAAAGGGAGATATAGATACAATCTCATGGAGAATAGTATTCATCTTGTGAAAACATGTTTGTTTTTTACCTGTTATTACAACATCAGTTAGGTTTGTACCGAAGATTAGACTGATGTATCTTCCGCCCTCCGTGTCTCGTCCTCGACCGTAGGATGGTAGAGGATCTATTACAGCATACTCACTTTCATCCTATATTTTTGTTCATTAGCAAAATGAGGATTATGGGTCATTATTCATCATCACTAGTGTTCTATTCTAAGGGAAATTTTAGTAGGCAATTGGACTTAACCAAAAGAAATGTATTTTTATTATATACTAGCTAACCCGCGCATGCGTTAGTCGCGAGCATATTTCTTATAGTGCATAGCAAATTCTTTTTTGATAAATAAATAAACAAAAACTTAAGATCTAATCATTTTAAAATAAATATCAAAAGTTATCATCAAAATAATACATCTCTAGAACATATATGTGACTGAAGTCAAGGTAGAAAAGCAAATCTCATTTGAATTTTTTTTAAATTTAATAATCATATCAAACTCAAACATAAATTTACAACTTCATAATATAATAAAGCTTCTCATTTGGCATCATTCAATTAATTTACAACCCTATTGAAATATACTTCAAAATTAGGTGTAATCAACTTTTTAAACTGTAATTTATTTATTTTTTAGGTAAGTTAGTTTAATTAAAAAACCTTTATTTATGAACTGTAACATTCCCTTGCTTGTCAAATCCAAATTGATATGTACAAGAAAAGAGCATCCTTAAAGTTAGGACCAAAAGAAAGAATGTTAACATGTTTGAGATGGTAATCTAGGTACATGGTAATAGTTAATTAAAACTCTCTGATTAAAATGTTTTATCAAAACTCATATGATAAATTTATTTTATTTAATTTAATTTTAAGCAAAAACAAGCTTGTAACTGCAAAAATAAGCCACAAATACGAACCTGAGAAGCAAGAAGAACAGCATCTTGATGAAGATATAGAGTAAAATGACTGGTGAGATTAAAGCTTCCCGTCAACCACTTTCCAGGGGGAACAAAGAGCATCGATCCACCGTCGGATTCGAACTGGCCGAGATGATCAACGGCCGCCTGAAAAGCTCTCGTATTCGACGTCGTTCCATCTCTGACCCCTCCAAAATCCGTCAACGACGCACTGTGGGCCCTACAACTCATCGCGGAGTACTCGAAATAATCCCAATTTCGGTGATGAAAATGCCGACCAGAGACAGCATTTAATCTCAGCAGGATCGTGACAGCAAGTACAAAGATAACACGAGTCACCTGAAAAAATGTGCAAAAAAAAAAATGTTACACTTGAAAGTTATTTATTACGTATCTTAGAATCATTCTTTAAAGCTGGCGAGATAAGAAGTTCTATTAGGACAAGTAAAATAGAAGGGCAATTTACCTCCATAAGCAAAATCTTATTGGTTAGGTGTTGTTTGTGTATAGTATTTGTTAAGGCAAAAATGCATATGTTTATATAGGATGTGAACTTGGAACAATCCAACGTTAGGCTTGTAAGAAGGGTTTTTTTTTCTTTTTTTTAGTTTGCTTGATGAGATTTGTGGATGAAATGAAAAGAAAAGAAAAGTATTGGGATTTAAGAATTGTGGGAAACGGTTACAACCCTTTGACGTTTTGTAACTTCCATGATTCCACGAAATTATTTTATATAAAATAAAATTTTGATTTTTCATTTTTTAATTTATAGATTGAAGTGGTTTTGGTATTAAATGTCTCTCAATAATTGACTTAAAGTATTCCATTCTTGAAAAGTCACAAACAATGATGGAATTAGAGGGAAATGAGATTATTATATGAATAATTTGTTTGGTCCCGTGATTGAGTAGTCAAAAAATTATATGAAGATTGCAAATATAATTTAGATAAGTGTTTTAAATTTTTATATTTAATTGTGATTCTTATTGAAGTCATAAATTAAGTAAAAAGAAATTATTAAACCCCACTAACTAAATTTTTAACTTTATTAATAATTCATCATACATTTCCAACAATGGCAAGCAAAGATAATGGTGGAAATAAAATGTAGCATTAAAGATATTGGACTTTTTTGCAAGTGACGGCCTCGTGAAGCTCCACTACCTTATCTTTGTGTTGTATTATTTTTACATTTATTAAGGCAAATATTGGTAATAATAAAAATAAATAAAGCATAAAATACTATTATATTTATTGTAATGGGTCTATAATTTTCCTTAGGGTGTGTTTGGATCGAAGGATTTGAAATCCATAGGCTATGTTTGTTTATGTTTTTAAGTTAGAATTTTGAAAATTTCTTGGGAAGGGCGTACCATCGAAATTCTTGTGAAAATGGTAAGTGTTTGTTTATGTTTTTAGAATTAGGTTAAAAATTATAATGTGTCAAATCAATGATGATTGGTTGATGTTTAATGATTGAATTAGTTGTTTTTGTAATGATTATTTAAATAAATAAATATATATGAGTGTGTAAAATAATGTATATATTAATTATAATCGATGAATGTGTAAAATGATTGATGTGTTGATTGATAGGTAGTTAGTATTGGAGATTGAAAAAGTAGAGTTGAAAAAAGAATATTGAGATGAAAATTTGGTGTGTTAAGTAGATTTAAAATTTTGTGATTTGAAATCTTGAAATTGAATTTCAAATTCATTGACAAATCCATTTAAATTTGTTTGGATTAATTCATGTTACGATGGATTTCAAATCCATTGTCATTCACTTTGACATATTTTCTCCATAATTACGGTGGATTTCAAATGACTCCATTTTAGATATCATTTCAAATCATTCTCCTAAATCCCCTCCTCAAATTTAAATCATTCAATCCAAACACATCCTTATTGTTTACCAAAAAAATAATTAAAGGACCAAACAAAGAAAGTGGTTTATTTTATTATCAATATTTGGGTAGGTATATAATATATATATATATATATATATATATATATATATATATATATTTGGTGGAGTTGCATAAAGGTGTACCTTTTCTTATAGTTGGACACATCAATCATCCCGTGACTCTATTATTTGTTTTCACGCCACAAAATTTCCAATTCTTAACCCCATTCTATTCACGGGCTAATGTTCTATAGTGTGGTGACTGATGGGGACCATATTATTATCATCATTATTATTCAACTCAAAATCATAATACACCCAAGTGTATTTACTAATTTAGACTAAATTTCACATTTTTATGTATTCATTTTATTCTTATATATGTGTCTCTTTTTCGACTTTATTGCCCCTAAACTCGTTAAGAATCGAATCGATCCAAGAAACGAGCCTCTTCTATGAGTCAAAATTTGTCACATACTAAATTGACACTAGGAATATTATTTAATTTTTTGTAAAAATTAAATGATTATCAATGATTTGTTAAGTACATTATTAATATTTAACTATAGATTAACACCCATTTTCTCATAAATGTTCGATAATTTGCACTCAATTTTAAAATTATATGAGGTACATTATAATTTATATACTAATAATTTCTAATCGACAAGCCCATGGGCCTAGGAGGTTCTTAGAGTCGATAAATCATATATATGGTGCCTATTTACAATAGGCCTCATTTTCTAAAGCCCACCAAATTTAGGCCCAATGAATATTTTCTAGACCCATCATTAAAGCACGAAGTTTCATGAACCTTCCTCGTTCAAGATTAACATCGATCAACAATTCATTTACTTTTTTCTATATTCAGGCATAACTTTGATCGACGAGCATGTAAGTAAATTTCAGCTCACAATTTCTTTTTTTGTTTAATTGTGTTGCGGAAAATTATGAAATCAATCTGTACGTATATACCTGTAGAAAATGGAAAGATTTGTGGAAAATCAAATTATTGTTTTCTAAGACGTTGATCTTCATTCAATTTCATTTCGTATGTTCACAATATTGTGGAAATAGTTTGATTTTAAATGTTTTGTGTTAATAATTTAATATATTCGGTGTGCGTGTATTGAAAGAAGATGATATTTTATCTGCTGTGATTGAATTAATAGCGATGAACGAAGATTGAATCTTTTGATTAATTTATGTTATTCGATTGAGTCCGTGAAGCTAAAGCGTGATTACTACATTGATTTTTTGATAGAATTTCATATTCCAATGTTTTTTTATCACATTAAATTTGAGATAATTTGCATTCTTTGTGACTGCTGAGACCTGTTTTCTTCACATTTTGCAGATTTCGTGAATTGAACTCTGAATTCTCATGCGCGGTACTGCTTCTTTAAAGCCTCTAACGAGCAAATTTAGGCCGATCCACTCTTCCGAAAGAAGATGGGGTAATTCTGCTATTCTTTTCAGTGCTTGATTTACAGTACTATAAAATAACACCCTTTATGATTCTAAAATTGCACTAATTTTGATGCAGTTGGCACAATAACCCCAAGGAAACAAACATACGAGGATGCTGGTGAAGCACGGGTCGAGAAGGAGAATGCTGAACCAATCGTTGCTTTCAGCAGGCCACCACCATTTTCACCTTTTCTTGGGCCATTGGTTGCTCTCTCGATGCTAGAATCATGGACTAAGCGGGATAACAATGACGATTGAGGTGACATCGAGCCTTTTCTTCTAGTAATTTAGTGTTATGTGGTTATGGATTATCAAGGTACTTAGTATATGTACTCTACTTATAGAAAACTGAAAAGAATAAAACTTGGAGTAGTGTAATAAGATGCAAAGTTTATAGTTGAGTCTGTTTGTGAAGCTGTTCTTTAGATGTACAAATCTTATTCAAGGTAATGAAATGTTTTGAGTGTGAAGATGAGAATTTAAGCTGCAAATTCAATAGTAATGCTATATATGGGCTTATTTGGGCTGTATAGCTATGTTATGTTATTTAGCAATAGGTGAAATATGATATGTGTACTCCTTAATAACCCTGCATTCGCAAATACTATTTTATTTTTAATGTGTTTGTAAGAGTTAATGAAGTATGTGAGGAAAACTGGAAAATCAGCATAGTTCTTTTGAGAAACTGAATTTTACCCATCATAGTGATTGCAAAATGTCATCCATTTTCAACATGAATGCATGTGAGAAATCAATATCTCCATATAAGATAAAGTGAGACCTAAATAGTGGACTCATCAAGAAACCGAAAATTCATCAGAAAAGTAGATTTATACAGAACAAGAGCACCACCACCAAAATTGAAAAAAACTAGACAGGGGTGTTACAACAGGTACATCTCTAGTTTCCTCAGTACTGAGATTTCTTCCGGGGTGTATTCAAATACTGCGCAGAGGATGCCGAAATGACAGAAACAAGTGAGTTGAATGCTTTTGATGCTATTCTCATTTTGATTTGCCCTCTTTGTGGAATTGTTCTTCTTCTCTTTAACTTCTTGTCGAATGTCGAAACAGATGAGATATCATTGACTTGACTCCTCATTGTGTTTTTGGTTATTTTGAACTGATTCTTGTGTTATTTGAATTGATTTGTGTGAGGCTTGTGTTTTCATGAATGGCATTGTACTTGGAGTTTATATAGGATTAGGATAAGCAAAAAATTGCATGAGTTTTTGAGTAGGCAGGGCAGTGGGGGAGCATGCCAGCTAAATTCATTTGACTTGTAATTGTTATTGTTATTGTTATTCTGTTTGAGCAACAGGTAGTTTAATCATTTGTTTTAAGGAACATGTACTGTGTTATATTGTTTTGTTTATGTTTGCATGTAGTGCTTAAATGGAGTACATGGTTTTTTTACCAATAAAAATAGTACATTGTTTTGATAGATGGTCAAAGTACTAACATAATGTTGTTAATTGATTGATTAATGATAATTATTATAATTATAACAACAAATTGCTCAACCGGTTGGTTTTTAATACCAACTGGCCTTTAAATTGTCTCCTACTTGATATTTTTTTTCTTCAGCTGGTGAATTGGATGAGGAATGGGATGACGCAACCCTCTTACAAATTTACAATTATGTAAATCCATTATAAAGTCTTAGAAACTATTATGTTACAATTTTGACATCTAAAATATATAAATATATATATATAGTGTTGGCTAAGTGAAAAATGGTATATTGCAATCTGCATGTTTTTTTATAATTCAGCGACTAAAGGTGTTCGTTTCGGTTTATTCAAACCAATCAAATCGATTTTTCGGTTCACCAAAAATCAAAATTACAATCAAACTATTTGGGTAACATCTTAGTTTAGTCAATTTCGGTTCAATTTTGATTCAGCCAGTTATAGTACATCATTTTCTTTTTATGTAAAGTATATTAGATATCAATTTTTGACATTTGGGAGGCGTCACAATGTGCAGCAGCATCAATTACTCATAAATTATCAGCTGAGGAGAAGCTTCAACCATAGACAAAATGCATATATCATATTCCAAATTCCAACAAATATAAATAGAAAATTTCACTGCTCCTTAATTGGCATGCAATTTATGTGCACATTTAGATCTAATTTAGCTGTCATTTTTGGGAATCTAAACAACCAAATCATACAATTATATAAACTATTCAACATGCAACACCATATGTGTTCGTGTTCATACTATATACCAAGACATGGTAATAAATTGCAATTATTGATTGTTATATATTGACTGTCGAAACCAATTTATGTTGTCCCAAAACCCGCACGGATGGCCTAATTAAATTCATGGTAAATCTTGCATAAAAATTGTAAAGGATAATTTTAAATTGTAACATTATATTATATATATAATATATATTACATATTATATCACATCTTGTCGTTAATAATAGCACCCCATTTAGACAATAAATCTGTGTCATAAATCTTAATATGTCTGAAGATTAGAATGATGAGAATCTTTGTACAGTTGGATATTCCATCTGGCATGCCACCCAACCCCCTAATGCCTATGTAAAATAAAATCTTCATGCTGCCCATATAAATATATAAACCTAGCAAAACCCTCAAGACTCAACTCTCAAACAATAGCATATTTCTATATATATATATATATATATATACACATATATACATATACATATATACAGCAATTTTCAGGGTTTGGATTTCGATTATGAACCCGAAGATGAGTAATATTCGTGCTGTAACGGTCAAAAGTTATGGCGAGACGATAAATTTGCCTGCAAGAAGGGGGCAAATGAAATCAAGAATAGCATTAGCTGCATTCTCTTCTATTCTCAACATGTTTTTTCCAATTACTAAAGCTCTTTCTCAAGACGAAGAACTTAAGAGCTGAGAGATTGTTATGTACACGCGCGGTCAAATTTTGATATGGTTGCAAAATGTGTTATTAAATTTCAACCATAATGACATGATACAATTTGTAGTGTTGTAAAGTTAATATGAGAAATAATATATTATAATTGTTGTTAATTATATTTTTGTCAAATTATATTTTGTCAATAATCAATATTATTCCAATTTAGACACAAGTTAAGCCTCATAAGAGATCATTAAAGAAGCCCAATATTACTTGCCGAAGGGGATGTCAACTCAACGTCTTAAATGGGCCTTTAAAACTTGCAACTACAAAACATTATGGGCAAAATGTACCATAATCATTAATCATTCTAGAATTCAATTTTTTTTTTTTTGAGTTCAATAGATTATGAATATTGAAAAACAAATAAGGATTTTTAGGCCATTAATGATTAGGCAAAATGGAACCCAATTAATTATGAATGTATGAAAATTGAAATCATAGACTCCTGTGATACGACATGGACGCATGCTTGATTTAAATGTAGAGGTACAAATAATTAAATGAAAATAAAGTGTGGACCGACAAACGAGGTACAATAAATTTTCATGTGCACACAGCTGTTATTGTCATTTTTCGTGCATTTTATTTTAGACCATGCAAATTACAATCGACATTCGACACTAATGGTGTGAATTTATCAAAAATATTTATAAGAAAACATTATGTATATTTGATGTATATTGCTCTCTTGATTTTGTTGGATTGGATGTCACATATAATTATCCGTGAATATTTCATGTCGACCGTCTCAAAAGTCAAATCTTCTTAGTAGTCAAAATTAAAAGTTTAAGAATAATACAATAATAATGGTTGCAATGGAAATTTTGAGGAGTTTAAGGCTTTGTTTGTTTATATTTTTGATATAAAATTTTAAATTTTTCTCGGAAATTGTGTATTATGGAAATTTATGTGGAAATGATAGTTGTTTATTTATGTTTTTAAAAATAGGTTGAAAGTTGTTAAATATGTCAAACCAATAGTAATAGCCTAATAGGTTGATGAATGATGTGTAAAATAATTGTGTTAGTTGTGTATGTAATGATTATATGAATAAAAAATAAAAAAATATAAATTAAAAAAATTATAAAGTATGAATAGAAAGTAAAATAATGGTTGATTTGATTGATAAATGTATGAAATGTTGTATATATAATTGATATGTAGTTAAATAGGAGATTGAAAAAGTAGAGTTGAAAAAAAAGAAATTTTGGATGAAATTTTAGTGTGTTCAATTTATTTTGAGTTTTGTGATTTAAAAACTTGAACATAGATTTTGAAAACATAAACAAACAAGACCTTATAATATTTCAAGTTTCAATATAATTATTTTTGTCATATTAGATAAATAGTTATACAATATCGAGACTTTGAATTCCATAAACTATTTCAAAAACTTATAAAATACTATAATATAATATATTTGATTTAGCTCGTAAAATACGAATCAAACCAAATTAAGCCGAGGCTCGTATCTGACCAAAATGGCTCGTAGAAGGTATATAGACTGCACTCAGGTTCACTGAGCTACCTACGTACTTTTTACTAAGACCAAGTCTAAACGTAGTTCAATAAGGTGTGTGTGGTCATTAACAAGGTACTTAACTCGGTATTAGATATGAGAACGTACTGTCAGATCGTACCAATTAATACGGATGTGCTGCTCAATTCGTCAAAGTCCGATTTATGTCATTAATGAGAACTATTTATAGAACTGTACATGCTGCACGGATGGTTGAAGGACATGTGGGATGTCTTACACGTGTCCATAGATGAGTGCTCCAGATTAATCGGGTCATACATGTATTTGACCCGATTATTTAAAAACACACGAGTTTAGTAGTGTTATGCAAATAAGTGTCTCTTAATTGGGGATTTTCATGCAAATACCATGAAATAGCCAAATATAGGGTCGTATCCGTACGACATTGTGTTTTACGAGGTTCTCCTCTATATCAATATTGAAATCGATTTGTTCCAAAAATTATTAAGTAAAATGTTCATAAGCAAACACATTTATAAATGAGATAGAAGTAAGAATCACTCCATGGTACAAATCAATCTTCGATAATCGATGTAATACCAATGTAAAAAAATAAATAGATATATTGTTTAACTTAACAAACAATTTTGAATTATTTATTATAAATTCAACATAAGCTCAACTTAATTAATTATAAAGTAATGCAGGTATGTAAATTTTTTAATTAAAGTGAAATAAATTTTTATCATGACACTTTAAACTAATTGATTTTAATAAGAATTTAAGTGTGACATAAACAATCTGAATCTTTGTTAACTCAATCTATGTCCTTGTTGAAATAATTATGACCATGTCAGTAGACCATGACCATACTGTACTGATATTATTCAAATAATCAATTGGAATAAATTATATGCAATATATAATAAAATCCATTTCTATTTGTTGGTAAAAAAAATGTAAAACAACTTCATAATAAAAATACATCATCACCAGAAAATACGAAAAAATATTGCATCGGGACCATATCAAGAGACATTTTATTTTAACTTCCTCACATAATTAATAAAGACAAAATTATTGAAAATATAAATAAATTTCTGACTATCTTAAATTGGAAGAAATGGCCAGTCAAAGCCCATACGTAATCAATTCAATTCCTTGGCCGACAATATGATTATAACTAAGCCACATTAATTAACTATAATTAGGCTCTAATTTTCATTCATTGGATGTACTTCTTAGTGTTTTTACAAGTGACAATAAATGTCAAATTTACATAACTTAATCACATCCATAACACATACATATTCAGTTTGGTGTCATAATTACTATTTAAAAAAATTCAGTATTTTTGTAAATGACATTTATATAACTCATTATTCATTTCTTAAAATATATTTGTGTGGAGCCAAACCAATCTAGTAAACTTTAGTATTCCCAAAATGAAATAATAAAGTTAAAAAATATGATCAATTAATTTTTGAATGCACTGATATCATGAAATAAATCCATTTAATAACTAATTAATTTCCCAGGTTCATCACATGATTATAACTAATTACATTAATTAACATTAATGAGGTTGTGTTTTACACTCTAAGAACGTGCTTAATTTTTACACTGCGTATTCAGTGTTCACAACTCAACTTAGAGTAAATGCCAAAATTAGCATAAGTTTTGCTCATTAATCACACCCATACTTAGATAATTAATAATTAGTGATATAAAATCCCCCAAAAAAATACTCCAATTAAGAAAATTAATAATTTTTTGACCTTTGGCATTCGTTTTTGGCCGAAATTTTTTTGGACCATAGATATATTGCTTAAAAAACATTTAATTTTACTTAAATTGTCAATGTGAATAAATGATAAAGTACAACTTAAATCACATTTTTCAGTTTTAATTTAATTTGTTATGGTAATATGAATTTTAATAACTTATTCTGCCAAGTGTTCAATGACACGAATACTCTTAAACGAAAAAAATAGAATAAATTAGGAAGATGTTTGACTGAATTTATAAACTTTTCAATATACTTTATTACTTTATATGCTATATCATATTATTAAGACCTTATAAGCCAAAAAAATTTATAAACTCCAAAAATAACTTATATAAAATAAACTTAGTCAAATACTTTAAATTATTATTAATAGATGAAGAAAATAATAAAAGAGAAAAATAATAATTTGTGCAATATGAAAAAAATGAGATATATATAAATTAATAATATCTCACTCATATGAACCGACACTGGTTACCTACATTACTCGTGCTCTTTTCTGTCCTTCTATCTATCTCTATATATAGATATTATATATATTATATATATTTATACCAATCTGTAAAAGAATCATCAAAAAAGAAAAGAAAAGAAAAACCCGAAAATATTTCAAGTGTTCAGAAACATAATTACAGTTCTTTTCCACACAAATCTATACATACAAAATTTTCTGTATCTATCTACAGCTCCATAACAACTCATTAAATTAATAGCACAAACATCGATATTTGGTGCAATATACATACATATAAAACCGAGGCCTATTTGCAGAGGTGTTTGCAAGCTGGCACCTCTGCATGCTTTCCTTTTTACTCAGATCTGTGTTTTTTCCCCTGATTTTTAATCGATTCATATTTTTTCTGATCTGGGTTTTTTGGTAAAGTGTAAAAAAAATGAAAGCAGCTCAGAATAATCCAGAAAAGTTCATTTGGGACTCAATGCGAAGCCCAACTGGTGCTTCAATGGCGGCACAGAACAAGGGCTTACCGAAGCTTATGGTGTGGCTAATCCTATTCGTCTCAGCTACATACGTTGTCTACACTTTAAAGCTTCTTTCATCTTCCCACGCCACTTCTTGCGACGAAGATGTTTTCACCAATCGCCACAAAACTGTTCATCTCTCCCGAACCCTAAATTCCACAATCGCACCTCAATTGAGCCAAATTGGGGACAACAAAACGACGCTAGAGCACGTCGTTTTCGGCATTGGAGCTTCGGCGAAGTTATGGAACAAGAGAAAAGAGTACATCAAGCTGTGGTGGAAGCCTGAGCTCAAAATGCGAGGCATAGTATGGCTGGATAACAAGGTCAAGACCTACAGAAACGAAACCTTAACCCTACCGGAGCTGAGAATCTCCGGCGACACTTCGAGATTCGCGTACAAGAACAAGCAGGGGCACCGTTCCGCGATTCGAATATCTCGAATCGTATCAGAGACGATAAGGCTGGGTGGAATGGATAATGTGAGGTGGTTTGTGATGGGGGACGATGACACTGTGTTTGTGACTGAAAATTTGTTAAGGATATTGAATAAGTATGATCATAATCAGTACTATTATATAGGGAGCTTGAGTGAGAGCCATTTGCAGAACATATATTTCAGTTATGGGATGGCATATGGGGGTGGGGGTTTTGCAATAAGCTACCCATTGGCTAAGGCACTCGAGAAGATACAGGATAGCTGTATACAGAGGTACCCTGGATTGTACGGCTCTGATGATAGGATGCAGGCTTGTATGGCTGAACTCGGTGTTCCACTCACTAAAGAACTCGGTTTTCACCAGGTGAGTTTTCACTTGTGTTGTTCTGTTTTATGTTTATATTGAATTTTTGGGCTTTTTCTGCCGTTTGATGTGCTTCTGAGTTTTGGGAGTTTATGCTCTGTTCTTTGTTTGAGCGTTATTCAGTGATTTTTATAACGTGCATTTGTTAGATTGTGCTATAAATCTGTGGAATTTTGTGAGGGGTTAATTGAATTTTATTTGCCTGGGTTTTTTGGGGGTTATTGGAACTATTCTGTGTATATATAAAAGTTATTTTACATGGTACATTGTTGATGCAATTTTATGTTAGCTAAAAAGAATGCAGCTTTCTTCCATGGTTGAGTCTCTGTTCGAAGGGATTATGTATATTTTGGCTTGTAAACTCTGAGTTGAAGCTATTTTTGCTGTAAACAAGAAGAAAATGGTGTGTTCTTGGAGTTGCAGTAGTATTAACCAAGGAAATTGGCCTTGCTTTGATTGTAGTTTTTCAATTTTTAATCTGACAATTATGAGGTTTATTAGCTTGAATTTACATTTTTTTGTAAATTTATGGCTATAAGTTCAAAAATACTAGGCCATAGCTCATGGGTTACCGTGTCTTGGGGATCTAAATTAGTACACATTAATCTCAGTCCTTGGGGACAAAAACAACACAAGAATCCAATGAGGACTTAAATGATATTGGTCCCACTCATTAAATCATTGTCTTGATTTACAGGGCCAGGTGTAAACCAATCTTTACTAGTTATAACATAAACTATGTTCTATTATTACCTTTGCCTAAGCCACTGCCCTCAACTGAACACTACTTATTTGACAATTTGTTATGTGGAAAATGTGGTAGTGGATTGTGGTTGGTGTTATACTTGATTTTGGTGCAATGTTTTCAATCATAGTTTTGAAAAGTTGCTATTGAATTCCAATACTTAATGTGATTTGGTTGTTGAAAATTTTCAGTATGATGTGTATGGGAACTTATTTGGCCTTCTCGCGGCCCATCCCGTCACACCGTTAGTCTCGTTGCACCACCTCGACGTGGTTGAGCCAATTTTCCCTAATGTGACTCAAGTACAAGCCCTTAAACGCCTCAAAATCCCAATGGCCCTCGACTCGGCCGGTCTAATGCAGCAATCCATTTGCTACGACAAAGCCAACGGTTGGACCGTCTCGGTTTCTTGGGGTTTTGCCATTCAAATATTTCGCGGGGTTTTGTCGCCTCGTGAGATAGAGATGCCTTCTAGAACCTTCTTGAATTGGTATAGACGGGCCGATTACAAGGCATATGCGTTCAACACGAGGCCAGTTGCAAGAAACCCGTGTCAAAAGCCCTTTGTTTTTTACATGTCGAGGGCTAGAATGGATTGGGGCTCGAACGAGACTGTGAGTGTATATACGCACCACCGTGTGCCTCAACCTGCGTGTAAATGGAAAATGGCCGATCCTGAAGAAGTCGAAAGGGTCGAAGTTTACAAGAAGCCCGATCCGCATCTATGGGATAGGGTAAGTGAATATTTTTTTTGCTTTGTTAGTAGTTTTAATCACGAAAATTAGAAAAATTATACGAAGATTAGAATTTTAACCCCTGTTTTTCGAGTTATCGGGATTTGAAACAGTTGGTTTTTGATAATTTGCAAAACCTTTGGGACCCCATATCCTCAGAGTGTGATCTAAGTGTGTAATATATTTCCCTTAATTTAAGACTTTACATGAATTAAATATGCATTAGCAGTTGCTTATGTGTGGTATGAATGGAAATACTGGTGTAGAAATTACCCATCAAAGGTCAAGTTTCATTGACAAAAACTCTCACAAGACATTATGGTTGACAGCTAATTAATAATAAGATTAGGCCTTAACAAATAGATTTATTATTATTATTATTATTATTATTCTATTTCGATGTATAATTCATTTAATTTCATATATATAATTGACATTAATTTGAGTTCGTTTTTGGACAGTCTCCAAGAAGAAATTGTTGCCGGGTCTTAAGCTCAAAGAAGAAAAGCTTGGTTATAGACGTGGGTTTATGCAAGGAAGGTGAGATCAGTGAAATATAATTAATTTTATAGTAATCTGTTATCTCTATTAATCAATCTGATTTTCTGTAATTCCTTCATTTATTAAATTCACGCCTTCAAAGAGTCTTCTTTGAAAATATAACGTTAACTAGTCTTAGTTTCGTACTTAATATATTGATTTGTCATTTGAGGCTTTGTTCTTCAATATTTAGTAATGTGAAGCCCAAAATTTTGATTATATTCTCTAAATAATTTCTGAGAAATTTCACAAAAAATGGGTTATTTTAATAAGATTCTTGGAGGTAGCTTAGATTAGGATCTAATTAGCATTGCGTGTGCAGTAAACCAAGCTTTATACATTCGAGGGACTATTTTTTAATGGGTATCTAATCATTTTTTTATATATAATAATAATGAAATTTATAAACTAATTGGCCACTAAATCACATTGGAATTGTTTAGTTGCAAAAACCATTTCTTTACAGATCTAGTCGGTTGGTAAAAATACTATTGTTTTTTCCTCTGCTCGTGTACTTACAATGAGCATTTATAAACATGTCCACCCACCCCACCTGTCCAAATCCTCTTATCACATCTTTGTATAATATTTTATTTTTACACATAAAGTTGCAATTGTACAATTATGAAGTGCATATAGACAAAATTCAATTTGCTTAAAATATTTTTAAAAAAATTATTTCTCTACATTTTGACCACTTGAAAAAAAAAAATTATTTCTCTACATTTGACCACTCGAATAGGCATTTGTAACACATCTAAAATATAGTGTTACACGATTATGTTAACAAATGATTTAGATTGCCACCCCACGACCTTACCTAATCAGGGTCAAAGTTTTTTTGAATAAAATTGCACTGGTTTGGTTATCTAACATTTTTATTGGGTTGTATTTGTATTTAGTTTTATACTACTGTATTGGTCCTATTCAAGACTTTTTGGAGTATTTTTTAATTGTGTTGAAAACAATCATATGATTGAATTAGCTTTACCAAATTGAGGTCTTTACTGGGACCTCTAAGAGGGTGGTGGTTCAGATTTTGGTTTCTTGGTTGTTCACTTTACATGTTCCCAAACAGTGACTGATTGGTGCCTTTTGTTTTAAAATTATTTCATGTCCACATCTTTTAGTTTTGTGTTTTTATGTTTTTAAAATAACATATTGGTAGCAGGTTATTATCAGTTTTATTTTTAGATTTGAATGATTAGATGGTCACTGTGGATACAAGAAAAGAGAATCATATACAGAATACTCGAGAATTTTCTGTTTAGTTCAACTAATAATATCTAGATACTCAAATATTTTACTATAATAATCCAAGGCATTAAGATTTGAAGAGCAAATAAAGATAGTTGATGTTCAATTCAAAGTTGGTCTTATGTAAAGCTTTTTCTAAACCTGATTTGAACTTAAGTTTGAACTTTACTCAGTTGAAGTTTGATGCATTATAAACGGATAAAAATATGTTTATAAAGATCAAACTCACCGAGCTTGACTTGTGTTAGTTCATTTGACAATCGAGCCCTCTTAAACACAATTCATGTTAGTTCATCCAACATTCAAGTTTTACTGAAACACAAATCTATCTATAGTTCATTTAACAATCAAGTAATATTTAAACACATTCTTTCATGCTCAACTAAAATCCAAATAAGCTTAAATAATAATACCTCACATCAATTATTGCAATCTATTTCCACTTGAGATGCGAAATCCAAAAAAGCTGTGCAAAAAATATATTATGTTTATGACAAGTAGAGGTGTGAAAAGGCGTAAGTCTGTATTAAGCATTTTGGGGTTTCCCTATTTCGAACATTACCCAATGAGCCAGTAAATGTGTTGGACATGTACCTAACTCACCACTTCACCCCTAATCTTTCCTATTGGCCTTCAGATGTACACAAAATCCCACCCATCCAACAAGACAAATAACTAGAACCATCAAAGTTAAATCTACCCTGATTACAAGCATATTATGACATTTCAACTTAATTGACCAATTAAACTGAGTCGAATTTTCATCTCACAAGATGAAAAATTCAAGTCCATTATCAAACTCCGATAAGTTAATGACCACCACTGCACAGTTAAATGTACAAAAATAAATTAAACCAGCAATATAACCAATACAAGAGTTAAAAAGAGAAATCGAACTTTCAACGAAAAAGACGTCAATCTTCATCTTCATCATCATCATCCTGAAGCCCCTCTTCTTCTCCAATCCCTTCAAGCAATTTATCCACATCTTCTCCTAATTCCATTAGCCTTTCACTAAGCTTCTCGACTTTACTCTGTTCTTGCCCGAGACAAACAAGCAAATCGCTCAATTCAGCTTCACTCTCCTTTTGAGCTTCTTCTTTTGCTTCTGCTTTTAATGCCTCTATGTCAATGGCCCCACCACTTTTCAAGGATTTTACTTCGCGTTCCAGTTCAAAGTTAGCCTGCTCGAGGCTATTGTATGCATCAGATAAGCTTTTGAGATCAGATTCCACTTTATTGGCTATGTTTTGGTGGTTTGAAGCCTCGGCTTCGATTCTTGATTTCTCTGCTCTTAGGGTTTCGAGTCGTTGAGTTGCCTCATGAAGATCTCTACGGAGAGTTTCGATTAGAACTCTTTCTGAACCGCTGCTGGTTCGGTGTTCATGCTGGGATGAACCAGTGCCACCTGTCTTTGCTAGGTCCTCAGCAAGTGTTGCGTTTCGACTCAGAAGGTCCTTGTAAAAGGAGAGACAACCAAATGATCCACTAGAAAAATGTTTTATGAGCTTGCATTCTCTCATTTATTGATTAATTTACCACAAGTGTTCTGAGATTTTGCAAATTACTAAGAGTCCCGTTAGTTATGCTAATCATATACGCTTTTACCACGAATAAAGGCTGTAGTAATTTCTCTAACCTCACATGTTTTTTATGTAATTAGAGTCTCAAGCATGTGTGGGACTGTGGGTGTCTATATAATTTACCCTTAGGAAAAGGGAAAATAAGGAGCACACACACACACACAGAAGACAAAACAGGATGGTTGTTTTCAACAGACAAATTCAGTCACATTATTCTAAAAACTTCTGTTAGTTCTGTATTTGCCACAACAAGTTATTATGCAGAAAAGCAACAACTAATTTATGAAAAGTACCTGTATCTCAAGGCATTGCTTCTCCACAAATCCCTTCAGCCGTTTGATGTACTCCTTATCATTTTCCCCAGTATTCTGTTCTAGTTCTGCCGGGACGACAGCCACCTCGCTCTTTGGACGACTATAAATTTCCACAATTTGTTCTCTAATATTTGACTCTAACCCCTGTACTAAGAGAACAAACTGAGAATCAAGCACCATAACAAGCATGGGATGATCCTCATTCTTCTGATCAGTGGTTTCATTTTCGTCAACATCTTCAATCTCAGACATGCTAGCAGCACTAGATCGAGTCAACGGTTTACGGGCGAGAGACGGCTTAGCAGATGCAAAAAGCAAGTTTTTCTGCAGTTCATCAAACTTCATAAAGTATGATGTGAGTCCAACTTTTTGACTTATGGCATCGACAACACTAAAAGCGCTTTTTCCACTTTCAGTGGCTTTATTATATATTACACACTCTCCTAAGAGCACAGCAGCCAATCCCTTTACAGCTGCGGTTGCAGTTTGATTTGATATTAACTCAAGCAGATATGTGAGATGAGGCTTTGAATCGAGGAAGCAGTGAACAGCATTAGGACAGTTGAAGAACCAAATAATTAGCAGCTTTAAGATAATTGGCTGAACAAAAACAGGCCCTGATGTGTTGGCTTTTCCATCTTTATTCATGGAAGAGGCAAGAGCAAGATACTTCACCATACGGTGCATTAAAGGCTCTGGACCTCCCAATGTTGGTGTAGGAGCTTCGAGTTTAATTTGAAGAACCTGATGCATAATAAAATCTTCAACCAGCTTTTCCTTGAACAAATCTGCTTTTATTGATGTTTGAAAGTAAACATGATTAAATATCATATACACTACGAAATGAGATCGCCTACCCTTTCTTTGCACTGAATGTTATCCTTCAAAATATGGGATAGGACACTGGCAGCCCTGCAGCAAGTCTGCTCAAAAGAATAAGCAAAGATATTTAGTCTAGGTGCAAGCAAGAATGAACTTCTGCATTGTCTTGAATAGAAGTATTCGTGAGATTATTCATAAATTTAAGAGATGAGATTGGTTGATCGATTACAAGACATGGTTTCCGGAATGCTAGCATTGGCTATGGCGGAGGCCACCATTCCAGTTTGATTGCATCATGTAATGGTTGGGGTCGTTCAGCTTGTTTCTCAGGAAAGTGTTCGATATATTTCAAAAGATATTAAACATGAAAATATTGCTATTACACTTACATTACCTAATTTTTACAATTTCAAGGACTAAAAATCTAATGAGATTGACCATATCAACATCATTCACGTCCGAAAAAGATATTGCAGACCCTTCCTCGACTGGTCCTCCATTTCTGATGGTGAATTGAAGAATTTGAAACATGGATCTATTTGACATATATTGACAAAGCTTCTATACAAAGGAGTGCAAGTACAAGTCTCTAATATTGATTATGACTCAACTTTCTGAATTTCTAATTTATTCTACAAAACTAGAATAGTATAAGTCAAACAACCCCTTCCACAAGTCATATGACCCAAAACATTATAGCACATTTTATTAAACTTCGCATAGTTGAAACCACAATTGACGATACAGATTAAATGCGTTTACAGTAAGTCTATATCTTCTCATTATCTGTACTCACCCTTTTAAAACCTCATAAGAATTAAGAAATGTTAGGTAGTCTCTAGTAAAAAACAGAATGACACTAAGAAAATGTGGATTAGAAGCCACATCCAGCTATGTACAACATAATCCTGAAGGACTCACTTTCCATAAAAACAAAAATTAAATCAAATGAAATGTACATCATTACCTCTAGATCACCATCGCTTTCACTCAATGTCAGACCATGCAGTAGCATACTGCAAGAAACAGAATTTTCAAAACATTTTATCAACAATTTGAAAGGCGAATAACCAATAAAGAACTGAAAATAATAATAACCTTCCGAATGACATGTTCACATCATCCTCAACTGGAGCATTAGTCATTGAGTGTGGTTGAGGAATTAAGGTTGAAGCCAACATCGTTTGACCTTCAGGGTTTTTCTGTTACGGGTCATGAAAGTCAAATTAGAATCACAATGTAACAGAAGCATAAACATTCCAAAACAGTATGTACATACAAAATTAGGATCAAACAAAATTGGAAGCATAGAAACGGGAACACATAAAAATGAAAAAAGAATATATTCATGAGGAGAAACCAGCTCTGTTCTCTATGATGTGTTTGTCCTACTTGTTCAAATCGGAATAGTAAAGTTGTACAAACCTCACAATAGCTCTTAAAAATATAGTCCGCTGCCATGAACTCTTGCAAGCTAGAAGTCCGCAAAATGATCCTAAGGATAGAATTTAAGGCAGGCTCAAGATGAGGCTCCTCTCCAAGTGCTTTACTTGCAAGGACATCACGATTCTTAGGGAGATTGATTACCAGATCACCAATACATCGGAGTGCCTGGAATAGTCATAGCATCAACCAGTGAACAACAGAATATTATAAAAAATCTCCAACAAGTTACTACAGGGAAGGTGTTTCGCAAAACTCATACTTACAAGCTGTTTCACAATGTTACTAGGGATAGAATATAAGGTCCAAACCAAAAGATGTAAACAATTTATAAGTAAACTGAAAACATAACTTGAAAGAACTCTTCTTATTTTGAAATGTAGTAACCTTTTAATTTTTCTTAATTTGATCAAGTAATGAAAAAGTTATTATCTTATGATATATAAGAATTAACACATCACACCAAAATACCAGCTTATAATCACAAAGAGCTTATTTACTTCAAAATTTTCAAATAGAATCTATCATATTATAAGATATGAAAAGTCTTGTGTAACTTATACGATCTTTCCAATTAACATACCCGAATACACTCATAGCAAAAACATATATTTTATGAGAGACAGATTTATAATTAAGAAAGTTTCACTACTTTCTGCTTTGGTAAAAAAACTATTTCAACATTACAGAGAAAACAACAATAAAGATGATGGAACAGGGGGTAGCTCTAGATATCAGAAAGAAGACATTGTCAAGAATAGTTATCTTACCGTACAACGGACAGCAACAGGAGCCCATTGGCTCTCCACTCCCAGCATTAAAAGATGGTCCAAAACCTTTTTCTAAAATTACTAAAATATATTAGACAGAGAAATGAAAAATAGGACATTTTCGTGTTTTATATTTTTTGTTCTTTTATTCACCATTATTTGTAATGGCCTTGCCGTCAAAATCAGACAATGTAGAGTTTCTTAATAGATTTATTTTCATAAAGCAGAATTAGTTTTATATTTTAAAAACTAACCTGAACCAAGACAGTTTTGTTTGTCAAAATGTTGGTGTCTTTTCCAGGATCAGTTTGGGAACCACCATAAAGTAGCAAGTTAATTGTGTCCAATACACTGAGTAGATTTACTGTCTACTGGCAAGCAGTTGATTCAGAAAACACAAAAGAGTTAGAAGATTTCACATGAAACATCATATGCTAGAGTGAACAAACTAAAGTTAAGCTTGCAGAAAGAAAGAAACCTAAAAATGAGTTAACTTTTAACCTTCTGCTGTGTGAATCTATATGTGCTTCCTCGGAGTTTCAAAATTGACATCAATGGGTCAAAACCCATTGTCTCCCTAAGCAGTATCTACAAATTTCTGATTAGCTTAGAAACAGCTAAGGCAATCTGTATAAAAAATAGTAATTATCTTAAGTGATAAGTAAATAATAAAAGAGGCAAAAACCTGGTTTGAGGAATTATTCCGAAGAAGATTGTTCAACAGTTCCAGACAGTCCTGTTTGCAGCACCAAGGGGCAGAAATTAAAAGTCTTCATGTTAACAAACTAAATCCAGTGTTCACCAAAAAGCACTCTTCACTGAAACTAACATAAGCAGTGATATCTGAAAGCAAATTTAGAAACTAGGTGTACCCATACAGGCAAGTTGACAGACTACCATCAGGAACATATCAATATAAACAACAGAAGAGGGAATTAGTATCCTAAACATAAGCAAATGATATCATTCTCTCAGCTGCTTTATATGGAAAGTAAATGAACTGAAGATGTGTATTTTCTGTGGGTAGCATTCAATAAAAAAATGCACGGTAATCATGGAAAGTGGAAACTAATGTTTAATGAACCAAATCCCTGGTTGTTCAAGGTAAACCGTAAATCAAAAGAATATTATGCAATAAAAAAGTGGGCCATTGATGAGAGAGAGTCGTCATAAGATCCAAATCTTGATTTATAAACACCTGAACAACCACTCCACCTTCAGAGCCTCCTTCCTCTTTGATGATGCTAAATATCTTCTCAAAAGCACCTTCAAAGACCACTATTTTTTGAATTTCCTGAAGGGTGAAAATCACTGTTAAGTAATAAGGAAAAAGGATAATTCAGAACCAAATAACATAAGAATTGTCCACTATCTATATTAAAAGATTTCACATGGCTCTCATAAGGGGACACTCACCTCAGCTTCTCGAGTCAAGTATGTGAGAAGTAATAATGCTTCATTGCGTATAACCTAAAAAAAACATGTCAATTTAACATTAACTAGGATCATGGAAGCAAAAAGAATCTGATTAGGTAAACTGCAAGATACCTCACGATCCATAAGCATATCCATAAGCCTCGTAATACCACGAGGAATTGTTAGAATAGCTTCTTGCAGCCTATAATAAGCTCCAAACTCAGATCATCAGAATGAAGCTGAGGCGAAAAGTTTCAACCCAAAATGAGATAGGCAATACCACGATACCTATTTGGTGAATTTGTTAGAAGGGCTGTCAACAGCTGCAATGTATAATACCGTACATAGAAGTCCTCCTCTGACTGCCAAGGTACTGAATTAGTAATCATAATACATACAACCATAGCTCAAACACTTACAATATTTGCATAAAGCATTCTTACCAGCAGGCTCAAAAGGAGAGAGATACTCTCTACTTCTCTTGAAAGTAAATCACTATTCATTAAAGCAGGCTGAACCTCATTTTTTGATGCTTTTGGATGGTCAATTGGACTTAAGGCGCTTACAAGAGTTTCAAGAGCCCCTCGAACCTATATACATCGAGAACAAATTCTTAGCACAAGCAAAATCTGATGGGATAGAAAATCAATGGCAAGCAGAAAACTGCTCCGGGATAGGGCGGAAATAATCAAATATAAGCTAATGACCACAGATAATCTCAACTAACAACATGCTCAGGCATAGAAGCTACATTTCAAATACTATGTGCTCACATATACTTGATAAAACTCTTGGACAACTATCAGTTATAAGCTAATGACCAGAGACGATCTTCACCAACAACATGTTTATGCAAAGACGCTTCCAACGCAAATAATATGAGGGCTAGCAGCTACTTGGTTGAAACCCACTGTAAGGAACAACGAACATTTGTAATCAGAGACCACAAACACATTAAAATTTCAATTAAGAATGACACCATTTCGACCAGTGAAAAGCTAACATTTTATCAGTTAGTGCAAGATTGCAACTCGGCTAGGGGAAGTGCGACATACAGACATTTTAAACTTATATGTAATATTTGTTCTGGCATTAGGTTCAAAACCAGATGAAAAGAAAAGAAAAATCAAGAAATGATGATCTAAAATCAATTAACTATATACATTTGTGGCTAATTTCTAGTCCATATACTCCAATGCAGATTCACACTGTATGACTGGAGAACTTTCACCATGTTGACATAATCTAGAGAATATAACATCAAATGATAAGGGGGACTAACTAAAACAAATAAAAAGAAATTTCTCAAAGTAAGGCTCGGGGGGCCTCAAACCATTTCTACATCATCTCTCTCTTCCTTTAAGACACTCAATAGCACTGGAAAGCCTGCAGTAAAGTTCAGTAGAGAGAATAAGAATGTTATGCTTCATAAAGTTTGGATGAAGTAGACAGAGTTCTTATTTTTTCTATTGGAGTGAAGAACCAACCCATTGCTCCAAAAGCTAACTGTGCAGCACGACTTTCAGCCACAACTGCCTGAAGCTCAACCATGGCAGTTCTCCTGTCCTCAGCAAGGACACCATTGCTGATCCGATCCAGCAAGCGCTCAACATAACTAACCACCAGTATCAATCATATAGCACAGTAAATCATACAAAAAATAGAACTAGTGAACAAAATGATTGTTAGGTTGCACATTTTTGAGAAGATCTTAAAGTTTCATAGAGACTGTTTTATCTTCTAATTCCTGCTGCTCTCTCTTCACCTAATTATACAACTTTGTTCTTTCTCCTAAAGTAAAAATACCAGAGTTGATGATTATGTTCCTACATAACATAGTAAAGTGCAAGCGCAATACAACTATTCACCATGGATTGTTTTCAAGGCTCCTAAAATTTAATAAGCAACATACTTGTCTGTAATCACCATGCAATAAGATTAATTTAGTAACTAACAACAATTAAAACTCCACTCCAATTTAAGATTTAGTAAACAAGTTAATGTGGCCATTTTCAACTCACTACTAAGAATGTGAACTATCATTTATGATATTAACAGAAGAATAAAAAAGGAAGTACCTATCTTCATTTGAGCTAGAATTCTCGTTTCCAAATACACGCCCAACAACATCCTGCATTAAAGCCATTCAAATCAGAAACATTATTAACACACAAAATGCACATACAGCAAGAGCAAATTCACATAGAGGAAGAAGCTTAACGAGTCGATAAATCATGAACATGCAATGACTGAAAATTAGCAAAATAATTCGAAAAAAAGCTACTGCTTAAAATAACAACAAGATCCCAAAAAAATCAAAACAGATAAATGTGCGCAGTATCCAATCAAATTCACCAAACTAATTCTTCCAATCTTTACACACTCATAAGATAAAATGAAAAAAAAATCTCACCTGGTACTTAGATACAAAATCCATCGTGCCCAGCCAAGAAAATCAAACTGCTTGAATTTCCACAAGGCATCAAAAAAGCAGAAAAAAAATAAGTCAAGTAATCAAGAAACAAGAATAATCACAAGTCAAATCTTTGATTTCTTCTACTTTCAAATCGCACAAAAACCGATCAATAAGTACAATACATGTAATCAACCTAATTACACTGAAGAAAATGAAAATATCAACGCAGTGAAGTAAAATCCCCAAATCGAAAATTTGTTACCATCACCTGTGAAAGAGATCAACGAGAGAGAGAGAGATTTGATTTTTAAAGGGTCGGGTCAAAATTTTGTATTATGTATATATGCGTCATAGGTTCGTGTAAAATCCCTTGTTCACACGTCATCAGTCCAATTATATAATAGGCCAGAATGCTTTGGGCTTTGGATTTTATTTCGGCCCAAAAGAGATTATGTCAAACCCAACTATTGTTTATAAAATCTGATGAACTATTGAAGCCCAATATCATATAGAGATTTTGGGCCACCTTGTCTTGTGTAGTTATGATGGAGTTTATGTAAAACCTAAATTTGTTTGGGCTGCATTTAGGCCCATTTAAGCCCATTTACAAGTCAAAAGACTCCAAACATTGAATGTTGAATCTATTGGGAAAGAAGAGAAAAAATGAGAATGATAAAAATACATATATATATATATAAAGTATTATATATCGAATCATATATTACATGAACATACTTAAGAATTGTAATATGTGTTTAGTTTGATTTCCTTACCAAACACTCGTCAAGTATGATAATCACAAGAAAAATCATTTATACCATTTTGACTTAATCATTTTTGTTAAAATAATTCATTAGTCACAACCCATAAAGTCATAAGAATTTTATATCAAATATGAGGGGTGAGTTTTGGCTTCGTCCCTAATTAAGGTTCTTCTTTATATCACATGTAAATTAACGCAACGATTGAACATTATATAAGCGCATAAAGATAGTACTAATAATAAATATATGTATTCTTCGACAACTTCAGTCGTTATCATTAAAATAAATTATTGATCTTTATGATGCTTCTTTGGAATGATGTACATAAATTTAACATGTTCGTAGGTCCATAGTGGTTGAATAATCTCAATAGTCGAGTTTAAGAGCCTTCATACTAGGTGAGCATGAATCTACATTCCTATTGTTGTTGCTATAATCAAGAATTTTTTTTTCTTTTCTTCTATATTAATATTAATGTATTATAACAACATTGAATCATAATTCATGATCCTATCATTTTAGAAGCTCAAACTCAAAATATTAAGGCGATTAATATTTAAAACCATATAATCTAGTTTCAAAAAATAAATAAAAACCATCAAAATCATATTTAATTAGGAATCTCACTTTTAACAAGAATACATTCAATCAACATCTTGTGCAACATGTTTAAGAGCTAATGGGGAAATACACCTTTCCTTTGGAGAAAGTAGCAACAAATCTATCCCTTTATTGACAATCAAAAAGCAAAGCAAAATTCTTTTGGGAATTGAAATTAAAACTTGGAAAAAAAAAACAACAACAAAGATATATATACATCAACTTTTTGATGAAGGACCACAAATCATGAAATGATGATGATGATATTTTTTTTTGTAATTTGTAGATGAAAAGTCTTAATCCGGAATTGAGGCTCTAACAGACTTTGTAACATAATGTAATTGTTTTTTGTAAGAATACAAGAAAAATCTTTTATGTGCCCCAACAAATATGAAACTTGATTTTAATTAGAACCACAAATGCAGCTATCAGTTAGCTTGTGCTATCAAAAGATTATAGAGAGAATGATTGAATGTTATTAATCTCACTATTAGGAGAGAAATCATCAAATTGATCTTGTAATTTTTTATTATTAGTTGGCACTAATCATACTTAATTAGTCATTTGATTATATTGTCATTTGATTATATATATTTTTCGTTCCTATAAATTTCATTTTTTTGCTACCCAAATTTGAATCTTAACTCAAATGAAATCGCGAAATTAATTTATATTTGAAAATATATACATATATTATTTAAAATGTTGTATAATGGACAAAAAACTATGAGACTGAATTTGAAAATTAATACGAAAATATTAATGGAGATTCTCCAACTCGGACCTAAAGAATTTTCTTTGTTATTGACTCAATTATAGGTCATTTTAAGATCTTCAAAAAAGAGTTTTTTCTCTATTTTTATTATTCAACTAAACTATTGGAACAAAATGTGTTATTTACCTATAGCATGGTTATTAATTAATAGTGGTTATTTTCTAGGTAATGATCTATTTTACATCACATTATCTATGATTTTAGAAATTTCTTGAAGATTTCAAAAGGTAACTTTTGAACTAGTTCATCCAAAAATGTACTTAAAAAAGATGCTTTATTAAGTAAAATAATATCATAGACATTGATATATATATATATATATTAATATATATATGCATTGAAACATATTAAGAAGAATCAACGTCCTTACTAATTACTTGCATTACTATAATCTACCACTTGTGTGTGAATGAAATAGTTGTACAAATCTTAATCTTAATGAGAATACAAGAATACATTGGTTCTAAAGATATATAGATTTATGTATTCAAAATATTTTCTCACATAAAAATATTTATTATTTTTTCTAGGGTGTATATAAGAATAGGCTCTCAAAATACGAAAAATTAAGAAATAAAATAAAAACAAACTAATTAAAACATAATTTAAGATCACAATAATTTAACAATCAAAAGTGAATATTCTTCTACTTAGGAGGGGGAAAAAAGCAATCCATACGAGCAATTAGGTTTTCATAATTGTATTTCTAACACCAAATTGCAAATAAACCTTTCCTATTCCCACTATTTTATGTATACCACATCTAATTAATAATCATAAATATTCCCAAAAATATGAGATAATTAATTTATCCAGCCAAATCATGAAGCAATTGAGCACCCATCAAATTCCTATAAGGCAAATAATTAGTCTGGTTTTCACTATCCAACAGTGAGTATTGAACTGTTTGGCATTCTTCCATTTCATCTCTATAGAAAAGTGATCCCTGTGACGTCGATGCATTATTTCCACCGTTCTGATGCAACCCCAGTGTCAACGACACCCCTCCGCCGCCGTAGACGGTGGTTGCTCCGCCGTGTGGCTGGTGGTGATTGTATGATGAGAAGTCCATTTCCATGGCGCCGTATGAGCTATTTCCAGGCAGATTCTGAATCTTTTTGCCATCATTTCTGTTGATTATGGAAGAAAGAGATTCGGAATCTATTACAAGCTGATCGTGGGTCGGCTTTTGATCGGAATGATTGTGATTGTTTTGTTCGTCGAGATTGGGTTCTTGGTCTTTAAGCTCTTCTAAGTACATTTCTTCAACCATGGGTTTCCATAATCTGACTCTTGCATTGATGAACCAGTTAGAAACCTGGAGAAGATAATCAGACAAAAAAAAATAATGCCTTAAAATAACATATTTAATCGAGAAAATGTGTCTTATTCAAGAAGATATGTATGTTTTGTATTAAAAAAATCATGGGATTTGATTTAATTAATGAAAGAATTGAAGGAAAAAAATAGACTTACCTGGCTTCTTGAGAGGCCTGTTTGGCGGGCTAAAATATGCTTATCTACATCACTTGGATACCTGTATTCATGTTGTAATAAAACTGAGTACGTACTTTTTACTCTAATTACATGAAGAGGACAAAGAGATGGGGTCCTATGGAAGTTGCAATAGAATCAAATCCACACAAAAAATGATACCAAAGCTCCAAAAGGAATATATATATACACACACACATATATATATATGCATGGAATCTCAAACATGAATTATAATGAAGCAATGAACTGGCTAGAAACTAACAAAAGAACCAAAAAATTTTTTACAAACTAATGATTGAGACAAACAAACAACAACCTCAAGAGTACTAATCACAAGTGGAGATGTTATCTTTATTGCTTATAGTGAGTAAAATGAAATAGAAAAAAAAAATTGCCCAACAAATAAAACACAAATATTATATCATTTTAAGTGCCAAAATTATTTTCTTCAGTATATAGGATCAAGAACTCTAGTGGTAAAACCTCAAAAGTAAAAACACAAAGTTATATCATTTCTAGTATGGAAAACACATTTTTCAATATATATGTATTTTTTTTCGAATAATCCAAATATATACGAGGAAAAATGAGACGAAGAAGTGAAATTTACGGGTGTAAAAAGTGCTCGAAAAGCCAAGCCCGAAGAACGGAGACTGATCGTTCGGGCAAGCCCCGTTGGGGCCTCCATGGATGTGATTCCATTAAGCTCATTTGTTGAAGTGCTTTTTGTTGTCTAAGTGTTTGATCAAGAACTCTTAATCTTGGAGTTTCACCTTTAATTGTCCCTGGTGCAGCACTATCTTTATCACCTAATGCCTTTTTTATGGCCTTAATTTGATTCAAAATCCCATCTTTTAAGCATCTAAAGTGCCTTGACATGGCCCTGGAAGCCATTGATGAATACACTAAAGCAGCTCCATTTCCAGCTACTGATTCAAAGGGTTGTACCACAGCCCTCATCTGATTGCAGTAGTGCTTGTACCTTCTATCCACCTACAAAAAAAATGGAAAAAATGTTTGAAGCTGATCAACAGAAAATAGGGTTCTTAAATTTAATGGGAACAGAAAAAAAAAAGTTTTTTTGGGGAATAAAACAGTGAAAATGTTAAAAAAATAGTTTGTTTGAAGCCTGGAAATGAACAGAAAAGAGGGTTCTAAAATTTAATGAAACTCAAGAATTGTCACCATGTGGGCATTAATGGAAGATATGTATAGACCCCTACACCCCACTTTTTCACTATAACAATTCAGATTTATTAAAAATGTGTAAAAAAATGTTTATCTTGAAAAAGAAGTATGAAAAACTGGATAAATTTTTACCTCTTCTAGCATTTGAATCAACCTGGTTTTTCTTTTCTGCAACTCAAGAAAATCAAGAGAATAAAGTGATTGCTTTTGAGCATCACTTATATTTTCACCCTCAAATTCACTCATCTTCTTAACTTTCATCTTGGATTTAAACTCAAATTCAATTTCCTTTGTCCCAATATTACAAAACTCATTCAAAAGCTCTTGAGCAGGCCCCAAATACTTTGAATTCGTAATCGAAAACTGTTCATCGTTTTGTCTGAGTTCGAAAGATTGAAGGCCAATAGAAGAAGGGTTTGAAGAACTTAGAGAGAGTGATAGCCCTTGACTTGGCCTTTCATTTCCTTCACAGGGAAAAACACAGGTTGATCTCAGAGACTCATCGAGATATGTAATCGTATGATCTGGGATAGCTGTTAATTCGTGTTGACTGTAAAATTCATGGTCCTTTGAAGATGATGGCCTGGTGAAAAACCCTTTATTCCAGTGGGCTTGATCTTGAAGATTCTTCGATGGAAACCCTAGAATCTCCATGTTTGCAGTTAAGTTGTAGATCTCTGGGGCTTGATCGAAGGTAGTTTGAAGGTGGTGGTTTATCATATGATGATGATGATGATTTGCAGTTGAAGAAACATGATGATCATCAGAGTAGCAAGTGTATCCATTACTGGATGTTGCCATGAGCCTTGGTTTCTCCTCAGACATGTATATATATATAATATATATATATATTATATATATATATATATATATAAACTACTGAATAAATATCAGTTGATTTTCAAACAAAGAAAGTGTAAAAGATTGATCTTTTTGAGCTTATTTAATGGTGGGGAGAGAGAGAGAGATTAGATAGAAATGGAAGATGAGGAAGAAACTGGGGTGGGGAGGCTTGTCTTTGTACTCTTCATAACACAACAAGAAAGATAGTACTATTGGCCATGAACCAAAAAACCTAGGAGGGGGATATATACATATATATATATATATATATAATTATATATATGACAATATATATGACATATTTTCTCATTTCACACAAAAGACGGTTGTATGATCAGATATATGTATTGATTTACTCTTTTTTACTTTTCTTTCTTTCTCTCTCACACACTCTATCTCTAAATTGGAGTCTAAAAGTAAAAGTGGGTCAATGCACTATATATATATGCCTTAAAATATATAAATAGGAATTTTTTTAAACACATCTAGTGTTTAATTATTATGTTAACGAATAGAGATTTATGATATATCATTATATAATGTATTCTAATGATAATGTTGCATAAATTGCATTATTAAGTGTTTAACATTAAGTGTATAGAAGAATTTTCTTCCATAAATTGAGAGAGGTCTATAATTCATAATATGCAATATTTATCGACTTTTATTCTATTTATTAAATATTTGATACGCTTTGTACACGATTTCTTGAATGCATGTAATAGGCTTCTTTGTTTAATTTTGGCTTAATTAATTAATCCATCTATATGTATGTGCATACAAAATAGATATCACATCCTACCCACCCTCAATCATTTAAAATCCCAACCAATTAAAATATTGATTAGAACAATCGCAAGACTTTTAGAATTCTTTAAGTCATGTAGGTTTTTAAATTATGAGCCATATGATATATATAATATATAATATTTAATTAAATTAAATTGTTGTATGATATAGCTAATCATCATGGGATTTATTAATCAAATACTATGACCAGAAAGAGAATCATGGTCCTTTAATTTCCCTAGTTTTCATGACATACAAAATAATTACATAGCCGTCACATGTTGTCTCTTGTGTACTTCTTTATTTATTTTTTGGTTACACTTGTGTACTTCTTTATACCTTATGAGAGAAACACAAAAGTATTCCAACTTTACAAGCCCATTTTTTACTCAAATCTACTATTAATTAAAGGACATATTTTATTTTCCAAATCTCTATTATAGTATATTCATCTCATTAAATAATAAACTTAAAATATTTTATTAAGTTTTTATAATTAATTTATATATGTTACTTTTTTAGTAATTTACCATTCCTTTTTCTCGTTTGATATCCTAATTTTACATTAAAAAGGGTGTTTTAAAAATTCAAAAGTAGACGGAATATTATTACTGAATGTATATAAGCAATTAAATTTTGACCTTAATTAAACTTATATTTATTTATTTATATATATAGTGATTGAATTCCTTGGAAGTGGGAATCCCCATAAGTGAAGCTAAACTAGAGTTTTTGCAGGCTTTTTCAGAGGCTTTTTTACTGTTTTTTTTTTTTTTTTGTGGATCAAAATTGAATTATATAATTTAGATGGAAAATATTGTTCCTTAGATTAGAGTCTGTGGAGCTCATGAGATGAGGTGGTCCTTATTTTCCAATTAATTCTAATTAAAGCCCTCCACCAATCTATATATAATTCATGGGACCATCATCTTTTTCATTTAGTTTTTTTTATTTTAATATTATTTAATTTCCTTTTTCCAATTTTGTAAATGCTCAAAGCAAATTCACGTGTTGTATTATTAGCCAAATATATATATATATATCTTACTTTTTAGTCTTCTTTTTATAAAGTCATTAAGTTTACATTTTGGATTCATTTATTTAGAAGATAATTGTGTGATTGAGGCAAATTAGTCCACATGGAAAATTTGTGTTCATATAGAGTTTTAGCAACTTATTCATCAGTTCTGATTGAACTGATCAAATTGATCTTGTAAATATTAAAAATCGCGAATTTAAGGTCGAATTTCGCCATAATTTATCCATTTTGTCGCATGGCAACTTCAATTTGAAGATTTTCTCAATTTTCAGTCAATTTAAAATTGTGCGAAATTAAAAGGGTTTTTCCTTAATTCGTAAATTTTCAATAATTATAAAATCAATTTCATTTTATTTTACCAATTTATGAGATTAATTTTATAAAAAAAATAAGTAAAAAGAATTGTGTGGAAGAAGGTACAGGTGGTCCAGCACCCAAAAGCTTTGTCCGCCGCTTACCATATATCTCCCTACACCGCTGACGTCATCCCACATATATTTTGGCTTTTTGGTGCGTAATTTTGTAAGACAGCAAAAATGCGCACTGGGCGCGCATGTTAACTACCCAGACTTCAAGTTTCTGTGGCATGTTCACTACATGCAATTAAAAAGTACCTCTGCGTTACGCAATTGTTATGTATATTGTCTATCTTGTTTCTAGTATCCAATTTAATATTTTTCTTCTTATTATTATTATTTTATATATTTTGTGGAAATTTTATTGTATAATTATAATTCTTTCTTGTGATACACTCTAGGTGAATTGTTGTGATCGTTTTAGTTATATCTATTGTTTCAAAATTATAAATTTGTAAACTTGTATATAGTATCTAAAACAACAATGATGTTATATATTTAGTATATGATTAGATAACTCAGAATAAAAAATAACTTTTAATATATATCTGATTGGATCGAACTTAAGTATAATTCACAAATTTAATAAACATGAATATATAATTAGTTAGTTCACTCAATCTTGTTTTGCATTTGGCTAGATCATGTGAAGCAATAAACATGTGCATTTACGTCTTAATTGGAAAGATCAATTAATTAATTATTTTAGCATAAGTTTATGTCACGTTTTATATTCGAAAAATGTTCTTTATTCGTCATATATATTTTATGATCAAATGACGTAGGATAAGAAGTTTATAAATTTTGAAACTTTGTAAAATGTAGAAAAGTTATAAGTTTCAATTATAAAGTTCTTTACACAATCACGCCAGACATTTTCAAAATAAATTGGCATGTTCAAAAACGTAGTCGCTGATAGTGATTTTGAGTTACAATTAAAATTTTTCGGACATTTTTAGACCATATTTCTATTTTTCCTTTATTTTAGAACGATTTTTAGTATTATTTGGTTTATTTGAATCCTAGTCATATTTAATATGAGTTTAAAAAAGTCTTAGTTATTTATGCTTAAGTAAGAAGAGTCCTATAGTGTGTTGTTTGAGTCCAATTCATATTTAATATGAGTTAGAAGAGTCTTATATGATTTATGCTAAGTTAAAAGAGTCATATTGAGGTTGATTAGAAGATTTCAAATCCTTCTAGGATCTCAAAAATGTATTTTTTATACATATATAAGTCATTTTAAGATTGATATTATGAGGATAATTCAGTATTAATAAGAAGAAAAAAATGTTTCTGTTAAATTTTAAGTGATTTATTCAGTAATTTCATATACATAACGAATCTGACTCGAATCTACCTACTGACTAGAGAACAATGAGATTCGCGGGTCGATTATAATCAAGTACCCATCTCGGGTTTTTAGTCGACTCGTTTTTCCTCTAGTTTTTTAATTTTTTTCGAGTAAAATTTGAATTTCGATATATTTTATTCGATTTATACTTAAGGCATCCTAGAGATCTTTTCAGGTCACCAGATATAGAAACTGTGGATTGAGCAATTTTATCATCGAAACTTGTATTATTATAAATAAGCAGATAGTGGCATTATATATTATAGCTTAGAGTGGTCCATTATTTTTCTTTTTAGAATGGACCCAAAAAAAAAATCACTATAAATAAATCTACTAAAGCTAGGAACTGTGGCTTTGGTAAGTCAGCTTAAATTTAAGTTGTAATTATTAATGAAGATCTCTCAACCAATGGAATCAATTTGATGAATCCCAATGAATTCTAATTTTGTACACTAAAATCAGATTCAATTTTGAATTATGTGTGGAGATAGTGAATAGCCTATATTTGGAAGTCTATAGATTTATTGAGCTGTATGTAGTAATTAAAGGAACACTATAAAGACATGCATATATGATTTTTAATACGTTATATACATGCAATATTATAATATATACACGTATAATTGCGATTATATATATAGTTATTTGGAGTATTAGAATTTTAACTAATTAATTCAATGAAAAAACAAAAACGAAGCTAGAAAACAATAATACATGACAAAATCATACGTGTTATATATTAACCTCTTTAAATGTCATTATCTTCTGCCTAGATGTTTTGTATATTCAAATATTATTTCTGAGACAAATAAGACAATGTTTTCATATAAAATATAAGATTTATAATTTATAATAAGGAGCCCACCAAAAGAAATTGCTTAAATAAATTACACACACGCACTGTATTAACATCAAATTCAAATCTACTAGACTAAGATCAATGCAAGTGACAAATAAATACCAATTTTCTATGTTTTATTCTAATTTACAATCACTTTTGTCTTTTAACATTTATTTTTTTTGAATTTTTCTTCCTTGGTGTACCCCTATTGTTTTTGTCATATTTTCGTCTCTAAAATTTAAAATATATTATGTTGGTCGCTAAATTTATAATATCTCTCGTTATCACGTAGATGAAAAATGAAAGCATCCACTGGACTATGGCCAATGAGCCCTATAACTCTTGCCAATAGTAGGATATTAGAAATCTTGATTTCTATTCTCATTTATCTATTAATTTTATAATAATTAGTTGATTTGTAAATTTTCATTAATTGTTAAAGATTTAATAACAATTAATATGTTATAATGAATAGTTTCATATAACTGATTCACTAAAATATCAACTAGACTTTGAAAATATTGATCAAGCAGTTACGTAGAAATTTCAACGCGCTTTTGTGTAAGGGACAAAACATAACATTTTTCAAGATGCATTACATCAAAGATTATCCACGAATTTTTAATGATGGATGGACATAATAGGTGGGTTTTGGAAAATAGTCAAAAACATATATATATATATATATATATATTCATGCAATAATAGAGAGTTATATAAACTAGTTATTCTTAAATTAACCAACAGCAATCATAGACATGTTAATAGGAGAAGATTCTTTTTTTTTTGTTGACTATATAATGTCACAAACAAAGTTATAGCAACAAAAGAAAATTGTGGTCATCAAATTTCTTTTGTTGGGTTTCACCAAACCTTTCATTTCCTAATAATAAAAAAAAAAGCATTATAGCACAAACAAAACAACTGTAACATTGAACCAAAATCCAAACTAAGATGAAATCAGAAACAACATTCTAATTTTCATCCACACACTCTGATTGAAATTCAAATTTACCATCAATATAGGCCAAATAAAAACATCCCATCCTGCCATTGAATTTCTTCATTTTTCTTTCATATACTCACCTCATTTCCCAGTATGACTAAAAGCCCACAAGAACAATACTCTTCCAACATTATCGAAAAATCACGAGCTTTCTATATTTGCATTCATAATCCTCATTTGACGAGGCCTCTCAATCTGATCCCCGTTTCTTCTCCAAAACGCCCTTCTCCACCAAACCTCGAACCCCCTCTGTATATTGGGACAATCATCGCCAGAATTCAAAAACCGATCAAACCACGAAAGCAAAATCTCTTGCTGCCAAGCCATTGGCAAAGTCAATATAGTATTACTAAGGCCATCCTCAATTAAATGACGATCAAGCCCTTTTGAAGCCCTTTTCATCCATCCAAAGTCATCGTAAAATGGCACCAACCATGTCTGCAGAAGCATACACCTCGCCTCTTTCGAAGCCAAAAGTTGCCCTTTTCCAATCCCGACCAACAGCCTAGCTGTCACTCTGCTGACCTCGTATCTATGAATCGCGGGCACTTTAGTATGTGCCTCAGATAACTCAGACTGTGAAGCCCATGTCTTCAAAAAATCCTCAGCAATTTGTCTATCGATCAATATATCCAACAGCCAATGCAAATTATCTGCTTGTCGTGCTATTTGATTTAAATCCCGAGTTTCTCCTTCAATTTGGAGAAAATGATGGCGAAGTAATTGTAGACACTTATCACATGCTGAGTACAACGACTCTTTTCTTAAGTCGTTATGTGATGAATTCTCGCGTAGCATTTTGGTCACTAAAGTTTTCATTTCTCTTCTGGCTTTTTCGTCTTTGCCCTCGAGAACTACATGTAATAGCCTAAGAAGGACTTCTTCGTTGTTATTTTCATCATCGACTCCTGATGTGACGTCAAGAGAAACTCTCTTCAATACTTCACCAGCTCCAACTCCTTCAAGGCGAAGCTCTGATAGAAGTGAAGCCACCTTCTCTTCCTCATCTTCAGCCCATGGAGCCGCTTCTAAGTACTCCAAACAAGATAGTACACCGGCATCAAATCCGATTGCTGCTGAGACCTACAGAATGGACCACCAGATGGTATTACCGTACATCAGATATCTGAAAATTTACCCTAATGTACAAAAATAATCATTCATATGTTCCAATTTGCATAGGGAAATGTAGGTTTTGTTGACTCCTTGTACAATTTTGGAACAAATGCTTCAGAAGGGGCAAGAGGGTGCATGGGGTGGCAAAAATATGTCTGAGTATGTTCCTGTGCTTAAGGCATGAGCTTTTTGCACCCCAAGTCAGTGGATTTGTGCCACATGGGACTGTGATTAAAAATACACGTCCAACTTTAGAAGGATTCAATCATCTAAATTTGTGAAAAAGAACTATTTTGAATTCATAGTTATAAATGAACAATGCTTAGGGATGAAAATCTTGCTTATTGAATACATTCATTTCCTTAAAAAAAATTCAGGGCATTTACATATTCAACTTATGAGTACTTCCATTGCATCCGTATGATTACTTGATGGGAGAGTGGAACCAAGAATAGAGCCCAAAGTTGCAAGTAGGTCTCAATAAAAAGGATTGCTCGCAATAAAATAAACTACATTGAGGGACCTAGTAACGATTAGAAAGCTAGTTGAAGCATTTTACAATTTGTAGGGAAGCCTCAATCCCTGTCCATTATTTGTTCAAGATTGCCCTATATCTTTAGATGATTTTTTCCAAAGAAGTGAAAGGCCAAGAATTAAAAAACCACAATGCTATATAGCAATTTGAAGTTGAGTTTCGTTAATCTTCCTAAGATACATATACTGATAGAAAACAATTTGGATAACTTGACTTCAAGTTACTATATAGCATTCATGAAAAGAATACATCACAAATAGATGAACTCAACAGAAGAATGAAGCAACTATAGCATTTATTATCACAATAACGACATGGTTACTAAAAAGGCATCACACAGGAACGATAAAACATGCACAATAATAAGCACTTCACTAATAATCCGTTCTGAATTGCCATATGTGGTTATCCGAATCTGCTTTCCCTTTTTGGCCATTCCAATAATATGCAAGAAATAATAGTTAAAATTTCTGATTTGCCTTAAAGATTATTATATGAAAACATATAACAGAATCTTAACATAACAATTGAGCCATTGAAGATTCATAGCACTCCTAAATCATCAATAAGTCAAGTAGCAGACATTCATCGAAATTCATATTATCTCGTACTTCCCCAAAGACGTTATTACAGTAATCTCGTAACAATTCCTACTTTAAAGAGCTAAACTCACTCTCATGCACTATTTAATCTCAATAAACAGCGTTCACCTAAACTCACTCTCATAACCTTCTCTCATTTCTCTGGTTGTCATCGTTTTAATGGGCATCAAATCTTACATTTCGAATTCTAACATATATGCAAATCACACATCACTACCACCACCCACCCACCCCACCTTCCAAAACATTTTGTCACTCAAAAAGCATTTCCATTTTTGTCATGTCAAAAAGTTATTTGGTTTTGTTATCCCATATCTGGCTCAAACCCTCCGGAAGCCAAGGCAAGACTCAAGAGGAACTGAAATACATTGAAAGAGGAGTGTTTCAAAAGGGAACCAATAAGATCCTATAATCATTCATATCAATGTTATTCTAGATAAGTAAAAGTGTAAAAACATAATGTGACTTCCACGACCTTGAAAGCCACCATCACATATCTCTATTATTTTCTCAAGTTAAGACGTCGTGGTTGCTGGATAATCGTTTTATTATCATCAAAGTATAGGCAGTTATGATAAGGCTGCATAATGAGGACTTCACTCTTCTGACTATTCTCAAACTTATCACAGAAGCAAATGGCAATCATCTTACTAAAAGACTTGCGCTTGAGACGACAGGGCAATCACCATATTCATCATTAAAGCAAAGTAGTAAGCAGCAATAAACAGAATTATACAATAAACCTCAGGACTTTACTGTGGTCATAATGCCTGCCCACATATACGTAATTAAGATTGAGGCATGCCATGAGCGCTAATGAAATGAACTGGCAAGTGTGGAAAATTGAAGATTCGCAAATTCATCAATAAGTCGAGTAACTAACCTTAAAAATACAGATCATCTTTAAACTTACCTAACGACATTATTATGGTAATCTAGGTAAATCCGATACCTACTTTGTAAATTTTGCGGCTTTAACTAGCCGAGCTCTCACTCGTGCATTAATTAAATCCCAACGGACAGTAATACAGCTGAGGTTTTGTTAGCTAGTACATCATCCTTGGTTAATCCATTCACTCCACTAATTTTATCATCTCATCATCTAACATATTTCTTATTCATTTGTATGGATTGATCTTATATTCATATTTCTTAATTAAATGAATTCATTTCAAAAATCAGCCCAATGCATCTAGGTCATTCATGAAAAGCACAATACCAAATACTAACAATAAAGCAACCAAAAACAGAGATACATATGCTTTTGGACATTGCAAAATTACCTTAAGAATACCGAGAACTCTTGGAACATCCTCTTTCATAAGCTTCTTCCTCAAATCCTTACAATACATCAACTTAATCGTTTCAACATAAACCTCAATATCATCACAATCCGCAATCTCCACAATGTAGGGCCCCGAACTTCTCTGTTGCTTAATCCACTTCTCATTCAGCTTCGAAGCAAAGAACCTACTGTGAGCCAAAAGGATCTGCCTATGAACACTTATAGCAACATTAATCCCATCCTTCGAACTCAAAGTAAGCTTCACATCGCCCGAAACGGCATCGTTAAACTGATTTCCAGGACTCCTAGACGAAAGAAGATCCATCAATCGCTGCTGCATTAACGCCTGCTTGTCTTGTGGATTCGGATTTACAGATATCTTCGAGTTGAGAAAGCTTTGAGCTGAAACGGCACCATTCGGGACGGGAGGTGCGGCGCGCGGTAGGCAATCAGGTTCATTAGCCATCATTTCGAATAAGGTAGGGCTCGAACGTGTTTTGTCCACAACAAGCGGCGGCGAAGCTGGATTGAGAAGACCTGCGGTGAGCGCGGAGTTAAATTTACTGAACGACGACGGAAAATTATCCTGCGCGGCGCCGGCGCCGTAGCTGCTGTAGGTTTCCATGGCGGAAGAAGGCGAGTGGCGGATCTTGGGATCTGTAGGTGAGGACGGTGGTAATGGAGATGGCATTTGCGGTGATGCCGGTGGTGATTGAGCGACGGCGGCGGCGGCGGTGGTGATGGTGGTTTCGCGGTAACGACGGCGTTTGGGTTTGATGAAGTTGAGATGAGTAGTAGTAGCTGCCATAAATGTAATTTAGTATTATAAATTTGGGGAAATGGGGAGGGGTATAATTGTCATTTAGCACTAGGGTTCTCCATTGGTGTTATCAGATTTTTGCAGACACAAAATTGAATAATGAAAAAGAATGGCGATGGACACGAGAATAGTAAAGACATATGAGTACACCACAATTTTAATGGTGAAAATGACATGTTTTTTGTTTTTTGACTTTGTATTCAAGATGTTTTTATTTTCTTTTATCCATCTTAAAAATTTATATATATATATATATATATATATATATATATCGTATTCAAATAATTATAATTATACAAGTCAATATATACATAATTGACTCTGCATACGATAGTTCATTTTTCATTATGATAAATTGAGTATTTTTAACTACGAGTCTCTAATATAGCAATGATATTTTTAATCTATTAATTTGACGATTTATGTACGAATAAGCATCAAGTGTAGGGATGGCAATGGGCGGGTCCGAGGTGGATAGCAGGACCCAAAATTCGTCCCGGTCAGAATTTTTAGGACTCGAGCTCGGCCCAGACTCGTTAATACCCGGTTTCGCCCCGGACCCGTCGGGTACCCGGCGAGTCCGGATCCTACTCGATGGACACGATTAAAACATTTAATTTTGAACTTTTCCCCAATTTTTTTATCACAAATACACTTAAAATTAATATAAATAATACAAAAACAATATAAACCTAAAATACATTAAAAAAAACAATCAACCACACTTAATCATTCACAATAAAGACAAATCTAAATAGGTAAAGTAATTCAAGTTTACTGCAAATTTGAAAACAAATCAAATATCAAATAAATATCAATGAACTAAAAATTAAATATATGTGTTGAGGAGGATGAAGGGTTTTGTTGAATTTGGAACTTCCAAATAGTCCACTACCAACTAAAAATCTAAAATTAACTATTAATATTAATATTTAAATTTTCTATCATATTATATTAATGAAAAAATATATAAACTATATAAATAAGCAATCGGGGCGAGTCCGGGTACGGGTTCAGGACGGGTATATGCTGGACTCACTACCCGCCTCGGACCCGGTCGGGTCTTGGTTTTTGATACCCAGACTCGGACCCGACCCTATATTTTTGGACTCAGACTCGGCCCCATCGGGACGGGTCCAATACGGGTATCTACATTACCCGACCAACCGACCCCATTGCCATCCCTACTCAAGCGAAGAGGTTTTGAGCGTTAAATTTTATTTTACTGAAGTTTTTTTTATTTATATTTGTGCTTTTTAACTTCAAAAAAAGACTTAAAATAATACTGTATAACGAACGTATTAACAAATTCACTTGAGAGACGAATTCGACATAAATAGTCTAATTAAAGATTAAAGTACTATCATTATCCCTAAAATTATTCATAATTATATTGAGAATTTTGAATTAAAAAAAATCATAAGAATCACTCATTATAATTTGGACGGATTAGAAGTGGTCCAATTGAATGGAATTAAAAGAGCCAAAAAATAATATTTTTGTGAAAGATATATATATATATATATATAATGGTTTTGAGATAGCTACATTTTCTTGTATTGTAGTATTAGGGTGGATTCTTCCTTGGCCGGAGAGGCATTGGTAATGTACAAAAGTAGATAGAAAGGAGACAAGGAATTCTCAATGCCCAAATTGAAAGCCCCACCCATTTTGTTTTGTTTTGCTAATCCCACTCTATTGTTTTGTGTTTTTTTATTTGTTTAATCACTATGCTTTTCACCAAAGTTAGGCTCTATTTGTTTATGATTTTAGGATCAATTTTTTTTTTCATTTTAAAAAACATTAGCTTTTGATTATATATATATATATATAGAAGTTCAGCCACCTTTGAAGTCCTTTCTTTTTATACAATTCCAATTTCAATTCCCAATTATAAAAAATTTATATTGATGTGACATGCATTTGTCTTCTCGCACACTGAACGTTTTTATGTAAGATATTATTTATTTTGGCCAAACTCTCACGAATTTATCCTTAATAAACGACTCACTATGAATAGAATAGATTGTGGTTTAAGTAAATTTCTCAAAACTCTCGTATTAAAATCCAATGTAAGAAGTAATTACACACGTATAAAAATACATAAAACACATATTGTATCTAAGTGATATATAGCATTATTCAATCATTAATAATTACTTATTTGGACTAGTTTCTATAAATCAATCTTTATCAACCAAAGCTTCAATTTTGGTTTAATCCCAAATTCAGAATTAAACCTACCTGATTTATCCACTCTCTCTCACACACACATAGATATTATATAATATATATACATATAATGATAATGAAGTGGCAGATGGAGTAGGGCAAAAGGCATGCTAATTCACTTTCACTTTATTGAATATTATTACATTTGCCTTTGGACATCATGTGGTTATAATGGTCCCTCCCTCACACTCTTCTGCATAATATCTACACGAAATTGAAATCTGAATTTTTTTTCTTTATCCTTTTGTTCCTTAATTAATCACAATTTTGTTTTGTAAATATCATTTTAGTATTCATTAATCCTAATTACCACAAATATAATAATGTTATGATTAAAAAAAATATCGTATTCTTTGCCTTAATAACAAGACATTTGTTTTTGGCATTACTAATGGGGCCATTTATGGGGTCTTCTTCTCAATTTTTAAAGCAAGCAAGGAACATGCTTTATTACCAAGAAATGAAGTCCATAAGTTATATCTATTTTTCTTTTTCTTTGTTTCTAATCTTTCTTGACTCTCCTTTTGTAACTTAACTAAACGTTTATGAATTTAAAAATTACCTAAATTTTGAAAATGTTATATCTTGTAGAAATAGCATTAGTCTACCGATATTTCTAAGATTGACTCAATTAATTTAAAAAGTGAGGCCCTAAAATTTTATAACAAGAAAGTTATAGTGTTTATGTCTTATTAAAATATGGGCATATCATAATGACTATCAATCTAACGTTATTTTTATATATTTTTTTGGATGACGGGGAAAACCCGCAGCCGCTACCCTTTCGGGTGCGCACTGGGTAAACCTCGCTCTTGTGTAATAGCCTGCAAACCACACAAGAGAGTTAAACCAGCCTAGGTTGCCCATAGCTGACAGGCTTATAGTAGAGAAGGCAAATAGGCATTCTCACAGTGGGATTCGAACTCGTGACCTAGGCCACAAGTTCAAATGCCCTTACCAACTCTACCAGGGATTGCCCCCTATTTTTATATATTTTTAAGGGATTAATTTGTTATAATCAACATCAAGAACGCCCTCTCTAACGAGTTAGAATTTCTCAAAAACAACACAGTATCGATTCGCTTGTCTGGTTTTAGCCCAACAAAATTTATTTGGGCCTTAAGTGAGAAACTAATCAATCAGAGAAAGGTAAAATATCAAAAATTATTTGGGCCCATTTTCAAATAAGTCTTACTGGACTTGAACAATTGCTAGGCCCATTAAAAGCAATACTGGACTTAGATACAGCCCAAATTTTATGATCTTATACCTCGGCCCACTAAGGCAGACCCCCTTAATTTGCAAAAACCTTTTAAGTTATTATTTCATCTTTTACACAAATTTAGAGGTATTTAAGTTATAAATATGAGATTATGTTGAGACTAGGACACATTTATAAACCAACTATTTAATTTTTTTACTAACATAATTAACCAAATTATTTTAGTAACTATGGAAATCATTTTTCTCACATTAAATTCAAATAACAAAATTTATTTATATTTATTTATTGTCTTCAGGGATCACATGAGTTACCAAACTGCTAGATTTTATATATATTATATAGGTACTTTTTTAAAATATATACATATATATATAATAATAATTAAAATTTAGGTAGAACATTATAAAGAAAAACCAACATCCCACATGCCATATTGACCCATCCTGTGACTCTTGTCTCTGCTAATATCGTTATCTTTAATCAAGTGGGGCCCCCTTTCATTGTACAATTTGCTCGATTTCTACTTTTCTAGACCTAACTAAATTATTCAAATCTACCAATATTATTAGTTGTCGATTTAATCATTATCTTTATAAACAACCATAATTTTACATTATTTAATTCTAATCTTGTTCCAAAATAAAAGCCTAATATGAAAGAGTAAAGACTAGTCTACAAAGACACTTTCCCATCTTTTATTTATTTATAGTAAAATAATAAAAGGGGTGTTGTATTTATCTTAATGCTATTTTAACTTTTACCAATGTAGAAAATTCTAAACTCATTGTGATTAGACTACCAAATTATCTTTCCTAACTACCTCTCTTATGTCACATATTATTTTATTAAATTTTCGACAGTGTAAAATTATTTTACGAGTTTTTCTTATAGTGATCGATCAGTATCTGATTAATTATTCGATAGCGAACCAATTATAGAATTGTCAGTTCGTTATTAATCGTTGAATTTAAGGGTTTATATTTCAACGAGTCTCATAAATTTTTTTTTTTTTGCTACCCATATTTAGAGTTTATAAATTGACCATACATGTGGAGAGACAAAGATGTTGCAAAACTAATGATGTAAAATCCAAGTTATGGAGAAAAATCAAGAACATGTAACATCAATAAATCTTGATAATTTAACTTGATTTACATTGTTTTAAAGCAAAGATTAGATGTAGACATTATATACTCCAAATCAAGAGTCAAAATGGAGACCACAAATCCACATCAAAGGAGATAATGTTTTATTTAGTGTCCATATATATATATATATATATATATACACAAGTTAGATATGTACATGTTTATACACATTCATATATAACAAACTTAGAAAGTAACATATTTTTATTTAATAAAACTTATAAACCAAATTTTTTCCTAAATCAATAATAGGAACACTATTTAAGATCCCTCCAAATTTAGACAGATCTAAAATACCCCACTTAAGTGCTACGTTAAACACCATCATCACATTATACAATACAATTTTCTTTATTTTCATTATGATTTGTTCATTTAATTAATTACTTAAGGGCCCTTTAAAGTATAAACCCTAAAATCCAACTGAAAAAAGACAAATAATTACCATTAAGCAGCATAATTTTGAAAAGAAAAACGTGATTATACAGTAAAGATGTGATAATTAAGCAAATTATGGTGGGAGAAATTTATTTTGCAGTAGATGCATAAGAAAAAGGGGGACAAAAAACAAAAGAAAAGACAGAAAATAATAAATAATAAATTGTACAGTTTTAGCTGTAAATTGGGTGTATAAATGCTGTAATTCCATATTTACATGTGATGAGATCAAACAGGCTTTTTTGCCTGAATGAGCATAATATATTATATATATATATTGGTTTCTTTTATATATATATATAAATACTTATATAAAAAAAGTAATTATAAATTAAAATAGAGGATTGAGTTTCTTTATCAACTTATATTCCTTCAAAAAGCAAAAAGAACTATTAAACAAGTGCACTCAAAAAAAGGAGATCCACGTCAGCAATGTTTGTCTAGTGTCGAGAAATACTATAATGTGGCGGGAGCACTGGTCCCGTTAAATCTAATGTCACATATTCATTCGTTGTTTATATGCATAAAAAAAAAGATATAATTTATAAATTAATTATTACTATTAGTAATTACATGCTAATCTTAATTAATTAATTAAAGCAGACAATTTCTGACAAGTAGAGTTGGAGGGGATTTGATTTTCGTGGCTACACACTATGACACTAGACAACTAAATCAACAAATTCTGATGCAATTAGACAATAAATATTGCTTAATGTTTGTAATAACCGCGTATAGATCTTGTTTTATTACTCTAATCCAACTAATACTATTTCTTGGGAATGAAAAAGTTAATTAGTTTATATTTTATTTTATATATATATATAATATTATTTTTTCAAATGTACACATTAATACGTGTATATAAACGAACATAACGTGATTAAACGACATAACATGAATTAAGCTTATTATAGTAGCAAGACAAGTGGGATGTTTTGGCCACAAAACAACAACTTGTGCTATATTTTAAAGGAATTAATAAGGTTAGAGTGATATAATTAGCTGGATTATTGTTGATCTGATCCTAATACGCCAACTTAAAGGCAATTTAATAAACAAAGGTACTTAGTAATCAATTAATATTAAATAAAGTTATATTTGACTAATAAAAAAATTCATATATAATCCAAATTGATATTAGGAAGAAGTGATAGCTTGTTTCTAGATTGAAAGATTTGGTAGTTATTGATTTCAAATGAAAATTTGAAAACGACTTCAGAATTTTATTTGATTTTTTTTTACATTAGAGTAAATAAGTGTTTTTTTGCTCATTATGTTCATCCTATTAGCCGATCGACATTGAGATGTAAGTCTTATGCACTTCCAATTTTCGAGTTCGACGAACCTAAGGAAAATGGGCTCGAACTCATTTTTTTTAATTTATGCATATATTCTTATTATAACATATCATATTATATATAAATAAATTTTTAATTATATATAGTAATTAAAAGATAATTTTTATTCCAGCTCGCGAGCTGGCGAATGAGTATTTTTGAGTTCGAGCTCAGCTCACTTGAAAAGCTCGATTTATTAAATTCGGCTCGAGTTATTTTTGAGTCGACTTGACTCGTGACAGACACCTGATACAAGTTTAACCTAAGTAGTAAAAAAGCCATAATGATAAATATGGAGCTTTTATAAGTGGATTTGATGTGTAAACTATTATGAAGGTTTGAGAAGGCCACATATGAATGCACACATGTTATAGTGTCAGAGATTTCAAAATTAAAAAAAAAAAAAAGACAAAGGAAGAAACAAAAGGAGAAGGGGTAATGAATTATGAGAGGGAGCTCCGTTCCAAATTGTCGGGGACTGGGGCCCACCCCCGACTCATACCCAGTATGACTGTGGGCCCACTCTGTTTCTCCTCCACTTCATCTTTTTTTCATATACCTAATTAATTATATACAAAAAAAATTGTTAATTATTGGAATAACTATACAATTTGCTAATTATTTATAGATATGTAATAAACACATTAAGTTTTTCAATATTAGATATGTAATAAAATAATAAACATAATCAGGAGAAAAAAAAGTATTTTGTCCTAGACACTCATTCTATAAACACATCAATCACATATATATAATATTCCAAAATCCCAATTAATAAATTAAAAAAAAAGGAACAAAATAAAAAGATAGCACTTGTAAGTAAGGGTATGTCCTACAAAAAAATAGTGATGAAGGTGTGTGGGGTAGTATGTATTTGGCCTATAAGGACACAATAGAGAATAGGGTACCATTCCCACCCATGCTATTTGGCTGGTTGGCCAGGGTTCATCTATCACACTCCTCGCCGACAATTCCTTTTCATATCCCTTCACTCGTTCACACTAGGTGCCCACGAGTCTAGCTCCAGTCGAACCTGACCGAAAATCTCGACTCGAATTTGATCACAATTTTTTAGTTTGAGCTCGAGCTACTGAAAAATGATATATATTGTTAATATGTTATTTAAAGGGTTGTTATTTATCTGTTTGGTTAGTAGGGGTGTGAAAAACCGAGTCGAATCGGAAACATAGGTGTTCAAGCTTGTTTGAATTATAATTTAGTTTTAAAAACTGTGTTTGAGCTTTGATTGTTCATCGAGTCGAGCTGAAGCGAATTTTAATCGAGCCGATCAAGAGTCGAGCTCGAGCAGTTTGAATATTTTGTGTGTTTTTGTTTATTCTTTTTTACTAATCGAGCTGAGCCCGAGTAGAATTTTAAAATTTATCAAATATAAAAAGTTGTTCACACTTAATTTGATAAATTAACGAACCGAACTTTTAGCAATCAAGTGGGTAAAGCTTATCTATCACATTCACACCCTTTGCCCACGATCACTTTCAATATCGCTTCACCCATTCACATTTTAAAACGGTGATGTTTTGTGTTGAAAATTGAATTTTTAAAAAGTAGTTACCTACCAATATTTTTTATTTCAAGCCCATTAATTTACATGTATAGTATTAAATATCAATAATAATGGCAAAATTATACAAGTAATGTCCATTTCAAACTTATACATGTTGCTAAATTTTGATTGGTTAAGACAAGTGGAAGATATTCGTGAAATCAAGTTCTTTGTTTCATTAGTTTTGAAGTTGCATACATCCTCTCCTCAATAAAAAAAGTTAAGTTTCTAATTTTATACCAAAAAAATTATTGAAAAAATAAATAAAATTATAAGTTAGAATAAAAATTAAAACTGAATATTGAAAATTACATATCAAGAAGTCTTGTCGTTTTATCTCCAATCATTTGAGCTAATGGCCAATCTAAGCTTTAATGGTGGCACCCTAGTAGAGATGCAATAGTGACAATACTAGTTCAATGGGCCATTGCATCAAACATCACCCACTACCCTTGTCCGCCTTAATATGAGAATTCTTTGTCATTCTTTGAAGCTCTCGTGATTATAGATTTCAAAATGAATCGTTATAATTATTTATTTAATTTATATAATGTCCACTTTTTGAAGCTCGGGTCCTAATAATTACTCAAAAACGTTAAAAATAAATAAATTTTGAGTACATATTACATGCTGGATCATTATATACTACAACAAATACAATATACACGATCGGTTTTCACCACTCTATTTCCACAAATGTGTGGTTTACAACACACGAAATCTATAGGATTCAGTGTATTATAGAATTTTTCACACTGCATATATTAAATTATCAATTATTGTTCAAAATATAAATTATTCAAAATTTATGTTTTCTTTTTTAAAAAAATTTCTTCAAAACTATTTTAAATTTTAAAAGATTTTTTGAAGAATATTTTTTTAACACGTCAACTAAATTAATTTTTTTAGAATTTTCTTGAAACATATATTTTTAGATAGAAATTGCCAACTAAATCTAGGCCTATTATTCTCAATGACTTTTCCTCTTATGGTCCCTATAAACCATCATCCTTGATTATTCACAATCATTTGCCACATCCTTTTCTTCTTCAAAATATAATTTTTCATTCTTTGAATGGTGTAATGAGTAAACTTATAATTACACAAAACAAATATGATTATATTATTATTTAATAATAAATGTACGATAGTGGAGGACATTTTGGTATCTAATTGAGTTTAATATGATCAGTATAAGATACGTAATCCAACATAATTTTATTTGATTATTAAAAAGTAGAGGCCAAATGATCCCTTTCCTCTCCATTATTTTCGTCTTTGAAGCTCTTACAATTAAATATATACATATATATTTATATATATCAAAGTTTGATTTATTTTTAGTGTGTTAGTGGAGGATATTTAGGTTTTTAAAGAGTGTGAGCAGTAATCAAACATTATTGGTTATAAATATTTTAATTTTCCACTGAAAATCAAGAAATTATACGTCTATATATTCATTAAGACATGCTAGTTTAAAATGGTTAAAAACATTCATCTTTTTAAAATACAAGCATAATATAAATATTTTAATTATCCACTGAAAATCAAGAAATTATATGTATATATATATACATAACGAATGGTTAGTTTAAAACGGTTAAAAACATTCATCTTTTTTTAAATATAGGCATAATACCTACTATATTATATTAACTCTGCGTGAAACCCTATTTTTATTAGAAAATGAATGTGTTTTTCACTTTTACTAATATTTTAATATTAATTTTTTTTTTACATAATTTAAAAAGTAGATAGTGTCAATAAATATAAAAATTTATTATTATCCCCATTATTTTAACAAATGTGAATTTTTAGCAATTTCGATTAACCAATACAAATTGGTTTTGTGAAAATTGGTTAGAATGATGAACTACGCACCAAGTGATGTATAATTTTCTTTTAATTCATTTTTGGTAAGAGTCAATTGATTATGTGTAGTTGAAGAAGCTTCTAAATTCTAGTACGATTTGTTACATGTAATGAAAGAAAAATACAAACATCGTGTGCAATTAGGACTTTGCATCCTTAAACATGTATAATATATATATAAGTCAACTTGCTTATGTAATTTATTTCCAAAAAATTGATACTTGCTTATGTAATCTATGCACATTTTACATACTCTTTCTAGATTTTATTGATCATTGACTATAAGAATTCAAGCCTAAAGAGAATTCTAACATGACAAAAAGAGTAAATTTTCTCTTATTTACGACAAGAATGTTTTTTTTATAATAAGACTTAGTTATAAAATTGAAATCCCATGTCACGGCTCATAAATTGAATATTTTTACTATATATTTCTATAAAGAAAGTATATCGTAACCACTTATAGTTAAAAAAATATGTTAGTAAATTTAATTATTTTTTTAACGAGAGAAATTTGCAGCCGCAAAATCGACATAAATTGGTAGTCGTTAAAATTTTCTATATTTTGACTATAAAGTGAAATACATTTAAGTTATTTTAAATATAGGACGCAATAAATTGCATGCATAGTACATAAAATTTCTCATATATCAATTTTAGTCCATTAAAGAAAATCTAACTATTAGTAAAAAATACACAACATATACTTTAATGAGTTATAATTCAATAATTGGTTGCTTTTATTATTATATTATATATACTATTATTATTATCATCATCATCATTCCTACTCATTACTATTCACTTTTAATTCCAATAATGGAAAATAAATTAATTGTCTCTACTAATTAAATTAAATTAAATTAAAATAAATTGCAAGCGTGTTAATTTAATCACACGAACGGTACGACAAATACCTGCATCATGAAAATGACAGCTGATACACCCAAACCCGCACTCTCACTTCACCGTAATTACTTCAACAAGCCAGACCCTTTTTCGTCATTTCACATCCACGTCCTCTATATAAACCTCCACCGCTGCTCAGCCCTCTTCCTCCTTCTTCATACCCACAGCTCTACACACAGTAACACGCACTATCAGTGCACTAAAACACCTTCACAAGCTCAATTTCCAAGCAACAATGGGGTTTCCTGTAGGCTACACCGATTTATTTCTCCCAAAGCTACTCGTGTACCTGTTAACACTTCTCGGATTCATACGCAGATCTCTGTATGCTGTTTTTTCAATTTTTGGCCTCGGCGATTTTCTGGAACCGGACATGTCTTCATATCCGAACCGGCCGGAAACCGCTTCGGAGTCACGTTCGGTGTCTGCGGCGCTGATCCGTGAGCTTTTGCCGGTGGTGAAATTCTCCGATTTGGCGGCGGATCTGGATCCGCTGGATAACTGCGCCGTGTGCTTGTACGAATTCAACGGCGACGATGAGATCCGAAGGCTGGCGAACTGCAAGCACATATTTCATCGTAGCTGTCTCGACCGTTGGATGGACCACGATCAGAAGACGTGTCCACTGTGCCGTACGCAGTTTATACCGGAGGATATGCAGGAGACTTTTAACGAGAGGCTATGGTTAGCTTCGGGGATTTCAGATTTCTACGGCGAGTATTCTCCGATTACTACTGGTTTGTAGTGATTTTTTGGTAGATTTAGTGTTTTTTATTTGCTCTTCTTAAGAGTTGAGCTGTTAATGAAGTTCTTGTGTAGGATGTAAATATTACTGGAAAAAAGAAATGGAGAATTATGTGAAATGGAAAAGAAAAAAGGAATTATGTATATTAATTTCTTTTTTGATGATATTTTTGGGTTATATTTGAGTTTTCATGTGAAGAAATTTTGCATTATGCAATGTGAAGTGGTGCTAAATTTAATTAACAATTATTTATTTTCCAAAAATGTAGGAAATTTGGGCAAATTGTGTCTCACACAGTGAGACAGATAAATTCTAAATTTATAAACTGTTAATTAAAATTGAAGTTAAATTATTGGATGTGAATATTTGAGGAACCCTAGAAATTGCATTCTCAAATCTGAAGAAAGGAATAAAATTATTAAGAACTATCCCAATGAATCTTGAATTATTTTATTTGGATATGTATCTTACATTTTTATATGGTTAACATTTAATCAAGATAGGTGGTTTGAAGTAATTAATACTTCTGATATTGTTTTAACATATTTTCTAGAATGTTATATATTATCAATTATTTTTCAACATGATCTTTCAGTGGTACTAGAAAAATAAATTAGAGATCAAATTAAATACATTTATTATATATAATTTTTATCATATTTGGAAAAAAAATGAGAAAATAATGAATATAATATATAGTATATATAGTCCTAAGTTTAAACTGGAATTGTTACTAAGATTGTGTTTGTTGGTACTTGGTGAATTACCGGTTAAGCCGGATCTGGTCTTCACATTTAATCACTTCAATATTGACATATATCAATCACAATAATTCCATATCTTTTCATTCATTTTTCTTCTTTACTAACACTTATATTATTATCTTCAAGTTTATATGATTACACTCAAAATTAGTTGTTAATGGATTATTATTATTATTATTTTAATTAACCAGGACTATGATGGGTTTTGGGGAAAAAGTTAATTTTTGAATTTAATCATTCATAAAAGAGAAAAAAAAACAGTATAAGATTGATAACAGATAATATAGTACATTAACTTTTCGAGTGATAGTGTGAAATATAGCTAAAATAGAGGAAACAAAGGCATGAGAGTTTGGGCCAAGTATAATTGTTGAAGCAATAATAAATTAAATAACATTATTGATATTTTCATATTTATGTGTTTGATGGTTTTAAATACTGCCTAACTAGGGCTATACCTAGATAGGCTTTTCAACCTCAAACTCAAACCATCAAACAATTCATATCCACATGTCAAACTAGCATAGGTTTACTTTTCTCCCCACCCAAAAGTTTAGACAAATTAATGATAAATTTGATTCAATAAAATCGATATGATATATATTTTATATTATCGAATCGATATGATATAAAGAGTATGCATTAGAAAAGAGAGTATTTTCCACCATTCACTCAGATTAAGAGAAATTTATGATAAATAGGGCTTATTAGAATCGGTATGATATACGCTGTATGTATTGAAAATATAGTTTTTTTTCACCATCCACTCGTATTTGAAATCATACCAGTTTTTTTTTAATATGAATTATATGACATATAAATTCTCTTAAATCCGATGTGATATAGTATTTTCGCATTGTTCATAGTTTTGTTACATGGTGATTGGTTCAACTATTCGTGGTGATAGATATGTTTACCTAATTTTTTGAATGTATTTAATTAGTATGTTTGTATTTAAAAGTTAGGATTGTGTGTTATCTATTTGTTTGTTAAACACTAATCTAATTAATAATTAATGGTAAAGGTGAGTCTAGCTATTATGAGGATTCAATTCAATTAAAACGTTTAAAGAAAATCAATAAATAAATATAATATCCTTTAAATTATAGTGAGATATTTTATTCATATCTTAGTATAAGAAATTATTATGGTATTGTATTGGATCACCTACTAAATGTAGTACTTCAATATTAGGTAATAATTATCTACTTGTAGTAATCTTACCAAGTGTTGTAGAATTTTTCAACTATTAATAATAATTTAATTGTATATATAAATTCGAAGTTATCTATAAGAGAATATCACAATCTTAGTCATGAGTGTCATCATCAATATTTCAACTCTTTTAAATGTTTAATTAAGAAACAATGTAATTTCAACCAAAATTCGACCTTTTTTTTCTTCAATGATAGAGACCCCATATGTAAGCAACATTAATGTTATTTATAGGTACAAAATAATTAACATCCATACTCAAACAAAAGATTGTATTATAGTTTTAAAGGGTATATTAATTTTCACCCTTCTCATTATAAAACCAAATTCTTTCTATATAAAGTTTTTCTTATAAAAGTCCAAATGCGTTGATGAATAGGTTCCATATTTCTTCAATTATGTGAAAATGTGAAAAGTAAAGTTTTTTTGAAATATTATATTGTCTCCATTACAATTATTTATTTAGTCAATCATTATCTTTCAATCATACAAAATGAATAAAATATTGTGACTTAGATTATTAAAACTCTTAGGAATCACTTTAATTAGTATATGTAATATACTTTGACATGGGAGAAGTTTCCTAACATTGGGCATATGAAAAAATTATATATCTCCAAAGTTTTAGTGAACATTAAGGACAACTTATATTAAACAATCTTTGTTCCTTTTATCTCATATCCACTTTACTTATAGAAAGCCAAAACAAAACACCCAAATAGAATGAAAATTTCCTCTTCTTTTTTCTTGGATGGGCTCAAAATATATATATATATATATATATATATATATATAATAATGTGGTATTAAATATGTGTAGCGTGAATAGAGATTATTAATTATTTTTTCTACTTTTTAGAACGTAAATAGATAATAATCTATCATTGAATAAATATCGTCATTGAATAAGGGATATTTATACTGCCTTAAGGGAGCCATGAGCTCAAACCTTATTACACAACCAAAGATTATATCATACTTATATAAAGCTCAATGATAAAGATATTCTTGCTATTGACAAAGACCTATGAATGTACAAAACTAAGTAGTCTTCTAAACAAATAAAATTCTATAGAGATGCAGAATAAAACTATAAAATTATATATATATATATATATTTATATATCTTGGAATCTTCTTTCAGCTTTTTTCTCAAAACCGTGTTTAAATATTTTATTAACGGCACTATTAGACGGCATTATGTTTAAGATGCAATTAAAATGGGTTTTAAAGTGTTCAAAGAAAAAATAGTAATTATTTAGAAGGGTCCAATAATTTTATAATCAAAGAAAGCGTGTACGTAGTTATAGTTCTAGAAAATGGTTATTATTGGTGCTTCAGCCGCCCATTAAGACTTTGATGCTGTCTTTTTCTTCAAGTTTAAAAGTGTGATTAAATGGCTATGTGAAGTCTAGTTTTATGTGGATTGTGGGGGAGGGAACAAGATAGATATAGGCTTTATAGCTAGGCATAATGTTTTTAAATGTTGGAAATTATTATACTATAATTTTTTTGTGAAATTTGAAGCTTCACATGGAGGGTCATTTTTGTTTAAGCATGGATTGTTTAATTGGATAGGAATTAAATCAGTTTAGAAATAATAAAAATAGTAGATTTGTCTACTTATTTATCAATTTAATTATTCTTTTTCTTTGTAATCTTTGGACAAAACAAGCCATATCTCAACTTGGTTAAAAGCGGAGTAATTCTCATCGAGTGATTTGAAATCCATTAATTCAAATTCATCGACAAATCCATTTAAGTTCGTTTGGATAATGATGGATTTCAAATCCCTCGCCATTCATTTTAAGCTCTTTTCTCCACAGTATTTTAGGTGTCATTTGAAATCCTTCCTCCAAATCCACTCCTCAAATCCATCGATCCAAACGCACCATAAAAGCAATCAAAAATATGTCAAGATGAGGGATAGTTTAGGTACAAATTAGGTTTTAGTTACTTGAATATTTAGAACGTATAGTTACGTCAGAAAGAATGCTGGCCAACTACTTGAACAAAACCACCTGCATTTGCTAGAAGGTAAAAGACTTTAAAAAATAAGAATTATCTTCATAATTTGACCTCTAAAAGGGGTAACTAAATGGGTTCATGAGATCTTTCCTGCCCAATTGGGAATTGCTGGAGCATAGTGGAATTATACTCCCATCCAAACAGTTCACAATAAGCTGATCAAGTAAAATTTCATAATCATTTTCAGGATTCAACATTCAACCCCATAACAGTGTAACAATATGAAGCCTCATATAGAAAGATATCGATGACACATGGTTCTCAATTGAATCTTATCCGGGTAAATATTAGTTACAAGCTCAAATACAGGTGACACCAAGGAAGGACCAATACAACATTTATAGTACCAAACCATTAATACATAGTCTAACGGGACAAATATCCGAATAATCACAAATATGCAATTTCTAACCGGTCATCATGTACTTGCAAATCTCAGCAAGGAGATTAACATTCCAAACTATCCAATGGATTTGTGGCAGGAAAATAGGTAAATAGTGAAAAGAAATCACCTCTGATAGCCGGCAGGGGGGTATCCAGCTGGCGGATAACCCGCGGGCGGGTAACCCGCAGGAGCAGGTGGAGGATAATTTGGTTGCCCATATGCAGGAGCAGGTGGAGGATAATTTGGTTGTCCATATACAGGAGCACCATATCCAACGGTAGGGGGATATTGCTGATCAAGGCGAGACATTTGTTGCACAGCTGGCACAGCCATGGCCGGTTGGGGTCCAAATTTACCATCTCGTTTGTCCATTTCGATCTTGTGTTGTGTCTGAGATAATGAAAAAAAGAAAGAAAAACAGCTTTCTCAGAGTAGAAATCATGAGCCGCTAGTATTAAAAATATACTGGCTTTACTTTAGATAGAGTTAGAATAAGGAAATGACTGGCTTACCTGCATACAAGCACAAACCCTGTAACAACGAAATTAAATAGTGGGTTAGAATGATATTCTTGTACCTAAAAATTTCGAAAGATTTGTGATAAATTAGATTTGAGTAATAGTAGAAGATTCTTACGAGCAGTAGACCATATCAGACAAGCAAGATAAAATCTGAGAAGCCTCTGAGAGTTCCTCACTTCCAACAATCATGGCAACAATAGAAAAGATGCAAGCAATTTGTTGGAGGCAGAACATGAAACCCTGCAAATAAAGAAGTAACAGACGATTTAATTGAATAAGGCCAACTCACAAAAACCACTAACAATTTAGTAAATGAGGGTGTGTGCAAAGATAAAAGGAGTGTGCACTGAGAGAGAGAGAGAGAGAGAGAGAGAGAGAGAGAGAGAGAGAGAGAGAGAGAGAGAGAGAGTACAATGATGCAATTATCACATTGCGTTGTCTGTATGTTGAATTCATCTTGCAACATGAACCGTGTTGAGGCTACTGAATTTCCAAAGCATAAGAGAACCTGAAATTGCATTTATGTTTTTCGGAGAATTTGCAAGAATTAGTAACGGGAGCAGTACATAAAATACATATAAAAGAGGCAGTAAAAGTTTTCCATGCAATCATATAATACATAATGGAAAAGTAGGCAAGCAAATGGGCACAAAGTTTCAAAATTACAGTTTGTTTTCTCTATAAGGTAGAAGCAAGGGTCATTCTTCTTTCTTTTTCTTTTACTCTTAGGATCAAACTATAGCTAGAAAAGTTTCATCTCCAGGGTCCCAAGAATTAAAATAAATTAAAGGAAGATCAATGATACAAATAATAAAGAAAAAATTCTTTTGCAGAGAATTAGCTTTGGTGAAGACATAATTCATCATGAATTTGGTTACAGTCGCCTCCTTCTATACTCAAGTTTGTTTTCAAGAAAAACATTGTACTCACAACCTTGAAACGAAAAATAAATTAACATACTTCTGCAATTTGGCCTTGAGAGAGGTATGTTGCTTGATTAGAAGAGAATCACTTTAACGGATTGTGGTCCTTTAAGAATACAGTGTATAGAACAAATTTTTTAGTTGAAAGAATAACATGTCAACTTCAGTTTAAGTAATGCATGAATAACTAATACCAGTAGCACATCGATTTTGCTGTTAAACATGATACTTCTATTGAAAATTGAAAAATGGAAATGAAGGTAATTTCATTGCACAAACTTATTAATATAAAATATAAATTAAGATAATTTTTTCATTCTTAGGATAAAACTATTAATCCGTGAAAGAAGCTTCTTAAAACCTTCAATACCATATAAATTTTGGCAAAAGATGCAAACACCAGATATTAACAAAAAAGAAAATCTATATTACCTCAGTGGCGAGACAAAATTCAGGGCAACGACTCTCACCACACCGACCACTGCAAGGCATATATCCAGCACAGCAGGTATACCTACCACAAGTCACAGCAAATTTTTGTGATGCCAACAAAGTATGTTAAATTATATTGCTAGAAAATGAGAGGATTTATGTTACCTGGTCATGTCATTGTAAAGAGCTCTTTTGCGCAGCATATATGATACACAGGGCCCACTGTAATTTTGAAAGTCATGAGAATTACAACTTTAGGTCTACTTTTAACAAACTATTTTTGTAATTTGAATAATTTACAATTAATAATGCAACAAAAAGATTTTATTTCCAAGACTACATCAACATATCATGATTTTTAAAATTTCACTTTCACTATCATTTAACGAAAATGAACATTTGCAATGGCTATGCATATAGCCATGCACAAAATTAGCACAGAGGAAGAACATCAAAATTAAATTTAAATCGTAGTTGAGCCTATTATACTTATAAAATCCACTTGCAGATGTCATGGTGAATTGGTGATTGATCGGAAAAAAATCATCCAGGGATGATGAACTAAACCTAATACAACATACTATAAACCCATTTTCAATCGATCTGATACAAATCTTGCCAATAATAAAAATAAAAATTTGAAAATAGTTGAAGCGAAAATTTTATACAAACAATTTCTCTGATGAAATCTATAGGCCAAAGAAAGTTCTCATGTCCATATATTTCTCAGATAATAACTAGAGATTGGTTACAGTTTGTTTTGAACTCTTAGAAGCAATTCATGATCACTATGATAATAGCCTTTGATAGTCTCTTAGGAGTTATTGTGCCAAAATCAGGAAGTTCCTATGTCTGTTGCAAGGAATTTGGATCCTACACAAACGTGGTACCTTGCAGATGTTTGTGTTTCTAACATAACTTGATGTCAGCTCAGAAAGACACAAAGGAAAACGTTTCTGTAAGTTTGGATCACAAAATCTTAAGTAAATCAATTCAAAACTAATATTGACTCAAATCAAAATTAACCATGAGGATGATCACTCAACTACTAATAAATGAGATTGAACTAAATTACTCACAGTCAACCCTAGTCATTGTAAAGGTTCACATCCAAATTAACTAAATTCTAACCTAAAAATTGGAACATTACACAATAAATAGTTATTGATAGGTAAATACAAAATATCAGATCTAAAAATTAAAGAAAAAAGTAGTAGAAAACCAAAAAATTAAATCAGATCCGAACTGATAAGTAACATACCAACAATCAGCAAAAGTAAATTCAGTAAAAATAAAATCAGAACTCCTTTACTTACCACCAAAGCGACAAGCAACAATCTGCACAAGAACCAAAACTTAAATTAACAAAAAAAGGAAAGCTCAGATTCACAAATAACAACTTAGCATAGTAGTCTATAAACACTCCAAAAGGAGTGCGGTAGACGAGAAATATTCGATCTCAAAAGTAAGTATGATTCTTACAAGGAGGATCGTTTTGAATAGTGCGCATGAGATCGGTGTGCCAGAGGTTGCGATAATTCTGGCGCAATTGCATCTTGTCCAAATTCGCCTGCGACCCCATTACAGCCCACTAGATTTCAAGAACCAAAATTGAATTTCGATTACGGTTTCAGAAATTGATCCTGATTTTTTTTTTTTTGAATTTGAAGTGAAGATAAAGCGTTTCCTCGAGAGAGAGAAAATGAAATCGTAGGTTTTAGGGGGGGTGTTTGAGGTATCCACGAAGAAAGCGCGGATGACTTTTCCTTGTATTGGTCTAAACTTATGACCTTTGACGTTTTCTAAACAACTAATAAAAGGTTTACACGACTTTAGCATATTATTTTAAGTGGGTTCTAGTTGAACTGGGCAGTGGGCATCATCAGTCTTGGATTTGGGTCGGGTTATAGCTGGTTCGGGCAAATTATCAAGTGAATTACTTGGGTCTTGTTTGTTTATATTTTCAAAATTTATTTTTAACTCACAAAATTTGAAATATATTTAACACATTAAATTCTTATTTAAATTTTCTTTTTTTCAACTCTACTTTTTCAATTTAGTAAACAATCATTTCCCACATTTCACTAATCACTTAATTTATTTGAATCATTATTTCACTTTCTATTTCATACTTTATAATTTTTTTATCTGTAACTTTTTATTCACATAATTATTATATACATAACTGACATAATTATTTTACACATGATTCATCAACCTATCACCATTAATTTAACATATAACTTTCAACCTATTTTTAGAAACTTAAATAAACATAAATAAACATCTATCATTTCACACGAATTTTCATAAAATGCAATTTACAAAAAAAATTTAAAATTTTATCTCAAAAATATAAAAAAAAAAAAACCTTTTATGTATTATCGGGTTCAACAAATTGAACTTGACTACACATGGTATTCAGTGGACGAGGGGGTTTGTCGTGTTTTACCAATTTCACTTTAGACCCGTCATCTCTATGTTTTACGGTGTCAGGAGTTTTCATTTATCATAATTGTTAATATTTTCACTAATGGGAAATGTTTAGTGAATTTGTTAAAAATGAAACATAAATTAGGGAAATAAATATAAACATTTTTGTATTTCACCTGTCCATGGATGACCATGATAAAATTGTACTATTTAAAAAGGCTATAAAATAATACAAGAATGTATTATATTTTTTATAATTATAGTTAAGAATTTATGTATATATTACGTTATAATTCAATTCCAATTACATTAAGTTAGTAATTAACTGTATGAGGTGTCAATACAGAAACGGCTTGGCTTATTATTAGGACACGTAAAAGAGATATTAATACGTTACACAAATATAGCATATATTATACAAATTATGTTTAAAAGTTGACCTTTAGGTGGAGAATTAATAGAAATTTAAGAGGAAAAGGACATCTAATCTAATGGTCAAATTGATAATGTACAGAAAAAAAATATAGAGGATTGTAAAATTTATATGGTATAATGAAATAAGTGTTATTATACCTATGTTATTCATTTCTTTTTTGGTTTATAATCAAATGGAATCATTAAAAATATTGAGAATCAGTATATCTTTTATATAAGTTGATATTTGATATTATTTGGGGTCAAATTCGAGATTGTACTTGCTAACAACTTTCAGTTCTAAATTTAATTCGAGTATATATTCTATATTAGGCTTACTTAAAATGATATGTTAGATTATTTGTTAATTTACTCGAGTTTTAATAACAGTGACGATTGACCGACATTAAGCAATTATTATTATGCGCACTAGTCATTTTGATATAGTAAGATTTGTCTTTTTTCTAACGCGCTTGAAGTCCATACTGAGTTCATTCAATATTTCAATCTGCTAAAGTATTATTGCTACTATTCACATACTCGAGGCAAAAATATTGGATTCTCCGTGTGTTTTATGCATTGAGTAAACGATAGAAACACACATAATGAAGATAATAATATCACTAAAAGTAAAATGATTTATGCATAATTCACAGTGTAATTTAAATTTTTCGTAAAAGATACCAATCCCTTACGAAAATTTTACAAAATTAAACTGAAAACTTTTGTACAAAATAGTAACTCTTTGGTTCCTTTCACATTTTTATAGATTTATTACAATTTTTCGTGGTTGTGTGTGTATCTTCACGCAAAGAATGTCTGTAAATTACTCTATATGTACCAAATAGTACTTACACAAGGAATATCTATAAATATATTTTATGGTGTACATTTATATATGTATATATCATGTGTTTATATTTTTTTATATACATGAACCGTTGATTTCTATATATAAACTTATATTTATATATTTCATAATTTATATGTGTATATTAATAAACAAAAAGATACACATATGTATATAATAATTATTATCATCTCAATATTATATTACAACTTTCAATTATTAACGCATTTCTAGCACATATCAAATACTACCTGACCAATAAACAAACTTCAAAATAAAATTAGTCACAATCTCATCAAATATGCAATTGTTTCAAAAAATTCTTATCAACTTTTTTTACAAAATATTCAATCAAAATAAAACTAAATACAATCATTTTCTGCAATTTTATGATATGAGAATATGCAATTCATAAACATATTATCCCAACAAAGAGAAAATATAACATTAATCCATAAAAAGAGATATATGGTGGAAAATAAAAGGATATATGAGGTGCAAATTTAATTTTAATTATTGATGTATATATTCCTCTTATAAATTACAGTAAGATAAATAATAAAGAATGATATATAATATATAAATATATTGAATAATTAATTTCCTTCACAATAAATGAAAAAAAAAAAGTTTGAAATTTGTTTGGTGCCTAAAATTTGAAAAATCAACACCACAACAGACGACGTCCCTTTTGAAACAGTCCGTCCGTCAGTCCGTCCATTAACAAAAGAAAAAGAGAAAAAGAGAATTTTTTTTTTTTTACCAAAACTAAAGCTAAAGCTACAATTTACTGCTTTCTTCTTCATCTTCTGCTCCAATCTCCTCAAAATTAAAGAGAGAAATTGCACCCTGTTTCAGTTCTCTCTCTCAATTTCCATTTTTGTTGTTGAGAGTGTGATTTTTTATTTCTGAATTTTTGAACCGAAGAAAATGCTCTAGATATGGCAGTGGAGAAGACGATGAGGTTAGGGTAATTTGTGAAGCAAATCAAGCTACATTGAGTCAGTAATCTACCATTTTAAGCTCATCATTTACTTAATTGTTTAATATTGAATTATTTTGATTTTTCATTTTGATGCGTTTTTTATATTATTTATTTAGTCCATTACTAATTGTCAAATTTTGCCATCCCTTTCACGACAGTTGAATCGATCGGGGCCTGCTGCTGAGTCTTAATTAAGAAAAAATCCCAATAAATTATGACTTGTTGTGACTAGATTTAAGGTCATTTTTTTTTCTGAAGATCTGTTTCAAGTCTCAACATTCGGCTTAAATTATTGCAGTTTCTGGAAGGCGGGTTTTAAGATTTGCTGGTGGTGAATTGTGGTGTGACTGGTTAGCTACAAGTCACACTTGGTGCTGTTAGGTAATTGTATGTGTGTTTGGTCCCTCCATTAAGTTTGGCAGCTAAGTTCGTAGGGCCTTTGAGTTAAAAGTTTGATTCACTTTTGAAGAACAAAAAAGGTATCCAAAAAGCTTCCTTTTGATCCAATTATAGCTGTGATTCATTGAATTGGAGGGGAAGGCTTAAAAGAACATCTTCCCTAAGTAGTAAAATGTCTCAGCAGAAAAAGGTTAAGGGTTCGCTTCAGTCAATCAAATCTATGCCTGTAGATTTTAAGGTTAAGGGTGCTGCTGCAGGTGGTGATAGGATAATGTTATCTGATACAACTATATTGGAAAATGCTGAGTTGTCTGGTAATGGCAGTGGCAGGGATGATGATGTTAGTTCAGATTATTATGAATCGCCCTATTCTGGTTTAGAGATATTAGCCAAAGATGAGTCTTCTTTGAGTGATGATGGTGATGGTGATGGCGATGATGATCTTAAGGACAAGAATGCTACTCCTATACGTCCAGCTAAACAAGTACATCTCGATTCTAAGTGGAGCGACACCACCCCTTATGCATCAAAGAAGGTATTTTTGGAGTTTCACGTTTCTTAATCTCTCAGTCTCTTAATTTTATGTTTGTTGAATATTGTTGCATATTTTGAAAGTGTACTTTTTGCTTTGTTGAGTATGTTGTTCTTGATTGCTCTTTTTTTAGTCTTCTCTCAGAATCTGGATTGCATTTATACATATATATTTTTTATCTGATTGCATGGCACTTCTTATTACATCTGTTGGTGAGCTCTGAGCATATTCTGTTATTGATTATGCAAAAGAAAATAGACTGGAAATACAAAAGTAACAGAAATATTCCATTGTTTCTTTTGATATCCTTATCTGTCTTGCAATATGAGGTTCTAGGAATATCCTTTGCAATTAAGGATTATTAGATGTGACGATTTATTGTGCCTTGATTTTGTGGAATGACTCGCTGAAATTTTAAAATTTATCTCGTTCTGTTGTAGCAGTTTGTAGTTAGTTTTTTCGATATTGAAAACTGCAACAGAGAGGAGTAGCATTTCCAGAAGGTTCAGTTATATGTTTTAGGTCTACAACAACATATGCCTTTTTACAGAGAATGCAGAAGTTAAGAATGATGAAAGATCTAAATGAATTGTTGCATTATAAAGCATGAAATTCACTAGTGTGGAAAACCGGGGTTGGCTAAAGGTATTTTAGGTTTGAATTATGTCCGAGATGAAATTCTATCTATCAGAATCTTCGAGTTGTAGACTATGAATCTACATTGGTTGACTTGGGTGCTTAGGCCCATGACAATAGCAATTAGTATTGTTAAAAGTAGAAAGTGCAGTTTGTGGGAAAATGTATTAGCATTGCCATAATGTGGTGGTCTACATGTGAGTATATTGTTTAAGAATAATGGTTCCAAATATGTTGATTATGCTGGGTCATCATGAGATAACACAGCAGCTATTTGTATTGCCTCTAGCACATATCTATACAGGAGGACAGAGCATGTTGAAGTTGGTTGGAATTTGCGGGTGAAATCCTCTTGTAGTTATTGACCATGTTTGAATTGCGGAATCCATTTGTTTGTCAGCTGATTAATACGAAAAGGTATTGTATAAGTTTGGAGTTTGTTGGGTTTTGACGAGTATTGAGTATCCAGCTTGGTTTTAATTTAAGGAAATGGGAACATTGTAATATGGTTTTCCTTGCATACATTTAACATAAGTGAACCTAGAGGAGAGACTTACACCATTGTCTCTCATTCTGTAATTTGGTTTATATGGAATACTAGAAAATATTATCTTGAAAATTAGTAGAAGAAGCATATGAAACTTACTAGTGGACTCGGCTAAGAGATTGTTAATAGTGTTGAAATTACAAGGTGAGCAAAAAATTTTAAAAAAATTGTTGTTTGACTTTAGATTCTTGTTAATAATATTCCTTTTATTACCAACTGTAGGCAACAACGTACTTATATACTATGACTATTAATTATAAAATACACCTTGGGTGATTACTTTCTTAAGTCAGATCTGATTACAATTGATCGTATAAGTTTGTTTTCAGAAGCTCCAGTCATGGTTTCAACTTCCTGATGGTAATTGGGAGCTGGGAACAATTCTTCAAACATCTGGAAATGATTCATTGATAGCATTGGCTGAGGAAAAAGTAAGAACTAATTTCATATTCTCTAATTTTATTTTATTTTTGTAAAGAAGTTTTGCATTTTATTCAACCATTTTCTTCATCTAGGTTCTGAAAGTGAATTCGGAAACTCTAGTGCCGGCCAATCCTGATATACTTGATGGTGTAGATGATCTAATGCAGCTAAGTTACTTAAATGAACCTTCAGTACTGTACAATCTCCAGTATAGATATAACCGAGACATGATTTACGTAAGTGATCATCATTTCATGTTGAACATTTCTGTCATTTTTCTACTGTTTTTTCTGATGCTTAGTTTCGCTCTTTTCTGTGTATTTAAGACCAAAGCAGGCCCAGTTCTGGTTGCCGTTAATCCATTTAAAAAAGTCTCGTTATATGGCAATGATTATATTGAAGCTTATAAGCGCAAATCTTCAGAGAGCCCACATGTATATGCTATTACTGATACAGCTATGCGTGAAATGATCCGGGGTAATTTAAGTTACCTATACAACTTTGTAAAACTTCAATAACAACTAACGAAAACTTTGTTGACAGTAATTTAACGCTATGATTTGGTTTTCCCTGTCTGCAGATGAAGTAAATCAATCTATCATTATAAGGTAAGTTGCTTGAATTTGATATATTCGTTTTCCTACTCATCCTTTTTCATCAATGATATTCTTTTTCCTACTCATCCTTTACCTACTCACTTAAAGAGAACCTTATACCTTGTGAAGGCACGACCTTGTTAGTTTTCTGTTTGATATTGTGGGAAACAAAAGTAATACTATTCAATCTACGGGCTGTAAAACTTATAGTCAAGTCCTTGGAAACTCAACGCGTATGGGCTTCTATACTGAACGGAACTTAATCTCCGAGTGGGAGTTTTCACTTGATTGTTTTAATATTATGATTTATGATCAATACTTGATAAAGTTGGTTTTGCTCAATTCTTCTAATTCAGTGGGGAAAGTGGAGCTGGAAAAACTGAGACGGCAAAAATAGCAATGCAATATTTGGCTGCCCTTGGAGGTGGTAGTGGGATAGAGTACGAGATACTGAAAACAAATCCAATTCTTGAAGCCTTTGGTAATGCCAAAACATTAAGAAATGACAATTCAAGTCGATTCGTAAGTTGCTTATTTCATAGGCTTCCTTTAATTTCTTGGTTGTTTGCTGTTTGCATGAGAAATCTGTATGACTTGTGTCAAGGAAGTGAATAACTGAAGTTATTGCTTGTTAATTTCAAGTAATATGGATTAAACTGCAGGGAAAGCTGATTGAAATTCACTTCAGCGAAACTGGAAAAATATCGGGTGCCAAGATACAAACGTGTAAGATTGCATCTAGCATCTATATCTTTTAGTCATACACTATTGCAGAATCCCGAGACTGATCTAAGTTATCTATTTTGTGCTTCACCATCCAATGTTGATTTCTTCCGAACAGTTTTACTTGAGAAGGTACTATTTGTCAATATCTTTTTGTGGGTTGATTAAGATAATTTCTCATGTACAAAAGACTGAGGTATGCTGTTTTGATGAGCAGTCCAGAGTTGTCCAATGTTCAGATGGAGAAAGGTCATATCATATCTTTTATCAACTCTGTGCTGGAGCTCCACCCAGCCTTAGAGGTACGACAATATTATCCTATCCATATATGTACTTCTAGTAGCACTTGGCAATCTTGCAATATATCCATTCTTCTATATATCTTTATGTAGAAAAATTGAACTTAAAGAACGTAGATGAGTTCAAGTATTTGAAGCAAAGCAACTGTTATACAATTTCTGGGGTTGATGACGCTGAACAGTTTCGTGTAGTGAAGGTGTGTATATATCATTGTGGATTTAGTCTCAACGTTCTCCAACTGTCAATCTCTTCATGTTCTTACTTATAAATCTTGTTCCTAATCTAGGAAGCTCTGGATATTGTTCATGTTAAGAAAGAAGATCAAGATAGTGTATTTGCGATGCTAGCTGCAGTACTATGGCTGGGGAATGTCTCCTTTACCGTTGTTGATAGTGAAAATCATGTTGAACCAGTGGTGGATGAAGGTAACAATATTTCACGAACGTGAATAAGGATAATTTATGAATGTAGGGTTAATTACACTAACTACCCATCTTAGTTTGGGCGCATAAGAGACACTCTTTGAATATAATAAAATCTTGCAATTAATCCTTTGATTATTTCTACCTTTTCGAAATGAGGGTAGATTGTTATTTTCCATTTTCCATCATGATTTACTAGTGACCGTTAGTTAGAGGGATCATTGAAGGCTTTATCATAATTTCACTAAATAAAAGAGGTAGTTAATGTAATTAACCCCACGAATGTATTGTTAACCGAAGCAGCAATTTGGTTGTCTTTGGCTTGCAAAAGTCGTCCTTTTATGCTGCTTTACCAAGGAAAAAAGAATGAGATATTTAAGACATGTAATATATATGAACGAGTGGAAGCTATTGCGACGAGCAAAACTTTATCTTTCATCAAGCCAATTGTTCACTACTTATAGATAATATATAATTAGCTGATGATTATAAATTTTATTTTATATTAATAGCATGAAGAAAATTTTAACTGGCTCTTCGAAGAAGAGTTTGTATTTTGTGTTAAGTGCTTCAACTAATGTTGTAATTCTTATGTTATAGAATTTTTATGTTCCATATTATTTTTGAGATTTTTGAGAGACTCACCGTTTTTGTATCTTGCTCAAACTTTTCTAAACTACTCTAATCTAGAATCATAAAAAGAACATGTGTTTTACTTAACAAATACTGTTTGATAACTCCTGCAAAAATGCATAGAATATTATTAATGCTGTATTCCAAACTTTAGGCTTAATTCATGTTGCTACATTGATTGGGTGCAACATTGAGGATCTAAAGCTTGCATTATCAACTCGAAAAATGAGAGTGGGAAAAAGAAACGATACAATTGTGCAAAAGCTTACCCTGGCTCAGGTTAGATAGTTCATATAGAGCTATTGTATCTTCATTATTGCTGTCAATTAGTTGTCTCTTGTAACCTATATATGTAACGAGTATCTTTTTGGGCATTGTTTTGTACTTCCTTTAATCTTCAGGCCAGTGATACCAGAGATGCCCTGGCAAAATCAATATATTCTTGCTTGTTTGACTGGCTAGTGGAACAAATCAATAAATCACTTGCAGTAGGCAAAAGACGGACTGGAAGGTCCATTAGTATTCTTGATATTTACGGTTTTGAATCATTTGAGGTTTGTATCTTATCTCTATACTTTTACTTTTCTGTTCTTTCTTTTGCTTTTTTCACTGTGTTTATTGTTTTATTTCTTTTTTTTTTCAGAGGAATAGTTTTGAACAGTTCTGCATCAATTACGCCAATGAAAGATTACAACAACACTTCAACCGTCACTTGTTCAAATTGGAGCAAGAGGTAACCACTTTACATTGTGTGCATAGTTCTTTTATTGGCAGTTGTATCTTGTTTATTAAATTTTCCTCAATTCTCTAACTTGAATTACTTTACACTAATTCCCAATTCTTGGTATCGTCTCTGTTTCCAACTCGAATATAGTAATCTACTGTGTCTAAAGACGTGACCAATTTCTTGTTCTACTAATTCAAGGACGAAAAACGGTGAAACCCCCCCTCTTATAAAGAGCAATGGCGTTCAAATGAACTTATTTGATAATCGATCAGTATATTCATGTATTGCCCCAATCAGCTCTCACATAGCCAACAATAAGTATGTCATATAGTTAGCATTTATTATTGATTTACAACATACAAATTGGCATTTATTATCTGATAAATGCATGATTTCACGAAAATGATTACTTACCATTTATATGATACCTGCATTTAAATGTATTTTAATAGCATCCAATACTAGTCAAGCAAGCATGGCGATTAAGCAGGCATGACGTCTAAGTAGGTATTACAAGTCACCTGTAAATGCTAAACATTTGCAGTAGATTGGTAAACCAATATGCAGGATTCTATTTTATCATGAGTTATACAACTGATATGTTCATCTACATTTGGGATATCGTGGAGCTCAAATTGTTTAAAAGCATGTTTTGATGTTAAATATGGCCAAATGCCTGGCTTTTCAAGTGAATTCTGGAGCTGTGGATGACACTGAACAGGATTACATCTTTCTGGGTTTGAAATTATGTTATTTTCCAGGAATATATTCAAGATGGCATTGACTGGGCAAAGGTTGATTTTGAAGATAATCAAGATTGTCTTAATCTCTTCGAGAAGGTACGAACTCAACTTTGTCGATGTCTTATGTAACTAATGGTGTGCAAATAGGATTTCTTTTTTACTTTTCTTTTATATGTATGTATATTGGATGTTTAAAATTTTTGTAGCCCATTGATCTTACATAAGAATGTTAGTTTTATCTTTTACATTCTATGGTTGAGAAATGATCTGCATGCAATTGACTTGCAATTCTTTTGTCTATTTTATTCGTCTCAAGTTATTTTTTGTTTCGTGATGCAGAAACCATTAGGATTACAATCCTTGCTAGATGAGGAATCGACCTTTCCTAATGGCACAGATTTGAGCTTTGCCAATAAGCTAAAGCAACATCTGAGTTCTAATCCTTGTTTTCGAGGAGAAAGAGGAAAAGCTTTTTCTGTGAGCCACTACGCAGGGGAGGTGAAAATCTAAAAGAAAATTAATAACTATCTTCTTGTGACCTGAATTGTTGGAAACTCTTTAACGTTTAAAAACTTTCTATTACGCATTAAACTCTTTGAAAGATGATAAATGGTCATGGCTTACTTATCTGAATATATATCATATATTTTGTTGGGGGCTATAACATTGGTGGACCCCATAAAATACTTAAGTAGAAGCACTGTACTCAAATTGCCACCCCCCATATTAGCGTACCAAAGAAACGTGCAGGCCACATTAGTGTACCAAAAATGCAATTTTCTCGTAACATGTTTGTTGATGTCAGGTTACATATGACACGACTGGGTTTCTTGAGAAGAATAGGGATTTACTTCATTTGGATACCATAGAACTTTTGTCTTCTTGCACGTGCCAGCTTCCTCAGGCTTTTGCATCCAGTATGCTCACTCAATCCGAGAAGCCTGTAGTGGGTGCACTGCATAAATCTGGTGGAGCGGATTCACAGAAATTAAGCGTTACAACAAAATTCAAGGTAAAAAATTGATTCATTTTTTCAGGTGAAATTCTAATTTTTAAAATTTCAGTAATCATTCGGATTGGCATTGAAGGTGCTTCATGTTTATATTCTGAATAAATAGTTTAATATAATGTATAATGATGTTTCTTTTCTTACAATAATTGTTGGTGTCAGGGCCAATTGTTCCAACTAATGCAACGTCTTGAGAATACAACACCACATTTTATACGTTGTATAAAGCCTAATAACTTGCAATCTCCTGGTACCTACAATCAAGGACTTGTACTTCAACAGCTGCGTTGTTGTGGAGTCTTAGAAGTTGTTAGAATATCAAGATCCGGCTTTCCTACGAGAATGTCGCATCAAAAATTCGCCAGAAGGTTTAAAAATGAATTTAGTTATACCATTTGTGCTTACTGATTTTTTTTTCTCGTATCTTTGATCAGCTTTGTTTATCAGGTATGGTTTTCTACTTCTGGAGCATGTTGCTTCTCAGGATCCTCTCAGTGTTTCAGTAGCAATTCTCCATCAGTTTAATATTCTACCTGAGATGTATCAAGTTGGATACACAAAGTTGTTCTTCCGTACTGGACAGGTTACTAAACTTTACTTTTACTTCCCTTATTATTATCGATTATGTTTTCTGTCCTTTACCCCTGTCTTGGTTTGACGATATTTCTTAGTGAAAATTACTGAAATCCCTCTAAAATATGTTTTTATATTATAAACAACACTGGAAATGTTTTTGAATCTAAGATACTCGTTCCACCAACTTCTCATTCTAAAAAAAGAAAGCCTGATAGTTAAGTTCAATAAGGGTGTGTTTGGATCGAGTTATTTGGATTTGGGGAGGGGACTTGGAGGAAGGATTTCAAATGGCAACTAAAATGGAGTAATTTGAAATCCACAATTATGGAGAAAAGAGCTCAAAATGAATGACAATGGATTTGAAATCCATCATAATGTGAATTCATCCAAACGAACTTAAATGGATTTGTCGATGAATTTGAAATCCACAGTTTTCAAATCCTTCAATCCAAACGCACCATAATTGTTTGGACTAAATTACCTTAGTTAAGTTCAACTAATGGTAGTTTAGTCCAACTCCACGATTGTTTGGACTAAATTCACATAAATTACCGTGAGTAACTTATTCTGTCATATTATGACTTGTTTTAGATTGGGGTACTTGAAGATACAAGAAATCGCACTCTTCATGGTATCTTACGTGTGCAAAGCTGCTTTAGAGGTCATCAATCTCGCTGCCATCTGAAGAAGTTAAAGACAGGGATTGCCACTCTTCAGTCATGTACGTGACTGTCGAACATTTTTTGCATTATTAATCCTTGTATGTTATGAATCTCTCTGAGATATGAAACTTTTGAACGCAGTTGTTCGTGGTGAAAAGACTAGAAAAGAATATGCAATCTTATTACAGAGGCATAGAGCAGCTATAACTATCCAAAAGCATATAAAAGCCAGGATTCTCAGAAAAAAATTCAAACGTTTAAGCGCTGCATCAACTGTAATGCAATCAGGTAAACCATCATCAACAACACCGAACCTCATACACGCCAGTAGGATCGTCTTGACTTCACAACCTTTAGGGTGTGTTTGGTTGAAGTATTTGAAATCCATGGATTTTAAATTCATCGACAAATCCATTTAAATTCGTTTGGATGAATTCATGTTACGATGAATTTCAAATCCCTTGTCATTCATCTTGACCTATTTTCTCCATAACTACGGTGGATTTCAAATGACTACATTTTAGATGTCATTTCAAATCCTTCCTCCAAATCCCCTCCCCAAATCCAAATCACTCAATCCAAACACACCCTTAAGTAATTCTGATATTGCTTTTAGAGGTTAGATCATGGATCAAAGGCGTGGTATTTGTGATAATACCGGTAGGCAGTGTATCACGCCGATCGAGGCGTATCGAGACACTATTGAGCGAAAAGCAATTGCATTACATGATGCTCAAGAAATTCTGAAATATTAGTAAAATCATAGGAAAACATAAATAGCGTAAGTTACTATATTACTAGCATAAAATGAGTTTTTATTGTATTACAAATAATTAGAGTTGAAACATATATGTAATAGAAGAGTTCACTAGTAATTATACCAACCAACATCAATTGCATAAGATTTTTTTACTCACATCCCTAATTTTGGTTGTCTAGTTATCCGCGGCTGGTTGGTCAGAAGATGCTCAGGCGATATAGGATTGCTGCAATTTGGCGGAAGAAAGGTACTTACGACTCGGGCTAGCTATAGCATGTAAAACCATATGAGTCATATCGTCACTGATGATTTAGTTTAATACAACGGGATGTTTTTTATTGAATACTGAGACTATATTATGTTACATTGTCAAATCTTATCAGGGTAGTGAGACAGAAGAGGTGCTCGTAAAGTCATCATTCCTTGCTGAATTACAACGCCGTGTTCTTAGAGCCGAAGCCTCACTAAGAGAAAAAGAAGAGGAAAATGACATCCTTAACCAACGTCTCCAACAATACGAGAACCGTTGGTCTGAATACGAGCTAAAAATGAAGTCAATGGAAGAGGTGTGGCAAAAGCAAATGAGATCCCTCCAGTCTAGCCTCTCTATAGCCAAGAAGAGCCTCGCCATGGACGATTCTAGAAGAAACTCAGATGCCTCGGTCAACGGAAATGACGAAAGTCAATCTTCGAGCGTTAACGAAAGCAATGGTAGGGTCTCGACTGGCGTTGGGGCAAGTGTCATTAGTCGATTGGCTGATGAATTTGTGCAACGAAGTGCTATATTTGGAGATGATGCTAAGTTCTTGGTTGAAGTAAAATCGGGCCAGGCTGATGCTAGTTTGGATACAGATCGTGAGCTTCGAAGGTTGAAACAGATGTTCGAGGCTTGGAAAAAGGATTATGGAACTAGGCTGAGGGAAACTAAGGTGATTCTTAATAAGCTTGGGAATGAAGAGGGCTCTGTGAGGAAGAAATGGTGGGGAAGGAGGAACAGTACAAGGATGGATTGAGTTGGATTATGTTTACTGCTTTTGCAAACAAATATTTATCATTTTTTTTCACACTTTTGGAAAAAAATTACATAATTTATGTTTATGACTACAAGATTATGGGGTTTGTGTTTGAGTTTTTGTTGAATATGAAGCTGGATTTTGGTGTTTTGTTGGTTTAGATTTGCTATGAAACATATCTGGTGCTACTTGTCTTTTTTGAGTTAATATAAATGGTATTTTAATGGTTTTGTATACACACTAGCACATGGGAATACTTAATAGTATATCCCATTTTTTTCTTCTTGTTTTTCTTCCTTTTGTTAACGAAATTTTAGTCCAATATATGATAGTTCAAGAACTAAATGTGACAAATTGAATAATTTAAGCATATTACGTCCTTATATTGAATAGGGAATTAACTATCATAATCAACAATATTCTATTAGAAACAAAAAAAAAATTGTTAAATAAATAGATAAACAACCATAGTGAAATTTAACCCATGCCCCCTAGTCATGATGCCTCCTCATTCGTACCATCAAGATTAAATTTATCAATTTTGGCAAGTATTTGCATTTCCCAAAAATATTGGGGCTACTACACAAATACTCAATAGTTCAGGGGCTTTATAAAATGTCATTGTCTTTATACCAGAAGTGCACTGACTGTTCAACTTGGTATGAAGCCTGAGCTTTCAGAGCTTATAGGGCCGCCTATTTATTTTTTAAATAATTTGCATTCTCCCCCCTCTCTCTAACATATATATATATATATATATATATCTATATATATGTATACATATATATAAATGAAATTCTTGTCATCTTATTGAAGTTACAGACAAAAATTCTGATTAAATAAGCCAGCCTACCTAACTGTCCTGTTTTTTTTTTTGCCCAGAAATTTTTGTCTTTGCTTCACCAACTAAACAGAGTATACTCTGTTTCGTCACAAAATCTGGTTCAATCTTTTCCCGGTTGAATCAATTTTTTTCCAATGTCTTCTGAGATGTTTGTGTTCGAAAACTCTTTTTTCTGCGACCCATTTTCACCATTCACAGATACCCCATTTGAAATTCTTCAAGAAAGCAGCAGTAATTTGATTCAAGAAAATAGCAGCGGTTTGATTCAAGAAAATAACAGCAACCCAGTTGATGAAATAAGTTCATTTGATCAAATCACATCAGCTTTGCTGTCATCTTCACCGCCAAGTGTTCAGCTCGAGAGTTTATCTCTGTCCCAGTTGGGAAACACACAGTACTCTGGTTTGCAGGTGAAAACAGAGCAATGTCAGCTCAATTTTGATGGCGGTTTTTCTGGGCTTTATGGTGGTAATTCTTTTTTACCACAGAGCTATGATGAATCTGCAATGAAGTTCATGCAGAGGAGTTACAGCAGTAATTCTTTTGAAAATAAACAAAATTTCACATTTCGACCCCAATTTGATGGTGTTTTTGAGTCCCAAAATTGGCAAAACCCAATCTTGAGTTCACCTGAAGGTAGCTTCAATTCTGGCCAAATGAGAAGGGTTTGCAGCACTGGAGATTTACAAGTCAGTTAAAAAAATATATTTTATAATTTTCAATCATCATTTATTTGTCTCAATTTATTTAATTTTTGTGATTTTTTTTCGTTCTTAGAAGGTGAAAATCAACATGCAAACAAAAAATATTTTGTCTTCAAGTCCATTATCTACAGAGAAATCGTTAATGGAGGAAGCGAATTTCAAAGTGGGGCGTTACAGTGCTGAAGAGAGGAAAGAAAGGATTGATAGATACAGAGCTAAGAGGACTCAAAGAAATTTCAACAAAACAATTAAGGTATAATTATTAAAAAATTATAATTAAAATAGTATGAATATTTTGTGATTAAACTAATTAAGATTTAATTAATTATGAAATGATGATAAATAGTATGCATGTCGGAAGACTCTGGCGGACAATAGACCAAGGGTACGTGGCAGATTTGCACGTAACGATGAAGCTGGAGAGATTCCTAAAGCAGCATCAATGTCTTCTTACAGATATGATGAAGAAGATGATCTTTGGGTAATAATATTCCATTTTCATGCCTTTTTTTATTTTTATTTTAATTAATACTTATTATAACTGTGATTACTATGAGATTTTTAATTTTAAGGGGCAAAGCTTTAGCCTTTGTTGTCTTTACAAATTATTAAATGTTTATAATTAATTAAAGATGGCGGCTATGGTCCCACCCCCAACCCAGATCTCTCTACATTGCATATATTAGAAGTCAAAATATTAAAAAAATTATTTTGTTTACATAATTATTGCAATCAAGTTGACAATATTATTATGTTTTTAATTTGGTAATTAATAATTATTAAATATTTTATTTTAGATGGAGGGATTTCACGAAGAATGTGACGAAAGAATTGCACCAAGAGCACCGTTCTTCAACAATTTCGGTTCAACTCAGTATAACAATTTTAGCTATTGCTAATTATCGTCAAATTTACTGTATTAGAGAAATGGTGTATCAAAATGTGATAGAAGATTCGAACGGCTAGAAAAAAGACCATAAGGGCTTTTTTCTTTTTCTTTTTTATTCTCATTTTAATAAGTAATTAGGTTCTAAGTTGAGTTTAGTTTCTACTTAATTTTTCCCTATTTTCAGTTATGTATATATATGAAATTTCTACTATCAATAACAAGTTAAAAGAGGCGTCTTATTTTTCTTGAATTTTTTTCTCGCAATTAATATCGCTTTGGCACTTATTCTATTTTCTTGTTTAGTTCTTAAATTTGATTATTGTCGTTAACTCTTCCTTTATTGTTTATGAAGTTATATCTGTTCGCTTAGCTAAAATTAGTTCATATACAAAGCAACTCTATTCAAAATTTCTAAAACCATTTTTATATAAAATGAAATTTTGAGGGACAAGATTGAAATAATGAAAAATTGTGAAGAATCAAAAATTATAATTATCACTTTTTCAAGTCTTGTAATTTCATTTGTTCTAGATATTGGACAAATATCTTGTGTAGTAGCACCATGAACATAGTGTATATGTGGTGAAAATTGACAACATATTAATTTATCTCTTTTTTTTTTTTTTTGATGACAAGGGAACCCGCAGCCGCTACCGTTAGGTGCGCACTGGGTAAACTCCGCTCTTGTGCAATAGCCTGCAAACCACACAAGAGAGGTAAACCAGCCTAGGTTGCCCATAGCTGACAGGCTCACAGTAGAGAAGGCAATAGGCATTCCCACAGTGGGATTCGAACCCGTGACCTAGGCCACAAGTTCAAATGCCCTTACCAACTCTATCAGGGGTTGCCCCCAATTTATCTCTCTTTTTTTTTTTACTATACATTGCATGCATTTATTTTATATTTCTTACTTGTTTATCTCATAATTGGAATTGGGGTTCATAAAATTACTAAATTTCTATTTCTTGTTCTAGTCAACAATATATTGCTCCAAAAATACAAAAAAGATGATTTTTTAAATTTTCGAAATATGTATGGATTAATAAAAGTTTGTAAAACAACAAGTCTTTAAGAGTTCATAGGAAGTTGATAGATATAATGAGGCAAAAACTCTACATATTTAGAGTTTTAAATGGGGGTAAAAAGATGAATTTGTGAGTACAAGTTAAAAGGACAACCTCGTATTTGTCCTAATAAATCGATGATTTTTAATACCAGCCCACTATATAAAAATCGATAATTTTCATGAAATACTAATAATGGATGCATCAAGAGTATTTGCATGGTAATACACATAAAATACACCTTTACTAACAAGATAAACCTCATATTTTTCCTTGATTAAAATTAATATAAAATCGAGTTCTTTTCAATTAAAAAATTAAGTCGACCAAAATTCATAATAATTACTCTGATATATATATTTCAATTTGATCACAATCAATACATTGAAAATAAAGTATATTTTCTTACTTAATTGAATATTATAAACTGGACTAGTACTATCATAATGGTGGTTAATTTCAAAGATCCCATATGCAAGTTCTTGCATTAAAATTTAATCGAATCTTATAGGTCACATTGCCTAGATCCTCCTAGAACCAGGCCAATCATACAAAATGTTTATGATTTATATTATTAAATATTCCCTATATAATATTATATTTATTTATTTATGTACTTAAGTAAAGTTTAATCCCAGCTAGGCTTTAGAAATATGGTTTAGGTTTGCCTTTAGAAATATCTGCTAGCATTTATCAACTTGCTTCACCTATTGCTTATTATTCCTTTTGGCCTTTGTATTAATTAACAGCTTTCTCCTTTTTAATTTAATTTAAAGAATCATAATATGAGTTAATTAAATGCTACTCTTTTATTTGTTTTTTCAAAACTAATTTCAACTAGTTCATATGTGGTCAAATCAGTAATCAATTTGGGCAATTAGTCAAGAAAATCCATATGGTGCACTTGGATAATAACATAATTAGCTTCCTAATCATTATGTTTTCATTTACCTGATTAATAATAAAATAACCACTTTTTTTATTCCACAAAATTACATCCGAATTTGAATAATTTATATATCAAAATTGATTACAAATTCTTTTTTGTGAAAGTTTCCAAAGATGGTAATTTTTGTTCACAAAATGAGGAATGGTCAAAGAATTTCAAAGTCTAGGAGCCTAGTAAATAATTAATATATTCATAATTATCTTACAACCATTTTGAGTGCTGTCTAATCGTGGTTATGTTGATGATTTCTCATATAAAAACTCGTAATTACAATTATATAATTCCAAAGCAAATATCTCACCATGCAGTGTTCTGACACATGTATGAAATTATTTGATACATAGAATCGTTATTAGTCCAAATTTCAAGAGATATTCATTATAAAATTTATTAAAATATTATATCATACGTATAATATATTTAATTAGAATTTAAATATCTTTCAGTACTTTTTTTAGTAAACATTTTTAGAAAATTATGTTAATTATGTTCTAAGAGTTACCAAGATGACCCATGTAGACATGCATCAACTGTCATAATATCTCTTGAAATAATTTTGGACTAAAAAAACTATTTTGAAAAATATATTTTTTTTTGTTCAAAAGAATTATTATTATATAAACAAAATTTTGCCCAATTAGCAACCAGCTTTTGGACACTTAAGAAGCCATGTTTATTAGTGTATATATAAATAATAGTCCAAAGTGATGATGAAAAAATCAGACTAAAAACAATTTATGTAGAGAATGTCAATGAATTCAATTTTATAATACTGTAGATGATTAACACCTTAAAGATTCGAATTCTATTTTTCCTGTAAGTATGTACTTAATTTGTATTATATTAAAAGGAGATGCTTGTTTTGTAAAGCAAAATCTTACAACAAAATCCACATACAAAGCCTTGTCACAACTATTTTTTTGTTATTCTTTTTTCTATCAACTTTTAATAATCAACATTAATTTATACTTGATCGTAAATAAATTAGGTCGAATTTCAAATACTTTCAAACAAAAAAAAAAGATGATGAAGTTTGGTTTGTATTATTAGTACATAAAATGAGCCAATAACAAGGATTATAAACGAATTAACTCGAATTTTTTCAATCTTTTTTTTATTATTATCACTAATTCGAAAAATATAGACGAATATGCATTTTTCGACACGATTAAAACTCAAAAACTCGTAATAATTATGAAACTTGAGCTTAACAAGTGCTTTTAGGAACTTAAGCATCAATTCAAATAGCTTTTACAAATAGTTAAACCCATTTTATGATTCTTTTTGGTGTTTGAGTCAGTGAAATATATGAAGAAATAAGGACTTATTCTTGACTATAAAGTTATTATCATTTTAATTTTTGAAAGCACAATTTTTTGCTACAATTGACACCTATCAAACAACAATTAAATTTAAAATGCAAATGAAACCCATAAAGAAACAATTAGCATCTTCAAGACTCATAAAAAGAGAGAATCCCATCCATCTACACCACTTGAAAATGTGCATTTTATTTAATTAATCCTTTTTTTTATAATTAATTGATTTATTTAATCACTTGCTACAAATTTATCCTTTACAACCCATCTTTATTTTGTTTTTTTCGATAATAATACTCATTGTCAAAGTATTTATTTTTTAACTCAATTATTGACTTGTTAATTATTTAGTGCCTAAAAGGAAAAAAAGAAAAAAAGAAAAAAAAATAAGTTAATGGGGTGAGCAGAATACAAAAGAATTGTTATTAAATTTGATCATCACCATTCCAACTACCATTGATTCCAAATTATCACTTTTGACCAAGCCAGTATTGAAAAAAATTATATAATATATAACATATTTAATATAATTTATCATTGCCACGTACATATCAATAATATGATTGGTCGACTAATTAAAATTAATAGATACTTATTGAAAAATCCCATTTTTTAGATTGTCCATTTGGGGAATTGAAGGGAAATTGAATGGAAAAGTTGTCTCCTGTCTTGTCCTTTTTTTTAGTTACAGTGAAAAGAATTAAGAATTTTCATGGTATACATCAATTATTTAATTATATTAATATAGCATTGAGTAGAGATAATCATAACTAAAATAATGTGCACGAGTGGAGGGTACATTTTTATTATTTATTTCAAGTTTTTTCAACATAACACCTAGCAGACAGGAGATAATGCTTATATGTTATAATGATTAAACTTTTGATTAATTGGTGTACCATAATAAATCGAAATTATGTGGGGGGAAAAAGAAATTTAAGTCAATAATTCTTTTTTCTCATCATTTGGTAAGAGTCGGCATTGATGTATTATACACTTGGTATACTCAAGAATTATGTATTAGTGTGATACGTACATTTAATGTATAATACACTTTGGCGCACTCAAGAATTCCCGCCTTTCGTAGAGCTATATTGATTTAGCACGAATTTCGCCAGATAATTCGGGCTAAGTCTATGACCTAAGAGGTCAACCCAGATCCCAATTGGAGGGAATTATGACTGCGCTTGACCTTGCCAAGCTGCCTACGTACCTAGCTAACTAGGATCAAGTCAATTCGTAGTTCTAGAAGTAAAAGTCGGTGGTAGCTATTGGCCTCGTACCTTGATGAGGCTACCCGAAATACTAAGAGTTACGAGGTGAATTCTAGGAGTCTATTTGTACTGTCAGTCTAAAGGTCCTTGATAAATGAGCCTTTTTGGCTATTTATAAGAGAAATAAGGCTTATCGATTTGGTAACTCTCCTACAATCATTGATGCACGGCCTAGATTATCTCGGTCATTGGGCCGCTGAGCCGTTAGGCCTTCTGGACGTTGGGCTTCTGGTAGCCAGGTATTCGAAATGACCTGACCCGGATCGGACGACCCGACCCGGATCGGACGACCCGACCCGGATCGGACGACCCGACCAGAATTGGACGACCCGAATTAAGGACCATAACCCAACATCTCTTGTATGACGTGGTCCCATGATTATTTCTATAGGCTTGGGGTATTTTCGACTATTTAAACTATATCCAAATATTGGCTTATCATATATAATTAAGGTTGAAAATACATCATTTTTTAAAATTTCAGGCTCTCGAGTGAATTATAATCATATATGTAATATGATTTATGTTTACTTTATTAAACACAAATAATCGTGATTATATTAGAAACTCGGAGCTTCACACTATTAACTAATGAATTTTTAAGATATATATATATATATATATAATGTTTATATGAAGAGAAAAAAAAAACATATATTTATTTTTGTGATTCCTTCTAAAGGCTTGCGGTTGACTAAACTTGAAGGAGGTTTAAGTAGAAAATCAAGTAGAATTATTCTCCCCATTAAAGACTTTCTAATATGATTTGCCCTCTCAGTCTTCCTTTACTGCAATCCATATATAATTTTAAATTAATCTTGTCTCCATTTTATAGTATTATAGGAATTCTATTGGTTTTAATTGTAAAAAAATATTAGCCATAATTTGCTTTGGTATCTCATCTTTTTCTTTCATGTATTGCCTTTTCAAGACCTACAAAATATTGTATCAATAGTGCTATCTGCTATGGTCCTTTATGGTTATGTAATCTTTTGCTTCCAATATGATGGATTAATCAGAGCAATCAAAGAAGGAACTGAAAACGTAAATAAACGTTGTGTTGGCTACGTCCACAGGCAGAGGAAGAACGAGTTTTATTAGAGGCTGGTTTTCAGATTTGTTTTCAGATTTCAGAGATACAGAATAACCTGCGAGGTCTATTTATAATACTAACAGACTAATCTAACTTGGGCTCAGCCCATCACGTATCTGCAGGCCCAAATTCGAGTTCCTTTAGTAATCCATGCATAGTCGATTCAAGGCACTTCTTTAACACACTGTATATTCGTACGTACAAAAATGTATAGATATTATATGTAACTAATTATTTGTATTATGTATGAGTGATTTTAGAAGGAAATTTTTAGAGCTAATACATGCAAATGTATTAAAAATCAATTGTTTGTGAAAACTTGTGTGATATATTTAAAAATACAAAACTTTACCGTATATTGAGAGACCAAATGGGGAATCTAAATTTTGCTTAAATGAGTAATACTGAAATTGAAATGCTGAATTGAGAGAGAAGGGCAAAGGAATGTGGCCAAAGCAGTCAAATGCTAGAAACATTATTCCTCCTACATCAGAAATCTATTTTACTTTCTCCACCAAAGTTCACTTTTGTGCGTTTATGTATTCTCATAAATTTTACGTCTAATTGGGTGGTTAATTTTATGTCAAATCGAATTAAATTTTACATAAGTATATATGAAGAGTATGTATATAATGCATTTTACCGGGTATATAAGAGAGAGATATCAAGACTTTTTTGAAAAAAAAGATAGATATTAAAATCATTGAACTTGATCTAATATAAATTTCAGATATCTAATATAAATTTCCCAAATATGTAGCATGAAGTTTTAGAATCAACTACTTTAGAATAAAATGTTACACAAACAATTGAAGTGTTCAAGTAAAGAAAATAGTAAAACTTGAAAACAAAAATGTTGTACTTTTAATAACGATTGTGTTTGTTTATGTTTTTAAGTAAGAATTTTAAAAATTTCTCGGGAATGGCGTACCATTGAAATTCGTGTGAAAATGGTAGGTGTTTGTTTATATTTTTAGAATTAAGTTGAAAATTGTAATGTGTCAAATCAATGATGATTGGTTGATGTTTAATGATTGAATTAGTTGTTTTTGTAATGATTATTTAAATAAATAAATATATATGAGTGTGTAAAATAATGTATATATTAATTGTAATTGATGAATGTGTAAAATGATTGATGTATTGATTGATAGGTAGTTAGTATTGGAGATTGAAAAAGTAGAGTTGAAAAAAGGAAATTGAGATGAAAATTTAGTATGTTAAGTAGATTTAAGATTTTGTAATTTAAAATCTTGAAATTAAATTTCAAAAACATAAACAATATCTTCAAATTCGTTTTCTCAAGCAGTTCATGGAAATATCATATTTTTAATTACGTGAGACCCATATCTTTAACTTCTTGCTAAACACTAAATAACATTACGTAAGTGCTTATAAAAATTAATAAAAAAACATGCACTCAAAATTAATTTATCCTTTACATGGCTTCAAAGAAATTTCTAAATTAAGCCGCCGGCGGTGCAAAGATAAACTGAAGTAGAAAACTTAAAATGGTATTCTTTGGGTATTGGCCAATTTTCTGATAATGACCTCCCAGATTTCTTACTTTTATGAACCCACTAATTTTCGAAGAGAAGTGTTTTGCTTTGCTTTTGCTATTATGAAGAAACCATGTTAAATTTTGCACTAACCTGATACCAATTAAATTAACTCTTAAAAACACACATAAAAGCTTCTTTAGAGCTTTAGTAAGAAATACGAAAAATCGACCAAAATCATTTTTAACATTACATGAGTCGATAATTCAACTCAACGTTTTTCCTTGTCTTATTACAAATATATATGTTATATCTTTATCTCAGTATAATCAGATAAGAACACAACATTCTACAACTGCATTGATTCAATGACTTATCAAGCAAAACGCTTCTTAAATAACTGATGCCTTTTCGCTGGATCTTTGGGTTTGCTCTTCATCTTCCCATGAAGCTTTTTCCCGGTACTGCCAACAAAAAACGCCACAATTGTAAGACAAAATATAACACTCGGACTACAAGTGAAAGCTTCAAAATCTCCACATCAAGACCTCAAAATTCTGTTCAAATTCCAGAATAATAAGATGTTTTCTAAAAATATTATCCAAATAGTCTTTCAGACTTTATAAGCTCTTGCAAATACACTCTTAAGTTGAACCAAATCCTCCCCATCCAAAAGTTATAAGATGCTCGAATCTTGTGAACTTGGTATATATTTTAGTTAGAAAGTAAAGCCCCACAAAAACTAAAACACGGAAAATATTTTTTTTTTCAAGAAATCATACCCATATTCCATATAAACCATCCCACTGGCTCCAGACATTGCACTCATGGAACCTACAGAGCGACGGGCTTTCTGAAGAGCAATGTCATCTGCATCTTCTTCTAGTTGCTCCAAACCGACAGCATCATCACCAGCACTCAACACCTTTTTTGTGAATAAGAAGAGTGTATAAGCTAGCATTCTAGGTGACAATTAATTTCTCCATTACATGTTAAAGAAAAGTAAATAATTGAAGAATAAAAACCTTTCCAAGAAGTGCAAGCTGATCATCAAGACGGTGATAACTCAACTCAGGTCCTGATTCAGCAGGTGGCAAGCTCGTAATTACCTGGAAAACAGTTTGCAAGTGAAAAAGTAGAAAGAATGTGTTGAGCTTCCATTAGCTGCTACTACACATCTCCATGTACTTTTATTTTATGTTTATAAGTTGCAGATATCTGTCCTTTCAACCTTTCATGCGATGGAGCTAGGAGGTTAGGCAAAAAAAATTAGTGAATTTTTCAAAATCGACCCCACAAGTACCAAAACAAAAGGTTAAATAAAATGACAAGAATTACATAAAGTGGGAAAAAAATGATAGATTGTTAGGTCACAAACACCTAAAAGTGTCATGCAAGCAGGCCAATTAGGTCACAAACACCTAAAGGTGTCATGCAAGTAGGCCAATTTTTTGTAGCCATGGAGGACTATGATATAGTATTCTACAGTGGTTCAATTAGGTAAAAGTCGTCATCATTCCTCATTCCAATTCACTAATTGTTATGGATCAATTTACAACTCTCGAATTGAGAATTGCCCAGCTAAAAAGCCGCATGATACTTCAATTCCAAAATGATCTGATGATACAAAACCACTTCTGCTACTACTATAGGTGCTAAATTATGAAATAAAAGTTTAAAACCACTTCTGCTACTACTATAGGTGCTAAATTATGAAATAAAAGGAAACTTGGGAGCCTCGAGCCTCAGTGTGGGGCGTCCACACTTGGGAGCTCGAGCCTCAGAAGAGGCGTCCACAATTGGGAGCCCCAAGCCGTCCACTCTTGGGAGCCCCGAGTCTCAAGGACGGGTGGAAGGAGCCCCGAGACTCAGAGGAGGGCGTCCACTCTTGGGAGCCCCGAGCCAGGGTGGACGCACTTAGGAGCCCCGAGCCTAAGAGGGGGGCGTCCACCCCTGAGCCTGAGCGTCCACCTTCGGGAGCCCCGAGCCTGGGAGTCCAGCCTTGGAAGCCCTAGGCCTCAGAGGGTCCACCCTTGGGAGACCCGACCCTCAGAGAGGGGCGTCCACCCTTGGGAGCCTCAGTGGGGGGCGTCCACACTTGGGAGCCCTGAGCCTCAGAGGGTCCACCATTGGAGTCCCGACCCTAAGAGGGGGACTCCACCCTTGGAGCCCCGAGCCTCAGTGGGGACTCACCATTGGGAGCCCCAACCCTCAGTGGGGGGCGTCCACCCTTCAGAGCCCCGAGCTTGGGGGGTCCACCCTTGGGATCCCCGAGCCTGGGCGTCCGACCTTGAAGCCCCGACCCTTAGAGGGGGACTCCACCCTTGGAGCCCCGAGCCTCAGTGGGGACTCCACCATTGGGAGCCCCGACCCTCAGTGGGGGGCGTCCACCCTTGGGAGCCCCGAACCTCAATGAGAGGGCGTCTGCCGCCCTCTTTGGGAGCCCCGACCCTCTCAATAGAGGGCGTCCCCCTTTCGGAGCCCCGACCCTAACTGGATGGCGTCCACCCTTGGGAGCCCCAACCCTCTGAGGGTGATGTCCATCCTTGGGATCCCCGACCCTCAGTGGGGGTGTCCATCCTTGGGAGCCCTGACCCTCACTCGGAGCTCGGAGCCTCAGGGGGCGTCCCACCCTTGGGAGCCCCGAGCCTAGGGGAGCTCAGAGAGAGCGTCCACACTTGGGAGTCCCGAGACGCCCCCCCTTGGGAGCCCCGAGCCTCAGTCCACCCTTGGGAGCCCCGAGCATATGGGCGAACTCCCCCCTTGGAGCCCTGACCCTCAGGGGGACTCCACCCTTGGTAGCCCTGACCCTCAGGGTCTCCACCCTTGGGAGCCCCGACCCTCAGAGGGAGCCCCGAGCCTCAATGGGGGGCGTCCACCCTTAGAGGGAGCCCCGAGCCTCAATGGGGGGCCTTGAGCCTCGGTGGGGGGCGTCCACCCTTAGAGGGAGCCCCGAGCCTCAGCATCCGTCCACCCTTGGGAGCCCCGAGCTTGGGCGTCCACCCATTGGAGCCCCTAGCCTGGGCATCCACCCCTTGGAGCACCTAGCCTCAGAGGGGGACGTCCACACTTGGGAGCATCCACCCCTTGGAGCCCCTAGCCTCAGAGGGGGACGTCCACACTTGGGAGCCCTGAGACGTCCCACTTGAGAGCCCCGAGACGTCCCACTTGGGAGCCCCGGGAGCCCCGAGCCTGGGCGGAAGCCCTTGGGATCCCCAAGTCTGGGCGTCCACCCCTTGGAGCCCCTAGCCTAGCCTCAGAGGGGGACGTCCACACTTGGGAGCCCCGAGTCTCCGAGGGGGTCGTCCACCCATGGGAGCCCCGAGCCTGGGCGTCCACCCTTAGGATCCCCGAGCCTGGGCGGAAGCCCTTGGGATCCCCAAGTCTGGGCGTCCGACCTTGAAGCCCCGACCCTCGAAGGGGGACTCCACCCTTGGAACCCCGACCCTCAGTGGGGGACTCCACCATTGGGAGCCCCGACCCTCAGTGGGGGACTCCACCCTTGGGAGCCCCGACCCTCAATGGGGGGGCGTCCACCCTTGGGAGCCCCGACCCTCAATAGGGGGCGTCCGCCGCCCCTTTGGGAGCCCCGACCCTAAGTGGATGGCGTCCACCCTTGGGATCCCCGACCCTCAGTGGGGGGGTGTCCACCCTTGGGAGCCCTGACCCTTAGTGGGAGCTCGGGGGCATCCACCCTTGGGATCCCCGAGCCTGGGCGTCCACCCCTTGGAGCTCAGAGAGGGGCGTCCACACTTAGGAGTCTCGAGACGCCCCTCCTTGGGAGCCCCGAGCCTGGGCGAACACCCTTGGAAGCCCCAAGCCTCACAGGTGGGCATCCACCCTTGGAAGCCCCGAGCCTGGGCGAACACCCTTGGGAGCCTCGAGCCTGGGCGGATGTCCTTGGGAGCTCTAAACCTGGGGTCCACCCTTGGAGCCCCGAGCCTCAGTGGAGGGCGTCCACCCTCAGAGGGAGCCTCGAGCCTCGAGCCTCAGTGGGGGGCGTCCACCCTCAAAGGGAGCCCCGAGCCTCGCGGGCGTCCACCCCTTGGAGCCCCGAGACATCCCACTTGGGAGCCCCGAGCCTCAAAGGGGGACGCCCAAACCTGGGAGCCCCAAGCCTCAGAGGGGGACGTCCACACTTAGGAGCCCCAAGACACCCCACTTGGGAGCCCCCAAGCCTGGGCGTCCACCCTTGGGAGCCCCGAGCCTAGGAGTCCACCCTTGGGAGCCCCGAGCCTCAGATAGGGGACTCCATCCTTGGGAGCCCCGAGCCTCAGATAGGGGACTCCACCATTGGGAGCCCCGAGCTTCGGTGGGGGGCGTCCACACTTGGGAGCCCCGAGCCTCGGGGCATCCACCCTTGGGATCCCCGGCACTCAGTGGGGGGCGTCCACCCTTGGGATCCCCGAGCCTCAAAGAGGGGTGGACGGAGCCCCGAGTCTCAGAGGGGGGAGTCCACCCTTGGGAGTCCCGTGCCTCGGAAGGGGGGTGGACGCACTAGGTTGCATGTCATTGACCTCTCACTTAGAGTGAAAAATCAAGTGGGGGGAGATCTTACAAGCTATAAGCTACCAAAAGTAAGCTTCAGCTAGACGCCCAAAGGACCACCATTCCTCTATCCTTGGTGAATTTAATATGTTCAGATTAAGTATTTTTGTCATTTCTTTTAAATTTCAGTTCTGTATTTGATAGGTTAATGTAAGTTTTTTTGAATTATTGAATCTATTACACATCACCATCACATAATGAAATAAATGTAACTAATAAACATGGGACTGAAAAATATCAATGATCCCATTATCAAATGAAGTACTTTAAAGATGAAGCATATAGCTGTAAGACAAAATAGAGAAACCGCAACTGCTGGAGGAAGTTAAAAAAATAAGACTTAAAGAGAATTGTACCTTAAAACTATAACCCTGATCGATCAAAAACTGTTGCCTTTTGGTTGAGTAATACATTTCCTGCGCAGATAGTGGAGTGAATTAAATCCAATGAACTAACAATCAGTCAAAAGCCTGTGGATCCATACAGTAGAAAACTAAAATACCTGTGTGTCTGTAGAAACAAGAGAATAGAAAAATGCATTATACTCCTCCTTGCCTCCTGCCACTCTATCCTGAGGCTTCCCCTATCAACCAACAACATTTATAAACTAAGAGAAACCTTTTGTATTGGTAAATATATATAAAACAAAAGTTTGAATGCCATAAGTAGAAACTTGAAATGTGAGTTTACCTTCTCTTTGGGACATGAAAACTAAATGCTATTTCATAGAAAGTATATATTTAATAAAAAAAAAGGTCAAACAGGATTCAGGCATGGATTGTATGCAATTTTCATATTGACATCAGTTCTTTTCTGTTAAATACAATATATCCAATCCAGTTAAGTGTATATTTACACCCAAACGGGATTACCTTGGCCCTGAGAATACGCCCAAGCCGTTGAGCCTCTTGACGCCTTGAACCAGCATGTGATGATATCTGAATAATCACATTTGCCTCGGGAATATCTATAGAATTATCTCCCACCTGTACATCGAAGGCAATGATTACTTCGCTAGATTACACCTTGTTTATGATTAGTGTGATATTGTTTAACATACCTTTGAGAGGAAAACTGTGTTCACATCTCGACTGGTTTTAAATGCTTCAAGAATTTTAGTTCTTTCAGGATGGCTGCAAAATATATTCCTTTATAAAAAAAAAAATTGTTCAAATAGCAAAAATACATTGTATCTCAGTGAATAATAATAGGCAAACCTGGTGGCACCATAAATCATAGGCTTTCTAAGCTTCATAGCATACTCCGTCAGTGCAAAAAGATTGTCAGCAAAAACTATTATCTTATCGCCCCGTTGTTGTTCATGGAACCGGATAAGGAATTCACAAGCCCTGAATTTGTTGGGATTCATCACATACAGAGCCTAAAATATACAAAGAAACAAGACTTAGAATATGTAGCAACTCGCGAGTAGAAAGCAAAAACATCTAAGAATCTATAAGTATTAGTCCTCGATCTTGCCCCCTACTTGTTATAGAACAAATTAATGTATCTGATACACTGACCCAGTTAAGAGATTATGGACTTTGGGGAATCAGAGCCGAATACTCTTTTAGGTCTGCTAAGTTTAAGTTTTGTTGTTAAAACAGGATTTCATCCTGAACTGAATTAACCTGTTTCTTCTTTGAATTCTCTTTCTTCAGATATTCAGCAAAGAACTCCTTTGTCATTGGACACCAGACCTCTGCACACTGCACATTTGCAATGAATCCTCCTTTCACTAAATCCAACCAATTAGCCTCGTACAATTTTGGACCAATAAGGAAGTTCAAATCTGTAATTCTTTCATCCTCTCTCACAAGTGTTGCTGCATATCATTTGGTCAAAATATATCTGTAAAGTAGATGATATTTTATAGACTTGTTCATTACACTTTGATCCATACCAGTGAGCCCCAATTTGCAGTGAGACTTTGTTAGACTGATGACCTTCCTGAACATGTGAGCAGGGACCACGTGCACCTACAATTTCAAAGGAAAAACGAAAAAACATGTCGATATCTTCATCATTGAATCCAGATACGCTACAAATCATGCCACATAAAAATAAAAATTCAAACATCCACAAAAGATGTTACTTCATCCATGAGAAGCAATCCCCACTCTCGGTTTCTAATTTCTTCAATAATCTTTTCAGCTTCTTCAGATCGCTTGCCACCAAAGGCAATCATATTATATGTTGTCACCACCACCCCTGCATTGCCACGGAATCTCTCTTTGCTGTCAGATGTGAAACGACAGATTTGCTCCTCTTTAATGGTCGACCACAACTTAAACTGGAAAGCCCACTGATCCACAGACACGGCATTTGTAGCCAAACAAAGACAGCTCTTTTTAATTCTGCTGGCTGCAGAAACACCAACTAAAGACTTTCCCGCACCACAAGGGAGCACAATGATACCCGATCTTGCTCTGCCTGAAACGACAGAAGAACACTGAATTAGCAACATGCAAATTTCTTCCAAGAGTAGTGTTATGTAACCAAGTCGATGACTCAATTGAATAGGAGAGTTAACACTTCCACTTAACTAATAGATCACAAGCTCCAGTCTGAAAACGTTGATATTTCTAAGACACAAATTATACCCCTCGATCCTGCAGGTCTACAGAATTGTAGATAAATCATTCTAACAACTCTAATTAACACAAAATTTACAGAAGAGATGAAGAGAAGGGACATGGACGCTTTAGAACACTCTTATGAGAAGGTAATTATTGATGAAAGGTGGTTCGGAAAGATGGGTCTACTGATTCGAACGTAGCTATATAGGGAAAAGTGAAAGTGAAGTTGGTAAAACTCTTTTTTTTCTGTAGAAAATGATTGCAGGAGTAATTTTTAGAAAACTTGTGATCCAGAAAACTACTTCAAAAGCACAAGAAACAGGGCCATAGTATTTTAAATACTAAACTTGACATTCACGGTGTTTATGCAGGGAAAACACGAGTTAACATGGTAAATCATAAGTGAAAGCAAATTCTATGACAATAACTGAAGCGCATCGAAGATGTAAATAGACTGGGTGAGAGGTCCTTTACCATTTCCAAACATCTTACTAAGACTCTTTTCTTGATAAGGACGCGGTTGTGCATGGGGCTTCAATTCCATATCAAGATCAGGATTAACCTGCAATACCACAATAATCAATGGAATTTTCGGTGACCCCTTACATTCAGTATTATGTAAATAACAGATAGAGCTGCTCCAGCTGTCATTTCAGAAGCCAAGGATCCTTGTTTAGCATAAGTTCCTGAAGCTGGAAGAAAGTAAGTGCCACTCACACTGTCATTTCTAAAGTCGTACTCCTCCAACATGGGATAATTTAGAGCATTAGGTAAACATCGTTGCTTTACATTTTCAACCTGTGAATAAAAATACTAGTTAACACATGATCCTTTGGAAACCGTAATCTATTTAAAAATATATCCTGATTAAAACTGATAAATTGATAAAACATAAAGATTAGAGAAGGAGGTGCACATGCACCAGATCCATTTAACATCTATAACAAACAACACTATATATGCTACAAACTTACAACCAATGTGAATTGCAAGCAGAATTACAATTGAGCTTCCCAATCACAGATATTCTTAAAGAAATATATAAACTGACCTGAGCAGGGTCAATTTCGAAAGAATGAGTTTCTTTTTCTTCAGCTGCAGCTGCCAACTCTGCTTCATTTAGCAAATCCTCGTGCGTACCCTGTATTTCACCCGCAGATTTGCCAACTGTAAATCCATCACTTCCATGAGCTCCCTGAAGCAACAAATCCATAGTGTTAAGAGTTATCAACCAAACATAAAGGAAACGATCTCCTATCTGTCATAAAAAGTTCACTCGAACTGCAGCAGTTATGGATATATATCACCACGAAATTTTTACCTCTGATGAAATTCTAGCTCGTCCTATAACTTCATCCGAGAGCAACCTTTTCAATACCTGAAAGAAGCCATAAGTGTAATATTAATAATACGCATCCCAAACATCCTTTTAACAGAAGTAGGACGGGGTCATTGTATCTTGCCTCTGGAAATGGGGACTCCACCAAGTATTTATTCTTCTTCAACACGAGCTTCACTTTGCCATAATTTGCAGTAGAACTATGAATGAAGTCAATCATCTCTTTTGGAAGCTTCGTCTTGGACAATTTATTCAAAACAGAAATTATCGTCTCTGTTTCAAGCCCCACTGATACTGCAGCGTACAACGAATGAGGAGTCAAGTTGTACTCATGCATTGACTCTGGCCTGTTGAACAGAATACACATGAAATCCCATTGTTGCAATATTTAAATGGATAAGAACATTAAAATGAGATATAACGATAACAACTGAATACTGTACTATTTTGAATTAACTCAACATGTGCATAAGAGTCAATGCATGAGATAGCATATAACTCAAGCATACATGAACTTTTAGGCTCGTTTGAATTTTCCGAATCCATCCAAATGTCAATTGCCAAGATCTTCAGAGTCGGACTCAGCTATTTGTGACAATCATAGGTATTGATGATAATGATAGGCATACAACTATTCATTGGCAATGAACCAATTTCGAACTTGGACCCAGTTATATGGAATGTTCTTAACAGCAATGCAGATAAAATTTGGATATTCGGGATAATGCTAAAAAGTGCCCATTAAACTGTCTGCTATATAAAATATTCATCACATATTTCCAAGCTATTATACATACTACAAAAACGAGCAAAAACAGCACTGGAGGAGAAGGTTCATCAAATTGCCAAAATTACATCCTAATAAAATACCACACTTAAATACTTAATGGTCTCAAGATGTAATACCTGCAAACAGGTTCAGCAATCGCAATAAGGAAATCATAGGCCTGTTTATACAGTGGGGAAAAAGTCTCGAGGAAAATTCGACCATCAGCGCAGGCCCACAATGGGCGATTCACATGATCTGGTTTAAGTTCCAATTTCGAGAAATCCCTCTTTTTCCCTTCTCCTTAAATTTCAAATCAAACATTAAATCAATTCAAACTTGAACACAACCAAATTAACGCGATTAATGAAATCGAATAAGTGAAATACTATGCTGCAATACAGTGTATCCACAATTACCATCTCGAAGCTCATCATCCAAATCTTCCATAAAATGCGAATCATCATCCCCAGCAACTGAAGCCCTATGTTCCTCCTTCAAATTCATAAACATTTTTTTCAGAAAGAAAACATTTAACAATCTTTCAAGAAAAAGAAAATCGGTGAAATTATACAATAGCCTTTCAAGAAATAACCCAGAAACGAATTCTAAGTACCTTTGAGAACTTGAATTTCTTGCCAGGTCGACCTTTATCGCCTGAAATCAATACGACGGTGTGTTTCATCAGATTACATGTATAAACATTAAAGGGATTTCAATGAAATTCAATTAATTAGCATGTATGGTTGCAGTTTCACAAAAAAAACCACTTCAAGTTATTCGTATTCTACAATTCTTGGAATAATTAGGTCTTGCAATAGAATCAAATAGTGTTGCACATAATTAAACAAGATAGAAACACAATCTTACTCATTGATTATGGATCTGGCGTTCGATGATATCCTCACTGATCGGCCGGAGCGAATATCAAATCAAAGATTGGCTCGTTATGCCAAAAATAATTTTACCGTTAGCAAAGGGGCTAGGAGGAATTTATATGCCCTTAAAACTGTTATGTGATATTCTCTTGCACCGCCTTCTTATAGAACCCCAAAGACAAATTCTTAAACAATTGTGTATTATTAATTTGCAATTTGCACCCTCAAAAATAAAGATTAGCACCTTTTACCCTAAATTTATATAAGCTTTGGCAAGAGGCATCCCAGGGTTTTTTTTAAATGGGCCACCTAAATAGTTATCCACATACTTAGATTTAATAATAATCAATTTAGATCAAATATAATTTATTTTATGTTGCTTCCTTAGTATGTCAAACTTATTCAAGAAAATATTATAAGGTGGCAGAGATCCCGAGAGTGGCCTATTAACTTCTTGCAAAATATGATAAATGTGCAATGCTTAAGAATTAAGATAGATCTGTCGTCATTCAAATGCGAAAAATAATGTTGAGATATGGTGTGAGAAGTTAACATTGTGAATCTATTCAACAACTTTTCGATCACCTGTCTAAATAAAAATATCAAGGAATATGAAACTCTCACGTCATAAGAATCCGGTGCCTTTAAGAGGGTGTTTGGCTAAGCTTATTTAAAACATCTTATAAGATGTTTTAAAACCTAATAAGATGTTTTTGGATAAAATAAGTCTACTGGACTTATAAGATGTTTTCAAATGTTATATGAGAGAATTTGTGCAATAATAAAAATAAATATTTTTCGGAAAAAATATTTATTGAAAAGGAAAAAATTAACTAGAGTTATTTGTATCTTTTAAAAATATAAACAAGATCCAAAATTTAAGATTTTGAAATAAGGTGGGTTTGGCTAACTTATTTTTTATTAGCTTATAAGACTCAAACATCTTATTTTTTTTGGTCTTATAAGCTCTTTTCAAAAAAAATTATCCACACACTTTTCAAGAGCTTATAAGCTCTCAAACATCTTATAAGATGTTTAAAAGAGCTTATAAACTTAGCCAAACACTCTCTAAATATCGTGCATACTTCCATGAACTCTTTGATGGGATAGTATTATCTATTCCAGTGGTGTTTCTTCTTCTATTCCATATATTAGATGTTTGATACGTGTTAAGATATTTACGCTTGTTAAACATTCCTTAAAACTGCATTTGTGAATTAAATGTGTCAAAAATCTAAATATGTGGAATAGAGATTTAGAATAGAAAATCGTTGGATCCAAAATCCATCGTGATCACCAAGCCTTCAATTCCGGTTACCATCTCTAGGGCAAAATTGTCACAAACCTTCTCACTATATCCCTTTTGATAATTAACTCTAAAATTTGTACTTAAATGTAAATAAACTCTATTCCTCTTTTATAATTTAGAAATTTCGTTGTCCTTAAAAGTTAATTCCCAACATTGACGAAAAAAGAAGCATTTGGGTTCGTCTTCATTTTCTAGTCTTCCTAGCTGGCTTTTATCGCCATTGCAGAGCTCATTGCGCCGTGGATCCAAACTGAACAGAGATGAGTGGCCACGATTCGAAATATTTCTCCACCACCAAGAAAGGTGAAATCCCCGAGCTCAAAGAAGAACTCAATTCACAGTACAAGGTGATTTTCTCCCCCTTTCTTCTCAGTTGTTTAATTTTCTTCTGTGCATTATTCAGTTGATCTGACGTTTAATGCAAATCAGTTTGTGTTGCGTGATTCTGATTTGATATTTATTAGTCGATCTGCATGTTTCCGGTCATGATTTCGCTAGTGTCGTAATTTTTCCGTGAATTTGGTTTGAGTTATATTTAGATCTAGCTTTTATCTTTTCGTATTTGAAATTGAATTTTGAATTTTCGTTGCTGTGTTTGATCTATGTAGTTATGTTGTGACGTGATTTGTGTAAATTTGAATTCGATGAAGCTATCAAACAGTCTATATTATGCTTTGATTAACTTATAGTTGATTAATTGTATGCATTTTTTCCTTAGTGCACAATGTAAGCATTTGATTGGTCTTATGGATTTGAAATTTGTCATCTGTTTGTCCTTTGAACTCCGTCTGGTGCAGGATAAGAGAAAAGATGCAGTTAAGAAGGTAATTGCGGCGATGACAGTGGGGAAGGACGTATCCTCGCTCTTTACGGATGTCGTTAATTGTATGCAAACAGAAAATTTGGAACTAAAGAAGCTCGTGTATTTATATCTCATCAACTACGCCAAGAGTCAGCCTGATCTTGCTATACTTGCCGTAAATACCTTTGTGAAGGTATAATCTCAAACTTCAGTCTCGAGCTGGGTTTTATTTTGACCTTTGAATATTGGAATTAGTGTATATGCTGAAAGGTCCAAGCGACATTTGTCTTTGTTAATTGGCGTCATAAATTATAGATAAAATACTTTTTGAACAATGACCAGAAGTTTCTTTTCTGAGTCTGATGCAGTAGGAAAGTGGCTGTAGTTAAGGGTAAAATTTCATGTGGGCATATTTTTTTCAGGATTCCCAGGATCCAAATCCTTTGATCCGTGCTTTGGCTGTGAGGACGATGGGATGCATTCGTGTTGATAAAATAACAGAGTATTTATGTGATCCATTGCAGCGTTGCCTCAAGGTAACACCAATCTATCATCGGTTATATGTTTTCTGTTCGCAGCAGTAACGTTTAATTTGGTTTTTTAATTTCTTGTGTTGTGAATTTTGAACTAAGCAGTGGTACCATTTTGTGTTTTTCTGCCTATCAGGATGATGACCCTTATGTTCGCAAGACGGCAGCTATTTGTGTTGCTAAGCTTTATGATATTAATGCCGAGTTAGTGGAGGATAGAGGTTTCTTGGATGCTCTCAAGGATTTAATATCTGACAACAACCCAATGGTTGTTGCAAATGCTGTTGCTGCACTTGCAGAGATACAAGAGAACAGTAGTAAACCCATCTTTGAGATCACCAATAGTACGCTTTCGAAGCTTCTTACTGCTCTAAATGAATGCACAGAGTGAGTACGGACAGCGACTACAGCTTTTGGCAATTATTTTAAGGATAAACTGGAATAAATACCCCACACACCTCTACATGCACGCATAAAATCACTCATATTTTTGTGAATATTTATTTATATATTATAATGAATACATTTAATATTAATCGCTCCTTTAAAAAAATGCTACGTGCGAAAATATTGTCATACATTCATTTTCACTGTTGCAGAACCTGACTTGATTTTTTTCAGAAAAATAAGAATATCAAAAACTTCAATTTCTAGGTTTCTCTTGCAATTTTTTTAGAGGTTGCATTGCGCAATGCCGCAGTCTAATGAATCATACTGGGTTGAGTTGCGCGCTTGAACTATCAATTATTACATGGAAACATGTTTTATAATATCGGATTGAGCTGCATCACATATCCCATACAACATGTTTATCTTTCTATTTTGAGTTTGTAATAAAATGATTGTCTAATATTTGTCCAATGGTTTTTGAAATGATTGATGTTGCATCTACTTCATTCCCAAGGTTCTCGCGTATGATTTGCTAAATGAATTTGCATTGATGTTGCACCAACTATAGGTGGGGTCAAGTTTTCATTTTGGATGCTCTTTCCAAGTATAAAGCAGCTGATGCTCGTGAAGCTGAGAATATAGTGGAACGAGTTACTCCAAGGTTACAGCATGCGAATTGTGCAGTGGTTCTTTCAGCTGTCAAGGTTATAGTCCAATGCTGTGCACTTTATTACCAATAGTTTAACCAGTGTGCTTTCGTAAAATGTGATCTGCTTTTTCGTTCTTTTTACTTGTTTAGTATTACTATTTATCGGTTGTTTTACAGAAAGTACTACCCATAAGAATTTGGTCATAATCGACCTTTTGGAATTAAATTGCAGATGATCCTGTTACAAATGGAACTGATTACCAGCACAGATGTAGTCCGGAACCTTTGCAAGAAAATGGCCCCTCCTCTTGTGACATTACTTTCTGCAGAACCAGAGATTCAATATGTTGCATTACGAAACATAAATCTTATTGTGCAAAAACGGCCTACTATTCTTGCCCATGAAATCAAGGTAGTCTCAATGCTGTGTTGCCTCACATACAAAAAGTTGTGGTTGGTCTATTTGGAGTTGGTAATTTGAATATGGAGGTGCTTTGCAATTTATTGCCTTCTTTCCTATCTAGGTGTTTTTCTGCAAGTACAATGATCCAATTTATGTGAAGATGGAAAAGTTAGAAATCATGATAAAACTTGCTTCTGACAGAAATATCGATCAAGTGAGTTGATTTTGGTTTTAGTGAATTCATTATTTTTTGTGTTAAACGGATATTTTTGGTCCTAATACTGCTCTCTTCCAATGCACTGGCAGGTTTTATTGGAGTTCAAAGAGTATGCTACCGAAGTAGATGTAGATTTTGTACGAAAAGCTGTTCGCGCAATTGGACGATGTGCCATCAAGTTAGAGAGAGCTGCTGAACGGTGTATTAGTGTCTTACTTGAGTTGATCAAGATCAAAGTAAACTATGTCGTTCAAGAAGCTATTATAGTTATCAAGGATATATTTAGGAGATATCCAAACACGTACGCCTTTGCTCTTTTTCTTTTATGTCTTATATTCATCAGACTTAATGATATAATTCTTGTCTTTCTCAACTCAAACATTCTTCTTTCTTTCTCAGTTATGAGTCCATAATTGCAACACTGTGTGAGAGCTTAGACACGCTAGACGAGCCAGAGGCAAAGGTACTCTACAGGCCATTAACCTCTTTTTCTTCTTCAAGACGTGATCATTTTGAGATTATATTAGCCTTATACATCTTTCTTTTCAGGCATCAATGATCTGGATTATTGGTGAATATGCTGAAAGAATTGATAATGCTGATGAGCTTTTGGAAAGCTTTTTGGAGACTTTTCCCGAGGAACCTCCACAGGTCCAATTGCAGCTGCTGACTGCGACAGTTAAACTCTTTCTCAAGAAGCCGACTGAAGGCCCACAGCAGATGATCCAGGTATGCTTTATAGCCCCATGGCACCTAATGCATGGCTGCAAGTGGCTCTGCTTAGTTTCTGTTCAGTTCATGCTGTTTTGAGTTAAATTTAGAATGTTTTTTGCCACTATATGTAAATATGCTCCACAAGGATGCCTCTTGCCTGGAATGATTATTTTCGTAGTATGTGTAACAATCTTTTTTTACAGACGCATTCCTCTTCCGATAGTAAATACGTCAGAAGATGACTTACTGTATTATCTATTAACAGGTTGTTCTGAATAACGCAACTGTTGAGACCGACAACCCAGATCTGAGAGATCGTGCATACATATATTGGCGACTCCTCTCTACTGATCCTGAGGTATGCTTATAGTTTTATCATAGTTTACACTTTATGAACTGCTGCTTTGGTGCTTGAAGAGATTTACTTTCTCTTCTGGAATTTCGGCTAGGCAAGGAATACATTGATTGGGTAATAAGCACAGAAGTTTATCTGTCTATTCATATTTAACAAAATGAGTACTATTTTATCTTTCAGGCAGCAAAGGATGTTGTTTTAGCTGAAAAGCCTGTTATCAGTGATGACTCAAATCAACTTGAACCTTCTCTCCTGGACGAGCTTCTCGCCAACATTGCTACATTGTCCTCTGTCTACCACAAGCCGGCTGATGTATTTGTAACACGTGTGAAAACCATCCAGAGAACTGAGGAAGAGGATTATGCTGATGCAAGTGATGGAGGTAATTCAGAATCATCTGCTCATGCAGCTAATACTGGTACATCACCACCACCCACAAGTAATGCACAGTATTCTGCTGGAAGGCAACCAGCTGCTGTTCCCGCACCCGCACCCGTGCCCGATTTACTTGACCTTATGGGTGCGGATGATGGCAACAGTGTCACTGTATCATCCGATCAGCCTGCCAGGTATGCATCTTCGAATTCCATTGCAACTTGTCTGGTAACTGGTACCCCTTAACCATATTTACGACTCTTTATTCTCTGTTTTTCTGGGATGGCACAAAAATAAATCTCAATTCCATCAGATGATTTCTTTATATCCGGAACTACCATCTAAACTAAATTAATGATATGATATATAACTCTGAGCCAGATGACGATAGTGTACAAATACACCACAATGTTCACTTTTTTAACTCATCTGAAATTTTGTGCCCGATCGTACTGGACATAGTTTTCTGGTATGAAGACTATGTTTGGAGTTTTTGTTTGGTTTTGCTTGACAATAAATTTTTGGTCATGGAATTGTACCTTCGATTGCAGACCTTCCTTGCCAGTTGTATTATCAGCGGCTAATGGTCAAGGTCTACAAATCAGTGCTCAACTGATAAGAAGAGAAGGCCAGATATTTTACAGCATGTTTTTTGAAAACAATACTCAAATTCCACTTGATGGATTTATGATTCAATTCAACAAGAACACATTTGGTCTTGCAGCAGGTGGACCACTCCAGGTAATTATTTATTAATGGTATAATCACGTAACATATATAGGTATATTTGCTGTAGATATACATATATTATATTTGCTCTTTTTCATGTGAGCTTATACCTCATTTAAACCAGGTTCCCGTATTGCAACCTGGGACATCTGCAAGTGCTCTTGTGCCTATGGTTTTGTTCCAGAATGTGTCTCCTGGTCCACCAAGTGCAATTCTGCAGGTTGCTGTGAAAAATAATCAGCAACCTGTATGGTATTTCACTGACAAAATTCCGCTGCTCATAATTTTTACTGATGATGGAAGAATGGAGAGACCCACATTTCTCGAGGTATGAAAACTTTACAGAATCTATAGGCATACTGCTGTGTGTGGTAAAGGATATGCATATATTTTTCTCTTATTTTTAGAAATCTGAGCACAAGATAAGCTGCGAAGTCAAAACCTGTGCTCCCATGCTAATGTATGTACTATTAAGTGTGAGGCCTAAATTAATCAGTTAGATAATCTCAGTCAAATGACAAAATTACCCCCAAGAGATTATATCAAGATAGTTTAATCTTCCCTCCTCTCCCCTTTTTGACGATTAATTTCTCCCTCGAACTTTTTATCCTTTCTTGTTTATCCAAGTATATTGTTGTAGTAAAAGAATTATATTAAAAAATGAAATAAATAGGTTGAAAACATTAAAAAGCTATAGTATTTATTATACAGAGGTTAAATAGAGTTTTGATGTTATACCACAAAAAATTAAAGCACTTGTGTGAAATTGCCAAGGTCACAATTTAAATAAAGATCCTAGGTAGACTCTGCACCTCATGAGAAAACATGCGAAAACTATTATTTGATTTTTGTCTACAGACGATTAATTCACGTCGCATCTGCTATAAAAACAATGATGTTTCATTTTACATTGTGCATCATAAATGAATTGCATATGTATACAATCCACATCAACTATGTATTTAAGGGAATGTATGTGCATTTATTATGTGAATCGAGAGAGTCTCACCTAATAATCAGAATTGATGATCTAAATTCCCGTTAATTGGACTTAAACATATTGCAAACAACTTTGTTATTTCAAGCTGATTGTCAACTCATCAATAACACGTGGAAATTGATCATCTTTGCATAATGTATATGATGCAGACATGGAAATCTTTACCCGATTCAAACGAGGTTTCTAAGGAGTTTCCAGCAATCGTGGTGAACAGTGTCGAATCAACCCTAGACCGATTGTCTACATCCAACATGTTCTTTGTCGCCAAACGCAAGCACGCAAATCAAGATGTGATGTATCTCTCAGCCAAGATTCCTCGAGGAATCCCTTTCTTAATTGAACTCACAGCAACCATTGGCATCCCTGGCCTTAAGTGCGCGATAAAAACTCCAAGCCCCGAGATGGCACCTCTTTTCTTTGAAGCCATCGAGACTCTCCTCATGAATTAGTATGCGTGTTTCGTTTTTTCGTCTTGTCTTGTTCATTTGATTGTCTAGATATAGTTTTTGTTACGTCGTTAAATTTGTTTGACTACTGAGATTGAAGTTGTTACTGGTGGTTGCCTTGTGCGATTTTCCGTCAACCAATAACCCATTTTTTGCAATGTGTTTGATACTTGAAGTTGTTGGGTTGTGTTAGAGATTATTTATTAGACTGTTGTAGAAACCATTTTAGATCGGGAAAAACAATTGAGCATGTTATCACAAGGTATGGTTCTTTCTTTTTTGTTGGTTCATTTTTGTTCCACTCATTAATACTCTCATTTTTATATATAATGTTTCTTCAAATATACAGCAGGTGTAAACGTATATATGATATGGAATACAACACAATAATTGAAATAGAAGATTCATAATGCAAAAAGACCATCCCATAATTTTCAAACTGGTGTAAACGAATTCTATACAAATAAATTCCTTCTCTCACTGAAAACATAAAATGAAATTCATTCAAACATGTCACGGACCTCTAATTACTACACAGAAACTGACCAAAACCTTTAACACGAACTCTAAACCTTTACTACAAATTCCTTTCTCAACAACACGATATTTCAAATCCAATTCCTCTACTTGTCAACGGAAACTGCTAAATGCGAAGGAAAGGGAAAAAGACAAGTCGGGGAAAGCACAAGTAAAAGTCTGTAGTTCAGGTCACTGCCTAGCGCCATCTTTGTGTGTCGCCCACTCCAGGACCGAGCCTAATATCAATCTCGTCACCTCGTTGACGTATATACAGAAAAAACTATATAAAAAGAAAACACCTATGTTGTATGCACGGTTCGCCAAAATTCTGAAGTTTCAATAATCTTCCAATTTTCTTTTCCCTTTTTTTCTTAATCTTCAAACTATGCGAATTAAAAGTAAATGAAACAAACGGATATCTGACGAGACAATATGTGAGCAAGTGGGTGACAGCAACTAGATGCAATACCGACTGAACCCATGTATTTGTAGCTGTAGATCGCTTAATCACAGTAACTAACAGACCAACTAAAATATTTTGATAGCTATCCATCTTTAGGCTTTAGCAGGACTAAATACCATTTCCTGCATTCAAGAAAGTGACAGATCATTATTGGTGCTTCCAGAATTGGTAGTAAAAACCGACTCACATAAATCACAATATACATTGCAATCATACAAACCTGATCGCAAACAGGACAGGTATCACTTCTTTCCATCCATTCAAGAATACAAGAAAGGTGAAAATGGTGATCGCATTTTGTGATCATTTTTGGGTTCTCTGCATCATATTCTGCCAAAGGAGTAGAGAAATCAAGACTCAATAATATCAAGCACAAATGCATCAAAACGAGATAATTAGTAATTTAAACTTAAGGTGGGATATTTTCATTGCACCTTCAAGACAAGTTGGGCAGACATCCTCCTCATCTTGCAGTGATGGAACCATAGGTTCAATTGACTTTTTAAGTTCATCAGATTTTTCATCTTCCACTTCTTCTGAAGTTGCCAGCTCATCATTTTTTTCGTCCTTCACATCAGACTCAAGGTTCTTCACCTTTGTCTCCAACGTGCTTCCAGCATTTGTGTCTTGAACAGACAAAGTCGTTTCACTTTTGTTTCCAGATCTTTCTAGATTCCTTGATGGCGTAGGTGGGCATCCTACATATGTTTCGTAAGGTATAGGTGCAGGAGGTGGTGTATAAGTATCTGGGACTGATGTATCTAGATTTGTATCTACCAAAAGCCCAGTAGAGATAGTAGAGAGTGTTGCTTGGTGAGATGACAAGGGTGTACGTTCTTCTGACACGGGATACTGCACAAATATTCATTCCCACAAGAGAGAACATATCATGAGTGACATCAGCAATATTAATTTCACTGAAGAGAGTGATAATTTTTAATTCGAATTAATCACATCACAAGAAAATAAAATGACCCAAAAATAATTAAAAGAGTACATTCTTCTCATCCAGTCATCACGGGAAACTTAGGTTATCCAAAAGAGATACTAATCAATAATGAGCCACACGAAGAAAAAAATTCTACGGCCGGATCAGTTATTTCAGGCTGCAAAGCAAGGAATAGACTTGAGAACTAAAACAGTAGAGGATCATATTAGAGTTTAGACTTCCTACTACTTTATCCATAAAAATAGAACTAATGAGAATTAATCCTTAAGACCACACGCAAGCTAGATGTAAGATTTACTAACAGAAAACACAAATGATATGAGGCAGGAAATATTACTCACATGAAATAATGTTGGTGACCTATTAAGTTCAGTACTCTTAGACGCACAACAGCAACAGCCTCCCATCTCTGTTTAATTATCTTTTATCCACCAAAAGCTACTGGCACTTTGCTCGTCATTTCCCCCCTACAAAAGGAACATGGCATCATGAAGCAGTCTAATCCCGTCACCAAGTATTCAGAACTTAATCAATTTAGATGTTTTCATAAGCGGGCGAGTACTCCACACCCAGAAAAAAACTTTAGGATAAGAATAAATTCGACAACCACTCAGCGACTCAATTGAAAAGGTAAATAAGAAGAGTGAACATATTTGATAAATTACTAAACTACGAGTATTTCATCTTAAAGCTTGCTTACAACAGCATGCAAATGAAGAGGCTCAATGTTTAAAATAACATAAGCACAAGAATTATCCAGCACACAAAATGTTGGTTTGTTTGTAAACCCATGGAAACATTTCCATATATTTGAGCAACTCTGCGTGGAAAGAACTTGACTAGAAGTTTGATCAATCAATAGTAATAGACAACGTCACAACTAAAGACAACTATAGATTGACCATACCACATTTGATGTAGCACAAGAAACCATTTCAAAATTATCCTATGCACCTATGTTTTCATTCTGAATTTTTTTAATTAATTCCTTATGATGTCTTTTATCCTTTGTTAAGTAATTCAGAGACATATGTGATATCTGAATCTGCTATAAGCATTGATCAAAGTTCAAGAACTACGTGAACTATCTTTTACTGAAATCAGTACAGTAGCAGATGCCTTGTGGCTTCGTGTTTCACAGATTGCCAATGGATTTAAAATGCTGGTTGAAGACACTCACTGCCGACCATCACCATCCCCAAAAAAAGAACTTCCGTCATGATTACAGACAATCAGTACAACCATCCTCACTTAATCATCTCTTCAGTAACAAACGGAATAATCATATTCTAGTTATATCCCAGCAGACCACCAGTACCTCAAATTCTTACTTCTCTACGTATAATACAAAATCATTCTAACACCAGAACAACTATAGCTATCGTTTAATGAATTCAATACATCAAATAACCATAATCAAACCAATAAAAATAAACTATAACGCCTCGGTCATCAAAGTGATTTAATTATAGCTCAATTTCACTATCAATTCAATAATCCGAGCAAAACATAATTTTCATAACTACACCAAGAATACGAAAAGATCAATTCATAATTCCATCCACTTAACAGTATATTTCCAGAAGGAAAAGAAATAACAACGGAGCATACGAATCAGTGAGATCACAACAACAAACACAACAAGTTCGGTAAACAAGCTTCATTGAATCACACAATAAGTAACAGAAAATCAAAACATCACCAGCAGCTTAATCAATAGAATTTCAAAAGCAACCGCACATACACAGAATTATCCATGAACATCAACACAACATTAAACTCGCAATAAAATTCGAAGCAACAATCAACTTTACTAATTCAGCATAAAAAATTTCAGCCAGCACGAGGAGCATAAAAGCAACATCAAATCCGTAAATCAAATAACGATACAGAGAGCTCAGATTATCACAAGTGATTGTACCATAAAGTAAATACATACTCATATACATACACGAAATATATAGGTATAGGTGCGTGTATGTATACATACCTATTGGTTTGGAACTTGAGATTGAAGCAGCGGAGACCTGTGCTGTGTGTGGGTGAAAGACTTTTACCGAACGACCTGGAAAGCTGCTCTAATGTTTAGAATAATTTGATGATTTGATTATTCTAATTTATATTAATAATAATAAATGAGGAGAATTGGAAGGCTTGTTTGGCTTTTCAATGTTTATACATCACTAATAATTTTAGGTCAGATCGAGTTCAATAAGAATTTCACATAATAAACTTTAATGCTTGAAATAAAACACTAGAATCATTGCACTCGATTTATTTTAAGTCTTTTCAACACATACAAGTATAATAGTTTCATTTATTAAAACTCGTTTTGATTTTTTTTTTTTTACACTAAAAAAGTTGATACTAACATAGCATTAAATTTCATAAATCGTGTTTGCATTTGATTTAATTATTAATTGAGTTGAACTTGATCGAGGTTAAATCGAATCGAATATGAATTAAACTCGAATAGCTTAATTTATATGTACATATCTTATCATTATCTTTTAATTATTCAAATTGAGTTAGAGTTGAATTTTGATTGAATCCCCTAAAAATATTTAGGAAAATTACTAAACTCCCTATAATTAAATATGCATCTCGAATGTATTTTCTAGCATAATTCTTATCTTAAAACTAATCGAGGATCAAATATTTACAATACGTATAATCGTGATATATAAACAAAAATAGTAGAAGAACATAAAATTGAATAATGATAAAGGTGCATGTTGATTTTTCATTATAGCATTGATTACGAAATATTACTAATACCATAGGCAGAAAATTATAAATTAAATCCTTAATTTAAAGAGAATTACTATTGATGTTTACGTGAAACGCATTAATGAACGGCATATGTGGAATGTGATATATCATGTCGACATGATCTATAAAATTCGATTTTACTATTGCCAAACGAGGTCTTAAGAAAATGGCAATATTCGTCTGATGCGCCAGTACATGAAGAACCGTGGACTCGCGGAATAGGAAGGTGACACGTGTACGTATATTTTGGGATAATTTCCACGCCACCACTCAAGTTGGTGGCTGGCCTTCCAACAACCAAAGCCCCGGTTCATTGGTCCCACCACTAATTCTAATTTAGCAAGTGTACGTCTATGCATCACATGTTTCTATGTTATTATTGGGAGAAATTTGTAATATGATCTTTTATTAATTTTGATTTTATTGGTTATGTAAAATTAATCATATTAAAATGTAGTTTTTTGCATAGTTAATTCCAAGTTTTGAAAATCATACGTTATTCACGTAAATTTAGTATTAAAAAAAAACTTATTAAATGTTAAATTAGAAGAAAAACTCAGCGCTCACTGTTGTAAATATCTGAGTATTTATACAATTGGTTCAATCTATCCAAAAAGATAATTCTATTATAAAGCTATATTTGCAACTTTATCTGAAATTTTAATAAATCCTATCTTTTAAGACCAATATATAATTTTTAGAATAAATACCCCTAGTACTTGAATTATTTGTTATTTATTATATAGATAAGGACATCCTTATTTTTATTGCAGACTATTCAACTACTAATCTTTGACCCACTTAATTATTTAATTTAAATGAACCGTCTTGAATTTAAAACATAGAGATGAAATCTCAATCGATTCTTCTTATTGGGCAAAAACATTTGTTGTACATTAGAAACTTGGGACTTGGAAATTCCGTAATTCGAAACTTCAACGTCTTGAAGATTGTACAACTTTGAAATTGGGGGATGTTATCTCAAAGTTATGAATTTATATAATAACATTCAATTTTCGATTCACTTTACACCACAAACAAAATCAAATCTCAATTTGGTTATTTTTTCACTGCAAAATTATATTACGGTGTGCAATATTATCCCACAACATATATAGCTGTTAAGAATAGTTTCTACAACTATATAATCCAGCCCTGCAAGAAGAACAATAGAATAACACAAGGATGAATCCTTTTCTATTCTCCGATAAATCGCACAAGAAATTGTCTATTCGTGTTTGGACATACGAACTTACCATTTTCAAAGTAGTTTCATAATAAAGCAATTTTGGGAACAAGGGATGCTAAAATAAGGACCATAAGATTAAGATACAAGATTAGAGAATTTAGTTAAAATGCATTGACATCTACTCTCTACATTAGCTAATCAACACTCAAATAGTTAGAAGTAAACTAAAAATTAGAGCACACAAGTTCTACTAAATACATATATATATATATATAATATATAACTACAGGCACTGAGAAGTGAGAATTGTCTTTACTCACACTCTCAAATCTCAATATTTGCCAACTGATTGCAGTCTCTTGGCGGCACGAATAAAGTCCATGATCACTTGTACCTCGTCTACTCTCTGTAGCATCAAAAATTACATAATGTTAAGAGCCCTTCTTCTAGTAATTCTATTGTAAACTCGTTTCTTCAAAGAATTATACCGATTTTTCATATGATTGTGTAGATTTTATTTAGTTATTTGTTTGTATGTGTGGTTGTAAGAGAGGGAGACCTGGGAAGAAAAATGCTTCTGGACTCCGTTAAGCAGTTGTTCCTTCGTAGGGTTAGGACTAATATTTGACTGCATATGGAAATTTATAAAAACAAATTAACCTAATATAGTGAATATGTATCAAAATTTGTACAAGATTAGAAGATGATGAGAAAGTAGAAGACTCACAAGATTGAAGCTTCGCCAATATCTCCATAGCGATCCAGTTCCAAGCTTTGCCAAATTCACTCTCTGATCAACCCAAAACATGTTAACAATAAGAATTTGAAAGGATATATAACAAAAAGAATTCCACTGCATTCTTTCTGAAGAACTTAAATGATAAGGAAAACAAATATATATCAGTATCTAAACAAGCATCATTCACAAAAATAATAATGCTGAAATGCAGAGATTAAGTATACAAATATCTTTCATTGTGCTTACATATTGGGTTGCATGGCATTTGGATTGAACTTCTCTAAAACTGCTGCGGTTTAGTGACTTTGTGGATGTTGAAGATGGAGACCATGGCCTAGCATACCGGACCCTTGGCTTGCTTATCTTTCTAAAGTGAAAGCCAGAAGCTGTTCAAAGGAAATGCACAATTTTTTTATTTTTTTTAAATATATCTTATTCATGGAAAAAAGAACACCGAAAAGGCAAAAATAGAACAACAAAACTTATACTTACGAAAGCGTTGATGGTGGTCCTTCTCGCCGATATCAGAGCCACTACTGGAATCAAAAATATCAGAATCATCGTCTTCTTCATTCCCTGTAGGAGGTTCTAACACACTCAATGCATTTCTTTGAAGCTTGACCTCAACTCCATTCTTCAATACCTGATTCATTATATCACAGCTATTTAGCAAAACTGTTCAAATTATTGAGGGGAATTGTATCGAATGTTAATGTCACTATCCAAATTCTGGATACCTCTGAGAAATTAAATTGTCAATAAAACAAGTTTAGACAAATAATAATCACAGAGAAAGTTATTCTAAAGGAACTCAAAAATTAAGTTATTTGTAAGATGATGAATATATACCAGCCAATGCCAACCACCAAGCCCAACAGCCTTCTTAACGACACCTTGAAGACCCACTAACACGCTCTTTGTTCTGTTATTCCCTGTCACAATTACCTTTGTATGTCTTGGAAGAACGGCCAGTTCTTCATCTCCACTTTCCTCGCGATAAGGCGAAAAAACCCGCGAAGGGCACAACTCAGTCTCCAACATCTCACTCTTTAACAGGCTTAATCACTTACTTTAAAGATCACTTACACTCAACAACTCTATATCATGTGAACCCTCTTCAGCTTGTACTCAAAATTCAATCAGATATTAAGAAGACAAAATTAAGTTGATCCCAAACTGATGAAAACCTTACAATTTGGCCCTACACTATAAACTAAAACCAATTTTTGTTACTGAAAGGCCTCCTGGAATTTTTCAAGCTTGAATTTCTTGAGATAACTGATCTTCATTGCTGGGGACAGGGGAATATTGTCTCTGTAAACTAATGTAGCTGCTAAAAATTCTTAAATGCATGCAGAAACTTCGAAGTCTGAAACAAATTCCTGACAAAGAAAATTCTAAGGGTGAGTCACAAAGATCTGCACAGCCTCGAGCAATATATAATTGAGTTGAATTTTCAAGTTGCATCAAGAAATTTATTAAGAAATCAGGTTTGCATGTACAGTATGTGGGAATATTAAATGTAAGGCATATAATTCACGGGCTCAGTTTGGTCACAATAAATGCACCAAAATAAATCTCTCTCTCTCTCTCTCTCTCTCACACACACACACACACAGCTTCATCTTATCATCTTCCCTATCTACCAGAAATGACTTCTTAAACAAAAGATCAAAACAAATATTTCAATTAAGAACTTCAATTCCAATGTCTTGGAAGTATATCAATCACCAGGCTCACACAATCATCAAGCAATGCTGAACTTTCCCCAATTTACAAAATACCTCAATCAACAACTAAAAAAAGAAAAACAATACAAATTCCACTTACTTAAAGTAAAATTAATCAACAAAATCACAAAATCATGCTAACTTCTACTAAACAAAACCAAAAAAAAAAAAAAAACTCAAATCAACACTAAAAAAAAGCGAAAGAGAAAAAGCATGAAAACAGAAAACTCGATCCAAATTGAGATTTAATTAAAAGTAATACATACAATACGTTCACTCCATTTCAAGTTAAAGTTAGCATTAGCATTACCTTTTTGTGTACGGACAATCAATCAACCAAAATCTCCGCCCTAGAGAGAGAAAAAAACCGAGTTGAATAAAAAATGAACAGTAAATGTGAGAAAAAAATCACGAAAATGGCAGAATATTTTCTACCTTTCCAAGCACGAGTTGCAGTAGTAGTAGAAGCAGCAGCAGCAGCACTATTGGATTCTAGAGAGAGAGAAAGTGCGGTTGCTTTTTGCGTGAGTTTTAGAGAGAGAAAGTAATGAGAGCATGCAGTAAATGCATACCAACTGCCATGGGTGGGTGAGGGGGGAAGAATCGACCTGCTACTGCTAAATGGCAGTGACTTTGTACGGTCTCTGCTACTATCCGTTGGTCCACTTTTTTACCGGTTGAGAAGGTTGTAGGTTAAACGGCTCGGCTTGCAATGTGAGCCGAGTCGATGACTCTTTGTTCTTATCCAATTGTCCTTGTAAAATCCAGCTTGTCGGGATTTTACTGGTTTTTCTATTATTTATTTATTTTTCTTCTTTTGTTTGGAATGTGGATATTTATTCATTGCTTTGCTTGTAAATTACTCTTCAAAATTCAAATATTTTAGACAAATTACCAAAATACCCCTTATTTTAACACTAATGTATTAAAAGGTTATTAATTCTTTTAAACTAACATAAAATTTATGTGAAATTAAAATAGTCTTATCGAAAAAATAATGAAATGAAAATTAGGGATGAAATTAGGATTTTAAAAAAAAATTATAATTATTATTTGGAGAGAACTCTAATTTATTGCGAGTCATGCTATACCCAATATTTTGCAAATTATTTTTTGCGGACTTTATTTTTTGAGTTTCTTAATTTTTCCTCGATACTATTGTCATGTCGTATCAAAAAAAATATAATGAAATTATTAATAAAATATCTTCATACAAACATTAACCAAGTGTTTGCACTCATCATGATTTGTCCTTTTTTTTTTTGGATGACGAGGGAAACCCGCAGCCGCTACCGTGAGGTGCGCACTGGGTAAACCCCGCTCTTGTGTAATAGCCTGCAAACCACACAAGAGAGGTAAACCAGCCTAGGTTGCCCATAGCTGACAGGCTCACAGTAGATAAGGCAAATAGACATTCTCTCATCAGGATTCGAACCCGTGACCTAGGCCACAAGTTCAAATGCCCTTACCAACTCTACTGGGGGTTGCCCCCATGATTTGTCCTTTTACTCATACCAAACCAAGATCAAAAAATGTGAAATAACAAACTTTACCTAAGCCTAAAGGACAATTATTTCATTTGAAAGAAAGTGAGAAACCACAAAGTCTTCAGTCTAAATTATTAAAAGCTTTTTCCAATTTGAGTCCACATAAAATTATAGGTGAAGTTTTTAAATACAAAAATTGGAATGTCATTTATCATGTTTGATGATGCCATAATGGTATTTGGGGTAAAATAATTATCTTTATCATTGATAAAGGTCTCTTCTTATATAATTTTTTTCATCTAGATTTATTATTTATACAAGCTTAATAAACACACGTCACAAATAACGTTGCTATACTGAACTTGTATATTTAATATTTATCCAAGTTGCTTGTATAAACTCACTAGGAATATGCATGCAACTCCAATTAAATATTAATATTAAAAATATACATATATATATATATATAGAGCTGAAGAAAAAATACAATATTATACAGATGCATATAGTATTTTTTTTTCACAAAAGTAATATCATCGAACAAACAAAATATATAATAACAATATTGAAAAAGTAACCATGTTACCGTAAATATATATACATTTTCAAGAAATTAACCCTGAATTTTGAAAAAAAAAAAAGTGTACAAATATACAAATCACTTTAGTAGCTCCTGAAATTTAAAATATGAAAAGAAAAATACATTTTCCTCTTTGGTTGCTCACATGGACACTGATATAGCATACTATGGCATACGAGCTCAAATCCGTTACCCCTGAAGCCTCGTATTAATGGATACGACCTAAATACGAACATTATAACCTATTTACTTAAAGGTCCCTAACCTAATTATATCTATTTGCAATACACTACTTAACCCGCATGTTTTTATCGGATCAGACTCGGCGTCGCCCTAACCCGGACAATCTGACACGTACATTCTAGGGACACGTGTGAGTCATCCCGCAAGTCTCGCAATCATCCGTACATTGGGTACTGTGCCTATAAATAGCACCATTTAATATTAGAAAAATGACTTTTAACTGACTGAACAGTACCTCGAGGGTACATAGTACGATCTTACAATACGTTCCCACTATTCTATAAACCGAGTTAAGAACCTCGTATGAGATCTTAATTACAACATTGAACTATGTTTAGACTTGATCCTAACAGAAAGGTACGTAGGTAGCTCAGTACTATTGGGTACAGTCTATATCCGTCTTACGACCCTCATTGGTCTTATTCGAGCCTCGACTTGATTTGGCCCGTAAGCATTTTACGAGTTATATCAGACACCATATGTATAATATATATTTAAATTGATTGATATAAATCTCTTAGGCCCATATCACAAAAACAACCATAAATATCAATATTAAAGTTGAGACATTATATTACATATTTTAGTTAGGTTCAAATAATTATGGATTTTGAATTATTTTATTTTCCTCGTTTATTTCTTTATCCAAATTTCTAGATATTCCATTTAATGTAAGGGTGAGAGTCAGCAAAATTGTGCAGATATGGGACAACCTAATGTCCTGTAATGGGCCCCACAATTTGAACCTATTGTCTTACCCATCTCCGACACACCCATTAACGGTCCATGTTTTTCCTACGACCTTTTCGCTTTTACGATTTTGCCCCCGGTAACGAATCTTCTTCAGGGGTAACAATGGTCATTATTACATCCAGCTCCAAGCCGAGCCGAATAGGAGCCAAGAGAGGCAGCTAATAGCCGATACGGGTGAAGATTTAATTAAACGATAAAGAAAAAGTACACGTGTCATGTACTATGCCGTAGGATTCGTTCATTTGTTAAGTACTATATAAAGTTAATAGTTTTTATTTGGGTTTTTACTTTTTTTAGTAATTAAAAAATAATAATTCACACCCAAATTTATCTTTCTTAAAAAATTATTCTCATTTTTTTACTACACAATGAGCTGGAGCCCAAATCAGTCTGGGCCCATAAAAACAATATGGGTAGCTTAGTGGGCTAAGTACCCACTTGAAAAATTAAAGGCTTTATCGAAATAAATATGTGACGCAAAAACGAATTAAATTATGGGCAAAGTGCATTTTACCCCCTCAAAAAATTTGTATTTTGCACTTTCCCCCCTAAAAACACAAAAAAGAGACATTGCCCCCTAAAAATCTGATATATGCATTACTTTGCCCCAATTACTATTTTCCGGCTAAATTTAATTGAAAATCATTGAAATGATTTTTTCGTCAAGAACATTATCGTCTTTACCATTTATCCGTCATTCTACCACATATCCGAATTTGGGCCCAAAATCGTTGTGCTTCTCTAATATATCATCTTAGGGTTGCAAAATACTCACCATGATCTCATCATGCATTTGATGTGAGTTCCTATTCTGATAAGCTTTTTCTACCATTCTTTATATGCAAGATGATATCATGGTGAAAATTTTGCAGCTCGAAGATGATATGTTAGAGAGGTACTATGATTTTGGCTCAAATTCATGCATGTGAGATAATCACAAAAAAATAGTAAAGATGGTAATGCTCTTGACGGAAAAATCATTTAAATGATTTCCGATTACAATTTGGACAGAAAATAGTAATTGGGGCAAAGTGATGCATATATCAAATTTTTAGGGGGCAATGTCTCTTTTTTGTGTTTTTAGGGGGGAAAGTGCAAAATACAAATTTTTTGAGGGGGTGAAGTGCACTTTGTCCTTAAATTATTTAATAGTCGATTCGAGTTTAATTATTAAAATTTTATCTAAGTTGAAATTGTTAATAAATTTGAACAACTTTAGTAGTTGAAATTTGATACGATCTTGATTTGATTAATTAAAAAAAATGATAAAAGTATATGCAAAAAAATCAAGTTTTTCGTTGATCAATTCGTATGTGTTCGATTAAACTCTTAGACTTTAAGCTCAATTTAATTAACTATCAAATTAAATCTAATATAATTTTGAATTTCTATAATTATTCAAATAAATATGAATAATTTATTTAACTCAATTTGACTCAATTATATAATTGATAAACATTTTTCAAGAAATTGCAATTTCCATCCATAACCTCAGCTTTAAACCTTAATTTGCTCATTGATGTCTGAACCGCCTACCTATTGCATTTACTCTCTCTCTCTCTCTCACACACACACGCACTAAAATATACATACACACAGTACTAAACCTGTATGTATGTATATAAATATTTTTCTAAATATCAAATAATTGAAAAAGAAAAAAGGAAGAAAAATCAAGAACCATGTCTTCCCCAAGCAAACGCAGGGAAATGGATTTGATGAAACTGTAATCATCCTTTGAGATTTTTTTTGATTTATTATACGAATGAAAAGTATATTATTTTGATCCATTAGTTTTTAATATAACATATAATTTATTGTTTTGAAATAGGATGATGACTGACTATAAGGTGGAGATGATCAATGATGGCATGCAAGAGTTCTATGTTGAATTTCATGGACCTAAAGACAGTAATATTTTTCCACTTTTTATTTGTGCATTTTATGATCTATTTTATTTGTATTTGAGCTGGATTAGGCTTAATTTCATCTTACTATTGTTGTTTTAAGTTCATTTTGTGTTTTTTAATGTGTTTGTTATTTGGTTCTTGTGGCTAGGTTATGTTTTACTTGTTTGGACTTTGGACTTTATGCTTGAGCTGCAAATCTTGTAATAAAAATGATTAGATAATCTCCTTTGTGTTCAACTTGCATTTTTGGGTATATATTTGGTAATTTAAGCTTTGATTCTTAAATTTTCGATGCGGGTTGAGGTTTTATGCTTATTATTAATATTTGAAGGAGTTTGATGAGACTTTAGAATGTAGTTTTTTAAACTCGGTCGAGTTTAATGCATATTGTTAAAGAAGTGCCTTGAATCGACTATAGTGCGCTTCGCAGAGTTAGTCGGGGGTCTCGCTGCCCGGTCAGCGAGTCGGGGGGTCCAGGGGGCGACGCGCCCCCTGGCCTGGGGTCCAGGGGGCGGAGACGACGGTATGCATGGATTACTAATGGAACTCGGATTTGGGCCTGCAGATACGTGATGGGCTGAGCCCAAGTTAGATTAGTCTGTTAGTATTATAACCTGTTCGCAGTTTATTCTGTAACTCTGTAATCTGAAAAACCTAGCCTCTAATAAATCTCGTTCTTCCTCTGCCCGTGGACGTAGCCAACACAACGTTGGTGAACTACGTAAATTCTGTGTCTCTTATTTACGTTTTTTTCAGTTCTTTCTTTGATTGCTCTGATTAATCCATCACAACACATATCATTTGAGGCTGATAGTTTGTTCTGATATTGGGTTTTTGATTAGTGATTTTTATTTCATTGGTTTGATGAATGTGCTAGATAGGTGTTTGTTAACTTATATATGTGATAAATGAAGTGGCTTAGTTAATTGCTTGATTTGTTACTATTTGATGACCTTTGTGATAGGTCCTTATCACGGAGGCGTTTGGAGGGTCAAGGTAGAGCTTCCAGATGCTTATCCATACAAATCTCCTTCAATTGGTTTTATCAACAAGATTTATCATCCAAATGTTGATGAAATGTGAGTATGAGTATAATTATGGACATATCTAGTTATATGGTCTTCATGAATTATTCCAATGTTAGTGGGAATATATTGTTTAAGTTGTATGATTTCATGATCATGGTTTTTCAGGTCGGGTTCTGTGTGTTTAGACGTTATCAATCAAACTTGGAGTCCAATGTTTGGTGAGTTGATATAGAGTAGTGATTATGATTATGATTTGATTTGATTAGCTCGACTAATTAGTTGTTTATTTTCTTTCACAGATCTAGTAAACGTATTTGAAATCTTTCTCCCGCAACTTCTTTTGTACCCAAATCCATCAGATCCTCTGAATGGCGAGGCAGCTGCTATGATGATGCGTGATCGAAATGCATTCGAACAGAGAGTTAAAGGTAGAGTTTATCTTCGATATAAGTTGCTTTTTAGCTTATTAGTGTCTATTACCAAAACGTTCACCAACCCGATTCATATATTTCAAACGAAATTAGAATTGTAATAACATTGGATTGCTGTTACATTTTACAAAGTCTTATGGACAATGTTGTCTTTTTAGAGTATTGCGAGAAATATGCGAAGCCTGAAGATGCAGGATGTGCGCCAGATGAAGAATCGAGTGATGAGGAGCTGAGTGAAGATGAATATGCCTCTACTGATGATGAGATTGCTGGAAAAGCCGATCCATAAGTCGACGAATGTAATGTGGCATTTACCTGTCTGGTTTGTACATGATTTGTTGTTGTTGATGTGATAATAAGCTTTGAATTCTATAAAACCATCTATTTTCATTAAATTGTTTCCTGTCAATGTATTTTAATGAACGAAATTTTTGCCCATAAACTTAATTTAAGGTTGCATTTCATATTTTTTTGCCCAGAACTTAGCACTTAAATAAGTATAATTAATTTTTAATATCGTTTTATGAGCATGTATTTATCATATTTCTATGGTATTTATTATTACTAATCTTTTTTTTTTTTGGAAAAAATATTGTTTAAGGAGATAGGACGTGTCCAAATTGAATAGGTTACATAAATATAATCTTGTGTTATACTTATTTTAATAATTGTATAATTTAGTAATCCCTTCTCCTAATTAGTTAAAAATCATAACGTCTTCACTAATCTTATAATATCCTATTTTCTTGACTATAATTTTCCCTATCTTTTTATTAGCATGAAAATAGGAGTTATTTAATCTTATATCTTGTCTTAATTCGACATTATTGATGATGTTTTCATTATCAAAAACCATGATTTGAAACAATTAGAAATATAAAAATTATTGTTTCATCAAATATCCAAGATTATTAACCATTCTCCCAACAATAGATCCACACAATCCACAGTTTCACAAATAGAAAACATAAATAGCTTCATAAGACAAATTCTTCATTCTCATAAACATGAGGAAAAAAGAAACTCAAGCAGCCAAACTCTTGGATGCAATCTCATACACATTCTCCGACAGCCCATTTGCAGACAGTATCATTTCCAGCTGAGCCTGTAATAACCAAAACCCGTAAGAATTTAGTGTATTAAGTTTTTCATCGATACTAGGTATTTAATACGACGGTTATATTACCTTTGCAAGTTTTTGTCGGGTTTCATCATAACGCTTCCATCTAGAAAATGCTGATACCATCCTCGAGGCCACCTATAATCAATCAAATCCCGACAAACATTGTGAGTAAAAACAGATTACAAAAACCAACCCCGATTTTTCAAAACCTCGAGGGGCTCGTGGCAAATACCCAATAAGTGAGGGGGTGTGTGCAATTATGCAAATGTGAAAATAAGAGAAAATGAAGCAACTTCGTTTTACCTGAGGATTAATCTTGTCGAGCTGGACAACAACTTCGCCCAAAAACTTGTAACCCGACCCGTCTTTAGCGTGGAAGTTGACCGGAGATCCACAAAACCCGCCAATGAGTGAGTATACCTGTAAGAAATCGAAAAGAAATTAATATAATTTTTTCAATGAAAATAATATTTCTGGTTAAATTAACGAGTTTAGAGTGGTTTTACAAACCTTGTTTGGATTACGCATGTCAAAGGCGGGATGGTCCAAGAGTTTACGCACGTTTTCGACGTTTCCAGGTACATCTGACATGGCTTGGAGGGCGAACCACTTATTTACCACCTGGAAGAAAGAATATTCAACTTACAGCGGTATCCCAAGAATTGTGATTCACAATCATGAAAAACGTTTAAACAAATCTTGAATTCTTTAAGGGTGTGTTTGGATTGAGCGATTTGGATTTGAGAAGGGGATTTGGAGGAATGATTTCAAATGGCTCTAAAATGGAGTTATTTGAAATCGACCATAGCTGTGCAAAAAATAGCTCAAAATGGGATTACAACTTGAATTCATCCAAACAAAATTTAAAGCATTTGTTGATGAATTTGAAATCCCCAGCTTTCAAATGCTTCGATGGGAATCAAAGGCGATTAGTGAGATTCGTTAAATCATACCAAGAAATCATGCTGCCACTTGTCATAGAAATCAGCCAAAACCTCATCCCGAGTTTTACCAGGCTTCTGATCAAGAGCAACCAGGGCCGAAAATTGCTCAGTCAAATTAGTGGCACTTCTGTATTCATTCAACGCAAGCTCAGTTATCTCTGCATCTTCAAGTGCCCCGAGATATGCTGCACACAAAAACCCAAAATTAACCACGTTTTACAAAATCAATGTACCAAGAAGTAAAAAACCGAAACAAGAACAAAATGTTCACCAAGGGCAGTATTCTTTAAAGCCCGCCTGGCCATGTTTGGATGGTCGAATTCATATTTCTCAGAGCTTCGATTATTTTTAACCTGTGAAGCGTGTAAAAGGTAAAACGGTAAATTTCTGACCAGTATTAAGAAAAAACACGAGTAACTTCGTTTTATGTTCTTACAGTATTGAGAAACTCTTGTTTTAGTTCAGAAGCAAGCTGCTTTCTGATGAAAGTTCTAACAGCATGAACAGCATCAGGGTCAGCAATTTCCATCATGTCCATGATTTCACCCATACCAGGCAGTGTTATGGCTTTTGCAATGAATTCCTGAAAATTTTGGAGCGTTAAATATGTATATATTATATATATATTACATATATTTTTGACAAAAACGGATTATGATTTACCTTATCCAAGACCGAATCGCCGAGTATGCTTTTAATTCCTTGAACAAACTTTGAATTGAGAACCAATGGCTTGTTTTGTTGAAAATCCGAGACTAGGGTTAGCATCAACTTTCTTGCCAACACTTGCCCAGCCTCCCAACTAAGGCAGATGAAAAGGGATGCTTTAGATTCTCTAAAATCACTCACAATTGAAAATGTTAATCATTTACGAAGTTTTATTACATACCGGTTGAACTCATCAGAATCATTAGCAAGTAGGAAATATAGATCAGCCTCAGTTAGATCAGAGTCCATTCGAACAGGAACACTGTAGCCCCTCAGTATAGAGGGCACTGGCCTCTCTGGGACGTCATTGAACACAAATTCTTGCTCTTTCTGCTTATGATAAACGAGATTAGTAGAAATTCGAAGCAACAAAGATGCAAAACTTGTTTGATTTCTACGTTTTGGCTCCTATATACGAAACTTGGTCCCTTTACTAAGAATATCGTGTGACGGAAAACTAGACTTAATCCAACTTTCATGTATTTAAACTGAATCGAATAGCAGTTGCACGCCATTACAAGTAAAATGGGGACAAATTAAAATAAACGAAACATCCTTTATAATATAGAGGGATTAATGATTTTTATTAACCTTTGTCACTCTCAAAACTGTTGTGTGAACTGGCTGACCGTTGCTGGTTATACTTTCCAACTTTCCATCATAAAACACAGAGGACAAAGGCATGTCCTTGCCATTGGAGCCAAGAAGACCCAAAGCTACAGGAATGAACATTGGCTCTTTCACGGGCTGTCCTGGGGTCGGGGGAACCTCTTGACTGTGTAAAAAATCAAATAATATTATGTACTAATCTCGTCATTATAGCAATATAACCTTGACATGTAACACTAAATCTTACCTAAACTTGAGAGAAAAGGTTTTGGCTTGAGCATTATATGAAGAAACAACCTTCAAACTAGGTGTCCCGGCTTGGGAGTACCTGTTTTTCCAATTTATAAGAAAAGAAGAAAAGATTAAACACCAAAAACGAAGCATTTGTTAAAATGAAAAGGAAGGTTTATCAACATACCATAGCAAGAAATTGGCGAAATCAGCACCATTTGCATCTCTCATGGCAGCATAAAAGTCCTCACATGTCACAGCTTGCCCATCATGCCTCTTAAAGTATAGATCCATGCCCTGAAAATGTTTCATATACTTAGACAGGAAGCAAAGATACTAAAGTATATGCTATTTGGTGATAGATATTATTATTGAGGAATAGAAGGCGCAAAGTATATATCTTTTCAAGTGAAAAACATTTTCATCAATAAAAAACCCAAGTTCCAAACATAGTGATAGTGTATTTGTATGGGAATTGATGTTTAACTTACCTTTCTAAAACCTGATGCACCTAACAAGGTTTTGTACATCCTCACCACTTCAGCTCCCTATTAAAAAAGGATTAGATTAGTTAAGCAATATGTAAGAAACTTATTGACGAAAATAGAAAAGAAAAAAAGCTAACCTTTTCATACACCTGTAAGTAAGGCAACGAAACAAGGACGAAAAAGAACAGTTAGTTATCAATCCAAATGCAAAGTATAATATGCAAGTATAAAAAGAAAGAAACGGATAAAAGAATTAGAGTCATACCGTTACTGCAAATAACAAATTCACAGCCAAAAATCACATCCAGTGCATCAGTAGATGGGATAACCAAAAATGTTTAAATGTCAGTTCTTCGGTAATTATGAATCAAAAATTGTAAAGAATGTACGGGAAAATGTTGTTTCAACTAAAACGAAGAACGAAGGTACTTGCCGGTGTAGAAATTGTCCATCTGTTAATTGAAGAACGAAAAAGAACTGTAAGTATATATAATATTTGGAAAAAAAATTACAGAAAATGAGAGTGATTCATATTTCATACCTTGATATAAGAGTGAGGCCTGACTGGATGAGCCATGGGACCAGCATCCTGGAAAATCAAAATAATTTGACAATATGATTTATTATTTTTTAAATGACATTCGAAAATTCACTTTTCACGAAAAATTTGCAATTAATAGCTTAGAGCCGTAGTTACTTCTTTCCTTTGTTTTCATTTTCAAGTTTTCTGTAACAATCAAATAAAGGAAAATAGCTTTCAAAAAGATCAAATTGCTCATTATTTTCTCTAGACAACCAAAACAAGCTCTAAAAATTTGAATTTCTACAGCTTTCTTTTCCTTAGCATTTTCTTTTCTTTGTAAAAATCGTTGAACCAAACAAAGTGTAAGAGAGTAAAAGAGTGGAAAAACGCGAGATGGTGTCTTTATCCACACCTGAGGAAACTGATAGGTTCGAAGCTTTGAAACATCAGCTATCCGCTTCACTGTACGGCTTCCCAAATCCGATGAAAATTCCTGGAAATTTCACCATAGAATTTAAATGTATTTCGATCTAAAAAAAATGATGGACTATTAAGTAGCTATATTACAACTTGACATTTGACCTCACCTGATCACGGAAAACAGTGAGACCCTCTTTTAAGCTAAGCTGGAACCAGTCTCGGCATGTCACTCTGCAATTTATTAAGTTTTATGATTATTCAAACAATCACAAATCCCACTTCAAAGACGACAATTGGTCTAAAGAATTTAATGAAATTTTTTTATATACACCAGAAAGTGTGAAACTTTTCCACAGTCAGCAAATTGATATTAGTATCAAGGTCACCACACAATCAAGTAGTACAATATGGAAGATAAAATTGATAATCAAAATACAGGAGATGCCAACCTGTTGCCTGTCCAGTTGTGAAAATACTGCAATCACAAACAAGAAATCAAGGGAAATTTTAACAAAGATTCACATGAAGTCGAGATTACCAAATTCACAAAAAAAAAAAAGTTCATAGTATTTGAGGAAAAGATGACAAACCTCATGCCCAATCACACCCAAAATTGCGGCATAATCTGCATCTGTTGCAGTCTCCGGAGACGCCAAGACGAGTTTGGAATTAAAAATCTGCCAAAAGAACAATCGCATCGAATTAAAAGAGAAAATATCAAGGATATGAGATTGTAAGATGACGATGAAACTTGTTGACGTACATTCAAGCTTTTGTTTTCCATGGCCCCCCTGTCAATCAGAATAAATACAACACCTTTAGTGACGTGAAAATAATACACATCTAAAAGCATAAAAGATAGAGCTTCAAAAGAGGATGAACTAACATGTTAAAATCTGGAACAGCTACAATGTTAAAGAGATCCAAGTCATATTCAAGCCCAAAAACCTATATGAAAGAGCAAAACAGAAGTCACAAAATGAAATAATGAGCTTATATAAAACCGGAAATTTGAAACCTAGGAACCTCGTAACACTATGACAAAGTAGGTTCTTACATCTTCGTCCCATTTCATGGCAGCTTTCAAAGAGTACATAGCATGAGCCGTTTTTGGAAGATCTTGCGCAGGTGTCCAGATTCTAAGTGCGACCTTTCGGCCCGAACGAGTTATAAAAGTATCATCCCTACTCTCCAATTGTCCAGCAACTAATGCAAAAAGATAACATGGTTTCACAAAAGGATCTTCCCATATTGCATAATGCTTGTCTCCCTGCCAAAAAGGAAAAAAAAAAAACAGATTCAAGTTAAAAAAAACACTAAAAATTATTTGTTTACACACAAAAGAAACGATTTTTACCTCCAAGTCACCTTGCTCGATGAGATTTCCATTAGACAACAATACTGGGTACAACGACTTGTCAGCTTCAATGCGACATGTGTACTTTGCCATGATATCAGGGCGATCCTATTGAATTAGCCACAAATTAGCAGAAAGCTTGAAATGAACCTGTTAAAGATTCTTGCAGCATCAATTTAAATAGTACACCTGATAGAATGTAATTTTCCGAAAACCTTCTGCTTCACATTGTGTGCAGAAATTGCCTGATGACTTGTAGAGCCCCTGTATTGTGAAATTATCCATATTAGTTTAGAATGAGAAATTAAAGGAAAATATAGATGTGGATGTGTAGGTAAAGATGAAAATGAATTATATTTAAATGATAAAATGAGACTGTAAAATCCAGGAGGACCTCTAGGGACGTATTCTTCTGTGGGTAGATTTCAGTGATAATTTCCAGATTAAATTTATCACTTGGAGGTGAGGAAATTGTCAAGTGGCGTGAGTCTACATGAAAATCACCCTCCTGCAACAAATTGTTTTTACTCTATTAGGTAATATAAAGACAAGTAAACAATAACCAAAACAAATTTTTATCAAGTTTGAAAGTTCTTAATGTCATCTCATAAAGTTTTAAGAAACAAGTTTATATGGAACGTACCTTCAGTTCAGTACCATTGACTTTCACTGAAATCAGTTTCAGATCAGCCCCATCCAAGAGTAGAGGTGCAGAAGAACCTGTTCATGAAAATGAAAAGATTGTCGAAATTATTTTTCAATAGTCACAGTAATTTAACTAAAGAGGCCCAAATGGATAAAGTATCAAAAGAACAAGAAAATACCTTCAAGTCTGGGAGATACAGCAATTTTGGAACAAACAATTGTTTTTTCCTCACCCAGAGTAAACTTCAGGTCCACCTAAAACATAATATATATATATATATATATATATATTTGCTTGGATTAGAGATGACAAACAAAAATCAGAAACCATAATCCAGAATCAAGACATATATTAGATCACCTTTTCGAAAAAGTAATCAGGTTGCTTGTAATCCTTCAAGAAAATTTCTTTTGGTGCATCCATGTTAGATTCTTCAACTTGCTTTGGTAATTGTTCTGTTGCAACAGAGCAAATTAACCTCCGGCCAATGTTCCTGGCACTCTAAAAATCGTTGAAAAGCACAAAATAAATATGTGAGTAATGATAAATGTAATAAGTTTAAGAATACTAAGAAACTTTAAGATGAACGAGTAAGCTTACAGTTACAGGCAATGAGTAATATGGTAATCGGCAATTCCTCGAATTAGTAGCCTGTAGTACCAAAGATAGGTTGAAATATTAAGATAACTAATGCCATAAACTTCTGAAGTAAGAAAACTATACACAAAGAATGATATATTATGTGAAGTTTACAAACCTCAAGACTATAGAATTGCCTGTTTTTGCAGATATTCTTTACAGAATGCTCCCTTCCAATACAACTTGCCCGAAACTGAAACAATAAGTAAACATTAACATGTATACTTAGGAAAATAACAAGAAGCCAAAAAGATGATTTATATGGTAAAAGTCCTATAAACAGAAGTCATAAACACAGAATTACAGGAGAAATGTTTTTAGATAAGCATAATTAATGTCAAAAAAAATATTGTAAATCGACAAATCTATAAAATTTTCATTGCTTATCTACAGAAAAATAAATAAAATAAAATGGAATAAAGAGTAAAGACAGGAGATAATAGGATTGGGTAATCACAGGAGCCAAGGAGACTAATCCCATGAGACATGTCTTTGAAAATCTTGAAGCTTTGCACGGTAGAATCAATCTCGACATTATAAATAGCCCACAACTCTCTCTCCAAAATATCTAACAAACTTTTTAAAATTTATCACTTCGCAATCAAATTTTCATAAACCCTAAAAAGATTCAACTTTTTTACACAAAGGGTTTTCGAAAAAAAAAAATCAATCTTTAACTAGAACAAAGGACACGCCTGAAACTTTTCAAGAAAAGAATTGAAATTAGCCAAAAAAAAACTCATGTAACTATGACTGAACTTGGCTATTATATATACGGATATGGATAATTCAAATTACTGGACAAGAAAAATCAATTTATTAAAAAATAATTAAATTGTACAAATAATTGGATTGAAAAAAATATACATAGTTCTAATCTCACCTCTTTCAATCTTGTCTTTCTTGATGATCGGAGATGAAGACACAAGAGATCTCAAAAAAACCAAACCTAAGAAAGAAAGAAGTGTAGTAAAGCGTAAATCAAGTATAATAATTTATAGAAGATATGCTATTTTTTCTGTTTTTTTCACTATTATTTGTTAATATTAAGGGAATTAGTTTAGGGAATGTGAGATTTATGGGTAAGATGTGATAGAGATTTATGGGTAAGATGTGATACGGTTCTAAATGGAAAAATTCAAAAAGGTTTTATTTTTCAATTAATCAAAAAAAATTATGAAATAATTTTGAAATTACAATTTTTCTATTTAATTTTTTATTTTTTTTGAAATAGAGTATAATAGTGAATAAAATTTAAAAAAAAACAGAAAAGAGTTATAAATCTAACAATTAATAAATTAAGTACAAAATATAATCAAATAAGTTCTAAATAATTAATCAACCAAATCATAGACAATTTTGTTTATATACAAATACATACGCAAGAAACACAAAAAGGTAAGATACTATAATTTTTTTTATAACGATATATGAGTTATTAAATGATTATTTTAACAAATAATATAATACATATTTATATGAGCAATTTATTCTTTTAATAATTTAAAAATATATAGTGTAACACTTTAAAAAAATTGTATTTTATAAGTTAAGTTGCTTGAACTTTGTCGATTATATGTTATAAGAGTGCTAAATTTGAATCCAGTATTGTCGCTTAGTTTCTTATTCAAATTTTTATCAACTATTAGCATACTTGTATAAATTTTGAAACAAAATATTGATTTTTAAAAATGAATAGAGATTTTTAGAAAATTTTCAAAAGAGGTTTAGAATAGTCTTTGTAAATATGTAGATAGAAATGCTCTAGATAATTAATTACAATTGTTAAATCAAATTGATCACCATCGTACATCGAGAAAGGGGTGTTGAATAAATAGAAGATGAATATTTATTTGTTGTAAGAGTTTTAAATTTGAAACTTTTCAAAAAAAGAATTTGAAATTAGCTAAAAAAAGATAAAAATCCATGTAAGTTATCACTGAACTTGGGCTATTATATATACATATAAGGTTATGGATAATTTAAATTACTGGACAAATTATATAAATAATTGGATTGAAAAAAATATCCATAGTTTTAATCTGCATTTTTTATTTGATGATGGAGATAAAAATATAACATAAAAAAAGATCTCAAAAAAACCTAAGAAAAAAAGTGTAGTAAAGATTCCTCTTTCCTAGGAAACGTAAATCATTATGAGATTGACATCTCTATTGAGATAATGTTATGAATATTGATTGACATCTCTATAAAGAATATGGTTCGAAATTAGATCGTGGACTAAAGATATTTTTACTCTTTTAAACGAATTAATTCCAATAACTTTTTCAAATTCGTTTGAACTATTATCAACTTTTAAAATTTATTTTTGAATTTGACTTTATTATAATTCGAGTTAAATTTAAATAGAGATTTGATGAATTTACACAGTAAACACCAATAGTTAGATTTTTATTTTGCACATATTTTGTCAATTTTATTAATCTTGATTATAAAAAGTTGTTTAAAATTAGTTGATACGTTAACAAATTAATCTTCTGCAAATTTTTAACTATAGAAACTTAAATCAATTATTGAATGATTAAAAACTTTTCAGATCTAAATATTTTAAGCATGAATGATTGATGGAATTTTGTTTGAAAGTATTAGATATGAATTGGGCCGCCCAATTCGGGTCCAATATAATATAATGGATGCATTAAGATGAGTTTGGACTCATTCTAAGATGATTTGATGGACTTTATTGAGATTAAACTTAATGGGCTATGTGTTAAAGCTTCAAATTCAGCTCATAAACAAGACATTATGGTTTTATTAAATTTAAATTTAAATAATATAATTAATAATTATGTAAATTAGAAAATTCAATGATAATCATCAACATTGACAAAAAGAAACCATTCTTGCAGATTATGAATAATAAATTATATCACAATAGTTTCGGACTAATTCGAAATAAGAAATTAAGATAAACGTCTCACACCATAATTCTGTAATTTTATATATTATCATTTGTATATAATATAAAGACCCTTTAATTTATTAATAAATATTATATTTAGTTGAAATAAAAGGATAATAGCATGTTCAGCTCATAAAAATATTAAGATTTCCACATGACAAAATTTGGATAGATGACAAAGAAACATAAGCATGCATATAATTAATTGTTAATATGTATTAAATCCCCTAAAAATATTGTAAACTATTAATCAAATAAGCTCATCAAGTTCCTGAATATGGGCCTCATAATGAGTAATGAAAACTGTGCAAAAAATTTTGACCACTTTCCAGATGGATTCCAGTGCATGCACTTGGCAATGGCAACTAATAATAAAAATTCATCAAATTGGAACCCAAAAAAGTTATTGTTGTCATTTTATAAGACACTTCAATCATATATATCATGAAAAATATAAAAATATAATAATTTTTCATCAATCAAAATTTAAATATATGTACTTGAAGTTTTTGATCATTTGGGTTCTCAAATTCAAGGGCAAAAACATGTCTGAAAATTGTATTTTTAAAAAAAAGACAAGAGGAAATAATATTATATATATAGGAAGAATATTAGTAAATTACATAGTCGGTCCAACCAGACACCAAACACTAGGAGGAAAAAAATTGATTTGTTTCATGATTTACACACATTGTTTTCTCAAGTTGTCTACATGTTTGTAGGTTATGATTACTTGTTATTTCATTTTTATTATAATTTAATTTTGTATTTGATTTATATATTCTACATTATATACATACTATATGAGAGTATGGAATCAACTTCAAATATATATTTAAGAAAATACATTATACATGAATTATAAAGATACAACACAAATATAATCGAGATCTATTTTAATTCAAAAATTTTATCTCGTATTCTGCATCACAAATACTCGTAAAATAAATGAAATAATAAATTTAAATTAAAAACAAAAACACTATACTAATCTCTTGGAGTTGTGACAAATCTTAAGCCTTTATTCATGTCTAATAAATAGAATGGATTGGTGTGTGAACACATTAGAGAGTCTTTAATTCTTTGTGCCCTCACATGGAGGCATGTGGTGTTAGATGCTACCAAAATAGTGTGTTTTGGACTATTGTTAGAAATATTAAAATATTCAAATTTCAGTATCATATGAGTCAACATTTTTCTGAATTTTTTTTCATTCATAGAAAAAAAATTGGGCTTTATTTTAGAATTTTTTGTTGTGGGTATTTATGTCCTTGGATTGATATATATTAAGGTCATATGGACAAACTTGTGATGTGGTTAATTTTAACAATTTAAACCCTTTTATTATTTCATATCATGGATAATTATTATATGATATATTGCACAATTTGTTACTAAAATGGTCTTGATATTGCACATAATATATAATAGATACCTAGATTGTGTGTAATAACTCGTGTTCAATCTAAACATACATTATTGGATTTCACTTCTGCAGAAATAATGATGTCCATTTATGAGAAAATTAATAATGCAGTGAAAGTTCAAACAAGTTGCAAAAAAAAAATTCATGATTTCACACTAATAATTAATGCAACGGTATTCACGAAAGTCACTTGTTTTATCATAGGATTTCTAGTAATCTATGGAACAAAATATAGATAAGAGAATTATTTATTTCAGAGTAGGGTTGAAATAGGAATAAACGATAAATCAATATTCGATTTGAGATATATACTGAAAATTCGTTAGGGTTCGTTTAATTTAACCTATCAATTAAATTTGAATAATTTATTGCGTTACAAATTGCTAATAATTTGTTTAACTTAAATCAATAACGAACTATTAGCGTTCTATCTCAAACAAAATAAATATTTTATATATATTACATTTACATATAGTGTCAAATATGAAAGAAAATATTAAGTTGAAATAGAAAATCTAACAATTAATATGGCCATTAATTAAAAAAATACCCAATAATGATTTAAAGTGCAATTAATCTTAGCAAAATGAGGTTGCAGCCACATTCTCAATGCCTTTAGATTTATCATCAAACCTTAATTAATTGTTCTTTGCCGCCTCCCATAATTCGTATAACTAAGAATTAATAAACCCTACCATAAAATTATATATTTATTTGAAACATAAATGAATCAAACAACTTTTTTTTTTTTTGAAAGGTCAAATTAAATGAATCAAACAACTTTAACATACAATTAAATATCAACACTTTGTGAATATAAATGACACTAGGGGCAATAGGGAAATAGGGATCAAAGCTCAAGAATTATATTCTCACAAAATTGTTTTGTTCAAAAATAAAAAAAAGTATTTGTTTCCATTTTCTTTTTCTATTTTTCATCAAAAGAACATTAGACTATGCGAACCCGAAAAATTTCACATTACACAAAATTCAGTATCTTTAGTGTTCATCTATTTCAAATAATAAAATACATTGCATAAATCTACCAATATTTATGTTTTTTTTTATCAATAATAAATCCACCAATATTTATGTGAAACATAAATAATATACTCAAATAATTAGTTTCGTCAATCCTTTGTAAGATCCGTCCTTAATGTGTCCATTCGGCTCCAAAGTTGTTCTTTTCTCTTCACACACAAATACATACATAGTTATATATATTGATATAATATATATATATATATATAGAGAGAGAGAGAGAGAGAGAGAGAGAGAGAGAGAGATTATTGGAGTTGGTTAAAACTTTGAAAGAGTGACAGAGGATAGAGCCTGCAAAATAGCATCTTTTTTAAAAATATTTTTTTCCTTTTGGGGTTTGGAAGTTCTTACAGTAATGTGAAGACTTGAGAGGAATATTAGTAATACTAAAATCTGAAAACCCTTTTAGATTTTCTCCTAAACAAGGTAAAATAAAGTCCATTTTCCCATTTCTCTTTCACCAATTAAAATCCTTTTTATTGCTCTTTTTTTATCTCTCACCTTAAAAAAAAAAACTGGGGTCTATTCTCCAGAAAAGTAATAAACTTTTCTTGTACATGGACAAATTTGCTCCCTTTCTCGTACTCACTTGTCAACTCTCCCCATTTTATTTGGTATATTTCATGTCTGTGCTTATATGTATGTATACATAATATGTTTTTGTGTATGAATATATATCCCTTTCGAATATTGAAGCTTGTTTTTCTTTGACAGGTTCATAAATCATTCCTTTCTTCAAAGACGGTGACTGATTGACTGTGGTTGGCTTAGCAGTGAAGTGGGTTCTGGATTTGAAGTGAAAAAGATTGAAACTTGGAGATTAATTCTTGGTTTTGATTGAATGTAAGTTTTTCAGATCTAAATTGTTGTGTGAACCGAGATGTTTTTTTATTCAAATATATTTTGAGGGCTTTTTTAATTTTAATTTTTCTCTTTTTGTTGTTTCAAGTTTGAGTATTGGATCTAACTTGCTTCAATGTTGAATCTTTTTAATGCTTTCATTAAGATATTTGCAATTACTTTTGTCGGTCAAGATGGGGATCATAGAGAATTAAATTTGAAATTCAATTACAACTGTTCTGCAATAATTTGTGTTTTTATTTCTCTTTAGCTATTACAACTGCATTTTCCTAGCATTGCTGTACATCTGTTCTGTTGATAATCTTGTTATGAAAATGTGTAAATATTTGTGCTCTAACTGCAGCAGTTACTTTATTACTGTTTATGCATTTCACTTTGTTTAATGTTCAAGATTTGAAGTTCATATAATGGAGTCACTAATTTAAGGTTTTGAAATCTTTTGTCTCTATTAGGTCTGCCATTGGTATCAAGAATGCTTGGAATTTCAGCTCACTGTGGATCGAATGAAGCTAAAAATGGATCTTAGAGACGACAGTGATAGATTCGCGCCATTACCTAATACGACGTTAAGGAACTTTTCATCATCCTCGTCAGCATTTTTTTCAGCAAATCAATCGCCGTTTTTCTCGCCAAAATCGCCGATTCGTTTATCTACTAATCTCGAGAATCCAAGTCATACATCAGAATTAGAGAATATTTCTTCATCAAAGGAAATATCCAATAGCCCTTTATCGAGTAACGAAGTTTGTCAACAAAATGACTATTCTAGACATAACGGTAAAGCCAAAAAAGTCGAGAAACTACTTGAAATTCCTCAAACGTCCTTTTCTGCTAATAGGCTAAGGAGCTGTGATGTGTACATAGGCTTTCATGGCCGAAAGCCTTTATTGCTTAGGTTCACAAATTGGCTTCGTGCTGAGCTGGAGGTACAAGGGCTGAGCTGTTTTGTGACCGACAGAGCTAGGTGTCGAAATTCTCGTAAACACAGCATTGTTGAGAAAGCTATGGATGCTTGTACATTCGGAGTTGTTATTTTGACCAAAAAGTCATTCAGAAATCCATATACCATAGAAGAGATGAGATATTTTTCGAGTAAGAAGAATTTAGTCCCCATATATTTCGATCTTAGTCCAGATGATTGCCTTGTTAGAGATATCATCGAGAAACGGGGCGAGCTTTGGGAAAAACACGGTGGTGAGCTATGGCATTTTTACGGAGGGCTCGAGAACGAATGGAAAGATGCCTTAAACGCCCTTTCGCGCATTGACGAGTGGAAATTAGAGGCTAATGATGGTAAATGGAGGGATTGCATATTAAGGGCCGTTACGCTTTTGGCGTTGAGATTAGGAAGGCGAAGCGTGGTTGATCGAGTGACAAAGTGGAGAGAAAAGGCGGAAAGTGAAGAGTTTCCTTATCCTCAAAACGACAATTTTGTTGGTCGAAAAAAGGAACTATCTGAGCTTGAATTCATGCTTTTTGGCGACGTTAGTGGAGATAATGAGCGAGACTATTTTGAACTCAAAACTCGACCTAGGCGAAAAAACGTGACAATTTCTTGGGGAAGGACTAGTTCAATGGACGAAAAGAAAAGGGATAAAAGGGAAAACGAGTGTACAAAGAAGAAGGGCAAAGAACCGGTTATATGGAAAGAATCGGAAAAGGAAATCGAGATGCAAAATAACGAATCTTCTCAACATGCACTAAAGTCGAAGACTAGTGGAAAGCATGTAAGAAGGAGATCTACAAAAGTCGTGTATGGAAAGGGCATTGCTTGTGTATCGGGTGACTCGGGAATTGGCAAGACCGAGTTGCTTCTAGAATTTGCTTACCGATACCATCAAAGGTATAAAATGGTTCTTTGGATAGGCGGTGAAAGTCGATACATTCGTCAAAATTACTTGAATTTGTGGGCGTTTTTGGAAATCGACGTAGGGGTCGAGAGCTATACGGGGAAAAGTCGGGCCAAGAGCTTTGAGGAGCAAGAGGAAGCTGCCATAGCCAGAGTTCGAAAGGAACTCATGCGGAATATACCTTTTCTAGTTATAATCGACAATTTGGAGAGCGAAAAGGATTGGTGGGATCATAAAATGGTAATGGATCTTTTGCCCCGATTCGGAGGTGAGACACATGTCATCATATCCACGCGCCTCTCTCGTGTAATGAATTTGGAGCCTTTGAGGTTGTCTTACTTATCGGGGGTCGAGGCAATGGCTTTGATGCAAGGTAGCGATAAAGAACACTCGATTACGGAACTTGATGCTTTACGGGCTATTGAGGAAAAACTCGGGAGGCTAACTCTAGGCCTAGCTATAGTTGGCGCTATTCTTTCCGAGCTTCCTATCAATCCAAGTAAGCTTTTGGACACCATAAATAGGATGCCCTCGAGGGACGTAAAGTTAAACGGTCGTGAAAATCATGCGTTAAGGCGAAATAGTTTCCTTTTGCAGCTTTTCGAGGTTTGCTTTTCGATATTCGACCATGCAGATGGGCCGAAAAGTTTAGCAACTAGAATGGTTCTAGCGAGTGGCTGGTTCGCACCGGGACCAATACCAATTCCCATTTTAGCCCTCGCCGCTCACAAAATACCCGAAAAACACCGCCGGGGTCGTTTATGGAAAAAGATTTTGTTCTCGTTAACGTGCGGTTTTACCTCATCATATGCTCGAAGATCAGAAGCCGAAGCGTCTTCATTACTCTTGAGATTCAATATGGCAAGAAACTGCACAAAAGAAGGCTCTATTCAATTCAACCGGCTCGTCAAGCTTTACGCCCGAAAGAGGGGTATAACGGGAACTGCACAAGCCATGGTACAAGCTGTCATTGCACGAGGTACTATACCCCACCACTCTGATCATTTATGGGCCGCGTGTTTTTTGCTTCTCGGGTTCGGAAAAGACCCGATCCTAGTCGAGCTAAAGGTGACCGAATTGTTGTTTCTCGTGAAAAACGTAATTTTACCCCTCGCCATAAGGGCATTTATGACATTTTCGCGATGCCGTGCTGCTATGGAGCTGCTTAGGCTCTGTACAGACGCGTTAGAAGCAACGGATCAAGCGTTTTTGACACCTGTCGACAAATGGTTGGATAAATCGATCTGTTGGAAACCGATACAAACGAGCGCACAATTGAACCCTTATTTATGGCAAGAGCTTGCTTTGGCTAGAGCCAATGTGCTTGAAGTGAGGGCTAAGTTAATGGTAAGAGGTAGGCTATTTGATATAGGGGATGATCTAATTAGAAAGGCGATTTTTATAAGATCTTCGATATGCGGTGAGGATCATCCGGAGACCGTTTCGGCTCGAGAAACACTTAGCAAAATTACTAGGCTTCTTGCTAGTGTTCAAAATGATGGTTCATCATAGGCTTTTGGTATTGATAGTGTTGTTATAAGAGATCTATGGTAGAGGGATGGATAGTAGGATTTTTTTTAATAAGTTGGTTTATAAATGCATGGGAATTTATACTGTTTTTTTTTAACTTCAAAGAGATGCCCTCTTTATAGATAGTTCTTGTGTTTATTGTAGAAGAATTGATTCTCATGAAATTTGATATGATAATTGGTAAAAGGTTATTTTCAAGTTTACTAACAATGTGGTTCTGTAACGTAAGAAAAGTATTATTGAGACTGAAACACATTTTAATTGCGAGATCAAACAAACTCTCAATTCTATTTATTATGATTACTTGTTTATCTAGTTCTCCATATAATTTCTAATCTTTCAATATTTTTTAATAAACTTAACTTAATCGTTGCATAATATTTTTTTGTCCAAACGGTATAAAACGATAATAAAAAAAAATCCCTTGGTCTCAAGTTCCAAATAAGAGGGTGTTTGGCTAAGCTTATAAGCTCTTTTAAACATCTTATAAGATGTTTGAGAGCTTATAAGTTCTACAAAAGTGTTTGGATAATTTTTTTAAATAAGATCTTATAAGACCCAAAAATAAGATGTTTGGGTCTTATAAGCAAATAAGAAATAAGTTAGCCAAACCCAACTTATTTCAAAATCTTAAATTTTTGATGTTGTTTATATTGTTAAAAACATAACAACCTTATCTAATTACTCATTTCTAACAATATCCTTCTCCGATTTTTATCTTTTATTTTTATAATTGCACAAATTCTTTCTTATAATATTTGAAAACATCTTATAAGCCCAATAAACTTATTTTATCCAAACACTTGAGAGCTTATTTTTTAAATAAGACCAAACATCTTATAAGCTCTTAAAACATCTTATAAGTTGTTACAACTTATAAGATGTTTTAAATAAGCTTAGCCAAACGCCCTCTAAATGTCCAATGCTCAAAATACCATTTGGGAAAACTTTTGTCCAAGTTGCCCATAATTTGTCATCTTATCTCAAGTGTTGACCATGAATTTGTCTCAAATATCATAAAAATTGGAACTTTCTTCAAACTTTTGACCAAGAAAATTATTCCACATTATAAATCATTGCATCAAAAATCCAATTTCTATATAATATTAGTTACAATAACCAACTAAAATTATCTTTTCTGTCATTAGGTACTAATTATATTTAAGAACAAAATATTATGGACCAAATATAAGACCCCTTTAATAACAGTGTATTGTATAAACTAGTTATTGTTTTCTAGCCTTTATTGATCACAAAACAGCCATTGTTGACCTTCTAGAAATCCTCCCTTTTCTTCCCTATTTCCCCCAACCTACAAAACCGAATCCCCTGTATTTTCAGCTTCCCATATTTTATACAATCAATTTTTTGTTACTCACTTTTCTAGCACATTCTTATTAGACTAAAAAAATAATCTAATCTTGAATCAATCCCATCTTCCATGTTTAGCCACAATTGAAGCTTTTGTTGAGTATTCATTAAAGGGGTCTCAAGATTCTTTGCTTTTGCTCAAATTACAAGGTTCTTTTTCTCGATTTTGAGTTCTTGTCTGTTCAAGATCTTGATTTTTTTTGCTTCTTTTACTTTCTGAATTGAAATAATTGTCTTGTTACGACGTTGTAATAGCTGAAAGATTAGGGCTTTTTTCAGGGAACATTACAAAGATGCCACCTTTTGTAGAATCGAAGTCTCTCTCGAATGGGTTTGATCACAATTCAAATTCAAATATAGTTACAATTGATGTTGGGGGTCATCTTTTTCAAACCACCAAACAGACCCTTTCTTTAGCTGGTTCTAAATCTCTATTCTCTAAGGTTTCAAATTCTGATAATAATAATAATATCCCTTTTATTGATAGAGACCCTGAATTGTTCTCAATCTTGCTATCCCTCCTCAGAACTGGAAACCTTCCATCAAAAGCCAAAGCCTTTGATATTCAAGATATAATTTCTGAGTCTCAATTTTATGGCATTGAAAATCTCCTCATAAATTCCCAATCAAACCCTTCTCAATTCGATGCCTTTAACCTCGAAAAATCATCGATTTTATCATTGAATGGCCGAGATTCACCCTCAGCCATCTCAACAACACCTCATGGATCACTCCATATTGCTCATGGAAGTAAAATCACTTCTTTTGATTGGTCATTACATAGAAAATCCACCATTTTGACCCAATTCACTGCCATTGATTCATTATTAGCATTATCACCAACACTTGCAGCTGCTGGTGCCACAGATTTCTCGGGTCTGCAAATCATTGATCTCGATAAGGGTTTTGTTAAAGAGAATCTAAATTGGGAAAACGTCACCAAATCCGGTTCAACAGTGCAAGCCATTGGGGCATCAAGTGAATACTTATTCACTAGCTTCGAGTCCAGTAGGAGAAATTCGAATTGCATTATGGTATATGATCTCAACAATAGTATTCGCCCCGTGACCAAGATTGGTCACTTTGAAATTTTCGGTGCTGATCTTGATTCCGCAATTCCAGCTACTAAACTCCACTGGATTTCAAATCTTAACTTGTTAATGGCCTCAGGGTCTCACAGTGGGCCCTCTGGGGTACTAGGTAACATACGATTTTGGGACATTAGGACCGGTAATGTTGTTTGGGAAGTTAAAGAAACATTTGATTGTTTCTCAGATGTCACAGTTTCAGACACACTGTTTGGAATGTTTAAGGTAGGCGTAAACACGGGGGATTTGTTTTTTGCTGATTTGAGATATATGAATGAGAATATGGCTTGGGTTTGCCTTGGTGAGGGACGAAAGGTGGCTAATGGGAAGAAAGAAGGGTTTGGATGTAAAGTCGAAACACATGGGAACCAAGTGTTTTGTAGTAAAGGAGGAAAAATCGAGCTTTGGTCGGAGGTTCTGTTTGGTTGTGCGGATAAGAGTGGGATTGGATTAGAAGGTAGAGTTTTCAAGAAGAATGTGATTGGGAGAGCAAAGGATATGGGAGAAAACCGGATAATCAAGTTCGGTTTTGGTGGAAACAAAATGTTTGTGACGAGGAAAGATGAGCAATGTGTAGAGGTTTGGGATTCGGTTAGGGGGTTTTAGTTATTGATAGGTTTGTTGATTGTGTAAGTTAATTCATTAATGTATAGTGTTGTTCTTGTTAGTTTATTCGATGTACAATTATCAAATGAAAATCGTGATTCGGGTCTATTTGAATGTTTATTTTGGCATTGAGAGTTATTGTTGAATTTTGAAAATGTATGAAAAAGTGATTGATTTTGAGTTTAGATGATTTCTAGTTTCATTGTTCTCAAAGTATATGGATTGTGAATTGTAAGTTGTCTTCAATTGTTTGTGTACATTGTCTATCTATGGTGGCCTTTTGTAGCATATTTTAGAACCCATGCTGATTAGGCTCGCGAACTGGTGAACATGTATAATTCTTTCCAAACTCGTATTGTGCTCGAAAAAGTCAAGTTGGCCCACATTTGCCACAATTTTTGTTCAGAATGCAGATTTTAATTTGACGAGTGTTTGACCGTATAATCCCATAATTTTTTGAATTATAAAATCAAGTTTTGATAAAGTTGAAAATTCAAGCTTTTGTCATAATGCGATAAACAAATGTTCTATAACTAATTTTCCTCTAATTAATTATGCTGCAATTGGGCCAAATTACAGTAGGTACATTTGTGTAGTCTTTGTTGGTCTTTTGCAATCTTAGTACAGTCAAAGTTACAAAAAGATCGCATATATGGACTGGATTGCTAAGCTCTAGCCCAGATGAATGTCGGCCCAACTCAAGAAATTTGATGGGCCTTATGGCCCAATAAGCCCCAACACATGCCATTATTATGTGGTCCAAGACCCTACTAGAAATAGAGTCTATTAAACCCCCTAGCCTCAACTTCCACTTTGCTTCAGTATTCATAGTATTTCATTTAAAATACACAAAAGAAATATATAATATATATATATATATAATATTATTTTCCCCAAAATTTTAATCACTAGAATTTTAATATATTCAGTGAGTTTAAATGTCTTACGGCACTTCGTGACATTTTCAATTTATCAAATATTTATGATGTAACAAATGTCTCAAACATTGAAATGTCTATAGAACGAGAAAATATACCAAACTCCTAATTCTACTAATTTTTTTTCACTTTTAACATATAATCAATCTAATTTAGTTACTATATGCACAATGATTATAATTATAATGAATGATAAAAAAAAAAAAAATTACCCAAGCTTCATGTGCGCACATTATTGGGTTCAAGTTTGGCTTTAAATAGTTGGTGACATTAGTTCAATCACGCATTAAAGGCGTTGGAATAATAGAGAGCAAATAGAATAAACTTATTAATCAAAAAGTTAATTATCAATTTAAACATTTTAATTTAAACTTTAGGACCTTTCAGCATTCACTTATGTTTAATAATTAAACTTTAATATAATGAGGAAGTACTAATAATTGATCAATTATATTTTGACTGCTTTATTTTCTTGGTAAGCAGCTTCTGCATGTACTTCACAAAAATGTTGGCAATTTATAAACTTTTTTGAAATATCTTATACGAAATATATGAGTTTATATATAAAAATTCTGTAAAATCGGATCTATATAATAAAAAAAAATTATGATCTCAAATTAATTGATCGCATGTCGAACTCCAATTCTCATAATGCTTAATTAATTAATAGATCCATATCTGAATTCTAATTATTTTAAAGAATTTTTTTTTTTAGTTGATAATTTGTGTGCGTAATTGCATGAGGCTTAAAAGCATTAAAAGTTGGTGAGTCGGTCACCCAACCATAACTTGGACCTTCACATTTTAATAACACCAAAACTTACTTCCAATATAAAAGACACATTGATTTAATAAAAAGTATGATTGTCCCTTAGCCCAAATTTAGGAGTGCACACGATCTGATTTTCACAATATTTTTACATATGCCATATTAATAATCACATTTTGAGATAACAAATATTAAAATTAGAATTTTTTTTTAAAACCGATATCTTTTAATCTAGTATTAGGCGGGTTTGAAATTATTTAGTACGAGTTTACGGTAATTTAAATATAAAAATATTCAGTTTTTCTCCCTTCCTTCCTTTTTGTTCTTTACTCAGCTAAGGATAAAAAGTTATATCCTGGGATAAAAAGTATATATATATATATATATATATAAATATTATATATATAACCTCAACTAATTTCATTTACTTTTTCTCTAGCATTTATTGCATAATTGACGTAGCTCTTCCTTCCTGCTAAATTTCGGTGGCATATTCCGGAGCAAAAAGAAAATAATATATATATGATTAAATAAACAAATTGCAAATGCAATCAGATTATAAATGTCAACAAGAAACATTGAAATAAAAAAAGAAAAAGAGTTAAGAATTTTATATATTATTGCATGGGATTATATCAAAATGGGATGACCTCAAACGTGTGGCTTTTCTTCATCTTTAATTGTATTTTGTTCTTCAAAAGTCATCACTTCTAATAAAGCACACACGGTTATATATATATATATATATATATATATATGTATATATGTAATATATATTACAGATCCAATTTGGAGGTGGGATTTTTAATTATGTAGCTCTAGATTGTTGCTACTCCTCCAACGACCTCTGCTGGCATTTAATGTTGCTGGTTTAATCTTTAAAAGCCCTCCATATATATATGTATATGTATATATGTATATAGTGAAAGATTCAACAGCATCCCTACCCCGCATATTAAATGCGACTCTTTTATTGTTCTATCTATAAATCATCACTTTTATTTCTTCACTTCTGTCATTCACAGATCTCTCGTTCTCTCTTCTCATCCCATTCCTCAAATCACATTTCACTTTTTTATCCGAAATTTTTGTTTTCAAAGATCTGTCTGTGATCAGAACCTGCTGCTTATTCCTGGTACGTTTCAGTAACTCTTGCATTATTCTCTTTCTTTTCGATTTGTTTCAAATTTTATTATAAGTGTGTGATAAGTATATACACGAGTGAATTGATTTGTTTCGGGTTTTTTTTTTTTACCTTTTTTAGTGTTTTTAAGGTGATTTATAAAGTGGGTTTTTGATAATTCAGGAGAATAAATATTGGATCGGGGGTTTAAGAAGATGGATATATCAATGGCCATGATGATTCTAGCATTTGTAGCAGCTTATTATGTGTGGTTCAGATCAATTACGAGGTCTTTAAAAGGGCCCATGGGCCCAAAACTATGGCCCATTTTGGGTAGCCTTCCTGGGCTAATTCAGAACCAAAGCCGTCTTCATGAGTGGATCACCGACAATCTCCGTGCCTGCGGCGGTACGTATCAAACCTGCATATTTGCAATTCCATTTTTGGCCCGAAAACAGGGGCTCGTGACAGTCACGTGCGACCCCAAAAATTTAGAGCACATTTTGAAGCTTAGGTTCGATAATTACCCCAAGGGTCCAACCTGGCAGGCTGTGTTCCATGATTTGTTGGGACAAGGTATATTCAATTCTGACGGTGACACGTGGCTGTTCCAGCGTAAGACAGCTGCACTGGAGTTCACCACCAGGACTCTGAGGCAAGCCATGGCTCGTTGGGTGAGCCGAGCCATCGAGACTCGGTTCTGTCCGATCCTGAAAACGGCTCAGCTGGAGGGGGAGATTGTGGATCTTCAAGACTTGTTGTTACGGCTCACGTTCGATAATATATGTGGCTTGGCTTTTGGTAAGGACCCACAAACTCTGTCGCCGGGGCTGCCGGAGAATAGCTTCGCCATGGCTTTCGATCGAGCCACTGAAGCCACTTTGCAACGTTTTATCTTGCCGGAGTTTATCTGGAAGTTCAAGAAATGGCTTCGTCTTGGAATGGAACTCAGCTTGAGTAGCAGCCTGAAACACGTCGATGATTATATGACCAATGTTATCTCTACTCGTAAGCTCGAGCTTGTGAGCCACAAAAATGGCGGTTCGTCGTTGCATGACGATTTGTTATCTCGATTCATGAAGAAGAAAGAGTCTTATACAGATGAGTTTCTCCAACAAGTCGTGCTGAACTTTATCCTGGCCGGCCGTGACACCTCGTCGGTGGCGCTTAGCTGGTTCTTCTGGCTGGTTTTTCAGACCCCTGCGGTGGAGGAGAAGATCTTGACTGAAATTTGCTCGGTTTTAATGGAGACCCGCGGCGGCGACACCTCGAAATGGCTCGATAGCCCTCTAGAGTTCGAGGAAGTTGATCGATTTACATATCTTAAGGCGGCGTTGTCTGAGACTCTCAGGTTGTATCCTTCTGTGCCTGAAGATTCCAAACATGTCGTTGCCGATGATGTATTGCCTGACGGGACATTCGTCCCCGGAGGCTCTAATATCACTTACTCGATTTACTCGATCGGTCGAATGAAGTTTGTCTGGGGCGACGATTGCCTGGAATTCAAGCCGGAAAGATGGTTATCCGGCGACGGCACGAGATTCGAAAACAAAGATCAGTTCCAGTTCGTGTCGTTTAATGCAGGGCCGAGGATATGTCTGGGCAAGGATTTGGCTTACTTGCAGATGAAGTCGATTGCGGCGGCGGTGTTGCTCCGCCACCGCCTTTCGCCGGCGCCGGGGCACAAGGTGGAGCAGAAAATGTCGTTGACATTGTTCATGAAAGATGGTCTCAAGGTGAATATTCATCCTAGGGATTTGGATCCTATTTTGAAAAAAATTGGGGAAAATAATTGCCAGGTGGAGTCACGTGAGGGGGAGGGTGTCATTAATGGTATCTCTAATACACCTTCGGAAATGATTAATGGGGTTAATTAGGGGTAATTGGAAGGTTTAATTTGTGAATATGATGCATAATAAGGTATCATGCAATCTGTTTATTTTATTTTATTTTATTTTATTTTATGATTTATTGTGATAGATATCTTATTTTGAGGACCAAATTAATTATTTAATTAATTGAATGATTAATTTGGTTATTGAGATAAATTAAGGTGACTCTCACAATGAATCATCAATGTTGTGTCTATGTGTTGATGGTTTACATTTTATACTTTTTTTATCTTTTGTCAAAAAGATTAAAAAATATATATTTTAGCTTCTGTTAAGAAGAATATAATATAATTTATCCTTTTTTTTTTATCTTCTATCATTTTTCTTTTCCCCTTGTATTTTCATTGAATTTAGTATATCTTTGTTTAATTGTATTGCTTTGAAATAAGAATAAAAGGCACATTTGATTTGGCTTGTTTGTAGAAGGAATAAAATCTAATTTTCGATCTGTCCGAAAAAAATATATATTGACAATTTCTTGTTCACGCTCGAAGGATATAACGAATGCTTAATATAAAAATATTTGTAATTTTATGAGTTACACTTGACTGATAAAAATTAATTGATGATCACGTATTGATTAGAAAAAATTGAGAAACATACATATTATAAGATTGTTATATCGAAAAATTGGGGACATACATAGTATAAGATCGTAATCTCATTGAGTTTGAGTAAAAAGATATACTCCAAAATTTCAATAAATTATAAATCAAAGTGTTGGAAACTCAATTACTAGAATCTCAATGCAAAATTGATTATATGATTTTAAAATGTTTTGTAATTGAATTCCATAAATTTATTATTGCCACTAAATTATATTTTGAATAATCATGTTACAAAGACATTATACTCCTTTTCTCTTTATAATCCATCTACATAATGCTTTTCGCAAACAATCTAACATTTAAAAGACATTATTCTCCCCTACTTAAAAACAATATATTTCTATAAGCTCCAAAAAATTAATCTAATATCGATTATAGTAAACCACATATAATATGTAATGTCGATCCAATAACGATTAAGATAAACCAAATATTCAATAAAAAATTTACTCACTCGTATTTACTGGTATTTTATCTATATTCATAATAAATTTTAAAATATACCGCATATGTGACACAAACATATCTTTCCATATTTACCTCCATCATAAGCTCGTTATTTAAGGATGCATAGTTTCGGCTCCAAACATTATTTTTTGCCGCTTATTTTTCACATTCGAAAATTAAAAAGAATTACAATTTATTCTAAATTTTAGATATATTTTTTGACAAAATTCTCAATTTATTAAAAATTTGAATTTTTCTAATTACATACCCCATCTCCTAGGGATAAACATGTAAATACAAATATATACATACATTACCTATATATATCTATTTCGGAAAGTACACTACTCTCTCTCTAAACATCACTGTCTCTCTCTCTCCTCTTCAGTAAGTGACTGGTTTTGTGAGGCAAACACAAATATTCGGTCCCGTTCCCAGCTGTCCTTCCCTCCGGTGAGTACAGTTCACAGCAAGTAAATTAGGGTTTAACATTGACGTAATTCAACTCAGGTTATTTCGTTCTTACTATAATTTTACCCCCGCACTCACCAATTTTACTCCTATAAATTCTCACGCACTGTCATTTCGTTTCTCACCTGCAGTAGCATAATTAATTTTTTGCATTAAGTGTTTTTACTGTGCCAAAAATTATGCTTTTTACTGTTTTTACTTGGCCTTTTTGGTTACATTTTTTTTCGTTGCAATTCTGAGAATTTTTGGGGCTTCTGTGTGTGAGTTTGAAGTACACTTTCAGGTAACTTTCATCAAATTTTTTCTCTCTAATTTAGTTGTGGTTGGCTAACTGGCTTTTGATTCGCTTTTAACTTCAGCTCATTAAAACACTGTGTATGAGTTGCACAAATATCCAAATTTTATCCGAGGTTCAGCATTAGTTCTATGGAAAATTGTTATCCGGTTTAATTCAGGATTAGTTCTCTGATTTCTAGAATTAATTGATTACTATGGTTTAAATCACACACCCCTCCACACATCACATATACTTCTAGAGAATTGGGGTTTTCTAGATGTTGGAATTTCCATCTTGGTGCAAAAAGATTTTTTTTAGCCCCACAAGTTTCTATTGAAAGAAAATTGAAATCTGGTTCTCCAATATGTTTTGATGTGATTTATAGAGATGGATATCGTTTTATGTTTAGAAGAAAACCGTCAATCTTGTTTTTCTTTTAATTGAAGTTGAAGAAAAATGTGTGCATGAATCTGATGATAGGATGGACATGTTTTATTTTTAAAATGTTGATACGCCAGTATGGAATAGCGCTTATCTGAATTAAGTTCATTATATTGACCTTGGCTGCAACTTAAAGACGTGAAAATCAAGAAATTAAAAATCGGATCTGGACGAGTTAATTGTTAAGTTTAATGTATGATGGAAAACATCTTAGATTCGTATCAAAAAAACATTGTGTTTCCGAGTGAATGTATCATGAAGTTCGTTAAATTGCGGGTTTCCTGTTTTGAACTGGTCTATACTGGCATCTCATATTTGATTTTAAGGAAGATCTAAATGTTTGGTTCGCGAGTCCATTTTTATACAGTAATTGATTGAATGATTTTATTTGTGGAATGGTAATCATTTATCAATAAATATCAATGCATGTATGTCTTTTTTTCTCCTTTTCGTAAGTTCGGTGGAGTGAGAGATGCAGAACTTTTTTCAAAATCGCATTGATAACTTAAGTTTCTGATTGCAGGCTGGCAGCGGCACTGAATGATTCTTCCAGCTTTATTCTTCGGGTGGAATAATTAGAGTTTTGCGGTTTAGATGTGTTCCTTATGGGAAGGATATTTATAGAAAACAGCGACTTTTTAGCTATTCTTTTTCTATTCTACGATTGTAGATCCGACCATCCAAATCAACTAATATTTAGATAATTCATAGTGTCACAAAAGGGGTGAGATTCTCTTTTGTTTATTAACTATGCCGTCATGGTGGGGGAAGTCTTCCAAAGAAGTGAAGGAGAAATCCATACGGGAAAGTATTTTTGGTTCATACAAGAAATGCATTAGTCCTGGAACTCCTCGAAGACGACGTAGTAATACTATTCCAGAGAAGGAATCTCAGTCAAGGGCAGATTCACAATTGCCATCACCTTCCAAACACGTTTCTCGCTCGCAGAGTTTTGGTGGAAGAGTCCAGGCACAACCGCTTCCTCTTCCGTCTTGTCATTTAGCTACTAACATTGGTAATGATGACCCTGGAAACAGAGCATTGATAGAACCATCACTTGATAGAGGCCCCAAAACCTCATTGTTCCTACCCCTTCCTAAACCCCGACGTGTAAAAGTTGGGACCCATGCTATAGATGGTGAAGGGGACCTGACTGCTGCTTTTAACTGTAGTGCTAGTTCCAGTGATACTGATGATCCATCTGACTCACGCCTCATAAGCCCTCAAGCGTCCGATTATGAAAATAATGGACTTAAGTCTGCCACAGCCAGTCCTTCTGGGTAAGTTCAATTGTTCCGAGATTTCTTTTATTTCAAACTTTCTTTTTAAATTACTCCTGAAGTTTGTTAAAATTTGAATGTAGGCTGAAACAGAGGGCTCACTTACCCTTTTCCAACAAAAAGAAATCAAGAGAGATTATAAAGCCAGTCGATAATTTATTGAACAGTCAAAGCCCTGCGTCACCTAGGCCGGTGCCTTTAAACTCCAATCTGGCCTCTTTAGAGATCCCTCATCAGGGTAATTTCTTAAGCGCTCCAGACAGCTCAATGTCAAGTCCTTCTAGAAGTCCCATGAGGGTAGTTGGTCATGAGCCTCATACAGAGACCAACTTCTGTCTCGGAAAGCCATATGCAGATTTAAACTTATTAGGATCTGGACTTTGCTCGAGTCCAGGTTCTGGACAAAATTCTGTTGCAGGAGATTATTCATGTCAGCTTTTTTGGCCACACAGCAGGTTATGTAGTCCTGAGTGTTCGCCCTTACCTAGCCCCAAAATGACAAGTCCCGGCCCCTGCTCGAGAATACACAGTGGTACAGTTACTCCCCTGCATCCTCGTGCAGTTACTGACTCGCCTACGAGCCGGCCTGATGATGGAAAGCAACATAGTCATCGGTTACCTCTTCCTCCAAGTAATCCTTCTCCTTTTAATTCATCGTATTCCGCGGGAACATCTCCAAGGATTCCTCGTAGTCCTGGTAGGACAGATAATTCTCCAAGCCCGCGTTCACGCTGGAAGAAAGGGCGGTTACTTGGAAGAGGAACATTTGGACATGTTTATCTGGGTTTTAACAGGTTGGCAGATGAATAGTTGGTTAATATTTATTTATCTGGCTTCGTACTACCAATATGCCAATTTGTAGTACTTCAATCAATCAGGGGTGTTGAATGATATATTTTTTCTTTATATCTGAGGCCTCTATCTTGCCTATTGTTTAGAGTAGTCAATATTTTCTGTATTGTGTTAAAACTAATGGTTTAATCTTTTACTGCCATATGATGCTAATGTTAGGTTATTGGAGCTATTTAAGTCATTATTTCTGGATTCGGTCTCACCTATAAATCTAAAGATTTTCTTTTTCTGATAACTTTGGTCTGCAGTGAAAGTGGTGAGATGTGTGCAATGAAGGAGGTTACACTATTTTCCGATGATGCAAAGTCAAGAGAAAGTGCGCAGCAACTTGGACAGGTGAGTTTTTATTAATTATGTTACTTTTGATCAGAAATGTACAGAGATCTTTGCTGGAGGTGAGAGAAATAAACATGTTAACCTGAAAAATGTCTTGCAGGAAATTGCACTGTTAAGTCACCTACGTCATCCAAATATTGTGCAATATTATGGATCCGAGACTGTAAGTTTTCGTTTACTCTTGTGCTACTTCCTTATTTTGATTAATACTTCTTGAAAATTATCTGTGTTGAAATTCTCTTGTAGAAGTTTCAAATTATATCCCAAAGTTTCTCAAGTGGTTAAGAATTTTGCATGTTCGTCTTCCATCCTATTTTGCATATTTGAGTTCTTATATTTTATGTAAAAGTATGGAAGAAAAATATTATATCTTATCCTTATTGCTGATTTATTATTCAAGCTTTGATATCTGAATCTTTATTGAGGAGTTATTTTTCATGCTTTCAAATATTCCTGAATTTATGTGAAGCATTAGAAGGAAGTTGGTTCTCCAGCGCTGACCTTAATATTTCTTTTGTACCTTTTGTTTATTGATCATTTCCTTGATAAACATTTAATTGCGTGAACTGATGTTGCATACTTCTGTATGTTGAGGTCCAGACTAAGTTTACCTTCACCTGGCTATATTTTTCATCTGCAGGTAGATGACAAACTATACATATACCTTGAGTATGTATCTGGTGGTTCAATTTACAAAATACTCCAAGAATATGGGCAGTTGGGGGAAGCAGCAATTCGAAGTTATACCCAACAGATACTATCTGGGCTGGCTTATTTGCATGCCAAAAACACGCTTCATAGGTGAGTATTTCCCAACTAAGAGGTTCTTGTTTTAATTCTATACTATCATTTCTTGTTTTACTTTAAAAGTTTATGATCTTATAAGTACTTTTAAGATTAATTGAACACTGTAATTAATTGGTTATACATTTATTTGGTCAGGGACATCAAAGGAGCAAATATCCTTGTTGATCCCAATGGCCGGGTAAAATTGGCAGATTTTGGGATGGCAAAACATGTAAGAAATTCCTCTTAACTACTCAATGGCTTCCATTCTACTATTTGTATATTTAAGCTATATTTGATGGCTTTGTATTTTTGGGTCTGTTTTTGCTTCCAAACAAAGATGTGTGTCAAAAAAATTATATGCAATATCTTGTTAGCATAGCAAAAGTGAAGTGCATAGCTAGAAGTAAAATAAAAAATAATTAGTTTATGCTATTCAATCACCGAGTCAGTCAGTCTTATTCTATTTATTCTCATGCTCCTCAACACGTCAAATGTTAATCCAAATTCAATTGCTCCATTTTGCAGATAACGGGCCCTTCTTGTCCATTGTCGTTAAAGGGAAGCCCATACTGGATGGCGCCTGAGGTTCACTTTGCTGAATCCTAATTGATTACGTAATTTCATTTGTTTAGATCGATCTTAGCCAACACTGATATTGCAAACAGGTCATAAGGAACTCAAATGGCTACAACCTTGCAGTGGATATATGGAGCTTGGGATGCACTGTGTTGGAAATGGCTACCACAAAACCTCCTTGGAGTCAGTATGAAGGGGTCAGTTTATGTTCCTAGTCTTTAGAGGTCAATCAATCTTTTATATATGCACATAAGAAAAGGGATAATTACATATACACCCCCTCATGCATTCTCGTAATTATTATGTGTTTCCATGAAGGTTGCTGCAATGTTCAAGATTGGAAACAGCAGGGAACTTCCTGTAATTCCAGATCACCTCTCAGAAGAGGGCAAGGATTTTGTGAGGCAATGTTTGCAGAGAAATCCATGTGATCGTCCCACAGCTGCTCAGCTCTTGGAGCATTCTTTTGTGAAAAATATTGCTTCATCTGAGAGACTCGTTTCAAGCGCTGAACCAAAAGAATCCATATCTTCAGTTACACATGCTGTGAGAGTGCTGGTAAGCTCGTCGAATTTTTCAAAATGTTGAGACTATTGAAGTTTTGTTATGAAAAAGAATTCACGAACTGACACTGGTGAAAAGTTGTGAATATAGTAAAAGACATCTCTAACGTACTTTTTCTAAATGCAATTGTCTTCGATTCTGCAACCATATATGTCTTTCCCGTTATTTGATCATAGTGCAATCGTACCGTATAATAACATTTTGAATGTTTATAATCTGCAAGAAACTGAGTTTGCTTACATAGTGGCTGAGATTTAGGAGCTATCCATCTAATTAACTTCTTGTATCCCTTTTCAGGGCCTTGTACACTCCGGTACTCCTTCGTGTTTGGACTCGCCAGGAGCAATGAAGCACCGAAAAAGTTCAAAAAGTCCAAAAAGTACTACTGGATTTAGGTCTCTCTCTCTCTCTCTCTCTCTATATATATATATATATATATATATATCTCCCTCTCTCTCACCTATGTTTTTCTTTGCAGTGATGCCTACACATCAAGAAACATATCTTGCCCTGTTTCTCCAGTAGGAAGTCCACTTTCACACCCACGATCACCACAACATGTAAACGGAAGACTAACCCCATCTCCAATATCAAGCCCAAGATCTGGCACTTGTACTCCTCTCGGTATTGACAACACCACTATTCCTTCATACTGTCAAATACAACCAACAAATTATGCGCAAGAAGGCATGGGAATGAGTTCAAGGTCCCAAACCACTTTCCACCAAAATGCTAACAGCTATAGAGAACAGAAGCCTGACATATTCCGAGGAATTGTTCAAGCCCATTTGTCCATGGAAACTGTTTCTCGTGAAAACGTCATTTCCAGAAATAAGATCAAACGGTCTGTTTCAGGGGAATTGTATGATTCACATTTGATTCTTGCCAATCGTGTTTCTCAGCAGCTTTTAAGAAACCCTGTGAGACTCAATAACCCTGTATTCGAACTAAACCAAAACTCTCCAATGGCTAAACGCACGAATGGAATTTGAAGTGAACGATCCACCTTATTTTTGTTGGTGGGTGTTAGATACAATATAGATATCAATAGTTTCTATCTTGTGAAGTACTTAATTAAGAATTGATATATTCTGTTTGTCTATTGAAGCTGTAGAGAGATAGGAGGGGAGCCATTAGTATGGTACCTGAAGGTAATGATTCTTTACAAAGTTCCTACACAAATTTTTTTACATGATCTTTTGTTCGAACCCCATTTGTTTATTTGTTCATTTTTACAGAGACGAGAAGATGTAGCTGTTGAAGTTGGCTGGTGCAAAAAACTGTAAATTGTGAGAACTTGTAGGAGAATAGAGCTGGAAGTACGTTGACCTGATAGTCGTGCTTTGTGGACAGGGAAGCAGATGTCGATGAGTTAATGTCGATTCTTGTACAGGTTGTATCTATAGGATACCATATTTTTTGAAGAGAAAAAGATAGGTCTTATGTGAAAATCTTGTTGGATAGCAGCTTATTTAGAAGACTTTGATGGGAAATATGTCTTGCTGTAAAACTGTTGTACCAGATAACCTTATTACCTAATATGATACCAGTCCAACTTGGCTCTACCAGCTTTTCTTTAATTTTTTTTTACTTTTTGTTGTGTGCATTTAGGAGTGAAAAATATTTAACAATTTATTTAAAAAAAAAAACTCAATTATATCTTAGGAGTCATTTCTTATACTTACACAATATACTCCTATTTATTTAATTTTTTTATCATGATTTTCCCCTATAAACTTGCAAATGGCCTCCCTAAGAGGTGTGTTGTAATCTTTAAAATTGAGAAGAATCTAATAATTGCACAATAAATTAGAGTCTTTAATTTTCTCTTTGAAAAAAATAAAATTATACTTTACCTAATCCCTTGATTAATTTATTGATATCGTTGATCAACTTTAGTTTTATGCACTAAACAAGTAGTGAATGACAACTGTCATTTCTCTTTCTACAAAGTTCAATAAGATCCAAGTTTTATATTCCACTTATGAAGATAACCACCAAAAAAAAGTCACATGAAGAATAATGTTCATTTAAAAAACACCCAGATGGGATTTGTTCATTTAGTTATGTTTCAATTTTTGGTCTTTCAATTTAATAAAAGATGGGTTTTAATTAAAAATTAGTGTGTGTGTGTGTGAGAGAGAGAGAAGGGTAAAACACTCCTTAATCCATATTCATAAGATACAACCAAAAGCATAAAATAAATACATAATTTACACACAAACAGACACAGAGAGGAGAATCAAGAAGACATCATAAAAAGGAAAAATACAAATAAGATGAAATAATGTTTGGAAATTTAGCAAGAAGCCCTGCTCTTAAAAGGTATGGCTCTGATCACAATCTGGTGGTAAATTGCAGCAAGAGCAGCTCCAATGAAGGGTCCAACCCAGAAGATCCACTGCATGCACAATAATAATAAACACAATGTTAAAATGAGTCAAAAAAACATTTCGTAATATAATTTAATTTCGATTCCAAGTATTTATATATATATATATATAAGTCGAATTGAGCCTCTTACGTGGTCGTCCCATGCGTGGCCTCTGTTGTAAATGATGGCAGCTCCGAGACTTCGGGCAGGGTTAATGCCGGTTCCGGTGATGGGGATGGTAGCCAAATGAACCAGAAAGACGGCAAATCCAATGGGAAGAGGTGCCAATAGCTGCAAAAAACAAATCAAACAAGTGTTAAGTCTACTTTCAAGGATGTAATAGAATTCATCACAAACAAAGTAAGAGCAAAAATACAAAGAATTGAATGTAACCATAAGCGCAATTTAGCAGTCGTAAGGCAGCGCATGGTAATAAGTTTCCATCTAATTTCCAATTTAAAACTTGATATTATTAACCACCGTGTTTAGCCTCAATTGATCATTTTTCGACTCTTAACCATACAAAAACCACAAAAAACCCGAGAGCAACCAACGGGTTGATCATTTTTTGACTCTAACCATACAAAAATCGCAAGAAACCAAAGCACTAATCCCATTACTATGAGCTATACAAATCAACAAGATCTAACAAATTATAGATAGCAAATTAGGCAAGAATTAAAATTTAGAAAGAAATACATACAGGGACATGTGAGTCTCTGGCATTTCTCTTGGCATCAGTAGCAGAGAAGACGGTGTAAACAAGAACAAAGGTACCGATAATTTCAGCACCAAGACCACTACCCTTGGTGTAACCATGGTTAACAAAGTTGGCTCCACCCTTAAGCATCTGATATGGTCCAGTCATGTAACCCTTAACCACACCAGCTCCACAGATGGCACCAAGGCACTGCATGATTATGTAGAACAGAGCCCTGGTTAAGGAAAGCTTCCTTGCCAAGAACAAACCAAAGGTCACAGCTGGGTTAATGTGCCCTCCTGTTCATTTCACACAACAAATTCATCACAATTATGAAAGAGAAAAAAAAAAGCAGAATGAAATGAAGAAAAGCTGTAAAAAAACTGAAAAATAAATATTAAGTGTTTATTCGGAGTTTGTTAACAACGAGTTCTTTGAACCATCATCAATAAGCCAAGCCCAGATGAAATAAGAACCCATGTAACGGAGCAATAAATATTTATATATTTTTTAAAAACTAATAATCAGATTGTGCAATAGCCAAGTTTTAGTTTCTCTTGAAAGTGAGATCTTGCCCATAAAAAATAATCTTTAAGCCAAAAACCATTCAAATACAGTAAACTATACGCAGATAATTAGACATGCAAAGCAAAGAGATAATTAAAAAAAATTGATTACTCAGATTATATAAACAATAAGTTCTTGAACCTTGAGTTTAATAGAAGAAACCCACATATAGATCAATTAAGAACCCATAAAACAAGATCCAGTGACAAAGAATACTAAATAGCTCAGAAGTCAGAACGTTTTAGATTTTGCACTAGCTTTTTCTTCATTTATTTTTAAAAAAAAATCTTCAACCCATAAATCAGTTAGGTACAGCAAATTATATGCAGATAAACAGACATGCAAATCAAATAAAGATGAACAAAATCTTACCAGAGATACCAGCAGTGCAGTAGACAAGAGCAAAGATCATACCACCAAAGGCCCAAGCAATACCCTGAATACCCACAGAGGCACACTTATTGGGTGCTCTACCAACCCCCATAACAGTCAATACAGTGATATACAAGAACAAGAAAGTGGCCATGAACTCTGCAATACCAGCCCTGTAAAATGACCATGATTTGAGCTCACCAGGCTCAAACAACGGTGCTGGTGGTGGCTCCTTGTAGTCCTTGTCTGTCTGAGCAGCTGTGCCTAACGGCTGCCTTTCTGTGAACTTGTTAGCTCCAAGCTTAACATCTTCCTCCTTGTTCTCAGCCATGGATGATAATTTTTAATTTTTTTTAATCAAAAAAGATTAAATCTTTGTGAGAATTGTGTTTGTTTTTGTGAGTTGGTGAATGGTGTTGTGGCTAGAGGAGAGGGTTTGAAGGGTGTTTTATAGTTGAGATGTCATTTCATGCTTTGCTTAAAATAAAGTATTTGCTTTATTTTTTGGAAAAATTACACGCGAGCCCCTTTTACGTTTTCAAATTATATAAAGACCCCTTGTACTACTATATTTCTTACAATTACACCCCTATATAGTAAATAATCATGTAAGCGACTCTTTGTCTTTAGAGACATGCATAAATAATCTAAATTTTATTGCACCAAAAAGAAAGGATAACGGGGTTTTTTGGTAATTAAAATAAACTAGGGGGTTTATGTGTAATTTTCTCTTGTTCTTTAGCCCTAGAAGTGTGTTGCTAGTACTAGTACAATTATTGGGGTTGAGACAATTATTAAACTAATCCTTTTTAATTAATTCGTTAAACATTTGAATATGATTTGGGATTAGGGTTTTTGGGGAGAAAGTGGGGGAGTGTTCTGGAAAGAACAAAGGGATGTTGACAGACAGGCTTTAGAATTAGAATTGTTTTTTTGTTGGTTTGTTCTTATCTTCAACAGAGTGTCACACAATTATTTATGTTAATTCTTTTGATTAATTACTTTAATTTCACCTAATCCTTATATTAATTAAAAGGTATATTGCCAGCTAAGCAATTATCACAAAAATATATTATATGAATAATGTATTTAATTTACATAATAATTTCAAATATATATGGGGAGAGAAGGGAATTGAGGGTTAAAAAATACAAAAGAAAAAATTAGTTACACTGGTGCAATCTTATTAATTAAGTATTATAAGTCGATCGATGTTAATTTTTTTTTAATCAATTGTAGTGATGTTTCTAGTTGGTATTAAAAAAAAAAAAAAACTAAATTTGTGTCTAAATATAAGGTAAATTGTCAATTTTATGATTAGGTAAGAGTTTGAGATGTTTTCACTATTTAACCAACTCTCACATTTAAGGAAGAAATTACGTGCAATTTTGTTATTCATTTTGGGTCTAAGCTAAGAAAATAAATTGAAAAATTCAAAAGTCACGTTACATTTTCAGTGGGATAATAATAATAACAACAATTAATATTTATTTATACTTATGAAATGATTAATCCAATTGGCCAAAAAATAAAAAAAAATAGCCGTTAATGTGACCGTTGTGGAAAGTGACATTCATGTGGCCCAGACCAACGGCGGCTGCCGGCTAGGATGAAGTTGAACCCTACTTGTTATGACATCAAGGCTTGGGTTAAAGTTTAAATTAATTTATTTCAAAGTCTAATATTAATTTTTAAAAAAAATAATCAGTTCTTTTTTTCAATTCAAATTTCACAAAAATTTGGCTAGTTAATTATTAATTAGTAGTTTAGTTCATTGTGAACTAACTCTATTAGCAAATTTGAGGCGTCAAAAATATTAAAAATATTAAATATTGATATAACTCGTAAAATGCTTACGGGTCGGATCAAGCCGAGGCTCGGATAAGACCAATGAGGGTCGTAGAACGGATATAGACTGCACTCAGATGCACTGAGCTACCTACGTACCTTTCTATTAGGATCAAGTCTAAACGTAGTTCAAGGTTGAGTTTAAGGTCATATACGAGGTTCGTAACTCGGTTTATAGAATAGTGGGAACGTACTGTCAGATCGTACTATGTACTTTCGAGGTACAGTTCAGTAAGTCAAAAGTCCTTTTTATAATATTAAATGGCACTATTTATAGGCACAGTGCCCTATGTACGGACGATCGCGGAGTTAGCGGGATGGTTTACACGTGTTCCAGAATGTACGCACCGGATTGCCCGGGTTAGGGCGACACTAGGTTTGACCCGATAAAAACACGCGGGTTATGTAGTGTAATGCAAATAAGCATAATTAGGTTTGGGACCTTTATGTAAATAAGCCTTAATATCGCCTTAGGGTCGTATGGCACTATACGAGGCATGCTGCTGGGTCGTAGAGAATCATACGAGGTTATGCTATATCAAATATTTATCTACTTTCATAATAATTCTTAACTTACTGTAGTAATTTCTAATTAATTATAAATTATTTCTATTTGATAAAGTGATTTAAATTATCCAAATAGCCTAATAAATGTGAACCCTAAAATTTTTAGAGTTGTTGGGCATACATTCTATAAATTAATTAGTGGGCCAAATATGATATATTTGTGTCTATCATGTAATATCATATTTTTTGTATATATTATTCATAAAAGATTAGGCATAGAACCAATCATAGTAGACAACTCATAATATAAGGGATACTCACATGCAAATATAAGGCCCACCATGATGCATTAGGCATTATGCCAACTATTAAGTATCATCCATATCCCAATTTATGTCAATTTTAATATTTTAATATATAATTTATTAGCTTTTATATTTTATTATTTAATAAGGCAAAGTTACTTTTTTGGACTCACTTTATTTTTTAAATCACACTTAACCTGATTTAGTTTTAGATCCCAATAATTTCAAATATTTGATAGCTTTGTCTTTATATTAAATAAAATTTGTCTTTTGTTTTGTATATTGCTAAAGATTGATGAAGTTTGTTATATGACCATAGTTTTTTATTTCTAAATTGTATTTAATCACCCTAAAATACACATTTTATATAAAAATACCCCCTGATTACACAATAATACACATAAAATTAAAGTTGATTTTTTTCTTCTTATATAATGAAGCTTAATATATAATCGTGTAAAATGTAGTATTAAATAATAACGCAATCCAAAAAAAAAAAAAGTTGAAGTTTATTTACTGTATATGTGCAAAGACGTGGTAATAGATGGCTGATGCTTAGACTAAATATTAGTACTTATCATAAGCCATTAAATAAATTGTGACCACCTAAGATAAGTTTGTGTGTTTTAATAATATTGAGGATGGGAGAATAATAGCATCTTATATTTTATATATATATATATATATATCTCATTAATGGGCAGCTTATGATATAAAATTAATATGGGTGTCACAATCATGACAAGTGCCATCATCATAAAGTATATATAGCTTATTTTATAAATAATGATGATTATGTATGTTAAAATAAAATAAATAATGCATAATTTTCAGTTTAGCTATAAACTCAATTATCTTTGTTGTAACGAACTAACGATGGCATACCCGGTTTATGTGCTTAACAATTTAAAATTATAAATAATAATTATACAGTAATTTCTTGTTTGGAATATGAATTTTTCTTGGTATTTGTTTATATTTGATTGAAATTAATTATAATAAGCATAGTTTTCTATCTTTATGTTACTTCAATAAAACTCTACACTTAGTGTATATTTATAGGTTGTTAGATGCTATGCAAAAAATTTCGACTAGACCAAGATAGTATCTTTGCGACACTTGTTTCATTTTTTAAAATATAACTAAAACACAAACGAAATTCATCACATATTCTTATATAAATTGTTTTTATTGTAATCTAATTGTGAAAATTGAATCAACTCTATTATATTCTACTCAATAGCCTGGTACAAAATGGAATTATGTAAAATATAATACCAATTAGTTACACACAACTAAAAGTGATGCATGCACACTATAATGGATCATATTTGTTAGGATTTTAGTTATATATGCAAAATAACCATAGATAACATCATCACAATAACAACTATTTTTAACAAGCATTCAAAAGTGTAGAATTAGGCTACAAATTATTTATATAATTACAGAATTATTGTAACTATCATTTTCTGATTATTCTTCAAAGAGATTCTTGAGTAGATTCAAGTCGAACATGCGGGCAAATGATCCTCGGTTCACCTCTATTCCACAAAACGTTCAAATCGCCTCGTTTACTTCCCAATGCCAAAAACGTCCCTGCAAATTTTAATCGCGCTTTACAATTTTTCCACATTTTTAAAAAATAAATAAATTGTTTTTCGATATTTATGCAAAAATTACCAAGTGTAAATGGAACGATATAAAGCAAAGCCGGTTGGCCATGGCCATCCATCAAGTTCAACGCTACATATGTGATAAGAAGACCTGCCCATATATCGAAGCATAGTTTATAAATCCTCGAAATATAAAATCCCGTTTTCAAAAAAAAAAAAAAACGTAGTTTTTTTACCTAATCCATAAGCTAACATTGCCCACAAAAAGTATCCAGCTCGAAGGCTCTTATTCGTTAGCCAATCAAACCTGCAAAAACCAATCATTTTCCGAGATTATAGTTCGATAAAACTCCATATTCTATTTGTTTCCTAAAACCGAGATATCGAATTCAACAAAGAACAATATGGGAAAAATTGTATAAACGAGAAAATTTTAAGAACTCGAACCTAAGTGAAAATGCCACAAGCAATCCAGGCAAGAGAATATCGCCAAATCCTATGATACTATAACCGCCCCATGGATCAAATAACCGAGGAATTTTCAAAAGCATTGGAATACCATCTTCGCCACTCCTATCACCACGAGCTACCTAAAAAGACGTTGAAAATAAAATTTATCATCTTTCTTCTTGAAATGATTTTTATGCTGAGAGATGGTGTTTAAGTTTAGCTACATACTCACCACAATCATCACACTTTCTTTGAACAGTTTCTTAGAAACGAAAACCCAAAAAATGTCGTAAATGAAAGCACAGCTTAATAGGACCGTGCCCACCTGAGGAAAACCGAGTAAAATTACAACACTAATTCGTAAATAAGAATTGTTTTATCGTTAGATGTGGCTTAGCATGCAAAATTGCCTCGAAGAATTAAATATATTCATACGTATCTAAGAGCTTTAGATGTCATATGACACGAGCTACACAGGAAAAGTTCCTTTAAGCTGATATATAGCCTTCAAATACTAATTTGATGAGTACAAGTTATTTACCTTGAGATTAGGAATTCGTACTATCTGAAGAACAGTAATAATCAGTGCAATTCCCTGGTTGAACAAGAATAGAGTGCAAAATAATTGGTGAGCAATATTAGCATAAAACAGCATCAAAAAATTGATGAAGCACTATAACATTGAAAATGTGGGAATTTATCAACTTATTGCAGAGAAAATTAAATTAGAGTTCATTTAAAACTTCAATGTTATGGCAAACTTAAGAAAAAAATGAAACTTACAAGTATATCTTGACCAATCCATGCTAACGAGGCATTTCTGTATACCGCCCAAACTACAGCAAAAGCTATGCAGAATGGAGTAACAGCCAAACTAAGGTGTGAGATAGCTCCCAAAACGGGCACTTTAATAAACGTTTCTCCAGCTTGCTTGAACCACCTGAAAAAGATTCACATACACCTAGTTTGAGATTCAATTCTTGTTTTGTTGAAATCCATAAACTTCTATTGTTAATACTGATTGATATTAAATGATATTTGACCATATGGTCTTAAGTTGAGTATAGAACTAAGCAATAAATCAATTATATGCCATGAATGGAAGTACTATACCTTGATAGTAAGGCAACCAAGCACGTTTGCAAGCCCTGAAAGAATATTTTGAAACCCAAAAAAGGAAAACAATATACAGATTATATATAATGAACATATATATATATATATATATATATACAGTATACAAATAGAAATGATTTGCACCTCTACACCACCAATGCAAAATAGAACCACCAATAACTCAATGAACCAGTATGACATAAGTTTGTATATAAGAATCAAGAAGCATGAAGCAACAACAACAAACAAGACTGCAGATGTCGTGCTGATATCCACCACACTGCTTCCACTAGTGTTTTTGACGTTTGGAAGTTCATATGCGTCATCCTATGGAAAAAATAAATAATTTATATATCAATTAAACATAACGGGTTCGAGTTTTTTTATGCCCAAAGAAAGTGATTGCCAATATAAGGCCTTCTAGAAGCAAAACAGACCTTTAACAACTTATCTTGCTCTATGGCTGCTTCTCTTGCACTCCATGCAGACCAGTAAGAGGCGCACAAGATGGTCCCGACTGCCATTAACCAAAGAAATACTTCGGCTATATCAACAACGGGTCGCCCTGGAGAATACAGCTGCACAGATACTAATAAATAGAAGAATTTTAGCAAGCAATATTGTTAAACAACAATAAAGGGATAAAATGTTAAGGATGTGAAATTATTATGTTAATATTATGTTAATATAAAGAGATCATATCACGGATGGTTCAATAATTTTGATAATAATATATACTGCTTTAGTTGGAAACAATAACCCTCACCTGATGAACCATTTGCTAACATTTTCTCCAATATAACACCAGCATCTACAGGGAGCATGACAGCAGGAATTTGTATATCTAGATCAGTCTCATCCGGTTCACAAACCATCTTGTAAAGTTCTGCAGGGTTTTAAAGTATGACTGGCATTATATAACGAAATGTGAAGAAAAAAGCAATGATTTAACACATGATAGAAATCCAAAATCTGTTCAAAATATGCAACTTATCCCTTAACGTTATCCAGAAATTTATACAATCTTTTAGTTCTGAGAATCATTCACCCACTGAATCCATGTTCCACTTAATTTCGTCACAACATTTGTAGGATTTGTTTAAAATGCAATAAATTGTTAACCAATTTATAAAAGGCTATACAAAAAACTATTAGTAAATCAATCACAGTTGTGATAATTAAATTACATAAAGGACATTAGGTCCTCTGTTGTTTATAATACACAGTTGGGTTTAGTAATGCAAAAAGACCTGAGCTCAATCCTATACTGCATAGGCAAATTAGTAAACAAGCAGAGAGCAGTATCATAATATGCCTCATTGTTTGACCCTTCATACACTGCCCTATGCGTCGACTTTTCTCAATCCAAATAGGAAAGAAGAGCAAATTTGAGTGACTACACACCTCCTAGAACCTTAGGGTGTGTTTGGATTGAGGAATTTGAAAATTATGGATTCCAAATTCATCGATAAGTTTTTTGGATGAATTCATGTTACGATGGATTTCAAATCCATTGGTATTCATTTTGAGCTATTTTCTTCACAACTATGGTGGATTTCAAATTACTCCAATTTTAGTGTCATTTCAAATCCTTCTTCCAAATCCCCTCCCCAAATCCAAATCACTCGATCCAAACACACCCTTAAGAATTCAAAATAGAATAAATATTTTGGAAATGTAGTCATATTAAAGTTTAAAAAAAACAAAGGGAATATACCTTTCTGATTATTTATAATGAGGAGTGCTGAAGCACCAGCAGCTTCAGCATAATTTGCCTTGGCAGTGAATTTGCAGTTGCCTCGGTCCACCATTACTACATCCCCAGTAAACTAAATGCAATAAGAACGAGAAGGAAATTAACATCAATATCTGAGACATTATAATTCCAACAAAACAAAAACAAGATGAAAAAAAGAGTGACCTCTTTCTTAGGAGGACTGCAGCCATCTCGAGGGTCTGAAAGAGCAAGGTGAGATTGGTTTGCATTTTTCTCCTTTGATACTATGGGAGTGCCAAATCTAGCACCAACACCAACAAATTCAACATCTTCTACTCCATTAACCCAAGTTTGAACTTTTACCTATCAAAGAAATAGCAATTACTATTTAAAGTAAACGCAAAGAAAAATTAGAAATGAGATAGGCAACAGGCAATATGCAGCAATCTCCAGATAAAAGCAGTTTTTATGCTTTTAGCTCCAAAACAAAAGTATAAGTGAGCATAAGGAGGCTAGATCAAGTCACAATTGTTATAAACAAACATACTTCAACACCGGTACCTACTTTTAAACAATATTTCCCATTCGAATACGTAGCAATACGGTTATGTTAAGATCGAATGAACTCCCAGAAAACGTTTTACATACAAATATTTTCATTCAGAGACAGAGTACTATCACTAAGTGCAAGCTTCCATTATACAAAAGAACCCACAACTCTTTGGAGTTATCTTTCAAATAAAGACAGAGTTAGAAAAGGAATAAATAATTAAATAGTTATGATCAATTGTTTGTAGCCCTTAGCACAATAGAAAACTAGAGCTGAGTTATGATAGATGAAAGTTTGGTATGTAGCTAAAGAGGACATTTATCAATGTATTCCAAATTTATAATATTTACAGATAGAAACATAAGCTATATTAAATCCAAACACATCATTTCCATTAAAAATAAACAATCCGTCACTCAATTTGGTCCATATACAACCAGAAAAAAAGCATGCAAGCATTATCTACAAAAAAAATGCACATCAAAACTGGAACAATCAAAATTGAATCTTTAACAAAAAACCAATCAAAATAACCACAACCCAGTACATAAATCACAAAAATACTAAATGGGTCGGCGAAAAAAGAAGTGAAATCGAACAAATTTACCAGTACAAAATCATTCTCACACCCCGGCTTTTTGGGAGCCAAATCGTCATCGTGAACTATGTCACCGGCTGTCACTCTGTCCGGGCTGCTCAACAAAACCAACAACACAACAAAAATGCAAATTACACTGCAAAATCTCCCAAGTTCCATGCTATTTCGTGATTGTTCAGTGCATCACCACCTCTAATTGAATTGTAGAGAGAGAAAATAGATGGTGTATAGCTTGTTCTAGGGAGGGAATCAAATAAATGAAGGGGGTTTATTTTTAATTTTTGTTTTTAACCATGAATGATAGAATTATTTGTGTAATATAAAGATGAAGGGGATGAAAAAGTAGCTATGTTTTTACTGTGTTTGGACTCGAGTACTGCAGTTCGGTATCATTGGCATTTTTTGTTCCCTATATTCAAGTGTTCAAAGTAGGGGTGTAAGACGAGCCGAGCTGCCTCGCGAGCCGGCTCGGCTCGTCTCAAACGAGCTCGGCTCGAGCTCGAGTTTTTCGAGCTCGAGCCGAGCTTCACGAGCTCGAGCTCTGAGTCGAGCTCGAGCTCGAGCCCACTTGGCTCTGAAAAAAGCTCGCGAGCCCGGCTCGCGAGCTTTTTCATTTTTTAATATATTATTATTTTATTATTTTATTAATAAATATATATTAAATAATTAATAAATATATATTAAATAATTAATAAATATATATTAAATAATTAATAAATATATATTAAATAAAAAATAAAATAAAAAAAGCTCGGTTCGGCTCGAGTTCGGGCTCGAGCTCGCGAGCTTGGGCTCGGGCTCGAGCTCGAACCCAAGCCCACGAGCTCGAGCTCGAGCTCGGAACTTTTAAGCTCGACGAGCTCGAGCTCGAGCTCGAGCTCGTCTATTGAGGCTCGAGCTCGAGCTTGGAAAAATCTCCAAGCTCGGCTCGAGCTCGGCTCGTTTACATCCCTAGTTCAAAGTACATTCATAACTGAAATATGCGCAAAAATTGCGAGTAAAAGAATAGTCTTATCTTATCTCATCTAGTCAAATCTCACTTGCCAACAATTAAAAAGAAGAGAAACTCAATTTTGGTATTGAATAATTCATTTTTTATTCAAAAGTGAATGATTTTTTTCTCAATTTTCAATTATATTAAACGAGTTTTCGTCACGGAACTTGATTTACAAGTACCAGCGATGAGAAAATTGAAGTATTTTTGTATCAAAATTGAGATTTACTAAATTATAAAATGATGACCATTAATAATTTTTTTTAAAAAAAAATGAGATTTTCCACTTATTTTTCTGTGAAAAAAAGAAAAAAATGGAAATGGAGAAGAGTTTGATCCGTGGGGAATAGAGCAAAATATGTATGGTGCACTTTGAGGTTGTCTGCCTAACATATTGAAATTCATTGTTATTAGTCTTGTTTTAGAAAAAGGAAATTCAAGTAAATATAAAGCAATAAAGTTTATAAGAGTAAGCAATACCATTTTTTGGGGTGACATTAAGATAGTTAATCAAAAAATGCTTGTGGTGACTTATAGTAAATTATAATCAATTTTCTTTGTTTTTAGAGAGTTTAGAAAGTTTATTAGCTTACTTGGATACTTGTGAACTATCTAGGACATTTTGTGAATATTAAGATAAGATCCAATTAGTGAGGCCCAATTGAGAAAATTGACTTAAAACAAAGAAATTGGTCCATTTTTGATAGACCGGTTTGGCAAAACGTCTTACCCGGCCCATTTATCTTTTCCAAAATCCATACCCATACCCAACCCGACCCGCCAAACACCTGACTGATCCGGGTTTAATCCGTTAAACCCGAATGAGTAATGAAAGATTCTAAATTCAGTCATCAACTATTTATCAAACTGAGTGCTTAGTGAAAATCCTTGCATAGCAATTTTGACATGAATTTAGTATCAAAAGTGAACACTTTCAGTTCAAATCTATATCTCAACAAGGATTTATATGATCATTCAAATGAAATTTTACTAGATCCAGTGAATTTCTTAACTCCTTTTTCAATCATCTTTCTCCTCACAAAGTTAACACCATCCCAATTACCTGAAGCTGCATGCATATGCGAAAGCAGCACATAAGGCGAAGAATTATGTGGTTCTAACTCGATAAGCTTTTCAGCTGCACGTTGTCCCCTTATATCGTCCCCATGCAATCTGCACGCACTTAGATACGTAGCCCATATCATAGAATCAGGCTCAAAATCCAAACTCTCGATAAATTTTTCCGCCTCCTCAAGAAAACCCCATCGCCCAAAAAGATCTATCATGCATGCACAATGATTAGCTCGTGGATGAACCTTGTAAACACTAATCATATCATCATATATTTCTCGACCCTCAGATACCAATCCCACGTGACTACATGCAGTTAAAACGCCAAGGAATGTGATTTCGTCCGGTTTTACACTTGCCCGTTTCATGTCATTGAATGTATCTAGAGCATTTTGTGCGTAACCGTTTTTCGCATATCCAACAATCATTGAGTTCCATGAAATAACGTCTTTCTTGCTAACCATTTCCTGAAAGACTCGTGTTGAGCTTTTCATATCCCCACATTTGGCGTACATATCCACAAGAACGCTTCCTGTCAATTCATCTCTGTCGTAACCAATACGAAATATGAAAGAATGGATTTTTCTACCATCCTCTAAGGAAGCTAAACTCGAACATGCTCTAAGGACACTAGCAAATGTCGCTTGATCTGGGACGACGTTATGACTACGCATTTCTTTGTACCAAAGTAATGCCTCCTTAAAATTATCGTTTTGAGTGCTTCCTGATATTAAGACAGTCCATATTATTGTGCTTTTTGGATGAGGCAGCTCAGAGAAAAAGCTAACTGCATCACCATTTTCTTGACCACTCATGTACATTCCCAAGAGAGAGACTGCTAAATATTCATCATTAAATTGGAGGCCAAGTTTCAGAATAAAACAGTGGATTTGCCTACCAATATATAAATCGACTTTATCAACACATGCCTCTAGTAGGGTAGCAAAAGTGACTTCGGAAGGTTTCAGTCCATCAGAAAGCATATACTTTAGTATATTTACTGCATCAAATAAGCTCAAATGAGCATGACCAGAAATTAAAGCATTTATACAAACGACGCTCCTTGAAGGCATCTGAGAGAAAACTTGAGTTGCATATTCAACTATTCCACACTTGCAATACATGTCAATGAGTGAGCTTCCAGCATAAAGGCCATTCTCTAGACCATATTTGACCAGAAAACAATGTACTTGAGTACCCTTACAATGATCTTGCAAATTTGCTGTAGCACTGAGTATGCTAGCTAAGGATACCTCATCAGGTGCAATCCCGTCTGCAATCATTCTGCGGAACAAAGAAAAAGCTTCTTTTTCTTCTTCTTCCTGCACATAACCAACAATAATTGCGTTCCAAGAAACATTGTCTCGATTGTTGATCTGCTCGAACAATTTTCTTGCTTTGGGTAGAGCAACGCACTTGGCATACATATCCACCAATGCATTTTGCACATATAAGTTTACCCCAAGCTCATTCTTAACAATCATAGTATGCAACTGGCGGCCCATATCTAAATTTTCTAAACAAGCACAAGCACTCAACACGCTAGTGTAGGTATATTCATCTGGTAGAAATCCAGACATCCTCATATTTACAAATAACTCAAAAACGTCATAAGCATGCCCATTCTGAGCATAACCTCCAAGCAAGGCATTCCATATCACATCATTTTTCTCTTCCAAACCATCAAACACAGCCTTTGCGGCTTCCATCTTTTGACATTTGGCATACATGTTTACCAAAGAACTCCCTGCATATACATTAGAGTCAAGCCCTCGCTTTATTGCGCAACAGTGGACCTGCAGGCCATATTCATGGTTAGCTGCAGTTGCAATCGCTCTTAGTACACTCCCTATTGTAGGACGTGTTGGTTCAACACCAGCCCTGATCATACCCTTGAAAAGCCTACTAGCTTCTTCCTCATTACCACCTTTTTCATGCCCCGAAATCATTACATTCCACGCAACAACATTTGGATTAGGCATTTGGGAAAATACACGACAAGCATCGTCGAGCCTTCCTTGCCCCACACAAGCGTTCAACACGGTCACAAACACTACATTGTCTGGCAAGTGACCTACATTTTGCATCTGCTCAAAGACTTCCATTGCCTCCTTAGTCAAACCGGCTTGAGAAAACCCCGAAATCATTGCAGTCCAAGAAACTCTATCCGGGTCCACTGCATCATCAAATATCCTCTTAGCAACAACTAGATGACCACATTTGGCATACATATCAATCAACGAGCCCTCACAATATGCATAAGCTTCAAACCCCACTTTCATAACAACACAATGAACTTGCTTTCCAAGCTCCAAGTCCATCAATTTAGCACAAGCTGACAAGACGATAGCAAAACTAAACTGATTCCCCACCACCCCACTACTCCACATAAAGCAAAACTCCTCCACGACATATTTAAACAACCCTTTACGTGAGTTCATAGTCATGATCGAATTCCATGCCAATTCATCCCTTCTCTGAAGGTGTAGAAAGACCCGTTTCGCGTAATCCACGTGGCCACATTTGGCATATAAGTCCACAATGGAGTTCCCAAGGTTCCCCTGACATGATACACCAAGTTTCAAGCTCTGAACGTGGACTATCTTCACAGTGTTTAAAGCAAAACTCCGTCTTTCCGGCATTTGGTCGAACACTTGGCGTGACTGGATCTTCTTGCATTCTTGCAGACATGTATTCAATAAATGGTTGTACGAATTAGATTCTTGGGTTGGTGATTTATGGATTTGAGGATCTTTGGCTAGCTGGGATGTGGAATATTTGATTCGTTGATTCGTGAAGGAATGTTTTGGTTTGACACGCTGAAGTGTGATTCGAAATGTTAGTAGCATCGGCTCGTAAGTGAATACAATTCTTAATTAAAGATTAACATACATACTTGGCCAAAAATTGTACTTATAGTCCCTGAATTTAAGGGTATTACCAAATTTGGTACACTACTTTCAAAAGTATTTATATTTAGTTTCATATATCAATTTTTTTCCTTTTTAAAGCATATAAAAACAAAACTACTTGTGACGAAAGTTACGGAGATCCCATATATAGCTCGAATCATTCACGAACTAAAATTTGGAGGGTTAAATGTGTAAAAAATATTAAAAGTGTCATTAACCCGTCTTTTATTGTAAATATTGATTGAATATTAAACAATTAAAATTACAAACAACAAATAATTAATAAAAAAAATTAAATTTCATCAATTAGGAAAGCTACAATTTTTTTTTTATAGATTAGAAGTGAGTATAAACAATATACCTTAAGAAACAATTACATTGTTCCCCTGTTTCATGTGAGAACACTAAGGTTACCATTTTGCAGCTAAAACATCCTCAAGAAATCATTTGATCAACTGAACTAAAGTCACCATTGTAATGAAAACTGATTAACCATAACAAGAAGCAAAGGATTCAACACTTGAGTAAAAAACGACATCAAAGTTCACCTTCTCCGATTATAATCAAACCGAAAACCCTTAAAAAACCATAATCAGTCAAAAAAACCTGTAGTTTCAAACTAGGAAAACGAATACAACTGAAAACCAGAATCGAAGGCAAAATGAAACTTGGTTTCTACTTACTATTCGTTTCTAAAATTAGTGCGTAAAACTGGCCAGCGTTGAGTTCTTGCAAGCTGACTGACATATTCTTCATCACTTCTGTAAGCCATGATGTTACTGCTTATGCTGTTGGGAAATCTTACACCATTCATCATTGGAACCACTTTGCTGTTATTAAGGAATGAGTTCTCGGTGTAACTCATGTTAGAATTACTGTCCAAAACCCGATGAAAACCAATATTTGGCTTTGGGCCAACACTTTTGCAAGAAAAACTTCCAAATTGTTGCTCAGCCTGTAAAGCTTGAAATTGATGATAATTCAGATGAGGAATAGGATTTTTCCGATTCTGAAATTGTGGGTTTTGTAGAACGGTGGGTGGTAGAGTCAAGTAGGATGAAGAAACCATTCGATCAGAATCAACGGCTGAAATTGTACGAGTCTTCGTGGACGGTCCTGATCTCTCACCTTCGTGCAGGCCATTTGTAGCTTTAGAAAATGTACTTGCATCAGATGATCCACGAGGGCAATCACGGAATTTCACACCCGCCTCGACTCTTTTCCCGGGTCCCACATTCTTCTTTACTAATTTGGACCTCAAATCTACCAACTTCTTCATCTCTTGTCTCATATGTGCAAGCATGTTTTCTCGAGCGACTTTAAGTTCATCTATCAACGAATCACCAAAGATCTTAAGATCTTTTGATATTACCATATCTTTGGAGTCGACTTTTGGTTTCTTCTTCTTGATTTTCTTTTCTTCGAGTTTATCACCCCATTGGCAAATTGGAGTATCAATTGTTTCGTCATTTTCAGTCAACTGGTGCTTCTTGACCGTTGGATTGGCACTTGAGTTTGATCTTGAATCATTGCTCGAAGAGTCACCATCGATTTCTAGCCGCCTAAATTCCCATCTCTGCTGAAATTTCTCGTCTTGGTTCATTATCAACAAGAGAGCCAAATAAATAAAGATCGCCAATATGAATCCACCTCTTTCACAAACTCATCAAATTATCATCATACACTACAAACAGAGTATTAAAAAATGCTAGTTAAAACCATGACGATCTAATCAAATTAATATTCGAAATCGAAAACAAAGAAAATGTGGCATCATTGAGAAAATCATGGGATGTTTCTCCACAATCCTTCACAAAGCTAAAGTCATCTAGATATGATCAATCCAAGCTTGATTCATATATACAGATATACATATCAATCCAAGCTTAATTCATTTGAATATGTATAATATTCATTTGTTGATATATAGTTTCATTTTTCTTCAGAAAACCCAAGATAAACATGGTTTGTGTTTAAATTTTAAATTCATATATACAGAATCAGATATACATATTCAAATGAATAAACTAACATTTTCACATCTTCAATTTATAATTTATGATAATTAGCATCAATTTAATTAATAATTACAAATCACTAAAAATAACATTCATTCAATTCAAGAAAAAAATGATGAACAAAAAATTCAACAAACCCACAAAAAATAAACTTGAAATCCATGGGAGAAAAAAAACTGTAAACATTTACTTACCATCAAAGCAGATGAACTGTAATTCACACCAAGAAATGGCTATTTTTCTCAACCCCAACTATTTTATACTATCCCTAATTTCTCCATTTCAGTGACAGATACAGATTTCAATCTGCATTAAAAGTGTTTCTATCTGGGCACAGTGCCTTTCTGTATATGGGTGGAAAAATTAAATTTTGTTGAGTGGGATAATTATTATTTGCACCAGATAATTTATGCAATCCCATTTCCAGATTACATTAATATTATCTCCCATTAAACTTTTTTTCCTTCTTCCAAAGAAAATTTTAATATTTTTCATTTATTCAGTTTATTATTCTCAAAAAGGTTATTTGCATCGAACACCCTACTAAAGAAATATTTATACCAATCACCCCTCTCAACTATGCAATATAGCATTTAACCCCTTTTTATCGTACAATTCTTTTTTATTAGTTATTACTATTAGATACCATTTTTTTTTCTCTAATTCTTTTTTCATTTTTTGTCTATGTTTTATTTTTTGAAAAATTAGTTTCCATTTAAATTTAAGATCATACTTTTATTTTATTGAGGAAAGAATTATTAATTGGTATTAAATATGTATGCAATATATAATAAAATTCTATAAATATCAATGTGAGTATAAAGGGTTTGTTAGGCCCAAAAGAAGAAATCATAAAAAAAATGTAATTGTGGGCCGTATTTAAATGGACTCTGGTCCAAGCCCAATAGTAAACAAGATACAAATTTATTGGGTATTTTGTTATTCTAGAATAATCACCATTTTCAATGGTTAAAAGCTACATATTTTTTTTACTGTCCGGAAATGAAATTTATTTAATGGTAAAGCCCAAGAAATTCATTTATTTATATATTATTTACATATACACATTTGTCAATGTCATTATATTCAATAAAGTATTTTGTATTTTTATGTTATAAGCAAAGCCAAAATTATGTGCCTGCGGAGGAAAAGGTTTTATTAAAGAATGTGTGTTACTCATTTGTCGAAATGGACCACCAAGATCTTTGATTCCTTTGTAATATTTAAAACATTTTATTTTATTTTCTTTAATTTGTTTGTTTGTTTCAATAAATTTTATTGGAATTATATATACAATGAACATCTTTTTATTTATAAGCACTTTAATTTCCTAATATCTTACCTTTTCAAATAAATGTCCTTCGTGTAGTAAATGCCATTCAAATATCCAATTGCCTACATTTTAAAGCCAAACTATATCTAATTTAAATTTTATTCTTTTTGTTGATAAATATTAAAAAAAAAATTCATATAAAATAATATAATATATGGCAAGTTGTGGGAATGCGGTCCCTATGATTGAGTCCAAATTTACAAAGCACAAAAAATTGAGAGCTGAAAGCAGCTTGGAAATGGACGGCCGACAATAAATTTTAGCATTTTCTTGCCTTTCCGAATAGGGAATCCTATGATTAATATTCTTTTTTTTTTCTCCATTTTTTTGAGCAAATTGGACTATAATATACAATTTGGATGGGTTTAATTGGAACCCAAAATTAAAAAATTTATATATTTAATTTGATTGAATTAAATTATTTACTTACTCTATTAATAGGACAACTTTTTTTATGAGTCGAGATTGAGCCCAAAAAAATCTTATTGTATCATAAGATAGGCAAGAGTTATTTGTGATTATTAAAGGGTTCGGAAAAATATCCCTTCATAAAAGGGTTACCTTGGGAATTTATTTATTAAGTACCACCTAAAGATTCTCTTCATTTGTTTATTTGTGAAACTAGTACTCACTCTTTCGCGTACAATTTATGCTCCTCATTGAGTATTTATAAAGTAATAATTATATATATTGCAATTAAAAAATAATCAATTAAATCGTACTTCGTACTATAGATTTCAATATGAAAAAAATCCTTGATGTCTCTAGTAGGTAGCCTTTCTTTAATCACCAATCATAAAATAAAGTTGTGTCTCGATATCTAATATATTTATCATTAGCTGGTTTACACTCAAAATACTATAAAACTAATATATCTAATTTCTAATAAATCGAATCAGGTCTTATCTCCACATAGTATTCACGTAACACAAATTCGATCTGCATCACACCAAATAGACTAATCATTCTTAGCAATGATACATCATAAATGAATAGCCATTAAAGCTTGATTAGTCCTACTAATCATACTTAACTCAATCCAAGACCACCCTTTTTTTCTTCTAGCAAACAAGTACCATATCAGTTGACCTTGGCATAATTTAACTTTATTATAATTTGGAACTAATAAAAAAACTAAAGGAAAAAACAAAAAACACTAGTAGGATATGACACCTCCTTGTCTTCATGTCTCCATAAGAGCTTGTACAATAATCACAAGTTTTGTCCTAAACAATTACAAAATGACACATGAAGGGGGCAAAAAATAAAATAAAATAAAATACATCAAATAAAATATAATTTTTTGGTATTCAAGATCTTACTTGAGTTATAATATTGCAAGTGGTTGAGTGTGAACCAAACTCTGTTACTTGTATCCATATGTAGTCAATATCATATAATTTAATGCTATAGTTGTAGTCTAGCAATAAAAATACACACATATACAAACAAATAATCAAATGATACCCTTTTTTTTTCCTCTTCTTTGTGTGTCATTTTCTTTCTCCACTACCCTCAAAACCTGTTTATAGGACAAAATCAGTTCCTAATATCCCCCAATATATGCATTATTTCTTAGTATAAGTTGCTAACTTAGCTTATTTCAAGAAATTTTAGTGCCTTATCTTTATATTTGTTGCAATTTGTGGGCTTTATGTATAGTAGTTATTATGGCAAAGAGATCAGTAAGAATTGCAGAAATGAGAGAGAAAGGTGAAATAAGCTGTATGTGGGGATTGTTTAGTATTCTTGAATCCTGTCAAGGCCATTCAAGTCATAAGATGATTTCAAATGGAAGGCCTATCAGAAAACACATTATTGGTAAGAAATTGAATGTGGGCTGCAATTTTTATTCAATTTTTTTGGATTAAGATTGATATTATCTTGTATTGTTGGTGAATGAGTCAATATGGTAGTTGATGCTATTAATTCATATTAAGACAAGTTGGCTCTGTTCATATGAAGTTGGATACTGTATTAGAGACTTACAGTTTTGATGATTTGATAACACAATTATATTAGTCTTACAAATTTTTGCACTTTCGTAGAGTTTAAGGTTGTAGTTTTTTGAACCTAATGCAACAGATAATCCTGGAAAGCTTATCCAGCCTGCCAGTTTTGATGAAGAATGCCAAAAACTTAAAGTAAGAAGTCATAATTTGTGATATTTCCATCTCAAATTCACTTATATTAGCATTATGTTCAAATTAGCTTACCCTGTTTTTGCCTCAGAATTTAGCAGACTTGGGCCAGAAATCGACTAAAACGGATTCTAAACTCGTCGATCATATATCAAAAACTCAGAAAAAAGCAAGGAAAAACAGCCAAAAAGTTAGTCAATTATCGTCTCATCACTCGAATAATGAAGCAAGCTTGATCAATCAACCAGCTTCATCTTCTACTTCAACTTCATCTCTAAATAAGCTCAAATTTGCTGCAATTTTGGAAGCCCTTTGTGCCCAGAATCACCAAGAAGAAATTACACTTTCTGAAAGTTTACGAAGAAATATTAGTGCCAAAGCTTTACTTGATCAGATGTTTCTTGAAAGAAAGTTCTTACAAGAAAGCACAGGCTCTGGATCCAAATCCTTCTCACATGCATTGGATGTTTTGAATTCAAACAGGGATTTATGGCAAACAGTTGATTATCAGTGTAAAAATCCCTACAAAACAAGCTATACAGACAACAAATCTTCAGACAGGATAGTGATACTTAAGCCAGCCCCACGAAACACGATATTTTCTGAAAATATAACCTGCCATTGCTCATCAGATGCTAAACTTGCACCATTTTCTTTCAAAGAAATGAAGAAGAAATTGAGACATACATTTCAAGGCAGTCGAAAAGGAAGTAAACTTATTCAGAACAGATCGATTCTAGATGTAAGAGAATCGTGCACCTGTCATGGGGTAGACATTGGCGATTTTTGCGCAGTGTGTAAGAAACAAGGCGAATTTGAGTCAAATTCGGAGCGTAAAAAGTTAGACTTTTCGAGTGGAAGATTGAGTAAGAAACATGAATTTGATGTAATTATGGAGGCAAAAAGGCATCTTTCGATAAGGTTAAAGAATATGAATTCTGTAGAGAACCCGACAAGCAAAAGATCTGTAAAAACACTTGGAGGAATTCTCTCTTCGCCTGAGCTCGATGATTGTTCAGATTCTGGAAAAATAAGATTTAGTCCTTATTGCTCAAGTCCATTGAGACCAAAAAAGGAGGTTACATTGTTTGATGATTATGATAAATATGATTGTACATTAGAGATTTCGCACAAAAAGAACTTATCGTCTTCTCTGATAAGCAATGATGAAGAAGGGATTGAGACCATTTTATCTGATTCAGACAATATGAAGCGTAGTGGTAAGAATTACGCCTTTTTTACGCACGTTTCCATGAGCTTTTCGATGAATATGATGTTCTAACGGTTCATGTTTCTACAGGCGAATTAAGCATCGAAGAAATGAACAGCACTGAGACAATTGGATCACAGAAGGAACATGAAATTGTAACAAAAATTCTCTTTTGTATTATTTTCGATTCAAATTCTCAACGGTTTTTAACCACTTTATACCCTGCTAACATGTTTTTGCCTTAGCAGGATTTGCATTCAGCAAATGAGAGATGTACATCTCCAGTGCATGATTCTCCTTCAAGGACTTACCAACTAGACAGCAATAAACATCAAGAAGAATATCGAAGCCCCGTTTCTGTTCTTGAGCCATTTTTTGTAGAAGATTCTAACAGCCCATCAAGCATAACGCCTCGAACCAGTAAGCTATATGCCTAAATCCTGCCTTAAATCATTTCTATTTCTGATTTCCACTTATTGCTTGATGTTTATAATGGTTACCAATCATAAAGCAGGACAATTTTCATCAGGACAACCTTTGCAACCACTTCGTCTCGACTTTGAAGAACACTCGTTCGAGTCATTAACCCCTCGACCATCAACCCACACAAATACCTCGATCGAAGATCAAGATTACATATCTCACTATGTTCATTTAGTACTTCAAGCTTCTTGTCTAAATTGGGATAACCTATCCGAAGAGCTTCTTGATGCGTCCTTATTTGACGATCTCATCGATTTTCTGCCTACCGATTGTTATTTTGATCCTAAGCTTCTGTTTGATCACATGAATGAAGTTTTACAAGAGATATATCGATCCCATTTTAGCTATCCTCCTTGGCTAACATCATTCATACAACCTAGAATTATGTCTGTGCCATTGGAAGAGATTGTGCTTGATGAGATAATGAATGAGGCTGAGTTTTATCTACTTCCTTGGACCGAGAAACGAACATTAGACCAGCTCGTTTCGAAAGACGTGGCGAATTGTGGGTCGTGGATTGATGTTCGAAACGATACAGAAAGAATCGTGATCGATGTTTCGGAAGATTTGCTGGATGGATGCATTCTCGATGTACTTCTTGAGCTGCATATATAGAGCCCTTTTGTTCCAAGTTCATATTATTGATAAAGTTTCAATTTTTTTCTTAGAGTTGGATATTCACAAGCGTGTACTTCACAGCCCACATCATCATATTTGTAATAAACATAAAACTCTTAAAATCACAAGTTATATAGTTGTTAAAGTACATAGTTTCTTAATACTGTTTAAGTACAGATTATGACAAAATCAACAAGATTAGGACCTAATTATAAAAATCATGGTACTGGTTCAAAGAGTACTTTGGATATATGGGTGTCAATAGTTTCTGCAGAAAAATAGGCAGTATAATAATTAGCTTTTGCAACCAGTAAAAATGTTTGCCTGATCTCCATGCTGATGCCACTGTGTTCTTCAAGGACTAATTTCACCAACTTCTGCATATCTTTTTCTATCTCCATATATTTTATTCTCCCATTTTCGACATTCATATAAGAATCCTGTCCCGATACCTATCATTCGAGTTACAACAAGACTCAAGTCAGGGCACCTCAAAAAAGAAGAAGAATTATGTCCCTTTGTGCAAATTTCTTACCTTTTGATTTTGATATTGAGAAAGCTTGTAACAAATTCTATTGGTCAGCTTGGAGAGGGCTTTGTACTCATGATGAGATAGTATTTCGACAGATTGAATTCGACCAGCACAAACGTTTAATGTGGTTACTAATAGATCAGCTTTTTCCTCTCGATTTATCACCCCTTTGCGTAGTTTCATTAACCATGTACCGGGCTAAACCATGGCGTATGGTCAAATAGGTTCAAACATGGTAAAAGATACACACACACATATATATATATATATATATATATATATATATATATATATTGAAAGGAAAACGAGAAAAAAAGAAAATGAGGGTTGCAACTCACAGCATTTCCTAGTTGATGGCATAACGATTCATCGATCCCATCTAGGAGCTGGTCTAGAGTTTCGTTTAGGCCATTGGTATCTGCTAAAGACGCGATTTTCTCATCTGAAAACGTGGTTTCTCGATCAAAATAAGATGTGATGATCTTCGAAATCACTTGATATTTAATCCAAACATTTCGTTCTTCCCATCTCTCGGGCTCAAATATCGTTGCAGTGGCCAAAAAGAAAGCAAAAAGGAGATCTTTTCGGCTTATTCCAAGTTCTTGAATCTTGCACTTCACATACCATCTGCTCAATCAAAACATTACAAATAAACTCTTATAACCTCATATAATGCAATAATCACACTAATATATAGATACATACTCTTGAATATTATTCCATTCAATTCGATGCTGAGCCTGGCATCTGTTGAAATCTAATTTTGCTAGCTCCAAGTAGGCATCGTTGTCGATATCAGGCATCCTAAAACATGTTCATTAGGATAGCTTGAAAGAAATGCAGATCACTACAGAAAAAAAACACAGAAGAAATAGGCAAAAAATAAACCTGTACAAAGACTTGCCAGTCCATATATGTTTGGATCCACCATAATTCTCTACGTAAAATCGAGCTTCGACCCGAGGTAGACTGGCATACCATGGTATGTTCAATCCAGCCCTTATCTGTATTTTCCCATGCAGATAAATATTTTACAAATTATATCTTATTGGAAAAATATTACAATTTTATGTAATAATATAATTATGAACATTTACCTCATCAGGAAAATGATGGGAAATAAGCCATTTATCGAGAAGTTGATTATTGTTTATTTTTTCTTGTAGAAATGTTTTGGAGAAATAATTGGCTTCTTCAAGAATTTGTTCTCCAGGAAAGAGTAATTGAGAAGCTCGATATAGATTGAAAATTGGAGATGTTGACTCAAATGTTTGACCAGGAAAGCAAGTGAACCCATTTTCATTCCTGAAGTTGTTCAATACATCTGCGTCGAAGAAATAACACATATATATTATGGCTTATAATTAATTAACCATTATTGAGCAATAAATATATATAATAATTACTTATATAGTTTTAAATGTTGTATTATAATATATATAGATAAAAATATTATATATATATGTTGGAAATAGCTTGTAATATATAATTCTTCTATCCCACATAGGAAGAATAAATTGATATACTTTATAAGGATAAATCCAACATAAAGTTTAAATAGAAGCTTGGAGGGAATGTTGGAGGGAAGCCAAAATATTCAAATATTATATATATTTATATATATATATTTAAATATCAAAGATGGCACTTGGAAAGCAACGATGTCAAGAGCATTTAGTAAAATATACAATGGAAAGTCTAGACATATCAGTCTAAGACATGCATATGTACGGGAATTAATCTCTGAGGGTGTTATTGCTATAATTTTTGTTAGATCACAGAAAAATTTAGCGGATCCGCTAACAAAAGGACTCTCAAGAGATTTGGTCGAGAGTACCACAAAAGCAATGGGACTAAAACCATTTTAAAAGAATCACTAGTAGTGGTAACCCAACCATTCTTTTTAGAACTAACACTAGATTGAAGGTTTAAAGGGTAATAACAAGCAACTGTAAAGTGATCATGTTGACACTAAGAATTTGATATTCTTAAGTGTTGAATATAAAGGAGGATGAGTTAATCTTAATGAAGGAAAATGTCATTATCTATCTACATAGATACATGGACAGACTTCACCTAAGTGAACACAAGAAGTGGTGCCGCTTCTAATAAAAGATTAAAATAGCTTTTATAAGTGTTCATGATTCTAGGATGGAGCGCAATGCCATAAATGTGCTTAAGCTTTCGGTGAACTATTAGAGAGCTATGTATTCATGTGTGTGATATTTCCGATTAAAACATATGGAATCTTGGTTTAAGCTACGGCCACCTTTGATTTCGTTTTAATTTTGAGCTATCTACACTAATAGAAAGTTTAATTCGAAAGACACTTTCTATTATGCATGAATATGATAAAAGTTATGTAACGAATATAATATTACAAGCTAAGTGGGGGATTGTTGGAAATAGCTTGTAATATATAATTCTTCTATTCCACATAGGAAGAATAAACAAGCTTGATATACTTTATAAGGATAAATCCAACATAAAGTTTAAATAGAAGCTTGGAGGGAATGTTGGAGGGAAGCCAAAATATTCAAATATTATATATATTTATATATATATATTTAAATATTAAAGATGGCACTTGGCACTTGGACACGTGGCACGCGCACGTGGAAAATAAAATAATTATTTATTATTTTAATTCGAATAAATAAAATAACTATTTTATTTATTATTTTCGAAATTAATTATTTAATTAATTTAAATAATTAATTCTGAAAAGTTGTGACTTTTCGCAGTAAAAACTTGTATGTTTTCAGATTTAAACATTGCATTGTTTGGAGAAAAACCTATTGATCAATCTATGCAATGATTCGAATGGTTGCGAAGTGTCTATAAATAAGTTGAGAGCCAAGATAATCATTCATTCGAAATCATCCATATTTTACATAACATATTTCAGTTCTCTTCTTAGTTCGTGAGGGAAGTCTTCGAAATTGCTATTCGCAGACTTCGAGTGGTTTGTTGTATCCTAGAAGTGAATTGCCATTTACCCGGTAGCAAGCTTATAGTGGGGGCAATTATCACTTTAAGGAAAGTGGGATCACGCCTCAAATCAACATACTTTATATAATCGTTTACCATTTATATAACAATATATACCTGGGGTAACATTAAATCCATGCAATCTAAGAAACATGAAACCCATAGAAGTGAGATCAATATCAGTAAATTTGCATGTTCCTCCACTGTAAAGTCCCTTTTCATTCCAAAACCTATGTACAATTAAACCAAGTTAATTAGGTGCATTTTTTCCTTATGTAAGTGTGGTTCTTAGATCATTGAAGAGAAATATTTGGTATGCAATATTCAGTTTACATGTATATTTCGGTTTAATTATTTATATACCATGCATATATATTATATATAATCGTCTACCTGTAGACGTATTTTAGGCATTCCTTGATCTCCATCTCAAAAAAACGCGAAATCCCTAAGCGCTTTAGTCTGTCAACTGCCCAAAGTCGTGCAAAAATGTCGACTGGATACACATTAGGTACTGTAGAATAAACACGACGTATAATTAGAAAAGTAAATGATAACAACTTATTTTATTTAACTTATAATTCTCTAATATATATAATATATTGATGGAGGCGAAAAGAGACTATCGATTATACCTCCTCCACTAAATTTTTCGACTAAATTTGTGATATATTTGAGGCAATTCTCATCTTTAGTCTCCATAAAAGCATAAGCAGTTGATGATGGAGAAATAAGAAATGAACCATCATAGGATTGCAATTTGAGTAGCTTTTCCCATTCTAAATCTTCCAATCCTTCTAAGCTAAATAGTAAAGTTGATTGTACTGTATGCATCATCTCTTTCGGTATCCTGGCAATAATATTAGACCGTCGATAATTCAAAAATAAAAAATAAAATATGTAGACCTAAAATTTACCATGATCAAGGTGAGCAAACTATTTTTTCGAACAATTTTACATGTTTTCATATGGTAATTTAAGGTATATTATTATTACCTGGTCATTTTTTGTTTTCTTGCAGCATAAATTCTTGCCAAAGCAGGATGATCATAGGAAAGACCACCAAGGGCCATGTCTCGGGCTCGTTTCAGAAGGGCCGGAAACACGACTTCAAATCCGCAAGTCATGTGTTCATCAGCAGCATACTCTAATTGACATATATTTTCTTCGATAAATCTTATTCCTGATATATAAATATCGAAATAAATATATAATCAATCCATGTTAATATTACTATATATCTATGTTCTTCTTAAGTGAAGATTTCAAAATAAAAATATCAGAAGCTGAATTTTTGTCACCTTTTTCAGTCTTATCATGATGAACATTCCATGATCTTAGAGCAACTACACATGCTAGTGTATTGAGTAGTCGATCGTAAATGTTGAAATACTCGTTATCGCCCCATGAACCGTCCCGGATTTGATTTCTTGCGATCCACTCAAGAGTGCATGGAAATTGCGGAATTTCTTGTTCGTTAACGTTTTTAATAAGTGCAACCCATGCGGTGTCATAAGGCGAAACACTTATTCGTCCATTTTCGATAGACCTCAAAAATTCTTGTATATACTCCGTCAAATCATCTATTTTCCTCACCTAATATTAAAAAAAACAAAAAAATTAAGAATAAAATTATGTGCCACGAGAATTAAATTAAACGTGAATAAAATTGCTCACCACGTCGAAGGTTTCAACAAGTACTGGTTCATCCTTCTCACATTCGTGTGACACAGCCAGGCCAACTATATATATAACATTTATATACATATATATATATGTATGTATGTATATGATCAGTAATAATTCGACAAGTTATATTAATGATACACATTGAAGTTAATCATACCTCGAATTCCAGTTACTATCGATTTTTGCTTGAGATCAGTTCTGCAATCTAGAGACCTTATGGCCTTACTTCTGCTCATCCATACACCTGCATAACTTCGGTTTAATCGTTATATACCAAATATCGATATGTATATATATATATATAGATGTATGTATGTATATTATAAGCAAGAATTTACTAGTGAAACCTTCGGGCCGAGGAGCTTGACGTGGAGTTAGATGTATTCCAGATAGCAGTAGTGTTTTACAGTTCATGGTTGAACTCGTCGAAATACGAAATAATTTAAGAGCAAGTTATTTAGTTGTATGAGAGATGCCCTATACATATATATATACTTGATTTATGGAGTGTATCAAGTGTTGATGTATGTATTTTGGTTATAGTCATAAGCCGATAATTTATATAGCCCAAGCCTATTTTATTCTTACTTTAGAAAGTTTCATTTCTTACCTTCTAGAAAATAATAATCCTGTGAGTTATCATCGAGAAAATCCGATGATACATGCCAGACAACAATTATTGATGATAGAAGAGTTGATTATATTAAAAATTCAAATTTTTCGCCTGTGATTTTATATCATTGAAAATTCTAATAAAGTTATATAAAAGAGTCAAATACACATGAAAGTATCATTTTGACTCCCCATATTTTGGTGACTTTTGCAATACATGACAAAACTAAGTTCAAAAATTGATGAAATTTCAGTGGACATGGTTTAGCAAACGGACTTAATTTGGACACATGAAAAATCTATGAAAGCTCCTTTTCATCCTTCATATATATATATATGTATACGTATATGATCACTGATCAGTAATTAATTCGACAAGTTATATTAATGATACAAATTGAAGTTAATCATACCTCGAATTCCAGTTGCTATTGATTTTTGTTTGAGACCAGTTTTGCAATCTAGAGACTTAATGCCCTTAATTCTATTCATCCATACACCTGCATATAACTTCGGTTTCATTGTTAGCATATATCTATATGTATATGTATAGATGTATGTATATATGTATATTATAAGCAAGAATTCACTAGTGAAATTAACCTTGGGGCTGGGGAGCTTGACGTGGAGCTGGATGTATTCCAGATAGCAGTAAAACACTACTGTTCATGACTGAATTAACTCGTATAGAGAAATACCAAGTAATTTAAGAGCAACTTAGTTAGTTACGTTGTATGAGATATGCCCTATATATATACTTAATTTCTGGAGTGCATCAAAATTTGATGTATATATTTTGGTTATAGTTATATTGTATACTTTGAAGTTCAATAAGCTCATCACTTCCTATGAGTTCACGAAGTAAAATAGTATGCAATGTTGGGTAGTAGATAATACATATCTTAATAAACTACAAAGCCAATGAATTTTAAAATCTGGAGGATGAAATGATGAGGGCACAATTGGAATAGGATTAAAATAATGGTATCGAATATTATAATAATATTTAAAATATAAATTAGTAATAATGATGTGTCATCCAAAGCAAATTACATGTTGGTCCCTTGTATTTAATAAAATTGCATTATAACTCCTAAATAATTCGGTTTGGAAAAGGACAAGGACAAGGACGGGTCGAGCCACCATACGACATGGCTCAATGACCCGTGGACACCTAGTCCATAACTATGGTGAACCCACTAATCATCAATTTAATTTGAATTGTCCCAATAAAATTTGAGCTAAATCAAAACCCAGTATGAAATTCCATTTGCTGATTGTCTGGTAGTTAGTAATTGCTTTAATATAATAAATATTCCGTCGGAATTAATTTTTAGAAGATGGATAACTTATTAACACAAGTCCAATAATCCGTCCAGATAACAGCCATGCAAAGTTGGGTATATTCGAAAGCATACATATATACTAATCATATAATAACAACAAGATTTGATTTAATTTAATCATGTTATTCCATCATATATTGGGGCTACTAGACGAATGGGATTAATTAATTAACACGAGTCCTATAATCCGTCCAGAAAGTGTCTAGTTTATTACATTCTTAAATAATACTATATCATTAATTATGGAATAGCACATGGGATGTTAAACCAATTGCAATAGTCTATATATCAATCTTTAAAATTCAATTTCCTGCAGAAAGAACCAAATGTTATTTATAAAAAAATTGCTATAACAAATCTTGTCTTATAGATGTAATACAATACATTCGCTTCCTTTTTTAAAAAAAAAAATCCATATTTCAGGTCTCTTAGGGGCCAGAAATGGGTAATTGAATAATTATTTAATTAATTAGCACAAATCCGTCCATAAAATAGCAATATATCCATGGGGGACAGCTTGCAAAAAGTAATTTAAATCTCCATTTACAGTGTTTTTGTTAGAATATATTATGAATTTTCAATTAATTTATATAAGATTATTCCTTACATTTTTTATTTTTTTTATTTATATTTTTCTAATTTATAGTTAGCAAAATATGTATCTCTATAAATATGTAATTTAATATACACGTTTATGTCCAATAATTGATATCTATATATTATACTAAAAATAATGGTAATTTTAGATTTTTTTTAATGATGAATTGACATTTTATCGTTACTTATCTTTATTGAATATAAATATGAATTATTAAATATATAGAATTCACCACTTCATTTAATATTAATGATATAATATTAATGAGGCATACAAAGTGTTCCCACTTTCTAGCAATTGATATCCAATAATTTGTATATATGCTATAATAATAATAGTTCTTCTTTCAATTGTAACTTACACATTTATTTTTAATTATTTTTATTGAATATAAATTCAAATTACTAAATATAGAAGCTAACATTTCATAGAGGATTAATGTGCAATACACATGATCTATACTAATTTAATAAAATATTCCATCATATACTTTTAGGGCAAGTACGAGACAAATGGATAACTTAATTAAAACAAGTCTTATAACCCGTCCAGAAAACAGCAATCCAAAATCAGATATATTCAAAAACATATCTCTATTTAACTCTTTATTTGTTTTAATGCAAAACGCTCCACTAATCTTATAAGATAATAATTAAGAAAATAATTAAGTAAGACGTATCATATAATCCATCCAAAAACAGCAATAAAATCAATGTAAGACAGTTTCTAAAAAGAAACTAAATCCTTATTTTCTAGTTTTAGATTGATAACGCTTATTACTGTAGTATCTTGTCTTCATCTAAAATAAAATAAAAAACTCTCCTGACAACTCACAAGATAATGATTATGAAAATAAATAATTAATAATGCATGCATAATTTGTTATTACTGAAGTTTTCTTGTAATGAGCCAATTTTTTACTATAATTTTTGTCTGTTCCAGCCAACCCATGTGTATAACCATAATGGATAGTATATATAACCATATTTTATTAACAGATCATACTATATTTTATATCAATTTAAATATAAATATTAAAGAATATCACATGGAAAAATTAAATGTTTATACGTGGATCTGGTTTATTAACAAGACTTGTTATAAGTTAATAATTATTCCGTCAAGTTGAGGGAGCAGATATGATTAATGAAATAATTAAGTAATTAATTAAGACAATAGCCGTTCAGAAAACAGCAATAATGCAATATGGGAATGGGACAGCCACAAAAAGTCAATTCAATCTCTCTTTTTTTTAGTGTTAATAATGTGTGTATAGATTTTGTGAAAATGATGTGGGTAATTTAGTCTTAATATTTATTATTAGTTATAATTAGGTCCCTAAATTTTGTAAAAGTTACAATTAGGTAAAAAGAATATTATGCTTATAATATTATAAAATAATAAAATACATTTACTCGGATGAATACATAACAAAAAAAATGGGAGTTAATTATAAACTATAGAAAATATCGTAAATTAAGTGTAAAAATAAATATTTTAGATAACATTCGGGTGTAAAAAATAGTTCAGTACTTTAAAGTATTATTACTGCAACAACGTAATATTATGGAGATGTTCTTATATAGTATCCACTAGAATTTTCAATTATCACGATTTTTGGGAGACATAAAAAATTCAAAACGTCTTTTCAAGCTTTTTAGAATTAGGGGTGTCTCCATAATTTACATAATATCTGGAGCTGTTGACAATTATGATAAAGGTGAGGGATGTGCATGTAATTTACCCTATTATTGAGCTATTATTAATAAATCTTCACATGAAATATGAGATTACCCTTTTTGCATTGCAAAGTGAGAAAATAAGCAGAAAAAGAAAAAAAAAACACATACAATGAATTTCTTAACACTTTTAACTGTTTTGTCATTAACTGTAGTTTGGCTATTATTCCATTTCCGGCGATCAAATTCAAGTCATCGGAGACGAGCCAAGCTTCCGCCGGGACCTTATCCTTTTCCGATCATCGGAAATATTCTCCAGCTTGGCAAAAACCCACATCAAACCTTCGCCAAACTCTCCAAAATTTATGGCCCTCTAATGACCCTGAAACTGGGCAGCCAAAACGTAGTGATTGTTTCCTCGCCGGAAATGGCCAAAGAAATACTTCAAAAACACGACCAAGTCTTCTCCGGCAGAATAGTTCCGGCAGCAGCTGAAGCTCAAAACCACCACAACTATTCTATAGCCTTTCTGCCTGCCAACAAGGAATGGCGAAAGTATCGTAAAATATGCAAAGAACAGATGTTTTCACCCCATCAACTCGACGCCGGCCAGGCCCTCCGGCGGGCCAAGCAGGAGCAGCTGTGTGGGTATCTGAAAGAATGTAGCGTTAGTGGTCGATCTGTGAATATCGAACAAGCTGCATTCACAACGGCCCTCAATTTGATTTCAACGACGTTATTTTCAGTTGATTTTGCCAACTATGATTCAAGTTCCACGCATGAGTATAAGGAAGTTATTCAGGGTGTTATGGATACTTTGGGTGCCTTAAATGTGGCTGATTTTTTCCCAGTTCTCAAAATCATCGACCCACAGGGAATTAAGCGGCGATCTGAGGTTTGTTTCGCGAAATTATTTGCGATTTTTGACGATATAATTAATAAAAGATTGGAATCAAGACAAGATGGATGCCCTAAGAAAGATGATCTGCTAGAAGCACTTCTTGATCTCAGACAAGGAAATGAGTACAACCTTAGCTTCGAAGATATCAAACATCTTCTCTTTGTGAGTCAATTATCAAACCTTAGTTTAAAATTACTACAAGTAGTTGGTATATACTTACACATATGTATATATATATATATAATATGTAGGAGTTATTTGTAGGAGGAGCATATACAACGACGAGTACAGTGGAGTGGACCATGACAGAACTGCTAATAAACCCTGAGAAAATGTCGAATCTGAAAAACGAGCTCAAATCTGTGATAGGACAACAACAAGTTGAAGAATCAGATATCTCAAAACTCACATACTTACAAGCTGTGATCAAAGAGATCTTCAGATATCGCCCTCCAGGCCCGCTTTTACTACCCCACAAAGCAGAAATCGATATAGAAATCAACGGTTACATTATACCACAAAACACACAAGTTTTCATCAATATATGGGGTATGGGGAGAGATTCAAGTATATGGAAAAACCCAGAATCGTTTGAGCCTGAACGATTTATCGACAGCAAAATAGAGTTTAGAGGTAAAGATTTCGAGCTGATTCCATTCGGTTCGGGTAGAAGAATGTGCCCAGGGATGCCATTGGCTAACAGGATGATACATTTAATGGTGGCAACATTGATTCATAACTTTGAATGGAAACTTGAACCAGGGATGACAATTGAAAAACTGGACTTAAATGAGAAGTTTGGTCTTGCATTGAGTAGGGTTGTTCCACTTAAAGCTGTTCCATTTTCACCCTAATATAATGTAATCATCAGTTATTTAATAGCTTGTACAATGTATCAATGGTTATTTCAAATAAATTGGGTTGTGAAATAAATCTTCTTTTATTGATCTATGAATTGTCCCACTTAATTTTGGGCTTGAGTCTGGGCCTGGTCTTGGGCCTAGGTCTGGGCCTGGGCCTGGTCTTTTGTAGCATACATAAGACTGGGCTTGAGTCGAGCTCGAGCCGAGCTGGGCCAAAAATTCGAGCTCGAGCTCGAGCCACAATTTTTGAGCTCGAGCTCGACGAGCTGCAGAAAGTGAGCTCGAGCTCGAGCTCGAGCAAAACTCGAGCCGAGCCGAGCTCGAGCTCAAAAAAATAATTTTTTTTTAATAAAATAATAATCTTTTTAATAAAATAATATTTTTTTAAAAAAAAATATTATTAATTTTATATTTATTCATATATTATTAAATATAGTTATAATTAATGTCAAAAATATTATTATTTATACATATATTATTATAATGTATCATATTATATAAAAATATATAAATAAATATTTATTTTTTTATATATTAATTAAAAATTAATTTTTAATTCCAGCTCGCGAGCCGGCTTGCGAGCTGGCGAACAAGCTATTTCAGGCTCGAGCTCGGCTCGATTGAAAGCTCGGCTCGTTAGGCTCGAGCTCGAGCTCGAATTTTTTCGAGCTCGAATCGAGCTATTTTCGAGCCAGCTCGCCGAGCTAGCGAGCCAGCTCGACTCGTGAACACCCCTAATTGGGGCTATGGTGAAGTTGAAGGAAATGGGGAAGAAGAAAGGAAAAAGAAATAATAAAAGAAAATATTAAGGAACAGTGAAAAATATTATTGTGAATTAACTTAATTTCAATCTCAATTCATAGCAATAACTTTGTAAAGATTAATTAAAAAGGTATATACACATAATTTGCAAAAACACAAATGTTGTAAGTTTTGGATGCATAAATAATAAATTTACAACAATTAGAAGTTTTCTTATTTGCAAAATATAAAAATTATTGACACCCTTGATTGATTTATAAATTAGGAATTAATAGAGAAAGAGGTTTATAGTTAAGTCCAAAATGCTATGTCATTCTCAAATATAATAAATCTATATCAATTAATTTCAAAGGTAGATTAGGAAGATGTAACATATTTTTCATAATTTTCTAAGCGTGGCGTATATACCATCGGCTATAATTCACTGTTCTCACATCTTAAATGCATTTAATTTAATTTTCATAATTTATACTTTCTATAATAAAAAAAAAATGTCTTACCACATCAAACATGGAGAAAATCTGATGATACATGTCAGACAACAATTATTGATAACAATCTGATATTTGTAAAAATCTGATTTACATGCATGTTTGTAACAAGTACTTCACAGCCCACATTATCATATTTGTAATAAAATCAACAAGATTAGGACCTAATTATAGCTTGGCAAAATCATGGTACTGGTTCAAAGTACATAGTTTCTTAATATTGTTTTAAGTACAGATTATGACAAAATCAACAAGATTAGGACCTAATTATAAAAAATCATGGTACTGGTTCAAAGAGTACTTTGGATATATGTGTGTCAATAGTTTCTGCAGAAAAATAGGCAGCATAATAGTTAGCTTTTGCAACCAGTAAAAATGTTTGCCTGATCTCCATGCTGATACCACTGGGTTCTTCAAGAACTAATTGCACTAATTTCTGCATGTCTTTTTCTATCTCCATATATTTTATTCTCCCATTTTTGACCTTCATATAAGAATCTTTTCTCGATACCTATCATTCGAGTTACAACAAGAATCAAATCAACAAGAAGATGAATTATGTCCCTTTGTGCAAATTTCTTACCTTTTGATTTTGATATTGAGAAAGCTTGCAACAAATTCTATTGGTCAGCTTGGAGAGGGTTTTGTACTCATGATGAGATAGTATTTCGACAGATTGAATTCGACCAGCACAAACGTTTAATGTTGTTACTAGTATCTCTGCATTTTCCTCTCGATTTATCACCCCTTTGCGTAGTTTCATGAACCAGGTACCGGGCTAAAACATGGCATAATGGTCAAATAGGTTCAAACATGGTAAAGGATACATATATATATATATATTGAAAGGAAAACGAGAAAAAATGAAAATAAGGATTACAACTCACAGTATTTCCTAGTTGATGGCATAACGATTCATCGATCACCTCTAGGAGCTGTTCTAGAATTTCGTTTAGGCCATTGGTATCTGCTAAAAACGCGATTTTTTCATCTGAAAACGTGGTTTCTTGATCAAAATAAGATGTGATAATCTTCGAAATCACTTGATATTTAATCCAAACATTTCGTTCTTCCCATCTCTCGGGCTCAAATATCGTTGCAGTGGCCAAAAAGAAAGCAAAAAGGAGATCTTTTCGGCTTATTTCAAGTTCTTGAAGCTTGCACTTAACATACCATCTGCAAATACAATAATCAAAATTGTGTAAAATTGTACATCGTAACACTAATATATACATACATATATAGATACATACTCTTGAATATTATTCCATTCAATTCGATGCTGAGCCTGGCATCTGTTGAAATCTAATTTTGCTAGCTCCAAGTAGGCATCGTTGTCGATATCAGGCATCCTAAAACATGTTCATTAGGATAGCTTGAAAGAAATGCAGATCACTACAGAATAGAAAGAAAAAAAAAAAAAAAACAGAAAAAATAGGCAAAATTTAAACCTGTACAAAGATTTGCCAATCCATATATGTTTGGCTCCACCATAATTCTCTATGTAAAATCGAGCTTCGACCCGAGGTAGACTGGCATACCATGGTGTGTTCAATCCAGCCCTTATCTGTAATTTTCCATGCAGATAAATATTTTACGAATAGAATAAAATATTGCGATTTTACGTAATAATATTATTATGAACATTTACCTCATCAGGAAAATGATGGGAAATAAGCCATTTATCGAGAAGTTGATTATTGTTTACTTTTTCTTGTAGAAATAATTTGGAGAAATAATTGGCTTCTTCAAGAATTTGTTCTCCAGGAAAGAGTAATTGAGAAGCTCGATATAGATTAAATACTGGAGACGTTGACTCAAATTTTTGACAAGGAAAGCAAGTGAAACCATTTTCATTCCTGAAGTTGTTCAATACATCTGTGTCGAAGAAAGAACACACACATGCATATTATGGCTTATAATTAATTAACCAATATTCACCAATAATATATATAATAATTACTTATATAGTTTTAAATGTTGTATTATAATATATATAGATAAAAATATTATATATATATACACCTGGGGTAACATTAAATCCCTGCAGTCTGAGAAACATGAAACCCATAGAAGTGAGATCAATATCAGAAAATTTGCATGTTCCTCCACTACAAAGTCCCTTTTCATTCCAAAACCTACGTATGTACAATTAAACCAAGTTATTCAGGTGCATAAGAAACTAAATTTATCAAAACAAATAAAGCCTGATCCATATTATTCTTTACGAAATAACTTAAATTTCGTCAATAATTCTACTATGTACATTTATTTCAATGGAAATATTCCTCCATTATAAAAAAATAATTTTTGGCTTGATTTATTTCCCTAACACACCAAATTCAAGTTTTTCCCTTATGTAAGCATGGTTCTTAGATCATTTCAAGATCATTGAAGAGAAATATTTGGCATGAAATATTCATTTTATATGTACTAGTAAATAACACGTGCGTTGCACGTGAATCATATGATCTCGTTTAAATTATTCGAATAAAAACTTTTGGTTAAATTCAAATATTTTCTGTAATAACTTAACTAAATGAGTTGTTCATAAATAAATTATAATTGTTTAAAAGATTAAATTTTGAATTGAATGAAATGATAAATCAATGTTTAAAAAAACATAAATGACAAATTACCAAATAAATTGTTATTTCATTTCACGAAATTTTATTTTTCAATTTCAATGGATCGTAAATTTATATTTTTAATTTTTTTCATTTAGTTCTTTGTATATTGGCAAACCTCTTCATTATGGTTCAAAATTTGGTACTTACATAGACTTTTTTTCCTTTCCTTATTTTTTTTTTATTATTTTAACTCAAATGACGCCAGGGTACGCTTTTTCTGTTAGGGGTGTACATAAAACACATAACTCATACAAACCGCATAAATCGATAATTAATTATTAGTTGTAACTACAAATAAATTGAAAGAGGTAATATTGAAATATGATAACCAATATTGCACATATACTCATAAAAAAGACTCAGTATAGTATCATATTAGTATCATATCCATGTTTACTATGACGAAACACACCCTGGTATCATAAATAATATTTCTTTTTATCTTTATACAATATAATTTGGGCTAAGATACAAAAAGATGATATATTTTCTTTCTTTTGTTAAAACTTAAATATAAAAGTTGAACAAATGACAAAGAAATAAATGAATTTGTTTAATAATTTTTTATATATATATTATATATTCATATAAATAGACATATCCTTAGTGTACCATATCCCAAAATTTTGAAATATACTGCGTTTTGAACCAAAGTTGACATAATTAAAAAAAGTCTTAGTGTAGTATCATATTAGTGACATAACCGTGTATGTTATGTATACTCTTGAATGATGTATCTGGATTAGTTTTAAGATATTTAAAAATTTTATATTGACCGCTCTAACTAATGGTTGTTCGTCAAGCGTTGCAAAAAGTGTATAGTAATAATATCACTCTCGCAAAAAAAGATTTTTTTTTTTAAAGTTAATCAATTTGACTACTCTGCTATTCTGATGTACTTACATGTTAGTATGCTTAGTTTAGGGGTGTAAGGTGAGTCAAGCCGGCTCATGAGTTTCATGAGCCGGTTCGATTGGGGCTCGACTCAAGCTCGAGATATATGAGCTTGAGCCGAGCATTTCGAGCTTGAGCTTTCTCGTGAGTCGAGTTTGGGCCTACTTGTAGTTGTTCACAGGCTCATGAGCCGGCTCGCGAGTTTTTTATTAATATTATTTTTAATTTTTATATATGACTGTAAATCAAAATTTTAAAAGTAATACTTAAATTTTGTATTTAAAACATATTTTAATAATACATAAGTAATATTTTAATTTTTGTATGTCATGAATATGATAATAAATTATAATATTTTTATTTATTTATGTTATGATATGTGTTTATATAAATTGATTCGATTAAATTATATTTTTGTGATATAAATTATTTTTTGTTTAAGCTTGACTTGAGCTCGACTCGAGCTCGACTCGTTTTTAGTGAGCTTGAGCTTGACCATTCAAAATTAGGCTCGTCTCGTTCAAGCTCGAGCTTGGAAAAATATAAATGAGTCGAGCTTGAGCATGAAAATTTTACCAGGCTCGACTCGAGCTCGACTCGTTTACACCCCTAGCTTAGTTTGTGCACATAATAGACGCCTCATCTATGAAAAAATTGTACATTCACCCCTTCAACTATATGTACTTTTTTCTTAACTTTTTTATTATATATTTTACCACATCATACTTCTTATTTATTATAACCTTATATGTATTTAAGTTTTATTAATTATTCTTAACTTAGTAACCGGAGTCATGTTTTGGCAACTTATTAATTTAGAATGATTTGCATTGAATTATGATGTTGTCCCAAATATTAATCAAAATTTAATATTTTTATTTTGAAACTTTTGTTGTTGATTAAAATAGTATTGGAGTTCATTTGTCGTACCGTAGTGGACCAAGAATATAACTTTATTTTGATAATAATTTTATTGTTTTAATAAAAATTGATTATATGTGGCATGAAATATTCATTTTATATGTATATTTCGGTTTGATTATTTATATACCATGCATATATATTACATATTCGTCAACCTGTAGACATATTTTACGCATTCCTTGATCTCCATCTCAAAAAAACGTGAAATCCCTAAGCGATTTAGCCTGTCAACTGCCCAAAGTCGTGCAAAATTGTCGACTGGATACACATTGGGTACTGTAGAATAAACACGATGTAAAATTACAAGAAAAAATTTATATAACGACTTTTTTTTAACTAAATTCACGTAAAAGAGACTATTGATTATACCTCCTCCGCTGAATTTTTCGACTAAATTTGTGATATATTTGAGGCAATTCTTATCTTTAGTCTCCATAAAAGCATAAGCAGTTGATGATGGAGAATTAAGAAATGAACCATCATATGATTGCAATTTGAGTAGCTTTTCCCATTCTAAATCTTCCAATCCTTCTAAGCTAAACAGTAGAGTTGATTGTACTGTATGCATCATCTCTTTCGGTATCCTGGTAATAATATTAGATCTAGCGTCAATAATTCAAAAATAAAATATGTAGACCTAAAATATACCATGATCAAGGTGAGCAAACTATTTTTTTGAACAATTTTACATGTTTTCATATGGTAATTTAATATAATATATATATATATATATATATATATATATATATATATATATATATATATTACCTGGTCATTTTTTGTTTTCTTGCAGCATAAATTCTTGCCAAAGCAGGATGATCATAGGAAAGACCGCCAACGGCCATGTCTCGGGCTCGTTTCAGAAGGGCCGGAAACACGACTTCAAATCCGCAAGTCATGTGCTCATCGGCAGCGTACTCAAGTTTACATATATTTTCTTCGATAAATCTTATTCCTAATATATAAATATCGAAATAAATATATATATATATATAATTAACGAGTCAATATTACAACTATAATAAAAATATCAGAAAATCAATTTTTGTCACCTTTTTCAGTCTTGTCATGATGAACATTCCATGATTTGAGAGCAACTACACATGCTAGTGTATTGAGTAACCGATCGTAAATATTGAAATACTCGATATTGCCCCATGAACCGTCCCGGATTTGATTTCTTGCGATCCACTCAAGAGTGCATGGAAATTGTGGAATTTCTTGTTCGTTAACATCTTTAATAAGCGCAACCCATGCGGTGTCGTAAGGCGACAAACTTATTCGTCCATCTTCGATAGACCTCAAAAATTGTTGTATATACCCTGTCAAATCGTCTATTTTCCTCACCTAATATTAAAAAACAAAAAAATTAAGAAAAAAATTATGTGCCACGATAATTAAACGTAACTAGTAAAATTGCTCACCACTTCGAAGGCTTCCACGAGTACTGGTTCATCATTTTCAGATTGGTGTGACACAGCCAGGCGAACTGATACGTCTTCAATTCGAGTAGAAGACAATACTCCAGAATAATTTAGAGAGAAGAGATAAAAACTAAAATTTAACTAAAAAAACTTTTTCATTCAATAATAATGAAAACATTAACCCTAACAACTATAAATAATGAAAGACTCCTAAATAAAATATAATACTAAACAAAGTAAAACTCCTAAGAAACTATAACTAAACCAACTAGGACTCTTAATAAACCTAATTAAACAAGAACTCGAATTAATGAATTAAAATTAAATACTAAATAACTAATCAAAACGTATCACCAACTATACAACATTTATATATACATATATATATATATATATGTATATATGTATATGATCAGTAATTAATTCGACAAGTATTATTAATGATACAGATTGAAGTTAATCATACCTCGAATTTCAGTTGCTATCGATTTTTGCTTGAGACCAGTTCTGCAATCTAAAAACTTTATGGCCTTACTTCTGTTCATCCATATACCTGCATAACTTCGGTTTAATCGTTACCAAATATCGATATGTATACATATATATATATATGTATATATGTATATTATAAGCAAGAATTTACTAGTGAAACCTTCGGGCCGAGGAGCTTGACGTGGAGTTAGATGTAGTCCAGATAGCAGTAGTGTTTTACAGTTCATGGTTGAACTCGTCGAAATACGAAATAATTTAAGAGCAAGTTAGTTAGTTGTATATGCTGCCCTCTATATACTTGATTTATGGAGTGTATCAAATGTTCATGTATATATTTTGGTTATAGTTATAAGCCGATAATGTATATAGCCTGATATGGAGAATAACCTCGTAGAGGCCCACCTCGTAGACCTACGACCCTGAATATAATTATCTCGGGATATTTGCATAAAGACCCCTAATTAAAAGGTACTTATTTGCAAAACACTACTAAACCCGCGTGTTTTATATCTGACCGGGTCAAATATGGGACTGACCCGGGCAATCTGGAACACACAATTTGGGACACGTGTAAGGCATCCCACATGTCATAATAATAATAGCACTACTAGAAAACAGAGCAAACGCGACGGCCGAAACCGTCGCTAAACCGTCGCAAAAGCCGAAATTGCGACGGGTTCGCGACGGTATCGACCCGTCGCAATTTCGGCGTCGCTAAAATAAATCCCGTCGCCATCTACCTAAACACTTGACCCGATTTTGGCCGGGTATTGCCCGTCGCAAACCCGTCGCCATAATTTTAAAAATATATTTATATTAAATTAATAATTATATATATTTTATTATATACCGTCGCCATCCCGTCGCCAAATAATAATAATTATTTCTTGAAACCCGTCGCAAACCCGTCGCCATAATTTTAAAAATATATTTATATTAAATTAATAATTTTATATATTTTATTATATACCGTCGCCATCCCGTCGCCAAATAATAATAATTATTTCTTGATGCCCGTCGCAAACCCGTCGCTATATGTTTAAAATATATTTATATTAAATTAATAATTGTTTAAAAATATTTTATTATATACCGTCGCCATCCCGTCGCCAAATAATAATAATTATTTCTTAAAGCCCGTCGCAAACCCGACGCCATATTTTTAAAATATATTTATATTAAATTAATAATTGTTTAAAAATATTTTATTATATACCGTCGCCATCCCGTCGCCAAATAATAATAATTATTTCTTGTAAAATATATTTATATTAAATTAATAATTGTTTAAAAATATTTTATTATATACCGTCGCCATCCCGTCGCCATCCCGTCGCCAAATAATAATAATTATTTCTTGTAAAATATATTTATATTAAATTAATAATTGTTTAAAAATATTTTATTATATACCGTCGCCATCCCGTCGCCAAATAATAATAATTATTTCTTGTAAAATATATTTATATTAAATTAATAATTGTTTAAAAATATTTTAGTATATCCCGTCGCCATCCCGTCGCCAATGGTTTAAAAATAAAATTTTAAATTATTTATTTATCGTACCGTCGCCATCCCGTCGCCATACCGTCGCATTATTTTTAACCCATTTAAGAAAACGGGTTGGAATTTCACCGACGCCATACCGTCGTCATACCGTCGCAAAACTTAAAAAAAATGGCGACGGGCGAAACGCCCGTCGCATTTGCTCTGTTTTCTAGTGGTGTAGTAATAATAATTTATACTCCTATAAATCTATGGATAAATTTTGTTTTTTCTTCCCATTGTGAAATGGCATTTTTTTTCCTCACTTAATTCCTATCTAATTATAATAACAACATAATTATTATATTATATTATAACTATTAAAAATTATCATGTCCATGACACTTATTCTATTCAATGCTAATAAATGATATTATTATATATATTGTCTCTTATTGGATTAGTTACTAACAAAATATATATGTGGCCAAAAAATAATATATAATAATATATTTTAAGTAATATATATTAATAATATATATTATTATGTCAAGCATTTTAAAATATACGTGGGAAGTTTGAAAGGTCGTTATTTTTTCCCTTTAATAAATATAAATGATTCATTACTACTCTTTGATGTGGTAGAAAGTGGTCTCTATTATTCATTAAGTTGGAAGCTAAAAAAATATATATATGAGGCCACTAAAATAGTATATAATAATATATTTTAAGTAATATATAATTAAGTTGGAAGCTAACAAATAATAATATATAATAATATATTTTAGGTAATATATATTAATAATATATATTATTATGTTAAGCATTTTAAAGTATATGTGGGAAGGTTGAAATGTCATCATTTTTTCATTTAATAAATATAAATGATTCATTACTACTCATTGATGTGGTAGAAAGTGGTCTTTATTATTCATTACGTTGGAAGCTAACAAAATATATATATGTGGCCAATAAAATAATATATAATAATATATTTTAAGAAATATATATTAATAATATATATTATTATCTAAAAATAAGTGGGAAGATTGAAAGGTTTTTATTTTTTTCTTTAATAAATATCAATAATTCATTACTACTCATTGATGTGGTCAAAAGTGGCCTTTATATTCATTAATTTGTTAGAAAGTGGTCTTCATTAGTCATTAAATTGAAAACTAACAAAAAATATATACGTGGCCAAAAAATTAATATGTAATAATATATTTTAAGTAATATATATTATTATATTAAGCATTCTAAAAAATCTGTGGGAAGGTTGAAAAAGTGATTAGTTACTAACAATATATATATATATATATATATGTGTGTGTGAGCAAAAATATAATATATAAATAATATATTTTAAGTAATATATATTGATAATATATATTATTATATTAAGTATTCTAAAAAATATGTGTGAAAGTGGCCTTTAATAAATATAAATGAGGTGATTTAGCGTGGGAAGGTTATCATTTTTTTCTTAATAAATACAAATAATTCATTACTACTCATTGATATGGTAAAAAGTGGCCTTTATATTCATTAATTTGTTAGAAAGTAGCCTTCATTAGTAGAATTGGCATTTTTTAAGCAGATTATTGTTTGATGGATGTGTTGACTTTTCAACAAAAATGAATGAACATGTATACTAGGAGTTTCATCGTTTGGTGCATAAGCTAATACTACTTTTTAGTGACAATTTACTGATAAAAGAGTAAAACATAAATAATAAAATTAGTTTTTGAATTTATATAACAATAAATTATATAAATATATTATCACTTTAAACTGAAATTACAAGCCAACAGTCGGATGCAGAGTCATATCAAGAAATACTTTAATATATTGGACGAAATAAACAAAGGAATCATAGTCTGATTAACAATCGAAAAACAAACAAGATACTTGCAAATATTCAGTTATTAAGTATTTTAATATATTATTTATCATAGTTGTTCATATTAAAAGGTAGTCATTCAAAAATAATCTCGTGTATCTAAAAAATCTATTTATTTGAAAGAAAGAAGAAAATATTTAGGGCTAATACATTTATGGTCTTGACCGCCCTAAGTCCTCTAGATTAAAAGTAATTAATTAAAATTTCACATAAATTTTATATATTTAGAATTTTTATATTGATTGTTGAATCTAATAATGATTTAAATCTATAATTTTTAGATATTTGAATCGTAATATAAATTCAAAAATTAAATTGTTGGATACTTACCAACCTATAATATTAAAATAAAAATATATTAAAATAGTTACAATATTAACATTAAATTAAAACTCATATTATATGTTCAATAAGAAAAATTCAATAAGAAAAATCAATGGATTAATTATTAACTTGAAAAATGAAAAGTCATTTGGTTTAAATAATTGTTAATCTTGACTTTTGGATTTTTACTTAAAATTTTCATTTATTTGATATCTTAATCATTATATTATTTTCTACCAATTAAAAAATCAACTCTATATATTTGTAAGAAAACATTTTATTCAGAGAAAATTTATGGAATAGACAAAAATTGCAAAAAAGTACAAGAGTAAAAAATTCCAAAAACAACCATAGAGAAGATTGATATAGATAAAGAATCAATATAGTTTTGGTTAGTCTTATTAAAATTTCTATGAATGCCATAGTAGTATCTTTTTAATTTATTTTTTTGTTTCTACAATATTAGATTATCTCAAAAAATCACTTAAAATAATAAATTACTATAATATTCATTTATTTTGTTCCTAAAAATTCAATAACGAATACAGGCCTCCACGTGCGGTTTTTCCATTCAAAAATCCAATATTATGACAAGTATTAAAATCTTTTATGTAATTTTTCTTTCATTGAATTTAAATATTTATCAATCATGTGTATACATATTGTCCATTGTTCAAATTATTTACTGAGGTATAATTATGAATGCAACCATGAATTGCTAAATAATTGGCTTCATTCATCATAAATTCATAAATGTCATTCATAAGAATTTCATGTTAATGTTCTTATTACTATCTTAAATTTAGTAGTATATATAAAACTTTTTTATGCTATAAAATTATATCAACTTATAGTAAAATAGCTATTTATATTGTGTGACTTGCATTAGTTATCTATTTATAAAATTTTCTCTGAGCATTTTTTTAAAAAAATTTAGAATGTTGAATCTTTACAGTTAATTTTTAATTGTTAAAGATTTAATAGTTTAATATTTTTCAATAAAGCTTACAAGTCAATTTAAAAGGACAAGAAATATAAGAAAAATTTTAAAATATTTTTCATTCAGTTCTTTTAATTCTATTATGGATAATTTATCCTAAAAAGAATTAAAAATAACACCAACAGTAAACTTTTGAGTAAGATAAAGACACGAATAAAAATTAAAGAATAAAGTATAACAATTAATTACTAAATAAAAGATAACTTAAGGAAAAAAATATTTTACTTGTATTTTTCTCCTTAAAATTTAAGATACAAACGCAACATAAAAAATTAGGTGTTCACGTGCAACGCACGTACATCTTGCTAGTACTTAAAAAAATCCCTACAATTACATGTTTAAGTTACTACATACACATTTTTTTTACACAAATGTTACATAATGATCTTCATTTTCAACACTTTCTTACCACATTCTGAAGAGCTTGTCTTATCACACCTCCTGATGGAGCTTTTGATCCTTTGCACTGCAACAAATTATGCTCAATCCATTACTACAAAACCACATCTAACAATTATAGCTCAAATTCGTAAACAAGATAAACATGAAATTTTCGAAAAATAACCATACCTTAGCTTTAATATTCATGCAGAAAATTCCATCACAATTGGAAGATTGAATACTTTGTGATTCCATATTCAGTTTGCTTAAGATCTCAATAACTTCAATCAAAACCCCCTCTTTAAAAGAACACCTCAATTCGATCGACACGTTTTTGTCTGTGATATCAACCGTTATATCATCCGTAGATGAAAATCTCAACCAAGCCCGGGTATTTTCGGGTCCCGTTTTGTCCATTTCACAAGCCTTTCTCTTGTTTCCCAAAGCCTTCTTGTTCTTACCAGCTTTATTAGGACCATAGTTGTCTGAGGTCCTCTCGATGGCGTCCTTTGATTCTTTGTAGGATTCAAGATCTTGAACCTTTCTCTCGAGCTCTCTCAAGTACTCTATCGTGTGATCGAGTATCGATACTTTGTCAACCTGCAACATGCAAATCCATGATTATATTAGATAAATGTATATCTTAGGACAATCACAACCGTTGATGCGGATAGGACTCGTGCGTTGCCACATGGACGGTTATGATGTTCCATGGTTATGAGTCTTCAGATACCAAATACTATGACAATCACAACCGTCCATTAGATGATTGTGATTGTAACGGGATTTGAAGGGTCGTTATTCTCTAATAACCACACAATTACTATTTAGTTACCTTGCCACCAGATGGGATTAGTGATCCGAGAATAGTAAACCTCTCGTTTATTTTTTCTCTGCGTTTCCTCTCGGACAAGACATGGTTCCTATCGATTTCATCAGCTTCATGTCTCGAATTGCCACTCTCTTTAACAGATTCAAATAGCCTGTTTTTATGCATTTTAGCTACCTCAAAAAGTACTTTCTTTAGTAACTTTTGTGGGGTCCCACTTCGTGATCTCAACATCCCGTCTTTCTTCCAGCAAACAAAGCTTGATTCTCTGTTTCGGTTTCTGAAATAAGGCCCAAGAATCAATTGGTGAGAGCTCTTCAAAAGGTTCGAAAGTACAGTTTCATAATGAACATCATTTTTGCCCAAGTTGTTCTTCTGTTGATTGCATTCTTGATTTTTTTCAAGCAAATTTCTGTCTGAAAACGGGGTTATGGTCTCGGGATTTTCGTAAGTTTGAGACACACAGTCACTGGAATTCGTAGAATTATTAAGACAATTGCTAATTGCATCATCCATAAGTGGCCCTTCTACCAATTCGTCTCTGAGAAGATTGTCTGCAAAATCATTTGAACTGTTTTGTGGAGAACAAATGTCCTCGTTTGGACAATCCAAAAGCGGGTCGAGCCCATTGTCAGGAATATGACCACATTTAGGAATCGTGGAAGAGATTCCTAAAGGGCCCTCCAAAAACGAGGTTTTTATAAGCTGAATCAGATTCAGATCCTCTGGAACCTTTACAAAGAACAGCAAAAATTGCTTAATTACTACAAAATATGATTTTGATAAGTATAAAGCAGTAATATGACAGTGACATACTAGTTCGGTTGCTCCAAGCTCAATGACACCTCCTAAATGAGGAAAGCACACTATAGTCTGCAAGTTAAGAACACGATATTCTGTGAAAAGAACAACATTAATCGTGTGAAAACACTACATTAGAAAATGTTTAATATGGTTTACCTGAATCGATGCACTCTACAAAAACCAACGCAAGTCCAGCAAAGAAGAAACAATGTATAATAAACAAGCAACGAAAGTTAGAAATTTACAAGTAATCCCCAAAAAAGTACATCACTTTTAAAGTTAAAAAATATATATATCTCACTTGCCTTTGCTAATAAAGAACGAGAGAAAACTTTGGAGTCAGCACGGTGAGCATTGCATAGCCAGAAAGTTTGATTTTTTGATAATGACTTTCCAGGCAAACTTTACAATTTCAATAAACAAAAGCATCATTAGTTTATTTTCTTCAAAAATGAAATTAAATTAATGTAAGGAGTATTAACAACAATTAAATTAGTACCCTTGGTCAATATTGAACAAGAAAGACATGCAAACCAAGAAATACCACTCTGCATCAGTAAGATCTTCAGGGGTTAATGCAGCAGTAGGCCTTTTAGCATCAGGATTGGCTTCACCAAGAGACTCATAAAGTTCTCTCAACTGATCACTTCTCTGCAAGCCCAGCTGATCTGCGTTTAATTCGACCGTGTGTACCGTTTTTCGTGTTCTAATATCCCCATTATAGTACCCATCACCCCATTCCAACACCCTAAAAAATTCAGATTTGCACTTATTAAGAGTCAAAGTTATCTCTATAATAAACATTCACAAAACCCATTAACAAGGATGAAATTTAATGATCCAGATGTAATGTTTTCTTCATTTAACATGGGAAAAATACAGATTTGGTGAGCAATTCAGCAAGATCAACATAAACCCTCTAAGATGCAAGTCTTAAAGCAGATGGCCTATCAATTATCAGATGTACATGTTAACAATCTAAAGTTTTTGAAAGCATTCTGTGAGAGCCTAATAACACAAAAAGTTAGTCAACAGTGTATGTGAAACTTTCATGGCATCATTTGCTTGAAAAACTTACTTTCAGGCACTTCAAAAACAAAGTAAAAGGTAAAGAAAACTCAAGATTGGATTTTGTTTACACCCATTTATTTCTCTGGGCTTTATCTTTTTCATTTTTCATTTTTGGGGTTGTGGATTTTAAATTAAAGATTGGAACTTTACCCTGGTTGTGAAGATGAAGTGGACCAGAAAATTGCATAGCTCCACTGAATGCTTCTAACAGCAAGAGCAAGCTGTTTTCTGAAGTTCTCTGGAACTTCATTTTGATTCTGATTTCTTGTAGCCATCATTGAGCTCTGACCCTTCTCTCTACCTACACATATACCATTATAATAATTAAAAAAAAATAAAATATACCTTGAAAAAGAATAAAAATGAAAAAAGCAACCAACTTTGAATTTGACAAGTTCCACTTGAAACTAAAAGTATGAGTATTGTTTTCTCAGCTGAAAGGCTGCTAACATACCAGAGCCTAACTATGCCTCAGAAAAGAGCATATTGTTGACCAAAACTCTTCATCCTCAGACTGGTTTTAATTTGCTAAAAGATCACAATTAAGAACCACCCTTTTGGGATCATAAGCAATGTATACAAATTGAATGACATATTGTGTCAAAGAACTTGGTTTAGTGACCAGATTTGAGGAACTATATCATGTAGAAATGGGTTGAATCTTGATTGGTGGAAAGAGTTGTTGGGTTGAGGGAAAAGAGGGGAACTACAGAGGCCAAATTATTGGCACTTTGATTAGATATTTAAATTGGAGAGTGGAGTATTACAACACACGATCCTACATTAACATACACATATCTATATTTGTTGGTATTTGTTCTGAAAATTTTCGATTATTTTAAGGTGAATTCAATTTAATAGACACAATTTAACAAAAAAAAAGGGAGTTAGGTGAAGACTATATAATAATATCAAATAATAAAATATATTTTTTTGGATGAAAAAAGCGCAAGATTAAAATTTAAGTTTTATTTGTGAAAAATGGATAAGAATACAAAAAAATGAGTAAAATAAAGTTCTGGGCTTTGATAAATTTAATGTAGTAACAAAGTGAAACAAAATAAAGAATACAAATTTTATTTTGGATCGTGGGCGGCAGTCCTATGATCCTATTCTAGACTAATATTTATTGAAAAAATAACATTGGGAAAAGAAGAATACATAATTATATGAAAACACAAATAGTGAAATAAATAAATAAATAAATAATAATAATAGTAATTAGAATTTAGGATTTAATAAAATATAATATGGCAATAATTTTTGTTACCACTAGTCTTATTTTATTTGGTAGATTGACACCCCATCATGATGGTGAAAGGGATGGCCCAAAACAAGACATTATTGTACAATGTGAAATTAAAATTAGGTACTAACTACCAATGTGGAAAAAAGCCTTCCACACGATCCAAAAATCATATGTTTGCATATTTGCCACTAGTAATTAATGTACTTTGTACAAAATCAAATTATAATTAAAAGATGGAAAATTTAAATTTTTTGGTCTCATTTATTATAAAATATTGTATTAATTTCACATCTATTAAAACGTGTAAAAAAATATAGGCCATATGCTAATGAAAACAAAAGGGACAATTTGCAGGGCTGGGCCCCAGAGGAATATACAGGTTAACAGGCCCATCATAATAACATATTTATTAAAAGAACAAAACAATGAGATCAGCCCAATATTATATGCAGTCATGAAATAGGCCCAATACTAAAGCCCAAGTTGTATCAGCCCAGTAATCATGGTCCAGTTTTCAGGGATCAAGTTGTAATCGACCTCTTGTCCAGGGACTTGGTTGCAATATGGCATAACTTACCTGATTTTAGGAGTCAAGTTTTCAATATTCGTCTTCAACCAGCTTCATCAGTAAGTAAGAAGGACAATAAGTGACGTCAAAATGCAAGGACAATAAGTGACGTCAAAAAGCAAGGGTCATTCTAAGTTGGTCCGGGACTATTGGTCCCGGCCACTTAGAACCACAGCTTTGGGGGGTGGAGGGTGGTTTTTCCCACCCCAACAAGGAAAAACCACCCCTAAACATCCTAAATGTTTGGTTTAAGTGGCTCGGGACCAACAGTCCTGACCAACTTAGAATTTTCCCAAAAAGCAAGGACAATAATCAAAGCCAAAACTGTCTGATATTTAAGCAAATTAAAGTCAAGCTTTTGGTAATGGTGGTGGCCTACGTAGTACGCAGACAGGTCTTCTCAGTTCAGGAATCAAAGCTTATTTATTATATAAGTACTCTCCTGGTCTTCGTATTATCACACAAACTGAAATTATCTTGCTTGTTCTTTTCTTTTCTTCCTACAAAGCAAAATGGGATCTTACAAGCAGGAACATGACTCAACAATGGTAATAAACTCTGTACCCAAGCTCGATCTCATGAAAATCTCCGACGAACATGATGCGCCCATTGTTTCATCCTACAATGACCGCATTCGCCCCCTACTTGACACCGTGGACAAGCTGCGCAACCTGAAAATCACCGATGAGGGCATCCAGCTGCCGACGATCGTGGTGGTCGGCGACCAGTCCTCCGGCAAGTCCAGTGTTCTTGAGTCTCTTGCAGGTATTAGCCTCCCCAGAGGCCAAGGTATTTGCACTAGGGTCCCTCTCATCATGAGGCTCCAGAATCATTCTGAGTCTACCCCCGAACTTTTCTTGGAGTATGATGGAAAAATTGTGCACACTGATGAAGAACACATTGCTGAAGACATTTCCACGGCTACTGAAGAGATTGCTGGAACAGAAAAAGGAATTTCTAATCATCCCTTAACCCTGGTTGTGAAGAAAAAAGGTGTCCCGGATTTAACCATGGTTGATTTACCTGGAATCACTAGAGTTCCAGTTCATGGACAGCCTGAGGATATATACGAGCAAATTTCGATGATTATAATGGAGTATATAACACCGGAAGAAAGCATAATCCTGAATGTTATATCAGCAGGTATTGATTTCTCAACATGTGAGTCCATTAGGATGTCTCAACGTGTCGACAAAACAGGGCAAAGGACCCTGGCAGTTGTCACTAAATCTGATAAATCTCCAGATGGGCTCTTGGAGAAAGTTACTGCTGATGATGTCAATATAGGCCTTGGGTATGTTTGTGTGAGGAATCGTATAGGCGATGAGTCATATGAGGAGGCTCGAGCTGAAGAGGCTCGTCTTTTTCGAACCCATCCTCTTCTGTCAAAAATCAACAAATCCATGGTGGGAATTCCTGTTCTGGCTGAAAGATTGATGAAAATTCAGGCAGGGATCATAGCTAAATGTTTGCCTGACACTGTTAGGAAGATCAATGATAAGCTCACTGGTAACATTGAAGATTTGAACAAATTGCCAAAGCATATAACCTCAGTTGCTGAAGCAATGGCAACATTTATGCAGATTCTAGGCTCTGCTAAAGAGTCCCTGAGGAAGATCCTATTACAAGGTGCCTTTGATGAATATCCCGATGTTAAAGAAATGCATTGTACTGCTAGATTGTCTGAAATGCTAAACAAATACTCTGATGAATTGCAATCCAGTGATCATGATGATGATGAGTTCTTAATTCATGAGATTAAGATTTTGGAGGAATCTAAGTCAATTGGGCTGCCAAATTTTCTACCTAGATCAGCTTTCCTTGTCCTGCTGCAAGATAAGATGAAAGGGATATCTACAATCCCGTTCGATTTCATCGAAAAGATATGGGGCTACATAGAAACCGTTGTGACCTCTGTTTTGAAGAAACACTGTAATAACTACCCACAATTGTTGTCATCCATTGGAAGGGCAGCCCAAAATCTCATAGCTAAGAAGATGGAGAAATCGGTCGATTGGGTTAGTGACCTTGTGGAGATGGAGAAGCTTACTGATTATACATGTAATCCAGACTACATCGCTTCATGGAACAAGTTAATGTCTCTTCAAGATGACTTTATGTTCATTATTAATAATAGTTTAGGGACCGATTACATGACAATTGGTGAACTTGGAAGGTTCAATGTGTCTCATCTGCATAAGCATAAGCTAGTCGCGCAAGAAGCGTTTGATGTGAAGATGAGGATGAGTGCTTATTGGAAGGTGGTTATGAGGAGAATGGTGGATAGTATGGCTTTACACGTGCTTTTCGGGATTCAAAATCTCGTGAAAAATGATTTGGAAAACGAGATTATAAACGAGGTGATTGGGAAGAAGGGGGATGGATTGGAGAGGATGTTGGAGGAGACGCCATCGGTTTCTGGAAAACGGATTGAGCTGAAGAAGAGTATTAAGTTGCTTAAGGAGTCTAAGGATGTTGTTGCTAACATCATGGATAGAGTTGTTGTAACCAGTTATGATTGATTAAGTCTTGAATATGCTATGAATATGGTATTAGTTTGTTATCAAGTTTTTATGTTTGTATATGTATTTGTAACATTGTTTTGATTTGGTTGAAATCTGAACAATGTTATGTTATGTTATGTTATGTTGAATCCCTTGCATATGTTTCTGGTAATATGAGTTAAAAGTTGTTCACTAGTGGAGTTCGCTCGAAAAATAGTTTGATTTAAGCACGAGTCGAGCCGAACCCGAGTCCAAAAATGAATGTTCGCTAGCTCACGAGCCGGCTCGCGAGATGGAATAAAAAAATATTTTTTTTTTAATATATATAAAAATAAATATTTATTTATATATAATATAATATATTATAATAGTAATATATGTATAAGTAATAATATTTTGTCATTTGTTATGATTATATTAATAATATATATATATATTTTTATATTATAATATTTTGAGCTCAAATTCGAGCTCAGCTCGAGCTGAGATTTTTGGTCCAATTTGGGTTGACCTCGATTCATGGACACCTTAATCTATAAGAGTCTTGCATTTTCTTTAGCTCCTAAATCTTCTTAGTTGAGGTAGAATTCCAATCTGAATATTAAATATTAGATGCACACTGGAGTCTCTATTTTTCGAAGGGTGTTGTGTTTTTTTATTCTATTTATCATAATAAGTGTACAATATTTTTCTTAAATATGTAAGGAATTTAAATTGATATACGAATTTAAATAATGCAAAAACTCACCGAAAATTTGAATTTGTATGATAGAAAAATTGGTAGATATATAATATAATGTCAAAATCTCTCAATATTGTAAAATATGTTTAAACTATTAATGATAGGTGAAAAGATATGTATTAAATAATTATATTAGTTACACATATATTGATTATAAAAATAAAAATATATAAGAAAAAAGTTATAAAGAAAGAGAAAAATAATAATAATTATAACAAATTATTTTGATTGATATGATATACTCTATAAGTTGGAATTGGTTTTTTGCTTTACATGACACTGGAACCAAAGACCTCGTCCTTGTAGATTCTTGCCGGGTTACAATTTTTTTGCAGAGGCCAAAGATTGGTCGTTTCTATATAATTACTACAGTCAATTTGATAGGTTTCACAACTTTTGATTACTGTTTTTGTCTTATTCGTTATTTTAACTATTTATTATTTAACTTATATTTTTTTTCTTTCAAAAAAGGCTCTACTAATATAAAAAGATAAGATAAAATCTTTTAATTGTACGATAAATATAGATTTATTCGCACGCCAGAAAGAGCAAAAGAAACTGATAATTACTACCGTCACTTTGATAGGTCTCAGAAATTGATTCATTAACACTATATAAATCAGATAATTAAATTTTTTATTTCAAACTCTTATTCCATTTTTTCATGTATCTATCTTAGATGTTTAATGTATGTAATTATATTAAATGATATTTAATAAGAATAAACATAATAGAAAATGAAGTGAGAATTTAGAATATAAAATTATATCTCATTAAGCAGCCTAGTATATAACCACGTACATACACTAAACTTCATCTATAGAATAGAAATTAGAGTAAAAAAAAACCCTATATTCATGATATCAGATTAAATTATTCACAATTATTTTTCTTATTTTATGGGTGTTTACCCATAAAATTTTTGGGAGCAAAGTTGGTAAACCCTCGTAGCCTTTCTACGAATCCCAAAATTAAACAAAAGAGGAGGGATCGTGTAATGATAAGATGGATGGATGGATGGATGGGTTAAATTTTAATTACCCACTTTATTATCTTTAATGGTAATTAATTACTAATTACTAATAGATCATATATGGCTGAATTCTTACAATATAATATATACACAGAATTTTCCGTCATTAAAGAAATGCCATGATTGCATGCATGCATGCATGCAAATGACTCTTCTTCTTACACTGATCACTTATGGAACTTTAACGTTTTATCTTCTTCTTCACCATTGATTTACAGACAGGTTGAGTTTTTCGATTTGTGCCGTTTAACATTCTCGAATTAAGTTCTGAAAAATCTATAAATACCTTGCTTCGGACCCTTTAATCATTATTACAATTTCAAAAAACACAGATTGAAAGTAGAAAGAAAAAAATGGCTTCTGGTTCTAATAATCGCAATGCTTTCAAGCTCAAGAAAACGAGCTTTTCGAATCCTGGCAGGGGAGAAACTTCATCTGATGATTTTGAGCAGGGGTTGAGTCTTCTCAACATTTCTATGGACACTAAACGCCAAAATCATGCACCGATTGTTTCTTCTTACAACGAAAGGATCCGTCCACTTCTCGACGCCGTCGACAGGCTGCGCCACCTCAAAATCATGCAAGAAGGCATCCAGCTTCCGACGATCGTGGTGGTCGGCGACCAATCCTCCGGCAAGTCCAGTGTTCTCGAGTCCCTTGCCGGCATAAGCCTACCCAGAGGCCAAGGAATTTGCACAAGGGTCCCTCTCATCATGAGGCTTCAAAACAATCCAAATCCAACCCCAGAACTGTTCTTGGAGTATGCTGGAAGAGTTGTGCCCACTGATGAAGAACACATTGCTGAAGCCATTTCCATGGCTACTGAAGAGATCGCTGGAAAAGGAAAAGGAATTTCCAATAACCCCTTAACCCTGGTTGTGAAAAAGAAAGGTGTCCCTGATTTAACCATGGTTGATTTACCTGGAATCACTAGAGTTCCAGTTCATGGCCAGCCTGAGGATATATACGAGCAAATTTCAAAGATCATAATGGAGTTTATAACACCAGAAGAAAGCATTATTCTGAATGTTCTATCAGCAAGCATTGATTTCACCACCTGTGAGTCCATTAGAATGTCACAGCGTGTTGACAGGGCTGGTAAGAGGACTCTTGCAGTTGTCACTAAAGCTGATAAATCCCCGGAAGGTCTTCTTGAGAAGGTGACTGCAGATGACGTCAACATAGGCCTGGGTTACGTCTGCGTGAGGAATCGTATTGGAGATGAAACATATGAAGAAGCCCGTGTCGAAGAGAATATTCTGTTTGAATCTCATCACTTACTGTCAAAGATAAGCAAATCCATGGTTGGAATTCCTGTTCTAGCACAAAAGCTTGTCCAAGTTCAAGCAGCTATTATAGTTAAATGCTTACCTGATATTGTCATGAAGATCAATGATAAACTGTCTTCTAACCTGGAGGATCTGAATAAGCTGCCAAAGAATCTGACATCTGTGGCTGAAGCTATGACATCATTTATGCATATTCTGGGATCTGCTAAGGAATCTTTAAGGAAGATTCTCCTGAGAGGGGAATTTGATGAGTATCCTGATGTAATAGAGATGCATTGTACTGCTAGATTAGCAGAAATGTTGAACCAATACTCTGATGAAATGCAGTCAAAGTATACTGAAGAGGATAACAAAACTTTTTTCTTACTTGATGAGATTAAGGTTTTGGAAGAAACTAAAGCAATTGGGCTGCCCAATTTTCTCCCAAGAACTGCTTTCCTCACTCTACTTCAGAAAAAAGTAAAGTCCATACACATGATCCCTTTCGAGTTTGTCGATAAGATATGGAAATACATTGAAAATGTGGTCTTATCTGTGTTAATGAAACATTCCGATAACTACCCACAACTCTTATCGTCCACAAGAAGGGCTGCACAAAACCTCGTGGCTAAAAAGAAGAATCAATCGGTCGATTGGGTGAACGATATAGTCGAAATGGAGAAACTCACCGATTATACTTGTAACCCTGAGTATGTATCTCTGTGGACTAAGCTTATGTCCCATCAAAACGCGTTTATGGAGATTGTGAACGATCATTCGAAACCCACAAAGATAACGATTGATGGGTTTGGGGAGGTCGAAATTGGGCACTTGCGTAGCCATGTTGTGGTCGTGCAAGAGGCATTCGATTTGAAAATGAGGCTTTTGGCTTATTGGAAGATTGTTTTGAGGAGATTGGTTGATTGTATGGCTTTGCATTTGCTGTTTAGTGTGCAGAATTTGGTGAACAAAGAAATGGAGATGGAAATTATCAGTGAGTTGATGGGGCCTGAAGGGAATGGGTTAGAGAGGATGCTTGAAGAGTCGCCTTATGTGGCGGAAAAACGGAAGAGGTTGAAGAGTAGTATCGAGTTGCTTAAGGAGTCTAAGGATGTGGTGGCTAATATAATGGATAGGATTGCTACAAATGTTGATTGAGTTTGGAAAGTTTGAGGTTTTTAGACTTGGTATTTTGTAAGATGTTATGTTGTTTTGGTGTTGATGGTGAAGTATGAAAAGTATTTTCGTGTGTTTTGATTACTAAATTGCAACGACAAAATAGAGGGTTCAATTTCAAATACAAGATTAGGTACAAAATTTCAATAAAAGAAAAATGATGGGATTGAAAATAACTAGGGTAATAATTCGAATGATATTTAGATTAATATGCTTTAGCCAAAACACCCTATATAAGTATAACTTACATTGAATATCGAATGATATTTAGAGCCAAAACACCCTATATAAGTATAACTTACATTGAATATTTGGAGTGAAAAACAAACTGAACTAGTTCCAGGTTTCACAAGTCTCAACTAGACAAATGAGAACCTTACGAACAAACCCATTAAATTACACAATTACAAAAACATGTCTCAGATTACTATTTAATGTCCACGACAGAAATAACGGACAGAAATAATAAACTCGTTTCGCAGTTTCTACCAAAACCAAATGGCATTCAGGCGTGAATAATTTTACCAGCCGATTTGTGAAAATGAAATGCATATATGCAAAACACAGAAGCCATCTGGTATCATCTCTAGACAGGGGTAGTCCCACAAGAAGCAAAAAAAGATGACAAATTACTCGATAAAGCAAAAAAAGGCATTTACCAAAATACCAGAATTCTTTAAGAAAAGAAGCAAATCAAAACAGATCAGCTTACACATCTGAGTTTCATCTGATGCAAAGAAATATACATGCCAGTAAATAGTTATCCATCAAAGTTCATCCAGAACACTATGGCACAAACAAACAGAAGTCCATTCATTACTCAGCCCATAGATATTGGATGAAGGATAGACCTTCAAGGAGTTAATATATATCATGCTAACTCAAAAAATAATAGTGCTAGTGGAATAGACATTTGTAAGATTACCTCTCGTGCAGACGTCATCTTCTTCTTACCTTCGTTAACGCCTATGATAGTTTTTCATCATCCCTCTCTCTTGCCTTCTTTAAACCACAATACTTATCCACCATCTTTTCAGAGATCTCTTACGGCTACAAGTGTCAATAGTTGCCAACATCCACCTCCTCTTATTTTCTCGTCGTTTCTCAACTCGTTAAATACGTTGATATTGATTAAGAACAAAATTCCAAGTTGGTTCCAAAAGAATCGACCCAAAATAAGCAACAGGATCGAAAAACTTAAATACAAATCATGTGTTACGTCAAATCTCAAGCACATGTCTACAAATAATAATGACAAGTAGATGTCCATACCAAGAAGGATCAATTAAAATTCAACCATTTCTACGAGAATTTAAGCTTTCATATGAATCGATGTAAATAGAATCATGATAACATGTATCAAACAACAAAAGCACGTGATGTTATTAGATTTTATCCACAAATATCGTGATGATGGAAAAATATAAGTCATTTGTCACGATCTTGACAACATTTCCCATTTAGTTTACAAGTTTTTGTGTTTCCTTTTTTATTTGGTAACCGGTCAAATAAGTTGCAAGTTTCCCATGCAATCGACGTGGGGCTTAGATTTATCTATACATAATTTTTTTTTTTCACAGACTGTCATTTAAGTAATTTTCATTTTAAAAAGTATGTTTTCAAGGGGAACCACATTACTGTAGGTTTATGAAACTTACTAATAGATAAAAATATTGACCCTACGCATTTAATCCCATGTAAACCATATCTACAAGCTGATACAGCCATATGGAAATTGCATATATAAATCAAACAAGAGCAAAGCCTACTTACTAGCAGGAGAAAAAAGTGACATTTTCCAAAAAGATCTATACAGAAGAGACAGTAACACAAGAAACAAGATAGCATTCAAGCAAGCTACCTTGCATATACAATCACTCAAATAATAGACATATGCTGCATAATAATCCAACATCAACAAAACATGATGACAAAATCGTCAATGCAATCATATATTGAAAGTCGCTTACTTATATTTCATTTGTTACGCTGTAATAGCAAGTATAGAGTACCAAATTCACCTAGGTAGATACTATTAAAGCCCAACCATTCATACTACTATCGTCAACTACTAGAATACTTTTCAACAACAGAAATAAAATTGATTTTTGGTTTCACATGCAAACTAAACCATATAGAATACGAATTTCCACAAAAACTTTTGCTTTAAGAACTCTTGCGCCCACACGGAATCCTGAGCAGTTATCATCAACCCATTAGATAAGAAACATCTAATTTGGAATCAAATACTAGGCGCTACCCATGTCATTGGAGCACACATATGACGAAAAAGCCCATGTACAAGATTAGTGAAACTCCCATCCGATAAGCAAAACGCATTCACATCCCTATCATTGACATGTCCAAGATGATCCGTGAAGTATATGCAATTTGGCTTTACCTCATTCAGGTCCGAGATCTCAAGGCAGATGGATGCATTAAAACCCAAGAAGAGAGCCTTGTGCCCCATGTCGTGAACTTCATTATTGGTACCATCCGCCAAGTTAAGTTCAAAAACTTTGAAGCTCACGGTTTTAACATGGTTATAGAGTCGACAAATGATCCAAAATTTCCCAGATGTCTCCACCAAATACAACATTGGTTTTCCAGCCAAAACCAAATTGCGTTCAGGTTCAAAAAGTGGCAAGTTGAAAACCTGACGTATTTCGGTTGGATTTGGTCCATATATATTGCATTCTACAACCTTCCAGCTATCATCCAATGCATAGAACTTGCCATTGTGATAAATAATATCACTAAATGAGTCGTCCCACGAAGCCATTACAGTCCAAGAGGAGTCTCCAGGTCTGCAGAAGCCCAACCGATTATTCCTGCCCCATATCACCATGACTACAAGATCTGTCTTGAGTGTTGGGCTACTAGACAAAACCATCTTGCTAATAATAACAGCTGAGGGACTAATATAATATCTGTTCAGAACAGCTGAGTGACTATTATTATATTTGTTCACAAATAACGTGTTCAAACCAGGGAGCTCAATTTTAATGCGCCACACAGGGTGCGTCAAATAGACATCAAAATCCCAATAGGTAAGAATCCACCCGCTACAAGACAAGAACCTCCACTCTCCGGTTGGAGGAAAATTGAAAATTTTATAGGTCTTGTCGATGGACACGTCCAAGAAATGGGCGATTCTTGGAAGAGGCGGACCGATACATGTCCTTTCTTCTCTAGTAACATACATAAGCAAAGGAACCCTAGGAAATTCCCTGTTGAAGTTGTCGAATGTGGCTGCCGATCGCCACAGATTGCAAACCCCACGGAAGGACAAATAGTCACGGATTGACGTCAAGTGATTGGCTATGACAGCTGTGAGTTCAATTGGAAGATCCGTCCATTCAGGATACGTTCTCGAATCCGGGCTCCTCTTAGGAGAAGACATTCTTAGAGGTTTGAAGATAATTGTTTTTATCTTTCGGTTTTCTGGAATTGAGATTGCACATGAACATGAATTAGCAAAAAAAGAGAGAGATTCTAGATGAAAATGATGATTAATTACTCGCTATTTAGCGCGTGCCCACACACACACACACACATATATATTTCATTTTCTGGAATTGAGATAGTAGATGAACGTGAATTAGCAAAACACACGCACACACACAAAAAAAAAAAGATGGCAAGACTAAAAAGATGATTAATTACAATACTCACTATTTAGCAAAAAAAGAAAAAAAATTCTTTCATTTTCTTGAATTGAAATTGCAGATGAACATGAATTAGCAACAAAAGAAAAAAGAGATCGTAGGTGAAAATGATGATTAATATCAACACTCGCTATTTAACACCAAACAAAGTTATTTCTTTCTTTTTTTCTTTCCGGAATTGAGATCGTAAATGAACATGAATTGGCAACAAAAAACAAAAGCGATTGTAGTCAAGATTAACATGAATTCGCAAAATATATATATATATATGTAAGAAAGAGATTATAGATGAAAATGATGATAAATTTCAACACTCGCTACACAAAAAAAAAAAACAATAAAAATTGAATACCCATAAATGATACTTACATTGAAATGAAACCCAGAAGGAGTTCGCGCAGAAGAAAGTAAGAACCCTAATTTGTGAGTAGAAACGGCGGAGAGAAAGAGGAGTAGTAGAAAACTAAATGGATGAAGAAATATATAGTGAGTGAGTAATAGTGTAGTAGCAAAAGGGAAAGACAAGTGTTCACAGACTTGGAGACGGTTGGAATTATTATTTATCAAATTTAAAAATAAAAAAAAATATATAAATATATGTATTACTATTATATTATCATATAATATCTTGACCATAGCAAATTTAATATCTCGAATTATTACATGAATTTCATTGGACTTCTAGATCAAGTAATTTATCGACTAAAAATCTTTCTTTCTCCATTAATTTATTATCTTCGTATCAAACTCGTTATTCGTTTTTGATTTTTTTCAATTTAAAGAAAATCTTAAAGGCATTGATCTGTTGACCGTAATGATAAATTGCGTCATGTCAGCCTGCACGGAATTTTTTCACATAAAAATGGAATCTTGTGAGCGAAGACAAAATATGACTAATTAACTATATTTTAATTCCAATCACATCCGACCAATTATTATTGATTTTTTTTCTTAGAAAAACCATATTTTCCTTTATATATATATGTGTTTTATTATCTTTACATTTTAACGAATCGCGGAGTAGGTATGTTCATTGTTCGGTTTAGAATCTTCCACTGTTTCAATTTTTGAAAGTGAAATTGTGAACGATCAGTCATGCAATCTTTGGTACCATCTCTCTTCATTAATCTATCATTTTCATATCAAACTCGTTATTCTTTTTTAATATTTTTCCAATTTGAAGAAAATCTTAAAGACTTTGACCACTTTGGCCGCATAGATAAATTGTCTCACGTTAGCATACGCACGCCTGTTTTCACGTAAAAGAGGAATATTGTGAGTTAAGACAAAATATGACTAATTAGCTAATATTTCTATCATTCCAATCTCATCCGACTAATTATTATTATTATTGTTATTATTATTATTATCATCTTGAAAAATCTTATTTCCTTTTTTATAGATATGCATTTTATCGTCTCTACATTAATATACTCTATAAATTTAGGAACATATATGTCGACTAGAGTCTTTCATTCCATTATTTCAATCTTTGAAAGTGAAATTATTATCATCAAGTACTAAACCAGTTGGAAATTCATCATATGATAACTAAACTTGCAAGGTGTTTTATGCATAAACTGATAGAAATAAATTAACCAAACTACAAATCAGAGATTTGCCCAAGCTCGAAAGCCGAAATTCTTATTCCACAGAAATTGTTCGATAATAATTTCACAAGGCAGACGCTTATTTATAATACCCTAACAGACTCCTATTCTTAAAGGAAAGGACTAGACTTAACTCAAAAGGAATTAAACTCTAAATAGGACTCTTGACGGAAAGGAAAAACTAATCAATTGCAAGGAAATAAATCCCTAAACAAAATTAAACTACTGAATGGAAATAACAAACTAATTAACAGAAATAAACTAAAGACCACGTAAATCAACGATGCTGTTTCCCCCAGAACATATATTCGTATCAATTTCTCCCTCCTTAACATGAGCCTTGTCCTCAAGGCTGGAATGCGGAAATTGCTTCGTAAACTCTTCGATATCCATCCAAGTTGACTCGTCCCGATTCCGATATCTCAAGTGTATCCTCCGATATCTCATCCACTGTATGGACTACTTCGATACCTCCTTCGGTTTCCGGATCGTCGACTATCATGACTCGTAAGTGCTTATTTGCGCATTCGTGTCCTGGTGCAAATGGTTGTTTACATCGAAAGCATAACCCTTTACTCCGTAAATCCATATATTCTTGTGTAGTCAATCTCCTGTTTGGTGTTCGAGCAGTGGATTGCGAGGAGGTTATAGGTCCACCCACGGATGACCTATTTGTGGCTTGAATTCCCGGATCCGGTGGGTGATAACTGGGCGACAATCCGTTTTGCGTAGGTCGAGGCGTATTATTAGATCTCAGAGAATCCCCCTGGATTCGATTCGGATTAGGCATCGGTTGTTCCCTTCGATATCGGCAGATGCCGACGTCGTGCCCTTGCAGTTCCGCTTCAATGCTACGTGCTAGGTGCATTGCGGCTTTTAACGATTGTGGATCAAAAATTCGAATTCTGTTCCTTATGGCTATATCGAGACCCTTCAGAAATAACCCGAGATATAGGGCGTCCGTTAGACCTGGAATCTGATTGGCGACTAACAGAAATTGGTCGACGTACTCATCAACAGAGTCGCTCTGCTGTAAGGTTGCGAGGCGTTCGTACGCGTTCCCCGCCAGATGTTTGTCATAACGGCATACGAGTTCTTCGGTGAATGTCAGCCAAGATAGTTGTGGTTCCTGTTGTCGTACCCATCTGAACCAATGGAGAGCAGATCCCTCCATAGCGACCATAGCGAGCTGTAGCTTAAGGTCTTCTCGGGTCTCGTGGATCTCAAAGTGTTGCTCGGCTCGTGATAACCATCCGAGTGGATCGGTACCATCGAAAACCGGCAGGGGCGGGGTGAATATTGCGTTTCCTTTAGTTGGTGTTGCTGAGGGCAGTGGCACATGTTCGGACCCTTGATTCAGCGATCCTGTTTCCGACGGGGGCGTATCCGGTATTGGATTGGCCGGCGGCGGAGTTTCCGGCGCCGGGTTCGCCGGTTTTAGTGCTGTAATGGCTGCCATGAGGGCATCCATCCGTGCATTCATCCCGTTCATTCCTTCCCTGATTTCGGTCAATTCTCGGTTCACCTTCTCTTGATTTTCCTCGAGAGATGTAAATCGAGCTTCGTGTGATCGAGTCATTACGAATCCGGCAGGTCGGACCAAATTGATAGAAATAAATTAACCAAACTACAAATCAGAGATTTGCCCAAGCTCGAAAGCCGAAATTCTTATTCCACAGAAATTGTTCGATAATAATTTCACAAGGCAGACGCTTATTTATAATACCCTAACAGACTCCTATTCTTAAAGGAAAGAACTAGACTCTTAACTCAAAAGGAATTAAACTCTAAATAGGACTCTTGACGGAAAGGAAAAAATAATCAATTGCAAGGAAATAAATCCCTAACCAAAATTAAACTACTGAATGGAAATAACAAACTAATTAACAGAAATAAACTAAAAACCACGTAAATCAACGACGCTGTTTCCCCCATAACATATATTCGTATCATAAACATAATGAGCTTAATAGAGATTTTTAAAATAACTTTTGGGAACTATTGGATCATGAAAAGCTCTTCAATGTCATTGGATTTTTCACTAACATAATTTTTTTTATGTTGAAAGTTAGTGGATTTCTATTGACAATTCACTTTTATAGTTGTGATTTTTAATATTCGTATCATAAACATAATGAGCTTAATAGAGATTTTTAAAATAACTTTTGGGAACTATTGGATCATGAAAAGCTCTTCAATGTCATTGGATTTTTCACTAACATAATTTTTTTTATGTTGAAAGTTAGTGGATTTCTATTGACAATTCACTTTTATAGTTGTGATTTTTAATTATAATTGTTAGTTTGTATTTGATTCTTTTCTTATCTTATTTGATTCTCTAAATAAATATAGCGCTATTTTTTAGTTAAATACAGAGTAAAAATGTCGTGATCTAATATGTATGAAAATGCGAAGAAATATATGGGTAAAAGGATATGTTGACGCATAATATACAAATTTTGTAGATGTGCGAGTACGTAGTCGAGTTTTTTCACATTACCTATATATATTTGCTTGTATTCCTTTAAAAATTATGAAATTAGTATAAAAGTATCACTATATTATTTTATTGTGACTAGGATAAAATTTAGATAATTATTAATTTTAATTTTAAAATATAATAATTAAAATAAATAATCCATAAGCAGCTTATTAAAAAATGTATTTATTAATTAGTCTTTAGTTTATAATACTCATAAATAACATATAATTTGAAAAGACAAATTGCCTATCTTTTCTTTCATCTCTGGAGAAATACGAAGGAGCTAATTCAAACCCCTCCGGTAAAATAAGAACAGCCCCTACATTAGGTATTTATTAAATTACTAAGGCTAAAACGAGGTACTAATTTATAAGTTTAATATTTGATGAGTAATAAAAATAATAATAAAAAAAAAAAGAAATGCAAGATTAGTCCTATTAATTAAAAATTTCATGAAACCACTAAAGATCCGTGAGTTTCATATGTTGGGTCGGGTCAATTATACAACACATCTCGACTTATAATAACATTAACTAAGGGACATTTGGCAAGATCCGGTTGAACCACAACATTTATTATCCTATTTAACTCTTTTGATATATGAGTTCACTTTTAAAATAATCTTGATTATAATTCACATATTTTAAAATCGATCCTATTTAAATAAATAATAGGCAGTTTGACTTAGTCAAATTCATTTTATACTCCATCTTATATGGTACGGTTCGATCACTTAAGTCGCACATTAAATTCAAATCATTTAAAAGAATTTCAAACTAGAAGAATATTAAAATATCAAATATGTGATTGAAGCATTATATACAAGTATATATGTATATATAGTTATATACAAATATGTAGCCATGACCTAAGAACATGGATTATGCCTAATAATATTAATAAAATCTCAAACCAAAACAAAACAAAAGTGAACCCATGACTACTACAAGGCGGGAACACGATTCCAAATTGTGTGGTGGGGCACACACGATCACTATTTCTTTATATTTTATTGCAAAAATCCATATAATCCCAAAATAAAAAATAAAAATAAATAAAAAGTGGATAAAATAAAAGAAATTAAAAATTGTCAAAATAAAAAACCCAAAAACATTCAAAAACAACACAAAATAAAAAAAATAGATAAAATTTAAAAGGGGTTTGAAACTTTCTTATTATTACAAATTCACAATCATCATTATCATCATCATCATCATCTTCACAATCGCATTTTTCTTCACTTACTTCTAAATAAAGGTATTCCCCATTGTTCCGTAGCTGTTTTTTTTACTTTCCCGAAAGAGAAAAAAAAAACAGTTGGGAATAATAGGAAATTTGAAATAATCTTTTGATCTGTACCAAATTTGAGCTTCAGATTTATTTGATCCTGAACTCTTTCTCTGCGTTTCGCTATCCTCAGGTTTGTACCCTTTTTTTCCCAATTTCTGCTGATTTTTCTAGGGTTTTATTTTTTATTTCGATTTGTTTGGAAAATTTAGTATTAATTGTTCGAGATTTATCTTTTTGGTGATATGGACGGTGATATTGTTGGATTTTAACACAATGTGGGTTTTCAGGGGCTATCTAAGGTTTAAACTGCAGTTTGGCTTGCGTGTTTGTAGAGGTTGTTTAGGGTTCTTGTACTTTTCAATTCAAAAAATTAGTGCCATTGTGTAATATCTTCGCAATGTTGCTTGCTGGCATTCTAGATCTGCATGTATTTCAAATCTTTAACGAATTTATAACCAATTTATGGATGATGTGGGCATGCTTTTATGGTTGGATATAAGGAATTAGAACGCCAATGCAATGCTGATAAAATGTTATAAAACAAAAAAATCGATTTGGTATTTTTCGTTTTATTTTTGGACCTGGGGGAGATGGAAAAGAATGTGATGCATTTTATGTTGATAGACAAAGAGGGGTGTAGAATTTTGATAATTGAAAGCAAAGTTGTGTTTGACAGATATGCTAATATCTTTGCTTAAGTATTCAATATTATAAAAAGGGAATGAGGCATAAACAAGTTGCCCAAAATTCTGCTGGAGAAATTCTCCGAGGTCGCTTTTCTTTTTTCTTTTGTGGTTTCAGTTATGCCTATTTCATGTTTTTTGAGTTGACTTTGTTTCATAAGTTCAAGTGTCTAGTAAATTGATGTTTCATAAATTCAAGTTTTTAGTGAATTACTATTTCATTAACTGACATTAATTCTGTGCTATTGTTTTCCAGTGTCAATCGTTGGTCTTCACAAGCGTTTGTCAAACTTATCATGGATCGGCAGTCAGAGGCACGTGATCATGAAAATGGGGAGCTGAATGGCTTAAATGAAGTTTGTAATGGCGATGTTTCTGGAAGAATAGAAGCTTTTAAAAGCCTAGCAGAAGGTAGGCAGCTATTCTTTATATTTTCTTGAATTAACTGTTCAATGTAAACATTAATTTGTTCACAGTAATGTGCTGAAACAGATATTTAGTTGATGATTTGCTAAAATTGTTATATGGTGAGAAATATGATGTTGAACTCTTTGATCTTCCTTTTTGCAATTGCATTATATCCCACCTCTTCGACTAGAATCACTAAACAAATATCCCTTGAGGAGGTTGAAAGATTAGGATGTAGTTTTACGATATTGCATTATGCTCACTTCCTCATGTGGAATCAGATCGTTTTCATTCCAACTTTTGGTATTTTTTACTATTTTTTGACGGTTTGCATCATTATTTGCACAGGAAAGAAATTTTCTGATGACCTCCAATCAAGGCGTGGAAATTCGGTAGATCTCCCAGTTTCAAAGATTTCAGAACTCATGAAATTGGGTAGTTTAGAGGTAACTACGCCCCTAAAGGCACATCAAAAGAAGAGAAAAATTCACTTTATTGATCAAAAATCTCGACATTTTATTATTCTCTAAACTGATAAAAAATCTGCAGCGCGCCTCTACACACTCACTTTTCATTTCTGTGAAAAGGATTCTGGATGAAAACATTGAGAAAAAGAATGAGGACGTTCCTCAGGTATGGAACAGAAAGAGCACGTTATAGATTTATAAATATGCCATTGCTGAAAAAAGTTACTAATTCGTCCTATTCGAGCTTAACTGATTTGAAACTGCATTTTGATTAACCTGCTGCATTTGCTTTTCCATTAGCGGGTTGCGTCCATGCTGAAATTAGTTGTCCAAGAAATTGAGCAACGTGTTTCAAAACAAGATGATAATATGAAGAAGGTAACAATAGGTTATCACTTATCAGCAGTTGAGTGCCATTTTCTTATCTTTGAATGCAGCTATATGAATTTGCTTCTCGCTATTACTGCAGCAAAGCAATCTTTACAAGTCTCGTGAAGGCAGGTACCATTCCAAAATTAAAGCACTAGAAACTCTTGCTACTGGAACTACTGAAGAAAATGAGGTACGATGATGGTGCTTATAATTGTAAACTGTGGATGCCGTTTTTTTAAACTTTTTTTCCTGGCCTCATGAAATTATATTTTCTGCAGGTTGTCATGAATCAGCTTCAGCAGATGAAGGTGAATATCTTTAGAGAAGGGGATGAGTTATTTGATAATTATTTAATGTGATGTTTTTCATGGTTAACATCACTTTAGTTTTTCAAATTGTGTCTGACAAATGACTACAGGAAAATTTGACATCCTTGTTTTTTTCGCTCTATTTGCTTTGTGCCCTTTTGTAGGCAGTGGTGTTTTATAGAAATAAAAAGGCGATGTATTTCATATCCATTTGAATGCTAGATATTTACCAAGCTACGTTATTTCGAGCAACATAGTTCATAATATTGCTTGTGCAGATTGAGAAGGCTAAAATCGAGGAGAAAAAAAAGCTTGAAGAGCGGGATTTGATTGAATTGAGGAAAGAAAAGGACAACTGTGAGAGTCTTATTTTGTCTCTAAATGAAGAACTCGCATCCGTCAAAAGGTCATATAAGGAGAATCTCTCTCGATTGGAAGCCAATGCTGAGGAAACTAAAGATAAGCTACAGAAGAAAATACTGGAACTTGAGCGTCTCTTGTCCGATTCAAGTAAAAAAATCAAAGATCTTGAAGACTTTTCAGAATCAAAATTTTTGAATTGGAAAAGAAAAGAACAGCGATACAGCAATTTCATAGAATCTCAATTTGGATCCATTCAGGTGCGTGTACAAATGTAATGCTTTACATCTAACATCATAGGCCCCCTTTATTATGTTTATGTTATAAACTTGATCAGGAACTAAGGTTGGCATCTGAGTCCATAAAGCAAGAGGTGTTGAAGATCAAGAGTACCTATGCTGAAGAATTTTATAATTTTGGTAGGAAGAGTCATGATTATTCTTGGCATTTAGCCCTCTGAAATTGCAATAACCTCCATATCTTTATTTCTAACCTTTTATTTTTTTTTTGCCTTCTGTCAGGTATAAATCTGAAAGGCTTGATAGATGCTGCTCAAGATTATCATAGTGTGCTTGAAGAAAATAGGAAATTGTATAATGAGGTTCAAGATTTGAAAGGTTAGTATTGCTGCATGTGACAAATGTATAGTTGCAACTAAATTTGCTAATTTGTCTTGGGTCAATTTTGCTAGGAAACATAAGAGTTTATTGTCGTATAAGACCATTCCTACGGGGACAAAGTGGAAAACAAACAACTATGCAGTATATTGGTGACAATGGGGAGTTGGTGGTAATGAATCCCTCAAAACCAGGAAAAGAGAGTCACCGGCTTTTCAAATTCAATAAGGTTTTTGCTCCTGCAGCCACTCAAGGTTCTAATTTGCCTGAAATTAAATAAAAACCATCTATTTTGATATCTTGTCACTGGCCCGTGCTAACATTCTCTCTTTTCTCTTTATCCGTGTTTGTAATTTATGTTCGTGTATCCTTGTTGTCTTTAGAGGAGGTATTCCGTGACACCCAACCACTGGTCAGATCTGTCCTCGATGGATATAATGTTTGCATATTTGCTTATGGCCAAACTGGTTCAGGAAAAACTTACACGATGGTAATATAGCTTTTAGAATTATTGAAGAAGTTTTATGGCCTCTTTAGTTTCATAAAGCTCATGCCATTCAAAAATGTTTATAGAGTGGACCAAATGTGACATCTGTTGTGGATTGGGGAGTCAACTATAGAGCTCTCAATGATCTCTTCAATATCTCTCAGAATAGACGTAGCTCTGTCGCATATGAAATTGGTGTCCAAATGGTTGAAATATACAATGAACAAGTGCGTGACTTACTCAACAGCGGAACTTTTCAGAAGAGATATCCTTTTAAAGTTTCTTTTCTGATCTCATGTTCATGCATTTTCCCCTTTTTAATTTCTTTATTATTCAGCAATAAAATTCTTTTCTGGGAAGTTGTTTTCAGTCCTTTGTTTCTGTTTTCTTTTGGATATATGTTATGGTTTCCTTTGACTTTCACACACTTGGAATTTGGAATACTTCCCAACCAAATGGCCTAGCTGTGCCTGATGCTAGCATGCACGCTGTTAAATCAACCACTGATGTCTTAGAGCTGATGAAGATTGGCTTAATGAATCGGGCTGTAGGTGCTACTGCTTTGAATGAAAGAAGCAGCCGGTCCCACAGGTTGGCGATATTTATTTTTTCAGTGTCATGTTCCTGAATTTTTTGGGTAGTCCCTTATTTTGATTTTATCCGTATGAGACAGCATCCTCACTGTTCATGTCCGTGGGACCGATTTGGAGACCAATGCCATTTTGCGTGGTTGTTTACATTTGGTGGATCTTGCTGGTAGTGAAAGAGTTGACAGATCTGAAGCAACAGGTGACAGATTGCGAGAAGCACAACATATAAATAAGTCTCTATCGGCTTTGGGGGATGTTATCTTTGCATTGGCACAAAAGAGTAACCATGTCCCATACAGAAATAGCAAATTAACTCAAGTTCTTCAAAGCTCTCTAGGTAATTACACCATGCAGGGATGATTTGGAACTAATCATAGTCCTTATTGCAGATTGAAATTTTTCCAGTTAAGAGCCTTCTGGACCTGATTTACCCCTTTCCCTTGGCTTTTGTTGCAGGAGGCCAAGCAAAGACTCTGATGTTTGTACAACTCAATCCTGATGTAGAGTCTTATTCGGAGACTATAAGCACGCTGAAATTTGCAGAGAGGGTTTCTGGCGTTGAGTTGGGTGCAGCACGAAGCAATAAGGAGGGTAGGGGTGTCAGAGAACTTATGGAACAGGTTATGTTCGTATATTCTGTTTTTTTAAAATTTGAGGGTGTGTTTGGATTGAGTGATTTGGATTTGGGGAGTGGATTTGGAGGAAGGATTTGAAATGACACCTGAGTCATTTGAAATCCATCGTAGTTATGGACAAAATAGCTCAAAGTGAATGTCGAGTGATTTGAAATCCATTATAACTTGGATACATCCAAATGAACTTGATGGATTTGTTGACGGATTTGAAATCCATAGATTTCATAAGAATCCAAACACACCCTGAAGTATTTGACTGTGCAAAATGTTAATCCCTTACTAAAAAAAGTGAGTGTTTTCTGTATTATCTGACTTTATTGTCCGTTATTTAATTGAGAAATCATTCTTTCTATAAAATAGCAATCATATTTAAGGATAGAACGTTTTATACATGGATAAGAGATAGCAATTATAAATCAAACTAAAATCATGGCAAGTCAAATGTGATTTCCTGTTTCAGCCGGAGAGAGTAACTGAAATCAGCTGAAGATATTCATATCTAACCACCGAAATCGAAAAACCAAAGCTAATCAGACTTGTATTTATCTTACAGGTAGCTTCTTTAAAGGATGCCGTTGCAAAGAAGGACGAGGAAATAGGGCGGTTAAGATCGATCAAAGCTAGTGGAAACGGTGAAAGACGTATAAGCTCACCAAGGCGTTTATCCGCCTCTCCGAGAAGGCACTCTATAGGGGCAGCTCGGCCAAGCCAAAGGCTCTCAGGTGCGAAAAGCTCTTCCGAGAAAGCTGCATCTGACTTGGATAACAGCTCTGAGTACAGTGATAAGCATTCCGATGCTGGTTCTCAACATTCAATGGATGATTTTAAACACCACAAAGAATTCTTTAAACAATCAAGACTTGCTGTTGCGGGTGAAATTGGTGGATTAAACCATCTTAATTTAGCAGATGGAGATAAAAATCATGTTAATGAGGATGTAGAGCTGTTGGGACTTGGAGATGATGACTCAGAAGAGAGACTTAGTGATATATCTGATGGAGGGCTTTCCATGGGAACAGAAACAGATGGTTCGATTAATAGTATTGTGGAGTATACCCTTTTCCCTGAGACAGCAAAACCATCTGCAGAGATCACTGAAAAGTGGGGTTTTTTGAATCCTATCCTTTGTGCTCAAATTTGATCTTTTGTAGAGTATTATCACTATATCCTTTGACATTTACTTAACCTTTGTAAAATCTTATTGATTTACTGCAGGCCCAGTGTACCAGTTCAACTTCCAAGACCACCAAAAAAGCAAAGTGAACCGGGATCTTCTCGTTCAGCTTTGAGCAAGAGCTCCTCTAGAATTCCAAGTATGAACCCTCTTTTCGAATTTTTAGATATGCTGCAGGATTTCTTTTTTCGTTTTTCGGGTTTGTGGGATGTGGGATCATGATTAGTACAAACCCTTCACTCCAGATGTGTCTCATCTCCTATTTCATATACTTATATGCATGTTACTTGTATAATTTTTTACGTGAATATACAAGTGGGTTTTATACACTGGCATTCATATAAATAAATAGAATAAGAGATGAAACATATTTTGGAATAGAGAATCCGGTGTGGGTTGTGATAAGTAGTGAATTATTTCTAACATTCATATAATCTATTCTTGTATTTTCTGTGGTACTCAGCTTCTAAGAGAGCCACAATTGGCAGTTCTTCATCTGCACTCAAGGCTTCGAGTAGATGGCAGTAATTCACTAGTCACAAAGCTCGTCTGTCGAAAACAAACAAGAAGACTAGAATGCCCTCTGTGTTTGTAAGGATCCCTTAGGTATTAGAATTGTTGTACTAATTGAAGGGTTATTTAGAAACCTTATTTTGTAACATATTTAGCTTAGATTGTAGTAGAAATTGTTGAAGATGGCATCCTCATCTTGTCGATGCAAACCGAACAAGACATGTAGTCATGTGTTCTTTGGAAGTGGTTATGGTGGCCTTACTTGAAGGCCCCAAAATGAATTTAACTGGCGATGTCTTTACTTATATGCATATCTCCTCTATTTGGACTTTTGCCACTAATCGATGTAAGGGAGAAGTTTAGGTCAATGATATCTTAATTTAGTAATAAGAATTCGATTTCAAATTTGATCACCAAAAAATAATCAAATGGAAGACGATTGATGGAAAAATGTTCCCACATGCACTTGAAATATTTACAACATTAAATATTAACCATTTGTTTTTGTTCCCCTCTTTGGAGTTTCAATATATATGTTCCTTAAAACATACTTGAAAAATGAAACCTCATTATAGATTTATAGCCTTAGGATTTGACTGTTTCGTATTGGCTTATATTCGGACGAATGGTTATCTTTATAAGAAGTGCCTAACAAGGCACCAAGTCGTTGTAGTATAGTGGTAAGTATTCCCGCCTGTCACGCGGGTGACCCGGGTTCGATCCCCGGCAACGGCGTTACGATAATTTTTTATTATTTCGTTTCTTTTTATTATTTTTTTCCCAATCTCCTTTTTCTTAGGACTGTTTAAGTTTAAGCCTTTAAGAAACTGTGACAGTGAGGCTCTTTTATTCTGCTCAAATTTCGTTGTAATATCATATGCTTAAATCTATAAACTTAATGTCCAAGAAGTTTATTTTTCTCTCACATTTCTCAGTCACAGTGGGACTTAGATTCTTCATTCTATTCACAATGTAATATCTACAAATGGATCTTCTTCTAAGCTCATGTTAAAATGCCAAAAATCTGTTTAACAAAATAGATTGATTATTTTTTTATTAATTGTATAGGTACAAACTTCAAATGTGCAACTGGTTCCCCATCACCACATTCAACTCATCTTAAATTACAAAAAGAATGAGATGCTTCAAACAACCACTTACCTCTACTCCCTCCCTAAATCTCTAACAGCTAAGAATATTAACAGTATGACAATCTCTAGAAAGAAAAAAAAAAACACGAAAAAAGAGATCTTTTGCCTCATAATGCAAAAACAACGACAACTAAGTCCATCCGATGGTTGCTTTTGGGCCGTTCGATCACATCCACCATGATACGAATCTCACCCTTGATGGGTTTTTTTGCTTTCCTCTGATTGGCTCATTTCACGAGGCTATACTCGAGAGATAGGCGAAAACGGTGGGTTGAGTACGAAAGATGGCAATGTTTTATCAAGTTTGAATTTCTCTTCTTCTGATATAACATCTATCAAGTTCTTTATTTCATCCTCTGCAAAAACCCTTAAAGAGTCGCTTTGCAGCATTTGTTTGCTAATAATCTCCTGTCCTAGAGGCGTGGAGGCTTCTGCAGCATGCAAAATGGCAACACAGGTGGAGAATGCTTGCAATGTAGATAACTGCGCATGGAAATCAACTTCGTATTTACCGTCCTCGATTATCCGCATGCTAAATCCCGGTATATCGTCTTTTCTTCCCTGTAAACGAGTAGATATTGCAGAATCGTCAGATAATACTTAACGTTAAAGTAAGTAATATAGGGAATGTTTGGTTATATTTTGGCCAAAAAGTTTGGATACAATGTGTTTGGATAGAACGTTTTTTGCCCGTTTTGGCAAGAGCTTACATGATTTGACTGATATTCTAACATCAAAAATCATTTGGAAATGGCTAAACGAACTCAAATCGCGTGGAAAAAGAGTATAGATACTAATTTCTCAAGATAAAACATAGCCATAATTTCTTTGAAAGTGCTTGGTAGATGATTGGAAATATACCTGAACAAAGAGTTCTGTTGGATTCTGTTCGTCGATTATGGTTTGGCTCTGAGCGATTCGAATATTCGGATTGCCAAAAACGTTTAAAGGGCAAGCCATATCCCAGCCACCACACTCACATCCTCCACCTAACCTCCATCTATCGAGCACCGGTGATGGGCCCCGGCTTTCACTACTAGGTAAACCGTGGTGTCCAGCCGGGATAACGACATGTATTTTCCCGGGACTTGAGTTGCCAGAAATACCCTCCTTTGCCAGCTCGATTTTTCTATCGCCACTCTTGAATTTCAGACTCTCTCTCTTCTCAAACGGCAATTGCATAACGATTGCTGCAATTTCAAGCTCTGGATGCAATTCTGCTGCTGCCAGAGGCCTTAAAGGCGATGATTCAAAATGAACTTTCGTCTTTGTCTTGGCTGAGATTTCGTTTTGATCGAAATTACCTGAAACCTCATCAGAAACAGGGGAACAGATAGAATCATCTCGGGAAGAAACGCTTATTCTCGAATGGGCTATATCATATAACACAAACTCTGTCACCATTGAATCATCAAAAACTCCACCGGTTTTTAGTTCAGTACATAGATAGCACGAAACGTGCATTTGTCCAACCATAGTGGATTCTTTTTTGCCGTCTTTAAGCCCTCGTCCACTGGCGTTACTCTTTCTTCTATGATGCAGTGAATGGAAAGTATATACCCAATTTAAACCATTTTCCACCTTCCATGCCTTAGCAACATATACATCTTCGGGGGATTTAACCGAAAACTCGAAATGTGGGACCCCTTTTCGGTTTTCCATGTTGAGAACGCCGTGCAGGTGAGCTGGAGAAGACTGAGAATTGTACTCCACATGATCAGGCTTGTCTGATAAATCGTTTAACCGGGATTTGCTAATCGTTTTGTTACAATTCTTGTCGACGGGCCTGTTTATAGGTTCTGGATCGGTTTCATTGATGAAACTGAGAGGACTTTTATGGGATTTGGATTTAACAAATGGATCAAACATCTTTTTGACAGGACTAAACCGGGCTTTCGGGCTCGAGCCATCACTCTCTGATCGAGCTGGCGAATGAGGCAAATACAGTTTCGCTGACAATGACTTATGCAAATTGCCAGATAAATCTCGTTCTAGTGGACTTTTACCGTCATTTTCAACAGTACCATCGAATTCAGAGGTAATCACGGGATTATGTATCTGATTTTTCGAAACGGAGAATGTACTTCGTTCTGAGAGAGACATTACAGAGGATCTATTTCGATCCACTAACGAACCATCTTCATCTGAACTACATAACGAGTCGATAATCCCGAATGATGACGTGGATTTTGCGCTTCCTCGTGAAAACTCGATTTTTTTCCTTCCAATATCAGAATATTCAGTTCTATTCAGCTGTTTCACTTCTTTTGAACTTTGATACACCGAACCCCTCTTCAGCAATTCATTGCGTTCGTGATTGGATTTTCTGGATCGAACATCTCTACAAGATGCACTTCGATAGCGATTAAATTTAATCTCAGCAAAGTCTTTACTGAGTCTCAATGATTCGTTTTCGTTTTTGGTCGATTTTCGACTTGGTTTTCTATTTGGAGCTTTTGAATTACACTTAGGAGCTGGCAGGACGGTTGTAGGACTTCTATCTACAACACAATATTTGTCGAAATCTAATTCCATGTTTTGTCACTTTGGTCTCATTGAAGGATATTCCTCCTGGAATGAAAGGAAAAGAGGATATATATTATTGAAAGGTTCATGTAATGAACATATGCATACAGGATTAAACAATTCATGGGATTCAAAATTTGGAATCTTTTTCCTGAATATATCAAAATGATGAATTACTGGATACAAGATTAGAAAGAGAATGCAAACTACACTTGCTAAAATTACACAACTCAAGAGCATTAATATGCAATTTCATATGCAGTTACTATCGATAAGTTTGACTTCTATAATGTAATTAATTTCTACTTATTTAACAAAGAGTTCAGAAAGAGCATAATCAGATCTAAGAAAACAACACTATAAATGGATAATTAAAGTAAAACTACTCATATACAAAACAAACAAGTATAATCAAATTGTATTCATACCCATATCTTCAAGTTAATTAAGAAAATGCTAGCAATGAAGCTACTACACTAGAAGCAAAGAATCTAAATTTCTTTACACTCTAAAAGACAGATTTCAAGATCTTATATCACAATGCCAACAAATTCATGGACCCTACTGATAATTTCAAGAAACAAAAGCAAACAACAGCCTCCAAAGATCCAATTTTTTCACACCATCTGAACTGAAACTTTTCAACAAATAAGCAATCTAATACTCATAATAATCTCCTAATAAGGGCCACATCACAATTAAGTAAACAAAAATCATTAAAGATCAAGTTTTTATATACACTTGCATTTGAAGCCAATTAAAGAAGCAATTTCCATGGAAAAGGGACATACCCCACTTCAGATCTCAAGAAGTGAAGACAAAGAAAACCCAACAAACATTCAAGCAAAAGCAATCATATTGCTCTTTCTCTTGAGCTCAAAGGCTTGTCTGAGAAAACCCCATTTCACATTCAGATTTTTTCCAAGTAAAGAAAATGAAAAAAGCAACACTTGTCAAAGAACAGTCATAAAAACTGGACCTTGTGGATTAGTTCTCAGGGTTTTATTTTTCTGTTTTCCCTTATCAAAGAATCAAGCAAAAAGCAATATAAATTGGTAAAAAGAGAAAAAGAAGAACAATGAAGACCAGCCCACCAACATTAAAGTTAAAAAATACACACAAAAAAGAGAGCATGCATGCCTAATCTCTCTCTCTCTCTCTCTCTCTCTATATATATATATATATCTTGAAAGGGTCTTAATCTTACTCACATGAATAGTGAAGTATGGAGAGACATAGAGCTGCACAAGCCTCTGTTAGTGTCCACTAGAAAAGCCTCAGTTTCTTTGACTCAATTATATATTCACTGTTTTCTATGTCACACAGTGTGTTTTTAGCCAAGTGACCATCTTTTAAGGACATTATTTTAGGTACCCTCAAGATTGGTACCATGACAAAAGACGAAAATGCCCCTCACAGTTCCACTTTTTGGTCCTTAATCAGGGATGTTTTTGACTTTTCAGATTACCAGCTAAGGGGGGTGGGGGGAACCCAATTATTAATAAGGGAATCACTGCAGAGATTAATTATTATTATATGCTATTGGGAAATGCAGATTTAGTTTGATTATTTTTTTCTTTGTCATTTGCTCACAAATCAGTAATTAATACTGTCGATTAAAATAATAATTAGCAAGGAATCCCACATTTGTGTGATTGGTTAAATGTATGTGGTTGCAAATCCCTCCATTTTTGCAATTTACCATAATAACCATTGTATTTTTTAATTTTCCAAAAGTCTCTAAACTCTATAAGAATCTTTGATCAATTGAGATGCTGATTTTATTTCCAAAATGATTGGGCTATTTTTAAGAATCTCCCATTTATGGGAAGTGAGGTTGTTTGGTGAATTCACATAGTTATTTAGAAAAATATAATTAATTGTTGGAGTGGCAATTTTTGGAAGAAATTGTAAATCAAAAAATCAAAAGGCACATACATAGGATAAATGAAGGGCATTATGGTCATAAAGGAAAGGGAGGAGGGTGGGGCAATAATGTACAATATCCAACTTTGCTGTCCTTTTCCATTTCATTTTTTCTTTCAAATTATTTCCCACCATTAAAATCCACTATTGGATACCATTTCCCACAAAAATTAAGTTTGAACCTCCAAATTCACATTGCATGAACTAGCCAAGAGAAATTGTTTAAAAAAAAAAATCAAACACAAAAATATGTTTTGTGATTTCATATAGGAAAAAAAACATATATGCCCAATTTGATTATAATTTACACCTAAAACTTCAATACCCACTGTCAAAATTACCTAGATATGTAAAAATTTCAGTTCTTGGGATAGATTTATTGAAGCAGTTTTAGACCTAGAACTACAATACCTAGTGTAAAATTATCAAGATACCTAATTAAAAATTTCCGACCGTGGGCCACATTTACTGAAGCACATAATTTCAAGACCAAATTCATATTTCATACCATAAAATCATTCAATTATTCTGTCATTCTTCCTAGGAGAGAGATGCGTAATACCAAAGCAATCAAGACTGCAATTTCACCCCAAATGAGAAACATATCACCCAACCAAATTAACAGGTTGTAAAGTACCAATAATAATAAACACATTTAAAGCTTTCAATTTGCTCAACAACCTACAGCTCCACGTTCATGCAACAATTGATTATAATCACACTAGTTTTGAGATTTCACCCTCATGAGCATTCAAAAGCCAGATGATAGTTAAAACACCTCCATCACCCTAATCCACCGCGTATAATGGGATGGACCATTGGTCTCGATGCATCATAAAATCACTATCAGTAGCCTCTATGTCAAAATGAAACCTCACATTTTCAGTTAAACCATCAGCTTATATACCCTACCTTTGCCACACCTAGACTACAAAGATTAGTCAGCGATATATCGGCATAGCTACTACCAAAAGCAACGTCTATGGTCAGCCTATATGCACGAAAGACACAATCAACTAGACAAAGTACATGGATTACTTAGCCACTCCAGTTTTGTTGAAAGATCTCTGATTGTCTAACACCGGTACAGATGCTTCAGCAGTTGTCTTCTTTAGGACATCTATTGATCATTTCTTAGTTCCACGAGGACTTACCAAATTCTTCTTAACATCTTCGAACTTGGCAGTAGCCAATGGTGCAGCACCTACCATATTGCCAGAACTTGGCCCTTCTATGGCCAGTGTGGAAGCATCATCTCTAGAACCATACCAGCTGTTACCACAAGTAACACATTCCAGCTGAGAGCATAACACAAGAAAAAGACGGTTATAGCATTTCAAATACATTTAGACTGAAGGATTTGGGAGCTAACCATTCAAATTGGTGATAACAAAACCGTTAAACTTGTTTAAAAATATATGAGTTACTACACATTTCAGATCTTTAAGCAGCAATTTTAGTTCTTTTTTAAATCATTCTATAATATATTTTACATCAATCTAAAAATATTTCAGATTTCTAGCATCAAATCTTCTAACTCAAAAGCAACCTTAGAGACAAAAGTGACCATAAAACAGAGGGAGGATGCAATATAATCCAATTATAGAGCAAAAAAACTTATGTTTGGATAATAAGTAAACAAGATGGACATGTTAACAGATGAAAGAAAGCCTTTTCTCACTATCTACTTTTTATTTTTTATTTTAAGCTGCTCCACATTTTCAATACTGCATCAAAACATTCTTTTCTGTCAAAAGAAACAATTAATAGTTCAAGTACATACATATATAAACATAATATATATACACATACAGGATTAGTCTACTTTTACTTCAATTGTCATAGACGTTGAACTCCATGTGCATGCCGAACTAAGACTCCATGGGGACTACCAAATTTCTACTCTTGTGGTTACCAGGATTAAAAATATTTGAAAGATGATGCATCTCAATAGTCAGTCTTAAGCACAAGTAATTTCCACTGCTTTCACAACACAAATACAGTTCTCAAAATTTATAACTGAAGAAGCCAGTTTAACAACCAGGTAGCGGTCTTCCTGTCCAGTTTGAATAATCTTTAACAAAGCAACTTGCTTTTCTGAGCATCTTGAACATCGAGCATCAGTCATCTGGCCTTGACAACGAAAATCCATAAAGAACAATTCAGCATGCCAAACTAGAAAACAATAAAACACTTCCAAATGTGACAATATAGAGCAGCTAGAAGATTTATGTCATCATCACAAATATAAATCATGTTTCTTACAAAATCATGAAATAAAAACATGCTGAATCACCTGCAAATGGCCCGACTCCTCTGGCTCCTTGTTTGCTATTTCCTCTGCTGTCAAACCCTCCTGCGGGTGGGGGGAACATAAGCATGAGTATAGATTGAAGGGTTTTCCACAGGCATCAAATATAGACTTGAGGCAAATACAAAAGGATGAGGCTCAATCTTTCATATGAGGCAGATCCTTTTCACACTCCGCAGAAAAACAAATAAAGGAAAAAAAGGAAGAAAGAAAGAAAACCTTGTCACCGGAACTAATAGAAAAGCATCAAAATCAGATAAAAACAAGTCACTCTAGGACAAAAAGGTTTAACAAAAGGATAGCACTAGCAACAAGTGCCCCCATTAACAGACTGACACGCTGTGACGAAGATTAACAGAATCATATATAGGTGATTGGATTTAACTTCTAACTTTCATATTGATGTGGATTTAATGGACACCACAAACATATAGTGTAACACTACCAGAAAGAAGAAAAAGAGTAAGTAAGAGTGCCCAAAGGAATGAGAGGAAAAAAATTACTACAAAAGTTGTTCAAGAAATTAACCCAAAGCAAACACATAACACCTTCAGTTCATTAGGCGACATATTCAGTATCTCTGCAGGTTGCAACTCCTTATTCAGAAGACGGCGTGCCAATATCCCCTTCTGCCATGAATTAGCAAATTCAAATAAAATCCAGAAGTTCAAAAATAAACTGCAAAAGACTGGCAAATCGAAAAAAGAAACAAGCTGCAAACAAACACAAGGAGGTGTGTAAAACATGTCAAAAATCAAGTGACACAGGTAGAAATCCACAAGTCACTGAGAAGCACATACAATAAGATATCCAATGACCGTAGTAAGGCCACATGAATTCACAAACTCATATTAGCCACCTTAAGATTGAATTCTAGTTGCCGCATCTTTTGGTTATACTTCTGAAAATCTGCAGAAAGAGTATCATGCGCCACTTTCTCAAGAGCAGCTACTGCAGGCACAGCTGCATCCGTCCAGTCAAATGCCTCATTACCCTATAAATGTGCGGAGGAGAATAAAATCCCGCAATTTCCATATTAAAATATTATAATTTCAAATATATCAATAGATTTATAACAGAGAAGCACTGTAGCAACGTATTAGATTTCAGGCAAAAGATGCAAACACTCACACTTGGAATCTTATCTTGAGATTCAGTCACGGGATTTAATCCATCTTTCTCATTTCTAGGACTTATAACATCCTTACCGCCCTGCTCTTTCTCATTGTTCTGCTTATTGTGCACGGGAGCACATACGAATTGAACTGATCGAAGAAGCTTTTCCAACCACTTGTTGCGCACTGTTTCCCCAGTCAACAGATCAAACTTTGAAAGAATAGCATAATATTCTGAAGCACTGCCAGCAGTGTTCCCAGGAGTTTTTGCTTTAACTGATTGATACCTACTCCATCCATCATTCCTTGTCACATCCAACGTTGGCATGTTCTTCTTTCTCAAAAGATGCTTATTCTTCATTTGATCTTCATGATTCACAGTAGCATCCACAGGTTCAAGGTCGGGGAGGCCTTCAATCAGAGAAAAAGTTTTCTGAACAAGAAGATCAATCTCATGCTGTTTGTTGTCTTCATAGTCTTTATCTACTAACTCCAAAAGCCTCTGTTGTTCGGTATCATAAACCTTTTGCACAATGAAACCAGGGCGCTGTTTGCGATCTGGAATCTGCTTGTTCTCAGGTATGAAGTATATCACACACTTGTGCATAACATTTTCTGCAGGTACTTCATCTCTGCGGAAACTATAGAACAATTCCCTCGTACAAGATGATTGCCAATTTCCACCTCCTTTTTTTTCCGCCTCTTCTGGACGATAGAACCACTGCCTTGTAACCATCAAAGCACCTTCCTGGGTTTGAGTTATGTCCTGCAAGAATAAGAACTTAAATAGTCAATACAAATTACATCAAAGAAAATACCTACAGAAAGGGATCTTTATCCATGACTTCTAAAACAGAGTAAAGTATTTCTGTGTTGAAATGCAACAAACGACACCTTAAGACACACCACGAACCAAAATGCTAGGAACAGCATAGCGTTAAGAAATCCAATCACTTAATCTTCTGTATAATATAGGAAGAAAGTTCCCAAAAGGAATTTCAGGTATTAATTTTTAACTTTGAATCACAAAACCACTTATTTTCAGTGACAGGAAAACTGATGAAAACCCCGAAATATTTTTATTTCATGATCACAACAATGACCGTGAAACATTTGCAGGATTTACTGAAGTGCATTCTGTTTCACAGGATTTACTGAAGCGCATTCCATAGATAACCTACAACCCAAAGTAAATTCCAGCTTACTCACACACCAAAAGTAGCAAGGTCTTCCTTCTTCATTCACAACGTCAATTGAACAGTATGTACCAACTACTCATCTAAAATAACAGGTCATTTTCAACTTCAACTTTTCAGAAGCCATTTCAGCAAATGAAACTTACATATCATCACCTTCGTCGTTGGAGGCACCCAAGCATTATAAAAGATAAATTACCTTTATTATGGCCACGTAAGGATTCTGATTTGCTTGCTCAGGAACTGTTAACACTGAATCATCCTAAAATAAATCAGAATAGTATGAAGTTTGAGCCAATTAAGCAGAAAAATAACTCAACATATGAGGTTCAAAATAAAACCCAAAAACTACAGACACATACAACTCCAATAGAACCACAATTAAACATTAACCGTTCAATTAAACCAAAAAACTACAGAATCGTCCACTACGTTTATCTTTAAATGGAAAACCAAAACAGAAGAAAACTAAAAGAAATTCACAAGCGCATATCGAATACCATTGCACGAAGGATGCATAATGTTTCTTCCTCAATCTCCCTTACCAGAAACCCTAACCACCTCACCCACCGGTTCTTTATATGGAAAACCAGAACCCTAAACACTCCATCACCAATCACAAACATCAAGATAACCAAACAAAAATTGAAAAACAAAACAAACTCACAAGTTCAAATCGAGAACCATCGTACTCGAAGGACGCATAATGTTTCCTCCTCGATCTCCCTTTACCGGAAACCCTAACCACCTCACCCAACGGATGCGCTTCTACATCCTCGTCAGAATTTTCCTCATGCTCAGTTCCTTCCTCTTGATGCTTGTTTTTCGTCTCTCTATGGTCGCTCAAATTCGGTTCCTCAACTTCCTTCGCAACTTCTTCCTCATCGGAAAGGCATAACTTCCGACGCTTCCTCTGGTTTTCGTTTTTGTTGCGAGAGGTGCGCGGCGGCGGAGCGCCGTCGTCTTCGTCGTCGCTCGTAGCCACCAGCTTCAATCGACGAGTACTCATGGTTGCTGAGCTTGTGTGTGCTTAGAGAGTGAAAGTGTGATGGTACGGATACAGTATTTTCAGAACGGGAAAAAAGTAAGGCGCCAAAAGGCCATGTACCGAGTTTTATGAAAATTCTATAAAAGGCCGTGGTATGGGTATTGTTATCAAAATGTCCCTGGACGTTTTGCTAATTTCCAATTTGCCACTGCCGATTTTAGTATATTTTGATTTCTTTTTCTATTGTTCTACAAGCTAATGATTCATCTCTTAGATATTATATATATATATATTTATAATATACAAATTATACAGTTAATGTATTTATATATGCATAAATAGTATAATACATATATATTTTATGTATATCATCCTAGAATTTATTTTTACAACTACTATTATTACACATAAATGTATATTGATGTAAATAACTATTATTATCATTTTAATAATTAATTAATTATTTATTAACAAATAAAAGTTTACATGATTTATTGTAAATTAACATGCTCGCTTTAAAAATAAAATAAACATTATGTCATAAAAAATGAATGTGTATTAAAAATAGTTTCATAGAAAATTCACACCAATATAATCAATCAAAACAAAATCAAACATAAACTTAGTCAATTATTGCTTTGGCATTTTTTAAGTGATTTTATTTAATTTTTTTTAATAATTGTATCTTATTCAATAATATATTTTGAATAAAGTTATTTATGTTTAATAATAAATTTTAACTTAAATTTTTTATGTAAATATTTAATAATTTATTTATATTAAATAGTATTAGTACTATATATACATAAATATTTATTTATATAATAATTATAATTATAATCTTAATTTTATAATATAATTTTTAATTATTATTTAATCATCAGATAAAAACTGTCATGATTTGACTGCTACAGTAAATTATGTTCCCTCTCAAAACAAAACCAAACACTATCTCACCAAAAAAATCATTCAAAAGACAATTATCAAATTAAAACCAAACACTATCTCACCAACAATGCACGTGTTTCAAAAAAAATTTCACCAAAATTTCTCACCAAAAAACCCAACCAAAATAAAACCAAACATAGCCGTAGTGTTTTAGTGATCGAGTTCAATAATACGAATTTGCATATTAAATTTTTCGAAAACCTTCAAGAGTCACTAGTCTTTCACGAGTGTATAATTTTTAAATACATTTTATTCAATATACTTAAGTTATGGGTAAAACACATTTTTTAACCTAGGATACGACAATTTTAGTACTCAATATATTAATTTATTAATTTTTAAATTCAAGTATCCAATATTTGTAAAAATGTGACGAGTAAATCAATTGAAAAATAGTTGGACGATGTTGTGCTATTGAATTTCTATACATTACATGATATGTGCACTTTATATATTTGTAAGTGGCCTAAATCATGCTTAAAAATGCGATAAATTTTTGAGAGAGCATTCTAAATTATTCTTTAGATAAATTTATTAGTTACAAAATTTAAAGGAGTGAGTACTTGAACATAAAATTCATTAGGATATGTATTAAAAATCTCACAAAGTTTAGAATAGAAGATGCTTTTTATATCCTTCAATTATTTATTAATAAAGTTAATTAAAAACATAACAAACATTAAAATAAAATCAAGGTAAAATTTTCTATTCTAAATGTTGTGATATTTTCTATTTCTTTGACACAGTAATAAAATATTTATACATATTAAATATCACTCAATAATTATATTTATAAATTATATCCGTAAAAAATTTAAATACATGGAATAACTTAAAATTTGGAATAACAATTCTATCGGCCTCTGGTCACTGGTCAGCCCATCACCCATCACTCACTTTCAGCCAAAATTACATTAACTAATAATTGAAACCTTAATCTGCTTCCCGCCTCCACAATCCGCCGCACCAGAAAAGCACCACCGCCACGGTTACACCGGTATACTTCTGTTTTCTTCTTTTCCTAAATTTTGTTTGTAAATTAAGTTGAATAGAGCAAAAATTGGATCCTTAAGCTGAATTTTACAAGAGTTTTGGTCTCTCCGAAGCGAGTAAGATTTGAAGCGACTGTGATGTTAAATTGTTAATTTTTTTTTTTGCTGAAGAAAAGCTTTGAGAAATTTCATGCAAAAGTATCTGTTATAAATTCTTATTATTGGACCGGATTAACTAAGAAAGTAGGAATATAATAAATACATTAAAATTAATTTATTTTAAGTGAAATTTTATTAAAATCACGGAATATAGAAAATCGATAGTATTATAATATTAATCTTTATAAAACATTAACTCTTCATTCTTCCTTAAAATCATGGTGCCTTGATTGTTGAATTATAACTCTTCCAAACAAAAAAAATTGTTTGGATGAAATATTTGTAATTTATATGTTCATTTTAATTATCTTCTACCAGTGCATACTTTTTAAAATAAAAATCACGTGACTTGTGATAAAAGAAATGCAAGTAAAACCGTAAGTGAGTAGAGTCGAGTTGAACAAGTTTTTACTAAATTTGTTTAAATAATTATTAAGCTTTAACATTTGTATTTGAGCTTGGATCAGTTGTTAATCCTGCCAAACTGAAACGAGTTTAAATCGAGCCCAATATAAATCGAGTTCAAGGAATTTGATTTTTTTGGACAAGTTTTATCATTTCTTACCAATCGAGTTGATTCTGATCTAATTTTAAAAAATATCGAATGCAAAAAATTGTTAAACTTAGTTTGTATCTTATTAACCAAACCGAAATGAATTTTAACAATACTTATAAGCGAATATTGAATAACTTGGTTTCTCTTTTTACTCAGAAAAAAATATTTCTCTTTCAATTGAAAAACCAATTATTGCAAATAGTATCATGGTAACAATGAAATAAAACTAGCAATTCCTCAATCTCTCTTTTTTTTTTTAAATCAAATGATAATAATAAAATTGTTCCCCAATCTCGCACGTGTGAAATTTATCTGTGAAGCGAGTAAAAAAAAAAAAAACACTCTTTGAAATCATAGGCGTAATTCGTATCCCCTTTGAAACCCTAATCGGATTTGATTAACCCATATCACCAAGCTCATGCTCGCAAATATCACAAGATTGATTCGCGTTTATGCTGTGTTCCCTTGGTAAAGTTGGTAATCTTTTCAAGGTTTTCAGCGGCCGCTAGTGTAATCCTGAGAAATTAGTGTTAGGGTTTTGTGATTTCGAGCTGCTAGTAATTGATATTGTGAATCTTTGCTCTGCAAAAGCTGGCTATGGACTACGAGCCGTACGACAGCAGCGGTGAGTTTAAAGATTATTAATTGTAATTTTGGTTGCGCATTGGTTTTTGGGTTAGGAATGATTTTGGGGTTAGCTTGTTGAGTTGTATGCGTAGTTACAAACTTACAATGACGACATTTTAGTCAGTTTAATAGTCTCAATTCACTTTTATTCATGTGTATACAGATATAGGGAGTTGCTAACATAATAAAAATGTACTCTCGATTTCTTTTCTCCGAAGAGTTGCGTAGAATCTGCTCAATTGCTTTCAATCTTCACTCGAACCACAAGCTTGAACAGTGAGTTCTCTTATCTCAAAACGCATCCGGGTTCTTGCTGACTCAAGTACTGTTTGTTAAATATCCCGAGAATAAGCATCAAAAGCTTAACCACATGGGTGGAAAAGGAGGGAGAAGAAAGGGACCCAATGCTGGTATTCAGTCGCACGTTTCCATGACGCTGAGAGAAGAATCCAGTGGCAAGAAACAGGGCAATGTAAACGCGAAAACTATGTGCAAGCTAGACCATCTGAAAAATCTTGCAGTGTGGACCGCGACAGAAGCCTCTGTTCCTTCATTAGGAGCCTTTTTCGGACAGCGTGTGGCTGCCACAACCGAGGCCTTGGGTCTTCGTGCTGACCCATCTGTTTTTCTTTGCGAAAGGTTTGTTCTTACTCGGTTTATGGAGAATAATTTGAAATTGTCGAATTAATTGTTTTCTCAATCTTATGCTTGCACATAGTTCTTCTTTGGGAATCCTCCTGATAATACTTTGCAAGATTTTATCTGTGCATACAAAAAGTCGGTTTAAAACCATCCTTTCTGCTTGAGCCTCTTATCAGTGTTTCATCAAATTTATGCAGTCACTGTTTTTGTGTTCAACAGATGTGAATCTGTTCTTCAACCCGGTCAAAATTGTACGGTCAGGATTGAGAAGAACAAGTCAAAGACACGACACAGACGCAAGAAACCTAATATCGCCACACAGAACAATGTTGTCTACACATGCCACTTCTGCTCTCACAGGAATCTGATGAGAGGAACGCCAAAGGGCCATGTAAAAGCTATATGTCCACCAAAGGCGAAATCAAAGCCCGCCAAATCTGCTGCAGAGGAGCGTAATACTAGCTTAGCGAAACGTACAACAAGTACTGCTAATGTGGATACCATTGTTCTGCCAGAAGTAATTGGACACAATGTTGAAACGAGTAGCCCAGCAACGCCATTGCCACCAACTTGTCTGTCTTTATTGGACTCGAAAAGAAGAAAACGAAATAGGTCAGTTGCGAAGAAACCAGCTGAACCCGAGACGAGTTGTGCAGAAAAGATTGCCCATGAATCGAGTAAACGGAGAAGAAAAACCTGGACAAGTCTCAAGGAGATTGCAAAAGGTGAGCAAGAAAAGAAGTTTACTAATTTAACAATTCCATTCTCCATTCAGTAGGATATTTGATTTTATGAATGATAAACTTCAAACTGTTATTACAGTCATTGGTATGTTATAAGGGACAAAATTTGAGTTTGTCATCTTTTTAGTGTATAATTACAAGATTAATTCAAACTTTTATGTTAGAGTTTATAATTTAATTGTACGGTATGTTTAGGCTAACAAAGATACATATTTCCCTTCTCTAATTTCACTTTGATATTTTAGTAGTCTTCTAGACGACTCGTAGAACAATTTTGACGTGGCAATAAGATGTCCCAAGAAAACTCTCGTCTTTTGGCCAAGGAGTTGCAAAGAAGAATCTAGCTAGCAACCTAACAACATAAGTTAAAATTGAATAGAATAATCTGCAAGAAGTTAATAATTTTAATATTTATATTTATACTTCATATACACTCGTATATAAAAAATAAATATAAAATATATACTCGAATCATTAAATTTAATTTGATATTTAATTACCAGCTTCTATTGTTTGTGGCCTTTTATGCAATTTGAATTTATATGTTATAGTCATAATTGTGTTCTACATATTCATTACATAAAGGACTAAATCACACATTTAGTATTTCATAATAATTTGATATCAGTGAAATTAAGTTGGAATTAACGAGAGAAAATGGTATAAAGTTAGATAACTTATTTTCAAAGTTTGAAAATGTGCACAAACCCCATCTACCAATTTTATTGTAAAATAGATCACATTGACGTACTTATTTGCAGCCTCTCTAAACTTGAGTAGCCATTTCTCTATTAATTAGTAGAAGGTCAAATAAATACACATTTTGAGTGTTTAATAATTAATTGTATATAGAAAATGTTTATTTTTTCTTAATCTTTCCTATTTATTAATACAAGTATACGATGAAAATAATTTCTCTTGGTTTGATAAATGTTTTATGCCCTTATCGCAACGTTAAATTGACGCCTTTTTGCTTAATGAATCCTTAAACTATATATATTTTTTTTTTAACATTTTGTATTTTGAACTTTCTAAAACATAATGTTTAAATTCATGTTATGTGCAATTCAAGAGTCTAAAGTGCCAAAAATCGAATTTAAAAATGTAACTATACAAACTGTAATAATTAAAGGGTATAATCTCAAATAAAATATTTCAAGTTATCCATATCGACAATCCGGGTCAAACTATGGCCGGCAACCACCGATTGAAAGCCTTCCCCAAAGAGCAATTTCGCCCACGCATTTCTTATAAACCACATAAAAAACGAAAAATAAATTCACTTAACAATAAAAATCTCATCTCTCTCTCTCTCTCTCTATATATATATATTATATGTATGTATTCAGAATTCACTTTCCTTCGTCATCACAACTCTTGTTTACACCCCTACCCAGGTTAGAGGTTCCTTGTTTCTCTTTGTATATATATACACAAATACATATAGGCAAACATAATAATTCTGTTCCGTATTGTATTTGTATTGGGTCTCTGTAGCTGATATTATATTGGATTTTCTGTTTACATTAAAATTTCCTCTTTGTTTTAATTTTTCTGCTTCTGGGTTGTGATTAGGGGTGTTTTTTTAATTGTTTAATGTGGTGATAATTGGGTCGTTGGGTGTTGCTTAAATCTTGGAACTGGATTGTGCACTTTTTAATCAAGTTAAGATCTATTGTTTAGTGCTTACCTTTTCTGCGTTTGTGCGTCACGAAGTGCTTTTTCAGTTTTCACATAAACAGAATGTTTTTTCAGTTCTAATAATTTAAGTAATATAAGGATAGTAGAATACAGGGACAATTAGTTGGTTCTGTTTGTTGAAATCTGGTTAATTTGTTTGCAATAACTCAATTACTTTAAAGGGCTTTTGATAGAAACAAACCTTTAGGACAGAATTCTGATTAATCTCACAAGAATTGCTTCCAAATTGAGTTGTGAAGCCAAAATAGAGTTCTTCTTCTCTTGTTGTTGTAGTTGTTAATTAATAAAGATGGTAGAGTCAATTGCTGCAACATCCCTTTTAGGGCACCGTCCCGTTTATGTTTTCAAGAGTGTTCCGAATAATCGAAAGCCAGCCTATCCTTCCCATATACCCTTTACTCAATTTCTCGGTAGAAAAGTTTCGATCTCAGCTTCTTTCCCTAAATGTTGTGTTAATAAGCCCATGATGCCTATGATAAAGGCTCAAGCCATGGAATTAACCAGAGACGTATTTTCGTATCTCGATGAAGAACAAATACCTAAAGACTTTGGTTATGGGGTTGACACTACTGTGAACCGTAAACCGGGGATGTGGCCCCCAGCGAATAAGGCAGATAACCCTTCGCTTAATAATCCATTGCTTAGGCAAGAGAGGATGGGTTGTGGATGGTTAGGTGCTATATTCGAGTGGGAAGGTGTATTAATCGAAGAAAATCCAGATATAGAGAAACAAGCTTGGTTAGCTCTTTCTCAGGAAGAAGGAAAATCACCTCCACCAGCTTTCATGCTGCGTAGAATCGAAGGAATGAAGAACGAACAAGCCATATCCGAAGTTCTATGCTGGTCAAGAGATCAAACTCAAGTTAAACGAATCGCTTCTAGAAAGGAAGAGATTCACCAAGCTTTACAAGGCGGGATTTTCCGATTTCGCCCTGGTTCACAAGAATTCGTCACTGTTTTAACACATTACAAAATCCCAATGGCTCTGGTCTCGACCCGTCCAAGAAAATATCTCGAGAGGGCAATCGAGGAAATCGGGATCAAAGGCGTGTTTACTGTTGTTGTGGCGGCTGAGGATGTGTACAGAGGAAAACCCGATCCAGAGATGTTTATGTACGCGGGGCAGCTTTTGCAGTTCATACCTGAACGGTGTATAGTTTTTGGGAACTCGAATCTGACGGTTGAGGCTGCTCATGATGCTCGGATGAAATGTGTTGCGGTTGCTAGTAAACATCCCGTGTATGAGCTTGGGGCCGCTGATCTTGTGGTGAGACGCCTTGATGAATTGTCAGTCGTTGATTTGAAGAATCTTGCTGATGTTGAATCGGATGAGTTTGGATCGGGTGAGCCCGAGCTGGAGATGGAGGTCGAGGAAGAAGATGATCGTCGGGGGACGGAGATCGGTGTGTTTGATGATGGTTTTTGGTGATGGTTTTTGAAAATGTACAGAATTTATAATTGATCTAATTTTATGTGATGGATTATGTATAAAGTATAGCAGACTGGAAAATGGGAAAACATTGCATGAAAAATAGGTATATGTTGTATGTATTTTTATGTGTATTTTATAAAAATGTGCTAGATTTTCAATGTTTATTTGAATTTTCTATATTTGTCATTAAATTTTAAGATCCACATTAGTAAGGCCCATATCAGGTTTGGTTGGGTCCAATTGGATCCTATACAAAGATCAAAGTGCACCCGAAAATGGGCCGTGATGGGATTAAATTTTACCCAATGATTTAGTATTAAAAAAAAATATCATTATAACAAAACATAAACTTATGACCCTTAATATATAATAATACAATTTTAATACATTCACCTAACATTTTATGACGAATATTATTTTAATGTAACCCTATTGAGAAGATGGTACATACATTGCATTTGTTTATAGTCTCTTTAATCATTTTGTCTCCAATTGAGCACGTTCAATTCGACACATTATTTAATGATCACCAAGGAATATAAAAAATAAGTCGAAACAATAGTAAATTCATAGCAGCCAATAATGATTAAATTGACAATCTATTTACAGTTACACAATATTATACGAAATTAACTGGTGCCCACAATTTTTGGGGTTGATTATTATATTTAATAAATTTATGGGTTTGCGTCATTGCATAGATAATTTGATCTTAAATTACATCATCAAGGACCCCACTTATCTAATATTAACATTTGTTTCCCTTACTTTGAATCTTGTTTTGGAAGTTACATTGTCATCATCTGCAAGTGATATTTTTTAAGGTGACTCTAAGATTGAAATTTCAAGACTCTAGTGATTCTAAATTATTTATAATTTTATTTTGATAGTGAATTTATTTGGAGTGAATTGGCAACTTAACATACTAGATTAGTTTTTTATATGTTGTTGCAACTTGAATAATAAAATTAATCGTTTTTAAATAAAATTTTCGATGACTGGTTCAAACTTTGAACTAACTTCGCAACAAAAATATACAACCTCTTTATATTCTAATTGATGATATTTTGTATAATATAATATTTTGTATAATATAAATATAATTATATGATTACCCCCATTAAAAAAAGGAGAGGGGTTGTTATTTTTATATATAAAAAGTGGGGGAAATATAATATATATATATATATTATATATATATATATATATATATAGAAAAAATGGGAATCTTGATGATGAGAAGGGGACCACAGTAAGAAAGAGTGGATGGTGCCGCACACTGTAAATCCCCTCGACCATTCTTTTTCATAGTCTTTTTAAGTCTCAGCTCACTAGGTGTAGAGATGCTACTGTACTATCATATATATAAATATAATCGCTATTTTCTTCGACCCCATCATTGTTAGACGCCCACAGCGTAACGCAAATAAACCCGCATCATCGTGACGCTTCTAAAGGTATTTCTTTGTTCTGTTCAATTGTACTGTGATTTTTAAGATTCGAAATAGTTGTTGTTCCATATTCCGATTACCAATTTTCTGTTGTATGCGTTTATTTTCACTTTGATTCTGATTCTACGGTAGTCTTGTTTGTGGGTTTTCTGTAATTTTTTGTTTTGTTTCGTGAAACGGATTTGGATTGAGTATGGCTTTCAGTTTAGCATTTTTATGAGTGAGTGCTTATTTCTCTGTTTTAATTTGTGGGTTGTACATAAAATTTTGGAATTGGTTATTGGGCATATTCTTTGCTCATGGAAGATTGTGAAATCAAGTCCAAAGCTTTGTTTTTTTTGCTTGCATGGTTTAAAAAAACGCATAAATTTATCATATGTATTTCTTGATTGTGTATGGATTGAGATGATATATTGGTGCATTTTATTGCATATTGTTGCATCTTAAAAAATAACTTCTTATAAAATTTTTAACCTTTAAGGTTGATTGAGATCTTTACTCCAACATCGATTTTTGATGATTCTGCGTGATACATACTATAAAGTCGTTTGTGAATATTATCGTGCGGTTTCTGTTTGGTGGACTTTGATTTTTAGTCCAACATGGCACATTGACAAGTTTGAGTCTCGAAAGCCAGCGTTTTAAAAATATTTGTGTGCTCGATTATTCAGTTTTCAGTCATGGCATTGATGTCCCATCCCGGTTCTTCACACTGCATTCAATCGGAGACAATACAGAGTAAAGCCAGACACAATGGAGCTAAGAGCATTGCTAATGCAATGGGGGCATCAAAAACTAAAGAAATCTGCTTTGGTCTACGTCCCCCTTCATGGAGTTCCTTGAAGACAACACAATGTACTGAAGTAGTACAGAGACGAGGGCATTCAGTAATTGTTGCTGCAAGTCCTCCCACAGAAGATGCTGTTATAGCAACGGAGCCACTTACAAAAGAGGATCTTGTAAACTACCTTGCTTCTGGTTGCAAGCCTAAGGAAAAATGGAGGTTCAACTTCTAACTCTTGTTCATGCTTTCTCGTCAAAAAGTTCTGAGTTATAGACCCAATTTACGCAAACAGTTTGATGAACTTATTCCCAAATTTATGCTTACCCTTTTGCATTCAGAAGATTAACTATGAGTTTTGTGCTACTTAGATATCTCAACAGCGGTTTCTGAAATGTTTTCCTTTTCCTATTTTCAGTTAAATGTTGTGTGTTTGTGTGTTGGAAGGCTGATACTTTAGTAGCAATTGATGGCTAATACTCTAATCTAAACTTGGCTCAAGCAGGATAGGGACTGAACATGAAAAATTTGGGTTTGAAATTGGAACATTACGACCCATGAAATACGAACAGATTGCTGAGCTTCTCAATAGTATTTCCGAGAGATTTGATTGGGATAAAATAATGGAAGGTGAAAATATTATTGGACTCCAACAGGTGAAAATTGCATTCCTCCTTTTATTTTTTCTATTGCCTGCTTGATGTAATTCCTACAGAAGATTAATGATCAAATCACAGAAGACTTATTGTTATTTTCCTGGTGATATCTTCCTGTGGCAGGGAAAACAAAGTATATCTCTGGAGCCTGGCGGTCAATTCGAGCTTAGTGGTGCACCTCTTGAAACTCTGCATCAAACCTGTGCAGAAGTCAATTCACATCTTTACCAGGTTAGTCACACGAGAAATATATTGTGCTATTATGCTGAAAAAAGCTGTTTGTATTCTTGAACGTTTCTGACTTAGCTCAATTTGGTTTGGTGTACATTAATTTTTGTTTCTACTTGAAATACTCAGGTTAAAGCTGTTGCTGAGGAGATGAAGATAGGTTTTTTGGGAATTGGCTTTCAGCCCAAATGGAGACGTGAAGACATACCGGTGATGCCAAAGGTAATATCTTTACCAGTTCATATATTTGAATTTCAAATTTAATAAAGTAGCAATCTTGCCTTTAAACATCGTAATTCCGACTTTGTGTAAAATTAGCTTGAACCTTTTCATCCTATTGCTGCTAGCTGCCTCATACAAGATTGGCATTTATGTATCTGATCTCGTATAAATTAGTTTTTTTTGTTTATTCCATATTTCTCTGTAAATTATAAGAACTTTATAAGATTGATTAGCTTCTAATACACACTGACAAAACTACTTGGCTCAGGGAAGATATGAGATCATGAGAAATTACATGCCAAAAGTTGGGTCACTTGGACTGGATATGATGTTTCGAACATGTACGGTCCAGGTATGAAGAATTGCGAATGCTCCTTTTCAATTTGTATTACTTCAGTCACAACCATACTTTACTTAAAGCCTTTGACTATATTTTGAGTATTTTGCTATGTGTTTTTTCTGATGGCATTACTGGTCCCCTTCTGTTTTACAGGTGAATTTGGATTTTGATTCAGAAGCTGATATGATAAGGAAATTCCGGGCTGGTCTTGCTTTACAGCCAGTAAGTTGGTCACTTTTTGTGCCTGGAATTAATTTGTTTTTGTAGAGTCTAACTCATTTTGGAAACAGATAGCTACTGCACTATTTGCAAATTCGCCTTTCACTGAAGGGAAGCCAAATGGTTATCTTAGCATGAGAAGGTAGTTATATGTCATTACCATTTTTCTTCAGGAAATTTCGGTTTTTCCTCGTAAAGGTAATTGTATTTTCTGGATTTACTTTATTGAGAAGTTCATTTTATGTAATTGTCCGTTTTTCTCCGCAGCCAAATCTGGACTGACACTGACAATAACCGTGCGGGTATGCTTCCGTTTGTCTTTGATGACTCTTTTGGGTAAGTTCCCTTGCCCACTTATCTCTTTAATTAGGAACATGGAAAATCTATTAATTGTGGGAGCTTCTATTGTCACCTCATATCGACTAGTATCCTTTCCACTTTGGATATGTGCTATACTAAAATGACCACTTCCCAGGAAAAAAATTACTTCTTTAACCTTCCTTTCTGAATATGTTCCTCGTTGAAATATCCTTTTCTTTTCTCCTTGAAAAAGTTCATCAACATCTTTTTTTACCAAATCCAAAAAACAAACAAAACATGTTTCTCTTGCATTTTTCTTATGTCATTTCTAAATCTCTTATAATTTGAGCATGTATTATTTGATTCGAAGGTATTAATCGTTTACTTTGTACTTAAGCACACTCCTTGTCTTGTTGGCACAGGTTTGAACAGTATGTAGAGTATGCTCTCGATGTTCCAATGTACTTTGTCTACCGGAAGAAAAAGTATATTGATTGTAGTGGATTGTCCTTCAGGGTTTTTATCTATCCTTAAACTCATTTTCTATAAAATTTTCAGCTATGTAATTTTACTTTTACTTATCTGACTGTAAACTCCGTCTGCTTCAGGATTTTATGGCTGGGAAACTCCCTTGTCTTCCGGGTGAATATCCAAACCTCAATGACTGGGAGAATCACTTGACAACAATATTCCCAGAGGTTTATATTATTAGATTAATTGACTTAAGATATATGCTGGTGTATGTGATGATTTGCATGACGTGGGGTATAATCTTATTCCAGGTTAGGCTTAAGAGATACTTGGAGATGAGAGGTGCTGATGGAGGCCCTTGGAGGAGGCTATGCGCCCTGCCTGCTTTTTGGGTATTATTCTTTGATTTCATATTATAAATCTTGTTCTCTTGTTTTTATGGCTTATACACAATAGTGTGGTTATCAAGTTAAGTTAATAAAAATTAAATAAAGTGGTTGGGATGGCTGTTGAACAATTGTTTCTGAGAATTTCATATGGTTTCGGTTGGATCAGAATCTTTGATTTGGGTAAAGCTTTGGAACTAATGATTCCAAATGATTCATGTATTTAGTTGATTTCAGGCCCATCACTATGATGGAGAAAAAATAGCTAAAGTTTTGAACCCATCATAATGATTGAAAAAATTAAAGCGATCCATATTTTTGACATTTGAAGATGTGAAATTTCAGGTGGGTATCTTGTACGATGAGGTCTCATTGCAACATGTTCTCGACTTGACAGCTGATTGGACCCCACAAGAAAGAGAGATGCTTAGGAATAAGGTAAAATTATTCAACTTGGTGATGTTTAAATCAATGCCCTTGATTTCAATCAAAATCTACACCAGAAGTATTCAAGAACAGCATTAGATATATATGTATCTAACAAGAAATTGCTTTATCGCTCGTGTAAATTTTTAACAGACTTTTGCATTTAACAAAGGCATGTAATATTCACTCCATATGCAATTACTATTTCACATTTTGAAAGAAAAGGCTAGGGAATTAACTATGAGTTATTCTGTGAGACGATAATATGGTAAATTTTTAATTTTATTGACATCAATATTCCCTTTTTAAACAAAAATATTAGGTACCAAAAACTGGTCTAAAGACCCCGTTTCGCGATGGACTGCTGAAGCATGTTGCACAAGAAGTCGTGAAATTGGCAAAGGTGACTTTATATTTATTCTTTTATTTCTAAATTTGCTCGATTTTAATATCGTAACTTTCTTACCTTCTTGCGTTTCTTTGTTATAGGATGGGTTGGAAAGAAGAGGCTATAAGGAAACCGGATTTCTAAATGAAGTGACTGAAGTGGTTAATACAGGTAAACATTCAAGGTCACATTTTTTCGGGATTTCTCAATTACACATTATCCATTAAATTTTACTTCTGATTGTTTACAAATTTTAGTTCTCATCCAAGAAAATTACAAATATGACCTGAAAACTTGTCGAAAAAGTTATCATTACATAAATTTTTCATTTTTTTTACCATTTTGTTTATTGTCTGAATATTCATGATGATTCAGGCGTAACTCCGGCTGAAAAGCTCCTCGAATTGTACCATGGAAAATGGGGACAAAATGTGGATCCCGTTTTCGATGAGCTGCTATACTGAGAGGTATTAGCTTTCAGAATCGATCTTTTCGCAGTCTACAGACGAATTTCTATGTTCTTTTTGGTTCACACAAATGATCTGAGGTGATTTTGGAACCTTATTTATGCTTTAGTGTAGTTTTTGGTTCATGCATTTATCAGACCTTACTGTCTGAGGGTTTAAACTCAGATTTCAGGCGATCGTAATCTTTTTTTTTTCTGATAAAATCGATGTTTTTGCCTTGTTGGTAGAAAAATCACTGTAAAAATAATGGCTTGGAATTTTTAGAATGCTATAAAAGGAGTTGTTAGAATTGGGCTGCAAGAATATTGAATATTTCAAGTTCGAACTCGATCCAACCGAATCTTTGTTTAATTTACAATGATTCTAAATTATATTTATCGTGTGATTGTTACAAGATAGGTAAATTATTCTTGATTGGATTAACATTATAGATTATCTTGTCATCGGTTAAGTCATGGGTAAATAAAATACTATTGGAAATTTCTAGTTTGAACTGGATCCAATTTAAACTAGAGGAAATAAAATAAAAATTAACATATACGAGTGTATACATATTATATATATGTACTTGCATGATAAAATATAATAGTTATATAAAATAATAATATGCAAATTCATGTTACTAGAGGATGTTAAGAAACTGAAAAGAATGTTAAGAAAAAGAAAAATCACTCGATTAATTATTATTTTACGAAGATATTAAATTGATGAATATTCCTCCCTAGACCTGTATTAATGATCATCAACATCAAAGGTGATCTTATGATTGAGCGAGATACTCGAACATACTTAAGTATTTCAACAAAATTAAAATGAAATAAATAAATAAAATATATACTGCATGTTTAGCCAACTTTAGTAAAAATGAAAAAAAAGGGAAAAATTGTATATTTATTTTGTTGAAAGGAATTTTTTACTTTATGTATTGTACATTCTCTTTTTCATTTCTTTTGCTAAAATTTTCTAGACATAGCATAAAAGGAGGAGACAAGATGAGACCTGGTAAAAAAAATCGAAATCCTCTTTAACAATTTCTTTATGACACAGAAAGTGACAGTTCTTATTTAACGTACGAGAAAGTTGATCACAAGGATTAAGATTATGAGAAAAAGTAAAGAGATATGCTTACACTAAAGCAGATTCAAAATGTTACGCAATTAAGGGAAATATTTAGTAAAAAATCATATCTTGTTACGCAATTAAGGGAAATATTTAGTAAAAAATCATATCTTCCTTTAAAAATATTGACAAAAAAGATCAAAAATGTCATTTTGATATCCGGGTTTCTATCATAATTATAGAATTAGTACCTCGTGGATGATTAAAAATATAACGCTATTCGAGTTACACAAAAAAATATTATTTTGATATATGCAGATGACTTATTAGAATTGTCATATATATAGGTACCTCGTGGATGATTTCTCCATGATATTATTCTTCAAATATTATTATGCCCTTAGTTATTGTTAATTAATACAACTATCTAGATTTCTGCAATATTTTTTCTTTCTCTTTTTGCCATGACGTAGCTTTTTTTTCTTTTTTTCTAAATAATTTTGTGCATGCAATTCCTTTCCAAAATGGCACAAAAAGAGAGGAAAATACAAACAAATGAGAGGAAAAAGAAAGCACCAACACAAATATTGCCTCGATTATTGGGATGAACAGTCACTTTAAGTTTGTGGTAGCATTTTTTTTTTCTCGAGCAGATAAAAGTTATCATACTGTGGTTCACATTTTCAAGGAAAAGTAGAAAATATCCTATGTTTATTTTTTCGTAATATTTTTATAGTAATATTGATCGTAAAAGTATATTATTTAAAAAAAAAAAGTGAAATAAAACTGTAAACCTAATGTATATTCAGTGATATCTAAGAACAAATTGGATTTGCGAATGCTAAAAGTCGAAAAGATTATGGAGGTTGATGTAAAGTTTGGTACGAAATATAAATCGGGAACTTAAAAATATAGGTTGTAAATTAATATAAAACAACTAAATTAGTATTATAAAAATCTTTTACTCTTGAATGTGGGATTAATTCTATGTGGCAAAATTGATAAAATTCGTGGTCACATCAGAACAATTATTAGTTAGTTATTGTTGTTATTTTAAAGGTTCACTATTGATTGTTCTTTTATATACTATAGTTGTTGATAAGTGATATTACTTTATGATACATAAAAAGAAAAAGAAAAAAAAAAAAAACAGAAAGCAATTTCTTAAGTTGGCAGTGACTTGTGAATGTCTTGGAGTCCACTAAACATAGAAACTCTTGTATAATTATTATTTAAATTATTCACTAAGTAGAAAGAATTCACATAGTTACACAAACACTGAAATACAAGCCACTTTAGCTTAATATTCACACTTCCACAGAGTGTGTAATTAACTCACTAATCACCATATATATAACATATATATTAATACATATATTATATATATATATATAGATAGATAGATATAAATTGATCCTTAAACAGCATTAGTGTCGGATAATGTTGCCTTTGTCTGTAAGCCATTTGCATAATTAATTTCGAAGGCGTTTGTAGGAAGAATATTAGGCTTTGAAGACTGTTGTTGAGTAACAAGTTCTATCTCTTTAGGGTCTTTGCTCTTTCCCCATATCACCATATACAATCCAATCACAATTACTACAATTCCAGCTACCCTGCAATTATTAAAATATTTTAATTAGTTCACAAATACAACAATTTCATTTTTTATTTTTCCAATATGTAATATGAGTATGATTGGTTTTTTTTTTTCCTTTCCAATATCGGAAATTTCATCGTTTTCACTTGCATCCCAACATATACATGGTTGTTGATTTTATGCGATTTTTGAGTTCAAAAAAATCGATCAAATTTTTTGATACTTACTTTCCGACATTCATTTGCTCAGCAAAAATGAAAGAACTCAACACAGCAGCTATGACCATTGACAAAGGATTAAAAGCAGTCACGAAAACTGGCCCCTTATCTTTCATTATGACTCCCGCAACATAATAAGTAATTCCAGAAGACACTATTCCCTGCACCAAACGAAACCTTATTATTACTCGAAAATTATCTTTTTTTTTCTTTGTTCAAGAGAAAATAAAATATCTTACTCCATAAACATAAGCTAAAAGTTTGGCGTTCCATCCCAAAGCCCAAATTTGAGTATTCCCCCTCTCGACTATAAAAGTGAGTACAGTTCCTTGTAACGATCCAAATGTGCATATTAAAGCCGTCAAGGAAAGTCCAGCTGGATAAGTCTTCAATGTATGTGCCTATAAATCATAAAACACAGTTTATAAATATATATATATATATATTAATCTTTTTGGAATGAACAACAAAAGCAATAGTTAAAATTAAATAAAATTACCTGAAGAATATAAAACAAAGAATAACCTAAACATCCAGCTCCGATCATAAGAGCACCCTTAATGGCATCATGTGAGTTGGTACCAGAACCAGAAGAATTAGCATTATTGGATCCGTGTGTCCAAGGTAACCCCAATACAGGCCCTGTAATAAGAGTCATAATCATGGCCCCACCTACAGTAACTACAGTGCCCCAAATCTTTGCATGGCTACGTATTTTTCTGAAATTCACCTTCTCAAGCCTGCAAAAGATGATATCAATATTAATAAATCATTTTTCCAATTTACTAATATAAAATAGTATAATGAATACTTTGAATCTTCTCATTTAAACTTGTCTTTCATTTTGTGTATATATATGGATTCAACATATGTATATAAATATTATTAAAAAGTGTGCATCTCTTTTGGAAAATAAAGTGTATTTTATGTATGTCCATACTGTATGTGTGAAAAAGATAAACATAAAATAATACTTTTAACCTTTGAAATTTATCTGTCAAAGAATTACTCATTAGGCTTATTAAAACACAAAATTAAACCCTAATATTTGAAAAAACAAGCTCTTAAAGCTGAAGTTACCTGAGTATCCAAGCTAGTAGAAACGTTAGAGCAGGAATAAGATTGCACATGGCTGCAGTAACTGTAGCGGATGTATAGTTCATTCCGGCATAGAAAAGATTTTGACCAAAAACTGGGCTGTAACACGAGAAATACCAAATTGCTCTATTAGAATTACTATACATATATATATATATATATATGAATGTATGTATATATTATATATATATATATATAGATGTGTGGGTTTAGAGCATTTACTCCATTAAGCCAAGTAACATTATCTTGAGGAAAATAGTGAACGTCATCTTTGGCCTGATTTTCCTGTAAAATAAAACAAGATTTCCCCACTATTAGCATTAAAACAAAATTATAGTAGAAACTATATATATATATGTGTATGTGTGTGTGTATCATGTATATATATATATATGTATGTATATACCTCTCAAGAAACAAGGCAAAAGGAGCAAAGACAAGTGCAGCAATAGCATTCCTATAGACAGCAAAAGTGTAATGACTTGTTCCTTGATTTAAAGCAGCTTTGGCAACAATGGCGAAACCTGCACTTCCAAATTGAAGGAAAATAACTCCCACATATGGCTTCAACTTCTTTATCAACTTTGAATCCATCATCATATTTGTTTTCACTCTGGGTTTGGCCTTAATTAGGGTTTGTTTGTATATATAACTCTTTGCCTAATTAATTTGTAAGTGGAATTTGTGAGTGAAACTTGCATGCATGTATTGTGCTTATATACTAGTTTCTTGTGATGGAAATGGGAAGTTGAATATGACAGAAGAATCTATTCAAATATATTGTAAAGTATCTCAATTATTACTGGTCAAAAAGATAAAGAAAACAAATTAATATTATATAAAATAAAGTCTTTTAATAGTTTTATTTCTTTTGCTATAGTCGACGTCCCTCCGGATACGACCAATATTCCCGTCAATGGATGCCAATACATGCATGAAAATTGGGACGTATTTGTTTAGAAAGAAAACTCTTGTAATGAAAGCATACTTTAATTAAGGATTAAGGTAAATCTTGTGATTAAATACAAATTAAGTAAAGTCTAGCAATTAAGTATAAAAGCAACCCTAGTTGACAAATATTTATATTAATTTTATGTGTCAAAATAATTACACAGGGGCAAAATGATAGAATATATTATGATACATCAATTAGCTTTGTATATGAAATTTCTGTAATTTTTATGTTTTCTTACACTTACTTTTTCTTTATTTATAATTAGGGTTTCTTATTACCAAACCCATATATTACTCAATAATATAAATCCTTTATGAGATTTTCTCTATTGTGAAATTCTAATCTAACATAAAATATATAATCTTTGTTCGATTATACTAATTATTATTCAGTTACTTAATTGGAAAGAAAATATTTTTTAATCAATCTCATTAGGCCTGAATTCTGAGATTCAGACAAACAAAAAAATCTAATTGTGCTCTAAACTAATTTTTTTTATATGTAGACAAGCCAACTTGTATAATATCCGCATATTGAGAATCCTTTAATTTCAATATCCCTTTTAGCATAAGTGATTGTTTAATTCAATTCAACATGAATCAGTTTGAATATCACTGACTGGTTGATGATTTATTATTTAATTGGAATTATAAACCAATGTTTAATGGTGATTGTGGTTTATGACACATTAGTGGAGTTCATTCAGTGCAAGTTTTAAAAGACATCCTAATTAATAAAAGATGATTGTACATGCATGATAAATACGGCTGATATATCTGATATCTTGGAATACTCCAATCTGTAAATAATTATAATTATATATATACTATACAAATATTATATTTGTACAATTGTTAAAACGATTGATTTGATTGCTACGTGTTTTTTCAGTTTCAATGTGTAACGCACACGTTCGTTATTCGCAGCCACCTGCCAAATATCATATCTTTTTGACTGACATTTTCCTTGGGATTTTGATATTTTGACCAAGATTTTCCTTCTAATAATAGTTAATAAATTAAATGCCATTAAGAGGACCCATATCCTTATTCTTATGAAAAAGATAAAAATAAATGCTCATACTATTTCAAATAAGTCACACCATTTTCTTAGAACATATTTGTTTATTTTTTAAAAATTAAATTCTTTTTCCACTAGTTCTTTCTTTCTTCGTTCTCTTTTTCATTCTCGTTTTTGTCCTTGTAGAGACAAGAACACACTTTTACTTTTTACTAAACTTAAAAAAAAAAGCAAATATTCTTGATAATTATTCGAGAAACAAAAATAGAAGTAAATGTACGTGCCACTTTCAAGACAAACAAAAAACGTCAATTCCCCTTTACAAAATCTTGCAAAAAGATAATAATGCATGGGGATTTACAGCCATTCAATAATATTTTGCGTCAATAAAATAAAATAAAATCCAATTGTTTACAAACCCTAAACCAGATATACCTAAAACTCCATATATATTAATTAAATCCCATTTCTAAATTCTCAAACTCCAATAACAAATACAAAAAAAACCCTCTTCTTAAAATGTAAAAGAAAAAAAAGGAAAACCATGCATGAAAGAAAAAACACTTTCACAAAAAAAGAAAAAGCAGAAGATGATAGTATTAATTAGAATATGCTAGAAAATTTTTCTTTTCAGTTCACTTTTTCAATGAGAGGACTCAAAAATTAATACGAAAAAATAGGGTTTTCTCATATACCTTCTCCACACAAGCCTCTATCATCCTCCAATGCCATGTCTTCATCTCTACGTAAAAGCCTCCACAATTGCTGCAGGATACGTCATCCACTAGTAGACATTTTTTATTGTGTTTTTTTGCATTTTGTATACATATGAAATATAGTATAAAGGGCTAATTTGATCAGTTTTAGTTTGTTATTTTTGAATTTTGGTCTTCTTTTTTAGGATTGACAATTCAGTTCGATTTGATTGGAAACGACCAATTTTACGTGGATCTTGCACGTGTCAGCCAAGTGAAATTGGAAAATCCTCAACTTTAAGTTCAGCTAAGCATAAAGTGGTCGCATAAAGTGGTCGACAAGTGTAAAATTCTGGCAAAATTGGCCGTCTCATGTCAAAATCGGACTGAAATTTTGAAATTACAAGATAAATTTGAAGAAGGAAAAAATTAATAAGACCAAAGTTTTGATTTTGTATGCTAACCGAATTGATTGTACCTTAGTTCGTAGCCCTAATAAATAATTTGTGGCACATGTATACTATATAGTATTAACGAATATTATCATACTTATCGATAATTTGGTGTATCTATATATCTTCATGAGCCCCTCCCCCAAAACGTTCATAACTGTTATAGTAATAATAGGGTTAATAATTCTTTTTCACAATGCTATAACATTGATGAGGAATAAACAACATAAACAATTTCTAGCACTTAGTACTTATATGTCATTGTTATTAGTTTCATATAGTGACATAAAATCCAACATCATCATTATAAAACCTTTCTTTTATTTTTGTTCTATTAAAGTAGCCTAAATTGATAGCAGCCAAATAAAATTTTGCTAAGAAAAACTTTTTAAATAGCAAGAATAAAAAGGACATTTATAATATTAATTATTGTATAGTACAAAAGGAAAAAAAAACCTTCAAAACTTTGTGTTATAGGAAAATCTGTCGGCTACAAAAAATGGGTTTTTCCTAATCACTCTCAATAAAACCAATTACTACAAAAATGGCATGAATTTTATAATTAATAATGAATATAAAACAAAATTACATACATTTTTGCTCTTATAATCACTCATAATTTAAATTCACCCATAAATAAACTTACAAAACCATACAAAATAAAGCCAATTTTTGCGTGGTGATTTGACATGATTCTGACTATACAAGGTAATAGTCCCCCACAATTTGACACTACATAATTATTAAATTGTGATATTTTTTGCTTAATCTAAAATAGTAGTAAAGTGGGTGTATTGAGATAGCTAGATCTATTTGATGTAGCCCCAAATTTCATGTCAATTGTTATATATAAAGCAATTCCATTAATAAAAGAAAGTTAAAGCAATCGATAACGTAATAATTAAACAAATGGGATCCATTTCAATTATTTCACACTTCCACAATCTTTATTTTTTCATTCCTATTTTAGCGCACATGATTTTTTTTAATCCTCTATGGAACTTTGTATTCATTCCTACAATTCTTTGAAGCTTTTGGTGCATTTTTGGCCAGCTTTGAAACCCTATTCAAGGTGAAACTCACATAGTTAATTAAGTACAATTCTAAATCCTATAACATGTAATTTAATGCCCTTATAGGACCAGGGATTGCATGTTTTGTGACCATGTTGATTCGATTAAAAATGTGACTAAAATTTCGAACATTATAAGGAACTGATTTACGCATCCAAAACTTATATATATATATATATATATATATATATACCAACGAGGTATCCGTTTTATACTTAATTGGTGCTAATTTAGATTGTATCATTGTAGATATAATTAAGTTCGATAAATTGTTTGAGAGTTATCGCAGGACAAATTAATAAACCTAATTATGTAATATGTATTTCCCACTTCATAACTAGGAGATAGAGTTTGTGTGGACATTCATCTGGAATGGCCTAGATTGTTATCACCTGAAAAATCCGAATTTCTTTATTTATTATATATTATTATTATTATTATTATTATTATTATTATTATTATTATTATTATTATTATTATTATTATATATTTTAAGAAGTTTTTTTTGGGTTCTCTATTGATTTACGGAACTTCTATTTTCCTATGATTTCATTCTTTTTAACCATGGCTTTTAATTTTCAGGTGGCCAATTGATTAAACTTAAAGCCACCTTTGCCCAAAAAGAAAACTTAAAGCCACCATTGTCGATAATTCTAGTCTACTAGGCTTAACTATTGGCCTATCTATCTGTCAATATATTAATTGATACTTTATTAAAGCCTTTAATTAACCGGATAATTATACATGTGACTATCTAAATAATCCTAGCTCTTACTATATTATTTAATTATATATGTACACGTTTCTAAAGCAAAAGTACCTCTTATATTATACTTAACTTATAAAGTAACAAGAGATATTATTTAAAAAAGTGAAATATTTACTATTGAGCTTACTACAGCAATGACGACCTTCACTTATCAACTTGCTCAATTTGTGGTCTACGTGGATTGATAATGTACGAACAATTTATTTCTTAATCTATTATCTAACGAATTTTTTATTTAAAAGTAATTACAGTTCTTGTTTTGCATGCATGCACGAATGGGAGCCACAATCCATACCATGAATAATTATGGATATCAAATTATCCGCAGAATTCACGCCTTAATTTAAAATTGTATCATGTAAGTATTTTTCTTTATTTGTTATCATCTGAGTGCTACTTTTCTATTTAGGAAATGATTATTAATTACTTAAATTCATAAAAAAATGTGTTCATATATAATATTAACAATTGTTAGGTTTTCTGATTCGATGAAAATGACTGGATTCCCAGGGGCCAGGTCAAGGGAAGATGATTAATTAAGAAGATAAGGTTATAATAATATTACATATGATCAAAATCAGTTATATTAATTCATTAAATATAAAGTCATCTTCTTCTTCTTAGAATTTTATATATACATAACATATTACCCTCTAAAAATCCATACAAATACCCTTTTCACACCATATTTTATATTCCTAAAAATTCGATTTTCTCATATTTTATCACAAAAAAGATGAATATGCGTCCATAGGGCCTACAACTTTATTTCCAGACAAGCCTCTATCATCCTCCACTACCAATTCATCTCCATAAAAGCCACCACCTTCTTGGTCACGTAATTTGCTTCTAGACATTTTTTGTTATATAATTTGCAATTGTAATGATATGATATAGAGAATAAATAAATTATTTAAGTTTCAACATATTAGCATTCAAATCTTTAACCCCACCAATCATGCTTGGATAACGAACAAAGGAAAAGCAGCGTAATCTCCACGTGTTTGCTTCTTCATGTCCGTAATTAGTTGTTATTACCCGAGAAACCCTAGATGGAGATGTTTGAGATTATATATATATATATATGGCTCCAACTTAGATTCTATTTTTTTCTTTCTAAAATTAAATGTTTGAACCCAAAATCATTATAAAGCCCTTGCATGTATATCAGATTTGCTTGTATTATATTGTTTATTATGAAGGATGAGAATTAATATTAAAAGAAACAAAATAAAATACTTTATCAATATGTTATGGGCACAACGAGTACTGTACGTATAATTTCTCGAATGTTTGAATTATATATGTACATTACGTAAAAGACCATCAATAATTAGTATAACACCAACCAATTATGTATATATTACTTTAAAAAAGTACGTAAAACGAAATTATGTTAAAGTATGTAGGCCACATAAATACCTAAGTTTCTACTCAGATCACATTTAATTGCAGTGTCTGAAAATAAAACTAATATTTGAAAAGTTACTATGACATGATTCTGACTAAACTTTCCTATTGTGTTATTTTAGCTTCATCCAAAATAGTAGCAAAGTGCATCTTAACGGTTTTAAAAGCATTTCCATTAATGAAACAAAGTTAAAACTACTATATATATATATATATATATAAGCTAATAAATGGTTCCATTTCCACTATTTATGTAAATAAAAAGCAACCTACGTATGATATTTTGGGTATTTGGCATTTTGCACCTTCAGTTAGGGTTTTTTCTCACAATGCACCCTAAAAATCTATATTTGTTTTTCTTACTAAAATAGATATAGCCAGAATCCTAGGGCAATATAACACATGTTGGATTGAAAAATATTGTCATGAGTTTTTTTGGTTATGAAAGTTTATTTGGAGGATTTTAGAAAATTTTCCTAATATATTATCTAGAATTATGCATGGTTTCTGAATTTTTACTGTAACATTTTGGAAATAATATTTTATTTAGTAAGATTTTTGATTGAATATATTTTAACCCACCTCTCAAAATAATTTTCCTCATCTCACGTCGCATAATAGCTCCAAGCTCGATAAATGTTATTGTGACCGAGTTCGGGCTGCTCGATTCGATCCCACAAAATCTGAACCCGGCTTCAGCACGAATTGGACAACCCACAAAATTGTTTGGGTTTAAAAACCGTTCAATTTTGCACAAAATTATGAGTCCTATCAATTGATTTGCGGGTTGTACCCAAAGATTCTTATGGATCGACATGTGTTTAATAAGTGCTAGCAAATTAATTGAGTTAGATGGCAAAAAAGGATAAAGTATCATACATAAAAATTAAAATAGATGGTGCAAAGTGAATTTATCCTTTTATATAACTCAAATCCATTCTTGTTATCAATATAGTTTCTATGCTGCAAATGTGAATTTAACCCACTAATAATCTAATTTTCGACATATAGAAAACATTTATAGAAGACAAAAACAAATGTTATTGCAAAAAACAAAAGACAATCCAATACATATGCTACCACTCCATCATCAATTAGCTAGCTGCAAAAGGAGTTAGGGAGATTTATAGGTTCATAAATCAAGGATTTCATATCTTCCATCATTTCTTGTGGAGAAGTGAATTCATCAGCATGTGAATATAAATAGTAACCAATCTTGCATGATTTCCAAAACACATCTTTACATTCTTTAGGAACCACATTATCTTGTGTCTCAAGGATTAAATGAAGCAACTTTCTTCTGTTATATTCAACCATTTGTTGTACCTTTGAAATGGCATCTTCTTCTGTCATCGTTTTTCGATCTTTACGAGCTGATAGCTTCTGCAGGCTCACGCTGTTTAGTTTCCTTTCTTGTTCTTCTTTCTGTTCGAAACCCAATCTTGTTTATAAGGATCTTCTTATTTTAACCATATAGGATATTATTTTTTTGGACTAATTATAAAAGTTTACCTTAAAAGTTTGAAGATCGTTTAGAAGTCGAGCTACCGAAGAAACGAGCCTGGATAGATCAGTGCACACTTGACTCATAACCATGTCCTCGGATATTTTCACGTTAAGAAAATGGATCGACGTGAGAATGCAAATTCTACAACCGATAGATACCCATGCGAACGACAAATATTCATGCATAGTTGGAGCAGTTTCGTCGGTCCATGAATCCATTTCCCTCATGAAACTCGTAAGTATTTCGATCCACTGTTTTTCGACAAAACATTTTAATTATTATTAAAATAAAATAAAAAAAACACATTTGTAGCTTCGTAAATCATAATTAGAAAGCTAGTACCAGGCCAATTAGAACATGTTTAATCGAACGATCTTGCTGGATATACGCCTTTTCTGCCACCTCATTCACTGTTTTGTACAATGCTGTGTATAGAATTTCGACTTCTTCGGATTCATTAGCTGACGGCTCATTCCACCTAAGAACCCGATAAATATTTTTTTAAAAAAAAAAAATTTAACATGATGAGTTGAAATTGCTAATACATAATAGATTTATATAAAACATACTTCCTTATTAGTTCAATGATCTTGAGTGATTCTTCTCTAGAACCATGATGATCGAAAAAATCATCCATTCGTGTTACAAGAACAATATGTTTGGCAAAGGCTGCACGAGCTTCGGACAGTTTAGGATCACCAAAAATCGCAGATGTAAGAAAATGAGAAACTCGTAATACATTTCTGCCATACTTTAGGCTATCCAGTCTACAATCTGTATACCATCTGTATATAATTTTGGTTAATATGTTAATCTATTGAAAAAATCAAGAGGAAATTTTTGTATATATATCTGATCTTGATACCTCTCCAGTTGTTGAAGTTCGTCCCGGTGTTGAACTTGGCCAATATTAAAATCTTTCGTCGCGAAAAGAAGAAAATCTTCGTTATGTATCGAAGGGCACCTAGAGCATATAAGCAATTATATAGAAAATATATGCTTGATTAATATATAGTTAGTCAATGAAGAAAACATTGCTTAATAAGATATATATATTATAGCAATCTTTACTTGTATGCAGTTTTAAGAATCTGATAATGGTCAATGTCATATAGCTCGATACTACGTCTATATCCAACTCGATCTAGAGTACGATGGAAGTTCTTTAAGTCGTATTCCACCTAAGAATTTCCAAAAATGAAAATAATTGATGGATATAGTAAGAAAGTAAGAAAATACAATTTTATTTTGTGTGTTTTAGAAATAAAACTATAGCTATCACCTGTTTCTGCAATTTCTTGTCAAGAATGGTTTGATTTAGCAGCTGCTGCTTAAGAAAATCACTGGTCCAAGAATGTATTTTCTCAAGTATGCTTTCTTCTTCATGTATTCTTACCTGTGATGCTCGGTAAAGCTCGAGAACGGGACCCACGCCAGTCATTTGTAGGCTTACCGTGTCGAAGAAACGCTCCCCGTTGACAAATGGGGCTAATTCATCTATCATGATAAACATATATATATACTATATATGTTAAGAATATCTAGGATTGTAAACTGATCAAGATGTGTCTCTCTCTGAAATACAATGCAATTGGATTACTTGATGACACTTGATATCCCTTCATTCGTAAAAGTCGAAATGCCATGGCGAAACAAGTAACGTCTGAGAAAATTTCTTCTTCCTTCTGTTTCCATAACCTGTAAAATCTCTCAAGTTTAGAACATGAAAAACGATCGAAGAATAAATAATAATTCTATATAGAAGTGATCTCGTTGTTAAAATCACCTATAAGTATCTTCAAGAATACTGTCCAGCTCAGCTTGAAAATAACTAGCTATTCCCAACTTTTCGAGGGTATCGAGCATGTATAAACGAGTGTATATCTCCGTGGGATAAATCGTTGGCACTGTCAAAGAATATATATGTTAAAAATCTTTCAAATAAGAAACACACTTTTGTTATTGGACCAAAACAGTACATATTGAAGAAACTTAGTACCCCATGTTTTGAAATTTTCGAGAATCGAATGCAAGTATTCGAAGCAAGTATCATCATGACAGTGGATCAAAGCAGCAGCTGTAGTGGCAGGAGAATTGAATAGCGAACCGTTACTTCTTTTGCCTGTTAATATGTTCTTCCAGTTGCATGAATCTCCAAGCCCTTCAGCAACATATTCCAGATTTTGGGTTCTTCATTTTCAAGAAATAAAATGCTTAGAAAAGGTACGTAGAAAGATGGTCTAAAACATGCATATATAAACAGGCTTGTGAAGAAAATTTTCGAAGATTAATTCAATTCACTAACCTATTAATTTGTTTGTGAAACACTGAATCAACTAAATCTTGGTTTAAAGACAAAGTTAAATCTAGTTCATTGGCATATTTGATCATCAAAGGGAAGACAATGTCGAAACCGATTGGAGAATATTGGCCCTTGTCACCAGCTGCCCATGCATTTGATCTTATGAACTCCAGGCCTGGAAAAAAGATTAATTTGAGTATGGAGACTACAATACACTAACACTGTGTAATAAATTTCATCGATTATTGAGCAATTGTAATTATTTAGAGACAACAAATCTAATTTTCTCAAGAATGACCCCATCATGAATTTGTACAAATAAAAACACAAATTGATACAATGATATAGTTCTGATCCTTGGATTAATATATACTAAACAGACAAATAATATTATTATAATATCTAAAAAACAATTAAATGCTTACATGAAAGTGATGGAGAGACTTGAACGAACTTTAAATATTCAATGAATGAAGATATATAGTAGCCAATAGAATGGTCATATATATAAGCACCTCATGTTTAACCAAATAAATTTAAGATGAGTTACATGTAAACCTCTGATGATTAAATAAATTAAAATTTAATCTCATTTTTATTGATAATTACCCACTTACCTGCAACTCGTGATGTTACAAACATGTACATCTGTTAGTGTTCCTTAGGGTTTCCTTTAGATTCTTTAAAAACAAAATACCCTTATAATATTATTGAAATTTTAAATATAAAATTCAAAAGTTTTAAACGAAAAAAATAATTAAAAATACTAAAATTAATTCAATAGTTTTTTCATATTTTTTTCTAATTTTTACTGAAGGTCATTTTGAATTTTTTGAAAAATCCATTAGGGTCTATTACTATAGTGTAGTGTAAAGTCTTATTATAATAATAGTCAATGAAATACAGAAGAAAAATAAAGAAAAGTTTCTACGTACCCTTTTGGACTAGGGTTTGGCCAACATTCCATTTGCGAAGCGCAATCAAGGAGGCCAAAGTGCAGGAAAGTGAGTCCTTAACCAGATATGGATCTTGCAAACCCCATGACCCATCCGGGTTCTGGTTTTCCATGATCCAATCCAAACACATCGGAAAACGAGGCTCCTTGCCGGAATATTCCCTCGCCGGCACCATCGCCACCCACGCCGTGTCATATGCAGACGGCGATATCTCAACCTTCCCTTTGATCCTCTCTCTTATTCTCCCAACAGACGCTTCAAAGCTCTAAATAACGTACGTGAAACATTCAATATGGAATTTCTAATTAAATGGTGTTTAGAATAGTAAATATTCAATAAATAAAAATTGACGATCTATATATCTATCTATCTATATATATATATATATGTACGTTAAAGGAAAATAATACTTACGGAAATAATACTTACGGTTGAGTCATTATGGCTGCATTTGACAGTGATGATTCGTTTACGGGAGTTGGGAAATGCATTTTTTATGCAAGTTTTTGTGATATTATCAGAGAAAGAAACAAGTTTGAGTTTGAGAGGGAGTAACATTTCTATTACTTACACTAAGGGAAGATCAAATGAGGAAAGCCAAAATAAAATGGAATAATATTATTATTATTATGAACCAAAAAGAGAAAATGAGGGAGTGTTCAATTTGTAACTATGATGGAACATTTAAGCAAAATTCTAGCATTTTGTTGAATGGTTCATGGACTTTTTCATATCATAATTTAACCTTTTTTCAATTTTGATACAATTCATTATAATATTTCTCATATATTAATTCATAGTTTCAAAATATGTCACAAAAAGTCCTAAAGAAAATTTTCATTCAAATTTTAATTGTCAACGTCGTGCTCTATTTGTCAACAATTTTGAATTTTCTTTAGGGGGAGTATTCAGGATTGAGTGAATGAGTGGCACTCGTGCCTGAGTCCAGTTTAATATTATTGTGTTTTTGTTCAATATCATGTGTCACTCACGTGTGAATTTTCTCGAAATATAACTGAATTGATTAATGGGGCACGTGATGCTGACTTTTAAATTTTTTATAGAAAATTTTGAATGGGTTAATACAAGAGATTTTGAAAGTTAATGAACTAAATGTGAGAAAACTATAACGAATGATAACAAAATTAAAATAAGAAAAATTGTGGGACGAAAAATGCAATTTTCCCCTTTTAACTACTCTCTTTGTATAAAACACCATTCTAAAGTACACTTTGAATCACTTACCCCTAAATTACACAATATAGCACATCCCCCCCTCCATAACTTGTTATTTGTCACTAACACCCTTAACCAGCCATCAATTTTCTTTCATTTTTTATCATTTTGATTTTTTTTCGTAACAATTTTGTTTTCTTTTTTCTTCTCGATATCAACAACTACCCGCCTCACACAATTAGGAGAGTGTTAAAGCCAATACAAATGCTATAGAGAAGAGTAAGTGTATTGTTTTAGTGTAGTTCAAGGCATAAAATTTGTATTTACGATAATGTTTGATACTAGTTGTGCAGTTTAAGGGGGCAAATTGCAACTTTGACCATTAGTTTCCAACTGTTGAAAAGTAAAAATGACTGACTTTGCTTAACTTGAGGAATAGAATTCCAACAATGTATTTGAAGTATTCAGACTAAAAACAAAATTGTGTAAGAATAAACTATTTATATGAAATATCACCTCAAATTCGTATTAATAATTATTGCACTCATGCATGGATAATTGAAGTAATAATCGATCTTAATTTATTGAAATGAAAATATTATCATTGATAATTTAGTCTTAAGGTTCATTAAATGTTCAATATAGAAGTTAGGCCGTTATGTTTTAGCCTTTATATGAATGAAAAATAGATAGGTTTAGATTGAAAATATTTTAATGCAACATTTTGATTTTTCAGTACATAATCATCGGTCAACAGTTAGGAAGGAATAAAACGACGAAGAAAATTAAATGGGAGTTAATTAATAGTAGTCCAAACTCCAAATTGTCTAATTAATTAATTAATATTCAATCAGTTGTAACTACGTAAATAAGATGAGATTTTTTGCAATTAGATCTAATTTTACTATTTTAGTGGTGGTAGATGTTATTTATTTATTTATTTTTATTTGATTTGACATATGACAGTGTTTTTTTCGGAAAAAAAGATAGCTTTTCTCAAAGGAAGTCTTATCTAGTATTTATTTAGTTTGCTTCTTTGAATTCAAATTCCAGATATAATATAAAAAATGTATAGTAAAAAATGTCTGCTGCATGTGATAAAATTCAACAATGGCTTGCTCCAATATTTAGTCCAGATAAAATTACAACGCCGTAACACATATTTCTTGAAAATATTTACGTAGAAAAGTTTTAAAAATAGGGAAGACTTTTGGAAATTCCATAGACTTTTGGACTTGACTAAGATTACATACAAGTTACAACACTGTACTTGGCCAAATTTCAAGTCAACATATATAGTTTACATAAACAAGATTAAAGATAGAGAAATTATAAAGGAAAAACTGAGATCATGCACTATATAATACTTATTAAAGTTGAATATATAGTTTCAATGATCAACTTTTTATCATTGATTTCAATTGTACATGCTCAGCTTTATTCAACATTCAACAATTCACTGTTAGTAAAGAACTGTCATATTAGGGTTTAAGAAGAGGCCACATACAAGAATTTACGTGATTTATTGAAATTACATACTTTTATTAAGAAGGATATTATTTTGTTACATTTGAAAGAGATACAAATACTATTACATGTTAAATTTAATTTCCAAAAATATATAATTTCTGATTTATAGGGTGACATCTTTCCTAATTCGAATATAATCAAACAAAATTATTCAACAAAATGAGGGAAGCTAACTAGACCATTTACTTGATCTCATAAGAAAGAACCAAAGACTGATTCGTGCAACATTTAATGGTCAAATATTTGCTCTTTAGTCAAATTTTGGATTGGTTTTTGTTGGAAAAATTTATACATGACTAACATAATAAAATTAAATATAGAAACACCGTGATAATTAAATACAATTCTTGTATGAGTCACATTTATGCATGAATTTTCCAAAACAAATTAAAAATATTGACTAATAGAGCATATGAGTTTTAACCCGTTAAATTGTGACGGAATTTAGATTGTGACTAAATATAAGTTTTTTGAAAAACTATAAGAGTAACATGAGAACTACTGAATAAGACCAAAATTAAAAAGATGCAAAATTATGGGACAAAAAGGTACAATTTTCTCATTAATCATAGATGTCATGTGATAATATTAATGAATTCATTAATTATATATGTATATATAAATATATATTGACTAGCAAGAATATTTATTTTGTTGGAAAAATATATTCACTAGTTTAGGTGTGGCACTATTACACATAAGTTTTCACGCTTAATAACTAAAACCTAGTACCATAGAAATTCTTATAATTGAGATTTAATGATATGCATTTATTGATAGTGATGACAATTATAATATTGTCACTATTAGTATTATCACTTTATTTAATATTACTATTAATTGTACTATGTTGTAGGCTAGGTTGACTTCAATTTGATCCATTTTAAACGAATTGTACGTCTGAATTCAATTGGAATATTGGTTTTTGTTCATTCACTTGTCATTAATTATCAATATTTATCAAATACTATCACCAACTTATATAGAGCTTCTATAATCAAAAGTAAATTTTGTAAATTATTATATTAAAATATTTTTCTTTATAAGTTAAAATACATAATAAATGACAAATTCCACATGGTTTGTGACTTTTTGCATCTAATGACATACTTTAACACATGCATGCATGTGTTCTCTTATGGTTTCATCGAACTTTATATGTGACCCTAAAAATAACTCTTGACATGCACATATTTCGATCCGTTCAAAACCAAAAGAAAAAAAGAGGTCAAAAGTGCCAAATTGAATGATAAAATAACATTAAGTATATTAAAAATTATAGTGATACAAAATTAAAATTTCATGACTACAAACGGTATTAACCCTGAAAAGTATTTTTAACCCAAACGTCAATAGGCCATTTTGGTGGACTTATCAACCCATTGGTTAAGAACTAGTATGCATATATCTATATCTATATATATATATATATATGGGTTGCAGCACAATAACACACACAAACTATTAGAGCATATATTGAAATTTCAAAGCACATTACGAACAATGCGCTCTATTTTCTCTCTAACGCCAAACTATTCGCCTGTACTTCACGGCAGAACGTTGCCATCAGCAACATTTAAAGTCCAGCCGCCAGAATATATCATTAGTAAGAATTCTTATTTTTATCAAATATTTTTCATTCAAATTATCTTATATTTTTTTCCTTAAAATAAATAAGTTTGGACCATTACATTCTGATAGCTTGTGTTAATGTAACATACGAGAAGAAATACTAAATTGAAAGAAATTATCCAGGTTATTAAACACAATATGACACGTCTTATTCATAAAAATACCTTGCGATATGCGCTTTAATTAAATCTTGAAATTACATTAATTCATATAGGGACATGGGCGAAGAGAAGTAAAAATATATTAGTAGATTACAATGTTATTTACAAGGAAATATCAAAACGAAACACAAGTACTCGAGGTATGTTGAGCTTTATCACAAACTAAATAATTTTTTTTTTGTTGAGAATGTTCTTGAGTTTAATTCATTACCACATGTGATCCAGTTGCTAGTTTGGATGTGTCACAAGTATGCGAAGATGATGAAGACCTTCAAGTACGTAATATATATTTTTTAGTCAATCACTCGTTATAATATAAGGCAAAACTGCCTTTTTTAGCAGTATTTTAGTATACCATCTTATGCCTTTTTTGTCATTTGATGAGAATATATATTTGTCAATATTTTTGAAATTTGATGGTAATTTTTCAAAATTCTTGAATAAAACCCTCATGTTTTAGTTACGCGAGAACAACAAATATCACGTAAATGAACTCATATTATCGAAATTATGAATTTATACTAGTTAATTTTTTAAGTGAAAAAATGTTCTTTTCCTCATGCAATTGAAAACACGTCACTAGACATAATAACTCCTATATGTTTCTATTTTTTTTATAAAGGGAAACATAACTGAAGATTCCATCAATTACATTAAAAAGATGCTAAATTCGATGGATGAGGGACGTATCAGTGTGTCGCCATACGACACAGCGTGGATTGCTCTTATTAAAGACATAGATGGGAAAAATAGTCCTCAATTTCCATCTAGTCTCGAGTGGATAGCACAAAATCAACTTCCCGATGGTTCATGGGGTGACGGTGAATTTTTCAGTCCATATGATCGACTAGTGAATACACTAGCTTGTGTGGTAGCATTGAGATCATGGAATGTTCATTCCGAAAAAAGTGAAAAAGGTTCGAGGGCCTATAAATAAATCGATCAAATTAATTTCCATATTTTTGTTTGTGAAGAGATTTCGACATATATATCTATATATGTATATATTTTAACACAAATCATATTTTAACTAGTATATTTGTACATTTAGGAATATTATTCATCAAGGAAAATGTGGGCAAACTTGAAAATGCAAATGTTGAGCATATGACCTGTGGATTTGAAGTAGTATTTCCTGCCCTTCTTGAAAGAGCCCAAAATATGGGCATAGATGATCTTCCCTATGATCATCCTTTGGTAAGAGATATATATACTTCAAGAGACCAGAAAATGAAAAGGTAAACATGCATGTAGTCAACAAAAGACTATATATATATATATATAATTAGAATAAACATATTTAAATTTCATCAATGAACTATTATTTAAATTAATCTCATAGTACACTTTATTTATTTAATTTGATAGGATACCAAAGGAGCTAATGCACAAAGTGCCAACATCTCTACTATTTAGCTTGGAAGGATTGGAAGAATTAGACTGGAAAAAGCTTCTAAAACTGCAATCACCTGATGGCTCATTCCTCACTTCTCCATCATCAACTGCCTTTGCTTTCATGGAAACTAACGACCAAAATTGCTTGAAATTTATTAATTACACTGTAGAAAAACTTAATGGAGGAGGTATATATATATATATATAATCATTTTATTTTACAAAAATGGATTCATATTTCCCTTATGTATATATGCATGCATGTATATATATTTTAATTTTCTAATTTTTTTAATTACTTTCTGCAGCACCGCATACTTATCCAGTCGACATTTTTGCAAGACTCTGGGCAGTTGACAGGCTGCAACGTCTAGGGATTTCTCGTTTCTTTGAATCTGAGATAAAAGATTGCTTAAGTTACATATATAGGTAAATATTTTGCTTTAAAAGAAAATTAAATGAATAACATTTTCAAGAAGTTAAGAGTTAAAATGTAATACATATTCTTTCTATATTCAACGCAAGAAAAAATAAAATAATAAATTGCAAGTAAAACATTGTGCACGGTAAATGAAGATTAAAGATTACTTAAAAGATTAATTTAGGAAATAATGGAAATTGCAAAATTTTGTAGTAATTTCTATTTGATCTACTACTTATCTAAAAGTTTTTCAATTGCAGATTTTGGAGTGAAAAAGGATACTTCAGCGGTAGAGATTCCGAATTTTGTGATATCGACGACACATCCATGGCTTTCAGGCTTCTAAGACTCCATGGATATGATGTTACACCAAGTATATATATATATATTGCAAACCCTCTCTTATTTTTTAGCTTTTTTTCAAGAATACAATATATATACCTACAACTCAATTGAACCCTGAAATAATATATGAAATATTAACAATTTTTTAAAAAAAATCTCACAGATGTACTTGAGAACTTCAAGAATGATAACAAATTTTCTTGCTATGGTGGCCAAATAATCGAGTCTGCATCTCCAATATACAATCTGTATAGGGCTTCTCAAGTCCTATTTCCAGGCGAAAAAATTCTCGAAGAAGCCAAGTGTTTCTCCTACAATTTTCTGCAGGAAAAACTAGCAAACAATCAACTTTTGGATAAATGGGTGATATCAAAGCACTTACCCGATGAGGTTAATTAAATTTGACGAAAAATATACTATATATTATTCTTTGATTTTCGTAATATTTATCTCGTTGATTCATAATTAATCATCTTTGCGTTAGCAGATACGTTATGGACTCGAAACGCCATGGTATGCCAGCTTACCTCGTGTGGAGACTAGATTCTATCTAGAGCATTATGGTGGTGCAAGCGATGTATGGATTGGCAAGACTTTGTACAGGTTAATTTTCTTTACTTTTCTTCACTTTCCTAATTATTCATTTCAATAATCACTCTTGTTTCCCATATAATCCATTAAAAAGATAAATATTTCTTTTTTGTCACATAGATGAGATTGTATTAGTATTATTCTCTATATCATTCCTAATTATGTATGATCGATATATATTATAGGATGGAAGAAATAAGCAATGATACTTACCTCAACCTTGCAAGACTAGACTTCAACAGATGCCAGGCACAACATCAGATCGAGTGGATTTCTATACAAGAGTATGCTTAATTATACGACGAAAATAATATCTTTATTAGAGTGTTAATTCTATCGTTGCAATTCACAATATATAATCGTGTTAACTCGTGTTTAATTACTTGAGCAGATGGTACGAAATTTGCAAAGTTCAAGTATTCGGTATAAGTAGAAAAGACCTTATTCTGGCATACTTTTTGGCCATGGCAAGCATATTTGAACCCGAGAGATCAAATGAGAGAATTGCTTGGACTAAATCTCAAATTATCTCTAAGATGATTACTTCTTTTATAAATAAAGAAAGTGTTTCATGGGAGCAACAAATTGCACTCATGTCTGAACTCAAGAACAACATCAATGGCATACACAAAACAAAAGGGTACATATATACTTGCCCTCAATTCAAATCATAATCATTATCATTAATTTCTTACACACATATTAGAATTATTAATTTTTGCTTTATTTAATTATGAGGACAGCACTAAGAGAGAGCAAGGACTAATCAACATTTTGGTAGCAACCCTCCAACAATTCTTACAGGGGTTCGATGGATACATAAGCCAACAACTAAAACATGCTGTGGTGTGATTTCCCAGCCATATATTTATGTTCACTTTTTTTATTTATATCTAATTTCCAATTATTAATTTGTGATTAGCATATAGTACTATTAATCACTTGTTCTGTTATATCCCATGAACAGTGGGATGAATGGATGATGAAATTACAGGAAGGAGTGGTAAATCGTGTTGAAGATGCAGAATTCCTAGTGAAAACGTTAAACATATGTGGTGGTCATATGGTTTATAAGGACGAAATATTATCTCAAGACGAGTACAAGACTCTCTCCAAGCTCACCAATAAAATTTGTCATCAGCTTTCTAAAATTCAAGAGAAAAAGGTCTTATGATTTTGCCTCTCTCTCTCTCTCTCTATATATATATATATGTTACCTATCTTTTAGAAAAATTCTTGAGTGAGAGACACTTGATATTAAACATAATTGTGCATGTGAGTGTTATACACAAATTTGTATGCATGTATGTAAAGATGAAATTCAATATATATATATATATATATATTTATATATACACACACATTAGTATACACGGAAGAGGGAACGAAAGGGTGCATATAAAGATTAAATGAAAATAAATAAAAATATTCCATGAATTATTCAACATTTTAATTTATCTATTCTACAAGCATCAGAATGTCAATTGTCTCTAAGACAGAAAATTCTGGCTGCCCTACAAACAATACACTATAAGTCAGTGCATGACAAATATTATCCCAATATATATAAAGTAATCTTTTTAATTTTTAATCATTGGCCTTCAAAAGAAATTTAACCCTTAACATATTCTTTTTTATTTTTTTGACATTTAGGTTCTGAAAATGGACAAGCGGAACACAGAAGAATGTAGGGCAGAAATCTTGAAAATAGACAAAGATTTGCAGGAATTAGTGAAATTAGTACTTCTTGAGGAATCCGGTGGAATCAATCGAAACATCAAGCAAACATTTTTATTAGTTGCAAAAGCTTTCTACTATAGTGCCTATAATACTGCACAAAATATTGACATCCATGTAGCCAAAGTACTCTTTGAACCAGTTGCATGAATATTATTTTCTCTACTGCAATTTGAGCATATATATTGTGACAAATAAATATGAACATTAGTTCATTTAAAATCCTTGTATGCCATGCAAATAAAATTTGTTTTGAATCTTCTACTACTATGAATTATGATCTATATACTATATATGCATGTGTTGCAACTTGTTATTTTTATCTTCTGTTGACATATATATACATTCCTTATAAATTTATAAATCGTATTCTTTTTTAGGACGTTACAATTAATGTAAAGACACTGAAACTTGAGAAATTCTTACCCAAACCCTATTTAGCCAAACCAACCAATAATATTTTCCCACATTGAAAATCAGTTTTTAATGGAAAGATTCAATATCGTGTAATTCAAACCAACCATGGTTAAATCTCTCTCTCTCTCTCTCTCTCTCTCATCCCAGCATATCTTAACTCCTAATATTTTGCTACTGTCTACTGAGCATATCCTTTGATTTTGTGAATTTTATTTATAGTATTTCCATTAGTTTAATATTATATGCAATTATGCATTAATAAGTCCAGCAGTAATACGAATTTAACATATTCTTTATTTACTTTTTTAATTAATACTTTTCTCATTGAATATTCTTCTCAAGACCCAAATTACACCATCAGCTGTCACCCTAGAAGAAAAGAACACGGCGACTGACTCTGGATAATGACTTCATAGAAGAAAAAAGAATTGTTATAGTGATATATAAGTAAACGTTTGGAATTTATGAGTCAATTTTGTCGTTTGGCAAACTAAAGTAATGTGTTTTGGTAGATTTTGATTGGTTTTAGCTTGATATTATTATTTGAACTTAATCTGGTATATTATTCATTATATATAATATAATTATGACATTATCGCTTCAATCATAATCGAATAATGGTTCGAAATTTAAAGTTTATGCTAGAGTTGATTTTTAAGTCAATGAAACCCTAAATGCAAATCTTGACGTGTTTTGCAATCTGAACAAGTCTTTCTCGTCCCTTGGAAAAAAAAACTTTATTCATAATTAATTGTGATGAAACTAAAATGACTCATCTAATTTTAAGTTTCTAATTGAAATTGACATGAATAAATTTTCGAATTATCGAAAATAATATGTAGATATGTTAGCTGATGAAGGGGTAAACGACAATATTAATTAAAAACGTCACCAACATGTATTTGGTCACAATATTAAAGTTTTCATTAATTACCGAGGCTTTCAGAATACTCGATTTTTGAGATAGATTTACATTTCGCTTATGTTTTAGATACAAAAAAATTGCTTCTAGATGGATTTTCTATTTTATAGGGTGACAATTAATCCTACCTAAAAGAGAGAAAAAAAATAATAAACAAATTGATTATAATTAACCAAGATCGAATTTCAAAAGGATCATGCACAATTAAGACTTTGTTTTCTTAGTTAAAGTTGTTCGTATCTATAACTCATTTTCAATGCACGTGGTCTTAATTGTTGAAAAATAAATACATTACTTTTCAGCCTTTGCAAGTGGAAATTTACTTGACGGATAGTAGTGTCTTAATCATACCATACTAACAAGGAAGACACATATTAAGTTGACCATTTTATTATCATTTGGATTTACTTGGTTTTTATCTCATTTGAACATCACATGAATCTCGATATACTTTGAAAATTCATCTATTTTTGTCATTTATTTTTACTATGATTGCCTATACATATATATATATATATATATATATTCTTCACATTATGTGAAGTCTATTTTTTTTATCAAAACATATTATGGTAATTATATATTTATAGATGTTCGTCACATTAATTGCATCTTCAATCATATAGGATGATATGTTTTGAGGAATTTGGAGGCCTCTTTTTTCTTTCCTTGGTCGAAATGATTTTAATTTTGTATTATTTCCCAAATTAAATAATTTTTATTATGCAAATTTTTATGCATAATATGTCTTCTTTCATCCAAAAAGTCTAATATAAGAGATTTTCAAGATGTTATAATTTTTTTTAGTTATGTGCCAATCAAACAACATTGTTTAAAAAAAAAAACTCTTAAATTTTTCACGATCGGAGTCTTAAACTAATTAGGGTTACTTTTCCAACTGTAAAAAAGTAACAATAGAATTTGCATTTGCCCTTGAACTAAGCAATTTATATCAAACACCATGCCTAAAGGAATTTTGTCTCGCTTACCCCGTGAGTTAACCTAAATTAATCTTAGCCCCTTATATATAAAACATGTGTATTAACATTACCACCCTCTCAATAATGCAGAAGTTGGTATAATCATTGGGTTGAGGAAAAAAAAAAAATAAAAAAAATAAATTGTGAAACCGCAATCCAAGATATAATTTCATTTGAAATAATATCATATATATATACATATAGATCCTTTAAAAAGTGCTTGTAATGGAATTCTAATGGAAAATTTCACCTCAGTGCGAAAAAACCAAAATATAAAACCGTGCAAAAACTAATATTATTCTAATAAGAAAGTTATTTATAAGCTACTGAACTGACTCACGAGCTTATTATCGTTATTATTTTATTTTTAAAAAATAAGTGTAAATATTCAAATTTATGAAATTAATACTTAAAATTTAAACTAATACATATTTTTATAATGCTAAATTAACATTTTTGTTTTGTATGTCATGCGAACTACAAAATAATAATAATAATATTATAGTAACATTGTAATATTAATATATATATATATATATATTTCTACAACATAAACTAAATAAAAATATTTTCCAATTACCTCCTATAGTTTGTAAATATTATTAAATAAAAGATACATAAAATATTATTTATCTTAGAACATACTTTTATTATTATAATTATTATCATTTTATTAAGTAATAACATTATTAATTTGTTATACAGTATTAATATATTTTAACAAATCAATTCAAAATAAAAATTAGAATTAAACTATTCGTTTAAAAATGTTAAACTGATTTTTTGTTGAAGTTCGAGCTTGACTCGTCTATAGCGAGTTAATTAGAGTTTGAACCTGAAAAAATTAGACATGTCCAATTCAAACTCACTAAAATATAAACTAGAAGAGCTTGTGAAAAGTTCACCAAATTCAATTCGAACTCAAGTACACCCTACTTCTATCACCCTAATCTTTTTTTGTTACGTTGCCTCAATTTCATAGTAACCACATTAATGAAACGCAAATTACAGTATATATTCCAAGATGTATATATATATATATAATAAGCATAATACATATTATAATCACCATAAACAAACTACTCGATTATTGTTTTAAAGCATATATAATTGGGAGACCACAAACTCTATGCTTGAGTTCAAAGCTTGACTGGAATAGCCATGAGGGGAACTTCCTTGCGCAGTGATAATCCAAACTTTTCTTCCATGTCCACTTCTTCTGGTTTTACTCCTACTTCGAATTTCCAATCAAAGTTATGAATTAAAGTTGCCACCGTGAGATGTAGCATTCTATTGGCCAATGGCATTCCTGGGCAGATTCTTCTACCTGAACCAAAAGGAATAAGCTCAAAATCTTGGCCCTTAAACTCTATTTTTTGGTTCAAAAATCGCTCAGGCTCAAATGAATTCGGGTTTGGCCAAAGACTTGATTCTCTACCCATAGCCCACACATTGACAAGTATTTGTGTGTTTTCTGGGATCCTATAGCCATTAACTTGTACATCATTTTCCGATTTTCGAGGGATTAAAAGAGGGCCAGGAGGGTGATATCTGAATATCTCCTTGATCACAGCTTGTAAGTATGGGAGTCTTGAGATATCTGATTCTTGGACTTGTGTATTTTTTCCAATGACAGTCATAAGCTCATGTTTAGCATTTGCCATTTTCTTGGGATTGAGTAGTAATTCTGTCATAGTCCATTCTGTTGTGGTTGCTGTTGTGTCTGATCCTGCAACAAATAAGTCCTACAAAATGGATATATTGTCAGTTTAGTTTCAACCCTAGCTAGTTCTAAAAAATGTAAGGAAATGAGTTTTTAATTTTTGGGTGGAAAATATAGGTAGGGGTTGGTTGTATTTTTGAATTTGTTAAAATAATTTATGATTGGTGAGGTGTGAAATGATGTAAATAATTATTAGAAAAAATATTGAAAAAGGAGAGAGAAACTTGATTAAAAAAACTAAGTGAGAGAAAAGTATTGTGAAATGTAATTTTGAAGAAATAATTTATTGGGAACATAAAATTAAATATGAGAATGAGAATATTTTCGATTAAAAATATTAAAAGTTGTCTATTTTCATACTCAAAGCAAAATGAAAATACATAAAACCCTAAAAAATTGATGAGCATATATATATATAAACTTTTCTCACCAGAAGCAAATGCTTAATCTCATAGCAGCTCAACTCGTACTCACTTCCTTGGCTGAGATCAAGGAGTGTTTCTAGCAGATCTTTTTTCTTCGGAGATCCTAATGATGTTTTTCTTTCTTCCAATCTTTGGTTAATCATACCCTCAATTAACGAAAGCAATTTTCCAAAATATATCTCGGCCTTCCGTTGAATTCCCTGCAGATCCAACGGTTTAAGAACTGGGAAATAGTCACCAAAATTGGGAAGAGCCACAATCCTGGCCACACCCTCAATAGCATCTTTCAACTCCTCAGTTAGCAAACTGAGCTGAAAATAAAGTTGCAGACATGAGATTCAGCGTTGTAATAAACGCAGCTTTGCCAATATTCACTGCTTGTTCATTCATGCTGCATTTCTGCACATAGTCACAGAGCTTCTTCAGCTTGTCTTGACGAAGGCTATGGCTTTCTTCGAGACGAAGAGTCGAAAACATTTGTTCTCTGCATATTTTACGGAATTTTTTCCATTGGGCTCCGACGGGTAAGTACCCGAGAGACGTTTTGTCATGGTCGTGAACTTGAGCTGCAGCTGCCATTGTTCGACTCGAGAAAACTTGATCGTGTTTTTGTAGTATTTCTTTGGCCATTTCAGGCGATGAAACGACGACGGTGTATATGCTCCCAAGCTGGAGAGACATTAGAGGGCCATAAATTTTGGAGAGTTTGGCAAGTGATTGATGGGGTTTTTGGCCAAGTTGGAGCATGTTTCCGATGATCGGAAAAGGGTAAGGTCCCGGAGGAAGCTTGGCTCCTCTCCGGCGACTTGAATTTGACCTTTGGAAATTAAACCATGCACATGAGAGGGAAAATAGAACAAGCAAAAATGTTATAATTATGAAATCCATTTGTTTTTTTTGTTTTTTTTTTTGTGTAACCTATCTTTGTTGTTTATTGATTTCGCATGTAGGAGTTTACCTTTAAGTAGATGAAGATGCTAGACAGTGTTTCGATACTTAAAAGTCGATTTGGTTCGATTGAACCGGTCAAAATTAGGTGGGATTAAAAGTCGGTCATTATAAAATATGGATAAACATGTACGATATATGATTCAACCGTCGAATTGATCGATCAGGTAAAAAAAATCGTTTTGGTCAATAAAACATATATGTTAAAGATTAAATAATATTTTACTCAATTCTCTTCTTCTTTTCCCACATCTTTAACCCTAAAAATTCATAAAATAGACGTTAGCATATAATTATGTCTAAACATAATATTATTTATAGTAATGACATAAACATATTTAAATAGGGTAGACAGCAAAAAAAAATTAGTTATATGAAATTCATATTTTTATATTTAATATTCTCTGCTCTCTTTTTGAATTCTCTCAATTTCCCCGTAATAACTTCTTTCGTTTTTCTCACCTTTATTTTCTTTCAGGTATCATGAAAACAAAAACAATTAACACGTATAATTTTAGTAAAAAGTATTTGGTAGCCCAGGAAATTAAATATAATAATTTATATAGACTTTTGTTAGTAGTTTGAAATTCCATGAGCTATTTTACAATATATATACATATATAAATTTCCATGATAACGATTATAGAAGTATCCATCAGTACTAGAGTGTGAGTGTGTGACTTGGCTGAGAAGAGACAAAAATTATAGTCAAGAATGGCTCATTACAAAGAGTCAGTCAACTTAAATGCATTACATATTGGGTACAAATTTGACTTGGGTAATTACTACTTTTTTTATTTTCAGGGTTTAGGGTTTTGTTAAAACTTAAAACCAATTAATTAGTAAATCAAAATGGAATTTTATGTCTAATGTATGAAGAAAGGAAGAAGATATATATATATATTTATATATAAAGTTAGATAAAGATGATCTTTTTATATATATATATATAGTTCTTCAATTTACTGATAAGAAGTTCAATTATGTTTTTCTGTATAAACATAATATAGTTAAATTAGTATTATATTAAAAACAATCCCCATCATAATGCAAGAAATAGTAATCAATATTTCGAATCGTTTTGACAGATACACACATATATTATATATAACACATACATATAAAATTGTAATAATGGTTTATATTAGTCGGTCTACACATATCCCACAATAATATGACACCATTGTGAGATTGAAGATTTGTTCCGTTAAATAAAACGAACGTATCACAATAGTTCTTGATCTTGTTTTGTTTTTTGTACTTTGTGGGCATAGTTTCCAGCATCTCCATGATGAAGAACATGAAGAGCCAATGCATTTTTAGATAAGTTTGAAGTTTTATTGTCAAATCCTAGTTTTTAAATACAAAATAAACATAAGTGTGTTGGATTAGAAAAAAAATATATATGGGGTAATTTGTATTTTTGAGTACCATATGTATTTTGCAACAACTAAACCCTAAGTCCTAACTATAAATAAGGAAAAAATTAAATGCAAGAAAATATAAAAAATAAAGGAATGATTCTATTCAATCTAATGGAAAATTTAAAGAAATAGATTTAATTTAAAAATAAATTCAAAAAGTAGACTACTATTGGGGAGTTTCAAGAAATGGTCATAAACGCCTTTATGGAAGGCGCATATGTCCGCGTGGCACATATGCGCCTTCCATGAAGGCTCCAATAAAAAAATATTAAAAATTTTTTTTGGCAGATTCCCGAGGGAAGAATTCTGTCAAAAGTTTACATATCAAATATATATATATATATATGTATATATATTAGATATATGTATTTCACCTACCCCACTTTTATATTTCACCTACTCCAAATTATCAAAAAAGAAATAATAAGTTCATCTATATATAACAAGGGATTTCTCAAAGACAAAACTATCCTCCTTTCTTCCCACTTTTTTATTTCTTACTTGCATTTTCGAAAAAATTTAATACCGATTCAGTTCGAACTCTCTTAATTTTTCATAAAAATGTCAATATCAAATATTATTAAACTTATTATATTTTTGAATGGTGAGATAATTCGAGAATCAAATTCGAATTCGAATACCTATAGTAGTATAAGTCCGAATGCTATTCTCCGAGTAGATCGCACAATCAAATTTTCTGATTTAGTGCAAAAGTTATACGAACGAACAAGAATTGATCCAAACCAATTTTTGTTAAAAGTTTTTATTCGTTACTCACACGGAGATATATATGGTATTATTAAACAAAATTTACTAGAGATAAGAAGTGATAATAATTTATGATTTTTCTTTGATCCTTCGAATGAGATTACAACGATAGAAAAATTTGTTGACAAACAACCTCAAATTCTAGTTTCATCAACACCGAACCAATTCGCAACATTATGTTCGGAACCATTAGTATCTGATTTTAATGTGGGTGAACGACAAATGCCCTATCATCAAGCAGGTAATTTACTTTTTTACATTTATGTTATTATTACACTTGTGCATATTTTTACACTTGTACATAATTTATTTGTGGGTTTTTATTTTAGGATGCTCATCTTCGGGTCATGGATTTGGTGGGAATTTTCCAACCCAATATTCCTAGGATTTTACATATAATGAAATGAATGCAGGTAATTTAAAATTTTGAGGTCAATTATATGGTTGTTATGTATTTGTTTTGTTTTTGATATTTATAATGTGTTACCAAATTAACAACACACTTAATTGTGAATATAATATCTTAAAAGCCAATAACACTTTTTTTGCCCTCCCCATGAAACGTTTATATTGAAGGTTAAATGGGACTTTTTTTTAATCTGGACATTTTGAAAGTTTATATCGACAAAAGTAATCGAAAAAAAAATTATATTGAAATTCAATCGTGAGGTATCAATTTGATAATTAGATTAAAATTGGATACTGGTTAAATTATTTATATAATACTAATAATAAAATTTGAGTACTAAAATAATTTTAACATAGAAAAAATATATGGATTACTATCAAAAAGTGAGTCTTAAGAGTAGTGGAAGCCATATTATTGACTTCTTCCATTGCAAGGGAGCATTAATAACATAAATTTGTTATTGGTTGACCAATTAAATTTGGGAAATTTACGCAATTTTCCAAATTAAATTTAGTTCAAGAAATGAAGAAATGTTGATGAAATAGGGTAAAAATAACATTTCAAGATTTTTATTTCAGCTGGGATATATATACATAATTAGGGTAGATGGGATATATTTCACCAGGAGTAGTTGAAAATTAGGGTAGATGGGATATATATTTCACCTGGAGTATTTCACCTCGAGTACTTATTAATCTCATTACGAACAAAATAATTACGATAAAATATTAGAAGAATAATCAAACACACATAAAATAAGATTTGTGTAATTTCAGTTAGTATAGAAAGCAAAACATATGCATCTATTTATGATTGATTAGAGCTACATCTGTAAAAAACAATCAAAATACCATCTTATAATAACATAATTTCATGCATCTTCACCTTTAAAAAACTTCGTTTCATAAGTAAGTAGAAAAAAAAAGTACATCACCTTTGATTACTCTAAACATATATAGATTAGTTACTTTTCACCATTTTATTCAAACAAACACAACACAGATAGTTTCTTCTGCAGTTTGATCATAACTTGTTAATCAAAATCTTAACCCCATATTTAGGCTCAATCATCATCCTAAACCTTGGTGAATGAACATAACTAGGTGACAAAGTGAATGAGAAATTTGACACAATAAGAGATATGAGCAACTTGAGTTCCACCATAGCCAGGTGCTGCCCCATGCAGATTCGCTGCCCGAACCCGAATGGAACGTACGAGCTAGGGCTCTTGCATGCCCCGGTGATCCCATTTTCGAACCGTTGTGGCTTGAATTCGTGTGCATCTGAGCCCCATATAGTTGTATCTGTATGCAGTGTGGCCACCATGGTCCAAATGTTGACCCCCTTGGGAACCCGAATGTTTCGAAAATTCATGTCTTTTAATGCCTCTCTTGATAGGGTTGGGGTTGGAGGATAAAGGCGCATTGTTTCTTGAATCACCATATTCAACTGCAATATATAGCAAAGTTTAACATTTTATGTAAATGTTGAAGTATGACATTGGTTTTATAAGAAAATGGAATTTGTAAGAAAAACTTTTACAAATATATTTTTTTAATTATATCAAAACTATCAATACATTTGTTTTTTCTGTATAGTATACATGTTACATGATCAATTTTTGATTTAAAAAAACTCAATAGTTAGGAATAATAAATATAGTAGAAATATTTAAACTATGCTCTATGTACTTTTTATGTAAATATATTTGCTTTGAATTCTTAACTAATTGGTAGGTTAAATGATCCAAGTTTATTTTTATTGTTAAATATGTAAAATAAAATTATCATTTTCTTTTCGACTTGAACAAGTTAATAATCTTAAGAAAGTTTCAAATCCTCTAAGACAATATTCCAAAAACTTGTAAATAAAAAGTTAGTGTAACCCAATTTGAAAAAACCCTTTTAAGTAAAAAGATTTGTATAAAAATAAATACAAAATCGATTAACTCTTAATCCAAAAAGTTTAAATAAATTGAATGCAGAAATTTATTGACACTGACTGTTGATTTTCCTAATGAAAATGGTTGATTTTTTTTTGTATTATTTATAAATGCTACCATCAAATATGTTTTCTTTTTGTTCTTTCCTACACTAGACTTAGGTAATTAGTAGGATGGGAATAATTAAAAACTAGGAGTACATTTTGAGCTATGTTACTTATACCTGTTTCATCTTACGAAGCATGTCGATATCGGGTATTTTCCCGTGACAAATTTCGCGAACCTCGTCTCTTACCCGAGTTTGCCATTCTGTGTTCGAAGCCAACAACATTAAACACCACGAAGCAGACACAGCAGATGTCTCGAATCCTGCTAAATATATGTTTTTGCAGTTATCAACTATAAACTGATTGATTTCTTTTGATGTAGTATAACTACTCTTTGCACATTCAAGTATCATTTGCAGAAAATCTTTCTCACATCCAGCTTCTTGTCTTTCTTTCACCACCTTCATAATCAGTGTCCTAATTTCCTTCTTCAGTGCCCATATTTGCATGTTGCTTTTTGTAGGAATATATCTGTATATACATATATATGTATATGTATTAAGTAAGATAACCTATGATGATGATTAGTTATGAAATTATTAATTATGTAATAATTAATTACCTTAATCCTGGAATTCCAACAGATAATGTCTTTTTAGATACTTCTTGTTGTAGAGCATCAAGCTTCAAAAATATTTCTTGCCCTTTAGAATAACTACTACCAAAACAAGCTCTGGAAATTATATCCCCCGAAAATCTTTTCATATATGCATCAACAGTGATGTCCAATATTCCACTTTCACGCATCTCAATTTCATGCTTCCATGAATTTACGACTGTGAGAGCTGACTCAGTTACAATGCTCATCATTCCCTATATATATACACACATATATATATATATATATATATATATTGTCGATTGATTGTTCATATACGTATTCGTAATATGAAATATATTTTATAAATTATTAAAAGTACCTTGACTTTGTCCATGAATAATTCAGGAGCCATAATTTTCCTTTGTAATGCCCAAACATGTCCATTCGAAGTCAATATACCTTGGCCAAGTAAAGGGCCAAGTTCTTTCTGCTGATAAGAAGGCCTTCCCAAGTCTAATGATGTAGATTTTGATATCTCTTTCACCAAATCAGGATCACTTACATACAATATTTGCATTTTACCAAGGGAAAATGTGAATAATGAACCTGTAATTTAATTCCAAAATATATAAAAACACATGATCATGAGAGAATAATACTAATAAATATCACTTAAATGTATACCATATTTCTTCCTCCATTGCTCGAGAAACGAGAAAACGGAGGCGGTGTTGTGGATGACCGGAGGGTGAGAACCGGCGGTGGCGGCGGCGGCGGCTCGAGATTTCTTGATTTCGAGTATATTGCCAAGAAGAAATGTTGGAGGGGGCCCATTAATTCCTTGTTGCTTCAAAATTTTACGTAATTTTTTTGGATTAAGAATGAGAGAAACATATAAATGGATGAAAAATCCGAGCACAAGAATCACAATGGTGGATAAGAAAATTTTCCATAGAAAGAATTTTTCCATTTTGCAAGACTTTGTGAGTTCTAATTGAAGTTATTAATTATGGCTATTTATATAGGCAGATTTATATTTCTATACAGGATTGAAGTTTGAATTAAATTTGGAGCAATGGAAATAGATGGATTATTGTACTATCCATTAAATTTTCTTTGTCTTAGTGCATGCATAACCATATGATGGAATTTGAAATTTTCTAGAAATAATGAATGGACTCCCACCAAAATAATCTCTAACCTTAACAGTTTACTATATGAAATTTGTCTATTTCATGAATATATATAGTAGTTTCTTTCCTTCAATTATTTAGATACTCTAATTAATTAATTAGGGTTGTTCTTTTAACATGAGTCAAAGCAAAATATTATATTTCTAGTGATATTATATCACATTTTATATATTACAATTTTTTTATTTTTCTAATTTTTAATAAGAAATCACTTAAATTTCTTATTAATGCAACATATTGTGACCAAATCTGCAACAAAAATACGAAAGTCTCGCCCATTAAAAAGTCCCATTGTTTCTTTGGTCAATCTTTTTGCAATAAATGAAAAGAATGAGTTCATAAAAGTAAGTTGGTTAATTAATTCCATTTAACTTTTGGATTTCCACCAACAATTAGCATAAACTTTTCAACTTATCTTTATAATTAGTTCAATATGTCAAACTCAATAAATATATAGTCTTTTTTGGGTGGGTCAACTGGGTAAAACAAAAGGAAAATTGTGAAGAAGAATAAATATTTTACCCACTAGCTAGTAGACTATGGCCTGAAACTGATATGATTTTATAGGTTGGTGTTGAAATTTAATTGGTAAAACTATATACAATTGATCCTATCAAAATTCAAAAAGATAGCAGCGTTAGGTGTAATATGAGTTGAAAAAAAAAAAATACATGAGGACCTAATTAAGTCAAAACATCTACTTGAAATGTGAAACTAATGAGCAAATATGTGATTTATTCCAAATAGAAATTGTTGGATCTTACCTAACACCAAAACTTTTTAGTCATTTTTAGACTAGATACGAGAAATATATAGCTATATAAATAATTTTATGAATTTATTGCTTATGTAGAAACATATTAGATTAAAAAAATTTCAAAATATATTGAATTTGGACAAAATTAGATTTGATCATTCTATATTGGATTTGAATCCTTTTTTTTTTTTTTTTGGAAAAAAAATTCTAACCAATTTATAAATAAATCCATACTTGAATTGAGCCACAGAGAAAAATAAAAATAGGATGGGGCAAAGACAATAAAAACCCGTTGGCCCAATTTTAAAATAGTCGTTTTGTTTAAACTTCAATAGTAGGCCGATTTCTCCAAGTGGGTGGTATAGCCCAATGAAATGAACTATAAAATAACTCTATAAATAAATGGATTCAGCTCCTTAAATAATTTAATTATCTAAGAGTTTGATTGAATCAATGTTTGGTTTATAACTAAGTCCAAATTTCAAATCAAATACATCAAATTTACAATTCATTTAGTGTTGAAAGTCAATCAAATAGTCATAAAACAACCGTATATGAAAAGTTCTTAACGCCAAATTTATATAGCAACTTACACGGTTTATGTCAAATATAAAAAACATGTAATTCTTAATAAAAACATTTTTTAATATAAGTTTGTTTAAGTCATTTTCAAGAATGAGTAAATACCAACAAATTAATATTCTTAGACCTAAGTTATATATATATATATTTAGACTTACTTTAGAAACCTCAAGTCTTTGCAGTTATTACAGACAAATTATATTTATACAAGAGATATTTAGAAATTTAATTTCATATTAAGCCATGGTTAATCCTTCTCAAACTCCGGCGGCGACTTTCATAGAAGCAGACGCGGCCAGCTTCAGAGAGCTTGTCCAGAGGCTCACCGGCGCACCACCCCACAAACTTCTCCGGCCGATGTCCACCGTCATCACCAAACGGTCGCCGTTAAAGCTTCAAGATAGAAGGAAGCATTCCGTGCGTGATCTTGATATAGTCAAAGTACCCACCGTCAACTCACCGCCGTTCAAGAGTCCGGCGACGCCGATGGGGATCGACACAGTGGTTTTCGACCGAGCAGGGACGGTATCTCCGCCGTCGGAGGAGGAGGAGATTCATAGGGCAATATCGGAGAAAGGTTTTTACATGCATGCTTCGCCGCCGGCGAAGGCGGAGCCGCCTGTGCTCTTGACTTTGTTCCCCTTGACTTCTCCTAAACAGGAGTTTTGAGATTTTTTTTAATTTTAGCAGAGGAAATTCTAGCTCGCTTCGGTTTGATCATACACTAATGTATTTTCAAAAAATAATTGTTATATAATTAATTACTTATTTTGTAAAATACAATTACGTTGTTATTAAAAGAAGGAAAAAGAAAAGAAATAGTATGTTTTTTTTAATTTGTTGTTAGAAGGTTCCTTAATGAAAATTGTAAATACAATTATGTGTTATTAATGAAACTTTTGGTGAAAGATTTGTACGAAGTTTCACTTTTCATTAAAAACTCTATTTTGATTTCGTATTTTGTAGTGAAATATGAGGTTTGTGTTTATATAAATTAGATAGTTGGGTAATGGGATAACTCGATTTTTAACATAATATTTGCATCGTTTTTTATGATGATAGAGTATAACAATTGTATATTTAAAAATACAATGATTCTTCATTTGAAGAGGAGAAAGAAAGAAGAAAATGGGTTGATGGGATTGATTAAAAATTAATGTAGGGGCCTCTTTTTAGAGAACAAAAAGTTGTGGGCCAATAAGATTCAACTTTTTGCAATATGTATGTACTTGGCAAAAAAATTGCAACTTTTGGAAGAAAAGTCCTCTGTTCGCATTTTTCCAGTTTGGCCCTAATATCTTTATAATTTTGCAAAATAGTCTATTAATAAAGACATGTCGGTATGTGAGGATTTGGTCCCAAAACTCTAAAAATTAAGTTTTCATTCTTTTAAAATCGAATTTGACTATTCAAATTGTTAAATTGATCTACAAAGTTTAATTTAATTCAATAAAATTTTGGAGGTATTTTGTGTTAAATTGGTTTAATATTATTTAATTTATTTTGAATGTTTTTTTAAAAATATGATAATTAAAAAAAATTAAAATTATTATTCCCTGACCCATATGATGCATACGAGTAATATCGAGTCTGTCACTAATCCGAATATTGAATATTATGAGCGAAACAGATTTAATTCCTGCATTACACTTCCCGAACTCATTCCATTAATCTTTTATTTTTGATATGTCCCAAAATTGGATAATTAATGTAAATTTTTGGATGTAAAATGAATTTGAGACCTCTCTCAAGTGAAGAATGTACAAAAACCATGTGAAGAAACTTACCCACCCATTAGTGGCATAGTCCTGACCACCGTCCACCGCCCGCCTGCGCCGTGAACCCACCACCGTCCACCGTCCAATCACCAAATTAACAACTCTAAAACGAGATACACATTACTATAACAAATAGGTCAATCAAACTTTAAAGACCTAAAATAATACTAAATATTTACTTCTTCTTCTATTAATAAGCCCCCAATTTTTTTGTAATTCTATTATTTTAGATTTCATATAGTTCTAAGCACGTATTTCGACCTTATCCTTTTGCTATTTCCTCTCTCTATACTGAGCTCTCATGTCCTTTGTGTGTATATTACCAAGAGGATTTTATTGAAATCCCTCTGGGATATTCATATTATAAATATCTTCATATTTTAATTATATTTTTCAATTTTCTTTTTTATTATTACAACCCCACACTAAATCCTTTCTTTGTGGTTACCAATCCCCCTCCAAATCTTTCCTTTCTTCATCTTCTTTCTCTCAGCCATAATCACAAACACTTCACAAACAAACAATTCACAGCCCAATTTTCTTCTCATCTGTTTTTCACCAAGAAGCAATTTTTCTTGCTGTTCAAGAAAAACCCATTGGTCAATGCATAATAGAATTTAATCTTGAATCTTTTAATTTGTTATCCCATAGAAAAAAGAAGTAAAAATGCAGGCTTCAACAGTAAGCCAAGAACCCGCAAATCCCATTAGTTTGGTATCGCAATTGGGTACTTTTGTACTCAATTCTTCAAGGTTCAATTCAGATGGGCACCCCGCATTTTCGTCAAACTATTTGTTCTTTGATGTGAAGAAGAACAAGCCAAAGGCTGTGGCTTCGTTGAGTTTGAGCACTAAAGGTGCTGCCTTTAGCGTTAGGAATGCTTTGAATCAATTCAATAAAGCTATTAGGTTCCATTGTGAGAAACTCCCACTTGGTTTTGCATCGGTTGGGGTTGACTCTGGGGAGAATAACGGGTTAATAAATGATGGGAATGGGGTTTTGGAAGAGACAGAGGGGATTCCTGTTAATGGTGGTGCGTCTGATGGTCCTAAGAAGGTCTTGATATTGATGAGTGATACTGGTGGGGGTCATAGAGCTTCTGCTGAGGCTATTAGGTCAGCTTTTAATGAGGAGTTTGGAGATGATTATCAGGTATTATATTTGATGGAATGTGTTCAAATTTTCATTTTTGAGTAATTTGTATGCACTGATTTGATTTAGGATATGTGCTTAGTGGGCAAATTTAAGGTGAATCTGGCTCGACTGTTAGCATAATTGAACATAGAAGAATTGAGTCTCGAATAATCGTTTATGATAAACATTTGAATTTTCAGCTTTGCCAAAATGGGATTTTGTATCGCGAAAAAATCCAGATGGAATTTTTGTAGAGCTTGCGCTCTAAATGTAAAGGCTTTTCAGTCACGAGGCTAAACGGGCTCTTAGTCTTTCGCAATGCACAAGAATTAAACTATATGATGTTATTGTTAATATTTGGTGTGTTATGCTTTTGAGCTTATACAGCTTTCTTGTAACTGTTAATCTTGATGGTTTAACAAGTAATAGATTTGTATGATGATTAGGCAAACGACTTAGTGTATCCCTTGATTTATCTATTACTCTGGTAGAAAGTATATTGTAATCCGATTAGGCTTCGTTTGTGTAGAGGAAACTGACGAACAGCTTAAAGAACTCTGGCATATGACTTTCTGCTTTACAAGTTTCTACTGTTTATGGCATCTTAACATGTTTTCTAGTTGGACTTATTCACTGTGTTAATAGAGTTTCTTTTACAGGTTTTTATCACCGATTTATGGACAGATCATACACCATGGCCATTTAATCAGTTACCTAGGAGTTATAACTTCCTAGTAAAACATGGTACACTGTGGAGAATGACTTATTACGCTACTGCCCCACGTGTTATTCATCGAACCAATTTTGCTGCAACCTCCACTTTTATTGCCCGGTGAGTCCTCTCATCAAATATAATATAATTTTTCTGTCGGAGAAATTTTGATACTAGTAAGAAACAATATCGTTAGTTCTAAAAAAAGAACATTCTAGTATTTGCAATATTATTCTAGTATCTTAATCTCATTATGTTCTTAGGGAGGTTGCTAAAGGATTGATGAAATACCAACCAGATATCATCATCAGTGTACATCCTCTGATGCAACACGTACCTCTTCGTATCTTGAGGGCAAAGGGTCTCTTGAAAAAGATTGTTTTTACCACAGTGATAACCGACCTTTCCACTTGTCATCCTACATGGTATATATACATCCGCAGCCATTTTTCCAATTTGTGTATCTATCTATAATGTAAATTTGTTTTGTATGATTTGATTTATTATGTCATCAAATGTAGGTTTCACAAGCTTGTAACGAGATGTTATTGCCCATCTGAAGAAGTAGCTAAACGGGCATTACGAGCTGGTCTTCAGCGTTCTCAAATAAAGGTTTATGGCCTTCCCGTCCGGCCCTCATTTGTGAAGCCTGTTCGCCCTAAGGTTGATTTATTTTCGTTTTTCTTGCATGTATCTTGAAGTATAAGTGACTTAACTATTGTGATACATGTACTTTCTGTTTAGGAAGATGCACATGAAGAATATTTATGCAAAATTTCTTAATTTTCTTTACATGACTACAAATCATCACAGTTGTTTTAATCATAATCTTTACAGAAATTTCGACTTTCAGTGCTAAAATTGGTAACTTTTTTAGGATATATTGAGGAAGGAGCTTGGAATGGATGAACAGCTTCCTGCTGTGTTGCTAATGGGTGGTGGTGAAGGTATGGGTCCCATTGAGGCAACTGCCCGAGCTCTTGGAGATGCATTATATGATGAAGCTAATGGCGAGCCGGTCGGTCAGGTTCTCGTGATTTGTGGGCGAAATAAAAAACTGGTCAACAAATTGCAATCAATTAACTGGAAAATCCCTGTTCAGGTAACACTTTGTAGGCATTGGCTAGCTTTTATGACAACATTAAGCCAGATTCTTAGCCAGCAAACAAGTACTGGTAATAAAACACCAATTTGGAACAGAGAATTCGAACTGATATAGCAAAACAAAGTTTTGGAATAAGAATTAGTTACTATACAACACAAGATAGAATTTTTTTTTTTTCATGTTTCCAAAGTTGTCTCACATTGATCTTGAAGACCGATGTCTCTTAAAGACGTTTGTGTTGAATGAAATATATTTGTGCGTTTCAAATGTCAAAAATAGTTTACAACTACTTATATGTAACTATATTTGCATTTTAGGTGAAGGGATTTGTCACCAAAATGGAGGAGGCCATGGGAGCTTGTGATTGCATTATCACTAAGGTATATTATTACTCGAGGCCAAATCGTTTAACTTTCACTCAATAATTTTTTCACCTATCTCACAATTACGGGGTTTTTTTTTTTTTTTTTTTTTGCAGGCGGGTCCCGGAACTATAGCAGAAGCCATGATTCGAGGACTTCCTATTATCCTCAATAATTACATCGCTGGACAGGTATTTAACGACTCCATATAATCCACAACAAAGAATTATCGATACCCTTGAAAATCATATATTAATTTTTTTCCGAATTGTAGGAAGCGGGTAATGTTCCATATGTTGTCGAAAATGGATGTGGGAAATTCTCGAAATCTCCGAAAGAGATAGCCAAGATTGTTTCCCAATGGTTTGGACCAAAACAAGACGAACTGATAGCCATGTCTCAAAATGCACTAAGGCTGTCTAAGCCTGATGCTGTGTTTAAGATTGTCCATGATCTTCATGAATTGGTTAGACAGAGACACCTTGTAACACAATATAGCACTGTTTGATTGGTTGAGTAAATTATGTTTTGGCATAAATTTTTAATGGGTAATTCGTTCGATTAGTTCTAGTTCGATAACTGAAAATAATTCTCTACGGAAAGGCGAGATTGTTGATTTTTGCGTCTATGTTGCATTAAATGCAGAATTGCTGGTTTTATTTAACTTTCGAGTTTTAATAAATTATGGGATATTTTACGTAATTCGTATATTTTGAAGCTCATAAGCTACAATATTAGAGTGTGTTCGTCGTGGATTTAATATTTTGAAATTCGATTTGAGATTAATAATACAAAGTTTGTATGAACTTGACCCTGAACTCGACTAAATTGAGTTTAATTAAAAAAAATTCGTTCGAAGAGAATATAAAAATCATCTTGAGTTCAGATCAATTAATTAAAAGTTTGTAAAAGATCGTAAAAAATAAAGGATATTTTTTTTAACTCAAATTGAATGGCGTTGAAATTCAATTATATTGAAGTAAAGTTCAATTAAGTTAGGAAATTTAAAGACTTGACTTTTGCATGGTTCACGAGTAACTGAACACTTCAAAAGTACAATTCACGTTAAACACGCTTTTAACGTTAAAAAGAATTTCATATTTATTTATTTAGGGAGAAATACAGAATGCCCCAAAACTATTGATAATCTCATGTACAACCTTAACTATTAAAAAGTGTTAAAATGACCCCTCACGAAAATATTCATGACTTGCCAAATGCTCAAGCCTGAATACAATCTTATAATATTTAAATGAACTTATTAGGTTAATAATTCTTTCCTAATTGGACTTATAAGATGTGTAATGAAATGATAATCTTATAAATTTCATTCAAGGTTTAAATAAGATTTATTAGTAAAATTAAAGACTTTGTTAGTTGATAACTTAAGATGTAATACAATAATATTTATACAATAAAAATAATTCTTCACTATTTTTAACTAATAAAATATAAGATTTGAATGATTTGTTAATTTTGAACACTTAAATTTATAGTCATTAAAGAAGAATCATCAAGTATGTTAATACAGTGCTTAAATATTGCAAGGACGTGTTTGGATGGGATAAATTAATACAAATTATGAATTTTCATTAGTGATTAATTTAGTGTTGTTCCATAATATGGGGGTGTATGAGAAAGTAGCAAAACTTTTGGGGTATTTTGTAATTAGTACTTTATTTTATTTACCATTTCTTGGAAATGCATAGTCGAAACGAAAACAAGAAATGTCAAAACTCGAGCATTTTACACTTTTGTATTGATGAGAAAACAATGAAACCCCTCTAATTTCTTTCCCCTTTTCTGTCGTTCTTGAATTCTAGATCGCCAAATTTCACATAAATTTTGTTGTTGTTTGGGGTTTATTGGTGGGTTTTATTGGATGATAATGGGGTGGAAGTATAAAGCAGGTTTGGTTTTAATTGGAGCTTTTGTTTTCATATGGGTCGCTGCTGCTGAGATTACACAGGTCACCCCCTTTGATTTTTGGTCTCTCTTGAGTTTACTTGTGCATGGATTTTGTGTGATATTATGGCCGGGTAATTGATATCTTAATCTATTTAGAATATAGATTAGACTAGTTGCTTTAGGAATTTAAGAGAACGAAACCACAAATTATTAGGTTTTTTTTCTGTTTTATTTTCCTTGGTAGTTAAATTTTTGAAATTTTATAAGAATTTATATGGCTACACAAATTGGGATCTTTTGTAAATTTTGTATTTTTCTTGTGCTGCATGTTAGAATAGTAAATTAGGAATATTAGAGCTAGGCGATTATAATTTGAAGCAGCTGGAGTATTGAGTAGTCTACTTCATAGAGAATAAAGCAGAAAAAGATACAGTATATAGTAATATACAGGGGGTTTAAACTGATGAACTTATGTTTCTCAAAAGAAAATGATAATTATCCCCATATTGTACTTTTATGATCCATTTTGTGTTTTATCTCGTAGAAGATTGCCAGATAATTCTTTACTTTTTAAGGAAGATGGTACAGATGTTACCAAAAAATTTAGTTTTTGAAATTATTTTTTCCGGGTTCTTAAATGTTTTGAAGAAGCTGAGATTTACTTTACACAGTAAGAATGAACTACAATAAGTTCACAAGTCTGCGGGCATTATTAAATGATTCGTTTTGCGAATAAGACTTCTGAAATTCAAGAGAATTCTTATTTCCATTGTAAGTTGTCGAAAATCAAAAAATTGACACTATTGAAGTTTTGCAGAAAATATTTACAGAATACAGACAGCCATTTGCTCTCACATATTTATGGATCTCTCTAATGGTGGTCTATCTTCCTATAGCATTTTGTAGAGATTGGATATACAAATTATTCGACAGGATTTGGATTAAACGAATTTATGGCAACAATAGTCTCTCGAATCCATTGCCTGGGCTAGATTTTCCTCTACAGCAGGATTCTGCTCTGTTGAAGAGCTACCTTATGACTGATATGAGTTTAAGCGAAACAGAAGCTGGACAACCATTATTGTTTAACAACGAGGAAGATGAGTTTCATGTTCTTGAACAAACACATGAACTTGACACGTGGGGAATTATCAAATGTAGCCTTATTCTTGCTCCAATTTGGTTCGTAACAGAGGTAGTATTTTCGAGATTATGTATACTTATTTTCGAGTTTCCAATAATACAAACAAATAATAATTTTACGTATTATTTTCAACTCTTTGCAGTATTTTTCAAACTCTGCTTTGGCGTATACCAGTGTTGCGAGCACAACGGTCTTGACTTCAACTTCAGGGCTCTTCACACTCATCTTTGGAGCACTATTTGGACAGGACTCTGTAAATTCTGGAAAAATCGCAGCTGTTTTAATCAGTATGGCTGGTGTAGCAATGACTACTGTCGGGAAAACGTGGGCCCCAGACGAAGTTCTTAGTGTCGCTGAGTAAGTTTACTCGTGTTAGTAATCTTTGATCTGATATTTATTCATTATTGCAGCAAATTGGTCACAAATTAATCGTACTTAAATTGAATACGATAAATTTATGGTGTTACATAGGTCAAGAAGCCATTCGATTATTGGAGACATCTTTGGCTTGCTCTCTGCTCTATCTTATGGCTTATTTACCGGTATACTTAATAAAAATTTTGCTAATTTTGAACGAAAATAAAGCTTAGTTATGGTGTATAAATTACATGGGGTTTTTGTAGTTCTTCTCAAGCGATATGCTGGATCAGAAGGACACGGGGTTGATGTGCAAAAGTTCTTCGGTTGTATAGGACTGTTAACTCTTTTGGGCCTTTGGTGGCTTGGTAAGATATCGTAACTTGCAAAAATGTCGTCATGTTGGTTTCTGCAAGATATTTTTCTAGCTTTTGCCCAAAATATTTAACATCGACTGTCGTATTTATTGTTGCAGCATGGCCGTTAAATGCTCTTGGAATCGAGCCTGATTTCAAGTTTCCGAATTCAGCTTCCATTAGCGAAATCGTTGTGATCAATGGCCTTGTGGGAAGCGTTCTATCAGATTATCTATGGTATTTTTGAATATACACATTTAAGTTTTATCTTGATATTTGAACATCATCAAAAATACCATCTTTACTATAATTTGATGTAAAAACGGACAAATTTACATGTAAAAAAATTCTAACAGGGCAATGTCTGTGGTCTGGACAACCCCGTTAGTGGCAACACTAGGCATGTCGTTGACAATCCCGTTAGCAATGGTAGCTGATATGTTTGTCCATGGTCGTCGTTTTTCTGCCATATATATCATTGGATGCATTCAGGTCCATGCCCTTTTTGCTCTGTTTCTTATGCCTTATCTTGTGGTTGATTTGAATTTTTCACTGATGATATTCCATTTTTATTCAGGTGTTTGCAGGATTCATTATCGCCAATATCTCCGACAGGTTTACCTGTCGAAGAAGATGATATACAATGAGAACAAATTTGATCTTAGTTTTTGTGTTTTTAGTCTTTTAACTACATGTAACTGTGTATAATAAATAATACTAAGATGGGTTCTATTTTTTTTCCTAACATTTCTATCCTTTTTCTCTTTTCTTTTGTAATGTTATAAGATTTTTAACTAAATTTGTTTACACTAGCTTAGAAGTGTGTTTGAATGGTTGTGCATAGTTTTATTTTGATGGATCTGGCTCCTCTCCAATACCCCTTCGCACCAAGTGTGTCCAATACCCTTTTAGATTAATGACACATCACAAATAATTTGATCTAATGGATTAAATTGTATTTACTTAACTACACACTTAATTCAAGTTATATTTTTAATATTATTTAATTAAATTATTATAACTAACAAACAAATCTCCTAAAATCTCTCCCCTTATTCTCTCCCCTCTATATCACGTAAGTTAAGGATGAATTAAAATTCTCATCTCTTCTAAAATACTAAAAATATAAAGAATCTTTCTTCCTTTTCTAACATTGAAAATAAATTTAATTCTCTTCAGTGTTATTTATTTTTAAATTTTATTTTAATTTTTAATTAATTATATGTTCTTAAAAGAAAATTACAATAGGCCATCGTAATATTCAAATTAAAATAAAATACTTACTAAGAAAAAAAAATAGACCAAAATCGAGAATTCAAGAATTAATTGAATATAATATTGATTTTTTGAATCAAAGAATGAAAATGGTGAGAATCCATAAAAGAATTTTTGTTGAATTATTGTCTCCATTTTTGCACAGGAAAAGAAAAAGGAAAAAACAAACGTGTTGAGAGATATAGAAGGTGGGGGAGGAATTTTAGGAGATTTGATTGTTAGTATTCTTTATTTAATTAATGGTATTAATTTTTAACTTGAGTTAAATATTTAGTTAAGTAAACATAATTTAATCCATTAGATTAAATCACTTATGATGTGTCATCCATCTAAAGGGGCATTGGACACACTTGATGGGAAGGGTATTGGAGAGGAGCCAAATCCTATTTTGATCTAATTTGATTAAATCCAAATATAAGTGGATTAAAATTTGTAGGTAATTAGTTACAAGACAAGTGATTTTTTTTCTTCCATTTTTTGAATTTGATGAAATTAGGTTCGGGTTAAAACTTCTTTAGAGAGCTGAAGTTAGATTTTATCGAATAAGAATTATCTATTTAATCTAAATTTAATAAAAAATAAATAAAGATTATAAATACGCGCACAACCAAACAAACCCTTGTAGGATTGTGAAATCTGAATCCCAAGTAGTTTAGATACAGGACTCTTTCGACAACACAACATAGCTTATAAAAACCTGTTGCCGGCATTACAAAACTACACAACATATATATATATATATATAATTCACAAGATCTTGTTGAATATTTTCCTTTTTTTCACTAATATTCTGACGAAGAAGAATAATGGACAAGGGAAAAGCGATAACGGGTTCGGGCCGTCGATGGGCCGTCGAATTTAGTGACAATTCAACGTCGCATTGGTCTCGCGATATTCCTGATCCCCCAGGCTTTACTCGCGCACCCCAGGAACAAGTATGTTTGAATCTCTTTGGGTTTGATCTGATAAAAAAAAATTGAATCTTTGGGTTGCATTATTATCGTTAACTCGAATTGTTTTGTTTTCTTTTTGCGTAGGATGATTCGACTGTTAGTAAACAGAAGAAAGACGCTGAAGCCACTTGGAAATCCCAGGTATATATAATGTATTTTTTTTTTTTGTATGTAATAGCTTAACTGTGATGTGATCTGATTTTATTCGATTAAGAGTGTTAAAATCTGTATTTGGAGTCCAACGCCTGTATTAATGACTGTTTGTCCCTCTTTTCTGTAATCTATTTTGACATTTTTGTGTTTCTTAAAACCAAGTTTTGAAAAAGTTAAAAATTCTCCAACAATTAATTATCTCATAATCAAATATGCAAAATTGGGTCAACTTATGCATATTGATTCTGAATGTGGTCAAAATGCACAAACAAGATTATAAGGGGTCAAACACATAAAAAGTTGCCGTTAATAGTCGAAACACAGTTTTAGCATTTCAAAAGCTGGGCCAAACAACCTCTTAAGTGTTACTGAATTATGAACTAAACCCCATACTTTTGTAAGAGTTATGTAGTAGTAGTTTATCTATATAATTCATTAATTTGTGACTAATTGTTGAGATTTGAATAGTTTTATCGAAAGTGAACGTAATAGTTTATTTGATTTGTCTAAACAGAAAGCATGGGAGGTGGCACAAGCGCCAATGAAGAACTTGTTCATGATGGGATTCATGATGTGGATGGCTGGCAGCACAGTTCATCTGTTCAGCATTGGTATTACATTTTCAGCTCTTATGCAGCCTGTAAATGCACTTCGAAGCGTAGCCAAAGGTATGCAGTATTCTTAATCAATACTCTCAGTTATCACTGCTGTTTTCCCCTGTTTCTGCTTTTCTATGTCCATCTTTGGTGTAGTTAATTAAATTCTGCCATTTTCTGCTGTCACTACCTGATTCTGTGCCGATTATCTCGATTTTTTTGGTCATTTATCATGTAAAATCAAAATTTAGACGTATATTCATGCCCTCCATATTTGTCTTCGTTAAAATACGTTTCTGTACTCTCCATTTATTTGTGTTCTGATTATGTTTACTTTGGTTTGCAGTTTTTGAGCCTTACAAGGACAGTAAAGTGGATCTCATAGCGCCTAAATTAGTGTTTATTGCCCTTAACTTGGTAGGCTTAGGATTGGGCATCTGGAAGGTTGGTTCTTCGACTTATGAAGAGTTTCGATCCTCTTATGATTTGTGAAGCATTTGTAAAAATTTACCAAATTTTGATTTATTTTTTTGACAGCTTAACACATTGGGTCTTCTTCCAACTCATATATCAGATTGGGTTTCAGCATTGCCTCCTCCTCAGGTTCGATTCATGTTAATAATCATTGTCCTAACATTTGTTGTCTGTATGAAAACAGACGAAAAACTACATTTTCATCTTACTGAAGCGTTTTTTTTTTTTCCCATTTTCAGGAGGTCGAGTATTCTGGTGGAGGTATTCAGCTCAATTGATTTCTACTCCAGATTGAATTGAACTTCTGATATACTATTAGTTCATCTTGGATGGAACTTATAACTCATTGTTTTTCTTCAAAATTATCTATTCTTCTGAGAACTCGATTGGTCGAGAAACAAGAATGTTTTAGCCGATAGAACCATCTGTTATCGTTTGTAATTTTGCTTTTAACAGGATTATGAATGATTCATTAATTCTGAGGGAAATATTTTTATCGAGAGCAATCCGAATAAGTTGGATAATTTATATCCTGTTATTTTCTTTGGATTTTGTGAACACATGGTATTTATATTTCACTGTGGTTGATATTGACATAAAAATAGCATTTGACAAGTAATTCAGAAAATAAAGACTCGAAAAATCTCGAGTATTATTAGATCACAGGTTCCAACAAGAAGCTACAAAGTTACATGTTGCAATAGGATTTTCTATACTAAGCCAAATAAACTAGCATCATCATACTATTCCAACAAGACCGAAATACAAGATACAAGTTCAACTTCGAGAACCACGTATTAGACTTATCCCGACCATAAACAATAGCCAATAGGAGCTTATTTGCTAATGGGAAATTTCATTGAGCCAATTTCTTCAAGTGTTGTAAAGTCCTCTGCTTGATCCATTGTCGATCATATGGTAGGTACGCCTGAGTTGAATGATCATAGCTGCAAAAGCACAATAGCCATGATTCGGATTATCTAAGGAACCACAGCAATCAAGCTCAGTTTCAATTGTTGAAGTCAATCCATCTGTGTGTGTGTGTGTGTGAATGAAAGAGAGAAAGAGAGATTTACACTAATGCACTCAAATCAGCTAGCCCATCAATAAAATTGTAAAGATCCGAGATATCATAAGTGATGTTTCTCATGGCTGGATTCAGTTCCTTGAGTTTCCTTTCATAGAGCCCACAAATTCCTGCACCAGAAGTGTCATGAATATGTATCCTGAGAACCTAACAGTGTGTTTGGCCTCATGTTTTAGTGAGAAAAATACGACAGGAAAAAGTTTTCTTCAATTACACTATAATTGTGATAAAAATCAAAGCCACAAAATGACAGGCTTTACTGTAATTATCCATGGTTTGACATACTTATGATGTGCTTCAAATGATCAAGTTCTACAATCTAACATTAAGCAAGAAATGCTATCACCATTATTTATCTTCTACGTGAATATTAAGGTCAATCCATTGCAGTCAGAAACTTGAAAGCAATAAAATGGTCTATACTTACCATCCATTGCTTGAGTTATTGAATCGTAGTCCATGAAAGTTCGAGATGCTCTGCTCTGAGACGTTTGCATGAGAATAATCGTGTGCCTGTTAGACTGCATATAACAAAGAAGCTAAGACGCCGCCAAAAGAACAAATCATCTAAAAGTCTCATCACAAACTAACAATCCATCAGTGATCAAGCATATATTTAGAGATGAAAACATCAAGTAACTGAGCTACAACCACAACCCATGACCCACTATAATGCCCATCAAAACAACACAATTTTGTCAGCGAATCTCTGTGAACGGTGAACCCACCCCGGAAAGAATAAGCTGGGAATGAAATAAAACAACAAATTTCACGAAAGCATTATTCAATAAAAACGAATTAGGGGTCAAAATGAAAAATAAACCCCTCTCCTGTATCAAATTAACTCAACCACTAGTAAGAAAACTGAAATTCCAGCAAAGTCCATAAGAAACAAGAATCAGCAACGGCAAAAAAACAGCTCATGAAATTCTCAAGTCCTACGAGTTAAAGTGTTAAACTAAACCCTAAAGAACCCAGCAAAAGCATAAATTGGTTGGCAGAATAAAAATATACACAGAAAAATTGAAATAAAGAAGAGAAAATTACCATTCTGAAGAAATAATGGAGGACACGAAGATCCTTCAAAGCGACCTGAATTTTCTCACGAGAAGGGTTTGCGTATGTGATGTTCCTGAGTAATAAAAATTAGTTTTATGCCCACTGGCCACTAGTTTTTCTTTTCATATTATATTATTATATAGAAAAATCACTTAATCTCCCTAAAATAATTTTTTATCCAAAAAAATCACAACTTTTTTAATTCTAAAAATCCACCTTAAAAATATTTAATTATAAAATTAACATTTTCTGAATTAAATTACTACTATATTTGAGTTACGAATCGATCAACTGATTTTATACTTTTCATTAAGAAATGTGGATCGGTTCACTTGAGTCGATATTATCTAGAGTTGAGAAAAAAGTAAATAAATAGATAATTATATCTTAGTATTGTTCTCGGTCCATTTTTCACCACGAATACATGTGGGGCGGGGAGTTTTGTCATAATAAATAAGTCCACAAAAATCAAAATATGGGTTAGATCTATACATAATGATAAAAAAATCAAAGGTGCTTGTAATTATTTTCTAAATCACCAATTAAATCTACAATATCAATTAAATTACGTCATGTTTAGAGTTAACAACTAAGTAATCCCATAGATAATAGTCCCAATAAATAACTTTTTAAAAATCAAATCCTGCGTATATATTGCCTAAGCGTGGGGAAATCAGTTGCCATAAAGAAGAATTCAAGTTTAAATAGAACACTCTTTTTTCACAATTTTTATAAATTATATTCAAGTTTAAATAGAACATCTTTTGATAACTACTATTACAAATTGTTTATTAATCTGCTACAAAAACATGGAAGAATCTCATATTATGAAGCTCTCCACAGATTTCATAATATTTGAAATATTTATAAGACTTTCAGCCAAAGCTATCATGCATGCTATGTGTGCATGTACTTTATGGTACAAGCTCCTCTCAAGCCCAGAATTTACAGACTATTACACAAAAAACACACGTTTTACAACCACCCTATGGCTCCACCGTTCCCAAAATTACCGTAATCTTATTCGTTATCGACCTCATTTGCCCGGACACATTTTTCACGTGCTCGAAATGGCCGAAAACGGAGCTTACTTTTGGACCAGTATCAAGCCAAAATCACCTGAATTTTACCTCACAGGTCCAGAGATATCCATTGTTGGCTCATGCAATGGCTTGCTGTTCATAAGGTTGCTCAAAGGTAAGGGTACTTATCCTGTAATCTGGTCTGAAAATGTTTATATATGCAACCCACTTTTCGATGGGTTCGTTAAACTTCCTCGTTACAAGAGAAGACTAAAAAGATTGGTTCGAGCGGATTATAGACCTGGTTATATTCCATCTACTGATACCTATAAGCTTCTGAGACTTGTATTCGATGGTAACAATGTGAAAAAAGCAGCAATTTTGACACTTGGACAAGATCGTAAATGGAGAAAAGTGGACGATCCCAGATTAGCCTGTTTCATTAGAACGACGAAAAGAGGCGTTTCGTTTATGGGATCTTACTATTGGATCGACAAGCGTGGTCTTCAGATTTGTTATTTTGATTTTCTAGAAGAAAAGTGCTGTAGAATGTCAAAGCCACCTGGATTGGGTATGGAATTGAGAGTGTTGAAGGGTCGTCTTTGTCTGATCGATAGATCTGATTTGAATCGGTTGGTTATATGGACTATGAATGAGTATCTAAACGAAAAAACATGGTCGAAAAACGACCAAATAACATGCAGGTTCAACAGACAACCTCTGATTTCGTTTACTCCAAGGTTTTGTCCCTTCAAGGATGATATACCTCGATTACAACCGAGTAAACGCAGTTTCTGGTCAAAAATATTTTCCCAATGTTTGTTTCACTAAGCATATCTATATTGATGATACAAATAGACTTTGATATTCTTATGTTGAGATTCTTGATTATTGTTCTTTTGAAAATTTGAGAATCAGTGTTATATTTCCTTGAATTTTCATTATACTTAAAGAACGAATTTCTTTCGACCAATTTAAAACAATTTATACCATATGATTTCAACCAATCTAAAGAACCTACAATACGTATAAACAACACGAAAACTGGAAAAAAGAAACAAAAAAAAATGCCATAATAAACGAACTGGAAATTATAAAGTATAAGAATACTTGAATTCCTTCAAGGGTTTACGAGAGTTTCAACTTTCATGTACATTTGGTAGCCTATACTTGTTATGATTTTGTATCAGCAATAGCATATAACATCACTCACCTAGACCTTAAGAGTAACTTGATCAGGCCAAGAGATCTTACGCTTGGCCACAACTTTATCATTAATCAATGAATTTCTTCGTTTATTGGGAATTTTTACTTTCTTCGCTTTCTCTTTTCCTACTCCATCTTCATTTATCTGCAATGTAATAGAAACAGAGATTTTAAGCGAACCCTTTTAAGCCAATGACAAATAGAAGTTAAAATCATCTTTTGACTAATTAAATTACCAAAACTTGATCGAGGTTTCTAGGCGCAGCTTCATATGTACTTTGATTTGTTCTCCCTGCTACTGCATTGTTGTTATCAGAATTTGGAGCTTGGCCTTTCGACAGATATTTATGCCTTCGCCTCAAGAATCTGAAATTCAATGATTAAACAGTTCAAATTGAGTGATCGGTAGAAATCAAGAACTATTTTCCGGGGGTAAGGGATATAATTTTCGATAAAATATTACCTAACTTCAGCTGAAACTGTTTCTTTCTTTTGCTTTGCAGCCTGCAATTTCTTCTTCTTTGAAACAAATTCCTAAGCCAAAAGGAAAATACAAATCAAGTTATGATTATCTTTAGCAGCTTAAACTATTCCTATTATCAAGTTGATAACTCGTTTAAACTCCTAATTCGTAACTTCAAATTTACTTTTAACATTAAATCATAACAATTCAACAAATAAGGCGTTTTTTTCCAATTAGAAAGGGTAAACTAAGAACACAAGATACAATAACATAAAAATTGAATTAAAACTCACTAATTCATATGAATTTCAATGGAAAATAAAGGGACAGAAAAATCAAACCTTCTGCAAGTCCAAATATTCCATCAAAAGTGTTTGATATTTAAGCTTTTCCCCATCAACCGCATGAGATTTATCAGAATTAAGAGGAGCCCTCCTCGTCTTCTTGTTCAATTTATCCATTAATTCACCAAAATAACCCAAGAATTTTCCAAAATAACACGAGCCCAGATAAAAAAATCCAATTTTTCAGATGAACAAAGAGGAAAAAAAGAAAAGTGTTGGGGAATTCTTATGAGGGTTTTTACAATATTTTAGTATCTGTACAAATCTTTATATATGAGAAACCGAAATAATAATAAAACCCCATAAGGAAGGAAGGGGCAGAGAAGAGGAGGGTATTTGTGGCAATTGTTTGTGTGGTTGGACACAAGAAGACATCTTTTGTATCTCATCTTCCTCTATTGATTTTCTTCTTTAATAAAAACTTCCCATTTTTATATTTTTGTATGGGATTTTAGATTTTGTCCAACATAAATTTCGGTCCGGATAAGCCATTAACGATAGAGAAGAGATATATGTCCTTTGTATGTGTGGAATTGTAGTAAGATTAGGATTTAAGTGAGAGAGAGAGAGAGAGAGAGAGAGGCTTAAATGGCAGAACATAAAGGTTGCTGTCTGCAGTATGTGTGTTGGAGTATAAATCCTATTAGTCTCAACGATATTGTTTCTTTTTATATTTTAGAGTATAAAATTATTAACAATCAATCACGTGTATTTTATATATTTTAGGTTACTTATTGGGGCTTTGGGTTTTGCCAATAAATACCTCAAACTTTTGGGCCTATTTAATAAATCTAAGAAATTGCCAACAATTAGCAAGGATTATAAACAGGTCAAAATCCCAAACACCAGCCCACCAAAATCCCTGCTGGTATCCTACTAAACACCCTAAATCCTACAAACCCCATTAGATTCTTGCCAGTTTTTAAAGTTAAACCCTCTTCAAACTGAAAAATTGGTGGAGAAAAAACAATGGAAGCGAGCAATAAAGTGATACCAGAAAAAGTAATGGAAGCAGTTAGGAGAACATCGAGCAACATTGATGAAATGAAAGCAAATTTAGAAGAGTTTTTGTCTTACTGCACTAGTGAAGCCCTTTCAAGAATGAATCCTCTTGATAGGGCTCAAGCCCTCTTCTTGATTGCCAAAACCAACACTGTTCTATTTGCTTGTATGGTGATGTTTTTGTGTTTTGTTTTTCATGTTTGTTTGTGGGTATTATGGATTGGACATGCAGGGTTTCTTGGTTGTTTTTGGTAGTGAATTTGGACTGAAATTGAATTTGTGGGTTTATATGTATGCTTGTTTTTGTCTTTAATTTGTGTATTCATAAAAAGGCATGCAGCATTTGGGTAAAGATACTTAATTTGTGACTTGGTTTTGGTTTAGTGAATTTTGAATTGAAATTGAATTTGTGGGGTTTATATGAATGTGTTTGTGGTTTTGCAGTGAGGCTAAGGTGCAAGGGTGTGAACCCGGATGATCATCCTGTAAAGAAAGAGCTTGTAAGTCTCTCAACCATTATCAATTTATTAAACTTTTCAAGTCTTTTGATGTTTCGAATTCATAAATTTGAAGTTTTGTATCTTGTCCAGTTCTTACTTTATCGCATTCATTTAAAGGACTGTCAGAGTTCTAAGGCTGAGTTCATTTAACCGATGATTTGGTTACTTTATGTTCATTTATCAATGTTGATGGTTTTCTTTAACCTAAAACTTGTTATTTTATTCGAGGCGTCTAATTCTGAGATATTAGCTGGTGGATCTTGCTTCTTTATCTTATGTATTTGAGAATAATATTACCAAAACTGATGTTATGATAGTTCTATAAGCTTTAGCAACAAGTCAGATTCAAAATTGCTTAATGTTATCTATTAGTCGATAATCCGTTTTTGTGATTGTCATGGTTTCAGGAGAGATTGAGTTTGTACGAACAGAAATTGCAGCAGTGCATCGACTTGAACAAAGGTAAACCCCGTCCTCCTTCCACTTTGAAATGCGTAAATTTGGTATTTAAACTTCGAAACATGACTTTTTCTTAGTGTTTAACATATATATATATATGTATGTATGTATGTATGTATGTATGTATGTATGTATGTATGTATGTATCATTCTGGCATGATGACTATTTTGTTGATTATGATGAATGTGATTAAAAACCCGTTATCTAAACTATTACTTGTCGTGTTTGTAGCACCTTTGCGACCTAAAACCACCATTAATCCCCAAGCAGCAGCCCGTTTTATCGATCACTCTCTACCCGATCTTTCCTCTGGTATGAATATCTTTCAACTTTTGGCACAAAAATTCGTCCAATTTAGTTGTCGTTTTGAAAAATTACCTGGTTTTGCAGAACAAAAGCAGAGCATGCGAGAGATTAGTAGAGGCCATAGAATTAAGTATGTTGATAGAAATCCACAAAAGAAGAGAAAATACCAGTCAACAGAAAAGCAATCTGTTCGTTATGCTGCTCAAGAATTTCTCGAAAAAGCAGCACGTGAACTACTTGGTGATAACAAAAATGGCGTCAAAGGACCATTACAACATGAGGATTCAGATTAAGGATGCCATAATCCTGGATTTAATCCTCTGGTAGACTTTTATACTTTGCTCTTTTGTAAGTTTATAGATCTTTGTTGTAATCTTGTCTCCATAAATACTCCCTATCGTTCTTTAATTGTAAGTTTACTCTTTTTACGTCTTTATGCAGATTTTCATGGATCATACTGGCTGGTTTTTGTTATCAGAATCGGAGGCAATGGGCATCTGTTAATGTGTTTCAAAATGTTGTGCTTTTGAGCTAATGAGAATTAGTAAACTTTTGAATTGAACTTGTATTTGATCTTTAATTTGTGGTTTTGTTTGGATGAATAGAATATACTTCACTTAGTAATAATTCTTAATTTTCTTTTTCTAATAAAGGGGGTACGGTAAATTTATGGACTTTAAGTGGGCTGGCTTAAAATAATGGCCCATTTATAAATACCCAACTGAAGGGCAAATGTTATATGTATTCACTTGAATACTTGGTTAGTTTACTAAATGAAATGGCAAAATATCATTTGACGTTAGTTTTCACTTTTGGGTTTAATCATAAGTTATGATTATTTTAAAGTTAGGGTTTATATGGCTTATGTTAGCCCAAACAGCTATCAACACGAATAAAGATACTTCTTTTATTAAGAATTTATGAAATAAAAAATAATTAAAGTATGGCATTAGCAATAAGTTATGGGGGTCTTTGTAATTTAGACTAAAGCTCTTACAGTGGTTTTCTATTAAAAAAAAAAGGTCCCCAAAACCTCAAAATCACACTCTTTGTGAGCAACTCGTCTTTTCGGAGATAATACTTCGATAAAGTGATAATTTTAATTTTCAGTAAGGTATGGCAATATCTCCATTTGCAGCAGCTCAATTACCCTCGTCTTCTTTGTTGTTATCTTCCTGTAAGTTCAATTCTCTCTCTCTCTCTCTCTCTCTCTCTCTCTCTCTCTCTCTCTCTCCCTCTGTGGGTTTTGAATCTTGTGTGTTAAATTTGAGTGTATTACTCTATTATGTTCTTCTGGGGTGTTCTTGTTGAGTTCGAATTGCAAGAATTTCTTGCTCGAAATATATTATATATTCAATTATAATTAAGGGTTCCGTTATATGATATACTAACACAGCATATAGGTAAAAAAAAAAAAAGATTGTATTTTTCTTCAAAATAATTTCTTGTTGTGGTGATGAAGTTAAGTAAGCATGAAATTGTTAGTATGATGACAGACTTTCATTGGCTGACCTAGAAATTAGGTATTTGGATCTCCAGATATAACCATGACTGGGTACAGTTTGGCTATTTTAGAATTGTTAGATTGGTGGTTTCGGCAAATATTTCAGCAATGTCAATTTTCTTCGAAGCTGGAGCTGCTTCATTACTCATTTGTCACAGTGTGCTGGCGGATAAATCTCGAATGCACATGGATACCCCTCGTCTGCAATTTATTAAGTTTGATTGCCTTGCCAGTAATTATGTTAAAGTGCAATTTCCCAGGAAAGTGTATGGTTATAGCCCCTTTCCCCTAATATGTTGTGAGGTTAAGAATCATACAAATTAGTTGATCAGATAATTGCTTGAAAAACAGGCATATTGTGCGAGATATTGTTCTCAAATTGAAGCCAATGAACCCTGCACTTGATTGTTATTAGACTATGCAATGTAGCATAACTTATTAGTTAATTATGATTGTTTGAGTGAAATTGTTAAAAAATATGCTGAAAGTATTGCTATTCTCGTGAAAAATGGTTATAGTGTATAAAATTTATATGTAACTAACATAGTTTATGCAAAACCTAAAGAGTGTATGATAATCAGCTCAGCTTATGCTAGAGACCGTAGTGTATTTGTTCTTGGTTGAAAATGAACTGTTCCATTTGTTGCAAATTAAATTTTCTTATTGGCTTATAAATCTCTGATTTCTCTGCATATGCCCTCTCTATATTGTATTAATATTTGAATATTGACTTTATGTTTTGATTGCTGTGTTCAACTATTCCGGATATTCTTCTGTTTCATTTCAGGTAAGATAAATCAAAACTCAAATCATGTTGGTCTTTTCGTTTCGGGGCCAGGAAGTCAATTTAGGAGGGCTAAAAGATCGCTCTCTGTAAATGGATTATTTGGTGGGAACAAGGATAAGAGTGATGATGGTTCATCCAAGGTATATTTACATTATGAATTTCCACGTATGCCTTCAGATAAACTATAAATGTTTTAGAAAATGGCCTTTTAAGGCCATCCATCTTGAAGCATGTTTTTTATATGTTGTTATATCATATTGATCCTGATTTAATTCTATAATTATTCTTACTAAAAAAATTAAATAAATAGGCCGGGATATTAGGAAACATGCAAAATTTATACGAGACTGTAAAGAAGGCGCAGAATGTTGTCCAAGTTGAGGCAGTACGAGTGCAAAAGGAGCTTGCTGCGTACGTTCTACAACATTTTCATTTCATTTTTATCAGTTTTCGGGATTTATATCCTGGGGTCTTGGAGTTTGATTAATGTAATTTTTGCTCTTCTTTTTCACTTCTGCAGAGCGGAATTTGATGGTTATTGCACAGACGAACTAGTAAAGGTAAACCTCAATCATCACTTTCATTTCTATATATTAATTCAGAAAATAGTGTTCAATTGTTTGATGAAATGTTATTACTACATAGGCAACACTGTCTGGGAACCAACAACCTGTACGTCTTGAGATCACCGAGGCTGCAATGGAATTGGGAGCTGAAGTGAGTTTGTTTATGGGTTTATTTACACATCAAAAAACGCACCGTATATATTTTTGTCACTATGATTCTATAAATGATTGAGAAATGTCGTTGTATAGAAACTCTCGGTTTTGGTGACAGAGGCATACAAGGAGGCACATCTGAAAAGTGTTCAGGTGGGATTCTTGGTGATGATATTCACAGTCCATGAATTAATTCAATTATTTTTTATAAAATTATGGAGTTTGATATTGAAATTTTTTTGCAGGCCATGAAAGAACGAATGAACAATCTTGCTCAGAGCTTAGGGATGCCACCAGGTTTAAGCGATGGACTAAAGTGATGGCTTTATTTCCAGAATGCTGATTTTGATTCAACTCGAAACTTTTCCTTGAATACATTTAAAACTTAGATTTTTATGTTAGAGAATTTTTATCGTGATTTATTTATATCATATATGAACTTTATGAATTTCATATTGTCGCAAAATTGTATAATCCCATTTTATTTTTAGTTTCACACTTTATGCGAGATAAAAATTATAGACTGAACACCCCCCCCCCTTTACTTCAGTGCTAATTCTGAAAATCCCCCTACTTTTTGAAAATTATTTCTACCTCTTATTTAATTTAAAAATTCTTATAAATGTAGATTTCAAACTCTTCTGTTTTTACTTTTTTCCTCTCTATTTTCGTTTTTTTTTTTTCATAAATTTTATAAAACTCCCCATCTTATTTTATTTTCTTCAGTATAATTGTACGGTTCAGGGTTCAGAGCAAATTTCAATTCCTTGTCCAATTGTCCAAAAGGTTGAATCCCCAACCCCAAGGGCCCCGGCCCGACAAAGCTATGGGAGGAATAAATCATGGTAACCCAGCCAATCACAGGGGCTAGATCAGTGCCCACTGCGCACAAGGAGCCCCCCTCACTTGAGAGGTTGCTCCCACACTGCCGCTGGTGGGACTCGATCCTTGGTCATTGTCCAAACTTCACCCTTCTGTGACCAACTGGGCTGCCCATGCGGACGCAAATTTCAATTCCTGCCATTAGGTTATGACGGAATAGCATTGTAATTTCTTTTTAAAATATTGGGACCAAATATAAATATTTAAATTTGGTTAGAGACAAGAAATTAATTATAAGCATCGATATCCATAAATGAATAAATTCAATAATAAAAACAGACATGTAATTATCTATCCATTACATGAATGATGAAAACAAATTCAGTCCCTCAAACCTTACAAAACAACCCCCCTCACATTACAACTAAGAGTGCCCCCAACACCACAGCAAAAAATCCACCCTTCAAGAAAGCAGCACCACTAGTGGGCGCCGGAGCAGCCGCCTGACCTTCAATCTCGGCCGGAGAAGGAGCCGGAGAAACAGCCCTGAGGTGGTGCTTCTCAGACATAACCACCACAATCACCTTCTGTCCCTTCTCGCAGTGCCCTTTCGCCCCACTGATGAAGTAGTACGGCCCGGAATGCTCCAGCTTCACTTTGGTGTTGCCGCCGGTGTAGGTCTCGATGGGGCTCGACGTGTTGCAGGTCACATAATCTCTCTTCGAAACTTGCAGAACTGAATCTTTAGACCCATCGTATTCCCAAACTGCCGGTTCATAAAATAAAAATTAAATCATCAGATTAAAAGGCGTATATATATAATTTGTAAGAAATGTTTGTGATGAGATGTATAGATCTGTACCTAAAGAATCTCCGATGATGAAACGGGACCTTTGAGCCCAGTGGTTGAGAGAATCGGATTCAGAAGAAGGGACTTTCCAGGCGTCTGATTTGCCGCCGATTAAGAGATCTCTAGCTTCAGATAAGCTAAAAAGGCATAAGAAAATAACAAGTAATACTGAACAAGTTCTTGAAAACCCTGCCATTTTTTCACTAATTTAAAAGCTCTCAAGAAATATGCTATAAAAACAGAGAGAGAGAGAGAGAGATGAATGAAGATGGAGGAAAGTGGGGGCGGGATATATAGGGAAAAAACTAGCCGTTGAAGGGTTTCAGGGGGCAGGGTTTTAATTTCTAGGACTGTGTCCTGTAATGAAAGTGGTTGTGTTATTTTGTCTGATGTTAACGGTAAAATTTAACGTTGAAAGGGCACTTGCTTTTTACAGCTGAGAATCCGATGGGACAAAAAGAAAATTTCCGAAAAAATAACTCTGTTTTTAAGTATTAAATTGTGATAAAAGAAGGGTGATATCATAAAAGAACTGGCCTTAATAAGGTTAGGTTACAAATGGATGGATGGTTTCTACTTTCGGATGATTTGTTTTTAGAAATAAGTCGAATTTATTATGAATTAAGTTGAAATCAAACTTAATTCAAACGAGGTTCAATCTACATCAACTTTTTTACATGTATTTAATTAAATTAAATTTTATAAAAATATAAATTGGGCTCAACTTGAATTTAATTTGAGCAAACTTACCAAATTGAAATCAAAACAAATTTTTTTGGATTCAATTGAATTCAAAAGTAGTTGAATTAAGTTGTAATAATGAATTAAAAGCCATACTATTACCTTCTAAATAATAACGATTTCAAAAATGATATACAAGTATCTTATATATTGAAATCTATAATATCAAATCCGCATATAATAATCTAAATCTTCTTTTATGATATCCAACATAATTAATTAAACACAGCACCCCACAACGTTATGTTGCAATTGTTCTTTTTCTTTTTCATACCCAAAGCTGGATCATTTATAAATGGTCATTCTTTGTATCTAATTAAATTCCCCAAATTCTCTCAAGTTATATCCAAATAATGTTTGTATCTAATTAGTCAGCCCAAGTGTATTGATTACTTTTTAAATCTCCAATCATAAATATACCAAGTATTATTTCATCACATTTGGTTCTCTATAATTTACATAGAAGCTAAGATGAATAGAGAAAATTTATGATAGATTTGATTTAACTATTTTAATTTCTCTTTTATATAATGAGATTTATGTGTATAAACACGATAATTAAAATTACTCGATCAAGATTTATAATGTAGGCAAAGTAACACGTGTGTCAAGACACAACCTGGAGACACGACACGTATGATCCCCATGCACCTTCACCCACCTTTTATATATTCTAATTTCTCACTTATTATCTCATATAATAATTTCTCATAATCAAATTCTTTCACTTTCACACACAAGATGAACACAGAGGAAGCTAAAAAAGCTGGTGCAGATGCCTCCAAGCGGTACAGTTCCGGCGGGTATTTCCGGCGGAACTTGCCGTACAGCCCTTATGCTATGGCCCTTGCCGGCCTTGCCATGGTTGGGGGCCTTTGGTACTTCACTATGTACGACAAGAAAAAACCGGAATCGAACGCCGGCGATGTGACCGGAGTCTCTGCCGGTGCTACTGATGCACACACCCGGCCACGGAAATAGGACTGCTTCGTTATTGTTATTGTTATTTTGTTTTTGTTTTTTTAAATGCAAATTGTATTGTTCAACTTCTGTGTATATTCTTGTAAAATAAAATCATTTGATTTTTATCGTCTACTATATAGATTACTTGGTACGAACTGATCATCAGCTTATGGGGTCTATCGATTTGTTGTTCTTGATTTTTTTTTTCTTTCTATTATGGTCTACATGAACTTCTACTGCAATTTGGGTGATCGATGTTTTATGTTAATATTTAGTACTTACAAATTCAAGCAGGCATATGATAGAAGATGAAATTGAAGGGATTTTGAACGTATGAAATATATGTTTCTGCATTGACGCATCTATCTAGTAGTTACTTTTCTAACATTTTCCTATACATCTCAATTTGAATTTTCAGTTCCAACAAAGTGTATACTATAGATAATTAAACCCTTTTAATTTCCAGCATTTTTAATTAAGAAAAATATACAAATATAATTATGGGACACCAAATATATTGCATGGAGAGTAAATATCACAAAGGAAGACGAGTCCGAAAAGGTTAAGGTTAATTATAATTTTTTTTTGTATTATTTAATTTGAATTTAGTAATAAAAATAATTATTTTTTTACGTTTCTGATGGATTAGGGCCAAGTTAGCTGTTCAAATGAGTAGTGACTAGTGAAGTCTCGTATACAAGGACTCCAAATCTCCAATACTCCATACTTGATGCGTATCGGTTTTGTGGATTATAGTTGTGGGCCTCTACCACAATGAATTTAATTATTTTTGTGGGCCTGTTTTACTTCTGTTTGAGTCCAGATAATTTGGGCCTTCAACGTAAATATAAAATACTATATACCCGAGATCTAGCCCACAAGTTATATGTTCAATATTTGTAAATAATGAAACACTTTAGATTTAATTCAATTTTTGTAGTGAGAACTGAGAATCTTTAATGTTTAGCATCATCTCAATATCAATTGTTTTCACTTTTTATGATAAAAGATAAATAGGGCGACAAACAAATTAAACTAGTCGATGCTAAAAGTTTGTTTGAGCTCGATCCATTAGTTTATCAAATTAAATTTGAATAACTTCATGATAAAAAAACTAATAAAAATATATATAAAAAACTTATACTACTTGAACTCTACTTGCGCTTGTCTTTATTAAGGCCCATTTGAGCTCGACTTATTTAACACTGAAATAAGCTCAAATATAAATCTTAAATCTCGATTGTAATTCAAACAAATTTAAACAACTCATTCAATTCAACTTGACTCATTTTATATCCCTAAAATAACAAGTTTCTTGATATCCTCTCAAATAATTATGATCTCAAACTAATCAAATTTGGAAGTTTTAATGAGAGCATTTTGGTAGTCACTAGAGATTAGCAAGACAATGAAGTTGATTTGTTCCCAAGTTTGACCTTGAAAACACTTGAAAAGTAATTATTATCCCCAAGTTTGACCTTAACTTAGTCAATAATTAAAAAACTTATCACATTCTTTTTTTTTAAAGCTTTCTTCTTATCTTAGTTGTCAAGGTGCACGAAGTGAGACAGACAAAAAAATTACATTTTATTGTATATATATATATATATATGTTGCATTATTAAATAAGTATGACATACCCGATATTTTGGCAATTAAGCTAAGTAATAATTATAATTAGATCAGATCTCAATCGTGTGTAAGTCAATGCAATATTGCCATATTCCGGAAAATGTGCTAATAAAATGTTGCAAATAAGATTAGCATAAGTTTTATATTTGACTGACACGTACAATGCTTGCTTAGAAATCAGAATTAAGTTATTAAAATTAAATGATGTCACTAAATTCTTTTATTTCGAGTATTTGACTGGTTAAGCCAACTTGTATCATGTAGATTTTATGATTTAATTTTTCATTAACAATAATAATAACATAAATATGCCACATGTATAGAGTTAGTGGAGTCCAAGTATCAACTTCATTTATTTGGGTTCTACAAGTAAGAGGCTAAACTTTTTCTTATAATTTACAACGTAAATTAAATCCGTGGAGACTTTATTTTTTTGTTATATAAAGTCTGTAGAGTATTAGTAGATTCGATCATTAATGATTGTATTGGTTAAATTCGGATAAATCTCATCTGAATTTTATCATTAATTCAAACCTAATATGTTACTTTTGGCTAATTCTAATTAAAGATTATTAAAGATCCACTTACAACTTTGATAGTTTGAAAAAACCCTAAATATTGAATTGCTATCAGGGTTGTCAGAATTAATCCCTAATTAACAAATAATTTGTAAATTTTCATATATACTATTTAGTAAATAACTTAATTAATACTTTTTTTATTTTAATGAATTTACACAAGGAGCCTGTGTTTTTTATAGTGGAATTTTATGACTACGATGATTATAGTATAATATCCAATACACTTAAAAGGAAAATCCAGTCGATAAGATACATTTGCAGTTCTTCAAGTTAGGAAAAATCAGATATACTTTCTTTTCAATGAACCCAAAAGGATAATACTTTTTTAATCTTTAACTTATAAGCAATTTCTGTTGCCAGGAAAATTCTATCTTAAGTTACATTCTTTAATGTCAAGTACAACTGTTTGAGAAATCCCAATTGCCCAAGAAACATGTCTTCGAAATTAATAACAAATTAAACTCTTTAAACTAGATCAAACCCCACTCATTAAACAATATAATCTTAATTAACAGAAAGTTTTATTGATGCGTGGAGGGCATTAATTAATGTAATCTTCCATGTTAATGATCATAATTAGCACCCCAAAATAATCCTTTAAATACTTGAACTTAGTTTCAATATCCCCACAAGTATTATTACAAATATCCTTCGAAATCCCTTCTTCTTATCTCATCAAATGGCTTCATCATCATCATCTTCTTTTAAGAAAATCCAACCTCCAATAAATGGAAAGTTAATCACGATTCTAAGTATCGATGGAGGTGGCATTAAGGGTATTATTCCAGCTAAACTGCTTGAATTTCTTGAATCCGAACTCCAGGTACATTGAATTAATTAATTTTATGATATTTTTTAGGCATGGTTATAGATTAATTTTGTCATAATTAATATTAACATGAATTATGCTGAGCTAATGTAAGTTTCATAGTCATTTTGTATGTTTCATAATGAGAATTTTCGGGCAGGAGAAATTGGAAAATTTACAAGGAAAAGAATCATTAAACCTTAGAAAAGTGTCATGTAATTGGAAAAAAGTAGATTTTCTTACAAGTTTGTAAGAAAAACATGATGTATAAGTATAACAACTAGAGGAAATGCATATTTCTTTGTGTTGCCCTAGCTACCTCATATTGAATTCCAGTGAACAATCAACAGAAAGTTTAATATGGGATTTTAAAATTTCATTTGATTACTAAGTTTCCGGTTTTTATATATATGTTATGAATTATTATCGTACTATAACAAATTAAACGACGAGTTTTTATGGATCAGAAACTGGATGGTGAAGATGCTAGAATAGCAGATTACTTTGATGTAATAGCAGGAACAAGCACAGGTGGCCTTGTGACAGCCATGTTGACTGCTCCTGATGCTAATAATCGTCCATTATATGCTGCTAAAGATATTACCCCATTTTACGTTAAGCATGGTCCTAAAATTTTCCCACAGAAAGGGTAAATTTATTAATTTTCGTTTATATATTTCATCTTCTTTTCCATGATTCCATGAGTTTAAGGTTATATGAATGTATATTGTGAATTTGCAGGGGTATATTAGGATCCATTGAAAACACAATGAATCAAATAGGAGGTCCAAAATATGACGGGAAATACTTACACAAGATAATAAGGGAAAATTTAGGGCAAACTCGACTCCATCAAACCCTAACCAATGTTGTCATTCCAACATTTGACATCAAGAATTTACAGCCCACTATTTTCTCTTCTTATGAGGTCTCTCTCTCTCTCTATCTCTCTCTCTCTCTCTAATTATATATATGTATAATATTTATGTATATATACAAAAATATATATTTTATATAGTACTCTTCTATCTCTCTCTCATGTGGGGGGTTGACAACATTTGGTTTGTAAAAACATAATAATTTATTGTAGGTTACAATTTTTTCATATTTTATTTTAAAATATTGAAGTTTTCTGGCATTCATCACAACTAGGGAATCATTGTATAATTTCTTTATGAAATTGAAATCAAACTTGTCGTCAAATTCAGACACAGCGCAACATTAACTTAGTTAATACTGTTATAAATAAATCACTTTCTAGTTGACTTTGTAGACATGAACTACCATGTACAATTATTAAAGTTCAATAGAATTTCGTAGAGAATTAATTTTTAGATGCCTGAATTAAATATATATAATACTCCACACGATCAATCCACCTTGTTCAAAAACTTAAAAAAGTCTTTAAAACTCCTAAACTACGACCCAATTTTAGATAATTAAATATACTCATACCTCATCTAATTTGCACTTGAAATTTTTAATTACCTTTTATTATATATAGAATGAAAATGAGAATAAACCATTAATTAGGATGAATTATAATCATTAATTTGTTAATGCAGATCGAGAATTCGAGTTACATGGATGCCCTTTTATCAGATATATGCATTGGGACGTCTGCAGCTCCAACTATGTTTCCTGCTCATCATTTCACAACCATTGATGCCTCAGGCAAAACTTGGGATTTTGATCTTATTGATGGCGGTGTTGCTGCAAATAACCCTGTAATTAATCATATATATAATATATACCATAATTACTCTTTTGAAAACTTAAAATTAGCAGTATATATCATGTCTATGGACTTAACTGTTAATTATATTATATATTTGCAGTCTTTGGTTGCAATAAGAGAAGTAACCAAACAAGCCTACGAATACTATCCAGATTCCTTCCCCATTCAACCAATGGATTATAACAGGTTATTAGTTATCTCATTGGGCACTGGATCTGCGAAACAAGAACATAAATATACAGCAGAAAAGGCAGCCAAATGGGGCCTGTTTGGATGGCTAATTCAAGGAAATTCTGTCCCTATGCTTGATGTGTTTAATCAAGCTAGCAGAGATATGGTGGATTATTTTATAACAGTAGTTTTCCAGGCTCTTCATTCTGAACATAATTACCTCCGTATTCAAGTAAGACCCATAATATTTTAATGTCATTTTTATTCATTTTTAGGAAAAAATTACATGTAAACCCTAACAATTATTGTGTAATCACCAAACAACCCTTTATTTTTTTTAAAATTATACACTTCCCATTTGCCCTTATAAACCTTAAAATAGACTATTACAGATACACGATTTGAAGGGATATGTTGATAATTTTCAAAAAGTGATACAAGTTTTAGTAATTACACAATAAATGAGGGGTTGTTTGTGTATTTTTGCCTTAATTTTGTTCAAAATTATGATTATTTAAAATGTTTAATTTAATTAATGACAGGATGACTCATTGACTGGAGTAACATCATCAGCTGATGTTACCACAAAGCAGAATCTAGATGACCTTGTTAAAGTTGGACAAAATTTATTGAAAGCTCAAGTCTCAAGGGTTAATCTGCAAACTGGAAATTCTGATCCTATTCCTAATGGAGGCACAAATGAGGATGCCTTGAAAAAGTATTTACATCTAATTTTATATTAATTAATCATTGATTAATTAATAATTAAATTGTTTTAGTTTACCATTTTTGGTAATTGGTTTATTTAAACCCTTCCATTTTTTGTAGGTTTGCAAAAATACTGTCGGATGAACAGAAACTTCGACAGTCAAACACACAGCGGAACAACTAATTAAGAAGTGGATATAATACATATATATTTATATATTCATACATATAATTTTAGATTAATTATTGACTATGTAATTTATTATTTGAAATTGTAACAGAATAAAACGGATGGTTTAGATTGTTGTTGTACAAGTGCAATAATTTTCTGCTACTTGTAATTCTTATTCTCTTTGATTTTTATGTCTCTTCAATTGTATTAATTCATCATTTCAATTTCTAAAATAAAAAAAGAAACCCTCTACTATTTTACATTTTTTGGGGGTGAAAAATCTGATGAAGAATGTGCTGATCCAAGTAATTGTAATTATATAGACTTTAGTTTATTTCTTAAATTCATTGTTTAATTACTTTTTTTTTTTTTTGCATTAGTTTCTTATAATTGCTATATCATAAGTAATTATAGTGATATTAATTAATTTAAACTCTTTCAGGTTCAATAGCCGCATATCACAATTAGCAAGCAATATGGTAAAATTAAATACACTTTTGATGCATTATTAAAAGCATAAAAAATACTATTATAGAACGCCGTGAGTCCAATTTCATAGTATAACTCATTATACTATTAGCCTATTACTTATCTGTTGTTCATATATATAAGCAATCTTCTTTGCCAGGGAATTCTTATAATATTACATTCTAAATAAATGCCAAGTCAAATGTTTGAAAAATGTTAAATTATGTATGTCAATTGTCAAGTTCTTTAAGAAATCCCAGTTGCCAAGAAACCCCACTACACCAGTCTTCAAAATTTAACTATTATATTAATTTGAATAAAATTGCACTTTGATCCACTATAACAAGGGGTGAGCACTTTTTTACCCTAATATTTACGGATGTTTCATATTCCATCCGATGCAACGAAAATTTTAAGCAAATTTGAGTCAACTTCTAAATACAACAATTTATTATATTTTTCATTTTTTTTATTCTATGTAATTTTAATAAATAATTTTAACTACTACATACAGACATAATTTTTAAATAAAGTATTAGAAAAAATTATGTGCTGAAATACTGTAAGACATTTACATAAAGTTTTTAAAACAAAGTTAAGTTTTCATTTTTATTGCAAGATATACGCACTAAAATAATCAAGCAAACAATTTTAAAATATATATTTAAACCCAATTAATCGGAGAGTTTGCAAGTTTTACATAAATTCATGTGGGTTTATACAATTTTTATAAGGTAATTAATATTTTTGTCCCTTTTTTTAAGAGAATGGACTCAAAAGGTGCTTACAATTTATTCCTGAGGACTAAATGTGAAACTGCCATAAAGATGGGACTAAAAGTGGAGAAACCCCAATCTTTTGGACCAATAGTACAATAGAACTAGTAAACTCTTATACCACATCAAACCCCAATTATAAAACAATCTTAATTAACACGAAAATTTATGCGTGGAGGACATGAATTAATAGAACATTTCCAAGCTATAAATTAATTATTATACCCAAAAAATTCCTTTTAAATACTTGAACTTAGTTTCATCATCAAATATTACAATATATCCACAACGATAAAACTTTAATCCCTCCACATATCCCCTCAAATGGCATCATCATCTTTTAAAAAAATCCAACCTCCAGTTAATGGAAAATTAATCACTATTCTAAGTATTGATGGAGGTGGCATTAGGGGCATCATTCCAGCAAAAATTCTTGAGTTTCTTGAATCCGAACTCCAGGTATATTGATTTGATTTATGGTATTTTCTTGCTATGGTTAAAGATTAATATTGTTATAATATTTTTTTGGCCTTTTGCGGCTCTAATTTTCGTTTTATGAACTTTTCGCTGCTAAAACATTTGGCAGTGACAATATTTCGTTATCGTGGCGCTATCCATGTCGCTAAAAGTTCATGCTAGCAAAAAATAAATTTTTGTTGCATATTATTTGTAACATGTACTATACGCAACAATTATAACCGTGCTAAAAAATATTTTAATTTCATTTACATGAAATCACCTATTTTACATAATGTTTATAGTCTCTTGTAACTGCATAATATGTTTTGTTTCATAAGTTTATGCACTGTACTCTCATACCTGTTTGTTATAATTAGGATAGTATTCTCTAGTAAGAGAATGAGCTAAAAAAGCTACAAGAAAAAGAATAATTCTTAGTTTGATTATTAGTAATAAACTATGTAAATATATCGGAAAATAACATTTAAACATACATGACCTTATGATTGGTGGGAAAACGTAGTACATAAGTCAAGAGGAAATGATTTTTACTAGTGTTGCCCTAGCTTTTGAAAAGCTTTATACTAAATCAAATTTAATGATTTTAGTACCTATCTCTTAGATAATAAAGTATATATATATGATTTACAAATATTTGTGTGAAAGAAGTATATATAAAAAACGCTCTCGGGCCATTTGACTCAATTCATATAATTAATTAACGACGAATTTTTGTGGATCAGAAACTGGATGGTGAAGATGCTAGAATCGCGGATTACTTTGATGTAATAGCAGGAACAAGCACAGGTGGTCTTGTGACAGCCATGTTGACTGCTCCTGATGCTAATAATCGTCCATTATATGCTGCTAAAGATATTACTCCATTTTACGTTAAGCATGGCCCTAGTATTTTCCCACAGAAAGGGTAAATTTATTAATTTTCGTTTATATATTCATCATCTTTTCCATGATTCCATGAGTTTTAGTTTATATATATATATATATATATATATATATATATATATATTATGAATTTGCAGGGGTATATTAGGATCCATTGGAAACACAGTGAAGCAAATAGGAGGTCCAAAGTACGATGGGAAGTACTTACACAAGATATTAAGGGACAATTTAGGGCAAACTCGACTTCATCAAACCTTAACCAATGTTGTCATTCCGACATTCGACATCAAGAATTTACAGCCCACTATTTTCTCTTCTTATGAGGTCTCTCTCTAATTAATATATATATAATATATTTTATATGTATTGGAAAAATGGATATATCAAAAGATAATCTATTATTATATATATGGTATAATGTCACTAATAGAACTTCAAATAATTCATGTTTTAGTTGACTATATCGACAAGAACAAACACGTATACAATATTTATAATTCTACTTCAAATTTTGAAAGCTCTTAAAATAGTTTAGTTCTTAAACAATTAATACTCAAACCGCCTGTGCATTAAAAATTAAGTTCTTAACATCTTATAGTCACAAAAGAAAAATTAAAAAAAAAATCCAGGACATAAATCATCGTTAATATGTTAATGCAGGTTGAGAATTCGAGCCATTTGGATGCCCTTTTATCAGATATATGCATTGGAACATCTGCAGCTCCAACTATTTTTCCTGCTCATCATTTTACAACCGTTGATGCCTCTGGCAAATCGTCGGATTTCGATCTTATTGATGGCGGTGTAGCTGCTAATAACCCAGTAAATCATTTATCCCATGCATCATGAAATACGATGATATATATTATAATTTCATTTATAATATTATGCATATATTCAATGATTCATATGGATGACCTAATTACTAATATTTCTTATTTTGCAGTCTTTGGTTGCAATAAGAGAAGTAACCAAACAGGCCTACGAATACTATCCAGATTCCTTCCCCATTCAACCAATGGACTTTAACAGGTTGCTAGTCATTTCACTGGGCACTGGATCTGCAAAACGAGAACAAAAATATACAGCAGAAGAGGCAGCCAAATGGGGCCTGTTTGGATGGCTAATTCAAGGAAATTCTGTTCCTATACTTGATGTATTTAGTCAAGCTAGCAAAGATATGGTGGATTATTTCATTACTGTTGTTTTCCAGGTTCTTCATTCTGAAGATAATTATCTTCGTATTCAAGTAAGACCCATAACTATTTGATTAATATTATTGTTTGCAAACTTGTTAATATATAAACATTTCTTGTGATTTTTATTTTATTCTTAATGATAATTATTTTAAATGTTTAATTTAATTAATGACAGGATGAATCATTGACTGGAGTAACATCATCGATTGATGTTACAACAAAGCAGAATTTAAATGACCTTGTTAAAGTTGGACAAAATTTATTGAAGGCTCAAGTCTCCAGGGTTAATCTGCAAACTGGAAAGTCTGATCCTATTCCTAATGGAGGCACAAATGAGGATGCCTTGAAAAAGTATTTATTTCTAATTATGTATTAAGTTTTAATCACTGTGTTAATTATTAATTAATTATATAAATTCTTTTACTTTTGCTTGAATCCTTTCATTTTTTGCAGGTTTGCAAAAATACTGTCGGATGAACAGAAACATCGACAGTCAAACACACAGCAGCAGAACAACTAAGGAAGTGGATATACATATATATTCATACATATAGTTAAATATTTATTATTGAGTGTGTAATTTATTATTCGAATTTGTAACAGAATAAAACCCTTGCTTCAAGTTGTGGTTGTATTTAATGTACAAGCGGAATATATTCTGCTTTCTTTTATTCCATTAAACTATTTGATTTATGATTTTTCAGTTGTAATTCATCATTTCAATAATAAGAAAATAAACATTCTATTCTTTCTTTATTTTTTGTTCCAAAAATGATGAAGATTGTGATCATGTCTTACTATAATTGATCGGTTCGGAGGAAGAAATTTAATCTGGTTCGACATACATGTGTTACAAAATATAAACCATTATCTTCAATTTAGACATATAGTTTATTTGAAACATAAAAGGCATGAAGAGGATGAGCAAATTTAATTAATAGTTATTGTTCTCAAATTGTTGGGATAAAACCAAAATATATAGTTAAGTATTATAATTAATAAGATAAGCAGCCTGATAACTATTTTATACAATCACGGGTTAGCAATTTGCGGATTAGAAAAATTGGCATAGCAAAGATCCTTTTGAGATGAGACATAAATTGACGTGGTATTATTTGATAAATTACTAGTTGATCATAACAATAATTATAATTAAATAGAGATACAGTGATATTGGGAGTATTAAATACACTAACTCCTCAATTATCGACATAGGTGATAATATTGTATTTTTCTCTCTTCCAGTGGAGATTTACAATTTATTCCTTTTAGACTATTTTTATTGTATTTTCGTCTTATATTTTTGTCGTTAAAAGTAATTATACATGTTTTTTTGTCTTCTCTGCTAATTATATATTAACCAGATGAATTATTACATGCGCCACTCCGGTCCCATTTGCATGGGGTTCCAAATTTATAGAAGTTAAATGCCGGGTCATTTTCTATTTTATATTATCTGTTTTTATTAAATTAATAATTGTCTATTTAAAAATGTACACTTGATTATATATATATATATATATATATATATATCATGCAACTTTCACATTCCTCACAAATTAACCAAAAATGTTCCCTTTGTCCATCTTTCTTTTCCCACTCATAATCTATCTCATAACCAAATTATTCCAATCTTCATCACTCAAAGGACAAAATCTTCCACCAGGTCCATATCAATGGCCGATATTAGGAAACATTCCCAACGTTTTTGGCAAAAACCCTCATATCTTAGTCGCAAACTTAGCCAAAATCCATGGCCCTTTAATGTCCCTAAAGCTTGGAACTCAGCTTCTAATCATGGGATCTTCACCAGAAGCAGCATCAGAAATACTTAAAACCAATGATCGTCATCTTTCAGCTCGTTACACAGCCAAAGCAACTCCCATAAAAGAAGCTGATCTCAAGAGATTTTCCATTCTGTGGGCACCAGAATGCACCAATGAATGGAAATCCTTGAGGGCCGTTTGGCGGGGCGAGCTTTTCGGCGAAAAAACCCTGGAATTCCAGGGTTTCATGAGGGAGAAAAAAGTTGGCGAAATGGTGGAGTTTTTAGGGATGAAAGAAGGGCAAACTGTGGATATTCGGGATTTGATTTTTACTACTGTTTTTAATACATTGGGAAACCATTGTTTTTCGAAGGATATGATACGATTGGGAGACGAAAAAATGACGAAAGATTGGAAAGACACCATTTGGAAGTTTATGGAGTCGGGGACGACCCCGACCGTCCCCGACTTTTACCCGATGTTTACCGGGTGGGGCCCACAAGGCCAGAAGAATAGGACATTGAAATATTTGTCGAAATTGTTTGGGAAATGGGAAGAGATTATTAGGGTAAGAAAGGAAATTATAGGAAACCCTAGCTCTATCAAACATGGAGATTTTCTAGAGTACATGCTTGCAAATGGGTTTGTTGACGATCAAATGCTTCATATGCTTCTGGTATACATGTGAATTAATTTAAGTAATTTTTTTTGTTTATTTATTAGTCTAATTTGATTTAATTCTTTTTTTGATTTTCATTACAGGAGATATTTCCAGCAGCTTGTGGGAATCTAACATCAACAATCGAATGGGCCATGGCTGAGCTAATGAAGAACACAGAACCCAGAAACAAGCTTCTTCAAGAGCTGAAAAACGAAATCAAATACTCAAATTCTATAAAAGAATCTGAAATATCTAAACTCCCATATCTAAATGCTTGTATAAAAGAAACACTAAGATTACACCCACCAATAGCATTTATACCCCATCTTGCTAGCTCCACATGCAAAGTCATGGGTTATACAGTCCCAAAGGGTTCACTTATCATGATGAATCTTTGGGCTTTAGGGCATGACCCGGATACCTGGAAAGACCCGTTTTTGTTCAAGCCCGAACGGTTTTTGAACTCGGATCTTGATTTTCATGGGCATGATTTTGAGTATGTGCCTTTTGGAGCAGGAAGAAGGATGTGTCCTGGTTTACAGTATGCAAACAAACAGGTTTACTTAATCCTGGGTTCGTTAATCCGGTTTTTCGACTGGAAAATTCCAAACGATGGATATCCAGAGGAACTGGATATGAATGAAGTATATGGAGTTCCAGTGCAGAAAGAAAAGCCATTGATCCTTATTCCATATTCGAAGAAATGTTAGCTTTGTGAGTTTTACCATTTTCACCATTTTCTTCTTTCTATTTTGGGAAGATTGTAGCAAGAATCTGGTTTGATGGAATCTAAATGTGTTTACTTATTTTGTGAATTATATGTTAATAGAGAGATTGTTTGTGGGAAGCCCAGAATCAAGTTTGGGCCTGGGTCGAAGTATAATACAACCAATAAGAATTTTTATAAGCCCATGATAAAATACATGTTTGTTGGCCCAAAAAATAAAAAGTAAAGGAAAAGATAATGGGCACAATTTTTCATTAACTTTAAATACCAAATATAAATTGTTTTAAATAAAAGCCCAATGGAGTTTGTTGATATGCATATACTTTAATATTTCCTAGATTTTCCACTTTAGTATGTATTAATCTCAATAAATTCGGATTTATATTTTTGTTCACTTTCATTAATTTAATCTCAGCTCGATTAGCTACGGTCTACAACAATGGTATATACTCGAAGTTCAATAAAAACAGACTCAATTAACAATCAAAAGAAAATTAAAACATAATATCTCGAATTTAATAAATATTTAAAGAAATCCAAATAATACCTTATCTAGCTTGATTGATTTAGTTTAAATTTTTCTATGGTTATGAATCATATACATATATTTGAGCATCAACACGACCATGATTAAACATTATGTACAAGTGACACACTAGTGCATGTACACACAGCAAAGATAATTATTTTGGGTAAAAATAAAACAATGGAATATGGGCTTATTGTAGTAGGTACAAACCCTGTCAAGCTTTATGAACATAAAACCTGGAGAGGATCTTCTGGCTGTAACCCAAAATTATAACAAATCAGAATTTTGCCCATAATGTGTCCAATTTTTTTCATTATTTTTCTTAGTACAAATTTGTATTGAATGTATGGACAATTATATACTACATTGATTCGATGTGGATATAAATTATATATTTTAAATTGGGTGATTTTCATTATTTACTTATCATCTTTATTTCTCAAATGTACAATATGCCATATATCAAATTTATTGAACTAAAAAAAAATTCATTTAATGTATTAAAAGTAGGCCATAAGGTCCCCCACATTGAAAAGGAAAAGAGCATAAGCTACCATCATAAAAATATTGGGACCCCATTAATTCCTATCATAATTAATCTATAATGATTTTATCCCACGCCTAGAATAATTGCCTCCTCACAACCTTACCTTTTTTTTTCAATCATTTTTTTATTTATAAATGGGGAATCATTTGCACATGCACACTGATGATTTGTTCAAAGATAAAACTAGGTATAATCCCTTAATTAACATTCTATGATTTTTATTCTTGAATATCATGTAAATATGTTGTTTATCAACTAGGATCATATAACTCTAGTCAAAGATGCAAAATTGTTGGATATAGAAAGGATATTAGGTGCTTTGGGGTTTGTAGATTGCATGGTCCAAATGAATCAAAAGTCATAAATTGGAATGTGTATCCAATTATATACTTCAGGTCCCCTACTAAATACACCAAATGGCTAGCATGTCTTGAAAGCCATTTAGTTTAGATATTTTACCATGCAAATGTCTTATTAGTGTTCTTATCTATTCTTTACATTTACATTATGTCACATGGATTTTACGAAAAAAAATAATAATTTGATGTGACATATGTGAATTGATAAGATATTAAACTGAAATCGTACTGTTATCTTTTCAAATTGAGTGGTTGATCGTTTCGGTTCAATGTATTTAGCGAACATGGTTGATGAATTTTCGAGTTATACTTATAGGCTATAGCTCTTTCATTTATTTTGTAATTAAGACTATTAGTTAATATATTAAAGAATATATTAATTGTTATAGATTTAATTGAAAAAAATTGAGATATAGGAAATTTACTAAATAATACATTCACGGTTGAATAAGGGTATACGTGGATAGGTTTGAGTGGTTATTTATAGTATATTCAGGGGCAAAATGGTCCATGGCGTGCATTAACGGCATAAAGCTTCAAAAAAGAGTTCCCCGTTTTCACTGGTCCACTCTGTCAATAATACTATCCACCCCACCCCACACGAACACATATACTACCACACATACTGTTCTCTCTCATCTCTGCAACAATTCAGAAGGAGCGACAACATCGTCAGTGTATTCAGTCCTATTCCAAGTACCACAAACTACGAAGAAAGCAAACACATATACATATATACATACATATATATATATATAGGAGAGATAAAAGAAGGGTTCAGAGATTTGTGAATTAAAGAAGAGATCTTTGGGAAATCAGGACTCAGGAGGAGTTATATCATAGGCGGCTGGAATTTAAGACCCCCCTATTATGGCCCCGGTTGGTTGTTGGACTGTAATCTCTCAATAGTACTATGCCATTATATTTCATCAATGCTGTGAAAATCGAGGCATTTTATTCTTGAAGATAAGGAAAAAGAGTGAACAAATATTATATCTACTCTGGGATTTTGGGTTTTTTTGGATTGTGGGGCTTTTGTTTTGTTGTTGTTTGTACTGCTGTTTAGTGGGATGATGATATATTCTTGTATTGTGGTGCTAAAGGTGATGGGATAAAGTAAAAAAATTCATGCATTTGTCTCTTTTTAGCAGCAGAGAATGAGTTTCAGTTTTCCCAGGCTTTGCAGTTTCCTGCTTTTTTAGGGGTTATTACATATATTGCTTTCTTGGGAGTGGAATTTTTTGAGTTTTGAAGTATAAGTTCTTTTCTGGGCTGGCAAATTTGTGATTGAAGAGTGTAAATTTTGGTGAATAGAAAGATGAAGTTTATGAAGTTGGGCTCAAAGCCTGATGCTTTTCAAGCTGAAGGGAACTGTGTGAGGTAAGTTCTGTTTCTAGTATTTTTATTTTTAACCCCAGAAAAACAACAATTTATAAGTCCATATCTTTCCATTTGTATTTTTTTTTTTCCAATTTGTTAAGTGATTGTGGTTCTATATTTTGATTCATGGGTTTGCTTAAAAATGTGTTCTTGTCTATGCTATTCAAATGCTCAATCATATTTACTCATAATTTTGATGTTTATGCTTTAGTCTTCATGGTTTCAGAGGAAATGTTCTATATCTCTGGATCCATGTTTGTTTCCTTTCATACACAATGTGTCTTTAATATGGAAATTATAGTGTGATTAAAGTTAATTTTAGAGTAAAACTCAAGTTAATCAAGCTGTAATTATTTCGAAGTTTGGAGTAATAATACCTTCTAATAATAACCTCATGTTTCTCTAATGTCCTTTTCTCCTGTCCATGCAACTGTGCGGCTGGCTACTGAAGGTGGTCCAAGTGTCTCAATTGTTTGATTTTGATTACTTATAATCCAACTATAGTTAAATAATATCATTGAAATAGGCCCTAATTGGCTAAATCTTGTATTATTTGAGTTACATTCTCAACAATGATTATATAGAACTTATTCCTAAACCTACTACTGAATATTCTATATATGATTAAGGGCCCATTAATACTGTAAAGTGTGATTCCAACTTAAAGCTTAGAGCTTTGCATGTTAATTTAATGACAGTGTAAAAGGAACTTAAGTGGCTTTATATTTCGATGATTGCTTTATCCCTTCAATTCTTTTATCTTCCTTTCTTGTGGTCCATTAGTTTGCTCATTATTTTAAATTAAACAAAAATTTGATATCTTTATTACCTCTTGTGTGATTTATTGACTTGTGTAGGTGTGTATCATCTGAATTGGACACTGATGTTGTCATAACCGTTGGCGTAGTGAAATTTCATCTTCACAAGGTGACCTTTTTGAGACTATTCATGAGTTATTACAACTTCGATTAGTTTATTCCCTTGAAATGTGTAAGAAAATGACATTTTTCGAATTTGCATTTTGCAGTTTCCGCTCTTGTCCAAGAGCAACACGCTACAAAAACTTGTATCAGAAAATCCCGATGAAATTCAGTTGGTCGATTTCCCTGGTGGGCCCAAAGCATTCGAAATATGCGCCAAATTCTGCTATGGAATAACCGTAACTCTTAATCCCTACAATGTCGTGGCTGCACGTTGTGCATCTGAGTATCTCGAGATGACTGAGTACATGGACAGAGGAAACCTGATTCTAAAAATCGAGGTATTTCTCAATTCCAGTGTTTTACGAACCTGGAAAGATTCCATTATCGTTCTTCAGACCACCAAATCTCTTCTTCCATGGTCGGAGAATCTTAAGATAATCGGCCGATGCATAGATTCCATTGCATCTAAAACATCGGTGGACCCCACATTAATCACTTGGTCCTATACATACAACAGAAAGGTGGCAACATCAGAAAAAGGAGTACAATTCCCCCAGAAACTGGAATCTGTGCCAAAGGATTGGTGGGTTGAAGATATATGTGAACTGGATATTGATCTGTATAAACGCGTTATGATTGCTATAAAATCGAAAGGTAGAATGGATGGAGATGTAATTGGGGAGGCGTTAAAGACTTATGCAGTTCGATGGTTGCCGGATTCTGTAGATGCGTTGGTCTCTGAAGTTCATAACGCGAGAAACAAATCTTTGGTCGAAACTATAATTTGCTTGCTCCCTTCTGATAAGGGTATCAAATGTTCGTGCAGTTTTTTGCTGAAATTACTTAAAGTTGCTATTTTGATCGGTGCTGATAACTCGTTGATGCAAGATTTGATAAGAAGTGTTAGTTTGAGATTGGACGAGGCTTCGGTTAGTGATCTGTTAATCCCTGCAAGAGCCCCTCAGACGACCATTTACGATGTTGAACTTGTTCAATGTCTGGTTGATCGATTCGTGGCTAACGAAAAGAGTAAACGGGGTTTGAAAATTGTTGACAAGAACAGTGAAAATGGAAGTGAGTTTGTTTTAGGACACGGGACGTGGTTGAAAGTCGGGAAAATTGTCGACGGTTATCTTTCGGAAGCTGCTCGTGATCCTAATCTGACGGTCGAAAATTTCATCAAATTGTCGGAGTCGATTCCCGAGACAGCTAGACCAATTCACGATGGGTTATATGATGCCATTGACGTCTATTTGAAGGTAAACTCTTTTTCAACTTTACATCATACTAGTTGGTGAAAAAAAAACCCTCAATTCTTGATAGTAAATTGAGTTCCTTGTTTTACAGGAGCATAAAAGTTTGACGAAATCTGAAAAGAAGAACTTGTGTGGCCTTATGGACGTCAAAAAGTTGACGCCAAACGCGTCCATGCATGCAGCACAAAACGAAAATCTACCACTCCGTTTAGTCGTTCAAGTTCTTTTCTTCGAGCAGATGAGATCAGCAGCCAGTATTCAGGCCCTTAAAAACAACGGCCATGATCCAACGGATGCACCGAGAAAAACCGAAGAAAACAGGGGAAAAACAGCCCATGAAAGCCAAGTTTCCCTGAGAAAACAGATGGATGAAATGAAGATCAAAGAAGGTGAGTTACTTAAAACCGATAAGTTATCCAAAAATGGTAGTCGTAAGAATCGAGGGTCCGGGCCCCAGCTGATGCCGTCTCATTCGAGGAGGATTTTCGACAAGCTGTGGATTTTGGGTAAAGGGCTGGGAAATGGAGAGAACAAAAGCTCGGAAACTTCTGGAAGTTCACAGAGCCCGATTTCGATGATCCGAGGGGAAACTAAGTCATCTGGATCGTCTTCGAGAAACAGGAGACATTCGATTTCGTAGAGGTTGTCTGAGATGGAGACAAATGATTCATTCATCAATGTAATTGTAAAGTGTTAGAATCTCTGTCACTGTAGTAGAATTAATGGGTTTTTTTTTCCAGTTGCAGAAAACTGTATCATCTTTGTTGTGTATCTTTCTCTCATGTTGTTTGTTTCTAATTGTTGGGTGATTTTATTACTGGTACAATTCTCAATATAATGTAACTATTAACGTACTATTATTGCATTCAAAATTTATAAATTCAATTCAACTAGAAAATATGTAAAAAAAATTGCATCTTTTTCTATTTTTAGCAATTTATTTATCCTTAACTAGTCAGGGATGTCCTTTTGACTGACCTAATTTTATTTTCGGTAGTGCTAATCTTAGGCCATATACAGCAGTAAGGGAAATGGGGTGGGAAATGGGTGGGAAATAAAAATGATTGATTTAGTAGATAGGGAAATTGGAAGGAATTTTGTGAGGAAGGCAAATTTTGCCTTCAAGAAAATGGTAGGCAAAATTTTTTGTAAGGCCCAATTAATTTATTAAAAAAACAAACAAAAAAAGGCAGCCAATGGGATGCTGCCATGTGTCTCAGCCTTATGTTTTTTTCCTTTTTTTTTTAAAAAATCGTTTTTCTAGTATTAATTATGCAAAATTAATTTTTTATTTTTTCACCATTATTTTTCTTTTTTCAAGCTCTATAAATAGAGACTAAGTTTGTGTCATTTGGACACCAATTTTTTTTCGAGGTTTTTACTCTATATTTTAAAATTTGAGGTTTTTTTTAAGGTTTTTACTTCAAATTTCAAATTTTCTAAGTTTATCGATGTTTGTTGTGTTTTTCTTGTACGTTTTTAATAATTTATGAGTATTCAGTTTAATTGTAACTATAAAATTAATTATTAAAATTAGTGATGTGGATGAAAGAGAAAGTAAAAAAATTTTAATTGACTAGCTGCTGTGGAGTTGAAAGGAATGTAAATAGGGAATGTGGTAGGGAATCTGATGTGGCAGGAAAAAGAATGTGAAAATTTGACTAGCTGTTGTACATAGCCTTACAGCTTATCTGTAAGATTTCAACTGACAGACGGTTGATTTTTTTTTAATAACACCTTGCTCCATAGAATTTTTCTAATTTGCTATTTGTTTTTCCACCCTCCCAATGAGACTTACTGCTTTTTCCATGGATTACTTGAATCATGTGCTCCAAAATATTTTCTTACTCTTAATTTATTATGCTGAGAAAAATTATTAAAAACACCCAAAAAAAATTTCATATCCTAAAAACCTATTGTAATACTTTTCAATCCAAAAAATTATTTCAATAATTTTTAATTCCAAAAAATTTAACAGATAAGGTTAATAAATTTATCGACCTAATTGCCTTTATTCATCTGTTGGACTAAAAATTAAGTAATTATAATATTGTAGAGATTTATTTGTTAAAAAACTTAATACTAATAACTAATATTAATTATGTTTTTTATCTTAATTTTTTAGATTGTTTAAATTTTTTTATAAAAAATTAAAAGAAATATATTTAGAGATAATTATCATATTAAAATAAAAAAATTGATGAAATATCAAAATTACTTTATAGTTAAAAAATATATTATATGGTTTAATGTTTGAGAATTTTTAAACAACTGATTTCAACAAAAGTAAATAATTGATCAATAATTAATATACTAAATGAAGGGTAGTTTAGTTCAAAAAAGTTGTTAATCTTAAATTTTAGAATTTTTAGAATGTAAATTTTGTAGAAATATTTTAAAAAACAATCAACAAAAAAAAAAGACATAATTCAATCAATTTTATTGCAATAAATTCAGATAAGTTTTTAATTTATCGATTATTTTGTGAATTTTAATAAAGTTTATTTTCTATCAATTAAAATAAAGTGATGATTTATCTATCTATAAGAGATATTTGTGGAAAAAATATAAAGAAAAAAGTAAAAGGTGGTTGAAATATGCAATTGTATGTAATTTGGTAAAAAAAAAACTAAATAAACAACCGGAAACATAAGTTGCCAGTTACCCTAATAATAATCCTACGGCCCAAGATAGGCTGTATGTCTGTCAAGATGGAAAGGCTGTCAAAAAATCATTTTCCTATAATAATTTATCCATGATACCAAATAATAAAAGGGCCTAAATTGTTAAAATTAACCACATCACAAGTTTGTGTCCATATGAACTTAATATTATATCAATCCAAGGACATAAATACCCACAACAAAAAATTCTAAAATAAAGTCCAATTTCTTTTCTATGAATGAAAAAATTTCAGAAAAAAGTTGACTTAAAAATGATACTGAAATTTGAATATTTCTAACAATAGTCCAAAACACACTATTTTGGTAGCATCTAACACCACATGCCTAGGGCACAGAGAATTAAAGACTCTCTAATGTGTTCACACACCAATCCATTCTATTTACTAGACATGAATAATTAATGAAGTATTAAGTACACACATTGATCAAACAAAAAGAAGTACATGAAAATCACTCAAACATTAAAACTCTGTTTACAAGTAAAGGTAGATAAAGGCATGGAGCCTTTGACAAGTCTGTAAGAACTTGTTTTTTCATCTTCTCTGGAAGTTGAATGTCTTGATGGAATATGCAAATGTGAAAGTGAAAATAACGACGAATCCAAAAAGCATAGCTGCAACCATTCCAAGCATGTCTCTTTCGAACCCAAAATAACTCCTCAAGAACTGTACCACAGTTTCCCCTGTATCCATCTGCTCGTGAATATCTCCGAATTGTGTGATAATGAAACCGTACAAGGTATAAGACATGGGATCTGCCCAGTAGTACCATCTACACCACACGGGCATGCTCTGTTTTCGACATTTGATTAGAAAAGTTAGTTTGTGTTTGTGAATTTGATGAATTTTATGCTATGCTCAAACTAATGCAAGAATGAACTTACTGGTCGTGGGATGATGAACCCCGAGAACAAATTCCATATTGCGTAGAAGAAAGACGAGACAATGGCAGCAACGTTGTGATTAGGAGTGACAGCCACAGTCATCATGCCGTACAGGACAAAGTATAGTAAAGAGAAGAACATGAAATATAGGAACCAGAAGAATTTTTCGCCAGTCCATTCGAAACTCATCATTGAGTAAACAATGAGACTGTATACGAGGCTTTGTGTGAAGACATATGGGATCTCAATGAGAAACTGCAAGACAAAAGTTTCGTTAAGTAACTCTTGAATTGAAAAAAATTCACAGGTTTTGACAATTTCAGCATTTTTTAGATACTCACTTGTGAGAATGCATATGGTAAAGCTGAATACATCCCAGCTGCTTTTTCTCTGTAAAAGACTGTTCTTTCGATAGCCACCACAGGTTGTACTGTTGAGCCGTATTGAAATCCCAAGAAGTTGATAGCAGCATACATAGAACCCAATGCATTGAATAGATCTTGTTGAGTTCTCCTGCAATTCGTAAAGTTCGAAAAGAATCAGCTTTGAACTAATGAAAAGGTTTATATAAAACGTCCGATAAATTGTGCACAATTACCATCTAGAGCCAAGATCCCAGAACATGGTTCCGAATATAACAGCTATAAAGGCTGTGAATAGAAATCTCGAGGCTGTATAAGGCGGGTTTCGCCAGTATGACCAGTGTTGTTTCCACAGGCAAGCAATGCATTGGACTAGGAAAGATTGAGAATATTGAGTGGCAAAAAACATGTCTTTTGTGCCAGGACGAGGGACACTTAGCTCCTTTATTAAGGTTTTGTTCCTCCTGCAATTTTTACACATTCAAACCTATTAGTATTTCGTAAAAAAATATTGTTATTGTGTTTTCGATTATTAAAGGAAATTCAACTAACATGTATAATTCAGATTTCTTGTAGAGATCAGCAAAATCAACCCCCAAGATGAGTTCTTGTGCTGAAGTAGTGACTTCCAACATCCAAGTAGCTGGATTGTAACCGTCTTTAATCTTTTGTACACCTTCGATCCCTTCAAAGTACTTGATCAAGTGGGTAGAGTGGCGACCCAATGGGCCGACGTATATTTCTTCTCCGCCCCGTTTCATCAAAAACAGCTACAAAATCGTATTATTTAGCAACTTGTTTATAAAACCAAAGTGTATGTGAAGTCTAATAGTATAAATTATCCTATTCTTTTCTATTTAGTGTACCTCATCAAATGCTTCAAAGATGTCGATGCTTGGCTGATGAATGGTGCACACAACAGTTCGCCCCGTGTTCACTGTATTCCTAACGGTTCTCATCACGATTGCAGCTGCTCGAGCATCGAGCCCAGATGTGGGCTCGTCCATGAATATGATTGAAGGGTTTGCCACAAGTTCAACTGCAATTGTGAGCCGTTTTCGCTGCTCAGTCGAGAGACCACTGACACCTGGCAATCCAACTAGTGATCCTCTTAAGGGGTTAAGTTCAACAAGTTCCATTACCTCCTCGACGAACATCTGCAAGTAAGAGAAATGAAAAGTCAATATTATTCATGAAGTTTCATTATGATGTAATAAATTGCGAAAAAATTGGCATTTCAGTTCACAAACCTTTCTAGTTTGACTATCAGTTTCCCGTGGCAACCTTAACCAAGCTGAGTAAACAAGGGACTCATAGACAGTGACGTTTGGAGAATGGATATCGTTCTGTTCACAATATCCAGCAATCCTGGCAAATGTTTGCTGGTTTTTCGGGTAACCTGAGATTGTGATGTTTCCGGTGATATACCCACCGGTTTTTCTTCCGGCTAAAACATCCATCAAAGTTGTTTTACCAGCTCCACTAACACCCATCAAAGCTGACAAAACACCTGGCCTGAAAGCTCCACTTATACCCTTCAAAAGCTCCAATTTATCTTCAGTTGCACCTTGTGCTTTCATTTCCTGCACTCCAACACAATTATTAAACGATTAATCGATCTTAGAGAAATCGGTGAAATGGGTTTGTTAGATATAGTTTTTGAACTTGAACATACCGCAGGCATGTCAACAGAGTATCTGATATCGTCAAACGTGATGGAATGTGGTTCAAATGGAAGAATCATTCCTTTTTTCCGATTCTCATTAACTTCAATGGCATCTGTTCTTACAGATGAAGATCCAGACGAGATGCTTTTTCGCATACTTGCATTGCTTCGAGCTGAAGCTCGACTGAGAGAGCCAACCCTTTGTATATCGTCTTCATTTGCTTCTGGTAAGACAGCTTGAGGCTTCTCAAAAGCTGCATTTATCATTATGTTTAGTTAATATATATATATATATATGAAATGATGAATGTTATCTAGAAAGTATATGTGGTTAGAAAAACTCACGTTTGAGGAACGTTAGAGCAAGAAGGTAGAAGATATTGAATAGCCATATGAACCCGAATAACGCCCCTAGTCCTATCCAGTACCAGTAAGCTTGAGGAAAGAACCCTCGAGACTCCATTACAAGTACTCCCAAGTTGGTTCCGTTTATCATCTATAAGTTCATAATACCATTATTAGTTTCGTATTTTACTCATACGACAAAATACACAAAAGAGATCTAAAGGCAATGCATTGACTTACGGCGTTCCAGCTGTGCCCTGTGAATTCATTAACGAGAATTGCATTCTGAGCATACATCAATGGTGAGGACCAGTATCCCCATAACCACCAATCTTGTACATTTTCTGCATTATTAATCATAAAACGAGTTATGAGAACTGTTTCACCATTTTGCTGTACTGTAAATTTGAACATTTTATACTTGTTTTATACCTCGTGATAGGACAAAGCCACCCAATGCAAAAAGCAGGAGCAAAGCAAACAAACCAAACGTGTTTGCAACAATCATGTTCCTACCGGCCGCCCCAATAAATCTGAATAGTCCTGCTGCCATTTGGTGAACAAATAAAAGCAACAAATACTGCTTGAAAAACCTGCAATTCGAACACTCTTGATCGGTAATCATATTCATTTATAAGCGTCTCTAGTAATGTATCATGGGCAATATTTGTTTTAACTTTTTACCTTCCTGCATTAGGATCGAACCCAATAACGTAGTATGTGAGAAACGTCCATATAGCAACTTCGATAAAGCTGATCGGGATTTTCAGGATCCATGCAGGGATAGCATATGTCCATGGTGGGAAAAAGTACATATCCCTATGTTTGTAGAAAACGGGAAGCTTGTAAACCGTCATTGCAAGCTCAGACATTCCGTTGAACATGACCATAATCACAGTGTAAAACAAAGCACCGAGGTATATCCCTCCATCGGCAACAGTACTTTTGCCCATCTCAGTTCGGAAAAACATTGCCATGGCAATCAACGACATTATCGTAAGCTGAAAGCAAATAATAACGAGTAAATCAGTTTTAGACCTTATAATAAAGATAATAGATAAAACTGTAGGGATTTTGAGTTAGCAAATACATGCCTGTGTAATCTTGAAGTAATAAACAAATGAGTTTCTCTTCATCAACAAGAACTCTCTGTCTGCACAGGCTTTTAGAAGCTCTTTCTTTCCAACACCATACTTTTTTGTGGACAAAGCAGCAGGATGACTTTTGCTCTTATCGAACGGAACTGCCAGCTCATCACCCACTCTTCGGCCAACATGATAGGATTGAAACGCCTCCGCAAACTCACTGACTGAAATGAATTGGTAAGGCTCATCCTTGCGGGCCCAGTATTGCCTCTGATCTTTCTTCGATGTGACCTGCAATTTTTGATTCAGTTTCTCATTAGATATACTTTATACACAAACATATGTATTGATAAAGATTGGATTTTTATGGTCTGTTTTGCTTACTTCCTGCAAGAAATCAGCAACCCCTTTTCTGTCTGGACATTTGAACCCCATGGTTTCGAAAAAATCGAGCACATTCTCTCGTGGGCCCTGATAGACAATCTGGCCATCAGACAAGAGTACAATGTCGTCAAACAGATCGTATGTCTCGGGGGCTGGCTGTAAGAGGGAGATAAAAGCGGTTCCTTTCATAATGTGGACATATTGACGAAGCATGTTGATAATCTGGTATGTTGTTGAACTGTCTAAACCAGTTGAAATCTCATCCATGAAAAGTGCCTTTGATGGTCCAACAAGCATTTCACCCGTTGTGACTCGTTTTTTCTGTCCACCAGATATACCTCTAACCATTTCATCACCAACTAAGGTATCGGCACAAACATCGAGCCCCAAGACCTTGAGAACGTAATCTGTAACGACGCTTGCTTCATCGCCTTCTGTGGCTTCAGCCTACATTTTCAGAAAGTTGGTCAGTTTTTTTTTTTTTTTTTTTTTCGCATTACGAACATTGATTGCTATGGATTTGTTTTGAGGATTGGCGATATGTCGATAAGAAGCAAAATATGAATTTAAGCTTTTTTTTTTTTAGTTTTTCTACAGGTAGAATGAAACTCAATTCTTGTGAAACACATTCAAGAAAGGTGTAAAATTGTATTAGATTTTCTTGTGTATATGTATCATATTCAGTTTGATGATTTATGTCTCTCAGTTTTGTCTTAAGTTCATAACTATTAGAAAATCTTAACAAAGACCTCTCATTTTGTAGAAAAAATATTGACTTTTCCATTTGGTGTTTATTAAAGTAGCATTAACTTGAAGGGTACTTCTTCATGTGGGGTATCTCAGAAGAAAACTCAGTCAAACTTCTAGAAGTATATAAATATATATATATATATATTCAAATAACCAAACAAAAATTAAGAAATAAAATATAGATTTTGTTACCTTCATGTAGATATCAATATCGGGATCTGGTTTAATATTTGCTGCTTTTTCTCTTCTTGACAATTCTGCCAGCATCTCTGTTCCCAGTCAAATACAAAAAACAATTGTTTAAAAACAAAACCCATAAAATTTCAACCTTTGAAATTCGAAAACAATAGAAATATATTCAGTCACTGTACGAACCGTAGCGTGAGCCAACCCCTTGGCATCTTGCAGAAAATGCTAAGGTTTCTCTTACAGTCATTTCACCAATATGCAAATCATGTTGGCTAATGTATGCTGCTGTTCTTTGTGGTACAAATTCTTCCATTCCATGCCCATTATAAGTCACTCTGCCCGAAAACTGTCGAAAATATTTCATTAGTTAATCAAAAATACAATCTTTGGAGGATTAAAAGATGATCATTGATTAAATTAAATTTATTTACTTTGAGAGTTGGATCGAGCTTTCCGGCCAAAGCGAGCAAAAGGGTCGTTTTTCCGGAACTTGGAGGACCTAATAGCAAAGTCATTCTGCATGGCTTGATGATACCACTTACATCCTTAAGAATTGTAAATGGCTTCTTTCTACTTGGAAGTATATGGAGAGTGTTCAAAAAACTCTGAAAATATAACATGTATAAACTAAATTTAGGTTCATTTTTTCGACAAAAAAACTATGAAAAAACAGAGCATCAAATTTTATAGTTATTGCGATGAATTAATGATGCCCTTTTTCTTTTCTGCAGAGATAATTCATATAACACATTATATACACGTATATGTGTATGTATATGTACTTGTATACCTCTATAATATTAATGTTGAAGTTGACGAAAGTAGGAAGAGCCCTGCTAGCACTATAGGCTTCTGCATCGATATTCAGATGTTCATATCTCACTTCGATTGTTGGCATATCAATTCCAACTCTGCATTAACATCACAATTAACCATTTTCATCAATTAAAGGAAGAAAACGAAGAAGAAAAAAACAGGGTAAAAAAACTAAATAAGTAATACCTATCAATTCTGTTTCTCAGTTTTAACAAGAACTTCTCATTATCTTCTTCAACAGTATTAACAAGTCTATCAACCAGATTCCTCTTATCCTGTAAACCCAGATTATTAACGTCGATTTCATTAGCCCCTTTCGATCCAAACAAAAGCCCTTTTCTGAGACGATCAAAAGTTGGCAGTTTTTCAAGTGCAGCCCATTTTAAGGCCTCTTCATCATCTTCTTCTCGTGATGATCGTGAAAAAGCTTCAATACCTGTGTTTCTCCATACGTTTGAACTGTTTTCTCGAACACTCGAGCTTCGTTTACCGCTCGCTCTTAAGCTACTACTAGCTTTATAAAGATCACCTGCGTCCATTTCTGAGGACCCTTTCAGCAGAGCAAAAATGCTGCAAAAATCTACACTTTAAATCTTTGTTTTGAGGGTTTTTTTTGTTTCTTGTTTTGTATATGATGATGAATGAATGAATGAATGAGGTTTGTTTATATATATATATATATATATATATATATATGAATATGTAGATGTTCTTATGGTAGTCAAGGCGGCTATTTTTTTAATTTTCAACTTTTGGAATATTTGTGGTCATTTAAGTACATTTCCAAGAAACTTGATACGATTTTATTGAAATTGATATGGCTTAAGGAAAGAGATCCCTATTAGACAATATATGGAAAGAGATCAATATTTATTGAAATTGATATGGCTTAAGGAAAGTCAAAAACTTACAAAAATAAATTGAAAAATTAAAAGGAAAAACAAAAATATCAAACATCTCTTAATATATATAATTTTTTAAAATATCTATATCTATATCTATATCTATACTATTATAAAAGGATGAGTTGTTTTTTTACATTTTAAACTACCTAAAATGTCCCTATAAAATTCAGTTTTATAAAAGGATGAGTTGTTTTTTTACATTTTAAACTACCTAAAATGTCCCTATAAAATTCAGTTTTTAAGGGCAAAATCTATATCTATATCTATACTATTATAAAAGGATGAGTTGTTTTTTTACATTTTAAACTACCTAAAATGTCCCTATAAAATTCAGTTTTTAAGGGCAAAATAGAAAAAAATAAGAATTTTAATCATATTAGGACTCCAATTATGATGGAATTTAATTATATTAATTAATCTCTATTATTTAGCAAACTGCCTCCTAGATCAAGTCTCCTAGATGATTCCTCAATGCAATTCGTGGAACCAAAGACACTTTCAAGGATACCCTTTCCTATGCAAGAGGGTTTGACGGAATTGCAACTCCCAATATCAGCTCCAACTTCGACGGTAGAGGATTACCCATATTGGACTGAAACTTTCTTTCTAGCTTATTTGCTTAGCTGGCTTGCTTCTCCTAGCTATAGGCTAACTACCGAAAGCCATGAGCAAAAGGGAATGATTGCTTGAGTTTGGTAAAATTATTCTCAATAAATAAAATATGTTAATTTATAATTTGTTTTTAACTTTTTCTTACATTCAGATTCTTAAAAAATTATAATTAAGAGATTTGTTAGTTGGATTATTAAAGCAGAAATTGAATTGAATTAAATTAAATTAAATTGTATTATATTATATTATATTATATTATATATATATATATGTATTATAAAAGTACGAGTGATTTTCTTAGGGGCAAATCATAATTCGAATGCAAATAAATCTAAATTAACAAGATGCCAAAACATATGACTCCAATTACTAAGTTGAGAAAAGTTAATAAATAATAGATAAATATATAAAAGGTTATAACAAAAAAGAAGCAAAAAAATAATGCGGTAAAATATATAATGAAAAAGTTAAGAGGAAAGTACAATAGATAGTCAAAAAGTGAATGTATAATTTTATTACGTTAAATAACCAGAGTAGTCAGATTGATTAACTTGTTTAATGTTTTTTTATTTTAAAGAGAGTGATTTATAAGTGTACACTTTTTGCAATGCTTGACTAACAACCATTAGTTAGATGGGTCAATGTAACATTTTTAGACATTTTAAAACTATCCAAATACAGTATTTAAAAGTATACATAAACGGACACGGTTATGACACCGATACGATACCGCATTAAGTCTTTTTTTTGGTTATGTACTATGATGCATAAACATGGGACACGGGCCACGACATTTTTCATAAAACGTTGAACACAACACGACACTAATATCTATATATGTAAATATAAATTAATTAACTTTTTTAAAAGTTTGATAAGTCAGAAAAAATTCAACTACCCATCATCAGTACTCAATAAGTAAATTACAATTAAAAAATTCAAATAATCACGCATTCAACACAAAATATAATATAATAAAAATAAAATATTTTACTATTCAAATCTTAATGCAAATAAGTAAAATAACAATCAAACATTAATCATCATATAATCATAGTTGTGAATGGCGTGCCATGGCGCTCGCCATGGCGTATGGCGCCCATGGCGTCACCTCGGCGCCATGGAACGTGGCGTGGCGCCCATCTTCATCTTGGCGCCCGCCACGAACGCCATGGCGATCGCCATCAAGGCGTGCCATAGAGCGCCATGTTGAAGAAAGAGAGGGAGAAAGAGAGGGGCCGCGTACCTGTGAGGGGAGAGAGAGAGGAGAAAGAAAGAGTTGTTGCGTTGTGTGACTTGTGTCTAGGAGAGAGGAGAATATTAGGGTTAAAGTAAAAGGCTGCTGTGTTGTGTAGAGAGGAGGAGAATATTAGGGTTAGGGTTTTTTACTAGGTTGGAATTTACCTAATTTGCCCTTGACCCAATTATTTTGAATTTAATTTTGACCTCCAAACTTGCCTAATTGACTCAATTTACCCTTAAAATTTACAAGACGACGCTTATAATTATAAGTTGTAATGATATATAATATATATTAAATTTATATATTGCTAAAAATTCATGTATTAATGCATAGTTAATTATTGAAAAGTATTATTTATAATTTATATAATAATTTTTATATTTATTGAAAAAAAATTATTATATTATTGATTGTATAATATATAATTAATATATTTTATAAAAAAAATCTTCGAAAAGGCGTGCGCCACGCCGCGCCATGGGACCCTTGTCGCCGCGCAGCGCCATTCGCCATTAACAACTATGCATATAATAATAGAAATAATAACAATCTAATCCTCTATGTTTGGTCAAATATCATAATCATTAAGACGTTCTTCATGACCATCTTTATCGGTTAGGATCTCATATAAGCCTTTAACTGAACTCAAAAGCATTTTTACCCACATCTCACATTTTGGTCTCACCATTCATATATTGTGGAGTATTTCTTGATAAATTATTAAAAAAAAATTAAAAGTTCTTATACTTTTGTGTTTTATACTTTGAACCAAAATATTTAATTTTATAAAAAATAAAGGTGGACACCAATGTTCTAAACATGTCGGACACGGCCTTTTTAGTTTATTTTTATTCAAGGACACAAATTAGTTGTGTCCGATACATAATTAGAGCATGTCGGAGGCGTGTCCGTGTCTGAAGAGTGTTCAACACCATACAACGTGACTTTTAAAGTTTCCATGCTTTATAGGCAATGTGTAACTTTGGTTCAAAATGCAGTATATTTCAAAAGGTTGTGATATGGTACACTAAAGGTATGTCTATTATAAGAACGTATAATATTGTAAAAATTAGGACAAAGTGCACTTCACCCCCTCAAAAAATTTGTATTTTGCACTTTCCCCCCTAAAAACACAAAAAAGAGACATTGCCCCCTAAAAATTTGATATATGCATCACTTTGCCCCAATTACTATTTTCCGGCCAAATTGTGATCGGAAATCATTTAAATGATTTTTCCGTCAAGAGCATTACCATCTTTACTATTTTTTGTGATTATCTCACATGCATGAATTTGAGCCAAAATCATAGTACCTCTCTAACATATCATCTTAGAGCTGCAAAATTTTCACCATGATATCATCTTGCATATAAAGAATGGTAGAAAAAGCTTATCAAAATAGGAACTCACATCAAATGCATGATGAGATCATGGTGAGTATTTTGCAACCCTAAGATGATATATTAGAGAAGCACAACGATTTTGGGCCCAAATCCGAATATGTGATAGAATCACGGATAAATGGTAAAGACGATAATGTTCTTGACGAAAAAATCATTTCAATGATTTCCGATTAAATTTAGCCGGAAAATAGTAATTGGGGCAAAGTAATGCATATATCAAATTTTTAGGGGGCAATGTCTATTTTTTGTGTTTTTAGGGGGGAAAGTGCAAAATACAAATTTTTTGAGGGGGTGAAGTGCACTTTGCCCTAAAAATTATTATTAAACATATTCATTGACAGACACCATACAACGTGATTTTTAAAGTTTCCATGCTTTATAGGTAATGTGTGACTTTGGTTCAAAATGTAGTATATTTCAAAAAATTGTGATATGGTACACTAAACGTATGTCTATTATATGAATGTATAATATTTTAAAAATTATTATTAGACATATTCATTGACATATATAAATCTTATCAAACTATTTGAATTTCTTTATCATTTGTTCAACTTTACTATGTAAGTTTTAACAAAAGAAAGAAAATATTATCTCTTTTTTTATTTTAGCCCAAAAAGTATTGTATAGTGATAAAAAAATACTGTCAGTTACTAATGCATGTCGAATACTTCAAATTCTATACCTGATATGGTATCCATTTCTTATTTTTTCGACATTATAAAACTATTTGGGATATAATAATCAAGAGTATACATAGCGAAAAGGGGAATGACACCCTGCACTAAGTCTTTTTTAGTATATGTGCAACATAGGTTTACGGTTTAGGGATATGGTACATTGAGATATGTCTATTTATATGAATGTATAGTATTTTAAAAAAATTATTAAACAGATTGATTGACATTTGACTTATATGTTTAAGTTTTAACAAAATAAAGAAAATATCTCTTTTTATATTTTAGCTTAAAAAGTATTGTATAATGATATAAATAAATATTATTTATGGTGCCCAAAACATGTTTAAATGCTTCAAATTTTTTATCATGTATGGTATCCAAAAAAATTCCCCCTTCTTATATTTTCAGACATTTTAATACTATATTGGACACTGTATTCATGATTATCATAGCAGACAGTGGTATGACATCGATACGATACTATACTAATTCTATTTTATGATGTACAACATTGGTGATCAAACTCCAATTATAACTCTTTCAATTTAGTTGTAGTTACAATCAATAATTAAGAATTTGTAGATTTATTTATGTGATTGTATGAGTTATGCGTTTTTGTGTCCACTCATAACTTAAAAACACATACTATTGCGTCACTTGAATTAAAACAATAAAAAAAATTAAGAAACAAGAAATAAGAAGTCTATGTAATCCGAAAGTATACTTGATATTGAATATTTTGATTCGGCTTATTTTACAAAATTATTTTGATTTTCAATTAAGTGAACTGGTAAATAATTAACACAAAAATAATTAAGATATGTAATCAATTTTTATTACAACAATTAAAATATCAATCAACACAAAGTTTTATTCTCGGTCCAATACAATATGACAAATGAACTCTAATACTATTTTAAATAACACCGAACTTTTCAAAAATAAAAATTTATCAAATTTTGATTAATATTAGGGGCAATATCATAATTCAATGCAAATAAATCTATATTAATAAGTTGCCAAAACATATGACTCCAGTTACTAAGTTAAGAATAGTTAATAAAACTTAAATAAATATATATAAGGTTATAACAAATAAGAAGCAAAAACTATAATGTGATAAAACGTATAATAAAAAAATTAAGAGAAAAATACAATAGATAGTCGAATGGGTGAATGTACACTTTTAAGATGAGGCATCTATTATGTCCACAAACTAAGCATACTAATCATTACATCAAATAAGCAGAGTAGTCAAATTGATTAATTTTTAATTTTTTTTAATGAGGGTGATATTATTATAATACACTTTTCGCAACGTTTGACTAACGTTAATTAGTTAGAGGGGTCAATGTAAAATTTTTAAATATTTTAAAACTAATCCAGATACATCATTCAAGACTATACATAACGGACACAGTTATGGTACCAATATGATACTGCACTAAGTATATTTTTAGTTATGTGCAACTTTGGTTCAAAACGCAGTATATTTCATAAATTTGGGATATGGTACACTAAAGATATGTCTATTTATATGAATATATAATATATATAAAAAAGATTATTAAACAGACATAAAGAAAATTCTATCAAATTATTTTAATTTCTTTGTCATTTGTTCAACTTTTATATTTAAGTTTAAACAAAAGAAAGAAAATATTATCTCTTTTTTTGTATTTTAGCCCAAAAAGTATTGTATAATTGTAAAAAATAAACACTATGTTAGGTACAATGTCGAATACTTCAAATTTTATACCTGATACAATATCAAAACACAAAAGTTTCCTTTCTTATTTTTGGACATTTTAGAACTAATCCGGATACAATAAATATAGAGTATACATAGCGGATACAAGAATGACACAGATATGATACTGCATTAAGTCTTTTTTATTATATGTGCAACATAGGTTCAAAATACAATGGATTTTAAAGTTTTGGGATACGGTACATTGGGATATGTCTGATGTGTAATCTTAAAAAAAAAAAAATTAAACAGATCCATTGGCATTTGACTTTTATGTTTAAGTTTTAACAAAAGAAAGAAAATATTATTTTTTTTATCTTATCCCAAAATATATTGTGTAATGATAAAAACAAATATTATTTATGATATCAAGGCGTGTTGAAATGCTTTAAAATTTTTATCAGATATGTATCAAAAAAAATTATCCCCTTCTTATATTTTCAGACATTTTAATACTATTTTGGATATTGTATTCAGGATTACCCATAGTAAACACGTGTATGACACTGATATGATACTATACTAAGTCTTTTTTATGAGTATATGTGCAACATTGATTATCAAACTTCAATTATAACTCTTCCAATTTATTTGTAGTTACAAACTTACAACCAATAATTAAGAATTTGTAGATTTATGTGATTTGTATGGGTTATGTATTTTTATGTATATTCCTAACAGAAAAGGCGTACCACTGACGTCATTTCGATTAAAACAATTAAAAAAACTAAAAGTAAGAAACAAGAAGTCTATGCAAGCATCCAAATTTTGAACCATAATGAAGAGGTTTGCCAATATACAAAGAACTAAATGAAAAACTGAAGAATATAAATTTATGAACCATTGAAATTGAAAAACAAAATTTCGTGAAATGACATAAGAATTTATTTGGTACTATTCATTAATGTTATTTTTACGTTAGATTTAAAATTTCATTCAATTCAAAATTTAATCTTTTAAACAATTATAGTTTATTTACGAACAACTCATTTAGTTAAGTTATAAAGAAAATATTTTGAATTTGAACAATAGTTTTTATTCGAATAATTTAAACGAGATCATATGATTCACGTGCAACGCACGTGTTATTTACTAGTATTATTAAAAGTTTGTAGATTCGATAAATTATAACTCTATGATAAAAGTAAAAAGTATGTATATTGCACATTAAAAAAATTAATTTACAATTGAGATAATAATAATATAATGAAAAATATTTTTTATTGATTCATGTAATTTTTATTATATCGTACTTCATATTTAATTCTTAGCATTTTTTTCCTAAATAAAGATTTGAGTCATATTTCAAATAATTATTTTTCTACTTAGAATAGTGACTTAATTTTTAACAAAATATTAGGAAAAATATATAATCCTTTTGAAATCATTGCAAGACTGATAACTAATTTCATGAAAATATTTGAAGGCTCATTTAAACAAAATCTGCCATTTTGAAAACTAAAATCAAGGTACGATTTTGAGCAATTTTGAATGTTTATGTATGATTGCTATTTTTATCTAATAAAATAAATGAGTCAAATAAAATTAAAATGCATATTTTAGAAAACTAAAAGTAGTTACCAAAGGAGTCCATTCCATTTTTTGATTTTTTTTTAACTTTCCTTAATTCAATATCAATTTCACTAAATCTTGTTCTTTCCATATAGAGTTTAATATGATTTAATTCTCTATTATAGGAGTATATAAGAAATATGTTAATTTTACATGTGGCTTCCATCCATAGCTTGCAATAGGAGATGAAACACCATTTTGCAATAGGAGATCTCATCCCCACTTTTTAGATGTTGTGTAATTTCGGTTATTTACTGGTCTTCTAGCAGTACAGTAGTTTTATTATTAATAATTCTATTTTTAAAGGCTGAAGATTTCACACAATTGGGAAAAATAATATCAATTAAAAAATTTGGTTAGTTTTTTTATGTTAGAGAATCACATTGACATTTGGAGGAGTGTAAATGAGTTGAATCTAATCGAGCTGAACATATGTTGTTCGAGCATGTTTGAACTATAGTTGAGTTCCGAAAATTGTATTTGTGTTTGATTTGATTGTTAATTGAGTCGAGTTCGAGTAGTTTGATTATTTAATACATATTTTTATTATTTTTTATTAATTGAGTCAAACACAAAGAATTATTAAAACTGGTTTGATAAGGTTCCGGATGAGTTTTCATTGATCGAGCTCGAGTCAAATATTGAGTAGATTGGTTTAATTGTCCGCCCTAGACATTTACATTTAGTATAAAATATTTAATTTGTCTAAAATGTCTATTTATAATTCTGTTGAGGTTGTTTGAGGAAAAAAATTATTAAAAAAAAAAAATCATTTATGAATAGACTAGTAATTTTGTGTTACATTATCTGTTTGAATATGGAATGAGTCTATGTGTTGGAAATGAAAGGAAATAATATATATTATGAGATAGAAAATAATGGAACCCATTCATCAAGTAATTATTTTAAAGTTATTTTATTTAATGGTCAAATAATCAATTTTTTCCATTCAACTGAATGAGCTCATGAAAACTCAGCTCTCATTAACATTCAAAGTATCATTCGGAGCCTCCGTTCTTGAATTACTATTTGGGCCGGGGGCCCATGCGATTGGCCAGATTTAGTCACCAGATACATTTCATGTGTTTTAATTTTTATTTTTTTTTATTTCCTTTTAGCGTATAGGATGAGTCATATTTTTCCTCTAATCTCCATCTAATTATTAAAATTAATTGTATGAAATATATATTTATATATCAAAAAATTATATATCACATCATCATTGTATATATGGAAAAAATGGAGATCTCGTTCTTTTGAATCCCAATATATTTCCAATATTTTATTAATCTAACATATACGTATTATATAAAGATGGCTAAGAATAGTTTATTAATCTTTGCATAACTATTTAATGCTAATGTCCAATCATTGATAAAGTGGCACTATGTATAGACTATAGAGACGTAAGACGTCTTCACAGTTCAAATTACTTTAAAAAATAAGAATTGTTTTCTATTTTGCACGAACCCGATAAGATTATCAAAAAAAAAAAAGAGACAAAATTAACGTATTTTTCTTTAGATAAATTTTTTAAATCAAACCTAGATTAGTTGAATTTAAGTATATTTCAATAAAAGTGTCAATTTCACCCGTTATATAATTAATCATTTATTTATACTATTATAAAAAGAAAGCTTGTTTTGTGTCTAAAATGGAAGTTATTTTGAGACTTTTTACGGATTTTATCCCTTGATTTTTTTATAGTTTGAAAATCTAAGTGTAATTTTGAGGGTAAAATAGAAATTTAATCATAATTAGGTAGTTGTCATACCATTTTTTGTTTTGTCAAAAATACCCTTGAGATGTGCAATTGAAAACCCACGTAATCTCCACCAACCACCCCTCATTCTCAAATATCCATTTCTCTCTCTAGAAATTATAATATTTCTTTAAAAATAATATTAATTAAAATATTTAATTATATTTAAAAATAATTATGCACGCGAGTACCGCGTGCAGAGATGCTAGTTTTTTAAAATACATTTAGATTCAGCCGAATTGGGCGATTGTAGCAGTTTCTAATAATTTTATGGTTTAAAATAATTTATAAAATATTAATAGGCTATTGCATTTCCAAAAATATTAGCTAAACTTTATTCTCAGATGATTTTGGAAGAAAAATGTCTGGATTATCTATGATTAACCATATTAACATAATTATTTTCCATCTATTAATTGTCCATCTTTTATCATAATTGATTAATTATTTTTAAATTAGTTATATAGTTTGGAATAAATGAAATTTTATTCACTTTATACAACAATAATTTTTCTAAATTTCAAATGTTTATTCATTTATCTAAAAATTTAGATATATCTTATATTATTCTACCTAAATTACCTTCAAATTTATATATTATAATATTATATTATTCTATCTTCAAATATTATATTATATATTATATTATTCTATGCAAATTATCTTCAACTTCAAATATTATATTATATATTATATTATTCTATGTAAATTACCTTCAACTTCAAATATTATATTCAAACTATATATCTAAATTTGTTTAATTTGACGTTCAAAATCTAAATTACCTCCAAATTTATATATTATAATATTATATTATTCTACCTTCAAATGTTATATATTATATATTATATTATTCTATCTAAATTACCTTTAATTTTAAATATTACATTACCTTCAAATTATTTATCTAAATTTATTTAATTTTTCCTTCAAATTATTAAATAGAGTAATATAATATATATCTAAATTTTTAGATAAATAAATAAACTTGAAACTGAAAAAAATAATAGTTGTATAAAGTGAATTAAATTTTATTTAATTATTTTTATTGTTCCTTGTTTTTATTTATAAATTACAATTTTGCTCATAACTTAACCGTTGTCAATTTAACACAAAGGATTAATTGCCAAGATTTCATACCGAAGGTTGTTTGCTAAAACTCAATACATTGGGGTTATATAAAAAAAACCCTTAACAAGTGAAGGATGTCCTTTCGACTGACCTAATTTTATTTTATCCCCAAATTGGCTTTAGATTTCGACCACAGCAGCAGATTATGACATATTACCAAAATCCGATGCTCAATTGCAATACTTTTTGGCTGTTTTAACTTTTAACTCCATGCTCTGTTCAATTCCTGGTATGTTACTGCTTTTTCTTATCAAGTAAAATCATTTGAGATTCAAAGTTTCCAATAGGGTTTGTGCTGCATATTTTTATTCTCTTTTTTGCAGTATTTACAGAAACCGATTATGGTTGTTTTTGTGGTTGAAATGAAGTGTGGCGATAATTCTGTTTACTTATATGATCTTATGTGCTTTGAGAATACAATAAATCGTTTAACAAAGATAAGAATTTCGAGAGTATATTATCGAAGAATTTCAAATGGGAAAACAAAATAATTAATGAAGTATTAAGTACACACATTGATCAAACAAAAAGAAGTACATGAAAATCACTCAAACATTAAAACTCTGTTTACTAGTAAAGGTAGATAAAGGCATGGAGCCTTTGACAAGTCTGTAAGAACTTTTTTTTCATCGTCTCTGGAAGTTGAATGTCTTGATGGAATATGCAAATGTGAAAGTGAAAATAACGACGAATCCAAAAAGCATAGCTGCAACCATTCCAAGCATGTCTCGTTCGAACCCAAAATAACTCCTTAAGAACTGTACCACAGTTTCACCTGTGTCCATTTGCTCGTGAATATCTCCGAATTGTGTGATAATGAAACCGTACAAGGTATAAGACATGGGGTCTGCCCAGTAGTACCATCTACACCACACGGGCATGCTCTGTTTTCGACATTTGATTAGAAAAGTTAGTTTGTGTTTGTGAATTTGATGAATTTTATGCTATGCTCAAACTAATGCAAGAATGAACTTACTGGTCGTGGGATGATGAACCCCGAAAACAAATTCCATATTGCGTAGAAGAAAGACGAGACAATTGCAGCAACGTTGTGATTAGGAGTGACAGCCACAGTCATCATGCCGTACAGGACAAAGTATAGTAAAGAGAAGAACATGAAATATAGGAACCAGAAGAATTTTTCGCCAGTCCATTCGAAACCCATCATTGAGTAAACAATGAGACTGTATACGAGGCTTTGTGTGAAGACATATGGGATCTCAATGAGAAACTGCAACGCAAAAGTTTTGTTCATTACTAAAAATATTCACAGGTTTTGAGAAATTTCAGCATTTGTTTAGCTACTCACTTGTGAGAATGCATATGGTAAAGCTGAATACATCCCAGCTGCTTTTTCTCTGTAAAAGACTGTTCTTTCAATGGCCACCACAGGTTGTACCGTTGAGCCATATTGGAATCCCAAGAAGTTGATAGCAGCATACATAGAACCCATTGCATTGAATAGATCTTGTTGAGTTCTCCTGCAATTCGTAAAGTTCGAAAAGAATCAGCTTTGAACTAATGAAAAGGTTTATATAAAACATCTGAGATTTGCTTCGATAAATTGTGCACACTTACCATCTAGAGCCAAGATCCCAGAACATGGTTCCGAATATAACAGCTATAAAGGCTGTGAATAGAAATCTCGAGGCTGTATAAGGCGGGTTTCGCCAGTATGACCAGTGTTGTTTCCACAGGCAAGCAATACATTGGACGAGGAAAGATTGAGAATATTGAGTGGCAAAAAACATGTCTTTCGTGCCAGGACGAGGGACACTTAGCTCCTTTATTAAGGCTTTGTTCCTCCTGCAATTTTTACACATTCAAACTTATTAGTATTTCGTAAAAAAAATATTATTATTGGGTTTTCGATTATTAAAGGAAATTCAACTAACATGTATAATTCAGATTTCTTGTAGTGATCAGCAAAATCAATCCCCAAGATGAGTTCTTGTGCTGAAGTAGTGACTTCCAACATCCAAGTAGCTGGATTGTAACCGTCTTTAATCTTTTGTACACCTTCGATCCCTTCAAAGTACTTGATCAAGTGGGTCGAGTGGCGACCCAATGGGCCGACGTATATTTCTTCCCCGCCCCGTTTCATCAAAAACAGCTACAAAAAATCGTATTATTTAGCAACTCGTTTATAAAACCACAGTGTATGTGAAGTCTAATAGTATAAATTATCCTATTCTTTTCTATTTAGTGTACCTCATCAAATGCTTCAAAGATGTCGATGCTTGGCTGATGAATGGTGCACACAACGGTTCGCCCCGTGTTCACTGTATTCCTAACGGTTCTCATCACGATTGCAGCTGCTCGAGCATCGAGCCCAGATGTGGGCTCGTCCATGAATATGATTGAAGGGTTTGCCACAAGTTCAACTGCAATTGTGAGCCGTTTTCGCTGCTCAGTCGAGAGACCACTGACACCTGGCAATCCAACTAGTGATCCTCTTAAGGGGTTAAGTTCAACAAGTTCCATTACCTCCTCGACGAACATCTGCAAGTAAGAGAAATGAAAAGTCAATATTATTCATGAAGTTTCATTATGATGTAATAAATTGCGAAAAAATTGGCATTTCAGTTCACAAACCTTTCTAGTTTGACTATCAGTTTCCCGTGGCAACCTTAACCAAGCTGAGTAAACAAGGGACTCATAGACAGTGACGTTTGGAGAATGGATATCGTTCTGTTCACAATATCCAGCAATCCTGGCAAATGTTTGCTGGTTTTTCGGGTAACCTGAGATTGTGATGTTTCCGGTGATATACCCACCGGTTTTTCTTCCGGCTAAAACATCCATCAAAGTTGTTTTACCAGCTCCACTAACACCCATCAAAGCTGACAAAACACCTGGCCTGAAAGCTCCACTTATACCCTTCAAAAGCTCCAATTTATCTTCAGTTGCACCTTGTGCTTTCATTTCCTGCACTCCAACACAATTATTAAACGATTAATCGATCTTAGAGAAATCGGTGAAATGGGTTTGTTAGATATAGTTTTTGAACTTGAACATACCGCAGGCATGTCAACAGAGTATCTGATATCGTCAAACGTGATGGAATGTGGTTCAAATGGAAGAATCATTCCTTTTTTCCGATTCTCATTAACTTCAATGGCATCTGTTCTTACAGATGAAGATCCAGACGAGATGCTTTTTCGCATACTTGCATTGCTTCGAGCTGAAGCTCGACTGAGAGAGCCAACCCTTTGTATATCGTCTTCATTTGCTTCTGGTAAGACAGCTTGAGGCTTCTCAAAAGCTGCATTTATCATTATGTTTAGTTAATATATATATATATATATGAAATGATGAATGTTATCTAGAAAGTATATGTGGTTAGAAAAACTCACGTTTGAGGAACGTTAGAGCAAGAAGGTAGAAGATATTGAATAGCCATATGAACCCGAATAACGCCCCTAGTCCTATCCAGTACCAGTAAGCTTGAGGAAAGAACCCTCGAGACTCCATTACAAGTACTCCCAAGTTGGTTCCGTTTATCATCTATAAGTTCATAATACCATTATTAGTTTCGTATTTTACTCATACGACAAAATACACAAAAGAGATCTAAAGGCAATGCATTGACTTACGGCGTTCCAGCTGTGCCCTGTGAATTCATTAACGAGAATTGCATTCTGAGCATACATCAATGGTGAGGACCAGTATCCCCATAACCACCAATCTTGTACATTTTCTGCATTATTAATCATAAAACGAGTTATGAGAACTGTTTCACCATTTTGCTGTACTGTAAATTTGAACATTTTATACTTGTTTTATACCTCGTGATAGGACAAAGCCACCCAATGCAAAAAGCAGGAGCAAAGCAAACAAACCAAACGTGTTTGCAACAATCATGTTCCTACCGGCCGCCCCAATAAATCTGAATAGTCCTGCTGCCATTTGGTGAACAAATAAAAGCAACAAATACTGCTTGAAAAACCTGCAATTCGAACACTCTTGATCGGTAATCATATTCATTTATAAGCGTCTCTAGTAATGTATCATGGGCAATATTTGTTTTAACTTTTTACCTTCCTGCATTAGGATCGAACCCAATAACGTAGTATGTGAGAAACGTCCATATAGCAACTTCGATAAAGCTGATCGGGATTTTCAGGATCCATGCAGGGATAGCATATGTCCATGGTGGGAAAAAGTACATATCCCTATGTTTGTAGAAAACGGGAAGCTTGTAAACCGTCATTGCAAGCTCAGACATTCCGTTGAACATGACCATAATCACAGTGTAAAACAAAGCACCGAGGTATATCCCTCCATCGGCAACAGTACTTTTGCCCATCTCAGTTCGGAAAAACATTGCCATGGCAATCAACGACATTATCGTAAGCTGAAAGCAAATAATAACGAGTAAATCAGTTTTAGACCTTATAATAAAGATAATAGATAAAACTGTAGGGATTTTGAGTTAGCAAATACATGCCTGTGTAATCTTGAAGTAATAAACAAATGAGTTTCTCTTCATCAACAAGAACTCTCTGTCTGCACAGGCTTTTAGAAGCTCTTTCTTTCCAACACCATACTTTTTTGTGGACAAAGCAGCAGGATGACTTTTGCTCTTATCGAACGGAACTGCCAGCTCATCACCCACTCTTCGGCCAACATGATAGGATTGAAACGCCTCCGCAAACTCACTGACTGAAATGAATTGGTAAGGCTCATCCTTGCGGGCCCAGTATTGCCTCTGATCTTTCTTCGATGTGACCTGCAATTTTTGATTCAGTTTCTCATTAGATATACTTTATACACAAACATATGTATTGATAAAGATTGGATTTTTATGGTCTGTTTTGCTTACTTCCTGCAAGAAATCAGCAACCCCTTTTCTGTCTGGACATTTGAACCCCATGGTTTCGAAAAAATCGAGCACATTCTCTCGTGGGCCCTGATAGACAATCTGGCCATCAGACAAGAGTACAATGTCGTCAAACAGATCGTATGTCTCGGGGGCTGGCTGTAAGAGGGAGATAAAAGCGGTTCCTTTCATAATGTGGACATATTGACGAAGCATGTTGATAATCTGGTATGTTGTTGAACTGTCTAAACCAGTTGAAATCTCATCCATGAAAAGTGCCTTTGATGGTCCAACAAGCATTTCACCCGTTGTGACTCGTTTTTTCTGTCCACCAGATATACCTCTAACCATTTCATCACCAACTAAGGTATCGGCACAAACATCGAGCCCCAAGACCTTGAGAACGTAATCTGTAACGACGCTTGCTTCATCGCCTTCTGTGGCTTCAGCCTACATTTTCAGAAAGTTGGTCAGTTTTTTTTTTTTTTTTTTTTTCGCATTACGAACATTGATTGCTATGGATTTGTTTTGAGGATTGGCGATATGTCGATAAGAAGCAAAATATGAATTTAAGCTTTTTTTTTTTTAGTTTTTCTACAGGTAGAATGAAACTCAATTCTTGTGAAACACATTCAAGAAAGGTGTAAAATTGTATTAGATTTTCTTGTGTATATGTATCATATTCAGTTTGATGATTTATGTCTCTCAGTTTTGTCTTAAGTTCATAACTATTAGAAAATCTTAACAAAGACCTCTCATTTTGTAGAAAAAATATTGACTTTTCCATTTGGTGTTTATTAAAGTAGCATTAACTTGAAGGGTACTTCTTCATGTGGGGTATCTCAGAAGAAAACTCAGTCAAACTTCTAGAAGTATATAAATATATATATATATATATTCAAATAACCAAACAAAAATTAAGAAATAAAATATAGATTTTGTTACCTTCATGTAGATATCAATATCGGGATCTGGTTTAATATTTGCTGCTTTTTCTCTTCTTGACAATTCTGCCAGCATCTCTGTTCCCAGTCAAATACAAAAAACAATTGTTTAAAAACAAAACCCATAAAATTTCAACCTTTGAAATTCGAAAACAATAGAAATATATTCAGTCACTGTACGAACCGTAGCGTGAGCCAACCCCTTGGCATCTTGCAGAAAATGCTAAGGTTTCTCTTACAGTCATTTCACCAATATGCAAATCATGTTGGCTAATGTATGCTGCTGTTCTTTGTGGTACAAATTCTTCCATTCCATGCCCATTATAAGTCACTCTGCCCGAAAACTGTCGAAAATATTTCATTAGTTAATCAAAAATACAATCTTTGGAGGATTAAAAGATGATCATTGATTAAATTAAATTTATTTACTTTGAGAGTTGGATCGAGCTTTCCGGCCAAAGCGAGCAAAAGGGTCGTTTTTCCGGAACTTGGAGGACCTAATAGCAAAGTCATTCTGCATGGCTTGATGATACCACTTACATCCTTAAGAATTGTAAATGGCTTCTTTCTACTTGGAAGTATATGGAGAGTGTTCAAAAAACTCTGAAAATATAACATGTATAAACTAAATTTAGGTTCATTTTTTCGACAAAAAAACTATGAAAAAACAGAGCATCAAATTTTATAGTTATTGCGATGAATTAATGATGCCCTTTTTCTTTTCTGCAGAGATAATTCATATAACACATTATATACACGTATATGTGTATGTATATGTACTTGTATACCTCTATAATATTAATGTTGAAGTTGACGAAAGTAGGAAGAGCCCTGCTAGCACTATAGGCTTCTGCATCGATATTCAGATGTTCATATCTCACTTCGATTGTTGGCATATCAATTCCAACTCTGCATTAACATCACAATTAACCATTTTCATCAATTAAAGGAAGAAAACGAAGAAGAAAAAAACAGGGTAAAAAAACTAAATAAGTAATACCTATCAATTCTGTTTCTCAGTTTTAACAAGAACTTCTCATTATCTTCTTCAACAGTATTAACAAGTCTATCAACCAGATTCCTCTTATCCTGTAAACCCAGATTATTAACGTCGATTTCATTAGCCCCTTTCGATCCAAACAAAAGCCCTTTTCTGAGACGATCAAAAGTTGGCAGTTTTTCAAGTGCAGCCCATTTTAAGGCCTCTTCATCATCTTCTTCTCGAGATGATCGTGAAAAAGCTTCAATGCCTGTGTTTCTCCATACGTTTGAACTGTTTGCTCGAACACTCGAGCTTCGTTTACCGCTCGCTCTTAAGCTACTGCTAGCTTTATAAAGATCACCTGCGTCCATTTATGAGGACCCTTTCAGCAGAGCAAAAATGCTGCAAAAAATCTACAGTTTAAATCTTTGTTTGCAGGGATTTTTTTGTTTCTTGTTTCGTATATGATCTGTTGTTAGAAAGGTTTAGTGTTGTGTTTTGTGATGAATGAATGAATGAATGAGATTTCTTTATATATATGTATATATAGGTGTTCTTATGTAAGTCAAGGCGGCTATTTTTCAATTTTCAACTTTTGGAATATTTGGTGGTCATTTACTGGTCTTCTAGAAGGTCATTTACTTGTCACTTTTTAGATGTTGTGTAATTTCGGTTATTTACTGGTCTTCTAGAAGTACAGTAGTTTTATTATTAATAATTTTATTTTTTTTAAAAAACCTCGCGAATTAACTTGGGTTACAGGTGTGGTTCTGGGAGTATTGACCGCATCTTTTGGCGTAACTGGTTATTCCTTACCTCGGGACCAAATTGGTTATTGGGCAGTGGAAATTGTAACAGGTGTACCTGAGGCTATTCCTATAATAGGATCACCTTTGGTAGAATTATTGCGCGGAAGTGCTAGTGTGGGACAATCCACTTTGACTCGTTGCAGGAAATCCTTTGATAACGCGGATTCCTATTTCTCAATGATATTCCACAATCAAGACAATTGGCTGAATCCCGTGAAACCATTTCATAGAAGTTCATTGATATTGGGAAAAAAAATATCAATAAAAAATATTTGGTTAGTTTTTTTATGTTAGAGAATCACATTGACAATTTGTAGGAGTGTAAATGAGTCGAATTGAGTCAAGCTGAACACATGTTGTTCGAGCTTTTGAACTATAGTTGAGTCTCGAAAATTTTATTTGTGTTTGATTTGATTATTAATTTTTAAAATTCTGTTGAGATTGCTTGAGGAAAAAAAATTATAAAAAAATCGTTTATGAATTGTAATTTTTGTGTTATATTATTATCTATTTGAATATGGGATGAGTCTATGTGTTGGAAATGAAAGGAAATAATATTTATGTGAGACAGAAAATAATTGAACCCATTCATCAAGTAATCATTTTAAGTTATTTTATTTAATGGTCAAATAATCAATTTTTCCATTCAACTGAATGAGCTCATGAAAACTCAGCTCTCAACATTCAAAGTATCATTCGGAGCCTCCGTTCTTGAATTACTATTTGGGCCGGGGGCCCACTTAGTCTATGTGATTGGGCAGATTTATTCACCAGATACATTCATGTGTTTTATTTTTATTTTTTATTATTTTCTTTTAACGTATAAGAATTAGGATGAGATATTTTTCTTCAATCTCCTTCCTAATTATTATTATAAATTATGATATTTTAATTATATTTAATCTTTATATATAAATATATCAAAATTTTATATCACATCATCAATGTATATATGGGAAAAAAGCGTAGATCTCGTTATTAATAATACAAACTACATTAATGTAAGAGTATCTTTTAAATCCCAAAATGAAGTCAGCAATATTTTATTAATTTGACATATACGCATTATTTAAGATGGCTAAAAATAGTTTATTAAACTTTGCATCACTAATTAATGCTAATGTCACATTTGTTGCTATTAGAATTTTAAAAAGGCCCAATCATTGATAAAGTGGCACTATTATAGACTATAGAGACGTAAGAGGTCTTCAAAGTTCAAATTACTTTTAAAAAAAATTGTTTTTAAAATTTTGCATGAAACCGATAAGATTATCCAATAAAAAAAAAAGAGAAAATAAATGTATTCTTCTTTAGATAATTTGTTTTAAACCAAACTAATCTTTTTAAACAAAACTCAGATTAGTCGAAGTTAAGTGTGTTTAAGAAAATAGTTATTTTTACTCGTCCTATAATTAACCATTTATTTTTCGAAATACATTTAGATTCAGCCAAACAAGGTTCGGATGATTGTGGCGATTCTTGTAGTTTCTAATTATTTTATAGTTTAATATAATTTATGAAATTTTAATAGACTATTTATTGCATTTCCAAAAATACTAGCCAAACTTTAATCTCACATGATTTTGGAAGAAAATGTCGGGATTATCTATGATTAACCATTTAACATAATCATTTTCCATGACTAATTGTCCATGTTTTCATATAGTGGATATATAGAATTGAGAAAACATAGGTAGCAAAGTCTAATCCGTATAATAAATTATATATTTTTAAATAACTAGTCATAATTTATACACTTTCGACAATGTCAAATTTTCCTAACAAGCAATAAGATTGATTGAAAATATTAATATTTGTTACAGCTTTACCTAAACATAGTTAAATAATAAACTATTTTGGTAAATATTCTCCAAAAACAAATACAAAGAGATAACTCATAAATCATAATTAGGTTATAATTTTATCAAACAATTAAATGTAAATTGACTCTAGAAGGTCAAAGCAATATTCTAGAACCTACTAGAAAAATATATAATATTTCATGGAATTAATGTATGTAAATCTAACATGATTTTTTTTTTTCTTAACTTTTTTTCTAGAAAAAGGAATTTTAAATATTGAAAAGATTACAACTGTGGAAAAAATATTATAATTTCTAGAAGAATTGACTTTCACTCGTGACTTTTAACTTTTTAAAGTTTCTTAATATTGTAAGATGGGTTGGTTGGAATACAACGTATGTGCTCAAATCAGCAAAGACCAAATGAAGATTACAAATTACTCTTAAAAAATATATTAAACTAGCCAATTAAATCCAATATCTAAATTTTACTATTAAATATTATTCGTACTAATAATTTGGTAGCAGCCTATCATAATTGATTAATTATTTTTAAATTAGTTATATAGTTTGGAATATATTTCATGCCAAGACAGTAATTAAAGATGGCTCAGGGCCATTATTATTTTTATTTTTTTTCTTAAAGTCAATTAAAAATTCATGTTAATTACAAATAGACCCCTCATCAAAAATAAGACTTTGACATTTCAGTATCTGATTGATTGATTGATTAATTAATTAATTAAATTCTTATCGTATCTTTTTTATTATGACTTTTGAATTTTGATATCCCAATTTTTGCTTGATCATTTTTATTTATTTTTGGTTTAATCGCATGTGATTCAAAACCTCGATGTCTATTGTTTAATTAACATACTTTCTCTAACACGAATAAATTTAATTCAAAGCATAGAAAATCTCTATTATTTATTATTTTTTTGCTTCGGAATTGTTATATGTTTGTTTATATTTTTAAAATTCAATTTCAAGATTTCAAATCACAAAATCTTAAATCTACTTAACACACCAAAATTTCATCTCAATTTCTTTTTTTCAATTCTACTTTTTCAATCTCCAATACTAACTACCTATCAATCAACACATCAATCATTTTACACATTCATCAATTACAATTAATATATACATTATTTTACACACTCATATATATATTTATTTATTTAAATAATCATTACAAAAACAACTAATTCAATTATTAAACATCAGTCAACCATCATTGATTTGACACATTACAATTTTCAACCTAATTCTAAAAACATAAACAAACATCTACCATTTTCACACGAATTTCGATGGTACGCTATTCCCGAGAAATTTTCAAAATTCTAACTTAAAAACATAAACAAACATTAATATTTTGATTTGAATTATTGCAATCACCATTTTTCAAAAAAAAAAAAAAAAAGGAAATAATGATTGCATCTTTCATTACTTTTGACAATCTTTTACATCTTAATTATCTCATTCCACGAGTTAACCCCGCTGTCAAAAAATTGACATTTAATGACCAAAATTAATTAGTTTGAAAACGTACATAATTAAACAACCATAGACTTTTCTTTGTTTCAGTCTTCAAGTATGGTGGAATTGTTACCATTAGAAAAGTCATTTTGTTGCCGACGAAATTAAAGTTCTTTCACCACATTAGATTAATTAAAGTTTGAATTTATAGATTTACATTAGGGGTTGAACGAGATTAATAGATTAGATTAATTAAAGTTTGAGTTTATATATTTAACCAGATTAATATATTAGATTAATTAGTTTACATTTACCAAAAGAAAATGTTAATTGATATTTAACTCTCCTTGTAAGTTGTAATAGTCTTAGACTCATAGCCATTAGCTAATCTTTGAGCCTAATTTTGTGTTTCATGTTTTGGTCATAAGGGAATTGAATTTAAAGTTTATGAAAATTACTCGAATTAATTTAAGTGAAAAAATATTAAATATTTCTTCTTTTCTAATGTCAAAATTTAATTATCTAAATAGTATGTGCACGTTTTTCCTAAAGAAATATCTCTTTGGTGATCAAAAAAGAAGAAGAAGAAGAAAGGTTATGAAAATATTTATCTTTAGGGCAAATTAAATTCTAACAAATGTTACTAAATAAGCATATAAATAAAATTATTTTCTTGACCTTGTGCATACATTTATTTTATGAAATACTAGGATTTTGTAAGAATCATGACTAAAAATATATAAAATAACTCGATTAAATTCTATAATTTAATATGTTGTCAAAGAAAATTCCCTTGAAATTTGAAATTAGGAACGGTGTTTTATTTGCATCCATTTTTCCACTTTTATGTTTGTACTTAGAGGACTTGTAAAATTCAACTCGACCAAGTCAAATAAGTACATAATTCCAAACAGGATTAGATATTAAAGTCCGCACGCTTCCAAAGTAAAATTAAGGCACTATTGGAAATTTTTGTTTGTTTTTTTGTAGACCCATTTTCATTGTTCTAAATTATGAAATCTTAAAAATTTACATTATAAATTATTCTCATTTAAATTCACATTTTTAATTATAATTATACCTATTCAATAAATTTTACAACTTTAAATTATTTCTTAAAATATAAACAAATACCACAGGTATTACATTATTTTCACAAAATCTCCATACCACGCATTTTTTAAAATAATTAAAAAAAATTTGAATAAAAAACATGAACAAACAATTCTGAAGTAATTCATTTCTCCATTAAAGTATATATGTCCAAATAAAATAAGCAGCAAGTAGAGCCTCAAAATAATATTATTGAACCAGCCGCCTCTCTCTCTCTCTACAAACCATAGCCATCTCTTTTTCTTTTTCCTCAATAATTACTTGGCGAATAATTGCCTCATTCATCAACAAATTGGATTGGAGCATCTTTTTTTTTTTTAATTTTATTTTATATTCCAATTTTAATGAGACAGAATTGAATCTAACGAGATGAACATGGATGATACATAAAATTTTATATAGGTTTTTAAATATTTTATTTCACAAAATGTTTTTTTTTTTTTTTTTGCGTAATTGTTCTATTGTACGCATTTGTTAGTTTTCCAAATGTGTTATTTTGAAAAAAAATTGAAATTTGGTGCTTTAGTTCTTTTTTGAATTTAATATATATTAGCGTACTGTGATAGTCATAATTATCAACCCGCATCATACTATAAAAAAATAACAAATATGAAATGCTTTTCTTATTATTCCTCTTCCTCCATATTGAAATCAGAGGTCCAATCATAAGCTAAAGAAACTCTGATGGGAAATGGGCTTACTACTTTGATATATGTATAAAATCGAGTACTGGATCAAACTTCTATAGGTTGATTATTGGGTTGATTCGAAGTACATATGGGCCAGAAAAGGCCCAATCAAGAGATATTTATCAGAAGCCCAATTGAACTAATTAAGGGGGGGGGGGGGGTGGAGGGGGCATAATTAACGGATAAAACATGTAAATTAGATCATATCTTATAGGAAAATGAAATACAATCTTATATTTTAATTTCTACAAAAAAAATAGGTCAATACATAGAAGTACGCCTACATATATTTGACATGTCATAATTATGAGTAAGGGTAATTGAAGTATTCTGATGAAAGTTAATAACATACACGTGGGATTATTATTAGAATAATCAAATTATTATTAAAATAATCAAATCATTTGAAATGGTGATCTAATTACTCTAAAATCTCTGCTACACATACTTATATTAATTTTTTAACTACATGGAGTCCTTTATAATAATATCAATAAGTCATTAAGAAATTCTTACAATTAACTCACTTGCAAGAATTAAAAAAAATAAAAATATATTAAAAACACTAGGATCTCATATACATAATTTCTCAAATTAAAACCCGTCTCTTGAAACTGCAGCACAATTGATCACACTCAACTAATTATCACATTATTTATGAAATAATTCTCTCGATCCATTTTTCACGCTAGAATTGAAATACCAAAAGTTTTGTAAAATTAAATTTCCGGTCCCCCAACTTTCAACTTCGCTCGATTATTACCCACAACATTGGTTACCAAACTTTTCCCACCAAACTCTATTTCCTCACTATACAAAGGTGGTTTTTTCGCGTTTTTCAACAAGCTAGGTATGTCGGAAAGATGCTGAGAGACGAGACGTGCAGTATCTTTCCACCACGAAAGCTCGTTTTCTCTCTCCTCAAGCTGTTCCATTGCGTATTCTAAAGCTGATTCGAGCTCGGTTATTCGTTCTTGCTGCCTAGATTCCAATAGCTCGTGCAATTTTCTCTCGAGTTCTCGTGGAGAAACCCCATAGAACTCGTTATAGCTATACCCGTGCTGATGCTCGTTGGCTACTTCTTCGCTATGGCTCTCTTCGGGTGCACTATCCTCCACATTTATCTGCCATTCATCAAGCTTAAAAAATTAATTTAAAAAAAATCTAACTCGAATTTTTTTAATTATCAGACTCGTAATTACATAATAAACGAGGAATGTGCATGTAGGCTTGTCAATGAGCGAAGATTGCCAAACCCGGATCCGACCCAACCCGACCCATAGGGTCTGAGGCCAGACCCGATGACACTAGATAGTTTGGGTCTGCGTCTGGGTCGGGTTGCCCGACACGGACCCAACCCAAAATGTACCTGGTCCGTCGGGTCTTAATTTTTGTAAACTCATTGGGTATGCGATCGGGTCCAGGTCGGATCGGGTAAATTTTTTTATGGATATTTGGCGGGTCCAATTTGCGTCTGGGTATTTCCCGTCATTGAGAGCCTGTGATTATCAAAAAAAAGCATCACATTTTGTCTAAGATATATACCTCAGAAAACTGCTGTTTGGAGTATTTTACACAGATTTCGTCGTCCATCTGGAGATGGAGACGATCAAATTCATCTTCAAGCTCGGCTTCAAGTTGATCCATTCTCAGGCTTTTTTCTCGTCTATATCGACCACTGCTAAATCTAATAATTTCTGGGTTTTCGAGATTATGTGAAGATAAATACTGGTTAGGATCATGTTCCTCAGTGTACAAAGTCTCTTGGACAGCAGTGTTTGAGTAAGAAGATGAAATTCTGGACTTGGATTTAGAGTTTGAGGGCATGAAAAGTGGCTTAATGTCATGATTTTGGGTTTCTGTTTGGACATTTTGAAGCAGTAATTCTATTTTATTGTGCAATTCCACCATTTTGTTAAGCTCATTTCTGCTTGCTGTAACAAGAGAAATTAGACCAAATTCAACTCCAAGGTTGCAAGAGCCATCTTTGTCACATTCTGTTGAACAATTATTTGAAAAAAAAAATGAATTAGTTTGACATATTTGACGGGTTCAGATAAAATTGTTAGACGAACCTCGTTTGAATTAGAGTTTATTACAATTGCACAATTCAATATAAGAATTATCCAAAACTGTAAATCCATATAATTGAAAAGTAAAAAAAAAAAAAATGAATTTCAATGATATATTCAGATGAAATTACCTGAAACATCTACTCTAGAAGAAGATGGAGCTTCATGATTGATTGAGCATTTCAACCTCCCACTATTTCTAGTAATATCAAAATCACCCCCCATCTTCTCCTTATTCCATTTCCGCTCCATAAACCCGTTTCTCGAACCCCTCGAACCCCCTCCTTTGAACCATCGGGAAAAAAGAAACCACGGCGATATACAAGTGAAACTTCGGCAAATTTCTCTTTTTTTCCTTTGCCTATGTGTCGTCGTGGTGACAAAAATATCGCTACAATAGTCATCGTGACTCATCTCGAATTTTACCACAATAATTTGCATAAAGTTATAGTGTGACTTATATAGGAAAATTTGATAAGGCAATAATAAATGTATGAGTACATATAGAATTAATGAGTTGCATGAAATTACAAAATATATGGTTAGATTTTCCATTAATGTGGGGAGAGATTTAGGATAGTGTTTGGTAATGAGCATAGTTTTAATCACGGGTTGAAAGTGACAGGCTGGAATTAATGCCACTTCAATTGCTTGAAATAGGGAGGGAAATTTTTAAAAAATGAGACTTGTGAGTTTCTGGAAAATTTTGGTATTTATTGTGGTATCTAACTTAAATCCCAATAATTAATGGCCTTAAATGTTATATTTCTATACTTTTATCCTGAAGAAGGAATATTAATGAGGGAGCAGGGCACTAGTTTTTGAATATTTGTAGAATTTTGATTCTAAATACTTCGAGAAATAATAATAATAATAATAATAATAATAATAATAATAATAATAATAATAATAAGTTTTTTTTGTACATTTTGAATATTCTTTGATGAGTTGTATTTAATGATGCAAATCTTGATTTAAATATTTTAGGTTGTTGGGACACTCACGTTTATAGTGGCCCTATTTTCCTTTGTTGGCTATTTGTTTGCAGTGAGCTGTTTGTTTTTTCTTTTTTGATGTGATCATTTTGTTGTTTTGAAAATTATAAATATGAGTGTAAATGAGTTAATTTTGAATTGAGTTTGATGATTATATTGGGTTCGAGTTTGACCTTCTTATGAGTTTGAGCTCGAATTTTTGAGCTCTGGAGTGTAAAGGAGCTGATTTTGAAATGAGTTTGATGATGGGTCGAGTTTGACCTTATTATGAACCTGAGCTCGAATTTGAGCTTTGCAGTTAATATATAAGGTCGGGCTCGAGTTCGCTAGCTCGAGCCCGACTCACGAACTTGAAATATACAAGACAATTTTGAAATTTGAATTTTTTAAATTATCTATTAATTTAATGTATATTTATAATATAATAAGGATGGGCTTTACCGACAAGCTCTTGGGTGAATGTTACACTACCCTTTTGTTGGACTTGGCCCGATATACAAAAAATGAAGTAATTTAGACAGAATATGATGTCTCTTTGACCTCTCCTCTACATAATGATTAATTGGGCTTTGTATATAACCCCTAAGTTATTTAACTTTAGCAAATAACCCCCAATGTTTGAAATCTTGACAAATAACCTATTCTGTTAAGTTGACCGTTAGTCAACAGTTAAGTTTATGGGCAAAATTGTCATTTACATATAAAAAACAAGGAATAACAAAAATAAATAAATAAATTTTAATTCACTTTATGGAACAATAATTTTTCTCAATTTTAAATGTTTATTTATTTATCTAAAAATTTAGATATATATTATACTACTCTATCTAAATTACCTTCAAATATTATATATTATAATATTATTCTATCTAAATTACATTCAATTTCAAATATTATATATTATAATATTATATTATTCTACCTTCAAATATTATATTATATATTATTTATCATTCTATCTTAATTACCTTCAATCTCAAATATTATATTACCTTCAAATTATTTATCTAAATAAACTATCTAAAGTACCTTCAAATATTATACATTATAATATTATTCTATCTAAATTACCTTCAAATATTATATATTATAATATTATATAATTCTACCTTCAAATATTATATTATATATTATATTACCTTCAAGTTATTAGATTGAGTAATTTAATAGATAACTAAATTTTTAGATAAATAAATAAATAAATATTTGAAATTGAAAAAGATTATTGTTGTATAAAGTCAAATTAAAATTTATTTATTTATTTTGTTGTTCCTTGTTTTGTATATCTAAATTACAATTTTAACCTTAAACTTAACCGTTGACTAACGGTCAATTTAACAGAAAATGTTACTTGCCAAGATTTCAAACCTCAGGGGATTATTTGCTAAAACTAAATACCTCGGGAGTTATATACAAAAGTCTCTGCTTAACTATATATGAAATTAATAAATTATTTTATCATTAATCAGTTTCATTTTTTTTTTCTGGTATCTAATTCCAAATCAATAGTCGCACTCAAAAATCAAATAAAGTAACAATATTTTATCCACGTCCCACATGGGATGATACTAGCACATTTTAATTAATTATTTAGCATATCTCTAATCTATAACTTTAAAAATAATTAATAAAATCAATTTATGGATCTTTAGCATCACCTTACTCCTATTAGATTTTATCCTTTGCACCGTGCACACGTATGCTTTGTCTCAATTTGGCATTTACATGGAATCATAAATTAAATTGTTTGCTCGCATAGGCAGCCCAATTAGTTACAGAAGGGTGAAGTTTGGATAATAAATTAAATTGTTTTAACAACTTTGGTCTAATTGTAGCTTCATATGATAAAGTACAAAGTCAAATGTTGGTGTCTAAACTATCACATTAGGTTTACTATTTTAACATTATTATTTATAAGAGTTTAAGTATTATTTATTGAATAATACTAACTTTGACTAGATTATTATGTAATTTTAGAAATGAACAAAATAACTTGGCTAGTTCTTCTTGCCAATTGATGTACTAAATTAGTTTCAATTCAAAAAATAAAGCAAAAATGAAGTATAGTTAATGAGTGCAAACTATGCCTATGTTATCTTTAAGTTTGGATATACTTTCATGTTCAAGCATATAGAGAAAACAAACTTATATCACCAAGTCTTATTCTTTAATCGGAAAATGTTATATCACATCAAATTCAACAGTCGATGTTATATACACAATATGTTGAAGAAACACATCTTATGTGAAAGTCAGCTTTGGAGATTTCCAAACATATGGTGTATTATACCGACTCATTGAACTAATATGACATAATATTTGCCTAATTAACTACCATTACACATTTATATATGTCTAAATAGGAGCGTAAATGAGTTGAGTAATATGTTGTTTTAATTCGTTTCTTCAATCGAACTTCGAAAATTGAGTTTGAGTTTAGTTTGATTATAAATTGAGACGAATTTTCACGAGCTTTAATCGAGCCGAACTCTAGTAAAACTCGAATAGTTTAATTATTCTATATCTGTTTTTATTATTTTTTACCAATTAAATCAAACTCTCGAATTTAGAAATTTATGGTTCACGTGAATTTGAGCCAAACTAGTAATCTCTCCAAGTGGGATGAAGTAATTAAGAATGTGACAACCGTGTCACACGTGACGCACACATCTCCTTACACGACCTATCCCAACCAAGGGGTAATTCTTTCACGAACCCAGACCTTTGATCCCTGCCCATGCCTACCATACATTTATGGGGTGGTGGGTGGTTTTCACAGGGTTCCTCATGTGGGAAATCCACCCACCAACCCCAAAACTTGTGATGAAAAAATGGACCGGGACCAAAGGTCCCGGTCCATTATAGAATTTTCCCAACCAAGGCGCACGTTAACAAACATTACCCTTACAACCCAAGCCCCGTGCACACTACGCACTCCCTCCCATCTCCACTTATTTCCTCCCTTTAATTCTCATTTTCCTGTACTGCCTAAATTATACCGTTACTAATACGCCATTTCTTCAGAATTCATTACAATCAACCACACAACACACGGCAGATTCTGAAATGGCTTGTAATAATAATTTGATTAATCTTGAATCAGTGAGAGAGAGCTTGATCCGACAAGAAGATTCCATCATTTTCAGTTTGATTGAGAGAGCAAAGTATCCAATTAATTCTCCATTGTACGATGATGATGATGATGATAAGATCGCATTGTCCGATGATGTTAATTCGTTGTTCCACTTGTTTATTAAGTCCTCCGAAGCTGTTCACTCCAAGGTTTGTTTTGTTTTCTTCCAATTTATTTTTAGATTTCCAGTTTTAATTCTATCATATGCATTTACATACATTTATATAATTTTTTCTGTTGTAAATATCATAACACATCAATAGAATTTTCTGGCATCCTAATCAGAAAATAAAGAATTACTAAAGAGAAACCTGAAATTGTTTCTTTTCCTGGTTTTAGTATATTAATTAATTTTGTGCAAAAAAAGAAAAAATGACAAATATATAATACAGTGTATCAATTATCATGAGTTTTGGAATCTAAAGTTTGAGGATAAATGCTAAATTAGTAATTTCTCCTTAGAAGAAAAGCATGTTTCTTGCTTATGTGAATAAATCTACATGTAATATTAAATGAAATCTTCGTGGCAACTAATTAATAATTAAATTAGAGGCACCACTGTATTCTTATGGTTCTTTTTTATGTGCATTGCACTACTCTTTTGTTGCTATATTATAATGACTTAGTGGAATGGAACCAAAGTTTTATAGTTGTTATTAGGGATATTAACTAGTGACTTTAGTTTTGATGATTGTCGGGCCTGGATTGGGCCTGTGTATCTCGAAACCGCAAATATTGGGCCAGGCCCAAAATATAATAAAACGGTCCAACACGCACCCCTATTGTTTCTCAAAGAGCTTGATGAAAACATATAATTGCCATTAACTAAATCGAGTCATTTAAAAAGAAAAAAGGAGTTCAATTACATAAATATTTTTTGAAGCATAGGCTGGTCGTTATACGTCTCCAGAAGAGAATGCCTTTTTCCCTGATAATTTACCACCGCCATTGCTGCCACCTCCCAACTGTACACAGGTGAATATATTTTTTATCTGAATTGAACTTATTGTTACCATAGTTTTTTAAGCAAGTTTTGTAGCTAGATCACTAAATATTTTTTTTTATTTTTTTATTTTAAAATCTAATTACAAGTTCAGGTTTTGCATCCTCCAGCAGCTTCCATCAACATAAATGAGAAAATTATGAATTTTTACCTCAAAACATTGCTTCCTCTCATTACTTCCAAAGGAGATGATGGTAACTATGCTGCCACTGCAGCCGCTGATCTAAACTGTCTGCAGGTAAATATACATACATATATATATATATATATATATGTTGAGAAACGCCACCATATATCGACTCACAATTTAAGCGTTTTTTCCGCGTTTTTGAGGCTCTATCGAGAAGAATTCACTTTGGGAAATTCGTGGCTGAAGTAAAATTCAAGGACGCCCCGAAAGACTATATTCCCGCAATACGTGCTAAGGTATATATATATAAGTTTTTGATTTTTCGAAAGTTTTGGCTATCATTTTCTACGAATTAATTTATAAATTGCATCATTACAGGACAGGGATGCTTTAATGAAACTATTGACATTTGAAAGTGTCGAAGAGAAGGTGAAGAAAAGGGTGGAAAAGAAAGCAATGATATTCGGACAAGATGTGGATCTTCAAGACAGTGATAACGAAGGCAATATGTGCAAGATTAATCCATCTGTGGTTTATCAATTGTATGGAGATTGGGTTATCCCTTTGACAAAATTTGTCGAAGTGGAATACCTTCTTCGTCGTCTCGAATAAATATTTTTTTTAACTATTGTAAACGTACTTTCAAATAAATTTGAAGAAACTTGTGTTGTACTATTTTGCTATTTTAATGTCTCTTGAATATATCGGTTTTGGTTTTTAATAAATGAAAAAGCGTTATGTTTTGTATAACTATTAGGACGTGACTGGTATACTGGAATGAGGTGGGAATGGAATGAGCATTCCTATGTTCATTCATATTCTAATGATTGGTATGTTTTTTTTTGGTTGGGAGTGCTCATTCCTATTGGAATCCATATTCCCAAAAGTATGAGAATAGTGATTCATTCCATACCCCTTGGGTTTGGCTATTCTTTGCCTATCAGGAATCAATCATTTTTTTTTCTTATGATATTATTTTCTTCACACCAATATAAAAGTTTTGAAAATTTGATAGAATGCAATATATATATTTTTTGGACTTATGATTAATAATCACAAATTATTTTAAAAATAATATAAATTATTAAAAAAATTAAAAAATTATTTAAATGCATTGAAATAACTAAAAAATACATATTATTTTCGTACGTACTAAGTCGAAATATTTTCGTCAATAAGAATTACTTAATTATAATAAATATAATTTCAAATGTAACAAAAATAGGAAAAAAATACAAAAATGAATTGAAAAAATATAAAATAATATCTTATCCTTAAATTAGTTCATCAATAAAAAGTATTAGAAAAGGTGAATTATTATATAAACAATATTACATATATAACTCTTTCAATCATTATATAATAACTATATTTTTCCCATTTTTCATTTAATTTTTTTCATTTTGTCATCATGTCCCGTGTTATTTTTCTTTAAATAAAAAGTTCAAAGTCTCAAATCATTTAAATTTCATAGAATTAGATTGGATTCAAATTTGTATTCGAGTTTAATAAATAACTCAAATATACGAATATACAGAATTTAAAAAAATCTCATATCTCGAATTCATTTTCTTTCTCATTCCTGCACTATACCAATCATATGATTTATGAAATCAATATGATTCCTTTCCCATCTCCACTCAATTCCTTATACCATTCCATTCCCACATAATTTCATTCATTCATACCAATCATGTCCTTAGAGGTATGGAGAGCTTATATGCTTACGGGTGTGAATGGGGCAGTTTGGGGCGGGTTCGGATTTAAAATCGTGTTTGTTTATTAACATTGGTTAAACTTGAAAATCTTGTAAAATTAAGCCTTATTTACTATCCACTTTTTCTCTATGTATCTTCAAAATGATAAAGAAAACTTATATTAGGTTTATGTACGTTGAATGATCATAAAATTAAATTGAAATATAGACATAGTCGTTTAAAAAAAACACAAAAAAAACCCCATAATCATTCTATTTAGAATTTAAATGTTGATTTCAAGTGAAGAGTGGGCCACAAACTGACGGCCCAAGACCACAAACTGACGGTCCAAGCTCACAAACTGACGGCCCAGGCCCATAAACATTAAATATTTATAACCTTTATTTATTCCTCAATTGGTACGACAAATGTTCTTTACTAGTACTCACACTCACTGTCACTCTCGACTGTGAAGCAAAATTTCAACACTCAAAACCTCGAAAAGAATTGAATCCGTTTGGTAAAAATTACACTGCATTTGAAGTGAGTTTTTGTTTGATCGTTTCACTTGTTCATGGTTATTTATCATTTCTATTTTAACCCCCCAATTGAAGTGTTGATTATCTGTGTTTTTACTGGAGAAATGTAAGGGTGTTACTGATGTTTGATATTTTCTGCTTATTTGAGAAACATTCGTCTGTATGTGAAAATGCATGTGAATTTCTGTACTTGTTAATGTGTTTCTGGGTCTTGTTTGGCATGGAAAAGAGAGGATTAGATGAATCTATGTTTGGATGACCTGTTTTAGGGTGTTAGGAGTATGCTGAGAAGGATCAATTTTAGAGCTTTGGGGTTTTCCTTGTAAGACATTTGCATGTGACTGATTTATTATGAGCTTTTTTTAATGTGGTAGAATTAAATTTGTGTAAATTTTGTGAAAGAGCAATGCTACATATCGTTGTTCATATGCCACATTTTTTTTAAATTCCCTAGTTTTGGCAGTAATTTACATTTTATTGCATCCTTACTTCTTGAATAAGGGATGTAAAAACATGGTGGTTGAAATCGATGGCGTGTAGCATTTTTCAAAGGAAAAAGGACCTATATCCTGAACTTAAATTCAAGAAACAATCAGAATTCTAAAAGATGCATCTTGGGCATCCGTCTTGCCCATTTTTCTGTGGATGATTTCTTTACGTACAATGATGTTTAGGAATACTTTGTGCTTAAGTTAAAACTGTGAAGGAACCGTAAAGCCCACATTTATCAGGGAAGAATAAATTTCTAAAGATTTGTTCCCATTTAGTCACGACCTGATCCGTATTATACCACCAAGTTGGCTTTGAAAGAAAAAATTGAGTTTTTATTAGCAGTTGAATTTAATTTGTCTTGTTTGACTGTGCTGCAGATGGGTGCATGGGATATTTCAGAAGAAGCTGGACCTAGTAGCATAATAGACAAGTTTTTCAATGATTCCAGTAAAATGGATATCGATGATGATATAGATTTTGACTACTCCGACTCCGATGACGAGCTTGATGGTTCTTTGCAAGAGTTGGGTGAAGGGCCTTTGAGAAATTTCTGTAAAAAGGCTTCAACTGCGTTTTTCGATCAATATGGTCTTATCAGTCATCAAATTAATTCATACAACAATTTTATCAAACATGGAATTCAACAAGTGTTTGATTCCATCGGAGAGATCACTATTGAGCCAGGTTATGACCCGTCAAAAAAGGGTGATGGTGACTGGAAACGTGCATCTATCAAGTTTGGTAAGGTCACCCTTGAACGCCCACTATTCTGGACAGGTGAAAAGTTTTCATCAGTAGATGGTGCTAAAGACTACTTGAATCTCTTACCTAGGCATGCACGCCTTCAGAACATGACCTATTCGTCTAGAATCAAAGTTGAGATCCATGTTGAGGTAGGTAAACAGGGCTAATATTCTTTTACTGCCTTTTAAGATTATCTTCATTCCTGTGGATATATGTGGCAATGTGCTTTGTTTCATAGTATCATGATTAGTTTTTTGCTGAATTATTTCTGTTGTGATCCTATTTTTACTTTTCAGGTGTACACTGAGGGTCTCTCTAGAAGTGACAAGTTCAAAACTGGTGTAGACAGATTTGTTGAGAAGACATTGCTCAATGAGTATAACAGTGAAGTTAACTTTGGGAGACTTCCAGTTATGGTAAACTCGGAGTTGTGCTGGATGAATGAATCGGAGAAAAAGGATTGTGAGTTTGATCGAGGAGGATATTTTGTAATCAAGGGTGCTGAAAAGGTAAGGGTTAATTTAAGTGCCTTGATGCTGTCATATATTGTTTGTATTAATAGAATGCAATTGACAATTGAAATTATGACGACCAATAATCATGCAAGATATCAGCTCAGTGAGCAATGTCTACCATTAATGTTGGATTTGCCTGCAGCTGATGAAACATAGCAACATTTCAAATGTACATCTTGTCATGTTTACCTGAGAAGATTCGTTTGCTTATTTTCGTATTGATTTACATCTTAATTCTCCTTTTTTAACTTTGATTCTTTCATGTTAACACCAAATCTTTCTCTATCTTTAGTAATTCTTAGCCGCTTGATAAGTGAAGGACAAAAAAATCTTTGGCGGCTACCATAAATGTTGGTTTTGCCCTCTGATTAGACATAGTAAAAATTTAATGACAAGATGTACATTTAAAAAAAATCTTAGGCTGATAGTTTGGTTAGTCTGATTTATAAAGTTGAGCAACTCTGGACAATTTAGCGGAACAGTAATATGATTTATCCCCCTTCACTGGTTCGATGTATTGTGAAAACTCTGGGTTTTGCTTTGATGTCTTTACCGTTCAAAAGGGTTCTTCCTTTTCATTTTGATTATGTGACAAAACACAGTTAATTCTGTTAATTAATTCATTGCCCTAAATATTTTCTGCAGACTTTCATCGCACAGGAGCAAATATGTCTCAAACGACTATGGGTGGCTAAAGATCCTGCCTGGACAATTGCATTTCGCCCAGTTTTGAAAAGGCAAAGAGTCTACGTGAAGTTGGTTCCAAAAGTTGAGGGTGTTGTCGGAGGAGAAAAAATCCTCACGGCCTACTTTTCTGTGACAGAAATACCCATCTGGCTTCTTTTCTTTGCCCTGGGTGTCCCAAATGACCGAGAAGTTGTGAAGTTGATAGACCTCGATACCGAAGATTCCACTACTACGAATATACTCATCGCATCAATTCATGATGCTGACAGAAAGTATGAAGGTTTTCGGAAGGGGGGAAACACACTAAAGCACATCAAAGACCTCATGCAGAATTGCCGTTTTCCACCTACAGAATCAGTGGAAGAATGCCTTGCCACCTATCTTCTTCCCAATTTGAAGTCTTTTTCACAAAAGGCGCGTTTTCTTGCCTATATGGTGAAATGTCTCTTGGAGGCTTATACAGGACGTCGGAAAGTTGATAACAGGGATGATTTCAGAAACAAAAGGTTGGAATTGGCTGGTGAATTACTCGAAAGGGAACTAAAAGTTCACATCAAGCACGCCGAAAGGCGAATGGTTAAGGCCTTACAGAGGGACCTTTACAAAGATAAGGAGCTTAACTCGATCGATCAGTATTTGGATGCCTCTATCATAACAAACGGTCTTTCGAGAGCCTTTTCAACTGGAGCTTGGTGTCATCCTTTCAAGAGAATGGAGAGGATTTCTGGCGTTGTGGCTACACTGAGGCGAACAAATCCGTTGCAGGCGACTGCTGATATGAGGAAAACGCGCCAGCAGGTGTCGTACACTGGGAGGGTCGGTGATGCTAGATACCCGTAAGTTTTATTCACTAAGTTTTGCTAAATTTTTTACCTATAATTTGGTTTGTGTTGAGGCTTATATGAGTAGCATTAGTAAATGGGTTCTGAGGTGCATATTTTGTAGGGGTGGCAATTGGTGGGTTGGGTTAGGTTTGGGTTGGTTTCAATGGGTTGGTTCTTAAATGGGTTGGGTTCTTTATACTTCTTAAGAAGTAACCAAGTTGAACCCAAAAGGGAACCAAGTCCAGCCCAACTCAAAACCTTGTCTTTTGTTCCTTGTAATTAAGATAGACACGCAATTTGGGCCTAACTTGAAATTTAGTTCGGTCAAACTTGGAACCAAGTCGGAACCAATTAGGAACCAAATAAAATTCATTAGGAACCAACCAACCCAAACTAACTTAATTGGGTTGGAACCATGGTTTTGGACCCATTTTGCCACCTCTAATATTTTGGGTATATCACTCTGTATCATAATATTTGGAACTTGTTTTGCACATTGGTTTAGCCGTATGATCTATAAAGCAAGACTAATCTAATGGTTCTTTGCATTGCTATTGCAGACATCCATCTCACTGGGGTAAGATTTGCTTCCTCTCGACTCCAGATGGAGAAAATTGTGGACTGGTTAAGAATCTAGCAAGCTTGGGTCTTGTCAGTACTACTGTTCTGGAACAGGAAAGTCTTCTAAGAAAATTTCACGAGTGTGGAATGAAGAAATTGGTTGATGATACTTCAAGTTCCCCCGAAGAAGAGCACAAAATTTTTCTGGATGGTGACTGGGTTGGAGTATGTAAAGATGCTGCGTCGTTTGTTGCTAAACTGAGACGTAAACGTCGCAAGACCGAAGTGCCTTATCAGGTTATCTTGCACATTTAATCCTTTTAGGAGTCATATGGTAGAAGTTAAAGTTGAAATAATATATAAATTGTGTACTTTCCATTTTTTTTCACTTAACCCACAATTGGAAAAATACCAATGACAATTGCACATTTACACCATGATTGCTACGGTTCCCAAATCTGTCTCACTCATGATTTCTGTTCATCTAATCTGAATATATGTATGCCACTTATATATAAATTGTGTTCTAAAAATAATTTGTTGTGTAGGTCGAGATCAAAAGAGACCATCACCACAAGGAAGTGCGTATATTTGCTGATGCTGGAAGAATACTCCGCCCTCTTTTAGTTCTTCAGAATTTAAAGAAAATTAGAGATTTAAAAGGAGATTTTTCATTTCAATCTCTTCTAGACAATGGTATACTTGAGCTCATTGGCACTGAAGAAGAAGAAGATTGTAAAACTGCATGGGGAATAAGATACCTTTTCTCAGCTGGAAAAGAGAATCCACCTGCAAAGTATACACACTGTGAACTCGATAGCTCTTTCTTGTTAGGTTTAAGCTGTGGGTTAATCCCTTTTGCCAATCATGATCATGCAAGAAGGGTTCTATACCAATCTGAAAAACACTCTCAACAAGCCATTGGGTACACAACGACTAATCCAAACATTAGAACAGATACAAACACTCATCAACTCTATTACCCTCAACGGCCACTTTTTAGAACCATCCTTTCCGATTGTCTCGGGAAATCAAAATTTTCAGACAACCATAAGGGGATGGTCCCACACCCTGAATTCTTTAACGGGCAGTGTGCAATCGTGGCCGTCAATGTCCATCTGGGCTACAACCAAGAGGATTCACTTGTAATGAATCGGGCATCATTGGAACGTGGTATGTTTCGGTCTGAACACATCAGGAGTTACAAGTCTGAGGTTGATAATTCCGAAGCACCTGGGAAAAAGCTAAAGCCTGAAGATTTGATTAGCTTTGGGAAGATGCAGAGTAAGATTGGACGCGTGGATAGTCTTGATGATGACGGGTTTCCATATGTTGGAGCGAATTTACAAACGGGCGATATTGTAATTGGGAAGCATGCTGCATCGGGGAATGATCATAGTATCAAGCTGAAGCATACTGAGAGGGGAATGGTTCAGAAGGTGCTGCTTTCAGCAAACGATGAGGGGAAAAACTTTGCTGTTGTGTCATTGAGACAGGTAAATTTACTTGAGCTGAAGTTGGATTTTCATTTAATTGCTTTCTGGGAATGCTGTTATATTTGGTATGCTTAGAGTGCAGATCAACATTTGTACACACTCTGACTGCACTGATTTTACATGCAGACTGACTGCACTGATTTTACACACACACTGCACATATTTACACACATAGTACACATTTATATACACCCCACAAAGATATATTACACAAACGCGTCACATGCATGCACAATAATTGTTATAGGAAACAAATATCAAATTTTTAATAAAATATGTGATTAGTAAAATATGTGAATTCCAAAGTAGAAAATTTTGCGGATTCCGAACACCCAACTATCTTGTAAGATGTAAAAATATCTTAGAAGTTCAAACATCATATTCTACCCAAAAACTTGCTTTAAGTTTAAAATAAGATTTGACATCTGATAAGCTCCTAAAACATCTAAGATGTTCTAAATAAGTTTAGTCAAACATCCTTCAAGTCCAAGTGGATTCTTTTTAGGCTTTCTTTCTTATGTCAAACTAGACCCTCTATGTGGTACTTATTGTTGCATGTGTGGCTGTCCAGGTTCGATCCCCATGTCTTGGAGACAAGTTTTCAAGCATGCATGGGCAGAAGGGTGTTTTGGGCTATCTGGAGTCTCAAGAAAACTTCCCTTTCACGAAGCAAGGAATAGTTCCAGATATCGTGATAAACCCACATGCATTTCCTTCTCGACAAACACCTGGTCAACTTTTAGAGGCTGCTCTGGGCAAAGGTGTTGCCCTCGGGGGTGGACTAAAGTATGCCACACCATTTTCCTCCCCGTCAGTGGAAGATATAACAGCACAGCTTCACAGGTATGCTCTTTCGAATGGAAGATGTGATAATTATCATGTTCCTCCTTTCCTTCACGTTATGTTTGAAACCCATAGTTACTTGAAATTAGGGGTGACAAAATGGGTCCAAAACCATGGTTCCAACCCAATTAAGCTAGTTTTGATTGGGTTGGTTCCTAGTGAATTTTATTTGGTTACTAATTGGTTCCGACTTGGTTCCAAGTTGGGCCGAATTAAATTTCAACTTAAGCCCAAATTGTTTGTCAATAATCTAAATTACAAGGAACAAAATGCAAGGTTAGGTTTTGAGTTGGTTGGGCTTGGTTCCCTTTTGGGTTGAGTTCGGTTCTTTTTTGGGTTGAACTTGGTTCCTTCTTAAAGAACCATAAAGAACCCAATCCATTTAAGAACCAACCCATTGGAATCAACCCAAACCCAACCCGACCCACCCAATTGCCACCCCTACTTGAAATCATTCCTCTCAATGGATTTGTTTTTTCAACCCAAATACAACCTTAGAGTACTCATAATTTTACTTGTCATATCGCATTCACCGCGCGATCTAAGTGCATCTAAACCCACAGGCTTGGATTCTCAAGATGGGGAGACGAGAGAGTTTACGACGGTCGTACGGGCGAAAAGGTCCAGTCCCTCATTTTTATGGGCCCCACATTCTACCAACGTCTTACACACATGGCTGAAGACAAAGTAAAGTATAGGAATACGGGGCCCGTTCACCCACTGACCCGTCAGCCCGTTGCGGACAGGAAACGTTTTGGCGGGATCAAGTTTGGCGAGATGGAACGGGACTGCCTCATAGCACACGGTGCAGCAGCCAATCTTCACGAGCGCCTTTTCACACTAAGCGATTCATCTCAGATGCATATATGCAGGAAATGCAAGAACATGGCCAACGTGATCCAACGACCCGTACAAGGTGGTAAGAAGATCCGCGGGCCCTACTGCCGGTTCTGTGAGTCTGTAGAAGATGTCGTGAGAGTGAATGTGCCGTATGGGGCGAAGTTGCTTTGTCAGGAGCTTTTTAGCATGGGGATATCTCTCAAGTTTGATACTGAGCTATGCTGAGCTTAGTGATGAATTTATCTTGTCCTTTGGATGGTTTTGAACTTGGTTTATGGATGGAAAGAATGTACGTAAAATGTGTTGCTGTGTTACCTTGTTGATTGTTGTAATTACATGGTTTCTTGTCTGAATGTCTTTTTCATCTTTGCTGAAAAAAGGGTATTTTTTTATCTGATTTCAACCATTAATCATTAATCTAATTTTTGTTGGGGCTAATTCATTTTTTTTATTACACTACAATAGTTCTTGATTTATGTTGGGGGTAATTCAAATAGGACACCCATTTTGTTATTCTAAACATGATATATTTCAAGAATTTTTCCATTTTAACTAGCAAGAGAAAAGCCATTGTTTCTATGAGTATTAAGTACGCTCAATAATTCAATTTGGCTAGAAAAAAAAATGTGGACTCATCAATATCCTTAATGGGTTCTACACACTTTTTGAAGTTTAACCTATCTAATCAATGTAAAATAATAAATACCAAATTAGGGAAACCTAATTTATGTTCTAGATTAATGATGATTTCCTTTATTATTCACTTTAAACCCATTATTAACATTTAAAAATTAAAGTTTCTATTTGGAAGTTAAGGTCCAAATCTAGGATTAAAAGTACTAAAATAGTTGTCAAATCTATGATTAATAGTTGTTTTTTTTTTTCACTTTATAAAGATTGCTTAATAGGTTTTATCTAAACACTAGTCATTTAGTCGTCTTGTCAGCACGTGGGCACAAAAACTTGATAAAGAATGAAAGTGACATGAGAATGAGTAGTGCGAATGAAAAATCAGACACCTACATAATTATTTATGCAATAAAATCCCACCAGACAAACACATAATTCCCTGATAGAGACATAAATTATGCTAAAAAACACTTTGAATAAACAAAACGAAAAACAAAATCTTGAATTCTTTTGACAAGAACAAGAAAGACCCTTTCCCCCCCACATGCTCCTTTTGGGTTCCTCACATTGAAAGCCAAGTTTTAATCTTGTGAAGTTGCAAAACTGAAAACCCACACAACAAACACATAGTAAGTGTGGTTGTGAAGAAAGGTTTCCCACATGGAAGGTGAAATAAGTGTTCCTTACTGCCCCAGCAAAACCCAATAGCTCTTGAGTTTTATCTTTTTTTGCTTTCACTTTCTTGAATGTTAAGATCAATGTCGTACATATAAGGCAGCGTTTTTGTGTGTGTATTTAATAGTTGTCTTGGGAAGTTTGTTTTCAAGAGTTTTGTGATCTGGGTTCTCGTGATTTAATGTGTTCAGGCTGTTTGAGTGCAATGTGAGTTGTTTTGAAGCTGCTATAGGGTTTGTATTGGGGGTGATTTTGGTGGGATCTTGGTGCAAAAATGGCGCTTTTTCGAAAAATCTTCCACCGGAAGCCGCCTGAAGGACTTTTGGAGATCTCTGAAAGGGTTTTTGGTAAGTTATTTTTGGTTATTTTTTATAAAATTTACTTCATTTTATATTGGGAGATTAATGGTTTACTTGATATATGGATTTATTTGGAATGTCTTGAATTTGCAGAACTTTTCCCCCCCTAAATTGGAAATAAATCGAGTGCTTAAATTTGATCTCAATCCTTCTAAATTTTTTTGTTATTAACATCCCATTTTGCTGTATTATTTCTTTGCAAAGAATATTACTTGTATTAAACTATAAATCTTCATAAATTATGTTGAGAACATGACATGACAGTTTCTGTGATATTGTAGTATTTGATTGCTGCTTTACTACACGTGTGCCGGAAAACGATGAGTATCAACTATATATCAGAGGTATTATGGATAAACTCCAAGATTACTTCCCCAATGCTTCGTTCACAGTTTATAACTTTGGAGACGAAGACCAGCAAAGCCACATTGCTAATCTACTATCTGAGTATGACATAACTGTCATAAACTATCCTCGAAACTATGAAAATTGCGCATTGCTCAATCTAGAAACAATACACCACTTTCTAAGTTCAAGTGAAAGTTGGATCTCACTCGGGCCGAGGAATATTCTATTGATGCATTGTCAAACTGGCGCTTTTCCGTTACTGGCCTTCATGTTGGCTGCTTTTTTGATTCATAGTAAGCAATACACAGGGGAACAAAAAACTTTAGATATGATATACAAGCAAGCGCCTCAAGAAGTTTTGAAATTGTTGTCACCTTTGAATCCATTGCCTTCACAGTTGAGGTATCTACAATATGTTTCGAAAAGGAATATGGGTTCAGAATGGCCTACTTTGGATAGGGCAGTGAAATTGGATTCTGTTGTTCTTAGAGACGTTCCTAGTATGTATGCAGAAAGGGGTTTTCGCCCGTTGTTTAGGATTTATGGTCCAGATCCTTTGTTGGTTTCTGATCGAACGGCTAAGATGCTTTTCTCCATGCCTAGGAAAGATCTGCTGTTACAGGCGGATTGTGAACTTGTTAAAATTGATATCAATTGCCATGTACAAGGTGATGTTGTGGTCGACTGTGTTACATTAGATGATAGCCTAGAACACGAGGAAATGATGTTCCGTGTAATGTTCAACACAGCGTTTATCAGATCAAATATGTTAATTCTTAACCGTGATGAAATCGATACACTATGGAATGGCGATAATCAATTTCCTAAAGACTTCACTGTAGAGGTATGTGTATACATTTTTCTTTTTCCTTCTGTTGAAATTTGTCCTTATTACATCTCTCGAGATTTTGAATATTGTCTTTTGGCTGGATTAAGGTTATTTTCTCGGAGACAAATGATGCGAAATCAATGACGGAAGGATCGTCTATTAATTTGGATTCAATGACAAAGAAGACTGAGCCTAGGGAACTGCAGGTTTCTGTTCAAAGGCCGGCTCAATCTAAAATCATATCGCCACGAATTGCTCAAAACTCGCTATCTAATCCAGCTACAAATTTTATTTCACTTCAAGGTTCTTCTTTAGCTCCTTCGAGATACTGTAGTGCACCCTCAGTTCTTGGGATTACAGCTCTGCTGCATGATCATGCTGAGTTTGGTAACAAAAGAATCTCTTCTCCATCCACTCGAGAATCTTCTATATCACCATCTGAATCATGCGTAGTGAAGCCTGTTCAACCAACTAATTCCTCTATGCCGCCTCCGGCAAAGCAGCCTCCTCAACCACCGCCACCACCACCACCACCACCACCAGCGCCGCCGTCAATAAGATTATCAAGCCCACAACTACAATTACAACAGACATCACCACCTATGCCTTCATCAGTACTGCCACCTCCGCCACCTCCACAATTCAGACCACCGCCACCGCCGCCACCACCACCATCACTGCCGCTAACGCCTTTGTGTGTGCCGCCACCTCCACCTCCGCCTCCACCACCATCACGACCACCATTAATAAGCTCAGAAACCGCTGAACCACAATTACAACAGCCATCGCCGCTAATGCTTTCATTAGTGCCGCCACCTCCTCCACCGTCAACATTCCCGCCCCCGCCTCCACCACCTCCTCCTCTAGAAACATCTAAAACTCATAAATCATCAATACCATTAGCTTCTTCTATTCCTCTCCCTCCTCCACCACCTTCTTCTAATGCTTCATCCACCCCACCTCCAGAAAAGAAATCAGCTATATCACAATGTGCAAACTCAGTTACGGTTTCCAATAATAGACAATCACCAGCACCACCACCGCCACCACCATGTACTCCTAGTTCTATCCAAAACTTAACTCCAGCCAGGAATTCTCAAACTGTTCCACCTGCTCCCGCTCCCCTTTTGAAGGGCTTATCAAACACGTCTTCTCAGCCCCATTCATCAATCACTAAGGAAAACATACCTTTACCTCCTTCAAATTTAAAGGGAAAGTTGCAACCAAGGACAAGTACAAGAATTCAAGCCCAGACAAAAAAGACATCCTTCAAACCGTATCATTGGTTGAAGTTAACAAGAGCCATGCAGGGCAGCCTATGGGCTGAGGCACAAAAGCCTGAGGAGGCTTCAAAGTATGGCATTAAATGCAATCTTGATTTTACACATTTCCGGAGTTATATATTTATATATTTTACTTCATCTGATATCTTATATCATCCTTTTTTTAGGTCTCCGGAGTTAGACATGTCTGAACTCGAGAGTCTTTTCTCTGCCACTGTTCTGAATTCAGATCATGGAGGCACCAATGGAAAAACAAATAGACGTGGTTCAAGTGGCAAACCTGATAAAGTCAATCTGGTAATTGGCAATACATTTTTAGACTCAATGCATCAAAATATTGTCTGATCTTGTTTTTTATTCTACACTAAGTTCTGTCGAGCAGAACATCCATATCATTAGACCTTTTTCACATTTTGGCTACACCCTTTCAATTTTAGTAATCTCATGAAATTTCTGTTGTTCTTGCAGATTGAGTTAAGAAGGGCATACAATTGTGAAATCATGCTTACAAAAGTTAAGGTTCCTTTGTCGGACTTGATGGTAGGCTAACTTCAATATTATTTACAGTTTTTCATGCTTTTACATATTTCAACACTGCAGCTTTTTTACAATTTTTCATTATTAAACCACTTGCATAAATTTTTTAGTTTGCATTTACGACTGTTTTTCACTTTAAAAACAAAATACTCTCTTTGAATTGGAGATTTATAATCTCGACATTTCCTTATCAGAATTCAGTCCTTACCCTGGATGACTCGGCTCTAGACATTGATCAGGTTGATAATCTCATTAAATTTTGTCCAACCAAAGAAGAAACAGAACTCCTTAAGGTATCTCGTGCTCCCAAATCATTTCTATCTTCCATTGGGACCCTTCTTTGTATTATTTCCTTTTATTATGTATATAGGATGCCATATATTTAAAGTTTTATTATAGATTTCATTTTTGTCATGTTTACAAGCTATCTTTCCATGCCTACTGTAACTGTTCTTCATGCAGAACTACAAAGGTGAGAAGGAGAACCTTGGAAAGTGTGAACAGGTGAATATTTTTAAGTGACTAGTTAAACTAGTCGAGCTGGTAGCATATCGAACTCATTACATACTCACGCTTATAATATGTTCTAATATATGTTTGTTGCAGTTTTTCTTGGAGTTAATGAAAGTTCCACGCGTAGAACCCAAGCTAAGAGTTTTCTCATTCAAAATTCAATTTTTCTCCCAGGTCAGGAATATAGCATACATTTCCTTGTGGTTATTATCTAAGTTTTTTGGAATTAATCAATTTTAATATTTCAATTTTTCTTCCTCTATTCATGTTTAGATATCTGATTTGAGAAATAATTTGAATATCGTGAACTCTACATCTGAAGAGGTATGTAACTGCACCATTTTTTGTATTTTTTTTTCTTTTCTGTTAAAAATTTATAACCCTCAAAATGGTTTATCAGGTCAGAAATTCTGTCAAGTTGAAAAGAATAATGCAAACTGTCCTTTCATTGGGTAATGCTTTGAATCATGGAACAGCAAGAGGTGAGTAGAAATATTTTATTTACTAATGCTCATTTAATATTAACGTGCTAACGTTTAATGGAATAATTTTATACTTCTAAGGTTCTGCTGTTGGGTTTCGCCTGGATAGTCTTCTCAAACTTACTGAAACACGAGCTAGGAACAACAAGCTGACTCTTATGCACTATCTCTGTAAGGTATGAACTTCAGTCATATTCCGATGCTTATATTTCGCTTATTTTTTTGTCTTTTCTTTTATTAAATAGGAAAAAAAATTAAATATGAAATCTAATAGTAAATGATTGTAGTTGAAACTTTTCTGTAATATCAAATATCCCTTTGTTCTTTAATTTAGTGCTAACAAAATTTTGACTCGTAATATTTTTCGACATCTAGGTACTTGCTGAAAAGTTGCCAGAAGTTTTAGATTTTCAGAAAGACCTAGTTAGTTTAGAGGCTGCAACAAAGGTATACTTTGTTTCTGATATTTTTGCTTTTTCTTTAACTAATAATCACTTGATATTTACATGGTCGGGGGATTGAATGGTGCAGATTCAATTAAAGTATTTGGCAGAGGAAATGCAAGCCATTAGCAAAGGGCTCGAAAAAGTTGTACAAGAACTAACTGCATCAGAAAATGACGGTTCTGTGTCTGAACACTTTCGCAAGGTAACTTATAGAAATCACTTTTAAGGAGGCAATTCAAATGTAAAATATCTTTGTAATAAACTTAATATCTTGTCTCTTTTGGTGTTAATATGTTATTTCTATTAGATAAATATTGTTTTATGGGGTATGTTTAGATTTTAAAGGAGTTTCTAGGCTATGCTGATGCTGAAGTGAGATCTCTGGCTTTACTTTATTCTGGAGTGGTAAATTTCTCTGGCTCATGATTTTTCTTCCCACGTCCCTAAACAACCCATGCGCCTATTAATTCGATGAATTTTGAATTATTTAGGGAAGAAATGCAGATGCATTAGCTCTTTATTTTGGGGAAGATCCTGCTCGTTGCCCGTTTGAGCAAGGTATTCTTTTTATCTTCTATTCTCAGATTTCTAAACATAAAATGATGAATTTGCAAACGAAGAACGATTATTTGAGTTATGTTTCGTAAAATTAATAAGCTTTGAACCTTTTAATGTATCTTTATGCTTGATTTGGCTCTCTAAATATCTCATTTCTTGAGATGTTTTTTTGCAGTTGTCTCAACATTGCTAAATTTTGTGCGAATGTTTCTACGCGCTCACGAGGAAAATTGCAAGCAAATTGAGTTTGAGAAGAAGAAAGCGCATAAAGAAGCAGAAAATAACAAAGCGAAAAACGAGTTCTTTCAGAACAGAAGCGGAAACTAAGCCCGAATAGCATGATGTCTGAAAACTAAGATACAATCTCAGCCGTTGAATCAAAATCACCATTTCTACGTGCTCCATTGAATTAATCAACAGCCCGTTTTCCTAAATCATGGTATAAAACATCTCTTTTGAAGTGTAAATACGAGAAATTTGTTCTATTTTTGTGACGAGGGATCGTGTGATCTGGTGTCTTTAGTAGTTTGAATGGCATCAGAATGGTTCACATTTGTTGATTTTATCATGTATAGCTCTATGTATACTGTATGTAAACATTGATTCTGTTGTAATGGATTGATTTTGCAAGGGCAACTTTATTTTCCAAACTAACTTAATAATAACCTCATTTATCACAAAATAAAACTTATATATACACAAATCACAATCTTTAATTTGATTTTGATACACTGTCATCGTACTCCTCTGATACATCCTCATCTAATATTCTGCCTGTAATTGCTGCTGCTAATGCAGCTGTGAAGCTTGGATTTCTTGTCAATGAAGAAGCCATTTGTTCCACAATTGCACTTTGAATTTTGCAATCTGTCAAATCAACATTTGCTTTAGACCCAAAGCATTCAAACGGGTTCGACCCGCCCGGAGACAAAGCTCCGATTACGCCTGGCGGCAAAGCCACTGACATCTCCGCCCGAGAAGGGTGGTGGTGGTTGTGTTGGCCTTCATATGTTGCTACTAAAAGTGATGGATCATTAACACTTCTTTGGACCTAGAGCCATAAAAACCAATTGCCATGAAATAATAAGTATTTCGATTAATTCTCGCATAATCATAGTACAATGGGTCCAAAAATCTCGAGAGTTTGTAAGAATGACTGTGTATTAATTTTTAACGAAAAATAAATGAATAATCACCTTCTTCTTGACGGGGCAAGATGGGGCGAAAGAGCACTTATAATAAGCTCTCGGAGACGGATTATCTCTAGTGATTTTTTGTCCGTATTTTCGCCATTGGTATCCATCTTTCACAATCTGTAAAAGTTATCAATTTAACAAAACATACACAAAAATACTAATATTGAATGGTTTTCTTTCTATTTTTGTAAGATTTAATTAATCATTGAATTAATTTAATAATAATTAAGCTCGAATTATACTTACTAAGCTCGTATCAGATGGATCAATTCGTATATGAACTCTTGAAACATTTGATTTCATCTCATTTGGCCTGTGAGGTGAATATTCATCACAACAACTATGATTATACAAATTATTTCCAATATTTTCAGTTTCTTCTAGCTTCCTTTTTCTTGATTTCAAAAACACATGATCTCCAGATTGTTTCTGAATCATCAACTCATTGTAGTTTTTGCACACAATTGTGAGCATATCGTTAAGCTTCTTGTTCTCCGATTTCATTCTACTTAACTCCTGGATCAGATCATCAGGCTGCAAAATATACATACATATATATGTATATGCATGAGTTAATAAAAAACTGTAATAAAAAATTATTGTAGAAGTAATAAAAGCCATGCAAAAATTATTTCAATTTTTATAACATATTAATTAATTAATATAAAAAAATGTTCTTTGTACGTACCACTGTTTCAGTAGGGTTCGTGTTGAGGTCAATAGTAAGATTTGCTTCTGCTGAGAATTTATCCATTTTTGAAGATGTGAAGATGAATAATTCTGATAAATTAGGCTGCAAAATATAATTTAATTAGAGATATGAAATTGTACTGTGGAATAAGATAGGAATTTATATAGGTGGGGGGAAATGGAAAATCTCTTGAAAGTCTTGATAGTCTACCATTAAATAAGTGGTGGAAAGTGTTTCGAAATTGTTATTATTTCAAGTCATCATTTTGGAATATTATTCCACAAATGTGTCCATGTACTTTAGCTTTAACTTTAGATTTGAATCTCACAACAATTGAAACTCAATTTGCAATTAATTAAAATGAATAAATATATAGTTAGACTATAGATAATTATTATGTTTAAGTACAATATATTGTTGACGACCCCAAAAATTTTAGTATTTTTCGTTAGTTAGGAAGTTAGATATTGACTTTGTTGCAAATGTTGTCTTAAAGATAATCCAATTTTAAGTATTTATGACGAACCAATTACTAAGGGTTGTTAGATAGTGAAAGTTGTATTTAGTTTCATATTATGTCATTTACTTTAAATATATAGCGTCTTAATTATGTTTTAGTTTATAGTTTATTATATGTTAGAAGGTATTTAGAATCTTAGAATTCACATGAATGGATGAGTTCAAACCTACGAATATCTTAGGCCCTAAGACATGATAAATGATAATATGTACACATATGAAAGAGTAGACTTAGAAAGTCTGAGAAAATAATATTATTAATCAGAGTCTATGTACCAAAAATAGAGACAACATATTATATATATTGAATTACATATTATATTAATTTATATGAGGATTTCGTAAAAATTATTCATCAATAAATATATTACATATATATGGGGATCCACTGATAAATATATAATATCAGATTTTATTAAATTGTAAATATTATTATTTAATTCATAAAATTAATATATGCGTATAGGTAACACCCCATAGAAGTATTAATATATAAAAGCAATTAATCCTGAAATTAGAAAATACGTCATCACATGCATGTCATAAATTAGATAATTGCGTTGGTTGAGTTATACGTGGGGAAAATCTATGCTGGACTGGGACCGTTGGTCTCGGTCCAGTTTCAGCCACAAAATCAGTTGGGTGAGGGTGCTGTTCATGGGGTGGGGTGAAAAAATCACCCCTTATTTTAGGAATGTGTGGTTGAAACTGGACCGAAACCAACGATCCCGGTACAACATAGAATTTCCCGTCATACGTCACCTAAGAGGTTATATTTCTATTTTCTATACATAAATATTAAATATACTGACTTTGTATTTTTCTTATTTTAGTCGTCGTATTCTACTAATTCTTTCTAGATTTATTAGCACTAGACATTACGTTTTGGCAATGATAGTCCCTTCCTATAAAATTTTGACACCTATTACTTCTATAATCTATATAAACAGTAAATTAAATAGCAATATTGTCATTAACTTCTTTTTTCACATATTCAATAAAATTAGTAAAATAAATAAATTAGTACTGTTTTATTAAGTAGATAAAATCTGAGAAAAGTATACTCCTCCATATTTGCTAGTAAATTTCATTTTCGTTTACTAAATCTTAAACTCAAATACAGCACAAATATATAACCTAGAATGAAACACCATTTAAAAATTAATTTGAGTACTTATCTATTTTTAGCCAATTAAATAACTACATATCTTGTAATCAAATTATAATATAGCATTACAAATAGATTTCAAATGTGAATAATAAGTGCTTCCTTTTTCCCCATTGTAACAACTAATATTTGACGTAGACTTTTCATTTGAAATTCTTCCATATATTTTCCATAGTCATGAAAATGAACATAAAAAAGTAGTCCTAGGTGGGGGGTGATTACGTATATAATATGACGTATACATGTGACGTAAATTGTTGTGTAATATATATTCAAGAAAATGGAAATTTGTCTTTCAATTTCTTTGACGTTTTCTATCTTCTTGCTTGCTTCTCCTTTTACATTATTGGGTTATGTATGTATGATTAGTATCTCATTAGGGTCTCGTGAAATACTGTATAGTCGACTTAGCTCAACTCGACTTTCATATCTAATTATTACATTTAAATTTTGCTTGGGATATATTCATGGTTTAGATTTGTAACATCTTAATTAAATGTGTTAAATTGGAATAAATTATATTGGGTTCAATTGGGCCATTACTAATGAGTTTATAATAAATTGACTATAAACGAGTTGCGTTTTATATAAAATTATAAACACATCTGATGCGGGATCAAATGGTAATAGCCACGTGAAGAGCACGTGGAGATGAGATCCGACCCGTCTCACGACAAACCAGATGAGGTGTTTTTGGATAGTGGGTTGCGCTCGATGGATTCAAGCTGCCTACGTACCTAACAGATAGGATCAAGCTAATTTCTCTAATAATTGAGAGTTGAGGGTATTCAGAGAGATTAATATAATTCTTCAAATGATCAGAACATGATTAGTGAATTAATTAACAGGATATTTATAGACATCTAGTTGGGCCTTTGGGCTCAACTAATCACGTCTGGGCTTAATCCGGTCTTTGTGCCCTAAAGGCTTTTTTGAGGTAGGCCCCGGTTATGTAGGGCCCATCAGCATCAATATAAAATAGATAATACAGTTAAGTATAAAACAGAAAACTATTTGAAATTTAAGGAAATTTGATGACAATGATAATTGATAATGATGATATATATATATATATATATCCTTGCTATATATGACGGCAACAATTATGACGTCACTTCACGAGGACTTGTGACTTTTGAAGAAGTTTTTGTCATTTTGCTCAATATAATCTACTCTCCTTTTAGACTTGGGGATTTAATAAAGAAAACTAGTAGATAAAGATTGAGTATAACTAGATTTTCCACCATTTTTTCTTCTGAAAAGTAATTAAAAAATTAGGTAAAAATGTACTTGAATAGCCTTTGATAGATAAGTTTGAATTACATATATTTCTTTTGGTGGGTTGAATATTGTACTAGCTACACAAGTTGGCTAAAAGGGTTGTGAAGACACTATAACAATTAACAACCAACTATTTGTAAAAGTGATGTGTGTTCATTGGTATAGAAACTAATTGTCATCAAATAATCACTTTTCAAAGTTTGTTATATAATATAATATAATATAATATAATATAAATTGGTCATTGCAATCCTGATAATATATTTAAAAATAAATATTAATTTTTATAAATCGGGTGAATTATCGAGATTTTGCAATCTTTTGTTTTTGATCATTTTTCTAATCTACTAAATGGTTAATTAAATGTAATTTAACCGAGAAATTCATTTAGTAGGTGGACTCATCGATAAACTTTAGTTAATTAGTTTTAATCTAGAAAGCTAAGATAGGTTAAATTAATCCATAAATTTATTAACTAAAAATTTTGAGATTTTGAAATGAAAAGTTGGTGGAATGGGATTTTTCTTGATTAAAAATATCATTTTTATTGATACCACTAAACCTTATAAGTCTTATAAATTTGTATTGTGCTTCATCTCATTTAAATAGTTTTCCCAAAGGCTCGAACCGGACCTTCTGCACGAATTGGGCTCTTAATACTATTTGGGCCTTCAATATGTGCATTGATCATTTAGCTGAGTTTCCGCCCACTAACATGGTTTCCTAATTAGCCCAATAATAATATTCTTCAAATTATTGGACACTGGTTTTATTTCCCAATCCGAATTATTATAAAATAAACAAATTGATCCTTTTAATGTTTGCGAAATTCGTGTAGTAAAGTTAAAAACAAATGAAAAAAATAGAGAGAAAAAAACAAAACCAATATTTTTTCCCACAAATCGTTAAAGTAATACGAGATAAATCTCCTTAATTCAAATCTCAAATCATTATTTTATTATTATTACTATTTTATTTAATACAAGTACATCAACACAAGTTTGCAAGAAACAAGCCTTCCACGTTGTTGAAAAGGTAACGAATGTATCAACATTCAACACACCTTGAATTTCTCTATACAAACAAATGAACAAATAAATCCAAGAAAATTGTAAAAAAATACAACAAATTATAGCCAAAAACATGTGTAGCCCTCATTAGGATACTAATTAAAACATAATCAATTGAAAAAAAAAATATAATCTTTATTGCTTAGAAGTAGAACATTCTCCAACATTAATTTGATTATCATAACCAAAACTAGTAATGTCCCCTTGCCATGTCCAAACAACATCTTTCAATGCTGGTCTAATCTCCTCTTCACGAAACTTAATATACTCCAACGTGTCACCTGAAAATTTCGAAAACTCAACCATTGTGACCTCCGGTGCCACCTTGAACACCTCAGCGGTGATCGACAAACGACCCTTTCGCCCCTCGGTGTGCCCTAATAGTCTCAACTTGAAGTCCTTTGTCCTAGCGATTTTAAACCCTAAATTCTTACCCACCGTCTCGATTTTCCCCATGATAACTTTGGCCGAACACCTCGAGGTGAACGTGGAAAAGCCCGCCTTTTTCTTGTTGTCGAACATGCTTGACAAGTCAAACCCTGTCGACATCGTGGATATAAATTGAAAAGCGTTCAAACATGCAGGCGAAGACGGAGATTTTTTTATCGATTCGTGCATGAATTTCTCCTCCTCGTCGAATTTTTCGAACATGGATTCTTCCAATGAGAACGCGTTAGGTCTTTTGAACCCTTTTTGAAACCACGAAACCCTCATTATACCCGGGATGGAAAGGCGTTTGTTAGGGTTTGCGACCAGTAACTTGGATACCAAACGCTTCGATTCGCTCGAAAACCATGGGGGGATTTCATACTCAGCCTTGCAAATCATACTATACATAACCATGAGATTCTCATCTTGAAATGGAAGAAAACCAGCCAATAAAACATACAAAACAACGCCGCATGACCAAATATCGGCCTTAGCTCCGTCGTAACCCTTCGTCATCAAAACCTCGGGGGCGATATACGAAGGGGTCCCACACTGCGTATGAAGGAGCCCACCATTGTTAGGATGCTCATGCAAAGCAGACAATCCGAAATCTGAGATTTTCAGATCTTCATTCTCGTCGACGAGAAGATTTTCAGGTTTCAGGTCACGGTGGTAAACACCGCGGCTATGGCAGAAGTCCACCGCGCTGATGAGCTGCTGGAAGTATTTCCGGGCCGCCGCCTCCTTCAGGCGGCCATCCGCCACCTTGGCGAAGAGCTCGCCGCCGCGGACGTATTCCATGACGATGAAGATGTTCGATTTCGTCGCCATCACTTCCTTGAGTTCAACGACGTTGGGGTGGCGAACAAGGCGCATGACAGAGATTTCTCGTACGATCTGGTCCATCATTCTGTCGCTTTTGATCACCTTGTCTTTTTTGATAACCTTAATCGCCACGCACTCGTCGGTTTCCAGGTTTTTGCCGTAGTAAACTTTGGCAAACGTGCCTTTACCTAATAGCTTTCCAGTTTCGTATTTGCCAAACAATATTTTCTTCACCTCTCCCATTGTGTAATATTTTCCAGGGAACAGGGATCTTGAAGACTCAACAATATCAGTTAAAAATATTTATGATATTGGAAAAAAAAATGTTGTTATTAGTTAATTTAGGCAAATATGAATCAGATTTATGGGCTATTAGTGTTGTTTTGGAAATCAAAAGATAAGTATTTTGTACAAAAATAATATATATGTACAATCTTTTATCACAAGCAGTATTTTGGGGAGATACAGCCCAGAAAAATGAATTAACTGAAACTTCTGTCCCGCCTGCTGTGTTGAGAACTGAAATAAATTTCCTGTCTGATAAATCTACAATTGTCCACGAATATTTGTAGTTGTTGATGGTGATTAAAATATTATAATTTACCTTTATAAAAAAATATATTATCCGTATATTTAGTGGATCAACATATACTATATAACATTTTATTACTATTTTTTTTCATTCTAGTATTAGTAAGTAATAGAAAAGTAATACATAATATATAAGATCTGTTCAGCAATATAAGATAAACACCTATTTGTTGATTCAATCTTAGGTTGAATTACATTAAGCCATGACATCAATCTGAGTCAGATTGATTTGGACAAATTAACATATATATATATATATATAGAACAATTCCACGAAAAATAGAAATGTCCATTTGGATAAGAATAAAGATTAATAAAGTTTCGTCCATCATTCTTTTTGGTAATAATTATGAATATAGATAATTAAAATAGTAAGAAATATGTAACTGCGTGGTATATGACGTACTCCACCAGCTGTAAACAAACTCCTAATTTTTCTATTTAAAAATGCCAGCCAAGACAAAAACTTATTAATTAAAAACTATATTTTAGTGGTGAATCATGTATGTAATACTGACGTGGGCTGCAGTTTTGTTAAGCTTTATCATATTCTATATATACATAAATAATATATATAGTTTCCAAAGTCAGAATTCTAGAATTTTCTTCTTCTTTTGAGTGAAAAATAAATCAATGATTTAATTATTATCTGTAAAGTCAATTGTTATTTGTAAATAAACTCTTGATGAGCAAAAATATATTCTTCAGCCCCTGGAGAGTAAGTTTGCTTAATGGACTCATAGTGTAACATCTCATTTCGTTGAGGCTTATTAAAGGGCCCATAATGTGCAATTGGTGGACGGAATGGCCCAACTGTTGACAGGTCCAATTGTTCATTTTGTTGAGGCTTATCAATCGGCCCAATATGTGCAATTTCTGGACGGAATGGCCCAATTAAAATTGGATTTTCTCACAACTTGACTCTTGAAAAAAGACAGGTCCAATTGTTAAACTCGCATTGGGTTTCAATCCAGATGATGATAATAATAATAAATAATAATAATAATAATAATGATGATGATAATAATAATAATAATAATAATAATAATGATGATAATAATAATAATAATAATAAGGCTGGGATTAGATGAGGTTCCAATTCAGGCTGTGATTTTCATAATTAAATCAAAAGCAAATTAATTAACAAAAAGAAAAGAAAAGAAAAGAAAAGTTGTTGATACAGATCAGCCAAAACCTGCTTTTTTGGGCCTTACCCACCAGCACACGAGTAAAGAAGGCGTAATTGATGGCTTTTGCTTATTTATTAATCATTTCTCTGACTTTTAAGCATCCAAAGCTCCATTTTATTATTTTAATTAAAACCAGAAAAGAAAAGTCAGAGCTTTGGATTCTCATTCTGCCATGTATTTGACTTCAAATAAGTCTTTGAAAGATTAAAATATATTTATATACACGAGGGTTAGATTAGAATAGATTCCTCATAGGAAGCAAAAGACATATATAGAATGTCAACTTTTGTTGTAATTTTTATTGTTTTATGGAAATGGGAATGCCCTCCTTTCACTTTATAGAGGTCAGCCTGAGCCACCCCCTTTGACATTTGTGTTTCATGATTTCCTAGAAGAGAAAATATATATATATATATATATATATAATTTATCTTGTCACAAAATGGACAAGTTAATATAATGTGTTGGTATATTTGAAACAAGTTTTACAAATAATAAATTTGTTGTGGAATTCAATTTGATTGGTGTTTTGGTAAGATGGTAAGTTGTAACAATGTATTTCTTATTTGATTTAGATGATGGATATATTTTGGATCAAATTGATTCTATAGTGGTAGAACTCTTTGATGGCTCATTTATGAAGAGAGTTATGAATCAAATTAGTTGCATTGTTCTAAATTTATGAAGTTTTTGAAGTATGATAAAAAAATATATTCAGAATAATAATTTTACTGTTTTAGAACCGTCACAAATGCAATAGTGTTCGTAGTCAACGAAGCAAGCAACTATTTTTGGGTGTGTGCTTGTTGTTTCAATGTTCTTGTCTAGCTCATAACATAATACCAGATCGAATTATAAAACTTAAAATCCACAAAAGCCACACAAATAGTACTTGAAATCTTGAAAAATGACCTAAGCTTAAGTAGCAACATAATTTCTTATTTAAAATGTCCATTCTATTTCATTTCGACAATTACCGCTTAGAACATCTTACAAGTAGGGATAACATAAGTGCATTTTATGAAGTACTCATCTAACAAACAACACTTCTGTTTAACGAGAATGCATGTTCGTGTAGAATAATTTACGTATATCAGAAAAATAAAATAAAAATGAAAAGAAAATAAAAAATAAAAAAAAAAGGCAAACATAGGGTCCCTATGTCTAGTGCTTTATGTAAAAAAAGTGGACAAACGCCCACCGGCGCCACCGTAATGATAGAGAGATAAGGACTTTCTCTCTTTTTCCTCGTTGGAATTCAATTCTCTGTTAACATTTTACCTTTTTTTTCTTTTTCCCACAACACATCCCATCCCATTCCACCCGTGACACAATCTTAAACTACTATTATTTCTCTAAATCTTACACTTTACTCTTTGTCAACCCATATAATGTATAAAACCCCCACAAACGTCCTCAACATAAACCTCACTAACCCCTCTTTATATTTCCCCATCTCAATTTCACATAATTCCCACAAATTTTCACTTGTTTTTGTAGCTAAATTTCCCAAGAAATGGAGTTTGAAAATAGTGTTTTGGTTAGGAAAATTCATAAGAGAAAGTTAGAAGAAGTGTGCAAGGATGAAATACCAAGTTTGGATGAGCTGAATCAAGACGTTCTTGAACGAGTACTTGCTTTTCTCCCCACGACGTCGTTTTACCGCCTGAGTTCAGTGTGCAAGCGATGGAAATCGGTGGCGCAATCTGCTACGTTCAAGCTCGCCTGCGCCGGGGTCCCACGCCGCGACCCTTGGTTTTTGATGGTTGATTCTCAGTCCAGCCTCATCGATCAACCAATCATCTTCGATTCAGCTGATAAAACCTGGCGGAAACTCAACCACGCGCCTCCGGTCCACTCTCACGGCGCCGATTTTATCCCCGTCGCTTCTGCCGGCGGTTTGATCTGCTACTACCGATCGGACGACGGTTTCATAGTCACCAATCCTATAGCCTCCACGCGCCGCCATGTCACGCTGCCGTGCGCCACCTCAAAGGAACCAGTTCTCGCCATTGCGATGAAATCGGAATCGGACGCTTTTAACCTAATTTTAGTATCAGGCGAGCTTCCAAATCTCACATTCAGGCAGTACTCCTCCAAAGCCGACCGTTGGGGAGAAGAAATTAACCTAACAAGAAAGATCAGCGGTCCGATTGAATTCGAATCCGATCAACCAATCGAAGATTGCACACAATATTTCCTAACCAAATGCGGCGACGTCGTTTCAGCAGACATCCAAAGAAGCGCATCTAAGCAGTTCTCGTCGATTTTCACCATTAAAGCCGATGAGGAAATCGTACATTTCCTCAGCTCGTCAGGGACAGTGGTGGCGTGTAACCTCACACGCCGATCCTTCTCCGAATACCCCAGGTTACTCCCTGCTTTCTCCGAGTATTCAATCGATCTAATCGAATGTAACGGAGAAATGCACGTAGTTTTGCTTTCAGAATTTCTTGAAACCGCTAGTGTCAGAGTGTGGAAGTTTGATGAGAAAATAGAAACCTGGCGGCAGATAGCTGCAATGCCGCCATGGATGTCCCATAAACTGTACGGGAAGAAGGTGGATGTGAACTGCTGTGGAGCTGGTAAAGAGATGCTAGTGTGCTTGAGCTCAGTGGAGATTTGTAGCTATGTAATGTGTGATTTGGATACAAATGAATGGATTGAATTGCCAGAGTGTTATATGGATGGTATAGGAAAAGAGTTTGTTTGTGGCTTAAGTTTTGAACCTAGGATTGAAGCTTTGAACATGTAGTCATATGTAGTACTAGATTTTGTTTTGTGGCTTTTAGTTTTGTGGTTAGGCTTTCTTTGTGTCATTTATTGCTATTCATTCTTTCCTTCTTTCTTATGTGGTGTTAGTAAGAATTTAACCCGCGTTTTTGAACGGTTTATCCATAGAGTGAGTGAATTATAATATCGATGTAAATGGTATAAGAGTTGGATTTAATCAATGCGTGGCAATTTGTAAAGAAGCTCCCATCTATTTCTAAAAATACTCTATTGTATTGTATGTCTTTCTAATTCACAACTACGGATACACAAATCTTATCGTCTTGTCCGACTTCGAAATTAGGGCTTTTGTGTTAGTCCATAAGAAAAGGCGAGAGACTAACAGTGCTACGTTGGAGCTTCTACACAACGTTGCATCTTCTATTCCACATATTTAGACGTGTAATTCACAAATGCAGGTGCAGTTATTAAGAGATGTTTAACATATGTAAATATCTTAGCACGTGTAATTCACAAATGCAAATGCGGTTATTAAATTATGTTTAACATATGTAAATATCTTAACACGTGTCAAATACTTAATATATGGAATAGAAGATGAAACACTAATTGAAATTAAAAATCTTGGCTCATAGAATACTATACTTGTCATGTAATTAGTGATTACTGTCCAAGATTAATTGGCCCATCGATTAGAATAAAAGACCCATCAATCAGCTTTGGACCTATGAATTACTTCAACAAGCCCAATTCCATAAAGTAATGGGCCTTCTAGAATATATAGATGAAAATGACATATTCAACAAAGCCCATTATATTTTCCGAGAGAGAGAGAGAGAGAGAGAGAGAGGAAAATCAAAGGGGAAGCCGTCTTCGGGAAGGTGTGAACTTATTGGTTTCCTCTTCTGCAAGCCAAAATTCGTGTCACCAAAAGCTCGCATATAAATCTCTTCAAAAGGAGACCAAATTCAATTGAGAAAAAGGCAGAAACAAATCATAAGAGAAAACATTCAAGAATGGCAAACGAGGAAGAAATTAAACAGAGGCTACAAGAATTGCAGAAACAATTGGGCAAGAAACACATGTTTGAGGATGCTGTTTCAGCTATCCGATCTCTTTTCCTGCAAAATTACACGTCTGCTTCACCTTCTCTCCAGCAATCGGTATGCCTTTTTTTTCAATTGAAATTATCTTGATTTCGATCCATTTTACGGGTTGTTAGTAGAAATCTTTCTGAAATTAGGTTTAATTTCAATCCATGTCATAGGATTACCAAATTAGAATTGCAATAGAGCGCGTTGTTTCTAGGTTGCGAGGAATAATTATATAATGAAATCGTCGAAAAAGACACTTCTTTATGGGTAGTTTACAATTTACATTACTGCATCAAGAATTCCGCATAAAAAAACAATTTTTCTTAAATTTCATTTTGGAGCTTTAACATGAAAAGTGATACCAAAATTGCTTAAACTGAAACAGTAATACTGGCTTTTTGATGTATCGTATTGAAACTCATTGCCTAGAGTACTAATTAAAGTTATGAAGAAGATATTTGTGGGATTATTCTAAGAGAGCTCTTAATAAAAGAATATATTCTGTGATGTTCACAGTTTTACGCCGTAGTTAGTCGGGTTGCAACTATCTTGAAGACAAGATACACTTCACCAGGATTTTGGAATGCTGGGCTCAACCTTTTCCTGGAGGCTGAACCACTGCTCTGTAATGCTTCTGAAAGAAAACACTTGCAAAATTGCATCGTTCAGGCACGTGAGCAGTTATCTGAAGTACAAAACATGTCTGAGGATAACAGATCAACCCAGAATAGAGCTAATAGAGGTTTGTGACATATAACCTTCACGGATTTTCTTTATTTAGTTCATTATCAATACATTCTATTGTTTTACCCGTCCCTTGAAAAATTGAATTTTGACATATAGCTGGAATGCAGGTTATTTATTCGAAGGGCATCTTACTGTTGACCCCGAGCCTCCACAGCCAGAGTGGTTAGTGCAATCAAACTTGATGACTGCAGCTGCTACCTTGTTCAATGCTGAATCTTCTGGAGGGGAATCAGGGGGCGGTAATTCTGTAGAAAATGCTGCCACCCTACTTCAGGAGATTGTTGATAGTTTTGATAATATTGTACCTGAGGTATTCTTTCCTGGTTCTCTTGTCTTAATTAGATTATCATTTTACAGAGCAATGCTAAGAATCATTTATGACGTCAAAGAAATCAGTAATTGAGAAAATGATTTGGCTTATGCCTGACTTGGTGTTTAAACGCATAATGTTAATTTGACTGGTCCGGGACACCGTGATATATGTATATCTTGTTCTTGATCTGGTTTGTCTTGTCTAATAGTATTTTATAGATTGACATCGAAAATAGTTACTATCTCCTCCATATTTATAGTTAATGAACTATCAAATTCAAAATTTGTTAAGGTCCAATCAAGAACTACATATTGTGTGTTTGCTAATTTGATTATATATTTGTCATGATTTTGACGCTTTTTTTTTTTTTTTACTGGTTAAAGATCCTAGACACTGATTTTGGAGCCCCCAGAGTACCACCCGCCAGTAAAGAAGTGGTGGCAAAGCTTCCAGTTACTACAGTTACAGAAGATGTTCTAATGAAGCTCGGTAAAGATGCTGTGTGTTCTATTTGCCAGGAGAATTTGATTGTTAACGATCAAATGCAAGAGTTGCCCTGCAACCATATGTTTCATCCCCCTTGCCTCAAACCATGGCTGGTAAAATTTTCTAACTTACTAACAGAAACTAAGAACACAAGCTTTGACTATATTTTAATCTATAATTTGATTGTTTGAAACTTTTTGTTTTTCATAGGATCAACACAATTCATGTCCAATTTGTCGGCATGAACTGAAAACTGATGACCATGCATATGAAAGCTGGAAGGAGAGAGAGAAAGAGGCGGAGGAAGACAGGAAAGGGGCTGCAAATGCTGTTCGTGGGGGTGAATATATGTATGTGTAAACAAATACAGCATATTTTTTCGGTTTGATCATTTATATTGTTTGCGCTTATTGGCTTTTGGTTCTCTTATTTCTCGTTGTTAGTATTGTCTCAGAAATTTATTTTGTCGAATATGTCTTTGTTATGATAAATTAGCATGCTTCGACGCGCTCTTTTGATGGGCTCAAGGGCCCAACACATTACAATGACTATTCAATAGATCAAAGGCCCATTATGATTCTTGTGGACTCGTACCTTTTGTGGACATCATATAAAATTTCATTTTCATTATATTCTATTTCTTTAGATCAAACTGAAATTTATCTGTCCTCATCCTATTTCAAGAGAGTACAGTTTATTATTGAAGTATACAGATTGAATATAGCCTATTTTGGGTATGAAGCATAAAAGAGGAAATTACACCTCACATCAATCAATAATATTTCAAACACTTTAGGACCCTTTTATTTTTTAAGAAAGTTATGCTAAATCTGAGCCACTTTCATATATAAATGAACCCATATAAAATTTGCTCAACTTTTTCTTAAACAATATATTGTAATTTAAGACTTGACAATATTAATAATTCTCACTAACTTAATCATCACAGGATAGTCAATAGAAATCCTCTTGTTTAAGGTTTTCTTACATCAAAAGATCTATAATTCAAAAATTCTACCCAAATCAATTCCTTATGTTGGTGTGCCCATGCAGTTGCATGGAATCCAACATAGCTATGCATAATGCATCAGTGAAAATCGAAAACAAATTAATATTATTAGTATTATTATTATTGAAGTGCATTTGTTGGCCTTATGTAAGGCCATCTTAATGTTGTGGTCATCTTTTTCTGGCCATTTTTCAGAGTGGATTGAGCTTATCTCTAATTGCATAAATATTATACAACATAAATTTATTTATCTACGCGTAAAAGGATTGAATTTTTATGCCTTCTTATTGGCTGCAACTTGAAAGAGTCTCAGCTTCACATACTTTCTAGAATACTTCACATTTCCTCAATGATATCTGTCTTATTTTCAATCATATATCTCTTAAAGACAAGTATATGTATATATATATATATATATCTTTTGATTTTTGAACAATCTATACTCTATAGACTATACAAAAAGAAAATCATAAACAAGAAAGGTTAAATTAAACGACTCTTGACATCAACAAATGTTGATAGTATATGCTCTCAGAATCTTGTCCTCACATGTAAATATTTCTCATACATTTTTTTAGTATAACAAACGATCTTTAATTGAGTTTCGACATTTTCATTCCAAAATTTTGTTTCATCTTTGGTGCATGGTATCTCTGCAGGTTGTCGATAAAACATAATTTCACTAATAAAGTTGACGCTTAAAAATTAGAGGTATCGAGTTCTACTTTCACTTATAAGATGATATTGTTTATTTTAATTCGTCAACTGTTTATAAATTGTTCAAATTTGAATTTTATAATTTATATTATGTGCCGACTGATTAAAAAAAATATCTTTGAACGATAATATATATGTAATTTATAATAATTTTATATTCAATGAAATAACTTTGGAAATGAATTTTTCAAGTGGGAAAGGGGCGGTGTATAGTATAGGTGGGGCAAGGCTAAAATTAGAGATGGTCCTACAGCCACCCCCTAATACCGGAAAGTGACCTTTCACTTTTAATTCATTTCATTTCATATGAAATTAAGTCCCTCTGTCAATTCCACACCCCCATTTATTAATTTAATTCATAATTAAATGACAACACAACTACTCTCAAATTTAAGTAAATAAATCATATTCTATATTTTTATAAATATTTCAAATTATTAATAGTATCTTTGAAATTATTTCGTAATCATAAAGTAATTCAAGGTGATTATTAGTAAACATTTAGCTTTAGATGTAGGTAATAATACTTGTACATTGTAATAGTTAACCTAACTAAATTATTAAGTTCTTAGAAAGTAATGTCCTTTTTCGGAGTTAAAGTAGGTGAAATATTTGCAATGCGGGTTTCAATTTTTATCACTGGATTTAGTTATTTTGGTAAAATATTCCAAATATTAGATTATTTTATGGTGAAAATTAAGTTGATTTCATCGAAATTGACCTAATATAAAATGATCTGTAAGTTAAGATGGGTTATATAAATTTGTTTTAAAAGACTATTGATGAAATATATATCAGGAATGTTGCATGATTGATCATATTTCCAATTACATACTCTATTTGAAGTGATTCATATTAAACATTAACTCATTTATTTTTTAAATAAATTAATCTTAATAAAAGAAGTTTCCTATCAACTAAAAAAAGTTTATAACCAAATCTTGAGTTTTATTAACCAAGTTATTACAATATATATATATATATTAATTAAGATGATAAATAAAAGAAAATAATAATAATTAAGATGGACTTGAATTGGGCTGGCATTGCAGGCCATGGACGTGGGATTCCTTGTCCCTTTCGTTGTAGCCCACGTGAGGCCTTTGGACGTCTCAGCCCTTTTCCATAATAGCCGTTTGATTATGACTCGTCACATCCTACCCGTCAGATGGTCCCACCAACTCATGCATGCCATTTTTTATTTACTATGTTATATATATGGGGGGTGAAAAAAAGAGAACCCATATATACCTTTTTACCATAATGCCCCCGAGGCGAGATCCACGTGTTTTACCACGGGTCCTACTTGATTAAGAACCAATTTTCAATCAATTCAACTAATTAACTTAATTAAACACATATCATCCATATCTAAATCCAGGGATTAACCAATGATTAGCTGACCAAATGATAATAATAATAATAATTTCCAACTAAAAAGTTACATTTCTTTTTTATTTATTTATTTTGTGTAAAATAACATCTAGAGAGGTAATATATATATATATTATTAGTATATTAAAAGTTGACATTTGAAGCACTTGTGGCAGAAAAAGTTGGTGCTTAGTAAAATTGAAGCCCTAAAAAGATCAAAATAGACTTTGGAAGCTATCAGAAAATTGGACCACCCCCCACCCAGCCTCGTCTCATCCGAAAACTTATTTATGTATCACAATTAATTTCACAACAATTAATGGACCACCTCTCCATTAATTTTTTAAATAACTAATTTAGTATTTCTGTTTTTAAATTAAATTTTTACCTAAAGATAAATACAATAGTCTACACAAAATTCCATTAATTTTGGATACTTGAAATCAGTATATGACCAATATCTTTAAAGTATCATTATACTAATTAAGTATAGTTTTCTCTGAATTAAACTTTATAAGTTTACCATTGTTAACCCATAATACATCTATTAAAGGGTTATTCTAAAATGCCCAAAATCATGGAATAAAATAGTAAAACATATTTTATTCATTATGAACCGATTCTAATAAACTCGATCCAGTAATTACAATTACATATGCAATATAGACATAAACTTTGGACTTGATTGATTAAAGATTATAATTATAAGTCAGCGGATGGCAGAGGGTCAATAATACTTAATTAATTAATACATACAAATAAGAGTAGTCAAAATCTTATCCATTTTAATACACAAAGGAAAAGCAATAGCACCATAAACCAAACAAACCCTTAACATCAGAAAAATAATAAATAATTATTATTATCATTATTTTTTTCTGATTAATACAAATAAGTTTTCCCCTTCAGAAATGGCAACTTGATTGATTTCATCACACTCTCATCATCATAATAATAATAAAGCGCTACAGACATTTTTCGCAACGGTGGAGAGGTGTGAATGGAATCCAACAAGGCAAGTCTACAGTATTGTTGCCATGTGAATCTATTTATTTATTTCCTTTTTCTGGATATATTTACTAATAATAATGGAAAAAATTAAATTGGGGTTGAAGAAATTCTGGAAGAATGCGATTCGTCAAAACCATCTGAGGCAACTGCGGGCGAAGAACCTCATTGGTTCAAACTGCAGCAATTTTTTTTTTCTTTTTTTTCAAATTTGAAAAAAAAAAGAAAAAAAAAAGAGGGCAAAACGCAGCGTTTCTGGAGTTATCCACAATGACGCAGCAGCAGCAACAGCCAGGTCTGTTTTCTTATTTTCACATATTAATTTTTCTTGCGTTAACCTATTTTTTCATTTATTTATGTCATATATGTCTTTATCTCTTTGTTCTACTTGATTTATATACATTTATATATTATATATTTTAATATGCATATTTTTTGCCAGATTGATTGGATATTGATTTAGTAAATTTATCTGTAAAATTATAGTATTTGTTCTAGATTTATGGCATTGAGATCCAAGTACTTTCAAATGATATTTGGTAATTAAGATGTCTTATGTAGTTATGTTTAAATTCGTTTGAATACATAATACATGTCTAGAAGAGGTTCAACAATCAATTTTTTGTCATCTTAACTTAGTACATTAGGAGTTCAATATTTGATTTGAGGTAGTATTTTTTTTTTGGGTCAAATAATTTTAAGTTTATGTTGTTTCGAAGAAGTTTTTACAACGATTTTGGGATGTGTCGAATTTTGGATAAGTGGCAATTTTAAAAATGTTAATACTTTATAATTGATAAGTATGATTTAGGTTTGAAAAAGTATTTTCAAATGACTCTAAATTATAATAGAAGATTGTTTTTTTTTTTGTTTTTCCGAGTGCAAAAATTGAAACATTATTGTAATAATAAATCAATAATCAATGAATTGGAGTTGTGGATCGATTCCTTTTATTTTATAAGTTAAAGCTCGGTCGAAATAGAGTAATATTTTTAAAGGTGAAATTTCCTATTTAATTCATCTATTTTGTGGGGAATTTTTTTTAGATATATGGACATTTCTCATCAAATAGGAGTATCAAAGTTTCAAATCGAATTTCCTAGTTGAAAATAATGAAAATTAAATTGAAATCAAATAGATATATCAATTGGGCCATAAAAAAGAAAAGAAAAAGAGAAAACCATTTAATTGCAAATGGGAGGACTTGCAAATTGGTTAAATTAGATGACTGAGAACTGATTTGCTGCTTCTGATCACTGCACCCCTTCATATGCAGTTGATTGGACATTGCATGTTAAATGAGGCAAAAACAAATAATTCATTCATGCATCCTTTAATTAATTAAATCATTAAATATTATTTTTTTTTTAAAATAACTTTTTACTTCTAAATTAATTCCTTATTTCACTTTTTTACACATAAATTTTAAATTTAATATTTTTTTTACTCCCTACAGGTGCTGACACATAAGACACTCACAAAGCCATAAGCAAAAAAGGGTGTGTGTAGCAAAAAAGGAGCATGAAATGAAAGAAAAACAGAAACAATGAAATGAAGGTATGGAGCTTTTCTGTCCTCTTCAGGCTGTGTTTTTTATTATGACTTTATTAAAGGGTCCAAGTTCTTTGATTCATCAACTGACTCATCTAATCATTTTAAAAAATTGGAAAAAATAAAATAATACTTTAATTTAAATATTATATTATAGTATCATAGAAATATTGTTCAAGAGAGGTTACAACTGTAATTGAAATTTCTGAATTTCTCCCTTCTGCTGACGTTTCCAGAGCCTGGTCCAATTGCATATAACACACATTCTAGAAATTTATATAAAAATAATATGTTTTTCTTTCTTGTTAAGTCACAGAATCATAATATTAATGATGTAATAATTAATATATCAAAAACAATATTCTTTATAGTATTTTTCATCTTTTGTAACAATTGTATGTGGTGTGATGAGATAAGTGACAAGTGGGAAATTTAATAGATGAAATTTGGGCATAGCTAAAGTGTTTTGAGTCGGTTTGTTTTGATCCTGTAAGAGATGAGTAGATAAGGAAGAGATCAATTATATTGCCTTCAAATCATTGAAAAAAATATAAAAATTGTGGAGTTTTAATATAGTTCTCTTCAATTAAAAAATATGATTAGTTGGCATGAGATTCATGTATGATTGAATTTGAGAAATCTTCTTGTCAGTTTTCATAATTCATTTTTTCTGTCTAACTTCATTTTTGTTGTTTTTATGAGCTTCCAAGCTCAAAATCTCATATTATATATGTATTTATATCTCGAAATTTATACACGAGTAATTATTATTTTACTAGACTTAGAGTAACCAAATATGTGAGTCTATGTATGATGGATGAATGAAATAAATTTTACTATCATGTCTCATAAATCGACTTTAATAAATGTTCACTCAAAAAACTATACCAGAATGTTACCTAGGAATCATTGTGTATATGATTATGTGATTAAAAAGTGATATAAACATGAGAAGCAAATAAACATCATTTCATTATGCTAGTCAAAATTGCATACTTTACTGTAATAATGTCATATTAAATGCTTAGTAAGGTCATAAATCCTAATATTTCTCTAGGTCTATTAAATTATTTGCATGAAAATAAATTATAGTTTGTGCTTGGTGGTCAAGAATCTACGCCTAAGACTAATAAAATCCATTTAAAGATGACATGCTGCAAAAAGATGGCAAAAATCAACTGTGAAACCTCTTCTTGTAACTGCCCCAAAATTCATTAAATTTTATGCAAGAAAAATAAACCTAGTTTTTAGCCAAATTAGGGAAAATTCCAAAAGATTTTAAAAACCCTAGACTGTTTTGCCAGCTATTTATAACACCCACGAGCACCTCTCCATCCGGTACCTGTGATCTCTGCATTCTGTACTTTGCTCCCCAGAAAATAAAAATTTTACATGATTTTCCATCTTTCCACTTTCTTCTAAAAATCTCACCAAAAAATCCCATTTTTTCCACCAAAATGAGGGGGAAATCTTCATCATCATCAAAGACTAAAACTTGTGGCCTGGAAAATGAGAACCTTGACAAAATTAAAGAACCCCATTTGTCAGGTGCTTACATTCGTAGCCTTGTTAAACAATTAACCTCTTCAAGAACCAAAGACTCATCAAACTCCAAAGATGTTGAAGTTTTAGAGGCTGAAGGGTCAATTTCCACCAACCAAGATGGATCATTTTCTGATCAAAAAATGGAGAAATCCAATCAGCCTCCTCAACAGCATAAGAAACAGGTTAGAAGAAGGCTTCATACCAGCAGGCCTTATCAAGAAAGGCTCTTGAACATGGCTGAAGCAAGAAGGGAAATTGTCACTGCCCTTAAGTTTCATAGAGCATCCATGAAACAGGCCAGTGAGAAACAACAAGAGCAACAGATTGAAGCCCACCATTTTGAGCCCTCATCTGATCAGGTTTCTTTAGAACAAGAAGCTAAATTGAAATCCAGGAGAAATCCCAGAGTTTATGCTTCAAATTCATCAACTTGTAATAATTTCCCACCAAATTACATGGAAAATTTCTCATACTCACCAGGCTTTTGCTCTCCTTATCCCTGGCACGTTTCTCCAATCCCACCGCCACCACCGCCGCCACTTTTCCATGAAAATAATCTCAATTTTGCTCTCCCAAGCCAAACTCTTGGCCTAAACCTCAATCTTCAGGATTTTAACTACTTTGAAACGACACCTTTTAACAACCCATCATCAATTTACTCATCATCATCCCCATCAACCTCTTCCTCTCCACTTTCAGCCACCACCGCCGACGAAATCCCACCGCCACCTCAGGCGGCGGAATATGAGGATTCAGGGTTGCATTATGCAATGGATGATAAGGAGATGGCTGAGATCAGATCAATTGGGGAGCAATACCAGATGGAGTGGAATGATACATTGAATTTGGTGAATTCAGCTTGGTGGTTCAAGTTCTTGAAGTCCATGGAAATGGAGAATGGTAATAAAGGTGAGGGATTTGTGAACTCTCCATTTGATGAAGCTGTGGAATTCCCAGCTTGGCTTAATGCAAATGAGAGCTGCTTGCAGCATGTTGCTGATTTTTCTTCTGATGATTACTTTCAGGATCCTGATTTGCCTTGGTAAGAATTATTTTTGACAAATTTTGTTATGTTTTATGTTTTTTTGCCCTTTGTTATCTGTGTGTGAGATGTTCTCTGTTCCTCATTAATTACCCTGGTGATTGATGTTTTTTTTGTATTATTCCATTATTTGAATAATCTGTAAGTTTCCACTTATTCCCTTTTTGTTGAATTTTTAATAGATGGAATAGTTTCAATCCCAGTTTGCAAGATTGCAAGTAATTTTCTCCTGGAATTTTTGTCAAATTTATCTCCCTAGTATTTACTATTTTACTGTAATTTTTATCTATTCTTACTAGGTAACAAACACAAATTATAATATTGTATTCGAGTATGTATCCCAATTACTGACAATTTGTTTTCTTAATCTGAAAAATTGCAGCATGGACATTGAAGAAATTGAAGGAATGGATGGGGACTGGTTAGCCTGAGAAAGATTGATTGTTCTTTTTTTCACATAATCAAATCTGTGGTGGCCTTTTTACCTTCTGTTCTAGCCCCTCCTTATGGGCTCTTGAATTTTTATTTTTATTTTTTGTAATTTTTTTTTCTTTTTTTGTCTTTTGAGGTTTCTAAGCTCCTGCAAATAAGACTTGCTTTGTTGTCTAATGAACAAGCAAACCAAATAATTTATTTTAATGAGTAGGAAAATCATTTTCTTCCTATCTCCACAATTTTTATTGATTGAAATGTCGATGCTTTAATTTTACAGTATATTTTATATACTTATCGTGCAATATAATACAAGACGATGGAACGAATTTCGTCCTTGTATATGATTTTTTTGGTTATATAATATGATCACACTTTATTAGCATGAAATACGTCTCGTTCGACCTCTTTAACATGACTAACAACATTATCAACCATAACCGATATAAGTCGTTTTGCACAAGGCATCAGTTTCATGTTCTGGTTATTTAGCTGCACAATCTTGAGCCGTTGGATTGAGTTGATGAATTTTCTCGTCTCTTTAACCTCTTCGATGGTTAGGGTTATTGCATCACGGGCAGCCAGCTTATGGAACTTTATTACAGCCTCGTCGTCTATGGCAGAGGCTGTTAAGGTTAGCAGCAAGAGAACTGAGAAAATGGTTATGGGTTTTAGCATTTTTTATGGTATTAAAATGAGTTGGAAAATTGATTTAAAGGTAGAAATTTGAGCATTGTATTTATGGAGGAATTTCGTGTGTATTTAGGGAAGTATGTTATGAGGTGCTTATTGTGTGGCTTGAGTTTGTTGAAGAAAATGAGATGTTTATAAAAACTTGTAACTATAGATAGTTTTGTAGAGAATTAAGCAGGAATTCAGATTACATGAATCATGGAAAATTAAGATAGTGGAATAGAGTGTATTGCAATTTTGATTCCATTAAATATTGGGAAATAGTTAGAAATCCTTTTTTTTTTTAATTTCAGTTCCATTTTCAAAAAAAAAAAAAAAGGCCTAAAATTTCAAGTGTAGCTTTTTTAAAATTTATGTAAATTAAATAATTATAACGTGTTAGACATATGATCATGCATTAAGTTTTCGTTGTTTTTTTAAGAGGTGATACTAAAACTAACATATCATATGGGACTAACACTAAATTTTTTCACAATGATACAAATAAATAAAAAAGAATATCATTAATAATAAAACCAGTGCCCCTTGTGAGTTTGAAATTACCAATTTTAACAACTTCAACTAAGCTTAGAGCAATAAACTAATAAAACATCCTGTAAATCACATTATCCTGTAATACTTTCAGACAAACAACACAAACAATTTAAACAACAAGACATCTATTTATCTAACTCCTGAAACTTGTCTTAAAATGTCTCAAACCACCTTAAACCATTCTTCAAACCCAGCCCCTCAAAACTCCCCCTGAGGATACCTGTCAACGCAGTCGACCCACGGGTTCCTACCCGCCCCACGGATCTTCCGAACCGCCTTCCAAACCACACTGTTACACTTAAAACCCGACCCAAACGCCATTTGCCACACACGATCGCCTCTCTTGACCCGACCCTTTGCTTCCAAATACGCCAACTCGTACCAAATGCTGCTGCTTGAAGTGTTGCCAAATCTATGCAAAGTGGCCCTTGAGGCCTCCAAGTTTTTGTCACTAAGTTTCAAGTTCCTTTGCAGCTCATCAAGCACAGTTTTGCTGGCTGCATGGACACAGAAATGCTCGAAAGCTAGCTTGTAATCTGGGATGTAGGGTTTTGTGGGCTGTGAATAATTGGCACCAAATAGGATTTTCCAGATTAGGGTTGAGAAGAAAAGGAGTTGTTCTGATAAGGGAAGGACCAAAGGGCCTAAGGTGGTGATGTTGGTTTTGATGGCGTCCCCACCGATTTCGACTAAGTCTTTTGTCACTTTGAGGCCCTTGAATTTTTCACTGTCTTCTTCTTGATAGATGCTCCTGGTTTGAGAAATGTAACAGTTAATGAAGATGATGATGTATATGAGTGATTCAAGAGGAAAGTTGGGCATAGAGAAAAGGAACCAGGTTTATTACTACATCATACAGATTTGTTGGTCAGATCATGAAAGCCATGAATGTAATGATTCTTAAGTTTAATTCATGTAATAGTATACGTTACATGATTATCAACTTTTGTTGGTCAGATCATGAAAGCCATGTGAAATTTTTAGATATAATAAATACATTTACATACACCGAGTCTCATATAGATAATATGGCCACAAATATCAACATCATCAAAATTAATGATCAGATGAGTACTAGTTAAAAGTCCTTAGAGAAGGGATGCCTACATAATACTAAATAAAAAGCACTTTACACTCTTAAAATTGTCTAAATGCATAATTATTTTGATCATAAATTATTAAAGTACGTAAAGATCATTTTACCATTTATTAAGAGATTTAAAATATCGAAATCCAATTAAAATGAGATAGGAGTAAAGTTGTGATGTAAAATGCAACCACAAATAGATTTTGAAGGTGAAACACGTGAATTTTTTTTTTCTTTAATTTACAAAGTGTCTATTTTAATCCATTTTTGGGGTATAAAATTACTTTTTACTCCACATTATATGACCAAAATTAAGCTAGACCAACAATAAATGCATGAAACTAACACAAGAACAAACAAAAAAAAATAAAATAATAACCACATACCTGAAGCTCCGATCATCAGCACCCTTATGAGTCCTCACAATATGCTCAAGCCTGTACTTAGCATGGCGGTGATCACGGCGGCGATTCGACAGAACCACGGCTGAGCAGCCCATCCTGAAGTAACAATTCGGAATAAGCATCGATCTGTCTTTCCCCGGATACCAGTTATAACCGACAATTTCTGTACTCACAACCACCGCATAATTGTTAGGGTTTGCTTGCAGCATATCACGCGCCAAATCGAGCGCAATTATACCAGCACTGCACCCCATTCCCCCCAGATTGAAGCTCAAAATGTTTCCCCTCATCTTGTAGTGATTGATCACCATCGCCGACAGCGACGGCGTCGGGTTGAAGAGGCTGCAGTTGAGGACGAGGATTCCGACGTCTTTTGGCCGGACGTGGGTTTTCTCGAAGAGCTCGTCTAACGCCCCGAAAATCACGGCGGAGGCCTCGGCGCGGCCTTCTTTCATGGTGGCGGTGTTTTCCGGCAGGCCGATGGATTTGGGTACGTAGGTTTCGTCTCCGATGCCTGAAGATTCGAGGATTCGTCTCTGGAATTCGAGGCTTGCTTCGTCGAATTTGCCTGATTTTCGAGCTAGTTCGATGAATTGCTCCTTTGTTACCTACATGCATGAAGAACATTCAGATTTCAAAAATTACAGAAAATTCAAAAAAACCCATTAAAATGAATGAAAAAAATGAAGTATATATATACCTTCATATCATCACTGGGTTTATAGCATGCAAAATCAAGAAGATAGATAGAACGTGGGCGAGACAAGAAGTAAACAGACAGAGTAAAGACAACAACAGCTAGAAAAGCAAGCACGGTGGCCAGATCATATCCGGCGGTGCTATCCCAAATCCTCCGCCACAGCTCCTCCCTACTCAGCCTCCCCATCTCCGCCCCGAAAACCAGCACCAACAACGGAATAGTAGCAAGGTATATCCCATGATTGATCAAGTAATGGTAACCCAACTTCACATACTTCAGCTTCACCGAGTGCACAAAATCCGGTAACCTCCGTCGCACCCGAACGGAAAACGTCAGAGAGCCAGCGTCGGGGCCCGATGACTCGATGCCCCTGTTAACGATTTCCGTCGACAGGAGGTGTTGCTCGCCGGCCATGGCTATGGAACTGTATATTTGTTGGGATTGTGAAGATTGAGATGAAAGAGTGGAGTATTTATTATTGGGTAGAGGTTGGTGGGGCAGAAGAGAGTAAATGAGAACATCGAAGTTGGTTTGGCTTTGAAACAGCCATAAATTCATGCATTTATTAGAAGTGGTTCGAAATTTCAAAAGTCTGTAAATGACATCCATTTTCTGTTCTGGCAAATTAATGAATATGGGTATTTTTTTTTTTATATTTTTTAATTTATAGAATTGTAGCATGGATTAAAGTTCCATTTTCGAGGTGTACTGTTAAGTGGATATTTATTATCAGAAATTGTTTGATGTTTTGGAAGCAATAATATTATGGAAAAGTTTTATAATAGAATAAATAAGAAAATTTGGGAAAAAATAAATAAGGTGAGGTATACAATTTGAGCATATTCTTTAAAGCTTTATTTTTGTAATAATAATTTTCAATGTCATTATCCTTTTTTCTTTTGAAAAGTCATCCAGGTAATAGGGTCACAATTAAAATCAGTTATCTGTAAGTATAATTAACACCTTAACTGAGAGATGCATATATAACAACATTAGGTATATATCAATGTTATCAATTATGATTTATGTCTGTAATTATATGTAATACCAAGAGTGCATATGTAATAACAATTTCATAAGTGAATGTGTTGAACAACTGAGCTGACAATTAAATTTTATAGTTTATTACAAAAACCCATATCTAATTTAATTCTTTTTATATGATAAAGTATAAATAGTTTTTATAAAAAGATCTATGCCTTCTAGCAAATGGAGTGAGCTTAAAGAATCTGAGTTGAAAGTTAACATACACATGTCAATATATTTTCTTAGAAATACTGAAAGATAACAAAACATAGTAATTTTTAAAATGAAATGTGTCAAGAATATCTCTTGAAAAAAGAAAATAATAGTAATGAAGTTAAGTATATATATATATATATATATATATATATATATATATATAATTGGTGAAACTAGGGGCTAGCTAGATTGGGGTTATAAAAAAGAATGACAATGATATGGTTTAGCCAATTTAATGACAATATTATTACATTTGCATTGTGAGTAGGGGGGTTCACTTGCATCATGAAAAGTGGGCATTTGTTTTTACCATTTTAGAAAAATTTTAATTGCACCTAATTTAATAATTTCCAAAGTTAAATTATATTTTGTACATTATCAGTTGAGTATTGATATTTGAACTAAAATTATTCCTTTTATATATTAATGGTTGTTTTGCCAGTTCATTGTTAGCTTTAATATGAGCATCATTATTTCAGGCCTAAAATTTCATCCAACCATCTCTATATTTTTAGCCATTTGAGCTCTCAAACCCTCAAAAATTTGCTTTAGAAAGACATAAAGTCTGATACTTATTCTAACCAGCGAAATAAATTTTTATAGTTACACAATAAATAGGGGGTCCGAGTTTATTTGTATAGAAAAATAGGTAAAATATAATTTCATAATTTATATTTCAGGGTGCTTGGAAAATGACAAATAAGTGCTGATATATATATATATATATATACATTATACACTTTATACTTAAGACCTAAGACAGAGCTCAGCTACCACCCACACAATTTCGGTCATACTCATTTATTTCATAATTAAATAATTTATATTTAATAAAAAAAATAATGTCATAATTGACTGATAACTCATATCAGTCTCTCCATGGAAGAATAGAAACAAAGTTGAAGTCAAAGGAAGTTAAGAGATAATCAATAAATAATTCAACATTAATATCTAGTTATTTATATATTTTTTCACTTATGAAATATTTAAAATAATTTTTTTGTGTAAATGGATAATGGACGACTAGTTGACACACTTGGGCAACTTGCTCAACAAAAATCAGAACTGAGTCCCACATACAAACAATACGAATCTGACTCGTTTCTAATATAATCTTCTCGTTAATTATATTTACTATTCACTTGAATAAATGAGTGACATTTTATAAAACATTTGATTCAATTATATATATATATATATATATTTATTAACCACATACTTAACTCAAGCTATATATTTAAATATTATTGAAGTGTTTAAGGATGATAATAGGTCGAGAGATTTTAGGATATTTAATTAATAATTTTTCTTAATTAAGTAATATCACATATATAAATTGAGTTAGGTACTTGTTTAAGAAAATATTAAATATAATATATCGAAAAGAAGCCTAATTTAATTAATAATAGCTTTTGGGCCGAATCATGTTTGGATACTTCAGCCCACGATCCTTTATGCAGTCAATATTAACTACATGTTTGGGCTCTATAACTTAATGACAATAAACATCAATCACAAGTTGTGAATGGGCTTAGGGTTTTAGCTGAAGCCCAATTCCAGCAAGAGGCTAAAATAAATTAAGTCCTTTAAAAATTCAAATTACTTTTTGTCTAAAAAATTAAATTATTTATTTGCAAAACTTTTACTTCAAGTGACCAACAAACGGGCCATTGCAACTTTGTGTGGCAATATACATCCAAATTCATAGTTTCAATCCAATTAATTTTGGGTTAGCTTGATTTTAAAGAAATTTATTGTAGTTCATACTTAGTTTCAAGTTGGATCCATATAAATTTTAGATTGAATTTTTTTTTCTTTTTATCTCATAATAATTATTAATTTGCTAAAAATCCAAAGTATAAGAAAAACATAAAAATATCATATATGAGTGATTTACGGAACCTCCCAAACTTTTCGATCCCAATATTATTCATAACTTGAAAAAATATTGATTTCAATAAGTCTGGTTGTAATTGTCTTCAAACTCTGAATTTCTATTGTGAAATAATAGAGTTTTCATATATAATTGTAATACTGAACAACAACAAATATTAATTGCATCGAGAAATTTCTATAACCCATAAAATAGAGTGTAAATGAAATTTAAATATTTTCTTATGTATTGCAGATAGTAGAAATGGTTTGGTTCATGAATCATGAATAACGCGCAAGACAAAGTTAGATGATTTTGACTATAATCACACTCTTTTTTTCTATTAATGTTTGATTAGTTAAATATAAATACTAGTATTTTCGTAAAGTAATTTAAAATTAGGTTAAATTATATAGGGAAGATGTTAGGCACTTCACTAACAAGTCTATAAAGTCAAACCCAATTAACTATGTTTTAGCTAATCATGACTTACATATATATTGCAAATAATTAAATGCGAACATGAAATTAAAGTGTAATATATATAATATATATATATATATATGTGTGTGTATAACCAACACGGCAATGAATCTATTCATATTGACTTAGCCAAAATCTGTCCCCTTTCTGTCAATTAAAAGTTTAGCAACTCCACAAAGCATGTACAATATTTATTAATTATGACTAATTCTTGTTTGTTATGAATGATTTAATAATTAATAAGTAAAACAAAAAATATATAATATGGGTTATGTTTGCTATGGTTTCTCGACATTGCTAACTTGCGCAGTATGAACAATGTCGAGTGGATTTGTATCCTTCGAACCCCCAGGTCTATTGATCTAGTCTACTCGATAAGAACTCAATCTCTATAATGAGTCTCGTGAACTCGCCATACATGCAAAATTAATTATAGGCTATGTTTGTTTATGTTTTTGAGTAAAAAATTTAAAATTTTCTCGAGAATTGCGTACTACAGAAATTCGTATAAAAATAGAAACGTTTAGCCATTGATGAAATTAAATCAACTTTATGAGTCCAATGTAATATATATATATTATCGTGTACACATTGAAGAAACTTTTGTGTTTCTCAACCGAAAGAAAAATAAGCTTTGGAAAGTAGAATAAATGACATATATATATATATATTATCAAAATCATAATAGACTTACTTTAGTTCCGTACATACATAAGTACACCAAAATTCTTCCATAGCTATTTGTTACAAATTTCAATTTTTTTTTTTCTAAAGCTAATATGAAAAGGAGACAGGGAAAATTATCATTTATATTCAATTACATATTGGTGAAAACACGTATGAACTATGACTAATCTCTTTCTTTTTATTCTTTTATTCCCTTTGAAATATTTGTAGCAACCCTAATTTGAAATTCATATATATGCTGTAATTATCACTCTAATAGTATATTTTTGTAACAATTAAAGAAATGTACGGTACAATCTGTTGAAAAACTTTTCAATGGACGCGACGTAGGAATAAAACATTCAAAACAAATCAAATCTTCATGGACAAAATTCAAATGCTAATTTCATACAAAATCTATGTTTAATCTTATACATACAGTAGAATTATAGGTTACATTGCATTTATTTATTTGTAAATAATATATATATTAGTATTATTTAATTAATTAAAAGATGTCGATAAATATATATTGGATCTACGTGGATCCTGGGAAATGGGACTATTATGGAAAGTTGACATGGTAAGAAAAATACAAGTGCTGGTATGTAGCAAATTCAGAATAAATAAATGAGGAAAATAGTCCCCACATGTCACTTTCTCACTGAATTTGACGTACCATTAATTTTATTCCAACATAAATCCATCTTAAAATAATGTTACATGTCTAGCCTTCCTCCACTTACTAGGACGGTTGTAACTTGTAACTTAGTGAAATTAAATAAAATATTATTCATATTTATTTTATTGAAGTCTTAATAATTGTCTTTTATATGTTAAACTGAATGAAATTCAAGTTCTATGTACATATTATATTATTTAAATATTATCAAATGAAAAACTAATATTTTAATATTATTTTCTTATATAAAATGTAAACAAAATCTTAAAATTCTATTCTGAATTATAAATTTGTTTTTTCCAACTCTAAACACTAATTAGAAGCAACAATTATGTTATAACTTAAGTAATATAGGAAAACTGACAAAAGAAGGTAGACCTATTATATTACAGGATGTGATCATGTGAACAAGACATTCAAATATCAGCTAAGCAATCGTTGACTTGATAAATTTCTAGAAATAAATGGAAATAGCCAAGATCCATAGTAAAAAATAATTTAAATAAAAAAGAAAGTTATATTGACACTCCACATTTTGATTAAAAATATTTTAATTTTTCTTTAAATAACTAAGTTGATTATAATACCACCTCAATATATAGTACATAATTCTGATTAATCTTAAAAGGTGTCCTTAATTGTCCTTTATAAATGCCTATAATATCAACTTCAAAGAACTTATTTTGTAATTTTGTTTTGAAATTAACACCAAATAAATTACATTTTTTTTTCTCTAGCATGATGATATAGCATAACCTCGTAGGAATCACCATACGACCCATACCTCGTATGAGTGCATACGACCCTGATGCGGTATTAAGGCTTATTTACATAAAGGCCCCTAACCTAGTTATGCTTATTTGCATTACACTACCTAACCCGCGTACTTTTGTCGGGTCAAACCTAGTGTCGCCCTAACCCGGGCAATTCGGTGCGTACAATCTGGGACACGTGTAAACCATCCCGCTAGTTCCGCGATCGTCCGTACATAGGGTACTGTGCCTATAAATAGTGCCATTTAATATTATAAAAAGGACTTTTGACTTACTGAACAGTACCTCGAGAGTACCTAGTACGATCTGACAGTACGTTCCCACTGTTCTATTAACCGAGTTAAGAACCTCGTATATGACCTTAAACATAACATTGAACTATGTTTAGACTTGATCCTATTAGAAAGGTACGTAGGTAGCTCAGTGCATCTGAGTGCAGTCTATATCCATTCTACGACCCTCCTTAGGTCTTATTCGAACCTCGGCTTGATTTGGCCCTTAAGTATTTTACGAGTTATATCAGGTGGCGCCGTATGTGGGAAACTACTTGAAGATCGCTGAAATCATGAATTCAACCAACGCTATGGACAATCAAGACAATACCCCGAACGAAGAAACTCCCTTAGCCAGAAATGTCGGGATGGGATCAGGCACTCTAATCACTTTAACTCAGGAAGAACTGGATCGTAGAGTCCAGCTGCAAGTGGAAGAAATGCTGAGAACACGCGCTGAGAAGGCTCCAATTGCACCTCGAAGACTGTTCACTGACGAGCCCAATCCCGAGAAAGAATTTGGGAGCGGCAGCCGAACACAAGCTCAGGTAGAAATCGCCGACGATGCTCCCAGATGAGTCAGGAACGTCACTGCTCTCATGGCTCGAAATGCGCCATTTTCTGAAGAAATCATGATGGAGCTGCCAGATAAGAACTTTTCAATGCCTACTCTACCAAAATACGATGGTACTGGAGACCCCATACCTCACGTAACTTCTTTTGAATTGATGATGTCTTTTCAGGATCAATCAGAGGCTGTTAACGCAAAAATCTTTGTTTCAACACTGATTGGACGAGCTCAGGACTGGTTTACGAGTCAGAGCAGAGGATCGATTGTTTCGTATTCACAACTAATTCGTAAGTTCGAGAACCACTTCGCCAGTAACAAGAGAGCGAAAAAATCCATCTCAATGATAATGGGACTGAGGCAGAGCCCCACTGAATCCCTACGAGCCTTTATGCACCGATTCAATCAAGAAATACTGGATTTTCCAGATTTGAATCACGATTTAATGATCACTATTCTCCTGCGAGGCCTACTAATAGGGCCATTTGCAGATGCTATAGCACGAAAAGCCCCAAACTCCCATGAGGAGATGATGGATATGGCGACTGAATACATTAATCAAGAAGAAATGCATAAACTAAAAAGCACCGAGAGTGATCTCCCCATGAACCATCCGCGCAGGGATAGGGGGGAGGGAAACTCCGAGGATGCTAGAAAGTACGACGCATACGACCCACGAAAGGGTAAAAACGAGGATAGAAATGATCGGCAGGATCATAAATCCCACAAAAAACGAGAACGAATTTCGAAGTACGAGCATTATACACCCCTGAACGCGACGAGGCGACAGGCTCTGTATGCTATACAAAACTCCAGGCACGCTGAAAAAATTGTTCGCCCTAGACCACTGCGACACGTGTCCAGGAACGGCCTGGAACATTACTGTGAATTTCACAAAGAACGAGGTCACGATACTGAAGAATGCTTTCAGCTGAAAGATGAGATTGAGCGACTGATCCGAGAAGGATTTCTACGAGAATTTGTAGAACAAAAAGTTAATGAAGCTAGACACTATGAACAGAGGCGAGATCTTGAACGACCCAGAAGCCGTTCGAGAGAAAGGAAAGATTGCAGAAGAAGAGAAAGATATGCTAACGTTGATCGGAACGATAGATACGGCCGTAATGATCGTAGGCGAGAGGCAAGTGAACGTCCCCGAGGCAGGAGTGAACAACGACCTGAACCAGGAAATCAACCATTCCGGGGTAACATCTTAGTGATATCTGGAGGCTCGAACGGTGGAGATTCGTCCAGTGCGAGGAAAAAGAGATTGCGCGAGTTACGAACTGAGACTCGTAGGCAGGAAACTCATGATGAGATTATGGTGTTATCCAGACATGATGAGCCTATCATTTTCTCAGATAAAGATTTCGATGGTATGACGATGCCACACAACGACCCCATGGTGATTACGATGGATGTAGCAAATTTCGCTATTCACAAAGTGTTGGTGGACACTGGCAGTTCGGCAGACATAATTTTCTGGACCGTATTGGAAAAAATGGGCCTGCACTCGCTCGATCTCCGACCCGTCAACACTCCACTAATTGGATTTGGAGGCTCGCAAATCATACCCAAAGGGTCAGTTGAACTAGATGTTTCGCTCGGAACTGCCCCGAAACGAAAGACAATGAGAGTAACCTTTTTGGTTGTCGATGCGCCCTTTGCTTACAACATGATAGTAGGAAGGCCTATGCTAAACAAATTCGAGGCTGTGGTCTCAACCTTGCATTTGAAAATGAAATTCAAGACAAGCAGTGGTATCGGTGAAATGAAGGGTGATCAGTTGGAGGCCCGCCAATGTTATACGACCTCTCTAGATCCGAGGTACGTTAAGAAGATAAGAGACATTCTCGAGATTAACGTCATAGACGTTGCTGCAGCGGAGTTGATTTCCAAGATCGATATTGAGGAAAAAGAGTGGAGAGAGGCTGAAAAAAGAAAGAAAGATCGAGGTAAATACAAGCCTGAGGCACCAGACACTTCGGTGAAACCAACTGAACACAAAACTATTCAGCTCTTTATGAACGACCTAGAGAAAATTACCAAGATCGGTGGAGAATTAGACCCGAAGACTGAGGAAGAGCTCATAAATTTTTTACGAGCCAATGCTGACATCTTCGCATGGACAGCCGCAGACTTTAAGGGCATTGACCCTGAAATTATTGAGCATCGTCTGAACATCGACCCAACTGCTAAACCAGTCAGGCAAAAGAGGAGGAATTTCGGCCCCGAAAGAAATGCTATCATCGAGGCAGAAGTGAAGAAGCTGCTAGATGTAGGTTACATTAATGAAATTCAATTTACTGATTGGCTAGCAAACGTTGTTGTCGTACCAAAAAAAGATGGAAAGTGGCGTATGTGTACTGACTTTACCGATTTAAACAAAGTTTGTCCTCGTGACCCTTATCCCTTGCCTCGTATAGATTTACTTGTTGATTCCACTGCTGAATGCGCACTGCTCAGTATGATGGATGCCTTTCAAGGCTTTAATCAAATAATGATGGCAAAAGAAGATCGTGAAAAAACATCTTTTATAACTGCCAAGGGCGTATATTGCTATAACGTAATGCCCTTCGGACTAAGAAATTCCGGAGCAACTTATCAAAGGCTTGTAAATACAATGTTCGAAAAAGAAATCGGTCACACAATGGAAGTCTATATCGACGATATGCTCGTAAAAAGTACTAAAGAACAAGACCACCTAAAACACCTAAAACGTGCATTTCAAATTATGAATCAATATGGAATGAAACTTAACCCGTCCAAATGTACCTTCGGAGTACGAGGGGAAAATTCCTAGGCTAACTCGTCACAGAACGAGGTATTGAAGCCAACCCCGAAAAAATCGAAGCAATCCTGAAAATGTCAATGCCAAAAATCATCAAAGATGTACAAAGGCTCACAGGTCGTATGGCTAGCCTAAATCGATTCATATCTAAATCAGCGGACAAAGGCCTTCATTTCTTTAAAATTTTGCGCAATATGAAAAATTTCGAATGGACAGACGAATGTGACATAGCCTTTACGAATTTAAAACAGTATTTGATGTCACCGCCCCTCTTGACAAAACCCATTCCTAACGAACCTCTTCTTCTATATTTGAGTGTTTCGGAAGTGGCTATCAGTGCCGTACTTGTACGAGATCAGGATGGAGACCATCGTCCGATATATTGCGTCAGTAAATTGATGCAAGGGGCAGAACTAAACTATACGACAATCGAGAAATGGGGATTGGCATTGATCACTACAGCTCGAAAACTTCGGCCTTATTTCCATGCCCATCACATCATCGTGTTGACAAATCAACCGTTGAAACAGGTATTGGCCAAACCAGATGTCTCGGGTCGTATGATCAAATGGGCCATAGAACTAGGAGAATTCAGTCTCGAATATAAGCCCCGTATGGCAATCAAAGCGCAATCAATTGCTGATTTCCTCTCTGAACTGCCAGTATGTAGCATTGATGATGAACCTCCGAAACCATGGCTCTTGCATGTTGATGGCTCATCCATGGCTAAACGAGGGGGTGCAGGAATTTGGATTCAATCTCCAACAGGGGAAGACATGGAATTTGCACTAAAACTGGACTTTGATGTAACAAATAACGAAGCTGAATACGAAGCACTGATCGCGGGTTTAAGACTAGTTACCTCGTTAGGAGTGACTCATTTGCATGTGTTTACGGATTCACAACTGGTTGCCAAACAATTTTCGGGCATATACGAGGCTCGAGAAAAAACGATGAGCAAATACTTGGTAAAAGTCCAGGAGTTAATGAAATCATTCACCCAAGTGGAACTCTTACAAATACCCCGAGAAGAGAATGAAAGAGCTGATGCTTTAGCCAGATTTGGAAATCAATCTGTCGGCATAAAAAATCGAACAATCTCTATACTAGTATCAAACGAGGCTGAAATACTCGACAAACCGGCTATAGCTCCAATACTCGATGATCCCGACGATTGGAGAGTACCTATCCTTCGATATTTGTCATCAGGGACTCTTCCTGAAGACAAGCTAGAAGCAAAAAGACTCCGACACCGATCAAATCGTTTCACTATAAAAAACGACGAGCTATACAAAAGATCTATTACGGGAATACTCCTACGATGCTTGTCTGAAAACGAAGCGAAAGCCGTGCTACGAGAAATCCACGAAGGAAGCTGTGGAAATCACTCCGCAGGACGAGCTTTAGCTCAAAAAGTTCTACGACAAGGCTTTTACTGGCCTACGATAATTGAAGATGCCACCCAATTCTCCCGTCGCTGTAAAGAATGTCAATTGCGTTCAAATACCATTCATAAACCAGGAACCCCGATGGAGGCAATAAAAATTGCCTATCCATTCGATCAATGGGGCATCGACATCCTAGGTTCTACGCATTCCTCATGTATAATTTCTTCCTACGACCTTGTGAATAAATCCTTTAAAACACGATCCATATATTATTGCAGGTCCCTTCCCACCAACACAGGGGCAGAAGAAATTTATTATCGTAGCAGTCGAACATTTTACGAAATGGGTGGAAGCAGAAGCTGTGGCACGGATAACTGAACGAGCCGTAATTGGCTTTATATGGAAAAATATCATATGCAGGTTCGATTTTCCTCAAATATCAACATCTGATAAAATAGAAGCAATAACACACATCGTTGAACGAACACTGCTTAATTATATGGAAAAATATCATATGCAGGTTCGGTATTCCTAGAGTGTTAATATCTGATAACGGGACTCAATTCAATGGCAAGGACATGATTAGTTGGTGTAAGGAATTGAAGATCAGTCAACACTTCACGTCGGTAGGACACCCTCAAGCGAATGGCCTCACGGAGGTGATAAATCGAATTATCCTACAGCACCTGAAGACTCGTATTCATGGTGAACGAGGAAGATGGGCAGAAGAACTACCCGGAGTCTTATGGGCCTACCGCACAACGCCAAGGTCGTCCACAGGTGAAACACCATACTGTCTCGTATATGGCTCAGAAGCAGTGATACCCGCCGAAATAGAAGTCACAACAGACAGAGTCAACTCTTACGACCCTGATCTTAAAGCGGAACAGAGACAATTCGAACTGGAAATGATCGAAGAAGTGAGGAATCGAGCATATGCTAACATTCTGAGGCATAAAAATACGATGATGCGAGCTTACAACAAAGGTGTTAATCTACGTACTTTCCAAGTCGGCGATTTAGTATTGAAAAAGATCGAAGTATCACGAACTGTGAAAAAGCTCGAACCCAACTGGGAAGGACCGTTCATAATTGTCAAAGTTACGAAGCAAATGACATATAGATTACAAGATATGGAGGGAAAAGAACTACCCCGACCATGGAATGTAAACAATTTACGACGCTTTTATGCGTAAAATTTCAATGAAGAATCATTCTAAAATTCCTTGAAATAATCTGTATGTATTGATTGCGTATCATCAAGCATATCATATTCGAATCAAATTACGAACTTCTTAAAATGAACACACATACACAAAATGTATATGAAAACCAAACATTCAACACGACGATCAATACTTGCCAATTTTAAACTTCAGATACCAAATATATACAAAACATCACAATTCTTTCCGCGATCGTCCGTACATAGGGTACTGTGCCTATAAATAGTGCCATTTAATATTATAAAAAGGACTTTTGACTTACTGAACAGTACCTCGAGAGTACCTAGTACGATCTGACAGTACGTTCCCACTGTTCTATTAACCGAGTTAAGAACCTCGTATATGACCTTAAACATAACATTGAACTACGTTTAGACTTGATCCTATTAGAAAGGTACGTAGGTAGCTCAGTGCATCTGAGTGCAGTCTATATCCATTCTACGACCCTCCTTAGGTCTTATTCGAACCTCGGCTTGATTTGGCCCGTAAGTATTTTACGAGTTATATCACATGCTTTTATGCAAATGCGATTTTGCTTAATCATCATGTCATGGAACTCAGTCAAATGATTTGTGTTGCTTATTTGCATCATAGTAAATTTACTATTAGAGTTTTGTTTTTGTTAAAATAATGTTGAAAACTAATATACACCAAATGTCTAAATACGAGCAAAAAGATAAAATGGTTGTGAGTTGATATTACACCTAGTGTGAGTGGACTCAATGTGTCCACCTTGAATAATAGGAATTCTTATTTTTGCTATATCTAATGAATATTATCTTTTGCCGAATATCTACATATCTTAATTTTTTTTCTAATTTACTGTAGTTATCCATATCAGAATTTCGAAATACTTATCTTTATAAATCAGTTAGAAAATTATATATAAGTAGTTTAATATATCAAACAAAATAATAAGATTTTATTAAAAATATATATATATATATATAGTGTGTGTTTATGATAGATATTTTCTTTAATCACGAGTGCCTTTATCAATGTTGGAAAGAGAACAATAAAGAATTATACACGTGCTTATTGAGTCTTGACCCTACCGCGTTATGTCTTGTTCCATCAAATCAAATGAAATGTGGATCATTTTCATCATTCTCTCTTTATTAATTATTATTATAATTTATTTTTGAAAAATCCGTACGCTAAATTTACGCTCATTCGGACTCCATTACAATTCAACACGCTAAGACTTAACACCTTCAAATCACAGATTAATCAGCCATGGATTTTTGGACTGTGATCCTTACATATATATACTACATCACACCCCACATATTTCACTCAGCCGCCAAATTCTCTTATTTCCATATACATATATATAAACCATATATATATATATTTGGGACCGCTGGAGCTCTCTTTTTCTCCATTAATCACCAAAATATCACAATTAATCTCAAAGGAAAATGGTTAAGACAGCAGCTTCAAATGTAGCCGAGCCGAGGAACACTGACGAGGTTAAGTACAAAGGCGTAAGAAAACGAAAGTGGGGCAAATACGTGTCTGAAATACGCCTTCCCAACAGCCGCGAGCGTATCTGGCTCGGCTCGTACGACACGGCTGAGAAAGCCGCTCGAGCTTTCGACGCTGCCTTGTTCTGCCTACGTGGCCACAACGCTAAGTTCAACTTTCCCGACGAGCCGCCCAACATCGCCGGAGGTCAGTCGCTCTCGCCGGATTTAATACAAGCTGTGGCTCAGGAGTATGCTAATAGCTACAGTGGCGGCGGCGGCTCGAGTAGTGAGCCTCAGCCGGCTAATGATGACGGCTCGCCTTCTTGGAACTCGGGTGGGCCCGGGGCGAGGGATACGATCGATTGGTCGTTTTTGGACATGTTGGATTCGAATAATGTAAGAAATCCAGACAATGTCGTCTCTGATTTCGGGTATTTTAATGAGCCTGAAGATATGTATATGTCACATCATTTTGCGATAAACGAGAACCATGAAGATAATGATGTTGATTATGAGCATGGGAATATGGGTAACGTGCAATCATATCTATGGAATTTCTGATCATTGGACACGTGTTTTGATTAGAGCGGTTGATTAATGTGATGATCGGGTATTTAGGGTCATTGATTACTTTTGTAGAGCTTTTCGGTTAATGTCGCACGACTTTTTGCCGGGAGGTTTAGTGTGATTAGTGAGGTAAGTGGATTAGAACCCTGTTTATATTTCGGGATAAAAACCATTAACCTTAATAATCACAAATACAGTAATCATGGCTAGATATATAGTGAATAATGAAATTATATATGTACTACATTATGGAATTATATGTTATTCTACGATATGTAACCATATTACTGTACGTAGATCTTTATAATACTAAATAAATTTTCAGAATGTTATATTTGATTGTCTCCTTTGTGAATTCAGATTCTTCAGGTTCCTGGAGCTGCATGCATGCACAATATACATAATGAACAAATGTACATTCGCGCATGGGATTTAACTAGTGAATTCTGTTCGTTTTTAAAATAATTGGGACTGAATAGTTTATAAAGGATTAAATTTGAAAGTCTATGTGGAAATCATGTGCGTAAAGTTTGTTTATAGTTTTATGTATGCATATATAGTCACAATCACTTCGAACGATATCGTTAAAGACACTTGATACGAGGTATTTACGTATACGCCATATGATAGATACGAGATAATTTATACGAGTATATTGCAAAGGCGTACGACCCTATTATACGAGGTGAAGTATACGATCTGACTTATTAACAGTAAAGACAAATCCAAGACTGTAGATTGGTCCCATGAACAGTGAACCCAACATATAAGGAGGCCCAGCCCATGACATTAAATGATATAATAATCCATTAACCACCAGTTAGACGACAAGTGGCAATCAATATAAAGGTTACAAGTCAGATCATGAACAGTCGTTAAGAAACCTATATATATGACAAATAATGCTCTTTGTAGGGACGGATGTTTTCACACACCTACGAGCTATTCTATAAACACATTAGAACTACGTCAGACTTGATCCCCAAGATTGGTACGTAGACAGCTTGTAGTTCAAGCACAGTCTTTGGAAGCATCTACACGATTATTTGACTAGATCAACACTAGTGATAAATAGTTGTTTTGTTTATTGCTAATGCACATCATTCTAAGAGTATATGAACTAGATTATAGTAACATTTTTGGTGATGTCATTATTAAATTGACATAAAATAACATAATCCTACAAATCATTAGGTTTTTCTATAAGCATGATTAAACATGTCAAGGTATATCCAAATATTCGTCGCACTGAATAAATATCGAACTTAATTCGCTATACTAATCTATACTCTTAACTTTAAATGGAAGTGAACGTATAATTAAATTAAGAAGAATGCACCTTTTATTTTATGATGTTTACATCTTTAAAAAAAATTATATCAGGTCATAATCGAACTTTCAGTCCCATTAATCAACTGTATAAAAAAAAAAAAACAATTGTATGTAAATGAACTCATGGAGCATTGCGTTTGACCGAAGATAACGAAATGGCAATTATATTCTTGATGGACGAGTTAAGGTGTCATCATTTTCATGAGATTTTAGTGAAAAGAAAGATAAGATTCTTTACAAGTCCAAAGAAGAATAGTACTGAGGACTAGAATGATTGTAATATATGATCATGATTTGGCCTTTCAGAAGTAACCAAATCCGACGGATGAAAATCGATGTCATTTTCATCACCGGCCAAGAAAGATATATGATCACCTGAGTATACGTAATTAATCCTGTCATGTGAACATAATATGATTGTTGAAATTTCAATTTCTAACTCATTTACACGTGGCGCCCATCTAGCTGCATCAACATGTAGAGTAAATATTACGTACTTAAGTTTATTACATTATAGTCTTCTAAGTTTGTTCTAGTTCGTACATTAAGTCTGGCCGGCACTATATATTCCAGCCAACCTTTTCTGATACTCTCACTGTGTGTGTGGTGAATGATCTCAGACCAAGAAACATCTCCGTCCAAGAGCACAATAAAATTATGTACTTATATCATAATAATTAAAGTTAATATTGTTGTTAATCCTTAAACACTTACATTGTGGAATACACATATATATATATATATATATATATTATACAAAAAATTATGAATACAAATGAAACATGATTTTACATATGAACTTATTTATTTAACCATTATCTAAGTCTTATTTTATTAATAAACATAGTTTTTAGGAGAATTTTTAGAATATTTATAATTTTACATATTATAGTTTATTTTGATGATACACTCATTTATTTCTATTATTATTTATTATTAAAATTTTGAATATATTACATTTTCAATTAAAAAAACCATATATAAAAAATACTTTAGTGAAGCCATATAATTACATCTAACGCACTTATTACGTACTAATTTGCTCAAAACCATCATGCTTTGTCGTGTTATGATAAATACACCAATCAGCCTCACCTAATTTTTAAACTAATAAAAAGAACTTTTTGATACGTATAAGTAAATGAAATTTCCACTGTGTAGGTACTCAATATCATTTTTAATAGTTGAAAATATTGACTTTATACGTTGACGTCAACTCCCCAAACTTTAAAAGAAAAAAATAAGAAGCTCCGAGGCTATTGGATAATTCCAATTAATTATTCAATTTACAAAAAGCATTTGGAAGAAGTCAACTAAATGCTTTAATCATTTGGCTTTACATAGTTCACACAAAAGTCTATAATGTTCTTTATTTCGTGTTCAGACAATACAAGTTTTGTTAAACACTTTCATAAACTAGTCCAATATTAGGCCACGCGGCCTCGTTGACCATGGGTCAACGCTGAAGGGTTTCCAGATTCGAAGACAATCAACAAAGATTCTGTCCTGTACGAGGAACCAAAAATGGACATATATATGTATATATGAATTTGGAAACATAAGTTTTGTGGGAATAAAACAGACCACCAAAATTGCAGATAATTGATATGCACTTTCGTTTCCACATTTCTCATATTTTGGCTTTTGAGAAACAGTGAATATTGAAAAAAGGGATCATAATTTATCAAACATTTTATGTAGTTTCATGAAACTAGATCCTGAGTTTGGAGGGCTCAAATACTATAAATTAGTGCACATATTGATTTTAATGAAGTTAGAAATCAAAAGCAAAATAAGAGCATGTCATTTGTGAATGCTAATAGGAATTCGAAAAGATATTGTATATTTATATTTATATATTTACGTTTCTGAAGTATGTCTCTTGGACATGGTTCTAATTTTCTTTTTTTTTCCGTCGAAAAGTTTAAAGTTTCCGTTTTTCAACCAAACGAAAATAAATTATGAAGTAGTTTCGAAATTACAATGTTTCCAAGGAAACTCGTAATGTTTCCATCGAAAATTTCAGTGTTTCCATAGTTTCCACGAAATATTGAAAGTTTCTTAATTCTTTTCTGGATAGAGTATAATGGTGAATAAAATTAAAAGAAAGAACATAAAAGAGTTATAAATCTAATATTTTACTAAACCGAGTCCAAATTAATCAAATAAGTTCTAAATAAATAATCAACGAAATCGTAGATAATTTTGTTATTATTCAAATACGCATGTAAGAAACACAAAAAGCTAAAATATTATAATTTTTTTATAACGATATATGGGTTATTAGATAATTATTTTAACAAATAACATAATACATACCACTGATTATAATGCTATATGAGCAATTTTTTCTTTTAATAATTTAAAAATATATTCCGTAACACGTTTACAATTTTAATTTTACAGGTGAAGTTGTTTGAACTTTGTCGATTATATGTTATAAGAGCATTAAATTTTAATCCAAATCACTTAGCTCGTTATTAAAAAATTTATCAACTATTGGTGTACATGTATAAATTTTAAAACAAAATATTGATTTTTAAAAATGAATGAAGATAGCATTTATTTACTTTTATCACATTGTTTCCGTCTTTTTTCTCGTTTTTGCAAGTTTTTTCCTACTTTTTCGAAACGTTTCCGAAACATTTCTAATATTTAATAACTCGAAACTTAGTTTAGTTTCGAAACTTTGAACCTTGCTCTTGGACCAAAATTTTCCATTTGTTTCGTATTTGAGGAGGGAAGTGATTTCTTTTTAGAAATACTAAAATCTAATTTTGATTATTTTTCAAATTTGCTATAACTTATGAAAAACTTATTATTTTTATATATTCAATTATTGAATGATGAACGTGGATAGCAGGAAGGAGATCCTAATATAAATTAAATAATAAGATTTATTCAAAATTTGAAATACGCATATCTTATCTTAATTTATTTTATTCTTGAGAAATTATAATAATCAGGAAAAGGTTTGATTATAATTAAGCTCAATCTGAAGATTGGTTCCAAACTCCCCTGCACACTTCACCATCTCCCTTCCGCTTGTAGTTTCTAGCTGATACGGCGCCGTTTGGATTCGCATTTCGCAGAAATGGACGGGGAAGAGAGGTGGTGCGTTGTGACCGGCGGCAGAGGCTTTGCGGCGCGGCATCTGGTGGCGATGTTGATCAAATACGGCATGTTTTGTGTTCGTGTGGCGGATTTAGGACCTACGATCAAGCTCGATTCAGACGAGGAGAATGGCATTCTTGGAGAAGCTATCAAATCTGGCCGCGCCAAGTACGTGTCCGCAGACCTGCGTGACAAATCGCAAGTGCTTAAAGGTCTTATTTTACAGCATTAGCTTTGTAATTGAGAGTTTATTACCTTGATTTCGTTGGTTACTTGGTTATATGATTTGAAGTATAGACTACTGTGTTTAGATAGTTATGTGAGTTCAATTTTTTTGTCAAGCATTTGGTGTATATACTCGAATCAAGCCAGTAGGGGTGTAGTCGAGCCGTATAGCTTTAAATATGAATTGAGTTCCATGAAAAAGTCGGAACATTTAGCCTCTGAACATTTGACCTATTCTTGATCACCATTGTCAGTGCAGCTTGCGAAGGGGCTGAGGTTGTCTTTCACATGGCTGCTCCTGATTCCTCCATTAATAACCATCAGTTGCATTATTCTGTTAATGTACAAGGTTAGTTTCTTGGCCTTCTGGATGTGAGCAATGTGTGTCTCCGCCTATGTTTGTGTTCCTGAATTTGTTAGCCTTCTCTTCTATGGTTTTCTAACAACCAATGCTTTCTTCGCCTTTACTATCTTGTAACTTGGGCTCACAGGAACCAAGAACATTATTGATGCATGTATTGAGCTGAATATAAAGCGACTTATATATACAAGCTCCCCAAGTGTGGTCTTTGATGGAGTTCATGGAATATTGAATGGAGACGAATCACTGCCTTATCCTGCAAAGGTAATAAATGGTTTTGACTTTTGACTTCATCTCATACAATATTTATATGTTTTTAGCTCAAGATAGAAATAATAAAGGCAGTGATAAAAGCTGCCACTTGATTTAAGATTTTGTTTCTTTTTTGATGATACACTCGTTTGTCTGGCCTCTTTTATCCAGAAATCTTCTACGGTAACAATTACTCTTTCTATTTTATTTTCGTGCCTTGAAGATCTTATGGTGTAATATGATTCCAATTTCTTAATCATATATGACTTCTGAACCCGAACAGTTAATATTGTTCTTCTAAAGGATTCTCTTTTGCTGCAAACTTGAAGGCTTAATTTGACATTTCCTGAACCATGATTTGGATTATTGAGCTCTGGTATTCAGAACGCGTTACCTGTATCTAAATCCCTACATCATTTTGTTCTGGTTACTATTTTCAGCACAATGATTCATACTCTGCCACAAAAGCTGAAGGAGAAGCTCTAGTTATCAAGTCAAATGGTACGAATGGACTTCTAACGTGCTGTATTCGACCTAGCAGTATCTTTGGCCCTGGTGATAAGTTGCTTGTTCCATCATTAATTGCTGCAGCAAGGGCTGGGAAATCGAAGGTAATTAGTTGGATCTATTTGTTCTATTGTGTCATCAAGTCTTGCTTTTATGTTATTTCTGCTAGAATTACTGGGCAGGCTTAAAGTAAGATGTCTACAGGTCATTTTGAAAGCAATCCTGTGAGGTCGAGTTGGTAGCTCATGCAGTCACTTTTTATTTGTATATTTCTCTAATCCCTTATTGTTCCTGAAATATTCAAAATATTTTGATTCTGATGCGCCATCTATGGAATTTTCAGTTCATCATTGGAGATGGCAACAATATGTATGATTTTACTTATGTTGAGAATGTTGCACATGCTCACATATGTGCCGAGCGAGCTTTGGCATCTGAAGGGACAGTTGCAGAAAAAGCTGCTGGACAGGTAGCATTTTCTTTGTTACTACTATTTGGCTGTGCTCTTAGTTGACCAGTTTTGAAGTGGTGTTTGCCCATTTAAATTCACTGACGACTTTTGTGCATATATTGATTTCTTTAACATGATTTACTTGTATGGAAATTACCTGAACTGTATTGAATTCATTTCCATTGTTTGAATTGCAAATCATCATGCTTGCAGGCATACTTCATTACCAATATGGAATCAATTAAATTCTGGGAGTTCATGTCTCTCATTCTTGAAGGCCTTGGTTACAAAAGGTATTTTCTGTTTGAAAAGCTTGTGCACCTCTGTTTGCATATTGCTCAATGTTTTCTACTAGTGTGTAACTGCTGTTTCATAGTGTTTTCATACCTCGCTGACATGCTACAAGAGAATTGTTTTTATTTTAATAAACCATTGTGTATTTTAGGCTCTGTAATTCTGTTGTCTAATTCTCTATTTTGCTCTAGGGACAGTCTGCTATAAGAGTTAAGGATTAGTATGTTATCTATATATCTGATCTTGTGTAGTATGCAGGCCAAATATTAAGATACCTGCGCCTGTTATGATGCCAATTGCTCGTATGGTGGAGTTGGTATATAAACTTCTAGCTCCATATGGAATGAAGGTGCCGCAATTGACACCATCGAGAATTAGACTTTTATCGTGCAGCAGAACTTTTGATTGTTCTAAAGCACATGACCACCTTGGTTACACACCTATTGTGCCACTCCAGGTCCATAAAATGCTCCTTGATCAGTCTACTTTACCTCTTTCCATACATATATAACTTATGTATTCTTGTGAGTCCCCCTCAGTGAAGTTATTATTTGCAGGAGGGCCTTAGAAGAACTATCGAATCATACCCACACTTAAGGGCTGATGTTCGAACTAAACGGGAAGGGCCATCTAAAGCTGAATTACTTCTAAAGGTAATTTGTTACTGGAGTTTTCCTGTGAATTAGCTCTAGAAGTTGCTATTCATAATTCTGCATACTGATTTCTCACTATCATCAACCTCTTATATAATTGCATACTGATTTCTTGTTCAGCTGATAGTTCAATAATTTCTGCATTTTTCTCGTGAAACAGGTTGTTCTCTTTTTATTGCTTCTCGGTGTCCTCGGATCAGTTTCATTGCATACTGCTTTTGTAGTAGGTATGTGCCATATCATGTGTATATATATCTATTTTTTCCAGGTATAGAATCTCATGCCAGTTTTGGTTTCACTATATTTCTTTGGACTTTCCAGGAATTCCTATCGCCTTTATTGCTTTTGTTGTGTATGAGAAAAGCAAGAAGAGATAGATAATATCATTTCAAAAGTTGGGTGCAAATTAAAGTCTGGTGTTACTGGAAAATTTTCCAACTCAAAGCAACAATATTAGATGTTGGCACGAGGAATCATGGATTGAATGCTTCACCATCATCCTCTGGTCATAATGAGAAGTTCGAAACGGGTTGCAAATATTTGATAACATTTCTATTTAGACATATTCTAACAATGTGATAGTACAAGAATTTGTTTCCCTACTGTGTGGTGTTGTCTTTGCTTGCTTATTTTTCTTACACATGTTGTATTATTTACATGTGACTCCAGCTCAATCAACTGGATATATTAAGGATTAATCACTTGCTGTTGATTGTTTGTGTTTTTCACTATAATAATGTTGTATTCTTGTTGATTGGATGGTAGTACTTTCAGATTCTAGACCCCAATAATGGTGAAATTATTGCTGTTAGTTATAGTTATCATCATTTTCAATTGGACTTTGAATTATTCCTTTCGTTTGATTCTTTTTATTTATTCTTATCTGTAACAGATCACCCACCTAAAAATCATGTCTAAAAATGTGATTTGAATTGGTCAACCAAGTGATGATGACTTTCGATGTAATTATACAAATTAGTGGCCCGGCCTATTAGGTTTAATCAATACTCTATGGTCGCTGATAATAAATAATGAGACGTGCTAATATTTAGGCAATAAAATCTATAATAATGATGTACCCGGCCCCTACATTTACTAAAGAAAAATGAGTTTTGCCAAATTACATGACTACATATAGTTGAATGATTTTGATCATCTGGATTTCAAATTGCAGAAATACCCTATGAAAATATGGCATATAGAAAATTAATCAAATATTATTTATTTGTTATCATTCAAAGAAAACTATGTATGTATGCATGTATATATAAACTTAATGGCCCTACGTGTTGTAGTTGACTTAACAGAAAGCTATCTTCCCTAATCAATTGATGAGTACATCCTATTACGTGGGATTGATAAACCACACAAGTAATGAGAAGTGGTCAATTTGAGGCCCCCATAATGATAGATTATCTAAGTTAAGCTGTCACACGCTCAATATTAGAAATTAATAAATTTGGTCCCAATTAGCACTTTCATGATGTCAAAATAATACTTTATCCCCATAACCAATAAATTAAAAATTAGATGATGCACAAACTCATTAATACTGAAAAGCTCAAAGCCCAATGAATTGGAAATGGGGCTTTGAATTTGGACCACTACATTATCTATGCAATACTAATATTTTCTTTTCTTTTCTATTTTTTTTCTAATAACCAAATAAGAGGAAAATAATTATTTTTCATAAATGAAACCTGAATAATGAGATGCACTAAACTATATTTTTCATAAACACACACACACACACACACACTATTTATTGAAGAAATTAGGTTTATATCACATCATGACAAAATAAAAATATGAGGAGTGGGGTAGAATATACAAATAACAAAAGAAAAGGGGCAGAAATCAAATTACTATAAACCTAACTGTTTTAAGTAAAACAGTTCAAAACAATGGCAAAAACACCAATTCAAACCGGCCATGGCGTTGCCTTTTTGCTCTGCAAAAATTTGATAGAAAAGAGAAAAATAAAGTGATTTTTAATGAATCACGCCATTACTCACTTTTGTTAAGCCCCGAAAAAAGCAAAAGAAAACAAAGCAGAGATCACATACACAACAATTCACAAAAGTTTATACTCAGATTCTTCTTCAGCCTTTCTTTCACTTCAATTTCTCATCATTCCAGGAATTATTTATAGTAAAAACGTGTGCTTTCTTCTGTCGTTTCATTTGTTGCCCCTTTTCTTCTTCTTTGGTGAAAAAGATTTGATTTTTTAAAGTAATTTTCGAATTTCTTGTGTTCAATTCCCTCTGTGAAAGATAATTGCATTGACCCTCTTTCTGTTTCCCTCAAAAAAGCCCAAGAAAGAGCCATTTATGCTTCTATACTAGGAAATTCAAATAAGTAGTAAAATTTTCTTTTACATATTTTAAAATTTCCCTTTTCCCTCTCAACACTTTGCATTGATTTCTATGAAAAAATCTCACTTTTATTTCGTTCTATAAACACCACCTTTTCCACATTAGCCCTTGATTTGAAGTTGGTATTTGTTGATTGAATGATTAAAAAAATGGGTGGTGAAATTGGAGGAAGGGGAGGTAGAGTAGAGGTGATAAGTGGCAAGGGGTGTTCAAGGCTATTTTTGGAATTTTCTTCCTCATTCAGGGCTATACCATCATTTTCATTGGAGCACTTGTCTCCAGCTTCCCCTGTTTCTGCAGATTCTGAATCTCCGGTTAAAATAGTTAAATCGAATGGACCATTTTCGGGTCTTACAATATGTGTTACAGGGCTGTCTAAAGGTATATATTGTCATTGTTATTAACATTTGTGTTTGAAATTTGACTATACGTGTATTATGTTTGATTATGGACTTTATGTCAGTTTGCTAGCATTATGCATAAAAAACATTAATTCTGTGATTTTAGTTTGTGTCCTCAATTCCTTTGGCAGTTTTTCATATTCATTAGGCAAGTGAATCAATCTTTTCAATGTAACTATTTGTTTATACTTGCTCTAGTTATATCATTGGATATTTTTTCGTGATTTAGTTTCCTACTTTTGTCCGGTTTTTCAAGTCTAGAACAATAAGTATACTTGTCTAAGATGTTAAACTGGAATTATGGTGCTTAATTAAAGATTTGCCTCATGGAAGTAGTTGGAACTTGTAAGTGAATAGTTCATTCTAGTAACTGAGTTTGTTCCAGTAGATTTACTGTTAGATTTTTTAACCAGAGAGAGAAAAGATAAAGTTCATTATTGCATAAGAAGAAACTTGTTTACAAATTAGAATCTTGTCCAGTTTGAAGATTTCATTTCTTCCCTTTAAGACGGGTATATATACGAAAAATTCACTTATATTACTTGGTTTCGAGATTTTATCTTATGCTTTCATGATTTTATTTGTAGAAACAAGGAAACAGGTAGAGGAAGCAACAGAGAGATTGGGAGGTCAATATAGTCCTCATCTCCATCCTCAATGCACTCATTTGGTGGTTCAGATATCCTTTTTTTTATGTTTTTTGTGGCTGTCCTGTTTGGTGTTAATTTGGCTCAATAAAATGTTAGTCATTAATACAAGTTGGATAATAATGTGTAACAATAAGAGCTCGTTTTTCGTAAAACCAATCAAGTTACCTCTTTAGAAAACACATAAATATATTCTCATATTGAGTAAACAAATTAGTTGCACTGGTATGTTTATGTCCTTTTGAGATGTCGTTTGCTTATGAGAGACCATAATCTAGGCCTGTTCTTACCAGCGTTATTCTTAACACTTATTACAGCCTTCATGGCCATAAGTATGAGCATGCTCTAAAGCATGGAGCAACAAATGGTCTACTTCTGGTAACAATTGGCTGGTTCGTGGATAGCGTCAAAAGGAATGGTAATAAACAGTTATATTTCCTGTTATTCACTTAATCGTAATGAAATTGAACTTATTCTCAGCCAAAATATTTCGTTCTTTTCAGCTAGATTGAATGAATCGCTCTATACCGTTAATAAAATTGGAGAAATGGGTATTCCAACTGATAACCTGAGGCGGGTTGATCAGAAAACTGGAGCTGAAAATTCCTGTATTCCTATTGGTACACCCAAAAATGCCAAACAACCTGATAGGATTGAAGTTCCTGGATTGCGTTTTTCCGAAAGAGAGAGTAAAAGACATACTATTTCTTCGTCCTTGTCTGGTCAATCTTTTTATATTGACGTAAATGTCCCTCCCGAGCTCCGCATTAAGGTAAAATTGGGTTTTCGAGGCATTGGATTTTCATAAGATATGTTTGGAAACACACCTTATAAGTATCTTAAAATTTCTTTAAGGTATCAAATGTTTACTTCATCTGAAAGATGAATATTTTGATTTTTGAATCAACGTAATATTCAAAGTTATAACTTTTGAGACTATTCTCTTGAATATACATGTTTCTAGGTTGCCGAGGCTTTATCTTCAGAAGGTGCTAGTTTACTGCACAAATGGTTTATTGGATGCAATGCAAGTCATATAGTATGTGAAGGACCTTCTGTTCGAAAGTATCTTGGGCACTCAAGTAATCTCGTTACAGTAAGTGCTTAGTGCCATTTTTTTCATTCTGCTTGATGTTATAATCCAGATTATCATGTTTTTATTTGACATTTTTGTTCTTTAGCCACTATGGGTTCTAAAATGTGCAAAAGAAAAATGTCTACAACGACTTGTTGGCTTATCAGCCGATTTGGCTAGGTATATTGGAACAGCTCTTGATACTTCGAAAAATGATGCTTCCAAGACGGTATGAATTTTTTTCAATATTTGGTTTTTGTATAAATTAGTCTCGTTCTTGCATGGATTATAAGTTCAAGTTCTTACGACAATTCTAGTTGGTGCTCTTTTCATACCAGTTTGGCTTCTTATTTATGAAACTCGTCACTTTGAATTTCATCAGGAAGTTAACAGGGTAACTAGTCCTGGAAATGTACCTAGCTCTGTAATTGATCTCAATCATGAAGAAAGGCAAATGAAAGTAACCCTTGCTAAAGATGGCATTAGAAAGCGCCGAAATCGCAGAATGCAGGTGAATCTTTTAGTACATCATTATAATATTTTTTCCTGGAATTTTTTAGACGTTGGCTAATTTATCTTATTGCCATGAGGCCATCTGAGTATGATCTGATTGAATATTAGCATAACCTTTTGCACTTAAATTGCAGACATGTCAAACTCCACTACGTCCAATAACCCCGAACACCCTTTTGGAATCCATTTGCTGGTCAATATCCGAGCCCGCCTCCACTGCTTCCATTTATACAGAGTCGTCAAGTGTTGAAAATGCCATTGAAGAACAAACATCTATATTCTTTGATGCAAAGGAAGATGGAAAGGAATCAGAATCTTCGTTTGTAAACTTATCTCGATCTCTCACAGAAAGGTTAATTGAACTTTCTATCCGTTCCTTTATACATTTTTGTATATATTTTCAGTTGTTTAATGTAGTTTTATCTGATTGCAGTGAGAAGTCTGAGTTAATACTCAAAAGCCATTTCCTCACCATCATGTTCCCACTCGACCGGTTTTCAGAGATGGGCCCGTGTTCAAGAACATTCTTCAGCAGTAATGGCTTTACATGTTTGCAGGTTTTGGATTATATTTACGCATTTTACCAGGTATTTGATTTTCTCTTTTCTTTTATCTAGTTGAAATGCAATGATACAATAATATTTACTAAATTACTTTCATCATTCTCAGGAGAATATGACAGCTGAGGAAATAGAAATTGCTGTCCACACAGACTCGAGGCATGCTGACAGGCTTCGATCTTCTTACTCAAGCAAAGAGACGGCAGAAAATGGATATGTGGAATTCAAGCGCATTGAATTTGTTGGCAGTCGAAAGAGTTTTGAAATGTTGAAACGTGTATCTGGCGATAATAATAGTAACGTTTACGAGTTATTGATCAGAGCATGAGTTCCGTATCGTGGGAATTCGATTGTCTTAATATGAATTAACAGCATTGATTTATTAGCTTCAACTGTGTGTTGATGTAAGTGTTTGATCGATGTTCAAAGTTTCAAACAATACAATTTTGGTGTTATCTTACATAGTATGTATCATGACACAATGATTGTACATGAGGGACCATAAAAGTTAATAAGCCATATAAGGTGTTTTTCAGAATAATGTAATTTTGTCTAACCAAGTCTTTGCATTATTTGCCTTGAGGAAGATATTAGTCTTTTTTTAGAAAAAAATATAATTTAATTTTTTCTAAAAATATATTATTAACTATATGCAAAATAAATATTAAATATAACACTATTTCTACATATATAATGTTATAATTAAACATGTAATATTAAAAAATATATATATTATTCAGCTCATCAGAATGCTCGATTTGTTAGACTCAAATCAATCTATTTTCGAATCGACTCCCACGTGCCAATAACTTGTTGCTCATCCTTACTCTTTGCTAAAGGTTTTTAAGATATTTATAACGAGAAAGTATATTTTTTTTTCTAATGATTATACTATAATTTGGAAATGAACTGCATAACTAGGTAATATTAATTGAAGCGTCAATATCATGACCCATTTATCTTTTTTTTCTTCTTTCTCAAGTAATGAAGAAAGAGAAAAATGTTTAGGTGGTAAATTAAAAAAATTCAATTTCATGCAATTTATGCTAGTAACAAATTCTTTTTAGTTATATTAATTGTCTTATCACTTGTTCTTAAGATTGCTACTTAGTCACCTTAACACGATAAATTTATGTACATGTTCCAATTTAGGGCAACTTAATCGTATTTCCAGAGGCCAATATTTTAGAATTGACAATTTGACTCTAAATTCTCACCAAATTTCTTGTTCAGATTGAACACATGACTTTCATGTCCCATCTAATCTTTTTCTCCATAACTAGTCATTCTTCTCTGACCATCAAAACTCTTTGATAATCTATGGCCTTTGATTTGATTTGATGGTTTAAGATTTGAATACAAGAAACATGCTAATTTAAACCCTAATGCCTCTAATCATATCTCATCTAGGTCTACACAGACAACCTTAAAATATATTTGTCCTTGCCACTGAAACCCTACTTCAAAATTCTTGAAACCTAGACCTAGTCACCTACATACATAAATTTCAAAAATTAATGGGCTCATTTGTTTTTTTTCGATTTAATTGACAAGGATATTGATAAACCAAAAGATAAAAAGTTGAAACTAGGTTAAAGATGTAACTTACATTTAGTAGCCAAAAAAATTTAAAATTAAAACATAAAATTTTTAACAGTTGGCTTTGGCTTTTGTCAATGGTCCATATATAATTCCTTAAATGAACCATCTTTTGGTTGAGCTTTAGAAAGTTCCTTGTCTCTCAATCCAACAATGGAAAATGCCATTACATTCAAACCCCCACCATTATCTTTTTCAACCATTCGTTTCTATTTCAGATTCCTTCATTCTTAAAGAGATTTATAGAGAACAAAAGCAAGAAAAAAAAAAAAGAGTTAGAATAATGGGTAGAGGTAAGATAGAGATAAAGAGAATTGAGAACACAAGCAACAGGCAGGTTACTTACTCAAAAAGAAGAAATGGGATCATGAAAAAAGCTAAGGAAATCAGTGTTCTTTGTGATGCTCAAGTTTCTGTTATCATCTTCGCCACTTCTGGCAAGATGCATGAGTTTTGCAGCCCTTCCACTACGTATATATATAATATATACATATATCTCTTTAACTATTTCAATTGCATTTAACCCCTAGAGTGTGTTTGGATTTAGGGATTTGGATTTGAGAAGTGGGCTAGAGCCTAGAAGTAAGAATTTTAAACGACTAAAAAAAACGAGCATCAATCCAAACACACCCTAACATTTGTCTTGAATAACTAGGTTTTCTTGTCTGGTTCTTGCAAATATTAATATATGATCTTTTTATTTTTTAAGGTTGGTTGACATGTTGGATCAGTACCACAAGCTATCTGGGAAGAGACTGTGGGATGCCAAGCATGAGGTATTTATTTTAATTACTGGTTATTTAAGGACAACCTGTTAGAACATCATGGTTTTTGATGAAATTAAGAATGTTAAGTTTTGAATCAAATCATGAATTTTGTGAAAGATCTTTATATAGTATGCAGTTTCTCTCACTAGATCTATACTTGACCCTTTCTATAATTTTCTCTCATTCCCAAGTATTATTTTTTTGTACTTTTTTTTTTCCATGATAAGAATCACACAAAGAACTGCATGAGGGTATTACTAAATGGACAGATCTGGTAAGAAATTGTTGTTCTCTTTCTTTCCTTTGCTTGCAAAAATTTATGAAAGGAAAACCTATGAATATCACTTCAGTTTCTTAGCACAATAAAGGGAAAAGTTATGTATGTTTGTAGCTTCTGTAACACCCCGTTTTTGTACAAGAAAGACTTGAGAACTCTTCTTTTAAACTGTTGGTTATTAGATTGATTAATTAACCTCGTTTATATAGATATATAGATCTGCATATATATTTTCATCTATTAAATATTTTGTATTTTGATCTTATTTTTCATGTTTTAACAAAAACAGCATTTGGACAATGAGATCAACAGAATCAAGAAAGAGAATGATGGCATGCAAATTGAGCTCAGGTTTTGGTTATTTCGTTTTTTCTTGTTTCTATTCATCTATTAGGATAAGGGTTTTTACAAAATCTCTATTTTAATTTTATTGATAGTTTGTGTTCTAAAAAAAATTTAGGCATCTCAAGGGAGATGATATTTCAACATTGAACTACAAAGAGCTCATGGGGCTAGAGGAAGCCCTAGAAAATGGAATTTCAACTCTCAAATCGAAACAGGTTCTTCCATTTATTACTTTTCTTTTTCATTTCAATTCTATTTCTAGGGCTAATTCTACTTCTTGATGATTGTTCATGCAGATGGAGTTTGTCCGGATGATGAGGAAACATGTATAACAAAATACTAATTTAAATCAGTGAATTTTTCCAATTTCCTATTTCCTATTAAATATTAAAGTATTTGATAATCTTCTTTTTTTTTTTTGGTTACATTTGATAATCTTCTTGATTCAGCATTCCTATTCTAAGTAGAAAAATTATTATACAATAGCACATGTTTATACAAATGGCGATTTGGCTTATATACGATTGTTGAAAATGATTTTTCAGAACGAAATGATCGAGGATGAGAATCAGAACCTCCAGTTCAAGCTGGTACGTAATTACATTATATATATCATATGGTTCAAAGTCTCTTCACTTCTTTGCATGCAGTTTCTTTGATATTAGTAGTTGTAAATAAATAAATGAATTATAGGAATTACTGTTCATTTTATACACTGTCAAACTTAAAGATGTTATCATGAAGATTTTGCTAATGGTTAATCAAGAAAACCCTTCTTTTCATAATTAACAGTAGATCACATATATAGGTGACATGAATAATCCACTAATAATTTTAAAATTTAGATAATAATATAAGTCCTTTGATTGAATTAACATCAATCAACATACTTGTGGACCTTATTCACTACCGAAAATCGCCCCATAGTTTGAAGGTTAATGATTAGTACATGATTAAATAACTCACACCACAATACCTTATCTAAGTTTTTTTAATCAAATTTTCCTATCAAACAGAGGCAAATGTATCTGGATCCAATGGATGATAATGGGATGGAAGCACAAGGAGTATATGAATACGAAGCCCGTTTGCCTTTCGCCTTTCGTGTGCAGCCAATGCAGCCTAATCTGCAGGAGACTTTCTAATGTAATAAACTTACAACATCTCTTTTGGCTTGTCCTAAAACAAACCCTTAAGGAAGATTGATTTTAATTTTTAAATTTGTATTGTCTGATGAAAATGTTTTATATGTATGGTGACTTGTGAATTTGAATGTTTTATATAGTAATTAATTGGCACTTATTAATCTTTGGTTTGTAAATTATTGTATTTGATCATTGTGGCTAGTCATGAGAGTCTCTACTTTTTTAGGGTTTTTAATGGATGAAATATGTTGAAATTCTAGTAGTAGAGATGATTTAGCTGGAAATATACAGTCCAAATTATTTGATAGAAATTTACTCAATTATCATATTATATAGTTTAGCAACTGGTTTTGCAGAGAGTAAATCACTTTTATAGTAACCAATATCGTAGTATCATTGTAATATTAGTTGAATTAATAATATACTTTAAATTAATTAAGGGTTAATCACTTTTATCATCCCTCGGGTGGTGTAAATGTGTCATTTTAGTCCCTCGGATCCAAAAATTATCATTTTTGCCCCTCATGTGAATAATTTGTAGTATATACTTGTTAAGTCCTCCACTTCTATGTGAATAACTTGTAATATCTAATAAAACAATTAATTGTGTTTTATTGCTAATAACTTTAAGTTTAAGGCCTTTTCTTCTCTCTTTATTGGGCCCAATTAAATGCCCACTCCCTTACAAAGTCAGCCTGGCCCACTTACACATCCATTTTATTTGTACCTAAAGCACACCATCTGTATGTTTTTAAAAATTATAAATTTTATACACTTTATGTACATACATTAAATTAAATATAAGAGATATATAGAATTAAATTTGCAACATAAATTCAAAAATGGGAAAAAGCAGAAAAATTAAAAGGCAGTCTTTTTGAAGCACTGAGAAATGTTGGATAAAACTCACTAATTTTTGGCAATCATTGACTACCACAGTAGATTACAAAATTCCAAGCAAATTTAGTAAAATGTACATGAAATGACCTATTTTATAACTTTTGGGTCCATATGAGAATATTTAAAGTCATCACTAAAGGGGTTTTCTTCTTTCAAGTAGATTAAGAGTCTTATCATTTGACTTCATGAAATTGAGAGCTTTGAATGATAAAAATTTAATACATGACAATTATCATGAAACTATTAAATGCCCATAATTCTATAATGATATTGAAACATGTGAACCATAGGTCCATATAAGTCATATAAGTTTGATCTTATCGACTATGGAAGACGATTTAACCTTCAATTTGTTACAAATTAATTAGATATCCATTAAAAATATGATCAATCACTTATAATCTATAATATAATAAAATGTAACCTTAGACTTGTAAATACCATCATAAAATTCCTCAAAGAGAGATATTATTTCTATTCATTAGACTTATTCACACTTTGTAACTTTGTCTCTGCATTAGCTAGCTAAACAAAACTTATTAGATTTAGTATTCAATCATTGTATTATTACCCTTAATTATATTGTATATATATATATATATATATATATATATTAGCTAGAAGTAGATGATAAATGTGAGATGAAATAAGGTAGTTCACTTGTATCAAGAAACCACATGAGGGGATGTAAAGGCTGCTTAAAGGGAGACAAGAATCTCCTTAAAGCTAAATAATGGAGTGTAGTAGCAGACATTAATCAATTGTGTGGTTACTTTTTGACCACTTATCTCTTTACTTAAGCATGCTCTATAGTCTATTCGGTGAGATTATATACATTAGTTACAACAAATACGTTATATTATATACTATATATTTGGTACAATAAATTATGACATTAGAAATATGTATTAAAATTTGATGTGACATAAAATTACACAACTTTACTCATATGAGGAGGTCAATCTAAAGTGCTTACACTTCAAAAGCTTGGGAATCCAATGTGAAGTAATTAGATTTGTTAACCATGCACACAATATGTACTATAATACAAGTTAATTAATAGTGACAAAATGACGTATACGTATTTCATTAAAAATAAAATTGACTTATCTTCACTATAATAATATAAATAAGGCACAAAGCTATGTTTGCTTTACTCGAATCAAAGTGCAAAAAGATAAGCTAATTAATCATGATATTCTTACTTCCTTAGCATGAGCTGTTTTCAACTTTATATTATAATCTGCAAAGGTTGAAATAGTATTTCTATCCTTTTGTAATATTCCACGTCTTAATTGTGGTAAGAGTTGCTTTTATTAGATTTTACATGATTTCAAGTTGTGTAAACCAATTATTTTATAATTAAATTAGTATAATTTTATGGAATTCCTGAATTTATTATGTACAATTGGGATAAACATGTGTATATCAAATCTCATGTAAAATTTAAGTGGAATTTTTTAAAATAATAACATGATCAATATTAAATTCATTTTAGCTAAAAATTCTTATTCACATTTGGTTTGAATATATAACTAGGGATAACAATCTCAAGATATATAACATTGTTTGTCTAGTAAGTAACTCTTCTATTATATTGTTCATTAATTATATCATACCATAGTGATTTTTCAATTCCCCTAATTTTTGTAAGAAATTATTCACAATTAATTACTTTTTATAGATTTGTTATATTTATATTTTCTAATAAAAAGAGGTGAAAATTGATAATAAATAAAATTGATATTTATATTTTCTAAATAAAATGATGATATTATGACAATTTTCAAATTTAATTAGATTGTCACTGAATTGGTTTAGATTCCTCCCACTTTAGCACCACTCTCAAGATTTTAAAGATATCCCAAAGTTTAATGGAAAAAAAGTAGAATAAAGAGTGTTCGGCACACATGATATATATTAATTAAATCAAAACAAGAAGAAATACAAAGATAATAAATATCTCTCACTACAACGAGTTAAAGCTCACAAAAGAAAGATTAAGCACTAAGTAACATGAATTTTCAATCATAATCTACCTAATGCCCTACTTAAAGCTCAAAAAGATACTAAAACATTAAAATAGACAAAATGGAAAATATTAAACTTGGAAATTCAAATTAACATAACTAGTGATTTATAGTAGGCCAAAAAATTCTCTTTGATTGTTCAATCTGATTCTCTCTCTCTTCAACTTCCATTTTCGTACCTGAAAAATCAAAATTCAATACATATATATTGCAACAAATTTCTTTATATATATGTATATATTTATAAACTCAAGATTAATTCTTTTTTTGTACCTAAAATGGAGAATATTGATGCATTAAAATGAAGACTTGCTACTGGATTCCCTTGGTGCATTGCACCTGAAGCACTCCATCCTGCTAGCAAAGTTGTGCTCGTTGCAGCCCAACCTGTTCCATTACAATTATTTAAGTCAACATGGAAAACTGTAATTTATTCATCTTCCACAAGATTTTACTGTTCTTACATGCAAAATATAATATATATATATATATATATATCTCAAAATATACCTTATTCTTATACAAGAAAAAAAAAAAGATCGCGTGTATTTTTATTTTTTTACCTGGCGCAAATCCAGTCACCGGATTTCCACCCAGAGCGGCCGCCGCTACTCGCCCCGCCGCCAAATCCAAAGCCACGAGCTCTCGACATCTCGGCGTCAAAACCGCCGCCGCCGCCGATACCTCCTGCTTCATCCTTCATAGCGCCGCACTTGAAGCAGCTAGATCGGCTGGCGAAGTTGTGGGCCCCACAGTTGCCGACGGAGCAGTACCAGTCACCGGGCCTGACGTCCGGGCCGGTGCTAAACCCGAACGGAGAGCTCAATCTTCCTCCAAAACCTCCATAATCGACTCTCTCGCCGGGCCTCGGATCGCCACATCTCTGGCATGAATCTCTCCTCTGAAAGTTGAGGTGCTGGCATGATCTGCAGTTCCAATCTCCGGGCCTGTTCATCTTTTTCTGATCACATTATAATTAAACAAGTTACATTTTCAATCTTCAAAATATTCAATTTATATATTTGCAGTAATTCAATATAACTAGATAGGTTTAAATAAACTGCATGATGAAGTGACATTAACTCATGCATGGCTAATGCAGACAACATAGTTGTATAGAATAAAATAAAAATACATACATATATGTATATATATATATATATTACCTTAAATGCAAAAGACTTGGAGTGATTGGAGAATATAAGATTGTGATAGAGAGAGTTAACTTATGTTGAGATTTTGGTGGTGAGAGATAGGGTTTATATACTGGTGGAGGTGGCCTCGATAATCGAGGTCTTTTTGATATATTCTTCACTTAGCCTACTTATTGAACAATGGAATCACATAAAAATACGTAAATTAAAAGACAAAAAAACAAATTAAAGAGATTGGTGGTGAGTGTAATTATGTATATTGAGATGGGATTCTAAGTACTAAAGATGGAAAAATATATATTGTGAAATTTGATAAAGCTCTCTCTATCTACATCTGCTTTTGAGGCTACAAGAGTTGGGAAATGCATGCATGAACACAGTCCAACAAATTCTTTTCTTCGCCTTCCAACATATGCCCCTTTTCTTTAATTTAAACTTTGCATTAATTAACTAAATCTTGGACGATAATAATATTTGGCTCTCTATGATATTATTTTTGATTTGGATTCTATAATTAATTTTAAATCTCGTAATCTTATTTTTTGGTATAAAACTGATGCGGGATCAAATAATAGTATCATGTGAGGGTCACGTGGGGATGGGATCCGACCCGACTCACGACAGACCAGGTAGAGTGTTTTTAGATAGTGGGGCTGCGCTCGGTAACTTCGAGTTGCCTACGTACCTATTTAGATAGGATCAAGCTTATTCGTAGTTCTCAGATATTATACTCCTCAATCTCGTGGATTTGGGAGAGTATTTAGTGGTTCTAGTTTTTGGAGTGTAAACCAGATAATCCTCAGTTTAGCTAATCAATTGGTATTTATAGAGATTTTAGTTGGGCCATGGGCTCGCTTTATTAGGCCCACGAATTAATGTTGCATTTATATCAATTATTATATTAAATTACCTAAATACCCATGTTCATAATTGGGGACCCATCAAAAACATATGATTAAATTGTTCCCATCTTGCACGATGTATGCATATACCTATATACAATTAATGGGAGTGCAAAAAAGTTATTGAATATATACAAAATAATATATTATTCTAAATATGAAATTTGGAGTGCAGAATATTGGCTTTATTTTGATTAGGTATACTTGTGTTGATCGTTGATCGAAAAATTCTATTGTGAATCGGTTTTAATTAAATTGTACATAATTACATTACTTCCTTTATAATCAATCATTCTCCAAGTCTATATTAATTATATATATTTATATATAATCCACTAGACCCATATGGAATCAATTCAAATTAAAGTAATAGAATTTCATGATTGAAAATCCTTTGACCAAGCAATATAAACCTAGAGATGCAAACAACATATCCCTTAGACCACAAATGTTTTGCTTGTTGAATGGGTATTGGATAAGAACAATAATAAGTATTTATTGCCAGACATATTGAATATTCCATGAATTTTTAATATTTCAAAATGACCCTACGTACACTTGTTATTCTTAATTATCTTAGAAATTACTTAGCAATGATATTGGAAAATCATTGAATATTTGTGAAAAAATGTGATTACTTTTTCTTTATTTCTTTTGAATATCCTTGTTTCGTACTTGAAGCTTGAGTTGTACTATGACGAGTCAAATTTGTGAGATAACTTTAATTCCACCACACTTTAAGCTATTTCATGTTTTTTGGACCAAACTGCCACTTTAAGCAACTTCAAAATATTAGTTTACGAAAAAGAATCAAAGTTTAGGACTGATACATATCTTAATATACATTATATCCATTAATTTCGTCACTATTGTGAACCCTATATTATTAATACATAACGTAATGTTATTATTTCAGTTTATAACATCAAATATCATATTCTCATCCACTTCTTTTTGGTAGTACCCTAGTGGCGAATAGGACAACATTTTTTAATAATTGATAGCGCAGAATTAAAAATTTAATAATTTAATTACCAATACATGTGTATACATATAAATAAAAATTATAACCTATAATTACGAGTGTCACATTTAATGATGTGATACTAAAGTGTTACGTTAAAATGTGCTAGAATGTTGATCGAAAATAAATAATCACTAGAAGAAAAAATGTATTTTATATCATTGTTAAACTTGGGATTAGAAATCCAAGTAAAAATTCAATTCAACTAGGGTTCCTTTCATTATTTTGGACTCATACTATATGTTTGTATAGATGATAATTCGAACATTAGACCTCACACTTTATAGTGAAAAAAATATAGTTAAATCACATCTTTATTTGCCATTTTTCATTCATATTATATATATATATATATATTACTATTTTTGAAAAAAATAGTTTGCAATGTGATCTGTGGTGTACACACTCGTGTGTGTCAGATTACAATAAAATTTACAGTATCCATCTGAAGCTGAAATCGAAGCCTAAGTTAAAGTTTTGCATGGCTGGAACTCCCGAGGACGTGAGTTCAATTCGAATTTTCTCTTTTTCCTCAAACACTATAATATTATTAAATTAAATTGAATAATGATTGTCTTTTCTTTAATGGTAATAATACGTGTTCAGAAAGTGAAAATTGGTAAGAGAGTTTCGATAAAGATAGTCGAAGAGAGAAATTGAAGTAGTCTTCGAGGTCCAATTTGACCATCTTTTCTTTTTCCCCCCCTCTACGCTGCTTACCCCCTTTTTTGCTGTCACGTTTTCTTTTTCCCTTATGATCTTTATTTTATTTATTTCTTATTAATTAATCCTCATTCTCACTCTAATTAATACCCTTGTATACATAACAAGTATATACAGATGGTTGTAATTAATTAGAAAAAAAATCTTCATAAACTATATTTTTCTATTGAGGTATTTATCTTAATTGTTCGTATTTAGTTACATAAATCACACATTTATACATATAACAGTAAAATATAAAGAGAGGAAAAAAAAACTTAAAGATATGTATGAGTAATATCACCCACCATTTTCTTGGGGAGTGTTAAAGAGAGCTGTAGCAAACTGCAAAAAAGTGAAAAATAAAAGGTGACTGATTCGATTCCTCTCTTTGGGAAATATGCTTCCATGCAATATCACCATTATACATACATACATACAAACAATTATAATTAATAATTATATTACATTTACTCCTAACGTACACTTACTGCTTTTTTGCTTTATTTTTCGTCCTTTGATTTCTCCACCATTTGAATATTATACATCGTACTCTTAGTTGTAGTATGAAATGTAATAATTAATATTTTCGATAAGATTTAGAATGTATTTCAAATTTTGGGCTTATTCGTTGTTAAAACAAATTAAATTCCGTATTTAAAATATAATATATAATTGTTGATGTTCTTGTTAATTAGACTTTAAAATAAAAATATTCTCTAATATTTGTTCCTTGTTTGTATTTCTTGTGCTTTGATGACTTGTCATTTCTAACAAGTGGTATCAATTATAGTTTTAGTGATGTTCTAGGAATCGTTTTTGGTTTTAGGGGTGGAGATTTCATCGTGGGTGTACATTATGTCCAGGCCTAAATCTTGGCCCAACTACTAAATTTGAGGCCCAATCACCCAATTATTGAGGCCCAACATGGAGGCCCAAATTTGTACTGTACATTATGCCTAAGCCCAACCCTGGACCTAATTACTAAACTTAAGGCCCAATATTATGGGCCCAATCATATAACAATTGAGGCCCCAAATTTCAGTTGTAGATTATGCGTAAGCCCACATTTCTAAACTTAAGGCCCATATTATAGGTCCAATCACCCCACTATTGCTACAAGTATGCTAAAATCTTGGGAAATTTTGAGGGGACCAAGATTCGAACCTGGCACCGTCAAAACATTCCACTAACCTTACCATTAGGCTAGTGGTATATTTTGATACTTGTACTCCCAAAAAACAAAATTTATCATGTATCCCGCAAAATTTCGTGAGTCATAAAACAATTATTACATATCTTAAAATTACTAGTGCTATATTATCAGTATCTCCTGATTCTTTACAAATTATATAAAATCCATGTGAATGTATACTTATAATCACATCCCTGTTGTAAGTTATATAAAAAGTCAGGGGGGGTTTAAGTATTTAGCCTAAAGTGAGGGGTGTACATGTAATTAATCCTATTTTATATATTATTAAACAATATTCTAATTAGTTCAAACTTGATTTGATTTGCATCCAGGGCCAAATAATGATACAATAAAAGCTGGAGAAAATGCATTAAATATCAGCCTTACTTTTGGAGGTGAAACCAACCACATCTCAATTATCAGGTTCAAAAACAACGGATAAAAAAAAAAGGAATATCGAATAGGAAAGTAAATGAGAAATACAAGACCAAATATATGGATGCAGCAAATCCTGTTATTCTACAACATATATTTAAGCTGGCTCTACTTCTTATAGCTAGCTACCTATTACACTTTATTTATTCTTGTATACCCCCAATAAACATGTCATACCTGAAGCTCCAGTTGTGCTGATAACCAGAGACAAACTTCATCCATCTCTTCAGGAATGGTGTAATGCCCAAGCCTGCATGTACATGAAACCATATAATTATTTGATCACTGTAAGTAACATAATACATGGCTATCAAGTTTGAGTGTTCCAATACCCATTATACGATCTAAACGAAAGATTTTGAAATCCAGCTGAACTCAAGATACGCGCAGATTTTTCTCCATGTTTATAAGCCACCACATCATCCCCTGAAACAAAAATATCCTGTAAATACTTTTGAACTGATAATGCATTATAATGCCAACAAATTGGATGCCTTAAGCTAAAATATACACACCAGAGCCGTGACACAGCAAAATGGGCAAAGACGCTGCACGCCTTACAATCTCATTTGATCCCTCCATTTGGTTCTTAAGGGTCCTAGAAAACAATCTAATTGAAAAGAAAAAAAAAATGAGGTCAGAAGGGCATTTGTGTAAATTCTATGATGAGTGCATAAAAGTAGAAAAGAAAAGATGAAATAATTACCTGGAACATGGAAGCCAGCCACTAAGACCGACAGCACAACTCAGTTTAACTTGGTAAGGGTTTCGGTTTCCATATTGGCCAAAGATGTGACAAGTGGCTGAGTAAAGAGCAGTTGCAGCACCCATGCTGAATCCTCCAACACCAAGTTTGACTGACGAGACATAACAAAATGGTGAGTATCGATAAATAATTATAAAATTGCTGTATGTAATCAGTCAGAACCCATAAATCTTTTATGGAAATTTATAATAAGTCCTTATACAGTCATTCTTTTCGAGTATACAAACGTGGGAAGCTCTGGAGAAGGAACTTACTATCAGCAGGCTCTGTGGACAAGAGATTTGCAACATGTGCTGCTGATGCATCCAATCCTTCTATATCATCAGGGGCATCCTCTGAAATGTCTTGTGCATCAAACCCTGAAATATGATTGGAGTGAATTCTATGTGATATATCAGGAGAAAAAGAAATGAGCTGTAATAAATGGAAATGATTTGGAGCTAAAGATTTCAAATGACTCAAATACTGGGTGGAATTGAAATCCATCATAATGCTTATAATAGGTGTTAATGAATTTGGAATTCATTGTAACTCAGTATTTTTCAAACAAGCTCAATAGATATATACTATGGATTTGAAATCATTAGCTCTACAAATATCTATCTGTATATGTATATATATAATATATATTTGTTTCATGCAACCTCGAAGTATAGGAAAAAATCTTACAAGCAGTGGAAGGAAAACCACCAAATAGAGACACCGGTCGAGTAGGAGCAGTTGGGCAAATCCACTTTACCTGCATGATGTTTGGTTCAACATTATATTTCAGTTTTTAACCATATACAAAAGTGTTGTTGACATTTTTCTAACCACTTGAGAAAAGTAGCTTAATGTATTGTATCATGTATAGATGATCTATACATGAAAGCTAGAAAATGGCTCAAAAACTTTAGTAGAACTTACGTTTGGAAGGGGAAGGCTTTCCAAGAGTTGAGACCAGCTGCAGAAGTAGGAATAAAATCAAATCACTCTTTGGTCAAAAAAACTCCAAAATGTAAGATCTTGCAAGGAACCCTCTACTGAAGCTCAAGTACACATGTTAGAGATTCGAATCATAAAAACTCTATGCCATGTGAACTTTAGGATTTTGGAGAGGAAACGAAAAGAAAATGCGAAAAAAATAAAATTTGGTGTTCAGTTGCCAGGGAAAATACCATGGATAAAATTACAGGAAAATACCATATAACTTAGTATTAGTCATTTTCCTCACAAAAAAAGGCGAGAAGGATGAGAAAATGAATTTCCTCATATGTCGAGCTCCGACACAACCATCACCTCCCTCCACCATTATTTTCCTTGGGTAATAACAAAATTGAGATTTTGTATTTCTTTGATTTTAATTTCCTTTGATGTAACATTTTCATTTCTCGCTAAAATCCTAGAACCAAATTGATCATAAACTTAAAACATATTTGAATTTCTTTTATGACTATTATACTTGACATATCACACATTGTTTGTATTTACATAAATCACACATTTTTCTATTGAGGTATTTATCTAAATTGTTTGTATTTACATAAATCACACATTTATACATATAACATGTATCTACTTGACAACCAAACTAAAACCATGTGATGGAGCTTAGACTAAGAATGACACAAATTACAAAACTAACAAATTGTCTTTAATTTTTAAAATCAAGATACAACATAGAAGCAAATAAGAAACACCAAACCCTGTCATCTACATAGTTTTGGGACCACTCTTTGTGAGCTAAGAATGCTGAATATGATGGTCCAAACAAACATAGGCCAATCTAAGAATATGAAAATGCATAGGCCTCACCCTAATCCTAATTCTTAATGACAATCAAGTACTTGCAACATGTAATTTAATATAAAAAATCAGATAAACACATACTGCATTAGATATATAAGGGAAAAGCATGGCCAATTAGGAAGTGGTCCCCTGTTCTAACTCTTCCACATTAGTTATAGACTGGAGCCACACCTAAATCGAAATCACATTGAGAATGCAAGAAAGGACAAGTAGAGGTGTAGAACATAGTTTTAAATACATCCAACCATTTGTCTTCTCCTGTAATTGATCAGAATGAGAATCTTCTTGTACACAACAAGGACAAAAACTTCCCACTCTTTGCTTATTCTTCACAGATTATAATCAAATCACTCACACCATTTGGATATCAGCTACTCGAAAAGCAGATGTAACCAGGTTCTTGCAATTTTTAAGCCTCTCACAATAACTACATTGAAGAAACTGCTATACCCATTTATTGAAAGAAGATACTTTCAAGCAATCAAAACTAATGTGAATTTTGCTGACTTAATAAGAAGCTTTCATAGTTTAGGACCATAGAAAGATTATTATACCTTGATCCTTTATCACCAAGGCCATGTAGCCAAACTATTGTTGCTTGATGCATCCCTTTCGGCCGGACAACATATGTCCTTCCAAACTCAAATGTCGTTCTAGAGGCGTTGCTATCTTTAACATTTTAAGAAAAAAAAGGGTTTTATCAAGCATTCAAGGAGACAAGGTTCAAGTGTTCAACACATATTGTAATCAACCAAAGGAGGACATAATTAACTTACCCTCACCAGAGTTACTGAAGCTCATAGCTTGATTCTATTTAATGTGTTCAAGTGATCAAAAACTGAGCCTGCAATGAACAGAAATCAGAGAGTATTCTATTTATATAAGTTTCGGAGAGTGAGAATGGAATACAAAATACAAAAAAAAAAAAAAAAAAAAAACTAAAATGACCTAAAAAGTTAAAATCAAAAAGGAAAGGGAACCCATGAAAATGAGACCCAAAGAAATGACAAAAGGGACTGAAATTAACAAAAAAAAGTTGGAAATCTTTATGAATACAGAGAACCCACATAAATTAAAAATACACAAAATCATGAATGACCCATGAGTCAACGTGGTTTTACAATGCACATTCACATTCACAGAATAAATTCCAATAGACATAAAGGAAATAAAGAGCAGCTCATTGCAACCTTTCAATCCAAGAATATTTTGACGAAAAAACAATAAATATAATTACTAATTTATTCATATAAAAACTCTTACATACCGAATTAAAATCAGGGTCTTTCTCACACGAAGAAATGAAAAAAAAAAAAATATCAAACTCAAGAAATTATTCGAGGAAAGAACAAACGCAATTGTGGAAGATACAGTAAGATTGCATTAAAACTGAAAATAGCCTGAATTTGATGGTGTGAGAGATGGGTGAGGTTTAAGGTTTGGTGTATCAACCTAGAGTTGGGGGTTCTAGAGATGGGCTGAGCTGAGTACAACCAAAAAGTGCTTCCATTTACCTATTTGTCTGTTTAGAGCCTATCTTAGGAAGATCAAATTACAGGTCCCACGTAGAAAGTCCATGGTTCGATTCACGCTCGCTCATGTTGATACTCTCACGAGCTACGAGGGTTTTTTGTCATTATAATTTTTAAATTTTTTATATAATTATAAAACTCGAACTCAAAAAATTTAATGCATAAAATTTTATTTACAAGCACATTTTAATAATACTTAAATATTAAAACAATAATATATATTATTTTTAATTAAAATATTCCTTAGTATGAACAAGAGACTTCTATATAGAAGCCCATATCGCATGTTGACCTCTCGCTTGATTAAGAGCTAAATAAAAATTATCTTCATCTAATCAACCTTAGGGCATATATAATTCATCAATTAAAACTTTCAACTCTTGTCTACCCCACTCTTCATTAGTGGACTATTTTGAAGTTAAATGGATAATTTCATCTACGTCCTTGGGTGACACGAACCATAATTTCATTTCTAATTCTGTTAATCTTATTTCTATTTCCTGCAAGCATTACAAATCGGCTGATCGGGTAATCTTACTTTCATGAGTAGAAAGCTTTAAAGCTCAAAAAACCACTTGGCATGACAAAACCTTCAAAAATATTAAGAACCCATAATCATCTAACAACCATCAAATATAACATTGTTTACATGCAAATACCATCTCGAAGTCACTCAGATTAATTTCACATTTCGCGCAGACGAAGCATCTCTCAATCATATCAAGCTTAAACTTAAGCAGCCTCTGCGACTTAAATGCCAAACGTCACACTCGATAACCACAATACCACTACTTAATTCCTCCAACACCATTCTCCAAGCAAATCAAGACATAACCTAACAGAAAAATACCACAGAATTCTGAAAACAAAAAGTACCAAACTACCCTTAAGACATTATATCCATCACGGCCACATCATTAATCTCGACCAGAATCCGGGGACCCATCTCCATATGAGACCAGACCAGTCTTTCTTGGTGGACTACCAGATGATGACCTTGGACTACCTTTGTCTGCTGCAGGCCTTGGAGATTGTGAATCACGTGATGACAGGGATTTTGATCTGCTGATGCTACGTGAAGGTGATCTTCGCCTTTCAGCACGTGGAGACCTGTCCACAGGAGAGCGGCTGCGAATGGGGCTCCTGCTATAACGCCTGTTGCGATAGCGTATTGGACTGCGGGATACACTAGGGCTTCGGGTCCTGCTTCTCCTGCTTCTGTATCTGCAACATGTTTAGCTTCGATGAGACAAGTATTCACAATTGCAGGGAAAGAAATAAAATCAGGTTTTGGAGTTAGCTCCAAGTAACATAAGTTCGACTAGCATAATTTGGAGACTCAAATTTGTGCAAGCTAATTAGGTTTTGAATTCAGAACATATAGTAAAAACATGCCCTTCTGTTAAATTATGTATTTAATACAGCAAAAAATATGAAACTTATAACCAGCATAACCAGCTAATTTTATCTTGTTCGAAAGTGATCTACTTCAACTTCCCAGCATATGGAAACACACATGCTAAATTATGAGGGAAATAAATGGATTCCTTGCAATGGTTCGATATAATATTTCAATTCTCAAAGGGAGCTGTGAATGCTGCTGGCAATTTCCTCAACAGGAAAGTGTTGAAAGGCCATCAAAATAATTATAGATGAAGAACAAACACAGACCTGGGAGGAGTTCTTCCTCGAGGCGGGCTCCTGTAACGCCTAGGGGATCTTCTGTAGCTTGAATATCTAAAAAGATTAAAGAAGACTTTAACAAAAGGAAAGATTTTCTAGAATATATAAAACCAGTTGTGGGCTGCCAGATATCATTGATTCTTACCGATCATTTCGACCACCATAACGATATGACCTTATAGGGGAACGATCAGGAGAGCGACTCCTATAACGCCGTGCATAAGAGTATCGATCAGTAAATCCCCTTCCTCTTCTAATGCGTTTAGGTGATCCATCCAGAGAACGACTCCTAGACGAGCTTCTACTAGGTGATCTTGCCCTTACAGGACTCCTTGAGTAGCTACGGCGACTAATCCTGCTAGTTGGTCTGACTGGACTTAGGCTAGGGCTTCTCCTAGGTGGGGCCCTTCCAGAGCTTCTACTAATACTTCTATGAGACGACCTAACAGGACTTCTACTTAAGCTCCTTCGAGGAGGTTTACCTGAGCTTCTGCTTAAACTGCGTCGAGAAGATCTCACGGGGCTACGACTAGCCGACCTAAGAGATGAACGCCTGGATGACGTTCTTGGTGGGCTCCGTGTAAGTCTTCTTCTGGGAGGTGAAACTGTGGGACTCCTGCTACGAGAAGGGGATCTAACTGGGGGGCTTATACTGACACTTCTACCCCTCTTGCTCCTTGGTGGACTTCCAATTGGACTCCTGCTGCCTCCACTTCTAACTGGACTTTTACTCCTTCTGTCAGATATCTGCTGCGGGCTTCTGCTAACACTGGGACTCCTGCCAGAACTCCTTCTAGGACTAATGCTCATGCTCTTACTTGGGGCTCTTCTAGGGCTTAAGCTTCGACTCCTGCCATCAGACCTTTAAGTGAGCAGATCTTGGAGAAGACGCATAAATAGAGAAGAAACTTGAGAAAAATGAAAATAAACCTAGATTTGCTTGGAAGATCATCTACTACATCAGGACGTTGATCAGCACTTCTGTTGGCTTCCATATTCACCCGGATACCATTACTTCGATGATCCCCATTTTCAATTGGGAACTCGCTTTCTTCCCTTTCAAACATGTCGGTTGTCTCCCTTTCCCTTTTCTTATAATTAACATTTGCACTTTCCGGCTCCTCAACTGGAGGAGATTTACTTCCTACAGGGAAATTTCAAATGGTGAAAATGAGATTTACAGAGAAAATAAATGACCCAACACAGGAGAACAATTAGTTTACCAGTGATTTTGCGCTTCCCATTCAATGCTCCAGCTGCAGCATTCTCTTCAGAGCTACTTTCACTCTTACTATCGCCCTCACTATCTGAAACATTATTCCTGCAATATTTTCCGTATGATCAAAGTTAAACATCATTAACTTAGCAAACACTTTTACCCGCCTCTGATGGTAGTCAATGTTTTTCTCCAGCAACCCAGACCCATAGAGAGAAATAATGAAAATCCTCTACCTCCACTAGCGATTTCAATTTACAATATAGTGAAAAATGATAACTAGCAATCTTTGAAATGATTGTATTCGACTATGAACATCAGCAAGTCAAGTAACCACATATTTAAATACAGGTCACTCACATCTTTGGCAAAGAAAAGTGCGTAAATGTTTGTCATGGACTCAGAAGATCAATCACTCTAGAGCTTTAAACTTAACAATTTTTTAATCCAACTAAACTTAGAAATGAAATCTTTAATTTGGAAAACTAAGCTTCAAATATCGGGACGGGCATGTGGAGAACCTGCAACAGCAACAAGAATAGGTAATGAGTAGTTATGACAAAATGATTTCGCTGGTACCTTTTAGATTTACGTTTTGACTTCTTATCCCGCCTCTTGCGTCGTTTTTCACGTCGTTTGTCCTTTCTTTTACTGCGCCTATGTCTGTCTCTTTTGGATCTCTTCCTCTTCTTACGCCTGCCATCGCTTGAAGAGCTACTGTCACTTAATGAGGTGGCATACGAGTCAGAATCACTATCAGATTCAGAAGACTCCATATCAGTATCACTTGAACTATCGGATTCAGATGAGTAATATCTTCTTCTTTTCCTCCTCTTCTTCGAAGATTTCTTGTGCTTCCCTTTGCGTCTTACTTCATTATTATTTTCATCTACAGTATCTTTTATCCCCTTCTTCCTATCTGCACAGACAAACAATTAATACTGAAAACCAATACATAAACCAATGATGCACCAATGTCATTACTCCGGAAAGGGAAAGATTTTATCTGGAAAAAATGCATACATTTGGGACAGCCCCATTTCTTACCATCATGTAGTTCTCCAGAATTAATTATTTTCACTGTCACCGCAGGCCTCCCCTCTTCATCCCCAGCATTTTCAATCTTTTTCAACACTTCATGCCCATCAACAAGTTTACCAAAGACAACACATTTCCTGTTGATCAAATAACACCAATCAATTGTGGATAACACAAACAAGACACAACATGCATGTTAAGCCTGTTAGAAAAGACTCCTCTATGGCTCACAGAATAGTCATTAACCGAAGAAAGTTCTAGTGGAAACAGATATGAGAGCCTTACTTAAAAAATTTAATTCAGAGTGCCTTTCTCAAGTTTCAAACATCTAACGCAAAAAGGATGCATCTAACCATATCCTAGATGAAAAAGATCTAAAAATGCCTGTGACTATGTCACGAATTGGACATCAGTGATGTGAATCTAAAAGGGAAACAAAAACCTAAGATCCTCAACCAAGGATGAACTGAGAAGCTGCCAAGTCTAGGACATTTGATTCATCAGGTAAATTCACCAAATGCTTATATCTTTTATGTACAGTATGTAATTATTAACGAAAAAATGAATAACCGGCATCATGACATTATTAGAGAAAGACATGAAATTATCAATGAGTTCAGCAAGCATTCAAAAATGATTAGAAGTGCTAAAAGAACAGAAAAAAACCTATCAAGGCGACGATCAGCGTTAAAGGTGACACTGAACAGCGAGCCCCGTTCATCTCGATCAGCAAATTCCATAGATAACAAACCAGGCCCATCATGTTTCAGTTTCGCAGATTCATCTGAGAGATGTTAACAGTTTCAATAACTACGCCTTCGTGAAAACTGGAAACTGGTAAATGAATGTTTCCGGAACAAGCAATGCAGGAAAACAAATAAAACAATAGGATAATCAAAGAAACAGGCAACATATACACATAGCTTATACCGTCACCCATCAGTCAAAGTTGACTGCAATGCATTGGTAATGACCTCATTTTATATCCAAGAGTGCACTTTATTATATACAATTATCAAGAGTCCACTAATTTTGCATTGAAAAGTGATTTCTGGAAAACCAATGAGAGTTATATTTAATAAATTTAAAAAACAGCAGGTTTGACAAGGCAGGTGAAACATTTAGATTCCCTACCATCGGAAGAGAAAACAATTGTTCCAATATCATTTGAATCGAAGCTCCAACGCAGCGAGAATAAGATCAAAGTCGGCCACAACCTTCACAGGCAATAGAAAAGGAAACCCACTTGCTCTAAAGATAAAAAAGAATTGATATTAAGAAACATATGAATGGATCTGCATTTGTTTGTAATTGTTTTTAACTAATTGATACAGGTAGGTTTTGAAGGCTCCAGATATGCATGGATTTTGGCAGATAGTTATCAATCTAAGCAAAATGATGAAATTATAAAAGGAGCCATTGGGGCTAATGGAAGTCCGAAAAGTTTCTTACCTGGAAACTTTCCATCATATATGCTTTCCCCATAGTTACCTGAAAAGTACAAGTTTATTTAACTTTCGGAAGCAGGACATTATACAATAATATCAACAGCCTAACAACATACCATCTTGTCGAAGAAAGTCTCCTCCCTGCAAAATAGTTAATGGCTGTTAGTGACTATTCATTTGTAGATAATGCCTTTTTGGTGCTGCTTGCAGCATTGTTCATATAATCTTAAGAATAAACAATTTGATAAACACAACCTTAAAACTATATCACAGAAAAGCAGTTGTGACCATCAGCCCTGTCACCGGATAAACAAGGATAGCTGACTAAAAAAAGAAAGAGCACTTTATGCTCAACTAAATTATGACTTGAGCAAACTGATCATATTGAGTTCATCTTTCAGGACATCTTATTCAACAAAATGGGAATGGGAATAACATACCTGAGCCACATATCCTTTCACGATACGATGGAAGAAGGTTCCTTTATAATGTAGTGGCTTCCCAGTTTTAGAGCTCACGCCTTTTTCTCCTGAAGAATGGACAATGAAAGCATTTGAGAATAATAACAACAGATATAACCTAATACAAATTGATTTAGCGTCAATTTAAGAATAACGTGGAAATTTCTAGGAGAACTACTTAATGTGGTACGAATTTGCTTTTAAAGGTAAATGGGCACAACATTCTTCAAGCATTAAGAAATGAAATTATGGAAAAGCAACATAAAACTAATGAGCTACCAAAGAGTAGTTTTAAAATATAAATTGCAAATGGAAAAAGGACAACGTTACCAGTACAGAGCGCACGGAAATTTTCAGCAGTCTTAGGAGCGACATCAGTGAATAGCTGAATTTACAGGAGAAAAAGATACCATGAGACCAAAAGATTAAACTCAATACAGCCATGTGAAAGAGTAGGTTGTGATGGAGTTAACAAGTGAATTAACTTCCAATATTTATTACAGTTTTTAACAAATTAAGATACCTCAAAAATCATCCTCTCAAAAGGATCTCCATCAACTGAGACATCCAAAAACACTAGCGGTCTCTTACTAGTTTTATCCATGCTCCAAACTTCACAAATTCAGGCAAACATTAATAATGTCTGCAAATTTAATTAGCCGAAAAATGTCAGCAGATCTGAAAAAAACTTCTGCAGGAGATGTACAAGACAAAATGTCTTTCAGTAATAAGCAATCAACTCGATACCAATTTTCACCATTATCAGATCTAAAATTGCGCGAAGGTAGAGTACATGAGTCCAACTAAGAATTCCCGTGCTATATTGCATTGAAAAATCAATTCATACAGAAATTCTCTTAAACACAATTCTTCAACCATAGCTCCATCAAACTACCATGTCTAAAACAATGTCCATTAAGAAACTAAAGATGAAAAGTAAATCCACATACACATGCATAAATATTATCAGCTCCTGCGAACAATTGAAAAATCAGAAACATATCCGTAACCTTAAACCCTAGGATGAATTCTTGAAAATACGGAAATATCGAAAAACAACTCTAAATCAAAACAAAAGCAACAATCTAGATTTATCAGTGACGCGATAGAAGTACAACTCCAGGTATACATACCCAAGGACCGGTACCATAACGAAACTGAAAAGGAACAAACACAACAAATTGAAAATCAAAAGTTACAGCTTAAACAATTATGCAGGGATACAAACAGATTAATGAACAGTGAGGTGATTTTTTGGTCAAGGGTTTTGAGCACCTGAGAAACGATGCAGCTTGAGGAGCTGCTTTCCTCTCCACAGAAATGTGACGATGAGAGTGAATGAACACAGAGTGAGAGAAAAACCTAGACTTAGTAATATTCTTTTTATTTTATGTAATTTTTTATGATTCCACTATTCTAGGCACATTAGGTGCAATTTTAATGTACTCCATGGCAAATTTGCACTTCGCCCCTTGAAGCATCTACAAATGTGTTTCATACCAATTTTTTATATTAATATGTATATTTTTGTAGGTTATTCTTAATTTTAATTAGGTGTGAAAATATGGAGGTGATGCAATCATTTGGGAAAAAAGATAGAAAAATAGTCTAATTTTAATTTATTATGATGCGGCAAATAGACATCTCTCCTAATTTTTTCTTATCCGGTTAGTCGGTTACTATTTATGATATGACAATTGAGTTTAACAGTGGCTACTACACGCCACTTTATATATGAATTGGGTTTCATTAGGTCATATTAGGTCGTATGGTGGCAATTCTATTAAATACGAGAGATCATCGTACAATTTATTTCGTATAACGCATCATAACATTGATTTATATTTTATTTTAAATATTATATAATAATTGATATCATTATTTGAATCCTATATAAATTTTACCCTCCTTAGAGACCATCAAAAAGTCATACAAAAAGCATTCATGTCAAAGTGCATTTTATTACTCTTACTTCTTGGATGACATCTCAATATAGGAGCACTCTTCAATTTAGCACACATCTACTCACCTTTTTGCACATTGGAACTCAAGACAATGAAAATGTAAATTAAAAAGGCAAAGGGAAAATATTATTTCCCAAAGAGAAAAGAAAAAATACATGGAAAAAGTATGACTTTAACTATAGTAAATATGATCTTAATCTCCCTCCACTAGATAACCCTTATTTCATGTCATCTCAACAAGACCCTTACCCTTAGACGATCCGATCTCAACATCATTATAAGTTGAAAACCGTGAGTTCTCGTTCCTATCACCTTGACCCCAAATAGCATAAGCTTCTTCACCGTGTGCTGCTTCATCTCCTATCTCCATATCTTCCTCCGTCATTCTCAGTGGCACAATGAATCGAACTATTAGGCAAATCAAACTAGTCGTGACAATATTAACCGCAACTACAAAGAGGATACCAATAAGTTGAAGCCCTATTTGTCTAAATCCATTATGATAGTCCCCCATGTGAAAGCCATAGAATAAGCCAACATATTGGCCATACTTCCCATAGAACAAATTGCACAACTTTGGATTGGCAAATAGGCCAGTTAGGATTCCTCCAAGACTTCCGGCCACGGCGTGCGTGTGAAAAACTGCCATCGTGTCGTCGACTTTTTGGAGGAGCTCGGATTTCTTGTGCACGACCATCATGGTGAACCAAGGGATCGAGCCCGAGCATATGCCCATTATGATGGCGGCCCATCCGTGAACAACTCCTAAAAATCAAGAAAATCATAACACTGTGTCAAATTACGTAAGCTTTTATCAGATATTTATTCATTTTTTCTAGCTAAAAAATGTGTTATCAAAACTTGCTTTCGCGAAAACTACCTGCTGCCGGGGTGATGCAAACGAGGCCGGTGATCATGCCTTGAACTGCCCCGATAACTGAAGCTTTTCCGAAAAATAGGATATCGAGTATGATCCATGTTAACAAACTAGTAGCAGCACAAACATGAGTGTTTAGAACAGCCAAAGATGCATCGATATTTGCTGCATAAGGGTCCCCGCCGTTGAACCCGGTCCATCCCATCCATAGCAGCCCCGCCCCAGCTAACATCAATAGAATGTTGTTCGGAGGAAATCTTTCTCTATCCTTCGTCAAACGAGGGCCAACCTAAAATCACACAAAAAAAATCGTCAATTCTATGTTTAAAAACGAAAAAGTTTACGAAAATAGATGAGAAAATATTTCTTTGAGTACCCAATATGCAGCTGTGAAACCAGCAACACCGGATGACAAATGGATCACATATCCACCGGAGTAATCTATCATTCCGGCCGTTGATAGCCACCCACCCGTGGACCAAATGGTGTACGCTCCGATAGTGTAAGAAAACGTGAGCCACAAGGGAACAAAGAGCATCCACGCGTAAAAATTCATCCTCCCCAAAACCGCACCAGCAATCAGAATCAACGTAATTGCTGCAAAAACAAACTGGAAAAACACCATAGTCGCGTTTGGGAAGTTGCCGAGAAAAGCCTTTTCGAGGAGATAATGCTGAGAAAGGGCCACATTGATTTTCCCCCAGATGGGCACAAGTTCATCCCCGAAAGAAAGACGATAACCCCAGCAAACCCAACAAACGAGGACACAAGCGAAGGCGTATAAAGCCATGAAAGCTGAATTTACAGCCCATTTCTTCTTGACTGCGCCACCGTACAGGATTATGAGCCCTGGGACGCTCTGCATGCCGACTAGAGTGGCTGCTGTGAGCTGCCATGCGTTGTCGCCTTTGTTCATCCATGGCGGATTGGCCTCGTCGGGGATTAAGTTGGCCGGAAGAGGAAATGGCGGCGAAGACATTGTGCTGTTAATAAGTTTGTGATTATGAATATAAGATTGAAGATTTGAGATTTATATAAGTTGAGGGTTTTGAATTGATTCCCACGATAAGCTGGCTGTGTGATTGTATCTTTGTTGTCTTTTTGGTGTAAGAAATTGTCTTGTTAAATAGTTTAATGTTGATTGAGATTTTAGCTATGAGAAAATTTTGGCGGGTTTTACAATGGGTAACGACGTAATCAAGGTATTATCGTTAGTTATAATAAGCTAATTAAAAATTTCTTAGTGTGAATCTTAAAGTTTGGTAACCTTTTTATGCAGAATCTTTTTTTTTTCATTTAATTGAGTAATAAACCAGTCTTAATGAATATATTGTGATAAAGATAAGAGAAATATGTTTTATTATATAAGCATATATTATTGAGTAGTTTATTATCTAAGCCCAAGAAGAAGAAAACGAGGTACTATAGATAGATAAATATAACCAATTATACTAAGTAATCTTGAATCAAAAATACTATTGACAATTAAATTGTGGAGCATGTCAATGTAAAAAACCTCATCACTCGTCAGAAATCAAAAACTATTATTTTACAACATCTTGTCCTACTTAATTGGATAAACTCCGTAGAAAAATTTATATTGAAAAGGATATATAAATAGTTACCGACGAGAGGATACAAAAAAAATTATAAATTTTTATTTTATTTAATTTAACATAAAAAAAAATTAGGGGTGTAGATATAATCGTTCCCTTATAATTATGATTCTGAAGTATTTATATTCAAATTATTCAAAATACAAATTCAACCTGAAGACGTTTTGAAAGATTTATTAATTAATTCATATATATATATATATATATATATATATATATATATATATCATTCTCTTGTTCCCAAAGAGTCCAAATTGATGTCGTCCATATAAGACCGTAGTTCAATTCGAAACGATACGGATTGGTTAGTCAATTTTGTCTCTTGCGCATGCAATTCTTAACACTTGACTATATATATATATATATACTTTTGTTACACGTAAAATTCTTCTAAAATAAATTGTTTTTTTGAAATGCTTGATTTATCGGAGATTAGGATCTCTTGTATTAAGTTGGATTATATGTCTAATATTTTTTGGCGAATAGATATTCGTTAAAGATTATATAAATGCATGCTTAAACATTTTATTTAGAAATTTCTTTCTCTTCTATTTTTTTATATGATGAAAAATAACAGACAACAAAGAAAGTGAAGTCATACTGAAAGTTCAATAAAATTAGCCTCAACTTTGTCAAAATAGTTTATGTAACTTTACTGATTTTACGCAGTCTTTCTATTTCGGATTGTGTAACTTGCATTTTGCGTAGCACACTTAATTTGGTCAATTCTCAATTCTTTAATTTATGATTGTTTTATTTATACTGAATTTTTTTTTTCTTTTTTCATGACCTACTTGCCGAAAACCTAATGCATGCACGCTATTCAATGTTCAAATTATTGAAAGATTGCACCCTTTTTTTTTTTTCTTTTTTTTTTTAAACCCAGAAGGGTTTTGTCGGAAGCTTCGTCGTCCCATCTTTATTACAAATTAAAATAAAGCCGTAAAAAAAGGGACAAACACTCTAGAGATTAAAAAACGATGATAACAAATAGTACTATTCTCGTACAAAATATAAAAACTACATTAACATAAGCTAACCTATCTATTTGAAACAAATAAATTTGAACCGATAAATACAAAGACTACTACTACAATAGGCCATGTGAAATACATTTGTAACGCTATTCATGTACGATTAATCGAAAAAGTAGTCAAAATAAAGTGGCCATTATAGTCACTATTGATACGTAACATCATTGAAAACTTCACAAAAATCTACAATTATAAATACATGCCAAAATCTGTACTGACATTTCATCAACACCACATAAATTTCTCACAAACAATGAAGATCCAAATCCCTTTCAGCTTCATCACCACTCTCGTTCTATTCTCATCTTTCATCTTCTTACTAACCAAAATATTGAAAAAATCCAAAACCCGAAAAGTATACGAAAACTTGCCACCAAGCCCTCCAAAACTGCCCGTGATTGGCCACATCCACCACCTGATCGGCGGGCTGCCCCACCAAGCACTCGCCAGAGTGACCAAAAAATTCGGTCCCTTCTTACATCTCCAGCTTGGAGAAGTTTCAACGGTGGTGATTTCATCTCGCGAGGCTGCTAAGCAGGTGTTGAAAGTTCAAGATCCTGCTTGTGCAGACAGGCCTGAAAGCATTGGTAGTAAGATAATGTGGTGTGATTCAAAGGACATTGTTTTCAGTCCTTACAACGAGTTTTGGAGACAAATGCGTAAAATATGCATTTTGGAGTTTCTTAGTGCGAAAAATGTCAAATCTTTCGGGTATATTAGGCAAGATGAGGTGACCCATTTAATCGATTCGATTAAATCATCGTCTGGTGAAGTTGTGAATCTGACTGAAAAAGTGTTTGCTTTTACAAGTTCAATCACTTGCAGGGCTGCCTTTGGTAAGGTGATGAGGGATCGTGATACGGTTATAGCCATGTTGAAGAAGGCGATTAGCATTGCCGGGGGATTTGAGTTGGCCGATTTGTTCCCATCTAGCAAGATTTTGAATGTTCTCAGTTTGAACAAATACAAGCTGTATAGAATGCGGGACAAAATCGACACGATTTTGGACGACATAATCGAAGAACATAAGTTAAAACAGAGTGGTGAGTTTGGTGGTGAAGATATTGTGGATGTTCTTCTCAGGATGCAGAAACATGGAGAACTCAAATTCCCCATTACTAACGAGAACATCAGAGCTATCATTTTCGTAAGTTTTTTTTTTCTTTTTTTTTTTTTTTTTGTATCATTATGCTATCTTTTTTTCAAATTGTTATCTAACTAATAATGATCGATATTTATACAGGATATGTTCTCAGCTGGAACAGAGACCTCATCCACTGCTATAGACTGGGCTATGGCAGAGCTCATGAAAAACCCACGAGTAATGGCCAAAGCACAAGCAGAAATACGACAAGCTTTCGCCGGAAAAAAGACAGTCGAAGAAATCGACATTCAGACATTAAAGTACCTTAAACTGGTAATAAAAGAGACATTCAGGCTACACCCTCCAATCCCTTTACTCCCAAGAGCATGCAGAGATGAATGCAAAGTTAATGGCTATTTAATCCCTCTTAAATCCAAGGTTTTGGTTAACATATGGTCCATGGGAAGGGATCCTGAGTATTGGGACGAGCCCGAAAAGTTTCGACCCGAAAGATTTGAGAATAACTCTATTGATTTCTTGGGTAATAACTTTGAATTTCTTCCGTTTGGTGCTGGAAGAAGGATTTGCCCTGGTATGAGTTTTGGATTGGTGAATGTTGAGCTTCCATTGGCTCAACTTTTGTACCACTTCGATTGGAAAATGCCGAAAGGGATGAGAAGTGAAGATATAGACATGACTGAGGCAAATGGGATTGCTGTTGCAAGAAAAAATAGTTTGATGTTGGTTCCTACTGTTTACAAGCTTCCTAGTCCTGGTAATAAGGACTCTAAGGACTCTGATGCGGGATCAAATAGTAGTGTCACGTGAGGGTCACGTGGGGATGGGATTCGACCCGACTCACGACAGACCAGGTAGAGTGTTTTTAGATAGTGGGGCTGCGCTCGATAACTTCGAGCTGCCTACGTACCTATTTAGATAGGATCAAGTCTCTTCGTAGTTCTCAGATATTATACTCCTAAATCTCGTGGATTTGGGAGAGTATTTAGTAGTTCTAGTTTTTAGAGTGTAAACCAAATAATCTTCAGTTTAGTTAATCAAGATGGTATTTATAGAGATTTTGGTTGGGCCACGGGCTCCCTTTATTGGGCCCTCGGTTGAAGGCCCACAACAACAACGTATTAATGTTGCTTTTATATCAATTCCATTATTAAATTACGGTAATGCCCCTAATCATAATTGGGGACCCATCAGACTCATAAATCTTTGTTTGCTCGAGATGCTGTGAAAAAGTTCGAAGAAACACTCGTACAAATTAGATCCCGTTTGTTATGTACCATGTTCGTTTTTTTTTTTTACTTATTGATGAAATGAATGTACTTGATTTATTTTTTATAATTTATGTTTAGTATAACAAATGAATAACTTATTATACCACAAATTGATGGAAAACGGTAAAGAATAAATGATGACATGTAGAAAGTTACAATCGGGGAGTTAGGTGGTGAAGATATAGTCGATTTTGTATATAATTTACATCAAATTATTGATGAAAGAAACACTATATGCTCCATCCTCATGTCAATTTACTCCCAAGAGCATGTAGACAAGAACTTAAAGTAAATGGCTATAAGAGTATAGTATTCCATTCCAAGCAACAGTCTTTTTCAATGTTTGGTCCATGGGTAGGGATCCAAGTTATGGGTCCAAACCCGAATGATTTTTGAATTATTTCATTAATTTCTTAGGAAATAATTTTGAATATATACCATTTTGGGTTGGCAAATGTTGAGCTCCCAATAATTTCATTTGCTTGATTATTAGGAGTTGTTAGAATTTTGAATTTGATATAGTAAGAAATTATACGTATACAATAGATTTTCATGTGAACTATATTACATAAATAATTGTAATTATAGTAAGAGAATTGACACTAAAAAATTGTTGATAGTTACATGTTATTTAATTATGGTGTGATGATTGTTTTTAATTAACTTTGGAAAGCATTAATTCCTCATTGAAGCATTGGAATTTAAGTTTTAATTAATTTGTGTACTCTTGCTATTTGTCCAGTGGTTTGCTTTCCTAGTTTTCATGAATTATAAGATTTTAAGTGCAAAATTAGTTTTCATTTGAGTATATAGTTTCTTAAAATAAAAGAAAATAAACAATAAAAAAGAGACAAAAAAAGCTGTAATTCAAGTATATAACAATTAAAAAAAATTCAAATGTAGTGTACGTTTATCTTTTAAGTAACTATGCACAGTGGCGGAGCCAGGAATCGAAAGTGGGGGGGCGAAATGTTAAATTTTTTAAAATATACTTATGTTAAAAATTTGGGGGGGGCGAAATGTTAAATTTTTTAAAATATACACATGTAAAAAAAAATTTTACACACGCATGTTAAAAAATTTAAAAATTTGGGGGGGGGCGGTGGCCTCCCCCCGCCCCCCCTAGCTCCGCCTCTGACTATGCACCCACCTAATACTTGGTACAATTAAATAAATTCCAAATATATCAACCAACTTGGCATGAAGTTAGGTGTTTCGTATATTTTGTTTTAATTTGGGTGTCATTTGAAATTATATTTACATGCCAAGTTTAATTGGTTTCACTTTTCTTAATTGTATAATTAAAGTGCATATATGTTAAGAAATATAAAAAAAAAATATAGGAGATTAAGGTGTTCAATTAGAATCATCAAAACCAAAGCAAGAATGATTAGCTTATGAAATAAGAAAGTTATAATGTCATTATCATATCGTGAACTCTTATTTTCATGTACAGCTAAGCCTTAAAGGTGATTCACAAGAATGTTTAAATAGTTAGGACTGAGTTAATTAAACATTTATATATATATATATATATTAGTGAAAAATCATTTAGTATGCAAAGACAAAAAAATGCAAAAAAAAAAAAAGTATAATATGTGCTAAATTTGGGTGAGACAATAATTTTTCACAAATCCAAATTTAATTTGGACTCGAACTTAATTTATCAAATATAGAAATTAGTTCATATCTTCACTAACTCCATAATTGATCAAATAGTTGGACAAATGATTTTGAAAGGCAAAAAAACTTTTAGGTCAACCAATAAATCTCTATTCATTAAATATGAACACAAATTATTGTGACAATATTTAATGTAAACTGCATTTTATCAGGGATTTTAATTTTTAAAACGATTCAAATTATATTTAACCATTAATTAAATTTACACTATTAACTCACCATTATTACACAAGTTACAGCTTGTCTGTTAGAAGATAAATGCTATATACCATTATTTAATTTTTATGAGTTTTTCATTAACACTTACTATGGCAAGATATTTTTTTATTATAGTAAACATAAATTATGAAAATTAAATTAAATGTATTTATTACATGCAGCTTTTAACATATTTAAAATAAGTAAAAAGAATATTAACTACAACTATTAGTATACAACATCACTCATTTTATAATAACGATACATAACTCAAGTTTGAAGATTAAAGTAAATGGACAACTACCATAATAACAAGAAAGTATGCATAAATATACACCATTTTACAAAATATTATATTCTACATTTATTTAGATTTTAAATAATTGAGAAAATAAATAAAAGGCAGTGAATCACACGCTCATAAGAGGAGCGTGAATGTTCCGAAGCACATATTAGGTGGTGTCGTACACCCAAAGGGCGTGCATTACGCACCCTCTACTTTTTATGGTTTTGATTGAGTTTCAAACCATTCTTTTCATTATTTCCGATAATACCCTCCACCCGGATATATATTTTTCTTTTTAATTATATTATTTTTCCTCACGCAAAAGAAATCAAACCCTAGAACAGAAAGTGAAAATCAAAGTTCTGTTTTTGTAAAGATAATCAGAGATCAATACTATCTAATCACAACTGTTGGCGTGAAAAATCCTCCTTTAATTTGAAGAACAGGTCAGTATTTTTTGAGTTTTTAGGGTTCCATTTTGAGTGCTTTGAATTCCTTAAATTGATCGATATTTGTTTGTTTTGATTTGGGGATTTTGTGAAATTTAGAGTCTTTAAATGGTTTTGTATCTAATTCCTTGATTATTTGATCAAATATTTATTTTAATTAATGCTACAGCCTAGCATGTTTTTGTGTAATCTTAAAAACTTTAAGTTTTTGGGTTAGTTTAGTTTTAAAATATCTAATACCTGTAAATTATGTGAGTAATTTTGGAATCATGTGATTAGTGGTTATTTGTTCTGTAAGATTTTTTATTTTATTTTATTTTATTTTATTATTATATTTTTTTAGGATTAATTTTTACAAATAAATTATCTGGTATGAGCTGATCCTTGTTCATTCTCTGATTTTGTTGATAAATATTTAAGTTATGAGCTTTTCCTTTCCTTAAATAGTTTCCAGAATATTTGGGTTTTTCAATAATCAATACCTGTGGATAGTAACAGGAATTTGAGGATGTTTTTCCTTTTTACAATTTAAGTCAATAAACAGATTTTACTGTTGTTCCAAGGGTTAGAGTTTTAATGTGATGGATATCTTGATTAAATCTATGATGTTTTGGATGTTTGGTTCCTTTTCATTATAAGATCCAGATTTAGTCTTAATTTAATTTCTATCTCACATTGATTGATTACTTCTAAAAAATATATATCATATCATCTTATTTTCTTTGTTAAAAACAGGCTTTTGGTACTAACTGGACGGCGTTCATTACAATGAGATTCAGAAAAGGGGACAAAGTGGAGGTTATGAACACAAAGGAGGTGCCAATTTCATGGCGCGTGGCTGAGATATTAGGCGGTAATGGCCATATTTATCGTGTGAAATATGATTATTATCCTGGAATGGCAAGTGAAGAAATGGTGGAGATGGTTTCAAAGAAGTTTTTGAGGCCATGCCCTTCTGAGGTGAAAGGTGTTGCGAATTGCATTGCTGGAGATATTGTCGAGGTGTTTTATGAATTTTCCTGGAAGATTGCTGCTATCTTGAAGGTTCTGGTAGGAAAGAAAGAAATTAAAAGCAATAAATTTCATCTCCAGGCTGCCTCAGCCCAAAAACAATACTTAGTAAGGCTACTTGGGTGCTCAGAGGAGTTAATTGTTGACAAATTGAAGATCAGAATGAGACAAACATGGATTGATGACAAATGGATTTTGATGGGGAAGGTAATTTTATATTCCTTTTACTATAATTTCCTAAAATAAATGTTCTTTAACTCAATTATGCAAATATAACATAATCTCTTGCATTTTGCAATCTCTGATCTACTAGTTCTCCTGCATGCAGAGTTCCCGAGGAGGTGAGGATGTTATAGCTAGCAATCCATCTACTTCAAACTGTCATCAGAAGATGAACTTCACACAATCAAATGCAATTTCTAAAAAGGAACTTCAAAAAGATTGCACAAACATTCAAGATGAAGCTGAATTTCATAGATCTCCAAAAATCCCTTCAAGATCTCTAAAGAGGGGATCCCCTTGTGACTCTACGTTCATCAAAGAACATAATGGATGTGTTCAAAAAGTAAGAGCAATTGAGAAGGATGGAAGAAAGCAGAAAATGGTTACTGCCCCATTGCTTGAAAAGGTAGATGCTGTTGCTTACCCAAGGCAAATTCATGGTGGAAAACACATGCATGCATCCTTTAAAATTGGATATAATGAAACAGAGAGAGGAAAAATAAGTGATGTACAGACAGAATCAAATAGTTCAGACAGTGACGCTTGTTCCGTGGGCAGTTGTAGTATTACTGATAGTAGTCCAAATAACTATTATATTCCTTTTATACCCCTGCCTTGCCAAGAGACAGAAATCCTATGTAGTGATGCAGAGTCTTATAATGGTTCGGGTTCTGAGAGAAGAAATAGTTCTCTTCCTCCAAAAGAGGAAGTAGAAAACGGTATTCGTAGGTTAGAGTTGCATGCTTATCGAAGAACACTGGAAGCTTTATATGCTTCTGGTCACTTAAGTTGGGAACAAGAAGCATTATTGACAAATCTTCGTATTATGCTCCATATTTCAAATGATGAACATTTGATGGAGGTGAAGCACCTTATTTCTGCTAAAAATGCTATTCATGTTAGATAATAATGGAATAAATGCTGTTTTATTCATTCTAATTTGAATTAGCATTTTGACCTTGCTTCTCTATTCGGAAATCTAAGAAGTAACTTCTTGTCGAATCTGTAACTTATGTTCTTGGTGAATAATCTACTTCTGTGTAGACAGTCGTCATTTTGTAACTAAGAGTTATGTATCAAATTCTTATTTCTCAATTAATGTAAACGATTCTTCCAAAGTAATTACTGTATTTGTTCCTTTTTTTTCTTTGGGATCTGTTAATTGTTTCTGTGGGTTCCATTCTTCTATAAAAATGGTTCATTGTCTTGCCTGGAAACACATATAGATGCTTGGACAGGTTTTCATGGTCCATACAAGTGTTGTATGTGAACAATAGTGCGATACGTTTATATGGTTCATGTTGTAGGTAAATTAAATATTATACGCTTCAATTATGAAATCCAGCATGACATGCATACAATGCAGACCTGAATATCAGCCTTTAAAAAGTTGGTTATTTTTACTCTAACATTCTGGAACATTTGAGTGGTATGCTGATATATGTTTTTTTTTCTTTTCCTTATTTTCTATGTTTTTGGTTCCAAAAAGCCGAGTAAAATAAATTTGATTGCGCTCCATGAATTTTTGGCAGTAGATGGATTTGTGTTTTGAGGATATGATTGATGAATCTGGTATTTTCCAGGACGGGCAAGCATTATTTGCTTCCAAAGGTTGGAAGCTGATGCCCCTTCTCTTGGCATAAGTTCAGTTTCCAAACAGATGCAACTGTTTATGGCCACTCCCTGGTAATGGTATCATGCTATTTATTTTTACTTAAGTTCAGGTTGAACTGACCATAGCGACATTATTTTATCGTATGTCTTTATGCTGTATCTTCTGCTAATTGTCTCTTTCGTGATATTGATCATGTTAGAATAGGTTGAGTTATGCACTTATCACTTGTTCAATTTCATTACATTTCATCTTGTTTTAAACTGTGTATAAAGATGAAAATAGTTTTGGCATTTCCATTAATGTTTTTTTCTATTTTGATATTGCTCATTCTGAGATCTCAAGAGGCCTTGTTTGTTTGCTTCATATATGGATGATGAACAGTGAAACTGGTTTCATTATCGAGCAACTTTCATTTTTGTGAAATATTACAAGATGACAAGCGCAGATGGATCGCAACTGCAGTATTCGAAACGATCATCGTAATTGTGCAGAGTTTTAGTATTTCTTTTGTGTAAGCAGATATAGATAGATATATACCCTCAGATGGTTGTGTAAACATTTATCATGACAACTATAGAGAATCTTTGCTATGTGATATTGATTTTCAAATATGGTGTAATTTACAGTTCATTTAATGATTTGGAAGATTTTATTTACTGATTCTCACAATCATGAATCTAGCTATTATTTGACAATGATAATTCACTAAATGCTCTTAAGTAATTGGGCTTTGTGAAATATTAGCTTTATCTTGTTCCTAACTTTCACATACAGCTTCATTGACAGGCAGTAACTAAAACTTTTGGAGAAATTCTTCTAGCCCACGTAACCTTTTTTCATAAAATATGCGGAATTAGTATTATGTATCCATTTCTTCGAAATAATGAATATTTGTTGATTTAATTAGCTTAAAATAAATCGGAAATTCATAAAAATGAGTCTAGGTTGAGTTTGAATCGACCCAAAAAAATAATATGAGATTAGTTTAAGTGTATGGTCAATAGCCTCGATGCTATTTGAGCTAGAGCAGGGATACGTAATTAATTGTGTCTTAGTGCCTTTAATACGTAATATTAATATGTAATGTAATATTGTATTTGTTCTTATTATGTTCATGAGTTAACATGGGGGACACTTTTAATTTCCAAAAATTGAGGGAGTTTGGTAATTACACATAATTGAGGGGGGTTTGTGGTCAACTTTTCCTAATTATTTTCTAATTTTATTTATTTATTTATTTATTTCCCGACTCAAACCATAATGGAAAATCAACTTAGCTTTAGCTTACAAACTGTTAGTTTGAAACAAACAAATATATATATATATATATATATATATATATATATATATATATATATATATATATATATACTTCTACAAATAAAGCTTCAAAACTCCACACCTCTCTGAATTCTTCTCACAATTCCAAGAACAACGAGAAAGTACTGAAAATTAACGCCATGGTGGAATCTACACCAGCTGGAGGTTCGTATATGAAGTTCCTTTTCATTATTCACGTTCTTGAATGATATGTTATAATCTGCCTACTTACTTTGATATTGTAATTTGTACATATGATGTATTCGGGATTTAGGTCTTTGAGGTTCTTTTTCAAGTTCTTGAATGATAATTCTGATTCGCCAACTTATTTCGATTTTGTATATGAAATTCCTTTTCATTTTTTATGTTCATGAATGATATTTTAATCTGCCTGCTTAATTTGATTTTGTACGGTATGCTCCAATGAGGATTTCTCAAATTTCGAGGTTTTTAAAACTCATGAATTTTCATCCCCATGCAATGACAGACTTTCTGATTTGTAATGCTGCTGAAACCGGAAATATCAAATATTTTTATAAAGGTAAACATTTTTTCATAGTTTTAAATTTCGGCTATCTCTTTCCATTTTGTTTTGCTATTTTCGATTAATTGAAAATGACTGTGAATGATGACAGTGTTAGAATCCGCGGTCTGCGATGAGGCGAATTACTGCCGGATAGTTAGGGCAGCTAAAGATAACGAAGGAATGACTGCTTTACATTATGCTGTTGCAAGAGGAAATACTGTGATGACCAGGTTCTTGATACAAAAATTCGGATTCGATATTAATATCGAAACTAACAATGGTAAGTGTGTGTGTATATATATATACATTATCCATTTTGTTGGATTATCAAATCGATAATGTTTTTGCTGCCTCAGGGAATAATCCTCTGCACGTCGCCATCATGAATCATGGACGTGTAGATGTGGTAGCATATCTCATCAGTGCAGGTGCTAACGTAAATGCCATTAATAATGAGCGAGCCACTCCCTTGCATCTTGCTATCGAAAAAAGTATGTAGTTTCTATAATGTTTTCCAGAAGAAGAAAAATGTTGATCATTTGTAATAATGTACATTGCTTGTTGTTGCAGAAAAAACGACGATTGTGCATTTTTTGCTGGCTAAAGGTGCTGATAAAGAAGCCATTTCAGTAGCCATGGGTGGAACGCCACTACAACTTGCAGCATCATGTGGGCAAATTGAATCTGTTGAAGTTCTGTTACTTTTTGGTGCTAATGTAAGATTTACATTTATTCTTTAAGGGATTGTTTAATTAGTATAAATCGACACTTACTTGAGTGATTATGTGATCCTTTGGTGTATTTATGAGTGGATAGAAAGTCCACCTCCCTATTATCTCTATCCATTAACCAATTTTATTGGTGGGCTGGATCCAGACCCAAAAACTTTGGGTCTCAGGTCTGGGTCCGGCCCACCCAATGCGGCCTAATTGCAACCATTCTGGTTTTGCAGCCGAATTCTCTTCCAACAGCTACTTGCTCTGCCATTGTGGGTGCGATTAAGGCTGGATCGACTGAGTGCTTGCAGGCGTTGCTCAATGTAATTAAGACGTATATGTATGTTTTTATGTTTGTTTCTAAGGCTATGAGTTATAATGTCGATCCGTTGTACATTTCAGGTCGGAGCTGATCCAAACATGGATGTGTTGGGCCTAAGTCCATTAGCATATGCTGCAGAAATATGTGAACCAGAACTCGTTCTGTCTTTGCTTCAGGCCAAAGCGAATCCAAACTCACTTTCCAAGGTTAGTTTTGTGTATGTTTTATTACTTACCACTTTTAGTACCGGGATTCATATATAATTGATAAATGTCGAGTTTTGTAGGATGGTTTGAAACCTATAGAGCATGCTGCAAAGATGCGCAAACATAAGAACGTACATATTCTGCTTCCATTAACTGAAAGAATTTCACATATTCCTTCTTGGAACGTTGCTGGAATCATAGGTTACTATTGGCGGAGATGACCGGAAAGAGATTTTGTGTATAGAAATATATTTCCTGGTTTGTTGTTATATGATATATACGATAAACAGAGTTTTGGATGATACAAATATTGATATGTTGCTGTATAACATTGATAAACGTGTGAATGAGAAATGTGGTGCATTGCAGTTGAAGGTCCAAGCACATTAGTAAAATTTCAACAATGCATATGCCCTGATTGTTCATCCACAGAAACACGAAGAAACTGCAGAAATAACTCCACAACCAAGGAAAACGATATCAAATACTCAAACACAACTCAAAAGTTAATATGGCCAAAGGCATACAAATAATACCTCAAAAGATTCAGAAGATAAAAACATCTTCCTACAAGCCAGCTAAAATCACAAACCACAAACAGTTTAAATACTACTACATATATCATCACAACTTTAAACTCGGACTTGCAAGTCCAGAGAAAATCCCACAATGGACACAATGAAGAATTTGGATTAAAAGATCTAAGCCAAGGCTGGATCCTTTTAGTCAAATGCCTCATCGTCATCATCGGGGAGGGGCTGACTTGCAGCTGCAGCCAGCTCTGCTTCATGCCTGCAAATAAAGCAAAAACGGAATTAAAATTTTTAAACATTTTCAAAATTGTAATTCAGTGAACAGTGTGTGTATGTGTGTTATAAACAAGGAAAAAGATTTACTGTTGCTGTGCAGCCAAATCAATTTGCACTTCTGGTGGAGCTAGGGCTGGAGACTCGACAAAGTGCAAGTTAGCATCCCTGTAAACAGAAACCATGTTAGCATAAATCTAATTGAAACTTTTAATTGTTCAGACAACGATATATGTTTTAACGTTTGGATTAGTTACAAAAGCAATACCCGGCAAGTTTCATAAAAAAGATATCTATTCTACTATTTGTATAAGTTTTCTTCTTACTTATATTCTTAACTATACTTAAAATATAACATAATCTCTTGCATTTTGCAATCTCTGACCTCCTAATTTTCCTGCTTGCAGAGTTCCCGAGGAGGTGAGGATGTTATAGCTGGCAATCCATCAACTTCAAACTGTCATCAGAAGATGAACTTTACACAATCAAATGCAATTTCTAAAAAGGAACTTCAAAAAGATTGCAGAAACATTCAAGATGAAGCTGAATTTCACAGATCTCCAAAAATCCCTTCAAGATCTCTAAAGAGAGGACCCCACTATGACTCCACGATCATCAAAGAACATAATGGACGTGTTCAAAAAGTAAGAGCAATTGAGAAGGACGGAAGAAAGCAGAAAATGGTTACTGCCCCATTGCTTGAAAAGGTAGATGCTGTTGCTTACCCAAGGCAAGTTCAGGGTGGAAAACACATGCATGCATCCTTTAAAATTGGATATAATGAGTTTTTAGTATTTGGCTGGGCATATACAGATGGTTGTGTAAACATTTATCATGACAACTATAGAGAATCTTTGCTATGTGATATTGATTTTCAGATATGGTGTAATTTATTGTTCATTTAATGATTTGGAAGATTTTATTTACTGATTCTCACAATCATGAATCTAGCTATTATTTGACAATGATAATTCACTAAATGCTCTAAGTAATTGGGCTTTGTGAAATATTAGCTTTATCTTGTTCCTAACTTTCACATACAGCTTCATTGACAGGCAGTAACTAAAACTTTTGGGGAAATTCTTCTAGCCCACGTAACCTTTTTTCATAAAATATGCGGAATTAGTATTATGTATCCATTTCTTCGAAATAATGAATATTTGTTGATTTAATTAGCTTAAAATAAATCGGAAATTCATAAAAATGAGTCTAGGTTGAGTTTGAATTGACCCAAACAATAACATGACAGTGCGTTTAGATCGATGGATTTGGATTTGAGGAGTGGATTTGGAGGAAGGATTGGTGTCATTTGATGGATTTGGATTTAAGGAGTGGATTTGGAGGAATGATTGGTGTCATTTGAAATCCACCGTAGTTGTGGAGAAAAGAGCTTAAAATGAATGACGAGGGACTTGAAATCCATCATCATCCAAACGAACTTAAATGGATTTGTCGATGAATTTGAAATCCATGAGTCGATGAATTTGAAATCCATGGATTTCAAATCACTCGATACAAAAACACCCTGAGATTAGTTTAAGCCTATGGTCAATAGGCTCGATTTGAGCTAGAGCAAATTGAATTTGGCTCATAGACCTCCTAATCATTATAATCTACGTATGACCTAATTTATAGGATACATAATTAATTGTGTCTTAGTGCCTTTAATACGTAATATTAATACAATGTAATGTAATATTGTTCTTATTAACTATCTTATTAATGTTCATAAGTTAACATGAGGGGACCTTTTAACTTCCAAGAATTGAGGGGATTTGGGTAATTACACAATAAGTGAGGGGGTTTTGTGGTCAATTTATCCTAATTATTTTCCAATTTTATTTATTTATTATTTCCCGCCTCAAACCATAACGGAAAATCAACTTAGCTTTAGCTTACAAACTGTTAGTTTGAAACAAACAAACAAACACATATATATATATATATATATATAATTATATATACTTCTACAAATAAAGCTTCCAAACTCCACACTTCTCTCTGAATTCTTTTCACAATTCCAAGAACATCGAGAAAGTACTGAACATTAACGCCATGGTGGAATCTACAGCTGGAGGTTTGTGTATGAAGTTCTGTTATGCCGGTAATCACTTCATGACAAGTTCATTTTCATTATTCACGTTCTTGAATGATGTGCTTTAATCTGCCTACTTATTTTGATATTGTTCATATGCTGTATTCGGGATTTAGGTCTTCGAGGTTCTTTTTCAAATTCTTGAATGATAATTCTGATTTGCCTAATTATTTTGATTTTGTATAAGAAATTCCTTTCCATTTTTGATGTTCATGAATGATATATATTTTAGTTTGCCTACTTAATTTGATTTTGTACGGCATGTTACAATGAGTGATTTCTTCAAATTTCATCTCCATGCAATGACAGACTATCTGATTTGTAATGCTGCTCAAACCGGAAATATCAGATTTTTTAATGGTAAACATTTTTTCATAGTTTTTCATTTCGGCTATCTCTTTCCATTTTGTTTTGCTATTTTCGATTTTGATTGAAAATGACTGTGAATGATATGACAGAATTAGAATCCACGGTTGGTGATGAGGCGAATTACTGTCGGATAGTTAGGGCAGCTAAAGATAAAAAAGGAGTGACTGCTTTACATTATGCTGCTGCAAGTGGAAATATTGTGATGACGAGTTTCTTGATTGAAAAATTCCGATTTGATGTTAATATCAAAACTAACAATGGTAAGTGCGTGTATATATATATATATATATATACATTATCCATTTTATTCGAGTATCAAATCGATAATGTTTTTGCTGCCTTAGGGAATAATCCTCTGCAAGGCGCCATCATGAATCATGGACGTGCACATGTGGTATCATATCTCATCGCCAAAGGCGCTAACATAAACGCCATTAATAATGAGCAAGCCACTCCCTTGCATCTTGCTATCGGAAAAAGTATGTAGTTTCTATAATGTTTTCCAGAAGAAGAAAAATGTTGATCATTTGTCATAATGTACATTGCTTGTTGTTGCAGAAAAAACGTCGATTGTGTATTTTTTGCTGGCTAAAGGTGCTGATATAGAAGCCATTTCAGTAGCCAAGGGTGGAACACCACTACAACTTGCAGCATCATGTGGGGACATTGAATCTGTTGATCTTCTGTTACTTTTTGGTGCTAATGTAAGCTTACAACTTCTTGGATTAACATTTATTCTTTAAGGGATTGTTTACTTGAGTGATTATGTGATCCTTTGATGTATCTATGAGTGGATAGAAAGTCCACATCCCTATTATCTCTATCCATTAACCAATTTTATCCATTGGAGGGCTGGATCCAGACCCAAAAACTTTGGGTTCGGATCTGGGTTTGGGTCCGGCCCACCCAATGCGGCCTAATTGCATCCGTTCTGTTTTTGCAGCCGAATTCTCTTCCACCAGGTACTTGCTCTGCCATTGTGGGTGCGATTAAGGCTAGATCGACTGAGTGCTTGCAGGCGTTGCTCAATGTAATTAAGCCGTATATGTATGTTTTATGTTTGTTTCTAAGGCTATAAGTTATAATGTCGATCCGTTGTACATATCAGGCCGGAGCTGATCCAAACAGGGATGTGTTGGGCCAAAGTCCATTAGCATATGCTGCCGAAATAGGCGAACCAGAACTCATTATGTCTTTGCTTCAGGCCAAGGCGAATCCAAACTCACTTTCCAAGGTTAGTTTTGTGCATGTTTAATTACCCCTTTTATTACTGGAATTCATATATAACTGATAAATGTCGAGTTTTGTAGGATGGTTTGAAACCTATAGAGCATGCTGCAAAAATGCTCAAAAATAACAGCGTACATATTCTGCTTCCATTAACTGAAAGAATTTCACATATTCCTCTTTGGAGCGTTGATGGAATCATTGGTTACTATTGGCGGAGATGACCGGAAAGAGATTTTGTGTATAGAAATATATTACCTGGTTTCCTGTTGTATGATATATACGATAAACAGAGTTTTGGATGATACTTACAAATTGATATGTTGCTGTATAACATTCATAAACGTGTGAATGAAAAATGTGGTGCATTAGTAAAATTTCAACAATGCATATACCCTGATTGTTCATCCACAGAAACACGAAGAAACTGCAGAAATAACTCCACAACCAAGGAAAACAATATCAAATACTCAACACAACTCAAATTTAATACGGCCAAAGGCATACAAATAATACCTCAAAAGATTCAGAAGATAAAAACATCTTCCTACAAGCCAGCTAAAATCACAAACCACAAACAGTTCAAATACTACTACATATATCATCAGAACCCCACAATGGACACAATGAAGAATTTGGACACGAAGTTCATCATAACAGATCTAAGCTAAGGCTGGATCCTTTTAGTCAAATGCCTCATCATCATCATCGGGGAGGGGCTGACTTGCAGCTGCAGCCAGCTCTGCTTCATGCCTGCAAATGAAAGCAATAAAAGGAATCAACATTTTTAAGTCTTTCAACATAGTAATTAAGTGAACAGTGTGTTATAAACAAGGAAAAAGATTTACTGTTGCTGTGCAGCCAAATCAATTTGCACTTCTGGTGGAGCTAGGGCTGGAGACTCGACAAAGTGCAAGTTAGCATCCCTGAAAACGGAAACCATGTTAGCATAAATTTAATTGAAACTTTTAGTTGTTCAAACAACGATATATAACGTTTGGATTAGTTATAAAAAGAATACCCGGCAAGTTTCCTAGCAAGGTAGAGGAAAGGCTTCTCGAAGTTGTAATTACTCTTTGCTGATATTTCATAGTACTGCAAGTTCTTTTTCCTGTGGAAAGTAACCTGCTTCGCCTTCACTTGCCTGTTCTTCACATCAACCTTGTTCCCGCAAAGAACAATGGGGATGTTCTCACAGACCCTGAAAAATCACAGCAGAAAAAATTCACAATAAGCAACAACCAGCTTGAATCCAAAGCTGCAATAGTACATTCTAATAGATGAAAAGCACATACCGGCAAAGATCACGGTGCCATGTTGGGACATTCTTGTAAGTCAACCGAGCTGTTACATCAAACATAATAATAGCACATTGTCCATGGATGCTGCAAGCGTAAAATCAGCATCAGGTATTAAAACAAGAGAATTCCAAAGTGATTAAGAAATTAAGTAGCTAACTTCCCACTGTACAAATAACATTAGTCTTCAGTTGGAATGTTAACGTAATAGAAGCTCTCATAAAAAGTCTTCATTTGATCTTATCATTACAACAATGACATCAAGGGGACAAGCATCACCAGGCAAAATTACCAAAAACATTACAAACAAAATATTCATCCCTCCAATACATCACTTACAATAAAACTTACAAACCCCAAGTCCAACTCATGTTGGTTTTTGAATTAAATAATATTATTACATTAAGAACTTAGAAACTATGAAGATTTGTGCCTAAATATCTGGACTCGACCTTTGTGAGAAACTGTAAAGAAAAAAAAGGTGTGAAATTTACTTACTAGTATCCATCCCTAAGGCCACCGAATTTCTCTTGACCAGCTGTGTCCCAGCAATAAAATCTGATCTTCCCACAGTTAGTAAAGAAATCGAGCGGGTGTACTTCCACACCAATAGTAGCTGCATAATAAAAAGGTATCATAAGGAACAAGAAGCAATACAAAAACTAATACTAAAGAACACATAATGGTAATTGGTCATACGTTCATATTTCTTCTCAAATTCACCAGTGAGATGCCTTTTCACAAAGGTAGTTTTCCCTGTAAAACAGCAACCCTGTTAGCTATAATGCACAAACTATAGTGCAAAAATAAGTTACTGCATATACTCTTGTTCTAATTAATATTTATCACATGTTACACACCAGTAAACAGTGTATCAAGAAAATAAATCAAACGTAAGTTCATACAGATATCCTCAGATCCAAGTGAAAATACAAAATTGCATCATATCAACATTTGAGAAGGCAATCATAATTGTTACCATAAACCCTAAAACCCCTAACAAAAAGCTAATGAGTCTAGAATTCCAAGTTATAGCTATCAAATCTCAAAATCAAAGAAACACAGAAGGTGCAGAAAGTTGAAACAAAAACCTAAAGATTTTTCAGCTACCAAACTCAAAGGGAATACATTCGGCTAAGCTAATTACTCTAAACCTACAGGAAAATTAGCATAAAACTTTTAAAAAAATGATTTTCAGACAAAAACAACAAATCTAGCTGAGCACGCAGCGGGGATGAAAATAAATTTTCGAATTTTAAAAAATAGAATTCCTCAAAACTTGAAATTTAAATAAAACAATAACAAGTATATGCGTATATACATAAACAAAAACATTACCAGTGCCACCATCCCCAACAATTACAAGCTTGAAGCTCGGATAATCCACAGTTTGTTGATTTGGCAACGCCTAAAAATCAAATAAAAAAACAAAAAAAAAACAACTAAATCAAAAACATATCCAATACAAATCCAACAAAAAACAATAATCTGAAACAATTGAAAGAATGAAGATCATACCATTTTATCTTTGCTGCTCTTCCAGAGAGAAAATGAAAATGAGATGAACAAATAAAGTGAGGATTTATAGTGATTTATATATATGAGCTGTGTGTATAAATATATATATATATATATATATTTGGGAAGCCCTAATAAACGTAGCGTAGGTTCTATATTGAGGGATTTTGAATATGTGGCGAGTTGAATTAGCTTTGATCTGACGCGAATATCTCAGCCGTTGGATCAAAAGTTGAGGGGCGTATCACGTGTTTGTCACCTGTCCTGCGGTGGATTTGTGAACTTCTAGAACAATCAATATATTTGGGCTTCAAAAAAGATTGTAAATTGGGCCTCCGAGTTTCAGCCCATCTGCTAGGTCTAATATTTGGATCTAATATTCATTCATTGATGGTTAAAAGTTATTTAAACAAATAGATCAAAGTTACAAATTTGTTAATAACTCAAATAAGTGTCACACAAACCGACTACAACTAGCAAAATCCCCCTCTTTTCAGAAAATATGCAAATCTCTAATGTTAAAGCATCTCTTAATATTACATCTTTCATTTATTTTAATAAATTTTGAAATTTTATTCAGATAAATATTGGACCCATTAAATAAGTGTGTTGGTAATTTCCAAAAAGTGTGGAAGAATTTTGATAAGTGCACAAGGGGTTAATGTAAAAAAAAAATAGTAACTTAAATTCACTTGATTCATTAATAATTTTATATGATACATTTGATCATATATAGTGGTAAACATATTTAAAACCATGTCACTCTATCATGATTGAAGTGATAAAATCACTACTAAACAGTAGTTATTACTCAATTCAAACATTGCTTAACGTAAAAAAAAATATATTACATTAAACCTAGTACATATCTCTATGGGTGATCCCAATTTCAAATCATCACAATTAAATGGAACATAGACATATTGTATATTTCCATATACCATTCTAGATTTTTGACAAAAAATAAAAATGATAATATTGCATTCCAATTCCTCCAATATATGGCATTTATTGGCTTCAATGTAACATTTGATATTCAAATCACACTCCTCTACATATACTATTAGAACATAAGTTGGTATCAAAATGTATTTCTATTAGAACATAAAAACATCACCAAGTTTCTTACACCCAAAATATTCTTACTATATAGACCAAATCATTTTGACCCTCTCCGAGTCACCTCATTAAAAGAGGTCAAATCTTTAAAACACTTTGAAATTAAAGTTTCGATATAATCATAATCAACCATAACGATATTGGGACCTAATAATCACTCTCTCGTTCAAACAAGCCTCCTCGGATGACGAACACTGAGCAACTTCACATCATCAACAACGGGCCCACAAAGAGACGCGAAATCATAACTACTCATGTGGTAATAAGTACTAAGGAACATGATTCGTGTCCGATTAGCCGTCGCCACAAACCGAAGCACGGCCCGTTTGTAGCCACCTTTGCCCTTCGACTCGTAAGGGACCTTGACAGTGTCCTTACCAGCAAACGCCTCGACTATCATGGACCCCGCGCAAGAATTGCTAGCATCACCCACTGCAAATGTGAGTTGATAAGTCTTGCCAATAATGGTTCTAGCCACTTGGGCAATGGCACTTTCTTTGCCACCAACAAGCTCGATGGCTCGTTGACCGTGTGGGACCGAGAAATGGGCCGAGTCGATGTATTTTACGGCTTTGAGGGATTCGACCATCCAGGCTGGCAATGGAGAGTTATCGTCCTCGATGTTTGGTGGGATGAGGACCCCCCAACTCGTGTTGGGAAATATGTATGCACCTTCCTCAAAATCGCCGTTTTTCAGCAAGTTTTCTGTATGTTAATCGAATCAAATCAAATCAAATATAATACGCATAGATAAGTGAGTAAGTGACAAGTTTTGACATGAATATTAGGATGTGTAAAGGGATTTTTTTAATTATTCAAAACCAAGAAATATATAAAATGTTCAAGAATAATGCATTGCAAAAGTTAGTTTTGAGCATTATTTGACTAATTGAAGAGCAAATTTCATTTCTTGTCTCCTTTTGCGGTCCCTATTCAACTGGTGCCAGTGGTATGGGATTTTGATGTGCACATGCAAATCATTGAATGGTGACGGCACAAAAAACAAGCATTTCAAAGCAATATAGTATATGTGTATATATGTATATGCAGCTACTAGTTTGTCCTTCAATTAGTAGACAAACAAACCCCACAACTAATGTGATAGAATGAAATCCACCAAAATTTATAGAAATGGAATTTATTCTATCAAAATGGTTAACAAAAATACCATATATGTTTTCATTGAAATGAAGTGATTAAATAAGCTTACTTCACCAACTAACAACGTCTCGATTATCAAAAGACTCGATTTTTCTAAATAACGATGTTTTCGTGCAATAAACTTACCGCTAGTAGGTTTCGGAGGATACAAAGCCCGGATAGCAATCGAATCGATCAAAGGTCCACATGCTGGATCTTCTTCCACGCCCGGGTTGTGAATAAGAATCTCAGCCACATTGTACGATGTCTTAAACGCCCACGCATACGAATCCCAACCGTTGCTACTATACAATGTCTGAATCGGTAGTACCCCAAAATCGGGTGCCACAGACACATTGACCATCTCCTCTTGAGCACAAGTTCGAGCAGCACTAAACGTTAACGAATAGTACATTCCTTTAGTCACATTTATCACTTGCTTAATCGAGGCCTCGTTTCCTAGCCTAACGGCAGCATACCCCTCGGGCACCACTAGTAACATGTCGCCTTGCTTTTGGCCCGCTTTGATGTACTCAACGAAACCCGAGATTTGCCATTTCGGTATGGCGTGGGGCTTGAGCACAATCGTCCCGTTAAGCTCTGTGGCCTTGGGGGATTGCTCAAAGTTGCCATTGTCTAGTGGCCCTGCAAAAGTACGAAAAAATTACATTTTAGATCCTTTTTTGTTATAATTTATGCACATTATTGTGTTATAGAAAGATTAAGGAAAGGTAGAAGCTTGGAAAAGATATGTTATACAAGATAAAGGGTGGCAAATTTGTCTACTTTTGAGTCATTTGAGAGGAACTTTGGAGTATGAAGTAACATGCTAATGGGGACAATTAGATACACAAAAGAAGTGGACCAGATATAGATTGATCTCAGACAGGGTTTCATGGGCATGTGCAAGCCCACGTGACTCCAAATGGGATATAATTTCAGAGAATATTATAGCAATATATCTTGGGAAGACTAAGTCAAATAAATCCACTCATCATATCTGTAATTATAGGATCCAGTTTATTATACACTTGCCAAGAATATTTGTCATCCTAAACCCAAAATGTTCTGCACATGGAATGGAATACAATGGATTTATATACTACTAATTTATAAAATTACACTTTGTATTCACTCCAAGAATCTAATACAAAACCCAAGATGTTATGTTCTTTTTTTTTTTTTTCATCGTTTACACAATGGATCTTTGTTCCCCAAAACTAGGTAGAATTTAAGTGTTCACCAATAAAAAGAAAAAATAAAGAAACAGAACAACCAAAGAAAAAAATCCACACAACAAAAACAATTGAAGTTTATTCTTAGAAGCTTTTGGGAGTTTGAATCTCATGATAATGTCATTATTCCCTAAGAATTGATTACCATTATGACAGCTCTATAAAGATACAAACTTTTATGAAACTTAAATGTTTTTGTTGCACCTAAGTCCTAACATTATCTTCAAGTTATTTCAAATCGAGCATTGAACTTTAACATTCTATTATGGATATTACTCATAAAACTAGAGAGTTTAAGTTACTCATAACTAAGCCCTTTTGTAAATCACTAGCTCTAATACAACTTTAGTCTTTACCCCTTATATCATAAGAAAACGACAAACCTGCAAGTCACAAAATCTTGAAATCAAGTTCTTTTACTACTCACAGCATAAATCTTAGTCCTTTTCAGCTATAAAGATACCATTTTTAACATTATACAACAACAAAAAAGAATATACCCTTTATCAAGATTATGTGCTTTTATGAGATGCAAACAAAAGTTACTGCAAAAATGAACTTCAAAATGGAACCTAACCTTAATAATCCAGAAAAGAAAAAAGAAAAAAAAATCATTTACCATCTCTAATAGCAGAGGCAAGGTGGCAAGTGGCAACACACAATACCACCGACAAAAGAATGAAACCCTCCATTCTTGATTTACTACAACTGTGCATTTCTTGTTACAGAGAACAAATATATATAGAAATACAACAAAAGAAAAATGGCTTCTTTTTTTTGTGATTTGAAATGGGGTTCAGAATGGGGGGGTTTTATGCATGCTAAGGTTCATAAATGGGCTTGGAATTTGGGTTGAATAACATTTGTGCCCCTAAACTAAAGAGTGAAAAGATTTTGGGACCATGATGGGGTTCTGTAGTTTCACATGGGGTTCATTTAGTGCCATCTTTTCAGTTCTCAGAGTTAAATATTAGTATTTTTTTGTGTTGTATTTAGGGAAAAATGAGAGTGTGTGACAAAAGCTGCCTGTAGGTTGTAGCCACATGTATTCACTTCCATTTCTCGAAGACGGTGCAGAGAATCCAGTACAACAAGATTAAGATTAAGATTAAAGATCAAGATGAGTCTTGTCTTCGGATAGATAATAGACAAGGACAGGAATTTGTATTGGATTTTACTCACATTCATTTTATATTATCATATAGATTATTGTAAATATATTATGTCAATTGTCAAGTGAAGTTTAATGGTATAAGTGTATATAGTTTGTGTCTATTTTTACACAATGGTGTATATTTTATTATGTGAAAGAGATTGACATTAAAATTTTCTTTTCTTTTTTTTGATCTTAGGGTTGTAACACGAAAGAAGATATTTTTCTCTATGCCTAGGTAAAATTTAAGGTCTAACTAACAATTACTAATATATTATTAAGGATCATACCTAATTAAAAACGTTATGTTTTCTAAGATAAAAGCAATCCAAAAGAAGAAAAATAAATACACAAAGTATTGTAAGATAGCAAAAGCATGTGATTGATCCCTTGAATTACTACTCTTCATGAATGAAGCCAAATGTCCACATTTCATGAAATTAATGTACCATACTAATAAGAACCAATCAATATAATATTAAACCAATTTTATTTTATACTAACAAAATGCCAAGAAATTCAGTCAATGTTTGCATGCATGTTACACTAAATCATTTGACTGCGTAAAAAAATTGAGTTTAGAGTATAAAACATAACCAATATCATACACCTAATGTCGTAATATTTTATTTATTTTGCTTCATAAGAATTTAAAGTTTCTGTAATAATTAACCTATATGTATATATAGTATACCGTAGTGACTATCATAATAAATTAAATCGAACTCTCATATAATATTTTTCATAAACACTCGAATAAATCTGTAATTTAACTTGATATGTGTCCAATTCATAAGAAAATAACTCATAATCTTCACTAGATAATGCATAATAAGTCAACTTCACCAATATATTATATATTCATATTAAAGATGATGAATTTTACTATTTCATTGAAATTCAAGCATTTTAATTATTCAAATGAAAAAAATAAAAACTTAACCACTAAAATATCATGCCTAAGAAAATGTAAGTTCAAATAACAAAAAAAAGGGCAAAAAAAACCTTTTGAGTATTTTTAAAAATTTTAAATATTAAAAATTGTTACGCCAACTTATTTTCGTCGACGAAATAGAAACATGGCATGAGAGTTCCAGGGCCCACTAAATAAATAAGGGCCCACAAATGTATACGTACTGAAAATCCGCCAGACCTAATCCAAAACCACCATCATGACTTGTTTTATTTTGGGCCTCTCTAGATGGGCCAGTTTGATTAATACGTGGGCCGTTAAATAATCTCACCCTCATCTTTCTTAATTATTAATTAAAAAAAGTACAACCTTAATCAAAATCAAAATATAATCATATTTTGTCTTAATAATCATATTTTTAGGTAATTGAGATACTCAGCACCTTCCATATTAATCAGTCTCCATAATCTCAATAATTAAGTTAATCTCTCTAATTATTCTATCACAAACTAGAGATTGTACATTATTTCCAAATTCTATTATTTGCACTATACAATAAGTGCATGATTGGAACTAGTATGCCCCATCAAAAATACAATAGAAAACTTGTGAATTTAGCATTTTGTCATTTCCAATTAATGTGGATCGGTACCAACTATCTCGAATATTTCCAATCATGTCTTTTACCATGATTCAAAAAAGTTCTAACTATGTATAATTCGTATGTTTGCAATTTATTATTTTCACGATGGTATTATCTTATTTTATAATATTTTATTAGATTTTATTTAATAAAGTTAGAATATTATACAAGTGAGATTTTAAATTATTGTGTGGGCAACTTAGACTGGTTGAACTCTCTTATATAATTTGCAGGCTAATACACAAAAGTGATGTTTATCCAATGCGGCTGCGAGTTTCTCCATCATCTAAAAAAATTCTAAATTATTAGATTATACATGGAGATATTGTGTGGCTTTGGAATTTGGAAGCATATATATGGCTCCAATTGAGCTTTAGCCTATAGTTTTTTTTTTTTTTGGATGACGGGGGAAAGGCAGCCGCTACCCTTTCGGGTGCGCACTGGGTAAACCTCGCTCTTGTGTAATAGCATGCAAACCACATAAGAGAGTTAAACCAGCCTAGGTTGCCCATAGCTGACAGGCTCATAGTAGAGAAGGCAAATAGGCATTCCCACAATGGGATTTGAACCCGTGACCTAGGCCACAAGTTCAAATGCCCTTACCAACTCTATCAGGGGTTGCCCCCAGCTTTAGCCTATAGTTGGCTCTTGTTGAAAGGGACAAACCAGCCGACTTTGCAATTTGCATTTGAAGATGAAAGGTTTAATTCATGCAAAAATGAAAATACACTTTTTGTATTATTTTTAAGCATTAAACTCCATGTTTTATAAATTTTTCCCAAATAATCTATGCCTTTTAATTTATGTACTTCTCACTTGAATTATTCATGCGTGACGTGTAGTCTATTCGATTCTATTGTTTGATTTAAATACTATGTGGATTTTCTCATCATTTACTATTATATTCTTAATTATTTATTTTTAGAAAAATTAAAAATTAAAAAGCATAATACATTTTATATTCTGAAGCTGCCATATTATCCAGCCAGGCAAAAGCATATATCATTTTCACATTCAATTTTATTCCTCACAAGTAATTCACAAGATTACCTAACTCCTTATATGATATGAATATTACCCAAAAAAAAAAAAAAGGAAATATATATTATACATGCATATATATACATATGCACGTGTAACCAAGATATACCATAATTTCATATTGTATAAATTAATTTGGTCCACTGAAATATGAACGTAATAGTTAAATGTGATCCAATACACTAGCAGCAACATTGAAATTTGTATAAATTTCATATGCAAAAGAAAAAAAATAGCCCATTTTTTCCTATTTGAAGAAGACAGATTAACAACCAATAATTCTGGAGACAATCTTGCTCTTGATATATAACTATTACGTTCATATTTCAGTGGACCAAATTAATTTCCCAAAATTATAACCAAATATATAAAGGGTAGTCCATGAGAATCATATCCATATCTACTAATAGGCAATAGCCAAGACTTAATTAGGAGTAGCCAACTTCAGGAGACACAACGGAGGGTGACCTATTTATTACAAGAAACTGTTTTAAAATTTGAAGTTTGGACAGGCCTCATGTTATCACATGTAATGTCCATAACTAGATAGCTCTATCAAACAATCAGGTGAACATTCACGATATATGTATATAGACATCACATACACGAACGATGTCATCATGTAAATAGATATATTATTCGTGCATCAATTCTACAGACCCTCTTAGTTTCAAAAACCCTCTTATATAATGATTCACTCTTTGTAATTTGTAATAATTAATCACTTATCAATGATAACTGATCGAATATTCGGTTTAATAAGATAACCATCTCCTTGGAAAATGAAAAAAAATAAGTTCCAACGAGTATTTATTTGCAAAAAAAGTTCCATCTAATCCTTGAAGGTAAAATATTATTTATTATACATTTATAAGCTAAAGAAACAATCAGAACAATAATTAAGAGAGCATTGCTCATTAAATATCAACAGAGTACAAAATTCAGACATCATCACATAGTTCATTCAAGAGGACTAGGATAACATGCCCTTATTTGGTCATAAGAGATGCAATTCAATCAGGGGCCGCCTAGCAGAGATTGAACTCCGATCAGGGAAGTGTGCGCTGATAAAGAGGCAACGCGCCAAGGGCTTCACGTTCAGCGTTCTCCCTCTTAATCTGCAGTGACATCATATACATATATGTAAAAAAATTAAGGTAAAATGATAAACAACACTGTCAGACAAAAAAAAAGAAATGTAATATCCATGTGGGCTTCCTAGCTCTGGTCTGAAGCTACTTAGGCATCTTCATCAACCTCGTCAACTGATTTACTTTAAGAAAAAGCAAAACGAAATATCATGTGGAGAATCAAACTGTTATGAAGTTGCACTGATATGTTGACATGTATTCATGAAATACTTGGGGAGGATTAGTTATATATGGATAGTATATTCCCAATAACACCTTCATATGAGCAAAGTAAAAGCAATTCAAATCGCATTATAAAAGTTTGTACAGATATTCAAGGATCGTAATGGAGTAATATAAGTACCCACCAGAGCTAACATCTCCTGAAGATAGCTCCTAAATGGTGTCTGCATAGCCTGAAAGAAAATAGAAGAAATAAAATTAGAAGCATGGCCAATTACCTATACAACAGCTACACAAGAAGGCAAAGTAGTATGAATAACAAGTGTTTGGCATTCAGGTTCGACCAAGCAATCTTCTTTTCAGCTCACAGTTAATTACTTTTACACAATAGTTATGCATAATCCTGAAGAAGAATAGACTTTAGCCAAGCGGATGGACCATTCCAAATATACAACAGTATATCAGGACACATTTAGCAGTGATATGAATATGGAACAGTGATCTTATTTCTGACTAGAGAACAAGAACCAATTAGAGAGATTTCAAATCAAGCGAAAGAAGAAATGGCAGCTACCTTCTCGAGCATTGAGAAAACGGAATCAACTATTTCTCCAACTCGAGATATATTCAAGTATGAGTTACACATACAGACCCCTAATGATTAGTAAGGCCACATGTGTTTGCCTTTTCTTTTCCAGAACAAGCATGTATCTGTCTTCATTTTTGCCTTTAAAAACTCCAAATAGTCCCCACAGTCTGTAAATTGGGGTCTGACATTATGCTCAATGCCCAAATAGAGATCAAACAAATTCTTCTAAAATAGCAACATTAATGTACCACTTATCAAAAATAAAAGAAAGGATAGCATATAGCATAAGATTTATTGTTATCCACAAGATTTACTTTCAAAGAAAACCACCTCATCACTCTCCCAGCCAGGACACAGTCCTAATAGCAATTAAAAGCATCACTCGCACTTCTCTATATTAGAACACACTATCAAACAAGGAAAAGTAACCAAAACGACTATGCATTATTGCATAGCATGGTAGCATGCTTTTCAATTTTCACAACTCCTAGCATTCAAACAAACAAAGGAACAAAATCAATTTCACACAACAGATAAATAACTAAAATCAACAAGACATCCAAATATACAAGTCACTTGAATTACCCTAACTTTATGGCACATGATATAAAGCCCCCCAAAAAGAAAAATTTGACACATGCGAATTCAAATTGAGCTGAAATACCTGGAGATCTTCTGGAAGATAGTCGTGCTTCATTGATAGGTCCATGGCTCGCTTCAGACGCTGATTTCTCGCATCCACAATCTCTCTCGGTAGCCGATTAAGCGCCTCCTTAACATCCAGATCGTACATCGGGTCGTACAAATCGTCATATCGAAGTCCTGGATTCACATATCAAACAACGAACATAAATCAAAACTCGTCAATTCATACATATGAAAAGGTATACACACATTTGAATCAAATACGTACCGAATTTGCGGAGGCGATTGGACACTGTTTTCATATGAAGAGCGGCGAGGGGGTTGCGGCTGGGATCTACGAGCCATTTGGTTAAAGCCGACGCCATTAGAATCGTTTTCTCTCTCTGGAATGTTCTCTGAAGACAGATTTTCTTTCTACTCTGATTTATTGCTATGGTGCATTCGTCTCTAAAGGCTTGTTTTACTGGAAGCGACTATTTTATATATGAACTGTTTGTAAAAGCGATTCTTATTGGAATTGTAGAAAACTGTACTGAATAAAACAGAAGAGTAATAAGACGGGTTTTAGGGCATTCGTTGGGCTGAACCGCTGAACTTTAGCTAACTACTGGGCTTTGTAGCCCACTTATTATTTAACTCCGAAAGTTTATGCCAACTTTTATAGGGTGTATTTGAGCCAAGTCACCAACGGTTGAAAATATAAATTTTGTGTTAAAAATTAAATAATATTATTTTAAAGAATGTTCAGTTTTTCTATTATTTTGTTTAGATATTTTTGCACTTCAAAATAACGTTTTTAATCTCATTACTAGACATTAGCCCTCGTGATTAAGGGGATTGCGCCAGAATTTCAAAATATAAGGTGCAAAATAATGGAACAGCAATGAAAAGGGAACATTATTTCACTGTAGTAAAAACAAATGAATTAATCATAAATTGGTCACAATAAGTATTGAATCGAACTATATCCATGCAGTGAATATTCATCAATTTCGATTCTCCAAGGTTTTGTGGATTCCGGGAATCAAGAGAAAGATTCCTGTACTAGTTACTGATGTAATAGAAAATAGGAAATCCAGAAATATAATTAGCCAAAATCGAACAAGAAAATCTAATCTCTTTCATTCAATCTGCTACAAATTTCATACTAGCCATCTCTGTTTATCTTCCATTTCTTACCATAGCCACTTGCGATGCAAGAAACGAGACATTGCTCTTGCAACGTCCCGCAAACTACCTAATGGTTTTTTGCTCTCTAATTGAGAGAAGAACAGCCTATTCATTATCTTCTACTTCCTACAATATAGTCACTAATGTCTTTTCTATCACACGTTTCTTACATCCGGCATAGAACTTTGTGGGTGAACCTGAAAAAAACAAAAAATGGTGTGATTAAACGAACTTTCATGCATTTTTCACCGTTTGAAATGCCAATTTTTGTTGTTATTTACTGACCTGAAGCTGCCTATCGTTGAAGCTAACTGATCTATGCTTCAATTCACCTCTATGGGTTGTCATTTCATCTAATATCTCAGCAGACGATACGTCTGGAGTACCTTCATCATCAGTAGTATCCGTATGTTCTCTTTCCTGATTTTACACAATCGAAAGATATGAAATTCATGTATTGGTTTAATATTAAATTAAGTTAAACGCGAAAAGAAAGAATACCCTGAGAGATAGAGATAGACTTCTGGCTCTGAATCCAATAATTTCTTCGTATTCAGCTGCATCGAGTTCCTGAAGATGTTGTGGTGGGAAAAACTTGGGAAGAAGGTGTTGCCTTATGGTTATTAGAAGGAAGAATGGGAGTGGAAACAATATTCCAGCAATGGGTATCCATGTGATCCCGAAACACATCATTAGATACACAAATTGAAAGGCTGTGAACATGAAGATGTACTTGAATGGTACCCTCTCCACGAACGAAGCGTAGCACCCTTCCATAACTCTGCCCAATAACGAAAAACAAATTAGTCCTTGATAGGCTTGTCAATGAGCATAAATTGCCCAAAAACGGACCCGTTTAATAGAAAGATTACCCGAACCCGACCCAGAACAAATGACACTAGGTAGATTGGGTCCGGGTCAGGTCCAGGTCCAGGTCCACTTTTTATCAAATACCCCCAAATTTTATTTTTTGAAAATACCGCGGGTCTATATCCGAACAATGCCCAAAGTTTACCGGGGCATTTGTACCCAGTCCGTCGGGTCTAACTTTTTTTGGACCCGTCGAGCATCGGGTCCGGATCAGCTCTGGGTAAAATATTTTTGGGTGGTATTTCGTGGGTCCAGTTTGAGTCTGGGTATTCCCCGCCCAATGACAGCCCTAGTCCTTGACACGAAATCAGGAACTAAATTTTGACACCCTATGTGTTCTATTTGCAACTCGATCTGATATAGTGAAATTCTCTTCTCACAAATATACGTGGCCCAATTTGGTCGAGCCACATACGTCATCGTGTCTTAATTTAGTGTGAAAAGAAGCTCAAAAAAAGCCCGAAGAATGTGTAAGGCTTACTTGAAACGACGGCCCGGAGGAACAAAGATGAGCAGAATCCTCTCCCAAAACTGATTCCCGGGGAGACTATCAATAGCCATGTAGGCAAAGTATCCCCATAAAACCGAAGTAGGTATCATCTTGATCACAGGCATAGCACATACAGCGATCCCCACGAATATGGATTGTAGCAAATTGCTAACTCTTTGCTCGTTCACACGAACAGGTAAGTGGAGATCGATATACTTCTCTGGATCAAATTTGGCGTTCATATCTCCATTGTCGTGTTTCAAGACTGCTTCCCTCAAGTTTGCCAGCTCTTTCACTGCAGTCAACTGCAGTAAGATGAATTTCGATTAATTACATCAATTTTTTATTGAATTTCCTCGTGAAAAAAAGGACTACTTACGGGTGGAGATTTTTCCATTTCAGTAAAAATGGTTTCCATTCGTCCATATATCTCTGTGTGGCTTGCCTGCTGTTTCATGCCCTCCTTTGCACACTTTACCATTTTCTTCCTAATGATCTGTTGAGCAGACAACATAATTTCATTACAACATATTTATACACAAATTTACATACAAAGTTTTTTCTAGAAAATCTACGAGACCCCACCTGCCTCTTAAGGACTGCAAGGCTTCTGGTATGCATAGGGGATTGTGGGAGGACACCATTAGAAGGAGGAAGTCCAAGTAATCCACAAATTAATGTCTAAAAGGTAAAAAAAATATTAGCAATAGTACATAATTTCAGTTTATTACTGTCATACTACCAAGAAAAACTGTTAAGTACTATACCATGACACCGAGCAAGAGGATGTCGTGATGATAAGCAGATGGATTTTTCAGGTTGAATTCCTTTTGTTGAGCCAACTGTGAAGCTACACTGTGATCGAAAAAGTATAGACCCGCGATCATAACAGCCGGTATAAACGCAGCAAATATATACCCCACTGGTACCTTTCCCATGTCCTGCAATTTCATCAAATACATTACATGTTAAAGAAAAGCACCTTGGAATATAGTATTTCACAAGTAAAAATGATGCATATGGCTTCATAGTCAATTTGATACCTTAACCACTGTCCAATGGTACAATGAACCAGATTCCCATGGAAGAGGACAGAAGAGACGTCTCGGGACTCCAGAAGGAACTTTTCCTGGTACACTATAGGATAACACGGTCCACAAGACAACCATAAGTGGAACTCCATAGTCTGCAATGAAACTTCGAAACCAGCCTGTGGAAATTGGCTTAAGGTTAAACTTATTGCTAAAATTAGATTGCAATTTAGTTACAACTATAGAAAATTCCCCGTACCTGTGCCATAACGCCAGGACCTGGCGCCTCTGCTCTTTAGGGAAGTTATAAGCACGCCAAAAGTGAAAATAATTGCGAGTAGCCCATTAGTATAAAGCCATTGATATTGGTATTTCTCTTCGGTGGTGTTTTCTCCTTCTGGGATGTGAAATTCACTCACCACACCCTACGATTCAATAGTTAACAGTTAGGGATATGATTATCCTAGCATTTTAATCACGATAAATCACGTCTACCACTCTGTTAAAAGCTATAGTTTTGAGGAATTATACTACTCAAAAACGACATGTGGGATTAAAGCTTTTAGCACTCTGCTAGAAGCTATAACTGTTAGCAATTGAACACTTAAAAGCAACACAGAGGATTAAAGTGTCTACCACTCTGCTTAAAACTATATTTGTTAGCAATTAAACTACTCAAAAGCGATAAGTTTAGACTAGACAGTGTCCTCGCCCCGACATCTAGATATAACATAACGATAGAAAAAACGAGGGGGGAAAATTATTTTAAGCAAAAGGATGAAAAATGCCACCTTGATGGCCTCTTGAATGAAAAGAACTGTGATTAACATGCCGAAAAGTTCTCCTGCCACCCTTGTAAATCGCTTGATAATGGTACAAGCATTGAATATAGCAAGAAGAAACAACAGCAAGGCTGTCCACACACATACCCTGATTTTCAAATGCAATGTTTAGACAAAATCCTAAATAATCTCGAAAAACGACAAACAGTTTTAAGGTTTTGCATACCATCCAGCCCAGGCTAGATATAGTTCCTTTCCCATATTCTTCTTGGCAAAATTGTACAAGTAAGTGTACATTATGATGGTTGGTTCTGCAACCCCTAATATCAATAATGGCTGTCCACCAAATATCGAATGAATAATCCCACAAATAGCAGTAGAAGCAAGAGTCTCAGATGTGCTCAAGCTTCCCCCTGATACAAAAATTTATTCAACAGGTGTTCTTTTTAGCTATAGTTTTCAATTTCAATCGATTCATCATAATATATATACTATTGTGCTATCAAGAAAATGACCTGTTTCCCGACTTAATTGTTCACCAAAAGCAATAACAGGAAGTGCAGAAGCAAAGAAAATGTAAGCTGTTGGAGCAAGAATCCTGAAATATAGTGAATATCAACAAAATGATCAAATTTTTGAACTGCATAATTGAAATTTCAAGTATTCAAAAATATAAAATTTAATAAAATTCACCTAGCACCAGAACCACATGTATCTAGCCAATCAGACTTGTAACATGCTAGCCTTCCTTTAATATCTTTTGCAACCCCTTTGAATGGAGTTCTAAGGTGCTCCATTGTGTTTGCTGTGTATCACTGAACAGAGCATGTTCAGTACTTATTTATGAGTAATAAAATAAGAATCTTAGAAGATAAAAAATACGTTATGCATGTTCTCTGGGAATCAGTAAATAACAAACATACTTTCACAAAGTCCAAGAAAAAGTTGCAGGCAAGATCATACACCGTCCATGAACAAGACTAGTCACCCTTATTAAAATATCTATATACTTTTTATTTCATCAAAATGTGATCTATTTTCCCATTCCCATCTTCAAAAGTTACTGAAAGGAAGTAGAAAAGTGAATCTCATATATACATACATATATACACATATATAATCCCGGGGATTAAAAAAAACAAATAAAAAAATGTTTGTTATTCCAAGACAAAGATCTCAAGAACAAGTAAAAACAATCATACAATATCAAACTCTGTAAAACCCATGAAGTTTAAACAGGACACACATTCATGATTACAATTAAAAAAGTTAGATATATGAACCTTACGATTGAAGACAAACCACAAGGGCCGTTCACGGTTCCAGAAAACACTCAATGTGGGTTAATGGTGTAAGTAAAATCTAGAATAATGGTCGAATGAAAAATGGATGTTAAGGGATTTATTCCCTCTTTTTTCCGGCCGGCGAAACGCCGCCGTTGAATGAGGTGGGATTTGGAAACGACGAAGAAAATATATTTCCACCTTTTTCAATCTCTTTTTAATTTTTGCTTTTTCTACAATGTTTTTGTGCTCATGGCCAATTATGTTTTTTTATTGTGTTCAGTTGAAATATAAATAAATATCGGAGAAAGTAATGTGAATGGGGGCCCCACTGTATCTGTGAGCTGTATACTCGGTCAAAATACTCAAATACTATTTGGAAATATTCACTTTTGACAGCTCATTACTCCAAATTACAGTGTTTTATTTTATTTCTCTTCTTGGGTTAAGTGGGTCCCATTATAATTCACAATCATGTAATATTATTGACATATGCTTTAAAAATATATTCAAGATAATACTAATTACTAATTAGAAACTTAAGGCTATGTTTGTTTATATTTTTGAGATAACATTTTAAAACTTTCTCACCGATCGCTTACTATGAAAATTCGTGTTTGATAGACACGAATTGACTGCAAAGGCTTTGTTTGTTTATGTTTTCAAGTTCCATTTTTTAGATTTTAAATCCAAAAATTCAAAATAAACTTAACACACCAAATTCTCATCCAAATTTACTTTTTCTCAAATGTAACTTTTCAATCCTTTATATAACTACCTATCAATCATATATAAATCATTTCACACATTCAACAATCAAATCAATTACTATAGTAATTATTTCTTTTTCTTTTTCATACTTTACAATTTTTTAATTTATATCTTATTATTTTTAATTCACATAATCATTATATATACAACTATAACAATCATTTTACACATCATCAATCAACATATCAGTATTGATTTGACATATTTACAACTTTCAATTTATTTTTAAAAACATAAACAAACACCTGCTATTTTCACATGAATTTTGGTAGTACGCAATTTCCGAGAAAATTTTAAATTTTTTACTCAAAAACATAATCAAACATAGCCTAAGATTGTGATCAGATTGAAATTTAGAGTAATCTAGCTAAACCCAAAAAAATTACTTTTTGTAAGTATACTTATTTTAAAAAGTGAGATTAGAGAGGATGGTTATGAATATAAATCTCCTTAATGGTTAAGTTATCAAGTGACCTTTTTGGAATAATAATAAAATAAGGAATTGAATGAAAATAGCATCTTACCATTTTTATTTTTTTTTTTGATAAAGTAAATTTTATATATTAAAAGAGGGCAAACACCCAAAATACAAAAAACAAAGGAAACAATCTAACCAAACAACAGGAAAATGAAGCTTGGTAACAACAATCACCAAACATCAAAACACAAACATCTGCATTACACTTAACGAGAACTATGTTCGGGAGAACAAAGGTACCAAAAAGACGAACAAGGTTGGAATAATTGCTTAGAAAAAAGCATTACAGGGGTCCCCGACAATTGGGGATTTGAACAAACACGGCAGCCTCCAAGTGAAGATAAAGACTCCAAGAACACTCCCTAATGATAGATCTCTGCATCCCCTTGTGCCTAGCAGAGTAGCAAGAACGAGCCCACAAAAGAGTCACCCAAATCTTCCCTACGAGAAAACGAGCATCTCCCCAGAAGGCCAAAGACTCCAACAAGCAAACACCGAGAACATCTCTAAGAGACCAAAAAACTCTTGCTTCACCATACAACCAGTTTAAAGCACAAAGCACAAGAGATAAGATATTCCCATAACACAAAACAAACAAAACAAACCCAACAAACAACAAAACACGAAAGGAAAAACTATATATAATCCGAAAGGCCAGCTGCGGGGTTACAACAAAATTTATCAAGGATGGCCCAAACCCTTGATATCCGCCTACCAAAACTTCCTTAACCCGGGGCAAAGACCCCGAACAGGTTCGCTGCTCTGGTGATGGTAACTGATATTCCCGGATCTGGCGGATCCTTTTGGAGCAGGACGAAAGTGAGCAACAAGGAACCCCCATAACATGGTTCACGAAGCGTCTCCAAGTTAATCTGAAAGGGCGGGGAAGGGATTGGGGATGGTGAGGTGGTAGGTACGGGGAGATGGTGAGGTGAACGGCGGGAGGAAAGCTGCATAAAAGCAGCAGCCATAAGCTCACAAAGAGGAGCCAAACCCTAGAAGTTCTAGGGAGCACTATTCACTTTAGAGAGAGAAAGTGCAGGACGAGAAAATTTTGGTAGTACATAAACATAAACTTGGTAGTGCAGGACGAGAAAATTTTGGTAGTACGAGAAAATTTTGGTAGTGCAGGACGAGAATATTTACAACTTTCAATTTATTTTTAAAAACATAAACAAACACCTGCTATTTTCACATGAATTTTGGTAGTACGCAATTTCCGAAAAAATTTTAAATTTTTTACTCAAAAACATAATCAAACATAGCCAAAGATTGTGATCAGATTGAAATTTAGAGTAATCTAGCTAAACCCAAAAAAATTACTTTTTGTAAGTATACTTATTTTAAAAAGTGAGATTAGAGAGGATGGTTATGAATATAAATCTCCTTAATGGTTAAGTTATCAAGTGACCTTTTTGGAATAATAATAAAATAAGGAATTGAATGAAAATAGCATCTTACCATTTTATATACATGGGAATTGGGGTGTCATATTCGAGCCATATTCTAGTTATATATAGAATTGGAAACCATTATTTCACTTTCCATATAATACATATTTTGACGCAACATATTATGCTTATTTAATTTCGACACGTAAAATAATTTGATTTAGAATGATATGTTGACGATCGTAAGAAAACAAGAATAAAGGTATATTGTAGTTGCAAAGTTTAACATATAAATAGAACAAAATAAAAATAGTTTAATTCGATTAGACTAAGCATAAGATTAGAGTAGAAGCATTAACCATTTATAACAATTTCTTATCAGTGGAGGTAAGACTTCATTTTTTAAATTTAATTCGATGTGACTAGTGAATGATTTTGGCATAAATGTTAACCAAGTGAAGTACTTATTAAATGTAAATGCATGTAAATCGATCATATTAGGAGAATATGTGTGTTTCATTCAATGAATTTTATTCGTTTTCCAAAATTGTTGAATGTTATTGAGTGAAAGAATAATAAAGTTGGTGCCTTTTTGGTGAAATATTTTAGGGTAAAATGCACTTTGCCCCCTCAAAAATGTTGTATTTTGCACTTTCCCCCATAAAAATACAAAAATGAGACATCACCCCTTAAAAATTTGATATATGTATGACTTTGCCCCAATTAAAATTTTTCGACTAAATTTTGATCGGAAATCATTTAAATAATTTTTCCATCAAGGACATTGTCGTCTTTACCATTTTTCCGTGATTCTCTTATATACCTGTATTTGAACCGAAACTGTTGTACTTCTCTAACATATCATCTTAGGGGTGTAAAATTTTCACCTTTATATCATATGACATGTAAAGAATGACAGGAAAAAGCTTATCAGAATAAGAACTCACTACAAATGCAGAATGAGACCGTTGTGAGAATTTCACAACTCTAAGATGATATATTAGACAAGCACGGCAGTTTGGGCCCAAATCCGAACATATAAGAGAATCACGGAAAAATGATAAAGACGATAATGTCCTTGATGAAAAAATTATTTAAATGATTTTCGATCAAAATTTAGTCGAAAAATAGTAATTGGGGCAAAGTCATACATATATCAAATTTTTAAGGGGTGATGTCTCATTTTTGTATTTTTAGGGGGGAAAGTACAAAATACAACATTTTTGAGGGGGCAAAGTGCATTTTACCCAATATTTTAATCTGATTGAGTCTAGAATCATCTTACTTACCAATTACCATAAATTATTAAATGTTGAGCAACTAATGATTTGAAGAAAAAAAAAATCAAATTATTATCATATTGCGTGTAAACGACATGCATGTATTTTAAGTGGGTTCATTATGAATCCTAAATTTTGTTGGATTAAGATAATTGAGGTATTTGTAAGAAATATTATGGCCCATATATTAAATTAAATAATATTATTTTATCAAACCCAAACTTTATTTCATAAAATAATAAATTGTGTAATATTACGTATTAAATCCTAATTGAAAAGTCACAACTCTATATAGGAGTTTTATTTAAAAAGATTTGGTCCTTTCTCTACCTCTCTATATATTCTTACTAATACGTGAAAATTATATAAAAATATTCTGATAAAAGTCTACATATTATAATTTTCAACCAATGCCAAATTTTTATCACACCATATTTAACATTAATATGAGATCCAAAACATGCCCCATCTCTCAACCTGCAAATGTTTTGTTTTTTTCTTCATTTTTCATTTGAATTTTCAGGGGGGGGGTTATATAATAAAACGGGTCCACACGCGATTTATAAAGACGCGTTTGTTGTTTTAGCGATAATGATACTGACAAATGACAACTCTACTAATCAGTGGCGCCGCTATGGAATATAATAAGCCACCGGCAGCTTTCTTTCTGTTTCAATGCCAAAATTCTTATTTAAGAATGTGAAATCTATAAATAACAAGTACAATGATCTTTCTAATTAATATGATTATAAAGCCTAAGTCAATTTGGATTTTTATTCCCTTGATTATTTGTTTTTCTATAGTTCAATTATCTTTTAAGTGGTGTCAGTAGAGTTTAAATTAATTTGCAAATGGGTTATTAATCATACTTAGTTACCTATCTACAAATACTAATTATATATTTATTATGCTTAAGCAAAACTAAAAATTACAAGAATATGTATATTTGATATATGGAAAAGAAATTAGGCTAAAAGCTTGCATGTGATATGCATTATGATTTATGAGACACTTCACGTGGTACTTATTATCATTATCAACATTTTGTAATTATGTAATTAAACTAAAAGCTGCTTCAAATCTGAAGTAACATGTATAAGTATACACTAAAACAAGGTAAAAAAAAATGATAACCATTTTAAAGTATATTGTTGGAATTGCTACATATGTATAATTATCACTCGCATATTATATGCCATTTGTGGTGTGACAAAAGAATAAAGTTATTTTATACTTGTCTAAGATTAATTATTAACGATTTAGTTTGTTAAGTTTAAATACGTATTTTGTTCTTTCAATGCGTCTTGAAATATAATTCGAGCTTAAGTCATATTCAATATGTATATAAAGTTCAAGCTTGAGTTGATTAATAAGTAAATTGACTTAAAAATATATTTTTAAACTCAATAATTCAAACCAATTTAAGTAATTGTTATTCAATTTGATTCGTTTACGAACTTAGATGTGATGGACATGTCCATTGAGGTAATATATAATGGGCTGATTGACTTTATAGCCCTATTATTTTCAGATAATGAAAATAATATTGTGGACATGATTTTTGTTATGGGCCTTAAAGTTATTTTAATTTCATTGAGGAGTCCAGATTATTTTCTGATTTGGGTCATTGCTTTAAGAATAATGATTTATGGTTAACTTTTCCTTTAACGCAATGAAATTCAATGCTTTGCTACTAACAAGACGTGTAAGCAAAGGACATATATATATATATATATGTAATGCTCATTACATAAATCCTGTGTCGATTGTAATAATCTCAAATTGATCGTTACATATAATTTCTTTGTGGATTTTTGTAATATATTATCACGTGCAGAGAGGTATGTTTCGAAACTCTTCCATTATGTATATTTTAGACATATTTTCAAGGATGTTTTTCTAGATTCATTTGATTGCATGCCGGGTTTATTAGCTTCTAAGCTTATGCAGATAATTATGCAACATATGAAAAATTATATGCTATGCTGATTTTAATGAAGTCAATCTAATTTTTATCATTGTTTGAGAATTTTTGTTAAAATGCTCCTATATTAGGTCATTCAATTATAATTTTTTTTGTTAAAATACCCCCTATATTAGGTCATTCAATTATAAAAAGTATGTTAACTTTATTCAAACCAGTTTAATATAAAATGACCCGAAATAGTATCATTTCCATATAAATACTAATAAACACTTTCTTATGGCCATTTTAGGTTTTTATTATGATACTATCTAGTATCCTTTCCATGTTTCTTAGAAACTATTTTTTAGATTATTTATGAAATAGAAACATATTATTGTATATATATACTTCATTAGAATCAACCTATTTTACATCAAAATATCTTTATCAACAATTCTCACTAATTTCTAAAAAAGAAAAAGATAATCTTATTTATTGAAGACATGAACATAGACGGCTCATGGCCCAATAAACAAGGCCCACTCTACCCTGGAGCTTTTGACTTTTTTCGTTTTCAGTTATTAATTTTTTGTTGACCCGATCCATACTGCAATTTCACTGGTCCCCATAACTCCCGGGATCACACACATATTCACACCTATTATAAGTGTATTAATCTCAATTAAGAGCATTAGTTAATTAACTTTTCTACTTTATTTATAGCTTGCACAACTATAAATACACACCCCATATCTTTTATTTCTAAATAATGCACGTTTAATACTTCATAGCTCTTGGATAAAAAAAATTATTTCAAAATATTATTGTAAAAACATTAGCTGAATGATACATTTTTAATTAAAACTCAACAATAATATGTATCATTTACATTATACCTTACACTAATAGATGAAATTATTAGCATAAAGTGTGTTTAGTTGAGCATGTATATTTCAAGTCATTGTTAGTTCAATGCTAAAAAAACAGAAACTTTAAGGAAAAAACTTAAAAGTGAATACATACAATCATTAAGAGTAATGATTTAAATCAAATTACGACATTGAGCCAGACTGGATTGATAGATATTGAAATTTTTGGAACATTTTTATGTCACGTTGAGTCCAATAAATTTAATATAATATACATACTTATTGAAATCGATATATTATAGTATTTTTCAGTATAGTATAGATAATAGATGGTAAAATTTTTTGTACTAATTAATTAGAATTAGAATATTTGAATGAGGTCACTTTATTCTTAAGCGTGTGAAAAGTCGGCAGCCGATCGGTATTTCCAAGATCGACAACTCAGTAATTAGTGTCAGTCGGCCGTATAAGTACACTTAATTACTTAATTAATTATATTTCGATGATTCTTTAGAATTCACATGATTTTATTCTTTGCAAGATCTGCTAAATAATTAATTAACAATTTATTATACAAATTAATAATTATACACTAGTGTCAAAAAAAATAAAAAATTATACACAAAGTCTCGCCATTCATTGCGGCTGGTAGCAATATTTTAGACAATAACTAAACATTGAAATTAGTTGATTTATGTCATTATAAATAAGTCTCATAGTTTGTTGTCATATGATAATTAACGTAGAGTTGAATAAAAGTGTTATCATCATATTAATTGGTAACCACCAATGGTGTCCTAGTTGACTATTGGTTTTCAAAGAATTTGATAAACACATTCTATCTTCTAAATTTCTTAATACAATTCTTGCTATTAGTATAATTTTAAATGACATAATATCATATACCATAAAATTTATTTAATATCACAAAAAATAACGTGCCCAACCGTGATATACATGGATAACCTCTTCCCGTGCTATATTTATTACAAATCTTATCAAAAAGCCATTCTTTTTGACCATCTATTTAATATTATATCTTCTCGAACATTTATATATTTATTGTTTTCATACTATTCTCAAGAATATTTTTTATATCATTCAATAAAATAAAGCAGAGTTAGATGTCAATCTAATCATATACAGCTACACCTAATGCACCTCAACGGTTGACCTGTAAAATCGAATACTTCCATTTTATAAATACTACTATATATATAGAGACATAAACATTGTCATTCATTGTAAATCTCTGTAAATATTATGTAAATGTCAAGATTCAATTGTTTTCAATCTTTTTCCAGATTCAGTTAGGAATATGTTAAAGCCCGAATCTCTCTTCCTGTGGCTCTCTCTCTTCATTGTGGGGCATCAAATCGAGTTTTCCGGCGCCGATATCGGCACCGCCAGCCAATACAACCCTCCATATATACGTAAGTGTATATATATATATATATATATATGTTAAATGTCAAGTGATCATGAAGATTATTAACATTATTATTCCACTTTCTTTTTTACAGCATCGGCGTGTTACGGCAGTGATTTGTTGCAGTTTCCGACGAGCGGCCTTTTCGCGGCGGCCGGGGAGGGGATATGGGATAACGGCGCCGCCTGCGGCCGGCAGTACCTAGTTAAGTGTATTAGCGCCGCCACGGCGCACACTTGCGTGGTGGGTCAAACTATCCAGGTTCAAATCGTGGACCGGGCCCTAACCTTGGTTTCTCCGCCGACGAGGCACGGGAGTAGTCTCGTCTTGTCCAGTACGGCTTTCGAGACAATCGCCAATTTTCCGGTTTCGTACTTGAACATCGAGTTTCAACAGTAAGTATATATATACATATACATATATATACACACAAAAATGCACGTAAATTTCTTCTAAAATTCTATTTTGTTTGGAACTTTGTTTCTCCATTTCTGTTGAAACTCGATTGATTAACATATTAAACCAAGTTTAAATGATTATTATTTATGCATTCGATAAGAATTGAAATAAAGATTATAAGAAGCTCGATAATAATTTAGATAATTTTGAATTACAGTTTACCCGATTCGTGTCATTTTCTTCAGCTTTCTAGAATACACGGAATAATATACATGTCAAATTTTCTTCATAAATTGTACTTGTATGGAAAAATTCTAGAGTAACCAATACGTTTGCCATGTGCCAAACTGCCAATGGAGTAATAATTTCAGTTAATCCTTCCGGCATGATATAATATTAAGTACATTCCTTTGGTAATAAATGGAATTTTAATTTAATCTTAATTTACTCGTATTCAATTTTAACTTATAAAATCAGAAATAACTATTTTGAGTTGTGATTCTAGCTCTATCCGTTCAGTTAAACAGTCCAATTCTGGTTAATACAAGGACATAATTGTGTAATAAAATATCAAATTATGGGTAAATTACATAAAATTTCCAAATAATAGCAATAAGTATTTTTTTTTTCTTCCCCTAGTTTATTGTAATTATTACATTATGAAACTAACAATAAATTTGTTGCATGTGCAGGGTTGCTTGATTTAGAGAAACTCATGATTTGATCAGTACGGACGGATGAAGCTTACATTGTTAATTATTTAGAACACTTTAGTAGAAAAAGTCAATGTTTTTATTTATTATTAGCAAAATTGAACTATGAATACTTTTCTCGTGCCTCCATTATTCTAAAAAGTGTACCAGGAATCAATCAAGGAAAATATATGGGAAAGCATCATAAAAGCCAATTACATGTATGTATTTGGGACATATATAATGTATCATTTATTAATCTCTCGTTTTTTTTAAAATCAGTATAGCGTCAATAAAACGTTTATTTTATGTTAATATGGGATCAATACCAGATGTTGCAATAAATGATGATATGCTTATTTATAAATTTTTACAATTTTTTGAATTAAAAAATAAATAATAAAATACGTGTCACATGTGAAATTATCGGAATTTATTTAAAAGTGTAGCATGGATAAGACTCTATTGGGACCAAGATGCCAGCATATTATGTACATTATTGGAAGACTAAGTCAATGAGATCGATAGATAGGAAAACGAGCAAACATGTTTGATGAACTTAAAGGAAGGGAATGTTTATTTGCCTTCTCTACTATGAGCCTGTCAGCTATGGGCAACCTAGGCTGGTTTACCTCTCTTGTGTGGTTTGTAGGTTATTACACAAGAGCGGAGTTTACCCAGTGCGCACCTAACGGTAGCGGCTGCGGATTCCCTTGTCATCAAAATAAAAACTTAAAGGAACTTTATACATAATGATAGCTAGGTCCAAATAATAATTGATGTATTCTTGTAATTAATAAAATAAAAGTTGAAATAGTTAAAATATTAATAATATGGGTCGAAAGGAAGTCATTATCTAATAAAATGTTGTAAATATAAAATTAAAACTCTCTAATCACTCACTCAAAATTCGACCTATATTACAATTGATAGATTTAATCCATGTTAAATTGAGTGTGTAGATGTAGACAACTTGAATCTATATAGTGCATTTTATATCTAATATAACATAATACTTAATTTGATGTACATTTGATCAAATTATATGACTATATATTATTTACATGACACATGTATAATCATACTTGTCGTACGAAAGTGTTAATGGAGCTGCTTAAAATTATCAACAACCTCGAATTTAAATCACATTTGAAATGAAATATTTTTGAAAATACAAAAATAAAAAATTAAGAAGATATTGAAAAAGAGATATAAAGTGTACGTCTTAATTTGGACTCGTCAAAGTTATATATTTTATACAATAATACCCGGAGGCGCCCATATAATTCATTTAAAATATTGCATAGTTTTGGTCTCAATAATATAACAATCATTTTAAAAAAGTCAAAAAGCTATCTATTATGCTTACCTAATTAGGAAAATTCTATTTAATCACATTCCAGAAGAGAAGGTAAGAGTCATATCTGAAAATTATCTAATTTTTATATTTGGAACATAAAATTGATCATATTTCTATGTATATTTGGATCATTTTATATACTCTATTACTAAGTGGAAATTATGACTCTTTAACTTGAGAGCTATAGAAAGTTTTACAAATTTGTAGATTTAATTGATAGGTTATTTTAATTAATATTGACTTTTAAAAATCTAAAAGAAGCTTCTCTCTAGAAACACTAAACTTTTGAATAATCTTCTTGGTAGTTATACTTATTATACCAATATGGGCTTTGTGAAAATTCAAAACAAAAAAAATTAAAAAAACATCGAATAGTTGTTAACCAATTAATTGTGTCAAACTCATCTAGAAAGTGACCATCGTATGATACAAACAAGATTAAAAAATTTCGTTTCTAAATTAAATTTTGAGTAGTTAAATATTAGTTTTATATTTGAAACGTTTCAATAAAGAAAGTTTCCTATTATTTATATTCTCGTTTTTTCATTTATATAACAATTTATTCTGGTTTATTCAGTGAGTTTTGACTTAGTTCTTGAGATTAAAACTAACGATACTTGAATATATCAAATGTTGAATCCCATTTTTTACAAAATAATAACATATAAAAATAGTAGTGTATCATCTGCTAGACTTAATTTGTTATTTTACATTGGCCAATAAGTGGCAAGCAATTTACTTTGCAAAATTAAGATAATATATTTTTTAAAAAATTCATTATGTGCCTACTATTATTAGACCATATGTTTGCAACGAGTTGGACCAAAAAAAAAAATAAAGAACATGGGCCCGCTAACAAAGACCACTCTTTTATCTTATCACCTAGTCTTATTACGAACGTAACCTAACCAAAGATGGCTAGGCCCATTAGTTTCTGATTAGGGCTTTATCAAATAATGATCCACGAAAGTAGGCCTTACCCAATATGATTGGGCCCATATACGAGTATGGTCCAAATGTGATTATGGGCCCACATTTAGATGGAACTTTGGCCCATATATAAAGTTGTTAAATCCAAACAGCTCCTTATGTGTAGCGAGATAGATCACAAAAGTCCCGATTATCTTTGTTTCATCTTCTTCTTTCTGTCTTTCATCTCTTAAATTTTTTCTAAGTTGCGTTTGTTTTAGGTTTTTGTTAGCTCAAGAAATTCTTTTAGATCAGTAGTGTTATAAGAATGTCGGGGAAAGGGGCAAAGGGACTTTTGACGGGAAAAACACCATCGTCAAAGGACAAAGATAAAGACAAGAAAAAACCCACTTCTCGTTCTTCTCGAGCTGGCCTTCAGGTTTATTTTTTCTTTTTGTTTTTCTGAATTTTCGAATTTTTTGCACTCGTTTTTAGGGGGTTTTGTTTTGCGTTTTCATCCTTTGTGTTTTTCTTTTCATTCTAATTAGTACAGTATTTTTTGTAGATAATTATGCACTGTTGAAATTGTTTTGTTTTGTCTCGTGTGGATTAGGATTGTTTTTTTTGGCTAATTTGGTTTTGTGAATTTAGATTTGTGGAAATTTTGAGCATTATTTGTAGTAAACCTTTCATAATTGGTGTGGATTTTTGATAAATTCAACTTGATGGGTATTATGAATGAAGAACTGCTGTTCTAGTACGAGAAATTTCAGTCCAGGTAATCGATCTCATTATAGTTGAGCTAGGGGCAAAAAGGTGCTGAGTAGAGTTAACAGAAGCATTCGGTAAAGATTACATCTTGAGCTATCCAATATTTTTTCTCTCAGATAGAAGCGTAAAATTCACGGTTGAACTTCGAGATCAGAATATTTTTGTTTGAGCTTTTTGATCCCTATATGTCAGATAGATACTCAGGTTTATAAATTGATCGAAAATGTAGAGACTTTGAAAGGACTTTGTGCCTTTCACCTACCCATTTGATGTAATTTCTTTCATTGTTGCTTTTGTGAGAACCCGTTTTACAATAAACATTACTTCTCCGCAATATCTTCAAATTTTTCAGCTCTCAATTTTCCTGTTGAAACATGAGATATTTCATCTTTTTACAGCTTTATACTGGAAACAGAATAGATTATATAACTTGCTGGTTTTTGTTCTCTAGTTTCCTGTTGGTCGTATCCACCGACTTCTGAAGGAGCGAGTTACGGCTCATGGAAGAGTGGGGGCCACAGCTGCTGTCTATTCTGCCGCCATTTTAGAGTACTTAACTGCTGAAGTGTTGGAGCTGGCTGGAAATGCTAGTAAGGATCTGAAGGTGAAGCGTATCACGCCCCGCCATCTACAGCTCGCTATTCGTGGTGATGAGGAACTTGATACCCTTATTAAAGGAACCATAGCCGGTGGTGGTGTTATCCCGCATATACATAAGTCACTCATTAACAAATCCTCCAAAGAGTGAAACCTTAAATATCTGTTCTGATTTATCGTTCTTACAGGCTGTCTATGTTGTTAGAATGTTCTTTTGTGACGTGTTTTGAAGGTAAGATACTGATTTATTAGGCGTAGGTGTCGTTTTGATGTATCTACATTAACACACTCATGCAACAGGGACAGAGTAGTGTTTCCTTTATGTGAAGTTGTGATATTAGTGTCTTTATTTGTTCTGGCAAGATATAGTCATTGCTGCTAGTGTGTTTCGAGGGCGCTAAATTGTGTAGCCAATAGAAATTCAAGTTCAGGGTAAAGCCAGAAACATACATAGTTCGAAAAAAATGTCGATTTTGAAATGCAGAGACTGTTGAAAAATGCTTGGAAGATTCAAATGCTTAAATGTGAGTTTTGGAGGCGATAATTAAAAATCAGCAGTAAAATCAATAAGCATTTTCAAATGAATATATAGATAATAATTGCTTCTGGTAGCTCTTCAACAGTTTCAAGAACAATACATATTTATCACCAATGATCCAAATAGAAGCCAGAAATAAATAAAACTTAAATCTGCCTACCCATCTTCTAAATGTCATCATAAATTTTCAACAACTAGATAAAACTTGCTAAACAAATTAATTGCAGATCAAATACAGACTAGACTGGCAAATTCCTAGCCCCTATAAACAATGCATTCTTCCTACAACCTTTGCATTGCCAAGCGTAAACCAAAACGAAACAGAAAACAAAAGCTAACTAACAATTCATCAAGTACTAGAGAGCTGAGACCTTAGGAACCTCCACAGGAAATTGATCGATTTCATCAATCCAAGGACTCTTCTCCTTTGCTGGATTAATAGTCCTAAGAGCTCTCCAAACAGCACTGTTACATTTAAATCCCGAACCAAACGCTATCTGCCATGTCCTATCACCCCTCCTAATCCTTCCTTTCGCCTCTGTATACGCCAATTCATACCAAAGGGAACTACTCGAAGTGTTCCCAAATCGATAAAGAGTCATTCTAGAAGGCTCCATATGCCAATCAGACAATTGAAGGTTTTTCTCGAGTTCATCCAACACCGCCCTTCCACCAGCATGTATGCAAAAATGTTCAAAAGCCAGTTTGAAATCCGGTATATAAGGCTTCAATTTCCTCTTGAATAATTTTCTCCCCACTAAGGTGGCGAAAAATAGTAACTGTTCAGACATTGGAAGAACAAGCGGACCTAAGGTTGTAATGTTTGTCTTTAAAGCGTCACCAGCCACTGCCATTAAATCTTTCGACAAAGCAACTCCGATTTTCCCATTGGGATCCTCCATTTGTGTAACACAAGAGAAACATTTATCATCAGAGCCTTTGTGGGTTCTCACAGTATGGACCAATTGGTATTTCGATCGCCACCTGGCGGATCTTTTGTTTGACAGCAAAATGGCGGCACCCCCCATACGGAATAGACAGTTTGAAACAAGCATAGATCTCTCATTTCCAAAATACCAATTTAGAGTGATATTTTCCATGCTGATTACTAAAGCATAAGTACCGGGATGAACCTGTAAAAGATCTTTAGCAAGATCAATTGATATTAAACCAGCACTACAACCCATTCCACCCAGGTTGTAACTAATTATGTTTCCCCTTAGCTTGTAATGGTTAACGATCATAGCGGATAAAGAAGGCGTGGGATTGAAAAGACTACAATTGACAATCAAAATCCCAATATCTTTCGGGTTCAAAGAGGTTTTTGCAATCAGCTCATCAATTGCACCAAACATTACAGCCTCAGCTTCTTTTCTTGCTTCGGCCATGCATGGATTCGGTGGGACCCGTAAAACAGCCTCAGGTAGATAAGTCGACTCGCCAAGGCCAGACCTTTCTAGAATCTTCCTTTGGAACTCAAGATTCTCTTTAGTAAACGAACCGGTCAAGCCTGATCTATCCATGAAAATCTGCCTAGTGCATTTTCTATCCTCATCGGGCTTATAACAAGCGAAATTCACGAGGTACACAGGGCGAGGACGTGTGAGGAAATAGAGGGTCGACAAAAAGACCAAAAGGGCCGAACAAACTACAACCGATATGAGATTGAATCTAAGATGGTCCCAAAGCACAGATAGGTCTTGGAGAGAAAATGTGGACATTTGGGCTGCGATAACAACCACAAGAGGAGACAAACATAGGTACATTCCATGGGTTATGAGATAATGATACCCAAGCTTCACATACTTCAATTTTACGGATTTTTTGAAATCGGGGAGCTTTCGCGAAGGAGAGGATGGATTCAAAGGTGTGGTAGCTTTTGATTCACTCATTTTTCACCACAAAACAATCTATTCAAATCCCTGAAACAATTATAAATTGTTGTAAGTAAACTCTAACCGGATCAGAAAGATTGAGATATTAAAACACACTTAAAAACTTACTTGTATTGCTACTATGATAAAGCCCAAATTATAAAGATTTGAGCTTTTCCTTTACAGATTTCCCAAATAAAATGACACAGATTTTATCAAGATATGTGATCAAGTCAAACCTTTCTTCACACACACACACACTCTCTCTCTCTCTACAAAACTAAAAATGCAGCTCAGAGTTTCAAAACCCCCCCTGCGAAAATCAAAGATCGATTGTCACATAATCATGTACGCAAATAATGGCAAAATATTCCTACCTTACTATCACAATTTGGATTCATAACTCAATCAACATAATTAAACAAAAAAAAGTAAAATGATTAAAGCAAGATTAGACCAAAATATAGTGGGGTGGTCATAGATTACTAACCACTGATCATTGATGGCGAAGAATGTTCCCGGAGAAACCTATGGTGTATGAATGTGTTTAGAGAGAGAGAGAGAGAGAGAGAGAGAGTATTTGGGCTGTAAAGAATAATATAAAGAGGTATGTTTGGGGCCTTTGGGCCAATTATATATATATATATATATATATATATTCACCAAATGCAGCGTTTGGCGCAATGTGAAGACGTGGTTTAAATATGCATGTTATTAATGAGTTGTAATTTATTCCAAATTTATAATTTATAATATTATACATATTATTCGCAATTATACCATAAATTGATTTAGTTGATAATAAATGAATTTTACTTTTAATTGAGGGCAAACTGCACTTCACCCCTCAAAAAATTTGTATTTTGCATTTTCTCCCCTAAAAACATAAAAAAGAGACATTGCCCCCTAAAAATTTGATATATGCATTATTTTGCCCCAATTACTATTTTCCGGTTAAATTTAATCGGAAATCATTGAAATGATTTTTTCGTCAAGAACATTATCGTCTTTACCATTTATCCGTGATTCTACCACATATCCGGAATTGGGCCCAAAATCGTTGTGCTTCTCTAATATATCATCTTAGGGTTGCAAAATACTCACCATGATCTCATCATGCATTTGATGTGAGTTCCTATTCTGATAAGCTTTTTCTACCATTCTTTATATGCAAGATGATATCATGGTGAAAATTTTGCAGCTCTAAGATGATATGTTAGAGAGGTACTATGATTTTGGCTCAAATTCATGCATGTGAGAGAATCACAAAAAAATAGTAAAGATGTTAATGCTCTTGACGGAAAAATCATTTAAATGATTTTCGATCACAATTTGGCCGGAAAATAGTAATTGGGGCAAAGTGATGCATATATCAAATTTTTAGGGGGCAATGTCTCTTTTTTGTGTTTTTAGGGGGGAAAGTGTAAAATACAAATTTTTTGAGGGGGTAAAGTGCACTTTGTCCTTTAATTGATTGATTTTAGAGTTGAGTTCGATAAGTGTATCTTTTCGGGGTGAACGTGAAGGCTCGTACATTTTATAAGGGTAAATATGTCAATACGGGGAGAATTAATCTGGCATTAGAAGAATTGCTCTGCCATTAGCCTTTATGATTGCCTAATACAAAATAAAAGCATTGAATATGTTTGTTTTTATTCATGAATTGGTTTGTTGGTAGGAAAGGGGAAGGAAGTATGCTTTTAATGCTTCTAGATTCATTTCCTACTTTATTGGATAGAATTTTATCTCATTTCCCATTTTAGATTGGTATTTCATAAGCATTACATGTTTCAAACTCACAACTTGCATCATACATAGAAATTGAGTAGTAATTCAATTTTAAATGAATATATTAGGTCAACCCATGAATTAAATTTTAGATTGTCATAAGTTGATTATTTTCTCCTTAATTTGGAGTTTTGACTGTTGTTTGTTTATTTTAAAGTCTTTCAAAGTCTGTGATCCGTAATTAAGACATTATTAACTTGAGTTTATCAAATTCTTATAGTCTAAAATTACAATAGTAAGGGCTGGCAACAGTGTTATATTATTTTGGGGAAAGAAAAATCTTTTGGGCAAATTTAGGGGAAAGAAGATGGGACCAATATTTATGAACAGCAAGAAAAGACCAATTTGTACTACAAAAGATGGTCAAAAGCGACAGAACATGAGCTTTGGGGTCACGTGTTTGCTTACTTTTCTGACCTAAACTAAATAAATAAATAATATACAGAAAATTCAACCCCATATATGAAATGACAATTGCTCTCTTGTCCTTTTCAAGGACTTGTACTTATCAATCAGTCCTTCCTGGATTTAGGAACAGACTTGTCATTTCGTTTACATCAACGGTCCAAAATTTGTTTTTAAATAAATGATGTAAATCTCCCTAATCACATAAATCAACAAGAATGACCAAAATGTCATCCCAGAGCCAAAATTGTATATAACAAAATTTGGATAAAGATTGGATAACTTGTATAATTGTATTATACGCGATCATGTATACTACCAATACCAAATTATTAGCATTAATTAGTTAGGAACTCCACATGCATTATAATAAAGCAAGTAAAGAAACTAATATCATTGATAATGCTCACAACGAGTACAGGCTGTCCAGATTCCAGTCAGCATCTATTCATCAATCCATGCATGAGAATCGCCAGTTAAGTTCCAACTAAACAAAAAGATTTATGTTAATAGAAGGTCAAGCATAATCTGTCATGGATTTCGTTGTGTTAAACATATATGTCAGCAAGAAACATGCTATGATTACAACTGTGATTATGAAATTAATCATCCATCGTGATGCGCACAAAAACTTTGGTATTAAAATTGGGTCAAAACAATCACACACTATTAGGAAAAATTTAAAAGGCAAGAACATTAGTAGTACTATAGTATGTTAACGAAAAGAAGTGTGGAGAGATCGATGGCTATCAGGAGAGTATTTCATTGGCTGGCATTCTCGGAGGACGTAGTTTAACGAAGGCAAATTCCGAAACCAGTGCAATGTGGTCACTTCCCCATTTCTGAAAAAATACGACCCGAACAGATAAATTAATAATACATAAATAACACAAGAGGGTACACCAAGAGAATAATAACCATGATTTTTCTTGAAATAAAGTATCCACTATCTTCACATTGCATGTATGATTAAGATGATTGATAACTCACATAGTTTAGGTTTCAAGAAGATTGTCGAATTTGGAAATAATACCTTTGTGGGAAATCCCCGGGTGTGCTCCATAACATGCTTGGGGATTGGAGCAAGAACCTTGGCAGTTTGTAGACCTTTAGAGTGCCTGGACAGCAACGGATAATGTCAAATTCAGCCAAACCCATATATTTCACAAGACAAATAGGAAAATTGAAAGTGCTCTATGACTCACCATATATAATCAACTGTGCCTGAGAAACGTCTGTGGTAGCTGGTGACAAGCGGTTCCCCACTTGAATCTCTTATCCCTAAACCATTCTGCAAGAGCAAAAAGCCATACACATTCATGTTTAAAAAATAAACACTTCCTAAAGAAAGTCAAGATCCTTACTTTGTAAAGTATGAGAAAGTTCTAAATAGTCTAACCCAACTAATCATTTGGCAATTTCTAAAACCTTTCATGTGATTGGTCGCTCTCTTTGGAGCATACATAAATCACATGTCAAGTGTATTCACTTTCCAAGTGGTTGGGTTTGTTTCAGCCAGAACTAGAATTTCCTGAAAGTATACCTCAACTTCTGCATATGCGCTAGTTAACTTCAAAGGGTGCTCCATGACCTTGCAGTTTGCATTACCCGTTGCGGTTTCTATTTCAGCTGGAGTCCAAGCTAATTGATTGAAGGAAAATTTAGCCTCATCAATAACAACCTCATTTCCGTTATTAACAGTGTCATTGCGAATCTCATCACCATGAGAATGCAAAATTTTGCTGTCAGAACTAGAACCCAAATCATCTGTATTATGTAATTCAGATAAAAACGAATCAAAATCTTCACGAGGTTCATCTGTACCCTCTTCAATTGATTCATTAAGTGCCAAAGCCTCAAATTTCTCATCTAACAGAAAATCAGCGCTCGTAGATTCATGTGAAGTAGATACATTAGAGGAATGGATATTTTGGTTCTCATTTGCAGATGAAACAGATAAAACAACTTCTACGCTTTCCGACGACGAGATATCAAGAGAATTAGGTAACAATGTTTTGGAGTTTTCAGGTCCTGTAGACTCGGATATTTTAGTAAGATCACTTGAGCCATTGTCAGGTACAGATAGATGTTCTGTTTTTTCATTATTAACTGCAGAAACTTGAGTAGAAGCACCATCAGGCTGTATCCTACATTATGAAGTAAGTTTTTCACATTTAATGACAACCAATAAAACTCCAAGAAAATTATTTAACCAGAAATGAGATATATACCTAAAATCAGAATAAGTAGGTCTCGGTGAACGTATTTCTGCAGATGCTTGCCCGGAGACCTTATACCGGGGCAGTTCTGACAGATCTATCTGCAGTGAGTATCGAAAAAGCTTCAGGCTATTAAGAAAAAAGGCAAAAAAGGGAGGAAAAAAAACACAGCGAATTCGAAGAGAAGAACCTTTTGTTCTGTGATAAAGTTGTACATAGGACTCTGAGAAAACAATACGGCATTGTTGGTATCATAGATAGTCAGAGAGAGACCAAAAGAAGGTTCAAAATACAGTAAAAATATCAAAAGAGTAGACAAAGAAAAGAGATAAAATTAGATAAAATTAACAGAGAGTTCAAACATATAACCTTTGGAGTGCAGTTAAAGTCTCCACAGATAACTATAGGAGAATCATTCCAAAGCTTAGAGACAGCATGTGCCCTTTCTAGAAGCACTCTCATCTAACAGACAAAAATAGGACAATTTACAAATGAAATTATCCAATTTAGTACATAGCTAGTTATACTGCAATGAAACTAGTAACGAAAGCACTTATGGATGACATTTTTACCTGTCCAAGCTTAACATCACCTCTTTTAGGATTGAAAAGAACATGGATGTTACAAACAACAACTCTGTTAGAGCTTTCTTGGCTGCAAATGCAAAAAGGTTGCTATCTTCAGTCCATATTATGAATTTAAAAAGTCAGAAAAGAAGTAATTAACAATCAAAACAAATGTGGAAATATCAACATTGGATGTATCGTAAAGAAAGTAGGAAATCAACTAGCCCGAAACTTGGTGATCTATCCATGACCAGGATGTCCACATGTAACATAGAGATTGAACCTAGCAGTAAGTTACTGTTCAAATAAACTATTCTTTCAATTTCGCTACAGAACCATGGGCTTTACTCTTGTGGCATTCAATTCCCTTGAAAGCTTTTTAGGGTACATGGAAACTATTTAAAGCATTTACAAGTTTACATATTTTATATTAGAAAAGGATAACGGTTATCAATAGACGGTACCCAGATAAAGGTATATCTGTTATAGCTATTATCTAATTGATCCTTGCTACGGTAGCATGGAATGGATGGTAGCAAATTAGGTGTAAATATTGGTGCTTACATGCAAAATATTAGATTTAACAATAAATTCAGATGCAAGATTATGACTGGCTAAGTGATTATAGATGTATACAAAAACAAAACAAAACAGTGTAATGCGCACAAATTTTACAAAAAAAGACACTGTAACTCAATCAAACAAAGTAGTGGGGGAACCATTACCACAATAAAAAAGTAAACAAAAAATACTTCTTGCCTTGTAGAGAGATCTGATACTGCATTGCTATTGTTCTGCTTAGTCAGAGACTGTTCACCAAGAAATTCAATATGAATGAAAGCAGACACGTTGCAGAGAGTCATGAACACATCATAAACTTAAAAATCTTTGTTAATGTATACTCAAAAGTATTCTCAATACCGGTGTACCTCAAACACACATATCTGGGCAACATTATCCCGAAGGCCAAGCTTATTGTATTCAATAGATTCTTCATGCAGCAACTTGAATCTATAACACAAAGGGAATTGAACAACTCAAAATAAAACCGAATAAATCCTGTACAATAATTGACAGGCTAACATATTCAGTTCTAGCACATGCTAAGAAAACGTGTTTCCATGAGTTTATAATTCCATTTCAGATGTCTGCAAATCAGTTGGAGTTCATACCTCGAAACACGCCAAAATATAGCACAACCATCCGTAGGATCACCAGTTCGCATCTAAAAACCCATTGAAATGTGATTAGCCTAGTTGAAAGATAGTATCATATTCTTAAACCATTCTCTGAAAGAATATACTAATTTACAACTCCAAATTCAGTGTTAAGAACTTTAATTGCCTGCAATGTTATTTCGAACAAGTATGGATGCAGGACAGGTCAATGGACTTTTGTATACCACTCAAAAAGATATACAACTGACAAAGACATCTAAAGTTATTAATTTTGAGCTATATTCAAATATAGCAGTTTGCTATTCACAACACCAAATACCAATTCAGATGCCACATGACTACGTGCAAGCTTGCCATCACTATTGCTTAATGCAACAAATGGTCGGAAACAGCTAAAGAAGAAAATGATCAAATGGGATAAATCAGATTCAGCGTAGCATAAAAGCAACTAAGCAGTTTCCACCTTCCAAATGCCATTGTAGCCACGGGGCTTGAGTTCAGCCTCTATGTCTTGGAACCTATCAACCTCCTGTTTTTTCAAATGAGAAAAAGAAAAAGAAAATATACGCAATGTAATGTGCTAATCAGGTAAGATACTGACGCAAAAGGTGCCCACAAATAGCATTTGTTTAGCTGAGTAAAAACGCATCAGATTGATGACCTGGAAACATAAAATGTCGGCTGACCATAATCCAAGCTCAAAACAGATACTTCTCTTGCGCCAATTCCAGTCCATCATATGGCGAGGAATGTGATAGTAAAGTTGTTCCCGGTGATCATTGGCCAAATAGTCTGCTAGTATGTTATATGAGAGAACAGTGAATCGCTCTGCATAGAGATACAATTCAAAACAAAGAAAATATTAGAAACAAAAGACTCACTCATAGGTGCATTAAGCGAACTCGTGGCCACTTGCAAATATATATCTAAGAAAAATATGCAGCTAAAAGCTATGTCCTGTATTTCCACAACTTAAGCCACTGACTGACTGTTGACGTGAAAAGCATGCCAAGACTTCTTAACAACAGGTAAACAACTGTTATGGATAAATTTCTAATTCCAAATTTCAAGAACCTATCTGGCATCAGAAGTATCACTTTTGACAAACCAAATGTGAGATATGAGCTTAACTATACACTCAATCTTAAGTATAGCTCCTATAATTCTTTTTTCGTAATGACATCTCAATGCCAGAAATGTTCTGATTTTTGAATAGGAAAAACAAAGGACCAGTTATTTATTATGTATCTCCGTCACTTCAAGAAACAGGAATAAAAAGTAACAATTAGCAACAACCAAAAATCGAACTATGCTCCATAAAACTTCTCATTAATCAACTCAAAATTTTCAATGCCAAAACTACGAAACTACAATCTCTGAAAATGTAAATACACACAGGGCTTACCAGAATCACGAGGCGGACCCGGTTTTGCATACTCCCAATCACGATAATCTGGAGGTTTCGACGCCCTAGGTCGGAATTGCTGCGGCATATGCTGTGGTCTAAACTGCTGATAATTACCAAAAGGCTGTTGGACAGGGTGCCTATATGGCCGTGGTCCATGTAGCTGCCGCATGATAGGCGGTCCAGGACGGTGATATTGGGATCCAGGACCATAAAATTGCTGACCGGTAACATATTGTGGTGGCGGAGGGACGGCATTGTAGTTAGGTCGGAAACCACGGTTAGCATCTCGAACTGCACGGAAATGCGAATCACCGGACACAAATTCCGACTGGTCTGCGAATGGAATACCTGAAGGTCTGTCGGAGTAGCCTCTTCTTCCTTGTGGACGTGGTCCTCGGAACTGTTATCACGAAAATGTTAGCTCTATATTTGAATATATTAGAATTGAATCCTTAATGCTGGAATTTAGGAAAACAATGATTAAAATTAGGACAAGAAGTTACTAATTCAAATTAAATTGCACCAAATCCAATTAGCTGATATCGGAAACTGTTGTCACAGAAATGTTAGCTCTACATTTAAATACACAATAGAATCCGTAAATTTTACTCGAACTAGGGCAAGAAAATACTAATTCAAACTGAAATACATCAAGTATGCGAGCTATGAGTCTTACGTAAGGACGAGAAGACATGGCAGCGGCGGCGGAGGTAGAAGACTCGGCGGCGGCGACGAAAGAACGGATGGAAGCAGGGCGGCGACTCATGGAGTGATCCAGCAGCAGTTAAAGCGGTGGCATATGATCATATATAAAACTGAGCTAAAGCATTTAGTCATGGATGTAAATTATCAATTCAACACTCCAGTTTGAGTGCTAAGTAAAATTTTACCTTAATCAAATTATGGAGTAAAATCTCAATTGTTTGCCCCATATTTTTACCCTATTTCTGATTTAGACTCACTCATTACTACAATTCCCTAATTACATGTGAGATAGTATAATAATATGAATTATGAAACTAAACGTGGGAGTCAAATGAAAATCAGAGAAAGATATTGGGGCGAAAAATCAATTTCCCTAACATTAAGGGACAAATAAATAAGTAAAATAAAAGGTTTTATAATATCAAAATGATCTTGGAAGAGCGATTAAGAACAACGCCACTACTTTTTCGTGATTCTTCCCCGCCATATTTCGTCTCATCTGAGAAGAAAAAATTGAATATACAGTTTTGGGGCCTGAAAAACGATGTCGTTTGGGGCTTCTCTTCTCTCTGCGCAGTTTCACGCTTCAAAACCTATGCGTCCACGATTTCGAGCTTGCGCTACTGATGTCCCTGATTTCTTCTCCGCCGATTGGTACCATGGAATTCATTCTCATGATAATTGATTCTCTTTCTATTGAGTGATGTACATATTGTGAATTTTCTGCTCAAGAGTTGTTGATTGTGTTTTTTGATTGAGATTTCTATATGAATTGTAGAAGTTGATTTTTGCTTAGATGCTATATCCCCATAAATTCATTTTGTGCGGAGTTGAAAATTAACCCTGGTGTTTACGGATAGGATTATTGCTAAAAGTATTTCCATGTCCAATTTTGCAGGCTTGAGTCTCGCCGGAAAAGACCTTTTGGTCCAAGACTGAGTGTAATTCTCAAAACTGAAAAGTTGGTTAATTATATACTGCAATCTTTCTCTGCCTGTATGCTAATGAGTTTCTTTGCTTTTTATTGTTATAGTTTAGTGCTGAAGATGCTGTACGGTACCAGCTAGATGCATTGATGTTCAACGACCAACCTCGACCTGATTATGGCATTGAAGTCATGTATAGGGTAATTTCCCATCTTCAATCTGCTGTTTCTTGGTTAATTTCATTTGATGCATTTCAACTATCGTCACAGTAATGTCGTGTCATAACAGTTTGCAGGATTTGATCCTTTTGAAAGATCTACCTATTTCGGCCCCTTCTTTGATTTAGGCCAGGTCAGTAGGTATTTACTCTTATTTACCTTATGATGTTCTTATATGGTTTTTTGGCCACCATTGAAAAAATGGGTGAAATTGGTTAGTAGTTCAGAAAATTGCATTAGCAGCAGAACAAGTTAGACTGAACAAATTCCTGTGAAACTTAAGGTATTCCTGGTTGCTAACTATTATGTATGCAGTTTGAAAGATTCAGGCGGATATTCCACCATTCAAGCTACCGAGTCTTGCTTGGTCACCGAGAAAGGAAGATCTTGAGCAGTTTAAATATCATGGAGGTTCGTTTGTTCCACATCACCATCTTACCAACCTATGCATTTACTTGTTCTTATCCTAGTAATCATCATATATAAAGCAGGAGTGCTATAAGCAGCGAGTGTGGGTACGAGGAGCGCGGCCTGAGGAAGAAGAAATATTTCAGTTCACAATGGTTCAGGTATTTTCTCAGTTTTTTCTATTTGAAAAACAAGCCCGGGAATTGTATTTTATCAAGTACCTACAAAGTATGGTTCTATTACTTCAAACAGAATTTTTAAATCTCTGATATTAAGCAGCTTTGTCAGCACGTTGTTTCGCTTCAAATCGAAAAACAATAACACAAAACTTTTCGAATAATCACTGATAAATGGTTTACCATTTTCAGAGAGTCGGTGGTTCGTGGGATGGTTATTGGCTAACAGAGTCTGTACTTCATGATGGAGATAGCTTTTCTGGTGGTGTGGCATACTGAGCCATTAAGTCAGCTCATAAATGGCAGACCACTGTAAATATTCTCGTGTCATAAGTTACGCAACTTTATATAAAACTACTGCATACCTGTTATAGTAAGTAGAAAGAGTGACCTGAGTCACTAAACTGATCTATTTGTAAAGATGTGAAAACAGAGGTTCTCTGCATAGGCTGCATATACACATGCTCTGTATTTAGAGTGGTGTAGGAATAAATGTTTATGTTCTCTCTGGAACAAAAAAATGTATTATCTATGATAAAGGTAATTGGTTTACACGAAAAAACCTCTTGTACGCCTGTAAAATAGATTCGAGTAAATTGTACTTACGGCTCCTCAAAAATAGAGTTACAATTCCTTTCGACTCACTCCAATCATAACCCACGAACAATGAATGATCCCCAACAAGGTTTCAATTACTAGCCTTGACCAAAGAAACAGAGTAACCATTCGAAAAACTATCTACAAATTATAGTTATTTCTTTGTTTGAGATGGGGCTATGAACTTGGTAACGACATAACAATCTGGTGGGGTGATATTTGTATAATAGTTGCGGATTGTATCCGTGATTTCGAATCCAAATTTCGTGTAGAACTTGATGGCGTCCTCATTGTTCGTCTGCACATGCAAGTAGACCTCATCAATACTCTGCTTCGAACACATATCAAACACATGATTCAATAGCTTTGTGCCTACAAAAGATCCAGGAACTTATCAAACAACTTTATATCGACATAGAAAACGTATTTCCCAATGAATTTTTGTGAAGGGAAAGATCAAGAAGAAAAAAACAGAGTACTTACCAATACCTAACCCACGATATGGTGCCAAAACGCCCAAGGTCATTATGTATACACAAATGGCACCACCTTCCTTCTTCTCAAGGCGGCATGCAATGGACCCAACACAAATGCCATCGTAGTAGGCTGAGCAGAAGAAAATTTCGAGCTTAAAAAAATGTGTGTAAATATACTCATGAACCACGGATACTGAATGAGAATGGCAGCTCGATATTAGGTTTTTGTAAATCCAGAAAAAGAAGAAAACAGACCTAATTTGGAAAAATCGGCAGAAGCAAGAACATCGGAGTAGTACTTATCGTTGTAACGAACGGGGAAGAGAACAGTGTTGAGCTTTTTGAGCTGCGACAAATTCTTATCCCTCACACCTTCCAGTGATATCAACTCTTGTCTCTCATCTCCTACCATTTTTTTATACTTCCTAATCGCCTTTCGATAAAAGGGCTTGTTCTCAACACCTGCATTTGTCAGATTGCAAGAAATAATCAGATTGCGACTTTTATTTCAAGAAATTACAAAATTATGCAGTAGAATTATGCATCTGTGAGTGCGTATAGGGGTGTATAGATATATGTAAATGTATGTATATATATATATAGAGAGAGAGAGAGGAGAGAGAGAGAGAGAGAGAGAGAGAGAGAGAGAGAAGTTACAGTAGGAGATTTAGCAGAGCGGCGGAAGAAATGAGTAACGGGGGCTGCGCTGCGGGGGGGTGTGAGAGAGTTCAATCTCATAAAACAACATATTCCTAAACAAAACAGAAAAATAACTCTCCATGAATTAATGGTTCAAAAAGTATTTGAACTTGATTCATTAAGAAAATAAATTAAATTTAAATTTTTAATTAATATCAAAATTTGTAATTCAATGAAATTAAATTTTATAAAATAAACATAAATAAGAGTCAATTTACTCATAGCTGGACTCAATATTTAGCCCATTTGTAACCCATTTTAGATTGGTTCCATTAGTCTATAAAGCAATTGCGAATATATTATTTTAAGTTCAAAATAATAATTCATGAATAAATTCGATTTATTTACAAACATGAAGACAAGTAATAAATCAATAAATAAATTAAAGAAAAAACAAAAATAAGATGGGGGAAAATAAAGAGTCGTTTTTTAACTTACAGTTTGCAGTTACACACGTGTACATGTTATCCTCCATTAGTGAACCTCCATAGTCAGAGACTCAAAATCAACATTCACACACTCACAATCAATCAATAGCACATTACACTGAGATCAAAAGATGAAGGAAGCAAAGAGGTCTGGAAAAGCAGTGGTGATCGGCGGTAGCATAGCAGGTTTATCATCCGCACACGCACTGATCGCCGCCGGCTGGGATGTGGTGGTGCTGGAGAAAACATCTTCACCTCCGACAGGTTGCGCCACCGGAGCTGGACTCGGACTCGACGTTTTGGCTCAGAAAATCATTCAGTCATGGGTTAAGCAACCGGAGATCCTTGAGCATACTACTTTGCCACTCACCATTGATCAAGTAAGAATTTTGGTTCTATTTAATAGGGCTTGTTGCAAAAACCTTAATTTGAACCTGTTATCTTGTTTGGTTATAGAACGAAGCTACAGATGGGGACAAGAAGATGAACAAGATACTCACAAGAGATGAAAACTTCAATTTCAGAGCAGCATATTGGGCTGATCTCCATAGCCTTCTATACAAAGCATTACCTCCAGGGATCGTTCACTGGGGACACATGTTCCTCTCCTTCTCCATTGCTGATGACAAATCTTGTGTAACAGTAAAGAGTAAGCTTCTTCAAACTGGCGATATAGTTGAACATGTTGGTGATTTGCTAATAGCAGCTGATGGTTGTCTATCTTCAATTCGTCATAGTTTCTTTCCAGACTTTAAACTGAGGTTTGTGAATAGACTGTTGGTAACCCTTGTGTTATTTTCTCAAACAAAAACCTTGGTATAGAAATAACATATGAAGTATGTTAGATATTCAGGTTATTGTGCATGGAGAGGAGTCCTTAGTTTCTCAGACAATGAGAATACAGAAACCATTGTAGCTCTGAAGAAGGCTTTCCCTGATCTTGGCAAATGCTTATATTTTGACCTTGGCATAGGAACTCACTCTGTGTTTTATGAGCTACTTAATGAAAAGATCAATTGGATTTGGTATGTTAATCAACCCGAGCCACAACTTAAGGTAATATTCGAATTCACATATGAGTTTAGAATGTTAAGTATCGTAATTTTGATAAAAGGGTCTTTGTTGTACTTAAACAAACATCGTTATTTGGTGACACGAAATCTGATATAAACTTTTTGTGGGCAAACTTAGGGAAACTCGGTAACCATGAAAGTTAGTGACGATATGATTGAAAAGATGCACGAAGCAGCAGAGAAGGTTTGGCTACCCGAATTGGTGAAAGTTATACGAGAAACAAAACAACCGTTCTTGAATGTAATATACGACAGTGATCCTCTGCAGCAAATTGTTTGGGACAATGTTGTCTTGATTGGAGATGCAGCTCATCCAACGACCCCCCACGGTTTGAGAAGCACAAACATGTCGATCTTAGATGCTGCAGTTTTAGGCAAATGTCTCGAGAAATGGGGAATCGAGGATCTAAACTCAGCTCTCAAAGAGTATGAATCTATTCGTTTGCCAGTTGTCTCAAAGCAGGTTTTATTTTCCCGGAGATTAGGGCGTATAAAACAGGGTTTAGTCGTTGATGGTTTCGAGCCCTTTGATCCAGTTAGAGCAAGTGAAGAAGAATGTGAGGAGTTGCAACAAAAGAAGATGCCTTTTCTCTATGAAATTCCTTCTATTTTTAGTATGTGAGGCTGTGAGCATTAACTTGATACTATGGTATATAGTGATGCTTTGGTATTTCTGTGTATTTATGTAACTCTTGAAGTTGTATATGAAGAAGGGATATGGTGATTTTGCTAAATTAATGTACTAGAGATACAACTTATGAATTATAAAATGAATAATAAACTTTGTAATGCTTATTCAACTATGGTTACAATGCTTAAGATTTGATAATTTAGTTGGTACTATCAAACATATAGAAACATATATATACTAGTATAGATATATATTAATAGAGTTGATATGGAATAAATTCTAAATAAATTGTGAATGCCTCTATCACTTCCACTAAAAGACATGAAAATAGTACAATAAGATGAACAGTGCTTTCACACTATCCCCTCTTACAATAATTCCTCTTTGTTGACGAACATGGAGATTCAGGATGAAAGGAGAAAGGGCAAGGCTGTGGTCGTGGGAGGCAGCATAGCTGGTCTTTCTTGCGCGCATGCACTGATCGGGGCCGGGTGGGATGTGGTGGTGCTGGAGAAAACATTGGCCCGTTCAAGTGGGTGCGCCACTGGTGCTGGACTCGGACTCGACACCGTGTCCCTCAAACTCATTCAGCCATGGCTCAAACAACCTCAACTTCTCCACCTTCTCACCTTGCCTCTCACCATTGACCATGTAAGTGATATAATTACCAACAGCCCTTTAGATTTTATATATGAACTATCCAATTTTATATTTCATTCTTACAGGAACAAGCAACAGATGGTGACAAGAAAATAGCCTGGACACTGACAAGAGATGAGGATTTCAATTTCAGAGCAGTGCACTGGGCTGATCTCCATAGCCTTCTGTACAACTCCTTATCGCCGGAGTTTATTCTCTGGGGACATTCCTTCCTCTCCTTTTGCATTTCCGACGATAAAAAAGTAGTCAAAGTGGTGGCCAAAGTGGTACAAACTGATGAAACGATCGAAATATTTGGTGATTTGCTTGTTGCAGCCGATGGTTGCCTCTCTTTGATACGTACAACTTTTCTTCCTCACCTTAAACTCAGGTTTGTGAACAAATATTTTCCCATGTTTCCGTTTTGGTACAGAATTTTTTTTGTTGCTCATAAATGATGCATCTTTCATGGTAGATAGATATTCAGGTTATTGTGCATGGAGGGGAGTCCTCGATTTTTCCGATAATCAGAATTCAGAAACCATACTTGCTCTCAAGAAGGCATACCCTGACCTGGGGAAATGTAATTATTTCGATATAGGTTCGGACGGTCATGCTATTATATATGAGTTAATTAACCAGAAGATTAATTGGATTTGGTATCATAATCAACCAGATCCAGGATTCCAGGTATATATATATATATATATCCCATCTCTCTTTTCTTAGTCCAAAATCATGTACTATGGTTTAAACCTGATAAATTGAGTTTATAAACTTCCCCTTGAGGTTCCTAAAGTGCTCAACTATGTTAGTCAAAATATCTAAGAGCACCGATTAAGGGGCTTTTCATGGGGCTTTTTGGAGGATTTTTAGTTACATGGGGAATTTTGGTGGGCTGTTCTATAAAAGGACTGTTCCTAAACGGCCTATCCAAAATACGTTGACTCAGCATTTAAATAAATAAAGTGAATAAGAATTTTTTTATATCAACTTCATTATTAAATAAAAAAGTATTTTTACCATTGTGAGTGCTCTAAGATAACAACTACATGCACACCAAAACTGATAATATGCTTTTACTGATTATATGATAACTTCTCAAACTTGGATTGGGCTAAATTTAAGTTTGGATCTAGTTGGGTCTATGTTTGGATCTAAGTTTATTTTGGGTCTGGTTTGGGTCCAGACCCAAACATAATCTTTGGAACCCAAACTTTTGGGTCTGGGTCTGGGCCAAACCCATCCATTGACACTAATAATATAGCATCTCATGGATTTTAATGACAAAATTCAGGGAAACTCGGTTACTAGAAAAGTTAGCATGGACGAGATCGAGAATATGTACGAAGCAGCGGAGAAGGTGTGGCTACCTGAATTAGTGAAAGTAATGCGAGAAACGAAAGAACCGTTCCTTAACGCCATATACGATAGTGAGCCACTAGACCAATTACATTGGGACAATGTGGTTTTGATCGGAGATGCAGCTCACCCGATAACCCCACACGGTGCACGAAGCACAAACATGTCGATATTGGATGCTGCCGTTTTGGGCAAATGTCTCGAGAAATGGGGTGTGGATAATCTCGAAGCAGCCCTTGAAGAATACGAAACTATTAGGCTGCCTGTGGTTAAAGAGCAAGTTTTGTTCTCACGGAGATTGGGACGTATAAAACAGCGCTTAGACGTATCTGATAGTGAGCTCTTTGACCCTGTGATAGCAGGAAAAGAAGAAAGCAAAGTGCTGCAACTGAGGAACATGCCTTATTTCTCTGATATGGTATCCATGTTGATGTGAAATTGTACTGGTTTGTAATATCATATATGATTATGTAATGAATTTGAATTTCTTGATAATGCTATTGTCAATAAATTTGATCCAAGTATTTTGATGGGGTTTGAAAAAAAGAGAGGTGCTGGATCAGTGGAAACTTGTTTGGTGAATGATATCAAATAAAGATAAAAAATGGATATAATGCGTTTGCCGGGAGTCGAACCCGGGGTCTATTGCTTGGAAGGCAATTATCCTAACCGTTGGACTACAAACGCCTGTTGGTAAATATTATTTTAGTTATAATAACGTTCACTTCCATATACGCCTACCTATATAATCCAATCAATAGCGATAATAATTAGCATATTCCACTATTATATTGCACGTTTATTATTAGTTGCTAATGACATATTTAACATTAAACAAATGAAAATTATCAATCAGATAAGAGGGGCTTACACAATGTCGACTATGATTTGGCAGTATATACACCAACTAACAAGATTCCTCCAAAGAATAATTAGACACAACCCTAAGCTCCACAATTATACCAACTAAAAATTATATTATATCAAAATATGAAAAAATTAAATTTGCATTTATTATTGGGCTTATTCAATTCCAGACCCACTAAGATTGAATATATTTAAATCCAAGTCCTATAACGGGCTATTTACTGAAGCACCCCATTATTTAATAATCAATATATTATAAAATTTATCGAAGGCTCGTAAACAAAGAAAAACGTAATTGTACTTATCCTAAGTTTAATATCATATTTCATATATGTTAATTTGCATAGTCAATTTACCCTCCGGACAATTTGCTTACAGCATCACAGAGTTCAAACTTCAAGAAAGATTAATTAAATATCTTCTGCAATTTAACAAATATAATAGTCCCTAATCTTAGTTAAAAACTGCAAATTCTAGAAGACCAATACTTTTATATCACGCATTTATATGTGATTATAGAAAGTTTGGGGGTCGCGAAGGGAACCTTTTTTTTTTTTTTTTTTTTATTATCATGCATAGTAATTTAATTAAGTGAGAAAATTATATGTACATCTTTCACTTTCCTGTTAATGATTTGCATGTGAGATTTGTGTAACTTCTCGATTGAGTTTTCGGATAATATATACTTAGTTGAGGGGGCTTTTTGTAATTTTCTCAAATCAAGTAGGATGCTTGTATTGTACCATTAAATAAAAATACTAATTGGTATCAAAAAATAAAAATAAAAATACTAATTAATTATTATTGTTAATTATTAATTATTATAGTTAAGTTGACTAACGGACCGACAAATCTTCTTAGGATTGATCAATATGATTTAGTACACACTGGAAGATTATGTACGGTCCAGATCATTACCATTCAAGATTTACAATAAATGAACCTTAATTTTCCCAACAAAAATATTTTGTAGATGCAGAATTTTTTTTTAAGAGATATTTCTGTGATTAATTTTAAGCAATCGATAGTTTGAGAAACCAAAAAAAAAGGTGTGATTTTTTCTTGATAAATCAATAATTTAAAGTGGAATTTTAAACCAAAAGATGCCTTAATTATAGAGAGAAAAAAAAATCAATTGGACTTTCCCGAAATGGAAAATAACATGCAAATAATTGTATAGTTTAAGCGTCGGTTTCCCTCGTCATCCAAAAAAAAAAAAAAATACGGGAAAGTGAAGCTGAAGTAAGCACAAACAAATAAGCTTCACAAATTTCTTTCTTGTAAATGAAAGAACATTTATGATCCACATTTTTTTAATATCAACTATATATTGGGACTTGCATAAATCATAAATTAATTAACAATTTCTTTTATATTGCACTAAACCTTCTAGAAAGGTGACAACCCTATCTTGTATATATAACATGTATAATATGGGGGCAACCCCTGGTAGAGTTGGTAAGGGCATGTGAATGTTGTGGCCTTGGTCACGGGTTCGAATCCTAATGAGAGAATGCCTATTTGCTTTCTCTACTGTGAGCCTGTCAGCGATGGGCAAATGACCAATAATTTTCCATGATTTTTTTTGGGTCTTATTAGCTTCTCTTTATTATGAAAAAGTATTCCTTAGTTTTCTTCTAGAAGATAAATATTTTTTTAAAATATTTTATTTTATTCCAATTTTAATCTTTAATTCTATCCACCTTCTTTCTCAAGGAAAAGATTCTTCACAAGTAAAATACAATTGATTTGTGTACATGCACGTAATTAAGGAGTAGCTCTACATTTTCTACTTTCATTAAATAAAATTAACAAAATTCAAATCAGAAGAGAAAAGGGTTCTCATGAATTATAATGGTTAATTATTTTTCAATAATTATAATTCTGACACCATATTAAAAAAAATTCAAAAATTTGACCACCAATGACCTACGATGATGCAGTAAGATCCACCTGTTGAAGATTTATTACGTATTATTAATATATTATCATAATCAGAACAATCTCATATGCATATTCCAGTGCAACTGAAATGTGCTCTACCAATTAAAATGTTCATTATTTGGCAGACAAATTAATAAAAAAATTATTCATAAGTGCTGTAAGAGACAAAGTTAATTTTTTAATCCAGTTGGCCTTATAAATCATGCTCAGAACTGAGATTTTTCTTCTGATTTTGTTACAGAACATATCCCTACTTATTCGAGACGGTGCACTGACTCTAATAATAGAAAGAAAAAAAACACTATTATGATTTTTGTATCATTTGTGGATCAAGATTGGGATCATTTTTACCAGTTTTCGAGGCTCTAAATCCCGATACAATCATTATATATATGTTGTGATACATTTTATATGGACGGCTCTGATTATGTCAAGATTTCGATTATGTAAAAAAAATTATTCTCATTACCAAAACTAAGAAAAGGGTCGTCTCTGTTAGACTTAATATTATCTTTGATTGATTCATTGTATATTTGTTTTGATTTGTTTTGATTTATTGTTATTTTCTTACCTTAATTTAATTTTAGATTGATCATTTACGATCTCATAAGATACGTTTCCATTTATTGTACTTTTGTAATCTCTATTTAAACGAGACTTTGAATAATACAATTCATGAGAGAGATTTCCATCTCAACATGGTATCAGAGCCTACTCTAAAATTTTCTCCAACCATTGCCTACAGGGCTGAACAAGACTTTGAATAATACAATTCATAAGAGAGATTTCTATCTCAACAGTCTTGTCTAGCATCGTTGCCCGACTATGTGGTGGGACCCACAAAAAATTATTTCTTGATTTGGAGTCTCGAGAATCTCTAATAATAATCTTTTTTTATCGACGAAATGTATAAATATTTGGCCTAATCAATATTTCAATATGGTAATCATCATGAGAAAAACAAAAGAATTAGGTGACATGGAAACCAACAAAAGAAAACAACTAGTCATGAAAGTAGTTGGAGATTGGTGATTGAAAAGGAAAATAAGTAAATAAACAAAGGTAAAAAAAAAAAAAAAAATTTGGCATCATGACTCACTCGATTGAAATTTTTCCAACTTCAATTATTAAACCAAACAAAACCAAGTAATTTTTTAATGAATTTGATGACCTCCCATGACATCAATCCTTACATCACCCACTACAACTATACGTTATATTTTGACCTTCATTACTTCATATATCATTCTATAAGCAAAATTCCTTCACAAATTATTTCCAAAATGAGACATATAAGATTAAAATAGTCCACTTTTGTGTTCATTATTAAAAACCCACTTATAAAAAGAGCTTAAAAACAGAAAAAATACATCTTTTTTGAGAATGAGAGTTGTTTTCTGCAGTTGTTTCTAAGAAACTAAGCATTGTGTAACAATGGAAAGTGGTGATATATTCAGAGTTAACAGTGGACGTTTAAGTAGCTCAAATATATGGCGAAACACAGGCATTGAAGCTTTTTCGAGATCGTCCCGAGAGCCCGAAGATGATGAAGAGGCATTAAGATGGGCTGCATTAGAAAAACTACCCACACATCTACGTATAAGAAGAGGTATACTTACAGAGGACAAAGGCCAAACCCGAGAAATCGATATAAAAAATCTTGGACTAGTCGAAAGAAAGAAACTTGTTGAGAGGCTATTGGAAATTGCAGAGGAAGGCAATGAGAAGTTCTTGTTGAAGTTTAAAGAACGAATTCAGAGGTAAATTTGTTCATATAATCTCGAATTTGATGTATAGTTTTTCGTTTTTAATCGTGGGTTTTTTGATCCAGGGTTGGTCTTGATCTTCCAACTATCGAAGTTCGATATGAGCATTTGAATGTTGATGCAGAGGCTTATGTGGGTGGTCGAGCTTTGCCTACAGTATTCAACTTCATTGTTAATATCTTTGAGGTGATTCAAATCATTCAATCTTAAGAGGAAAAAATATATAAGTTGGTAAAATTGTTTACCTTTGTTTATCTGTTATGTTATCTGCAGGGCTTTTTCAGTTATCTTCATCTTCTTCCTAGTCGAAAAAGGCCTTTACCGATTCTACATGATGTCCATGGGATCATCAAACCTGGAAGGTACTGTTTGGTTGCATTTGTATGGAATGATAATGATTTGGAGATAAAAAGTTTGAATTTCAAATCATTACCTCACAATCCTTCAATCCAAACGCAACCTTACTTTCGTGTTATCCCTCTGTAACTTACTCCAAAATCATCTTTTTCAAATTTGATTACTCGGGTTTTGCAGATTGACACTTCTTTTAGGGCCACCAAGCTCGGGAAAAACCACGTTGCTGCTAGCTTTGGCTGGAAAACTCGATAAACAGTTAAAAGTAAAGAAACATATGGCCTTTACATCTCTGATTATCAATATCTGTAAATTGGATTCATAAGATAAATCATTATAGTTTATAATTTTACACAATTTTATCGAGTTCACAGGTATCAGGAAGAGTAACATATAACGGTTGCGAAATGAAAGAGTTTGTGCCACAGAGAACATCAGCTTACATAAGCCAGCATGATCTTCATTTAGGAGAATTGACAGTAAGAGAAACACTTGCTTTTTCAGCAAGATGTCAAGGAGTTGGAGCTCGTTATGGTAAACGAGAATTTTTATTTAATCGAAAATTTTGATTTTTCGTTCGAGGGATATTTAAATATTATCATCGTTTGATTTTTTCGAAAATTTTGCAGAAATGTTGGCAGAATTGTCGAGGAGAGAAAAGGAAGCAAACATTAAACCAGACCCTGATCTTGATATTTTCATGAAGGTTATTATATTATATACTTGTCTCAAGAGAAAATAGTGTAGATTCTGAAGTTTTTGCTAAAAAGATTAGATTTTTCGGGTTTTTTATCGTTCTATAGGCATCATCGATCGAAGGGCAGGAAGCAAGTGTCGTTACAGATTACATCATAAAGGTAAAGTCTTAACTATTTCAAACTATTGTCACCATTTATATCGAAATTAAATGCAAATTTCTTGATGTTTTAACAGATTTTGGGGCTTGAGGTGTGTGCTGATACTATGGTCGGAGACGAAATGGTTCGAGGGATTTCTGGGGGCCAACGAAAGAGACTAACAACAGGTAATAAATATCATTAAAGAAATGAAATTTATTACTAAAAACATAATTTATGAATTCAATTCTTACAACATAATTACAGGTGAAATGATGGTTGGACCAGCAAGAGCATTGTTCATGGACGAAATATCGACTGGTTTAGACAGTTCAACAACTTTCCAGATTGTGAATTCAATAAGGCAATCCATTAACATTTTACAAGGAACTGCAGTAATCTCACTATTACAGCCTGCACCAGAGACATACGATTTATTCGACGACATAATTCTATTATCAGACGGGCATATTGTGTATCAAGGTCCCCGAGAAAACGTTTTAGAGTTCTTCGAATTTATGGGTTTCAAATGTCCCGATAGAAAAGGAGTAGCTGACTTTTTACAAGAAGTAAATAGCTTTTCATCACTTTCTTTTTCAATTCATTGAATATCATTAGATGGTAATAATTGAGACTTGTTTATATTTAGGTGACATCAAAGAAAGATCAAGAACAGTATTGGATGCACAGAGATGAGCCATACAGTTATGTTTCTGTGAAGGAATTTTCTGAAGCGTTTCAGTCGTTTCATATAGGCCGAAAGCTTGGAGACGAGCTTGCTGTTCCTTTTAACAAGGCAAAAAGCCATCCCTCTGCTTTAACCACTGCTAAATACGGCGTTAGCAAAAAGGAGCTTCTAAAAGCCTGTGTATCTCGAGAGTACCTTCTAATGAAGAGGAATTCATTTGTTTACATATTCAAGTTCATACAAGTAAGATGCATGTATAAGTATTTACACTAAAAAAATCGTTTCACAATATTTGATGTGATCATTTTTTTCGTTTTCCAGCTTACGCTTATGGCTACTATATCGACAACAGTATTTCTACGAACAAACATGCATAAGAATACAGAAACAGATGGTGGGATTTTCATGGGTGCTCTGTTTTATGGCCTTCTTATGATCATGTTTAATGGATTCTCAGAGCTTGCACTCAGCATATTGAAACTTCCAGTCTTTTACAAGCAAAGGGACCTTTTGTTTTTTCCTCCATGGGCATATTCTTTGCCTTCATGGATTCTTAAAGTTCCATTCACGTTTATCGAAGTTGCCATTTGGGTCGGTTTGACTTATTATACCACGGGATACGATCCTGATCCGGGGAGGTAAAAATATTCATTTTTTTTTTTTTTAATTTTACTACCATGTATTATTACAAGCAGATTATTGAATATTGATACTGAAATCTTTGCAAAAGTGCAGGTTTTTCAAACAAGTGCTTTTGTTCATATGTATCAATCAAATGGCTTCTGCGCTTTTTCGGTTAATGGCAGCAATAGGAAGAAACATCATAGTTGCAAATACATTTGGATCATGTGCATTACTCACAGTTCTTGTCTTGGGTGGATTTATTCTATCACGAGGTAGACGAATAATACACTTTACAAACAGTTTTGATATATCAAATTTTCGATGAAAGATAGCTATTTATTTCTCTACCAGATGATATCAAGAAATGGTGGATATGGGGTTATTGGATCTCGCCTATGATGTACGGACAGAACGCCATAGCAGTGAATGAATTTCTCGGAAAGAGTTGGAGCCATGTAAGAATCTTTTCGTATATTTTAAGGTTTATTATAGATTCTAGGAAACAATAACATTAAAAAATAACTGTTCTACAGATTCCTCCTGGCTCAACAGAATCAGTCGGTTTGACGGTCTTAAAGTCTCGAGGCCTTTTTCCAGAAGCACATTGGTATTGGATTGGTGTAGGAGCAACTATTGGCTATGTTTTCCTATTCAACTTCTTAGTGATCTTAGCTCTAACTTATCTCAACCGTAAGAAATTCATCGAATATATTCAAATAATCCGATATATTTTAGCCCTTTTCACTTAAAACGAGAAAACCGATATATTTTATGCAGCATTTGGAAAACCACAAGCTGTTCTATCAGAAGAGACATTAGCAGAGAAAAACGCCAGCAAAAAAGGCGAGCCTATCGAACTGTCATCAAAAGGAAAGACCACTTCAGGTAAAGTCATTAAGTTTGCTTCTAAAGTCATTACTAACTAAAATTTGTGACTAAAACAAAAAATCAACATATATGCAGGAAGAGAAAATGATACTCACAGTAGTGTATCGTCAAGAACTATGTCATCGAGAATGGGCAGCATTAATCATCATGATCCTAACAGGAAGAGAGGAATGATTTTACCCTTTGAACCTCTTTCGATAACGTTTGATGATGTTCACTATGCAGTCGATATGCCAGAGGTATATTTGCAATCTGTTTTTCTGTAATTTCTCTAACATGGGGTGTTTTTGCAATAATCTAGACAACTATTAATGTTGTAGGAAATGAAAGCTAATGGCATTCAAGACGATAAGCTAGAGCTTTTGAAAGGCGTTAGCGGTGCTTTTAGGCCTGGCGTTTTGACCGCTCTGATGGGCGTTAGTGGGGCCGGAAAGACGACTTTAATGGATGTATTAGCGGGTCGAAAAACAGGGGGATATATTGAAGGAACAATCACTATATCAGGGTACCCAAAGAAGCAAGAAACATTTGCACGAATAGCGGGATATTGTGAGCAAACCGACATTCACTCACCTCATGTTACAGTCTACGAGTCCTTACAATTCTCTGCATGGCTTCGTTTGCCTCCTCAAGTCGACTCTGCAACACGAAAGGTAACTTCATATTATTGAAAAAAAGAAAAAAAAAATCCCAAAAGTTTACTTATCATAATCGAACAAATGAATTGCAGATGTTTATAGAAGAAGTTATGGAGCTAGTCGAGCTTACACCACTGAGAGACGCACTTGTAGGCTTGCCCGGTGTGAATGGTCTATCAACCGAGCAGCGAAAGAGACTAACCGTTGCAGTTGAACTTGTGGCAAATCCTTCTATTATATTCATGGATGAGCCCACATCAGGGCTTGATGCTAGAGCAGCTGCAATTGTGATGAGAACAGTGAGAAACACAGTGGATACAGGTCGAACTGTGGTCTGCACGATCCATCAACCAAGCATTGACATTTTCGATGCTTTTGATGAGGTAAGAAATATAAGGCCCAAGTTGTTTTATTTGTTTTCTAAGCCAAAAACAAACTGAAGTGTTGTAAACAACTGCAGCTGCTATTACTGAAACGAGGCGGTGAAGAAATATATGTTGGCCCTTTAGGCCGGCATTCTTCTCAGCTCATTAAATACTTCGAGGTGAGATAATTTCAACAAGATGTAATTGAAAATCGAAAATTGCAACTGTGCTAAGTACTGAGATTTATCGTATTTATTGTCATATCCACAGGAGATTGATGGGATCGGTAAAATCAGAGATGGTCATAATCCCGCCACATGGATGTTGGAAATAACTTCGGCAGTGCAAGAAGCAGCTCTTGGTGTTGATTTCTCTGATATATACAAAAACTCTGAACTTTACAGGTAAATTATACAGAGTTTAATTATTACAGAGTTTAATGTTGGCCAAATTATACCGAGTTTAATTTAATTCTCACCTCTTAATCCAGGAGAAACAAAGCACTGATCAAGGAACTCAGTGTACCTGCCCCTGGTTCAAGAGATCTGCACTTCCCAACTCAGTATGCTCAATCTTTCTGGACTCAGTGCATGGCTTGCCTTTGGAAACAGCATTGGTCATACTGGAGAAACCCGCCATACACTGCAGTGAGACTGCTATTTACGACGTTTATAGCTTTAATGTTTGGAACTATATTTTGGGATCTCGGGTCCAAAAGGTACTTCATTGCAGTATAATCAAAACGGTCTATGTTGTTCAAAAACCCACATAAACGAACATATTGGTATGCGTAATTACAGGGGAAGGAAGCAAGATATATTCAATGCAATGGGTTCCATGTATGCTGCTGTTCTATTTCTTGGGGTTCAAAATGCTACATCAGTTCAACCAGTCGTTGCTATTGAAAGAACAGTCTTTTACAGAGAAAGAGCAGCCGGGATGTATTCACCATCGCCATATGCCTTTGGACAGGTAAACATTATGCTATATTAGGAGAGTTTTAAGATTGTCCTAAGAAAATTTACTCTTAACATTCTCATGAAATCGATTCATCGTGCAGGTTGTGATTGAACTTCCTAACCTTCTCCTACAAACACTGATCTATGGTGTGATAGTATATGCAATGATTGGATTTGAATGGACAGTTATAAAGTTCTTTTGGTACCTTTTCTTCATGTATTTCACCTTGCTGTACTTCACGTTCTACGGGATGATGACTGTAGCTGTAACCCCAAATCACAACATAGCTGCCATTATTTCATCTGCCTTCTATGCTGTATGGAACCTTTTCTCAGGGTTCATCATTCCAAAAACAGTAAGTATCCCATTCGAATTTCACAACACGATCATGCCACATCAGCACAATGTGGGTCCCATTATGGGCTTACCATTAACATTTGTACTTTTTGGTTTGTGACAGAGAATTCCAGTTTGGTGGAGATGGTACTATTACTTTTCTCCGATTTCATGGACACTTTACGGATTGGTTGCTTCGCAATTTGGAGATATAAAGAGTGAGCTCGACAGTAATGAAACCGTTGAGGAGTTTGTAAGAAGCTATTTCGGGTTTGAACATGACTTTGTAGGATACGTTGCTGTAATTATTACCGGAATATCTGTGCTTTTCGGCTTCATTTTTGCATTCTCTATCAAGGTGTTTAACTTCCAAAAGAGATAGAACCCTCTTCTTAGTGATTCAACAGAGGAAGCTTTTAGTGTATAATGTAAATTTTGAAGTTGATTCAGTTTTTTGTGTAAATTGTTCCACTTTTTTGTCCACCATTTGTGTATTGTTATCAGCTTGAGGTATGATTCAAGTTCCCAAGTCCATATATCACAAAAACAGCTACAGATATATCACAAAATTATTTCAGTTCTTAAAATTCCAGTTGCAGGCAGTTTTAGCTAAGGTTGATCTCTAAAGTATATATGATTTTTCATTCTGTAGTTTTACACAACTCATGTATATATAAATAATATCAATTATGCACATATCTTATGTCTATAGAATGAAATATAAGATTAATAAACATTTCTCAAATTGGAGAAAAATTTGACATTTAAATTATCTAAACGAACATTTCAATCAAGTTCTAACATTAGTTCAAATGTCAAGGAGACCTAACCTCATAAAACATCAAAACTGAAAATAAAAACAGCAAAAAACGTTATTCTAGTGCCGCATATGTTACAATTTGGAAATACATCCTCTCTCAACATCAAACAAGAACAATAACTAAAAAGAAAAACGAACAAGTACGAAAGAGGATAATAATCATGAACCTTTTCAATTTTCATCACCATCTCCATTCTCTAAGCCATCCAAGAAGCTCTGCAGCTCTTTCAACCCTTCTGCAGAAATGCTCCGTTGCACCTTCCTACGTGGAACAATCAAGTTTGGAGGCGGTTGTGCCTGAAAACACACCACAACCACCGATAAGTTATCTCCACTCTTTCTCTTCAATGCCTCATCAACAAGATCCTTACTACACTTTATTGGGTCATTATGCTCTTGAAGCCTTCTACGCGCAAAATCCACAGCATTTTGGCTCATAAATACGTCCCACAGGCCATCACACCCTATGATTAAGAACTCATCTTCTTGGGTTAGTCTTGTGCTCATAAATTCGGGCTCCGCGCTAAGGGGCCCACCATCTTGACCTTTCAGTCCTTCCATATGCCAATCTCCTAGAGCACGGGCGACATTGAGTTGTCCATTGAGATAGCCGTCGTATACATAACCTCCGGAAGCTTCTATACGCCTTTTTTCCTTCAAGCAAATTGGTTTGTGATCTCGAGACATCTCAACTGCTTTACCACGACGGCAGAGCACCGCTCTACAGTCACCAGCATTGGCCACCACAAGTGAGCTGTATCAGGATAACCATCGAAAGAAGAATCATTATTTTTTATCTAAAGTTGAAAAGAGTGTTTGCAAACTATAGTTTTAAGTACTTATCAACTTGTGGCTAAAAAGGAGTGTGTGCATTTGACTCATTTCTAATTCTCTAAATTATGGAATTCTAATCTACAATTTCTAAGTTGGTTAGTATTCTAATTAAAGTTATTGTAAGAGAAATTTAACTTTTAATCTCTGTTTTTGCAAACATTCCCCTGGGCTCTTTTCCATTTTTTTGCTTATGTTTGCAAACACTGCTCATTTCTGATTTTTTTAGTGCTGATTTTTTCCCACTTATAGTCACTTCTCTGTAAGCAGTTGTGCTTGCAAACACTCCTTACATCAAGCTTATACATTCTTTTATTCCTTTGCGTTTCAAAGTTAGGAGCTCATAATCTGTATAATCACTATAATTCCAACCTTCCAATTACGACAGCGACCAAAGCAGTGGTACCAGATGCAAGATCTGCATCCGAGGAGCAAGCTTCTGCAAAAGCAGTATCAGTTTGTAAAAATGCTGATGAAATGACTCTCTCGATTTCCTCTGGGAACTCTTCATCCTGACTGATGAATCTTGGCAAATGGTGACATGCAAAGTCTGCAGCATGCTTTCCTCCATGTCCATCAAAAACCTAACAGATAAAGAAACAAATAATATCTATCAAGTTGCAAGCTTCTGCAGTAAAAGGATGGATCATGGATGCATAGATATGTCAAATTACTTGAAAGGGAAATGTCTCTGGTGAGTACAAACTAAATCACATTACAACTAATCACTATAATATGTAAACTAAAATACTGCACAAAGTTGGTAGGCGAAGAAAAGAAGTACCCCATAGAATGATGCACTAGGTGTTGAATTTAAATTATTTGGAGCATAATCATGCATCAAATTGTCTGCCATAACATAGACATCCTCCATGCTTGAGCGCGAACCGATGTCTGCCCATGCGCCTGAGCGTAGCAGGGGGGTGTATTCAGAATCACTATCATCTTCAGTCAACCTCGGTTCAACTGAAATATGTGAAGACCTGACCTTCACCTGATAAAGCTCAAGTCAAAATCTAATTCCCACATGGAATAAAGATTCACAAAATTGAGATCTGAGATGAAATTTAACAAAATATTCATGCAAGTTGGGATCAACATTGCGGGACTGTAGGTTCTGTTAAAATAATAGACTAGCAAGCAATGTAGGATGCAAGCCATATTATATGGAACACAAAAGAGGCAATAGAAGAAAATAAGACCATAAAAATCAAAATATCCCTTTTTGTGACCAGTGTTTCACAATTTAAGGAAATAAGGCTCAGCTCATAAATGTGGCAGCAGAAAAGAACAATGAAGATTCCCATTAAGTTGTAACAGCAATAAATAGCACAACTGCGGTGATGAGAAACAATTGAATCCCTAAGTAGACTTTTGTAATTACATAACCAGATGAACATATGAGAATCCCCTGGCAGATAGTTCAGATAATGCCAGCAGATATGGTTATATCTACATGCGTACTTGTGTTGCCAAAATTTATATGATATAACAAGCTTTAAGAGACAGCTCATTACACATTCAGGACTCAAATGTTCCCCTATAATGTGACTAAGCCCACCTTCTTCTCTTCTTTCTAAAATCATTCTTACCCTTCATCAAATTGAACTAATAGAGTTAGGGCCATAAGAGTGATCAATTCCAAATCCACATCAAATTAATAATTTACCTCTAGTAATTCAAAAACAAACTTAAAATCACATTTCTTTAGAAAAAAGAGACGTAATTAAGCTGAAATTACCAAAGAGGGGTGCCGAATGAGAGACTTGGCCCGCCATGGCGTCGCTCCGCCAGAGCTCAAAAGGTGCTTGTAACCGGTGCCGGAGCCAGGAATCGGCGGGCGGCCGTCGCTAGAGATCCCATTCTCTCCCTGACCACCGACATTGTTCGTAGTAACTTTACTGCCTTCCATTACAACAAATCTTAACCATCACTGCTCCGAAGGAAAAATTAAGTTGAAAACAGAGATGGAAATGCAATTCGAACGCAATAGAGCTGATAATTCAAGGTTATTGGTGGGGAATTGTATGTGGGGTTCAGATTTGGGAGCTAGGGTTTGATAATGCAACAGTGAGAATATAAATAGATAGATACAGATTTGCACATGTATGATTTTGAAGCGTTGAATTTTGTGTAACTGGGAAAATCTGACGTTTTATACATATATGGAGATATGGTGACGTGTTATCGATTGCGAAAACGACGTCGTGCGACGTTTAACGATTGACGTGTGTCCTGTCTGCTTTTTTGCTTAACTTTTTTTTTTTTTTAATATATTTGAGAGATACACTTATTCAATAAAATTTTATTTATAATCACATTCTAATAATAATTAAGTAATTTTTTATTTTAAAAAGAACTAAATAAAAAACTTTTTTTCACTCAAACGTTACATTACTTTGGGCCTATAAGGAGAAGACGGCTGTGGCATGGGCCTCCGCCCACACAAACTAGCCCAGTTCTAAAGACGTTGTAAAGCCTTTTTGGAGTTCATTGTAAAATCTTAGGCGTCAAATCTTTTTCTTTTTATTACAAAAATATATATTTTTACAAATTTCCATAAAGAAAAATTGAATATAAACAGTAGAAATGTATTTATGTATAGACTTAATCTTTTGTAACAAGAATTACAGCATTAACTCAATGACTAAAATTGTTTTTTCCACTAATTATTGACAACTAATTACCACAAATTGAAGAACTCTTTGTTGTGATCAAATCCATGAGCCATTACCTTGCAAGAAGCATTTTGATAGAGGATTTTAATATAACATATGGGAATATTAATTATTTTGAAATGCGTCAATTCATCAAAACGCGTCGTTATACGAAACAGGTCTATATATTATATATAGATGCACACAATATATATATATAAATTGGTAACATTTTAGATGTTTTGGGACAGCTCTGTCATATTGTGAAGGAAAAGGTATGTATGGATAAAAATAGTATCAATTTATGGGAATTGTAGGGAAGGAGTTTTATTTGTTTGTTGTATGATTTTATTACAATGTCTTGTGTATGGAGCATGCATGCACTAGTATATCAGAATCATTTATCTCATGGATTCCCCTATAGTCCAAAAAATCATTCTGACAACCCAGTTACATAACGAAACCCCTTGGAGTATCCATTTCGATGTGCCCGCTCCGGGTCTTGCCATCGGGCAAGAAACGGAGCCTGAATCTTTCAATAATACGTACGCAAGTGCTGTCGAGACCGTGGGTCGCCTACTTGGAAGATTCGAGTTCTGATTAATAATGAGTTCACTGACATGTGCATATGCTTTTTTTTACTAGAATTATTTTCTAATACGAGCTGATCGAACCGGGATTATACGAGCTTCACACGATAGGAATTCCCGAGAAATGGGTCGACCACTTTAAACGATTTTGAGAGCTCGTTTAAGTTCAAATTTGATATCGAGAAGGACAAGCTGAGAATGAAGGGACGTGAAAGATTGAACCATGAGATTGCATTTCAGAAGATGGATAGTTTCGATCATATCGTCCTCTTCATGTTTGCTATCTGCATTTTGTGGCCTCGTTTTCAGTGAAATAATGCGTTTTTCGCAACTGGTGTAAATTCATCAAATTGCTCAGCGTCCTACCAGATCAACGATCATGGAAGAATCAGTGTTTGTTAGGCTTAACATGCGCCATAATCGGACTAGAATCTGGCAATTATCCCGTGATCTCCGGCGATCGAGAAATAGGGATATATGCAAGCAGGATCAAAGATCATGAGATGGAGTGATGAAAGAGCTTGCCAACCGTGGCGATTGAATTCACTCGAGACAATTGTGCCGGAGAATCTTCCTCGGCCGTCGGCGCTGGGAGGCGACTGGCTTTTCTAAGGCTGCGCCGCCTGTGAAAGTCGTCGCTAAAAGTTGTTTCTATTTGTAGCGTTTTAAGTGTTAAGTTTGTGCTTTAAAAAGAAGGCATCTATACTGTACAGTTATTATTTACAAAAATTGGTTATGAATAAATAAAAAATCAATTTCCTATTTGTTTTTTATATGGGAAAATTATCCACATCCCTATTGGGCTAGAACTCGAAAAGGCCCAGCAAAGATGTGGGATTTCCCCGGCCAGGCTCAAGCCCATTAATGTCAATCAGGCCGGTGCTCATGGGACATGGACTTAGCATATTAGTGTTATTTATTGTTAAATGGGTTTAGACTAGATATATTTGGGCCAGAATAATAAATTTGGGCCAACCCAATTAACTCAATAGTTACATTTCCATTTCCTTTTCAAACTACAACAAAAATAAATTTGGTTTTTATAAAGTAAATACTACCTATACATACTATTTTAGATTTATAGTAGATTCCCTAAATTCTAATAAATCATTCAATAAATCATAATAAAGAAATTATAGCGAGCATTTATTTCTCGTTTTCAATAAATTTAGACACCAAAAAAGATAAATTAAGTTATGCTTGTATTTTAAATTAATTCTAGTAAGGAAAATATTTGAAAATAGTTTTTTCATCCACAAATGTCCTAAGAAAAGAACAAATCATGGAAAAATATGGTGATAAATCTCGTCGGTCTTTTCATGTTTCATGTCGTCAAAAGTTGTAATTGAAATAGGAAATCTTTTTCCATCTCCAATATAATATTTTCTTATGAAAAAAAAACTTTTATCCTGAATTATCAATACATATAGTCGAGTACAAAGGTAAATGAATGATGTAACTATAATATTGGATCCGACTACACATTTGGAATGTGACTTATATGAAATATGGGTAGTTTAGGAATTCAATTATAAATATTACATACAAAATTTAAAACTAAAATTTCTAAGGTAATTTATCAAGTGTTAATATCATTTAATATATATATATATGTAACGTGAAATTTGAAAGCTTGAAAAGGAGGTTACCATCCTAGGACTTGTCTCTCTTCCAAATGGCAATAGTGATATATATATATATTATATAGTATATACACATAGAAATTTCCTTAGCCTGTGAGTCAGAAAATTTGCAGCTTCAAAAGCTACTTGGCACTGAACTTAAACAGGTGCAAAAAAGTGGACCCAAAACGATCGAAGGGAATTTTGTGGACCTTAATCTGATCAGTCTACCTAGCTATACATATATATACAAAGGAAGAAGAGATTAAAAGAGACAAAAATTCACTAGAAAATAAAAATCCAAATACAGATGAAATATAACGATTTGTCGTCTGTTTAGTTCATGCATGGCAAAATGGCATGCATGCCAATAGTATATGCCCCAAGCCCACTGTTATTTGATGAGTACATATGCATGCAAATTTTATACGTACTTTCGTTAGATAACCCCAACCCTACCTGCATGCCAACCAGGATATATATATATATATATATATATATATATATATATATATATATATATATATGTCATTTTTATTTGTGGTTTTCTTGAATCCACGTGAATTTATTGTTTAAGGTTCATATAAAGAGTTATTAACAAAATTTAATTACATAGCTCTAGGGTTTGATTAACTTAGGAAAAATTGCAGAATTAGTCACATTTGATATATTTCGTGGTCGTTTTAATTAAATTTATATTATGGTTCATGATCGATTGTTTTGGTTAAACCACCTTCGTGTCTAGAGGGAAGATATTATGAATATCGACTATTTATTTATTTCCGCAAAAGAATACAAGAATTATATTATTAAATAGAATAAATCACGAGTACTCACCCTTAGAGCACTCACAATTGGGATTTTCATAGGGCTTTTCATGCGGCTTTTTAGTTGCAATGGGGATTTTGAGGAAATTTTGGTGGGCTGCTCCTGATAAGCCCTCTCAAGGGGCTGCTCCTAAGCAGCTCCTCCAAAATACGCTGACTCAGCATTTAAATGCTGAGTCAACATTATTTTTTAATTTAAATTTAATTTTTATTTTTTTTTAATTATAAAATGTGCCACTAATTTTTGCACATGCAAATCATCCCCAATTTATTATTATTTTTTATTTTTTAATTATAAGAAATTTTATTTATATATATCCCATTACACTATTATTTTTTATAATTCGTTTTTATTAAAAAATTATAATTTTTGTCTTTACTTTATTTTACTAATATAATAATACCTATAATAAATTCTATTTATTATTTGAGAATAATAATAAAATTATGTTACATAAATAATAATAATTAAACTAAGTTTACAATATATAAAAAATCTACTATATTTTTTATGATAATAATATTTTCATAGTTATTTATATATAAAGTAATACATGGTGGAAGATGACGTGACATTGTGGGTCCAAAAGAAGGGCTTTATGTTAAGTCGTGTTTTGTGCATATTTTACATGTCTATAGTCGGGTTGATTGTTACATTTAATCATCTTATTTTGTGATTTTAGGGTTGACAATCGGATTTTAGAAGATTAAAAGGAAAAGAACTAAAAGAGACACAAAAGAGGAAAAATGAAGAAGAAAAGAGTTAGTGTTAAAAATTCCAGCAGAAAACTGCGTGCCCACGCTTAAATCCTCAATTGCTTCTGCCCAGAAACGGGATTGCTGGAATATTCGTGAGATTTTCAGTTATTAAGTTGGTTATGATCCGTAACTGCCAGATCCGGATTCCCTATCTGAAGATTCTGTTTAAAGATGATTTTGTGGGATTTATTCCCTTTTATTTGTTTAGATTTTATTTCCTTATTTCTAGATATTTCAAGATTTGAGTTTGTTAAGTTTGTTAGAGCCCTAATTAGTTCCCTTTTTGGATTAGGACTCTTTTATTATAAGTATGTGGAATTTTATTCCACAAGACACCTTTGATTTTATTTTTAATTCAAGCATCGTTTTTCCTTTAGTTCTGGAGTTCTCGATTTTTATTATTTTTCGCGTACGTTCGATTATGAGTTGCTAAACTCATACTTCTAGTCGAGGATTCTTCAAGGTTTGATTCTAAATATTTGTGAGATCGAATAGTTTAGGCTATAACACTTAGTCCAACCAACATAATCATTGTATTTTAAGTTAAATTGTGATAGTGTCAATAAATGTACAATTAGGAACCATTTTATGTTGAATCGGTAATTCAACTTCAAACCCATAAGTTACACAAAAATAAAATTTTCCTATTCATAAAACATAAATAATCTTTTCCCCAAAATATTGGATTACTTAAAATAAATAAATATACCACAATTTGAACACCAATACTATAAACATACTCAAAAACTTTAAATTTTGCAATCTCTATATATATGTATATATACATGTCAGATAGGATGGATATACATGATATAGGAACTAAAAGTACACCCATACGTATAGTTATTGATCTCCATTTTTTGTTGAATAGGAATAGTATGGTAGAAAAGTTGTCAGCCCAGCTGAAACTTAATTATTATATATAATTATATAAATGTATTAATTACAATAAATAAATAAATAAAACCTTGTGGGTTTTGTTCTGAAATCTGTACCATTGTCCGTGTGTATGCAGAAGAGAAGACGAAGAAATAACGTCAGTAGTGTCAGAGAAAAAAGTATGACGTCATTAATTAATTATGTACTTTCTCCGTAAGGCGTGCTTTCGTTAGGAAGCGTGTTCTATTACTCTTCCTATTATTATTTTACATAACTTTGTATAAATTATTATAAAAGAATTATAAACTCAAATTTTATTTTAGTATTTTTTTTGTATTTATACTAGCTTAAGTAAAGTAATTTAACTACAAAAAAAATGAAATTTAAAAAAAAAATTGACAAAATAAAAGGCTTTAAGAGGTTATAATAAAAATGGGCTTTCGATATACATTAAATCCTCTATAAATTAATAATCTTGGGACCTTGAAATTTTATTAATTTAGAGAGATATTAATTTATCGATAAATTAATATTTTATTAATTAAAAGAGAGACTTTTTAAATTCAACAATTTTAGTGCATATGTATTGAAAATAAATGAATTTATATATGTTTCATTGATTATATTCATGCATCAACCAATTCTTTGAAACTAATTAAATATATTCACGAGAAAGGAGGCTTTTAGTGCGACAACAACTCTTCACAATTTTTTGTTGCAGTTAGAGAACTCAACACCGGTACTCTTAGCTGCAATTAAAAAAGTTAGGGATGAAATCCAATTAGATTTAAATTTTAAAAAAAATCAAGTAACAATAGATTCTTATTTTTAGCAAATTACCACAATATTTATCATTGTAATATTTATGAATTATTAATTTAGAGTTTTAATGGGACCTAATATTTATAAAGGGATTTTTCGAAAAATTATTATCTTATTAGCTTATCGAATTTGATGATTTTTTACAAGGGCCCAAGTCGGGACCGAAAGATTTTATTATTTTATAGAGTTTATTAATTTATAAAGTATTAATTTATAGAGGTTTTACTGTATAGTACATGTTGATATATAATAGAAGAATGAGTAAATTTTTGTATTAATAAAAGGTCAAAAGGGTGACGGTAAGATGAGCCAAAAATGTCATCTTCAATCTTAAACCTGACAAAGATACGTTTTCAACAATGGAAGATCTTTTACAATTCTTCCTAGATTCCCATATCATTAATCTACTCACTAATCATGATGATATTATTCATAATAAATAATTTGTACTTTATATTACTACACTTAATTAACATGAATTAAAATATGGCTATTCTTTTTTTTAAAATAAAAAGGGAAATATATATATATATATATATATATATATGTTTACAGAAGAAAAGGTTTTGGGGATTGAAATCGAGATGATGTAATCGTGTTGCAATCATTAACTCAGAAAAAGCAATTTCCATAGATTCTCTCTTTTGCGTGTAAAAAACGTACTTCCCAACTGAAATACGAATGGGTTAAGAGTGTAAAAAATGCCTAAAGTGGCCAACTCTGAAGTGCGTTTATTGTAGATAAATATTTATCTTACTTTAGCAAATGCCAATGAAAATTTATCTGACAATTTCGAAATAATAAATCAAAATAAACATTGGTTTTGGGAGGAAAAAAATTATTTTGATATTTCATTTTTTAATGCATTAAATGATGTAGAAAGTTCCACCTAATTAATCTATCTGAAGGATGAAATTCTTTTTGTCCTTGGATATATAATAAATAATGCTCATCTTTTAACTTATTATTTGTTCCGACAATATATTTTAGGTCCCACCATGCAAAAAATATTAGATCTAATTTTATTTTTTTTTTATGACAAGGGAACCCGCAGCCGCTACCGTTAGGTGCGCACTGGGTAAACCCCGCTCTTGAACCACACAAGAGAGCACTGGGTAAACCCCGCTCTTGAACCACACAAGAGAGGTAAACCAGCCTAGGTTGCCCATAGCTGACAGGCTCACAGTAGAGAAGGCAAATAAGCATTCCCACAGTGGGATTCGAACCCGTGACCTAGGCCACAAATTCAAATGCCCTTACCAACTCTACCAGGGGTTGCCCCCATTAGATCTAATTTTATTGTTTTTCTTTTTAGATACACATCTAATGCAAATATTCTCCACCATATTTCTGCTCATTATTTGAAATGTCTTTAAATTAATTTCACAATAAATGTAAGTAAATGGTCGATTAGATTGCCTTAATTATGTCTAGTTTTTCATGAATATTCCTCAAGATCGATCATATTAAAGCTTAATAATAAACTTGAACAAGAGAAAAATACGAAACAAAAATCTATTCTAGAAGTTGTATGATACACAACTAAAAAGGTTACAATCTAAATAAAAAACAACAACAGCCAAACCTGATTAATTTACAACTGAACAAAAATGTTATGAAAACTAACCAAAACCCAAAAAAAAAAAAAAAAAAATAGATTTTTTTTTCCTTTCCCACCCAAAACGTTATAATTTCTTTCAATTCCCAACATTTTTTTTTTCTTATTTCCGCATATATTTTTTTTCTTTTTTTTTTTTTTTTTCCTGGGCTTATATTGGAAGAATATGTGAAGCAGAAGATGATTTTAAGCCGTTGATTATCCTCCCAATATCTCTTGCAATATTTACTGCGTCTGATGAAGTTCCAAGTAGCCCTCTTCTGGTGAACCCTACCGCATACAATCCCTTCTCTCCTTTCCAGCCATTAGGGAATGGTGATTTTGGCATTCCATCTTCTGTGAAGAAATCATCACCCTTCAATATTATCATAAAAATTTTTGCCACGTCAGCATAATAATATTTCATTTTTTTTTATATAATCTTTATATTTAAATCCATCGACTTATGTAAAAAAAAAAAAAACGGTATAAATAGTACATTGAATGATGAAATAACACTAAATGTTTCATGAATAAATGTCATCTAACTTCTTGATAATAACCCTAAGTAGGTCAAAAAGTAATTGTTTATGCCACGCCAATAGAGAAATTGATTTTGGGAGTTGAAACTTAAGTTAATTTAAGAGAACATTTAATTGCATTTCAGACTATACAGTCTGTAGCTACTAGAGTCATGTTAATGTAGTAAAAGAAAAGTAGTTGAACTTTTATTTCCAATTATTTTAATTAATTTTTTTTTTTTTTCAACTATATATATATATATATATATATAATCTTAGACCTACCCTTTACTTGATTCTCTTCTCCATATTCTTACCTAAGACCTAACATCAATTTTTCAATACTAAGTAGATAAAGCAAGTTATAGTAATAAAAACATTTAAAAGTGTCTGATTCTGCCTCTAGAAAATAGCAAAAGATAACACATTGTAGGTAAATGCAGGCTCACATTATATTTAAAAAAAAAAAAAGAATATTTTTTTATGATAGCAACATATCATGAAATCCAAACAAAAATATTTTATATCATTAACTATAGGAATGATCCAAACAAATGCCATCAGAATTTCTCTTTTTTCCTGTATCAGTATAAGAAAACGTTTTGTAGCCCACTGCATGTGTAAGTCTGAAAGCTATGTGTGATTGTGAATAAAGATAAAAACTATTATAAAAATTAAATTAAATAAAAAAAAAGGTACACATATGTATACTTATTATTTAATTGATTTAATTTTGTCTCATTTAGATGATGCTAATGTTACCTTGAGCCAAGTAGGCACATTGCTCTTGTACCCCGTTGCTAGGATTATTGAATCAAATTCTTTTTCTTGTCCATCCATGAATTTAGCACCATTTTTTGTAATCTCCCTCACACCATCCATTACCTGCATTATTATTAAAAACACTATAACAAATTAATTAACTAAATCATAATATATTTTTTTTACAATATCAGGGTAAATAATTTGAGGGTTTGGTTATTTTTATATAAAATTTTACCTTAATTTTGCCTGATTTAATTTGTGAGAAAGCTCCGACGTCAAGCACCGGCGTCTTTCCGGTGGCGTTTTTAAGCTCTAAGGGGCCGGTTTTTGGCCGCCGGAGACCCAAACCGTCGGTGTACCCAAGGGTGAAATTAGCAACAAGTAGTAGAAACTTGTCAACTAATCTCAAAGGCAACCATTTGAGAAGTGCCATAGCTACAGAAAATGTTGAAACCCCAAACATTTCCCTTGGCAAAATATGAACCTAAAATCATCAAAAATATTAAATTTCAACACAAAACATTATATTATAAAAAAATATTACAAAAAAGTGTATATATTACTTACTGAATTTCTAACGACCATATGTGGGATTGCATTATGCCTGCAAAGATCCAAACTAACCTCCATACCAGAATTCCCACAGCCCACAACTAAAACCCTTTGGTTCGTAAACTCAGAGCCAGATTTATACACACTTGTATGCAAAACGGCGCCGTTGAACTTCTCCATCCCCGGAATTTCAGGTATCACAGGCTCAGCATTTTCACCCGTGGCAACTATCAGCCACCTCGAAACATACTTCAAATCTTGAGTTTGCACGTGCCAAAGTTTCGTAACACTGTTAAACTCAGCTTTTACGACAGCCCTTTTGAATTCTGGCTCAATTCCGAAGTGTTTCGCGTAAGACTCCATGTAAGAAACAAACTGACGTTTGGAGGGGTATTTCGGGAAGTTTTTGGGAAAGTTGAGTAAAGGTAGTTCACAGAACTGTTTAGGGAGATGTAGTTTGAGACGATCGTATGTTCTTTGTTGCCATAACGAAGCAATACAATCGCTTCGCTCGAGAATGAGAGACGAAACGCCGTTTTGCCGGAGACACGCCGCGACGGCGAGGCCTGATGGGCCGGCGCCGACGATAATTGGTCCTTGGACATACTGGCAGTTTACAACAACAACAACGTTGTTTTTGTTGTTTTTATCTTGTAATTGTTCGTAAGAAGTACTCATTTTTGTTGTAAGAAAGTTTGAAGGGGAATGAAAGAAAGGAAAGTGGTAAGAAAAAAGGGGTTACTTTTTAGTTTGCTTGTGTTTGTAGTCTGAAAAGCTCTGCAAAAGCATGCATTTAAAGGGGAGTGTTTTAATGGAGGCGTGAAGGTTAAGGAAAAGGATTTGGTTTTTTGTTTCTCAAGGTTATTTCTTCTCTGAAGAATTTGGCAATGGGGTGAAGAGAAAAGGTTTATATATAGACACACTATTTATCTTCTTTTATTTTTTTTAATTTAATTTCTCTTTTGTGTGAAGAATTTAGGGCCCAATTGGTTGTCATGTCCATCTCCGAAAAATTATTTTCATCATAAAAGTGAGAAATGTTGTTTAAAAGATGAGATTTTTAAGAGAAAAATAGGTAATAATTGGGGTTGATATGATATGTTTTTTGTTATGAGAAATTTGTTTGAATTTATATTTAAATATAATTTTTATTAAATGTATTTAGTCAAACTCGTTGATTTAAACGTCAGAAAATAGTCACAATGGATCTTATTTTAAACGTTGTATTATTTTGCATTAGAATATGTAATTAATTTAATTTTCAGCTTTGAAAGATAGTCGGAAAAATCCTTTTAATTGATTGTATTAACTGTCAAATCATGAATAGTAAAATTAAATTGTTGAAAGAATTTTTTCAAATTATTTGAAATTTTGAGAGATTTTTTTGTAAGATTTTATCATGATATGCTTAACAAATGCATTTTTTTGTAGTTTTTTACTCTGAAAATTTATTTCGGGAGAATAGGTGGCCATCCAATTGGGCCCTTATATACGCACAATAGTGTTGAGAGGATTGAGAGTTTGAAATAATTGCATTTGTTTTGTGTTGTACTTTTCACACGCTTTGGGGAGGGGTTTATCGAAACTGGAGTTATATAGGTATTATGTGTATATAAGATGAATATAGTAATGATGATGATGTAGTTATTGAAAAAAAGAAGGCCCCCTATATGAAATCAACTAAATTCATGACAAGATTTCATATTAAATATATCGGCATTTTATTTATTAAATATAGAGTTGACTTGGGTTAAAATTATTATTTATGTGATACACATTTTGGAAGTACTAAATATGAATGATGTTCAAAACTCTCTCGATTTATTTAGTTATTGCGGTACGTATATCTTTGATTCATGAGATGTGCAGTTGAATAGTACATCTCTAAGAAAGTATCTATCTTCAGTATTATATACAAATAAATTTCAAAAATTGAAATTGATATTTTTCATGCTTTACTAGATCAAGTTAATTTAGATAATAAAAAGTTCAAAAAAGTGGGTGTTTGGCCTTATTATCGCAAGAGGAACTTTTAGGCTTTCATCTTGTTTATTTTATGTTATCTATTTGGTTTTCTAGATTTCGTTTTTTGGAGATTATGAGTTTTAATATGATTGTGCTTTAAGTTCCATTCATTACTTAAAAAATAATAATAATAGGGATTTAAATATTTATTATGGAGTGGTCTAAGAGTCCCAATCTTTTTTATTAAAAAATTAGTTCAATCGACATTTCAGTGGAATTATAACAACAAATAAATTAATCGAGTTGCACTAGTGATTTTACAAATGTGATTAACTCCCATGATATGAAGAACGTTTATGCATTTTTTCGAATAAAAATGATTATCCTAAACTAAAAAAAGAACTAAAAATTGATACCCACTACAAAAAAATATAAAAAATTAAAGTTGCTTTTCTTAATTAATTGTAAAGGACATAAGATAGACAAGAAGAACATAGGTGAAGTGGGATTTTACAATCTGAACAACCTAATAAAAAGTATAAATGATGATGTAAAGTGATTGTGGGTCTAAGAAGATTATATTGACCTAATAAAGAAAATAAGATCTACTAATATTTAGGAGCTGATGTTCTTTTGAATATTTATTTACATAACTATATATATATTGTTGGATCCCACTTCACTACAAAATTTAATTATATATCCAATAATAATGTACCACACTATAGCTATATAATTATAAAATTGATAAATATACATTTAAAATAATATATAATATTATTATGATACGACATTTGTTAAAATTTTGTAATAAAAATCTACATCTATCATGTCATGATTAATATCCCTTCTTTTCATGTATGGTCATATTGATTTGGTTGGCTGAATTATTTTCTGCGACTTGGGAACAGCAAACTTTAAGACTTCATTAATATTAAGGATCTTTTGGTTACGTACGTAAATATATTTACAAAATAATGTGACAGTATTTGTTTTGTTAGTAATACATATATATAATATATAATATATAATTCAACTATTTAAGTAATAATTGCAAAAATTAACAAAAATACCAATTATCACCTAGGGATGTGTGGCTTATTTATTAGTGCTTGGCTGGAACTCAATTTTTCATCTAATTTTTTAGTGACTCGAGTTTAAGCCTAATATACCTACTATTTGGACTGATGAGCCAATAAATATTATCAGTAAATTGAATTTGAGCCTAATATACCTACTTGGGCTGATGAGCCAATAAATATATAATAAAAAATTATCAATGTATATTTGAGATTTATTGAGATATTATTTATTATATATTAGTAGGAGTTAATTTTATCGAATTTGACTCATCTACTATTTAAACATTTCTTTCTCTCTTTTTTTTTTTTTTACTCTAATATTGTACCTATTTCACGTGTAATTCTAGACTTCCACTCTCGCTGGATAAAGTTGAAGAAATATATGAATATTAATTAGATTTATTTTAAATTATAAATATCTAAGTTTCTTAGGTGGCAAAAATGAGTTATTATGAACAATTTAGGAGAAATATTTTATTCTATGAAATGTAGTGTTTATGCTGACGAATGATTTGGTGCTAATCATTAGTCACTTACTAATCATTCAAATGATCATATACCCACGTGTTACTTTATTTAGCAAATATTATAAAATATGGAGCATTAAAGATTATCATTAATATTATTTTGAAATTTTATACCGCTTCTCCTATTTAAATACAAATATGGAGCTCACAAAATTTTAATGATATACATCATTTCGAAGCTCGAGATTTCTTAAGAAAAATTTATTGTCTGAATTCGATTTAGACCCGTCACTTACACTATGAGTCCAAAAAAAATTCGATCCAACGGGTTAGGTCTAAATGAGGTGTGACCAATAGAGTGTTTTAGGTAAAGAACTATAATTATTTTCGAATGGTAAAATTCGGAATAAATTCCGGATTATATTAATTATTAAACAATATTTTTGTGTAAAAATGTGTTATATAATATATTGAGTTGGAATAGAATAAATTGGGTAGGGCCGAAGTGAAGTGTGAGTCAGTTTTGGGCTCTGGCGCACACCAAAGCAAAGCTAAAGTTGGAATTATTGATGTCACGTGACCTCATCCCACCGTCACCTACTGCCACTCACGTGCCACTAGCTCTCTCTCCATTTCTCACTGGGCCACCTTGCTTCTAATAACATTTTTGAGGCCCAATAAGGATGTCACAAATGACCAAAACACCCTCAGCTAACAAATACAATTCTTCTTGTGAGCCAGCCAGTATGTTTACCATTGTATAAAAACATGAATCAAAACTCATACTACATAACAAATACTTATTGTCACTATTTATTTGAGTTGACAGTCGCGTGCGTTTTGATCATCAAAATGGACACGTGTCGATGACCCTTTTGCTGATTTTGTTACCAATTTTAGAAAAAATATTTATTGATGGCCTAAATATGTCAACTATGGTCATCACTTCTGGACCGTCGGATCGGAGTTGAGGGGGTCGCATCCTGCAGAATCCAACGTTGATCAAACGGCTGCGGCCTGCACTGATATTGACTCCTTTGTTTTTTAGGTTATTTTTCTTTGCTGTGACGATTGACAGCAATTTTAAGGCTGTAAATTTCAAATAAATTTCATTTATTTATTACGAAAATAAGGAAATTTAATAATATTAAATCCAAAAAGGATATTACGATGGAAGAAGATGATGTAAAGATGACAGAAATAATTGCAATTACAAAAGCTATGATTATTCTGAGGGGAAAGTACAGAACCTTTTATTAGGTAATCATTAAATTTGGACTTATATTAATGAACTAAACCTAATGAATAATTAACTATAAAATTTATGTACACATATTTGATAAATAAAAGGTCGGATTCAATAAGTATAATTCCGTTCTATGATAATTAATACCATAAATGTTACACATTATTGTCATAAAATAATTCACACATTGAAAATAGATTCGTAGAGTTCAAACTCGGAAATTTTATCTCATTTACGACGACCCTATTTGAAAAGTTTGGTGTCCTTTTTATTTTCTTTTCACACTTAGTCCCTTAACTTGTAATATATTAACGTATCACACTCTAAATTTTACATGAAGGACAAACGATCAAACCCCACAAAATCTTGCCCAATATAAGTGCCAACCAATAATCCACAAGCTGATTGATAACACATTTTTTTTCCTATTTAGTAACATCATAAATCATTAATGTAGGGACATGCATTAAAAAAATTAATATTTTTCAGATATAATATATAATGATCAATCCAATCTAAGTACAGGAAAAATTTAACTTTGTTCCTATGGAGAAGAGGCACGTAACAATCATGTCGGAAAGAACACCACAAAACAAGAAAATACGTATCGATCAAATTAATTAACGATTAAAAAAACCCTAGAGTCAAAACACACTTTCTTCCACGAAATGATGAAAGCGTGATTACAATATGCGATCCTCAAACAACGAGTCCCCACTTTGAGGAACAAATTGTGGCAGAATATCTTTGATGATAATGATTGAAATTAATAATGTAAAGGAATATCTATCAATATAATAATTATGTGTTTATATATGGGGTGCAAAACAATCAAAATAAAATCTTGTAATTTCTGTCATCCTTCTGTTTGCTCCATTAAAGATATTTCTGTCATTCCATGCAAGTTATATTTTGCAGTGGGAATCATAAGGTTTATATATATATATATATATATATATATATAATTTCCTCCTTTAATCATTTAAAAGCGCATTTTACTATTCCCCACAGTATTTGGAGTTAGCAGCTGGTAGCACGTTCTTGTGTTTGTTTCGAATCTTATTTACTAGGTGAAATCTGACCAAAAATCGCTGTAAAATTTTCAAAAAGCAAATTAAGATTAATATCAGGATTAGGGATCAAAATGGTGTCGATCGAGATTAAAGTTGAAAACCTTGAGAACTGCAGCAATATTATCTATAAACATGCATGAATATTAATTTTATCACTATTATACATGTAAAACTTATTCTTGTAACAAAAAAAAAAATCTTACTACAAAATTTATAGTTAGTGATCAATTTTCATATTGTTATGTTAGGTTTTTAATGCTACTGAATATATTTTACTGATAGATCAATAAATAATATTGTATGAATAGGGTCAAAAAATTGTACATAATACAATTAATATTCTTATAACAAAAAGAAATTGACAGCTCTATAGCGGCCCCCTCCCATGGCTCTTCTAGGCCCGGCACGTGCTCTCTGAAAGAATGAATGTGGAAATTGACTTATTGAGAAATTAATTTGGAACTATATGTATATATATGGGACAAAATCTGCCTCCTTCAAGCAAGACAATTTAAGTCATATATATTGTAACTATCATATAATAATAATAATAATATGAGTTCGTAATTTAATAGGATTAATTTTGCAACTTTGATCACAGTTTATTTTTAATAATTTGAGTCGATAAAGTTCGAAAAATGGGCCCAAGTGACCCATGTCAAAAAATGAAATGTATGAAAGAGCCCATACTAGCGGCCCAATATAACTGGGCTTTTTTCGTCAAAATGGTTTAGCTTTCTTATAGGCTATTGGGCTGGATCAAGCCCAAGATGCCTAACCTCATGATTCAGGCTCGTTACTCGTAGTTGTACAAAATTCATTTTTAGTATTTTAATTAAAAACATTTTTTTTCTAATAACAAAAAGAAAAATGCTCTAATTTCTGTAAATCACAATTCATCGTCAAATTTCGTATTTTATATAAAAGCAACATTAATTTTTTGAACTATATGAATTTCAAGTCTTGTATTATTTGCCCTGAACCCGCGCCATATTTTCATTCATATTTTTGATTGACATAATTTACATCAGCCAAAATTTTATAATATTTTAATTAATTAAAAGTAAAAAGATAATATTCTATGTAAGTTCCATTGAGTTGACCATCTTGATCATTAGGGTTATTTCTTTGCAATTTCATTTAAAGTCTTTTATCAGTTTACATGATTATAAAATACTTTAGTATTTGCCTAACAACTTCTCCTTCTCATACACAATTACTCAATTAAATTAATTAATCTTCACAAACAACAAAAATTCAGTTCTACTTTGAGCTATAATTTCTATTAGGACAAGAAAAAGGAGAATTATATTTTGCGTATAAATATGTTGATTTTAACAAAATTAAATATAAATAAGTGTTCGAATTTAATCAATCAACGAAAAATTAGAAAAACTCGAGTTGGAAAGAAGTAATAAATACTCATAGATTGACTAACTAAAAAAATAAATCAAATCTTCTCATTCTTCTTCCAAATGTTTCATTAATTATAAAAAAATTATGTCTAATGTCATTATATTTTTTGAGAAATAAATGCATAAGATCATGTAATGAATGACTTTTAGTTTTTATAATTGGCAACAAAAGTCAAGTAATAGTATTTAGAATAGATACTTTTTATTAAAAGAAATTCAAGCTAAAATAATTGGATTTCAAATATATATTTTTATTTAACAAAGTAATATAAATTCCAATAACTCAATTATATCAACAACATTAACATTTAATAGTGTCACTTAGGAGTTAAGACTCATTAGCACATAATATATATATTATATTATTGTTAATGACGTGGCTTAATTTACAAATATGTATAAATATATAATCATTTTACTTATATAAGACGTTATCATTATTTTCAACCTAATTAATAATTAAGTAAATACTTAAAACCAAATAATGACAACATTCTAGTTCCACATTTGACCCTCTCAAGATCAGGGATCATCTTCAATTAAGATAATCTAGAAACAAGCAGTGTAATACTCCCAAAAGTGAAGGACTCAATCGTAAATACACTAAAATACAAGCCTACAGTTAAAAGCTTGCTCCTAAAGCAAACAAGAGTCAAAAGACAATATAGTCCCTGTTTCTTCTTAACAACTTCAAAGCTACAGAGCCCTGTTTTGGACATTTTCTATTTGTCCGGGTCTTAAACATGAGATTTGACTATTTAAAGGGACTTAATTGTAAATTTGCGTTATGAGAGCCATTATGATATCTCTGCAACAGCCCCTCTAGTCCACCAACAAAGCCTCTAAACACAAATAAATAGAATTTCTTTTTAGTCTTCTGCAAATCAAACACTTTGTTCTAAAAAACAAATACTAAGAAAAAGAAAAGAGAAAATACACAAGGGTTCTTTTTTCCTTTTTATGGGGGTTTAGGTAATTTTTGTGTATCTTCAATTTGATTTTTTGTTCATTCAGTAAATAACACATAAATCCCTTTTTATAGATGTTCTTGGGATGTAAGTATGCTTGAATTTGTGTTTGTATGTGATACTAATGCTTAGTATAATCTGTATTGCATTTCATAAGTTAATTCGTTCTTCAAGATTTCTTGGTTATTTTTCCCTTTTGGTCAATTTTATTTTCAGGATTTCTTGGTTATTTTTCACTTCTGTTCAATTTTATTTTCAAGATTTATTGTTATTTTTCAGGTACCCATTTAATGTTCTCATGTTTTACTCTCAGGGTCAGATTTTATATTTACTGTTCTGCTGTTGTGGAGATTTTTAATAACCAAAAAGGTTTAATTTTTTCTGTCGACTTTTGTGGGTTTGGTCTAATAGACTAATACATGTGTTTCAGAGGCTGGAGGGAGATGAAAGTAATTTAAAGATTGTATCTTTAGGATCTGAGGTTTGTATTTTGCGCAATTAGACTCCAAAATATGTCTCAAACCAACTGGGAAGCTGATAAAATGTAAGGTTTTCTATTCTATTTTTCAATACCCCTTTTGCTGAAGTTATTTGCTTTATCATATTTGATATTTGGTATTCTGTTCATTATTATTATTGTGGACAAATATCCTGTTCATGTATTTGTTTCTTCAAATAGATTTTTGATTTTAGGTTTATGAAAAATCTATTAGAAGAAACAAATACATGAACAGGGTCTTTGGTGTGTGTGTGTGGGGGGGGGGGGCTGGAGTGTATTTGCTTTTCTCTTATGTTATGGATTGTGAAAGAATGAGAATTTCAATTCATGCTTCAGGGCTGAAGGCTAACTTTTTAGAGTGTTTTTCTTGGTTATTTGGTTATATATAATTCTTTTCTTTTTATTGCATCCTTTGTTGCATATATGGACATTCATTCTAACTTGCCTATTGCAAGTTATTTGATTCCGTTATTGAAGTTATTTTCCTGATAGTGATTATTGTCTGATACGCAGGCTTCCATATTTTCCCTTTTCTTTTACCATATCTCTAGTGCTATATTGTTCCCCTTTTATCAATTGTAATTTTTTTTTATGCTAATGATTTTTTCGGTTTCTAGGTTGGATGTCTATATTCACGATTATTTAGTTAAGAGAGGTTTGAAGGCCTCTGCTCAGGCTTTCCAAGCTGAAGGGAAAGTATCATCTGACCCCGTTGGTGAGTATATAGAAAGCTGAATGGAAGCGTATAATGTCGTTTATCATCTAACTAGTTTGATTTTACATTAAAATCTTATTTCTTTTCTTTTTTATGCATGTGTTTCAGCTATCGATGCTCCTGGCGGTTTCCTCTTTGAATGGTGGTCAGTTTTTTGGGATATTTTTATTGCTAGAACAAATGAGAAGCACTCTGAAGTTGCTGCATCTTACATTGAGGTTTGACTAAAGTTTAAACGAGTAGTCTTTTTGACACCATCAGTTCAATAGCTTCATTTTAAATATAATCATTCGAAAACAGCGCCTCACATTTACAGAGTTTACATATTGCTTTCTTTTATGTTAAAAATTTGCCTAAACTCTTATCTCAAGCATCTTATCTCCCTTCACTTGTTTAACATTATATTCTTTGAAACTTTAACCAAAAACATGGTGTCATTCATATAGAATCCTTTTGATCTCTTTTCCGAGCTTTTTGTCCATCTTTCATTATTTATACGCGTGAAAGTAGTCATTTATATTATTGCAATGTTGAAAGTAGTAGTAAGCCCGTTGTCTTACAGTATTGTGATTTTGAAATCTAATCGGTCGTTTCATTATGTTTGATAACACAAGACTCAGGCAATGAAGGCAAGAGAGCAGCATCATCAACAACAACCACAACCACAACAGCCACAACAGCAGCAACAACAACAACAACAGCAAATTCAGATGCAGCAGCTTTTATTGCAAAGGCAGGCTCAACAACAACAACATCAGCAACAACAACAACAGCAACAACAACAACAACAACAACAACATCAGCAACATCAGCAACATCAACAACAACAACAACAACAAGCACATCAGCAACAACAACAACGGCTCAATGGCACAGCTAATGGGATTGTTGGAAATGATCCTCTAATGAGGCAAAATCCCGGTACTGCCAATGCTATGGCAACAAAGATGTACGAAGATAAACTAAAGCTACCCGTTCAAAGGGATTCTTTGGACGATGCAGCAATGAAGGTATACTTTACATGTAAGGGCATAGACGAGTTATGATACTTTTAGTTCAGTTACTAATGTGCAATATTTACTCTCAGCAAAGATTTGGCGATAACATGGGCCAGCTTTTAGATCCAAATCATGCTTCCATCTTAAAATCTGCTGCTGCAGCTGGCCAGCCATCTGGGTATGTTGAATATGATGCTTATTCAAATCACTGCAAAGGCATTAATCTTCTATCAATTTTTCTAATTAGGAATTAGAATAATTTTCAGGCAAGTTTTGCATGGTACAGCTGGTGGACTGTCTCCCCAAGTTCAAGCACGAAGCCAGCAATTTCCAGGGTCTACACCAGTCAGTATTTTTATTTTCCGAGAATTTTTTCTAGTTGTACTTGGCTTGTATGTATGTTTATCATTCATATGGATTAACAGGACATTAAAACTGAAATGAATTCTATCCTCAACCCAAGAGCTTCAGGCTCTGAAGGCTCATTGATTGGAATACCTGGTACATTCCTATCCATCCTTTGCTTCAAGTAATCTTTGTTGCAGATGCACTTATTGATATGATAAATTAATATGATGCTGAAGTAAGATTTTTCTTTCAAGACATCCTAAAAGGATGAAATCATATAACATGAACTAGGCTGGAATACAGTTTTGCTATGTTTTCCATTGTTCGTTTAATTTTCTATGTATATGTTGTAATTAATATCATCTTCCTGTTTTAGGGTCGAATCAAGGTGGCAACAATTTGACATTGAAAGGATGGCCACTAACAGTAAGTATAGGTTTTAATTGTATTTAAACCTCTCACTGTTTTGTTATTAGAATATGATTTGCATCCAGAAACACTTTATGCATATGGAGTTTGTATGCGAAACTTCACAATGCTTTATTGAAGATGCATACCTTTTGTCAAACCTTGATAATTATGCATTTCACAATGATAATTTGTTTTCTTATCCATTATTTTTCCCTTTTTTGATATTCTATCCCTTACTTGACAGGGTTTCGATCAGTTACGCCCTGGACTTCTCCAGCAACAAAAGTCCTTTATGCAAGGTCCTCAGCCTTTTCATCAACTACAGATGCTATCACCTCAGCACCAACAGCAGCTTATGCAGAATTTGACATCACCATCTGCTAACGATGTTGAAAGCAGAAGGCTGAGAATGCTTTTAAACAATAGAAGTTTGTCTATGGGGAAAGATGGTCTTTCTAATTCAGTTGGCGATGTAGTTTCTAATATGGGGTCACCTTTGCAACAAGTTTTGCCTCGCGCAGACCCTGAGATGTTAATGAAGGTGTATTTTCTTCCTTCATTAAATTTTGTGCTTTAAACTTTAATTTGCACCATTCTGATTTTGAAACCGTCGTGTATTGTATGATCGTATAGATGAAATTAGCACAACTGCAGCAACAGCAACATCAACAGCAACAGCAACAGCAACAGCAACAGCTACAACAGAACAGTAATCAAACGCCGCAACAGCAGCTTCAACAGCATTCTCTCTCTGGTCAGCAACCTCAGAGTTCAAATCACAACCTTCAGCAAGATAAAATTATGGGTTCTGGCAGTGTCACTGGCGACGGTAGCATGTCTAATTCCTTCCGCGGAAATGACCAGGTCTTTCCTTTTCCATCTTATTAGAGAATCTTTTGTTTTTCCTAAAAAATCCCTTGCATGGTGTATATACTTGGAATTTTTCTCACATCTTGATGTCAATGCTTTAATTGCATGTATGCATATAGAATCTATTGATTGTCATGTTTCAGGTCATAATTGATAATTTATTGTCATGAATTCTTGTCAGGATGAAGGATTTGTATAGCCCTTGTTATCTTTCAAAAAAATATATATTGCATAATGAAGATTCTGTATGGTTGATTGCATTAACATGGCAAGAACTATCAAAAACTCTTATAGTTACCATTTCCTATAGTTAAAATGCTGCCCACTTAGATTTACCAAACAAATTGTAGCCTTTCTTTTAAATGAAGAAAAAGCTCTTAACCAACCGGAAGATAATGCTTTTATGTATTGCATGTTATGGTGTTGCTCAAGTATGTGAAATTTATAGATAGATAGATTACGGACATTGTAATAATCTTTCATGCATTTCAAGGCTTCAAAAAACCAGACTGGAAGAAAGAGAAAGCAGCCAGGTTCATCTTCGGGCCCTGCAAATAGTTCAGGAACTGCCAACACAGCGGGTCCATCTCCAAGTTCAGCTCCCTCAACGCCCTCAACTCACACGGTTAATGATGTGATGTCAATGCCTGCTTTGCCACACAGTGGTAGTTCTTCAAAGCCGTCCCATATGATGTTTGGAGCTGATAACACTGGTACTCTCACGTCTCCATCAAATCAGTTGGTAAGAATGTTGTCGTGTTTTAGCTTTTGTAAATAAAGTGTGCATTCAATCCCGCAACTTTTCATTGACATTTATTTTGATAGTGGGATGATAAAGATCTTGTTCAAGCTGAAATGGATCGGTTTGTGGATGATGTTGAAGATAATGTGGAGTCTTTTTTGTCGCATGATGATGCTGACCCACGAGATGCAGTTGGCCGTGGTATGGATGTTAGCAAAGGTAGAATATTTTTAAAAAATGTGCTCAAGCCTATATTAGGAATTTTTGGAATTTTTGTGCTTTATAAGCATATTGAGATGATTTTGCCTATTTCATCCAAGAAAAGCCCTCTTTTTGTATCAATCGGTATGGTCTTATTGGAATCAATGTTCTTCAGGGTTTTCATTTACGGAGGTGAGCTCCGTTCGAGCTAGTGCCAATAAAGTTGTGTGTTGCCACTTCTCATCAGATGGGAAGCTTCTTGCTAGTGGCGGTCATGACAAAAAGGTGAGTGGTTACAGTTGAGGAAAATTATTTACAACTAAGATAAGCTCAATGTGCTCAATCTTGATACAAAAACGCAGGCTGTTCTATGGTACACAGACACTTTGAAGCCAAAAACTACGCTAGAGGAACACTCATCACTAATCACTGATGTTCGTTTCAGTCCTAGCATGTCACGTCTTGCCACGTCATCGTTTGACAAAACTGTCAGAGTCTGGGATGCTGATACGGTTAGTCGATTAACATTTCATATATGATCGCATACTCTTGTTCTTGTATGTTTGGACCATTTTATCCTTACTTTTTTGTTGTGTATAAATTGCAGCCTGGCTATTCGCTTCGTACCTTCACTGGGCATTCTGCTGGTGTGATGTCATTGGACTTTCATCCCAACAAAGAAGATCTCATCTGCTCTTGTGATGGTGATGGTGAGATTAGATATTGGAGCATAGTTAATGGTAGCTGTCAACGAGTTTTCAAGGTAAAAAATAAACAAACAAACAAAACAAGTTTTCGCATATGTATTATTATATGGTGAATATTGCAATTTTAGTCTCATTATTTCTGAAGTTGTAAAAATAGTACCATAGAATTCCGTTTTTTTCTAATGCAATTTGGTTCCATCTGACTGGATTAGGGTGGGGCGGCCCAAGTGAGATTCCAACCCCGCACTGGAAGATATCTGGCTGCAGCCGCTGATAATGTTGTTTCAATATTTGATGCAGAGACACAGGCTTGTCGGCATTCATTAAAGGTATGTTCTTAACGACATATTCATCCCACCAACAAATAATGATGTTAGCAAGCTTGGAACATTAACAAATGATAGATTTTTTGTTGGTCTATTTGAATTGCTAATTGATGTTAATATGGAATCATTTCCTCATATTGACGTTAAATTATATAGGGTCACACTAAACCTATTCATTCGGTTTGCTGGGACCCATCTGGGGAGCTGTTGGCATCGGTTAGTGAGGATTCGGTGAGAGTGTGGACATTGAGATCCGGAAGTGAAGGCGATTGTCTGCACGAGCTTAGTTGTAATGGCAACAAATTCCACTCTTGTGCTTTCCATCCCACTTATTCATCTTTGCTCGTTATTGGTTGTTACCAGGCAAGTTATCTTTTTTCTTTCGTTATTCTTCTTTGGGTAAATTACATAAACACCCTTTGCATGAGATTCTAAGTTATATTGAGATGATAATTTGCAGTCTCTGGAGCTTTGGGACACGAGCGAGAATAAAACAATGACACTTTCTGCACACGAAGGATTGATTGCTTCGTTGGCTGTATCTACCGTGGGTGGTTTGGTGGCATCTGCTAGTCATGACAAGATTGTTAAACTATGGAAATGATTATACATTGTCCCTTGTATTCTGAAACGGTTTTTTTCTTTCTTTCTTTCTTTATTTTCGTCGGGTCTCAACAGATGTAGTTTGTGTTTTGATCGTTTTTCGGTTCTGATTTTGATGGTCTATGTTTGTATACTGTTGTGCCTCGGTTTTAACTTTAAACAGTTCATAATTTACTCTGAATTGTTGATGGACATTGTTGAAGTAATGGTAAGTTAGAACAACAGTCTCATTTATTAATCTTCATTGATGAATACTCAGGATATATACGGCTGACTAGTTTGTTTATAATATATATGCTATTCTTGTATAGTTCATGAGACAAATATTATCATTATTATTGTTTTTTTGGGGTAAAAGGAAATACTTATCAACCTTTTGAGCTTCACAAATTTCAAGTGATATGCTTGAGGCAGAGGATCAAGAATTTGGAACAACCAGTACAATAAAATACAACCCAGTTAAATGATGTATAATATTGCTACTTAAAACAATTATAGCCAATAAAATGCATCATCAAATATTTAAAACAATCACTATAAATACCAGTTTCCAAAAACAAAATTGCCAACTAGGACATACATAATACACCAAAATCGCCACACCGTTTCCTTTTTTTTTTTTTCCATTTTTTTTCCATTTAAAAGTATGGCCAAGAGAAAGAGAAACAAATCAAGACATCAAACTGAAATAGAACTGAAAATTTGGCAGTAATATTGTAGAGAGTAATAAAACATCAAAAGGCTTATCGTCTCCTCATTCCACGACCTCGACCACCCCCACCGCGACCTCTACCACCCATAGCACTAGCAGCAGCTTCTCCTTGTGCACTCTCAGACTGCATTCATTACCAATAAAATGATCACATATCCCACAAGAAAAATGCTTTACAAAAAAGTGGAAACTGTAACCGATAGAAATTTTGTACTAACCTTAGGGTTCTTAACAGTTTCGTCAACACTCAAAACAAGGCAAGCTGCTTCTGTTGCTGCATTTATGGCATTAATCTGTCGAATGATAGAAAATATAATGTTAGAAGGCTAATACCAAGTAACCAGAAGTAGAAGTCTAATGTCAGTAGTCAATAGATAGGTTAAACTAACAAGGACAGAAAAATACCTTCACAACTGCCGGCTCCCACACAAAGTTAGCAAAAGAATCAGCAATTCCACCAGTGTTGATGTCCACACCGTAGGGTGCACCTTCACCTGTTCATAAGCCAATAGCACCAAATGAAAAAATATATTTCACAAGTGGAAAATATACATGAAAATGTTAAAAAAGGCATCATGAATCCCATAATGGCTATGATACAAAAGGCATTTCCTTTACCAAGTCACAAAGCAAATGTGGCCTGTGATAATATTGAAATTGAAGAGGCTTACCAGATGGAAGGGCATGCTTTTGTCTGAGCTTGTTCAAAACATCAGTAGCATCAAAACCAGCATTATCACACAGTTGCCTTGGGATTACCTGCAGACGCCAGCGGATACTGGATCAGATTGCAAAGCTAACTAACCAGAGAAGCAGAGGTAACCACACTTTTTTTTTAGAAAATGCAAATAATGCTCTATAATGGTCACATGATAAGAACACAGAATGAAAATAGAAAAGAGGCCCAACTATGAGACAATATCCTACGACATCAGCATCATGAGTCATCAATATAAGATCTACCTCAAGAGCTTTTGCATAAGAGTTTATAAAGAGCTGCGATTTCCCAGCAATTGTACGTGCATGCTGCCTCAAATATCGGCTTATCTCCATCTGCACACACAAGTTTTGACAATCAAAGCTGCAGTACTAGACATCTTCAGAAAGCCCACATTTTTTAAAAGGGCAGTAAAAGAATCATACATCAATAGCACCGCCACCAGCTACCACAGTTGAGTTTTTCATGGCTCTTCTAACAATCATAATTGCATCATGTAAGCTTCGTTCAGCCTCTTCAATAAACTAAAATCATTGAATACCACAATTAGAGCCAAAGTTCAAATTGTATATAATATAATAGGATCAAAATAGGCACACACCTGATCTGCTCCACCACGAAGAACAATTGTAGCAGTCCGACCAGAGGGGCATCCACTAAATATATTAAATCGCTCATTACCAACTTGCTTCTCCTCAAATATTTCACAAGACCCAAGAACCTTCAAACAGAGATATAAGAGTTATATTCAGAGAAGTATTATTTATAGAGTATGAATGTAATTAGAGATAGCCAGCATCGTCATTTGGTTAATATGGATTAAGACCGAGAAAAGATCAGAGGCTAACCTCATCAATTATGTTATTAACAGTTGTCTGAACAGTTCCACCAGTAGCAGCTGCAACCCGCTGCAGATCTTCTTCAGTAACACGACCAGCACAAAATATATCACGGTCTGCAAAATACTGCACACAAACAAGTAATTAACATTTACTCTTCCTTCCAAAAAAAATCCATCACTAATGTAAGCCATGTTATAAAAGTAACCTATATTACGATTTTCCTGGAAAAAAGGCATGAAGACTAAAATGTAATATAAGCCATTACCTGAGTGGCAAGATCACCAATAGCAAGCCTTGACAGAACAACTTTAGCTCCACTTTTCACACATTTATCCAACTTATCATAAATAATATTCCATTCTGCATCTACAATTGATTGATACTGTAATGGATCCGACAGTCTGTATATAGAAAGATTTCCCAGGAAAGGTGAGCATTCCTGAACTTAATATTGTGAAGTAACATTGCAGGAGGTCTAACCAATCACACTAGGAAAAATATTCTAACCTTATCTCTGCATTTTCTTTCTCGGATTTAAGCTCCAGTTCTATGTTGAGCAAAAGTATCTTGGGACTTGAGAATTTCTTTGGTTGTTGCTCAAACCCAGCATAAGAAAATGTTTTTTTGAAAGCCACACCATCCACAAGAAAAGAATCCCTCATGGTACCCCCGGGAACCTACAAAAGCAAAACATGATTGTAAGTATCGCACAAAAAATATAAAGATCCATAAGAACAACATTAACCATCTAGTCTATGATAGAAATTTGATCTTAAATAAAATATTTATATAAAAATATTTATATACCTTCTTTATTCCAATCATGTTCAACCTATCCTCAAATCCAATGGCAAGAACAGCATCCACCACCATGGTTGCAAAGAACTCCTTTTCACCACCAATGAGCTTGGAAGATAGTGTTGTAGCAGCACATTTAGCCAGTAATGTCTTCTTTTCTTCCAAGCTTTTTCCCTCTATGCTTACAGCTAATTCCTTGATCTTTTCAAGGGCCTATTAAATTGACAAAACACCAGAAACGCATGACGCCCAGACCTTTGTTCAAATTCTAACAGAGCTAAAAAAAGATTATGTCCTTACCAAATTAGAAGCTGTGCGGTAACTCCTGATAAGGTTTTGAGGATGAACCCCATCTTCAATAAAAGGTTTCGCTTCCTTAAGGAATTCTCCCGCAAGCAGTACTACGGTAGTGGTTCCATCACCAACCTGCAGAATAAAAATAAACAGCTAGAATTTACACATAATATTATTAGAAAATAAATCCCTCTCAACAAGAGTTCCAATTGAGTCATGTATCCAATGAAACTAGTAGTTCTTATTCCTTTTGAAACAAGATATGGTATGGAAAATTTTCAATAGCACACCAATTAACAATGTTAATAATACCTCAGAATCTTGAGACTTAGCAATATCTACAAGGATCTTCGCGGCGGGATGAACAATGTCAAGAAGCTTCATTATAGTGGCACCATCATTAGAGATGGTGGTGTTCCCCTTCTCATCATGGATCAACTTGTCCATGCCCCTAGGACCAAGAGTAGTTCGTACAACATCAGCCACAGCCATGCAGGCATTTATGTTGCTGATTAACTGTGGTTTTCCTTGGGAAGTATCAGTCCCTTCTTTGAGCAATATGATTTGGGGTTGCTGTTTTTTAAAAACCAAATAAACTAAATTAGATATATCATCAGAGGCCAGTGAATGAAACAAAACAATTTAAAGCAAATCAACAACAGTTGATTCAAGGAATCAATTTAAGAATACAAATGGAGATAACAGGCATGGCACTCGGCTATCAAGTTCTTCACAGAAAGTCTAGCTACAGTCCATATTAGGTACATCTATGAATTTGAATTTCTGCCAGTTTTTCACAATTTTTATCAGATTTTAATGCTGGTTACAACAATTTGAAGCACCAATTCACATTTTATCTCCTCAATATTACGCACTCAGCAGAAATTACACGCCAACAACAAGCTATTACTCCAATCCAACCATTACGTTTACTCAAAATTCTTACTAAAAGCAAGAGAAACTAACAATACTATTAACAATATCAAATACATGAAACCATACAGAAGCATTCAAAAAGCACAAAAAATGCTGCGATTTGAAGTAGCATTTAGTTCTGAAATGAGAAACCATTACGAACAGTATAAATGAAGAAAGGCATACAGATCGAGCTTACCATCATTGATGCCATTGTTAGATGCGAGCTGCGTTAATGAGAGAGTGCAGAGAGAGGAGAGAGAGTTCTAGGGTTTTAAGTATTTGCTTCCCGGGGTGCCTTGTGTTATTTTATGTCTTTTCCCTTTTCTTTTTTCTTTTTCGTTTTGGTTGCGAGACTTAAGGGCGTGTTTGGATTGTGTGTAATTAAAGCGAAATTCCATAGTACTATGAGGCTATTTCAGACATTATTTTCTGCCGCTAGATTTATAACCAAACAGGCCTTAAAATTGGATTCTTTCGAATTCCACAAGAACATTACAATCAATGGCGAAAAATGAGGTGACTTCAGCTGATCCGTTTGTTTGTTTCTACAGATAAAGACTTGTTTATTGAATCGTGATTGATTTCTAGCAATTCTTTGAAGATTGAGCTCATGAGTTTGCAGGATTTTTTTAGAAACTTGATCAATTACAGTGAAATATACAATCATGAAGAACAGAAAGTCTTGAAGTAGTGCTTAATCAATGGAAATTTCTCACCTTTTGTTCATGACTGTATATCAATTTTTTACCTTTTCCTTGAACATTCCATGTTTCTGCTTACGATTTTTCTGAGATTTAGATTTGCATTAATTTGTGGCAGTAAATTAATTAATTTAGCTGGTTGATTTTGCTAATTATCCAGGATGCTGATGTTATGGATGAAGTGGGAATACTGCGCGAAAGAATCAACAACGATAGCCCTAATCCTTCAATGGGGTGGAAAATTGTATCATTATTGGAATCCTTGAAGGTCATATTCCATCTTTAATGCCCTTTTCCTTCATTATCGATATTACCCGTGTATAAGCTTCAATTGAGTTTGTGCCTACCTACTTCACAATCCTTTGTTGGTATATGTGTTCAAAGTTTGTAATGAAGTGAAAGAATCCATGCAATGTTATGCTAAATATTTATATTCTTTTGGAAGTTTTATTGCCTTTGTTACTGTAGTAGTTATGTGCAGATATTAAGTTTAGCTGACTCTTGTTTGGGGTTTGTTTAGGCACTTGAGAAGCAAGAATCGGATTTCAAGTCCCAATGTGAATCGAATCGTGAAACATTGCAGGAGGATGTTGATGAACTTGATAAACTGTTGCAATGTGTTAGAAATGGCGATGATTCGGATAGCTTTGATCGATATTTTCAGGACTCAGATGAGAATCTGGAGTCAGCTAAGAAGGTTAGAAAAGTAGTTTATAGTTCTTCATAGTTAAATGAATACCATATATTAGGCAATGAATTTTTTTCGCTTTTCAAAAAATGATTGTGGTGAAGCATTCTAGCATGTTCGTTTTCTGATCAATTAATGATGTGGGTTTTATTTACCCTATATGATGCTAGGAACTTGGTGTAAAATTAAGATCAATTGTGTCACTTAAACGGCAGCTTGATGAAGTTCCAACACAGGCCGAACTCATACAGTACATTTCTAAGCATCTTGGGTTTTTTATTTTGAAATTTTAGCCATAATATTAATTGATCTATAGTTTGCAAATAATAACGCAGATATGAACTACGGTTATCTGAACTTAATACTCAAATCCAGGTAAATGCTACAGAGGTTTTATTAGTTTCTGCATACTTTTAATCATTACCAACTTATTAGCTTAATCTCTCGCTTGGTATTTTGTAGAAAAAGCACGGACAAACCCGCAAGCACTATGATACATATAATGCTTTACTGGAGATTAAAGAATTGATGCTAAAAGAAACATCCTTGTTGAACTCCATTAGTTTGCAGGTAAAGCTTCTATATTTACTTTGCCTTTATTCTGCTCACAGTTACTAAAATATGGGATGAAAATTTTTGGTAGCTTAATACTTATGTGTGGATTATGAATTTCTTCAAAAAGTCACTCTGAAACATTCACCACGAAATATTTAAACTAATAACACATATACCTGATCACATAGGTAATTATTTGTTAAGTTCAGAAAGTTTACAAGATACGATTTTATTTTACTTTTTGAATTTTGTATACAGCATTCGGGTCTGATACACGTTTGTATCAACTCCCGTCCGTACCTTGTATATCATCACTGCCTTTATTGGATTTGTCTTCTGGATTTCATTTGAAGATTTTGATGCTAGTCACATACTCACATTTATGACTTTTGTGTATGTGCTGCATTACTTTTTGTAGTTCCAAAATGCTATTACGACTGCTGATGGGAAGATAAAACTCATCAACTCTCTGGAGGGTATATTAAAAGGAACTCAACAGGTACCTCATATCTTCCGTGCCATGATTTTTGCCAAAACTTATGAATTTTAAAATATTCTTTACTTAAAATTCAATCGGTGCTGAAGATTTCGTGTAATATTCAAACGGTTTACTTAAGTGCTAATGTTACAGAAACTGGAGAAAGTTCAAATGACATTCGAATCAGAACAAAAATTGCGCGATACTTCTAAAGAAAAGTATGCTGCAGCAGTTTCAGAGCAAAGGCAGAGGGCTCTTCTTTCTTGAAGCTTTTCTGATGATTAATATTTTGACATAACGATATACATAATCGTTCCAATGAATGAAATTATACGGTAAATTTTAAATCCTTGCCCTCTGTGTTGATTTATTCATTCATTCGTCTTTGGATAAGGCCCGTTTAACGAGCATAAATCGGGGATTTACATTGCTACAGTTTGTCACATCTTGCAATTGAATATGCCATTAGATCCCAAAAAATGATTAAATAGATCTGTTTGCATATTGGATTAACTTTTAAATTTTAATACCATTACTCCAGGTGATGGAATCATAGAGCTCTGAATTTCCCATATTATTCTAATGTTTTTTTGTTTTATTCACAAGGAATTTCATGGATATCAAGATTCTCTGTTTTTTAAAATTGATGTGTAACAAATGTAATGAAGCCAAATTTTCACATAGCCAATTGTGTCTGCAGTAGCTAATAGAGTAAACAACCAAAACATTTGGACTTGGGATCACAAATTGTGTTATGATAGTCTCAAATACTATTGTAATCTAAATTAAATTTCGACTTCTCAACTCTATGATTAACTCATTGGACTTGCAGTTTCGAAATAATCTTAAACATTAATATAATAAATTCACGTGAATTTATCTGATTTAAATTATCGTGATTATATCGAAATTTCAGAAAATCCAAACGATCAGTGGCGGAGATAGGGGGGCGCGGGGGCGGCCGTCCCCCCCCCCCCCAAATTTTTAAAATTTATAACATGCGTTGATTTAAAATTTTTAACATATGTATATTTTAAAAAATTTAACATTTCGCCCCCCTAAAATTTTAATATATGTATATTTTAAAAAATGTAACATTTCGCCCTCCACTTTCAATTCCGGCAACTATCACTCTCAAAATTGGCAATGGTAGTTGATTTTCATATTGTTTAGTGTTGACTAATGTTATGTCACGTCCGTGGAAATTTTGATTTTTCCACAGTGATTTGGGAGAGTAAAGACAAAGCTAAAAGCAATTTTCTTTGGACGTATTAATCACAAGACAAGACGTGAGTAAAATTAACTCAATTTTCGTACGTAAATACAGAGACTAATTAAATCCAAATATTATTGTCGTAACGTGAAGTGAAGTGAAGCATATTCGTAAGCTTATTGATTCCCACCATGCATGTTTTAATAGATTGATAATTTATTTAATTTTCATTCTGGCTAAAGAGCGAATCAATTAGAATACGAATATAAGTCGTAACATCATGCTAGATTTCTTTTTCGTAAACAATTTATAAATATCAATAATAATAATAATAATAATGAGGAATAATTAATTAATGTCGATTACATATTATAATTACTCTGGACGAATATATACTTGACTTAAATTTGACATGATCTTCATAAATTAATGTGTATATGTATGAATTTAATACATAGAAGATCAATGAATCAAATGCCAAAAAAATTCAATGGCTTTATTCAATTTCGATACGAACTTAGATCAATACAAATCACAATATAGAAGTCTAAATCATACTAATTCAACATACAATTTATAACCTCAATTCAAACATAACTAATAACTACTCAAATCCTTATTACTACGACAAGTTATCCAATATCCTAGACTTTAGAATATCACACTTTACTACACAAATTCAATTTTCAATAACTTCTTACAACAATCATCAATCAATCAATTTATTTTAATCATATTAATCGCCTCCTCAAGATGTTTGTTCTTAAGACCGATATACTCTTTGACTGTCACGGGTCGAAACTTTGGTAATGGAATCTTGGACAAAGGTGCAACTACAGATTCCGTTGGTGGGCCATAGAAGTACGCAACGGTAAACCTATGCTTAGTATCATTTGGAACCACACGATGATATATAGATGTGAAACGAGCATTCGATAAAATATGCATGAGATCACCGATGTTGACAAGTAGGGCCCCACATAGCGGTGGGACCGACTTCCAAACCGAGCCCTCTTTGGCGAATTTGGAGCCCTTTTGTTTCGTTTTGATGAAGAATGGTTACAAGCAATGAATCGGTATGAGGGGCTAAACCGATGGCTCGATTAGGGTTTGGACGATTTCGAGGCATCAACCACCTAAGTATCGAGCTTGCATGACCTACATTGTATTATAACAAAGATTAATACTTCATGAGATCAAATGAATTAGAGAATTAATAAAGATAGTTAACTAACTTCATTAATAATAATAGTATAGATTTAAAAGGTCCTAGGAAGATAATGGATACAAATAGAATTTCCTATGAAGATAATGGATACAAATAGAATTCGTCCTCGATTAGAATTATGCATCGAATCTTAAGACATCTCCTATTACAAACATAGTTTATATCCACAAATACTGTCTTAATTGTTTAATATAAGTACAAGAAAGTTGAACCTTAACTTTAGCTATACAACTCATAAACCTTATCATCACACCTCTGCACCACCATATACTTTTTCTCCACAACTACGGTGATGGTGTCATTTGAAATCCTTCCTCCAAATTCACTCCTCAAATTCAAATCCATCGATCCAAACGCACCGTAACTGAAATATCATGATAAAATTAATGAATCTAATTTGTGTAAAATTAGTTTATATATAGGGTAAACATATTTTTTTAAGAAAAACATTTTTGAGAACTTATGTCGTTCAACTTTGGTCAAATGTATAATAAACAACCAAAGTTGTCGAACTGCAAATAATTGGAGAAAAGAAAACAGGAGGCAATATCCGCGGGCCCCATTACCCTAGAATATTAGGCCTCATTGGGCCTTAACATTTTCCGTAAGGCCCATTAATGACTTACTACCAAACGAATATTGGGCCTATATGGGCCTGTAATTTTCATATTAGGCCCATCTATGGCCCATAAGAAAAGATAATTGGGCCTAAATATTAAAGTAAGGCCAACTAAGGGCCCATTTGCAAAGAATAATGGGTCTTAACATTTTCCATGAGGCCCATTAACGGCTCATTACCAAATGAATATTGGGTCTCATGGGCTTGCGATTTTCATATTAGGCCCATCTATGGCCCATAAGAAAAGATAATTGGGCCTAAATATCTTAAGTGAGGCCCATTAAGGGCCCATTTGCTAAAAATATTGGGCCTCGATGGGCCTGCAATTTCATGTTAGGCCCATCTACGGACCATAAGCAAAGATAATTGGGCCTAAATATTTAGGTGGGGCCCATTAAGGGTCCATTTGCAACGAATGTTGGGCCTTCACATTATCCGTGAGGCCCATTAACGGTCCATTACCCAAACGAATATTGGGCCTCGGTGGCCTGTGATTTTCAAGCCTCTTCCATACTCAAGCCTCCAAAAATGGGTATCTAACAGGTTGGCCGGTGCTTCATTTCATAGTCCTAAGGACACAGCTTGTCAAGTTCGGTCATTTCATCGGTCGAATCTACAGGTTAGTAAAAAATGCCCGATTAAATGTGTATAGATATAATTATGTTTGTTTATATATGCTTTTTTATCTAACTTGTCAAATTTTAGGGTTCATATTCATGAAACCAAGTGACATCTTTGAATTTTGTTTCAGGTGTAGTTTGAGTTATATAGGAATTTACAATGTCTTTGGTAATTGTCCACAGTTTCATATTGATTAAGTTTGTTTATCATTGTTATTTTGTCAATATTTGCTGAATGTTTGGCTGCCTTGGGTATGGTATGCAGACTCTCGAGATGCTAGAGAAAAAAGAGACTTCTTTGAAAGAGCCAAAGAGTTTACAAGAGCTAAAAATAAAAGAGGTATGATATGATTGTTTTTGAGAAATCTTCTTATGGGTTCAGCTTTTTATAAGAATTGTATGTTGGATACCATTTTTATTGATATTTGATTGCATTTCAAAGAGTAATTTAGTTTTGACTTTTTGTGTCAAGGAACAATTTTTGCAGCTAATATGTCTAGCTAATGAAATCATCTAGGTATAGAATCATTTGGAATCCACTTAAGAATATGTTATTTCTCCCTTTAAGTTGCTACAATAATGAGTGACACATTAAAATTTGTAATCCTTGATTCATTACATAACATGAAAATGCAGATTGGTGGGCAGAAGAATTCATGTTTAACTATGAATCATCATTTCGAGTACAGTCGCACTCGCACTTATTACCACCGGAGATGTAAAAGTAGAAAGACGAATGGGTTATTTATGACAAACATATTGTCTCTTCCCACTGAGATGGTGTTCAACATTCTCCTACAGCTCCCAGCTCAAGACATATATGAGGTTGTAAGATTTGTTTGCTGGAAGTGGTACCACATGATTCGTACCCGTGATTTTGTTTACGAGCACCTTAAGCAGCAGTCGACCGTTAGTGCTGGGCTTCTCATATATGGTGGGTGGATTGTTGACTCAGTGAGAGGAAAGGGTCGTCCCTTGACCTATGTGTCAATGAGACAACATGGCTGTGATCGAAGTGTTGAGATATCTAACGTCAGTTGCATATACACAAACATGGTTTGGAGTAGTTGTAATGGTTTGTTGTTGCTAGTTGATCGTGCTAAATGGATAGCTACCAATTGTGAGAGTGTGGTTTATTATATACTAAATCCCTTAACAAAACAATGTTTTTCTCTTCCTAAATTTTTTCGTCCCGCCATATGTAGATACTGGCGTGCTGGTTTAGGGTATGCCGCGGCGTCTATGGAGTATAAAGTGGTTGTCATATATAAGGATGAGGGAGCCAATAATAATAGGGAATATTATGAATTAAATTGTGCCATATTCACAGTAGGAGTTGATAAGTCATGGAGATGTATTAATACTCACCACTTATCTACTACTAGACTTCTCAATGCTACCCCCTTGGTTAGTCAAGGTTTTCTGCATTGGTATGATTATGGTACGAGTGGTCTTGTTGTGACTTTAAACATAGAGACTGAAACTTTAAAAGAGTTTCGTGTTCCTCAAGGTTATGAAAGAAAATGGAAGAAATATCTTTCAACTGGAACAAGCTATCTATCTTTTGTATTGATGAGTAAAAGTAAATTATCATGGGAGGTTTGGGAGATGAAACCAGAAACTGGAGAATGGACAAAATTGGCAAATATCGATTTGGAGGCTAAAAGAAAACACTTGTTTACTGAACATGGTTGCTCTAGCCTTGAACCGATTGGTTGGTTAAAATACAAGGAGGTGATGTTATTTTTTATTGAACAACGTCGATCTTTTCGTTTTATTGCCTATGATGCATGTACGCAAAAAATTTACCCCATTGAGTTAGGATACTATCTTTCAAGGTGTATACCCCATGTCAAAAGCCTAGTTTGCTTGGATGGCTAGTTGAGTATTTTTATTGCTATGTATTTTTACATAATTTGTAAACTTGATAATTTGACTGCACAATGATTTGTGTATTGATTTGAATCACTCTATCTATGTATGGGATGATGGGAAACAGCAGTTTTGAGATCATATCTTTGCAGAATATGCCTATTTCTTGTATCAAAAAATTGTTTTCTGAATGATTTCAAAGAAAAGCTCTAGATTAGTGAGTATATGGATTTGAACATGGTTGCTAATTTCAAAATTTGGAGGGAAAAATATTTATTGGGTCAACTAGTAGATTTTTACATAGGGTCGGAGATGGGAATGATGGATTTTTACATCAGCTCAAGCCTGCAATTCCTGGAGCTCTCTTCTTGATTTGGAGTCAAAGTCAGTGAAATTATTTTCTGTGATTTGGATATGATGGCTTTGATGTATATATGTCTCATAAACAAATCAATGTCGCAGGAGTTAGTGGTATATGTAAATAAATTCTGTTTAGTTATTTCTATTGCACTAGGTTATAAACATTTATTTAGTGTAAAATGCATCAAGTATTGTGGGCAAGCTTTTAGGTGTTGGTGTGTATATTTTGAATGTTAAAATTGATGATAATAGAGAGACTTGTAGGTTTGTATGTAATGCCACTGATATTATGGCCCTTTTAGTGGGAAATGCGCTTTGAATGGTTAAATCTCGAACAAGAGGGCGGTGTCTCTTATGATGTTGCAATTGTTGCATACTGGATAATTGTTGCATCTTCATGTCAGTATATTTGCCATAGATTCTGATTACAAGGATTTTCACAAAATCATATCATCGGCGAGTCTTCTTTGCTTTTTCCTGCTGTATGTACCTTCCCTTTCTTTCCTCTCTACTTCTCTTTTTAGATATTTCATCTTCCTCTTTGTCTCCTCCTTCAGTTTCCGCTTTTTCATCTACACAACAATCCCACCCAAATGTGATCAAATCATACTAGTAATTATAAATATATATATCTGTTTTCCACCAAAAAATAAAAAAGGGGGGGGGGGGGGGTTGGAAATTACCTTTTCATTTTTAATAAGTTGAAGGTGTTGAACAAGTGCATGAACTTTTCGTTCATGAGGCTCCATGACTACAGCTCTCCTATTCTCAAGCAGTGGTCGCTTTCTAGAAGGGGTGTCCTTTGGCTTTGATGCAAATGGTAAAGCTGCCTGTAATGACTTGGGAATAACCAAAGGATTGAACTTCCTTTGCTTCCTTTCAATTGGCTTCGAGCAAATATAAAACAATAAAGTTAAGAAACAAATCAAAAATAAGCAAAATCAATCTGTTTTTCTATACTTTTTGCAAGCAGATGTCTTCTTACCTTGTAAAGTGAATCCTTGTTGACTGGAACTCGAAGGTTCTGTTCCCTCCTTAGTTTGGAAACTGTTTTCATTCCTTGCCAGGCCTTATCACGTGGCTGCAAGGCTGTTGTCAAAGGATTGTAAAAGCTAGGAACTTCAACTTGAGTCCAAGCACGCAAAAATACAATGTCACCCATTTTAATTCTATCCTCAAAGGTGCATCTGGCTATGCCTTCTTTTGCCATTCCACCCTTCTTTTTATACTTGTTAGCAATCTCTTCTTTTGCAGCCTAACATTTACCAAAAATAAAGAATAACATGAGAAGAAGAATAACTTCAAAAAGAAACCAAGGTTAATAAGGCAAATATCTTCTTCACTTGCCCACGGATTCCGCTAACAGTACGTATAGCTGCACCTTCAAACCTGGCTATTTCAAGATCCGAGGTGAACATGTCCTCAATAAAAGCAGTTTTCTTGAAGATTTCACAGGCATGACCAACTAGCTTAATCTTCTTCACTATCCTTGCAGCATGGTTGAACTCCAGGACTGAAGCAGTTGCTGTAATCCTAAATGAAAAACAGTTTAATGCACAATGAGGACAGAGTTTACAGTCGTTTATGGCTTTTTTCAGTGTTGAAATAATAACACAACAATCCGAAAACAGTAAAAAAACATTCAACTACCAACTCTGCCTTTTCCCATCTTTAGTTTGTCAGAGTAATGAAAGTAATCTCCCTTGAATGCTTGAATTGAGCAACGCAACCCCATAACTCCAGACTTTGTCTTTTGGTTAACAATACTAGAATTTGATTTCAACTATAGGCAGCAAAAGAATACAGATTTATTTATACGTTGCCTATGAAGTCTCACTTGGTTAATTTTTGTGAGTTTTTTTGTACATGTTCACTTATTTATATGCTTGTGGCCGAAGTAAATCTGTCAACATTATCTACTTGTGCATTGCTTATACCTCGTCCTTGAAATGAATTCTAGACGAGGACTCCTTGAAATGAATGCTTATTTACCTCGTTCTATGTCAATGTACCTCATGCACAGGTGTGCCATGCATTATATGCATGGCTTAGAAGGATATGGTCCATATTAAATTACATACTGAAATATAACTATTTGCACATGCTTGCGTAGGTTCTATATACATTCTGCATATTGGTTTCCAAGATAGAAGAACGTCGCTTGGATTCCTTTGTTATCTTTATTAGTTCTTTGCTCTATTATTGTTATGTTCCATTAATTTATGTTTGTGACCTTCTGTTAACCATCTTCACCCTGCAAATCCTCGAATCACTAATCAAATTGTCTGTCATAGAGAAAGCTTTCTATTATGCTCATTTCTTTGTTAGGTGCTTCCTTATTCCCGAAAGGCTTGGCAAAGAATACATTCAGTTGGAATTCTAGTTGTTTATAATTGTCTTACAAGCCATTATCTCATTGCTAAGTATAATTGTATAGATAAACAAATGGTGCTTAGGTATTAATTTTATCTAATGAATCTTTTTTGCTGGATAGTCCTGTCAATATAAGAATTGTGTATGGCTATGAGGAAAATCTTCAGCTAATCATACCAATGCAAATCAGTTTCATATACAACTGCAAATATACCAGGACCTGGAAAACTGTGTTTTTTGGGATAAATTAGTTCACATTTCAATATATGTTTCCAATTTAATTTGATCGATCTTACTGGAATTCCATCTGAAAATTTTTAGTCCTCTTGAATCCTTATTAGTGTTTTTACAATGCTGTAAAATCAGTCAGTTGATGACCTTTTTATTTCCAAATATCATCTTATTATGTTCTTAATGTTACATGCTTCAGATCAGTGGTTTAAGAATGAAGGTGGCTGCACACATGGGCTGCTTCGATCTGGAAGTGTTTGTGGAAATGAACCAACGCTCTAGGAAGGCAAGTAAAATACAATCCTTGCTTCTGCTTCCAGTCAATTTGTGTGTTTCCTCCATACTCCTTGAACCCTCTATTGTATTTGCAAATCAAATGTACAAGAAAAAGGAGACATCTAAGTCAACTAACTCATAGGACTTATTTTTGTTTAAATATTGTGATATGTCATTGTTAATGCTTTAAAAAAAACTTCTACGGATGCTGTGTCAATGTCCTAGTCGATCGCCAATTAGCGTGGATGTCGGGATAGCGACAATGGTAAACTTATATTCAGAAAAATGCAAGTTTCTGGGGCGGCTGACTTGGCATCCAAATCACAAGGCATGGCATCGAAATCGCAGGGCATCTCTGATAGTACAAACATAAAATTTAAAGAGGAAATCGTAGATTCTTATCAAATGGATAAGATACGTTGCCTTTGCGGAAGCACTCTGCCAACTGAGTCAATGATCAAGGTACCTGTACATTTCGCATGTTGGAGTTTAATAATGTCAATATTGATGAAACTCTTTTTACAGCTACTTCATCTACTAGGCATATTGTTTTGCTTGTATTCGTAACATTTTTTGCGTCCTAACTTGTTTAAGCCATGACAATAACTTCTGTTATTTGTAAACAATCTACCTATTGATGCAGTGTGAGGATCCTAGGTGTAACGTCTGGCAGCATATAGCATGCGTGGTGATCCCGGAGAAACCAATGGAGGGTGTTTTACCAAATCCACCGGAGATTTTTTACTGTGAAATTTGTAGACTGAGTCGGGCTGATCCGTAAGTGGCAATGTTTCAACTTTCATGTTACTTTTGCCTCATCATTGTATAACATCTGGCTTACCTGTTGCGATATTTTTGGACTTCTCCTATGCCTTGTAATCTGATTGCTCCTGTTGTTGTTTTGTCAGGCCCTTGTTATATTTTACATCTATTTTTCCAATTAAATCTCCTTAGTTCAGTAGAATAAATACATTGTGTTATAGATTTTGTTTGTGCTTTTTAATCTTCCTCCCATTGGTCCACACTCTACAGTTAATGAATCTTGGTAGATATTGCAGGTGCAACACTCTACATTTTGTCTTAGAACTTTCTCATCTATCCTGTCCTAACTGTATTTTGGAAAATATTTCAGAATTGTTTGCTAGTATGTAGGATCAATTGAAAAGAACTCAGATGTCATTGTCATCTTACAATATGTTTCCTAAGTTAAATGATTTTGGGTTTCAGAAATGTTAGTAATGGCTCATTCTCATAATCAATTTTACTCCTTTTATGCTTTTTGGCTTTTTCCTCCTGCTGTGGCTGTCATTAAAATGTTTGCATGCTTAGTGTTATGTAATGCTTGCTTTAGTTAGTAATCATCAGACAAGACCTATGACAAAATACTGAATTTTTTTCCTGCTTCTAGATCCATGAATTATTTGTCCATATCTGTTAACTTATGTGAAACATCATAAAAAAGATGCTATGACCCGGTAGTGTCTTGTGAGGCACAGGCTAGGTTTAGTTTCATTCTTTCTTGGATTAGATTCAGAAAATCTTTTAAATGTGTAATGATGATGTGTTGTTCTTTTTTATGAAATATGCAGCTTTTGGGTTTCAGTTGCGCATCCTCTATATCCTGTGAAAATGAGTATTACAAATGTCCCTACAGATGGGTAAGTTAATATTATATCCTTCTCTTGGCGCCCAGAAAGGTGCAGGAATTTGCCTAACTTATTGCTGAACTTCTCAGTTGCAAAAGTGCTGTTTCTGAAAGGCATATTATAATCGAAGTGTATTGCTTCATATGTGCGATAGGCATTTCATTAATTATTTTTATCACACTTCTCTGGAAAGTTTCGTACTTTCCTAAACCTGTTCACTTGCAAAGCTGTGGTAACTTGTGTACCTGTAAAATTCTTCTCTTGCAAATGGCCATTGACTCCTCTAGTTTTGACAGTATGCTACGAATTTCTTTTTTCTTTTTCTTTTTGTTTCCTGTTGCGTGAACATATAGTTCACATATAGGAGCATTATAATGATCTTGTCATCCACCCTATGTAAATTGTAGAATTTACTAATGATCTTTAGATTTCCATTGAGAAAGAGTTTATTTAAATTAGCTTGGGTGATGGATGCAGAATGCAATTATTCAGTTAGAAGCTATTCTTGTAGGCTTATATGGTTCCATTTATAGTAAAGCATGTGGGAAGGGTAACCTCTGTACTTCTTCGGACCTCCACCATCACATTTCTCTTCCTTTTATATTAACCATAAAACTATGGAATATCTGCTGTTTACGTAACTTAATTTTCTATCTGTCGAAGATTCCAAATTTTGCATGTGGGTGTGACTTCCTCTTTTTAAGTTAGTTTCTCGCATACTGAAGCAACTTTTAGCTTTCTCTTTGACCACGTTGTATGCAGCTCTATTTTTTTTGAACTGAGATTGGCTACACTAACTTTAAAAACTAGCAGGGTTTATGCATGTTTGATTTCAAATTTTTTTTTTTAATATTGGCTGTATATGTTGTGGCTTTTCCAGCTCTAATCCTTGTCAGAGCATTGACAAAACATTCCACCTCACAAGAGCAGACAAGGACTTGTTGTCAAAACAGGAATATGATGTTCAGGTTGGTTAATGTGCTGCGTGAAGTAGCATTTACATGTTCATTCATTTGGATGTGCTTGTTTTTTTTTTATGATTCTGATTGATGTATTATGATAACCAGGCATGGTGCATGCTTGTTAATGACAATGTGACATTTAGGATGCAGTGGCCACAATATGCAGATCTACAGGTCAATGGTATGCTTCTCTTAAGGTTGTTCAGTTGGGCTTTTGAACTCTGGGTCTATTAGAATAAAAATCTTAATTCTTTCTCCGACAGGTTTCCTCTGTAACCGTTCTTCTTTTTGACATGTACATGGAGATTGACACATGATGTTTATAGCATTATTCTAATTTGTGTCCAGTGCCAAAACAGACCTTGTCAATTTATCCACATGGAAAACTTGAAGGCATAACATTTTTTTAGGATTGATTACTTGCTTACGCCATAATTTTGTGTGATCCACTGCTTGAAGGGTTCATTCATGTCAACGTTTTATCGATCTTGCTTTCCCCTTTTTTTTGTTCTCTTCTCCGTGTAAAATGATAAAGCTCTTAACTAGTGATACCTCGCCTTTACGCAAGTAGTTTGCTATCCTATGTACTTAACATTTCTCACCCTTTTGCCAGGCGTACCCGTGAGGGCAATAAACAGACCTGGTTCACGGCTGCTGGGAGCAAATGGTCGAGATGATGGACCTGTTGTGAGTTCTCTAAGATTCCTTGAACTGTTTATCTAACTCATTACATTTGGCTCAGAACATTTTTTCTCGTCATGGTGGATAATATGAGATTGAGTCTAGTTTTCGTTTGTTATGGTGAATCCACCTGGAAACATATCCATATAATTAATTGATTATTGTCCTTATTAAGTTTCCTCTATAATCAGCTATTCGTTTATTCTTTATATTTGTTTATCCTTTTCCCAAGTTTCTTTTTTGACAGTGCGGAGTCAAGGGTGGGGACATAAATTCAATTTATATTTCAATCACATATAACTCATTTTATATGTCGAATGTTATCCTTAGTGCATGTCTTGTTGTTTTCAGATTACACCATGCATCAGAGATGGAATTAATAAGATTTCCGTAGCAGGAGTTGATGCTCGCATATTATGCTGAAATTCTTTACTGTGGCAAAATTTTATGTACTGTGGAAAATGGTATTTGATTACTTAGACTGGTATTTATTCTTGACCATGTTCTAGTATTATGTGTTTCTATTTGACATTAAGACTGCTTGCTTGTCTTAAACTGAGGCTTTTTTCCAGCTGCGCCATCTGTTCCCTTCGTATACAAATACTTATATATTTTAATGTGTTATTAAACAGCTTTTATCTGAGGGGAAGGACAGTTATGTGGACAATCTGAACTTTATACCACACGTCTCGGTCTTATTCTGCTCGCATTGAACTCTTTTTGGTCTGTCCTTTGTAATTGCATATTAAATTGTATAATTACATTATGCTTTGAGTTCCTTTTCTGGGAATAACCCCCAAGGATAGGTACACTTGGTTTTTGTTTCTCTTTGACTTCGGATCTAAAGATTGTGGAATTTTTCAGCACTTTCATAACTGTTTCAATTTTGTTCTTGGCCGAGACTTAATGGTACTTGGACCATCTGTTTTGCCAGATTCTCAACATGATTCCAAGAGTCTGAAGGTGAGGATGCACTAGCTCGTGTTCGGAGATGTGTTGGTGGTGGGAATCCCGCAGAAAATACTGATAGAGATAGTGATAGTGATATAGAAGTTGTTGCTGATTTCATTCCGGTAAATCTTCGGTGTCCTGTAAGAATCCATCATTAGAATTATATTTGTATGCTTTGTGGTTTTACGGCATGTTGCAACAACGGCTATCGAGGATACTAGGAGGGAAAATCAAAGGCCAAATCCAAGCAAATTAAGTCAACTTTGGGCTAAAAAGAAGAAAGACAAACGGGCCGAACATATGGAGAAGGATTCTAAAGAAATGGGCTCAACTTCTGGCCCAAAACCAACAGATAGATGGGCTTCAAAGAATTTAATCCAATTTTAATTTATTCATTCTGAATTTTTAATTTTCACTTGCAAACGAGAAGATTTGGTCTCGTTATTGCCATCTTCGCCATTTTCATCAGAATCATCAAATGTAAACTAGAGTTAAGGGCACAAATTTTTGAACCGTAACCGTAATAAAGCCATTCGTAAACCAATAATTATTCATACCACAGACTTTAACCAAAGCATGCCAGCAAAAGAGACTAATATTTCAAAATTTTAACTTCAGTCACAAAAAGAGGAAATGAATATTAGAACGGAAGAGAGATATAAAAGGTTTGTGGCATTAACACCTCTAGTTAGTTCACATGCCGCAAGAAACTAAATAAAGAAGATACTAAGGTCGTAAGAGAAGGATATTAAGCATCAAATTTTGCACGAGTTCCTCAGCCGCCAAGTCACCATCGTTTTGGGAATCACCAATAGCATTTGCTGTCATTATCACAGTAATAGCTAAGGAAGGGATGGGAAAAGGAAACAGAAATAGGCAATGATTCTTAAATAAAAAAGTATAAATTCACAGTAAGGAGTTCTAATTCAAAGATGACTATACCATTATCGTCTACATCATCTGCTGAAGTATCAGACTCAGAAGACATATCTTCATCATCACCATTTTCTGTTTCATCATTATCACTTGAATCCCCATTATCATCATCATCAGAACCCTGCATTCAAACGTTTAAAAGCATAGTATTAGAGATGAACGTAACTCATTTTGATTTTTACTACTTGAACAGACTTGAGGTGCATTAATGTGTTGTATTCTACAAAACGTTGTTGCAACTTATTATCAGATAGGCATTACATTATTATATTTAAGCGTTGTACCCATTCTACGGGCACCAGTTAGATCCATATCACTCATTTTACAATTCTCACTAACTCTTACTTCTGCTATACACTAAGGAGCAAGTGATGAGTACTCGATGTATCTGATCCACATTTATTCCCAAGAAAAGAGACCACATTTATGCCCGAGGAAAGAGGCCATGTTTACGCCTCAGAAAAGAGGCTATGAATACACTGCATGCTTTGATGTTTTTGGCTCTCTTTTTTTAGACTAAGTTTCACTTATTCTCCCATCTCATAAATAACACAAAAGACAACATGAACATAAAGCACAGGTATATTACACATACGCACAATATTGCACAGAATGATTGCATATATACATATTTAAGGCACGTATTTATAGTTCAGTTACTTGATTCATGTACTATAACAATATTAATGAATGAAAATTTCATAAAAATCTAAGAAATTATACGAGAAGAGGCAATATATTGCGATGATGACAAAAGTTTCTTAAATCAATGCACAAAAAACCAACCTGTGTGTATCCCATCAGCATTGGCCCCATCATCTTTAGAGAACTGCACAAAGTGATCATTTATATTTATGTACACAGCATCCTTATCATAAAGGAGATCCCCTAGTCCCGACATAGGTGCATAAAATATCTTTTCCTTGTCACGCAATCCCTTCTTTTTGGCAGCTGATGGTAGAGGGCAAGGATCAGCTAGCTCTGTAATCCCAGACAAGGCAAAATCACCAACGCCAGCAACATGAGCCTGATTCATGCTATATATTAGAAGGAAAAAGAAAGACCCAGGAATATTACAATCATACGAATATTACAATGATAAAAACACAATTATTAACAATTATAAGCATTAATGATGGCATGAGAGAATTTAAGATCCCAATGAAAACTTAGGGGCATAATGCATATGAACATTTTGATTTGACTTACCAGCTCAAAGAGGTACAACTTAAAAAATTTAAAAGAAGTTGATTAAATATGTAACTTTGTTCCTCTCTTCAAATTACAGCCACGTAAGTAACCATACAATGTAACATTTCGGTTACATTTACTATTCATGTGCACCTTCTCCGCGGGTGTAACATCTTCCAGCCTATCTACTAAGATGTAAAGATGAGAAATCCTCCAGTATAAAGGGGGGAATTTCATGACATAAATAAATCTTGCTAGATTATGTACTTCACGCTTAGTATACCTGTCACGTGCATACCAAAGAAAAATTATTTAAGGATGCAAACAATTTACAAATTAATCATAAACAACCAATATGAAGAAAACAGCTAGCCACTTACTTTCCATGAATAAGGCCAGATAAATAAAATAATTTGGCACCATCATATATCTCAGTCCAGAATCGATGCTTGAGTCGTTGCTTTGTTTTCCTAAGTTTTTTTACGTCCTTGAATTTGTCCAGATGTGTGAGAACACCCATTACTATGGGAAATCCATGGTTTTGCAATATGTTAAGGAATTCAAAAGTTTCCTGCAAACACAGTCAGCACGAGAAGACAATGACATGAAAATCTTTATAAAATATATACTTGTATATATAAAATTATTCTATAATTACTAATCTTTTTAATTATACATAATAAGTAGACACAGTTCTGTAGAGAGAAAATAATAATAGAAACTCACCATTTCAAAGCCATAGCTTCCATCAATGAGCAGCAAAGCTAAATCAGCAAACTTAGCACAGTCAATCATACCATTAATATCATTTGGACACTCCACAAACTGCAGTCGCCTTTTCTTGCCTAAACAATAAATTCAATAATCATTCATCATGAAACAAGGTCAATCCCATTATCACCTCAAAACCACAGAAATTCCATCAATCAGCTGTTTCATTTAGTTTATTAACTTTAATTAGGAAAACATGCTTTTATAAATTTATGCCTCAACAAACATATGATCATAGGTATGGAATACTTTTGCAAGAGATAAAGCTCACGGTCACTCACATGTTGATCCCAAATTAATTTCTTCTAAAACAGCAACATACAAAGAAATAGTTTATACAACTCAACCTGATACAATAGGTCCGCGCACTTCAGGTAGATTGTGCTTCGTGTAATGTTTTACTAGAGACTTAATCAGCAATGACTTCCCCACCTACAATATTTCAAAAAATATCTAGATTTCTGAATCAACAGAACAATTGTACCATATTTACACAATCAAGCAACATTGGATCCACATGGAAACAAACCTGCAGATGTCCCTGGACTACAACAAGCGATCCATCGTATGTTCAGTACCACAAGTTACCGTATGTTCATTTTTTGTCCTAATATTTTTCCAGTCACTATATTACACATCCTATGTATTTTTCCAATCACTATATTACATCCTATGTATCTTTTTAAAAAATTGTGTTATTTTGGTCTTAAGTTCAACGACCGAAGTTGTGAAATCGAAAATGTATATGAACCAAAACATTGGACAAAAATTGCACAAAAATGTTCAATAACCCAAAATGCATTTGAAAATTCTTCGAATCATAAGTGTATCAGTCAGTCCTCCCAGCACTTGCAAAAAACTAATACATCAAACAATCAAGACAAAATTCGAGTAAAGACAAAGAAGCAGACTTGCTCATTACACAAGCATCTTTTCTATACAAGTTCCTAAAACACGATAGAGCTTTTTCCTTATCATTGATCTTCAAGCTTTGATGATCATGATCTTACATCCCAATGCCGCCGTCGGCTGCTCCTCCTAAAAATAGTCCAAATAGATGAAAAAATGTCTTAACATAGTCACATCACAAGATAAACTTGTTACAAAATTTTAGACAAATACAATTGTTTTCATATACATATATGAATATACATATACGGAAAAACAGCCACCTGGATATTTCTCCAACATAAAATTGAACCTTGAAAATTGGAGTAGCATCTCGTCGGCGTCACTGAAATAACAAAAAAATAGATACTTAGTAGAAAATCGAAAAAAAATTACAAAATTGAAAAAAAATATTTCGGGTGGCTACCTATTTCCTTTCAAACTTAATACCAACCGATCATCCATATTTAACTCCGGCAATAAGTGCCCAACTAGTTCTCCCAGCAATACATGTGTACACTTAATAGATTTTCACTGAAGTTTGCATTAAAGAACTCTCTCATTACTTCTGTTGCCATTTTAGTAATTACTGGAGCTGTTGGATAGTTTTCTTCCCCGTATACTTCTTGCAGTGGTAACTTAATAACCATTGCAACAAAATAAGACACAAAAACAGCTGATGAGTGGAGAGAGCCACCTTCCCTAAACAATACATTTTTGAGTTGATTAATCTCTCTAGTAAGAGAATTTGGAGAATTTGGACCGCTGCTCGGTGCTCGGCCTCGGGGCCGACCTCGGGTTCTTGGAAGACCTGAATTTCCAGCTTCTGAATTTCCAGCTTCTCCTGAATTTTGAGGCACCACGGAGCCCCGAGCTCGGCCTCGAGCTCGGGTTCTTGTAAGAACTGAATTTCCAGAATTTCCAGTTTCTCCTACAGCTACAACTGAATTTCCAGCTTCACTTGAATTTTGAGGCACCACAGAGCCCCGAGCTCGAGCTCGGGTTCTTGGAAGACCTGAATTAGCTTCTCCTGAATTTTGAGGCACCACGGAGCCCCGAGCTCGGCCTCGAGCTCGGGTTCTTGTAAGAACTGAATTTCCAGAATTTCCAGTTTCTCCTACAGCTACAACTGAATTTCCAGCTTCACTTGAATTTTGAGGCACCACAGAGCCCCGAGCTCGGAGTATTGGAAGAACTTCTTCTACTAAATTTCCAGCTTCTCTGCCTCGAGCTCGAATTTGGGATCGACCCAGACCCACCGCCGCCGCCACTACCTCCGCCGCCTCAGCCACTAACTCCGCCACCTCCACCTCGGCGACTGCCACCTCCGCCTCGGCGAATGCCGTCTCCGCCTCCGTCTCCGTCTCCACCTCCACCTCCACTAGCGCAGCCTCCACTGCCGCCTCATCTCCCCTCTCCCCCTCATCAAAGTACAGTCCACGAGAGTCGCTATAACCTGTTAACACAGGTTGAAAAATAAAAATTCTGATGAAAGAAAAAAATAAATTAAAAAAAAATTTCAAATAATTTTACCAACAATTATAGGTCGTAAATTGTATTTCTCCGTAAGCTTGTTTATTACGATGTTGAGAAACTTTATATAATCTTCCAATCTTTCCGGATTCCAGTCGAAGTTCCATTGTTGAAGATTTTGGGCGGGAGAATAGGGTTTTGGAATATTAGGGTTTGCAGGATCTTTTACTTAGCGAGTTGAGAATAACATAACAACAAATAAAAAGAATGAGAAACTAATGGATTTGTAGAAGTCTACTGGAGAATGCCCAATATGAACAAATTATCTTATGGGCCTAAATCAGTGGGCGGTCTGGAGCTTGATATTATCAAACTATTTTGGTGTATAGTTTCAATCCATTTGCACGCACTTAATATAATGTTTATTTTAATGCTGAAATTGATTATAGTTGATACGTTAATAATTACTACCCATTTTGCTTAAATAAAATTAGGCAAAATAGTTGGTGAGCTTTGGCCTAACTTTTGGAAAAGGATTCCAAAAAGATTAATTCAGTTATAAATAGTAAATTGAAAAATAAGTCAGAAACCAATATTCAGTAACAGTCCACAAAAATTGAACCCAAACAAAAGGCTGGCATGTACCCAACCCGTTTCCAACCCGGTCCAACGAGTTTTGGATCCTCTAACCTGGAAGACTCAAATCAAACCTAACTGGTCGGCTGGTCCTTCAAAGCCGTAAGCACACAGCTTGGATCATTTCATCGGTCGAATCTTCATGTTAGTGAAAAATGCGCGATTAAATGTGTATAGATATGCTTTTTTTATCTAACTTGTCAAATTTTAGGGTTCATATTCATATTTGAATTTTGTTTCAGGTGTAGTTTGACTTTATAGGAATTTACAATGTGTTTGGTAATTGTTTTTTGGAGTTAACTAACATACTTATTTAGGTCAATTACTCTGTGATAGAAGATCACACAATTAGTATTACATTACATTACATTACATTATTATGTCTTGTAATTATGAACATACATCTTGTCCACAGTTTCATATTGATTAAATTTCTATTTTGTCATAATTTGCTGAATGTTTGTGGATGATGTTGAAGATAATGTGGAGTCTTTTTTGTCGCATGATGATGCTGACCCACGAGATGCAGTTGGCCGTGGTATGGATGTTAGCAAAGGTAGAATATTTTTAAAAAATGTGCTCAAGCCTATATTAGGAATTTCTTGAAATTTTGTGCTTTTTAAGCATATAGAGATGATTTTGCCTATTTCATCCAAGAAAAGCCCTCTTTTTGTATCAATCAGTATTGTCTTATTGGAATCAATGTTCTTCAGGGTTTTCATTTACGGAGGTGAGCTCCGTTCGAGCTAGTGCCAATAAAGTTGTGTGTTGCCACTTCTCATCAGATGGGAAGCTTCTTGCTAGTGGCGGTCATGACAAACAGGTGAGTGGTTACAGTTGAGGAAAATTATTTACAACTAAGATAAGCTCAATGTGCTCAATCTTGATACAAAAACGCAGGCTGTTCTATGGTACACAGACACTTTGAAGCCAAAAACTACGCTAGAGGAACACTCATCACTAATCACTGATGTTCGTTTCAGTCCTAGCATGGCACGTCTTGCCACGTCATCGTTTGACAAAACTGTCAGAGTCTGGGATGCTGATACTGTTAGTCGATTAACACTTCTATATGATTGCATACTATTGTTCTTGTATGTTTGAACCACTTTACCCTTACTGTTTTGGTGTGTATTGCAGCCTGGCTATTCGCTTCGTACCTTCACTGGACATTCTGCTGGTGTGATGTCATTGGACTTTCATCCCAACAAAGAAGATCTCATCTGCTCTTGTGATGGTGATGGCGAGATTAGATATTGGAGCATAGTTAATGGTAGCTGTCAACGAGTTTTCAAGGTAAAAAATAACCAAACAAATAAAACAAGTTTTCGCATATGTATTATTATATGGTGAATATTGCAATTTTAGTCTCATTATTTCTGAAGTTGTAAAAATAGTACCATAGAGTTCCCTTTTTTTCTAATGCAATTTGGTTCCATCTGACTGGATTAGGGTGGTGCGGCCCAAGTGAGATTCCAACCCCGCACTGGAAGATATCTGGCTGCAGCCGCTGATAATGTTGTTTCGATATTTGATGCAGAGACACAGGCTTGTCGGCATTCATTAAAGGTCTGTTTTTTCCACAAGTTTCTTGAATTGTTATTGTTTGTTCTTAACTACATATTCATCCCAACAAAATGATGTTAACAAGCTTGGAAAAATTAACAAATGATAAAACTTTTTGTTGGTCTATTTGAATTGCTAATTGATGTTAATATGGAATCATTTCCTCATATTGACGTTAAATTATATAGGGTCACACTAAACCTATTCATTCGGTTTGCTGGGACCCATCTGGGGAGCTGTTGGCATCGGTTAGTGAGGATTCGGTGAGAGTGTGGACATTGAGATCCGGAAGTGAAGGCGATTGTCTGCACGAGCTTAGTTGTAATGGCAACAAATTCCACTCTTGTGCTTTCCATCCCACTTATTCATCTTTGCTCGTTATTGGTTGTTACCAGGCAAGTTATCTTTTTTCTTTCGTTATTCTTCTTTGGGTAAATTACATAAACACCCTTTGCATGAGATTCTAAGTTATATTGAGATGATAATTTGCAGTCTCTGGAGCTTTGGGACACGAGCGAGAATAAAACAATGACACTTTCTGCACACGAAGGATTGATTGCTTCGTTGGCTGTATCTACCGTGGGTGGTTTGGTGGCATCTGCTAGTCATGACAAGATTGTTAAACTATGGAAATGATTATACATTGTCCCTTGTATTCTGAAACGGTTTTTTTTTTCTTTATTTATTTTCGTCGGGTCTCAACAGATGTAGTTTGTGTTTTGATCGTTTTTCGGTTCTGATTTTGATGGTCTATGTTTGTATACTGTTGTGCCTCGATTTTAACTTTAAACAGTTCATAATTTACTCTGAATTGTTGATGGACATTGTTGAAGTAATGGTAAATTAGAACAAGTCTCATTTATTAATCTTCATTGATGAATACTAAGGTTATACACGCCTTAATAGTTTGTTTATAATATATGCTGTTCGTGTATAGTTCATGAGACAAATATTATCATTATTATTTTTTTTGGGGTAAAAGGAAATACCATTATTATTTTATTTCGGGCCAAAGAAAATATAAATAAACAATCCCCTTAGAAATTGGAAATTACTTATCTCAACCTTTTGAGCTTCACAAATTTCAAGTGATATACTTGAGGCCGAGGATCAAGAATTTGGAACAACCAGTACAATAAAATACAATCCTAACTAAAACAATTATAGCCAATAAAATGCATCATCAAATATTTAAAACAATCACTATAAATACCAATTTCCAAAAACAAAACTGCCAACTAGAACATACATAATACACCAAAATCGCTACACGATTTCCTCTTTTTTCTTTTTCCTTTTCATTTAGGTGCATTTGGACTAAAAGGACATAAGGCCTAGAGAAAGAGAAACAAATCAAGACATAATCGAACTGAAATAGAACTGAAAATTTGGCAGTAATATTCTAGAGAGTAATAAAACATCAAAAGGCTTATCGTCTCCTCATTTCCACGACCACGACCACCCCCACCGTGACCTCTACCACCCATAGCACTAGCAGCAGCTTCTCCTTGTGCACTCTCAGACTGCATTCATTACCAATAAAATGATCACATAATTACAAGAAAAATGCTCTACAAAAAAGTGGAAAATGAAACCGACAGAATTTTTATACTAACCTTAGGGTTCTTAACAGTTTCGTCAACACTCAAAACAAGGCAAGCTGCTTCTGTTGCTGCATTTATGGCATTAATCTGTCGAATGATAGAAAATATAATGTTAGAAGGCTAATACCAAGTAACCAGAACTAGAAGGCTAATGTCAGTAGTCAATAGATAGGTTAAACTAACAAGGACAGAAAAATACCTTCACAACTGCCGGCTTCCACACAAAGTTAGCAAAAGAATCAGCGATTCCACCAGTGTTGATGTCCACACCATAGGGTGCACCTTCACCTGTTCATAATCCAATAGCACCAAACGAGAAAAATATATTTCACAAGTGGAAAATATTCATGAAAATATTAAAAAAAGTATCATGAATCCCATACTGGCTCTATGATACAAAAGGCATTTCCTTTACCAAGTCACAAAGCAAATGTGGCCCGTGATAATATAGAAACTGAAGAGGCTTACCAGATGGAAGGGCATGCTTTTGTCTGAGCTTGTTCAAAACATCAGTAGCATCAAAACCAGCATTATCACACAGTTGCCTTGGGATTACCTGCAGACGCCAGCGGATACTGGATCAGATTGCAAAGCTAACTAACTAACCAGAGAAGCAGAGCTAACAACACTTTTTTTTGAAAATGCAAATAATGCTATATAATGGTCACATGATAAGAACACAGAAATGACAATAGAAAAGAGACCCAACTATGAGACGATATCCTTCGACATCAGCATCGTGTGCCATCAATATAAGACACTCACATAATTAATTTCAGTACTGACATATTTAACTGTTTACATTCATATAAATATGGTTCATAGCAAACTGCATCGCCAAATTATCTTTGTAGTACGAACAAAGACAAAGGTCAGCATATCCTTTTTATATCTATTTTGGAGGTTCTTGGTTTCGATCCCCATCTACATATAGACAACATGGTCATCATTTCTAGAAAAAAGTACAAGTATATATATTTTTTCCATGATGTACCTCAAGAGCTTTTGCATAAGAGTTTATAAAGAGCTGCGATTTCCCAGCAATTGTACGTGCATGCTGCCTCAGATATCGGCTTATCTCCATCTGCAGGCACAAGTTTCAACAATCAAAGCTGCAGTACTAGACATCTTCAGAAAGCCCACATTTCTTAAAAGGGCAGTAAAAGAATCATACATCAATAGCACCGCCACCAGCTACCACAGTTGAGTTTTTCATGGCTCTTCTAACAATCATAATTGCGTCATGTAAGCTTCGTTCAGCCTCTTCAATAAACTAAAATCATCGAATACCACAATTAGAGCCAAAGTTCAAATTGTATAATAGGATCATAATAGGCACACACCTGATCTGCTCCACCACGAAGAACAATTGTAGCAGTCCGACCAGAGGGGCATCCACTAAATATATTAAATCGCTCATTACCAACTTGCCTCTCCTCAAATATTTCACATGATCCAAGAACCTTCAAACACAAATTTAAGAGTTCTATTTAGAGAAGTATTATTTATAGAGTATGAATGTAATTAGAGAGAGCCTGCAATGTCCTTTGATTAATATGGATTAGGACGACAAAAGATCAAGAGGCTAACCTCATCAATTATGTTATTAACAGTTGTCTGAACAGTTCCACCAGTAGCAGCTGCAACCCGCTGCAGATCTTCTTCAGTAACACGACCAGCACAAAATATATCACGGTCTGCAAAATACTGCACACAAACAAGTAAATTAACATTTACTCTTCCTTCCACAAAAATCCATAAGTAATGTAAGCCATGTTATAAAAGTGACCAATATTACGATTTTCCTGGAAAAAAGACATGAAGACTAAAATGCAATATAAGCCATTACCTGAGTTGCAAGATCACCAATAGCAAGCCTTGACAGAACAACTTTAGCTCCACTTTTCACACATTTATCCAACTTATCATAAATAATATTCCATTCTGCATCTACAATTGATTGATACTGTAATGGATCCGACAGTCTGTATATAGAAAGATTTCCCAGGAAAGGTAAGCATTCCTGAACTTAATATTGTGAAGTAACATTGCAGGAGGTCGAACCAGAAAAAATATTCTAACCTTATCTCTGCATTTTCTTTCTCGGATTTAAGCTCCAGTTCTATGTTGAGCAAAAGTATCTTGGGACTTGAGAATTTCTTTGGTTGTTGCTCAAACCCAGCATAAGAGAATGTTTTTTTGAAAGCCACACCATCCACAAGAAAAGAATCCCTCATGGTACCCCCAGGAACCTACAAAAGCAAAACATGATTGTAAGTATCGCAAAAAAATATAAAGATCCATAAGAACAACATTAACCATCTAGTCTATGATAGAAATTTGATCTTAAATAAAATATTTATATACCTTCTTTATTCCAATCATGTTCAACCTATCCTCAAATCCAATGGCAAGAACAGCATCCACCACCATGGTTGCAAAGAACTCCTTTTCACCACCAATGAGCTTGGAAGATAGTGTTGTAGCAGCTCATTTAGCCAGTAATGTCTTCTTTTCTTCCAAGCTTTTTCCCTCTATGCTTACAGCTAATTCCTTGATCTTTTCAAGGGCCTATTAAATTGACAAAACACCAGAAACGCATGAGGCACAGACCATTTGTTCAAATTCTAACAGAGCTAAAAAAAAATTATGTCATTACCAAATTAGAAGCTGTGCGGTAACTCCTGATAAGGTTTTGAGGATGCACCCCATCTTCAATAAAAGGTTTCGCTTCCTTAAGGAATTCTCCCGCAAGCAGTACTACGGTAGTGGTTCCATCACCAACCTGCAGAATAAAAATAAACAGCAAGAACTTACACATATCCCTCTCAATAAGAGTTCCAATTGAGTCATGTTATTTGTCATAAAGGAAATCCAATGAAACTAGTAGGTCATATTCCTTTTGAAACAAGATATGGTATGGAAAACATTTAAATAGCACACCAACAATGTTAATAATACCTCAGAATCTTGAGACTTAGCAATATCTACAAGGATCTTCGCAGCGGGATGAACAATGTCAAGAAGCTTCATTATAGTGGCACCATCATTAGAGATGGTGGTGTTCCCCTTCTCATCATGGATCAACTTGTCCATGCCCCTAGGACCAAGAGTAGTTCGCACAACATCAGCCACAGCCATGCAGGCATTTATGTTGCTAATTAACTGTGATTTTCCTTGGGAAGTATCAGTCCCTTCTTTGAGCAGTATGATTTGGGGTTGCTGTTTTTTATACACCAAATAAACTAAATTAGATATATCATCAGAGGCCAGTGAATGAAACAAATCAACAACAGTTGATTCAAGGAATCAAGTTAAGGATTAAATTGGAGATAACAGGCATGGCACTCGGCTATCAAGTTCTTCACAGAAAATCTAGCTACAGTCCATATTAGGTAAATCTATGAATTTCAATTTCTGCCAGTTTTTCACAATTTTTATCAGATTTTAATGCTGATTACAACAATTTGAAGCACCAATTCAGATTTCATCTTAGCCAGACACCCAACAAATAGATCATCTCCTCAATATTACGCACTCAGCAGAAATTACAGGCCAACAATAAGCTATTACTCCAACCATCACGTTTACTCAAAAATCTTACTAAAAGCAAGAGAAAGTAACAATACTATTAACAATATCAAATACAGGAAACCATACAGAAGCATTCAAAAAGCACAAAAAATGCTGCGATGTGAAGTAACATTTCGTTCTGAAATGAGAAACCATTACGAACAGTTTAAATGAAGAAAGGCATACGGATCGAGCTTACCATCATTGATGCCATTGTTGGATTCGAGCTGCGTTAGTGACAAAGAGCAGAGAGCAGAGAGAGTGTTCTAGGGTTTTAAGTATTTGCTTCCCGGGGTGCCTTGGTGTTATTTTATGTCTTTTCCCTTTTCTTTTTTCTTTTTCGTTTTGGTTGCGAGACTTAAGGGCGTGTTTGGTTGTTATATTTCGGTGGGTTGTTAAAATAAACCCACACAATTAAAAGTTTGATTAGACACTGAGTCGGCCTTTAAAATGAGTTTAATAAAACAATGTATAATTGGGGATAATTGTGGCCCATTTTAAAAGGTGACTATTTTTACCCTCTTGTATAAAATCGAAAATTGCAATCCTAAAAACAAAATAATATTTAGAACTTTTATTAGTGGGAAAAAAAAATTTATATGCATAATCTTACTTTCTGCCACTAGATTTTAAACCAAACAGGCCTTAAAAATGGATTCTTTCCAATTCCACAAGAACATTACAATCGATGGCGAAAAATGAGGTAACTTCAGCTGATCCGTTTGTTTGCTTGTTTGTTTATACAGATAAAGACTTGTTTATTGAATCTTGATTTATTTCTAGCAATTCTTTGAAGATTGAGATGATGAGCTTGCAGGATTTTTAGAAACTTGATCAATTACAGTGAAATATAAAATCATGAAAGTCTTGAAGTAGTGGTTAATTAATGGAAAATTTCTCACCTTCTGTTCATGCCTGTATATCAATTGTTTGTCATTTCCTTAAATGTTTCATGTTTCTGCTTACGATTTTTCTGAGATTTTTGTTGATGTAAATTAATTAATTTAGCTGGTTGTATTTTGCTAATTATCCAGGAGGCTGATGTTATAGATGAAGTGCGAATACTGCGTGAAAGAATCGATAACGATTGCCCTAATCCTTCAATGGGGTGGAAAATTGTATCATTAATGGAATCCTTGAAGGTCATAATCCATCAACTGAATTTTTGCCTGCCTACTTAACAATCCTTTGTTTGGTTAAACAATTCAAAGTTTGGTATATGCGTTCAAAGATTGTAATGAAGAGAAAAACTTCATGCAATGTTAAGCCAAATATTTATATTCTTTTGGAACTTTTATTGCCTTCAGTAGTGTTGTAATTATGCGTGCAGATATTATATATAGATGACTCTTGCTTGGCGTTTGTTTAAGCACTTGAGAAGCAAGAATCGGATTTGAAGTCCCAATGTGAATCGAATCGTGTAAGGTTGCAGGAGGATGTTGATGAACTTGATAAACTGTTGCAATGTGTTAGAAATGGCGATGATTCAGATAGCTTTGATCGATATTTTCAGGACTCAAATGAGAAGCTGGAGTCAGCTAAGAAGGTTAGAAAAGTAGTCTATAGTTCTTCATAGTTAAATAAATACCATATACTAGGCAATGGATTTTTTCGCTTTCGAGAAATGATTGTGGTGAAGCATTCTAGCATGTTCGTTTTTTCATCATTTTTAGTCAAGTGGTAGAATAGTTTTTTTATTGGTACTTGGTAACTAGCTATAAATTAATGACAAGGGTTTTATTTGCCCTATTTGATGCTAGGAACTTGGTGAAAAATTAAGATCAATTGTGTCACTTAAGCGGCAGCTTGATGAATTTCCAACACAGGCCGAACTCATACAGTACATTTCTAAGCATCTTGGTTTTTTATTGAGAATTTTTAGCCATAATATTTCATGGTGCTTCTATTTTACTTATGATTTAAAGTTTGCAAATAATAACGCAGATATGAACTACGGTTATCTGAACTTAATACTCAAATCCAGGTAAATGCTACATAAGTTCTATTATTTTCTGCATACTTTTAATCATTGCCATCTTCTCTCGCTTGATATTTTGTAGAAAAAACATGGACAAACCCGCAAGCACTATGATACATATAATGCTTTACTGGAGATTAAAGAGTTGATGTTAAAAGAAACATCCTTGTTGAACTCCATTAGTTTGCAGGTAAAGCTTCTACATTTACTTTGTCCTTTGTTCTATCACAATTACTAAACATACTTTTCATTTGATGCTTTATGGTTTTTTGTGTATGTGCTGCATTACTTTTTGTAGTTCCAAAATGCTATTACTACTGCTGATGGGAAGATAAAACTCATTAACTCTCTGGAGGGTATTTTAAAAGGAACTCAACAGGTACCTCATATCTTTCGTTCATTTAACATGCCATGATTTTTGCCAAAACCTGTGAATTTTAAAAAATTCTTTACTCAAAATTCAATCGGGTACTGAAGATTTTCTGTAATATTCAAACGGTTTACTTAAGTGGTAATGTTACAGAAACTGGAGAAAGTTCAAATGACGTTCGAATCAGAACAAAAATTGCGCGATACTTCTAAAGAAAAATATGCAGCAGCAATATCAGAGCAAAGACAGAGGGCTCTTCTTTCTTGAAGCTTTTCTGATGATTAATACTTTGACATAACGATATACATAATCGTTTCAATGAATGAAATTATACGGTAAATTTTAAATCCTTGCCCTCTGTGTTAATTTATTTATTCATTCGTCTTTGGGATGGGAATTATCCGTCAAACGGGCTATTAAGGCCCGTTTAATGAGCATAAATCGAGGATTTACATTGTTACAGTTTGTCACATCTTGCAATTGAATATGCCATTAGATCCCAAAAAATGATTAAATAGATCTGTTAGATTAACTTTTAAATTTTAATACCATTACTCCAGATGATGGAATCATAGAGCTCTGAATTTCCCATATTATTATAATATATTTTTTTTGTTTTATTCTCTGTTTTTTAAATTGATGTATAACAAATCTAATGAAGCCAAATTTTCACATAGCCAATTGTGCCTGCCAGTAGCTAATAGAGTAAACAACCAAAACATTTGGACATGAGATCACAAATTGTGTTATGATAATCTCAAACATGCATCTCAATTACTATTGCAATCTAAATTAAATTTCAACTTCTCAACTATGTGATTAACTCATTGGACTTGCAGTTTCGAAATAATTTTAAACATTAATATAATAAATTCACCTGAATTTATCTGATTTAAATTATTTGATTATATCGAAATTTCAGAAAATCCAAACGATCACTCTCAAAATTGGCAATGGTAGTTGATTTTCATATTGTTTAGTGTTGACTAATGTTATGTCACGCCTGTGGAAAATTTTGATTTTTCCACAGTAGTTTGGGTGAGTAAAGACAAAGCTAAAAGCAATTTTCTTTGGACGTATTATTAATCACAAGACAAGACGTGAGTAAAATTAACTCAATTTTAGTACGTAAATACAGAGACTAATTAAATCCAAATATTTATTGTCGTAACGTGAAGTGAAGTGAAGCATATTCGTAAGCTTATTGATTCCCACTATGCATGTTTTAATAGATTGATAATTTATTTAATTTCCATTCTGGCTAAGAGCGAATCGATTAGAACACGAATATAAGTCGTAACATCATGCTAGATTTCTTTTTCGTAAACAATTTATAAATATCAATAATAATAATAATAATAATGAGGAATAATTAATTAATGTCGATTACATATTATAATTACTCTGGACGAATATATACTTGACTTAGTTTTGACATGATCATATTCATAAATTAATATGTATATGTATGAATTTAATACATAGAAGATCAATGAATCAAATGCCAACAAAATTCAATGGCTTTATTCAATTTCGATACGAACTTAGATCAATACAAATCACAACATAGAAGTCTGAATCATACTAATTTAACATGCACTTTATAACCTCAATTCAAACATAACTAACTACTCAAATCCTTATTATTACGACAAGTTATCCAATATCCTAGACTTTAGAATATCACACTTAACTACTCAAATTCAATTTTCAATAACTTCTTATTACAACAATCATCAATCAATCAATTTATTTTAATCATATTAATCGCCTCCTCAAGATGTTTGTTCTTAAGACCGATATACTCTTTGACTGTCACGGGTCGAAACTTTGGTAATGGAATCTTGGACAACGGTGCAACTACAGATTCCGTTGGCGGGCCATAGAAGTACGCAACGGTAAACCTATGCTTAGTGTCATTTGGAACCACACGATGATATATAGACGTGAAACGTGCATTCGACAAAATATGCATGAGATCACCGATGTTGACGAGTAGGGCCCCACATAGCGGTGGGACCGACTTCCAACCCGAGCCCTCTTGGCGAATTTGGAGCCCTTTTGTTTCGTTTTGATGAAGAATCGTTACAAGCAATGAATCGGTATGAGGGGCTAAACCGATGGCTCGATTAGGGTTTGGACAACTAGGGTAAGAATTTAGCTGTAATGCACCCTCAGATTTGTATAGAGAATTTGAGCAAACTAGTTTTTGATCTTCTTCTTCAACTCCTAATGCCTTTAGAAGGATGATCAAAATCTTGTGGGATAATGATTTCATGCTTCTTTGATAATTGTCCATTGATTCACTGCAAAAGTAAGTGTGAATAATTAATTAATTGATCAAAAGTAATTAGCTTTGATTATGCAGATATATATATGTTCCAATATCTAAATCCATGATTAGTTGAGAATTAATTAGGATAAATTATATTATTTGGTGGTCCATTAAGTAGTCCATTAATTATGCATGTTAATTGGATTAACTTCCTAATTTCTTATTACAACTTAACATTTTATATAACTAATTAAGTGCCAACCTGAGAGTTAAAAGATTCTGCAGATTATATTAATTTATTATAATAGCAGTAGATAGGATAGTTAATTCCAAAAGGCATGGAAACAAATCTTATGAACTAATTCCAGATCTACGGAGATTAAAAAAAATATTTACATACCTAATCATTGAGGTTGCATTTCAATACAGTGATAATTTTTATGGATTATCAAACTTCCAGTGCTTTCAAATTTGATTTTTGGGCTTTCTAATTTGACGCAATTAATATATATATATACACATATATACATATATATATATATGTGCATGGGCTTACCAGAAGTCTTGATACTCATCTGGCCACAGTTCTTTAGCATGCTCAGCTGCAGACCCCATAATGGTGAAACCCTCATGCCACATCAGCTTCGAGAAAAACGGCGATATTCTCGCCACCCCATATCCGGTGGCTCCGTTGGCTGACCGGAGAGCCTTCAGTTTCCGATCGGCGGGAAGTGCGAACAGCCGCCGTGCATGCGCCTCCACGTCGTGAAGAAGACTCGCCGGGACATCGTGATTGGTCACGTGAAATATTCCCCATTTCTCACAAGCATTTGCCACGAGATCGACCACATTAGGATCTCCGAGGTCAATAAGAGGCACGTGGGCTTCTTCTTCTTCGTCTTCTTTGACATGAATTTGGCACGTGGGGTTTTCTGATGAGACATTCTCGTCTTGCTGAGTCCATGCATGTGACTCGGGCAACTCGTTGATCGACTGGAAATCGAGAGGGATGATGTCTTTGAGCTGGAGATTTGTGTCCTCGTAGGCTTGTGGGAGTTTTGTTGCCATTTTTGGAGCTATGTTTGACAGATTTGAGAAGCCCTTATATATATATGTGACTGTAAATTAAGTTGTATGTATATATGATCTTAGCATGCATTTGATTATTGAATATTTATATTTGTTTCCACGTGGCATAGGGTGGCTCTATGGACTATATGTTGTCTTTAGGTGATTTTGGAATTTTTGAAGAAGCAATATAGCACACGTTTAGGGATATTGACATCTCATTTTTGGTGTTTATATTTTGTTAACATATATGTAAAAACATGATAAGTGGCAATATTTTTGACAAGTCTAAGTCCTATAAATGCATGTCTAGTATTCATTTTGCGACCATATTAGATAAAATTTAGATAGTCTATATTAGATAAATTAAGAGAGTTTTTAATTATATTTATAAGCTCCTTTAAACATCTTATAAGATATTTAGAGCTTATAAGTTTCATAAAAAAATTAAATTACGGAAAAATCAGTTTATAAGATCTAAGAATAAAATATTAATCTTGTAAATTGTTTTTAAATAAATCAACCCCACCTCATTTCTAGCTAGGATCTTATAAGATTAAATGTTTTGTAGAATCCTAAAATATTTTATAAGATGTAAGTGTTTGTGTTTGAATGAATTTAGTCACACACCCTTAATAATTAACACAAGCATTATTTAATATTTGCAATATAATATTATGAAAAGACTAAATAGTCCACTAAAGTTTACAAAACATGTATGCAATCCCCTCTCTAGCCGATTTAGGGTCCCCTAAACCATCATTTCAAATAGTATTGTAGTAATATAATATATATTATCAATATTAATATTTAATTAGTCCATAATCATGGTATAATTACATGATAGAAATGTTTTTGTGGGGTTTTAATAAGACAAAACTAAAAACAGTATGGGAGAAAGTTTACCCCCATCCCCACTTGCTAGATTCAATAAACGACAATAAGATTTGTAATATGCCATTTTTAATTAGAGAATGATTAAATTATTACAACCCATATTTGGCTTTATCAAGAAAATTATGTCTATATTAAAATAAGATTTTTTTTTTAAATATTATTACCCCTATTTGTCCTTTAACAAAAGATTTAGTAAAGCCAGTGTGGATTTTGTCTTAACCATTAAGACAAGCCATTTTCCACGTGTATGTACATTGATTTATGAAAAAGTAAAATATTCTCGATTTCAAAGGAATTCAGATCTTTTATTGCAAAATAATATTTTTATCTTATAAATATATATTAGTTGTAGTCGTCTATAAAGGCGCGGATATTGATTTAAAAAACTAAACATATGTTTTATGATTAAATTATTTATTTAAAATTTTAATAAATATAAATTATTTGATTTCATTTTGATGATTAACATTCAAATAATTATTTACATGTATATAATCATATTAATTTAGTTAAAATAATAATAATTCATTAAACTAAACTTGATAAAATAAGTATCTTATAGTTAGGCATGAGCTAAGTAGTTTAAGAATAAAACATTAGATAGATGCAAGTAATGACAATTAATGAGATTTTTTAACTAAAAAAATTGCAAACTTACCAGTCTTGATCTTGGTGAAGGAATTAAATCAAATGCAATAATAGTGCATTCTGTTGATAAGTATTTGATGAATTGAGTTGTCCAAATTTTGTGTTTTTAGATGCAATTTATAATAATGAAATGATATGATATTGAAGATAAAAAGTGGGAGAAACTTATCTCTAAATTTAATATATCTTAAATCTTATTTTGAATATCTTAGAAAGTATTTTTAAATTTCATAAATTATAACTATTATTTTCAAATATATATATAAATGGAAAGTTTATTAAATTTCATGAATCCCAAATCTTATTTTGAATATCTGAGTTAGTATCTTAAAATTTCATGAATTTTAAATCTTATTTTACATATATATCTGAAAAAAGTATATTTCAATTTCATGAATCTCAAATTTTATTTTGAATATATATATATATATATGAGAACTTTAAATTTCATGAATCCCAAATCTTATTTTGAATATATATTTGAGAAAGTATCTTTACATTTCATGAATCTCAAATGTTATTTTGAATATATATATATATATATATATATATCTAAAAAAGTATTTTTAAATATTATGAATCTTAAATTTTATTTTGAATATCTTTTTAGCCTATAACTTTAGCTATATACCACATAGTTTGAAACTTGAATTTTTGTTTGGATCATGCAATACTCATCATATCTCATATTTTCTATCACATGATGTTGTTTAGAAATATGCATGTAGATTTTCTATTTAGATGTAATACAAGATTTTATATGACTATATTTAGATAAATCTCAGATTTTCTGTCATATTAAGTTAAAAAGCATATTTAAATAGAATTTCTTAGCATTATGTTTTTTGTTTAGATGTAATACATATACATTTTTAGTATTTTTAAAAATCTCAATTTCATTAAAACAAAATAGAAAACATTACATCACAAAAAGGGTTACCCTTTTACAGATTTAATTAGCAGAACCAGACATGTAAATCTATTAATCCCTGTTAGAGAATATATTTCATATTTTAGATTAGTATCTTTCCATATTATGTTGCTTATTAAGATATATAGTAATATATTATTTATAGTTTAAGAATATTTTATTTACTTGTTTGTAGGATAGGTTAGGGTAAGTTATGATATCGGTAGATTCTCTTGTAACCCTATATATAGGTTCCATCATCAATAATATTATTTACGGGGTTTTATATTTTTCAACATGGTATCAGAGCCATGGTTTCGAGCCATGGTATCTTGATCTCGTCATGTTCAAGTCGCCGACCCCGTCCGGCGCAACTTCTAGGGTTTCATGATTTGTGACTTCACGTCACCTTTGTAACGCGATCGTTCACCTCCGCCCTAGGGAGGCTCGATCCAATTTTCGTATTAAGCGTCAACCAATTCTGATCTACGTCACTACCAAGTCAATTTTATGAATTGTCTGGGTTCGTTTTATTCAGGGTTTGCTTTCGTTTTTACGTTTTGTCAGCAGAATGATACTGATTTTGGGCTGATTTTTCAGCGTTTGTATGCCCTCCAGTTGAGTTTGGCATATGGTATCATTTGAGTGTTTAACGTTTTCTGTTCCAGTCTTCAAGATTTTCACGCTTCGACTGCGGGGGAGTGTTAGAGAATATATTTCATATTTTAGATTAGTATCTTTCCATATTATGTTGCTTATTAAGATATATAGTAATATATTATTTATAGTTTAAGAATATTTTATTTTCTTGTTTGTAGAATAGGTTAGGGTAAGTTATGATATCGGTAGATTCTCTTGTAAACCTATATATAGGTTCCATCATCAATAATATTATTTACGGGGTTTTATATTTTTCAACAATCCCCAATTCTTTTTCAAAAAATCACCAAGTTTAGACAACACTTTTAGTGAGAAAGAAACACAATAAATAAAAACCAGTTCACTAATCTTCCATAGCCATCAATTCAACATGGTTCATTTTCAATACAAAAAGCTCGTTTTCGCAAGCTCAAAAACGAAAAATCGAGCCCTTTTCCACCACCTCCGTTTTAGCTCCAATTCTGCGTTTTCGAATATTTTCAAGAAACTCAACGACTTATCCGCCTTGTTAGTTGTGTTTCGACGACAGTTCAGATCCTCGTACAGATTGATGTCCTAATTCAGACAAAGAGATAAACCAGCCAGTTTAGAATATGGAACCAAACTGCAGCTATTATAACTAAGCGCGTAAATATTTAAGCAAATGAGATGAGTTTCGATTAATCACCAGAGACGAAGCCTCGGTTGGGTTTACCTTTGTCATTTTCACCACCAGGTCTATGGTTTTCTCTCGTGACTTCAGAATTAGGCTTATATGTTGTAGACCAAGATCCTCCATTTGATCCAGCCAGGGCCATTATTACATCTGCCTGATCATATGTCCCATAACGAATGTCAAAACCGACTTAGGTTTGAGAGACGTAGGATGTTTGTTTAATGATGTCATAACGTAAAATGATGACATCAGCGTAATCTAACGGTTCGCAAGACCCAACTCATTAGCATCTCATGAGCCAATAAATACAAAGGTAAACAAAAGTCGAAAACATGAAATAAGTATATAAAACCAGCAAGCACATATTGTAGTTGTATTCATACACACATTTCCCATGTATTTCATTCGGAACCATTGAACTATTTGAAGCAAAAAGCTTTAGCAATTACTGCAGAAATGTACCTTATTGGGGTAGACATTTTCGAAAACATGAGCTTGACCACCGTAAAATATAGTCATTTGACCACCAGCCGATTCTGTTCCTCGCTGACTGTCATAAACCAATAACGATAAAACTCATCAATCGCGTTTCAAATCCCAGGCTAATTCTTAAAAAAAAAAAAAAAATTGACCTTGGCGTATTAGACGACTCGGGTTCAGAAATGGATTTCTGTTTACCACTGCGTATGAGCACTCCCGAAGGCTGTCTACCAGATAGTGCATTAATCGAGCTCAACATTCCTGATCCTTTAATACCAGTCCTAGATCCTTCATCAGCAGCTGTCTGAGATATTACAGACGGGCCCAAATTCGTGTCTTTAAACCTATTCGATGGGGCTTGATACCCAAACGGCACGACTTGACCCGAACGTGGAGGATATTGCAATCCCGGGCCAAGATTCACAGGCATAGCCCTATCCCATTTAGAACTGTTTGCATCAGTTCTATTGTTAGATATAAAAGAAGCTGAAATTGGCCTCATTTGATGCATGCCAAATGATGCTTCGTCATCAGAGGGTCGTCTAGTTCGATCTCCTCCCGAATATTTCAGCAGCTGACTTGAAAAAAAAATCCCACATTAAAATTTTTCAATCTTGGACATCAATAATCCTTAATTACCATCATAAACATGATTTAAGAGGTCAAATAGGTAAACTTTTGAAGAAAGAAAAAGAATAAACCTTTGTTAAAAGAGGGCTGTCTTGTGAATCTGCTTGCCCTGGTGGAATTTGTTCTCTTGATGACATCATAAAAGAGTCGGAGTTACTTCTCTTGTACCCCGTGAATCTATTACTACTTTCAGGCCCTGTGATGTCGCCTCTTGATCCATAAAACGGTATCCCTTCCAAATGATTACCAGCATGCCTCTCTAACATAATTGACGATAAAAATGATCAAACCAAAATTTCCTCAAGTAGCTATTATCTAGTAATCGTGAACAATCCTTATACAATAGTAGCATAAAAAATTGGATCGCAATTCATGCTGAAAACTAGTGACTAAAAAATCCATCAAAAGGCAATGGATATGCGTCTAAATTCAGGTGTCGGGATGTGGTAACTCTCACTCACACTAATAGCCTTCTTATTAGCAATTGTTATAGTAAATGAGAACCTGTTTATATAACCTTAAACAAACTTAAAAGGCAACAAAAATAACAACTCCATTTTCAGCTTTTATATGGACAATACATACACAAGGAGAGATTCAATTGGAACTACTCCATCAATGACCTCATATTAAACCACTCCATTGACAATTAGTAAAAAAGTAGCCAAATTCAACAAAAGGGAGCTATATGAGTTGAACAGCTTACTTATAGATGTACACAACTGCAAGCAAACAAAGAATCAACAATGCTGAATACAAACACAAAAGCACCCTTAAGAAAAAAACTGATGTGAAAATTACAAGGTCACTGTATCAACTTCCAGATTAAAAAATCTAAACCAAACAAGAGACATAATAATTAAAGGGAAAAGTGTCATAATCAGCTTACCCTTACTAGAACATAATTACACAATAATCATATGGATTCAAAGTTATAACCAAAAGGGGGGAGGCTAACAAACTTATCACAAATTATAAAAAGGTTATGCTTAGTTCTTACCAGAACCCAGATCAGAAGTGGCAGATTCTTGGCCAGCTTGTACCTTGTTACCAAGAAAATCATGGAAAGTTGAGGGCTTTAATTCACTTTCACCACCACCAGAAATATTAGCATTATTTGCTTTGTTATTCTTACTATTATTGTTGTGAGCATGAGCCATATGTAAAAACTGAGATGTTAATTAGATATGATACATCAGAATTAAAGGTGACATTTTTAACAACCCCATCATCAGTTCATCACTACCCAGATGAAGTTCAGAGCTCAAAACAATAGTCTTTTCTGATTTTTTCTGAAGAAAAAAAATGAATTTCAAATAATTGAAGTGATTATAATTATGGGTTTTTTGAGGGATTTCAAGAAAAAGCTGAAGATTAAAGTAAGAGGGAACACGAATTTCAGAAAAAAGAAGAGAAAGAGAATCACACAGACCTTTTTTTTTTTTTCAGGGTGTAAGAGAGCATTAAAATGGAAAAGGTTTTTTTCCAGCTATATTTTCTTCTTTTGTTACAGTTTACTATTATGCTTTTCTCATTTAAATTTTTGCACTACAAAAAAAAATCTGATTTTTTGTGGAAATATAGTGTATTTTGAATTATTGTTTAGTTTAACTATACTAATATTCCTAATTTTCAATGGAAAAATCAATTTATGGAATAAGAGAGATGGTGGGGGCTTTGGGGAGTTAAATAGTACAAAGGCCTTTGAATCTTTTTTTCATGATTATGTTGGGGGAATCATGTGAGAATTTTTTATGCTTTATAATAACTTTTTACTGATTGGTATAGTTATAATATATCTTCATCTGATATTCAAAATTTATATCAAATTACGAGAGAATGATTTCATTTACATGAATTATATGATAAGCTTATTTCACTCCTCTGGTTAAATTGATGTGAGTAGAATTAAAAATAAAAAAAGAAGGGGTCAAAGCCTAAAAAAAGATAAAAGAAGGGACTGAAAAGTAATTAAAAGGAAGAATATGACACATGAGTAGTGGAATTTCGTTGGTATGTGTGTGTGTGTGTGTGTGAAAATTTTGAGTACAAATGTTGACTGCAACCACTCTTCACATTACTCAGCCGTCGTTTTGTCACATTGGCCTATTAAATATTACAATTTACTATCATTTTATTATTTTTGCCCCAATATTCTACCCCCACTTGTCCACTAGATTTTTGTTCTAACTCATACTATTTAAATTTTGAGATAGAAAAGGAAAATTTAGCTAAAAAATTAAATAAATTCCATAGACCTGCAGAAAAATAAAAAATATAAATTGCTTGTTTTTATAGTAAAAAGTAAACTTATTTTTTATATTATAATCGGTGGAAAAGAATTACACCAGATATTAAACTTTAGAATATAAATGAGTCGAGTAAAGGTGAAAAAATTGTTGTACAAGAAATATCTTTCATTCTAATAAGTTTTTAATTTAATTATCTTGATGTTTATTCTAAAATTCTTTATGACAAGAATATCTATATATAGGCATTGGATAATACCCAATACAAGTACAATACAAAAATTCTTTTGTACATGTTGGTCTCCCAAACTGACGTGGCTTAATTTTGTGATAATAGTATGATTTCTTAATTGGTTGGTATGTTCATAGAAATTTATATCTAATAATATGTCTAAAAAATGCTTTGTGATGGTATAATATCAAGGTTTTTTCATTTTCATAAATAAAAGAGACAAAAAATTAGCTGATTTCCATAAAAGAAAAAAATGAACTTAATTATTCATGATTTGATGATTTATACGTCCATACAAAGAATTTCATCCGACTATTTCTCAATAGCAAAAGTCAAATAAATCAGTCTAATACACAACGTTGCAAAAAAAAAAGAACCATTATAACTTTTATTTTATTTTAAATTGATGATTGTAACTAAAGTATTACATATATAAACACCAATAAAAAAATCTTACAAAACAAATACATCACATGAGAATTAATTCATCCAAACACACCTTTCATACTATTCCTAAAGAATATTTTTACTCTATTTTTTTGAGAGACAAGAATGACATCCAATCAACCTTATTATATATATCACTTCACAGTTCACATCTCAATAATGAGATAACAACATCCTTAGCCCACCAAAAAAGTCATACCATGATTCTTGTGGACCTAATTATAAGCAAATAAGAGTTTACAATGGAGGATATGCAAAGGCACAAGGACCCAGCCCTACACAGTTGAAGAATGACAAGTTAGTCGTTTTCCACAACCCGTCTCAATAATTCAATGATCTTGGATGGACATTGACACCAGAATTTCACAATTAGAACAAGCGAATAAAAATCAATACCAAATACAAATTATATAGTCATTTTTAACCATTGAAAAAGCACAGTAAGAATATGAAAGAGTAACCAAATATATATGATGTTTTAACTTCTTTGAGATCTATTTGCACCACATCCTTAATTATTAGTTTCATTGCATACAAATGATCAAGAATTTGTGTGCAGCAAGGTACCTGTAGCCAAGAGCAAAATAACATCCAGTTCTCGATCCCACATAAACAGGATTTATTTCCAGACTAAGCCAATAGAAATACCTCAAGAAGTAATCGTAAGCTGTAGCAATTGTTATCTGCTGTACATTATAATCTTAGGCATTCTGCTTTACAGTAATGCTGCACCTGTGAACATGTATGGGAAATAGTGAAGATGTATTTTTAGACCGAATACATGTTTTAAAGACAGTAAAGGTAGAGACAAAGATTATAAGAACTGAACCTATATATTCTCCGGTATATCACCACGTGTTCATTTTCGAGATCCCACTGCTCATTGACTTAAGTTCCTGTGAGTAAATATATGCTGCTATAACACAATTCAAGTGCTCATAACATCCAAATTTAAGTCATATTTTCCCCACTGAAAACTTTCAATCAAGCAGTACGAATCATGGTTGTCTTCTCTTCTAAATCAAGCACAACTGTGTCTGCACTCTGATTCATCTGCAGGACATGATACTCAATATCAAGTAAATCACTGGGTATTTTCATCACCTATTGTTAGCTCTAAAATTATAAATTAGTCTAAAGGAGTGTTTGCAAACTCTAATTGTAAGTGATAATCAACTTTATGACTGAAAATAACTCATTTGGGAATGTTTGCAAATCCAGCTTATGCTTCTATTTCTCTAAATTTAAGTGATAAGAATATATAATCGTTAAGTGGGTAATGTGGTGCTTAAAACTGAATGTGGTACTTTTGTAATTAAATCAAGGTTCTTTCAGATATATTTACAACTTTTAGCATCTCTTTTGCAAACATTCCCCTGCAACTTCCACTCTTGCGCTTGAAAATACTATCCAATATTTTCTTAATTCTAAATATTTCTCACTTATAGTTACTTCTTTATTAGCAGTTGTGTTTTGCAATTTGCACACACTCTTTAAATCGCAGCTAGTCAATTATTTCTTTTTTATATAAAAAATGAATTGCTTTTACCTCAATTTTGCACTTCTTCTGGATACTATCCATTAACTTCTGTGCAGTGAGTACAGCATTCTCAGGTTGACTCCCACGCTTAACGAGCTCTCTCGGGCTTTTACATGTCTTCAACACATCAGACGCTATCTCAGCTCTCTTTATTATTGATTTTCTCCTTTCATGTGAAGAATTTCTAACTTGTTTATACGTATCAGGCAACTTTGTTGAGTGAGGGACTGATGCCATCAAATCATGAACTTTCTTCACCATTTCAGTCATTCCCTGTTTCTCTAATTCACCACACATCCTCTTATATGTGAGCTGCTGAGGTACAATGCCTCTACGAAACATGTCCTGAAATTCATCAAATGCCTCATCATATACACGCATTTTACATAGTAAATGGATCACCATAGTACTAGAAGCCAAGTCCAAATCAAATCCCTTGGCTCTCATCTCCTTGATAATTTGCATTAAAAGATCAAGTTTTTCTTCATTGCACAACATTTTCACCAATAGATGATATATAAGCCGGTCGGGCTCATACCCCGATCTAATCATCTTGGTATAAAGATTCAAGCCCATTTCAATATTCCCTTTTTTAGCAAAACATTTAAAGAAATAACTATATGTTGTAGAAGTTGGCAAACATTTACAATCTATCATCATTTTAAGAATTTTGCTAGCTTCTACTAAATCCCCCGCCTTGCAGAAACCTTTGACCAGCGAATTATACGTCGAAATAGTTGGACCCGTTTCCAATATCGAAAATCTCTCTAACATCCCTAAAGCCTCTTTAAACCTGCCTGCTTCTCCTAAGGCATCTATTATTGGATTGTACACAATCGCATTGGGTTCCACTCCTACCATCTTCATTTCATTAAGTAACTCCATTGCCATCTCGAGATGGCACATTCGGCATAATCCTTCGATAATGGTTCCATATGTTACAACAGTCGGTTTCACATTATCATTTTTCATCTGTGCCCAAAGGCGCTCAGCATGTTTAAGCTTGCGCGATCTGAACCATCCATTCAGTATTATATTGTAAACCCTGATAGGTGGTGACCAACTTGGATGGTTTGCTTTGTGCTTATCAAAATACTCTGAGGCGATCCTAACATGTCCCTCTTTGCATAAAGAATCTAATAGAATCTCTAACAAAGTTTTCTCCGAGTCTGAATAAGTAAAGAAATCCAAACTAGATGCATATTCAAACGTTCGAATGGCTGCCCTAGGAAGGCCTGATTGTCCACAATAACATACATTAAGCACAAATACAGGCCAACTAACAGAATCACAATGCATAGAAATCTAGAGCGAAAGGCACTTACATAAAATAAAGAAACAATGATGCAAATAAAACTATCTACAAGCAAATACTTTTATGATGCAAAGTTCAAGTCAAAATTCAGAAGTATACTAACAAAACAAGAAAGCTCTTTAGAACATATTATAACTCACGGCAAAAATATAAAAATACAATACAATATGCATAATACACATAATAATTATTAAAGTCCAAATAATCGGTCATTCCGACCAATCAGAATAAAAAGGAATGTAGGAAAATAAAAAGGAAAACACAGAAAGACAATAGAGGAGAATATCCCTTAAGCAAGGAAACACTTAACAAAACATATTGTGACATATATTTAAAGTTTAAACATTTAAACAAAACAAAAAAAATATATAATGAGTAACAGTAAACCAAAAATCCCAAACATAATGAAAATTAAAATCTAGAACTTAATCCCTTAGTTAAATTCCAACTAAACTGAAAAATCACAGATTCAAACAAAACATAAAGAAAATAAAGGATTAATACCAGCACGTCCATATCTCCTAATCATGATTGAAAAGGTATCAAAACCAGGTCTTTCACTCGCATCTCCATTTATCTGATCAAGTATTAAACACCAAGCTGAATCAAATTCACGCGCCTTACCAAGCGCATTAACCATGGCATTAAAGACATCCATGGAAAACTCATAACCTGGCTGCTTGCGAGCCCAACTGAAGAGGGTAAACAACGGTTTCGGCGACGAATCAAATCGATTGAACATTTCGAGTAAAAGATTGGAGCTCGGACTGATTCGAGCAGCGGCTAGCGCTTCTTCGAGAGGCGAGCCTGGTTGAATGGTAGGGTTTGAGATGAGATTGGATATTCGAGTGAAATCTGAGAGGGGTGTATTAGGGTTTTGAGGCGGTGATGGTGCTGGTGTTTGTTCGGGTTTTTGTTGTGGAAGGTGAGGGATGGGGATTGAGAAGGTTAGATGGCTGGAACGGCTGGCGGCGGCGATGGTGGTGGCTAGAGAGAGAATGGGGCGGCGGAGGGTCATTAGGGTTTCGATTTTGTGGTGGTTTGATACTTTGATTGAATTTTCCGGTGGTGAGTGGTGGAGGAGTGTGTGTGGCGGGAATGTGGTAGTACTAATATTATGGTACAATCATTAACAAAAGATAGTATAATAGGGCAAAAATTCATTCAAGTAAAGTCGAACAAATTATTATTTAATTTATCATTTATGATAAGTTTAAATTTAGAAATTCAAAATGTGAAACATAATATTGTTTCATAATATTTTCTATTTGGACATTTTTTATATATCTCATTTTCAAATTTCGGTTCTAACGACATAATTCCAAATCATAAAATTCATTGAAATGGTGACAAAATCAACACCAATAAATTTAGCGTTAAGTTTGCTGGTAAATCTGCACTTCTCATCGAAAAATTCGGAGCAGAAACTGAACTAAATTAATATCAATTTCTGTCAATAATTTCAAACGAATTCTTTCAACAATAATTCACTCGCCACATAATTAGCTTAATAACAAATACTAACTAAATGAATTATATATCTTGTAAGACTGCTTATATAAACTAATCTCATGATTTAACTTAAGACAGTATATTCTCTGATACACAGCAGAAAACTTCTCTTTTGCTGCTCAGTAAGTCAGTATAAACACAATATGAATGTAGGCCAAAAAAGAATAGTCTCTAAATATTGAGACATAAATCTCACATAAGAACTAACTCTCAAATCTTCATCTCCTTTGGAAGTTGAAGAATTTGATTGCAAAAGCAAAAGTCACAGCAAAGACGAGACAGAAACCGACAACAACAATACCAGCAACTCCCAAGAAATCATGTCTGAACCCAAACTGGTCTTTCAGCAGTTGTTTTATAGGCAATGTGGTGACCCCATCAGTAAGCCTAACGGGGTCGTTCAAGTCACCGTATTGGGACGTTAGAAGCCCGTATAAACTCCACGCTATCGGGTTTGCCCAGTAATACCATCTCCACCATATAGGAATCCTCTGAACACACACACAAACAAAACGGTAAATTATATAATGAAATTTGACTATTCGTCTTAGTGTATTTTCACTTCTGTGTGACGTGTATTTTATCAGAATCGAAGAAAAGAAGGGAATTAGTGCATGGATTAGTACCATATGAGAAACCATGAAGCCGCTGAAAAGGTTCCACATCATATAGAACGGGGCAGCAACAATTGCAGCAATGTTGTGGTTCGGGGTGATGGAAATGGTCATCATTCCGAAGAAGGTGAAGTACATCAATGTGAAGTACATAAAACATATGTACCAAAGAAACTTCCATTTGTTCCATTCGAATGATGCCATGAAGTAGAAAATCGTGCTGTAAATAAGCGACTGCACAAATACATACGGGAATTCGACTGCAACCTGCATAAAGTCGGTTTTTGGTGAATTTTTTTGAAGAATAAGTGTTGAGAATACTTAGAATGTTATGAGGTAAAAACGGGAAACGAAGGAAGAAAAAAGGCGTGCCTGAGCAAAGGCAAATGGTAGTGCAGAGTACATTCCTGCAGCTCTTTCTCTATACGAAACGAATCTTTCAACATAAACCACTGGCTGCACAGATGTTGCGTTTGTGATCCCGATGAATAATACAGCAGCGTACATGGATCCCATAGCATTGAATATATCCTGCTGAGTTTCCCTGGAAAATGCATGGAAAAGTGTTTAATAAATTTCTATTTTTTTGTTATTCGTTTAGGAATTTCTCATTGTTTCTTAAAATATATTTGGAACAGAAACAGAAATGCCTAAGACTATTATCAACGAAAAACAGCAAATATGATAGAGGGGAGTCCAAGATCAAAGAGGAAACCTTTTGGAACCAAATTTCCAGCATATTGTTCCAAACATCAAAGAAATGATAACCGTGTAGAAGAATCGTACAGCAGTGTATTGTGGGTTTCTCCAGTATGATTTGTTCTGTTTCCAAAGGCAAGCCAGAAACTGACCGAAAAACGACAGAGAGTATTTGCTCGGGAAGCTCAATTCATTTACATCTTTTTCCGGTTTGCTTAAACTCTCAACCAGATACTTATTTTCCCTGAAAGTCATATATGTTGGCAAAAAATAGTAAAGGGCTCTCGAAAAACTTGATCTTAAAAAGGTAAATGATCACTTACTGAAACAAATTTGATTGTCGATAAATTTCTGCAAAGTCCAAACCGAGGCGATTTTCTTCTGCTAGACATGTGACTTCAAGAATCCAAGCTGCAGGGTTGTATCCCGGTTTTATTTTTTGAATTCCTTGTATAGTCTATGAAAAAACAAAGATCAGTAAATAAAGTTTGCAAGGTTAAGACTACATTGATTACAGTAAGTTTAAAAATGGTTTCACCTCAAAATACTGAATAAGTTTGCAAGATTTGTTTCCCAATGGACCGGCATAAATGAGCTGACCACCTTGTTTCATGAGTAGAAGCTGGGACAAGTAAGAATCATGAAAGATCAGATTTTTTACTAGAAAAACGTAAAAACGTTATTGTATAAGATTAGAAGAAAAACCTCATCAAAAGATTCGAAAATATCAATGCTGGGCTGGTGAATAGTGCAAACAATTGTTCGACCCGTGTCGACAATGTTCCTCACAGCTCTCATCACAATTGCTGCTGACCTGGCATCGAGTCCCGAGGTAGGCTCATCCATGAATACAATTGACGGGTTGGCAACAAGCTCAACTGCAATTGTTAGCCTTTTCCTTTGTTCAACTGATAAGCCATTTACTCCAGGTACACCGACCAGTCCTCCACATAGTGGAGTTAGCTCGACAAGTTCCATAACCTCATCAACAAATGCCTGCAAGCAATTGACTATTCATCAATTTAAATGAGCAAATACATCATGAACATAAATACACTCTTCGTCCCCGATTTGTGACTTTCGTTTATAGAATGTCAAGAAATAAGATTCCAGTTTGCTCCCATAAAATGGCTGCAAAAAACGGGAATGTGCAGTACAATTCCCGCCAAAGATAAGGGACCAAATTGGACTAAAATATTCGATTGACATTTTAGTCTTCAATACGTCATGTGCCATGCACGTGACTCTTTTTGCCCATCAAGATACTGAAAACTGAATTGGGGCTACATTGGGACTCAATTTTAAGATGGACTCAGTTGACATGATTGAGAGATGAGGGCACAAAAGTGATATTAATGGAATGTCAAGAAATTTTACTCCAGATTCATATCGTGGAAATTGTCCCCAAAATATCCTCAAACTTAAACGAATATCATGTACCATTTTCCAGATTTATGACTCTGATTTCGTTTTCTAAATGTCGAGAAAATAAAATTCCATTCCCTAAAGCGGAATTTTCCCCCCAAAGATACCCTTTAACTTAAAGTGACAATCTAACACCACTAACTCTCAACTACTACTTTTAATGGCGATATCATAAAACTATACAGAACTCTTACTTTTCCAGGTCGAACTGGATGCATAACATTTGGGACAGGAATGGATACAAAAAAAATAAAAATTACCCTTTGTGTAGCTACATCACACTGAACAGATAGCCGTAACCAAGCAGAAAATATGAGTGACTCGCGCACAGTCAGACACGGGGAATGAACATCATTCTGTTCACAATACCCAGAAATTCTTGCAAACGTCTCTTGATTCTTGGGATATCCAGAAACGTATATGCTGCCTTCGATATATCCGCCAGTTTTCCGACCAGCTAAAACATCCATGAGGGTGGTTTTACCAGCACCACTGACACCAATTAATGCAGTAAGCACACCAGGACGGAATGCTCCAGTCACATTATCCAGTAGCTGCAACCTGTCTTCAACTATGCCCTGTCCCTTCAGTTCCTGAATCAAGAAAATAGTTAAGGACAATAATATAAACTTTTTATTACCGTGAAAAAGTGTAAAGGATTTAAGTTGTTGATGTACCATAGGAACGTCAACGTAATAGCTGATGTTGGAAAAACACATGGAAAGGGGTTCAAATGGAAGAACCATCCCTTTATGTTTCCTAAAGCTCTTTCCTGCCAAGATATTATAATGTGAATGTAAGACGCTAGGAATGAATCGGGAAAGGGAATAAGTTCATAGGTATAGTTCGTTTGGCAAACCAGTGAACGAGTGTGAATGCTGCAAAAACTCCCCGAAAGAAATGATTGAAAGTTCATTCTCTTGTTCCTCGTCTTTCTCATGAAGGTCATCCTTGGGAACAATAGCTGGCTGATTCCCGAGGGCTGCATGAATTTTTTTAAAATATGGAAAAATTTCACAGGACAATTTATGACTATATATGTGGTGATGATTATTTGTCCAATCTACAAAACTGCTATACATGAGAATGAAACTTACGGTTAAGATAAGTCAGAAATAAAGTGAATAGGGTGTTGAATAGTAATGTATATCCGAGTAATGCTCCAATGCCAATCCAATACCAATGATCATCTGGAAATAAACTGCGAACTTTCAGCAGCATTTCTCCCAAGGACAAACTTGTGTTGTTTCCAGCTTTCTATCATCGAAAGAAGGACGAAGTTTATCACACAAAGAAATAAGGTGAACAATTGTAACATCTATTAATAAAACCGTGCGAATATTACCGAAATATAGTATTACCTTATCCCAGGAATGGCCAAGAAATTCATTCACTGAAGCTGCACTTTGGGCATACATCATTGGGGAGACCCAGTAACCCCATATCCACCAAACAGGGATGCTATCTGTTAAAACATGAAATCTCAGCACAAATCAGTAAAATTCTTAAACAATGGGTTTAAGAAAGTAATTAGCTAATAGTGAAAAACTAAAAAAGTATAATCAACAACCTCTTGAAAGTATGAATCCTCCAAGAACCATAACAACAAGCATAGCAAAAGATCCAAATGTGTTGGCAACTATCATATTTCGACCCAAAGAAGCCATTACCCGGAAAAGACCTATCGACATTTGATGCAAAGAGAAGTATACCAAGAACTGCTTTATACATCTGTACATCAATAAGCAAGCCAAATTTACATCTATGTTTGAAAATGAAAGGGGAATATAAGAAAGGTGAACCATAGAAAACTACCTAGTGATTTGAGGATCAAAGCCAATGCCATAATATGTAACTGCAACCCATAGAAAGGATTCTAAAAGTGAAAGGGGAATACTCAAAAGCCAAGAGGGAAGGGCGTATATCCAGCAGGGGTAGAAACGTAAATCTCTATGCTTGTAAAGAACAGGAAGCTTAGAAATCAACATGGGAACCTCCATGAATCCATTGAAAAGAATCATAACTATCCCAAAGTATAGGGCACCAAGGTAAACGCCTCCATCGTCAAGGGTATTATGATGCATTGTTGTTCGGAAAAACACACTCATCATCATCAAAATAATTATCAGGAGCTGCAAAAGGCAAAAATTGTTCCTATGTAAGTGTATACATTTTATAAATATGTAGGTATATGTATGTATGGTTTTTTTACCTGAATGAATTTGAAAATAAAGACGGGGGAATTCCTTTTCAATAGTAGCATCTGCCAGGAAAAGCTAATACTTAGAAGCTTAGCCCTTCCTATACCATAAGTCTTGGTAGATAAAGCTGCTGGATGATTACAACTTTCATCGAACGGAATGGCCAACTCCCGGGCCAATAAATTACCAACACGAAAAGATTGAAAACCTTCAACAAACTTTGCCACAGGCACGTAATTGTATCGATTATTGGGGAACCAATACTGCTTTTGATCCTTTCTTGATATTACCTATGCATAGTTTTCAACGCATGAGTTTAAAAGTTACAAGAGTGAATATAATTTTTAATTCAGAGCTTGATCCCGGAAATGAATACCTCTTGTAGAAAGTCGGCGACATTTTTTCTAGGTGGACATTTAAAACCCATAAATAAAAAAAATTCAAGTGCAGCTTCACGGGGACCTTGATAAACAATTTGGCCCTCGCTAAGAAGAATAATGTCATCAAACATCTCATAAGTCTCGGGATCCGGTTGCAAAAGAGATACTAATGTTGTACAATCCAGAGCATGAGTTGTGTGGCGAAGATATTTGATAATTTGATGGGTAGTTGAACTGTCTAGTCCCGTTGATATCTCATCCAAGAAAAGTACCCGAGAAGCACCCATGAGCAGTTCAGCTGCCCACATTTATGTGTTAGTAAATATATAGCAGCAAATTGAGCATTATTAAAGTATTGGACAGTACTTACCGGTGGTCAGCCGCTTTTTTTGGCCTCCAGATATCCCTTTAAGCATTTCATCTCCCACCAATGTATCGGCGCAAATATCCAATCCTAAAATCTTTAGATATATTTCAGAACTGATACATAAGAAATATTAAAAAAAAAAATTCTATTAACATAATCGGAGTGAAAAAACAGGATCATCTTAATATTGCACCTTCATGATGTATTCCACAAGAAAACTTGTCTGTTGACCCAATGCTACTGCCTAGGAGAAAGCAAGTATTACAAAGATAGAAACACGTATTGCGTGCAAATTTAACAACAGACAAATTAATCAAAGACAATTTCTCAATCAGAAAGGCTTACCTTGATAAAAACATCTAGATCTTGATCCGGATTTATCCCAGCATTTTTCTCTCTTCTAAGAAGTTCCATTAGCATTTCTACATGCCAAATCCAAATAAAACAAGATAAAGAAACATGCATAATAATTTATTTATTTTAACCATGTTAAAAATTGAATGTCGAATTGATCTTACCATGTCTAAATCCAGCGCCCAGACATTGTCCCGAAAATCGAAGAACCTCCCTCACTGTCATCTCGGCAATGTGTGAATCCTGCTGGCTGGCATATGCTGAAGTCCTTTGAGGAGTGAACTCTTTTAGACTATGTCCATTATATGTAACTGTCCCTGACATCTTCAAAGTAGGTTCACCGACTAGATAAGAATTAAATAGGCACAAGATATGGTGATGAATGCATCACACTATAAGAGGGAACCTATTTTAGCACAATATATTCGACACGTGACATGTCCATATATTTTAAAGTATTGCATACTAAACGAATAAATAAACTACTGCATATAGTCTGAAAGAGAAAATTGAAGAAAAATTCACAAGATAATTTTCTGAATGATCTAAAAACGTGGCAATATTATACGATGATATGTAGAATTTACCTTCAAATTGGGTGCAAGGCGGCCTGCAAGAGCCAAAAGAAACGTTGTCTTTCCAGAGCTTGGAGGGCCCAAAAGCAGAGTCAACCTGAATAACAGGTTCAGTGTCATTAAATTGAGAAATGATCTGTAGATTGATCACTGATGTTTGATTAAAGCTCACAATATACCTTGAAGGCCTTATGATACCATTTATGTTGTTCAGAATAGAAAATTTCTGTTTTCTGCTAGAGACAATCCTTAGCTGCCTCAAGAAAGCCTACTTTTTACGAAACTAATCAGAAAAATTCCAAAATGAGAACATTTTAGCTTAACGGATATTTGACTCTGCAAGACTACCTCAGTCATGTCAAAAATAAAATTGGGTATAGTTGGCAAAGCTCTGCTTCCAACATGGACTAATGCATCCACCTTAAGATTCTGAAATCGAACCTCAACTTTTGGAAAGTCCAGGCCGACACTGTAAAGAAGATGTATAAATTTGAATACCAGCAAAACATTAACAAACACAAATATACCACAATCTCTAAACGATCTCGTTATATAAAAAATGTAAAGATATTTCAGCCCTACTATTTGATCATAGCAACACAAAGGTTTGATTAACTATTTGACATTATAACATCCATACTCTATTCCATTTGTTGGTAAAAGATGAACTCATCCAGAGGTATAAATCAGTAACTCAGACATATAAACAAACACATAATACCCATAAAATAAAAAATTAATTCGAAAGCCTTACGCATCAAATCTCTCCCTAACCCTGCTAAAAAACACCCCAATATCTTCATTAACAGCATTAACCATCTTATCCAGCACTTGCTTCTGTTCCTCATCTTTAATTCTCCGAACATCAACCAACGAAAGCTCTCCCTCAAGACTACGAAAAGCTGCTGTACGAGCTCTATTCAAAGTAGGAGACCTCTGCAAAGCAGCCAACGCAAGGGCCTCTTCGTCATCACCATGGTTGCCATTAGTTAATGTGTTTCTTGAAAACATACTTTCTGGAACACCCCTGAGCAGAAAAAGGGGCGATCAAGAGAAGATTTAAAGAGGGATTAAAGGCTTTGAATGTGTGATGAGGAGGCATTTTGGGTGTGGGTTTGATGGGTCAATCGCAACAACTATGGAGGCTGGACGGGTTGTTGAAATTATTGTATTAAATGGCTTCTCGATTCATCCTCTTTTCTAGGTAACGAGTAGCAACTAACAAAGAACAGATCAGTGGCGGGAGAGGACAGAAAATGTGGTAGATTTTGGTTGGTTGGAAAATTACAGGGGATTATAGACTTTTGGCGGAAAGAAGAAGAAAAAAGGTCAAGTTTGTACGGGTTTAAGTAGTTGAGGACTGTTGGGATATTGAATTAATTATTGTATTAAACTCAATATTTATTACACCACTAAATTTGGTTCAAATCCTATGTTACATTATATTTATATCATATTGACGTAATTAAATATGTAATTATGGGATAATATTTTCTATTCTAAATTTCACTAATTTACATTCAACTAGTACATATAATTACAAATAAAAATTACAATTGATAAATAAAGATTTATATTAAGTTATATGTATGGGTTTTACTTTTAGGTTTTAGCACGATATGAGTCACATTGTCTATTAATTATTCCAACTATAATTTTACTTTTTGCTGCCTTCAAAAGTTTGCAGTGATGTGCATTAATGAGGGGGGTTAAATGTGATAATCAAATTATTGAAATATTTATAACAGGAAGAAAAAGGTTGAAAAGTCTTGCATAAACTCTATTTGGATTCACTTATTAGTATCAAAAAATAAATAATATAATAAGTAAGTTTTTATATTAAATATATATTTTTAATTATTTATTGGTGTGTTTTGATGCACATAAAGGACATAACCAAATGCATGTAAGAATTTTTGGGGAAAAAAAGATGATGCTTTGTTAGGTCTAATTATTAACAAAAAAACCACACTCATTAATCTTAATAATTATTAATAATTATGATATTTGAGGAAAAATAATAATGAACTACCTTCATTAGCGGTGCATTATTATTACTTGCATGTGATATGTAAATGGGTATGGGTTGTGAACTTATGATTAAGAAGTTAGGCCCCAATTGATGTAATATCTATCATAAAAAGTGAAGCAAAAGTTTTTGTAAATATAAAAAATGTGGTGGTGAAAATGTGTTCGTATAAATTTTTTTTTTAGAAAAATATGTAATGGTTTTGGTTGATGTGATATGTATTTTATTATGATAAATTTATTTGCGTTGATATTAGATATAATATCTATTATATATTTTTAATTAAATTCATCGATTTAGACGTCAAAAATAGTTATAATGATTTTATTTTAAACGTTGCATTATTTTCCACTGGTATTTGTGATTAATTTAATTTTTATATTGAAAAATAATCGAAAAAAAATTATTTTTAATTATTGTTGTTGACTATCAATTATTGAATACTAAACCCACTTTTTTATTTTGCAAGAACCTCTTTAAAATTATCTATATTTTTAAGAGATTATTTTTAAAAACATTCTTAAACATACCAAATAATTAATATTTTTTGAATTTTTTTACTTCAAAGTATTTTTTTACAGTAGAGTATTCAACTAATTGGTGATTATTTTTGTATTTGGACTGTAAAGATGGCTTTAGGCACAAAATTCATTTGTTTGTTAAATGGACTATACTATATTTCATTATTTTGTAATCAATATTAGCCATATTCACTCTAAATTATGACTAGAAAATTGAAATTTAGCCCTTAGGTGGCTTTCTTTTATATATTATTATTACCATAGTTATTTTACCCATACCAAAGTAATAATCATCTAAATCTTTTTTTTTTCACAATCAAGTTGTTAGAAGATTTATCTATTTTTATTTCACTCTCGAACTAATTAATCACGTAATGAATGAATTTGAAATTCAGACTTTATTGAAGAAGATATAATAAACGGGATTAAAAATTAAAAACCTATAACAATCCAAAATTAGAGAAAAAAAAGAAACTAATTTTACAAATATATATTTAGTGACAGAAAACTCAAACAAAAACAAGAAAAATTAAAACATATTATTTATATATGATAAACGAACAAAAAACATATAAATATAAAAAAAAAGTTGGAAATTTAGGAACCACAAATCCAAAAATAAATAAATAAAAAAATATATCTATCTTAGTGAGTGTCTACTGTCTACGTGTTTACATGCCGTTCTCGCTAAAGTAGTATGGCTGCCACAAGCTTCACCGCCATATATCTCCGGCCACCGGAATTCTCCTCCACAAACCACCGTAGCTCCGCCGTATTTCCTCCGAGAAAGCGCACTTTCTCCATTCTCTCCGCCACTGTTTCACCGGAATCCTCCACTGCACAACCGGAAAAGCCCCTAATCGAGCTCGAATTCATCGGGGTACATTTTCTCTTTTAATTTCCTTTGTTAACTAATAATAATTTACATTTGTATGCTATTTGACATTAATTTACAATTACTTTTAATGCAATTTTTTGTTCATATTTTCTTTATTGGTTATGTAATAGTATAATTGTTAAAAGACATTGTAAAATAGGGCAAAATAGATGTGATCATGTTTGGTTGTTTAAAATTACAAATCCCATATTAAATTTCTCCCAAATTAATTTGACAGAAGTGAATGAAAATTAAATGTGTCAAATATTAATAAACTAATTAAATTATAATTTGTTAATATTATTCATATAAGTTTATATATATATTATATTAAATTTTATTTATTGGTGGTAGCCTAAAGCAGGTGGAGATGGGAAATATCCAATTGATAAAGCCACAGCAGTAAGTGGAGATAAGCTGCTAAGAAATATTATGTCTGATAACAAAATAGAACTATATGCCACATATGTAAGTTTTCATAAATCCACCCTTTAATTATTAAATTAAACCCATTTTTTTAAATTTAATTTATATATTTTTAAAAACTAAATATTGAACTATTTAATTTTGATTTTTTTTAATTGAATTTTATTTATGATAGGGGAAAGTAATGAATTGTGGGGGTGGTGGAAGCTGTGGAACATGTATTGTGGAGGTAAAATGATATATAATCTTTGTCAACTCTTTTCAGTTTGAATTTTGAAATAAAGTGTATGAATAAAGAGTGAGCTGTCAACTTTTATTTCAAATTGACTTATATTGTAAAGTAATTTTCACTCTACTTCCTGTTTTTTTTTTTTTTTTAAATATCAATTTAGATCTTTTGTCTTGACTATTGGAATTTATTGTATAATTATCGACTTGTTTTTTTTATTATATTTGTGTTGTTTGCAGATCGTTGATGGAAAGGATCTTCTGAACGAAAGAACAAATACAGAACTTCGTTACTTAAAAAAGGCACGTACAGCTACCTAATACATTCTAATAGTTGTATTTTTACGTTTAAATTATTCTGAATATATTAATTTATGAATTTCGACACTTCATTTAGTTACGATATGTGTTAATTTCGTGCTAAATTAATTTTTTTTTTAGAAACCCGAGTCTTGGAGGCTCGCTTGCCAAACTATAGTTGGAAACAAAGAAAATTCTGGAAAGGTACGTTCGTTTTGATATTGCAATCGAACGAAAATAGAATTTTCATCATATTACCAAATTTCTCTTTGATATTGTTGATAAAAAAAATGAAGAAATAATTCTTGCAAAAAACACACAAAAAAACTACTAAAAAATATATACTTTCATTATTTTTGTATAAATAATTGTTAATTTTAATTGGTAATAATATTTTTCAGGTAGTTGTGCAAAGATTGCCCCAGTGGAAAAAATAATAAGCCATGGTCAGATTTAAGAAATTGGCAACAATAGTTGGCACTGAAATTAGACAATTTTGTATTTGCATAAGATTCAAATTTGTTACTTTGAGTTTTTTTTTTTTTTGCTTCCTATTTTTAATATTTGTGATTTAATAGTAATCATTTGATCCTAATAAATTAAGATTTCTCGAGATTAAAATTCGAATCATAATCAAATATAATTATTAATATATCTACAAATTACAAAAACCATGCACGTGAATTTGAAATTTTGTATTTGATTGAGATTTGAGATTCAAAATGAAAATTGAAATTGAGTCTTTGGTCCACATCTGACAAATAAACAATAGATTAAAATAATATTTAATTTAAGACAATTTAAAGTATAGAACATGCTACATTGTCAGACATTGGCCCAGGAAAAAATTAATGCTCTTAGTCTTAGCCCAACCTAATCTATTCTAATCTAATCTAATTTAATATAATCTAATATACACAACCCAATAAAAACAAACCTTCACTGATAAAATTTGATTGGAATTTAATGAATTGGGATAATATCATTAATATTAATAATAATTATAATGATTAATATGTACTAATTTATTTTCATATTTATGTGTGTTCAATAAGAGACAATGACCTGTTTGGTTGGTCAACTGTTTTTTTTTTCTTTCAAAAAAGGTCCCAATAGTTAGTGGGTTATATATATATATATTACTATTTATTATATATTTACTATTTTGTAGATCTCGAAGGAGGGACGCCTTAATTTTTAAGCTACCCAAAAGTATAAATAATAATAATAAATTGAAATCTAATGTTGAGATACAGATAATAATATTATAGAAAAAATAATATAGAGAGAGATATGCAATTATTATATGTATATGTGATTTCTTAATTATATACAAGAAGTTTTATTAGGCTATTAGGCAATATTAGATTTACACTAATGATTGATGAAAATGATATATTAGACCTATCAACCTTAAATTGATGAAAATCACCAAAAAGATAATTGCAATATACTATTATCACCATTCAAAATTCCATCAACATTCCAAATTATTATTCAATTTTAACCAATTTTCCAACTAAATTAACTCCCACAAAAAGAGGGTTCACACTACTCAAAAACCTACTAAAATTATAAATTAATCAACTTACCAAGAGCAAATAAAACCAAATTTTAATCTAAGTTTTTTTTTTTAAAAAATCAAAGAAAAATAAATTAAATTAATAACATTATCCCAACTGTATTTTGAAATTCAGAAATCAAATCCACCATTATGATTCGAGCAATATATAACAAATTATGAAGTAATAAATATATTTCAATTTTTCTAATTCAAAATTTAATTGCTTCCCTTGTTACTTAATTTCCTATATTTATTTTTTTTCAGTTTTTATTGTTAAGAGAATTGAGGGACAAACATTTGACTAAGCAAAATATAAGACACGTGGGGTGGTTAGATTAGAACCTGGAAATAGAAAATCAGGAGTGGAAATAGTCAAATAATATTTATTTTATTTTATTTTTAGAATTTGAGTAAAGTTTGAAAGTTAACCTTGAGCCCGCTCTCACGCTATCCTCATATAAATATCCCCACTCTCTCTATCTCTCACACTGTTCTCCTTTCACACACTCAAAAGCTCACACACAGTTCACTTCACAGTGTGTATAAATATCTTCTGTATATATATATATATATACACATTTTCGGTGAATGATCGATCTGCGTGAATCGAGCGAGCTCGGAGCTCCATAGCTGCAGTGTGAGCTCAGCTACTCCTTTTTTGATCCTCGTTTTATTTATGTGTTTGGGATTTTTTTGCAAATTTTTTGGTCGTGTTTTCTGTTTTTGACGTGTTTATGTAGCTTTGATGTATTTTAAGACGTGGGGTTCGTGTTTTTTTGGAGAGTTTGAGCTTCGGTTTGAGAATCTGAGATTGATTGGACAGATCTGTAAGCTCGTATGGATGCTCGGATTTGTGTTTTTGGTTTTTTGTTGTTTGGAATTTTGAAGAGTTTTTTCATAATGTAGCTCGTTTAATGTATTTTTTTTACTGTATTGCGGTTGATTCATTGGTGGAAAAGAGTATGTGAAGCGAATGAAGATGTTATACTCGTGGTCTCAGGAAATTTTGAAAACTAAAGTTTATTCGTGGTTTGTTTGTGTTAAAGCCCATGAGATTTGGAATTTAATGAAAATCTATTCAAATTTGAATAAAATGTTTCTTCAATAACTTTATACCAGACACGTATTTGAAAATTGATATTGAATATGTGAATTTTTCGTGTCTGGTTTGCGATGAATGTTGTATTTGTAGGTCGGGTTGTTTGGTGAAAATTCTGGGGGAATATTTTTTATAACAGCAATTTTATCTCTATGGAACAGGCGGTGGGGGATCTCTTATTGCCAGAGCATTTCACGGCTTTGTCAGAGCATGCTACAGCTCTAGAAGCATACGGTATAGCAACTTGATGCAGCATTGGCTTTTGTTAACATGCTTATTATCGGTTGACTTAACGGGATAACCATTAAAAAGTATTTGATTAAACTTCAAAATGGAAAAAATAATCATTATGTGTTGAAGATCTCACTGGAATCGGGAATAGTACATTTTAATCTTGCTCTATTAAACAACAGATTACGACCTTTTATTACGAAATTTCTCATGTGACTTCTCATCACATTGGTCTCTGTTTAGGCAGTGGGCTTAAGTAGCTTTGGCTGCCACTGGCTCTTATGTTTATGACAATTTCTGCAAGGGATGCCTTGATTCCACCCTAGATAGTATCCGTCTATAACATATTTGTGTAATGTATTTCACATAGCTCACTATAAGCTTTTGCCTTGATCTTTATGTATTGTTGAGTTTCATTGCCTATAGCGGTTGGATTATAATGTTCACCAAGATTCTGTAAATTAGCTTAATGTATCATGGGATTCATTCTATACTTGCAGGAATTATGAAGGCATGTTAAGTTGGTTCTAGGAACTGTTACCCCATGATGCATGCAGTTATGAATGACGAGAATAGACCATCCAACATCAGGGAACCCAATGTGCGAATAACACGAGCACGTGCAAAAGCATTGGGTCCCTCAGGTGGATTGCCACCTTTACATCCTTTGGCAAAGCAGGATGGCAAACATGTCTTGCGAGCAAACTCGAAAAGAACTGCATCAGATAATAACAACCCCGCATCCAGTTCAGTTACTGGCCCTCAGCGTAAGAAAAGGGCTGTTCTGAAGGATGTAACTAATATCACATGTGAGAATTTGTACATGAACTGCATCAATGCAGCCAGAGTTCAGGTAAGATCTTTATCTTCATTTTGGAGGATATTCTCATGTTGCAAGTCAAGCTTATTCTAGTAATTCGTGTAATCGTGAAATATTATACTTTGAAAGTAAATTTAAACTCTATACTCTCTATTCACAAACTTACTTAATGACTTTTTGGCAGCCTATTAGGCAGGATAGAAAAGGCTCCTTACAACAGAAAGGAAAGGTGACACCTGCTTGTTTTGCTGAAAAGCCTAAGGTGCCAGGAAATGAAAGAGTAACCATGAAGGAAGAGATAGACAAAGTAAAGGTGGAGAAATCACAAGAAACTAATTCTGCAGCAATCTTGACAATTGAACCAACAAAATTTGTCGATATAAAATTGGTGGATTCAGTAGATCAGATTCCTGTAAATACAAATTCCAGTGAACATGTTTCACTGCCAAGTCCATCTGTTAGAGGTCAGATTGTGTTCACAAAACGAAACATGTGAATTCTTTTATTTACATGCCACTCTGAATTGTACAGTCGTGTTTTCAAATGATAACTCTTATTGCAAGCTGGGACTAGTCCGTTGGACAGAAGTCACTGAATAGCTATTAATCTTTTAAAATTGATCAAGAAATATATCAAAATGTTATCATGAATTTGTTTCTTTTCAAAGTTTAACATCTTTCATTCTTTTGGCTGGTCATGCAGAAGATGGCGAGCTTTGCATTAAACGAGAAGACTTGGATGATGGGGGCATTACTGATATAGATTCAAAACACAAGGATCCACTGATGTGTAGCCTGTATGCAGCTGATATATATTCTAATTTGTATATAACACAGGTATGTTACGCTACCACAGCTTGACTAAATGCCTAAATATTTATGCTAAAGTCGTTTCTGCTTCTATGTGTGGCTTCCAAAAGAATTCTTTCAGAAGTCGTGTGTATGTTTTCATCGGTCTTACTATCATTTAATAAATTTGATTAGATCATTAGAATAGATTTAAGAGATTTAATATTCTAAGGGGTAAAAAAAACTTCCCCTTTTTCCCTGATCACATTGACACAGATGAATTTTTCTTCTTGTCAGCTTGACCGAAGGCCAATGGCTGACTATATGGAACAGATGCATCGGGACATCACCCATGGCATGCGGGGTATTCTCATCGATTGGCTTGTGGAGGTTAGTTCACTCAATCACACATTTTCTGAACTCTACCTTATCACACTGTTTTCTTTGTGTTATGCCATTACTCCTGAAAAAGTTTTTGTTAAGTACTACTTGATTTTTGTGTTCTGTTTCACTTGAATTTTCCTATCTAGGAATTACTATGGTTTCATACTGGCGGTTTTCTCTTAAGTGTTAATATGTGTCTTTGTTCATAGTTCTTTCTTTAGCTTTACCATCAGACACGCCTTTGACATTATTGAAATCTCATTCTTTTTTTTCCCTTTTCCTTTCCTTTCCTTTTTTCTTATTCTTCTTTTTTTGTGTGTGTGTTTGTGGGGTGTCTCGATCTTTTTTCCATGATTCGTAGTATTTTGTTTTTCCTTTACTTTCTATGTGGTTACATGTGCAATTTGCCTCTTTTTTCAGGTTTCCGAGGAATATAGACTGGTTCCTGATACACTCTACCTAACTGTGAATCTTATAGATAGATACCTATCTGAGAATTACGTAGAAAAGCAAAAGTTGCAACTTCTTGGAGTAACCTGCATGCTAATTGCTTCGTAAGTTACTTATATACCATTATGAATGTACATAATGTTAAGAAACAAGCATAACTAGCTTGACAGGTTGTAGTTCTAAGTGCAACTATTTCTTTTATCCATTGAAGTTTCAATAGAAATATGTGGATATTCCTACTGGAATCAATCTTTTGTTTAACTAATTCGAATATTTTCTATGATGGTAATTTAGTCAAGTATTTTGTCAACGTCCTTTGGGAAGGAAATTGAAGTTTTTGATTTCATGACTGCATGTTCTTATTTGTACCCTGCTGTTTTATTTCCTGAAGGAAGTATGAAGAAATTTGTGCACCTCGTGTGGAAGAATTCTGCTTTATCACAGATAATACCTACACGAAAGAAGAGGTACGCTCTCGTCTTTTTTCAACGATATTAAGTGTTTTCTAAGATACTGTTTAGTTTTATTTACATTCTTGGAATGGAGTTTTAACTAAATACATGATAACATGACAGGTTGTGAAAATGGAAAGTCATATTCTCAACCTTTTGGGCTTCAAATTATCTGTTCCCACCACAAAGAAATTCCTTAGGTACCCATTCTATCCAAACTCCTCAATCTCTTCTTATTTACATATTTCTGTCTTCAAAATTCACTTTAATCTTCTTTCTTTCGTTGCTATGTACAGGAGGTTCATTCATGCAGCACAAGCTTCTTATGAGGTAGATAAAAGTATAAAACACTATCTGCAGTTGTTTGTATACAATAAACTACTTTGACTAAATAAATTGCTTCTATTTCCAGGTTCCTTCTGTTGAGCTGGAATTCTTGGCAAACTATTTAGCAGAACTAACTCTAACTGAGTACAGTTTTCTCAAGTTTCTCCCATCTCTAATTGCTGCATCTGCTGTATTTCTAGCCCGATGGACACTCGATCAATCTGATCATCCGTGGGTCAGTTTTCTTATACCGTTTAATCCCATTTATCTTATTTTTCTGAGTTTATTTACTAAAAAATGATAACATATTTCTGCAGAATACAACTCTAGAGCACTACACAAAATTCAAAGCATCAGAGCTCGAAAGTACAGTTTTAGAACTGCAAAACTTACAGATAAACGCAACTGGATCAATGCTTATTGCCATTCGTGAAAAATATAAGCAATCTAAGGTAAAAGACTAGAGATTTTTCTCACAACTTCATATTTCTCCCACTTCAAATCTTGCACTTCTAACGTTCTTCTTTTTTTCTTTTCTCATGGCAGTTTAAATGTGTTTCAACTCTCCGTTCACAAAAACCCGTCCAATCACTTTTTCAAAACATAACGAAGCTACTCAACAATTGACATCTGATATTTCTTAAGGCCAACAACTAACGAGGCACTAATGGCGATGTTCACATTCTTTATTGGTAGTACATGTTGCAAGATTCAAATCTCTCACCATTGTTGTAGTGTTTGTAACTGGAAGATGTAAAGGGCAAAGTTACTTATAGAACATAAAAATGCATTTCGAGCATATTTTGCCAGAAACTTGTATTGATTTGTGGTAAGTTAATTGACAGCAGCTAACTTCTTGCTGGCTGGTAGATCTGGGGTTTAGGCCTTAGATCAAAACTTGCCATTCCTTGAATGAAAATAATTTTATGGACATCTGATTAAATCTTGTGTAGATACCTCTGTTTCTGCTGCTCTGTCTATTACTTTGCCTTGTTAATTTGTTGTTAATGAGCTTCTGTTTGTGTATTTGGTATTACTTTCCTGAGTTATATGTGCATGTTTCAGAAATTTCTTAACACAATACAATTCGGAGTTCGAATTCTCTATTGTAAAATGCAGTTTTATATCATATTCTATACACCTTTTTGGTTAGTTTAGAAATCAAAACATAAAAAAGAACTTGAATATCATATCTAAACACTTCTTAAACTGGTTTAACAATCATTAAAACAGGTCCAATTTCTTCAAGATCAAATAAAACCTGAAATCATAATTTGCAGATTCTAAAACGAGTTTATAAAAGTCACCATTTTTATAACACTCCATTTGATATTTCCTATCACAGCAGCAACTCATCAAACAACAAAAACTGAACACATCTATAAACAAGAAGATTAACTGCTAATCATTTCACAAACTGCCTATTCCAATACCATCTCACACAGTTAACTTAGAAAATTACAACATTAACAATTAAGCATGCCTTGGAGACAGAAAAATTACAAAAACAGAGAGCCAAAAGATGTCACTACTAGTTTCCCATCCTTTTATAGGGAAGATAACATATTTAAAACAGAGTAGCAAAATCACAATTTTCTAACAAAAGGGCCAATTTTTTTCGATCATTTCGACAAGCATCGGGTCCCGCTCAACGGGTCACAAGAACAGCTGTGTTTCCCGCTATTGGCTGAAGACTAGAGGCGGCATTTTCCAAACGTTCCCAAATTTCCTTTCGTTTTTCGACAACAGACTCTTTATTTTCTTGTTCCTTTTGGTAATTCGAAATGCAAGCCAAGACGAGGGCGTCGTCCATTTCTGCAAGCGTTTTTCTAACGTTAAGAGTTAAGTTGAGGACAGATTGGTTCCAGTGGTTTTGTGCGTTGAATTCAATAGCTGGGAATATTATTGGCAATATAACTTGACGATTATGAGCGATTAAATTGAGGACTTGGTCGTTATTCCAAAGGAAAAGAGCCCTTTCAGCTACCTGCAAGGGTAAACGAGTAGAAACTCGAGAGAATAAACGAAGGGTTCTAATTTAAGAGTATTTATACAACAAATTTAGGACATTTGCCTTTAAATATACAAATACAAGGACTTGTATTAAAAAAAAATGCATTTATAGGCAGCTAATCAGAACGTGACGTGTATTCAACCGCCCATTGGTCACATAACCAATGTCTATTAGCCACGTGGCAATCGAAGAAAATAGTATCAAAATGTCTTAGATTCCAAAAACGTCATTAAATTGTCGTGTGTCGCCTAATAATTAATAATAGACAAGAAAGCAAATCAAAGTAACAGATTAATACTAAACCGCATTAATGCAATATATATGCATAGATAAGGAAACAAGTAAACTTTGAATGAAGAAAAAGTTAACCTGAAAATGGTAGCTATTTATGCAGCGTCTAAGGCGCCAGAATAACGGAACCATCACCTTTTGAAACTCAGCCATGTTAATAGATTCCAGAATCTCCTCCAACTCACTCAAAAACATCACCTCCTTTTGGCTATTCGTGATTGGCCAATATTTCAACAGCCCGTTAATCACGCAGCTAGCCAACTTTGGCTCCTTTTCGATAAACTGACTCACACAAAACGACAACTGTTGAAAATAAACGCCCAACGACTTTGGCTTGTGCAAAGGAATTAAAGCCCTCGAAAGAAAAATCTTATGCTCCTCTTTTAGAGGTAAAGCAAATCCAGTTATAACACTTCCAAAGATTTCTAACAACTCCGCTATCCCATTATGCTTTTCTGATTCGAAAACGAATCTATAGAACACATTGCTTACACTTTTCCTAATAAATGGTCGGTGAACCATAAATTTCCCATAGATCCTATGAAGGATTGCTTTTAAACAGTCCCTTTCTCTAGGATCCTCAGAATCAAACAGGTCAATGATTTTTACGATGAACGAATGATTTATATACTTTTTCGCGACTTTTGCTTCCAAAGAAGCCGAAGTGACGAACTTGAGCAAGAAATCATAAACTATCTGCAGGTGGGACCACGCGGGATCGAATGTGGGCTCGTCATCGTTGTCGTTTTCGCCTGAAGTTGAGTTACTAGACCGACTAGGCGGGAAGGCACGAAACAAGTTAATGGAGCACATTTTGCAACAAGCTAAAATTGCGGGCTCAGAGAATTTGGGGTGGTTTTGAGTTACGAAATCATGAAGCTCGAGCAATGTGGCTCGTTTAAGCTCCTTTTCTTGGATGTTCTTCGCAGGGTCGGTGAAATCGAACACTACACAGCAAAGACTCAACTTGCTAATAAAAAGATTCATTTTTTCTGAAGATGGAACATCCTTGAATGCAAGCAATGGCTCAATTCCTGCAATCACGCTGGATGGAAAGACTGCCGCTCGTTTGGCGGCAGGGCTGGTAGAATTGGCCCTGCCAGAGGCCTGGGACGAATTATTAGGGCCCAAATTAGGGTTTTTAAGTGAATCTTGATCCGATTTATGGGATTTCTTGGGGAGTTTACCTAGAAATTGCTTCCACATTCTGGCTTTTCAAGCTTTTTTCTCTAAATTGATGGAAAAGTAAAACGAAATTGTCAAAAAAGACTTGAATTTCAGGGTTTTGAAATTAGAAACATTTAAATTGTTGGGGGAGAATGAAACCCTAGCCCAGAGAAATAATGCATGGATGATAAAATTGGGGATCTGGAGCTTAATTTGAGAATCCCATATAATTATCGCACAAATTGTACAAAAAAGGTGAGATCTTTGAACAATTTTCAAACAAAATAGATCAATCAAGATACAAGGAAACCTTCAAAATCACCAATGCCATACTTTTCAGTCAATAATTCAAAAATCTAAAAACACCCCGCCATTAAAAAACCAAACTTTCTACAAAAACTTATATGGATGCATATATATATATGTATCAATAGATAATGACTTCGACATATATGTGTGTGTGCCCTTGTGTGTGTTTTAGAGATAAACTAAAACTGAATTAAATTCTTGAAGGACTAAAAGAGTAATAAAAATGAACCAACCTAGGATACCTCAAATAGAGAGAGAAAATTGAGGAAAAAAACACAAACACACATGCAGATTACAGGGAAAAGTTGGATCTTCAGTTACACATACATTTTATATATATGTATATGCATATGTATGTACTTGCAGAGAGAGAAAATTTTATGTGTTTAAATTATGAAATTTGCCATTGATGGAGTAGAGGTGGAATAGTTAAAAACAGAGTGAGGGATCACAAATCACAATAATTTCAATTTCTTCCCTGATTGAGGGGATAAAAAAGAAAGAACAAAAAAACATGAAATTATTGCAACTTTTTCACTGTGTGAATTACAGAGTGCAGATTCATGATATTAGATTTCCCTTTTTCCTGCATATGTGTACCCCTCTACAGTAAAAAAAAGTAATTTTTTAAAAAAAAGTTACCCACAAGAGTAAAATTTACAAGTAAATTAGACATATAAAATCTAAAAATGTTTTTAGTAAAATACATATATGAATGAATTTATTTAAATCATGCCGTTTTAATTGCTATAAGATCTGAAAAATGAGCTTCCTTTTATAAATATGTTTATTATGCAATCGCTCGTGATATAGAATAATATTATGGGTTCGGGTATGAATTATTGGATTGGTTTTAAAATTGATCGTTTCTTATATAATATATATTTTTTTTTTGGATGACGAGGGAAACTCGCAGCCGCTACCGTGAGGTGCGCACTGGGTAAACCCCGCTCTTGTGTAATAGCTTGCAAACCACACAAGAGAGGTAAACCAGTCTAGGTTGCCCATAGCTGACAGGCTCACAGTAGAGAAGGCAAATAGGCATTCCCTCATCAGGATTCGAACCCGTGATCTAAGCCACAAGTTCAAATGCCCTTACCAACTCTACTGGGGGTTGCCCCCATTTCTTATATAATATTAGTTTTACGAAGGGTGGATTAGGTGTGTTATTGAAAAAAATAATTGTAATGAGGTATATGTACTTAAAAATTAGTTTAAACATTATGTTAATTGATAATCAATATTTATTTATAATGATGAGTGAGCACATGGTTGTTATAGATCATTAAGTTGGCCATATTAATATTAAATATATTAATCATATTATCATAAAAATGAAGGAGGCATGACTCAACAATCGTTGTAAGTCGAAAAAATATAAGAATATTTGCATAAATTGATAAAAAAAAAATCAAATGAAATCAAACCAAAAAGTGAAAAATAGTATATTTACACCTTATTAAAAATACATTAAATACTTAATATGTAGCATATTGAAAATGATTTAAGGTAAAATCAGAATAAAATAAAAATCCACAAGTGAAATGAGATATTTTTATCGTGGGCCAGCCCAATGTGTAATGCAAATATATATTGTGGGCCTTAATTTGAACATATCCACAATAATTGGATATAAGTTGTCTGGGCCACAATAATTGGATATAGTGTTAAATTTGTTGCCCAATTAGTTTTCCCAACTATTTGAAAAATAAAATAGAATCTCTCAATTATACATATTATATGTATATCCCAAAAAAACAATGAATATACATATGGTGAATACTTAGTGGTTATTCTATTTAATCAATGAAAAAAGAGTTAAATTCTATAAATTAGTCCAAATAATCTTAAAATCACAACTAATCTTCTGATTAAATTAATGATGTGAGTGTATAATTGGAAAACGTAAATGGAGTAGTTAAGAATATCATTATTATTTATAATAAATAAAGCTTTGCAAAACTTGTCAAAACATAAGTATATAAAACTCTTAATTACTAACTCCACAAACATTGATTTATGTATATAAATAAACATAATTTAAATTTTTTCATACTCATAAATTCTTATTTATTCCTATGACATAAACTCCATTATTATAGGCCCAAACACAAACCTTAACTCCTACAAACTAAATTATTGTAATGTTTTTTTTTTTAATTCTAACACATGAATCGATTTCACGTAGAATAAAATTTACACTATAATAATATTTTTTTTGTTTTTTCATAAGAATTAAAAAAATGTGAATAAAAATTGACAAGAAAGAAAAAAGTGAGTACAATAAATAGAATATACTCATATGAGAGTACCACGGCAACCCCCAAAAAACAAAGAAATAAATAAAAAGAGAGAGAGAGAGAGAGAGAGCTGACGTGGTCGTACTATCCATTACTGAATAATTCATCGTCGATTCAAAGCGTTTCTTCACACAAAACCTCATTTGATTGTTCCTTTCTTCGATCCCTAGATGTATTGTAATAGGTCAGCGATCAATCTTCACGTTTCTATATATAATCTCGTAGCTTGTAAACATATGATTGCCTCTTGATAGTTTAATTCATCGCTTGGTTGTGTTTTTACATTTTCAATTTCGTGCTATTTTGGGTGCAAATTTTTAGTTTTGACTCTGTTCATGGCATGTATGTTTGTAATTATTCTGTAGATGTTAACTGGATGATGGTCAACGATCTATGTACTAGTTAGGGATTGAATTTTTTGGGTTAGGAATGAGCTGGGTTTATGGAATTTTAATTGTTTATTTTTCTTATTTTTTGCTGTAACTTTAGTTTTGTAGCTTTTGAAATGGTGCTTATGTTGCTTTAATTTCTAAGAAATGGTATTGAAGTTAATGCAAGAGCAAATAATAACAATTTGCAATCATCTCATAACTATTAAAATCAACCAAACTAATGATATTAAATAAAGTAGGGAGAAAGAACCACTGGCACCGGTGGGAGTAGAACTTAAGACTTCTAGTATCTTGGAGCGTCAGCGATTCACCAGTAGAGCGAGGCACGGCATGTACTAGCTATTGGAATTATATGGGAGAATGTGTATTGTAATTCTTTGTGTTTATATTGGCATCAGTTGAAGATTTGAAAAAGTGCCGTCACTTGCCAGCTTGTGACTACCTCACTATATGATGTTCAATCTATGAAACACTTTGTTCTTTACTTTGATGATTTATTCTCTGCTCAAAGGGATGTAATAATTCGTTGGCATTCAAATCTTATTATAATGTCATTGAGTAATACAAATATGATTGCTAAGAACGTCTGCAACCAAAGAAAGACTTGAACATCTCAAGTGAAAATTCCCGAGTAGTATTATATGAACATGGAATATAATATCTGAATATATCTTTCCTTTGATTTTGATAATAAGTTGGTTTCTCCCGTGAAACAGGGAGATGCTTTATTTTCCAAACATCGAAACAGAACGAGTTAGATTCTAACATCCCGTTTGTTAATAGGATGAGAGGATAATGAAACTGGTTCAACTATTGGAAAATTGAACAACATTAAGATTTTGCGTAACTATATTATATTAGTTGTGTAATTCTCGACGATTATATTAGTTGTGTAATTCTCGGCGAAAGGGGCTGAAGGTTTTGACTTGTCTATCTTCCCATGTTCTCAGTGAGTGTACGGTTTGCAGACTTGCATGGCTTTTCCCATATTGGGACTTCATCGTAAAATCCAAGCAAACAAAGTCCCTTTATTAATGGAGCGGGCAGATACCCACAATTATAATGAGCACGTTATTGATATTACAAGTTCATCTAGTTCATCCAATGAAAGACCGTCCAGTGGCTTGGAGATGATGAACCTGCTACGAGTTCTAGGGTTCCTCTTTATCAACCTCCACTTTTGTCTGCTGGCGGATCAAACTCAAGAAATTCATCACTAATTCGAAGAGGAAATAGTCGTCTATCGCCAAAGGAGTCCATTAAATTCCGGTCTATGGATATGTGTTGAGCTAGTTTTAACAGCTAGCTAAATAATTGCAGCTGTTATTGAATAAGTATATAAGTATCTTGACAAAGATAAAACAATAACAGCTGCAATTATTTGGCTAACTGTTAAAACTAGCTCAACAGATATCCATAGACCGGAATTTAATGGACTCCTTTGGCGGTGGCGACTATTTCCTCTTCGAATTAGTGATGAATTTCTTGAGTTTGATCCGCCAGTAGACAAAAGTGGAGGTTAATAAAGAGGAACCCTAGAACTCGTAGCAGGTTCATCATCGCGTTGCTGCTCCACTGGACGGTCTTTCATTGGATGAACTAGATGAAGAACCATCACTAGTACTTGTAATATCAATAACGTGCTCATTATAATTGTGGGTATCTGCCCGCTCCATTAACAAAGGAACTTTGTTTGCTTGGATTTTACGATGAAGTTCAAGTACGGGAAAAGCGATGCAAGTCTGCAAACCGTACACCACTCACTCATAACATGGGAAGATAGACAGGTCAAAACCTTCAGCCCCCTCTCGCCGAGAATTACACAACTAATATAGTTACACAAAATCTTAATGTTGTTCAATTTTCCAATAGTTGAACCAGTTTCATTATCCTCTCATTCTGTTAACAAAACAAACGGGATGTTAGAATCTAACTCGTTCTGTTTCGATGTTTGGAAAATAAATCATCTCCTTGTTTCACGGGAGAAACCAACTTATTATCAAAATCAAAGGAAAGATATATTCAGATATTATATTCCATTTTCATATAATACTACTCGGGAATGCAGACTTTCTTAGCAATCATATTTCTATTACTTAATGACGGTATAATAAAATTTGAATGCCAATGAAGTATTACATTCCTTTGAGCAGAGAATAAATCATCAAAGTAAAGGACAAAGTGTTTCATATAGTGATGTAGTCGGAAGCTGGCAAGTGATGGCACTTCTTCAAATCTTCAATTGATACCAATATAAACACAAAGAATGACAATACACATTCTCCCATATAATTCCAATAGCTAGTACATGTCGTGCCTCACTCTACTGGTGAATCGCTGACGCCCCAAGATGCTAGAAGTCTTTCTACTCCAACCGGTGCCAGTGGTTCTTTCTCCCTACTTTAGTATATAAGTATCTTGACACGACATGTACCAGTAGAGCGAGGCACGACATGTACTAGCTATTGGAATGATATGGGAGAATGTGTATTGTAATTCTTTGTGTTTATATTGGTATCAATTGAAGATTTGAAGAAGTGCCACCACTTGCCAACTTCTGACTACATCACTATATGATGTTCAATCTATGAAACACTTTGTCCTTTAATTTGATGATTTATTCTCTGCTCAAAGGGATGTAATAATTTGTTGGCATTCAAATCTTATTATACCGTCATTGAGTAATAGAAATATGATTTCTAAGAAAGTCTGCAACCAAAGAAAGACTTGAACATCTCAAGTGAAAATTTCCGAGTAGTATTATATAAACATGGAATATAATATCTGAATATATCTTTCCTTTGATTTTGATAATAAGTTGGTTTCTCCCGTGAAACAGGGAGATGCTTTATTTTCCAAGCATAGAAATAGAATGAGTTAGATTCTAACATCCTTTTTGTTCTGTTAACAGGTTGAGAGGATAATGAAACTGGTTCAAGTATTGGAAAACTGAACAACATAAAGATTTTACGTGACTATATTATATTAGCTGAGTAATTCTCGGCGAAAAGGGGCTGAAGGTTTTGTGACCTGTCTATGTTCCCATGTTCTCAGTGAGTGGTGTACGGTTTGCAGACTTGCATGGCTTTTCCCGTACTGGGACTTCATCGTAAAATCCAAGCAAACAAAGTCCCTTTATTAATGGAGCGGGCAGATATCCACAATTATAATGAACACGTTATTGATATTACAAGTACTAGTGATGGTTCTTCATCTAGTTCATCCCATGAAAGACCGTCCAGTGGCCTGGAGCAGCAACGTGATGATGAACCTGCTACCAGTTCTAGGGTTCCTCTTTATCAACCCCCGCTTTTGTCTGCTGGCGGATCAAACTCAAGAAATTCATCACTAATTCGCAGAGGAAATAGTCGCCGTCGCCAAAGGAGTCCATTAAATTCCGGTCTATGGATATCCGTTGAGCTAGTTTTAACAGTTAGCCAAATAATTGCAGCTGTTATTGTTTTATCTTTGTCAAGACATGAGGATCCACGTGCTCCTTTGAAAGCCTGGATTGTGGGTTATACATCTGGTTGTTTGGCGATCCTTCCCCTTCTGTATTGGCGCTTTAAATATCGAAATCAGGGCTCTGAGCAGGATTCATCTCAGCACCGTGAGGATTCTTCTCCGGGCAATAATTCTGCAAGTCCTTTGACTAGGGAAGAGCGCAGGACAACGGGTACAACATCTAGAGGCAATCAAAGTAATGGATTACCAAATCCAAGGTATTCTTGATGTTTGTTCTAATCAGATTGTTTCCTTCTTTTTATGAAAAGCAAAGCGTATCACTTTTGTATCTAATATTGAACACGTTATCTCGAGAAGTGTATCACTTTTGTTGTATCTAATATTGAGTGAACTACATGTGAATTAGAGTGAGATGAAGCACAAGTTTGTTGAAAAGACAAATGTATGATAATTGAAGTATGATCACTTATATCCTAGCATGCTAAATGCTTTGGGTTTAAATGTTGCAGACTTAAAGCGTTTGTCGAATATCTCAAAATGGGTTTGGATTGCTTCTTTGCCGTTTGGTTTGTGGTTGGCAATGTGTGGGTTTTTGGAGGGCACTCATCTTCAGCTGAAGCTCCCAACTTGTACAGGTAGTTTCACAATGCATATTCGCTTAGCATAAAGCTGAAATTTTATCGTTCTTATTTAACACATTTACGATCTATTCACTCACAGGTTGTGTATAGTATTTCTCACCTTTAGCTGTATCGGATATGCAATGCCTTTTATTCTGTGCGCTGCAATCTGCTGCTGCCTCCCTTGTATAATATCAGTCCTTGGCTTCAGAGAAGATTTGTCTCAGAATAGAGGAGCTACTCAAGAATCAATCAGTTCTCTGCCAACTTATAAATTTAAACTGAAGAAAAATAAGAGTGGAGGTGATAAGGAGAATAGCTCAACTGCAGGTGAATGTGGGGTCATTGCTGCAGGAACAGAGAAAGAGCGTACAATATCAGGAGAGGATGCAGTAAGCTTCATTTTCTCTCTGTCTGAAATTAATTAAGTTTTGACTAAGTGTTTCTTGAGAAATTTTAAAACTTCATCTTTTCTTTTGTTTATTTGTTAGAATCATTTGATTATCAATGAAAGAGTGATGGGGATAAATATGTGAATCCCACATTTAGCTATTAGTGCCTGAAAACTGTTTTCCCAAATGCTAGTGCCAAAATGATTATTGCCCTATTTTACCATCCAATTTCGACGTTTCAACAGAAACCATTTCTCGTAAGTGAGTTGAAAATAAATTCTCTTCGGGGTCATGAAGTTAAGAATAAATTCATAGGCATATCTGTTGATCTTAAGTTGACGTGAGAGTCTTAAATTACTTTTTACGAAAACCCAATATCAATTCTTAACTGTAACTCGAGTTGTGTTTCTGCTGTCTACTTAACACCAATCTTTACTAATCAGCTCCAAGAAGTAACCTATTATTCTGCTCCACAGGTTTGTTGTATTTGCTTAGCAAAGTACGTGAACAACGACGAACTAAGGGAGCTCCCTTGTACACATTTCTTTCACAAGGAATGTGTGGACAAATGGCTCCACATAAACGCAACGTGCCCACTCTGCAAAGCCGAGGTTGGTGAGACCATTTTGAGTTCATTGGCTGAAGCAACTGCTAACCTGCGAAATAGCTCCTTGATATAAAAATTTCCCAGAAAATCTCTTCGCCCCGATTTTTCAAATGGTGTTTTTAATGGAGGGCCCTTAATGGTTTATGGTTTTATGTTGTTGTAGATTGCTGTATGCATGGTAATTGCCTCTTCTAATTTCAAGTATGACAGAACATTGTTTACTAGTGTGAGAGATTATAGATTGTTATTCATTTGGTACACAATTTTATAATTACACACCCTTAGTTAATGACTCTTTAGTAGTTGCCAAGAAAAAACTTCAATTTATGGAGAATTGGTGGTATTCAACAATATAAAGGATAACAATGCCTTGTTGGCACTAACTACACTATAAATCCTTTCCAAGTTTTACAAGAAGTCTCCAAGTGTATATGTGTCCTATCTACAAATATGAATGTGACTGTTCTTTTCCTGTAGTACAAACAAACCATCCACAACCCCCATGAATGCCAACAACTCATCACCATGAACCGCCTCCTAAAACACGTCTCAGCCCATCCCGTTGCTCCGGCGACAATTTCACCGGAAATTGAACCTCGAAACAGATTTTCAGATCACCCCTGTTTCCAGGCTCCTTGGCAATAGGCATTCCTTCACCGGGAACAACAAGTTCATAACCAGGGCTAACAATGTGTTTAACTGGGATCGACAATTTGCGTTTATCCAGTGTAGTGATGTCCAAAGTAGTACCACCTATGGCTTCGGGCAATGTGACTGAATAATTCATGATCAAATCATTGCTGTCTCTCTTGAAGATGTTATGTGGCTTCTCATCAATCACAAAGACCAAATCTGCAGCAAGCTGGTTTGGCTGCTCATTTCCTTTGTCTTGAAAGGTTATCTTTGTTCCTTTTTTCCATCCGGGCTTTATGTCGATGGTTAATATCTCTGTCTCTGGCACTAGACGCCTGCAACAAAGTTATCATCGTTCTATTAGCAAAGGTATCTCGAATTAACATCTTAACGTACATTAGAAGATGATAAAGAATGGTTTTAAAAGATCACGAAATTACCATCTTGTAAGAGAATGAAGACTTGGTTCATTAATAGTCCTTGAAACACTAAATTCTGTTATAATCACAGTCATTTATGCACGTGGCTAAAGTATTTGGAGCTTCTTAGAATGATCGAACAAAAAGAACTAGTAGAAATTTCATAAGAAATCGATCTAAAGTCAACTTTTCTTAATGTTTCGGGAAAAAACCAAACGAAACATAACATGAAATAATCTCAAATTCACATAATATTGTCGTTCTAAGAGCTTCAACCACAGACTCTTGAATCTTATGACAATTTCAGACATTCATTTCATCATATATACATGCGAGAATCGTCGTATATTCACCCAAAAATCTCCTAAAAATCAATCTTAAATTCATGTTAGCACAAGAAAGGATAAAAACCTACCCATTTCCATCAACAACTTGTCTAGAGATCTTCATTTTTCTTGTTGATCCATTGTAGAGCTCCTCAAGGGTGCAAGGCAATTTACTCTCTGCCGGGGGCGGTTTTTTGGGCATATTCGCCCCGGTCCCATCACTATAGTTTCTATACACATTATCACCAAATCCTCCAAACATCCCTCCACCGTCGGATGCAAACCGAGTCGATCTCCCTGGTCCAGACGATCCGAACCCGAATGGGCTACTGCCGAAAAATTCTGCAAAAATATCCTCTGCATTTCGAGAATTGAACCCATTTTGGCTCTCTGTTGATCCCTCTTCACCATGTTGATCATAGATGTGCCTTTTTTGTGGATCACTTAAAACCTAAAAGATTATACACGAAATGTCATTATATATACATATATATATATATATATATATATATATATATATATATATATATTACATTATGTATTTAGGGCTTGGGGGTGAAGAGATTACATACATCATAGGCTTCTGAGATTTCTTTGAATTTGGTTTCAGCTTCGTGTTTGTTGTTTGGGTTCTTGTCTGGATGCCATTTCATGGCTAATTTTCTGTAAGCTTTCTTCAGATCATCCTCTGTTGCCCCCTTTTCCACATTCAGTATATTGTAATAATCCAACCCCATGATTCTGAACAAATTTTGGATTTTTTATTTAAAGAATTCAAAAACAATCTATAATGGGTTCTTGTTTTTTTAACCCACTTCGTAAATTCATAGCATAATTAAATCAAGATTACGAGATTCAATGCAAATTCTGAATTCGAATTTAGAAGCATATGTTTAGAAAGATGAATGCCTTGTTTGAGGGGACATATCTGTTCGTTATTTTAGTTATGTGCTTGATCCAGGAATAGGAGAACATGATGATAAAGTTAAAAGAAAAATATTATTTTCGAGGAAAATTACGCACAAACCCCCTGTTTATTGTGTAAATTACCAAAAACTCCCATTACTTTTTTGAAAATTACCAACATACTTCCTCAAAGCCAGGGTACATGTGTGAGATTTGAAAGGGTAAAACTGGAAGAAATTTTAAATTGTAACTATAAAAGACTTCTAACATGAAGGGATTTTATGTAATTTTGAAAAGTAATTTTTTTATAATTACACTTTTTTTCGTGTGTAAAGAAAAAAAAAAATTCATTCATCAGAAGACCAGCGCATTTACCGGGTGGTGTAGATTTTTCTCCCTATTTCCTAATATACTTGTCATATATCTATAGTAAACTAGTAAGCATTACTCGATCGAATAATATAATATTTAAACTGCGTATTTTCACAGTTATATTTATATTCCTAATATAAATTAAGGGATCTATCAAATTGTTTCTATAAAAAATATAGAATAAAGATGATAGTTTTAAGATAATTTCCTCAAAATGGTTTCCATGTCATGGCTGACTTAGGATGGCCACCTCAGGCAAAATTCTCAATCCTCAGAAGCTAATAAGCCCCCAAGTTTGAAAGTCTCATTTTGTTAAACTAATATACATTCAACAATTTGTGAATAACAAGAGAATCTTATGTATAAGTGCACAGTTTCATTTCCACTTTCTGTTATTGCAAAAACACCTAACTTATACAAATCCATCCTTTCTCTATCAGTATAAGCATGATTTGGCTGTTCAAATAAGGAAATATCAGTAACAAACCACTAACAAAACCGTCATGGTGTTTCGTTCTTTGAAGTTTCCTTAAATCAATGTTGTCTAGACGACAATACAAGACTGGATTAATAGCATCGGTTTTGATTGTTGATAAGATAGTTTACAGAGATTTCAACCACCATGAGTGGAGTTTCGACCCCACGTGATGAGATATTGAAACCTCAGTCTGAGGGGATCGTATGATCCCGAGTCTTCTCATGTGTACACAAAAAGAGAAGATAATGAGTTTTTCCCATATAGAAGAATTAGTCCATAAATATAAAAAGGGATTACAAATAACACGAACGTTTAATTGTGTGTCTTATGTTTCAAAATATTATGTGTATATGCAGATGCAACCTTTTATTTGATTTCAAAAAGAAGAACATATATTGCTTTTTTAACTGGAAAAATAGTGTGGGCAGCTGCAAAAACTATGTCTTAATCAGATGGATTCAAGAAAATGCCAGTGGACGAGTCGTAATCGAATTATGCTTTATCAATGCAGTGCTCCTGAAGTAATTAGTAATGATGACAGCAGAATTATTGCAGTGTAAAAGTTCAGACAAAATTCTTTTTGTAATATTTGTCAATTATATACTTCCCACTGCACAATTACAATAGTCTATGGTTTTGACATTCCTAAAACAGAAAATTCAAATCTTTACCTAACAGAAAAAAACTGTAACTAATAATTAATTTGTCAAAGTTAGAAGTTTTTACCCGGCTGATAGTTTGGTATGCACGTCCCATTTTTCATTATAAATACTGAATAGATTTGCAGAATATTCATTCACAAAAACAATCTTCTTTCCTTTCTTTTCATCTGTGTTTCAAATGGCTCATCTCCAACTTTCCTTTTTAGTAGCTTTTCTATTGTTGAAAAGTCTTGCAAATGCTGCAACATGCAGTGATTGTTTCATCCATTCGAGGGCAGCCCATTATCCCAATTCTGATGATAATGGAACAGAAAGTAAGATATATGAACATATATACCAAAAAACAACGACAAAAACACACACATTTTGTTCATTCATTAAGTTATGATATCACATATCTGACAAAAATAGAATAAATTTGCAGCTGGTAGGTGTGGCTATGGTGCGTTTGGGGCAACAATCAACGGTGGGCATGTATCTGCTGCATCAGAGCTCTACAGAGATGGTGTAGGATGTGGTGCTTGTTATCAGGTTATTATTATTATCATCTAAATGAGCACAAATATAGTGTTTCTTTATCATCTTATTTTAACTACTGTGAACTATTTTCTCGATTTTTCAGGTCAGGTGTACCAATAGTAACTACTGTTCTGACAATGGAGCAACCATAGTTATAACTGACCATGGTTCTAGTGACAACACTGACTTCATTCTCAGCAGACGGGCCTTTAGAGGAATGGCTCAAAATGCAGATGCTGCTGCGTCTTTGTTAGCATTCGGTATCGTAGATATTGAATTCAGGCGGTAAGGCTACTAAGCTTTGTGTTCATATATACATATAACACTCCATATATATCTACATAAGCTGTTTTTCCTTTTTGAGTAATGTTTAATGTTGTCCTATTTGATCACATACTTATGTTATATCACTTCATAATCCCACAAATAACCACAAAAAAATACATCCATTTTTCTGCATTTTCACCTCGATTTCACCAAATCGAAGATAACAACACTCATCTGTTTACTGTACAGGATTCCATGCAGCTATCCAAACAAAAATATCACAATTCATATAGATGAAAACAGCAACAACCCTCACTATTTGGCTTTTGTAATTTGGTACCAGCAAGGCAGAAAAGACATCACAGCCGTTCAACTATGCGAGGTATCTTTCAGAATATTTTGGTATAACAGAAAAAAAAACTGATCTTTTTATGCACAAAAAGGAAAAAAAACTAACTTTAGGATTTAAATATGCAGACAGAAAATTATGTGTGCAAACTATTGGATCGAAGCTATGGAGCAGTATGGACAACCACTTCACCACCCAGTGGACCCCTGTCATTGAGGATGCTATTTAGTGATGAAAATGGAGATGAAAAATGGGTAGTTCCAGAAAACAATATACCTCAGAACTGGAAACCTGGAGACACATATGACTCTGGAGTACAAGTGATTGACTGATGAAAAGATGCACTAGTTTTTATCTAATTATTTTGTATTGATTGAATAAGTATATTGAATGATTATTTCAATATGATATCTCTCCAATTTTTATTTGATTTTATTGCTGTTATCAATGTCAAAGGTAGCATTCAAGAAAGATATGTATGTTAATCATATGGCATAAAAATGCAGTCTTTATTGTTATTCTATTTTCCCAGTAGGATAAATGAATTTATCTTAAAAATTGATATCTAAGTGTAACATTTGATGAACAAATCAAATGACTTCACCAAAAACAGATAGTAAAAAAGAAATCAAGAAACTTTACAGCTTCTCCTCATGAAATTAAGTTCTTTCTCAAATACTAACTTCATTAACTTGGAAAAACGTACTACAAAATAGAAATTTATGAAGATTGAAATTATGTATGGAAGTTTACCAGAGGTTTTTCGAAATTCACTGCCCCTTGAGAACCAAACTGCAAATGGTTTGCATACCAAATGCTTAAAGAACAGAAATAACAAAATTTGGAACTTTTTTTCTATCAATTTTGAGAGTTGTCAACCGAAATGAGACAAATTTCTGTAAGTTTCGAGGGTAGATGATGATGATGATGTTTTTTTTTCTTCAGGCGAGAATTACTCCGACATAAATCGGATTAAAATTGTCATTATCCCTTTTCAGTCCAAAAGAGTACACTATTTTCACTTGAGCCCCAAAGTTTTCGGTTTAAAAGTCATAAAGATACCATTTTTTTTAAAGTTATCTTTCCCAAAGCACAGTGGATGAGCTGACAAGGATAAACTCCCATGGCAACAGCTCTTCCTTCAATTAATTCTCACCATTCTCTCCACCCAAATCTACATATTTTCAGGTACCCTGTTCTATTTTTCTCTTCTTTGTGCTGCAAAAATCTTTTTCCTTTTATTTATTGAATTATCTTTTGTTGGCTGCAGAGATAATGTTCACAGTACGTCTGTTTCAAGCCAGAAGAAACATAAAATAAGTGGAAAATTGAGTAAAATACGTGCAGGTTTGAATGATTCTTCAAGACCCTTTTCACAAAATGAGATTTTGAGGAGGGATTTAATGTTCATGGGGTTTTCTTCTTCACTCTGTCTAGTTTTCCCAACATTAGGTAAATACTGGACTTTATAAAGCTATTTAATTGTGCAAGTTTTGGCATTGTGTATATTCGAACTGGATAGTTTGTTATCTTAATGTCAGTGTGTAATATTTTGAGTAGATATATGGAAACTGGAGTAATTTCCCTTGGTTGTTTGGGTGGGGGGACAATAGATTTTCAAAACTATTTAGTTACAACTGAAAACTAAGCTATATTGCATCTCAATGTGATGCATTAGAGTGACAATAACAATCGATAGCGTTCTGCATAAGAAAATTGCATGGGTTTAAATGTACATATGTTACGTCTCTGAAACATAGGGTGCTATAAGCTACCTGGAAAGTACCATCATCAATTGGTAGAGCATAAATATAGAGGGATCTAAAGCATAGACTGATGCAGATATTATATTTGCTCCAGCTTTTAGTTAGTTATTATGCTTACATGAAGTTTACAGATCACATGGTTATGTAACAATGGAAGGATTTATCTCGGACTGTAATCCAATTTCCTTGAAGAGCTCACTTTAATTGATCAGTTTTTCGTGGATGTTGAATGTCACAGGCTCTAGTGCTGAGGAAGAGTTGAAAATGGATTTATTCGTTGATGATATAAATGCTTATTCTTATCTGTGCCCCACAGAAGTGCCTTCCAACAAGTCTGTCTTAAAATGGTAAACATTTTACGACTTTTTTGGCTTAATTAATATTCCTTGGACTGACTAGATTCAACACAAAATGTTCGCTACTTCATTTCTTGCATCGTTAAATTGTAGGAACCTTACTGTTTTAATATATTTGAAGGGTGGAATCTAGAAAACCGGAGCGTTATTCTTCGGCTGCGCCATTGTCCCGTAAGTAAAAATTTATATCATAGACTGTTGAAAGTCAGAAAAGTTGATAACATTAAAAACCCGTATTGAATTTGTTTCGTTTCTCTTTTACTTATCAGCTGATGCACGTCTCCGCATTGTGTCTGAGAGAGTTGATTTTATAGATAACCTCATAATCTCAGTTTCGGTAAATTTGACTCTACCATTTGTTTCCATATTTATACAATCATATAATGAGCCTTCCCTTTTGATGTTTTTATTGTACTCTTTGATTCAGATAGGTCCCCCCAATTCACTGTTCTTGAAATCTAAAGACAAAAGTACATGGACTGCGAAAGATGTTGCTGATTCTGTTTTGGCTGACAAATCTGCTCTGGTATTTTGCCTCCTCTTTGTGGCGTCTTTTTTGTGTATTCAATGTGAACCAATATGATAGTAAATAACTTTTTGCATACGCTTAGGATGACATTTTTTTACTGTTTATCACAGCGTGTAACCACTGCTCAACGAATGGATGAAAGTACAATCATCGATGCACATTTATCTTCTGTAAGTTTCTTTGGTATAGTTCATTCCTCTCAAGTTAGCTGGTTCTATATACATTTGAGCTCATTGTATTCGTTTAGGTTGATGGTGAGCCATACTGGTATTATGAGTATTTGGTCCGCAAATCACCCACCAAAACTGTAAGTTTCGTTGTTCTTTAGCAGATAGATATATAATAATGTCAACCTATATATACTTAGCCATCATAATTTATGATACAGGCTCAAGATTCAAACCTTTACCGGCATTCTGTGTCTTCAACAGCTGAACGTGACGGTAGGATAATATATACAAATTTTGTGAAATATAAAAAGCGATATTCTTTTTACACAAACATCTTAAATACGCTTAACGCGATTTTGATCATTGTTATAATGATAATTCTGATCATGGGTTGTTAAATTCTCCCAGCTTTGAATCACTCTGTTTTTCCCCTGTTTTTACGCGTTAGCTTGTTCATAATCTGCAGGCTATTTGTACTCTCTCAACGCTTCAACTCTAAGCAAGCAGTGGGACAAGGCAAGTGTCCATACATATGAGAACTTAGTATAGAAAAAACAGGGTTATTGAAATTTTCATCTCTTATCCTTCAACCATTGGTCCTTGTTTATGAAAACAGTATAGGAAATAGGGATAATTACATGCACGCCCCCTCGTTTATCTGGTTATTTCGACATGGGAAGTCAATATAGTTAAATCTTTCGTATTTAGAGTATCATATGATCATATCTAATGTAATTTACACAAAAAGTTATAAGGGTTGTTTTTGATGCTTTGTTCACGATACAGATGGGCCCGTTGTTAGAGAAAACTGTGGCATCTTTTCGGCTTCTCCCTCCTACTGAAAACTATGTTCCTCCTTACAAGGATCCATGGAGATTCTGGTGACTTTATTCATCTGTAGCAATTATGTGCCAAGGAATAATTCTAACATTTTTGTTGTAAAACCATTTTTGTATTATACTATATATTGAGGTAAAGAACAATAAGTATTTACAAGAATCAATTTACACGGTCAAAATTTCACTGAATTATGTCCGTGAAGGAAAAGAATCGAAAGGCTTTACACTAAATTATACCACTGTTTGAGGTGGTTGCAAGACTAGTCTTGGGAAGTTGTTGAGTATTCAAATAGGAGACGTTTGAACGGTGCAGATTGAAGGAGCACCCGGAGACGGCTTGTCAGCCGGTAGATCAAGGTCCACTGCATAGCCATCTCTGAATCCTTCATCTGTCTAACTACAGAAGCCTGCATGCATGGAATAATACTCAGAAAATCAACATTGGCAACACCAACACCATTAAAAATATAGGATAAATCACCCGTTTCGTGAAATTCTGATTACGAAAAACACTGCATGATTTGAGAAATTATCATAACTTCTATTCTCAGTAAAAGCAAATACAATCCAGAGATCATATTACGTGGATGGTTATGATTGTTTCGAAACCTCCCAAGAACGATCCCGATAGAAGGAAAGGGATGTGGAGACAAACCTGAAGACGTTTCCCTAGTTGGACTTCAACTTCAGTCCCGAAAGAAATGTTGCTGGCAAGAGACTTGAGAGGATCAACCGTGGGGTCCACAGAGAGAAGGCTCGGGATTTGAGGAGCGTAAACTAGCCTCCATCGAGCCTGTCCAAATTCTCCCTTGCCCTCTATCCTCGGCATCAATGTCTCGAGTGTTGCAGTAGCAAGCTTCTTAAATGCAAGCTGCCCATCACCTTCCAATATTGATTCAGCCAATTGACTCTCAAATACTCTAGCAGCCTGTTTATGTAAATTAGTCGGATACTGAAACTGAGAAACGAGCTTTGAGCACGACTTAAGATTTTTGCACGAAAAAATTACCTCAGTAGCTGAAAGGACATCTTGTTCAACAGAACGTGTTGAGGTCACGACCAATTTTTCTTGCCACTTGCTAGCTCGGCTTTGAATTCGAAATTGCCATTCTGATCCCACTAGGGCCAAATCCAGCATTGGATCAAGTCCATTGTCAGGCTCGAATTTCGCTATATTGAGATGCTCCCTCTTTAGCCTCACCTGGATATAAGATGCAGATAAATGAGAAACAAAGATCAGATCTGAGAATTATAATAAATATCGAGTAAATTACATTAACACCGCTTGCGTGAGGTTTGGGGAATTTTCCATAATACCTGTTTGTAAAGTAATATTACAATTTGACTCCCTATTTTTGAGTTGTTCAGATTTGACAGGGGAGTGTTGAATAATTAGCAAAATTTCAAGGGGCTCGTGGTAACTACCCAAATAAGTAGGCATATGTGCATGCAGTCATCCCAAAATATAATATGTATATAAAGAATATTTGACTAGGGCTTCAAGGGTTTAAACGTGTAAAGATTACCTGTGTTGCTACAAGATTCACATCGCCATTCTCGAATGTAAGCACACCTCTAGGTTTTATCCATTTAGGATGAGCAGGGCCATTTAATTCAAGCTCTCCACTAACAGCAAAATTCAGTATCAAAGGATAAACAATCCTAAGTTCAGGCCCGAGAGCAACCTTTAAGTCCGTCAGACGAATGTCTAGTTTTGGCTTACTATTAACCAGCACCATCTCCTTCTCAACTTCAACACCTTCACCTGCAAGTCAACAGACGAAAGACTTTATGATTATAACCTGCAAACATCAACTAGAAACGCTTCTTCGATTTCTAAAATATGCAAAACTTACCAGATGACAAATGGAATGGGCTATTTGAAGAAGCTGGTATTAGGTTCAGAAAACGAGAAACATACTTCGATGCAACTATACGACCATAACCGCCACCTGGCACCTTTTGTTCAATTGTTGTGTCCCCACCACCCTTGTCATGTGGTAAATAAACTTCTCCTTGGCTAATCTTAATCTTTCCAGAAATGTTTGGTTGCATAATAGATCCAGTTATCTGCAACTGACTATCAACCTGACCACTTTATAACCAAATTTTCAAGTTATGATGTAAACAAGGAAAATGAAACGGAAAAAACACAATATTTTACTGAAGATCGAATTCTTTTCATTTGAGAATATAGAATACCTCAAGATATTCCTTGCACGCACTTCCAGAACCTCGCATTTTAAATCAAGTTTATCGCCAAGTGACGCTTCGCTTATCCGGAGAGGAAGATTACCTTTTACAGACAGTTTTCCCTTTCTACTTACTCTACCCTCCAATGATCCGATGCGTAATCTATTGGAATTTACGAGAACAGTTCCTCCGAAATTGGTAACTGGCTTCCTAAGCACAGGCGAAGAAACAGTTGCCCTGTGAAAATAGGCGGATCCGTCCAGTACTGGTTGTTCAACAGTACCCCTTACCTGCAATAAGATGAAAAAACTCAATATATATTACTAAAAGACATATATATATAATATTAATATTACCAAGACACACATGGTATAACGGTCATTTAAAATGAAGATTAAATCACTTCTTTTCATTTTTTAAGTCAAGGGTATTGTAATCGGTTTATGGCTTCTATTCGGGATTTGAGCGGTATTTTGAAGTGGAGGTTCTTTTAATTATGAAATATTGAGGGTATAAAGTGGTAATTATGATATCTTGGAGCGAAGTAAGTGTGATTAGCCCTCTTTTATAGTATCATTCGCTTTAATAACCAAAAGATAGAGACTGATGCCCCAACCTGAAGCATAACTTCAGCACTGCCTTGAAGCCAGTTTGCATAAGGAGATAATGCTGTTAGCAACATCATGCCACCATCTCTAATATCAGCATCGATCCTAACTTCTCCTGCATCCAGTATGTTCCAGTTCAAACCCCTCAGGCTATCTGCCATTTGTGTATCCCAGACCTCTTGATTTTTCTCCCTTGGTCCTTTTCTATCATTAGCCTCATCTGAATATGTTTTATTTTTATCTGTTTCCCAAATTCGAACCCATGCTGCATCATTTCTATCCCTTTCGGTACTTTCTTCCTCCAAAGAATTATTGGGTACAAGTGTTAAAGGAATGCTTCCTTGAACATGTACATGGCCATTTTGGACAATGGGTTCAAATTTAGCGTTAAATAAAAAACGACTCGTTGGGGTTAATGAAGCAACAACTTCAGCTCTCCCCAGATCGATTCCACCAATTGCCCCATCAAGGAGCCTTACTTGGACATCACATTCTGGTTTAGCTAGATTTCCTTTAAGATCACCTTCCATGTGTAATATGCCTCTAATTGGTGCTAATAATTGCCTCAGAGAGTGAACAGCTTCTGTGGCTGAATTTTCAATAACCTGAACCAGAGTAGGAACCAAACTCACCGGGAAATTCAGAACAGCAAAATGCAAATTGTTCGTCTTTGGCCCTAATAGTGTTCCGTCTGCGTGAATTGTGGCATTATCCCTTTGGATGAAGATTTTCTCGAGACGCAAACCATCATTGTTGCTGTACATACCAGCTGCTAGAATGCGCTGGGTTGTATATGTTCCCCACTCCCATTCTTCTCCATGAAAATCGAATTCAGCCTAAAGTAATATAAAACACGAATCACAAGAGGATAAATTCCTTTTACTCGTTTTTCTTAGAACATGATGATTTTAGAAAACAAGTTAGATTCACAATGTTTCTATATGATTCAACTCTATATGATTCAAAACATGCAGTTTAAAAAATGCAGATGTATATATATACCATTGTGTCTCCATTGCCTCCTCCACTTGCATCTAAAGAGCCACGCCAGCGACCTTTAAGTTCTGCTAAACCTGGAAGATCGAAATCGTCAAGGACAACTTCATATGCTGCAGCACAATGACCCCTAATTTCCTACAATATTTTACAAATTAAACATTTTTCAGAAAAAAGAAACAAGCGAGAGAACTAGTAATCACAAATTCCACCTGCAAGCTCATATCAGTTGAAAATCTTTAGAATCTTTGCAAGTGAAACATACCTCAAGAAGTTTTTGAAGGCTTTCAGCACACAATCCAACTGATTGAAGACTTTGTAAGAAAATGTCCTATGAGTAAGAAAAGAGAAGTACAGAAATTAAACTGCTAGGACATGCAGTTTAATAAGGCATAATGCTGAGATGCTTGACAACACGTCAATAAGGCTCTGCTTCTACCATGCAGTATAATACACAGTTCATACTAGTGATTCTTTTAGGGTGTGTTTGGATTGATTAATTTGAATTTGAAGAAGGGATTTGGAGGAAGGATTTCAAATGACTCTAAAATGGAGTTATTTGGAATCCACCGTAGTTGTAAAGAAAATAGCCGAAGGTGAAGGGATTTGAAATCCATTATAACTTGAATTCATCCAAACAAACTTTAATGGATTTGTTGATGAATTTGAAATCTATAGCTTTCAAATCCTTCAATCCAAACACATCATCATGGACTTTATCCATCAAACATGAGTAAACTATAACCTTTGATCGGGATTGAACAGCAGGGTCAGAACTTCGAGAAAGAAGCCTAGCAAGCGGAAGCATCTCAGCAATCTCAGCATTAGGCACCTCGAGTCTCATTCTCCACCTTCCCATTGAAGAGATCATATTACCAAGATGACCAGTCATAACTTTCTCAAACAAGCTACCTTTTTCCTTTCCAGCAGGGGTTCGATCACGGGACCCAGGCAATACATACTCCCCTTGCAGTTCATACTTACTATTGCTTTGTTCCAAGATAGCTCTTTCAACAGTGATCTATACCAGATAAATATTAACCAGAAAGCACGAATATGAAAATACAATTCATTTACATAGTCCACTAAAATGACAAAAATATACCCTAGCTATGCAACATCAAATTGGTCAAACAGTCGATAAACAATATAGCCAATGTGAGAAATAACTCACTGGCACAGAACAATTCATCCCAATTGATTATAGCCCATAGATACAAGAATGAGATCTGCAAAAGATTTTCCTGTTTTACATATTATCTCTAAATGTTCAAAATGTGACAATAAATCATCTGTATAAGTGAGGAACCCATGAGTTAAAGTTACCCGTGTTTCTGAGGAGCCATTCTGTACCTCAAGCATAAAGTTTTAATGCAACATCTCGCTTACCCTACATTAATCTCCTAATGTTCGAATTATGCTTGGCCTGCTTGATATAAGTTTCCAATGACTACAAAGGAATTATGCCTTCTCTATCCAAAATTAAGAAAATACGATTGCATGAACGACCAAAAGAATTTTTTTCCCGAATCTGATAATATAAAGTATGTATATAGTATCCTGATGCATCTCTTATTCCCTAGTTTTTATATGGATACATGTTCAGAAGTAGTGAATCTTGTCTTATTATGTGGAAATGTGGATTTATGTTTCCTGGCATGGGATATCAGGAACACTTATTTTTCAGTAGAGAACTCAATATTTTGCCTTGTTAAGGTCTTTTGTGACATATGATCATAGAAATGATTATCTGACATAGTGCTTCAAATAAACCTCAAAAGGAAGTTATGCTTAATCTGGAATACAAATGATGAGGGTACCCACCACATCCCCACTCCATCTGGCAGCCACATCCAAAGCTTCACCCAGTACACCACTGAATTTCGGCCGGAGGACGGATAAAACGCCATGGCCCTTTCTTTTCTGAAAGTTTAACTCAAGTTCTGCCTGAAAAAGAAAACAGGAAACAAAGTAAAAACTGTAGTGTAATAGAAGCCAAGGATGACTGATAAAAAAATACTTTTTGGGCTTATTCAGTGCTTATAATTTCTCTGAAGACAAAAGTGCATCTTTTACAGCTAGAGAAGCATTATCTTCAACTATTGTTGAAAGCATTGATTTACATGGTGCTAGATTAGAGAAAATCCTGTAGATAATATGTATTATTGGGTAACATATTTATAGAATTACAAGACTTGACAACAAGTCCAACCTAACTAAAACTAAGATAAATACAAGGTATAACTAGGAATGCAATAATAATACTAGTCTAACTAGGACAGAAATAATAATATTATCGAACGCATGGAAACACATAATGCTAGTTTTATGTCATTCAGATCATAAAGCAATTCTACAGTTTCAAAATGCTTTGAGACAACTACACATTTGTCTGGTTCTATACTTCTTTTTACTTCAGATCAATAAAAGTAAACAATTTAAGAACGCTTAAATCACATATCCAGTACATTCAACTGACAAAATAGGTTAATCAACTAATTGACAAGTTTGAAACATCAAATTAAAGAGTATGTTCACAGCCATCACAAAGTTAGGAGTTTCTGTAAACTCATTTAAGAAAAAGAAAAAAGCATCACGTCATTTAAAAGCAATAGAATCAGGAACATTGAGTAATAATAAGAAATTTACTCTTGAAATTGCTCCACGCAGTGAGGCTAGCTCCAGTTCATCTAGTGGCAAATGGCGTACCTGATTGCATAAAAAATAGCAACTTTTTAAATCAATAGTGAAAATTGCATAAGAAACTATAAAAGGGATACAAGCAAATCGAAACAAACAACAATAAAGTTGGAGAGGACCTCCAAATTAGCTGAATGTAGCGGTCTGTAACATGCATTGGCTTTCAGGTGACCTTTTTGCAGAGCAAACGACAGCACTTTGTCAGCCATATTTTCTTCAGAAGTTGATTGCAGCGGTCCTACGAATTCTACTGCAAGACTTTCGTCTGGCCTACCAGTAGCATCTAACTGCATCACCAAATAAATAAAAGGAAACAATGGAAAATTTGAAGCTTTGTTTGGTTTCTACATCCTTTTCCCCACAAAACAAAACTCGTGTGTGCTATCTCATTTTTAATACCATTTTCCAAAAATACCCCATTCCCTACTTCAATGATTAAATAAAATAAATAACATATATACTTACATCTTAACAAGGAATAATACTTGGATGGTAAAGAGCTGTAAGACAAACCTTGATACCCCTAGATGTTATGTTCAAGACTCCAGCTAATTGAGGAGCCAGCATCAACTGATTGAGTTTTAGACCTGAGATTGAAACATCACCGGAAATACTCTTTGCATCTTCATCACCTTCCCCAACGTCATTGCTAGAGATAACCTTGTTAACCTTCCCTTGAAACTTAATTCTTCCGGTTGCTTTCAAATGCATGGGTCTTAGAGAATCGAATGCATAGGAAGAAACCAAGTTGAAAAATTCAAAATTGCGCATTCGTAAATCCAATTCAACTCCTTCCACGGAGAAAGGCATGGCAACTACTTTACCGCACTCTCTCCAGTTTAACAAGATATCTTCATAATATGATGTCGAAACTTTTGTATACAATTCAAAAGCAGCAGATGAAGAACTAACAGAAATGTGATCATGTGAAATTATGACATCTCCACGGGCATCAGAAAGTGACCCCTCAGCTCCTGGGGCAGTCCATTTGATATCAAATCTCCTATATTCATAAAAACAACCAATTATCACATTTGCACCCATGACACTGTACGACAAATTTCTCTAGAAGATATTAGTCCATAAAAACTATCTCTTCCATCAAACTATAAAGGCATAAAAGAAATCTTACGGTCTTAACAAAGAGCCAGAAACTTTTGTTTCTCCATTCAGATCCCCTAACTTAAGGGGCATCGTTTGGAGATAACCAGGTATATACCGATGCATGATTTTGTCAAAATATAAGTTGCCTGAAAAGTTGACATCCATTGCTGTGTCATCAACCTCACCCTACAATAATAGGCATTAACATCAACTTAAGGCAGAATCAAAAGCAGCTCGAGGCTTCATGTAACTAATCCAATAACTTCTGACGCCAAAGTAGAATGTTAGAAATGCTTCTTCTGAGTAACGTCACATTATAGTGGATTAATCCACATAACCCATAGCTCCCTATTTATTCAACTTGTTCATATTCTACATAAATAAAGCAAGTTTGTTTTAAGCATTGAAACCTCTTCAGAAGTCTCTGTAATACTGATTCAACATAACTATCTATTTATCACAGTGCAATTTGTAGTCACTACTCAATGGCTATAAAAGAAATCATTTCTTATGTCACCACTTACCTGCTGCAGATCTAAGTTCTTTTAGCTTAATTATAAGGCATAAATATGATATTTTCATGGAATAAAACAACTGAATTTACTAATGCAGTTTAGTTAATTCACAGTCAATATACTGTGTTCTGGGAAATAAACACCTCAGGACAAATCCAAGCATTCCCCGCTCCACGAATTTCACCACCATCAACAAGTGTAGCTCTGATTCCATACAGGTCAGCAACCTGCCATGTGAAAGCAAAAAAAAAATGAGCATAAGGAAAAAAAATGGATAAAAACTCAGCAAATTGTGTATTATGGCAAAATTATTTCTGACGAATTAGTCACACAATATAGATTTAGCCAGTAATGATTGTGGACAAACTAATTTTGCGAAATACTCACACAATTATCAGTGTTAAAAGTAAAGTTGGCAGAAATATAAGAGAATGGAACATGGTCAATGGCTGCCACTGCACCAGCCTCTTTATTGTTCATCATTGCCTCATATGCAGCTGATTGAGGAGTATCAGCAGACAAATGAATGAGTTTCCTTGAGACCAATGCACTTCCAACAAATACAGGAGCATCCAATGGGCCTTGACAATTAAATACAGCAGTGACTGATCCTGCCAACTGAAGCAAACGGAGGAGACTAATTAGGTTCGGTCAACTTCGAAGTAACCAAAAATAAAAAAACAAAATGAGAAGAAAATGTAAGGTAGAAAACAATATGCAACTTTAATTACAATTCGAACAAAAATTTGGAGTGAATATCAAAACTAGGAAAACTAACAGAACTGTAATTAAGGAAACAAACTGGAAAGAACACAAAGCAAAGATCTTAATGTGAAAAATATTGAACAGTTCTACAATCAAATTAACACTTACTGAAGCTACAAACATAAAACTTGACGTTCAGCCATTAACAAAGATAATATCATCTTAATTACACCCTTAGGAAGATATCAAAGCTTTTGCTATGTTATGAACATTCAGCTGTCACTAAAGAACTTCAAGCCATTTTAATAATTTTAAAATGTAGATTATACAAAATTTTACTGGTCAAGATAAAAAAGAGGAGAAAGACATAATTGCCAAAGATGAAAACCCAAAGTCAATCATTTGAGGAAAAAGGAGATACATACCGGAAACAACAAAGGTTTCATCTTGAATGTTTTCATCAAGGCATTCACTTCTACAGATGGAACCTGAGACAACAGCTCAGAATGTCAAAAATGAAACTAAAATAAAAGGTAGAGAGAGACAGACAGACTGACTGACTGAAATCGTGTATGGGGTCCATTTAAAAGGTAATGATACGAAAAACTTCAGGAAGACTGATCAACACCTATAATTTGTATGTATCATTATATTTCCAATCAGATATTCCTATCTTCAGAAACATCCTTTGTCATACATCAAAGAAATTGGCATGTTTTATTTCATGATTTTACCTAACATCTAGATAGGTTAATTGAGGGTCAAAACCACCTAATGATCACACATGCCTGCTTGAACACAAATCATGTAGAAAACCAAACCTATCATAAGCACAATACCATGAATCAGGTTAGATGAAGACAAAAGCATCAAACCAAAATATAAAATGCCAATTTACATGTTTTAATTTTAAAGATGTCTGTACTGAAACTGGTTCACTTTTCACATATGTTCCCGGGAGTTGCAATTGGAGCATGAAGTAATAATCTTAGTTAATAAAATTTCTAGCAAACATCTTTCACAAGAGAATGAGAGGGAGAGAAGCACATCAAACTACTGTAAAGAACGGATATGATAATATTGTTCACGGTGGCAAGAAATTTAAATACCTGACACATTAGGTGATATTCTCCTTCCTCTGGATCAATGCCAAAATCCCCAGATGCTTCTAACGGAATATCACCAAACCAGCCCCTGGCATTGTGCACAAATATTCGCTGGGCACGAAAAAACAAACTTGCAGACATATCCTGCATAAAAGGTGGCATATAAGGTAAGGACCAATAAAAGAGAAATTGGAAGAGATATCAAGCAATAAAAGAGAAAATGAGAGTACAATTTAAAAAAAGGCTGTCACAAACACATACAGAAAAGCGTGATGGAGCATCATATATCTGAAAGGCCAACCCCGTTACATCAAGCTGACCATGAAGATTAGGAAATGTTTCCCCTCTTGACATGCATATGTGAACCTGTTAAAAGAAAAGGTCCGATATTAGATATAATTCAGGGCTATCAAAAGTAGAACCATGTTGATCCAATTGCGTAAGATGATTAATATATACAGAGCCTTCTAAAATACAATCTTCGCTTCATAGAGACCAACCAGTTATGCTATCTTATGCCAAAAGTAAATACAACCACACTTATCTCATTTGACCAAAAATATGAGGAAATGGCCAAATTTGTTCATCCCCGGAAAATGAATCAGAAGAAATTATAAGATCGTGTAAATAAAGCAATAATTTACTGGCTTTTTACATGAAAAGTAGAAAAGCCACATCTAAGAGAAACCATCAATTGTTGAGACAGCTCTCCAAATAAATGCATATACAAATAAACTTTCAACATGCCAAGATCCTTTTTAATCATAAGGAATGATCCATATCAAGTAAGTGGATACACTTTGCAAGAAAAGCTATGAAGTTAGGGAAGCACCTCGCCAGTAGCTCTTCCTTTAGACCATGCGATCGGAAGGTCTAAAAGCCTCTCGAAAAGCTACAGAAGAATGAAGTAGACCTTCAGTTTATCTAAATTAAGTTACAGATAGTGTACATAGCAATGTAATAAAGAAATAATACGCTAATATTCTCAATGTACTTTACCGGAACAAAGAGATTTGCGATTTTCAAATTGGCATGCCATTTCTGCTCAATGATATCAACATAAACATCTGTGGACAACCACCCACCATCTTCAGAAATCAAATCTGACCTCCACATTTTACAGTTTCCACTAAGTTGCACATGCACACGCCCATAGTGATTTTGAAACTTCACATGACCACTAGTAACTTCCATTTCTCTATAAAAGGAACAACAATTCAACAAAATACTTGGAGTAAGGCATCCCGTATCTGTAAGAGAATCCAAAAAAGACATGCATATTGAATGATCCATCTTCATGAAGAGACTGTATATCAAGTAGTAATTCAAAAGCTCTAAAGTAAGTATTTTTGGTTGAAGATCATAAGAACAACAACTGTAAAACATGAACTTCAGAATTTTGAAACCTATCACTCACATAAAAGGAATAGTTTTATACAAGTAAACCAAGCTGGAAATATTGAAGTTTGTTTATTAACATCAAATTTTGAACTACAAGAATGCACCAGAGAGAAACATTTGCTCTATTATATTCAATGGACGACGTAGTAGTAGATCCATAACAAATAGGTCGAAAAAAGCGCTAAACCCCCCCTCTCATGCATTCCCTAAAAAGTTAAACGAAGCCAAAGAAGTTGGCCCATCAGGCGGGATAACTAGGAGCTCAGCACAAGAAAATCAAGAAAGAGACCAAGAGATCTAGTCCATACATAAAGGAAAAGAATTTAAATGGAACTTGCGCAAATAAATTTACCTCGGCTCTGTATCACCATATGCGAGGAGCATCAGAGTACCACCTTTAAAATGTACACAGTCAAGAACAACAGGAATCATTTTTTCAATGCCTGAAGTATTTTCTTCACCAATTTCATCAACTAGTTCTGTGGATATATCTTCAACTTTCACACCGATCTCCGAATTCAGTTTTCGCAAAGGATTGAGAAGTAAACAAGACCACGCCTCACTGAAATTCTTAAGGGTGGAAGATAAACCTGACTGCATGCTTAACAGCGGGACTCCCAAATGGTTCACTGAACTTGAAGAGTCCGTCTCCTGCAAACTAGAACTAGTAAAGACGTGGGCCCCTTGACTATCCAAAACATCATCTTCATTATTCACCTCATCAACCAAACTTCCTGCTTCATTTCTGATATCAACACCTTCTTGATCTTCAATACTTGTGGAGAGCTTATTGGTGCCTCTAATGTCTACAACACCATTGACTGGTGAAAAATTATCACTCGAGTTTGTAGCTTTACTGAATTTACCAAATGTAAAAATAAAAGGCTCATGCAAGCTATTCTTCTCATTCCTAGACTGAGTTTCTGAATATCCTCCAGAAATAGGGTCAACTTTTGACTCATTCTCAACCTCTGAGATTACCTCATTGGCCGTCAGACCATCCTTGGTAACTTCAACTTTTCTGTTATATAAATTCACATTCTGATAATCAGCCATATCAAAACCTGCAGATTCATTAGTAGAGTTTTCAGACTTCCACAATGATTGTCCTTGGAAATATAAACGAGCTGCAGATGCACTACGTTCAAGAAGTCTTCTTTTAGATGCAACACCTACCATAGATAAATCTCTTCCATTGGCCTTCCTCTTGAATTTATGCCTTATAGAACCTGGCATAAATTTGGACCAGATATTATTTTCCGGGGATGAAATCTTTGCACCAAATGATTTCTCTAAATCTGCATGCTTCAAGTCATACTCTGCACCAGCATCCATGCAATGATGATCTCTCCAATGTAATTTCTCGTCCATATAAAGGAAATGATCATGAGTTCCCAAACGTGTGGGGAGACTTGTACTCTCCTTTAAAAGTTCATCCTCAGGCATAACACAATTGCATTCTGAAATGACATAACCTTTTTCAGCAGATACTCTAGCGGCATCATCTCTTTCCCTCTCCCAGCGAATGGAAGCTTCCTCTCTCGCAATCCTCCTAGTTCTTGTACGATAATCGATCCCTTCTTCAGCAGACAAATGCCTATGAGGGCTGCCTTCTGAATATGGTATACCCAACCAAGTGTAGTCTTTCTTTTGCGCTACCAATAAACTTGGATTAGTTAAAATGGCATCAATCACAATCTTTCCCCTTCTGAGACTCGCAAAAGGACGAATTCGTAGCTTGACAGTAGGAACCTCGCCACATGAGAACTCTTCACTGTGTGCCCCAATTGAGCACGACTCCAAAGTAATGCTTAACGGTGAAATTCTTCGAACCTTACCGAAATCAAGTTCTCGCTGGATATGATCACTCAGTAATGTACAAACAGAAGGCAACACCTTGGCTTCAATGTAAACTTTTGCTTTCGACTGCCCATACCAAACCAATAAACACACCCCAGATATCACAGAGCAAAAGACGCAACACCTGAATAAAAATAACCCCTCTTCCCATATTGGAGTCATATACTTGACCAAAGTCTTGCTTCGGACAATAGGCTCTTTCACTGAATTGATCATCCAACCACTCCGCAGTTCCAGCCTCTTCCATATTAACTCAACATTTTTTCCACAAAAGTGCATGAATTTGTTTCCCTGGAAGTTCCATTCATGTTTCTTTGAACATTTACATGGTTGCAAATTCGAACCTCTTTTAGAGGGTTTTAATTTAACTCCCCTGAGGTAAGCATAACCTTCCTTGTTTCTTCTTTCAAAAACAGTGCACTTAAGCGGAACCCCAAGAAATGGGCTGTCAAGTTTCACACTCATTATCTCCAACTAAAAACTTCTTTTGCAAATCAGTTACAGGGGACCAAGAGCGAGGCCCTTAGTCCCCCCTACACACCCCAAATTGAAAAATTTTTACAACTCGGACCCAGTGCAACAACAATCACTACCTGAAAACATATGATAAGCAACTAACTTAAGGATATTTCCAACTCAAAACAATCAAATTATTAACCAAAATATACATTTTTAATGAAGGAAACAACACGGTATATTAAAACCATCCAACCGCTATATAAAAATCCCAATCTAAGTTTTTTCCAATCAGTACTATGTTAAGACAAACAAGCAAACCTATAAGTGAAGTTCTGCTCAGACTACAGTACTACTTTTGCATTCTCACAAAAACCATCCACATAAAAGATAAAGAAAACCCCAGATGTCAACTTTCCACGTTGTGTTGTCCAGTTTAAGTTACATGAAAGGTACAAACACAATATCCAGATAAATTCAACTCAACTCCCATCTTAGAAAATATGCTTAGAACCTAATCAGCTGCAGCCCACTTCATACGAACTCAACAAACGAAAATGAAAATATTGAAACCCATATGAAGATATAGAAGAAACGTCAGTTTGCACATCTATAAATATGCATCACACAATAAGCATAAAACATATGTAATTCTCTTCTTCTCTAACCAGTGTTCGCCTGAAACTAAATTAGACTAACCTGTACGTAATAATGAATACAACATTCAACGATAAAACAATTATGGAATTGCAAATTAAAACAGCTTCTAGCTCTGCCCTGCGTAATTATTTTTTTGCTGAGATAGAAGATTGCTTGGCGAATTTTATTTTGTCTAGCAACGAGAAAACAAAATAAACTAGAAGAGAAAAAATTGCATTTAAATGACAGAAATGCCATCGGTAGATTGATTGGAATGACAATTATAACCCCCAATGAATATTGGTGGCCCAACATTAAAATGTACAATTATTAACTTATAAAAAAAATATGTTATTGGATAATCGATTTGAAATTGACCGTTAAAAAAGAAAAACTTAAATAAACTTTGACCATATTTTAATATTAATACAATTTGAAATTTTACACGAAATCGATTAAATTAATAAAAAATGATCAAATATATAATAATAGTATTATTATACACGTAGTGTGTAATAATAAAAAATATCTTAACAAGACAGAAAATTAAAAATAATTTCCAGTAATTTGTGGTATTTTTTTTATAATTACACGTTAAGTGAAGAAGAGTTTATGTGTACTTTTCTCTATTATTTAAATCGACTCTATCCTTGCTACAGTCATCATATGCTTGTTATGCCTTTGTGAACACAATTATTTTTTCCTGGATTGTGATGTGCCGTTCGCAAAATAACAAAGGAATTATCAATAAGAATTCTATTGCTTCAAGTAAAGGGGAAACATATAAATTTAAAGACAAAAAATTAGTTAACATCACACCTCGTTGTATAGAAAATGAAATATGATTTGAGGTCTTACACCATTTTGTTTTGAACTTCAGGTTTTTGGCTAGAAAGAATTGTTCTATAATTTGCAAGTAAATGAAGTAGATATGTATTTTATCTTATTTTTTCATTCAAAACTAGGACTTTATGATCTAATTTCAGCAATCATACCACCAACAATACATAGAACCCACCGTTGCACCATACTCGTTCGAAAGTCGGGCAAAATTGCAAATCAGAATACTCACTAGAGCATATTGAAAAACGAACCCCCACGAAGATTCAAACAAGAGCAATACATACACGACAAAATGTACCAATATGTTACAAACTGATCTATAAATTCAAAACAGGTACCAAAACGAAACAAGTCTTCAATAACCAAATCCGTCTAAGAGATGTAAACATTATAACAAAGTTCATCTATCACAAAACTAGCTCAAAAGTTTTATTAATGACCAATGAAATCATCTCCATATGTATTTATGTCATCTTACCGAATTGGCTGCTGGTTGTAATGGTTCTTCTCTTTCTTCTTAGCAGCAGCCAATCTTGCACTCCTAGCAGCAGCCTCAATGGCAGCAGCTCTTGCAGCAGCATCCATCTCTTTATTGGATTTCTTCTTCTTAGATGCCATCTTTTTGAGCCGCTCTTTCACATCAACAGCAGATGCATCTTCCTCTACATGTTCGGTTCCACCCGTTTCCTCTTGTTCATTAGGAACATCAGATTCCTTCACCTCTTTGTTAGCCTTGTCCTTCTTTTTCTTCTTCTTTGCACTTTTCGATTCTGCTGGGGCATTATCCTTTTTCTCTGCATCTCCATTTGATTGTCCCTCTTTCCCATCTTTGGCGACATCTGCAAGTGAATAAAGAAAAGGGGCTTTAAGCTGGAATGTCACTCTAACTATAACTGTAAATACACTTTTAGTAAAGCACATCGACACACATGCCCCCCCCCCAAAAAAAAAAAAAAAAACCCGCGAGAGACCCTAATTGTGAAACACATCAAATTTTTAACACTTCCCATCCCATATCAGTAAAAGCATATTACACTTCCACCCTATCAGTAAATAGCATATAACAATTCCATCTCCTGTTGTAAGGGAATGTGCGTGTAACTATCCCAATAGATTTAACAAGGGCTGATTGACAGATTAAAGGGCACATTAGTTACATCAATCTCTAAGAAGTGCCAATGATATAACAATAACAACAAACCCTCTAAAGGCATGTGTTTACACAGCAAGCACAAAAGAAAATGGTAGCTGTCCCACAGATTGAACAGAAGAATCTAAAAGCACTATATCTATTCCATAATAAGATAGAACGAAAAATTTCATAGAGTGATAGAAAACACAGTTACCAGATGTCTCAGTTTCAGCTTTCTCTTTCGGGTTAACTCCAAAATCAGCTAAGATCGCCTCTAGCTCAGCAAGCTCCTTTTTCCTTCTCTCCTTCTTGGAAAGCTGCCTTTCTGTCTCTTTAGGTGCTGGAGAAGCCTCCAAAGGTTTTATCACCGTTGGCTCAGGCTGTTCCTGGACCTCTGTTTCATGATCATGCTCCTCTTCTATGTCTTCATCACCTTCATCAAGAAGTTCATCTTCACTTTCACTTTCCTGCAATTCGATGGACAACCATGATGAGTCATAAATACAGATCCCGCATTTCATTCAAACATAGAATTCATGATTAGAATATTTCATGAATAGAAATTAATCACTTTGACGTAATTTCTTATGCAGAACTAGAAGTGATCTTCGTATGAGACATTACACTTCGCCATTCTATTCAGTCAGGAAAGTATACAATATGGTAAGTAAATTATGGATATCAAAAGCTACACCTAGAAAGCCCACTCAACCAAAACATTAGTAGTAGCTGAGACACATTTACAATGCAAATCATCTACTTCAATGATAAGTAAGAACTTAATAAGGAAACAAATTACGCCTACACGTGATGGCGAAATCCACGAAATCATTAATTTGAGACGTAACCTTGTGACACAGTACGTGTACAAAAACAACTCTAAAGCATTAACAAAAGCAAAACTAGCATACGATTTGCTTATTAAGCATCATACCAGTCAAATGAATCAGAAACCACATTCTACACTGGACACATATCGCGTAAAGAGTAATCCATTCAACCACTTAACGAATCTAAATCACACAAAAAGAACTAGACACCACTGCTAGCAATCAACAATAAAAATCACTGAAATCTACCAAATTTAACCACATCACTAAATTACCAACACAAACAACCACATATAACACCACAACTATCGTTAGTTATACCTCCACAGGATCAGGTTTTTGAGTCTCGTCCTCTTTGTTAACACCAGAACCGCCCCATATCGCTGTGGGAGGCGCAGTGGTGGCATAGTAATCATCATCATCCTCGTCATCCACATCGGCCCACGACTTCACCGTCAAAGGCGCTGGAGCCCAGTACACCTGCTTCTCCTCTTCCTTCGATTTCCCAGAACCTTTCAAGGCACTCTTACTTCCCTTTGATGATCCCTTCTCCTTATCTGACTTCTTCTTCTTCCTCAAACTGTCCAGAGCTGCAAAAACGTTACTGTTGCTCACGGTGAACGATCCCTCGTCCCTCCTATTCCCACCTCCAACCATTTTCTTGAGAAAAACAGACACAAAATCGGAATCTCAATCTAAATCCGGAACTCAGATATGACAATTCCCGATTAACTCAGGCAACTTGATTTAGAACTACTTGATTTTTTTCCTCAATATTCCTAATCAAGAAAACTTATCTGAAACAAAAGCTTTTAGATACAGAACTTTTTTCTCGAATCAAAACACAAAAAAAAAGATGTTACAACTTTTGTAATCCCGAAAGCTAAACGAATTTCAGAAATGCCGATTTGCGATAGCTAGGGTTTCAGAAGAAATCGAGGCGGAGTATAGAAAAAGTGTTTATAGGATGTGCGAAAACTAGGTCCGCGTATGTGCGTTTTCTTGTGTGTGTGTGTGTGTGTGTGTGAGAGAGAGAGAGAGAGGGAGATAGAGAGAGAATAGATACACAGATATGTATGTATAGAATGTATAGAGCTACAGAAAGGGTTTGGGGGTAGTGAGATGTGTGGAGCAGATAACGAGAGAAATGATGAAGCCAGGGGTAGGGCTTATATACTTGTGGTTTGTGCACTACTACTAGTCCTTGTACTTCTATTTATTTGCACTTTCGCCCCAAAATAAAATTTATTTTCCAAGTATTGTAAATCAAATATCTAATACGATAATAAACAAAACTAGAATTCTTTTTTGGTTGTCATTTTATCATTAGATACAAACCAATTTGTTTGCATAAACACTTAATCGGAGTCGCAATATGTGACAAGAAATCAATTATTTTCAATATATATCAAAACAATATAAACATAAATGTAAACCAACCATATAATATCCATCACACAACTTTCAACCCCATGAACAACTATAGTTACCATTATGAATTTATTTCTTCAAAATCACCATATTATGCGACAACAAACACGAAACTTAGGTATTTCGATATACAAGAGAAAATACTATGAAAAGATTATAGCGGACTAGTCCTGTTTAACATACACGATGAACTCGTTCCTGTGTATTACAACATGTTCGGGTCAGATTAGGCCACAAAGAAGAGGAATATCATGAGAAAGAAGATCAATACAAAGAATATCTTGATCATCAGCCACCGATTTGATGAGATGCTATTGAGATACTTAAGTAGAGCCCCTTGAGCTCCCTCCACATTTGACAGTGTGTCCTCCATGTTCTCGTCGATCCTACAACATAAGTTCTCTCAATGTTCAGATAAACGAACGATGTAATAAATCAGGACACAAATGATATATATGTATGAAACTAATTTACCTGCCGATAAAATTTTACAGGGGTAATAAGATAAGAGAACTGTAGTACTCCAAAGTGGACGAATTCAAATATTCAAATTGGAACTTAATTTGATTTAAATTAAGTGAAATATATGAGAATACTAAAACATTATAATCGTATTACTTCAAAACTTAGTAATATATAGTATCCAAATTTCTAAGCTTTCTGCTCTTTCCTCACTCAACCCAAATGCATAAACCATTCAGCATTGTGAGGCATCACAACATACCAGATTCCTATCAATCGTATGATTAGTGCAATGTGTTTGATAACAAGCTTACTAATTGCATTCAGCTATGAGAACAGCATTATGTATTTACGTCACTTTAAATAGTTCTAAAACCAATTAACTTCAGTAACATGGTATAGATGTTAATCATTTTGCTTATATTCGCTTCTAAGCAATGAATTACAGTGCATGCTGGTACCTGTAAAACACTGGCCTTTCGAAAATTGGCATAGATTCATAAGAAAAGGTTCAACTTACACTTGCATTAATCGGTCATAATACCACCATATTTTTTGGTTTAACACTACCAGATGCTGCTAGTATATAAGAAACAAAAGATTAATGTTAACCTGATAGCAACTTCTCCTTGCTGAGAAACCAGGGTAGTTAGCTGATTGAAAATACTGCTCAGCTCATGAATAGTCGATTCCACATTTTGAAGAGCTTCAGCTCTACTCTGCATGTAGCTATCCTGTATTGGAACCATTTGCTGTTGCTGTTGATTTTGTTGCTGCTGCAGCAATGGCTGAGATTCCCCATCCACCTGATTCCTGATAGTTATAGCAAATAAGTTATAGAAAACAAAAGAAGGAAACACAAGAGTCCCAATTCCTTGGAAGGATGTTTGGTGGAATAGCAACTAATTGGGAATCTTCATTTATGCTTACTTGGGGAATGATTGGGACGAAGATTGTGACCCATTAGCCCATGGAAGAGGTGGCGCAGCCGAGTTACTGGCAGAAGACTTTGCAGCCAAAGGACGCTGGCGAACAAAAGGATTTGAAGGATTCTTCGAAGCGGATGAAGAGAACATCTGTCTTCTGTTTTCATGAACCTTCAGATTCTGTTAAAATACCAGAAATATAGTTTGTTTTAGTGACTAATACAGCAGTATAAAAGCCCATACATTCAATTTCTAGATGTAAAAGATGGCTTAGATTAGTAGGCAGCAAGTTCTGTGTTTACCTCTGTCCGCAAGGTCAAGACTTCCTTGAACTCTTTTGTGGTGCTCATCAAACGGTTTTTTAAATCATCAACAACTGTAGTAGAATGACTGGTGGTATCGGTGGATACATTTCCACTATCATTACGTGAATTGCTGAGAAATTGGAGATCAACTACAGCAGAATTAAGAGCCGTTATATCTTGTTTAATAACTGCAGTTAGCTCCTGGATTTCCATGGTAGGGTCATCAAAAACTGATGTCCTCTTTGCCACTGCAGTAGAAAGCATTACACTATTAATTTGCATGCCATTCTATAATGATAGAGTATAACAAAAACAGAGCATATCAATCTCATAAGTCACACACAAGCAATCATATTTATAAGCCTTAACATCAACCGATCATCCCCAGTGTATCCCACACAAATGCACTACCTAAGTTTTTACACCCACAAATACCTGTTACCCATAAATAACAATCTCAAATCATCAATTTATCTTCAATAACAACCCACTATCTGAAATACACTTAAGCAGGACAATTATTGGCATCAATCCGTTATAATTGGAGAACTACAATTCAATCAAATAATTCATGTGTCAATTCTACTGATTTGAAGCTCGCATCTCCCTAAAACAGCTCATAGAATCAGAAACAACACATTGCCAATAAACAAAGCCAACCATACTGTGTATGCAGCATCTGCACACTATATCCAATTCGAAAAGCATGGTAACGATTTCCAACGAAAATTCAATTGCAGAAACAACTGCATTCTAATACATGCAGTTCAACCAAATTCGAAAAACGCATAACATAATTTCTCAAACCTCTCCATAAATCTACCAAACCTAACAAAGAATCCATCAATTACTCGATACACATCTAAACGCACATTAACACAACCAATCAAAACAAATAACACAAGATCACTCACATTTCGCCAGCTTAGAAAGCTTTTGTGACGTTTGGTGAATACCGAAACCAATCTTCGACGCCCTCCGATTAAACTCGGACTGCACCGCCACCGCCGTACGCGGCGGCTCTTCACGCTTAGATCCGCTGCTGCTGGGTCCATTCTGCAATGAAATTGACTTCTTAACCCTCTCTGCTATCCCTAAGAACTCCTGGGTTCGATCTCTGATCGAAGCATTTCCACTCCTCGTCGACATTTTTTCAGATCAAATTTTCAACACCGCTATAGCATAAAAGCTTAAACTGAAGAATTGCCTCACCGGGATTGCGATATTAGGGATCCGTGGGAGGGATCTGATGAAATTTCGCTGGATCCTAAACCCTATAAATCGTCAATTACTGGATCTGCAAAAAATGTAACAGAATTTCAACGAACGAGATTAAATTACAATTGTGTATACGAGTTATATGTTACTGTGTGTGTTAATGCGTGTTACTGTGTGTGCTTGCTTACATATAGCCATAGATAACATTTTGTAAATCACAAGTTGTGAAGATTGAAGAACACAACAATAATATCTTTAATTTATAAAAAATTATAATTTTATTTTTCACTCATCTATAATAGTTTATAGCATTATCCCTAATAAATATATTTCAATATAATTTGATTCAAAAGTTAATTTAATACTATATTCAATAAATAAAATAATATTCAACATGAGACAAATAGTAAAGTATATTTATAATATTATAAATAAAATATATCAAACTTAAAAGTCTCATAAATGTTTGTCATCACTTTCTATGTATTGTTTTCTTTTATATATAACTTCTAATGATTCATGTTATTCATTGTTAAATTTTGATAAAATAAATTATTTATTTTTATGTATTGTGTTACTTATTAAAATAAAGTGATAATTCTACTTGTATCGAAGTCATTTTATTACATAATATGTGCAAACTTATTTATGAAAATAACCTTTTTTAACGTAAATTAATAATTGAAAAAATTAATCGTTTACTCTTCTACATTTATTATAATTAATATTATTATGTGAATAAGATGTGCATATATGATTCAAAATATATTAATAAAGTATTACAATAATAAGTTGTTTTATTTTATGAATATGTAATCAAAATGAGAGATCACCACGTAGTAAAAAAATGTTTTGCACTATTTATCAGTGTGATAAATTATCGAAAGAATAATATTAAGTTTATTAAGTTATACTAAAGTAAATATATATAATAAATTAATTATGTAAATTTACATGTAATTAGTTAAAACGTGTTTTTTATCCCCTTATATTATTATAAAATTATGTTTTTAGCTAATGTATAAATAATTCAAGAGTTGTGTATTAGAATAAAATGATCCTTAAATAAAATTTAGAATCAAATTATTGTAATCATAAAGTAAATACTAGATAGATAGATTATATTGAATGGGTTCTACATAATTACATGATTATAAATCAATGGCATTTTGGTCTATTATAATATTCATATGGTATTTGTTGTACTTTAATGTGGTAGTGTTTAAAGCTTTTGAGGATATATGGAGCAATTGATGAGATATTTATAATACATGGAGTGTAAAATAAATTTGATTTGTATATGATGGTCCCCAATTGTGATTAGGGGTATTACGGTAATTTAATAAATAGTAGAAAATAAAAGCAATATTAATGTGTTGCCTTTGTGGGCCTCCAGCCAGCCCAGTACAAGCAAGCCCATGGCCCAACTAAGATCTTTATAAATACCATCTTGAGTAACTGAACGGATTAGAATCTGGTTTCCACTCTGAGAACTAGAACTACTAAATACTCTCTAAAGTCCACGAGATTGAGGAGTATAACCACTAAGAACTACGAAGAGGCTTATCCTACCTAAGTAGGTACGTAGGCAGCTCGAAGTTACTGAGCACAGCCCCATTATCTAAAAACACCCTATCTGGTCTGTCGTGAGTCGGGTCGGATCCCATCTTCACGTGTCCCTCACGTGACTATTCCATCTCCATGTGTCCCTCACGTGACTATAACTATTTGATCCCGCATCAGTATAAAATAAATAATATAATACGTATCATTATTATAAATAAGACATGTCAAATTATTAAAAGAATATCACATAAATATTTATAATAACATGTAAAAATTATTTATAAGCTAATGTTAATCAGTGATAAATGTTTTTTTCTTTTACTCTTTTGCAACTGGAATACTTAATATGACTATGTAAACAAGATTGATATACATAATTCAAAATACACTTAACAAATTCTTGTAATATTTGATTATTAAACTCTTAAGAATGTTGAATAAAAAGTAGAAAATATAAAAAATTGAAAATATCTTATAATAGTTATCAATACAACTAAATCATCAAAAGAAAAAAAAAATTAGTAAATTTCGGGAGGAATAATATATAAAAAAATAGTTCTAAAAATTTATCAAAATAATATAAAAGTTATTGTTTCTAAATTTTAGCCTTGTATCTTTGTATTTATTTAATATACAATTAATCAAATATTTCTTTAATATAATTATTCTTAAATAAAATTAAAATCCAATTAATTAAATTTTAATCATAGAAATGAGGTTACCGCAAGGGTAAAATTAATTTGAACCCCTTCCGCAGTAACTTCTTTGGACTTTATAATTCGAACAATTCCAAAACAAGCATTCTAATCCGTCCATCCACGTCTGAGAAAAACTACAGCCGTCCGATAACTAAACAAAGTGTTCGATCTTTACCCGATTCCATGTGGTCTTAATTACAACTTCAAATCTCCACCGTCCATTGAGAATCAAAATATGTAATCTGTGACGTGGACATTAAATTCACCAAAATTTCCACTTGAAATAATAGTTAAATTGATTTGCGATCTCACAAAACAAAACCCTAGTATTTTATCTTTCTCTCTCTAGAGAAAAAAATAAAAAGAAAGAAATAAAATTCAGTAAACCAAATTAGGGCTTCAAATCAAAATCGAACTTCTCTCATTCAGTTTCCCCAATTTCGCTCGAATCAAAGCATTCCTTGTACTCGATCTCCACTTCCTTAATGGCGTGCTGGTAATGGTAATTCTTGTTACAGGTATTGTTTATGCGGAACATATGATGAATGGTACATACTTGCATGTGTAATTTTATTATTGTGTGTTTGTTTTGTTGATTGTTGTTATTTCATCGGTTTTGATTTGGGGAATGAGTTGGTTTTGGTGTGATTTATGACGATTTGGTGCGGTATTTGATGGTAATTTGTTGTTTTCTTGGGGTGGAGTTGTGTTTGCAGATCTGGATGGGACATGAAAAGAAGGGGGCTCGTGTTTGGGTGATTGGATTAGGGGATGTTGATGGAAAACAGCACAAAAAAGTCTGGTTCTGTTGAAATTCCTAAAAAGCGGTCGTTGGATCTCAAGAGTCTATATGAACCAAGGGTTTCTAAAGGGGGAGAGAGTAGGAAGAAAGTTTCTGATGAAAATCACCAGGAAGATATTAAGAAGAAGAAGCGGAAGAGTAGAAAGGACTCTTTGAGTTGTTTTAAGTCTGATTCTAAGAAAAGTAGGAAGGAAGGTGTAAATGGTGTAAAAGTGGAGTTAGGTTCTAATAAAAAATCGAGTGGCGAGTCTAAAGCGTTTCAGGGCATCTCGTTAGTTTTGAGTGGTAATGGAAGCACTTTTAATATCCCAAAGCGCCCGCGGGGGTTGGTGGGGCGGAGAAAGAGGGGAAGTGATCAGGTATCCGAGCCATTGGGACATCCAAGCCATGTTGATTCTGTTGATCGTATTGGAGCATCCAAAGCCAAAGTTATTAAATCTGAGGATGAAGGTGGTCCCAAAGACAGTTTAATTCCATTAGTTACCCTTTCCGCGGATAGTCACGGTGTTTCGAATTCAAAATCTGCTGTAAAATTCAATGGTTCAAATTCAAAATCAAAGAAGAAGGCGGAATTGAAATCCACTGTTAATTCCAGTGGTTCAAATGTCAAGGTGAAGCCGAAGGATGGACATGCCGAACTTAACGAAACTAAGAGTGGTCCGTCAGGTTCAGTTCGCAACGCTGTGAAAGATTGTAATCTAATTATTAATAATGGAGATAGCACGTTTAAAAAGCTCCGAAGCAAAATTAGAAAGAAAAAAGACTCAGTAGTTGATATAGATGGTGGCAAATGTTCAACAAAGAAATCGGGGCCTTCGGTTGGTAGTTCAGTCTCAGATAGTCACTTCACTGGTTTTGTAAATGATGACGATGATGATGAGGAAAACCTTGAACAGAACGCGGCAAGGATGCTCTCCTCTCGATTTGATCCAAGCTGTACTCTTTTCTCATCGAAGAGAAAATCTTCTGTCTCTGAGCCGGATAATGGATACTCTTTTAGCCAACAGGGTAACTCATTGGGTGTAGCGGAGTCTGCATCAGCTAATGATAGAAGCAGAGCGCTTAGACCAAGAAGAGAAGATAAAGGCAAGGATCTAGCAAGGAAACGTCGTCATTTTTGTGAAATTCTTCCCAGAGACTTCGACGCTTACTGGGTTTTAAAACGGAGAATTAAAATTTTTTGGCCGTTGGATGAGACTTGGTATTATGGCCTTGTGCATGATTATCACTCTGAAAGTAAGCTTCATCACATAAAATATGATGACCGAGATGAGGAATGGGTTGATCTTAGGGAAGAGAAATTCAAACTTTTGCTTCTCCCCAGTGAGGTTCCTGGCAAATCTAAATCTAGAAAACAATTGACAGGAGACAAAGATTTACATATGGAACAAACCAATCCACCAGCAGAAGATGCTAGCTCCATTGGGAACGATCTCGATTCACAGCCCATAGCATCATGGTTGGCTAGTTCATCTCAACGTGTCAAAGCCTTGCCTAAATCTTCAAAAAGAAAGAGGGCTTCACAAACACACTTGTCGTCGGTATCTTCTTTGCCGCCTGAGGATACGGACAACTCAAACCGCTTAGTAGCCAATGCCAAAAGAACTCGAAATAGGCCAGTTTCTGAATCTGCATCCAATGATAAATTAGTTATTTGTGGAACGGTGGATAAGTCTATGCATGGAACTACCAGCAGCTCCAACAATGTCAAACAAGTGGTTTACGTTAGGAAAAAATACAAGAAAAGTGAAGGAGGAAGTTTTATTTCTAGAGATGTCAAAGCACATGGAAATGTTCCATGTGCTTTTACTCCTCTCTCCCCTGTTACGTTTGTTTTGCCGGCTACTGGAGAGTGTAACTTCAATCATAGTTGTGTGGATTCCGATAAGCAGTTGTGGTTAACTGATGCTAAAGGAAATTTAAGGTTAAATGATGTGTTGGTGGAGTCTAAGGAATTCAGACTTCAGATTCACCTATCGGTGTTTCCATTCCTGAAGTTTTCATTTGGAGAGGGGCATAATGGGTTGCTTCATGACATATGGATTCGTCAACATGGGGTGGTAACAACTACCTCTCCTGCTGTTATCCTGGAGATGCTTTTCATTGATGTTAATCTTGGTTTGAGATTTCTGTTATTTGAAGGCTGCATGAAGGAGGCTTTAGCTTCTGTCTTCCTCATTTTGATTGTCTTCAGTCAATCTGATAAGCACTGGAATGGCGATACCAAATTACCTGTGACCTCAATAAGGTTACGACTCTCTAGTGTTCAAGATCTAAGGAAGCAGCATGTATTTTCATTTTATAGTTATTCCAGACTACAAGCTTCAAAGCAGCTGTACCTGGACTATAAGATTCTGCAACATTGTCTTCTCATAAAACAACTATCTGTCCCAGAGTGCACATATGACAATATAAAGAAACTTGAATGTGAGGGTTTTCAGCAATGCAAACCCTGTGTTGGTTTAAAGCTCTCCTCAAATGAGGTATACCCTTATTTTAACAACACATTCGCGAAGTTGCTATTTGCAAATGAATGATTTTTTTTTTTCTTCTGGGTGTCTGAATATTTTGTTCTAAAATAGCAATTAATTTTCTTTAGATGCTCTTAAAGTAATGCTGTAGCTCCATCAACTGAACCATTAGTTTTGAGGGTAAAACTATAAAATCTAACCTTTTCATCTAGGCCTTTGAGCCAATTTACACGTGTGTATTTCTATCTGGAAGAAGGGAGTGTTTTTTTTGTCATGTTTTTATCAGATCAGTGCAATTAATTGTGCTTAGATGCTCTAGTTCTGTTATCTTATATTCTATTAAATGTGTGTCTTGGATTGTAATTGGTTAAAAGGAACTTTTGTGCTAAACTAGATTTATCTTACTAATAGCTAGAGCATAAGTTGGTCATTTCAATAGTTGTCTTTGTTTCTATTACCAGGTTTTCAAGAAGAAATGTTTGTCGGGCCTTTTGCCGATGGGTGTTTCTAGAGAAGCCTGGAATACAAGGATGAATCAGTCTGTTTGTAATCTGCCTGGAGAGCCTGGAAAGGTCACTCGAGCTCCTCTCACCTCTTCTGCTGCACCATCCTTTCTCAGTCTGCATCTTCAGTTGCTCATGGATCACAGTTTTGCTTGTGTCAAGCTCCAACATCAGGATTCACCGTGCTCATTAAAAAGTTCAGAGAATGGCAGCCAACCAGTTCCAGAATGTGATCAATTTGAACTTAGCTCAGTTGCTGTTCGAGACCCCATCAAGCATGAAATTGGAGTATTGGAAACAGAAGCTTCTTGTTCCAGGGGTTTGCCATGTTCTGAGCAAGATCTGGTAAAGGATGTTGTCTTGGTAAGTGGTGTTGTTGAGAAAGCAAAATCATATGTGCTGACGTCCATCACATCTCCGACGACCAATCCTAGGAGCGATGCCCCATCAGGTGGCATGACAGTTGTAGTTCCATCTTTGGATCAAGTTGATATGACTTTTGATGGAAGAGTATCCAAACAGAGCTCAGAGGTTGATGTGAATATACATAATGGCTTTGATTACAACACCAATTCCGGAAGTTCATCACAATGTGGTAAAACCAACTCAATTTATTATCCTCTCGGACATCACTCTCCTGTGTGGTCGGATGGGAAACTGAATTTCAGGCCTAATGGATTCAATCATGGACCGAAGAGGCCACGCACACAGGTTCAGTACACATTGCCTTTTGCAGGTGATGATGTCAGTGCAAAGCAAGAAATGGAAAACCAGAGATCTATACCTTGCAAAAGAATCAGAAGAGCTAGCCTGAAGAGTATATCCGATGGTACTAGGGATAACCAAAAAAAATTGGAGTTGTTAGCTTGTGTTGCAAATGTTTTAGTAACTCACGGGGACAAAGGATGGAGAGAATGTGGGGCGCATATTGTCTTAGAAGGTGCTGATCATAATGAATGGAGATTGGCTGTCAAACTTTCGGGGGTCACAAAATATTCATACAAGGTTAAGCATACCTTGCAGCCTGGGTCAACTAATCGCTACTCACATGCTATGATGTGGAAAGGTGGAAAAGACTGGGTACTGGAGTTTCCCCATAGGAGCCAGTGGATGCTCTTCAAAGAGATGCATGAGGAGTGTCATAATCGTAATATTCGTGCTGCTTCCGTGAAGAACATTCCTATACCTGGAGTCAGGCTGATTGAGGAATGCGATGGGTATGGAACTGAAGTCCCTTTTGTTCAGAATTCTTTGAAGTACTACCGACAGGTTCAAGCTGATGTTGAGATGGCGATGGATCACTCGCATGTTTTGTATGACATGGATAGTGATGATGAACAATGGTTAATGGCAAACAAAAGCACCGACAAACACAAATGTAAAGAACTTTCAGAGGAGTTTCTGGAGAAGACAATAGACATGTTTGAAAAAGTATCGTATGTTCGGCATCGTGATGATTTCACGGATTCCGAAATAGAAGAGCTTCTGACTGGAATAGGGTCTTTGGAAGCTGCTAAAGACATATATAAACATTGGCAATGGAAGAGGGAGAGAAAGGGCATGCCTTTAATAAGACATTTGCAGGTATTAAGAATATACTTGATTTTTGAAGTGTCTTTTGAGAGTAGTGTTCTCTTATATTACATCAACACATCTAGCGGGGTAAGAGAGTAGTTCTTTAGATAATTTTTGCTAGTTGGATTTGAAAGGACATGTTAAATACGTTTGTTTAGCCAAACTTTTAGAAAATTGTTGTTTTTGGAACCAGTAAGCATGTCACATATTAAGCTCAAACATTTACAAGTACTCCAGGCATACCTGGGATTGAACCTCTATCGTACAGTCCAAATTTTCTCAACTATACTACTGGCATTTCTACTTCTATCTTTAGTGAATATTCTCTTATTCTCTTATTTCTCCAAGTCATGTGAATAAGTGATATCATTATCTTTTGTCCAGCCCCCTCTTTGGGAGAGATATCAACACCAGCTAAAGGAGTGGGAGCGAACAGTTACTCGAGGCAACTGTGCTTTTCCTGTTGGCAGTCAGGAAAAGGTCCTTCCTCCTGAAAAACCACCAATGTTTGCTTTCTGCCTAAAACCACGGGGCTTGGATGTTCCTAACAAGGGTTCCAAACAACGATCTCACAGGAAATTCCCAGTCTCTGGACACCATCATCCTTCCTCGGGGAATCATGGCAGTCATCTTGTTTTTGGTAGAGTTCAATTCGTTTCTATCAACATTACCACATTTAACAAAATCTCATTTTATTCTGGGAATACACATCTGTTCTTTCAGTTCATTCCAATTGTTCTTTAACTTGGGGTAACTTATTTAGACACCTCGTGCATGAGACCTTTACAGAAAACACGTCAATTGTTGAAAAATTAGCACAACTACTCCCTGTCAGCTAAAAACATATTACAGTTTCACCCGTGTCAGTAGTAAAAGCAGATTACAATTTCACCCCAAGGATTTTGATTTGTCATGGTGGTAATTTTTAGATCTCAGGGGTGTGTGGTAATTAACCAATGAGTGAGGTGTGTGCATGTACTCGTTACTTAGCTAATGTGAATTTACTGTGGCAGGGAGAAGATCCAATGGGCCTGTTTTTGGAGATGAGAAATCGTTATACACAAGCAGCATACATTATTCTTCTGATATTTCACCGTCACTCCAGGCTTCAAGGAGTGTATTATCACAACGAGATGCACATTTCTCATTGAGCAATGATGTGTCCGAGTGGAACCGCAACCCAAAGGTCTATAGGAACAAGCCAAAGAAGCTTGGATCATACCCCTCTTCTCAGAACCGACGCATGATGTCGTATAACCAGAGGACAATAGACAATCGACACGGAGTTCCACAATGGAACACAGGTTTGCCCGCATTATACAGTCAGAGGCAGTACTTTGTTGATGGACCCCACGGGCAAAGGCTGGAGCAATTGGACAGTTCAGATCTGCATGAATTTCGGTTGCGTGATGCATCAAGTGCAGCAAAACATGCACTTAACGTGGCGAAGCTCAAGAGAGAAAGGGCTCAGAAATTGCTTTGTAGAGCAGATTTAGCTGTTCACAAAGCTGTGGTTGCTTTAATGACTGCAGAAGCAATGAAAGATTCTATTGGGAAACCAAATGGTGATTAATTAGGATAATCAGGGTAGTGATTGTGACTATTTTGAGGGGTATTCTTGTCCAGGAATATATTGTAATATTTGAAACGCGCAAATTTTGTCATATTGGAGAGGGCAATATATTATTGCTTTATCGAGGGCAGTTGGTTTTTTCGTTCCCCGGTCGAATGAGAGTGCTATGATGCTTGTGCCAGCAAGGGGATTTTGGTTGTCGAATTGCTGTACAGAATTTTTCTTCCTTTTGTTTTTCTTCTTGTTTGTTCTAGTTAGCCATAGGTTTAGTGCTTGAGACTGAGGGAAAAATTAATAAAGTAGATGCATCTGTGCATTTCTTTGAACCTTGTGAATTTGAGATTTGTCTTTGGAGCAACGGCTTTTTGTTGTGTTAAGCAAAGAACTATAAATATGCATTGGTGATGAAGATAAATTTTAGCCCCCCTGTAAATTCTTTGTCCGTCTCTTAGAAAGAGCGGCTAAACGATCGGACCAGACAGGCGCAGGTAGCTTGACCGCCTTACGGCTCAGCCAAAAAACGTGAGCGCCCCAGCCCTCGCTTCACCACTTCCAAGACGGGCGTTGCGTTCGGTTCGAAAGGCATGGTTTTCGGTATGTCTCCAGATAGGCGGTATTACTGATCAATAGTGTATGGTTCTAAATATTCTTATAGTTCTAGATTTACTATAGAAACATGAAATGCAGTTCTCCTAATTGTGATATGTTATGGTTATACAAAGGTCTACTCATAAGGATGTGAATACTTTCTACATAATATATGAGGTTTGAATCTTTTGTGGGTTTTTCTATTGTTAGATATTGTCAACTAATTCAAGAAATCTGTTATTTTTTATCCATTATATGACTCAGTGGTTGGTTTTTATTTTCTCCTAATGAAGACATGGCTGTTTTTAGAATCTTCTTTTTCGATTTCCACTGTAATTGAAATGTTAATTTATATAACTTTTCCTAAAATTTGATACATAAATTTGACCAACCAACCGCTCATTTAATTCCAATTTCCAAATAGTGAAAAGGGTTTGTGTGATAGAAAAATCAAAGCCAAATGTGATTTTTTTTTTCAATTAGAAATCAGAAAATAGTAGAAAAGTCATGTAAAATCCTATAATAAATGCTCATATCCAAGGGACCGTGGCAGGTGAGAATTAATAATTCTTTTCACCTTCCTAAGGTATGACCTTTAATCAAATCAAAATCCAAGCTTTTTTTATATACATAAATCCCCTTGTCGGTAGAGTTTTAATCTGATGTCCTATCTTTCACTTATATTAGTATATACAGTTTAAGATGATCATGCAGTAAACTATCAGGAAATTGACAAAAAATAAATAAAAATTACAATAAAGAAAAGAAAAGCAATTTAAATTGTCCATAAATTAAGCTGATTTCACCTTTTACCACCAATAAGCATTTATTACACTAATAATGCTAAAATGATCTCATGTTTTTGGACAAATGCAATGGAAGCTGCTTTTTTTCAAAAACAGTAAAAAATGTCATAAATGTATAGGATTAAATTATCACTAAATTAGTTGATCTCTTTTGGCCTATATACATAAGGGTCCTTCATTTCATACAATCCAATTGTCAACAAAACAAAAAAAAAAAAATTAAAACTTGATTCTGCAGATAACAAAAACTGGGGTGGCCATGGAGAGGATCGGCGTAGTGGCGGTGATGGTGGCGGCGCTAGTGGTGGTGGCGGCCAACGGCGTCGATGCACAGGGAGGGATATATAGCTGTTGGGGTGGTTGCTATAATGAGTGCTTTTTAAGGAGCACCAAATCTCAACCTGAGAGGCTTTCTTGTTATTACCAGTGTCTTACTAGTTGTGTTCCTCGTACAGCAGCTGATTATCAGTATTATTGTCAGATTGGATGTTCTATGGAAAGCTGCATTCCTGTTAGTCTTGGTATTCTCTCTGTCTCTTTATCTCTGTATATATATACATATATACATATATATATATATATATATATATGTATGATATTGTTTCTGTTAAGTGGCAGATGGCGCGAACCTGGAGAGATGCTTCGGCAGCTGCAACGATCTATGCAAGGCTCGGACGATTTGATGCAAGATTTAACGAGTTTATGTGATGATTATATGAACTATGAATTCGAACTTTCTGTATTATGATGTAATGGTAATATGTTTACAGACATAAGATATGCAAAACAAAGGATTTTATGTATTTATCATTAGAATATTGATAAATAATATCGGGTTCTCGTTTAAGCTAAAACCCTTTTGCGAATTCCCACGAAATCACATTGGGAAAGTATATACATCAGGCGTTTTCACATTAAAACTCAAGTCTCATTGAATATTTCCGTTTGAAGGATTGAAAAAAGCAGAGGAAACCCATCTTTAGTTCTTTACTGTAAGCTGAGATTCCTGTAACTGATGACAATATGGACAAATCTACAAACATAAAAGTTAGCAACACTAACCACTGTCATAAATGAATTTTGACTTAATGATCAAATTCAATTAGCCATACTGGTTTTTGGCCTATTTATACAGACCCTCCTAAGCAATTCTCATCAGTATAAACTTCAGTACCCAAATCTAGAAAGAGGGACATTATGAAGAACGCCGGAGCTGGCGGAGTCGTGGCGGTTTTGGTGTTTTTCGTGGTGGCTGACAGTGTGAATTCACAGACTACAAGTACATATGCTTGTTGGGGTGGCTGTTTTAACCAGTGTTTTCCAACAAATGGTGGAAATATACCTCTTAATTGTTATTATAACTGTCTTAGCAGCTGCATTCCTCGAACGCCATCTGATTACAAGGATTATTGTGAGATTGGTTGTTCTTTAAAACGATGCATTCCTGTTAGTAACGGTATATTAATCTCTTTCTCTCTTTGATCTCTGTGTGTGTGTGTGTGTGTGTGTGTCTGTGAGTTGATCAGTTTTATGTTTTTTGTGCTTTTGCAGATGGTGCAAAATTGGAGGGCTGTTTTGGGTTGTGCACTAATATCTGCAAGGCATTGCTGAAACCTGCAGCAACATGAATGAATCTGAGATTGCAAGATTTTGTGATAAATGGATGGATGTTAGAAATCTGTTTTCTGCTTTGTGTGACAAATAATATGGTTTGTATTGTTCTCTTCAGCATGGAAATGAATTAAGTTTAATTGTCACCTCATTTCAATTTCTTTGGGTTGTTCATAAACCAAAGTACTGATCCGGGTCCATGCTCAACCCGGCTGACCCGACCCGACCCTATTCGGTTCAGTGGATTGCAACCATCTTCAGAACTCACAATCTAGTTCTGTTGGGTATACATAGGCCTCTTAATGAGTAGATGGCTTTTGGGTCTAGGCCCAAAGCTAGATTCAGACCTAGACAAAATGAAATATTAATGTGGGTCTAGGTTTAGGCCCAAGCCCAACACATCCTTCAAAGTCCACCATCAGTAAAACCAGCCCAAGCCCAATACAACCTCTTATGATGTCAAAAACCATGTACTAGCCTACTAGGTTGTGTGTAGATCAATGATCAATCGATTTTGAGTGTATCAGCCAATCTCAAATATACATCTGTGTATCAGTATACACACATGAGAATCTTTAATAAATACGTGATATAAAGGATTCCCGAAATCAACAACAAAATACAAGTATTGAAAAACAAGACAAACAATAACATATCAAAAAAGAAACGAAAACCATCAAACTTGTCATTCAAACACGACTCTCTTGGCGTTCTCGGTGAAACCAAAACGTCGACCACGACCAAGAACCATAGCCCAACATCCTAAGCCTAAGAAGCAAATGCACAGCCATCCCACAAACAAAACCAAGTGCAGCACTCGACCCCACCAACGAAACCGCGGTGCAAATAAGCATCACGAAAGCATCTTCCTTCGAGTTCATATCCCTAGCACACATTGCTAGCTCAATCCCAGCAAACAACAACAGAACCCCCAAAACGCCAACCGGAAACTGATCCAATATTTTAACCAACGAACTACCTAAAACCAGCCCCAAGACTAGCTTAGCCACACCGAGCAACGCCACACACCCACCCGTCCTGCCACCAAATTTATACTGCCCGGCTAGCCCACCGGCCCCATGACAACTAGGCATGGCTCCAAACCAACACCCTATAAGGTTCATAAGCCCAACTGTGATCGACACAGATGTAGCTGAAACGTCTTTCTCGGGGAAAAGATCTGTCGACAGCTTACAAACAGCAATAACAGAGTTCAAGATTGATAAAGGAAGTTGAGGGATTGTTCCTTTGATAAACCCTTCCTTCCATGATTGCTTAGAGATCCTAATGACTCCTATAGACGATGGCCCGAATTTGAAACTTTTAACAGCATTAGGCCCTCTTATTATAGCCAAAACTACACCTAACAAGAAGATTATAACTGCTGAAGGAAGAGAATATATAATTTTCCTCAATTTTCTCATCCTTGAACCCCTTCTAGCCTCATAGTCACTATCAATACCATCAGTTTCATCTTCTTTTTGGCCAGAACCATTAACAATTATAATAAAACAAGCACAAATAAGAGCCAAAAGCAATCCATCCAACCCTAACCAATCCCTATGGCCTGCAGATTTGGACTTTGAAAAGTTTTGCACATTTCTAATGTATTTAACAGCAGTCATAGCAAATGATAAACCCTGTGCAAGCTGAATTCCCCGAACTACAGATATTGGAATCAATTTATACGCAAGCTGCATTAAACTTGTTGCGCCTAGCACGAATAGAATCGCCCCCGTGCAAATTCCGGCGGCCATTACCTCCGGAATGTTGAAGCTTGGATCGGAAATGGCGACGGCGGCTATGGATTTCATAGGCTGGACCGGCATCGGAACACCATAGATTAAACCGGTCACAAAATTGTAAACACCGGTGAAGATTAACGTTGTTCCGAGATCGAGATTTTTGGCTAGGGTTAGGGCTAATATTATCGGGATGTAAGTGCCTAAATCTCCCATGGCGCCATTGAGCTCGGACCATTTGGATTTGAACACAAGGTTTTGCTTAAGCTTTTGTAATGGACTCGAAACGGAGCTCCGGCGCGGTGTTTCCGGCGTTTCGGTGGCGGAGCTTTGGTGTAGTGATGGCTCCATTTTATATTTTGAAGGTGATGAAGTGTTGCATGTGCAGGAAACTGATATGAAAACGTTAGTATATATAGGAGAGCGGAGTGTTTATTTAAGCTTGCTATGATTAAAGTCTCAATGGTTGACATTTTTTTTTTTTTTTAATAATTTGGATATTTTTGTATTAAAATATCATGTTTAAAAAATTCTAAAAAATACAATATTTTAGCATAATCAAATACTCAAAAACTGAGTCAAACTCATTCTAACAATAAACAAATAAATTGATATTTAAAGGTGAAAATGGCCCTAGTCCCTACAAATGTTGAGGGGACGTTTAGAAAAGAGTGTTCTTGTTGCCGCTAAATGTGGCATAAGGCATTAGGCATCCATTCTTTCCCTTGTCCACTTTGGGTGATCAAGCTTCATTATGTTCAAATCATATTAGATTCCATTTATTTAATTTTAATTTTATATCTATACTCAATATTTTATTTAACTTTAATAATAATTTTGTACTTAAGGGTTCAAAACTGAATTAAACTACTCGATATTCGATTTGAGTTCAGTTCGATAACTTGTTAAATCAACTTCAAGCGATTTTTTTTGTGTTTGATAATTTTGAAGTTCAGCTTGATTAATAAAATAAAAATAAAAATAATAATTAAAATACTATAATAAAATTAAATATAAATGGTGGGATTTGCATATATAAATTATTTTGAAAATGTTGAATTAGGAATTGATGGACAAATCTCTTGTACTATGTTAATAGAGTACTACTAAATTCTCTACTATTATCATCACCTATGATGTGAGCAATAGCAATCATTTTCCAAATGGAATGAATTTAATGTCATTTTATTTGATTGCGTGTTCCCAATAAACTGAATTCATTAATTTTGGGAAATTAATTTCAACACCAGATGAAAAGGATAGCTTTTAATTTATTGATAAGTTGGAATTTAATGTGATTTTGTCTCTATTTTATCGTGTTATATATATTATAACATTTTTGGACTTTTGACTTGTGAATAGTAAAAATGTAGTGGTTTTATTTAGGGATGGCAATGAGACCGGAAAATATTGAAACCTGTTCCGAACCCGTCCCGATGAGTCCGGGTTCGAGTCCAAAAAAATAGGACTGGGTGCGGGAATGGGTATTAAATATCAAGACCCGACGGGGTCCGGGACGGGTCATGAGTCTAGTAGTATACCCGTCCCATTCCCGACCCGGACTCGTCCCGTAATTATTATTATGATTATTTTTATTAACCGCAAGACCACAACAATCTGCTAGCACTCACCCACCCAAAATCACGAAAACCTCCTAGTTCTATTTCTTTTATGTTTATTTGATGTTTTTTTTTTTTTAAAATTTTAAAATAATTAAATGAGTTTACATATGTTCATACGAATGATTTGAATCTTTCATGATTGTATTTTGATGTGTATTTAGAGTTTAAATTCATTTAGTGGTACTTATATTATTTGGAATATTTTTGTTTAGATAAAAAAAGAAAAAAATAAATTGTACCGAGTCCGGGACGGGTAGGACCTGGACTCGCGGGAAATGACCGGGTCCGGGATGGGTCCGGGTAGTAACCGGGTCCGGGTCTTAAAAATTTTGAACGGGACGGGTCTCGAGTCTTGCATTACCCGTCCCGAACCCGTCCCATTGCCATCCCTAGTTTTATTGTGATAATTACTCGATAAATATACATTACATAATATATTAGACATAATAAAATTTGTATATAATTTTGATGAAATATATATATATATATATATATGTTTAATACATTGTATTGTGGATATTTTTCAAAATTTAATAGAAATAAACCGTAATGATACCGCTGAAAGACTCATAAGATGTTAGCAAATAGTCAACTTACTCTATTGAGGAGGGTTTTACTAATTGAATTATTTACTTTAATTTTTCCCTTTATAATAGCCTGATTTTTTTTTATCAAACTTCGTTGGATATTATACATAAATATACTTCAAGTCGGTCAATGGAAAATTAAATATTACTTGCCAAATATCTTAATAAAATTTAGGAAAATATATTTTTCTAACAGCCTGTACACCTTGATAATGATATATAGACGGTAGACCAATCTTGGCCGCAAGATTAATAGAGGTAATGGTCAACTTATTTTCCCGATTGCTTATATTCCTTTCCAAATTATAATACATATTCCATCAACTTGATTAATGATGTGATTATATTATTCTTTTGATGATTTGATCTATACAGGAACTTGATTAGTTATTCTATTATTTAAAAATAGGAAACATTATTATTATTATTATTATTATTTTTTGGAATCGTAAGCGTATTTTATATATCAAATTTCCTCAACTGTACAAGGCTCTCACATCACTAAACCTCAACTACTACAATTTAGACTACCAAATTTACATCTTATAACTAGCCAACTTTGTTCACATATATCCTTTGCTGTCATCCTTCTTTGCCCAAACAACCGCCCGTTCCTTTCCCTCCATATATGGTATATCATGCTATGAAACATAGCTCTCTTAGCTGCACTAAGAATGGATCTCCCCACCGTTATCTTCCTAACCCACTGCACCACCTCATCCCATCGCTTTTGTATGCATTTCAAGCCCAACTTATCCCATCCCATTTTCATAACATTCATGGAAAACGAGCATAAAAAAAAGAGGTGATCCCTCGTTTCATTTTCTTCTGCACACAACAGACATGTACCTGCAATGTTTGGCATCCAGTTGATCAACCGATCCCGTGTTTTCAGCTTGTTATGAGCTGCGAGCCATACTATGAATCTGTGTCTTGCAATAGGGCCCCTCCCCCAAACAACTTTCTTCCATTCCACCTCGTCATTGTGTTCCATCGCGTGTTCATATGCTCCATGAATAGAAAACTTTCCAATTTTCCAAGCGTTCTGCATAATGTCCACAGCGTCAAGGAACGCTGTTCTGATAGCCAACATCCTCTTCCAATACCATGAATCCGTCCCTTTTCCTTGCACCATCCATATAGTTTGGCCCCTCAAATAATATTCATTGACCCAACGAATCCACAATGAATCCTTTTTCTGTGCAATGTTCCACACCTGTTTAAATATAGCTGCCAAATTCCATTTTTCTAAAGAGATGAGACCCAGCCCACCTTCTTCCTTAGGGCCACATATTGTATTCCAGTTTACTGCTGCGTGGAACCCTCCTTCAGTGGTCCCTTTCCATAGAAATACTCTGCACAACCGTTCAATTTCTTGAATAACAGTAAGAGGGATTGGAAATATCTGGGCCCAATACATTTGCACTCCAAATACCACTGCTCTAATCAACATTGCTCGTCCTGCAAATGACAGAAGCTTCGTTGTCCAAGATTTCATTCTACTTAGAATTTTGTCTATAAGAGGTTGGCAATTACTAACTGTCAATCTTGTTGTGATCAAAGGAACCCCCAAGTATCTCATTGGGAGTTTCCCTTCTGCCACTCCAATTACTTGTAGTATCCGTGACTTCTCTCCCTCTTGAAGACCCCCACATATGAGTTGACTCTTCTCTAAATTCGCATAGAGCCCCGACACCCTCGAGAACTTCTCAAACACTTCTTGTAGTTTCTGAATTGATTGCATATTCCCCTTACTAAACATCATCAAATCATCTGCGAAACACATGTTGATGAGCCCCACTTTCTTACATTTTGGATGAAATCTGAAATACCTATCTTGATGCAAGGTTCGAAAACTCCTCGACAGATAATCCATCACAAGCACAAAAAGGAAGGGAGACATAGGATCTCCTTGCCTCAATCCCCTCCTACCCACAAAATTACCAAATACCTCTCCTTGCAACATGAAGGAAAATCGAACAGTGGACACACACATCATAACAATTTCAACAAACTCCCTCGGGAACCCATATGCCAACATTACTTTCTTCAAGAACTCCCAGTCAACTGTATCATATGCCTTTCGGATATCTACTTTAAGCACTGCTCTTGGTGATACATCTTTCCTGCCATACCCCTTTACTAACTCGTGGCACAGAATAACGTTTTCCACTATCGACCTGCCTTCCACAAAAGCTCCTTGAGCTTGGTTGATCAGCTTTGGCAACACCCTTTTCAGCCTATTGCACACTACCTTAGAAATCGTTTTATAAATCACAGTACAACACGCTATCGGTCTGAAATCCATCACAGTATTAGGGGCCTTACTTTTGAGGATGAGATGCAACAGTGTGTGGTTAATTTCTTTAAGCATTCTTCTCTTACTTAAACAGTCCTTTATGGCTTCGGTTACCTCCTGTCCAACCTCCTTCCACGAGTCCTTATAAAATCCCGATGTGAACCCGTCAATACCTGGGCTTTTGTCCTCAGGTATTGAGAACAAAGCTTCCTTAACCTCCTTATCTGTTATTGGACTAAGGAGCTCAGTACAATCTGCCGACTGCAGCGTATATCCCTCTGAAATAATCCTATTATCCACCTCCTGATCGCTTACTTGACCCTCTTGGCCCAACATCTGCTTATAAAAATCCAGGATTTCAGCTTGGATATCCTCCTTTTCTGTTAAGTTGATCCCCGTACGACTCTTTAGATTTAGAAAATGTCCCTCGGCTCTCTTCGCTCTAACCCGGGCAAAGAAGTATTTAGAGCATTCATCCCCGTGCGTATAGAATTCTACCTTCGCCTTCTGTTTCAAAAATTCATATTCCATTTGCATGAGGTGTTTCATCTCCATACATTTTTCCTTCTCCTCCTCAATCAGCCTAGCTTCAAACGGGTTATCTGTTATCTCCTGCCTTAACACTTTTAATTGCTCCTTAGCTTGATCAACTTGTTGAGCAATATCTGAGTACCTTCCTCTATGCATCTCCCTCAACTTTTCCTTGACCATTTTGCCTTTTTGGACTAATCTAAACATTTTGCACCCCTTAACCTGTTGGTTCCATGCATTTCTAATCAAATCCCCAAACCTTGGATAGCGTTTCCACCCATTCAAATATTTGAAAGGAGTGATTCCTTTTTTCACCTCTCGTAGAGAAAGCACCATCGGACAATGGTCTGAAATCTCTTTGTCCAGAAACTGTACCGAGAATCCATCCATCCTCTGATACCATTCTCCATTGCCAACCACTCTATCAATCTTGCAATATGTTCTAGTCTCCTTCCCCTGATTGTTGCACCATGTATATAGATTACCCCTATATGGTAAATCAGTCAGTCCCAGATCCTCAAAACACTTTTGCATTCCCATATTCCCTCCTGCAAAACTACCATCCGATAATAATTTTTCCTCATAGTTCAAAGTTGCATTCCAGTCCCCCATCAAGACCCAAGGTTCCTTAAAGTTGAGCTCTCCCAACCTTTGCCACATAGTGTCTCTCCCTTTCTCTTCATTCATCCCATATACAATAGATAGTACAAATTCAAACTTCCCTCCTTTCATCAAACATGTCACCAACTGATCCGTGACATCCTTTACTTGGCATCTCACTTTCGCGTGCTTCCAACACAACCATATCCTCCCGTTAGGAGCTTTCACATAATTGTTTATCACCTCCCGTTCCTCCCCAAACATTTTCCTTACCTTTACAAAATTATTTGCTCTCACTCTAATTTCTACTATAGCAACCACATCTAATCTATGTACTTGACACAAATGCTTAACAGCTAATTGTTTGTCACTTGTGCCAAGTCCCCGAATATTCCAAGCCCCCAAATTCATAAAGATGGTGGGGGTGGAACAAACATTCTGCCCTCCTCAATTCCACTTCCAACCTGGCTTAACACTTGAAACAGATTACCCAGAGCATTTTGCACTTCCTCAGTATTTGCCCTCTCAGCCCAACCTTGACCCTTCCTTTGTTTTGTTCTACTCACCTCCTGCCACTCAGTCATTTTCTCCTTTCCTTTTAAGCTAACCTTCAGGCCTTCCTCTACTGCTTTCTTTGGTGTCTCACTCTTATTCTCTTCTCCCCTTCCAACCTTTTGTTGTTCGTCCCCAGCCTCCACTGTCCTCTGTTTCTTTTCTTGCCATTGTTGTGGCGCTGGTTGTGTACACTTGCCCTCTCGGTGTCCCCATTTCATACATCTCGTGCATCGTATCGGCAACCATTCATATCGAACTTGCTGCACCCACACTGATGCGTGTCCCTCCATCTTAATCTTAACTTCCTGTGGGAAATCGTTACCCAATTCAACTCTTACCAACACCCGTGCATAATCTATTCGAAGCTTTTTTTCCGTCATGACATCCGTCTGTATTGGTTCCCCTATTTTACTTGCAATTCTACTAAGAGTCGTAGCACTCCACAACCCAATCGGCAGATTAGGTAGCTGAATCCAGATTGGTACCTTAGTTATCTCGTCATATCTACCTTGCTCCCCCATCCATTGTTGCATAATTACCGGTTTAGAATAGAAAAATTGTGTCCCCCTTTGTTGTGCTGCCTGCATATCCTCCCGACTATCAAACCTCAGAATAAACCCCTTTTCATACCTAACCACTTGTGGCATTTTAGCCCTTTCCATCTCATTTTCAGGAAGTTCACCATTACCTGCAATGGTATTTCCTGACCCAGCACATACGCAAACAGTGCAAATCGCCAATATTGAAGCTCTGGCTCGATCTCCTCCTTAGGCACATAGATCTCCTCGTCCTCCGTACTAATATGTTCCAATTTCATCCCACTCGTCCCTTCACGATTTCCCGCAAAGAGCTCAGTCCATGGTTTTTTAATCTGCTCTTTTCCGATCATCTCCTCCTTCTGTTGCTTGCTTCCATCCTCCTTATCTATGGTATCCCCCTGGTTCTGGGTTCCGCCTTTCTCTGTCCCAGATTTCCCATCAATTCTATCAGTCTCTGCCCCCGCTATAAGAGCAACATGTAACCCTTCAGATGGAGAACTCACCCCCCCTGCATCCTGGCTCGCAGATGGTGGACTCTCCGGCTGGTTCACTGTACGTTTCCCCTTTTTCCTCGCCATGACGGTTTGTGCGTAAGATAGCCCTCTATCGTGCGCCCAGAGCAAAAACCCTCAAACCCTTCTAATTAAATGCCCCTTAAAATAAATTTTCTAATTAAAACACTGTTATTAAAATACTTTTCAATTCTGAAAAATTAAGATTAAACTTATAATTAATATGAGTTATCAATAGAATTTCTTTTCACAAATAAATCTCTCTACAAGATTATAATTAATAAATTTTTAGTCTAGTAGATTGCTAAAGGATAATTAGACCCATAAAGTTATTAACTCTAAATATTTAGCTTTTCGAATCGAAATATTATTGGAATGAGTTTTTATTAAAAAATATTGTCATATGCTTTTGCATATAAAAATTTGTTTTGTGATATTTTTAGTAAATTTTCTAAAAAATAAACAAGAAATTTCGAAAACGGATTGAAGTCCACTATTCGAGTATATCATGGAAAAGCAGTAAGGCTAAGGAAATTTATAGAGGAAGTTGTTAAGAATGAAAGTTTACGTTGTAATCTTACAGATAGCACTACTGTAAAATTTAGTAGTAACTAACAATTCAATGGTAAATTGTTTCATAAGACTTGTACAACATTTAGATTACATATTACCTATCACCACATTTACAATGAAATTGAGGGAAAATTTAAATAAATAATATAATTTTAATAAAAAATTCAAAAAGTAGTACACATTTTGAAAAGTATAGAAAATGGCCTAATGCGCCTGCCTAGAAGGCGCATTCTACTGTTTGTCTAATTATGTCTTACTTTTTAAGTTACAAATTTTTTTGTTCAATTTAGTTTAATTATTTCACAATATTTGATCTTATTTTTCTTACCCTTTTATATTATTTTGGATTTAGAGTTCAACATAAAAAATTTAGTTTGACATATAAAGTTTTCAACCACACAAAAATTAATTTATTTTGATGTCAGTATAAAAAGATATGAACAAAATAAAACACGGTAAATTATTTTTCTAAACTAAAATAACTTTTTCCTTATTTCAAACTTATTTTTCACCAATTTTTATATTATTTTGGGTCTCGAGTTGAACATAAAAAATGTAGTTTGATAAGCAAACTTTTCAACGCCATAAAATTTGATTTATTTCGATACCTGGGTGAAAAAATACGACCAAAATAAAACACTACATAAAGAAAATAGAGTTTTTCCTTATTTCAGTACCATTCTCCCTTTTCTATGCCCTTTTGACCCTCGAGTTCCACATGAAAAATATAGCTTAACAAATAAGGTATCCAACGCCATAAGAATTGATTTATTTCGATATTCGGATAAGAAAATACGATCAAAATAATGCAGTGTATTAAAAACATATTTTCCGTCCCCTTATTTCTAACTCATTTTTCTATGTCGTTATAGGCATCGAGTTCAACACGAAAAATATAGTTCGACATATAAATTTCTCATCCACATAAAAATTGATCTATTTCGATGCTCGATCAAGAAATACGATTAAATGAAACTCAATATGTCAAACTTTATATGCCATACTAAACATTTTTTTATCGTACTTCTTCACCGATTATTGAAATATACCGTTTCTTATGTGGATGAGAAATTTATATGTCGAACTATATTTTTCGTGTTAAACTCGATGCCTAGAACGACATAGAAAAATGAGAAAAATGTCTTAGAAATAAGGGGTGAAAAATATTTTTCTACTATACTGTTTTATTTTGATCGTATTTTTCATATCCGAATATCGAAATAAATCAATTCTTATGGCGCTGGATACCTTATTTATTAAGCTATATTTTTCATGAGGAACTCAAGGGTCAAAAGATTATAGAAAAGGGAGAACAGTATTGAAATAAGGAAAAACTATATTTTCTTTATGTAGTGTTTTATTTTGATCGTATTTCTTCACCTAGGTATCAAAATAAATCAAATTTTGTGGCGTTGAAAAGTGTGCTTATCAAGCTACATTTTTTATGTTCAACTCGAAACCCAAAATAATATAAAAATTGGTGAAAAATAAGTTTGAAATAAAGAAAAAGTTGTTTTAGTTTAGAAAAATAATTTAACAAAGTGTTTTATTTTGTTCATATCTTTTTTACTGACTTTAAAATAAACTAATTTTTGTGTGGTTGAAAACTTTATATGTCAAACTAAATTTTTTATGTTGAATTTTAAATCCAAAATAATATCAAAGGGTAAGAAAAATAAGATCAAACATTGCTAAATAATTAAACTAAATCGAACAAAAAAAATTGTAACTTAAAAAGGAAGACATAATTAGACAAACAGTAGAATGCGCCTTCTAGCCAGGCGCATTAGGCCATTTTCTATACTTTTCAAAATGTGTACTACTTTTTTGAATCTATCTATCTACTACTATATTAAAACAAGGTTATGGTTACTTTTCTATCAAATAGAATTTTCTCATAATTTTGAATTTTTTTAATTAATAATTCGTAATTATCCTTTCATAACCAACTCCGCCATTATCTCAACTGAAATAAAAAATATTATTATAATTAATTTTGTGTTTTCAAAATTTAAAATTTAAATCCATTAACTTCTCCCTCAATATCAAATTCCCATAATTTTCTCCATTATACGTGTGCATATCTAACTTCCCATTTATCTTTTATCATTTTCATTATCTTTTATCATTCCTCTGTCATGATCGAAACAAACCAACTTTGTATGGAGTCTCAAAACCCCATAATTTTCCTCCACCACCACCGTACATAAACACGTACACCAATGTTTCACGATTCATATCCCCTTCTTTCTTTCTCTACCTCAGTAATTTTTTCCATAATAATATTTCAATTACAGTATATTTTTCTTCTCCGAGCAATGACACACGGCGGAACACCCAATAACCCATCGTCTAGCGCCGCACAAATCCACGGAGGAGCAACCTTCACCCACCACCGCCGCCGTTTCGGAGATTCCATGTTAAACAACGATCGAGAAAGAGAACACTTATCAGTATCTGATCACGTGAACATCTCTTTATTCGAAGGAAGTCTAACATCAACATAGATAACTCCGAAGCAGTAATGTATAACAACAATGGCGGAAACGGCGTTGTTTATCATCATCATTCGCCGATACGGTATATTTCGATACGTAAACGGGTAGTGCCGGAAAAATGGAGTTTGTTTCATCGGTAGAATATTGAATACTTTGACGTCAAGGAAGCATATGGGCTGTACGATCTTCTTGTTTCTTATGATCATGGTTATGTTGTTGACGTTTTTGATGTTTCTTCTGATGACCAGCGGCGGCGATACGTCGGCGATTGATCGGAATATCTTGAGGAGTGAGGGTGAGGGAAATAATATTATTCATAACTTCAAGAATGAATTTTGGAGCAATGCTCATAAGGCAGTTTCTAATTCCTAGATTTCTTACCATCTTTTACTAAAATTTGTTCTCGGGCCAATTATTAATTCCAAATTATTTGATTACTTTAATTACAAAAAACAAAGGATTTTTTTATACAATTTTTTTTTATAGCACATAGTTATAAATTTAGTGGTGATAATTTCAAGAAAAGATGAAGAATTCGAGAATTATTTGAGTTTTTAAATATCAAAATTGAAGCAATTATCTATTCAAATATTAGTCTCCGACTCTCCATCTTCATTTCTTTCCTCTCACATAATTCAAGAAAAAGGCAAGGAATTTAATATTGATGGTTTCTGTTTGATTCTATCTGTCATTATCATTGATTTTAGTTTAGAAGCAAGGAACGTAATAGGTTTCACGTAATTCATATGTTTATACTCTGAAATTTAATTTGTATGTCTATATTCGTACATGCAATTCAATCATATGTGTTTTAAGGACACAATATTAGTGATTTTTGTTTGAATTCTGTTTGATTTATGTTTGAATAAGCATTGATCACTTTATTGCAATTTGCAGGGTTTCAAGATTAGGGCTTTTGCTACCTTTTGTTGCTTGAGTTGAAGTAATTTAACTTATGTTGAATTTATTTCAAGTGTGATTGTCAAAGATTGAAACTTGCAAAAGCTTGGAGTTTTATGTGATAAAGGTTTTGTTTTTCACTTTATGTCTACCATTTTTCATTGTTTTTTTTAGATTAGAGGTTGATGGAATCTTCATTGTTATCTATTTTATCTCTTCTCAACCATTATATGATTTCGGTAATATAGGTTTTCCGGTGATTTATCATTTTTACATATCAGAAAAAATTGAGTATGCCATTTAATAAATTTTCATTATTTACAGAAAACAAATTTTTATTTATAATATGAGTGAGAACAAAATATATTATACATAAACAATATTTTTATATATTGGTCACATATTTAATAAAAAAAAAGATTTTAGAATGATATGGCATGCGTAGCACGGGGCACACACTAGTTTTTTATTAAAATTATATTATTTATTTAAATTTTCCTGAAATTGAGTAAGGCTGAAGCATATGAATTGGGAAAATGATAATATTTATTAGCAGATAAATTCTAGTCTCCTTAATGAACTGTGCATGGTTTTTCATGCATATATTGCCATTCTGAATTTGTTTTCCTGTGATTTTATAAAGCATTAAAAAACCAAATAAAATCTCAATCATATTAATATAATGCATGAAAGAGCTGAAGAATTGGAAGTTACATTTAATTCAGACAGCAACTATCATCTTGGTGATGGTGGATTTTATGGCTGAGGCGGCGGTGGTGGCGGTTTTTGACATGGACATAGTGGTGGCGTGGAGTTTGACGACGGTGGTGACGGTGACGGCATTGACGGCGTCTGTACATCGCCAGGTGGTGGAGGAGGAGAAGAAAAATATGGCGGTGGAGGAGAAATTTCCGGTGTTGCAGACGGCGGAGGGGAATAAACCGGCGGCGGAGAAAACGGGACAGGTGGCAAAGAGCCACCACAGTTAAAGCTGCTGCAATTCACCTTCCTAGACAAGAACCTTTGACATTGTAATGGAGATCTTTGATTCTTCCTCTCTCTAAAACAGTTCATTTCATCATTAAATCTCTGTAAATTTAAGCATTCATGATCCAAATCCGTGAAATAATTATCATCATACGCAAAATTCTCTAAATTCGAAAGTCGACAAATCCCACTTGGAATCGACCCAGACAACATGTTATGAGCCACATTTAGTACCTCCAAACTGTCCATATCTCCAATACTATCAGGCAAAGGCCCCATAATCTGGTTATAACTCAAATCCAGCACAGTCAAATTCTTCAACTTCCCGATTTCGATTGGAAAACACGATAAAAACCCGTTATTCGTTAGAATCAACTCGTTCAAATTTTCTCCCATGTTGCCTAAACTTGCAGGTAAACAGCCCTCAAACTTATTATTCGCCATAACAATCACTGAAACTTTCGAATCCCCTATATTATCAGGCAATGAAGAAGAAAACCTATTGTTGTTTACAAAAACAGCATCAAAATCTCTCTCAAACAGCCCCCTTGGTATCTCACCTTCGATTTCATTGAACCGAATATCGAAATACTTCAAACTCGGCAACTCAAGGATAACCTCCGGGAACTTTCCGGCGAACCGGTTGTTACTCAGATCAAGCTCATGCAAGATCCTCATGTTCACGAAGCTTTGAGGAATCGACCCACAAAACCGGTTCGAGTTTATATGAAACAAAGCAAGATCATATAGTAACCCTAGTTCATGTGGGAGATGACCCGCAATGTCAGCATGGTTGATATCTATACCCGCAACCGTTTGTTCACACGGGTCATCCGGGGCGGGCCAACAGAATACGCCCCGGTAGCTACACACATTGGAACCAACCCAATTCGATGTCATGTTCTTTGGATCAGAATGCATGGTGTTTTTCCAAGCTTGCAACGCAATGTATGCGTTTTTGAGTCTCGGGTTTTCGAATTTGAGAGACGGGTCGATGGCGAGTGGGTCCCCGTTGTAGGATAGAAGGTGTCTATGATGGGGAAAATCGGATCCATTTTCGGAGATGTGGGTATCGTTTGAAATGGATATCTCGTTCGAGGTGGAAATGGTGAGGATTAGGAGGATGATCGTGAAGAAAAACAAGACGTTCGAGTCGAAAAATCGAGGAAAATTGTGTGTGTTTCTCTTCATGGGTGATTTGTTATGAGTTTGGGAATGGAATGTATGAAAGTAGGAAAGGGTTTTAGTAGCATGAGTTGTTGTGGAGTTTGTTTAGATGAGATTTTATGGCCTTTTCTTACGTTGGGGGGTTTTACCACGCTTAAAGATTGGATTTTTTTTTAATGTTTTTTTGGCTAGGATATGAATATTGTATTTGAAATTTGATTTGAATATTATTATGTTTTGTATTGAATTGTTTCGAAAAAAATTAACTGAGACTTGATTGTTGAGCCAAGTGTAATTAACACGTGGGTTAGTTACATATATCACGTGTTATGATCTAGTTGTAACTTGTAAGTCTATAAGGAGTTGGATCATATATTAGAATTATGGAGTTATAGTGTGAGGTTTATATGCTTCGGGTTCTCTCACTTTGAGTTCAAATTCAGGCCCAATTAAATCTAAACCAATAATTGAATTACATTGTTAACTTTGTATAATCTTAGTGGGCTCATTATTTGATCAAGGCTGAGCCCATATTTGTTCAGCTGGGCTGAGTTTGTAAAGAAGTTGACCCGACCCACCAGTCCATCGTATTGAGTGTTCTTGAAATAATAAAATAATGAAATACGTCAAAAAAAAGTTATTGCATTTTTAATGCATGGAGCATCTCCCAATATTAATTAATATAATACGCACATCACATTTAGTGCCACTATTGAATGCAGTGTACAATTAACCATCAACAATCTAATTAATATTTTGTGTATGTATAAATTAGTCAATTTCTTCTGGTTGATTAATTATTAAAGTCGATAAAAATAAAATTATTAGGCTTTGCAACTTAAGGAATGTAATTTTTGGATGAACACTTGTCATTTTTGTTTATATGTTTTAAATTGTGCTATATAAAAAAAAAAAGAATTAAAGTTTCACATTGCAAATAATTCTCGTGTATTTTATTAATTAATGAATTAAATATATAAATTATAAATTTGAACGGTATTCTAAATTTATTAATAAACAAATCAATAACCACACCATATTATTTTTATACGAAACAGGAGTATTTACTTCTCAGAAAAAAAATATATTAAATTTTAGCTCGAAAACATAAAGGAGAAATAAATTGATCCGGGTCATAAATCCGGACTCAAAACAGATGGGTCAAACCGTTCGCGCCGCGCAAAGTGTTAAAGGGTGAAACAGTAAATTCATCATTCCTATAAAACGGACACATATATTTTTTTTGTCTTCCTCTTCTTCACTCGAGACTAATTTTAATTCAGATATTTTTCATGCTCCCAAACAATTCCTTCAATTATACACACAGATATCACATACAATCCTGTGTATAAATCTGTATATATATACATATATTTACCAGCTCTGTCGCGTGTTGTATTTTGAACGATTGTGTTGTCAATTTTTGGATTTTGAGCACCTGTGAAAGAATTTCGGTAAATTGATCCGCTTATTTTTACTTTTTTTTCCATTTTTTTCTGCGATTTTATGGCATATCTTATTCAATTTTTAATAAGTTCAGTTTTCCAGGTGAAACAAGCTCGTGAAATTGCTTTTAGATTGTTCTCGGGGATCAGCTACAACTTTTCGATTCACCAGGTATTTGTGCATGTGCTTAGGCGTGCATGTTCGGATTTGTGTATTTTTTTGTTTTGCAATTTTTGGTGGATTGTGTTTATTAAGGCGTGTCATTTAGCCTATCTGACATTTTATAGGTTTTTCCTTTTCCTTTTTGTGCCTTAGAATTCCTGTTTTTTTGAAGGTTAGGACTCCAATTTTGAAGTGTTTAAGGATATTCATGTTTATTGTGCGGAATTTACATATGGATGGATATATTTATAAATAATATATTTGTCTGAGTTATAATTTGACACCTACCTTTTCTTTGATATTTACATCTGATTTTTACTTTTCTCATCTAGTTATGAATTATGCTTTCTATTTCCATGATTTTATTGACAGTGAGGTTGGTGAGGTGGACCATTCCCAAGGGGTTTTGGACAGCAGATGATGGTTTCATTTTCAAATGGTGACTTATCTGGTGAGATCTCAAACAAGCGGCCTTTGGAGAATAGTTATGTGCCCAAATATAAGCCGAGGAAAGTATCTGCAACCAGGGATTTTCCGCCTGGGTGTGGCCGCAATGTTGTGCCTTTGGATCTGAAACCCGAACAAAATGGTAGTAATGGCGCCCCTATCATGGAGGTCGGTGGTGTTAAAAATCTTGAAATGACCAATTGTGTGGTGGCTAATGGTGTTGGAACTACGCAAATGATGGATCCAGTGAAAGCTGAGGCAGTTGGAAATTCTGAAATGACCAATATAGTGGAGCCTGCTGAGGTTAAAACTGCTGAAACTGTGAAGCTTTTCGGGACAAAAACATCTGAAATAGAAGATGATGTGGGTACTAATACTATCCAAAATGCTAATATTGAGGTTGAGCGTCACGCACTACATAATACTGCGGATGTAGAGGATGTAGATATAACTGAAACATTGGATGCATTGGTCGAAAAAGTTGCGGAGACAGTGAATGGCGTTGAGAAATTGAGGATTAAAATTGGACCACTAGGAATTCATTTGCCAACCGAGATTGAGTCTCAGGTACATGAAGCAGTAAACAATCCTATCGAAGTAGAAAGAGCTGAATCATTGGACGCATTGGTGGGAGATGTAAAGACAATGCTGATGGATGGCCTTGTTGGTATTGGTACGTTGAGTGACATGAAAAGTGATTCTTCTAAGGAAGTCACTGTGGCTGAAGGTCGGTTAACATCGAAAGAAGTAAATGAGGTGGAAGGATTGACCTTGGTTCGTAACTCCGGTGAGGAGGCAAAGCCCATGCAAGATGCTGGTGCTTCAGTTGATGAGCTGCCCTTGACGGGTAATTCTCAGTCATTATCTTCATTTTGTGGCAGAATTACACCAGAGACTCCAATCAGGACTAAGAATAAATACCGTCGGAGAAGAGTGTCTGCTGTTCGTGACTTTCCTCCGCATTGTGGGAGGAATGTTCCTTTACCAACTGAAGGAGAAAAACAGATTCTTACTTCAGGAAATGATTGCCTAGATAAGAGTGAAAAAGTTGAAGTTGAAACTGAGGCATTGAGGAATAGTTCAGACAGAGGGGAACCAATAAAGATGCTGATGACTTCTAAGAAAGAATGTGTGGAAGAACTTGACAAAGATCATGTTGAAATGGAAATTGAAACATCGAATGATCGTGTTGTAATAGAGCGGCCACTGGGAGATACTGGAGGAGCAGTGGGGAAAGATGTGAATTTCTCACCAGATATGAATGATGAAATAAGGAATCCGCATGGTGATTTTTGCTCAGTCAATGAATTTCACAAGGAGGTTGTACATGGCCTAATGGCTGAACCATATTGTCCATGGAGGAAACAAAAAACTGCTTTAAATAATTCAGATGGTAGACAAAGTGGACGCAAAGTAACATCTCGAAAACATAAGTCCAAAGCCATTGTTTTGAATAGTAATCTTGAAGTGGATGGTTTAGAAGGACCATCAATAAAGAAGAAAGCTTTTCCTGATTCTTATGATACAGATGGAAGTACTCATTCGTTAAGTTTCACGGCCAAAGAGGCTTGTGGTGCTTATGATGAAAGTCTGCCTTTAACTACTTATGAGATGGATAACAGTGATAAGGATCCTGTTCAAGAAGTGCGAAACGAGATTGTTCTTTATTCACAAGAAGAAAGTGATAACGTGGGACCATTACAAAGTATTTTCAGCTCAGCAGATGAATTGGATACAGATATCGTGCATGGTCTTATGGCTTCACCTTTGTGTCCATGGACGAAAGGGAAAGTAATTTCAAGTAATGAAGATGGAGGAATGAGTGGAGAAAATAAGAGGAAGCAGAATTTGTCTAAGCGAAAGAATGCCAAGCCTGTTGCCAAGAAAAGTAATCCACCTAAAGTAAAATCATCTTCTTCAGGAGTAAAATCTAGAAAGCAGAAAAAAGGTCAGGTTTCCAATGATGCAGATGGGAATTCTGGTGCAGTGGCGCTTGTAGATGAAGATGATTATGGTCATGAAGAAAACGTGCCTTTGAACTCGACCAGTAAAACACGTGAATTTGATATCAGTCTGCCTCCATGTGGTCCTAATAATTCCAGTAATGGTGATGCTCGGCATAAAGTGAGAGAAACTCTTAGGTTGTTTCATGGTATTTGCAGAAAGCTCTTGCAACAAGAAGAATCAAATTCAATTCCAGAAGAGGAAGGAAGCTCGAAGACCCCCAAAAAACCCAAAAGAATTGATCTACTTACTGCTAAGATTATTAAAGACAAAGGAAAAGAAGTGAACGCATCACAGCAAATTCTAGGACAAGTACCTGGAGTCGAAGTGGGAGATGAGTTTCAGTACAGAGTGGAGCTTGCTGTTGTCGGGATTCACCGCCTCTACCAGGCCGGTATAGATTCGATGAAGCTGAATGGAGTACCAGTTGCTACTAGTATTGTTTCTTCTGGGGCTTATGCTGATGATGTGGAGAATGCTGATGTGTTGATATACTCTGGGCAAGGTGGAAACATAGTTGGGAAATGTAAAGTACCTGAAGATCAGAAACTCGAAAAAGGGAATTTGGCTTTAAAGAATAGTATATCAGCACAAACACCTGTTCGTGTCGTTCGTGGATGGAAAGAGACCAAAGTAGTAGACCCTCTTGATTCTAGACCTAAAACAGTCACCACATATGTTTATGATGGGTTATACACGGTGAAAAATTATTGGACAGAAACGGGCTCTCATGGTAAGCTTGTTTTCATGTTCGAATTAAGGAGAAATCCCGGTCAACCCGATCTTGCTTGGAAAGAATTGAAAAAATCGAGTAAGAACAAATTCCGTCCCGGTGTGTGTGTTAATGATATCTCAGAAGGAAAAGAGCGGCTTCCTATATGTGCTGTGAATACTATAGATGATGAGAAACCACCACCATTTAACTATGTTTCTAAAATGATGTATCCCGATTGGCACCATCCGGTTCCTCCAATGGGTTGTGATTGTATAGGTCGATGCTCTGGGTCTAAAAAGTGCAAATGTGCAGTAAGAAATGGGGGTGAGATACCATATAACCGTAACGGGGCTTTAGTCGAAACAAAAACGCTCGTATATGAATGTGGGCCCCACTGTAAATGCCCACCGTCTTGCTACAATAGGGTTACTCAAAAAGGGATCAGATTTCAGCTCGAGATTTTCAAGACAGAGTCGAGAGGGTGGGGTGTGAGACCCCTTACGTCTATCCCTTCTGGTAGTTTTATATGTGAGTATGCAGGTGAGCTTCTAGAAGATAAAGAAGCCGAAAAGAAAATTGGCAGTGACGAATATCTCTTTGATATTGGGCATAATTATAACGACAGTTCTAACAATCCCGAAGAACAAGCATTGGCAATTCAACTTATGGAAGAAGGTGGTGGCTATACAATCGATGCAGCCGTATATGGTAATATCGGAAGGTTTGTTAATCACAGCTGTTCACCTAATCTTTACGCTCAAAATGTGATATACGATCATGATGACAAGAAAATGCCACACGTGATGCTTTTCGCTATGGAAAATATTCCTCCCTTGAAGGAGCTGACCTATGATTACAATTATACAGTGGATCAGATTCGAGATTCTAATGGAAATATCAAGGTCAAGAAATGTTATTGTGGCTCTGCTGAGTGTACTGGTAGGTTGTATTAATCTGTGTTGTGATAGTTAACAGTTTAAGTTACTAAATCGAACGAGATATTTTTCTCGGGAATGTTTTTCTTGCATATGTTATGTTGAAAATCTTGAGAGAGCTTATGAAGTTTTGAGTCTTAGGAGACAATTAATAGTAGTTAGAATCTTATGCAAGTACATCAAGTTGGTGTATGCAGTATGAGGTATGGTTTTGTATCCATTTGTTTGGTTCTTGTCTGCCAATCTACTCTTCTTCCCTTTTAGGCTTTCTTTAAGCTATTTGATACTTCAAAATGCACTTTGATTCATTATTCCAATTCGACGTTTTGTAAGTATTTTGTAATGCACATCAAGTGTATATAATTCATGTTGATTTCATGTGACCATTTGAAATGCCAGAAATATATCAATTGACAGATTGTTGTGACACTTCTTAATCAAATGGTCATATGAAGGATCACATGAATAAAGAGTATCATCACATTGCAGCAACTAGAAATGAGACTAACGAAATCGAACGAGAAATGTATATTCAAAGGACGTCATTTATATTGATCTCAAAATTAGTCAAGGGCTTAAGGATCAAAATCCCGTCTACACATTTAAACCGGTGATAAAAACGGGGAGCCACTTTAACGGGCTACGACCCTTTTGAACCATCAGTCATCACCAATATTACAATTATGTAAACCAAATTCACCAAAGTTCCATACACTACCCAACACTATAACCATGAGAGATGAAACAAAATCAGCATAAGGTACAAGTCTACTCAACGATCAATCTAAAGGCCGCGAACACATACAAAAACAGCTCTTACTAAAATTAGACGATCTCGGGTTTTCACCAAATGTAGCAATTTTCATCAATCATGGTCATAAGTGTTTAAGATAATGCAGATCACTATGTATTGATAAACAAGTTGTTGCTCTTTGAAATTTCTTCATCAGAAATTTCGGTGTTAGATTCTTTCTCCATCTCTTCGTCAATTTCAATCTCCTGCAAACGACAAGTATAGCTGCAAAACGCTTTCTCGCCTCTGCAAAAGAACGAAAAAAGTTTAGAAAACCGTTGAAATGTTATAAACTTACATACAAAACACAATATAGGCCACATTGATAGCTAACCTATACATATAAATATCTTCACCATCCAATTCCTTCTTGCAAGAGTGACAAAATTTCAAGAAATCCATAGGAGGGTACGAAGTAAGAACATCAGAGGGGGCCCCACTGGCATCGGGGACTATAATATCATCTTCGTCACTTTTTTTGAATAAATTCGTTACTTCATCATTGTGACATTCCAAAATGCAGTCACCAAAGATATGAGTAACTTTTGCATTGGGGCCATGAGTTATAACACATGTATAATCCTCAGAAAGCTCTATTTCACTTGCTGGAATAGAACTTACAAAACTCGGTTTTTCCTCAAAAAAATTGCCTAATTTAGTTCTCACACCAAACTCCAAAGGCATTTGATCCGTTTTAGTCTCTAAAACCAAATTACCAGACCCAAGCCTCGATTTACGGTTTACAAAATTGGTTAAGTGAGGACCGTATTTTCCAGAATCCAATGAACGAGAACGAAAATTTTTATCCAACTCTGGTTCAAATGAAGCTTCTCCAATTTCAAACACAACATCAGAATTGCCCTTTTTGATATTAGCCGGTTTAGCCCGAGTGTTGGGAAAAACAGCAACATTCTTGGGCAATGACTTAGGTGACTCGAGAGAATTAACATTGTTAACAAAGTTCGGGTTTTTAATACTCATTTGTCGTCCAAATAGAATAGTTTTACTATCAGATGATTCGGTGACCTTTCCTGAATGCTTAGTATTATCATCAAGAGAATCAATAATGCTTAGGCCTACTTTGCTACAATCCCATCTCTTATGGTGCCCCTCGGTTTGTGATCGAGGGCACCTAAAAGGGTTCCCAAAACTCGAAAATATCCTAAAATCTAAAGGGGATGTTGGGCTTCTAATTGAATCAGATTCTGAATTTTTTGGATTAAAACCCACAAATAGACCAGGCACATTAAAAAAGGAGTTCTTTTTATGCTTCGGATTGAATTTATCAGAGTGAAAATAGGACTCTGATATAGCATCAGGCATCAAATTGTTCATATGTTGATCTTTTTGGTGTGATCTTGTCCTCTTTCTCAGCATTATTCCGAAAAAATGTGGATCTTTAATGCACCGAGAACACCTGCAGCCTGCATCAAGATTAAATAATCCATCAGAAATTAGTGCATCTTAATATCAATAAATGCAGGTTCAGATTATGACAAGAGCACAGCAAGGATGATGAAAAACATGAGCTGCATTAAGGTCTTAATTTAATTTTAATCAAATTTATATCAGTAGATAATAAATGAGAAGGGAGATTTTTCCCTGTTTCTTCTTTTGATTAATGATCAAAAATCACACAGTCAATTCGTATTTGGGGAAGACAAAAACTCATCAATTGGAATTACTAATGGGCGAAATTAAATTTAAATAAAATAAATGAGACTCAAAAAACAAAGCCCAGATGGTAGATCTTTCATGTGATCAAAGAAGAACAATGATGTGAATTTAAAATAAAGAAAGATATCAAGAATCAGGAGAAAAGTTGAAATAAATGAGAAATCATCCAAGAAAAAGCAAAAGGGTCAACTTTGAGCTCAAAAACAGTAATGAAGAGTCAAAATAAAGGAAAAAAATCCAAATGCTAATCGGGAAATCAATAAAGGAAATCAAAGTAATTATAATAATAACATATCTAAACATACCTATTATTATAAATCCCCAAATCTACAGCAAAAAAATATCCTGATCAAGATTTTAAAATAAATAAAACCCCTTTTGAGTTCTTACAGCTGCCCATTATTATTTACATTTTTTTTGTGTTCATAATCAGATAATCTACATTCAAATATGCTTCATCCAGTCCAGAAATCATCCAAACAGCAATAGCCCAGATGAAAAAAAAAAAAACAACGAATGCAATGGAAAAAGCTATCTGAAGCCTTAAGACAATCAAGAAACTCACATACACCCCAATCATAAATTCAAATTTTATTATAACAAAATGGAAAAATCCCACCTTATTTCTCTCTCTCTCTCTCCTGAAGATTCTTGAGAGAAATGGGGTTTGAGTGAGAGGAGAAAAAACCAAAATGCTGTGAAAGAAAAATGTTAGACCCCTCTACTGTCTTTATCTTGTGTGTGGATGAACCGAACCTTGTATAGTACACTTCTCTCTCTCTCTCTCTCTCCTCTCTCTCTCTCTCAATTGCATCAAAATCAGAGAAGCAATGAGCTTCTCTTATACTCTTTCTTTTCACTCTTTATTTTCTTTCCCCCTCTGTAATATTTACACCTGGCGTTGGGTTTTTTTGTTGTACATGTATACATACATATATATAGATATATACGTTATTGTGTGTATTTATATTGTATAGATGTACTATTTATGTATTATGTTCAATTTCCTATTTACTTTATCTTGAAGGAAAAAAGGGTTTAGAGATATGGTCATGTATACTCATTTAGAGATTGGCAAATAAATGTTAATTTGTCAATTAATTCGTATGTGAAAATATTATATGCCATTTTTTTTAACAATTTTACACATATATATCAGCAAAGATGTATTTTATTTTTATTCTTATATCCCTTTTCATTATATGCGTGTTATATACATAAATGAGATAAATAAATAAAAAATATTTAAAGCACATGTACAATATTAAATTTTTATATGAAGCAAATATATATATATATACACGTGCAAGTATAGACATGAAATTGAAATACATTTACAAAACAACTGATGTATGTTAATGTCATCATGATAACTCTTTAAAATAAATAAAATTGATGAATTTTAAATAAAAAAATACCCCCCAACAAAAAAGTAATTTTCATTTAATTGAAAAAAGTAATCCGAATTTAATAATATTTTTATGAACCATCAGAAAACGACAAAATAGAGGGCCTGTGAAGGGTCCACTTCTCTGTACTTTGCTGTTTTATTTTATTAAATAGCAATGAAAACTTACTGACTACTTTTTTTTTCCTTTTTAACTTTTTCTTTTCCTTTTTAAAAACTTTTAGAAATTCACTTCCTTAAGAATTGAATATCATTTTCCTTATATTTTTTTAAAGAAAAAAAATCACTTTTTCTTATATTTTAATGAGAATAATTAAGATGAATACTTTTTATACCTATGGTACAATATTGGTTTCCATGGTTTTTAATTCAAATATTAGAGTGATTTGTATGAACATTGTATTCTAAATTTAAATGTAGAGTTATTTTTATTTTTTATGTATTGAACTGATATTTTACTTAATATTATGATACTTAGTACTTAGAGCGTCAAAACTCAAAACTCGACATCTATCGTAAAACAACGATAATATATTTCTAATAAGATTATAATTAATACAACGAGAATTTATAAAAAAAAAAAAAAAAAAGCATTGCATAAGAACAATCAAGAGAAGCACAATTTTAACAAATAATTCAATATAATCAATACTCTAGATTAAAAAAATGGGCTATTAATGTATGTTAGAATTTAGGATTAGAGTTTTTACGTTAACATACATTAGTAGCCCATTTTTTTTATCTAAAAAGTAAGAAATGTTAAAAAAAAAAATTAAGCAGATGATTTGTAGCCATATGAATGTGGGAAAAAAATCCCATCAATTTTAGGGTACATTATTAGGAAAAATTGTCCAAAATGGTGAAAATTGCAATAAGGGTAATGTTGTCCGGGGCATTAAAGACAATAAGCATTGATAGCCGAGTTGACTCCGGTCCAAATCAGATGTTATTTACCCCCTACGCACCGACAACTAACGGCAAAATGATGTTCTGTTAGTTAACGAGGGCTCAAAACCTAACCATGGTTAGAAAACGGAAATCAAGTTAACCTAACGGAAACAACTATTGGAGGTTTTCAATTTCCCTTTTTCTATTTTTTTTTTTGGTTGGGACGTATTTGGAAGCTTTTTTTTTAAATTCTAATGTGATAATATTCGGGCATAATTTTAATAGTAAAATAGTATTAAATTATACTAAAATTACAAAAACGAGTAATATTACCAATTAAATCTGCAAACTATATTTCAAATATTTATAAAAAATTGATGTAGTTTGAACAAAAGTGTGAATAAAAAATGGATCCAAACATGAGAGGACAAATAATATAAAGTTGTTGGAATAATTTGGAGACCAAATTATGAATATCCACAGTGGCAAAGTCGTGGAAGATACATATCTAAAGGTGTTGGATTTTTATTTATATAGAAAATATACAAAACATCTGAATTGTTCTCCCTGTGACAGACAGCTAGTACACTGACATATTACTAATTTACTAACCCCATTTTCTCATTCATTTATTCAGACAATATCTCATCACAAGTAACGAAATATTCTATCTTTTAAATAATAGCATAGACATGATGCTTATAGTCATTTGTGAAAATAGGATAAATGGCATTATTAAATTAAGTGACTTGAGAAAATTAAATAATGCTCTAAATACACTTTGTGAATTTTTAAATGGTAATTGTCAGTCTGCATACTATATATCTAGTTGTAGAATAAAAAGGGATTATTTTTTCTTCTCACACGTGACATTGTGTGTTTAGAAATTAATCCCAATGTGGTAAGTTTAACCCATTATTTTTATCAATACGATAAAGCGTTTAGGGTTTATATATGTGTTGTATATTGAAGATGGAAGGAGAAAATGAGTGCCTGTGTGAATGTATGTAATATATAGGGGGCAAAGAGGGCATTTCACAAGTTCATGCACAAAAACTCTTGTGGTAATTTCTATTAAATGAGGGGAGTTTTGAAAATTACACAATAAGTTAAGGGGTTTGTGTGCAAATACGAACCCCGTAAAGCTAAGACTTTACTAGATTAACCCCAGAAAATCCAACTAATATTCAGAAATATTATAATTAGTGATAAAAACAATATTTAAAGTACGTACATCTCACACCATGAGAAATTAAAGAATGCAAAGGCCAAAAGGGGCACAAGAACAAACACACAATGTAATGTAACATCATATATATTGAATCAAAATAATATACAGTGAGAACTTACTTGGGAGATTGGAACCTTCAAAGAATGTCGTTTGCTCCATAGGGGTTCTCTATCTCATATGGGCACACAAATATACATGTTTATTCCGACTTTACAACAAAAATGGCAAGTTGATATAGCACAAGACTTGTACTTGCAAATCGAATGAGGTAACAACAAAATCCTTCCCATAATAAGCAGGCAGGCTCCAGCAATGCTGAAAAGGTTATAATCCTGGGCGGGGTGCGGCAAAAACCCATCAAGTAAATCAATATTTCCATGAAAACCAAACAGCAAAAATATTAATAAACATTCTCATTCTTGCTGATAGCCAACACGGGTGGGCTATATATAATGGCCTCAAACAAACTGGAGTAATAATCTCTACATATATTGAGCCAACCATTGTTTGCACATATCAAGAACTGGAAGTGCATTGGCATGTAACGCCTGCAACAATAAGATTCGATCAAGATACCCATAAACCTTGTAAATAAATTGCATTAATTGATTAATTGGATGGGTAGAAGAAGATAGACATAAAGCAGTTTCATATTGTTTGAATTTTTGACACTGTGAGACAACTTGATCAGTTTCAGGCTAAATTAAAAAAAAAAAAATTGATTTTTGAGAATAACCTGATGTGCAACATACTGAACATCGGCTACGCTTCCACTCCTTGATGCTATTTGGAAAGCACTTTTAAGGCGACCACAAACAACACAGGCCAGTACTTTCCTGCAAAGTGCAACTTAGATTATGAGGCATTCATATTCCACTTGATGATAGATACGGACATAAGATTACAAGATTCATAATATATATACACTATAAAATATTATAAAAAATTAATAACAAACCACACAAGCATCCTCTTTTTAACCTCTTCTTAATTGTGTTTTCAATAGAAAGTGCAACATGATTTCATGGATTATTTCCAAAAAGATCAACAATCAATTAGTGCTTTAGTATTTATTTTCTAGTGCTGCTTTGGAACCACTGGTTTTATTGGGAGGAAAAGCAGCAGATTCAGTCCAAACCCATACTCTTTTGACACAGTAATTACAACTGTAGAAAAGTATTGGCATGCATACATCGAGTTCTTTTGATAAAGCATCCTAGTTTACAAGGCTACCATGTGTGATCTTCCATTTCGTCTGATACACCAATAACTATACATGAATTACAAAATTGTGGGTATAGAATATCTCCCGTAACTGCCATGCGATTTTCACAAGTTCCAGTTAGATGGCAGGATAAAACAGAATTTCACCTGTGGCTACTAGTCAACATGTCAATGAGACGATCAGGACGTTCTTTGTGTTTGTTGGCATAGACGTTAATTGCTGCTCCCAAGACCTACAAAAAAATTGATGCAGATGATATGATATATGTGCTTATTGCAAGTGATATTCATGCTTCCATTAAGGAAACTGAAGCTGAAAAAATGTCAATATAGATCCTATCGAATTTAGACTGAGGAGACATCACAAAGATAGATTTCATTCAGTAAAAAAAATGCATATAAACTCCTCTTCTCTCTTAAATGGAAGAGTAAAATAATCTCCAACATAAAAGATAAGCCGACTCAACGAATATCTCATCCATATATGAGAAGTGCAAGTATACCACTTTGGTCGTCATCTGAAATTACAATTTGCTTATAAGTAGGTGCACCTACTTCTCTAGCATCTTGGTTTAACCAGTTTCCCAAAGTGAGAACGCGTGAGGTAGCTTTTATACGAGCCATTGCAACGGGACGTGATATAATAGGTACCATCTCCAAAGTTAAGATATAAAGGCACATGTATTATCAATCACCTTATTCGATGTGACTTTGGCACTAAACTTCTATATTTATCATTAATACGAGTACAACTGTTTCTAAAGAGTGCATCTCGTTATGTCCCGCAAAACAATCTATCAGCAAAGTCAGTAGTTGATCATTGAAAATTGGCTTATATATCTTTCAACTTCTTAGATCAGTGAACTTGTTTTAACAAGTATATCATTCAGTTTATGTTATACTGATAACTACGACGTGAAACATCGGGAATTGTAAATCTAAAATTCCACAACCCACCCCAAAATATCCTGTGCCCAGCAACAATTCTCCATCCGCAACTGAGGGAGAATAACTTTCAGAGGAATTTGAATATACCTGATCCCAATCAACGTCGTCTATGGTACCCTTAATGTTTCTGAAAAACTCGGTTAAGGTACCTCCCTTCTTTCTTTCGGCAAGTGATGCAGCAACACCAGCATATATGTCAACAGCTGGAATGACGTCACCAAAGAGATGTAAATCTTCACAAGTATTATATGATAGCCACATTACACCAAGGAATGTCTCACACTTGACAAAATAATTACCTGGAAGACTGAATTCATATATTACTCGGAAAGCCAAGTCAAAATGCTTTTCAGCAAGAGTTTCTGCAATTTCACATCTTCTCCTGCATTTATAATTTACATTCAGTTGTTAAATATAAACAATGAGCTTAAAACATCCTCAACATAAGCAGGATTCAAACATTGACCACAAAAAGAAGGTGAAGAAAAAAGAGAAAGAGCTTAAGACTTGAGTCAGCACAAGACTTTGAGTTGAATTCATGATGGGTGATGAAAGATATTGGAATGATGAATCTGTAATACTAACATCAATGACAATCTGTCACGCCCAAAGTTAGCATCATAAAAGGAGTTGAATTTTCTGAACTTCACAAGATTATCATGTAATTGCACCATTTAATACTTAAAAGAAGCATCAGAAATAGAAATCTATTCTCAGCCAAATGCAATTTTTCACTGCACTCTTTAATGTAAACCAGATAGGACTCCTTCCCGGAATATATATGATTCATGGATAATAGAAAATCAAATTCTGGATAACTACAGATACCTTGAATTTAAATTTAGACAGTGAAAGATGATTTTATATTGACTATAGAGCCAAGCTAAAGACTAGCCAACATTAAACCAAGTTCCATTCCACAATAGAGAGAATTCTCTTTATTTTCATTGTAATTATCATAAGGCACATGTATGTTGCTGACTTCCACTATAGGGTGAAAGATGAGAAAACTTTAGCTGCAAGAACAATAATAGAATAGAACAAACCTGAATGTTTCAGGGTCATTTGGATTGCCAAAAAGAGAGTGTTTCCATTGTGGTCCCTCTGCATCACTGAAGCTTCTCACAACATCCATCTATGAGTCAACAAGAATTTAAAAGTGTATCTTAAGTGGAAAAGTACATATACAAGTTAACCTTCAATATGAAATAGGCATCATTAACCATGAACAAAAATGGAAACAAAGCCATGATTGAGGAACCTTTTGATACTTGTAGATGTTAAAATGCATTCAACCAAAACAATTAACATCTTAATGAGAAATACATAATTTGATGCTCCAAATGCATATGGAAAGGTTAAGATCTTCATCAATCAAGATAGAGTGATAGACATCTAACTTTGAACAAGTGGCAATAATGTAACTGAATCGTCCTTGTCAGGCTCTATATGTCGCTAACAGTTCTAATGCAGTCCTTATTTAATTACCATCATCATTATGCTGGGAAAATCAGAACCAATGTCTTCACTCCTATCTTGATATAAACAAATAATAAATTCAATGCTGGCCACTTGACTTCCCTGCAAATCTTTACCTGAATGGCAACACGAGCAGAAAATTTGACCAATCCTTCTTCAGTAAGCTTCTCCGAAGCAGTTTTTCCCCTGATACCTCTAGTGACAAGTTTTGTAGAGTCTCCCGTTTTATATCGTGCTGACAGCCCTTCATCAAAATGCATCTGAAGCAAAGCAGATTAAAATATCACCAAGAAAAAAAGAAAGACAACTTAATGTAAGGCAACCAGTTTGCAGACATCGGAACTGAAGCAGGAGAAGATTTATGTAAGCTACCTTCCTGTATAGTAAAATTGTTTAAAGACCAAAAGATGATTCGTGCAAATGGGACAACATTCAAACTCTTTTTTTTTTATAACCGTATTGGTACAGTTGAACACTCAAAAATTGCATCAAAAACCTGGGTAACCGTGAAAAAACAGGCTATAAATAGTGAAATATGATTATACACAAGATAAGTAATACTTTTAGCCTCAGATGCCTGCAGCAACTACAGTTCAGAAGCAGCTACATAATACCCGCAAATGAGGGGCTAAAGCGGCTGTACACTATCTGCACCATTTACCCTTATATGTTTGTTTGCTTGCTTTGGTTTTCTCTATTTTATTTTAGTTTCCAGTTACTTTTACCCCAATATTTTGAGACTTTCCACGGATTGTTGTTCATATGCAATTTAGGCTCAATATACAGCGAATAAATTTCTGAAAACAGTTAAAATACATTCATCGTGCCTAATCTTCAAAGAAAGTAATACTTAAGCACTCCACTTGCACAAAATCAAAAACTTTCTTATAGTTATTGCCAACCTATTCACGAACAACGATTTCAATGAAATATTTAATAGAACTATACCTCCTCCTGACTCCAAAAAATAGACAATTAACATGTTTAAGATCCATGCCAGTAAGATATCTCCATGCTGATCACTTAGTTAATCCCACGGCAACTTACGGTTTTGCCAAATTAATTCGAAATTAGTGGGAGACCTAAATTATTACATCTGGTCATGTTCAGTAATCAGTGTTTGTGTTTAAAAGCTTAGCACCCCTAATTCAACTTAAGCATATATACCTTCTTTTTGGTAATCTTCAAAAAAGTTGTTAATGCAAAAAAGCACGTGTAATCTATGTAATGACAACAGGAAGACACATGAATAAGGTGTGGATACCTGAGCATTTTCCAAGTGCTTTATAGCTTCCTCCTGAGAAGCAGAGTTCATATACAACTGAATACAGCAAAGCCCAGCAGCTACATGGTCCTTCTTGATTACCTGAGCATCAATACGCGCTTAGTAAGGTAATAACTTATCAAGATGAGAACATACCTATTAAATAGTAGGATCGATATCCTGAATTAGAGACATTATTGATGCCTTAAAAGTGATTTTGAAAAGAAGCATAAAGTGCTCTATGCAAAGCAACTTTTCTTTTTCTTTATTAAGAACAATTACACTAGTTAAAAGCTACCCTAAATAGTCAAAAGCCAGGGAAGACAGAAATATTTTGGGTTCACACTTGACATGCGCAGCCTGGTCTCTGCAAAGCATAACCACATCTAAATAGTCCAAGAAAATATCAAGTAATATGTTGGCAATAATATTATGCAGTTCAATACATCTTTCACTGACAGCCATCCTTCTATAAATTTAGATACTATCCTAATTCCAACTTGTTACGGTCTGGGCTTGCTCATGATAAATACTGGTCTCAGATAGTGAAGAATAATATATCCTTTTACCCATTTTACAAAAGTTTGACCCCATCGCATATGTCAATTAGGATCCAGTTTAGCAAATAACCTTCAAAAATTGGAGAAAACTAAAGAATTGTCCCAAACACTGATAGGCTGGCCTATTGAACTGAAGACCCAACTTTCAAGTAAAAAAGGTCAACTCCAAAGATGTCATGTACAGACTCTTGAGGATAAGGAACATGTTATACTGTCATATCAATGAAGCATGCAACAACCATCATATTAGTCTCTCTTATTTGTCAGTGTCTATTTTCCAATCCCTAGTATGTCAGTTTAATTTAAGATTCTAAAACCCTTCACTGTTTTCAGCATTGACATTTCAATCAAAACAAGGGAAGTAAAAGATAACAAATTGCACATACCTGGAACTTGTACAAAAAATTGAAATGTTTATGAGTTTCACAATAGAGACAAATGCGGGCCACTGCAGCGGTAGTATGCTGATTCACAGACTGATCCTGCGTGATTGAGATCCTTGATGATATCACCTCCTCCAAGACGGGCATGGCACCATAACCAACACACAGGTCACACAAATCATCAATTGTTCCATAATCAGTTGCTAAAGGATCAGGTCTTTGAGGGGAAGAAGATGAGGTGGCGACTCCCAGAGAAGATGGCTGAGGTGGTTGAGGAACAGAGTTGGCAGGAAAAAACAAGGAGCAAGCCTCCTTGTACCGACCGTGCCTAAACATAAAATCGAGCAAATGCTGGCGAGCATACTGCACAGTTTTAAGACAATTCATATTTACTAATATGATGAGGCTTCAATATTGACTTGGTTTAAAAATTAAATCACACACATACGGACACCTAAGAGGACAGAAACCACATAAAATGTCGTAATACAGGAAGATGCTGTAAAAGGACACGAAATGGAGAATAAGGTATGACCCGAGCAGGCAGAGAGATGAACAAAATTGATATCAAAGAACTTACATCCTGAAAATAGGCTACACACTCAAGGTATCTAACATTGTCTAGGTTGCTGCGTGGCCCATCTTCAAGATCAGAGGTACTTGTAGAATTATCCTCAGCAGCTGTTTGGAACCTCCTAGATCTCTCTGAACGAGGAAGTGTAGAAGGCATGTACAGAACATTGAGATAGGAGTCAGCAGACAGAGGATCATCAAGAACCGCTGGTGCACTTTTAGCCAAATGTTCGTACCTATACATGTCGAGTGGACAACATAACTGGATCGTCAATCATTTCCACATTAAGTAAATCAAAGGGTCTAAGTAAATTATTCAGTGTTCCAGAGATGTAGCCCTTTAAGCAAAACTCCAGTTATCTAACATCAATTTTCATAGTAATCCCCATAAAGCAAATCACTTTGGTGAAGCCTTTCTATTTCTCTTAAAGCCAAGTAGAAAATTCCCCTGGCATTCTATGAAATGCATTTGGGAGATCATGGAAAGATTCTGTACAATAATGATGAGGATAGTCAAGTTTCAATCCAACTTGGTTGTACCTTATACAAAAAGAACTAGTTGATAGCATTGGATAAGCACAATATTTCATATTTATCAAGTGTGCAATCTTACATGGACCGAACAGATGCAACATCAACTGGTGGACCTCCCTCAATAGTATCGATGATCTCTAGGATCACAGGCACAGGGTCTCCCTTGTGTAACTGAAAGGCTTGCCTGTACATTATAGAAAAAGCTATAGCAAATATAGAAGCCACACATCTTCGCACTGACAAAATTAAGAGCGAAAAGAAAAAAAAGCAATTACAGTATTGCTGTCATGCACAATCATAAACTTTAACTTACTTAAATTTCACACGAGCTTGTGCATAGTGCTCCATCCGAATCAGCGCATGGCCCCATGAATTCCAAACAGGGAAAACATCGATCTGGCGGGGGGGGGGGGGATATAAGATGTCAGCCATCAATTGCTACTGAAATAATTGGGAGAACAAGAATAATCTATAGCCATACTTTACACTTTTTGCAAGTATATACAGCCATGCTATATCGTTCCTCTTGGATCAATCGATCTCGAAGACGTCCTGATGACTCTTTATCAGCAATATCATCGAGGGAGGCAGCGATGCCTGATCCCAAAAGACTTTGCAACAATTCAGCACGTCGTAGCCACATATCAACCTGTGATAGTACTTCGGACAGTTCATCAGTTGATTGACTACCCACACTAGAGCTGCCAGCATCAGAGGATGCATCATCAGTGTCCCGACTCTTTTCCGAATTACTAGACAGATCACTGGCCCCAGAAAGTTTTCTGAGCTGGGATTTAGCAAACAGCAGAGACTGCACAAATGTTTCTGTTGCATGATATGCCCGGCCAATTGTTTCCATGGATGCATTTTCGGGTAATTGCTGGGAGCTCAAAACACTTTTCATCTGATTAATACACAAGTCCAGAGCACCTTTCCCAGATGCACTTTCATCGGAACATAATGAGAGCAATGCCTTGGGACAGTAGATATGATAACCAGTTTTAAAATTGTAATAACAAGAAATCTTCAATAAACATATATAATTCTTGCAGATCACAAGATGTTCAATGTTACCTTGAATAGAATGATATCAGGAGCACTTTCATATCGATGAGAAGAGCGAACAGCGTCATCCTTTTGTTGATCACCTGTGAGCATCCACTCAGCAGCAATTGAAACAGAAGGAAGCCTTTCCTGTCCATCTGCAGTGAATACTGAGACATGGTCTTCATGAATACCAGCCATTGCCTCCCAAGCAACTTTTTCTGATTGTGTTAGTCCAGAGCCCTTTCTCTTTCTTTGATTATCTTTTGGTGCTACCTTATCTCCTGTGTTGCGTGGGGTCCACGAAAATGCTCTGCGAGCCTCTTTTTGCAAATGGCTTAGACTGCTACTAAATGATGAACGTGTGGGTGTATTAGCCTTGGCTCTCTGCTTTGCTCTTGGACCTGAAACTGAAATTCTGGAATCCCTGGGAGGGGAACTCATGCTAATAGCAATTGCTTTGGCAGCATATGCAAGAATCATGCCGTTGTCTCTCAATAAAGGGAACTCCTTAAGAATCTGCAACAAGTTAATGCACCAATGCTTTATGACTCAAGTCAACCATACACCAAGTTAGTCAACATAATAGGTAATGTACCTGAGAAGCAGACTGCAGTTGCTTCCTCATCAGCAAAACTTCTAAAATCAAATGGGGGTGCTCATGTAGGGCTGAGCATCTTTGCTGCCATGGTAATGGCAACGAGGCTAATACACGAAGACCCAAAGCCCATGAGTTCAGACGGGCGACCTCAACCTCAGACAAATTTCCATCTCTCCTCTTTAGGAAGAAATGCACCTAATTGAAAGAAAACACAGCTTTATTACTTACCAAAACCCAGCTAAAAAAGGTCATGGTCACTCATCAGATATCAACCTTAAAAATATGGAAAATAAAGATATCAACATACAAGAAGCTGCTTGGATCGAAGATTGGGCAGCAGCTGCATTGCACTCATTGCAACAGGCAAAGCATCGTCAGTGTCACGCAAAGAAGAAAGAAATCGTGAAGCTTCTGCAGGGCCTCCACCATTTACCGGATCTGCATTGAGAAGCTTGACAAGTTGACGACCTTGGAGTTCTCTACGCAGTTCAATAGAAAGTCCTGCACTTTCAGCTACTTCTAAAGCAGCAGATACTGCTCCTTTCTCAGCCAATCTAAGTGCAAGACCCTCAGGGTCATTTTTACAGTCTGTCTCAACCTAATCAGACAATAAAAATTGGACAGAACACAATATGAAACATAGAAACTTCATAAAGAGAGATAAGAATTTACTTTAATCACTCTATCATAATATAAAAGCAAATAAAACTCACCTCTTGCCAGCTACTGTAGCGACCATCTGCACATAAAATGTGTTTGTATCTACAGAGGGCCTGTCTCCTCTGAACAACCTATTTATAAAAGATTAAGAATACAAGAGCAACTTGTCATTTTGTCCACCATAAGCAAAACTTCTGGTGTTAATAGAAGCTCTACTTTCAATACCAACAGATAACAGCCAGTTCAGGTACCTCAATTTTAAGTGGATCACCATCAGACAAATGGCAGTTACACATAGTGAGAACATCCAGAGCAGCTTCCAGCTCCCATCTCTGCAAATATCTGTAAAGGAGAATATAGAGCATCAGTTTAACAAGCTGTAACATAAAGGACAGAACCAAGTACGCGAAGACCAAGTATTAAGACATTGGATAGAAAGGAACATTTATTATAAAGCCAGAAAATAGTACAAAAAACCACAGAGCGAATGAGTAGCCATACTTCAATGCAAGTCTAGCAGCCAGTTGTTTATTCTTCAAGCGTAGACAATACTGCCAACTATTGCTCCATATACGAAGTCCTGAACTACTTTGAGGTTGTTCTGAAAAATCGTCCTCTCCACTTATAATGAGCATTTGTAGCAATCTATCCGAGGCCCCATTGCGCAAGAAGCGATCCGACAGAGCAAGAGCATCCACTAATTTTCCTTCATCCATCAATCTGTGGAAGTAAAATCAACCAAGAAACCGTAAATCAATGTTCTTTACTTTCAGGATCTGTCAAATCATATTAAAGTCATCAAACAGAAGAAGTCTAAAACTCATAGAAGTTGAGATAAGAGCCAAATTGCAGAAATTTTTTAACTTCCAGAATTCAAGAATTTTATATCCAATAGAATTATTTCCGATAGGAAAAAGTACAGCAACGAAGGATGAGGACTTCTCTGATACTTGAGAGCAAACAGCAACAAATTTTGCCACTCAGAGAAACAGCAATTAAAATAAGATCAAGAACTTGGCCCACCTTACAGATTGAAGTACTAATTTGTTCCAAATGGAATACGCAGTAAAGTACCAATACCCTAAATAACCAAGAACTTCTCACAATCCAAATGCATCAAACAAAAGCCAATCATAGCACAACAGATAAAATTGCTAACGTAGGTTATAGCACTTATTGTTATTATAAACTCTCTTAAAGTGCTTCTCATTGTATTAACAATGTACCTTGGTTATATTGTTTATAATAAGTCTGTTTTCAAGTTTTGAAGAGAAAGGCACAACAATATATTGACAGACCGAAAAAACAAAATATGTTCCATATTCTTTCAAAAGTAGATACTCCTTGAATAAATTACATAGTAGTTTAATATACCTCTCTACGGCTTTTTCATAGGGTCCTTCATTCTCCCAATCAAAAGAGAGGAAAACTGTATTATCATTTTCAGCAGTTTCAGCCTTTGGAGATTCACGCCAAGCATCAGAACCCACACTGGACTGATTCTTAAGCTCAGGTAGTTTCAAGAAACTGTTACTGCCAACAGCAATGTCATCAGTTTCTGAATCGGTGTCACTGTCATTTTCACGAAATCGCTTCATGGCACTTTTGGGTTCTGAATTGTCTTTAATATCATCTCTTCCATGTTCAGTCATGACAGCGAATTCAGAAACTCGATGAAGGTTAGTTTGCATTTGTATCCAGCGGTTCAAGGTTGGGAACCTGATATAAAAAATGGAAAGAACCACAAAAGTTATATTTTAATAGAATATAAGGAATATCATGAAATTATTTGGCTGAAACAAACCTCTCTGATTGATCAAGGGCAAATTCATAGAAAAACCTATCAACATCAGGTGTCGGCAGAAAGTCATCATTTAAGGAACTAGAGATAGATGGATCACTGCCACGGTACAACATAGTACTTCCAAACACACATGCCAGGACAGCCCTCACAGCCGATAACTTTACAAGATGCTTCACTACATCCAGCTTGAGAGGGTATAAAGGGACTCCAGGAGTGGCTGAAGAACGAGTATAAAACTTGGGTTTAGTTTCTCGGGAAGATGGTGACATAACCCTGCTTTCAGTATTACTCTTAGGGAGAGTAGGAATCACCGGAATGCAAGCCCAACCATGACCAGATCTTGGAGGGTAAACCGGAGGCACACATGCAGAAATTACTTCATGGACGAAGTCTGAATTCATTATTTCAGCTACCTTGCCAGCTGCATCTGTACTGTCTCGTTCAAATACCAAACGAGTTAACAGCTGCAAGAAGTTGGCAAATTAATATCAGCCATGCTGGATTAGCTATCTTTTACTTCTCTCTAAAACATTACAGAAAACGTTTTCAAATATTTAAGCTTCAAGGTCAATACTAGCCAGGAGGCATAATGTAAGCATTATCGCACTATTTTACATATGCAGGACTGCGTTTTTTACAGATGTATAGTCTACAGCACATTGTGAGTTCAATGTGACTTATATTAACCATGAAACTTTCTTATATTTGAACTTGTTTGATTATAAAGGTTTAGATTGAATTTACACTTGTTTAGAATGACCAAGAATCAACAAGAGCATGACTGCATCGATGAAAATGAGTATAGGGCCATGTGAATAAAACTGAGGATGTTCAAAAGACTCAAAACTAGGAAAAACAAGAAAGTCAAGAATAACAGAATATACATCAAATGGAACTGCATACAAAATCAAATGCAACAACAGCTAAAAGCACAATTGAAAAAAAAAAACACTTTGTGACAACTTGACTTGAATTTAGGAGTACATAGATGGCAAAAATAATTAGAAAAGCAAGAGAACACTCAAACGATTTAATGTCTTGCGAGTTATTAGTTTTTAAAATGAAGTTTCTTAACCTAAAAAAATTAAGCAATGGTAGAAAATAAAACATGGGGTTTAATGTAACACCCATTGTTTGTAAATTTAAGGGAAAAGATAACTGGAACGTTAAGGGGAAAATAGAGGTTTTGATTCATGGTGGAGGGAATCTGGAATTCTAGGAGTCAAATTTTCTAATTTCATATTTAGTTTACATATGAAAGTAAACTAACAAGTTGAGAGAGGGAGGGGAGATTATAAAGGAACAAGAGGAGTAAGGTATTTTACGTCCTTAGGCCACTCATAAATGAGTGAAAAATAGTTGAAGTCATGAGTTGTATCTGTCCCATCAACAATGTCGCCGATTGCAGCAATGTGGAGAATGAATTGAGAAAGGAATGTTGTCGTTTTGGAACCAAAAGGGGCAAAAAATCCTTTTTCTGGATCTTTGACACCATAACTTGAAGGAGTTACATTATTTTCGCCAGCTTCCGCAGTCACGGGTGACTGCTTTAAGGTTCTCAATCCAAGTCCAAGGACCCCATTCTTGTCAAGGTCTGGTAGCCCTCTCCCATCAGAATATGACCCCTCGCCATTAGCCCCATCAGCACGATCCCTTTCCGTCTCTTCGTCAGCAATTGCTCTTGCTAAATTGTGGAGCTTACCTGAAAATAAGCACTAGAAGCCTCATCAACAAATATATGTCCAAGGAACCTGATGGAACAACAGTAAGAATTCTAGAAAAAGAATTAAAAGAAAAGAAAATTTTACCACTTAGGAACTGCCGCTTTCCTTTATGAGCATCATCAATCATTTGATGCAGCATAACAAGAGCACGGTCTCTGTTTCCTTGTCTATGAAACTCCTTTGACAGTGAAAGGATCATTTCACCGGATAAAAGGGCCTGAAGAGTAGGTGGTTTATCCTGAAAAGATGAATCAGAATTAAAAAGAATTGTTGTAAAAAGATACACCATATGTCATGCAAAATGAATTGGACAGCCAAATCAAAAAGGCCAGCCTCGATCCACTCGTAAAATTGCAGGGAAGTGAGCATGTGGAGGATTCTAGTACAAGGAAAAGTTTACAAAAGCAACTTTCATACATTCATCGGAAAATGCAGACACAAAAAAAGATGTGAGGGGACCAAAAGACACAGAAAAGAGGTAATCTACCTATTACAAGTACCATCAAAAAGGATGTCATCAAGTGCAAGAAGGCATTAAACAAAAGAGGGAGGGGGAAGCATCTCTTATGGATCTCCAGATCATCATACACAAGGAACTAGTAAACTAAATATTAGTTCAGCATATTGTCGCTACCAGATGGGCACCTCGCAAAAAGTTGACATCTTATCCAAGTAAGTTCTCAGTCAAAGCGCCACCACGAAAGTTTTTATAATATTCTCTAGAGCCTAAATTTTAAACTGTTGTAGATAAAATTCTACCCCTCCTCACCCTCAACCAAAGAAATCTAGGTTATTATTTCTTTTTCTCATGTAATAGAAAATTAATTATGAACTTCTTCATGGCATGTATATCCAAATATGGTCCTTTAGGCCCTAGGGAAATATTACTCAAGCTAACTTCCACAGCCATGGTTGTAGCAATTTTAATCAGCTAGGAGGATGATATCCAAGCAGTGGCTGTGGGATCTCCCATGCTGAACATAGAAACCTAAGACAAATACACACAGATGCACAAGAGAACAACAATTTCCAAAGCAGAATATACATGAAGATTGCTGTAAGCCACACAGGATAGAGGAGTATCAATTTTTTTTAAGAAAAAGACCCCTCATTTGGTAAGGAAGTCTGTCAACATATCTCTAGTCTTGTGTGACATGCATGTCCAATACATATGTATCAGTCAAATTGTTTCAGATGTAAGGTGGTAAACAGATCAGAAAACTAATCTGTGTACGTATTTGAGTTAAAAACCATACAAAGAACTCCAGTATCAGACTTGAAAGCTCAAGTTACCTGTTCCAACAACTCACATAGACGCTTAAGGACACGCTTAACAACAGAAATTATTGCCACTTCACGAATTTGATCCCAATATGCCAATCCAATCTTTGGAGCACTCCCAGGATAGATCTCAGAAAGCATAATTTGTGCCTACATACCAAAATGACGGTGTCAAGAAAGTGAAGCCGAAGCTTCTAGGTATAAAGATTCTCTAGTTATAAGCACTTCATGAGCAAGGCTGGGTTAAGTTACTTGGCTCAGAAGCTTCAAAGAGACATTAGGTAACTTTGAACATGCTGCAGCCACATCCATGCACAGAAGAATCTGAAAGAGAGAACAAAGTCATCAATCTACAACAACGTCATACAAGAATGAGCAACTTCGCGACTGTAACAACTGTAGAGGGAAAAGGACAGTGACACCTACAGCTGCCAAAGAACCCAACTGAGAGCGCAAGGACAAGAAATCCAATTCTTGAACAGAAGTAACATCAGCAGCACGAGACACTGCATCCTCCACCTAATACGAATATAAAAGCAGATATCAGACGGGGTGAAATTATATATGATCCTACTGAGGTACGGAAAGTTATGGTAATTTCTCAAATGGGGAAATGCTTAACTAAAGTCAACAAGATACTTCATTACATCTATCTATCTTGCCCCCTTTTTTGTTGGTCATTGAGTGGTGAGGGCAGCTGCATTCACGGTGGTTTAGGGTCCTTACATTTTCTATAAGATAGGGACTAAGGGAGGGTTCCTAGGGAAAAGCACAAGAAAGAGGATTCCATTGTCAACCAGTAAACCGACGATATACTTACCTCAAAGCAATAGATGAGAAATTTACCAGGTGGAGTTGAAAGCAATAAAGAAAGCACTAGATAGTAACGGACACTCATTCAACAAAAGCAAAAATGAAACTGTGCATCAACCATATACGACTTACATGAAAAGCTACATCAAGAAATTTCGTGGAGACAATAACTTAGACTCCTGAAAGTAAGACTGTGGACATTATGATAACCGACAGAAAATTTATAAGCATAAGTTAGGATCATACAGAAGCTTTGTCAAAGGCACTATCCACCCATTCAGTCAATTCAAGTGTTGCTTTGTCTTCTGGAGTTAAGGAAAAACGGGAAATAGCTTCACCCCCAATGTCATATTTTGCCCTTTGCATGCAGCTGCAATACAAGCAAATATCAGCAGCAATGAACATCAATAATATATTGTTTCCATAAATATACAAACATATATGCACATAATAACAGACTATGTGTATGTGTACACAGACACACGCCCACTCTTATATGAACTTTTCATATGACATCTTTAACTAACAAAGGAAAAAATTGGGATCAAAAGGAGTGCTTAAAAGAATAGAATAAGCCATAAAATGCAAAAGGAAACTAGAAATTTCAACCAATAAAACAACTCACAGATTAAGTAGCTTTGATGGAGCAGCACGCAGCACGGTTAGAGCCTCCTTCCATCTCCATTGACGTTCAGATAATGGCAGGAGGTTTTGCAAAATTGACAGGCGCCACTCCCAATCTTCAATAAAACGTTTTGCCTTCAAGATTCTCCATTCTAAGGCTTGTTTACTTCCAGAAGATATATGACCATCCAAGGAATTATCCAGATCAGATATTGCTGATGGGAGTTGCTGCCGCAAAATGTCAAGTACTTGTCCTGTAAACGAGACAACCATCTTGTTTCCCCCTTCGTAAGTTGTGGCATCAGCTTGTCTGCCACCCGCAGCATCAAATAACTTGGAAGTTTTTCTAATTGGATCGGAAGATTCCAGATCAATTTGGAGATCGTCCATGTAAAGAAGTGAAATAATGATGTTCGCCATATATATCTGCGTTGCAAAAATGACCCACCCCAGCATAAGCAACAAAGAGAAAGGGAGGGGAGAGGAAAAGTATCACGTATGTGGTGTAAATTTAAAACGAATGAGTGCCAGAAGTGAAAACATAGCATATCTACTTTGGTTAAATGCGAAATCGGTGAAAGCAAGACCCAAAGGCTTGGGACATGGAAAAGTTAAGACCCAAACAAGAAAAACATTTTATTTTCTAAAGGGGGAGAATTATTTCTGCAATACATTCAAATCTCTTATAGGTATTTCCCATAACAAAGATTTTCCTAAGGATCTACATCCTAGGCCTATAAGTTCAATAATTAGGCCTTTCACCCCTGATTGGTGAAAAAATTGAAAACATCTATGATAAACATCTACTGTATGAAAGTTTGAAAAGTGTGAAAACCTTGCGGGGAATGCTAGTGATCGAGTCCAAATGCTTCTTTAGTTCTTTCAAATGAAAAAAGGTCGTTTGCTGATCTCCTATTCCATCAGTAGTACTCTTTTCCATGAATCCAAGCGCGAGAACAGCAGATTCAAGAGCATATCGCATGTGCATCAGTTCAATATCTTGCATCCTGACAAAGAAATGTAATGCGAAATAAACATGTGAGGGGAAAAGAATAAAGATTAAGTTTAGCTTATAGATAAGAATGGTAACCAACAACCTGAAATATGAAACATTCTCCCACATGACAGATGAGAAAACAATAAAGAATGTATAACCAAAAAGTACCAATCCAGTTCTAGTGGAAGGAATATCTAAACCAGTTACGACATCGTCAAACGAAGGAGACTCTTTTTTAGCATAGAACACTGATATTGATTTCAGAAGATATTGTGGATATTGATCTAACATTAGAAAAAAGACGCACATAATTGCATTGGCAGCTTTCTAACTAAATGGTTTAGCTAGAAAGTTGGGGCAGAATCATTTGATTGACATGATGTGAGATGCCATGTATTAGCAACAGAACGAAATAATTTCTTCCTTCAAGAGAAAAGGGCAACACGAGAAGTGTCCACTAAGTCAACGCTCCATGTCAAGATTCTAGAGCAAGATACTACATTGTACAACTGAAATTAAAACTCCGGTTCTTAATACTTTAAATGCTAGATAATAATAGAACTGATAGGTGCTTTCTTCTCAGTTTCAATCAACAAGCATTGGAACCAAAAATACAACATGAATAAACGTATTTATGTAGTAATTAATCAAAAAGAATGAAAAGTTAAAGGTAAGTGTTTCATTGAAAGGGAAGTGAAAAAGACCAATTAAAATTATGGGTTTTTGAAACCAAGTGCAAAGCTTCTGAGTCAATCTGAAGAAAGAGAATTTTCCTCGTGTAAGAAGGATTGAGAAACTCTTTCTTTTATTATTATTCAACATTGTACATCATATATATACATAAACTCTAGCCTATATACAAGGAAACTGAATAAATCAAATCTCTAAGAATCTGCCTAAATATATGCATTCCTATTTTAACACTCCCCCTCAAGTTGGAGCATAGATGTTAATCATGCCCAACTTGTTACAAAGATAATCAATTCGAACCCCATTTAGAGCTTTGGTAAACAGATCTCCTAGTTGGTCTTCCGTCTTCACATATCCTGTAGAAACTAAGTTTTCTTGCACCTTCTCTCGAACAAAATGACAATCAATCTCAATGTGTTTCGTTCGTTCATGAAACACAGGATTAGAGGTAATGTGGAGAGCTGCTTGGTTATCACACCAAAGTTTTGCCGGCTTCGAAACTTTAATACCAACTTCTGTTAACAACTGATATATCCACATTATCTCACATGTAGACTGTGCCATAGCTCTATATTCCGATTCTGCACTCGAACGAGATACGACATTTTGTTTCTTACTTTTCCATGAAACCAAATTCCCTCCAAAGAAAACACAATAGCCTGTAATGGACCTTCGGTCGATTTTGGATCCCGCCCAATCTGCGTCCGAAAAGCATTCTATACGAGTGTGACCATGATTTTTGTACAATATACCTCGTCCAGGAGCTCCCTTCAAGTAACACAAAATATGTTCTAAAGCCGCCCAATGATCAACAGTTGGTGAAGACATAAATTGACTCACAGTGCTAACAGCATATGCAATATCCGGACGAGTTACTGTGAGATAATTTAGTTTACCAACCAATCTCCTATATTTCTCCGGATCTTCGAACAAGTTTCCATCCTTTATGAGTTGCAGGTTTGGCTGCAATGGACTGTTGCATGGTTTAGCTCCTAACTTTCCTGTCTCGGTTAATAAATCAAGCACGTATTTTCTTTGAGATAAAAAGATGCCTTTCTTACTCCTTAAAACCTCAACTCCCAAAAAATACTTCAATGGCCCTAAATCTTTAGTGTGAAACTGACTGTGAAGAAATGACTTCAAAGATGATATTCCCATAGCATCACTTCCGGTGATAATAATGTCGTCCACATATACAACTAGAAGAATAATACCAAAAGAAGAATGTTTATAAAACACTGAATGGTCAGACTTACGCTTGTTCATTCCAAACTTCTCAATTACGTGACTAAATTTCCCAAACCAAGCACGAGGGCTTTGTTTTAACCCATAAAGAGACTTCCGGAGATGACAAACTTTACCATACTCCCCCTGAGCAACAAACCCAGGTGGTTGCTCCATGTAAACCTCCTCCAATAAGTCGCCATGTAAGAAAGCATTTTTGATGTCTAACTGATGCAAGGGCCAATCATGAGTGGCAGCAAGAGACAAGAATAAACGAACAGAAGTGAGCTTAGCCACGGGAGAGAAAGTGTCAGAGTAATCCACACCATAAGTTTGGGCATAGCCTTTGGCAACAAGGCGAGCTTTAAGCCGAGAAACAGATCCATCAGGATTAACTTTAATAGCAAAAACCCACTTGCATCCAATAGCCTTCTTACCTGCTGGTAAACTCACTAGATTCCAAGTACAATTAACATCTAAAGCATTCATCTCCTCTATCATTGCCGCACGATGAGACAAGGCTTCATTAACAGTTTTAGGAAGAGATAGAGAATCAAGTGAGGCAACAAAAGAGCACGACGAAGGCGACAAATGATTATATGAAACAAATGATGAAATGGGATAAGTACATTGCCGTTTACCTTTACGAAGAGCAATAGGAAGATCATTGTCTGATGGATCCGATGGCGAAGTCGAAACCGGTTCAGGACATGTAATGGGAGGATTCTGTCGTCTGGAATAAACATGATGAATAGGTGGGCGAGATGGTGATTGTGCTGGTGGTAGTAAAGGTGGGGTAGCGGCAGTGCGAGATCGATATGTGACCTCATAAACTAACAAATTGTCATTCGCCTCTAGACTTTCGGTAGGAGTAGAAGTAGGAAAGAAATGACAATGATCCATAAATGTGACATCGATAGAGACAAGAAATTCATTAAGCGTAGGACAATAACAACGATACCCTTTCTGTAACCGAGAGTAACCCAAAAAAACGCATTTGAGAGACTTAGGATCTAATTTAGTAATATGTGGACGAACATCCCGAACAAAACAAGTGCTACCAAATAAATGAGGTTCAATAGGGAACAAAGGTTTTGTAGGACAAAGGACTTTGTAAGGAATCTCCCCGCGAAGAACAGAAGAGGGCATGCGATTAATTAGAAAGCAGGCCGTGGAGATAGCATCAACCCAGAAAGCTTTAGGGACATGTGTCCCCGAGCTGTCTCAAGTAGATGTCTATTTTTTCGTTCAGCCACACCATTTTGAGATGGTGTGTCAACACATGATGACTGATGAAGAATACCATGTTTAAGCATATAAGTCTTGAAGGATTCGGAAAAGTATTCTTTGGCATTATCACTTCGCAAAATACGCACAACGGTTTGATGTTGTGTTTGAATTTCGGCACAAAAGGTAGTAAAATGGGTAAAAAGTTCAGAACGATGCTTCATAAAGTAAACCCAAGTCATGCGAGAAAAATCATCCACGAAAGTAACAAAGTACCGAAAACCAGTTTTAGACACAACAGGACAAGGACCCCAAACATCGGAATGCACCAACTCAAACTTAGAGCTTACTCTATTATGGACACGAGGGACAGAAGGTAGACGATGATGTTTGGCAAAGTGGCACGACTCACAGTCTAAAGATGAAAGATCATGGAATTGAGGACAAAGTTTCTTTAGTTCCTAACCTACAGTGAGCCTCAAAAGGAGTTACGATAGCAGAGCAAGAAAAACCTGGACACTTGCTCCGGAATATCCAGAATGTAGAGACCTCCTGATACATGTCCTTTACCAATAATCTGCTTCGTCACAAGATCCTGAAATAAACAATAATCTGGAAAGAAAGTAACACAACAATTTAAAGCACGAGTAATTTGATTGACCGATATCAAATTAAAAGAGAAATTAGGTAGATGTAAAACACGTGAGAGGGAAATAGATGGGGTAGGATGAGCAGTACCAGAACCAAGAACATTAGACATAGAACCATCAGCTAATGTTACTTTAGGTATAGAGATGTGTGGGGTAAAATGGGTAAACAAATTGGGGTTACCTGTCATATGGTCAGACGCACCAGAGTCAATGACCCATCGTGAGGAAGAGGAAAGGAGGTTCGTATGTGGTAAACCTGACTCAGCAATGGCACTAATAGAATGAGATGAAGTACTCAGTGTTTCTTTATACTGCCGAAACATAGCAAGCTCAGATGCAGGGACGGAAAACATCAGTTGATCACCCATATCATACCAAGAGCTCAAGCCCAAAACAGCCCACAACAGTAAAATTCTGCTGATAGATAAAAAACCGGAAAAAAAAACAGCCCGAACAAAAGGATTCAGATCCGTGCAACCTTACAATGTTGCAAAAAAAACCTCGTAGGAACCAAGAATGAAGTACGGCGAAGCCAGAGACGAAATCCGGTCGCCGGAAAACTGCGCCACGCGCTCACACGCGCCGACGCGTGAAAAAGTTGACCGGCGCATGTGCGTCACTCGCCGACCGGACGGCAATCAAATTCCGGCGAATGGCTGGTTTTAAGGTGGCGGAGCTATCCCCTGGGGTGGTGAGAACAGAAGGTCACCCGAAAGTAGTAACCCGGCAAAGAGAAGCAAAAGTTGCACACTTGGGCAACGAAAAAATTCAGAAACCCTAAATTTTGTTTCTGAAGAACCTAGATCGATACCATGTAAAAAGGATCGAGAAACTCTTTCTTTTATTATTATTCAACATTGTACATCATATATATACATAAACTCTAGCCTATATGCAAGGAAACTGAATAAATCAAATCTCTAAGAATCTGCCTAAATATATGCATTCCTATTTTAACACCTCGGAACCATGTACATTCAAAGGAATAACAAAGTCAAAAACAATGCAATCACAAAATCCACATAATAGAATAATGCTTCACTAGCATATGAATGTCAGCATTCCACAGACCTCAGAGGAATATAATAGCTAATTTAAGATAAAATTGGAACTAAGATCTGTATAACAACCACAATCTATAGAAGTATAAGGTGAACATATAACCATACCTCTTCCAAGCTGCCAGAGTGGAAGTAATTGGTTGCATGCTAAGCAGTTCAATCGCGTCTTGAAATTTTATGTGGGGAACTAAATCAAACATTACCTACAAAAATAAGAAAAATTAATAAATGATGAGTGTGTATGCACTGAACAAATGTCAAAGATGACCAATGCCCTTGAGGTATCTGACATATGCCTACATTACAACTTTAGAGCCTTACTCTAAGAGGACTCTGGACTGATAATCTCTCCAACACAAAGTTTTCCACAAATGGATCCAATTGTGCATCTTCAGTGCCATCTTCTGCTAAGTCTTTTCCAGATAACAGTATGGAGGATTTGAGACTCCAAGATTGACCAGAATTGATACGGGCAACAAAAGAAGCAATGTCAAGCTGGTAGCATAATGTATCGCAAAGGTATTCTACACAGGATGCCTGCCAAAAATAACAGGATTAAGGAAACCTAGTTCTAGGCAAATGCATAGATAGAGGTTGTGCTAGTAGAGAACAAGGGAATTAAAACAAAGTTACCTCATCTAATCTGTTGGCATAAGGAGAAGACTCTTCCAGACGAAGAGCTTGAGATTTACTAGTCCACAAAGACTTCATCAGTTTCCTTCTCATTGTTGTTTTGCCAGCCAAAAGATCCCAACCCAAGGCAGCTACCAGGGGTTGAAGCCTGGGAAACAGTGTAAGAACCTAATAGGTCCAAGGATACAAGAAACTGGTATATATTAAACAATGAGTAACTGTCAATTAATTTGATTAAAAACTCAAAGATAATTTTGCACCAGAAGCAAAATAGACACTGATAACTAACACCAGAACAATTAAGAAGTCTAATTCCTAGAAGAAGCAACGACAATGGAAATTTCTGGCTGAAAGCTTCCTTTTCCTTCAAGAGGAAGCGGAGGAACAGGATCACTCCCAAGGGTTAATGGTTACATTTCTATATGAAAAGTTCGGAAAACCATTCAAAGGCTGGTATCTGTAATCCTTGATAATAGATGGGATATACAAGGAATATAAGGTAAATCAATTCCTGCATCTGGACATGGGCATGTATGGCCCAGTTTATTAAAAAAAATCTAATGCAACAACCAACATTGCGAGAAAAAAAAAAAATCTATTGAAAAATAGGGATAGGCGAAAGACTTAAAGTGGAACTTCCAAATGCAGGATATTACAATTGAAACTTGAAATTGAGTCCTAAGCTAGTGGTTGACTACAGGCAATATTTTATGACTACAGGATTACAGTAGGACACACCTGGCAAGCTTCTTGAATCTGCTCTTTCCGTACTAGAGACAATGCAGTATCCACGACGCATTCCAGTACATGCAAGCCCCGAACACGAGCATAATGATAGATGTCTCTCATGCAAAGAGTCGTTGCAATTTTCAAGGACGAAGATGCATCATTCGAAATTGTATCAGGTGTCAATTGTGTATTAAAGTTCTGAATGCGCTGAAGGGGAAAAGGAATCTGGTTGTCTTCGCAAGCGATGTGTGCCTCAATTTCTTCAGACAGCAAGTCATCTTGGATAAGCTGTGAGATAAATCACAACTCTAAGCAAGTCCTTTGCATTGCATTATCAAAAAATAAAACAAGTGGAATAGTCCATACAGTACAAGATATTTGGAAAAAAAACATGGATGCATTCAACCAACAAAAAATAAAACAAGTGGAATAGTCCATACAGTACAAGATATTTAAATACAACATGGATGCATTCAACCAATATCTTCTCAGGCTTCATAAATACTTCCCATCATAAAAGGACAATAAATATAAGACCATACAAGAATTAAAACATGATATATAGGGGAATAATCCATTTGCTATTGACTCATGACAAACATATTAAAAAATATATACCAAAATAAAAGATCATACGCTCCAAAAGGTAATATACCAGCAATAGAATATAGAAGCATCAACACAACCTGAAGCATCTGAACAAGACGAGTGCAATTAGCTGAAAGTGCTTCTACATATATAGAGAGCACTTTCTTTCGCATGGCAAGTGAGTTGTCTCCATAATCATGTCTTCCTGACAACACCCTCTTTAGGAGATCTTTCAAAACCATACTACAATAAAATTTAGAATGTTTTAGTAAATTACTAAAGGTGAAAAACAGCAACAAAGATAACTGTCTGCACAACACAACTCAACACTGATCATCAGTCACAAATATCATGCTCAAGGTTTATAAAGCAGGAAGAACTCATACCGATACTCAGCATCTTCCACTCCATAATTCAAATGAAGAAATCTAACATGTGAAACCGCATCATCCTCATCACCGTTCTCCAAGCACTGCCTCATAGCATCCAGATGCGCTACCTGAACGCACTTCTGAATCAACCTAAGTACCCTCTCCTCTTCCTCCTCATGTCGCCTCACCTCAGTTCTCAACGCAATTGCCAAATCCCCCGAGTCATTCTCAACTGGCACCACTTGCTCCCCTATATTCTCACACAACACATTAAACATTTCAGAATTCTCCAAAATAACCCCCCTCAATTTCATCAATTCCCCCTCATCCAATCCCCTACATTCCACTTCCCCCATATCTTCTCCGTCAATTAAATCCGGCCTCAACCGTCTCAATCCAACCTCCGAAACTCTTTCCAAAATCCTTACCTCCTCATTTCCCACCCCCACCTCACCCAAATCCCCACTACCCTCCATATCCACACTCTCTCCAACTCTCTCCACCACTCTAAAACTCACAAAATGCACATACAACAAAAACTCAGCGCGCAATTTCAACATATTCTGATCGAACGACCAGAGATCCACAGTGGGGTTGGGGAACTGTAACAGCTCTAATGTACATAAAAATGTCAAAATCGCGGGCGACGGACATGAATCCGACCAAATAACAGGGTCTGGTATACCCATACGGCCCCCCTGAGAAACAATCGTCTGTAGGATGGTTCGAGCAAGGTCCGGATTTCGAGCTCGCAGGCTAAGGAGCGTGGCTCGAAATGGCTCGAATTGACCCAGAAACAAGTGGTTTGCAGTGACTTTGGATAAGAGTTCGATGTCTTTGTCCTCCATGATCGGGGTTTCTGAGCAAAAGTGTCGATGATGAGCATGTATGATGAGCAGAAACAGAAAAAGATAGTCTTTGAGTTGAATAATTAAGCAAATGAAAATGGCTGGGGAAATAGAGTTTATATACAGTTCGATGGTGGGACACGACGGCGTCGTTTCATAATCTCCGGTTTATTTACTTTTACTACAAATTTGAAAAGAAAGATAACAAAAGGAAAGAGGAAATAGGAAAAATGATAAATAATAATAATTTTATTTATTAAATCTTTTGCCTTGAATTTAATCAAAGCCTAAATAATATGTGTGAAAATTAATTTTGTTAAATCACCTGACACCTGTGTTGGACCGCATAAATCTATACATATCCAAAATACACTTGTTGGGCCACAAACATACGAATAATAAAAAAGCACACATTATTCTTAATTGGGCTTTACTCAAGGGTAGCCCAAGAGCACTGGAGTCTGGGCCACTAGCCTAGTCCCTTAACAAGGCCCAAGGGTTAAACAAAGTAGACATAATGAGAATTGTGAGGTGAATAAAATGTTATTGAGCTTTAAAATTTGTTTTTTAATTTTATTTTTATTGCTAATCAAGTTAATTTTAACGAGTTGAAAGAGTAAAATATGAGTCAAACTTAGTTTTATACTTTTTACATATTCTATTATTTTTTACTAATTAGTCTGACTTCGAACTTCTTTGAAATTTATCGAATACAAAATATTATCTAAATTTGACTTGGTATGCTAAGGAATTAAGCACAAATTAATATTTCTAAAATCGGTTGTGATTAAATCGAACAATCAGCTAATCACACTAGTTTGACCGGTCGAATTGATTTAAAAATCAACTAATATGAATTATAATATATATATTACATGTACATTTTACAAATATAATTAATTTGAATTTAGTTTTAAAAGAATATTTTGAGTCAAATAAATTTAAATAAATATGTAACTAAATACATATTGTATTAAACATGTTAAACACAAATATACCTATACAAATATCAATCATTTAAATTCGAAAGTTTCATTAGTTCATTGTGTCCATAAAAAACATTAAATATTTTTAAATTACAAAAATAATTTAAAAACCAACTAGCATATTCCAATTTGATCCTTAGCATTCTTGATTAAGAACCTCCAACACATCCAGAAAGGCTTGGATTATATATTTGTGCACTTTCTTCGTATTAAGCTTCAAGTAACAAATGAGAAGCTCTTCCATGTAGTCCCAATCAACGGTGAGATCAAGGGCTAGCTTGGCCACCACCATCTCCACCATTGATTGATAAAAGTCATTGTATGGTTTTGTCGAGTACACATAAATGGCAACGCTTTCTTCATGGAACGAGGCCGATGCATCTCTTCTTGTGGGGAAACGAGAAGGGTCGTAAAAGTATAACGGTGGATCGTTCATCATCAACGGCTCTGATTTGAGATGGTGTTTCTGAACTAGAAATAGTTCCCCAAGGCTTGTTTAAAACAAGAATTTTGAAAGTGCCTTAAATCTTTAGCAATGGTGAGAGTTCTAGTGAACAAATCATGCTATATATAAGCTAGGAATGCGCTCTAATCTAAAAGTTGAGTATTATTAGGAGTTATCAAGACTCCAAGTCTCAATATAATCACAATCATTTATATATATAGTGTTGATCTGGTTACGTATATAAATGTTATTATACCAAAAGCTTAGTAGACTCTAATGTAGAATGAGCATTAACACTTGTGAGTAGTTTGGCAAAATAATTCAAAGAGCAATTGTATGTTGTAAGGTTTTATTATATGCTCCATTATTATAAGTTTATTCATAAGCATTAAAGTCTTTGCCAAATATGCCCCATCTTAGGTGTTGACAATTTCTCTATCTATTATCTATTGTAATTAGAGTTGGGGTTTTAAGAAGGGAAGAGAAGTTGAAATGTTTCTTTTTAAAGAATGGATTTAAGGTACTAAAGCAAACTTCCATTAATAAAAATTAGTAGGGAATAGGGAAGAGATTATAGTTATGTTTATTTAGTTCCTAATTAATTAGACTTTCCTCATCAAAATAGGAGATGCATTGTTTAAATTCTAACTTTTTTTGATAACAAAGTCATCTAATATGATGGTTGTAGGAGTATTAACTATTAGATTTCAATTATTTAATATAATTATAAGTAATATAATGCTTCTAAAATCTTGAATTACTCTAATCACAAAGACTATACAAGAGTTTCTAACTTGATCTTCCACAAATAGGTTTGCAAAATAACATTTCTTGATGTTACTTCAAATAATTTAGAATAGAAGATACCATTTTTTCATCTATTAATCAATCAAATTTTTGGGATTGTGATTAGCTATTATATAAAGTATTTGTCCTTGACAACAAAACAAAGTCAGGATGGCCGAGTGGTCTAAGGCGCCAGACTCAAGTTCTGGTCCTCTAACGAGGGCGTGGGTTCAAATCCCACTTCTGACATTCTTTTTTCAACTTTTTTTATTTTTCCATATTTCATCTTTCATATTTTTCTCGATACATAATCTCATATTTATATTTTCTGCACAGAAATTTCAAACAAGATATACTTATTTAACTTGAACCAGATTGTTTCAAAACCATGCATTCATAAATGCATCTACACATTCAAACCGAGTCGATATCATCACTCCAAATACATCGAAAACGAAAAAATATATATAGCTTCTAAAAACAATTCTCAATTCAAAGGATATAACTCTAAAGTTCTTCATATACCATTTCAATCAAATCATTTCTTTCCATCTGATGCAAAGCCAATAAATCAAGCATCTGATAAACATCCAAAGTGAACTCCTTCGAATCATCCCCCGATATAAACTCTTGAACCACACTATCAACCTCAATCGAACTACAACCCGGTGTTTTCTTCATACTCTTACTCCTAATAAACTTCCTCATTCTCGAAACCCCGTCCCACTTCCCAAGATCCGCATATATATTCGCAAGCAATACAAGATTCCCTGTATCTTCAGGTTCGAGTTCTAACAAATGTTCCATTGCAATAATCGCAACCTCAAGATTCCTAAAAGTTCTGCAAGAACTTAACAAAGATCCCCATATTGCTGAATCTGGCTTCATTTTCATGCTCCTTATGAGCTTTAAAGCTCGATCAATATTCCCTGTTCGTCCAAGAAGATCAACTAGACAACCATAATGCTCAATTCCAGGCTCTACGTTGTAATCCTTTTGCATGGAGTTGAAATGTTTTAGCCCCTCATCTAATAAACCTGCATGGCCACAAGCTGATAAAAGCCCGACAAATGTGATCTCGTTTGGGTCGATATTTGCCTTTTGCATGTCATGAAACAACTCAATAGCTTCACGGGCCCGGCCATGATGTGCTAGCCCGGAGATCATACTACTCCAAGAGATAACATCCCTTGTCGACATTTTACTAAATAGCTGCATAGATTGGTCTATACTGCCACATTTTGTGTACATTTCGATCAAAGCATTGCATACACCGGTTTTTCTCAAGAACCCATTTTTTTCTGCGTAAAAATGAATCCATTTTCCAAGTTCTAAAGCTCCCAGTTGGGCACAAGCTGGCAAAATGGCCACCAAACTGACCCAATCAGGCTTAACTCCTTCAATCTGCATTCTTCTGAATATGTTCAATGCATCACTAAAATGCTCGTTTTTTGTGTACCCTGATATCATTGCAGTCCAAGAAACAATACTTTTATTTGGCATCTCTTCAAATAGTGCTCTAGCTTTCCTCACATGACCCAACTTCATGTGCCCAGAAATAAGACTGTTCCAAGATATCACATCTCTTTCAGTCATTTCATCAAACAAGTTATGTGCTTCCCTAATTTCATCACACTTCACATACATATCCAGCAATGAATTCTCTATTATATTTTCACATTTCAACCCAAATTTACAAACATGCCCATGAACCTGTTTACCCAACAAAATATTTACGAGTCCCCCACAGGACCTAATGAGAAAAGGGTATGTAAATCTATCAGGAAGAATTTGCTCTTCAAATTGTAGAGGGTGTCTTAACATTTGCTTGTACACATTTACAGTCAATACATACATGTAGTTGTGTGTATAGGCTCTAATGATTGCATTGTATAAGAAAATATTTGGTTCAACAACTTTTCTAAATAACAAACTAGCATACTCAATCTCTCCATTTTGATCACAAATATCCAACATTCTTGTCACCAAGAAATTGCTTTGTAATAGTGAAAACTTCTCCATTTGAGCATGTATTCTCTTCATGTATATCATGTTATTGCATTTCCTTAACATGGGTATGAACATTTCTTCCAATCCTCTCATTGTCAAAATCCCTACTTTTGCTGCCATTCTATGTTAATCTCTTTGAAGAAAAAATGGATCTTTATCTACAGTATGACTGTATCTTTTTTCTAGAAGGTATAATTTTACTGAAGTTGGCTTTATTTCATTTCACAGGAAAAAAATTGCATCTTACACCAAAAACATGGTTCTAACATCCTCGTATATGGGTTCTTAGTCGATAAATCATTACAAAAGGGCTATACTGAAAACGAGAAAAAAATAAGTTGGGAAGATTTGTTACTTGAAAATTTGAAGTGGTGACACAATAATAAGGTATTCTTAGCATTGAAATGCAGCAAATTGGGATTTCATTGATGAGAGACAGGCTGATAATGGTTTATGAGTTTGATTAGATATAATGATAAATATTGACCTCATAGATACGTATGGAAAATGTGGCTAACTTGGTGTTCGATAAAATGCCCAAACGAGATATTGTTTCTTAGACTGCTTTGATGTGTGGATACCTAAAGTTTTGTTCTTTGGAGCATGAATGTGTTTTTGCAGATTTCTCTATGGTGGATTTCTAAAAGCAAATGCATCCATTAACAATAAAAAAAACCCAGCATTTTAGACGTATCAGTAGGAATGTGATAGAGATGACACAGTTGATATACCAAAAAAACGATATTTATTATCCCACAACAAGAGTGAAGTCTCACATCGTCACAATTAGACTTATAAGACTAATATAAACCAACTGATAAGTGAAGCAATATAAGCGATTCTATAACGACATTGAAACTACAGAGTCAAGCCATTAAAATTGTATCGCCACAAAATGTGATAAGCAAAAGTCTAGCAAAGAACACTATAACACACAACCCATACGCAAAATCAAGAATTCGCCACCATTTCATGAAATTCGTTATGTGAGTGTCCATCTGAACCTCCTTCACCATCAATAGTTGGCTCTTCTTTAGGAGTCCAACCATACATTTTTCGTCTAGCTTCTTTACGTGCAGCACGTTCTTCTAATTTAACTTCTTTAAACTGTTGTTCAAAATTATCCTCATCTTCAGGAGAAAAGAAAACCACCTCCATCTCCCCGAGATCTTCATACATCTTCTCAATCTTAGTTTTCCAGAAAAGGCCCATTTCAGTGTCCATCTTGTGGTAGGGTGTTTTGAGCAAGTACTCATCAATCCCACCTGCCTTGTCTATGCAACGCAGTGCATGAGTTGTTACCTTAATACGGATGTGACGGTCCAAGATGTAACTGAAGAGCCGCTTGTCTTGAACATTAGGTTTCCAATGTCTTCTTGTCCTAAAATTGGACCACATCAAGAAGCATGAGAATGGAGCAAAAAATAAGTTCACTCTGCTAAAGATAAATGTCAAGATCTATTTCCATTAGAACTTAAATTCAACTGAAGAGAAAGAACTTGAGCAACCAATGCCAACTTGAGGAACAACAAAACCCAAATTGAAAAACACAAAATAATCAACCACAAAATATGCTCAATAGTATTGTTCAGATCACAAGCCATAACAAGAACATTTTGCAAGAAAGCAGACTAAAGCTTCACATCCTAGTTTACGTTATAACAGAGTATATCTTAACACTTGAAACCGAAGCATGCTCATAATATCTTAAGACAACCGCTGAAATCCATCCATGAGAAAACAGATAGGAGAATGATTAAGATAGCCGAAGCGAATAATTCGGAAAATAAGAAAGAGAAAACACCATTATAACCGTACATGAATAGACCCAATTTTCGTTCTGGTTTCTAAATAAGTAGCTCACTGATTTTTAGTAACTCCAACTATCAAATGCAGCACATTTTTATAATGAATTCTTAACAAAAAAATTCCCATCAACTGACACACCATTTCCTGCTTTGTAGGCATTATTTTACCCTCAACACCAGAACAACACTTCCACAAAAACAGCAACGAAAAAAAAGCTCATGAATAATAGACAAACAAAATCCAGATAAAACCCTTAACACATAACAAAATAACTTAGAATTTAGAACCCAACATAAAAAAGCTTGTGTTACTGCATACCATCACAAAAGTCCAAATAATTCATTCAAAATCACGGCTTTCCCAATCCACATATTATTCACACATCTAAACCATTTCAATCACATTTTCAAATATGAATAGAACAAGATATAACACCACAGCATACACACAATTTTACAAAGGAAAAACAATATATATATATATATGTGTGTGTGTCTGTACTGACTTGTTTCCACCGTCCTCACTGACGCGGTTCCCAAACTGGATATGGCGGCCCGCAAAAAGCCCGCGCTGGGCGCGACCCATGACGACTTTGGTATCGGGAACAGATTTCTTTAGCTGATCTTTAACTCCTGGTGCTAAATTCTTTTCACCCCCGATTTTCTTCACTATCTTCTTCATCATTTCTCGTGACCTGAACGCCATTGATTGTTTTTGGGTCTGATTGAATGTGTATAATGTGTGTATATATGTGTATTGGGTCTGATCTGATTGAGTATATGAGCTTAAGTTGGCGTTGATTTTGGGGGTTTTGGTTGCTAGTTAGGGTTTTTGAAGCGTGCGAGTCTGGATTGGAATTTGAAGAACTTGTATTTTTGTTGGATTTAACTTCTAATTTATAAATGGCACTAAGAGAAATTCCAAAGAGAATAAGTGTGTAAAAAAGGGCTTTTATGGTATTTAAAATTTAAATTTGATTTATTTCGCTACGTATGAATTCTCTAAATAACAATCAAAATCTATCGAAATTTCCTATTAAATTTTGATTGGCAGTAATTATGAGATATTAAAGTATAAGACTAAGTATAAAATCAGATTAGAGTGAAATTACTGGACAAAAGGTGGAACTTTCCTCCTTATAGGCAGCTTCAAACTCGAGTGATTCACACAAAGGAACGTATTAATTCTTTCTTTTCTTCTTGTGTTTGTTTCTTTTTTCATATGGGAGGGGATTTTATAGCATTTGATCTCAATTTGTTACGCATCAATAATTGCAAGTTTGTGTGCAACCAAAAGCCTCACTAACTACATTTTCTCTATTTTTTTCTTACAACACACTAACATATTTAGATATAGAAAAACATATCAACTTGGTCTTTGTTCATAAATGTGAAAATATGAATCGTAGCTCGATTTGTTTTCAAGTGAATAAACGTCTTCGAAAACAAAATCTAGAGAAACATGGTGCGTAACAACCCACATGAGTAAACATATGTTTTACTGTTACATTATGTAGGGTCCTTAAAGAAGGGATGTGCAAGAGCTTGACGAGCTGTAAGACGTTCAAAAGGATCAAACTTCAAAAGCCCATGCAACAGGTTTATAACTGTCGATGATCTTGATGAATCCACATGCCTTGAAACCATATTCTGTAATAAAGAAAGCACAACATATGATTAATCGCAATGATCAGAAATTCACTGTGTAGCGTGCCAAGTGCAAAAGAATGGGACCTTCAATTGGTCAAGCTTCCTTACTGCACGGATACTCTCCCTGGAAACAGCTCCTTCAGGCCAGTTAAGCCGTGTCCGTCTGAAGTATTTTTCTGCACCTCTGCTGCAAAAGCCAGAATATAAGTAATCAAAAGCCATTTCAGATTTCTCTTCTTTGACATTTTGGTTACCATAGGCGTATTGTGCTATTTGGCTGAAGGACACAATAGGAGAGTTGAAAGAGAGAAAATGTGTAATGAGCTTACTTTGCCCTTCGAATCATATGCTCCGGCAGCGGTCCCAGTACTCTCTCCATCATGGCCAAATGCTCCAAGTTTTCATGTGTTTGAAACAAAGCTTCACCCTGGCAGGATGTTCTCTTCAAACTTGAGACAAATTCAAATTTACATGAGCTACGCTAGGAAAAGTGCGAGTTCATATCTAACCGTGCAAAACTCTACAAGTATGCATCCAATGCTCCAAATATCACAAGGATAGGTCCATCCTAAGCCTGAGACACATATATTTCAGAGGGCATCAATGCTGGTTCTCGTGGAAACAACAAAAGATTAAAAAAGAAAAGGAATAAGGAGCACGCTTCAGTCCAAGGGTAAATCAGACGCATACACCAGACAGCAAAGCAACTTCCATGATAAAAAAAAATCCCCAGATTGAATGTCTTTTTGTTACATTAGTCACTCTCTCATTGTTGCCGACTTGTTATATGCTGGTAAGGTTTAAATTCAGCCAGTGCTCTAAATCACCTAACCTAACAGCCTCAATTGTCGAGATCACTAGAACTACAGAAAAAGCAAAGTGTCATTCAAACAACTAAACTTAACGATACAACTTTTCAGTTACCAAAAGAAGATGGCTACATATTAATAGTTTCTCAGTATGTCATTGCTCTGAAGAAGAATCGCAGCAATCAATAATGTCAGAGGGTGCATGCAAATTCTTGTAAAATCAAAGGTGTAACATAAGCGCACATGGTTTTAGAAGAAATTAACATACTACAGACTCGAGTGTACAGATTAACAACTGCTGCTGGACTAGAAGTTCATCCATGAAAAGAACGAGAAGAATGCAAATCTATCTGCAATGTTAACTAATTACCTAGAATGATTTCAGGTGCCCTGTAATGCCTTGTTGACACAATGGAGTAATGAATCTGATTATCAAACGCAGTACTACCGAAATCAATCAGCTTAATGGCACTTGACTTTGGCAAGCACCTGAAATTCATTTCATCTGATATCTTCTGTACCAACCAAAAAAATAATTCAAGATGTGACTTGAGTCTATGTTCAATTGTAAATGGTTTTCGAACTGTATAAGGCCAACTACCTTGCAGACAGGAAGCTTTACACACTCAGAAGATACAAGAAGTATGTTTTCCGGCTTCAGGTCAGTGTGTATTAGCTGCAAGTCATGCATATCTGGTAGACATATTAAAAAATACAAAAGTCAAAAAAGGTACCCGTCCCTGAGCAAACATGCAAGGCTTACAAAGATCTGGTTAATCGATTAGGAAATCAAATGAATACAGAATATGGAGATAAAGCAAGGATAATCCACAGACATGCTACAGATTCCAAAAGCTGGCGTCCAAACTCCCGAACAAGATCCACAGGAATGGGGGAGTATTTATTTCTCTTTAGAAAATCAAATAAACTTGGTCCAAGCTTCTCAAACACCTGATAAAACCATTGAAATCCATCGAAAGGAGGTTCTCTGTCAAGCTCTGGCATGATGAATGAAGTCTACAATGACAAATTAACAGAAGCTAACACAACAATCATACACATCTATCTATGAATATCATGAATGCTACTATACACCACATATCATGCCAGCACGTTTAAAATGTTAATAAACTGAATATTCTTCCACAAGCAGATACAGTGTTTGTGGGTTGAGTTGGAGCCACATGGGGAACCCATATAGAGAATTTTCAGCCAGAGTCAATACAATGTTTTCATACGCAACGACACCTTAAAAAGATCGAATCACTGAATCATAGCATGATCTATGAGAGGCTAGCTTTTGAGTAGAATGAGAAATGTAAGGAGATAGAGAAGGTTCATAGAAACACTTACTAGACATATATGGTTAATATAATCAAACCAACTATGCATTTTCACACAACTGCAAAAAATTGAAACACATGAGATGAAATATAAGCCGCAGCTATCAGAAACTTGTGGAGTGGAAAAACTTACTATGAATTGTTTTTATCATTTTTAGCAAGTTGCTGAAGTACATCAATCTCTATCATTGCTGCATCACGATACTTGCTAATGCTTCTAACAACTTTGATTGCTACATATTCTCGTGTTTGACGATCCCAACATTCCAACACCCGACCAAATGTGCCTACAGCACTAGCAATTTGCTGATTTGATACAAGAAGAATGATAAAATATATGGTTTTCTTATCAGCATTGACGTGACAGCTAACCTTCACCCATCAGGCCAAATATCTTATCTGTAAAGAAAAAGCAAAACAGAAGTAGAGACACTCAGTTTTGAGACAAATGGGATATCAAGCAAAAGTGCAAGAGCACCTAACAAATATATCAAGCAGTACTGTTTATCATCACTTGTAAAGGAAATGGACGGATCATAATACTCAACAAATAGCTTATCACAGCAGTATTGAACATCGAGTAGCTAAGCTAGCGCACTACAGCTCCTCTAAAGTAGTCACAACAGCAAATACTTCTATAAAACACAATTGCGTAGAAAATAAAACAATCAAAAACAACAATATTCCATTGCAGCAAACGGCTTATTACAGAAATATTTACATCTAGGAGTGAGATTCTCGCCGAGGCCGAACACGAAATGACCGTCAGGGTCATCACCTCTCGTCGGAGGCGATACGTGTCGTCGCAGCACCTGAGCCGGTGGCGCACAAGCCTCGTTATCATCACCATCCCTCTGATTAGCCTGCAAACAACAAAATCAACCTCCCAAAAAAGTCAGAGTTTCATTTTTTTTTCCACAAAAAAAAAGTACACCTGACATAATTTGAAATATCCGGTCACCTCCGACGGAGCAACGTCCCACGTTAAACGGCGCCGTTTTCGAGTTTGCCGCTCATTATCTTCCTGCGTCATTACTGTGACCTCGAATTTTACCTGACGAATAAATACAACACCGCGAGCTGTATCTATGTTTGTAAATTCAGATAAATGGACAAATTAATAAGCCTGTAAATTTCTGCAAATGAAAAAAAAAAAGCCAAATAATATAATTAGGTTAAAATTTGGGGGAAATGAATTCATTAATTTCATGCTAAAGAACGAAAGGAAATTAAATTTGTGACATAGAGAACAAGTAAGGGTAATTTGCATATTGCACCCTTGAATTAACTTAATATACAAAGTGCACTTTAGTATTCAATTATTTTGCATATTGTACCCTTGAAGTAGTACTTTTTAACTTAAGTAAAATAAAATAATACATCATAAAAAACGATTTTAACCTTAAAAAACCCGGGAAGTATCAAACTGGGTCGGGTCAATTTGAGTGGTAAAACTGTCAATTCACAAATGATTCTCTTATGATATTTTGTTATCCTTACTTGGTTGACTATTGTTGAATGTTGGCCTAATACTTTAATAGGTATGCTTGCAAGTAGATTTTGTTAATCTTTATAATCTAAGATCGTGTTATTACCAATCTAATGTAATTCGAATGTGCAATTTGCCAACTTTATAGTTTATTGTGTTAAAACGAGCTTATTTTTAAGGTTTTATTATACAAAAATGAAGACATGAATATTTTTTTATTTTGTTAAAATATCCCCTGATTATTTATTAATTATATTGCAAATAATTGCACTTAATTACATTTATCCAAAGTAATCTTTACCCCATTGATTCCTCCATTTTGCAAATGATGTGGATATTTAGTTTTATTTGGCCAAAAGTGTATAATGTTTGTAAAAGTATGTTTACTATCTAATTAAATTTAGATTACATCGAATCGGTATCTCCAGAACACAATCACAACACATAAGAAAACAATTTATTGATTTATAATCATAATAATTACAACTAATAAGATTATGGATGATTCTAAAACATAATATTACTTTCAAAATAGGCATTATATTAATAAAAAAAAATGCAATATTATAAAGCACAATATTGATATCATCTGTCTATTCACCTCAAAATTTCAGAACTAAAAAATCTAAAATTCTCTACAACACAATAGCCTCATTATGTGCTCATCATAAAGGAAAAACAATTTATCAAATCCAAAAAAGAATCCAGAATTAGATTCCATTTTATAGCTCACAAATCAAATTTACATTTCAATTTAAATTTCCATGTGGTAAATTTAAAAGTTATTGATAAATCACGAATTTTCAATAAATACAGGATCAAATTTGATAATTAAGAAAAATAGACCAATTTTCTCATTTATTTTATTCTCATTCCTCTTTCACTGTGTCCGACGGTCCCCACTTTCACACTGAAAAGCGTGCCCTCCACGCGATTTCCTCATACTCGTATAAATACTACTTCTATACCCCCTCCAAAATCTCCTCAGAATACAAAAGAAAACAAAAAATAAATATGCAGTCGCTACAGGAGAAGGCATCGGAGTGGAGTGGTGTAAAGACAAATGATGCTTTCGCCATTGATGAAACCAATCTATATGAGAAGCTTGGCCTTCAGACTTTCATCAATCTCTCCACCAATTTCTACACCAGGTTTTATGTAAACTAATTTTTTTCCTTTTTTTAAGCTCTATTAAAATTTGATGGGTAATTATTATTTGTTGATTTCAGTAAATGGGTTGTTAACAAATGCGTAAAATAGTTTGGTTTTTGTGTGAGCTGATCGATTACGGGTCAGAGATGGTGGGTTATTTTGTTGATGTTTTGGGGTTTAAGGTATTGGTTCAATTTATTTATTGTTGAACTCGAGGGGTTTTAACTTTGAACATGATTGTGAGTTCTGATTATTTTTCTGTTTGTTCTAATTGTAGTTCTTATTGTTGATTTGAACTGTTCATTTTGTATATGTGAGATATGGTTGTTTACTTGTTCTATGGAATCATGGAGCTGGATCCTGTACTTTTTCTAGTACAAGGAATACATTTGGAGTACTCAGTATAATGAAGGGATGATTGAAATATTAGCCTCATTGGCATCTTGCAATTTTAGTCTTACTGATTACAAGCTTGTGAATTAATCAATAGGATGTAATTATTTGTATTTTTGATCTCATCTATAATACCGACCATCGATTGAGAGTTTGGACTCGCAGTTCACGGGGCCTATCATAGAGGATTATATTTGCACGTATCTGGAGTTTGTCATGATTTAAGCATACTTAAACCTTTTCAATATTCAAAATCCATTTTCATTTGGAATTCAATCCCCTGAATGCTGCTACACAAATGAAAAATGGATCATGTCATTTTATTTGATAGGTCCCTCATTTTAATATGCTCACCGATCAAATTACTAGTTTTAAACATTTAGTTCCTAAATTTGGGTATGTAGAGTTTATGATGATGATGAAGAGTGGTTTCGATCAATCTTCGTGAACTCCAAAAAGGAAGACGCCATTCAAAACCAATACGAATTCTTTGCACAAAGAATGGGTGGGCCTCCACTGTATGCCCAAAGAAGAGGTAATAACTTCTTATCATACTTGGTTTTCGAAAGCATCTCATATGATAGCTGCATATTTTCCTATTTGGCTTCTATATCTCTGGCTCAAACTTCTTTTCAGAGCCTCATATCATATGTCTAGTGTTGTATGATCCTTTTAACTTGTCATGACATGGGTCGTTCTTGGCGATTCCCGAGACACCAAGAATGACTCAGTTAACATATATATATATTGTATATCTAGACATGGCACTTATAGCAGCTTATGTTTTCCATTTTCTCTAAAGCTGTGTTTGGTTCTTGGATTCTGATGAGAATAAGGAAAAGAAAGATGATAACAATCAAAATATAAAGCACTATAAGTTGAAGCATGGATATTATTTCCTTTTGCCATGAGAAACACATATAATATACACCGATCAACTTTTTACAGGCCATCCTGCATTGATAGCCCGCCACAGGCCGTTCCCGGTCACTCATCAAGCTGCAGAGAGGTGGCTACACCACATGCAACAGGCATTAGATACTACTCCCGATATTGATGAAGACTCGAAAATTAAAATGATGAATTTTTTCAGGTACCAGTTTTTATCTCTTTTTCGAAACAACGGGCTTTTTCTTTTTTAATGTTAGATTGATATTCCTTTTGCTGCTCAGGCACACAGCATACTTTCTTGTAGCGGGAGATGAGTTGAAGAACCCGAAACGAGAAATTGTGTGCAAGCATGCAACTGGAGGACCAGCTTGAGAGTAACTTTGAAAATTGCTCATTTGATTCTTACAACAAAATCGACATTAATTGTCCTAATCTCGTACAATAATAAAATTGTATGAGGAACCATGTTTTAAACTCATGTAGCTGAGACTTAATATGCTTGTTTGAGTTTGGAACCCAGAACTATCATTTATTGTTGGGAAAATTACACATTGACCCCTAACTTATTGTGTAATTACCAAAACATATACCCCTCATGTTAAGGATACATATCTTGTTATCATACCCTCTCTAAGGACTTAGTCCAGTACCCCCAAAATATATTATTATCTTATATATATCTAATTACAATTTGAACTATGACAAAAATTACTTTACTTTTAAAGCAACTAACTTTGGAGATCACATCCTAATTGTTCTTATTGGATTATTTGATGATTCATTTGATATTAACTAAACCGAAAAAAGAAATAAAGTACAATGCCTTTTGTAGCCAGGTGAAAATACAGGAAATATTGTGATAATTTTCCTCTGGATTACGTTTGACTGACAAAATTTTAGATTATTTATTTCAAACCTTGTGCACTAAAAGAATGGCCATTTTTTGAAAATTAACCTAATTTTTATTTAATTAATACCATGTCATGACAAATCAACCGCACACTTTGGATGACTTTTATCCAGTTTCATTAATCAATATCAAAGAATGTATTATGATAAGGAGAGATTTATACATGGAATTTTACAATGTGATTTTGTATCAACTTTGACTATAACATATAGGCAACAAAATCTTCATTCTCAATTTTATAAAACCATATTTTTTACAAGCTCCCTTGAAATCCATAATTACAACAATTTCAATAAATTGGATTAAACAAATATTTTCTGTTATATTTAAGGACTTAAAATCTCTTTTTAAAGAATCACTCAAAGTACGAGTACATGATGTCCTCTTCATCAATTTCATGTCCTATCAAAACACAAATTGCTTATAAATGATGAAACAAAAAATACATATAATATTATTTTTTACCCACTTCGTTCTACACCTATGAAATGAAACACAAGACGAAGCACAAACAGGAATAAAAGATAACGCCCTAATTAGAAAGAAAATTACATTTCTATCCCACAAACAAAAAATACAAAAAGAAAATAAAACACTCATTCTAGCTTCAATAATTTTTTTTTTTTTTTTGATGACAAGGGAACCGCAGCCGCTACCGTTAGGTGCGCACTGGGTAAACTTCGCTCTTGTGTAATAGCATCCTAGGTTGCCCATAGCTGACAGGCTCACAGTAGAGAAGGCAAATAGACATTCCCTCATCAGGATTCGAACCCGTGACCAAGGCCACAACATTCACATGCCCTTACCAACTCTACCGGGGGTTGCCCCCATTCTAGCTTCAATATTTCACATAGAAAAGATAATTAATGAACAAAAACAACAAAACCCACAAATTTCTAACCTCATGATTCATCCATAATCAACTCATTTCTGAGTGCAAATCTTGAAAATGGCTTAGCATATCTGGCTGAGAAAGATCTATAAAGATATTCAGGCTCAACCCTCTCAGACCCATCATCAAAATTCTGCATATAACTTTCAGGATCATATGATTTCTGCGTTGATAATGGATATTCTGGTGAGCTTTTCTTCTTAGATTTCGTGATTTTTCGCCAAAATATTCGCCATTTTTGAGTCGATTCATACTCTCTCTGCATGTAGTTTTGGCCTAATCGTACACTTTTGCTGCGTGAGTTTTTCCAAAAAGAAGTCGCCATAGATGAATAAGATGGTTTAATTATGGCTTATTGTATATGGATAAGAGTTAATTATTTGGAGTTTATGAGTTTTTTGTTTGGGTTGACAAGTATGTGCATGGATATTTTTCTCTTTGGTTAGGTCTTGGCTTTTTATAGAGAGGAAAAATATGTGTATATTTAAGATAAGTATGGAATAATTAATTTTGGTCAATCATTAAAAGCATAATTGGAATGTTAATACTTTTGTATTCTATTTTAATAATAAGTACTTTATAATTTGCTCTTTTCAAAACTTGATTTAGAGAGTTGAGGGTTGAAATCTTGTTGGGCTATTTCAAAATTTATAATATCTTAACATATTATTTTTATTTTGAACTAATAAGATTATTACTATCTGAATTTAAATTAATTGCATTTATCAAGTAATTTGTTTTCCCCAAAGATTCTAAAATCCAACAATGGCCATCATTTCTACTTTGTAGCTTGCAAGTAAAGGTGAGAGTTGCTCTAATGATTCATATTCCGGCTAATTGCCCACCCTGCAATTAGAAACAAGATCCTTTTTGGCATAATTTAAGTGATATTTTTATTTAATTTTAGATGTAGGATATCTGGAGCTAATAATTTTTTAATCATTAATCACACACACACACACACTAAAAAGTACTAGATAATATATTTTTTTATCAATTTGGAATTGAGCCCAAAATACAAAATTAACAAACTTTGAATTTTTTATTGTGTAATACGAGAATTAGTAATGATTACTTCAAGAATTTGCTTTCTGCTTCTTTTTGCAGACAATATTTTTCTGAAAAAGGTTAAGGATAACATGTGAGCATTAATCATTTCGGGGCCCATATTCTAGTATTTTAAGTTATTTTTAGTTCAATGATTTTATATTCTGAGATAATTATTGTAAGGAACTTACAATTTATCGTACCAAAATAATAAATATAATAAAAAGTTACAAACTAGTCTCTTGCAATTGAAAGTTTGAAACAAAAAACAACAAATTTGGAGATTTATTACTCTTTCAAAATTGAACTACATAGTTTCTTCTTTTGAAAAACTAATTTTGTTCTGCTCTGTTACATTATAAAGTTCAATGGCATTAGTAATACCTGAATATCACTCAAATTTCAGGTCACTATTATCATCAACAAGTAAACAGTATGATGACTAAAATATGGAAAACCAAGTACATCAATATGCAAATAACAAATTGGCATCAAAATCGGAATACTTGTTCATATCGAAATTTAATACAATTCGAATAGGTTCTCTTCCTCAAACTACAGATCTTTGATCCTTGAGATTTATTAACACAATTTGAGGCTTCAAGACCAATTGAATTACTTAAATAAGGTGCATATTTATAAGTCCCAAGTACACAAAAAAACAAAAAATCACTTACGCCTCGCCCAATTATCGACTTCTCTCTATAATTTCATCTTCTTCCTGGTCTTCGTTCATAAGTCGCATATTCTTGATTAATAGCCAAATTTGACAAATTGTTGAAGGCTTTTGGGTTCACATAAAATCTTCCTCGAGTTCTTGAAGTGATTTCTGTGTTGATGCTATGTCCTTGTTCGATGTCATTTTCTCAGCTACCATCAAATTTTTGTAGCTTCGTAACTCGGCCTGTCTATCTTTTTCCAGCTTTATTAACTCTTCTCTTCGTTTCTGCAGAAATATAAACGAACAAATATAGTCCATGGTGCTACTTATTTGGGCGGGGAAAGATGGTAATAATTAATAAAGTAACACTAAATAATCATTACAAGTAATATAACCAAACAAAATCACAGAGTGCCTTGGCAACTTCTTAAGGGATTTTCATGTCACATCCCTTCAAATTTTGTTTATATAATGTACTATTCATGATGAGACAAAACAAATAATCAAGTAAAACCGAGAGTTAATATGACTCACTTTGTCTCTTAGCTGTTGCTTCCTCTCTGCCCTTTCGGCTGCATTAACTGCCTCTCTTTCAGCTAAATACATAAAACACACGAGTCAGAATTAATGAAGCTCAACGGAAAACTATAAAGCTCAGTACGTAAACTGATGCCCCAAATTTAATGTAGAAGAGCTGTAAGAGTAAGTGCGTGACGCAGTGACGCTTGGAAGAATTATACACACCTTTTAAATCTGGCTTCCTTTCCACCTTTGTCCTGTTTAACCGATTAACTATCTCATTTATCCGCTTTTCCACTTTCACTGTGCGAACCTAAGCAAGAAAAAGATGCACGCTATCTTTGATATCCAAGCTGTTAGGAAAACACATCATAGTGGTCAAAACCAGAGACAAATGCACAACGAAGCTCACCATTTTTGCGTTGTAGAAGCCAACTTGCCCAACATCCATGGAAGCAGTCTTCTTAAGATTTTGCCAAGGAGTGTAAACAACATCAACATTGTTGATTTTATTTCCTGCCAGTTTATGATATCCATAGAATATTACATAATGAAATAGAATAGAACTTCGAACATGTGACTCAAAAGGACAGCCGCTTACAGAAAAATTTATCAATAGAAGTGCTAAAATTTGTAGATAATTAAATTATAATTAAACATTGATGAAGCACATACCTTGGATAGAATTAGCTTTAACTAGTTGAGCACAATCCTCCAATACACCTTCAGATATGTCGTCAATTGTTTGACCCTTTTGCATTCTCAGATAAACATGAGCTGAAGACATTTTATCCACGTGAAACCTGCAGAAAACCATCCCGGTCGACCTTAGAATCGACCAATTCTTCCACTATATCTGCTAGCTAAAAATTAGTTTGCGAAACATGCTCCAATTGCAGCTTGACTAAAAAACCATCGTACAGAAACAGAACTAAAGTTTCAATTTGACCACTGCAACCTTATAAAGCTATTCCAAACAAGCAAGAAAATGCATGATTGGTAATAAGTCTAGAAATCTGATGACTGAAACAGGCCATTTAACTCAAATATTGAGGTTGGTCATCAATCAAATGTCTAAGTTGTGGGATGTCACTCAGGAAAAACCTTATAATGGTACTATAGTTAAATATGGCAGAATTTCCTCAGAATTTATCACTGAAATCACGCTTTTTCATGATATTATTATGTCTATACTTGTATGTCACACAACACATTGAACTCACAATTTAGAGATAAAGTTTTAACAGTTAACTTTTTCTACAAAAAATCAAGATTTAATTTTTCTCGGGGGCCAAACAAACTTGTGATAAAAATGATTATACAATTAAACCCTCACCCTCTAGCAACATACAATCATCTTCACCAAACACAATCCAATAAACTTATTCATGTTCAATCTACACAGGCCACAAAAGGCCACAGCTTGCGTTTCATACTTAAACAAAGTTTCTGAACGCATTCTCCTTCCACGATGAATAATAACTACGCAGAAAACACAATTCATCATTAATACAAACTAACAAGAATTCTTTACCAAAAGAACTGGCATCTCTATCCTTTTCTACGCACTAACGGATCAAAATAGGTCTGAAAAGTAGCTCAAAAATCAATTCCAAAAACAATACAAGACCTTTTCACCGAATTAAAGCAATTAACTTATGAAATCCATAAATTTAACAGAAAAAAAGTGAATTTAGTACCAAATATCTTCAGGAAAACCATATCTGATGAGCTCCTCGTTTTCGTACTTGTCTAGGCCCATGAATATGGTATAGTCTCCCGCCTCCGGTCTCGCCTTGAAGTAGAACACCATATTTCTTCTCTCTCTCTCTCTCTAGGGTTTCGATTCTTGATTCCTAATTTTTCTTCTCTGATTTTACCGATTGAGTGATAATATTAATAATATGAAGCTTCCGGACTCTGTTTTTATTCCTCTATTTTTCTTATAAGTTTTAGGCAATATTACACATAAACCCCTCATTTATATTATATTCACCAAAAATCCCCTTCTTTAGTTAAAATTACCAACACATCCATCCCCTTAAAAAAGGGATTAATTTGTTACTTGTTAGGTTTATTGAGGTAAAAGATTAATTTGTTGCTTGTTAGGATTAAATTGATCAGACCGGTTTTGGGCCCTTTCAACTTTCTTGTATTTTGTATTGGGCCAATTTTTTGGTAAAGAAGAAGCCCTTGGGCCACAAATCTTGGATTGTATTCCTTCCTTAATGCAAGAGTTTATTATAATTTTTAAAAGTTTTTAGATATTAGATGTTTAACGATATATTTATATTGAATTTTAAATTTCGAGACTCTGTAATTTCAACCAAAAATCTATAATTTAAAGATTAAGACGTATATGACACTATTTGATATATAATAATATACGCATACTTTTCAACGTCACAAGTCATTCATATTGCACTTCGTTTAGACACAATTTATGAACTTAAAGGAACACAATTTTGAATTTAATTCCATTTACACAAAAATGGAGTATTAATAGTGTTATCCCTGAAGTTCTTCTGGAGCACATTACTCCAGTAGACTCAAAAATCAACTGATCTAGATGACATGAAGCGCATTCTTACACAAGGGAGGAAGATTTGACACAAATACAGAATGAAATTGGACAAAAGAATTTCACTAGGCAAAAACTCTTGCAATATTGAGCCGAGTTTTTGTCTGAATCCAGCATCGATTATTGTCTTAATCGTGTAAGAACGATCAATATATATCACACATCATACTTGCAGATGTTCTCGAAGCCCATGTATTCGTGCCGTTGGATCTTCCCAATCATGTTTGAAATGCCAACTCCCCCTGTTTCGCCAAAAAGGGTAAAAAAGTTCATTTATGAATCAAGAATATAAGTCTAAAAATAAGTGCATGTATAAAATTACACGTGTCAAACATCTAATACAATGTAATATAATATAAGATGAAATATGTATTTAGAATAGAGTGGTAAAATTGCTCACCTAGAGAAATGGCACTAATGAAGATTGTGGACGCAAGAATGAAGATAATTATCGATGCCCGTCCCAACACAATAATCAACTTTCTAACCACGTGTTGCCCGACGAAAGCAGCCACAGTCGCAACAGCAACGAAAAACAGAGCTGCCACACGAAATTTAGCGTGCATAAAGTTAGTTCAACTGTTACAATTCTTTTGAGTAAATTGCATAGACACCCCCAGTGACACTTTAATTGCAAAGAACACCCCAATCTCTAACAAATTACCATAAGGAACGGGAAAACGTTTGAGAAGGTAATATTCGACCACCGACATTGATGAGGAGAACATCATGGCGAAAGTGGCCGTTGCACTTGAAACCTGTTTCAAACTTTCATTAACTACACAATAATCGATAAACGGTAAAATTTCATGATGATATTAACAAAACGGGACGAAGAGTTAAAACTCACTTGAGGAGGAACACCTAGTTCCAAGAATAGAGGGCCCATGATAAACCCGCCCCCGAGACCTAAAAGCCCACCGACCAGGCCAGCAAGGGTGCCGAAGAAGCCATATGTGAGCAATTGGTGCACTTTCAAGTTACTGCCTGATTCGCCTTTGGATGAAATTTTGCGCCATCCTTTGTAAAGGCAAAGCCCTTCGTAACCTGATACTCCTAAAGACACAGGGATCTGAAAGAAAGAAGTGAAATAGTAATTTGTAATGATAAAAATGGTAAATTTAAATTTGAGGATATACCTGAAGCAAGTTCACTACCCAGTATAATGTTGAACATGTAGATGTATAATTCTGTTTTAATTCAAAGACAGAAAGTTTAAATATTTCGATTAGTTATAAAAGGAAAGTAATGGTATAAAAGAGAAAACAGAAAGAAACAGAACCTTGATGATTTGAAGTGCAAGAAATGCGATCCAAACGGCACAAAGAAGCCCAAATTCCTTCCAACAAACATTCTCAATAATACTGACCTGAGATTATGAGATATACATATAAGTTTGAGAATTTTTGGTTTTTGAATATTGATACTATTTGCTAGATATTTTCTCACCTCTGGTTCTACCAAGTCTTTAACCTCTTTCTGCGTATCGTTGCTTGGTCCACCAGGAAGAAGCTCGTATTCTGCTTCATCTTTACCATTACCTTGACAAATTAGCAAGAACAGCTTTAAATTTGATGAAATTAGAGAAAGGCCAAAAGATAAGGAAAAAAAAAACGATGGTTAATAGAAAATCAACCCACCATTTGTTTCTGATCGGTTTGCAGCCTCCTGCAGCAATAAGAAATCAAATTGATTAAGCAAAAATCTTATCATCAAATGGTTTCGAAATAATTTGGATATAACCATCAAAACAAGAATAACAAAGAAGTTTCTTTTACACTCACCTTTTTTATGATTGTTTCCTTCTTCCAAGTTTCAACTCCTTTCAAGAAGGCCTTAGTTGATGTACCTACAACCAACATATAAAGTAAATAAGTAGCAATGGAATCGTAAACGTAAAATAAATAAATTGAAATTAACCAACCTATAAAGAGAATGATCAAGAGAACAGTAACCATCCAATCAGCAAACATCACATTAAATGCAACTCCTATGCTAATACCGAGCATGAGCATTGGCTGGATAAGAACAGCCAAGTCATAGTCTATTATGGGCATGTCGAGTGTGGGATGTCTGAGCTTAAGATTGTAATAAACGGTTGAGACTGCAGCCCCCATGATCATACCTGCCAAATCACAGAATACATGAAAGTATAACTCAAATGTGTAAATGGTAAACTGTTAATAAGTCGAGGTGGCTGAAAGTATAAGAAAATTGTATCCTTTGGGTTATATAAGTGTGATAAATCGTATAGAAACTGATTAGTAATGTTGCATTTAAATCATATTCTTGATTTGCAGGTAAATCAACTATTTTTTCTTACATTTTGAGATAGCCGTAGCTGATTTTGGATCAAATCCAATAATCAGAGTAAGCATAGGAACGAATATGCCGCCACCACCAACACCACCTACGCTCCCAAAGGCCGCTCCACAGAATCCAATTATGCTGCCAATAACAATTTGCCAATTGAATTCCAGATCCTGCATTTCAAATACCAGTTAACACACATTTCTGAACATCATACTCAAAGATGTAGTCATTTCTAATTACTTATTTGCTTTATCTCCTGAAGGGTCATTCTTGGTGACTCGCGAGTCCTGAGAGTCGCAGATTGTATAGATGATTGACAGATGGCCCACTAAGACCTAGATTTTGGATAGATGGGCCCACATATGGCCGGGACGGGACCTAGCAACTCGTCGGCCCCGAGAAGCACCAATCATGACTCCTCCCAAAAGTTACTATTTATCGTTGTATACAAGTTTCACCTCATGGTCCTATTCATATGTTTCACTATGGAAATGATTTGCACATTTTACATGCAAAAAAGGCCCATATTATCTGTAACCATTTATTTAAATGCAAGTGTATTTAGTTGCCAACAAGTATCCTGATAATACTGAATTAAGATCAGATATGGAGATCATGTGACCAATAATATCTCTCATTAAATTGCAGGAGTTAGAAACCACCTACCTCCCATAATAGCATTAAATACTGGATAAGAACATCTACCAAGAAAAAAAAAAAAGAAAGAGATACAAAAACAGATAAATAATAAAACTGAATCTAATTAAATTCAAACAAGTTTTGAATAATTGAAACTGAATAAAATGATCTTAACTCACCGGCCAGACGTGCTGGTAACCTGATTTATTGGATTGCCAAATGAAATTCACAACAGATGTCAACAAATCTGAATCCGAAGCTGAATCAATTTTTGTTGCATTACGCGACATAGATTCATGCTTCAAGCTCCTCTCAGCAGAAACAAAGATCGAAGCCAGCAAAAAGCTCCACAAAACAGTAAAAAACGGCATAAAAGCCTTCAGTTTTTGTAAATTACCCGCCATTCGAGAACGATATTCAATAGATTCCACCTTTTCAGATAATAAAAAAAAAAAGTAGAATATATTAATCAAATAAAATCAAATCAACTTTTTCGATGCTTTCACTTTATCAAATCCTAAATGATCACGGCTTTAATTCTTCACACAAACTCAGAATCTAGATAACTATTATCATTACACTGAGTGAAGAAAAAAAGTATACTGAAATTGAAATGGCGATGAAAATGGAGATGAGAGAGAGAGAGAAAGAAAGAGAAATGAAAATGGTTTCGCCATAAATAGAATATATATTATGAGGATGGGTTGACAAATAGAAGACAAGCGCATACATGGGAAGCACAAAACGACACAGTTTTGACAAAGCTGGGATATGGCGTGCGAGTCACGTGTCATACTTCATCATACGTCACAGTGACGACACACTCCCAAATTAAACGTTTAAAATTCATTTAACCTCGTTTCGTTAATTAAAATTTTAAAATAAATTTAAGTCTGTTTCGAATTATATTTAATTAGTGAATAAAATATAAAACATGTGTAAAAATATTTCGAATTTGGCCCGTTATCGATTTGAATTAAAAAAAAATTGTTCGACCTCAATTCAATTTATAATAAATTTTATAATATTTGAACAACAAATTTTATTCGAGTCGATTAACAACCTTATTTTGGAAACTCGTTTTGCTTATGCATTGTTTTAAATTAATCAAATCAAAAAATAGATAATTATGATTTATTGTTAAGTAATCAACCACATTTCTTTTAACTAATAATAATATAAATATGAGTAGTTCATTTTAACCTATTTTATTTTATAAAAGGAACAAATTAATTATATTTTTAAATTAGTATAAAACTATTTTTGCCACAAAATGATAAACTGTAGCTTGTCCTCGGGACTACCTCGAAGTTTTTAATAGATAATAATTACATTAAGTCAATGAAATTTCACATATTAGTTAACTATTCAATAATTAAATGATTTCATTTCATTTTTACCAAGTCAGTAAATGTTCATAAACTTATAGAATATATGAAGAGTACAAATAATTTATTTTATTTTAGGTAGGGGCTGCACTGATGTCACATGATTTGCTAGTTTTAAAACTATATAATAATATCAAGTGACACTATCATTCAATAGAGGGTGGTTGATCTGATTAGCTAAGACTTTGCTTATAAAATAATTTGAATCTAAGATTAGATTTTTAAAAAATTTAATAAAATTATTTTAAGTGAAATTTTATTATATATTACCCCCATTGTCATTTCATACGGCATGAATAGTATTTAGGTTAGCTTAATATACTATAATATTTCACAATTTTAATACCACTAACTTTAAAATAGTTTTTGCTTTATATTATTTAATATTGATCATGATAGTCAAATTATCCCATGTGATGCCATTCACTTTAGCACTGAGTGATTGGACAATTGACTAAAAAACAAACAAAAGAGGGTGATTATTTGTAGATTAATTTTGTACCCACACGTAACAATAGAGTATATAAGGTTTTCTCTTTTATCATTCAAAATAAATTATATATATGTATGATTGGGATTGAATACAAGTCGTGTTAATTTAATTTTTCATAGAAAAAATTATAATTTTATATTATTTAATAAAAAATTACAATATCAAGAATAATATAACTGAGAATGGTGCTGTTGATTTAATAAGAACAATTAAACACCACATTTCTTAAAAAAGAAAAGGTAAATCATCTAAAAATTATAAAGGCGCACAAGAAAATTATCGTGCAAATACACTCGTGTTCTTCGACTATCACTAGGGGTGGCAAATGGGTGAATCGGATCGGATTTGGGTTGGGTCCAATTGGGTATGAAAAAAAAAAGTTGGAACCAACAAGAAACTAAAATGTCTTTTCAATATGAATTGGATCCTTATTGGTTTTGATTGGTTCCAAATGGTTTTTAAACAAGAAGAACCATTGTAGAACCATAATAGACCCAATATAGTGAGTTGGTGACTTATGGATCCAACATAATGCAAACATTTGTATACTAATCACTAATCTTTTTTTTTTGTCCAACTAATCCAATATAATGCAAACAAATTTTTTTTTTCATGTCCACTAACTAACTTATTATATTATATTTTTATAATTTTCTTATAAAAATTTCAATTATATTATACTAATGTAATAATTTATATGTAAAATATATTACTAAACCTAATGTATTTTAATTTGTAACGAAAAATTAATGTAGAGAAATTAAAGATATAATTTTTTTTTTCGGTTATAAAAATTAAAAATATAATATTTTTTTTTCGGTTACAGAAATTAAAGATATATTAATTGATACTAAGTTATAATTTATGTTACTATTTGAAAGTTAGTCGGTTCAAAATAGAGGTGTAAACGAGCCGAGCTTGGCATTTTTTTCAAGCTCGAGCTCGATCTCGGGCTCGAGCCCAAAGTTTCGAGCTCGGGCTCGAGCTCGTGAGCATGGGTTCGAGCTTGAGCCGAGCCCAAACTCGCGAGCTCGAGCTCGTTGAGCCCAAAATTTTTGAGTTCGGGCTCGTCGAGCCCAAAATTTTCGAGCTCGAGCTCATTAGCATGGATTCGAGCTCGAGCCAAGCCCAAGTTAGCGAGCTCGAGCTCGTCGAGCCCAAAATTTTCGAGCTCGGAAGCATGGATTCGAGCTCGAGCCGAGCCCAAGCTTGCGAGCTCTAGCCCAAACTCGAGCCGAGCCAAGCCGAATATTTTTATTTATTTTTAATTATTTAATATATATTTATTAATATAATAATAAAAATAAAATATATATTAAAAAATAAAAAAGCTCAAATTACTAAAAATAATATAAAATAATTTTTTGATCTTATTATAAAATTTATCTAAAGTATAAGTTCAAATGACTAAAACAAGTATGAGTTTAGTTCTTAAGCAAACACATATTCTCTACGAGTGAAATTTTAAATAAAGAAAACCAATTGGGTCTAAGAAAGAAAAAAGAGATAATTATTTCTCTTGTTTTAATTGGATCCAATTAGGAACCAAAATAGGCCCGTTATTGGAACCAATTTGGACCCGATCAAAAACCATATGAAACCAAGATCTTGAAAATCCAATAAATGCAAAACCAGTTGGAACCATAATTCTATTTTTTAAGATCCATCCAAACCCAAAACTAATTGGATCGGGTTGGACCCACGATTTTGGGTCCAATTTGCCACGCCTAACTATCACCATCATAGCTTAATATAAATCCAAATTATGATTAAAAATTAAATAGTCTTAACTTGCTCAACTAATCAAAGATTATGGCAAACCATTACATTAATTAATTAGGATCAAATAAATTTAAATGTGAGTTAAGCTAACATATAGTAAGGTGGACAACTCTTACTATAGATTCTTATCCAACAAAAAAAAAACATATGTGATAGTGATATTGCACCTATCCAAATTATTCTATATTACCTACAAAAATAGTTATTGGTCTCAATCAAATTATTACATTGTCTTGTGAAAGAAAATTATTCCAAAAAACCTAAAAAACATAAGGAAATTCAGAGTAATTATGTCACTAGCTTCTCATATACTCATAATTAAATTTAGTAGTAGGTGAATTGTGTTAGGAATATGATCGCAATTGAGAATAAACGCACAAACGAAAAACGATAAAAGAACACACGAATTGTTTACCCAGTTCGTCAAAAGAATTTTGACTACGTTTGGGGGCACTGCCAAGCCAGGATATTTTCACTATGTTTCGAATGATTAAATTACAATGAGAATAGGGCTATTTATAATACAAGATACATAATCCTAATAGGACAAGGATTACTAATCCTAATAAGAAAAGGATTAGAGTCCTAATAGCAAAAGGATTAGAATCCTTCAGGCTCCATAACTCAACAATCTCCCACTTGGAGATTGAACTCAAAAGTAATCATCTCTCGATCTTATAATTCAATAGCCCATAATGGTCCCGGTAGTGCCAAGCCTCTCTTCTCAGTTACTGAGGCCAATTGAAGCCATGCATAACTTCAATTTCTCAAATGTGACACTCTTAGTCAACATATCAGCAGGATTCTCATCACCTCGAATCTTCATAAGCTGCAAGATCTTCTTTTCCAAGAGATATCTTATGTAATGATACTTCAATTCAATATGCTTAGTTCTCGAATGAAACGCTAGATTCTTTGCTAAGTGGATAGCACTCATACTATCACTGTATAGAATACTACTCTTTTGCTCATTCCCCAATTCACTCAAAAAACCTTGCAACCATACCATCTCTTTACTAGCCTCAGTCACTGCTACATACTCAGCTTCTGCAGTAGACAAAGCCACAACCTTTTGCAACTTTGAAGCCCAAGAAATCGTTGTACCACCCAAAGTAAACACATACCCTGTAGTACTTCTTCTTTTATCAAGATCAATTCCCGCTAAATCAGCATCGACAAATCCTTATAATTCGACACTTTTGCCTTCAAAACATAAGGCTTTCTCCGTAGTACCACGCACGTATCTTAGGATCCACTTTACCGCTTCCCAATGTTGCTTTCCCGGATTTTCCATAAATCTACTAACTACTCCAACTGCATGCGCAATATCCGGTCTAGTGCACACCATCGCGTACATTATGCTACCAATTGCCGAAGCATAAGGAGTCTTCTTCATGTAAGCCCGATCCTCATCACTACTGGGCGAATCCTTGTTAGATAGCTTAAATTGGCTACCCAACGGATATTTACCGGCTTTGCATCATGCATACTGAACCTCTTCAAAATCTTTTCGATATACTCAGCCTACGAAAGATACAACTTTCCTGTCAACTTATCCTGATTAATTCGCATCCCCAAAATTTGATTTGCCTCTCCTAGATCCTTCATAGCAAATCGCTCAGACAATTATTTTTTCAACTTGCTCAATTCTCGAGCACACGACCCTGCTATTAACATGTCATCAACATACAATAGCAAAATAATATAACTATTGTCAAACCTCTTGAAGTAGCAACAATGATCGGCATTGCAACGCACAAAATCAATCTCATGCATGAATCCATCAAACTTCTTGTACCACTGTCTAGGAGCTTGTTTCAAACCATACAAGCTCTTCTTGAGCTTACACACTAGCTCAATGTTACCTTCAGACGAATACCCTTCTGGTTGCATCATATAAATACCTTCTTCAAGATCACCATGAAGGAAGGCCGTTTTTACATCCATCTGCTCTAACAACAAGTTTTTTGCAGCAACCATACTCAACACCAATCGAATAGTGGTTAATTTCACAACAGGAGTAAAAACATCAGTATAATCAATACCATATTTCTGCTGAAATCCCTTCACAACCAGTCTCGCCTTGTAACGTTTGCTTCCATCCGCCTCTTCTTTAATTGTCTAAACCCACTTGTTATGCAGAGCTTTCTTTCCCTTTGGAAGTTCAACAAGTTCCCAAGTATCATTGGACTTTAGAGAGTTCATCTCGTCATCCATCGTAAGTTTCCACTTGTCCCCATACTCACATTGACTAGTCTCTGCATAACATTCAGGTTCACCACTATCAGTCAACAATACGTAATGTAAAGAAGGCGAATACCTATCTGGTGCATGACGCTGTCTGCTAGATCTCCACAGCGGAAGTGTCGGAGTACTCGTTTCTGCCTCAATAGCTACCTCATCATTCTGCGTAACTTTACTCCCACCCGAGTTAGAGATATCCAACTCAATAACCTCAGAATTTTTAGCCTGAGTTCCCGTATCATCAATTTTTGGTGCTTCCAACCTATCCTTATACAAAACTTGTTCATTGAATATAACATCTCGACTACGAATTATCTACGATTCTGTTCATCCCAAAATCTATAACCGAATTTATCACCACCATATCCAATGAACGTACACTTGACAGATTTAGCATTTAATTTACTTCTAGCAGTAGCATGAATATGAACATATGAAACGCACCCAAATGCACGAAGAAAGGACAGATTTACCTCCTTACCACTCCAAGCCTCCTCCGGTATGCCATTACCCAACGGAGCTGATGGTCCTCTATTAATCAGAAAAGCAGCAGTGTTAACTGCATCAGCCCAAAACATCTTCGGCAACCTGCATTTCAATCGCATACACCTAGCACGTTCATTCAATGTTCTGTTCATACGTTCTGCAACCCCATTCTGCTGAGGGGTTCCTCTCACAGTCTTTTCCATGCGAATACCGTTCAGATCACAATATTCCTTAAACTCAGCGAGTTCATATTCTCCACCATTATCAAATCTCAAGCACTTCACATTCAGACATGTTTCGTTTTCTACAAGGGCTTTCCATTTTCTAAAAGCGTCAAAGGCGTCAGATTTATGCTTTAGAAAATAAACCCATACCTTTCTCGTGGAGTCATCGATAAAAGTCATGTAGTATGACGCACCACCAAGAGATGTAACTGGTGCAGGTCCCCATAAGTCACTATGCACCAACTCTAACTTCTCGTTCTTCAAGGTCCTGCCTCCTTTCGAAAAACTCACCCGTTTCTGTTTTCCGAATATACAGTCCTCACATAAACCAACATCAACTGTTTTGAGGCCTGGCAGTTTTCCTTTCGAGCAAAGTTCCTTCATCCCCTTTTCGCTCATGTGGCCAAGATGACAATGCCACAAATCTATATCATTGTTTTCTCCTGCAAAAGAAATACAATCTTTAGTATTGATTGTCATGTACAATGCACTCTCTTTCTTACCTCGAGCCAGTATCATGGCTTCTTTGGTTATCTTCTAGGTGCCACAACCAAAGGTCACAACGTATCCAGCATCATCTAGTTGCCCTATAGATATCAAATTCCTTTTCAGGCCAGGAATGTGTCTCACGTCATGCAACTGCAATACGCTGCCATTCGAGGTTTTGATTCGAACATCTCCCTTTTCCACGTTTCTCAAAGGCTCATCATCAGCAAGATAAACCTTCCCGAAATCCCCCGAAGTATACCGTTCCATTATATCAGCATCACTACAAGAATGGAACAATGCTCCAGAATCCAAAACCCACGATTTCAATGGACTGTTCACGCTCTATATCAAAGCGTCGCTAATGTCTTCAGTTGCTACATTAGCTGATTTTCCATTCTTCTTGGGTGCTGTGCACTTGCTTTTGTAATGGCCAAGTTGCTCACAGTTCCAATACTTAATCGAACTCAGGTCTCTCCTCGTCTTACTTTTTCCTCTCGATTTTGACCTACCCCTGTTCGAATTCCTTGATTCCGATCTGCCTCTATTTTCTGTATTCAGAACTGAACCCGAATTTATACCCGATTCTCTCCTGCGAATTTCTTCACTAATAATCAGATCTCTAACTTCGTCAAATTTCATCTTCTCTTTCCCTGCTGAAGCACTAACAGCGGTAACCGTTCCACCCCAACTTTCAGGTAGAGAAGATAACAGAATTAGGGCTCTAACTTCGTCATCAAAATCGATCTCAACTGAGCTCAATTGGGCCGTAATCAGATTGAACTCGTTAAGATGCTCAGCCACCACAGAACTCTCTGACATCTTCAGGTTAAAGAGACGCCGCATCAGATGAACCTTGTTCGCCGCTGATGGCTTCTCGTACATGTCTGCTAAAACCTTCAGAATACCTTTGGTGGTTGTCTCTTTCGTCGTATGGAACGCAACGTTCCGTGACAAAGACAAACGAATCACACTCATCGCTTTCCTGTCAAGTACCTTCCACTCTTCGTCTTTCATATCCGACGGCTTATCACCAAGGGGCTAATACAAATCTTTACTATACAAGTAATCTTCGATTTGCATCTTCCAGAATTCAAAATCAGTCCAGTCAAACTTTCCAATCGGCGTTTTTCCTTCACTCATCATATTCGCTTCCACTCGACCTGGAGCTCTTGATACCACTTGTTAGGAATATGATCGCAATTGAGAAGAAACGCACGAAAGAAAAACGATAAAAGAACACATGAATTGTTTACCCAGTTCGTCAAAAGAATTTTGACTACGTCTGGGGGCACTGCCAAGTCAGGATATTTTCACTATGTTTCGAATGATTAAATTACAATGAGAATATGGCTATTTATAATACAAGATACATAATCCTAATAGGACAAGGATTACTAATCCTAATAAGAAAAAAATTAGAGTCCTAATAGCAAAAGGATTAGAATTCTTCAGGCTCCATAACTCAACAAATTGCATGCATGGTGTAACAACAATTATAATGTTCATATAAGATATATTACAGGTAATTAAATTCTATTAGTAAGTATTTTTTTCTTCTTGCCAAATGAAATTATTTATATGCAAATATGGATAGTCTATTCATGTATATAATAACAATACTCTTGTATGCCTAATTTCACATTGATCACATTGATCATTGAAATTATTTAGGGTCTAGGGTATAATAACAATACTCTTGTATGCCTAATTTCACATTGATCATTCTAAAAAAAAAAACAAATATTGCATAATATTTTGAGTTTCGGTCTAAATTTCAACATATGTTAAATTAAAGTGTTTTGATATTATTTTTTAATTTAATTTTCTTTTGAGTTTTTGGAAGAATATCATTCAAAATTTTAAAAAATATTATATAAAATTGGATTAAAAGTAATATTTCGCTTTGAGACAATTGAAAACTCATATCGTCGATAGAAAATTTAGAATTTTTTTAAGGCCATGAATACGAATACTGAAAATACAAATCAATCGTTATAAAGAACCACGTCCCTCTATCAATAAACTTTTATAATATCAAATAAATTATAGAAAACGTTTTTAACGAGCCACCATAACATTATCCATTGTTACATCTCTTTCGAGGTACCAATTATCAAATTGAAATCGTGCATGGGAAAAAAAATTGGACTACCAATTGATGATATATTGGGTTGAATTGAATGCTATCCATGTGCATGATGTCAGTTCAGAATTACATTTTATTTATTATTGTAATAAATATAGCCAACTTGCATGAACAAAAACTATATTTGGTCAAAAGTTTGCAAACTTTGTTATCACACGACTAGTAATCAAGGCTAAACATGACTAGATTCAATGCAACATTTATTTATTTATTTATTTTCTTTATATGCTAGGATGAGAAATTATGTACTATGATGTCACTTAGGTGCAAAAAATTGATTTTACATCAATAGTTATCTATTGATAAATGATTCCATCATTTCACTTAAAACAAAATCATATATAAATAATTGTATACATGAATCACACGTTTAAAATAAATTAAGTTTTTGGTTAGCCTAATTCCACCTACGGAAATTTTAATATAACTTGTTGATTATATTTGAATTCGATTAAATTAAATTATTTGAAATTGCCTCTCGATCTCTCTGTTTCATAATATGTTTTCATGGCCACGTCCGAAATATACGACTTTAATCAAAATTGGCTAAAATAATATATTATAGGAAATATTAGTAAAATAAATTTTTATACCTGGAAAAATAAAAAATGTGAATAAAGGTGGGCCTTGGCTAGTGAATGATGGACTGAAGAAAGGGCCCGGTCCATATCTAATGTTAATAAAAATGATAATTGGGCCATGGCTAGAGTGGGCCGGATTGGTTAGTGAATGATGGAGTGAAGAAAGGGCCTGGCCCATATCTCCTTTTCTCTTTTTCCTCCTTTCTTTGTCTATTAAACCATAAGCAATATGATTTTAACCAAACAAAAGAGACATAGCTTCAAACCGAATACTTGTACACCTTATTAGTAATTGTGAAAATTGATAGAACACCTCTTTATGTTGTATAAATAAAAAAAAAACTTAGGGAGCAACCCCCAGTAGAGTTTGTAAGGGCATTTGAACTTGTGGCCTAGGTCACGGGTTCGAATCCTGATGAGGGAATGTCTATTTGCCTTCTCTACTGTGAGCCTGTCAGCTATGGGCAACTTAGGCTGGTTTACCTCTCTTGTGTGGTTTGCAGGCTATTACACAAAAGCGGCTTAGGCTGGTTTACCTCTCTTGTGTGTTTTGCAGGCTATTACACAAAAGCGGGGTTTACCCCTTCATTTAAAACGATGAATTATTATCGTATATGAACGTTCAAGTAACTTTTATCACCGGGGCATGTAGGAGCCATTTTGAGAAATTGACGAGATATTACAAATGCAACTTAAGTAGATTAGCTAAAATCGAACAAAAAGCAAGAGAACGGGTACAAATATGATATTTCGATTCATTTTGGACTAAAGTGCTATTTTACAATACTCAAAGGTGGTTTTGATAAATAATCCCAAAAATAAATCCATTCCCAAAACCCTCCTTCTTCACCTTCCTCACACACATATTCTCCTTCGAAAGAAATGTTTCTAAGATTTCCAAAAATCCATTCACACTTTCTCATATCCCCATTAACATTCTCAAAACCACATAAGCTCTTCATAATCACCTCATCCATCTTATCCAAACCCAAACCCGAATCCAACCCCGTACCCGTACCCGCATCCATCTCCCACTTCTCCACACTCACCCCAACCACCGTACACCCACCACAAGAAGGTTTACAGCTTTCTCTTGAAACGCTCTTCGTCCCGCCGGAAACTGATGTATCGTCACTTCAAAACGGGCCCTTAAGCGCGAGAATATTGAAGGGCTCGAATATCGTGCTTAGTAAGTACGCTGGTGATGGGGTTGAGGTTGTAAATGCTGAGTTTGTGAAGAGCAGTGTTGCGACTGATGATTGCCCGGCGGATGGTAAGCCCGAGTTTGCGCTTGTGGGGAGATCCAATGTTGGGAAATCGTCGCTGCTTAATTCGATTGTGAGGCGCAAGAAGCTCGCTCTTACTTCCAAGAAGCCTGGTACTGTTCAGTTTTTTTGAGTGTGTTTTTGTGTAATAATGTGTTGAAATATAGTTAATTTTGTGTAATAATGTGAATGGGGAAGCAGTGTCTTCTTCTTCTTGTTGTTGTATAAACTTTGGCTCGTCTGAAAAGAGAGGATAATTGTTGTAATAAATCTGAAGGGTTGGAAAAGTTTGATAAATCACACAATAGTAGAGTGGAGTATAAATTAGATCACAGCTGTGTTAATAATCTGAATTTAGATGGCTTTGGTTTCTAATGGCTACAATTACAACTTCTTTTGTATCTTGTAAGTGAAGGCATTTAGTTTTGTTCACTCTCCAGAAGATAAGGGAAGACTTTGAGGCAGCTAGTTTATTCGTTCTATTTACGATGGACGAAAGTATTAGTTTTAACTTTTAAGATGAAAATACAAGAGTCGTTGTAGCCTTCTTTCTTCTATAATGTTATTTTTATCACAAAAATAATATGATTCTTTGTTCATTTGCAGGGAAAACACAATGCATCAACCATTTTCGCATTAATGACAGCTGGTACCTTGTGGATTTACCGGGCTATGGGTAATTACACGACTCCTGAATCTTGCACATTTCTTTTTGAAAATTTTACATGGTGTTACGTCTAGAAGATGATAAATTGAGTGAAATTGCAAATTTCATTGAACCATCTAGTTTCGTTAATTGAACTTTTTATAGGCCTAGTTTTGCACTTTATATTGAGTTGTGTATTATTCTGTGGCAATCAATTGTTTGGTGGAATTTAATAGGTATGCAGCTGCACCACACGAGGTTCGAACAGACTGGGCCAAATTCACAAAGGACTACTTCCTCAACCGCCCAACTCTCGTCTCTGTATTCCTTCTTATAGATGCCAGTATTCCTGCTAAGAAGATTGATCTGGAGTATGCCAGTTGGTTGGGACAGAATCAAGTTAGTAACTTCTACGTTTAACTTTGATGAATTAATAAATTTCGGGTATTTGTGTGTGTCTTACTTGAGGCTCATGAAACACAAAGTTACCTTAGAAAAATACCATGAGTTTTGAGAAATTATAATAACTTCTCATTCTGTAAAAGAGATTACAAGGTGATCCCCTGTTTTTTCGAGTTGCGAGGATATTTTTCGAGCCCTTTTTGGTAATTTGCAAGACCTTAACTGTAGCTTGTGGTAATTACTCATGGTTAGGAAATTGTTAATTGCAGATTTTAATAAGAAATAAGTTACATATGGATTTGTTTATGATGTTTTCAGATTCCTATGACTTTAATATTCACGAAATGCGACAAAAGGAAAAAGAAAAAGAACGGAGGGAAAAGACCGGAAGAAAATGTGCAAGACTTTCAGAACCTAATACGCGACTTCTTCCAGACAGCGCCACCTTGGATTATGACAAGCAGTGTCACAAATCAAGGTCGAGATGAGATCTTGCTGCACATGTCCCAGTTACGAAACTACTGGCTCAAGCATTAAGTTATTTCATTCTCTGTTTAGACCACAGTGATAACAGTGAATTTTAGCTAATACTCTGTATTCAATCTTTTTTCTCCGTATTGTAGAGCTTCATCTGGGATTTGACAAAATATAGATGGCAATATATTGTATTAGTTTTAAGTTTTAAGCTTTTTATGCGGACGAATATCGTATAAACATTTTTGTTCAAAAATCGGAGGCTGGGTAGATGGCTTTGCAACAGCGATTATTGCAAACACAAATGGTTGTCAAAACATTATTGAAAAATATAAAGGAATAATGTCATTGCTACTGTAAATTGTTATACAGTGAAACTGCGGTTGAATACTCTGTAATACATAACACTCTGTAAATCAATCTCCACGAATCCATAATACATCACAAGGAAAGAAGTATAATAAGATCTTACAATCATATGCCTGTTTGTTACAAGTGTAACTATAATAAAGACTAACAACAAAAATTCAGTAAACTCGACAAAATCTAACAAAGTGAATGAAAATTCTTCACAAATCTTATGAGAAAGTAGCAGATCCCTTATTCCCAGAAGTTGCTTCAGTACCTACAATTAGGAACAATATTACTATTCAGTACACAAAAAAGATGGACAATTGGACATCAATGGTGAAAACTTCATGGTATATCTTTTTCGAAGTTGCTTTTAAACCAACCTTCAAATTGCCTTCACACTCCCTTAACTATGATCAAACAACAAATACACAATTCAACTTCTTAGAGCTAGTAAACGTTGATTATTAAACTGTAAACACTGATTATGAAGCTAGAAGAAACATCATCTCTGATTACATCAATCTACATAGAGAATACATTTTATATAGGAAAATAACCAAGATTCACAAAGAAGAATATCTCAAGAAATGATATCACAGAATAAAACAACCAGATATCACCAAAGAACATGATGAAAGGACGAGGAAAAGATAACATGTGAGTTAATGCTAACAACTCAGTCCCTTAGATGTTCATTAAAATTTGCGATCATATTCGCAAATCATTACAGGTCTGTATGACTCATCCTTGTTGTTTTGCACACTCCCAGAAAATAATATCAAATCAAAAGATGTTAAAAGTAAAATGAAATGGATCCAGAAAGGAAAAACAACATAATTTTCAAATAGAAACGGAATTCTAGCTGCCCCAGTGTTCTCCAGAGGGTTATCAAAGAAGATAATCTAAAACAGAGCAGCACACTCACTATTGCTTCAAGGGAACGAGTCGGTCAGATATTACATATATAATCTGCCAACCAGATTGCGAAGCTTCACCAATTAGTATTTCTCAAATTTTGAATAAATACTAAAACACAAATTTTGAACAATATACAGTGGTTTTTCTTCAAATTGCCACACACCCCAGTTATCGGTGAAGCAACCGAAAATCAATCATGCATTTTCATTAATCAAGAGGTCCCTGATTATGAAACCCATGGAGAAATGATCATCTATGATTACAACACAACACAGATAATAGATTGGATATAGGAGCTCTACCAAGACTCGCAACAGTACCATCTTGAGGAATGATATTCACGAACTAAAATGAGCAGATACCAAATTACAACACGATGAATTGACAGGAAAAAATGAAAATAACACAAGAGGTGACGATGCTAACAACTCAGTCCCTTAGATGTTCATAATAATTGCGATCATTTTCGCAAATCATTACAGGTCTGTATGACTCATCACTGTTGTTTTGAAATGAAATGGATCCAGAAAAATAAAGATATGAATTTAAGCTGTCCCAGTGTTCTCCAGAGCAACACAAGCACGGGTCAGTCAGATATTACATATAATCTGCCAACCAGATTGCAAAGCTTCGCAATTTTTTACTTTCAGCTCATCTTCATTTAACCTTACGTCACGTTTTCCAATAAACGCTAAATCACCACTAAATGAAAAAGATTTTCTATTTCACTGAAAATTTCTTTTGTATGATCGAAATAATTAAATCAACTACCACAAATAATTACATTTTTTTTTACTGATTATGCATTGAAGCATTCATCAGTAGCAAAAAGAAACAACAAAAATTCACCATCAACATATTCATATGAAAACGCAGAAGGATTTATACTCTCTGTATATTCTCCGTTGTTGTGGAGAGATAACTCCTAGCAGAGACAACCAAAATTGTGGCCGATTTATATAATTGTGATGATCATGAAATTAGGGTTTTTCCCTTTAAAAAGAAATGAAATTAGGGTTTTTCAGTGGGCCTCATAAGAGCCTCATTACAGATCTGAAGAATCAAGAGCCCAATTATTTACAGGCCTCAAATATGGGCTATTAGATGTTTATGTTGGCATAAATATTGGCATTAGCCTCATTGCAGATATTGAGAATCCAGAGCCCAAATTATTTACAAGCCTAAAAAATGGGCTGTTAGATGATTATGTTGACCCAAATTGGGCATGAGTCTCACTACAGATCTTAGGAATCCAGAGCGCAAATTATTTACAGGCCTCAACTATGGGCTGTTAGATGATTATATTGGCCCAAATATGGACATGAATAGGCCCAGTTTAAAATGGCTTCTGATGAAATCATTCTACATGTAGCCCACATTCCAATTAACTAATTAAACTGGCCCATTTGATGTATATATATGTAATATGATAATTATAACATTTAAAAAATCTACAGATTTATTGAAATAAAAAAAATCATATTATTTTATCTACGATTTTAAATGAAATATTATTATTTTGTTTGAGATATAGGAAGGAGTATAAATGAGGTGGAGAGAAATTAGGAAAAGTTGTTGATAGTGAAAGTACAGATTAATAGTATATACATATATAGGCATGCTCAGATACATACAAGTATATATTTTGAATTATTTGTTATTGTATCACTTGATAATTAATTACGCATTCAAATTTATAACATATGTTGACACTTCATTGATTTGAATGATTAGTTGTTTGAATATAAACTTGATTTGTAATAATAACAGTAATGTATAACAGTAATATATATTTTTCTCTTATTTTAGGATGTTAATCCAAAAAAATATTACAAATATAAACATAGAATAATAATAGATCACATTAACCAAAAAACCCGTATAATTGCACTTTCACTTATTAATTTGCAAATATATATTTGATTAATAAATATTTTTATATATTGTTTTTTAATTAATATATAGGTGATAAATAGGCCTCAGTTACTTGTTCATTTGATAAATATATATAAGTAAAAATTTGATTTTAGCAAATTTTGAAAATAATGATGGTAAAGTCCCTATCTATATACCAATTTTCTTGTAGGTGTTATAATGAAAATGATAGCTCCAATAGAAATTAATGTAAGACAAATATGACACACATATATACAAACAAAATTGTTCAAATTCAAATTTGGAAACCCTACCTAAACCTTGGTATCTTGGCATACTACACTAAATTTTACAACAACAAGACATAGTATAGTTTGTAAAATTTCATATAAAATTAATAAACATAATACATTTAAATTTTAATGACCAAATCCTTGATGTCATATACATGTGATTAGTGTAACTTGATATATATATATATATATATATATATATATATATATATATAATATAGCTTAGAATATAGTTTAATTTGAGTGGGATTTGGGTTTTATGTGAAATGGATAAGTACGTAATGAAGAAGACAATATCTATGAAACAATCACATCACCATAAGTCAAATCTTTAGAGATGAGCATTGAAACTCATAGAAATATTTTTATAATGATTATTTTAAAAATATGTGTATATATGCATGTATAATCTGACATAAAACATTGAAATACAAATAATTATTATTTTATATGAATTTTGATTGTTCAAGAATAAGACTAAAACAACTAGTTTGTTTGATAGCTTTTGGGTGGATATATGAAAAGTTTGAAATGCACAAAGCTACAAGTTTCATGTGCTTACCTTACACATGCATCATAGTAAATTGAGTACAAATATCCTAAAATATGTAAGCCACTTCTAATTTACATTTGAGAAGTATGTTATATATATATATATATATCAAAAATTATCTATCACTATTTGTCTATACTATTTTCATATTAAAAATCATACATTTTCTTTCACTTGTCCCCATCGAATTCAAATAAAATAGCGACGATAAATCCACATCATAATGTTCTTACATTCGAAAATTATTTTATCATTCTATTAATTTAAAATGAAAATTTTCTATATAACAAGTTTAAATCACCTTATTTTATATTTTTATCATGTGGTTCCACTAAACTTTTTATCATAAATGCACTCAAATTATTATTGTAAGATTCGAATATATATATATTTTGTTATATTTAATTTTATTTTGTCATATATATAAATGTGATTGACATCTCATTAAACCTTGCATGGAAAGCTGAAACAAAACTGTCCTATAGCCTTTGGTGGATTTGAACTTAAGTTTGAAATTCACAGCACAATTCTGTTTTTGTATTGTTGGAAGCTTCTCATAACTCAAGATGCCATTTTTATTAACCACAAAAACAAAATTTAAAATAAATAGAGTCAGCCCATTATGTAAATATATATAGTAGAGTGTTGTTGGGGTCCCCATATATATTTAATTAAATAATACATACACCTAGAAATAAGGACCATATATTATATATCTATATTGTATTTATTTATTTTAATCTGTGAGAATTTGAATACGACATAAGCTTATTGACATTCTGCTATTCAGAGGATTCGCCGATGCACACGGAGCAATTTTCCCAATACCAATTAGTTCATTTTCGATTTTTTTTTTTAATTTCATCTCATATTTTATTTTATATTTTAAATAAATAACATTATATATATATATAACAATGTCTTAAGTACTTGGGTTGTTATACTGGATCTAATAAAAATAATTATATATTGATAAGATGTATATGTATATGGAATAAAATTAGGAAAAAAGTTCTAGAAAAGCATTACGTTAATCAACGTATGTCATTTTCAGATAGTTTTTTTTAGTCCGTGATGAATTGATAGAATTTAGAAATAAAAAAAAGTCAAAATGTGTGCTTTTATATATATGTAGTTTGGCTAATTACTCAAATCACGTGATTACAATAGCGACTCATCATAGCAACTTGTGAGCCATAATTCTTCGAAGAATGACATGTAATCTATAAGAAATAATTGACATCAAATTAATAAATCCAATTAAACAGGACATCCTTTTTAAAGAGAAAAAAAATCCATTCAAAGGGTTATTATCGAATTATTTTTATTGTATGAGTTATAATTTATTTATGTATCTGCAAATCTCTAACATATTTTGATTTTGTATAAAACCCAAATATTAAAGTACTATTAATTACAATAAACTAATATGTTTATATTTTAAAGGATCGATAGCATTACAATGAACACAGAATTTATTAATTCCATTAGAGTACATATATGACATATATTAAGATTTATATTAGTTTATATAATATTAATTAACTTGTACATATATATATATATTCACATGACACATAATTAAAACATAAACTAATTACAAAATAAAATACAAAAAAACCCTATTTCGTGTGACATAAGCCTCCCCAAAATCTTCTATATAAAAACCATGCACATCCAAATAAAAACTATTCTATAGATCAAATTTCCATGGAAAATCATAATTTGATACTCAAAATCTCTCAACTTTTTCCTTCTTCATTCTCATCTTGCCATTTCAGAACCCTACCAGATGTTGCAGATAGCTCCATTACAATCCCGAAAACCCAAAACATTCTGCATGAAAACGACCCAAATAAACCCAAAAAAATCACAAGAAAACCTGGTCTCGTTTCTTCGGAAACAGAAGGACGAAAATGCCCTCCTGTAACCCCCATGTCAACCCTAAACCCGAAGGTTAAAAAAGATATATTTAGCCAAAAATGTTCGAAAAATGCTGTTTCCATGGTCATGAATCAGAGCTCATCGTCGAACAGCGGGTGGTTTAGCAGTAGCGATGAAAAAACTGATACATTTTTCAGCTTATCTTCAAACTCCGGTGACTCTTTTCGCCGGAAAAGTTTCAGCCGGAGATTCAGAAAATGCGAAGAGATGAAAAGCATAGATGAAAATGGCCGTTCATGTTCGTTCTCATCACTCACTTCATACGACACCGTTTTCAGCAAACAAAGCACGAAAACATCGAAAACCACTGCAAAATCAGAAGCTGGTAAGAAAGAAATCGAAAATGGCCAAAAATGTTCAAAACTACTTCATGAATCGGCGGCGGCTTCTGATCACATCTCAGCTGATCAGCTTTATTATTCAAAGACAAGCTCCAAAACTCGCCGGAAAATGAAGAAAAATCCGTCGAGAAGGAGGGTTTTTAACAGCTCGATGATCGGAGAGAGTTATGCAGTGGAGAAAAGATCGAGTGATCCAAGAAGTGATTTCAGGGCATCAATGGTGGAGATGATAGTTGAGAAACAAATGTTTGGGGCTCAAGATTTGGAGAAATTGCTAAGTTGTTTCTTGTCTTTGAATTCGGTTTCTTATCATGGGATAATATTTGATGTTTTTTCTGAGATTTGTGAAACATTGTTCACTAATTGAATTAACTTTTAAATTGTTTGTAGGCTTTGTTTTCGTTTGTGTAATATATTGTATTGTTCATTTTGTTGATTTTTCCATGTTTGTTACTTTCTTTTTTAACATTTTTTCTTCAAAAAATTCTTGTTCGAATATGATTTAATTAAACCTGATTATAATATATAGCTAGCGAGAACTAGGATCGTATTAGAATTTTTTTTGTCATTCCTTTTGTCACGGCTTAAAATAATTAATTGTACGATTATAATATTATATCACATTTATGAATTAATGAATACAATATTCTATCGCCTTTAGTCCAAATTGCTAAATTATTAGATATCATTAACATATAACTCTCTCTCTCTCAGATATATATATATATATATATGTACATTTGAAAAGCCTTTGCTCACATTTTCTTCTTAAACCAAACAATTGCATCAATTATATATTACTAAGTCAAATTCAAGATCCAAACAAATCATTATGGTCAACTTTTCATCTTAGACTTTTATTGGGCCTAAGCACATATAATTGGATTCAAACATTTATGTTGGACCATAAATATACATGGACGTTTTGAAATGTTATGCTTAGCCCATATTGGGGGCTTCTGTTAAGTACTAAAGTTTATGTGGGCTTCACTGACAATTAGCCCAAAAACCTAAAGCCCATAAGGCTTTGGAAGACTAGCGGGCCTTTTCGTTTCATTATTGATTACAAACGAAACTGAATTTTAAATATAAAACATAACTGATTGTCAACTGCGGGGATAGCTCAGTTGGGAGAGCGTCAGACTGAAGATCTGAAGGTCACGTGTTCGATCCACGTTCACCGCATTATAGTTTTCGTTTTCCCTTTTAAGCTGTAACTGTATGCACGCTCAAAAATCACTTTCCCCCCCTCCTTTCTTTGCGTGCTATCCTTCTCACTTTCTTTTGGCTCTTCCACCTTGGGAGATAAAAGCTAAGCAAAAGTTCAAATATACAACTTAATTGCAATTTAAATCTTCTACAAAATCGATTATTTATGTCATGATATGATATATATTACTTGTATATATTCAGTACTGATCATGCCATTTCATTATATAGTTTAGTAATTATTGATGTGACGTGGATTATTTCGTCCAATATTTATGCATTTTAATGTTTGACAAAAAAAATCTAACTTGACCAAATAACTTATTCAAAAAATATTTTAATGTTAGCTTCAGAAGCTAGTGAAGTAAGGCGAATCGTGGTCGATTAGTTAAATATAACAAATAAGATTATATTTAAGTATTTAATAATTGAAAAATCACACTGTTTGCTTATAGTTTCATGGCTAGATGGAAATATTTTTCATGGAATTGGTAATGTGCTCAATAGTATGCTTGAAAAGCCACAAGCAAATTAGAGTAAAAAGGAAGAATATATAATTTTGGATAAGAACCAACAAAATAAAACAAGGGCCAAATCACATGTAATCCTCTTCTCAACTAGAAACCATTTTATAATAACTATAATTCATTTTTAGCATGATTGTCTTTGATTAAGTTTGCCAAATTCATAAGGGAACAAGTTACTTAAGGGCTAATTAACTTTTCTAATTAATGCTTTAACCTAAGAGGTTAGTCAAAGATTATCACAAGATCATGATTTTTGATGATAATGGAATCTTAAATTTATGAAGATTCGATTGTTTGTACTAGTGAAACCATGGGCGGATTTTTTTAGATTATGTATATGCTCCAAGAAAGTGGAATGGTCAGCTAAAACATAATAAAATGAATTGTGATAGTTCACATTTTTGGACAAGATTCTTAATATTGTGCTGTGATAGTTTAAACTTTAAGATTAAATTAGGATTGGACTCATTATCAAAAGGTCAATTCTATGCATAGAACATAATTACCAAACATTTATAATATATATATATATATATATGATGTTCATATGTCGATTAATTAATAACCGTTGGCCTGGTCAGATCGACTATGATAGGTCCTAATTCTTCGGAGAATATCAAGAAACTCATAATGGAGAAAATCAATTCAAAATAATAACCAATAGAACACTTTTCATCAAAATATTCTGACCATGTAAAATGCATATTGATTAATCTGCACATATTTTATATATATGCTTTTCTTATCTGATGTGATCTATGCATGTTAATGCATATAAAAATGCAAATAAAAAATAAAATAAATGCCTAGAAATAGAAAAGAATTAGAAGAATTCAGAAAATGTAAGAAGCCGACACTAGAGATGCTGTTTTGAAGAGTGTTAATTTATTAATTGTTGAATTTACAACCCAAAATATATGAACAATATGGTAAATATATTTATAAAATGTTATTGAGGTTAATTATGTGAATAATTTAAAGATATAAAGTTATTGGGGGCTTTAAAACAATTAAGGAAATTATGGAGTTTTATTGAATTATCTATGTAGATACCGGTTTCTTATTTTCCTTTAACTATTATGATGGTCTATATTGGAAATAATAATACTTCATAAACTTATAAAAAGAATTGTGGTTCCAAATTATATGTGCCGTTTCTATTACTCCAATTTTTCACCTTTAAGTGAGAATTGAGAGACTCCAATTAATATGAACACTATTGGATTTAATGAAAGTTTTCACCAATTAAATTAATTTAAGTTCTAACATTAATATTTATGATAGAAAAATGTGTCAAAAAAGAATTTTTTGGTCTAGAGCCATACAAAGGATTTTCAAACACTAAGTGATGCCATGTGATCAATCTAATGCAGGCAAAGATTTTGTTCGTCCACCATTTTCTGGGAACAAACCAAACGAGATTATAAATACAAACTTTCTCAGAAAGTAATTATACATCCCTTAAATTGCATATTGATTAAAAAAATTAAATATAAATAGAATCTAGTACTGAAGATTCTTGTACCCTTTTGATAACCAAATAAAGTGAACTATTATCTCGAGTCTAAATGCATGTTATGTTTTCATCAATTAGTAATGTAAATGGCATGCAACTGCAGAAAGTGCAAAAGAAAATGCAGTTTAATTGACTAAAATTCTCTCTTCCATATGATTTTTTTTCAAAAAATAATTTTATTGAATATCTTTACACAAAAGATTCGTTTTGGCAACGTGCCCCTTGGTTTTTGGAAAGATACCCAAAGATTCCATTTTTATCAGAGTGCTGTCCCAATTATATTACAACATTCGAAATATAACTTTAATTTTCCATTGGTTGTTTGCCGTTGAAGGAAAAAAGGAGATTCAATATAAAAGGAAAGATATTTAGAGAGTACATTCAATTTTGAGAATTAAAGTAAAAAAAATATACCAATAAAAAGTTGACTAGGAAAACGATAGATACTCCACAATGTTGCAGGCTTATCACCTCTAGTGGCGCACACACATTGATGGAGCTTAGAAGTTACTGAGTTTTTAGAGAGTTTAGAAATTTTAAATCTTTTATAAATGAATATTCATTTTCTTTTGATGTATGTCGTATACATTTAAGTCGATTAAAATACTCTAGTACTATCTAAGTCGTAATATCTATCTGGGCTCGGGTCGAAACTCATGAAAAACACACATAGTATTGGTTTTTGTACGTGTAAGTTGTGACGCAAAACACACACATATATATATATGTATGTGTGTGTATGTGATACAATGTGTATATCTAATTATATATATATATATATATATATATATATGAAGTTCACTTTTACACTTTAATTAAGAATGGAAGTGTGGAGAAAAACTATGATTGATTGAGAATGGACATGTTTAGAAAGAAGTGGCGGTCCTTTGAGCACGCAGAAAACAAATGGTGATATCTGATGATCATGGTGAAGATGATGATGATGATGATAAGTCATTTTCAATATATACTGACTTGTACATTTTGCCATTAGTGTACAACTCTTTGCTCTTTTCATGCATGTTATGTATAAAGCTCTCTCAAACTTCGTGGGTCATTATATATATATATATATATATATAGAATATTCCATCTCTTCATATCCCAGCTCTGTAACTAGTCAAAGGCATGGAGATATATATACATGGTGATCAGTGAGTAGTTGGCTAGTTTCTATAACTTGTTTTAGGTGCGTATTTAAATAATCCAACTATACTAAAACAGTTTCATACAAATAATAATTACTTAAATCATATTTTGAGGCGTACGCATAAATATATTGAATATTCAACAAATTCAGTATTAACAAGAATATTGCATGTTATCAATGCCGACGGCATAATTTTCCTAAATTACCTAATATTATATTATACAATGGATCTCCATCTAAATAAATTAAACACTAAGCAAATAGCGATCATAATTTTTCACAATCGAGATTATAGTGTAAATAATCTAATTTATTCAATAGATGATTACTGCATGTGAAAATAAACTATATATACACATATATAACTCTAGAATTTCTTCAGATATTTAATTGAATTTAACCAAGCCAAAAAACTTAGTAACATGTCAAATTCAATGCACTAATTAGCCTGCGCATATCAGGGTCCAATATTCTTCTTACAAAGTTCACTCTTGGCTGGCATTACTACGCATTTATAATGCATGGACCGCATATAAATGGGAAAAAAAAAGAAGGCACAAAAATTTACGAACAGATTTATAACGCATGCAAAATATAGAGTAGAGCTCAGTGATAAATGATTTATGACTAGAAATACGTTCCATTAATTTTATTGTAATATATGTATAAATATTATTGAAATATATGTATATATATATTTTATAGGAATACGTTTAGGGTCTATTATTGAATTATATGTATATATATATTATATAGGTATGTGTGTACCAAGGGGCAAAAACCCTATATTTATGACAGACATTCTGAATAAATCATGATGATAAGAATTAATCGCAATCATTAATATTTTGTACTCTTCGATGAAAGAATATTGAATCATCATTGACAAATAACATTCCCCAACCATTCGATCTGATGTTGACTCCCTTCATATAATAATAATTATAATTATAATAATACAGTTAAGATAATTAATTTCAATAGGACCACATATGAAATAATTCAAATTAATTAAATTTCATTTAATTTATTTTATTCATCATTTCAAAATTGGATGGTCTGATGAGTTTACATGTGCAGCATGTGTACGTACGTACTAAGGATATCAGAGTGCCCCATAATGAGCTTGTGGATCTAATGCACAGTACAGTACAAGGACCACTATTTGTGGTTTACATAATTTTGCGTAAAGTACAAGTACTTCAAGCACATAATTATCTCAATGCTAACTAGGGTTTGGTGATTTTGTAACTAATATATATAAATTAAATTTATTAGGTTTTTTATCCCCTTATTTCCAACACTACAAGTTGTAAAGAGAGTGGGGACAAATTAAAATCAATTTCTTTTCTTTTGTTTCCTCGATTTATTACGACTCACACGGTCCATATATACGACTTATAAATATTAATTGTACGCTGTATATTTTGAACATGTCAAACTAAGTTTCGACCCAAGCCATTCAAAATGAGGATGTGATATTAGTGCATCTAGACTACACTCGGTATATATTTATTGAAAAAAAAATTGAATCTCGAGATCTCATAAAAATGACAGAATATTCAAAAAAACAGCACAAAAAAGATCAAGAGACGGAAAAATTTACCCATTATATATATATATATATATTCATACTTGTAAAACTAAGCACACAAAAAGTTTTGCTAGAGAATTGCAAGCATGCATGCATGTTATTTTCATAATTGGTAGGAAGTAATTAGAAGCATGCATGTGGCTCAAAAGCATCCCTAGACTAGCTACCACCTTAAATATAAAGCTACAAGTCCATACTTATCCTTTAATATCAATTCTTTATACACCCAAAATGTAGTCAAAATAAATGGTTAAATTAGTAACTATTTCATCATTGTTTTATTTAATTATGATGACTTATACACTAATTATAATGAGTACTACTTAAGGATTAAGAAACAAGGTTTATTTTCATTTTTTTTTAAATCTTTACTTTTTAAGTAATTAACGATTTGATATAAAAACAAGTGATTCATAAGGAGTCTCGAAACTAGAATTATTAACATAATTACAACAATACATTTAAAATGAGCTTGTTCCCACAATTAATATAAATGGTTGCATTTGCTTCCGGACTTCGAATTCTAGATCCTTGATGAAATTAGAACATTAAAACCCAGTTCGAATTCTTTTTTGTAATATGATTATCATCTCATTAATATAATACGTACACGAAATATGTTAAAAAGAATTAAAAGTATAAAATTAGCATGATCAATTATATTCACTTATTGTGTATAAATAAATAAAAATATTAGAAAATGATATATCATTTTCGAAATAGAAATCCAAAATGCACTAAAAGTTCCAATTCCCCATTTTTTCCCTATCAATTAATCACCCCATCCTATTCGATTACTTGCAATATAGTATATCATCTTGAATTCTATTTCATTTATGCACGATAGGTAGATAAACAATGTTAAACGGACATGCATAGAAACATTTTTGTGAATAGATAAAGTGAAATACGAAATGAAGACAAATACAAAATGCATTTGTATACCGACTAATATGTTAGCAATAAGATTGTACCAAAATTAATTAAGAGTATTGCAATTAATTAAAGAAAGCACTACACTGATTAAGTGGTCACCATAGAATTTGACTTTAACCGAAAGTCGACTTAATAGCATCTTCATCCTAATTAAGTACAGCATAACATAATAAACTTCAAGCTAAAGAAAAAGGTACTAAAAATATAAATTTAAAGATATTGAGGGTCGGTTCTTGTAATTATTAATCCCTAAATGGCAATTAAATTGGCATTTTTTAAAACAAAAATTATTCGGGTTTTATCTCTAAAGTTCAATAAAATTGATGGATCCATGTGATGAAATTATCCTTTTTAATTTTCAATGAATAGATTCCAACAATAACAAATTGGGGAATAGCACAAAGTTAGTTTGAATTTAGTATTAGTTAAGGAATTAATTAATTGAATGGCCTTCTATACTTATTAAAAGGTTCTAAAATACTTTTATTCGTGAAACAATCACAAGCATCATACTTAATTATAAGAATTTTTTAAACAAAAAGAGGAACAAATTCAAAAATAAATTAACTATCTCTAAGTAATGTAATTAGGGATGTCAATCAATTCATTAGTCGAATGAGCCAAGTATGTTTAACAAGTTTAATTCGGTTTGATATCAAATGAGTTAGTATTATAGTATGGGTCATCTTTTTTTCTCTTTGTTTAATATAATTATTTATAAAAAAATCTTGATTTAGAATTAGTGGGAAAGGATTGAGCTCAAAATTAGCATTTAACTAATTTGTGAATAGTTGGGCAATACTTATCAGATCCCCCCTATGACCCCACCCTCACCCCAAAACACTTGTGATTATATTTCTATTTTATATTCTAAATAGGTATTATATAATATAAAATATATTATCTTAATTAATTCATATAATGCAACACTTTGATATTTTGTGGACTTTTTATGTCATAACACTTGAATGTTTAGACTAGTTTGGTATTATGGAGGATAATGCAATCATTAATCAAAGTATTAATATATTTGGGGCTGATGAGAGGCATTTAATGCCTTTATCAAGTATTAAAAGTGAAGTATACCAATTTTTTTGGTCTCAATCTCAATCTAGCACATTCCTTTTATTTAATTATAGTGGTCCAATATACTACTTGGGATTGTAATGATTTCACCATCCAAATTGGCGCAGGTCATAAAAATTAATTGCACTAAATGAGCTGGTGATCATATAGAATTTTGGTACCAAAAATTTCCCCATCATGTTTTAATTGCTTTGGTATATATTCCCAAAATGCCTATATAGAAAACAATCAATTTCATGATTACATTCTAGTCACAATTTCACTAAAATTCAAATACAAACGATGGTTAATTAATTAATGTACTACATTTGCTATCATGTCTAAGTACTTATCTTTTCAATCAATGAAAATTGAGAATTACATAGACGCGTCAAAGATTAACCATCTTCTCGCTATTTACCCTAACAACTAAGAGTCAATATACCTAATAATTAGAGAAAATTGTCAAATGTACAATATGTATACACACTACTTGATCAATTTGATTCTCAACACAAAACCTAGCTACCAACAAGCCCATTTTTCACCATCTTAAACCCTCAATCTTCCTTTTGTTTTCACATCTTTGTGTGCCAAAATTTAGTGCCCCAAAAAGTTCTCCATTTTTTTTGCTTCAAGTCAATCAACCCCTACTCATATATAAAAATACTTTCTAACTGTGTACCACAATTAATCAGAAACTATATATTTTTGCACAAAATATGGCACGAAATGGCTGAGTGATGCTTTGCTTCTGCCCTCCAACAACTTTCAATGTCGTTTGCAATGTTCTTAGCGTCTATTGACGCCCCAAGAAGGCCGCGTTTGGTAAACCCCACCGCATATAGCCCACACTCACCTTTCCAGCCATTTGGAAATGGCCTTTTTGGGAGGCCATCTTTTTCAGAAAACATCTCACTTTCCTGCAAAAAAAAATGATGAAATCAGTTAGCCAAACAGGTCTCTAATTGTTTTTGTCAAGTACTTGGAAATTTGGATTGTATTACATAATCAGTACCTTTAGCCAACATGGTACATTGCTTTTGTAACCAGTCGCCAGTATTATTGCATCGAATTTTTCTGTTTTTCCATTGACAAATTCGACCGACTGATGCTTTAGTCTCTTAATGCTGGGGCATATCTATAAACAGAAAGGCAGATACGATTTAATTCACAAAATCAAGAAATAAAGTATGATAAAGATACAATTAACAAACATTACTATATAGTGTAAAACAACAAAATCTTGACAATGTGACACTTAAAAAACAGCAAATCTTGTTTGGACAAAACTAGTGACTTCTGTCACGCTGGAAAATGGCAATTGCCACTTAGCAAAGCAAAAAAAGAAAAAGAAAAAATCAATGATTGATAAAGGGTAATGGAGATCATAGGATACAACATATAGCAATTGCAACACTTTATAAAGTTTGAAATGATTTATGAATTTCACTTAGTCATCTTAAGACAATAATACGAGGATATTGTACCTTAATGTCCCCACTTTTGATCTTGTCAAGGGTTCCTACGTCCAAAACCGGGGTTTTACCAGACAGATTTTTTAGCTCGAGTGGACCCACTTGGGGTCGATCTAGTCCAAACCGACTAGTGTCACCGAGAATGAGCCAAGAGACGACTAATAAAAATCGATCGACAAGACGTAAAGGGAGCCACTTGAGTAACCACATGGACAGGCCAAAAGTTGATTTTCCAAGCATCTCTCGTGGTAGAATGTGCACCTAAAATATGATCATAATTTCATTAGATTGAAAGCAATCAATACAAAGGGGGGAGGCACATAAAAAGGAATACCTAAAAGATGGGGACTTAAAGAGATAAAAAAAAAAAATTAAATAAAGCAGCATAAAGTTGTAATTGTAAATCTTTAACTTTCCAGTTCTTAATACTCCATAGGGCAACTGGAGTGGGTAAAAAACTAAGTAATTAATTAATTATATTAAATGAACATAATTAGCTTGATTGTGAAACAAAATCATGGAACTTTTTTTTAAGCCAATTCTGCGCATGCTTGAGTATCCCAAGAAAGTGAAGAATTATCGTGGGTGGGGATAGTTAAAAAAATATTGGATTTTTCATTATAATAAAACCTTTGGAACTTGAACTACCTATTCAAAAACAGTTGGAAACGGGCTAAAAAGAGGGGAGATCTTTCTTCTTTTCTTGTAAAATCTCAAGCCACTTTGAATAAAATAATTAAAATAATTAAAAAAAAAAAAAACTTTTTTCTTGGGTAATTCAAACTCAAAGTTTCAAACATGCACAAAAACTCGATTTAGGGTTTCAGTTCCTTTTTCCTGCATGCACATACCTGAACACATAATACACACCTCATCTAATCAAACATCTCAATTTTTTTTGTTCATTTAATGAAATTTTCCAAAGTCCCAAAACCACTTAAAATGATAACCAAATCGAAAAAAAGGGTCGAAAAAAAAGAAAAAACCCTTTTTTTTAATATGAAAAGCCCACCAAAAAACTCAAAAAAAAAAAAAAAAGACACACACTAACACGCACTGCAAGGTGTAAAAAAATTTCTTACTGTATCTCTAACAACAAGCGAAGGGCTAGCATTATGATTGCAGAGATCCAAACAAACCTCCATGCCCGAGTTTCCACACCCAACCACAAGAACTTTCTTCCCTTTATATAACCCTCCACTCTTATACCCACTAGTATGCACCACATCCCCTCCAAACTCTTCCAATCCTTCGATTTTCGGCACCACCGCCTCTGCATTTTCTCCGGTGGCGGCGATCAGCCACCGGCAGACGTACTCCGTCTCCGCTCCGCCGTCGGCCGCCGTTCTAACCCTCCAAAACCCTAGATTCTTATCAAACGCAGCGTTCATTACTCTCTGATTGAAAACAGGCCTGATTTCGAATCTTTTGGCATAGGCCTCTAGGTACTTGATGAACTGCTGCTTGGTAGGGTAAGTTGGGAAATCTTGAGGAAAAGGCATCAATGGCAGCTCACAAAACTGTTTAGGTAAATGGAGTTTGAGACGATCGTAGGTTTTTAATTGCCATAACGAAGCTATGCAATTGGATCTCTCTATGATTAGAGATGGCACACCTTTTTGTTTCAAGCAAGCTGCTGCAGCAAGGCCCGACGGGCCTGCCCCGACGATGACGGGCCCTGGAACCCAAACGCAGCGTTTTGAGGCCTTGAAGTTGATGTTGCAGTAGGGATCATTTGCAGCTTTGCCCTCTATTTCCCTTAAATAATCATCCATGGCTCAAAATTTTAAGAAATAAATAATAATCAGTAGTTAATGGATAATAATAATATAGATATGTGAGTGAGTATTAAGAGTGAGATAACAGCAGCTTTATCCAACTGTATTATATATCTCGAATCTTGAACTACTTCAAAGATTCAGAATATGAGAGAAAATAGGGGGTAACATTTGTGGTCAAAAACAGACGTGTTCTTGATGCACAATAAGGGATTTATAGAGGGATTATAGGATAAATCCTTTTTTTTCTGGTATTAAATATTTATCTAGACTTAGAAGAGAGAATTTAGGAGAGATTTGAGTATCCTGGAGTGGATTATCAGAAATCTTCTTATCCACTTAATTGTGAATAAAGAATGGATTTTTTTTTTGTGTGAAATAATTGAATGTTACAATCTGAGGAAGACTAGGAGATGGGAGCGAAGGCTACGGGGCTGATCAATCAGCATTCATTTTATTCACTCTAATAATAACATTCATTTTCAAGAGAGAGAGAGAGAGGGTGAAGAACATATATGTATATGTGTGTATATATATATGTATATTTTTCATACATATATATTGACTTGGTTGATCATGAGATGGTAGAAGTGAGGATTGAATTGAATTCACTCTTAACTATGAAGCGATAAACTGAAAGTATGACAAGTGGGATGTATATATAGTGTATGTTGTGTGTGTGTGTGTGTGTGTGTGTGTGCCTATAGATACCTATTTGTGGGGTGGGGTGGGGTGGGGTGGGGGGATTGTGTTTGTGGAAATTTGTAATTTTGATTTAACTAATAACAAAGTTAAAATCTATATTGTGAATTAATTAGTGTTAAGCTAGGTATAAGTTGCTATGCAATCACCATCACTAACTATAGTTCTTTTGGAATATTTATTTGTAAAGTGATGTTACTATATATATCACCTATGATCCACGGACATGGGACACGGGATACGGCGCACGACACGACACGGACACGGGACACGGTATTTTTAAAAATGTTAGGATACGACACGGCGTCGAAACTAATAATAATATATATATATATATAAACTAATATACATATATATGTTAATTAATTTACGTTAAATATATAAATTAGTTTTTTCATTCTAATTTAAATGACTGGTTAGAGAAATAAACTATAAGAATGACTATTGTACGTTATAAATTTGTATTTGATTTGAAAAGTTATATATTTGAAAGAAAAACAAATACTTTAGTTTTCAAAATCACAAAAAATAAGTGAAATAACATCAAGTGTCACAAATAATGCATACATAGTAGACATATCCTCTAACTATATTTATTACGGTGTTCATATTTTATTTTTTTTCATTTTATTTAAGCAGAAAAATTTAGTTTTATATTGGACACGGTATCGGGAGCGTCGTACACGGTGTCGAGGAGTGTCGAACGAGTGTCGTGTCCGATCAGGTGTCCGACACGACACGTTGTAATTTTTTGAAGTGTCCGTGCATTAGAGTATATCACTCTAGAAGTAGAAGTATTAGTATATATGAATGTTATTTGGATGAGTTCAATATATTATGTGCTGATTAAATTATAATTGTCATATAGAACCATCGATGAGATCAATTCGACATAGATCTCATAAACTTGGCTTCATAAATTTTATATATAAAATATAATATAGTATAGTATTGATATGTAAATAATAATAAATTGCATGGAATATATGAAGATTTTAAATAAGGAAAAATACCTAAAATTAATTATCATTTAGTTCTAAAATTTTCTTATATAGTAAACAATACTCAACAAATTTTAAAAACTGAAAAAAATAATAATCATTTCTCTCTTTAACAACTTATCCTATGATAATTCATAGCTAGCTTTTCCATTGAGGAATTAAGTTGTGTTTTTTATATTTCTCATCCTAGTGCATAGGGAGAATTATGATGTTACGATGTTTTTTCATCTTAATAATATCTAAAAAGTATTTATTTGGAGATGTATTTTAATATATTTGTGTAACGACTAAGTAAATAGGATTTATTTAACAATTATTGATTTAAATTATATAATATGGGTAAGTAGGATAATCAATGTGAAATTGAAAATATATTCCAAAGAAATTATTTAGAAAGAAAATCATATGAAATTTTTCTAATGATTTTAAAGTTGTTATTTTTTTATTTATATGTAATAAATTTTTTTTATTACTTGTAGTTTTCAAAAAGATAATAATAAGCTTAGGATAACTCGGACTCAATTTGAGGCTCGTATCAATTTTGAATAGATTCTTATGAACATGAGTGAGACAAAGGGCACTATAACTGTCTTATGAAGTTAATGCTTGGAGTATTTATAGATTATTAACACTTGTATGTATTCAAATGGTTGTTCGAAATGAAATCTGTGATTGAAACCAAATATTCACATAAGGACTAATTAATGACTTTATTAATGTATATATTATTAATTTATTGAATTAGATTAGCTTGTGCATTATAAGAAGCGCGCATAATGACTTTTAATTAATAATTATTAAGATCAAACAATACTAATAAACGTCACTATATCCGTCAGAGTCGAAACTTAGGAGAAGTCATTGGATGTTTAATTAATCATTAATTTAACAAATTAATTAAATGGATATTCAAAAAGGTTATATCTTTGGCATGTTGTTATTAATTTAATACTATTAAATATTAAAAAGATAAGAAGTCAATTAGAGTACTTGATCCTTTGTACTTGAAATAAATGAGGCTTTTATTACCATTGGTTAAAGGGATTAGTTGTGGCTGGATTGGACGGTTGTGATCTGTCCTCATTCTCTTTAATCTTTTATCTTCCACTAAGGACCATTAAACCTAAAAGGCTTTGCATTGTAATAAATAATGTCCTTTAAAAACAACCCATGTTAAATTTATGTAACTACATAATATTTTTCATAATTTTGAATTTTGATTAGAATTTAATCTTGAATTTACGTTTTATTTCGAATTTCATGTGAAATTAAAAGTTGATTAACCTAGACAAATATGACACAAAAGAATAATAATCTACCAATATATATATATATATATATATATATATATATATAATAAATAAGGAAATTATACACATGCAATAACTATAGTACATTAAAGCATAGTTGAAGCGGGTAATGAATGGACATTTATAGGAAAAAAAAAAGTATAGTGACCAATCTTAACATGTTTATGTGTAAGGATTTTGGAGCTCCACATCATCAATTCAAGTAGGCCAAATAAATATAAGCAAACTCAATTAGGGTTAACATATAGATAGTTGGATTGAGGTAAAAAAATAAAATCCATTTTTGAGTGAATGATAAATTACAAAAATGTGGTAAAAAAACCCATGTTAGACGTACATTAAAATTTTAATTGATTATTTCTGGCTGTAATAATAGTAGCTAATAAGAATAATTTTGATTTAAAATTCGCAACAGAGTCCAAATATTTCAACTTTACAATACAAAAAATGATTTGGACTAATGTTAAGAATATGAAAAAAAGATTCAAAACTATATAATCACCATATAGTTGGTGATTAAGCCTTAGTTTGTATCTAGTCACCTCTTAGTTTTCTTTTCATTAGGGCTCTTGTGAATCCCATGGGTCGTCAATTAAAAAATCACTTTTGTCCTTGATTAAATTTAGCTAGTCCAATCCTAATTGTTTTTAGTTGTTCAATACTGTTTCTCTTTAATTTATTCATCTCATGTACATATATATGCATTGTTGGATGACACATTAACCACATATATTGATTTATAGAATTAATGAAATAAATAATATATATTACTTTCAATCATTGGGTAATTTTATTGAATCCAATTAATGACAAGACCACGCCTTTGATTAAGCATTATTAAAGTTCTTTAAACATATAATTTAATCAGATATTTGTTGGTTGGAAGGTATATATATATATATCCGTGGAGTTGTCTTATAAGTTGTAAATTTATGAGGCTAAAATAGATTATTATTGGAAACATTTGATTATGTTAAATAAATTCTTATTTATTCACTATAAATCGGTTTATTTATGTTTCTTAGTAACAAAATTAACTCATTTTCTATTCAATTATTCCCCTAAAAATATATTGGATTTCTCCTATGCGGAAAGTAGGATTGGATCAGGGCCATCAGGCCAAGTGTGGCTTAAACAAAATACAAATACAAAAAATCAATGTCGTAACCTTCCACAATATCTTTGATTTTTCTTGGCACTTTTAAAAGTATCTTTATGAATTTCATTGTGTTTAAATAGCAAATGCATTTGACTATCATTTTTTTAAAATTTTAATCTATGATATATGGACACGGAACATGTATAAATTTATAAATATCTATTAGACATTATACAATAAATATAAATATATCTTAAAATCCAAACAAATTAAAGAGAAATAATTTTTCACACTTGAGATATTCATTAATATTAATTTTTCCAAAAAGTATATCAAACTATGAATTAATTATCTTGAAGGCCAAAATTATTTAATTGTATATTAAATTATAATGATATTGTTCAAATAGATGATTAAATAGCCTAATCAATGTTTTATAATTAGCATATTTTTTTCGGAGTATCCATACATCATAAATTTTAAACTAAGATTTTAAGAACGTAAAAAGAAAAAAAGGAGAATATATATGTTATATATATATATATATATATATATATATATATATATATATATATATATATATATATACTTATAGAGAGAGAGAAGGATTAAGAATGTGGATCTTTTAGTTTTAATCAGATTTTTGCAACTTTTAAGTATCATGTTAAAATTTCTGCCTTTCATTTTGATTGTTGAATTTTCGTTATGTAATTTAACCTTTTATATATATAAATAAATATGTGTAGATTTAAGTTGCATGTACCATGCAAATATGCATTGTCCTATCAATATAAGGTGACATGAGGTCTTTATATTACTGATATCCATTGGCTAAATTCATATATTATATATGAAATAAGACCATATTTTTTAAAAGATTAAAATAAAAAAAAAAACTCAATACATTTTTTTTTCTTTTCAAACCCTTTTCTCCTTGTATGAGTTTAAATTACGAAATGTTCGATCAATAAAAAAAATACTATTTTGAGATGATTATTTTTAAGATTAATTTAAAATGCGAGCACGTCTTCACAAAAAAGTGACTATTCGCAGATCACTATATATTAAGTATGCTAGAATATATAGTATGATTCTATAACATTTAAAATCACCCATTCTTGTAAGAGGTTCCTAATAATAATAATAATAATCTCTGCATATAATGAAAGGCCGTGTACTGAAATATATCATTGAACTATACATATTCTTAAAGGACTATTTATATATTCCTAAAATAAACATAGAAATGAGAAACACCCAAAATACTGAAATTTTGCAAAAAGCAGAAGAAAAATGAAATAAAATCACATAAATTATTTTATTGAGCATCCATAACATTGGGAGGGAGTGGTTTCCAATAAAAGTAATAAAACTATAATGGGATGAAATGAGATTGAAGAAAGCTTTTACTATATATAGATAAAATTTATTCTTTAGTTCCCCTCACTTGGGAACTAGGTTGGGGAGAATCTAGACCTTACCTAGACTTATAGGTCTCTAGGGGTTACTATATATCTATATATATATGTGTGTAAATATAAAAATAATAAATGATAAATAAATAAAATAATATATGTATATATATATCACCTAAGAGTTTGTAGTTGCAAAGGCCCACAGATTTGTGTTGCTGGCCACTCATTTTTTGATTTGATGTTACAAATTAAAAACTAAGTAGCTAAAAGGTATTTGGTAGATTGGGGCCTTAATTGAAGGCTCCTTTCATACACCCCAATTCAAATTAATTTGAATTAAATGGTCCCTCATAACTCATTGTGTACCTTAGAAATGATATTAGCTAGATTTGTTGATAATGGTATAAGTTTTGTTCAATTTCTACATTTATTGGTTGAAATGGATTTAGTATATTTCTATATTTTTATTTGATTGTGTGAAGACATTTATAGTGCAAACTTTTTGTATAATAGGTTAAATAAGTCGTTTTTAGAGAGTCATAAAACTTGTATAATACTAATTCGAACTATCTGACGTCTCAAAATCTCCAAAAAAAATTATCATTTAGCTTACAAAATCAATTAAAAATCTCGTATTTGAAGATATATGATATTAAGAATATGGGCATTTATGCTACCTTGCATGAAAGCATTAAAATATATAAATATATATATACAGTATTCTTAGTTATCTTTAAATTTTAATATTTCTAACATTTGGAAACATACCTAAATTTCGTTTAGGTTTAAAGAACAACTTTATGTAGCTTCCAATGGGGTGATAAAAAAGGTGAACTTATAATAATGAAAAGCTAGCTTAATTATGTATGGAATAATTGTTCAATACCTATCTTTATAACACAACATTTAATTTAAAACCCAAATATCCAATTCTTGAATAATGCAATATCTTCCCACTCATTGGAGATATATATTTTCTAACGAATTATATTTTGTCTACTTAAAAAGTATTACGAAATATATTGCATATGGCATTGAGCATGATTACATAGCTCTCCAAACTTAATTTAGAAAATAATTACTCGATCTTTAGGGTTTTTAATCATGAAAGAAGATTTTAAGCATGATATATATGAGTATTATTAGTAGGGCCTAGAGATCAATATAAATCACCATTTAAGCATGAAATTAAGATTAAAAAAATAAAGTTAACATGAAGTTTAGAATCTTCATCGAAGTAATAAAATAGACAAGGGAATCATCAGCTGCCCCCACTCTAATTATATCTTTTTCATGCAATTCCTGTTGTTGGAATTTTTCATGCCCAATTTATTTTTTCTAGAATTTAATATATGTTTGTTAAATAAAGTGTTTATTTATAGTATGTAACATTTCAATAAAAATAAAATACATTTATCATATAATTATTATACAATTAGCTAAGATGAACAAGTCAATCATAGATAAAAAAAAATTTCTTAAAATTCGATGTGTGTTATCGAGTTATGCACACGATGAGTATGTAGTTCGACTGATAAATATGAATTTTATGCTAAAACTGGGAGAATTAGGGTTAGTTGTGAGGTTGACATGCATATTATATATATATATATAATATTACTATTTTTTATTCTGCTTAATAACTGTAAATACTTAAATATAAGGACAAATTTATACAAATTAATAATTACAAATTGTAATTTGCTTGCTCAACTCCTCCCTCACCCACCCCACTAACCCACTGGAAGAAAAATAAAAAATAAAAGGGAATATTTTAATGATATTGTGGCCATAAATTTATGAACAACTACTAGCAAGTGCATGTAATTAATTAGCACTGAATTATGTACAATATTGTCCTACTACTTTGCATATTTTCATGTATATCCACAGCACTAAAATTACATGGGCAAAACTATACAAAATTTTAAATAATGAAGTAATTAAAAAAATAGATAATTTCATCAATGCATGCGCAATTTATACCGTTGACCAATTAATTAAAAGTCAATTGTTGACTTTGGATTGATAATCATTAGCGGTTTACTTAATTACTTAGGTTAAATACTTAATTACTTAGGTTAAAAGTAATTAACCGAAAGTATTTTTTGTCAATTATTGTTCTAAGTTACTAGTCATAGCACGGCTATAGAAAATTAATTAAAAATTGACTTAGTTTGATTACTTTCTTTGGAAGTGTTTAAACAAAGATTAGGCTAATAAAGCATGGTAATTAAATAATACAAGAAAATAGAAGAATTTGCGAGAACAATGATTAAGGGTTAAAAAAATGAAATAATTTGTACAACTTCACCATGAAGCCTTTGTACTTGAAGCAAAATATGGAGCATGACAAAAGGCACTAGAGAATTTGATGTGTCACTAAGAATTTATAATTTATTACAAGTTTATATATTTCTCTCAAATTCATACTTAATTCCATAAGAATTTACTTTAAGAATTATTATAATTTTTTTCTTTGGACTTTAAATTTGTGATTAACGATGTACAAATGAGATTTGATCTTCTATCTCATAATGATGTATCATAACAATATCAGGATTAATAAATACTTATTTATTTATTCACGAGGGTTTTGTGTATCTTGTTACTAGTTAATATTTGGTTATTGATAATTATTAATATTTCATTCCAATTAATGTTTAATTAATGAGTTCATTGATATATAGTGTATAATGTATATTTCACTATTTTACTCAATACTTGTAGGTATACTTTCTATATATGTGCCTTAAGATTAAATTTCTAAGGGCAACTTTTCTCAAAGAAAATATAATTGAACCCAAATAATATAAAAATTCATTTTGGATTTTCGAAATAAATTGGTCAAATGCATGGACAATATCATAATTCTAAGGTCGATTTACACATAATTGGAGATAATTGCCCTTCGTTAAATTTGATTAAATAGAATTTTTTTATATAATAATTCTTCAATAGTGTGACTTTGCTTATGTCTACATGCAATGCTTTGTGGATTCATGTCACATTGATGATTGCTATCTTACATATTAAATAAATTCAAATAAGAGCTTTTGGTGCTTTTTCTTTATTAATTGCGGAATGATACTTTATTTTAATTTTTCATAAATAGATTATGCATCTATTTGATTAAGACATGTTCATATTGAAGTAGTGATTTAACAAAGATTGAGAATGAAAATATGAACTTTATAATCATTAAATACTATGATTTATAGTATACCAAAAATGTTAATGCAAAATTAACCTAGTTTAATGTATTTCTTTGTTATATGTAAGCTTCTAAAAAATAATTTTTTTCGAAATAATTAATTATTATGTGATGAAATTATACGTACAACTATTTTTCTCTTTCTCTAAAAGAGAAAAAAAATGAAAAATGCCACTTTAGGGAGAAATATTCTCTACTGTTTTCTCCATTTGCATAAATTATATATAAGACAGAAAAATCAGATTACCATCATATCTTCCACTCTGAAGTTTGCCCTTTTTCTCTATTTTTAATTTGTGTTAATTAAAATAATTTTATGCTATTCACTTGTGTTGCAAGATTGATAAGACAGGAGTAGGGTCGTCACTTTCTTGTGAAATAAAGTACTTTTTACAGCTTGGTATATAGACTTTTCTTAGATTAATATATATTATAATAATATATATGCAAAGATGGGAAATTAATAAACTTTTGTAATTATTTTCAATTTTTTTCCTAGTGTCCACTACAGAAAAATATTAGATGTTTAATAATTTCTAGATACTTTATTTTGCTATTGGAAAAATATTTCCAAGTATAGAAAACAGAACAAGGATCCACAAAGTCTCCAATTAATAAACCAATGAAGATAATAAGATAAACCAATCCAATCTTCTTATATATTGTTTTTAAAAGCAATCTTGTTAACTAAATTAAATCATTAGATACTATCCAATTATTTTTTGATATATCATCTAGCTTTGCTGAATTATTATCTATTGAATATGAGAATAAAAGTTTATTCTAGTAAATAAATATGTCAAAACATTATTCCCTTGTCAATCACAAAATTAATATAATTAGAGAAAACACGGTTGTAAAATACATGTGGATGTAAGAAATGCGATCTCTTCTGACGCTTAAAAACATCATAAAACTAGATTCAATCAAATATGGATGTGTTTTTGGTGAAAGAGTGAAAATCAACCCGATTTTCAACACAATTAAAAGTATTAGTAATATGTATATACAAATGTATATAAAATTGATATTTATATTAATAACTTGATATTTATATTATAATTACCAACAAATAGCGGCATATCACCTAGTATAAGTTTCAAAACTTTGATCACCGCATGTTCTTGTGGCATAATGAAGTATTATACATATCATCATTCACAATTTTGATGCTATTGCTTAATATTTTTTGTTAGTATTATTATTTACTTATGTCAATCAAAATTACATACACTATATATACAATAAAAATTAAAAGCTAGAATTATGACATATAAAAAATATTATACTATAACAATCATATGGCTTTTTAACTTAGATTTCATGACATCCTCGTGTCAATTCTTGGATTTCTCGTACTATTACTACCTACTTCTAAGTGAAGTAATTGAAAATAAAAATTAAATCATAGTCGGTACTCAAAGTAAAAAAAAACCAATTTCAGTAATTTAATTATAAATTAGTCTAAAAAGTCATATAATTAAAAGAAGATAATTTAATTAATTAGTGGATGACACAACCCCCAATGGGTATAAATATATTATTTAAAGAGGAAAAAAAGCATTTCTTGAGAAAAAGGAAGTTTTTAGCTCCACCTGAGATGGGATTTTCATAAGTGAAAGTGAAAGTGCGCCTTTTCATACTTAAATATTAGTATTTATTTGGGAATTAAATTGTGATTTCCTAAAGTATAAAGATGGGCCAAATAAATATTTATCAAGAGAGCCTCCTTTTAAGTATTTTATAAACCCTTGTTCATATTGATTTATTTAACTTTAATAATGGTTTTTTTTAGAAGTTATACCGAGTGATAATCAAAACATTGAAATTATTCCATAACATATCATATATCATGATATAATAAACGTGGTAACTTACCTTACATAGGTGATTCCCTTGCGTGAAATTATAAAATCTAAAAAAAAATCTATATTTTGGAAGTGATAGGATTCGAATAAATTGATGATTTAAATGGAAGTAAAATTAATTTGTTACACATTAAATGAACTAAAACGTAAAATTGCACTGAAGAATATTATATACGAAGCAACATAAAGTAGAGTTGAAAAAAAATTGGTAATTAGATTGAACTGGGCTATAGCAGCAGCTAATTGGGCCGGCCTTATTCAGAATGGACAAGTAAGTAATAGTATTAGACCCATAACTGTTTAAGGCCCATTAATATTTTTGTATATTGCAATTTGAAATAAAAATTTAGAAATTTAAACTGGATTATGGGCCGCCCAATAAGCAATTTTGATATAAATTTAGCAATTAGAATTTCTCGTTAACAGTTAACGCCCTGAAAATATTATATCTATTAATGTGAATATTATCATCACAACAGTTCACAATATTTATTCTAATAACTAATTATAACTATAACTTATTGTGTTAAATAGCATTTAATATCTTGATGTAATAATAGTTTCTCTCAAAAATATTTTTTATATAATAATATTACTAACAAATTTGGTATAGATTTGTTGGATAACTGTATTTCAATTCAGGAATTATTGTGAACCGAAATGCCAAGCCCAAACTAGAAAGTAGGTTCCCATAATTAATAGAAATCATTGAATTTTACAAATCATTTGACTTCTTATTCTACATTTTGATGTGGACTTTTCATCTTCCAACTATAACCTTTTATTTTGCAGTTGAATTTAAACAATGATTTAACAAAAAAATGATATTGTTTATTAGTGTTTTTTGGTGACTTTCAAGTAAGTGTAACCCATAAGATTAATGCAAGCTAATCAAGTACATATAGAGATAACTATATTTATTTATATAATTTAGCTTAATTGTTTTTGTGTGAGCACATATTTCAAAGTTCAATCTCATAAGTTATGAGAATTTTGAGTTTATATAAAATATTTTATCAAAATCCAAATTTACCATGTCATTATGAATTCGTCGGCTTAAGTTATCATTCTTTTTTCAATATAAATTGACTACATATGCACAATTTAGTCCATCAATAAGTAATTTAAGATACTCTAGAAAGAATCTAAATGCATTCACAAACCTACCATTAGAATCCAAATGCTTAATCCTTGTCACTATATATGTCTATATCAATTTATTTTAAAGATAGGATGAATTTGCAAGTGAATTAAGTATTAAAACTAATAATATATATCATTATCAAAAATAATTGAGCAAAATTAGATTGGTCCACAATCTTAGTTTTTTTCATACTTCTATCAAACTAAATAGATGCTCAACTTCTTTCTAAATCTCATAAATATTTGGTGGTTGTTTGTTTAGGGGTTGAGCCCATAATCAATTCAATTTTTGTGTAGTTTTCCCATAATTCTTTGAGTTCACATCATCAAAATAGGATACGTGCCCACCCCATTAAAAGCCAAATGGCTTATTTTCTTTCCTCTAATAAATTTGCGCACATCCCGTACATAAATATAGTGTAATTAAATTTATATAATATATATTGAAATAAATAAATAAAAAGATATGCACTTAAATCTTCGTGCGCAAATTTACTATAATGTCCCTTAACAAAAGTATGGTTTCTACTTTCTACCAACTCAATCCTATATTGGGTTCAATACATCGACTTCTAATTAGGTTAGTTTCAATAAATATCGAACACATGGCTTTCTTTATTCATCTTACATATACAGTATGGATAATATAATGTAATTCTAAATTTATAAATACTAAGTTATATTAGATTATATTGTGATTGGCTTTGCTAATTAATATTGTGCAATATATGTACACTTGTATAAGTTCCATTAAATGTTGGGTAATTGTGAGGCAAAATGCAGTTGGAGTAATTAAGTGGCCATAAATTTAGGTGAAGCGTTACTTTTCTCAATCACTCAAGAATTACGTACAAAATTAAAATTAAATTAAATCTCACTTTCTCTCACACACACTTATACGTATATCTCCACTTATAAATTATGGTGCAAAACATATCTCTTCATTCCATGTAAAAAAACACCTTTATTCTTCAACACCCCACAAGCACATTTTCTGCTGCAATATTTCATCATGGAATTCAAGTTTCACCACATTTTAGCTCTTCTTTCTGTGAGTAATTTAATAAACAATTTGAATCATTAGCTTTTTACATTATGTAGAATTTTTTTCATGAATTCAATAATATATTTGGCTAATTAATTTATTTTATTTGAATTTTTGTCAGCTGGCAATAGTAGTAGCTAGTAGCCATGCAGCTTTGTCTTCAGAGGATTACTGGAAATCTGTACTTCCAAACTCTCCAATGCCTAAAGCTGTCAAGGATCTCCTCTACCCTTCAGGTACTTAATTAATTAAGCTTTATATATATCACATATATATATATATATATATATCATATATAGTGGTTTAAATTTCATGAGTTGATCTGTTGAGATAAGTGTGCATGAGTTCTTCATGAGTGTGTACCAAGAAAAAAGAAAATGATTTATTCATGAGTAATCTACTCGATTAATGTTTGTTATAATTAGCTTGGAGTAATTAGAACCACGTCATCTGAAATTATGTAAAATTACTTAGAAAAGCATTTACATGTGCGAATAATCCCATCAAACTTAAACTTTTTTACTAAACAAAATGCTTTTTTACTAAACAAAATCCTTTTTAGATACTCGTGATGTAAGTGAATCTGCAGAAATACATACACCAATAGACAGTTCTAAAACATTTTTATTACTTGCATGATCTCTAGAATGGCTTGAAGACAAAAGCACCGCCGTCGGGGTAAGCAAGGGGGGCGTCAATGTCAACACAGGCGGCGGCAAGCCTGGCGGCACCGCCGTGAACGTCGGCCACGGCAAAGTCGGAGTTAACACCGGCAAACCCGGCCGCCGCACCAATGTAGGCGTCGGCAAAGGAGGCGTAACCGTTGGATCGGGCACAAAAAAGGGCAAACCCGTTTACGTCCGGGTCAAACCGGGTCCAAACCCGTTTAACTATTTGTATGCGGCAACCGAAACCCAACTGCATGAAGACCCCAACGTAGCCCTATTCTTCTTGGAAAAAGACTTGCATGAGGGCAAAAAAATGAACTTACATTTCTCAAAAACTACTAAAAGACCCACACTTTTGCCCCGCCAGATTGCTGATTCGATACCCTTTTCGTCGAACAAGTTTCCCGAGATTTTGAACAAGTTTTCGGTGAACCCTTCTTCGGATGAAGCTGAGATTATGAAGAAAACAATCAAAGAATGTGAAGAGAAGGGCATAAAAGGAGAAGAGAAATATTGTGCTACTTCATTAGAGTCCATGATAGATTTCACCACCTCAAAGATTGGAGAAAATGTTGAAGCTTTTTCGACAAGTGCAGAAAGTGGTGAATTGAAAGAGTATAAAATTGTGGGCATTAAAAAATTGCCAAGTGAAAAGGCTGTGGTTTGCCACAGGCAGGAGTATGCATATGCTGTGTTTTACTGCCACAAGACTGTCAGTACGGTGGCGTATGAGGTTGTGATGGCGGCGGTTGACGGGTCAAAGGCGGCGGCAGTGGCGGTGTGCCACCGGGACACGGCGGGGTGGAACCCTAAACACTTGGCTTTTCAGGTGCTAAAGGTGAAGCCAGGGAGTGTTCCAGTGTGTCATTTTCTACCTAAGGATCACATTGTGTGGGTTCCAAAGTATTAGAAGAAAAAGGGTGTGGTATTTTAATATTATACATGATATTGGTAATAATTGAATGTATTTTAGAGTTCAAATTTGCGTGGCTGTCAACTTGTGATGGATATTGTTAGCGTATGTATGTATCTATATATCTATATGTATTGATATGCATAAATGAATGAAATAACTATTTTAATTTATCTGATATCTAGAATTAAATTGTGCCCTTGAACTTTTCATTAATGTTGCAATATGCCATGAGTTCGTCCTATATCACATATTTCTCCACACCTATTTTTAACGTTATACTATTCTGGTCACATATTTAAACTTGTTTGGAATAAATATTATTGAATTCTAAAAATTTGCACTGGTCTGATTGTTTCGTGTCCCATATCCAATAAATTCATTTTTCAACCCTAGTTTTCATATATACTCATTGAAAAAGTTTACTAATATTAAAGATAATAAAATAATTTACATCCACAAAATAAATCTATAGATTTTATTTCTAGTATCTTCAGTTAAAAGTTTTGTTACTAGTATGGTGGTAAGGTGATAGACCAGTATAAGAAATAGGCTTGAACAACTTATAATTGGCCAACTTTGATGGGCTAAATATGGGATCATTGGATCCTATCATGTGATTTTAGGTCTTTTTGTGTGTAATTTTTGTTTTTACTGACATTATAAAATAAAATGATATACACTTACATTCATAATTAAAGCATAAGAAAATCCATAATGCTTCTTATTGTGGATATTTGTTGTCTACAAATGCCATTACGACATACATTAGAAAGAGAAAAACCAAACATTACAGAAACAATTCCCACTAAAATTTAATGACAACCTTAATACTGTTGGGAGCCTTCATGTACTCAAACCCCTTGTTGATCTCAGCTAGTGAAACCTCATGAGTAATCAGCTGATCAAGATCAATTTCCTGTTCAAATATTGTACATATTATTAATAACAATTAATAATATGTCGCAAAAAATATGATTTTTATTCTATTTTCCCTTGTTGAATTAATTTTGAAATTAATGATACCTTGCTAACACATTTCTCAACAATCTGAGGGAGATCAGATTGGGCTCTCACACCACCATAGATGGATCCCCTTATAGTCCTACCACACAAAAGTGGAATGTAATTCAACTCCCCACTTTTCTCAAGCCCTGCACCAATAAACACTACTGTCCCAAGCCCCTGAAATTACATGTAAAAACAAACTTATAATTAGTCCAATAAAAAAAAAAAACATTTTTATAAGATACCAATTTTGAGTATTAAGATTTAAAAAGTTTGGTAATTGAAGTTGTTAGTAGATTTAGGACTTGTTACCACTTTTGAGGCCTCGATGGCTTCGTTAAGGAGGGCCGGGACACCAGTGCACTCGAAGCAAAAATCGACCCCGAGCCCTCCAGTTGCTTCTTGGACCAATGCTGATACAGATTTATCAGTGCCCTTTGGGTTAATGAAGTCTGTGATCCCAAAAGCTTTTGCTTTCTCGTGTTTCAGATCGTTTATATCGATCCCGATTATTTTCGTGGCCCCTTGCATTTTAGATCCTTGTACAGCCTGCATTGTGTTTCATAAAGTTTTATAAATTACAAAGACACCCCTTTTCTTTGGAAAAATTGTAAACTTACCCCAAGTCCAACAGCACCAAGGCCAATAACAGCAACAGTTGACCCTTTTTCGATGTTGACCTCTCTCCAAGTTGACCCGAAACCGGTTGTAAAACCGCAGCAAAGGAAACTAGCATGAGGAAGAGATACTCTTGGATCCACTTTCACTGCATAATTGGCTTCAATAACCACATATTCGGACCAAGTTGAGCAGCTAAAATGGTGGTAGATTTTTTCGCCACCAACGGACATTCTGGACGTGCCATCTGGCATTAGGCCACTAAACCCGAGAGGGTATTTGTGGCATAAATTTGTCTTACCAGAACTGCAGTTTAAACATTCACCACATTCTCCTAAGTAGAGTGGCATCACAGTGTCACCTTCCTTTAGGTGTGTCACCTTATCTCCTACGCTCTCGATCACACTGTTAATTCATTCAAATTCTTGTTATATTGGGAAATTTGGACATCATATGCAAGTTAAAATAGTCGATATGCAAACATGAAACGGTTAGGATGATGTCACATCAGTATTCAGTAGGATTCATTAATGAAGCTATTTCAGCTTAACTATTTGATTGGTTCTTAGTTTGGTATGAAAAAGATGTTTACCCAACTCCTTCATGTCCAGGAATCCGAGGAAACAAAGGCTGCAAAAATGAAAGAGAATCAGAAACGAAGAGAGGAATCTCAAGATTCACCAAGTATATTCTCCGGATATACTTACAACAGGGAGACCGTTGCAACATAGGATATCGGTGTGGCACATACTGGCACATAGCATCTTAATCCTAACTTCAGAGGATTTTGGTGGATCTACTTGAATTTCTTCAACTTCTAGTGGCTCTCCAGATTTACGTAGCACAGCAGCTGCACCAAGATTATAACTAATATAAATTCCATATTTCGATAATCGTAGCAAATAGGATAAATACTTGGATCAAAATACAAGTTAAAGTTTCACTATATTATGACTCAAAGTGCAAAAAGATGTGAAATTGCGAACAAATATATAAGTGATAATAATCTATGATGAAGATATAAGGAAGAATGTGAAATTGTGGACCTTTGCATGTTATGACTCCAGTGTTAGCCATGGTGTGTTTATGCAAAAGCTTTCTGAACAAAAAGGCTTATGGATTTGGCAATACAAGAAATGGATGTGTATTTCACATATACATTATGGAACTCCAATATATATACACGCACAACTAAGACTATTAGCCCACCCTTTCTCTCTCTCTCTCTATTTTAGAAAAAAGTTTGTACTTGTTTTATCATAATTTATTTTATTTCTAGTCTATATTATTTATTCTTTTCTCTTATTTTTTAAGGTGCCCAAGTACGAAATTAGGCTCAAAACTAATCCCTTTATCGTGGATCCGATACAAGAAAATTTTCTATATAGCAAGTACGAACCCGACACATGTTGCTAAGGGATCACATAGTACTTCAAATTAAATTAATCTAGTTTGATTCATGATAGATTATAGACTATATTTGATTAATTAATGTTGATATTATAGAGTATACAATAGGTTGTCTTTGAGTGTCATAGTTGTGGGGCTACCAAGAGAAAATAAGAAAGGAATTGGAAAAAAGACAAAAAGTATACAAATTTGTTCTGAAAATTGATCTGTCTCGCGTTGTTCGCGTGCTCCATTTATTAAGTATTATTTAGTGGCTGCACGATTTTAGGAGATGAACATTTTGTTTGGTAATATATGGCTCCTGAGTAATGTGCACACATTTCTATTTTAGGTCCCTTTTTTCAGTTTTATTTTTTATTTCTTATATCTACACATATTTTGTGGTGGGCAGTATTTTAATTCATAATACATTCAGATTATTTGGTGAACTTATTAGATAGGACATAAGAAATCAATAGTTCAGAACAGTAGCAACGGACTAAATCGAAGAACAATCCATGGCAATTCATAAATCAAAGAGGATTAAATAGAAGAGAACTGAACCAAAAAATTCTTTTTTTCCCTTGTGAAATAAAATGTAAGCTCTTGTAGTTAGTAAAACACTTGCTGAAACCATTGTAAGTAATCCATCATTATTAATGAATACCTATTTGCTTAATATTTTTATTTTCATTGTTGTCTTTTGTTCGGAAATGAGGTTTATGAGTAATTCCAAGGCTTTCAACAGTGAGAACAAGAAGATTTCAGTATTCAAAGTACAAAAGCTCTTCAGGATGTAAAATTGATCTTTTCCCAACTGCAACAAAAGATCCTCAATAGAATTTGTACATCTAGTGACTACTCTTTACCTAAATGTGAAATGCAGAAGCCTCAATTAGTTTGATCATCGTGTACACGTATCAGCTATAACAGTCATTGCAGAAATACCCTTCATCTCGATCCAAATCCAAAATCCTCGTTTCTCATTGCACCAAATAGCTACTCAAAAAGCAATGTACTCACTATTACCAGTCACTTTACACTCTTAGACGTGTTGAATTTGAACGTGCTACATTTGGCGCTTCGAGATAATCATCGGGTTCATCCTCTTCATCAGATGATAAAAAAGACGGACCCATCCATGCTTTAAAACCTTCATTTACACGTCTCTCCACATCAGGTGGGACTTGTATAGGGTTTGCTTCAAGCATTTCTAGCCCAGTGTCCCTACCTACAAAGCCATTCTCATCAAGAATTACTGATGCTTTTCTTCTAAGGAAGAAGGCAGCTCCTCCATGAAGAATTACCAAACCCCATGATGAAACTTCGTAGCACCAAAACAGGGGCAAGGAGCAGCTGCTACCAAGTGTGAGGAGAGTTGAACCAAGAAATAATGCAAGAAGCCCAAATATGATGGCGAATACAATATTCAGTATGGATAGACAGCGAACGCCACCTATAATGACGAATAAAATACAATTTATAACTCTGAACTAGCTCGTGCTGGAAGCAAAAGATGAGCTGTACAAGGTCCATAAAGAGAAAACATCAAAAAGTTGAAATAATTTCTACTGCGGATATTTGTTTCACTCACTGCTTGAGGTGCCTCCCAGAAAATACAACCACTAAAGCTTGGTAAAACACACATTATATTCTTTTTCAAAATTTAACCTAGCAATTCGAAAAAACTTCCCTTATAATCCATATGAGCCAACACAATAAGCAGAGAGTATACAGATAAACAATATGAAACTACAGGGTCTTATGGTGCTCCCAAGGTCATAAGAGGGGGAACAAATCAATCCAACCCACAAGCAAAAAAACAGTGATTCTGACTCCTAGAACTTGTACAGACAAAGCAGTTGTAGTTCACTCATCTTTTTTGTCTATTATTGTGGCAAGCATAGTACCTCATATAAGTTTCATTCACTTAGTCTTTTGGTTTCTCTAGAAGGAAAGACCTTTATAACTTTGAAGCACTTAAATACATATGCTATAAAGTGGTACCAGACATTCATTAGGAAGAAACCAGAATCACGTAAAAGAGAACAGCGTACCTCTTCTAGACGCGCAGTAGTTGTTCTCAACCACCTTCAAGCATCCATGCCATACAGGGGCAGTATAAGCAACAGTAATTCCTGCATGACAAGTTGACATCTTATTATTTTTGAATTGGGAAAACACCAATGCCGAATTTATCCAACAAAAACAAAATAATGTAAATTATATTTAACGTGAATCCAACGGAACAACGGAGTCACTTGGCTCTGAAGAAAGTCATATATCACGACTGATATTAGAGAAAATTAATTTATTAGAGAGGACAACAAGCAACCCTTTTCACAAATATAATATGGTACCCTTTATTAGTAAATAGTAATTGAAGCTAAAAATATCAAGCCCTTGGATGATGAAATATATCCCTTATGAGCTAGAGAAAATCTCTTTGGAAAAGAATACAGAAAGAAGAGATACAGATATATGCATTTCCTTACTCATGCTAGTTAGAAGTCTCCTATTACTTATTTGCTTTCTTTGGCGAGTGTGTTGTAGTTTCACAGGCCTTTCAAGCCCACTGTCTAGGCTGTTTGGTTGATATCTGGGTATTATATTGTGGACTGTAGTAGGCTCTAAAAGTTCCAAGCAATGTAGGCTTCTATGTGCACTCCAAACATTCTCGTAAACAACTAGGCATTAATAGTACCAGAATAGGAAATCACAGAGAGTAGCAGGCAGGTCATATCATATGGCAAAAATGATGTACAAATTAAAAATCTTAAAAATGATGAAAAATAACAGATGTACAAATTAAAATTGTTATGATTGTGTTTAAATTTGTCTGCTTTAAACATTAAACTGCTTTGGATCCAAATATTAGGAACTCATCACCAACAACAGAGTGATAACTGAAATATTCAATGGATAAAACACAACCAAAATTCCACTACTCCGTCAAGTCTCAGATGCTAGCAACAACGAATAGCAACTTTATTTCTATGAACTGAACCATTAGAGGAATTCAAAATCTATAACACACAAAACATAGATATATAGTGTAAATTCATACATAAACAAGCATGACACTAAATTAATTCACATCCACATTCTCTCACCGGAAATCAAGTAAACGGCAAAAACCATAGCTGAAGAAACAAAAATCCACCATCCAGTAATAAACAACAAATACTTATATGAAATCACATGTATTTACGAAAGCATAAATACTATACGAATTCAAAATATATAATACACACATATGTAGTGTAAATTCATGCAGAAACAAGTACATTTCAAAGTGACTTCACATTCACATTCACTCACCAGCAATCAAGTAAACCACAGAAACCGCAAACACCATAGCTGAAGGAACAAACACCACCATCCAGTAATAATCAACCGTCTCCTGATCCGTCAAAACAAACGCACCAGGCAAAAGATCCGACTCTCCGCCGCCTCCGCCGCTCGCCGCCGAAGTGGTGAAATTGATCGACAGCGGCTGAATCCTAAGATCGCAGAACGGCCGCCGCAAGTTATCATCTGGAAACACTATTTTCAAGCTAATTACAGTGGAAATCAACACAGCAAGTGCAATTAGGGTTAGTGATACGAAAATTAATGGCTTCTGGAGCTTGTGCCATGCTTTTTCCTCTTCTCTGAGGCTCTGGTACTCGTGTTTCGGCATGAATGCCTGCCTCAAAGCATCACCTATGATCGCCATTTTTGATTGCTTGATTCCTTCACATATATATACGATGTTTTTGGATTTTTCGCTTCGTGGAGCAGATTTAGGGTTGAAATGGAAAATTGGGGTTTTAATAAGTTTTTTTATTGCTGTTGTTCAACGGAGCTTTGCTTGCAATGTGGAAATTCATCATTATCACGCTTCGATGTTTTTCAAATGATTTTTCTTTATTTATCAAAACAATAAATAAATAAAAATTCTCTCTTTGTTTGATTTTATGTGGCATTAAATTGCATTGTGCCCTTTCAAAGTTTTGGTTATTACTAAATATACCTTCTTTTTAATATATATTAGGTTATATATCCTCGATTTACGGACTTTATTGTCATATCTAGATAATTCAGGGGTAAAATGAAAACTATACACATAATCTAGGAGACAAATATAAATAACTCTTCAACTTATAGAAAAAGGATTGGTAACTGAAGCCGGCCCTGTCTTGTAGCTCAATAAACAATTGAAAAACCATCATCGCATCATTCATCAACTTCTGTTAAGTACATATGTTAGAACACTTTTTCACAGACAAATCACATAGTCAACGTTCAAATGGCGTCTTCAACAACTCTCGCTAATCCCATCTCAGAAACCTCATTTGTCCAGTCAAAGTTGGCTGGTCACTCGCCAAAAACATCTTTCGTCTCCAAAAATCGATCATTTTCAAGAAATGGATATGGGTGTTTGCAACTTAAGTCATCTCAAAGGTCCTATTTGTGGTCACATGTTGTGAATAATTCAAGCCAAGCCCGGTTTTCTACTGGTAAGTTTGTCGAACACTTGGTACTCAATTGATCAGTAATGAATTGCATCAGTTTTTCCATATGTTGTTCGTTTTATATCTCATTCTAGAATGTCTGATAAGTGCATTTTGTTCAAGATTGTTGATTGTGAAAATCGGGGAAATTCTATGTCTGATCGAGACCACTCGATATACACTACACTGTGGGTGGGAGATAAAATCACCATGAGTCTAAGATCATTGCGCTTATTCTAGCTGGCATAGATTTTTCTGTGTGAAATCGTATGATTATGGATATTGATGTAATTTGTGGTTTTACAGAAACAGAACCTGCTGAAATATCAGATGTGCCACTTCTTTCTTGCTCAGAGGTTTGTTTTCTTTCATACCCTGTTTCAGTATTGAAATGAAGTCTCATTAAAACATGTTTGTGAACATATCATAATATACTCATTAATGCATTATTGAATAGATTACTAGAGAGTTTTGTGTTTGGTTTGGAGGATTTTTGAACTAATAATAAGGATTTCAAATTGATATGGCCAAATTCATTAACTTGTTCGCATAGTTTCCAAGTACTATTTCAAATTATTCAGTAGCTGGAAATATAGGATTGTAACAATTGTGATTTTGGCCAAACTAGTGGATGAGTAGTTGAAGATTGAATATGTAATTTATTTTGTATTTCCCATATCAAGGCAACTGAAAGATTAAGAACGTATCGGGAAACTTACAAAAGCAAGCAGCAATATTTGGCTATGTACTCTAGCATTTTTGGCGGAATAACAACTGATCCAGCAGCCATGCTAATCCCCATGGACGATCACATGGTCCATAGAGGGCATGGAGTTTTCGATACTGCAGCTATTGTGGATGGGTTAGTGTTAAATCCGGCCTTCTGATTTTGGCGTTTTTTCAAAATTTGTATCTTTGTTACCATTATTTTTTATGATGCTTATCTTAAAGTACTTTTAACAAGCATATGGTATCTAGCTCAATCTTTAACGTATAAGGTAAAATCTTTTGTTCATTTGCATCTCAGACATCTTTATGAGTTGGATCAACACCTTGACCGTTTCCTAGGATCAGCAGCAATGGCCAAAATAAAACTCCCCTTTGATAGAGAAAGCATTAGAAGAATACTCATACAAACTGTGAGTGCCTCAAAGTGCACAAAAGGATCATTAAGATACTGGCTCTCATCTGGACCTGGTGATTTCCAATTATCTCCCTCTAACTGCCACCAATCATCTCTTTACGCCATTGTGATCCAAGATTCATCGCCTTCCGATCACAAGGGCATAAAGGTAATAACTTCATCAGTCCCGATAAAACCTCCCCAATTTGCTGTTATGAAGAGCGTGAACTATCTCCCGAATGCACTGTCAAAGATGGAGGCTGAAGAAAACGATGCTTATGCTGCAATTTGGCTGGATGAGGATGGGTATATTGCTGAAGGGCCAAATATGAATGTGGCATTTGTTACAAAGGAAAACGAACTTGTGATGCCTCGGTTTGATAAGATACTTGGTGGATGCACGGCAAAGAGGGTTTTAATACTTGCTGAAAAGTTGGTGAAAATGGGAAAACTAAAAGGGATAAGAGTAGGAAATGTGAGTGTTGAGGAAGGGAAAAATGCAGATGAAATGATGCTTATTGGTAGTGGGGTTCTCGTTCATGCTGTGGTTCAATGGGATGATCAAGTTATTGGTAATGGTAAGGTTTCTTTTGTTTCTTAATGATTTTATGCTCGTTTATCGGTTAATGAAATACTTGTTTCTTGGCAGGCGAAGAAGGTCTAGTGACTCGGGCTCTTCTAAATCTGATTTTGGAGGACATGAAATCAGGGCCGGCCTCAGTAAGAGTTCGCGTTCCTTATTAAACGGTTCAAAATGTTGAAGCTCCATTGCGAGTTGTATAAATCATTTGTCAAAAAGCGAAACTTTTGAGGGCTAAAAATCTACTATATAGATGACTCTGAATATACGGAGGTTTGAAATCTGAACCGAACAAGAGTATGCTGCCTTTTGTAAAGTTTCTCGTAAACTGCTTTAGTTGTAATGATAACGTTTTATAAAAGAAGGAATATATTCCATTCTATTGAGATATTAACTAATAGTTTAGAATGTGTCCTTTTTTAAAGGACAAGATGCCCAGATGGGAAAAATCTTCCTAGTCCAATGGAGCCACACCCTTCAACACCACATGTTTTGTGGTGGGTGGGTGGTTTTTGTATGGGCTCCACTACAAACATGTGGTGTTGAAGGGTGTGGCTCCATTAGACTAGGAGCAAGATAGAATTGCCCAGATGGCTAGAAACCTAAGTGGTGTTCTTAAATGCATTGTTTTTTTAAAGGTGAAAATTATTAAATTGAAAAGAAGAAGGCACAATTAGGGGTATTCACGAGTCGAACCGAACTTTCCCCCCTTTCAGCTTCAACTATTCCCTAAAGATGGGAAAGGGACCAATTGAGATATCAAGAATTTCGGGGTCAATTGGATTAAGGGTGTCAATGGGTGGGCTGGACCCAGACTCAGACCCAAAACTTTGGGTCTGGGTCCAAACCCAAACCTAAAACATATGATTGGGTCTAGACCCAGACCCAAACCCAATAAAAGAAATTATTGGGTCTGGGTGGGTCTGGGTCCAGACCCATAGACCCACAGACCCATTCAATCTTATATTAGAAAATTTGCTCCCATGATAAAAGTCCTGGGAGGAATCACGCATTCACGCCTAGCAATATAATATATATTTTTGTTAATTTATTTTAGGAATATAAATATTTATTTTTTTTATATTTTATATTTATATTTATATTTTTTTTACATTTATATTTATTTTTTATTTATTTATTTTGCATTTAATCCTACTCGCCGGAATAAAATCTTGTTTTGCTTCAGAAATAATTTATATAAAAAATTTCAATTTTATAATGGTAAAGCGTGTGATTTCTATTTGATTCTCCAACCCTAAGTCAATATTCAATTTTTATTAATATCATAAATCGAAACATGAAGCAATGCCATGCTTAGGAATTAGTGAATTTTGTCATGATTTCACACCAGACTAGGAACATGGGCATTAATCTGTAAATAGAGATTTAATCCAACTTATGTCAATAAGATCAGAGGTTTATCAAAATGGCATTTGTTGATATTTGATTTACTGTTGCCAACCTACACAGTTTATTAAAAAAATAAAGAATTAATATTTATAAGAAAATTATATATCAACAAATAGATTGCTTAGTCCTCTATATCTAATTCTAAATTTTATAGTCACTATAAGATATATGGTGATTTTAAAATTTTAAAACATAATAAAATACAATCTCATATATATATATATATATATATATATATATATATATATATATATATATATATATATATATATATATATATAATTACACAAATTACAAGACATATATACATATATATATATATACATATATTAAAATAATCATAAGCAAAGAAATAATTTATAAATTTTTAATATTTTTCAAAATTTTAAAGCATAAATTGGATAAAAAGATTAAAAAAAATGGGTCTTGGTCTAGACCCAAATCAGACCCAAAACATTGGGTCCAGACCCAGACCCAATGTTTTGGGTCTAGACCCAATTTAGACCCACACATGAGACCCATTGACCCAATGTTTTGGGTCTAGACCCAATTTAGACCCACAGATGAGATCCATTGGGTCTGGGTCCAAGTCTAGACCCAAAGTTTTGGGTCTGGGTCTGGGTCCGACCCGCCCAATGCCAGGCCTAAATTGGATGACACCTTACTATGAAAAAATGTGTTCAAGATAAAATTTTTGGAGAAATGGTTTTGTTTAGCATGTCTTGCAAAAAATCTACAAAAAAATTCTCTCGAACTTACAATAATTTAAAAAAATTCTTAGGAACAAATTAATTTTACTATTTATGATTTGACAGTTAATACAATCAATTAAAATGATTTTTTCGGCTATCTTTTGAAGTAAAAAATTAATTTAGTTACATATTCTAATACAAAATAATGCAACGTTTAAAATAAGATCCATTGTGATTATTTTCGGACGGCTAAATCAACGAGTTTGACTAAATACATTTAATAAAAATTATATTTAAATATCAACTCAAACAAATTTCTCACAATAAAAAACACATCACATCAACCACAATCATTACTTATTTTTCTCTTAAAAATCTCATCTTCCCAATCACATTTCTCATTTTTACCATGGAAAAAAAATTTCGGGAGATAGGTATGCAATCTAATTGGGCCCTTCTTTTTTCCATTTCTATCTTCCCTGATTATTATGTCACTATATCACCGACAAAGGAAGACCACCTAATTTTCACTTATTTTGCTCGTGTGCTGAATAAAATAATATACTTGGTAACAAAACAAGTTCAATAATGAGAAATCCTTTGGCTTGAGGCCTCAAGCCAAAGGATTTCTCATTATTGAACTTGTTTTTTTACCAATTCAAATGATTTTTATTTATTTATCAAAACAATAAATAAATAAAAATCTCTCTCTGTTTGATTTTATGTGGCATTAAATTGCATTGTGCTCCTTCAAAGCTTTGGTTATTATCAAATGTACCTTCTTTTAAAATATATATCCTCGATCTACGGACTGTATTGTTATCTGTAGATAATTTCAGGGTAAAATGACAATTGTACGTATAATTTAGGAGACAAATATAAATAACTCTTTAACTTATCCAAAAAGTAGTCTCGTTGATAAAGCATCATTCATCAACTTCTGTTAGGTACATATGTTAGAACAGTTTTTCACAGACAGATCACAGAGTCAACGAAAAAATGGCGTCTTCAACAACTCTCGTTAATCCCATCTCAAAAACCTCATTTGTCCAGTCAAAGTTGGCTGGTCACTCTCCAAAGACATCTTTCGTCTCCAAAAATCGAACATTTTCAAGAAATGGATATGGGTGTTTGCATCTTAAGACATCTCAAAGCTCCTTTTTCCAGTCACATTTCGTCAGAAATTCAAGCCAAACCCAGTTTTCTACTGGTAACTTTGTCGAACACTTGGTCAATAATGAATTTAATCGTATGATTATGAATATTGATGTAATTTTGTGGTGCTTCAGAAACAAAACCTGCTGAAATATCAGATGTGCCACTTCTTTCTTGCTCAGAGGTTTGTTTTCTTTCATACCCTGTTTCAGTATTGAAATGAAGTCTCATTAAAACATGTTTGTGAACATATCATAATATACTCATTAATAGAGGTGTTCAGACGGTTCCCGGTTCAGGTTCCGGAAATCCCGGAACCTTATTCGAACCGGATGGACACGGTTACGGTTCCACGGTTCCCGGGCCGGTTCCACGGTTCCGGGCGGTTCCGAAAATTAATTAATATTTTTTTTTTGAATTTTTTTGGACAATGTTTAACGAATAAAATAAAGACAAACAATTTTTATATTCATAACAAATTTAAACAATACAAAGTTCAAAATTCAATCACATTCTAATTTTCATAATCCTATTTTTCAATTTTTACAACAAATTTTGGAAAAAATAATGAAAAAAAAAACGGGCTTGAGTTTTATTTAAAGCAAAAATTAGTGACTAATTTTTAACTTAAAATAAAATTGCCTACGTATCATTTTTAACGAATATTATGTTTGTTGTTAAAGTTGTATTTTTAAAAACTCCTAGTCCATAATATTTTATTGAGTATCGATTAATTTCTGATCCTAATAAGTAATAGATATTGAAAAATATTAAATTAATTAATACTTAGAAGTTAACTAAAAATAATATGAAAATAAAAAAAATACAAAATCAAAACATAAGTTTTGTAGCTTATTGTCATTTGCTTACAATGATAATAGAACGAATATTATGTTTGTTGTTAAAGTTATATTTTTAAAACTCCTAGTCCATAATATTTTATTGAGCATCGATTAATTTCTGATCCTAATAAGTAATAAATATTGAAAAAATATAAATTAATTGATACTTAAAAGTTAACTAAAAATAATATGAAAAAAATAATAATACAAAATCAAAATATAAGTTTTGTAGCTTATTGTCATTTGCTTACAATGATAATAAAACGAATATTATGTTTGTTGTTAAAGTTGTATTTTTAAAAACTCCTAGTCCATAATATTTTATTGAGCATCGATTAATTTCTGATCCTAATAAGTAATAGATATTGAAAAAATATTGAATTAATTGATAATTAAAAGTTAACTAAAAATAATATGAAAATAAAAAATGTATCTTTGACGATTTGAACCTTGGTCTTTTGAAATACACATGAAGACTAATACCAACTAAGACAACTCCATCTTGTAAATTCAAAATAACTAAACAAAATAAAATAGTAGGTTAGAACCGGCGGTTCTAACCGCCGATCCCGGTTCCTCAAAATGAGGAACCGTAACCGAACCGGAAGACCCGATTCCGGTTCCGGGAACCGTGGTCAACGGTTCGGTCCGGTCCAGTTCCCCGGTTCCGGTTCTAGTTTGGGCACCTCTACTCATTAATGCATTATTGAATAGATTACTAGAGTTTTGAGTCTGGTTTGGAGGATTTTGGAACGACTAATAAAGATTTCAAATTGATATGACCAAACTCGGGAACTTCTTCGGTTAATTTTCAAGCTAATATAATTCAATTATTTAGTAACCATTTTGAGTTATATGTTTCACTTATTCCTTCATTACCAAATCCTTTGAATCAACACGACTTTGGTAAATTTAGTAACTGGATATATAGGATTGTAACATTTGAGATTTTGGTCAAACTAGTGAATGAGGTGTTGAAGATTGAATATGTAATTTATTTTTTTATTTTCCATATCAAGGCGATTGAAAGGTTAAGAGCGTCTCGGGAAACTTACAAAAGCAAGCAGCAATATTTGGCTATGTACTCTAGCATTTTTGGCGGAATAACAACTGATCCAGCAGCCATGGTAATCCCCATGGACGATCACATGGTCCATAGAGGGCATGGAGTTTTCGATACTGCAGCTATTGTTGATGGGTTAGTATATATTACACCTTCTGATTGTGGCATTGTTGTAAATTTGTGTGGTTTTATACCAATCTTTTGTTATCTTTCATCCCAGATATCTTTATGAGTTGGACCAACACCTTGACCGTTTCCTACGGTCATCTGCAATGGCCAAAATAAACCTACCCTTTGACAGAGAAAGCATTAGAAGAATACTCATACAAACCGTGAGTGCCTCAAAGTGCACAAAAGGATCATTAAGATACTGGCTTTCATCTGGGCCTGGTGATTTCCAATTATCTCCCTCAGACTGCCACCAATCATCTCTTTACGCCATTGTGATCCAAGATTCATCCCCTTCTAATCACAAGGGCATAAAGGTAATAACTTCATCAATCCCGATAAAACCTCCCCAATTCGCTGTTATGAAGAGCGTGAACTATCTCCCGAATGCACTGTCAACGATGGAGGCTGAAGAAAACGATGCTTATGCTGCAATTTGGCTGGATGAGGATGGGTATATTGCTGAAGGCTCAAAGATGAATGTGGCGTTTGTTACAAAGGGAAACGAACTTGTGATGCCTCGGTTTGATAAGATACTTGGTGGATGCACGGCAAAGAGGGTGTTAATACTTGCTCAAGAGTTGGTGAAAACGGGAAAACTTAAAGGGATAAGAGTAGGAAATGTGAGTGTTGAGGAAGGGAAAAATGCAGATGAAATGATGCTTATTGGTAGTGGGGTTCTCGTTCGTGCTGTGGTTCAATGGGATGATCAAGTTATTGGTAATGGTAAGGTTTCTTTTGTTCTTGATGATTTTAACATATGATAATTGCAATTTCGAGTACCTATTTTAATATTTTATGCTCGTTTATCGGTGAATGAAATACTTGTTTCTTGGCAGGCGAAGAAGGTCTAGTGACTCAGGCTCTTCTAAATCTGATTTTGGAGGACATGAAATCAGGGCCGGCCTCAGTAAGAGTTCCCGTTCCTTATTAAACGGTTCAAAATGTTGAAGCTCCATTGCGAGTTGTATAAATAATTTGACAATAAACGAGACTTTCGAGGGCTAAAGATCTCCTGGTTGTGATTGTATGGAGATTTTGAAATCTTAATAGAATAAGTGTATGTTGCCTTTTGTAAAGTCTCTTGTAAACTGCGTTTAGTTCTAATGAAATCGTTTTATAAAAGAAGGAATATATTCCATTCTAGATATTAACTAATAGTTTAGAATGTGTCATTTTTTAAAGGACAAGATGCCTAGAAACCTAAGTGGTGTTCTTAAATGCATTGTTTTTTTAATGGTGAAAATTATTCAATTGAATAGAAGACGCCACAATTAGGGTTGTTCACGAGTCGAGTCGGCTCATGAGCTTGGCGAGCCGGCTCGAAAATAGCTCGACTTGAGCTCGAAAAAATTCGAGCTCGAGCTCGAGCCTAAAAATACCTATTCGCCAGCTCGCGAGTCGACTTGTGAGTTGGAATAAAAAAATATTTTTTAATTAATATATATAAAAAATAAATATTTATTCACATATTTTTATATAATATAATATATTATAATAATATATGCTTAAATAATAATATTTTTGACATTAATTGTAACTATATTTAATTATTTATGAATAAATATAAAATTAAAAAAATATTTGTACAAAAAAAAATATTTTTATAAAAAAATTTATTTTTTTTTTATTTTTTTTTTTAAATTATTTTTTTGAGCTCGAGCTTTTGCTTGACTCGGCTCGAGCTCGCGCTCGCACTCACTGCAGCTCGACGAGCTCGAGCTCGAGCTCGAAACTTTTGGCTAGAGCTCGAATTTTTGGCCCAACTTAGCTCGAGCTCGACTCGTGGACACCCCTAGGCACAATTGCGTTCAGTGTGAACTTTATTTTATCTTTTCTAATGTAATTCAAAATCTTGAAATTGCATTTGGGGCTTTAATTTTGTCAATCACTTTAGGGAAAGATGTGGTTAGAAAACCCAAAAAATTAAAATATAACTGCCCAACTTGCAATTTATTGGGCTAAAAATGGGAAATAGTGAAATGTTTGGCTATTTTTAAGAGAAGTCAAATAAATTCATTGTTCCATAAAAAGTGATTTGAAACTGAATTGTTAATATATTAAATCAAATTTGAACAATTTTTTTAAAATATATTTAGTAGGTTTTTAGTTTATTATAGCAGAGTTTTGAAAAATTAAAGATGTGTTTACTGCGTGGTGTGGAATGGTAGTGTTGTTTTGTGTTTGTTTTTTCCTTTTGGTAATTATGTGATTGTTATCACGCTTAACGCTTTGATGTTTTTCAAATGATTTTTCTTTTTTTATCAAAACAATAAATAAATAAAAATTCTCTGTTTGACTTTATGTGGCATTAAATTGCATTGTGCTCCTTCAAAGCTTTGGTTATTACCAAATGTACCTTCTTTTAAAATACTAGCAAAGTACACGTGCTTTGCACGTAAAGCATATGACCTCGTTAAAATAATTTATATACAAAGTTATTATTAACTTCGATAACTCTAAATTTTACAAAGTAATTTATTTAGTGAATTATTATTTAATATACTATAATTTTTTATAAAAATAAATACTAATTCCATGATACAATAGGTTGAATGAGTATATGAAGAAATTAATAATTGATGTTTGAAACTTATACAATAGTATAACTAAATAAATTCTTATGTCTTAAATAAATTCAAATAAATCCTTTCTTTATTTTATAATCTTGTTAATGTTGATGGGAGGAACGCTTCGTTTCTTCTTTCCTTTTATTAAATTTTGTACATACTTAGCATAACCTATTCAGTATGAATCGTATATAGGATTACTTTGTATAGTTTTTATGTTTTTAATTTTGTACTAATTTTTTGTTATCCTAAATTTTAAAGTTCCGTAACATGTTTTCTCATCAAATCTATCCATGTATCTCTATTTTAAAATCTTTTACATTTTTAGCAACATGTTATATATTTATTTCAACCATTATAAAGTAGTTTTGTTCATATATGACTACGAAAATCGAAAATAATAGTTAATTCTCATTTAAAATTAAAACGTTAATTTCGAATTCAACTTTATCGTGTTTATCTAATTTTTTTGTTATGGCAATCAAATAAACTACTATACGATCATTTTTTGTGATGTTATAAAAAAGAAAAAGAAAAAGTTTAAACAGATTTAAGTAAATCATAATTTAGATATATATTTAACTATTTAATTTAGTTTTTAATTATTTAGTATTCATGCACTTATAATTAGCATTTATCTTTTTATTAGTAAAATTTATGTATTTTCTTTACAATTATAACATGAGTAGGAGAATTAGTGAAAAAAAATAACAAAAACAAGTTAGAAAGTTAGAGTTGTGTATAAATGTGAGTTTTATAGGACTATAAAAACAATACGAAATCTCTATATGGACATATATAGCATTTGGCTGAGTAAATTTGATTGTATGATATAATTTATTTAATTGTTATTATTTAGTCTATAATTAATATATATTTCGTTTTGTTGCAAATTTATATATGCTTTCTAGGCAAGTAAATAAAATGTGCACTGTTCGTGATCATTTGACATCTTTATGATAATTCAATTATAGTCATTTTGGAAACATTATTTAATCAATTTAGAAATAGTATATGTTTAATATTTTTATAATTATTTAGCCTAGCGAATTATTATTCAGTACACTAAAATTATTTGAAAAGAAAGTTTTGATTAACAGAAAAGAAAAAGTTAATACATTAAAACACTAAAGTTTAAAAAAAAAAACTAGATAGGGAAGTATATAAATAAAATCATATGTAAACAGTAATTTCATGCTCATTTGTTCATTCTTTTGTTCTTTCTTCTTATTAAATACCATCTCATTTATCTATCTTCATCATTGTTTAAAAAGTTGGTATCTAAATAGTTTTTTGTTTTCTTTATTCACCTTTTTCCCTCTATTCGTAAAACATCCGTTAACTTTTCTTCACAAAATCATTTCATGTGTATATTCTGAATTTTAATTATATTATATTTTTTCAATTATAATAGACCGACTTAAATAATAATTTACATTATGTTTGATTCATTGTTATTAAATTACTTTTTTAATATTTAAAATTAATGGTTCCAAGTAAAACTATGCCTTCCATAAAACTTTGAATTTTATTAATATTGAAAAATATAGTAGAAGTAAAAGGTACATATGTCATACGTAAAAACTAATGTTTGATAAAGAAAATAACAATAACTTAATGCAAAATACTTTTTAAATTTCTCAGCTTGATTCATGTATTATCGTGTTTTGAACTTCATTCCTAACAATTTTTCTAAAAATAAGCATAGCTATATTCCTAATAAACATTGCTCTATTATACTTATAATTTCTTTTAATAAATATATTTGATAAGATAAACAAACTCACATAAAGTATTGCATAATTACAATTGATTGAATAAACAACTACACAACTGAAAGCAATAAAATTAGAAAACATAAGTTAATTCAAATCTCTTAGTAAAATATATGAATGAATTAAGTGATAAAAATTTAAAAAAATCTATATTTTTCTTAAATAAGTAAATAAAATTACTACTCGAACTATAATTATTTTTAGCTTGCATAAATTTCTTGTTCGGCCATGATGTATTTCATATATTTTTATTATTATTTTCTTTTTCAATATTAGCATTTTTATTCCTCTTATTTAATAAATGATTTTGGTATTATTTTTATTCTTGTCTTCACTTTATAAAATGTTAAAGTGAAGTCCAATCTCAACAAAAATTATAAAAAATTTCTAATGTTATTTTATCTTTTATATTATATAGATTTTGTGTTATTTGTAGATATTATATGAATCATCACTAATAATTCGTGAAATAAAATATCAAAATAAAAAAATTTATATTCTCATCGAACTTGATAAATTTATATGTCGAACAACTACACGATATATATAGATAAAATATTTATATGTAGGCCATGTCCTTTTGAGATTGTATAATTTTTAAAGTCATATACAATGCACATGTACACCTGAGTGTATTGAATTAAGTGTGAAACACGTTAGGTTAATATGTTATATTATCACATATTTTGTAAAATTTAACATAATTATGAAGATGGATGTTCATATTGAACTATGTATTTAAGAAATAATTTTTAGTTGTAACTACAATAAATTAAACCTTTCGATATGAAAAAAAAAAGTATCACAAAGATGGTATATAGACCATCTTAATATATATAAGATGTATATCTTAGCTTATAAGAGAAAATTTTAGAAAATTATTGTTATGTATAGATGTTAGTTTATATTGTAATAATTTTATCGTACAGTTTTTTTTATAATCATAATGTATGGTTGGAATAAAATTTAAATATTTCATAAAATATGACATAAAAAAAGATAATTTTTCACAAAAACGTTCGATATATAAAAGTAAGCATGGTGTTATTTTCAACTAAAACACTAAAAATTTAGTGAAGCTCAATTATATGGAAAGTAGTTGACGTTAAAGGTACTCCAATTTATATTATTGGTACTCCGACCAAACTCTTTTAATTTTACTTAAAATCAAAATATCCTACAGTGTGAATTATAAATTTTTTGAAGACAAATATGTCTTTATTTATGATTTTAATAAAGCAATTTTTGAAGTATCTTATTTTCTTATTCTTATTTGTTTAATTTTATTCTTTAATAGATGAAATGCGTAAATACAAGGCTAAAGAATATATTATCAACTAATGATATTATCAATATCATCAAATTGTGAGATATTTTAAATTATCATAAAATCAAATAACTCATCAACGAAGAATGCAAGTTCATTAATTCCAAAGAAAATTTGGGCCAAATAAAATTAATTCAATTTTCTTATTTCTAAAGAAAAAAATCATGCCACAGTTGTTGTATTTTTGGCTCTAACAATGATCAAAAAAAGTACAAATTAATGTAATTAAGTAAAGGTGATACTGGACATTAAATCTCGTAAATACTAAATATTTTAAGAAAATTTCAGAATCTTATCAAGTACTAAATTAACTATTGATTAAGGGTGTAAATCATTCAAGTCGAATAGAGTTTGAACAAATTTTGCTGACTCAAGCTCATACACCATGTTGAGCTCTACAAATTTATCAGCAAAAATAGAATGTGGCAATATTGCAAAATACTATTGTGTTTCAAAGTTGAGAAATCAAATTATATTGATACATGAAAAATTAAATTTCTTTCATTCAAGACTTTCATCAATATCTATGAAATAGAAAATTAATTATAGGCTAGTTAGTTTTTTATTTTGTGTTTTTCAATAATCAAGAAAATAGTTGCCAATTTCCAGTAGAAACATTTAATGGTTGAATCTATCAATATTCATTCTTACAAATGATAAATTTTAAATATTTCAACTTATTTAGTGATTACTTATTATTTATTTTTTGATATTTAGAAGTTTATATTCAAATTTTTTATATTTAAATATGTTTTTTTGTTAATATGTATGTGCATAAGTATTTATGGTTTATTATTCAAGTACTTCAAGTAAGAGTCATTAATTATCATGAATGCCATTAAGTAAGATAATGGAATTTTTTGGTAAATGCTTCAGAATTTTTTGGCCCATTCTCATGACGGGACTAATACCAAAAATTAAAATATATATACATATATATATATATATATAAATTCTAGAGTCTTATTGGTTTTTTTCTTTTTTTGCTAATTTGTAGAGTCCTAATGTTATATAAAAATTCTAGAGTCCTATTGGTTTTTCTCCTTTTTGCTAATTTGTAGAGTCCTAATGTTATTATACTTTGTAAATGTATAATATTTTATTATAATTATTTATTGTGTGACTATTTTGCCATTAAAAAGTGGATTATATAAGAGTATATTAGGTAGATCAAAAATGTAAAAAAACAACTCATACTTTTATAATAAGTATAGATAAGTATAGATAGGTATAGATATAGATATAGATATAGATATATTAGGTTATAATTTTATATATCATCGATCTATCGGACTGTATTGTTATCTTTAGATAATTTCAGGGTAAAATGACAATTGTACGTATAATCAAGGAGACAAATATAAATAACTCTTTAACTTATCTAAAAAGTAGTCTTGTTGATAAAGCATCAGTCATCAACTGCCGTATATACGTTAGAACACTTTTTCACATACAGGTCATCATAGAGTCGACGTTTTAATGGCGTCTTCAACAACTCTCGTTAATGCTATCTCAAAAACCTCATTTGTTCAATCAAAGTTGGCTGGTCACTCTCCAAAGACATCTTTCGTCTCCAAAAATCGAACATTTTCAAGAAATGGATATGCGTATTTGCATCTTAAGACATCTCAAAGCTCCTTTTTCCAGTCACATTTCGTCAGGAATTCAAGCCAAACCCAGTTTTCTACTGGTAACTTTGTCGAACACTTGGTCAATAATGAATTTAATCGTATGATTATGAATATTGATGTAATTTTGTGGTGCTTCAGAAACAAAACCTGCTGAAATATCAGATGTGCCACTTCTTTCTTGCTCAGAGGTTTGTTTTCGTTCATACCCTGTTTCGGTATTGAAATGAAGTCTCATTAAAACATGTTTGTGAACATATCATAATATACTCATTAATGCATTATTGAGTAGATTACTAGAGTTTTGAGTCTGGTTTGGAGGATTTTGGAACGACTAATAAAGATTTCAAATTGATATGACCAAATTCGTGAACTTCTTCGGTTAATTTTCAAGCTCTAATATAATTCAATTATTTAGTAACCATTTTGAGTTATATGTTTCACTTATTCCTTCATTACCAAATCCGTTGAATCAACACGACTTTGGGTAAATTTAGTAACTGGATATATAGGATTGTAACATTTGAGATTTTGGTCAAACTAGTGAATGAGGTGTTGAAGATTGAATATGTAATTTATTTTTTTATTTTCCATATCAAGGCGATTGAAAGGTTAAGAGCGTCTCGGGAAACTTACAAAAGCAAGCAGCAATATTTGGCTATGTACTCTAGCATTTTTGGTGGAATAACAACTGATCCAGCAGCCATGGTAATCCCCATGGACGATCGCATGGTCCATAGAGGGCATGGAGTTTTCGATACTGCAGCTATTGTGGATGGGTTCGTATGTATATTAGCCCTTCTGATTGTGGCATTGTTATAAATTTGTGTTCTTTGATACCAATATTTTTGTTATGCTTATCTTAAAGTACTTTTAACGAGCATATAGCTTCTTTTGTTATCTTGCATCCCAGATATCTTTATGAGTTGGACCAACACCTTGACCGTCTCCTAAGATCAGCAGCAATGGCCAAAATAAAACTACCCTTTGATAGAGAAAGCATTAGAAGAATACTCATACAAACCGTGAGTGCCTCAAAGTGCACAAACGGATCATTAAGATACTGGCTCTCATCTGGGCCGGGTGATCTCCAATTAACTCCCTCTAACTGCCACCAATCATCTCTTTACGCCATTGTGTTCAAAGATTCGTCCCCTTCTGATCACAAGGGCGTAAAGGTAATAACTTCATCAGTCCCGATAAAACGTCCCCAATTTGCTGTTATGAAGAGCGTGAACTATCTCCCGAACGCACTGTCGAAGATGGAGGCTGAAGAAAAAGATGCTTATACTGCAATTTGGCTCGATGATGAAGGGTATATTGCTGAAGGGCCTAATATGAATGTGGCGTTTGTTACAAAGGAAAAGGAACTTGTGATGCCTCGGTTTGATAAGGTACTTAGTGGCTGTACGGCAAAGAGGGTATTAATACTTGCTGAAGAGTTGGTGAAAACGGGAAAACTTAAAGGGATAAGAGTAGGAAATGTGAGTGTTGAGGAAGGGAAAAAAGCAGATGAAATGATGCTTATTAGTAGTGGATTTCTCATTCTCGTTCGTGCTGTGGTTCAATGGGATGATCAAGTTATTGGTAATGGTAAGTTTCTTTTGTTTCTTAATGATTTTAGCATGATTTTATGCTCGTTTATGGGTGAATGAAATACTTGTTTCTTGGCAGGCGAAGAAGGTCTAGTGACTCGGGCTCTTCTAAATCTAATTTTGGAGGACATGAAATCAGGGCCGGCCTCAGTAAGAGTTCGTGTTCCTTATTAAACGGCTCAAAATGTTGAAGCTCCATTGCGAGTTGTATAAATCATTTGTCAAAAAACGAGACTTTTGAGGGCTAAAAATCTCCTATATAGATGGTTGTGATTATATGGAGATTTCGAAATCTTGATAGAATAAGTGTATGTTGCCTTTTGTAAAGTCTCTTGTAAACTGCGTTTTGTTGTAATGAATGTTTTAGAAAAGAAGGAATAGATTCCATTCTATTGAAAATTGAAATATTTCCTAATAATTTAGAATGTGTCCTTTTTGAAAGGACAAGATGCCTAGAAACCTAAGTGCTCTTTTTAATGCATTGTTTTTTCAAAGGTGAAAATTATTTAATTGAAAAGAAGAAGGCACAATTGCGTTCAATGTGAACTTTATCATATGTTACTAATATAATTCAAAATCTTGAAATTGCATTTGAAGGACTTTAATTTTGTCGCTCTCTTTACGGAAAGATGGGGCTAAAAATCAAAAAAGTGAAAAGATAACTACTCAACTTGCAATTTATTGGGCCAAAAATGGGAAATAGTGAAATGTTTTTAGGGAAATTATGTCATGCATCTCTTAGCCAAATAAATACATTGTTGTGAAAAATGAGAAGATGAACAATGATACTCGAGATCGTTAGTTAAAAATTGATTTGAGATCGAATTGTTAATATATTAAATCAAACCTTCACAATTTTTTTCATATTTGATAAATTTGAAATTCGATTCTACTTGACTAGAGTTTTAAAAAATGATAAATTATTTGTAAAAAATCAAGTCGACTAGATTAAAAATTATTTGAACTTGATATGATTAATAAATAATAATCAAATCAAATCAAAACTAAATAATAATCTATTGAACTCAACTTATTATAGACTAGATAATACTGAAATTATTGGACCAAAAATGGGAAAATAGGGAAATTATTTTAATACCAACTAGACACCAATAATTGAAAAAAACTTCCCCTAAAATCTCAATCAACAGGCTGACTAAGCCACTAAAACTCTTTTTATTTTTTCCCTCCAAAATAATCTCGACCGTCGGATCCTGACAGGCGGCGGCTACATCACCCGTTAAAAGAAAGAGCTCGTGACATAATATAACTCCACGCGTCGCAATCCTATTGACTTTCCTCATTCTATAATTTATCCCAAATTCATTTTTCCCTTCTCCGCCATTTCAGTAAAAATCTCAACAGAACTATATAGAACCAGCGATCGGATCCCCCGAGACTATCAATTTTTTGTCTAATTATTTTACGATATATTAAATTGATACCGACTCTCGGGGGTGGGATTGTTTGTGATTTGGGATCAATTTTTTTTTACCGATTGTTAGGTTGCTGGTTTGTGATTTGTGAGGGTTTTTGAGGATTGAAGGTACAAAAATGGTGAATTCGATGGTGGAAAGAGCTACGAGCGATATGCTGATCGGTCCAGATTGGGCTATGAATATTGAGATCTGTGATATTTGCAACCACGATCCTGCGTAATTTTCTGTTCTCGCTTTTCTAATTTCACTCCTTCGTTGAGTAGGTTTTTAGTTTATTCTATCAGTGAATTGAAAAATTAAAGATGTGTTTACTGTGTGGTGTGGATTTGTAGTGTTGTTTTGTGTTTTTTTTCCTTTTGGTAATTATGTGATTGTTATTTTCAAATTATTGATAACTACTTGAAATAAAAGTAAATACAAGGATTTGCGGAATAATTAGATTCCGGGTTAGCCAGTCAGTGGGCGAGTGGTTTAGTAGTGCTGATTTACCTGAACTACTGCTTTGAGGTGTCTTTTGAGTATTATTGGGAAAATGTGATTTGAATACTTGCGTATGTTCACTGTAATTTTATGATTCACATGTATAAACTTCGACAATCTACAATATGATGGAGTGCAGAATAAGGTTTTACATATGGATACACTGCCTTTTCTCACTAGGAGATGAATATGCGGTTACTACTCAAGAAAATTAAGATTGTCCAGTTTTGGTTTTAGTAGTTCCTATGGAAAATTGAGGGAAAGAGAAACCATTTCAGCGCCATGGGGATTTGGGAGAAGGTTTAGGGATTTAGTTTCCCTCTCTAATAAAAATGATCTTTTTTCTTAATGAGGAATGCTGGTGCTTGATGCCTTGATGGACCTCATTTCTAGCTTAACTTGTACGTGTGATTACTTGTTGGTGCTTGATGGACCTCAATCCTAGCATCACTTGAATATGTGTTTACTTCTTGCTAATTCTAAGGAACGGTGCCTTTTGTGAGCTTATGTTCACTTTTTGTTTGTATCAGACAAGCAAAAGATGTTGTAAGAGGTATAAAGAAACGTCTTGGTAGCAGAAATCCAAAAGTCCAGCTTCTTACCTTAACAGTAAGCTTGATAAAATAAAAGCTTTGATATGTTTGGTCTTAAATCTTTAGGGTTTGATATTTTCCTCAGCACTCTGTGGAACTCACATCCTGTAGTGCAAAATAAGATTAGAAGGTAACATAATTGGTTTTATGCTTTATATCCCTTAGCTATTAGAGACCATTGTGAAGAATTGCGGTGATATTGTCCATATGCATGTTGCTGAGAAAGATTTACCACATGATATGGTGAAAATTGTGAGAAAGAAGGTAATCTAGTTCAGAAATTGTTGATAATGTTTGTTTTCACTTTCTTGACCTTTTGCTACACTACTAGTGATATAAAATTGGTTTTGCAGCCGGACTTTCATGTAAAGGAGAAGATATTAATTCTAATAGATACTTGGCAAGAAGCTTTTGGAGGATCAAGGGCAAGATATCCCCAGTTCTTTATAGCGTACCAGGATTTATTGGTATGTCATGCTAGGATTTCTTGAACTTATTTTTGCTTCATTGTTATGTTTATGCTAGCTATGCAATGGTGATGTTCATTATATCTCTGCCGTTTATGGCCTTCTTATCAGCGCCTTGGAGCAGTTTTCCCTCAGAGATCTGAGAGCACAGCACCTGTTTTGACACCGCCACAGACGCATCCTCTGACATCTTATCCACCAAATTTCCGTAATCCTGAATCTAGACCAGATCAAGCTGAGTCGTCTGCAGAAGCTGAATTTCCAACATTGAGGTGCATTATTGCATATTTAAAATTTCCTTTTCTGTCACATTGCATATTCAACATGTCGTTCGAGTTTTTTTTGGAACCGTGAAGAGGCTCATTTCTTTTTAGCTATGGTCTACAGATCTTATACATGAAGAAGAGAATTTTAGGTCTCTAGAATACAATATTCTTCTTGACTTCTTCTCTATTGCAATTCACATTTTGTAAGAAGTATGCTTGATTACAGATGAAGAAATTGTTAAGTGAGCTTTTGATACCTGGATGACTGTTGGTTGATGAATTAATTTCCTGAGCTTCTGCTTGGTGGAGAAACCACATATGGGCTAGTCAACGGATACTGAAACTGTGATAGAAACCAAGGCCTAGTATATGCGAATTTCTCTTGATATCTTATTACTTTAGATAAAGGTGTCACTGGAAGAAAGTTAGTGCTATGTGTAAGAGGATTCACTGATTTTCGTATCTTTTATTTGTTCTGGTTTTGATGTACAAATCCTTCTTACTGGTGATATTATCTCTTTTCTCTGCTATTGAAACTTAGTGACTCTCATTGTCCGAGATTGGTGAATCTGAAATTAGGAACTGCATAAGTTGTTTCGCTGATGAAAATAGTTATACCTTTTTCCCGAGGTTATATGTTTGTGATTGTAACTATATGATCCTTGTTTTTATGTCAGCTTGTCTGAACTTCAGAATGCACGTGGAATCATGGATGTCCTTACTGAAATGCTGAGTGCTTTGGATCCCAGTAACAAAGAGGTATGATCACATTTCAGAATGGAAATTTTTTTTACTATCTTTGCTTGAATAGTATTTGAGCAGCATAGTATTTCAATGTGACCGTCTTTTCATTTTCAATTATGGGAAGTGGCTATGAACAATTGTTGGGAATATTTCATTTCGACAAAGTCTGGTGTTTGCTTCCTTCTACTGGCTATATGGAAGCAAAACTAGCTCACTTTTAGTATTATATGTTAAATATTAACTATTCATTTCACAATATAAGTTTTTTTTTCTGGAGATATCGAGAGTTTATTTTTTTTTTTCGTGTAGCAGGGACTAAAGCAGGAGGTCATTGTTGATCTGGTGGAACAGTGTCGTACATACAAACAAAGAGTGGTACACCTTGTTAATTCGACTTCGTAAGTCCTTATATTCTTTTCAATCTTACTTATCATATACTTATTTAGGTATCATTTGGTGCTTCCTCATGTTGGACCTTTTTCTTCTTACTTGTCTATATTTTTCTTCTAGATTAGAACAAACTACAAAGAACATAGTATTGAAATGAATAGCTATCATAATGACATAGTGACCTTAAATACAACCATCTGATAGATGCCATGACACCTAATTGTGGCAAGTCAAAGATTTTGCTTCGTTATACTGTGTCTGGTTCATTTATCTTTTTGAACTCACAAAACAATTACCGGCTCCAAAAATGTTTTTCATAAATATTTGTAATTTGCTTTGCTGCATCCACTGTTGGGGAACTTTTTTTATGCTAAGTGATTGATGTGGATGTGAACCAGTTTCTACTCTATACAATATTGATGTGTCCATAATATATCAAATGTAGAGATGTAGAATCTCATGCAATCTCAAGTGTATGCTCCTTAATATTCTCTATTCCTTACGCTTGTTCTTTTGTGTACTGCAATGTGATTTTGGATGAGTTTTATCTAAGTACAAGTACCATATTAACTAGTCTACTCCCTGTTTTTGTTTCCTTGTGTAGGGATGAATCACTCTTGTGCCAAGGACTAGCACTGAATGATGACTTGCAACGTGTACTGGCTAAGCACGAATCACTTGCCTCTGGTGCTACCCCGGGACTGTTGGAGAAGCCAAAACCTGAACTTGCTCAAGCTTTGGTTGTTGTTGATGCTCCTCTTATCGACACTGGTGATAGCAAACAATCAGACAAAGGGTAAATTTTGATTCTCTAATTTAAGTATGAATGTAGTGATAACTTAAATCATGACATGAAACAGTTGCTTATGTCATTTCTTGTTATTTGTTTTATGTGTTTAATTGGAAATCTATATAAATAAGGGAAAATATTATTAAAAATTATATAAAGAGAATAGAACAAAATGAATATTTCAAAGATAATAAGGGAAGAAAAAATAAGTTTGAAAGAAACATGTGGAAGTTAGACTCCGAGAGAGTATGTTGGAGAGAGAAATGGGATGAGAGAGACTAGAGGATATAGCGTGTTGGAGAGAGAGAGAGTAGGAAACTACCTGCTACATGAAGACACCCAAGGATCTTCTTTAATAGTAGAAGAGTATAGATAGCTTGGTGTTAGTTAACCCTGAAGTGCTTAACTATTTCTAAATGGCTCCTTTCATGTTGCTTTGAATCTCCACTAGCAGATGGACTTGAAAAGGAAAAACGTTCTTCTCAAAAGTAAAATGAATGTGAAACTAGGCGTATTGGCTGATTGACATCATTGAATGTGCTTAACCTCATATTGCAATACTAATCATGTATTTTACCTAAAAGAAAAAATATTTTTTCTTGTCGAATTATGAAGTTCTGTGATTTCATATTTCGTTAAAACTTAGCTATCGAAACTGGTGTAATGGATACATTTCTCTTATTGATATATCTTGCTTTTTTTCTTTTTGTCCTTAAACTTGTCACCTCTTTGTGCTTTGGGAGATATACAATATTTTATTTTATATGTTCTTGAAATTGAAAAAAAATTGTCATTGCTCTCGTCTTAGATGCAAAATTCATTTGCAGATCTACATCCAGTGATCTCTTAGGTACACAGTTATCCCTCCCTGCTCCTCCGGCAACTGTTGGTCATTTGGCAACTCCAGCAAAAGCTGATCCTAAAATAGATCTTTTGAGTGGAGATGACTTCAATTCACCCACAGCAAACTCACTTGCACTCGTCCCTGTGGGAGAGCCTCAGTCAGCAAGCCCCATGGCATCTCAGCAGAATGCTCTTGCTCTTGTAGACTTGTTTTCACCCAGTAATGATAATCAATCTTCGAACTCAGTCGGACAAGCTTATCCTTCACCACCTCAACTTCAGCAACAACCGAATTTTCAATCTCCACAGGCTTCATTATACCCAAATGGTAGTGTTTCTGGTCCTGGTCCTATGTTACCTCAAAATGAGCAGTCAATCTACTCTCAAGGCTCTACATCCGCCTGGAATGGTCAGATAACCCAGCAGCAGCAGCCAGCCTCACCAGTTTATGGTCCATCTCCTACTTTATTTTTCACTTATTGTTATTTATTTGGGGTAAATTTTATTCAGTTGGAGAAATTAATATAACTTCTTTAGTCGGTTAAAGGCGTATTACAATTTTCCGATCCCGTTAGTAAAAATAGATTACCATCTCATTCCTTATTTTTCAAGGAGCTTGAGGTAATTGCCCAATAAGGTGAAGTGTTTGTGTTTTCTTTCTTACCTGCTTACCTGTTTTGTATTCTCGTTTGGTAGGCACTCAAAGTAGCGATGCTTTTCCACCTCCACCTTGGGAAGCTCAACTAGATAGCACTACTGAGCCTTCCATTGGCCAGCCCCAATCGCAAGTCACTCACACTCCGCCATCGCCAAGTGGCACATATCTTCCAGGGCCAAATGACCAGTCTGCTGGGATGTACATGCAGCAGCCATCAATTAACAACCAGGCAATGTATACCAACGGGATGGTGGGCCCGCATCCTCATGCCATGGGTATGTATCCTCAGCCAATGCAATCCAGCCAGATGGCTTATATGTACCCTCAACAAATGTACAACCAACAAACGACTGGGTATGTATATGGATACGGGTACGGTTATGCCCAAGGTGGTCAACAGCAAAATGCCCAGTTTCTTCAACAAGGTATGTCTGGTTTAACCGTTAGGGACGATGGTGCCCTCAGAAATTCTTCAACTCCCTCGTATGTGCCATCTGGAAAGCCTAATAAGCCGGAGGATAAGCTGTTTGGAGACCTTGTTGATATATCTAAGTTCAAACCAGGTAGAGCTGGGAGCATGTGAAGTTGGTTTTGCTTTGCCAGGGATTTGTCTTTATATTTTGGTTGCTAACTTGCTTGGTGTCATATAATCTTCATTCACCTTGATTAATTGTGCTGCTTGCTTGCCTTTCTTTTTAGCATTTTATTTTTATATATATTTTGGGTTTGTTCTCATTAGTACATTGCATGTAGAAAGGAAACTCATATAAAAGAAAAGAAAACATTTTTTCCTCCTTTCATTCTGGTGAATAAGGTATGATCGATTCTATTGTACTATGGTTTCCTATCGTAACGAGTGATTCTTGGTTATTATGGATTTCCAGTAGTATCATAATCACAATTTATCCGAGTACGATGAATGTGGTCCTAATGTAATGATGGTTGTATTGGGATATTAGTCACTGTTGTGCTGTATCATTTTTCTCTGCAAATTTAAATGTAATTTTTTTCACAATAATTTATCTCGAGATAAAGGTTATACAACACCTTAAAAGTAAGTAATGGCGAATCTAATACATAATATGAAGATCAAATTGTGATAAATTTCTATCAACAAACAATTATTAATCTATTTCAATCAACTAAGCTTCAACTATTATGAAAATAGAAAATATAACACGTTTTTTGGTAATTGAACTTGGTCGTTGACATTATCCACATGTAAAACTAATTAAAATAGGGCAAAAAAGAAAATCAAAATCTCAAAAATAAAGATTGCCATAATTAGCTCTACCAAACTGACATTAATCTTTTTTAAAATGGTTTTACCAAATAATAACATGGAAAATAGACCAGAAAATTACAATAATTGAGCTTTAAATAATAAATAATAAAATAATAGAAAACAATATTACGAAATACTATTGTTTGATCACAGAAGTTATTTATCAAAGAAAAAGAAAAATACATCACGGTCCACGGAGATGAGGCGCTTGGTTGCACTATAAATAAGTGGTGCACCAGTTTAATTGACAAAATAATCAGAGTACCAAAATCTTCGATTTCTCTCTGTTTCCATCTGAACTTCGCAACTGAATTACTGGTGAGCTTCTATTATTTGATCTTCGATTAGTTCCGAAAACCTGTGATTATCATAGATCTTTAAGTTTTTCTTAATTTTTCGGTAATTGAAATATTGAATACGCCTTATCGAGTTCGCGTTTAGTTTTGTTTCTCTTTTCTTAAAATCAATTGTTTACTAATCGAGGACAACCTTGTGGTTAATTGATGCAGTTCTTTGTTGAGGATTGAAGTTAGTCCAATCGCTAGAATTTGTGCAAGAAAATGCAGGTTAGTACTTAGTATTGTTTGGTGATTGCTTCATATTTATTTTTTTTGGCTCGCGGTTGTCGTGATTTCTCTGTTTTAGTTATTTTTTGATTTTCTGTTTGGAAGATAGAATTCGGAAGAAGTTCTTTCTTGATTTGTTTAGTTAGGAGTAGGCTTTACATTTTGATTTGAGCTTTGAAGATAAATTCTGCTTGATCTATTTCAATGAAATGCTGCTATAATCTCATCGTAACTTGGCAATCCAATCGTATCAGTTAAGTAACATTATATCCGTGAATATTGCATGCATATGCATGATAATAAATCGCAGTCACTAAAAGAGATAATAATTATAATACAAGCCTAAGTTTATCGCACTATATTCTATATCGAACTGGAAAGAAATTAAATAGAATATGTGATTAAGCTCATAAGTCATTACTAGTGACTAATGCGAGTTCGACTCAAGTGAATCCGAAAAAACAATCTTCTTTGAGAAAAAATATTTTAAGCATCTAGATATTTTACAAATGAGGCACCCAAAGTCCTACATAAATTATATAAAGTAAATAAATTGTAAAAACATAATACTTGGCAATAAGAATGAGTAGACAGGAAAATGCATAAATGAAATTGACCAGAATGATGGTACAAAAAGCGGTTTGATTGAGCTAATTACAGTAATGTAGGTTATATTCTTTAAATAACAACTGATAATATTGTGATAAATGTGCTGCCACGTGGTAGCTTGTAAGGTCGCCTGATATATAAATGTCTAAAATTGAGTATCAGCCATGGAGGCTTAATTGCTTATTAAATTCATCACATGCTTGGAAATAGGCATCAAGGGCGCGGCTTTTTAAGGAATACAAAGAAGTGCAGAGAGAGAAAGTAGCTGATCCTGATATCCAACTTGTTTGCGATGACTCAAACATATTTAAATGGACCGCTCTAATAAAGGTTGGTTCGTTGTTTTGTATGATTTAACATATTCCTTTTAGATCTTTTAAATGTATATTCATAGAGTATTTAATCAGTTGATTGATCTCTGTGGCTATGTAGGGTCCATCAGAAACTCCTTTTGAAGGTGGAGTTTTCCAGCTTGCCTTTTCTGTCCCTGAGCAGTATCCCTTGCAGCCGCCACAAGTTAGGTTTTTAACTAAGATATTTCATCCAAATGTTCATTTCAAGGTAATTTCAAACACTCTTAAGAGAGAAAAGGGTGAACTATGTGAGAGTGCCTGTAGTAATGAGTTGTTGCTAAACTATATTGTTGCCAAAATTTGAAGTGTTCCTGATGCACAAATCTATTAATCGAAATAGATGAGAATCACTAAAGTGGAGAGCATGATCAGAACCGCCGAGAAAGAGCTTTTTTCTGAATCGTGAATGTTTATATTGGCTCTGTTTTACTCATCCTAAATATTCACTGTATCGAGTTCCCTAATAAGTATTTAAAATGGGTGATAACCTACTCAGCTGATAGAATCATAATGTTCCAAGATCAAAATGAACTTTGAATTCCCTTTTTATTATCGTTAAAGTCCAATTGATATGCTATGAATTGATCTTTCATGTTTCCAAACTTCGGAATAATTCATGTCTAAAGTTCCACTGATTATTTATTTATTTTGAACCTGTGCTTATATGTTGATAACTTTGTTGTGCGAACTTAGTTCTTAATCATTTTTTCTCCCCCACTCCCAACTCAAGGAAAACTTTTGTTGTAATTGAAATTATTATCATACCGTACACTCAGTTGTAATTTGTAATTGCCGTGCTTTTGATTTTATGCAGACAGGTGAGATTTGCCTTGATATCTTGAAGAATGCATGGAGTCCAGCCTGGACACTGCAATCAGTTTGTCGGGCTATTATTGCATTGATGGCTCATCCAGAGCCTGATAGCCCACTCAACTGCGATTCAGGTATTGTGATATCGTGTTTTTATGGCTTGCAAGTGGAAATGAATCACTTCATGCCTTCAAGTAATTTCATTTCTTCAGAGTGGATTATAAGTTGTGTATACCATTGAACTTGATTGTCCCCCTTTGTTTATTTTTTAATTGGTTTTTTGAGTCTAGGCAATCTCCTCCGTGCTGGTGATGTAAGAGGATACCATTCAATGGCCAGGATGTACACCAGACTTGCAGCCATGCCCAAGAAGGGATAAGATTGTCGAGTTTGCATATTATCTGCTTTAACCAATCAGTTGCTTTTCACTGTCGGATTTATGTGCACAATGTCATTTTTCGATGCAATCAAATTGCAAGAAAAATGTATGGTTGTGTTCTATTCATACACTTTGATACAGTGATAAGATAAATCTACATGTCGTGAAGTTGAACTATATTTTTTGTGAAATAGCGCTTGTGTTTGACGTTCGATGAGTATCTGCGGTAAAAATTATTGAACTCGTTATTGTTTAAGTTTTAACCGTTGCTGACTGTTTGATCCTCTTATTTATGTTGAAGAGAGTTATTTTCAGCCAATACTGGGGTGAGAGGTTCTTATGATTCTTTTATCACAATATTCCATGGGAATGGCCCCTTAATGGGCCTTACTTATGTTTAGGCTCAATTATCTTTTCTTATGGGCCAATAATGGGCCTAATATGAAAATTGCAGGCCCATTGAGGCCCAATATTCCTTGGAAATGGGCCGTTAATGGGCCTCATAGAAAATGTTAAGGCCCAGTGAGGCCATGGGCCTTAGTTAAAATGCTTAGGCCCAACTATCTATTATTATGTGCCGTTGATGGGCCTCATATGAAAGCGCAGGCCCACTGAGGCCCTATATTCCTTCGAAATGGGCTGTTAATGGGCCTCACAGAAAATGTTAAGGCGGCCCAATATTCCATAGAAATGGGCCCTTAATGGGCCTCGCTTAAAATGTTTAGGCCCAATTATCTTTTCTAATGGGCCGTCAATGGCCCAATATAACAATCACAGGCCCATTGAGGCCCAATATTCCTTGGAAATGGGCCGTTAATGGGCCAATGATGAAAGTCACAGGCCCAATGAGGCCCAATATTCTTTGGAAATGGGCCTTTAATGGGCCTCACAGAAACGTTAAGGCCCAATTATATTTTCTTATGGGCCATTGATGGGCCCAATATGAAAATCACAGGCCCACTAAGGCCCAAGTTTTCTTGGAGATGGGCCGTTAATGGGCCTCATGTAAAATGTTAATGGACCCCTTAATGGGCCTTACTTAAAAGTTTAGACCCAATTAGCTTTTCTTATGGGCCGTTGATGGGCCTAATATGAAAATCGCAGGCCCACTGAGGCCCAATATTCCTTGGAAATGGGCCATTAATGGGCCTGATGGAAAAAGTTAAGGCCCAGTGAGGCCCAATATTCCATGGGAATGGGGCCTTAATGGGCCTCAATTAAAATGTTTAGGCCCAACTATCTATTCTTTATGGGCTGTTAATGGGCTTAATATGAAATTGCAGGCCTACCGATGCCCAATATTCCTTTGAAATGGGCCGTCATTGGGCCTCACAGAAAATGTTAAGGCCCAGTGAGGCCCAATATTCCATGGAAATGGGCCCTTAATGGGCCTTACTTAAAATGTTTAGGCCCAATTATATTTTCTTATGGGGAGTTATTGGGCCTAATATGAAACTCATGAGGCCCAATAATCCTTTGAAATTGGCCATTAATGGGCCTTATGAAAAATGTTAAGACCTAGAAGGCCCAACTATCGTTTCTTATGGGCCGTTAATGGGCCAACTGTGGAAATCACCGGCCCAACAAGGCCCAACTACCTTAATGATGGGCCACACATGGGCCTTAAACATCAATTCTACATGTGGTGAACCATATTTTTTGCGATATAGCGCTTGTGTTTGACGATCGATGATTATCTGCAGTAAAAAATATTGAACTCTTTCATTGTTTAATCGTTGCTGACTGCTTGATCTTATTCTTATGATTTTTTCGTATTTGGAATCTCAGTGACTTCTTATTCTTAAAATTCCGTCATAATTACAATCTTTTTGAAAAATAAATCGTATCTGCTATTCTTATGATTTTAAGTCAACTGAGATTTCAATGGGATTCAAGACTTCTTACCATCACTATAGCAGAAATGGTGAAGGCTCAAATTGTCTACTTTGATCGTATTTATTTGGTTTAATAGTGATACATTAAACCCTCCCGAAAGTACAATTTACAGTTAAAATGATTCATGAAGCAAAGTGTTGATCAAACCAATCGCTGGCTTGTTTGACCATCAAAGGTGTCATCTGATGCCCTATCCCAGGTTGTGCAACCAGCTGCGTGAACACGAAGCATTCAGTCAGAAGCAACACAGTTTCAAACATTTCAGAATTGCGTTTGCTAAACTTATTCAGACAGAAAATCGAAAAAAAAATAGACCGAAATTATCATATTAGAATTTAGAATCCCGAGAGTATAATAAAAATCACCCTTGATATCTGTTCTTTCCTCACCTTCAAGTTTTCAGCAGAATTGGCTTTCTCATAAGCTTGTTTGGCTCTTGATACCGGAAGCTCCAATCCACCAAGGGGACAACGAGGGTCTTCTTCACCTAAATTGACATACATTTTAGTTTCAGTTGAAGAAGAAAAATGAAAAAGAAATTAGAGGCCATACCATTCAAAATCAGCAGAGGACGCGGAGCAATGGCTGGGACAGTGTAAGGTGCATCAAATCGAGACGCCAAACCAGGAGCTATTCTGTCCCAGACCTAGTAAGAAAATGTCAATTCAATATGGCCATACTCGTTACAATTAAAAAGCGATTCAAGAATTGTTTGAATGCTATAAGACTCACCTTCTCCACTACTTCTTTATCAATTGCACTTTTGCCCGAGTCAACTCGTGCTTCTGAAAACCAAGAACAAAAGAATCATATACTTCTATAACTACCATACTACATGAATTGTGAGCTTGAGATAAGCCGTATAATTTGTATTGTGTGTCTCACCTTCAAAAACGGCCTTGATGCTATCAACTCGAGCTTGCCACTTGTCATGTTCAATCGCCCATCGAAATCCCTGGATTGTAAAACTTATTAGATTGCAGGTATATTCTTTGTGGATGAAATCAAATTTTCGAAAACTTACCTGAACACCAATTATAGGGACTACCACTGAATAGCGAGTATCAGCAGCCGCAGCAAACCATGCATGCATTCCTGTTCAATGGAGTCTTATATTCAGAAAATTTGGTTGAAGAAAGATATATACTTGATTGTATTAATCATCTTAAAGTGAGTTTAACCAACCTCCAAGTGATTCTCCAGTAATTCCTATCTTACAAGGATCGATATCCTCTCTTTCTGCAAGATGATCCGCCAATTTAATCAAATCCCACACCTGAAAAGTTGAATTTGTGCGTGCATGTAAGTTAAAGATGTGTCTCAGTTCAGAGCGATATAATCTTGTAAATCAGTCTTGCACAAATCAATTACGAAATATGAAATGAAGAGATGATCATATATTTGAACACATCAAAATTTCTAGTACAAAGAGAAACAGCAATAGTACCGTATCAAATATGAAAGGCATTGTATCGCCTTTCTTCCATGATGACACCAGAGCCTGCAGTATAATAAATATGAATCCATCACCTAAAATTGTGGAATAATATTAAAATTTTATATATCAATGTGCAACATTAAGATGAGTCCAGCATCATACCTCTCGGTAAGTCGTGAGGTTGCTAGCACGCTCTCCATGATAACGAGAATCAATAGCTACAGCAATGTAATCTCTTGAAGCGTACGCCTGTAACAAAGAAATCCGTGAATTAAACTCTTATCCTGACAGATTACCCCTAAAAGCTACAACTAACTGCTACCTCAAGCAAAGGCCGTAACCACTCTTTGCACTTATGTGTACTGTGTAAGAAGACAATTGCTGGTCTCTTCTTCTGACTGCTGTCTTTCAGTTTCAATATCAAAACAGGTAAGCGTCCTTGCTCCCCAGCCTGATCATAAAAAAATGATTAGCGAACTAGTTTTGCTTGTAGAAAGACGACTGTACATATACTACGTACATAAATCGAATGATCTACAGAAAGCGAATAACTGATGAGAACAGTTTGACTGGATCTATTATTTTTAGCGAATAACTGATGAGAACAATCTGACTGGATCTATTATTTTTGAGGAAGTAACTCGTAAATTGTCATGGTGTCAATCGGAAAATATCGAGTACTTGATGACTCTAGAAATAAGTAAAAAGTTAAAAAATCGACGTCGTCTGTTTTCGTGTATTTGACTCCACAACTCAACTGAAATTCTCTTTTCACGTTAAACTTTAGAAATATGGATGGAACACAGACACATTTACACCTAAAATAAGTACAGCATGTGAAAATCTCCTGTTCCGAGATAAATGGCGCAATAACAAGAAAACTAAAAGCAAATGCTGTAATACTTCAGTTGTCAAGTAAAAGTTCTCCTCCTGAAGCAGTTCTTTGAAATTGGGAATTTCTTTCTTCGGACAAGACTCCATCGCCTGTATGTTCAACCAAAGGCTAATGTATAAGAACAATTGAGTTTACAACAACACAAACCAAAAACTGGAATCATGATCCTGAAGCAGTTTTTAACCTCACTAAAGGTTGGCTTAGGATTTTCCTGATATAGTGGATCTCGTATAGGTTTCCCAGGCTCAACACATAGAGGAACTGTGCAGAAATATAAGATATCAATTCAGATCCATATATCTATATGATAAAATCAGAAATCAGATCACAGACTAAGCATTCAAACACATAAATCAGCAAATAGTTTCTCTACATTCATACCAATGCCAAGAACTTCAAAGGTATAATGGAATCAACTTGAAATGCCACATATAAGTTCGATTCATTTTCAGTCATAAAACTTTCTTTTTGATCTAACACAAATGAAGCTCACAAACAAGGATTTCATACATCATATTTGAATCAGAATAACTAGAAATCAATATTGTGCGATCCGATTCAGCTCTTGCACCTCTCTGAAGAGTCAACCGTCTAGTAAAAATATACAAATCACACAAAATCGAAGCAAAAATCAACACGCGAGCTGGGCGCAATCACGCATGCGCCAAAATGTGTCCAAAACAACAAAATAATTTCAAAAAACAGGAAAAAAAGAAACTACAGATTATCGAAGTTCTTTTTCGGTGATCAGAACAGAGAAATAGATACACATAGATAAAATGTGTCCACAACAACAAAATAATTCAAAAAACAGGAAGGAAAAAAAAAGAGAAAAAACAGTAACAGATCATCGAACTTTTCTTTCGTCAATTAGAAACAGAGAAATAGATACACATAGATATATACACAGAGAGAGAGAGAGAGAGAGAAGTGTAAATGACCTCCTTTTGCTGTTCGACGACGACGAAGCAATTGCAGAAACTCGGAGCGAATATTCTCAGCGTCATCGGAATATTCCATACTTCTCCGATCAGCTGATGAGGTTAAATGTAGAGTGGTTGCAGTGTAGTTGGTGATTTGGATGAATTTATAGTAGGCAGCAGTTGAGAATGCATGGCCTCGCACGTGCGCAAATGTGCTTGCGCACGTGACAGCGTCCCCATGGTTGCTGCCGCGAGTACCCATAAATAATAGACATGGTCAATCATTTTCTATTATCTTTCTTCCTTAAATGAGTGAAATGAAAACGAAAGGGACGTTTGAAATGTTGTTTGCTCTTTATTGTGAAGGATTTAAGTTTTCTTTTTCTTTTTTCTTTTTTGTTAAAAGAAAAATATTCAAAATAGTAAAACAATAAACGAAAGCCTCGAGCATATGTTTTTCAAGTTCATCAGGCATGTTGAAATCGATTATTCCATAATTATCATAAAGAATTTCGACAATTATCAATCACACATCAAAGAGGGTGGCAGAAACTTAATAATCAAGATTAATAACAAGATTGTTTGATTCATTTACTTTATCCAATTGTGCTTGGGTTTTTTTTTTTTTTTATGACAAGGAAACTCGCAGCCGCTACAGTTAGGTGCGCACTGGGTAAACCCCGCTCTTGTGCAATAGCCTGCAAACCACAAGAGAGGTAAACCAGCCTAGGTTGCCCATAACTGACAAGCTCATAGTAGAGAAGGCAAATAGACATTCCCTCTCTTGGGTTTTAATACGTGTGGTTATCTTCAGCTAATGTCGAGTATAATAATACAATAAGATTGACATTATATACGAATAGAAGCCTTTTAAATTTGATCATATCTTATTATTTTTAAGTAGTTTTATCCAATTTACTCATCAAAAGACTTCCTTTGTATGATGTAATATATTTGCTTCAATAAAATTGAATTTTCCAAATATTACAATTTAATTCTTACTAAGAAATCAAGAACTCCAACCAATATCATAACATCATAGGATGATTGAAAATGGCCCTAAATTCCGTCTTTCACCACCACCTCTCACGTAGATGCCACGCCACCACAAGCTCGTAGGCACTTAGGACAGAACAACTAAGCTCTTGTTGCCCTCTAGGGCTACACTTAATGCCAACATAAATTAAGTAAAAACAAAATTTCTATTATATTGCATTATTCCAAAAACAAAATAAAATCCATGGGATAATTGAAACCCACATAATATCTGAACAATTATGACCGTCTAGAAACTCGAAATTCTGAAAGCTCGTGAGAATAACCAAAACATATGTATGTCTGCAAGGATGAAACATAGTTCTACGAGTTTACTCAATAGTAATCTAAAACCTTTAAATGCAAAACGAGAATAATATAGGCAATCCTGCTTATTACATGTAAGTTGGTGGTCTGGTTAGCAACTACAGAATTCAGACATTAACCTGAACCAAAGGTAACTGCAGTTACACTAATTTAACATATTAGTCGCGTAAAATCAAAAAAAAAAGGAACAAAAACAGTAACTGCATACCCCAATTTTAGGGTGCAAAATTGGTCTTAATGCACTTCCATTGTTAAATATTTGAACTCAGCTTTACCTATTACACATCTGCAGCCACCTTCCTCCATGCAATTCCTAATCGGTTTCTTGTTCTATCTTCGTTGCTGCAATAAATGAGTCAAAATTATTAAAATATATTGAAATTCAAGAAACTTAAAAGAGGTCTTTAGTGGTGTTAAGAGGATAAGAACACATGAAATCACCTTCTATGGAGCCACAGGTAATAAGTCTGTTGAGAAAACTGCGAAACTTGGTTAACACGAGCCTTTCTTGCTCAACATATAACTGGTCCAGACCATATGTGGATTCTGAATTCGTATTTGTTTTTGTATTACATTCTGTGATTGTAGATGGACCATTAGCTGTCATAAATGTTGTGTCTTGTTCATCACACATTAATGCAAGTGTTCCAGGAGAAAATGGTCTTCCACTTTGAATATCACAACCGTCTGATTCATGCAATGAAGAAATTCCACATCTACTACCATCTTCATTAGTAGTAACCGGTATTTCAGCCTTGTTCTCATTAGTGTTTTTAATTTCCTCTGAAAAGGAAAATTATTGAGATTATCTTAAATTTCAAATGGTGATATAGCATATGAATTATATTTACTCAAGCTAGGAAATCACCTGAAAAGGTCTTAGTAGCTTCTGCTGAAACTTCAACCAAGACAGTGCATAAATCTTTTACATCTTGTAAACGTAGGATGCCAGTCAAAGGACACCTTAAATCATAGGAAGAGAAAAACAGTCTATAAAGCCATATTCTGTAACTCTTGAACCAGAAGAAAACAAAATAATCAAGTAAAATACATAACAGAAAAGAATAAAAAGTTTACCGGTAAGGGGATTTAGGTCCTAATTTTGCAGCATCAGGTTTAGACATGTGGTGAGATAATGGAGAATAAGAGGCATTAGGTGTCCAGAGAGATTCCTGATTTACAAAGCAAACAAGATTTCATGACATTTCAGCATTGACTTCATAACATATTGTTATATAGGACAATCCAAAGCACGCAAATAATCACCTGATGAAATTGTGGAATCTGGCCAGTCAAATGTTTATTAGATGCCACTCCAAAAACAATATGCTGGTTTCTACTCTTTTTTCTTGGGGTTCCTATTGCTCCATTAATGGCCGCATTGGTCGCCCGTTGGATTAATGCCAATTCATTTGCTGAATGCTCATGATAATGAAATTTCCTCTCTTCACTTCCTTCGAAGTTTTTGCAGTCAATGCATTTACATCTGTCAGAGCATAAAACATTGGCCTGGAAGCACTCACAGTACTTCTTTAGGCACCCGGATTTTTTGCAATTGCATCCTTTGTTGTGCTCTACCTGAATTCCATGGATCAGTTAAATTAATGTAATTATCTTTATAAAAAAAACTGCATATCAATTAAAGGTATAATAATAAACAAATTCCGATTACATATTAAGCTGCAAAACTACCAACACATTATATTTCAATCCTCCAATTTTAAGGACTTTTAAAGATAGGACAAGTAATGTTGCATCATACCCCACTGACTGTCGCTCCATGTGGACTCTTAGCTATCTTTGGTTTGAAAGCATCTGGATTTCTCTCCAAAATCGCGTCAATTGCTACCTGCCTATCGACCTTATACTCAACATTATTGTGACAATTACTGCAGTTACATCCATCACAGTAGATCCCAGCAACAAAGCACTCACAGTACCTGTTGGTAATTACAACCAGCTTAGCTTAATGGTGAAACCAGTACAAAAACAACAAATGGGATCTGAATAATATATTCTATTAGAAATATCTGAATCAAACTTAAAACCTAGTTAATGGGATTTGGTCATACATTTTCAGCTAACCAAATTCAGAGATGATAATCAATTTGAGGGTTATCCTTACAATTTCAAGCATCGAGAATTCTTGCAATTGCATTGCTTCTGCTTCTTCGGAGTACCATCAATCTGTTCAAGATTAGACCTTTCTCGTGATTTTGGGGACTTCCTGGAAAACATTATGTTCACAATTACCTTAATTTATAACTAACACAAAGTCAAATACTTAACTATGGTGAAATATTTTAAAAGAATCCTTAAAATTATCTTCAAAACAGTGAAGTAAACAAAAGCGAACTACAATTATGAAAGCAAGATAAGGTAAATCCAATACCGATGAAGAATTATTTTGAGTTGATGAACACATTTAGACTCGTTAAAGGTCATAAACAGTGTAAGACTCTCAGTCATTCACCACAAAAAAACTAAAATGACACGCATAGACAGAAACCCTTACGTCAAAGGCTGCAAAGTAGCCTTAGGCATAGGCACTGCCTTCACAGGATGAGCCACTCGTGGCGCGACTGATGACAAATTCGATTTCGCTTGTCCTACCGTTGGAGGAGACTCTTGTTGCAGAGATTTGAGAGACATTACCGTTTTCCGAGGCGGCGGCTTGGTTTGCCTAACCGTTCGCGGCGGCGATCGAGATCTAGCACTCGCATGCAGCTGTTGCGATTGCGCTAACGCCAACAGCTTGGACTGTAACTGAGCCTGTGGATGCTCCGGCAAAATCAAATTTGCGCTGGCAATAGCATTTCCATTCGCCGTAGATTTGTAATTAACGGTGAAATCTAGCTGCCTCACCACTGGCGCCGGCGCCATAGCTCCCCGTGTGTCACTCTTCTCCATCACTCAAAATTGCAGAAATTCAAAAACCAAAATACGGTTTTGGTCCTTTTCATTCAATTAACATTAAGAAAGAAACAGAAAAGAGATTGATTTTTCAATCTCCAAAAGATGAACGCTATAACAAAACTCCAAACCGATATTCAGAAAAATCAAAATCTATCTTTTTTCCGATAAAACACGAACCGATTTTCACACAAACCTGCATTCAATAATTTAATTTCAAGAAACTAATACGGCTTTGATTTCTACGAATCTTGATAAGAAGTGAAAATGGGTTTGAAGATCTGCAATTGCGTTGGGGGATATTTAGAGAGAGAAAGTAAGGGGGAAGGTGAGATGAAGTGTATTTGAGTAGAACTCTTGTCTTATATATTCTGAGCCTCTTTTCAAATTTTGCGGAAATTTGACGGTCAGATGAAGGGGTAGGGTTTATATCAACGGATGAGATGACATGTTTTGAATTGGACGGTTACCTTTCGTCAAGGGTGAGTAATTGACTAGTAGCCGTTTGATTGAGATTTGCTTTCTCCTGTGCTTCTTATCCAATTTTATGCAGTTCCAAGTTTTTCCAATTTAAATCTTTAATATATATTAGTAATATGTATATTATTCCCTCATTTAAACAATATTTTGTTTAATAATTTTCTTAAAAGTCCAAATATAGAAATATAATGTAAATTAATTGATATAGGATTTAATAGGTTGCGGAGATTGGTGTAATTGTGTTACGAGCATTTTTCTTTTTTTAATTGTTGAAAATAATTATTGATTAAATCTTATTATAATTCAATTTAAAATTATCGAAGAAGTAGGAATTAAACATAAAACTTAATTCTAAGCTCGTAACCCCACATGAGTTACTACTTTATTATTCAAATGAATTACAAATAAAAGAATTATAACTTTATAGAAGATGTTTATGTGATTGTCATGACATGCAAAATATGTAGGTACAATAATATAGATATTCTAATAAATTAAAAAAGGAACTCATGCTAATTTTTTTCTCCATTAAATGTGTATTGCGAACATAATATATTTTTATTGACTTTTTATTTGATTTGCTTTCTGAAAAATTACGCAACCAGTATAATGACATAGTATATTATTAAAGCGCTCAATGCAAATTTTAAGTTCAAAATTGCAAATTTGAACTTTTCAAAGTTTATTGAACATAACTTTATTTTCTCATGAGAAACTTTTCAAACTATACGACTTATTATTCTTTTTATATGACAAATCTCACCCCAATTGAATTTAAAGATTCAAAATTAAAATTTAACTACAAAAAATAAATGTAAGCTAACTTGATGATATTTTGAATTTCCTTATGCAGCATGGAATTGTAGTGGTAATTGGATGGGATTGTAGGAAAAGGCACTGCACGGAGGAGGTCTGATAGATTAGCACAAACCGAGTCAAAAAGGTCAAAAGGAGGGAGAATTACAAAAGGACCGGGATTTTGGCGCTAAAGACTATACACGTGAACGGTTATCATTGATTTACAAATTGTGTGTGTTAAATATTGACGGCTGAGATTTGTGTCCCTAAATAGAATAAAAGACCCCACACAAGGACCCCATTTCTGTCTTTGTTGGGAACCCGTTTCAAATTTTGAATTGCACATGCAATTTAAATTTTGAAAATGACCCAAAAATTAGTCTATTAATCCTATAATACTTAAAACAAATAAAAAAATATTGATATGTATACACTATACACTATATGCTTACTATCAAATGTGAATTGTGGGAGGGTAGGGTGAGAATCAAAGTTAATATCTTATTATAAGAATTTGTGATTAATAATACATCAATGAATTGAAATAAAAAAAATCGAAATACTAAAATAGAAACATACCCAATAAATAAATAATATACTCAAACTATAGAAATTAGAAACTAACAGCGATCCACACAAAAAAAATAAATAAAATATACTGATACAATCATATATCAAGTATTTCTTTTCAAATAAGAAATGAGCTCCAGAAATTGTGAGATTAAAGAGACTAGTTTCTTTCAAGCAGAAATCGAGCTCCAGAAATAAAAGACGAGAAGAGATTAACTAAAATACACAATTTTTTTTCCTTCCTTAATTAATAAGTGATAATCCTATATATATGCTAATTTAATACTAAAATAAAATAAAACTAAACTTATCTACTAAGCCACTAATAGACCACTAATCTAAAATAACTAATCACTAAATTAGCCCACTAATTAATTACAACTAATAAAAAAAGATTAATAATTAATCAAATAAAAATTACAAATTTACTACATAAAATCCATATCCTATCAAAGTATCAATACCTCACCCATTAAAATGACTTTGTTCTCAAAGCCATAAGACAATTTAATGGATGAAGTATTACATGAAATTGGTGAATTTGTACATTGTAGATGCCTTTGATTGTGCAGAGTGTTCGAGCGTGCCCCTTAGTATCCAAAATTTATCTAGAAAAATACTTGGCGAAAGAGAATTAGCTTGGAGAAAATATTTAATTCTCCATTTTGAAACCAAAAATTATATAAATTTCTTTCACTTTATTGTCAAGAAGAAAGAAATGGAATATTTCTGGTTTGGGGTCAAATATGTTTACTGTCAATTGGATCAAATGTTTAAACTAAGGTGATTTTGGTTGATTGCATGAGTATCCAGGTTTGTAAGGGTGTGGACGAATGAGGAGAATAATTGTTGGGATAAGCTTGGTGGTGGAGGAGCCTTGTTGCGGTTGTAAGGCGTTTAGCAACAATTTGGAATTGCATTTTCACCACTCCTACAATTCGTGAATTGTGGGGTTGATTTGGTTTGATGTTGGCTTGTAGATGAGAAAGGTGGGGAGTTGGAGCAGAGATGTTTGCGAATTTCGTCACACATGTCATCAATTTTTGATGAGATTCTTTCAATAAAGCCTTCTTTCGATCAAACCTTTGATTTATCTCAGCCTTAAATTCAATCAATAATTCGATGATTTTGGAAATGGGGTCTTGAATGGTAGCTGAAATTGGAGTTTCGATAGGTTTGGAGGCTCGTAAAGTGGGTTTGTGAGTATGTGAAAAATGGGAGTCCATGAGGATGGATCAACGTTTCGAATGTAGCATGGATGCATCGTTCGAGAGAATGAAAGCACCATTTGATACGTTATGTATCAAGTATTTCTTTTCGAGTAAGAAATGAACTCTAAAAATTGTGAGATTAAGATATACTAGTTTCTTTCGAGCAGAAACCGAATTCCATAAATAAAAGACAAGAAGATATTAACTAAAATACACAATTTTTTTTTTTCCTTCTGTCATTAATAACTGGTGATCCTATTTATACAATAATTTAATACTAAAATAAAAGAAAACTAAATCTATCCACTAAACTACTAATAGACCACTAATCTAAAATAACTAACCACTAAATTAGCCCATTAATTAATTACAACTAATAAAAAAAAGATTAATAACTAATAAAATAAAAATTACAAATTTACTGCATAAAAATCCATATCCTATCATATACCCAATAAAAAGACTACTCAATCTTTCCCCCAATAAGTAAATAATATACCCATAAACTATAGAAATTAAAAACTAACATCGATCCACACGCAAAAAATGTCATATCTTAGAATCCAATTCAAGTCATCCGATTCATTTTCCTCCCTTTGAAGCACAAAACATCCCTTTTGTATAAAGTCTTCAAAGAAAGTTATTTCACAATCACTACACTCAAAAACATCAAAAAACAAGAAGATTAATTGCCTTGTTCACTATGGACAAGAAATTAAATAAAAAAATCTCAAAATTTATATGCAACAAGATAATAATTCTTATCGTGTTGTTCAATCTAACCCTGATCCATGCTATGCCACCACCTAACCCCATTCGGTGCACCCAAACGGGCTGCAACCTTTACAACTCCTACGGCGTCTGGGGTGACCGGAAAGACTGCCACGTCACCTCCGTCGTCTACCCGTCCACCGAGGAGCAACTCCGGTCAGCCGTGGCCGATTCCAACAGAAACAACGTCAAAGTGAAAGTAGTGTCCAAATTCTCACACACTATACCGAAACTAGCATGCCCGAGTGCTGCCCGGGACAATAGAAGTACAATCCTGATAAGCACGGAGAGGTACAACTCGATGATCGAGGTCAATGTGGGTAGTATGACGGTCACGGCGGATGCAGGCGTCGGGATTCGAGCGGTGATTGATAGGGCGGCGGAGGAGGGGATGAGCCTGGTTGCGGCGCCGTATTGGGAGGGTGTTAGTGTCGGTGGTGTGATAAGCACTGGGGCGCACGGTAGCTCGTGGCGGGGCAAAGGTGGAGCGGTGCATGATCATGTGGTTGGAGTTAGGTTGATCGTTCCGGGGAGTCGATCGGACGGCTATGCGAAGATTTTGGATTTGAAGGGTGGTGATTTGCTGTTTGATGCTGTGAAAGTGTCTCTGGGTATGTTGGGTGTCATTTCGAAGGTCAGTGTTTGATAAACTACAATTCTACAATAGATTTGGTCAAATAAAATTGATATATTACAATTTTAGATTTATCATAAAATATTGAATAAATAATTTTATATGTCTATCAACACATTCAATAAATACCGACTTTATTAAATTTGACATTCCTTGCACTAGTACTTGGATTTTATGAGAAAACCTTGTAAAATTAAAATAAGTTAATTGATTGATAAAAAAAACTCTCCTAATCTTTTAGACGCAACTTTTGGACAAGAATTTTGGTCAAGAAGATAAATTAGAATGATAGAATTAAGTGATTCTGGTTATTTTATTGTTGATATATATAATTTTGGATTTGATAATCTAAAATTATATTTAGATATTAAAGAAATATAAGTACATATTTTATTGTGTAGATGTTTTTCTCCCTAAAATTCTTGATGAGAATATTTAATACAAGGAATGAGACATATGTGAAGAACCAAATCAAGTAATTAATCGAATTATATAAATTTTTGATAGATGGAATATTAATTAATTATATATATATGATTGAATTTGGAATGAACAAATTATAGGTAACATTCTCATTGGAACATGAATTCAAGCGAAGTATTACCTTAAATTTCACAAAAGATGATGGTATAGAGGATGAATTCATGGAACACGGTAAGAAGTATGAATTTGGTGACATTCAATGGTACCCATCAAGACATACAGCTGTGTATCGATACGATGATCGAGTTCCCTTAAATACGGTCGGAAATGGGGTCAATGATTTTGTTGGATTTCAATCTAATTTTGCCATCATAGCCAAATCAGTTCGAGCATCAGGTAATTTGTTTATTCATTCATTCAAAATTATAATATCTTGCAAATATCTTAGAATTAACTAAAATTTAAAACTATACAATATTTCATACTATTTTCTATTGTTACTTTTTTTGGGGTGGGGGTGGATAAGTAGTTAATTGTATTTAATTTGAACTCGAAAAGTCTACACATTGCTTCACATTTCCTGGAGGGGAAGATATATCGAAACTTTCAAGACTTAAGTAGTTAACATTAAATAAGGCATGATGAACTAATTTATGTGATATAATAAATATGTGGCGTTGGAGTTATTTTCAAGGAATATTTGAATAATTAAAGAAATGAAAAGACAGCTTTATAACCATTTAGTCTCTCATCTTTTTCCTCTTCGAATTCCCAATTTTGTTTTTATCTAGCTAGTGTTATGAATTATACGTCATATCATGTATGCATGATTTATGTAATTTATATTTATAAGAATTTATATATTTTATGTTCAAATAATAGAAAATACTTATTAAGATTAACAAAAATAGAAAAACTACAAAAAAATATATATATCCTCGATTCCTTCAAATTTTCATCACCAAATATCTCAAAAAACTTAAAAATAAACTACCAAATGTTGTAATTCATGATAATAATAATAGTAATAATAGTAACAATTCTTCTGTATCATGCGCAGAAAAAGCAGCAGAGAAAGCAAGAAACATAGCTGGGAAATGCATTCTAGCATCGTCATTTCTAACCTACAAACAATTAATAGCCAACGGATTAAAGAACAACAATCTAATCTTCACCGGATATCCCGTCATCGGACATCAATCTAAGATGCAAACCTCAGGCTCTTGTCTCTACTCACCAGATTCAGACAAGACCAGTTCCTGTGCATGGGATCCCAGAATCAAGGGTTTATTCTTCTACGAATCCACAGCAATATTCCCATCAGCAAAATTCTCCGATTTCATCAAAGACGTCAAAAAACTACGCGATATAAAGCCCGAAAACTTTTGTGGGGCCGACATATACAACGGGTTTCTCATACGTTTCATTAAAAAATCCGAAGCCTATTTAGGGCAACCTGAAGATTCTATTGTGGTTGATTTTAACTATTATCGTGCTGATGAAGCTGAGACCCCAAGATTGAACCAGGATGTGTGGGAAGAAGTGGAGCAAATGGCTTTTGTGAAGTATAAGGCTAAGCCACATTGGGCTAAGAATAGAAAGTTGGCTTTTTTTGGCGTGGATAAAAAGTATCCAAATTTTAGTAAATATATTGAGGCTAAAAAGAGGGTTGATCCAGGGAATATGTTTAGTAGTGAATATTCAGAGGAAGTGTTGTTTGGGAAGAATGAGGGTGTTAAAGAAGATGGATGTGGTCTTGAAGGGAATTGTATATGTGAAGAAGATAGACATTGTAGCCCTGGAAATGGGTATTTTTGTAGAAGGGGTCTTGTTTATGATGAAGCTAGGGTTTGTAGGTATTCTCCTTCATCCATCAGCTGATATATTTATATATATATATATATCATTTACATAAGAGAATAAAGTTTTCATTTTGGATTTTAAGTGAATTCTTGTAACAATTTTATGCGATTTGGGTTAGATTTTGACTTTTCAAAATATTTTCTTCAATATATATTTCTATTTTAGTTAGATATATTTAATCTGTATTTGTAAAGTGAAACATACGACCACCTTAAACAAGCATGTGATTTTTTGCTATTAAATCCTTTGAAAAAAAGTCTATCACGGTAGAAAATTACAACTCTTGAAACACAAATTTTGTGTAGTGAGCTTCACTAGATGTAGGAAATAAAGGGAATATAATGCATCTATATATATTTTCCTTTTCTTTATATTTCATGTTTTCAACGTGTCATTCATTTGAGAAAAGTGGGCAACTTCAATCAATCATTGATCAGTTCTATTTTTTATTTACACGATTTTATCATTCAGTTAACATGTTATCTTTTAATAGATAATATACTTTCATTACAAAATAACGTAAATTATATAGAGTTATCATGTAAAAATTGTATAGAATACTACAAAATAAACTTAAATATAATATAAGGAATAAAATACAAAAAGAAAAACAAACGATCTAAAATTGTACTACTATGGTATAAGTACCCCAAATTAAAACAAATGAAATTATAGCACCACATGGGCATCTATCATAGACTCACTGGATATACTTCCTAGCTCTAGTGTAAATACTTGAAAAATAAAATAAAGTTACATTTGCCTTATTTTTAATTTCTAGCTTAAATCAAATTCTATAAATTCAAATATAATTGACAAAATGAATAATCAATCATATAATATATAATTTACTCATTTATACCAACTTGGCTTCTAATTCAAATATTATTTTAATTAGCAAAGTTTAAAATTAACAAAAAAAATAAAGAAATTTATATTAATGAAACATTTCACTTTTTTAAGAAATCACCACTTTTGCCCTCATCAATCGTCAAATAATTTTATAGTCTCATGGTACCTTTGCTAGTTAGATTTATATATAAAATTACCAAAACAAAAAAGGAAAAAAGATTCTTTGATTTATATATAATACCTTCCCAACTTACTCATGTGATTTGGTGTGTTGTGCTGTTTCTCTGCACAAAACACACACAAATCACAACACCTTTTTCTTGTTTCCATTTACTCTTCATTCGACATAAAGTCTTGCTGTCTTTCCAAGATTCAAAACAACATATATGCACTTGTACCACACTCTCCTATATACAAATTTCACCCAAAAAAGATGGAGTAAATACTTAAAACAAACATTCCCTCTGTTCTATGATTAACTGCAGTGTGCTACTGTTTGTTTCTTGTTCTTCTCTATGCTCTGAGATTGGTTCAAAAGATTGAAGGCCCATTGCTTATAGGATGAAAATAAGGTACACAAATTCGTTTAAGAGTTTTTATGGTTAATTGAGCTCCAAATCTTGTTGTTTTTGTGGGCTGTTATGTGGGAATTTTGTTGGTGTTCTTGATGGGAATTTTGAAAAAGTTCATGTTTTTATATTTTGACTGATAAGTGATTTTAAGCGTACTTTTGCGGATTTGTGTATATGACAGTATAGTTAGTAAAAGTTTTGCATTTTGATTTGGATTTGTGATTTAATTTTCTCAGGAAGCGTTTTTGAGGAGAAAAGTGAGGAACGTTTTGATTTATCGAGTGTTTTTGTCACAATTTAGTGTATTTTGGAGCTTTGAAGAGTGATGATAATGTCCCTACTAAGAGTACACTGTTATATGTGTTATGAAAAGCATCATTTCTTAGTCTCAAAGCAGCACAAAGTGGGGAAAAGAATTCTACTTTTGACACATAACAGCACTACATAAAGTGGGGAAAAGAATCCTGGTTTGGAATTGGTGTATCGTGTTATAATTCTTGATAGGAAAACACCTTTTTCGTGTTGAATTGGATAATAATTGAGGTAAATGGCATCAATTAGAAGAACATTATCCCCTGTGCCACGCCCCGGAACTGTAATGAATGGCGAAGCTTGTCAAGTTGCGTCCCCTTTGTCCAAATCCTCTTCAAATACTCAAAATTATCCTCAACATGGTGGTTTATTGTCTTCTTCATTGGGTTCATTGGACTATGCACTATACAAGGCCCAAACTTTTGTTCTTGGTCTTTTCTCGGGATATCCGTCTAGGCCATTTGATAGAACAAAGGTAAAAGGACAGATTTGGCGGAGAGGAATCTTACATTTCTTTATGTGTTTTATTCTCGGTTTTTTTATTGGGCTCACACCGTTTGTTTCATTAAACACAAGTTTTATGCCTAAACACCAAGCTTTCAACTTCGAGGTGTTCCAATCAATCGGAAACAATGAGTTTAATGGTGAGAAGGAAAACGAGACGTCAGTAGTTAACAGGTTTTCTCAGATTGAAACTTTTGTATCATCAGAATCAAAAATGGTGAATATTGAACAAAAAATCGGATTGATAAATGATGATGTTTTGAATAACACGTTCGGTCGAACTTCAAATATGGCTTTTGATAAGCTTTTGATCATTGTTACCCCCACACTCGCTCGGCCACTTCAGATTTATCATCTTAGCCGTTTGGCCCACACGTTGAAACGGGTCCCACATCCATATTTGTGGATAGTTGTGGAGATGAACTCTCAGTCTATGGAAACAGCTGAATTATTGAGGAACACGGGCGTTATGTATAGACATCTCGTTTGCAGCATTAAAAACTCTACCGAGATAAGGGACAAAAATGTGCTCTTGAGGAATGTGGCACTCTCACACATTGAAAAACATCGTCTTGATGGGATCGTTTACTTTGCGGACGATAATCAGATATATTCTACTGATCTATTTGACCAAATGAGGCAGATAAGGTACTCCCTTTAGTATTAAATCATCTATACAAAATTCATAATTTTGTATTATGTGTTATCTTCATAAGTTTATTTTGCCTATGTGGTAATCTTTTGTAAGAAATTTTTTCTATATGCAGTCGATTTGGGACATGGACCGTAGCCAAGATGGTGGATAACGACGATGGCGAAATTTTATTGGAGGGTCCGATTTGTAACGGCTCTAAAGTGATAGGATGGCACGTGGTCGATATGACAAAAAGATATCGAAGATTTCATGCTGATATGTCGGGATTTGCATTTAATAGCACAATCATTTGGGATACAAAGAGATGGCATAGACCTACACTTGAACCAATTAGGCAGCTAGAGATGGCGATAGAAGATTTACAAGTGAGTTTCTCTATAATGGTAAAAAGTGCTTTTCGAAGCCAAATTAACAAGCACAGGGCTAATAATTGCATAACTATATAAACATTATTTCTGATATATCTATTATATTGCAGGCAAGTGCATTTATTGAGCAGATTGTGGAGGACGAAAGTCAAATGGAATGCTTTTCAATGGACTCTTCGGGAATTATGGTTTACAAGTAGTAATTTGAACACTATGGTTCCACTAGTTTAAACTTTTTACATGCTTTTCTCAGCCTCAATTGTTTGCTCGAATCAATTATATGATAATCCCTTGAACCATCTATCCATGAGAGGGCAAAACTGTAGTCATCTAGTTAGAATGGTTGCAATTTGATTCCTTTAATTGCTTCTAGATTTGCAAATTTGGAAAATACGAGTTTCAAGTTGAAAGTTCAAATGCAAGGGTTAATCGATTATTTCTAAATATTATACAAATAATTAGATCAACTGACTCAAAATTCTGCAATATCAATATTGTTTATTTTGTTAGATTTTTCAGTTTTTCATATGTACAATTAATATGAAATCAAAAAACCAAAAAAAGTTGGTATATATGTTACTAATTTAATAATAGGTATGTAAATAAGTTTGTTAAATTGTTCAGCTCAAATAAAATCTAATAATTTTAACAAAAACTGAGCTCGAATAGTTAAATTTTTTGATAAATATTTTTTTTTATTAATTGAATCAAACTTCAAATTTATTAAATTTAATATAATATAATAATAAATCAAGCTGTTATAAGCTTTTAATAATAAAAAAGATTCACACTACGCCACGTAAACCAACCTCCATAACAAGTGTCACTGCCACATCACCTCTCTCTTTCTCCCCTTCGTACACTCTTTAGTCGTCATAATTTCCAAACACTTCTACATTTTTTCATCAATGGAGAATATTTGTACAATCCCCAATAATACATGCTTTAATTCACCGATTATTCCTCTTAAATCTGCCGTTAGACTTCAATTTTCAAGGTCTAAGCTGCGATCCAGGAAGAAATTCTCACACTCATTTGCAGTAGTAAAATCGGTGTTGAAATCTGATTCAATTAATTCCGCCATTGTTAATGAGCCTGGAAAAATCGAGACTGTTAATGTCGAACCTGTTTATGAGCCTACGCCTTCCAATCGCCAGCTCCGGACGCCTCACAGCGGGTAATTTTTTTTTTTTATCTTTTTATTTTTATAATTTTCTTCTGTGGTGCGATTTTAATTTTATAATTTTCTTTTTTTGATGGAAATGTGTTTATTTTCATTGTTTTGATTTATTTCAAACTTGAGTTTTTTGTTGCTCTATATGTGTATGTATTAAGTGAAGTGGTGGAAATGGTTAGTTTTCTTTTGGAAGGATTTTGATTTGCTGAGATTATTTGGAAGAAATGCAACATAATAATCTAAAAATAGCTCAAAATGAGTTCAAAAGTATTTGAAATCATCTACTAAACCAATGTACTTGTTGATGAATTTGAATTCCATTGCTTTCAAATCTTTAATCACTAACCTCTATGGTCTTGTTCAGTGCTTGTAGTCCTTGCCTTTTCTTTACATTATTATGTCTTTGATCAGCTACCATTTTGATGGAACCGCGCGGAAGTTTTTTGAAGGCTGGTACTTTAAGGTGTCAATACCAGAATGTAGGCAGAGTTTCTGCTTCATGTATTCTGTGGAGAACCCAGCATTCCCCAAGAAATTGAGCAAACTGGAGGAGGCACAATATGGGCCTCGATTTACAGGTGTCGGAGCTCAGATTCTAGGGGCTGATGACAAGTATATTTGCCAGTACACTGAAGGGTCTCGGAACTTTTGGGGAAGTATGTCTCAATATAAGAATATGATACTCGTTACTATTTATTAACTAATGATCTCTATGTAGTACAATCTCGACCACATTTGTTGCTTGATATTTTTGTCAATCAGGATGGTTTTGTTTAGTAAATTTTGTGGGAAGTCAAATATTCATGAAACTTCGGGAGGAGGGGACATAGTTACATTTGATAAGAATTCAGTTCTGATTAGGACCTCAGGTCTTAAATCGTTCGGTGGAACTTTTTATTGAAGTGTTGTAGCATAGAACACTTGGATCATGTCATGAGAACCTTTTGGTCTGTCTCGTAACTGTATATTCCTTTGGTAGACAGGGATGAGCTGATGCTTGGTAATACTTTTATCGCACAAAATAATATGCAACCTCCAAAGAAAGAGATTGCTCCGCAGGTCAGCGTGCTTCCTCTTTATTCACTTTTCTCACACCCACACCCACACAGAAATATTAACACAAACACACACCTAACTGCCATGCGGGCATGCACTTTCTCAGGAACTAAATTGTGTAAGATCAAGTTTTCTTATAATATATATTTATCACTGCCATTGTTTGGGGCCATGTAAGAGCTGTGGAAAAATGCTTGTGCATGCTTTGTAAAACAACTTAACTGCCTCGTTTTTACCACCACACGTATGAGAAACAGAGAAAGCAAGAAAAAATCTGTTATTTTACAATAACTTCATCTTAGCTAGCAAACTCTGACTAGAAATATGGTGCTGAGACCTTTCAGATATGATCGTTTAGAACGAATTAGTTTCAGATGTAACTGTATCAAATTGTTTGTTCAGGAATTCAACCGAAGAGTGTCAGAGGGTTTCCAAGTTACCCCTCTTTGGCACCAAGGCTTCATTCGTGATGATGGAAGGTAAGCCTTCTTTCATGACATTTAAATTCATGATGAATGACTATTTTGTTGTCGGTGATCTGGTTTTTTTTTTCCTGTCTCAAATGGGAAACATTTCAATTTATGGAGAATGATGGTGGTAATATGTTTCTGATTGCATTTACAATTCCCCTGCACTATTTTCTAGTCCTGATGTTGCAACTGACCGTTTTGTATGTCAGTAGTTATGAGGGCGGCCCTTGTGTTAATTGCATATGAAATTAACCTAAATCTTCGTTGCTTCGTATTTGCCAAATTAATATAATCCGACCCTTCTGGGATTTCCTTTTGACCATTTATATGCTGCTCGTTTTGACATGATTTAGCTTGGCAGGACTAATTATACAGAGATTGTAAAGACTGCACGCTGGGCGTACAGTACACGCCCCGTTTATGGATGGGGAAATGTTGGGTCAAAACAAAAATCTACAGCAGGATGGCTTGCTGTGTTTCCCGTCTTTGAACCTCATTGGCAAATATGTATGGCAGGCGGACTTTCAACAGGTGTTCTTTTTGGGCTTTGCTTATAATCCCTTGACTCAAATTTTGCTGCATAATTTAGAGGGAAGAAATGGTTCTCTTTTATTACTTGCGTTGTGCTCATCCTTATTCTTTGATTTTCTGCTGCAGGTTGGATTGAGTGGGAAGATAAAAGATACGAATTTAAAAATGCTCCGTCATATTCCGAGAAGAACTGGGGTGGTGCCTTCCCTAGAAAGTGGTTCTGGGTACATGGTTATCAGTTCTTGGATTATTTATTATGTCTTTCGTTCTTCATCCCTTTACGATTTTTAATTCATGTGTGCATGCTTTCTTATTTGCTTCGGGGAGAAAAAGCAAAAGAATTGAGATGTGAATATGATTCCCTTAAACCTTTCTATTTATTTATGATGTCCTAATTATGAATTATCATCTCTTAAAGTAGTGAGAAAACAAAAGCTCTTAACAGACTTCTAAGCCTCCATTCAGTGTATTCTACTAAAATTCTTCGTTGGGTCGAATCTCATCCATGCTCAGTTGATGTTCTTCTCCATAGGTGCAATGTAATGTCTTTGAAGGCGCAACTGGAGAAATTGCTTTGACTGCTGCTGGAGGATTGAGACAGGTGCCTGGTTTGGGTGAGACTTTTGAAAATGCTGCACTGGTATGTCCTTACATATGATTCCTATTCCCCTTTGAATCACATTCCAATTTAAAATATTGATAAATAAATCAAAATTCTCAAGTTTTGTTGTGAATATGGTCACATGAAAAATGTAGTGCAACAAATTTTTTTTGATGACAAGGGAACCCGCAGCCGCTACCGTTAGGTGCGCACTGGGTAAACCCCGCTCTTGTGCAATAGCCTGCAAACCACACAAGAGAGGTAAACCAGCCTAGGTTGCCCATAGCTGACAGGCTCACAGTAGAGAAGGCAATAGGCATTCCCACAGTGGGATTCGAACCCGTGACCTAGGCCACAAGTTCAAATGCCCTTACCAACTCTACCAGGGGTTGCCCCCTGTAGTGCAACAAATTGGTTAGAAGTTATCTCGTTCTAGTGAGCTGCCTTTTAAGAGCGATGATTACTGCATTTATGTAAAGAAGATTGAATTATCGAACTGTGAATGCAGATTGGGGTACACTACTGTGGGGTTTTCTACGAGTTTGTCCCATGGAATGGAGTGGTTAGCTGGGAAATTGATCCTTGGGGTCATTGGTGCATTTCTGCAGAGAACGAAACGCACATGGTAATCAAATTCACGACAGATTATCTGTTTTCTGATCTTAATATACTTGCACGTAGTAGCCTTATGAAGTTCCATTAAGTTAAACTTTCACTAGACCTAATTACACCCTGAAAAGTACAAGAAAATTCTCTTGCACAAGGATTTTTTAGATTGTTTTTTTATTTAGAAGTTTAACTGGAGCAGATAGAACTGGAGGCAACAACCAAAGATCCCGGTACAACATTACGTGCTCCCACCTCAGAAGCGGGTCTTGCCCCAGCTTGTAAGGACACTTGTTATGGTGACTTAAGACTTCGATTGTGGGAACGAAGTTACAATGGAACTGAAGGAAAGGTACTCTTTATATCTTCAAATCCCAAAAAAAAAAGGCTTAATTCAGCTCGTTTTCCCTCGAGTTTTTTATTTCGATTTATTCTTGCATGTTAGGTGATTTTGGATGTTACAAGTAAGATGGCAGCTGTAGAAGTCGGAGGGGGGCCATGGTTCACCACGTGGAAAGGCAAATCACGAACACCCGATATTATAAGTGATGTAATCGGGTTACCGGTGGATGTGGAAGGGATATATGGTTTTGCTCCATTCTTCAAACCCCCTGGTTTGTAGTAAATTCATCACAAAGAACACTCTTTTTGGGTACTTACTGTGTATTTTATAGTGTACTGAATTTTCTGTACTACACTACAATACTATGTAGTATGATTTTTAATATTAATTTTAGATGGGTTTAATTCGAATCAAACATGCGTCAAATTAAACCAAAAATGTTGTTGAAATTTAGTAAACAAACTGGAGCATCAAGTACAAGTAGTGTAGTTTATATTTTAACTATTTATAATTGTTTAATAGTACAAATCCCTACATGCATTTTGCCTTGTCCAAAAACAATCTAAAAGCCATTATCAATTAAAAATATTGATGTAATCATGACTTTTTGTTAATAACAAAATTTCAATTATATAGAGCATAATTATTCTAAATGATGAGTGTAATTATAAAGCTAATCATATAAATTATTGATAATTATTTGGAACCTGGTTGTGGTACCTGGGACCTTGTTATTAGTGCACTAAACATGATTGATTAGACTTAAAGCAAAGATTCAAAGGGAAACTCCACTTATTTTTGGTTAGACCGCCTAGAAGTTATAAATGAAAAATCACATCAACCAAGTGAAACCATGAATTCTATATTTGGAATTAGAACAAATGATATCTTCAAATTTTGTCATGATTTTGATAAAATCACAATTGTTATTGGATAATGCTTCATAACTTTTATCAACTTTGACTTAAAATTTGAAGTCCCAAAAGATCATAATAGTAACTTCTCGTCCCGAACATACCTTATTCACTTTTGTGGCGCGTTTTATACCGATTTAAACACCATCATGAAAATCGAGTCATACTAACTAATAAGTTAAGCAATGAAGATGCAAACCTATACCTTCACTGCTATGTTTATTTATTTTTAAGCAACATATCATAAAGTACAGAGGAGATTCTCAAATGCCCGCATGGGCAGCCCAGTTGGTCACAGAAGGGTGAAGTTTGGACAATGACCAAGGATCGAGTCCCACCAGCGGCAGTGTGGGAGCAACCTCTCAAGTGAGGGGGGCTCCTTGTGCGCAGTGGGCACTGGTCTAGCCCCTGTGATTGGCTGGGTTACCATGATTTATTCCTCCCATAGCGCTGTCGGGCCGGGGCATGGGGGGCCTTTGGGGTTGGGGATTCAACCTTTTGGACAAAGAGGAGATTCTCAAATGTGACAACATCAGCTATACATTCCATATAGGTCCTCCCATAACCTATATCTACTCAAAACATTCTATTTTAGTACAAAATTACAAGATAAATCAAATACAATAGACTCATTAAACCAGTCATATGAATTATTCCTACACATGAGATTCCAAAAATTTTCCGGCCAATTCTAGGCTTTGTATTTGACAAGTCAATGCAGAAAAACTGCAAAAGTAGTGACTTTGATAGAATCCCAAGAGTCAAAAGTTTCAATTAAAGTGCAAATTTTATAAAAAATGATGAATATTTGGGTCAGAGTTCAGAAATTTTATTCCTGGAACAACACTTGAATGAAGCACCATTAATGGAGGGCCCCTGTTTTCTTACTTTAAACAGAGTTTAATGGGGAATTTAGATAAAAAGATCCCAAGTAATAATGAGCCCGCCGCTCAAGAAAGAACAGTCTTTAGCCTTTTATATGCACATATAAAGCTAAAAAAAGAATCAACTTTATTTGGAACCCCTTTCATGTACTTGTGAATAATCTACCAATAAATACCAGCAGTTTGAGCTTATTTTCACCAACACTTTCAAAAACTATAGCACACAAAAGAGAGTAAGTTTGAACATAGTTAATTATAACTTAATTTCATCAAAAAATTAAGCATAAAACAATAAGATGGAAAAAATTTGCAACTTACTTGACATTTTCATTTTTGTTTGTGATTGTTGCAGTGTCAGTTAAGTCTGTTAAGCTGGAAAACATTGAGGAAGAAAATGCAGCTGATTGGCTGCCAGTAACTTGCCTTCAACCAGAAACACCAACTGAAACCATGGAGTTTTTAGCTAGATCATGGAGTTTATCTGCCATGGAGCTTTCTAAGGCTCTTTGCAACACTAATGATGAGCAGCCACCATTAGTTGATACTACTACTCATGGATGCTCTTTGATCTCTGTATGTATCCCAATTTTGCTTTATAGAAAACATTACGAACGTACATTTCGTCTAGTCGTATTAATTTTATCGTATTGCAGCAGAATCAACCATTGTTAGCCTCAGAAGAGGACTCTCCGGTGTCTCCACAAGGTAGCGATGATGCTAAGGTAAGTAACTCTCGTGTATCTATATCATGTACAAGTCTAAACTATTATAATGTCATCTATATCATAGGATAGAACCTAGATTTGGATCATCATATAATAAGTTGAGATAGTTATATGCACACCTCATCACTTAGTGAGAAGAATTACTATGAGCCCCTTGAGTTTTTGTAAATTAACAACACACCCTTGTCAGTTTGTGACAACTCGTGAAATTTGGGATGAAAAACCGTAATATGTTAAATGATGTCATCCTTATTCACTTTATTAGACTTCAAACATTATCCAACACATAATCATACATAAAATGTTATCATTATCTCTACTTACCAGGAATTATTTCTACTGCATCAAGCTCTCAACCCAGCATTCCTATCTAATCAACAGTTGCTAAAAAATGGGGTATAATTTTCTTTTCCAATTTCTTTTTCACTTTCAACTCAACAAAAATATTCAACATAGTATAAACTATAAACACACAATCCATGTTCATTTTCATTATTGTAGCAGCTCAACAAGAGCATGATGAAGAGAAAAACAATGGGCCGATGGATAAAAGATCAAAAAGAGAGGAAAAAACAGGAGATTAGAGCTCACAATGCTCAATTGCATGCAGCAATTTCGGTGGCCGGTGTTGCTGCTGCTGTGGCTGCTCTTGCAGCCTCCTCTTCAGAAAAAACGAACACGAAAAATAAAAAACCTTCGAAAAAATCCACTGCAATTGCATCTGCAGCAGCTTTAGTAGCATCACACTGCATAGAAATAGCAGAGAATATGGGAGCAGATCATGATCAGATACTATCAGTTGTGAGCTCAGCAATTAATGCAAGGACTAATGGTGATGTTATGACACTAACTGCTGGAGCTGCTACAGGTGATTAAGAGTTAAAACCCTCTTAATGACATATTAATGTTGTTTAATTAGTTTTACTAATTAATTACTGATAATACAGCATTAAGAGGTGCTGCTACATTAAGAGCAAGGCTACACAAGGAGCATGGAGGTGGAACTATTTCTCTAACAGAGGAAAATGTTTGGAACAGCAAAGAATCAAATGTGTCGTTAGCATTAAATTTCGTTTCGAAAGGCGGCGAACTTCTTAAGCGCACAAGGAAAGGTGATTATTGAGGCGGGATTTTTTTAAATTTCGAAAAAATACACGTATTTAAAAGGTTGTGGTTGATGCAGGAGATCTCCATTGGAAGCAAGTTTCCTTCAATATAAATTCAAATTGGCAGGTAAATTCAAATTATCTATATTTTTACATAGATTAATTCTTCTAAACCTGAAATGAAACAGGTAGTGGCTAAAATGAAAAGCAAGCATATGGGAGGAACATTCACAAAGAAAAAGAAATGTAAGTAAAAACAATAAAATTCACAGCAACAGATGAATGTATATATATGGCTTAATTTTTTCATGATTAAAATTAAAAAAATACATGTTTGTGGCTGCAGTTGTCGTCTCCGGTGTATATAGTGACATCCCAGCTTGGCCCGGGCGAGAGACAGAGAGTAAAGAGAAGATGGCTTATTTTGCAATACAAACTGCAGACAGAGTAATTGAATTTGAATGCAGAAGCAAAGGGGACAAGCAGATGTGGGTTGAAGGGATCCAACAAATGTTGCATTTGCATGTGATATGAGTGTGCATGATTTTAAACAACGAAAATCGAAAAAAGATGGATGATTTGGAGCAAATATAATACTATAATGTTTGCCTAAAGAACTATAACATGATCGATCGGAGACAGTCTAGAAATGGTTAGAAGGAATGATGGAAGTTGATCATAATATTCAATTTGGGCAATGTTTCATGAGTATTTTATGACAAAATTGGATCTTACTGTTAGATAATATTTAGATTAGTTTAGATTATATCGTATCCTATCGTATCTTTTATAATCTTGTAATTATTTAGTTTTATCTTATTTCCATATTTGTAGGTAGATTACGATTTCATTAGATTCTATTGTAACACTATTTATACTCTTCTTTTATCAATAATATAATTCACGGGGTTTCATATTATTCAACACTTACTAATGGTAACTAATGGTAAATATGGCTCAAACATGAAAAGGAGTTCTCATAGAAGTGTATATGTTTGATTTAAAGATGATCTTTTTGTCACTCTAGCTCCTTAAGAAAATCAATAATATCAACAAACACCTGCAAATATGCGAAGAACACACTGTCAATGTAACCAGTAAATGAAAAACAACATATACTGAAACAAACTTCAGTTCTTAGGAGCTCTGAGTATCGAAGGGCGAATCAAAATCATCCATGTGGCCCGTTCAAATAAGCACTCTTTTACTATTACATATACCGAGAAATCGAAGCATTACTTGACATAGGGGACTTACTGTGAGTAAGTTCCATAGCCAAGTTCTTAATTTCTTCAGTTCCATAGCGAACAAATGCAATATTGGTTCCATAATAATAGACACTAAGAAGCCCTTCTCGAATGATTATATGCTTATAATAGAAATATACAATCGATGATTATTGCATTCACATTTTCAATAATGGCGATTGTCTCGACATTTTCATTGCTCTTTACTGTCGAAGTGTCTATCCTATAATTGTGGACCCCAAGAAGGAAATTACTAATGGGTTCGGCCCACTTATTTTTGGGCTTGTTGGTGGGGCCAATATCATGGCTTATGGGCCTTTCTCGATGAAACTTGCAAAATGTTTTGGGCCTGCACTGGTCAGTGGAGATTAGACTGTTTACTGGATTGGTCCGTCATTGGGTGTGGGCCTGCAATGGTCAGTAGAAACTGAACGGTTACTAGTTTGGGCCATTCATTGGGTGTGGGCCTGCACTGGTCAGTAGAGACTGGACCATTTATTAGTGTGGGCCGCTCATTGAGTGTCGGCCTGCACTGGTCAGTTGAGACTGGACCGTTTACTGGTTTGGGCCGCTCATTGGGTATAGGCCTGCACTAGTCAGTGGAGACACTACCGTTTACTGATTTGGGCCGCTTATCGGGTATGGGCCTGCACTGGCAGTGGAGAGTGGACCGATTACAGGTTTGGGCCGGTCATTGGGTGTGGCTGTGGCCCCTTGGTAACAGTGGGGCCATCTCTATTTAGGGCTCGTTTGGCAATAAAAAGAGTAATAATTAAGAGGCTACGTGTAATATTACTCTTAGATTTGATTACTAATTCTTAGTTTCTTACCCATTAAATATATGTTTTAAGCACTTGTTGATTCATTTCTTATTAAAATGTAATAATCAATAAATATATGATTAATAATGGCATTGCTTAGTAATAAGATTGAGGGCTCGTGATTTGAAAATCATAAGTTTAATTCCACAAAATGTGCAAGTGTTTATATACTTATGAAGTAGCTCATTTTCCATAATTTGTAAATAAAAATTATTGACTATTAATAATTAATTTGATAATGAATTACATAATTTTAAATACATAAACATGTGATTATTAAGCTCTATTTTAAGTTCCCAACAATGAGCTAAGACAAGTCGTCATCTAAATAAAAGCTATGTATCATGTACTCTGTCTTGCCACCACTTGAATTCTCCAACCACCACTTCTATATACACCCTTCATTTCCTAGAACTTTAGCAATTTTAGTATTAAATTATAATATTTATTTTCCACGAAAAGTAGGGAAAAAATCCTATACTTTATATATTTTTATATCCATTTTCATTCTAAAATTCAAATATCACTAACCAACTTCTTACATTAAAAATTCCAACAATCGGACTAAATTGTCATTGATTTTTAATTTTTTAATAATAAATCTATAATTATTACATGACACATGTCATCAATATCAAATAATAATAATTTATAATCAATTAAGACCACGAATAAAATACATAAAAATACCCACACATTAATTTCCCACTAAACCCGAATGTTTTTATATTTTGGAGTGTCAACTTCAATAATAAAACTAGACTTTATCGACATTCTTCGACCATTGCCATTGATTTATCAAGTTAAAAACCTTTAGCCATATTGTCAACATGGAAAAATAAAACTTGTAAAAATATATTGCGTTTCTACTAAAGCTTCCTTTTCGAACTTTCCTAGTTGTTTCATCCCTGTTGAAAAATCATGCACAGAAATAGACATTTATACGGAATCTAGCCATAGCCAATCAGCCATTTTCACCTTCCACACCTCATCATCTTCAACCATGGATCGTCTTCTCCAGGAAACAGTAGCAAACGGCGACGTTTTAGCCCTTCGAAAACTCATTCAACGTGATGAAAAGCTGATAACAGAGACAATCCCTGGATCCTTGAACACAATACTACACTTAGCTGCTCGATTCGGGCACCTGGAACTTGTGACCGAGATTGTAAAATCCTGCCCGGAGATGGTTTTAATGGAGAATGCAGAGATGGAGACGCCTCTGCACGAAGCATGCAGAGAAGGGCACCTGGAAATTGTGACGTTTCTGCTGGAAACTAACACTGGAATTGCTTATAAATTGAATTGTCGAAATGAAAGTGCGTTTTTCGCAGCCTGTGAGAGGGGAAAAATTGATGTGGTTAAGTTTTTGCTGGAATTTCCAAGGCTGCTGATGCTGGAAATGGATATGGAAACAAGTTCTCTCCATGTTGCAGCTTCATCTGGCAATATAGGTATCATATTTTCTGCTTGTTACAAAAAAATATATTGATTTCTCCCATTTTTGTGTATTGTTTGAGCTTTAAGAGAGTAGTATAGCACATAAAATGAGTTTATTGCTCTAGTCCTAGTCTTAAGAGACATTATTCTTTTGTATTTATAGCATACCAAATTGCAGTTTAGAGTTGAAAGATAAACTAAGTTATTTGATACTCGATTTGGATCGTTAAAAGTTCATGAGCTTGGTTCGTTAATATATCAAACTTTTATAACTAATTTTGAAGTTCCATGAGTTTTGAAGTTCAACTCGAGCTTTTGATCGATTAGCGAAAAAGATAAAACATGTACAAAAGAATCAAAATATTCTGCATCGACTCATGTTTGGCTCGATCAAAGCTCGTTTGAGTTTGACTGCAATCAAATTAAACTCAAATACAATTTGTGAAGTTCGATAATAGTTCAAAAAAGCTTGATTAATAACTAGTTCAGCTCAACTCTATCTGATAAGTAAAATCTTCTTTTCGATCCAGAAATAGTGAAGGAAATACTGAAAGCACGTCCCGATTTCGCCTGGAAGAAGAATGTTCATGGATGGACCCCTCTTCATGTAGCATGCAGCAAGGGTCACTTAGAGATAGCAAAAGAACTATTGAAGTTGGATTTCGATCTCAGCTTAATCCAAGATATCGAAGGCCGTACACCTCTCCATTGTGCAGCCATTAAAGGCCGAATCAACATCATCAATGAGATTCTTTCCGAGAATCTCGAATCTGCTGAAAAGACAACATATGACGGGCAAACGATCCTGCACCTGGCGGTTAAGAACAACCAGTACGAAGTTGTTAGATACTTGAAAGAAACAATCAATGTTAGTAAACTTCTCAATATGCAAGATATTGATGGCAACACTGTTCTTCACTTAGCTACTTCAGCAAAACTTACTGGGGTAAGTAAGATCTAGCTTTTTAGTAATATCCAATGAAATTTGTAGTGTTATTAACAATTTTGCTTGTTAAATTCATTCTTAGATGGTCAGATATCTGCTTAAAATCGGGGTCGAAATAAATTGTTTGAATCGAAAGGGATATACAGCTCTGGATGTGATTGAAGCAGATGGAAGCAACTCTGGTGCTCTTGCCATTGTACCAGCATTGTTAGAAGCTGGAGCTAAGAGATGTGACCAATTTACCCCTGAAACAAAGGAAATTCAACATGCCACTAAATTTACGTCCCAAATTTTAAACGAAAAATCAATGTCTTGGCCGAAACGAACACCAGAATATTACTCCCCACGCTTACATCCTCGTCACAAGCAAAACCGCCACAGGGCAAAAAAATTACATCTTCAGACAGACGGTTTAAGAAACGCGCGAAAAACGATAACCATAGTTGCGGTTTTGATTGCAACAGTGACATTTACTGCAGGGATCAACCCTCCAGGCGGGTTCAGCCAAGATACGGGCAAAGCAGTAAGGGGAAATCGAGCTGCTTTTAAGGTCTTTCTAGTGTGCAATATTGCAGCCTTATTCCTCTCGATAAGCGTTGTGAATGTTCTTGTGAGTATAATCCCGTTTACACGAAGAACCATGATGAAACTAATGAGTGTGACACATAAGGTGATGTGGGTTTCAACTCTGTTTATGACAGCAGGTTATATAGCTGGCATTTGGACAATCATGCCTAACGATAAGGGGAGCCAATGGGTTAGGGTTGAGCTAGCCGTTTTCGGAGGAGGGTGCACCATTATTGTGTTTTTTGGGCTCAGTTTGATGCTGGCTATGCATTGGCATAATAAGTATAAATGGAGGAGAGTAAAACAGAAGAAGATTAAAGATGATACCCCGCACAGTAGTATTAGCCGTGTCGAAGAAATGAAAATGATGAAAAATAATCAGGATGGTAGTAGTAATTCGGATGTCGATAGCTCAGATCATGGTTACCACTTATACTAGGTTGAAAAATGTATTTGTCCAAAGCCCATTGGCTTATGTACGTAGAAAAATTGATTTATGTTAAATAATAGCCATTTTTTGTTCAGTATATTTGCAGAAGAAGATAATCAGTTGATACATTTGCTGAAAAGTATAAACAAATTCATACATTTATAGCTAGCTTTGTAGTTTCGGAGCTCGATTCTCGACCAGAAAACCACTGAATTGTTCTTCTTGCTATTGGCAACCAAAGCCTTCTAACATTATCTTCATCGTTTTCATTACTCGTCGATAATCTTCTTACACCGAATTCAGAAAATCTTGAGACATTGGTAATTTCAGACATTGATCTTTTTTCAGACACTGGATTCAACGTTTTCGTCATTCTACTTTCGTCTAATTCGATTTTGAAATCATTAATAATGCTAGAACTTTCGACCTTGGACTCGTATAATCTTTTCCTCTCGATATCCTCTTTGATCTTCGAGATTTGTTCTTGCGCAAAAAGCCCGTTTGTGAACCTCCCGCTCGAAGAAAACCTTTTACTCGAAACAACATTCAGCATCTCACTATTCAAAGACATGAAATCCGAAGCATTCACTTCGCTCCATCGACTTTTGTACATGAAATCAGAGATAAGAATCTTGTGCTTGTGATTATGCAGGATTTTCCCATCATTTTGAATCAAGGGCTCTTCTCGATTCCCTCTGTTGAATCTTCTTGAGGATCTTTCAAGATTCTCTTCTCGTTGTATGAAGAACTCGAGATTCGTCTCCTCTGTATTCGAATTTTCTAACATCAAACTTTTGAGGTCTTTTACATCAAACTTGTACCTACAAAGTGGACAGCTAGAATGATTCTCGAGCCACTTATCAATGCAGTTCATGTGAAATGCATGGCGGCATCTTGGAAGTAAGCGTAATATTTCAGTATCTTCGAACTTTGATAAGCATACAGAACATTCTAAGCCTTCTCTTGAGCCTTTGAGTGAAGAAAATCGAAAAAATGGAAGCTTCTCAATTGTCGTTCTATCGATACCTGAGAATCGGGATCTTGATCTAACGAGCCCGACAGGGTTTTGTGCCTCGTTTGGACGGTGTAGATCAGGCCCCTGGCAGAATTTCGCATAGGCGACAATTAGAAACGTTATCAAGAACATAATTGATAGAACAATTAGCACAACTGCTATACTCGGATGCATTGGATTGAAATCGTGCTGATTTTTCGAAGTTTCTTGAGCTTTTACACACATGAACAAGCAGAGAATATGAATCACTACCTTCAATATATCCATTGATATGTATTTTTGGCTCTAATTTTCTCTTAAAGTTTATGGAAACTTTTATGAGATCCATTTCTTATAGTCCTGAAAGTATTTTCTAGTCAAAATTAAGTTTGAGTTGTGTACTTGATTCTTTGGTTTTCTCTTTGGCACTTTCTGCCAATTTTATATCAGAAACTTAATTTATTTCAAAAAGCATCTTCAAGGGTCTGATTACTTCAAATCTACTTGAAACATGGAGCCAAAAATGTAACTTTCAAATGGGAAAGCAAAAAAACAAAAGTTTAAATATTAGCCATTTTACCAAATACACCAAAATAAATATAATATTGGCTTTCTATGTTAATGATTGAATGGCGACATTAAATATTGGATTGCTCATGGAATATTGCATATAGACAAATGAAGACAGCTGCAGCTATTGCTCACTAGAATAGCAAAAATTATAAAAAGACTTTCAAAAGACCATAGTAATTTGAAACAGCTAAAAGAAACGAGAGAATATCCTTTACAAACACTTCTGTATGAAAAACAAGAAATTTCTAAAGGTTTATGAATATTGTTGTTTCGAAATACGACAAAATGCAGCTAAAAGAATAAGACATAGTTGTGATACATGAAATGGAAATGTTCTAGCATGGGACACTAAGGCCTCCATTGAATTGTGTAAAAAGTTCAAGCAGCCATAGACAAGTTACACTGTGATTATGATTGCAATTTCTTTTTGAGTATATTCGATAATGTCTTAACTGCCGCTCGCCCATGTTCTACACACTGAAAGTAATCTTCCACTGTAAAAATCGAAGAAACCGCAAAAATATTAGCGTTTACTAGTTAGAAACATAATAAATTAAGCGTGTTTAATTAATTGGGGCCAAACCTGCCAGTACACCGTGTGTAATAGATGTAATAATCCCCTGCTCAATCGACTCTCCATCTTCAGGTAGTACAGAATGGACTGAGCCGGGGAAAACTAGACATACATATCCCTTCATTTTCTGCCATATTCAACAAACACATATTACAACAAAATATTCATAATATCACATAGATTGTATTTGGACTAAAGGATTTGAAAGCCATGAATTTACTTAGTTTGGATGATTTCAAGTTATAACATATTTCGAACCCCCTGATCTCATTTTAAGCTATTCCATCATTACAGTATATATCAAATCTACCTAATTTCTAGTTATTCGAAATCCTTACTCCAAATCCATTAAAATCCAAACACAACCTGTGTTTACTACACAGATTTAAGCACTGTCTTAAACAAGGTAATTAGGAGATACCTGTTCTTCAAGCTTGTTTGGGTCCAATAAAATGTGCCCACTTTCTGCCAGACAGCAAGATATGGCAACTGCAAAATTGAAGGTCATCCCTTAATACAAAGATGGCTTCGAATAGGAATATAATATGGGAAATAGCATGTATTATTTTACCAGCAATATGTTTTAAAGGGATTCCAGCATCCAAAAGGGCTGCACACGATGCATGTATAGCACAAGGCAGAAGCTTAATAAGAACATGGTCAAGGAAGTTTATTTCGATAATAGTCTTTGAAACAAAGGTAGTATCTAAAAGTTAGCATGCCAGATAAAAACAAAACTAATAAAAGCAAATTATTCACATGACAGGAAATAGTATGACTAGAAAAGGATACAGAACCATCATCGTGGACAACCTGAAAGAAACATTAAGTTCAAGCAACTCATAAGATAGATGTTACAGCTGACAGGGTGAAAGGCAAGCATTTTGCATTAATGAATCCATTCAATCTCACCTGGATTATGATTGATGTTGTGGTGTTTGGATGAACAGTCAAAAGGCAGATATTCTGTAATGTTCTCTTCAGTATCATCTCAAACTCCTTTTCTTGTTTTCCTATCAAATATCCTTGTTTTATTACTAACTATATGGATGTCTAAACATAAGACTATCAAACGACTTGAACTATCTTGACCTTTTAGGAGAAATACTAGAATTAATCTCACCAATCTGCCCTGTTTTGGGCTTCCAAATGACTTCAATGCAAGCTTTTTCTGGGTTCTCATTCTTCTTCGTCCCAGCCTTAGGTCCATAAACAGCAGCAAGGACTCTGGTTTCCCCTGAGATTTATACAAAACCTTTATATTACACACCGCAATAATCGAATTCTTCTAAATGTAGTCAGAAAACAACGACAATAATGAATATGGATGCCAAATTATCCCACATAGCATTTGCTTATCAATTTTCTCCAGTCAACAATCAAGTGAATAACCCCTCCAAACGCAAGAAATACATAACCAGCCACAGAAACCAAGAGATTTTGCGGAAAATAATAAGCTATTACTTGTACGATTAAACAACTCACTGTTAAAAACGATTGATGAACTGAAAGACAAAAGGCTCATTTTATGTTCGGTTTGTTAACATATCAACCCAAGTTCGAACTTTTTGACAAGTCAGAAAGCTCGGCTCGATTAGTACACACTGAATCTACTAAAGAAGAAGAAGAAACGATAGCGAGAAAAAATCCATAGATATAATACACAGTACAGCTGAAACCAACTCATACTTTCATTAGTGATACATGATGCAGAAAAAAAACTATACCTCTTAACAGGAATAAAAATGCAAATTTTAGATTCTTACCATGAGAACAACTAACAGAGCCATGGGCACGGTTTAGAACATTACGAGAACAGTCTATTGGTCTCAATTGGTTCGCCCCACGTCCACCTTTTCTCTCCACATCCATGATTTTGCACTTAATTATACTCAATTTATCAGGAAATATTCGAACTTTACGAGAGAACAGAAATTTCTGGTTCAGCTAGGGTTTATAGGTTTAGAACAATTCAGGATTTATGGGGAATAAGATATTCCAATTTCCAAGCGGGAAAGTCTATAATTAATATTTTGGTAATTTCATTAATCAAAAATTTATAATAAATCTTTAAATTCAAATATTTTTCATATATATTTATAAATTAATTTTGTTACATAGTATGATTAAATATATATTATAACTTTTTTTGTAAATAAAAGTGTATGCGTGGTTAGTGTAAATGGTTGGTAACTGGTAAGTATTGAGAAAATGAAATTATTTTTTATTATAAATATTTTAATGCATAAAAAAGGTCTCATCAAAGAGAAAATAGTGGCTAATTGTGGCATTTATTCTTTGGAGTGTTCAATTAAGGGAGTTGAAAAAATAATTAGATTATTTGATATTAGATACTAAATCAATTAATTAAAACTCGTTTGAGTTGAACTTAATCCATTAAACTTATTTATTTATTTTTTTGAAATTTTGTTGTGATAATATGCAACGTTGGAGATCATTCCAGTGGGTTAGCAGGCAAATGCAGGCTATCGTTCAATCCAATCTCTTGCAGCTCCCAGCCGGCCAGATACGGCTAAAAACCAAAGACAAGATTAGAGTGAGTTGGATTAAGGATGTCTATTGCTAAACAAGCAAAAGAGTTCATAGATTTATAACACTTGATCAAATGCTCATTTATGAACACATCAAACATGCAAACAAATACAATCTCTCTTTTGAACTTCACTTTTCTACTAATTCCCATATACCTTCTTCCATGGGCAGTTTCCATTAACTCCCCTCGTATATACGGGAAAACGTCGTTTAACGAAGGCACACACATCACAAAGCCCGGCTGCCCGAGCAAATGCGGGCAGTTAACCATACCCTACCCGTTTGGCGTAAACTCAGATTGCTCCATCAACCCATTCTTCGACATAACCTGTAATACCTCTTTTACCCCTCCGAAGGCCTTCATCGGCTCCGATGAACTCGAAGTCATAGGTATAACGGAAACCAAAATTCGTATCAGAAACAGACTGGCCTGGATCTGTTCTACTGAATTTACCAAATTGTCCCCATCACAAGAATACTCTATGGATCTAAGAGGAACCCCTTTTACCTTTTCCATTGATAACAAGCTCACAGTCGTTGGATGTGACGATATTTGCCTAATGTCATCATCTGGATTCTCGAGTGGCGATTACATCAGCTCGTGTGTGGCCATTTGTTCGAAAACTCAGGACTTAACGAACGGTTCATGCACTGGGATTGGGTGTTGCCAGGCCTCAATACCAAAGGGTCTTCAGTACATAAACGCGGCCATGATGACTTTGAATATGCACGAAAAAGTTAAGTCTTTTAACCCTTGTGGCTATTCGTTTCTGGCAGAACCGAACGGGTATGAGTTCCACGTGCCTGATGTCTCAGATTCATCTTTTATTGAGACCATAACAGAAAATGTGTCACTTTCGATCGATTGGGCTATTGGCAATGAAAGTTGCAGCCAAATTCGGGATAGAAAGGATACTGTGTGTAAAGGAGAAAGCGTGTGTGTCGATTCTGGTAAGGAGATTGGAGGGTACCGTTGCAACTGCTCTGTAGGATACGAAGGAAACCCGTATCTCAATCCAGGCTGCCAAGGTAAATTAGCTGATATATGATAAAATGAATGCACATTGAAAAATATATATATATGAAACACTAAATAACTTTTGTGAATATTTATCTGTTAGATATCGACGAATGTAACAATAATCCGTGCCATTCATCTGCCATTTGCATCAATCTTCCTGGTTCTTATAATTGCTCGTGCCCTTTTGGTTATATCGGTGATGGAACAAGTGATGGCTTTGGTTGCATTTTTCTACCACCTCGAAGAAAAACCGGCCTATACGCAGGTTAGAAAAGCTTCGTATTTATCTTCGTATATCAAAAACCCAACTTTTTTTTTTTCACAATTTGTGCTTGCAGGTTTACTCATAGGCTTGGGATTGTTCTTGTTACTAGTGGCCACCTTTTGGTTATACAAAGTACTGAAGAAGAGGAGAATCAAACAGCTTAAACAAGCTTTATTCAAAAGAAACGGCGGTCTTTTACTGCAGCAACAGATATCGGCCCATGATCACGTCCTTGAAAAGATAACGATTTTCACTGTTAAAGAATTGGAAAAGGCGACAGATAAATTCAACGAAAGTCGAATACTTGGCCAAGGAGGTCAAGGCACGGTCTACAAGGGCATGCTCCAAGATGGATCTATAGTTGCAGTGAAAAAATCGAAACAAGTAAACGAAAACCAGCTTGGAGAATTCATAAACGAGGTTGTCCTTTTATCCCAAATAAATCACAGGAATGTTGTGAGATTACTAGGATGTTGTTTGGAGACAGAAGTGCCTTTACTTGTGTATGAATTTGTCCCAAACGGGTCGTTATATGATCTGATCCATGATGATGTCACTGGTTTTCCATTTTCATGGGATCTACGGCTGAGAATCGCTGTGGAGATAGCTAATGCACTTGCGTATCTACACTATGCAACTTCTATTCCGATTTTTCATAGGGATATGAAGTCGAATAACATTCTTTTAGACGAAAAATATAGAGCCAAACTGTCGGATTTTGGGATTTCAAGATCTGTTGCAATAGATCAAACCCACTTCACCACGAAAGTTAAAGGGACTTTCGGGTATTTAGACCCTGAGTATTTTCAGACAGGAAAATTCACAGAAAAAAGCGATGTTTACAGCTTCGGGGTTGTTCTTGTTGAGCTTTTAACTGGGCAAAAACCGATATCTACGAATGTAACAGATGAAGAAGAGAGAAGTTTGGTTACTCGTTTTCTGTTAACAATGGAAGAGAATCAGCTTAAGACAATTCTTGATACTCAGATAACAGAGCATGATGTTAAGGAAGAACATTTTTCTGTTGCTAATTTGGCGAAAAGATGTTTGAATTTAAATGGGAAGAAAAGGCCGACTGTAAGAGAAGTAGCAATGGAGTTGGAATGCATTAGAACCAGCGAAAATCCATCGTTTGTTGAATCGAACGTTCAAGATATGAGCTTTACAGAAATGGATACCTTAGATTTCTCAGTTGAAAACTGAATAACTTAGGAAAAATTTCATTTTTATCCTTTGTAATTATATCATATGGTTTAATATTAGTTAAATTAGTTTCTGCATATAGAAAAGATTGGATCTTTAAAGAAAGCAACTTGGTGATGTATATATATATATATATATATATATAATTAAAAGGAATAAAGTTTGTGGCATTATTTTATCCCAATAAAGACCAGAAGGGAATGAACTCTGCTTGAGGCTAATGCAGAAAAAGAACATATGCCATTTGGATACAGTTGGCTCCTCAGATGAATTAAATAATACGGATACACATAGAGATCCACATACCTGAATTAATTTATATAAAAATTATATAATATGGGTAAGATTTGTTTGGTGCCTGAGAAATGGAGCATTAAATAAAAATTCAATCTTTAACTCAATTTTTGCCAAATTTTCCAATTCTACTACCACACACAAAATGACAAAAAAACAATATCTGAAATACTGATAAATCCCAAAAAAAAATCCTGCAGAAATCAAACTGCAAGTCTTGCTTTAAAGTCACACAAGATACACACATAGTCACATGCATGTATTGTTTTTCAGTTCAAAGTTCCCGAGTGGAGATTAAAAAAAGAAATATTTTTATTAAAATTGTTTTTTGCAATTAATGCAGTAGACTAAAAGAGCGCCCCTCTCTAGGTAACATCATTAATTCTAATGCAACTCTTCTGTTCATATTATTCTGGTAATTAAAGACCCCCTTTTTGTACTTATTTTTCCACATGAATTAGACATGCTTCTCGAAATTTGATGTTCTGCAATCTGGGTAATTTCATGGGTAAGTTTCATTATTTTTTTTGCAATTTCAGTTTTTTTTTTATCTGGATTTGTACTTTTGTTGATGAATTTTGGTTTTTGTTCTGGTGACATCTGTTGTAGTTGGGTTTTACTGGATATCTTGACAAGAAATCAAGCTATTGTGTTTAATTTTATGTAAATTTTTAATTAACTAGTGATGCTAAGATGTTTTTTTTTCTTTTTTGGCAATTTTCTTTTGGGTATCAAATTTCCCATCAAAATCTCATATTTTATTCAGGAATTTTCTAGTCTCATGAGCTGATTTATTTTGTAATGAAGATTTTGAATTATTTGAGTACTGGATTGAGCTTTTTTTTTTTCTAGATATATGAATGTCATAAAGATAGTTCAGTGTTCTGTTGGATTTTCAATCTGATCTTAGTTTAGAATTTAGACTGCTTTTCTCTTGATCTGTCAATTTAGAATGAATTAAAACTCCAAGAATCTAGATAATTATGAACACATTATATGACTGAATTTTATGTTGCAGATTTTTTAGGGGTAATTATAGAGCTACACTTCTTCAGTATGCATTCAATTTAGCATAAAATCGAATTTCATCATATCTGAGAATGGAGGCTAGGAGACTGTTGTGGTTGATTGCATTGGTTTTCTCAGTACTTTTATTGGTTCAATATATCGAACTTCCTTATGGCTATGTTTTATCATCTTTGCTATCCTTTGGAAAATCACGAGTAACATCAGCAGACAGTTATCTGGCTCGGGATTCTTCTATCAACACTGAGAATTTGGCAGAAAAAATGGTTTTCGATGAATTGAACTCCACAAAACTGATTTCTCCCGAAAATCAATTACCCATTTCAAGTACAATTTCTGCAAATAATTCTTCATTGGATAATGTGACTCGGGATTCGTCCAACGACACTGTGAATTCGGCAAAAAACACTGTTTTTGGTGGAATTTATTCTGCAAGTATTACTTCTGCTAGTAATTCATCATCTGAAAATCTTCGTGCCACAAATGCTATTCCTATTTCTACCAAAAACGAAGACGAAATAAGAATTAAGATTCCTACTAAGAAGAAAAGGTTCAAGGGTCCACCAGCTGTGGTTGTGCCAATCAAAGAAATGAATGATATGTTGAGTCAAAGTCGAGTTTCATATCGATCTGTGGTATGTATAGATTTAATATCAATGCAAAGCTAAACAAGACTTTTTTATTTTTCCATATTTTTCTCATTTTCAATGATTTACATTCACAGAAACCTCAGTGGACTTCAAAAGTAGACGACGAATTACTGAATGCAAAAACACTGATAGAGAATGCACCAATTGTGGAAAAGGACCCTCGCATCGATGTTAATGTGTATAGAAATTTCTCTGCATTTGTAAGGTACATAAAAGTTACTGTAATAATGATTCACATTATTACAATATGTGATCCTCCATTCATGTTAATCTATCTTGATGGTTTTAGTTTTCAAAACATGTCGTTTTCTTACATGCAGGAGTTATGAATTGATGGAGAAGACTCTTAAGATTTACATCTATACTGAAGGTGAAAGGCCGATATTCCATCAGTCAGAGCTTAACGGAATATATGCTTCGGAGGGATGGTTCATGAAGCTTCTAGAAGAAAACAAACACTTCGTCACTAAAAATCCCGATAAAGCCCACATTTTTTACTTGCCCTTTAGTTCACGAATGTTAGAAGAGACTTTATACGTTCCTAATTCTCATAGTCGAAAGAACTTGGTTCAACATTTGAGTAGCTACCTTCATAATATCACAACAAAACATCGTTTTTGGAATAGAACATTTGGAGCCGATCATTTTCTTGTGGCCTGCCATGATTGGGTATGTTTTTTCAATTCAAACCCTCTTTAAACTTATACACTTAATTGACTTTTTATATAGAATTCGAGTTATTTTTTTGTATTTAGGCACCAGCTGAAACGAGCCGAATCATGAGGAATTGTATAAGAGCTTTATGCAATGCTGAGGTCAAAGGAGGAGGATTTAAATTCGGCAAAGATGTATCTTTACCCGAAATATATATACGCAGCACTGATAATCCTCTTAAAGGCCTTGGAGGCAAACCTTCTTCTCAGAGGCAAATTCTTGCTTTTTTCGCTGGAAAAATGCACGGTTATTTACGCCCCGTTTTGTTAAAATACTGGCAAAACAAAGATCCCGATATGAAAATATTCGGCAAATTAAATGATCAAAAGGGTCAAATGAGCTATATTCAGTACATGAAGAGCAGCAAATACTGCATAAGTGCTAAAGGATACGAACCCTACACCCCCCGAGTAATGGAGGCGATTTACTATGAATGTGTGCCTGTGATAATATCGGACAATTACGTCCCTCCGTTTTTCGAGACTTTGAATTGGGAGAGTTTTGCCGTTTTTGTCCTTGAGAAGGATATTCCGAATTTGAAGAGTATACTTTTGTCGATAAGCGAAGAAAGGTATTTTAGGATGCAAGAAAGGGTAAAACAGGTACAAAAGCATTTTCTTTGGCATAATAATCCTGTGAAGTATGATGTTTTTCATATGATACTGCATTCGACATGGTACACTCGGGTTTTTCAAACGGGATATGGCTGATTCAATTGCATTTGAATCGATTAATTTCAAATATGTTTGAAGATTACAGTTTTTTTCAGCTGACGAAAATACGATTTGGTGAGAAATGGCTGATTGAAACCCGAGAAATGGGACATTTTTTGCGTTATATTTTCCATTTACTCGATGTAAATCAAATAGGTGATGTTTAAGGATTAGGAATCTTGTGAAAAATAATTGTTGTTTGATGTAAAGTCAAGAATATTTAGCTTGTTTTTGTTACTATTAGTGCAAATTTGGTCATAGTAATAACAAGGATAATGTGCATGGTGGTTGGAGCTTTGAATTTTTTATCTCCTTATATTGTTATATACTAAAGTTAGTAGTACAACTGGTAATGCTAATAAAAAAGAAACAAATTATACGCACCAGATCATTTATTTTAAAATAGTTTTATTTTATATTTTTAGCATCATTATTACATGGTGATTATATATGTAAAAAAACAAAATACAAGATAAAATATGGTTTTTAATAGAGAAAATTAAAGAAATAATATTGATTTAAAAACAAATTTGAAAACTAGCCCACTTTTTGGAGTGTTTGGAAAACTAGCCCTATGCGCCTTGGTGGAAGGCGCCACCCTCATTAAATAAATAAAATATTTTATATTTCTTTATTAAATTAAATTTGCAATATGGGTGGGGGGAAATTAAATCTTATACGGATAATATTTGCAATCTGCCAAAGAACTCTCGAACTTGTATTAGCTCCGCTGGTAAGGGGCATGGCTTATAACCATGGGGTTGGGTGTTCAATTCCCACATATCGTCGTAATATAAATTTTAGTTTTAATTTTCTTATTTTTTTTGTGATCAGGTCACCTTTCTTTTGAAGAGATGGCTAAGCTCGTAAGTCTAGGTTATGTTGCTTTAATTTGCCTTTTTTATTTTTTTCTTCTTATTTTGTAATATATCATTCAGTATTTTGTTCATCAGTTCATGTTTTGATTTTTAGTAATGTTAGGTTGTAACTTTTTATTATTTTAGTAATTCTTTTTTTATTTAATAAGAGTATCTTACAACCTAACATAATATTTTTAATAATAAAACTGAATACAGTTAGAAATAATATAATAAATATCTAAATATTGATCAAAATAAGAAAATTAAAAAAAATTTAAATGCCATCCGGATTCGAACACATGACCAGATGATGAAAAACAATGCAATCTACCAACTGAGCTAAGAGGCTTCACAATTTTTCTGGCAGACTGCTAAAATTATGGTATAGAATTGAATTTCCCCCCACACATATGACAAATTTAATTTAATAAAGAAATATAAAATAATTTTTTTTTTTATTTAATAAGGTTGGCGCCTTCCACCAAGGCGCATAGGTCTAATTTTCCAAACCCTCCACAAAGTCGGCTAGTTTTCAAATTTGTTTTTAAATCAATGTTATTTTTTTAATTTTCTCTTTTTAATATCGTTTAACACTCTTTAAATTGATTGTTCTGGTAAAATTTTGAATATTTTATTTTAGGAGTTTATCCCAAGCTAAAAAATAAAAGTTAAAATAAGAAATAGAACAAAAACAAGGAAAAAATAAATAAAAATTGTTAGTCAAAAGAGAAAAAGTCTCTAATTATAGCAAATATTCAACCGCTCTACAAGAAATGAAGAAAACTCTAAAGATTCTACGATTTACAATAGAATTAATTATACTAGAAGAAACGACAAACAAAAGACAAGAAAAATACTACTGAGATCCATTATTTTGATAGAGTTGATGTTCGACTTCGATTATCACACAGGTATCTTACTCAATTACATAAGTATATGTTTTTCACTTCAATTATTGTTCAAGTAGTATATTTCCGCCGCAAGCAGTGGTAGTAGATCTCAGTTGTGTTATTTGCTGACGTGAGTTCAAGCTGGAGCTTTTTATTCAAGCTTATCTTTAGTTCTTGGAATTCAAAGAATTATTTTCTGATGTTATGAATTGTTGAAGAAATTCGTTTTATTCAACTCTTTTTTATACTGTTTATCTTAGGTAAGTTCTGGGTAGTTTGATGTTTGTGTATTTTCCTGGGTTTATTCAATTTGTGTTTATTCTTTTCTAATTGAGATTCTTTGGTGCTGATATAAATTGTAGAAATGAATAAATTTTTGGTTTTTGATTGCTGGTCAATTATTCATGATTGATAATCCGAACATAATGAGTTATGTAGTCATTTATATATAAAAAAGCAAATTCATTTGCTCAGAAGTTGATTAGAATTTTTCAATAGTTTTGAATTGCTTCCCTGCCATATATGAATTTCGATGAAATGATGATCAAAATTGTGTCGATTACAATAGTGTTTTTACTTTTATGATTATCCATATGTTGGATTGAAGCTTTAAACACTTTTCAGTAACTAGATTAAACTTGCTTTGCAGAATTCCATAAGGGCATTTTGCTGCCCTTCTAGTATAGGAGTTTAGCATGAGAAATGAACCCCGATGCATGTGCCTGGTGGAGACCAGGAGACTGCTGTTGCTGATGAGTGTCGTTTTTGGATTAATTTTGTTTGTTCAGTTTTTTGAGCTTCCATATAGTAACATTTTCACATCATTATTTTCGGGTGGAAATTCTCAAATAGATAGTTTTCCGATTAGAAATTTGACTGACTTTAGTAGCTTAAACTCTCCGAGTCCCAATGATGGAAAGGATAGTGATGCGACAAATGTCAAAAATGGTGTTGATTCTGAAAACAATAGATATTCTGATGATATTTTAAATGATGAGATCGACCCTGAGGATGAATCTCCATTGGAAGACTTCTTGAAAACGGATCATAACTCGAGCATTCAGAGGTCAGTACGTAATGATACCTTCTCATTGGATAAGGCAATAGAATCTGTAGATGAATTGCCAGTATCAAATTATACTTCCAACAGTAGTGCTTTGATGGATAATAATGGGGCTCGAGATATCAATCAAACATCTGAGAAGAATGAAAACAAAACTGCCAATCAATCAGGTACTAAAAGTATACTTCACAAGAATGAAAACACGAAGAAAGTATTCAAGAAACCAGAACCTGCGGTAGTAACTATATCTAATATGAACGATATGCTGTTACAGAGCCGTGTGTCATATAAGGCTGTGGTATGAATTTGCATTTGTTATCTCTAATGATTTATGGTTGAATCTGGTTTAATTTGTTTTTCTTTCTTTTGACGCGTTTTTCTTCTAATTTGTTTGCAGAAGCCTAGTTGGTCTTCAGCAGTGGATCAAGAATTACTAAACTCAAGATCCCTTATTGAGCGTGCACCAGATATAGAAAAAGACCCTCAATTTGATGTTAGCTTGTATCGGAATTTTTCTGCATTCAAAAGGTAAGCAAATCAAATATTTAAATTTGGATGTTTTGCTATATGTTATATTTCTGTTTTCTGATATTTTAAACTTACTGTTTATGAAATTTAAGCCGTGTTTTCTGATCAAGAAATACCCTTATTTCAAACACCTTGTACGCGGTTAATTCATAATTCATACAATGGAAAATTTCTGTAAATAAATGTACTTTCAGAAGGAATTTTCGATCATTTGACATTTGTATTTAATTTGGAATTTCTTTCATAACATTGAGGCACATGTATTATGCCAAATTCTCTATATTAGTGACAATTTTTATCGAAAAGGTTCAAATTGTCCTGTACAGGAGCTACGAGTTGATGGAGAAAACTCTGAAGGTTTATATATACGCTGAAGGAGAACGACCTATATTCCATCAGCCACCTCTTAAAGGAATATATGCATCAGAGGGATGGTTCATGAAGCTGCTAAAATCAGACAAAAGATTCATTACTAAAAACCCGAAAAAAGCGCACCTATTTTACCTACCTTTCAGTTCACGCATGTTAGAAGTGACTTTATACGTGCCCGATTCCCATAATCGCAAGAACTTGATCGAGACTCTAAGCAACTACATTGGGATGATCACAAGAAAGCATAATTTCTGGAACAGAACTGGTGGAGCTGATCATTTTCTTGTTGCCTGTCATGATTGGGTACGTTTAATCCATTTGCATGCTTAGCTTTTAACGTTTAAAACGTGGATAAATTACACAAACACCCTGTGTGAGGCTCTAATTACAAAAAACACCCCAAAGTTTGAGAAATTATCATAAATTATGAGTTTTTGTATTCACAGGCACCGGCAGAGACCAGGGAGAAAATGGGTAATTGTATTAGAGCTTTGTGCAATGCTGATGTCAAAGAAGGATTTAAATTTGGAAAAGACGTTTCTCTCCCTGAGACGTACGTTAAATCTCCTCAACATCTCCTTAGAGCACTTGGAGGTAAACCACCTTCCAAGAGGCAGATCCTCGCCTTTTTTGCTGGCAATATGCACGGTTATCTTCGCCCCATTTTATTAAATCACTGGGAAAATAAAGATCCCGATATGAAAATCTTTGGCATAATACAAAAAGTGAAAGGTCAAATGAGCTATGTACAGTACATGAAGAGCAGTAAATACTGCATATGTGCCAAAGGGTACGAAGTCAATAGCCCTCGAGTAGTGGAGGCCATTTTTTACGAGTGTGTCCCTGTAATTATTTCGGACAATTTTGTCCCTCCGTTTTTTGAGACTTTGAATTGGGAGTCGTTTGCTGTTTTCGTCTTGGAGAAGGATATACCGAATTTGAAGAATATACTTCTGTCGATACCCAAGAAGAGGTATCTTAAGATGCAGAAGAGGGTTAAGCAGGTGCAGCAGCATTTTCTTTGGCATTCTAAGCCTGTGAAGTATGATGTTTTTCACATGATACTACATTCTATTTGGTATAATAGAGTCTTCCAAACAAGACCTTGACTTTACAAGTTGCAAAATTTATACACAGTAGAGAATTTCTGAAGCACACAAAATAAATGGCAAGGAGAGAAGGAAAAGTTGTTTAAGTAGGTATTAGTGTATTGTACAATTAACACGTCATAAGAGGTAAGAAATTCTTTTCTTGTAGATAGATTGCCATAGAAGTAAATTGTTTTTTTGTTGTAAACTTGCCATCTCTTTCTCTCTCACACACGAACAAAGGTATTTCATACCAGATCGAGTTCAATAATCATAATGTGTAGAATGTATATTTTGTGTCTATTTTTTTCCGTAGAAATGTGTGCAAGCCCGCGTATGATATATGTTAGTGTGAGAGATACAGATACTAGATCAATACACTCCGATTTATTCTATTTTATTCCACAAACACATACGTGCAAGATGTGTAAAGCCAATTTCGCTATTTAAAAAAAATGAGAAAAAATTAAAATGTGTAAAATTTATCGTAAAACAAGGGAGAAGAAGCACTCTCTCTAATGTGTATGACAATTTTGGCTCCTTACTTTTCGATTTGTGACAATTCAGTCCATTGGATCGTCCCGGTGGACGAGTTTTTTTAGTTTTTACCCTAAAACAAGGATAAAAAAGAAAAGGAACCAAAACGTTGGGGTGTTTATGCAAATAATAAGAGTAAGAAGGGGCAATTTAGTAATAGTATAACTATCAATTAAGAAGGTGCTCCTAGCCCTAGATTCGATCCCGTACTGCCACGATTGGATCTTGATCTGACTAAATTTCTTTTTCTCTTTTTTGTCTCTTTCTTCAGTACTAAAAAAGTTCCATTGGATTTGGATTTGATTTTAGTTCCGATTCCAAATTGAGATATCACGAATCAAGGTTTCGTGCAATGCATTTGAGCTCATCAATTTCTTAGATTTGGTAAATGCTGATGATGAATATTCTGATCAGTGTGCAATAAAGTTCTTAAATTCTGATATTAATGGAATATGGATCAAAAATGTGAATTCATATTTCGAAATCGAAGATCAGTATGGATATTAGGGATCACATTTGCTGCAGCAGTTTTGCTAGTTCAATGCTTCAAGCTTCCATACGACACCGTTTTCTCATCTCTGCTATCATCAGCTGCTAAATTTCAGTTTTTCAGTAGCACCAACAATACAATATATCCTATCCAGGAATTAAACACTACTCATCAGATCTCAAACTTTACACAAAATAGTACAACTGATGGGATAAACGTTTCTTCAAATCATGCTATATCTAGTACAGTACCTTCTGTGTCGATATCTCAGATGAACCAGATGTTGCTCGAAGCAAGATCTTCGATAAACTCGAAAGTATGTTAAGGATCCTATATTTGATCAATTTATTATTGTAGTTGCTTCGATTTTGTTACTAATACTTGCAGCAGCCACCGTTGTTTTTTTCAGCTGTTGATGATGAACTGCTTCATATAAAATCAGAGATCGAAAATGCACCATTGTTATATCAAAATTCAGAGCTCTACGAGCCTCTGTACCGCAATGCTTCACAATTCAGAAGGTACTGTCAATATTAGGGTGATTTGTAATATTAGTCCTTGTATAAGGATTGTTGCAGGTAGTTAAAAATTGAATGGAGCTGTAAACATGCTTTTACTGATGAAAATTTATGATAATTTTTCAAATTTGGGATGTTTTCGTAATTATGGTCTCTTGTACGGTTTTTTATGTAATTTACTCTAAGTTTTATAGTTGTTCAAAATCTTTTCAATTTCTTGAACATGATCACACTAACAGGAGCTATGAGCTGATGGATAAGAAGCTGAGAGTTTACATATACAGAGAAGGAGAGAAACCGATATTTCATGATTCGATACTTGAGGGAATATATGCATCAGAGGGATGGTTCTTGAAGCTGTTAGAATCAAACACACAGTTCCTTACTGAAGATCCCAAAAAAGCTCACTTATTCTACTTACCGTTTAGTTCGAGGCTCCTGCAGTTAACGCTTTACGTGCGAAACTCACACAGTCGTGATAACCTTATAGAATTCATGAAGAACTATGTCGAAATGCTCATTGGGAAGTACCCTTTCTGGAACAGAACTAATGGAGAAGACCATTTCTTAGCTGCTTGCCATGATTGGGTAAGCTACTATTGTTTATGGTTTCATTGATACAAAATAGTTGTTTGAAAAATTATCATAACTTACACTATCAGTAGAGGCACCTTATGATTTCAACCGTAGTTTTGGGAGTTGTCGGGATTTGACAGGGGTCTTTGTAATTTGCGAGACCTCAAATCTCAATGACTTGTAATAATTATTCAGTAAGTTGAAGGGAGTGCATGTAGACTGTAGTTATACTTTTATTCAGTGTTTTGAAATTAAAAGTTTCGCATACTGAGGGACGGGGATTGAGCTTGAATTTGTAACATTAGGGGCTTGATAAATACTCGAGAGGGTGATTTAAGAATTTGAAAGATTCAAAGTGTTTTACTTATCCTCCCTTGTTTTGCTCCATCTCTGAGAAATAATCTGTTCCTCATTAGGCCCCTGCAGAAACGAGAGGTCGAATGCTCTCTTCACTAAGAGCACTCTGCAATGCTGATACAAAAACGGGCTTCGTTATAGGCAAAGACATTTCCCTTCCGACAGTAAACGTTCGATCAGCCAAGAATCCCCTCAACGACATTGGAGGCCAACCTGCACTAAAAAGATCAATTCTCGCCTTTTTTTCTGGTTATATGCATGGAAATGTTCGGCCCACATTGTTAAAACACTGGGGAAAAGATCCCGATATGAAAATTCTCGACCGTTTGCCACATGTGAAGGGCAACAAAAACTATATCCAATACATGAAAAACAGCAAATACTGTATATGTGCTCGAGGCTTTGCAGTTCACAGCCCGCGTGTTGTGGAGTCCATTTTCTTTGAATGTGTACCTGTGATTATATCAGATAACTATGTTCCTCCGTTTTTCGAGGTCTTGAATTGGGAATCTTTTGCGGTTTTCGTATTGGAAAATGATATTCCGGATTTGAAGAATATACTTATGGCTATATCTGAGGATAAGTATGTTGAGATGCAGAAGAGAGTTAAAGAAGTGCAGAAACATTTTCTTTGGCATGTGAAGCCTGTGAAGTATGATTTGTTTCACATGGTTCTACATTCTGTTTGGTATAATCGAGTTTTTCGAATAAATTCTACATAATTTAGTTTTAAGATTAGCTTTGTATTATCTCAATTTTGTATAAGAATGTCTAATCTTAGCATTGTCATTTGTAATTAATACTATGTATTATATCAACAGTGGCATATCATACTACTCAAGATAAATTTATATTGTTTGTGCGAACTTTTTTAACGATATTTCCAATAAGATTTGATGAATAATTGTATGCAAAGTTTTAGGTTAATATTCAATGTTGATTACGAATTGTGTTCCAACCCTATATTTTGACATAGGAGATTTAAGTAATATCATATATTATTCAGTAATCAACTAAAAGAAAAAGGTTCTCGTATTTTTATTTTTTTTTTGTGACAAATAATGAATAAGCCAAATATTATTTTTAACGGAAAAATCATATTTATATTACAAAGCCAAACATTATTTTTCTCCTAATTTTTTTTGTGGATATTTTATATTTAAATAAACGTAAAATTTATTATTTGCCTGGTAACATTAAAAACACTTAATCACCTCTAATATTTGGGTAGATTTTCGTCTTTATTACGTATCTTCTTCACATGTCCAGAAAAAAACCTAATGCAATGCAACAGTAAAAACAGGTAAATATCCTTAAAGACAGTTAAAAAACGAATAAGGTAACAGGGCTAACTACTTTTGTCCTGTCTACCTGCCACATTTTCTTCCCCAATTTTCCCTTTAATCTTTAACTTTAACACACAAAATACAGATGAAATCCAGCTTTTGTAAACACAAGATTGAATAGAATAAAAGATAGATCGAATTGAAAGCAGGGTTTTTAGAAACAGATTCAATAACAGAACAGAATAGAAGAAATTCCCATGGCTACATCTACAAAATCCAGTAATTTAATGAAAGTTAAACCTAATTTTGCAGATGGGCCTTCATCTTCAAGATCAAAGATTGATCCAAAGAAGACTGTTGTTGAGAGATCAGCTAAAAGTTCTGCAGTTGATGCCAAGTCTAGATCCACACCCAGTTCATCCAAAATGGTATTTATTTGCAAAGATTATTGTAATTTTATGATTCAATTATTGTTTGTTGCTTGTCATTTTGCTAAAACTGAGATGCCCATTTGTAAGGATCTGTGCTTTTTTATTGTTTAATAATCTGTGAATTTTGTTTTCCTCTGTGTTTATCCTGGAAAGATTGTTGCTTTTTTGTATAGTTCAATTTGGAATTTTGTAGTATTAGTTCTTCTGTGAATAGCTCAATTAGGAAATTCTTGCCTTTTAGCTTCAACTTGGAATGTTTATAACTTTTATCATCATTAAGCATTAAGCTCCAATATGAACACTGGGTTGCCTTAATGAGAAGATTATAGCTGATATATCGATTAATCAACACAGATTCATTGAACTTGTTTGACTAAAAACCACAAGTTTTAATCTGTGTACAAATTATCTTGGTTTTCAAGATCTATAGAGTTACTACTTTCTAGATTGTTAATTGAAATGTATTGAACTAAAATAGTTGAATAGATCATTGTTTTCCAATTTTAATTTTTGTTGTATATATATATATATTCACATTTCCCCTTCCCAAGTTCGGTGCATGAATCCATGAACTATTATCCAATTGAGTATGTGAACGTACAGTTGTATATGTTATTCCAGTTTACCGCTAAAAACTAGTAGTTTGGTTATGCTCTTACTGATTCTGATATGTATTTGATCAAAAATGAAGGTAAAGAAAACATCTAAAACTGATACGAAAACAGTGACTAAGACTAAGACCAGAGAGAAGAAAGTATTTTCTTTGCCTGGCCAGAAGTTTGATGTTCCTGAAGAGGTTAAGTATCTATATCATATTTGTCGTTTTATTTTTATCTGAGTTTGAATATAGTTCTAACTTAATCATTTTCTGCTTTCAATGTTGTTGCTTTTGGTTTACAGCGAGAACCGTTGAGAATATTCTATGAATCATTATCGAAGCAGATACCTTCCAGTGAAATGGCTGAGTTTTGGTGGGTTTTTCAAAGTATTTATTAGCTATTGTGTTCATTGAATTTTTGAACTTGGCTTTTAAATCTTGTGGTCTCTGAAAGTATATCTCATTAGCAGAATGCTTAGTATTTAAGATATTCGGCCAATATTTGATGAGTGAGATGGCTATCCTTGTTAACTCTAAGAATATTTCCGAAAGTGTTCATTTTGGGGCGATATTTGTCTACATATTAGTCATCAAAATTAAAATATCCCATCATTTTTCTTGTACTAAATAACATACACCTATTTTCGGCATAATTTCAATAATTTAAACGTTTCTATGAAATAACGATGTATATGTAACAGGATGATGGAACATGGTTTACTATCACCAGAACGAGCTAAAAAGGCGTTTGAGAAAAAACAAAGGAAGCAAAAGCAACTTCGAATGGGTACCCCTATTAAATCCCCACCACCCTCTACATCAAGTAAACCCGAGAGCTCGAAAAGGCCACAACAGCTCCCCAAGAATGGTGAAACGAAAGCTAAGAAACGGGTAACAGAAGACAGTGATGATGATGATTTTGTTCTAAGTCACAAAAGAAGAAAAGGGTGAGGAATTATACCTTCTATATATTGACTTTTGTATAACTATAGTTTTATCAATAACTAAATCGAGATATTATTTACTTACTAAATTATGGCAATAAAGATGTAGCAAAAATTATGAATATTGGTTTATCTACATTAGTGATTGAGAATGAGCTAATTATGTATCTTAATTGCAACTACCATATAATGCTTCAGAGCTGCAAATACATTCTGTCATTTATTTAACTTCCTTTACTCTGAAATTGTGTTCTATATGAGATTATTGAACCCCATTTGAGATATTTTTAGATTTATAGTTTTTTTCTTATTAATATCATCCATTTATTGCATTTTTGGCAATTAGAAGCATGGGCAGATGGATATGACTTGTCAGTATATGTTATAGCTAGATTTACTTGTTACCAGAAATGGACATGAGTGGATCAAATTCCAGAACCAGTCATTTCAATACAGTTACTTGCATATAGTCTTATATATAGTAAAACTATACTGCTCATTTTATATTGACATTGTAAATTTGACCAATATAATAAACTCGATCCATTGTAGAATTATTCGTATTAAAATTGTCAGCACGTAGGTCAGTATAGAAAAGAGATGATTTATTATTACAAGACTGATGATGGAAGATCATTAAATGTGTAAGAAGGGGGGCCAATATCCACTTGTTAGCAACAGATGGACTAGGGACAAATCACACCTTTCTTACATTCAAGGTTTTTCCCATGCTAGCCTAAAGTGAAGCATTTGAACCCCCTCGAAATAGTATTAAGTATTAATAAAATCTGTACAAAAACATTTACTACCTTCAGCACTAGAATTTTCTCCATTTATACAACTCTTCTTTTCTTTTTAAGTTAAAATTTTCATAATTTCGGGTTCGTATTTAGGAATACATCGATTTTTGCAAAAATTCTCCATCTAAAGCATTGTATGACTTTGTTCATTCCATAATATATCGAGTGTAACAAATTCAGTTTATTAATGGACATTAGAATATAATTAAATAAAATCTTCATAATTGAATTTTATTAGGTTTACAGTTTCTTTTATTTCCAAAGTTATTTTATTTTCTGGGTTTGTCATACTTAGAGGTAACATATATATATATATATATATATATGTCCAAAATGAGAATTTATTGCAGCATTATACCCTGATTAAAAGATCAGTGCCACCAAAGATTAAAGTCAAAAAGTGGTGGAATTTTTGCAACCGGAAGAGGGGTGATTCTATCCTGGACCGGGATCGTTGGTCCCGATTCAGTTTTAACCACAAGTTTTCACTTTGGGGTGGGGTGGTATACACTTTGGGTGGTGGATAAAACCACCCACTCCCTGTAAAATTTGTGGCCTATCTTGGCCGGGACCAACGGTCTCGGACCAAGATAGATTCTCCCACCAGAAGAGGGCACAGGTCAAACTAAAGGTTTACTGCTTCTCTTTTCACATTACTGTCTTTAATATTTAATCATCATGAAACGTCAATTTCGATTTTATTTACATCAATCAGACTATATAAACATTTTTCTTTATTTATTCTATAAATGATTTAAGTTTAATAAAATCTAATTTAAGCTAGAATAAATTACTAATTACTATATTAAATTAAAAAAATACATGTAGGGTGTAGCCATTAATAGAAAGTCTTGGACTGTTGATTTATTAGCTTCTGTTTGACATTATTTTATTTGCCAGTTGCAAACATAAAGCCCAATGATCGAAATTAAATGAATTTCCACTTTTTTTTTTTAAACAAGGAAATGGAATTTTGTCGTATAGCTTGTCGACACCATGATTATAATTTATTCCAGTTGAATAAATATCCAGCAAAAAACTATTATTATATTATATTCAATAAAGAATTAAGACTCATCAAGTAGAAAATTTATGTCGACCAATATTTCATTCTTTTGTACTAACAATTTCAACTGCTAAATTAAGGACATCTTTCGTTGATAAATAAAGAATGTTAATTAAATGGATTAAGTTCTCCTTTTTCATGTATAGATAATTAAATAATAGTAAAGGAATTGAATTTTCTTTTTAATTAATTTTCCTTATACAGTGTTTGGAAACCCATGTTATAAGTAGGATAAAAATAATTAATTTACGTACATAATAATATTATTCTCCCACATATTGATGGTGACATTGATTTACAAAGATATGCAGTAATATGAGGATCCTCCTAGTTGATTGTGATATTCAGCATGTAGGGAAAGTCTCATTAATATAAACCATAAACTAACCTTATAATTAATTGAATTAATTATTATGAATTTTATAATAACATTCCACTTTTATTGTAATAAATAAACAAAATTGGCCATCAACGTCCAAACAGGGCCCCTATCAAAATAAAGGATTCATTTGCCCGTTTAAAATACTTTTCACACAAAAAATTTATTTTTCCATTTTCTATCGTACATAATTAGAGATGACAAGTCGTCATATATAAAGCAAGTTTGACAAGATCCACGGGGCAACCCAACCCACCCGCTTACCCGATTAACTCGGAGTTAACCCGTTAAATCAGCATTAATAATGTTCATGCGATGCCCCAACTTATTTCACATAAATAATAATCAAAATATATTCATCAATCCAAATTTAATATCTATTTCAATATGTCATTTACTATATATGTTCATTAGCATATGAAGAAAAAGAAGATGATTTACAATGGGAATGCTACTAAAAAAGGGGCAACCCACATGCATCTTTTTAATAAGATTAATTAATGGAGATTTAATCAATTAATGATCACATATTGAAGGCATTCTTGTCCATCTATTTAAATTTAAAGTAAGTAATGTGTCAATATAAATTCTCTAATTATTTTTTGTTCTCCTTGACTTTATATATAATATTATGTGTGTATATATATCATAAATGGGAAAATAGGTTGGTCCATGCATGCATCAAAATTGTGGACCAAAATGAGATGGGACTTCTGATAGATAGGCCGTAGCTAAATGATAAAGATCAATGCAACTGCTATCAAACCATAATGGGAAGAAAAAATTGGACCTCCAAATTAATTAGAAAACTTGATTCTTAATCAAATTATTGAACAAGTTAGTCATATTTGTGTGAATAAGAATCCAATCTTGTATATAAAGTATTTCGTCGATATAATTTGAATGGCTGAAATACCTGATTGTATCATTTATCAGTGATTAGTATGGCATCATTCTCAGTACTGATGCAAAAATATTAATATGATGTTGCTAATAATATGTCAAATTATTCAACTGCAATTTTAAGAAAATATTTAAAACTATGAGAATGATGCTAGCCCTGCTTTATTGTTTAGTGTGAATTACTCATTTATCCTTGTATTGATATATATTATCACAATATTTTCATGTCTCGAAGACGCCTTAAATGCTTTTCATAAAGATCAATTCAATCACATATTATTCAAGTTATAAATATATAAAACTTTTAATTAAATATATGGATTGTGTGAACTTGAAGTGCATTTCAGGTGTAATATGAAATATAGTATATATATTATGTATGTATATAATACGTAACACCATCTTTGAATACAAGACTTGTAGGGGGGAAAAAGACCTCAATTTTATATTCTAATTTTCCTCTTTATGGTAGAAAAACAAAAGCATCATGTCAAAAAAATGCATGATCTGTATATAAAGTTTATATAATAGATTGCTAGATTTCATCAAAATCTTTCTTCCCCCTCCATTGAGAATAGATATATGGGAATGGGACCCATAATTGCTGAAATATATAACTTGTCCTTCTTGCTTCGTCTTGGGACCAACTCAAACATAGTCCACAAGTTTTATATATATATATATATAGCTAACATTTTCACAATTTAACTAAGTAAGCCAAATTTAATTTCTTCAGATATTTATTTGTTCCCAGATATTAAATCATAACAACATCAATGTTATAATGATTGATTATTGTGTGGCTTAAAGGTGATACACTATTCTTACTTTGCTACCTCATACAAATTAACATAACCCACCAAAAAAAGTTTAGGAAATGTTTGGTTTCTCCCACTAAAACAAACAAGAGATCACATAATCACGTAGTTTTCAGTTCATATATATATATATATATAATATAATATATATTAAAATTACAAGAAAATCCTATTGTGGAAGGCCACCATATTTCTTAACCGTACATAATTACGCAAGAAACACAAAATGACGAGAGTGTATATTGTGAGACAAAAACCCTAGATTTGGCCGTAAGTTAAAAAGAAGAAAAATCCATAAAAATTTCTCTAAATGACAACAATGTATTTATTAAGTTTGGAAAAACATACTACAAAAGGGAAATAACTAGAAGTGCTTATATATTTTTATATATATGTACATATATTAAATATTACAATCGTTCTGATGTGAGTAAAGGGTTAAATATACAGTGTGAAGGGTGAAACATAAGAAAAGGCTGAAAATGAGAGGGTTGCGTGGTGTATATTATTGAAGGGGAGTGGGACCCACATTTTCGACAGGATTTTATCAGAAATGACCCATCTCTCTCTCTCTCTCTCTCTCTCTCTCGAATAGTGATTGGAAAATGATAGAAAAATAACAAGTGTCATGAATTGTTAAATGTAAACTAATACTATATATTCCTTCCATTTCTCTGCTAAACCTTTCAACATCTTCAAATCACCTTTCTTCTTATAGATCTATTCACAGTATCACTTCCCATTTCCATGCACAAATCTTACAATCTTTTACCAATTCTAAACAAACCTGATTTGATTTTTTTGATTTGATTGAATTTCAAAACATTCAAAAAGAACTAAATCATGAATACTCCTAAAAACAGAAATTCTGAAACTAGCAACAATAACTCCTCATTAAACGCATTGTCATCGTCCTCGCCGGAATCCGGCAAGAAAGTAAAGAGAATTAGAGACGCCGCCAATAATTCCAGCAGCAAACACCCGGTGTACAGAGGTGTCCGAATGAGGAACTGGGGCAAATGGGTGTCGGAAATTCGGGAGCCCAGAAAGAAATCGCGAATATGGCTCGGCACGTTCCCAACACCAGAAATGGCGGCGCGTGCACACGACGTGGCGGCTATGAGCATTAAGGGCGCCTCTGCAATCCTTAATTTCCCCGAACTTGCTGATATGTTGCCACGGCCTGTCTCTCTCAGCCCGCGTGACGTCCAGGCGGCGGCCTCCAAGGCGGCGGCAATGGACAAGTTTGATAATATGATATTATCTCCTATTAATTCTGGTACTTGTTCTTCATCCGGTAGGTCATATAATTATCTTATTAAGACAATTGCAATATAATATCAGTCCTGTAAATTAGAAATTTTATTGCAAATTTGGTGACATATGATTAACTATTCGACGGAATTTCGTGTGTGTAATGCACGCTCTTTAATTTTATTATTTATCACATGTTTTACCAAATTAATTGGTTTTGATCGTTTTTAACGTTTAGGATTAAAATGTAAAAAATATATATATATATACTAAGGACTAATTTTGTAAATAATGGAACTAAAAATATAATAAACCCTATCCTACAGTACTAATATTGCAATATTCCTTATCTTTTTTTCCTTAATTTTAATATCTTTTTTTCTTCTATAGATGACTTATCTACAACTTCAGAAGAGCTGAGTGAGATCATTGAGCTACCGAGTTTAGGGTCGTGTTTCGACTCATTGGAGATGAGGAATGACTTTGTGTACGTTGAGGATGGGTGGATGGACCCTTCGCCGCCGCCCTGGGGTGGTGGTGAGATTGCAAATGATTATTTCGAAACTTTCTTATGGAATTATTGAACAATAATTGTGTTTTTTTTTTTTTTTTTCTTTCTTTTTTTGCATTTTTTGTAAATTCATTTTGGTGTGTAGTTTGTGTGTCTTGAAATTAGGTTTTAGGCAGCCCTTTTTCATTTTTCCATTGAAGGGTTCCCAATTAATTACTAGACCCACAATTCAGATTTAATGTATGTTTACGTTTGAACCCTCTTCAATGATTTTTACTGTACAGCAGTAGGCCTCATAAAAGTTCATCTAATTCTCTCTCTCTCTCCCTCTCTCTCTCTCTCTCTCTCTCTATATATATATATATATATATATTTATTTATATTCATGTCACTATTTTTAATTTTTTTTGGGGGGGTTTGATAGATTATCAAGTTTCAGCAGGTAGAGTTTATTTTTGACAATTTCCACCATGAAACCTTCACCTAATTAAAGAATAAACTATAATTGCGAATTTATTTTCAAACATTTTGCAAAGATTGTTTCCAACAAGTTCGTGGTATGTTTTCAACAATCGTTAATAATTATCATAATTATTATATATTATATATAGTTGATATTAGCACTCATCAGCAAATGAAACGAAGGACTTCAGTTTATCTTTTTCTCTTGAATAATTGAAGTTATTGCTCATAAATTTATGAAAGAATTTATTTTATTTTCTCTGGTAATAAATATACCTTTAAGTTTTAACTATGGTGAACACTTCATTTATGATAAAGTGTAGACGAAAGAGTATGTTCCCTCAATTTTACTGTAAGACTCTTTTGCATTTTATATTTTCTTTATTTATTTAAATACCACAATTAATATTCTGTACTCTAAGTTGTATTTTATTATTAAGTTATGAGTTTCTTGACCACTTCACTCATATATTTTATAATAAAATAAACTATAATAATGGAGTAAAAGAGAAGCTGGGGAATTGCTTTTCCCTGTCTGTATCATACTAGAATTGATAACATATAAGTACTAAAGAAAATTCATAATTAAATCCAGTATGCAACCCATGCAATATATATGAATGGAAATGCTAATTTTTTCACATCCATAGCATTACATTAAAATTAATATTTTGTGAAGAAAAAATTAAAAAGAGCATAAAAGTAACAGTGCTGTTAATTTAGGTTTTAGGGTTCATAGGATAATCAATTGAAGATTGCCTATTTGTTCTAGATAATTATTTCTTATAAACTAATTCAAAAATATATTTTTATTAGTCTAATAAACCCTCATTACAATTCACTTCTAAATTTATAACTTCTAAAATTGTAACCCTCGTTTTAATATGTTTACAAAACCCTCATTTTGATATGTTCTTTTGTTACTTTAATGAATTTTAAATTCACCGAATATAAATCTTTAAAATTATTTCTCTAAATTTATTACCCACATCAAATGTTTTCAATTCAAACATAATCTAAGGAAGTCCAAAATATAATCACCCTCAAAATTAAATTAACCAGTGGGTGGTGATTATGTCAAATCAATGAATTTGACAGACTTTCTTACAAGAGCAAAGAGTATCATTCTCTTTTTTCCTGCATTTATTTACTACTATGGTAATAAAAAGAAGTTAAAAAGATTTATAAATGGCAAACTTTATTGGGACAATTGAAAAGTACAGTTCATTTAATTTTGTTTTGACAGTACTGATAGGAATGTAGCATAGATCTACACAGCTTCTCTTCTAAGGCACTCAAATTTAAAATTATTATCATTGATCACTACCAAAAACAGATATACTAATGATGATGATTGAATGATTACATTATGAGACTTTAGCTGAAATTGGAAATATCACTTGAATATTTGTCCTTTTCTTGTTCTTGTTTTGGTAATTCACTTGAAAAGTTGTCATTTTTTCTTGCTCCAAAAATGGATATTTATTGCTTCATGATAAAGATTATAATATATATATATATATATATATTGATACCAGTGTGAAGTCGGATATATATATATATATATTGTGATCAAAGTTGTCATTTTGATTTTCTAATTAATTGTTGAAAAACTAGTAAGGACTTAATAATTGTCAATATGGTTGTCTTCGTGACATCTCGAACAATTGTCCACCAAACCCCCCTACAATATTCATATTTATTTTGTACATTTTTGTAGACATATTAGGATAATATTTTTAATTTTTTGTGCTCTACAATAGGCAAGTGGTTAATTTCCAATCCATCCAAATTTATTTTATGCAATAAATTTTTGCATGGTACCAATTTATTACCATGTTGGCATGTTCTTGGAACATCTAATGTAGATCATTCTTAGCTAACATATTTAAAGCTAGCAAATATAGCCGTGTACCCATGTTGTGAAATAATTTTGACCCTTACAAGTCTTAACATTCCAAGTTTGAGCAATTTGTGCAATTCAATTCAAATTATTATTATTGAAGCATAAAATAAATAGAAAAACAAAAAAAAATGCAATTGCTCAAGAAGATTTAATTACAATTATAAGTTATAAAAATTCAAATCTAAAATGAGGCTTATATTTTAATTTGCCAATACAAGTATATCTCTAATTCTTTTTAGTTAAACGAAAATTATATTAATGCTAATAATTAATCATATGATAATCTTTTTTAGCAACTTAATTATGCTTATAAAATGCTAAAAAGAGAATCATCCACTGAATTGTTATTGATTTGCTAGACAAGAAAAGGAGATTTAGGCCCCAATTGGATGGCTACTTTGTTTCCAAAAAAAATAATTTCAAAGTAATTTTTTTAAAAATATCAATTGTTTGGTGGGTTAGGAAAAAATTCTTGTAAAAAATTTCTCAAAATTCTAGATAATTTTGAAGAAATTTTTGCCAAAAAGAGAGAAAAAATATTCTTACTATTCATAATTTGACAGTTCACACAATCGATTTATAATGTTTTCCGACTATTTTTCAACTCCAAAAATTAAATTAATCACACATTCTAATGTAAAACAATACAACGTTTAAAATAAGATCCATTGTGGCTATTTTTTGACATCTAAATCGACGATTTTGACTAAAATAATTTATTATTAATTATGTTCAAATGACAATTCCCACATTTTTTTCACAACGAAAATCACATCACATCAATTATAATCATTACATATTTTTCTCTTAAAAAATTAATTCAAACACATATCTCACCTCATATTTCTTAATCCTTAAAATATTTTTTCCTTACTTTTATCATGAAAAAGAATTTTCAGAGTTGGACATGTCATCCAATTGGGCCCTTATTTTCTGGACTGTTCCCTTTGTGTTTTTTCCCCTTTCTTCCTCATGATGTCATTGTTTGTCATAACCAGAGAAAATATCTAAGCATTATTATTACAACCTATAAAAAAAAATGGGAAAAAAATATGCAAATAGAATAATGATTAATGATGGGTCAATGAAATCACATCAACTTTCTTGGTAGACAAAAAACACTTTTGGCTTGAAAATGATTTTAGTTACCTAGATCAAAACACTTTTATTTATATACTATATGTATGGTTCACAAATGTTATTACTACAACCTTGGAACCTTATAACAGTCTGTACATAAATGTCTGTTTATATTTTTTGCATATAATGTTGAACCCACCACTTATTATGGTTTTTGTCATTTTTAACTTTTTGGAAAACAAACCCTAACCAATGAATGAATAGTGACAATAAAATTTGATTGGATTCAAATATAATATATAAATTAATTAATAAATCACGTAACTTAATTATATAATTTATTCATATAAATAACAATTAAATTCAACCAAAATATTCTCTAATTCTTGGATGGTAATTGCATTCCCAACCCACAAAAAGTATCTTGAAATTACACCCTTTTTCCAACACAAAAATTTAAATTATGGGATGATGGGTCCCCAATTATGATTAGTGGTATTACGGTAATTTAATAAATGGTAGAAATAAAAGCAATATTAATGTGTTGCCTTTGTGGGCCTCCAGCCAGGCCCAGTACAAGTGAGCCCATGGCCCAACTAAGATCTTTATAAATACCACCTTGAGTAACTGAACGGATTAGAATCTGGTTTCTACTCTGAGAACTAGAACTACTAAATACTCTCTAAAGTCCACGAGATTGAGGAGTATAACGACTAAGAACTACGAAGAGGCTTGATCCTACCTAAGTAGGTACGTAGGCAGCTCGAAGTTACTGAGCACAGCCCCATTATCTAAAAACACCCTATCTGGTCTGTCGTGAGTTGGGTCGGATCCCATCTTCACGTGTCCCTCACGTGACTATAACTATTTGATCCCGCATCATGGGATAAATTAACCTTGTCGTTATTGGCTGCTTCTCTACTTTGTTTATGATATTCTTTTTCTTTTTTCTTTTTTCTTTTTTTTCCTCTTTTTTGCATAATTTCAGTTGTTTATGAATTTATCTTTGGTCGACAATTAAATCATTCAATTAATTCCCACTTATGCCTTGTCCCTTTCCAAGAAAAAAAGAAGTGATCATTCAATATGACTTCTAAAAGTTCCTGAAAACTTTTTTAAGGTCACTTTAATTTTCTTAATGTTTCTATGTCCTATTCAACCTTTCTTTTTTCTCGTTGTCGACATTAAACCACGAAAAAGAAGAGGTCAAAAATTAATTAACAAAAATTATGGGGCAAGATATACTATATTTCACAACCTGCAGCAGGCCACTATTATTACAGAAAGTACAATATTTCCTTATGATTAAATAATTTATTTACAACCCAATAATAACACAAAAAGGCCATGATCATTATATCAATAAGAATATGACAGAAATAAACATTAAATTAGTACACTAGGAACCTTGAGACTTGACATATACCTACCAAATATGATTCTCCATGAAGTTGACAAAAGAGTTTAGTAAATACTACAAATCAAAGCGCGCTGTCTCTAGCAATTTCTACAATGATCACAAATATAATTTAAAAACAATTAGAAATTGATTGTAGATAATTTTGTGGAATTTTTAGTGTGTTAGTTGATAAATTACTGGGCTTTGAATAATAAGCATAACAGAATAAAAGCAAGCAGCCAATCAGATAGAATTTATTTTTTACACACTGATATATTTTCTGTTAAGCATGATGTTAATCATGTGGTCTTTATCACTATAAACTCTATTTAAAAGATTGATTTAAAATGCATCCATTTACCAACTTTAATTCTATTTCCAACATAAATAACTTCCAATTATTAGTCAAATCAGCCAACTACTCATTCCTCGACAATATCATTTAGAAAGTGATTTAATCAATGAATTAATAATAATTACGTATATAAAAATGGATTACGTTCTTAATAACCATTATGGGTTTGATTAGAGTGAGAAAGGGACTGGCGTCTCACAAAAATTAAGCGAATCTGAGTCACGTGTCTTAGGCATGATGTCCAAATAGTGTGCATGGCAAATTGATAATAAAGTTTTTTAGTAATTAATTAAGCGTAACCCGGAAATTTCGATTAATAAATAATTGATTATATAATAAAATTTAATTATAACTGATATGAAATATTTTATTGAAAAGGGAATTCTAAATTCGAATTATAAAAAGAAGAATATATATCATTTGAGCAATAATAATGATGTGGGGAAATTGTCTAGAACTTTTTTTGGAATTAAATAAAAATAAAACCCATTACCATCTATTTAAAACGCTTACAAGTCTTTTCATTTCCTGACAAGTGAGAATAACATTATCATAACATTAATTAATGCATCAGAAAACCCTGATGGAAATTAAAGAAATCGACGAAAATTGCCCATGATAGTTTTTTATTTTATTTTATTTTATGTTCTTCAGTATAACATGTAGTGCAATTATGAAAATCAAGACATACTCATAAATGGTGGTTGGATGATATGATGGTACATTATAATACCTAAAGTTGATCAGTACCATCATATATGTATGTGAATATGTATATATATATATATGTATATGTGTTGATCAATTAATAAGGTAATAAATATATATGTACAATCCTTGGAAGACAGCATTCATAAATATTTTTGTAAGTACCTTATTTTTGGTACAGCATACATTTCTGGATGAAAATGATGTGTCAAATTAGGGTAATAATACAATATTTGACTTGATCCTTGTGGCAAGTTGAAGGCCTCTATAGTCAATAATATTTCCTATATCGCATCAAAATGATTGATTTTATTGGCCTATTTAGAGCCACGTAGTATGATTATATAATAAAATATTTATAAATACAAAGAATATTATACAATAATTTGAAAGTTATGCTCAATATAAAACCCTAATGTATATATATGTTTATATGAAAGAATTTGTCACATAAAGTGTATGCTGAAGGCGAAAATAAAGGCTTTTAGAAGCAAATCTTCACACCGGGACGATTATTATTGTTAATTTTGTCAATATATGAAGTTTTCAACTTTTGGTCACCATACAATAAAAGGAAGGACAAAATAAAGTATAGGACTTTTTTTTCTTCTTTTTTTATATATTTTTTTCATCTAAATCAAGGTCACTATTTGTCTGCAAATGAATAATTGTATTTTAAAATAATTAATTCCCGTATAGCAGTCCAAATTTTCATCAAATTTCTGACGTTGACTCAATAATAATGTACTAAATAATTATTTATAGTTACATTAAATTTATTAGTTTCCACTTTTATTTTTATTTTTTTCTCATTTTTAAAGCGGTGCCTCTGAAGAAGAATCGAGAGGCCCTATGCCGCCAGAAGAATATGTTAATAATATTACAATGAGACCAATCTTTTTATTTTATTTTTACGCGGCTATCAAAAAGATTCTTCATTTAAAAATTAAATTAATACATGTTGCAATAAGTATACCTAATGTAGTATGTGTGTATACACACACATTGTTTACAAATCTGGTGTATATACGTATATGATTAAATATTAATATTCTATATATACTTTTTCAACAAACCCTAGCACAATTCATGAGGATAAAGAAAACCCACAGAAACACGATAAATAATTATTAAAGATGATAAATTTGTTATTATAAAAATATTGATCAAATAAAGTATCATAATCATCATGATCACTATAATAATAATTATTATATATTATAATTACTGTTAAGAATTAATATATATAATAATAATGGACTCTTTTGGGGCAACCAGAGGCGTAGAATTACAGTCTTCTAACCTCAAACAGTAGCCTTTTACTAATTAAAATTAAAGCATAATTCCATTTAATTTGATGTGAAAAATCATATGGTACAAATAATATTTATTCGCAATTATTATCGATTTTACTTATAATCTTATCATATTTTGTCACTGGAATAGTCAATAGATACCCCAAAAGGAATATTTGCAAGATCAATTAAATTAAGAATAAGAGAACAAAAAATCCTACGTATACAGTTCGAATTAAAAAATAATTAGTGTGTCCCCTAATGATTCAGTTAAGATTCGCTTTAATAAATACTAATACTAATAATAGTAGTGCTACTTGCAGTTCTTTTAATTATATTATCACATAAGATCTTATTAGTGGTTTATTCCAACCTAGGGTTTTGTGGCTGTGATGATTCTCTTTTAACATTTAAAAATCATCTAAATGAGAAAAGGTTGGAACCACCATTGCTTAGAAAAACCCTAATATATTTCTTAATTAAAGAATAAATTCAAGTAGCTATAGTTATATATGTAGTAATTATATAAAGTATGTCCAGTGGCGGAGCCAGGAATCGAAAGTGGGGGGGCGAAATGTTAAATTTTTTAAAATATACTTATGTTAAAAATTTGGGGGTGCGAAATGTTAAATTTTTTAAAATATACACATGTAAAAAAAAAAATTTACACACGCATGTTAAAAAATTTAAAAATTTGGGGGGGTGGCGGCCCCCCCCCCGCCCCCCTAGCTCCGCCACTGAGTATGTCGACGGTTAAAAAATCCAAAACGTATTGTATTATATATATCTTCTGTAACTATTATGATTCGTTACTTATAATATGCACCGATACATGAAAATTAATTTGATATTTTAATTTAGTTTAATCATATCGAATTTGAACCAGAATTTCAAAAACTATATTATATTCTCAATTTGTATAATTTTGACGATTTGTTTAATTATTGAGAAATGTCAATACCAATAGCAAACGTAAGTTAATGTATATGGTTGGAAAATTATGAGAATTTTAAGTATTTAAGTCCCACCACATTTAAGTTCTCAAGTCCTTGTTTAAATTCTATTTGCTTTACTTGTTAATTGCATATCTTGATTAAGATTAGTCATAACTTACTAATTAGCTTATAAAAGTAAACATATTAATATTTTTGTCAAATTCAAGATTTATTTGAACAAAAATAATTATTTTACTATCTCAGACGATTTTCTCATGAGATAATTATTCAGTCTCTTTCACTTTTATAGGTTGATGACTATTGCATTAGCTCAAGGTGAATATATAACAAATCTATTATTCACTTTCACTTTAGAACTACTTGTCGTTTAAATCCAAACAAAGCTCAAAAGCAAAGAAAAAATAAAGTAAAAGGTTTGAAGAATATTGATTTTGACATCTTCTTATGTGCATATTTGTCAATAAGTAGGACCCTTCATCTCAAGAACACAAGAAATATATATATAAACATATAATATACTATGATTACAAAATTGTACCGACCTCAATTATTTTAATTAGGACAAATGTTATTGTCGATATTAAAAAATATAAAAATAAGTAGATAAATAATTAAGAGAATGGTACAATAGGGGACCTATTTTTGTTTGCTAAAAAAAATAGGGGACCTCTAAACATACATGGACAAATGATATTTACCTATAATTTTCCAACCTAAGCAAGTAAGGACCAACTTTTTTTCTGTCCTTTTTCCCCTTAATTTTTGGAATTTATTCTCATTAATTATATTTTATTTTTAGTCATGTTCTCTTTAATGTCTTGGTCAAGAATTGTAGGCATTTTTTTTACATTTTGGAACAAAATTCTATAATAACTATAACACAAACTATTTTAATTCATCGCAATTTTTTGCAGTTTTTTTCTTTTTTAGTCCAATACATAATTATCAATCAAAATCATTTATTCTAATTTTTTTTTATTTATCTTTCATAATTTAAATTATATTTTATTTTTTTATTCACATACTTATTATAGAATAGCTAATAAAATCATTCAACAACCTGTTAATATAAATATGATATATTATATAGTTTGAAATTAATTTTTAAACATATAAATAAATATAATTGTAATTCAAAAGTAAAAAGATATATAAAGAAACGTAGACGTTAGAATTGAGAAATAGATCCTAATAAAACAGCTGCCGGCGATGTCGGCATGGCTAAAACCTGAACAGTGAATGCTACAGTACCGGGTGGTAGGACGGTTACAATGGTGCAATAAGGTTTTCTGTGACGCTAATGTTGCCACGTGTGACTGCTGGGGGGGCTGCTATGTGTACGGATATGTCTTCTCACACTGGCTGTCATGCAACCCTACTTTGTGATCATTTATTTCAACGACAACACTTCCACGTGCTACTCACCGTCAGCACGTGACTGCCATTTTCTAGTTAGTACTTTTTTTTGAAATAATTACATTACAAATATGAATTATCCATTAATATAGAGCAATTAAAAGTTTAAAGCTAATTTCTAATTTTAAGATCACACAATATTATGATATTAAAATTTAAAAATAATTACATATATTGATTAAATAACACGAAGTGCAAAATATAACCTTTTTACCTATATTTGATTGTTGTAATCAATAAATTTAACTTAAATATATTTATGTAAAGTGTCATCTATGTCACTTATAAATTATCATATAATACCAAAACTCATATATACATAATTTTTCACCAAAAAACACGTATCACATCGACTTATCTTTACAAAAAAAATTAAAAAAATTATCACATCAATAGTCATATTTATATTGTTTTATCATAAAATATTCTCAATAAAACATACCTTAAACGCAATTTTACTATTAAAAAAATTATTTTTTCATTAATTCAAATCATTCATCCAATCGTATCCATAAAGGGTCAGTGCCTTTGAAGTCTAGATGAGTAAATCTAAGATGAAGTACAAGAAATTGTTAGGGACATAAGAGTACAAAAATGATGGCTTACCCTTTACATTATTACCTTAATTACCTAATATGATTGATGGAGAAATTGCACCATAAGTCAATTACCTAATTACAAACGAAATTGAAATTACCAAAAAAGAAAGAAAAAAAATACACCACTTTGTCACAATCAAACATGGAACAAAACAAGTCTATCATCTTAAAATCGAACCCAATCAGAATTTGATATTCGAGCTATGACTCGACGAGAAGAGTGGCGTAACTCGTACAATGTATTAAACATTGAGGCGAGGCGACTAATTATATAATTAAGATACCCATTAATAGATTTTCAGTCAATGACTCCAAATCAAATCAGATGATTTTAGGATATTATGAGCAAAAAAAACCAACGAAAATATATTCGTACAATATTAAATAAGGAAAATTTCCTCCCAAACATCCATCAATTTCCAAAATGTAGAAAATTGATATCTTAGAGAAAGCAACACCTCCTCCGTACGTGCAAAATTCTTGAGAAAATTTCGACCTCAATTTTGAAGATATTACTATGTTTTGGTGATTTAAATTTAAAATGTTGAAGGTGACTAGTGTCACAAAGTCTTCAGCTGATGCAAGCCTATTTGATGAGGGTAAAAATAAATATAACTTGTGGATACACATAAACTGAGGCCCATGGGAGTCCCCATGCCTAAGTGCCTATATAAGAAAAATTAAACCACTTACTAAAATTTAATTTCGAGTTGTATTAATTTCCTCGAGTCATACTAATTACATAACGAGTGAATAATATTGTTATATAATTGAAGTATACTTAGTGAAAGTTATAAAAATAAGTGTTATAACATCTTAAATTGTGATTAAAAAATCAAATTCGAACCAGAATTTTCATGTCATGAAACATTATAAAACACACGTAAAATTTAGGACCACAAGTGTAATATTTTCAAAGTGAGTGAACCCATCAATATCATTGACATGCAATAGAAACAATTGTGGTACATGTTTTCTTTTGAATCAATCATTTTGTCCAATTGGTTAGGATTGAATTATTGAAAGTAGCTGAAAATTGGTACTATGCATTGAGTTAAACAGAGACATTTTTTCTCCATTATTGGAGTCTCAGACTGCATATATATATAAAGAAGGTTTTAGATCCATATTATTAATACTTGTCTATGCATTTATCGTGTAATGGAAACAAAGTATTGTAATGGGCCAAGAAGAAAGCCCATTATTGATTTGTTGGGTTAAGTACTGGGCCTATATTATATGGCCCAATGTCTATAGGAGCATCCTTTCTTATAAAATGATATTTAAAGCCCAGAAGCCCCATTTGGATGGGCTACCAAAATCACCCAGAAACCCATTTGAAGGGTATTTAAAGTTGGGTCCATATTTAGTTCCAAAGTCCATTCATAGAATTTAATTGTGAAAAAAAATATTTTGTTTAAAAAAATGATTATTGGAAATAAGTATAATGTTATTAAATTGTGAATTAAACTCTATTGTGGTGAAGCTTAATTATGTCTGCCACAATTTGTTATTTAATATTAATAATTTACCTATGAAATCATTTTAAGAACATGTTCGAAATATTCATATTTTTAAAGTAAAAAATAATTGTAAGAACTAAGAAGTAATGTCTAATTATTTAATCACTTCAATCAGTTTCATTAACTTAATATATGTATTAAAAAATGTGGCACATGGATGAAGAATGAAAAAGGGATCAATAATATTTAGATAACATATATACTAATTTCTCAATACAGCTAGTATATAATACATGATTGTTAATTATATAGTGTAAAGCATAATCGCCGTCTTTGAGCATATCTTATAAATAAACCATGTAATACGACAAATTAATCAATTAGGACAAAATAATACGACAAGTTAATGGGACAATGAAAATTAACATGCAATTTGTATGTGATTTTAGTTATACTTCGGACTTATATGGAAGATACCTTATTGATATAATTAATTTATTTAATACTTGAACTTGTTTTTCCAAATTTTAATTATCATATATTTAGAAGATTTTAGAAGTTAATTCTAAAAATTAAAATTAAAGATTTTATAGTTATTTCTAAAAAGGAAAAAAATAATATTCCTTCCTTTTAATTTATGTCTCTTTTCATTTACAAAAAATGTTTGTTTGTGTGTGAAATGAACATAGGAAATGTTTATGGTCCCCTTCAATATAGAAAAATAAATGAATTGGCCCACATATACCAGCCAAAATCCAACCAATCTCCTATGTATTCCAGCTTTAATTCCAATTTCTAAAAGATGATATTTCTGGCATATTAATATAAGTCTGTTAATTAACTCAATTTTGTTTATTACAAAATTAATTTTGGATTTAATAAGCTATTTATATATCAAGTAATTCTGAAAATGTACATATGACATGTGCAAGACCTAACTTATTACAACTAAAGAACATGGGTATTTGACCTAAAGGTCTTGCCAAATTGCAATTATTTTTTGCTTTAAAAACTAGCCATTTTGACTAATAATTGAATCAATCTAGTCAATTATTTTAGTGAAATAAAATCAAATTGATTTATTATTGGAGAACTGCATATAGTTCAACATATTAATCTCTCTTTATGTAGAGTGTTTAGTTATTTGAGTTCAATTTGTGATTTGCATAAATCTTGTTTTAAGTTAATTACCATGAAGAATTTTAGTGTTTTCTCGTGCTAAGCTTGCAAATATTTCAAAATTAATAATTTAAAAATTATATTGTCAATATTTATAGTTTAATTCTGTATAAACATGCACTAAAAATACTATAAATACACTACATAAAATATCTCAAAATTTATGTACTTAATATTATAGTGTATGATATTTATACTTAATAATTTAGTTTTGGTCATACATATTTAATTATTTCGAGATGAATAATCATATGATCTCTTCATATATTTATTTAATTATTTATTAAGCATACATTTTTGTATTTTAATATATTCATCTATGTTACAATTGATAATATATATGAGTGTAATAGTTGAACAAATAATATTATATTTGAGCTCAACTTACTTTACAAGTGTACCAAATATATGAAAGAAAGATATTAATATTATTGTGATTAATTAAATATAAATAAATCACAAGTAAATGATTGCTTATATAATATATATAAACTTGAAAAGGACAGCTCATCAAATTTTATTTCTCGAAATATTTATAGTCAAATGATGTAGTAGATGCTGAATCGGATGAATTTCCGCGGTGGAATATTGAATATTTCAACTGTAATATTTGCAGCATATTAATCGGTATACAAACTCGCTCTAATTGACCACCTATACAAACCCTAAACCCTAATCGCTCTAATTAATCAATAAAATATCTATATCGAGTTTTTACTATTTATCTTTTAAATAGTTTATTTTCTCCTTAAGTTTATTTATAACTTGTTTATATAAAAAATGTAATTTTATTTATATTTATATTTATATAAATATAGAATCCCATCCATTTTAAAAGCTAGTGGACTTAATCTTTACCACCAAACTATTAGCATAATTTGATGGAAGAAATATATGGACTAATAAGTAAAAACAAACAATCTAAGAAAATTTGAGACTCATGGAATAATCTAGTAATAATTTATTTCTACTACATTAACACACACTCGGGTTTTTTTTAATATTAAATAGACAAAATTATTCGATACTTGATTTAGTATTAACTATTAAAGTTTATTTATGCTTGATTTATTCGCATATTATATCAAATTTGAAGAGGTTAGTCGAGCTTGACTCCTGTTTGGATCGTTACATATTCGTTTAAACTCAACCCAATTATTAACTAAATAAGATTCAAAGGTAAAATATGAAGTTTGATAATGATTCAAACAAAATTGAACGAAAAATATATTTTTTTAACTGCTCTCATTTACAGCTCTATTTGTACTTTCCATATTTTTTTCAAAAAAGATCATAATAATTAACTCACCCAAATTCCACTTGAATATGGTTAAAACAAGTTAATAAAAGGATTAATTATTGAAATTAATTTTTCAATATAAAAATTAAATTAATAAAGTTGAATACGTTTCCTTTTTTTTTTTCCTTAGATAAAAAGGAAATAAATCTATCTTAGACTAGACTAGAGCTCTCATTCTCACTCTCTCTAACTTTCCCTTTCTTCTGAGCTCTCAACTCTCTCTCTGTCTGCTCAACAATGGCGTCTCTTTTCCGAGACCGAACCCTAGGCCATTCCAGGCGAGACTCGTTCTCCTCCACCTCCTCAATCACGGCCGGCGCCGCGGTGGCCTCACCGTCCTCCGCCACATCCCGATTCACCTCAGCCGCCACGTCATCCTCACTCCCGTCCCCATTCGGTGAACTAACCCTTACTCTCTCCGATTCCGATCTCCGGGCATCGGCGTACGAGATCTTCCTCTCCGCCAACCGCTCAACGTCTTCTAAACCTCTGACCTACACTCCGAGCAGTAATCACACTGGCTCACCGAATAACAACAGTGCGAACGGCAATTCGAGTGCTAATTTGCAGCGGTCTTTGACGTCGGCAGCGGCGTCGAAGATGAAGAAGGCGTTGGGGCTGAGATCCAGCAGTTCGAAGCGGAGCTCCGATTCGAATGGTTCCGGTACTGGTGGAAAATTGAAGAGGCCGATGACTATTGGAGAGCTAATGAGAGTGCAGATGAGGGTGTCTGAGGCTGCAGATACGAGGATTCGTAGAGGGTTGTTGAGGATTTCTGCTGGTCAGGTAAAAAGCGGCTTAGTGGAAAAAAATGTTGTTTTGTTTTACATTTGGTTGACTATATCTGTTTATTGGGTAATGATTCTGTTTTAGCTTATATTGCTACTTTGGTGAAGGATTGGAAATTGATATGGGGTTTAGGTGTTGAATTGGATGTGATGGATTGAGAATTTATAGTTTTTCAGAGTGAAATTAGAGATTTGAATTTGTTTAGTGCAAGGGAAAGTTGGAGCTGTGTGATCTGAATGCTACGATTCTAGTTTGATGAAAGAGAAGATTCTGGTGATATTTGATTCCGTGTTGCTGTTGTTTTTTGTCGAGTATGTTCTCCATTATAATTAATGGGATGCTTATTAGATTATATGTCCCATTTATTCCATTTTGGCTTATTAATATTATTTTTGTTCTCCGAAGAAAAGGAGAAACAAATTGGAGTTTGAGATTATATATCTTTTTTCTGGAAGCTTGTGATATTTTTTTTTACTTTTTGAACTTTTTTCCAGTTTGATGTGAATTATTGTTCAGGGTCGTGTTTGATTTGATCATTCAGCTGCAGCATGTATATAGTTTTTCCATGCGCTACTGGAATCATTAAAAGTCCAGATTGATTACTCCCCTTTGCTTTCTAACAGTGACACATGTCTTAATTTCCATTCATATGGACATTTGCTGGTGTCTTGTTATTGATATTATGATATGTACATCTTAGATGCTGTCAACTACCTGCCAAATTTTATTTTCTATTTTCTTAATACAAGCATGGATGTTTCATTGTACTTGTATTATGGATATATTGTATTTTTGGTTAATATAATATGTATAACTTAATTGTATTTTATAGATATGTAGACATAAAGGTGTTGGAAGTTCAAAATAAAGACTTTTGCCTTATTTTCCTATTATAGGTGGGAAGAAGATCAGAATCTATGATTCTTCCACTAGAGCTGTTACAACAATTCAAAGCTTCAGATTTTACCGATCAAGAAGAATACGAAGCATGGCAGAAGAGAAACCTTAGAATGCTCGAGGCTGGTCTTCTTCTACACCCTCACATGCCCCTGGAAAAGGCTAACACTTCTGCTCAACGATTACGCCAAATTATTAACTCAGCCTTGGACAGGCCTATTGAAACTGGTAGAAACAATGAGTCAATGCAAGTCCTTCGTACTACAGTAATGGCACTTGCTAGCCGAACATCCGATGGAGCTCAACTTGAATCCTCCCACTGGGCCGATGGCTTTCCATTAAATCTTCGTCTCTATGAGATGCTTCTAGAAGCTTGCTTCGATGTTAATGATGAGTCATCCATTATTGAGGAAGTTGACGAGCTTATGGAGCTCATAAAGAAAACATGGGCAACCCTCGGTTTGAATCAGATGCTACACAATATATGCTTTACATGGGTTTTGTTCAATCGATATGTTGCTACGGGGCAAATCGAAAATGATCTCTTATGTGCTGCTGATAGTCAACTTTCTGAAGTTGCCAAAGACGCAAAAATGACAAAGGATCCAGTTTATTCTAATGTTTTGAGTTCCACATTGACTGCCATGTTGGGTTGGGCTGAGAAAAGACTACTGGCTTATCATGAAACATTTGACAATGGAAATATTGCTTCCATGCAGAGCATTGTGTCTATTGGGGTATTGGCTGCTAAAATCTTGGTTGAAGATATTTCAAATGAGTATCGTCGAAGAAGAAAAAATGACGTTGATGTGGCGCGCAGCAGGATCGACACTTACATTAGGTCATCACTTCGCACTGCATTTGCTCAGGCAAGTTAAAGATGTGATTGATAATGAGCTATAGTTAAAATGGAAACAAGTAGTGAGTCTATTTTATAAATTGGGATGTCAGTAGAATCAACATTACTACATATAAAGTAATCATTAGTCAAAGTCATCAAACTTAAATTTTTTATCTAACCCTGCAATAGACCTTAATTACGAAAAACACCTTGAGTTTGAAAAATTACCATAGCTTCTCATGTAAAAGCGGATTACAATTCTACCTCCCGTTTTCAAGTTTTCAAATTGTCATGTTGAATCAGGGTTGTCTTGGTAATTTACAAAACCTCATAGGGATTTTGATAATTACCCAAAAAATGAGGGGTTATGCATGTAATTATTCCATAAAGTAATCATTATTCATTAATAAAAGTCATCTGACTTATAATTTTTAGAACTCTTAGGGAGTCATACTTTAAATTTTGTGGGTTGCAGCTAATGGAGAAGGCTGATTCAAGCAGAAGAGCATCAAGAAACCGGCCAAATCCCCTTCCCGTCCTCGCCATCCTGGCAAAGGATGTTGGCGAGCTTGCTATCAAAGAGAAAGACATGTTTAGCCCTATCTTGAAGACATGGCACCCCTTTGCTGCAGGTGTTGGTGTCGCCACTCTACATGCTTGCTACGGGAATGAGCTTAAGCAATTTATTTCAGGCATAACAGAGTTGACACCAGATGCTGTCCAAATACTAAGAGCTGCAGATAAGTTGGAACAAGATCTTGTCCAAATTGCTGTGGAAGATTCAGTTGATAGTGATGATGGTGGGAAGGCCATAATCCGTGAGATGCCTCCTTATGAAGCTCAAGGTGCCATAGCCAACTTGGTTAAAGCTTGGATAAAGACGAGAATTGACAGGCTAAAGGAATGGGTTGACAGAAATCTCCAACAAGAGGTACTTTTTTCAACTTAAGTACGCTGATTTATATGATATTCGCTTTAACAGTATAGTGTCAAATTTGAGGTCTTATTTCGATGGAATATCTTTTACTCTACAAAGTTTCTGTATTTGGATTTCGTCTTTTAGGTCTTATATTGCTATATTTTCGCTATAATCTATAGGTTTGGAATCCACGAGCTAATCAAGAGGGATGTGCTCCTTCGGCCATAGAGGTTTTGAGAATAGTTGATGAAACCTTGGATGCATTCTTTCTGTTGCCAATACCAATGCATCCTGCATTGCTCCCTGACTTAGTGAATGGCCTTGATAAATGTCTTCAATATTACGCAACTAAAGCTAAATCTGGCTGCGGTAATATTACTCAACATAATAAAAAAGAAAATTCATACTTAAAAACTGTAATTTTAGTTATTAGTTAATGATATAAACTTATTTTTTCATACTCAGGATCAAGAAACATGTACATTCCCACAATGCCAGCATTAACAAGATGTACCATGGAAACAAAATTTCAATGGAAGAAGAAAGAGAAGTCGATGACCTCTCAGAGAAGGAACCCTCAGGTTGCTACAGTCAATGGTGATAACTCTTTGGGGGTCCCACAGCTATGCGTACGTATAACATCACTACACAAAATACGAATGGAATTGGAAAATCTCGAGAAGAGAATAATCACCCTGTTGAGAAATTCAGAATCTGCCCATGCAGAAGACTTTTCAAACACATTGGGTAAAAAATTCGAACTTACCCCACCTACTTGCATCGAGGCAGTCCAACAATTATCTGAAGGGCTTGCATATAAAATTGTCTTTCATGAATTAAGCCATGTTTTATGGGATTCCCTTTATGTTGGTGACCCTTCATCTTCTAGAATCGAGCCCTTTCTACAGGAACTCGAGAATCATCTTACAATTGTAGCTGACACTGTTCACGAAAGGGTGCGTACTCGTATTATAGCTGATATAATGAAAGCCTCGTTCGATGGGTTTTTGTTGGTTTTGCTTGCTGGGGGGCCCACACGGGCTTTTTCCATTTCGGACTCACAGATAATAGAGGATGATTTCAAGTCATTGAAGGATCTTTTCTGGGCTAATGGGGATGGATTGCCAGATGAGATTATCGATAAATTTTCATCTACAGCTAGGGATGTGCTTCCACTTTTTAGGGCAGATACAGAGAGCATTATCGAGAGGTTTAAACGCTCGACTTTGGAAAGTTATGGCTCGTCTGCTAAATCTCGACTCCCATTGCCCGCAACATCTGGGCAGTGGAATCCAACTGAAGCGAACACTTTGTTGCGAGTTCTGTGTTACAGGAATGATGATGCTGCTTCAAGGTTTCTCAAGAAGACCTATAACTTGCCAAAGAAGCTTTAATGGTGCTGCCCTTCGGGCAGGCTCGGTCAGCTGCATTTTGTTGTACAGTTGTGAGATTTGGTGAGTTCATACTCACGGATGCATCCAGTGATGGATTTATGATATTATTTGTTTGGTTTATTGGTCTCTATATATTGATTTGAGTATATTTAGTCTAAGTTTGATGATAGGTAGATGCATATCATGCAATACTGGTGTTTATAGAAGAGACCCTTGTTTATTCTTTTGTTCTTTGGTATTTCTTTTTCTTATCTTTATATGCATTTCTGGTTTGTTCCTAGCTACATTTGTTCTTTTCTTTATTTGTATTATATATATATATATATAATATTATCATTTGTATGTGGAAATGATTTATGAGGCAGATTTTGTGTTAGTTTTTGGTTTGATTCATTTCCAGTTCAAGTACACAATTAAGAAAACAAAATGCTTGAGCAAAAACAATCTTTTCTTTAACAGCAGAAGTTTTCAAAAATAAAAAGGAAATGTATTGAAAACCACATGAAAATTAAACATCCATTTTGTGCCACACTATCTTAAGTATTACATAAATGGCCACGGAGACAATTTTCCTTCAATTCATCGCTTATTAACGACTTTGCTTGAAATTGACGAGACTTGTACAATCTAAGACAGCTTATTGAGCGTTGACCGATGAGGCGTTGACTTTAATATATGAAATTAAATAATCTTTTAACAAGTCAAGTGCTATATTTTGATACAAGTTCTTTATTCATGCAAAGGAGAATCCAAAGAAATAGCACTAGCTAAGTGGAGGAAGAAAATGAATAAGAGTTAACATGTTTGTCTAAAGTTTTTTTCTTTTAATTATTATCAAAATTTGATATAAAGTATATAATTTTTGGGTTCAAAATATAATTTTCAATTGTCCATTCCTTCTCCCACATGAATAATTCTAAACTCTTATAAAATATGATTGTAAACAACTGTTTCTTTTAATTGCAAAGCAGTTAAAGTCCCTTCAATTACCACTTGCATTATTGTTTTACCTTTCTTCTCCTACAAAACACAAAGAAATGTTTGTATGTACCTTAAGAAAAGATTTATTACAAATAAAAATGGCAAAGTGTTGTGTTATTACTTACAGATCAAACTTCACAGACTGACTTTTGGCTTTCTTAAACTAAACCCCATCTAAGAACACCTAATTAATGACTAAATACATCACATATGAACACTTAATTCACAAACAAATACGGTCTGACCGGCCTATTCATACTATTTTAAACAGGCTAATGCTGGATTTAAGGGCACATTACCTTATAACCAGTAGTATTCACTTTTGCAACCTCTATATATAGAAACCATTCATGCACATTTTCAAAACACATCCAAAACACAAGTTTATTTCACATTATAGATTTCATAAGACATGGCTCGCCTGTTTCTATCGATTGTTATCCTTTTGATGGTCATTGCCCAGTCTGAGGGACAACCTCGTAAACCAAAGAAGGTCAAGTGTAAAGATAAGGACTTTCCTGAGTGCCGTAATAAGCCTCTTTACTGCCCTGCTGATTGTCTTCGCGACTGTGAAGTTGACTGCGAAACGTGCGAGCCCGTTTGTGTCCCGCCACTTGCACCTGTCAAGGTAAGATGTCAAGATAGAAGGTACAGAAGATATTGTGATAAGGAAATGACCTGCCCGGCCAGCTGCCCGAAGACGTGTGTAGCTAATTGCTTTACGTGCCAGCCCGATTGTCCACCACCTGATTACATCCCTCCACCTGTTTCTCCTAGATATCCGCCGGTGGTTACACCTAGCCCACCACCACCTCCACCAGTGGCTACACCTAGCCCACCACCACCATCTCCGCCAGTGGTTACTCCTAGCCCACCACCAGATAGTTCTGAGGCGGCTGCAGGGAGAAGGGTCCGATGCAGAAACAGCTCATACCCGAGCTGCAACTACGTGGAGCATCGCTGCCCGGCTGCTTGCCCTGATCACTGTGAAGTTGATTGTGTCACATGCAGTCCCGTATGCAGTAAGTTTCTCTTTCATAACTTCTCTTTCTCAAATTCAAGAATCAAATGATAATATGCACGCCCTTAATTGATTTTGATAATTACCATGAGCGCCCTGATGTTTTGTAATTATGAAGACACCCCTTCTCAAATCCCGACAGTGAAAAACACGGGGTGAAATGGTAATATATTTTTACTAACAGGGGAAGCTATAGTGATTTCTCAAACCTTAGGGTGCTTTTTGTAATTAAGATTTTTGGGTATCTATGTAATTTCTCTTTTCTCCGAGTTGTAACATTTTCACTACTGTGAACAGACTGTAATAGGCCAGGAGCAGTTTGTCAAGACCCAAGATTCATTGGTGCTGATGGGATCACTTTCTACTTCCATGGCCAAAAGGGCCGAGATTTCTGCATAGTATCAGACTCCAACCTACACATCAATGCTCACTTCATCGGGCGAAGAAACGAGAACATGGGAAGGGACTTTACGTGGGTTCAATCCCTTGGACTTCTCTTCGACAACCACAAACTGTTTATTGGTGCCCAAAAGACAGCTACTTGGGACAATGCTATCGACCGCCTAGAGCTATCATACGATGGCCTACCTGTCTACCTCGCTGAAGGAGAAGGCGCCACTTGGCAGCCAACTACAGCGCCAGGTGTCACCATCACACGCTCACGCGACACTAACGCGGTGGTGATTGAAGTCGAAGGCAACTTCCAGATCAAAGCCACAGTCGTGCCTATCACAGAGAAAGATTCAAAGATTCACAAATATGGAATTACAGATGAAGATTGTTTTGCTCACCTTGATCTGGGGTTCAAGTTTTACTCATTGAGTGATGAAGTGAATGGAGTTTTGGGGCAAACATATGCAAGCAACTATGTTAGCAGAGTTAAGATGGGAGTGGACATGCCTGTTTTGGGTGGAAAGAAAGAATTTGCTTCTTCCAGTCTCTTCTCCACAGACTGTGCTGTTGCCAGGTTCAATGGAACACAATTGACTTCTTCAAAAGATTTTCAGTATGCCAATTTGAAATGTGCAAGTGGACTTGATGGTCGTGGCGTGGTTTGCAAGAGATAAATCGGTATTCATCATTTATGTAAGATTATTGCATGCTTATTAAGATATAACGTTAATAAGGTCAGATTTACAAAAGAAAATCTCCTGACCAGTTTTAAGCATCTGTTGTATGAACTCGGAGCACAAAATAAGCTTCTTCTATAATAAAATTCAATTTAATTTCAAGTTCTATATTTCAAGGAATTCAGAATGGTAACAATGAACCATGATTTTACAGAGACGAGGTTTTTCTACATCACGAAAATGATTTTATATTATTTTCCACACTAATTATAAAAAAAATGAAATTACAAGATCGAATCAAGCATGTTCACATGTAAATTGTACAAGATGCTTAGAAAATATTAAACTAACCCGCAGAAAGCAAAGGTACCTTCAATCGCAATCTGTATAGATACATATTTATTCAGTAGTTGTGGTAGCAGTTGATTTTAGGCACTCTTTCACAATCTCTTGTATCCTTCTCCTCATCAGCTTATTTTTTACACCAGCAAGCATGTCACGGTAAAACATCTCCAAACGAACGAGTCTACTCTGATCTGATGATTCCAGCATATTATCCCACTCTTGTGCAATATCAAATATACCCGAGTTTCTAAGAGAAATTGGGATTTCATCCTCTTGTAAAGGCTTCCCAAAAATCGATCCATGTAGTATACTAGCATATCGTTCCATCATAGAGAGTTTTGATCGAAGAAGCTTTATCTCCTCCATTTCCATACTTTCTTCATTAATTTTCCCTTCATTAGACTCAACAGGCCCCGTTTTGTTCGATTCCTCTTCCTTCAAATCATCAGCGAGCAATGGCCATAAAACCACAGTAGGTTTATAGCTATCTACCATCTTACCGTCTCCAAGAACTCCACTCCTTCCCCTGCCCCAAGACCAAAGTCTATGGCCACCATCCGTCAAAAGGACTGTGTGGGCCCCACCACATGCGACTTGAAGTGGGTCCCGGAATCTATAATCATGAGATTCAGTACAAGGAATCAATAACGGGGCAAGGGCATCCCCGGGATCCGACCCGGTAAACCTTGCATCGGGGCATAGGCCAAGGCCCTTCTCCATCCCCCATGACCATACCTCTCCACCGGATGAGACCACACTTGTGTGAAACAAACCACAATCGACCGATACTAGGAATATACTCTCGGGCAATCCTTTTAAGAGTTCAGGGGATGGTAGGCTTTGGGTAGTCCCGTGCCCGAGCTGCCCGTTTTCTCCCAAGCCAAATGTCCAACAAAAACTTTCTAAGATATCACTTGGGCTTTTTCTCTTAGCTAATAAAGCTGTATGAGAAGCCCCACAGGCTATTTCGTACACCTCCCAAGGGGATTCGAAGTTAAACATTTGTATAATCTCGGGATTTAATCTGCTCTGATTATCTCCTAAACCTAACTGTCCATGATTGTTACCACCCCAAGAGTAACATATTAGATCACCACCTTCATATGTTTCTCCAGAACTAACTAATGCTACAACATGTTCGTTTCCACATGCAACTTTGACAACTGTGTGGCCATGGAAATTCCAGACTGGAATTGGAACTGAACTGCTGACAAGTGAAAATTCTCCTTCGAATGAATTAGTTTGTGAAGAATGAGGACAATTGCCCCACATCCATAAACTCCCGAAACTGTCTATCGCTAGTGACATCATTCCTCCAGCTTTGATAGAGGAAATCTGAAACAGAAATCGAAGCACTATTCAAGCTATGTCGAATAAGGTTATGTAATGATTTGAAACAAAATTTTGTCTCTACCTTGAGCGGTTTTTCGCTCTTTATTTCATTATTTGTTGTCGAAGATTCGGGTGATGACAATCCGAAGAAGCCCTCTAACAAGTGAGGAATCATGTAATTTTCTCCAGTGACACCAAGTTGGCCATCCATGTCAAAGTCAAGGAATATATGTATCTTAGGAAAAGTTTCTAAAATGACATTCAATATGTGGAGATTGCTTAAAACATGTTCTTGTTTAAAATAGGTTATAGTTGTAATAAAGGATACAGATGTTATAACCCCATCCCCACACTGATCCATCATCTGCCATCATACAATAAATTAAGGTGAATTACATATTTCCATTTACATATCCAAAATGACAAGGAATAAAAGTAGGACAGAAAGACTATATTCAATACTCGACCCAAGATTGTTGTTAAAGGCATGAACATCTTTTATGAGTTTGATAGATTTGAAGCTCGACTCAGCTCCACTAGATTAGTAAAAATGATAAAATATGTATCAAAAGATTCAAATTTTGAGCTCGACTCGACTAATCATTAAACCAAGCTCAAACACAAATTTTGTAGCTCGATAAAAAATCAAACAAATTTGAACAAACAATAACTTGTTCAAATTTGCTCGAACAACAAAACAGGAAAATAAATGAACACTAAAACTTCAACCTGCAAGAGCAAGACTGTGGTATGCCCCAGCAGCAATCCCAATAATCTTCAGCTTATCTTCCCTTTCATCATCAGAGCCGAAGAAGGTAACCCGGTCCGGGAAATGACGGTCCTCCTCTGAACCGGTGCCTAGCCGGCCCAATGTTCCTCTTCCCCAACTATACACTTTTCCATCACCTACAACAAGCATATATATACACACAGATATATACGTATACCCACAACCCCATTTAAGTACCTATGTAATTAGCTTATGAACAACAAAAAAATAGCTAAAAAAACAAAGAGAGAGAGAGATATAGTGAACCAGAAAGAGCGAGAGTGTGAGCTTCTCCAGCTGCAATTGAAATGATTTTGCGTGAAAGATTGGTGGGCTGTACAGTATTCGACGTTTCCTCCATTATTGAGGCTTCTGTTCTCTATTGAGGTAAGGGGAAGAGTGATTGAAGAGAGTTAACAACGGCTCGATTTCCTTCGTAAGATGGGCCAATAAGGAACAGGCCCAATAAATAAAATGGGCCAACAAAATAGGCCGTAAAATTTGCTCTCTGGACTTGATAAAAGTGAAAGTTGAATCCGCATGATATTTTAACGGGTTGTTACCTATTGGGCTTCAAACCCAACTTTACTCGAGCCCAAGTAAGGACTATTTAGGCCCAACACCATCTAAAAAGCGCTTTTGAGTTTCTTTTGCGCTTTTCATCTCGTTGAACTAAAGGCGCCGTCCGACAATTTATGCATCATGTACTACCACGTTGCAGAGTCTAAAACCTCTCACAAACCCTCAACTTCAGAACAATCTCAAGACCTACAATCATCAACCTTATCAAAGACATCAAATATACACTCTAAATATAACCTTTCATACCATGAAAACTCTTTAACAAATACTTAAATTGTGCTTTACCTTGAAATCTTATACATTTTAATACAATTAATGTATGCTAGTTTTGCTCAAGTTTCGAAGTAAAATAAATAACAATTTTATTAATAGAAGAAGATTAATTTAAGTTGTTGAATAGTACTTATTTGTACAGATAATAATATTTATTATTCATTACCATGTTAGGGAGAAAAAAACAAGATATAAAATTGTCGGTAAGGTGGCGGAAAATTGGAGACAAACCCTTTACACTAAACATGGAAATATCCCCCATGCATGGAAGCCCATTATTTTTTAACTATATAATTTGTCTAACTATTTTTATAAATTATTCAATTTATTTATAATGCATGAATTAATCGCGATTATTGTGGGATAAAAAATTTATTCTGTTTTGTTAATTAATGGGCACTTGAGGATTTTGGATTTTTTTTTTCTTTATTAATTTTGAGTGACATTGAAAATTATAGTCTTGAGTATATATAGTACGATTTGATAATATTTATATTATTCGACTATATCTAAATATTGATTCTTAATGAAGCAATGAATTTTTAATTTGTTTGGGTGATAATTACTCTCTCTTTGGTTGCGCTGATCACGTGCCTTAGCTTATACCAAACTTTAAGGGTAAGTGAGAATTATCATCAATAAATTCATTTCTTGTATTAAAGCACATAAAAAAATAATTACAATCTTCTCATAGTATTTTGGAAAGATTTTTTTTTTTTTTGCCCAATTAATTTACGAGTCACCTCAATAAGAGCTTGAGTTTGGTTCTATCTATTTAAAGCTCTCAAGCTATGCCTTTTTCTAATTTTTATGTATTTTTTGTTACATAAATAGCAATTTCACCCCAAAGGCAAAGGGATCAATTTTTTTTGTCTTAAATAGCAAATCAATGGGAGACATAAATAATGAATGAATTAAATCTAAAACTAGGATCGATTATATTAATTTCTTATTTTATTATCAGCAATTTAATGCAAAAAGAAAAAAAAAGGCTGAAGTTAATAGTGTTGATAAGATGGAGAGGTGAAGAATAGTCATGTGATTACTGATTAAATGCTGCCGTAAATAATTAATGTTAATCTTTTTTTAACTATTATTCTCTAATTTACAGGTCATTTTATTTATTCAATTGATGTAGCTACATATATGCTATGATATACATTAAGGGATTAACTAATCTTATTGCAGAGGGCAGTACTGTACTACTGTACACTATTTCAGAGATTTAAAGTATACAAATTAAATAAATATTATTTAGTACTCAGTAATAATTTCTTTTTATAAAGATTAAGATTCCCATTAATTAAAGTACAGGTTAAGCCTATGGATCAGCGATGCCTGGGATCGCACATAGGGTATACCTACTAGCATCTTCACTCTCAGAAGTCTTATTTTATTTATAAATTTAAATATATAATGCAGACTACAATTTACCCAATTACCAAAAATAAAAATAAAATATTGAAAAACCCTTTTTATATTATCTATTCATGTTTTTATCATACTGAAATTATGGAATATACCATGCAAACTATAGAATATAACTTCAAAAACTCCAACAATTATATACAGAATAATGTGTTGAAAATTAATTTCTAATAAACTTTCTGAGTTTTTTTTTTTTTTACATTAGTGAATGTTATGTAACCCCCGAGAATAATATTTTAACCATTTAATTACACGAAAATTTTCATAAAAATTAGACTGATTTAATTCATATAGGACCGTGATAATTTAATGTGTAACGAAGATGGTGGGCAATAAGGGACACCTAATTCTGAAATATAAAGCTGAAAATGTAAATAATAATAAAAAAAATAGAAAAATAAAAGTTGTATTGAAGAACGTAAACAAAATATAGGGATAGTGGATGAATTCTCACATGGTGTGCATGAAAGTAGGCACGTCTAAGTTCTGACTCCAAAAACTATTTTATTTTATTTTATTTTATTTTATTTTAATATAATCTTTCTCGAGAATCAATGAATTTTAGATAGTAAAATTGAATTCCGTGCAAAAAGATATCATTGCCAATACTTAATAAATACTCAACGGATTTCAGAGGGAGCTAGAAAAGCAGAAAACGAGGTAATAAAATATAATCACAAAAATAGATACAAATTTTCCTGCTCCCTATATATATACTAACATTCTCTGTAATTATTTTTGGAAATTCACCACCCCAGATCACATATATCTTCACTGAATTTTATGTGGTAATATAATTATTTACTAGTAAATAATCTAATAAATGGTAATTAAGTTGGACTTTTATATAATATTCATGTTTATTTCATTACCTTTTTCACCTAAGTCCTTTGTTACCTAGTTGTTTAACATTGCACAATTTACAAATATATGTGCAACATTTGACAAATAAATACATATGTAATTGGAATATAACGAGCTTATTTATGTGTATAATTATCTCACTTATGTAAATACATAAAATGTGTTACATAATTATGTAGCAATGAATTTGGTTGTTGTTATACTATAGATGTCCTATTTTTGTCTCATATGTCCTATTCATTCTCTTTAATTAGTTATGAAAATCAAGTTAACAAAAAAGTTTAAATTTTATTGAATGGAAACTAATTATTATACGCATAATTAATGAGCAATTTGAAAATTGTGATTGATCTGAATATAACTTATTTCAATTTTATAATTTTCTCTAGGCCAATTTAGAATTGGACAGTCAAACTTATAGCAATTTTAAGTGAGACATAAGAATCTTCTAACATGTTATATCAGAAGAAAACTCCAATTCTCACATATATATGTGTTAATAAATCATGATAGGGACATAAATAAAACCAGTACTTCTCTTTCACTATCACCAAAATGTGACACTCTTGCACGTACCATCATATCCACAAAACTACAAATTAATTCGAATTTATTGTCTATGGAAAAAGAAAATATATACATGTTACCGACATCGGTATGGTAGTTCAATTTGAATTAAATGCTTAAAATATTTAGATAAATTAAAATGTTTTCAAGTGTAAAATTAATTTTCAATGAATACATACTTAGAGGGCCAAGGTATGTAATAATTTATATATAAGACATTTAAATTTGGTCCCATCCCATCCTTTTTTTTCGTTTTTTATTTTTTATAATCATTGTCTTAGCTGAAAAAAAAAATACATAATTTAACATAAATGAAGCCAATAAAGTAGAAATGAGAATTTCTTCAAATTAAATTAGGAAAATGCTTCAAAAATTTGCCATATTTCTGGCAAAAAAAAAAAAAAAAACTTCAAAGGACATTAGTCCCTATCTTCTATTTTTTTTCCTGCTCTTTTTCTCCTTCCTTGTAAAATCAAAAGAAAAACACTACAAAATTCGATAATTAAGTTAGGAATTAAATTAAACTCCTAGCAAATTAATGAACTAAACCCTCACAAAATTAAGTAGCTAAATATTAAGCTGCCCAAAATCAGGCCCGATATGTTGATGAATCAAGTAATCGTCACCGTTGGATACATCAAACATCATACCCTGATGATGATGATGATGATGATGCATAAAATGCTGCTGTTGATGCTGCTGAGCCCTCATCATGTCCTTCTGTCTTCTAAGCTCTAAAACCTTCCTATGCGAATTAGAATGCTTAGTCAAAACAAACGTCGGGCTGGACGCCGGCCTATACTCCGGCACGAGCCGGCCGGATTTGTACCGGACCCCACAGGCGTTGCACAGGGTCTTCGGGCCCATTGGCCCAGTCCGCCACTGCGGCGTCTTGTCGGTGGCGCAATGGAGGCACCTCCGCCCTTCGCCGCCTGTTGAGTTCTCCTGAACTTCCTTCTTCTTATGCATCGTCTGTTTGATCGACTTTTTCCCTGTGGTGACGTCAGATTCCGACGAGGATGACATGGCCGGCACGGCGGGGGTTGCTGGGTTTGGCGACACGGTGAGGAGGCGTGACGTCCAGTTGACAGCTGGGGCGCGTGAGCGCTTGGAGCGGGCTTTAGCGGGGACTGAGATTTCGGAGCTGAGAATCGGGTTGGGTCGGGTGGTTTCGGGTTGGAAGTGGTATTGGGGCTGGTGGTTTTCGGAGGTGTCGTGGTTTCGAGCTTTCATGCCTTGTATGAGCTGCAGCTTCTGTAAATCGTTGCTGGAAAATGATTCTTCAACGAAATTCGAAAGCCATTCCAGCTCAGCCACATCATCATACTGCAATTATGAAAATAAATTTACTGAATAATTTGTTTTTAAATATTCCTTATATATATGTAAGCACATACACTTTATTTCTACTCAATTTGCTCTGCTGTAAAACCTAATTACGCCATGAATTACGACAGAATAGAAAACCCTATATCACGTTATAACGTACAAAAGAGATTTCACTGAATTATAGAAATTCACATTGAAGTGAGTCGCAATCATTTCTTACATGACAACTTACAGAAAAATGCTATACAATATATATTATATATATATATATGTATATATCACAGTTTATACAAACTTAATATCAACGTACTTACCGGAACACAAAGCTCGCTAGAGAAGTGTCCGTCGGCAAAGCTGCGGGGCCCACCAATGTCGGCGGCATGGAAATGTGATTTCGTAGAGAAAGAGGATGAGTTGCATGACGTGTCAACCGGCGTGACGGAGGAGTCTGGAGAACCACCGTTCATCACCGCCTCGATGCCGCCACCGCCATCAGCCGCCACCATGTTTTCATCATTAGGGAAGTCTAGGAGGTCTTCAACAATGAAATGGTCGCCGTTTTTAGCATCGGAAAGTTGTTTCTCCGGCGTAAATTGAGAGTCATAGTAGCTTGTTTGGTAGAATTCCGGGTTTTCCATTTGATCTTGAGAAGATGTTGTAAGATAGAAGAGAAGAATGGTAGTGTTGTACTAGGTAGTATGTGTGTGTGTATTGTGGTGTGTTTGTGTGTGTGTGTGTGTGTAAGAGAGAGAGAGAGTTGAGGAGAGGAGTGAAGGTTTGGAGAGAAGTGAGGAGAGGGCCGGGGTTTATTTGCGTTAGAAGGGGGACAGGATAGCAGCTAAAATATTGGATTGACGGGGAAATTTTATCGCTTTATTAAAGATAACGCGATTGGGGTAGTTTAAAAATGGCAAACCTATTATAAAAAAAGGGGAAATTAATACATGTATAATTACAATTATGGCCTCATTAGTGGTTTCCCAACTTATAGAGACAAAATATAGAAAAGATAAGATTAAGAGTGAAATTACGGAAATGCCCTTGATACATTTTTTTTTTTTTTTTTTATGGGGTGTTATGATCACGACATGGTATTGGTGGTCCACACGTGAGCTAGGTGTGATGTTGGGGATGATTAAGAATGGTCTTTGCTTAAGAAGTAGGTCATCTCTAACCAGATCCCTTTATGAGTGAAGAGTGTAAAAAATCACTGCAAAAAGTGCAATGGGACCATAGAAGAAGTTAAGACTTGGGTTAATTAATGATATTATCAAATTTTATCCACCTACATGTTCGATCCATCTATATATACGTTTTATTTACTTTACTAACTTTCAATAAGCTAATATATATAGTCCATAAATCTTCAATTTCTTTAACATATGATCATAAGGTGATGAATTTCCTAGTTTAGTAATTATAGTGTATTTTTTGAAGAAATTGACTAACACCAGCTATGTAATTAAGAGAAAAAGAAATATCACATGATAGATTTTCCTTGTTAAACATTTAGGGCACATTAGGAACTTCATTAAAGGCAAAAAAACATGAAAGTGTTTGGCTCGAATTTACAAAAATTCCAAGAATATTCGGTATTTTATGTCCAATATACAATCTAACTTCCCCAATGAATCGATCAAATCAGTTGATATATATGTTCAATTTAATTGTTATACCAATATATATATATATATATATATATATATATGTATAAGCACTTTCTTATTGAATAAACACACACACACACAATTTTCTTTCAATATATAGAATGCCTAGGGTATTGACAACAATTATAAAGTTTAGGGTCTAGAAACTCTATATAATTAGTTATTTAATTTAAAATTATGCAGATTTAGTTTACATTATTTGTTTTTGAGACATTAACCAAGTGAGTGACAGTTCTATTGAATTTGAAGAAAAATTCATGCGAAAAATACGCGATATCCTTATCATCGATATTAATTAATATCCACATCCACTAATGTGGTTAATTACACCAAATATTTGAAGTTATATTGTGTTTTGCTCAAGAATAGTGATGCTCATTCCATATCCAATGGAACAAAAAATGAACTCTAGTGGTATCCTTCTTTTCATTAATACTCAACCAAGATAATTAAATAGAAAAAAAATGAAGGAAAATTAAAAGAGTAAATAGAATTGTTAAAAACCCTTAATTCTAACATATATATAAAACGAGTAAATGAATTTAGTGTCTCATGTTCCTCGGGGATAAAATAGGTAATGTAATTAATTAAATAATTATTATTAATTGTTCTTAGAAAAAAATAATTGAATATTGGATTAATAATGTTAAAATTCAACCCTTTAGCTAGGAGCCGATCTAGCAGGTTTATCGCTGCGGCTCGTGCATTAGCGTCCAAGTTTCACAGCCTGATTCCTCTGCATGCTTTCTTTATTATTTCTTAATCATCGTTACTAGTGCCTAATATATATATTTATTTCACATTTTAGATGATAATTAATTAATTAATTACTGATTTTCACCCTTATTTAATTTAATTCCAATAATTTAATTTATTTTTACACTGTTTCAGTCACTCCTACTACTGAGCATGACGTTTACAGCTGGAATGAAAGCTTGTAGAGTTGAAACTTGAAACCTCAATTGTTTTTGTCATTTCGTATATATATGCTAATTCTGGAAGTGGAAAAGAAATATTTTACGTACATTTTGAGCGGTATATAATTACATACACTAAGGCACGATAAAAACTAATAATAAAAAATATGAGTTATTTTTACTATTTTATTGATCAAATATATATTTTTATTATTTTTGTTTTTATTTAATGTATGTAATCGAACACTACAACTAAATGTATATAAAAATTGTCCTAAAAGAAGTGGTTGGGAACATGTAGTAGTTGGAGGAGGAATTAGATTGGGTAAAATGGGTAGAACACCGATCCCAATGCTAGGAGTGGATAATGTGTTTAATTGTTACTGATTTTATTTACTTGATGTAATCAATTCCTAAGCATGGCTCACAAAAAAATATAATAATATATAAAAAATTATATATTTTAATTACCAAAAATAATTGTCTCGAGTGAAAGAGGTTTAAATTTTAATCGTTTTTGCGTTTAAATTCTTGTGGATGCAGAATTTTTTTAGAGAGTTTCTCGTAAATATTTGTAATTGTACCTTATGAGATTAGTTTTGAACCTTCGGACAATTTTTAAAAACCAAAATGGTATATTTTAATTGCATTCAAAGGGTTGATATTATTTTTTCTATTTATAACAATTATTCTAGTAGATTTTTTTTTACATTAATTGTCTATTTCATTATTTTGATTACTTCTCTTTCTCAATATTTTTTTGATAATTTTCATGGTTTTATTTCTCCATAAAAGTGAGTTGCAAAAGTTAACCTAATTACATTAGTTGGAGAGGTTAACCTTAAGGTTTGTAGTAATTAAACAAATTTAAGAAAAAATAATCAATATATCTCTATGTCCAAATAGCACGTGACAGGGTGTGGTGAGTGTGTCAGCTAACCACGTGACTGGCCAAAGGCCAAAAGTAACGGTAGTCAAACGACACGTGGCGAGCATCTAAGGGCTAAGGATGGTTTCATCTTTCTTTTGATGATTCCTGCTGTCCAATGATATTTTGCTGCTCGCAGCAACGTGTGAGCACGTGCCATCCTAACTCACGTGCGTCTAATGCACAGCACCTGCGGTCCTCCGAGTCACGTGGGAAGGACGCTCTTCAAATTTCTTTTTTCTCCCTTTTAAGCTTCAAGGAGTGGGGTAATTAAGGCTTGTTAATTAAAATGAAACAAGAAATATTCATCATTATATGTTTCTTCTAATTATAAGAATTGTATAATATTTGGTAATTAAGGCTTGTTAGTGCTTGATAGAGATGCCATAACAAGAACAAAGTCTATATACTCGACTTCAATTTCAGCTAATGAGATTAACGAATGAGACTAGTTCTCGTTAAGGCTATGTACAGCAGGAGCGGAAATAGGGGAAAATGGGTGGGGAAATAGAAATGAGGAATTTAGCATGGAGGGAATTTGGTAGGGGAAAAATGGGGAAGTGAAAAATTCCCTACAAAGAATTTGGTAGGAAAAAAAGGTAGCCAATGGGATGCTGCCACGCGTCCCATCCTTATTTCAGCTAATGAGACTCGTTCTCGTTAAGAATTGTGTAAAATTTTATTTCAATGATACAATAGGCTAGTTATCTAATTTTGAAACAATTAAACCAGTAAAATATTGAGCTTGAAGAAATAATATTGGAAGATTAAATAAACTAATGAACTAATACATTCCATAATCATAATCACACATCCCTAATAAAGATTGATAAATTACTTTGAGTGAATTCTAAGGTAAGCTTTATGCTATTTGTATTTCCAAATTTGGAATGCTTTCATGAGTCTTCTTATAAATTCTTATATTAAGTGCACTAGATTTTTATAGTGATTTGATTCCTCCCCAAACCTTTTCAGTCAATTATCTTTAATACACTTTTAGATTGATAACACATCATAATGAGCTTGATCTAATGGCTTGTAATTTAATATCTTAATCAAACATGTAACTCAATTAATTTTAGAAGATATAGTCGATAAATTTCTTTTATTAAATATTATCAAAGATATAACTAACTTGAGTTAGATGGAGTGCTAATTAGGCCAAGATTGTTATGACACATCATCTATTCAAGAACGTATTTAACATTTTAACTCGATTACCGAAAAAGGTATAGAAAAAGAGTTGTGTTAATAAATTATTTTTCCAATATAATTACTACTAATTTATGATGAACCGCCACATAGGGATTAATATATTTAGAGAGAAAGACCACAAATACAAATTAAGTGAAAATATTCAATTACAAAACTTTATTTTCACAACTAATATATATTGTTAAATTAATTCAATATTTATTCATTGGGCCCAATCATCTTTGAGACCTGGGCCTTAAGCGTAATGAGCGGTGAATAAATGGGCTTTAATATATTGTTTATTTATATTTCATTTTGATCGGGCCAAGATTAATTTACTTCTTAAACCTCGAGCTTAACAGGACGGGATCTATAGAGACTTCATTGGGCCCAATTCAAGAAATTTAACAGCCTGTAACTTTTCGGCCCATTGCGAAGCCCAATAATTTTGTGTATTCATGGCGTTCAAAAGCAGAGAAAAATGAACGAAATTCCGGAGATTGCAGATTCAGAAAATGTCACAAAACAGTAGCAATGCAAATACAGCGAGCTGGATGTACCGTATGATATCTGAACCTTACTACTTGATCCATGTTCTAGCGTTCTTCTCCTACATTCCAGTCCGTTGCGCCGCCATTAACGTCTTTTCTCCTCTCCGATCAGCTCATCTTCTTCATCGAGTAATTCATACTTTACATTATTTTATTTTTTTGTGTAGATCACGTGTTAGGATTGACACGCTTTTAATCTATTATATTCTCACTGTTTTTGGTAATTTTTGTATAGGAGATTCAAGCACTGCTTGCTTTTTGTGTTTTAGCTGCTATCAAGGTATGCGATTATTTTGGTGCTTATATATATAACATATTTCGAGGAGACATTGATTTTGAGCATGTGCGATTGTCATTTGTGTTTTAATTTGATTTTAGGTGATATCAAAAAATTTATTACTTTGATTATAATTGGGGATCATGCTTTTGCATAATTTAGTTATTGAGTGCCGTTTCAAATTAAACAGCTACGGATTGTTTACGCGAGTTTAACTTGTCTTAGTACCTCACTTTTCGGTTGGAATAAGAACCAGGTGGTTTTCGTTGAGTACTTGGGTTAATTGTGCAAGTATTATTGGAGACTTATAATTGTTAATGGACCATCGACCTAATGGTGTCGCCTGTTAACTTGCAGGTTGTGAGAACCGAATCATGGGAGGCTTTTATAGCAGATGCTTTGTTCTATGCAAAGGTGCACTTTTTTTCCTGCTTCATTAGATTTGATTTCTCATTACCCATTTGATATGAATTTCAAAGAACAAACTTTTGGATTCGTAAAAACCCGTTCAATGGATAGACAGACATGCACACACAGAAGATCCTAATAATCTACCGCCACATGTGCATGCTGTTTGCCCGCATGTATGCAGGCCACGAGTATAAAGTCCGAGATTGAAATCTAATTTGGTGCTTTTGTACTGTCCGGTTTTTCTAATGCCACGGAACTACGCCAAAGAAAATGCATTGGAAGAGATCGTAATTAATTAAATGAGTAAAAATTAATATCATGCTAAACAAGTCTTATATCGGACATAAATTTCAACTCTGTTCATCATCTTTTGTTTGATTGTCTATACTTGTTGCTCTTTATCTTACTAAAGTATGTATATTTTACATTGAGTTCTTCTACCAGATTTTCCTGGGTGCTATTGCTTTGGTCACGGATTATCACCTTGCTCTGTGGTATGCACTAGCGTTTTTAGGTATGTCTTGCATAATTGTATTTTCTTTGGCCCATCTATGTCCCTCAGCATTGCAGCTTTGTATTTAAGTTCCGTTTTGTGGTTTCTGGAGTATTTTTGTTTGGAGTGTTTTTCTACTTGATATTGTTATACAGAGAACTTAACAACAGAAAAGATAGTTCTTAATGATATATTCTCAATTCTTAATGAACTTATTTTGCTTCTGCCTGACAGTTATATATATCATCACGCAGCAACCTACGTATGGAGGACTAGGTACAAGGATGTCACACTCTTGCATTAATTCGTTGATCTTTTGTTCACTTGGCTTTTTTGGTATCAAGTCTATGTTGTCATTTTCGTGACAGTCAAAGTGGTGAACTTATATAGACTTTATCTAGGTACAACAAGTCAATTGACACCGCTCCAGTTGGAAGCTTTACTTACTGAAGGGAACACATCAAAATTCTGGCTGGTTGGTGTGTAGGCTTTAACTTTGTACTTATAGAAATATTATTTTACAATGTTTCTATGCATGGAAGGTCTCAATAACTAGCGTATTATGCGACTTTTTGAAGAGTAAACTAAATGACTGAATATTCACAGAAACTTATTGAGTTGTAGTTGTACCCTTTGAATTTTCTAAATCAATTCTCTGCATTTTTGGCAGGTGGAATTTCATTCTTTGTCTACATCCAGTTGCATACGATCAAGTTCGTTTTTCCCTGAACTCTCAATAACGTGAGTCATTTATTCAAGTGCCTCTTTGACCTTAAAATAACACAAACACACACGTGCATGTGTTGTTCCTTAATGAGCATCTGTGTTAGTTACTATATCTCATATTTAAGTTTCTTTCTGTACAGGTTTTCAAACAAAAATTTATCCTTTGGAAGAGTTGATCTTGGACTCTTTCCAAATGCTGCTGAGAAGTTTGGAATCACCCTTGGTAAGAAGCCATTTCAATTAAAGCTTCATGTTCATAGCTTTCACCACGTTTATTTTACATTCTTGAACACACCTATATAAAAGTTATTCATTGGTGAACTGATGATACACAGAAAACCTTCACCAACTTCCAACTTATATATTGTTCCAAGATGGAGCTGCAATCTCACGCTTACCTGAGATGGATTCTCAAGTATCATTCTTTGAGTCCCCCGTCACTAAGGTATTTTTCGGTATTTCACAGTAAAAGCGAATTTATAAATGTGTCATTGATTATCTCACTCTTTTTGTTCCAGAAACAACTTTGCCGACATTTTGAGCTCGATAAACTCCTCCTGGATTACATAAACAGTAAATAGGTAAGCGGAAGAACGTTGCACGTCCTTACACTCAGAGAGCTTTTATTCCTACTATTATGCACTTGACTATTTATCCAGATTTACACTATAAGCCTTCTTGTCATTTAATTTGATCATGCTCCTAGAGTCACACAAATGCTTTCGACTAACGTCGGATAGTGATAAAGAATTTGAACGGACATGATTTTGTAATCGATTCATAGATAGATAAATTTGTATTCTCCTTTAATTTCTTTTATTGGAGGTGGGCCTCTCAATGGGTTAGGTTTTACCCTCCCAAATCCCATATCCATAAGCCTGAGTTAAATGATGTTATATGGGCTTGAGTAAGGTAAAAAGCCTTTTAAAGGCCCAAGCTGAGTACTAAATGTTTGCACTTTTCAATGGGTTAGGTTTTACTTTCCCCAAGCCCATATCCATAGGCCTGAGATAAATGATGTTATATGGTCTTGGGTATGGTTAAAGCCTTTTTACAGGCCTAAGTTGAGTTTTAGATGTTTGCACAAATTTAGTCATTAAACATTAACCATTGGTTTTCAAACAATTGCCTATTTCTATTGAATGGAAAAGCACCGGGTTTCAGACAATTTTACATGAGTTTAATAATACGCATAATAAAATACGTTCTATATATAGACACTAGAATTAGGTCTATCATTGCTAAGGATCTACCATAGATATAGGGTGATTCTATCTAAGTCCTAGACTGTTGGTCCCGGTGCCTCACAACCACACATTTGGGGGGTGGAGGGTGGTTTTTCCACCCCACAAAAGAAAAACCACCCCACCAAACATCCAAAATGTGTGGTCCTAAGTGGGCCGGGACCAACAGTCCCGGACCAACTTAGAATTTTCCCATAGATATACATAAAATATGTGTATATATATATATTCTCATAATAAATAGACTGAGAAACGAAAAGTAAAAGTAGACGCCGCCGGAGAATACAGAGTGATAAGCCAATGAATGCGCAACATGTTTCAATTTAACTAAGCCTAATCTCTTTCTTAGCGCCGCTTTTGTCGGCCCCATTACAAGCTGTCGGCTCACGCTCAAGCCGGCCCACTGAACAAACGTCTTTTCATGCGCCCCGCCCAATGGACCACCGTATATTAATTTCTTTCTTTATTTTATTTTATTTTATACTTTCATTTTCATGTCCCATCAGCTGGATTGGATACTCAGTCTGTTTCCTCTGTCAATCTAAATACAAAGAAAAATTGTTGTGATTGACTTGTCAATTCATGTTCAAACACATTATTCCTTTTGTCCTAATAAGCCATGACAAATTTACAATTACTATTTGCTAATCATCTATTAATTCACACCTAAGTAAGAATGAATATCTCATAATTATAAAGATGTACTGTTTGTAATAGAATCTATTATCATGATTCCTTGTTTTCGGATAATCGATAATTGGTGTTGTCTTCGTATATACTACCCTATTATACTACATATGTTGTTTCAATGTTCTTTATTTAGTGACAAAAGTACATGAATTTGCGGATTGAAGTCACAAATATGTTGGATATGCAATTGAGGCCAATATTTTGCCATTATTAAGAGTTTCATGTTTCAAAGTTTTGTCCTAATCATATTTATTCATTTTAATAAGTCATCTCTAAGTTCAATATATATAAATAATTGGCTATTTTATACTTATAGATAAATAATTATAAATTGTAATTACAGATCATCCTTCTACTTTGCATATTGAGCATCTGATTGTGAAACATAAATAAAATCATATAAAAAAAAATGAAAGAGGCATCTCAAGAAAGTAGAAGAGGATTAGTGGCTACACCCTATTAAATGAGAAAACCCAATAACACATCATGTACATATTCCTCTTCTACTTTTTAAATTGATATATTTATATTTCGCATATAATTGTTAATATTTAATATAGTTACAAAATAATTCCTCACTAGGTATCAAAAGTTCATATTCTCTCATTTCATGAGCAAAGCTTTATATTCCCAAATCCCAAATATAACAACTCCAACTTTTCTAGATATGATTTAAACGAATGATCTAAATTGTTCAGTGAATAAAAATCAAGAAATTTTTTAACGATATAACAATATATAAATGTTTAAAAACAATAATAGACCGATATATAGAGGGATTACTAAATTCAAATTTGTTTTCAATTTGTCCAATTTAAACGAGACAAATACTTTTCATTAGTCTTAAAAATTATTTTCGTACGTATCACCACGAAATATATGCTAGATTTTAATAAACAATCTGTCGAATGTTGTTCACGCTTCATGCTTCTTTGTGAACGCGCGTGGGCGAAATAGTTGGATAGTTTTTCCTTGAGAAAAGGGGATAGCGTGAGAAAAAAATAAGAGGGTAAAGGGCGGGGAGCACTATATAAAGTTACACACACATTCTTCACGCGTGCGGGCCACACTCCCCAAAATGTGGGCCATACCCGTCAACCACACGCCAGACACATCTCTCAGGCACGTGCTCACCCCTCAATTTCATCACGCCATATAACACATAAAATATAAACTATATATGTATTATATTTTGCTTTCCATATATATATATGTTGAATAGTATTTCAAAACTATGGCTTTATTTTAAAATTTGTGAACATTTTTCTTTGTTTAATAAGACTTGAGTTCAGCTCAAGTTCGATCTTAATTTTATTAGTTCAAATTCTTAGTGTTAAACAATGTAAAAGATCAAGTTATTTGAGCTAATTTTGTGTATAATTTAATTAAAACTTCTTTAAACTCTCTTTTTAATACAATTTTTAATATTGGATACAATTCAAACGCATTGTTTTGTTTAACCGACCCATTAACATGCTTAAGTGATAATAGTCATGTGAGGTGGTTTGCCTACTCTGAAAACTTTATCTTTAGACCTAATCATGATTCAAATCATACATGTTATATAAATAATAAAATTAAACCTATTTTTTTTAATACCAATTTACTAATTTATACTATATTTGTGTAACAAAAATTAAGAAAAAGTGAAAGAAACAATTGACTTAAACGAGTTTTTACAAAGATCTTATCATTTGAAAAAGGGAATCACATGTACAACTTTGGAAGCACGGGGCACAAACTTTATAGATTTAACTCAAATAAATATACTATTAGGTGCACTTCAGCCACTATCAACGGTAAAGCTAAATTAATAAGAAAAATTAACCTAATCTTTGAGATTATTTAAACTTAAAAAAAAAAAAAAAGATTTTGCAGCCATTGTGTAGAAAAAAAGGACTTCTTTTTTAAGGGTCTACATTTGAGTGCTTAGAAATGGTAAAAAAAAAAATTAAATATTTTATCCCACTTAAATTGGTCTGCCATTTTTAACCAATTAAAATCAATAAAATGTGTTTGATTTTTCAAAGATTAGTGGCAGGATTTGAGGAAGACCAGTTTTGAACATGGAAAAAATTGCAATCCATGATAGTAATATGCACTGACTTGGTTTGGTTTAAGTGATATGAATATAATCAAAATCACGTAAATGAAAGTAAAAATCGAATTTAAGACTTGTAATAATAATCCTATGAAATTATAATAGTTGATATATAGCAGACAGATAGAATGTAGACATATTTGGTGAATAATAATAATAATAATAATAATGAGATGGGGACATAAAATAAACAGTAGAAAAAAGAATGAAACAAAAGTAAGAGTATGATGCTGCCGGATAAACATACAAAATCTCTGAAGACGCATGCAAAATTCTTTCATTATTCTGTCCTTCCTTCTATTTTACCCCACCTCACCAAATAAATATATAAAATTTTATATATATATATATATATATTTTTTTTTAATTTTGGGTAATTTGTTTTACCCCAAAGAAAAAGTGTAAAGGGCAATTTTTACCTACAAGCAAATAGGGTAAATTAATTAAAAAAAATATATTTTTAGGGCTGAATGATGTAAATTATTAAGTATTGAAACGTGGTACACATTGAAGTGGGATTTGGGTTTTTGTCCGTTTTCTTTTTTGTTGTCCTATTCTGATTTTTGATGTGAGTTGTGAGGATCAAAGGTACAATACATATGAGAATGTGCCCATGTAGTCAAAAGAATAATTCAGAGTGCAAAATGTTTTTTTGCCCTTTGATTTATCATACATTTTGTTCTTAATTTTAATAATTAATTCAGTATTACACATAAAGTAAAATTTATTGAATATATTTAAAGCGATATACATATACAAATGAGTTGTATATACATAGGAAAATGAACCATCAACTTAAGAAATAAAAAAGTAAGAAGAGACAAAGCAAAAGAAAGGCAAATTAATTAAGGAAAAAAAAAAAAAAAAGTAAAAGAGCAGAAAGCATAAAAGCAAAGCAAGAGAAGCAAAAAGAACATCAGAAACTGTGATTGATTTATTCCTTCAAAAATGGTCTCCACTACTTCTGACTTATGTCCCCTTTTTTCCCCCTTAGTTCTTTAAACTAATACAGATTTCACTCCCACACACACCCACAAACAAAACCCAAATATATATATACATATACGTATATATCCAATTTCATATATTCATTATATATAAATATAAGTTGTTGAGAAATCGTGTGTTGTTTTGGAGCCTCATGTTCTGTTGATTATTTCAACACATACAGAAGAAAATAAACAAGGCATGGAAGATATGGGTTTAGTGCTCCACGCTGTGTGCTTCTGAAGAAACAATACGGTGTCGTTTGCTTTCAAATAACCCCTCCACAGGTACACACACACATATATATATATATATATGTATATGTATCTATAGATGGATATATTTTCTTCTTTCTGTGTGTGTTGTGTGAGTTGTTTTGAGGTTGCTTGAATTTGAAGAGTATTGGAAATTTCAACTTTCAAGACGCTTAAGACACAAGATTGAACTATAAAACATAAGATATATGGTAGTAAGATATTTTAATATACAGGCTATGTGCATGTCTGTGTATATATATATATATGCAGATCTAGATGTAATGCCCATGGATTTGTGATTTTTATGAGGATCTGAGTGATAAAGTTATCAACTTTGTCAAATTTCAGGTGAAATATTAACACATGTAAATGAAGATGTATGCTTAATCTGTTTCATGATTATTTGGTTTTAAAGATATATCACCTAGTTTGAAGGTTTGAAGAAAAATTATTTCTTTAGTTTGTCGAATCCTTAACTAGTTTGAAAGGAAGAAATTTTTATTCATTGGGTCTGAAAAATTGTTTCTTTACCTTTGTAGTCTTGTATTTCATTTGGTTTGATGAAATTTTATTGAGTTTCAAGCTTTTAAGGTAGTAAGAAAATTTATCTCTCTACCAAATTCTTCCTTAACCAGTCTCAAGAAAATTCTAGGCCAAACTCAAATAAATTTAAAAACTATAGTGAATTACACATATAATTAGTCATTGATTTCTAGAAAAATATCGTTTTGGGCTAGAATTTTTCAAATGAAGGAATTTTTAGTCATTTGAACTAGTGGGGTTTGAAAATCAACACAATCTCTTGACAATAAGATCACAAAAATTCAAGATTTGAGTTTTTAAAGAGTTTGTATTATTCATTTGTTGTGCAAACCATTTTTGGGATAATTGCATTCACACCCCTCAGTTATTGTCTAATTATAGAAACCACCCTCACTTTTGGTAAATTTTAATTCTTTGAGATATATTTTCTAAGAGAAATTTTTTGATTTCTTTGAAGTGATGATGGCGGTGACGTCAGCCTGCAAAAACAGTGACAAAATGGGGTTAGACAATGGGAAATATGTAAGGTACACCCCAGAGCAGGTGGAAGCTTTAGAGAGGTTGTACCATGACTGTCCTAAACCAAGTTCACTGCGCCGGCAGCAGCTGATCAGAGAGTGTCCTATACTCTCCAACATTGAGCCAAAGCAGATCAAAGTTTGGTTCCAAAACAGAAGGTAAAATTAATAAATATCATACACAAATTAATCATAATTAATTAATGTAAATGTGCAGTATAGTTTTATTTAATTATTTTATATTTTTGATACAGATGTAGAGAAAAACAGCGCAAAGAGGCTTCGCGCCTTCAAGCAGTAAACAGGAAATTATCGGCGATGAATAAGCTGTTGATGGAGGAAAATGATAGGTTGCAAAAACAAGTTTCTCAGTTGGTGTATGAGAACAGCTTTTTTCGCCAACAAACTCAAAATGTAAACACATTGTTCTCATTTTCGTTTGAGAAATGTATTTCATATACAGAATATATATACATATCTATATATATATATGTGTATGTGTCCAAATGAAGTTATGTTACTAATAACGTTTTTATTTTTTGGAAGAATTCATCTTTATATTAGAGCCCTTGTCCATAATAATTGAATTTAATCCATATAACTGCTATTCTTTTTCGATCTTATTTTAAAAAAATTCCTGTTTTTTCGTCTTTCAGGCAACTCTAGCCACCACCGATAATAGTTGCGAATCGGTGGTAACAAGTGGTCAGCATCATTTGACTCCTCAACATCCACCAAGGGATGCAAGCCCTGCAGGGTAAATTGAATATATTTCTTATTTTACATATTTTTATTGTTAATTTACATTTTTCTCTAATTTTTACGAGTTTTCGTTTTTTTGTAGACTTTTGTCCATTGCAGAGGAGACTTTAACAGAGTTTCTATCAAAGGCAACTGGAACTGCTGTCGAGTGGGTCCAAATGCCTGGGATGAAGGTAAACTATATACACTGCCTAACATAAACAAAGACATTATATTATAAACAATAAAATTGCTAAAAATTTAATCTATTGTTTAATGAAAGTTAAAACTAAACTCAGCTTTTAATTTGCAGCCTGGTCCGGATTCCATTGGAATCATTGCTATTTCTTCTCACGGTTGCACTGGAGTAGCATCACGTGCATGCGGCCTTGTGGGACTTGAGCCCACGAGAGTAAGTTTTTTTCTTACAGTCTTCTTAACCTAATGCTAAATCAGCCGAGGTTGTACTAATTCTTAGACACTTAAACCAGGTTGCTGAAATCCTCAAAGATCGGCCTTCATGGTACCGTGATTGCCGAGCTGTGGATGTCCTAAACGTGCTGTCTACTGGCAACGGTGGAACCATCGAATTGCTTTACATGCAGGTTAAATATCTCATCTTTATCACTTTTATGTCGAAAAATAAGAGAAAAAATTGTAGCTTTGGCTTGCATATTATTGATCCCTTTTCAATTTTATTAGTCTCAAATGTTTACAAATCTGAGAAACAATGTCTTATCGATTATATATTGAATCCTCTTAACTAAACGTGCAGCTTTATGCACCAACTACTTTGGCCCCAGCTCGTGACTTCTGGTTATTACGCTATACTTCTGTTATGGAGGATGGTAGCCTTGTGGTAATTTACTAATTACTAATCGAAAAAATGGAATAGAAAATCTCATTTTTTTAGCAATACAAAATATTCGAAAGACTAATGCTTATCTGCACATAGGTATGTGAAAGATCACTGAACAACACTCAGAATGGTCCAGCTATGCCCCCGGTGCAGCACTTTGTACGAGCTGAAATGCTGCCAAGTGGATACTTGATAAGGCCCTGTGAAGGTGGTGGATCCATTATTCATATAGTTGATCACATGGATTTAGAGGTAATTTTCAATCATAAGCTTTATTAATTAGTCACTTAATTGTATTGATTTCATATCTTATTAAACTGATTCAAAATAAAATTAACAATTATGCATTATATTGTATTCGACAGCCATGGAGTGTACCTGAAGTTTTACGCCCACAATACGAATCATCGACCCTTCTTTCGCAGAGGACAACTTTGGCTGTAAGCCTATATTTTCTTTTCTCTCTTATATTCTTGATTATATTTACATGTGTATTCAAATAGAAGCATAATTTGTTCATTTTACAATAGTCAATTTTTACCTTATGTTTCAGGCTTTACGCCAACTGAGGCAAATCTCCCAAGAAATTTCTCAGCCTAATGTCACCGGTTGGGGAAGAAGGCCTTCAGCTTTACGTGCTCTAGGACAAAGATTGAGCAGGTTATTTTTCTCGACATTTATTATTCTACTTCACAATAGTCTAATGATCTTAAAATCGATCAATATTCTTATACATCTTAAACTTGCAGAGGTTTTAACGAGGCTGTAAATGGGTTCACCGACGAGGGTTGGTCTATGATAGAAAGTGATGGCATCGATGATGTCACCGTTCACGTGAACTCTTCTCCCGGGAAATTAATGGGAACTATTCAAAACTATGCAAATGGATTTCCATCAATGACCAGTGCAGTTTTATGTGCTAAAGCATCCATGTTATTACAAGTAAGGATATTTGTTTCTAACAAGAGAATTATTACACGTTTACGAAACTTTGATGTCAAATTACTTACTATTTTTGTAATTATGTTGTCTCAAAGAATGTTCCTCCTGCTATACTACTGAGGTTTTTAAGGGAACATAGATCAGAGTGGGCTGATAGTGGCATTGATGCCTATTCATCTGCTTCTGTTAAATCTAGCCCGTGTAGTTTACCCGTTTCTCGAGTTGGATGTTTTGGCGGGCAGGTTATTCTCCCATTGGCTCACACTATTGAGAATGAAGAGGCAAGTAAAACAAAATTATAAAACAAAAAATTTTCTAAAATATTTACCAAATGAGTATATTTGTATCTTAATTCTGATTTTTAGAACATTTTTTTTGGTTAAAAACAGTTCATGGAAGTGATTAGGATGGAAAATATGATGCAATATCAAGATGATGTGATTATGCCTAGTGATATCTTCCTCTTGCAAGTAAGTTGTCGATTCATAATAAACTTTAAGCATTACTATATTTGTAATAACTTATCTTTATATATATGACGATTTATCAGGTTTGTAATGGAGTTGATGAGAATGCTGTTGGAACATGCGCGGAACTTATATTTGCTCCAATCGACGCCTCTTTCTCTGACGATGCTCCACTTCTTCCTTCTGGTTTTCGTATAATACCCCTCGATTCTAAGGTATATAATGTTTTAGTTCTTAAAATTCATGTCTCATTATAATTTATTACAAAACGAATAATTTATTAATCTGAATAATTTCATCAAAAAATACAACTTTAGGACGCATCTAGTCCAAATCGTACGCTGGATCTTGCATCGACCCTTGAAGTTGGAGCAAACAGATCATCTGGTGATTATCATTCTAGGAACCCAATTCCTGCAAAATCTGTAATGACAATAGCATTTCAATTTGCATTCGAAATCCATCTTCAAGAAAGTGTAGTTGCTATGGCCAGACAGTACGTTCGAAGTATAATCTCATCTGTTCAAAGGGTTGCATTAGCACTTTCCCCTTCTCGTCTCGGTTCAAATCCTAGTTTGGGGGCCCCACCTGGAACACCAGAAGCCCAAACACTCACTCGTTGGATCTGCCAAAGCTATAGGTATTTTTCGACGTTTCTTACAATTTTTTTGGAACTTTTTTTTAAGGTTGTTTTTTGAAGAAGTTATAAGTTACGGGTTTTTGTTTTTTGCAGGTTTTTCTTAGGCGTGGATTTACTCAAACCTGTGAACGAAGGAAGTGAGACGGTTCTTAAGACGCTGTGGCATCATTCTGATGCTGTAATGTGTTGTTCAGTAAAGGTAAGAGTTTGAATCTTATTATACTACACACTTTTTAGTCATGTTGACGAGATTATTATCATATAACGTTTGTTATATATATATATATATATATATTTGGACATGCAGGCAATGCCGGTTTTTACATTTGCAAATCAGGCAGGACTTGATATGCTGGAGACAACCTTAGTTGCTGTCCAAGACATTACCCTTGACAAGATATTCAACGACAATGGACGAAAGGCTCTCTTTGCTGAGCTTCCACAGATCACTCAACAGGTATATACTTACTACTCTCGGGATATTTTCTTTTTCACTCATGTCTTTAATTTTTCTGATTGAGAATTAATTACGAATTTTTTTTGTTATGTTTGTTTTGGCAGGGATTTGCGTGTCTGCCAGGCGGGATATGCTTGTCGAGTATGGGCCGTCCGATTTCTTATGAGAGAGCCGTAGCTTGGAAAGTGTTGAATGATGAAGATGATGCTCACTGTCTATGCTTCATGTTCATCAACTGGTCTTTTGTTTGATTTGCTACATTAGATTTCGGAGAAAACGAGATTATTAGACATATCCTTGTATGAATCGACTTCTTATGACATTTTTACAATCTGCAGAAAGATGGATTAGCCATCTTTTCTTCTCAACTCGTAGGATTTTGTAGTTCTAAATTATCCTTTAATTTACGTTGAAAACGTGTGTTTCTTTTTGCTCTACTCTCTTGCATGATCTGTTTCTATATTTGGATCATATATTGTGGTATATATATGAAGTATGAAGATGCAGCTGATAAGATATTACAAATTTACAATGTTGTCGTTAAGCTCGTTTGATGTATATGTTTATCATATACACTCTACAATAGTAAATATGTTCTTAGTTAAACGTGTCGTAAGATGTTTTAATGAGCTTATGAAATCCATCAAACACCCTTAAGGTTTCAATATTTATTAATTAAGTATACTTGCAAAATTCAATTCTGTAACAAAAGCATAATTAAGACCCTTTTCATGAATAATATATGTATTAGGCCATAGATATTCCACCAACATGATACAGTTTCAAATATGAAAAACTTGTTACCATCTTTTAAGGTTGATAAAATTTTCGAAAATATATGGTTTTTGTCAAAGTCTTCAAAATACAAATTTCTTTTTAATAAGTAAGGGAATATTATCTTATTTTTCATGTGAACTGATAGTGTTAGTTTTCTCCCTATAACCAAATATTATTAGTTCAACACTCTTTCAATAGGGGCTTTTTTGTAAAACGTTATTTTGTGGGAATTTTTAAAAAAAAAAAAAAAAAAAAAATCAGTTCACCAGAGTGACGTAACTTTTTCTTATAAACATGGAGGAATTAGAAAAGGACGAAAAAGCCCACAAAAATTAATAACCCAATTAAGAATAATGAAATGTCATGCTGATGTCTTAAACACTTCATCATGGCCTTCTCCATTGAAAAAGAAGTATTGGGCCAACAAACATTGAAGCATCAATTTAATTTTAGGTAAATACAAACAAAAATATATACCTTAAAATGGTAAGTTTTATCATCAAGAGTAAATGCTAAGTTAATATCAAGAATACATTTTTTTGGGAAAACAAATTATTGATGCCCTCAACTTTAGTGAATGGTTGTCTGAATATTATTGCTCAAATTCTCAAAGTGACATCTCCATTATAGATCAATTGCTTTTTCCTTTATATTGTTTCTTGAATGAGGATAAACAATTTCTAATGGAACTATAAAATTATTATTCTTTCACCTTATATATATTCACCTATATGGCCCTACTGTGGTCACATAATAAATTCTTTTGAATTGAGACAATTTTTGTTTGAATAGATTTCTCCCCAATAATGGGTTGTTTGATTGTAAAGTATAATGACTAGATACAAAGTCTTGAAGTGTTTTTTATTTAGAAAAATGATATATATCACTATTTTTAATTATTAATTTTTCATTGCCTTTTGATTTTATGAAGTATGTATATAATAAATCCATTAAAATCAATTAATTGCAATTTTTTTTGCCAAAATGTGAAATGTATATAAAAATCGATATATAACGTCACTTTTTTATTTAATTTGTTCCCTTATAAGGTCATTAGCAACATAAATTATTGACTCCTAATTACATTTTTGATGGAATTTAGCAAATATTTTCTTTCTACTGAATTTACAAAACCATACAAAGTTTATTTTCAATTTTATTCAAAAAATCATTGTCCCATATCTTCTCTGTAAGTGGTACTATTAATTAGAGGAGTTGATTAACCCCACCAAATAAAATCATAAGTACGTAAACAATGTGTTTACAAACCATAATTTTATCGTCATGATTCTTAGCATTATATTATTGAATATTATCATTTTTATTTTATTTTCCTTTAATATTTACCTCTGTTTATCTTCTATTAGTGCCTTGAAAAGTCCCTTTCAAGTTATTAGCATGCTTTATTTTGACGAAATCGATTGATGGAGAGGTTTCCACTAAGACTCCTCCTAGCCATAGTTTAACTTCAAACCCTTGTAGATATGTTTTGTTTCTTAGCCAATAGGGAGACAACACGTGGAACCAGCATTGATTTTACTCTAAAAAGACCAATTAGAAACCAGCTAATATCAACCTTTGTCTTGAGTGGCATACATCTCAATTTCTTGTCAATTTCCTTTCTTTTTCACCTCCAATAATAACATCATTCTATCAAGTCATTTCAAGTTGAGACTCAAAACCCTTTTTCCATTCAAATTCATAACACCAATTTCAAGAAATCTAGAAATGATCGTATTGCCATATTTTTGTACGTTGAGTGGTCAAAAGTTGCAACATCTAAAGCCCCTTTATAAGATCTCAAAGTGCCTTTGGCTACAATTTTGACAATTTGTGTTCTTAGAAGATGAGTTGCACTTATTTATCCCATTTTGTCCCCCCCCAATACTTTGGCTATATATGTTTAAAAAATATTGTAAACTAGTGGGCTCGTGGCATAAGCGTGCTCGAAGAATGAGATTAAAAGAGGTCAATTCTATAACAGATCGATTGTAATAACAACTACCAGTTTTTTCTTCTTTTAGGTGATTTATTGTCATTACAAAATGACATACAAACCATAGTTCAAAGTATAAGCAAAGGCATGCAACTAAGGGTGGCATAATAGTTTTAGATCATAGATTAACTAGATTTGATTAGGTGCTTGGGCAAGATGAATAGTGTGTTATAGTAAGTGAGTATAACAATTAAGTTCAATCTAATTGAATCAACGCTTTCGATTAAAACCCTATCCATTTTGTTCTCTTTCCAAAAGAGAAAGGAGAAGAAAAAAAATATACTATCCAGATTTAGATTATTTTATTTGAAATCCTTGCCAATTTAAATCAAATCAAACACAAGTGCATTGGTCAACTGGTTATAGTTCCAAAAGTTTTTTTCTTTAATGTTTTCTTATTTTAAAGAAGAACCCCATAATGAGTTGATATGCATGGAGTATTCCAATAATGATCTGCACGTGTGAATCCAAATCTTAAAAAAAAAAAAAACCCCCATAATATCTGTCTCAAAATGAAAGAAACAATCATGAAACGTAATGTTAGATGCAACAAGATTGTCACATCATTCTTTAATTTTAATATAGGGGAAAATTACATGCACCCTTTCAGATTCTAAACTGATTTATACTATAACTAAAAATGAATAATTTTGATATATTGTTTTTAATTAATTAGTAGTTATTTAGTTTAATTATAATATTAATTTTATACTATATAATTAAAAAGTAATGGACATAATACCTATAATACAACCTCTCAAAATTATCCACCAATTCTGAAACCATTATAATGGTTTTTCTTTGTTACTGCCACTTTACATAAGCTTCCTTCTTAAATATCAACCCTAAACATATAGTAGCTTGACTTAATGAAACCATACATTGAATTGAGATCATGAAAAATGATCAAAAATGTGATTTATATAAATATTATATATATACTACTACCAGGCCTCAAAGATTAGTTGCAATAATCATATGTGAATTTTATTTTGTGATCTATCTCACTTTCACATGCTAGCAACACATGCATCATAATCACATTTATATTAGAGAAAACAGTTGATGTATATAATTAATGTGCATATAAATGAAAAAAAGAACATAAAGAAACTTTATAAAAAAGAAGTGACATTCTTCTCTTCGACACTCATATATATATATATATATATGTATATTCTATATTGGAAGATAAATTTCTTTTTCCAAATATTGAGAGCAAAAGGAACTTTATCAATGGAAAGAAGGGAAAATGAACAACTTTTTTGCATGGTCTCCAAGAAGTTATGATTAAATTCTTGAATCTTTTCAGATAAATCTTCTTTTTTTTTTTTTTTTTTTTCATTTTGAAAAAAAAAAAAAAAATCAAATCCATGGCAGTAAATCTTAGCTGTTTGATCTTTTTGTAATTTATGTCAGCTTCTTCCTTTTTTTTATATGCTTAGACTCTTGTAATGGACAGAATCTTCTATTTCTCATTGTGAAGGAAAAAGAGAAGTGTTCTTGTTCAGAACTATCATTGTTTCAGTCTGTGAGAGAAGAAAAAAAAAACCTAAGGGGATTTAATGGAAAGATATCTCTACAAAAATGTGAAGCACAATCATTAGAATGCAGAAAGAAAGTGATTAAAGGGTTTTGGGCTTTGTAGCCAAACTTAGTTGGAATAGCACTTAGTTTATTTATTTTTACTTTTTTTGACTTAAACTTAAGTCTTATTAATTGAACATTTTTTTTTTCAACTACTTTTTTGTTTCACTTTGAAATTGTGTTAGAGCAATCATTGGTTCAAGTTTATTCAAAGTAGAATATTAATTGCCAGTGATATGATTTGATTGAACAATTTAAGGTTTTAAATAAGGTGGTTATTCAATATTAGCAAGCATAGTAAGGGTTGACATTAAAAAATTTCTAGAAAAAACCCTTCTGAATTTTAACTAATAACTAATTAAAAAAATACAAATAAAAAGTTCCGCTTTGGAAGAGAGTAATTATAAAAGAATGATTTTCTTCAATAATAAATTAATACAATAATTTTAAAATAGATGTGGCTTAATTATGCTTCATCATTGGAGTCTCCTTTAATGGAAGAAACTCTATAGTTTGTCCTAATAATCACTTACATATATTAAGTGATTATTACATTAATATCTATACTTTCTTGCTAGGCAGCCTGTAATGAAATAGAAAAACATGATGATAAATTATTGACGTTGTAATATATCAATTATCAACTTGAAAGCACTTGCTTTAAATCTATTAATAAAGCTTTCTTATTTTTGCATTTTATACATTAGAAACACACACACACACACACACTCAAAAAAATCAACAAAAACTAAACATCAAATTATTTAGTATAAGGAGAACTCTTGGCTCTATATATGAGAAACTCTTAATGATCATTAAAACCTGATACTATTTGATTTCTAAGAAGTTGAAGGGATATATTTAAGTTCAAAGGAAGATAGAAGCTTCAAATTAATTAAAGCAAAATCGTATTCTGACAGAAAGAGGAAAAAAAAAAAGTATAAAAAATGATAGATTAGTTTCAGAGAATGTTTGATCAAATAATTAATTAATTAATCGAATACATATCAAATAAAACTTGGCTCTATCATTCTCGTGCTTTGTATAGTGAACTTTTGCTACATATATTTGGATAGACAAAGAGACAAAACAAAAGGATTATGATCATTCGTCAGACCTTTAATTCAGAATTGGACCATGGATTTGGTCCCCTCCAACAATTAGAATTTTCTTTTGGTGCTTACTTGTTGACCTAATTCACTGATGATCAAGACCTTTCAATAGGAAAAAAAAAAAAAACAATATTATTATTATTTATTATGAGAAGCCATTTTTAGCCATAGTACAAATACTTCAAATTGTTGTATAATTAATGATATTCGTGTATATATGGTGAATTACACTATATTTGATGTCAGTAAATGATTGTGTCAATATTATTATTTATCTATATGTTTGGTTGGTAAACTTGTAACATTTTCTTTCTGTAAAATAGAATTTTCAGATTAATATGTGCGTAGAGAAAATATATCTTCTCAAATGATATTTATAATTAAGAGAAGGAAAAAGGATTAATATATTCAAGATCATAATTTAGTTCATTCTCACTAGCTACATATATAAACACTCACTAGCATGCATGTTCTTACAACATCAACCAAACTACCAAACAGTTCACTAGCATTCATTCATCTTTCCCTTACTTACACTAAAAACCGAAATCGAAAACAAAACAACATCAAAAATTACATAAAAAACTAAACATTATTAGCAGAAAAAAGCTTATTAAACCCTGCAGAAACACAAGAAGTCGATTTCGCAATTGCTTCCAAAGTCTTCACCACATCGACTGCACAAGGCCTCGCCTCGGGATCTCCTGCCGTGCACTGCAAGGCAAGATTCATTGTCTCAACAATCTGATTCTGATTCAGATTCTGATTCTGATTCTCATTGATACTGGAATCAACCCACATCTCAAGATGGCAGTCTGAGTAGCAGTATCTAGCCCATTCAACTATGCTTTCATGGATACCAATCTCGATATCGCCTGGAGATTTTCCAGTCAGAAGTTCAATCAGAAGAAGCCCAAATCCATATATATCACTCTTGTCTGTGAACCCTTTTGATAATCCTTTGATTTCTGCAGAGAATAATTATTTTTTTTTAGTATACGTGCATGGATATATATGATTGCATGAAAAAGATGTGAGTTTATAGCAATCTATACAATGATTTATATATCTCTCTTTTTAATTTCTACTTATGTAAAGCAAAAGGATTCCACTACTGATAAAAGTTGAAAATGCTGATATAGATTCTATGTTTTGTACTTACAAAGAATAAAGTGAGTCTCATTATTCATCATTTCTTGATTGAACTTATCCATGCATGCTAAATTTTTTTAAAGTTGTAGAGCTAAAAAGGGTAATTGGAAATATTTTTTAACAAATATATATGATTCAAATTAACATATAAATTATTATAGAAAATATAAAAATTATAGTATAGAGTTTAGTTAATTACCTGGAGCAAAATAGGCAGAAGAGTTGAAACATTTGTTGTCTGAATTAAGATTAGTACCAGGAAGACTTAACCTCAAGTGGGCTTCAAACTTCTCATCAACCATGATTTTCCAAGGAGAAATATCACCAACTATGAAACTAGGTGAACAATAACAATGCAAATACTGAAGGGCTTTAGCAATCCCAATCGCGATTTTAAGTCGAAAATTCCAGTTTAAGCCATGAATAATTTCACTTAATATCATCCCTTGAACATATTCATACACCAAAATTCCAGCCTTTTCTGATCTACATATTCCAAGCATTTTCACAATATTTGGATGATTAATCTTACACAATTCAGTCCATTCCATCCAACACCTTGCTGAAATTGTAGCAACTTCTTTTGCCAAAAATTTCATATTACTTGAGCTCGATTTCCCTTTATACAATCCATTTGCCACAATATTTTCTTCCCTCATGGATGAAACAATATCCTTAATATTTATAAACCTCGAAAATTTTGACTTCAAGAAATACAATTCCCAAGTGCCATCTTCACTAGTTTCGACCTTTTTCATCTCGAATAATTCTTTCTTTCGCCTAACGAAAATTGCTATAGAAACAAAAATCGCGAAAATAGTTAACGAGGCAAGAAGAAAGGTCAACACGAACCAACGAATGCGATTTTTAACCCCGTCGCATGATGGTAAACCACTTGTTTTCTCACCACCACATAGTTTATTACCAGCCACTGAGCTGGAGTTTATAGCTAGAAATGCTCCTGTTGAAGGCAAGCTTCCATAAAAGTGATTATGAGAAATATTAACTTGAACAAGTGAGTCTACTTTGCCTAAATTCGATGGAATATTTCCAGTAAGTTCATTTTCAGACAAATCAAGCTGACCAAGAACAGGCATTTCACCAAAACTAACAGGAATTTCTCCAAAAAGATGGTTATGGCTGAGGTCTAAACTCACTAGCTTCTCGCAATAAGATATTTGATTAGGGATTTGACCTGAGAGTTGATTTTCACTCAGCTTAAGTTCCATCAGCTGTGAAAATTCACCAAAACTTTGTGGGATTGTGCCTGAAAAATTATTCCCTGATAAATTCAAGTTTTCCAGCTTCTTGCTGCCAAAAGAGCCTGGCAAGTTGCCGAAAAACTTGTTTTTCGCCATATTCAGCATTTGAAGCTGTGGCATATCCCATTTTCTCTCATCAATCCTGCCGAAAAGATTGTTTTCCGAAATATCAAGATAGTAAACCAATGGAAGTTTTGTGAATTCTGGTGAAAATTCACCAGATAGCCTGTTTTTCTGAACTCGAACCCGTTGTAAGCTCTTGCAATGGTTTAAACTCTCTGGAACTTCACCTTCCAGGGAATTTGAGAAGAGGATAAGCTTAAACAAACGGCCCGATGCACATAGATTTTCGGGAATTTTTCCGGTGAGATTATTGGTAGAAAGGTCTAATACAGTGAGGTTATTGTACTTGCCAAGATCTTTAGGTATTTCACCTGAAAATCTATTAGACCATAGTTGAAGAACTTGAAGCTTAGGCAAAGAAGATAACGCATTTGGAATCTTTCCTGAGAAATTGTTGGAAAATAAATGGAGAATTTCCAGATTCTTCATCTGGCCAGAAAGTTCAGGAATTTCACCAGACAATAAGTTGTCACTTAAATCAAGTGACACTAATTTTTTGAGATTGAAAATGGGGTTTGGAATTGGACCACTGAGTTGATTAAAGTAGAGAAAAAGGTACTGAAGATTTGTGAGATTGCCAAAAGACGAAGGAATTTCACCTGTGAGATTGTTATAAACAAGATTAAGATGATACAAAGAGGTTAATTCACCAATCTCCTTTGGAATTTCCCCCGATAAATTGTTGTACCCCAAATAAACCCACTTTAAGCTCTTCATGAGGCCTAATTCTCTTGGCATTTTACCAATCAATTGGTTTGAAGACAAAGTCATATACTCCAACGTTGTCATATTTGTTATGGAATCTGGGATTGTCCCCGTGAGAACATTTCCACCAATATCGAAAACTTTGAGGCCTGAAAACAACCCGATATCCCGAGGGATTTCTCCAGAGATAAAATTATTCGATAAATCGAGATTTTCAAGAAATGGAAGATGGCCAGTGGGGATCATCCCTGTCAAATTGTTGTTGCTTAGATTGAGGTATCTGAGGGAAAAACAAGAGGATAAATCATTTGGAATTTCACCGAAAAATTGATTTCTGGATAGATCAATGGACTGAATATAGGGCAGTTTGAAAATTGATTCAGAGATTTTTCCAGATAAGTTCAATCCAGGAAGCTCGATTTTGGACACGTGGGTCGAATTGACGCACGTGATTCCATTCCATGTGCAGAAAGAAAATGATGAATTCCAGTTGCTGAGAGACTGAAATTGATCATTTGTTGAAGCTTTCATTGATAAGAGCAGCTCAAGTTCTCCTTCAAACCCTTTGCATGAAGACAGGTTGATGAACATAAATACGAAGAAACATACTGCGATAATGATTTTGGACGCCATTTTCAACTGGAAAGAAGCTGATCAACTCTAAGCTGATGGAGATAATATTTTATTTTCTGCAAAAAAAGAAAACATGATAAAATGTATAAGCTTTTCACTATAACTCTTGGATCTGATGCTTATTATTAAAAATAAAGAAAGAAATGCACACACACATATATATATATATATATATATATATATATATAAACACAACTTTTTATGAAGAATCTTTCATACATAGACAAATTATAAGAAGGGTGTTTGCTATCATCATAAGGACGATAAAAGCAGCTACAAGAACAAGCAATAAAGCATGCGTAACATGACAACACAATTAAATAAAAACATACCTATTAATCAATTCGCCAGCTTTCATTAAATCACAAACATTTGCATTATAGAAACCCCAGAAACATTAACAAATATATATATATATATATATATCTCACATGAAAAAAGTTGAGAACAGTGACGTACCAAGAATTAAAGAGCTTGGATAAGCATGAAGCACGATTCTAGAGACTGAAAATAAGCTGATTATTCTTGAAAACTAAGCTATATTAGAAGTGAAGAGAGAAGAGAGTAGGGTTTGAGGACAAGGATTTAGGTATCAATATAAATAGGTAATAAGATCTGAGGACAGATTTTGGGCAGAGAAAATAGTGGGTATATACGAGAATAGTGAATGATATTTGAACTTGGATTTGAGCACACACGAATGGTGAATTTAAAGGGAAATAAGGGCTGGGACAGATGTTGGAGGAAAGCCATAGCTTTTGTCGCTTTTTACCAAAATGCGCTTTTGACTGGCTTTGGAAAGTGACAAAGAAAAGCGTAACCGTAGATAATAAAAGTTGATGAGAGCCATGCTCATCTTGCCTTTCCTCTTGGACTTATTACAGGAACAATTGCAGAAATGGTGTGAACTTTTTTGTTAGTGAGCTACTTTTTTTTGGTTTTTAGTATATGGATTGAGATTATCTCTAACAATTATCTTTCTTTTTTTTGAATTTTTTTTTTATTTTTCAACATGTTGGATATGCTCATATGAAGTAATCAAATTTGATACTTTTATATATATATATATATATATATAAATGGGAGATATTCACTTACGTATTTTGATGAGATTTTGAGATGAAATTGATTAAGTTACCCATGATGTACAACTACATATTAATTCAATTAAATGGGATAATTATGAGTTAATATAATGTATTAAGGTTGGATGTAAATATTATTTTTGTGTAATAGTGTTAGATTATTCACATTTTAGGATTAAAAAGAGGTTATTTATGGTTGGTATATGATTATAATAACATGATCAATTTAAAAATAGCAATGTATTTTAGCAATTTTCCAAATATGTTCATAACTGTAATTGCATTAATATATTATATGACTCTTTAACTTCTTGGTAGTATAACTTGAATAAGCTAGCATATATATGTGGAATTAATCTTTAAAGAGATTGTTTATATTTTCAAAAATAGATCATTATAAGAATATTAACATATTCTTGAATCCCATTTATAAATATTACTGTGGATGTGAGGGATAGATTTGGATTTGTGTCATCGTATATAACAAAGGGAATATGTAAGTAATTAAAGTAAAAAGCTGATAGAAGAACAGTGGGATTCTAAAATAATATAAAGTAAGCAAGGGAATGAAAAAAGTAGAATATCTTTTTGCTAATGAAATAGGGTGCTTCTTCACTTATTGGGACCCTTTAATTCTCTTTCTCCAAGGAATATACATTGTCTAGTCTTTGTCAATTTACCATGCTTTATTTTATATTCTTTCCATTTTCTTGTATTTCTAACCCCATTTATTTATTTTTTTATTGGTGAGAATTGGAAAAGAGTTTGGAATAATATTTTGATATAATTCAACTATCAATTTTATAAAAGTATTTGTAGTTAAATAACAACTTCAATGTTTTAAAAGCTCATTAAAGTAATACTTCTTACTCTTGATGTCAAGTCCTATTTCTATTTATTTTTTTGCTTTTTAATGTTAAAATCCATCCCCCACTAAACGGGTCGTTCTATGTTGGTTCGGAATTTTTGGTCCCGGACCCTTAAAACCACACATTTAGGGGGTGGGGGTGATTTTTCCACCCCACCAAACATTTTATATATGTGCGGTCCCGGACCAACTTAAAATTTTCCCCCACTAAACCCCTTACTAGCTATAATCACAATAACCCTTAATTTCTTTATTTAAGAATAAAATTAAACCCGGAACCAATATTGTTATTTCGGAGGAGGCAACATTTAACTTAATTCAAAGTAAATAACTTTTAAATTGATGAGATTAAAAGTTTTCTTGTATGGTGCACATTAGGCTAAGACGAAAAATACATGATATATTTGTTTGTATTCTTTATGATCGACATTTGTCAAGCTTTGCGAAAATTAATGCTTGTGCGTGTGTTGTAGGAGGTCCCATCACGTTTCTGACACATTGGTCAAAGAAGGTATTTCATTGGGCAAGCCGCGCCTGCAACAACAGGTCTAATCACGCTATTCTCACATATTTGTTGAAAAAAATAGAGAGGTCATATCACGCTCTTCTGACACAACAGTCAGAAAAGAAACTATAGTGGTTGAGATTCTTCATTGAGCCAATCACATTTCTCTTAAACATTGGTAAACAAAGAAAGTATGGAAGAGCGCAAGTTTCCCAGGAGGTCCTATCACACTATTCTGACACAACAGCCAAAAAAGAAACTATTGTGGTTGAGATTCTTCGAAGAGCCAATCACGTTTCGTATAAACCTTGGTAAACAAATAAAGTATGAAACCGCAAGTTCCCCAGGAGGTCCTATCACGCTATTCTGACACAACCACCAAAAAAGAAACTATCACGTTTATTGTAAACATTGGTCAGAAAAGAAAGTATGGAGGTCCTATCACGCTCTTCTGACACAGTCAAAAAAGAAACTGTAGTAGGTGAGATTCTTAGGAGAACCAATCACGTTTCTCGTAAATATTGATTAAAAACAAAGTGTGGAAGGGCAAGTTATCGGACCTATCACGCACGCTCTTCTGACACAATAGCTAGTGGTTGAGATTCTTTTGGAGAGCCGACCACGTTTCTCGTAAACATTGGCCAAAGTAGGAAATATTAGGTGACGACTATGAGTTTGTTTTTCTTTTAAGTTTTAATTTTTTTTCTCTTTTTTTCGTGTGTATATAGAAGAATATTCAATCTTTTGTCAATTTCGCAAAATATACAAATTGTTGCTTTTCTTTTTAAATAAATTTTTATTATTAAAATGACACCTTCAATTTCAAGACTGATTCCATACTAATTATTTGATGATACTAATTTTACCTTAATCATTGGTTCCAACTGAAAGAAGTAAAAGCTCCATTTATGTAGTATACAAAAAATGGAAATGTATTCAAGTTGGAATACATCAACTAACATAAACCTTTTACATGGTGAGTATATTATATTCAAATGATGACCAATGTTCATAACCAAATAAATAAATTGATGTGTGTTTAATAAATATCCAAATTGTTGATACTTTGGAATGAACTTCATATTAAATTATATCACTATACAATTATATCCAATAACACAAAGAAAAATGATTATATAGTGCCCATGCTTATACTAAAACTTAATCTAGCACTTTTTGTTGCCAAAGTCTATATTATTCAAACTTTTATAATAGTATTTAATTATAAAATAAAAAAATAAAAACTTTGCATCTTAATATAATGTCAAAATTGAGGATTGTGATTGATGATATGAAAATGACATCAATAAATTATATGACGATTAGCAAAATATTCAATATAAATTGGACAAAAAGATAGTAAACTTCAATTTTCATAAAAAAATAGTAAAATTTTAATGTTTGTAATTAATTAAGTCGACATGAGGTAGGAATGACGAATCCGACCCAATTCCACTAAATAAGGTTTGTCCATTACTTTTAATATATATTAGCTTATTTATTATTTGGAGTGGTCCAATGTCACCATTATAGGTAAAGTTCAATTAATTAAATGAAACATATGTGAAAGTGGTATATTAAGCTACTTTGATGTAATAAAGTCGAACATTAAAATTAGGATCTTCTTTTTAATAAGGAAAAAAGAATTCATTTGTTCTTACATGCAAATTAAACTAGAATTTTTTTTGTCCAAAGAAGTAAGTGTGATTTCATGTGTAATTCTTGATTTTTATTTATAAGAAATTCTTTGTGTTTATTTTAGTTGATAATTGTCCTCTATATAATTTAGTCTATATTTCATTTGTGGATTGTCTAATTAATAAATTGAGTTAGCCAAAGGAGAAGAATAAAGCTGAAATCGGGCTGCTTATTAAAGAAATTGTAAATGGGCCATAGTTGATATATATGTTAGGCCCAGTATTCTATTTAGACCGTTTGCCAAAATTGTTGTGGGCCTTGGGTCCCAAATGAAGCCCACTTAAAAAAAAGATTAACAAATTAAGGTCAATCAATTGTAGAGAGGAGAGGCACGATGAGATAGCCTAGTTTAGCGAGTCGAGCGCAATGATTTTCAGCCAACAAGCTTGGTTTCAAGAGTGAGGTTGGGCTTAATTTTTGCTTATTTTTTTATTTTCGTTGTTAATTTTATTTATATAAAAATAAAAATATCAAAATACAAAAGAAAAAAGAAAAAAATAAATGGGATTGGGGGCTGAGTGACTTACTGCCTATTGACGGAGAACAAGTTGAATAATGTATTAAAACCCTAAAGCAAGTCGAGCCGCACGTGTAAGAGTCACGTGCTGAATTATAAGATTGCATTAAACATTGGCTTACCATCTCCATGCATAATACAACAATTTATGCATTGATTCTTTCAATCACATTACATAGGAGAACACATGAACATCCATCACTCAAAAGAGCATATCGATCGATCCGTTCTACACTAATGTTAGATATATATATAGAAAAAAAGACCCCTAAAACAACGTCAAAAAATATATATAACATATAATACAACATTTAGCTACACGATAATCATTCAATTACTACCACAATGGTTGTATATAGTATTTATGAACTCATTATTAGCAATATATACCATCACTAAGCCATCTTTTCATCATTGAACATATTCATATCCTTTGTAATAGCCGGAATACAACTTGAACTCCTAGCAAGCCCTCCTTTCTTCTCATTCACAATAGTACCCTTTGTATCCCTAGGGCTAAGTGACTTACCCCTATTCTTCCTCAATATATTCCTCATCGCCTCGGCTTGGCACAACACTGGGTATGCCCTACCGAGCCTGTTGAACTTCGAGCATGTGTTAACATGTGCTTGAACCGCCTCCTCTTTTTTCCCACCATTTTTTTCCATCTCTTCTTTCACCGCCTCAGAGCATAGCCCGCATATCATCCGTCCGCAGTGTTTTTCGCGTATTTTTTTCACGTACTGAGGCGTGCACTCCTCGGACATGCCACAACACTCGCACTTGGCGTCCTCGGCCGGTACCTCGGATATGGTGGGCAAAACATTGTCGTTTTTGGCGTTTTCGGGAATTAGGGTTTCTTGGCTAATGAGTTCGAATGAGATATCGGATATGGTACGTTGGAGGGTTTCGACCGAGAGGCGAGAGGGTTTTTGGTTGGCATTGGTGGTGTTGTTTTTGGTGAAGCTTTGGAGGAATGAAGTGTCTCTATTAGGTGCCATGATTGGGGTGTTGCAAGTGTTTGATCACTAGGGTATTTGAATGAGTGAAGAAATTTGAAGAGTATTGCTATATGGTGTTTTGGTTGAAGTTGGATGTAGAGTAGCATGAAGATTAGTATGTAGAAATAGAGATAGTAGAGCTTTTTCAAGTACTAAAAGTTTGTGCCAATAACTTGGAGATATATTGTGTGTGCCAATTTATAGTGAGTTATCAAGGGTTTTGGATAGGGACCGGTGCAAGTATGTGTGGACAAAAATGTTATTATGTTAGTGTATGTGGCGGGGAACATACACGAATTAGCTGGATTTTTCATGAATGAGCAAAAGTAAGATAATTAATTAAGGAAAATTATTGATGCAATTTAATTGTTTTATTAGCCAAGTTGGGGTTTCAAGTTGATAGAGATTTTGGGATCGTTTAGCACCAAAAATGTGTAATATTTTAACATAGTTGATTGTAATAATTATTAATTTATTGTGTATCATATGTAATCGATTTATTAAAAAGAATGATTGAAAAAACAAATTTAAATATTGGTTTCGTAGCTTTTTAATGTGTTATTCATAAAATGAAGTATTTACTTTTCATTAATTTAATTATTTTTCCTTTAATAATGAATAATTGTGCATTCCGTGAATTCATGGGGGGTTTTCACGGGACAGTATAATAGCAGCAATGTACACTTTAATTTCTTTTTATTGAAGGAACAGATGATAACATGAAAAGTACCATTTATTTGTCATCAAATGCTTATCCTGGGGCACTCTTTTCTTTATTTTCTTTTTCTTTGTATCTTTTTTTCTTTTTTTGGCTTTTTTATTCCTTTTATTTTTTATGACATAAACCCATCACGAGAAAGCAATAAAAAATAACAATATCTAAGAGAAAAAACAAATTGTGTGGTGAGTGTAACAAAAATAAAGTTGCTTTAATATATATCAAATCAATTCACGTGATTCTTGACATGAAGCTAAAAGTAGAAATCCGGCATTTTATATCCATTAATTTCTTTTCTAGGAGCTGCTACTCCTAGCAACAGTATTGTTTTTATTAATTTTGTGGGCTTACAAAAACTGTTAAAATGTCAATCCGGCCCAGACTGCCAGCCCAATATGTTAAAACACTTGGACCCCATTGAAAAAAAAATCAGTAAGGCAAAAGGATATTTGTGCTATAATTTCTCATTCTAAACCACAAAATTGATAAGCAAAGACATGGGTTTTTTGGTCTAATGGTCAATTTGATACATACTCACTTCTTCAATTATATAAAAAAAAATACAAAAGTTATAAAATCAGGTGACTGATTTAGTATTGGAATACACACATATATATATGTGTGTGTAATCTTTTTATTCTTATTTTATTCGGGTGAAAAGATTAGGATAAGTTTGGTTAAACTACAATCTACATATTGTGCAATTAGAGTACTCATGCTTCTATGAGCAGAGAGATTGACCAAATATTTTCCTGTGATGGAAGTCCCGTTACGCAAGGTGCAACCAGATTGAAATAATAAAAACATTTAACCAAGTCACTATATTCAACATTTTGGATATTAGTTGGGATGTAGTTAAACCAAGTCCAACTCAATTGATCAATAATATATGTATCTATTGAATAAAAATATTGAAACTAATAATAGATAAAATATTAATTTGTGTCATTTATTAGTAAAAAGGTTGTACTATAAAAAAGAGAATATTGAAGTCCCAAATTAAACAAAAGGAGAGAAGCGGTATGTACAACAAGATAAATTATTTCAATACTTAATGAGATCGAATGAATTAGAGAATTAATAAAGATAGTTAATTAACTTCAATAATATAGATTTAAGAAGGTCCTAGTCCTAGGAAGATAATGGATACAAATAGAAGACGTCCACAAATTATGCATCGAATCTTAAGACATCTCCAATTACAGACATAGTTTATATCCACACAAATATTGTCTTATTTGTTTAATATAAGTACAAGAAAGTGGGAACCTTAACTCTAGCTATACAACTCATAAACTTATCTTCACACCTCTGCACCACCATTTGCTTTTCCTATCAGACTATGTGCAGAGGTGCCCAACCAAGAACCGGAACCGTGGAACCGAACCGGTTCGAACCGTGGTCAACGGTTCCAAAACCGTTGACCACGGTTCCGGTTCCGGTTCCAGGAACCGTAACCGTGGGTTACGGTTCGGTTCCGGTTCCTCGAAATGAGGAACCGAGAACCGGCGGTTCTAACCGCCGGTTCCATATTATATATATATTTTTTAATAAATTTCCAAAAATGGGTCTTGGCCAAGTTGGTTCTACTACTCAAATACTCTACAAAAGACTAGGGTTCGAATCCCATTGGTCTACTTTTGTATTATATTTCCATTTTTATTATCTTTAATTAATTTTCTCTAGTTTTATTTTAGAAAAATTAAATATCAACTAATTTAATATTTTTTCAACATCTATTTTACTTATTAGGATTAAAAATGAATTAGTACTCAATAAAATATTTTATTGCCATTCATCACTTATTGGGGATGAAGCATTTTGTTGTCATATTATACGATTTTAGCAACAAAAAATAATATTCGTCCAATTATCATTTTAAGCAAATGACAATAACTACAAAACTCATTTTTTGTTGTCAAAACATCACAATTCACAAATAGCAACGAAATTAATTTTGTTGCTTAAATAATCATTGCGGATTTTATCTTTTCTTGTAGTGCGTGATTGTATATTATTACTTACTGAATTCGGTTTTGTATTGTTTAAATTTGTTACTAATATAAAAATGGTTTGTCTATTGTTCAATATTTTTAATATTTGTCTTTCTTTCATCCGATTTATTTTTTAAATATTGCCGAAATAAATTTATACATAATATATTATTAAAAAAAATTTAAAAAAAAATAATTTTTTTTTAAAAAAAAACCGGTTAGAACCGGAACCGGAACCGGGAACCGCCCCGGAACCGTGGAACCGGGAACCGGAACCGGGAGGAACCGGAACCGGTTCTAACCGGTTCGAATACGGTTCCGGCACCCCCGGAACCGGGAACCGGCGGTTCCGGAACCGGAACCGGGAACCGGAACCGTATGAACACCTCTATCAGCAATGGGGTGTTGAAAATAGGGTGTTTAATATTTTAAATAGTTGTCCAAAAAGGTTGAATCCCCAACCCCAAGGGAATCCCCAACCCCAAGGGCCTCCCATGCCCCGGCCCGACAGAGCTATGGGAGGAATAAATCATGGTAACCCAGCCAATCACAGGGGCTAGACCAGTGCCCACTGCGCACAAGGAGCCCCCTCACTTGAGAGGTTGCTCTCACACTGCCGCTGGTGGGACTCGATCCTTGGTCATTGTCCAAACTTCACCCTTCTGTGACCAACTGGGCTGCCCATGCGGGCTTAATATTTTAAATAGTTGAAACCATTGGAAGAGGGTGTTTAATGGTGATGTGGATTAAATTGGTGGAGAAATTTTACATGGTGTTGAAAAGCTTACATGGCATGATCTTATTGGCTAACCATATTCTAGATATTTTTATCACACTCCAATTATTTGATGTTAATTATTTGATAATAAATAAATTTTTTTATATAAAAAAAATATATCAAAATTCATCATTTTTTCTCCTCTATAAATAGAGACTAGTTTCACTTGATTTGGATACCAAAAAAAATTCGATCATTTTCAATATAATAATATGATAAATATTTAAACGATAATATTATTATAATCTAATCATAAAATTAAAAGGATAAATAAATAAGATTAATATTTAGATAAATATTTAAATAAATTTTATTTAAAAAAAATATCGAAAAAAAAATTATTTCATCGTTATTTTTAATTATAAACGATAATCTTATTATAATCTAATCATAAAATTAAAAGGATAAATAAATAATAATATGAGATAAAAGTAGGGGCTTTTTTGATATAAACCCCCGAGGTATGTAGCTTTGGCAAACAACCCCCGAGGTTTGAAATTTTGGTAAACAACCATTTTTAGTTAGTTGACCGTTAGTCAACAGTTAAAGTCATGGGCAAAATTGTAATCTAATAATTCCAAACAAATATATTAATTTTCAATGTAGAGTGTAAAATTAAGATTACCAAATATTTGCATATTCTTTTAAGAATTAAATGTAATTCTAATTAAATATTTAATTTCATCACTAAAATCTTATATTGTATATTAGAAAACTCAAATTATATGCGTCTAAAGGGATTTTTCTTTTCTATATTATATAAAATGGATTAAAATTTTTATCCTGGTATAAAACTACTTTGTCAACTGATGAAGTGATAAGGATTACATTTAATAGGACATGCATTTAATTTTTTTTTGCCATGCTATAAAACTAGTATGTCAACTGAAATAATTTAACTGAAATATAACATGATAAAATTTAATAAATCTAATTTGTGTATTTAGGATGAACATAATTTTTTAAGAAAAACATTTTTGAAAACTTATGTCGCTCAACTTTGGTAAAATGTATAATAAAACAACCAAAATTCTCGAACTGCAAATAATTGGAGAAAAAGAAAACAGGAGGCAATATCCGGGGGGCCCACCCCCATTTCGTTTATAAATTCCCCGCTCACGCGTTACAAGTCGTCTCACACACACTTTCTCTCTCTAGATTTTTAATTTTTGCTTTTTTCTCTGCATATTTTTTCCTCTTCTGTATAATCGACCAATTGTTTGTTGATCTTTTCCATTTCTGTATATCATACAGAAAATATACAAAACCTAACCTAAGCAAACATGGAGGCGGCGGCGGTGGCGGTGCAAGTGGAAGAGCTAACATCAGGCGCCAGCGGTCGTATAATTCCGGTCTTCAAAAACATCCGGCGATCTATTCTGTCCTACGATTCGTTTCGCAAATATTTGCTCGTAATTTATTCGTTTTTCGTCTGGATCCTTCTACTGCTCCCTCGCCGTCACCGATTATCAACCAACGCTGCGTCACCGCCAACGTCACCTAAGGCGGCGACGTCTTCGGTGAGGCGTAGGAAATTTGTGCTACGGAGAGATGAGGAGGATACGTTGAGGCGTAGGGCTTTAGCGGAGGCGATAGAGATGGTGGTGGAAGATAACAGCATGTGCGAGTGCACGACGTCGTTGTTCGTCGGTGTCAGACGGAATGCTCTGTTTTGCCGCTCGTGGTTCCCGGTTTCCGCTGAATTGAAGTATGATTCGTTTAGTCTTTTTTAATTTGAAGCTTACATGACGGTGAAATGAAGAAATTTCTTTATCTGTGGAATTGGTCGTTCAATTGCGTAATTTTCACTGTTCTGTGCCTACGTGAAATGAATGTTACAGTACTGATTAGATAAATGTGTTGGTGTGTTGACGTTGACCTTCGACTTTTCTTAAATGATGTAAGAAGGAAAATTCAGTTGATTTCTCTGTGCAATTTTTTAATAGTCTGAATTCTGAAATGACAGCTCTATTGGAGTATGAAAATTTCGAAGTTCATTTTGAAAATTTAAAAACTAATAGCCAAATGATTAGGTTACTTTAATTTGTGTTGTTAATCTAGTGAAGAGTGGGGATAGACAATGTGGAAATAATGAACGTTAGTTTTGGTCAGAATCAATTATTGTTTCATAATTCCTGTTAAATACTTAAATGAGTTAGATGCAGTATATTATGTCAAATTTGGATGCCTACCATTAATTTTGTTGATATGTGTATCATTGTTCATGAGTTTCCTTGCAGAAGCTTGAGGTCCTAGGGGCTGGTTTTAGTTGATTAGTTAAAACATTTCATGTTTTGTTTGTTCATTTAAGTCTCTCATTTTCGTTTCAAGTTGTGCATCCGTTCACATTCATGCATTTATATGTAGTAAACTCCTGCTATTTGCATAGAGTTTGTGGAATTGTGTTTCCTGAGTTGGCATGTCGGCGAGTGCTTGTATACAAGTATGTTGTTCTGTTCATCAGAAGTTGCAATAGTTATTTTTGACTCTCCTGCGAAATTATGTGATTGTTTCCAGTTTTAACAGTAAGGTTTTCTTCACGCCTTTCTATTGTTTCATGTAGTCTCCTGTAATGCTAGTTTAGTGCTAAAGTCGGACAGGCGCTCAGTGATTGTTCTTTCAAGTTTAGAGAAATGTGTCCGAGATACATCAGTCTGAAGTTTAGAGTCCTGAAGACGAATGTTTAAGGAACACTATTTGAACACTAGGAATATTCTGTTACAAGAACATGAATGTGTCAGAGTGGTGGTCAATCTGTTCATTTTGTGTTTTCTGTACCTCATCTTGATATCCGATTTCTTGATATGCGATTTCTTAATATTATGCTGCTGCCTGTCTTCTGCTTTTACCTATGATATTATCTGACTAAAGACTTCCATTACAGGAGTATTTTGATTATCATACACGGGCTTAATGAACACAGGTATGGCACCGACTTAAGCTTGTCATTTTCTTTTTCATGTTTACTGTCTAAAGAAAAGTTGTACATTACTAATTTACGGTTTTATTAACGTTGTTAGTGTTCTGATTGTTTGCTTTCAGTGGGCGCTACTCTCATTTTGCTAAACAACTAATCTCCTGCAACTTTGGGGTCTACGCAATGGATTGGATTGGTAAGCGCTTGTGCCAGCACTTGAAATACATTATCCTTTATGCTGCTAAAATATAATGAAATATGATGGCATATCATGTTATTCTAGTTGTTCCTTAAGAAAATGTTGTTCCAATGATTGCCCCTGTATAATTATTCATAAAAAAATGTAATCAATAGCACCATTTTGTTGATCCGCTCACTGCTTTTGTAGAAGTGGTTTTCAACCGAATCTTCTATCACATTCATCAGATTTGCTTGATCTTTGTTCTGATCGTATTTGTATAGTTAAAACAGTAATGGACCTTCAAATATTGGTAATTCCAATTTACTTCCAAAATATTCTCCTCCCGCTATCTACTGTTTCATGGAACTTCAACGAGTATCCTTTCTTTTTTTGTTATTAAACTGGAAAGTGGTTGTTGATGATGTTTAAATCGTGTCACAGAATAGTTAAAATTGCTATGACTTTGACTCATATTATCCTTTGATAGGTCACGGCGGCAGTGATGGATTGCATGGATATGTACCTTCACTGGATAATGTTGTTGCAGACACTGTAAGTTTAGCTTATTATTTATCTTGCTCACCTGGCCTCTGATGTAATGTTTCGAATTTATCTGCCGTTTCATTATTCTCAAGAAATATATAATGTTACAACATACATTTTGCCTTTCTGTTCAAAAGGCGGCTTTTCTGGAGAAGATCAAATTAGAGAACCCAGGCATACCATGTTTTCTGTTTGGTCATTCAACTGGAGGGGCAGTGGTCTTGAAGGTATGTATAGCTTTTGTTCTAGATTTATTTCTTTGAGTCCTACAAGTGTCCACTATCCTTCTTAATGTTTACTGTATTGAAATCCTGGTGATGCGAACAGGCCGCTTCATATCCACATATAGAAGAAATGTTGGAGGGAATCATATTGACTTCACCTGCTTTGCGTGTCAAGCCAGCTCATCCTATTGTCAGTGTGAGTTGATCTCCTGAATTATCTTAATTCTTTAAAGATTTCTTTTACCTCCATATGTCGAGATTAATTCTGTCAACCTGCTCTGGAATTTTTTTCCTTCTTAAATTGAATTTCTTTTAGATTTCTAATAAATTTACTTACAATCTTTACAGGCTGTGGCACCAATATTTTCGCTGGTAGTTCCAAGGTTCCAATTCAAAGGTGCCAACAAAAGAGGAATTCCTGTTTCAAGAGATCCTGCTGCACTCTTGGCCAAGTACTCAGACCCTTTGGTCTATACGGGGCCCATAAGAGTCCGAACTGGTCATGAGATTCTGCGCATCTCTTCATACTTGACCCGTAACTTTCACTGTATCACAGTCCCATTCTTTGTCCTTCATGGAACTGCTGATAGAGTTACTGACCCATTGGCTTCTCAGGACTTGTTCAATGAGGCCCCGTCCAAGTTCAAGGACATTAAGCTTTATGAAGGTTTCCTGCATGACCTTTTGTTTGAGCCTGAGCGTGAAGAGATTGCTCAGGATATTATTGATTGGATGGAGAAACGGTTAACTCATCAAGATGGCGATGGTTATTTGTGAGGTGAAACCTCTCAATAGGTTCAGTGCGGTTGGAAGAAAGATCAATTGATGAAATTACAATTTCGTAAAAGAATATTTAAATACAGGGGGAATCGAATGTGTGGTATTTCTTGCAGTGTGGCTCTATTTGTTATAGTTAGTATGCAGAAAAGAAATGAAAAAAACTCCTCTTATAAGTCTTGTTTGTAGGGTGGACTTGAAATTCATGCTCGTATTGGGCTGGGTGCATTTTCGGATGTAATTATATACTTCTGAAGACTACCATTATTTTTATCTATAGTTAAAGTGAAATGACTGGGAGATTTAAACGCTAAAACTATGAGAGGTTGATGGCATTCAATTGATTTATAGTAGTGATTGATTTTCATCCTATAGTTCTTATTCTAATTTTTATGAAGTTGAATGGAGTAGGATTGGTTGTTTTACCTTGTTTCTCCTCAGGTTAATTGGATTAGGAGTTATACCTTTTGGGGGAAAAATGTGCTAAAAGTTCGTTACATATAGATAGTACGTTTGAAAGTATAATTTCATGACAAGTAGTTTGAACCTCTACTGTAAACATAAATAAAAGATAATTGGGCCTGAACATTTTAACTAAGGCTCACTGAGGGCCCATTACCCTGGAATATTAGGCCTCATTGGGACTTAACATTTTCCGTTAGGCCCATTAATGGCCCACTGCCAAACGAATATTGGGCCTCGATGGGCCTGCAATTTTCATATTAGGCCCATCTACGGCCCATAAGAAAAGATAATTGGGCCTAAATACTTTAGATAAGGCCCACTAAGGGCCCATTTGCAAAGAGTATTGTGCATCGGTGGACCTAAACTTTTTTCCATAAGGCCCATTAACGGCCCATAAGAAAAGATAATTGAGCCTAAATATTAAAGTAAGGCCAACTAAGGGCCCACTTGCAAAGAATATCGGGCCTTAACATTAACTGTGAGGCCCATTAACGGCCCATTACCAAATGAATATTGGGCCTCATGAGCTTGCGAGTTTCATATTAGGCCCATCTACGGCCCATAAGAAAAGATAATTGGGCCTAAATATTTTAAGTAAGGCCCACTAAGGGCCCATTTGCTAAGAATACTGGGCCTTGGTGGATAACTATACTATTTATATTATTTCCACTTATTGACAGAGGCCTATCATTCACACTAGGACAGATAACAGAACTAGTGATTTAGCTATTTTTCCTTTTGTATTTTTACATTAATAACGACCCTTCGACTAGTGTTCTGTCGAGGTGGGTATAGTTCTGGATACTTGAGTTAGAAGAATTGTAATTGGTACTGGACATGGCAAATTAGAGCTTCTTTTGACAGATCCCTTTTTCATTTTCTCATTACCAATATTTACTTTATTATAGTAACATTAGTAATTGTTATTGTTCTTATTTATTGAACTATTTATCATTTAAACCCAAAGCAGAAAATAGGAACTGGAGCACAAACTATACAAGAGATGAAACTTGAACAACTAAATGGCACACCAAATTGATCTTCTTTTAAAATAAAGAAGAGAACGGCATGGCATGTTGAGCAATTGGCAGAATCACACACGAAAGGCATGTTGAGCAATGGGATATAACAATATCTTCGTATCACACAATTATAGATGACAGAACGAAAGCAGAGTTCACATACCAAAATGTATTATGTATCATGGGACAGACCCGAAAACCTTAAAAGTACTCATGCTCAAGAGCACTTCTGGCAGTAATTCTTTTGCTGGGATCAAAGCGAAGCAATTTCTGTAATAAGGGTAGAAGAAAAGTAAATCAATGCATATGAAATTGTTTTATTTTGGACAAGGAATTTTGTTATGGGACATAAACGAATCTAAATTATCTTTTAATACATATTATATATATGGTGTGACAGTAAATAACTTACAGCAAGGAGGTCAAGGCCAGCTGAATCAAGATTTCTCCAACATCAAATTGATCCAAAAACTCGATTGAACATCTCATTCGCAGCACTGAAATGACATAGAAGAGTTAAATAATTAGTAGAAAAAAAAATTACAAAATTGAAGGAAAAAAAAAATTGATGTGGCTACCTATCTGTTTTCAACTGAAAAGTAACTCAGCAGCATCCACATCTAAAAGCTCCGGCAATAATTCCGCAACTAGGTATCCCACCAAAGTTTTCATGAAATCACTAAACTCATGTTCATTATAGGTTGCGTTAAAGACATCTTCCATTAATTGTGTTGCCATTTTAAGTACTATCGGAGTTGAGCTTTCTTCCACATATAATTCTTTTAGAGGTAATTTAAGAAGCATGACACCTAAACACGATACGAAAACAGCTGATGAATGTAAGCATCCACCTTCACTAAACAAACGACTTTTTAGTCGATTAATCTCTCTAGTAAGATTTCGATCTTCTCGACCTCTGCTCGGTCGACTTTGGGATCTTGGAAGCTCAGCTTCTCCTACAACTGAAGCTACAACTGATTAATTTTGAGGCACGGAGCCCCGAGATCGCGGACGGTCTCGAGCTCAACTACTTTGGGTTCTGGAAGACCTTTTCCTAGAACTGAATTTTCAGCTTCTCCTACGGTAACAAGGGCTCGATCTGAATTTTGAGGCACGGAGCCCCGAGATCGGGGCAGGCCTCGAGCTCGACTACCTTATCCTAAAATTGAAAAACTGAATTTTCAGCTTCTCCTACGGTAACAAGGGCCCGATCTGAATTTTGGGGCACGGAGCTCCGAGATTGGGGCCGGCCTCGAGCTCGGGGTCTTGGATGAGCTCCTACAACTGAATTTTCAGCTTCTCCTACGGTATGGCTCCGAGATCGGGGCACGGAGCCCCGAGATCGGGGCCTGCCTCGAGCTCATCTTGGAAGATCCACTTCTTCATCAAGACCCACTTCTTCATCAAGAAATGTATAGCTTACTTGTCGCCTTGGTCTTAGTCGTGTTGCCTCCACCACTACTACTGTCGCCGCCTCTGCCTCTACCGCCGCCTCACATCAAATTGATCCTTGAAAACTAGAGGAACATCTCATTCGCAGCACTGAAATGACAAAGAAGAGTTAAATAATTAGTAGGAAAAAAAATTACAAAATTGAAGGAAAAAAAATTGATGAGGCTACCTATCTGTTTTCAAGCTGAAAAGTAACTCAGCAGCATAAACATCTAAAAGCTCCGACAATAATTCCGCAGCTAGGTATCCCACCAAAGTTTTCATGAAATCACTAAACTCATGTTCATTATAGGTTGCGTTAAAGACATCTTCCATTAATTGTGTTGCCATTTTAAGCACTATCGGAGTTGAGCTTTCTTCCACATATAATTCTTTTAGAGGTAATTTAAGAAGCATGGCACCTAAACACGATACGAAAATAGCTGATGAATGTAAGCATCCACCTTCACTAAACAAACGACTTTTTAGTCAATTAATCTCTCTAGTAAGATTTCGATCTTCTCGACCTCTGCTCGGTCGACTTTGGGATCTTGGAAGCTCAGCTTCTCCTACAACTGAAGCTACAACTGATGAATTTTAAGGCACGGAGCCCCGAGATCGGGGCCGGCCTCGAGCTCGACTACTTTGGGTTCTTGGAAGACTTTCTCCTATAACTGAATTTTCAGCTTCTCCTACGGTAACAAGGGCCCGATCTGAATTTTGAGGAATGGAGCCCGAGATCGGGGCCGGCCTCGAGCTCGACTACCTTATCCTAGAACTGAATTTTCAGCTTCTCCTACGGTAACAAGGGCCCGATCTGAATTTTGAGGCACGGAGCCCCGAGATTGGGGCCGACCTCGAGCTCGGGGTCTTGGATGCGCTCCTACAACTGAATTTTCAGCTTCTCCTACGGTATGGCTCCGAGATCGGGGCACGGAGCCCCGAGATTGGGGCCTGCCTCGAGCTCATCTTGGAAGATCCACTTCTTCATCAAGAAATGTATAGCTTACTTGTCGCCTTGGTCTTAGTCGTGTTGCCTCCACCACCACTACTGTCGACGCCTCCGCCTTTGCCGCCGCCTCACATCAAATTGATCCTTGAAAACTCGAGGAACATCTCATTCGCAGCACTGAAATGACAAAGAAGAGTTAAATAATTAGTAGGAAAAAAAATTACAAAATTGAAGGAAAAAAAATTGATGTGGCTACCTATCTGTTTTCAAGCTGAAAAGTAACTCAGCAGCATCCACATCTAAAAGCTCCGACAATAATTCCGCAGCTAGGTATCCCACCAAAGTTTTCATGAAATCACTAAACTCATGTTAATTATAGGTTGCGTTAAAGACATCTTTCATTAATTGTGTTGCCATTTTAAGCACTATCGGAGTTGAGCTTTCTTCTACATATAATTCTTTTAGAGGTAATTTAAGAAGCATGGCACCTAAACACGATACGAAAACAGCTGATGAATGTAAGCATCCTCCTTCACTAAACAAACGACTTTTTAGTCGATTAATCTCTCTAGTAAGATTTCGATCTTCTCGACCTCTGCTCGGTCGACTTTGGGATCTTGAAAGCTCAGCTTCTCCTACAACTGAAGCTACAACTGATGAATTTTGAGGCACGGAGACCCGAGATCGGGGCCGGCCTCGAGCTCGACTACTTTGGGTTCTTGGAAGACCTTCTCCTAGAACTGAATTTTCAGCTTCTACGGTAACAAGGGCCCGATCTGAATTTTGAGGCACGGAGCCCCGAGATCGGGGCCGGCCTCGAGCTCGACTACCTTTTCTTAGAACTGAATTTTCAGCTTCTCCTACGGTAACAAGGGCCCCGATCTGAATTTTGAGGCACGAAGCCCCGAGATTGGGGCCGGCCTCGAGCTCGGGGTCTTGGATGCGCTCCTACAACTGAATTTTCAGCTTTTTCTATGGTATGGCTCCGAGATCGGGGCACGAAGCCCCGAGATCAGGGCCTGCCTCGAGCTCATCTTGGAAGATCCCCTTCTTCATCAAGACCCACTTCTTCATCCAGAAATGTATAGCTTACTTGTCGCCTTAGTCTTAGTCGTGTTGTCTCCACCTCCACTACTGTCGCCGCCTCTGCCGCCTCTGCCGCCGCCGCCTCCGTCTCTGCCGCTGCCTCACATCAAATTGATCCTTGAAAACTCGAGGAACATCTCATTCGCAGCACTGAAATGACAAAGAAGAGTTAAATAATTAGTAGGAAAAAAAATTACAAAATTGAAGGAAAAAAAATTGATGTGGCTACCTATCTGTTTTCAAGCTGAAAAGTAACTCAGCAGCAACTACATCTAAAAGCTCCGGCAATAATTCCGCAGCTAGGTATCCCACCAAAGTTTTCATGAAATCACTAAACTCATGTTCATTATAGGTTGCGTTAAAGACATCTTCCATTAATTGTGTTGCCATTTTAAGCACTATCGGAGTTGAGCTTTCTTCCACATATAATTCTTTTAGAGGTAATTTAAGAAGCATGACACCTAAACACGATACGAAAACAGCTGATGAATGTAAGCATCCACCTTCACTAAACAAACGACTTTTTAGTCGATTAATCTCTCTAGTAAGATTTCGATCTTCTCGACCTCTGCTCGGTCGACTTTGGTATCTTGGAAGCTCAGCTTCTCCTACAACTGAAGCTACAACTGATGAATTTTGAGGCACGGAGCCCCGAGATCGGGGCCGGCCTCGAGCTCGACTACTTTGGGTTCTTGGAAGACCTTCTCCTAGAACTGAATTTTCAGCTTCTCCTAGGTAACAAGGGCCCGATTTGAATTTTGAGGTACGGCGCCCCGAGATCGGGGCCGGCCTCGAGCTCGACTACCTTATTCTAGAACTGAATTTTCAGCTTCTCCTTCGGTAACAAGGGCCCGATTTGAATTTTGAGGCACGGAGCCCCGAGATTGGGGCCGGCCTCGAGCTCGGGGTCTTGGATGCGCTTCTACAACTAAATTTTTAGCTTCTCCTACGGTATGGCTCCGAGATCGGGGCACGGACCCTCGAGATCGGGGCCTGCCTCGACCTCATCTTGGAAGATCCACTTCTTCATCAAGACCCACTTCTTCATCAAGAAATGTATAGCTTACTTGTCGCATTGGTCTTAGTCGTGTTGCCTCCACCACCACTACTGTCGTCGCCTCCGCCTCTGCCGCCGCCTCACATCAAATTGATCCTTGAAAACTCGAGGAACATCTCATTCGCAGCACTGAAATGACAAAGAAGAGTTAAATAATTAGTAGGAAAAAAATTACAAAATTGAAGGAAAAAAAATTGATGTGCCTACCTATCTATTTTCAAGCTGAAAAGTAACCCAGCAGCATCCACATCTAAAAGCTCCGGCAATAATTCCGCAGCTAGGTATCCCACCAAAGTTTTCATGAAATCACTAAACTCATGTTCATTATAGGTTGCGTTAAAGACATCTTCCATTAATTGTGTTGCCATTTTAAACACTATCGGAGTTGAGCTTTCTTCTACATATAATTCTTTTTGAGGTAATTTAAGAAGCATGGCACCTAAACACGATACGAAAACAGCTGATGAATGTATGCATCCACCTTCACTAAACAAACAACTTTTTTATCGATTAATCTCTCTAGTAAGATTTCGATCTTCTCGACCTCTGCTCGGTCGACTTTGGGATCTAGGAAGCTCAGCTTCTCCTACAACTGAAGCTACAACTGATGAATTTTGAGGCACGTAGCCCCGAGATCGGGGCCGGCCTCGAGCTCGACTACTTTGGGTTCTTGGAAGACCTATTCCTAGAACTGAATTTTCAGCTTCTCCTACGGTAACAAGGGCCCGATCTGAATTTTGAGTCACGGAGCCCCGAGATCGGGGCCGGCCTCGAGCTCGACTATCTTTTCCTAGAACTGAATTTTCAGCTTCTCCTACGGTAACAAGGGCCGATCTGAATTTTGAGGCACGGAGCCCCGAGATTGGAGCCGGCCTTGAGCTCGGGGTCTTGGATGCACTTCTACAACTGAATTTTCTGCTTCTCTTACGGTATGGCTCCGAGATCGGGGCACGGAGACTTGAGATCGGGGCCTGCCTCAAGCTCATCTTGGAAGATCCACTTCTTCATCAAGACCCACTTCTTCATCCAGAAATGTATTGCATACTTGTCGCCTTGGTCTTAGTCGTGTTGTCTCCACCACCACTACTGCCGCCGCCGCCTCACATCTAATTGATCCTTGAAAACTCGAGGAACATCTCATTCGCAGCACTGAAATGACAAAGAAGAGTTAAATAATTAGTAGGAAAAAAAATTACAAAATTGAATGAAAAAAAATTGATGTGGCTACCTATCTGTTTTCAAGCTGAAAAGTAACTCAGCAGCATCCACATCTAAAAGCTCCGGCAATAATTCCGCTGCTAGGTATCCCACCAAAGTTTTCGTGAAATCACTAAACTCATGTTCATTATAGGTTGCGTTAAAGACATCTTTCATTAATTGTGTTGCCATTTTAAGCACTATCGGAGTTGAGCTTTCTTCCACATATAATTCTTTTAGAGGTAATTTAAGAAGTATGGCACCTAAACACGATACGAAAATAGCTGATGAATGTAAGCATCCACCTTCACTAAACAAACGACTTTTTAGTCGATTAATCTATCTAGTAAGATTTCGATCTTCGCGACTTCTGCTCGGTCGACTTTGGGATCTTGGAAGCTCAGCTTTTCCTACAACTGAAGCTACAACTGATGAATTTTGAGGCACGGAGCCCCGAGATCGGGGCCGGCCTCGAGCTCGACTACTTTGGGTTCTTGGAAGACCTTCTCCTAGAACTGAATTTTCAGCTTCTCATACGGTAACAAGGGCCCGATCTGAATTTTGAGGCACGGAGCCCCGAGATCGGGGCCGGCCTCGAGCTCGACTACCTTATCCTAGAACTGAATTTTCAGCTTCTCCTACGGTAACAAGGGCCCGATCTGAATTTTGAGGCACGGAGCCCCGAGATTGGGGCCGGCCTCGAGCTCGGGGTCTTGGATGTGCTCCTACAACTGAATTTTCAGCTTCTCCTACGGTATGACTCCGAGATCGGGGCCTGCCTCGAGCTCATCTTGGAAGATCCACTTCTTCATCAAGACCCACTTCTTCATCAAGAAATGTATAGCTTACTTGTCGCCTTGGTCTTAGTCGTGTTGCCTCCACCACCACTACTGCCGCCGCCTCCGCCTCTGCCGCCGCCTCACATCAAATTGATCCTTGAAAACTCGAGGAACATCTCATTCGCAACACTAAAATGACAAAGAAGAGTTAAATAATTAGTAGGAAAAAAATTTACAAAATTGAAGGAAAAAAAATTGATGTGACTACCTATCTGTTTTCAAGCTGAAAAGTAACTCAGCAGCATCCACATCTAAAAGCTCCGGCAATAATTCCGCAGCTAGGTATCCCACCAAAGTTTTCATGAAATCACTAAACTCATGTTCATTATAGGTTGCGTTAAAGACATCTTCCATTAATTGTGTTGCCATTTTAAGCACTATTGGAGTTGAGCTTTCTTCCACATTTAATTCTTTTAGAAGTAATTTAAGAAGCATGGCACCTAAACACGATACGAAAACATCTGATGAATGTAAGCATCCACCTTCACTAAACAAACGACTTTTTAGTCGATTAATCTCTCTAGTAAGATTTCGATCTTCTCGAACTCTGCTCGGTCGACTTTGGGATCTTGGAAGCTCAACTTCTCCTACAACTGAAGCTACAACTGATTAATTTTGAGGCACGGAGCCCTGAGATCGGGGCCGGCCTCGAGCTCGACTACTTTGGGTTCTTGGAAGACCTTCTCCTAGAACTGAATTTTCAGCTTCTCCTACGGTAACAAAGGCCCGATCTGAATTTTGAGGCACGGAGCCCCAAGATCGAGGCCGGCCTCGAGCTCGACTACCTTATCCTAGAACTGAATTTTCAGCTTCTAGGGTAACAAGGGCCCGATCTGAATTTTGAGGCACGGAGCCCCGAGATTGGGGCCGGCCTCGAGCTCGGGGTCTTGGATGCGCTCCTACAACTAAATTTTCAGCTTCTCCTACGGTATGGCTCCGAGATCGGGGCACGAAGCCCCCGAGTTCGGGGCCTGCCTCGAGCTCATTTTGGAAGATCCACTTCTTCATCAAGACCCACTTCTTCATCAAGAAATGTATAGCTTACTTGTCGCATTGGTCTTAGTCGTGTTGCCTCCACCACCACTACTGTCGCCGCCTCCGCCTTTGCCGCCGCCTCACATCAAATTGATCCTTGAAAACTCGAGGAACATCTCATTCGCAGCACTGAAATGACAAAGAAGAGTTAAATAATTAGTAGGAAAAAAATTACAAAATTGAAGGAAAAAAAATTGATGTGGCTACCTATCTATTTTCAAGCTGAAAAGTAACCCAGCAGCATCCACATCTAAAAGCTCCGGCAATAATTCCGCACCTAGGTATCCCACCAAAGTTTTCATGAAATCACTAAACTCATTTTCATTATAGGTTGCGTTAAAGACATCTTCCATTAATTGTGTTGCCATTTTAAACACTATCGGAGTTGAGCTTTCTTCTACATATAATTCTTTTTGAGGTAATTTAAGAAGCATGGCACCTAAACACGATACGAAAACAGCTGATGAATGTATGCATCCACCTTCACTAAACAAACAACTTTTTTATCGATTAATCTCTCTAGTAAGATTTCGATCTTCTCGACCTCTGCTCGGTCGACTTTGGGATCTTGGAAGCTCAGTTTCTCCTACAACTGAAGCTACAACTGATGAATTTTGAGGCACGTAGCCCCGAGATCGGGGCCGGCCTCAAGCTCGACTACTTTGGGTTCTTGGAAGACCTTTTCCTAGAACTGAATTTTCAGCTTCTCCTACGGTAACAAGGGCCCGATCTGAATTTTGAGTCACGGAGCCCCGAGATCGGGGCCGGCCTCGAGCTCGCATATCTTTTCCTAGAACTGAATTTTCAGCTTCTCCTACGGTAACAAGGGCCGATCAGAATTTTGAGGCACGGAGCCCCGAGATTGGGGCCGGCCTTGAGCTCGGGGTCTTGGATGCACTTCTACAACTGAATTTTCAGCTTCTCCTACGGTATGGCTCCGAGATCGGGGCACGGAGCCTTGAGATCGGGGCCTGCCTCAAGCTCATCTTGGAAGATCCACTTCTTCATCAAGACCCACTTCTTCATCAAGACCCACTTCTTCATCCAGAAATGTATAGCATACTTGTCGCCTTGGTCTTAGTCGTGTTGTCTCCACCACCACTACTGCCGCCGCCGCCGCCTCCGCCTCTGCCGCCGCCTCACATCTAATTGATCCTTGAAAACTCGAGGAACATCTCATTCGCAGCACTGAAATGACAAAGAAGAGTTAAATAATTAGTAGGAAAAAAATTTACAAAATTGAAGGAAAAAAAAATTGATGTGGCTACCTATCTGTTTTCAAGCTGAAAAGTAACTCAGCAGCATCCACATCTAAAAGCTCCGGCAATAATTCCGCTGCTAGGTACCCCACCAAAGTTTTCGTGAAATCACTAAACTCATGTTCATTATAGGTTGCGTTAAAGACATCTTTCATTAATTGTGTTGCCATTTTAAGAACTATCGGAGTTGAGCTTTCTTCCACATATAATTCTTTTAGAGGTAATATACGAAAATAGCTGATGAATGTAAGCATCCACTTTCACTAAACAAACGACTTTTTAGTCGATTAATCTATCTAGTAAGATTTCGATCTTCGCGACCTCTGCTCGGTCGACTTTGGGATCTTGGAAGCTCAGCTTTTCCTACAACTGAAGCTACAACTGATGAATTTTGAGGCACGGAGCCCCGAGATCGGGGCCGGCCTCGAGCTCGACTACTTTGGGTTCTTGGAAGACCTTCTTCTAGAACTGAATTTTCAGCTTCTCATACGGTAACAAGGGCCCGATCTGAATTTTGAGGCACGGAGCCCCGAGATCGGGGCCGGCCTCGAGCTCGACTACCTTATCCTAGAACTGAATTTTCAGCTTCTCCTACGGTAACAAGGGCCCGATCTGAATTTTGAGGCACGGAGCCCTGAGATTGGGGCCGGCCTCGAGCTCGGGGTCTTGGATGTGCTCCTACAACTGAATTTTCAGCTTCTCCTACGGTATGGCTCCGAGATCGGGGCCTGCCTCGAGCTCATCTTGGAAGATCCACTTCTTCATCAAGACCCACTTCTTCATCAAGAAATGTATAGCTTACTTGTCGCCTTGGTCTTAGTCGTGTTGCCTCCACCACCACTACTGCCGCCGCCTCCGCCTCTGCCGCCGCCTCACATCAAATTGATCCTTGAAAACTCGAGGAACATCTCATTCGCAACACTGAAATGACAAAGAAGAGTTAAATAATTAGTAGGAAAAAAATTACAAAATTGAAGGAAAAAAAATTAATGTGACTACCTATCTGTTTTCAAGCTGAAAAGTAACTCAGCAGCATCCACATCTAAAAGCTCCGGCAATAATTCCGCAGCTAGGTATCCCACCAAAGTTTTTATGAAATCACTAAACTCATGTTCATTATAGGTTGCGTTAAAGACATCTTCCATTAATTGTGTTGCCATTTTAAGCACTATTGGAGTTGAGCTTTCTTCCACATATAATTCTTTTAGAGGTAATTTAAGAAGCATGGCACCTAAACACGATACGAAAACATCTGATGAATGTAAGCATCGACCTTCACTAAACAAACGACTTTTTAGTCGATTAATCTCTCTAGTAAGATTTCGATCTTCTCGAACTCTGCTCGGTCGACTTTGGGATCTTGGAAGCTCAACTTCTCCTACAACTGAAGCTACAACTGATTAATTTTGAGGCACGGAGCCCCGAGATAGGGGCCGGCCTCGAGCTCGACTACTTTGGGTTCTTGGAAGACCTTCTCCTAGAACTGAATTTTCAGCTTCTCCTACGGTAACAAGGGCCCGATCTGAATTTTGAGGCACGGAGCCCCGAGATCGGGGCCGGCCTCGAGCTCGACTACCTTATCCTAGAACTGAATTTTCAGCTTCTCCGGTAACAATGGCCCGATCTGAATTTTGAGGCACGGAGCCCCGAGATTGGGGCCGGCCTCGAGCTCGGGGTCTTGGATGCGCTCCTACAACTGAATTTTCAGCTTCTCCTACGGTATGGCTCCGAGATCGGGGCACGAAGCCCCCGAGATCGGGGCCTGCCTCGAGCTCATCTTGGAAGATCCACTACTTCATCAAGACCCACTTCTTTATCAAGAAATGTATAGCTTACTTGTCGCATTGGTCTTAGTCGTGTTGCCTCCACCACCACTACTGTCGCCGCCTCCGCCTCTGCCGCCGCCTCACATCAAATTGATCCTTGAAAACTCGAGGAACATCTCATTCGCAGCACTGAAATGACAAAGAAGAGTTAAATAATTAGTAGGAAAAAAATTACAAAATTGAAGGAAAAAAATTGATGTGACTACCCTATCTATTTTCAAGCTGAAAAGTAACCCAGCAGCATCCACATCTAAAAGCTCCGGCAATAATTCCGCAGCTAGGTATCCCACCAAAGTTTTCATGATATCACTAAACTCATGTTCATTATAGGTTGCATTAAAGACATCTTCCATTAATTGTGTTGCCATTTTAAACACTATCGGAGTTGAGCTTTCTTCTACATATAATTCTTTTTGAGGTAATTTAAGAAGCATGGCACCAAAACACGATACGAAAATAGCTGATGAATGTATGCATCCACCTTCACTAAACAAACAACTTTTTTATCGATTAATCTCTCTAGTAAGATTTCGATCTTCTCGACCTCTGCTCGGTCGACTTTGGGATCTTGGAAGCTCATCTTCTCCTACAACTGAAGCTACAACTGATGAATTTTGAGGCACGGAGCCCCGAGATCGGGGCCGGCCTCGAGCTCGACTACTTTGGGTTCTTGGAAGACCTTTTCCTTGAACTGAATTTTCAGCTTCTCCTACGGTAACAAGGGCCCGATCTGAATTTTGAGTCACGGAGCCCCGAGATCGAGGCCGGCCTCGAGCTCGACTATCTTTTCCTAGAACTGAATTTTCAGCTTCTCCTACGGTAACAAGGGCCCCGATCTGAATTTTGAGGCACGGAGCCCCGAGATTGGGGCCGGCATTGAGCTCGGGGTCTTGGATGCACTTCTACAACTGAATTTTCAGCTTCTCCTACGGTATGGCTCCGAGATCGGGGCACGGAGCCCTGAGATCGGGGCCTGCCTCAAGCTCATCTTGGAAGATCCACTTCTTCATCAAGACCCACTTCTTCATCAAGACCCACTTCTTCATCCAGAAATGTATAGCATACTTGTCGCCTTGGTCTTAGTCGTGTTGTCTCCACCACCACTACTGCCGCCGCCGCCGCCTCCGCCTCTGCCGCCGCCTCACATCTAATTGATCCTTGAAAACTCGAGGAACATCTCATTCGCAGCACTGAAATGACAAAGAAGAGTTAAATAATTAGTAGGAAAAAAAATTACAAAATTGAAGGAAAAAAAATTGATGTGGCTACCTATCTGTTTTCAAGCTGAAAAGTAACTCAGCAGCATCCACATCTAAAAGCTCCGGCAATAATTCCGCTGCTAGGTATCCCACCAAAGTTTTCGTGAAATCACTAAACTCATGTTCATTATAGGTTGCGTTAAAAACATCTTTCATTAATTGTGTTGCCATTTTAAGCACTATCGGAGTTGAGCTTTCTTCCACATATAATTCTTTTAGAGGTAATTTAAGAAGTATGGCACCTAAACACGATACGAAAATAGCTGATGAATGTAAGCATCCACCTTCACTAAACAAACGACTTTTTAGACGATTAATCTATCTAGTAAGATTTCGATCTTCGCGACCTCTGCTCGGTCGACTTTGGAATCTTGGAAGCTCAGCTTTTCCTACAACTGAAGCTACAACTGATGAATTTTGAGGCACGGAGCCCCGAGATCGGGGCCGGCCTCGAGCTCGACTACTTTGGGTTCTTGGAAGACCTTCTCCTAGAACTGAATTTTCAGCTTCTCATACGGTAACAAGGGCCCGATTTGAATTTTGAGGCACGGAGCCCCGAGATCAGGGCCGGCCTCGAGCTCGACTACCTTATCCTAGAACTGAATTTTCAGCTTCTCCTACGTAACAATGGCCCGATCTGAATTTTGAGGCACGGAGCCCCGAGATTGGGGCCGGCCTCGAGCTCGGGGTCTTGGATACGCTCCTACAACTGAATTTTCAGCTTCTCCTACGGTATGGCTCCGAGATCGGGGCCTGCCTCGAGCTCATCTTGGAAGATCCACTTCTTCATCAAGACCCACTTCTTCATCAAGAAATGTATAGCTTACTTGTCGCCTTGGTCTTAGTCGTGTTGCCTCCACCACCACTACTGCCGCCGCCTCCGCCTCTGCCGCCGCCTCACATCAAATTGATCCTTGAAAACTCGAGGAACATCTCATTCGCAGCACTGAAATGACAAAGAAGAGTTAAATAATTAGTAGAAAAAAAATTACAAAATTGAAGGAAAAAAAATTGATGTGGCTACCTATCTGTTTTCAAGCTGAAAAGTAACTCAGCAGCATCCACATCTAAAAGCTCCGGCAATAATTCCGCAGCTAGGTATCCCACCAAAGTTTTCATGAAATCACTAAACTCATGTTCATTATAGGTTGCGTTAAAGACATCTTCCATTAATTGTGTTGCCATTTTAAGCACTATCGGAGTTGAGCTTTCTTCCACATATAATTCTTTTAGAGGTAATTTAAGAAGCATGGCACCTAAACACGATACGAAAACAGCTGATGTAAGCATCCACCTTCACTAAACAAACGACTTTTTAGTCGATTAATCTCTCTAGTAAGATTTCGATCTTCTCGACCTCTGCTCGGTCGACTTTGGGATCTTGGAAGCTCAGCTTCTCCTACAACTAAAGCTACAACTGATTAATTTTGAGGCACGGAACTCCGAGATCGGGGCCGGCCTCGAGCTCGACTACTTTGGGTTCTTGGAAGACCTTCTCTTAGAACTGAATTTTCAGCTTCTCCTACGGTAACAAGGGCCCGATCTGAATTTTAAGGCATAGAGCCCCGAGATCGGCGCCGAACTCGAGCTCGACTACCTTATCCTAGAACTGAATTTTCAGCTTCTACGGTAACAAGGGCCCGATCAGAATTTTGAGGCATGGAGCCCCGAGATTGGGGCCGGCCTCGAGCTCGGGGTCTTGGATGCGCTCCTACAACTGAATTTTCAGCTTCTCCTACGGTATGGCTCCGAGATCGGGGCACGAAGCCCCCGACATCGGGGCCTGCCTCGAGCTCATCTTGGAAGAGCCACTTCTTCATCAAGACTCACTTCTTCATCAAGAAATGTATAGCTTACTTGTCGCCTTGGTCTCAGTCGTGTTGCCTCCACCACCACTACTGCCGCCGCCACCGCCGCCTCTGTCGCCGCCTCACATCAAATTGATCCTAGAAAACTCGAGGAACATCTCATTCGCAGCACTGAAATGACAAAGAAGAGTTAAATAATTAGTAGGAAAAAAAATTACAAAATTGAAGGAAAAAAAATTGATGTGGCTACCTATCTGTTTTCAAGCTGAAAAGTAACTCAGCAGCATCCACATCTAAAAGCTCCGGCAATAATTCCGCAGCTAGGTATCCCACCAAAGTTTTCATGAAATCACTAAACTCATGTTCATTATAGGTTGCGTTAAAGACATCTTCCATTAATTGTGTTGCCATTTTAAGCACTATCGGAGTTGAGCTTTCTTCCACATATAATTCTTTTAGAGGTAATTTAAGAAGCATGGCACCTAAACACGATACGAAAACAGCTGATGAATGTAAGCATCCACCTTCACTAAACAAACGACTTTTTAGTCGATTAACCTCTCTATTAAGATTTCAATCTTCTCGACCTCTGCTCGGTCGACTTTGGGATCTTGGAAGCTCAGCTTCTCCTACAACTGAAGCTACAACTGATGAATTTTGAGGCACGGAGCCCCGAGACCGGGGCCGGCCTCGAGCTCGACTACTTTGGGTTCTTTGAAGACCTTCTCCTATAACTGAATTTTCAACTTCTCCTACGGTAACAAGGGCCCGATCTGAATTTTGATGCACGGAGCCCCGAGATCGGGGCCGGCCTCGAGCTCGACTACCTTATCCTAGAACTGAATTTTCAGCTTCTCCTACGGTAGCAAGGGCCCGATCTGAATTTTGAGGCACGGAGCCCCGAGATTGGGGCCGGCCTCGAGCTCGGGGTCTTAGATGCGCTCCTACAATTGAATTTTCAGCTTCTCCTACGGTATGGCTCCGAGATCGGGGCACGGAGCCCCGAGATCGGGGCCTGTCTCTAGCTCATCTTGGAAGATCCACTTCTTCATCAAGACCCACTTCTTCATCAAGAAATGTATAGCTTACTTGTCGCATTGGTCTTAGTCGTGTTGCCTCCACCACCACTATTGTCGTCGCCTCCGCCTCTGCCGCCGCCTCACATCAAATTGATCCTTGAAAACTCGAGGAACATCTCATTCGCAGCACTGAAATGACAAAGAAGAGTTAAATAATTAGTAGGAAAAAAAATTACAAAATTGAAGGAAAAAAATTGATGTGGCTACCTATCTGTTTTCAAGCTGAAAAGTAACTCAGCAGCATCCACATCTAAAAGCTCCGGCAATAATTCCGCAGCTAGGTATCCCACCAAAGTTTTTATGAAATCACTAAACTCATGTTCATTATAGGTTGCGTTAAAGACATCTTCCATTAATTGTGTTGCCATTTTAAGCACTATTGGAGTTGAGCTTTCTTCCACATATAATTCTTTTAGAGGTAATTTAAGAAGCATGGCACCTAAACACGATACGAAAACATCTGATGAATGTAAGCATCGACCTTCACTAAACAAACGACTTTTTAGTCGATTAATCTCTCTAGTAAGATTTCGATCTTCTCGAACTCTGCTCGGTCGACTTTGGGATCTTGGAAGCTCAACTTCTCCTACAACTGAAGCTACAACTGATTAATTTTGAGGCACGGAGCCCCGAGATAGGGGCCGGCCTCGAGCTCGACTACTTTGGGTTCTTGGAAGACCTTCTCCTAGAACTGAATTTTCAGCTTCTCCTACGGTAACAAGGGCCCGATCTGAATTTTGAGGCACGGAGCCCCGAGATCGGGGCCGGCCTCGAGCTCGACTACCTTATCCTAGAACTGAATTTTCAGCTTCTCCGGTAACAATGGCCCGATCTGAATTTTGAGGCACGGAGCCCCGAGATTGGGGCCGGCCTCGAGCTCGGGGTCTTGGATGCGCTCCTACAACTGAATTTTCAGCTTCTCCTACGGTATGGCTCCGAGATCGGGGCACGAAGCCCCCGAGATCGGGGCCTGCCTCGAGCTCATCTTGGAAGATCCACTACTTCATCAAGACCCACTTCTTTATCAAGAAATGTATAGCTTACTTGTCGCATTGGTCTTAGTCGTGTTGCCTCCACCACCACTACTGTCGCCGCCTCCGCCTCTGCCGCCGCCTCACATCAAATTGATCCTTGAAAACTCGAGGAACATCTCATTCGCAGCACTGAAATGACAAAGAAGAGTTAAATAATTAGTAGGAAAAAAATTACAAAATTGAAGGAAAAAAATTGATGTGACTACCCTATCTATTTTCAAGCTGAAAAGTAACCCAGCAGCATCCACATCTAAAAGCTCCGGCAATAATTCCGCAGCTAGGTATCCCACCAAAGTTTTCATGATATCACTAAACTCATGTTCATTATAGGTTGCATTAAAGACATCTTCCATTAATTGTGTTGCCATTTTAAACACTATCGGAGTTGAGCTTTCTTCTACATATAATTCTTTTTGAGGTAATTTAAGAAGCATGGCACCAAAACACGATACGAAAATAGCTGATGAATGTATGCATCCACCTTCACTAAACAAACAACTTTTTTATCGATTAATCTCTCTAGTAAGATTTCGATCTTCTCGACCTCTGCTCGGTCGACTTTGGGATCTTGGAAGCTCATCTTCTCCTACAACTGAAGCTACAACTGATGAATTTTGAGGCACGGAGCCCCGAGATCGGGGCCGGCCTCGAGCTCGACTACTTTGGGTTCTTGGAAGACCTTTTCCTTGAACTGAATTTTCAGCTTCTCCTACGGTAACAAGGGCCCGATCTGAATTTTGAGTCACGGAGCCCCGAGATCGAGGCCGGCCTCGAGCTCGACTATCTTTTCCTAGAACTGAATTTTCAGCTTCTCCTACGGTAACAAGGGCCCCGATCTGAATTTTGAGGCACGGAGCCCCGAGATTGGGGCCGGCATTGAGCTCGGGGTCTTGGATGCACTTCTACAACTGAATTTTCAGCTTCTCCTACGGTATGGCTCCGAGATCGGGGCACGGAGCCCTGAGATCGGGGCCTGCCTCAAGCTCATCTTGGAAGATCCACTTCTTCATCAAGACCCACTTCTTCATCAAGACCCACTTCTTCATCCAGAAATGTATAGCATACTTGTCGCCTTGGTCTTAGTCGTGTTGTCTCCACCACCACTACTGCCGCCGCCGCCGCCTCCGCCTCTGCCGCCGCCTCACATCTAATTGATCCTTGAAAACTCGAGGAACATCTCATTCGCAGCACTGAAATGACAAAGAAGAGTTAAATAATTAGTAGGAAAAAAAATTACAAAATTGAAGGAAAAAAAATTGATGTGGCTACCTATCTGTTTTCAAGCTGAAAAGTAACTCAGCAGCATCCACATCTAAAAGCTCCGGCAATAATTCCGCTGCTAGGTATCCCACCAAAGTTTTCGTGAAATCACTAAACTCATGTTCATTATAGGTTGCGTTAAAAACATCTTTCATTAATTGTGTTGCCATTTTAAGCACTATCGGAGTTGAGCTTTCTTCCACATATAATTCTTTTAGAGGTAATTTAAGAAGTATGGCACCTAAACACGATACGAAAATAGCTGATGAATGTAAGCATCCACCTTCACTAAACAAACGACTTTTTAGACGATTAATCTATCTAGTAAGATTTCGATCTTCGCGACCTCTGCTCGGTCGACTTTGGAATCTTGGAAGCTCAGCTTTTCCTACAACTGAAGCTACAACTGATGAATTTTGAGGCACGGAGCCCCGAGATCGGGGCCGGCCTCGAGCTCGACTACTTTGGGTTCTTGGAAGACCTTCTCCTAGAACTGAATTTTCAGCTTCTCATACGGTAACAAGGGCCCGATTTGAATTTTGAGGCACGGAGCCCCGAGATCAGGGCCGGCCTCGAGCTCGACTACCTTATCCTAGAACTGAATTTTCAGCTTCTCCTACGTAACAATGGCCCGATCTGAATTTTGAGGCACGGAGCCCCGAGATTGGGGCCGGCCTCGAGCTCGGGGTCTTGGATACGCTCCTACAACTGAATTTTCAGCTTCTCCTACGGTATGGCTCCGAGATCGGGGCCTGCCTCGAGCTCATCTTGGAAGATCCACTTCTTCATCAAGACCCACTTCTTCATCAAGAAATGTATAGCTTACTTGTCGCCTTGGTCTTAGTCGTGTTGCCTCCACCACCACTACTGCCGCCGCCTCCGCCTCTGCCGCCGCCTCACATCAAATTGATCCTTGAAAACTCGAGGAACATCTCATTCGCAGCACTGAAATGACAAAGAAGAGTTAAATAATTAGTAGAAAAAAAATTACAAAATTGAAGGAAAAAAAATTGATGTGGCTACCTATCTGTTTTCAAGCTGAAAAGTAACTCAGCAGCATCCACATCTAAAAGCTCCGGCAATAATTCCGCAGCTAGGTATCCCACCAAAGTTTTCATGAAATCACTAAACTCATGTTCATTATAGGTTGCGTTAAAGACATCTTCCATTAATTGTGTTGCCATTTTAAGCACTATCGGAGTTGAGCTTTCTTCCACATATAATTCTTTTAGAGGTAATTTAAGAAGCATGGCACCTAAACACGATACGAAAACAGCTGATGTAAGCATCCACCTTCACTAAACAAACGACTTTTTAGTCGATTAATCTCTCTAGTAAGATTTCGATCTTCTCGACCTCTGCTCGGTCGACTTTGGGATCTTGGAAGCTCAGCTTCTCCTACAACTAAAGCTACAACTGATTAATTTTGAGGCACGGAACTCCGAGATCGGGGCCGGCCTCGAGCTCGACTACTTTGGGTTCTTGGAAGACCTTCTCTTAGAACTGAATTTTCAGCTTCTCCTACGGTAACAAGGGCCCGATCTGAATTTTAAGGCATAGAGCCCCGAGATCGGCGCCGAACTCGAGCTCGACTACCTTATCCTAGAACTGAATTTTCAGCTTCTACGGTAACAAGGGCCCGATCAGAATTTTGAGGCATGGAGCCCCGAGATTGGGGCCGGCCTCGAGCTCGGGGTCTTGGATGCGCTCCTACAACTGAATTTTCAGCTTCTCCTACGGTATGGCTCCGAGATCGGGGCACGAAGCCCCCGACATCGGGGCCTGCCTCGAGCTCATCTTGGAAGAGCCACTTCTTCATCAAGACTCACTTCTTCATCAAGAAATGTATAGCTTACTTGTCGCCTTGGTCTCAGTCGTGTTGCCTCCACCACCACTACTGCCGCCGCCACCGCCGCCTCTGTCGCCGCCTCACATCAAATTGATCCTAGAAAACTCGAGGAACATCTCATTCGCAGCACTGAAATGACAAAGAAGAGTTAAATAATTAGTAGGAAAAAAAATTACAAAATTGAAGGAAAAAAAATTGATGTGGCTACCTATCTGTTTTCAAGCTGAAAAGTAACTCAGCAGCATCCACATCTAAAAGCTCCGGCAATAATTCCGCAGCTAGGTATCCCACCAAAGTTTTCATGAAATCACTAAACTCATGTTCATTATAGGTTGCGTTAAAGACATCTTCCATTAATTGTGTTGCCATTTTAAGCACTATCGGAGTTGAGCTTTCTTCCACATATAATTCTTTTAGAGGTAATTTAAGAAGCATGGCACCTAAACACGATACGAAAACAGCTGATGAATGTAAGCATCCACCTTCACTAAACAAACGACTTTTTAGTCGATTAACCTCTCTATTAAGATTTCAATCTTCTCGACCTCTGCTCGGTCGACTTTGGGATCTTGGAAGCTCAGCTTCTCCTACAACTGAAGCTACAACTGATGAATTTTGAGGCACGGAGCCCCGAGACCGGGGCCGGCCTCGAGCTCGACTACTTTGGGTTCTTTGAAGACCTTCTCCTATAACTGAATTTTCAACTTCTCCTACGGTAACAAGGGCCCGATCTGAATTTTGATGCACGGAGCCCCGAGATCGGGGCCGGCCTCGAGCTCGACTACCTTATCCTAGAACTGAATTTTCAGCTTCTCCTACGGTAGCAAGGGCCCGATCTGAATTTTGAGGCACGGAGCCCCGAGATTGGGGCCGGCCTCGAGCTCGGGGTCTTAGATGCGCTCCTACAATTGAATTTTCAGCTTCTCCTACGGTATGGCTCCGAGATCGGGGCACGGAGCCCCGAGATCGGGGCCTGTCTCTAGCTCATCTTGGAAGATCCACTTCTTCATCAAGACCCACTTCTTCATCAAGAAATGTATAGCTTACTTGTCGCATTGGTCTTAGTCGTGTTGCCTCCACCACCACTATTGTCGTCGCCTCCGCCTCTGCCGCCGCCTCACATCAAATTGATCCTTGAAAACTCGAGGAACATCTCATTCGCAGCACTGAAATGACAAAGAAGAGTTAAATAATTAGTAGGAAAAAAAATTACAAAATTGAAGGAAAAAAATTGATGTGGCTACCTATCTGTTTTCAAGCTGAAAAGTAACTCAGCAGCATCCACATCTAAAAGCTCCGGCAATAATTCCGCAGCTAGGTATCCCACCAAAGTTTTCATGAAATCACTAAACTCATGTTCATTATAGGTTGCGTTAAAGACATCTTCCATTAATTGTGTTGCCATTTTAAGCACTATCGGAGTTGAGCTTTCTTCCACGTATAATTCTTTTAGAGGTAATTTAAGAAGCATGGCACCTAAACACGATACGAAAACAGCTGATGTAAACATCCACCTTCACTAAACAAATGACTTTTTAGTCGATTAATCTCTCTAGTAAGATTTCGATCTTCTCGACCTCTGCTCGGTCGACTTTGGGATCTTGGAAGCTCAGATTCTCCTACAACTGAAGCTACAACTGATTAATTTTGAGGCACGGAGCCCCGAGATCGGGGCCGGCCTCGAGCTCGACTACTTTGGGTTCTTGGAAGACCTTCTCTTAGAACTGAATTTTCAGCTTCTCCTACGGTAACAAGGGCCCGATCTGAATTTTAAGGCATAGAGCCCCAGATCGGGGCCGGACTCGAGCTCGACTACCTTATCCTAGAACTGAATTTTCAGCTTCTTCTACGGTAACAAGGGCCCGATCTGAATTTTGAGGCATGGAGCCCTGAGATTGGGGCCGGCTTCGAGCTCGGGGTCTTGGATGCGCTCCTACAACTGAATTTTCAGCTTCTCCTACGGTATGGCTCCGTGATCGGGGCACGGAGCCCCGAGATCGGGGCCTGCCTCGAGCTCATCTTGGAAGATCCACTTCTTCATCAAGACCCAATTCTTTATCAAGAAATGTATAGCTTACTTATCGCCTTGGTCTTAGTCGTGTTGCCTCCACCACCACTATTGCCGCCGCCTCACATCAAATTGATCCTTGAAAACTCGAGGAACATCTCATTCGCAGCACTGAAATGACAAAGAAGAGTTAAATAATTAGTAGGAAACAAAATTACAAAATTGAAGGAAAAAAATTGATGTGGCTACCTATCTGTTTTCAAGCTGAAAAGTAACTCAGCAGCATCCACATCTAAAAGCTCCGGCAATAATTCCGTAGCTAGGTATCCCACCAAAGTTTTCATGAAATCACTAAACTCATGTTCATTATAGGTTGCGTTAAAGACATCTTCCATTAATTGTGTTGCCATTTTAAGCACTATCGGAGTTGAGCTTTCTTCCACATATAATTCTTTTAGAGGTAATTTAAGAAGCATGGCACCTAAACACGATACGAAAACAGCTGATGAATGTAAGCATCCACCTTCACTAAACAAACGACTTTTTAGTCGATTAACCTCTCTATTAAGATTTCAATCTTCTCGACCTCTGCTCGGTCGACTTTGGGATCTTGGAAGCTCAGCTTCTCCTACAACTGAAGCTACAACTGATGAATTTTGAGGCACGGAGCCCCGAGATCGGGGCCGGCCTCGAGCTCGACTACTTTGGGTTCTTTGAAGACCTTCTCCTAGAACTGAATTTTCAGCTTCTCCTACGGTAACAAGGGCCCGATCTGAATTTTGATGCACGGAGCCCCGAGATCGGGGCCGGCCTCGAGCTCGACTACCTTATCCTAGAACTGAATTTTCAGCTTCTCCTACGGTAGCAAGGGCCCGATCTGAATTTTGAGGCACGGAGCCCCGAGATTGGGGCCGGCCTCGAGCTCGGGGTCTTGGATGCGCTCCTACAACTGAATTTTCAGCTTCTCCTACGGTATGGCTCCGAGATCGGGGCACGGAGCCCCGAGATCGGGGCCTGTCTCGAGCTTATCTTGGAAGATCCACTTCTTCATCAAGACCCACTTCTTCATCAAGAAATGTATAGCTTACTTGTCGCCTTGGTCTTAGTCGTGTTGCCTCCACCACCACTACTGCCGCCGCCTCTGCCGCCGCCTCTGTCTCTGCCGCCTCCGCCACTGCCGTCTTCGCCTCCGCCACTGCCGCCTCAGCCGCCGCCTCCGCTACTGTCGCCTCTATCTCCGCCTCCGGCTCCACTACCGCCGCCTCCGCATCCACTGCCGTCTCATCTCCCCTCTCCCCCTCCTCAAAGAATAGTCCACGACACACACTATAACCAACAGTTATATGTGGTAACTTGTATTTTTGGGTCAGCTTGTTGATTACTACGTTTAGAAAATGGATATATTCTTCTAATCTATCCGTATTCCAGTCGAAGTTTATATTCATGTTCTCCATTGTTGAAGATAGGGTTTGAAGGGATCTTTTAGAGTTGAGAATAAGCGACGTTTTGGAAACATAAAATTATCCTCAAATGGGCTTATGCTCTATAGAAATAATGTCAATTGGATCCTATTATCACATTGGATTGGTTATAATTTGGGCCCATTTCCTTCCCAGCCCACTTTTGAGGGTAATTGGGTCAACTTCGTAGCATAAATCAAGAATGTGGCCCAATTCTTGTAAGTCGTTAAGTTCGAATATTCATATGGATGCAAGACGTAACTTTCAGACCATCTAATAAAGTGGTTGACATGTATTAAGGATTGTTTAACACGTATAAATATTTGAAGAGGATGTCAACCTCTAAATATCATAATTAAAGGACAAAATAACATTTTGGAATAGAGAAATACTTTCCCAATATGAACACTTTATCCTTATGGGCCTACTAAATCAGAGCTTGATATTATCAAACTATTTTGGTGTATAGTTTCACTCATTTCAATATATTTGCACTTAATATAATGTTTTATTTTAATGCTGAAATTGATTATAGTTGATAGTTGATACGTTAATAATTGCTACCCATTTTGCTTAAATAAAATAGTTGGTGGGCTTTGGCCTAACCTATATTCAGTAACAGTCCACAAAAATTGAACCCAAACAAAAGGCTGCCATATACCCAACCCGTTTCCAACCCGGTCCAACGAGCTTTGGATCCTCTACCCTGGACGACTCAAATCAAACCTAACTGGTCGGCTGGTCCTTCAAAGCCGTAAGCACACAGCTTGGATCATTTCATCGGTCGAATCTTCAGGTTAGTGAAAAATGCGCGATTAAATGTGCATAGATATGCTTTTTTATCTAACTTGTCAAATTTTAGGGTTCATATTCATCTTTGAATTTTGTTTCAGGTGTAGTTTGACTTTATAGGAATTTACAATGTGTTTGGTAATTGTTTTTTGGAGTTAACTAACATACTTATTTATGTCAATTACTCTGTGATAGAAGATCACACAATTAGTATTACATTACATTACATTATTATGTCTTGTAATTATGAACATACATCTTGTCCACAGTTTCATATTGATTAAATTTGTATTTTGTCATAATTTGCTGAATGTTTGGGTATGGTATGCAGACTCTCGAGATGCTAGAGAAAAAAGAGACTTCTTTGAAAGAGCCAGAGTTTACAAGAGCTAAAAATAAAAGAGGTATGATATGATTGTTTTTGAGAAATCTTCTTATGGGTTCAGCTTTTTATAAGAATTGTATGTTGGATACCATTTTTATTGATATTTGATTGCATTTCAAAGAGTAATTTAGTTTTGACTTTTTGTGTCAAGGAACAATTTTTGCAGCTAATGAAATCATCTAGGTATTAGAATCATTTGGAATCCACTTAAGAATATGTTCTTCCTCCCTTTAAGTTACTACAATAGTGAGTGACACATTAAAATTTGTAATCCTTGATTCATTACATAACATGAAAATGCAGATGGGTGGGCAGAAGAATTCATGTTTATCTATGAATCATCATTTCGAGTACACTCGCACTCGAACTCGCGCTTATTACCACCGAAGATGTAAAAGTAGAAAGACGAATGGGTTATTTATGACAAACATATTGTCTCTTCCCACTGAGATGGTGTTCAACATTCTCCTACAGCTCCCAGCTCAAGACATATATGAGGTTGTAAGATTTGTTTGCTGGGAGTGGTACCACATGATTTGTACCCGTGATTTCGTTTACGAGCACCTTAAGCAGCCGCAGTCGACCGTTAGTGCTGGGCTTCTCATATATGGTGGGTGGCTTGTTGACTTAGTGAGAGGAAAGGGTCGTAAGCCCTTGACCTATGTGTCAATGAGACAACATGGCTGTGATCGAAGTGTTGAGATATCCAAGGTCAGTTGCATCCATACAAACATGGTTTGGAGTAGTTGTAATGGTTTGTTGTTGCTTGCTGATCGTGCTAAATGGATAGCTACCAAGGGTGAGAGTGTGGTTTATTATATACAAAATCCCTTAACTAAACAATGTATTTCTCTTCCTAAATTTTTTCTTCCCGCCATATATAGATACTGGTGTGCTGGTTTAGGGTATGCCGCGGCGTCTATGGAGTATAAAGTGGTTGTCATATATAAGGATGATGGAGCCAATAATAATAATAATAATGATAATAATAGTAATAATAGGAAACACTATGAATTTAATTGTGCTATATTCACAGTGGGAGTTGATCAGTCATGGAGATGTATTAATACTCACCACTTATCTACTACTAGACTTCTCAATGCTACCCACTTGGTTAGTCAAGGTTTTCTGCATTGGTATGATTATGGTACGAGTGGTCTTGTTGTGACTTTAAACATAGAGACTGAAACTTTAAAAGAGTTTCGTGTTCCTCAAGGTTATGAAAAAAGATGGACGAAATATCTTTCAACTGGAACAAGCTATCTATCTTTTGTACTGATGAGTAAAAGTAAATTATCATGGGAGGTTTGGGAGATGAAACCAGAAACTGGAGAATGGACAAAATTGGCAAATATCGACTTGGAGGCTAAAAGAAAACACTTGTTTACTGAACATGGTTGCTCTACCCTTGAACCCATTGGTTGGTTAAAATACAAGGAGGTGATGTTATTTTTTATTGAACAACGTCGAACTGCGCGTTTTATTGCCTATGATGCATGTACACAAAAAATTTACCCCATTGAGTTAGGATACTATCTTTCAAGGTGTATACCCCATGTCAAAAAGCCTAGTTTGCTTGGATGGCTAGTTGAGTATTTTTATTGCTCTGTATTTTTACATAAATTGTAAACTTGATAATTTGACTGCTCAATGATTTGTGTATTGAATTGAATCACTCTATCTATTTATATAATGATGGGAAACAGCAGTTTTGAGATCATGTCTTTGCAGAATATGCCTATTTCTTGTATCAAAAAATTGTTTTCTGAATGATTTCAAAGAAAAGCTCTAGATTAGTGAGTGTATGGATTTGAACATGGCTGATAATTTCAAAATTTGGATGGAAAAATATTTATTGGGTCAACTAGTAAATTTTTACATAGGGTCGGAGATGGGGATGATGGATTTTTACATCAGCTCAAGCCTGCGCTACCTTCCCATCCAATTCCTGGGGTTCTCTTCATGATTTGGAGGCAAAGTCGTGAAATTATTTGGATATGATGGCCTTGATGTATATACGTCTCATAAACAAATCAATGCCGCAGGAGTTTGTGGCATATGTAAATAAATGCTGTTTAGTTATTTCTATTTGGATATGATGGCTTTGATGTATATACGTCTCATAATCAAATCAATGCCGCAGGAGTTTGTGGCATATGTAAATAAATGCTGTTTAGTTATTTCTATTGCACTAAGCTATAAACATTTAGTGTAAAATGCATCAATTATTGTGGGCAAGCTTTTAGGTGTTGGTGTGTATATTTTGAATGTTAAAATTGATGATAATAGAATGGAGACTTGTATGTAATGTCACTGATATTATGGCCCTTTTAGTGGGAAATGCGCTTTGAACGGTTAAATCTCGAACAAGAGGGCTGTGTCTCTTATGATGTCTTCACCTTTGACATAGACGACTAGTTAAAATTTTAATTTGGTGTCGCCTTTAATAAAAATGTAAAAATCTATTAAAGACGACTTTATCGGATTAAAAATAATAAAGACAGACTTGCAGTTTTCTCTGATTATTAGGTGTGATTTTTTTCAATTTAATTTAAATAGTGACATGTATATGAGTACTAAACAATAATGGCAATATCAAATCCATTAGAACCTGGAACACATTCCAAGCTCGATTCAAGTCCAAGTCCTACTTATCATTTTCTTTTGCCAAACATTTTGTTAACCTAAAAAAACATTCTAAAATAAAGCAAATATCTAAGACTACAAATCAACAATCTTAATTGTTCAATAAATAAGTATGGCTATGTTGGTAGATTTAATAAAATCATATCATCGGCGAGTCTTCTTCTTTGCTTTTTCCTGCTGTATGTATGTACCTTCCCTTTCTTTCCTCTCTACTTCTCTTTTTAGAAATTTCATCTTCCTCTTTGTCTCCTTCAGTTTCCGGTTTTTCATCTACACAACAATCCCACCCAAATGTGATCAAATCATACTAGTAATTATAAATGTCATTATCGCTTATCCCAATGGCATTTGCACGATGGTTTTGAGATTTCTGACCTGTTTCCAAGTCTTCAAAATCACCAAAAACTGCATCATCATCATCATTGCCACCAGAGGTACCTTCCGAGAGTTGATTTCTCATAGATGCCTTAGACCAGTCTCCAGTGACAAAACGATCTCGGATACTTTCAACCAATTCTTCACTCCTCCAATCCCTTTGACTTGCATCACTTACGAATTTTGAGCAGTCATCAATGTCAATGTCATTATCGCTTATCCCTTCCTTCTAAAGAGAGAACTACCTTGTTCCCTTCCCCTTGTAGGCCTAAAGAACTCATCATCCTCACTTTCCTCCTCATTAGTGTCTTTCATCTCGTCGGAAGATTTTGATGCAGACTTTCCATATACAAGTTGCATAAGATTAATATTTTTCCTAGAGGCAGTTCGTTCTGCCAAGGATTCCTTCCATTTGGAGACGTTTCCCATCTCATCTTCTGTAAAAGCAACCATCAACATAGAGGAACATATCAACTTCATTTTCGAGAGAAAATGCTCTTTTTGCATAGAGAGAAGAAAAGGAAGGGATGGGCAAAGGAAACAGAAATAGGCAATGCTTCTTAAATAAAAAGTTTAAATTCACAGTCAGGAGTTCAAATTCAAAGATGACTATACCATTATCGTCTACATCATCTGCTGAAGTATCTGACTCAGAAGACATATCTTCATCATCACCATTTTCTGTTTCATCATTATCACTTGAATCCCCATCATCATCATCATCATCATCAGAACCCTGCATTCAAAGTTTCAAACGTTTAAAAGCATAGTATTAGAGATGAACATACAGAAACTCATTTTGATTTTTACTACTTGAACAGACTTCAGGTGCATTAATATGTTGTATTCTACAAAATGTTGTTGCAACTTATTATCAGATAGGCATTACGTTATTCTAATCAGATTACAGATACCAAAATGCGCTCCATTTAACTTGTCATATATTTAAGCGCTGTACCCATTCTACGGGCACCAGTTAGATCCATATCACTCCTTTTACAATTCTCACTAACTCTTACTTCTGCTATACACTAAGGAGCAGAGTGATGAGTACTCGATGTATCTGATCCACATTCATGTCCGAGAAAAGAGACCACATTTATGCCCGAGGAAAGAAGTGACATTTATGCCTAAGAAAAGAGGCCATGTTTACGCCTTAGAAAATAGGCTATGAATACACTGCATGCTTTGATGTTTTTGGCTCTCTTTTTTTAGACTAAGTTTCACTTATTCACCCATCTCATAAATAACACAAAAGGCAACATGAACGTAAAGCACAGGTATATATCATCAGAAACTTGCAGAAGCATTACCTTCAGATTGGTGATATCAATTTCATTTTCAAAAACAGCTTTTCTCCTCACTCTTCCATCATGGAAATCAATTTGCTCATTAAAGCTGCTTTTTGATGGAGTCTGTTGCTCTGATGTGTAGTTTTCCTCATCAGAACTATCATCCATAGATTTTGAAGATGATTTTTTATTAAAACTTTTCTCCCCATCAAAGGATTCCAGACCATCTTCAACTTCATCCTCAGTATCACTATCTTCATCTTCGTCATTTAATTTAGATTGATACTGCTCTACGGGCTCTAAATGTACCTCCTCATTAGCCACTTCATGAGCATCAGCTGAATCAATTGGAGCTGCAGATGATGGATTAGGTTTCTTGCCAAAAAGCGTTATGAAACTATTTTCCAACTTCTCATCCACAGAATATTTTGTGTTCTGCAATGATTTAACCAATTCAACACCAACATCGCGTTGCTTTCCTGAAATAGGAAGGTCACAGTTTAGAGGAGGCGAACAAAAGACAAGATGCAAAAAAGTAAATGGAATTGGATATTTAATTATTCGTCTGCTCTAGTTCTGGTCCACTCCAATTATATATTACACATAAGCACAATATTGCACAGAATGATCGCATACATACATATTTAAGGCACGAATTTAAAGTTCAGTTACTTGATTCATGTACTATAACAATATTAATGAATGGAAATTTCATAAAAATCTAAGAAAATATATGAGAAGAGGCAATAGATTCCTATGATGACAAAAGTTTCTTAAATCAACGCAAAAAATAACCTGTGTGTATCCCATCAGCATTGGCCCCATCATCTTTAGAGAACTGCACAAAGTGATCATTTATATTTATGTAGACAGCATCCTTATCATAAAGGAGATCCCCTAGTCCAGACATAGGTGCATAAAATATCTTTTCCTTGTCACGCAATCCCTTCTTTTTGGCAGCTGATGGTAGAGGGCAAGGATCAGCTAACTCTGTAATCCCAGACAAGGGAAAATCACCAACGAAAGCAACATGAGCCTGTTTCATGCTATATGTTAGAAAGAAGAAAAAAACAGAAGAGCCAGGAATATTACAATCATACGGGAAAAAAATATATGATAGCCACTGCAATCCATATGTACGCAAAACATTAAAAATTGGTGGCACAAAGCTACAAAAATGGCCACAGATAAAAACACAATTATTAACAAATATAAGCATTAAATGATGGCATGAGAGAATTAAGATTGCAATGAAAAATTAGAGGCATAATGCATATGAACATTCTGATTTGAACTGACCAGCTCACAGGTAAAACTTAATATTTTTTAAAGAAGCTGATTAGATATGTACCTTTGTTCCTTTCTTCAAATTACAGCCACGTAAGTAACCATACAATGTAACATTTCGGTCACATTTACTATTCAAGTGCACCTTCTCCGGGGGTGTAACATCTTCCAGCCTATCTACTAAGATGTAAGGATGAGAAAGCCTCCAGGATAAAGGGGGGAATTTCATGACAGAAATAAATCTTGCAAGATTATGTACTTCACGCTTAGTGTACCTGTCACGTGCATGCCAAAGCAAAATAATGTAAGGATGCAAACACTTTACAGTTAAATCATAAACAACCAATATGAAGAAAACAGCTACCCACTTACTTTCCATGAATAAGGCCAGATAAATAAAATAATTTGGCACCATCATATATCTCAGTCCAGAATCGATGCTTGAGTCGTTGCTTTGTTTTCCTAAGTTTTTTTATGTCCTTGAATTTGTCCAGATGTGTGAGAACACCCATTACTCTGGGAAATCCATGGTTTTGCAATATGTTAAGGAATTCAAAAGTTTCCTGCAAACACAGTCAGCACGAGAAGACAATGACATGAAAATCTTTATAAAATACATGTATATATAAATTATTCTATAATTACTAATCTTTTTAATTATACATAATAAGTAGACACAGTTCTGTAGAGAGAAAATAATAATAGAAACTCACCATTTCAAAGCCATAGCTTCCATCAATGAGCAGCAAAGCTAAATCAGCAAACTTAGCACAGTCAATAATACCATTAATATCATTTGGACACTCCACAAACTGCAGTCGCCTTTTCTTGCCTAAACAATAAATTCAATAATCATTCATCATGAAACAAGGTCAATCCCATTATCACCTCAAAACCACAGAAATTCCATCAACCAGCTGTTTCATTTAGTTTATTAACTTTAATTAGGAAAACATGCTTTTATAAATTTATGCCTCAACAAACATATGATCATAGGTATGGAATACTTTTGCAAGAGATAAAGCTCACGGTCACTCACATGTTGATCTCAAATTAATTTCTTCTAAAACAGCAACATACAAAGAAATAGTTTATACTGCTCAACCTGATACAATAGTAACGGTCCGCGCACTTCAGGTAGATTGTGCTTCGTGTAATGTTTTACTAGAGACTTAATCAGCAATGACTTCCCACCTACAATACTACAAAAAATATCTAGATTTCTGAATCAACAGAACAATTGTACCATATTTACACAATCAAGCAACATTGGATCCACATGGAAACAAACCTGCGGATGTCGGATGTCCCTGGACTACAACAAGCGATCCATCGTATGTTCAGTACCTATATTACACATCCTATGTATTTTTCCAATCACTATATTACATCCTATGTATCTTTTTAAAAAATTGTGTTATTTTGGTCTTAAGTTCAACGACCGAAGTTGTGAAATCGAAAATGTATATGAACCAAAACATTGGACAAAAATTGCACAAAAATGTTCAATAACCCAAAATGCATTTGAAAATTCTTCGAATCATAAGTGTATCAGTCAGTCCTCCCAGCACTTGCAAAAAACTAATACATCAAACAATCAAGACAAAATTTGAGTAAAGACAAAGAAGCAAGACTTGCTCATTACACAAGCATCTATTCTATACAAGTTACTAAAACATGATAGAGCTTTTTCCTTATCATTGATCTTCAAGCTTTGATGAAGATCATGATCTTACATCCCAGCCGCCGTCGGCTGCTCCTAAAAATAGTCCAAATAGATGAAAAAATGTCTTAACATAGTCACATCACAAGATAAACTTGTCACAAAATTTTAGACAAATACAATTGTTTTCATATACATATATGAATATATATATACAGAAAAACAGCCACCTGGATATTTCTCCAACATTAAATTGAACCTTGAAAACTCAAGTAACATCTCATTGGCATCTCTACAATAACAAAAAATAGATACTTAGTAGAAAATCGAAAAAAAATTACAAAATTGAAAAAAAAATATTTCGGGTGACTACCTATTTTCTTTCAAACTAAAAAGTAACTGATCATCCATATTTAACTCCAGGCAATAATTGCTCAACTAGTTGTCCCACCAATCCATTCATGTATCCACTAAATTGATTTTCATTGTAGGTTGCATTAAAGACCTCTCTCATTAATTTTGTTGCCATTTTAGTAATTACTGGAGTTGTTGGATAGCTTTCTTCCCGGTATACTTCTTTTAGTGGTAACTTAATAACCATTGCAACAAAATACGACATGAAAACAGCTGATGAGTGGAGATAGCCACCTTCCCTAAACAATCGAGTTTTGAGTTGATTAATCTCTCTAGTAAGAGAATTTGGACCTCTGCTCGGCCTCGGGGTATTGGAAGAACTGAATTTCCAGCTTCTCCTACAACTGAATTTCCAGCTTCTCCTGAATTTTGAGGCACCATTGAGCCCCGAGCTTGGGGTCAGCCTCAAGCTCGGGGTCTTGGAAGAACTGAATTTCCAGCTTCTCCTACAACTACAACTGAATTTCCAGCTTCTCCTACAACAACGGAGCCTCGAGATCGAGGCCGGCCTCGACTTTGGGGTTATCCTACAACTGAATTTTCAGCTTCTCCTACGGTATCAAGGACGGAGCCAAGCCTCGAGCTCGACCCACTTCATAGCTTACTTGTCGTCTCCTTGGTCTTAGTTGTGTTGGCTCCACTACTGCCGCCTCCGCCACTGCCGTCTCCGCGATTGACGACTCCGTCTCCACCACCACTATCTCCGCCTCATCTCCCCTCCTCAAAGTATAGTCCACGACTCACCTATTATCACAGGTTGAAAATAAAAATTCTGATAAAAAAAAAAATTAAAAAGAATTTTCAAATGACCACGTATAATTGTTGGTAAATGATTTGAAAATTCTTTTTAATTTTTTTTTTTATCAGAATTTTTATTTTCAACCTGTGATAATAGGTGAGTCGTGGACTATACTTTGAGGAGGGGAGATGAGGCGGAGATAGTGGTGGTGGAGACGGAGTCGTCAATCGCGGAGACGGCAGTGGCGGAGGCGGCAGTAGTGGAGCCAACACAACTAAGACCAAGGAGACGACAAGTAAGCTATGAAGTGGGTCGAGCTCGAGGCTTGGCTCCGTCCTTGATACCGTAGGAGAAGCTGAAAATTCAGTTGTAGGATAACCCCAAAGTCGAGGCCGGCCTCGATCTCGAGGCTCCGTTGTTGTAGGAGAAGCTGGAAATTCAGTTGTAGTTGTAGGAGAAGCTGGAAATTCAGTTCTTCCAAGACCCCGAGCTTGAGGCTGACCCCAAGCTCGGGGCTCAATGGTGCCTCAAAATTCAGGAGAAGCTGGAAATTCAGTTGTAGGAGAAGCTGGAAATTCAGTTCTTCCAATACCCCGAGGCCGAGCAGAGGTCCAAATTCTCTTACTAGAGAGATTAATCAACTCAAAACTCGATTGTTTAGGGAAGGTGGCTATCTCCACTCATTTTGTTGCAATGGTTATTAAGTTACCACTAAAAGAAGTATACCGGGAAGAAAGCTATCCAACAACTCCAGTAATTACTAAAATGGCAACAAAATTAATGAGAGAGGTCTTTAATGCAACCTACAATGAAAATCAATTTAGTGGATACATGAATGGATTGGTGGGACAACTAGTTGAGCAATTATTGCCTGGAGTTAAATATGGATGATCAGTTACTTTTTAGTTTGAAAGAAAATAGGTAGTCACCCGAAATATTTTTTTTTCAATTTTGTAATTTTTTTTCGATTTTCTACTAAGTATCTATTTTTTGTTATTGTAGAGATGCCAATGAGATGTTACTTGAGTTTTCAAGGTTCAATTTAATGTTGGAGAAATATCCAGGTGGCTGTTTTTCTGTATATATATATTCATATATGTATATGAAAACAATTGTATTTGTCTAAAATTTTGTGACAAGTTTATCTTGTGATGTGACTATGTTAAGACATTTTTTCATCTATTTGGACTATTTTTAGGAGCAGCGACGGCGGCTGGGATGTAAGATCATGATCTTCATCAAAGCTTGAAGATCAATGATAAGGAAAAAGCTCTATCATGTTTTAGTAACTTGTATAGAATAGATGCTTGTGTAATGAGCAAGTCTTGCTTCTTTGTCTTTACTCAAATGACCACGTATAATTGGTGGTGGAGACGGAGACGGCAGTGGCGGAGGCGGCAGTAGTGGAGCCAACACGACTAAGACCAAGGAGACGACAAGTAAGCTATGAAGTGGGTCGACCCCAAATTCGAGCTCGAGGCAGGCCCCGAACTCGGGGCTAGGAGAAGCTGAAAATTCATCAAGAATAATTACATATGTTCCATACAAACCAATACGAAAGCAATTTAGTCATGCAGCGCACTTCAATTCCTGTATGATTTTTTAAGACCTTCTAAAATATAATCCTGGTCATTTCAACATAGGGAAAAAAAAACATGTCAAAAAATAGTACTATTGAGCTTGACAAACAAATTATTTACGAAAATGAAACTTCACCTATTTGAATCCACGAGACGACATATTGAGCCGATTAACATGGTTCCCACAACAAATAGCAATTGATAATACAAAATAAGAGCTCAAGAACGAATAATCTCTTTCAAATATATTCCAAAGGTATATCAGGATATTAATCTACGTTATCATACTAGGGATCTGGATACCAAATCGAAAAAAAAATGAAAAAGAGCTAGGGTTTACCTTTAGCTCGAAACCGAGCGTTTCGTAGCTGACCGGCCGGTCGGACCGCCGGAACCGGGAATCGGTCACTAAAGTGGGCCGAGCTATGCCACAAACCCGTTCGGGGCTGAAAACCGGGATTTTTGTCGAAACCCGTTCGATCCGGCGGTGAACCGCTGGATCGTTCGAACCGTTAGTGGGTCGCCGGAATCGGAGCAAGTTGTGATTTGGATAAATTAACAAAATGAAGATTGGAAAGCAAAAGCACATATCTTCTTCTTCATTGGATAAATTAACAAAAATGGAGATTGGAAAGTAAAGCACATTTCTTCTTCATTATTCTTACACATCTAGAGGGAAAATGTGAAAAGATAAATATGAAAAATGTTTGAAAAAAATATGAAAGAGAAACTGGAGAGAAGGAGAAGAGGGAGGCGGCGGCTGCCTGCTTGTAGGGTTTTTGAAGAGTGAAGAAGGTAATCACTTAGGCTTTTTATTCCCTTTATATATTTTTTAATTTTTTATTCTTTTCTTTACTTTTTATAATTTATATTTTATGATCAAATAGAGACTACAATGTGATATTAAATATATTCATTCACATTTGATTTTATATTATATAATTTTTTCAAATGCATAAATGAGTAAAATATTAAATATTAAAATAATTAAGATTAATAGAAACCAAAAATGCTAAATTAAAATTGATGATTACAAATAATGTTAGTTGAAAAGGTATGACCTCATATATAATTATTAACTCAATAATTAACAAATGTGGTTCTTTATGAATTTAGTTAATTAATACAATATCAAATTTCAAGTATAACCTTTTAAACAATCCATAATCTTATATAATATATTTATAGTTTATAAATTATATTTCTTTTATAATTATGACATTACTGGATTGATACCGGTTCGCTCGACGGTTGAACCAGTCATCATTAACTCGGTCAATTTTTCAATTCAATGAACGGTCCGGGTTTCAAAACATTGCGTGCAATATAGGGTTCATTTAAATTTGGGCCTTAAGAAGTGGTGAATAACATTATTTGGGCTTTCTAATCTAATGGGTCTAGACAAGTTCAGAGCCCAAATATACTCCAAAGTTTTGAAAAAGAAAATAAATTATTTATCAAAATTTATTTAGGAATTCAATTGTAATAATATTTATTTATATAAGAAGTGGATCGCTGGAGAATCTGAAAATCATTATTTTCTAAATGGATTAGATGTTTATGATTTGATATATTTCATCTCAACTACAACATTCTTTTTATATATATAGAAAAATTCAAACTCCTACAATAGATATTGTTTCAAATATCGGAATGTGCACAATAAGAATTCTCCCTAATAACCAACCTATGTACTTACAATTACTATAACTATTATTTCAATTACTCATAAATCTACATTGATTATAACCCAATGGGTTGCATTATGAAGTATACCTACCTAAAATACTACCAAATACAATTTGATTAAGTACTAGAGTGTTAATGTATTTGTATTTATGAACTTCTATCGTAACGAGTATTTGCATTTCTCCTTGTTCCCTCCAGGATTGTTTTGTCAGCAACTATGAAGTAGGCAGCTATTGATGTTGTTCATCATCAGCAAACCAAAAATATATCATTATATCTAAATATATTTGACATCCAAAAAAAAAAAATATCGAATAAATGCTTAACCAGTGTGATTTAAGTTAGCCTTTGCCCAAGGGATTGTACAAACTGCTACCAACTGAAAATTATTTGTGATTAATGTTTATACAAGTGTTAAGATTATAAGAAACAAAAAAAATGTGATATTTGTTTATATGTAGCGTAACAGAATTATGTAATTGATTATCTATATTGTCTAAGTTTATCCACCATACTTATAAATGAAATTGTTTTAAGATCTCAAAAAATCTTCTTGAAAATTTATAAAAATGATCCAACAACACCATATATGTGTGTGTCAGCCCAGAAGGTATCACATGTTATTGAAAATGTATCCAGTGGAATCATAAAGCTTCGTCCTTCATGGAACTGCTGATAGATAGAGTTACTGACCCATTAGCAGTGGCGGAGCCAGAAACCAAAAAAATTCAAAATTGGGTGGGGTAATAGTTATAAATTATATAATAATTAAATAAAAATTTAATAATATATATATAAATTTTTTTTAAAAAAAAAATTTGGGTGGGGCGGTGGCCCACCCGTGCCCCACCCTGTCTCCGCCTCTGCCCATTGGCTTCTCAGGACTTGTTCAATGAGAGTCCATCCAAGTTCAAGGACATAAAGCTTTATGAAGAACCTTTTGTTTGAGCCTGAGCGTGAAGAGATGGCGTTGGTTATTTGTGAGGTGAAAGCTCTTGATTGATCACCAAATGTTCAGTGCAGGGGGAATCGAATGTGTGGGTATTTCTTGCAGTGTGGCTCTATTTGTTAGTATTCAGGAAAGAAATGAAAAAAACTCCTCTTAATAAGTCTAGTTTGAAGACCATCTCCTAAAAGGTAGGGTGGACTCAAAATTCATGCCCGTATTGGGCTGGGTGCATTTTCGGATGTAATTATATACTTCTGAATGATAGTCTTGGAAGACTACCATTATTTTTTATCTATAGTTAAAGTGAAATGACTGGGGGATTTAAACGCTAAAACTATGAGAGGTTGATGATGGCATTCAACTGATTTATACTAGTGATTGATTTTCATCCTAGTTCTTGTTCTAGTTTCTCCTCAGGTTAATTGGCTTAGGAGTTTACCTTTTGGGGGCAAACTGTGCTAAAAGTTGGTTACATATTGATTTAGTACATTTGAAAGTCTAATTTCATGACAAGTAGTTTGAAGCTATATTGTTAGCTTCAGTAAAGTAGGTTTAAGAAACAAGCGTCTCAGAGTGCAAGAATGTAAAGAAGAAAGTTCGAAATGTCAAAATTAAGAAGGAAATAAACAAATAATATAACCTACACAAATTAACCCATTATACAGGAGAGACCGAGACCGAGTCCTCGCCTGGTAAGCAAATGCAATCAGAACACACCTTTTCTATCTTAGAAAACACAACTCTATCATCGCCCCCGAGACAAAACTTGGAACCATTGTCCATTACATATCACATATTCTTTTTAAGGCCAGTCTAATAAAATAATCATTTGGTATGAAACTCACTCCCACCAGATTGTACACGGATGTTACATGGGAGAACGAAAGCTTACATGTCAAGTTGAAGTAATTCTTGTTGCATCCCCAAGTTAGTATATTGTAGACCGAGCCTGCTTTTGCCATAGATTCTGATAGGTCGATAAGGATTTTCACAAAATCTCACAATACAAAATCACACAACAGTCTATTATATTATTATTACCCGAGAAATCATCAGTCTGAATTTCTGCGAGTTTTCTTCTTTGCTTTCTCCTGCTGTATGTACCTTCCTTTTCTTTCCTCTCTACTTCTCTTTTTAGAAATCTGATCTTCCTTTGCGCGCTGCACTTCTTGTGCCTTCCTCTTTGTCTCTTCCTTCAGTTTCCGCTTTTTCATCTAAAAAGAATCACCCAATTGTCAAATTATACTGAAGATGTGATGTAAAGCCAAATGGCATAGATTAGAGTTATCGGAAGCAAGAAATGTTTCATTCAAATGTAAAGGCTCTTGAGGCCTATTCCCAACTTCAGTTACTATGTTGCTTTCAAGGAAATGTCATACTCCCAGTAAGAAGCAATCAGAAAGCTTATAACAAAAACTTCTTCCCCTAAAACTTTCCATCATACATTCTTTCAAATTGCAAATTAGATATGAAGGGCATAGCCAACTAGCACAACTGGCGGCCTAGAGTATTTTAGAGCCTATTAGTGAGAAGGCAACTAAATATATATATATATATATATCTGTTTTCCACCCAAAAAAAAAAAAAGTTCTGGACATTACCTTTTCATTTCTAATAAGTTGAAGGTGTTGAACAAGTGCATGAACTTTTCGTTCATGAGGCTCCATGACTACAGCTCTCCTATTCTCAAGCAGTGGTCGCTTTCTAGAAGGGGTGTCCTTTGGCTTTGATGCAAATGGTAAAGCTGCCTGTAACGACTTGGGAATAACCAAAGGATTGAACTTCCTTGGCTTCCTTTCAATTGGCTTCGAGCAAAAAGAAAAGAAACAAATCAAAAATAAGCAAAATCAGTATGTTTTTATATACTTTTTGCAAGCTGATGTCTTCTTACCTTGTAAAGTGAATCCTTGTTGACTGGAACTGGAAGGTTTTGTTCCCTCCTTAGTTCGGAAACTGTTTTCATTCCTTGCCAAGTCTTATCACGTGGCTGCAAGGCTGTTGTTAAAGGATTGTAAAAGCTAGGAACTTCAACTTGAGTCCAAGCACGCAAAAACACAATGTCACCCATTTTAATTCTGTCCTCAAAGGTGCATCTGGCTATGCCTTCTTTTGCCATTCCACCCTTCTTTTTATACTTGTTAGCAATCTCTTCTTTTGCAGCCTAAAATTTCAAAAAAAAAAAAAGAATAACATGAGATGAAGAATCACTTCAAAAGGAGTGCAATATATAACAATAAGGTAATAAAGGACTCCCCCCATCCCAAGAAACCAAGTTTAATTGCAGCAGATTATACTTTAATTTCTCAGGTCAATAAGGCAAATACCTTCTTCACTTGCCCACGGATTCCGCTAACAGTACGTATAGCTGCACCTTCAAACCTGGCTATTTCAAGATCCGAGGTGAACATGTCCTCAATAAAAGCAGTTTTCTTGAAGATTTTACAGGCATGACCAACTAGCTTAATCTTCTTCACTATCCTTGCAGCATGGTTGAACTCCAGGACTGTAGCAGTTGCTGTAATCCTAAATGATGCCTGAAAAACGAAAGTTATACAAGAATTAACATCATAATATTGAAAGTTTAAGTACCAACTGAAAACCAAGGATCAATGAACTTTTTCTTTCAAGCAAGTAAAAGCGGGTATGTTTCTCTTCTTTTGAGGGGTTTTGTTGAAATAATAACACGGCAATCCGAAAACAGTGAAAAACATTCAACACCGACTCTGCTTTTTCCCACATCTTTAGTCTGCCAGAGTAACAAGAGTAATTTCCCTTGAATGCTCCAAATTTGGCAACACAGCCCCATAACTCCAGACTTTGTCTTTTGGTTAACAATACTAGAATTTCAGTGATTTCAACTGAAGGCTATACCTGATTATTCGTTAAACTCTGGATGGCAACCACCCCTGTATTAGGAGGTGCAAGTGGGCCCCAAAACATTGCAAGACAATGCATGTGTTCAGGAGTATATTTGAGCATGCGATGGCGCCCATTTTGGTCCTCAATGGCGTATATGGGTAAAGTTTGGTAGCGTCTCCATCCAATAGAAACAATTATTGGGTCTCTAGTCTTCAGTACTTTCTTATGCCACCGATGCCGCTTCAACCGTACCTTCAGAAATAAAAATGAAAAAACAAATGCTTTAAGAGAAAAACAAAGAACAGGCAAGTGAGGACTGAACTTCATATAAAAATTGATAAAGGTAAATTAAAAGTTTTTAGCATGGTTCCTAACCTGCATATACCCAACATTTTCCTCCCCCAGAGCAAGTCCACCAACAAGAATAGGATGACAAGGATCAAAATTCTCAACCATTTCATAGGGTACATCACGAACTTCAATTCTAAGGTAACTCCCAGTTCTGTAGCCTTCTATCTCGATGCGAGTAGCTTCATCAAGCTCATTAAGTTCAGCAATGTTCACTTGTTTCCGAAGTTCAATCTCCTCCTTTAACTACAGAAATACAGAGAGTGAGTAACTCTTCCGGACTTTCACATATCTTGTGGACACTAGTACCAGAGAGATTACCTTGTCGTAGAATCCACTTCCATTGCTTTGACCACGAGAAGATTTGGTGTCGTTATTCCCATCTTCACCATTTTCATCAGGAATCTCAGAACCATCAAATGTAAACTTGAGTTAAGGGCACTAATTTTCATGTTAAGATCTGTTGGATGGCATGGCATTAGCTGGCTTAATACTGTAACCATAACCGCAATAAAGCCATTCTTAAACCGATAATTATTTCCAAATTTTAACTTCAGTCACAAAAAGAGGGAAATGAATATTAGAATGGAAGACATATAAATACGGTTTGTGGCATTAACGCCTCTAGTTAGTTCACATGCCGTAAGGAACTAAATAAAGAAGATATTAAGGTCGTATGAAAAGGATATTGAGCATCAAATTTTGCACGAAGTGCCAGTTTTTTCAGCCTTCGCTCCTCAGCCGCCAAGTCACCATCGTTGTGGGCATCACCAATAGCATTTGCATGATGGTTTTGAGATTTCTGACCTGTTTCCAAGTCTTCAAAATCACCAAAGACTGCATCATCATCCTCATCATCATTGCCACCAGAGGTACCTTCTGAGAGTTGATTTCTCATAGATGCCTTAGACCAGTCTCCAGTGACAAATCGATCACGGATACTTTCAACCAATTCTTCACTCCTCCAATCCCTTTGACTTGCATCACTTACGAATTTTGAGCAGTCATCAATGTCAATGTCATTATCGCTTATCCCTTCCTTAGATTTCTGTAATTAATCAAATGATGGAGCAGTTACAACATCAAAAATAGTAATTCCAAACACAACGAATAGCAGAATTCTAAAGAGAGACATACCTTGTTCCCTTCCCCTTTAGGCCTAAAGAACTCATCATCCTCACTTTCCTCCTCATTAGTGTCTTTCATCTCGTCGGAAGATTTTGATGCAGACTTTCCATATACAAGTTGCATAAGATTAATGTTTTTCCTAGAGGCAGTTCGTTCTGCCAAGGATTCCTTCCACTTGGAGACGTTTCCCATCTCATCTTCTGTAAAAATAATCATCAACATAGAGGAACATATCAACTTCATTTCCGAGAAAAAATGCTCTTTTAGAGAGAAGAAAAGGAAGGGATGGGAAAAGGAAACAGAAATAGGCAATGCTTCTTAAATAAAAAGTATAAATTCACAGTCAGTAGCTCAAATTCAAAGATGACTATACCATTATCGTCTACATCATCTGCTGAAGTATCCGACTCAGAAGACACATCTTCATCATCACCATTTTCTGTTTCATCATTATCACTTGAATCCCCATCATCATCATCATCATCATCAGAACCCTGCATTCAAAGTTTCAAACGTTTAAAAGCATAGTATTAGAGATGAACATACAGAAACTCATTTTGATTTTTACTACTTGAACAGACTTCAGGTGCATTAATATGTTGTATTCTACAAAATGTTGTTGCAACTTATTATCAGATAGGCATTACATTATTCTAATCAGATTACAGATGCCAAAATGTACTTTATCAGCCATTTAACTTGTCATATATTTAAGCGCTGTACCCATTCTACGGGCACCAGTTAGATCCATATCACTCCTTTTACAATTCTCACCAACTCTTACTTCTGCTATACACTAAGGAGCAGAGTGATGAGTACTCGATGTATCTGATCCACATTCATGTCCGAGAAAAGAGACCACATTTATGCCCGAGGAAAGAAGCGACATTTACCTAAGAAAAGAGGCCATGTTTACGCCTTAGAAAAGAGGCTATCAATACACTGCATGCTTTGATGTTTTTGGCTCTCTTTTTTTAGACTAAGTTTCACTTATTCTCCCATCTTCATAAATAACACAAAAGGCAACATGAACATAAAGCACATGTATATATTATCAGAAACTTGCAGAAGCATTACCTTCAGATTGGTGATATCAATTTCATTTTCAAAAACAGCTTTTCTCCTCACTCTTCCATCATGGAAATCAATTTGCTCATTAAAGCTGCTTTTTGATGGAGTCTGTTGCTCTGATGTGTAGTTTTCCTCATCAGAACTATCATCCATAGATTTTGAAGATGATTTTTTATTAAAACTTTTCTCCCCATCAAAGGATTCCAGACCATCTTCAACTTCATCCTCAGTATCACTATCTTCATCTTCGTCATTTAATTTAGATTGATACTGCTCTACGGGCTCTAAAGGTACCTCCTGATTAGCCACTTCATGAGCATCAGCTGAATCAATTGGAGCTGCAGATGATGGATTAGGTTTCTTGCCAAAAAGCGTTATGAAACTATTTTCCAACTTCTCATCAACAGAATATTTTGTGTTCTGCAATGATTTAACCAATTCAACACCAACATCGCGTTGCTTTCCTGAAATAGAAAGGTCACAGTTTAGAGTAGGAGAACAAAAGACAAGATGCAAAAAAGTAAATGGAATTGGATATTTAATTATTCGTCTGCTCTAGTTCTGGTCCACTCCAATAATATATTACACATAAGCTCAATATTGCACAACAGAATGATCGCATATATATACATATTTAAGGCACGTATTTATAGTTCAGTTACTTGATTCATGTACTATAACGATATTAATGAATGGAAATTTCATAAAAATCTAAGAAAATATACGAGAAGAGGCAATAAGGAAAAAATATATAAAGATTTTCTCTAATCTCTAAAAGTTGAAGAGTGGATGTAGTCCCCTAGCTTTGGAGAGCTTATACCTCTCCCAATTCATTGTCCATCCAGACTTTGTGAATAGTGAGAAGTTTTGGTATCTTTACACTCCTTCCTTCAAAAATAGTGGAAGGTACTTTTGGAAAAATAACTTTGGAAATTAGACATCATTTCTGGATTCTACAAATAGGAACTAGGGGAAAAAATAGGTAAAGGGTGTATATCAAGGAAAATACGCTCCAAATCTTGGATATATTCCTATGATGACAAAAGTTTCTTAAATCAATGCAAAAAATAACCTGTGTGTATCCCATCAGGATTGGCCCCATCATCTTTAGAGAACTGCACAAAGTGATCATTTATATTTATGTAGACAGCATCCTTATCATAAAGGAGATCCCCTAGTCCAGACATAGGTGCATAAAATATCTTTTCCTTGTCACGCAATCCCTTCTTTTTGGCAGCTGATGGTAGAGGGCAAGGATCAGCTAGCTCTGTAATCCCAGACAAGGGAAAATCACCAACGCCAGCAACATGAGCCTGTTTCATGCTATATATTAGAAAAAAACAGAAGACCCAGGAATATTACAATCACATGAATATTACAATGATAAAAACACAATTATTAACAATCATAAGCATTAAATGATGGCATGAGAGAAATAAGATTGCAATGAAAAATTAGAGGCATAATGCATATGAACATTTTGATTTGAACTTACCAGCTCACAGAGGTACAACTTAAAAAATTTAAAAGAAGCTGATTAAATATGTACCTTTGTTCCTTTCTTCAAATTACAGCCACGTAAGTAACCATACAATGTAACATTTCGGTCGCATTTACTATTCATGTGCACCTTCTCCGGGGGTGTAACATCTTCCAGCCTATCTACTAAGATGTAAGGATGCGAAAGCCTCCAGGATAAAGGGGGGAATTTCATGACAGAAATAAATCTTGCTAGATTATGTACTTCACGCTTAGTGTACCTGTCACGTGTATGCCAAAGCAAAATTATGTAAGGATGCAAACAATTTACAGTTTAATCATAAACAACCAATATAAAGAAAACAGCTAGCCACTTACTTTCCATGAATAAGACCAGATAAATAAAATAATTTGGCACCATCATATATCTCAGTCCAGAATCGATGCTTGAGTCGTTGCTTTGTTTTCTTAAGTTTTTTTACGTCCTTGAATTTGTCCAGATGTGTGAGAACACCCATTACTCTGGGAAATCCATGGTTTTGCAATATGTTAAGGAATTCAAAAGTTTCCTGCAAACACAGTCAGCACAAGACAATGACATGAAAATCTTTATAAAATATATACTTGTATATATAAATTATTCTATAATTACTAATCTTTTTAATTATACATAATAAGTACACACGGTTCTGCAGAGAGAAAATAATAATAGAAGCTCACCATTTCAAAGCCATAGCTTCCATCAATGAGCAGCAAAGCTAAATCAGCAAACTTAGCACAGTCAATCATACCATTAATATCATTTGGACACTCCACAAACTGCAGTCGCCTTTTCTTGCCTAAACAATAAATTCAACAATCACTCAATCATGAAACAAAGTCAATCCCACTATCACCTCAAAACCACAAAAATTCCATCAATCAGCTGTTTCATTTAGTTTATTAACTTTAATCAGGAAAACATGCTTTTATAAATTTATGCCTCAACAAACATATGATCATAGGTATGGAATACTTTTGCAAGAGATAAAGCTCAATGTCACTCACATGTTGATCTCAAATTAATCTCTTCTAAAACAGCAACATAAAAAAAAAATTATACTACTCAACCTGATACAATAGTAAGCGGTCCGCGCACTTCAGGTAGATTGTGCTTCGTGTAATGTTTTACCAGAGACTTAATCAGCAATGACTTCCCCACCTACAATACAACAAAAAATATCTAGATTTCAGAATCAACAGAACAATTGCACCATATTTACATAATCAAGCAACATTGGATCCACATGGAGACAAACCTGCGGAGGTCCCTGGACTACAACAACAAAAGGAGCAGGTTCCCCCGTATTGCGATCCATCGTGGGAACATGAAGCCTTTTCTGCTCCTTCTCGGTAGCTCGTGATTGTAGCCGCTTGGCTTTCACAGTTGAAGTAAATGCAAATGCCTAGCACAAACAAATACAATCATACAACCTTAATTAGTCACCAGAGAATGAAGCATATAACAAGATGTCCAATGAACTTTTTGGAACTGAAATTACTGCTGACAGTTACTATCCATGCACAATATGAGCCCATAAGTTGTATTTATGTTATCCTTTATTTTTATTGTTCACCTGCCGTTATGTGCTCGGGTGGTTGCTGTTGAAGGTGATCAAATTCAATAACTTTACAGGTCTGAAAGATGAAAATTATAAAAGAAGATGATAGAAAATGTATAATTAGTATTCTAATTTACTAATTGTAGTTTCTATAGAATTATAGAGTGGATTAAAAAGTTACTTTTAGTGAGTATTAAGATAATTTTATAAATTAAGTTGTCTTATTCATATGAAATTCAATTTAAATCTTAAATGCCTTATCCAATAAATTTAAAACTCTTTCAAGTAAGTACACTTACAGAAATGTAAAAAACAAAAATTTATAATTTCACAAAATGGAGATCATTGAACCTACCCAAATACGCACTCATGTTGCGCGCTTATTCGGATTGTCTCATTGTTTTTGTGTTATTATATATATACGATTTTAGCGTCAAAAAACATTATTAAGGGAAAAGTCGTTAAATTTAACAGAAAACCAGAATACTACTTATATTCTTAATCTTCAACTTATGAAGCTAAATATTTCAATATAACGCATCTCTTTACTGTCTCTCATTTTGATTGGCTTGAGGAGAAGCTCACTAACTTAGAATCAGAGAATAAAGTTCTTCGTCAGCAGGCTCTCGCCATGGCACAGAACAATAAGTTGCTATCAAGAAGCTCAAGGTCTATTATGCAGGTAAAAAATCTGTAAAACAGTTTTTTCGAAATATGGATTAAAGAAGTCCAACCGGATTTCTCGGATTTACAAAAGTAGCCTCAGCCAGATACAGTATCTAATGTAGCTTAATGGTATCTTACCAGTCAAGATTCCTTTTAATTGCAAAAATACACATTAACACAGAGAGTAACATTCCAGACTCAGAAACCATCACAATCTAACTACCACCTATTTTCATCCGCACTGTATACATAAACATACTAAAAAACCACAGCCAGACGGTCTGAACAAATTACCATTCAGATAAACTTGTTTCGTTAAAACTACATCAAATTGACACAAAGCACTACTAACATCAATTTACAAATTCCAAGAAAAGCACGTGCAAGATTGAGAAAACCTAAACATCAAAACGTGGGCTGCTGCGTAGAAATATTTGTCAAGAAATTAAAGATATACCTAAACAAAAAAAACAATTCAAGAAAGTACAAAAACTAAGCGCGGTACATTATGTCGAACTAATACCTTCGGATTGTTGAGCTTCTTCTGCTCCTTTGTAAGAATTTCATCTTCGTCCGGATTCCGCTTCGATTTAGATTTCTTCTTGGCTGACGCTCCGGATGTACGAGTCCTGTGAGACTTATGCGCCTGCTCACCGCCTCCATCGCTTTTCTTACTCTTTGGGTGTGAGATTTCGCTCAATCTCGCCATGCTCTCTTTCTCTATGTTGCGAATTAGGTTAACGCCGTTCACGGTGGCGATGCACCGGCATGGAGGGGGATACGGCGACGCAGAAAAAGGGGTTTTAGGGGTTTAGTCGTTCGTGGCTTCAAGGAGAAAAGGTAATGTATTCCGTGGATTAAACGACAGGAGTCAAATTCAATAATAATGGGCTTTATTGATGTAACATTAAAGCCCAATAGAATATAAATGGGCTTTTGAGCCATTAAGATGTAAATACTTGTATTTAAACTGAAGACACGATTTGATCTTTAGGCCCATGGATTGGAATTTTGATGAATTAAATAAAATTGAAAACTAAAATTGTATTTATAATTAATCGTTTTCTTCAATAATTAATTTGTTATAATAGATGAGCACCATAAACATGTTATGCAATATATTTATAATTTTTTTAATTATATTTAATTAATAGGTCCGTTAATTTTAGTGTTTCTGAAAAATTCCTATTTCATAATGGGTTAAGCATACATTTTTGTAAAATTAGTTTTTTGGCCAATAACTAACAAGAGGTAAAGTAATAACTACAATCACACAGTTGTAGAATTAAGCAAGTGGAACTCATGCTAGTCTTCATCTTAGCATACACTTATTTACCCAAAGATATTGTTCTCACCAATTTTGACTATTAATTAAGCATACACTTGTTTTACCAAAAACTATTGTCCTCACCAATTTAGACTATTTATTAGAATTTAACAGGGTTAATGTAATATATATCAATTAGATGCTAGAGGTAAAGTGTATTTTATTTTTTTATTATTGTCATTCAATAATATAAAACACACCGGTTTTGTTGGACCTGATATGCTATTAAATTTCCCAAAACATGTAAATTGCAAAAAATTGTCAAGTATTATTAAGCACTCTTGAATTTACAACCTTCTTAACAAGGGAAATTAAACACTAAATCACACTCACACACAACAATTACAACAACTAAAGTACAAAGATCATAACAAAGAGAAGACATGAAAGTGAAGCTAAGAGGACATCAATGCTTTCTCAATATTGTGTGCCATTCCTTGAAGACTGAAATCAAGATAAGTAACCAAATCCTCATAGCTCAAGCCTTCGACTGGATCAGCCAAGAATGACCATTCGATCTGGCAACCATTGAAATCATCTCCACCCTTCATTTCCATTACTTTTATAGTTGACTTGTACGACTTAAACCCCATATTATTGTCCAAAACTTCATATACTAAGCACTTATCCTTTGGATCACAAGCCAGCAACTTCTCATGGCACCACTTCACGGCCCCATCGCCGCCGTCAGCGGCGCAGTACCGGACGAGCTGCCGCCCGTCAACGCCGTCGACTTTGCAGCACGTGTCAATGCTTGGTAGCCAATTATGGATGCTGAAAAAATCCTCTAGAATGGGCCACACTTCTTGTGTTGTGGATTTGTGGAGTTTGGCTGTTGATTTGCCTTCCCATTTGAGGTGATAATTTACTTGTGCTTCCATTAAGATGGGTTTTTTTTTTTTTTTTTTTTTGTTAGAGAAAAATGATAAAAGAGAAAATTTGGTAGCTAGGATGATAGGTACTAGGAGAAAGAGAATTATAAGTGTAATAAGATTAGTAAACTCTATTTATATGATTATTAAAGTGGTTGTGGTATTAGTTAAGTGCTTATTGAGTTGACCATCTTATAGTGGTGTTGATATTCTTTCTAATGAAATGACAGGAGAGAAAGCAATTGATTTTTTTATACTTTTTAGCATAAACAAATTAAATGATAATATGACTTAGTCTTTTAGTTAGTTTAGTCTTTTAGTTAGTTGTTAGAACTAAGTATTGACCCTTAATGTATACAATTCATTGATATTTTTTAACTTAGTTAATTGACTAGTTAATTGATACGAATAATATAAGATGGTATAAAACGGTATTCGAAGTAATTAGGTCAAGTGGAATATAGCTTGTGACTGATAAATGTTTGAATCCTACTGAAACAGGATCCTAAAACAACTTCTCTTTGAATAACACTTATCAATTTCTCTGTTTAATTTTTCCTATCAAAATAAAGAAAAAAAATACTTTTTAAAAGGCTATAAATATTGATCAATTTTTTTAAACCAAATAATTTAATTTCTTTTTATCATTATGTGATGTTTAGACTTGATTAATTCGTGTGTTTGTCAATACTAAAGATGAGCTAACTTGATTGTTTTTAAACTGTATATGTACTTTGTTAGGCTTGATGATGTTACTTACGTACATGCATAGCTATGAATAATCCATGCAATTCTAATAGATAATCATTTTTATGTCGAATTCTAAATAGAGCTCAATATTTCACAAATATATATTATGAATTATGATTATGTTGGGGTTGAGAGTCACCTGGAATGATGCATGGAATCTCAGTTGTTAATAAAGAAAGGATAAAAATATCATTTCTAGACAACTCAATTGATGGAGTAATCATGAATACAAATTACGAGTCATTCAAGTATGCAGAACAACTTGATGCCAATTGGTAATTGTGGTCCAGCAGTTTGTGGGCTTCTTTAGATAAGTGACACATATGAATAAATGAATTTATTCCAAGTTCAAACTCATTTAAAATGATTTTCAACTTTGAATCAATTCTTCTACAATATTTATTATTGTTGGAATTATGCCTTAGCATTTATCCTTTAATTATATATACCCTACCACTAATTAGCGTCCACCGCCGTATTCCATCAAAGATTTTTTTAATATCAAGTAATTATAACAAAAGAATAATTTAATATAATAATTAATGAGCACTCATATCATATATATAATATATATATTGAAAATGTATAATAAACCACAAACTGCATAAAAGGACTTTTGTATGTGCACCTCTTTGTTTATATAGTCGACTAATATACATTTCCACCATACAATTAGTCATGAAGAAAACCTACATTTGTTGCTATCAAGCCAATTAGATGCGACAAATAACAATTTACATTATGTGGGTCGAAAACCGTAATAATTTTATGATTATATGTAATCCAACCCTACCCGATTCAAGTTCAATTTGAGAATTTAAGCTCCGACCCAAGAGTTATTGTTGGGCAGACTCCATATGCTTCGACCCATATTTGTCAAACCAAAACACAACGTTACGTAGAGAAAAACACGTAGAATTTAAGACAAACGTATCCATCAACATTAATAAACCAAACCAACCCAAAAATAAAGACAAAACAAGAAACAAAAAGACCAAAATCCAAGTTCACAAAAGACAACAACAATGTGCTTCAAACCAAGTCAACTTTATTCTTACAATTCTTAATAGTAAATAGTAATATTTAACAAAACCCATAAACCGAAGCCTCCATCTTCTTCACCATAAGCTCTAGCCCAACTTCATACTTCTTCACCAAATCCTCCAACTTCCACCCCACCACCGGATCGAGGCTGATCCACCACTCCACCGCACATCCGCCCCTCTCCTCATCCCCCGGGACAATCTTAATTGTCGAAACATAGGATTTGAATCCTATGTTACAATCCACCATCTCATAGGTTAATGTCATTTGGGCACGATCAATTGCCACTAACCTTTCTTTAGACCAGCTCAATTTCGAATCTGAATTATTTTGACCTTTTTCTTGTTTAAGTCCAAATCCAGAGCAATAACGAATGCAACCGGACTCGCCATTAGTGCCATGGATACCATGACACGTGGCAAGGCTCACGAACCATTTGTGAAGCCCGAAAAAGTCCTCAAAAAAAGGCCATATTTGGTGAGCCTTAGCTTTATGTAGCCTTGTGGCAACCTTGGCTTCCCATTTTTTTGGGTCCATTTTTTTTTTTTGGACAGAGTTGCAAATTAAGGAGGGTTGGTGAGAGTGTGTATATATAGAGGTAAATAGAGAACCCTAGGGAGACTGCATATATAGGACCCGCGATCCACAGATGGCATATAAATTAATACAATCATAAATGCTGTTTGCCTTGAAGTTACTTTGATTTCTTGGCCCAATTAATGGTGCATGATTCATATCTTTTTATTGATTGATATTTGAAGAGTGACTCGTAAATGATAATAAATGCGTATACACAATTGAGATATTTTTCTTAAATGTCAAATTGGTGCATAAAAGAATTGTTGGAAAATCATTAATATGAAGAATATATTGGCTTTCATCAGTATACAAAAAGAATCCCATTGAGATGACTTATAAGTTCGAGAGTTTTGTAATAGTTTCTCATAAATTATTTCGAGCTCTATCATCAAAGCCATAATGCAATTAGTCTTGCCGCCTATTACTTTCTATAGATTCTTGTTCTCAAAACTACTTTCAGTAAGAGTCCACAAACCTATAGAATCTTATTCCCAAACCCACTTCAGTAATAGCCCACAAATCAATTTCCTACTTACGCATAGGTGATATGACATAATAGAAATTATATTTGGGTGGAGTGGGCCCACAAATCAAATCTCAAATGTGTATTGTATATCACATTGAGCCTGTCCAAAAGTGCATGGTTTTAAGTGAACATACACAATAGCAATGATTTAACTGAAGAGTGAACATATAAACAAGTTATTTCAAACCTAATATATTATATTTTATAGATAGTACCCAGCTTGTAGATTTAGTACTGCATCCATGTATTTTGCACCACCTAAAATGCTTAAAAGTTACTTCATGCACAACTTTCTGGTACATGCTATCAACAAGAAATGAGCATATGATGCTAAGGGGTGCAGTTTCAAATACTCATCATTTCTCACTGATAACGATAACATACCTATCCATCTATCACCAAATTATCAACCATAGGAAAGGATAAAGGAAACAAGGTTGAAGGCACAATTCATTTACGCATACCCTCTGAAAGCCTGAATGTTAGAACATCTTTTCACCAGCTAAATCAAACTTATACTACGTTGGCCGGCAACATAATCTCCTCAAACGCACTTTCTCCTATAACAGTGACAAAATACAGCAGATATAACATACAGCAAAAAAGTTGTGTAAAATTATGATCTAAAGGAAATACGAAGTGATCACCTCAGTATTATCATGGTCATATCTAATCAAGAAAATACATCTGCAACCCCTTATATCATGCCATCTCTTTTGAATCTCTATAACATGTGCGTCGTAATATCTTGCTTGATCTTGTCTCTCCTGGTTCAAAGAAATACACGTTGAGCAATCATTGCACCTAAAAGAAGAAATGTGTTGATTTCTTGAATTTTGTAAAGCTTGTATGAACACATGTATTTTCTATCAGTTATTTGGGGAAATATTATTAGAATGACATGATGTCAGTAAGAATTAAAAAAAGGGTATACCTGGAAGCACACAACTAGATCCCCAACCTTCACTTTCTGGCATTCTGAATTCTCCAAAGCAACAGATCGTTTCCTCACAGAATTTTTCGCATTCACCCATTCATCTTCATCTGATCCAAAACCAACATATCTTACGAGAATTTCCTGCAGTGAACTAAATCTGTTACACTTGGATTATAAATGAAACATTAAAATATCTTGATTTTCTACGTATTACAGCTTGAATATTGAATCACATCATCTCAAAAGCTAGTGGTGAAACTATCTTAAGTAAGTTAAATGGGGACTCTGCCCAAAGCTGCAACCTAGCATTTTCGTCATAATTATTTACAAAATAAGTAAATAATTAAAAGCTTGCTTTTGAACGTATATATACTCACAATTTCCCCAGAGCTGAGAAATCTATGGGAGAGAAATGTATCAACATCATACCTGTAATACAGTACAGAAGTAAGTAACTAATTTGTAATTATATGAACATAATCTAGTGTTTGGTGATTGTCGGAATACGCTTGCTACATTCTCTGTTTTTATCCAGCTAAGCAAGATTGACGAAATTGAGGCTGACCTTTTGCTTTATGTTTATATTTCAGTGACGTTCTACAGAACCATGGCTGTGCGGTGGTTCACGAGGAAAAAGGAGAAGAAAATGTTTCAACATCAGACCCTAATTTCTGGATATCTTTATTTTTTCTGTGGCTATGAGATCTTATCCCGAGCTTAGTTGAGAATATGACCGACTTTCGACGATTGCCACAATTTTTACGTGCTCCTCTTTTTTTCTAGGATCCAGAAAAATATTTATTAATAATTTACTCAGGTAGCTGATATAAGTACGGTTATACCACTTAACCATAGATAGAATTCACCAAGATGCAGACAAGAAACAATTGTGAAGATCATAATAGGAAGTTGAAATACTAAATAAACAAAGAAATCCATCCATCAAAATTTTAAGTCTAGTATTACCAAGCCCCATCCTTCGATGACCTTGCTTCAAATTCCAACTTGGACAAATCTTCATCCTTCTCACCTGCAATCACAACAATGTTACAAGCCAGATTTCCGAATGTAAAAAATATGAGAAAGAGGGAGATGTTCCAATATAGAGATATATCAGTAACAAATAATGTGATTTATGAAAGAAGCCTACTTCATCTATTAAGTGACTACAAGCAGATCAATACACCAGTAACATTGAAATAGACATTAATCAGAGCTGAATGACATGTTGACAAAACTAACCCTCAGGCATTTCTGGATTCACAGTTGCTTTATTCTGAGAAGGGGTTTCTGAAGTCTCTTTAAGAAGGCCATCTTGATTCTTCTGAAACCAATTTTGAATCTAAAGAACAAAGACAGTGTGACATGGGTGTTCAGAAGCTCCATCCACAAACAACCAATTCACTTATGATAGTAAAAGCTTAGGAAAAAGAAAAGCAGAATATAAACCTCAGTCCACTTTACAACAGGTTTTCCGGCACGACCACTTGAACGGCTGCAAAAATGCAAAAATATGTAAGGGATACGCCAATCTATTATCCAGATTAGACAGTTTTTAAGCAGGCCCTTGAGAGATAATCACATAAAAACTCACTTGAAAAGTCTTGCCAATTTCTTACAAAATTCCTCCTCCAGTGATTCTTCCTTGTATTCATTTAGTAGATGTTCCATTTTCTGAATCTGTTTGATCAATACCACGGGGTAAGTTTCCCATGTAAGTGTCTCTTTCTATGTGCAATGCAGAATTGAACATAAAATTTCTCTCTAACCAATATCTTCAACAGCATCCAAGCAAATAATTCTAAGCCATTCAGGTCGCATCAAAACTAACATTTTCACTGACAGACTCTGGGACTCGAGCATTGGAAGAGATTTTTATTTAACTAAGTAAAACTAATTGATCAATTACCACCATCACTTGCTGATTGCATGGCGCTACACCTAAATGCCCCTTCCCCTTACCAAGAGGAATCAAATACATAGAAAGCAAACTGTTCTTGCCAAACTAAGTTTTATCAAGCAGCTACCATTTCATTCTAGTAATCAGGAATCATTCACCAATCAGCAACAACAAATAAAAAAACGACATTTGATCATGACGAAACCAATTTATAAGCAATTGTCTAAATTTTAAACTCGAAAAGGCAAAATATTAAATCTGGATACAGAATCAATTATTTCTCTTCAGTTTGATCCAAGCATCGATACACCACATCACGAGACGCCATTAGGTCAGATAACATACAGATTTTAACTAACTGAACATTACTAGAAAATTCAACTCATGCATATATCACATCAGATAATCCATCACAAAACACACAAAAATCAAAAGCTTAAAGATACTAAAAACATACGATGAATAACCGATTAAATGAAGAAAAAATTGAAAGTAGACCTCGGCTTTAGTGAAGCCGGAGAAGGATTGCCTTTGCCTTGGTCGAAGGTCCATTTTGCCGCCGAAAAAAAAAAATCTGCGAGAGCTTATTTCAGAGACTTCGTGAGTTGAGAAGATCAGTTTCGCGCGACGTTTTGGATATATTAGGGCTTAGTTTTAATTGACCGGAAAATCAATCAAATTCGATTTATTTTATTTTATTTTATTTTTTTTAACATATTCGTAACAATTTTTATTAACTGAGTCCAATTCGATTTGAATTTTAAAATTTATTTAAAAAAATTATTCGAATTTAATTCGATAAATTAAAAAATCATACTCAAATTAACTTATTCAATCATCCTTGAATTGAAAGTTGAAACTGAGAGTTTGATTTGCCTTGTGCTGATTCTGAATATAGAATAATGTCAATTGGATTAGAATTATTACTTTGGATTTATTAGAACTTTGGCCCAGTTCCTTGCCCACCACTTTTGACGGGAATTGGGCCAACTTTGTAGCATAAATCAGGAAAGTGGCCCAATTCTAACATCAATTTAACAGTGTCCGAGATAAAATGTGATAACCCCTAGTTTGGAGAGTCCACGAGGTTTATAATTAAATAAATAAAATTGAAGTTTTGGTATAAGTCTTTAAGTTCAAACATTCATATGGATACAAGAAATAATTTTCGGCTCATCCAATAAAGTGGTTGACATATGCGTAAAATCAAATTTTTCATTATTTAGTCATGAAGAGAATTAGTGTTGGAAAACAAAAATCAAAGTCCAAAGCCCACAATTGACTCCTGACCAAGTCTCTGCGCACATCGGCCTTGAAATTGCTTCGGACTTTTGAGCCTTTTACGTTTTCTAGATCCAAATACTTTTTCCACAATTGTTTTCTTGACCCAAGTTCACTTAAACAATAAAAATTAATTGTTAAAAGTTTATTTAAACTTCATTTGTTTAATAGAACAAACAAATTTAACTCATTATTATGTTTAATTGGATTTAAAGTTCACCACGGCTTCGAGCTCGATTAGTTCAAATTTCACAAAATATGTATAAAAATATGAAAATATTCGAACACGACTTGTCTCTTAATTTTTATCAAAGTTTTTTAGATTCAGTATATTATCAATCAAATTAAATTCAAAATTATTCAAACTCAACAAAATTTTAAAAAAATGAATAATATTTTGTTTGACTATATTCAATTGCACGGTTAGATTTAAATACAAAGTAACAACACTTAATTGAATGTACTTAAGTGCTATGTATTTAGGTTACAAATTGAAAATGACAAATATCAAATTATAGAGTGCAACCTATCATAAGAGACAATATCTTTTTCCAGTGATCTCTTACCAAAATTGAATAATCAATTAAAGGTGACTTTTTTGTTTCTCAAATTTTAAATGTTCAAACCGACCGTATTATAGGTTGGGCTGTTAGGCAAAGTCTAATTTACGATTTATTGAAGTCAATTAAACATTAAGCAAATAATTACTTTTCATTATATAGTCAATAAATGAAGGGCGACATTTTAATGCAATGATGAATGTGAAAAGTGAAACTGATGCTCTATTATTCGCAAAATAGTTTGAAATTAGAGATAGTTTGGTCTGATTTATTTTTTTGTTTTTAAATGTTATTTAGCATGCATTATAAGGTGACAAATTATAAATATTTTACACCTCATATATGATCTATTAATTTTAAAAAAACGTAGGATTTTATTATATATTTTACTCTTGGACTATTAACATAAAATTAATGATTTTTTTCGTAATTAATCAATTAATTATATATATTTAGAAAAAAGAGTTAAATTGAAATTACAAAATGAGAACTGAGGCGTCTCTTTTAAGAAAGTCAAGGGTATTAGGTAGGATATGTGGCTTTCCGACGCAGCGTGAAGAAAATGCTTCCCAAATATTTTACTCTCAATTTTTATTACAAATATTCTATTTTTTCTTCATTTTTATTCTTTTTATCTAGCTATAATTTTTAATTATTTGCCTTGTGAACTACTACTTTATTTAATTATCGATGTGTACGAATATCATCTAATTATTCATGTCTGGAATTTCCCAAATCGGTGTTTTGTGTTACTTTTTTTCCACACATGTAGTAATAGGAAATTATATTTTATTTAGCTAGAATAATAAAAGTACAAAAAAAAAAACGAATAAAGGGGAAAAATGGAATAAAAAATATAGTCATAAATCAGCATCTGAAAATACAAAGATAAATAACAGGAGAAGAAAAAGGAGCACTGCAAGAAAAAATGGTAACTTTCAACTACCAAACTTAGCACTCTGTTTCTTTCTCTCTCCTCAAAACGCGGCGTTTCTCTCTCTACAGTCGCGGACAATCCATATATATATTTCTTTTGCCACTCAATAGCTCTCATTATGTTCGCATTCAAACGAACCAATATTCTGGTACAGAACTTACACGCTCCCTTTCATATATTTTATTTATTATGCAAGAATATGATTTTTTTTGTCTTTCACATCAAGTAATGTTATATTCTTTGTCAAAGATTTGTGATGGGGAGTGATATTTTCTGTGGGCATTAAAGGTGTGTCGAATTAATATTTTAATTTGATGGAATACATGCTGTTTTTTTTACTCTTATTTATATTTTGATCAAGCATCTCAATTTCTCACTTCCAAGAAAAGTTTATACTTTGCCAAATATTTGACAATTTGTTGTCAATAAAAGGTGCGTTGTTTCATGGTTGTTTTTCTTGAAAACAGTTAATAGAAAACAAAGATATATTTGTTGTTCTTTTGTGGACATGTTGTTTTGATTTATGTAAAGGAGAATTAAAACTAAAAGAAAATTTTGTGTTTTCAAGAGCTTATATTTTGTGGGATGTTATTGTTTCCTGTGTTATTTTGATTTATGTAAAGGAAAAGCAAAACTGAAAGATGAAAATGTGTTTTCAAGAACTTTTATTTTGTGGGCTGTTGTTATTATTTCTATCTTTTCTTTGTTTCAGTTTGTTTTATTGGCAGAGGAAAGCACTTGGAGTTTACAAAAGAGGAGAAACAAGAATAAGTGAAGCTATGGGGAGTACAGCAAATGAGATCAACGGTGGTGGATCAGTTCTTGACTTAGATGATAAATGTGGTGTTGGTGGTGGCGTTGAGGATATGTACGGTGAGGATCGAGCCAGCCAGGATCACCCGGTCACTCCATGGACAGTATCTGTTGCTAGGTGATCTTAGATTTCAGATTCTTGTTTCATTTTTCACTATTGTCATATTGATTCTAATACATACTTGAATTTTCTTATCTAGAGTTAACATAAGTAACGTTATCATGCTGATCTAAGTGAGAGATGAATTCTTAGATAATATGTTGAAACTTTGTGGGTGGTGATTTGAGTTCTTTTTATGAATGATAATACAGTCTTGAGTCTTTTGGATGAATCAAATTTTTTGTTTTTACAAAAAATGATAAGTATGATTCTCTTAAGGAATATTTATATTGAGTTTCGAGACGTTATTAATGATTAAACAACAGGACTTGAGGATCTATGGTTATTCCACAATGTAAGGCATATTTTGGTGATGTTTAGTGATGCCTTGGCCTATTGATTTAGTGCATAATCATATTTTACCTTCATTATGTTCCATATTTTTTCCTGTTATGGTATGATATTCTTCTGTATTCTGATATGTATTTGTTTATGTCCAGTGGGTATACTTTGATCCGTGATCCACACCACAACAAAGGACTTGCTTTCACAGAAAAAGAAAGAGATGCCCATTATTTAACGGGCCTTTTACCACCATCGATTCTTTCTCAAGAGCTTCAAGTAACTAAATAGACCTTCACTTAGTTAAATCAATAACCTATATTAGTTTTCTTCATTTACTGCTTCTTATCATCTCTCTTCATTGTTTATCAGGAGAAGAAGCTGATGCAAATGCTACGTCAATATACAGTACCATTGCAGAGATATATAGCCATGATGGATCTCCAGGTATAATTCCCACTATATATACTCACAGTTTTTTAATTTAATCATCAAAAATCATAATCATGTATATTAGCTGTTAACACATATCGGTTAAATAGTTATTTGTTCCTTAAACACGCAGGAGAGAAACGAGAGGCTATTTTACAAGCTTCTAATTGATAATGTTGAAGAATTACTTCCTGTGGTCTATACTCCAACAGTTGGTGAAGCCTGCCAGAAGTATGGTAGCATTTTCAGGCGTCCTCAGGGTCTTTACATCAGCCTTAAAGAGAAGTAACCCCCAATTACTCTCAGTATTTAAGTGTTTCGAGTTATCTTTATCTATTTGCTAAATGGCTTTAAAATATTTCCAGGGGTAAGGTTTTGGAAGTGTTGAAAAACTGGCCTGAGAAATCTATTCAAGTTATAGTGGTAACTGATGGTGAACGCATTTTAGGCCTTGGAGATCTTGGCTGCCAGGTATATATGATTGGTTTTTTTTTATTTGTAATGAATCTTTAAGCATAGAAATCGGTTTTATTTTGGTTCATTTGAAACTGTGGCAGGGTATGGGAATTCCTGTAGGAAAACTCTCTCTTTATACAGCTCTTGGAGGTGTTCGTCCTTCAGCCGTAAGATCAACTATTATTTGGTTCTCTTTATGTGACTATTGCCCTTTAATTTTATCTTATTTTTTCTGGATTTATGTGATTGATAATGCATGCAAGGTGACATAAAACACAAAGTTTTCAAATGAATATCCAATTTTTAAAAAACTATGTGATATTTCAAACTTTTTGAATCTCTGTGAATAAAACAGTTCTTTCTCCTGGATAAATTATGTAAATTTAACTTTCTATTTGCATATCTTACAGTGTCTGCCTATAACCATTGACGTTGGCACAAATAACCAGAAATTGCTAGACGATGAATTTTACATTGGTCTAAAGCAGAAAAGAGCAACTGGGCAGGTAATATAATTTCATTTTCCTGGCGGGTTTCTTCGTATTTTTCTGCATGTTTGAAGTGTATAGCTCTTTCGATTTTCTTACAGGAATATTCTGAGCTTCTAGAAGAGTTCATGACTGCTGTTAAACAGAATTATGGTGAGAAGATCCTCGTTCAGGTATATAAGCAAGGAATAGTCATTTTTTTTCAGTATTTTAAATGTTCCGCATTTAAGATTAAAAACATTCTTATGTTTTGCCAGTTTGAAGATTTTGCAAACCATAATGCCTTCGATTTACTAGCCAAATACCGTACATCTCATCTCGTATTCAATGATGATATCCAGGTATAAATTTATCTGATTTCTTTTTTATTTTGCTCTAAATATTCCATTTCTGTTTTAAAAAAAAATTATTCTGTTGTTTATCATATTAGGGTACTGCTTCTGTTGTTCTTGCTGGGCTCGTTTCAGCTTTGAAAGTACTCGGTGGAACTTTAGCTGATCATACGTTCTTATTCCTGGGGGCTGGAGAGGTTAGCCTGAATATATATCTGTATACATCGAATTATTTTTTTCATACTTTGTAAACAAAGAGAATATAAGCCTTATTTCAATCTAATTATGTTCTGTATCAAGTTTTGTACATAATTTTTTGAGCTTCTTTTACTGTATCTAACTTTCGTTGTTGACCTTCGAAAGGCTGGGACAGGCATAGCTGAACTCATTGCTCTTGAAATATCCAAAAAGGTAATAACTTGTCTTATTATCTTCTCTGTTTCTTTGCTTGCTGAAGGTTATTCATCTTTGGACTATTCATTTGTAGACAAATGCCCCACTTGAAGAAACTAGAAAGAAAATTTGGCTTGTAGACTCTAAGGTATAAGGTTTTCTTCTTATAGGAAACTTGTAATTCATTTTTCCTTATTGATTCGATTAATATACAGAATGTATTCATGATCATGGATATTTTGGTAATTTTATAACAGGGGTTGATTGTAAGTTCTCGTAAAGAATCTCTTCAGCATTTCAAAGTGCCTTGGGCTCATGAACATGAACCGGTTAGAGAGCTTTTGGACGCAGTTAAGGTGGGAAATTTGTGTATTAAATTTGAGCTTTATACCACTCACAATATTCCGTTTTTTACATATTTTTGTCGTTTATGACATAAATCGGTATCTTTCAGGCAATAAAGCCAACAGTCCTAATAGGGACTTCAGGTGTTGGCAAAACATTTACAAAGGAAGTTGTAGAGGCCATGGCTTCTCTTAATGAGGTTCTCTCTCTCTCTCTCTCTCTCTCTCTCTCTCTCTCTATATATATATATATATATATATATATATATATATATAATATATGTATATATATATTATATAGACTAATTAGTGCAAAAAAACTGATAAAATGTCATTCTAATGGTTTCAGAAACCTCTGATTCTGGCTCTATCTAACCCAACCTCACAATCTGAGTGCACTGCTGAAGAAGCTTATACATGGAGTGAGGTAAATGGTTTCATACTCTTATGGCATGTTTGGACATCAGATTTTGGTTGGCTAAGGCAAGGAAAACTTCAAAACATAAAGCACAAATCCCGGAAACCATTTATCTTCCGAAATTCTTCACTATATCGACGAACCAAACATAGCTTTATTATTTCCAATGGTCATTTGAAATTTTCGAAATGCCTCTTTTAGGGACGCGCAATCTTTGCTAGTGGAAGCCCATTTGACCCGGTCGAGTACAATGGGAATGTATTTGTCCCCGGCCAGGTGCTTATCTATACCTATAGAAATTACCTCTTAGATTGTTTTTTTTTTCCATCTATATATTTTAATACTAACTTATTTATTCAGGCGAATAATGCGTATATATTCCCTGGGTTCGGTTTGGGTTTGATCATTTCTGGGACTGTTCGTGTTCACGATGATTTGCTTTTGGTAGCTTGTAAGTACACATATTAAAACTTTACTAATCAAAGCTTATTTTGTGTTCAAGATTTCTCTGCATTATTTCTTCTAAATCGGCTAAACAATCACAATTGTTTATGTGTATTCTTTACAGCTGAAGCTTTGGCAGCTCAAGTGTCGGACGAAAACTATGCAAAAGGACTGATATACCCTCCGTTTACCAATATTAGGAAGATTTCGGCTCACATTGCAGCTAGTGTGGCTGCTAAGGCTTATGAACTTGGTAAGTAGGGTTGTTTGTTGTATCTCTGAAGATATAAAGAATATATAAGATTTTTCATAGAAGCATTGATGTGAGATGACCGTTATGCCCCTTCCAGGTTTGGCTTCACGTCTCCCAAGACCTAAGGATCTCGTCAAGTATGCTGAGAGCTGCATGTACACTCCAGTCTACCGCAACTATCGCTAGAATTTTAGTAACAATCTGGTCATATTGATAAACTATGCACTTTATGCTACTATTTAGTTTTTTTCCACTTATTGACAGAGGCCTATCATTCATATTAGGACAGATTACAGAACTAGTGATTTAGCTGTTTTTTCTTTTGTGTTTTTACGTTAATAACGACCCTTCGACTAGTGTTCTGTTGAGGTGGGCATAGTTCTGGATTCTTAAGTTAGAAGAATTGTTGTTGGCACTGGACATGGCAAATTAGAGCTTCTTTTGACAGATCCTCTTTTCAATTTCTCACTTCCAATAATTTACAGTTTCTTTTAGCCTCTAAATCTGCTGTTTCTCATGGTTCATAGAGCATAAATCCATTAGGATTCCAACATATAAATAAGCTCTTAATAATGGCACTAAAGAAATTAAACTCGTACATTAAAAGAAAGTGGGCTCATGGCCCATTTTTGCTTTTGGGTAAAGGCCCATTTTTGCTTTTGGGTAAAGGCCCATTTTGACCATAAATTAACTTTGGGTAAAAGTAAAAGTGAACCCCTTTAATCATCCACTCTCCGTGGAAGCGTGGAGAAAGGAAAAAGAAAAAGATCGGCTGAGGGTAGTTTTTTGACAAGACAAGAAAAGAGGTGCTAAATCATGAAAGTAAGAAAAATAATGGAAGTGAACTAAAGGGCAAAAGGAAAACACTACATGATCAGTTTGGTCATATTTACTTTATTATAGTAATATTAATAATTATTATTATTGATGTTATTAGTTGAATTATTTATCATTTACACCCAAAGCAGAGAATAGGAACTGGAGCAACTATACAAGAGATAAAATTTGAACAAATAAATGGCACACCAAATGGATCTTCTTATATAATAAAGAAGAGAACGGAAACTAAAATGTCTTTACATCAGCATGATGTTACAACGAAGCTGACAAAAAAATGAACGAAAATAAAACAATAGACAAAATCACAAACGAAAGGCATGTTGAGCAATGCATATAACAATATCTTCGTATCACACAATTATAGATGACAGAATGAAACCAAACAGAGTACACATACCAAAATGTATTATGTATCATGGGACAGACCCGATATCCTTAAAATACTCATGCTCAAGAGCACTTCTGGCAGTAATTCTTTTGCTGGGATCAAAGCGAAGCAATTTCTGTAAGGGTAGAAGAAAAGTAAATCAATGCATTTTGAAATCGTTTTACTCTGGACAACGAATATGGTTATGGGACTTAAACGAATCTAAATTATCTTTTAATACACATTATATATAGTGTGACAGTAAATAACTTACGGCAAGGAGGTCAAGACCAGCTGAATCAAGATTTGGGACCACAGTCTTCAGGTCCTGAAGAAAGGATACCAATTTAAACTTTTACTTCCTAGTGTTTCATAAAAAGGAGGGAAGAAATAGAAAAAAATAAAGCCTGGTCATGTTCTGAATTACCTTGGCTAGCCATTTTGGAAATGCTGATTTAAAATCAGGCAGAGATGTGACTCCAGGCCATGTATCCTCATTTGGGGTGCCCATGATACTTCATTGCAGAAGACAACACATGAATTAGATAATGGGTTATATGGATTGCATTATGACAAGTGAAACTGAGTTTGGAAGAAATATATTGATGGTATCATTTAAAACATTTTGAAATGATTTGTACAAAATAAGTGTTGCACCATAATCATTTTAAAACTGTTGTCTCCAAAAACATGGGAAGGACCATAAATGCAAAATTATGTTTTGAGTAGAAGAGATGATTGCAAGAAAAGAATCATTATCAGGTTAGATGTATCACCTAAAAATTTTAAAGAGTTCATCAATCTCAGAGTCCCCAGGAAACAATGGTTTCTGATTAACCATTTCAGCAAATATACAACCAATTGACCACAAATCCACCGGGGTAGAATAGTGGCGTGATCCAAGTAGTATTTCGGGAGCCCTGTACCATAAAGTCACAACCTGCAAAAAAATGTTGACGGTTGAGGGGAAGGAAACAAAACAATGTATTAATCAACTTGACAAGTTCTTTCACATGTTCAAATATGATGATTGATTGCAAGGAAGATGTATTTTCCAGACCCATCCCCACAAAGTTTATAAGTAAATGAAATTATGGGATGGGTAGAAGTTTAACCTTAGAAAAGAACAATTCAATGTCAACGAAACAGAAATAATCTAGAAGCATTATGCAGTTGTTAGGTTTGTCGTGCATGAAAATCCTAGACAGGTGGGGAAGTAATATATTATTAACCAGTGAATTGCAATAGTCTCAAGAGAGTATCGAGTGCAAAGACATTTACCTCATGTGTAAATGTCCTGACAGGAATACCAAATGCTCTGGCCAATCCGAAGTCTGCGAGTTTTAATGCATTGGTACGCCTATCTATCAGCAAGTTTTGAGGCTTCAAGTCTCGATGAAGAACACGATGAGAATGACAATAGGCAATACCACGTAATAGTTGATACAGAAAACTCTGCAAAATGAAGTAGACTCATTGAATACATTGATTTGCAAGCAAAAGAGCTGATCCATTTTCTTCAAGGCTCTGAAAAATATATCTAATTTGCTCAAGATAATCGCTACTGCTTGCATGGTCCACATTTTCTTACAAGGTATTTTCTCGGTCATAGTATTTAATAACTATCCCGCCCAACCCCCTCTGCATTTCAAAGTTATATTTATATAGCTGATAAACTCAGCTAAAAAGTTCAGAAACTGTTTGTTCAAACATAATAGTAAAGTTAACTTCTAGCAGACTGGGCAAGAAGGGTTTACTCACTTTAACCATACGAGGATCCTGAGAGAATTCTGGGCAAGAATCCATGTGTTTCTTCAAATCCAAGTCCAGATATTCAAATACCAGATACAAGCGCTTCTCACTGTGCACCACATCCTGCAACCTAAGGTCAAATATTAGAGAAAGATTAATCTACATGACATGGATATCAGAAGCAAACTGTCTGCAAAAAAAGGCAAGAGCAGTTTCTAAAAAGTCATCTCAAACCAACCTATCATATTAATTTCTCAGAAATCATTAAATGCTAAGCATGAGAAATCAATATCAAATGGTAATGGCATATTCATGTGCATTGAGCAGCCTGTCATCACATCCTTCTCTTTGCAAGTCAAATGTTAGTTTCACTTGGAAATTTGCAAATAGTCATATTGATAGTGATTACTACGTACCTTACGATATTGTCATGTTGCATCTCTTTTAACAAGGAAATCTCTCTGATAGCTGTACTTGGCACTCCCTCATCTTCCTGCTCCAGACGGATTTTTTTCAGCGCAATTGTCTCATTGGTTACACGATCACGAGCCTTGTATACCACTCCATAAGTTCCCTCACCAATCTTCTCAACTTTTTCATACTGCACATGAAATTGAAGAACATAACATTCATTATTAGCGTTTAAACAAATCAGGACATTGCAAAAGTTCGGATGAGTAATCTTTACCTGCTCCATCTAGTCAACAGCAATAAATTCACCTATCAGCACCATAAAACAAAAGGGAAGTAAAGAAGAATAACAATGTGAGGACATGATGAAGAATAATATAGGTAGTCTGCGTTTGTGCAATAAAGAATGTAATTGAGCATAGTTCACCGTCTATTAAGGTTTTCTTATTAAACTTATTGGATAATGAACACGTAAAACAATAGTACACAAAAGTTTTAAAACTAAAAAAAATGCTATCAATAGCTGATGGATTCTCGAGAACTTCAATTACTCAAACCCACCAAACCCACTTAATTTCCACTAGAAAACTATAAGCACAAATTTCCATCATGATACTAAATCCATAGCCATAGTAACAAAACTAGGAGAACATAAATACATACATGTTATATACGCACACATATATTTTGCAATGATTCACTTCACACAACAACAACAAAACATTAAATCAAGCATAAAAACCATCAAAACAACATACATTCTCCATAACATCGAAAAAATTACAGAAAAAATAAAAAGCAGCTTCACAAGTAAATGCATAATAATTAATTTTGAACTGCTCACCAATCAAATCCGAACATATCACTGTTACATCCATCAACATCAGTAACATTACAATTAAAAATTAAAAATCAACTGATCAGCTAACACAACAATCATTTTAAAAGAAGCACATATAAGCATCAAGAATCAAAGTAAAAAACCGCAAACAGAACAACACGGTAACTGAACTTGCATTTTAAATTCTAATCAATGTAAAATAATCGCAAGAAATAAGTATAATAAGTTGATTAACCATGGCGTTTGAACATACCAGAGATCGGTGAAATGTGGAGCGAGTGAATGAGTGAGTTAACAGAGAGAAAATAGAACTGTGTTTTCTGCAATTTATTGAGAGAGAGAAAGAGCTTTCATATAGGGTTGGCTATTTGTTTTTTTATTTTATTTTATTTTATTTTACTTTAATACTTTTTAATTAATTTGTTTGTTTTACAGCTCACTAATTAGTTGAATATTCATTCTTACCACGTTTGATTATGGTAACTGGTAAGTCAAGTCAATTTCTATTGTTTAATTGCTGAATTTTTTTTTTGGTTTTTAACCACTGGTATCCGCGCAACATGCTACTAATCCAGTCGAGCCGGGTAGGACCACAAAGGGCGGCAAAGCTCTCCCTCCCAAATATTCAACACATCTGCATTCCCAAGACTCGAACCCGAGACCTTGGTTAAGTTAGAACAGCCCCGAGCCAGCTGATCTACGTGTTTGGGGGTTTAATTGCTGAATGCTGATAAATGAAAAAGGTAAAACTTACATGACTAACTTTATAAAATCATTACTCATTTCCAAACTCATCTTTATTCAATCCTAATTTTTGAGTTTTGACCTATAGTGTCTTTCATGATTACATGCTATCTTAAGTTACTTTATTTATAGTAAGAGAGTTTGATGAGGCTATTACAATTTATAAATGAATATCGAGTTCTTATTATTTGCTAGTCTTTATTTGATTAAGATTTTATTTTATATTATTATGCTTTAAAGACTGTCAATTTAAAATGATAATTATGGGAATCTAGAGATTTATTTGGATAAAAAATATCAAATAGTGGTAAGTTCACACTTTGTATGTAACTAGGATGGTCATTTGACTTAATAATACTTTCTATATTTTTATTGAAAATTCAACAAATATACATATTTCACATGATTAAGATATTTTCATCAAGTATTTTTATAGTCTTGTTGGTAATACTAATAATAAGACTATAATGGGCCTCTCGTTATTAGGCCCATTTAGGTAATAAGGCTTCTTGTAAGACAAAAATGGCCCATTTAGGATGGATCCATCACATCAAAGTCATGAAAAAATAATGGGCCTCTAGTGGAGGGCCTGAGGCCCATAATTGGATCAATTTGAATTAACTAAAGTTGATATTTTAATTTAAGATGACTCCTAATTATCTTGATTAATGCCTAATTAAGACTAATCGATAACGTAATATAAATATATATATATATATATATATATATATATGATTAAGAAGGGGATGAAACAAGTATATATTGTGGCTTATTAAAAAAAAACAAATATAATAAAAGCAAATACTTCTACTATTAATAGTAGAAAGACAGAAATTACTGGCCTTGCAAATACTTCTCCTACTATTTTTCCTGTGCTTCCACTAATTCCATCTTTCTGAGTTAATATTTTTTACCTTTTATTTTATCAGTCGTCTTGAGCTGTTTTTAACCATATTTGTTTCATTTATTTATTCTGAAAAACTTAAGGATTTAATTGAATAATTATGGCTTCATCAAGAGAAAACCAGAACACCATTAATGCTCAAAACTGCGTTCAAGGTAATCCTAATTTTAATAGAATAATGCTATAATCTGTTTTTTTCCTGTCCGACTTAAGTATTAAATAAATAAATAAATAAATAAATAAATTGTATTTTTTCTTTCAATAATTTCTTTTGTGCAGGAATCCATATATATATATATATATATATAATAAATTAGCAAAAGTTGTAGCATTATTCTTTGGAAGTAATTTTTGACATCTTTTGATTTGCACATATTTTAGCTAGTGCAGTTGCTGGATTCAAGGCTGCTTGTGTTACATGTGTGGCCACTGCAATACCTACGGTATGTCAATTTTTCCTCTACTTTTATCATTTTCAGAATGTGGCAATAGTTTTTAAAAAATAAAATTTTGAAATATTATATTATATATATATATTGTCATGATACCGGAAACATTTTCAATAACATATGATTCCTTCTGGGCTGATATATATATATGTATATATATTGTTGTTGGATAATTTTTATAAATTTACAAGAAGATATTCTTGAGGTGTTAAAACAATTTCATTTATGAGTATAGTTTGATTAATGTAGACAATTTAGATCATCAATTACACTATTGTGTAACACTTCTTGTATGCATAGAAAAAAAAACCTTTTTTTATATTTCATACAATCTAAACACTATAAACATTTATCATAAATAATTTTCAGTTGGTAGCAGTTCGTACAATTCCTTGGGCAAAGGCTAACTTAAATCACACTGGTCAAGCTCTCGTTATATCCTCAGGTTTATTTAATTTCTAACTTTTATTCAATAATTTATTCAAATACATTTAGATATAATGATAATTTTTGGCTCTGTTGATCATGTACAGCATCAATAGCTGCCTACTTCATAGCTGCTGACAAAACAATCCTGGAGGGAACAAGGAGAAATGCAAGTACTCGTTACGATAAAAGACCATGAATACAAGTACATTAATAGTCTAGTACTCTAGTATTTAATCAAATTGTATTTGGTAGTATTTTAAGTAGGTATATTTCATAATGCAACTCATTTGGATTATAATCATGTGGATTTGTGAGTAATTGAAATTATATTTATAGTAATTGTAAGTATATTGGTTGTTAAGGAAAATTCTTGTTCATGTGTATAGTTCGAATATTTGAAACCACATTTATTGTAAGAGTTCGATTTTTTCTATATACATGTAAGAAAAAGAATGTTGTAGTTGAGATGAGATATATCAAAATCATAAACATCTAATCCATTTAAGAATAGTGATTTTCAGATATCTGATCCACATCTTATATAAATAATTATTCATAAATAATTTTTAATAAATCTTTTCTTTTCTTTACCTTTTTGGCATGTAAAAAAAAATAAGTTATTTTCTTTTCTTTTTTTCACACGTAGACTAGCTGATAGGATTCACAAAAATATTTTCATGCTATTCACTTAAATATTTTATTTATAAATAATTTTTGACCTTTTTAATGAAGATATCATATCATACCACAAACCAGAATAGTATCATCATTATTGAAATAGTAAACAAGAGGATAACATGAACTAGTATTATTATTTATTAGTTATGACAATAGTTTCTTGTTTTTTTTTCCTGTACTTCTTCTTCTAAGGTTTGAAGCAGATTTGGGCTTTCAACTTGTCTAGGTCCGTTAGATTAAAAAGGCCGAGATATCATTATTCACCACTGCTTAATAAAATTTTAAGGCCCAAACTTAAATCAACCCTATATTACACGTTCATTTTCTCTCTCTAGACACCACCGTCACCGGCATTCGTTTCTAGTGCCCTCCACAATCAGCTACCAAACGCTGCGTTTTCGAGCTACAGGTAAACCCTAGCTCTTTTTCAATTTTTTTTCTCGATTTGGTATCTAGATCTCTAATATGGCAACCTAGGACTAATATTTGAGCTCATATTTTGTATTTTCAATTGCTATTTGTTCGGGGAACCATGTTAATCGGCTCATATGTCGTCTCGTGGATTGAAATAGGTGAAGTTTCATTTTCGTAAATAATTCGTTTGTCAAGCTTAATAGTACCATTTTTCGATATGGTTTTTGTTTTCCTATGTTGAAATGATCAGGACTTATATTTTAAAAGGTCTAAAAATTTCATACAGGACTTGAAGTGCCATGCATCACTAAATTGCTTCCGTATTGGTTTGTATGGAACATATGTAATTATTCTTGATAATGATCTTAGCAATCATAATTTATATTCTCCTTAATGGTATTTTTTTAGTTTCAAATAATAGAGAGGCAGAAGTAGGAATAGATGGTTTGTTTATCTTTTTGCTTGTGGAATTTGTGATTAGATATGAACAAAAGCATAGTTAATTATGTTTTAAGTTCTTCTCTCAGTCATATATGCTTTTCCCTATGAAGTTACCACTAATCGTGCTCATTTTTTTGCGGATGTGGATTGGCTTTGCAGTAGTGGGGAAGACTAAGATCACGCCGAAGGACTGTATAGCAAGAGTAAAAGACCTATTGTCTCCCTCAATATATCAACCCATCTCTCATATTCCACGCCCTGTTAGCTCTGATTCATGGGGACCCCAGAAACATCTCGAGAACCTTGCCCCGACCGAATCCTTGACGATGTTGGTGGGGCCTTTGGCATGGGTGCTGTTGGTGGGTCCGCTTTCCATTTCTTGAAGGGTATATACAACTCCCCGAAAGGCGAGCGCTTAATTGGGGGTTCTCAAGCTGTTCGAATGAATGCGCCTCGTGTTGGTGGTAGTTTCGCTGTTTGGGGTGGTCTCTTTTCCACTTTCGACTGCACAATGGTATACCTTCGCCAGAAAGAGGATCCATGGAACTCTATCATAGCTGGTGCAGCAACTGGGGGGTTTCTTCAGATGCGTCAGGGGTTAGGTGCTGCTTCTAGATCAGCAGCATTTGGTGGGGTTTTACTTGCTTTGATTGAGGGAGCTGGAATTATGTTGAATAAAATTATGAGTGCGCCTCAGAATTTTCCAATGGAGGAGCCATTACCGAATGTGGCTGGTGGGCCAGGGTTTCCAATGGGACAAGTTCCTGGCCAACCCCCCCCTGTAAATGTTGAGAGCGCTGGAGCTGGAGCTGAGTCATCATCTTCGTGGTTTGGAGGCTTTTTTGGTGGAGGGAAGAAGGAAGAGACACCTACCAGTGATGGAAGTAAGACAAAGGTTTTGGAGAGCTTTGATGCTCCAAGTCCACCATCATTTGAGTACAAATGAGCCCAGAAGGAAATATATGGTAAGTGAGAATTAATATAGTTTCAAAAGGAACTGAAAGTATTAGCTGTATGGTTTAGTGAATATTCCTAATCCTATCAGTGGAAATGTCTGTTTTACAATAGGTTTCTGCATTTCCTTTGGTTTGAATTTTTTTTTTGGCTCCTGATTGTGTGCTGGTTTCTGTTAATACATGGCGCGAGGGGCTGATAATCATTTTCTGATCACCTATTGCTAGGATGACTGCTGCATGTTTTTGTGATTACTTGCAGCATATTATTGTTTTTTAATCTTCACAAGGCCAAACAGATAGAATGATTATTTTTACATTCCACATTTCTCCCTTGTTTATTTTCATCTTTTACCACGGATGCTATTAGATTGTTCTTGCTTGCATGAACTGTCAATTTTATGTGCCCACGTTTATCTGAAGTTGCTTTGAAAGCAAATTAAGGGCTGTTAAAGCAAAGAAAATAGTGAGTTTGCCGTTGTGACTTGTGAGGTCGACTGATGCCGTTTCTTGCCAATTGCAGAACTATTATCAATTTGTTGACCTGAGCTATTCATATATGTATATGAAACAAATCTAGATTCGCACTGAAAACAATTGTATTTGTCTAAAATTTTGTAACAAGTTTTTCTTCAGATGTGACTCTGTTAAGAGATTTTCTCATCTATTTGGATTATTTTTAGGAGTAGCAGCTGACGGCATTGGGATGTAAGATCATGAGGTTCATCAAAGCTTGAAGATCGATGATAAGGGGAACGAGAAGTAATAAATTTAAAAACTCTATCATGTTTAGGAACTTAAGTCTGCCACTATAGAATAGATGTTTGTATAATGAGCAAGTCTGAACAATGTATTGCTTCATCTACCTATTTATCTTTACTCGAAGCTTGTCTTGATTTTTTGAAGTTTAATTGTTTCCTATTTTTTCTATATTCCCATTGATTAGTTTTTTGCAATTGCTGGGAGGACAGATGCACAATATGATTCGAAGAATTTTCAAATGCATTTGGGGTCATTGTGCAATTTTTGTCCAATGTTTTGGTTCACATACATTTTTGATTTCACAACTTCAGTCACGTGCAATTATGATCCAATATCATGGAATATAGCTTGTTCAATATACCATCTTTTTAAAAAAATACATAGGATGTATTATGTAACATAGTGATTAAAAACAATTAGGATCAAAATTGAACATACGGTAACTTGTGGTACTGAAAATGCAAAAAAGAATTCTATTTATGGTCATTAAGGCTAAAATTGTCCAATCAATTTAACTTGCTCTGGCACAATATCAGCTCAGCTCAGCCAAAAACCTTGTATAATTGCTTTTAAATTTCAACCCTCGACGTCGCATTCACCTCACCTGAATATCTTTAAAAGAAAAAAAAAATCGACGGCTGAATGCTCTCTCGCCTCTTTCCTGTCCTCCGTAGTCTCCCCCCTCCCCCACACTCCATGGCGGCGCGTGTTCTTTCGCGCGCACTCCCCTCCACTGTGGTTCTTCCTACAAACATTCCGTCGCCGACTTCGCCTGCTCATTTCAATACGGCGCCGTCGTATTTCGAAACTGTCTCTCTATTCGGAAGGAGGCGACTCAATAGCGGTAAAAACTCGTGCATCGCGCGTGGATTGGGAGGCGAAAATCGCAATGTCGTGGCGGCGGCGTCACGGCGGGAGTATCGTAAGGTTCGGAGCAGAAGAGTGGCGGCGGCGAAGAAGATCAAAGAGAAGGAGCTGGAGCTGAGTGTGAAGATTTGCCTCGAAGAACAATTGCCTGAAGATCCTGAAATTATGGTATATTAATGTTCATTTGCGTCTGGATGTTATTGTACCGTTACTTTAGTTACTGCGATTTATTACTGTATTTACAGTGTATGCGTTTCATTTTGTGCGGTGTTGCTGCAATTTGTATTACATTTTTTACCATGCATTGTTTGAGATTTTGTAATTTGTGCTGTTGCTTCTAGGTGTTTCTGTATATGCAGTCGTGTGTAGATATAATTATATCACCACTATTTGCAGGTATAGATGACTTGGTTGCTTTCCAGCTCATTTTAGCCTGTTGTGCAGCATATTTGGATCATGTATTTTGACTTCGATAGTTTGCTTTTCATGATTTTTATGTGTCTAGGTGTTGTGCTTAGTCTGTCGAGCATCCGTTTATGCACATGTACACATAATTATGTGCATTTCTAGGCGAGATATTTCCTCTATCTATTCTAGTCTCATGGCATTATGTGATGCAAAGTTGCAAAAATTAAAGTGTATTTCAGTGTACACCTCTGATATAAATGGTCGTCCGCAGTCATTTGCTGTTGAAGTTGAGACCTCTTTTTGTAGTATAAGATATAAGGGTGTATAATTTCCTTGAAGTGAATGATTGTGTTGGTTTTTGCTTATTGTTTTGCTTACCGCAGGATATTGCAGAAATGATGCGTCTTAATGTTCCGATGGCCATGAAATTTGCATTTGAGCGTCTAACTAATTCAGAATTTAAAACAAGAGATACTTCAATAACCGACGTTGGTTATTTTGAGAGCGTTGAGTTATCAGTACTTCTTTGTAATGATGAGTTCATTCAGAAACTTAATAAAGATTGGAGAGATGAAGATCATGCTACTGATGTCCTCTCAATGTCCCAACATATCCCTGAACTCAAGCTCCCCATTGTAAGTAACCCTTCCAGTCACTCACTTATATGTTACATATATATATATATGTGCTTTTGTGACAAACCTGACAAGTATCACTCCTTTGCAGCTAATGTTGGGAGATATTGTAATTTCTGTTGAAACAGCTGCAAAACAAGCAGAGGAGAGAGGGCACACCCTTATTGATGAGATACGAATCCTCGTGGTTGGTTAACAGTACTTGCCCAGTTTTTTAATACTTAAATATTGGCTCTCTCTCAAAAAGAAAAGAAAGAGGCTGATCAATCTGTAAGCCATGCATTAGCATTTATCATGATTGATGCCTGCTTCTCTTCCTTCTAGTATTTATTATTTTTAATGATTCAACATTTATGGGTTCTAAAGTCCTGCAAATCTTGAAGAGGTTACAAGTCTCAATCTAAGCTTGTTGCTCTCGTTTTTTTTAAAAGAATATACACACACACAATACATACATATATATATAATGCGTTGAGCATTTAATGTCTACTCAATTGCATGGCACTTAATGAGTACCAGTAGACCATTATATTAACTCCTTTTTTTTCAAATAGTCACAGAGATTCGAATATGTATTTTGAAAGAATTGTCAGTATTTAACTGCTTACAAGGAATAAGTTAGTCATGCACTTTGGTATACTGTTGGATTCTAAGGGGATGGAGCATTCTAATACCCTGTCACATAATGGCTTTATGTTTCCGCAGGTTCATGGGTTGCTACATCTTTTAGGCTTTGATCATGAGTTAAGTGACGAGGCAGAAAAAGAAATGGAAAGTGAAGAGGAAGTTCTATTGAAAGGTCTGGGTTGGAAGGGGAAAGGATTGATTCACAGTGCATGTGATGCTGAAGCTAATGGGAGTCCCCTTGTTGATATCCCAGATGGTAATTACCTTTTCAGTTCTCATATTTTGGGCTTCTCTCACCATAGTGAACACCTCATACTAACGATAGCTGTATTCTAATTCTGATATTCCAAAGAAGATCTCATTTCTGAATTATTAAAAGACAGGAAGAAAGAAGGCAGTCTACGCTTTTACAAACCAAAGTTCAACTACATCTTTTGCGACATGGATGGTAAGATATTGCAAAGAATCTTTGTGTTCCTCTTTTCATTTTTACTTTAGACACAACCACAATGCATTGGTTTTCACCTTTTCTCTTAGACTAATGTCGCATTAATATCTTTCCAATGCTTTAACATAAGGCACCCTGCTCAACAGCAAAAGTCAAATATCTTTGTCAACTGCTGAAGCTCTGAAAGAAGCCTCTTCAAGGGGTGTAAAAGTGGTTATAGCTACTGGAAAAGTAAGAAAATAACTTTTTCTATGATTTCTGGTTTACTCTTTATTCGGCATACTGCATGTTGCTACAGATGCTAACTTTCCTGCAATTGGTTCACTCTGTGATACAGACTCGTCCTGCTGTGATAAATATTATGAAGATGGTAAACTTGGTTGGTAAAGATGGCATTATCTCAGAGTCCTCTCCTGGGGTTTTTGTACAGGTCCAGCTTTTCATAAGTATAATCCATTTTTTACCACATGAGATTTATGGTTCTCGGGATAGTGCTTTCTTTAATTTAAATTGTAACAAGATTCTCAGTCATCTTGCTAAGTTTGTCAGTATACAAGGCTGTAGAATGTAGTTACACATAAGTAACTATATTCAACTTGAGCCATTGTTTCCTTTTCTATTAATGCCCCAGTGCAGGGGCTATTGGTTGGCAATATTTTATAATCCAAGACTCCTGATAGTGTGAGGGAATTCCTTCTCCCACTACAGTGACTTCCATTTTTTGCATCTCTTGCGGGTTATAGCTATCTGTCTCTACTGGTGGATAGCAGTGGGATACACATCGGGAACTTCTTTATTCACGAGTTCGAAGAGAAAGTGCTCATCTCTTGTTCTATTCTGTGGTCAAAAGACCTATAGATATTTACATGATTTGTTTAAAAACATTGTTGCAAAGATAGTACTAAATTTAGTGGATTTGTTTAAGATAACAGTACGAAAGGTAGATGCAGGGTAGAGGGTAGACGATAAGGGTTGTAAATAGAGCGATCCATGTTTCCTGTTCATCTATTCAGGAATCAGGAATTAGGACTTTGATGTTAGAGAAAATAATGCCTGATTTACCTTTCAGCCATAAAATTTTCTCACATCTTTTCTACTAATTCTTGGATTCCAGGGATTGCTTGTATATGGCAGACAAGGTCGAGAAATATTCAGAAGGAATTTGGATTCTGGTGTCTGCAGAGAGGTGGGCATATTTTCTCCTGTGCATTGAAGATTTCTATTACTCTAACTTCTAGAAACTCGTTATGGAATTTCTGATTCGTTTTCTAAAAGTTAGTACCTTTTTTTTCGGGGATAGTAAAAGTAGTAACCTGTTCTTCGGATGTTAACACTATAAGAGAATGTTTATGCCCACTATGAAACTACTTCCGAAATTAAAATAAATACACTGCCATGATTTAACCACTTAAACAAATAATTCACACATAGAGGAGAAGTAAGAATGAACCTCTTTGGTGGTGGTAAGTCTTGAGTTTGCTACTTTTAATCAAACTTGCTGTAACTTAAACAGTTTTTATACTATCTACATCAAAAGAAATACAAGATACATCAAATAATTTTTTCATTCCAACAAATAGCCTGAATAATTATGTTTTCCTGTATTACAGGCACTTCTATACTCTGTCAAGCATAAAATTCCAATTATCGCCTTCTGTGAAGATCGGTGCTTAACATTGTTCGAACACCCTCTCGTGGACACACTTCACACTGTGTATCATGAGCCTAAGGTGTCTGATTTACTGACAATGTTCTCAAACTTGTTCTACACTTTGTTTGGGCTAAGACTGATCCATCGAAATGTATTTTACATTAAATTTTTGGACAGGCGGAGATTATACCTTCAGTTGAGCAGCTCCTGGCAACTGCAGAAATACAGGTATGTTGACGGAATCTTAGCTCAGAGATCATTTTTCTGCTTTAATGCCTTATCGCCCGAGTGTCACATGATAGGAGTTGCATTTTGTAATTCATCTGTTTTCTTCTTACTTCATACAATACATGTTATTATTTTTCATTTTGGAATTTGTCGGTTTGCAGAAGCTAATCTTCTTAGACACTACTGAGGGAGTGGCCACAACTCTGCGTCCTTATTGGGAAGAAGCAACAGGAGATCGGGCATCTGTTGTCCAAGCAGTATCTGATATTCTTGAACTTGTTCCACCTGGGACTTCCAAAGGAAGTGGAGTAAAAATGCTTCTCGATCATTTAGGTGCTACTCCAAAAGAGGTACATCTCTTTTACTTCCATCGGTAGATCATATTTCCAGATTTTTGCCCTTAGAAAGAATATGTGTTTGCAAACTCTGGAGTTTAAGTGCTTATCAACTTTTGGCTAATCTCTAAGTTGGTAAAAAGCGCTAAAACTGATTTTGAAATTCTGTAATTAAATCAAAGATACAAATATTGTTCGCTTTTAATCACTTTGATTTGAACAAACATTTCCCTGCAGTTTTTTTTTTCTTGATATTTTTGCATGATGGGAATTAATGTAGTCCCATATATTGAACCCATTTGTACTATTGTATATTATTAGATTATGGCTATAGGAGATGGGGAAAATGATGTAGAGATGTTGAAGTTGGCTTCTCTGGGTGTAGCTCTGAGTAATGGATCGGAGAAGGCTAAAGCCGCAGCTAATGTAATAGGCATCAGCAACGATGAAGATGGAGCAGCTGATGCTATTTATCGGTATGCGTTCTGAGGATTATTATTATTTATTATTTGACGAGATTGGATGCGACTCATATTTATTCTGTTGACTTGCAAGTTACAAGTAAAGTTTTTAAGGTGCAATTGGTAAAAGAAACGGAAGATTTGGCACCTTTTACCCAAAAAATTCATTGGACAGTCTAGTTTGAATTAAATTATTTAAATGAAATGTGACTCTACGGTGACGGTTTATTGTACGACTTAACCAGAAAGGTCGATAAGATCAATTTTGAGCATGCTGTCGTGAAGTTAATTTCACCTTGTTAATAAACATAGCTGGAAACTTTGAATTTTCATGAAAACAAACCAATAATCGAATCGAATTTTATTTCTCAGTATGCAGTTTTATTTACCCATTTAAAAAAAAAAAAAAAAAACTAATTCTGAAAAGTGTTTTATGTTTTTAAAAAATAGCATACGTTTAACCTCAAGATCCCAATCTGTTGAAAGTGCATTAAAAACTGACGAACGCAAGAACACAAACTTCAATTCTATAAGATGGACCAGAATTTATCTTAATCCAATCGAATTCTAAAATGTGAAAAGATACAAAAAATGAGATATTTTTGCAATAATTCAACAATCCATGAACATGCCATAATTCAATGGCTGATGGCCAAATGAGGCAATGAACAAACAACCAAGGTTCGATAATTGAACCAGAAAAATTGTCGGAACTGTATTACGCAAAAAGAAAAGGAAAAAGAAAAAATAACTCATATCTCAGTTTATACCTTTGGGATGAACATCTCAAGAAAAATGAAAATCCTATTCCATTAAAATGGAAATCTAATGGAAATAGGGAATATTAATTAAAAAAATACAACTTGAGCATAGAAGCCAACATATTATTCTTACCCTTTTTTCGACCATCTTAAGTTGATTTATAATGTACATTTATAATAGATGAATCTGACTTGCTACTTGACCTTACTAGCTATTAGACATAACATTTGAGGACTATATGGAGCCCTTACTCCCAATGCTCTATGTTACATTGTCACATAGTACAAGTTCATCTGAGGACTATTTCGAAAATTATCGACCCAAAATTACAAGTTTGCGAAAAAGAGGAAATTAACGAATTTAATTCTTACAAATCCAAAACGACTGCAAAGATATTAGCAGGAACAAAAAATGAAGAACACCGTCTAGCTTTCCAAGACGACGAAAATTTGCATGTTTTAGGAAAACAAAATAAAACCTCTCCAAAACCAAAACCGTGTTGAACTCAACCTTGTGTTGAGCTCTAACATTATGAACAAGAAAACAAAATAAAAACTCTCCGAAATTGAAAAATTCGATTTAGAAAAGATAAAAAAGAAGCTAAAGAATAATGATGAACATGATGCTGAATCTGCCTACAAAATATTCAGAAGTTGAGAATCCAGTCTCTGCTGCAACTCTTTGATCTTAACTGAGAGCTCAGACTTTTGCTCTTTGTAGCTTTGAAGCAAATAGTCTTTTCCTTCAATCAATTCTTTCAATTCATTAACTTCCCTCTTTAACATCTCAATTTTCGCCACTTCTCTTCCTTTTTCAATAGACCCCAAATTTCCTTCAACTTCATGATACCCATTTGCATGAATAGTAGTGGGCTTCTCATTTGAGTTAACATTTCCAACACAATGATCTGCAATTGCTTTTCGTAATCTCTGAATTTCCCTTTCGGATTCAAACAAATCCCTATTTGCAGCATCCAAGACAGATTGCAGATGTGAAGAATGAGACATTTGAGCACTGATAGAGTTTTGAAGTTGTGCAATTTGTTCCTGCATTTCAAGTATCATGTCGTCTCTTCTCTTCAATTGCTGTCTCAGCTTTTGTATGACTTCCCTCTTGCTGAAGATGTCTGAACCAGATTCTGAAACACACGATTCGGAGCTGCTTGATTGGTGGGAAGGCTTGTGGGGCAGCTCAAGGCGGTCAGGAGAAGATGACCACATCACCCCATTCTCAGCAGTGGGAACAGTCACAAGAGGACGAGCCAATTCAGGTTCTGTCATCATTTGGCCATTGCATTGCTGTTTGCTTTCCGCCCCATTCCTTGACCCTGTTCAATAGGCTCGAAAAGAATTAGAAAAAAATAAGATATAAAAGCAAATAACCCCCAACCTATTGGGGGTTGTGCATTTTGCACAACGGCACCCTTATTTTGATAATTGTCGTACCCCCTTGATCGGATCCAGCGAAATATGATAGAATATTCCATTGGAGATTCTTATATGCTGTGAAGTATGTGCACTTTGCCCCTAACGCTTAAAGGATGTCCACATAACCCACTATCATACACATAAATCTATCAAATTTTATTTTGATTGAATAAACTAGAATGTTTTGCTGCTCCCCACTCCCAAGTGAGTGTTCAAATGACCCTTAACAATTTATTTCTCACATCTCTATATTCTTAAAAAGACGCAAATTTAAATTGCTAACCAGAAACAACATGAGTAGACCAAGAAATAGTATATCATAACCCGAAAATACTATTTAGAAGGAGCATGTAATCTGAACCAAAACATTATACCATTGTAATGATTGTAGCAACAATCTTCATCTCGGGTAAAACAGAAGGCATTTGAATGCAAATGGCAGGTCCCTGACTTCTTCCAATCAGTAGATTTTCCATCTGCAGTAGAAGTAGCTCAGGAATTACACAAAGTTTCATAGAATATGTCATATTAATTTCGAATTCATACCTTTTAAACTTCGTTTGCTATTGTTCAGCTGTTTAGCATCAAAAAGCTGCTTCAGTTTAAAACCCAAGCGAATTGACAACGAACTCAGCAGTGCACCCCCTGCCACTAGGATCCAGTTTGTGCCGCCCTCCTGAGAATTTCTTGACCTCCTACGTGGATCACCGCTTCGTAGCTTCATTATGAAAGTTATTGAATTGCAGGACTAACAGCTTCTGATGATCCACATTCCATGTAAGGTTTATATTTTAAATATAAGAACATATTATCAAGATTAAGGAAAAATAGATACTGAAGCCATATGATGCAGGAAATAATCAGTACTCACTGGCAATAAAGATGCAAGAAAGAAAATACAAGCAGAAATACAAAATGAACAAAAGCAAAATAAAGAAGGCAAAAGAAACTAAAGCTGAAACTTGCGTAAACTACAAACCAACAATTACTTTACCAATTATAGTCAGAGTTTCCTTTCAAACTAACATTTCTTCCCCTACATTCGCAATTTCTCCTAAAATTTTCACTGTAAATAACTACATTCGGCCATTTCATCTCCATTTTTGGAACATATTTGTGAAATTCTTTTAAATGAACAATGAAATCAACTTAATCAAATATAGAATATATAGAAACAATGTCTAAATAAATAAGCAATAATCAGTAATAAAATTTCCACATTTGAGAAGCTAAATTGACCACATAAAATTAGCCTCGTATAGCTTCATAAACATGCTTCTATACGTTCCTCTTGACGGAACAAAATCCTAATTGAGGCTAACTACGCGAAAAACAATAGAATCATCATCACGAAAAGAGAGATAGAAAAAGAGTTCCAATTGTACCTAGAATTTGAAAGATAAACTGATGACTATCATTTCAGTCAGCTGCGCGGATTAAGTTTCAATGGCGGTTTTTTGAGTTTAATCAATTATCAATGACAATGATGGTAAAAGAGATGACGATAATGAACAATATAGAACCGGTGTTAGACGATTAGCGGCGGCGATGGGGCGATTGGCCGGCGGCGATGAAGAAAAACAGGGATGTGAAAATGGAGCTGACACGGTGGAAAACGTCGTGTTTTTGTGAGTTGCCAATTTTGTGAAGAGAAAACGTTCTAAGCTTTCTATAATAATAAATTATTATTAATAATATTAGTTACTATTATTATTAAATATTATGTTATTTGGTAATTCTAAGCTTTCTCTAATTAAACAATTAAAGTAGACAAATATATTGATCAATTCTGTTTGATCAAATGATTTAAGAAATTTGTCATTGAATAGTTTTATGTAGCTAGTTCAGTAAGTTGTAAGCCTCAAATATTTTAACTAACTAAATCGTATTGTAAAAGAATAATTAAATTGAAATTGAATTGAGTTAAAAAATTTATCAAATAAATAAAATTCAATTTATTTATTATGTTAATATATTTTAACTTAAACAAACTTTTACCAATAATACTATTATATTAAATAATTTATTTTATTTTTCAACTAAATCAAACGAGTAAGCTAAGGTAAAAAATAGTTATCGTTACAAGTTGTATTAAATATAATATTATATACGTAGCTTTGACACAAAAATCTGGCTTGGCTCTTGCCTCTTTACTCTCTTAGTCAGAAAGCACGCTTGATATGAATATTCTCATTATAATACAATATACTACTTTTGTTCGACCACAAAATAATATTTTGATTATAAAATAGTTACACAATATTTAATTTAATTTAATGGATAGTAATATTTTAAAACACATAGTTGTATTCATTGAGATTCAATTGTCAACTGAGTTAAAATTATATACCTCTTAAAATGAATATTCATGTCTCCTGAATGAACTAATAGACATTAATATTATATGACTCATAAAAATTATTTTAATAAAAAGTTGCAACATCAAGATGCAAATATGCTTCACTTTTAATACATAAATATAAATATTATTATATTTAGAAACCAACCTAAAAAGTGGATTGTTAAAGGAAAAATAATCAAAATAAAATAAATTACTTTTTTTTTGTTAAAATCTTTGAACCAAACAGAATGTTACAGATTAACATTACTACATATGTTTATATGTCCTAAAAACGAATCAATTTACTATTAGACTTGATAACTTGTGAGTTGTGACGATCATATGTTGTATAATACAGATTAATTTATACTTGATAACTTGCAGTGATCATCAATCTGCCGTTATGTAACGAACCGAAGCCTCATTTATGGTATTCATGGAATAATAATCCATAATATTTATGTTATATAATAATTTATAGGATAATGAGAATTTTAGAGGGGATTGAGAAGAGAAATTAGGGTTGGGAGAAAAGAACCGTGAAGATAGGAAAATAGACTTAATTCATTCATACCCCTCTATCTATTTTTTTTTTTTTTTTGGTTACAATGGGATCAAAACAACAGGAACCCAGCTAGCCTGGTTCTAAAATCAAACTACTCAACTCGTCTGGTTGGTGGTCCCAGAAATGTATTCCAAGGGGAAGGGCATGTCCCAATTTTGCCAGCGCATCTGCACAAGAATTACCGTCGCGTTTAGTGTGCTGTAACCGGCTTATCCATGGCTTCTTTAACAAGTCACGACAGTCATCAATTATCCCTCCAAGGGGATGGAGGTTCGTATCTGCTTGAAGCACCAGTTTGAGTACAACTTCCGAGTCAATCTCGGCCACGATATGATCGAAACCTTTGTCCCATGCAAACCTTAAACCAGTTCTGAGAGCCATCAGTTCAGCTGTGTTGATCGTATGCGATCCCAAGTTCATGCTAAATCCACCCAGCCACTTGCCCCGGTTGTCTCTCAATAGACCGTCTCAATAGACCGCCCCCTGTGGCCTGGCCAGTGGAGTCCCAAAAGCTACCATCCGTATTAAGCTTAACACAACCCACTGGAGGGGCTTCCCATCGTATGATGGGTTGAATGGAGCCACGAGCCACCTGGTCATCCTTGAAGATGCCTTCCATATCCAAGGCTAAACGTTTAATGAAGAAAACTGTGGGATAGCTTTCTTGGATTTGTCCCGAGAAGACAAAGAGATTTCGGTTTTTCCAGATAGTCCAAACTGTCGCCAAAAACAAGATATGCCAACGGACTTCGGGAAGGACCAGATTGGTAAATCGACTACGCAGATTGGCGATGATCCACGATTCTTGGGAGAATGAGATGAATTCCAGAAAGTGCGATGGAGTGAGAATTGCTTTCCAGATCTTTAGCGAGAGGGGGCAGTCCCGAGTGGCATGAATAGAAGTCTCTTCGGCCTCGAGGCACCTTGGGCAGACTCCAGAACTGCAGCCATGTCTGATCTGCCGAAGAGAATTAGTGACAAGTCTATCCCGACACAACAACCACAAGAAAAATTTGAGCTTATGAGGGCATTTCAATCTCCATAACCAACTCCAATTAGTGGTATTGATGACTGTTGCGGCGAGACCTTCCTTATTCGATAGTGCCGAATACGCGGATTGGCAGCAAAATTTACCATTTGCAGATCCAGCCCAAATTAACTTGTCCTCCCGCTGATGAAAAGGGATAGGTAGTTCCAAGATTTGTTTAGAGATTAATGGGGGAAGTCGTGTTTTGACTCTATCGAGTTTCCATGACCCATCCATATCCATTATATCGGCCACACGCATATGAACATCATCCTCATGAATATTGTCCGCGAGCCATTCCCACAGATGTTTAGACCCAAACCACCGATCATACCAAAGAGAAATTTCATTACCTTTTCCCACCCTCCACCGGAAGTGCGGCTCCAAGGCCTGGATACTCCGAATGAATCCTTTCCATTGAGCCGAATCCGAGGGTTTAATTACATAGCTCAGGACCCCTTTACCTTTGAGATACTTCTTTTTAAACATTAAAGACCACAAGTTCTCCTCATTACAGATCAGTTTCCAACCCACTTTGGCGAGTAAGGCAGTGTTTGACATCCGGGCCTCCCGTATCCCAAGACCCCCTTTACTTTTTGGTTTGGTAACTTCCTCCCACTTGACTAAGTGGTACTTCCTATGAGTTATATCCCCACCCCACAGAAAGGTACGGTTTAATCTATCAATTTTGTTGCAAACCGATGTCGGAATCCATGCCGTCTGCATGACATGAGTTGGCATAGCCGAAGTGACTGATTGGATCAATGTAACCCTTCCTGCCATGTTCAGGGTATTTGTCTTCCAAGACGAGAGTCTGGTTTGTATTCTGTCAATCAGGTCCTGGTAAAGCCTAGGACTCGCTCTATCATGAACAATGGGTGCCCCTAGGTAACGACCTAGGTCTGATGTACATCCAATATTTAAGGCCGAGGAGATTACCCTTTGCATACGACGCGGAACAGTTTTAGAGAAAAACACCTTAGATTTGCTTTCATTAATGGTCAGCCCTGAGCACTGGCAGAATTTACTGAGGATATGTTTGACCGTCTCTGCATTCTTACTTGATGCTCTTGCCATAAGAATAAGGTCGTCTGCAAAGAAGACGTGAGAGAAACGAGGGCCACTTTGGCAAATTGCAATCGGTTGCCAAGCTTTATCCCGGACAGCTTCTTCGATAAGGTAACCCAGCCGTTCCATGCACAGCACAAAAAGGTAGGGTGAGAGGGGGTCCCCCTGCCGAAGGCCACAGTTAGGAGACAGCGGAGGAAGGGCCTCCCCATTCCACAGGACACACGGGCTTGCACTGCGAACACAGTGCATGATGAGGTTAACTGTACCTTCCGGGAAGCCAAAGAAATTCAGGGTCTCCTCCAGGAACTTCCAATCCACTCTATCATATGCTTTTTCCAAGTCTATTTTAAGGATCATACCTCCGGTTTTGCTCTTGGACTTGCGAAGGGAGTGGATGACCTCTTGTAGCAGAATAATATTATCATGGGTTCCGCGTTTTGGAATAAAGCTGCTTTGGAAGGGGGAAACAATCGCCGACATCATATGTTTCAGCCGAGACGTGATAAGTTTGGTAACCACTTTATATAGAACGTTGCAAAGTGCAATAGGCCGGAATTGCGTAATCACCTCAGGGGCGTGAACCTTCGGTATGAGGCAAATAAAGGAATCCCCGACTCCTTTCCCGAGCTCGTTCTTATCAAAAGCTTTCGTGACAAACTCCACTACCGAACCACCAACAATCCCCCACATGTGTTGGTAGAAGAAAGCCTGGCACCCATCTGGTCCCGGAGCCTTATAAGGGCTGAGGGAGAAAACCGCTCTCTTAATTTCCTCATACCCCTCTATCTATTACATTCCTCCTCTTATATAGACTTTACTAAAACTAAAACAAAAAACATAAACCAAAATAATAAAACCAATTGACAACTCTAACTAAATTTATGACACTTTTACTCTTTCAAATGTTCCACTATTAATCTTCTTAAATTTCCGAAAATACCCCTGCCAAACTTAAGGATCATGACACGTTAACAAAGAGTTGTAGTCACCTTAGGGCTACTAATTCATCCATATTGTTAGAGGTTCAAATTTCGTTAAACATGATTATATATATAAGTAGATATTCGAATATTTTAAATCACAATTTCACCTGTAATAATATATCAGACTATGTTTAATGGTCAATCACGCTTGTTTAACAACGAATGATAATTAAATTAATCATAATATTATTATACATTTAATTGTATTTAAACACAATCAAAATTTGTAATAATAAACATGACCATGTAACCAATCCGGATGAACGAATCAAATTTTCCTATATTATAAAATAAAATTTACCATATATAAGAATGAATAAATTCCTGATCGGGATACGGCCCTGCCCTGCCCGGGCTATCATTGTGCGAAACAGCGCAAGCAAGGCGTTTTTACTATTGGGACGTCTAAGCAAATAGATAAATTGACCCCTTCCCAAGTTATAAGATTATATTTGTGTATTACGTCACGAATTTAAATACGATTCCTAATTAAATATCCTTGATTATATTTGTGTATTACGTCACGAATTTAAATACGATTCCTAATTAAATATCCTTGAGGCTCAATCAACTATAAAAGGAACATTAATTTTCACATTTAAAAGTTACAAATATCTAAAGTGGTGAAAAAAATAGTATATATAAAGAAAAAGATAAAGTGAAGAGGCTTTACTATTGTGTCTGTTCTCCTGAGTCAAAATTTTCTAAAATTCTTACAATTAACCCTACGACAATGGAAGCTTCACGTGAAGCTCGTTATCATCTCCATCTTTCCATCCGCCTTCGATGAAGTAATAAAGCTGATTTCGTTCTGTAATATAATTTATATACACATATTCGATCTTCTTCCGAATTTGTCGATCAATTGGCAAGAATTAGCACTATATTTAGAGAGTATGGGATCGCAGAGCAATTTTCAGATGAAGGTGGTGACAGGAGAGTACGGATATGTGCTCCAGGATGTGCCTCATCTCACCGATTACATCGCCGATCTTCCTGTAATTTTCTCGCTCCATCCATTCATACATGCATCTGTATCTATTGTTTTCCGTGCTTAAATCAGTTACTATATTTGTGTGTATGATGAGTGGTCATGCGTATTGCACATTTTATTGTGTGATTCCGTGCCGTGTATTGTTGCTTGATTGTGTTTTGGTTGATTTAATTTGGCGATTTGGATTACGTATTAATGGAATCATTGATTATACTGAGGAAGTGTTTTTTATGCTTTGGCTGTATAATATTTAGTATCCAACTGAAGAAATGTTTTGAGCTTCGGCTGCATAATTTTTCAGTATCCAGCATCCATACGGAGGGAGTATAATTTTCATAATAATAGGAACAATAGAGTTGCATAATCTACAACTGAAAGTGGCTGCATAACTTCGTATGTAGTTGCCAGCCGAGTATGTTAGTTACTAAGCGAAATGGCGATTTCATATGGAGCCAGTGCATAAGTTTTGAATTTGTGATTCATGGAATTTCAGAGTTGTCTTTAGCAGGCTAGGGAACCCGTATCCCCCCGAAAACCACATCCGGTCATCCCATGGGCACAAGGGATGAGTGGTCATGATATCCTTGGACCTGATAAGAACAATATCAATTTTGTTGTTTCATTCTTGCAATGGAGTGTGGATTTGAATTTAGGACACATGAACAATTGTTTACATTTTTTTGTTAGAAGTGATGTGTTGAGCATATTTACTATAGTTAATGTTAGGACAATACTTTTCGAAGCTATAACAGAGGAAGAGCTTCACATACAATCAAATGAAATGAATTCATTACAAAAAAAAAAGTTACTAATGATATTGCTGGTTGATTTTTCTTTTTTTGGCAGACTTATCCCAATCCGCTTCGCTCGAATCCTGCATATTCAGTCGTTAAGTGAGTTCAACATATTTTTCTCTTCCCTCATATGTGTATTCCGCTTCTTATTGTCTTATTATATTATTTCTCAATGATGATAAAACACTGTTATCTTCTTATGATTTCAGGCAGTACTTTGTCGACATGGATGATAGCGTTCCTCAAAAGGTGACTTTACTGTTTAACTTGTATTTTAGTCAGGACTACATGAGGTCTCATGTAAATTTATGTGACCCTAGTAGTATTTTTGACTCATCTTAAACCAAATATGTTATGTTTGGGGATCTCTTTGCAGATCGTTGTTCACAAGGACACTCCAAGAGGGGTACATTTTCGGCGAGCTGGACCCCGTCAAAAGGCATGTGCATTGTGCTCCTTCTTCTTACGTCAAGCCTTAAGGAGTTAGAAATTTGTTAGTTTCATAATTCTTCGACACATAATGTTGTGCAGGTCTACTTTGCTTCAGAGGAGGTGGTTGCTTGTATCGTAACATGTGGAGGTTTGTGTCCTGGGCTAAACACGGTGATCAGGGAGATTGTACACAGTCTTGATTATATGTATGGTGTTGACAAAGTCCTCGGAATTGAGGTAAGTTGGCTGATTCTCAATTTTAATTTCTGATTTTTACGAAGTTTGTAGTGTTAGCATGCATCACCTAAAGTTTTATATCATAACACCTGGGTAACTACTTGTGGTTTCTCCTTCTCCTTGAACGCATTTGATAGCAAGTACGTGAAAATCATGTAAACACTACTTTTTTCCTTCTGTGTGATGAATATTAAATTTTGGATCACATATTTCTCCTTTTGACAATTCCAGTATGCTGGCATTCACTTTTTCCTTTTTTTCTGAAAAAAGAGAGTATCATCTTTTTCATATACTCGTCAACTGCAGTTGTTGTAATAAAGCTACCGCTTCAATTGCTTTATCGGTTTATGCTCTCCTAATGCCGCGATCTCTCATCTTAGGGGGGTTATAGGGGTTTTTATTCGAAGAATACCATTGATTTGACGCCGAAGGTTGTGAATGACATACATAAGCGTGGTGGGACCATCCTGAGAACTTCTCGAGGCGGCCATGATACCATGAAGATCGTTGACAGCATTCAGGACCGTGGAATTAATCAGGTAAGGAAGAGGTTATATCATGTATTGCAAGAATATTTGTACCACTGAATCTGGCTTGTCGCTTTCTCTTTACATTTTCGGCTAACGATATCACTGGCTCAGGTATATATTATCGGAGGAGATGGCACCCAAAAAGGAGCAGCTGTAATATATGAGGTATCCTTGTTTGGATTTAGCTAGCTTCTATTATGGCTATGAATAAATTTCCATTATGTTCTTTACCAAGTATATTGGCTTGCCAGATTGTGTAGTTTTGCACCAATCAGCTTGAGGTTTTGGACTACAGAACTTAGTTGCCGTTCTTGGGGAGAAACTGTTGAAGCAAGTTTTTTCTTGTCCATGATTTTATTTAATATAATTGACTAAGATAATTAACTTGTCTTCTCATGGTGTTGACATGACCCTTTAATATCCATTTTCAAAGTATATTTCTTCTTCAACCATTTGTGTGAGACTATCTCATATAAACATGTTCGTTTTTTGTCATTTACTTGTATCTGATTTAGCTACTTTCAAGAAATCATGGTAGGAGTTTCAATGTGTGTGATCCCTACATTGCTGATGGTTTTCTATAATTGTTATCATTCTATGGGTTGAAATTGCAGGCTACATTGCAATTGTGTTTTACTGAGCATAAATATCAACATTTGATGTTCTGATCCTTAATTATCTATACTCGACTCACGAGGCGATAATTCCCATTAAACATTTTTTCTTCATTCTGTAGGAAGTCCGAAAGCGCGGTCTGAAGGTTGCAGTTGCTGGGATACCCAAGACAATTGATAACGACATTCCGGTATCTGTCATCCTTTACTTTATATGATCCCCAAGGCTGATGAACATTTTGTTTGGATTGGTTCCTCTCATGAATTCTTTAAGCCATGTTTGGTTTGTGGATTTTGGTGAGGAAAAAGAAAAGGTCTTCTCTTCATAGGAAATGATAGTACATTTTGCTTTAAATTTTATGATTTCCATTTTCGCTTTTCTTTTCCTGACCAAAATCCACGGACCAAACATAGCCTTACTTGCAAATCATATGATTAACTTGAATGAAGGAAGCCTGAGCCAGCTGTCATATGGATAGTTTTTGTTTCACAACTCAACTTGTGTGCCAAGAAGCGTAATTTTCTTTTCCAAATACAAAAATCTGTGCTTCAAAAACCAAAATTGACAAGCAAAATCTACCATTCTGTTATGTGTTCACCGATGTTGACTCATCTTATGAGATTATTATTCTCTAAATGGTAATTGGGTGCTTGTAGAATCTTTCCATTTATATTGCTCTTTTCTACTTTTAAATAATTATTTCATTTCTGACAACCGTTGGTTTTGCATTGACTTCTGTGATCAGGTTATTGACAGGTCATTTGGTTTTGATACTGCTGTAGAGGAAGCTCAACGTGCCATTAATGCTGCACATGTTGAAGCCCAGAGTGCGGAGAATGGAATTGGTGTAGTGAAACTAATGGGTCGCTACAGCGGTAAGATGAACTTATGTGCGCTTCTATGGCAGTAAATCTGACACATTATTATGCAATTGACTAACTATTGAAGCTTTTTGCCATACATTTCTGCCTGCATGTAACTATGATGATAAATTTTACAAGTAAATGAGATGCGCAACTAAGCATATGATATTTAGTAACTATAAGTATCTTCATAACCCTTTTGGAATTACTGGTGCAGGATTTATAGCAATGTATGCTACTTTAGCTAGCCGAGATGTGGATTGCTGTTTGATTCCAGAATCACCATTTTATCTAGAAGGGAAAGGTGGACTTTTTGAGTATATTGAAAAAAGGCTTAAAGAAAATGGACACATGGTCATTGTTATAGCTGAAGGAGCTGGACAGGAGCTTCTTGCTGCAAAACATGAACAAGATGCTTCCGGAAACAAGCTACTTCAAGACGTTGGGTTGTGGATTTCTCAAAGTATAAAGGTACAGCTTATGATATGGATAGTCTCAGGGATTACGTGCTTCCCCTCTATATACGTTTTTTTAGAAAAAAGAAAAATAACTGCTATATAAACAGAAAGGAAAAATAATTCCACATGGGATTGGAAAATTGAAGCTCTAAACAAGTGCTTTCTTTTTACAGGAACACTTCGCAAAGCAAGGGAAAATTCCAATTACTTTAAAGTACATAGGTCAGTACACCGACGATAAAATTATGCATCCTATTTGTATATTTATTATTTTGAAAAAAATAAACTTTCCATTCATTTCAAGTCAAAGACCTATTTATTGAAAACAAGGAACTAACTCAGATATGTTGACAGATCCAACTTACATGATACGTGCTATTCCTAGCAATGCATCTGACAATGTGTACTGCACGCTCCTTGCTCAAAGTGCTGTTCATGGAGCAATGGCAGGGTATACCGGTTTCACAAGTGGTCTTGTCAATGGCCGCCAAACATACATTCCTTTCAATGTAATTTTTTTTTTGTCTATGATTTAAATTTCTTTGTTTCACGGATATTCAGAATCCACCTTCATCTTTTTTCAAAAAAATAACATAAAAATATAGTTAGCTTGTTCACCCACCTTTTATGCTTGGGCTATCATATGGAAAATGACTAACAAGTGCTTATGTGTTGCAGCGTATTACTGAAGCGCAAAACATGGTAGTAATAACGGACAGAATGTGGGCAAGGCTTCTCTCTTCAACTAATCAACCAAGCTTCCTTGATGCTAAAGTGATTGATGAGGTCAAAAAAGAAGAAGGGCATCCAACCCAATTGCTGGATGATACAGGTAATACAGAAACCGGCACAAACACAACCACTTGACAGGTTAGACTACTTCCTCTTTGCATGACTTAGCTCAGCAATTGTCTATCTATGTATAATAATATTGGATTAATCGGGTCCTTTAGGAACGATTTTCAAGTTTACACATATGTTGAATACCCTGTTCTGCAGGCTGTGACTAATTACGTCCCTTTTCCTAAATTAGAGATAAATGGAACCCGGAGGTGTTTCTTTTCTATGTATTTTCCTGCATTTGTATTATATTTGGACTAATTATCCTGTGTTTCATATGGATCTTTATTGTCAAATTACCAGTTAAAAGTTTATTAATAATAATAATTTAGTTTTAGTCCTGAGTACTAGCCACTGTGATCCAAAATTCCAATTCAGATAGAGTAACCCACTGTGATCTTGACTTTTTAGTCGAACTGCATCATTCTTGGTGAGAATGGATTTTTGCCATAGTTGCCAAACATTTGACCTGGAGGACTAGTTTATTTTTTTGTTGCTTCAATGTGGTCAACTGAATTACTAAAAGGTATGTGACATTTAAGCCATTTAATCCCCTGGAATAAAGTGCATCCTTGGTCAGCCCCGATGTGTTCGTTAATGTATGATCACCACCTCGTTAATAGACTCTTATGTCCAAGACTGGGCCAACCATCAATCTAGGCGTGCCATTGGATAGGTCGGTCCCAGACATATTATATGGGTCTAGACCTGTAAAAGATTACTATCTCTTCGATTCAAACGAGAGCATTTGTTTGGATATAATGCTGATTCAGAAGAATTTAACTCTTACAGAATTGATCAAAAAGGGAGTCTTGATTATAGAACCCATTCGTCTGTCTGGAAAAAATGATGGCCAATTTATTACGTATCAAACCATAGATATTTCGTTGGTTCATAAGAGTAAACACCAAACTAATCAAAAATACGAAGAACAAAGATATCTTTTTAAGAAAAATTTTGATGAAACTATTTCAGCACATCAAAGAATAACTATATAGACTTGGACACAGACCCAATACACATTTATTTCCTTAACCCATAGACTCAATGATATTTTTTATAATATTTATTTCCTATTTTTTTGCTTACACTAATTTATTTATTTTTTGTATTTTTTTTAATTAAATATTTAACGCTTATTTTTTTGACAAATTTTCGATTCAGTTATGAGTTTGAAATAAATTATTGACATACTATTAATATCATTAAATATTTTCTTGAATCCAATATTAACTCATTTGATTTTCAAATATATAATTTACAACTAAGAATGTCATGTGCAAATATATAAATTTATATTTCAAACTTTTTAAATGATGGAATAATATAGATTGTGTAAAAAAACAAAAAAAATAATAAAAAAAGAAAGAATTGAGTGCAGGTCCAGACCAAAATATTGGGTCTCGACCCAGATGGACCTAATCACGAATCGCGAGCCCCATTGGTCTGGGTAAGTTTAGACCTAAACCCAAAGACCCAAAGTTTTGGGTTTGAGTCTAGATCCAAACCCAATGTTCTTTGGGTTCGAGTATGGGTCCGACCCACCTTCCACCTCTACATCAATCCAGCGTAGAAACAAAATCATTCTTTCATATTGTGAAATCAGGGAGTTGGTTATTCAACTCGAAAAAGCATCTTAGATTGATACCTGGAAAGAATGTGCTGAATGTTTATCAAGATACACACAATACATCATCCACTTACCAATGATTTTTTTAACCACATAATAATCCAATAAACCATCTTCGAATATGTTAGTTAAAGAGCTGAAGTAGATATCAATGGATCGGCATATTGCACAATCAACCCCTGTAAACACCAGAAGGATCAGCATATTGCACAATCCATGGATGCTCTAGTAGCTTGTGGAGTGGCAGGCGCCGTGAAGAATCCTTGACGAGCATCTGTTAGAAAATAAGATGTGAAAGAATGAACAAAACTATAAGCCAAAAGTTTTCAAACCAGCTTTTGTTGAACGTAAATGTTCAAACTAAATTACCTGACTAATTAGATCTTTAGCAGCTGATGAGACAATGGGTTTCGAAGGGAACTTCAGATCCACCTGGATGATCCTGCAGAGTAAATGGGCGAAGCTGAGGTAAACAAAAATAACAATTATTCTCATCAATGGGAATTATTGAGGCTCCAATTCTTATACAAATATAACCATCGCCCTGTATTGGACCCGTCCCCCATGTGGGTCCCACCGACATGGATGGTTGTCATTATCTCAAGGCTCAGATTCCGCGATTCCTAAGAGTGCAATGATTGGTTTTTAGGTAGGAAGTAGAGATGTAGAAATCAGTTTACCTTCTATATGTGTCTGAATGCTCTTTTGCTTCAAAAGGGGGCACTCCATAAAGAAATTCATAGCACAGTACACCAAGGCTCCATATGTCCACATTGGCATCATGCTCCACACTCTCCACTGTAAAATACAACACTGAATGTTAATACAGTGAACAAAAACAAATATTGTTTTCAGAAAAAAAAAAAAAAAAAGGAAACAGTAGTACAATGAATATATAACCCAAATTCATGAAATTCGATAAACGAGCATACCCATCTCAGGTGGAAGATAATCTAGAGTGCCACACATAGTTCGCCTGCGGTTAAATGTGTGTACAGACCAACCAAAATCAGCAATTTTCAGCTCACCCTGACAATAGGAAACACTAGTAGAATGAGAAAAAGAGATAAAAACTTGGTAACAAAAGAAGCAAAAGCTTTCTAATTACCTGTGCTCCAACCAAAAGATTCTCAGGTTTGATATCTCTATGTATTACATGCTTTCCATGACAATATATGAGCGCTCGAGCTAATGATGCAACATGCTGTTCCATGTCCCATACACAAGATACAGAAACGATTAAACCTTGTCAGCATTGTAGCTAAAAATTATAGATGTTTTAACTATATCATCCCAAGTTCCCAACCATGGGAACCTGTAGAAACTGAACATAAATTTTATAATTCAAGTTGTATACAAAAAGGCAAAAAATCCTGGCTAAGTTTGAAACCGTCCAACATTCTCTGGGGGAACCTACCATTTAACGAAGGTATATATCATTTTTTTTCTTCTTTTAAAACAAAGAGAATAAAAAGACTCACTGTAGCAGCACGTCTTTCGCTGAAATATTTGCACTTCTGCAGCTCTTTGTAGAGTTCTCCCTTGGCAGCATACTCCAGTATCAGATAAACTCGTTTCTGTATTTAATATATTGTTAATAAGTTTATTACTCTATTATTAATTTTACCCTCAGTTTACAAAATAAAGAAAACATGGCTTGCCTGATCGTAAAAGTAACCGTAAAGTCTTAGAATGTTAGGATGTCGAAGATGGCTCTGTATTTCAACTTCACGACGAAGCTGATGCTCAACTTGAGACTCTTTCAACTGGCTCTTAAACAACACCTTTAGCGCCACGATGTGATTGCTCTGCTCGAAAGAGGAAAACGTTTTAGGTTCATTTATATAGTAAATACCAAGCACTCATCACCACCCACCCTGTCCCTTTCACTAGGCAAATACCAATCACAAGAAATAAATTTGAGTTCCCATTTCATCTGTTTAATCTTTTTCCTACGTAATTTATTTGGTTCCCAGAAGTCAGCAAAAACTTCAAAATTAATTGAAAATGTTAATCTGGGAAGATGTACATGAAATATTAGTTAATTGATTCATGAGAAAATGTTTATATGACATATTTGGAATGAAGAATGCCCTTCAAACTCAAGAAAGTTTGTGTTTGAATTGGATTAAGTAATATTATTCTTGTTGAAAGCACACATCATCAAATATCCAAAGGATGAGAAGATTGTTAGTTTCGGAGCACTAACCCTCTTTTCCCTAGCGAGATATACATGTCCAAACTTTCCTCTGCCTAGAGGCTTTCCAATGTCAAAGTCATTGAGAGTCCACCTCTTCTTTTCTGCTGCTGCGCTTTCTGAAGAAGCCTGTAGGAAAAAGGAAAACCACAGTTATCTATCAAAGCACATTCAATAATAGCACACTAACGAGCGGAATGTAATGCTCATACAACCAAAAAAAAATTGTACTAGGAAAACAATATGATAGGAAGGAGATTAAAGCAGTAAGCTACATTTCACGCCATATAAAGATTTCAGCTCCATGAGCCACTTTCTTGCCCTCAAACACAGCAAAATGATGTGATCTACCAAATTTCATTTAACACCAATGTTCTCGAGTAGTCCTCAAATATAACATCCTATCACCACAAATCTATGCACAACCTTATAAACCAAACTTCTGCATTAGAAGTTTAGAACGGAAAAATAAATTCATAATTCAAATATATCTATTTCTCCTAGTATTGCACATTAATTATCTCAAAGTCAACAGAAAAACAATCAATTAGCTATCAAAAACACATATCCAGAATTCTTTTCCGTTAATTAAGCCTGCATCTCCAATGAAATATGAAAATAAACGACAAAAAGAATTAATCGAAACCTCCAATTCAAATGAAATCGAAAAATATATCATCAATAACAAACCCTAAGACATTTTCCAAACAAATATATCTTCAGAAACGTAACGAATTGTGCGTTTCTTCTTACCTTGTGCTCTTGCTGAGGCTCCGTCGCGATCCCCATTTTCCGGTAACACACGCACTCACACACTCGATATGAGAGAGAGGAGAGAGAGAGGGGTAGGGCGATGAAAGGTCAGAGTGGTTTACAGGTATGAATAAATTTATGTGCGATTTGATTTCTGATTTAAAATAGAAGAGAGAGTTCCAACGGTCTTATTTGAATTTACTGTAACACGTGGCTCTGCCGCAGCATTCAAATTTTATATATTTTATTTTCCTTTTTAAGTTTTTACTAATTTGATAGACACTTTTAGAGGTTTTCTAGGAGGAGCGTCCTAGAGGATTAGAGTTGGGCCCACATTTTATTTATGTTTTCTTTTAATTTTTTTTTTTTTTAAATGAAGTTAATAGTGGCTTAATTCAGTTAATTAGATTTTTATATTGCAGATTCACTTGTGCTAAATAAATAGCTTATTTAATTACTTTTTTGGGCTATTCATAAGATAATCTAATTAAAAATGCATCGAATTGGAAGGATCATTAGTAATTTCATAAATATATAGCACATAATATATAACTCCATCCAACTTTTAAGATACAAATTTGAGAAATAAGATCGAAATATAAACATTAAAAGATAATTTGCGTGCACCACTAACATTATTAAATGTCTCAAGACCCTCCATTGCTATCCCCACATATAACCACAATTATTATTATAATTGCTATTATAAAAACTTATTTAAAATTAGTATATTATATGTTACTTATTTCTTATGCTAAACGTGTACTTATTTAAGATTCGTACTATATATAGCTCTCTCTCTCTCCTTCACATAAGTACACTTTCCGACTGTCCGCCCACGGTAGGTGTTCCACTCTCCCGTTTGCACGTACAAAACGTCACCATAATTGCTGCAACGAGAAAGCAAACCGAGAACAAAAACCCGACAATAATCACAGACTTGAGAGTTAGAGCTAGAGCAAGAACGGGACTAAACAAGACCCAAAACGGGATCGAAATGAACAGTATAAACAGTATCGTTCCGGCTAGGGTTACCCCAGATGATACCAGCAGTATAGCCCCCACCAAAACAGCCACCACACATCTGATTGTACTGAGATTATACATGATTATAAATGGCTTACACTGCAAAATGTGAGGTTGTTATTTGCATGGAAAGTGTATATTGGGGCATTCATGTTTTATACATGAGGGATGGTATTTATGTTGGGGTGGTTAGCACACCTGGCAGCAGCTGATTGGTCTATCACATCGGTGTCGTATACTTAAGATGAATTGAAAATCATGCAGATGGAGACGGGTGAGGTGGCTCGGAACGAGTTACGTAGAGGTAACTTACCTTGCAGTTTGCATGGGGTAAGTCAATTAGGTCGAGTTGAAACGAGGAATTATTTGAGTCTGGTTGAATTTTTATCAAAAATTGTGATTAAGCTTAATTTCATAACTAACCAAATCAAGCTCAAATAAACTTTAACACTATCGAGCTGAGTGGCTAGATATTATAAAACATACTTTCGTGATTTTTTCAACTAATTGAGCCAAAATCGAACAAAATTTCAAATCTCATTAGGTCTCTCCATATGTAATGCGTAGCCATTAATTTCATTTCACATTTTAAATTTTCCAGATAATAAGTAAATATAAAGAAAAGAAGACCCCAAATCATGGATTTTATTTAAAGCTCTACTTTTTCGATCGACTCTTATTAACTTGAACCACAAATAAAGGCTAGTAAGACATCCCACTATGGCACTTGCATGATAACAGTTGCAAGGGACATAACAAAATAACATAAAGATAGTCTCAAATATCCTCATTATATCCCCATATTTCATGCTAACAGTCATATTTATTCAAAATTCTCATATTTCTTTTGCTCTTTAAATATTGGTGTAATTATGCAATCAAGATCCTTGAACAGCCCTCCTGGGTCTCTATGGCCCTTTCCTTCCATCTCTACCCTTGCTACCAATCTTCATTCTCCCATCCCATAATCCAGTTTTCCCACCCACAGCAGTTGTTTCCCAGCACATAATGGTACATCCACATCATCACCACCACCCCTGAAGCAAGAAACCCACCCGAGAACAAAAACCCGATAGTGACCAATGACAACACAATTACAGCTAGGATGAGAACTGGGCTGAACAGGACCAGGCCCGGAATGGCGATGAGCAAGGCTATTATTTCTCCGGCTGCGGTTAACCCAGCCGAGCCCAATAGAGATCCACCAATCGAAACGTGCATCAAGAATTTCATGGGACCTTTTGGCTGATCAGACATGAACATATATGGTAGTGCAAATTTGAAGAGTTCTTTGCATGGAGAGTGTTGTAGGAGAATAGATGTTTTATATATGGGCCATGATAGGCATGGTGTGTACAGGTGGCAGCAGGAGATACATCGATCACCTCAGGAGTCGTAAAGGTGTGACAGAAGGATGTATGAATTTGATGCACTAAAGACTGGTTTGCATGTAATGTCTCTTCTTCAGAACATTTTAACTCAAATAAATACATAGATGGGGAACAAGAAAGAGAAGCAAAGCGAAACTTGGAAAGACCCCCCACCCCAACAGTAAACAGGATATAGGAAGGCATTTATGGAACACATAAACATACTTATACATAAAAAATGTAGAACCGATAGAAATGAACCGTCAAGATATATCATCCAAAGCTCTGATCAAACTTATTTATGAATCCTTGGTAACAGTTGGTGGATTTCCATTTTTTGGCAGCAAATATGGGGGAAGAAAAGATGGAACCAGAAAGGCAAGAATCAAACAGAATAATATTAAACCTACAACATACCAAGCCTTCTGAGGAATGCCCAGGAACAGTTCATCACAAACTGTCATGAAACATGAAGAAAAGTCAGATACTCATAGCTGCACATGCTGAATTTAGAAATGAAAGTAAATGCCAAAAAATTGCACCCAGTAGAAACTGGTGCAACACAATAAATGTGCTAAAGATAGAAAAAGATGTCTAGAGGTCAAATAAATCTAGCAAATACGTTATCATATGCACATTAATCATAAGGAAGAGATATTTCATAATTTGATGTCTCGAGACTGTAAAAAGAAGACTTTGGAAAGACTATTAGAAAAATCAAATTACCTATATTAAAGATGACATATTTCGTATCCCTTTTCCCTGGTATTGCAACAACTCCTTCGGGCTCCACGTTCACCAAAACAGCCAATCCACCCTGAGCAAAATTTCCAGAATCGTAAACTTCCGTAGAGAAGAGAATAAGGGCTAACATTTGAAGATGTAAAAAATCATTGACAAACCTGGTGATTTAACAAGTGTATTCCATCAGTCTTGAAAATTAACTTTTCTGTATTAAGCAATTTTCTTCCTCGATGTGGCCCCAAGTCTGAATTACCCCTCCTTAATTGCAAAGAGAAACTAGAAGGTATCTGTAATTGATTTGATTTTAGTGGCAAATGTTGTTAATAAAATATCTAAACCCACAAAAGGAGAGGATTTGTCGTACATACAGAAGCCGGATATGATATCTTCACTTCGTACCATGTATGCGGTTGTAATCCTTGCAATTGGTATAGGCAAGCACCGTTTTGGAGTGGCAGTGTTTCCTTGAACAGCTCCACACCAACATGCAACACTTTTGAATCAACCCTGCCAAAATTTCATAAAACTTATCAAGACGCAAAATAGAGAAAAGATATTATCAAAATCAACATTTATTACTAAGATATGTTTAAACTTTTACATGTTACAAGGTTATAAAGTCGCAATGTTAAACTGAAGTCAAAACCATAAAGCCGTTGTAACAAAAACTGAGAAGAACTGAAGCTAAATTGGTAGGTGTTTTCTCATCAGTAATCCCTTAATATTTGAATTTCTCTCTTCTTGATCAAAATAACAGTAGCAACTAAGTTAGAGGAAAAGTATAAATCCCAATATTTCCAAGTCAGCATAAGCAGACTTAGAAGTTGACGAAAACGAGAAACATTTAAAATATCACATCTCCTTTTTTTCACATTACAGTTTGATCCCATCCCAACAAAGAATGTAAACCTGAAGCGCGCAGTTAACGTTAAGGAAAATATCTGACATGTTAATCTCTATTTTAGTCACGGATTACTTACATACTTCCATGAATTGATGATGGGCCATTGAGTATAACAATCAGAAAGCACAGGCACAAGCACTGGATATATTTCATTTTCTCTAATCAATACAAATCTCTCTCGCTTGAACCCGACTCGAAACCTGTAGAACTGTTAAAAATTAAAATATGGTGTTCAGATGATGATAGAAAAAGCAAGGGATGGCAATTAACATAATAATTATTTGACTTAATGGCATTTTCTCAAACATCATGACAAGATTCATAGCAAAATGGCTTGAAATACAATGTAAATAAGAAATTTATGAATCTAAAACAAATATCTTACACATGTATTCAAATTATTTTTAATTATTCTCAACCACATTCAAGTGTTTCGATGTAAATGAAAATGAAGGGGCTTCCAGTTTTCATTGATTATACAATTTGTGACCCTAATTTACAGATATCTCGATTCCCAAACCAGGAGTAGAAACGTGTAAGAAAGATAAAAGAGACATAAAATTACCTGAAACTAGATCGAGCTGGGGACTGTTAAGCTGTGAAAGTAAATGGGGAATAGGAAGAAAATAGATTTATATTGTAGTTCTTGACAATAATTATAACATTATCCTCATCTTTATTTTTGTTTCTGTTTCGGTCCCTCATGTTGCTGTAATTACTATTAGGTCTGATTGGACTTTTTGTTTTTGTTTTGGACATAAAACAAACTTATATTAACAGACTAGCCTGTTGTGAAAATTACTAAAAATAATTAGAATTAATAATTTATGAATTTAATAGTCCTTAATATTTTATATTAAAAAATTAGGCGATTGTACTTTTGTATATAGATTCTTGTATTTGGAACTCCTATATTGTAATTGATATTAATTCTAAAATGTATTAAAACCGAGTATGTGGATAATTAACATGTGTAAAATAAAAAAATAAATTATATCAAATATAAAGTTAAATTTTTATGATACAATTTTTTACTTTTTTTTAAAAAAGACTCAATTTATCAATTTTTAACTTAAAAATAAATGATAATTTGGTATAAATATCGTTAGTATTGAATTTTGGGGGTTTTCTTGAATGAATATTTTGTAAAATGAGTATTTAAAATTGAAAAAATATTTTCGCGAGTTTTACGATAACGGTCTTATATGTAAAGTAAATAACTTTATTGCCAAACGAGCATTATTTACAACTATTCATCACACAACAATACACAAATCAGCCATATGCTCACATGTACACAAAACTTCATCGGTTTGGTATGCAACAAAACAAGTCTTACTAGCTATATAAAATGTATACCAATTACCAAGTATAGTAGTTAACTTACAAGCTTTATAATTATATAACATTATATACCCTCTTTATTTGTATAAACAATCTTCTATTCTTTTTTTCCCACATCTTTTAAATAATATCTATAATCACTGCAATCAATTTGGTTCTGCAATTAGTCTTTTTTGTTTGAACATTCAAATCTTCGAATTGTGTCGCAGTCAAACACAAATTCTCTAACTACTACAAATTAGAAATTTAGAGATAATAAGATATTTACCAAAGCTTAGAAATAATATATAAAATATCATATATATCATGATAGAGAATGCCATCTCATGATCACTTGATCATGTCAAAATTATTATTGTGCTTGAGAAATAATCTTGAGAACATTTTTTTGGGAAAAAGATGTGAAATTGCACAATAATGAAAATTATTGGTTCATTTTTGCTTAAGACACATCATATCGTGTGAGATTTATTTTAATTAGTATTGTTATATCAAGTTGTTGTATTTTTATTATTTTGTTAATATATCAAAACACGACAAAAATATATATTTTCATATGTAAAAATATGAATGACAAATATTTTCATTATGACCCATATTAACATTTTGTCCAACTCAATGAAAGATTAGGATAATTATTTTAATGACTTTTTTAACAAAATGTACTAATAAGATACTGATAAAACAAAACAGAATTTTTCTGTTCCATTTGCTTTTGAAAAAAAAGTCCCAATGCAAAAAGTAATAAATATAGACCCTTCATTGAAAATTCGAAAAATTTATATGGAAAAAAAAAAACTGGAAATTAGGGATTTTTGCATAAAAAATCATGAGCTTCAAAACCCCGCCTAAATCTTAAAAAACCCAGAGAAAAGTAGAATTCGACATAGCTCATTCAACCGCATAATGGTGAGTTTACGATGTTTAATTTTGCAAAATTGTGTCCAGAAAATCTTCAATTTGAGCTTAAATTATTTCTCACACCTTGTTAATTTCAATTGTATTGCAGTTTTCAATTGCGGCTATCAACGATACAGACTCGCAAAATCAATGGCAACCCTTGGCACCGACTAAAGAAGCGCAGGTAAGGTTATTATGATCTATATTATTGATGTGTTTCTTGCTTAATTTTCGTGTTTATGTATGTTCAACTTCGATTGATTACTTAGTTTATTCAAGATAACTATAAAGTAGCACCTGCTGGAAGCGTGATCTGACCTTATCTTTACAGGAATTTCCTTTGTCATGATGGGCTTCTAAAATTATAATGTGTCTATTGCTTGATTTTCATATTTATGTATGTTAAACTTGATTGATTACTTAGTTTACTCTATACAATTATAGAGTAGCGCCTGCTGGTGGAACTGTAATTTGACCTTGTTTTTACAGGAGTTTCACTTGTCACAATTGTATCATGATGGGCTAATGAGATTACAAGCTAAGGAATATGAAAAGGCTCGTCAGCTTTTAGAGTCAGTCTTAAAAGATCCATTGGTATCAAATGCTCAGGTTGTGCCCTTTTACCGGAAATTATCAGTTTTCTGCTGCTAATTGTGTTTATTCATACGCATAATTTCTGGTTTTGATTCGTTTTCTCATACGTTTTTTCCGGTTTTTAGGTGGAAAACAGTGCAAGTGATGGTCATCTTGTACAGCTCAGGTTTTGATTAACACCGCAGACATCTGCTTTGTAGTTGTATATGCGATAAAATATAATTTACTATGACACACATATTATTTCTATACGTCTTAAACATTGTTATCATATAGTAAGGAAACTTCTGGGAGATTCATCGTCTCCTCCGATTTTAAGATCGCATTGTCAAGTGCCCCTTTACAGTTGCTTAAAGGAACCCCTCAACAATAAAATGCAGGTGTCCAATTAGTTATGACTGCTCTGGGACATGCATATTTTGGCTTTTGACTTGTTTCTTCGTTGCCCTTTGGCTTGTTAAAAATGGATGAGTCCGTAACTCCCTTTCTAGTAATGCTTTGTCACTCCATCTGGACATTACACAGTTAAAATTATAAAAGCTGAAGATTTATAGTTTCTTCATGTCATGCAGTCATATCAATTTTGCATCTCTGAATAGACTTGGCATGTGAATGTTGTTTTTACTAAGCTTTATACCCACTAGGGTTGCTTCAACATCTAGTCACCGACACAGTGAGTCTTAGCCATTTAGCATCCAGTGTCTAGTTAAGTGTATCTTTTGCTTTAAGACGAACAAATTTAACTTTTTATGGCTAAAACTTGATAAAACCCGACTTCTGCATATTTACAAACAATATTAGTTAACGCACAAATGAAGTTGGTGCATGTAGTTTTTAACTAAACTTCTTCAATTTCTCGCAGATTTTTAGCACTAAAAAACCTTGCCGCCGTTTCCCTTCAACAAGGCCCTGCTTATTTTGAGAGTGCATTGCATTGTTATCTTCAAGCTGTAGAGATCGATAACAAAGATTCTGTTGTATGGAACCAACTAGGAACACTATCTTGCTCCATGGGATCGTTAAGCATCTCTCGTTGGGCTTTTGAACAAGGGCTAGTTTGCAGCCCTAGTAACTGTAAGTGTTTTGTTGTCTTCTCCGATCAAGTCCATCTTGCACAATTCTATGTACTGCAATTAACTGTTTCTATATTTTCCAATATCCTTGTTACTTAATGATTACTCTTTATAGTTTTAAGTTACCTAATATTCATTTTTCTGTGGTATTAATGTATTGCATAAAGCGAATCTTTATGGTTTGTTACAAACTGCAGGGAATTGCATGGAGAAACTCTTGGAAGTTCTAATTGCTATTGGCGACGAAGTGTCCTGTCTTTCTGTTGCTGAACTAATATTAACACATTGGCCTACCCACTCTCGTGCTTTGCATGTCAAAAATACAATTGAGGACTCTGAACCTATCCCATTTACTCCAAGAGGTATAGATAAACTAGAACCAAAACATATAAGGCTGAAATTTCCAGAGAAGAGAAAAGCAGCAGATGAGGACTTAGACAGGACCACTGCTTCTAAAAAGTTAAAGCAAAATATTGAAGTTCAACTTTCAGAAGCCTCCTGGATAGGCCTTGCTTGTGAACTACTGGAGATCTTGCACCCTTTGTCGGTGTCTGGCTTTGAGCCAGAAAATGAGAGTTACAGATCTGGGGACGTTACACTATCCGTTAAGTTACCTCAATCTTCAGAAAAATCAACGGGCTTCACTGAAACTAAAGGATTTACTTGCATGCCAGCTGGGATAGGCATGCATAGCAACTCCGCAAATGAGAAGGGAGGAACCATATTTGAAGAACAACCTCAAGAGAGAAGAAGCAGTCGCCTTAGGAGTCGTAAACCAGGTAAAGAAGAATCAGATTTTTCCACCAATAAGGATCTTGCTAAAGTTGTGAAGCAATATCTGGAACCTCATTTGGTGGATGGAACTGGCACAATGAATTGTGAGAACAATCCCAATCGCTCTTTTCACTTTGCTGAGATGGTGGTCAATTCACGAGACTCTGAATCTATAGATGTTGTTGAATTTGTCCAGAATACTTCCAATAATTTTGGTGCTTACCACATGGGCCACTTGCTTTTAGAGAAAATTGCAAATAAAAGCATTTCTTATCATGATAATATTGCAAAACTTTTGGAGCTAGAGAAAGTGACAAGGCACTGGGGACAGGAAAGAACTCCTGAATATAGTCTTTTTATTTCTGAGTTGTGTTATGATATGGGGTTACAGTCTTTTGAAACATCAGTGGTGCGCAGTTTCATGTCAGAGGCATCCTACCATCTATGCAGAATTATAGAATCTGTAGCTATGGAATATCCTTTTCATGTTACTGAAATGGAAGGAAAAGAAAATTGCCTAACTGTAGCTGACAATAACAACCAATTTCGGATGGATAACCCGTCTTTGTTAAAAAATAACCATTGCTTCTGGATACGCTTTTTTTGGTTAAGTGCACGCTTGTCTCTATTGGAAGGCGACAAAGAAAAAGCTCAAAAAGAACTTTCTGTTGCATTGTCCCTTTTCACAGACGAGAATAAGATGAACGATCCTTTTGGTTCAATTTGCTTGCCATACTGCAAAGTCATTAAAAAACTGACAGTCGATAGAATTCTTCATGAAATTAATTTGATTGAGGTTGATTACTTGTTGAAGAAGTCTATTAATGAGATGCTTGAGAAAAATATGTATGCTGAGTGTACTGATATTCTAGCTCCTCTTTTATTATCAGTGAATGATGTCCATTTCGATATGGTATATGCATGGGATAATGATGGTAAAGGATTTAATTCAGTTGAGCTTTCTGCACTGAATGTTCTGATAAAATCATGTGAACTGGCAGATCCAATAAATTTTGATGTCTATTTGAATTGTCATAGAAGAAAACTCCAAATACTTTTGGCTGGTGCTGGTCTGGAAGGCAGTTCTCCTGAAAATGCACCTTTTTTAAATACGTTTTCGATTTTTGAGACTCAATCAAAAGAAAGCCTATGGAAGCATTGGAATCATTTAGTTGCTCAAGAGGTGAAGTCTATTTCTCAATCTGCATCACAAATCAAGAGTGTCATCAATCAAAATGAGAATTCTGTAAGTATCATTTTCAACTGCTTTTACTGTCAGTTGGGTGGCCTGAGTGAATACATGAAACCTGTGAATCTCCTTTAGAACTAGAAAAAAGATTGCATTGAACCAAAAGGAAAACTTAGCAATCACATTGACTGAGGAAAGGGGTACAATGGGGTTGCTATAGCAAGATCTGAACTAATAACTTGCTTATAATTGTCTAGAAGTATTACTTTCTATTTGGCATGCAGTTTGAGGTGTGGTCTGGCTATGCACCAAACATTTTGTCGCTTTTCCTTTTGTTGGGGTAAATTGTTAGTATTTATGGGCCTTTTTATATATTCTCTTTTTGGGTTGTTCTTATCCACATTTGGACATCTAAAGTTCCTAGATTCTTTTGGTGAGTGTTAATTATTTTCATGCAAGAAACTAGACAAGCTTTATCAACTTATAATTCCTGAGATTTTCAAGCTTTAGACATGAGATTTAAATAGGGAAGCGGCATGGTTCTCAACATTTAAGCAAGTATTCTATATCCCTTCTTTTGCTTAGGACATTCTTTCTGGGGATTTATCAAGCTTCTCACGCATTTAGAAGCAGTGATAAATTAATAAGGATTAGGAATTCCATCATGAGACTTCATTTCCCTTCCACTGTTTGGTAATAATTTCAAGTGTACTTGTTCTTCACTTCACAATATTTCTTTATTGTATCATTCTAAATGAACTGCTTTCATCACGTTTTGATAATAGATAATTAGACAATTAGTTGTATTTGAACATGTTTTCAATATTTGTATCAAATCGATGAACCAAATTTGATCTGTGAGGGTATCAGGAAGAAGTTATTATATGCGTGCTTTAACTTAGTGATGTCTTTACTGGACCTCGATATGCTATATCATTTTGACTATGTTTGACAATTTTCTTCCTTGCAGAACACCATATGTATGGCAGTTATTGGTGATATCCAGTCTTTATTACTGACACTTATGTGCAATATTGCTAATTCATGCTTTGCTAAGAAGTCATCTGGGCTTGATGTCCCCGAATCAATTGATCAAACTGAGCGATGCTACTTTGTGGATGCTGCTATTGCCTTCTGCAAACTACAACATTTGAACTTTAATGTCCCAATCAAATCTCAAGTGAGAATGTGCTTCGAACTATGTGGATTTCGTTTGGTTCAATTGATCAATTTTCGCATCATTTTATTTTCTCCTTGTGCTTACCTTTCAACTTTCTTTGCGTTATCATCAGACCGAGTTGGTTGTCGCAATTCATGACATGCTTGCGGAGTTTGGTATCTGCTGTGCACAGGGGAATGGTGAAGAACAAGATGGGACATTCTTGAAACTTGCAATTAAGCATCTTCTGGCCTTAGATATGAAGCTTAAATCCAATGTTCACTCTTCAAATAAAGGGCAGGAAACAAAATTCGATCAAGAGGCTTCCAATATGTCTGAACAGCTTTCGCCCAAGCAATCAATTTCCGATATGCTTGATAAGGAAGTAGGTATAATTTGTGAGGACGAAACTAATACATTAGAAAAGGATATTGTTGAGAGGTTAATTGCAGAAAGCGTTTCCTCTCATTTAGATAAAGAGCAAACAGAGTTAAAATGTAGCCGTAGTGTTGGTCATGGTCCTGAAGGCATGTGTGGCAATAGAGAAATACAGAACAATCAAATTGTTGATCGTGTGAATGATCTAACCGAGGATGAAAGAGAGGAACTTGAGCTCAGTATTGATAATGCTTTAGATCAATGCTTTTACTGTTTGTATGGTTTAAATCTCAGAATGGACTCATCTTCTGAAGAGGATCTGGTCAAGCATAAAAACACAAGCCAAGGAGATTATCAGACTAAGGAGCAATGTGCTGATGTGTTTCAGTATATACTACCATATGCAAAAGCTTCATCTGTGAGTTGATTTTTACTCTCCCCGTCCACCTGCCATCTTTGAATACTTTATCATCACATTTCAAGTAGGTCTTCATTAATTTGTCCTCTTCATAGGATATAGAGGATGGTGCTTGCAATTCTCAATATATTTGATGGACTGACATATGTTGTAATTTTCAGAGAACTGGCCTCACTAAACTTCGGAGAGTTCTAAGAGCCATACGCAAACATTTTCCTCAACCACCTGACAGTGTTTTGGTGGGAAATGCTATTGACAAGTTTTTGGATAATCCAGAGCTATGTGAAGATGAGCTCTCAGAAGAGGCTGGGTCTAATGGCTTTCTGGATTCCATGACGATGATAATGTTTTCAAAAAATGAACCCGTCAAACAACAGAATGAATCATCACCAGAAAGGTACTTTTTTTAGCCATGATTATTCATTTCAGTTCGTTTATTGATTGTGGAATATCTTCATTGAACTCCATCACTAACATAGTTTTTTCCTTTTTGTTTGCAGCTCTGAGCCATACCTGGAAGTTTACCGTAATTTGTACTATCTGCTTGCTCAGTCTGAGGAAATGAGTGCAACTGATAAATGGGCTGGCTTTGTTCTAACTAAAGAAGGAGAAGATTTTGTAGAGCATAATGCTAATCTCTTCAAATATGATTTAATGTACAATCCTCTGCACTTTGAAAGTTGGCAGAGGCTTGCCAATATATATGATGAGGTAAGATCTTGACATGCTTCTTTCATCTGTAAATTTAGGTAGAATTGAGGAACGCTTCACTTACAACCTTAATAAAGTCTCAAGAGTGTATACTATTTTTCTGGTTGCAGGAGGTGGACTTGCTGCTCAATGATGGCAGTAAGCAAATAAATGTTTTGGGATGGAGGAAAAATGCTACTCTACCTCAGAGAGTTGAGGCAAGTCGAAGAAGGAGCAGGCGATGTTTATTGATGACTTTAGCTTTGGCAAAGACATCAATTCAACAGGTTACATCGCTTATCAGTGATTCTACAGCAGTTGATGGTTTTATTGATAAAAAAAATCTATATCTCTGTAGACGAAGAAGTTTTTGTTGAGTTATATGATCTCTTATGTTTTCTTAAACGCGGTTCTCCTAAAATGGTAAAATGGTTTTCTCATAGTTATTAATGGCGTTGGTGTGGCGTGCCAACTAGGGAACTCATGGCGCACGGTGTGGCTAGGCGCACGTCTTCCAAAGCATGATTTATAAAAATAAAATAATTATATATACTGATATAATCAATGATATCCATTACTCCATTAGATAAACCATAAATTGCAATTTTTCAAGAAACAAACAAAAATAAAACGAAGTCATGTCAATATTTCAACACAATAAATAAACAATCTAATTTGGGGATAATCGTCTAAATGAAAAATTTTGCTAACTCGATTTTGACAGCTAGAAGTTAGTTTTTTTAAAAAAAAATAATTTGGTGCCCAATTTTGAAGGTTTAAAAGTTGGTATCACCAATTTATCCCCAACCTACCTATTTAACTAGTTGGACATTAATTTTGACCCAACAAAACCTTTTAATTTGAACTTCGAAATGGCGTGCCATTCATGGCTTCAAGGCACACGCCATGGCGAGAATGGCGTTGATGACGTGCGTCATATCAAACATAGGTTACATGTGGTTCATGGTGCCGAGGGTGCGCCATGAACGCCTTGAGGGAATTAATACTTTATTATCCAACCCTCGTGGGAACGATATCTTTAGTACTACACGGAAGCCGTGCACTTGCGGGTTTTACACATAACCATGGCGCGCCATTCACAATTATTTCCTTATCTTACGAGATAAAGTATCCTGACTGTTACAGAATCTTGTCGGGTTGAATTTTTGAATGTTTCTCAGAATTTGCTCTTAAACCAAGTTGATTTTGTAGCGATGCTGTGACTATTAAATTGCATCTTTATTGCCACTGTCTTGATTGGTTTCAGGGTGAGATTCATGAGTTATTGGCATTGGTCTACTATGATGGTATTCAAAATGTTGTGCCATTCTATGATCAAAGATCTGTTGCACCCTTAAGAGATGCAGCATGGAAGATGTTTTGCCAGAACTCAATGAGTCATTTTAAGAAAGCCTTTAAACACAAGTATATTCTTTTCTCTCCCTAATGTCTCACAAGTTTGCTTTGCGTAATATTAATAAATTTGAAAATTCTGTTGACAGGGAAGATTGGTCTCATGCATTTTATGTGGGCAAACTCTGTGAGAAACTTGGATACTCTCACGATATAGCATTCTCATACTATGCCAAAGCTATTGCTTTAAATCCATCAGCTGTAGATCCATTCTATAGGATGCATGCATCACGTCTGAAGTTACTCTACAAGTGCAGGAAACAAGATGAAGACTCTTTAAAGGTTCTTATATGCTGTCTTACCATATTTCTTCTTTCAGGACTGTTTGCTTTTACTTCTCCAATTTGTTATGCTAATGGGTATGTATATATAGTTAAATGGATGGTCAGCATAAACGTAAAGAAACTATATGGAAATTATTTGCTTTTGAGCTGGCTATTGATTAGTTCCATATTTGACTGATCTACAGCCACATTTATTTGTGATTACTTGACAAGGTGTTGGTTTTTCTAAGTGCTGCGCTTTACAGGTTGTTGCAGAACATTCATTTATTCAATCAGTTAAAGAAACTGTAACAGATATTTTGAGTGGACTTGGTCGTGAAAGTTCACAGTCATTAATGGACACTGAGAGTGGGATTTCCCATAGCAATTCGGAGCCGGCAGACTTCCATAAATATAAAAAGGCATGGAATCTGCTTTACAAAGATTGCCTTTCTGCCCTTGAAACTTGTGTGGAAGGCGACCTTAAGCATTTCCATAAAGCTCGATATATGCTTGCTCAAGGGTTGCACAGAAGAGGTGGATCTGGGGATCTAGAGAAAGCTAAGGAGGAACTTTCTTTCTGCTTTAAGTCATCTCGCTCTGCATTTACAATAAACATGTGGGAGATTGACAGTACGGTCAAGAAAGGAAGGTACAGAATTCAATTGTAATCCACTTGCGTCGAAGCCTTTTCCAAATTTATGTGTGTGTCTCTAGATAAGTTTTAAGGTAATAGAATTTGACAAGTAATTTGAAATACAGCGTGAAGTTTTTCAATGAGGCTGAGATTAATATATTTTCCATCTCGACTGAAAGTCCTCGTCGATTGGATTAATTATGAATCTTTTTTATATATTTTTGATGCAGACGCAAAACCCCAGGTCTCTCTGGGAACAAGCGAGCTCTTGAAGTTAATTTAGCGGAAAGCTCACGGAAATTTATAACTTGTATTAGGAAGTACATCTTGTTCTATATGAAGTTGTTGGAGGTGACTGGAGATGTCTCCACCCTCGACCGGTCTTATATATCTCTTCGGGCAGATAAAAGGGTAATGCAAAAAAAGTTTTTACTTACGAGTAGTTCATTTTACTATGGTTTTCAGAGGACATTTTTTGTTTGATGATAAGTTAAGTTTGAAGCAAATGCATGTTTCTTGTAACAGCAGTATGTCTATAGTGAAATAGCTTATCTCGATGATTGTCCAAATGCCAAAGAATAACATCCATGCTCTATGGATACATGATGAAAAAGTTTTTAATGATGTTTTAAATTGGAGCCGTGAACAATTATGCATATAATAAGTTCAGTTGTGAATTTTTTCCGGAAAATTAGTTGAATTCAGTTTTTGGGTCCACCTGAATGTCCCACTGGAGTTTTTGTGGCTTTTATGGAAGTGCTTCCTGTTGAAATTTCATTGCCTTCCACTAATTAGGTTATTCTCGTGAAAGTCAAGATTGATTTTTCTGAGTTTCTTTTAGCAACATATTCTCAATCTAATAATAAATATGTGAGGAATGCTTTTTCTAGTTTATATTTCAATTAGAAGCCATTATATCTAATTTAGTGATCAATGCAGTTCTCCTTGTGCCTTGAAGATCTTGTCCCCGTGGCTCTTGGGAGGTACATTAAGGCCTTGATTATATCTATATGTCAAGCTGATACAGCTAGCGACTCTGCTGAGCATTCGCTGGAGAAACTATTCAATTTGTTCTTGGAGCAGGTCAACTTGTGGTCAGATATTTGCAGCTTGCCTGAGCTTAAAAGCCCAGAATGGACAGAAAGCAGCCTCTATGGGTAAATAGGCTCGACTGAGAATTCTGTTCTACATTATTTATATGTATAAATGTGTCCTTGCCTGTTTTGCTACTATATTTATTTATTTTCTCTGACAATTCAAATTCTTGTCACTATGATATATGGATTCTGTTCTCTAGTAATTACAACTATATATGTATCCTAGCATGTTTTGCTAATTGTCACATTTTCATCCTTTCTTCATACCAAACCTAACAAATCAATAAGAACATAAATCTCATTTTACACTAATATTTTATTTATTTATCTATTTTTTCTGACAATCCAAGTTCCTGTCACTATGATATATAATTCTACAGTATTTACAACTACAAAATGTACTCTAGCATGTTTCGCTACTATTTTATTTAGGGGTAATGACATTAACTCAATCCCAACTTTTCGAGCTTTTGCACTTTTCTACATAATTTTTTTTTGCATTTTTTATCTCAACTTCATGATTTTTTCACGTTTTTATATATTAGCATATTCCGTTCCACCAGCATTTCAACACATGTGACGGAGGTGAGAGAAAAAAGTGCAAAGAAACGTTTGGATAAAAAAGTACAAATAAGAAGTTTGAAACTCCGGCGGAACATGCGGCGGAATATTCCCACGGAGAGAAATTATGTAAAACCGGTTTAGTTAAGATAAAGGAATGCCAAAAAAAGAAAAACGTTTACAAAAGTGCAAATCCCTGAAAACTGCGGTTATATTAACGTCATTACCCCTTTTATTTATTTATATAGTTATCATGGCAATTCAAATTTGTGTCATTCTGTTGTGTCTCAGATATCTCTATCAATACATACAACTGCTGGAGAGAAATGTCAAAGTAGAAACACTTGAAGGAATAAATGAGAAAATCCGGAAGCGTTTGAAGAATCCGAAATTATCTAATAGTAGCTGTGCAAAAGTATATAGGCATGTTTCAGCTGCATGGTGTAGATCTCTTGTCGTTAGCATGGCTTTAATTACACCTTTGCATTCAAGACCCTCTACTGCTCGAGGTATGAATATATCAGGTTGTGGACCAGAAAATGAACAGTTGCTGTGTGTTGATCTGCACACAGAAGAATTATGGAGTTCATCATTTGAGGATCCAAGTAATCTCAAGATCCTTGAAACTAAATGGAACCCTTCATTGTCGAAGATCAAGAATGTTGTAATAAAGAAAGTTTCAGATGAAGATTTGGAAACTGTAGCCACACTGCTTAGATCTTCTTACAATTTTTACAAGGACACCTCTTGTGCACTGCTTCCATCAGGTATAAACCTTTATACGGTGCCAGCTCAGCTGGCAACAGAAACGTATATCCAGCCTGACATTGATGGGGTCGACATAATTGATATGAATACTTCACGAAAGCTTATTTTATGGGCTTATTCACTTTTACATGGCCATTACACAAATGTTTCGCATGCTATCAAGTACTGTGAGGAGAATGCCAAGGTTCGTTAAGTATTAATTTGTCGTGCTTCTTTTTAAGTAATCTTTTAACGGATAAAACTGCAAACGTAAAAATCATGAGATTGCGCCCCCTAGAGTATGAATATAGAAACGTTGGATTGAGTAAGAATCCTTCTCTTCTTCCATCTTTATATTTCTTCGGGCAAAATTTATCAGTCTTTGGGGGCGATTTTTCCGACTTATATTTATCCATTTGAGAAAAACATGTGTTGTCCCACGAGTAGCATAATTCAGAGGTAATGGGTTTTTATCCTGGTTGTGTATTTGCAGTCAAGGATAAAAAAAGGAACTGGAGGTTCATCGACTCCTGTGACTCCCAACTTGCAAACTGCCAATGCTTCTCAGACATGTAAATACATATCCTACGTTATTGTGTGTAAATATTCATATACATATACATACACACTCATGCATATATGCACATATATTATTTGAATTATGACTTGGAATCTGAACTGTATAGGTGGAGGTAAAGATGTGATTGGTAAAAGCAGTGAACAAGAAGTTCAATCACTACCAGAGAATTTGCCCAAAGATTCTTTAATTGAAGCAGAGGGCAAGTGCATTATGGCATCGGTTTCTCAGCCCTCTGTTAATTTACCTCTTTGTGGGCAATCGAATAGCACAAATGCTGCAGCATCATTATCTAATGAGCAAGATTAGATTATATCCTCTGCGTGTTCAGTGCCAAAATCCTACTGTTGAAAGGAACAGTTTGGATTGTAGAAGGATGCCGATGGAAAAAAGCAGGTATGATTTCATTTGGTTGAAATTCGATTATTACTATGAGAGATTGAACTCTCAAATCCATGGTATTATTGCTGAAGTTGAATGTGTAGTACCTGCAGAAGTCATGTTTATATATGTTTTGAAGTTGTAGCATTTTCAAAGTTTAGAATGACAAACTATTTCATAGCTATTAACGTGTGATCAATTATTGATTATTATGGGACATTCTGTACAATGACTTATTGTTTAGGTTCTAACTCAAACACAGACAAGCATAGCCTTCTCTTTTCTCTTTTTTGTTTTTATTAATTATCTTAGTTCTGGATTTATAAATTATCAGAAATCAGAATGCATATACTGAGCTGCGATATTGTTAACCAGCCCAAAGTGAAGCCCAATAAGGATATTAACATGCCCAATAATGAAAGAATATTGGCCTATGATATTATCTACAAGCCAAAAGTGATGCCCAGTAAGGATATTAATAAGCCCAATGATGAAGAGATATTGTGCTGCGATTTTATCAACAAGCCCAAAGTGAAGCCTAATAAATATTAACAGGCCTAATAACAAAGGAATATTGGGCTGCGATATATAATCAAGTCCAAAAGTAAGCCCAATAATTAAAGGATATTAGGCTGTGCTATTATCAACAAGCCCAAAGTGAAGCCCAATAATGAGGGGATATTGGGCTGCGATTTGATCAACACAAAGTGAAACCCAATAAATAGTAACAGGCCCAATATTACAAAGGGATACTAGGCTGCAATATTATTAATAAGCCCAAAATGAAGCCCAATAAGAATATAAACGAAGCCCAACAAACCGCGGTTTAAAAGCAATCATTTCGCATAACAGAATGAGAAGCAAAGCCGTTCAACTCAAACCTCCGGCAACGCTTATCCGCATCAGGAAAAAAGTGCTTATCTGAAAGAAATTGTGGTAATTCGGCGGTTTCATACGACGAAATCGAGTTTAGATCCACCAGATGTGCGCCGATTTGCTGAAGCAGCTCGTATTTCCAACAAGTACGATTGCATTTCTCCCCTAATTTGTATCCGCGGATACAAATTAAGGGAGAAATGCAATCGTATTTTAACCTTCCTGATTCTGTAACTTTTTTCTAATTATTTTGTGCGTTGAAGAATTTGCCCCCAAAATCGACAATTAGTGGACACTCTCTCTCTCTCTCTCTCTCTCTCTCTCTCTCTCTCTCTCTCCATCCGTAAACACACATATATATGTATGTATGTGTGTGCGCGTGTGTGTCTGATGAATTAATTGTGTTCGTAATGCGTTTTAATTGATTTTAGAGTGTGTGCGAGTTATATTCGATTTGGATTGTTTATTTCCATGTAGGTCACGGTTATGGCATTGTTAATGTGTGAATGGTGTTGTTATTGAGTGATAGAATTGTTCTTATTCTGATGTTAATTTGAAACAGGTTCCGACAACTTCAGGCTGTTGGCCTTCATAGCATTGAACCAGCCATCAGAGCAGGTGCATGAACACTCTAGAATGTTGTAACTTACCTGCCACTGTTTAACTCACAGTAAGCCCATTTACATACATATGGATATCGTGTTGAGAGAGAAGCAACACTGCCTAATTGTGGTGTGTGATTTGTATTAGTATGTATAGGCAACTATCTTCAGTAACCAAGTACTAGGCAGACGAGTAAATGGTTCACTAAGTTGTAAAACTTGAGTGCTTGTGTTAGTGTATTCCTAAGATGTCTGTAATGGCGAGTTAATTCAGTTTTATACTTCAACAGACTCAGAACTTTGTGTTTGGGTATATTTTGAGAACTTTGCGCATACTTCGACCTAAATTCAATCTTCTCGGTTTGTGTATAGACTTCAAAAACTCGACACCAACTTCTTTTATACTTTATTATATGCGTTGGCATCCATAATATGATTCTTGGATTTTTTTTTATGCTGCATATGTATCAAATAATATACTACATAATGTGATATGGGCATCTTCTTGCCGATTTCAACTCCATATGTTGCAAATTTTCACTGTACATTACTACTATGTATATGTGTGTGTTGTGTGAGTGTCTCCATCACACTGTCTTTGTGCTTTGCCTATTTAGGTTCACACAAATTTTATCTATGTTGATATGTTAAAGGGGTTTTTATAGATAAATACTCTTTCCATGTAATTCCTCTTAGATATGAGATTGGCCTGAATGTCGCTGAACTTGTGGATTGTTGCAGTTACCTTTGAGTTTATCTTAATGGGCTCCCTTTTATGTTTATTTTTATCTTGCTCATCTCATTGGATTCATGTATACCTGTACATCTTAAACTTTTTTGAGCTTTTCATTTTGTTGTTTTTCCTTTAGAAGTTCCGACATGAATTTCCACCTTGTTTTCTTTATCAATATAATATTAAGCATTACGATCAGCATTACTCCTTTTCTTTTTAAATTAGGGCATGACTATCTCTCTTCTGAGTACAGGAAACACTCCCGTTCACGAGTATGGAGGTTCCAAGCTCCAGAGGATCAAAGCAGAAGCAGAATGAGTATGTTCAGAGGTTTGCAGTTCATTTAGAGGTGGCATTGCAGGCGCAGAGCGTGAAATGTACTGGTCATATTACGCAAGAAACATTTCTTAGGTACCCTCCATGTCGAATTCTTTAACTTCCTTGGCGGTTACAATATTGCAAAAATAGAAGTTCAGGAAAATGAATTAGCCAACCACACAATTTTCAATAGTTATTAGGGAGCACCAGTATAATCACCAACCACGAAGTATATGCTACAATCCACGCCGATCCCTGAGAAGTCTGACTCCCAAGAGCACAAAGAATGGCCATACAAAATGAGGTAAAAATGCATTATTTAGATAACAAAAGTGCAATAAGAGAGCCATGGGAATTTAGCTTGCTTGTCTAGATTGACCTCATGAAAATTTAGTTACAAATGGAATGAGGTGAAAAGGAATGAGGGATTAGCTGGTCATGAGAGCATTTCTCATTATTGAAAACGGTGTTTAGTTTGGGCCGGGTTGGTGATAGTTGATTCTTCTCATGTTTTCTTAAAACTTTTTGAGCACTTAGGTGAAATCTCAACAGTCAAACACTAATTGGGTCCACTCTTTTCCTCCTATACATTGCAGTAAAATGTTACTTTAGCCAGTTTTCATGCTATTTCTAGATCGTCTTTGCATTACTTTGTATTCGTCTTTGCATTACCTTGTATTCCATTTGCAAGCATAGTATTTTTTTTTACTTCCACTAAAAGATGGTTATGCGAGCTTTAAGACAATAATGAACGTTAAGATGTTGGTCTTTGATCTACTTCAAAGGAAACCATGTTGTATGGGAGCTGGTCGAAAGCTCAAATCCCAATGCAGAAGGCAAAGGTGGAGCTAGTTTTTACTGTTCATATATTATGATATGAATATACCACACCAATTCGTTATGTAGGGATGATGAGATTCCATTGAGACAGAGCCAATTCCAATAGACTTATTGGAGGGTCCCATTGGCTGCATCCAGTAGGAATTGAACCTACAAATTCGCCAATTATGAGTTGGGCGTTTTAACCACTTAGCCATGGATGCTTAGCGGGGATCCTCGGGCTGACAAGGCGTACAAGAAATCTCACCTTGGTAACGAATGGAAGAAACCATTTGCTGGATCCTCAAATGGTAACGAATGTAATGGTGGATCGTACATTTTCTCAAGCACTAGGTCTTAGTTCCATATTATCATTTCTTATTGCCTAAGTTTGAGTCAATTCTGCGAACTGTTTATTATCTATTATCATACAGTTGGTATACACGAATTGTACTGCTGTTCACGTGACATTATTTTCTCTCTGGTGCTTTACATCTATTTCTCACCTTAACAAATTCATGAACAGTGTACATGGGTGTTATTGATCTGGGTTCCAAGCAAATTTATTTTTCTTGGTATTAAACGAAATACTGATTTAAAAGTAAAATGAGCTATATCCTTGTTATATACCCGGTAGTGGGCCTTATATAATTCTTATTCGGCTCCTGAGCCCATTAACCATGTTATGGACCATAATGGGTCTTACTACCAAAGCAGGCCCATACAGTTTGATGACCGCCAGTTAATGGAAAAGGTAAGGCCCAATTAGCCTCATTTTTGGGCCGTCAATGGCCCTAACAGAACATCGCCGGTCCAGGAGGCCCAATATTCCTGATAATGGGCCGTAAATGGGCGTCACATAATATGTTAATGCCCAATAATCTCTGCTTATGGGCCGTTAATGGACCTATGATGAAAGTAACCCGCCCAGGCAGGCCCATCTTCCCTTTAGGCCTAATATGAAAATTACAGGCCCAGTGAGGCCCAGTATTACTTGGAAGGGAACCATTATTGGGCCTGACGGAAAATGTTAAGACCCAGTGAGGCCCAATGTTTCATGGAATGGGCCCTTAATGGGCCTTACTTAAATGGTCAGGCCCATTAAAATTTTCTTATGGGCTGATGTGCCTATTTTGAAAATCGCAGGCCCACCTAGGCCCAATATTCCTTGGTAATGGGCCGTTAATGGGCCACGCGAAATTGTTAAGGACCCAGATGGCCCAATAAACTTTGCTGATGGGCCGTTAATGGGCCAATTGTGAAAATCACAGGTCCAATGATCCACAAAGGCCTCACGGAAAATATTAAGGCCCAGTGATGCCCAATATTCCATGGGGATTGCCCCTTAATGGGCCTCACTTAAAATATTTAGGCCCAATTATCTTTTCTTATGGGCCACAGATGGGCCTAATATGAAAATCGCAGGCCCACCGAGGCCCAATTTACAGGGAACATTGGGCCTCACTGAAATTTTTAAGGCCCACCTAGGCCCAATATTCCATGGAAATGGGCCCTTGGGCCTTTACTTAAAATGTTTAGGCCCAATTATTTTTTCTAATGGGCCATTTATGGGCCTAATATGAAAATTGCAGGCCCACGGAGGCCCAATTTACAGTGAATATTGGGCCGTTATTGGGCCACACTGAAAATTTTAAGGCCCACATAGGCCCAATATTCCGTGGAAATGGGCCCTTAATGGGCCTTACTTAAAATGTTTAGGCCTAATTATTTTTTCTAATGGGCCATTTATGGGCCTAATATGAAAATCGCAGGCCCACCGAGGCCCAATTCACAGGGGAATATTGGGCCGTTATTGGGCCGGGATGAAATTTTAAAGGCCCATATAGGCCCAATGTTTCGTGGAAATGGGGCCTTAATGGGCCTTACTTGAAATGTTTAGGCCCAATCATCTTTTCTTATGGACCTAATATGATAATCGCAGGCCCAATGAGGCCAAATGGGCCGTTAATGGACTTTATGGAAAATGTTAAGGCCTAGTGTGGCCTGGAATTGGATACTTAATGTGCTTTACTTAAAATGTTTAGGCCCAATTATCTTTTCTTACGGGCCGTACAAAATGAGGTAAAATGCATTATTTAGATAACAAAAGTGCAATACCTACCTAACTAGGGCAAAATTACAATACGAGAGCCATGGGAATATCCCATTCTCTATATATACATGACAAAAAGGAATACAACTGCACATCATAAATCCTACAAAACAAAGGCCCTCATTATATCTATAAGTTCTTTTCCCCCTTTCTTTTCATTTTCTACTTCCTGTATCAACCCCACTCTATTTTAATAAAAAAACACATTGCAAATAAAACCCATGAAAAAAATTGATGGGTGTTAGTGTAGAAACTTTCCTGCGTGGATATTAAGTCTGCCAGAACAATTCAAAGTCATTACTATACAACGAACGATCCTGTATTTCCAGATTAGCGACATGCCAATTTACAAGCTTTGATTGGATACATTTACACAAAACAAGTGCAAATGGAAAAATCCACCATTCACTTTCATCCCTGCATTTATAAGGGTTAGCATATTAAAAAAAATGGTTATAAAAAAAATGTAAGGAACAATCAAATGATAGAAATGGCCAAAATGAAGTTCAAAGGGCTAAAATTTGGCTCACATATTCCATGGCTGAAAGTTTGGAAACCGCCTACTTGATTGTGCACGATAGTGAGCGTAACCACAAATGAATGCAACACCCTGGGGTAAGCCAATATTATAACCATGTTATTAGAAGCACATTTACTTGGACCTTAAAGGATCTTGAGAATTATCAAAAGTCGAGGATATAATTATCATATAATAGAAAGAGATGATTCATCAGAAATAACAAAAACAAGTTTCTTTATTTGATTGTAGTGGAAGAAAATTTAAACAAGCTTTAGCTTCATTTTTTTTTTCCTTGGACACATTTATATACCAAAGCAAAATAACCCAAGGTGAGTCAATCACAATATTGAAAATCAACATGGTTAAGGAGCTTCTTTGCAAATAGTAAAGGGGAGAAGTACGATATTGAAGGCGAGGATAATGACACTTACAACATTTATCAAGGATGTGATGTTCCACAATGCATATACACGTGCAAGACCAGCAGATCTTCTTGGTCCATGACTGAATAAAGCATTGATTCCAGCAGGAAAGGGAAGTACAATCCCCAGGGGTAAAATAAATAAAACAAGAAAGACGTCTGCTAGGGAAAGTGAATACAGCTGGAGCAATGTGAGCAATACTAAACTAAAATCTCCTAGAAGCAGGATAGAAATGACCAAACCAACAAGATCCTGCAACACAACATTCAAGCTGTCTTCATCAACAGAGTTTTTAAGAAATACATTATCTACAAGACAATGATGAGCTCATAATTCAGAAAAGGAGATTACAGATTCTAGTGGCAACGAAGTTCTTGGTAATTAGCAAGGGGGTCGAGGATTTTTCTATAAGGAGTTGTGGATAAAGAGAGGGATAAAGAGAGAGAACGTATACCTGGTGACCAACAGGTTTTGTGTTGTGAATTAGGAAAGAGAGAAGGAAAAATATATCTCTCTTCTCCTCGAGCACCTTCAAATTGTTAATATCTAAAATCCCGCTATGTGTCTTTCTCCTTAAGTTACCTTCAGTGCTTCTGTGAGTTCGACCCGAGTTAGTTTTATCTGAAGTATCATCTTTCAGATTGATACTGATCGCACTGGTTCACACGAACAAATGATGTATTAGATTAACAAATCAAATGGAAAATATTGATAAAGATTCGTGGCGAATTAGCAGCAGATTTTTTTTTCAACTAATTTGAATGGATTTTTAAAAAAAAATTCCATCTCAAAGCGCACACAAATTATGTATTAGAAAAACAAATCAAATGGAAAATATTCATAAGGATTTGTGGGGAATTAGCAGAAGACTTTTTTCTCAAACAAATATGAATGGATTAAGCAATTCCATTTCAAGGAGCAAAATTGCTGTTATACAATTTCAAGATATTCTCATGCTCACCATGCAAATGAAGCCTCAAATATCTCGCCCTAGTTATAAGCACAGAAAGTTCAACTTGTACAGATAAAAAGTACAGGAAATGAGCTGATCATTATACTAGTTTACTCCCTTAGGGAAACTTTTGCAATCATAAATCATATGAACACGTCGTACGGGCTGACATCAGGACTATTCAAGCAGGTACAGAAAGATGCATACCGTGACAGAGTTTCATTTTCAGGGCTTCCTAATGACATGTGGTCAGCTTCTCCTTCGTCAGCATATATCACCAGTCCGTAATGACAATAGCCATCAGTTGTAGCTTGAAACCAAGCCAGATCCACACACACACCATAGATACTTAATGCAGGATTTGCAAAAGTTACAAGCCATTGAACAACTGGCCGGAACTTTGCTCTGAGACAACCCCTTCTTGCCAACCGCAACTTCGCATTTAAGCCAGCCACAAACCGATACCATGTGGTAGATTGCCCAGACTGAAAAATTAAAATCAAATTATAGTGCTTCACATATAATTAGTTTTTAGTGTTGTTCATTGTTATAAGACAAACCTGACTCATGAGACTCGTGATGATATTGTCGTTATGAAGTGTGAACGGGGTCATGTAGCTCCCATCACCTCCAAACAATAGAGAAATTGGAAATCTTTGATGGAGACGAGGAGGAAGATCACTTCTCTTTTCATCACCACCAAGAAAAAAGTCAATATAGGCCAGCATTAAATCCGGTGTTGCAGCAACCTATAGTTATAAATATGAACAATCATAAGCTCTACAGTTTCACATATTGAGCATGCATTCAAAGGCAATGAGCTTTATAGGAGATGGACACACAGACAAGCTATGAGACATCTAAGAGTCAGCCGCCAATTCTTGTGAAAGTTTTTTTGTATATGCAGAATTCAGAAAGAAACAAACAATTTGATTTTTTTCTTACAGAAAGATTAACAGAAGATAGCAGAATGGAATTGATATATAGCATAAAGAAACAGATAGAAACTACATAAAGATCAAACAAAAAAGAAAGAGAAGACTACAAGATTAGCTTGACACTTATATACAAGGCTTATTTTTGTACATTGATGTGTGCTTAGTGTAAAGAATTATGCGGCGAATGACAAAAATCAAAGAATCATCAAATACTTCTCTGAAAGGATTCCCACTAATGAAAGAAGTGAACACCACACTAGAAATGTTGTTTCACAAATATTTCAAATGAAGAAGGCATTGGACTTCACAAGAACTTTATCAACATGGTATAATCCTTGAAAAAATAACCTTCAGCCCTTCGTACAGAGCACGTGAACGACAAGAACGTAAGCAAGCATGGTCATATTCAGATCGCACAAACTCTCGTATTTTTTGTAGCTTCATTCTCCGACGCCATTGTTGCCATGACCAAGCAAAAGGATAAGCAACAACGCAAAGTATGCTATGCACTGACCCTTCCCACCACTGATATGCAGCAAGAGCATTGATCTCATCCACAAATGTGTTAAATGCACCCTCGTATCTGCCATTGGAAAATAAGATTTAGAATTCTTCCAAGCTGCAATATCTGGCCAACAACAACACTCAAGTAAAGTACATATTCTTCTTTGGTGTTAAATAGTACCGCAAAAGATCAAACAATAAAATCTAATAAGCTGTCTCATGCAGCAGTTGTTGCATATCCGCTACTAATTCGTCAGAATAAGAAACTGACTAAAGCAAAAATGAATACTAAATAAAAAACTTACACTATTTCTTGTACTTGTTCTGGAGGTGTATGAGGAAGGTGCCAAGGTTCTCTAAATGTATTTGGACCCATAAAGTACATTCTATGCACGTGACTCTGAGACTCCTCGACTCTGTTAGTCTCCATAACCTGATTTGCAAACATTGTCAAACTTTCTTCATTATTGATCACCACAATGGTGGCTCTGAAGATACAGAGATAGCAGCATTTATTCTCATACCTCTGTAAGCACTACACTCTATAAAGTTAAATGTGCAAGGTTATTCAAGAAATACCTCATTTAGAGACTCCAGGAAAGGGAATGAATGATCCATTTGAGAACCCTGTTGTGTAGGGGCGGGCCCCGGAAACTCGTCAACCCCAATAAATTTCATTCGTGCAACACTAAGCACCAAGGCAAGCAAGATGAGAAGACCCAAAAGCAGGAGGCCAAACAACCAGGGTCCTCCAAATGTATATATCAACTCTTCAAGAGCTGTGTAACAGTGTGGCATGTGGTATCTATCAGAAACACATTTGTAAGGACAAGGTGTTTCGGTAATACCACCTGATATGAGCAAACATAAATCTCAGTCAAAATATGTTTGTGTGAACAAAATAAGCTTACATAAAACAAGAGTAAAGCAGTCAGGAATTTGTGATTATAAGAAGTACCACATAAATATTTTGAAATTAGAGGCCACTGAACTATTATAATGAAAATGTGCTAGTGTTTTCCAATGTAATTAGAGGGAGGGGGAAGAAGAATATGGAAGACGACACAATATCTTTAAATGTAGTGGGAAGGCTTCATAGACTATATAATCTCCTCGATTGGAGATACCTCGGACATGAACGTAAACAGCACGGCTTGGAAGCTCATAACTTGGACATGAAAAGCAAAGGGATCTATCAGATCCTGTGACATTCTTGTAAGTGCCAGCTGGGCATTCCTGCAGAAATTTAAAGAAAAAAAATCCAAGTTGGAGGACAGAAAACAAGGAAGCCTCAATCATCATCAACTCGAATGTAGATTCTGATGGAGCAAGAGTTTTTTTTTTTTTATAAACTAAATAGGGTGACAGAATAAACATACCAGTATATTAATTCATTACATACACGAAGACAAGGACTTAGCATTTTCAGAAGCAACCATTATATGGCTAGATATATTATTATCCTTGCTATCATTTGAAAATATAAACCTGATCACAGGATTACCTTATCAATTCAGTGAATAATCCAGTTTATCAACAAAAAAAAAGTTTACGTTTGAAAGTTCATATATTTTACATACAGTAACTGCTCAATAATTCATTGTTTACGTTTTAGTTATAAAACATAATTTTACCGAAACCCTCCTAGTTAATCAAAAGAATAAATCTTCTACTATAAAATGGCATAAGAACTACCTCGCAGAATGTTCCATAAAGTCCCTTGGGGCAATCCTTTCCACTAACTGTTCCATTTCCACCAATGTGACCTTGGTTGCCACCTAATCCACCCCTGTGGTAAAGGCAGCAAATCAAATATTACTACAGAGTGAGACCACCAAAACACTTTATACAGGTTAACTGATTTCCAGAACATAATACAAACAATTTACTTTCTTTCTACATTATATTTATACGTTTTCACTCTACTGTCACGTGAACTCATGCATATGGGGGAAAAGGAAAGTAAATTTGAATATGTCTGCTATCTGCCAATCCATCTCAGGTGAAGCGTTATGAGATCAGTTGAAATGTAAAGAATGAAAACTTCTAAGGAAAACCTTAAAGCTAGCATAATTATAAAAAGTAACTGGTAAAGCTTCGGATTAAATCTAAACCAGTAGACCTGGATAGCAAGAATTGGTCTAAATCTACGACGGAGGTATTTGCACTAACCTTGCATGAATGCTTCCATTAACGACTGCTATTGGCCAAAATACATCTCCAGTGGGAATATCCGACCAGTGAAAATGTATCCTTCCGCCGCCTCCTCCGCCGCCCCCACTCAGGCTACCATGCCCTCCAACACTAGATAAAGTACTATTTTCAACGAGAGACAAAAAGCGCAAAAACAACAAGATAGTACCACCAGATCCACCCCCAGGACCATATTTCACTTCGCTGATGTGGGCATTATTCTTCTGGAGGCTCTCACTGAAGCTATCTCCGTCTGCTCTCACGGAACCTTCAACATATAAACTTAGCAAGGGCTGCTTCAATGAACCCATCACTGTACAGAAAGAGAAAATGAATGAAACAATAGCGGAAAAGAGATAGGACAGCCTGAAACCAGAAATTTCAGCATATGAAAAAGCATCCACTTAATATTTTATATACTGATGACATTAATAGGTAATTACTAATTAGTCATTTAAGAACAAGAAAGTAAGTTCAGTAATTGATCCACTGAATATCAATCATATCCATCAATTGGGAGTCACTCTGACAATAAAGGAAAGGTTAAAGTAGATGTAAAGAGACCATTTGACTAAACACCCAAAATATACACCATTCCTGATATCTTGCTGCATTCTGATGTAACCAAGTCCATATAACATATGGCGCGGAAAAGGATTTAAAGGAGAGGCACTCTGACACAATTGTTGCCCATAAGCAAAAATCCCATCAAAATTATAGTGCTTCACTCTTAAACCATCATGGGAATACATAATGGGCCACATGAGAGATGCATTGTTTGACTCCACTTATAATACTTTTAAGAAGACATATCAAAACACTCTTACTGTGAACAAACAGTTACCAACTCAAATTAAAACAATTCAAGACTAGCAATAGGAAAACCAATATAACTGTAAAACAACATTATTTATAAAATAAGAAAAGAATGGAAAATTTGAGCATACCCAGAATACCACCACCAGCAGTGGACATGGCCAAGCTATCATTTCCACTTCCACTACCCAGTTCACAAGGCAAACTAGCATCTCCATATGATATACCACCATCAATGCAGCTGTCATTATAACAGCCCATTCCACCTGTACCACCATGTCCACCACCACTACCAAGACCATTGCTCAATACTATTCCTCGACCAACACCGCCCTTGCAGCCTGCACAATTAGCAAAACCAAGATTGTCAAAGGAATGGGAAATATGATTAAATCACATACGTGTAAAACTTCAAGGAGTATTTCATTAACCCAAGATAGTAAATAAAGCATATACTTTTCAAATTCATCCTAGAATTTTACAAATGGAGAGGCTAGGAGGGTTAAAAGCATAACAGAGTGTATGATGGACGTAAGCCAGAATCATACCCATTCCGGATGTGCTTATAAGTCCAGAAGAAAGGACAGAGACGGTTCTAGCTCTATGGAAATGAACAACAGAGCCTTCTATAAAACCTTGAACAAGGATATCCTCAACTCTACAAATCTGCCCAATTAAGAAATATTTAAGGAACCTATGCCAACAGAAATAACTGCATATAGTAACAGCAGAAGAGAATTCACTAGGTTAAACTACATTTTTATGGAAAAATCAAAATCTTAATCTTCTTAACAGAAGAGAGACGTACCTGTAGCGTGAATGACAGAGAAGAATTCACATTACAATCTTCAGGTGGATGAAGCAGTTCAAACGGACAATCTTGCGATTCACAATTAAGTTTCGGCGTCCTAAAAAGCAACAAAAAATCACTCACCGGCACAAAAAAGAAAAAGAACATTCCTAATGTTATTTAAAAAGGAACTAGAACTTACACAGCATTATCCGAGGCATTTTTTAAAGGAGCACGAAGAGCAGATCCAGGCCCAATCTTCATCACAACATGAGGAAAGACAACAACAACTAAATTACTCAATTTTTCCCTCTATTGCATATCATACCTAAAACTGTAATATATGTTTGGTGAGACAGCAATACTGTTTACAGCAATGTACTAAGGTCTTGAGGAGTCCAGGGCACAACAAGAATCAGGAAACAGAGTGATGTCTCCCTAAGTTATAAGCAAGAAAGAAAAGGAACAAAACGTACCTGAATGACATGCTAGAATATGTTCACGTGTTATAATAAGATTTATAAATGTTCACAGTTCATCTAACGAACAGTCGATTTTTTACTTCTATTTTTTCTTTTGGCAGACAGTAAAAGCATATAAGATGGCCAGTAGCCGAGGACATATCTCCAATGCAACAGACGACCATATAAATAAATATAGAGAAGCCTTTACGAATAGACTCTATTAAGGCCTTCAAGATAAGAATGTATGGAGCGGAAATGTGTCAAAAAAATTGTGTGGAAATTACTGAAGTTTCCAACAATAACGAAAAAAATGCCCAAGTTTTAACCACAATTGCACTAGTAGCTATCACAGACTCCAAATTGTAAGAACACAGCCAGATAGAGTATAATAAAATGATTAAACATGATGTAATAAACTTAATAAAATAAATAAGCTGTCAAATCATTCTTCTTATTTTTCACAAAGGAAAGGAGCCTTGGAAGAAACCACAAAGTTTGATAGTCACACAACCTTCTGTGTGATGGCATCCAGTAGAGTGAAAAGCATGACCAAGTCTCTATATTGTCTAAGAACATTAGAGCACACTAGAGGTTAATATTCAGATGCCAGCTAACAATTGCAACTTAAATGCGGCAATTATAATATTATTTGGAGGAAGCCAAATAATTGGAGGCATAAAGAACCGGAAAAAGGTACAAACAGAGCACACAGGGAATACAAAGGATCCATCAGTTTCTAATCCAAAACTAGAATCATGAGTTCGCTGGAAATTCAGATCGTGGAGATACAAGTCAACTAAAAAGTAGTCAATCAAAAGACACATTCCTAAATAAAGCCTTTTAGCTTAGAGATATGAGACAATAATAGAAAAGGTGGGACCCGTTGGAAGGGGTAACGGTTTGCTTCTTACATTGATGCTGTAAAACAATGACAAAACTAGGCGTTGAGCTTCGATGGAATCTCCCGGTCCAGACAAATTTAATAGACCTTGCCCATGAACTCCCAAGTTTGCATTTGAATGGATAATGGATGACTCCTGTTGATAGAAAATACACTAGCCTGTGAGGTACTATGCCAAGAGCACCATGTTATAGGTAATGAGTAGACTACTCACCCTTAGGACTATGAGATTGCTAGCCTCAAGTGATGATGTCTCAACATTTTCATCTCCACCACCATCTATTAACATCCTTGAGTTCCACATTAAAAACATTTTTACAGTCATCCGAAGAGCCCCAAAAACCTAAAAAATAATGAAAGAACAAACATATCATGTATATATTTAGTATCCATCTTAATAAACACATTAGAGCAAAAAAAAAAGCGCTTTCATCAACACCCCTAACAAACTACTGGTTCAAGCAGCAGTAACAAATAAATGATACAAGTGAATGAATATACACAATCTGTTCAGTGAAACAATTCTCAGAAACAAAAGAAAGATCATGCTATGCAGGCCACAAATTTTCCACAGGTCAGACAAACTGCTACTTACTCTGATTATAGAATCACTCATTAACAGCTCTTCTGCCACTAGTTCAAACTCTGACATCGAATAATGTGCAAGCCCAAAGCTCAACACTCCTCCACTCAAGAGGCTGATTTGTCCTTGTACCTTTATGATGAATGAGCAGACCTGAGTTAGATTCTAACAATACGGTGTTCCAGATATATGATAAGAACATATAAGAGTATTTAAAGGCGTCAATGACGATTAGCATATTTCTAGAGACGCACACAACTAAAAAAAAATTATACCGACTCAAAAGCTACTGCAGATACTGAGGGCAACATGGAATAAAGATGACTCAACAATACAAATTTTCATTTACCTGAACACGGCTCCATAGTAAGGGAACAGCAGCCTTTGCCTGATTCTCTATATGGACGTTTGTTAAAAATGGTTGAGGGAAGTCCATCAGAAGCGTGTCCGTATAAGTTGATTTGTTATGATTATTGACGGTAAGGCTGCGAGGAACAGTATCATAAAATGTACCAGCCGCACCAGCATTTTCAGGGCAGCCGAGACTGTTTCCACCTGTATTATATGACATGGATGTTAAGCTTGACTTGCTCAAATGGTTGGTCTCATAGAAGGACAATCCAGCGCTTTAATATTTTTTATCCATAAAATCTTTAGACCCCTAAAAATAGCTTCAACCAAAATGGCAGTAAAGAAGACCAGACATGTTTCTTATAGAAGAACTCACGAAATATATTTGGCCAAAAAGTGGAAATACATGCAACAAAGAAAAATGTTATCGATACCATGTACAGTTATGACGGGTTCATCATGCCTACTAAAAATGTCAACAGCAACTCTACCACCACCACCTCCAGCAAAACCACTACCCCCACAAGCACTTATTCTGCCAATTCCAGTCCTGCACTTTAATAAATGGAATGAGCTTCATCTCTCTTTATTGGCACTTGGCAAATAATATTTCAAAGATTACAAAGTAGACAGGAATGCAAGATAAGCAAAAGTTCAAAAATGAGAAGATATATGCAGGAGAAGATATCCAACTACTGCACTTCAATAGCAAAGTTTAGTGGAACCCTATTATCCACTAAGCATCCAAATAATAGAACACTAAATAATCTAATGATATGGTTGCCACACTTAATGACAACCATATCAATCCATTTCTGGGAAGCTACATCTATTAGTTCGCACTTTGAAACTTAAGAATGAGCAGAACAGAGCTGTAATATAGATATAGAACAAACGAGAATTTACATCTTATATGCCTTGATGTATATGCTGCCTCCAGACCCACCTCCGCCTCTTGAACCCCCATCTCCTCCATCGGTTAAAACACTACCATTCACTTCCAAAATCCTCGAAACCAAAAACATCACCCTCCCACCTCCTCCACCCCCATAATCAACTTCCTTACTCGATGTCCCACCTTTACTCCCATAACTCCAAGGCTTTCCTAAACTCGACCAAGAATACGCATCCCCACCCCACACATCTTCTGGAAGCTTGCTCTTATCCGTCAAACACGCAGCACCTCTACCCCCATGCCCCCCACCAGCTCCATCCACCCCTTGTGGAGTCCCACTAGTCTGCGGGGGTGCGGACCCTGCCAATCCTGTGGTGTTAACAACAGAACCATTCCCGAAAATTGCGTTATCTGCAACTAATTCGAAAGTGCCACAGATTATCGATGACCTCTCACTCAAAGTAAAGTTTCCGGTAACATTTATAGCAACCTCGCATCCAGAAAACGACGAGCAATACACAGTAACATTAGGCGAAATTATAAAATTACCGCTGCCTTCTATGTACACATCCGTAGTCAGGTTCAAACTGGATACTATCTGACAAGTCGTATCCAAAGAACCAACGCCACCGAGATCGGAGTCGCACGATAGTGACGGCGGGTGCGGCGGCGGTGGCGGCGGAGCCGGAGGCGTGTAGTCCTGGTGGAACAAATAGATGTCCGAGTCAAAATCCAAATCCAATTCCGGTGAAGCAACAATCGACCTAGGGTTTCCGAAAACCGACGACAGTAGCACGACCGCCAAATAAAGCGTGGTAATAGCCATTTCTAGGGAGAATAGTCATCACATCAGCCCCTGGGAACTGGAAAACTCTGAAATTGATTGCATCTGTAACAGTATTTCAAGAATCTCAAATCAAAACCCTCAATAAACCGCTGCAAAAATTCAAAACGCAACAGTTGTGCTTCTTCTTGGAAACTCACAGTGCGTGTGTGCGTGCGGTTAGATACATGTGTGTGCGAGAGAGGGGGAGGAATAGATACAATATTATAGATGTATAGGTTGGGATAGAAAAATGGTTTTAGAGAGAGAGAGACTGTGGGGAACTGGGGATTATAGATAGAGAAAGAAGGTACAATTTGGGGGTGGGGGGGTGTAGGGGTGGGGGAGAAGGTGGCAGCACGGCACAGTTATATTTCTTTCTTTATTCATTCTTGTAAGTTTACACCTAATTCTTGATTTGATTTTCTTCTTTTGCTTTATAAATAGGAAAAAAAGGCCTTAAGTTTAACTTCCATAAATATATCAAGGCCTTAAGTTTAACTTCCATGAACTAAAAATATATAAAGTTAAATATCATGTGTATGACTGTTATATTAATATTAATTAATATTTCTTATATGAAGAAAACAAGAAAATGCATATAAAACTTGAAGTCACAATCACCAAACAATGAAAACGAGATACATGAACAATAATGACTATTACATTACATAACAAATGACAAAAATGTCAAAATTATTCCATATAAATCTGAAAAATCAAAAAAAAAATTGAACCTTTTTTTTTATCAAATAATAGTTTGATTTCAAAGGTACATAATGTGATGGTCCTTACTTTTTATATCTTTTGAAATAATTACTTGCTAAGAATTTAGAATTTCCCCGTGTATTTACCATAAACTTTGCCTATTGTGCACTAAGGTATATGGGCGATTAAAAATAATAAATATAAGAATTACTAAGACATAAATCATTAAACATTTATTTTTCTTTATATAGAATAAATTACCTAAAGCCATTAGTCAATAAACAATGAGTAATTTGGCATAAATGGGATGTGATATTTAAAGAAAACTTTAATTAGAGAACATAAATGATATAACACCGACGATATTGTTTCCCATAATAAACTATATAACTTGAATAAAGAAAGATTGCTAAAATTATTTTAAGTATATAATCAAACTGCAATGAAGAGAAAGTAAACAAGAGAGATATTATTCTTTAAACCAAAGTTAGCCCGAAAGAACATCTGTTTTTATACTAAAATTGTACCTTAACTTCTTGTTTAGCTTTCAACTGTCCAATGCCACTTACGTGATAATGCTTTGAATATAAAATAATTAACAATAAAAATAGTATAGTAAGTAACTTAATGTAATATCTCAAACATAATTTTGTAATTAGATTATAAATCACAAGGAATAACAACAGCAAAAAATTAGTTTTAGGATCATATAAAAATACATTAATTAGTACGTGTTATTTAAATTTTTACCTCCAATTATCCCATGATCGAGAAGCTAAAATTGATGCTTAAAATATAAATATAATTTAAATGACTTTTTCCGCTCGTCGTATAATATTATTTTATAAACTTTTTTCATACTAAAAAAACACATTTTGACAAAATCAAAAACTCTTACACAATCAATTGACTAAAACTATAATAAGCTAAAACAACTACCACCCACGAAAAAGAAAAAAAAAATAACAGTTAAATGCTCAAAGAAAATGAACTGGCAAGCAGTAACTACAAAGACAAGAAGCACATTACTTGTTCTTTTTATACATTTTTTTCCTTATTAAACGTCATTTATTACTTTATTTGTAAAAAAAAAAAAATCACATGTTTTTGTATTTTTGTACAAAAAAATTTAATCAATGCAACAACTGTTAAATTTGGAGGGTTGCCAAATAACCTTATTGTATGAGGTCAAAAATAATGTAGGGTCCTAATTTGTAATTTTTTTTCTCCACTGATAAAAGTCATTTTCTATCCCTCTCAGACCTTGGTGGCTAATCTGCACTTTTTGAAGACAGCTCCAACTTCAACCAATGAAATTTATTGTTTGCTTATCTAACTTTTTCACTTATTAAATGACATGAATATTAATATCTAAAATTATTTTTTCCAATAATCACTAATCAAATTAAGATTGATCAAGATCTTTCCTCTTAATGCGTAAAACTTTATACGATTTCGAGTTTCAAAATAATCATAATTTAGTTGAATGGAATCAAATATTGTAGGATTATAATTGTATTAAAACTTGATAAATGTAACTCCATAATCATGCTCCTCTCTGCATATCGAAAAAATATACACATTATATTAATAAAAAAAGAAGTGTAATCATGAATGTTTAATTTGTATACTCACAAGGGCCCATTATCATGATTTATTTGTCTATGAATTGAAAAATGAATTTCATTGAAACCAACAATATCCAAATATGGTAGGGTGCAAACAATTCCCAAGGCCTTGAAATTTGGAAAAGGTCTAACAGAACCAGACATGCAAAGCGTAGAAACGATTTCAGTTACTGGGATGTGTCGCATTTGACAACTTCAAAACGATTACTGTACAAACCAAATACTAGAAAACAACACCACTATAATTATCACCACAACTTGTCATGTGGAATATAGGGGAAAAAACATCCAAAAAATGAAAAAGAACTCAAAACACCAAGAAGAAACCTTATACAAGATAATTATCATACCACACAGTCACACACAAACAGGTTATTGTACCACATTGTATGGCCAATCACTGCACGTAAATTATTCCTTCAACAAGAGTAAAGAAAAGGGTCAGAATCTTCATTACAATTGTAAGTATGCTTTTCGATTATAACTACATTTTCGGTTTGTTCTATAAAATTGACCAAAATGTCCTCCGTCATAACTACAATTCGTGATACAAACTCTCCCACCGGAGGCCCAAAAAATGAACCGTATAATTACGAGGTCCCATATTTCACTCCAGTTATCACAAATTAAGCGAACCTTACAGCCAGAACTTGACCATAATTCCCCAACCAAAAATCTCAACACATCCATCAGTATACTAATCCTTCAACAATCATGAATATCAGTTATCTTTGCAGTTCCTTGTGTAGCTCGAAGACAATCTAGATTGTGACTGAAAAAAATCAAAGCCTGGTCCAATAGACCGTCTCGTGGCACTAGGAGATTCCGAGAGCAAAGGTTCGTGAACAGAATTACGGGTCTTGGGTTGTGATATGGATAAGGGTGATAGATCTTTTTCCAAGGAGGATCTTGGCTGAGGCTCTATATTACCCAATGACAGGATTGGTCCTCCTAAACGCTCAGCTTGCTGAAGTATGTTGATTTTGCTGGATTTGTATGTGTATCTGAAGTACTTGAGAGCAAGGACAGGACCCATTCCCGCTGCAACAATTAGCTGAATATAGAAATATAGTTTGGTGTTAATGGGGATGATTGAAAACTTGGAAGAAGAAATATCAGTGATGGATTTACAGTTGAGAGGTATTGGGATATCATTGATCATGTAAACCAGCAAAACAACATTAGATGTATCAGTGTTGTGGAATGATAATAAGTGATAACAAGTTTTAATCCCGTTGATGGTGATTCAAATCTGAAAAATTAAAGTGACGTTATAATAATCACAGATAGAAATATATCTACAAATGAAACCTTTTAATTTGCTAATATAAATTTACAATAATACATAAGCAGCCCTGTAATATTGTGAATTGGGAAGAAGTTTTTCATTTCTTTTCCAAATTGTAACCATGGGATTAATGTATAAAGAGCAGAAGTCTAAACAAGGGACAAGAAAATGAAAAAGAAGACTTACAATCATTGTAATCCAGTATGATGGCTGGCTGCATAGGCGAAACATTATTGTGTACAATCCTGTTGATGGGATTGCACTAACGATCCAGTTGATAACATAAAAACCAAGCAGATTCCCCCATATTGCCAGGTGTTGCAATATTGTGAAAGAACTGTGAGCACCAAACATAAAGGTGTCAGCCAAACTCAACTATTTTCAAGAATGTCTGATAATTGCTGAAACTATTTTTCAACTCACTTGGTCTCCATTGCAACAACAAATGCCTGCAACCAAATACATCCAGACAGTGCCACCATGGATACCTCCTCCATCTCACTTTTCTCTAACGCGTAGGAATGTATGGTGATGACAAATACAACAATTGCCTGAGAGTCTCACATTTAAAAAATAATTAAATTATAATAATACTACTACTGATAATAATAATAATAATAATAATAACAATAACAATAACAATAACAACGCAACTGTACCATCAAGTAACTAACCAAGAAAAGACAAAATTCATCATACTCAAAAATAGATCACAGACGAATAAAATTCATAGGATGAGTTCAGTGATGGTCGATTGTCCGCATAGTACATTAAAGCTAATATTCTTTTTCTGGTACTCATGAAAGCAAATATTAATTATTTTGCTCTGAGTAGCATATATGTCCGGTATGGCACTCTACCATATTATGTTCAGCTTCAAAGAGATAGCAGCCACCGTCCTTTCTTTGAGTACATTTTCATACTACACATACTTTATCCAGAGTCATAAACTTATACCTCTTTCTGCTGTAACATTTTTTTCTAAAATTAAGTTAATTGCTTTGTTCATCCCAAAATGAGGATTGTTTTAGTTTTAGTACAAAATTTATCAGGGGGGGAGTATAGGACCCATGACGCGTTGATTTAACTCACTTCTCATCCACAAATTTGACAGTTTTTTTTATGCTACCTAAACTGAAGTTATATTATGACTCCATTGACCTCTCTTTTCTTTGCCCCTCAAGATGAGATAACTTCTGAATCTTAAAATTGACATGTAAACCTGTCAAAGACTGTAAAGTACAAACGAAAAATGATACAGAATCAGCACTCACATGAAAGAGGGATCGCCCAAACCATCCAGCAAACGTGCTAGGGTTAAGAAGTCTGTTTCAAGTTTTGTAGTCAGTAAAAAAGAGATTTTGTGATAGTTATTTACTCTTAAGTACAATGCTGGTTAAAACAAAATTGAAATAGCAATTAAGATATAGAGCAAAGATATACACCTTCCTGCTTGGCAGTAATATAGTATCTGGGGATGCTGCATTACAGTTCTTTCACTAAGATCCTTGTCGAGAACACTGACCAAAACAGGAACACTAGTGTAAAAGACATTATAAGCCATCAGGCTGACAGAGTTGAAAAGACTTGTCCCTGAGACACCTGAAATGAAAGAGAAACTGGAAGCATTGTACTGTTAGCAAGGAGGAGATGCGAAGTCCAACACAAGTAGCAACCAGAAATAAAAGAATGAAAGACATCAGGTGGTAGCAATTAAAAGGAACTTACAAGATCTGGATAAAACATATTAGCAAGGACTTATAGAAGGAATATTGGGAAAGAAATGCAGTGCGGTTATATGAATAGCGCCCATGCACAAGTATCAATCTTTTCAGAAATCTGAATTCTGCAAAACAAGAATAATAATAACATATGTAAATGGTTGTCATTTATAAACAAATATACAACTTATTGAAAATTCCAACAGAACAAACATCTGTAGATATCATGTAAATTTGGACAGAGAAAACAAAGGTCTTACTTCCAATGCTATAATCAGCTGCCCTTGCCGCCTGCAATCCTTCTCTCCCACTTATGCCAACCCCAATGTCTGCTTGTTGGATCATTCTCACATCATTTCCACCATCCCCAATGGCCAAAGTTCTATAGTCACATGATTTCAAAAGCTCTACAAGCTAAAAAAGTCAAGATGAAAGTTTCAGTGACATTCTCGTAGAAAGAACAAAAGTAAAAAAGAGTAACCATCTCTAAATGGCTTATGCAGTGATCTTCCAGCATATTGGCTGATATCTAGTAAAGGTGGCATAAACTTTGGTCACAGTAGAAATATTATTATTAAGTAAGAGATTGGTTGAATATTATGCAAGGAGATTTGAAGCTAACAGGCAATTTGAAAATGTCCAGCTGTCATGACTAAAGACTTACTGCTGGAAGGGCGTGAACAGTTGATGATATTATCATCTATGTGATAATTGTTACATGACACTAAAACTGAAATTGATATTGAGTCTATTTAAGGCACCTGCGCCTTCTGGGATGGAGTAACACGACAACAAATAGCTGTCCTTGACAAAATTGCAAGTTCTGTGAATGCTTTACGGTGATGCTTAAGGGCAATTTCAAGAGCCCAACCGTCAACAACAAAAGCTACATCCTGCAAGAATAAAATATCTGTTGCAAGAAATTCCAAACAGGAAATAATAGTAATATGTGAAGATAAGGATTACTACATTACACCAACAAATTATTTATTGACTAAAACAATGTTTTTGGGTAAATTTGACTGGACAATGATTTCATTTTAATTTCACCACTGATAATGAAAATCAATTCTTAGTAACTGTGATTCTGTTACATCTCTGCCATGAACCTAATTCAAAGTATGAGAAAGAACTTCATACTGAATTTAAATGGAAAATTCAAACCTTAGGTTCAGACATTGTAATCCTCATAGTAAGCAAAACCCTCTCCAGACTCCTAGATACTTCATCCTCAGTTTTCCCATTAATCATCAGAAGCTGACCTTTAGGTTCTGTCAAAAGTGCACAAAACTAGCTCGTACTATGAAACACAAAAGGATCATAAAATCCAGATATTTAAGACAATATTAGACAATGAGTATGCAAAAAGTTGAGTAAATACCTGGGGACACAAAATTGCAAGAAAGTGCAATTTGTATAGCAGTGTTCTGCTTGTCTCCAGTCAGCATCCAAAAATTTATTCCAGCTTTCCTAAGCGTTTCAATTGTTTCTGGCACGCCGTCCTGGATTGTTACCAAAATTCAAGAAGTACAAGAAAGAAACCTATTCAGCAACAGATTAAACATGGTATAGCTAATCAACTGCTTGAGAGATGTTTCTTGAGCAAAACCCCCCCCACCTGTAGACGATCCTCTATGGCTGCAACCCCAAGAATCTCAAAATCATGTTCTAACCTTTGACAGACTTCAGCTACTCTCCACTGTAAAATACAGAAAGTACAGTAAGTACTATTTCTACAACAAACAGTCATACAACTCACCAGAAGGGGAATGGTGAACCAGGCAAAAGTGTGGGAAAGAACGAGAAAATCCCCAAGCAGTAAACTTCTCATTTACCTCTCTATCAACTAGTGTGCTATTAGCTTCTTTGAACATCAAGGACCATTCTTGATATTCTTCATCATCTAATTCACGCCATGCCAGGCATAATGTCCTCAGACCCAATTGAGAATATTGTTCCACAGCTTCAGCAAAAGTCCTTATCTGTTGCCCTGACATAAACTTCATGTTTAGATATTACATGAAGATTCCACTTATTGAATATAGAGTGTTTCAGCTGTTCCAATAGATAACTGAACAATTATAAAAACAGAAAAATAAAATGTTTTACCATGAAAAAGACAAATGCAGAAAATTAACCAAATGCATTCAAGAAATCATGACAAACACAAAGAAGCAAATAGAATGAGACAAGGCATAAAAAAGAATCAACTGAGACAAAAAATTATCAAGCTAAAAGATAAATATATATCATGTTATTAAGTTAGCACGGACCAAACGTGTAGATCAGGAACAAGAAGGCAGCAAATCAATATAGTAGAGAAATTAGAAAAGTTCAATTAACGAGATCCATTGGAAACGAATGTGTGCTATCATCAACTGAAGTATATAAATCCAGTTAACTGAGTTTACATCCAATAAAGTTTGTATGCTATTCAGATGTTAATGGATGGTAACTTGCTCACCTAGCTTGACTACTGAGTACTGATGTGACTTCTAAGATAACAGAAGGGCTGGAACCCAATTTCAATTTTCTCATGTAATAAACTAGAAAGTCGATAAAGCATAAGAAAGCCATCACAGCAGCACAAAATTACCAGCATGAGCATGAGGAACAATAGCTTCATCAGCTCCTTTAGACAAAAGGAAAATTTTCCCATTTTGAGAGTCCTTCACCACTACAGACATTCTTTTCCTGTCAGAAGTGAACTCCAGAATGTCTAGTACTTCGTATTGGAGCAGTGAAGCATTGAAATTGATATCTGCAAAGCGAGGAAAGATATATGATATCTCATGCACAAAATAAAGAAACTCCAACTAAAATCAGCTAAGCTTACCCAGAACGTTCCCATTCTTATTCATGAAAACCATGTTCAAACGAGCAGCAGCACGTACAAGAGCTTCTTCATCCTGAGATTGCGCCTTGTATGAAATTGCCCCGCTTTTGCTATATCGGATCACACAAAGACAGCGTAGAAATTAGAGATGCTAACATGAGAAAAAGCCATTTCTTCTAAAATCGCATAAAACATGAATACTCTTTCTGGATTCTGCGTGGGCTTAATTTTCTTCACAAACACATGACAGATAAATATGCTAAAGTTACCTTCCGACGGGGATTACAGTATTGCACATTGCCATAACTTTTAGAAACCGAATCACATCAGCAGAATTACTGGATACAGCATTATGTAGCTCTGCATCTGTACAACACAAATTATTAAGTGGTAAATACCTGCTATAAAGGATTTCTGTCCATTATATTCAATCCATTATATTCTGAATATCCAAATAAAAACAACAAAAGTAAGCATCTAGGGTACACATCATAGTACTACCTAGACCAATTTAATGAAATGTTCAATCCACTATATTCTAGAATTATCCAAAACTACCCAAAGAAAATAAAGCACTTAGTGATCTATATCATATAGTACCAAGACCTTGTCCACCGTCACTTTGGTGGCTGGATGTTGCACTAGTCATTGCACTTAATGAAACAAATAGTATCATGATTTCATAATTCAAACCTTAACCGCAGAAGATATATAGATTATGACATGATAAAGGCATTGGAAGCTATGCAGGAATGACCAAAAACATGGAAAATCTACACAAGCATAATTTTACCTGTCATTGCATCCCCACTCTCATTCCCATAAAATCTCCCATTTATGCAACATCTTTTGAAGATCATTTTATTTTCAGTAAGGGTACCAGTTTTATCCGTCATTATATACTCAACTTGCCCCAAGTCCTCACTAATTGCTGTGCTGCCAAATACAAGAAAAATAACAAAATAAACCAGATATCACACATGCATGCCGGAAACAGTCAGCAACTGTGCACACATCTAAGTTTCTTACTTGGCTGCATTGGACCGAATCCCTGTTTCTAGATCAACCATCTGATCATCCCAATCAATAAACTTTGCATACAGGCTCTTAACAAGATCTAAGGATACCTGTAACAGAGAACAACACATCCTTGTAAGCTTAATCAGGTGATAAACTAATATAGCAAACCATTGATATGGAAAGAAACGAGTTTATTCTATTTTAGCAATTTGTAAGAACATTAAGCCCAGTAGAAAAAATAAGATAATAACTTCAAAACCCAGAAGTTTACCTTTATAGATATGGGAATCATGATAGAGCAAAGCAGTTCAAATCGTAGTGGGATGACGAAGAGTTCATACCAAGGACCTTCTTTTGGATACTGAACATACCATAGCTACAATAAAAAATAAACTCGATTAAGCGTTTGTAATAAACAATTTAAAGTTACAACCTGAGTAAAAGGTTTACATCCTCATCCAAAGAGGAACTTTCATGGGAAAAATGAAAGAGACCAGTCAGAGGGAAATGACTCTTCTGAACATGTCTCATTATTCTCTATTATAGGTAATAAACTACATTTTCTAGGAAGAAAATAATTCATGACTTGCAACATTAAATGATAAACTTCCTTGGCTGTACCCAAAATGTCATTTCAGCTCCATATTACATGATCTGATGTTAATATTAGACTACATGACATGCTCAAATATGTACTGCTGTCTAAGAATTCCTAATACAGTAAGCAATGATATAATGTGAAAGATAAAAAAATAGTAGGTATTGTAAAGCAAATTCCTATGTGATGATCATCTAAATTCAGTAAAAAGGTGATTTTCCTTGATCTCCAACCTGTATTTGAACAAGCCTCACTAACACAGTTAAGGTCCATCAAAATTGTTTACGAGAAATATCAGCCAAAAAGGTCTTCTTATGTGTAAACACAATAGAACTTGGCATAAGTTTTACCTTATGTCCAGCTTGTGTTTGAATAGTACTCATTGTTTTGATTTTTAAAAATAAATAGGAAGCAAGAAGACACATAATACACTATTTTAACGAGATACACCTTTATCGCTTCAGTATCCTTCCAAACATTTCCAGCTATGCCCAGAACAATTACGACAACAATCTGAAAAACAAATATTGCTCCAGTCAATTTGTCGATCATGGCATCCATAGCTGTCAGCTTTGGTTCAGGTACACCCCTACTCATGCCCAGTTTGGTTTCATTGCCTAAATTGAAAAAACGGGGAGAAGTAGGATCAGATATTACTTTTTGACCCCAGAGGGAAAAGGATTCAACTGTAGCAATTTGCAACATGGAATGTAGGACAAACAGTGATGTAGCAACAAGAATTAGCATCCTAAATTTCCAATGAGAGCAAAAGTATGTGCCCACAATAGAAGTTTTAGAAAGAAAGAAAGAAAGAGAAAGTGATCTGCCAATAGATATACACCTTAAATGAACTGTCATGTAATTCTAGTTATATGTCACTATTAACGAAATATTAAAACAATGAAATAAGGGCACATGCACCTGCACCACCAGGAAGATGACAGTTTAGTTTAACTGAAGTCCAAATTCAAGGGGAAGCAGCAATTCAAATACAATTACAATCATGTGAAGTCTTGAAATACTAAAAGCTTCTCAAGAATGATGCATTCTATAAAATAATTCACAGTAAGGGCCTAAAAATACTCAAATATCACATATGACAGCTCATAACCATATAAAAGGAATTATGCAGTGTATCCCTCCTTTAAAAAATGTTTATCGCAGAATAAAGAAGAAAACACTGAAGGTTGAAATCTGATCAATTCAATATATAAGCCGATCTGATCTGAGTGGCTGACCAAGTTTTTGGGCTCAGCTCCGCAGTTGTACATAAATATACCGGGTAGAAGGCAGAAGTCTCACCGTAATTCACCAATCAGTTGCTCCTTCAACTATTTATCAGTTCAAACAATGATACAAGAAAACCATACATGACTAAGATCTTGACCAGTAGAAAATTAAACACTTGCCTGTGTAAACAGCTACTCCACATGCCCACTCTATGTTCCTCAAGTAGCATGATTGAAGAAGTGTATTTTTAATTGTCAAGGGGCACACATCATTATCAAGAAATGGAGGAAACAGTCGCATGTTTGCATCAAACCTCCTAATGTCTTTATCTGGACTGGGGCACTCGATTACACCCTGACACGAGAAGGAAGAACAGAATGACACATGTAGGATGCTGAGAGTCTGTTACGCAAAAACATATAAAATGCCTTTACCTTGACTTTGTGCAACAAATCATCATCCAATCCCATGCAAGCAGAAGGTATCATCCGTGTCTTTAGGTCAGTTTCTCCATCTAGAGCTGATGTCTGAAAAACACAATATATCATTATCACAAAAAATGCCAGATGAAGCTATACATCTTAGGAACATGATGAGGTATAAGTAAGCAGTGAGGCTACTTATTCACGTTCAGAGTCAATTGCTAGGAAGTGAGAGTACTCTCTAGGTAATTTTAAGAATCTAGAGTTGATAAGCTTCAACACATAGCAAAGTGTGTGGAGAAAACACAAATTTTGAATAAGTTCATAATATGACTAGGAATCAAAATCTTTTCAGCCTTAAGCATCTCTTGTTAACATCAGCAAGCGGCTGCACATTACCCTTCAACTGGTAACGAGGACGAAGTATTTACCTCCACATAACAGATCCCCAGAGGATCTGCCGTACCAAGCAAGACAAGATCACAAGGAACTTCATCATTTTCGCGCAACCACACTATGTTGCCAACACAAATGTCTTGGGCTTGAATCTAAATAAAATCAAAAAATGGCAAACGGTCCAAAGTGAGAAAATAAATGTTCCTGAAAAATTCGATAAAGAAGATTCTAAGTAAGCTCGTTTTTCTTCTGTTTCCAACTAACATTTTACAACTATGGATATAGAACAAACCAGTAGAAATTTTTTTATGCAGGCTAAAATGTTACCCATCTGACCCAATTGATAATAAAGGAGAAAGCAGAGAACCGTCAAATAAATAAATTAACAGATGAGGCATTTCACATACAATCTTTCTGATTCCATCCTTCACGATCCATACTTCTTTCTCATTTGCTTTCTTATCTGAGAGATATCTATTGTAATCATCCCATGCCTCCTTTGATGCGGAGACAGCAAATATGAATATAAGAGGACCCCAGGTACTTGCGGGATTCACTGGAGTAATGAGAGACCAGAGTTGAAGGCAAGCAATCAACAAAAAGTACTGATTCATAAATCGGCTGGAACGAAAAGGAGGTGTTAGAAACAAAAAATGAAAAAAGGGAGAGGTAAATTAAAACAAAATTTAAAGTCGACGTTATCGTACACTGTGAATCCACCTTAGATAAATACATCAGTTAATACAAACAATTGTGCAGCTGATTTTGAAAGAGCAAATAAAACATAGCACAAAAAAGTTCTAAAAGATAGAGAGTGATAAAGGATCAAGATAAGTTGTTTGAACAAGAATGGCAATGAAGAGATGAAATACGGTATCCCTGTGGTCCACCTAGGAAATCAAAAGCAAGTTCTATTGAAAGTGCACCAAAAGGACATATGCTGCATTTCCACCCTAGTGAAGTAAATGCAAGCAAACTACTATATATACAAATGTTATTTTTCATGCAAAAAGTGCGTATAAACTTATAGAGGTGTTTGACTTTCCTACTATAAAGGTCACATAGAAAAAATAATGTTACCTGAATTGTTCCCATAGATTCTTGGGGAGAAAATTCCATATTGTATATTTTCTGTTTGATATACGATTGTCACAGTAGAGATCTTGTGCTAGATTGTCATCATTTATATATACATATCGCTTCATTGTCAACTTAACTGCATATAATGAAGCTTAAGTACCCCCTACCAAGCCCAACATGGATCTCAGTCACATTCAGAATTTAGCAATACCCGAGGAAATCCAGAACTTCTATAACCTGCAATATGTTCAAACTCTTACTAGTACAACAGGAGGTTGTGATGGCAAATAATAAAACATCTGCTAAAAAGAAGCATACTATTCAAACTATGAGATAAAACTAAAGTTGTAAAACTGTGAAACAAGTCGGGAAAACCACGGGTATAGGGGAAAAACAACTGAGCAGAGGATGATTGAAATCCAAGAGACTCAATGATCCTACTAGGTATATGAAGTATGAACAAAAACTTATTATCCAAATTGATCGTTAACTATTTGATGAGGTTAAAATTTTCAATTACCATGCGAAAAATCAACGCAGTTGATCCTGTCCAGAAACTATAATCTTTCTAACTGACCTTATTCTACCCCAGTGTCACATCCTTGTCTGCTGCAGTACATTGTCCATCGTTCGACTGACACACCATGATAAATTATGACAATTTTCATATAATAATACTTTCAATTATGCTAGAGTACTTATTATTTTTCTACTATCTCAACAAATAAAATAATAGTTCACTAGTCTACTAGTTAACTTGGCAACTCAACAGCACAACAAATCATGTCTTTAAGAATGGAGACTAATACTTTTAGAATGATTTACTCAGTTCCTTTCTCATCTTCTTTGAGCAGATAGCTTACGGATTATGCCCCCTAAACTAAAGCTCATGATTCTCGTCTACATACACCGACAGGCATTTTCTCTGGTTGTTCATTGTAGAATAAAAACTACTTTTACAGAATTCAACTACAATTAGATTTCCTAGTGCAAGCAACTGCACTAGGCTACAATGAATGAGTCATTACCGTAACAAAACAAAAAATAGAAAACAATATTTAAAAAAATAATACCTTTTCTACTCTAATCAATTCAACAAACCAAATTCGATTAAACAGAACATAAATGAAGCTTTCATATTACCGATCGCAATCAGCTGAGATGAGAGACGAGGCACGAACCAGAGCGATTAATTTCGGGCTTTCGTCGCGTGCAAGAAGTGAATGTGGTTCTGTCTTTGTGAATCGTGATCGCATCGGTCAATTTCAGAGTTTTTCAGTTCATCTACCCGGTGGGGATTTGAGGGGAGTGAAAAAGTCGTTGTTTGACCACACGAGCTATGTATATCATAAATGGGCTGAATGTAGGAACATTGGGCTTCGACCTCATAAATCAAAAAGTCAAAGACTACATAATAGGCCTTCTGGCCCGGTAAATGTGGATGGACCCAACCCAATCTAGATAAATAGTCCATTTCTGAAATTGGATCTGGCCCATTAAGAGTGCTTACTTATGTTAACGTATAGATATTATTGGCCCGATAAATATGGATCGAGCCCAATCCAAATAAATAGTCCATTTCTGAAATCGGATCTCGCCTATTAAGAGTGCTTATGCTGTCAACTGTCAAGTATACATATTATTGGCCCAGTAAGTTGTAACGAACTACCGCTAGTGAATACTTACATTCTCCAATGTAATTCAGAATAGTCAACCAAAGCTGTTGAATTAATAGGTACATCACATAAAGTATGGGTAGTATTTATTTGACCCAACCAAAAGGTATAGCCAATATAAATGCACTTGTGAACACTAATATTTTTTTAAATATCCAAAGAATCAAATGGTTTGAACGATTTTAGTAATGTGATATGCGATTTTTGAGATTACTAAACATAAAATTGAGATTCACATTTTTGTCATAAAATATCAATTATCCAACATATATTTATTTTGATATATACTCTCAATATTCATAATTATCTTATTTTATATAAGTTATGAAATATTTATTATGCATTTATCCACTACACTTCCTCAATTAAATCAACCTAACATGTAGCAAACCTACTAAACACACTTAAATATCATCATTCAAAATTATGTGAGAAAATGAAAAGGCTATAATAGGGTACAAAGTACAACCAACCACACACGATTCATGAACACATTGTGATTTGTGGATAAGGATTGATGATGTGGAATAAATATTTAAAGGGAAAAATGGGAAGAGTAAAAATCACACAGAGCTCAAATGGGAAGGAAGGACAACTTAATCTATATCTATCCGAAAACCAAACGCCACGCAATCACGTGTCGCTTTCAAGCCACTTGACAGTTGACACGTGTACCTACCTTGACTGGCCAAATGCTTCTTGACACGTGATACACCGCATGCCACCTGCTGACCGTACAGATTCTCTTTGGATTCGCGGATATAAAGGATACAATACGAGAACAAGAAGATTTGGATAAATAGCCTGCTGACAAGTGGCAACCCAGTTTGTACTACGTTTTTTGGTCCAATACTGTACAACGGGTTGTGGTCCAATATAGTGGGTCGGGTTTGCGGTTAGGGTTATAAACAAATTGAACAATGACAAAATGTTATATTTAAATATGTTATTTATTATTAATCAGTATTAATGTTTGTATTGAATAAATTACTTGTTAATTGAGTTGGGTGGTTTACAAACTTTACTTAGAGCCAAGTATTTGTTCAGATTGAATAGTTTGACTTTTTTAAATCAAAATGAAATACATACTCTATTAATCAGTATAAATTATTATAATTGATTAAAATTTATAAGAATAATATTGTTTATTAATACCACATTTTTATGGTTACTGTTTTAATTATTATGATATGGTTTAAATTCATCTATTATTCGAGTCGTTATAAACCACCGCAACCTAATTAAAATTGCATGCAGGTCGGCAACATTATATTCTCAATTACATGTAAAAAAATAGTTGAGGAATTGTACAAATGATTTTTTTTATATAGATAAGAGTAAATGCTTTAACGAAGTGGGACATAAAAAAATTAGTAAATGAAGCAAAGAAGTAGGGTAAAGTGCATTCATTATATTGTTCTTGCTGGTTGGAGGGATAAAAGTTTCAATTAAAAGCATTAATTATTCTTCTGTGGGCTTTAAGAATTTTAATTTGGACGTTTCTAGAGGAAGATTTCATACTGTAATTTCATAGAACATATTACTAATCGAATAATTGGAAGTGATTTCTTTTTGTTTGGTATAACACAAGGGTGGTGTTTTTTTTCACAAACCAATTCGGTCGTGCTTATATATAATTTATGAAAGGAGTGAAAAAATATTCTGATATTTTGTGCAAAGTGGTTGTGAATAATATCCTTATAATAATAAAAGAAAAAATATATATTAAGAAAATAAATTATTTGTCATTTCCGTACCACCAGCACGGGACAACCCAAAAAAACGGATCCATATAGTATTGCCTCGGAAGCGCAAGTTAGCAGTTAGGAACACGATTCAACCCCGCTCGATAAATCGCGCGTAACAGTGACCGGGACTACACTCCATGTGGCGTCTCCTTAAACTCCCACGTGGCAAGTCAATATAGTCATAAGTTCTTCGGTAGGACCCACAAAAGCGCAGTAACTTTCTGGGTAAAAACTAAAAAGTGGAGAGTTAATATGATAAGCTCTATTAAAACAGAATGTGGTAAAACTAGAGTCTAACAAAAGAAACTGAACTAAAATAGTACAAATAATTCAAGCTCCAAATTTTGTGGAAAGTTTATCAAAAATTGAGTGGGTGTAGGCGGATTAATCTATTTGAGACAGTCGTTAAGTGAATTATATTTATACAGAGAACAGGAATCCTGAATGTACAATTTGTTTCCCAAATAATTACACTGTTTTGACAGGTCTGTACAAATAATTTTCCAATAGAAAACATGAAAAATATGGACCAATTCTACATTTGAAGTAATGTAAATGCTCAGATCCATAAACAGGAAAACCCTAGCTTATTGGACTAACAAACAACTAAGATAGATACTTGAACCATAAAAAATAAAAAAGAGCTTAAATTGTGTCATAGAATTCCAGGAAAGTTTTTCACTTTTGCACCCAAATTTACAAGTGCATATTTCATTAGGGTCCGTCAAAATAAGGATTATTTTTATATATATTTGATAATTATCATTTATCAGTCCCAGATGAGATGAAGCGTGTGAGATTTTGATGTAAATGCAAAGGCAAGGGTAATCATGTCATTTCGTATTCATTTGTTTGATTATTTAAAAGCCACTTGTTAGCCAAGTGGGCATGGTGGAAAGTAAAACAAAGGATGATAGTACATAGTAGTTAGAATAGATGTTTTAACCGAACCATGGTTCAGTCAAACCCCTTTAACCGTAGTTAAAAAATCAGTTTATAATAGAACCCTCCGCATGCAAATCCATGGCGATCATGACAGTGCCATTAATTAGATTAGAGTGAGAAAACAATTCTGAAGATATTAAAATGATGATGATGATAGGAGAAAATCATCTTCGATCAAATCCCACCGTCCAAATCCCACCACCATGGGATCACTACCATTACCTCGAAGACCCGACGCCCCACATTCACTCCGCCATCACCCCCAACAGCCTTGACCCTTCCCACTACGAGAAGACCTTGTCAGCGTTGCAGCGTTATCTGCCGTCCAACAGAGACGATGTCATACAAACGGATGGCGACGATTGCGACGATTTCGATTTTCCGGTGGATGCTTTCTCATGCGATAATTTCCGGATGTTCGAGTTTAAGGTGAAGAAGTGCGCACGTGCCAGGTCACATGACTGGACCGAGTGCCCGTTCGCGCATCCAGGCGAAAAAGCCCGCAGGAGGGACCCACGTAAGTACCACTATTCCGGCAGCGCGTGCCCGGACTTCCGGAAGGGCGTGTGCAGGAGGGGTGATGCATGCGAGTACGCCCACGGCGTATTCGAATGCTGGCTGCACCCCGCTCGCTATCGTACGCAGCCGTGCAAGGATGGGACCCACTGCCGGCGCCGGATCTGCTTTTTTGCTCACACGCCTGAGCAGCTAAGAGTCTTGCCGCACACTAGCAGCCCCGAAGCTGCGTCATTTCAGTATTCTCCTCCATTGTCGCCTAGATCCGGTTCACCGCCGTTTTCGCCGCCCGGCTCGGTGGCTCTGAGTCAACTCATGACTGAGTCAATGCGAGGTCTGCAGATTAACAAGATGAAGATGGGATTAGGTATGGGGTTGAGCATGAGTCCACCTTCTTGGATAGGGTTCGGGTCTCCACGTAGCCCTACAGCTGTCCGATCCGGTTTTACGAGCCTACCCACCACTCCGGTTCGGGCCGTGACCCGGTCGGGTCTTAGCGCGTTTGATGCGTGGGAAACTACTTGTGAAGAAGAGCCGGTTATGGAGAGAGTTGAGTCTGGAAGAGAGCTAAGGGAGAGGATCTACGCGAAACTGGGCAAGGAAAACTCGTTGGACCGGGTTGGACGTGTTGAAACCGGTTTCTTAACTCGTTAAATTGGTCTACCGGGTTGGGTATATGGCAGCCTTTTGTTTGGGTTCAATTTTCTTGACTGTGACTGAATGTGTTTTCCGACTTATTTTCAGCTGCTGTGTGAATATGGTAATCGGGTCGGGTTGGGAAGATTAAGGTTAATTAATTATATATATTTCGTTGTGGCTAATTTTGATTAAGTTGGAGTTCAGGGTGTGAAAAAGAAAATAGTAATGGATAAAGAAATTGCACATTTTGTAATTTTGTACATAGTAAACTGTTATTTCGGGCTGCCAAAGTGTGAGCTACCGTTTGCTTCTATTTTGATTCAGAAATTTTTATTTGCTTAAAATTGGTAATTGGGTTGATTTTTTTTTAAGCAGGAATCCCAGTTCTGTTCACGATATCTGTTGAACTCTATACATAAAATACTACTTGATTCCAAATTCTAACTTGTTCTAATAGAATTTAATTGATTTCACAAAATTAATAATTAATTATATAATAAATATAGTTCAATGATCTTCCAAATTTAATTAGGTTTGATCCAAATGAAACAATTATTAGCCAAACTAAGGTACTTCATTTTCCCTAAGTAATATTATCTAAAGTTGGACCAAGTAAAAAGATTAATCTAGATTATAAAGGAGACGTGGACCTTGAACTGATAAACATGTACTCGTGGACCTTATCTTAACTTAATATATTAATGTTATTGTGATTATATCTTTACTTGCATGAGAATGAAGATATGATCTCGAGGTCTAACTTGGATTTTCTGTGGGTAATATACTTGGTATAAATTAATTTTATTACTATTATCCTGTTTTTTCTTTCATCCATTTAATTACACATTTTTGGTTATATATCCAACAGAAATCAGGGAAGACAAAATCAATTATCTCCAGAAATAATTTTCACTAATCTAGAGATTTATAATGAAAATAATTAGATGAATTTTACTGATTTTTTTTTTTGAATATAGAATTTCATTTAATACTAAAAATTTATAATGAAAAATAGTGGCATTGGGATTGAAAACGGATTAAAAGGCCGACAAAAAAGATGGATTGTTCAATTAATAATTGGTAGCATATGAGTTGATCAAATCCACAAACCAAAACCTAAAAAGAAGGAATTGTTTGAACTCATTCTATTTAGTGGGATGTTCTTTTGGGAAAAATGTGTCAAATCTCCTCTTTTAGGCCCTTCAATTGTCTCCATCATCTTCCTAAAGAAAAGTTATAATTTCATTTTTATTTAGAGAAACAAACGAAAACATCATAATATTAACTATTATGGATGATTATTACTATGTATTTTAATTTATAATATTTAGTGTTATGATCTCGTGCATATAGCTCATTAGAGTTGACTAAGATAATTTAGTTTATTTTATAGATATGTGATAATTAAGAAAATGACCACATCGATCCTAATTCAATAGATATAATTTTTAAAAGTTTTAAAGACTCCATATTAAACGATAACTACAATCATTTATATGTTAATTCTTTAACATCGAATCTAAAGTGAAGGACTTTTTGCAATTTAAGCAAAAATATGCATAGCTTCAAAATGCAAAAAATGGGTTTAGCATTACCAGAATGATGTTTGTGGTTTCAAAATCTAACAAAATTAATTAATTTAAAATCAATTTACTGTTATTACTTAAACTCTTAAAGCTTTATCCATTTGTAATCATTTTCCAAATGTTAGGCCAAAGACCACCAACTATTTTGCCTAATTTTATTTAACTAAAATGGGTAGCAATATTAATGTATCATGTATCTGATAATAATCAATTTAAGCATTAAAATAAACATTCTATTAAGTGCACATAGATTATAATGAGTGAATTTATAAACTAAAATAGTTTGATAATATCTGGTTTCAGCCTGCCCATTGATTTAGGCTCACAAAGCTACAGTGTATATATTGGGCCTACTCCAATAGACTTCTACACATCTATTAGTTTCTCCTCCTTTTTATTTTCTGTTATATACAAATTAATGAAATTATATAACATAAATACTATATAAAACTATAAAAAAAGTTCCATTGTCCTATTTATTTTAAATATTACAATAATGAATAAATGAATGAAGAGAGGGATAACAAAAAAGCAATTAACTTTTTTGTTGATATCATCACGAGCATCCAAATCTTCTAAATTTCATCGTTCCTTTCTGGAAAATTGACTCAACCTTTTCGATATAAGCATTGGCATTCATATCCCTCGAATTTTTGAAATTTCAATATTTATATCCCTTTTTTTCATTCTAACTAAGTTTTCTAGCTCACTTCAAGTGACAAGAAAGAGAAGTCCTATGAATAAGAAAAATATTAATTATATAATTCGTTGAAAGATGAAACAGTGTCACTAAATGACTTGGTAATAAAAAAAATAAAAAAAAGTCACAAAGTTAAATTTTTAAATAAATGATTTCATATTTCTAAACATAAAATGAGTTAAGAAAATATTTCAGTATCAAATCATTATGTACTAAATAGATTGATATTAGTTAAAAATAATGAATTATTTATCTTCTAATAGACCAAATATGAATAATCACGAAATATAAATTAAATCTTTATAATAATCAATTCATTACAGTGTTTCATAATTCTAATCGTTTTTTGTGAATCAAGAAGCTTTATCAAACAAGATGCAAACATGCAAGAAGCAAGCCATATCAACATAAGTATTGTTATTTGTTTATTGTTTACGTTTTGCATGTGACTCATTTTTTTTTTCGTGCAATTTTCAACTTTTCTTACTGAAAAATACATGGTTGAACAATTTTAATAAATCAAGAAAAACATTTTTGAAAATTTCATGCGATTATATTAAAAGTACTTTTTTCATCATCCCCATCTCCGCCCCTATGTAAAAATCTACTATTGACCAAATATATATTTTTCCCTCCAAATTTTGAAATTAGAAGCCATGTTCAAATCCATATACTCACTAATCTAGAGCTTTTCTTTAAAATCATTCAGAAAACAATTTTTTGTTAACAAACAATGATACAAAAAATAGGCATATTCTACAATGACATGATCTCAAAACTGTTGTTTCCCATAGAGTGATTCAAATAAATACACAAATCATTGAGCAGTCAAATTATCAATATTACAATTTATGGAAAATAAATAGCAATAAAAACTAGCCTAGCCATCCAAGCAAACCAAGCTTTTGACATGGGGTATACACCTATAATTATAAACATAGGATTCCAACTCAAAGGGGTAAAATTTTTGTGCATGTGCATCATAGGCAATAAAATGCGCAGATTGACGTTGTTCAATAAAAAATAACAGCACCTCCTTGTATTTTAACCAACCAATGGGTTCAAGGGTAGAGCAACCATGTTCAGTAACCAAGTGTTTTCTTTTAGCCTTCAAGTCGATATTTGCCAATCTAGTCCATTCTCCAGTTTCTGGTTTCATCTCCCAAACCTCCCATGATAATTTACCTTTACTCACTACAAAAGATAGATAGCTTGTTTCAGTTGAAAAACATTTCTTCCTTCTTTTTTCATAACCCCGAGGAAGACGAAACTCTTTTAAAGTTTCAGTCTCTATGTTTAAAGTCACAATAAGACCACTTGTATGATCATAATAATCATACCAATGCAGAAAACCTTCACTAGCCCGGGGGGTATCGTTGAGGAGAAGTCTCCTAGCAGCAGTAGATAAGTGACGAGTATTAATAAATCTCCATGACTTATCAACTCCGACTGTCACTATAGCACATTTTAATACATAGTATTTCCTATTATTGTTATTATTATTGGCTCCGTCATCCGTATAATATATGACAACCACTTTATACTCCATAGACGCGGCGACATACCCTAAACCAGCATTCCAGAATGCATGAATGGTGGGACGAACTAATATAGGAAGAGAAAAACACTGTTTTGTTAAGGGATTTTCTATATAATAAAACGCACTCTCAAAATTGTTAGCCGTCCATTCAGCTTGATCAGCTTGTAATAATAAACCATTACAACTACTCCAAACCATGTTTCCGCGTATGCAAGTGACGTTAGATATCTCAACAGAGCCATGTTGGCTCATTGACACATAGGCAAAGGACTCAAGACCCTTTTCTCTCACTGAGCTGACAAGCGACCTACCATGTATGAGAAGCCCAGCACTATCAGTCGAGTGCTGTTTAATGTGCTCGTTAACGAAATCACGGCTACAAATCATGCGGTACCAATTCCAGCAAACAAGCCTTATAACCTCATATATGTCTTGAGCTGGGAATTGTAGTAGAATGTTGAACACAATTTCAGTGGGAAGAGACAATATATTTGTCATAATCTTCCTACTTTTACATCTCCGGTGGTAATAAGTACGACTGCGACTGTGATTCATAGATAAACATGAATTCTTCTGCCTAACCATCTGCATTTTCATGTTATGTAATTGAGAAACAGTCTAAATTTACTCTCCCTTTATAAATAACTTATAAGCTATTATAAGCTCCTAAAATATATAAGTCAAAAAATCTCAAACTTATTTTTTAAGAGCTTATAAAATCTTTACAATAAGCTAAGCTAAACATCCTATCATAGAATAAATGAGTACAAGAAACAGCGGAATACCTCGTCAAAATCAGCCGCCAATTGGTGAAATAATGATAGTCTGATATTGAGAAGAAAAAACGAGAAAGAATGAAAAAAGAGTGAAATAATTGAAGGGAAGACGGATGGGGGAATTTAGCCTAATTTTGGAAATCCAAAATCAATGATTTAATTAGATTATAAATGGGTCAAGCATTATTATAATTCAAATATTTTTAGATATTTTTAAGATTATCATCAGTACCTAAAGTTTAGATGGAGATAGAAACAAATCACGAATTATATATAGACGTATCAATTTAGATTTGAGAAGAATCAAATCAATTAATATTTGTCAAATCTCTGATTCTGCATAAGAATATTCAATGATACATGATTTTCTGAGAGCATCCCTTTCAAAAAAAGGGAAAGTCATAAGATATCAAAAGGTTTAAGGAAAACTAAATAAACAAACATTAGAGATTAATACAATTAAATAAGGAAAAATGAAACACCCGAAAAAAAAAAACAAGTCAAGAAAAAAGTTATTGCATAAATAAAAAATTGAAAGAAAAAATAAAAAACACTGGAAAAAAGTATATATCAGTTCAAGAAAACAAAAAAAAAAAAAAACACTGCTGTTACTGAACTTATATTTCAATTTTACTATTATAACTGAATAAATCTTTTTGTAATCATTTTCCAAAAGCCCACCAACTATTTTGCCTGATTTTATTTAACTAAATTATTAACGTATCATGTCAACTAAAATGGTGTTACGGCTGTTGGTTTGGATAAAAGACAATGAGAAGGGGAGTAATATGCAAATTTGTATTAAAAGAGTTACAATCAAAGACATTAAACCAACATACATTACATCAATAGATTGAAATTGAATGCTTTGCTCCAATTATGAACACCATAATCGGGGTATTATTTCTTTCCTAAAGAAATGTTAATACCTTTTAAAAACGTAAAAAACCATGATCATCAATTGAAGTAATAATGCAATTCGTACATCTTTTCCATAGCTAAATTTATCTACTCGTTACCAAAGGACATAGACTTTAGTTCCATATTTAAAGTGAAATTTCACTAGGCTTCAAGACTAACCTTGTCACCTCCAAAGACATGACGAAAGACTTCAGTTCCATGAGGAGTAAAAATGCAGCCTAGTACAGTTCTAAAATTTACATTCGTTTTACTGGTTTCAATTTTACAGACTGAAGAATACAGCAGCTAGTTTAAAACTTTAGGTCAAGCCTCTACCCCTCATCTCTATATCCTTCAATCCCTGATGTGCAGTTTGACCAAATCTAGAGCTTTTCATTGAAATCATTCAGAAAACAATTGTTTGTTTTGATACAGTGATTTAATTCAATACACAAATCATTGAGCAGTCAAATTATCAATATTACAATTTATGTCAAAATACATAGCAATAAAAATACTACTCAACTAACCATCCAAGCAAACCAAGCTGTTGACATGGGGTATACACCTAGTAATAAAGTATTTTAACTCAAAGGGGTAAATTTTTGGTGTATATGCATCATAGGCAATAAGACGCGCAGATTGACGTTCGATAAAAAATAACATCACCTCCTTGTATTTTAACCAACCAATCGGGTCAAGGGTAGAGCAACCATGTTTAGTAAACAAGTACTTTTTGTGAGCCTCCAAGTCGATATTTGCCAATTTTGTCCATTCTCCAGTTTCTGGTTTCATCTCCCAAACCTCCCATGATAATTTAGTTTTACTCACTACAAAAGATAGATAGCTTGTTCCAGTTGAAAGATATGTATTCCATTTTTTTTCATAACCTTGAGGAACACGAAACTCTTTTAAAGTTTCAGTCTCTATGTTTAAAGTCACAACAAAACTACCCCAACCATAATTATACCAATGCAGAAAACCTTGAGTAACCAAGGGGGTGACATTGAGGAGAAGTCTACTAGCATTAGTAGATAAGTGGTGAGTATTAATACATCTCCATGACTGATCAACTCCGACTGTCAATATAGCACAATTTAATTCATAGTATTTGCCCTCAAATTCATCATAGTATTTCCTATTATTATTATTGGCTCCCTCATCCTTATATATGACAACCACTTTATACTCCATAGACGCCGCGGCATACCCTAAACCAGCATTCCAGAATCTATATATGGTGGGACGAACAAATTTAGGAAGAGAAAAAGATTGCTTTGTTAAGGGATTTTCTATATAATAAACCAGACTCTCAAAATTGGTAGCTATCCATTTATCACAATCAACTAGCAACAACAAACCATTACAACTACTCCAAACCATGTTTCTGCGTGTGCAACTGACGTTAGATATCTCAACACAGCCATGTTGTCTCATTGAGACATAGGTGAATGACTCACGACCCTTTTCTCTCAGCGACTCACCATATAAGAGAAGCCCAGTACTAAAGGTCGACTGCTGCTTAAGGTGCTCGTAAGCGAAATAACGGGTACAAATCATGTGGTACCACTCCCAGCAAACAAATCTTACAACCTCATATATGTCTTGAGCTGGGAGGTTAAGGAGAATGTTGAACACCATCTCAGTGGGAAGAGACAATATGTTTGTCATAAAAATCTTCCTACTTTTACATCTCCGGTGGTAATAAGTACGAGTGCGATTCATAGATAAACATGAATTCTTCTGACCACCCATCTGCATTTTCATGTTATGTAATGAGAAACAGTATAAATTATTAAATCTTTACAATAAGTTAAGGAATGAGTAGCGGAGTACCTCGTCAAAATCAGCTGCGCCAATTGGTGAAATAATGATGTATAGTTTGATATTGAGAAGAAAAAACGAGAAAGAATGAAATAATTGAAGGGAATTTAGCCTCATATTGGAAAATAATTTATAATTATAAATGGGTCAAGAATTATTATAATTCAAATACTTTTAGATAATTTAAGATTATCATCATTTTAGATGGAAATAGAACAAATCAATTAGATTTGAGAAGAATCAATTAATATTTGTCAAATCTCTGATTCTGCAATCTGCATAATAATAGTCAATGATACATTATTTTCGGAAGATCATCCCTTTCAAAAAATCAAAAGGTTTTAAGGAAAATTAAATAAGGATCCATTCCAAGTTAAATCCGGAATATGGGCAGATTTGTAGCAGTATAGAATAAATCATATTGGATGTAGATCAGCCTCGGTTCCTAATTTTGGATAAATTCTAGTTATCAGTACAAAGATTGGAAAAAGAGCTATTTTACTTTTATGACCTGAACAGAGAGATTACTCTAGATGACAAAAACATATAAAATAGAAGTTCTGGGCCGGCTACAATGACTACTATAAGATGACTAAACTATGTTATTGTATGTGCTGTGCTATTAAGTAATGGATTGGAGATTTGGCAATGTTCAATGAAAATTACATGCATCAAAAAAATCGTACAAACAAAATCACAGTGATCAACACCTGCAATAATAATCTTCTATATATAATTGATATAAGGCAATATTTATCATCATTATTCTGAGTTTCCTTTGTTTTTGTATAGATAGAAAGATTCAGATGCAGTTGTAGCATTAGTCATATTTCTTTCACTTCCCGTAAGAAGGTAACTGATAACTGGATTTGGACCACAGGGATGGCCCGGCCCAGAATATGGCTTGTATATTAATCCCATCACAGGGATTAACCAATGGTGACCTTGTGGTTGCGGTGTAGGATTATTGGATGGCTGTTAATCAGAGCCTTCCTTCCGTAACTTTGCTTCTCGGGCCCGGGTTGTTTCTTGGAAATGGTTTTAATAGTAGTATAATCTAATTAGACCAGCAACTTGATTAACAATAAGAGATGCATATATACTCCAAATGGAGATTTGTTGCTCCCCTCCAGATGTGGGTTCGATTTCACCCACAACCATTCCGCCGCACAAGCTTCCGCCGGATCCGCCGGATATGGCCATCTCCACTACCATCACTAGAACTGCGGACTCGTTCGTGGTTCTCGCCCTGGGTTAATAAAGCTACGCTAGGCGGAAGTCAAGGAGCTGGGCCACCTTTGACTAATTTTGTTGTATCCCCTCCGCTGGTCTTTCGGTTATTATATTTTTTCATCTTTTTTGTTGCTTTTGTTGTCGTTTTGTTTTTAGCTTGTGTTGGCTTGTTTTGTTTGTTTTGTCTAGTGAACATTTCATCTCTTGTGAGCTTTGGGTTTGGCTTGTTGAATCGTAAAGCAGGAGTTTTTTGGTATGTTAGAGATGTTCACTCGGTTTGGTTGTTGAAGAAGTTGGCTTTTCGGAGACATACTCGTTTTCACGCAGGGAAGATGAGGGTGACTCTTCTTGGGGCTATTTCTTGCTGTTCTGCTAGGCACAACTCAAGGCTGAGATTTATCATTAGGGAGGTCTTCTGGAGCCTTTATCTACTTGTGAAGGCTGCCTTGCCAATTCAAATTCCCAATTGTCGGGAACCCCTGGGGTGCTTCTTAGTAAGCAATTACTCCAATTCAGTTTGTTTGTGTGATTCCTTTTGCTCCCGAACATTTATCTCTTTCAGTGTAAAGCAGATGTTTGTTTTTTTGTTTGGTGAATGTTGTCACCATTTTTTCTTTTCGAGTTTGTTGTTTTGTAGGTTGTTTTCATGTTCATTGTACTTTTGGGTTTTTGCCCTCTTTTAATACAATTTTACTAGTATCAAAAAAAAAAGAAGACGATAGAGATGTAAAGTTTGATATGAGACATATATAGTGAATCTTGGTATTGGTAATAGCTCTTCTGGATTTCCAAAAAAGCTTAATGAGAATACAGAATTTATAAACATCTCTTCCTACAACTCAAAACTAACCATGACTAGGTAATAAAGCACTTAAAATGTGAAAACAACGTTACAAAGAAATGATACGAAAATCATTTAAATTCTCAAAAAGCGACCTCCCTCGTAAAGGGCCATTTTATGTCTTCTCCTCATATTTCCATCTCTTCATCCTCAGTACTATTACTATACCAATCAAATTCCAGCTTGCGGAATCTCCAGTTCACAAAAAATACGCATAGCTTCAAAATGGGTTTAGCATTACCAAAATGATGTTTGTGGTCTCAAAATCTAACAAAATTAATTGATTCAAAATCAATTTACGGTTATTACTTATAGCTTTATCCTTTTGTAATCATTTTCCAAACACCACAACTATTTTGCCTAATTTTATTTAACTAAATTGGTTGGTTGGCAATATTAATGTATCATGTCTCTTATAATAATCAATTTAAGCATTAAATAAACATTCTATTAAGTGCACATAGATTAGAATGAGTGAATTTATAAACTAAAATAGTTTGATAATATCTGGTTTCAGGCCGCCCACTGATTAAGCTCACAAAACTACAGTGTATGTATTGGGCCTACTCCAATAGATTTCTACTAATTCATTAGTTTCTCCTCCTTTTTATTTTCTGTTATATACAAATTAATGAAATTATATAACATAAATAATATATAAAACTATAAAAAAGTATCCCATTTATTTTAAATATTACAATAATAAATAAATGAAGAGAGGGATAACAAAAAAGCAATTAACTTTTTTGTTGATATCATCACGAGCATCCAAATCTTCTAAATTTCATCGTTCCTTTTCTGGAAAAATTGACTCAACCTTTTCGATATAGGCATTTGGCGTTCATATCCCTCGATTTTTTCAAATTTCAATATTTATATCACTTTTTTTCATTTTCACCAAGTTTTCTCACTTCAAGTGAGAAGACAGAGAAGTCATATGAATAAAAAAAATGTTAATTATATAAGTCGTTGAAAGATGAAGCAGTGTCACTAAATGACTTGGTAATAAAAAAATAAAAAACGTCTCAAAGTTCAATTTTTAAATAAATGATTTCATATTTCTAAACATAAAATGAGTTAAGAAAATATTTAAATATCAAATCATTATGTACTAAATAGATTGATAATTAGTTAAAAATAATGAATTATTTATCTTCTAATAGACCAAATATGAATAATCACGAAATATAAATCTTTATAATAATCAATTCATTACAGTGTTTCATAATTCTAATCGTTTTTTGTGAATCAAGAAGCTTTATCAAACAAGATGCAAACATGCAAGAAGCAATCCATATTAGAAATATTGTTATTTGTTTATTGTTTACGTCTTGCATGTTACTGTCATTCCCCCCCCCCCCCCTGCAATTTCAAGCTTTTCTTACTGAAAAATACATGGTTGAACAGCGGCAAACAATTTTAACAAATCAAGAAAAACATTTTTGAAAAATTCATGCGATTATATTAAAAGTATTTTTTTCACCATCCCCATCTCCGGCCCTATGTAAAAATCTACTAGTTTACCCAATATATTTTTTTCCCTCAAAAATTTGAAATTAGCAGCCATGTTCAAATCCATATACTCACTAATCTAGAGCTTTTATTCTGCAAAGATATGATCTCAAAACTGTTGTTTCCCATAGACTGATTCAATTGAATATACAAATCATTGAGCAGTCAAATTATCAATTTTACAATTTATGGAAAACACAGAGCAATAAAAACTAACCTAGCCATCCAAGCAAACCAGGCTTTTGACATGGGGCATACAACTATAAAGATAGTATTCCAACTCAAACGGGTAAAATTTTTGTGTATGTGCATCATAGGCAATAAAACGTGCAGGTAGATTTTTTTCAGTAAAAAATGCCATCACCTCCTTGTATTTTAACCAACCAATCGGTTCAAGGACAGAGCAACCATGTTCAGTAAACAAGTGTTGTTTTTGAGCCTCCAAGTCGATATTTGCTAATTTTGTCCATTCTCCAGTGTCTGGCTTCATCTCCCAAGCCTCACATGATAATTTACTTATACTCACTACAAAAGATAGGTAGCTTGTTCCAGTTGAAAGATATTTCTTCAATCTTTTTTCATAACCTTGAGGAACACCAAACTCTTTTAGAGTTTCAGTCTCTATGTTTAAAGTCACAACAAGACTACTCCTACCATAATCACACCAATGCAGAAAACCTTGAGTAACCAAGGTGGTGGTGGCATTGAGGAGAAGTCTGCTAGCAGTAGTAGATAAGTGGTGAGTATTAATACGTCTCCATGACTTATCAACTCCGACTGTCAATATAGCACAATCTAATTCATAATTGTATTCCCTATTATTAGTATTGGATCCCACCACATTCTTACATATGACAACCACTTTATACTCCATAGACACCGCGGCATACCCTAAACCAGCATTCAAGTTTAAACTAATGATGGGAAGAACTAATTTAGTGGGACGAACTAATTCAGGAAGAGAAAAACATTGTTTTGTTAAGGGATTTTCTATATAATAAACCACACTCTCACCATTGGTAGTTATCCATTTAGCGTGATCAACTAGCAACAACAAACCATTGCAACTACTCCAAACCATGTTCATGTGATTGCTGCAACTGATGTTAGATATCTCAACACAGCCATGTTGTCTCATTGACACATAGATCAATAGCTCATTACCCTTTTCTCTCACAAGCGGCCTACCATATATGAGAAGCCCAGCACTATCAGTCGAGTACTGCTGTTTAAGGTGCTCGTAAACGAAATCACGGGTACAAATCATGCGGTACCAATTCCAGCAAACAAATCTTACAACCTCATAAATGTCTTGAGCTGGGAGTTGTAGAAGAATGTTGAACACCATATCAGTGGGAAGAGACAATATGTTTGTCATAAACATCTTCCTACTTTTACATCTCCGGTGGTAATAAGTACGACTGCGAGTGTACTCAAAATGATGATTCATAGATAAACGTGAATTCTTCTGCCCAATCATCTGCATTTTCATGTTAAGAAACAGTCTAAATTTTCTATCTCTTCATAAATAACTTATAAGCTATTATAAGCTCCTAAAAAATTAGTCAAAAAATCTCAAACATATTTTTTAAGAGTTATAAAATCTTTACAATAAGCTAAATATCATATCCTAGAATAAATGAGTACATGAAAGCTACAAGAAACAACGGAATACCTCGTCAAAATCAGCCGCCAATTGGTGAAATAATGATAGTCTGATATTGAGAAGGAAAAACGAAAAAGAATGAAAAAAGAGTGAAATAATTGAAGGGAAGACGGACGGGGGAATTTAGCCTAATACTGGAAATTTATAATTAATGAATGGGCCAAGTATTATTATAATTCAAATATATTTAGATAATTTTAAGATTATCATCAGTGCCTAAAGTTTAGATGGAGATAGAAACAAATCACTAATAATTATATATAGACGTATCAATTTAGATTTGAGAAGAATCAATTAATATTTGTCAAATCTCTGATTCTGCATAATAATTAGTCAATAAAACATGATTTTAAGGAAAAGTGAGAAGAAATCAAAAGGTTTAAGGAAAATTAAATAAGGATGCATTTCAAGTTAAATTCGGAATATGGGCAGTCGTGGTCCAGTAGACCTAAATATAAGCATTTCTTCTCCAATTCAGATGATATGCTTTCATTAATGTACTTTGGCAGTAAATTTGTTTTAAAATATTTACAATCCAAGGGAGATCCCATATTGAACGAACATACATTTATTTCTTGACTAAATTGTTCGACAAATACATAGCGTCAAATCAATTAATCTGGATTTTCCATTACATTTAATGCAAATATTTTTAGCTTCAATGGGCTAAAACAGTCAATTCGTTCCAATTTTCTTCTTAATTCAATTAAATTTTGACCCCCAGCCCAAACCCATTTGGGCTCTTTTTCATTCAGGCCTTTGAGGCTCAATATGGATGGGCCCTCCAGCATTTTTGTATCAAGAGAAAGCCCAATATTCGTTAATGGGCCCAAACCTTAGGAGATTTTGTCTAATTGTTGTTTTGATTCCTCCTTGGAAATCTCATCTATTAGCCAAATTAAATTGATTATTTTCTTGAATGATATGTATATTATTACATAAGAATTATATATTATCAAGTGCTTAAAGGCATAGATATTTTCTTTTAGTCTAAAAAAAAAAAAGGAATTTCCTTAGTGAAACAATTTTCACTAGCTGAAAATTGGAAACAAAAGGGGAAAACATGAAAGGAAAAAAGAAAGAAGACAAATATGATTATGAAGCTGTCAAGAAAGGTTCAGCTGTGAATGGTAATGTTTATTTTAATTAGTATATAATATAGCTTAAACACTTCAAATTAATGGAAACTTTATATTTTTGTGGTAAATAAATTAACGCGAAGGCAATTATTAGATCCCTTGAATTTATAATCAACATAAATGCTGTTGTATGTCACAATGCTAATTTGTTAGCTTTTAACTCGTATTTCATATAATTTCAATTTCAACTAACTATACTCAATTTAAGGGTTTAATATATTGAGCATTGATCAAATTGACTTTGACTTGTTGTTAGATAAGTCAATCATATGACTCGTGAAATTTGTGAATCAGCTCGACTCAATGTGTACCCTATATCAAATTATATATTATTATTTTTGTCATAAAAAATGTAATTTTATTAATTTATTCTTTTCATCTCAATAAATAGGCTTTTTTGACTTTGAGATACACTACATAATGATTTTGAATTACAATAAAGATTAAATAGCATTAATGAAATTTTCTTTCATTTTTCCACCATAATCTAGAAGGTATCATGTCCATTTACACACCAAGATTATACACGTCCCAAAGAAAAAAAATGTATTTTCTTAAGCATGTGATGTCATTTGAATACAATCTTAAATTTTACTCGAGAAAAATCACATTGCTGAAATCATGTTATTTAAATCACTTTCCCATCTGTGTAATCTTTGTCCTTCTTAAGTAATTATTATTATAGACTTTATATGTATATCATCCCAAAATTAATTTTTTTTCTTCGTATTATTAGGATCTCAAATCTTCATAATTTAAACTCAATTCACTCTTACCTCCCTTTTAGCTTTTTTGAGCTGAAACGTTTACTCCTTTACCTTTTTGTGTTCATATGGTAACGATCGAGCTCCTGAATATTTCTCGTCACTGTGAGTTTGTGAATTAAGATTTCCAGGGTTTAGCTCAGGAATAATTCGGAAATTTTCGTTTGATTTTTTGTGTTCTGGAAATGGAGGTGTCGACTTTGAAAACTTGAGCTGTATATGTTGATTTAATATACTTTTAGGAATTTTAATTTGGTTGTTTTTATCGAGATTTTGGAAGGGGTTTTAGAAATTGAAATATTCTGGTTTATTAGATGCAATAAAAGGTAGTATAAATGGAAGAAGGTAGAGATCCTATAGTAGTAACCAGGCCAGGCCAAGCTAGGGTTTTACCAAAAAGGCTGCTTCAATTGCTTGTACTTTTTCTGGTTTTCTGTTTTACATTCTCTACAGTTAGTCTCTATGCAATTAAGCATTTTGGAGTTAATAGTGTAGTGACTTCTATAAGGCCTAGCTTTCTACCTTGCAATAGTGAAGAAGTAGTAAGTTTAAAACAATTGATTAGACCCCCTTCAAATTTGATGCATGAAATGAGTGATGAAGAGTTGTTTTGGAGGGCGTCTTTTGTGCCCCGTGTGAAGAAGTATCCGTTTCTGAGGGTCCCGAAAATTGCATTCATGTTCTTGACTAAGGGGCCATTGCCATTATCGCCTCTTTGGGAGAGGTTTTTCAGGGGACACCAAGGGAGGTATACGATCTACATTCATTCATTGCCTTCTTTTCAGGCTGATTTCCCATCCTCCTCAGTTTTTTATAAGAGGCAAATCCCGAGTCAGGTATGTGTATAGCGATATTCTTTACAAGTTGTTTTTTATCCATGAACTGTGAAGAAATGCTTGAGCCATGTCCTGTTTTTATGTTTTTACCAGAATAAGTAATCTGTTAATTCATGTTAGTTGGCTGCAATTGATTAGAAAGTTATGAGACATTTTATAATCACTTAAAAATCAATTGAACCAACATGTTTAGTTATTCTCTTTGTTTCCTTTTAACACGAAGGACATTATGTAGAAGCTACTCTATATAAACGTTACTATTTGTTACACTCCATTTAATTTCATTTGCCAGTTCGAAAGTTATTGCCTGATGTATATGTGGCTATATACGGGACTTATCAGGTTGGCTTTGCTTCCTGCGAATATCTGAAGTTTGCTTTGCCAAATGAAATAGTATATAAGAATCCGTTAGCTAACATCTTGACCGTGTGTGTTCTGCCTAATTGATTAAATGATTAAGAATGCATTTCATTTTGCTATTCAGACTAATTAGACACTTTTTTTGTCAGCGATGCTCTTGGACGCCATATTTAAATGATTGCCTAGATACATGCAATATTCACTTATATTACTGTGGCCTTTTAGCATTCTCCCAATTAATGGAGCCTTCAACATTTGGTAATAGATCATTTTCAGTTTTCAACACTAGCTTAACTTAGGTATTTGACAACTTGAACTCTTGCCTTATATGGCACTTCAAAGCTGTTGAAGGTGGTTATACTTATATCATATGCGAAACTTTTCCGTTTCCTTTTTTTTACTCAGCTCAAGAAAAGTGAACATGTTATAGCTCTCTTCTTGTATGCAAACTGTTATTTGTTGTTTTCAGTAAAATGCTATGAGATTACATCCCGAATATTGTACATAACTTGATCTAATCCAGTTCAATGTAAAATTAATATGTAAATACTTGAAATTGATGAAATAATCGATGACCAGATGCTTTTGCTGATAACCTCAAGATATATTTGGTAATTAAGATCTCAGGTAGGCGTATCTACGTAATTCAGCCTATTTCTTATATCCAAACCCTCTTCAAGTTAGTCTTGTTTCCTTGTATATGAGAATTGTGTGGATCCCAATTCATCTACAGGTCTCGGAATGGGGAAAAATGAGCATGTGTGATGCTGAGAGACGGCTTCTAGCTAATGCCCTACTCGATTTCTCCAATGAGTGGTTCGTCTTGCTATCCGAATCATGCATCCCCCTCTACAATTTCACTACAATCTACAACTACATTTCCCGGTCCAAATATAGCTTCGTTGGCGCATTTGATGATCCGGGGCCCTACGGGCGAGGACGCTATAGTGACAACATGTTACCAGAAGTTAAGATCACAGACTGGCGCAAGGGATCTCAATGGTTTGAAATCAACAGAAAGCTGGCCATAGATGTCATCGAAGATACAAAATATTACCCAAAATTTGCAGAGTTCTGCAGACCGGCTTGTTATGTGGATGAACACTATTTCCCCACTATGCTCACCATTAAAGCGGGGAGTATGTTGGCGAATAGGAGTATTACTTGGGTAGATTGGTCGAGGGGTGGGGCCCACCCGGGGACGTTTGGCGGGTCGGATATTACGGAGGGATTCGTGAAGAGGATACTCGTGGGGCGTAACTGCTCGTACAATGATCAGTCGTCCTCTGTTTGTGACCTTTTTGCAAGGAAGTTCTCACCGAGTGCCTTGAAAGCTCTGTTATTGATAGCCCCAAAATTCTTGGGTTTTTGATCAATAAATTTTGTTCATTATCATGTGAAAACTGTTTTTATAGATGTACAGTGGATAGATAGATTTGGGAGTTTTAGAGTTATACAAGTTTGTGGTTTTATTATTTTTAGCGAATATAAAACTAATAGAGTTGTCTCGATTTTGGTGGAGCTTAAAAGTGTAGTTTATAAGGTGAGTAGTTGGTATATATCATATTTGTATTCAAGCGTTTTCTAAATTACATTTAGGTTCAATCAAATCAAAGCTTATAGTACATGGATTAGCCTATAGATATTCTAATACATTTCATAGACCAATATTACTTTCTAGGAAAATTAAATTTTTTAAGTTTTTCAAAAAAGAATCTATGATCTATTTAATGTGAACATGGACTCAAATAATTTCAGGGTAAACTCCGCTCTTGTAGGTGACAGGCTCACAATAGAGAAGGCAAATACGCATTCCCTTATCAGGATTCAAATTTGTGACCAAGGCCACAACATTCACATGCCCTTATCAACTCTACTGGAGTTGCCCTCGTAAACTAGTTACTCTTTAATTTGACTTTGTGCATGTTTAGCTTGGGTTTTCGTCTCAATTAAATAAAAGAATATAACAAAAGAAAATGTAAATAAAATATATCTTACAACTAAAAGAAATAATTTATTTGTTTTGTATATTAAACATGGACTCAAATAATTGTATAAACTTAATTACGTTTTGAGTTGGAATTGAATAATTTGGATTCCACTACAATTTTAGCAGCATTAGTGGAGGTATTAACGAGGGTATAAGTACATACGTGTCATGATCTTGTAGCTTAAGAAGGTTCTGGAAGTTGAAAAACAGCCAGAACTATATGACTGTTGTCAGGTTATGATTGGTGGATTGGAAAAAGTAGAGGCAACATAATCGCATTTCCACCTCATTTCTGTGCTCACATTTTCTCTCTCCACCCGCGTGCAATTCATACATCAACCCTTATTTAAATATTACAAAAATTCGTCATTTTTATAATAAATTGCCAACACATCTTTTTATAAGGGGATGAAATTATAATATATTTACATTTACTTTAATGGATAAAATATGTTTTAAGAGTTATCTTGTAGGCATGTTGCTCCACAGCAAGGAAACAGCGCGTAAGTAATTAAACTTTACCACCCTCATTAAATTCTTCATTTAAAATTCAAAACCAAACGACCAAATAAAAAAAAAACTGCGGGAAATAATGATTGCTCACCAGCTCGGATACGTTGTCGTTTCAGGCAACTGTCTATACACCATTTGACAGCCTGTAAAGTGGGGCAGCTGCCCGAACAACCTAGCTTCTGCCCTAAACCCTCAGTATATATACCTCCTTCTGAGATTTGCCTTTCACTTCACGAGAAATTCCTCATTACATTCTCTCTCTACATTCACTAATACACACTTAAGAAGCACTCAGATCTGCAATGGCGGTTGCTCAAGCCAAAGTATTGGTTGTTGCCATGGCGATCGTGACTATTTTCGCTCTCATCGGAAGCTCGGTAGCTCAAGAAGCGCCTGCGCCTGCGCCGGCATCATCGGCTGGTGTTATGTCGCCGTCATTCGCCGCCGGTTGCGCGGTCGCGGTTATTTCGTTCGTGTTTGGTTCTGCGCTCAGGATCTAAGGTTTCTAGAGAGTTTGAGTTTCTATATATACGTATAGTTGAGTGTGTGTATAAGCCGAGATTTGGCTGAGTCGATTTGTGTTTGTGCAGATCCGTTTGGTGTTTGCTTCTATTGAATTTTACTTATTTAGTGTTTCCTGTTGAATACATTCTTTGTCGTTTCATTTTGTAATTATTTGGCATTTTGAATTATTTACTTGATTTTGTGTTTTTTTCGTTCAATATTTTATTTATTTAATTATTATATTAATAGATCCAACGTTTCTATTTTGTTAGTTACAATGTTTATATTAATTTGAATGTTTTAGTTAAGAACTTGAGTTGGTACTGAATTCCATGAATTCGAAATTCTTCTGTGACATTAACGTTTATTAATTGTAAGGTTAAGGTGAGTAACTGAGTATGTCAAAAGGAAGGGTAGGCCAAATAGAAATAACTGCAGAATAACATTAAGCAATAAAGTATTGAGGCAAAAGATCTAACAAAACTAACATAATTTGTCTACATCCACATGCAAAACCTTATGTTATATGTCTTTGATATTAGTCTAGAAAGACCATCAACTTAACATTGTTGCAAATCACTATTAAATTCAAGTCAAAAGACAACAAGAAACATAAATAAATCCCTTGCTACAAACTATTATTCCCTCCGTCAAAGTTGTGTTGACCACATATATATCGAATCATTCTCGGAGGCAACATGTATTTTGATTAACATAGCACTCAATTGTCATTGGCAAGCCTTGTTCTAACAAAGCACTCAACCATAATTAGAAAATCAATTGGGCTGAAATTCAGTGCATATTGGGCTTTGCAACAGGGTTAGCCGCACAATTTACTCACCATTTAGTTCTTCACCAAATTAGTAAGATATGATATTGTTTGATAAAATTCTTTACTAACACTCTCTTACATCATCTTATAATAAAATCCAACGCACACTAATTTCTGCCCCATATAGTAAATGCACAAAAAGTACAGAAGCTGGAAAAATATTTTCACTAGACTTCAATTTCTGTCTGCTGGCTGTCGCCTGAGATTTTTCTACTCTGAGTCTGAGTCCACGTTTCCCATTGCCTTCAACCCTCTTGGTCTCTGAAATATATAGATCCATATTAAATTAAAAACAACATAAAATACATAATACATCCTTAATTTATGTAAGCAGCCAAGTAAATTATACAGAGAAAAGGGATTACCTTCTTGGAGACTTTCTTCTCCCGGACCTCATATCGTTCAAGGGTCAAATCGCATAACCATGCACCTGGACTTACCAACTGCATATGCATAAGAAAATGTAGTAAGGAAACAAATATAGATATAAACCAAAACAATTCAACAGATTTCATTTATTACATAATATGTTCTAAATCCAATGTAACACATTCGTGTGACTTTTATATTGGATTAAAGGCGTATGAAACGTGCGTAGTGAGTATAACAAAATGGGACACAATACATTATGGAAAATTTAAATTGAATTTAGGGGTACGGGAAATGTAGTGCAATAGATGATAGAACTGAATGATAAAGTTCAACAAAAGAGATTATATTTTTTCAATAAATAAATATGCCATATAATATAATTAACATCCCTAGACAAATCCAAAAAAACTCGTGCTGTCATGTGTCATTGTATTTTGGGCTATGTTTGCTTAGCTGCCAATGTGGGCAGACAGAGATGGGTTCTCCACTAAATAAAAGAAGAAACATGAAAAAGATGACCCACCAACACCAATATATGGACAGCGTAAATTACAACAAAAGAAAAGGAATTACTACAGATATTAAATGTTTCTTTTAATAAAAGATAAGAACAAAATATATAAAGGCCAAATCGACCAGAATCCTTGTTTACCCCAGGGACAATTTGTCTTTGGAACTTTCTTCAATATTAGAATAAGATAGAAAATAATATAAGTTGCAAATACTTTTTTTTTCCATTCCCCAATTGTTGAACAGTGCAAGACCAAAAATCCAGTTAAGATATTAGGACAGGAAAATATTAATTACCATGTAATTAAAACAACAACAAGGACATAATCAATTATTCAAAACAAGTATTATGATATGTATTTGGCCATTTGGTTTTTTGTCCGCTCAAGCCTATCGAAATTAAAAAATTATTCTTACAAACAAATGGGTGAAGAAGAACACGTGTATGCCCATAATCCCCTTAACCTTACGTGACTTCCAATAGTTCAATTTCCCAAAGGCCACGTCTAGTAGATGTCACAAGAACCCACATGGCCGTCACCACCTAAAGATATTTAATTTTATGTTTCAATTAATCTATAGTACAAACTATTAATTTTTTTCTAAGGATTTCATATTTCAACTGTAACCTTTGTTTTATTCACATTTTTATTTAATGCCACCTATTATTAATATTTAAATTGCGAGGTGTAACCGGATGTAGGGTTTATTGAGCTCTCATGAGAGTCGCCCCCTTATGCTTTTTATACAAAAATATATTCTTTCCCAGAAAGGTCCTATTTTTTGGCCGAGAAAGTTTACGAAAATATTCAACATGTGAAAGAAATAGTCTTGAATCAACATAAAATAACTCAGAAATGTAGAAACGGAAAGGAAAATTTACAATCCATTGCCTTTATATGACCAGGTTTAATTCTATTGCCTCAATTATGGCTCATTAGAATATAGATTTTTAGTTAATTTAAGACCAAGACAGCAAATCATGACCATAAGCATCAAATATTTCCTACCTAACGCAATAAACAACTAATTCAATGTCATATCTTTTCTTCTGGGGGGTAATTAACTCAATGTGATATACCATTTAGGTGATTTCAAGCTTGAAACTTAACTAAAAATTAATGGATTATTCGAAAAAATTAAAAAAGTGAAGAGGATTGAACTTACATTGAGTGTTCGCTGAATGAACTTAGCTCGCTTCTTGGGTCTTTGAGGGAGCTTGGACCCTTTAAGAGCCATAAAATCCTCTTCTTTCTCCTTATTTGTCAAGGCGATCACGAACTTCGGCGGCCACACGGCGGTGTTCGTGTCGCCGTTAGATACAGACCCGCCTTTTTTCCCATCAAGTGCTGTTTCCGATGACCCAGAACCACCACCTGCGCCACCGTGGTTGTCATTACGATAGCTAGTATTGCTAGTGTTATTCTTGTTCTGGTGATGGCTGCTATTATTATTGGTATTACTAGTAGTACCACTTTTCTTGTCAACTCTATCTGGGGAAACCAATCCCCTTACTCCATTGCTATGACCCCTCATACCAATTGAACTCTCTGAATTCCTAAAATTGGATGAACCAAAAAATAAACAAACAAAATACACAAGGAACACAAGTAATCAGAACATATACATCACATCATCTGTAATTCTAAAATTCATAAAAACTGTAAGTCACATAGAATATGACTATCTATGAAGAAAATTGACAACCTAAAAGGGGTATGCTAATAACAAAATTAATTGGAAATAAGGCAGTAAAAGATAAAAAAATATAAAGTTAATTAAAGGGTTTGAGTGAAATTACTGAAATACCCTTGAGAAGAAGTGTTTTGTTGGATCACAAAAAATGGGCGACCAGTGTTGCGTAGAAAATGGGGGAGAGTTGTTAAGAGAGGATATGGTTCTGATTTGGCTTAGCTTCTTCTTTCTTTCTTTTTTGTTATTTTAAAATGGTCAAGAATTTGAAGGCCTTTTATCAAATGTGTACAAATACAGCAAAGAGTACACTAAATATATGGAGAAAAAATAGGGCTACTGATTTGTGGCAGAATTTGGGCCCTCGATTTAAAATTCCTTAAATTCATTTTTCAAATAGTATACGTGTCCTAATCTTATACTGTGTTCTGGATCTACGATCTAACGATTTAGGGCAAAAAATAGTGACCCACGTTCCAAAGTTTCCAATGATATTAATCTCTCCATCTATTAGATACTTTATGCAACCCCCAAAAAAATCTATCAGATGCTTTATTTGCTTTTTATTTTTTTGGCTGGGCCATCTAGTAGGTGCTAGCTAAGTTCAAATTGAACCATTCAATCTATAGAAAAAAGTGTTGAAGAATTCTGATTTTATCAATGCCCACTTATTTCTCAAAAATTTCAACACATTTTTCTTTATCCATTGACCTACTGTATATCCACCGAACACAGCCAGCATAGAATAAACCCCATACCTCATGAAATCATTAAATCATATTACCAAGAAAACAAATCAAGAAATTTAAAACTAAACTGCCAGAAAATTACCTTAATAAAGAAAAGAAAAATATGTGTTCAAATAAAAGAAAAGGGAAATGACTTACATGATAGATGATGAACACAAAATCAAACAGAAGAAGAGTCAACTAATAAGGCATTTGGCGATATACCAAATTAGAAATTTCTATGTTGTCCAGTGCACTCAATATATCATACACTTAAAAGGTATATATAGGTAACTTACACAACGGTAGATAAAAAAAAAAAAAAAACACTCCATCTCAAATTTGTAGTGTTTGTTCAAAGAAAGAATAGCAGAGTTTTTATCTAGTTAACTTATTATTAACTCCCATCCCTACACACCAAAAAGAAATCCCAAAATCGAGTATTCAGATTTTCTTAATCACAGCATAAACACCCCTTCAACTTCTTAGTTCCAAAAATAATCTCAAAAGTTATTTTATCCACTTTGACCCCGCGTGCCACTCACGTGTCTCCACAAAAGCACATTTGAAATGGGAAAAAGAAAACGACAGAGAAAATCAGCTTACCTCAAAATTCGCTGAGACGGAGAAGCTGGACGCTGACGGAGATTCAAATATCCGTTACCACCGCCGTTACTTTTACCGGCTTTATTATTGTTCAGCTGATTTTGACTCTTATCTTTACAATTGAGATCAGACCTACTGATACGCCGTTCGACCCAGGTTGTTGATCTCTGAACCGCCCCCGAGCCGGACGAGCCATTATTAACCACTTGGTCCTTGGCCTGGACCTTCATGCAGCGTAGCCTTTTGCTGTTCCCCCACTGCAAAACGAAATCAGACGGCGTCGTTGAGGTTGGCCTGGACTCTGATCTCATCAACAGCCCGTCTCTATTGGTAGACTGAGTGTTGTTCCTCTCCATCTCCAGCTCCTGTACATCTGATGATGGTTAAGTCACATTCTTCCGTTGACATCAACAGGAGTATAAATTATAAAATCTGGTTGAATTATTGAACTATTGGTAGTGTATACTCTGATGAATTTCTCAGAAGTTTATAGCAATGCAGTGAAAGATAAACGTAGAAGGTAAAATGACTGGTAATTGAAAGCTTCATACATCCAGAATTACGGAAAAGAGGAACTAAATCAGTCAGAGATGACAGATCGAAACTCTGATAAGAGGAAAATAAGAAAATTAGGAGAAATTGCTAAAGTTACATTTCTGGAATTAGAAAACAAATCGAAAATGAACGATAATTCTGATTTTCCGGAAAAAAGAATATTACTCTTTCAAGTACCGATTTTTGGAGTTCACAGCTGATTGCCTGATTTGCTTGTTCCATGAGTAAAATCATAGGAATTTTCATATCTAAATTCGAAAGACATCTGAAAATGGAGTGCTAAAGAGATGAAACACTCGAAACAGGGCGCTTTCAACAAGCGAAATTTTGAGTCACAGATATGCGCATCTGTCGAGAAAAACGGTAGATGGCAAGGATCACAGGGTAGAAAGGATTAAAAAAATCATAAATATTCAAGAGGAAGAGATGGAAGAAATTGCAGAAAAACTTTTCTCAAAAGAACACCAGAATCAAACATCAGGAAGTCTGATGAGAATTCGGTGAAGATGAATCCCAAAGAAGGTGGAGGTTCAAGTTTCAAATTCAAAAAAACAAAGGAAAATAAAATAAAAATCGCCATTGCGTTACCTGTAAACCTCAATTCCCCGTCACTACTATCTACTCTTCTGCAGAGAGAATAGTTTTTCTTTTTCCTCTCAAAATCCAAAAAATTAGTAGAACAGAGTAGTCGATCCGAAATCTGCAATCCTACAATCCGAAGAATTTGTCAGTGGCAATGCAAATTCAACGTCAATTTTTTTATCTTATCGAACATAAATTACCTCAAATTTCCGGAATTATTGTGTTGAAAACACACCGATTATCCTCTGACTAAGAACATAATAGTTGAATTGTTATCATTTACGCTTTGATTTAACAGCAACTTTCCTCTGATTGAGTCTTCAAAAACTCGCATATAAAGAGAAGGAGATTAAGAAAAGAACTTCAGGTTTGGATTTCTGTATCTTGTTCTGATCTTCCCCCCAGGAAACTGATCTCAAATCTCACAATAATGTACCTGTCAAACAAAATAGAGCATATATTACAAAAAAAAATCGATACAAACCAACAGAAAATCGAACAATAACGAAGATTACCAGCCTCTAGACCACAAATCCTTTCCAAAATCCACTCGAACTGCATTAAACCTTCCACAAATCCGTTAAAACAAAATCAAGCTTCAATATCTTCTCAAAAAGAACTCGAAAATGTACCTGTAATTCAAAACTGGCGATTCGAAAATCAAACACATGTTACATGTAAAATCTACATAATTGAACTCGTAAAACTAAAGTTAGTAGTTTAGATTTCGCTACATTTCAACTCACCAAATGCTACAACCGAAATCCTCGAATTTGTTGAACAATTTCACAGAAAGTATGAGAGGAAAGAGAGAGAAAGTAAAATATTTGCTCTTATTGTGAATAAAGAAAAAGAAAATACGAAATAATCTCTTTTCCTTTGAAACCATCATTTTATACACCCCGTTCACCACTTCCAATCTGGACCGTTAAAATATAATAGACAGTGGAGATTGCTTTCTCACTTTAACCGTGTTACTGGATGTAGATTCACGGCGTAAAGTTATTTGACGGAATCTTTTATGCCGTTAGCTCTTCATTTTCATTTTTGATTTATTGTAATATTTATATTCATTGGTTTTCCAAAAGATAATTAATAAATATTCATGGAGCTTTCTCGCCAATATGTTAGCATGTGAATAATTTTCAAGTGAATTGGGCTTTGGAGTTTGAGATAGCCAAATAGTAAATAATAAATATGTTTTATTTTAATTTGATTTTTAAAACTACATTCACTTATTATATGCTTATTAATCATTATAGATATAAAATATAGTAATAAATATACAGATGTGTGTTGTATATTCTAAACATGCGTATGTGATACACATAATACGAAGATAATATCCAAAATTGATATAAAGGATGTAGACAATTTGAATGTCTTTTAGCATGTTATTGTGTGTAATGATATAGCAAATTCAAGAGGATGTGAATACGAATTTATCACATTTAGTGTATGAGTCAATTTAGTGACCCAAAATACACTCTACCCTGTAAAAAAACCGATATTGCTAGAATTTTCTCCATGTACTCCTGTTGATTAATATCCCAGACCACAATGAATATAAATCAAAGTCCATCAATGGCGAATTTTATATCATAAGAGACGCAGCCCTCTTGTTCTGGATTTAACCATTCAAAGCGCATTTCCCACTAAAAGGACCATAATATCAGTGGCATTACATACAAACACACAAGTCTCCACTATATTATCATCAATTTAAACATGTTTTCATTCAGAATATACACACCAACATCTAAAAGCTTGCCCACAATACTTAATGCATTTATGATATATGTTTATAACCTAGTGCAATAGGAATAACTATACAGCATTTATTTACATATACCACAAACTCCTGCAACATTGATTTGCTTCTGGGATGTATATACATACATCGAAGCCATCATATTAGTAATCCAGAAGTCGAAATCCAAATTACAGAACAGAATTTCCCGACTTTGCCTCCAAATCAAGCGCTAAAGCCCCTGTGGAGTGAGCTCCAGGAATTGGATGGGAAGGTAGCGCAGGCTTGAGCTGATGCCTCAGCCATTTGATCTATCTTCACACCAGCATTGCAGATGTTGGCAATTGATCTCATGTGTTTCATTCCATATTGGGATAGCGATCCACAATGGGTTTCAAAAGTTCTCACCTGTATAGCAGATAAACAAGGGCCATATTGTTTAGACCAGAGGATTTACAGGATAATTACATGTCATGTATTAATTATAACCAACCCACGAACCCCTTGAGGTTTTTCACATCACCAAAACGGGAGTGAAGTTGGAATATGTTTTTACCGAAAGGGGAAAGTTATGGTAATTTGTGTCTTTCGTGATTAAGGTCTCACACGGTGGGTGTCTTATCTAATTTACAGTTCAAGTTAATTGACAAAAAATTAATGTTTAAATAAATTGATCTATGTACCAGAGATTTGAGGCAACTCCAATCATCAACAAGAGGCTGACCAGCTGGTCGGACCGTTTTCAGCAATTCAGGACCCTTTTCCATCCCAAAAAGAAGTTTTCCAACAAGTATGATACTGTTATCAAGGTGCGTTCGGTGTGCCATAGCTTCAGCAAGCTGCTTTTGAGCTTCATGTTTCCTAGTGGAGCCTTCAGGAGCCTTGCGGAACTGCCAATGGTGGATCAAAGAAAGCAAATTCATCAAGATTTTTTTACCGCAAAACTGATTGGACTGAAATAGCACACCATGGTATCTACTATATTATATGTGTTGTGCTTATTTAATAGTTTTATATACTGAGTCACAAATTGAGGAGGATCCACATCTCCTTCCCTCAGTCCGTATCACAAAATTCTAGCTCAGACTGGGACTCAACATGCAAGACAATCACATAGAAAGTGACAAGTGTACTAGTTGTGTATTTCCGAATCCAGTTCGGGATATAAATTTTCTTTTCTCAACGCACTATGTAAGTAAATCTATAAAATTCACATGCACAATGTATGAATCATGGTACAAAGAAGATATGTTTGTACCTTATGCCAAAAGTGTAAGAGATCAGCATCCCGCTGATTAACAGCTTTTGAAGATGGTCTAAGGGAATTGTCACGGGCAAAAGTAAAATTATCATTTGCAGGATTTGTACCCATATACATGAAAAGATTATCCACACTTAGCTTCAGATCACCATATTGCATGACATGGGAACCATAATAAGAATTCTCATTCGCTGTTCGCTCCTTGACCTGCAAATTCCAGTGAAGATAGATTTATTCCTATATTAAATAACAACGTAAATGTTAATATATATAGTATATGTCAGTAAGATCCATAAATATACTAGAATCCAAAATCTTCATCACTATTCTTGCCATAAGCAATTTTAATACACCATAAAGTGACAATTGATGACTAGTTAAAAGTGCATTTTCCAGGCAATATGCACACCTCACAAATTTCAGCCTATATTGCTACATTCAAGTGATGTCCCTAACAAACTGCTAAGTGTAAAGTTTTACAAGAACTTACCAGTTGGTACTGCTGCCTCAAAGTTTCAGTCCGAAGATTGTGTACGTCGCTATTTGCCATGCCACAAATGTCAATATTTCATCAATAGGACATAAAAACACAAGTATTTTGTTTCAGAATCAGATAGACTCTTTTAAATCAAGTTATCAACATTTTTCAAAATTGCACTTTTTTCTAAAACATGCAGTCAAAGTAGAAATTTAAGTCGCTTAGCAAAACTAGTTTATTAAGTGATAGCCAGATAAAACTTGACAACTTAGTCAATACACTGCTGGTGTGTTAACCAACTTCAAGTTATGCTTTGAAAGAATCACCAAATAAAGTCAGGAAACATAAATCACTTGGCATACCTGTCCTCCATCCAGGCAACACTATAAAGGTCACCTAAGCAGGTTTCGTATTCAGGGGGAGGGCTAGGATACTCTCCAGGGCAGTAGGTTCCCCAGCTACTCTCTTCTGCATTTGAAGCGGTTGTTGCGTATATATTCAAGCCTTCAGGAAGAAGACCTTCAAATATACTTCCAGATTCACAAGCTTCGAGGTAAAACACCTAAAATATGAACACATAATTTTAGATCTTGATGGAGCGATAAAAATTTCAGAGAAAATGAATGTCAGTAATTGATTATTACCAAGCTCTTATATGTTCCTGAAGCATGCTTCTTTTTTAAAACGTCAATCAGATCATCTGCATATATGTAAGGACTGGTGGGCATCCCTGAGAATATGCAACAATAAAATCGATAAGCAAGTCAGGCGAAAACTCTATCAAGAAGAAACACAAAATGATTATTCATAAGCAGGTCTGCTAAATACTCTAAGAAACTAAGGTATCTGGAAAGCTATTACTATGAAATTACTAACCAAGCACCCCTGGACCACCATGATCTGAATAATATATGAAGATATGATCATTGGGACCACTATCAACAACCTTTCCGCTGCCTCCTGTCAGTGCAGATTTGTCCCCAAGAAGCACCGCGAAGAAGTTCTTAACAGTAACATCATCTCCAACATAGTCCTGTCTCAAAAACTCACAATGTTACGGAAAGTGATTATAGTTTCAACCATCAACAAGCAGAAAAACTAATTGGGACTGTCACAAACCTTTGGAACTCCCTTATAAACATCATCACCGTGAGGACTGTTAATGAGGACTCCAGGTCTAGGGTTCTCTTCGTCGTTAGCGATATCATCATACATAAAAACAATAATATTTTCATCTTTGAGACCACCTCTCTTTAAGATTTGGTATGCATGGCATATATCCGCCTAGTGAAAACAAAGGACCATATATCAGTGTCAATGACAAAGAGGAAAATCACAGTCAAGTTAATTACGGATCAAGTCACATGATAAGTATTAAGAAAACAAATATACAGTACTTACAAAAAAGTCAAAAGTAGAAAATATATTGTGAATTTAATTAAATAATTAATCATTGGAGAAACTCAGTTAATTGATGCTCTGAACAAGGATGAAGTCCTACAGATGAATGAAAACAGAACTTAAATCGGACATATATATTGCGAATTCAGTGAGCAACTAATTAAAACGATTAACACAAACCATTTTTTCACTTAAAAAGGTTGGAGAAAAATACTAGTAGGTGAAATTGATAATCCAAAATTCATCCACTCAACAAGGAGCTCAAGCATATAAATCTGAAGCATCGAAACTAATTTAAGAACGCATATCACCAATAACATATCAAAACCACAAATATATACCAAAAAACAAGGAAAAAAGGTAACGATTCCATATAAACCCTAGATGTTTGAAACATAGGCTGCTTGTTCACCTGGTGTCTATAATTCCAGTAACCAGATGATCCGGCCAGCAGCACAGCCCATCTGGTCCCTACGGCATCATCATCAGCTCCACCATTGATTTCACCACCGAAAAATCGGCGAGCTTCTGATGGAAGCTTGATGAAATCATCTCGGCCGTGGGCAACGGTCAGGATCGAGAGTGCAAGGAGGAATAATGCACCGGCAGCGTAGCGTATCGTCATCTTTCGTCTCCGGTGGGAAATAATAATTTCTTTTTGCAATTTCAAGGGAAATAATTGAGTATTAGTTGGGGAACGAGTGATTGATATTTAAAGAGAATCTTTCAACGACGTGCGAGGGAGGATTCTCTGCTTTGCCGATTCATACGGTCTGTGCAATTGGCTTAGAAAAATGGTTAAATACAAAACGTCATCTCGATTTTAAGAAAATACATATCTTTAAATTTCATTTAATATTTAAATAGGGTTTGTCAATTAATATAAGTAAATAACTTATAAATCAATAGAACAATATATTATAAATTTAATCTACAACTAGTTCGTTGACAATATGATCAGATCATTTAACTATAAATTTACAAATTACGATATTTGGATAATTTGCTAGTTGATAAGATCAAGCTAAGAAAGATTTAAAAATTTATAATGGTTCTTTATAATTTTCATTTAACAAAATATAATATTAAAAGGACTTGCTAATTATTAATATTTAAATCTGTTAAACTACTTTAAAAAATGAATCATTGTGCAAATTGAGGAAGTGCTTGAATATTGCAAATTTGGAGCAAATCATTAACTTTTATGAAAGATTAATTATAAACATACATTTCATTGTCTTTCTAGATAGTAATACAAATTATACTATTTATGAATTTATGATGATTAAGGTTGCGAATTTGGGTTCATATATCTATTTGGACAAAAACGTAACTGGTTGACTCTTAACATTTTAATATTATAGTTCCAATCGGGTTGACTTTTAATAATATTTGGGTCTAATTGAGTTTTAAATTAGGCCCAATTTAAGTTTAAATTGGGATTCAAACTATTTTTCACTTTTAGTCAATAATCTACAATTTACACTCTACAACAACCTATTACATCACTTTGATTTATAGTGGCTCCTTATTGGATCCATTTTGGGTCATTACTGGTTTCACTTTTAGTTTTTACTGGTCCAACTATAATGCATATTTTTAGGGATGCAATTAGGTTGGGTTTGCGCCAAATCCATTTGAGTTGAGTTTAATGTGGGTTGGGTCCAATTGGATCTAATGTCAAAATATATGCTTCATAGTTGGACTCAATAAGGACCCATAATGGACCCAATAAAGACAAAAAATGAATCAAAGTGATGTAAGGAGTTCTAGAATAGTGTAAATGTTGATTATTAACTCAAAGTGAATAATAGGTTTGACCCAATTTAAATCCAAATTGGGTCCAATTTAAAACACAATTGGACACAAATATTACTAAAAGTCAAATTAAACTATAACGCTAAAATTTTAGGACTCAACCTATTGAAAACTTAGTTAAGTTTGGGTCCAAATATATGTATGGACCCAAATTACCACACCTAATATTTTTCACACTAAACCTAACTGGAACCAACTCATTTTAAGCCCAACTCAAATAAAATCAACACAAACCTGATTCATTTAACACAATTAACCACCCTACTGCAACCAAAATAAATATGTGATAATAGTATTTTAGTATCCTAACGTTAGGTACACAATATACATCTACCTAATTTAAATCATTTAGAGTATCTTTACAAAATAATTGGGTTCAGCGTGCATCATAAACCTTTTCCAAATCAAACCAAGGATAGAAGAGTGGGGCCAGATGGTGTTCACAATTTATTGAAAACGCACTATACCATATTGCACCACAACAAAATAATAATATTTTTAATTAAAATTTGGCAGGAGTTTTTAATTGCTAACTATTTTAGTAGATTTTTTGGCCATATTGTTTGTGTTGTATAAAGGTGATTCTACTTTATTATTTATTTTTTCTATGCATAAAAATACAAAGGAAATATACATTAAAATGATAAGTTATGCTTGTTTTCTTCTAGTGTATGTGAGATAATTTTTCATGAGTTATTTTTGCATAAATAATGGACATAATTATATGTAAATAAATTGTTTGATTTATAGTTAAAAATTCCAAATTTATGTCATATCATATTGAAATAGTATATATCGAATATTATGAAATCAGTCTCACAAAAAGTCTACCATTTTCACACTAATTTCAATAGTACGCCATTCCCAAATTTTTTTTCAAAATTCTAACTTAAAACATAAACAAACATAGCCAAACCCCAAAATTGTAATGATTGATATCAAATTTTATGATAATATCGTAGAAATTGACGGTGTAAATAAATTTGTTTTTTTCCTTTATTTTAATTAAGTAAATGTGGTTGCTGCAGATTGGCTAACTTTTTCGTGGTTGCTTTTGAATTTTGGGTTTGGGCCCACTGATAATAATCAGATTGGCCCACTGATAATAACCCGAGAAAAAATCTTCCATTAATTTATCCTAATTCCTAACCCATAAACATTTAAATAAATTAATATATAATTATTCATTATTCATAGTTTTCTTGGGATAAATTTTCAAAATAAATAAAGATATGTGGACTGGTTTAATTGAATGATTTTAATTCATTCATATTAATTTTAAGATCCATAGTGAATATCAAAATTCATGTTCTTATAACAATATAATATTAGGGTTACAAAACATCTCAATAGTTAGAAAATTGTAACTTAGTTGTAAATACACCCACTTAAATCATGTTATTTTCTTGTATTTTTTTATTATTCAATAAACAGCCATAATATATGATAATTTGGACATAGTATAAGCTGATATTTATATTTTACATAAGGTGATACGGAATATATTAATTTAATAAGATAAGATTGAATATTCTATGGGTACCACAAAACAAGACGACAACACAATTATATTTATCACGAATTTGAAATGTGAAAACACCCACAATTTTAAAATAATGGGATGATAAAATGGCTTATTAGAGTTGTCTCTTTAGAAATACACCAAATAATGCAACAAATAATTGTGTTAAAGTCAACATTATTGGCTTGGCCTACATCAATATTAAGATTTTATTTTATCATCTAAAATATGTGAATGAAGAAGAAAGTAACAGATGACAAGGACATGTATTTTTGGCATTATTACACAAGTGGTTGAAATGCAATAAATTTACAAAATAGTAATTAAGTTGGTAAAAGTGTAATTCAACCCAAAAAAAATAAATTATTTGAACTCAAAGCAAATTAAATAATTATTATTGTTGATCTAAATCGCATTGTATGTGAATGTTGTAAATAAATAAATGTGACAATATTAAGCTTAGAAGTTGTGATAATTTCAATATTCTTATAAACAAATATTAATTTTATTAAATTTTTGCCTCCATAAACAAATCCAAACCCAAAATATGAGACACATCTGAATAATAATTCTATCAACTAAATTACACAATTTGTTTATTTATTTATTTATTAATTTTCGATTGAAGAAATGATGGGATGTTTGGGCTTTGGGGCATGTATGTGTGTTAGTAGAATTTTGGTTTTAAATGCTTAAAAAAGTCACGTATTACAGTAGGCTGCTAAACACCTCTTTATTATTTTAAAAACTATGAATATGTATATTTTTTACTAGAATATCCCTGTCTTTATTTAATTTATATGAAAAATTTATAAATATTGTTAATAAAATTATTAATGATATATATAGGGTAGCATAACTAAACTTATACTATTATTTGAAATCCTAATAAATCCTCAGCCATTCGACCATTCTTTAGATAGCTATGAATTTTTCGCTTATTGGAATTATTAGATATTTTTCTTGAACTGATGATACATATTTTTTCCGGTGTTTTGACTTTTCTTTCACTTCATTATCTATCCAATAACTTTTTTTCTTGACTTTTTTTTCCGGTTGTTTCATTTTTCCTTATTTAATTTTATTAATCTTTTTTTTGAAAGAGATGCATTAAATCTTTCTTCGGAAATCATGTATCATTAACTATTATTATGCAGATTTGATAAATATTAATTGATTCTTCTCAGATCTAAATTGATACGTCTATATATAATAATTGATTTGTTTTCATCTCCATCTAAATGATAATTTAAAATTATCTAAAAATATTTGAATTATAAGCTCTTATCTGATTCTTCTCAAATCTAAATTGATACGGATATATATAATAAGTGATTTGTTTCCATCTCCATCTAAATTATAATCTTAAAATTATCTAAATCTATTTGAATTATAAGCTCTTATCGTAAAAAATTTATAAGCTCCGGAAATATTCCGTCAAACCAATTATCATACCATTCATCTGGACGTAAAGTAGTAAGTTGAGATTTTTAATTTGTTATGAAGAGATAGAAAATTTAGAGTGTTACGTTTCTCATTGTATTTGCAGATGAGTGGGCAGAAGAATTCATGTTTATCTATGAAATATTACACTCGCACTCGCACTTATTATGACCGGAGATGTAAAAGTAGGAGGATGAATATGTTGTTAATGACAAATATATTGTCTCTTCCCACTGAAATGGTGTTCAACATTCTCCTACAACTCCCAGCTGAAGACATTTATGAGGTTGTAAGATTTGTTTGCTGGAATTGGTACCGCATGATTTGTACCCGTTGTTTCGTTTACGAGCACCTTAAGCACCACTCGACTGGACTTCTCATGTATGGTGGGTCGTCTGTAGAAAAGGGTCGTAAGCCCTTAAACTATGTGTCAATGAGACAACATGGCTGTGATCGAAGTGTTGAGATATCTAACGTCAGTTGCAGTTGCAGAGGCATAAACCAGGTAATTTGGAGTAGTTGTAATGGTTTGTTGTTGCTTGCTGATCGCGATAAATTGATAGCTACCAATTTTGGAAGTTTGTTTTTTCATATAGAAAATCCCTTAACAAAGCAATGTTTTGCTCTTCCTAAATTAGTTCGTCCCACCATATATAGATTCCGGAATGCTGGTTTAGGGTATGCCGCGGCCTCTATGAAGTATAAAGCGGTTGCCATATTCTGGCACAACAATAAGGATGAGGGAGCCAATAATAATAATAGGAAAAACTATGAAATAAATTGTGCTATATTGACAGTCGGAGTTGATAAGTCATGGAGATGTATTAATACTCACCGCTTATCTACTACTGCTAGTAGACTTCTCCTCAATGTCACCCCCTTGGTCACTGAAGGTTTTTTGCATTGGTATGATTATAATACGAGCGGTCTTGTTGTGACTTTAAACATAGAGACTGAAACTTTAAAAGAGTTTCGTATTCCTCAAGGTTATGAAAAAAGATGGCAGAAATATCTTTCAACTGGAACAAGTTATCTATCTTTTGTAGTGAGTAAAACTAAATTATCATGGGAGGCTTGGGAGATGAAACCAGCAACTGGAGAATGGACAAAATTGGCAAATATCGACTTGGAGGCTAAAAGAAAACACTTGGTTACTGAACATGGTTGCTCTACCCTTGAACCCATTGGTTGGTTAAAATACAAGGAGGCGATGTTATTTTTTATTAAAGAACGTCGATCTCCGCATTTTATTGCCTATGATGCACATACGCAAAATTTTTGCCCCTTTGAGTTAGATTACTTTATTCCTAACCACATAAAGTGTATACCCCATGTGAAGAGCTTGGTTTGCTTGGATGGCTAGGTGAGTATTTTTATTGCTCCGTATTTTTACATAAATTGTAAACTTGACAATTTGACTGCTCAATGATTTGTGTATTAAATTGAATCACTTTATGTAGGCTGATGGGAAACAACAATTTTGAGAATGTACCTTTTTTTTTATCAAATTGTTTGTTAACAAAAAATTATTTTATGAATGATTTCAATGAAAAGCTCTAGATTAGTGAGTGTATGGATTTGAACATGACTGCTAATTTCAAAATTTGGAGGGAAAAAAATATATTACGTCAACTAGTATATTTTTACATATATAGGGGCGGAGATTGGGATGAAGAAAAAAATACTTTTAGTGTAGTCGCATGCAATTTTCAAAAATAATTTTCTTGATTTATTAAAATAATGTTTGCCGCTGTTCAAGTGCAGCCATTTATTTTTCAGGAAGAAAAGCTGAAAATTGCAGGAAAAAGATAAAATAACAGTCACATGGAAAAACAAATAACAATACTTAAATCAGTTAATCCCATATATATATATATACATATACCCTTATAATGGGCTTTTTCAGATTATGTGAACTGACCGCCTAAAGTATTAATGGTCTCATTACCCATAACTTATATTTGTTTTGCTTAGCTTTATAGTGTATATTTACAACTGCTTCAAGCGTATCCTTACTCCGGGTTTATACGGCTTGATGGCAAGCAGGCTGTATCACTTATAAGTATAGAGATAGAAGCTTATATCTCAATTAATATACAGCCTGCCATTTCATACTTTGAGCTTTGTATAACATGGTTTGCTGTTTGTTATTTCACATGTAGTATCAGTCACTATTTAATCAGTAGATATGCTACGGTTTCATATATTTTGCTTATGTTAGAATCTCTAGCTTATCGTTGCTGGATATTAGCATGCATTTTTCACATTGTTAGTGATTGTTCTTTTCTGTCCCTTTCCTTAGGTTCGTTTTGGACACATGCACAAGCGCTTATATTTGGACATAGTATAAGCTGGTGATACGGAATATATTAATTTAACAAGATAAGACTGAATATTCTATTTGTACCACAAAATAAGACGACAGCACGGGGCAACCCGGTAGAGTTGGTAAGGGCATGTGAATGTTGGGGCCTAGGTCACGGGTTCGAATCCTGATGAGGGAATGCCTAATTAACTTCTCTACTGTGAGTCTGTCAGCTATGGGCAACCTAGGCTGGTTTAATAACGGTAGCGGCTGCGGGTTCCCTTGTTATAAAAAATAAAAAAAAAGACGGCAACACAATTATATTTATCACGAATTTGAAATGTGAAAACACCGACACAATTTTAAATTAATGGGATGATAAATTGTATAAGGAATCTTCAAACATGATAGACAAAATGGCTTATTAGCGTTGTCTCTTTAAAAATACTCCAAATAATGCGACAAATAATTGTATTAAATTCAACATTATTGGCTTGGCCTACATCAATATTAAATTTTATTTTATCATCTAAAATATGTGAATGAAGAAGAAAGTAACAGATGACAAGGACATGTGTTTTTGACATTATTACAGAAGTGGTTGAAACTTGAAATGCAATAAATTTACAAAATAGTAAGTTGGCAAAAGAGTGATTCTAAAAAAAAAAAATATTTAAACCCAAACTAAATTAAATTATTATTATTTTTGGTCTAAATCGAATTGCATGTGAATGTGTAAAAAAATAATTGTGAAAATATTAAAATTAGAAGTTATGACAATTTCAATATTCTTATAGATAAATATTAATTTTATTAAATTTGTGCCTCAATCATGACTCGTGTATATAAGAGATAATATAATTAGTCGACAATATCTATCATATGATTATATCTCGAGCCAAATTCACACGATTTCTGGTCCCACTCCCACCTAATTATTTTGCTCGCTTAATACAAAATTTAAAACGAGTAGCACATAATTTTGATTCATTCAACCTGGGATTCTGCTATTAGCTGGTAAAAAGGTTAATAACAAATCCAAACCCAAAATATGAGACAGATCTGAATAATAATTCTATCAACTAAATTACACAATTTGTTTATTTATTTATTAATTTTCGATTGAAGAAATGATGGGATGCTTGGGCTTTGGGGACATGTATATATGTGTGTGTTACTAGTATTTGGCTTAAATGCTTAAAAAGGTCACGTATTAATGTAGGCTAAACTAAACACCTCGTTATTATTTTAAAAACAATGAATGTGTATATTTTTACTAGAATATGCCTATCTTTATTTTAATTTATATTGAAAATTTATAAATATTGTTAAATAATATAAATTTTGTTAATAATATTATTAATGATATAAATATTTAGTTCTATTAATCTCTTAATGTTTGTTTATTAATTTTCCTTAACCTTTTTGATTTCTTGTGACTTTTTTTTTTTTTTAAAGAGATGCATGCACTAAATCTTTCCTCGGAAAATCATGTATCATTGACTATTATTATGCAGAATCAAAGATTTGACAAATCTAAGTCTATATATGATTACTGATTTGTTTCCATCTCCATCTAAACTTTAGGCATTGATGATGATCTTAAAATTATCTAAAAATATTTGAATTATAAGCGTAAAGATTTTATAAGCTGTTAACATCTCGAAAACATTCCGTCAAACCAATTCTCATACGTGCTCTCGTCGGTTCATTCATCTGACGTAAACTAGAGCCCCTTGTAATTCTGCAATATTTTATTGATTAATCACTACATATTCATGTTGTAAGTTGGGATTTTTGACATATATTTTAGGGGCTTATATGCTCATAAACAGCTTTGTTAGAGCTTACAATTAGTTAATAATTTTTTTGAAGAGAGAAAATTTAGACTAAATTCTCATTACATAACATGTATTTGCAGATGGGTGGGAGAAAGAATTTGAATCATGAAATCGAGTACACTCGCAGTCGTACTTATTATGACCGGAGATGTAAAAGTAGGAGGATGAATATGTTGTTATTGTCTCTTCCAACTGAGATGGTTTTCAACATTCTTCTACAGCTCCCAGCTCAAGACATTTATGAGTTTGTAAGATTTGTTTGCCGGAATTGGTACCGCATGATTTGTACCCGTTATTTCGTTTACCAGCACCTTAAGCACCACTCGATTGGACTTCTCATGTATGCTGGGTCGTTTGTAGAAAAGGGTCGTAAGCCCTTAAACTATGTGTCAATGAGACAACATGGCTGTGATCGAAGTGTTGAGATATCTAACGTCAATTGCACACACATAACCCAGGTTTGGAGTAGTTGTAATGGTTTGTTGTTGCTTGCTGATCGGGATAAATTGATAGCTACCAATTTTGGAAGTTTGTTTTTTCATATAGGAAAAACTATGAATTAAATTGTGCTATATTGACAGTCGGAGTTGATAAGTCATGGAGATGTATTAATACTCACCGCTTATCTACTACTGCTAGTAGACTTCTCCTCAATGTCACCCCCTTGGTCACTGAAGGTTTTTTGCATTGGTATGATTATAATACGAGTGGTCTTGTTGTGACTTTAAATATAGAGACTGAAACTTTAAAAGAGTTTCGTATTCCTCAAGGTTATGAAAAAAGATGGCAGAAATATCTTTCAACTGGAACAAGCTATCTATCTTTTGTAGTGAGTAAAACTAAATTATCATGGGAGGCTTGGGAGATGAAATCAGAAACTGGAGAATGGACAAAATTGGCAAATATCGACTTGGAGGCTAAAAGAAAACACTTGTTTACTGAACATGGCTGCTCTTCCCTTGAGCCGATTGGTTGGTTAAAATACAAGGATGCAATGTTATTTTATATTGAACAACATCCATCTGCGCGTTTTATTGCCTATGATGCACATACACAAAAATTTTGCCCCTTTGAGTTAGAATACTTTATTCCTAACCACAAAAAGTGTATGCTCCATGTGAAGAGCTTGGTTTGCTTGGATGGCTAGTTGAGTAAAGTTTCTCTGGCCCTTTCCTAATCGGGGCTAAAATCCCGGAAATAAAAAATGCCAAAATAGCTCTGTATTTTTACATAAATTATAATATTAATAATTTGACTGCTCAATGATTTGTGTATTGAATTGAATCACTCTATGTAGACTGATGGGAAACAATGAGATTATATCATTGCAGAATGTACCTATTCTTTTTATCAAATTGTTTGTTAACAAAAAATTATTTTCTGAATGATTTCAATGAAAAGCTCTAGATTAGTGAGTGTATGGATTTGAACATGCCTGCTAATTTCAAAATTTGGAGGGAAAAAAATATATTAAGTCAACCAGTAGATTTTTACATAGGGGCGGAGATGGGGATGATGAAAAAAATACTTTTAGTATAGTCGCATGCAATTTTCAAAAATATTTTTCTTGATTTATTAAAATATTGTTTGCCGCTGTTCAAGTGCAACCATGTATTTTTCAGGAAGAAAAGCTGAAAATTGCAGGAAAAAATATAAAATAACAGTCACATGCAAAACGTAAACAATAAACAAATAACAATACTTAATCCCATATATATATATATATATATACTCTTATAATGGGCTTTTTCAAATAATGTGAACGGACCGCCTAAAGTATTAATGGTCTCATTACCCATAACTTATACTGTATAAGCCCATCAGCCCAAATATTGGATCTTCTACGTTTAACGGTTCATAACTTCATATTCAGAAATCCCTTCTATCAGTCAGTCTCTCGCGTTTCCTCCGTCGCAGTCTCACCACCGTGGTCATCTCCGCGCACCGGCGATTACCCTTGGTTTCAGGTAAACATCTTATGAATTGCAATCTCATGCCATGGCCTCTTGTTATAGTCTCTGTCTTCTTCTTTTCTGTTCAGTGATCTTTTAGCTGAAAGTGAAGGCCTCGGTTCGGTGTTTTGTTTTGATTATTATAATTGAGTATGATGAGAATGCGTGTATTTTTCGTTTCATATATTATGCCAAAGCACAGTCGTGTCATTTTGATTGGTAAATTCTTGGTTGAATTTTGGGGTGAATTGTGCTTGAGCTTTTGTTTGGAGAAAATTTGACTAGGAATTTATGCAGCTTGCTGATTACATGGAAGGAGGAGAGAGTGTGCTAGACTCTCTTTTTGATGAGGAAAGTGTTGAGGATGCTCAAGATGTCGAGATGCTTGATGTTGAAGAAGGTGAGCTGGTTGAACAAAATTCAAAGAATCAATCAGGAGAAAACAGTGATGTTGGTGTTACTCAAGTAAATCAGGAATCTAACAAGAGGATTTCTAGACATAAGAAGAAGAAAAAGAAGAAAAACAAGCGAAATAAAGGCGGCAGTTCGAGCGCGAATATAACTGATATCAACAGGTATAATGCTGGTTCATGTTTTATATTTGTTTTGCTTAGTTGTCTTATAGTATATATTTACAACTGCTTCAAGTGTGCCCTTACTCCTGGTTTATAAGGCTTGATGGCAAGCAGGCTGTATCACTTATAAGTTTATAGATAGAAGCTTATATCTCAATTAATATACAGCCTGCCATTTCATACTTTGAACTTTGTATAACATGGTTTGCTGTTTGTTATTTCACATGTAGTATCAGTCACTATTTAATCAGTAGAAATGCTACGCTTTCATATATTTTGCTTCTGTTAGAATCTCTAGCTTATCGTTGCTGGATATTAGCATGTATTTTTCACATTGTTAGTGATTGTACTTTTCTGTCACTTTCCTTAGGTTCGTTTTGGACACATGCAAGCGCTTGCGAGAAAGAAAATCTTATCTGATGTGGACTGCTGTTGGTTGTCTTGGTGTCTCTGCCTTGAGTGATCTCGTCCAAGAGGTAATATTTCTTTTGCATTATAAAATAGTTGTTCGAGTTGGACCGGTTGCTGTTTAGACACTTAGGAGTGATGATTTTCATTTTGAAATTACAAGCAACACTTAGCTTGATTTTTCACCTATGTTATAGCCTAGAATATATCATAAATGTAGTGAAACACTTAGCTCAATCCATTTGTTGTGCTTCCAACCCATTTATGAATATATCATGACACGAAATCAAAGAAATTTATTGTCTGTTACTCTGTTATCAAAAGAGCGCATCTAGAAACAGGGGCTGGCTGTAAATATTGGGTAGGTGCGACGGAAAAACTACAGTTCTTGAGATTCTGGAGCCTAATTTAGAACAACTTAGTTCGTGAATAAGATGCAGACATTTTTGTCTAATGCAGATCTGTCCGTTTAAGATCCCTCGAGATGACTGAATTTGAAATACTAAAAGATTTTATAACCAACCAAGATACCAGTTACCGCTTGGTTACTAGATGATCCAATATTTATTTCTCAGTCTTTAGGTTCACTTGAGGGCTAAATATCTAGCTTATTGTCCATTTTTTCAGATTCTTTATTATTGTTCATCGCTTGGATCAGATATTTGTTTCCCTAGATATTTTTTTTCCTCTTTTGGATGCTTCACACATAAGATTGTTAACGTGAAAAAAAACTTGCAGGTTGATGCAATTCAGGCTTGTGGAGGACAGAAGACTGCTGATGGCAGACGTTTTCGAAATGGTGGTGGCATATTATGGAATATCATTAAACTACGTGATCCAAATGCTTACAAGGAGATAATGAGGAAGGGAAAAGAATTTGAGGTTTGTCAGGATTCTTTATAAACTTCACTAGAAAATTCATAGTATGCCATTTTCCTTTCTTCGTCATACAGACAGGAAACTTGAGATAAGATCAATTATATGACATGTTGTATGCTAATACATGCATAGCGTCTTAATTGAAGAACAAAAAAGCCTATGCTCTGGGTCATGGTGAATGTAGTAGACGCGTGCTGTCTTTTCTTGTAGGTGTACATTTAAATAGAGCAAGTTACATGGACTACCCTCGCATGAAACCATAATCACGAAAAACATCCAATGTTTGAGAAATTACCTCACTTATATGAATATGTACTACAATTTCAACCCTAATGGTAAAAGCAAATTACAGTTTCATCCCAGATTTTTGAAGAATTTGGTATCTGACAAGGAATGTCTTGGTAATTTGCAAAAGTTTGAGGAGCTTGTGGTAATTATCCAATCGAGGGGTGTGCATGTAATTATCCTTCAGGATATCCTCGACCAACACATTAACTGGATTTGATTGTCCATCTTTTTCTTCTTTTATTGGTTATTATATCTTTTCTAATTCTGTGCGGTAATTATCTCATTGATATCTCTAGTGAATTAGAATTGCTCTACTAATGCTGCATCTTGATACATTTTGCAGAAGCAATTCAAACAGGAACTTCACAATAAGCAGGATCCCAAGCAACAAGGAGAAGCTTCTCCTCAAAGCTTTTTTCCTCATACCGACCAAGTTTACCATAATTTACCAGATGGTTTGGAGACTATACCTAATGATCAAAGGCAGATTGAACAGTCGAGTGCTGGTCAGAAACGTGCTTCTGTTCATGATCGAATACGAATACCAGTTACATATGATGATCTTGTTGTAGAGGATCCCAAAGATGAATTAGCTCAACTCTAATCAGTAATTGTTGCTCTGGGCATTATTATAAAACCCAGTTTTTTTGCCCCCTTTTTCTCTCTTCATAGAAGTTGTCACTTGAAATTTGTTGGGTCTTATGTGAAAAGTTGATAAATCTCTGTTTTTGCGATTTGCATTTTGGTATTTGGTGTAGATGTATACACAATATGTTTGTGTAAATCAATAAAACAGAATCTATTTTTCAGGAAGAAAAGAAAAAGGAATATAAATAGGAAACAAATGAAATCAGGCATAATGAGAAGAATTCAACATTTTTATTCCTTTGTGCTTGTTGTTCTCAATCACTCCAAACAACAAATTTTGTCACAACCAAGTGACTTGAAGATGTATATCAATAACCCCTTCTATCAAGACATTGAATTCTTCCAAATCCTAAGCTTATAACAGTATAAATAATAGTAAATATATTGTATAGTTTCATTTACAAGAAGAGGCAAATAACTGTACAATCATCTCTCTTTGAGTTTGGAAACTTTTGTTCCCATGATTCAATTGCTTCATCCACAATTGCTTTTGCTGCTGCCTCTTCATTATGTGCTGAGGAGACTATAGACACAACTCTCTCATTGCTCAACACATCCCACACCTATAATTTTCAACCATCAAAACCATTCACAAATTAAGAAAAAAAATCGAAAAATTATAAGAAAAAAATAGCACATATATGTGTAGCAAAAATACCCCATCACTTGCTAGAACAAGAAACTCGTCGTTTGGAGATAAATGGTGATAAGAAACATCAGGAACGGCAATTACGCCATAATTCTTTAGCACAAAATCTCCAAAAGCACGAGACATAGCTAGGCCTGGAGAATCCTCATGAGGTAACCATACTCGTTGAATATGAGGCTCTGCTTGCAAGGCTAAAACTCGTCCTTTACGACTTGTTATTCGCTCCGTTTCAGCTGAAAAACGATCCATATTTTCAATATTCTTCGATTTTGTGTAACATATGTGCACTTAAATCATAGAAATAATCAAAAACATGAATCATAATGAGAAAGATTTGTTCTTACAAGCTACTCCAGGCTTCAAATCAGTAGTTAACTGAATGGCCATGATTTCATTGCCACTCCTTGTTCCTAGAACTACACGAGAATCGCCAAGATTCGCGATAACAAGATCTTCGCCCTAAAGAAACACGATTTTTCCCAACAATCAATACAAAACATAATTTGAAAAAGAAAAAAACCCATCTTTGTAAAAGTAAAATAAAACAAATTATTTTTTACCTGTTTTATTACCACAGCAGCAGTTGTTCCACTGCATGAACAGTCCACAGTGTCAAGAAGCTTGATTTCCTTGTCCATAACTTTGAATGCACTAAAACAAGCCTCTTTCCATTTTAGGAAATTCTTGGTTGGTGAAGAAGATTGATCACTTTCCAATTTATGATCATTTTGTTTGGTGTTTATTTCTGATTGGTTTATTTTTGCAATTGCATTTCTCTGATTTATAAGCAAAGATGGTAATCTGTTTCTAACTAGTTGGCTCACTACATGTCCATTTTCACCATGCCCATCAAATACTGCACAAAATGCTCCATTTTCAATCCCATAGCCCTGCAAAAATGTAATAGAGATTAACTATATAGTGGGTCGTTTTATTTGTATGTAATGATATACGTATTTTTCAGTTAATGACATCATTATATACGCATAAGCCTTGGTAATAAAGAGATTTTGTACCTGGTAAAGAATTGCATAATCTTGGTTTGGTGACTTTTGTCCTTTGCTGTTTATATGAGAATATGTGGAGCCAATACTTTGTGATCCATTTGTATTGTTAGAGTAAAACACAGCGTTTTCATGGCCAAAAGTATCATCATGTATTTCAGAAGAAGATGAATTTGATGCACAATTTCCCATTTTTTGTTGCTTATATTTTCTTCACTTTTGGAAGTTTTTTTTTTTTTTTTTGTGAATATACCTTTATGAATCCAACTAATAGGGGATCAATCCCATTTATAAGGGTTTTGGGACCCTGGAATATGCAGGCTGACTAAGTTTTAAATTAATTGTTTGAAATTTGTGGCTTCTAACAAGTTGAAAAACACACGATTTGATTCAATAATTGAGTTTTCAGTTATTTAATTTATTTTTTAATTGTTTGTTTGTTATTCTTGGCTACCTCAAGATTCATTTCAAAGGGCATCTGATGTGTTGTCATGTAGGATTTAATAAGCAATTGAACTAGTATAGATTTGACTTCTAATATTTTAGCTAGAAATCTCTTTCTCTGTAAAGAAATTACTTTGGAATTGATTGAATATAACATGGAGAAGAAAACTCCCAGTGAAAAAAAAAATCTTGTTAAATTTTGTTTTTGGATTACTTGCTAAGTTAATGTGAAAAAAGATTTAAATTATTATTTTTTTCATTATATATATATATCTAATTAAAGAAGTAATTAATATAAAATCAGATTTTAGAGGAATAATCTCGATTTTTCTGAGTTTAGAAGTCTTGTATTTTACCATTAAAGGACCCCATTGGTTAATTACTATAAGGGTTCGAAGTGGTAAATATAAATTAATTGATAATTTATTTGACAAGTTGATTTTGATAATGATCTCTTAGTAATATCAATTTCGGTTAACTTAATTCACTTGTCAACCTCACATTAAATTACATCTGTGCAATAGAATTTATATGTAGGAGTTTAACATGTACAAGAATTGGTCTTTTAATTTTGATAATGTACACATAACTAATGATATCGTCATCTATTTGGGTTGACTTTTAAGGGTTAATCAAGATATATATATATATATATATATATATATATATATATATATATATATATGATAATTATATTTTAATAAACAAGTTATCAGATTCAAATTTCAATATGTAAGGAATAAGGATCTTATAAAATTGGATTAAATAATAGATACACCAAAGTACAAGGTTCCACATGATTGGATGAACCAGAGGGCTTGGAAGAAAAAAAGATGTATATTGAAAGGGACTTCCTTTAGAAATTTTAAGCTCTATTTAAGTTTGACATCTATTATATATATTTGTGAAATAGCTTTTCAAATCTTTGGAACGTTAAGAGCTAGCCGAAATAGTTGATATTGATAAGTGAATAAATATTGATAATTGAACAGATTACTAATCAGTAATCAAGGCTGTTAAGATAATGACATCATTAACAAAATATTTAACCGGCATTTATTCGAGTTTTATTCAAATGTACCGACTTTAAATTCATATGAAAGGGCAATTTTATTGATATTATGTTCATGAAATTATTTAGTCTCACACATTGTTACATCATCAAAATTTTAATAATCCCTCTTCAAAATGAAATGATTTTGCTTATTCATTGAAGTGAAAAATTTACCCTTTAAAACCAAATGAAGAGTCAATAGGCTAAAAACTGAAGAAAAACACTACTGATTACCAATTCATAGATGATAGTTTTATTTGCTTACTAATTTATTAAGATTCTGTTATCATACTTATGGCCGGCTTGCTGATTAATAATTTGGAATTAATCAAAATATATGTTATTTATCAAATATCAACTGTATATTACCAAACTAAGATTCAGAATTGCTTGCATAAATTATCAGGCCAAATTGAATTAATAATTTAATATGAAATAGTGGCTATCACAATTCACAACCCATGTTCCACTAATTTGCAAACCAATCTTATACTAAATAATTAAATATTTATCAGCATAATACCATTTGTGGATCAGATCATCTATTCATCACATATAATTATAAACTCCATTATTGAGTTTGAGGTGTTCTTTTACAAAGCAGATAAGCTAAGAACAAAAACAATAAATAAGGATGTGTACCAAATCCATGCATCTTATCATATAAAGCATAAGCAAAATAGTCTGGATTATTCCATTAAACAATCAAGAATAATGTACCCAATTATGCATCAGTTTTCACTTATTAAATGTGCAATTAATTAAAAATAAAAAGAATCACAAACCTTTACCAACATAGAGGATTTTCATTTCATTCATAACACCATCATAATAGTTGACACTATCCATACAAGATGAGCAAATTTCACATAGTTACATACCACAAACAAAACCATTGAATCGAAATCCCGAGACAACCTAAGATCAATCCCGAAATAACATATATACATATGCATTTTTGGTGCTGACCGACAAGATACAAACAAAACATATAATCTTTCTCGATTTTCTTGAATAAAAGACATTTTAAACCTCATTGGCTGGAAACAACAGCATTATCGTCAGCTTGTCCCGGGTCTGCTAAATGTGATTTCTTGGTCAATGACTTGGGTATGTCCACCTCATCCTGAATGCAACGCTGTTGAGGATGGCATAACAGCACACACATATGACGGAAGAGGGCTCGTGTCAACCCTTGACCACTCTCAAATATATAGCCCTCATATTCGCTGACCTGTTCAAGGGCCTCGACCAGGGTGTCATAGACCATTTGTGGACAATTCCCGGGTCCTGGTTTGTCGTGGAGATACATAACATCCAAGGTGAAGAGTTTTAAAGTTGGAGGCAATTGATAAATTGGCTGCATAGATGACCTACAATAGAGCAAAATCTAGAACAACATAGTACAGGTCAAGATTTAAATCATGCAAAAAATATAATAGGAAAATGCAAAATATTTAAATCATGGTTACTCACCACTCGGAAGATACGGTTCTGTGAACGAGATTTCTTTGCTTCATGAGTTGCTACCTTAAATAGCTGAGTGAGATCTGCATGACTGGAAGATTGATCTACTGAGATACCTCGCAATGCAGCACTTGCGGAGTCAACTTCACTGCTGAACTCTTTTCGGAGCTTCAAAAGGGCAAAGGGAGAAAGTCAGAACCGCATAGTTAAATAATAGTCAAGTCACTTCATTAACAAAGGACAAGGTAACGTACAGAAGATAGTTTGTTCCCGCTAAAAAAGGTGTGTAATAATGATGGGACCAACTTGCTTTGCAAGGCACATCAGACAAAGTGAATAATTCAAAAATCAGATAAGAAAAACACGTTTTGGGATTAAAAAAAACACATACCGAATATAAACAAGTAACATATATGTTAAAGAACAAACCAGGTAGAGTAGAGCGTGACAGCGTAATTTGAACTTTCATTGCACTAATAGCTAGGAATAACCTCTTTAGAATACACAGAAATCATTAGAAAACCCAAAAATGCAAGCTGAAATATGGCTCTCTTCAAAACTTTATACAAGATGTACATAAGATAAACTCTCTATAAAATGCCTAAATTTTTACTACGTGAGATATAGCATGCATCTAATACCATTCACAATCACACACCACTGAACAAGCGATATTACATTCATTATCATAACAAACTTTTCAAATTCAAAGTCCTCAGGCAGTGCATTGCATCCACTTAGTACATTGAATTATATAGTTAACCCATATGAACTTATAAGCTTGACTTTTGCTTAAATTAAGCTTAAAGAGTAGCAAACATTTTCGGCACATATTCCAGTTCCAGTACACAAATGTGCATAGCAATTTTTAAACTCGATACCAACTAAATGTTGTAAAATGATACTTTTAGGCATAGTGTACCAAACACAACCTTTAGTCACACACATTGTACTAAACACAAAATCTTCCAATATATCCAATCTACTCCACACTTTCAAGTAATAGTTCCAATTTTAGTGTTTTCACGTACCAAAACAATACTTTTAGAAAAAGAAAAGTAATTTTCGAAAATGAGATCTTTTTCGAGCATGGAAATAAGAGCAGTAATTTAGGGATCCAAATCACTGGAAAAAAAAAACATCACCATTCCAACAACTCAAAACCTAAATTCATGATAAGTTGCTAACAAGGAAATATATCTATATCTACCTGCCAACAAAAAACAGAACAAAAATATCTAAAGCAATCGAACAAAATGTATTACCCAATAAGTCGATTTCGCGAGGGCAGCGAACGCGAATCGATGATCCGGGTTAGTGGTGAGCTTAGCATGTACGAACAGCATAACAGCCTGCTTAATCGAGTCCAGTCTGGTGAAAGGCCGTCCATTGGGAGCGCTCACCTTCATCTCCACCATCGATTCTGGCCCGACGTCGATGCAGAATAAGATGTCCTCGCTTGAAATTCGCGCCGGCGTAAGTGTATATGCTCCTCCTCCGATTCCAGACGGCGATGAAGGGTTTCCCGGTGACGGAGTGAAGCTCCGGCCCGCTGTCGCTTCCATTCTTCTCGTTTGTGTGTGGAAATAGAATTTGGGTTTGGGTGAGATATGGATGGGAGTTCAGAGGGTATTTTAGTATTTGTTTTTGTTATATTAGTATTTCCAATGTATTGTTTATAGAATTTTAAAATTATATCGTTAAAATTATATCGTTTTGTATGTTCAAACAATAGGTAATTGACGTGATGAGCTCACGGGCCACGGCTTTGTGCATAGGCCCATTAATGGCAGTTGACGGGCCTTGGCTTTGTGCGAAGGCCCATTAATGGCAATTGATGGGCCCAACTTCGGCTCATTAATGGGCCAGCTACTGATATATATTAACAAAATACAAATCATATATATTATATATATATTATATGACGTATACATATCCAGCACCAATGGTGACTAGGTGAGCATCGAGCGGCGCGCGCTTTTTAGGTTTCCATTTCCACTTTTCACTTTCTCTAATATTTTACGCATTCCTCTAAAATTTATAAACCCTTCTTCTCATTACGATTGTTTAATTCTTCTTCAGAAGCAATAATCGGGTAACGTTTTCTTTTATGTTGGTTTTAGTTGTTTACATCTTTATGTTTCTATCAATTGAATGATTATCAAGTTTTGTTTTTGATTTATTGTTTTTAATACTCCACTCCTTAAACTAAGCTAAAGTTTCTTTTTTGAGTGAAGCTTTGTGTCCACTACATGGTTTGATAATTTCATTGAATTCTGGGTCTGGGAAAGTTCTTATAATTTTTGGTATATGTTCTTTTTGGGAAAAATTTAAAGATAATGTTTTATGTGAATGTTCATATGAGATAATTGTACTGTGAAATCCATAGTTTAGTTTGAAGAAGAAGACTGTATTTTTAGGTTTGTTTTCTGACTAATTTTTTTAAAAGTTTACTCATCAGTCGAATCTCATTTGAATATAGGTATTTATTGTGAGTTCTATACTGTGAGAGAGCTAGAATGCAGGCAGCAATGATGAGTTCTATCCAACAGCCCGTTGTGACCAAGAGACCATTATTTTCTTCAAAACAGCTTGGTATCGGTGGATACCAAAATCATGTTACATTGAGTTCAATCAAGCCTTGTAGGTCTTCTCAACTTGAAGGAAGCCTAGTCACTGGGAGGCCACCCTCTTCTGTGTCTGTTCCTATTCCTGAAATTGGAGGTAGCAACCATTTTGAATTTATAATGAACATGATCAAAAACCATGAATTATTATAATTCTTGCTTTTATTCTAGCACTGATAATGGTTGTTTATGTTCAACATGAGTGTTTACATGTAATGGATTTTATTTGCATGTGGAAGTGCTTTTGTGAAATTGTGCAATTGTTTTCTCGGTGAAGAATAGAAGTTAATAATTTGTTTCTTGGCAAACACCAAACCTTACCAATTCTTGAAAGTTAAAAAATTATTTGGCAACTTAATTCTGCATTTTTTTGTGCTATCTTGGTAAAGAGAAGGACGATCTGAGATTTATTGAGTTCATGTGATGTTTTGTGTTATTATTTGCAACTTAAGTTGTAGTTATAGAACTTATGCTCTATTGTGAATTGAAACAATTAGGTGCCGGAAGCAGCTTTGTGGACTATGGCTTAAGCGAAGCTGATCCTGAAATTCGCTCCATTATTGACAAAGAGAAGAATCGTCAATTTAGAAGTCTAGAACTTATTGCTTCAGAGAATTTCACATCTCGAGCTGTGATGGAAGCTGTTGGTTCTTGCCTCACTAATAAATACTCTGAAGGGTTACCTGGCAAAAGGTAAATTATATGTCAATGTGAGAAATGCAATATGAATGAATAAATAAACAATATGACGTTGTTTTGAATAGCATCATCAGTTACTCATGAAATTTTTAAGTATTCCAGATATTATGGTGGCAATGAATACATTGATGAACTTGAGACACTTTGTCAAGAGCGGGCTCTTGCAGCATTTGGTTTGGATGGAAAGAAATGGGGTGTGAATGTTCAGCCATTATCAGGTTCTCCTGCCAATTTTGAGGTTTACACAGCAATTCTTAGTCCACATGACCGCATAATGGTAAATAAGTTTCTGTCTTCCATCCTGTTTGACTGCTGATTTGGATTATTTGAGTTAAGCTTATACTTCATTGAATTTTGAATTGACTTCAGGGATTGGATTTACCTCATGGTGGACATTTATCACATGGTTTTATGACTCCTAAAAGACGGGTGTCAGGCACATCTATTTATTTTGAATCCATGCCATATCGTTTAGATGAGTCTACAGGTATTGCATTCCTGTTATAATAACAATAATAATTTATTATCATTATTACTATTAACTGATTAAAACCTGTTTATACAGGCCTTGTTGACTACGATATGCTTGAGAAAACAGCTACTCTCTTTCGTCCAAAACTTATTATTGCTGGTGCTAGTGCTTATCCTCGCGATTTTGACTATCCTCGCATGAGAAAGGTACATTTTTACATGTATATTGCTAATTCCAATCTTTTACGACATATTGGATTCTTCTTGTTTACTTGGTTATTTTGTGTTTTAACTGTTTCCTTTTGATATGCTGTGAAGATTGCAGATGCTGTTGGTGCTTTTCTTATGATGGACATGGCTCATATTAGTGGGCTTGTTTCTGCTTCTGTAGTTGCTAATCCTTTTGAGTATTGCGATATTGTAACAACTACAACACACAAGGTTGGTCTTGATTCTTGACATTATGTTTTTATCTGTACAAACTTTTAGCCAGAACTACTGAGAATCTTCCTTTAATAAGAATGGTGAATTTGTATATACATTCTGAGTTGCTGTGGTTAATATCTCTGATTTGTATGATTCTTTTTTGCCCTTTATTTTGGTGATTATAACCTGTATTTTTCTGTAGTCTCTAAGAGGTCCCCGAGGTGGCATGATCTTTTTCAAGAAGGATCCTGTTCTGGGAGTTGATTTGGAATCTGCCATTAACAATGCCGTCTTTCCAGGTTTACAGGTCTGTGAATTATTTTTTCCCCTTGCTACACTGCTGAACATAATCTAATATCAGTTTGTGAAAACCTAGATCAGCAGTTTCCAATTGATTTTGATAAATCAAGATTTTTTCTATTATTTTGAGCAGGGAGGTCCACATAATCACACAATTGGGGGGCTTGCTGTTTGTTTGAAGCATGCAAAGTCACCAGAGTTCAAGGTTTATCAAAACAAGGTATCAAATCAAGTCTTACTTTTGGTTAATCTATTGACAATGCGTCTTTTGACACGATTATTCATTTTATAGGTGGTGTCGAACTGTAGAGCTCTTGCAAGCCGATTAATGGAGTTGGGATACAAGCTGGTATCTGGAGGGAGTGATAACCATTTGGTTCTTGTGGATCTCCGCCCCTTGGTCAGCATATTACTTCTTATTCTCATCTCACCTGTTATTTTGTTTTCTTTAATCCTCATGACTCAATAATCAACCGTTACCATTTTACCCTCGAGCTGTCAAAATTTGACATGAAGTATCTTTGTTATTTGTAAAATCTCGGGGCTCGTGGTAATTAGTAATTACCCAATAAGTGAGGTGGTTTGCATGTTTCTTGATTTTTATGGATGCATGTAATTATTCCCTTATATCATTTCTAGATGTACTATTAGTTCAGTATTGTACGAGATCATTGCTATATTATCTTTGTAATGGTTAATAAAAGTTACTTTTGCTGTCTGAATAGGACCTTGATGGTGCGAGAGTGGAAAAAATCCTCGATATGGCATCTATAACCCTCAACAAAAACTCCGTACCTGGTGAGTTTACACAAACTTGTTAACAGTCAAAACCTTCATAAATACTCATGTCTTATGACCATTTCCCCCTATTTATAGGCGACAAAAGCGCACTAGTCCCAGGTGGCATACGCATAGGTTCACCTGCCATGACTACCCGAGGCTTCAGTGAAAACGAATTCATTGCAGTTGCAGATTTTATTCACGAAGGTGTGCAAATTACACTAGACGCAAAGAAGTCTGCCCCGGGCACTAAGCTCCAAGATTTTATGAAGTTTGTGACTGCCCCGAGTTTTCCATTGACCGACCGGATGGTGGATTTGCAAAGTAGAGTGGAGGCACTGACAACTCAATTCCCCATACCTGGGTTGTGAGAGTAGTGGTAAACAAATAGACAAGAAAATAGTGTTCTAGTTTGCTAAATTAGGACCAACAATTTCCATTTGCGATGTTGTAATATGGAAACATATTTTCTTATCTGGATCTTAGTCCAGCCTAATCGAAGTAATATATGTTGCATGAGTGGATTATTCTATGGATTTGAGGAGTTGTTTTGGATGACAGATTTACTCTACAGGTTATGCCCTTCATATCTGAAAGAACGTATGGGCCTTTACATTTGAATGAACATTTTTTGCTTCCCATGACTCTTAAGTCTCTAACCTATGCCATTTGGCTAGTATGATTTGACAAAGAGGAAGGCGCAAGAAGAAAACTCATAAGAGACACAGCCCTCCCTCACTAAAAGGGCCATAATATCTCTATTATTATCAATTTTAACATTCAAAGCTTGCTCATAATACTTGATGCATTTTACACTAAATAAATCTTTATAACCTAGTGCAAACTAAACACCATTTATTTACATTAACCACAAACCCCTCATTTGTTTATGAGACGTATATACATCATATCCAAATAATTTCACGACTTTGACTCCAAATCATGAAGAGAGCTGATGGGAAGGTAGTGCAGGCTTGAGCTGATGTAAAAATCCATCATCCTTATCTCCGCCCCATGTAAAAATCTACTAGTTGACCCAATAAATATTTTGAAATTAGCAGCCATGTTCAAATCCCTAAATCAAATCTAGAGCTTTTCTTTGAAATCATTCAGAAAACAAATTTTTGATACAAGAAATAGGCATATTCTGCAAAGATATGATCTCAAAACTGTTGTTTCCCATCAGCCTATACATAGATAGAGTGATTCAATTCAATACACAAATCACTGAGCAGTCAAATTATCAAGTTTACAATTTATGTAAAAATACACAGCAATAAAAATACTCAACTAGCCATCCAAGCAAACCAGGCTTTTGACATGGGGTATACACTTATAAAGATAGTATTCCAACTCAAACGGGTAAACTTTTTGTGTATGTGCGTCATAGGCAATAAAACGCGCAAATCGACGTTGGTCAATATAAAATAACATTGCCTCCTTGTATTTTAACCAACCAATCGGCTGAAGGTTAGAGCAACCATGTTCAGTAAACAAGTGGTTTTTTTGAGCTTCCAAGTCGATATTTGCGAATTTTGTCCATTCTCCAGTTTCTGGTTTCATCTCCCAAACCTCCCATGATAATAATTTACTTTTACTCACTACAAAAGATAGGTAGCTTGTTCCAGTTGAAAGATATCTCTTCCATCTTTTTTCATAACCTTGAGGAACACCAAACTCTTTTAAAGTTTCAGTCTCTATGTTTAAAGTCACAACAAGACTACCCCAACCATAATTATACCAATGCAGAAAACCTTGACTAACCAAGGGGGTACGGTTGAGAAGCATACTAGCATTAGATAAGTGGTGAGTATTAATACGTCTCCATGACTTATCAACTCCGACTGTCAATATAGCACAATTTAACTCATAGTATTTTCTATTATTATTATTATTGGCTCCATCATCCTCATATGTGAGGACCACTTTATACTCCATAGACGCCGCGGCATACCCTAAACCAGCATTCCAGTGTGTATTAATGGTGGGATGAACTAATTTAGGAAGAGAAAAACATTGCTTTGTTAAGGGATTTTCTATATGAAAAAACAAACTTTCAAAATTGGTGTCTATCAATTTAGCGCGATCAGCAAGCAACAACAAACCATTACAACTACTCCAAACCATGTTTATGTGTCTGCTGCAACTGATGTTAGATATCTCAACACAGCCATGTTGTCTCATTGACACATAGGTCAAGGGCTTACGACCCTCTGAGTCGACATCCGACACAGCATTCATGAGAAGCCCAGCACTATCAGTTGAGTGGTGCTTAAGGTGCTCGTAAACGAAATAACGGGTACAAATCATGCGGTACCAATTCCAGCAAACAAACCTTATAGCATCATAAATGTCTTGAGCTGGGAGCTGTAGAAGAATGTTGAATACCATCTCAGTTGGAAGAGACAATAACAACATATTCATCTTCCTACTTTTACATCTCCGGTGATAATAAGTACGAATGCGAGTGTAATATTTCATAGATAAACATGAATTCTTCTGCCCACCCATCTGCAAATACAATGAGAAACGTAACAGTCTAAATTTTCTATCTCTTCATAAGAAATTAAAAATCTCAACTTACAAATGATCTTTATATGGAAATGAAAAAATCTGGTTTGAGATGAATGAACCGCAGTATGAGAATTGGTTTGACAGAATATTTCCGGAGCTTATAAAATTTTTACGATAGGAGCTTATAATTCAAATATATATTAGATAATTTTAAAATTATCATTTAGATGGAGATGGAAACAAATCACGAATTATATATAAACTTATCAATTTAGATTTGAGAAGAATCAAATCAATTAATATTTGTCAAATCTCTGATTCTGCATAATTATAGTATATGACTCTATGATACATGATTTTCCGAATAAAGATTTAATGTAGCTCTTTCAAAAAAAAGAAAGAAAAGTCACAAGAAATCAAAACGACTAAGGAAAATTAAATAAACTAACATTAAGAGATTAATAAAATTAAATAAGGAAAAATGAAACAACCGGAAAAAATCTGTGACTATACTAAGGCTCCGTTTGTTTGATAGGGAATGAAATCTAAAGTAGGAATAAGATTTCTGGTAATTTGAAAAGGGTCTTGCTAATCTCATAGTAATCTGTGACAGCTTACCGACCTTAAAATAGGTGAGGAAAACAATTCACAAAATCCCACCTCAAATTTTCTTATTTAATTAATTGTCTTTATATCATATTAAGTAAAAATTTATTGTAGATAAAATACTTATTAAGGCATGATTTGATGATTTTTATTCAAAAAAATAAATATGCGTAATCAAACAGTAATACAATTAAGACTCAATCCAATTTAAAGTGTGATTTTGATATTTTCTTTTGTTTCAAAAGTTAACAAGGTGTTGAAATTATCAACCTTTTGGATTAATAATATATAATATTTATTATTCATTTTAATTTTTCAATTAAATATAATTGCAATTTATATACTTAGTAATCATATGGTTATAGTGCAAAATAGTTAAATTATTATACCATACGCAATACTGTAAATAATGATAGTTATTAGAACATAATTGTTTAATTTTAAATCTTTAACTTTTTAACTTTTATTTTATAAAAAAATATTTTTTAAATAATACAATTTCGATATTTATATTTTTTTTTTAATTAAATAAGAATGTTCATACTATAGTTAATATAAAAATTTTATGAGATAAAAATATATTTTAAGAATAATTAATTAAAAATTAATTGAAATGTTAGATATTATCTATATATATGAAGCTAATCATAAATACATATAATTATGTCAAATTATTTTTTAAATATTTTTTGCCTGTTCATTAGTGCCACATTAGTGGCTGAAGTTGGCCTGTAAGCCTAAAATATCTCACAGGCTGTGAGAAAAGTTTTTTCCTTTTGAAAATTGCATGCGACTATACTAAAAGTATTTTTGAAAATTGCATTCGACTATACTAAAAAGTATTTTTTTCATCATCCCTATCTCCAAATCTACTAGTTGACCATATATATATATTTTTCCCTCCAAATTTTGAAATTAGCAGCCATGTTCAAATCCATATGAAATCATTTTACACTAACGATGAAATCATTTCGAAAGTATTATAGAAATTCTTATGAAATCTTTGTTTTTGTACACGAAATCTTGTGCCTATACTAAAAAAACTTCTCCATTTACACACTAATCTAAGTTCACATGATTGAGAACTCATCTTGGAGGCCACCAAGTTCACCCTTTAGACTACGTTGTTGTATGATCAAAACAGAAGCACTCACTGATAAGCAGAAAGAATATCACCAATCGGTCCGAGTTCCGGGCACTCTTCCCAATCACTCATCCCCACCGTTAAAACCGAGTTCACCCTCCCACCCCCGTCCCACTATGAAAAGATCATATTGCCCGTCCAACGACCTCAGAGTCGAAAACGTTTGTCCCGAGTTCACAAGGTACTTCTCCATATACTCCACATGCCCTCCAGCAACATGCCTGTCGTAAAAGTCCGCAAAGCACTCATCATCAACTCTCATTTCCTCTTGATGCTCTGAAGTGTTGGATTTTACTATTGTTATTCTTGTTGAGACACTATCACCACCAGGGGCTTCTAGAAGGAACCTTTATCACTGTTAGTTTCACGCCCGTGTGGCGGGCGACCCGTCCCGCGTAGGATAGGGCCTCACGATTGTCTTTGTCGCCAATGAAGATGATGGCTGCATGGAGGGATATGGTTGACCTTGTAATGATGGTTGACCCGAGGCCTCGGTCAACTAAGATTCCGACAGAGCATGGAGCATGACGAAGGATGTGAACGATAAAAGCTGTTAGATTTAAGGTTTACTTTCTCAACATTAGCAAACAAGAATACAAACCAAACATACCTTACGATTGATCTGCCTAAAGCCCAAATGCCCCATATTAAGCCTTCCACAATCTGCATGCTGCTTATGAAACGGCAATATAATCAACGAAACCATAAGATCCTCTGCTCAAAATACACACATCTTGATGCATATTATTAAGCGTCGAAAGTGCAAGCATTGCTTATCTTCTCCCTCATCCCCACAACCGTTGGATCAGTCACCCCCACATTCTCAGCACCCTCACTATGTGTCAAAGTGGCTGCTATCTTATCTGTTAGTTCTATCATGTCTGTGAGATAAACAATGATCCCGGGATCAGCTGGTCCACGAGAAATTTGCATGAAGTTTATTGCTCGTTTGATGGATTGAGCCATTGGAGAGCCATTCTTTGAGTTGGAGAATGCTTTCTTGCTCGTTTGATGATGTTGGCTACGACTAGTGGTGTGTAGAAGATTGTGAGGAAAGTTGCTAAAATCAGAGCTATGCTTGTTGAACTATTAGTTCAGTATTGTACGAGATCATTGCTATATTATCTTTGTAATGGTTAATAAAAGTTACTTTTGCTGTCTGAATAGGGCCTTGATGGTGCGAGAGTGGAGAAAATCCTCGATATGGCATCTATAACCCTCAACAAAAACTCCGTACCTGGTGAGTTTACACAAACTTGTTAACATTCAAAACCCTCATAAATACTCATTGTCTTATGACCTTTTTCCCCTATTTATAGGCGATAAAAGCGCACTAGTCCCAGGTGGCATACGAATAGGTTCACCTGCCATGACTACCCGAGGCTTCAGTGAAAACGAATTCATTGCAGTTGCAGATTTTATTCACGAAGGTGTGCAAATTACACTGGACGCAAAGAAGTCTGCCCCGGGCACTAAGCTCCAAGATTTTATGAAGTTTGTGACTGCCCCGAGTTTTCCATTGACCGACCGGGTGGTGGATTTGCAAAGTAGAGTGGAGGCACTGACAACTCAATTCCCCATACCTGGGTTGTGATTGTGGTAAACAAATTGAGAAGAAAATAGTTTTCTAGTTTGGTAAATTAGGACCAACAATTTCCATTTATAAGTGGGAAAAATGCTACAATTTGGTATTCTGGTTTTAGCTTGCGATGCTGTAATATGGAAACATATTTTCTTATCCGGATCTTAGTCCAGCCTAATCGAAGTAATATATTTGTTTATGAGACAGTATATACATCAAAGCCATCATATCCAAATAATTTCACGACTTTGACTCCAAATCATGAAGAGAGCTGATGGGAAGGTAGCGCAGGCTTGAGCTGATGTAAAAATCTACTATTGACCCAATAAATATTTTTCCCTCCAAATTTTGAAATTAGCAGCCATGTTCAAATCCTAGAACGTTTCTTTGAAATCATTCATAAAAAAAAAAAAAAAATTGATACAAGAAAATAGGCATATTCTGCAAGATATGATCTCAAAACTATTGTTTCCCATCATCCTATACATAGATAGAGTGATTCAATTCAATACACAAATCATTGAGCAGTCAAATTATCAAGTTTACAATTTATGTAAAAATACAAAGCAATAAAAATACTCAACTAGCCATCCAAGCAAACTAGGCTTTTGACATGGGGTATACACTTATTAAGATAGGATGCCAACTCAAACGGGTAAATATTTTGTGTATGTGCATCATAAGCAATAAAATGCGCAAAACGAGCAGATCGACGTTCAATATAAAATAACATTACCTCCTTGTATTTTAACCAACCAATCGGCTCAAGGCTAGAGCTACCACGTTCAATAAACAAGTGGTTTTTTTGAGCCTCCAAGTCGATATTTGCCAATTTTGTCCATTCTCCAGTTTCTGACTTCATCTCCCAAACCTCCCATGATAATAATTTACTTTTACTCACTACAAAAGATAGGTAGCTTGTTCCAGTTGAAAGCCATTTCTCCCATTCTTCTTCATAACCTTGAGGAACACGAAACTCTTTTAAAGTTTCAGTCTCTATGTTCAAAGTCACAACAAGACCACTCGTACTCGTACGATGATAATCATACCAATGCAGAAAACCTTCAGTAACCAAGGGGGTAGCATCGAGAAGTGTACTAGCAGTAGTAGATAAGTTGTGGGTATTAATACGTCTCCATGACTTATCAACTCCCACTGTCAATATAGCACAATAGTATTTCCTATTATTATTGGCACCCTCATCCTTATTGTTGTGCCAGTATGTGAGGACCACTTTATACTCCATAGACCCCGCGGCATACCCTAAACCAGCACTCAAGTATGTACATGTGGTGGGAAGAACAAGTTTAGGAAGAGAAAAGCATTGCTTTGTCAAGGGATTTTCTATATAAAAAACCACACTTTCAAAATTAGTAGCTTTCCATTTAACGGGATCAACTAGCAACAACAAACCATTACAACTACTCCAAACCATTTTTTTGTGTCTGCTGCAAATGACGCTAGATATCTCAACACAGCCATGTTGTCTCATTGACACATAGGTCAAGGGCGTACGACCCTTTTCTCTCACTGAGTGGACAAGCGACTTACCCTTTATGAGAAGCCCAGCACTATCAGTTGAGTGGTGCTTAAGGTGCTCGTAAACGAAATAACGGGTACAAATCATGCGGTACCAATTCCAGCAAACAAACCTTATAGCATCATAAATGTCTTGAGCTGGGAGCTGTAGAAGAATGTTGAAAACCATCTCAGTTGGAAGAGACAATATGTTTGTCATTAACAACATATTCATCCTCCTACTTTTACATCTCCGGTCATAATAAGTACGACTGCGAGTGTAATATTTCATAGATAAACATGAATTCTTCATCTGCAAATACAATGAGAATTAACAGTAAATTTTCTATCTCTTCATAACAAATTAAATATCTCAAACTTACAAATGATCGTTACATTGAAATGAAAAAATCTGGTTTGAGATGAATGAACCGCCGTATGAGAATTGATTTGACGGAATATTTCCGGAGCTTATAAAATTTTTACGATAAGAGCTTATAATTCAAATAATTTTAAAATTATCATTTAGATGGAGATGGAAACAAATCACTAGTTATATAAAGACGTATCAATTTAAATTTGGGAAGAATCAAGATAAGAGCTTATAATTCAAATATATTTAGATAATTTTAAGATTATCATTTAGATGGAGATGAAAACAAATCACTAATTATATATAGACGTATCAATTTAGATCTGACAAGAATCAATTAATATTTGTCAAATCTCTCTGATTCTGTAATCTGCATAATTATAGTCAATGATACATAATTTTTCGAAGAAAGATGTAGTGCATCCCTTTCAAAAAAGGAAAGTCACAAGAAATCAGATGTAGTGCATCCCTTTCAAAAAAGAAAAGTCACAAGAAATCAAAATGGTTAAGGAAAATTAAATAAACAAATATTAAGATATTAATAAAATTAAATAAGGAAAAATAAAATACCCGGAAAAAATCTGCTACTATACTAAAAGTATTTTGGAAATTGCATGCGACTATTCTAAAAGTATTTTTTTCATCATCCCCATCTCCAAATCTACTAGTTGACGGCACGGGACCATATATATATATATATATATATATATATATTTTTTTCCCTCCAAATTTTAAAATTAGCAGCCATGTTCAAATCCTTATGATCATTTTACTCTACGATGAAATCATTTTGAAAGTATTATAGAAATTCATATGAAATCTTTGTTTTTGTACACGAAATCTTGTGCCTATACTAAAAAAACTTCTCCATTTACACACTAATCTAAGTTCACATGATTGAGAACTCATCTTGGAGGCCATCAAGTTCACCCTTTAGACTATGTTGCTGTATGATCAAAACAGAAGCACCCACTGAAAAATCAGAAGCAGAAAGAATATCACCAATCGGTCCGAGTTCTGGGCACTCCTCCCAATCACTCATCCCCACCGTTAAAACCGAGTTCACCCTCCCTCCCCGCCCCACTATGAAAAGACCATATTGCCCTTCCAACGACCTCAGAGTCGAAAACGTCTGTCCCGAGTTCACAAGGTACTTCTCCATATACGCCACATGCCCTCCAGCTACATGCCTGTCGTAAAAGTCTGCAAAGCACTCATCATCAACTTTCATTTCCTCTTGATGCTCTGAAGTGTTGGATTTTGCTATTGTGATCCTTGTTGAGACACTGTCACCACCAGGGGCTTCTAGAAGGAACCTTATCACAGTTAGTTTCACGCCCGGGTGGCGGGCGACCCGACCCGCGTAGGATAGGGCCTCACGATCGTCTTTGCCGCCTATGAAGATGATGGCTGCATGGAGGGATATGGTTGACCTTGTAATGATGGTTGACCCGAGGCCTCGGTCAACTAGGATTCCGACAGAGCATGGAGCATGGCGAAGGATCTGTGGAACGATAAAAGCTGTTAGATTTAAGGTTTTGTGTCTCAGCATTAGCATATATATATATATATATATATATATATATATTGATAATACAAACAAAACATACCTTACGATTGATCTGCCTAAAGCCCAAATGCCCCATATTAAGCCTTCCACAATCTGCATGCTGCTTATGAAACGGCAATATAATCAACGAAACCATAAGATCCTCTGCCAAAATACACACATCTTGATGCATATTATTAAGCGTCGAAAGTGCAAGCATTCGCTTAACGTTAATCCCATCTCCATCCTCATTCAAGTATTCATCCACACCATTGCTTATCTTCTCTCTCATCCCCACAACCGTTGGATCAGTCACCCCCACATTCTCCACACCCTCACTGTGTGTCAAAGTGGCTGCTATCTTATCTGTTAGTTCTATCATGTCTGTGAGATAAACAATGATCCCGGGATCAGCTGGTCCACGAGAAATTCGCATGAAGTTTATGGCTGAAGAAATGTTTTGTGGGCCATGGAGGCAAAGAAGGATTCGAAGCTCGTTTGATGGATTGAGCCACTGGAGAGCCATTCTTTGAGTGGGAGAATGCTTTCTTGCTCGTTTGATGATGTTGGCTACGACTAGTGGTGTGTAGAAGATTGTGAGGAAAGTTGCTAAAATCAGAGCTATGCTTGTTGAAGTGCTTGTGAGCTGCATCTGCAATTTTTGGTTCAAATTTTGTGTTTTTGGAGTTAGATTCACTCATGTTGCGTAAAACAAAGGTTGGATAATGATAAAATATGCAAATTTTGTGCTCCAAAAGAAAAGCTTACATCTGAGGCCATTATAGCCAAGAACACATGGAAGTGACCCTTGATGTTCAATAACAAGCCAGTAGCAATTGAATCTTGCCAGTGAAATCCCAGCATTACCCCTGACACACAAGATCCAACAACTTTCCCAGAAGTTGCAATCAAGAAAATAAAGAACAGTTTTGCCCATGCACTGAACTTTGTAGCTTCAAAACGAGAGAACTGAGCCTCTGTTCCAACCCAAAAAAAGAAGAGTGGATATAAAATAGTACTAAAAATATAGTTCAGTTTACTAATAAGCATTCTTGCTACTCTCCCTTCTCTTGGCATAAAAACCCCGGCCAAAAATGCACTTAGAATCTTGTCATAACTAGCTAAAAGAGGCGAAAAACAACAAACGAGGACTATGAAGGCAACCGAAAGGACTAGATGTGAACCCTTCATCGGTTTACCATCGGGATTTTCCTTGTTCACCCAATTCATGATGAAAGGAGTTACTTTTGCAGCCAAAACTATCTCAATCACGAGAAGTGAAACCATAAGAATAACACCTTTTACGCTTCGAAACCCAAAGTTATTCAAAGGGTCGAAGATTATAAAGCCGATGCATATTAGTAGAGTCGAAACTAAGTTGGTGTGGACCCCGGCTGAGACGACGAATCTACCAATGTCTGATTTGCCAATCTTGAGATCAGTTACTATCCTAGTTAGCAATGGACAGGCTGTACCGGAGAGAACCACAGAGAGGCAGAGATTAAAGGGCACATTCGACTTTTCAGGTATGTTTAGGAGTGGAGTTAGCAAAGAGGCACTGAGAAAAGTAGTTAAAACTCCTGTGTATGCTACTTTTGCTTCAGGGAGATGGATTTGGAGAAATATATTTGGATCAACTTCTAAACCTACTACAAACATGTGAAGAATCATAGCCCCTTCTACTATGTATTGCAGAGTTTTGTGTATCCCTTCACTACTCACGTGTATACGAATAAACGGTATATGGCTTATACCAAGACCCACCTGCAAATATAGCCATAACAAGAACAATAATGAGAAAATGAGAAAAGATATTCAGATTTATATATTTTGCATGATTATAGGATCCCTTTTGAAAGAATGATCGAGAATAAAAAACGAAGAGATAGATTGAGTTATATACAATGCATTCAGAGACGATTCGGGGTTGAGAGAGAAAACGAATACAGAAGTGAAGGAAATTGCATGAGAAGAGAATAAAGAAAACTCCAAGCATGTAAACAGCTATGGTGGCAAGTTTATAGGAAATGCCATCATCGCATACGGATGATAATGTGTTATCCATTTTCTTATGGATTTTGTAATGAAATTATTACTAAGATTTTCTGAGTTTTACAAGAAACATTCTCTGATCTTAACTCAATAAATTGTTGTCCCAATTCATGTTTGCTGAGATTGAGGGAGCTGAAGATTTTTAACTAACTACGTGGAATGAGGTGTTCATGTGGTCAGGAGAAGACTAGGAAATAGCATACACATGGTCAGCAGAAAAAATATAATGAATCAGGGTAATTATTACACCAATATTGTTGCCTTCTTGATTTTACTTTAGTTTTTGGAATTAATACATTAATTTGTATTAAGATAGAAGTTTTATATTGGATAAATGGAAAAGGTTTGTTTAAATATATGTACAAACATACTAAACATAGAATATGCAAATTATAAAGGTTGTTCATTAAAAATTGAAATGACTAGTATTACATTTGAAGACAATATAGGTTTATGACTGAAGTATTTCACAGTGAATTACAACATTAAAATTTATTGCTTCATGAAGAGCAAGCAATCGATCATCTCAAAGCAAACCATCTAGCAAATTGGTTTCTTATTTCCATTCACCAAAGTATTATTAAGTCATACAAGCTAATTTCTCATGGAAAAATACTCAGAAAGAAAAAAAGGTACAACAAAGACCAATATACACAAATCAGAGCTTTGTCCATTCACAATTCCTACAACATGGTTTACAATTCAAGACTATGTATCTCGTCAATACAACAACGTTAGATTATCACGCATTTTGATTACAAATCCATTCTTCAATATGAATAAAGAAAATAATCCTGCAACAGAATGATTTGCAGATATGTCTTCCATGTAACACATGCGAACCAATCCCAATCTTCCCTGAAGATCAAGAACTGGGCTTTATATTGATGAGCTTTAAGATAATCAACAAACCAGTTATATAGATCATATCCCGATAAAAACGAACAAAAAGCAGAATGAATATATAGAGAGAAACAATAAAAACTGCATCAAGAATCAATTAGCACATTCGAACACATTAGCAAACAAATAGAAAAACAAAATCAAAGAGACAAGTTTAAATTCGATAAAAGCTCAGAAGCCAAGCGTAACAAATAGATTTCATTGAAAAACCAACACATAGTTGATTCTTCTTACATGTTAGCTTTCTCATCACTGCTTTTTTCTCAAATCCAAAAACTTAATTAGAAAAAACACATTTTGGTGAATAAAGATTAAATTTAGCTACTACAAATTTGAAGAAAAGCTAAGATAAGCATCAAACTAATCTTCAATCGTGATAAGCAGCATTTTCTATCGGCACATTGCAAAAGGTAGCTTCTCATTACAATTTAAAGCGAAACTCCCGTGTCTGACTTGAATGCCTTTAACAACTCAGTAAATTAATCAGGAAAAATCGATTTTTAGGTCAAATTACAATTTTTTTTGTAGAATGTAAAGATAGCGTGACAATGTACCCAATCTATTGTATCATGAAACAATCAAAAACGTGTTTTCATGGATCTTCAAACGGGTAAAAATGGATGTAGGCTCCAAGCGGCAGTATGGTTGCCATGGAAATAGGCACCTGCTGCTGACTCGTAAATGGAGCCATAACCAAATCTTTTACATAAACAAGAAGCTGAAATAAATAAACAAAAATTATATACAGAAAATTATAGAATTGAAGCTGAACTTAGGCTTCCAAAATAATTAACTAGAGGCGAAATAAATTCTTGATTGGAATTAATTATAACTAGATGGGGAAATAATTTTCTAGGGAGGATTAAAGATTTACGAGCCGCCGTTGATAGGTATAGAGTGTGCTGTATGATTTTGAGGAGAAGGTATCACGTATATATAATGGTGGAGATACAGTGGGAACCCTAGGGCTGAGCTGGAACTTAAGTGGCTATTTACAAATAAGGACGTACGTTTGGCTTTGTTACATATGTTACCCAACACAATTCGATGTCATATGAGTATTAAACCTTTTTTTTCTTTATGCTTTCTTGTTAATTAATTAAAAATTAAATTATAAAAAAGAAGCTTAATTATAAATTGGGTTAATACCATTAATAGTTTTTAAAGTTTTAATTTTAAATCATCTTTAAAATATAAAAAATGTTACAGGTGCTTCAATAAAGTTTAAGTTTGGTTTCAGTTTGATCCTTTTAGTCATTTTTCAGTAAATTTTGGATGAATTCATGAGAACGTGCACGACAATAACCATTTGAAGGATAGAAGATCCGCTCCAAATTTCAAGGTGCATGTATTGTTTTGAATGTCTGAGAGAGATATGTTGCCACGATTCATTCAAAATCTACCAAAAATTGGTTCAATGGATCAAAGTAAAATGAAAAATCAAATTTTGAGAATGATAGCATAACAATTAGTACTTTAAGAATCAAATGTTATAATGTTGAAATTTTATAAATTCTTAGTGAGATTACCCTTTTAGAACATTAAAATTAATTGGGCTATGAGTGGCCCAATCAAATTATTTGATTAACGAATTGAATTGCTAAAAATTAATTTGGGTTCGATTTGTATATATATTTAGTCAAATTTAAATAATTTTTTTTCTAATAAAGTATAAACTTGATTTGAAATAAAACAATTACATGAAAATTTAATTATTGTAACTCGCCTCAAGTTCAATTTTAATAAAACTCAATCAAGATCGAATGTATTTAATAATGAAACTAAATTAAAATACACACTAGAAACTCAATAATAATTCAAATAGCAAATTAGATCGACTTGAATATATTTTTAAACTATTAAAATAAAATAAATACATCAAATTGAAGTTTTCAAACTACTCCTCCAAAGAAAATACTTGGAGTATTATATTACACGTCCATCATTTTGACCAAAACTCATTATATTATTCCTAATCGAGTAATAATCTACCTAATATATTAGCAAAAAGTCGTATTTGTACGCCCTCTCACCAAACAAGAATGAATATGCCAACCCCAATAAATCTTTGAAACTGTTACAAAATATTTCTAAAATTTCTCAAAGTCTGTAGCATATTTGCTGAGAGAGAAAGATCGTTTGTAGTTGTTGTTATAGATATATATAGAATATTAGCTGATAGAAAATTAACATTTGGAGTAGACTTTTTGAAGAAGAATCGACGTGATGGACGCTGCAGCTGGTTCTCGGATTCTGCCCCAATTGAATTTTAATCAGAATCGTGCTTCGTAAGCCATCTTTGTCATGTGTTTGTTGATTTTATTGTTCTGTTTTGTTTTTTTTTCTCGACGGGTTTTCATTTATTGGGGATTTAATTGGATCACGGTGATTTTTTGTTGTTTTTACATCTGCTGGTGTTAATTAGGATAAATAAATTGTATTTTGATAGGAATTTTAGTAGAAGGCATGTCGAAACTTAGAATAATCATTTTGGGTTTATCAGGTAGAAAGTCGGTTTAATTAATCACAGACATATATTTGATCAAGTTTGGAAATATTTGAATTTAGTAGTGAAAGTTATAGATTCGGATAGCTGAAAGTCGAAAGCTGAAAGAACAATAGGTAGTTGTATGTATGTATGATACACATTTATTGTGGTGAACAAATTTTGGTTACTTTGTTCATTTGCAGGTTGGTTCCTCGGGCTAAATCGAAGTTAACTTACTCTACTACATCCAAAATTTCAGCAGCATTACATTCTGATTCAAATGATAAGGAAAATAGTGTTGCTAGAGGGCTATCTCTGAGCCTGCCAACTCAGAGGAATGATTTTGTTGGGAAAACTTTTTGCTCGGCTGGGGTATACACTTATCCCGGGAACTATATTGAGTCAAAGACCCACATAGCAGAGGAGAAAATTGGAGTAATGCTTTTGAATCTTGGAGGGCCCGATACTCTACAGGACGTTCAGCCTTTCTTGTTCAATTTGTTTGCTGATCCTGTATGTTTGATTTTATCAATTGTATTAGATTATTTACTTTGATACTTTTGCGGGTTTTTGATGTTATTTGGTGTCCTGTGACAGGATATCATTCGTCTTCCTAGATTGTTCAGGTTCCTTCAACGTCCCTTGGCACAACTAATTTCAACATTGAGAGCTCCCAAAAGTAAGGAAGGATATGCCGCTATTGGAGGTGGTTCGCCTTTACGTAAAATAACAGATGAGCAGGTTTCAAGGCTACTAATAAATTTAAATGTTTTACTGTGATCTAATAATTCTGATACTGATTGTGGCTATCTCCTAAGTCTCTAAGATCAGTTCATTCATCTTTTTGTAGGCAAATGCATTGAAATTGGCTCTGGAAGCTAAGGAAGTTCCAGCGAATGTCTATGTTGCTATGCGATATTGGCATCCATTCACTGAGGAAGCAGTTCATCAGGTAATCAAATAAATTGTAACTGATTTCGACATTATAAGATGCTGATCTGGAATTTATAATGATCCATGCCCTGTTAAATACATTTTTTGCCCGGAATAATAGTTTAAAGTGAGATATCATTTCATTGAAAGTCAATCCAATAATGCTAGTTGTTTTTGGACAATGCTTAGTATCTATCCCCTAATTGTTTACTGTTTGATGGTTTCTAGTTTTACTATTCTTGAAGTCTAATAGCTCATTCTCTTTTGATATAGATTAAGAGAGATAGAATTACAAAACTTGTGGTACTGCCACTCTATCCTCAATATTCTATCTCAACAACTGGATCAAGTGTCCGTGTTCTTCGAGACATGTTTAGGTAGTATCTCATTTCAATTTTATACTCCCTTCAATTGAATCCATCACTTCATAATTATTTAATAAAAACTTGGGGTCTTTATCAGGGACGATGCCATTTTGTCAAGGCTACCTGTTGCAATCATACAATCGTGGTATCAGCGAGAAGGTTATGTGAAGTCTATGGCTGATCTAATTGAAAAGGAATTACAAATTTTCCCATCTCCAGAAGAGGCAAGTTATTTTCCTAGTTTGAAGTGTTCTCAAATCATTAAATTTTGAATGATTTGTTGCTATTAGTATAGATGTAATAATCTTGTTCTGTTATGGTATTATAGGCCATGATATTCTTCAGCGCGCATGGAGTTCCTGTTAGTTATGTTGAGGATGCAGGCGATCCGTATAAAGATCAGATGGAAAAGTGTATTTTCTTAATAATGCAAGAACTCAAATCTAGAGGAGTTAGCAACAAGCATACTTTGGCTTACCAGGTTCGTTTTAGTTATTAAATTTTCGATATGTAAAATGACTTTGCTCTGGCTGTCGCATATTTTGAACTTTCATTCAACTGTTTTGTTGACCAATATACATTCAAAACTTCAAAGTGCTGTTATTTTGGTGGGTCTAGATTAATTGTTCTATCTCGTGTTCCAGAGCCGGGTGGGCCCCGTTCAGTGGTTAAAGCCATACACAGATGAAGTTCTTGTCGAGCTTGGCCAGCGAGGTGTCAAATCTCTCCTGGCTGTTCCAGTGAGGTATCCCTCTCACACTCTGTCATATATAGCTCTTCATATGTTTTATCTGTGGCCTAAAGAATACATATCTTCTACATTTTGTTAGTAATATTACGAGTTTTATGCTGTTTATGTTTTCGATATAGTTTATAGAATAACATGAACTTCCCCTTTTTCTTTCTAATACAACGATTATTATGCCATTGAACTTTCAGTTTCGTGAGTGAGCACATAGAAACACTTGAGGAAATCGACATGGAGTACAGAGAATTGGCACTTGAATCTGGTATTGTCAATTGGGGTCGGGTCCCTGCTCTCAACTGTACACCATCGTTCATCACCGATCTGGCAGATGCAGTAATTGAAGCATTGCCATCAGCTATGGCAATATCTACCCCAGATACTACTACTACTACTACTACTACTACTACCTCTGGAGAAGCTGATAGTGACCTAATTGGATATGCTACAAAAATGTTTTTTGGATCAATCTTAGCATTCCTATTGCTTTTATCACCCAAATTTATATCGTTATTTCGAAATCACGTTCTATAGAAGATCTGTTTTTCTTGTTTCTAGAGATGAGACCTGAAACCCTCAGAGCCCTTCTAAATTTGTTTGATGCTTATCGGTTTTTGGACACAGTTGAAAGTTTAGCTGCAGAGCTAGGAAAAGTTAATGTTGTTTTTACCCTTGGGGTATAGAATAAAATTGAGGAAGCAATGTTGTGATAAAATGTTGTAGTTTTGTATGAACTACATATTGTTTGGTAATGAATGTTTTTTTATGGGAAGATTTGCAGTATTGATCCCACAAAATGAACCTGCTTACAATTTAGCACCAATTTTTAAAAACTTGTAAAACTGAGTTCATAATGAGTAATGACTAATGACGCATTCATTCTGCACTTTTAAAGAATTTGTGTTATTAATTTTATGACAGATCTCTAGAGAATTTGTGTTATTGATTTTTTTTAGAAAAAAGGGGAACTATTGTCACCTACATAATAAATAAAGGGCCTGTGTGTAATTATTTCTAAATATAAATATTTTCTTTTAACTAACCGACAAACAATTTTACCTACGTTTAAACTTTAAAGAGGCCACAAAGGGAATGGCCAAAATTAATTAAATTTGCAACTTAGCCCCTCCCATCATCTCTCAAAATATATTCGATCCAGAGAGAAAATAAGAAGGGAAAAACGAAAAAAAGAAACAAACAAACATGGCTCAGCTAGCTAGAAACGCCGGTCGCATACTCTCCAATACGACGCCGTACCACCACCGGTCCGCCATCGCCTCTATCCACACGACGCTTCCATCCTTCGCCGCCGCATCTTCTTCTGCCGCGACGCCCTACGCCCCCGCCCCTCCTCCATCGACCTCATCGCCTGCCGGCGTATCGAAGGCGGCGGAGTTCGTGATCTCGAAGGTCGATGACCTCATGAATTGGGCCCGCCGCGGCTCAATTTGGCCGATGACTTTTGGTTTGGCTTGCTGCGCTGTGGAGATGATGCATACCGGAGCATCGAGATACGATTTGGATCGGTTTGGGATTATTTTCAGGCCAAGCCCTAGGCAGTCGGATTGCATGATTGTTGCTGGAACTTTAACGAATAAGATGGCTCCTGCTCTCCGCAAGTAAGGGTTATATTCCTGCTGAATTTTGTTTGTGGTGATTTTGGAATTTGCTATTCATTTAAATGTATTGTGTTCAGTGAATGTGGGTTCAGGGGTTTCTGCTGTGTCATTTCATTTGCTTTTTGATATCGAGCGTTTATGTTAATGGGGTTCCTCTTTATGCCTATTATGTTTTCTATTGTGACAAGCGTCTAGAAAAGCTAGCTTTAGGACTTCTCAAGCAGAATTAGTCGTTCTTATTGTGTTTGACTGAACTTCGAGAACACAGACACAATCAATTTCGTGGATGAAAATTGGATAAACAATATGCAGCATTATTTTCCACACTGTTCGAGAAATGGAGTGAGCAGTGACAGATATGCTTAAACAGATGGTTTTCGACTTTCCATATGCTGTTGTTTGCATGACATTTTGATAGTACTCTCTGTAATATCTATTGCTTTTATTTGCAATACTGTAGGAATTTTGAGTCCAGCTTCCAAGTGTGGAAGCAAAAAGGACTAGTAAATTGTTCTATGTTGTGAATTAGAAATTTGTTCCATCCACTATCATGTTGTAGATATGTTAACACTTAACAGCTTAGTAAGCACAATGAAAATTGATGCATGTTCTGTCATTGTTTTTCGCTGAGGTCCCTTTCCCTTTCCATCCTGTTACCATGGTTCCATCCCCATCCTGCAGAAGGTCTGGAAATTTAACATACTTGACTTTGCAGTATGATTATATAGACTTCGTCTCGGTCATGGCAATGCCATCTAAAATGATGCTATCATTCTTTAAATGTATTTTCTCAATCACTGTGGACATGATAATATCCACACCTTCAAGATTTGGTGCAATACGAGTTTAAAATGGAGGGATCAAGTTAGTCAGTGATGTCTTCATTTGTTTCCACCTTGGGTTCAATACTCATCAAGGCTACTACTATTATTATTATATATAATTAGAGGTAGCAAAATGACTTTCCCCTCATAAATTTTATGCCAATAACTATTCTTCCCTCTATACCAAGATAAGACTCCTCAATCTTTTGTTGACTTGACCATAACAAGCATGGCTAGCTTCAAAGAGATGCTATAATTGCTAATAAGAATTCATCTCAGCACTGGGTCATAATCGCTGTTTAGTATATAACCTTCAGGAGTTCGGAACTTCAGGTTAAGAATAAAATCAAAATTGTTCTTGGAGAAGACTCAAGTGGACCCTTTTTGCTCTCTATCCCTGATATTAGTTTAGCTTCTGCATATATAACTGAGCAACTCGCCATTTCCTCGGCAGATTAACCATAAGTATACATGTATTCTTTTTGTTTAGATATTTTTCTGCACGCCATTGCTTATTTTTATGTTTAAATGAGTTTCGGAGAAGGCTATACTTATTGCCTGCACATAAGAGTTTCAGTCAGTTGAAAACAGACATAAAAAATATACTCCCAAGATTTTCCTTTTACAAAATGTGCAATTTGGCTAGCTTTTCAATTACGATTTGATTTGATTTGAGAAATTAGTTGTTACGTATTTTACTCTAAGAAATGTTTCTTTTGCAGAGTGTATGACCAAATGCCGGAGCCAAGGTGGGTTATATCTATGGGAAGCTGTGCAAATGGTGGTGGTTACTACCACTACTCGTATTCTGTTGTCCGAGGTTGTGACAGGATTGTCCCAGTCGACATCTATGTTCCAGGTTGCCCACCCACTGCTGAAGCCCTTCTTTATGGATTGCTCCAACTTCAGAAGAAGATCAATAGGCGCAAGGACTTCCTTCATTGGTGGACCAAGTGAAGGCTGTTGCTACTGGCTGCATGTTTGCGGAGAATAAATGAACTTATTGTAGTTTTTCCCTGATTAAGGGAAGGGAGAAATATGTTTCGATTATATCTTGTTTATTTTTCTTTTACTAGACACGATAACCTGTGTGAACGTTTTGTATGATGTTATTGTGGGGGTGTTATGAGGAGCCTGCTTCTGAATTTGGCTTGTATTTTCAATAAGAATGCACGGTGTCTATGAGACATATGAGTGGTATATTGAAGGATATGTATCCATATGAAGGTGGTGAAACTTCTGTTTCAGAATTTCAACTCCATTCCCTGCTGTTTGAAGCTTATTTGATATGAAGTATGAAAATCCTTCTTTATGAATGTAAAAGCATCTCCATTTCCACTGAAGTTAGTTGTCCAAGTGGCTGTATTTCAAAATTATGAATTCGAAATCGCTAATAAGGGATATCAAACTTGATTGATCTATTTTTTATACCTTTTTAACTTGTGTGAGAGATTACCACAAAACAAATGTATTAAAATATTATATGGATTGATTTATTTCCTAAAACGAAAATGGACACACAGTAGCCAAATAGAAAATCTTGTCAATCTTCAAAACTTCCATCCCTGGTTCTAATCTAAACACGTACAGTACCTTTAAACCCTTAAAACCCAATTTCAACTCCCAAAAGTATGAACCCCCAAATCAAATCACTAACCCATGTTAAAAAGATCAATCAAACACCTTTTAACTCTACACCAGAACGGTAGCTCCGATTTTTCGTCTTTTGAGTCGATATTTTTCCGTTTAATCCAAACTATGCTCGATCCACCTCTAGGGATCACTTGGTTTTACCCCGCTGTCACGTTCCATGCCTCGAAATCGAGCCTACATATTAAGAACCTTTCCAGTAGAGTGGTTATAGCCAAAGACTTGTTAAATTTACTGGTTACGTGTTCGAATTTGAGTAGCGTGTCGAAGAGGATTGTGTTGCTAGCTCCCATTTTATGGGAGTTGCACAATATTGTTTTTAATTGTAGGAAGATTGGGTTATCCGTAGGAATGTATTTCGGAAAATTAGTTGAGAATGTTATTAACCATTTTTGTCTGCTGAAGTTTATGACTACGGGAATGGGGTTGTTGAATTCGGTACTCCTTTAGTTTGTTTTCGAAGATTTGGTTCGGGTTTGGTCAGCTGAGGATGGAACTTGGAAGGGGATGAATGCGATAAATTGGTTGGGATTGTTATGCGTACGGTGTTCTTTTTGAGGCTCTTCTAATTTTTGGTTCAGGGATGTATAGAGAGGAGTTGCTGAAAGATATGCAAACTCAGGCAGTCCAAACTATCAAGGGGTTCCGGAATTGCTACTTTTTAGGTGAGGTCCCTTACCAGTTTTTTTGCTAGATTAATGGACGTAAAATTGAAGGTTCATTAGGATCTTGTTGATAATCACTATCTCTTTTGTGTGCTTTAGGGACAAACAATATGTGTTCTCAACTTTTTAGCAACTACATTTGGTAGTAGCATCAAATACATCACTCTTTGAGCTTGCAAGCTGTAATGTTGATTTGTGCTGTCTAATGATCTATCACTTCCCTTTGTTGCAACATTTTCCAAATTGTGCAGTGTGCATCTACATTCAATATATTAGTCTTAGGAGAATTTGTACACTATAAACTGCTAAATAGTTTTGCGATCAAATGAAGCTCCAGATATTAAGTACTAGAGCCTAACTGTTGCATGTGTGAAGCAAAACTAGGAAACAGTCCTGTCAATAGAAAAACAAAAACAAAGAGAAAAGAGCTTGTAGCTAGGACTAGGATGTCAGTTGATGGTAGTAGTATGCCTAAGGGAGATAAATTGTCTTGTATGTGTTTTTGGTGATCAGAAGTGGCTCGAGAAAGAATGACGTAACTTTGCTAGTGAAGCTAAGGTATGAATTGACTTGACTAAACACCAACTATTCTATATCTGAGACAATCATTGTTGCTGCGACTGGTAAAGAGTAATGATGTCAATCTCTTTTGATTCTGAATAGAGTTGAATCAATGATTATGATTTATGATTAGTTACCATTACCAATCCTATGGTTCTAAATACAATGGTTAAAATACAGTCGAGAAGCTTGTTACTCGAATTATGAGTTCCAGATCCGCTTTTCGTGATTTATAGTTCGGGCTCCTACGATAGGTGAAATTAATTGCAAATGGTAAGTTTCAAAAGGGAAAAAGTTTATCAACATTGATTATTTTGTGATCTATGATTGAAATTAGGATATCCTACTCTTTATGATGTCATTCGTTTGGTTGCAGTTACTGATTAAGATGATGGTCATGTATCCCCAGATTACCCTAACACATAATGGATGTGTTTGGATTCACTTTTCAATTATAAGTCCATTTGTGAAATGAACTTTTTTCAAATGGACATTTTATATAAGTGCTTTTGGAAATGTAAAATGTTTGGTGAGATTAACTTCTTATATAACTTCTCAAGAAGTGCTGGAGTAAAAATTTCAAAAGTCACTAATATGCACTTCTTCAAAATGGGCTTTTGAAAAAAGTGACTTATTCTAAAAGTCCATTTAAATTTTTCACTAAACAACTAACATGTTTGCAAATGGACTTCCATCTCCAAAAGCTCATTTGAAAAATGCTTCCAAACACATCCAATATATAAGGCAATTAATCTTTTTGTCTTGAGGGTGGTTTATAAAAACATTGGACGAGATTTTATCCCATTCCCCGGTATGTGATCCGCTCTCCTAGGATATACATCACAACTAGGGGTGGCAAAATGGATCTGGAACCACGGTTTCAACCCAATTAAACTAGTTTGGTTTGGTTGGTTCTTAAGAAAATTTTATTTGGTTCTTAGTTGGTTCCTACTTTGTTCCAAGTTGGGTCCAACTAATTTCAACTTAGCCCCAAATCGCTTGCCAATACTCTAAATTGTAAAGAACAAAATGTAAGATATTAAGTCGGGTTAAGCTTGGTTTCCTTTCGAATTGATTTTTGTTCTCTTTTGGGTTGAATTGGTTCCACCTTAAAACCATTTAAGAACCCAGTCCATTTTAAGAACCAAACCGTTGGGACCAACCCAAACCGCCCATTTGCCACCCCTAATCACAACATAAAGGATTGTGTACCAGGCCTTGGTTTTGTCCGAGGCAGGCTTGTATCATGACTACGAAATGTAGCTGCAAATACTGATTTGTTAAAAGTTAAGCGGATACGATTGAGGTGGAGGATCGTCAACTCCCACACAATCACACAAACTGAATGAGGCCCTAAGTATAATAGACGACTATGATAAGGCTCTCGTGACTTAAAAAAATAATATTGCTCAATCAATTGTGTCCACAGTTGATGCACATTGTAACGGTCGAATTTTTAGGTGACATGTTTGACCGGCACATTTAATGGTGAAATCTTATTACTGTAATGTGTAGATTACTTTGCTTTTAAAGATTAGGTGCATTTACCTCCATATTAAAACTCTATATAATTGTTTCTTTACCGCAATAAAAATTGCACACCATCTTTTAACCTACACACAAAACCAAATTGAGCAATTCTTTCGCCCAACCCTAATCGGCAACCAGTTAACATGAATTCATCAGCCAAACTCTTGATTGGTGACCGGAAAGAGACTGAGAATCATGATGCATTACTGAAAAATTCAATCCGTTTCTTCTTATGCGAGTATCCTAAAAGCATTTCGAAATCCTCTGAGTTGCTTTCCATATTTCATACGCAGATTCAAACATTGGTAAATCCGCCTCTGGAGATGATTTGGTTTTATTACGCGGTTGAATTTCACAACGCTAACTCAAGCGTCTTATCACCTCCGGAGAAACTCTTACATGCTCAAAAATTGTTGAAAGATTTAATTGACTGTTCTCGTTCCTGCAATGTGGTAAAGAGGATAGCATTAATTGCTCCAGTCCTCTATCTTCTGTATCAGCTAGAGCTTAATTTTTCAACAAGAGATCCATGCTTGAGGGAAGATATTAGGGTTTTACTGGAAGAAATTGTTAGTCACATTAGCATTTGTTGTTCAAAGTATTTGGAGGAAGGAGAAAGGGGTTCGGATTCCTTATGGGCCTATATCTTGGATGTAATAAGGGTTTGGACTGTAGATGAGGTCAGAGGATGCAGTAATGCTGATGTCATGGCATCTTTCTTTCCAGTTCTGAATGATGAATATCAACCGGAAGTCGGAGTGAGTTTGGGAAAAATGGCTGGGGCTGTTATGAATGAAGCCTTTTTATTGAGGTTATATCTGAAAATCTCTCAGGGAGTTGATAGAGAAGACTTTCAGAGTGTTCTAAGCTTGGCTATTCAGACTATAAAGGGTTTTCACAATTTCTACTTTTTGGGTGAGAATGTCTCTTTTTGCTGATTGATCAATTTCTCAGTTTATCTAGTTTAGATGATACAAGATTACTCTTCTTAGTTAGTTTAGTATTCTCACTCCTTTTGACTGCCTGTCACTTGTGCTGGTTTGCTTCAATGATATTATGCATGTTGGTAGGTTGATTGATAACATATCATTGTCCATATGATTATGTGGAAGTACTTTCTATTGATTCTTGCCTTTTCTGTTTAGATATGGATTCTGAATACGGAAATTTCTGGTTGAAAGTGCACTTTGGGTAAAAGTTTCATTATGAAAGGATCTAGAGAACTGACTATGATTCTGTATGCAAACATTTTTCTCTATCTTCATATATAAAGTACATCTGTATAGCAGGTTGATCTAGAAATTTTAGCTTTATTTGCATAATATTAACTCAGAGCGAAAATGTCTGACTCACTGTTTTTAAGATCTCCTTGTAGTTCTACATGTCTAGGACTGAGTACTCTCTCAATTGCAGCCTGAGACGAAATGTTTCTATAAGATTAAAAGATAATCCGGCAAAAAGATGGCCAATAATAGTTTATAAGAAACAAGCTGATTTAATTGCTTGTGATAAAGCAACTTTTACTTGGACCAGAATCATTACTCCATTAACATATGTTTTGCACACTGTAGAAGTTAATTGTCCGGTTGATTATAACTTAATACTTATAAATGCTTCAGTGTTATCGTTCTTCTGCATCAGCAGTTAGTCAAAACATGGTGTAAGATCCTTGACATGGTTCATTTCTAAGTCTCTTGATGATTATTTTTAAGCACAGTACAAAATGTTGTTTTAAAGGTCGCAATTGTGTGTTTATTAGTATCTGTTTTTCTTCTTTTCTTATTTTCTCTAGTCCATTTTCATTCATTCAAAAGAAGTTTATTGAATACACCTGCACAGTTCATATCCATATTTTTCACAATGTTGTTTCAATATGCAATCTGATTGAATGCTCAATGCTAGATATGCTTTTCAAGATGCTGCTGGAGCCAAGTTTGCCTGTTCCAGCTTCATTGGTATGTTTGTCCATTATTATTTTCTTGATATTCTATGATTGTGTGTATTGGACTTCAAATTTTTATCAACTAAACATTCTGAAACATTTCAGAGGGTTTAGCATAGACATTTTCAGGAAATCAGATGCTGTTGAGATTTAGCATGACTTTAGATTTGAGGCTATATTAACAGAATGTGGTAAAGAACTAACAGAAAATCTTATGTAATTGGTAAACTAATCTGATACTCTTCCTTCAGAGCTCTGAGGATGCAGTTCGTCTGCAGAAAGTATTATACGATGCTGTTGTGTTAGTTGACTATTCATTTTCTTATGGAAAATGGGTCAACTCTTCTGACAATCACTTGAAAAGGTTGTCTATTCTATGGGTTTTAGTGGCTGACCGTGCCATTCAATTTGCCAGGTAAGTCGTAAGAAATACTAGAGCCTAACACTCAGTCATAGTATAATCAAAATTTCTCTATATGAATACTTGGAATTTGTTCGGGTACAGGGCTATGGAAGATCAAACCAGCGCCATTTTATATATTAATGCTTTTCGTGAATCTCAATTGGTTGCTGAGTTGATTAAGTGGACGCGTATCCAAGCTGTAAAATTGGGGCGAGACACTATACCTTATGTCTCAACTCCTAAAGCTCTGATCAGTAAGTTGTTATTTCCTTTTCTCCATTCTTAGTTTGGTTCATCTTGAGCTTTTCTTGCATCATTTCATGTAAGATTTCGACATGTGGGACGAATTCCATTTTCTAGAAAGTGAAATTTTAATCTCATAATAATCCTTGATACAACAAGGTTCATAAATTTGTTCATCACATAAAGGTGGCAAAATGTTGGGCAGCTAAGGTCAAACACAATTGTAACTGTTTGGCTACTAAGAAGGTGTTTGGGTGAGCTTATAAGCTACTTAAAAGCATCTTATAAGATGTTCAACAGCTTATAAGCTCACAAAAGTATATGGATAATTTTTTGAAGGGTTAATTACACATAGACCCCGTAACGCATTGTGTAACTACCAAAACCTCCCACAATTATTGAAAATTGCTAACACCCCATAATGAGTCTATTTGTGAGGTTTACAGAGGTGTAATTGGCACATTGTTTACACACTGAGGGTGTATTTATAAGAAATGCCTTAGCATGAGAGGTGTGTTGGTAACTTCCATGATAAGAGCTTATAAGCTGCCATAATAAGATGTTAAAGATCTTATTAGCTCCTTAAAAATAAGTTAGGGATCCTAACTTATTCTGTGAGATTTCGACAATCTCTTGATTTGATTATCCTAATTACCCAATTGACACTTCTTGCACCTTACAAGGCTTATCATTTTATATTACCCAAATGCCTAAAGAACTTATTTCTCATAAGCTCCAAAAACATTTAGCCATTTCATGCTATTCTTTTTCCAATTCTATTTATTTCCCGGATTTTTTGTTACCAAAGATGTGCAACTAAAGGTTATGATTTGCAGATTGGCTGTTGATCCTTGAAGATGAAGGCATCCGAGTATTTGGTCGTGCCACATCACCACTGCTTGCTAAAGCTGTAATGTTCGTGAATGAGTCACCTAATCAGAGTATCTCTGTTCTCAACAAAACTGATGCTGACGAGGACCAAAAAATGGGTGATAATGCATTCCCATGTACTCTGTGCTTGATGAAGAAAAAGCGCAAAGATGTGCAAAGTGGTGAACCAGAATTGAGAGCCAAACAGGTAAAGCTTGATGAGATTGAGAATGTTGACGACGATGATGATGTTATAGAACTCTTAGATTGAAAGGTAATATTTCTTTTAGTTCATATTATGCAAACTATATTATTGCAATGTCTAGAGACAATGGAGGCTATAATATGTAACTCTAAACTTGGTTGAACTATGTAATGTGATGCATTTTGTAATTGTTTTGTTTTCCTTGGACACAAGTGATGAGTGTTTTCTCTCTTCTATGTGCTACCAACTGAGTACTACTCTTGTGAAATCATTGAAGCATACTTGCAAAATATAGTGATGCATATGTTTTCTGGGAGTAGATAATATGGAAATAAATTTTTTCAAAAAATAAATAAATTGTATTATTAAAAGAAGCAAGAGGGCCACGTGGCATTGCATTTGGTTGTGATGGCAATAAATTTTTTTGGGGTGAGAGAGATGGAGAAAGCGAGGCCTCGGATCATGAAATCCACATCTCTATATTATTAGATTTCATTTCACACGAGTGTCATTACAAATTATTGGTATTCAGAATTTTGGGACATTTGAACAATGATTTTAATTTTTCTTTCTTAAATTGATATGATTGTGGGACTGTCTGTTACACATGCATATTGAATAGTTGGAAATTATTTATGTACTTTGAGTTTCGAGATATCATAATTCATAACAATAATATGCGTATGATATGACGTCTTCTTGAGGTGTTAATAAATTTGAAGTTTCGAGTTTCATAGTTTGTCAATCCCTTTTGATTTCAAGTAAATTGTATGGTACCATATCTTTAATTACTGCAATAATAAATGGAATGGGACTTTATAATATTAATAGGTGAAAATAATCCCAAAAAATCGAGCATCTATATAAATGTTTATAATCTAGTGGATCTCATGATTCTCATCCCCATCTGATAAATGGAGGATTGTATCATTGTTTCAACTTTAAATTTTCGTATTACCTATATATATATATTTGTTATAATCAAGAAATATTATTTAATATGATAAATTCTTTGTTATATATCTTTATCTTTATCAGTAGTCATCTATGATCTCAATTACCCATATATATGTCTGTAATTTTCAAATATTGTAATTTTACCGAAACTTAAATATCTTTATAAATCCTATCCACTTTTAGGTAGTACACAAATAATGTATAAAGATCAATTATATATTCTAGTGCTTACATAATCATTGTTTTGAAGTAGGATGATTGCTAAACTATATAAAATAAATTGGTCCTTGTTTGGATTATTATACACTCTCTATTTATTTATTTATTTTTTCCCTAAACAATTAAAAAGTATTTATAAATTATGTTTTATTCTTGAATCACTTTTTCCACGATACAATTGGCCTTGGTCACGGGTTCGAATTCTGATGAGGGAATGCCTAATTGCTTTTTCTACTGTGAGTTTGTCAGCTATGGGCAACCTAGGCTGGTTTACCTTTCTTGTGTGGTTTGCAGGCTATTACACAAGAGCAGGGTTTTACCCAGTGCGCATCTAACAGTAACGGCTGCGGGTTCCCTTGTCATAAAAAAAAATAAAAAAAAAAAAGAAAAAAGAAAAGAGAAATTCCAGTAAGGTGTGATTAGGACATTAGAGTCATTTCATAACTCAGTTATGTCGGCCTCTAACTCTAGTTAAAATCCAATTATGGTTGCGTGTTTGGGCCCACCCGGTTTTGCTCTTCCAGGCCCAAACCCGAAAGCGTCGGTGACTCAGTGAACGTTGAACTCAACTCACTATTCTCTCTATTATATTATATATATTCACCATCCTATATATATATATATATATACCGAGAGAGAAGAGACGTGTATTGGGGATTAAAGCTATAGATGCCAAATCCAATGCGTCTTCGATTTGAGGTAAATACAGAAGAAGAAAAGTAGAGAGTGAAGTTTCTAGTGAGAGAAAGTGCGACAATGGCGGATTCAAGCGATTCTATCTCCGTTGATATGGACTCCATTCCTCTCGCCGGAAAGGTCAAACTCAAACTCCAGTTACATTTTTCATAGCACACGCGTATATACTATATATACAATTGTATGTATAGGCGTGCTTGTATTGGTGAAAATATGTGTGCTTTAAGTAGACTTCAAGAGCTGCATTTTGAGTAAAATTGTCCCTGATTTCAAATTTATGTGGTGCTGCAATTTGTCATTTTTGGTGATTTGAGGATGGAAACGAGCTGGTTTTAGCAATTTTTCGCATTGCATTTGCTATGTTGTTTCATTGAGTAACTATCAAATATGGGGAAATAATGTTTAATTCTTATTGTATAATCTTATTTTGGCATTGTTACTAATTTGGGAAAATCAAAATTTATCTCTTGTATATTGTTATTTGCCTTTGTTAGCATTTTCTTTTTTGTTTTTGCATTTCCTCTTTTTTTTCCCCAATTCATTTCCGTTTATTTATGGATCAATTTAGCAGAAGTGCTAATTGTGGCCAGTCTGAAACTTATATGCTTTTAGTAATTTTCATAATATTTTTAATATATAAATTTACCATGGCTATGTCAAATGTTTTTAGCTGGTTTGACTTATGTTTAATCGTGATCAGTGATTAGTTTGCATGTACTGGATTATTTGGAGTGGTATGTTTATATTGCCGGAAAATTTCTTTTTGCATGTTGAAGTTTCTTTTTTTTTTTTCTTACTCAATTTCAAATATACCCTTTCAAGATATTTAGCAAAATTGGCTTGAAGTGTCGTTAATTTGCGTGTTGTATTTAAGTGAGTATCTGAGGTGAGCATATTTAGAAGAATGATTTTCTCATTAGTTTCTTTTTGCTCATCAGTATATGAATATATTCGTAACGAATGTAATAAAGACTAAAAACATTGACCTTTATAATCCACTAGGAAGAATTGCTAATATGCTAGCTGGGGAATTCTTATGCAAAATGACCACCACATTTAGGAATTCTGATGCAAGCAATTTATACTCTTCAATATTCATGTATATATTGTTCCTCATTTCCAAGTATGTGGCATCAGAATTTCTTAAATCTAGTTACATAATGGAATATTTGGCTGTAATTGATATTTTTGTTACTGTTCTGAAACTTTTGACAAGCTACCTTTTTGTACCTGTTTACAGGAACATATTGTAAAAACTGGTCGTGGTTCGATGTCTGTCACTGTATTTGGAGACCAGGACAAGCCAGCTCTCATTACTTACCCTGATTTAGCTTTAAACTGTAAGAAACAAATACTGACCCAACTTCTCCTGCTTTCATGCCGATTGATTGAACTTGTGATTATGCTCAAGTCTTTCTGCAATATTTTTCCAACTTCACCAAATTTTGGTCTTATGCATGTCTATTTCAACCCAATTTAGTAATAGCATTTCTATGAATAAATGTCTGAGATAGTGCAAGGTGCTCGAGGAGCATGAAGATTTAACTGTTGACTTTCAACTTACAGTTTTGTATTTTCCAACCTCATACCATTTTATCGGCAGCTCTGTGGAGTATTATTGGTGGATACCAAAGTACACATTATTTCGAAAAGTGATTTTGATATCTAACTTCTCATTTGTCTGTATGTACCACCAAACAGATATGTCCTGTTTCCAAGGATTATTCTTTTGTCCAGAATCATTTTCTCTTCTTCTTCACAACTTCTCTATCTACCACATCAGTCCTCCAGGGCATGAGGTTGGTTCCAATTGCTTAATAGTTATTCACTGAGTCGTGTGGGCTCGTACCCAATATATACCTTCAACTCTAGCCGTTTCTTATCTGGTACTTCTTTCAAGAGTACTTGCAGTTAGGAGCTGATGTGGCTGTTCCCGAAGAACCCTCATTATCTGCTGATGATTTAGCCAATCAGATTGCTGAAGTCCTCGACTATTTTGGGTAATTCTTGTGTTAGTAATACTCACGTGGCTCTCTTTTATACTATTGGTTTTCCTTTTCTATGGAGAGCATAACATACATTATTATTAATTTGAAAATTGAATCGGAAAGTCAAATTAAAATCTCTCTCTCTCTCTCTCTCTCTCTCAATAGACTCGGTGCAGTGATGTGCCTGGGCGTAACAGCTGGAGCTTATATTCTTACCCTCTTTGCTGTAAGTCTTTCTCCTATGTTAATATATCTATATTACTGTCCATCAGTTTTGCTTATCATAGCTATCTATTAATTACTGCAGATAAAGTACTCACAACGTGTTATGGGTCTGATTCTTGTTTCCCCTGTATGCAAAGCACCATCTTGGACAGAGTGGTTATGTAATAAGGTTTATTACTTAAACTCTCCTCGCGTGCACACATAGAACACAATATATATGGTATCATACTTGTATTGCAAGGGAAGTGTGTAAAAGTTGAATTATTCATTTGTTTGCTATATAATTGTTTGCAGGTGATGTCAAATTTGCTTTACATTTGTGGCATGTGTGGCATAGTAAAGGAGTTGTTGCTCATGCGGTACTTCAGCAAGGTGTGACCATAAGCCATTTTCTTTGGAAAATAACCCATTTTCTTAATTTATGGACGAATTAAAATTTCTATGGTTGTCAGGAAGTTCGAGGAAGTATTGATGTACCAGAATCAGATATTGTCCAATCATGCAGAAGAGTTAGTGCCATAATTCTTACCATCCTTCTTTTATATGCCAGCCGAACTCCATTTTTAAGCATTCGTCTAAGTTTGTTTATGTATGATTGCAGTTGTTGGGTGAGAGGCAGAGCCCTAATGTATTGCGGTATCTTAAAGCTATCAATGGGTATATTTATTTCACTATTATGCTATTAATGAGTGAGACTTTGTTGCCCAAATAGTTGAAACCATATTGTTTGGTGTCTGACAGGCGACCTGACATCACTGATGGCTTGAGGAAGCTGCAGTGTCGATCCTTGATATTTGTTGGCGAAAACTCTCCGTTCCACTACGAAGCACTTCATATGACTTCAAAGCTAGATAGGAGATTCAGTGCCTTAGTCGAGGTAAAGCTTAATTGTTTTCTATCTAGCCTTTTCTTTTTTCACAAAACATGCATAGGGAGAGACAGAATGGGGAGAGGGAGGGGGGACCTAGCATCTCTCAAAATTTATCGAGTTTTTGTTCCCATTCTAAATCCGAAATTGCCCTCAGTTCTGAAAATTACCATAAACTTTCCTTGACAATAAACACGTATTGTAAGTGCATCCCTGTCAGCAAGAATATATTACAATTTTACCATTCATTTGATTCATCCTTTGAGTTGTTAGGAGGATATTAGGTGCTTATAATTTGCAAATCTGCTGGAGATCGTGGTATTTACACAATAAGTGAGGGTTTGTGCATGTAACTATCCCTTCTTAGTATAATTAGAGCACATTGTGTTGTCTATTCACATTGTGTGGGATATATATACTATGCAGGTCCAAGCATGCGGATCAATGGTTACAGAAGAACAACCAGATGCCATGTTGATACCGTTGGAATATTTCCTAATGGGTTTCGGCTTCTTCAGGCCATCTAAATTCAATGTCAGCCCGAGAAGCCCATTGAGTCCCACTAGCATTTCGCCAGAGCTTTTCTCACCAGAAAGCATGGGATTGAAGTTAAAACCAATAAAGACAAGAATCCCTGCTGAAGTGTGAGAAGATGACAGGCCAGTTTTCTCCTTTTTTTTTTTGTGATCTGTGTCAAAGGACTATACATATACATACATATATAAATGCTGGAACTGGTTTAAAGAAAGTCTTAATAGGAGACTTGTAAGTTGTAGATAAAGATACAGAGACAAAATAAAGTAGCAAAGTGGAAGCAGGTGAAAAATATAAAGGGAGAAAAGAGTCGAATATTGTCTTTTATTTTTTATATTTCTTTGCCACTTGTAATTTACAAGTGTTAGTTGAGAATTAGCGACGTATCTGTGTAAATCATTGTGTGATTAAATTATTTATGAAATAATAAAGAAATTATTTGTTTTATTATTCACTTTGTTCCTTTCCATTTGGGTTTGAGTTCATTGGATTCTTTGCAAAGTGTATAAATTATGATCTCCATAATGCATGGTTCTAGAAACTTAAGTACAGCCATGTTGAATCACAGTATTGGATTCTGCTATTTTGGATCCTTAAATTTTATTCTTGAGATATTTTTCTTTTTCTCAAGACGACTCATAAAGCCAACTTTGGATCCCAAATTTGAATAAAAATAATTGGCAGACACATAATTAAAATTATGTAGATGATAATTCAGTCTGAATAAAAGCCAATATACAGTTGCATGAATAGATATCCTCCAAAATAGACTATTTTAATTTCTACTCAAATATCTAGCCAATAAATGCTTAAAAACAGCATTTGTACTATCCATATATATACCTTGTTTATGCAAATATTATGAATCAATCCATTGTAAATCTTTTATTGTCAAGGCGCATATGGATATTTCTCTGTCTGCCATCGCCTTCTTCATCGTTTCTTCGAGTTTTTCTTCTGTTCATCTCTGCATACATTTCCTCTATCATCGGTTTCCACAGACGAACACGAGCATTTATAAACCAGTTCGACACCTGATTTACAAACAAACAACCCTTCATAAACCAGTGCAAAATATCGATGGAAATGTGAAAATTCACAAATTTGTAAGAGTTCTATTATATACCTGGCTCCTTGTTAAACCACTTTTCAAAGCAAGCAAGTGTTTCTCTGCGTCTTTCGGGTACCTAAGAGTTCAAAAATTCGTCATCCTTTTTAAATTAGTTTCAGTTTTTATACACGATTTTGAGAAACGGGTTTTAAACGAAACTTACGGATGAAGAAAATTCTGAAACATCCATGCCCTTAAAACGGAGACTGATCTTTCGGGCAATCCTCTTTGAGGTTTCCATAACTGATGATCTCTTTTTCTTAGCTGCTGAAGGGCCCATTGCTTTTGGATGAAAGATGCCTCAAATGACTTCTCTTGATCTCCTGTTTCTCCACCCTCATTTATACGTGCTCCCATTGCAAGAATGTGGCTGCTAATTCTCTCCCTCAGGTTTTTGTACATGAAAGAAATTGTTGGCAGAGCAAATCTTGCATGTACATTGGGATCCAACTCGGTTACTGCATGAAATGCAGAGATCACCGTATGGATTTCATCCAAGCACTGGTTGTACCTCTCGTCAACCTAATAAGATCACCACAGATATAACAAGATTATGAAACTATCGATATAAAAAAAGTTAAATAACGACATAAATGTATACCGCTTGCAGTAAAGCCAATAGATGCTTCTTCTTTTCTTCAACCTCTAGTTCGTGCATGAAGTTGTTCTTAGTAATGGATTTACCATCCATAATATCGAGCCCGTCAACAGTTGAGAACCCTCTTGCAGCATTACCACCACTACCAGAGTAACTCATCTGGTCAAAATTTTCAAGAGCATAGCAAGCAATTTCAGCAAGTATTTCTTGCATGGAATGGAGAAACCTCGACCCCGAGAACAAAGGCGAGACTTGGAGTGGCCTGTGAGAGTTGTTAAAGCTCAAAGAGAGATTGTTATTGTTATTGTTATTGTTATTACTGCTGCACGACGTGTGATCGGGCCCCACCACGTGTTGTTTATGCAAAGAATAACTAGTTGTTCCACCCGACGAGCTGCTCATCTCCGAGCATTGCTCGTTCAACGAATTTCCATGTTGTGATGTGGCGAGGCTGAGAGACAACTCGTTGCTAAACTGAGACGAGCCCCCTTGTTCCATCATTGGAATCCATTCGTTCGGGACCCACTTAGTGCTTGTGTCCAAGGGTATACCTTCATAGCCGTAATTCGTGGGCCCGAACGAAGAACTCGCGATGTTGCTAGAGTTAGTTGCAATGGCAGGTTTCGGGTATTCGAAGGGGTATGCTAAAGGGCCCACAAACTGATCAGAATACTGAATGTGGCTAATTTGGGGGTTAAACGGGCCAGGTGAGAAATCACGGGTAGGGTCTCGATTTGGACGGATGAAAGTGTTGAAAGCTTCTACAGGGGTGGGAGGGGGAAGAAAGCCAGTCATGAAATGATTTTGAGTAGATGAATTTGAATATCCAAATGAAATTAAGGATGTAGGAAAAGAGTTGCCATCTGTGACTGCAGAATGTGATCCAGTTGCGTCGGTTTGCATATTGATAGGATCGATTTTACGAAAAGGAACTGAAAATGTGGAAATCTACAAGCTTCTAAAACACTTCAAGGGCTCTACCTCATTGCACCCTATGTTAAGATTTCAGACTAGATTAGATGAAAGCATAATGTCGATAGCTTTGTATCACATGAAAACTCAATATAAAAAGGGTAGTAAATATTTTATTATGTGTTTCTTGATGTGAAAAGAAACCAGAGAATGGCCTAAGAAGAAACAAAGACCTAAATATGGAGATCATATACAATAATTTTCCACATCCCTAACATTATGCTAACATGAACAAATCTACATTCATGTTGTAATATTAAGTAAATATAGCCTAGTCCCGGATAACATACTATTATGAATGTTATGTTAGTGGCTGATTTAAGGAAATTCAAGCCATGAAGAACACATAAAGGACAAAAAAATAGAACTTTTTACTCCATATTCTTTAACTTGTGATAATGAAAAACACTAACATGCTGCAATCTAGAAAATGATTAAGTAACATTACTACTAGTAAATAAATAGGCTTTAAACACATAAATGGCTTAACTTGTTGAAGAACTACATATATATGATAAGAGAGAGAGAGAGAGATATGAAGACAAACCTTGTTGCCCTTGGAGAAGGAATAATTAGCAAAGAAGAGAAAATATCTGCAGTTTTCCCCTTCAAGCCATTGCAAGAGAAGAACTGTTAAGAGCCAAAATATTTTGTGTGTATCAGTATTTAAAAAAGCAAATAATAAGGGAAGAAATGATGAGAGCCCAACAAGAAGCAAGAAAAAAGTGAAAGCTTTGATTCTATATTGATCAGAACTATATGTAGGAAATCATTGGTTACCCTTTCTTCCTAAACAGTGTACAAATCAAAAACACAAAAAGACAGTTCAAGTTCTTTTATTTTTTACCATAAAAAATTAACAAGAGTAGTAAAAAGAAAGAGCTAACAAGGTACAATCCCCTGATGCACACACCCCACCACCATTCTTCACAACTACACACCAAAGAATAAAATGACAAATGCTTAAAAGTTGGCTGTTTTTATTGTTTACTTGCTGGAGTGGGATTTTCATTTCATCCAATATTTCCAAAACCCAAGAAAAAATTCTGAAAATTTCAGAGCTTTCAGAACATATCAAGAATCATTATACATGATCTCTCCTCTCTTTCTTAAAAGACTCTATATATCTTTATTTAACATTAACCAAAGGGTTTTTTTAATAACACTCAAAACACAATGGGTTATGGGATTTTAAAGGACATGCATTATGAATAAGCCCATCAAAAAGCAGCAAGAAAGGACTGTTAAAAAGCAGAGAAGTAGTAGGGATGTAGGGGGATGAAAATGAATAAATGGACCCTATTTAATTAAAAGATAGAAACAGCAATAGCCACACAAGTTATATTTATGATTAAATTTATGAATAGAGATATGGAGAGAAGGAAGGAAAATCAATGAGAAAAAGAAGCATTATATGCATTACTCTTTTGCTTCTGCAGTTTCACTCATTTTTCTTGCAGCCTTTTTTGGGCCCATTTCTTTCTCACTCTTGTCTCTCTCTCTCTCTCACATACATATTGATATATATTATATTTTTTGCGAAAAATTTAGATAAAATATAATATCATTTAGGGATTACTTAATAATCCCTCCTTATTACCTCACATTATCTGCTATAGTCATCGTGAAATGATAATCACAAATAAAAACAAATGGGTTTTTTCAATCTCTGTTGAAACTCCTGTATATATTAAGCACCATTTTTCACGGGGAAATTAAAGGGGTTTACTTTAGAACTACATTAAGAGATGGTGATGAGAAAGATGAGTGAAAATGGGTAAGAAAACAACATACTTTTGCTACCTGAATCAAACAACTAAAGGATTAAGGCAAGTAGATTGAAATATGACACTGTTCCACCGGCAGTGTACTTTTAGTCATTGGGTAGTGAGAAATGTATATGTATACATATACATATATATATTACACATTTAGTGAGAGAGAGAAAGAGAGTAGGAGAGAGAGAATAGCAGTATGCAATGATGATGCAAGCAAAATTGGAGTGGTGTTAAAAGGGAGAAGAGATCTGCTGGGGAGATCTTTGACGAATTTATATGCGTGCATGCAATTATAATTATCTGTCTGTATGTATATATATATATATACTTTTATTTGTGTTCAGTTTTGTACGGGTTTCAGGGCTATTTATCAATCTATCTGTGCAGCATTTGTTGGAGAGTGCAGAAAAGGATAGAGATAATAAAGAGAAACATCAGTTTCTCTATTCATCATACTAACTCTAACTCATATAAATTTTACTATAGATTTAGATGTTTTTAAATGTTTGGCACATATAAATTATATATTTATTTTAATACGTCTCAAATATTTAGATGAAAAATTGAATATTATTTAGATTAAAAAAATCATATTCTATATTTTTCCATTTTAATTATGATTTAAAGCATCCAAATAATTCTAAATTTGTTGAATTTCTTAGATTTAATTTTTGGTCGAATTCCTTTTTGTTTCCTTGCCAAACTTTTAGAGCTAAAGAGAATATAAGTTACATGTAATCGTAATTATTTAAACGTAAACTCTTTTATATAAATTATTATAATTATTTAAAGGATTCTAATATTGAATTGCTCATAGCTCTAGACAATAATAATTCTATGAACTATTTTTCCAAATGAATTATTTACAATAATGGTGCACGATGAGTGGATGAGCTTTGTTGTTTGATCCAAAATAGTGGCTTTATATACCGTGTTGGAAAATCTTCAATCAGTAAAATAAACCAAACTATGAAGCACATAGAATTTCTTTTTTGGTTCCACATAATAATTTGGCATTGAGTTTATTTTCTCAATTAAAAAAATTTATGGACGACAACTTGCATTTAAATTTATTGTTTTCAAAAATAAATCATTCCTCTATAATGAAGTATTATTTGGAATATATTCATAAAATTAGATAGTATAACATATAACATACTACTGATTTGAGACAATTACCAAAATATAATTCTAATTTTGTGCATAAAACTTTGTCTATCATTTCCCTTTCCCCTTTATACTCCACTTTTATTTTATACCAATTAGTTTAAATAATACCACGTCAACATAATTATTACATTACAAGGTAATGTAATATTTTACAAAATCATTGAAAATAAAAGACCTCTTTCACAAAATAATTCTTTTTCCCCTAAAATAAAGGTCTTAATGATTAGCAAGATATGGCATAGGTGGGCCATGTAATAGTGTAATACAATAATACAACAGTAGAAAAATCATGTGAAAGATCCAATTATTTAATTAGGCACGTTTCTAAATATTAATTTCTGAATTATTTTATACTACAGTATAAATACATTTTAGAACGGGCTCAGGAAAATGATAAGCCCAAAATATAGGCCCAAATAGAATCATAGCGGGCTGAGTTTGTGTTTAGTAGGCCTCTTTGGGGTGTGTTTTTGTAAGCTGGACTTAGTTTGTATTGATTCAGTTTCAAGTTGAAATTAACTGTCCTCCTACTTGTAACTTTGATAAACATTGATATTTTTAGAGTTTGGGGACGGAAAAAATGTAAAAATAAAACTCTATAAAAGGCAAATTATCAAAAATAAAAATTTGTAAGAACATATTTATTTTCGTAATGAGTGACCATTAGGGCTCACATAATTTCGAGTAATCTACACCTCACATGTATAGATAAACACGTGGAGGATTTACCACCCCACACACACATATATATATATATATATATATATATATATATATATATATATATATATATATATATACACACTTGTGATGATGGAAATTTATTTGGATCTCGAGTTTCGAGAGTCCCCAAAAATCACCCATTTCGCAGTACTTAAGCCAGTTAGACAAAAATGGAACAATGGACAAGTGGATTTACATTTGTACATATATATAGAAAATGAGCAATTGGAACAAGAAATACACTTATGACTTAACAAATACTCGTAATTGAATTTATTAGGTACGGCAATTTTCCAAGCAGTTTTAAATGCTTGATTGATAGAACATTTAAAAAGAAGATATAAATGAAGTTAACGAATATTGGTGGGCACTACTAAAACTACAACTATCTAATTCTTATTTAAGATTTGTCGGTGTTTAGACAGAAATGTTAACCTTCCTCCCTCCCTACTCTACCATATGATTTTGACTACTTAATTTGTCTCCACCTTTCATTTTTACAACAATTTATGCTATAAAGACACCATTATTTAATACGGTCGACTATACTATTAATACAACCAAATTATAATATAATATTATAAGAAAACAGGATATTAAAAAGACGGATTTTTAGAGATGAACACAAATTCGTCTATGGGCTTGAAATCCCTCCTTAAATATGAAACTCATCATTTACATATTATTATTTTGTGAATATGAGCCCTTAAGAGCTCATATGAATACCTCTAGCTAGCTAATATAACTCCAAAAAGAAGCTTTTGGATGGAAAAAAAAAGTACACATAATAGATCATAAAAGTAAAGAAAAAAAAAATAAGTGGATAACTAGCTAGATCATGATCACATGTCTCCTAAGGCAAAACTCACAAGTCTCTCAACATATCTCATCTCTATCCATACCATTGAATTATGGGTTGACATTATTTTCATGAAATTTTAATGCAAAGTTGCTCACCTACTTGTAGGATATATAAATACTATGGATATATATACATATATATATTTATATGCACTATAAAGTTACATCTTTTTTCTCCATTCACACACACAAACATGAAACACAAAGTGATTGGAAACTCTATGATAGGTCACAAAGTCATGTGTGTTTGTATGCACAATTAATTCAAAAGATTTTATATTGGAGTACACGAATGGTGAATAAAAAGTGAGAGAAATAAAACGTTTTTCCTTCACATGATAGCTTATCTAGAAGACATTTGTGGTACATATGTCCTTGTAAAATATACAAGAAATTAATGGTTAGATAGTAAAGACTAAAGATACACAAGTGCATAGAATGTGACACTTTGGTGTGATTTTTTCTTCTATTTTTCCGAGTTTCTCGTGATGATAACCAGACGTGTCAAATGTATATATATCTGCAAGCATGATGTGGTTCTTACTAAAATAAAGTAAAATAAAAATTTGGTGACATTTAATAGACAAGATATGAATAGAAGTATATAGTATTTTGATTTTGGATGCAAATTAGTATTACATTGTCAATTGATATTGTTATGGGTCAATTGGAATATAGATCACTATGTTATGGTGTTCACAATTTATTGAGCCCACAAAAACACACAACCAAACACATCCTCACACACACACATATATATATATATCCAAGACCCTAAGATCAGCCAACCATTTCTGAAAAGAACTGGCAATACAGCAAAGCACGAAACTGAATTATATCCATATCCAGGACACAAACAACCCAAATTTTGAAAGGAGTTCCAATTAGGGATGGCAACGGTTCCGGGTCTACCCGGAACCGCCCCGGAACCGTCCCGTCGGATCCGGTTCTTTTCATGTTAAACGGTTCCGGTTCCGGTTCCGGGTCCAACTAAACGGTTCTTAGGCGGTTCCGGTTCCGGGTCCGGGTCCAACCCGGAACCGCCTTAAATTTTTTTATTTCTTTTATTAAAGTTAATGATGGATATTTTATCTATCCTCATATATATAATATGATCCCAAATCAAATAGGTCTATCCTCATATATTATTATTGCTTTCTTTCCTTAAATTTTTATTTTATTTTTATGTTTTTGAGTTAAAATATTATACTAAACACTAAAATCATTCAACCAACCAAAATCAATTGAAAATATTTCTTAGGTTATTTCATTGCAAAAAAATAAATAAATATCAAGTCCATAAATTATATAAATATTAAAACCAATTATTTTAGTGTATTATAGAGAAAGTTGGGTAGTAAATTATTAAAAAGCACCAAAAAGCAAAAGCAAAAAAAAAACCCAAAAAATAAAAATTCTAAACGGGTACCCGCGGGTTGGACCCGGCGGTTCCGGTTCCGGGTCCAAAATGAGGAACCGGTTCCGGATCCGGTTCCGGGTCCAAAAACAGACATGCGATTCCGGTTCTAGACCCGCCGGTTCCTACCCGGAACCGGCCCGTTGCCATCCCTAGTTCCAATTGTATGCTTTAAAATATTGTTTTATCTCATATTTAATTTTATCTACATATAAATAATTAAAACTTCAAAAATATAAATTAGTATATATGGACTACGGTTCAAAAGAAAACTTTATACACTTGATGTGCCATTTTAATCAAGAAAAATTGAAATAACCCCACAACAACTCAAAAATGTTATCTAGTACTAAAAGCTAAATAAGAATTAGCCGACTTAAATACTCAAACCAAAACCCACAACCAAAAATGAAATAAAAAATAAAAAACAAGAAGAACATCAAATTAAGATTGGCCAATTATCATTTATTCGAAAAGCAAAATGTAAACAGCAATTAAAGCATCAAAATTATCATTAAAAAGAAAAGCAACCAAACTATATAACCCCACCAAACACATTGACCTATTCTAACAACTACACAAAATAAACTAGCTTAATTTTCCCAACTTCCATCAGTAAAACAAACCCATTTTTTTTCCCCTTTTTCCACTAAACGAATATTCAAACAATAAAAAACACATTAACGAAAAATGAAAAAAAACACCACCACCACCACGCCACCGCCGCCATCATTTTTCCGTCACCACCATTATTATTATTCGTACCTGATAACCATTGCACTTGATCGAGCATCGATTTTTCCTCGATTCATATATATATATATATATATATATATATATATATATATATTATATATATAAAATACGTATTTACTCATTCATGTCCATGCATAGATGCTATAGCCACCACACCAAGCTTCTGAAGATTCAACTTCACAACCGTATCTGTAAACATCTTCGTATCCTCCCCCGTATTCCCCTCTGGTATATCCACAATATACGATTCCAATACCACCGTATATACTTTCCCATCATCTTTCTTGAACTCATTAACACTAGTAACCGATCGATAATTGTTCAATCTATGCTCACCCCCCACCACACGAAAGCTCAGTATATGTTTCTCATCGTCTAAAATCTCTAACCGCTCGGTTGACGTGGACGCCGGCAGGCCGGAAACCACCGTGACCTCGCGTATACTGCCAACGCCGCCGTCTCCGAACAGTTTGCAGCTCTTGATGAAGTGTTTGTAGCGCTGCGGGTTGTCGAACTGCCGGACGAGTGGCCACACGGCGGTGGCCGGAGCGTCGATGCGCTGCTTGATGATGGACGTGCATGTGTTGGGCAATGCGTCGAAGGTGTGGTACGTGCGGATCACGGGCTCGAGGTGCGCGTGTTCTTCTGGGGTTAGGCCTTGTGGGATTTGGAGGGGTGCTTTGTCTCCCATTGATTTTTCAAGAATGGTGTGAAATGAAATGAAGATGAAAGAAATTATTAATTTTTTGTTTTGGGAAAGAACAAAGATTAGAAATGGAGAAAAGGGGTATGAAATTAAATGATGAAAGAAATTTGGGTTTTTTTTTTGGCTACTGATTATGTGAAATCTTGAATCGAGAAATAGAGGAGAATGGTGAAATGAAGATTATATAAATAGTAGTTGATGCAACTAGCTAAGAGAAGTATATGAAATTAAAAGGAGTGGGAAAAATGAACACTTATGAGTTGGGGTGGGGTAAAGGGGTTAGGGTTTTTATGTTTATTAGATGGATTTTGGACATATTTACCCTTGGTATTTCTGACTTTTATAACTATTTTGTCAGTTGACATTTCCAAGAAAGGTATTTTACTATATAAATAAAAAAATAGTGAGAAGATGGGGGGCAGCATCACTGGATTTGGAAAGGGTATATTCAGTAATAAAATAATTATTGGGGTCTTTAATTTTTGAGTAACCCTAGTTTTTGAAAAATGACAAGTAATTTTCTGTATTAATTTTGAACTTTATGACAATTTCTTTCTATATTTAGTGAAACAGAATTTAGGGAGGGGTTTAGATTATTGTGTTAGGAACAGTACTGGAAGAAGCTAGAAAAGTCTAGAACCAATTAAAAAATTAGCAAAGATTTGTGGGTTTTGTTTAGTGAATTATTTTTCATTTTTTGGTGGACTTAGATTAATTTAATATTTTGATAATATGCAACTTGGATAGAGTTATATTTTTTTAAAAATAATATATAGTTTGCTTGTTATTCCATTCTTTTCAGGAAAGCGAATCCATTTAGCTTAAAAGAATGGACTATGGAGGATAAAGTTTATTTTAATTGTACCCTCATAATCAAATCAATTAAAGATCCATAACCATCAAAGATTTGAAAGAAAAGGCCTATTAAATGACATGATGTAGTTAAAGTATTTGACTAATATATATGATAACTATTGAGACGAAAAATTCTACTCTGAGATTCAGAATTTCGATCACTTCAATCTATCCTAACTTAGTAGTTAGATGAAAATGAGAATTATGCAAATGAAGATTTATATAAAATTAATTATAAGTACTATTTTAAAATTAAAATTCTAGAGTCCTTAAAAATCACTGGTGTGAATTCATGTGTATAATGGTAGAAAATAAAAGGGGAAGGTGTAGAGATTGATGGATCATGTGACAAAATTAACAAAGTGTTCGCGTGATCTAAACTCAACTTTGCACACATGGCCCCCACTTGCACACAAATTATTCATTATTTATTTATTATATATATTAGAAGTTTATAAATGAATGGCCTTTCAATCTTTGATGTGGCCTTGTATTCAGTAGGACAATTATATTCAATTATGGTCAATCATATACATGGATGTTAGAGGAAGGGATCTTGTCATTCCAATGGGGATTGAAATTATTTAATTAAGATTGATATAGCATAACCTCGTATGGATCCATACGACCCAGCAATGTGACCAACCTCGTATAGGTCCATACGACCCTGATACAATTTTAGGCCTATTTACTTAAAGGCCCCTAACCTAATTGTGTTTATTTGCATTACACTACCTAACCCGCGTGTTCTTATCGGGTCAAACCCGTTGTTGCCATAACCCGGACAATCTGGGACGTACATTGGGGGGACACGTGTAAGACATCTCGTGTGTTCCGCCATCATCCGTACATTGGGTACTGTGCCTATAAATAGTGCCATTTAATATTAGAAAAGGGACCTTTGACTTACTGATTAGTACCTCGAGAGTACACAGTACGATCTGACAGTATGTTCCCACTATTCTATAAACCGAGTTAAGAACCTCGTATACGACCTTCGCCATTACTTTGAACTACGTTTAGACTTGATCCTATTATAAAGGTACGTAGGCAACTCAGAACGTCTGAGTGCAGTCTATAATCAATATACGACCCTCTCCGGTCATGTACGAGTCTCGGCTTGATTTGGTTCGTAAGTATTTTATGAGCTATATCAAAGATATATATATATATATATATATATATATATATATATGCAGATAAATTTGACGTTTTATTCCCTTTTTAGTCAATTTTGTAACAAAGATGATGCTAAATGAGGGTAGGTAGTCCTTCTTGTTAACAATATGATATGTATATATTGAGTTCATTTGAGTTAATTTCGAAAAACAAGCATGTATCATGTCATACAGTGCTTATCTAGTTGGTGAATTAGATATTTTAAAATAAAATATTTCATTTATAAGTATAGAAAAACATAATGGTATTTAAATATTTAAATAAAATATTTCTCTTGAATATTTCTAGGTTAAAGATTTGCAGTAACTTATGGAGACAGTCAGTAACATATGTATAATGTTGCCTCATGGAGTAACTGAAAAACTACCACTTCAAAGCTCTTCCACTCCTATCCACAGCTCCCAAAATATACGCATAAATTATGATAATTGTTAACGTGTATTTCGTACACATTTCGTTCATGTTATGATGCGTTAATTGTTGTGTTCTTAGTCCATATCCCATAGTTTTATGCTTCTATTGCCATATCTAGGTGTTGAGAAGAGAATGGATTGAAAAGTTGATAAAAATGGACGAAAACGACAAAGAATGACTTAGTGCATATGGGCAGAGGTCGAAAGCTCACAAGAATAAGGCGTGACCAACTGGTCACGCTTTAAAACAGCTAGCTTTCGCACTTTTGGAAAAGGGGCAGATTCGAGACTTGGACTTTTTGGCTAAAATCCGATTTCTGATGCACGTTTGTAATTCCCTACATGTTAAGGGATTATTTTCTTTATTGATTAGCACTTTATTTCCTTGTTTTGAACATTCCTAGTTGGATTAGGATTCTTAAAATCCTAAATCTTTTATGTTTCCTTGTTTAGATAGGATTCTCTAGCTTTAAATATGTGGAATATTATTCCACAAAGGGGACCTGATCTTTTATTTTTTGACTATTCACGTTTTGCTTTTGCTGGGGATTTTCGAATTATTCAACTTTTGTATACGATTCTCGATTATGTGTTGCTAAACACATAATTCTAGTCGAAGGATTTTAAGGTTTGATTTCTTTTAATTTCGTGAGATTGCCTGTACCTTTATCTTCATCGTTCTTCAAGTATTCATTCTTTCCCCGAGATTTGTTGACAATATATTTTAATCAATTAATTAATCCGGCCAATTAGTTAATTGTTAGAATTATATTCTGCTAATTAGGAACCAAATGCGTAATTGTTTGGCAAACCCTAATAATCGTAGCAATTAATGACGTTGATTATGGACAAGTTTTGGATTAGTCGTTATGGGAATTAGTGATCCGGTTTAAATAATCCGAGCTTGCATGTTTATTGATCGGGATTAGTGTTTTTCTAGAATTTGAATGCTATTGATAAATTAAATCCTAAGAGCTTGTTTAGGGTTGTTTATCCGATAAGGGCAATAATCAAAGAGCTTGTTTTGATTATCGAAACCGTAAGGAAAAACGAGATCGTCAGAGCTTGTTGACGACTATAGCTAATCTATTTGAGAGTTTTGAACTATTTTTGCAATCGATGATCGAATTATAGAATCAATACCGAAATATCCGAAGACTAGAGTTTCACCTCCAATTGAATTCGAATTTTATCTCTTACTTGCGTTCTAATTTACGTTTGAATTGTTTTCAATTTATTTTTAGTTAATTAAATCCAAAAACCCCCCTTTTATCGATATTAGTAATATAGGAATCGAATCTACACCTTTCCCTGTGGATCGACCATACTTGTCACTAGTTACAAATCTTTTCGAGTATGTTATTTTATTTTTGTTGAATTCGACACCCACCAATAATTATATGATATATCGAGTTTAATGATTCAATTCGTATTTTTTGTCCCTTTTTTCTTCATAAGTGTGTAAAAATTGCACTCAATATAACTAAATGAGAGACAGATATTAGAACTATTATATTTGGTCTAGATTTTTCTACTTAAAAGATGGATTTATGAAATATATAAATAAATATATATATATATAAGAGGGCTTAATTCCTGTAGAAGCAATGAATAAAAAGATAAAGATTGTATAGTTGAAAGGATTGATGCACTGACAAAAAACAAGTGTATTTTCATGTGGTATGAAATAGCTGTTGTCTGATGGGCACACAAACAGAAACAGAAAGATGCAAGCAGCAGCCTATATTGCTTGCAACAAACAATATCTGTTTATTTCTCTCACACACACCAATGTTTTTTTTTTCTTTAGTTGGTTTTAATTTGTCATCATTTTCAATATATATATATTTATATATATAAGAGACGCAAATTTTGAACAGGCAAGTTGCAACATAATAATTGACATTTTGTGTTGGATACTTTGCAAGTTGTAACATTCATAATAGATAGCTTCTTGATTTAAGCAAACCTTTAATTTGTTCCTATCTCACTTTTATTCTGTACTAACAATCGGTGCAATATTTAACAAATGTAGATTAATTTTTTTATTGGATTTCTCCGGGATTTTGCTCATGCATGCATATATATTACAATTTACAACCACAACCTAAGTTCATTTTGAAATCATTTTTCTACTTTTATATATGTTGTTGATATATATTTAATTTAAAGTCTGTCTTATTTGACTCGAGATAATATAATTAGTCAAGATTAACCATGAGACTTATGGACGTAGTGACTTTTGCAAGGGCATTGTCACTAATTAGCATTAGTTGTCAAATACATTAAAAAATAAAATTGTGTGCCAACTAACAATCATGGTGTTTCAGTTGAATAGTAATTAATTGATTCCAATTATATATATATTGGATTTCTCAAGATATATTACAAAATGATGATGACGACAAGAAATTGTATGAGACCCATTATAATGAATCTATTGGTTTGTTAAAAAAAAGTTTATTTAATTAGTACATATACTATTCAGTTAGTTTCAAAAGAATGTTTTGACTTATACCGTAATCCAAATTAAATATGATTAATTCGCTCTAATTATATAAAAGATAGACGTGATAGCATCTAATTTGTTTTACTTGTGTAATGGCCGGCTAACTTGAATCAGTAATAATGAACTTAATAATTTATGTCGTAATTAGAAATTGAAACATATGATTATGATTAATTGTTCAAGTATCTTATTTGTTTTTGTTAAATCTATTTATTGCTTATGTTAGGATTAGTAAATTGAAAGGGGTGTACACCAATTAAATCTTTTATCTATGCGCCCAAGAAAAATAAAGAAATAAATAAAAATGTTTTGAGGACTTTCTCTTGTGTGACAAATTAATGTAATATATTTTTTTTTTCTCGTGTACTCCATAGAATAGAGTATAAAAGTCAGCTTTCGTCATTACCTATAGCACAAGTTGAGATAATAAAATAAGAGTATGGGATTGAGTGAGAGTCAATTAGATGGTTGTTGGTGCCATCTTTATTTCTATTGAACAATTTATAATATAAGTATAATATAATAATTAGTACACACCAAAGGTCAAAGCTGCGCCATCATATTCATTTATTGCTAAATAATAATTTATTAATTTCTCAAAATATATTAAAAAGAAAATCAAAAACAGAAAGACATGTATCTCTTAGTGTGTGTGTGTATATATATGTGAATGGGCCTCAATTTGGACTGCCAAAGGCCCAATTGCATGAAGATTAAACAATAGAATGTTGGACTACATTTTAATCTAAAAATTGGGCCTATGCAGTATTGGGCTCATTAGGCGAACTATGAAGACAAGACGTTTATCATATTCTCTTTCCTTTTTATGTTATCCTATTTCTTTTATCTTTTATTTTAATTTGATTGGCAAGGCAGTAATTCTGAAAATTTGATGGAAAAATTATACATTATTGATATACCAAATTTCGGAAATGTACATCTTCTGTTTGTGTGTATATAATATATATGCACTTACACAACAGATTACCCGGTTTTTTTCACACCGGTTCAACCAATCCGACCAATGACCCAATTATTTTTCTGATTGGATGTGTTGAGCTCCCACTTCGAATGAACCAACACCCTTCGATCCAATTACATTCCAATGTAGCCTCCTTATATTGCGCAATTTCTCAAACTTGCTCGAGCTCTCAGCTATGGTTACAACGATTTCACTGCTGATTTATACGACTCGCCTTTTTTCTGCATGCTGAGGCGCTGCAAACATTTGAGACGGGTAATAATCTCTGCAAAAGAAGGTCTTGCCTGTGGATTTCTGCATAAGACGAATCCACAAGTTAAAACGTAATCTGATGAATAATATGTAGGCTAAATTACATAAGACACCTTCTGCATGAGACCTAATTCTTACTTACCTAAGGTTTGAGAAATTACCATATCTAGCCATGTCAGTAAAAGCAAGATACAATTTCACCCCTGTTTTTCGGGTCTGACATGACATGGGGTGTCTAGGTAATTTGCAGAATTTTAGGGGGCTCGTGGTAATTACCCAACAAATCAGGGGGTGCATGTAATTATCCGTAAAATGTATATTTTGAGCTCATCACAACAAAAGGGTCCAGGAGTTGTGGACTTAATGTAAGAAACTTGCCTATTCCAACATTCGCTTATAATCTCTGCTACGAGTGGATCAACGGTGGGCGGTATATCAAGGTGTCTCCCCTGGAATCCAACGGCTCCAACGACTTGCATTGAGTTCATTTCTGTCCAAGGCACTCGTAGAGTCGCTAGCTCCCATAATATGACTCCGAAGCTATATACATCAGATCTACAAATTTAAAAAGCTATTGTTATTAGTGCAATTTAAGTTATAAAATTCGGAAGTAGTTCAAGTTGCTTCAAAGGCTCCGATAACAAGTAGACCATTAACTCACTTCTCATTGGATGGTTCGTTCCTTAGAACCTCAGGTGCCATCCATTCCGCCTGCAGTTGGAAAAGTTAACACATAATATTTAAAATAAATTACAAACACCCCCTTGCGATACACCCTAATTACAGAAAAACCCAAAGAGTGTGAAATTACACTAACTTTCCCTGACAGTAAAGACATATAACAATCTCAACACTCCAGCATTTAAAGTTGTCAGAATTTGACAAGGTGTGTCTTGGTAATTTACAAAATATCAGGGGGCTCATTGTAATTACCCAATAAGTGAATGGATGTGCATGTAATTGTCACTGATATTTAATTTCTCAATGTTTTGTTTGCTTCTTATTTTTCTGGTCTTTTTCCTCCTTTGTTAGGATGGAAGATTAAATCTGATAATGGCTAGCAGAACATTAAAAAACTAAATAAAGGTTTGGCTCTGCATGCATTACCGTTCCAGCGGCTGACTTTGAAGATAGAAAAGTATGGTGCTGCAAACGTGACATCCCAAAATCACAGACCTAGCATTTTATGCATGAAGGCAAATATTAGAGAGAAAATGGGAATTATTGCTACAATTTTGAATGTCTTAGAAATTGAAAATGGAACAAACCTTAACAACCCAATTTTTATCAACAAGGAGATTTGGACTCTTCAAATCTCGATGCACGATGATAGGATGACTGGTGTGCAAGTAATTCATTCCCTTTGCCTGCAAAAAAAATGACACATTAGCAGATGGTAAAGGAACCTGATAACAGAAACAAAGTGGAATACAACTCATCCAACCAATACCACATCAATGGCCATTTTGATTCGCCTTTTCTCATCAATTTGGATATTAGGACGGTGCAGCAGCCTATACAAACTACCCCTGCGAGTAAGAAAAAAATTATAAGAATCTAAAAACGGGATAGCGCAAAGGAAGCATTAGATTACTTACGAATATATATATATATAATCAAAATACCAAAATAATCAAAACTTGGTTTTACAGACATCAATATTTATATGACATAAAGAGTATGTTAAGAGAGATGAAACCATGAAATAATGATAAAGCCAACTAAGTATTCCTTAAGCTAGTGATAGATAAACCTGGGGAGAAATTCTGTCAATATGGACATATTTGGAGGATGCAACACTGCTCCCATGAGAAGAACAACATTTGGATGTCTCAACCTCAACATGATCTCAACCTACATCAGGCAACAGGCATCAAAAAGTTTAAGCCAAAGAAAAGAAAAGGAACAGAAAATGTACCTAGCACGTAAAGTATCACACACAATGCAAATATATAAATTAGCACTTGCCTCGCATTTAAATTGCGCGAGTGCATCACCAGATATGTCTTGCTTTATGAACTTCTTTACAGCAACTTCCTATCATTGAATGACAACATCTACATTAAAATAAGTAAAGACTAAGAGTATGGTACCCAGTCATACTGAAGATGGTTAACAACACCGACATCCCACATACAGATATTAAATGTCTCCAGGAAATTGATTTTTTTCCCAATAGACTTCAGAAGGAACTTTAACATATACTCACGCCATACCACATAAATATGTACATTTACAATCTGATAAAAATAATCATGGTTATTTGTCATTTATACTTCGCAACCTGTATTAACAACATGTTAGATCATGGAAGATAACTTACTGTGCCATTCCATTCTCCACGGTAGACCTCACCATATGATCCTGCAAGATATGCAAGGAAATTGTAAATCTTCAGTTCAAGAAGACGGTATATAAGGAGTAAAGCTTTCCAAGTATTAATAGTCAAACAAAAGTGGGAGGAGGTTATCTTTGTCAGATTATATGCAGAGAAGCAACCCACACAATCTTAAACACATTATCTTATGTGAGGATTCAACATTCAGTAAAGGATAAAAATATCTAATGCCATAACTCTTACCTATACCAATGCGCTCACCAATCTGAAGATCCTCCCAAAAAATTTCAGCAACTCCATTCAGCATGGGGTCAATTTGCATATTTTGAATCATGTTAGCGTTAGACTGGTCAGTGCACGCAAATGCAAAAGCTTCTTTATTTCCAGAAAAATCAACAAGATCACTATCAACAGCAGGATCATCATTTGTATCTTTAACCACAAATTTTTGTTTGAATTGGGGGTCGAAGGATGATTTATGTCCTGCTGACTCCAGTTTAAGATGATTTACTCCCACTCCTTCAGCCAAATGTTTTCTGCTTCTGTCATATGAAATTTCATTAACAAGAGACTGACCATGTTTAGACAATGATGTCTGGACGACACTGATTAACCACCCTTTCTCAACTCACTAGTCTTTCTCTTTTCAGCACTTTGTCATCTCTAAAATCACGAGAACTTATTTTATTGACATCACTGACAGCATACCTGGAAACAGCTTCAATATGTAAATCTCGCCCAGTTGGTTTCTTTCCAGCATGCAGTGGCGCTTCACATGCTCCACTTGAAGGTACATAAAGATATCCAAGATCATGCTCCAACTGCTCAGTCTGGACTTTACCTGCAATTCTCCTGGCACTTGTATTCGATTCAAAGGCAGTGGCAGATAAATCTAAACCCGTACTACTGGTTCCGGCAGTTTCATCCACACTAGGGGACAATGATCTGATTATAGCTCCTTGATCAGATGCTACACCTGCAACAGTTGCAATACCCCTTGCATCCAATCCAAGATTTTGATTATGACCACTGGATACCTCGACAGGGATGAGAGCTCCAGGAGCACCCATTAGATCAATAATATACTCGCTGCATCAATTCAAAAAATCAATGTAATCATCAAATATAGCTTTCTTGGTGATCAAAGACCTAAAAACTTACTCCAGCAATATTATAAAACTTATGCAATACTTGACTAGAAAAGCAACAAAGAATACCAGACAAGTCTACGTATGAAGAAATTTTATATAAAATAGCAATTTTTATGGGCTGATGTAATGAAGCGAAGATGGATCGGATCTTTAGATTGAGCCACACTTACTTTTCAGTTTATCCCATCCCATACCCTTCTCCCCGTCCCCCCCAAAGAAATAAACAAGAAAACACCCACCTATAGAATCAATGGGAATACATCACTTGTTACAGAAAGAAAAAACTTATATGTCGAAGAAGAGCAACTACAAAAGTTAAGAAGTTCGCGAAACCAGCAATCAGCTAAGCTGTTACCTTCCACTATCCAATTTTACCAAATTTACAGCTCCTTCATCAGTGCCAGTATAATAACTTCCTTTCACTAGCTTACATGGAAGGTTGACCCTATCAGCAAGTACCTAGAAGCCAACATCTGATCAGTGTTATACTTAAATACAGCAAAAACACAGTGCAAAAAGTAAACAGCAACAAATCAGTGTTCAAGTCCATGCATAATGCATCACAAGTATGGTATTATTGTACCAATATGCAATGGATTGCCAAAAACTACTACTTTGCCACAAAAGTTGCTAAGTTTTGGCTCCCCTGTCAGAGTGAAGAGGCAAACCACATACTTACCAGCAATGCACAAAATATGGAACTAAATATTGATAGCTTTATGTCCACTACATATGATAGATAATATCTCATCCACATTAGTTTAAGAAATAAGCATAAGGTGGGAAAAGAGCTCTTACAACCTTAAAGAGTAAGGCCCTTTGTCGTGAATGCCCAGCATCAAGAGAGCCCAGGGGAAGGATGGTTGTATTCAGATTGATTCGTAACTCACGATTCCTAGCCCTCCATCTCCTGAACATTTCTTCAACATCACAAACAGGACCTCCCATTCTTTCAACAATAAGGTTGGCAATTTTTTGAACTAGAAAATTAGTATTGAGGCCCCCATTCAAGGCTCGACATTCCATAGACATAAAATACACTCTTTCCTCAAGTTTCCGAAGTTCCATGTCAACTGCACGATTTACTAAAACAACCTCATGACTGATGCCATCCAAAACAGATATTGCTTCAAAATCTACTAGGGACGGGATTTTCGCTTGGACCAGCGAATTAGAATCGATTCCGCAAACATCATAGAAGCCGTCTATCAACTTTTCGTCATAATTTACAACATTACCGCTCTGCATTCACAAAAAAAAAAGACAAGAGGATACATCAATTGTTTCAATAAACAATTGATTTACAAAACACCTTTATTACTTTTTCTTTTCCCTTCTTTTTAGGGTTGAGGGTGTGGATGGAAATTTCCCTAAGGGGTTAAATTGTTGATTATGAAAAGTTGATCTGGCAAGAGGATATATTAGCCCACTGATTTAGACGAAAAATGAAATTCTCTTACTCTGCCACCCAATTAAACAATATCTACACTTATCCAAGTTACTAAACCTCCAATTAGTCAATGCATGCAACAACACCAAACCGTAAAAAACAAAACAGGCAAAAAAGAACAACACTGAACTGCGTTTATACCGAATATCGAAGTGATAAAAACTCAGCTAAGCTCTGAGAAGGCGAGCGGCCAAGGCTAATCTGCTTAGCGGCGTCGATTTGCGCCGTCTCCGGGTCGACAGAAGTTTGACTAGGATCCGAAACGCTAATTGCCATCGCCAATTGCATTTGAAACTCCTCCTCGAAGTAATTGAAGTTACTTTTCGAGCTCTCGTTCTCCGATGACGACGTCGTTTGAGGCAAATCGGACGCCGGCGACAAAGGCGATGGCGTCGATTGCTGCGGCGGCGTTTGCGGCGAAGGATCGACGGCGGCGGGCGGCGTCCGTACCGGCTGGCTGTGATCGCCGATGTGAAGCTTCCGAAGCAAGTGTTTCATTTTCGACATGTTCGCAAGCTCTCATCGATCGGAAAACTACTGATATACACTGAAAACAATCGATTAAGTGTTATATTAACTCGTGGTAGCCAATCTGATTGATTTTAGCTTTGGTTAGGGTTCTTGAGTTAGGGGATTCGGGGTGAAGGTGCGCAGTACGCACCGGTGGGTGGAGAATAGAAGGAGGTTCTAACGCGCGCACTAGGGTGGAGAAGCGTAGGATAGAGTCTTCATCGTGAAGCTAAAATATCAGTGAGGGAATAAATTAACTACTGTGTGCTTCCCTCCAATGAGACTTCTTCACTCCAACTGCACTTTCTAATTTTTTTTTTAAAGATTATATGTAATTTTTAATTATTTTACTTAATTATATTATTAAAATTAGAAAAATATAAATAGTTCTACTCTTTTTACAAGACTTTTTATACAAATCAATATACGTTTTATTCAAACCCGTCTTTTTCTCTCCCCCGTCTTTTTCACTCCCCCACACTTTCTTCACACACGCTAAGATCCAAAATTTTGAAAAACACTCAAATCGTGGAGGATCGAAATGGACGAAGGTCAGAAGATTGAAATTGAACTCAAAGCCCGCGGTATCATGAACAGTAAACAGTTTTCAGGTTCTTCCTTTTACATTTATTGCTTTCGTTGTAGATTTTAGGGCTTATATCGATGATTATGTGGAATTATCCGTTGTGTATCAGTTTAAATAGCCGTAGATCGAAAACTCAATGTCTCTGCAATGAATTTATAGTTTGGGCATGTAAAAGCTGCGAACAAAATTGATTAGATTTGGAATTATATCGATGATTGTGTGGAATTATCGTTGTGTATCAGTATTGGAGAGTTTCTGTTTTTGCTTAACTTGTTCATGCGTTGTAAACCAGTATTTGTTTATGCACAGATTGCTTTATCATGTATTCATGTTATTCATGAATTAATATTGTATTTGTTTCTCCTCATAATTGATCTCTCAAGTTGTTTTAACATCTGTTGTTTTTCCAACTCGGCAGAATCCAAAATCAGGTTTAAAGAAAACAAGTAGCCTGCAAACTGTTCGTCAAAATGTCAGCCAAAACTAAATATAATGAATCAAGGATCGAGCAGGATTCTGGTCATCCACAGGTGACACAGACAGGTTATTTCTCCTTTGAAAGGATTTTGTAGTTGTAAGTGTAACAAGAAAGAGAAGACACCATGCCTTTACCACAAACTTATATAAATGAAATCCTTACTTCATTATAACAAACTAGCTATTCTCTGCTTATCTCTGATTTGTTACTTTTTAGATCATATGGAAACCTTTGCTTATCAGTATGTTGTTACATTGAGATCATAATTGAAAAATATTTAACCAGGTTTCTCTCCTGCTGTATCAATTAGTTACCAGGTTCAATAAATAATCTTAGGTTTTATTAACTTACGACTCTGCATACTAAAAGCTCTGTTTTTACTGGTAAAGACATCAAATTTGAAAGTCATTGAAATCCTATTGACACAGTTCATTTAGCAATTAACTTCCCCCTAAAAAATTGAATGAACTTCACTGCTTCAGTGCTTTTACTTTTGCGCTTTTTTGATGCGAAAATTAATTTGTTAGTGTGTTTATGTCAGTATTTTATAGATTATGGTTCTCATAGTTAATTGCCTCCAACCATTTCTTTCTTCAGATGAAGTCTACTGTTAAGATTGGTGACACAACTTCCATACTTCCTAAGCCACCCACGGCTATCTGCAAATCAATCCCCAGTTCAACAACAGTAAAGCGAGATTCCATGGGAACTGAATCCCACCCCAAGTATCAACACTGTATCTAATGTTATTAATTATCTTGACAGGAACAACAGTTTCTGCTAAAGTGGCTCAGTCACCGAAAATATCTGCCCCAAGTGGTGCTAGAAGAGCATTACCTAAGCCCCCAGTGTCATCCAAGTCTTGTTTGTCGGGTTCCTCAATAACAAGCAAGGTGCAGCCTGCAAGGTCCTCTACATCAAGTGACAGTTGTAGTAGCATCTCATCTGCAACCCCTTCTAAATCAGGGAAATTCTATCACAGTCCCACCCCAATAGAGCCGGTCATTCAGGACCACACATTTGGGGTGGGGTGAGTGATTTTTTACCTACACCACCCATACAAAAACCACCCACCCCACCCCAAATGTGTGGTCCTAAATGACCGGCTCTATTGGGGTGGGACTGTAATAGATTTTCCCTCTAAATCATCACTAATGACAGCGAGAAGAAATCAAATTCAAAACTGGCAATGTTGGTAGGAGTCCCACTGGTTCCATATTAAAAATTGGGTTCTTCGATGGGGTTAGTGTTTGGTCTCTCTCTCTCTCTCTCTCTCTCCTTGCCTTTATTATAAAATTCAGCATGGACACTCTAGGTAGTATATGTATTGAAAGAAAATAGAAAACAAGTTAGTATCTCCAATTATTGTATGTTATTTAAATCATTATAAAATTCATGAATAAATCACTCTATCAACGAAAGTTATATATGGGTTACTTCATTCTAATGAACTACCAAGCTTTATTTGAGTCAGTTGTAAACATTTCAGAGAAAATTCAAAGGTCAAGTTCTTAGCTACAAAGCTAAAGCATTTTGTTTTGCAGGTGAAATCATCAAACTGTGTTTCCCAAGAATGGAGCTGCTGCTATAAGCAGTCCAGCTCGAACACTAAGGTCCCAGCAGCAACTTCCTTGTGAGGAGTAAAGGCTGATTCTGCATCTTCCCCATCCCTGCAAGAAAAATCACTTGAAGTTAAAGGTAATGCAAAAGGAGCAAAATATCATCTTGAGAATAATGATAATGCAATTTGTGCAGCAAATGACAAGGAAAATAGTCATGCTGGGTATACAAAATGATTTGTTCAAGAGTGTCATATCTCATGAAGAACCCCCACACCCCCTCGAGAAAAGGAAATCAGTAAGACCCATAGAGAAAGGTGTTATTTATCTGAATTGCATTCAAATTAGGTATCTCTTTGTACTTTTGTTATTGAGACTATCAACTGAATCTGCCTGTATCATTTCCTATTTATCACCTAGATTTGATCTAGGATCTAAGATCTAGGATCTAAATTAGGCCCAAATTCAGCCCAGAGTCTATATGAACATTAGGCCAATTAACAGCCCATAAAAATTCCATTATGAGCCCTGTGAGACCTTGAATTTTCCATACAAGCCCACTAAAAGCCCATTAACAATCATTAATAGGCCACAAATTTAAGGCCCATAAGAAAATATAATTGGGCCTTAAAATCTTCCGTTAGGCCCAATAATGGCTCATTTCCTAGGAATATTGGGCCTTACTGGGCCTGTGATTTTCATATAAGGCCCATATCCAAGGAATGTCGGGCCTTTCTGGGCCTATAATTTTCAAATTAGGCCCATTAACGGCCCATAAGAAAATATAGGTGGGCCTTTACATTTTCTGCGAGAACCATTAATGGCCCATTTCAGCGGATTATTGGGCCTTACTGGCCTGTGATTTTCATATTAGGCCCATTTACAGTCCATATGAAAAGATAAATGGCCCATTTACAGTCCAGCAGAAAATTGGGCCTTACTGGGCCTGTAATTTTCATACCCGGCCCATTCACGACCCATAAGAAAATGTTAATGGGCCTTAACTTTTTCTGTGAGGCCTATTAACGGCCCATTTCCAAGGAATATTGGGCCTCTCTGGGCCTATAATTTTCATAATATACCCATTAACGGCCCATAAGAAAATATAGGTGGGCCTTTATATTTTCTGCGAGGCCCATTAAGGCCAATTTCATTGGAATATTGGGCCTGTTATTTTCATATTAGGCCCATTTACAGTCCATATGAAAAGATAAATGGGCCTTAATATTTTCCATGAGGCCCATTAACAGCCCATTCCAGTGGAATATTGGGCCTTACTTGGCCTGTAATTTTCATACCCAGCCCATTCACGGCCCATAGAAAATGTTAATGGGCTTTAACATTCTCTCTGAGGCCCATTAACGGCCCATTTCCAAGGAATATTGGGCCTTTCTGGGCCTACAATTTTCATATTAGGCCCATTAACGGCCCACTAGAAAATATAGCTGGGCCTTTACATTTTTTGCGAGGCCCATTAATGGTCCATTTCAGCGGAATATTGGCCCTGCGATTTTCATATAGGCCCATTTATGGTCCATATGAAAAGATAAGTGGGCCTTAATATTTTCCATGAGGCCCATTAGCGGCAATTCCCACGGAATATTGGGCCTTACTGGCCTGTAATTTTCATATCAGGCCCATAAGAAAATGTTGATGGGACTAACATTTTCTGTGAGGCCCATTAACGGCCCATTTCCAACAAATATTTGACTTTCTGGGCCTATAATTTTCATATTAGGCCCATTAACGGCCCATGAGAAAATATAGATGGGCCTTAATATTTTCTGTGAGGCCCATTAACGGCCCATAAGAGAATGTGAAGGTGCCATTTCCAAGTATTTGGGCCTCTCTGGGCCTTAACATTTTTCGCTAGGCCCATTAACGGCTCATTTCCAAGGAATATTGGGCCTCACGCAAAGCTAGTTGGGCCTTAACATATTCAGTGACGCATTTACGGCCTATTATCAAGGAATTGGGACTCCCTGGACCGATGATGTTCTTATTAGGGCCATTGACGGCCCAAAAATAAATTGGTAGTAAGACCCATTAGGGTCCATAACATGGTTAATGGGCTAGGGAAAAGAGTGAGAATTGAATAAGCCCACTACCAGCATATGACAAAAGGATCGAGCTCATTTTACTTTTATATCAATATTTCACTTAATACCAAGAAACTAAATTTGGTTGGAACCCAGATCAATAACACCCTTGTAACTAAGACCTAGGTTTTTCCTTTTTCTCCTTGAAGAGAGCCACTGGGGATACCTTCACCACCTTAAATCTAACACCAGGACAGCGTGACCCTTTTGTCCAAATCCAGCAATCTCCTGCATTAATCATTATATTGCAGGTTTAGGATTTCATAAAAAACACTTCAAAGGAAAAAATCACAGTGGTAATGGGAACTCACATTTTCTTCAATGTAATTCAGACAACCATCATTAGCTGGACCCTGGCACATTTTCGGATGGCAGAGTTTGGCTGCTTAGCTTCAATGCCTCTGTGTAGCATAAATAATAAAAGTCAAGATAATTATAAAAAACAATCATTATGAGACTAGATGTAATAGTGGATCGCACATTTTCTAAAGCACTATGCCCTTGGCGTGAGATGATCCAGCAAATGGTTTCTTCCATTCGTTAGCAAGGTGAGATTTCTAGTAGGCCTTGTCAGCCCACCTTTGCCTTCTGAGATTGGATTTGAGCTTTCGACCAGCTCCCATACCACGTGTTTTCCTGTAAAGTAGATCAAGTACCAACATATAAACATGATAAAAAACTAATAAACTAGCATGGCAGTTTATTATTGTCTTAAAGTTGGCATAACCATCTTTTAGTGGAAATAAAAAAAAAATACTATGCTTGCAAATGGAATAAAAGGTAATGCAAAGACGATCGAGAAAATAGCATGAAAACTGGCTAAAGTAACATTTTACTGCAATGTATAGGAGGAAAAGAGTGGGCCCAATTAGCGGTTGACTGTTGAGATTTCACCAAAGTGCTCAAAAAGTTTTAAGATAACATGAGAAGACCCAATTAGAGTTGTATGTTTAGAGTGGTTCAGAAATGGAAAACCTTGAAGCACAGGCAGTTTAACAAAGAGAGCTACCATGACATAGAAATGCAAGCAGACAGGGCTAAAGATGTTCTATTAGAGTTACAGGGGCTCTGAAATCTGAATGGAGATCCTATGAATGTGCAGCTGCAGGTGCAGGTTAATGAAGCATTGCAGAAATGTAGGGAAAGAGGATTGGCCAGGGAAAAGTATCTTCAGCAGAAAAGCTAAGACTGATTGGTTGAACTTGGGGGATCAAAACACAGCCTATTTTCACAGAGTTATACCACAGGCAATATAGAAAGAGGATCATGCAGATAAAGGATGGGGCAACAACTCTAACAGAGTACCAAGCAATCAACTATCACCAACTCTGCCCAAGCTAAACACTGTTTTAGATATTGAGAAATGCTCTCATGACCAGCTAATCCCTCATTCCTCTTCACCTCATTTCGCTATACGCAGTTATGTATCCATTTGTAACTAAATTTTCATGAGGCCAATCTAGACAAGCAAGCTTATAAGCTCAAAGAAAAACTACTTATAATTGAATCCAAGGTCGAGCTCGCGCTAGATCCAAGTTAAGAAACAATTAGAATTATTTTTTCCTGAGATCAAATAAAAAATTACTAGCTTAGTCTCTAAACTCAAGCTCAAATTAAACGTCTAAACCTAGTCAAGCTAAAACTGATTATATAGTTCTTTCTGTATATTACCATAATAAGGTCTATTCAAACTCTTATTTTCAATTAAAAAATTAAAGATGTTAATCATTGTATATTGAAATTAAAAGACAGCAGTAAAAGCAGATAATAAGCTTACAATAAAACTGCAATGATTGTTTCCTGACATTTGAGGATATGAAATAAAAATGAAAAAAATCATAATTCTTGAATATCGTATCATATTTTAGTTTGAGAGTGAAAGTCCTTCATTTATGATACAAATGAAGTTAATAAATGGATATCATAGTAACAAAGTTCTCATAAATATATAATGACGGTCATAAAAATAGATATTAAGAGACAAATATTAATTACTATGCATCCTATATCAAAATATTATTTATAAAATATAAAAGTTGCAGAGACACAGAATAAGGATCTAAAGTTGTTCAGACCGAGAACCGGTCTATCAAAGAGCGAGAGGGATTGACTAGACGGCTGTCAACCAGCTCTAAAGGTTGCAAAGCCTTTAGAGTGCCCCTGAACGGAAGGAAAGAAAGAGAAATAGAACTCTATCCTACCAGGGAGGGGAGAGGAGAACAGAGGTAACCATCAAACTATAGAATCTCACCTCAAACAAAGGCTCTCGGAAGAGCCTGAAGTAGAGAAATCCGATCCACACTTCCATTCCTTGTAGAGGAAGGCTAATTGCTTGCTGGCTGGGAACTGTATGAGTGGTAACGTTCACATATGGCTCGCTTCCCATGGAATCTCGCTTTACTGTTGTTGAACTGGGGATTGATTTGCAGATAGCCGTGGGTGGCTTAGGAAGTATGGAAGTTGTGTCACCAATCTTAACAGTAGACTTCATCTGAAGAAAGAAATGGTTGGAGGCAATTAACTATGAGAACCATAATCTATAAAATACTGACATAAACACACTAACAAATTAATTTTCGCATCAAAAAAGCGCAAAAGTAAAAGCACTGAAGCAGTGAAGTTCATTCAATTTTTTAGGGGGAAGTTAATTGCTAAATGAACTGTGTCAATAGGATTTCAATGACTTTCAAATTTGATGTCTTTACCAGTAAAAACAGAGCTTTTAGTATGCAGAGTCGTAAGTTAATAAAACCTAAGATTATTTATTGAACCTGGTAACTAATTGATACAGCAGGAGAGAAACCTGGTTAAATATTTTTCAATTATGATCTCAATGTAACAACATACTGATAAGCAAAGGTTTCCATATGATCTAAAAAGTAACAAATCAGAGATAAGCAGAGAATAGCTAGTTTGTTATAATGAAGTAAGGATTTCATTTATATAAGTTTGTGGTAAAGGCATGGTGTCTTCTCTTTCTTGTTACACTTACAACTACAAAATCCTTTCAAAGGAGAAATAACCTGTCTGTGTCACCTGTGGATGACCAGAATCCTGCTCGATCCTTGATTCATTATATTTAGTTTTGGCTGACATTTTGACGAACAGTTTGCAGGCTACTTGTTTTCTTTAAACCTGATTTTGGATTCTGCCGAGTTGGAAAAACAACAGATGTTAAAACAACTTGAGAGATCAATTATGAGGAGAAACAAATACAATATTAATTCATGAATAACATGAATACATGATAAAGCAATCTGTGCATAAACAAATACTGGTTTACAACGCATGAACAAGTTAAGCAAAAACAGAAACTCTCCAATACTGATACACAACGATAATTCCACACAATCATCGATATAATTCCAAATCTAATCAATTTTGTTCGCAGCTTTTACATGCCCAAACTATAAATTCATTGCAGAAACATTGAGTTTTCGATCTACGGCTATTTATACTGATACACAACGGATAATTCCACATAATCATCGATATAAGCCCTAAAATCTACAACGAAAGCAATAAATGTAAAAGGAAGAACCTGAAAACTGTTTACTGTTCATGATACCGCGGGCTTTGAGTTCAATTTCAATCTTCTGACCTTCGTCCATTTCGATCCTTCACGATTTGAGCGTTTTTCAAAATTTTGGATCTGAGCGGGTGTGAAGAAAGTGTGGGGGAGAGAAAAAGACGGGTTTGAATAAACGCATATTGATTTGTTAAAAAGTCTTTGTAAAAGAGTAGAACTATTTATATTTTTCTAATTTTTCTTAATTATATTATTAAAATTAGAAAAATATAAATAGTTCGTTTATTGCTTATTTGTACTCTTTGATTACATTCTATTCTTTTACAAGACTCACGCTTTCGTGTTTTAAGTTAGAACCTATTCTAATTTAAGTTGTTAATGTCCATTAAAATTTGCAAAAATCGAGTCGAATTAAATAGGATATTATTTGTTTATTTTTTGGCTTTTTCATTAAACTTAAAAAAATGTATTTTCTGATTGATTATATTGTTAATGAAATCAAGTTTGATGTGCATTGAGATTGAAAATTGTAATCATTTTATTTTTGTTTAAAATCGAATTCAAGCATTATTTCAAATTTCATTCAAACGAAAAAAGTACTCAAATAATCATATTAAACAAATTCAACTTTCAGTTAAATATTTAATAATTTATCGTTTCTTTGTTATAACTCTTTATCGCATTAATACAAGAGAGGATTCTTAATTCCGTGTTACATTTACTATAAATCATGCAATAGAAAAACTATATAATTTACTAGTCCAAAAATACAAATGAATTGGGAAATAGTATGAAAAAAGAATCCAAGATTTCTTAAGAAAAAAAGCTTGTGTTATCTGATCAAATAATTGGGAAAATAAATCTATGAAAAACAGAAGAAGAAAACAAGTGGTAATTACAATAACCCAAAAGTCGCAATCAGCAACAATTGTCATTACTGATAAAAATAAGCATGTAATTTATAAATAAGTACATAAACATAAAGTTGTTCTTTCTATATACAACAAAGATGATGAAAAGTTGATATCACATTTGTGATCTTAAGCAGTTGCTTCAGCTGCTTCTTCAGCCATCTGGGAAACCGGGAGGAGAGTACAGATGAGGTTTCGATCACCATACACATTGTCAACTCGTCCTAACATCCCAAAAGCAACATTCTCATTACGTTAGTCTTATTTATGACAAAACTCGATTTCATATCAAAAAAACATCATTTTATTACAACAATTTTCGTGTAATAATATGTACCTGTGGTTGGCCAGAACTTGGCGGTTTTGAGCCATGCAGCAGGGTAAGCAGCATATTCTCGTGAATACGGTTTTGTCCATACATCAGCCATCAGTAGAGATGGTGGATGAGGAGCTCCCTGAAAAAATGATCGATATTTCTCATTTTCTTATGCCAGAAAACAAATTAAAGTGCACTAATTTAATGAAAATAAAATTCGTCGTTTGTAATACCTTGAGAACATTGTTGTTAACATCCGCTTTGCCTTTCTCAATCAACGCAATTTCTTCTCTGATAGAGATGAGAGCATCACAGAACCTGTCTAACTCTGCCTGTTAACATGAAAACGAATCAAGTTCAGAATATCAAACGAAAAAAAAGAAATACATACATACATACACATATATATATATACAACGGTGGCATAAAACTTTATTTCGATTTACCTTGCTTTCGCTCTCAGTGGGTTCAATCATGAGTGTTCCAGGAACTGGCCACGACATTGTAGGTCCATGGAATCCATAGTCCATGAGACGTTTGGCAACATCCTCAGGTTCGATTCCAGCAGTATTCTACAACAAATTTGCAGAGTAAGAAAACAATTTATAGCTAAAAAGTGAAGTTATGACTAAAATGATGTTCAAGATAAAATCACACACCTTAAAGCCTCTCAAATCTATAATGAACTCATGGGCCACCGTCCCATTGACCCCACGGAAAAGAACGGGGTAATGATCCTGTTTATCAAAAGCATAAAGTGTTATAAAGATATAAAGTTGGGAAATATAAAACGGGGCGAGTGGAGAGAAGATGAGACCTCCAAACGCTTTGCCATGTAGTTTGCGTTCAAGATAGCTATCTTTGATGCATCGGTTAAACCCTTTGAGCCCATCATGGCAATGTATGTGTATGAGATAGGCAATATGAGGGCCGAGCCCCAAGGTGCAGCTGAAATAGTACCAAGGGGTTCAGCGTTATCGGGCGCAGGTATGCCTCCCGTGGGCACCTAATATATCAACAAAACCATTTTCGTTATGTTTTGTATTCCTTGACTTAAGATGATATGAAAAATCTTGTTTGGACAAGGGTAGAATACGCCAATGGGTCTAGATCATGCCACATAGCATGTGATATATGTCACTGCTGATATGGCATTATCCCAGCCCTTGATGTTCAACTTTGGGTTCATGAAGAATTTGTCGTTTGTACATACCACGGGATGTGATGGTAGAAATGGTGCCAAGTGCTTCTTCACACCGATGGGGCCCATACCAGGTCCACCTCCACCATGAGGAATACAGAAAGTTTTATGGAGATTGAGATGGCAAACATCTGCACCGATGAACCCTGGGCTCGTCAGACCAACCTGTATGCACAAATAAAAACATTTATTATGCTATAGTAATTATAAGCAGGGAGACAAAAATACGAGCGTAATTTATGAGTGTGGAGGTGGGGTTTGGTGATTTATAACCACCATTGCCTTTATGATACTCTGTTGCACTCGATCCACAGTAAAATCACTGGAAGAACATATGATATATTGTATTTGTACCTGAGCATTCATGTTAGCTCCATCCATGTAAACTTGTCCACCATTGTCATGAATAATTTTGCAAATCTCATCAATTCCTTCTTCATAAACCCCGTGAGTCGAAGGATATGTAACCTGGATTTTGGTTAAAAGATTTATTACTGCAAGACAAAACAAAAAAGAGAAGTATGATGCAGTAATAAATCTTTGTCCTTATTGTTTTGATACCATAAGAGCAGCTAATTTGTCCTTATTTGATTCTGCAGCTTTCCTTAACTCTTCAATGTTGATGTTTCCTTTGGAATCGGTTCCAACAGCAACAATTTTCATTCCACACATAGCCGCACTTGCAGGGTTCGTTCCATGTGCTGAGACTGGAATGATGCATACGTTTCTGTGGTGGTCTCCTCTCGACTGCATTAGAAAGTTCACCATAAATCAAAGGCAATAATAAACAATTTACTTCGTTCTTTAATCAATAAGTCGACCATTGAAATCACAAAAATATTTTATTTTCTAGCTCAAAGTAGATAAAGCCCCGTGTGATATATACCATGTGGTATGCTCGAATAACCATAAGCCCAGCATATTCTCCAGCAGCACCAGCATTTGGTTGCAGAGAGAAAGAATCAAAGCCCGTAATTGTACACAACATATCACCAAGATTCTTGAACATTTCCTGTAAGAAGAATCTCATGGTTCAATAATTTGAATCACAAAAGGTTAACCTTGGAACTTGTATATAGAGGCTGAATAGTCTTATTATATAACCTGGTAGCCAGCAGCCTGTTCAGTGGGGGCAAAAGGATGAAGGTCAGCAAAAGCTGGCCATGTCACTGGCATCATCTCGGTTGTTGCATTCAATTTCATTGTACAGGATCCCAATGGGATCATACTGTGGCACAAAGAGAGATCCTTTGCTTGAAGCCTATGAATGTATCTAAGAAGCTCATGCTCAGTGTGGTACCTACAACATCAAAGTAACAGTTATATTTCCCCTTTATAATATATATAAATATATATATGATGATATTTATTAATAAATAAATTTCGTACGAGTTAAATATTGAGTGAGTCAGATATGGGCTCTCCCTAACAAGTCCTGAAGGAATCAAGTTTTCAACCTCTGGCGCAAGAGAGGCAGCAGTGAAACTCACCTGATAACAAATAACATCCATGTTATGGCATATACTCAACTGAAATTACTAACGCGCCCTTAAAAAACTACACATATTTACCGGCTTGCCACTTGCGAAGACTTCGAACAGCTTGTCCACGTCTTCCAATGTGGTTGTTTCATCAAAAGCAACAGTTATCTGAAACAAAAAGGCTACCATTATTCTCCAATAAGTTGTAATTCAGAATAAAGGTCTATACATAATATTAAGCTGCTTACAGTGTTCTTATCAACAATTCGCAAGTTTATTTCACTTTTGTAAGCAGCATCAGCAATGGCCTTTGCATCAGCAACTTTGACCTTCACAGTGTCAAAGAAGGGAAGACCCTGGACTTCTACAGTTCCAAGCTTTTTCAATCCAGCAGCTAAAGTTCCAGCTAGACCATGGACCCTCTGGGCAATGGTTTTAAGGCCTTCTGGACCATGATAAACAGCATACATGGCAGCCATGTTGGCAAGCAATGCCTACAAAAAGGAAATATATTCAATATCAATTTTTAGACTGATTTTCACCAAAAGCTCCATATTTTAGCTTTTCAAAAAACAATGATTGTTGCGTCTCAGAGAACTCCACAGAAAAAACTCCAACAGAGACATTGTTTGAACAAAATATAACTTGTATAAAGCATTTGCTGCTCATGACCAAGTCATGTTTCATTCATCAAGCTAAAAAAACATTCTTAAGGATGCAATGTTGTAGTAATAAGTTCAATAATCTAAAAACAGAAACAATTAATTTCCATTTCGATTATGCACTTACAAGTAAAAAAACATCAAATCTAGCAAATCACAAATAAACATGTTAATTTATACCTGAGCGGTGCAAATGTTGCTGGTAGCCTTGTCCCGACGAATATGTTGCTCCCTAGTCTGCATAGCCATCCGAAGAGCAGGCTTTCCAGAAGAATCCACACTCACACCAATAATCCTTCCAGGCATCATCCTCTTATACTCTTGTGAAGTAGCCAAAAACGCAGCATGCGGGCCCCCGTAACCCATCGGAACACCGAACCTCTGTGCGGACCCCACCACAATATCGGCACCCAACTCACCGGGAGGTTTCAACATCGTCAAAGCCAACAAATCCGAAGCCATCACAACCTTAACCCCATTAGCATGAGCATTCTTAATAAACTCCCCATAGTCCAATATTTCACCTTCAGTCCCTGGATACTGAACTAACACCCCACAAACATCCCCTGACTTATAATCAATCTCATTAACATCACTAACGACAATCTTAAGATCGAATCCATCAGCTCTAGTCTGACAGACATTGATAGTCTGAGGATGACAGTTACTAGCAATAACAAAAGTCTTTTTCTTACCCTTTAAAATATTATTACACATAGCCATAGCTTCAGCTGCAGCAGTACCCTCATCGAGCAACGAAGCGTTCGACATAGGCAAACCGGTTAGATCCGTGATAACGGTCTGATAATTCAACAAAGACTCAAGCCTCCCCTGTGAGATCTCAGCTTGGTAAGGAGTATATTGAGTATACCACCCTGGGTTTTCCAAGATGTTCCTCAAGATAACAGGGGGCACAAATGTGTTGTAATATCCCATCCCAATAAATGACTTGAAAACCTTATTCTTTGATGCTAAATCATTCATGTGTTGGAGCATTTGAGCCTCTGTTAAACCCTTATCAAATATGGGCATCTCCATTTTGTCGATACGGATAGATTTAGGCACAGTTGCATCAATTAATGAATCGAGGCTATTGAACCCTACAAACTCAGCCATTTTGGATTGATCTTCAGGTGTGGCTGAGTTATGGCGACGAGGAAAAGTGTCGCTGGGTTTCAGGGCATCAACAGAAATGGATCGGGTGGTTGTGAATTGTGATAGATTTCTGGAACTGAAACTATGGCCGTTGATAACATTGTTGCCACCTGGTACTACGCTTGGAGATAATGAAGAAACGTACCTTGATGATTTGTACAATGGCTCTTGTTTGGATTGTGAAAGCAGGCGCCTGAGGATGGCCCTGTTGGCTAATTTTCTTGCACGCTCCATTTTTTGTTGGAAAGATTGAATTTGAGAAGTGGGAAAGATGGAGATGAGGAGAGCTTATTGTATGGAGGAAATTAAGATTTGATTTTTATTGTTCCATGCTTATAGAAAGTGGGTGGTAATGGTTGTTGATGTCATACTATATAAATCCCACTTTTATTTTTAGGAACATTACACACATACCTCTCTTTTATTGTATTATTATCTACAAGTCCCTCACCTTTCGAGTATTATATTATAACCCTTCATGGTAATATATTTCTTTCGATTATATTAATGTACATTTAAAAAAAAAAGTTCAATGTCATCTATATAAATCATACAAATAAACTAGTTGAACAGGGTTTAACTACTAATCAAATAACTTTAAATTCGACTCGAGATCGATCTTTAAAGCTCGTTGAGCTTAGTTTAAACATATCAAATTAAACTTGAACAAGTTTTTATATTTGTTAGTAATAAAACTCAAAATCGAGTCAATTTGTAGAAATGATGATCAAGCTACTCTAATTCGACTTACATTCTACTTGATTAAAGATAATTTGAACTCGATTTAGATCATAATTGAAATAAGGTCAAACAAACTTGATACAATAGTAATTTTTGGTACTTACATGATAAAAAAGGGGTTAGTGCATATTTTTTTTATATTTTTGTAAAGATTCTATTTAAATATTTGTGGGATCTGTAACAAGATGAATACTATAATGAAGATAAATTCAAGATCTGGTGGTGGGTGGAGGGTGTGCGTAGGTTAAGGGTGTGATTGAACACCAACTTGAGGAAAAGGACATGGATCTTGGGTCACGTGCCAATCATGATGTTAGGAGAGCCAATGGTTTCTTCTAAAAATCTTAAATCTTATAATTTCTGTAAAATGGGTAAAAATGTGCAATTTTGGAATGTATGGAAGAGAATGAATAGAAAAGGATTGAGATTCAGTGGATCCAAATTAATGAATTTGGAAAAATATAGTACAATAAAAAGAAGCCTCAAAAATTGGTAAAATTATAGGATTTTCTGATTCATGAAATAATGAATCATGTTGGCAGAATCTCTTTCACATTTGGCCTATCTTAATTCCTTGCCTCATATTAAAGTGAACTAGGAAACAAAAGTCTATCTTGGAAAATGTTTAGTACATATAGATTCTTTATTTTCTCTTGATTGCGATTATCATCAATAATTGTCAAATTAATATCCATATTTTTGTACTACATTTCTATAAGTATTAATATTAATTCATATCGATAAACTATAGACCATGTTGAGATATAATATTCATAAAATTGGATGCACATATCATTAGTACAACTGGTTCAAATAAAATAGTAAGCAAATTTAAAGATTCCAAAATCAAAATAATGAAGATATAAAATATAGTGCTTTCCATCAATGATATTTTTTAAATGTTTTCTAAATTAAGTTGGTGGATTTGGTAAGTACCTATGAAATTATGAATCAAAGGGGTTGGTGAGTGTATCTAGCATTAAATAAACAGTCCTTGGGACTTGGAGATGATATTGATTGTGATATGCTTTGGTACTTGGTAGTGATGTTCAAGTGGGTCGGCCCAATCTATCAACCCTCAATACATGGGCTATTGCAGTCTAGATCGGCCCATTACCCACTATTTCGGTCTGAATTCATGGCCCAGCCCAATTTCAATTTATTGAATAACATAATTTTAAATATATTATTTATATACCCATTCAGAAGGTTCTAACAGTTGCCAACTACCCATTTTTATTTCAATTTATTGTAAATTAAAATTAAATATCAAATGTCTCTTTACATTTGATTAAATTTAATGTTCGCAATTATTCTCAATTTATACATCTAATTGCAATTATATCGAAATTTCAATTACACATATCTTCTAAGATTGAAAATCACAAATATTTAACCAATAGGAGTGATCAATGTATTACAAATTACAATTAATCAGGATAAACAATACACTTGAGATGGAGTTGAACAAATATAGTATACATCATCTTAAAACCTTCTAACACAACATAAACTTCCTAAGAAAATGGGCATATTATTCAGACCACATCCCCCAAAACCCAACATATATTTTTTTCAAGAAAGAATAAAAAAGAAGAGAAAATATAATCACCAGTAGTGGTGTAAGTCGAGCCGAGCCGGCTCGAGCTCGATCAAACGAGTTCGGCTCGAGCTTGAGTTTTTCGAGCTCGAGCCGAGCTTCACGAGCTCGAATTCTTAATCAAGCTCGAGCTCGAGCCCATTTTTTTTAAAATATATTTTTATTTTTATTATTATATTAATAAATATATAATATTATATATTAAATAATTAATAAATATATATTAAATAATTAAAAATATATAAAAATATTCGAGCTCGGCTCGAGTTCGGGCTCGAGCTCGCGAGCTTGGGCTCGGCTCGAGCTCGAACCCATGCTCACGAGCTCGAGCCCGAGCTCAAAAATTATGGGCTCGACGAGCTCGAGCCCGAGCTCGAGCTCGTTTAGTAAGGCTCGAGCTCGAGCTCGAGCTTGAAAAAAATGCCAAGCTCGGCTCGAGCACGGCTCGTTTACACCCCTAATCACCAGTCAAGCCCATGCAGCTAGTGAAGACATCAATAATGCGCCTAAGAAGAGAGCAAAATAAGACACAACTTGGAGCCTCATGTTGCAGCTCATTCTCTTATTTAAGAAATCAGCTGCAATCAGATCCACAAGAGCCATATACACCAGAATTCCAGAAGATATGGAGTCGAATATCCCTTCGATTATTAGGGATCTCAGGCTATTAGCATTGTAAACCGAAGAAATAGCAATCCCAACAGCAATCCCAATAGGCGTTGTTAAGGCGAAAAAGCATGCCATTATTGTTGAATGAAGGGTTTTGAATTCGGCCTGTGAGATGCAGCCACGAGAGCAAAACCTTCGAAGAACTGATGGAATGATAATGTCGCGATTAAGGGTCTTACAGTGCATGAAATGATAATGTGAAACGATCCCGAATTCGAGAACCTGAGTATGTAGGGACTATAAATCAACTTTTGCAGTAAAATAAGGATCATAAATGAAGTAAACGGAGGTTATATTGTTCAAGAACCAGTAGAAGTTAAACGGAAGGGGTAATTATATACATGCCCCTGACTTAATGGGTAATTACTATGAGGCCCGGAGCTTATTGATAATCTAGAAAATGTATTTCAAAATGTACATCTTCAATCACCAAACACAATGCAAAACCTTAAATGTTTGTGATTGGAAATTTTAACAAAACAGGTACAAAGAGAATTTCATCTACCTTCTAGTGATTTTTCAAATGTGGATCAATTTAGGGAGATTCTGAGTCGTTACAACATTAACGATTTTGATACAAAGAGAATTTCATCTACCTTCCGTTGATTTTCCAAATGTGGATCAATTTAGGGAGGTTCTGAGTCGTTACAACATTGATGATTTTGAAAAATTGAAGTCCAAAATGATTCAGACTATTGATGATATGATTGGCTTCGACATACCAGAGCTTATTGATAATCTTGAAACTGTATTTCCAAAACTGTATTTCCAAAGGTACATCTTTCTTGTCCCTAATTTTGAACCCACCCCACCAAACACATTGCAAACATAACATTTATTTGGTGATTGAAGCTTAAATATTTGTGATTGGAAATTTGCACAAAACAGATACAAAGAGAATTTCATCTACCTTCTGGTGATTTTCCAATTGTGGATCAATTTAGGGAGGTTCTGAGTCGTTACAACATTGATGATTTTGAAAAATTGAAGCCCAAAATGATTCAGACTGTTGACGATATGCTTGGCTTCGACATACCGGAGCTTATTGAAAATCTTGAAACTGTATTTCAAAAGGTACATCTTTTTTGTCCCTAATTTTGAACCCACCCCACCAAACACAATGCAAACATAAACATATACTTGGTGATTGAAACTTAAATGTTCGTGATTGGAAATTAGCACAAAACAGGTACAAAGAGAATTTCATCTACCTTCTGGTGATTTTCCAAATGTTGATCAATTTAGGGAGGTTTTGAGTCGTTACAACATTGACGATTTTGAAAAATTGAAGCCCAAAATGATTCAGATTGTTGACGATATGCTTAGCTTCGACATACCGAAGCTTATTGATAATCTAGAACTGTATTTCAAAAGGTACATCTTTCTTGTCCCTAATTCTGAACCCACCCCACCAAACACAGTGCAAACATAAACATATACTTGGTGCTTGAAGCTTAAATGTTTGTGATTGAAAATTTTCACAAAACAGGTACAAAGAGAATTTCATCTACCTTCTGGTGATTTTTCAAATGTGGATCAATTTAGGGAGGTTCTAAGTCGTTACAACATTGACAATTTTGAAAAATTGAAGCCCAAAATGATTAAGACTGTTGACGATATGCTTGGCTTTGACATACCGAAGCTTATTGATAATCTTGAAACTGTATTTCAAAAGGTACATCTTTCTTGTCCCTAATTCTGAACCCACCCCACCAAACACAATGCAAACATAAACATATACTTGATGCTTGAAGCTTAAATGTTTGTAATTGAAAATTTTCACAAAATCTAAATTCTGGTGATTTTCCAAATGTGGATCAATTTAGAGAGGTTCTGAGTCGTTACAACAATGAAGATTTTGAAAAATTGAAGCCCAAAATGATTAAGACTGTTGACGATGTGCTTGGCTTCGACATACCGGAGCTTATTTAAAATCTTGAAACTGTATTTCAAAAAGGTACATCTTTTTTGTCCCTAATTTTGAACCCATCCCACCAAACACAATATAAACATAAACATATACTTGGTGATTGAAGTTTTTGTGGGCTTTTATAGTTTAGCCCAATCCACAACCTGAATTTGTGGTCCGACCCAACTTCCATTTATTGAATAATTTGATACCCATTTTTGGCCGAATATTTTAAATTTTTAAGTCAAACGAAAGCAAAAATCAAAACAAAAAAATTATAAAAAAAAATAACGGGCCAATTTTTTTTTCTTGGACCGGCTCATAACATTTCTATTTCTTCTTCTATTTTGATGTGCCTCAGATTCTTCAGTAGTAATGAGACTTATAAAATAGAGGAGAATTCCATTGAACGATTGCAATTATCTCCAAATTTCAAATACAGGATTGAAAATCACTAACATTTAAACAATAGGAGTGATCAATGTATTACAATTAATCAAGAGAAACATACACTTGAGGTGGAGTTGAACCAAAATAATATACATCATCTTAAAACCCTTTTACACAACATATATTTTTTTCAAAAAAGAATAAAAAAGAAGAGAAAATATAATCACCAGTCAAGCCCATGCAGCTAGTGAAGACATCAATAAGGCCCCTAAGAAGAGAGCAAAATAAGACACGACTTGGAGCCTCATGTTGCAACTCATTCTCTTACTTAAGAAATCAGCTGCAATCAGATCCACAAGAGCCATATACACCAGAATTCCAGAAGATATGGAGTCGAATATCCCTTCGATTATTAGGGATCTCGGGCTATTAGCATTGTAAACCGAAGAAATAGCAATCCCAACAGCAATCCCGATAGGCGTTGTTAAGGCGAAAAAGCATGCCATTAGTGTTGAATGAAGGGTTTTGAATTCGGCCTGTGAGATGCAGCCACCGAGAGCAAAACCTTCGAAGAACTGATGGAATGATAATGCCGCGATTAAGGGTCTTACAGTGCATGGGCTGTGTGAAACTCCGAGTGATAGCCCGATAATTACCGAATGTGAAACGATCCCGAGTTCGAGAACCTGAGTATGTAGGGACTATAAATCAACTTTTGCAGTAAAATAAGGATCATAAATAAAGTAAACGGAAGTTATATTGTTCAAGAACCCGTAGAAGTTAAACGGAAGGGGTAATTATATGCATGCCCCTGACTTAATGGGTAATTACTACGAGGCCCGTGTTGTTTTGCAAATTAACAAAGACACCCCCTCGTTAGATCCTGACAGCAAGAAAAGGGATAGAAATACTTTCAATTACTCAAGAGTCCTGCAAAAATAAATTCTTGCCCAAGCCTAAGCTCGTGTTTTCTCAAAATTCAAATCCAAGTCTTTCATCCAAACAAAAACTAAGGGACTATGCTAAAAAGAAGTCACAGCTACAAATCGACACTCTATAGTAAAACGGAATAGAAAAAAACATTAAACATACCTGTGAAACGACTATGTGCCTCACGCCACCTTCTTCATCCGCACTACCAAATCCATGCGAGTGTGAGTGCCCGTGTGAATCATGGCCTTGGCAAGCCCCTTGTTCTTGTGCGTGGCTATGTCTATGGTGAGCCACGTGTGCATGCATCCCCACAATATGCATTGCGCCCCCTTCCTCTTCTCCAAATACTGTTCCAGTACTACCCCTTCCCCCCACTGGAACTATCCCTAATTGATCAGACACTGAGTCCTCTGAATCGGTCTGAATAATCTCGCTTTGTTGTTCTTGTTTCCTCTCATAGTACTGTGTCCCAACGAAATCTGCCAGCAATGTGGCTAATGCAGCCATCATTGCAATAAACCCTGAAAATGGAAACATGGACCAAGGGAATTTCGGTAAGCAAGAGTCGGTTAATGCTGACGTGGCATCTGGTAACATGTGGACGAATCCAGTGGCTAGGATTACGCCAGCTGCAAAGGCTTTGGCTGCAACAAAGAGATTGGAGTCTGTTCTTAGGAATCGGCGTTTCTTGCCGACTAATGGAATGGCTACACCACAGACTCCTGTGGTGAGGATTGCTGCAATTGCGATCAGTTTGAGGATGAGGGCATAATGGTCATCTCGGCATCCGATCACTTCTTCATCGTGGGCCTCACACGCGATGTTTGACATAGATTGAGAAAAATTCTGCATAAATGAGTCTAAATGACCCCCAAAAGAAGAAGAAATAGAGCATTGAGAGACTAAATGTGTGATTAAAAACATGGGCTTTAAGATCTTCCAATTGGTGGGACAGCAAATGCAAACAAGAAACAGGAAAATCACAAAGGTAAACTTTCTTGCAATGAATATGGTCTTTAATCTATAATATACTTCAAAAGAAAAAAAAAATGATATGCATCCGACAAAAGTAAAAAAAAAAACGAAATAAATTCAAGCCGAATTTGAAAATTCCCTAGTAGCGAAAACTTAACCTTGAACAACAACAGAGAACAATCACTAAATAAATTTTAAGCTATTTCACAGTTTTAAAATGCTTAATTCGTCATACAAGTATCCGTAGGACATGAAAAGTGAAACATTTGTCCTTTAATTCACCAATCAAGTATATCATAAACACTATCTAAAGCATCACATTTGTCCTTTAGTTCACCAATCAAGTATATATTCATGCCAATTGTCTATAAACTAAACACCAAAAATTTCATAATTGAACCTCAAATCCCAATAAACAAGTAAAGCCCGCTAATCAAAATTCAGTCTTTCCAATATTCCCCAATTCTGAGATAAGATAATCAAAAGGGCTGTCATAATTTACCTGAATAAACCCGAAACTTGTCTCCAAATTTCCCACCCCAAAACACCTGCACCAGATCCTGCACCACAATTCAAGACCATCAATCTAATGGACACATATAAAAACAGAGGAAAAAATAAATCATGAAAAAAGAACAAAAAACACTCTCGAATGTAACGAAACAAAAGTTAACCTCAATTAATGACATGGCTACAAACAAGGTAAAGCAAAATCCCTTGTTTTACTCTCCCTTTATATGGAGGCTACTATAATCTTGCTCAATTCTGCAAAACACAAATCTCTATACACAATGATAATATATGTGTGTAGTGATATAAATAGAAGCAGACAATGGTGACGACGAGCTCAAACGCATGACGTGGGATGATGGTTTTGTCAAACTTGAGATATAGATACGTGAAGGAGTGATGTATAGATACAAATGTATAGATATAGTGAGAGAAAGTAGAGATGTCGACATTTTTGGAGAGGAAGAGTTCAGGAGATATAGAAACAGAGGAGTGTTGCGTGCGTTTGTATTAGATTGAGCACGATTGTGTCGACACCTTTGTGTAATGTTTATTTTCTGTATATTAGTATTCAATCGAGAAGACTTTTTGTACATGTGATTATGTGGACATTCTTGTAATCTATTGCCAATTTTTACGAATATATATATAATTATATATATAATTTACATTCTCCTAGTTATTGTACAAAATACATTTGGATCACCAATTATAAAGTTTTTCACTTTTTGAGTTGATAAATTGAAATATGGTATATAAATAATTTTTTAGGAACTAATCCATGGTAATTATAATTTATTTATTTTTAAATGATCTAACTCTGAATAAACGTAGAAATGTTATGTCATTGACTCAATTTTTTTCGTGAATGTTATTTAATTATTTATTCCCTTACCTCCCATGATATAGTGGTTAGGCATGTCATTATTTGAGGACAACACATAAAAAAATTTAAAAATAATTAAGTCAACTTGTAAATTATAATCATAAGTATGTGATGAGAATATTTCATACTTCAATTGATTAGGTTCATGAGGCAAGGTTGATTTCCTCCAGCTTCATGCCTTCATTTAACCAAAAAGATCAGACGAGTTACAATATTACTTACGTTCAATGTGTCAAATTTGAATCTTATTGTGATTTCTCATATTGTTTTTCTTTATATTTACAATGTCAATTATGTATTTAAATGTAATTTTATATTTTAATTGCTTATTTATCTATTTAAAGAGAAATTGACTTTTTTTTTTACAATGTATTAATTGCCATTAGAATTAAAATGAATTTGACTTTACATGAAAGAGCCTCCACAGAAGTAGTCTTTTAGTGGCCTTTGGACATAGAATTGGGTCTTTACACAACTATTTTACTTTATATTTTGATAACTTATAAGACTTGCTCGAGGAGCTACATCTTTAATGACTAGTCTAATACGTCACAATCATTTAGGTCTATTTAATTCATTTTTCAATATTGGACAAGAAAATGTGAACACAGGGAAAAGGTTAGCTAGATTCGAATTGATTGAATTAAAATATATTTTAAAGAAAAAAGAAATCAGAAGAATTATTTGGAAAAAGAGAGAGAGAGAGAGAGAGAGAGAGATTAAAATGGCTAATAAGATTTTTTTTATATAAATTATCATACCAAATTTTAAGCACTTTTTTAATCATCACTGAAATTAAGTGAATTAGAATCATAAGCCAGAGTGCCAGACTCCGCAAACACTCTTAACTAAATTGTTTTAAACCTTAAATTGGTGAATCATTTATTTTAAAGTTCGCAAACACTCATATATCTAAGTAGTTATTATACTTATTACTATTAAATCCAAATATTCCCAAAAATGTTAACTAAAGTAATTCATTATTAAAATTTACAGCAACTATAAATTTATATTGGGTGGTGGGCTATATTGTTTGGACTAAAAGGCTTTTAAGGCTCTTATTTAAAGCCCAATTTCATTTAGAAGTTCACTCTGCTTCTCAAAGTCCAAGTAACATAGAAAGTTTGAGAGTAAATTAACCAAGCCCAAAAGCCCATTGTATCTGCATTACTATTAACTATCAAAATGGACTTGATTTTACTGAGCCCATTGTATAATTTATCGAAAATAGTGAATTGCACTAGTTATGTGATTATCATATTTTTTACAAATGCTCTTTGAATCAAATACCCCTCGCCGAACATTCTTTACTAGGTATATTAAAATTTATTATTAGCATCACTTTTTTATTCGAAAGAATGTAACTGATCAATAACTAATCTAAGATGGATCTTTTGGCGGTCAAATTATATAAGAAAATATAATTGCACTCTAGTTTTTAATCAAATAATAAACGTATATCAAAATTTTAAACTACCAAGTTCCCCATAGCCACATACCATTGGTTCAACTGTTGAGGCACAGGGGGCAATCCCTGGTAGAGTTGGTAAGGGCATTTGAACTTGTGGCCTAGGTCACGGGTTCGAATCCCACTGTGAGAATGTCTATTTGCCTTCTCTACTATGAGCCTGTCAGCTATGGGCAACCTAGGCTGGTTTAACTCTCTTGTGTGGTTTGCAGGCTATTACACAAGAGCGAGGTTTACCCAGTGCGCACCCGAAAGGGTAGCGGCTGCGGGTTTCCCCCGTCATCCAAAAAAAAACTGTTTCGGCTGCGGGTTTCCCCCGTCATCCAAAAAAAAACTGTTGAGGCACAATTTGAAATCAATATTAACGACTAAACAAAATATCAATCAATAGTTTTTCTGTAATATATATAATCTATATTGTGCCATATTTTTGGCACATGTATGGCATCATTTTGACGTTAGGCTCAAAGTGAAAAAGAATACATTCCATGGGTGATACGCCGTCGATATCACATGTATAATCACATTGTTCGCACGTGCTACTCCATTACTGCAATTTTCCAAGTGTAAAATTTAGCAAATAATATTTGTATTACACATATAATGACCAATGTCCTCGTTTTGACCTTAATTGAGTTCAATAATGGATTAATTATTTAATGTTAGAACAAATTAAGATAAGAATAGACAAGTTTAGAAATAATCCGTGTGGTACCATAGCATTTCTTTATGAAGAAATACACTGATTTAAACCCACCTCCAATTGCTAATCTCTCATAAAAAACAAGAAAAGTAGTGAATAACAAGCCTTATTAAAACCACAACTAATATAACTATTATTAATAATAATAGTTACATAAATTAAATTTCACGCAACTTGCTTTAATGCTGATACTCTAACCTCGAAAATCAAACAATAATTAGTTGTTTATGCCTTGATTATTGACTTTTCAGTAATCAGTTGATCAGTAATGATACAATTACTCTTTAATACCTTTTGATTAGTGCACTAATTACTATTTTATGTGACCCACTAAAGTTACTACACTTCCGCGAAAGTGGTAGCTCAATCCATTATTTTACTTCAATGCAATAATTTCTTGCAATAATTCATTTACTACAAGAGGAAATCTTAAGTGGTTGGCAAATTTTTGTAATGAATTTTTGGTTAATTTGGAATGCTTGTATTTAAGGCTAAGGCAGGAATAATAAATGTTGTTTTGAGGGGTCTAACAAGTAATGTTGGTAAAAATTAATTATTTTTAATGGATTGATTATCTACAACATATATTATATTATGTACCAAATAAAAATTAATAATGCACACCAATTTAAGCCGGCTCATGACTAGAGCTTGATTTTTATCAAATCCAATTTCATATATAGTTGTCCGAGAGCTAAAAAGTTGGTAAATAAATAAAATATAATATATAGATATTATATTAATGAAATAATATCATTAAACTTTTGAATAATCCCACAGATTTTAATAATACGTTAGCCGGCCATCTCCGTCTTCTCTAATAGATGAGTAGTCTATCCCATGTTCAATTTTCTTTCAAGATGTCCACTTCTTTTGATGTTATTAAGCAATAATTCAAATATTTTGGATTTTCCTGATGATTTTAATTTTTTTATTCATATTTTTGGTCAGTGGAGAGCAAAGTTTTCAGTTTTTATTCATATTTTTTTTGTATGTAATTAAGTACATGGCACGATTTTAGGAATTTTCTGATGTATAATTCAATATGGCAGGTAAGTTTGGCATACAGATCATTAATCCACTTATATTACTATTGCCATTTATACAAACAACAAAACTTATTTAATTCCAACAAAACAGTGTCTAACGACTATATATGACTAAATTAAATTAAACCCTTTTACTTTCACTTTTTCAAAGTTGAAATTAAATTAAGATATATTAAATTATAATCCAAACTCTGATTTTAGCAAATCCAAATACGAATCATTGCCGTGTACAGCATGAGCTTAGCTGTACATTTTCATCAAGTCCAAAATTTGGAATGAAAACAAAATCCAGTTTTAAAATTTTTGTATTAAATTAACTCACAAATGGAATGTTGATTAACATGATTAACCATCTATTTGAGATATATCTTTATAATGCCATAGAATATTATAAATCTCATTCATGGAAGCAAAATTTTAAGATAATTACAATCTTTTTTGTAATAAATTCAGAATACACATATTCCTATTAACTTTTCAGATAGATCGGGTTCATTTAATCGATCAATCTAATTTCATAAATACAATCAATACAATTTTTCTTTTTTCTTTTTCTTATATAAAAAACGATATTTAATGAATTGATCTCAAAATATTGTGAAATTTTAAGTAGTAGGTGATGGCCCGAGCCCTAACAAATTGGACCCATCCAAAGAAGAAGGCTCCATTTTGTATTGTATTAATTAGACCCCACGTGTCAACACCTAGCCAAGATTAGAAGACGTGCACCACATAATGATACATCACACACATTACACACAATTACACACACATATACATATAAAATAGATACAGATAAGTGTGGGGCTAGGCATTGAAAAATAAGCACAAGTATACAAAATTGTGGAGAAATGATTCCATAACACTCTTTGTTGAACCATTCCATTCCTAGTTGTTCTTACACTGTTCCCACTCTCTTTCTAAAACACACACTAGAAAGTGCTAAAACACCTTCCTTTATCCTCACTTCACCTTCTTATTATTGTTTCGTATAATTTTCTCTATTCCAAATCTACCCTCACACATTCCCCGGAATGACTGACAGAGTCTACCCTTCAGCCAAACCCGCCGCCGCCGGAGGAGGAGGAGGAGGCACCCGCGCCGCCGCCGCACCCATTCCCCCACCCCCATCAAAAACCCACCTCTACGATCCAAACCGCCACCCCTACCGCCCCACCCCCACCACTCGCCGCCGCGACAAGCATCGCACGTGCAGCTGCCGCCGCTGCTGCTGCCTGACATGCTTCTGGTCAATCCTCATCCTCCTCGTCGTCGTCTTCCTCGCCGCCATCGCCGCAGCCGCCTTCTATGTACTCTACCACCCCCACCGCCCGTCATTCTCCGTCACATCCCTGAAAATCACGGCTTTCAACCTCACCACCACCCCCTCCGACGACACTACCCACCTCACATCCAAAATCAACATCACTTTATCAGCCAAAAACCGTAACAAAAAGATCATATTTTTTTACAACCCCATGTCAATTACCGTTCTATCAAATTCAGTGACATTATCAAATGGGTCCTTCACAAATTTCACTAATTCACCTGACTCCATTTTCATAATTCACACTGCCATGGGGATCAACAGTCAGGTTCTGGATATTGATTCGGTTAATTCATTGAATTCGGATCTGAAGAAGAAAAACGGGTTGCCCATGGAAATTGTGATGGATACAATGGTAGGTGTAAAATTGGAGAAGATAAAGATGAAGAAGATCGGGATCAGAGTCAAGTGTGATGGGATCCATGGCGATGTGCCCAAGGGCAAAAATGGAACTTCAGTTGCTGCAAATACTGCCAAAGCTAAGTGTAAGGTAGATCTAAGAATCAAGATCTGGAAATGGACATTTTGATTTTAATTTTTTTCTCTTTATAATTGTTTTGACATTTTTATTTCTAATTACTATGATCATTATATTTTGTTAGTAAGAAAAAGAAAAGATGAACCTTAGTGGACTTGAAGGCAAAGTTTGAGGGTCTGTTGTGGCGTAAGTGAGAAGTAAGGGGGTCAGAATTTTAATTTTTGTTTATTTCAATTGAATTGAATTTATTTTTATTTGTTTATTTTGATGTAAGTAAAGTGAAATGAAAATGATCAAGAATTTCAGCCATACCATAATTTATTTCCGGGACAAATTCATGTTTTTTGTGCTGATCTTTTTCAATTACTATTTGTTCAGTCATTTTTCAGTCAGCTACACAATGATTTTCTTGTCTCAGTCATTTACTATTTGTTTAGTCATTTTTTTTTACTAATATGGAGAATCTAAATTGGAGGTAAAATATTGGAATAAAATAATGAAAATATAAATATGGGTGCACGTGGATGTCTGGTTCCTAGATCTGGATTATTGGACCCCGAAGAAAGGCAGTTGGAATATGTCAGCAGCTTCTTTATGTGTATTTATTTTATTTATATTTTGTGGTAATAGTAACAAAAATGTATTATTCTTCGCTTAATTGAATGTGGGCAGTTGAAATTACACGTACAATAAAGGATAATAAATAATGCATCGTTTCATTTATATTAAAAACTACCCAAATTTAATTCATATTTGATATCAATTATAGTTAGTACAATTAAATTTAAAATCGTATGTAAATACAAACTTCAAAACTCTATATCTTCTCACCTTTATTAAACATATGTGAGCTATATTTAATCTAATCTAATGGTATTAGATTTAGGAACCCTTATTGGGCCTGGATCCTTTACATTATCATTCCAACTATAGGTCCAATAAAATCATGCAACCTACATCAATAAGTCCAAGTAGAGTTGGTAAGGGCATATGAACTTGTGGCTTAGGTCACGGGTTCGAATCCTGATGAGGGAATGCCTATTTGCTTTCTCTACTGTGAGCCTGTGCGCACTTCAGTGGCTGTGGGTTTCCCTCGTCATCCAAAAAAAAATCAAATGAGGCCCAATAAATAATATCATCATGTATTTAACTTGGCCCAAACTTTATTTTCTACTCGTGTCACTAAAATGTATACACCATGTATCAATAATTTTGTTTATTTTCTAGGATATATGTTTCGTAAACATTACAAAAATGGTATAAAATATAACTTAATTTGCAAAAAAGTATAAATTAAAACTATTTCATTCAAGTTTTCATATCACATGAGGGAAAGTAGGGAAAAAGGATAATGAACTAAGAGCTATTCATTCATTCATGACAAAACAAGAGATAATCCCGAATCAAGTATTGGTATATTTACAACGATCTATATGTCATATTATGTGATTACATCGAGATTTATAGTTCAAAAAACTAAACAATGACAACTTATAGTATGGGAATTGAAATAATACCTCCTGATTTTTGAGTGGATTGAGATTAATAGTGACGAGAAGTATATATGATGGTAAAAACTATGTATATAATAAATCCCAAAGATCTTCTGATCATTCATCAATTGCCAGTACTGCCAATATCTCATCAAGATCCCTCAAGACATTGCCGCCATCTTTCTGCATCTTAACTCCAGTACTGCAACACAGTACAAATTTTTACTTAACAAAAGCTTAATCAAGATTATCACTAGAGTTCTTGAAAACACAATAAAAGGATATCAATAATGAACCTGAATTGATGATTCTTCTGGTGATTTTGAACACTCATAATCACATGATCTTGAACATTGTTTCTCGTCGTAATTTCACCGCCGGCATTGGGATGACCTTGTTGGACTCCGGTAACAAGTTCTTGACCGGCGATGGGGTTATTTGTACTGTTCATCGCCGGCGTAGAACGCACCATCTGTAGCTGCCGGTTTATAAGTTCGAGTTTGGCGACAGAATTACGTAACATTGATTTCAGGCAAAGAACAATATGACGAGAACCGCCGACGGGATCTTTGGCACGAGCATTGGCTTCGTAAATGACAGATTTGATAACGTCGTCTTTGCATTCTTCAGGAGCATCATCTAACCACTTGAGAATATTACCATATCCAAAGAGCTTACAGGCGTTCAAAAAGTCTTGATTGGCCGTAAAATAGGGCGCTAAGCGGCAGTTGGGGCCGCAGTTATTTCGGTTGTGGCGGCATGCGGCGCATGGTCCCCGTTTCTTATTATCTTCCATTCTTCTTTCTTTCTGCATGCAACACAGAGAGAGAAATTGAATATGAGATTGTGGGCTGGGAGAGGGAATGATTGGAATATAAGGGGGAATTATATTTTCATTTAATTAATTCATTCTATTTTTAATTCCATTTGTTATGAGTTTTTTATATTTAATTTTTAAAAAAAATAATTTATATTTAATTTCACTGTTTAGATTAGATTACTTGTAACAGTATTTATTAACTGGGCCTGCTGGGTTGGGTTGGGCCACAAGTAAGTGGGCCAGTATTTCGGACGCCTACATCAATATCATAATTAGTTTAGGGTTCTTGTTGCTCAATGATTACACTTACAAGTTTTGAATTTAGAATCTAATCTTTCTTAACTCTGATGATAGTGAAGTTGGTTATTTTCTTTATATAAATATTCACATTGATTAGTCACACAAATCTTAAGGGTGTTTTATAATTAATTCCTATTTTGGCTAACATACTCTAAAAATGAAAATGAAAATGTAGATAGTTTTTCCAGAAGGTAAATGGACATTCAATCGATATCATATTCTAAAAATGAAAATGAAAAACAGAAGACTAATAACACAAACAAACAAAGTTTGGATTTCAATGAGAACATTTAACCTTTAAAAATATAAATCAACCAAGAGTCTTGACTGCTTCCCACACTAGATTCTTCGGAACTGGTTTGGTAAAATCCCGAGCCTCCATAGCGACATTTCTTAGTGTCCTTATCGTCCTAACATTAGCCTCCAAGAATGTTGCACTACTGTAAGACAATCCATGTTTCTTACAAAGCTCCTTCACAAATGGTGAGACTCTCCGAAGCTGGCTCCGAGGCAATCTAGGAAACAAATGGTGCTCGATTTGAAATTGTAATCCACCATGAAACCAATCCATCCAAGACGAACATTTTATATTTAGAGTTCCATTTGTTTGATTCTCAAACCAATCATTACCCTTAGGTTGCCCCATATAAACACTAGAAGAGAAATGGTTCAAACAGAACTGAACGTGTTGAATGCCAGGTACAGCCAGATTTACAAAAATAAATAAAGCTCTCTCGCCCCAATTGGGCAAGTAAGAAAGAAGCAAAGGGTACCAAACCCAAAACACTAGCAATGACAACAAGTCTTGGGATCTATGTGGGACTTTTCTCTTAGACAACAACAAAATGAAAGATTGTGCAAACAAATCAATCCTAGCCAAACACATGATGGGATAAAATGTCCAATGCTGATAGCTAACGAAAAACCTAGCAAGACTATCGAAATCCATCTTATATTCGAAGAAGTAGGAAGTTATTGAGGTGAAATATTTGGAAGAAACGGCGAAAAGTGGCAAAAATTGAAGATTTGGATCATAATCAAGGCTATTACAAGAGATATGGTGACCATTATGAGTCCATTTCCACCACTCAATGCTGATTCCTGAAATACAGCTTCCAAAAATCTGTTGTGCCAATCTATTGAGTTTAGGAGTAGACATGATTTGGTAATGGCATGAATCATGTCCAATCCAACCACTTTGAACCCATAAAAACCCCATTAAACAACCACAAAGAAAATGCAAGAACTTGCCTTCACAAAAAACAACACCATAAACACTGACAAGAAACAAAGTTATCATAAAACAAATGGAAACAAAAGCCAAATGGCCCTTTTGATCAAAAAGACCGATTTTCGAGAACTCGTTAACAAGCTTCCTGTAATCTTTGGACATTTCAGAAACATGATAGTCTTTTAAATAAAACCCGTTGAAAGATTTGTCGAGAAATTTCCAGGCAGTGGGTGGATGATAGGCTACAAATGCATTAGTTGCATCTTGGCCAGCAAAGTTGAAGAGTGGCATTTCTCCACCTGGATGATCATTCATCCATTCTGAGACATCGTAAATTTTGCCCTGGATTGAAATCCATAGATCACCAGCTTTGTTGTGTGTTTTCAGCTCATCTGATGTTATGTATCTTTTAGGCTCATGATCACCCATTTTTTGGTTCAAGATTTAAAACGAGTGTTGAAAAGTGTAGGAAAAGGAACGAAAGCGAGGGTTTTTATAAACGTTGAATTGATGAAGACAGTGGATTTTTATTACAGGAAGCAGGTCAGAATTTTCCTGGAGATTTATACTGTAAATGTTTTACGTGGTATTTAAGGAGCTAGGCCCCATGCAGTAAGAGTATTATTTTTATCGATGACGTAACGCTTAATTATCTCTTTGAAACATGCATGCAAGTCACTAATTATATATATAAGAAATACTTGCTTAGTAAACGGACGTGTCCAGATATTATTGCTGTACTTTAATGTTAATGACGGATTTATTATGCATCAAACGTTTTTAGTCTTTAAATTACGATATAATTGTTTACATGAGTATCTCTTATATTAATTAATTATAAAATTCTGAGATATTTATGTACATCTACCTATTCAATATATATTTTTACCAATTATAACATCCAATGGACTAATTTTTTATAATTTCCTTTGCCATTATATATATATATATATATATATATATATATATATATATATATATACTAGGGTTATACACATGATTGGGACTTGGGAGATGTGAAGGTCCTATATTTCTGAAATTTGGTACATCACTAAGCATCGAAATTTATGAAATTCCATTAAGAAATTGAATATTGAAGTGAGTGTATAGTAAACAAATTGAGTGCAATAAAATACTGTTCAATTTTTTTGAAATTTTTATTGTGCTTGAGAATCAAAGGGTGTTTGGATTTGTTTAACGATCGAGACATCAAATTAGGCTCGACCAATAAAAATAGTTGATCTTAAATACACATTTTATCAATTTTAATTAATTAAATCTGAATTTAAGATTAATGATATCAAAGCTTGAAATCTATATTTGACAAACCATGGTTATATGATTTTTGTTTATCTTGAACCTAATAGAGTATTAAGTAAAGTTTTTTGTTTTTATATGGAAAACTTATTGTCAAAGCAATAAACTCATTTGAATTTGACAGTGGCAAATCCGCAAACACACGCCTTTTTTTGTGTGTTTAAGAAACAATAGAGCTGTATTAATTCAAGCTGTTTTCGAAGTGTTTAAGTTAATACACCTACTTAAGTATTTATTATTGGGTGAATTGAGCAAACAATAAACTTAGAATAATTAATTCTTGCATGTTTAGCATACAACCTTAGCCTATATTACAACTGTCACCAAAAAATCACATGGTTAGTAAAATAAAATGCTTCCGGAAAAATCATCAAATTTTTTATAATTTTAAAATATTAATTAATTTGTTAAAATGGATTACGTATCATATACTAAAGTAATTATTACGTTTATTAATAGATGGGCTGGACCTACTTTCCATTGGGCCTCAAAGAATTTTGATCCAGTAGCATCAAGTACAGTTGGAAATATATTTTGTTAATGAGCTCAAATTGGTCCTAATGACAGGCCCAAGTGAAGACAACTTGTATTGGTCTCCAACTCGAGCTTAATAAAAAATGTTTGGGTTCCTTTAATTATATAAAATTGTAAGGACTAAAATGTAATTTGCTGTCGAAAATTCTTGAGATATGAGGAATATCCCGTTCGATGTCTCCTTTTATGCTCCCTAAAACAGAACCCAGAGCCTTCATCCTCAAAACACACTACAAAACACAGTTCGATTATTTCAAGGTAAACGATTTCTTTAACCCTTTTCGTCTTTTGTTTATTTTGAATTTTGTTGCCGGGATTGAATTCAATTATGCTATTTGTAGAGTTTAGTTAAATCTTGTCGAGAAGAGCTTAAGCTGTTGGCGCTTGATATTTGAGTACTTATGATGTGATATTATTTGATTTTCGCTAGATGATTGAAACAGAAATGCTGTAAAGACAAAAGCTTTTTGAACCTAAGTAGTATCTTGAATTTATCAGTAGAAAATGTTTATTTTGTTCTAGGTTTTCATTGATTTTACCTATGTTAATTGTATATACACATTATCCAGGTTTTGAAACAAGTTCTTTGTGAAGCTAGCAAAAATTATGGCGCATCTACTTTCAGTATCTTGTTCTTTGAACATCTCCTCTAGCAGCAGGTCATATATTAAACCTTTGAACCAATCACCAATTTCATCTTTCACATCAGTCAGTTTAGCGAACAACAAAACACCCTCGAAAAGATTTTCTTTCCAAACAAAACGATCACAAAAATGCCGTACTATCTATATGACGGCTGTTTCAACGGGTCAGGAACCAAGGGTCCAACCCGGGTCAGGTACTCATCAGACCTCCGCTGAACCATCTGCACCGAAGAGAGTGATGGTAATTGGTGGTGATGGCTATTGTGGTTGGGCTACTTCACTCCATTTATCAAACAAAAACTATCAAGTTGCTGTAGTTGACAATCTTGTTCGTCGCCTTTTTGACCACCAATTAGGCCTTGATTCTCTAACACCTATCTCATCCATTCATAACCGTATAAGACGTTGGAAATCTCTCACCGGTAAAGATATAGATCTCTATGTTGGTGATATATGTGATTTTGAGTTCTTATCCGAGGCCTTCAATTCGTTTAAACCTGACGCTGTTGTCCACTTTGGTGAACAAAGATCCGCTCCTTACTCCATGATTGATAGGTCTCGAGCTGTGTTCACACAACAAAACAATGTCATAGGGACACTTAACGTTCTTTTTGCCATAAAAGAGTTTAGTGAGGATTGCCATCTTGTGAAACTTGGTACCATGGGTGAATATGGTACTCCGAATATAGATATTGAGGAGGGTTATATAACGATTACCCACAATGGAAGGACTGATACCTTGCCTTATCCCAAGCAAGGTGGCTCTTTCTACCATTTGAGCAAGGTCCATGATTCCCATAATATTGCATTTACTTGTAAGGCATGGGGGATAAGAGCCACGGATTTAAACCAAGGAGTGGTATATGGCGTGAAAACCGATGAAACGGCATTGCATGAGGAGCTTTGTAATAGATTGGACTATGATGGAGTGTTTGGAACTGCTTTGAATCGGTTTTGTGTTCAGGCTGCTGTTGGTCATCCACTTACAGTCTATGGGAAAGGCGGCCAGGTAATTCTTTGAGTAAATTGCAATACACCACCCGAGACTCTTTAAAAAAAAAACTCGAGATTTGAGAAATTACAGTTGAACCCTCTATGAGCAAAAGCAGATTACAATTTCACCCCTATTTTCGAGTTGTGATGATCTGATTGGGGGATGTTTTATGGTGATTTTCGAAATTACCCAATAAATGAGGGCGTGTGCATATAATTATTCTTGATTCTTTCTTGTTTTAGACATATATTAACATATTTTCTTAATAATTTGTCTGAATGCACTTTTCCGTCTTAATGATTGATCACAGACGAGGGGGTATCTCGACATAAGGGACACGGTTCAATGTGTCGAGCTTGCTATAGCCAATCCAGCACAGAGAGGAGAGTTTCGTGTATTTAACCAATTTACAGAACAATTCTCAGTCAACGAACTTGCTGCTCTTGTTACAAAGGCGGGTCAAAAACTTGGCCTTGAGGTGAAAACCATATCTGTACCAAACCCGAGAGTGGAGGCTGAGGAGCATTATTACAACGCCAAGCATACTAAACTGGTCGAGTTAGGGCTCGAACCCCACCTTCTGTCAGATTCTCTTCTCGACTCGTTGCTCAATTTTGCTGTACAATATAAGGACCGTGTCGACCCAAAACAGATAATGCCTAGTGTCTCTTGGAAGAAAATTGGAGCCAAGCCAAAGACTGTTCAAGCCTAAGAAGTGATTGCTTTTTTGTTTGTGTTTTCTTAGTTGAGAAGTATAGCATGAAGGATCTGTTGTATTGTATCTTTGATATTATATATGGTAATCGAGCATTTTGTGAAAACTACTCAAATAGCCATGAATGCAGAAATGAAATAACTTTTATTAAGCACCATAGACATTACAGTATCTGCATAATGATTTCAAGTTTACAAGAAGGCTATCTAATCTTTTAATATAACTTACATTCGAATGATTAGAGGCGAGAATCAATAATCTTATCGTCTTTTTGCAGATCCGTTTTGACAAAGTTGAGCACGATTGTAGCCAACTCAGACTTATGCTTAGTGTATTCATGATCAGCTCCTTCAACTATACATAAATTATGATTAGGTATATGCTTGGAGAACTCAATTGCATCTTCAACTGGCACAAATTCATCTACTGTTCCATGAACTGTTAGAACCCTGCATTCAAAGGCAATAACATGAATACAACAAAAAAGTAATCATTTAATTGGAATTAACAACAGGATAATCCCGAACCTGCAGCTTTGTGGAATGTTTTGACATGCAGCAAGAGTATCTGTTGCTAGACGGTCCACCAAACTCTCCTTTGTTACTCGATATTCAGTTTTTCCTACAAAAGAATAGAGAAAATTATCTACAGAACCCCCCCCCTCATTTAAGTGCTAATTACCGAAACCCCCCAGACCTGTTAGAAATTACATAAAGACCTCCTCACTTCAAGGCATTCTTACAATTACACCACCTATATGTTTATAATTTTATACCATTTCACCCCTGTAAACCTTACAAATAGACACCCTTCAGGGGCCTCGCTGTAATTTACAAATAGCTAGTTTTTTTTTTAATGTAATTAGCGCTAAATTGAGGGGGTGTGCATGTATAAAAGATTATTCTACTTAAAAGACTAAGAAGATCAAGCTATGCAAGTGTAACCGAAAATAATGGAAGTACCTTTTCTGTTTTTAACATCAATAAAACCATGTTGTTCAATTTTTTCTTGGAAGTCTTTTCCCAAGCGACCTTCGATCCCTCTCCTTAAATTGAAGCGGCCTGCGATGTTAACAATTGTTTGCACGTCTTTGTATCTTGAAGCATACAGAAGCACAGCATTCCCTCCTGTGAGAATCCAATCCAGTAGTATAGCAAAAGTTACAAATTTTGTATGTTCTCATACCATTTCACACCCTGAGCCATGGTATATCAAATCACCATGTCCACGAAAGATAAGATATACCAAACATTAGAAGAGCCCAGAAAAGTCATTTTGCAGAGACGTAACTAACATACCTTTACTATGTCCAACAATTGCCAAAATGAAACGCTGCTGTCCCTGAAAATGTTCAACCACAGCGCGTAGATCTTCAACCTCTCTACGGTAATTGCCATATTGAAATGTACCTTCACTTTCCCTGAAAGCCAACACACATTTATGTACACATGCATTGGCCAGTAACACGAGGCACTGATTATCACTTACCCATTACCAGCAAAGTCAAAGCGATATGCACTAATTCCCTCTCTTTCAAAAGCGAAAGCAAGGTTCACCATGGGAATGCGATCCTGAAAAGGCTAGAAACATTAGCTATCTGATGAAAGAGAAAAAAAGGTACCTTTTGACAAGCAAATGTCCTAATCTCATTAGCAAGACTCAGTTACAAGATTGTAGACCTTTGAGGATCGGAATCCATGGCATATAATTACAAGCTCACGGGACCCAGTCTCGTGCAATATCCCCACAAGCTTTTCACCATATGTGTTCTGTATTATTACTCTCTTGTGCTCTACCACTGAAAAGATTAGAGACATCACCATGAATAAAAGTCAGAAATGCTAATGCTTGTGACTAAAAATTCATCCTAGTACAACAAGTGGAAGTCAGAGATGTCAATTTTTCTAATTAAAAGACATTGTTTATTTAATTTCTCTAAAGAGTATCCAGCAATTTCAAGGTTGAACTCAGTTTCTCCTTTATCATATTCAATAACCGGAGAAATTACAACTGAGCACCTCTGTTTTCAGCTCTTTGAAACAACAATACTAATCAGAGAGTAAAGGGAAACAAAAAACATACAGAAAATATACAATCTTTGAGCGTTGGATCAAAGTCCCACATCAGGCAACTAATAAAGTAGAGAATCTAATCATTATAAGCAATCATAGATGATCAACGCAATTCTGTTTTCTTTGTTCTCCTATTCGCATTTTCACCTTACTCCTGTGATCTTGAAATTGTGGAAACAAAAATATTTAACCTGATTGTGTAAAATTGTACTATTTATTGCAGGATAATCACCTGACGAGTTGTGGGTTTGCTCATGTTGCTTCTCCGACATCGGAAATCTGCTGTCCTTTTTGTATAATTGTCTCTTTAACATGACATCTTTTCCATCAAAGTTTGTTGATCTGTAGCAAAGCTCGCGAGGTTGGGCCAAAATGGGCCTAAAATCTATAAACTATTTAGCCCATTTTTATTGTGATTTGTTGGCCCGGTCTCCTTAGAAGGAACGCGCGACCATGGGCCAGGTTTCGACCCAACATCAGGATCCAATTATCTTTACTCTTATACTCTATATTGACTATTATTTGCATTTTAAGACCAATTAACTATCAAAAACGAATTTGGATTGAGATCTAGGTAGACTAAGATGACTTTGATCATTATTTCCATGCAAATAAGAGAAACAAACATCGATTTGAGAAATTGCAACTTACAAATCTTGCGTATTTTAGTAGAATTTGTTAGGTGAATAATGATCAATGCCCTTTTCAATTTAAAGAGTGTTTCACAAATAATAAATATAATCCATTCACTTTATTAATTATTCTTGGATTTAGCTAAGCTGCAGAAGCTTAAACTATAATTTGCGATTATATTTCAATCCAAATTTATTGATTTAAAATCTTGATTTGGATCAAGGGTAAACCGAATTGAATATTATCTTTGGTGAATATAATATCACATGCAAAAAGAACAAATGTACCATATGATTTGCAAATATTTAGGTACAATTACATATAAAGAATCTCACGCATAGCTGCAAACAAGAAAGTCTAAAAGGTACTACTAAGAGCAGCACGACCCATGCTTCTAAATCTTATTTCTTATGATAGAAAATGATGGGAAAATTTTATCTTTCGTGTGAGGAACAACAAGAGCCAAGCTGCTTGCGCAGAGAATATGTTCTTCCTCATTAATTGTCATATGTCCTTTATATAATCCAAGTCTTAAGTAATCACAATATATAATCACAATAATCAAAACCATTAAATTCAAATTATTTACTCATAATTAATGCGAGTCAAGTGGAATTACCCATTTCTAAACAAAACTGGAAACTATATTAATTTTGAAGGAAAGAACACCAAGTGTTTTACTTAAATCTCAGTTTTATTACATGAGGGAGGAAGCTTAGCCCCTACTTAGAGTACTAAGAGCGATCAAATACAAGAAAAATATAGATAAGAAATGGACGATCAATCGAAAAGATTGAACAAAAGAGAGATAAAAAAATTTAACTTTGCCATGGTGCTTGATTCTGAGTGTGCTGATGATCATACGTTGAGGATCCCATTTGATCAAGACCAGCCATGTTGAGAAAATCTCTATGAGGAAATGGTCTTAGCCCTAAAAAATCTCTCGTCATCCCATCACCGCCACTTCCACCACCACCACCACCGCCACCGCCTTTTTTGGTGTTAAACATTCCACAGAAACTATCATCAAAAGCAGGTATAGATCCATCAAACCCATGACAAGTAGAAGAGGAATTGGAAGAGCCCATAATATTGTTCATGTCTTGTAGCTCCATGCAACCAGTGGTGACGTTAGCAGCCTTGTCCCCAAATGAGGCCAAGCCATGCACAAACCCTGTTCCCATCTCGTCACGTGAGGTCAAGCTGCCAGCTGTAGTTGTGGATGAGGTAGCACAGAAGCCCGGTGCACCCACGTGATGATGGGGTCTGCTATTCAAAATTGACTGATGATCAGATGATTGAAAAGGTAGTTTCGTGCTCATTGTTACCCCCATTTGTGCTGCTTTTTGAAGCATTGCGGTGGCTGACATTATAGCTGAACTATGATTATTAGTATTATTAGGGTTAGGGTTTTCTCCCTGTTGGCTGAACAATGGATGGATTGGTGGTCCAGGTCCACCTGGACCATGATGATCAGATGATGACAGCCATGGGGGTAGGTTGAAGTTTTGTGTTTCTTGTTTGAGTAATGATGGGATTAATAAGGGATTATTATTATGATTATTGTGGAAGGTGGTGGCTTGGATTTGATGATGATGATGAGTTTGAATAATATTGTTAGGTACTGTTTGGGAATTATTGAAAATTGGGTTTTGTAAATGTGTCATTGATCTTGAGCTTTCTTCTGCTAAAGCATCACAGAAAGCTCTGTGGGTGATGAAACTGTCCCTCCTGTGAAGAAATAAGACAACAAGAAGAAGAAAACAAACACTAAACAACAAAATAAAGAAAAGCACATACATACAATACTATTATTGATATTATCGCAATGATTCTCCAAACAGTATCATCATCTCGTAAAGCTTTTTCACTTTTTTTTTATCTCTCTATATATCTCTTTCACACACACACACAGAAAATCGTCAACCCTTTGTATTTTTTTTTTTTCTCATCATTTTTTTTGCCATAGACATTAAGAGGTACTAAAAATTTAAAACAAGTTATTTTGTCAATGCTACAAATTTTCCTTTTTCAGAAAAAGTAGCTGTGAATTTTATAACTTTATATTCATTGTCCCCCTCCCTGAATGATTGTACTATATTCTTTTAGCTAATCATGAACTTCAAAGAAAAGGGTTTTCCTTAATTGATTTAATTAAGTTGATCAATCTATGATAACCAAGTTTGAAAAAAAATTAGTATATAATACTATATACCCTCAATTAATCAAGAAATGAAAAGAAAATGATCACAAGGAAAGGAATTTCATTAATTGATTTATATTATTAAGTTTTACGAATAATTAATCTTATATTCTTTTAGTTGGCCATGAAATTAAAAAAAAATTAAATTAATTACCTGGAGAAGATGGTACCACAATCACATCTATACTCTCTTGTACCACAGATTTTGGAATGAGCTTTCCAATCAGATTGAACAGCATAACGTTTAGAGCATTTTTCACATTTCCATTTCTTCTCACCATGTTTTCTTGAGAAGTGTTTTTTGATACCTGTGAGATCTCCAAGTGCTCTTGAAGGCTCATGGTGTACACAGCTTGCCTCTGGACATATATATACTTTCTTTTTTATTACTTCATTTTTGTTCCTTTGCTTAAGCTTCCATGGCAGATTGTGACCTCTTCTATGTAACTGTAAATTCTGGTCTCTCTGAAATCCCTTGTTGCAGATTTCACACACAAATCTGTTTTTTGCCATCAGGGCTCTTGGTGATAAGGCCACAACTTCTGCCTCAGGATCTAGTTAAATAGAATAAATCATGAAAATTAATAAATAAATTCTGAGTTTAGATAACTTTAGTTCAATTAATTCAAGAAAAAAAATGATGTTATACAATATTATCCAATTTAATCAATAAGAATAAATCATGAAAAATTGAATTATGAGTTAATTTCAATAATTTAATGACATTTCTAAGTTTTTTAAACCTTAATTGAAGAAATATTCAAGAAAAAATGAAGTTAATTGTAAGATAAAGTAGATGGATATTTGATGAATTTAGAAAATAATTAAATTGAAGGAATTACCAGGATTCCCGGGAAGATTTCTTTTCCTCTTGGCTGAAGGTTGTGTTTGAGTACTTGGAGAAGCAAAGTACTGATTTTGTTGCTGAGGGTACATGTTAGTAGTAGCAGAAGTACCCATTTCATTTCTGTTGTTGGATGAAGATAAGCTGGCTTCATTGGATATTGCAGATGTTAAATTTGACATACTATCATCCACCATCAAGCCCTGTTGTAACATTTTTTCAATTTTGATAGCCTTGATTTATTATATAGTATATAGATTTAATATGTATAGTATATATTATAATGATGGGGTAGCTTTATTTCACTGTTGATGAGCCACAGATCAGCTTTTTTCGATATGTAAAAGCCAAAAAGAAAACCCTAAAATTGGAAAGGCTTGGAAAAAGTGAGGAAGATGAAAGGCTATTACAGAAAGGTCAATTAAATGAAATCTTTCTTCTCTTGACTTCCCAGTACAATCTTATGTATATGTATATCTTCACCAGCTTCTGATCAGTTTTCTCAACAACCCTAAGAAAGATGACAAAAAAACTTAGAACAAACATACATATATATATATATATATATATATATCATATGAAGAAGAAGAAGGCAAAGACACTGTTTTCACTGCAAATACAGCTCCAAAAATTGTTTACTCTTAGACTTTGTTTTAGATTTTTCAATAAAAACATTACCTGAATTGCTGCTAAAATCAACAAGATTCGATATAATCCATACATATGAAAACAGTAGAGAGAGAGAGAGAGAGAGAGAGAGAGAGAGAGAGAGAGAGAGAAGATATCGCAATTCTTTGTTTAGCTCCTCACCTCATCAAAAAACCATAGGCCAAGCCAACATGCCTCTCTACTGACGTTTCACTTTGTCTTTTCTTTTGTTTCTTTTCCCTTCTACAATAATTGCATTATTTTTCTTTACCAAATTATCTAGAATATTTTAATTTAATTACGTACATCTTGTTTACAGTAACTATATATATGTTACCCAAATGTTACTTACATTAATTAAAAAAAACAGTTAATTTGGAGGGTTTTCTGTCATTTTTCTTGAAATCAATCTTTTCATAATTCCATGCATGTAGAGATTTCACATCATTGGTTTAATATATATATATAGTTTTGATTAAATTAGTTCCAATTACAGACATGCATTGCACTCACGGAAAGCCATTCCAAATATTCTTTCTGCTCAGTGATCGATGGATCCTTTGAAAATTGAATTCCTGATACACAACTTGTATTTTGTTTTTTCTGGGTTAAATCATATTTATGTGTGTACTCTTTTGTTTTTTTTTGTACGTTGATTTCATACCGGAATGTTTTCTGAAGTAAATAATCTTCAACTTGCAATATAATTATGTAATTATCATATGATATGCTAAATGTTAGGTATATGTATCAAATGACGACCAAAAGACCCTGACATTACTAAAAATCACGAGAACTCAAGGGTTCACGTGTATTTCAATTGACAATACCAAAAAATAATTAATATCAATGATAATTAAGTATAAATTGACAATACCAAAGTTATCACTAAAGATACATAATTAGCAATGATTTTCAATTCGTCATATTAATAACTTTCAGTGATAATATTCTCCTTTAAAAGTTGTCACTATATATTCAGTCCTTTATACTATATTATCTATTACTTTATAATTATGTTTGCATAATAATTAGTTTAAGAGACTCAATCACTTCACACATTATCAATCATCAATTCTAGCCATTAAAAAAAAAATACACCCACATACTAGTTTTACACAAAAAGCAAAACAATTATTATTCCATTATTTTTTAAAATGACTTTTGAAAATAAAATGAAAATATATCTTAAATATCCAACAACAACTGCATTTTCAATTTCGATTTCAATTTAAAAAATAAAGAGAGTTTCGAGGGACAACAATTTGGTACGTATTAATTAATTGGAATCCGATGACAAAAATGCCAATTTTATAGTAGAACAATATGGAGCCATATTGTCTGTTTGTTCACGTTTCCTATAAGTTCAAATCTTATTAATACATTCTTAGTATTTTGTTTAACAATTAATATGCTTTTATTTTATTGATTTTCACAATTGTCCTAAGTCGTGAGACACTTCTAATTAAGGGAATTTTCAGATTTGTATATACTTTAAAAAAAAAAAATTAAAAATGGCAATAATTAAAGGCAGGTTGCTCGGTCTCAATATAAATGGACTGGATTTGATTAAGAGAAAGTACTGAAGTGCGTGCAATTTCAGGTGATCCATAATTGCAAAGTATCATTTCTTAATTCCAATGATGTACTATTAACCTCATAAAAGAAAAGGAAAAAGAAATATTATTCTAAATTAAATATAATGCAAAATTGTAATATCTAAATTATAATATTTTAAGTAAAACATAAAAATGTTATCTTAATTTATATGATTATTTGTATCTAAAATCATTATAATATGGTTGATGTAGGTTGTTATCAGAAAACACAATTATTCTGACTCTTGTGCTATTATTATGACTAATAATAAAAGTATTTTTTGACAGTTAATAAAATCATATAATTACAATGAAAAATGTAATAAAAATATAAATTAAAAGGCCGGATCTTATTTTCGTAACACAAATTTAATTAGAACGCATAGTTTCAATGAATGAAATTGTCTGAATATATCCTTATCCACACTCATTTAATTTGAACCGTAAACAAATGTTTGCATTTAATTGGTAGTTCTGGGGCTGTAGCTTTCAGAATTATTGGTAAATATTAATTTCTTGTACTTGAATTCAAACAAGAACAACATATTTAGAGCATATGTTAATTTATTTCAGATTTTTGTAACAATTTGCAGACATCTCTCAGGTAATTATCAGAAATCAAATTGTTTTTTTATTGTTATAAGACTACACACTGTAATTTTCCCTTAAAAAATTGAATTTGCAGTTTCAAGATACAAGTTGACAATAAACAGTAATTATTTATTCCTCGTACGCAGTAAATTAATGTAAGCTGGATTTAAATCGAAACATATACGAGAAAATTAGAAAGAAAACAAATTCATTTAGTTCTGTAATATCTATCTCTATTGATCTATTTTTGTAAAGTATATGGAGAGATCTGTAGTAAGTATATTGCTTTTACATATTATCTTGATAAGCTATGGAGTCAATGTTGTCCAAGGTTCTGATCGAGCTCGAACGAAGCTTCAAACAGAACAGGAAGAACAGCCTTACAGAACTGCCTTCCATTTTCAACCCCTCAAAAACTGGATGAATGGTACATTTCCTATCGTTATAAAGCTTAAAAGTCACATTTTTTGCCAAGAACATATATATATATATATATATATATATGTATGCATATGATACTGATTTTTGTTTTCTTTTTGCATATTTTCTGGTGGAAATTGATGATCCCCTGCTGATGAACTTATTAAAGATCCAAATGGTAAAGTTTCTCACAGTTTTTAATGCATAATTATTTTTGAAATTTTTTGTCATATTTTCGGGGTTTTTTCCGTGGATATAGGACCAATGTACTACAAGGGAGTTTACCACCTGTTCTATCAATACAATCCATACAGTGCAGTATGGGGGAACATTACATGGGCTCATTCTGTATCGTACGATCTAATCAACTGGATTCATCTCGAAAACGCTATAAACCCATCTGAGCCGTTCGATGTGCGTGGCTGTTGGTCAGGATCAGCTACGATCATCCCAGGTGAGAACAAACCTGTAATTCTCTACACAGGAGATAACACTGCAAATCAACAGGTTCAAAATCTTGCAATGCCTAAAAATTTATCTGATCCCCTTTTAAGAGAATGGGTGAAATATTCAAATAATCCTGTGATGAGTCCAGTTGATGGGATTGATCCAATGAACTATAGAGATCCCACAACTGCGTGGCAAAGAGATGACACGTGGCATGTGCTTATTGGAAGCCTGATCGATGGCTATGGGGGTGCAATTCTGTACAAGAGCAAAGATTTCATCACCTGGAAAAGGACAGAAAAGCCCCTCCATTCGTCGAACAAAACGGGAATGTGGGAGTGCCCTGACTTTTATCCGGTGAGTACTCAGGGGCAGAATGGTCTAGACACATCTGTCGATGGTGTAGATGTTAAACATGTCCTTAAGGCGAGTTTTCATGATCATGATTTCTACATAATAGGAAATTATGACTCCAAAACGGAGAATTTCACAGTTGATGTCGATTTTATGGACCAAAATGTCCAAATGAGATACGATTATGGAGTATTTTACGCGTCTAAAAGTTTCTACGATGGAGCAAAACAGAGAAGGGTATTATGGGGATGGGTTATTGAGGTTGATTCTGAAGCAGATGACATCAAGAAAGGATGGAATGGACTTCAGGTAGTAAAAATTTGAACTATATTTGCTTCTTGTCATAAAATTCACTAATATATTTCAATAATTCTCTCTTTTTTGCAGTCGATTCCAAGAAGTATATTGCTAGACAAAAATGGGAAGCAATTGATACAATGGCCTATCGAAGAAGTGGAAAAACTCCGTGGCGACAAAGTTACATTAGGGAATAAAGAGATTAAGAGCGGAGGTGTATTCGAAATTGCAGATATAACAGCTTCACAGGCAAGTGTTTCTTACAAGTTGTCATATGTATTAGGGGTGTTTTTGTAGTTTGCCCAATCTCAAGGGGGCTCAAATTAAATTAAGGGTTGTGTTGTGCATATTTTATCCCTGATTTCTAATGAATATATTGAAAGCCTAAGTCGTTTTCCCCTGTATTATAGGCTGATGTAGAGGTTTCGTTCGATTTACCAAGCTTAAACGGAGTTGAGTTGATTGATGAACAATCACTCGATCCTCAACTTCTCTGCAAAGAGAAGAATGCATCAAGAAACGGAGTTTTTGGGCCGTTTGGGTTATTAGTCTTGGCTTCTAAAGACCTAACAGAACAAACTGCAATCTTTTTTCGGATACTCAAACGTACTGAGAATTATGTTGTGCTCATGTGCAGTGATCAAAGCAGGTAACACAATTTTTCAAATTCGATCTCTTTATGTTTTCTTTTGACGTTTTTCTGAAATTAATCGAAATGTTTTGCAACAGGTCATCGTTGACAATACCAGCTAAAGAACCCATATTTGGTGCATTTCTTGATGTAGATCCTACTCAGAAAATTTCACTAAGAACCCTGGTAATCAAATGTTTCTTAGTTCTTTTTTTCACCGAAAAACTTGAGAAATTTTCACGAAAAGCTCAAAAGGGTTTGATTTTTATTGCGGTGCAGATAGACAGATCGATAATAGAGAGTTTTGGGGGAGAAGGGAGAAGCTGCATTACTACTAGAGTTTATCCGAAGTTGGCGATTGGCGAAAAATCGCATATTTATGTGTTTAACAATGGGACAAAGAGTGTTACAATTTCAAGTCTAAATGGTTGGAGTATGAAGAAAGCTCAAATTGCACATGCTCATAAAAGAAGAAAGCACACAAGCAATTAAGTGTGTTCAAAGTAGTCACTTGTATTTGCTTCAAGATTAATCGGTCTGATCTAACTTTGTAATGTGCTTTTTTATTTATTTATAATTTTTAATAATATATTTTCTTTGGAGAAAATGCAGTTGAAATTTTTTAATATCATTAATATCAATGTTTTCACATATATTATCCAAAAAATATGAACTTGAAAGTGTGGGCCAATCAGTTTATTGGGCCTAGCTAGACTGGCGCATTTTCTTTAAGCACCAGCCCAGTCCTTATTGGGCCTTAAAGCTGGACTGGTTGAGTATTGGAGTCCATCTCAATTGGTTCTTTAGTAAATCTAATGTCAATGGACAATATTCTCATTGATTATTCCATCATGTTCTATTTTTACCGTAAAAACAAACTTAAACATCTCACAAGTGTTAAAATATGATATTGTAGTTGATATTATTAAATATGAATTAAATATTAATATATTTAGTAGCTAGATATTTCTTCATATCATCTTCACAATTACGATTTAGTAAGAAAGCTTCTCTAATAATATTTTAGAAATGTCTTTTGGGCATGACATACCTTTTGCAAATAGATACTAAGGAATATATACATAGACTTGAAATAGGAAGTGGAATCTTGACACAAATAAAAAAAAAATCTTATTGCTTTGTGGGTGAGATTAGAATATGTGGAGCTAATGGGATGTTCCCAAAAAGAATAAGGAAATTAAAGAGATCAGCTGTTATAGATCCCAAAAGTAAAGAACAAGAGAAAGGGACAAAGGTGGTTACAATAATGTAATAACAATAGTCTGCATGATTAGTGGGTAAGTAATGCAAGAGATGTCTTTAACTGAGGAATCTTTCATGATATGATGAGGCATGCACACTTATATGGGACATGATAATTCTTTTTTAAAAAATGAATATTAATTTGGAACGAAATACTCTATACTAACTCTTGAACCAAAAGGCCCAAATCTTAACTCTTACTTATTAGTGATTTGACTAAGTAATAAGCGTTTTATGCAAGCGAAAATGGACCAATTAGGTAATTATTAAGGAAAAGAAACAATAATATGAAAGTGGAAACCCTAGTCCATATATACAACGATACCAAATCATAGATGACTTGAGCAATGACAAAGAAAGAGAGCATTATTAAAGTGCCTAAAAGAAGCTTTTGTAACTTTAAAAGTCACTTAGAGACAGAGAAATTAGGTTGAATCAAATATCACGGGTTAGATTATGAGTGGCAAAATGGAGGCTGAATCACGGCTCCAATAGTTTCAACTTAATTTGGTTCGAATTGGTTCCTAAGAAAATTTTATTTGGTTTCTAACTTGGGTCCAACTAAATTTCAAGTGATGCCCAAAATCGTTTGTCAATAATCTAAATTATAATGAACAAAATGTAAGGTATTGAGTCGGGTTGTGCTTGGTTCCCTTTTGGACTGATTTTGGTTCTATTTTGGGTTGAATTTGGTTCCACCTTAAAACCATTTAAGAACCAAATTCATTTAACAACCAACCCAATGAAACCGACCCAAAACCAACACAACCCGCCCAATTACCACCCCTAATTTAGATTATGCTACATCAGATCTGTTTCGACTCGATTTGATATAAAATTTCTCGAGGATTAATATAAGAATATACCCTTTTAGAGGTGGAGGTGGGCATCATACATGGGCTGCTCACTTCACTTTTTCCTCCATAAAAATTAGACATCTTACTATTATTCCCTTTGAATGATTAAGTGTTTGAAACAGACACACCTTTGTTAGGCTTCTTTTTGTAAGATTGAGTTGTAGATTCTCTTGATGTTTAAGCAGTGAAAAGATTCTACTATAGGACCCCACTCATGTTGTAACTTCTTCCAATCAGGAGTTGCCACGTGTGATTCCATTCTCAGACACAGTTTTGGGATTCTGGACCTGTGGGTGCATGCAACAGCTATAGTAGTACAGTGGTTTTTGTTGCTGTTGTCACAAGGACCTGTCCTATTCCAAACCTAAAGGAAAAAGGCAAAGTAAAAGGAATTATTATAATCATAAACAGTAATTATTATTCGTATAATTACAATTAACAAGTAATTAAAATATAAGTAATAATGGCCCATTTAGATTAGTGGAGTTGATCGCTTCCTCTGATAATGGACATTTACATCCTATATTCTCTTTTCCTTATTTGGGAAAGATTTTTGAAGTGGGTTCGGTATTAATTAGCTTAATTAAAATTATTTTTAGCATTAACAAACATAAGCCAATAATTATTAAATTATCAAATGAAGTTATAACGTTTAAGTTTGCATACTTTAATTATATTTACTTTCAGGCAGCTGGTCTCATCTTGAGTCTTGACAGTGACTTTCATTTTTATTCTTTTTTGTAAATTAAATTTTTCTATTGTAATTTTATTAAGTTAAAAGGCTTCTTATTTTTATTTGTTAATAATTGATAATTTTTTTATTCCTTTATTTTTTTGGATTTAATCAGTAGCATCATATAGATGTCATCTAATTAAGAATCACCACAAGCCGCTGAGTGTGAGAATATTCAACAATTTGGATTTCTCTCTCAAGTTTTATTTTTAAATAAAAGCAAGTAGTAACATGAGGATTGTCTCATGCAATATATAGAGACAAAATCTTGAATTATATTATATGTATTAATTAATGTCTCTTTGTCAAATTAATACAAAGAAAGACAACGGATTGATAGTTTTATCAACCAAACAATTATGAAAAAAATAATATATATATATATATAAAGAAAAACTTTTTGTTACATCAAAACTCTTCTTAATGTTACTTTGTAATTTAAAAACATTAAAGTGTAGCGTCATAATATTGTATAATGAATTTATCATTCTTAATTATTTTTCCTAATGAATATGCTTTAATTGCAAATTACTTATTTGATGTGAATTTCTTATCAAATCATGTGCACCAAGGATTTATTTTATTGAAGTATCTCTTCAAGGAATCTTTACTTGAATTAAAAACAAAGGTTCAAAGATAGTGCCTTTTCTCCCATCTTTCCTTTTCAGTTATCACTATTGTCAAGATTCTATTAGAATATTGCTTCATTTGAATATGGAATTTCTCTTTTTCTATTCTTCTTTGATTCTTTTCACCTCCTCCATCATATGTACTCATGGAGGGCATCTTGTATCTTTCTTCCTCTCATTTTATGACACAATAATTAAAAAAAAAAAACCTATGATGCAGATTAAAGTTTAACCTAATTATTAAAAGCTCATAAAATATTCAAACCATTATGTGCTTTGTTGTGTCGAGATTAGGGGTATCACGAGTCGAGCCGAGCTCGAGCCCAAAAATGCCTGTTCGCCAGCTCGCGAGCCGGCTAGAGACCTGGAATAAAAAAATAATTTTTAATTAGTATATATAAAAAATAAATATTTATTCATTTATTTTTATATAATATGATATATTATAATAATATATGTATAAATAATAATATTATTGACATTAATTACGAATATATTTAATAATATATGATTAAATATAAAATTATTAATATATTTTTACAAAAACAATTTATAAAAAAAATATTATTTTATTTAAAAAAAAAAAAATTTTGAGCTCGAGCTCGACTCGGCTCGAGTTCGAACGAGCTGGAGCTCAAGCTCACTTTCCTGCTGCTCGCGAGCTCGAGCTCGAAAATTGTGGCTCAAGCTTGAAATTTTTGGCCCAGCTCGGCTCGAGCTCGACTCGTGAACATCCCTAGTCGAGATTATGAGCTCGTCTAATTTGAGACATATTTATAGTTCAATCTGAACCTTATATGATGAAAAGAACTCTCTTATAGTCATGCTCTTTTAGCGGTCTCCGTTACTCTTAATTACCAAAAAAACACATAAAAAAATTTCAAGCATCAATTTATAGATTAAAACGACTGTTTTTTTGATTGTATAATGATCATAATATGAGGTCGACCATAAATTATAAGTGAGTCTTATAATTAACTCGAGTTAAATCTTTGCAGATTTATAGTTATCAATTATAAAATATATCAACAAATGATCCATAAATGGTACTTCACTGCTAAATATGCATCAAATAGTATGATGAAAGATTCGAATTTTCAATAATACAGGCCCACAAATGACAATATAGAAAATTATCAAGCATTATAAATTACTCATTTGAGAATCAAAGGAGCCAAGAACGAATGTCTGCCAACCATATTTTTGACAATATTATAAATTGAAAATATTCTCAATATTCGTAGTCAAAAGTAGCTTGGAATGGAGCACAAATAAAATTCATTAAGAAGCAATAGTAATCCCAAATTGTCTAAGAATTTTTTAAAAAAATCTATAAACAAGCTCAAGAATATTCCTCCACAATTGTTGGGATATTCATGAGTTTCCATCAAAATTGCAGTTCAAAAACTAAAAAAATAAGATTACATCTACTTCTTCTCGATCAATCAAGCTAAAGCAAAGCCACAAATCAGTTACATTTTCATCTAAATAAATCATGAAACCTTTGTTTAGAAACAAAATTCAATTTTCAACATATACTTCCAAGTAAATCATCAAACAATAAATCATAAACTCATAGTAAATATTCTAAATTAGTTCCTTTTAACACTGCATTTATATGATGATTGATACAAAAACATAGCTTGGGGAAAAGGATATATAGAAAGAAAGATTAATACACCAACTTATACTATAATCTTCAAATTTTCATTCACTTAGGTGAATCAAATTCATAACTTAATTTACCCTAATCACAATAACAAAACTTAAGACAACATTAATTCACAAGCTTATAACAACAATATATAGTATATCTTATAAGAGGAAGAAGAAGAAACCCACTTATGTTTCCTCTCCCAACCCGGAAAATTTGTAATCGAAACCTGGTCTAATCGAACTCAAAGTATTTCACAAAGAGTGTGAAATACACTTGTTATTTTATCATTCACCTTTGAAATTTAAATATATATTCTACTAGACCAAGTTCGAATAAATTTCCCAGCAATACTTATATAGTACAACTTAGGTAATTAGAAATCGATCATTTCTTAGAACACCAACTTCAAGAAGCTTAGGCACAAGATTATTACTCAAGTGTAACGCCACAAGGCTCTCCAGGCCACCAATACACGCGCCGCCTATATACAACGCCGGAGCGCCAACAAAGGTGGCTGACGATTCACTGTTGTTGTTGTTGTTCTCAGAAGGGCTTAGGGCGGCGATCTCGTCCTCCTCCAATTCGATGACGGTGGGGTGAACGCCGACGGTGGATAGGAGGTGTTTCATGACGTGGCACATGCAGCAAGATGAGCGGCTGAAGATGATCACGGGGTTTTCGGATATGAGGCGCTGGATGCGCATCTCGGTTGATTCGAAATCGATGGCCAGTGGTGAGGAGGTGGGGGTGAGCTCGAGGCGTACGCCGCCGTCTGATAGAGTGCCGTAGCGGCTGAGGTCTTGCATCGCCGCCGTGGGGAGGAGAATAATTTGTGTCAACGGGGCAGGGATGGAGGGTTTGGGAGGTGAGATTTTTAGGGACTGGAAAGTGAAAGGCTACGTAGAGGAGATAGGGATGTGGAGGTACATATATGTATATATATATAATACATATATATATATATATGTATATATATATGTATATGAAAACCACCAAGGTGGGTGTGGGGTTGGGGGTGGGGTAGGGGGTTTGAGGTTGACACCTTGTAAATAAAGCAAAATAAATTATTAATACTTCAATAATTTTGAGAATATTTTTGAATTTATAAGTTATTTTTTGCTATTTAATTTTACTGGTTATGAGCCTACTTAAATTTTTTTAACTACTTTTATATATATTTTAAATTTAACATTTATCTAAAAGCGGAAATTTTCTAAATTACCTAATGAATCTATTATTGAGTTTAAACTTTAAATTTCATGTTTTTAAAATTCTTCAATCCAAACACAATTTTTTTAATAACTCAAGTTCAAGCTATACATTTTAGTAACAATATTTCTTATAAATAAAATATAAATCAAGCTATACATATAAATCAATTTTAATAACTCAAGTTCATTCGATACATATACAAATAATAATAATTGTAAATATAGCATATCGTGATATACGAAGAGTATATTCTATATACTGGTGGACGATATATACATAGATATTTTTATGTTGTTAAACTATTAACATATTTTCACATGATATGTACTATATATTGTATTAAAATTATTTAATATATGGGTTCAAATAAGTTTATGCATGTTCATCATCGGATATAGCACTTTTAGGAAAGTTAAAAGGACTTGTTAGTTAATATAATACTAAATAAATTAATACCACGCTTAATAGAAGAGAAGAAATATTTGCAACTTGCATTAGATGACAAAACATAGTAATAAATCTGCATCTTAGCATCTGTATTAATTTAATGGCAATTAAGCATAGTGGAATTTTTTTTGGCTAAGTAAATATATTGGAAAATATTCATGCTATTGTCTATTGCTAGTTTGCTACATCGACTCAATTATTTTTATGATTTTAATAACATTGGTTGCATCAATGCAAGGCTAAACACTTGTTTATTTCACTAAAACTTATCTATAACTAATTAAGTTGGAATAAATTATTATTCTAGGAGGGTTAATAATATGATTATTGGGTTAATTGCAATGTAACCCCCATGAAATTGCGTGTGTGTATAAAACCCCATAAAATATAAAAATAATTTACCTCTTTATTTGCCTCATTCACCCCTTGGTCGCCGGCCACCACCATGCACCACCGTGCCGCCTCTATCCACCACCGCAATGTCGCCTCTCCCTCTAAAATCCGCCCAACACTACCACGCTCCTCCTCACCATTTTCTTTAATTCACATTTGCAATACTCTGTGTGGCTTGATATACATATACAAATATATACACACACAAATAGATATGTGTTTTATAATATATATATATTATATATAATCCATCAATATCTATATAGTAACTTAGTTTTCCTTTAATTTAATCTGTGTATGCTCCCATGTAACGCATCCTTAACCTAAAGGACCTAGCACATGGATTAATGAGTGGAAATTTCTTAGTCAAGTCTTGAATATCGAAAAATATGAATAATTTATAAACCTAAAGAATTATTTAAAATTTAAATAATTACAAATAAAAAACAATTTATTCAAAACTAAGGGGTGACCCCAACCAACGTTACTTGAATCCCATTGGAGCAAAATGGCCCACTTACTATGAATGACGTAATCGTAGATGTTGACGTGTCAAAATGGGCCCTTATTTAAAGACAATGGGTCCCACATACCACGTCATCATTACATTAGCCGTCCACTTTCCTTGAGCGTCGGAGATTATGGTCTCTTGATCTGAGGCAATACTATGCTGCTTCGTCGGCTATTTAAGGTCGCAGGTTCCGGCCAATGGGAGTCCTCCACGTCATATATCATTAATTTGTTCTTGTTCATAAAGTTAGTATATTCGATCTCTACATCTCAATAAATATAGTCCCTCCCACCCACTTGACATAGTGTTTAAATAATAAAGTTAAAAAAAGAGAAATTCTTATATTATTTGGTCATTAATAGTTGGGTTAGGGGTTAAGTCACATCATTACTTTTTAAAATATATAAAACATGTCAAAATGGCGACCATAATTGAAGGAAAATTTGAGTATTTAAAAAAAGAAATATTAAACAAAACCCTTTAAAATATGTTTATCGAATTAATTATCCATCACAATTTACTGCAATAATGATCAATTATATATGGAAAAAACAACTTGTGTCTCCTTGACAAATAAAAAGGAATCTAGTTATTTATTTATGTGGTTCCGTATATATGACACAATTAGTATTTATTTATTCTTTTAACAATGATATGAAAATAAAATGAATGAAGTTATTTATAAACTCTAAATTTAAACTATTATGGCCACTAAATAAAATTTTGTGGAGCCATAATAGTGAAGAATATGTCACCATTGGTTGTGAAAGAAGAGGGCCACCATACAATTAATGGAAAGCGTTAAAGATGAACCGTTGATGGTGCTATATTTGGTGTCCCTCACGATGGAATTATTATTTTATTTCTTATAAGCAATTGAATACGTCATAAGAAATCAAAAAGGGACCCCATAGTAAATATTTAATTTATGTTCAAATTGTTGGAAGTACCATTGTTGTTTTCTAAATGATGAATAATTGTATATTTTTTGTCCACCATTGGGTTTAGTTATCTTTTTTTATTTTATTTTATTAAGTATTTTCAAACTTTTCATCAATGACTTAGTAAAATGTATTATGTGGTTTTCACATGCATTAAATTAATTACAAAATATACTCTCCAATAATTCGATTGGTTTGGGATAAAGCAATTTAAAAATACAAATGAAAAAAAAAAAAATAGATTTTGAAATCATGAAAGAATTTAAAGCCCTATTATGTAAGATGGGCTTGGTTACATAATTAACATTTGTATTGATAAAATGCACAAAAGGGCAGAACACAAGGCCCAATACGTTTACTTGGATCGTCTTCTTCTTCTTCTTCTTAATAATCATTATTATAATACTGATTCCTTTAATCTGAAAGAAGCTTCTAACCCTTTCCGAAGATCCTGAGAAGCTTCAGACCAAATTATAGCCAACTGAATCTTGGGACATCTGATGCCATTAACAGTCCATGCTTTTCTGGAGATTTCCTCTCACAAATCCCATATGTCAATAACCCTCACTCTCACTATTCAAAACCCAACAATATAATCAATCTTCTTCTTATTTGAAGAAATTGTTGATATGCATGAGATGGGTATATCACCATTCTTGATGAAAACATTTGAAATGGTTGAGGAGCCTTCAACAGATGAAGTTATTTCATGGAGCAGTACTATAGAAAACAGCTTCATTGTCTCGGATTTACATACATTTTCTACCACTCTGCTTCCCACACACCAATTTCTCCAGCTTTGTACGCCAGCTCAACACATGTGTACGTTTTTATGCCTTCACTTATATGTGTATGTATGTGTTTCTTTTAATGTCAAGTTCAATTTTTTGCAATTGTAGTAGGGCTGTTTTCATCTCATCTCCTCTTCTTCGATCTTTACCTCTAATCAGTCTGCGTATATAACCCATCAATTAGCTCTGTTTTCAGCGTTAAAAGCTTTGATCCAATTGAGGGCTTTTTAGGAGGACAGAAGCACCTGTTGACGACCATCAAAAGACGAAGAAAAATCACGACCACTCAACAAAGTGGGGTACAATGTACATATTTAGGCCAATATGGAAGAGAAAAAGAGCTCGAAACATTGAAAAGGGACCGAAATCTGTTGAATTCCAAATTAGTGAATCTTCAACAACAACAACAACAGGATTCGGAGGAAAGAGTTCTGGCTGGCAATAGAGGAAAGGACAAGTTATACAGAGCAAAAGCAACAAAGGATGATGAGTTTCCTTGCTAAAGCCTTCATCAATCCAGCAATACGCACAGATGAATGATTACGAGCCCTGATGATCTGTATCTAAATTACACAGTAGAAGACGAAGATGAACTTGTGGATACTCAATTGGGAATGGAGACTGCAGTGATGTAAATAATCCTTTGGATAGTGATACAAACTTGAATTGTACGTCTTGAGGATGATATATGGGAGGAGTTGCTAAGTGGCAATCTAACCGTTGATGATGATGATGATGATGATGCAGAAGTATTGGCCGTTGATCAAACTTGGGATGTGGAAGCCGAAGATTGGGTTGCGAAAATGCCAGATTGTTGGGGTGATCATGATGATTTACGCGAACTTATAGGCCAGTTGTGAATTTTGTACCTTCCATCACATCTTCAGTTCCTTGTGTTAGGCCATATACAACAGCTAGGCAAATTGGGTGTGAAATGGGTGTGAAAAAAAAAAAGTTTGATTTAGTAGCTAGGCAAATTAGAATGAATTTTTGGAGAAAGGCAAATATTGCCTTCCTTGAAATGGTAGGCAAATTTTTTTGTGGGACCCAATTTATTTATTAAAAATACAAACAAAAAAAGGCAGCCAATGAGACGCTGTCATGTGTCCCTGTTATATTTTTTTTTTCCTTTTTTTGTAAATCATTTTTTTAGTATTAATTATGCAAAATAAAAAAAACAAAAATCACCATTATTTTTCTTTTTTCAAGCTCTATAAATAGAGACTAAGTTTGTGTCATTTGGACAACAAATTTTTTTAGAGATTTTTACTCCATATTTTCATTTTAATTTTCATTTTAAGTTTAACCTTCAATTTCTTTTATTATTTGTTCAATAATGTATTTTGTTTATCATTTTATTAATATTTTGTTGAATGTTTTCAATAATTTAAAAATTAATATTTTATAAAAAATAAATATTCTAAATATTTAATTAATAAATATAACCATAAAATTAATTTTTATTAAAATTAATTGTAAGTATAAAATTAATTATTAAAATTAGTGATGTGGATGAAAGAGAAAGTAAAAAAAATTTAATTGACTAGCTGCTGTGGAGTTGAAAGGAATGTGATAGGGAATGTGGTAGGGAATCTGATGTGGCAGGGAAAAGAAGGTGAAAATTTGCCTAGCTGTTGTACATAGCCTTATGTGTTGGCCTAAGACTGATGTAGATACAATCTACTTGCAACAAATATATGGATCAATAAGAAAAGTAAAAGGGTCTACTTGAATCTACTAGCTAGCTTTAAGGGTTCATTCCCGAGGGGTCGAGATTAATTAACAGTGTTTATAATTTCGTGTTGAACTGTAAATTTGAAGCCTACATGTGGTATACACATGAGCTTTTATTTATTTATTTATGATCTAATAAAATAATCATGGAAATTACCTAAGATTATTAAATTACAAGAAAATAATTTACATGATTATTTTATTAAATGATATTATTGTTAGGTTATGTATACGGATAGGTTATGTATACGGCCCATTATTTGTATAGCTCGGGCCCTATTCTATTGTATTCTTTATATATTGTTGTACAATACACAATTATCATTCATTTGAATATATCAAAGTGTTCTATTTACATTACGTGCCCTAGAACACTAACATGGTATCAGTTACCGGGGAACCCGATCCCGTGATATCTACCACCGCCCTCACGGCAAACACCGCTCTACCGCCGCATTGTCAACTTGGTAGTTTTTTCTTTTTGCTCGCATTGTCAACTTGGTCGGTCGCACAAGCTCCCCTTTCAGTCTGTTGAAAAGTCGAGCTCTGCGCCGTTTGATTTAGTGCATTCTGATGTTTGGACATCTCCTATTATATCTTCATCTGGTTTCAAGTATTATGTTATTTTTGTTGATGATTTTACTCGTTTTACATGGTGCTATCCTTTCCGTGCTAAATCTGAAGTTTTTCAAATTTTTTGCAACTTTAAAAATCTTGTGGAAAATTATTCTCTACTCGAATTAAAATTTTTCATAGTGATGGTGGTCGTGAATTTGATAATGCTCGTTTTCGCACCCTTTTTGCTGCATCTGGCATTCAATTCCGTCTGTCTTGCCCTTACACTCCGCAACAAAATGGGATGGCTGAGCGCAAGCATCGTCACATCTCTGAACTCATTCGCACCCTTCTTCTCACTGCTTCCATGCCTCTATCATACTGGGTCGATGCTCTTTATACCGCTGTCTATCTCATTAATTGTCTTCCTACTCCGCTTCTCTCTCATCGCTCTCCCTTTGAATCCCTTTTCCACCGTCTTTCAGATTACAGTTCTTTCCGCACTTTCGGATGTGCATGCTATCCTCATCTTGGTCATCGTTCCCCTCACAAGCTTGCCCCCAGGTCTGTTCCCTGCGTCTTTTTGGGCTATGCTCCAGATTACAAAGGTTACCGGTGTTTAGATACAGTTACCAACACAACCTATATCAGTCGTCATGTTGTTTTTGATGAAATATTGTTCCCTTTCGCTAATGCATCTATCACCGAATCCCCAATCATCTGACTCATCTCCACCCGTCTGTGTCACTCTTCCTCATCCACCTTCTACGGGCCCACTGCAATCTAATGTAACCTCATCTCCCTCACCCCCCGTCTTTACCACTTCCGTCTCTCCTGTCACATCAACCACTCCATCTACCATTGTCCCAGTCACATCAGTAGCCTTGCCCGCTCCGTCTGCCTCCTCACCCCCTCTGGCTCAGTCGCTCATTCCCTTCTCTTCTTCTATTTCTTCGTCTGCTTTATCTCCTGAACCTTCTCCTTCTTCATCTTTTTCTACCTCTCGACCTTTTTCACCTGCACCTTCTCCACCTCGTCATCCGATGATCACTCGCACTCGTGATGGCACTCGTCGTGTTTGAGTTCTTCCCTCTCTCACTGTCGCCACCCCTCCCATTGAACCGATTTGTTTCTCACAAGCATCTAAGGATCCACTATGGCGAGCGGCCATGGCTGAAGAGTTTAATGCTCTTCAAGCTAATCATACCTGGATTCTAGTGCCACCTGATCCTTCACAAAATATTGTAGGTTCCAAATGGGTGTATCGTGTTAAGCTAAGTCTGATGGGTCGGTTGAGCGTTACAAAGCGCGTCTGGTTGCTCAGGGGTTCAAGCAGCAGGCTGGGATTGACTTCGGTGAAACTTTCAGTCCGGTTGTTAAGCCAACCACCATTCGCACGATTCTATCGGTTGCCGTTTCTCGTCGATGGACTATCCGACAATTAGATGTGAAGAATGCATTTCTTCATGGTGATCTCACCGAGTCAGTGTTTATGGCTCAGCCCCATGGATTCATTCATCCCCAGTTTCCTGATCATGTCTGTCAGCTGAAGAAAGCTCTTTATGGTTTGAAACAGGCACCCCGGGCTTGGTTTCAACGTTTTGGATCATATCTTCTTCAGCTCGGATTTGTTTCTAGCAGAGCTGACACGTCCATGTTCGTCCTCAAATCTGACTCCGCGATTACTGTGCTTCTCTTATATGTCGATGATATCATACTCACTGGTTCAGACTCTTCTGTTATGTCTTCACTCATTACTTGCTTATCTCGGGAGTTTGCTATGAAAGATTTGGGTGATCTTCATTATTTTCTTGGCATTCATGCATCACGTGATGCCCATGACCTATTTTTATCACAGAAAAAGTATGCTACAGATTTGTTACAGCGTTTTGATATGATGTCACTGAAGCCTGTGTCCACTCCGCTCTCAGCTCCCTCAGCTCATGATGGTGTTCCATTCACTGATTCATCTCTATTTCGTAGTATTGTGGGCAGTCTTCAGTATCTTACTCACACTCGACCAGATATTGCTTATTCTGTCACTCTTGTCAGCCAGTTCATGCATGCTCCTCGTGACGTTCATTTTCAGATGGTGAAGCGTATTCTCCGGTATCTTCGTGGTACTCTTGACTTTGGACTTCTTCTTCGTCCCTCAACACTTGGTACCTTGACTGGTTATGCTGACTCTGATTGGGCTGGTTGTCCCGATAGTCGACGCTCTACTACTGGCTATGCCGTGTATCTTGGTGACAATCTTCTCTCTTGGTCCGCAAAGAAACAAGCCACTGTCTCGCGCTCTAGTACAGAATCCGAATATCGTTCCATTGCCTATGCTGTCGCTGAAACATGTTGGTTACGATCACTTTTACGTGATCTTGACATTTTTCTTCATGATCCGGTGCGAGTATTCTGCGATAATATCAGTGCTATATATCTTGTTCTTAATCCTGTATTCCATGCCTGAACGAAACATATTGAAATTGACTATCACTTTGTTCGGGAAAAGGTGGCCATTGGTGATGTCTTAGTCAAATACGTTCCTACTGCTGATCCAGTTGCTGATATTTTTACAAAGGCTCTTCCAGTTGCCAAGTTTACACAATTACGCACAAATCTTCGTGTTGGACACACAGCTCAGATTGCGGGGGGATGTTAGGTTATGTATACGGATAGGTTATGTATACGGCCCATTATTTGTATGGCTCGAGCCCTATTCTATTGTATTCTTTATATATTGTTGTACAATACACAATTATCATTCATTTGAATATATCAAAGTGTTCTATTTACATTACGTGCCCTAGAACACTAACAATTATCACATTATGAAAGAGGGTATTGGATAGTAAGACAAAACTAGGGGAACAATCTCTATGAACCATAGATAAATTATTCTTTGTTTGTGGACCATATTATCTAAATCATATTATTTTTAGGTCAAGATGGCCTTTATCTTTATGCTTGGTGCAATATTCTACACTGCATCAGAATTGACGCAGTCGTTGACTCTTAGTTAGAGATCAACCCAACTCCATTTTAACATCTCTAGCTCTGTGAAATAAATGAAATAACTGCAATAGTTACCTCTAAAAATTGTAAAAGGAAATTTTTTTAATCATACAAAAAAAAAAAAATGGTCACATTGTCAATTTGGCCAAGATCTTCACTGGAGCTTTACTCAAATGGGGGATTAAAATATAGATGTGACTAAAGTGTAGTGAAAATCTATTTGTGAGTCTAATAATACATCTTTTCCAAGTGATTGAATTATGTATGCAGACGTATGCTTAATAGGTGAAAAAACAAACAGAAAACCCACGAAATTAGTAATATTATATTTATGACCCCACCATTTTCCCAAAATTAATTATCATCGTTCAACATGGACAAAGACCAATATATACCATCAATATTTTCTTTTTATATTCCAACCTGCACAAGAGTTCACAGATCATCAGATATCTTTCTGTTTCTCCCTCATTTTTTTTCTCTGAAAATGGAAATTTTAGCAGAAAATTTTATGCATTTTATTGATCACTTAATGAAGGCACCTATATTAGCAACAGTAGGCTCAGTTTTATGTGGATTTTTGTGCTACTTTTATGGACCATATTGGAGTGTTAGAAAAGTGCCTGGCCCTCCAGCAATGCCTTTACTAGGACACCTTCCTTTGCTTGCTAAATATGGCCCTGATGTTTTCTCCATTCTTGCCAAGAATTACGGCCCGATCTTCAGGTTATTCCCTGTAATCAGCCATTGTTTTGGATTATATCTTGTAAATACTGAATTTTTAAGCTGCTTTTGACTTGTGTGAGAGTTAACTAAGGTTGTGTAGTTTTCATATAACGTTGATATCAAAAGTCGAAGCAAGAGTTTTTGACTCTGCTGATCATAAATCGATTTCATCAACTGATTGTTAATGAAAACAGGTTTCATATGGGCAGACAGCCACTAGTAATTGTAGCAGATCCAGAGCTTTGTCGTGAAGTCGGTATAAAGAAATTCAAATACATATCCAACAGAAGCATCCCTTCTCCCATTGCAGCATCACCCCTTCATCAAAAAGGCCTGTTTTTCACAAGGTACAAATACAATCATTTGCTCATCATCTCTGTAAATCTGATAAATTCATGATCAAGAAGATTGATGATGCTTTATGCATAATATATTTTATCAGGGATGAAAGATGGTCAACAATGCGAAACACGATACTATCTCTTTATCAGCCATCTAATCTAGCCAAGCTGGTTCCAACCATGCAAGCCTTCATCGAATCAGCAACTCAAAATCTCGACTCTGAAGAATTCACTTTTTCTGATCTCTCTCTCAAACTAGCTACTGATGTTATTGGACAAGCTGCATTTGGTGTGGATTTTGGGCTATCCAAGCCAAAATCATATCATGATTCAATCAACCAAGTGAATCATAAAGATAATGATAATGATGAAGTACAAGAATTCATTAATCAGCACATTTACTCCACAACACAGCTTAAAATGGATTTATCAGGTTCGTTTTCAATCATATTAGGCCTTCTCATTCCTATTCTTCAAGAACCATTTCGACAAATTCTGAAGAGAATACCTGGCACAATGGACTGGAAATTCGATCGAACGAACCGGAATTTAACCAGCCGGCTTGATCAAATTGTTGAGAAAAGAACAAACGAAAACGCCAATGGATCGAAGGATTTTCTGTCCCTTATACTCAAAGCACGAGAATCAGAGACGCCTGCGAAGAATGTGTTCACATCAGATTATATAAGTGCAGTGACTTATGAGCATTTGTTGGCTGGATCAGCAACGACTTCGTTTACGTTGTCGAGTATTATTTATCTGGTTGCAGGACATTCAAATGTCGAGAAGAAGGTTCTAGAAGAGATTGACGGTTTTGGTCATCGTGATCTAATGCCTACAGCCCATGATCTTCAACACAAGTTTCCATATCTTGATCAGGCAAATTATACTTGTTTTCTTTCTTGAAATTGGTTTGTGAAAAGATGCTGCAGGATATGAATCTGATTGTTATTATCAACTTCTGATTGCAGGTGATAAAAGAAGCAATGAGATTCTATACAGTTTCTCCATTAGTTGCTAGAGAAACATCGGCTGAAGTTAATATTGGAGGTTATGTCCTCCCAAAGGTACATGACATAATTCTCTTTATAACTATTTTTTCATTAACTATTTGAAGATTTTTTGTTTAAATCAGTTAGTATCTTAGTGTTATAAAATGATCGAAATTTATTAAGACGAGGTTTTAAATTAGCAGGGCACATGGGTCTGGTTGGCTCTTGGTGTACTAGCAAAAGATCCCAAAAATTTCCCTCAACCAGAGAAATTCATACCAGAGAGATTTGATCCAAATGGCGATGAGGAAAAACGAAGGCATCCCTATGCTAATATTCCTTTCGGAATAGGGCCTCGTGCATGCATTGGACAGAAATTTTCCTTTCAAGAACTTAAACTTTCTATGATTCATTTATACCGAAACTATGTCTTCAGGCATTCCCCACAGATGGAGAATCCTTTAGAACTTGAGTATGGCATTGTTCTTAACTTCAGACATGGCGTAAAAGTTCAAGCCATTAAACGTTGATGAGAAACAGATGTAAGAAGTTCATGTATTGACTAATGTAATAAAAACTGTAGTTTTGAATCCCATTGAAGGTTAAATAACACTTAAGAATTATAACTCACAGCTTTACATAATGCAGAATGCAAATCAATCTCAACCCCTTGTCCTGAAAAACAGTTTTGAACATAATCACAACAAGCTGTTGCAAATTCATGAGAAATATTACAACTTCTAGAAGCAACCCTCTCTATCAGTCAACTTCCTCGAGAACTTATATTATAAGAATCAGATTTCGCACTGCTTTTCGAATCGCCATTACTGAAAACGATTGACTTCTGAAGAAACTGAAATTCATCCATGGATTGTTTCTGATTTCTGAGGTGTCTCTGCTTGGCTTTAGTAGCCTCAGTCATGTTCATATAACTCGGTCTACTATTGTTGCTCTCTACAGTTCTATCTGATACAGTGTTTCCAGAAATTGGAGTTGTGGTTGTGAGAAACGAGGATGAACCCGAGCTTTCGTCATACCTAAAAACAGAACTCGGGCTAGAAGATGAGTTAGCAGGTACTGGAGGCTTGGCTGATATCCTTGTGGTGACATTGTTTTTCTTCACTTTCACTGAACTAGGTTCAGACAACCTAGAAATGTTTGCCTTAGTAACATCAGTCTTAAATTGTGGAGGAGTTGTCGTTTCTACAGGCTCGGGATTGGATTGTTCCATCAGTCTGTTTTCCCAAGGCTTAGCAGCCATCCACCGTTCGAGCCAGCTCCAACCCCAGTTGTTCTTATCAAATTCATGAAATTTTAGAGAAACATGTGTGTTGGAATCAGTACTATGGCTTGATTTCCACTGCAAAAGTAACAAAAAAGTACATTAAATGGTGAATGCAAAAAAAAAAAAAAAAAAAGAACAGAAAAACAATACTGCATTTCTCTTATATTATACCTTTTGAGCTAGAGAGTATGCAAGTGCTCTGTCTCTCTTGAAAGCTCCCTCTTGCCTCATCTGTATCTTTGCCTTAACTTCTTCAATGGTTCCTCTACTATCACACCACCCTTCCTGAAAAACCGAAATTAGTTAAAGTTTGAACATCTATGAATAATGAAAATGGCCAACAAAGAGTATTAGAAAAAAAACCTCAGCTTGTTTCAAGAGTTCATCTTTTCCACGGTGTTCGTCCAGCAATTTCTGCACAGCCTGTCCATCTACAGACATACGAACCCGACGGGCTCTGATCCGAGCTTGGACACGAACAAGAGCTTGCATGCACCTTAGAGTTACAGCAGCTTGTTTCCTAACTTGCCTCCCCCTTACAATGGCTTGAAGCCTCACCAATCCTTTTAGAGCCCTTAAAGCTCTTCTTGCCTGAATTGTACAGATGTTCATTAGAAGATCAAAAAATAAAAACCATTACAAATTGGGAAAATCTATAAAAGTAACAATAGAAATTTATTCCATGATTGAAAAAACTAACCAAAAAACCTCGGAATGCAGTTTGGATTCTAATGGCAGCCCATTCTTGCCTCACAGCCCTGAAATCTTTAGGAGGGGCCCTCACAACAGTAGCAACAGCTGCATTGAAAGCATCATTGTTCACTGATGAACAATCTAAAGACAAATCTGACCCTCCAATTCTTTTGAAACCTTTCCATGAGGTCCCACTATAGTCCCCTGATGAACTCTTCCATATCTTCCATGTTTTTCCCTTCACCCCCATTTTCTCCTTTCAAAAAGAAATGTAGAGAGATTTAGATATGAAGGGAATGTAGGTGACAGAAAACACTTAAAGCTTGTACCTTTAGTTAAAATGTGTAATAAAAAAACAGTTTTTTAATGATTTTCCAGTTTATATATGTTACAGGTAGCAGAAAGATGAGATCTTGACTCCACATTTGCAGTAAAGAGAAAGTACAACATAGACTCAGGGAGAAAAATTAATAATGAAGCGAAATCTGCAACGCAAACCGCCTGATATGAACTCTAAAGATGACGAAATTTCACCATTTTCAGTTGAACATGTAATGGGCTAGCAAAAGATTAGATTTTTAGCCTACATTTGTAACCGGAAAAAAAAAATCAACAGGAGAATCCATTTCTAACATATAAAAAGTTTGCAAAAGTGAAAAAAAAACTATCAACTCAGATGTATAAAAGAACTGGAAAGATGAAAAATCAGTTGAATGAGCATATAAGCTTACAGGGTTGTCATCTTTATCATGTTTCTTAAGTCCTATCAATGCTTTAACCCATTTTCCTGAAGCCCCCATTGGAGAATTAGAAGCCCTTTGAGTGACAAACTTGTAAAAGGATCAATCAAGAGATAAAAAGAGAGATTTTTTGTGAAGAAGAAATGAAAATAAAGAGCAAGAAAATGGGAATAAAAATCAAAAAGAGTGTATTAATGAGAGTGTGAAGTAGTAACTGATAGTGATAGGCAAGGCAACTCATAGAGAGGACCAGAGCTTTTAAGAGCTGTTAAAATTGCTTCAAAAGAATAAAAACTTCAACATGGGACAAAGTGAAGGCCATTAAAATACATTTAGTATTATTAGTTAATCATTATGGTTTTACCAAGGACAGATAAATATTGAATCAGTAACGAAAAACGAGTAATTTTGTAAATTTTATTATTTCCCAATTCTTGTTTTGACTGAGGCTGGATTATTTTCTTCTTTAGAAAAACTAAAATTATTATTACATTAACTAAAAAGTAAAATACTAAAAAGGGACTTTATTTTCTTGATAAATATATTCATTAAAAAGATGTCTTTAAAGTATTTTTGTAAAAATATGTAACTAATTAAAGAAATTAATTTACAAGAATGTGTACACTGTACATTACGTAGCGAGTGGTGGTTATTATTCTCTGTATTTTGGGTTTTGTTCTTTTGTTGAGTGAGTAAGCCGTTAATATTTGAAATTCAAAAGACAAAGGGCTTATTCTCGCTCGTGTGGTGTGACGATTTTGCCCACGTCTTTCCAGAATAATTACAAGAATGGCAACTTGGATAATTAATTTATATGGAACCTAAAAAGGCACGACCCGTTTGTTGTGGAGCATGAAAAGTCACACGAATAATTAAATTATATTATTAAATATTAATTATTAATGAAAAGAATAAATGTAATCAGACAAAGAAAATCACAAAAGTGAGTGCAATGAAGATGAATGCTGTCTTTGCCGTGGATCCCTTTGTCCTTGTGGGTAGACACACATTCATTGTTCAAATTTGCCAAACATGTTATATATATTATATATATCTATACATATATATATGTGTACTTTTCCAGAAAGGAAGTTGAAAAGTCATTCTTGAACTTTTGAAATTCAATTTTGAATATTTTTCCTGTATTTCTTTTCTACTTTTCCTTGCATAAAAATGACTAGTAGTAGTTAGTATAAGCTATAAGGCCATGTTGTTTATATATTTGAATTAATGTTTAGATTTTTTTTTGGGACATGTCGTACTATGCAAATTAGCGTGGAAATTACTTGATTTCTTAATTATTTGTTTATATTTTAAATAATGGTTGAAATTTATAAATATATCAAATTAATAGTGATAAGTTGATATATAATGTACTGAATAATTAAATTAATTATTAATATAATGATTACGTGAATAAAAAAATAATATAATATATTTTAAACATAGTAAAGTTTGAAACAAAGAGATATAATGATAAGATTAAATGAATATTGATAGATGAATATATGAAATGATGGATATGAAATATAAATTATTTATATATAATTAATGTTATCAAAATTAAATTCAAAATCATAAACAAACTAGACCTAAAAGACTCAAAAGTCAAATCTAATTTATAAAAGTCGACCCTGTTCTTCAGTCATACAAAAAATACACATAATTATAAAATTCAATGAAAGATGATGTATGATTGATTTGAAAACTAAGTCGCTCTATGAGTATCCACCACTCAAATGTTTAAGACATGATATTATGTGTATATTTTTTTGTTACGACTCTATTTATGTTTTAATATATTTTACGATAAATATAAGGTGTATACTTAGGAGCCAATATGTAACAATTATTATTTGATCAATTCATCTATTAGTGGTCTACTTTTGACACCACAAATTCACAAAGAATGAGTTTTTCCATTATCATGTGAAAAACACTCAACTACAAATAAATATGTAATAAAAAGTAAATTTGAAAAGAATACTCTCGATTTTATTCTGATGAGTTGTGTATAATTGCCAACTCATAAATATATACAAAGTTTGACCCTGATTTTACTCATTGAGTCTAGGCCTGTCAACGGACGGGTATTACCCGTACCCGTACCCGTTCGAAATTATTTCACCCGACCCGGACCCGGTCCGTGAGGAAGTTCATCCAAGCATTCTCATTGAGTCAACAATAAAGATGATAAGGTTACTGCAGATGATATGATGCCCATTTCACTATCAAATTTGGGGACCTCCTTTCTAGTGTTCAATGAGAATGCTTGGATGAACTGATTGACAATACATTATTGAATATTTTTATCATCTTATTTTCTATGATCAACAATATTTCACAAATCAATTCCAATAAATTTTATTAATCCAAGAATTAATAATATTTTAAGAATAAGTTTTGATGAACTCAGTCCAATAGCATATTATATTGTCATTTGAGGTGGAATATTTTTTTCATTAAATATTTTTCTGAGGTGGAATTAGCATCCTTGATCTAACAACCAAAAAAGAACATTTTGATTGACGTTTAATTTGGTTCTTCAATCCATGCATGCAACAAAAAAATTTGTATAATGAAAATATTTTGAACTTAATTAATTAATAATACTTAGTATTATTAAGTATTGAGGCATGAACACCGAGGTTGAAAGCTTTTACCTACTTTGTCTTTACTCCATTTTTTATTCAACATATTCACTGCTTGGAGTATCAAAAGCCAATTAATGAAATATTTACCAAAAATAATAATAAATATATTGAAGAAAAATAGGCAAAAATAAAGAAATAATTTAGTTATTCATGGTTTTGTTGCATAGATTCTGTTACTGCTTCAAGGTTTGACCGACAATTACTGTTTTCGAATGTGCCTAGCTACTGCCAAATTGACACTGGAGAATTAAATAAAATAATGGCATGCAAGAGCTTACATCGATTAAATTAATTAATTAATTAATAAGCATGTTTAAATTCTGATTTAAATATTTAAATACTTACGTACGTACCAACTATACTCGAGTCATTGCGAGTGACATGATTAATGCAGAAATTCACGACTTTTCTGCAAAACGAGATACACTTTTACATTATATTTTTTTGAAAATATGATGATAATAATCTTATGTCAATGGACCTCAAAAATTAATTTTCCAAACAAGCTACATTATACACAAAAATCATATAATTATAAATGCTAATATTGAGATATATAATTCTAGCTCGACTGGTTGAATTTAGATATCACTCACAATACAAATGATTACATTTATTATATGATTGTTATGTAATTATAAATTAGTGTCAACAATAAGGTTATAAACCTCAGCAAAAATATATTAACACGTATGTATATGGAGTGATGGGATCCACCCCATGCAGATTAGATCACTCTCAATTGATAGTCATTATATATAATTCTTGATAATATTGAAAAAGAATCATAACAAGTTTATTCCAAAAATATTCCAAGATTTATGTTACAATTGACTAACTTATTAAAAAAACATTGAATTTTTCTGGAGACTGATCGAAACCTGATCTGAACTAGAATTTTCACTAGCTAGTGAAAATCAATCGAGCTAGTGAAAATCAATAAATTGACTACCCAAAGAGCTCAATTGTTCATCAACTTGAAGTTGAAAGATGCCATATTTACTAGCCTTGGAGAAACTCGAGTGTTGGGATCGGGTCGGGGCGAAGGGATGGGAACATTAGTCTTGGGATTAAGTGTAGGGGATAGATTAACTATCTCAAGTGCCTGAGATTGAAGTTCCATTGGATAATCTCTAACACATCCAATCCTGGGACCAACTCCAGTAGTCCACTTGTATGTCAAAGTCTTGGTCAATTTAAGTTTTGGTGCATTGATATTAGCTGTGTTGATTGCCATAGTGCATTCTTGTGGGACATGGTTCACTGCCCCGTCGAGCTCGATACTCTCTATTGTCGTGATCGTTGCATTTTCGGAGTTTTGCCCTTCATTTTCCGGTTTAGACACTTCATCTTTGGCTTTAAGTGGTGGTGAATCTTCATCTATTGAACATCTCTGTAGGATAATAACCCAAAAAAAGGGTGTTAGGGTGTTTTTGGTAAATTTCTTTTAAGTCAATACCATGTCAATAGTAGGACCCACAACTTGCTGACATGGCATAATACGTGGCATTCGCACATTACCTTGACATTAGTCATGTCTACATGGTTCTCCTTAAGAAAACTGATGAACTCCTCAAAATTGTCCTCCGTGGGAAGATAGTGTCCACTATAAGGCCATATTTTCTGCAACATATTTTTGGGTCAACTATATATGATCGTAAAGTCAATAAAGAAGAATTTCAAAGTCATACCTCAAGAATACCATTATGAGCAACAAGCCTACCAGCTGAGGTTGTAGCACCACCTGATAGAAAACTTGAGTGCTGAAAACAACCTTTCCTCTTTTGTGCTACATAAAAACACCTTGATGTGCTTAGAACAAATATCCACTTTGAACTTTCATCTGTGTTCAATAATATCCCACTCTGCTTGTACATTAGCTTCCCTTCATCCACAATCACTTCATATGATTCCCTCTCTTTCTGCAACACAAACAATTAGCTAGATCTACAAATAAACACACAATTAGGACATATATATTCGTCGAAAAATTAAGACTTACAGGTCCAAGGTATTGGATGCATTGACGCTGCAGATTGATTCTCGGGCACTTTGGAAGGTTTACTTCCTTACCATCACCTATGTCCAACCTTTAAACATAGTAAACCATAAATATACATTTAATATAAGTATACGGTATAAAATACAAGAAAAATCCTTACCAATAGAAGAAAGGTTGGTAGCTTTTCCTGTCGGACCATATATCATAATAGAAGTGTAAATTATGTCCATATCGATGGCGAGGATCAATCTACATGAGAAATATTATTAGTCTATTTTATTTGTAACATATAACGAAAGTTCAAATAAACTAGAGAGCTTACAGCTTCAAGCCAATGATGGAGAGCTAGTTTCTGAGCTTTCTCATCCTTCAGCAAACCTTTGCCAACCTATAATTGGCACAAGATTTAAGTTATTATTACAACCTCGTATTAGATCCCATAATTACGAAAAAATAACCTAAGATTCTGAGAATATCTTCGATTATTATACCTTGGCAGCACGTCTCTTTGCACGGTACCATTTCGATGCAGCAGTTTCTTGCTCTTTGCTGTTGAAGAACGATATCGAGCTTCGATCCAAAGCTGCTGAATCTAATGTTTTCCACCTAAGAATAAAAGGAGATGAACAAATTAAGTCACTAGAATCAAATCAATAATCAAATTTTATACTGATATGAAATATTATATAATTAGACAAACCAAAGCTCTTCAACCACAACAGCCCAATCTGCAATGTTTCTTCTAGTCCTATAACTCTTGTACACTTTCTGCAGCTTAGTGGCAGCATCATCTAGCTCACCAATAGGCCTCGGAGACGAAAACACGAGCTTTGATTCGTTAAAAGATTCCGAATCTTTGCTAAGAACCAATTGTTTCACAGGGACATGTGATTTTATCATTTGTTTTTCAGATTTTGGGCTTTCCTTGAAACTGAGTGATCTTAAGATAACCTCTGCATCTTTGCTCCCAAAGCTTATTGATCTTGCGATAACTGTTTCTACTGTGTCGGTGAAATCGAAAAATTTGTGCCTCAAAATTTCATTCCATGATGATAAGAGTGATGAAAATGACAATCCCATTTGAATGGAATGTCAAAGTAGTTGATTCCTGGTGAGTAACAAGGCTCAGAAAATATCAGCAAATCGTCTAATAATTTTAAATTTATACTAGCAATAAATGTATACCAACAACCCAATAATATATATATATATATATATATATATATATGTGCTTTATCTATGAAATGCTTACTAAATCAAGAAGATGAAAGCCAATTACTAAAGGAGTGTATATTCAAAGTGAAACAATTTTACCTTTTAAAGAACAAAAAACTAGACTTTTGAGATGATTCACCTTTCCTGGAAATTTCAACAATATCAAACTTCATAAAAGTCAGCTGTGAGAAAGTGAACTAAAAAATGACAATCTTGGAAAAACATATAAATTCCACAACTAAATTACAAAAAAACTGTGGAATTTTTTGGGAAAATTTTGGTTATGAGCCTTCATTGAAGTTTCATATCTAATGAATCCTATGTCACGTTGCTTTATAGTTTATAATAATTTATATATGTAGCTGGCGAAATTGATCTTGTGGACTTGGATTTGGATTTTTGGTGGTTTTTTTCTAGTTATATTTTGATTATTATTTCAAGCTAAAATATCTATTTGTGATTGGTTCGTACAATGAGAAAAAGCACGTAAATACCTCTTATAAATACAGTAGAAACTCGATAAATTAATACTCGATTATTTAATCAACTCTCTAAAATAATATTTTTGACCGGTCCCAAATCGGGGATAGGGTGCTAAATTAATAATTCGTTAAAATTATAAGATAATACATTTTTGATTGTTTCTATAGTACCCCATCTAAAATATAAGTTAATATATAATTCCTTATATACTACATATTACATGAATGATTTATGAAGATTTTTTGAAAAATGACTCAATTGTCTTTTGTTTTTTATTGAAATCAATTCCACCTTGAATCTCGTCTCTAATTTTCCTTACCATTGTAAAAACTTCTGGTGTTGTTTTCTCATAGCTCAACAAGAAATTATTCAATGTGATTGTCGATTTAGATACTGTCCCTTGACTCATCTGCAAACCATAGTTACTAAGAACTCATTCTTGCAATTGCTTTTGAGTGAGACTTTGATTATCCTTGTTGTGCTTGCATAATGCTCTTCGAATCTCGTCATTGTTTTTTTTCACACCTTTAAGATGAGAAGTCATGTTGTGTGTATGATTTGTTTGTGGTAGCATATTTTGATTTTGTAGTTATATAGAAAATATTTTTTAATGTCTATAAAGTGATATATTGAACAAAAGAAGCATAATAAGGTGGGAGATTGAATGATTCTTTCAAATTGGGCCCTTTATTTGATATACGTACATGCATTGTGTAATAATTAAGTGGAAGCTTAAAAGGTGTTTGTAAATTGAGTATCTCATTATAAATTAATAAAATATTAATTAATATATAAATTAATAAATATTAATTTATCGATTTATTAATAACTTATTTAATTAATAAATTTTGGTGGTTCCATGAATATTTAATTTATGGAGTTTCTACTTTATGTAAAAAAAAATAATCTAATTTCATCGTTTTCAGGGTCGTGAACTGATTTTCTTCTTTAGCATAAGGAAATAATATCACAGACGTCTTTGTTTATTTGGGTGGACTTTTATTAGCTTTTCTTTGGGGCATAAGATGCTTAACATTTTGTACCTTATATTGGTACCTTGAATAATATGATAAATTTATATCAAATTTAGTCTTCAAAAGAAACGTCGTTGTTGATTTCACTAGTTTCTTCTACATTATTGAACTTGCAAGAATTATTTTTATTATAATTTGTTGCATATTTCCTGAAATTCATGTCCAATCCTTGAATTAAGTTTTGGATTTCAAGCACGAAGTACCTTGATAGATGAAAATAGAAAAGAAAATTAAAGATATATATTGCCCATAGTTTTATAGCGACATACTTTATTTATAGCCCCCTAGCTATATGTACAAATTAATTAATAAATTGTGGTAGGTGTGCTGTCTTGCAAGTTGCATATCACAAATATAAATACTAATAAATTTGTTGACAGAAGTTGGTGAAGCTGCTATACAAGTCAGCCCCATCGATTTTACAATCCAAAACTACATTAATTATTTCAAGGGCTTTAAAGGTAACTTTTCAACTTAAAAACTAATTGTCACGTAATTGAGATTGAAAATGCATGATTGGAGTATTGGACTTCTTTAACTCGATTTGACTCAACAACCCTAGTCTTAACAATTCATTTTGTTAATCTGTCTTATAACATGCATCTTATTAGCATCGAATATATATGCTTTCATTTTAAAAGAAACATGAATATTTCATAAGTCTCACAAGCCATGCATACTTAACCTAGTTGTGCTACTTTGTCACATATAGACAAGATGATAGTACAAATATCCTTCAATCTCTTAATCCCATTAACAACTTTCGTGGGCTCACGAGATGGGATCGCAAGATCCAATTCGCAAGAGTTAGCTGTATTCATGGCTATTAGGGTTTGGGATCTAACAAAAGCTGTGTTACCCTCATTCATGGACCTCTTAGCTGCAATAAGTTTCTTCTCCACATCTGCAAGTTTCTCATGACACTTGAAATACCTTTTCTTTTGTCTGATTTGACTTGCTACACGTGTGTTTTTGTCTATATTCTGATGAAGGGTCCAGATTTCTGTATGGGTTTCACGAACTTGTTTTAGGGCCAGGGTCATGGGTGTGGTCGCTAGGGTTGCAACCGGGTTAGGACCCACGGGTTTGCCCCGTAAGGGGTTTAGGGATTTCGAACAAAGAGAAGGGTACCTTGTGTTGCTGCAAATTCCATTGATCATTTCATATGTTATTATTGTGTTTGGATTTGCAAATGAGAGAGATATTATTGCAGATGCAACAAGGACAATGAGGGAAATCAAGAAATGTGCCATTCTGAAATATATTTTGATGTGTTTGATTTTACAATGTAATATGTGAATAAGATGTGTTTCTTAAATAGCCTAGGTGTTTATTTCCAATTTTTATGATAGCTTAGGATTTGGTTTATCCTGGCAAAGTGTAATAATGGTTATCGTGTCTTTTTTATAAGGGCCAAATTCATTTTACCCTTCTCTACTATACTAGACATCATTAATTACTCATTTTTACCTTTAATTTTTTTTAAAATTCTCTTATACTAAATTAAAATACATCAAACACCATATATAATAATTAAACATCATCAATTTGTTATATCAAATCATATCATTTTCTATCTATATCCATAATAATTTATAGCACTTTGCCTCCTCACAATTACATTCCAGTATAATCTGACTCTTGATAATAAATCTATTACATAATTAGTCTTCAATATATATATATGTAATTAATAATAAAATATGACTCTAGTATTATGAATAAGACATATTAAAATTTAAAAAATATTCATAAATGTTGTGGTGACAATTAATATATATTAATTTTCTTTTCTATGCGTTAATACTTTAGTTTTACTATAAGCAATATTGATAATATATGTAACCGATTGTTGGTTATTAATAAAACTAATTATTTATCTTTTAAGTATTATATTATTGATTAAGAGTAAATTGATAGCCTATTAAGATTATTTTTATTAGATAATTAATATTTATATATGCTTATTTATGAGCACACCTTTTTTATATTAATTAGTGATAAATGCATCTCTTTTTTACTCTTTTTTAATTGATATGATTAATATTGCTATATGAATAAAAAAAGCATACATATTTCAAAAATTTGAAATAAAATATTACAGTTTAGTTATTTCTTTTTAAGAAAATGCAATTAAAATTAGAAACGAAATGCAATTAAATAAAAAATATTGCTTGGTTAAGATAGCAACGAAATGATTGTAAGAAATCTTCTTTATGCTCAGCAACGAAAGCTTTCGTTGGTAAAATTTGATACCAGTCATTTCGTTATTGGTGATTTTGTTGCTAATACAAATTAGGAACAAATTTGGCTTCTCTTCAAGGAATTCTTATCCTTGTTTACTTGATGTTTTTCCTGTAGTCCAAAAGTTTGAATCCTTGTATTGCAAAATTAATTATAATAACGTCCAAAATTCAATAAAAGATTAAAAGCAATATGATTCAACCATATAGTTCGTTATTTATTAGCATTGATTTGCTTCATATTACAAAGAAACTAACATCATTCAATTCATCTCTCACATGCAGTTCTATATCTAATCTAACCCCTATATAAATGTGTGAATAACAAAATTGTTTCGTTCTATGTGAAAAGACATAATCGTCCTTACCATTAATTATATTTCCTACATTATTAGGACTCCAATTTATATTGATGAGAAACACAATTTATTAGGACTCTAATTTATTTAATGTATAAAATAAAATATATAAAGTAACCTGCATTATTAGGACTCCAATTTATATTGATGAGAAACACAATTTATTAGTACTCTATTTATTTAATGTATAAAATAAAATTAAATATATATAAAGTAAATTATTATTATTATTATTATTATTATTATTATTATTATGATTCCATCCGCCGTAAACATTGAATTAAATAATTGATGAGAAACGCAATTTAATTAGGACTCTAATTTATATAATGTATAAAGTAAAATTAAATATATAAAGTAAATTATTATTATTGTTATTAGGTTTCCACCAGTAAATTGAGATTCCACCAGTCGTAAAAATGTACTAAATTTAAAATTAGTAAATTACATGTACAAAATAAATTATTATTATTATTAAATCCCACCAACAGTAAACATGATTAAATTAATTAAAGAATCAAATGTATAAAATAGATTATTATTATTATCAATTAAATTAAAATTATAAAATTGTTTCGTCCTATATGAAAAGACATACATACCCTTATTCGATTTTATAATTTTATTTAATTTATTAAAAAGTCACTTTACCTTAAATACCTAATAGTAATGGAAAATTATTTATATAGCAAAACAATGTTTATAAGGAAAAAGACATATTGGTGTGTTATTATAATAGTTGAATTTATTATATAAATTTTCTTTAATAATAATGATTAATGAGAAATCATTTATATAGCAAAAACGATCTCTATAAGAAAAGAAGCATATTTGTTGTTAGACACGGACACTGTTTAATAAATAAACTATATTCCTAAATTTTCATAATGTCTGCTTATAAACAAAACATTTAGTTGTTTATATAATGTATAAAGTAAAATTAAATATATAAAGTAAATTATTATTATTGTTATTAGGATTCCACCAGTAAATTGAGATTCCACCAGTCGTAAAAATGTACTAAATTTAAAATTAGTAAATTACATGTACAAAATAAATTATTATTATTATTAAATCCCACCAACAGTAAACATGATTAAATTAATTAAAGAATCAAATATATAAAATAGATTATTATTATTATTATCAATTAAATTAAAATTATAAAATTGTTTTGTCCTATATGAAAAGACATACATACCCTTATTCGATTTTATAATTTTATTTAATTTAAGAATCCTTAGTTAGAATGGGATTCCAACTCAGCACCCTTTGAGTGAGATTTTGAGAAGAGTTGCTCTTTGGAGAGCACAGTACGATGACCCCTATATAAATGTGTGAATAACAAAATTGTTTCGTTCTATGTGAAAAGACATAATCGTCCTTACCATTAATTATATTTCCTACATTATTAGGACTCCAATTTATATTGATGAGAAACACAATTTATTAGGACTCTAATTTATTTAATGTATAAAATAAAATATATAAAGTAACCTGCATTATTAGGACTCCAATTTATATTGATGAGAAACACAATTTATTAGGACTCTATTTATTTAATGTATAAAATAAAATTAAATATATATAAAGTAAATTATTATTATTATTATTATTATTATTATTATTATTATTATTATTATTATTATTATTATGATTCCATCCGCCGTAAACATTGAATTAAATAATTGATGAGAAACGCAATTTAATTAGGACTCTAATTTATATAATGTATAAAGTAAAATTAAATATATAAAGTAAATTATTATTATTGTTATTAGGATTCCACCAGTAAATTGAGATTCCACCGGTCGTAAAAATGTACTAAATTTAAAATTAGTAAATTACATGTACAAAATAAATTATTATTATTATTAAATCCCACCAACAGTAAACATGATTAAATTAATTAAAAAATCAAATGTATAAAATAGATTATTATTATTATCAATTAAATTAAAATTATAAAATTGTTTCGTCCTATATGAAAAGACATACATACCCTTATTCGATTTTATAATTTTATTTAATTTATTAAAAAGTCACTTTACCTTAAATACCTAATAGTAATGGAAAATTATTTATATAGCAAAACAGTGTTTATAAGGAAAAAGACATATTGGTGTGTTATTATAATAGTTGAATTTATTATATAAATTTTCTTTAATACTAATGATTAATGAGAAATCATTTATATAGCAAAAACGATCTCTATAAGAAAAGAAGCATATTTGTTGTTAGACACGGACACTGTTTAATAAATAAACTATATTCCTAAATTTTCATAATGTCTGCTTATAAACAAAACATTTAGTTGTTTATATAATGTATAAAGTAAAATTAAATATATAAAGTAAATTATTATTATTGTTATTAGGATTCCACCAGTAAATTGAGATTCCACCAGTCGTAAACATGTACTAAATTTAAAATTAGTAAATTACATGTACAAAATAAATTATTATTATTATTATTATTATTAAATCCCACCAACAGTAAACATGATTAAATTAATTAAAGAATCAAATGTATAAAATAGATTATTATTATTATCAATTAATTAAAATTATAAAATTGTTTCGTCCTATATGAAAAGACATACATACCCTTATTCGATTTTATAATTCTATTTAATTTATTAAAAAGTCACTTTACCTTAAATACCTAATAGTAATGGAAAATTATTTATATAGCAAAACAATGTTTATAAGGAAAAAGACATATTGGTGTGTTATTATAATAGTTGAATTTATTATATAAATTTTCTTTAATACTAATGATTAATGAGAAATCATTTATATAGCAAAAACGATCTCTATAAGAAAAGAAGCATATTTGTTGTTAGACACGGACACTGTTTAATAAATAAACTATATTCCTAAATTTTCATAATGTCTGCTTATAAACAAAACATTTAGTTGTCTTTTACTTATTTGATGAACATAATATTATTGTGGACATGTTTATATATTACATTATATATAGATACAGTAGAAAATTATTTAATAGTAGAACTTTCATTATATTAATTATATTAATAGGACATTGTATAAATAAATAGTAGAACAAAATTAAGAACACTAATATAATGAAAATAATTGAATTTTTTGGACTCATATTTACAAGTATCAAATTCTTGCAACCGAGACATAGTATAGAAAAAATTATGTGGACTCAATTATGTGGAGTCTTGATTTATAGTGGTTAAGTTCATTTAGCAATAATTCCACTAGCATCACATTATATGCAATTTAGCGACACTGGATAAGAAATTGACACATAAATATCTCACAAGATATGAGAGTATGAAGACCACCGATGTGAAAGTAAAATTGGTTCGTACATATCCATGCATAGCCATGCATTATATGCCAAATTATGGAAAGATTCCCCACATGAGTTAAGGATGCGAGATGAGGAATATGGATTTGATCCATCCACATAGCCAAGTAAATTATGGTTACGAAGTATTAGGTATAATTGACATTTTCACAAGAGATAGTTGTCTGAGTTGAGTTTATTTTGGTTAACATTAAGGAGAGATTATGATGAGAGTGTGGTGGAAGACGGAGGAGTTTATGGTGTGAATGATGAGTGGGAAGTGGAAAATATATAGCATGCAAGTTAGGATTTTCATGAAAGATGGGCAGAAGATAAGGTTTGGAGAAGTGGAGCGACAACAAGATTTGTGTGTAGGTGAAATTGCAAGGATGGAATGACTTAATAGGGTTTTGTGCATAGTACATCGTCGAGATAGAGAAGAGCAAGTTGGTGTTTGGATTTGTAGTATGAGAGGGCTAGGGTTTTAGTTTGAGGCACCGACTTGGTCGGGAGGTTAGGCAACGAGTTAGTATTGGAATCAGGATGTCAAATGTGTAATATATGTTGGCGAATTTGGGATGGGGGAATTAGGGTTAGGGTTAGCATATAGTTTAGGGTTGGAGTTTGTATGAAAGAGACACGACATTCGAATTAACAACAGTAGAGAGGGGGGTACTCATACCATCTTTGGAATGAAAGATTGAGGGGGCAGCAAGAGTATGTGATAAATCAGAGAGATTGTGTAAGAGAGTGTGATCGAGAAGGATGAAGCCTTTAGATGATTATGATGATATCGATCGTCATCTTGAAAAATGATAATGAAGATTAAACATTACTGAAAAAAGTTAGATTTCTATGAGGAAGAAGAATGATGTCTCTGATAAATTTTAATATAATGTTAATACAACATACTAATACTTTTTGGTCAAAAGTTTATTTTACAATAACATAAACATAATAGGTTATTTAGAAATAGATAAAACAAACATAATAACGGTCGGTTAAGAAAAAAAATCTATTAATAGTAAAACATCATTTAGTAAAAGGAATACAAATAGTTTCTTTGAAAATTATTTGAAAAATGTGAGTTATATATATGTATATTCAATTGCAAGGATTTGTGAAATATATCAAATCAAGCGTAATTATATTTGTGAACGACGTTTACGTTATTGCTTTGTATTTTTGTGATGGTTATATGATTTAAAGTATCAAATAAGAGAAAAAATAATAATTTAATAAATGAAATTGTTGATGAGAGATATGTGAAATTATGAGGAATAATGTGATGTAATTTATGTTGACTAATAAGAACTATACATGAACATAATAAATATGAAAGAAAATAAATTAGATTGAAAATATGTTATATTTAAAACTTTGAGAAACTTGTGATAAAAGAAATAATTTTTGCAAACATACATGTACATAATTTTTGAAATATAAGGTGTTAAAAAAACTGAGAGAAAAATATAAATTAACAATTAGATTTGGCTCATCTTTGAATATGACTTATTTTATTTTAATTTTGTAAGTTTATTCAAAATAAGTTTAATGTTTTAAATGATTAATAAGAATTGAATTTATTTAGTATATAGTAATAAATTAATAACTATGAAATCATTTGATAGAATAATAATAATTAATTTTAATTTAGTTAATTATTAAAAGAATCACGTGCGAACCACGTGCGATGCACGTGATTTTTTCTAGTTAACCTAAATGTGCTGTTTTAACACATATAGCTCCTATAATAGTACAAATATCTTTGATCTTGCTAAGACCCATTCCAACAGCCGGCGGCATAGGAGGCGGGCCTGTAAAATCCGACTCACAAGAAGTAACTTGATTCACGGCCATCAGTGTATTAGATTTAACATCAGCTGTAATACCTGCATCCATGGACCTCTTTGCTGCAATCAGTTTTTTCTCCACATTTGCAAATAGGCCTGTCAACGGGTAGGCAATGCCCATGCCCGGCCCATACCCGCATAATGCCCGCAGAAATTTTTTTCTACCCGACCCGGTCATTTACCCGACGGGTATATCGAGCGGGTATACCCGACCAAAAGCAAAGGTTCGGGTACGGGTCGGGTCTTACCCGACCCGATCAAATTTTTTTTTTTTTTTTTTTTATTTTTTGACATACTTATCAAATTCCGATTTTATAAAATTATACTAGACCAAATTATTTTAATTCGAGCACTTAGAAATGAATAACTTCATTAGTGCTGACTATAAGTTTAAAATTTTATTCCGATTTATACTAACTCCATATTGATCGTAAATTCGTAATGGTACTTTACATTTAGAACAATATAATATATCACTAAAAAACTCATTAATAATATAGACTATAGTTTTGGGAGAAAATCATTAATTTTCACATAGAAAATATGATATTGATTTATTTACTAATCAAACCAAACTTGGACGAAATTTAATTGAAACAAATAAAAATATGAATAAAATCTTATTTAGACACCAAACATACAAAATATCCGAATATTCGATTGTCATCAAAACTAAAAAAAATTCAAATTTTCGAATGTTAATGGTAAGAATGATTGAAGAAGTTTGGGGAAAAAGTGAAGAGTCTATTTCTGGCGGGTAAAGCGCGGGTATATTATCCGCGGGTAAAGCTCGGATATATTACCCGCGGGTAAAATCTAGGTATATTACCCGCGGGTAAAATTCGGGTATGTTACCCGCGGGTAAAATCTAGGTATGTTACCCGCGGGTAAAAATCGGGTATGTTACCCGCGGGTAAAATCCGGGTATGTTACCCGACCCGGACCCGAATATTAAAAATAATCGGGCCTGGGTCCGGGTCCGGGTATAAATTTATATAGGTCGGGTCTGGGTAGGGTCTTAGAGGTTTTTATTGGGTATGGGCCTGGGTATTGCCCGCCCTGCAAACTTCACATGACACTTAAAAAGCCTTTGTTTTTGTCTGATTAGATTTGTTACTCGAGTTTTCTTATCTATCTGCTCATGAAGTGTCCATATTGTGGTATGAGTGGCTCGAACTTGGGTTAGGGCCATAGTCATGGGTGTGGTTCCAAGGGTTGCTACTGGTCTCAGGGCCGAGGCTAGTGCCTGTTAAGGGTGATAAAATTTCCAAACAAAATGAGGGTTTTCTTGCTATGCTGCAAATTGAATTGATTAGTTGATTTGTTATTGTTGCATTCGGATCTGCAAGTGTTAGAGTATTTATCGAAGATGATATGAGGAGTATGAGGAAGAAACGCATCATTTCTTGAGCTTTTGATGTTTTACAATGATGAAATGCATCAATTTGATTTGTTTCTTAAATAGTTTAGGTGATTGTACTTTCCCGTTTTTAAGATGGGTAGCATTATTTGATGGTATAGTGTTAAGTTGTTATCATAGCATCTCGTCCATTTGAATGTTCTTTTAAATTCTGATGATTTTAGGTACAAACATAAAGGAAATGTTACTTATTACTTGTTACCATTTAACTAAACTAAGTATTATTTCTTAAAAATTAAATAACGTACGTGGTCAAAATAAATAGTACAAACGTATATAAACTGATTCTCTAGAAACTGCTAAACCATGTTTATGCGGGTGAACTTTGCACCATATACCTAGATGTCTCTTTATGATTTTTCTAATAAATTTTTTTAATTCTGCGAGAGAATAGAGCGTTAGATCCAAAAAAAAAGGGAATCTTTTATTATTATTATTATTATTATTATTTCTTTATTATAAATTTATGTAACAGTCCAATATTAATTATTCACGTACGTAAATTTGCTACTATAATACAAATGGCATCAATATATAATAGTACAAACATCTTTGAAACCCCTAATGCCAATAGCCAAGACTGTGTTCGATTTGACAGCACCTTGTCCCATGAATCTCTTTGCTGCAATCAGCTGCTAACTTTACATGACATTTATAATACCTAGTTTTTAGTCTGATTACTCTATTTGTTGATGAAAGGTCCAAATGGCGGTATGTGAAGTTCGAATTCTGGTTAGGGCTATGGACATGGGTTTGGCTCCTAGGGTTTCTACTGGGTTGGTGCCTCCTAAGGGACTTAGAGTTTCGAGACAATGGGATTTCTTGATATGACGCAAACGTAACTGATCAACTAATTAGTAGATTTGTTATCGTTGCATTAGGATTTGCAAGTACTGTTGATGTTATTGTAAGGAGATATATAATATATTCTTGAGGTTTGATATCTGTATAGAATGCAGTAGGGTTTGTTTCTTAAATAGGGTTAGCTAGGTGATTGTTTAAGATGTGTATGAATTAGTTTGCAAGTTTATGAACAATCCCAATTTCTGAAATTTTCAGATTTGTTTTGTTAAAGATGCTTTGCTTGATGATCATTATCTTCTAAAAGTTGTTTTCAATTTTTTAAGATAGGTAGAAGTTCCTTTGTTTTGTATAATGGCAAAGTGTCATCGTGTGCTTTTTTTCGTTATAATAAATGATGATCAACTTGATGATATAGGTACAAGTACATATCATAGAGCTATATTTATATATCTATACATCTTCATATGTATATAGTTAGAGAAAATTAAGTTCTATTTTTCAATGGATATTAGGGTTGGAAAAATGGAGGTGTTAGTAATTTTAAATTATCTTGCAATAATTTTTCTGTTCTACAAAACATGTATAAGATGAACTTAATTATTATATAAGAAGAAATATTAATTGGAAAGTGAAATCATATGATCACACTAATTAATATATATTCGAATTTAATTTATTTCAAGATGACCTCTTTCATAACCATGTTCATACATATCACTAATTTGACCCCAAAAAATGGAAATCAACCCTTAATTAATTTCATAATAGCACTAGTTCTAGTAAATTTATCATATATAACCAATATAATACTAGAATAATCTCGAAACTTGTTATTATCACTGAGAAGGTTTAATAGTTGAGGCTGCTGTTTATAATTAGCCCTCACAACTTGGTCGCAACAAATAACTTCGAAGAAGGCAAGTGAAACGTGATATTTAACAGATCTTTCGTCTCCAGAAAGCATGAATCTATTAGCTTCACTGAGTTGACTCGTCGCATTTTGGTAATTTTCCCAGCACTCATGATAACTCGATTTCAGTTCAGATTTATCGCCTTTTACGCCTTTGTAAAGCCCCCAAATCTTTGTTGCTGTTGTTTTAGCATGAAGTTGTGTCATCCCTAGAACTCTTGCTGGAAAGAGGAATTTTCCTTTGAATTGAATTAGGATCAATCGACAAAAATTAGGGTTTTTCGTGAGACGACAAATGGTATGGATATATTCATCAGTTACTATTTGATTGTGATTAATAATCTTGGGGAAAGGACTTGGATATCTTGAACTATTGGCTGTAGATTCTATAAGGAGTATGAGAAAAATCAAGAATGAGGTAATAAGAGAAAATTTCATCTTGATGAAGATTAATATTTATTATCCAAATTGTATTCTTTGTTCTTGAATATATAATAGTGCATATATTTCTCCTTTTTCCCAATGAAGAATACTGTGGAAATTTTTATTCATGACTAGGTAAGAAATTAGACAGAATTGATCAATTGCTTTTTCAAAAATTAATTTCTCTAAAATCCATTGATCTCCACCTTTGACATTTTTTTTAAAGCATCTTAAGATCATATGAAATACTAAATGCAGCGATAATCGTGACTATATATACATATGGCAAATATTACTAATGGTAATTATTGCTAGATTAATGTAATTTTCCTACAATTAAAATGTTAGATATATATATATAATTAAATGAATTTTACATGTCTGATATAGAATGAAATTGAACACATACAATTCAATAACCTACAAGAACTGAAAAGCCCTGTAACTCCTCTTGCAAACTTGTATGAAATTTATGTTCAAACAGAAAGCCAATAACACACAAACACTTTGAGACAAGTCATCATAAATCACAATTTCACAACTCTATATCATAATTAAGAGATGAAGAAGATAAAATCACCACCATCCATAAACGACCTGAGTGTACCTATGTTTAAGCCACCTAAAGCTCTTCCTAAAAGAGCCTTTGACTTTGCCTTCCACAGAGTAGACTTTGTAGCTAGCCACCCTTCTCTTCCTCTGAAACTCTGGATCATTAAAACCCCATGAAGAACTTGATCCATTACCCTTCTTCAGCTTTGGCGGCACAGGCTCTATCTGCATATTCCCATAGGATGAATTATAGGAAACACTGTAAGACCTGTAATCACTTTGAGGCCTAGTTGTAGAAGGCTCTATCTGCATATTTCCATTACTGTAGGACTTTGATCTGTAATCTGCCATGGAATTTATGGACTTTCTTCTGATGATTTGATTCTTGACTTGGATATATAAGTTGTTGGCAATAGGGTGAGAAAAAGTTTGAGTTTTTTGAGTTGTTTTTTTGGAATTTTGACAGGTAAGAGGAGAAGGGAAATTGGCTAGAGTGGGGGGCCAAAGACAAACTGCCAGGGTAAAGAGAGGTTGAGTGGTGGTTTTATTTCTTTGATTTTGATATTTGTTGATGGCGTTTCATATGGGATTTAACTATTTTTATCAAGAAATTCAATGCTGAACCAGTCAAATAAAGTGTGCTTTATTATTTTTCAAATATTTGTCACACAAGGATATTTGTAATGTTTAGATAAGCAAATAGTGTTTTGAACCCCTAATAGTAATATCTCGAGCCAAAATTATTTGGCAACTGGCATGAATTTTAAGCCATGCAAAAAATGGTGGGTTTCGGAGAACAATCACGAGCTTACAACTTGTCTCAAGAAACATCCAAGAAATGGTCCCCTAAAACAGACAATACTACTTCCAATAAGTTTACTAATCAATCATTAGTCTATATATAAATATCGGTTGACTCGAGGGTTGTTTTTGTTTTGTCATATTGGCAATTATTAGATATTTCTTTTGAATTTTCAAAATTCGAAATTCCGACATATAGTTCAATCTTCAAAGGACTTTTGAGGGTTCACATGGGCTGTATGGAATGATTCTTTAGATAAATTATAATAGAATTTTCCCTACAACTATTGATATTAAATATTGATAGTAGCACTTTAAACCCTTGTTTTGGCTAAAAGGTCCCTTAAAATAATCAGTTTCTTCTATTTACTAGGGTCTAAAGAAATACGCATCACCTTGAATAAATTTTATTTCCTTACAAATTCAAATATGCACCGAATGATAAGGATACTAGAATAGTTAATTTACCTGAAATCATCTGACCGATAGATTTAAGTGGTGCTTCACTATTAGTTTAGAATATGTAAAAAAGAAGATTTTACACACATAAAAGGGCAGCAATGGCGTCTGTTGACTTAGTTTTTAACCATACAAAGGGGCTTCAACAAGAGTTCAACAAACCAAGAAAAAAGCTTTAATACACAAACTCAAAATCAAACTTAAAGACTCAACAAAGACCAAGATAGTCCAAACCTGTAGTTATTTTGGACAAAACTAAAATACAAAAAACAGACCAAAAATTCTGCAACAGTAGTTTAGAACTGCGACTGAAATGGGAGAAAGATAGGCTTCTTATCAAATCACAGGCACTTCAACTCCCATAACAGCCATTGCACATTATACTAAGCCTACGAAATAACACAGTAAATAACTTAAAATAAGAAAACATTAACCTGGGGTGGAATCAAAACCGCATTACAGAAGATCAGCAACATTCGCTGGCAATTCCTCAACCACAACATTGTAAAACTTCTGTATATCGACAAGCATGCGATCGTCATCTTTAGTAACAAAGTTTATGGCAACACCCTTCCTCCCAAATCGTCCACTTCTTCCAATACGATGAAGGTAGTTCTCAGGTTGTGTTGGCAAATCATAATTGATAACAAGAGAGACTTGCTGAACATCAATACCACGAGCCAATAAATCAGTTGTGATGAGAACTCGTGAAGAACCCGATCTGAATTCTCGCATGATGATATCTCTCGTGTTTTGGTCCATGTCACCATGGGTGGCTGAGACAGTATGATCACGGCTGCGCATTTTGTCAGTCAGCCAGTCAACTTTGCGCCTGGTATTAACAAATATGACACTCTGAGTGATGGCTAAGGTCTCATAAAGATCACAGAGGGTTTCGAGTTTCCACTCCTCCTTTTCGACGTTGACATAGAATTGTTTGATACCCTCGAGGGTAAGCTCGTCACGTTTCACGAGAATGCGGACGGGCTTGTTCATAAACTTCCTTGTGATTTCAAGAGCTTCTGGTGGCATTGTAGCGGAGAAGACACCAACTTGAATCTTAGGAGGCAGCATCTGGAAGATATCATATATCTGATAGAACACAACACGGGAGTTAGATGCAAAATATACAGAGTCTTGACCTGAGCTTACAACTTATAAGTTGTTGTGAGTTTATAAGCTATTAAAGTATGTGGAAAAAAAATCACAGAAACAAAGAGGTGGACCTGATCCTTGAATCCTCGGGAAAGCATTTCATCTGCCTCATCCAACACAAACATCTTGATGTAATCAGGGCGCAGAGACTGCCTTCTTAACATGTCAAACACACGTCCAGGAGTACCAACCACAACATGAACCCCACTAGAAAGAATACGCTGGTCTTCACGAACACTGGTACCTCCAACGCAAGCATGAACCTTAACGCCAAGATAATCACCTAGTGCTCGCATGACCTTCTCAATTTGTTGTGCGAGCTCACGGGTGGGTGCTAGAACCAAAGCCTGGCATTCAACAACATTATAGTCGAGCTGCTGGAGAATTCCAGAGCAGAAGGTTGCAGTTTTTCCAGTACCAGACTGAGCCTGTTGGATCACATCAAGCCCCTTGGTGAAGGGAACAATCCCTCTTTGCTGAATTGCTGAGGGCTTCTCAAAACCTTCAAAACAAAATGGGAAGTCCTTGAATCTGCAAGAGATGTCTAAAAAGAATAACAGGTAGTACGATCCAGTAAACTTTTCTAGAAGCTCAATGACAATATACACGCAGAAGCAGCTAAATAGCCTCAAAAGATCATGAAGATTTCCAAGTATAGACCATCATAAACTGAAGAGAAATGGTAGGATATGATACGAAAAGAACTAACAATATTTTATGGCAAATTATTATTAAAACTGATACATTGGGTTTTCAAATTAATTGTTTATATACCGTAGGCATAGATGCCCCTAAGAAGATTTTCCTGCAAGCCCATGGAATCAAAACTGTCGTAGACCTCATCATAACTCATGAAGAATTCGTCCCCTCCATCAGTACCAAGCCTGTTTGCATAGAGTTTCAGATTATCAAGAAACAATAGAAGTACACAGTAATGACGAAGTACCATTTTATGCCAAAATCCAGAACATGAAGGTACAAGTGATGAGATCTTACAACTCAGTCATTTTGGCATCAAATTGACGAGCATCAAATTGAGAACCTTCAGGTGCCGCTCCAGCCATGACTACACAAACATAAAACATAGCTAAAGACATGCAGCACGATTACAATCAAAATGGAAACAAGAGCAAACCAGGCAAAAACGTAGACAACATAAGCCAAGATGTTTGTACGATATTAATTCAACTTCACAGGTGTTTTACAAAAAGGTAGAATTTTTCACGGAGGTCTCTAAACAAGCAGATATATGACGTCAAAACTATTCTCCAAAAACTCCCACATACCAGTCAAAAATTTCATTCTCGCCTTAGTGAACTGCCTAAAGCTTAAACGTACAAGCTATTGAAACACACAGACGAGCAGAACAAAAACATAACAAACATAACATAGAAAACATTCACACATCTTCGTATCACAAAATTTAAACATTAATAATAGCATAAAAAACTGATCTTCCATATTAAACCCATTTGAATCAAATCAGTCTGTACAAAAATATAAAGACATAATTAATAATCATATCATCACCTATTGAAATTCTCGATACACCTTTGATATCCAACATAAATAAACAAGCAAGAGACACACACAGACACAAACATACATACATATAGCAGTTCAATTGAGTTACCTGATGATAGCAATTAAAACAGGATAACGAAGAAAGACTTGAGAAAAAAATTAACCGAACGAGTGAGCAATGAAGAGCTTAAGATAATTCCAAAACTCCTGGGATCTCTACGCCGCGGAGTTGAGGAATGAGGAGAAGATAGCAAACTGCAAGCAAAAGAGTAGTGAGAACATATTATATTTTAGGGATTTGGATTGAGCTTACAATCCCCCTTTGTCTTCTTCCGTCAATTTCCTCTACTACCCCTGCCTGCCTCTTTAGATTTGTTAATCAACGTCTCATACAATGGCTGGCCCATTGTAGTTATAATGGGCCTGCGCTGGAAAGGTGCAATGGGTCCATGGAAGAGGCCCAGCATAATAAACCTGTGGTTGAGTTTGTGCTCCAATTAAACCTCTATGGTAGTTGGTGGGCTTTTGATGTGGCCCAAAACGAAGAAGGCTAGTGGTGGGCCTTGAAGATAATAAAGAAGGAGAATCCAAGTAAGTAAAGTGAATTGTGCTTCTTCATCATTAAAATATAATATAATCGAGTGGATAGGCTGTTGCCAGCGCGAGAACCTTGAAACTTTGCTACTTGTAATGATATGAAGCAGCCACGTGTGCCCTAAAATATTCAAGTGGCCGAAAGTGAAAGGAGAAGATAGAATGAGAAGAGAACATGCCAAAAGCCTTTTCACCAATCACAAATCATATCTTCTCCACTTTTTTATTTTTATTTTTATTTTTGATTAAAACTGAAATATTTTTATACACAAAATCAAAATTAAAATTGGGCCAATGAGATATACCAAAAGGTTCTTTTCCCATGTATAAATTTACTAAAACTTTGGTTAATTACTCAATACTAATAAACTAGTAATCTTGAAAGTTCTCATTGTTTTTAATATATACAAAAATAAATAAATCACTTATTAAAATACAAAATAAATTCATAATTCACAATGCATAAATTAATAAATTAAACAATAATATAGTACAGCTAGGCAGCTAAAATGGGAAAGTGGAGAAAATAACACACAATGCCACTCCACCCTCCAAGAAGGGGAAGTCATAGGAACAACACTAACAGGAAAGAAAGAATAAGAATCTAGCACATCCATAAAGGCAAATTAATCTAAAAAATTCATCACTTTAATTGATACCGCCCACTGGGATGTCATCATTGGATCAGCAAACTATTACAAAGTACAACCTAAATCCAGTACTAATCAACTGCATAATTACATGGATTATTGTCTAATCAAATCTAGCAACCTCCCATCCCATGTTAGATGCCAACAACTGTTCATCATGCAACCCATACTACTGTCCAATCATTCTCCTTTTGTTTTCTTAATTTGGAGATCCATGTTCATTCATTACGTAAGAAAGAAAAAAAATATAAATTTGCTCACTTGAAGAGAATGATAATGAATTGTAAACCTCACTTAACTAAAAAGAGTGTAATATAGTGGGAGAGAAAAAAATGAAAATGGGGAATATATACTCACAAAAAAAAACTAATAGATAAAATATTAGTTCGAGATTTATACGTCTTTAACTCTTCCAAATATCAAATTTAGAAATTTTGAGACAATTGCAGCCAACCATATAGTGAGGCATATTCAAAATCCACCATCGACAAAAAAATATAATAAGAATCCTCCTTTTAAAACACCAAAATAATCCAAAAAATTGACTTAATCTAATATCTTATTGTTCATATCATCAATAATATTAATGGAAACTAAAATAGCTTTGAACAATCCAATTAGGTGATTGTTAAGTGTCCCCTCACAACATCCACTTTATAAGAATCACATTGCAAGATGCATGGGAATGTGAACAATCCCGCAAACTACGCCTTTGTATTGATTATTAGTGAACAAATGTCAATTGATTCTTCACTAATATCATTTGTTTATTTTGGTGTTAAGTAGATTAATGTAAAGCATATATACTTTAAGCTGCTTTGGAGCCGAAGAAGATCTACGCGTGGGTGTATACCACTTGGTTTTTGTCTAAATCCTATTGGCTGATCATCAGTTCATGAACAGTAACTTTATCTTTTTCTTTATCTTTTCATAAAGACAATGCCCCTCCTCATATATATTATATAATAATAGATATACGGGTTTTTTAATTATACTACTACTATATTTTATATAAACTTTGAATATTAGTAGTAGTATTTTTCTTTTTCATCCCTCGTCCTGAAATTGTCACGTTACTTTTTTTATGCATTAGTAGACCAATTTAATTATATTTTCTGCAATTACAAAAAAGCGTATGATTAAATGGTTAAAGTGATGAATGAGCTGAGGACGTAGGCATTCTCCTGGAATGGAATAATCGTAATGTGTAGATAATTAATTGGTCATGGCAATGGCAACTGAGAAAAGAGATGCCATTTTCTGGAAAATTTCCATCCACAATCAATGGAGTGGGGAAAAGAAGAGGCATATATCAAGGGGAAAAAATTAAAAAAAAAATTCCTCCAATTGATTAATAATTTGATGGACCAATTAATGTTACTGTCCTAATAATATACTGGACGAAATTTGCAATCTTTCCCTTCATAATTTGATTTAATATACTGGACGAAATTTGCAATCTTCCCTTTATTAATTCCTCCGTCGGTGTATAACAATTTTAAAAACCTTATCACTGAGCTAGCATGACAATATTGAATGGTTGACGACCACAGTTTCAGAAGGGATGAGGCCGATAATAATTAAAGGAAGAGATAAAGGGCCGTTGGCTGGTAAAAGATTTAGAATTACTAGATGCATTGGTAGGTGTACTTGTATTTATGGATTCTGATTTATTTTATTTTTTTTAGATCAAAATGTTTATCATTATGTTAAAATTCATACCGAATTGTCAATTTTATTTATACACTTGACATCATCAAAAAAACCATTTTATTAGGCGATAATAAAATGCACACTTTTTTTAAAAAAAAAAATTCTACAATATTCTTGTTTGGGAAGGGATGATGACATTCATATCATATAGAAGATGATAATATAAATAAAATAAAATATAGGGACAGGCCCAGAAAAAGATAAACTCAAATTTATTCCAGAGTTGATGGGAACCGTTAATACTTTGGTGTCCTGTCCTATATAAAGACACCAAAACTGTGCTTCATTTCTACACACACACAACAAATATCAAAAGGACTGACTGTTCCCTTTTTCTAATGGAACAGTAGCTCTATTATTAGCATATCTTAGGTACTCTTTTTCTTTGAGGGTTTCCAATTTTAGGGTTCTTCCAGGATAGCCTCCTGTGCTGCAACATCAGCTATATATATTTTTTTCTTTTTTCTCTTCTATACATACGTACACACACACATATATATATATATATGATGTGTGTGTATGTACTGGATCTTGTTGCTTATTACAGAAATATACAAAAGGGGTAAGGGAGGTGACAGAAGAGAGTGAGCACACATGGTGTTTTCTTGCATAATGAAAATGGAAATAATGCTTGAAGCTATGCGTGCTCACCCTCTCTCTGTCACCCCGCCACTCTCTCTCTCTCTCTCTCTCTCTCTCTCTCACACACACACACACACACTTGTGTATTTCTGCATGTTGTCCCTTGTGATTTCTTAGTGTGTTAATTTGTTTTGTATATGATGCTAGAAATTGTTCACTCACAGATCTGCTGTATTTTTTGAATCTATTTCCATTTATTTTATTTTTTTAGTTGTTATGATGATTATTTCCACTGAAATACTGCCAGGATCTCACCGTCAAGGGATTTCTGCATAATTAAAATTACTACTGTATTTTTGCTCTTTTATTTTGCTTCTTCTAGGAGGGCGTGAGATGTAGAAGGTGCTGCCAGTTGGAGGAGAAAAGATCAGCGCTAGGGTTTTCAACTTGGAGGAAATTTAAATATATATAACAAACTTATAGATCTTGACAAAATTAAGCCCATATATAATTTGATTATGATTATGGGTGTAAATTAATTTTTTATTTTCTTGCATGAATGAATCCTCATGCTTGAAGCTCCCCCAAGATCTGCATATCCCTTTTACTAAGCATGCTAAAATGAAGTGGATTTCCCATAAAAATGAGGTTTCCTTGTTTAATTGCTAATCACACACAGATTTTCTTGTTGACTTTTTGTGGTCTTTGTTGTTTCTTTGCACAGGAAATTTGACTTCGTTTGGGGTTGCTGGTGGTTGGGAGAGTTAAGATTTCAGAGGGCTGTCTGTTGGTGCTGTTTTAATTCCTTTGTTCTTTTGTAGCATTTTATGCCTTCAATTTCTTCTTTTCAGTTTATATATAAGGGGACATGAAATTGACATATGATGTTGAAATATATATATATATACACATATATATCTTGAAGTGTATTATTTAGCTACTCCAGAAGGGTTTCTGTTTTAATGCTAAAATTATTAGTCATCTTCATTATAATATATATAGAAATTCAGTGGGGATGCTGCCCTTCATTTTACTTATGCTATCTCACTTTATTAGTACTGATTAATTCTTCCACCACTATTAGGGGACTAAAGATATATATATATATATATATATATATATATATATATTCCATCTGCGATCTTATTTTAGTAGGAGAATGATTTCATTCATTTTGCTTGTTTATGATTTTGTCAATACTCAAATGATAATTCAAGTCACCTTTGAATCATTAATTGGAACTGAATATTATTGAAATTTCTCTTGAACCTCATATTTTATGTTGTATACATATGATTTGTCAGATCAACCAACTATTCTAGCATATAGATGGTTTGAGTTTTCGAAGGCTTAAGTAATAAATATTTGAAGCCAAAGGGGGTACTTCCATTTGTCTAATTCTAATTTTTTTTGCGAATTGGTTTGTATGTCTACATATATTTATATATATCTTTATTATGCAGCATATATTTTGCAAACTTGCAATGGAAGTTATAAGACTCCAAAGAACAACCTTGTTCGAACACGAATAGCAGGAGCTTGGAAGGGAAGAAGACTCTACTCCGTTTATTTATTTTTCTTTATGTATGTATAGTATGTTTAGGGTTTGAACATTCATTTAACCTAGCTAGAATCATTAGGTGTAATTAATGAAATTCAGCAGTTTATGTATCTACAAGTGTATGCTTAATCCCGCAGCATCAACATAAATGATGAAAGCTTTCTTGCTGTTATTCACTTTTTTTCTTTGAGAGTTCAATGTATATATTCTTAGTAATAAGATCTTAATTTTCATATATTTTTTCCTAGCTGTAAGTTTTAGAGCATCATTTTCTAAATATTACCACATTGGTTTCTGCTTAGGGCTTGTTGATCTTCTCTCTGATAGAAAACATTTTATAGTTATATGGATGTTGATTTAGCTCGTAAAATACGGATAGGTCAAATCAAGTCGAGGCTCGTATCAGACCAGAATGGGTCGTAGAAAGTATATAGACTGCACTCACGTTCACTGAGCTACCTACGTACATTTCTATCAAGATCAAGTCTAAACATAGTTCAATATAATAAGTATGGTCATTAACGAGGTACTTAACTCGGTAATAGAGATGGGAACCTACTATCAGATCTATAACGTAGAAAATAATACGGATGTACTGTTCAATTAGCCAAAAGTCGCGTTCATGTCATTAATGAGAGTTATTTATAGAACTGTACATGATGTACGGATGGTTAAGTGACATGTGGGATGTCTTACACGTGTCCATAGGCGAGTGTTCCAGATTAATCGGGTCATACCCATATTGGACCCGGTCACTTAAAAACACACTGGTTTAGTAGTGTTTTGCAAATAAGTATCTCTTAATTAGGATCTTCATGCAAATACCATGATATAGGTAGATACAGGGTCGTATCGTACGAGGTGTCCATACGACCACATGTATTACGAGGTTCTCCTCTATATTAGATGTACATTTTACAACTGGCTTTGATCCTCATGGTGATGAAAAAAGTTTTAAGTTCTAGCATTGTTGTTTGTGAATTTAAAAGATAAAATCCTTAGCTTTCTCTTGTTTTGATTTGCTAATTAATTATAAGTATTGTTTTGTGAAATTCAATGAAAATACCATCATTTGACAATTAAGTAGGATATGATGCATAAATGGGGTGAAAATGCGAAGAAACAGTAGGAAATATGAAGTTTATGAACATCAAACTGACACCCCCCTTGGCCCGCCACAAATTTTACTCGGGGTGGGTGGTTTTATCCACCATCCCACCCCAAAATGAAAACTTGTGGTTAAAACTGGACCGAGACCCCGGTCCAGGATAGAATCACCCCCCTTGGCCTGCCTTAGCAGCAAATAAGCTTCTTCTGCAGCAGATCTTAATGGAAGATAAGATGCAGATAATAATAGATGTATATTGAGATGCTTGTATAATTTAGATAACTTAAATGGAAGAATAATCTCAAGGGGTTTTATAGTGTGATTTCTTCTTTTTGGTTGAGAAGTGGCAATATTATATATTTGTTAAAGTTGCACAAAAGAGTGGATTTAGTATACAACAAAGGTGATCTAAGTCTAGTAATGAAAATTGTTCAATAACTTGCCCCTTCCTTTCCTTTGTTACCTTGGTCAAAATGATAGGGATTGTATGGGACCCTCTTATGAGCTTTTGAAGTACAAGTTCTTACACAATCACAATCATCGTCTATACTATAATTTGCATATGATCCAATATATTTAAGGATCATTCTCATTAGATTAGACGTTTCAAGTTCAAAAACACTCTTTAAGAATCGCGGGATGGATGGAATGATCTTTCATATTTGAATACACAGACGACTTATAAATATGGTAATTCTGACAAGGTCAATGTATAAAAATAGCTAGATGGTTTGGGCATCTTACGACCCTAATAATATCGGTACAAAGAAAAAGAACTCATTTGAATTACATTGTACTGCCTAAAGTTCAGAAACTATAGCACAAAATTGAATCAAACTATGCAATCTGAAAATACATAATATTAAGTGCTGTAGATGGAACTTCACATTGGCCCTCAGAGAACCAACTCTTCATGATGCCATTCAATGTTTCATCAGGCCACCTTTCCACCAGCCTGAAACCATATCCTGATGCTGCTGAAAGTATAGAAGCCTCATCAACTCTACGCAAAACATGGCACAAAATCAAAGCAGCTTTCTTATTATTTTCAGAAATCAATTCTCTGGCAGTAGCAAATAAAGGTATAATCGCCTCAGGAATGTATGTTACATCCGTCCCAATAATGATATCAAAACCTTTTCCATTCAGTTTCTTGATTGCCTCGATATCGTTTTTGTCCCCCCATTCGAGTCTCTTCACATTTAAATTATCAAGAAAAGGTGATTTGAGGTTTGAGGCTACATTTTCTGTCAACAAATCAAGGGCTTTTGTGTCTCCATCAGTGGCGATCACGAGGTCAGAAGATCGAGCGGCTATCATTGAACAAACTCCATTGCAACCAGATCCAAGTTCTAAAACCCTTTTCCCAGCAACAATCTCTGGATTTGCAGCAAGGATAGAAGCCATTAACCTGGCTGATTCCCATAGCATCAAGCCAGTTGATGAGCAGGTATGTTGATGCTCTTTGGAGAGTACTTTTATCTTGAAAAAGTAGTCTTTTATTGAAATCTCGATAATCTAAGCGAAAAGAAAACTATTTAGACTAAGGGGTTATAAAATGAAAGAATAGATGGCAACATGTCTTCATGATGTAAGTACTAAATTACATGCACCCCCCACACTAATTGAGTAACTACCGCGAGCCCCCTGAAATTTGCAGTTTACCAAGAGACCTGTTAAATCCACACAACTCGAAAAACCGGAGTGAAATTGTAACCTGCTTTTACTTTTACAGTGTTTTCAGTAAGTAGGTGTAAAGACGAGGGTTTCTATGTAATTTACCCCAAGTATAACTACAAAATAAATGATTAGGAAAGCAAGAAAATACCTCTTCACTGGAAGATGAATCACCAAACATTTCTACAGCCATTCCCTCAGAAATGTCAATTTCGAATCCTTTTACAAAATTGTTTATTTCCTCACAATTTACTTGTGGATGACTCGGTTCATTTTCAGTTATGGCACCAGAAATGCAGTTACTGTCAGCTACCTTGAATACAGCTTGAACCCACCGCCTGAAATCCAATAGCCAATTGTTATTTACATAGATTGCATTAATGCACTCATTGTTCAAATGACTTGAATAGAACCATACCCGGTTATATACTATTAATGAAATTCTTCAAGCTGGAATTATGGAGAAGCAAAAGGACAAACAGAGCATCTTACCGATTCATTACAATCTCTCTCGATCTATTTTCTACTTGCTTGCAACACAAGACATGTTCTTCCATATTGAATCCATTTCCTTTGAAGAGATCCTCCAAGAACTCATCTGAGAAATAGAAAGCTCGCTGGTAGCAAACGGATGTTATAAGAAACCGGAAATATCATGGAAATTCAAAAGGCATTAATCTGCATGAGCAGTGACTTACAGTGCCATCACCCCTAACGTAGAAGTTCTCGCTAATCTTTTGTTCCTTGCCAGTGAATCTTTCCTGTTGGTAAAGCAATATATATTGGGTAAGAAAATTGCAAACACCCATAATGTGTCAAACAAGTTTATGGTATTATTGAAGAAAATAGATATCTAAGTTAAGGCCTTAATAAGACACCATTGAGACTTTTAGATACAATGTACATATGTCGCCAAAATCTGAAGGTGAATGACTTATATTCGAAAGACATTCTCTTAAAATTATACAATATATATGCATCATAACATGACTATCAGAAATTATAAGTACAAAATTCAATCGTTGGAGTATAAACCAGAGACACATATTGTGTTTTCAGATCAGAATCCCACCTGAGCAAGGTCACCAGTTGCATAATCCCGAAACAATATACGTCCATTTGGCTGGATATGGAAATTATTAAGTGTCATATAAGGGAAATATTAAGAGTCAATGAAATTCAATAATATAATATCATTCATTGTGGCATAAATTTTCAGTACTCACCTTGAGAATTTTTCTGATATTCTGTACCGCTAAAGGCATTTTTTCTGGGGATACTGCAGATAAAACAAATATCTACTTAAAAGAGTCAGCCAGTGTGCATCAAAGGAAAATCTTTACTTATTAATGAAATAGAACAAAAATTTAATAAATCTGATTTTTAGCAATTAAAAAATGCAAAATCACTAATAAAAAAGAAAATCCTAACAATATCACCAATTCAATGTACATAAAGACAATCTTATTACCATTGTCACAATGTCGACTGAAGAAGGGGTAATATGCTGGCATAGGTCATCAATGGTTAGATCACAGACAAATGCATTGACCCTGTCTTCCGTGAAGTCCTTGTGCATCTGAAATGGAATTCAGGAAAAGATAACACGTTATCAACAACAGCCTTTTTATGTTAACTTCAGAAGTGAACGACTAAGGTTGATGCATAAACTATGTGATCTCATCTAAAATGCAACTTGAAGTTGCATGACTCTGTTTGCAACATAAGAGAGGATCAAAGTAACGATTTATTAATCAATATCATTGTCTCAAGACAGCAAAAAGAGACGGAGATCTAACCTTAACCAAATTTACAGCACGTGGTGAGAAATCACAAGCATGTACATAGATGTCTGGGTACGTAGCAAGCAAAGGAAATATTGTGTTTCCAGCTCCACAACCAACCTGTTAAAAGCAGTTTTGACATTAATTTATCAAGTGATCAATAAAAAACAAAGTTTAAACACCTTAAGTGCATAGTAATAAAAGAGTATAATGGAATCAAATATCAAAGGACACCCATAGGGGCCTCAAGGGATGTTGAGTGACACTGGGCACGAGTGACACCCATGAGGGCCTCGAGTCCAGATAGATGGAATAAAGTAGATGACTTGCAGAATAAAGCAAAAGCAAATTAAACTTTCGAAGTAGTGGACGAATGGAAAATAATACCTCTAAGATGACTTTTCTTCCTTCTCCCTACAAAAAAGAAAAGAATAGTCATGAAAATAGAACCTCGCAAATTTAACTAGTAGCAAGATTTTGATTTCTGCACTTACAGAGAAGTGGTGTCCCCATTCTTTGTCCAAATAATGACGATCCTTAAAGAACTGGAGAACATAAAAACAATAAATTAGCATCAGATATCAAGAGTTTGCCAGAAAGGCCAATAAGGTTAAGGTAAACTACTCATTAACCTCATTTCTAACACCAAAGTTTCACTTATCATACTTCTTCAGCTCATAGAACTGTCTTTAAACTGCAAAGAAACTTACCTTGTCTTGATGACGTTTATAGAAGATATCCCAGTACTTCTTTGCATCTTTCTCATACTTCCCTGCCAACAGAAATAGTGATTTAGCATATAAAGACTTGCAATTAAGCGTATTAGGGAAGCTCTTTAAAACTAAAAGTCGACAACCTCTCCAGAAAGCAGATACTTCATCATTGGAAGGTGCATAAATTTGTATCTTTGGTTGTTTCGATTGTTGATTTTCTTGTACACTTACTCGTGTGTCGGATGTCGATGACATTGCTATCTACCCTTTTCTATTACAAAAAAAGGATAAATTTAGAAACATCCATATCAAATATTGACCCTTCCTTTCAGCTAACCAAGCAAAAATAATTACAATCTTTGGTGAATTTCCAATTCATTATCAAAAGAAAATTGAGGAATTAATTAACACATTAGTCAAAATTGATAAGCTTAACAAAAACAAAGGAAAAAAATCTCCTTGTAACTTGTAAGAGTTGATCTGCATTCTTCAACTATTAAAGTAACATAAAAACTACAAGGGTCCATAAAACACTTAAAAAAGACATTAAATCCATTGAATTTCCACATAATGTGTCAATAACCAGGCAGTTCAACAATTCAGCAAACCATATTTCACAACTTTGGATCAGTCTAAAGTATCAACATCAGTAATTCAATAACTAAACAAGTACAACATTAAAATTAAAAGGCAAATGAAAAATATTCCATCAGATATAAGGATATTAAAATTGAAAGCTAACCTTTATTTGCCTGTTAACAATGAAATACAAATTGAATAGCTTTTGGTTAAAGATAACAAATTTCTTCAATCTTATAAGCTCTTGAAATATTTGAACTGCGATTTTAGATGAAATCGTACAGAACCGGAGTTATAATGAGCTGATGTAGATTGTAGGGTTTTTTCAATACTTAGCTGCCGTGAGTGGGTGGGTCATGCGTGGGTAAGTACTAGTCTTTTTCTTTTTTTTCCTTTTTTTTTTTTTTTTAATTTTTCTCTTTATGTCGAGAATGAATAAAAATATTTAAAATGCTTATGTGAGATTATAACGATAAAATTATTCGGCTTTGGCAAAATAATTTGGTTACATTTCATTCACTATTCATATTTTAAGAAAATTAAAAAAGAATTGCTTGTTTAACGTAATGGTAGCTTCGGAAATTTAAATAAGAAATTGCTTTCTGAATTTCTCATGCTATCATTAATTTTAAATATCTGAAAATTAAATCATACAACATGAACAAATAAATATGTTTGGAGATCCTAGACGATATCTAGATGAACCAAAGGGAAAAAATTGTGAGAAAAAATAAAATGACTCGAGCTACTTGAATTCTTTTTAATTGAACTCAATTCATTAACCAAACAATATTTTTCGATAAATTTAAATGCTTGATTAATTAAAAAGATTATAAAAAAATATATAAAGAAAAAGTCACACTATTACTAGAGCTCAATTTGTATCTAATTAATTAAATCGTCTCTAAAATTATCTTAATTAATAATCAAATAACACTCAAACACAACATTTATAGTTCAATACATCGTTCACATGACTTGATAAAAAAAAGTAAGAATTGAAGCGTTGATGTGAAATAATCAAAACATAAAACACCATAACATAAAGGATCTTATTTTCTACTACAAAATAAAAAAAAAAAGAAAGGCAAATTAGCCTTGCTAGAATCCAATGATTAACATGCTCATTCCACCAAGCTGAAAATACATGTCACTAGACTTGGAAGAACATGAACAATACAAGAATAATGAAGCCCTCATGAAGTGGAAGAGTACAAGAATTAGCTTTAGAAGAGTTTAAATAATAGTAAGGATTTGAGAAATTCTGTTGTATATTCCCTGGATTGAACACAAGTGCAGGAGGTGGAGGAGCCGCCGTCCCACCGCCCGGAGTTAGTGGAGGTGATGGATGAGCCGGTGGAGATGATGGCGGCGGCGAGTGGTGGTGCATGGGCGGCGGCGGCGGCTTTGGAGTGGATTGTTGTGGTGAGCAAATGACTGGACATGTGTCACATTTGCTGATGCATTGTGAAATTGTTGGTGGAGTGTTTGTTTGGCCTTGAGATTTTGAAGTTGAAACTAAAATCAAGAGAAAAACGAACCATTTTTCTCTTGTCATGAAAGCAAGAGCTTTTGAAGATTTCATTTTTTTTTTTGTGTCTCTATGTGCATGAAATATTGGAAATGGATTTTGATGTGTATTTGTTAGCTAGTTTCTAGTTTGTGATGCTTTTGTGAGGAGTGTGTTTATTTATAGAGAACAATATGCCTAGAATAGAATCTAGGACAAGGGACCAGCCCTTTTTATCTTTCACGAAGTCTTAATACAAGTTATCTGAAAGATAACTGGTTATGGCCTTAAACCGGAGTGTTAGACTAACACCTTTCTTGCATGCTTTTAAGAGTGTGATTATTAACTTTATCTCTATTATGATGATATGAAAATTTTTAGTCCAAATCAGGATGATAGAACCTAACATATAGCAATTGAGTAACAATACAATATATGATCCTATCTTTGTATAAAAGGGTAAAGAGTAGCCAAAGAAGAATCCAATCCACACTTGTATGCACCAATTCTGCCAAATTTTGTTCCACACTTTATGCTTTTCTCCTTTGCATATGCTTTCCTTTTTTGCAGGACTTTAGAATCATCCCTTTTCAGACTCTAATCCCAAGTAAAGAATTTCATCTTCCACTTCAGTGGCCTAGCTAATCCATGTTTCTTCCCAAGTTCTTTAAGCTTTGGCGATATATCTTTACCCCGGCCCTAATGAGTATAGTATATATCAGATTTAGATTAGTCCCGTTTGCTGATTGTTGCTATGGCTGCTGATAGAATGTCGTGAAATGACTCGTGAGCATCTTGATCCCATTTATACACATTACATCCAAATTTTTTCTAAGGTTTATCACATATTTAGTTATTCTAGTTTTCGAGTCAAAATTATGTCTTTTTTAGCCTTTCATTTTATTGTTTATTTATTTTTTAAACTAATTTAGAGTTAATTTTGTTAAAACTGAATTTAAAAATCATGTCAATTATAAGAATAGATTAAAAAGCTCCGTATCTTATTATCACAATAATTGTTTCTATAAATATAATTAGTGTTTTTTTTTTTTTTTTTGTATAGTTACAGTTTTATCATTGATAAAATTTTATACTTGGGATTAAAGGGTGTTCACGAGTCGAGCTCGAGTTCGACGAGCTGCAGAAAAATGAGCTCGAGCTCGAGCCTGGCTCGAGCCGAGCTCAAAAAAATGATTTTTTTAAATAATATATTTTTTTATAAATAATATTTTTAAAAAATATATTATTAATTATATATATTCATATATTAATAAATATAATCATAATTAATGTCCAAAATATTATTATTTTATAAATATATTATTATAATATATCATATAGAAATATATGAATAAATATTTGTTTTAATTATTAAATATATATTAAATATTAATTAAAAATTATTTTTTTATTCCCGGCTTGTGAGCTGGCGAATAGGTATTTTAGGCTTGAGCTCGGCTCGATAGAAAAGCTCGACTCATTAAGCTCAATTTCAGCTTAAATTTTTTCAAGTTCGAATCGATTTTTTTTTTTTAACCGACTTGACTCGTGAACACCTCTAATTGAGATTAAGGATTTGTTGAGTTATACTTTGAGCTTGAGGTCTGATAGGCGCGTTGGTAACACTTTTTTTGATCTTTGTTCAATTAAATCCAGCTTATAACTCCACTAACGCCGTCGTTTTAATTCAACTTAGCTTTACCCAATAAAAACCCTAAAACTGCTAGTTTTAGCATTCGATCACAAATTCACGACAACCTTGAATCTCGACCCTTCAGTAGGAATTCACTGGGGTATTAATTCACAAAAATGTCTACCATATATGTATTAGAGCCGCCGACGAAGGGGAAGGTGATACTGACGACGTCGTATGGGGCAATAGACATCGAGCTGTGGCCGAAAGAGGCGCCCAAGGCCGTGCGCAACTTCGTGCAGCTGTGCCTTGAAGGATACTACTACAACGACACCGTTTTCCACCGCATTATTAAATCGTTTCTCGTTCAAGCTGGTGATCCTACTGGCACCGGTGAAGGTAGGATTATTTCCTCTCTTTTTTGATGAATTATAACTGCAATTTGCTTCGATTTGCTAAATTGTTGTGAGTTACTAATTGGAGTCTTATATATTGCAGAAATTGAGATAATGTTGTATTTAGTTTTATGAACCATAGCTGCAGCACTTTACTTCGATGTGCTAAACTGTTGTGCATTATTAATTGGAGTGTGTATTTAGTTGTATGAAAGGAAATAACGGAATGCTAAATTTTTATTTGGTCCACATTCTTACTGTTTTTCATAATCTTCTTCTGTAGAAGGGGAATGACTTATATTTGAAAGACATTCTCTTAAAAGTATACATATATATGCATCATAACATGACTAATCAGAAACTATAAGTACAAAATTCAAAGTAGGAGTATAAACCAGAGACACATATTGTGTTTTCAGATCAGAATCCCACCTGAGCAAGGTCACCAGTTGCATAATCCCGAAACAATATACGACCATTTGGCTGGATATGGAAATTATTAAGTGTCATATAAGGGAAATATTAAGAGTCAATGAAATTCAATAATATAATATCATTCATTGTGGCATCAATTTTCAGTACTCACCTTGAGAATTTTTCTTATATTCTGTACCGCTAAAGGCATTTTTTCTGGGGATACTGCAGATAAAACAAATATCTACTTAAAAGAGTCAGCCAGTGTGCATCAAAGGAAAATCTTTACTTATTAATGAAATAGAACAAAAATTTAATAAATCTGATTTTTAGCAATTAAAAAATGCAAAATCACTAATAAAAAGGAAAATCCTTACAATATCACCAATTCAATATACATAAAGACAATCTTATTACCATTGTCACAATGTCGACTGAAGAAGGGGTAATATGCTGGCATAGGTCATCAATGGTTAGATCACAGACAAATGCATTGACCCTGTCTTCCGTGAAGTCATTGTGCATCTGAAATGGAATTCAGGAAAAGATAACACGTTATCAACAACAGCCTTTTTATGTTAACTTCAGAAGTAGGAACGACTAAGGTTGATGCATAAACTATGTGATCTCATCTAAAATGCAACTTGAAGTTGCATGACTCTGTTTGCAACATAAGAGAGGATCAAAGTAACGATTTATTAATCAATATCATTGTCTCAAGACAGCAACATGAGACTGAGATCTAACCTTAACCAAATTTACAGCACGTGGTGAGAAATCACAAGCATGTACATAGATGTCTGGGTACGTAGCAAGCAAAGGAAATATTGTGTTTCCAGCTCCACAACCAACCTGTTAAAAGCAGTTTTAACATTAATTTATCAAGTGATCAATAAAAAAGAAAGTTTAAGCACCTAGTATTAAAAGAGTATAATGGAATTAAACTCAAGGGATGTTGAGTGACAGTGGGCACGAAATACAATCCGAGTCCAGATAGATGGCATAAAGTAGATGACTTGCAGAATAAAGTTATGGAAATAGAACCTAGCAAAGTTAACTAGTAGACAGATTTTGATTTTCATGCTTACTGAGAAGTGGTGTCCCCATTCTTTGTCCAAATAATGACGATCCTTAAAGAACTGGAGAACATAAAAACAGTAAATTAGGCCAATAAGGTAAACTACTCATTAACCTCATTTCTAACACCAAAGTTTCAGTTATCATACTTCTTCAGCTCATAGAAGTGTGTTTAAACTGCAAAGAAACTAACCTTGTCTTGATGACGTTTATAGAAGATATCCCAGTACTTCTTTGCATCTTTTTCATATTTCCCTGCCAACAGAAATAGTAATTTAGCATATAAAGACTTGTAATTAAGCTTATTAGGGAAGCTCTTCAAAACTAAAAGTCGACAACCTCTCCAGAAGGCAGATACTTCATCATTGGAAGGTGCATAAATTTGTATCTTTGGTTGTTTCGATTGTTGATTTTCTTCTACACTTACCTGTGTGTCGGCTATCTACCCCTTTATTACAAGAAATGGATAAATTAGAAACTTCCATGTCAGCTAACCAAGCAAAAATAATTACAATCTTTGGTGAATTTCCAATTCATTATCAAACGAAAATTGAGGAATTAATTAACACATTAGTCAAAATTGATAAGCTTAACAAAAACAAAGAAAAAAAATCTCCTTGTAACTTGTAGGAGTTGATCTGCATTCTTCTACTATTAAAGCAACAAAAGAACTACAAGGGTCCATATAACACTTAAAAAGACATTAAATCCATTGAATTTCCACATCATATGTGTCAATAACCAGGCAGTTCAACAATTCAGCAAACTACACAAACTTTATTTCAGAACTTTGGATCACTCTAAAGTATCAACATCAGTAATTCAATAACTAAACAAGTACAACATTAAAATTAAAAGGCAAATGAAAAATATTCCATCAGATATGAGGATTAAAATTGAAAGCTAACCTTTTTTTGCCTGTTAACAATGAAATACAAATTGAATAGCTTTTGTTTTCCGAATCATATAAATCTTTGTTTTCCAATTGGGTAACGTTTCGTGGTAATCCCTGTTTTTTTCTTGCGAATAGTTTATTTTCAAAATTGAATTTGTAAGATAAGATATAGCCCTACACTCGGTCTAGTTTTCTAGGCTTGATTAAATCGTTGTTAAATTGAGTATTTGTTTTCGTTAAAGAAATGATTTTTGGAACTGGATCAGCTTGTATATGTGAGGGATTATTGAATTTTTGTGCCATTCTATGGTGTTTGATTTGAACTCCAGTTAGAGCTCAAGTCTTAGGTATTTGATTTGAGTTTTCAAAAAACTGTTAATATTCCTAACGGCCTTAAGCTGTCACTGTTAAAATTTTATTGTGGACTTGGATGTTTTAGGGCCTTTATTTTATGTAGAACAGTAGTTTATGCAGCATAGTCCCATAAAAATGTCGGTTTTGAGAACTAAAAATGTCATTGGCACTTAGCAGGATATTTGAATATGGATGTCATGGTGGTGCCAAGTAAATCCCAAAACATAGAAAGTAAAGAGGGGGATAAGTCTGTGAGGATAAAGATTTTGTTCTTCGAGATCTAACAGGAATGACAGAGACGCCACTAGAAGGTACCACTGCTCTTGATTGCTTGAATAAGCTTATTACTGAATTTCCTGGGCTTGAAGAAATCCGTAACTGTATGATATTTGCTTTGAATGAGGAATACGCCCCCGAGTCTGCTGTTGTTAGAGATAGAGATGAATTGGCTATTATACCTCCTATTAGTGGAGGGTAGATGGACATTTCTTGCCATGTTCAAGTCATGAACTTTCAAAAAACTTAACGGTTTTGTACCTTCTTGTATAATAAGTTGAGCAATCTTGCATAAGAGAGTAAGTACTCCCCGCAATCAAATATGTATCTAAATTTCTGAAGTTAATAAAAACATTATCCTGAGAGTTTGTATTGAATCAAGCAATATTTTTTTTATTCCGAGCGCACTTGGACATCATTATTCTGCATCTCTTTCTCTTATATCCATCAATCAAGAAAAAGAAGTACCAAATTGCTGACAGCCTTTTGTAAAGGAAAAATAGTGTCTAATAAGTGAAGTGGAAGGATTAATTAAGAAAAATAAACCAAATTTCTAATAAAAGGTGGAAGGGTCATAAGGAGCGGTGGGGTCATCATTTTGTTGAGGCAGAAAACTTCCATCGAAGATTGGGTGATCAATCTGATAATCTGCTTGAGCATGAGAAGTGGCTAGCACAGCAATCTCTGCTTGGACTTGAGCTATCTCACATTGCAAATCGTGTATCTGTTGTTGCAACACACTGATTACTCCAACACTGCCATAAACAGGATCCTTTCTTCTGCAGTAAGCCTCGTAACACAATGCGTTCGCCGCCTCTGATCGCAGATGTACTGGTAAACCCTGTTTGTTAATTACACCATCAACAGTATAAGTTTTATTCAATATTGAAAAATAAAAAGCAAATTTTGATGGGATTACCAGGAGCATCTTTTCGATGTTGCTAGCACCATAGATTTTGTGAGCATCAATAAATCTTTGTTTGTTAGTGGCAGGGAAATAAGGGGAGAATATACAATTGGAAGGGCATCTCCTTCTCAGATGCTTGCATGCAGCACAACGAGTAGTAGAAGTCATCTTCTTACATTACATATATTTTCAAAATCTAGTGGGGGATACTCTTTAGTATATGAGGAGGTTGATAACGGCCATAAGTTTTTAAATTGTGTCTTAACAAGGAATGTTACCGGTAAATTGACTTACCATTTTGCGAATGAACCATTACTTCTTTAATTTCCTTGTTTTTATGCATGTCTTGTTCATCCTTCCTAATATATTATGTTGCTTCAATTGCATAAAGATGGTCATTTTGCTCAACTACTAAATTTCCAAATTTACAATTTAAATAGTAATTAATTTTTTTTCTCATTTGTTTTATTCAATGTTTTTAAAATCGGACCGGTGATTGAACCGGATAATTTACTGGGTCACTGGGTCACTGGTTCGACCGGTCGGATCGGTATTAAAAAACCGTTCAACCCGGAATATACATATATATATATTATTGTACATATGCACATATATAGTACATATATATTTAATATATAAATAAAATTAATTTTAGCTTTATTTTTAAAACAATTAATTTGATTCAATTAATATAATCAAAATAGTGTAGTGAAATATATATAATATTTTAAGTATGTTAATCACAAATGTACACATAAAAATATTTATCATTTTAACCTGAATTTTTTTTATGAGGCATATAGCTCCAAATAAAATTTTAATAATTTTAATGCAAAAAGTTTAGAAAGTTAATATATTACATAATATTGTAATTAAGTACAAAAAGTACCTTTGGTGTAGTGGTGAGTTTCTTAAGTTGTAAGAAGAGATGATATAGGGTTCAATTCTTGACAATTGCACACATGAATTTATTTTTTAGTAAAGAGGGAGAAAACCGGTTGGCCGCAGACCGGTTCAATCGTCAGGTTTGGTCCGGTTCAACCGGTTCATCTCCGGTTTGAATTGGGTCAACTGCCAACCGGAACAAGTGCATAACCGAACCGGTCTAGTGACCGGTTCGCGGTTAAACAGGCCTGACCGGCCGGTCCGGTCCGGTTATGAAAACATTGGTTTTATTGCATAAAGATTGAAAAGACGGCAGGCAGTTCCTGACAATTCTTATTAAATGAAAAAATAACTATTGATTGATATGTTATTAGTCTCTCTTGGTGGATCCTAATGGCCACCTCTTGCTAGACATGCCCAAACGGTTCCCGGTTCCGGTTCCAGTTCCGGAATCGCCGGTTCCCGGTTCCGAGAACACCGTAACCTTATTCGAACCGGTTGGGCACGGTTTCGGTTCCCGAGCCGGTTCCACGGTTCCGGGCGGTTCCGAAACTCGATTTTTTTTTTTTTCGGACAATGTATAACAAATAAAATCAAATAAAATAAAGACAAACAATTTTTATATTAATAACATATTTAAACTGATAAATTTGTTATTAATATAAAAATCGAATATAATTTAAACAATTTCTTTATTTTTTTTTGAATTTATTTTGGACAATGTTTAACAAATAATTCGGATAAAATAAAGACAAACATTAATCGGATAACATTTGCAATGATTTTTTAAGCAAAAAAATTAAATTCGTTATTATTTGTGATGTTTTGACAACAAAACATGAGTTTTGTAGCTTATTGTCACTTGCTTACAAAGATAATAGAACGAATAATGTTTGTTGTTAAAGTTGTATTTTCAAAAACTCCTCGTCCATAATATTTAATTTAATTCGGATAAAATAAAGACAAACATTAATCGGATAACATTTGCAATGATTTTTTAAGCAAAAAAATTAATTTCGTTATTATTTGTGATGTTTTGACAACAAAACATGAGTTTTGTAGCTTATTGTCACTTGCTTACAAAGATAATAGAACGAATAATGTTTGTTGTTAAAGTTGTATTTTCAAAAACTCCTCGTCCATAATATTTAATTGAGCATCGATTAATTTTTGATCCTAATAAGTAATAGATGTTGAAAAAATATTAAATTAATTGATACTTAAAAATTAACTAAGAATAATATGAAAATAAAAAAAATACAAAATGTATCTATGTGGATTTGAACCTTGGTCTTTTGAAATAGACATAAGAGTATTACCAACTAAGCCAACTCCATCTATTAAATGCAAAATAACAAAAAAAATATAAAACTAGGTTAGAACCGGCGGTTCTAACCCTCGGTTCCGGTTCTAAGTTGGGCACCTCTACCTCTTGCCCCTACCCTAACCTACCCATTTGTATTTTCTTTTGGATGGACCTATATATTGAATTTAGTTATAGCTTATAAGATTTGGGCTGGGCCAGATTTTTATTATTAAGTTGTTGGGTGCCACATATGAATGGGCTCAACTCATAGAAGAAAAGTCCCTCCCAATCATTGATTTTCTTATTCCAAATCCAAGTCAGATAGACCGACCGACCATTTGAAAGGTTTGACCATCTAAAACATCTTCTTTTTTTCTCTCTTTGACTCGTTCGTTAATCTCCATTCTTATATATATATATATGTTACTGTAATGTAATTGTTCGAAGATGCATGCATGATGTAAGTTGTCCCATATTTCTTTCTTTCAATAATAATTAATAACCATAATGCCTTCTCCACCAACACCAACTACTACTACAAGTTTGTTTGTTTATTTGTATTTATATCGTATGAATCTATATATTCTATGCAGGGCGGGTGGTTATTTGTATGGAGAGAGAGAGTGAATGGATCGATTTGGGCATTTGAAAGATTAATGAATTATTTGCGAGCCTAATTAATCTTAATTGGTGGATTAGTTTTTATTCGGTCCAAACATATACAAATTTCATGAGGTATAATATTTTATTCAGCTCATTATCCATCCAAAAAGACATGATGATAAGGTGGGCTCAATAAGAATGAGTAAACTTTTAGACTTTTTATCTGCAAGAATGTGTATAGACTAGCACGTAGGAAAATTCTATGTATATTAATGATACAAACAAACAAACCTGAATAAGCAGCGATCATCCCTCCTTTGTCAATTACTACTTTCCAGTCCATGATGAAACTCAACTACGAGATCTTATCAACCAATTCATGAAATGTTTCTTACAATAATAGAACCATTAATACTTTATCAATAAAAAAAGAAGAGAAAATATAGAAGCATTAATAAATAGGCTAGCTAAGAATACAAATATAAATAGGTGGTGGAAAAGGTAGGTCAGAATTAATGAAGTGTCGTTGAAAGGCCAAAGTTTGGATCTGGGCTGGGGTGGTGGTTATCATTAGGTCGGAGATTGTATACCATGAAGAAGAAGACTAAGGGCTTGCATATTAAGGTTACTCTAGATGATAAGGTCAGTCATGTTTTATTTGATTCATCTTGCTGCTTTTCAATGTTACTATGTTCTTCTATTTCAGAAATTTCTTCGATTAACTGTGTGTTGATAGTGTGCGTTACATAATTTAACTTAGTTCAACACCCTCTTTATATGCATGAAACTTTTATGGTATTGTGAAATACGAGAGGAGAAACATCTGACTAGTTTGTTCTAGAAGAATTCATACCCATGACATCAATATTTTTATTATTCCTTCTATTTCAAAAATATAATTTTGTTAGTTCTGTTAAGTGATCTGATATGGTCTTCATGATGATTACATCTCTCTCTTAGCTTTGGGATGTTTACTTTATGTTACATATGGAATATGTAGAGCATGCGTTGATAGTAAGAGACTAGGGCATTGTTCATGTGCCGTTCTGATGCGAGTAAAGTGACTGCATCATTTCATCCCTCTTCTTGGTCCTGGGGGTATTTAAAGCAATGTTATAGTAAATTATCATTGCGGTTGAAGTTTCAGACCACCCTTCTAAGTTGATTGCAACCTTTAAATTTTTGATTTGATGATAACCTAACCAAAGCTATGGTTACCTCCTGACTCCTGTTTACATGATGACTATTTTCAAATTTTGGCTTGTCGTGTACTGTCCATAGTAATAATCCTAATTCCTATGATGGGCTTATGTTAGAATTAGTAATGGGCGGCAATTTGGATTAGGGGATGATGGATGTTACGAGCTTTACAGTTGTTACTAGCTTCTATCCAAGCTTCACTATTCAGGTCAGATGATGGATGTTATATTCAGGGACTCCCTCCATACATTTATCAGATAATCCCCATAATTTTCTTGCTTGGCTGGTTCCACATGTAGCTTTGCACATGTGGGCAAGATCAGTTTGATATCTGGACCGATGAGGTTACACATGAAAAAAGGTCCAAGTTGCTTATTGTATAGAACACTACTGGTGGTTGATGTATTGATGAATTTCATTGTTGACCATCTGATCGTTAGCCGCTCTCTGATCGCAGATGTACTGGTAAACCCTCTTTGTTAATTACACCATCAGGAATATCAGTTTTATCTCTGGTCATTGATTGAATATTAAAAAAAGAAAAAAGAAAAGCAAATTTTGATGGGATTACCAGGAGCATATTTTCGATGTTGCTAGCACCATAGATTTTGTGAACATCAATAAATCTTTGTTTGTTACTGGCAGGGGAAATAAGGGGAGAATATGCAATTGGAAGGGCATTTCCTTATCAAATGCTTGCACGCAGCACAACGAGTAGTAGAAGTCATCTTTTGATCTTCAGAATCTAGTGGGTGGGGGGATACTCTTTATATCTACTAATAACGACCATAAGTTTTAAAAATTGTGTTTTAACAAGGAATGTTACCGGTAAATTGACTTACCATTTTGAGAATGAACCATTACTTCTTTAATTCCCTGTTTTTATGCATGTCTTGTTCATCCTTACCTAATATATTATTAAGTCTCTTGCTTCAATTGCATGAAAACTGTCATTTCCAAATTTACAATTTAAATACTAATCAATCATTTTTCTCATTTGTTTTATTGCTTCATGATGCATGCAACATGTTGCTTTAATCATTGGAGACTATCTCAAATCATAAGAAAAGAAAAACACATCCAATTTCAAACCATGAATTATATTCCAACAAACATACACGATATGAGTTTCTGATACATATTTATACAGAGCAACAAAAGCTTTCGGTTTAAAAAGGCAAAAATAACCTAATACATACATACACATATTATACACGGTGTCTTAAACTTGACCGAAACATGAACACTCTCCTGTTTTAATGTATGTCCTTATCTAAGACTCAATACAGGCCATGGGGTAATGCCAAAAACAGGCAGAGAAGGACGAATAACAGGGACACACTTCACAACCGAGAATGCTTCATTCAGACGATCGGCACGGGTCATCACTTGAGATACCTTATGCAAAATCAAATTTACAAATGATTAAAAACACCTATTTCTTGGCATTTAGAAAGAAAGGACCATTGATTGCATTCTATCATGTAGATAGTGCGTGCATTTAATATTTTACAAACTTGTTGACTTATCATGTAGATAGTGCGTGGCATAATTTCATTTAGTCCAACACCCTCTTTATATGAATGAAACTTTTATGGTATTGTGAAATACGAGAGGAGAAACATCTGACTAGTTTGTTACAGAAGAATTCATACCCATGACATCAATATTTTTTTATTCCTTCTATTTCAGAAATATAAATTTGTTAGTTCTCTTATGTGATTTGATATGGTCTTCATGATGATTACATCTCAATCTTAGCTTTGGGATGTTTACTTTATGTTACATATGGAAAATGTAGAGCATGCGTTGATAGTAAGAGATTAGAGCATTGTTCCTGTGCCGTTCTGATGCGAGTAAAGTGACTGCATCATTTCATCCCTCTTCTTGGTCCTGGGGTTATTTAAAGAGATGTTATAGTAAATTATCATTGCGGTTAAAGTTTCAGACCACCTTTCTAAGTTGATTGCAACCTTTAAATTTTTGATTTGATGATAACCTAACCAAAGCTATGGTTACCTCCTGACTCCTGTTTACATGATGACCATTTTCAAATTTTGGCTTGTTGTGTACTGTCCATAGTAATAATCCTAATTCCTGTGATGGGCTTATGTTAGAATTAGTAATGGGCGGAAATTTGGATTAGAGGATGATGGATGTTACGAGCTTTACAGTTGTTGCTAGCTTCTATCCAAGCTTCACTATTCAGGTCAGACGATAGATGTTATATTCAGGGACTCCATCCCTACTTTTATCAGATAATCCCCATAATTTTCTTGCTTAGCTGGTTCCACATGTAGCTTTGCACATGTGGGCAAGATCAGTTTGATATCTGGATCGATGAGGTTACACATGAAAAGAGGTCCAAGTTGCTTATTGTATAGAACACTACTGGTGGTTGATGCATTGATGAATTTCATTGTTGACCATCTGATCGTTAGCCGCCTCTGATCGCAGATGTACTGGTAAACCCTATTTGTTAATTACACCATCAGGAATATAAGTTTTATCTCTGGTCATTGATTGAATATTAAAAGAAGAAAAAAGAAAAGCAAATTTTGATGGGATTACCAGGAGCATCTTTTCGATGTTGCTAGCACCATAGATTTTGTGAACATCAATAAATCTTTGTTTGTTAGTGGCAGGGGAAATAAGGGGAGAATATGCAATTGGAAGGGCATCTCCTTCTCAAATGCTTGCACGCAGCACAACGAGTAGTAGAAGATCATCTTTTGATCTTCAGAATCTAGTGGGTGGGGGATACTCTTTATATCTACTAATAACGGCCATAAGTTTTAAAAATTGTGTTTTAACATAGAATGTTACCGGTAAATTGACTTACCATTTTGAGAATGAACCATTACTTCTTTAATTCCCTGTTTTGATGCATGTCTTGTTCATCCTTACCTAATATATTATTAAGTCTCTTGCTTCAATTGCATGAAGACTGTCATTTCCAAATTTACGATTTAAATACTAATCAATCCTTTTTCTCATTTGTTTTATTGCTTCATGATGCATGCAACATGCTGCTTTTATCATTGGAGACTATCTAAAATCATAAGAAGAGAAAAACACATCCAATTTCAAATCAGGAATTATATTCCAACAAACATACACGATATGAGTTTTTGATACATATTTAAACAGAGCAATAAAAACTTTCAGTTTAAAAAGGCAAAAGGAACCTAATACATACATACAAATATTATACACAGTATCTTAAACTTGACCGAAACATGAACAGTCTCCTGTTTTAATGTATGTCCTTATCTAAGACTTAATACATGCCATGGGGTAATGCCAAAAGCAGTCAGAGAAGGGCGAATAATAGGGACAAGCTTCACAACCGAGAATGCTTCATTCAGACGATCGGCACGGCTCATCACTTGAGATACCTTCTGCAAAATAAATTTACAAATGATTAAAAAAACACCTATTTCTTGGCATTTAGAAAGAAATGACCATTGATTGCATTCTATCATGTAGATAGTGCGTGCATTTAATATTTACAAGCTTGTTGACTTGTCATAATCAAAATAAAGGAGTAGAATCTTGTGAACCTTACAACAACAACTTACATATCCAGAAATCAGATGGTCAACAATGAAATTCATCTATGCATCAACCATCAGTAGTGTTCTATGCAATAAGCAACTTAGACCTCTTTTCATGTGTAACCTCATCGGTCCAGATATCAAACTGATCTTGCCCAGATGTGCAAAGCTACATGTGGAACCAGCCAAGCAAGAAAATTATGGGGATTATCTGATAAAAGTAGGGAGGGAGTCCCTGAATATAACATCCATCATCTGACCTGAATAGTGAAGCTTGGATAGAAGTTAGTAACAAATGTAAAGCTCGTAACATCCATCACCCCCTAATCCAAATTGCCGCCCATTACTAATTCTAACATAAGCCCATCACAGGAATTAAGATTATTACTATGGACAGTACACAACAAGCCAAAATTTGAAAATGGTCATCATGTAAACAAGAGTCAGGAGGTAACCATAGCTTTGGTTAGGTTATCATCAAATCAAAAATTTAAAGGTTGCAATCAACATAGAAGGGTGGTCTGAAACTTCAACCGCAATAATATTTTACTATAACATCTCTTTAAATACCCCCAGGACCAAGAAGAAGGATGAAATGATGCAGTCACTTTACTCTCATCAGAACTGCACAGGAACAATGCCCTAATCTCTTGCTATCAACGCATGCTCTACATTTTCCATATGTGACATAAAGTAAACATCCCAAAGCTAAGAGAGATGTAATCATCATGTAGACCATATTAGATCACTTAACAAAACCAACAAATTTATATTTTGAAATAGAAGGAATAATAAAAATATTGATGCCATGGGTATGAATTCTTCTGGAACAAACTAGTCAGATGTTTCTCCTCTCGTATTTCACAATACCATAAAAGTTTCATTCATATAAAGAGGATGTTGGACTAAGTGAAATTATGCAACGCACACTATCAACACATAGTTAATCGAATAAATTTCTGAAATAGAAGAACATAGTAATATTGAAAAACAACAAGATGAATCAAATAAAACACGACTGACCTTATCATCTAAAGTAACCTTAATTTGCAAGCCCTTAGTCTTCTTCTTCATGGTATACAATCTCCGACCTAATGATAACCACCGCCCCAGCCCAGATCCAAACTTTGGCCTTTCAACGACACTTTCTTAATTCTGACCTACCTTTTTCCACCACCTATTTGTATTTGTATTCTTAGTTTACTCATTCTTATTGGGCCCACCTTATCATCATGTCTTTTTGGATGGATAATGAGTTGAATAAAATATTATACCTCATGAAATTTGTATATGTTTGGGCCGAATAAAAACTGATCCACCAATTAAGATTAATTAGGCTCACAAATAATCCATTAATCTTTCAAATGCCCAAATCTGAATTGTGAATTGCTTGAGTAAAACTTGACAATTAACTGTTATAAATCAAACAATCTGTCGAACAGCAACGAATATCACAAGTTGGACATGTCTCATGCCTTAACGTCATGGTTTTTAAACAAAGTTAAGAACGAAGTAAAATTTGACCAGGTAGGAGAGTTTTTCCGGAGGTGAAGAATGCCAATGCCAATGTCCTAATCCATGTTTCTTCCCAAGTTCTTTAAGCTCGGGCAATATATCATTACCCCTAATGAGTATATATTAGATTCAAATTAGTCCCTGACTTGTACCCATTTGCTGATATTAAGGAGCTAGTCTCATTGCTATGGCAGCTGATACAATTCGTGATAGTAGGTAGATGCAGATGTTAGGAATGACTCGTGAGCACCTTCAACTAACGTCCTAATCCCTTTGATACACATGACATTCAATTTTTTTTCTATTTAGTTGTTCATAGTTTTCTAGACTAAATTATATCTTTGGTTGCACTATGTTGCATTTCTATTGTTTATTTATTTTTTAACTAATTTTAGAGTTAATTTTGTTATCATTGAATTTAAAAATCATGTTAATTATAAAATCATGTTAATCATGGCAAAAAGAGTTTTTTTTTTTTTGGATTATACAATATTTATCATTGATAAAATTTTATACTTGGCATTTGGCATTAAGAATTTATCGAGTTATACTTTGAGGTCTGAAAGGCGTATATTTATTGCCTATTGGTAACACACTTGTTCAAATCTTTATTCAATTAAATCCAGCTTATAACTCCACTAACGCCGTCGTTTTAATTGAGCTAAGCTTTACCTTTACCCAATAGAAACCCTAAAGCATTCAATTACAAATTCACGACAACACTGAATCTCGACCCTCCAGTAGGACTTCACTGGGGTTTTAATTCACAAAAATGTCTACCATATATGTATTAGAGCCGCCGACGAAGGGGAAGGTAATACTGACGACGTCGTATGGGGCAATAGACATCGAGCTGTGGCCGAAAGAGGCGCCCAAGGCCGTGCGCAACTTCGTGCAGCTGTGCCTTGAAGGATACTACAACGACACCGTTTTCCACCGCATTATTAAATCGTTTCTCGTTCAAGCTGGTGATCCTACTGGCACCGGTGAAGGTACAATTATTTCCTCTCTTTTTTGATGACTTATAACTGCAATTTGCTTCGATTTGCCAAACTTTTGTGAATTACTAATTAGAGTATTGTATATGCAGAAATTGAGATAATGTTGTATTTAGTTTTATGAATTATAACTGTAGCAATTTACTTCGATGTGCTAAATTGTTGTGCATTACTAATTGGAGTTTTGTATTAAGCTGTGTGAAAGGAAAGAACAGAACCGAAATTGCAGAAATCTTACTGTTATATTTTTTTATGAACCATAGCTGCAGCACTTTACTTCAATGTGCTAAACTGTTGTGCATTACTAATTGGAATGTGTATTTAGTTTTATGGAAGGAGAGAACAGAATGCTAAATTTTGATTTGGTCCACATTCTTATTTTTTTTCATAAGCTTCTTCTGTATAAACACAACATCGTGATCATAACATTTGGGGAAATGGTTCTTTAGTTGGCTGTTCATTGGCCTTCCATTTAATGTTATCTTTAAATATCGACGGCATTGCTGTTGTATATATGCAGGTGGTGAGAGTATATACGGCAGTGTCTTTGCTGACGAATTTCATTCTCGCCTAAGATTTAAGCACAGGGGTTTGGTTGCATGTGCTGGTTCTGGCCAACCTAATTCGAACGGAAGCCAATTCTTTATAACCCTGGATCGTTGTGACTGGCTTGACAAGAAGCATACAATATTTGGAAAAGTAATTATATCCTGAATCAGATATGTTTGTTGTCATTTCTAGATTCATTAGTTGCCATTTCGGAGTTTGACATGCTTCTGATTTTGTTCACAGGTAACTGGAGATTCAATATATAATCTCTTACAGTTAGGTGAAGTAGAGACTGGTAAAGATGATAGGCCATTAGATCCGCTTCCCAAGATACTTTCCATTGAGGTATCAGTTTCTTATTGTTCAAGAGTCTCCTACTTCTTAACACTTATTATGTTTTGTATTTATTTCTGGTGTTTTTGATAATTTAAATGTTTTATTGACTTGTAACATGTGGCCCGGCCATTGTAAACTTCACCCCATGCGGTTTAAGAAGTCTTTTTTTTTTGTTTTCCAATTGTGAGTTCATGTCGTTATCTTAGTGTTAATATGTTATCGTACAAATGGTATTTGGTGGACTATAGTTCATGTGTCTCTGTGTGTTTATATGTATATGTATACATGGTCCAATTAATGTTGTTAGGGCCTACTTTAAATCTCCTTTATTTCATGCTGCATATCTGTACCTTGAGAGTTTGTTGCATAATTTGTTCTTGTAATTGTTGTTAGGTATTATGGAATCCGTTTGATGACATTGTCCCAAGGACAATTCAAGCAAAGGCTTTACCAACATCTGAAAAGAAAGAAACAAAGCAAAAGGTCACCAAGTAGGTATCTTTTCCGTGAATTTTGAAATGGTACATATTAATGCTCTCACTGATATTGTTTTTTGCAATAAGATAATGATTTCTTTCCATTTATCATACAGAAAGCTGAATTTGCTTTCATTTGGGGAAGAAGCTGAAGAGGAGGAGAAGGAAATTGCGGCTATCAATGCTAGGATAAGAAGTAGTCATGATGTTTTGAATGATCCCCGCCTCTTGAAGGAAGAAGGTCTTGAAAAAGATTTGGTAATGATTCGAAATTGTCAGTAGATTATTGCTAGGAGTGGCTCTTTAAAAATAAGTTTATGTTTTATGTTCTCTGCTTCTTGGAGTTTATTAATATGTTGTTTCATGTTTGTCACAAATTCGTGACGTGATATCCTTATGAATGCAGAAGTCAGATGAAGTGCAAAAAAGAAAGGATGCACAGTCAACTGTGAGAGAAGCTCTAAGCTCAAAGAGAGAGCATAAAAAGGAATCCAAAACTGGATTTTCTGAATCTCTTGATCATCATAGTGACGATGATGAGGCTACCTTTGATGCAAGAATGCGCCAGCAGATACTAAAAAGGAGGACAGAGCTTGGAGACCTGCTGACTAAGAAAGAGTTGCCTATTGGTGAGACCGCAATTTGTAAAAGTTGATAAGTCAATTTCATTGTAGCATAATATGAGCAGAGATGCTTCATTGTTCATTAATTTGATAGGTCGCTGAATATCTATCTTTTTAGTAACCTAACTCACACTTTGCATGGGCAGGGCGTGTAGGTTCAAGGAAACATGCAGAATCTCCACCAAGGTATGATCACTTTTTGCTTGAATATATATATTCTTTTGGTTATTTTCTTGCTATCTGCTTTAAAAACCCGTGTATCTTCTGTATTTTTAGATTTCAGCACTATTGTTGATACAACAATGTAGATTGTGTACAAATTTTTAACATGGACTACATAATGCTGTAGAATCAAGGAAGATAATCTAATAGATGAGAATAAGGGTTCTAGTTTTAGATCTGAAAAGAAAGTGTTTGGCTTCATTGATCCATTTTTTCCCCGTTCCCTTATTGTGAAAATTTCACCTTAAAGAGCGTATTTGTTCTCAATCTTCATTAGGGTTTTAAATAATGTCATGTGGGCTTAAAAGGTTATCTCTATATCTTGATTTTGTATTAGCAGGTCTGATGATGACAACCATGATGAGAGGCCAAAAAAGGATAAATTGGCCCTGAAGCGAAAAGGAATAGGCTCTGAAGCCAGGGCTGAACGCATGGATAATGCAGACGCAGATTTACAGTTGCTTGGTGCCGCAGAACGAGAGAGACAGCTGAAAAAGCAGAAGAAACGTAGACGTCAAGGACAAGAAGAAGAGGTATGCTTCAAGTTCTTATGAATATTTGTTTGTTTACCTTTTCTCATATCATGTGAATCTCCTATGCAATGTTATTCTGCTCTATTGCCCTGCGGCAAAATATCTGTATAGTTTGTGGAGCTGGCCATATAAGAAACCAGTTGTCCCTTACCGTGGAAAAAGGGAACTGTTATTTCCACCCCCACCATTTAGGAATTGTTTTGTGTTAGTTGTAGAATATTAACCTATTTCTCAAGCAACCGAAGGTAAGATATTGTTCATTCATGTGGTACTTAAGACTCAAGGCCTGTCATTGCTATCGGGTCTTGCTTGGGTAAAGGACCCAGGCCCAAACTCTTTAGTGCCATCAGGTCCGGGTCTAAGGTCCTAAGGGTGGGTCCGGGTATGGTGAGAATTGAGTGAGCCTGGGCCTGGTAATGCATACCCAGTGACTAGCCTACTTAAGAGGGTGTGACTTAATGTTAGAGCAAATATAGTGTCAGATGTTGGATCTGAATTCAATTGCCTGTATATCTATAATTTTTATGCACCGTATTTTGCTAGTTTATTTTTATTTGCGTCTTGGTAAATTTACTTTTTGTTCATTCATTTGGGTGCTAGGCTCTAGCAAAACTTGAGAAGTTCAAATCATCGTTCTTATCGAAATTTGAAGAATCTAATGGTGAGCCTGCTGGTGGCAAGAATGATGATGTGTCACATTGGACGCAGAATACGCTAAAATTTGCTCCTGAGCCTGGGAAGGTAGTATTCAGATGCTACTTTATTGAACAAACTGTTTCTTTTAAATTTCAACCCAAAATGAATAACATGAAATTTTACTCTACTCTGCAGAATAATATGTCCCGCAGCAATGACCCGAATGACTATGTCGTGCACGATCCTCTTTTGGAGAAAGGAAAAGAGAAATTCAACAAAATGCAGGCAAAGGAAAAGCGAAAACAACGAGAATGGGCTGGCAAATCTCTTACTTGAGCTAGTTTTAGTAAGTTTCGCATTACGTTTCATAAATCAAATGATATTGACAATACGTGTTTTAGATGTACATTTTTGCTATTTGGGCACTATGTAAATTGTTTAAGGAACTTTCTAATTATGTACATTGGACCTAGGCCATGATACACATGAACTTGTTGATGTTATTATTTTGCACTTATTGTTTTTACAATCTATTGCAATTTCAAAGCTCCAAAATGTGAACTCATTCAATCTGAATAATTGTTTCTTAATCTAATTGTATTATGAATTGCTGGGATATAAAGAAGAGCCGCAGAAATGCACATGGTTTTGGTTGACTGCTGCATGTTTTCATATTCGTCTGTCAAATGAATCTCTTCGAGGTTTCCTATGTTGGATGATTTTTGTCTCAATGTTAGCTGTTAGCCTGTTACCGCGTACGAGCAAGCAGGCTTAACAGGTCGGTGATCCAAACCAGGGCTTTCAGGATATTACTTTATTTCACCCTTCCATAAGGTCTGGCTAATTTATTATTATTTTTATTATAATAATAATAATAATAATAATAATTAATATTATTACAAGTTTAGTTTGGTTATGAAGAGAGTCTAAAGACGTATCGAATTTGAAGTTAGAAAGCAAGTTTTATTCAAGTTAATTCTTTAAAAGGGTTGTCACACATTTGTAGGGTAATCAAATCCAACAAGTGTAATAGTACGAATCAAACAATCACCAATTCAAATCAATTGCGAAAAAGTTGGCAGAAGTTTCCGTCAGATTGCAATTTCGAACGAGTTGAAAAGAAAAAGAAAGCGGCTAGCATGAAGAAAATGACAAAATTATTGCAAAATAAGCACAAGAAATAATGATATCAATAGTTCATTTTAAAAATTATATATAATCAACACACTTACCACTCTTCTTGAAATTTTCAATAATTTTATTTTTCTAGCTTTATACTGAAAAGACAAGGAAAATCTGGTGCATATAAATGTTGAACTATTGAGAATTTGCAACCACCTAGATTTTATTGAAGACCATATTGTGACAGAAAGTACAAAGGTCGTTGCTACATAATTTTGAAAAATTCAGTAATTTTTTATGAGATGCTTTCAAATTTATCTGTGTAATTACAGAAAAGATAATGATTTTAAACACTTCTTTTAAAGTTAAATTGCCGAGATTGTAAACCATACTACTAAAACTTTGTTTAAACGCATTTGAAATACGTAATTACACGACATTTACGGTCCATGATTATCGCCTATAATCCAAATATTGTTCCACATACGAATAAGATAATCAATTTCAATACTTAAATTAACATTTAGGAAAAATGATATCAAACCAATTATGTTAAAATAACTCCTAAAATAGACATTTAAGTCCAATATAGACATAACAAATTGCCCAAAAAAATAGAGAGAGAATTAGAAAAAGCTAATGGAAAAGAAGCAATCAAATAAATAAATTCAAAACGCGTAGTCTAATATCTCAACTCTCTCCTCGAAACTTTCTTTATCACTATGCCGTGTTCACACCTCTCTCCCTCTATCTATATATATGCATATATATAAATATGTATCTATACCTGTATGTATCATATAATATTGCCAAAATTTTCAAACTCATTTTTACACTTTTGACATTCTGTTTCGTGTTCACATTTGCCGTCTATACATATCATCAATGAACATTCCATTTTTCACACAAAATCCTGTATAAACCTTCCATTTCCGTGTGTGGGATTTTGAGATGAACGATAGCAAGCAGCAGCAGCAAAGAAAGCGAAGAAGAAGAGAAAACACGAGTGATCATAGCGTGGTTACAGTTATCGATCCAGATATAGATGAGAACCAAGTCAAAACTAAAGGTTTGGACGAGATTATCACATCTTTGATTTTGCTTGATGATCAAGAAAAAACGGATCTCGGAGAGCTGGAGAAGGAGAATCACGAAGAAAAACTTCAATTCGAGGAAAATCACAGCAAGAGAACTAAAGCGATGATGGATTATTACTCGAAGCTACAAGATTTTCACAAAGATGCTGAGAAAGCCGAAGGCAATCGGAAAAGAAAGGCGAAATCGAACGCTTTTGCTGCTTCAAACGTCGTCGCATTTACGGCTGGCGCCGCCGAAGATTCGATTTCGAACGATAAAGCCGCCGCCGTGACAGATAAATCCGGTCCTCAGAGGCGATTATGGGTGAAAAATAGGTCTACGGATTGGTGGGATCAATGCAACAGTCCAGACTTTCCTGAAGAGGAATTCAAAAAGGCTTTCAGAATGGGGAAAGAAACATTCGAACTAATTTGTAATGAGCTAAGCTCTGTTGTCGCTAAGGAGAACACCATGTTGCGTGATGCTGTTCCGGTGAAGCAACGTGTAGCCGTCTGCATATGGCGGTTAGCTACCGGCGAGCCTCTTAGGCTCGTCTCCAAGAAATTCGGGTTAGGAATTTCGACTTGCCATAAGCTTGTTCTTGAGGTTTGCTCTGCAATTAGGAATGTTTTGATGCCCAAGTATCTAAGATGGCCTGATGAAGACAATGTGAGGAGGATTAAGGAAGAATTCGAATCGATTTCTGGTATACCTAATGTAGTTGGATCAATGTACACAACACATATACCAATAATTGCTCCTAAGATAAGTGTGGCTGCTTATTTCAACAGAAGACATACAGAGAGGAACCAAAAGACATCATATTCGATTACTGTGCAAGGCGTTGTTGATCCACGAGGCGTTTTCTCAGATGTTTGCATAGGTTACCCTGGTTCAATGCCTGATGATCAGATATTGGAGAAATCGACTCTTTTTCAGAGAGCAAATGCAGGGTTCTACAATGGAGTTTGGATAGTTGGCGGGTCGAGTTACCCTTTAATGGATTGGGTATTAGTCCCATACAAACAACAGCAATTGACATGGACTCAACACGCGTTAAATGAGAAAATTGGGGATATTGAAAAGATCGCTAAAGGGTCATTTGCTCGACTGAAAGGGAGATGGGGTTGTTTGCAGAAGAGAACTGAGGTTAAACTTCAGGATTTGCCAGTCGTGCTCGGGGCGTGTTGTGTGTTGCATAATATATGCGAGATGAGGAACGAGGAAATTGATCCAACGGCTGAGTTTGAGCTATTCGATGATGAGATGGTACCTGAGATTGGTTTGAGATCACCAAATGCAGTAAAGGCTAGGGATACTATTGCTCATAATCTCTTGCATTATAATCATGCAGGTACTTCCTTTATGTCTTGAATGCACTTATTATTATTATTTGTTGTTGTAACTTTGTACAATATGGATCACGTTTTGTGATCATTTCATACACATAAACATGTAGTTCAGGGTTTTTTTTGTAACAATTAACAGTTAATTTTTAGGTGAGTTGCTCATCGTAAGTATGAAATGTTATTTTATTCACATTACTTGGATAATTGAAATGAAATATTCTTATTGTATTAAACTGTTTATGTTTGATTGGTTAATGAGAAACGGCAAGAATCATACTGCTGAGTTGAGAAAGGGACAATCTTGATTTGTTAAGTTGGTTGTTATTAGTTCCGTCCGAATGTTGTTGACAATAATGTCGGATTAGGTAATCTCTTTCACACCGTTTAGTTAAATGTTATATTCTTTTGACTCTACAAATGTATGAAAGTGCCATGTATATTCCACTTTTCCGAACTCATAAAAGAAAATTTTCCTTTTATAATAAATAATTAAAATTTAATGTTCGGCATTAAGGGTGTAAGGTGAGTCGAGCTGGCTCAAATCAAAGCTCGGCTCAAGCTCAAATTGTCGCGATCTCAAGCTTATTGATGAACCGAGCTCGAGCTTCTGTTTAGGAGTACAGCAATTCACGAACTAGCTCGTGAGCTTTACTATTATATATATATACATTTGTATCTATATAATTTAATTTTAAAAACAATTGATACGTTATATTTTCAATGAAAATAATATTAGATAAACATTTCATAATTCATTGGTAATTATAATATAAAATTCTTGAGATATAGTGCTCTATTCTCATTATACCTATTTCAATAAAACCATAAGATTATTTAGAGATAGATATCATATATATACACTAATTTTTCAATACATGAATATTCCATTACCAATCTACTAGATGATATATGATTCTCATAATTCTTGATATTATTTAATGGAAATGCATTACATTACCGAAACAAGTTCGATTTTAGCAAGTTATTTATTAATTACTCATATATTTTATGAAGTACAATGTTAAGTAAGCAAGAATTTATCTACCTTTTTTAATTATCCTAAATGATTATGTATTCAAAATTATAAAATATATTATATAGTCAAAAACTTGAGTTTGATTAGAACGAGCGAGCTTGAACTTAGATGAATAAACGAGCCGAGCTCGAACGAACAGATGAACCGAGCTCGAGCTTTACTCAGTTGCCTCGAGCTCGAGCTCGAGCTCAAAAAAATGGGCTCGATGAGTTCGAGCTCGAGCCTATAAAATTTTCAAGACTCGACTCGTTTACACCCCTATTCGGCATCAAAACATGAAATCTCAATGGGAAATTTATTCTAACATTAGCTTGTCTTGAAAATTCAATATACTAGAAGTGAAAAAAATTCAAAGATAATTTGTTTAATTACAAAGGACTTAGAATGGTTTAATTGTGAATTTTAATTAGATATTAAATCTCATAATAAATATATTGCTATTTCCAATGAAATTTTCAAAAAGTCAAAAAAATCAAATTTAATTTAGACAACATACATATGATATGAAAAGTCTAGATAGGAAAATTCTATTGTTTATCATTTATCAACGTTGGTGGAAGAGAGGTTTGAAAAAATTATCAGCAAGTTCCACGCCTTTGTTAATTGTTATAAAGTCAAAAACGTCATTTAATTATAACGACCTTACACTCAGAGGCAGCGGTTTCTCTTTTCTCCAAACCTCTGAAAAACTGAAACCCTAGCCTTCGTATCGGCGTTCTCTCAACTCTGCAACCATGGGATTCTCCAAACCTCTGAAACCCTAGCCTTCATAGCGGCGTTCTCTCAAATCTGCAACCATGGGGTACGTGCAACATTAAAAAAAAAAATCAAATCCGCAGAAAAAATTTGATTAACCAAATCGAAATTTTTCTGCGGATTTGATTTTTTAATTTTGAGTTATTACTTTTTTCTTGCGATGATTGAATGTTCGATGTTGTGATGCGGATATAATGTCAACGTGTCAATTGTTTATGGACGAAATGTATATTATTTGATATTTGTTGGCTTCTGTATATTTGTGAACATGTCTTATAAATAAATTTATTTACCTATAGCAATTACGATGCAGTTGGTGATACTCGATTTCTCACCAGTAGCTTGTTTTCATACATTTGTCTGGGCATTTTTACGGCCTTGATAATAGATATTCTCAGTATTAATTTGGTCTTTGTTTTTCCTTGAGCATAATAGATATTCCCTGTATTATGTGGCTTTATTTCATTTTTAAGCATCGGTTTACTTATATCTTATAATAAAGGATTGCAGTAGGAAATTTCGTGGATAGTGAGAAGAGTTTAGCCTGCCTGCCTGCAAACCTAATCATCGTGCTCAACTAAATATTCAACTTGAAAATTTTAATTTTTAATCTTAAGCTTACTCATAATTTTTCAAGTTTCAATAAAATTTTCAGGATTCAAGCTATTTTGATCTTGATCTCACTAATAGATTTTCATTTTCAATACATCCTTTCATAATTTTTAGATATATTTTGTATCTGAATCTAAATACTTAAGTAGTTAAGTATAATAAATATGATATTTAACAATGTATTATATGTCAACCTTTTCAGTTAAGATTAAACTAATAATAATAAATTATATATATGATTTGGTACTTCATTAATGTATGTTCTGCAACTTTTATATTTTATAAATAATATTTTGAATATTGATATAGGATGCATAGTAATTAATATTCGTCTCTTATATCTATTTTTGTGACCGTCATTATATATTTATGAGAACTTTGTTACTATGATATCCGTTATTAACCTCATTTGTATCATAAATGGAGGACTTTCACTCTCAAACGTCGGGAAACAACCATTACAGTTTTATTGTAAGCTTATTATCTGCTTTTACTGCTGTCTTTTAATTTCAGTATACAATGATTAACATCTTTAATTTTTTAATTGAAAATAAGAGTTTGAATAGACCTTATTATGGTAACATACAGAGAGAACTATTTAATCAGTTTTAGCTTGACTAGGTTTAGACTTTTAATTTGAGCTTGAGTTTAGAGACTAGGCTAGTAATTTTTTATTTGATCTCAGGAAAAAATAATTATAATATATTTTTAACTTGTATCTAGCGCGAGCTCCACTTTGGATTCAATTTTAAGTAGTTTTTCTTTGAGCTTATAAAGCTTGCTTGTCTAGATTGACCTCATGAAAATCTAGTTACAAATGGATACACAACTGCATATAGCGAACATGAAGTGAAGTGGAATGATGGATTTAGCTGGTCATGAGTGCATTTCTCAATATCTAAAACGGTGTTTAGTTTGGGCAGGGTTGGTGATAGTTGATTCTTCTCATGTTTTCTTAAAACTTTTTGAGCACTTGGGTGAAATCTCAACGGTCAAACACTAATTGGGTCCACTCTTTTCCTCCTATACATTGCAGTAAAATGTTACTTTAGCCAGTTTTCATGCTATTTCTCGATCGTACCCTGTATTCCATTTGCAAGCATAGTATTGTTTTTTACTTCCACTAAAAGATGGTTATGCCAACTTTAAGACAATAATGAACTGGCATGCTAGTTTATTAATTTCTTATCATGCTTATATGTTGGTTCTTGATCTACTTTACAGGAAAACACGTGGTATGGGAGCTGGTCGAAAGCTCAAATCCCATTGCAGAAGGCAAAGGTGGGCTGACAAGGCCTACTAGAAACCTCACCTTGATGACGAATGTAATGGTGGATCACACATTTTCTCAAGCACTAGGTCTTAGTTCCATATTATCATTTCTTATTGCCTAAGTTTGAGTCAATTTTGCGAACTGTTTATTATTTTCATTCTACTGCTGTTCACATGACATTATTTTCTCTCTCGAGCTTTACATCTATTTCTCACCTTAAAAGTAAAATGAGCTCTATCCTTTTGTTATATACTGGTAGTGGGCCTTACTCAATTCTTATTCTGCTCCTTAGCCCATTAACCATGTTATGGATCCTAAGGGGTCTAAGTAGCAAAGCAGGCCCATACAATTTGACGCCCTGCCTCTTAATGGAAAAGTTAAGGCCCAATTAGCATTATTTTTGGGCCGTAAATGGCCTAATAGAACATCGCCAGTCGTGGAGGCCCAATATTCCTAATAATGCGCCGTAAATGGGCGTTACTGAATAGGTTAAGGCCCAATATTTTTAGTTAATGGGCCGTTAATGGGCCTATGATGAAAGTTACTGGCCCAGTCAGGCCCAACTTCCTTTAGGCTTTATATGAAAATCACAGGACCAGTGTGGCCCAATATTCCTTGGAAATGGGCCTTTAATGGGCCTTACGGAAATGTTAAGGCCCAGTGAGGCCCAACATTCCATAGGAATGGGCCTTACTTAAAATATTTAGGCCCAATTGTCATTTCCTATGGGCCGTTGATCGGCCTAATATGAAAATTGCAGGCCCACCGAGGCCCAATGTACCTTGGAAATGGGCCATTAATGGGCCTTAAGAAAAATGTTAACAACCCAGAATGCCCAATTATCTTTGAATTATGGTCCGTTAATGGGCCAATTATGAAAATCACAGGCCCAAAATTCCAATGAAATTGGCCCTTAATAGGCCTCACCGAAAATGTTAAGGCCCATTTAGGCCCAATGTTCCTGGAAATGGGCCATTAATGGGCCTTACATAAAATGTTAAGGCCCAATTAGCTTTTCTGATGGGTCGTTGTTGGGCCTAATATGAAAATCACAGGCCCACTGATGCCCATTTTCCTTGTAAATGGGCCGTTAATGGGCCTTATGTAAAATGTTAAGGCCCATTGAGGCCCAATATGTCCATGAAATGGGCCCTTAATAGGCCTCACTTAAATTGGTTAGGCCCAATATCTTTTTTATGGGCCATTGATGGGCCTAATATGAAAACCCAAGCCCACCGAGACCCAATATTCCTTGGAAATGGGCCGTTAATGGGCCTTACTTAAATGTTAAGGCCCATTGAGGACCAATTTGTCCATGAAATGGGCCCTTAATGGGCCTTTCTGAAATTTCTTAGGCCCAATTATCTGTTCTTATGGGCCACTGATAGGCCTAATATGAAAGATGCAGGCCCACCGAGGCCCAATATTCCTTGGATATGGGCCATTAATGGGCCTTACGTAAAATGTTAAGGCCCACTGAGGCTCAATATTTCCATGGAAATAGGCCCTTAATGGGCCTTAGCTAAAATGTTTAGGCCCAATCATCTTTTCTTATGTGCCATTGATGGGCCTAATATGAAAATCGCAGGCCCACCGAGGCCCAACTTCATTGATGATGGGCCACATAAGGGCCTTTAGATATGTGGCTATTAATGATTGTTAATGGGCCTTTAGTGGGTTTGTATTGAAAATTCAAATTCTTACAAGGCCCATTGTGGAATTTTTATGGGCCGTTTATAGGCCGAATATTCATATGTATTTTGGTTCGGACTAACTAATTTCTGGCTTGTGCCCAGGCCCTTCCTTATGTGTCGCTTTTTGCCCAGATCCTAGATCAAATCTAATTTATCACCAAATGCAAAGTACACAGAAATACATAAGATATGACACTCTTGAACAAATCATTTTGTATACCACTAAAACAAAACTTAGTTATGGCCATTGTTAGCTTTCTGATCTGACGAAAGGTAACCCATCTCCTCTCCCTTCAACAGAAGCAATCTTGACATTACCCTTGCTGATATCTTCAACTCTATTCCATCATTCAACTAGAGCTTTCTCTTCCTTTTGGAACCTTGATCCTTTTGCAAGGAAGTTGCTGTTCAAGCTGCTGGGACCTTAGTGTTCGAGCTGGACTGCTTATAGCAGCTCCATTCTTTGGAAACACAGTTTGCAAGCCGGAATGAAACTTTGATGATTTCACCTGCAAAACAAATTACTTTAGCTTTGTAGCTAAGAACTTGACCTTTGCAATTCGTCTTACTGTTTGAATGTTCTCTGAATGTTGACAACTGACTCAAATAAAGCTTGGCAGTTCATTAGAATGAAGTAACCAGTATATTACTTTCGTTGATAGAGCAATTTATTCATGAATTTTATAATGATCTAAATAACATACAATGATTGGAGATACTAACTTGTTTTCTATTTTCTTTCAATACATATACTACCTAGAGCGTCCATGCTGAATTTATAGTTTGGGCATGTAAAAGCTGTGAACGAAATTGATTAGATTTGGACAATTTTAGTTTGGAAATGAAATTATGGTGAAATTCTAGTGAAAATATTGTTTTATTGTCGCACTTTCAATTGAATGACACTCAAGAAGTTCTAAAAAGGGCGAATTAAATTATTAGGGTTTTATAACTCACTTACACCACTGATTATTTCATAATATGCTGCACATGGTTTTCTTTATTTTATTGTGTTTTATTACTTTTTAGTTCCTCAATTGCGAGGATTTTGTGCTCATATGTCAACAACCAATAGAATTGTTTGAAAAGTAAAATAAAGTAGGGTCTGTTTGGGAAGGAATAAATGGGAAAAAAGAGTAATAATCACCTGGCTCGCCCTTGAAATTTAGCATTGTATATAAATTTGTAATGATATGTGAAATTTTTAGATTTAAAATATAATTATAGATTTAATAGTGATTTTGATTGTCAACAAATTTCAATATCTATATAAAAAGTATAGTAAAAACTTCACGATATATGTATATTGTATACATATATAACTAATATTTTCTTTGAATTATAATGATGGGATTATAGTGGTGGAGATTCCATCACTTAAACACACATACATATATATATATATTTCAATATACGCAATATTTCTCTAAAATGGAATTCAACAGCTATAGTAAATTCACTCCAATCCAAAACACCGCACCAAAAAGGAATCTTACAGGATATTCTATTTTTTTCCATCTTTTTTATAATCTTACAATTTTTGACAAATAAAACCCAATATTTTTAAGTATTGTGCATTTTCACCCTAAAAAATATACTTTGTTAATAAAATTCACAAACAATAAAATTATTGTATTATTAAATAATTAGAATTATTTTAATTGTGTTTTGATATTTAATAAATTAATCAACAACTATATATATTATTTAATTAATGATTAAATTATTATTATAATATAACTAATTGTAAAATATGCATTTTATATAAGTTATAATATAATTTTTTTTATAATTAACTTATACATTGAAATTAATGTATAATTGGATAAAATATAATACATAAGATATAATTATAACTAAAAACAATTGAAGGCCTAAATTGAAAATAATTCAAACTTATAAGGGACTAATTTAAAACATAAATAAAGATAAAGGACTAAAATAAAAGAAAAAAGGAAAGGAAATTCACGCCAGAAATGGCGCAGCACTGTTCATTGCGCCAGATCTGGCGCAATGAGTGGCGCCGGGTTGGAGCACCCTGACGCCAAAAAGTGGGCCAACCAATTGGCGCTGGTTGGAGATGGTCTTATATGGTTGGAATGCGAGACAGGTATGAATAGGAGGCATGGGGCAACGTCTCACTGCCTTTTCACATAACAAAATAGTACTATGTGCAAATCTGGTTATCTTCAAAAACTAAAATTAAATGGTAAAATAGGTTGGGACTTATACGTGCAAAAGAGAGACAACAACGCAAAATAAGAATCATTAATAATCTTGCAATCGATCTCCAGAACAAGATGCTGGGAAGTTGGGGAAATCATTCTTCTCCTTGACAAACTAAATGGAGATACAATATGTATCCAAAAAAGTGGTAAGAGTCCATAGACAGAATTGAAAGTTGTTACAAAAGAAAATTATTTAAAAGCCTCGAAATATGCTACAAACAGAAGAGTAAAGGCATGGATAACTTTGCTATGAAACTTAAGATGCCAAATCACCACCATGTATTTCTTCACGAATCCATAGTGCTAAATTATTTGACAAAGCAAACTACAAGATCAACAGATAATTATAATGACAAAGGGTATTACACAGAATCAAGCAGTTCTTCCAACTTAAGTGTGAATATATGCAAAGAAACCTAAGGTGTATAGAGATGTCAATAACCAATCAAAAGGTAATTTCTCAACTTATACAGCTATCAGCATCTACAAGAATATAGAACAATATAAGAATATGTAAAACTGCAGAAAGTAATGCATGTTGGAGATAAAAAAAGAAGAAACTCACTCTCGACAGAGGCAAACGGGATACAGAATGTCTCATCCTTCAGCTCTCCATCTGCAAAATCAGCTGCATGCCACACACAGGATTTCTCATTCCCATGGTGCTCTTGTACCGCGTGGATAGCACTATAAATCAAAGAAAAACTCAATTGTAAACCAAACACACCACCTAATCATCAGATATCTGAATCTTAGCAAATAACTACTACATCAATTACACCAACATCAAAACCCAAAACCACTTTTAGCATCAGTAATATAGATCTGATAAGCATTCACCCAATATCACCCCGTTCCGCAGATACTTAATAATGTTAAAACTTAAAATGTATAAACACAATATAAGCATATGAGTTAATAAAGCCAAGATGGTTGGCACAAATCTTAAGGGTCTTGTTCTGCCTCATAACAAGCCTAACTTTGCCACTCTCCTTGTGCTTAAGTAGCTTCACCAACTCCCCTCTCCTTCCATTGGTTACCTTCCTTGTCAAATCTATACAACTTTGATTTCCTGCCAATGCCAAACAATTCAACATCAATATTAGTTTACCAAATCAATGCATTTATCAATTATCATCACCAAACATGAAGGCAGAAGCATAAAAAACAAGCAATCCAACATGCTGTAGCCATTTCATTCAACATCCTACAAGAAAAATCACCTTCCAGGTAAATAAGCTAGAAACACACTTATAACCGCACACAGTATAGTATCAATATTCGGCCTCCATCCATTGCATCACTTCATTTACAACACAACTACAAAACATTCGTGCTAAACTAATAGCATTGCATCAACCAATTTAGAACCTAAGCTACATCAAATCCATAAAACAAGCTACTCTTCATCTACATTAACGCTCCATCAAATCCAAAACTAAAAATAAAATATCCAAACACTTTATATCAAATCAAAATCCAACTGGAATTACTCACAAATCCAGAAGAATATCTTCGCTTTCTTCGCCGGTAGTTAAAGAAACTTCCTGGAGCTTGACAATCGGATCTCCGGTATCCTCGTCATCTGCCGATGGCTTTGATTCGTCCTCTTCTTCATCTTCTCTTTTCAAAACTGTAGGTTCTGTTGTGGTAGTTGCCATGAATGTACAAATTAGTATGAAGAGCTAGGGTTTCGACAATGGCAAATTGGGAGTACTGTTGGAGAGGAGAGTGGAGTTTCTGTTTCTGATTTCAACTTATGGGACAGTAAATTCGCTCCGGAATGGGGTTACCTCTCCAGTTAAAATTGTTGCAATTTTCTACAGTTAATGCTGAAAACGCAATCGCCAACTGAAATCCATAGAGAATAATATAACAGTGGCATTGGGCCGTTCAGCTCTTCTCAAAAGGCCCAAGGCCCAATATTTTTTACAGGCCAATTTTTTATAATTTTGAATTAATCTTATTGGGTCTTTTTATCTTTTTAATAAGTAATCTTATTGGGTCATTAAGGCGTCATATAATATGGTATAAGATACGTCATGCATTTAAATAAAAAAAAATCACCATCAACATTGATTTCTTAAGCAATTTAGTGCACAAACTATTAATATGATTAGAAAGTTGTAATCAGTGTTACATTATTCGATTCACAATGTTTTTATATTCGAAGTTAAATTGCTAATTGGTCACAAGTCTCCAAAAATGGTGGCATAAAATTTGGTGTCAAAAGTCAGTTAATTTTTATATATTTTTTATTTTGTGAAAAATCATGTATTAGATTTAAATATATAATACTTGTACATATGAGTACAATTAATTTAGAATATATCATTGATAAAAAAAATCTCTAAGAAATCTGGAAATAGGTTGCTACATGCCATCAAATCAGGGCCAAAATTTCCATTCAATCAGGGTTTTAGATTTAGATTCGAGTCCTATATAAAATTCAACTCACTTAATATCAAATTATGATTTGATATTCGATACATAAAATATTTATATATATAAATATTGGAAAGTAAGAAATGGGTGTAGATGCTTTAATCTGCCTCTCTAAATTCGCCACCTGTCAGTTGTGTAGCCAAGTTTTCTTGGTATCTTATTTATACTATAAGAATTAAATTATATTACTAAATAATTTATACCATTTTATTCTTTTGCTCTGAAAATGATTTCTCTCTTTCCCACTCACTTTTGTTGCTATTAGGCTACTCCACTATAAAGTCACTAGCTATAAAATGCAAATCCGATATTTATTTTTTATTTTCTCAACATTTTTGAATTTTCCTAATGTTTTCAGCAGATGTTCTGGAAAGTGAAAGGAGGGTACTAATTACTCTACACTTCTTGTAAACAAACAAACGAAAAACAGTAAGAAATTTTAGCTGTGCTTGTTTGTAGTTACTATTTTATTGTAACTTCATTTGCTTTCATTGGTCATCATTAATGCTAACAGTTTAATTCTTTGATAGTGTACTGCTGCAAGTTAAATAATTTTAAGCTGAAAGAGAGAGTTAGAATTAAAAAAGTGGTTGATTTCTATAAGGGTTGACATGGGTTGCTTCAGATCCAGGGTACTTATGAACATTTTTCTGTGGCCTAAAACAGTTGCCTTTTATTTCAGGATTTTCCTGTGATTCTTGAAAGCTTTTTCTATGGCTTTCCTAGGTTCTTTCACATGAACCCTTTTGATAGTTTTATCTCTTTCTTGTGTTTGGAAATGATAAAGGGCTGAGCTTCAATTTTCCTAAATTCTTGATTTTATTTTTTTTTTCAGAAAATTTGATTGGTCCAATTTGAAGGATCTGTCTCGTTGTTATTCCTTTTCATGTGCACTGTACTTGATGATGGAGGTAGATAGTGAAGACTTGGATAATAAGAAGTCAATGGACGGTTGATAAGTTGGTTTCATCTTTCTAATAGGGTAACACTTTTTTCACGGATGGTAGTTGGTGTTTTTATTTTTGGGCACCAGATCTGAGATGTCATTTTAGAGGCAGATATCTTAAATATTTGGTAGGTGAATCAAGTGTTTATAGGTTTGCTATATATCTTGGGAACATGGGAAATGGTTTGTCAATTGTTACTTTTCCATTTTTCTTGATTACTAGGGGAGGTGATGAATTAGTGTAACAATGACAGGTCGCGTAATTTTAGATGGGCGGTGCCAGTGTAACTTTTTCTATATAGATAATGATTTCAATGGAGGAGATGAATCCGACGGTTGCAGTGCCATTTAGATTGGGGAATTTAATCTTTGACAACTTGAGTGAGGAAAGTTGTATGGATGTTAGTAACTTCAAGTTGATGGCTAAACAAGAAAGCTTGTTTTTGGAGTCTGAGGTTAAAAGTTTGGATAATAACTCTGTGGATGGTGATAATGAGGATAGCAGTCTTGGTGATTCGGGAAGTGACGTTAGTTTTACAGTGTTGTTGGGGACTGAAGAGAATAGAAGTCGAGTATCTACAATGGCTATGACTTCTGAAGATGAAAGCAATTCGTTATCTAGTGAAATTGTAGCACGCGAAAGTGAAGAAGATGGCTTATCATCATTGGAGGGTGACCCAATTCTTGATAGCTCATGCTCATTGTCTGTGGTGAGTGATACTAGTAGTTTATGTGGCGATGAATTTCTAGGTTTTGACAACAATCCCGAAACCGGGACCCATCTTATAGAATTTGAGAAGAGAATTGAGCTTATTTCCAAGGACAAAGATGTGGTGGATCCAAGTGAGGGCCCGGTTTTAGGCGATTCTCTATCTGTGGCTGTGAGCATTGGGGAAGAGATTGATGATGGTGCCAGCTCAAAGTCATCTACGGTTGTGATTCAATTGGATAAAGGGGCGAGTGGAAAGACGAGCCGGAGTATATTTGAGGTGGATTGTGTGCCTCTGTGGGGATTTACGTCCCTGTGTGGTAGGAGACCAGAAATGGAAGATGCAGTTGCAATCGTGCCTCGGCTTATTAAAATCCCACTAAATATGCTAATTGGTGATCGTGTACTTGATGGAGTGACTTCCCACTTAAGTCATTTGACGGGCCATTTCTTTGGAGTTTATGATGGCCATGGAGGCTCTCAGGTATCTCTCTTTTTCTAAAAATTTGGGATAATATATGTTGAAACTTGAAAGTGTTGCAACAATCCTGGTCCAATCGTATACATTGGTATAATGGTGAAAAGTTGGCCATTAGTGTTGTACATGTTCCATTGTAGAATCACCCTAAGAACTCACACACTCAGATATAACCATTGTACTTGAGATACAATTTTTGAAAAAAAAAATATTTTCAGGTTGCGAATTACTGCCGGGATCGTCTTCATACTGCTTTGGCTGAGGAACTGGAAATCATAATGGCCAACCTGAATGATGGAGATAGTAAGGATAACTGCAAAGAGCTGTGGACAAAAGCTTTGATACAATGTTTTCTAAAGGTTGATGATGAGATTGGAGGAAAAGCCATTCTTGAACCCGTTGCTCCAGAAACTGTGGGCTCTACTGCTGTTGTTGCCATTGTTTGTTCATCGCATATAATAGTGTCTAACTGTGGCGATTCGAGAGCTGTGTTATGCCGTGGCAAAGAAGCTATGGCTCTCTCTGTGGATCATAAAGTAAGTATGGCCTTTCAGTTTGGGTTTTTTAGGTTGATGAATCTTTTATTAATTGTGAACTTATATTATTATTTCCTATTCTTAAGCCAAATAGGGAAGATGAATATGCAAGAATCGAAGCAGCTGGAGGCAAGGTAATACAGTGGAATGGACATCGTGTCTTTGGTGTCCTTGCAATGTCTAGGTCTATTGGTATGTCCTCAGCCCTTCATTTTCTTTTTCCATTCATTTGCAGTTTGGTCTAAATTTGCATGAAAATATCAAATAAGTCCAGCTTCACGAAGCCCGTCATTTGTTATTACAGTGGACTGCATTATATTAATTCCTCTTTCCTAGAAAACCATCATCTTATTGCACCAAGTTTACAATTTCACAAGTTGTTAGTAAAAGTAGATCCTTGTAATTTGGTACTGCAGGAGATAGATATTTGAAACCCTGGATTATTCCAGATCCTGAAGTAACATTTGTTCCCCGAGCAAGAGAAGACGAATGCCTCATTCTAGCCAGTGATGGTTTATGGGATGTTATGACGAACGAGGAGGCTTGTGATTTTGCTCGTAAAAGAATACAACATTGGCATAAAAATAACGGTACCACACTTCCATTACAAAGGGGCGAAGGAATTGATCCCGCATCTCAAGCAGCAGCTGAGTACCTATCAAACAAAGCACTTCAAAAGGGCAGTAAAGATAATATCAGTGTAATTGTTGTAGACTTGAAGGCTCAAAGAAAGATTAAGAGCAGAACATAACTCTCCTACTTCATTTTTATAGCTATTTGAAGTAGGAATTTCGACCCCAGGTGCAGGCTTTGTGTTCTGAGAAGCAGGGGCATTATTGTGCCTCCGACCTAAAGGCTCTGCAAGGCGTATTACTTTGTGTTTTCTTGACTATGTGAATGAAATGAAATGTCATTTAGAACCAAATATTTGATGGTGATATATGTCAATTTACAATTTTCTGTTTTACATTGCCCATTTTTGTTCTCAATCTAATGCTTATTTATTGCTATGAATTGTGTTTGGGATCTTGATATGTGTACAATCTTGTTGAATGTATATACTGGGAAGTTCCAGGATAGTGCAGATATTTATACTTAACAAAGTACTACTTATTCATGATCATTTCGTATAGCATTTTATTTATGGATATGGGGTTTAAATTTTCTGTAGAATATAAAGTTGAAATGGTGACATTTACTCATCATAGCTGATGAATTGGAATAAAAGATATAAAATGACTAGAAACATATAAAAAATTATAGATAAAAGTCAAACACCTAACATCAACTTTATCAAATAAATAATTAATTCTGCATTTGGTTTAGTATTCGCTTAAAAGATATTTTTTGAATAAAAAAGTTTATTTTTAGAAGTTCTTTTCCCTTAATTATAAAATGGACCGGACCATGACATAAATTGGTAAAACTATTTTCTTCTCAGCCGGCCCAAATCTTGCTACAGTTTATATATACAACAAGCGCACAAGTGACAACTGAAAGGGAAAAATCCAAGAAAAGTACAGCCTTGATTTGAATGATTAATAGTAATTGAGATTTGAGAACCATATGACAGATTACGATTCTATGAATGTGTAGAAATGGGAATTATAAGAGACAAAAAACGCCCTTCTTCTTCAGCTACCTCACCTTGTGCCGATCTCAGAACTGCTTATCACAACTGCTTCAACAGGTCAAGATTCAATTTTTTCTTTTTTTTTTTTCTGGGTTTTTTGTTTCAGTCATTAATATTTGCTTAAGTCTCCAAAAGATGGTATTTTATGGTAAATAGAAAATTTAGGTCAATTCTTGTGTGTTGAAGTTTTCTTATCGAACCCTAACTTTTTGGTGCATATAGGTGGTATTCGGAACAGTTCTTGAAGGGACAGTGGGATAAAATAGAATGTGTTAATGAGTGGGAGAAATACAGAGAGTGTTTGTCTGTAAGTTTTTATTTATTGAATTTTGTGAAGTAGATTCATGTCTTTTATGTACTTTGTGAATGTACTTATTATTCCTTTTCCAGCAACATTTGGATGATAAACATCTAAGTCGGTTCTTGGAAGCTGATGGCATTGCTGATTTAAACAGTCGAACTGAATTCAAGACTGGCGTATCTTAGTGATTTTTACGAAAGGTGATTTTGCTAGAGTTTGATACAGTTTTCTGTTTAGTTTGTAATTGTTTGATAAGATCATTAATAGTTCAATTTAGTAAGTGTTGTTTTCAAATAGTTATTATCTTTTAGTTTATATATGATATATCTGTCAGAAATTCACGTAACATAGTTGAAGTGTTAATATGGTTATGATAGAATGTTATTAGGGAATATATATTGTGAAAATTTTCTCAGCAAACAAGCGAAAGAGAGGAGCATTTATAGTTATATGATTCTTAAGGAATTCCCATAATCACTTATCAGCTGATTTACAAGCTGACGTGGAATCTCCATTACCGCTTTATCATTTCAAGTTTTAAGCAACTAAGTCAGTCTAGGTATCAAATTATCGTAGACAAGAAGTCAAGAACAGACTAAGTATTTAATGTTTGAAGCCGTCTTAAGTGGTGTTCTATGAAAGAAGCATAGAGATATTGATTTATGTTTAGATTTCTCGTTTGTAATCTTATACAAACCGTATCATATTCGAACAACTTCACAGTCTGAAGCACCGGTTTCAAATGATGACTTTTGGATATCTTAATGAGGAACCACTTTTATAGAAATTGTTCAGTTTGTATGTTTTGCCTTGTTATTCAGTGTTGGATTTTATACTACGATTGTTTTTCAACTCAACTATATGAAAAGTAATCTGGCTGAAGGAAATACCCTTTGCAGAAATTCTTATTCATGTGTTATTTATTACCCACCCATATGTAATTTGTTGATATTTTTCTTTGCTAATGATTTATTATCTGAAAAATATCTTTATCCTCCTGTAATAGGTATATTACTCCCTGGGCTATCACAAAACTTCCAAGCAAAGCAGCTTATACGGCCAGCAACTGTATCTTATAGCAAAGAATTCATCCAGTTTTTACCTTCTTTCATTGCTAAACAAATGGAAAATTCCGTTATCCTGTAAAAATTTCTGGTGCATTTGCTTCACTACTGTGGCAATGCTTACAGAATATGCAGAAAATTGATAAATTATTTCAAAGTTGTAAGCAAATGTTATGTGGCCCATCTATTTATTTTTTTCATCCACCTGGATATCTTCTTAAGAAGATCTTGATAGTTCGAATGAGAGTTTCATGAGCCTGGCCAAGAGTAACTACTTTAACCCCATGATTTATACTGGAAGTAACAAAGTTTAGGACTCAGTATTTCAATGGAAAATATTCTGTCAAAGAAAACTTCCATTTCAAATGTGCTGATATCTTCAACAATAACTTCAGTTCTGCAGCTGAAGATCCCTCCTGTATGGAAGAACAATTGTATTTGGATATTCGCTCCGAACTTGATTTTGATCATCGAAAGAAATGAACAAAACCAGAAGGATACATGTAAAAACGAAGAGTCCCAAATAAAATATTTAAATCATTTTCATTTTAGAAATTCATAGCGAAGGAATAGATAGATGTACTCATAGTGAGGGTAGTAAATGGGCTCAAGTAATTAATTTGTTTCAAAATTTATCAAATATAAAAGATATTTAAGTTTAGTTTGATAAGTTAATGAACCGAACTCAAACGAAATTTCAGCAATCAAGTTCGAGTAATTTAATTTGTTATTTATTTCAGTCTTAGTTATGACCTTTCAACCATTGCACTAAAAATTTGATACTACTTCCTCTTATGGTTTCTTTTTGGAAGTAAATTGAATTTAATAATTAATTTGTTTTCAGTAAGATTATGTCCAAATCAAAAACTTTATTTTGCAAGATTTTGCTACTAATTTTAATATTTCGAAATTCAATCACTTAGTAAATATGGGTCGAGTTTGGTCAAACCAAATCCATATAACAATTTTCCTATAGAAGAAAAGAGTTAAAAAAAAAAAAAACTCCTCGAGTACAAGAATCAAAGGTTGCTCCGCCGTGTAAAAGACACAGTACCCAAGAATAATATACCGGCCAACTAAAAAAATCAGCGCCAATAAATTCCCATATCTCCATAGCCAGAAAAGGGATTACAAAAGAAAACCCTTCTGCTCACTTCTCAACAGTCGTGCGGATTTGTCAAAACTACCTCTTTCCCTGATTGAGCTTCTGTAAGTGCTTTTCTGCTAGCTTCTGCTTTAACTTGTTGAATTTTAAGCTTTTTTTTTTGTCATCTTGCATAGTTACGAGTGTAGATTTAATGTGTGTTTTGGGCATACATCTGGGTTCTGGCTTTGATTTACAGTTCTTTTTTGTTATTGTAAATTTCTAATTTTAGTAGTACTGTCCTGATTTAAAATAGTTTGGTTCTTTGGATAGATAAATCTGAAGCAAAGTAGTGAATGTAAGATTTCGGTTTAGATTTTCGCATTACTCTGAAGATGTGTTTTTCCTTTGGTTTTTGATTTGATTTGACTTGGTTTACTGAGTTAAATTTTCCTTGTATTTCAATGGACAGTTGTGACATGTGTACAATGTAGATGCAGGGTGTGTATCTACCTTTGTAATTATAGATTTTGTGAATGATTTTTACAATTGGTCGTTCATTTAACTATTTGGTTCATTTACCCTTGCAATCTAAATCAATAAGAAGGGGAATAGGGGGAAGAGTTAATGGAAATGCAAGAAATTTATGTGGTTTCTTTAATAAGATTAATAATAACACACTACAATTACTGAATTAGAGAAGCTAAATATCGAACAAATACAAAAAAAAAAAAAAAAAAAAAAATTCAGAAACTGCAAAATTAAGCTATTATCTGGACTTCTAATGCTAAATCATTTCCTTTTCTTCTTTAGTCGATGCTTATATTAGAGATCGCTATGGTCGATTACTGCAGATTTTTGAGTTTTGACAGGACTGTATTTATTGTCTCACAGATCCTTGGGTGTGAAGAGGACATCATCTGACGTGGGCTCCATGATGGGGGATAATGAAGATTTTAGCAACGGTCTTTTGTTGCGTGATATTGAAGAAATTAGCAAAGCCCTCTATCTTCCAAACAACTCGCTTAAACCATCTAATTCATATTCTGACTTTCACCCAAATATGGCTGCAAAAACTGGCACTTTGGAATCCAAATCTAAGGTCATTACTCAGTACTCTCCGCATAAGGACAGGAAATCATCCATGTGGAATTGGAAGAAGCCCTTAAAGGCTTTTACCCACACCCGTAATCATAGATATAACTGTCATTTCTTTTTGCATGTGCATTGTGTTGAAGGGCTGCCTTCAAATTTCAACGGCCTTAACTTATGTGTTACTTGGAAGAGGAAAGGTGATGTTTTGAGAACAAGCCCTTCTCCTGTCTGTGAAGGAATGGCTGATTTTGAAGAGACCCTCACTCACCACTGTGCTATTTATGCTAATAAAACTGGGACCCGTGATTTGGCGAAGTATGAGCCCAAACTCTTCTTGCTACATGCCTCTGTGATTGGTGCGCCAGCTGTCGATATGGGGAAGAATTGGATTGATCTGACAAGGTTGCTTCCACTTACTTTGGAGGAGTTAGAGGGGGAAAACAGGGGCTCAGGGAAATGGACTACAAGTTTTAAGCTCACAGGCAAAGCTGAAGGCGCAATGCTAAATGTTAGTTTTGGCTTTTCCATATTGGATGGCACTTCATTTGACCGAGGTTGTTTGAAGGTTCCGGAAGGTGTAATAAGGAATGATCATTTTACTGATTTTGATAGCCAGCTGGAAAATCTTGGTAGTGTCTCAACAGTTTCAACTCAAAGTTCAAATCATGAATCACAGTCTATTGACGTAAATTCTCTTGATAACGTTTTCTCAAACCGAGAATCAGAGCTTGGGGAATCAATTACTTTATTGTATCGCAAACTTGATGAAGAAAAGATGAGCAATCTGAAAGAGTTTGATTTCTTTCATGACCAATTAGAGTCACCGGAAAAGAAATCTGGCCCCTTGATCAAGTCGGCTGATGAAAACACTGGACATGAGTATAATGATATTGAGTTTACCATAATTGAGCAGGGTGTAGAAATATCCAGGAGGGATGAGGTAAATATAGAGCATCAAGGTAGTCAAAGGTTTGATGGTTCTCTAATTGAAATGATTGATGTTGAAGAGATTTTCAAGGAAGAGTACAATGGTAAATGGAGTTCAGAGCTTGATAGGAATGTTTACGTGGAGAATGAAATTGAAAAAGAGGACACTGAACCAACTGTTGAAGAACTCGGCTCGGTTTTCTACGACATTTTGCAGTCAAGATCTATGGATTTGGATTCATTGCTAGGTGTAGACAAGTTTGATGAGCTAGAATTTGGCAATGAGACCAAATCTAGTTACAATGCGAGTAATGATGCAAAATCGCTTTGCTTGGATGGTATTACAGAATCTATAGAGAATGATTTTCTCAACATGTTAAGCATCGAGTCTCCTACAGACTGCCTTTCAAGACAGTTTGAAGAAGATACTCTAGAATTTGCAACTGATTTTGATTTGACATTCGGTGCTCAAGCAGTTGAAAATAATCTTTCTAGTCATACTCAGTCGATGAGGACTAGAAGAAATGCTAAATTACTTGAAAATTTGGAAACTAAATCTTTAATGCACGAATGGGGTCTAAATGAAAAGGCTTTTCAGAATTCTCGACACGGTAGCTCAAGTGGATTTGGAAGTCCTGTTTATATTCCTAGAGAAGAGCCCTTGAAATTGCCCTCTCTTGGAGAAGGCTTAGGTCCAATTATTCAGACGCGTGATGGTTTCTTGCGGTCAATGAGTCCTTTGCTCTACAGAAATGCGAAAAATGGTGCTAGATTAATTGTGCAAGTATCTGCTCCAGCTGTATTACCTTCAGCAATGGGATTTAGCAGCATGAACATTTTACAGTGTTGGGCATCTGGTGGAAGTGAGAAGATGTCAACTCAGGCAAAAGAGTTGATGCCTTTGGAAGATATCACAGAGAAGATAATACAACAAATGGTGACAGAAGCTAAATCTAGATCATTTGTTGAGGAAAAAACAGTTGCAAATCTGCCATTTGTTGAGGAATTGGAGTCTGAGTATGTGTCTTTGGAAAATCTTGTTCCTTTGGCAATACAAAGTATTGAAGGCCTTTTAATTGAAGGGCTAAAGATTCAGTCCGGCATGCAAGATCAAGAACCACCTTCAAGCATTTCTATCCAGTTTTCAAGCAATGAATTAATTAACTATTCTGTGTCATTGGAGAAATGGATAAAGCTATGTTCTGGAGATTTTGATACTAAAGACAAAACCGATGAAGATATTTTGAAAGTTTTTGCATCCCATCATTCCAATTCTACAGTTTCCGGTAACAACTTTATGATGGCTCTAAGAGTGCAGCTTAGAGATCCCTTGCGTAATTATGAAACAGTGGGGTCCACCATGCTTGCTATTATACACGTCGAGATGCTTTATTCACCCTTAGTTCAAGAAGGGGTTGATTTTAGTGAAGAACACGAGATAGCTTATGAGAAAGGCATTCCTATGTTCAAAGTCTTGGAAGTCCATCTTGCTGGTTTGAATGTTTTAGTTGATAATAATAAACAAAAGCAATCTGGGTCGCGATGGTTGCTTTCAAGTGGCATGGCTAGGGCCAACAACATTCATATTTCCAATTCAAATTCAATTATAAAATCGCCTTCTACAAGAATGAGAAAGACGTCGCAAGATAATATTTTGTGGAGCATATCTTCTCATAGTCAAGGTGAAATGGGGACATGGGACGAGGCGGTCGCACTAAATGTTCATGTAAGAAATCCTGATATTATTTTCCCAAATTGATCTTTCAGTTACCCAGAGAGTAGAACATAGAATTTTACTATGTTCTCAGCTGAAGTGTACAAATATGCTGAAGAAGGCATCTCCGTACAGATCTATTTGTAAAATTTATATCCGTTACATTTTTTTTGCCCTTAATGGTAACTTAGATAACTTTTCATTATGATATTAGGAAATATAACAGCTACAATTCACAATATTTCATAATTTATTGGAAATGTCATCCTGCATATCTTTCTCATTCGATGATTTATGTGATCATCATGAAACTATGGTTATATTCGTTATGCTGTTTGCTTACTCTTAATAAGATACAGTATACATAATAATCTCTGGAATCTATTTAATCTAACATCTATTTCAAGAGTCTTGGTCTCCTAATACTGATTTTAGACTCCTTTTTGTGAAGCTTCCAGTGATTGATATTAGAGCATAGGACCTTGGTGATTGTGGATGCCCTCATAGGTTGTAAGCACATATCGGGGATCCTCTTTGTCTCTTTCGACTCTCTTTTTCACTGAGCACCCTTCAGCTGAGCACTTATAATAGTTCCTATAGATTCCAATTATAGTTCTCAGTTAGATTTTTACTGCACTAGACCTAAAAACATGCTGAAAATATACAATTCATGAGTGAAAGCTATCTGTACCTTGGATTTGGGCTATTTTTCACCTTCTTTTTTCCATACTTCCTCCACTTGAAGCCATCATTCAGTATCTCAATTTCTGACTTGGTTTTGAATGCAACTTTCTCTCTAGTTTCTTTCTTCTCCCCTCCTCTGTCTCCTGATAACACCAACACTGCACATTAGCTAAACAGCCCTACATGTCAATAATAGATATATATATATATATAACATTCCGCAGTGACTTGCTTACTACTGATAGTCTCTTCATGGAAGCTGCTGCTCCCGCTGCTAATCCCACTCGAGTTATCATAAACTACTTCATTAGGCGTGTAATTCAGATACTGAGGATTATAACCTGCAGAAAATGAAGCAAGTGCTGGAATATCCCCATGCATATTCCATTCGCTGAACTCGAAGAAATCAGAGATATCAAAGTTCATGTCATGGCCATAAGATGAGTGGTTGGACCCAAAGGGCATATTGGTATGGGAATAATTATCAGCCATGATTCATCAACTGATTTGCATTGTGGTATGTATATAGAAGTATTTGTGAGAGCTAAGTGGAGAGTGTTATAGTTTTTTTTCTTACTATGTGAGCTTCCTATGACACAGAAAGAAGCTTCACAGTTGCTTCTTGTAGCTTATCAGTTGTGGTGGCTAGATAAATAAATGCATTAAAATGAGGTTAATGATGAAAAGTGAAAGAATGGACTAGAGAGAAGGTGGGGCATGTTACATGTAATGGATGACTTTGTGAGTAGACTTTTGTTTGTGTGAAATCTACCAACAGTCTTTTGCTTAGACCAAAACAGCTTCAGAAATGGGGTAGTAATACAAGTCATTATAGAGATTAATTTATTGGTCGTAAAAATCGTAGTCATCTCCATGTGATAGAATCGTGTCGTAAGGTTTGTGGGTCATTGGTGAGATCCTGTGAAGACTGAAAGTGATTTAACAGTAATAGGGTTCTCAGATGAATCCCCCATTCGACTTGTATGCAGATTGGTATATTACTTTACTTGTATGATCTAATGACTTGTGATTTTTTTGGAGTATAGTGTTTTTCGTCGTATTATAGTTTTATAATTACACTTTTATACTCGTGTAAGTGAATTTTCGTTGATACTAGGCAAACAAACTTTAATCAGATTTTTTATTTTGGAAATTATAAGTAAATAAATTATATATCGATAAATTTTGTTATTTAGTAGCTGCATAATTAGTATTTTCGTGACTTAATAGTAAATTATTTATAAAAAGAAAAAGACCAAGAAAAGGAATATTTAATGGGCCCAATTGAAAACTTGGTCTTTTTTTGGATTAGAGTAAGTGCATAAACCTCACAAGTTATATCAAAAATTCAAAAGAAAATTATGTAATCATTAAAAAGTTTTAGATCCTCATTTTGTTAAAAATAAAATATATATGTGTTTTCGAGTGAAATAACACTATATTCTTTTATATCCTATAAATGTAATATAAATGTCAAGGGAGTATTTGTACCTTAAATGTAAAAATATGAAAAACATGATAACATTCCTATAAATGAAAATGTTTCGCCGACATTTTTAAAACGAGATTGATGATTAGCCTATTTTATTAACACGTTTTTTTATATGATAAAATGAATTTCATGCATTTAACTCTTAGTAATAAGGAAATAAAAACTTTCATTATTTGGCAATTTTTTTAACTGATTAAAAAAATTATATTAAGAAATTTCAAATAAAATTATGAAAATTTCTAATAATTATGATCTTCGAAAAATCTCAAAACACAAATAAAATAGCGATTTACAGATAAACCCTAAAACCCTGCACTTACTGATCTTCCCCATCCTTTTACTTCTGTCACTCAAACATTGAGCCATGGCTCGGAAATGGAAGCCGATTATAGCTCAGAAATCGGCGGCTAGAGAGCGTAAGCCGGAAGAAAAGAAGCCGAGCAGTGCCGAACGCTCGGCTTACTTCGCGCGTAGAGAAGCCGCTAAGGTTCTGCGCAGCACGCTCCAGGGCGACAACCGGCGCCGAGCCGTCGGCTCAATTAAGTCGCTTGTTTATAGCCCTAATATCAGAAACAAAAAGGCTACATATGCCTTAGTTTGCCAAACTCTCAAGTGTATGTTAAACTTAATTTTCTATTTGGTTAAGCAGATAATACAACATTTTCTAATAATAATAAAAAAAGTTAGCTTTTTTTAGTTGATGTTTATGAAAAGAATGCATTTTGAGTTTGATTGCAGTTTAAATTTTTGTAGTTTCTTAGTTTGTTCAAGTCAAGATTGAGCTGAATTTCGAAATTAATGCAGATTATTCGAATTCAACTTGTTAAGTTTATAAATAGAGCTGAAAGGCTGTCGTAGTTATCAAACTTTGTACAAGCTCTTGCTTAATTGAAATTACTTTTCTCTTTTCAGCTAAATTTGTTATATATACTCATTGTGAATTGGCAAGTAGATTTGATGTTTCTGTCACTTTGATGGTTTTCTGTTTTGGATTTCTAGATCTCGAAGTTATAAAGGATGTTATGGAGTCGGCAAATATTTTAAGTGCCAAGTGGAAGGTAATAAACTGATTCAACTGATATAGTATTTCACTATGTAGAAATTTGTGAATTTCTTTTACCGTATGATATGCTCTTGATAATTTTGATTATACTCTGTTAATATCATTCTTAATGTTGCCTTTTCTTCTACAGAAGCAGAAAGAATTGATCTACATTATCGCATATGACATTCTTTTTGGACAGGTGAACTTTTTTTGGGGTTTTAATTTCATTCACCATTTGGCAGATCCTATTTGTTGGTTAGTTGTTTTCTGAAAGGTTCCATCTGTATGTCTGTCATAGGCAATTTTATCATGTTTTTTAAGATTATTGAGACATTTCTTTTTCTAGCAAGGTTCATTAACTGGTGATGCTGAAAAGTATCTCATGCTAAAAAAGGATGCATTGGAGTCAACTCTATCACGGATTTTAAAGCGCAAGGGAGTGAAAAATGTAGAAGATCTGGTGGCTCTTGATAAAACATCTGGTGCGTTCTCCTGCACTTTCCCACTTCTTTTAAGTATATGGTCTAATTCTGCAATTATGTAGAATTTGGGAGAATCCCATTGAGCTAACTGGAAAATAATTACTTGCTTATACTTTTAAGTTGTATTTACAGTCTTTTTTGACTTCCATAGGTGGTTTGTACATAACAGATAAATTCTATCCTTTAGATGTCCAGCATTTTTTCTATGTATCTAGGCGCTTCCCTCTAATGCACCCCAAATCCTCTGCATCATGAATTAGGATATACATGCTATGCTGCTCTTAATTTGTGTTCTTCTGTATCTCTGCAGAATCTCGAAAACCTCGTTACGTGCGTGTAAATACTCTGAAGATAGACACGGAGTTTGCCATAAGCGAATTAGGACAGCAATATGCGGTATGTTGTGGCTTAAGTAAACTTTACTATGAACATTTTGTACACATTGTTGCTTGTCAGTAAACTTTACTGTGACATTTTGTACACATTATTGCCTTTTTTTAATGAAAGAAAGGATATATCAATAATCTATAGATTAGTCGCATGTTTCCAAAAGAAATTACAAGGAAAACTATAGAAAAAGACGGCGGCTTTTTTCCTACAAGATTAATCACATGTTTAACCAAAAATCAGGTCCAAAAGGATGATATGGTTCCGGATTTATTGATTCTCCCACCAGGCGCTGATTTACACAACCATCCACTAGTCAAGAATGGAAGTGTTCTCTTGCAGGTATTAGGTGTTCAACTTGTATAAATATTTTGACATGTTATGTTAAGATAAGACAAAATAGAAGGAATTAGAAAAAGTATAAATATCTGTTTTGTTTTAGGGAAAAGCAAGTTCCATGGCTGCAGTAGCTCTTGACCCTAAACCTACCTGGGAGGTGACTCGTGAAACATGATATTTTTCCCTCAAATTTCACAATTTTTGTGCTCTTAACACAATATTTTTGAATGAAGGTCATTGATGCTTGTTCAGCTCCAGGAAACAAAACTGTTCACCTTGCGGCTCTTATGAAGGGCAAGGGAAAAATTATAGCTTGTGAACTTAACAAGGAAAGGGTTAATCGCCTCATAGATAACGTCAAGCTGGCTGGCGCTACAAGTATCCTTTGCATTATTTCCTGCCCTCCAACATTAATTACTGTTTCTTGTTGACTTATGCACAAGCGATTCATAACACTGTGTATGGTATACTTAACTTGGCCTAGATGTGAAAGTTATGCACGAAGACTTCTTGAATCTTGATCCAAAAAATCCTTCATATTCAAAGGCAATTTCGAAATAATTCCTTGATACTTATTTGCTCGATAAATTTCTTGCTAATAATTCCTTTTTTTTTCAGGTTCGTGCAATACTTTTAGATCCATCATGTTCTGGATCAGGGACTGCCTTTGATAGATTAGATCATCTACTCCCATCACATAGTGCAGGTGACTTTGGGTGTTCTTTTTTCATAGTTCATTTCCATATAACTGCAGTATATTTTACTCCTTTAACGTCACAGTTATTCTGCTTTCACCTCACATGTATCTATGTTATTTCTATTTGTTTCACAAGGTCGTACGGATCATGTTGACTTCATGCGACTGAGAAAGCTTGCTGGTTTCCAAAAGAAGGCTCTGGAGCATGCATTATCATGTAAGGCTGATGTTGAATCTGTAGAATTTTGTCACTCATGCTCAACAAATCTTTTGAACTGGCAATTGCTATCCATGTAGTTTGTCTTTCATGAAACATGCCCATGATCTCTAAATTTCTTTTTCAGTTGAATATCAGCGTCTGTAAGCATATTGATACATTCCTTTGTTGTGGGATTTGTTTTATAGTCCCAGCAGTAGAGAAAATAGTTTACAGCACATGTTCCATACATCAAATTGAGAATGAAGATGTTGTCAACTCTGTTCTGGGTCTTGCTTCATCTCAAGGCTTCCAATTGGCGACACCCTTTCCCCAGTGGCCTCGACGTGGTCTCCCAACTTTCCCTGGATGTAAGTTCTTCTCAAGCTATAGTCTTAACCGACAAATGTGGAGCAAATTGCTATAATTTCTATCATGATTTGATTTCAACTTTTATAAAGCTTCTCACATCAACTTAATCGTTTCCTTCTCAGCTGAACATCTATTGCGAACTGATCCGACTATAGATAAAGAAGGCTTCTTCATTGCTTTATTTGTCCGGAATGGCTCTTACCAGCCAGATAATCCTGAAAGTACTCAAAACAATGCGAATACAATGCACACGAAAAATGCAGATCGCAGAAGACCACTAAACATACTTGCAGCCAAAATGCTTAAAGTATTCCCTCATCTACAATTTAAACGAAGTCGCAGGAAAGCCAAGACACTACCATCCGAAGGTATTTGAACCTTCTTTAGATTTTTTCTTTTGGCTGTATGCACTTTTTAACTCGGAACAAATTGTATTATTTGGACCTGCTACAATAAATTGTTCATGTAATGTTATGCATTTTATTGTGTTTGTATCAGAATCAGAAATGAACGGAAAGAAAACATATTTTCATACTTCATTAAACACAAACATTGAGAACTCCAATACATAGACCATTCATCGATTCAGAAACCAAAAAGATCACAGCACAGACACACGCGCATTATTCACTACAACCTTCAAACTCTCCGAAAGCATAACACACCGCTTCTAAACAGTAATATACCAGTAGTTGATGATAACTGCCTTTCTCAAGCAATCTTGACCTCAATAGTCTTGGGCTTCTTTGGCTCCGGTGGCGGCAGCTTCTCCACAGTAACAGTAAGCACACCATCCTGACAAACCGCCGAGATCTTATCCGTATTTGCATTCTCCGGTAATGTAAATTTCCTCATAAATTTCCCAATCCTGCGCTCCATTCTCACGTACTTGGCTCCTTCTTTCTCCTCTTCCCTCTTCCTTTCACCACTAATCAGCAACACATTGTCGTCTTCAACCTGCACCTTAATGTCTCCAGATTTCAATCCTGGCATGTCAATCAAAAAGACGTAGGAGTTTGGGTATTCTTTGATGTCGGCTGGTGTAGCTGCCATGGCCCTCGCATCTCGGACGTATGTTCTGGTCGGGGCGCTGACTGATTTGTTGTTGTCGGTGTCATCAGAGTCGAGAACGTGGTGGAGGGTGTGGAGGAGTGGGGCGTCGAGTCCGAGGAGTCTGATATCCATTGCTTTGCTGAAATTTGGTATAGAGATTGTTTTGTTGAATGCAGAAAATGACTTTTGTTTGATTGAGTTATGGAGGGGAAGGCGGTGATATTTATAACGTATGGTTTGGAAGTAGTAGAAAAGTATAGAAGTTTCTGGATGGAAGCGGAAGGATGGAGTGGAAGGTTTCTAGTAGTATCTGGTAAAAGTGTTTTTGATCTAGATATTATACACGTAAGCAACGTTGAGAAAAATGCGTGGAATTCAGCAACTTCGGTTCCCGGCTTCAATTGCGAATATTTTATCATTCTTCAAACTAATTATCTCATATTGTCCGAGCTCTCAAATATTTAAATTTAAGAATATTAAAAATAAAAGAGAAGAAAATAATTATAATCTACCTAATTAAATTACTAAAATTTTATCGAACATATGTTCATAATTATTAAACTTGAAACCAGCATTATTACATTATTTGTTAGTAAAATTCGACGGAATATTGGTGATATAAAATATTAATTTTTACTAATGAAACAATGTGCATTCTCATTTACTTCGTTTTATAATGTTCATCTCTTATTTCTAATATTTTATAAATAATTTCTAATATTTTCAAAACGATTTCGATAGTAATACTTATGCATCAAAATGGGGCAAAAGACATAAGGTCATCCATTTTGACCAAAAAGGCCCCTTAAGATAATGAGTTGGGCCAAAAGGATCAGGACCGTATGGCCCTTTAGGCATGTTAAGATAATGAGTTGGGCCAAAAGGATCAGGGCGGTAAGCCCCTTTAGGCAGGTAATTAATTGTTAAGGCCCTTGGCAGGCCTAGACCCACTAGCTTGATAGGTTGGCGGACCCTCCTTCTATAAAGTATACTAAATATGGATGATTGAATAATATAAATATTTAATTAAGGGCTATCAAGCTAAAGTAGGGTCCATTGCATGTAATTGAAGATTTGCAAAATCAAAACAAACGTTTTTCTTCAAGTAAATTTCAGACTTTTATTAGGAGTTTACAAAAACAACTTATAAATTACATTACAATTACATGCACCATAACACAGAACAAAATAAAAACAACCACAAAATTAATTATACTGTATACACTTCCACACCACATAAACTTCAACACACACAAATTTCCCTCCCGTAATTTAGACTTCTAATTCCCACTCTGAACCTCAACAATCTTCGGCTTCTTCGTCGGCAACTTCTCCACCGTCACAACCAGCACACCGTCACGGCACACGGCGGAGATACCATCCCTATTAGCATTCTCCGGCAACACGAACTTCCTCATAAACTTCCCCAATCGCCTTTCCATTCTCAAATACTTCACTCCTCCCTCCTCTTTCTCTCTCTTCCTCTCCCCACTCACCACCAAAACGCCGTCTTCTTCCACCTGGACCTTAATTTCTCCGGCGGCAATTCCAGGCATGTCGATCACGAAGACGTAGGAGCCAGGGTACTCTTTCACGTCGGCTGGTGTCGCGGCCATAGCCTTGGCGTCGCGAATGTAGGTTTTCGAAGGGGTATTTTTGGGAGGCTTTTCGTGGTCTTCGGTTAGGTCTAGCATGTCCTGGAGACTGGATAGGATTGCGTTATCTATTGCGAAGCTTTTCAAATCCATTGATTGTGTTTAATATAATGGTGATCAGATTTTTTTTTGGTGAATTTGAAGTGTTGTGAGGGGGACTTATATATAGTGGTTTAACAGAGTGTTGTCAGTTGTTGCTAGAGATTTCTGGTATTGTTGTTTAACCATAAAGAAAAGTAGATTAATTAATTAATTAATTAAATAGAGATTACACTAACACTACATTTTTCTGTTGTTTTCAGGAATGATCAAGAAGATGCTTATAGTAGACATTTGGATTTTGGTCATATGTCTTTTACATGGGCTTTTTTGGTCAAAATGGATGACCTTATTTTTTTTAACAAACATCAAACCAAACCATAAACCCAATATATAGAATCAAACAATTTCTTTGTTACCATTCTTCATATCTCTACATCCAGTTATATCTTTGTCCTTGCACCATTTCACTAACCATCTTACTCTGCTCCCAACAAAAACATATCCCATCAAACCAAACCATAATCCCAGTCCAATCTTAAGATCACGGGGCATTGATCTCTCAACCGTTTTAGGTGTCACTGCGAATATAGATATTGCATAAGACACCGAAAGTGATATTACCGTCAACCACATGATCATAATCAGAATCCATGTGAATAGCCTTCGTGTAAATGGCAGCTCACTGATTAGAAGCAAAATAGCAGTAACTGAAGAAAAGAAGGCTACTGTATTGGACCTTAAGAAGTTCTTATATGCTTCAGGATGAGTATAGGCCATTACAGCCTCCCCTGCCCTGCCACCTGAATCTTCTTGCCAAATGCCGCCAGCTGGAGTGACGCCTGCTTGGTAAGCCACTGTTGCTATCAGAACAGCCATCACCATTATGGCATCCCCTCCTCTTTGGGTCAATAGCTTGATTTTTTTGGTCAATGGTATGTAGGAAATGTGGTATTTCAAGGTTAGGATATTGGTGATTTGTGAATCTCTTCCTTCATCTGGTTCACTTTGCAGTAAAATGTCCATTGGTGTTTGTCCATCGGAATTCTTTGCGTACACGTCTATTTTGGTGCTTATTACCAAATAATGGATAATCTGCAACATTTGCATTCAAGTCAAGATCATATACATGGGCTGATAATTGTAGGTAAACATGTAATGAATACAAGCAAGTAAATATCTTTTGTTTTGAGCATTGAATGTAACGTTCCAGGTCGAAATAGAGAGAATTAGCAGCCAAATTTTCTTACCTCAGTTTGTTTATTTCTGACTGCCATGTGCAGTATGGTTTCCCCATCATCATCCTTTGCATTGAGAAGATCATTCAAGTTTAGCAACAAGAACTTCAAAGCCTCTAAATGTCCATGTTTAACACACAAATGCAACAAGGTCCAGTCTCGATCCATCTTCTCTCGAGCAGCAACTGGACCCGCTCGAACGAGCTCTGCCAAGACCTCAACGTGACCTTTCATGGCTGCGAGATGCAGAGGATTCCTGCCTTGACAGTCACGTGACATGCACATGTCAGGTGCAGCTGACAACAGTTTCCTCATAATCTCCAAATACCCTTTAGCTGATGCTATGTGAAGGGGTGACGATTGTTGAGAGTCTAATTCTTCAGCAATCTGAGGATTGTAATTCAAGATTTCTTGAACAAAGGCGAGGTGACCCTTCATTGTTGCTACATGAAGAGGAGTCTTGTTTGGACTTGTAAACGAAACTCTATCAAGAAGAAATTCATCTTTTTCGAGTAATTCGTGCAGATATTTAGTATCCCCCTTAGCTGCAGCATCGTAAAGCCTCTTTTCAGACAAACCTCCTAGGCTTTCCTCCATATCTAGTTTACTCTTACCTTCTTCACATACAAACCACATAAGTTTCTTCATGTGTATACATATATAGGCATGTTGACAATGAGTTATGAAGAAGGGCACAGTCAAATATGTCGTCTGCATTTTCTTCTTTCTTTGATAAGGAAATGATAATACTTTTCAATAACTCTTGTCTATTTTGACTTGTGAGTTTTTCGTTATGGGAAGAAAAAGAATGAGAAAAGTAGGAAAAACCTAAGGTAAATTAGCAGTAACATAAATACATCTACTGAATAATGATTTTGATCAAATAAAAAGCATTGAGCTTATAATTGGATGTTCTTGAAGGAAGAATTAATACCTACAATGACTTTTTAAGAAACTGTAGTTGACTTCAGTTTCAGACAAATATATAGGCCAAAATGTCCAAATTTACAAATTACAATATACAAGAGCAACCAAAGCAACGTTAAATAGTACATATCAGAAGAAATGGAAACTAATCTCCTCTTCAATTGAAATCTGCTAAAGGTCATGTTGAAATAGATTCAAACAATCTCTTGGCTAGCATCCTTCACTTGAGCTACATTTATGCATCTTCGTGGCCACCATTGAGTTATTCTTTTGTCCTTCAACCATCGTTCGAACCGCTTTCCCACGTTCCCAACGATAAAAATTCCCATCACGCCAAACCATACAACCAACACAACCTTAAGAATATGAACAAGTGATTTCCCTTCGTTATTAGGAGTCAACACCACAATGGATATTGCATAGGACACAGAAAGTGAGGTTACTGTCAACCACATGATTATCATCAGAATCCACATAAACACCCTGCGCCTAAACGGCAGCCCACTAATGAGAAGCAAGATAATACTAATTGATGCAATGAATGCTATCGTGTTGGAACGAATAAAGTTTTTATACGCTTTTGGATGATAATAAGCCATCACAGCCTCCCCTGCCCTTTGTGGATTGGCATGTGTTAAATCTCCTTGCCAAATGCCGCCAGCAGGGCTCAACCCGGCTTGGAAAGCCATTGTTGCTATCAGAACTGACATCATCATTATAGCATCGCCTTTTTTTGTTAGCCATTTCACTCTTTGTCTTTGAGTGTAGTTGTAATAGGAGTATCTGAGTTTCAGAATATTCTTTATCTGTAAATCTCTTTCTTCATCTGTTTGATTTTGTTTCAGAATGTGCATTGCTGTTTGTCCACCTGAATTTTCTGCATTCACATTTATTTTGGTGTTCTCCACCAAATATTGGATAATCTGCAACAGTTGTGCTAATCGCATTCAACTTTCAGATTTATTTGTAATTACACATATTAATTATGAATTACTTTTTACCTGAATGTTTTTATTCCAAACGGCCATATGTAATATTGTGTCACCATGATCATCCTTGGAATTAATGCTCTCATTCAAGACTGGCACCAAAACCTTCAAGGCTTCTAGCTGGCCATGTTTAACACATAAATGCAACACGCTCTGTTCTCGATCCACCTTCTCTCTAGCAGCAAATGGAGCATTTTGAATAAGTAGTTTCAATATCTCAACATGGCCTTTCATGGCTGCCAGATGCAGAGGATTCCTGCCTTGGCAGTCATGTGACATGCACATGTGAGGCGCTACAAGAAACAGTTTTTTCACTATATCCAAATACCCTTCATTTGATGCTATGTGAAGGGGTGATGATTGTTGAGAATCTAACTCTTGTGCAAGATTAGGATTGAGGTTCAATATTTCTTGAACAAAAGCCAGCTGGCCTTTCATTGTTGCCACGTGTAGAGGGGTCTTGTTTGCACATGTAAATGAAACTCTATCGAGAAGCAATGGATCTTCTTCGAGTAATTCGTGCAGAGATTTTGCATCACCACTTGTTGCAGCATCGTAAAGGCTCTTTTCAAGGCTTCTCTCCATCTCTTTTCCTCAACACTTCTTTATCATGTCATATTTAATTTTTTATTTTTTCAAAATTACACATATATTTGCATGCATGGTTGACGGACGGTTGACTTGGATAATGACTTGAGGGAGGGAAAGGCTCGGTCAAACGTGTCTTCTGGTTTTCAGACTCATTTTTCTGATGAAGAATTCTAGTCTGTGACACATTTTTGGTTAAACTCATTTACATTTTAAATTGTAAATGGTTAATTATATAATAAGTATAATTCACCCTCTTTATAATGTACATTTGACTTTGAAAAGGAAGCATGATAAAAAATAAAAAAAACTCAAAAAACAACAGAATATGTAGTAAGATAGATAGCTCAGCAGCATGCTTATTTATTGACAATGTAGATTGACCTGGTAATAACAAACATTGATTAATCTAATAGGCATATATGCAAGGGGCAATTAGTTATAGTAGTGGGTACATTTTTAAACTTACTATTTAGAAGGGCTTGTCCTTATTAGGTGATAAGTCATTTTCAGATGATAATTATTTGGAAAAATTATAAACAGACCCCTTATTTATGATATAATTACCAAAAATCATCGTCATTTGTTTTTTGGACATTATTGACATGTCAATGAAAATTATCATTGATATGATTTATTTGCTACTATTTATTTTCTTTCTTATCAAATTTTGAGGGCTACAAGAAAAAACCCAATCAATGACAATAAAGAGTAAACATAAATATGATGTGAAACATTTGGTTAGCCCATAGCTTATACAAGCCTTTTCCGGGCATTGGATTTGGGCTGGCCCAATTACGTAAACAAGCTAAGGCAAGACCTATTTAGTACTTTATTCATTGATTAAAAAGAATAAAATTAAAAAAAGAATAAAATTAAAAAAACACATTTTCTCATATACTTCTACTAGTACTACTACTTACAAAAAAATAATAAAAATCTTATTCAAACAATACTTCATTTTTACTACTTTTTCATATTTTCTTTATAACTTCTCAATGAGAGAAAATAAATAAAGATTAATGAAAGTGGAGTATAAATATTCCATTATCCAAACTTAATCATAGTCTAGAATTCAAAAACTTCTACATAAAAATATAAGCTAATATCAATACCCTAACTAATTAACCTAACCAGCTTGTGAGGTTAACGATTATATGGATATTTTAATTTAATAATAAATAAATAACAACACACAGTATTATTTTTAAATCAAGCAGCAAAACAGCCCTATCACTTTACCACACTGAATCCCAAGAAGAAAAGTTCTCGAAATAATAACCGGCACGTGTACACCTCCCTCTGATCCGAAAAACCATCAAACAAACAGCCCCTAATCCACTTAGCCCTATGCGCCACCATTTATTTGTTCGTTTATATAGTTCCACCACACTCTTCAATAAAAGCAAGAACCTAGGGTTATGTTTGTTTATGTTTTTGAAATCCAATATTCAAATTTCAAATCACAAAATCTTAAATCTACTTAACACACCAAATTTTCATCTCAATTTCCTTTTTTCAACTCTACTTTTTCAATCTCCAATACTAACTACCTATCAATCAACACATCAATCATTCTACACATCCATCAATTACAATTAATATATACATTATTTTACACACTCATATATATTTATTTATTTAAATAATCATTACAAAAATAACTAATTCAATCATTATTAAACATCAACCAATCATCATTGATTTGACACATTACAATTTTCAATCAAATTCTAAAAACATAAACAAACATTTACCATTTTCACACGAATTTCGGTGATACGCCATTCCCGAGAAAATTTTAAATATTTTACTCAAAAACATAAACAAACATAGCCTAGATCTTCTAAATCAATTATCAAAACTATGTCCAAATGATCATCTCCAAGTTTCTGTTGAGGAAATGCTGGATCTCTTTGTGCTAACCCACTTTCGCTCTCTAATCTGTTTGCGCAAACGCAAAAAGTAATTAGCTTTTTTATCCAATATATAAATCACCCATATACCTAAAGATTGATTTTTTGTATAATATGAGCTAGACCCGCTTTAATACTTCATAATTCAGGACGTGGGCTCGGTTTAGTTCAGTGTTTGTTAAGAGTTTCTAGATTTTTTCTTTTTCCATGTCCTTTTTCATTGTACGTATATAGATAGATAGATAGCTTTGGGCGTTTGAGGGTGATAAGACATTCTGAAGAAATCGAAGAAAGTGGTGAATATGAGTTTTACTGCTGAGGATGAGTCAGCCACAAAAATCCATCTTCCAGCTGATATAGATTGGGAGATGCTTGATAAATCCAAGTTTTTCTTCCTTGGGGCTGCTCTGTTTTCATGTGTATCAGGTACACTCTACCCTATTGTCGTTTTGAAAACACGGCAACAAGTGATGTTGAATCATATCTCATGTTTCAAAATGGTGACTTCAATTTTTAGGTGTGAGGGGTATAAGGGTTTTTATCGTGGTTTCGGGACTTCCCTTATGGGTACCATCCCGGCCCGAGCCCTTTATATGGGTGCCCTTGAAGTTACAAAGAGTAACGTAGGTAGTATTGCTAGTGTTGAGTTACGATTATCTGAGGCGAAAGCCTCGGCTGTTGCAAATGCTGCAGCTGGACTTAGTTCTGCCATGGCTGCACAGTTGGTTTGGACTCCAATTGATGTTATAAGCCAGAGACTAATGGTTCAAGGTGGTGGTTGTAATTCAATCGTTGGATTGAAAAAGTACAATAGTGGGATTGATGCCTTTAGGAAGATTATTTATACGGATGGAGTAAAGGGATTGTATAGGGGATTTGGGATATCTATATTGACTTACGCGCCTTCTAATGCCGTGTGGTGGACATCTTACTCTACTGCGAATAGAGCGTTATGGGGTTGTTTTGGTTCTTATTGTTGTAAGAGGGATGATAATGGTAATGGTAATGGTAATGGAAGTGGTGGTTATAGGCCAAACTGGAAGTCGGTCATGGCGGTTCAAGGTTTGAGTGCCACCATGGCTAGCGGAGTATCGGCTTTAGTGACAATGCCGCTTGATACAATTAAGACAAGGTTGCAAGTTTTGGATGGAGAAGGAAATGGGAATGGTAGATCGCCCACGATTTTACAAACGGTGAGAAATTTGGTTAAGGAAGGTGGATTAGGTGCTTGTTATAGAGGGTTGGGGCCGAGATGGGCTTCAATGTCTATGTCCGCAACAACAATGATAACAACATATGAGTTTCTCAAGCGGCTTTCGACTAAGAATCAAGAGTGCTTTGGTTAAGACTGTGTTTGGTTCCTGGATTTTGGTGAGGAGGAGAAAAGGATAATATTATGCTTGCTTTACATTTTGATCATTTTCGTCTTTCTTTCTCCGAGAATCGAATAGTGAGGAAAATGGTGGAAAACAAAGTACTTTCATTCCATTCAAAGTTCTTGACCAATTAGAGTGTTGGTTCATGTTTAGCTGGCATTGTTGTTCGACATAATTTGGCGTACCAATGTAAATTGTGTAAATATGTAGAAAGGCAGGTTAATCTTGTCTTTATGTCTCTAGTTCTGGCAATCAGATATTAATTAAATCATCAAAGCTTCAACTTTTGCTCATAGTTTAGACTGATGTTACTGCTGTGGCTTTCTCACATATTTCCTTGGCTCATATAATAATGGAAACTCTATGATTGATCTAGAACTGCAGTCTTAAAATTTGACAGCCATCTTGATTAGTAATTCAACTACTACTTCAACAACACTATTTCTAAGGTCATTTTTGTACACAACACAATATACAGACAATAATGGTATATTGTGTAAATGAGAGCCATTTGGTGAGGAGCCTGAGGGTGGTTGGTTGTGGCCTTAGATGAGTTGAAGAGACATCATTTACTACTGGTTTTAGTAGTGGAAGTGGAAGATAGGCCATTCACAAGTCTCTAATTGACTTGAGGAGTCAAAATAGCCCTTCAATAAACAACCCTTCCTTTCAAAAGTGTAGAAAAATATGCCCCTTTTAGTATTTGCTAATTATTTCCAATAATAGAAAGAGTTCTTTGAATTGCCCCTTGTAACATCATATGAAAATTCCCCCAAATAGGCATTTTAAAAGACTTTCCATGTGATTCTTTCTTGGATACTCTTTTCTAGTTGCAGTGAATGCTTTACAAGATCTTATCTTCTCTTCAGATCCTCACCAAGAATCTTAAGCTTTTTCTATCTAACAAATAAAACAAATGATTTCTACAAACATAAGTTAAAGAAAAATGACTGATCTTCCCATTAAACACCTAAATTTTTAGTTACACATTTCACCCTTTCCTCTAAGGCACTCATCTAAAACGCTCCGATAAGTCTCCACATCACTCCCCCCGCAATTTTTTTTCATCTGAATGAAAAGGTTTTCCACCTCAAACGCCAAACCGTTAGAACACAATTCTTTAACAAAAACCTCGAAGCAGTCTTTCCTAATCACGATCCTCTCATCAATCATCTCCTTAAAAAGACTAACAGCCTTACTTATATCTCCATTTATGCAATATGCACTTATTAAAGAGCTGTACAAATTCGTATCAAGTCTATGACCATTTTGAATCATGTCATTAACAAGCATATCAACTTCTAGCAACCTTCCTTTAACCTCGAGAAGCCCATTTATCACCTCACTGTAAGATAAAAAATTCGGATAACAACCCATTCGAGGCATCTGCTTCAAAAGAAAAAGTGCTTTATCAAATTCTCGCAACTTAATAAAACTACGAAGCAAAGCATTAAAGCTAACTAAACTTGGTTTGATGCCTTTATCCCTCATTTCCCTTAATAGAGCAAACCCTTCATCTGGCCTCCCCAATTTGCTATACTCGTTAATGATCACAACGTATGACTTTCCATCAAGACTCATTCCAAGATTAACCATCTCTTTGAAATGTTTAATAGCTTCATTAGATCTTCCGACAATGCAATAACCCTTTAATAAACTCGTATGAGTGGCAATATTATCCCTCACTCCACTTAACCTCATTCTGCTCATCATCCTTTTCGCTTCGTCCACATTTCCATTTAAACACAACCCATTGATCAAAACATTATACGTTAGTACGTTAGGCTCACAATGTTTCAGGCTTACCATTTCATCAAAACACCTCATTGCATTCTCAAACTCACCTTTCTTGCAATAACCATCCATCAAAGTAGTATATGATACAATGTCAGGCAAACAAGTCTCATTTCCTACCATCTCATCAAGAACTCTTCGCGCTTTTTCCAATAAACCATTTTTACAGAGCCCATCAATAATAACATTATAAGTGATCAAATTTCTCCCACAACTCATTTCATCAAACAGTTTCTCTGCATCTTTAATCATGCCAACCTTACACAATCCCTTGATCATCGTCGTATAAGTCGAAACATCAGGTATCAAAACAGAGTCTTTAACAACAATCTGCCCGAAATACCCCCAAGCATGACCAACCATATTAGCCTTAACTAGAACACCCAACAATGCATTATAAGAAAACAAACAATCTCCTGATTCCCTCTCTTTCACTTGATGAAAAAGCTTAGCAGCCCACTTCAAGTGTCCCAAATCACCATGAGCTTTGATGAACTTACCCACCATGAAATCTGAGAATTTGTTGTGGGTTTTAAGCAAATCAGCTGCTAATGAAAATAGTTTGTGAGATAATAGCTTGTCAGTGATGGCAATGTAGCAAAAATGAGAGTGGGAATAATGGTTAAGGTTTGGGATTGGGGTTGAGGCCCAGTTGAAGAAGAAGAGGGAGTGGTAAGGGCTTGTTTGGTTTTTGATAACTTGGAGAACTAAATTTTGGGTCAAGTAAGGTGAGAACTGGTTGAGAATTGAAGGGTCGGGGTTTTGGTGGGATTTAGGGTTTAGGGGGTAAAGGGATTGGAGGAGAGAGTTTATGGCAGGGATGATTTTGAGAGATTCGGGGACTAAATGAGTAAGGGGCTGATGGAAGTGGCGTGATACGGCGGCGGTGGACATGGTGGTATTTCGCGGCGGTGCATAGGATGGTGGAATTTAGCTGATTTATTTCCAATTTCAAGTTCAACAGGCCATTAAGAAAGCAAACCTATGCTTTATCAAATATTTTGGATCTCTTTTATTTATTATTGATTACAAACTTTCCTACTCATTCAAAAAAACCTTTGAGTATTTTTTCCTTACTATCATTACATTCATAATTAATTTATATATTAAATCTTAATAAAACTATATTTAGTATGATATTTATATTTTACACAATTTTCGACAATTTTTAAAAAATACAGCAAATAAATCAAAAATAAAACTAAAATTTTCACATGAAATTCAATAATACATATTATCCAATAAAACTAAAAACTCCTTTAACAAAAATACAACCTTAAGGGAATTATCCTATTTAAAGAAACAAATTATAAATTATGATTTCCAACATGCCACTTTTCCTTGTGACTGAAGCTGAACTCTACTAGCTAAACTGAGACCAAAAATATTCATTCATATTCATAACGGGAGTTCTTTGAATCGTTTATTCATTTAAACTCAACTAGTAAATTCAAATACGAATAATTTGAAATTCCATTGTACATGATACCGAAAACACTTCAACGTTAAGTACCCGAGTTAAACGTAAACAGGCGATCTAGAGTCTCGAACAAACTCTACACAGTTTCCAAATCTGTAACTTGCTTATTTGCATGAATCTACAAATGTTAGAACTTAGACAGCTATAGTCAATTTGGAGGTAGAAGAGTTGCAGTTGGTGCCGCAGCAACCATCTGATTAGAGCAAGACATAACGTGAAGATGAATGCTGTCTGAATTTTCCATTGCTGAGAATAATTCTTGCTTAATATCAGCATTGTCACAACAATGGATTAAACCTTCAGAGTCAGCAGTTGAGGGCATCAAGCTCTTTCCTTGTAACCTCGAGATCACCAGAAGTTGCCCATTCCTGTTTGCTTGCTCGAATAAATGCCCTAGTCCAGCACGCTCCGCTGCTGTACCATTTGCGACTGAGTAAATGCAAATAAACCCCTGCAAAGAACATGCATTTTGTATATAAACACAATGGCAAAATCAAAATAAAAGAGTATGTTTATACCTCTTCGGTTCGTTTGATATCCATTCCAAATCTGATTTCTCCAGGTTCGGGGAATAGTTCCAACGAAACCTCTGCAATGCCCGGTAGAAACCAAAGTCTAATACCTTGTACAATGTTTAATGTGGTATTTATGTTTTGTTTGCCTGTCGACTGATTCTTCTCCTCGCAAAGGAAAAATGTACATAAATTAGCTATATAGAACAAGAACCTAAAGAGAGTTGAGAGAACAATAGGAAGAATAATTTACCGAAGTGATGATTTGTTCGGTTTGGATGTTAATAAAAACAAGAGGAATTCCAGAAGAAACTGCTGCAGAAAACCAGGCCATGGCCCTCACTGTGGGTGCTTCACTGCCACGTTCTTTTGCTAGAGGCATGAACAGAATAGAACTAACGATTGTAGACCGTTGATCAGGCAGATTCATACCAACCTTAAGTTTCCAATCGTATTTAATACCCTTCCTTTGAAATCCCTTAAAATCCAAATTCACCACTCTTCTACTCATCTCTGCAGGATCAGTCAATATATCATTCTCAGTTTATCACATTTTTCGTCCTTACTTAGCCCTAGTTATTCGGTTTTTCAAAAGGAATAGATTTATGAAGAAATATATACCTTGAAGTTCAAAGCACTCTTCAAAAGTCATGTCTGCTAGAACCACAACATGCCTTTCATCAGAAGCTGCCCTAACCGTAAACCTTTTGTGCAGCTTAACGTTTCGATCTTGGACAACACACGCACGAAGCTTAACAATGTTTTCTCCTCTTCTCACCTTCAACCACACATACTGATCAGCCGTACGGTTTATTTTCCCGAGCTGAGAGCTAAGTTCTGATCTCGCTTTAGCTGATATGAATGAATCATCAGAACCATCTTCACCAATGCCTTCTATGATATCACCTGGCAATGGCATACTCTCATCCCATTCTTCTGATAAATCTTGTTTAACTTGTTTTACGCAGATTAATGTTTGTATAGAGGCCATTTTTGTTATCTTGAGGAACAATAGATGCATGTCTATCTCTATATGTGAATGTTGTTGAGAAGAAGAATGGATAGAAAATACGGTAATCACTAGGGACTGGATTTTTAGTTCTCAACGTTGGGATAATATTATATAGTTTTGGTGTTTTCAATGTGTTTCTTGATAGAAATGGCCGGCTTTTGAAGTTTATTAGCACAAAAACGTTGCATTAGAAGGGAAAAATGCAAATGCAAATGCAAATGAAAATATTTTAGGTGGTTTTAAGAGGCAAATATGCAAATTCGTCTTCCTTGGCATGTTAATATTAACATGATCAGATGCAATATGGCTCTAAATTCTTGTCGTTCCAAAATGTCTTCTCGATCCATAGTTTCAACTCATATTGAGGCCTAGGTCTAATATTGGATAATATCCACCCCATTAAGTGCCAAAGTTCAATATCTCTATCATATATTAGAAAATTATTCTCAATGCCTAATTTTTCGATATATAAGTCGCTAGATACTTATTGGATAGTACATGTCCATGCAACAAATGGATGGAATATGTTGCTAATTAACTTGGTTACTAAAAAATGTGACCTAAGTCTATGCATGCAAAGACATTACTTTAGGTAATATCATTTTCTATTGTACCCATACCTTAGCATTAAATATGAGCAATTTCATTATCATAAAAAAGAGGGGCACTCACATATACATACGAGAAGGATGTATCTAATTAACATGCATAACCATATATAGGCAAGGGTGGCATGCAGAGCACGTGATGACAATACAACCAAGAAAGTGAAGGGGTATCGGATTGCACGTGAAGTAAAGTGACAGGCATATAAACACAAGACAATGTCAGTGATTGAGAGATGCTTCTTCAGGTGGGGAACTTTTGTCGAGAAAAAGATAATGAGGCTGATAGTATATATATATATCCATTTTAAAAAAAATTATAATAAAAACCAGAAAAAACTTGTTTTAAAAATAAATAAATGTGATGCGTGAATGTTTTTGTCTGAGTTTGATATATATTATAGTAGATATAATTTATATTAGAGTCTCATGTATCTTGTTGTAATAGAATTAGATCCAATTTGTGTTAGCCTAATAACCTCGTTTTTATAAGATCCAATTACGAAAAAAAAATGAAAATATGTAGGCTGGACCACGAGAAACTGGTCCCAAAGTTGGATAAACAGGGTGCTGAACAAAGTAAATGCGATTGGGATCTGGATCCATTGCATATTTCTCTGATTTCACACTAACACATATGCTTCAAGAGTTCTAGATAATGACTTGTCTTTTTTTTTTTTTCCCCCACGCTTCAATGGTGCGCCACTTAATAAGTTAATCTTTGAAATATGTGTCTTCATAATTTTAAATAATTCCAACGAAAATTAAATTTTACACCCTCAAAACCCAAAATTATCATACTTCATGATTTGAAGTAAATATATGCAAGTAATTTCATATATTTTAGATGGTTATATTTTTTCTAATGAATATTAGATCCAAACGTATAAAGGTGACAAACAACTTCATATGCAAGCATGCGTACAAAATTGGGATTATATTTTATGTTATTGCAGATTAATTACTGTCTGTCTAAGAAAGAGCTAAAGAACGCACGAGCACAAGCAAGATGTTCCCCGTAACAAGCTTCTTTTCAGACAGGCCTCTCAACTTCAGAGTTGCCTACATCAGCAACCACTGTCACGTGTCAAAATGTCCTGTCCACGTGCGAAGATGGAGGTAGGCCTTTTGTGCTTCGTTCTTCATGCAGGTAATCAAGCAAGATCATTTAAACCTTGTAATAATTTAAACAGAATCTTCCAAAGTTAAATCACACTGATCTATTTTATGCAACTTTACTATACACAACTAAGAATCTTGTTTTTTTTTTTTTTTTTTTTTTCATTTGAAGCCATCACAATCTAATTAATGATTTATTCATGTTTCAGTTTGGTTTTCATCTTGAAGTAGAAGATTCTAACCAACAAATATGGTCCAAAGAGTACATTTTTGTTGCTCAAGAGTCAAGGTCTAATGACAAATGCATGTACAAAGTCGCATGCATGCCATACCTTATTGTTGTGACTTTAGAAACAAAAAAAACCAATATGTATTAATTAGGAAGATTGTAATTTTACCTAGCTAGTTGAGTACTAAGCAACTACTTGGTTTTGACCTTAATTGTCCTCATAGGAGTCAAGCTTACTTAGGACCCTAATATGAAACAATTATTAGCATTTTTCAATTAGAAGTGCGTTATGTTCAATTCTAGACATTTGATTTCAAATATAAACGTAAATAATTTCCAAGGAATTTTGTGTTTGTTACAAATAATGGTATATAACTATGATAAACTCTAGTGAATCATCTACACAGTCCTGAACACTTCTAAAAATGATCCAGTTATTATGATTCGGATTATGCAAAATCAACAAATACAAAATAAAGAAAAAGAGATAGCTGATGGGCCTACTTCCAAATTATAACTACTTTAACTTCTCTGTTGAAGAATAAAAAAATTAATTTAAGAAAGAATAATTGCCTTTAAGCTCAAAGAATAACAAGATCAGCATATTGTCCAACTTTATAAACATGAATATTAATTTGGTACTTGAGAGGCAACATTAGAGAGACCAGAATGTTGAGGTTTCTGCTGGGAAAGTGATATGTCTTAGAAAACCCATATCTTATGTCTGAATTTCTGAATATAAATCAACATTAAGAGGAAAAATCATGTGATCTTGACAAGGATTATAGGGGCAAATATCTGGCAATACATGCTATTCTACGTGGGCCTAATTTATGGGATTAATTAACTTAATTACATAGAAGATTTCGCTTTCAGGTCATTGTTAATGAGGTGTACATGTTTGCATTCTCTGAGGAACCACTTCAATTTGGATAAATCTTCAACATAGTTATGGAACTACTTGAAGTATGGTGCGACTATCACGTGGGTCTCATCAGTCTTGTTTTATTACGAAATAACTTCATTTATGAATTGTACGATTGACTTCTATCTCGAGTTTTAATATAGTCAATTTATTTATTATTCAATATCAATATCTATTTTTCTTATATGTTTCGTATCTTTGGACGCAGACATTAAAAGTACACCTTTTGGATTTGTTTAGCTGAACGATAACTTATTTAACAATGATTGTTTAACCTTATAAATTTCTTAAAATAAACTGTTAGGATTTGAAAAAAGTTGAAAAAAATCCCTCTTAATTTTATAAATTTTGTAAGCCTTTTAAGATAAATTTAGTCAAACGCTATATTAGTGATTAACTATCACATTCCACCCGCACAGCAAGTTTAGGTAATTTAAAAAAAAGATCAAACAGTAAAATTTGATCCAATGATCATACTCAATAAATTAGCATAAGCACACAGTAAACAAATTAAAATCTTTGACTTCATGAGAAACAAAATCAGTAAATGGTCAAAATAATGAAATGTATATTGTAGTTTATATATATATATATATATTGACCCACATGTAATTCTTCTATTTTGTCCACTAGCTAGGATGATCGTGACAAATAAACTTACTAAATATATATATTTTTTGGGGCTGCAGTGAACTTCCCTTCTTTTAGTTAGAGCTTCAATAATATGGTGAATCTAATGTCTAATCAAGATGTGACAACTTAATTTACTGTAAATTATATTTTTACAGCCAAGTTGCAAATTAATATTTGGAATATTGGCTCCTCATCTAATGATTAAGGAGCTAATTTAAGGCTCCAGCCACCAAGTTACCATGATTAAAATTTAAATTACAAAAGATGAAATTTATTAATTGAAAACGAAATATGCTATCCAGAATAATCCATCTTCTTCTTCTTTATAGGATATTTCATCCATGCCAACAATATTATCAATTTTCCATTGGTAGTTGGAATAATAATTAAAGAATTCAAAAATTGATGAATAATAAGTTTGGTAGGAGAATGCATGTGCTTTGGATTCTAATTTTAGTGTAAATATTCAACGCGTTAGAAATAAAATTATCCAAAATTAGAACATATTCAATAAAAATAATTAATAACTATGTTAAATTTAGTAGAGATGACAGATGCTTCCTTCCTATCCTACTATGATTCACCAAACGTTCACAATATTAAATCAAAAAGATTCTACCTACATGGTTACATTCTATTTTTAAATCACAAAAAGTTTGATTTAAAAAATTAAAATGATTAGAATATAATAAATAATCCGCTTTATTTAAATTAAATTTATTGGGATACACAAAGGTTACATTATTTACCTTTATCACATAATAAAATGCGGAATCAGAACTCTTCTATATAAATCATTTTCAGATTAATATGAATATTCTAACAGCATTTAAACATTTTAAATATTTTTAACCAAAAAGTGTATTAATGGATTTTTCAAATATTTTTTAAACCATTTTTCACTTAAAGGTTAAAATATAAATTAGATTAGTATGAGAAGAGATGAATTATGTAAATTTTATTTTATCTTTTCTTGGTACATGAATAAGAGACATACAACTTGTATGCTACAAGCGAGAATATAGTTAATTAATTTAAAAAAGTTGACAATTTATATTTTCCCGAAAATACAAAATAGTAATTTCACTATTTGGCATATATCAACTTCCAATGAGATCAGCTTTTTCTTTCTAAAAGAAGTGTTATTAGTACAATCACGAGGACTGATTCTGTAATTGCTTCCCACTAAATAGCGCTTTCAAAATCAGTATCTCTGCCCCCGAAAGATATATACATTATTTAAATATATATATATATATATATGTATATATATATATATATATATATATTCTTGGCCCCATAATCAAATTTATGGACTGTAACAGTGTTGTGAAAAAACACAGGACTATAATCAAATCATTAACGCGACTTTCTTGTCGCCTCTTATAATGGAAAAAATATTTATATCTTGGGCCCAACGGTACTAATACAGATTCTCTGCGTAATTATTGCCAATATTTATTACTATGACAATGTAAATTCCTTCAATGACAGTAATGGTACATAAATTATCTTTCTCAATTTGGATAATTTTATTATAGATTATCATTAATTAATGATTAAACCCAAATTCAAATCCTTTTTCACGAAACCAAATTCAAATTAACTCAAACATTTAATGTGGTACATTTAATTTGATAACAACTATTGTTTAATGCCACTACTAATCCATGAAAATTCAAATTTTTAATATGTTAATTCTTAAAATACCATATGTTACGTATCATTCTTAAACTTTAGTTTTTTGGTTCACTTTAGTCCTTCACACCATTTTGCTATGGACAAAAATTATAACAAAAATTAAACTTTAAAGAATAAAACCTAAATTTGACACTTTAAAGACTAAAATAAAATAAATATAATATTTCAACTACTATTGGCATTAATATTTTTAAATAATAAATTGAATAATGAAATTGAAATGCCAAACTGGTATTGGATTAAAAATAGACCGCGCATGCCGATCCGTTTATATATAGTCTCTCTCTCCATTCAACTTGATATCAAAGTGTTCACATTTTCTTCTATACTTCAACTACAAATCTTCTTTCCCTTTATTCCCCTCTTCATACTTTAGTTTCCACCATAGCCTAAAACTCTATACAAAATGTATACTACCAGGCAAAAACCATACAGAGATGAAAATCAAAAACCAAGAAAAACCCACAAAAATAACATGCCTTCATTTTCATCTTCCCTTCTTGATGAAATCTACCGTTCCATAGATGGAAATTCCGAAATATCACAAGATTTCAACGCGTACAAAGAAAAGCCAGCCAAAAGACAGAGTGAGAGTTTCGCAAGGGCGTGTTTGGTTGAGAAATGGATGGAATATGAAGAAAATGAGAGGAAGGCTGAGGCTAAAAGAACACAATTATTACATGACAATGAATTGTTGTTCTTTAGTTCAACTTCGAGTTCTTCAGACAGCTCTGGTGCACTCTCATCTTCAGACACTGAGTATTTTGGCTCCCAAACTAAGCCTAAGGTAGTTTCATGCTTTTCCACCAGGCCTAAACCGGTTCGAACCGGCCCGGCCCGGTGTGATGATTATCAAAGTAATCATAAAAATAAAATGGAAACTGATGATTTGATCAAGTCCAAATCAAGGGCCTTAAAGATTTACGCAAATCTGAAGAAAGTTAAGCAGCCCATTTCACCAGGGGGAAGGTTAACAACTTTTATTAATTCACTTTTCAACAATGGCAATGCAAAGAAGTCAAAAAATGTTGAAACAAATAAAGGGTTTCGAGATTTGAGGTCCCCAAACGCGGCCTTATCATCTACTTGTTCATCAGCTTCTTCGTTTTCGAGGTCGTGTTTGAGCAAATATTCTCCGAAATCAAGGGAGAAGATTAGAAATAATGGGGTTCAACGGACGGTCAGATTTCATCCGGTAAGTGTGATCGTTGATGAAGATTCAAGGCCTTGTGGGCAGAAGTCTATATATGATGAAGATTGTGATAAGTATGGAAGAAAGCCTTCATTGCCACCACATGCATTGGATGAGTTGAAATTGAGCAAGAGGGAGAAAAATAGGAAATTTGAAAAGGATACACAAAATGTCTTGAAGGGGTATAATGGTCAAAGGATTATTAACGATGTTTCATTTTTTAGAAAAATTCAAGACGAAGATGAAGATGACTATGATGGAATGAGTGATTCGAGTTCAGATTTATTCGAACTTGATCACTTAGCAATATTCGGAAAGAATAGATATTGCGAAGAACTTCCTGTATATGAAACTACTCATTTCGAAACGAATCGGGCTATTGCTAGTGGTTTAATTCGTTAAATTACACATGAATAAAACTTGTTTTTATTATTCATTTTGGTTATATTTTGAGTTTATTGCAACATTGGAGTATAGAGTATGTAGCTCTCTTTTTCATAACGCTTTTGATCAGATCATGTACACTTTGGTACAAATAATTTACTTTGCAATTTTTAGGAATTGATGATGATAGAAAAATATATGTGGGATTTTGTGGAAAAAGCAAGAATTCAAACACTGAAAAAGAATGGAATTAGGATGATGAGAGGGGTTGATCCCCAAGTAGGTAAGAGATTGATTAATTTTGATCAAATAAAGAAAAAGGTCAATAAAAATAAAATAAAAAAGAGAAAAAAGAAGAAGATTCGAGATCAAAAATCCTCCCCATGGGAATAGAGAAAGTGAATATCTTTAATTTTCTTTTTCTTTGTTTTGTTAATATATTAATAATCTAAATTTGAAGAATATTTTTGTTGCTTCAAAATGGTGTTTAACGGATCCCTAGAAGTCCCCAACTAAAGTGGCACTTGTATTGTATTGGTACTCTTTTTTCTTTGTTTTTTGTTTTGTTCTAGATCTCTTTTCCCATCTTCAAGAATGAAATGCTACTTCTTCACTTTTTGTATCTTAGAATCTTATTTGTTTTGCCAATGTTATGTTTATTATCTAATCTTTAAAGCATTAGTTAGTTGCTATATTATTCTTCTAAGAATTTTCATGAGCAAAGCTTGTTATCAATATATAAATGATTACGGAACTATAAATGATGTATATTCTTATTTGAGGTCATGTTCTATATACTGTTACAAATTAAAATGATAATAAACTAAATATATAAATAAATAAAATGGGCATCTTTATCCTTTTCTCTTTCCCTAGGTTTTAAAATTCAAATTGTTGAAATAGCTATTTCTTTAAATTCATACATTCCAGTCACTTGCATGGGTTGAGTAAGTATGTTAGGTCATCTTCAACTAGTTATGGGGCCATCAATTTTTGATTGCTCAAATACGATTCTAGGAAGAAATAAATAGAAACCTAAATATTTTGTACATTTAAAAGAAAATGTGTGTATTTAATGAACTGGACCACAGTGATAGAGATATAACAAGTTAACCTACCTGTACTTGTATATAATTCAGATAAACATGAAACTCAAACTACTCTGTAGGCCTTCTTGTCTTGCATGTCCAATTTAAATGAACTACAATTCCTTATATGATGAAAATGCAAGTGGGTATAATTTGTGATTAAGATTAATTACGTTCTATAAAAATTGTACTGGATAATCGGAAGCATGCAAGTTACAAAGAACCTGGATATATAGTCTAATCAAAACGAATATTACTAATAAATATCCAGCAGGATTAAATTAATAGTAGCAAAAGAAACAAAAAACTTGTAAGTATATAATAACTATTCTATTGATTTAGTTTGTTGTGTATAAATATAATATTTGTGGAGGTTCTTCCAACCATCGTATTAATATTTTTAATAAACTTTTTGGAGTTTTTTGTTTTTATTGTTAGGTTCGTTGCTTTGAGTTATGTTATGGTTGGTGAAGTGGGAAAGTAGCCGAATTATAATGATAATGCAATAATAATCTTGATCTTGGTAGGTCTGGATTTATGGAAATACAATAATATTGGAAAGATAAATAATAATTGATTCTACGTGCGTATCTCGAACCATTTCTAAAGTTCCCTACCAATATTCATAACTTAATTATTCTTCGACTATTAGTAGGCACTTTTTTACAATTTTAAATTTAGAAACAACCATCATTATGATTTCGGGTTAACGGATCGGACCTACGAACTACCGGACCCGCTATTGTTCCTTAGCATAAATCCTGAACATTAAATTGATATTGGGCCTAAGGCGGGAATTGGATGTATGTTGGATCTTAGATCATTGGGCCTAAGGTGGGAATTGGATGTATGTTGGATCTTAGATCATTGGGCCTAAATACCATATTTTGGCATATAATATATGATCATAAAATTTATTTTCTTTTTACATTTAAAAAATAATAATTTGTTTTTTAAGACAAAAATAACGAAATTGTACTATGATGTAGCTACCCTTCGTTTTGACAATGGCAAAATTACTAAAATAGGGAATGCTTATATTGATATCTCCACCAATAGTTGTTTTTATACTTCCATGCAGCTTTCCTTTTCTGTAAAACCGCCCTCAATACCATTGACAACATCGTTACTTTTGTCTCTCTTATAATTATACCAAAAAATAATTATAATAGAGAGTTATAAACTAAAAGAACCCAAGTGCAATTCATAATATTGTTAAACTATATATATCCATTATTAATTGATTACAAAACAAACCAATTATATCTTAATTCCATCAAAGTTTCATTTTTTTAAATAAAATATGTAGTAATGAACCAATGCAACAGTATCCAAGTGAGGTAAGAGATATCTGAGATATCAAAGAAAGATTAACACAAGATTACAAAAAGAAAACGGCTGAAATTATATGGATTAATCCAAGTTAATCCGATCTAACCTTCACAATTAATTACCTTGTTAATTTTAATCCAAAGAGTCATTAGAATCTCCGCCCCATTTCTGTCCCATAATATCACTCAAACATATATATGGAAAAGATTCACTAGGCTTAGCCTATTTGTTTTGCCTTATTTAACATACTCCTATCTCACTCTCAATTAACCTAAATCTTTGGCATTTTTCATACTTTTTGAATTCAAAATACACACAAAATGAGCGTCAATGGGACAACACCAGATAAGAAATCCATCCCATTTAGTCCTAGCCAGTATAACGCTTCGTCCTCCAAGCAACGGAGGAAGGCGGTGGCCGCCGCCACGAACCGTGGCTTTTGCAGGAGGTTTAGCGACTGTATGGTTATGGGCCCGGCCGTTTCCCAACGCCAAGACATTGAGAAACGTGCAACAAAGCTCGATCAACTTGCTCAACAGGTACATATATGATACTTAGAATTAAAGTGGTTAAAATTATACTGATATCTGATATTTAAATTTGGAAATAAATTAGGTAGAAGAAATAGAAAAGGAACTCCGAAAGCAGAAAGAGATGAAGGGCATGTACAAGATGAAGCTAGACAAAACACAAGTCTTGCTAAAATACAGTCTAAAAGTGGCCCAAGATAATGGGTTCTTGGATCTCATACTCAATAAGGATAAAGGCCCAGACTTGTCACTTTCTCCTACCATTACCCGGTCCAGTACAAGCCTCGAAAGCCCATCTTCGGCCCAATACCATCCTGACCTTGCTGCCCTCATTCATCAAGCCAAAACCAACGGATGGTACATTGACCCTCAAGAGGTTAAGTTTGTTAAATCATCTTCATCTATCTTTTTGCTTCTCAAGATCATAAAACCACTAACATGAGTTTTCCCATTAATTATCAAACAAACAGATAGAAATACAACATCTATCAGCACAAGGTACAACTGCAGATATATACAGGGCAAAATGGAGAGGCCTCGACGTGGCCATCAAATGCATGTACCCAGATTTCTTTCGTTCAAACGAGAATGGCGTTAGCTTCTTCGCACAAGAAGTCGAGACTTTATCCAAACAGCGCCACCCGTTCGTGCTGCAGCTAATGGGGGCTAGCCTTGATCCTCCTGAAAATTGCTGGATTGTTACAGAGTTTTTGAACACAGATTTGAAAGATTGGCTTCATGGTCCTGGTAAAAGACAAAAGGAAAGAACAATTCCTATTCCATCTTTGAAGGATAGAGTTTCAAAGGCCTTGGAGATTGCTCAAGCAATGCAGTATCTTCATGAAAGCAAGCCTAAGATTCTTCATCGTGATTTGAAGCCTAGTAATATTTTCTTGGATGATGCTTTTCATGTCAGGGTGGCCGATTTTGGACATGCCCGGTATTTGGTTGATGGAGAAAAGGCGCTAACCGGAGAAACTGGTTTGTAAATTTATCGAATATATTTTTTTTTTATGATTTCTTTTGTTTAAGAAAAAAAAATACTATTATGTCGAAAATTGTTGTTTTTAGGTACATTTGTTTACATGGCACCTGAGGTGATACAATGCAGCCCTTACGACGAAAAATGTGATGTTTACAGCTTTGGCATCATATTGAATGAGCTAATGACAGGCGAATACCCGTACATCAATACCGATTATGGTCCTGCGAAGGTGTGGTATATATAACATTTTACTTATCTCAGTTACTGTTTTAATCTAGAATGAAAAATGAAATAACATATAGATATATAATTATGAACAGATAGCCCTGGAAGTTGCAAAAAGTGGACTTAGGCCATCAATGGCTAAGGTGGATGAGGAAATGGAAGGTGTAAATGAACTGATAAAACAATCATGGGATGAAGAAGCTGCAGCTAGACCTACTTTTGCTCAAATTACATCCACTTTGACAATTATTGACAAGAGATTAAAAGATAGCTCGTTGTAGTAAAGGAATTTCATTGGTTTTTCTTCTTTTTTTAATTTCATCTTGTGCTTTTCTAACATGAGACTAAGTATTGGGATAAGTAGGAATGACACTGAGTCGTGTTTCCTTCTCTTACTTTGCATTAAAAATACATTAAGTGTTAACGAAAAAATAAATTTTTTCTAATTTTTCACGTTTCATTCGGAGAGTAAAAAGACAAAAAGTTAAACGATCCAGAGTTTATGCATTCATTAAAATCTATATAAATTTCCAAATAATTATATCGAAATATCATAAAATAATATAGTTCCAGTTCAATATCGATTTCTTTAAGAGAAAAAAGGATTCAACAGAAATACATGATATGAGATATGAATTGCACTATTGCAGCCATCTTTTTCTTAATGCAGAGCTAAATTCTCTTTTCCTATATTGTAGAAAAAAAAATTCATTTTCCCTTTTGTAATTTGAGATGTTCCCTTGAGTCAAATACTGGAATCTCAGTTAAACACATTAATAAATCATCAAATTATAACTTTTTTATTTTTCTTTCGATTTTATAAACACTATATTTGGACCTAAAAAACACCACTGTTCTTTTAGTAATTTAATAATTTGGCTCTGCTTTCCATATTCGAATATTTCTTTACTTCCCCTCTCTTCCACCTTCCATCTCTGTAACGAAAATTTTGAACTAAATCCCCACTGTTTACACCTTAGTCAGTATTAATCTCGTGATTTACTTTACTACATAATTAGTATTATATACAGTTTTAAGAAACATGATATAGAACTTAGGATGGTGTGAAGTGAAGTGTGAACGCTACAGATTGCCATAACTCTTTCTTGCCATTTTCTGCGACCGGAGATTTTTTCTACGGTAATGAAGCAAAACCCTTTTATAGTTTCTTACTGTTCTTAACTTCAGAAAAAGAGAGAGCAGAAAAAAAAACCTTTTTAAAAAGCATCTTAATTGTGGTAAAAAGAGTTTTAATCCTTTTTTTTAGTAAAACGTATCAGGTCTATGATTGTGTGTAAAATAAGTTAAATTTTGTGTAAGTTCTTGATTATTAATGCAGCTCAAATTTTCCAGAAGAAAATACAAAAGTCCAACTTGGGTAGTTACATTCTGTTTTTTCTATTAACTTATAGTTTCATGAATATTTTATTATTAAAGGGTTAATCCCATTCCTCAGAGTATATTGGGGTTGATTTTATGTATCTTTAATTGTATTCGTACTAACAGATGTAGATTTTTTCATGGTAATTTATTGAAACTGGAATTTTCCAGAAGAAGATACAAAAGTCCAACTTGGTTCATTACGTTCTGTTTTTCTTTTTTTTTAAATTATTAACTTATAGCGTCAAGAATATTTTATTTGTTGAGGGTTAATCCCTTCCCTAAGTATGCTGTTTTTTCCAACACTTATTCTGATTCATTACGTGCCTTGGTTAAGAGTGAAGAGATATATGTCTTAGTATTCCTCTTGTGTTTGATTTTCTTCAGGTTTTCAATGGATGCAAATGGTAAAGCTCCAAAGACAAACGGGGAGATCAACATGGCCGGGAACCTGAAAACGACGAATGATGTGATCATTAGTATCTCTAAAGATGAAAAAGATTCCATCCCAGAAGCTTCAAATGGCCAAAAGTGTAAAATTTCAGCTGATTCACCCCATAGATTATCAAATGATTCAACATTTAGTGCTCAAAAGTCACCTGAAATTGCTAGGTTTAGTCCAAGCCCCAATAGACCTCCAAAATTCCCCCAAAAGGAGACTCTCACCCTTCGAAAAACACTTTCTAGGTCAGTTTACTCAAAGCCCAAATCAAGATTTGGTGAGCAATCTGTGCCTATTGAGAAAATGCTTGAAGATGACGTGTTAGTTGAAGATCATGGAGTCTCTACTTGTTCTTCGCCTAGTTCTAAAGTGGAATGTAGAACTGTGTCGATGAGTCCAAAAACGCCATTAATTTCATCGCCAGGTGGCCTTCAAGGAGTGGATAAGGATGAGGAAATATACAAGAAAGTCAGCAGTAGGAAAAAGCTCAAGTATCAAAGAGTGAGAGCCAAAGCTTTGATTGAGTGGTTTATGTTTCTTTGCATTTTAGCATGTTTAACTATCAGCTTGACTGTTGATAAGTTTCAAAAATGGAGAATTTGGGGGCTGGAAATTTGGAAATGGTGTTTGCTTGTTATGGCTACTTTTAGTGGCTTGTTGGTAACTAAATGGTTGATGCAATTTGTTGTTATATTGATCGAGTTAAACTATTTACTCAGACGAAAGGTGTTGTATTTCGTCTATGGTCTGAGAAAGAGTGTCGAAGTTTGTATTTGGTTGGGATTAGTGCTTGTTACTTGGGGTTTTATATTCCGTGAAGGGGTGCAGATATCGCATACGGCGACTCGGGTTTTGGATTTCATAACTTGGACTATTGCTTCGTTACTAATTGGCTCGTTTGTCTGGGTATTGAAAACTTTGTTGCTAAAGATTTTGGCATCTTCGTTTCATGTAAATACATTCTTTGATAGGATTCAAGAATCGGTTTTTCATCAATATATTCTATTCACATTATCTGGTCCACCGGTTATGGAAAGACAATTAAGTAACGCTAGTAGATTTAGTGCCCGTTTTGCGAATAAAGTGAAAGAAGGGAAGGAAAAGAAGAAGAAAAAGAAGAGAGAGGAGATTGATATCAATAAACTTCACCAGATGAAGCAAGATAAGGTCTCTGCTTGGACTATGAAAATGTTAGTTGATATGATATCTAATTCACGACTCACGACTCTTTCAAACACAATTGATGAAAGTGTATACGAAGGAGGTACTGAACAAACAGATAAGGAGATTAACAACGAGGAGGAGGCTATTGCTGCTGCTTATCATATTTTCAGAAATATAGCTCAACCTGGTCACAGGTGAGGAACATTGCCTGATTTTATATATTGTACCATTATTGGCTCTTTAAATTAGTCTGTCATAATAATAATAATCTTGTATGTGCAGATATATTGATGAACTAGATTTGAGAAGGTTTATGCTTAAAGAAGAAGTGGAGGTCGTTTTTCCGCTGATTGATGTAGCCGAGAGTGGCCAAATTGATAGAAAAACTTTGACGGATTGGGTGGTAAATATTTCTTTCTCCAATCTTGTTAAATTGAAAAAAGTGATTATATCTCAAATCCCTGTGCTTAATTTCTAGTTCTATTGTCTGAAGACTGTGATAGCTGTGAAAATGACCTAAATAGCTCTATACTTGAACTGTGCAAGATAACTAGACATAAGAAAATGGTCAATTAAGTTCATTTCTGTGCAGGTGAATGTTTACAAAGGCCGCAAAGCACTAGCTCATGCTCTAAACGACACAAAAACAGCTGTAAAGCAATTAAATACGCTTGTTACTGGGATTCTAGTTATCATTATGATAATAGTGTGGCTTCTCTTGACTGGTATAGCAACTACAAAAGTGCTCGTCTTTTTCTCGTCACAGCTTGTTCTAGCTGCTTTTGTGTTTGGAAACACTTGCAAGACTATATTTGAAGCTATTATATTTGTATTTGTAATGCATCCTTTTGATGTTGGTGATCGATGTGTTATAGACGGTGTTCAGGTAACTTTCACAACTCTGCTTTCTTGTATTGAATTATCGTTATTTATCATTATTAAAAGCCTTTTATTGGCGTAATTTAACAGATGATCGTGGAGGAAATGAATTTACTAACGACCATCTTTCTGAAAATCGATAAAGAGAAAGTATATTATCCAAATTCCATTTTGGCTACCAAACCCATTAGCAATTTCTATAGAAGCCCGGATATGGGTGACTCCCTTGAATTCTCCATTGATTTCAAGACCTCACTGGAGCAAATAGGCAGTCTGAAGGAAAAAATTAAGATGTAAGTCGATTGTTAAATTGTTTATTATAGTAGTCAATATCGTTCTGTTATTCATGTTGCGTTTGAATTTTGGCAGGTACTTGGAGAAAAATCCACAATATTGGCATCCTAATCACAATGTGGTAGTGAAGGAGATTGAGAATGTGAACAAGATCAAAATGGCTCTCTTTTTCAATCATACTATGAATTTTCAAGACTTTCCAGAGAAGAGCAGACGAAGAACTGAGCTGGTACTTGAGATGAAGAAATTTTTCGAAGAACTAAGCATCAGATATGATCTTCTTCCACAAGAAGTTCGTCTAGTCGAGTCAGAAAGGGCAACATAAACTAGAAACGATTTTAGTAGATTTAATTGTACATCTAAATTTGACAACAATGGAAAATGGAAATATATAAATATATATTTATCAACTGAACTGAAAGCTTCAGTAGAAGAAAAGAAGGATTACATGTGAGACAGTGTTCTAAAACAACCAGAAGAAGAATAAGAGGCCTAAACACACAATATTTGCTTTGACATTTTTCCTAATGCCTTTGAATTTTTCAAATGTCCTTTCTTTCTTCTATAATCCTCTTCGATCTCAAATCCGATATGCAACTCCTTGGCCATGGATAAACCTAGCGTTATCCTCAGTGTACACATGATTCTCATTCTTCAACCTGTAAATTGAAATATTTTTCTTAATAAATTTCAAAATAGAGATAATCGAAGATGATTTATATAGAAAATGTCGAGTTTGATGACTTACGTTTTAGAAACTGTCTTGTTTAAAATAGTGGACGAAACAAATGAGGCGCCATTTAAGTATAACAATTCTCCTTCAATTCTTTCTGCAATTTTCCTGTCCATCTTTCCAGCGTCGATGCACAGTGGTTGATCAGAGGCCTAAACACATTAATTTAATTAATTAGTTCAAATAAATATATTTTACATGTAATGAATAATTTCTTAATTCATATTAATATCCATATTTACTTACAATAACCCATCCCCATGTATCAGCAAAGGATGGCACATGTGCTGTGTATGCACGAACGTCTGCATGAACAATATTTTGATCAAATTAATTACATTAATATTAATTCAATACAAAATTTGTTTCAAAATGAAAGGTTGTGAAGAGGTACTTACACTTGAAAACCTGTTTTATAGTGTTGTATATAGACGAAAATACCTCCTTATGAGTGAACACTCCTGCCGGTCCAGCCTATATAATTTATACAATTTACGGCGAAAAAAACGAAATTATCAGAATATGTTTTATATAATATATATATAAGTACAATGTGAAAGAAAAAAAGATAATAATTACCTGAGTAACAAAGATACCATTATTATTGAGCTTAGGCTTGAGAATATTTTGGTAGAAAGACTTGGTATATAGTTGATAGCAAGGTCCTCCTTCAACTGGATCTGCTAAGTCTCCGACTATTATATCGAACTTTTCCTTTCTGTTCTCCAATCCAACTCTTCATGAAAAAATGCATGCAATTTAAATTAATTAGGAACAACCATTAAATAATATTAGCTTATAAGTTGTAACTTGTAACCATATTTAATTTGTATTATAAGTTCCGTATGTTAATTAGGATTTTAGAAACAAATTAATAAAGGGAATTAATTTTCATAAAAATAAATTAATGAAACAAGATATATAAGACTTCTTACTTGGCATCATTTATGATTAGCTCAAGCTTCGGGTTGCGAAAAGCTTCGTGATTTGCTGTAAGATGCTTTCTGCAAAAATCTACCACCTCCTGCAAGTAGGAAAAAAAAAAAAGAAAAATTAGTTTAAAAAACTCCCCAAAGTATTTTTTTTAATCTAAAAAACCATGAAAATATTTTTTAGTATCAAATATTTTATGTTGAAAACTATATTAAATAAATTAAATAGGAAAACTATAGTAAACCAAAAGACAACATCACTTAGAAAGTGGTTTTATGTCCCTTAATATTACCACTTTAACAAGATTAAGGTTGTCGGCAAGGGGGCAAAATCAAGCCAACTTTTTCGTAAAGCTAGAAACTAATTAATTAAATATTTTATCCAAAAAAACCCACTTACTACTTATGCATGTACTCAACAAATAAAAAGGAAAAAGAAGACAGATACATTGTACCATAAATATTTTTTTTACTCGATCATTGCCTAGCAGAAAATTAATTTTTCAATTTAATATTTAATTAGTGAATAAATATACCTCATCAATATCACACATGACCACTTTCTCAATTGATCTGTGCCTCAGTGCTTCTCTTGCAGCTGAACCTTCACCACCTCCCATTATGAACACGTTTTTTGGGCTACAATTATTTTTTCCGAGTTAGTATATAACTATATATACACGTATATTAATTTGTCGACCAATATGTACGAGTCCAGTCTAATTTATACTAAGAGGGTGTTTGGCTAAGCTTATAAGCTCTTTTAAACATCTTATAAAATGTTTGAGAGCTTATAAGTTCTATGCAAGTGTTTGGATAATTTCTTTTAAAAAGAGCTTATAAGACCAAAAAATAAGATGTTTGGGTCTTATAAGCAAATAAAAAATAAGTTGGCCAAACCCACCTTATTTCAAAATCTTAAATTTTAGATGTTGTTTATATTTTTAAAATGGACAAATAACTCTAGTTAACTTTCTCCTTTCCAACAATACTTTTATCCGAAAAATATTTATTTTTATTAATGCACAAATTATCTCGTATAACATTTGAAAACATCTTATAAGTCCAATAGTCTTATTTTATCCAAACACTTAAGAACTTATTTTTTAAATAAGACCAAACATCTTATAAGCTCTTAAAACATCTTATAAGGTGTAAGAACTTATAAAATGTTTTAAATAAGCTTAGCCAAACACCCTCTAAGTCTTACATGAAAATCAAATTATTACCATGTGTACATCTTTAGCAAAATTAAATATGTATAGCTATAAACATATTTTATTGAACTTTTGAAATATATTAAGTCAAAACACCCTATCAATATTAGACAAATTTTTTTTATCAACTAAACTACGTACGACAATCATGAAAATAACCCTAAATATATTTAAATGGGGAGCTGGTAGATAAATAGACGCATGCTATGACATACATATATATATATATATATATATATATATATAATGTAACTTACTTGGGGTGACATAAGAGGGGTGGATGAATCAAACATTCATGATATATAAATTCATCAACTTCTGCACTCTGCATCTTTCCATCAATCACCAACACCTGCATGCGCCCCCACCAAATGCAAATTAATTAAGACACTTTCATTTATAATTTATATATATAGTCAATATCTATTTATTTATAAACCAAAGAGCTATTTGGTCAATAGTCTATTATCTCCTGAAAATTTTGAATATCAATAACAATAATATTTAATTACCTTGCCGAAATGCTTGGTATCCAGAAGAGCTATGTCTTGGTACTGACTAGTTCCTTTGTGCAGCACTCTGTTGTAAGAGGAAACGATATTATAGTCATTTTACTTCTGTTTTTATTAATAACAATAATATCTCTAGCATTACAGTATTGTTAGGACTAAAATGAGTTATAAATATAAATATATATATATATATATATAGAAACATACCTGTTTAATGCAAAAGACCACTTGAGATGAACATCAATCTCTTCTTCAAACCAAGAATCTTGTTCTTCGTTATTTTGTTCCATGATTATGTGATTGGTTTGATCATAGTGAACTTTTGAGATCAAACCATTGTTGTAAGGGAAGAATTCCACAGCTTCACCCATTCTTTTTTCTGAAACTTTTAGTTGGAAATGAGAAACTAATTAAGCGGGTTAGATTTTTGGTGAATGAATATTGTACTAAATGTAGAGGTCTTATATAGGCATCCAAAAGTATAGCAAGTCCAATCCCATGTATCCATTTTTTTTGTCTTTTTGTCATCATATCACATGTATATTTTAATCAATTACTATTCTTGTCATTACAATTAACTTAATTAATTTAAGACATCATGTTGATTTTTTTAAAAAAATTCCATACAGTCAAGTATTTGTTGTATTATTTAATAATTATCAAAATATAGTTTTAATAAATTATACAAATAGTTCTAAAAAAGATACTTAAGTTGACTCGTTTGTAAAACTAAGTCTAGGTTCGATTATGGGCTGAAATTGCTATACATAAATATATATAATTCAACTCAATGTTATTATATATGGGGTTATTGCTCATAATATCAATCAAATGATCTAAATTAAATCAAATTAAAACCTTCCCATAGAAGATCCAAAGTAAAACTTTCCATTTACAATACAAAATGTTGCAATGGGTACAATATTTGAGTAGGCATGCATGTGATTGGGTTGTACTAGTAAGCATGCGCAAAATCATGTAAAATTACAAGTTAGGAATTAAGAGGAAAATCATAATTGGAGGGCGTGACATATGTGGGTTCACTTTGTCCACGCTTATTGCATCAATATATATATATATATATATATAATGCATAATAATAATAATAATAATATTAATGCCAAAAAAGAATAAGTATTATGATGAAAAAGAGTTGGTAGGAGGATAATTGAGTGGATAAATATAAAAAGGCATAAGCGTGCGAAGGAGGAGGAGACATACGGCAGCCGGCAGCTGGTGGGACCCTCTACTAGTTTAGAGGGCCCTGTCTCTCAAGCGTGCTTTTTTCCCACCATCTTTTCCATTTTATTTATTTATTTTATTTTGTTTTTGTGGAGAACCCACAAATCCATTATATCCCACCACCACCAACTAGGTTTGTTGAAATTATACATTTGCCCTTTGTTTTTTCTTTATCAACTCTGGCATGAGTTTTTTTTCTAGTACACTAGATGCAATTATATGAGATATATATGGTATCCAATTTGGTCGAAATGACACAAGTTTGTTCTTAAAAAACACTTCTCTTAGAAGGGGAAATTTGAAGCTTATAAATCTCTCAAATCCGAAAGCAATAGAGGGGAATATAGAAAACGTGAGAGATTTATTTTCATATAGAAATAAGCATATGCAAAAAGAAGTGATGATTGTATTGTTTAGTGTACCTTGAAATGGGGAGACAAATCAAATATCCACAAGAGTGGCCATATGATATTGCCGGCTGCAATCATTTTCAGGGACTTTTTTGCTATTTAACAATAACAATAAAAGGTTGTTCTCAATCTCTTCTTAAGATGTCACCATCCCCACTAAGTCAATGGATTCTTAATTCCCATTTATTTAGTTAATGGGTCAAACCTTTTCACTTCATTATCTCCTCAAATACCTGCATGCGTGCGTTCATTACAGAGCTCCACACATTTTTTTTTTATTATTTATATGTATCATAGACATGAAACATCATTTTCTTAAAAAGGTTCAAAATATTAAATTTTATGCAACACTATTGAATCTAATAAAGGTGTAACATTTTGAAATAGTCATAAACTGTTTATTAAATTTTGTCCATCCTGTGATCCTAAGAATCTTGTATGTTCAACTCCAAAATATTTATACCACTCCTACGTACTACAAATGTGGAATATTTATGAACAATTTGAATTACATATATATATATATATATATATCAATGTGTGTATACATTCTATAGATGAAGATTAACACGCCTAAGTTGGTTGCATAGGTTGAAAATGACTTGCTTACTCAACCAACGTCATCTTGACATGTGTTGCCCACATTTGCTCACTAATTTGGCAAAACAATAATAAATACAATTTTCCAATGCCATGCGCTTCAATAATGACCATTTATTTCTTTACATTATCAAATCAAATAATCTCATGACCTCAAAAGTGGTGGATATATTCAAAATACCATCCATTTGCACCTCAGCATACACACCCATCATAATCCTCAACAATAATCAATTCTCATGCATGGCATTTTATTTGTGAAACTAGATTAGGAAAAGTACAATACGATGTAGCAAGATAATCAAAATTAAACAATTTAACAAATAAACATGCGTTCTTACATACTGGATGATGTCATCGTGATCATATATTTCCGATAGTTCATCATGTTATCAAAGATTATTCTATAGTGGGCACGTTGAGGATTTGCAGCAGTCAGAGAAAGCTAGCATTTAGGCACAACTGCCTCACTAGACAAAACAGATTCACGTATCAATTTGGCACGCCTGGACAGGTTTACAATCATTTATCACATTGCCTAGCAGTAAACATTATAAAAAAAAACTAAAAAAGAAAAAACTGATAGCATAGTTTGATTATATCTTGAAAAGCTCTAATAAACAGAAAATATGAAAGACATCTATCTCCACGGATAGATATCAATTTGGGTGGTAATTAACTCAGATATCCTCTACTTCAACAGCAGGTGCGGCTACGATTGTAGGCAAATACTCCTCTTCCTTTGGTGGGTGAATGGTAACAAGGTCAGGCAAAGGAGTAACAGGCCCCTGTTTGCCCTTTGGATCCCAGTCGAGCATAATTTTGACCTTGATACCAAGTACACCCTGAAAAGTTAACCCAAGCAAAACAGACATGTTAACAGCCAGTATTATTCTTTAGCATTAGAAAACCTGAGTCCAATACTTAGTATATCATAAAATATTTCTTTAGACCAAGTTAAGGAAAAGACCTGTCTCAGAAGCACATGGCGCACAGCAGAGTCAATGTACTCCTTCACGGGTTGACCAGAGGATATCATGTACCCATCCTTGAATTTCATTGACTTGGCACGCTGAGCACGGAGCTTTCCACTTACAATCACCTAAACATAAATAAGCCCAAAATCAGGAACTATAATATAGGTCGTTATGATATGAAATAAAAGTTAAGGAAAAAAATCTTCCCCTTACCTCACATCCCTTGGCCCCACTCTCCATTACAAACCTCAAAACACCATAGCAAGCCCTTAAGTACAAGAATAAGAAAAAAAAGGTTAGAAAAAATTAATCTTAAATATAAAATAAAATAAAATCTACAAATAATAGTGCTGTAAGATGAGGGCCTGAGAAGTATTACACTATCATGATAACACTGGATACACTAAGCTACATATATATTTAACAGCCAGATAATAACAAAGTACAACCCGTCAAGGAATAAGTGTGACAAGTAATAAGTGTGAACAGAGAAGGAAGGTCGACAAAAAAAACATCACATGTATACCTCCGAACTGCAAGACCTCCAAGAAGCTTGTATCTTAGTGACTCTGCCTGTGCTATGGCACACAGACCCCTGTTGTTGACCTTCTCAGCATAAAGCTCCACACTGTTCTCTGGAAACTTGAAACGCTTCTGAACAACTGAAGTCAGCTCCCTAATTCTCCTACCCTTCTCTCCTACAAAGTGAAACCAATATACCGTGTCAATTATCTACCAGACATTTAAATAAATGTAAGGAAAAGAACCATTATTGATCACATAGGTCCTAACCGGAACATTTTTAAGGGAAACGTTATACATTCATACCACATATTCAAAAACTGAAAGAAAAAAAATGAACAAAGACAAACATGAGATTGTAAATCCAATTTTGCAACTCCAATTGACTTACTAAGCATACGCATCTTACAGCTGAACGAATTCTGTAAGTTCAGTTATCCAGCATTGAGAGAACATAACTTAATAGTAAGAAACATCATATGAAACACTATCTATAAAGTAGAAGAATGAACTATGCGCAGAAGCACTCCAAAGGTGAAGTTCAAACAAACAGATCACCTAATTGTGAGCCACGCACACAGGAATTAAGAAGACAAATTTGTTTCCAACATTCAAATTTAACTCACAATCAATCACGACTGAAATCAGACGAAATTGAGTTCAAAATTCTCACAATCGGATCACGATTCATAATGATCATGGAACAAAATACAATTCATCGGCATTGGAGCTAATTGTGTATACCAAATAAGCTCATCATATCACTCAGAATTCAAATCATCTGTACATTGAGCATACTCTATCACAATCTGATCACCGAAGTATAATGATCATAGAACAAAATACAAATCATCGCGCATCAGAGCTAAATTAATAAGATGAAATAAACAAACATATATATTCCGTATTGAAGTACATATGTATGAATATTACCGAGTACGTTCTGAGTACGCGTAGCTCGGATGATAATCTCAGTGCGCATCGGCGTGACTCGGACCTCGACTCCGGAGTAGCCATCCTCGGCCAGCTCGCGAGTCAGCACTTCGTTTAACTCAGCGAAAAACACTCCATCGGCAACAAACTATACATATAACAAGAAAAATTAATACAAACATGATAAATGAATTACCGATTTGATAACTGATAGTTCCTTAAACATATATAGGCTTCAATTATTGATATTGTCTTGAATTTTGATATAGAAAATAATGAATAATGAGCTAACCTTTCGCTTTTTGCTCATCTGAGTAGCCATGGTTATGCGCAGCTGCGTTTTGCGGATACAATGTGTGAATTGTCTAGTCTTGACACTGTGAATGGGAAAAACCCTAAACTGGAAGTGAATGGGTGATATAGGTTTCGTTTTGGACCTGTTTTGGCCCAAATATTTAGTCCAGTTATGTTTGGTTTGCACAATTTGGATCAGAAAAAACCCAAAAAGTTTGGCCCAAAATTTGAAAACTGAATTTACTGCAAGTTAAATATTATCGTGGCCCACTAATGTCACTTCTGTTTAAAGTCACCTCACCACATTGCTTCTTGTGTATAATATGATTTTTTTGTTTGTCACTCTATCTAAACTTTAATCATATCTACCAATACATATAAATAAAATATATAAATTAGTACTATTATGCACAGTATATTTATAAGCAAATAAATTTATATACAGAATATATATAAATATTTATACATATATATATACTATAATCAATATAGATAGGAATCTATATAAGTAAAATATATATGAATAGACCATTAAATAGAAATATAGTATGTATTCATATATATTATAGACCACGTACTACATATTATAGTATGTATATACGAATATATACATACAGTGAAATATAGTATATTATGAATAGACCAAATATTATACATATATATTATGAAATATATATGTATTATATGAAAACAATAAATGAATAGACTATATATATTAAAAAATTCAAGGTGAAATCTAACCATGTACCCCCATCATACAGTAAGTGAAATTAAATTAACGATCCAGTATATGTCCAATGTAATGATTAATTGTATTACTACATGAAAAGTGACTATTGACTACATGTAATGATCCCACTAGATTGTTCTTACTTGTGATGCATAACATGAGTTGCCATTAGTTGTATCACTCTACTACACCTTTTATTAAATCACATTTTTTCCACGTATAAGCTCAAAACACTGTCGAGCCACCTTATTGCCACTTGCGCCTAGTGTTTTTATTTAGTTCACATCTTCCTTGGCAACTCGGGTGAGTTAAAAATCAGAATGATACAGACAAACTAAACTTGAATGAGTCACAGGGGAACGACACAGAGGACATTCAGGCTTTTCATTGCACCATTCCATAATGCAGTTCCTGTTATAAAAGATAATATAAGCATAGATATTCGTACAAGCATATACCAATGAAATAAATGTAAAGTGAGTATCTTAGTCCATTACCAGCAAAATACATGACCACAAGGAGTGGCAGTCGGGTGTTGGCGATTGCTCAGGCAAAGTGTGCATTTGCTCAACCCACTCACTTGAGACTGAGAAACACAATAATTTTCAACTCTCATTACACAAATCTTTACCTACCACTTGTTAGTGGATACTGAACAAATCACGTTTCTTATTTAAAAAAAAAATCATTCCATTAAAGTTGCACGTAGTAAAGCATACCTCTGAAGTAGATATGGATTCTGAAATCTTTCCAGAGTCCTCAGATATAAGATTACCTTCTTCGTTTAAGATGGGCAAACCTCTTCCTGCCGACATCAATATTTACAACTTCTAAAGTTAAATTAGCATTCAATGAAGGATTTGATCCCACATGAAGTGAATAATGAGTTATGGCCTCATAATAACTAACATCACCTGCGGAAGTTTTTTGTCAAAAGCATACCAAAACGAAAAATAATTTCTCCAAACATGGTTTAATAAGTAATACTATTTTATGTGTGTGTATATATATATATTTATACCCAGAGAACCAAATATCAAATATCCCGAAAATGCAAAATAAAATTAATAACAAATGATGTCAAAGCATAGCATTATCATAACAATTAAGAAATAACCTGTCGAAGTTTGATAAGTTCCAGGAGATGTTTGTTGAAGTGAAGTTGCTAATGAAGATAAATTACTTCTGCGCAATCCTTCAGCAGCAATGATACACAGCTGAACTAAGAGGAAAACCCCCAATATTTGATATCTGCACAAGTGAAAAACTTGAGATATTATCTGAAAAATCAATATGATACAATTGTAATCAGCAAAGCTTTCTAAAGATATGATATCATGCTGGCGAGTTACTGGTTTCTATCAATATCACTAGTTTCTCTTTAACTTTATTATCTATACATTAAATTGATTATGATTGATATGTCTAAACTCTAACCAAAACAACTATGTGAAAATGTGGTCGTCACTTCTATCAGTAGCCTAATGCCTTTAAGAATTTGTAATATTAAAACGGATGTAAATTACTCTCAAACAGGTTCATACCCTGAGAAGGTCTCAAAATAATGCTAATTGAAAGATGTACCTAGGCCGTTGATTATTTGGTTTGCCAATAAACACGTAACGTATCCCAGAAGCTCGTTTTGATAAATGATAATAAAGGCCTGCGACAGAAACACCAATATACGAATAAGAGAATAAATAGCATTGATTTCAAATTAATGCTTTGGTTTCCACGATGAATAGAGCCTGGTCACTTCACCTTCAAAATAAAAGAACATGAGGTTCGCACGGAGGATCAACATGAAAAATTTACGGGCCAAAGGAATCATCTGATTAAACAGTGGGAAGGATAGATTAGCTGATATAAGAATTTAGAGAATATGAGGGACAGGAGTGAGCAGAGGAAGTATAATACGCTCTTGCAGTTTAACCAATAACATTCAAATTATCAAACAAATGAAAACTGACTCAATTTGAAAAACAGTAATCAATTCCACATATAGTCATCATTCCAAAAGTTATTACACACAAGTATGACCTATCTGTGGGGAAGAGAGCATACTGAGGGCCACCTCTGAACTGCATATAACCATAAACCGGTGATTCTGGATTTCAATCTTGACAAAGCTGAAACTGGGACTCTTGAATTCAAGGATGATGATATTTCAGCACTAGATGATGATTGAAGATCGCCAACATTATCATCAGATAGTGAATCAGCCATGGAGATGCCTTGGTTAGCAATACGAGAGCTAAAAATCAGAATGATAATGATAACGTCAGGTAATTTTTGAAGCAACTTAATTAAAATAACAGAAACTCAAAAGCAAGGAGGTATCCATGAAGACCAAATTTAAAACTAAAAGAACCTGATCCTTTCAGCAATATAAGGGAATGCTGTCTGATAAAGAATAAAAAGAGAACGCCTAGCCGGGGTTGGTGGAAGTCCATATGGTCCTGCAACCTGTAAAAGCAAGCATTAATAGGTTGAATTGCCTTCTGTACCTATTAACTGCAAAAAGTTATAATTTACGTATTTTTTTCACTTATCAACTTAACTTACGGCTTCAACGAGTCTAATGGTCCATAATATATATACAGGCAATGCTCAAAATACTGAATATTTCAGATTCATAAAATAATCAAAATAAAAGATGCACACCTGCGTAATATCACAATATTCTTCTCCTAGAGTCTGCTTCCCTGCACCAGTTGTTAACACATAGTAGAGCATCTGTCCCAAAAGTTTCGTCTGGAAAAAAAAAATCTATGCTTTTCTGAGAAAAGTCAAAATTCTAAGACAATGTGTGGTAGCAAAAGAAAGTAAAACAAACACCAAACTACACCACCAAAATAGAAAAAACGGTTAGTTCACACAATTGCATTAGAAAGAGAGATAGTTTCACAACCGTCATAAACGTGAACCACAATTCTATTACCAAAAGCAATAATAGCAACTCACGCCAGTTCAAATAGCTGATTAAGAATTAAATACATAAGTTAGAAATAGACATTATTCTCCACTCCTATAAAAATGCAGCTAGACTAATTTCGATTGACAGAAACTTCAACATAAACTCTGAAAGAGGTAGAAAAATAGCAAGAGGAGCAAACCTCACTCTGATAGGCAACAGCAATTCTTGTACCTGAAAAAAGATGGAAAACATTCATTGAAGAACTAACATCAGCATAATGTTTCACAGTAAGAAACGAATCAAATGAGAGTTCCCCTTGGAATCCAGGAACACCTTACCGCAACTTTAGTTCGGTAAGTACAAATCTAAGCAATCAGATGATAGAGCTCACAACTTCATATGAAAATTTAGACACAACATTTCTAAAAATAATGCTGGGGAACACAAACGCGCACGTGACAACAAAATCTGAATACAATGTGCCTAGAAAATCAAATATATCTTTTAGCAATTTCAATTCTGTGTGTTCGATTCCAAGCAATCAGAAGATTGAGCCGGAACAGGTATCGACTAACCTAATATGATAAACTAGATGCATCAGCAATTCCAATTCTGTGAGCATAATTCCAAGCAATCAGCAGATTGAGCTCGTAGAAAAGGTATCAACTAAACTAATATGAAATCTAGATGCAACGCATTTCTAATACTAATCCTAAGGAATCTGAACACTATGAGTAAAATTCAACTCAATACTACGTGTGAGAGAAAAACGGAGTTACAAAATTGGATCAACATAATGTTTCCATATGAACTGACGACGACTAATGAAAAATTCGCTTAGGAATTCAAATACATCTTTCAGCTATTCCGTTTCGTGAGTAAGATTCTAATCAATCAGCAGACACTAACCTTACATGATATCCTAGATGCAACACATTTCTGATACTAATTCCAAAGTGATTTAGGTCGAAATAAACGAGCTAAATCAAGCCTAATCTGAACATTAGGAGCGAAGTTCAACATCAATTGCACGTTTGTAACAAAAACAGAGTTAAATTAGTGTACCGAAGAGGTGGCGGAAGGCATCTCGGCAGGCGTCGTAGACGAAGGAAGCATACTGGTCATCCTTCTCCGCCGCTCTCATTACCTCCGGCTGAGCCGCCAACGGAAACCTCCGTACGCCGCCACTTGTCCCCACATCTGAGTTGCTATTGCTGGTTGATTCTCCGGGAAACGCAGTTGCTTCTCTCAGCCCCATATGAAACAATGTTTCTCTCTCTCTCTCTCTCCTCTCTAATTTCTGTTGATAATCCGGGACGATAAAGTTTCTAAATCAATTGCTCTAAACGACGTCGTACGCTCGCCCCGTATTCGTATCCGCCATGCCAGCCGACCCTTGCTTAATGGGCTTAAGGCCTAAGGTTAATGGACATTTGGTTAAGGTTTTAGGTCAATTATTCAATTGGACTTGCGAATTGGGTCAGCTACACTTATTGTTACTTCAATTATAACAGATGCCCATATTGAAAGTACACAAAACACATTCATTTCATCTATATTTTATGTACTATAAACTTATAATATATGTAACCTTCAAAATCTATATACAATACATGTATATATATATATAAAATATAAATATTAATTTTTAAATCAATGTAATTTCTATAATTTTTAAAAATTACCTTATCTCACGTGCCATATTGTATTATATGTTTGTGCCTGTGTTTGTGTTTATGCATGCAACATATGTTATCACTTATCACTGTTCTACAATGATTTGTTTGTTTATCAACATGTTTGTCTTTGCTTCAAAGTATAATCCAACAATGCGTCTCATCTAAATTAAGCTAAATGCTCAAAGTTAACCTAGTATTATCTATCTCATAATGATGTTTTAATTGTACTTCATATCACTCTTAATGATGTTTTACTTGGATTGATTATTACTCTTAATGATGCTTTATTTGGATGGATTATTTATTAATTTCAGACAATATTCTTATCTACATGTATAAATATGAAATTAATAAAACACCATGTAAAAAATAACGAATAAGGACGAATCACCAAGCCTGAAAGCCTCATTTTGTGTAACATAGAATATATAGTGTTTCTTACTAATTTTTTTCTTTTAACTTCTTAATTACATATCTTCTTTAATCTGTAATGTTAATTTCTTGAATAAGCATAAATTATATTTGCCGCAATATGGAGCTAGAGGTGCAACCGGAAGTTGCAAAAAAGATATCAACTCATTTTCTTATGCTTAAGTTCATTAAACATTGCCCAAGTTATAATTATTAATTTGATAACAGTCTAAGGATGAAAAGCGAGTTCCATTTTCGCATATTAAAGCGCAATATATATATATATATATATATATATATATTACATTTCAATTTTCAAGCAAAATATACTAATTAATTATATCTTACTTCCACCTTAATTATAACTGCATAAACATTCTAAAAAACATATCCTAAGCTAGTGAGGGTTCGACACGTACGCTATAGCATGGCTGAAAATACAATAATCTTACAACAGGAGAAGTGTTTTCCTTGCTAAAAAAGGGAAATGTATGAATCTCATAATTACGTCCAAGCCCTTTAAGCACCTATAAATAGGTGGGATTTGCCCTTCAATAATTAAAAATACAAACTCTAGCAAGTAGCTAGCAACATAAAGAAGAAAAGATTTGTGTGCATTTTAATTTCGTGTGTGAAATGAAGAGTACTTATAATATCCTAGATGCCGAAGGTGACAATAGCAATATCACCCGCAATGATTTCCCACCAGATTTTATGTTTGGGACTGGTGCAGCTTCTTATCAGGTTTTTACGCACTCCATTTTGAAACTCAATATACAAATATTTTATCATAACTTCTTATGGTTTTTATTAAGTAGTACTGCTTTATTTATTTTCTATATATGTCGTACTATACTGATCTTCAGCATGAAGGTGGTGCTACTAAAGGTGGTAGAGGCATTAGTATCTGGGATAGATTTACCTGGCGCACTCCTGGTCTCTCTCTCTCTCTATATATATATATACACACATATACATACACACACATATATATATATATCATAATTCATACACTTTTTCCGACTTTCTTTTTCCTGAGGTTTCTACCTTCATGCATGCATGCGTATCAACGTATGTGAGATTGTACGTAGAAGAATTACTTACTTTAATATTCATGAATGAATTTATTCTGGGTGACAGGTAGAATTGCTGACGGGTCTAATGGCAACGTGACTGTTGATATGTATGATAAATTTAAGGTAATTAATTAATTAATTAAACTTATATCTACTGCATCACTTGAAAGTTGAGGGAGTATATATTAATTAACTAAAAATTCAATTTATTTGCCTATTAAATTACCTAATTATGTGATGTTGGGATACATATAATTATTTCTAATTTTCTTGCAGGAAGATATTGACAACATGAAGAAGATGGGTCTTGATGCCTTCAGATTTTCGATTTCATGGCCAAGAATTTTGCCTGGTAAGGTTAATTATCAATACAATTTGGCTAATCCTTTCAATAAACAAGAACTTATAATTTCTTTTTCTAGTCTTCAACACCTGCAACCCATAAAATTTAAAAATAAAAACACAAACAAATTATCCGATATATAAGTCACTTTAAAAAGCAAATCTACGACTTCTATATGATATGTTCCCGAATTTGTTGTATTAGGTGGAAGACGATCTGCAGGAGTCAATAAAGAAGGAATTGACTACTATAATGAAGTTATAAACACTCTCCTCGCCAATGGTTAACTCAAAATCTATAACAGCTCCAATATATATATTGCACATTTTTATAGTTCAAGAGAGTGCCTGTTTGTTTTTCTTGTAATAATTACTTTATTCAAAAATGGTTTATTGCTATTCATTTCTTTAAAAATTGGAATTGTTAGTGAAATTTATATGATATATACTATATATATATATATATGCATGCATATATATAACTATAATATTGAATGCAGGTCTTCAACCATTCGTCACTCTTTTCCATTGGGATCTTCCTGAATGTATACAAGATGAGTATGATGGCTTCTTGGACAAAAGAATTCTGTAAGTGACTAAGAGGGTGTTTGGCTAAGCTTATTTAAAACATTTTATAAGTTCTTACATTTTATAAGATGTTTTAAGAGCTTATAAGATGTTTGGTCTTATTTAAAAAATAAGCTCTTAAGTGTTTAGATAAAATAAGTTTATTGAACTTATAAGATGTTTTCAAATATTATACGAAAGAATTGTGCAATAATAAAAATAAATATTTTTCCGGAGAAAGGTATTATTGGAAAGAATCAAATTAACTATGATTATTTATGTCTTTTAAAAAATATAAACAACATTTAATATTTAAGATTCTCAAATAAGGTGGGTTAGACCAACTTATTTTGTTTTTGTTTATAAGACCAAAACATCTTATTTTTTGATCTTATAAGCTCTTTTTTTTAAAAAAATATTATCTAAACACTTTTATAAAGCTTATAAGCTCTCAAACCTCTTATAAGATGTTTAAAAGAGCTTATAAGCTTAGCCAAACACCCTCTAAGGCCCCAATTGGATGACAACCTATATTCAAAAAAAAATGTTTCAGAGAAAAAATCTCCAAAAAATTCATTTGTTTCGCATGTCATAAGAATTTTCTTATAAAAAAATCTCCCAAAATTATAACTAATTTGAATTATTTTTTTTCAAAATATTGAGTAAAATTCAATTTTTACTTGATGATTTGACAGTTAATATCATTGATTAAAATGATTTTTTCGTCTATTTTTTAAAGCCAAAAAATAAATTAATTACATATTCTCATGCAAAATAACGTAATGTTTAAAATAAGATCTATTGTGAGTATTTTTCGATTTCTAAATCAAAGAGTATGACTACAAATATTTAATATAAATTATAATTAAATATCAACATAAATAAAATTCTTACAACAAAAAACATATCACATCAACCATAATTATTACTTATTTTTTTCTTAAAATACATATCTAAACTCAATTTTTAAACCTTATTTCTTATCTTTCAAATAATATTTTTTCTTTTTTATTATGATTTTTTTTGAGATGGATATTCCAACCAATTGGGGCCTAAATTATTTTCCTCTCCAAAATTTACTTTATATCGAAGTTTGTAACTATTTCTTAATTTATTTATATACTTTCTCAACTATTATATCAATAAGATTCATTCTATTTTCTAAGATCAGTTTTTCTTTCCAAACTCACTTTAAAAAATTACGTGCCCATACATTATCACAAGCAAAATTCATATTTTCAAATGGTTATAAACCTGCAGGGATGATTTCCGGGAATACGTAGAGTTGTGCTTTTGGGAATTCGGAGATAGGGTAAAATATTGGGTCACATTGAACGAGCCGTGGACGTACTCTCATCATGGATATGCTCAATGCATATTTCCACCAAGTGCTCAAGGTTTAATCGGTTCAACTCCGAATTCACATGGAGATAGCTACGTTACTTACAGAATCCCAAAGAATCTCTTAACCATATACCAAGATAAAAATGGTGATAGTGGTTTGATATATGATCCCTCAGAGGACAAATATAATCCCAAAGATGCATATATTGTGGCTAAAAATTTGCTCCTTGCACATGCTACAGCTGTTAACTCATACAAAACTCAATTCCAGGTTCTATTTGACTTAATAATTTATTAAATGTTGAGAAAACTAATTAATTAGAAAATTAACATTAATTAATGTATTTGATAAACTCAGGAACAACAAGGAGGAAAGATAGGAATAACATTGGTCTCACATTGGTTTGAGCCTTTAAATGACACAGATGATGACAAAAATGCTGCTAAAAGAGCAGTTGATTTTATGTTGGGATGGTAAACCTAGCTATTCACAAAACTACTCCATTTTTTTTATTTTTTGGAATAAAAATCAGAATATATATATATATATATATATATAATATCATTCTTGTTGGTTTACATTTAGGTTTTTGGAACCTATCATGAAAGGTCGATATCCACAAAGTATGACAGAATATGCTGCTAAAAATATTGCTGAAATTTCCCCAGAGGAATTTCAGATGATTAAGGGACCCATTGATTTTCTGGGTTTAAACTATTATACAACTTATTACGCAGCCAACAATCCCAATCCCCAAGGCCGAGATGGATACATCAAAGATCAACACCTTTCAACTCTATGTAACATACTCATCCCAGTTTTTCAAATAAAATATTTTTTATAGGTTTTTATTTGACTATTCGTAATAATTTATTTATTTCCTTTTTTTTTGTAGCTGAGAAGAACGGGGAGCCAATTGGTCCAGCAGTATGATCCTGCATTAATTACTTATTTAGAATTTAAAGATTATTGTGTCCTCCCTGATAAAATTTACAAAAATATAAATATTGTTTTAAATAAAATAACTGATTTATTTGATATTCAGGCAACTGGTTCACCTGATTGGTTGTTCATAGTTCCAAGGGGAATCCGCGAGCTCCTGAAATATGTAAATGAAACATATAACGATGACAATAAATTGCCACCTATATACATTACTGAGAACGGTAACTTTTGTTACTAGATGAATATTCACTATTACTTTTGAATACAACGATTAATATTTAATTAAATGACGGTAACTTACTTTGTTTAGGCGTGGATGAAGCAAATAATCCCAAGCTAACGCCTAGTAAAGCTTGTATTGACGTAGTAAGAGTAAACTATCACCAAGACCATCTTGCAAATATTCTACTAGCAATGAAGTAAGTTTTTACAACAAAGTAACTTCTCATATATGAACTCTAAATAAAAAATTTGAAAGCCACATCATTTACACGATCATTATAACCTTGATATTCTTACAAATAATCTGGTTATGGTAATTGCAGGGATGGTGTGAATGTAAAGGGTTATTTTGCATGGTCGTGGTGTGATAATTTTGAATGGGCTGCAGGCTACAACTCTAGATTTGGAATCATGTATGTGGACTTCAAAAATAATCTCATACGATACCCTAAATATTCGGCTTTGTGGTTTGCTAAATTTCTGATAAAGAAGCCGATTACGCCTCCAAATAAGAGAATAGTAAAATATGTGGATATTGAGTCCAAGAAAAAGCAGAAAGCTATGGAAGAATAAACTTGGTGATGTTATACAAATTGAAATATGAAATAATGTTGTAATTTGTTTGGTTTGTGTGACAGTGTGAGGTTGATTATGAATAACTGTGTGTTTTTGTTTGTTACTCAAATAATGGAGCCTGTATATATATGCTCCTTTGGTATTGTAAGTTTGAATTATGGTTGTAATTTGTAATGTATGGTCTGATTATAATGAATAAGGGCATTTTAATTAACGTGTCTATGAATAATATATATATATCATTTAATTAAGTAATGTGATTTTGTAATAGAACATGGATATGTTATATTCAAAAACTGTTTTATTTCTTGTAAACAAGAGAAAAAATTGTAGTGAAAGCTAAATACATAGAATCTTTCTTTTAAATCAACAATCCAACAACGACATCGGCCGGCTACGAAAGCAAAGCACAAGACTTTTCACCTCACTTATATTTATCATTAGCAATGAATTTATTGTAGTGAGTAGGGTAAGAATATAATTAAATGATATGCACCTTAAATATGTAAAATTATATAGTAAATGTTTATGTAAGAAAGTGCATATAAAATATGCAATAAGATATGTAACACTAGAGAGAGTTAAAAAATTGAATAACGACGATGGAATTATGACAGCGCTCTCAGAGTCTCATTTTCCTAAGATTAGAAGATATTAATTAGTTGGAAATATAACTATTAAATTTTAAAGTATGCCTGAAACTTTTGATGTTTATTACCAGTTTTCTTCTTCTTCTTCTTCATTTTTATTGACCTTTAATTGTATTTTTGTAGGCAATATTAATTTATCAAAATATGCACAGTGGAGCTGCTAGATAAAATTTCAGTTTATTAATTTGGTAAAATCACACAATGCCTAATTAAGATACTACTCGAATTTTTCGCATAATACAACATGGTATTAAAGTCAAATAAAAGGCTGGATATATATAAATATATAGAAATTAGAACGTGTCTCGGTCATCAACGTGTATCCCGTTTAGGGTGATTCCAATAATCTAAGTTATCCTATTTTCCCTTTATCTTTTCCTTCTTTCTCTTTTCTTTTTCTTATTCCCATTCTTTCTCTTTTTCTTTTGCTTAATCTTTCTTTTTTCCTAATCCATAGTCAAAGCTTGCTTATAAGCTATTAGGAGGATAAGTGATCTTTAATTAATAATTGTTGTATTAGGAAATATATTGAAGATGTATTAATGTTGATGCGTATTAATTATAAGGTAGTAGACTTTTTGATAACTTACATATTTCACGAATTTATGTACTCGTGATCTTAACTAATTCAACCTTAATAATGCACAAATAGTACTTAATTAAAAATATAACTTGGTGAAGTGTTGAACATTAGAGATAAAAGGTGCATAAATAATTAATCTTGTTTAATTAAAAATGAGGGTTTTCTTTGTTAGATGTCTTTTCTTTCAAAAATATCCAAGAACTAGAATAAAGTCATGAAAATGATGTTAAAAATAGATGCTAAGGTTTACCCCATTAAACAAGGAAAAAATCAGATTCTCATAATTACATGCACTTTAGGGGATTTGGCTCCTCTCCAATACCCTTTCCCACCAATTATGTCCAATACCCCTTTAGATGGTTGACACGTCATAAATAACTTAATCTAATGGATTCAATTAAATTTGCTTAACTAAACATTAAACTCAAGTTAAAAATTAATACAATTTAATTAAATAAAGAAATACTAACAATATCTCCTAAAATCTCTCCACACTCTATCTCTCCTCTCTCGTACTATTTCATTACAGAAATGAAGACATTAATTGAACAAAAATTATTCCATGGATTCCCACTATTTTTAAGCTTCTTTTCTCGTCTTCAAATTGCACATACTGCTGAAAGAGATTAGGTTTGTGTTTAATTAAGCCTTTCAAAGAGAAATCAAACTTGGGAGTGAAAGAAAACGAACACATAAGGGAAAAAGAATGGATCATAATTCATAGGTCTTTTAATTAATTTATATATTTTGATAAATAAAAATAAATAATACTTAAATAAATTTAAATATATTTTCAAGGTTAGAAAAGGAAGAAAGATTATTTATATTTTAGGAGAAATAAGAAAAAAAAATTAATTCATCCTAAGTAATCAACGTGATTTAGAGGGGAGAGAATGAGGGGAGAGATTTTAGGAGATTTGGTGGTTACTTTTTCTAATTTATTTAAATAATGTATAATATTTAACTTGAATTAAATATGTAGTTAAGTAAATTTAATGTCATCCATTAGATTAAGTTATTTATGATGTGTCACTAATCTAAAGGGGTATTGGACACACTTGGTGGGAAGGGGCAACTTTAGGCAGCTATATATAGATGGGATTGGGTCTTCATTTTGATCATCAAGCAAAAAATCCTTTAGCAAGAAAGAATTTTGTGCATTAATTCTTACAGTAAGAAATGAAGAGGAACAACGACATCATGCAGTTGGATCTTGCCACCAACAAAGAAGAAGACAACAGCAAAATCACTCGTAACGATTTCCCTGCTGATTTTATATTTGGAACTGGCACAGCTGCTTACCAGGTTAATTTGTACCCCTATAATAATCGAATTTAATACATATATATATATATATATATATATACTCTCTGTCGTGGATAATCTATGTTAGTAATAAATTAAATTAAAATCAAAACATATTAATTTTTTGTCACATGTTTTCAGCATGAAGGTGCTGCTAAACAAGGTGATAGAGGCATTAGTATCTGGGACAGTTTCACTTGCAGAACTCCTTGTTAGTCTCTCTCTGTCTCTTTCCATTATACATTCGGATGATATATATATATATATATGTATTGCATGCATGCATGCAACACTATATATGGTATATATATATATGTATTGCATGCATGCATGCAACACTATATATAGAAAGGCAACTTACTTAATTACTTAATATGATGGATTTATTTCGAATGACAGTTAGAATTGAGGATGGGTCCAATGGCAATGTGGCTATTGATATGTACTACCGATTCAAGGTAATTTAATATTTTCATATATTACTGAATGACAAATTAATTAATAACAACTTGTGCTTATTATCAGAATTTTCTCTCAGATAATTAATTACTTTTTTTTTATTTTTCCTGCAGGAAGATATTGATTACATGAAGAAAATGGGTTTTGATTCCTACAGGTTTTCAATTTCATGGCCACGAGTTCTGCCAGGTAACATTAACATAAATTATAATTTCGTTAATATCTTTTTTACAATGACCGTAAACTATTTTTGGTGTCGTATAGTTTAGCTGATTCTTAATTCAACCCCATTAATGTTTTATTAGGTGGAAGGCGTTGTGCTGGAGTCAACAAAGAAGGAATCAAATTCTATAACGAACTTATCGACACTCTCCTCGCCAATGGTTCAGCCAAAATCTATTAATAATCTTATATCGGTATATATGCCTAGATATATATAGTAATTAGTTCATATGTTTCATGAATGCATGCAGGTATCGAACCATTTGTCACTCTTTTTCATTGGGATCTACCTCAATGTCTACAAGATGAATATGCTGGCTTTTTAGACAGAAGGATTGTGTAAGTGATTTAATTCCGTCTACAAATTAATCTATTCAATCAATATCTCATGCATGCTGGTCGTCTCTTTACTATATATATATATATATATAATGTGTTTGAAATTTAAAATATTTGTATATGTCCATATATATATAAATGCAGGCATGATTATAAAGATTATGTGGAGTTGTGCTTTTGGGAATTTGGTGATCGAGTGAAAAATTGGGTGACATTGAACGAGACATGGACCTACTGCAATCATGGATATGCTTCAGGCATATTTCCACCTAGCCCTCCTCCTCCTCCTAAACACCATCATCATCATCATCATCATCATCCAAGTCATAAGTTGTCTGAAGATCAAGATTCTACTTCAGAAATTAAAAGCCATTTCAATTTCAGAGTTTCAAAGACACTCGCATCCTTATATCATAGTACCCATGTGGCTGCTGATGGTTTGGCACGTGATAAATCAAGGGACGATTTCTGGGATCCCAAAAATGCATATATTGTGGCTAGAAATTTGTTGCTTGCTCATGCTGCAGCAGTTCAATTATACAGAACTAAATTTCAGGTTTTATTTGGGTTGATTTATTCTAAGTTGAGAATATCTTCTTGAATTATGTCATTAATTTTTTATTTAACCAGGAACAACAAGGAGGAAAGATTGGGATTACACTTGTCTCCCACTGGTTTGAGCCCTTAGATCCACTTAACGAAGATGACAGAAAGGCTGCTAGAAGAGCAGTCGATTTTATGTTGGGATGGTAAGTAAACATACATTAATTAAAATTAATCATTTGTATTTATTTCATTAATGAATTCGATATTAACGATTTCATTGAAACTAAAATCAGGTTTTTGGAACCTATAATGAAAGGACGTTATCCCCAAAGTATGGTAGAATATGCTGGTGAACATCTTGCAGAAATTACAGACGAAGAATTCAAGAAGATCAAAGGGTCCATTGACTTTTTGGGTCAAAACTATTACACAACTTATTATGTAACCAATGATCCCAATCCTAAAGGCCGTGATGGTTACATTAAAGATCAACATCTTAAACAACTAAGTAATTGATTAACACACTAGCTAATCCCTATTTTTTTAATTAATAAAATATTTCTTATTGAATTTATTTATATATCTATTTATTTTACTTTTTTACAGCTAAGAGGCATGGAATTCCAATCGGCCCTGTGGTGAGATTATTAATTCTACATAATTCAGCTCGTACATAATTAAATAATTTTTTTTTATTAATTACACTACTTGATTTATGTAAATTGATATTCAGGCTAGTGGCTCATCTTGGTTGAATATAGTTCCATGGGGAATTCGAAAGCTTTTGAAATTTGTGAACGAAACGTATAATAGTGATGATAAGCAAATACCTGTATACATCACTGAGAATGGTAACATTTCAATTAGTAGTTGATATTTGCATGAATTTAGTTACAATTTGAATTAATTAAATGATGATATGAACAATTATCTTATATATTTAGGTGTTGATGAAGATAATAATTGTAAGAAAAACAGTACTGAAGCTTGTTGGGACCATGTAAGAATAAAGTATCACCAAGACCATCTTGCAAATATTCAAAAATCAATAACAATGTAAGTTCTTATTAAATATTATATTACAAGCTATCATTTCCTTCATAACTTAAAAATTGATTATATATATATATATATATATTATTGCAGAGATAATGTGAATGTAAAAGGGTATTTTGCATGGTCATATGCTGACAATTTTGAATGGGCTCAAGGATACATGGCAAGATTTGGAATAATGTACATAGACTTTGCAGATAATATGGCAAGACTTCCAAAAGAATCAGCTTATTGGTTCTCTAAATTTCTGGTGAGGAACTCAACTCCACCTCCAAACCTAAACCGTACGACCGCTACTGAGTCCAAGAAAAGGTTGAGAGCCATGGCTGAGTGATTCAACTCAATCTATATGAGTTGAGTCAATTATGTAATATTTGTTTGTGTTTGTGTGTGGTTTGATCATGAATAAGTTGTGTTTTTTAATTGAAATAATGTGGCCCTGTGAATGGCCACCCAAGGGTATTGTACTTATAAATTATATATGATTGTAATGTGTGTTGTGATTTTATATATTATAATGAATAAATGTTTCTTAATTATTAATAGAGATGTCTTTCTTTCCTTTTTTCGTTTTATTGATAATGATTTCTCCAATAGTTTTTTATCATGTGGTCCCCATGTGTTATATGTACGCATTGAATTATAATGAAGATTCATACCTAGTTCTGTTATACTCTTATCAGTTGGAAGATAAGGATTGTAATGCTTAATTTTTTATATTTTTTTATCCAACCTTTTTTTTTACACTCTAACTTTAACAATGTCTGAAATTTCAATAAAATATTCCCTGAAATATGCTAATATGTAAGAAATTATAATACTCGTGGAATTGAGATTAAAAAAATATTAAATAAAGTTTATTTGCGAAAGTATAAAAGCTTACAAAATTCAAATGGGTAATAATCCTATATTAATCACTACTTCTCAAAGTTGAGCTTAGACTTTTCGAATCTCTCTTCTATTTTCCCATGTAGGATTTATGATAGATAGTATCCAATCATGAAAGTTTCACCATATAGTAGGGGCAAGTTTTACAAATATGCAATGTGGAATAACCTAAAAAATTTCAGCCTTAATTGTTCAGTTTATTTATTTAATTTGGTGCAAATTTACAAATCTCTAGTCAATTCTAATATTTTTAGTACACTCCATTTGAACATATGAGCTATGTTAACATAAGTCTTCTTGGATAGGAGCAAAACATTAATATCTCATATTGGATATACTAAAATAAGCATATAAAAAAGTCTAGTTAAATCACAGGAAAATTAGTAAGTTAAAGTCTTAATATTAAGTGGGTGTCAAATCTTGGCTTTCTTTATCAATAGATGTAGAGTGATAAACCGACTCGTACTAAACGAAAGTTAAGTCAAAATCCTACATTTAATTTTTCCAAATAATAAGGTAATTAATTTAATTATGATCATTTGAAAGAAAAAAAAAATTGTGTACACACTATGTTAGTGTGCTGGGACCATTGCATAGTATTATATGTTTTACCGAATTCTTTTTAAATTACATTAATCCAAATCAAGGTTGGGTACTGTTGTAGAAACAGTTTTTTTTTTTTTGTTTTTTCTCGAGATTGTTTTAAAAAATAAGAACGAAAGAGACACGTCCATTAGTAATACAACACATACATTAATTAAGGACAAATACGTGTACTTATATTATTCAAATCACATTTTAGTAATATAAAAAAATATTTATAGTTCATCTACTTTCGGAAGACTTTGATAAATTAATAAATTTAGTTCACACACAATATATATTATTGGACTAAAAAATGAATTCACACATACTAGTCTGCAACAAATAATTGAGCACTACGTCCCTACGTCCTATAAATAGGTAAACTCACTCATTCGTATTTCAACAATACAAAGAGAGAATATATATATATATATAGTCAATATAAGATGAGTATGTGCAATAGAATGTGTGTACCAGCAACCCCAATTGAGACTGAATTCAGCAATATCTCCCGTAAAGATTTTCCTGATGGTTTTGTTTTTGGAACTGCTACATCTGCTTATCAGGTTTCTCCTCACATCTTTGATATTATATTTAAACAATTTATATTATATATGTATATACAGTTATTAATTATACTCTTCTCTTTTTTCTTAATTAATTAGCATGAAGGTGGTGCTATGAAAGGTGGTAGAGGCCTTAGTGTATGGGATGTTTTCTCTTTGAAGACTCCAGGTCTCTCTACTCTTGCATGGGAACTTAACATTACCATGCACCTTTTGTTCAGAACTAAAAATTCAAGCTCTATCCCTATATATATATGTACTGAACTAATGCTTATATATATGTATAAATCTTGGTGACAGGGAGAATTGATGATGGATCAAATGGAAATATTGCTGTTGATATGTATACCAACTATAAGGTAATGGTTTAACTCTCTCTCTCTCTATATATATATATATATTCTACCATATTATCCCACCCACTATTGACTAGTGAAACAAATATATTTGCATGTTGCAGGAAGATATAAAGCTAATGAAGGGCATAGGTTTTGATGCCTATAGATTTTCAATTTCCTGGTCGAGAATACTGCCTGGTACGATTCTGACATATTATATACAATAAATCACTTTATAACAAATTAAAATTGGCCTTATTGAACTAATATGTGTTCTTGAGTGCAATGTAATGTAATATTATCAGGTGGGAAACTTTGTCTTGGTGTCAACCAAGAAGGAATCGACTTCTATAATCGTATTATCGACACTCTCCTTGCTAACGGTTGGATTCAAGCTTCACAATTATTTCATTATAATCTTGAATCAAAATGCTAATTATAATACGTACTAATTAGTTCATATATATTTTAGGTATTAAACCGTACGTGACTCTCTTTCACTGGGATCTTCCTTATTTCTTGGAAAAAGATTACGGCGGTTTCTTAGACGAAGAGATAGTGTAAGAACAATGTGTAATTCTTAAGGCCGGGAATTGTATTATATCAGATTTTGAATTAATTAATTTTTAACAGGAAGGATTTTCGTGACTTTGCTGAGTTATGCTTCTGGGAATTTGGTGATCGTGTGAAAAACTGGATAACCTTAAATGAGCCATGGACATACTGTGTCATGGGTTACGTGAATTGCGTATTTCCACCTGGTAATAAAGATCCAGTTCCTGCTGTCGCTACTGCTGCTGCTGAGACGCCTTCACTTAGCAGAATGGCAAACCTACTTATTTCAAATGATCTCATGACCCAAATTGGAGATTTTTCAAGTGATACAAACCGTACTAATGTAAACAACTCCATTTCTTACAGAGGTTCCAAAGTGAAGAATCCATTAATGGATACTCTCAGTCTCGTTGCTGCTTATGCTGACCACACCGAGATAACTACTGCTGCTGGTAACACACCACCACTGTTCACGAACTTTATGGCAGATATAAATATAACTCATAAGCCTAAGCCAGTGCCAAAAAGTGCAATCAAAGATGTTTATACTGTGTCAAGAAATTTGCTTCTTGCTCATGCTGAAGCAGTTCAATCATACAGAAACAAGTTCAAGGTAATTACTTTGAATTTATATATGTTATGATATTCAATAGTTACTATTATATGTATACTGTTTTTTGTTAAATGGATATTAAATCTCAGGAACATCAAAAGGGCGAGATCGGGATAACACTTGTTTCCCACTGGTTTGAGCCTTTAATTGAAGAGGGTTATACTGACAAACAGATTAGGGATAACAAAGATGCAGCCAAAAGAGCCATTGATTTTATGCTGGGATGGTAATTTTAAATATTATGTGTAAAATATACATTTTTTTCTTTTTTATGTGCTATATTATCGAATTAATTATTTGTGTAAATTTTAGGTTTTTGGACCCTGTGTTAACTGGTCAATTCCCAGTAAATATGGTGAAAAATATTCCTGCTGGAAATATTAAACCATTTACACCAGAAGAAATGAAGTTGCTAAAAGGATCGATTGATTTTCTTGGTTTAAACTACTACACAGCTCAATATGTAACCGATGATACCCATTCATCTCCCGGAAAAGGCTATGACGGAGATAAGAGGGCAGCATTTCCTGGCAAGCTCTTGTGACATTAATTATTATTCTGATCAATAATATTAACTTTTGATTAACTAAAATATTTTTTTTTCTGATTTTCTTTGGCCAACAAAAAAGAGGACAAGCCAATTGGTGTAGTGCCAAAGGTACTGATCAATTAATATTTGATCATTTATATTCTTAACAATCAATCACGAACTTATCTTCCTCAATTAATTTGGTATATATTTTTTTAGGATGGTATATTTTGGTTGCAAGTGTATCCGCAGGGAATTTACAAGCTTCTGAAATATATAAAGGAAACATATAAAAAGGACGTCCCTGCTATATGCATTACTGAAAATGGTAACTTTTGTCCTTAATTAATTGGGGAACTATTTTTAACTTTTTAGTGTAATAATAACAAATATTTGTAATAATTTGTATATAGGAGTGGCAGAAATTGATCACAAGCGTACATCTTACGAGGCTTGTGCTGACAAAACGAGGGTGAATTACTATCGTGATCATCTTGGAAATATTTTAAAAGCAATGAAGTAAGTCTTAAAATTTATGTTCTTTTTTGTCATGAAATGGTTTACATTGTTATATATATATATATATATATATATATTAACTATTGCAAATTATCGATTTCTATCACGATTTTTAACTATTTTTTTTTTTCATTTTTGGTAGTGAAACTAGGAATGATCCGGAGAAGAAGGTGGACGTGAAGGCTTACTTTGCATGGTCATTTTGCGACAATTTTGAATGGGATCAAGGATATGGTCCTAGATTTGGCCTTATTTATATAGATTACCTTAATCATCTCAAAAGGTACCCAAAACATTCAGCTATGTGGTTTTCCGAGTTTTTGGCCAAGAAGAAGACTTAGCTTGCAGAGAAGGAGAAATCTGGAGCAATGGAAAAACAAATTAAGTGACTCATATATGTCGCATTTAATATTATGTGTGTAATGTACATGTTAATGTGTCTTTCATGTTGTTTTTGCTTTGATTATGAATAACTATTTTGAGTACTATGGTCTCAAATAGAAGAGTCATGGAGAATACTCCAGTTGTACGATTATATTAAGCTTATAACTAAAATATATTATAATTAAGATGGTTTGTTTGTTATCATCATCACATTTGGTGAGCAAAATTTTATTATTATTGGGAAGATAATTGTTAAAACTTACTTTATGTTAATTAATATGAATTGCAGCTTGACTTTACACACAGTAACACTCTAAATATCTGGTGAAAATTAATAATCAAGAGTCACGTTTTGGTCAACTGATTAGTCAAGCTACGACTGAATTGTCGTTTCAATTAAATTGGTCCACAAAACCTGATGGACATGTTTGAACTTTGAAATGCCATCCTGTCATATATAATCCATATTATATGTGGTCCAAGATGTGTGAGATATTTTTATAATTGGAATTTATAAAATTTATTTGTCGAAAAACATTTCAAGAAAATAAATTGAATTCCCCTTCAAGAATGAATATATAGGAAAAAAACAATATTTGAACATATAGTTTTAGATATTTATTAAGGAGTAAGAGAGTACCAATAATATTGTATACTGCTTTACTTTGTAACATATGCTTATGATTGTAGGATATTTCTTTCAACTGTTAAATATGCATTAATTATATTTATTTTTTTCAAACTCATCATCACTAAAAATCCAAAAAAGATCAATTAATCTCCACATGATTAAAACTTTTTCTTTCAAATAAAATCATTAATTTAAACTACATTCACAAAAACTTTTGTCATTCTTTGATATTTAATCTAAGTTTTCTTTTCTTTTCTTTTTCATTTTAAAAAAGTTGAACAACTAAGTTCATAAAAGTTACACCCACTACTTCACCTAGATTTGAATGTGAACGTGTTCGTACAGCCTGATTTTTCCTGTTTTTTATAGTGAATTTTTGTAATAATTACTATGCACAAATAGTAATTTATAGACGTATTTATTGTTTTATTTATTATTTTGGTGGGTCTTTTGCTGTTGATGTTAGGTTTGGATATTGATAAGTCATTAATACAAGTCTAGGGTAAATCTAGTAAATTGATATTTTAGTTGATTAAATGAGCTAAGTTCACACTTACGTACGTAGTCTCTGCATGAAAGTCTACTCAATAACTTAATTAATGAATTAAATATTCACATAATTCTAGATCAGAGATATATACAATATAACACTCCATATATTTTGTAAAAAGTCACAAGAAGGACGAAGACGAATGCTGGCATGCAGTCTCTTTCTATAGCAATGCTGATTAGTCTAGTTTCGTTTTTGTCCACAACTTGATCAGAGTGTTCATATGGCCAGTTCGATCCCCATTTCAATTATTAGAAAGAATTTTGATCGTTTGAAAAATACATGTGATTATCTTCCAAATTAAGGACACACAATTCACTAATTAATGTAGTAAAGTATTTATTTTGCTTGTAATTTATATACGCTTAATTTTATCATAAAACTTAACAAAGTATACAGATAGATATGTGTATCTACCAGATCTGGTAACTATTTATTCTTTTTATTGATATATCTCATTCGTCTTAAAATTAATTATTTTGGAGGTCCGAATATAGCTAGGTAATACTAATATTGAGAGCAAAACTTCCCTTTAATTCCTTAATAGTTAAGTAGTCAAAATAGGCATACTAACAATAAATGGAAATATTTAATTAGAAGATTCTTTCCGTGTTTGTGCAGAAAAGATAAGATATATTTCAATAAGTGAGTTGGAAAATAATTCCGAAAGAAAAAACAAAAAAAGCAAACAAGTGGTGAGATTGAAAACAATAAAATTATATCTAATTAACATGAATACAAAATGGGCTTGGGTCCTCATGATTATGACAAGCCATTGAGCACGCCTATAAATAAGTGAACTGGCTTATTCATTCATATATCATCAGAGCAAAGAATCCTCTAGCAAAAAAAGAAAGAAAGAGTATATTTTAGCATCAAGATGAGCAGCAGCAAGACAGTACCAGCACAAGAAGATGTAACTGAATATAGCCATCTCACTCGTAACGATTTTCCTCATGATTTCGTTTTTGGAACTGCCACATCTGCTTATCAGGTTTGTCCATTCATGAAAAAACATCATATTTCTGTATCATATTTTGCTGTTTTATAATCACATTATGTGTCATATATATTTTCTCAGCATGAAGGAGGTGCAATGAAGGGTGGTAGAGGCACTAGTATCTGGGATGATTTCACTTTGAGAACTCCACGTCTCTCTCTCTCTCTCTCTCTCTATATATATATATATATATATATATATTTAGGGTTTAGGGTATATGTATATATATATATATGTATATATTGCTAGCTAGTTGAATGCTTATGATCTGATATATGAATTATTATTTGATGACAGGCAGAATTAGTGATAGGTCTAATGGAAATGTAGCAGTTGATATGTACACCAAATACAAGGTAATTAATTATTTAGCTCAGAAACTTTACCCGTTGCACTAATAAGGATCATATATATATATATATATATATGTATAGATACAGAATACTTATGGTAAATTATGTTGGTGCTGCAGGAAGATATAAAATTTATGAAGGCTATGGGATTTGATGCCTATAGATTTTCTATCTCATGGCCAAGAATATTGCCTGGTAATTAAAATAAACAGATTTAAAGCTAGAATTAGTTAATCATTTTCAGAAATAATTTAGCTTTGTTACACTAATTAATGTTCTTTAATTTGTATTATTAGGTGGAAAAATTTGTCTTGGTGTCAACCAAGAAGGAATCAACTTCTACAACGATATCATCAACACCCTCCTTGCAAATGGTTTAACTCAAACTATATATATATATATATATATATATGAACATATATATATTCCTTAATCATTTCTACTTAAATTTATTAATAAGTTAACATGATCATGATCAGCTCATAAATGTGCAATTATCACTTTACTGTAGACATCCAACCCTACGTGACTCTATTTCACTGGGATCTTCCTAACGCATTGGAACAAGAATATGGTGGCTTCTTAAGTAAAAACATAGTGTAAGGAGACTCAATTAATTATATATCCAAATTAATTAAGATCGTTTTATTTCTTTTTTTCACTAACCATGCATGGTACTGCAATTTTTTTCTCTTATGATGACAAAACAGAAACGATTTTCGTGAGTATGCGCAATTATGCTTCTGGGAATTTGGTGACCGTGTGAAACATTGGATCACACTGAACGAACCATGGACTTATTCGGTTCATGGATATGCATCGTTCATTTTTCCACCTGGTAATAAAGATTTAACTATAGCTAAGGCTTCAGCTTCAGCTTCAGCTTCAGCTTCTGCAGTTGTATTTCGTTCAGTTTCAGATGGAATCGATGGTATTAATCTTTCAGATGCACGTGGAAAAAGTATGAGTAGTTCTAATGTTCTTAAAAAACCTGGAAACAATTTTCTTACTTATAGAGGTGCAAAACCCGAGACTATTTTCAATAATCTCATTGCTCTTAATGATATTTCATCCACAAAGGAAAATATTACTCACGATGAGTGTTGCCATAAGCCACCTCCATCTTCAGCCAAAAATGTATATACTGTGGCAAGAAATATGCTTCTTGCTCATTCAGCAGCTGTTGAATCATACAGAACAAATTTTAAGGTAATTAATAATTTAATGAAAGGATTAAAACTATTTATTCTATTATCTAAATAAATAATTTGGTAATCAGGAACAACAAAAGGGCAAAATAGGAATAACGCTCGTTTCCCATTGGTTTGAGCCTTTAAATGAAAACAAGAATGACAAGGAGGCTGCGGAAAGAGCCCGTGATTTTATGTTGGGATGGTAATATTTTAAGTATTATTATGTGTTGTTTCTTTATTTTAATTTAATTAATTACTAACTTTTCCTATAATTAATTATTTGTTGGTGTAATTTTAGGTTTTTGGAGCCTGTGTTAACAGGTGGATATCCAAAAAATATGAAAGATTTTGTTCCTTGTGGAAATCTTGCACCATTTTCAGTAGAAGAATCAAACTTACTCAAAAAATCCATAGATTTTTTGGGTTTAAATTATTATACAACCAATTATGTAGCCTATGATCCTAATCCTGATAGCAAACAAGGCTACTTCCATGATCAGAAGGCTAGATTTACCAGTAAGACAATTGAGAATCTTCAAAAGCACCATTATTTACACTCCTTTATTTATTTATTTTGAATTAAAACGAACTTCTAAAATAAAAAAATTCCTTTCCTTTTGGCAGCTGAGAAAAATGGGATGCCAATCGGACCAGTGGTAAGATTCTCAGCTTATTATTTTATGTTTATTTCTATATATATCTACTACTACTATATAGCTCATTGATCACAAATTTGTATATATTTAGGCCGGTTCGCCTTGGTTGTACATAGTTCCATGGGGAATTTACAAGCTCCTTACAAACTACATAGACCGCAAATACAAAACCATTCCTGAAATATACATTACTGAAAATGGTACTTATAATTACTGCCTATAATAGCTAAATGAAATTAATTATAATAAATGTTTATTGACAATCAATCTGTATTATACTATAGGGGTGGACGAGAAGAACGACCCTACACTTACGGCCCGTGAAGCTTGTGCTGACAAAATGAGGATTAATTATCATCGTGACCATCTTGGAAATATCCTAAAAGCAATGAAGTAAGTTGTTAAACTAAATTCCCCAACAAAATTCTATCTAGGTGTAATTCTATAGTATACTATTTGTTTTGTGATTAGTTATAGGCAATGCAATTAGCGTTGATTAATGTTTAATTGTTGCATGTACTTGCAGTAATCAGGGTATAAACGTAAAAGGTTACTTTGCATGGTCATGGAGCGATAATTTTGAATGGGTCGAAGGATATACTGTTAGATTTGGCCTCATTTATGTAGACTACATGAATTATCTGAAAAGGTATCCGAAAGATTCAGCAATTTGGTTCTCTAAATTCTTAGTGAAGAAGAAGCTCCCACCTCCAATGAAAGGAGTGCCAAATATAAGAGGGTAGATTCACCAAGAACAAATTAAAAATCAAGACGATCGAGAAGGGCTGTTATGTTGCATCCAAGGTTTTTTGTTGAATTATATTGTCTACTATTTTATGTGTGTTGTGTGCTTATTTTGATCATCATTAAGAACTATTTATGAATGCAGTATTGTACTATGTTTTGAGTTTTTAAGTTGTATTGTATTGTGGTTTGTAATTTATAATGAATAAATTTTAGCCTCTGTGTTAGGGGCAATAGTACGTAATATATTATCTTGTTCTCAGTTAAATCCTTTAAATTTCAATTTTCCAGGTTTTGGTTCTTTGGGATTTGAAAAACTCTAAAAATTTCAATTTATCCAGTTTGGGCACTTGTCTGACTTTTATTGAGTATCATTAACTAAATTGAATTTGTATTATTAAATATTTATATATATATATACATGAAAAAATAAAAAAACACACAATTGCATGTCATAATAGAAGTGGATTCAATTAATTGATAACTTCATTGTGACATGACCTTATTTATTTATGTATTCGTCATACTTTAACTAAAATTTAAATAATTACAATTATTTTAAAGTATGAGAATCAAGATAATCACTAAAGGATTCAAATAAAACTTTAATTTTAAATAATTCTCGGATGCTTGTTGGAGATAGATACAACTATATATTAATAGTTAGTTTAAACTATAAATTCCTTATAATGTAATTCATAAGTAAAGATATAAGTCTAGCAAATTATTTTTAGTACAATTCATTGCACAGGAATGGAAGGTTAGTCACAACACAAATAATCCACAAACCACAATTACTAGACGGTGTTAAAACACTAAAACTCTGTTAACTTTTGTAACCTTAAGCCTACGACCTAAATGTATATTAGACAAGCTGTACGGACATTTAAGTAACAGAAGACTCTTTCTAACTACAAATTGACACACACAATACACTATTCAAAGGACCGCAGATGGATTACCAAATCCATTAATTAGACCCTAATATACACATTTACCTCAACATTCATGTCTCACTACTTGAATTAATAAGCTGTACGCTTATGGTTCATCATGGTGTTTATCTCTCAAACGCTTTGCAATATGGCCTGAATCCATCTCCCTATGTCCAAACTCGATGTGGTGAGAGTCTCTTACATCAGAGTCAACTCTTCTCTTAACATTCTTTTGGGAAGAGTGATGACCCAAACTTGATTCGCTGTCACAATATCCCCTTCTTTCATGGTGATGTTTGTGCCTCATATCACTGTGACGGTCAGAGCTTCTTCCCGAGTTTGACCTCTCTGCTTTATATGGCCTCTTGTCTCTTTCACCTTTTTCATGTCTTTCATCCACATGGAGAGTATCAGAATCTATCAACTTGTTGTGCTGAGCTTTTTTTGTACATCTTCGGTTAAAGCTATTCCCGGAGTGACTCAAACTTCGTTCCCTATCTTTCTGTAATTTATAGTCATGTGACTTTTCTGGGCTATTACGCCAGTGGCCTTCTGGAGAGTCACCTTCATTGTCAGAACATAGTTCTCTGATGCACAAAACGTCTATTAGAAAATTTGTGTGATCAAAAAAGGAAAAATGCTCAATGCAATGAATTAGTGAATTTGATATGTCCCTTTAAACTTACCTTCCCAGATTTTCGTCTGAATGCTTCCTTCTATTTTCACAAGGTTGAAGCCCAAAGTACTCCGGATGGTGAGGAGGTTCCATATTTCCCATTCTCATATTTCCACTACAAGATATACTGTGTTAAAACTTGAATATATTACTTCTGTAGTATATAAGGGTCAGCTTAAAGACATAAGAAACACTCGTGAAACATACCCAGCTCCAGGAAAGCCACCCATGGAAGGAATGTAGGGAGGAACAGCAAAAGGTGAAACTGGGACCATGGATGCATTGAATGGCATCATTGCAGGGTTACAGTACATATTCGCATACGGTCTAAAGGGAGGCAACGAAGGTCCATTCCAGTAGGGTGGTGCATAGCCTGGCATACCTCCATGAAATGCTCCGTTTCCTAAAACGGTAAAATAAATATACATTTTGCAAATGCCAAAAATAACAACTATTTGATAATAATACCTGGATGAAACATGGGATTTGGACTGGAAGCAGGGCAGTCTCTCATGAGATGGTCAGGAGAACCACAGGTGTAGCAATTTCGGAGCCCCTGATAAACCAATATCAAGAAAACATTTGAATCATGAATAATGACTTCTGCACTGAGAATTTTGATGGATTTCAACTGCTACCCTGAAGGTAGAAATGATTTGGGCTTTTAAAGTTTATACAGCATGAGAATAAGTTGAGAGTTGTAAATAAATGGGGCTCGTAAAGTTACCTTTCTATGTCCACCAACACCAAAAGAGTTTCTTTCTCCACCTGAAAGTAACAGCATCACCACAGAGGTCAGAAAATTGAAGGAAAAAAAACTGCAAATATCAATTCAAAAGTTCAGCCATAAAGGAAATTATGTTTACCTCCAGTGTCAGTGCAATATCCCCCTTTTCTCTTAATGTTAGAATCCGCTGCATTCAGATTGCAGAAAGGATGGAAAATGTCAATGAACTGAAAGCTGGTAAACAAGAAAATAATGACACGGATAACTTGGTCGATAGACTGCTTTAAAGTTTAAACAATCTGCTCAACTGAAACATTACTCTCTCAACTCATTTTTACATAAATACACACCTAGCACAAGATATTCAAGTAGTTATTTATCCCTCGTAGCTCATGACATATTTGAAAAGGTTCTTTTTTGTATAATAAAACTCCAGTTTTTAGTGTGAGATCTCCTCAGCGAATCATGCCGATAATGGTATAGGTCTATTAGATATGGTTGCTCCGTGCATAAAAATTATAGACTAAGAACATTTATGTTCCCATTTATATAATCATCTCCACTTAGGATGCTCGACTTAACAAACACTACAATCTCTTTACATCAAAAAGCAGGAGGTTAAGATGCATCAAATAGCTTTACCTTTTTGTGATATCTTTTAAATGATCAAAAAGTTACTACATTGTGCAGAGGCAAGTACCTTCATTAAGAACATTAGTTTGAGGAATAACAACAGGTTGATTTTCCCCCTGAAATTCTGCGGAAGGCAGGAAATCTTCAGATCCTCCTTGAATATTATCATTACGAGGATACCCACCTCTTACACAATCTACTTGATTGACCTTCTGTGATGGCAGAGCAAATTTCATATCTCTATTACCAGGGTTCCCATACGGCGTATTCCTTCGATGATATTGACCATATGCACAAGATGACTGATGCAATTCCGGTTCCCTTTGGGCAACACTTAAAGCGCAAGAAACATCCCTAGCTTGAATTCCAGATTCTCCATCTGCATTTACAGAATAAAGCAAATTATGCACCAATATAAAGTGAAGACACCTCTTGAATTTCATCACAAAATAAGCTACCCCCACCTGGCACATCTTTATACATGGCATTCTCTAGACCAGCATCAAGCATCTGTGATTCAAGGAAGTGTTCAATTGCTTGTCGAAGTGACAAGTTGGGTAGCAGATTTTCAACATTGCATTTACTAGAAAAGCATTTTGGGCACCTCCCCTTTTCAGTAAGCACTAGATGAATACCTGCAACAGCACCAACGTATAAATTTAAAAAAAAAAATGATTCTGACAAATATTACAAGAAACTCAGCCAAAGATAAGCATGAGAATGAAATCTAAAGATTGGCAATTACACAAGCAACCAGAGGTGTATTTTGTTTCTCAAAAATGCAGTGATCCTAAGGTTCACCAGGATTAGAAGTAGTAATGACAACAAAAAAGGGGCACCCGCCATTAGCATTATAACAAAGAAAACTCACACTTCTGACAAAAACTATGCTGGCAACAAGGTATCATCACAGCCTCCTTGAAGAAAGTGTTGCAAAGTGAGCACTTCAATTCTAATGGCAAATTAGTACTTTGCACATCCAGGAAATTGGATGTGGGCAGCCTTTTAACAACCAAAAAAGAGGATGTCAGTTCTGCAAGAATTAAGATTACAAATAACTGAAAATGAGAAGCAACAAATTATATACTTGTTTAACTTCACCGGCTCATCAACACTGGGTAAAACAGTCCTCTCCTTAGAACCTGAGATTACAATCAACCCTTGTAAGCTAAGGCTACAACAGAAGCTAGAAAAAGATAAAAGAAAACATAACAAACCTTTCGGTATCGCTTGGCTGAGGTCACTCAAGTCAAGCTTTTGACCTTCTAACCTGGAGAGATTAATGAAATATAATCAAATGGACGCTATGAAAATGTTGTACCATAACCTCCTCCACCCATCAAGAATAGGCATTCCAATTGAAAACATCGTACTGACAATAGTCATAGATGGGAGACAAACATGTTTTGGGCCTAAATACGCAGAAGTAACTGCAACAAAATTTCAAAAACTTTGCAGGAACAGTTCATTAATTGCCAATAAAACATCGGTTTCATAGCCTTTTGCAACAACACAAAACTCTTTGAAAACGAAGAATTGAATCCTGTTCATGTAAGCAATTAGCAAATTCTACTATCATGAAGATCAGAAACACAGAGGTTACTTATACATATGTGCCGATTGATTTTGTAATTTCAATATCCACTAGAACGCACTACATACCTGAAACCGGCGTTCTTTTTTTCTTTCTCTTTACCCATTGAGCTATTGTTATCAAATTCTGGAATGAAGTGAAGGGGGTCTGAATCAGGCATGGGACATAAATCAACACCAAAGTCATCAAATTCATCCACTGGTTCATTCTGTGGAAACACGCCAGTGATTAGGAAAAGTAGTCTGCAAGTCAACAGATAACCAACGAACTAGCAATGTAACAAATCGATACTGTAATCTAAAGATCTGAGTAGTTATATTCAAAAGACATGGTTGATGCCAATCCCAAAATGCAACCAGGGTACGGTACAAATCAGTAGTCAAATAAAAAAAGAATCTAATAGATGGGAAAAAGAATCGCACTTGTGAATGTTGATACGAATATTACAAGTACGCAGAGAATGTATCAGTTTTAATTTGGATAATAATCCAAAAAAATATTTGAAATACATTCATGCCAGAAAAGAATTCCAAAAGGATAAAAGAACGTGCAAAAAATTTATAATTGATAAATCCACATTAAAGACAGTTTACCATCGGAATATAGGACTTTTTCAATTCCTTTACAGCTGGAATGGGTGGCCTGCAGCAAGATGCCTCATATCAATGAAACTTGAAGGATAAAAGTAAAATCTTAATTCTGCAAACAATTCACCTCAGCTCAAACAGTGATGATGAATTTAATCTACGCAACGGAAAGGGCAAAAATATCGGAACATAGAGGAGTGGTATATTATTTCGATTTCATATCAATGCATCCACGTGTAATAGGGGAAGGGAAGATTTCCTACTATATTTTTACAAAAGTGCCACGTGCTTTTTAATAGGGATAACACTAAGAAGTGGTATTCTCGTAATATAAGATCAAAAGTCCACAAATGCAGATACAAGAAAGTCAAGACAGCTAGCTGCTAAGTACTAACGCAAGAATATTTTGCTTCGAACTAAACATGTCGGCGCAAAGATAGGCTAAATGATCGACATTTATTTCTTTTTTTGGCTTTTGTATTATTTGGTAGTTGGGATTTGAACAAGTACATTTTTGAGCGCCCAAATTGCACGCAATCATTACACCCAACTCAAAACAGTCTTTATTTGGGATCTTACTATTAACACGTGTAATTCACACGTGTTAAATATTAGCCCACAATTTACGCCAGCTGTGATAATGAATTTGAAGGATAACATAACCGTCATGATTGAAGATATAAGCATCTTTGAACATAACAATTTTTCTCCAATAATAACAAAACCATAGAACCAGAAATATAATGCTTCATATATATCATTCACTTGCCCCAACTGCTCTGAATGATGATCAAATCCATTTCCAACTAAGACACTTTATGATACGATAATAATGTAGAGGAACATAACCACTATTTAGTAACCACTAACTTCAACACAAACCAATACTCCGTTACTCGTGATGAACAATTACCAACACCATGCATTCCTATAGTCTTCTAGGGGGACCACAAGATTTAGTTTTTCTCAAATCTTCATTTACTAATAAACCTCGCTATGTATATCAAAAATGAGACTCCAAGATTCATCAAGAGTTAACAGTGTAACTTTCAGGACAAAACTACATACACACTGAAACAACGACGACTAAACATGCATGCATCTATACAAAATCACCGTGAAAAACAAACTCAGTTAAGCAATTAAACAATAAAAACAAAAAGGGGAAAGACTTACACAGCCGAAGGCAGAGTTCCACCGGGAACTCTCTTAACAATCACGCTGGATCCGCTTGGAATTTGTGAATCATCGCCTTTATACTCTGCTCAATACAATTTTTACCAACAAACAACAATGAAAACCAATTCATATAAATCAACACAAAGTTTATCAACACCAAAAGCTACTTTTTAAAAAAGAAAAGAAATCAACGCACCGAACAAACGCGATAAAGTACATGAAATCACGATTAGAACACAGAAAAAACTGATATTTAACAAATTAAACAGACCTAAACCAGAAACCGCATCGGAGAAGATGAGATCGAAGCCTTGCTGTGGCTGCTGAGAATTTTTTCCACGAAGAATATTTGCTCGCAGCTCTCTAACTGAAATTGAGGCATGATTTCCGATCTCCACCGTATCGAAATTAACCGCGCTCCTGAATTTAAACCGAATTGACATAGCTTGATTTTATACCTCAAATCATCACTCAAATTTCAACGTAAATCTACAAATGTGTATAATTATTAGCGCTCTGTGTATATATGTGTGTTTGACACAAAGTTGTGTATGTATATACTATACCGATGGGTTAAAGTGAGCAAGTGCGGGTTTTTCGCCGTTGAGGTTTTGTTATTTGCTGATGATGTCCGAGAACAAGCTGAAGAGAGAGAGAGAGAGAGAGAGAGAGAGATATTTATAGGATCAGTTTTGAGGTCAGCGTCACGTGATGTGTGCGTGCGTTGTCTACGTGTAGTGCGCGAAAGTGGAATCTAAATTTGCGCTGAAACGTTGTCCTCTACAATGGGCATCTGTTTAGTGACGGTGTTAGAGTGCTTCCATAGTGTTGTACGTTCAAATGGAATTGAGTTTAGAGTACAAACTTGTGATACAGGAGGGAACTAGTGTAGTGGGTGTTCAAGCCGAATTTCATTCTTTTTATTGGGCTTCAATGTATTTTTATGTTTCTTTTTGGGTGTTGGGCCTAAGACGCGGGCCTAAGTGATTTTCTTTTTCAAAGTTCAAAAACTAAAGAAACAAGGGACGGTCCATATTTAATTTTGTTTCATTAGGATTGCATGAAATGAAGTCCATTACTGGAGAAAACTCATGTAAAGACCCCAACAGATCATAAATGCAGTTTTATTTATTATTATAAAAAAAAAAAAAAAAAAAAGTTTGATAAAAACAATAGAAAATGGTTCTCATGGAGGAACCTGACAATGCAGCGCCCCTGGTTAATGAACAACCACCTATTTGGCCAGAAATAAAATTTTGAAAATTAAATATATAATTTATATATTATAAAAATTATAAAGTTATAGATTAAATGAAATAAAATTTCTATAAGGTCTCAAGTTAGTATTTGTAAAAATTAAAGCTTGCAAGTCAGAATTTCAAGCATCTAAACGTTCGTACGTAGAGATTGTATTACTAATGAGCTGGGTTAGACTACGCCACATACAATACAAACTACAAATATGTAGTCAATTGTATTAGAATCGATATGACATAAAATTAATTTTTTTCACATCATCTAAAAAAACAAAGAAAGCACAGAGACAGTCATTAAAGGCTGGTGTTCCTCTCCCATCAATTTCAGAATATCAAACTCACATAAAGGTTAATTCTCCTCAGACTTTGATCAGGACTTTTCAGAAAATACGATGCTTACATTTCGTAACTAGTTCTTAATTACATGCAAGTTACTTAGTATGTTCTTAGTTAAAAAGAATGAAAGGCAAGATATAATTAACATGAAACTGAACATAAATACATTAATTAATTACTAAATATCTCTTTTATTGATTAATGCAAAGATCAGAATGCTACTACTTTATCGTACACTTATTTCCTGCCTGCCTGAAACTCAGCTCAACATACATATATATCGTACAATATTCTTCCTATCTAATAATTCAGTAACTAGCAAATAAATAGAACAAATATTACATATATGTTCATCAAACATTTATTCCATAACATTAATTATCTAATACTGCATATCTGACCTTAAAAAATGACTACAAGCTAGAGACAAAAAATTTAAGAAAATATATAACCTTTCCTGCGAGGAATAGTCTATATACTAAATTCAACATGTCTGTCTGTCTACACAGCATAAATAAATTGGTACATTAATCCTTAAATAAAGCTAATAAGTGAAAACTTACTCAAGATAAACCCTAGTTACGTTCTTGATAGGAAATGCTCATTCAGGTCCATGCTAGCTAGCTACTTAATTAACTATCACAAGCTAGATTAATGGTAATTCCATCTCATAATTTCTTCTTCAAACTTAAATCTCTCTTCAAGCTATGATCAAAATCATGCATCACTAGTATTACTAGTGTTGATCTCTGATGTTCTAAATCTGGGAAGATTAATACTTTGACCTGTAATTTTCTCCAAATATGAAACAATAGTGGCCTCTCTATTTTCTGCCAAAAATCTCTCATGTGCTCTCTCCTTAGCTTCTTTCTCAAAATGTTCCAATTCTTTATTCCTCCAAGCCTCCTCTCTTTCCCTTCTTTCTAAATCCAATCTCTCAATAACTTCACTAAACTTCTTATGGAGATTTTCTTGATGATCAATCACTTGTTTCACCAAATTCTCGACAAATTCAGCCATCGGATTAATCATGTCATTGTATCTTCTTTCTCTTTTCTTCTTTTTCCTCTTTCGTGCAGCTTTCTTCGATTCTTCGCCAGTAGAATTAGCCTCGGTGTTCACGGGCTCAATAGGGCGTGTTTGGTTACTCTCGGAAGTGCACAAACGCTTGTATATGACTTCCAGCTCGCTAAAGTGTACTCTACTTTTGCCATCCAAACAGTTGGTAAGAGATTCTTTTTGGTTCATTTGATCCAAGTGTTCTTGTCTGTCAACAATTTCACTGTTTTCATTGGATACCTCTGATGGGAGGGGTTCCCTACAAACATTAATGAGTGAGTTGGACTATAGTACATCAAATTAAATTTAACTTATATATATCTGGCAAATAGAGTACTCTCCATTAAATTAATAACAATGTCGAAGGAATTAATTATGAATACTCAAACAATTTTGCATATTTCTACACTTGGAAACTTGTTCATTCTTTTAACGTACATGAGGAAATAATTGCTCAGGTGTAGAATTATTACAAAATATGTTAAGTTCATTGGAACTTTTTGCTGCAAAAGATTAATTGAGTACTCTCCATCAGATAGCAACTTCACACAAGAGAAATGTATATTATATATATTATATAATTCATAAGGAAGAATATATAGTATATGAATACTCAAACAAAATGCAAATTTCTACTCTATGGAATTTAATCCCTTTTTTAATTTACAGGAGGAAATAGTTGATGTTTAGAAGCAAATAATAAGTGAAATAAATTAAAATTATTTAGTGCGAAAGATTAGTTCAGAAATTGATGGATTAATATAAGGAATGCTATATATATAGTTCATAGAAAAAGAATATTAATGTATGAGTACTGAAACAAAACACAGATTTCTACACTTGAAATATATTCATTTTTTAACAACGGAAAGTAATTGGTGTGTACAATCAAAAGAAAAATATGTAAAATTAATTAAAATTATTTAGGTGAAAAAAAAAAAGATTATTGTGTACAATCAAAACAAAACTTAAAACATTTATATAATAGAGAAATTAATTAATTAATTACCAGAAGGGTTGTTGTTTAATAGCAGAATCTTGTTGGTTTTGCCAACAATGAAGCATTCCAAGAGAAGAGTACGGACGTGCCTCGGGCACTCCATATAATTGCTCACTCCCACGAACCAAACTAGCATCTTCACCTCCTTCGTTAACACTACAACTACTATCTGCTTTATAATAATAATAATAATTACTATTATTATTATTATTATTATTATTTCTCGTACAACATATTTCATTATTATTCAAACCTAGCTTGAAATTCACAGGTAAAAAGGCCGAAGAAGAAGAAGCAGTGGCGTAGTGGTGGCTGAGCCTGCTTTGCGGTGGAAAGAAATGGTGTTGGTCTAGGAAAAGTTGTTGGGTCGCGGGTAGGGTATGGATATGTTCGGGTATGTTATGGGTTTGGTTCATGGATAGCAAAACCGGGGCGCAATTGTTATTACTGTCGTCTGTTTGATGTATACCTGGGATTTCGAAACCCGAATGCATATTTATTGAAGTGTGGTTTTATATATATGTAAAGGAAGAAAATGGGGTTATATAGTGAAGCAGATCTTGATGGGGAGATGAAGAAAAAGTAAGTGTATATAGTGATTTGTTTTCGCGAGTTTTGTAGTATGAGCAGAAGAAACCCTAGTGACTGTAGATGACTTTTTCAGGGTAGGAATGGAATGGGGAAATATGAAACAAAAAGAAAAGGGTAGTGAATGAGATAGAGAGATGAGGAAATTAACCCTCTTATAATTGTCTGCTGCAGCTAGCAACTATGTTAGGAGATAACGGGTCGGGTTTGTTTCTATAAATCGACCCGGTTACAATATGGACCTAATTCATTTATTTATTAAAACAAATCTTAATTAATCAATAAAATAAAAACCCAACAAAATATAAATATTTAAAAAAAAAATAGAAAAGGGACATATACAGACAGGACAAAGGACACGTGTGGGTGCACAGAGACATACTGAAATGGAAGAATACAATTGATGATGGTGGCGCACGTGAATATGTCACTGTGCCTTGTCGTCCTTGCTGTCTCCCTCAATTTCTGTGTCTAGTGTGATCCGCGAGCCTCATCCAACGGCTCTCATTCTTCTGCATTTCAAATTTTCATTATGGCTTGCAAATTTAATTTTTGTCCTCTCTTCTCTTATTTATAATTAAAATATTTGATTTTTTTAATTAAGAAAATCACATATTTAACAACTATTATAGCCATGTACAATCGTTATTTAAGTTCTACTATTAAAGCTCAAATAGATTCAAATTTAATTGATAAAAACTCCTACAAACTAGTACATGAGTTTCAGAATATATGGGAAGGCCGCCGAAGGCCTGTTTGTTTTTAATAGTTACTGAAAATAAACCATTGAATACTTGGGCCTACACACTTGGTCTTGGGCCTCGTTTGGAAATCTCTTGGTCCATTTATGAATCGGTTCAAAGTCCATTAGTCAGTTTCACATGTGAGTAGGAATTTCATACATTTAGGGACAGATTGTAATTGAAAAATATTGAAATACACAAAAAAGGGTTGGTATGAAGAAGAATCTCTAACCTTTCAAACAAGATTTCTCGGGTTTGAACTTTTGCGTACAAATAAATATGTCTTAAATCGGGAGAGATCCATTCTACCCATCAAGTGTTGAAATTTCTTTTAGTTTGAAATTAAGTTAATATATGTGTAGAATGACCATCCTACCCATCAAGTGTATCCCAAAAGTTGACAAAGATGGTACTGTCTATTAATAACTTTGCTAATCCTTTTTTATTTATGATTCAGTTTTCAATTAAATAAAACACGTGTGATAATTATGTCAGGAAATGAATGGATATTGGATAAGCATTTTAGGTAAACATGGGATGGGATGTCAAGTTGGAATAAAGAAAAATAAGCCAAATTTTTAGTTGTAATCAAATCAGGCAGACTTGATAAGAAGTAAAGATTTTCTAGGAATAGAAATCTTTTAGGGACCACAATTTTTTTGGTTTGAAATACAGAACATAGCATCATCAGCTGTAACCAGTTCAATTTCCAAACTACGTAAGAGATCTAGAAAAGATATATATCAATCAAGTATATTGGTAAATCTTTAATGACTGGTTAAGCACAACGAGTAATTCTAATGTAAAAGTAACACTATTAAACTACAGAAACTACGTCACTACTGTTTATAAAAAATATTGAATGAATTAATATAAAAATAAAAGGATCTTTATGATCATCAAAAATCTACCAGCATCTATGCATAAAATTTACCAAATATAAGATAATAATAATAATAATATAATTAAGCTGTAATTATGGTGATGTGGCTGCTAATGGTAGTTAGCAAAAAGACAATGGCTGTGACTATGAACAACTCATGTAATGCGTTAGTTACAAAATAATTAACTCAATTAATAATTTAATCCCAGAATTTAGAAAAAAAAAAAAAGTTTCAGATAGGATTAAATACTGCCGCCATAGAACAAGTCTCGATCGGTACGATAAACATTGAGCTTAGATTAGGTACTAAATATTGCATTTCGTTTTCCAGGGATATTGGAGAAGATTAACAAAATCAGATGATGGAGAAAAAAAAAAACACTAAGTCAAAGATTTATAATTGAGATTTATATATGCACCTGTCCTTGAAGTACACATGTAAGATTGTGTTAGTTAGTCAATATGCATACAATTAAGTAGATGCAGTTGAAATTAGGAACCGACCTTAAATCGTTAAGAAAATTTTTTGTGAGGTCTATAGAAGGTAGAGGGTTCTAAAAAAATAAGTGAGTTTATTTTTGATCCCATTTTAACGGGAATAAAGGATGATTTTCTTAATAGTTTCTATGATGTATATTGATTTTGAAACCCTAACAATTGTCACACACTTAGCTAAAATGTACATCTACAAAATGTGAGTCACATATATATAATTTTATTTTTGAAGTATAGTCCATCCTTTTAATGAACGTATAGTTCATTAAATAAATATTACTCAATTGAAACTTAATTAAATTGAAATTTAGAATCTTAAAAACTTGGTCATAATTTACTCTTTTAATCTTGACGTTGTCAAGATGAAGAAAAGGGATAATTGAATGTTATATGATGAAGTGCTTCATCTCGTGGTCAACATTGAAATGCCGTGCATCCAAGGCACATTTTAGGGGCCAGATACTAATTAAAGGATTAATCTTTTTCTTAAGAAAGAGATTTACAAATATTCAACAATTGTCTTTAATAATATATTTAGATACACAAAAGTTTGACCAAATACTAAATCTTATTCAAAATAGAATTAGACTAATGACCTCCCTATAATTAGTTAAAAGTCAGCACATAGTTAAGGAGTCTGAATTGTCAAAAAAATATAATTAAGGAGCCTGCCATTATTTAAATGTTGACCATTTTTATTTAATCAAGGGGAATGGTTGTTCATCAGTCAGTGAACATTTTCTGCAGCAATAATTGTGCCTACTTTATGTATGTGTGCGTGTCTCTCATAGAATATATATATATATATATATATATTACGCATTAAAAATATTTTTTAATAATAGTCAATAGGAATATTCATTGGATATATATATATATAATTACTAGTCAGAAAATATTTATGAATTAATTTGGTTAAGGTCAACCATCAAGATGGTCATATACATTGGATTCAATCTGTTGTCAATTTACCTGATGCAAAAATATCTTTTCAAATGGAAAATAACAATTATAGTTGAAAACCTTAAAATGAAAAGAACTAATGACCATAAAATTGCACATTACCCATTGTGAACAGAATATCAATACATATATTATATATAATGACATCAACTTGTTTTAAATTCATATGGTATTTTGCTAATTTATTTTCTGAAAATAGATCATTTTCTCTACATTGCAAAATAAAACAAGAATATAGCTACAGTTAAAAAGATTATTTATTTATTTTTTAAGCTCAACTCAGGAGATGACCCTTCAATTAAGGGACGGGTGCAATACAACATGTAGGCCTACATGAGGGCTTTTGTTTATTTGTGCTGGGGTCAAACTCCCAATCATTATGTTTTTAATATATATTATTAAACAGATAAAATATGAGGCTTACTTTACCACAATTTATGAATCGCTACATTTAATTATTTATCGGGCTATGTGTACATTAAACGGTTGGAACATTGCTATATCAATATAATAATTATATAATGATGATGATGCATTATTAACATTGTCTTTTTAACACACTATCAAGGTTGTTTCATGTTATATAAAACAAAATATGCATTATTAACATTGTCTTTTTAACACACTATCAAGGTTGTTTCATGTTATATAAAACAAAATTGTCTTGTACAATTTGTCTTTAAATTGTATGTCAATAATTTATATTTTCGAGTTGATCATTTGTGTTCATTTATACTCCATAACATTCTAGAAAACAATGTAACATTTGGGATTTTATGAAATAGGAAATTAACCTACATAGATAATATGTGGCTCTTGAAGAAAAAGTCAAAGATAGAAAATAGAAGGTAGAATTTATTCACAAAATGTATGAAACCAGTAGCTATAATCCATCCAATGGATTATAATTGTCAACAATAGAATCAAATTTACGCAATCACTAAGAGATACAATTTTAGACTTCACATTATTTTCAAGAATCTCTAATAAATGTTTATCAATCAGTGCACGAATCAAACACATAAATACCATTATTATGACTTTTCATTTAGCTATGAAATAGCTATATTTCTTACACGGATAAATTTAATGAATGGGTAGTTGAGTTGTATTTGCACACTATCATTTTAACCTTCAAATTAAAATCGAATTTTACAACCGAATACCAAAATAAATTAAGCAATAGATAATTTTCACACTAACTCAATTATATTGAGTAGAACACATCATATACAAAATCCAAATATATATATAACACAAAAATATTAATATTAGATATATATTATAAGTGTGTGGAGAAGTGGCAGACAGATGCAGCTAATAGGATACACAGACTCAACAAGATATTGAAACCCTTTTTCTTCTTTATAGTCCCTCTTTTCCTCTTACGTCCAATTCATTTTCCCCACTTTTTTTTTTCTTTTTCCATATATTTAATTAATCTCTCTCCCCTATTTAAACCCTCTATTAATCACCATACAAACATTAAAAGATTTCATTTATCATTTCATTCAACAACACACAAACCATGATAGCATTCATAGACCGTTTCGTACACGATAACGACCACGAGTCCACGCCGGAGCTTGAGTCCCAAGACGCCGACGTTTCGAGCCTCTTCAATGGCGTCGACCTCCACGGCGGCGTTGACTTCGGCGGCTTCGATAGAGATTTCGGCGGCGTTCAGTTCTCCAAACCCTTAGCCGTCATCAAACCGTCCAACACAGATGACGTCGCGAAGGTGGTAAGGCTAGCGTCACGGTCACCGCACCTGACCGTGGCTGCCCGCGGCAACGGCCACTCCGTCAACGGGCAGGCCATGGCCCACAAAGGATTAGTCATCGATATGTCAACAATTGGGCAAGAGATCGAAGTGGACCCCATTGCGGGACACGCTGACGTCAGCGGTGGTGCATTGTGGGAGGATGTGTTGGAACGCTGCGTCTTGGGGTACGGCTTAGCGCCACGGTCGTGGACGGATTATTTGGGGTTGACGGTGGGTGGGACGTTGTCTAACGCCGGCGTTAGTGGGCAGGCTTTTGTTTATGGCCCACAGACGGAAAATGTAACGGAGCTTGAGGTTGTCACCGGAAACGGCGACGTATTAGTTTGTTCTGAGAATCAGAACCCTCAACTATTTTTCAGCGTTCTTGGTGGACTTGGGCAGTTTGGGATTATTACTCGTGCTAGAGTTTTACTTCAACCGGCTCCTGACATGGTAGGTACATACATCTATACATACAAATTCACACATATATCTATATGTCGATTTTGGAGCTCGAATTATCTCAATTTGAATAAGTTCGTAGAAAAAACTCGATATAATTCATTTCGGGTTATAAACTGAGTTTGAATTAATCAAGTTTGTAAATACTCAATATTTTTATTTAGTTTGACTTATTCCTAGATTCTCCATATATTGTGAATAATTGTTATTGTACATTTTCTATAGTTACATTTTAGCAATGTTTTTGCATTTGGTTATAATCATGAATGAAACGTTGAGTAAGGTAATTATTAAATATTGACAATGATGGGCTCTAATTGATTGATTAATTTATTTATGCGTTTAGGTAAGGTGGATAAGGGTTGTGTACAGTGAGTTCAGCGAGTTCACTCAGGATTCTGAGATGCTAGTAACTCAGCAAGAAGGTGACTCGTTTGATTATGTGGAAGGTTTCGTCTTTGTAAACAATGATGACCCCGTAAACGGGTGGCCATCCGTGCCGTTGTATTCGAATCAATTGTTGGACCCGACCCGCATACCTTCATCAGCTGGTCCGGTTCTCTATTGCCTTGAGGTGGCCTTGCATTACAAAATCGATGACCCGCCCTGTGTAGTTGACTCGGTAAATTTCTCATTTTGTATAATTACCATAAACCCTTCACCTTTGGTAAATTATCAGCATACCCTTTATCAAGGGCTTTTTTACTGGGAAAGTTAAGATAATTTACAAAAAATAAAGGATTTTCTATAGGTATGCCACAGGTGAGAGAGAGTGAGTGTAGTTATCTCTTTTTTATTCTTAATAAATTTCATGACTTTTAGCAACAAAAAAAAAAAGAGAGAGAGAGAGAAGAAGAAAATTTCCAAAATATATAATTAATTGTTTTCTTAAATAATAATAGATGATTTTGGGTGGTTAGTGGGCCAAATGGGGTAAACTAGGAGGGGAGGACTGAGTTTTGACCTAGGTAACTGCTAATTGGACCCATATAAAATATTTCCTACAATCGACAACAAAGCAAATAAAAGGGTCCCACCACAGTGAAAAGACTTAGGACGTGTACTAACGAGAGGTGAACACGGTGGCGGTAGTGGTGGCGCCTCCGGTGTCCACGGCAGAAAGGCAAAGAAAACGATAGAAAAGTGACCAGACAATGCGAGAAATAATCTTCCATTGGATTTTCTGACAGGTATGGAAGTGGGCACAGAGTCGGGTCATTATTACGAGATTGACACCGTACTTCCCCCCTCTGACGACGTCCTTGTCGTTTAATCACAAATTCTAGTCAGGCCCAAAACTGTATTTTTGACGTTTTTCCGATTTCTATTTTTTTTTGACTGGTCCCCCCCCCCCCCCCTTCTCGAGTTTAAAATTGATGATATTTAATTAATTGCATGTAGAGGGTGGAGAGATTGATCGGAGGGCTGAGATTCGAGGAGGGATTGAAGTTCACGGTGGATGTTGGGTACAGAGAATTTTTGATGCGAGTGAAGAGAGTTGAGAAAGAGGCGAAAGAAAAGGGTATATGGGAAGGAGGGGCACATCCATGGCTGAACTTATTTGTGTCGAAAAGAGACATAGCTGATTTTGATGTTCTTGTCTTTAACAATATTTTGTATCAAGGCGTTGGTGGCCCTATGCTCGTCTATCCTCTACTACGTTCCAAGTAATTATTACTTCTACTTTCCTCTCTTTTTTTTTTTTTTTTTTTTATTTTAAAGCCCATTTATTATAGGACGACTTAAAACATTGAAAAATGATTTTGTATGATTAATATGTGATACTTGGGCTGGGGCCCATGCCAGCAATTTGATCTTTGGCAATTCATCTTAATTTGTTCCATAAGTAAGGTAGCTTTCGGGGTCAGTTTTTTGCCATGAATATGACGACATTGATGTTAACTAGCAAAACCCACTAGCTAGTGGCCCCTTAAGTAGTTTTAGCTCTACATTTTGTGAAGACATAATCACCCTTTCCTTAGTTTGTATGCATTGTTATGGTATACTATTGTACATGCATTTGATATATATGTCTGTAATATATAATTGAGCTTTACAGACATGAAAAAACCATTCAAAATTAGTGATTATTATTTTGAAATTTGATGTAGGTGGGATAATCGAACATCAGTAGTTTTGCCCGAAGGTGAGATCTTTTATTTGGTGGCACTTCTACGGTTCTGTTTTCCATATCCAAAAGGGCTGTCTGTAGAAGAAATGATTGTACAAAATCAAGAAATTGTTCAAATATGCTCTAATTCTGGCTTTGACTTCAAGTTGTACTTCCCACACTACAACTCCAATGAGGGGTGGAAACAGCACTTTGGAAATCAATGGACTAGATTTCAGGAAAGAAAATCCACTTTTGATCCAATGGCCATCCTTGCACCTGGCCAGAATATATTTCCAAGAAATTGGCAGCCTCATGATATCAATTTTCAATAATAATAATATCCTATTGTTTTTCCCCTTTAATTTATTTCCTTCACAAATTGGCTGCCTTTATTAATATTATTTTCTTAATTTCATTTTCTATTGATCAAGAATCGACTCAAGCAATGTAAATGAATATCTTGAGGAAATTTTTATTTTTCTTTTCTGTTAATAAATATTAGCCTGCTTAATTAAGTCCACCAATAATGTTGTGGCATATATTAATTGTGGAGAATCATATAAGTCGTGCTTGTCTTTGTATGAGTGTGACAATCAGCCACGGTCACAATCAATACAGTTCGAGTTCCCAATAATTAAATGTTGGGCTGTAAAGTGTCACAATTAATCTCCTAAAATTTGACATTTGAAAATGATTTTTTTCTTATGATAACGATCAAAGTTTTGAAACGAGAAGTCAGATGATTCTCGTTCGACTTCATTTTCAGAGAATTTTTTTTCCCAGAAATTCATTAAAAATATAAAAAAAAAAAGTATTTTCTGATCAAAAGCCATATCTCCCTCACCCACAATATTATGAAAAATGGCGTATCATTTTTATATACGTCATGTTTATTCTAGTTATATTTCAATGTTTCTGTGTTATTTTTTAAATACAAACTATAATTATTACATCACAAATAAAAATAAAATAAATATATACCTTGTAGTGCTTTGGTCATTTGTCCATGAATCCACACCATATTTTTCTTGGACTATGCCATTTCTTTTTATTTTTTCCTTCCCTTTCCAATTTCCTCCTCATTATTTAGCTTTATTACTTCACATTTAGCTCGAGTGACAATGTGAGGTGTATTTTGCACTTTTCTAACTCTTATAGATTATAATAATTTATTGGTTTGTCCTCTTAATAAACGTACAATTTACGTGCATGCAGGCAGCAGCTAGCAAGACCTAAATTATACATATATATATATTATAATATGTACAATTAACCTGGTAGAATTTCTATAAACCGGTCAAAGATCTTTCCTGCTTTGGTAAGTACTCCAAATCCAAATATTAGTACTCATAAATAACGTTGGAAGTTACTAATTAATCAAAAGATAAAAAGGGTATGAGATTCTCTTTTCTCAGGCACAAATTAAACTACAAAAGCTTTTTATGGCCTCGATCTGGGAAATAGCCTTAACCAATTGAGATGTAACAAATTAAATTAAAAGACCAAATCTACTTGGTTTCCACACCTATTTTTATAGCTTCCACTTTTTTATCTTTTCCTTTTTACCCTTTCGCTTTCTCATTAAAAGTAGAGAAAAGTTTGAACAAAATTCATAAATGATGGAGAGGAAAAGGTGAAAAGTCCCATATTTCCGTTTTCAATTGAGTAATTTTTGTTATGAAATTGTCTTCACATCTCAAAAAGATATATGTGTATTCGTGTTATTTGATTTTTTAGTAACTTTCGAGATTTTATAGTACGTAAATGCAATTAGTATAGTATTTCATATTGAATATTGAGAACAAAATTTACAAGTCAATGTATTGGACATAAAAAAAAATCCCTCAAATAAAGGCATTGAACTTGGAGTAGATTGCAAATTTATATATTGAATAGAATATAGGAAAGTAATGATAAGATCATGATTTCTTGTAAAATGCATTAAGATAATATATGTACGTACCTTTTCCTTTAATAAAATGCATTAGATTCCATGCAGAGTATCGGATACATTTGTACTTTGTACATTGGTAATTGCGCCATGCAAAGTGGATACGTCCCCGGTATTCCCGTCATGCATGGACGTGCTTTTTCTTCCATTTAATTAATTAATTAATTAAAGATTGTGTTAGATCTCTATATGGTTGGGGGGAAATGTAGCTGTTTTTTTCTTCAAATTATTGTTGGAAATACTTGGATGAAAATTTAGAATCGGTGAGAAGTTTTGGGATGTTACATCTAAGAAATTCAACAAAATAGTTCAAATTATTTTACATTTAATTCATAAACTTAGGACTTGATATATTATGAAATTTTAATTTAACTATTTCAAGGTGAGTTTAGTAAATTAAGAATAAGGGGAATTCACAATAACCAAAGCTAAAATCACATGATATACTTTAAATTTATCTCCTTTTGATTATTAGATGATGATAACTTCGAACCAAGAAAGAAAAGAAATATAATAGCAACAAATAATTATTACTATATTAATCTTTTAATATGAGACTGATCATCTTCCTACGTGAGATTTGACCACACAAGTAGTGAAGAATATATAGTTTCAAGCTAATAATTATGGTATGGGTCTTTTGTTTTTGTGCATGATTACAAAAAGTTATTATCTCTGGTGGGGCTTCACAGTTGTTCAAAATTCAAATCAATTGCACAGCTGAATTAAAAATGAATAGTATTTAAAAAGGGGTATTGTATTGTCCCCACTTATTTATTTTCCTTTACAACTGTACTTTTATATATGTGCACCAAAATCTTTTTCAACGCACATCTTTTGGCACCATCTTTTATTGCTTAATTTTTCCTTAAAATTCTTGTCGTTTTCTAACCATTTATGAGTTGCATGCAACTTTTTGGTATGTGTAAACACTTAAATCACTTTTTATATTGAGCTTTAGCAACATATATTATCATGAGTGGGACATGTTACTATTGTTTTATTCGATCGAGTTCTTATGTATAGAAAACAATTTCGATGAGCCAAATCTTATAATCGTTTTTGGCTTGATCAGTTTCAATATATATAGTTTTCAACTTTTGATTGCTGAACTAAAACAAATTGAGTATGAACTCTTACTGATGTAGAAAACTCTATTGACAGAGATTTACAGACATATATATATATATATATAAGGAATAATCTTGGATGAAATTTTTGTGTATGTAAGGAAGTTCATTAAATAAGAATATTATCGCAATCACGTCAGACATTAATTAAATTTGGATTACGCATTTGTAGCCTTGTAATAAAGTCAAAAATGATATCATATATATAGTGGATAAATGAACTGTCTGATAAGAATTAATAAGTGGGTTATGATTAAGTACTGAGACATGACTAACACCACCATCACCATGTCTTTGTTATAATTTTGTCATCTATCGATCGCTAGGTATTAATTCTTAATTTATATCATATGTCCATGCATGGTTATTCAAGTCTTAATCAAGTGTTGGATTAATTGTCGTGCCTGAGAACAATTTCAGATCAGTGTCCTGATCGTTATACAGTATGTTGCAGGTGGTAAATAGATGTAGAAAATGGCAAAAATGATTGGAGCTAGCTAGCGTTTGAATCATTGCTAGCTAGAGAAAAGAAAAAAAGTAAATTCTTAAACATAAATATTTCCTTTATTTTATTTCAAAGCACAAAGTCTAAGAAAATCTTGAGTCTGCATCAAAGTAATTGGAAACTTAACTTAACTATTCTAATTTATAAATTACAATCTACTAGCTAGAAAATATTGCACTAAATTCATGATATGCTGCTATTCAAATATGTTTAAGTCGGGAATTGCATACCGTACCCTTTCGATTATCACCTGAGCTAAACAAGTTAATAGAAAAGCTCTTTAATATCTGCAACTCAGTCAATATATATATAACAGCTAGCTGCAGGTACATTAATGATTAACCCCTACTGGATCATCAAGCTTTTCCTATTCTATTCATGAACTTATAAGCAAATTGAGTTCCCACATTAAGATGAAATCACCACAATTTCCTGTTGTTTAATAAATCAGCAGAAAAATCAAACAATTTAATTTTTGTTCATTTTGATATAAAGAAAATATTAAATTCACATGGTTACATTGTACTAATTCATTGTATCTTCAGAGCCGTTGGATGTGCATGATGATGATGTCTGCCATGTATTATCCAACGACTATTGAAAGAATTAAACTTTATTACAACATATATATATATATATATATATATTTGACATAATTCTATTGGCAAGTTCGCAACAACTAAAGACATTTTTGTTAGATTATTAAAATGCCATTATATAAAATTGTAGATTAGTGTCATGACCACCTTTTCTTTCCCTTACATGTTTAATTCACTAAAAAAAAGTTATTCCATCAAAATATGGTTCTTCTATTTAACATCTCTCTCATGACCTACTTTTCTTTAGGTTGTTCCAACTTCGAACAATATATTATTTGATGCTTCATTTACTCAATTTGTAAGTAGTCAATTATAATATTCAAGATTAAATAGTATATGTTGGAGTACAACTTATATTTTAAATATAATTTAATATAAATTTCCTTTGTTATTCAAAATATGAAAGTCAGTATTGACAAAATTAAAAACCCTGAGGATGGTTTTGATAATTATTTGAGACAAATATTGACGATTCCCTTAAACCAAGGATGGTTTTAGAATTTTTTACCCCTTCAATCTTAGGAACAAAAAGGAAAGGGCTCAGTTTACTTTCATATGGATCCAATTAAATCAGGTTCGGCCCATGCTAGAAACTTTAAATTCAATTCATAAAGTTTATTTGACGGCCCTATAGTACTACTCGAGATATTTATAAAATAATAAAATAAATAGTATTTAGAATAAAAGGAATCATTTCAAAGTGACATTTAACAGGTGTCAGACATTTGCCTCCACTTTTATGAATGTTGGCCATTTTTGTAATGAAATGAAATCTCTTACATTAGGAAAGAAAAGGAATTTTTTTTAGGGAGAAAAGTAGATTTTAATTTTCTAAATTGATAGTTGTACTTGTACCCTTGACCACAAAAATGATGACAAGTGTCCCTCTCCGGAAACTTTGCTATTGCTAACACCAAAAATGAATTTCTTTTTATTCCTTATATTTTGTTGAATTTAATTTTGAAATGAAAAATGGATTGGCGAAAATGGTATCAGAGGCATATAAATCAACCTATGACCATAATCTTGAACCGTCTTTTGAATTTTCCTCTGATTTTGGGTAAGTTTAGAGGAATCAGGTTCGATTTTTGTCCATTCAGGACAAAATTATCTTTGTTCATAACTTGTTGAACATTTGTTCGAATGTTACATACTTGTTTAAATCTCTTCCGTTAGAGAGTATAATAACACTATGTAAAATAATTAATTATTTCATCAATAAAATCTAAGGCTACGTCAAAAGAAACAATCTATTTTCATTCCTCACAAGTTGAATCCACAAAACAAAAAAATAATAATAAATAAAGGTGGACATAGCAAAATTTGAATGTTTGGTAGCCAAAATAGTGGTACGGGCATGGGTAGCATCGACAAGACCGTAAATGGACTTCAACTGTTTTTTTTAGCTTATGATATAAAATAAATAAGGGATAATCCAGTCTAGTCATGGAGTGAGTTTAAAAAAGAAAAAAGAAAAGCAATCCTAATTCCTAGTCGGCATGAAAAACAAGGGCACCTTCCGCAAATAGGCATTTGGACAATAAATATTCCATCTTTTAACGAAATCTGAAATCCTCTTTCCTCTCTGCTTTGCCTTTCAGTTTTCCAATCCCAAGCACAAGTCTTTGTCAATGAATTCAGATTCTCCTATATATACTGCTTTCTTTATTCATCTCATCATCATCATCAGATGTATTTTCACTCCCATATTACCTAAAAGCCCTCACAGAACCCCTTTAAACCTTTGTGAAACCGTTTCATTTACACATCTACTCTTTCATGATCCCCCTAATTCGAATTTTTTCAGTCATTCTTTATATATATATATGTACTTGCTTTTAGGTGAAAGCCCTGATTTTTTTTTTCTGGGTTTAATTTCGTTTTGACGGTTTATTCTTTCCTCTTACTATCCCCTCATTCATTTACACAAAACCCCTAAATTGTTTGTGTTGGGGGGGGGGGGGGTTGTTTTTGTTTCAATCTTGACTTTTCTTTGGAGGGTTTTGATCAAGTGTGAGAGTTTTTTTTGGAATGAAGAGGGTGAATGAGGCTGGTGAGTGGAAAAGTGAAGACTTGTGGTTAAAGAAAGTAAGGTTTTTGAATGAGATTGATGAGAAGTCTAGTGTTTTAGAGAGAAATGAAGGTGAAGAAGAGGGAGTTTTTGTTTATAAAAACGAGGACTTTTTTGGAAATGTAGTCCCTGGTAATCTTGCTGGTCCAAGTCTTGGTGGTATGGATGAGTCCAACAATTGGGATTTGGATAATATAAACTTTGATATGTATTTTAGCAATGAGGAAGGGAGGAGGAAGGGCTTTGATATTAACATTCCGATGTATAGTACAGAGAATGGTGGGGCGGAGAATAGCTACGTTGAACTTACTCAAGGACCTGTGATTCATGATACTAGAAAGATTATTATTGACATTGGATCAGACAACAGTGATGATGATGTGGAAATTATAGGTTTTAGTAGTGGTTATCGAGAAAAGGATAAACAAATAGAGTTTGGGATGCCTTGTGATACAACGGACTTGGGAGATTTGAGCCTTGGATTTGGAAGGAGTGATGTTATGGGTGATAGTAGTTCAGTGTCTGGTGATGAAATAAGATATACCAGGGAAGAAAAGGGGAAGGCTAGTGTTGATGATCCTTGGTTATCATTTATTGATATTTGGTCACTTGGTATGGATTTGCCACCGAATAGCAAACAACCAATCAAAATTGACAACCCAAGAGAGCATGTTGAAGTTGTATTGCCTGAGCCTGAGCCTGTGCCTGAAAGAGTTGTAATAAATCAGGATGATGGAGCGTTAAGGCGAAGACGTATGTTATATCAAGATAGTTTGAGGGCATCAGCTAAAAGATTTGCGCGTACTGTAAACGACTCTTCTAGTCAAAAACAAAAACCACCTGCTTTAGAACAGTTAGGAAATGCTCCTGGCCCATTTTCTGAAGCACTTAAGATGGTAAGGGAAAGAACGTCAAAGAAAGAACCTCATCAGCTGATTGAGTGGAAACCTTCAGAAGAAAATAGGAACAAAATTATTACTGAACCCATTGTTCCTTCGCTGCTTGATCTATCTTTGACAGGTCTTGCAGACAATGCTGATGCAATAGTTTCACTTACAATGGTTTCAGATTTTCTTCGTAGAAGACTAACTGATATGTTGTGTGATAGAAGTAAAATGGATGTCCATATTCTGAATCTTCTTGCAGAAGGATGTCCAGCTGAGATACGCGTAAAGAATTGCTCGTGGCTAACTGAGGCACAATTTCTTCAGACATTTGGGAATTGCCAGACAAGAAGTTTGAAGGTAACAACACTTCTTGATTTCTTTGTGTTTTTATGGTGCGTAAAGAGATGTTAGCGACGTTTTTGTAACAGATTCAAATTCTATTATGTGAATATTGTGATGAAGCAAACTAATTTTGATGCAATATGAATATAGGTGCTTCAACTTGACCTATGTGGGCAATGCATGTATGCATTCAGGGATGCATTTTCTCGATCCTCCAATAACTTTTCTAATTTAGCTATTGTATCCTTGAGAGGTGCTTGTCGCTTATCTGACCATGATATTAAAGAACTTGTTATTTCAGCACCTGCTTTGCGGTCTATTAATTTAGGGCAGTGTGCCCTCCTGACCGCAGAAACCATCGACTTTATAGGTTATTATTTGGGATCAAAATTGAGAGAACTGTATATAGATGGTTGCCCGAAAATAGAAGCTATGCTGACCCTATCTGCATTTACCCAGCTTGAGTATTTAGAAGTGTTATCAGTTGCTGGTGTACAGGGCATAACTGATGAGTTCATCAGTAACATGATCACTGTATGTGGCCAAAGCATTAAGGAGCTTGATTTGGCTAACTGTTTGTAAGTTGATTCGTTTGATTAGTCTGTCATGCTCATCTACATGTTAAATTAAATAATATCCGTGCTAGGTTTGGTTCTTGGATTTTAGTGAGGAAAAGGGAAGGGAAAATGTCATCTGTGCTTCATAAGTACTTTGTGCCTTACTTTTTCATCACTCTCATTTTCTTTTCCTTTTACTCACCATAATTCATGAACCAAACAGGGCCAAGATGGTCTAGTTTGTGCTGCCCGAGTGGACATGTGTCCAATTGGCTTGTGATATGGTGAGACATCATCATAGATTCTAAGTTTCTAACTATATTGAATGTAGGGAACTGACTGATTGGTCTCTCAAAACTATTGGGAGCAGTTGTGCTTTTTTGTGTTCACTGAACATTTCAAACCTGAATCTCTTGACTGATTTGGGATTGGAGAATCTTGCTAATGGTTGTAGATCGATTCAAAAGCTCAAATTTTGTCGCAATGGATTCAGGTTTTCCCATTGTTTGCTTTTCTGTTATATGAAATTTCGTTTCAGTTATAGTAATTTAACATTCACTTTATTTTGCATGATAGTGATGAAGCTATGGCAGCATTTGTAGAAAGCTCTGGAGAGTTTTTGGTGGAACTTTTACTGAATAACATGACAGAGGTATTGTGCATTTTCAAATTTATATTTTCCAACTCTGTTGTAATTCGTTTTCTATATGTAGCATGGGATGGCAAAATCATGTGTTTGCTGTCTGTCTATATCACTAATAAGTGATATTTGGCAGGTTGGGCCAAACACAGCTTTGGCAATCGCCAAACATTCAAGAAAGCTGTTGAGTTTGGATATATCATGGTGTCGGAGAATTAGTGACGTGGCGCTTGGATTGATTGTTGATAGTTGCTCATCACTGAAGCTGCTCAAAGTCTTTGGCTGTAGGCAGGTAAGCTCAAAGTCAAATAACATGAGGATCAAAATTGTTTATTTATGTGCCTTTGTTGTGTTTCTGCAGATCACAAAAGTATTTGTCAATGGGCACTCCAACGGAATGGTGAGGATAATTGGATTGGATATGACTCCAATATTGGATCATCTAAACTTGCTTGAACCTGATGAAGTGTTCTTACGCTATTCGCCTCTTCCTATTTGCCCATAAACTTGAAATTGAAGTATCTTACATTTTTTAGCACCACCAGTTTTCATCTGTATACTAATACACCCCTGCGTGAGATCTTAAGTTAAAATTCATCTCAATTGAGGGGGGTGGTATAATGTACTTTCTTAACATATCGCATATCATTTGATAGAGTTAATTTTTTCAGTTACCATTATTCGTATAATGAGAATACTATGGATTACATTGCACCGTGACAAACAAAAGCTGCAAAAATTTGTTCTTTATCAAACCTTAACATCTATAATACAAATCGGAACTTGATTCACATGAACCCTTCAATACAACTTACAACTTACGGCTTTACACTTGAGAACCAAGGTAAGGACAATCAAAATAAGTATGATCCCTGTCGAAGAACCACCAACCCGATGAATCCAATAAGGGTCGAACCTGGAAAGTCCATGCTCCAAGTAACCAGAAATGGCTATAGCTGTCATCAAAACCAGCAGCAGAAGAGGCAGATATGATGAATAGTCTATGGGTTCTTCTTCAAGCTCTGGCTCGGGTTCTGACCAGCGATCTATATATAGAGGAGAAACTATAGCAAGAATTGCTAATACTAAGGCAAAAAGCCTCTTGTTATGGGACGAAAACCTTCCACTTCTCTTTATTGCTTCTTGTTCCATACTTTCAGATGCCTGATTAGTTCTAAGAGTGAATTTAATTTGGCAACGATTCTTCTCTTAAGTTTTTGAAGTCTTGATTTCGTGTAAAGTTCGATGTTTTCTCTGAGGACAGAGTATTTAATTGGGAGATTTTGGAGGTGATGGCATCTAGAATTTGAGGATAAGAATCTGATTCTAGCAGCATTGTGTTCAATTCTTAAATAACCTGATTGGCTATGAGTAAAAAGTAGAACAACAAAGAAAATGTTAAAAGGATGAGTGTTCCAAAAGCCTTGTAAGATAAAAGTTGATTTTAGGCTCATATGGTGAAGATAGTGACCAGAACCATCTGTACATGGAGCTAAATTTAACATCAACAGTGAATTTACACTCAGAATGTCAAGAACATCATCGAAGAATTCCAACTAAACAATTTAACTAAAAAAATGTGATATTTCATATGAGGGATCATAGTAAAACTTCAAAAATGAAAATAAAAAATGAAACAGCTTAAATTTCACACAGAGTGTGATATTTCATATGTTGGACTTGTTCCCACAAAGTCTTGTCATCCATTCCTTCTGGGATGAAGGAATACCTTGTGTGGATGGGAGTTCAGCAGGCAGTGCAGAAGCTGTGCTTGTGAAGGCATTCAAAACGAGAAATGCTAGTATAGGTGATAGGTCGAGACCTCCAAGTGAATATGTTCAAGTACGGGTCGCATAAAGTGCTGACAGATATAGTCAGTCAATTTCATGTTACAATTTTATTCTCATAACAACAATCAAAACCAATTAATAGCTAAGTACATGAGATCAAAAAGTAGACATCTCATCAGCAATATAAAGCATGACTCATACCTGAGGGGAGTGACAACTGCTGGAGGAGCATTAGGGAACCAAGTTAAAACAAGCCTCAAAACCAATATAGTGTTGTAGATGTTTAAGAAATTCAACATCCCAATTCTGGCATCCTGATGAGGGAATGACTATTTGCCTTCTTTACTGTCAGCTATGGGCAACCTCTCTTGTGTGGTTTGCAGGCTATTACACAAGAGCGGGGTTTTACCCAGTGCGCACCTCACGGTAGCGGCTGTGGGTTTTCCTCGTCATCCAAAAAAAAAAAAACATCCCAATTCTGGCAGTTTCTGCGTTGAATCTTGACCAAAAAAAATGTTCAACTGTAAATGTTAATCAAGTTTAAAACAAGACAACATAGGAAAGATTGTGTAAACTTGACAGAACAATCGTACAACAATAATGGTCAGATCATTTAGGGTTACTTGATGAAGGATTCCAGGGTGCACATTTGAGTAATTAAAGATTATGACTGTCTATAAGTAAATAATGTTGAGTTAGTAAACTTGACATTTTTCATGTTTATCATATCATACTCTACTATTGAACTAGTTCATCCAAATAATAGCTGTACAAAAGTATTGAAAAACAGAGAGAGTAATTTCAAATATTCTTGATTTTTTCTTATGAACAGAGAGGTGAAGATTACCTGGCCGCCATTTTGAAGATAATTATCCTATCAAGAACCTCATTTTGGGACCTCAAATTATCAACCATTTTCAGGCATTTCTCAACACTCAAAACAATAGATTTTTGCACTTCACGAACAACATTAGAAGTTTCCATCAGTAACGGGACATTTGAGTTCAAATTAAAAGGTTGTCTGAAAAATGGGCTGCTGTGAATGAAATTGATAGGGGGAGAAGAAGAAAGTGGCAATATCATAGAGAATGAAGCTGGGTTTTTAGCAGCTGAGCTTTGAGTTTGATCATCTTCTGATGAGTGCTTTGAACAAGTGCAAGATTTCATTTTTAATTTGTACTTCAGTTAGCAAACGTGCTGAAGATAAAGTAATATTGGAATGCTTGGATGACTTGAACTGGATAAAATGGATTGATTATAAAAGGTATTATTTTTGCTCATTGAGTTAAATTTTAAATTTACAAAACACATAATATATTATTAAAAAATTAATTTACAATTTTGCTTAAATAAGTTTTTTTATAAATAAACTCGAATTGAATAGTTTAATTCGTGTTTATGTTATTTTAATTTAGGAAATTGATCGCAACTGGGCTACGTTTTTGGGCCAATGAATCTGACTTGTGATATGGATTTAGTGAGTTTTATATTCTTTTCTTATCGTTAGGTGTGTGTGTGTACTTAATAAATATTTATCAGTTCTAGATCAAATCACGTTTGATATAAAATATTAATTATTAAGCCAAATATATGTAGACGAAAATGACATTGGCTTTAATACATCTAGATATAATAAAGCACAATTTTTTAGACTAAGTAAACACACATATTAATAAATTGATTCAACTTAATTCTGCTATGTAAATAATTATTAAACGTCTCATCTGTTGACTATGGATACAAATAGTTAAAAAAATTATCTAAAATAATTATATTCAAAAAAATTAAAAAAAAAAGAGAATTACTAGTATAATTTGAATTAAATGAAAATTTTATTTCCATAAAAATATAAAGTAGTTCATTGGCCCAATCAATCTCATTGCAGTATTTAATGCAGAAAGCCCATACTATACAAGATGATTTAAATTTGATCTAGAACTGCTATATATTTATTGAATCGAAAAACCTAACCATATTTTAGCACAAAAAAAAAGATATTTATATATGTATGTACGTTTACCTAACCACAAAAAATAAAAAATGACATAAAATCACCAAACACAATTTACGATCACATGTTAATCATTGTTGAGTTGATATAAGTACCAACTTGTCAAATTCCACTTTTGACCTTATCCTACACGCACTAACATGAAATTTCTAACATACGCCCATTCATTTAGCCGTCGTTATTGAACACTCTTTTTCAGTTTTCACTCTCATCTGGAACAATGTCCACCACCAGTCTTCTCCGTCTCTCAATCTCCCCTCACAACTCACCTATCCGCCGCCGTCGGCAGTTTTCTCCGGTGCACTATAACCGCCGCAGCTCGATCTCAATCCATACACATTCGTCGAAATTGATTAAATTTACTCGCATTTCCTGCAAGGCGATCGAATTTAAATCGCCTAGCAACGTCCAACAGCAGGAGAAGACAGCTCAGGAAGAGTTGAATTCAACTGTGTTGCTAGATGTGTCCGGAATGATGTGCGGAGCGTGCGTGACACGCGTCAAGTCGATTATATCTGGCGACGAGCGCGTTGACTCGGTCGTGGTCAACATGTTGACCGAGACGGCGGCGATCAAGCTGAAGGACGGAATCGGAGAGGATTGCTTCGCCGTGGCGGATGAGCTGGCGAAGAGAGTATCGGGGAGTGGATTCGACGCGCGTCGGAGGGCGTCGGGGATGGGGGTGGAGGAGAAGGTGAGGAAGTGGAAGGAGACTGTGGAGAAGAAGGAGGCGTTGCTCGTGAAGAGTAGGAACCGCGTGGCGTTTGCTTGGACTTTGGTTGCGCTATGCTGCGGCTCGCACGCGTCTCATATCTTGCATTCCGTTGGCATTCATATCGGTCATGGTGAGAATTTTGTTCAGCTTTTCAGTTGGATGCAAATGCTGAATTGATACGTAGTGTACAACATTTATGTAACTGCTTTCTATGCCTCGATACTGGAGTTAGTTTTTGTTTCAGCTTTTTTGAGCATTTTAGATTTGTTGAGTCTTTCGATCCCAGGCTTTACTGCTTTTGCACATTTCGTAACTTTTATGTTCATATGCTTTGGGACTCGAATACTGTTGACCTTCGGTAATTGGGACTTGATTTCAGAATATATGATATGTAGTAATTAACTCGCGCAGTTCTGTTCAGAATATTAGAAGATGCGCGATTTATTTATGCTACCTGACTTGTGGACTCTGTCTTTTACGAGATTCTGCTTTCTAGAAGTGTGATTGAAGTGATCTCAAACTGTTTAGCCATTACATAAATAAATACAATTTCTTTAAGATAAAACCTGTTGTTTATGGCATTCATTTTTCTTCCATCTTCTAATTTGATTGTTGTCACTATAATTAAGTTGTTTATTTGAATTTTTCTTTTGTATAGGATCAATCTTCGATGTCCTGCATAATTCGTATGTGAAAGGTGGTTTGGCTTTGGGCTCACTATTGGGACCTGGACGAGGTTAGGTCGTGTTAATCAGCTTCACTGTTATAAGCATTAATTTCTTATACTTGAACGTGATCTGTACAGTAAGATAGTATATGCTGCTAGTGTCAGGTTCTATAAAGCACGGGCACTTCAAAAAAAAAACGCAATGTGTCGTGTCTGACACCTATTGGACACGACACTGCTTCGGCACTCCCCCGGCATGTGTCGGATATGAAAAATTTGTATCCTTTAATAAAATGAAAAATAAAACTTGGATACCGTGTCGAACGTGGTGTGTCTAACCCGTATGAGAAGACAGTGTGACTTCTGTAAGACATCAAGAAGTGTGAGTTCAAAATGCAATAAAAAAATTAGAATTCTTGATATAATTCTTAGCAAAAGAGAATACACGTATGCATTATTTATATGACACTAAATAGTTATTTCACTTATTTCCGATGGTTTAGTTTTATATATGTAATATGTTCGATTAAAAAGATTTTTTATATTTAGTTTTTGATTATGTTTTTATTTTGCTTTTGTGATTTATAGTTGATAAGAAATTTAATTCTTTCAGGATTTTTGTAAGTAAAATGCAAATATTATAATGTACTATTATATTTGTATTTAAATTGAAAAAATGTCTAATTTACTTGTCTTAGTTATAAATAAATATATATAATATATGTTTGAGAGTGGCGTTGGAGCCGTGTTGTATCCTTATATTTTTTAAAATTGTCATGTGTCTTGTCCGTGTTGTGTCGTGTTCAGTCTCATGTCTGTGCATCATAGTGTTGTGTTTGTCTCGCTGACTTTTCATGTTAAACAATTGCTCAAATAATGGTGCAGGCTTGCTTTTTGATGGATTAAGAGCATTTAGAAAGGGTTCGCCCAATATGAACTCTCTTGTTGGCTTTGGATCAATTGCTGCCTTTGCGATAAGTGCGGTATGGATATTGATGCTGGATATTTATTTCACTGTTCTTCAAAATCATTTGAGCTGCTGCTTGTTTATAGCTTTACATAATTGGCTAATTTCATGTTTTCTAGGTGTCACTCCTCAACCCTGAACTTCAATGGAATGCTGCATTTTTTGATGAACCGGTATGGTTTATTGTAACTTGAATTTGTTCTTATCAACTTATCTCACGTTTATTTCCATGATTACATACAACTCATCATTGGAATAATTGTTAAGCATGGGGTAATTTGTCAAGTTCTCATTTGAATTAATTGCTCTTTAGCATGCAGGTCATGCTTCTTGGTTTTATACTATTGGGACGTGCACTTGAAGAAAGAGCTAGGATCAAGGCATCTAGTGACATGAATGAGCTACTAGTAAGTTTTTTCGCTCAATTTGTTTTATCCTTTCATAATTGGCTAATAAAATCTGTTACCTCTCAGGAGAGCTTTCTCCTATTCTTTCATGAATTCACTTATCATTCCCGAACATGGATTAGACACATGACTGCAATATCGAATAGTAACGAGTTCAGATGATGTACGCCAAATCTACATTCGAATAATTCACAGACACATAATAGGTCTGGAAACTTTTAATTAGATAGAATGTATGTCGCATATTAGCAGATTTCTGCTAGTGAATTCGAGTGAGAAAATAGAAGTATTGTGTTTTCTTTCTGCTCGTATCACAATCAGGAAGAGAAATATGTGGATTTAATTTCGAACAATAGTTTGTCTGAATATGTCAGTACTTTATTTGTTGATATTGTGTTAATAGACTAATACATTGATCAAACTGCAGTCACTTATATCAACTAAATCAAGACTTGTGATTACTCCCTCTGGAAGTGATATATCTGCTGACACCGTTTTATGCTCTGATGCAATGTGCATTGAAGTCCCCACTGATGATATCAGAGTCGGCGATTCAGTCTTGGTTTTGCCTGGAGAAACCATTCCTGTAGATGTAAGTGCTTCTACACTTGAACTTTACAGAATTTTAAGCTGTTAGGAAGAAATAATTCTGGAAGCACTCAGTAGGAGTGGGGTAATATTTGTCTGCTCATGTGTTCTTCCATTTTGTTCTCAGGATTAAAAGGATTGTAATTAGACATGTTGATAATTTAAGGTTCTACCTGACACTTAATAAACATAAATTACTAATGAAGAAAAAGACATTTATCGATCCTCCAGAACAAGTGTTTTTGGTAAAACCCCTATTTTGTTGCCATGAATTGTTCTCTGGAAAGACACTTACCTGCTTATAATTGAAAGGAACATTATTCTATATGTTTGTTTATTGTGATTTTGTGTGTACTGCCTAGTCATACAAGTGAAAATATGTCTATTTACTGGGTGAATTGAAACATCAAATTGTCTGCACAGGGGAAAGTTCTTGCAGGTCGAAGTGTGGTGGATGAGTCCATGCTTACAGGTGAATCTCTTCCCGTGTTCAAGGAAAAGGGCCTTTTTGTTTCAGCAGGAACAATCAACTGGGTATGATGCTAACCAGATAATCTCCTTTCAACTAGTCATTCTCCAAATATTTTTCTAACTTCTTTATAATTTTCACGCCAACCTCAAGAACTCTATTTTTCTCTTTATCAATGTTACACGAAATGTTCCGCTGATGCTTTCTCCAAACATATTTCAGGATGGTCCTTTAAGGATAGAGGCCTCTTCCACTGGTTCAAATTCAACAATATCCAAGATTGTTAACATGGTCAACTCTGTCTCTGTCTCTCTGTATATATATGTGTGTGTGTGCGTACGTGTGCATGCTCATTGTTTGGACTTAGTTATTGCATCTATGAATGACATGCAGTGGACTTCTAAATAATTTCTATTTCATCTCATTTTCAGGTAGAGGATGCTCAAGGCCGTGAAGCACCTATTCAGAGGCTTGCAGATTCCATTGCCGGCCCATTCGTATATAGTGTCATGACATTGTCAGCAGCCACATTTGCTTTTTGGTAGGTCCCTGCAACTTCAAATTTATACTACAATGTTGTGAGTGCATACATTTTTCTCAGTTTTTGCCGCAAGTTAGTGTAGGCCTAAAAGGGCAAGCTTGATTAAAACTAGCAGTGTCTACCTTATTGAACAAATGCCTTAAATTGATGACTATTGTAAAATAGTACAAATAAATTGTGCTTGATTGTTGCTGCTTTTTCAGGTACTATATTGGAACACAAGTCTTTCCAGATGTGTTGCTGAATGATATAGCTGGGCCAGATGGAAATTCGCTGCTATTAAGCATGAAACTTGCTGTGGATGTATTGGTTGGTGATTATATTGAGCTGTGGAGATTTTAGATCTGATCATAATTGACTTGCTAAAAAAGCATGGGTGGGAGTTATCTTTTTATAACTTCAGAACCGTGCTAGATATCAATAGACTTTGTGATATATGAGAACCTGCTTTTTACAAATGCGAACTATTGATGGCTTATGTCAGCCAGATGCTGTATGCATATTAGCTAACCTTCTGTTAATTAATTTTCTTTTGTCCAGGTTGTTTCCTGTCCATGTGCTTTAGGCCTTGCAACACCAACTGCAATTCTAGTTGGCACCTCCCTTGGTATATTTCTTGAAACCCACGTTCTCTTTTTAACTTCAGGGACCCTCAGTTTTGTTGTGACTGTTGTAATCATAATCAGAATTCGGTTTGTGATCATATGTTAGCTTGGATATTGAAATTTCTTGGAGAAATTCATTGTGAAGGATTAAGTTAATTTACAAACTTATGATTAACCAGAGTTAACTCTATTTCATACAACTGCCATTTTGTGAGTTTTAACTTGGCGAACTGCAGTTAGTTACAGATGCCACAGTAGCTTTAAGCAGCTTAGACTTTATATCATGAACTCTAGTCATCTAATTTGATTTTATTTCAAGTTAATTCGTATTCTCTTACTTTTGCTAATTCCTTGAACATCAGGAGCAAAACAGGGTCTACTTATAAGAGGAGGAGATATTTTGGAACGCCTGGCAGGGATAGATTATATCACTTTGGATAAAGTACGTATTTGTGCATAATCTGTTTCATTCTCTGATATGCTTTATCTTCACAATGTATGGTTACTATCTGCTATCCATCTACATAAGTTTGATCAGGTGGGAAGAAAATAAATGCTGTCGCTTAAGCTGACTGTTTTATCTTATTTTCCTCCTTCAGACAGGAACTCTAACTGAAGGAAAACCAGCTGTATCAGCCGTTGCATCTTTTGGTCATGAAGAATCAGAAATACTTCAAATTGCTGCAGCAGTGGAGAAAACAGCCTCGCATCCACTTGCAAGGGCTATTATTGCTAAAGCTGAATCATTGAATTTAAATATTCCTAGTACAAGTAGTCAATTAGCTGAACCAGGTTCTGGAACCTTAGCAGAAGTAGATGGGCTTTTAGTGGCGGTTGGCAAATTAAGTTGGGTTCATGAACGTTTTCAGCAAAAAACAAGCATCTCTGACCTAAAGAGACTTGAGCAGTCTGTGGTAGATCAATCATCAGTTGATTATTCATCCTCTAACCATTCAAGAACAATTGTATATGTTGGTAGAGAAGGTGAAGGTGTTATAGGAGCTATTGCGATATCGGATAATTTGCGAAATGATGCTGAATCTACTATAAATAGGTATTTTTGTCTTCCATTAACCAAAATAGCGAAATAATGGTTATGTCCTTGATAGGCATGCAAATGATAGAGGATTCTCTCTTAAAGAAGACTTGATTATATTGCTTTCCTATAGCTTTAATTAAGTCATACAGTTCTTTCATTTGCTACATAGGTACTCCCCTCTAAGCTTTGGAATTGCCTATGTTTAATCTTGTTTATGATATTACCAAAAGAAAAAAAGGAAAAGAAAATGAAATTCCTTCTTGCTCATGAGTTATAGCTTTTCTCTACTGTTTCTCCTAACTGTTTTCTTGTGTATTTTTCTTCCATTGTTTAAAAGGCTTCGGCAGAAGGGAATCCGTACAGTTCTTTTATCAGGGGACAGGGAAGAGGCAGTTGCAGCTGTAGCAAAGACCATTGGGGTAGACAATGAATTTGTCAATGGTTCTTTGACACCACAGCAGAAATGTGATGTCATATCAAGTCTTCAAGCTTCAGGTCATCGGGTTGCTATGGTAATTGTCTATTTCTGGTGTCATCTCTAATATTGAGATTTTTCAGATTTTGTCGTGTGGTGGATTGGGGAGTGTAGCCTATAGTGAGATATTTCAGTGTTTGGTGTATGAATAAATCTAGTAACTTGTACTTTTTGAAGGTTGGTGATGGTATTAATGATGCACCTTCTCTTGCACTTGCTGATGTCGGGATTGCCTTGCAAATTGAAGGACAAGAAAATGCTGCATCAAATGCAGCATCCATCATACTATTGGGAAACAGACTTTCACAGGTATACGATCTTGGTTCTTCATGTCATCCATCATCCTTTGTTTTGTCCTCTTGCCATAACTGGATGTTGTGATTAGTTGATGTTTGTTATGTAAATTGTGGATAAAGGATACCAGTTTGAACATAGTCCAAAGGTTATTGTTGATATAATTGTAATTTAAAATGAAGAAAAGAGAGCTATATCCTGGAATCTGGATATATTAGCAATTTTGTGAAATTGCATTAGTTGTACTGTATGTTTTATTTTAAATGCCGAGTACTCTTGCTTGTCTCCATGTCCATATGTTCACTATTCTATTCTAGTTTAACAATATTGAGCTTCATTATGCATTATTTTCTTTCAATGGACAGAGAATAATGTACTTTGGGTATGTGGCAGGTAGTAGAAGCAATTGAACTTGCAAAAGCAACAATGGCAAAGGTTCGTCAAAATTTGACATGGGCAGTTGCCTATAACATTATTGCAATTCCAATGGCAGCTGGAATACTACTTCCCCACTTTGATTTTGCTATGACGCCTTCGCTTTCAGGTAAGTCCACCTGTTTCCTCATGCTATCTTCCACATGTTCATTTCTCAACATGTTTGTGATTTGTCCAATATCTGACTGACTCTGATGTTTGAATTCTTGAAATGACTAGAAAATTCCCATGTCGAAATTTTAATCAAATGGGAACATTGTGACAATGACATGTTTGTTTTGGCAGGGGGGATGATGGCTATGAGCTCAATCTTTGTTGTGACCAACTCACTGCTACTGCAGTTCCACGGGCCTCAGAGGAAGAAAGGAGAGAGCAAAGCCAACAGTTATTCTCAGTTGAAATAAAGGAAAGCATTAATGGAGGTGAGTTTAGCAGCATTGTATTGGAATTGATCGAAGCAGCTTTTTGTTCTTCTCAGTTTAGTGTTGAAAGGAATTGTAAATTATACTGATTATGGATGATAATTAAATTTTCAAGCATATACTTTCCTGCATAATGGGCCTACAAAACCCCCAAATGTTGTAAAATCACTAAATTCAGTCATTAAATGGGCACGTGATGGGGACATTTGTTGTTGGAAGCATTTTCATGCGAAAACGATTTTCATGTGATTATTGACCCCACGAAGGTGATAATATATATGTATAGACGTTTGGCATTTCATGATTACATGTAATATTCAATTAGCTAGACTATAATTTTAATTTTAATTTGTTTTGTTAAAAAGATGAACACGTGGTGGGCCTTACCCACTGAAAATGGGTATATCTTCTCCCAGATGGAATGGCCCTGTGAGCTCTACTGGAGGCCCAATACGAAATGAGATATTATTATGCTTGTTCAGGTCAAGAAGATTTGAAAGCAAGATCCAGCAGTGGATTTGTGTAGTGTGATTTTGCTTCTTTAAATTGCATTTAACGTTTTAGTTATTGAGTTGCTTATATATTTTTTAGATCTTACAAAAATTACAAATAGAAACAAATGATTTTCCACGAGCTGAAACTCACTTTATTATTATTATTATTATTATTATTATTACTGTCATTAAATCAAGCCAAATGTTGAGGATAAAGAAATTGTATAAAGCTTCCGGGACAATAATTGAGGTTTGACTTCGATAACCAAAGAATCAAGTCTGAAAGTAGCTTTAGGTTCACTATTTCTTGACCTAATATAATCGAGAATCTTTTAGCGTATCCTAAAGGACCTGGAATCTACAAAATCTTTGATTAAATTTGTATATTTTTTTGGTAAGTAAAATCTTTGATCATATTGAAGCACAAGACTTGATTGACAGTAATGACATTAATATTAGACATTCTTTAAAATGCTCTGGAAGCAAGTGGGACTTTAGAAAAGAACTGCATGGACAATGACACTAACGCCGTTAATAGACCCGTCAAATGGGTGTTAGAATGTCAGGCTTTTGGAGAAATGTAGGACCCATAAGATGATAATTATTTCTTGCCAGAGTGAAGAAGAGACAAGTGGACTGGCCTTCCCGAGGTAAGAAAAAGCAGCAAAAGTAACTTTCATTTGACGGCCAGGTAAAACGTTAGGGGCTCGATTGCAATTTGAGCCTTTTGTGGGGGCATTATTTTCTGATATTTTGAATCCCCAATCCCCATCCCGGTCCCATCTTTATCTTATATTGAAGAGGGAGAGGAAAAAAACAAAACCAAGATAAACAATATTATGTAATCTTCCAAATTCTATATTGATATAATTCATCACTAAGATGGGTTATTATTGCTTTGAAACATATATTTTTAGCATAGTCCTCTGATTTAATGTTTTTGAAATTGGTCCAAACTTTATAATGATAATAAGTTAAATATATCTTAAATTGCATATCGACTTGTTAGTGCTAAAACTTATTTCATTCCCCCATTGGAGTAACACACATATTTACTAGTTGAATTAATAGTACATTTAGGTCCAAATTTGCTAGTTCATTTACTTCACTTTGGGGTCCATTTCAGTGAATATTTTAAAGAAAAATCAATTATGGATAAACATTGTACTATTCATATTCTATTAAATTTAAATCGTTGAACTATATATAAACCTAGGACGCCTATACTATGATCATATTAATTCACTCTATCTTAGTGCATGTTCATGTCTGTTGCTATTTTAGACCATCAGCTTCCTTGGAACGAGGTTTTGTATGCTATGGTGAAAAGCCCGGGTCCCATTGGCAATTCACTTATTATTATTTGCTTAGTTAGGCAACGAACATGGAACTGCAATTCTATAATTAGAAAATAAACAATTAAGCTTTACTTCCCTATATATCGTACAAGCTTTACCTATAACACCTAGCTAGCTGCATCAATAGTAGTATAACATATTATTGAAGTAGTTTTAGTAAGTATTTATGTAATTGGACCACTCTAATTATGAATGTTGTGACATGATTTCAATACCCAATAAGAGTCCAGAGAATCCTACACTTTTGTGTATGGGTACACTCAAAATCAAGAAATGATAATCATAAGAAAAGTTCTTGTTGGATTTTATAATAAAAAAGATATACACAATTATCTATCAATCTTAAAAGAGTGAGAGTAATAATCTCACTATGTAAGCAAGAAAGAGATAATTGTATTCACAATCACACATGAAACTTTCATCTAGTATTTTTCATTAGTAGAAATGGGAAGAGGGTAGTTATCATCAATATGTTTCCTTTTAGTTGAATAGAAACACTAAGCCTAACATAATCGATCGGAAGCAAAACTCTCCATCAACTTTAAATTAAAGTTATAAAAAATGACCATATCTCTCATGATTCAATTACATCCCACATAAAGTTTATTTAAATATACTACTATATAAATGTTGACATGATTCTATTATTAACAAGATTCCAAACTAAAATTGCTATTTTAATTAACTTAAAAAAAAGATCAAAGAGAAAGAATCTAACTCAATGAAACAAGCCAGGTAAAAAAGGGAAGGTGAATCATAACACCCTCAATTCTGTCCTTCAGTTAAAAAAGAAAACAATATGCAGTTGCCATAAGATGAAAACAAACAAAACACAGTCACTTTAAAGACATTTACCCAGGCCAGCAGCATGCAAATATTTTTACATGCACAAAGTAGAAAAAGTATGAATAATTAGAGATTCCTATATATATATATATGGGCATATGATAATGAAATTTGCATTTAAATAGATAATTTGGTTAAAAAGAGAAGAAAAGGTGTTATATTGTCAACTAAAGAAAAGATTGCTTTCATTTGTATGCTAAGATAGTGACTTGTTATTGAGTGAAGTCTTACAAAACTTAATAAAAGTCTCATACTAACATGTTGTGTTACCTTTTTGTTTACACACACATGTAATAGATTACATATTCATATTTGTATGTATTTAGAGAAAATATTTTCACAATCCCACTTTACACTATTTTTAACAGAAAATATTCTAGTTCTTAGTTTCATTTTTACGTTTCCAATAGAGATAATTATTTTGTACTAATTTTTTTTCTAATGTTCGCAAGTGCTAACTAAAAAAATATAAACAAACACAAACGGATCCATTTTTAATAAAATTTGAGGTATAATCTACATTAAATTCGTAAAAAGACAGAATCTTTGGTTGGATATTAGTTTGTACTCATAAAAATGGAGAGAGAAGAAAATTGTTGTAGTAATATGGGTAATAATTTACGCAGTAAATATACATAAGCTTCACACATATATATATTATATATATTATATATATGTATTGGTGTGTGATATTAATTTCCAAAGATCCCTGTTACTGTGAGGCATGAAGGGATCAACCGTAGTACTAATGAGAGGAAAGTGAGAGCTGTAATGTAATCTCTATTGTTGCAGGTGTCAGAACCCTTGGCAGATGGCCTTTTAACCTTTTCCCCTCTTCAAATAATTCTCCATTTCTCTCTCTTTGATTCCCATTCCTCATCTCTATACACATTTACTTACATGCATTTTACACTATTTATTTTACTCTCTCTCTTTCTGTCTCTCACACACACAAAACACACACACTGCAGAGCTCTGGCAGAGCGATGTGATTGAACATTACACCAAGCCATAGCCTGTTCTTCTTCTTTCTTTTCTCACATTTTTCCACAACCCTTTACTCAGTAGTAATAGTAATTATATTCTCTCTCTCTCTCACCACCCCCATCATCTGATACTGGTAATACTAGAGCATTCACCTTCTCAATCTCAACCCCATTTCATTATCAACTTATCTTTGTCAAATAAACTTAATTTACTCAAGGGTTTTATGATTTAGAAGAGTTTCGTTTATTTATGGTTGTTTGAGAAGTGGGCTATGGCCAATTCTTGGAAAAGAACTGTTGTTGTTGGATTTCTGGTAGTGTGCTTCAGCTTTGCTTCAGTGGGCTGTGATGATGGTGAGTGTTTTAGTTGTTTTGTTTTTGGCTTTTTTTATTATTTTATTTTTCGCTTGTGCCATCATTTTGGCCCTATTAGAGAAAGGACTTAAAAGTTAAGCATATTTTAATCATTTATGATTTAACTATTGTTCAACTTTTTTAAGGAAGTTTCTCTTTCTTTGTCTTTATTATAATCGGTTGTTAGGGCTTAATTACACTATCATGTCATTGTCTCATACAAACCTTTGGTTTTGTCTTGTTCCTCCCCTCAGTTAATCTTCTCCGTTCAAATACACAACTTTCTGCTAACTCAAGGAGCTAATTCCTAGTTTCTTTTATAATTTTAATGAAAATAACTTTAGTGTTGTATATGGAAAAGGGTCTACTCTGCTGGAGGTAAAGAAGTCATTTAGAGATGTGGACAATGTTTTGTATGACTGGACGAATTCACCATCTTCAGATTACTGTGTATGGAGAGGAGTCTCCTGTGATAATGTCACCTTCAACGTCGTTGCACTGTAAATTTCTATTTTTTCTCTCTTTTTATTGTTTTTATCAGTCTATTTTTTGTTGATGATTCTTATGATTAAATTTGTAGCTGTTAATTCTTTCTCGAATTTTGGCAGTTAAAGATTTGATTTTTCCATTAGTTTATGGATTGATTATTCTGATTAATTTTGCAGTTTTTTGAACTTTTCTTGAATTTTGGTAGTATAGATTTGAATTTCTCCATTAAGAGTGGATGATTATTCTGGTTAATTTTGGAGCTTTCTTATAATTTTCTTGAATTGCAATCAAGATTTGATTTTTTCTTAATTTGTGTGCTTATGTCCATAATATTCCAGCAATCTTTCTGGTTTAAATCTCGATGGGGAAATTTCTCCAGCGATAGGGCAGCTTAAAGGCCTTCTCTCCATGTAAATTCACATTCTTTATATTTTTTAAATTCAAAGAAGTTTTCAATTTCCGTTAAATTTTTGTTTCGCATAGGGTGCTTAATTACAAAGTGTTTGTGTTGTTTATAATCAGTGATTTAAGGGGAAATCAGCTCTCTGGACAAATACCAGATGAAATTGGGGACTGCTCAGCTTTGATAAGCTTGTAAGTTCACATTTGAGTAATAGTTCTTCAGATATCTTCAGTTATTTTTATACCGGACTATGTGGGATCAGTGACTTTGATTATCTTCAGGGACTTATCATTCAATGAGCTCTATGGAGATATTCCCTTCTCAATTTCAAAGCTGAAGCAGCTTGAAAATTTGTAAGTTCAAACTACTTGAAACATCTTTTGTTTTTCATTTTACTATATTTTCCTCGATTTGTGTTTATGTCTCCCAAGATTGTGGATTAATTTTGTTAAATGCTCATTACAGGATTTTGAAAAATAACCATTTGATTGGTCCAATCCCCTCTACTCTTTCTCAGATTCCTAACTTGAAAGTTCTGTAAGTACTATGCTACTCTTCCTCGTTTATAATTTCATTGTTATCATCTGGATGTAGTTTGATTGTAACTATATATAACTGTATTGCATTAGGGACTTAGCTCAGAACAAGTTGAGTGGGGAAATACCAAGACTAATATATTGGAATGAAGTTCTACAATATCTGTGAGTGTGAATTAACTTTCTGAAATATAGCTCACTCGTGCTATTGTAAATTACAATCCTAATATCTTATTTTTTGTTTTTGCAAATAGTGGGTTGCGAGGGAACAACCTACAAGGTTCACTCTCTCCTGATATGTGTCAGTTAACGGGGTTGTGGTACTTGTAAGTTTCCAAACCATTGTCCTATACACTTAATATTGTGCAATTAGAGTATTTGCTGGCTAATACCTGCTATTTGCTATGTGCAGTGATGTTAGAAATAATAGCTTGAGTGGTTCAATACCTGAGAGTATTGGTAATTGTACTTCCTTCCAGGTTCTGTAAGTACCTTATAATACAATCTCGTAATTTGATAAGTTTTTAATGTGGTCAGGGTAATAACAATTTTCTATGCATATTGTAGAGACTTGTCGTATAACAATTTCAGTGGTGAAATTCCATTCAACATTGGATTTCTCCAAGTTGCTACCTTGTAAGTGTCTTCTTTAAACTCAGATAAGGAAATCCCTGTGATACTATATTTAAGGCTGAAATCCATATGTGATACTAATTGTTGTGGTGTATATTAGGTCTTTGCAAAGTAATCGTTTTTCTGGTCAAATCCCTTCAGTTATTGGCTTGATGCAAGCACTTGCAGTGTTGTAAGTGTTTATTAATTTATTTTTATTTATGTTGCATTAATAACCTTGCATTGGGGATACTAATTTCTGATATTATTCATCGTGTCTGTTTTATTTTTTTTGGTTACTATCAGAGATTTAAGTTGCAACATGTTGAGTGGAACAATCCCGCCAATTCTTGGAAATTTAACATACACTGAGAAATTGTAAGTATTGCATCATGTATGACACAATTAAGTACAAATCAAACTTCTGTTATTTTCTTTTACTAAAATTTGAATTACGAAAAGCTAGCCTCTTTAAAGATGTATATACATTTGCTTTGAGGTGATTATAGCTGTGATCATCTTCTCTTGAAGGTATCTCCAAGGAAACAAGCTCACCGGGTCAATCCCTCCTGAACTTGGAAATATGACAAAGCTTCACTATCTGTATAAATCTTATCCACTATATCTCCTTTTCTTAGATCTTGTTTGCTAAAGGTACTTATTCTTTTAACCAACTATTTCTCTAAGTGGCTGTTTATTTTCCCAGGGAATTGAACGATAATCTGCTCACAGGGCATGTTCCACCAGAACTTGGGAAGCTCACCGATTTATTTGACCTGTAGGTTCTTTCTTCATTAAGCTTTCTCATATAATTACTTGTGAATCTGCAAAATTAAATTGCTTCGATCATATTACACAGAAATGTAGCCAACAACAACTTGGATGGGCCTATACCAGATAATCTTAGCTCCTGCACAAATCTGAATAGCCTGTGAGAATCTCATGTTTTCTAGTATTCTTATCTTGTTAGATGGTTTTTCTATGAGATGTGTTATTTTACTCTATGGTTTGATTCAGCAATGTGCATGGAAACAAATTGTTTGGAACAATTCCCAGGGCATTTGAAAAACTGGAAAGCATGACTTATCTGTAAGTTCCTTAAACCTTTGCATAAATCTGTTTTATTTGAAATGAATGATTTCAATCTTCTGAATCTTATTTTTTAATTATTTCCTAATCATAGATATGTTTTCTTAAGTTCTATTTTTCAATTTATGGCTTACATGTTTAACTTCCCCCCTTTGAATAAACATTCTACTTTTGATGACATTATTAGGAATCTATCATCCAACAATCTCAAGGGCCCTATTCCAATAGAGCTATCACGCATTGGTAATTTGGACACTTTGTAAGTGTTTGAATTGCTCTTTGAATAATTGTTTCTTTTGTTTATTCTTTGCTATAGAAATAATATTCTTGTTTTTCGTTTACTCTTTGGAACAGAGACCTCTCTAATAATAGGATCAGCGGTTATATGCCCTCCTCCATCGGTGACTTGGAACATCTCCTCAAACTGTGGGTTTTTGTTCTTCTCTCAACTTTAATCAATAATACATTTTTCTGTATCTCACATTCTCATTTGAATAACAGGAATTTGAGCAATAATGATTTGACTGGATTCATACCTGCTGAGTTTGGCAACTTGAGAAGTGTTATGGAGATGTAAGTAAATAAGCTACATGATCAAGGCGACCGACTTGACTTGACTTTCTTTTTCTTTTGTTAAATTTTTTTGATTAAGTAACAATATTTGACACCTGCCCTTTTTTTTTTGTAGAGATCTTTCAAATAACCACCTTTCGGGTCCAATACCACAGGAACTTGGCCAGCTTCAAAATGTCTTTTTGCTGTAAGAACTCCCTACTTATGTGTTCATGTTTTTAACAGGGAGATTTTTAACGTTTAATGATTAACTCTGTGCTTGTCTAAACAATTGTTGCAACTTATTTCAGGAAGCTGGAAAAAAACAATATATCTGGTGATGTTATGTCGCTGTCCAATTGCCTCAGTCTAATGGTGCTGTAAGTTAACTTTCAAACCACATTTAACTTATAAGTTTCAGTATTGGATAGTTGCTATTATTAATGTTCCTCTCAGAGCTTAATCAGTTAATCTTATAATATCTTTGCAGGAATGTATCATACAATAATCTTATCGGCTATATTCCTTCCGGAAATAACTTCTCAAGATTCTTACCAGACAGGTAAAATTTTTCTTAGTTTGATCTCACTCTTTCGGTTCGTTTTTTTATAAAATTAATTATTGTTCTCTTCAGCTTTTTAGGGAATCCAGGTCTTTGTGGGTACTGGGTCATCTCTTCCTGCAATGCCCCTCATACAGCTGAACGAGGCGAGTTTATAAATATATTTAATTAATTTCCACAACTTATTACACCTTTGCTAAAAAAAATTGATGTTCATGATCTGCAGTTGCAATTTCGAAAGCAGCTATACTTGGGATTTCTCTTGGTGCACTAGTTATTTTCATCATGATCTTAATCGCAGCTTGTCGACCCCACAGCCCCAAACAATTTATAGATGGGCCATTTGACAAACCAGGTGAGTTTCCATCTTATTTTTTCTTAAATTGTACAAACTATTATTCCTCAAATATATTTCATCTTCTCAATTGTTCATGTTTTCTGCTTTACAGTGAGGTACTCATCACCAAAGCTTGTTATACTTCACATGAATATGGCACTTCATGTATACGAAGATATTATGAGGATGACAGAGAATCTGAGTGAGAAATACATAATCGGTTATGGAGCATCAAGCACAGTTTACAAATGTGTTCTCAAGAACTGCAAGCCTGTGGCTGTAAAGAAACTGTATTCTCACTACCCACAATGCCTGAAAGAATTCGAAACGGAGCTAGAGACCGTTGGAAGCATTAAACATCGCAACTTGGTCAGCCTCCAAGGATACTCACTTTCTCCATCTGGATATCTTCTCTTTTATGATTTCATGGAAAATGGAAGTCTGTGGGACCTTCTCCATGGTGAGTAGTATATATATATATATATATATATATATATATATTTTTATGTCCCAAAAATAAGACACCATTTGCAAATATGTAAATATGTCAATGCTGATAAGAACTTGCTGCTTTCCAGGAGGTAGTAAGAAGAAAAGGCTCGATTGGGACACTCGTCTCAGTATAGCAATGGGTGCTGCACAAGGGCTTGCATATCTGCACCACGATTGTAGCCCTCGCATAATCCATCGGGACGTAAAGTCTTCTAACATTTTACTAGACAAGGATTTTGAGGCTCATCTCACTGATTTTGGCATTGCCAAGAGCTTATGCGCATCTAAGACTCATACTTCTACTTACGTTATGGGAACTATTGGCTACATCGACCCCGAATATGCTCGCACGTCTCGTCTCACTGAGAAGTCCGATGTGTACAGCTTTGGGATTGTTCTTCTAGAGTTGCTTACTAGAAGGAAAGCTGTGGATAACGAATCCAATCTTCATAATCTGGTCAGTTCTCTATGGTAGTTTTAGTTCCTATTTGGTAAAGTTGTAACTTGTATATATTCACTATATGTTAAAACCAATGGTCATTTTCTGTTTTTGCAGATTTTGGCCAAGGCAGCAAACAATGCAGTGATGGACACAGTTGATCCCGAGATACCGGAAACATGTAAAGATCTTGGGGAAGTTAAGAAGGTTTTTCAACTAGCTCTTTTATGCACCAAGAGGCAGCCCTTGGACCGGCCAACCATGCATGAGGTGGTTCGAGTGCTTGGAACCATGGTTCCACCACCCGAAGCTAAAATGTTCGCCTCGGCTCTAGCTGGTCCAGTCCCATCTACCAAAGTACAAAGTTATATGGATGAGTATGCAAATCTAAAGACTCCTCATTTGGTCAATTGTGCATCCATGAGCACATCTGATGCACAACTCTTCCTCAAATTTGGTGAAGTAATTTCTCAGAATAGTGGTTGAAATTTTAAGTATTTTGAAAAAAAAATACATAAAAAATGGAAAATGGAATTGGGGTATTGTATAAAGATGTATTAGTAGTACCAATTATTGTAGTTATTAATCTCTGCAAGAAATTTGACAGGCCTTTTGTCGATGATAATTAAAATCATTGCACCCCAGTTGATGTATTGAAATTTATTGTAGTAAGTAGTAAAGTGTGCTCTGGCATTTGGGGTTTTAGGGACCACTGTGTCTGGATATGGACCAGCCTCTGGCTCACACTCATAGGCAATAATAATTACTAGTGGACCTTATCTTCATATTATTACTACTATCTTTTCAACTTTGAGTATTTTATTTTATTAGGAGATATTGAGTATTTTATTCGCACATTTAACAGTTAATAATGAATTCTTTTTGTAATTGTGTGCCCTTGGAACTTTCGGGATTTAAAATTTAGTTACTTATGATATTTATTTACATTTTTTGATGAATTCAGTACGTGGCCAATGATTGTGTTTGATTGTAATTGTACAATGCTTGAAAATGACACGTTGTGTGATATAACTAGCCCAACGAGCAACAATGTTCTCCATTTACTGGTATCGGACTCAGAGCCCATATCCTATACACAATCAGCACCTGCCTTATGTTCTGGCCAGAAGCCACCCCAAGCCCAAGTTGGGCCCAATCAAGAATTGTACCAGCCGAGCCTATTCCTTTGTTCCCCAAAAGGCCTGTAATCCCCAATTGACAAAACTAAACTTGCAAGAATTTGGCACTGGCCCATGTTCAGCCCAAGGATTTGTGATGGGATTATTTTAAACACGTCATCCTAATCAGCAGGGCTTTTTTGATATAACCCCCGAGATATGTAGCTTTGGCAAACAACCCCCGAGGTTTGAAATTTTGGTAAACAACCATTTTTGGTTAGTTGACCGTTAGTCAACAGTTAAAGACATGGGCAAAATTGTAATTTAATAATTGCAAACAAATATATTAATTTTCAATGTATTTATTTGAAATTATATTGAAAATAAATACATATTAATTTTATTTATTTGCAAAATTGTAATTTAATAATTCCAAACAAATATATTAAATAAATATATTAATTTTATTAATTTTATTTATTTGCAAAATTGTAATTTAATAATTCCAAACAAATATATTAATATTACATTGAAAATAAATACATATTAGTTTTATTAATTTTATTTATTTGCAAAATTGTAATTTAATAATTCCAAACAAATATATTAATTTTATTAATTTTATTTATTTACAAAATTATAATTTAATAATTTCAAACAAATATATTAATTTTATTAATTCCAAATAAATACATTGAAAATTAATATATTTGTTTGGAATTATTAGATTACAATTTTGCCCATGACCTTAACTGTTGACTAACGGTCAACTAACCAAAAATGGTTGTTTACCAAAATTTCAAACCTCGGGGGGTTGTTTGCCAAAGCTACATACCTCGGGGGGTTATATCAAAAAAGCCCCTAATCAGCAGGTTTACGTAAATACCTTACTTAACAAGGAAACGTTTGGCGGTTGACGTGTCACATACGGTAAAGGGACCATTTTTATGCAGATAAATTACATTTTTTGTAATTCATAGCAACATTTCGTATTCCAAAAATGATAATTTACTCTAATACTCTAACCTTGTAAGAAAATAATGTTCCATTTACATAATAACAAATTCTATTTGTTTTGCGTTTTGATATAAAAACTGACTTTTTTTGGATTTGAAAACCATAATATAGTATTAATTTATTTTCAAACCTAACAAGCAACTGAACCCATCTTTATTCTAATTTTACTCAATTCGCACATGTCGATCCGGTTAGTTTTACATGTATGCATTTTTTATTTATTTTGAACTTTTTTTAAACTAAACTAAAAAATATAATAAAATAGAAAAAAAATAAAAATAGGAACTTTGAAGGGCCAAAAAATTTGAATTTGGTGTCAACTCCAAGAGACAGTACAGACTACAGTGGATATTAATTCATTATCAAAAAAGGAGAGTTTTTTTTGTTCACAGTGATTATTATTTTTTCTTTTTTTTAGTATCGAAATTCTTCTTAGGGCGGGAAGCTGAAAATTTCACCATTAGGGTTTCAAAATTCATTTGATGTTCATCGATTTCGGGGTTTTGTGCTTCTTCTCTATATTATCCTTCGAAATACAGCAAAATTAGTGGAGAATTAATCGAAAATACCAGAAAATGACTCTTCGGAAGGGTTCGAGAGTTTGGGTGGAAGATAAAGATTCAGCTTGGATTGAAGCTGAGGTTATTGATTTCGTCGGTAAACAAGTGCAAGTCCTCACTGTCTCCGGCAAGAAGGTGACTTTTTCCTTTCCTATTTTCGTTAAAATCTGTTGTAATTGATCGAATTTGTACTAGTCCGCTGTGATTGATTTTTTGGTTTAATGTTGACTTTGAATCTGCACTGTTTTGGATTTTTTCAAAGTTGTTTTGAAATTTGGGACAGTTTCATGGTTGTGTTGATTATTGGATGAAGTATTATATTTATTTTGGGAATAGGTGTTGGCGGTGCCGGAGAAATTACAGCCATGTGACACCGAGTCGGACCTTGGTGGAGTGGATGACATGACTAAGCTGACGTATTTGAATGAACCAGGTGTTCTTGATAATCTTCAGAGAAGATATGCTCTTAATGAAATATATGTGAGTTACTTAAAACTTTAGTTTCTCGATAGCCGGAATGCTTGCTGGTTTAATTGCACGTATTGGAGGAAATTGCCTCTTTAAAAGGCGCATGGTTATTTGCATGCTCAACTACTGCTTGGTATTACATTTGTTGTGGTATCAAATTAAATAATTATGTCAAAATGAGAAAGTAGAATTAATTTTAATTAGGCATTTTCCTTCATTAAAGTTTCTTGTTATAGCCATTTGCAATGATGATACTCACTAGATTTCTTGAATTTTTGGGTGTTCATTTGGAATAGAAACTTCAGTTCCCACCTATTGTGTTGATTCTTATCTGTGTTTCTTAGAGAATAAGAGTTTTGTGCTTAAGGATTTGATTACTGAAGAAGTCATCTTCTATTTGACATACAGTAAAGATAACTGAAGTTGCTACCAAAAACAGTCGTCTGTCATTATTTATGGGCCAAGTACTATCTTGCAGATGATATTCTTTTTAATGGTTGGTCCTCAATAAAATCAGATTGTGCCTTTTGTTGGCAGTACAGTTTTTGAAATTTCAATTTTTTTTAATGTATTTTTGTTCGCCTCTGCTAAAGGAGATTTTCGGCTCTGAGTTTATTTTTATAAATTTTTATACTCATTCCATGTCCTCCAAGCGGTTGAACATATGTAAACTTCTGACTTCTAACAATGTTATAAGGTAGGTGGTCTTAAATCCTATTTTATTTATAAGTGCTAAAAACCAGGACTTCATCTGAAAAATGTTCTTTTTGAGAGTTCATGTGCTGATGGTTGATGAACAAGAGTTCAAATATTATCAATCATCCACGGTCAAAAATAAGGTGAATTTTATATACTAGTTGGAAAATTCATGTATGTAACCCACAGAATAGATGCAGTTTTGTGGGATGAAGGATGATGGCTGCACTCAAGGTAGAGATTTTCTCTTCATTTTCGGTTTGGGAGTCATTGGGTAGATGCCAGAGATATTTTGCATTAAGATTGGGGAAGGATCCTGAACGCACGTGGCATGAAATATGCTGAACAATGCAATCAACAGTTGATCCAGAAGAAATAATTAATAATTCTACATTTTAGGTGTAAATCCAGAAGTGAATATCTGAAATTGTGATTGCCGATTGGAAAATAAATAAGTGATTTTTTTTTCTTTAAACGTGATGCTTAGGAAAGCAACAAAAATAGATAGAAGTTCAGGTGTCAAGAAAATATCTTTCCAGAGTAATGTATCACTAGTGGCCTGGTTTTGCGTTGGATGATTTTGCTAATAGTTATTACTGGCTACATTCTTCATCATGCATTAGCTAGTAGTTCGTTAAGGAATAATTTGATGATGAATACTGTCGTATGGATTTAAGGCCTTGTTTAATTTTTTCATTACATTCTGGCTGATATATGATTTATGTCCATCCTAGACATACACAGGAAGTATTTTGATTGCAGTCAACCCATTTACCAAGCTTCCTCATCTATATAATATGTACATGATGGAGCAGTATAAGGGGGCTCCATTTGGTGAATTGAGCCCTCATGTCTTTGCTGTGGCTGATGCATCCTACAGGTTTGTCTAGTTGAAAAGTTATGTTGCAATTTAATAAAATTAAGTTTGCTTATCTGTAATCTGGTGAGGTTTTGTCTGTTTATGGCACAGAGCGATGATGCATGAGGGTTGTAGTCAGTCTATTCTCGTTAGTGGAGAAAGTGGGGCTGGAAAAACCGAAACAACGAAGTTGATAATGCAATATCTTACTTATGTTGGTGGTCGTGCTGCCGGTGATGATAGAACAGTTGAACAACAAGTTCTGGAGGTAGCATCCCACTTTTTTTGACACGTAATTGTTTCAATTACGTATTACTTGTTGGAAATATACTCTAATTATTGGTTGTTTAACCAAATGATTTTTTTATTTCATATCTTAAGAACTGCGAGCAAATGATGCCAGTTCTAATTACCTATTTCATTTTCATTGTAGTCCAACCCACTTTTGGAAGCTTTTGGCAATGCAAGAACCGTTAGAAATGATAATTCAAGGTACTGCACAACTCTCTTTACATATGCAATGTGGAGATGCTACCTCTTTTTTGGCCTCAGCCATATATGTACTTACTCCTTGTGCTTGCTCTACAGTCGATTTGGCAAGTTTGTGGAGATCCAGTTCGATTCAAATGGTAGAATTTCGGGAGCTGCAATCAGAACATATCTTCTGGAGCGATCTCGTGTTGTTCAAATAACAGATCCTGAGAGAAATTATCACTGTTTTTATCAGTTGTGTGCATCTGGCACGGTACTCCCCAAGTTTATGTTACATAAAAACACATGCTCGTCAGACAGAATGTTTAAGTAAATTTAAATATGGTGTTATGTGCCTCTACCATTAGTATCTATCTAAAAGATAAATTATGCGTTTAATAGGTGACATGATCAGTTTGATGACTGCCCTTAATAGTGGCGTGGAAGTAGAGGGTACATGTGGTGAACTCGCATAAAAATACTGGGATTAGTATTTTGTCATGTTGAACTACGTATAGGCAATGGCGTAGATTGATCCGTATGATTGTGGGTGCCAATGCATTTATTTCAAAATCGAAGAGTCTGAATCTAAGTTGTCATAGTTCGGTGTCTTGTTGTTGACTGATGCACCTGGAGTGATGTGCTAAATCATTAGACATTACTGGTAGTGTTGTTTGTCAGCGAGTTCTATTGTAGCAGGGTTTTCTTTTAGTTCAGGATTAAGTCACTACCTATAGAAAGGGTCATTGAAAGTCGGAACTTCATAAAAATAGATGAATGTTTGTTAATTTTCCTCTAGATTTCTCCGCAATTAGTATTTATTATCTGTTTCCTCTATAAGATCATGGACACTCTCTGCGTGTTTTACCATTCTGAAACCAGTTGATAAAAAATGAAATATTTTCGTATTCAATTGTTTCCTTTAAGCTCATAAACATGTTTTGTGTTTGATATTCTTTTATTCAGGATGCAGAGACATACAAACTAGGCCACCCCAGCAATTTCCATTACTTGAATCAAAGTAAGACTTATGAGTTAGATGGAATAAGCAATGCTGAAGAATATGTAAAGACAAGGAGGGCAATGGATATTGTTGGGATTAGTGATGAGGAACAGGTTTGGTTGAACAACTTTTTTGTTTTATCACGCATCTTAACTGTCATCTCTTTGGTTTGTCTTCTTATTTTCTCAAATGTTTTCATTAGGAAGCGATATTTCGAACCTTGGCCGGTATTTTGCATCTTGGAAATGTAGAGTTTTCTCCTGGCAAAGAGCATGATTCATCAGTTATTAAGAATCAGAAGTCCAATTTTCATTTGCAAATGGCAGCCAATCTCTTTCGGTATGCAACTTCTGTGGTGTCTTTGTCCAATTTATCTTTATTAACCTTGTGTGCTGGATTGATGACTTATGTGGTGTACTGATTTTCCTTCCTATGAGTTCCTTTAATGTTTTTTATATAATTTTTGCCCTGTATGGTTTCTTCTGCAAGTTGTCTGAGACCAATTTGCGTTCACTTCTTTTCCTTCTCTATTTGCCTTGTCTAGTATCTATGCTTTTGTAAATGTTAGTGGCCTTCAGTAATTTTATGTTTCTCTGTTAACCCCAGGTGTGATGTCAATCTTTTGCTAGCCACACTTACCACGCGTTCAATTCAAACTCATGAAGGGATAATTGTCAAAGCACTGGACTGCAATGCTGCTGTAGCTGGTCGGGATGCTGTGGCCAAGACTGTTTATGCTCGGCTCTTTGACTGGTCTGCAGGAGTTTTTATGCATCGTCTCAAACCAGCTTAAAGCTAGTTGATTAAACTAATAAGCTGAAGGTAAAATCTAGCTGATTTTTATGTTTCAGGCTTGTTGAAAAGATTAACAGATCTGTTGGACAAGATCGTGATTCAAAGATACAAATTGGAGTCCTGGACATATATGGATTTGAATGCTTTAAATTGAATAGGTAAAATTATCATCCAGTCGTTTCCCCCAATTTATTTCATTTATCATTTATTCTGCTTACCATGTGAATGAGATAGAATTCTGAGCCTTAGATCAAGCAATGTATGATTTGGTCCTGGAAATTACCTATTACGAGTTAGTTTCGTGTGTACATTCTACTTACTCTACTCTGTCCTCTGGCAAATTCTTGGTTGGTTTTGCCTCCATTAAACAGTTTTGAGCAATTCTGCATCAACTTTGCAAATGAGAAGCTCCAACAACATTTCAATGAGGTGACATGATATTTCGTGTTATTTTTAGTAAAATGTAGTTTGATATGCTAGCTCCTAGCTTAATTTATTTGTCCTCTTTTTTTTGGGATTGTAGCACGTGTTTAAGATGGAGCAGGAGGAATATCAAAAAGAAGCAATTAATTGGAGCTATATTGAATTTATTGACAACCAAGATGTTTTGGATTTGATAGAGAAGGTCTTCTCTTACAATGTTATTTTGGTGCCAGCACGACCTACTTTTAATTTGGACTCACCATGGTGTATTTCTTTTGCAGAAGCCCATAGGAATAATTGCTTTGTTGGATGAAGCTTGGTGCAATGAGATTTTCTGTCCTCTCATTTCATGTTGTCTTGTTTACTTTACCGGTTTTCGCTTATCCTTACCCTTGTCCTTGTACTTTTCCCCTGCAGCATGTTTCCGAAATCAACACATGAAACGTTTTCAAACAAGCTATTCCAGAATTTTCGATCCCATCCACGATTGGAGAAAGCAAAATTTTCTGAAACAGATTTTACTATTTCTCACTATGCTGGGAAGGTACATCCTGTATTATGAACTCTAAGTTAGCAAGTTAATTTTGTGGCCTATAGGATACAAATTTTGATTAGTTCTTTTTCGTTGGTTCTTCTCTAGGTGAATTATCAGACAGACTCATTTTTAGACAAGAATCGTGATTATGTTGTGGTTGAACATTGCAATTTATTAGCTTCTTCAAGGTGCCCTTTTATAGCTGGCCTCTTTCCTCCTTTACCAGAAGAAGCTTCTCGATCATCATACAAGTTTTCATCAGTGGCCTCTCGCTTTAAGGTGCCAAATTTCTATGCTCTAAAATTCAATATCTGGCTCAAGTAATCCATTGGATTCTGTTGGTTTATTCACGTCGCTCGTGACCTCTTGACGACAGGTGTTTAATACAACATGTACCTGCCTATTCCAGATTTTTTACTTATATCTTACATTTGTTGCAGCAACAACTTCAAGCTCTTATGGAAACTCTCAGCTCCACAGAGCCGCACTACATTCGATGTGTGAAGCCAAACTCACTAAATAGGCCCCACAGGTTTGAGAACCAGAGCATCCTACACCAGTTGCGTTGTGGGGTCAGTCTCAGCATCTTTTTTCCACAAGCTTCACATAAGCCATATTGTTTGTGTTAAATCTCTCTGTTTATTTGAAGAAGCTGTTTATAGGATGAATCACCTATCTCAGTGTAAGATATTTCTTATAATGTATTCTTCTGGTTTCTGCAGGGTGTTTTAGAGGCTGTTCGTATAAGTTTGGCAGGCTATCCCACACGGAAGACTTACCATGAGTTTGTTGATCGATTCGGGATAGTAGCTTTAGATATTATGGATGGACGGTAAGATTGAATTTTGCTCACAGCCGTAGTTTATCTTAATTTTTTGAGCAATTTGCTTTATTTTTAACTTTCATGTAAAGTTTCAGAATTTCAGAACAATGTATTTTCATTATCAGCTGTTGGATAGATTATTTGTCATTGGCTAATGTTTTTCAATATATTTGTCTGCTAACTTCAAACATTGGCAAGATGTTGATTGACACTCTATTATATAGTTTCTTTGATCAGTATACTGTACGCTTTTAATTATGACATTTCATATCTTTGTCTTGCTTGTGCTTGTGCTTGTGGTATCTAATTTGCTTTCTAATTTTTCAAGTTCACATGTTAAATCTACATGCATGTGTTTATTTCCCATTTCATATGCTTTCAGTTATGATGACAAAACCATGACTGAGAAAATACTGCAGAGATTAAATCTTGGGAACTTTCAGGTTTGTTATGTCAAGAGTTACTGGTAAAGTTTTTTTTGATTGATTTCTGTTATTATGCTGCACCCCTTTGTAGTTTGTTGAATCTTCTTCCATGCCCTGGACGTAATTTACTGGGTTTCAATTTTGTCTTTGTCAGTTAGGAAAGACCAAAGTTTTCCTTAGGGCTGGTCAGATTGGTATATTAGACTCACGGCGAGCTGAGGTTTTAGATTCTGCAGCCAAGCGTATTCAGGGTTGTCTGCGAACATTTCTTGCCCGCAAGGAGTTTGTTACAAGCCGAGTTGCGGCAATTTCTCTACAAGCATGTTGCAGAGGTAATATCCTCATGCTCGAATTGACAGGGAGAAGATCAAAGCAATGATGTTAAAAAAAATACTTGAAAGTTAACAGCTTCAAATATGTCACTATTTGTCATGCATCTATTGGTTGTACACCATCGCTTTTAAAAGATTCTTATAGCAAGGGTATCTCTGCTTAAAGTATGTTGTTTATTGTTGTTGATGATTAGTAAATTTGTCAAGTCAAGACTACTGATTTTGTGATTATCAGTAAGTTGGGTTATGTTTTAAAAAATGGATTATATAGTCTCCACAGATAACCAAAACCAACTTCATAGGAATTACTTGTTTAATAAATGTGATGTATTTCTGTTCTCAATTCTTGTAGTAAAATCCTTATTGTGATGGAAGGAATTTCAATATCTGTATGTAGTTTCTAATTAGAGGAAATATTTTCTTTAAGAACATTGGACTTGTTAATGCTAAGTGGTGCAATATGATCTTATTGGAGTGTAGACTTAATTCAGTACACGTGGGCAAATCATTTGGTTTTACCATGTGGTGATTTTCTAGGCACATTGGCTGGAACTGTACCCATTTTTTTATAATAATATTTATGTAGTTTTACTTTTATGGCAGGCTATCTTGCTCGAAATAAATTCACTTCCATGCGGGAGACAGCAGCTGCCATTGTAATTCAGAAATACTTCAGACGGTGGTTTTTCAGGCATGCATATATGCAACTCCGTTGGTCCTCTATACTCTTACAATCTAGCATCCGTGGTTTCTCAACACGCCGGAAGTTTTTGTATAGAAAAGAAGAAAAAGCTGCCACTCTTATCCAGGTGAATATATGGGTTTGTGTGATGTGCATTTGGGGGTTCTCTTGTATCTGATATACATGGTGAAAAATTTTGTTTCATATTTTGTGGTCACAATCTTTGTACTTGTGTTTATTGGCTCCTTTAAGGTCAGAACTTATTGATTTTTGTGACACAGCCTATAGTTTTGTTTTCTCCTTACTTTATGCTTCGCGCAACTATAATTATGTGTTTGATTTTATGATTGTTTTGTGTTTTGTGCAAGATAAATGAATACTTGATATCAGGCAATCGAGTGATAGAAAAGCTTTATTGGACTACTAGTTTCAGTTATCTTAGTTTCATGTTACAGTAATCCTTATGTGCATGATATAACATACATTTTTGACAACATGGAAGGTATTCGTGTATTTAATTTTTCTGTGTGCATTTATTACTAATTTATCCTGTACCATATACTAATTATTTGGATCTGCATCAGGCTCGTTGGAGGATGTTCAAGGTCCGCTCTCTTTATCGTAACCGTCAATCAAATATCATTGCAATACAATCTCTCTGGAGGCGAAAGATGGCAAAAAGAGAATTTAGGAGGCTTAAGAAGGTGAGAATAAGTTGTGGTCTCAGATTTGGCACTACAATTTGACTGCACAGTTTGTTTAGTTATTCTTGAAGTATATCCTGTTTTATCGTCTATTACTTCGGATTTGGATGGCTCAAGAGAGTAATTTAGTGGCAGAATACTTAATTTAAGATAAATGAGTTATCTATTTCAAATCTATGAAATACTGGATTAACCAGTCAGTTGGATAGATATTATCAGTCTGTCCACGACACTTTCCATATGAAGCATGGTTTGCACATGCAGTAGTATCTGCATGTAAACCATTTGACTATATTTTAGCGTTGTGTGTATAGCAGTTTTTCACGTGAGGTATCTGCTCATGTTTTGGATATTGTGCCATTTATTTTCAAGTATATTGTCCGTGTTCTTTTGGTAACAGCTTATTTCCATTTTTTCCTGCAGGAGGCTAATGAAGCTGGTGCATTGCGTTTAGCAAAAACCAAGCTTGAAAAGCAGTTGGAGGATCTTACGTGGCGATTGCATCTGGAGAAGAAAATCCGGGTACCAATTTCTTCAAATATGAGAGGATCAGTGAATATGCAATATATAATATTTGTTCTTGGCAGTTATCCAAATGTCAGTTATTCTATACTTGAAAGAAATGATGCTTTCTTTCATTGGGGTACCGGGATAGCAAGAATAGACACCTGCATTAGAATTATCTTTGACCTTGATGCCAGACATTGCAAAATTCTATAGTAAGAGTTGTGTTCTTGAGGGCTATTGATCTTTTTGTTCTTTCTTTCTATAATATTTGTAGTAACTGGTTACGACACGGTTGAATTTACCAAATTGTGCTGTGGAATGAGTGGATCGGTATAAAATAGTTATTTTTGCTCTCAAGAACAAATGGCATTGAAAAGGACCACCCCAGATGTATAATATAAATGTATAAAAAAATTTCTTGTGTCATGCAGTGTTGTGGAACTGATGTTGATTCTTGGTACTGAATTCTTGTGCAATTTAACGACTTATTGTTCACATAATGTTGACGAGTCATGCATATGCTAGTTTAAGTTTCTATTGCATATTTTGGGATTTGTGATGACAGTACCCACTTCTGTATGCATCTATTTTTCATTTTGCTGTTGGATTTTTTCTTCCTTTACAAGAGTCCTTCATGTCTCATTTTGACATTCAAGTCTTATTTGTGGTGCTTTTTTCCCCTTGACTTCAATTAATGGCTTATTTGGTCTGCAGGTGTCTAATGAAGAGGCTAAATTAGTTGAAATCTCAAAACTTCAAAAGACCGTGGAGTCCCTGAAATTAGAACTAGATGCAGCCAAACTTGCCACCCTCAATGAGTTCAATAAGAATAGGGTGCTAGAGAGACAACTCGAATTATCAATTAAGGAAAAATCTACATCGGAAAGAGATGTTATTTCCTTGACTGAACTAAGGAATGAAAATACAGTTCTAAAGGTAATTCTGCATGAGCTACTGTTTATGCTTAGTTAGATCTCTGTAATAAGTCTAATGATTTTGCCATCTCAATTATAAGCTTATTGGTCAGCCAGTTAGAAAGTTTCACCCGAGCAATGATATTTGTCAACATGTGTTTTTCCTTATTTTCTGTAGGATCACCATTTACTGATGTTGATCTGCTGATCTGGGAAATGATAATCTTTTTCTTTATAGACCTAAATATTGCGGAAAAAATTCACTATCAATATACCCTTACATAATGCCAGATGGATTCTATGGTAATGGAAAAGACAAATTTTATTGGAATAATTTCAAGCATTGTTCTTCTCATCTTGCCATCATTTTTTTGTCCTTTTCGCTGGCTTTAACACATTGTTCATGACTTGCACTTTTCCGTGATTCTTTGCTTCACCTCCAAAGCCTTTTTCTAGTTAGTATGGTCACTCTGGTTTCTTAAGTTTTCCAGCTTTGGTCCGAGGTTGCAGCAAATTAGTGTCCAGTTAATACAGACAGTTCTCAAAAACATCATGAAATCTTGCTATTAGATTCTCTCACTAAACAAAGTCATTAACTTTTATCTGCTTTTGCAGAGTTCCATTGCTGCATTATCAGAGAAAAACTTGACATTGGAGCGTGAGCTTGCCCAAAGCAAAGAAGAAGCAACTGGTACAATTGCAAAGTTGCGAGAAGTTGAAAAGACATGTTCTGAACTCCAACAAAATTTACGAAGGTATTTTTTGAAAGTTTAAACTTCAAAACTTGGCGCCCCACCCAAATTCCACTCCAACCTAAAAGACGAATAAGAAATAATCAACAACTACCTTATGATATTCCAAAATGACATCAGTAAGAAGCAATATAATTTAATTTGGTTATTGGTTTTGCCTAGAATTACTTCATATGCTTCGTTGTGACTAATGTCATTCTTTTGCATCAGTGTGGGAGAGAAACTATCAATTATTGAGAATGAGAATCATATCCTTAGGCAGAAGGCATTGAATGTTTCTCCAAGGAGCACTCGAGCTGGATTTTTCAAACCTATCACCGAGGTAAGCGGTTCTTCCACCTTCCTTTGTGTGGTATATTTATGGCCATTTTGTTTCTGGATTTGGCATTGCGGTTGCGGAGTCTCACGGTATTGTGTAATCCTAGTTATTGCTTTTCTTTCCTCTTGAAACAGAAATTGTCTGGTGCACTGGTTCTTGCCTCTGCTGATCAGAAATCTTATGTAAGTAGCTGTCTATATTACATGTAATGAGTACCTAGTTTTCTGGTCTGAGTTTCATGTTTTCACGGCTGCAGGAATCACCTACCCCTTCTAAATTTATTGCACCATTATCACAAGGCTTTTCTGATTCTCGCAGAACAAAGTCAGGGATTGAAAGGCACCAGGTTTTTCTTTTACTTTTAGTTAGCACGTCATGTTTTCCACTCCACCTTAACTTATTGTCTTGGCGATTTATTTGTATTAGTAATTTTAGCTATCAAGTGATTCTCTTCATTTAGTTCCCAACCTTTGTGGGTTTACCATACTTTTAAGCGATAAAAATGATTGCAGGGGAACTCAGAAATCCTATCACGCTGCATAAAAGAGAACTTGGGCTTCAAAGATGGCAAACCGATAGCTGCTTGTATTATCTATAAATGTCTCCTTCATTGGCATGCCTTTGAATCTGAGAGGACTGCAATTTTTGACTTCATTATCGAGAGCATCAATGATGCTCTCAAGGTGACTTCTCATTCAAATCTTGAATTTTATTGCGTAAATTTTAGTTTCTTTACCCCGACTCCATCTCATTTTCATAGTTAGTTGTTTGGTTCTTGGATTTTGGTGAAGAAAACACGAAGGAAGGTGTTTTCCTCACTTCAAAATGATGGATTTTGTGTTTTACTTTGTGATACTTTTTGGTTTCCTTTTTTCTTTTCTGCCATTAAGATCCAAACTTGACAGAGCTGTTTTTCAATGCTTTTGCTTATACGTGCAAATTCGTTCGTGAATTATTTTACTGAAAAACTGCCCATATATCAAACTTATGATGTTAATATTTATTATTCTTATCTGAAGGCTGCACGGGTGATACATATTTGGTCTTCAATTATTGTTGTTTCAGGAGGGCGATGAAGAGTCTATTTTGCCTTACTGGTTGTCAAACGCTTCTGCACTGTTGTGCCTTCTCCAAAGGAACCTCCGGTCTAATGGGTTCCTGACTGCAGGTTCTCAACGTTCTGCAGGTTCCACGGGGTTGAACGGGAGGCTAGCACAAGTAAGTTTAGGGGTGGGCTTAATTATTTGGCATGTATATGTCAGTGTAAGGCTCTGATGGTAGACTTAATAATATGATTGGCAGTCTTATCCACTTAAATAGAAATTTTGCTACATTAAACATGAGATCTTCTGGACAAATTAGATTGAGTTCTGGTTGGCTCACTCGTGTCATATACTTGTTTAACTGGCCAAAGAAAAACTTGAATGCTTTATTGATCTCTTATGGAGAGCGGAATAATAAATTGCCGTAAATCCTTGTATATCCTAGATAAGTATCAAATGGTGATATGCATTATTCGTTTTTCACTAGCATAAAGTGTATTAATTTGACATTGTCAATTGAAACTGACATACTCTGCTTATAGGGTCCAAAATCGTCTTTCAAATATCTTGGTTTAGAGGATGGTCTATCCCATATGGAAGCTAAATACCCAGCTTTATTATTCAAACAACAATTGACTGCTTGTGTTGAAAAGATATTTGGTTTGATTCGGGATAATTTGAAGAAAGAAATATCTCCGCTGTTGGGGCAATGCATTCAGGTGACTGCTTAATCTTTACTCTCTTGGACATTTTGTGTGATCTCGAATTCATAGACTTTTATGAGGTGCCTTATTTGGTGTATAATGCATTTGCCTAACCATTTCAAGGAATTATTTTGCTTGAAGCATAGATAATACTTGCTTTTGCTGTTGTCTTTTTCTAATATTTCTTTATTTGTTTTAAAAGGCCCCAAAGAACCAACGAGTTCATGGTGGGAAGTCATCTAGATCACCTGGTGGTGTTCCTCACCAATCACCAAGTAACGAGTGGGATAGCATCATCAAGTTCTTGGATTCATTAATGAGTCGTTTACGAGGAAATCATGTATCCATACTTTTTCCTTCAAATATTTTCTTTTATTCTCTACTCCAGTTTGTTTGTACTGACCTAATGGATTTCCAGGTACCTTCATTTTTCATCCGAAAGCTTACTACACAAGTTTTCTCCTTCATCAATATATCATTATTTAACAGGTAATTATAAGATATTGAGGCTTTCAGTCCCTACAAATGATGATGAAATATTTAACTAAGATCATTGGCAGTCTTCTTCTTCGGCGTGAATGCTGCACATTTTCAAATGGTGAATATGTCAAATCTGGTCTGGCTGAATTAGAAAAATGGATAGTCAATGCCACTGAGGAGGTATTTAAGATCATTTACTTTGACTCCATAGCTAGCAAAATTTGAACTTCATGTTTTCTTGATCTGGGTCATTATTCAATGCAGTATGCAGGAACTTCTTGGCATGAACTAAATTACATTAGACAGGCTGTTGGATTTTTGGTATGATCCAAATTCTGCTTCATTATCTTTTTTTTTTTTCATCTTTCAACATGTTGATACTAACGCCTTTTACTATTAAATATAGGTTATACATCAGAAAAGGAAGAAATCTTTAGAAGAGATAAGGCAGGATCTTTGTCCGGTATGACTTACTCTCAGATAGTTTTCATTATTGCACGTTTCCTTCACTTTTCCCTTGGCATGAATGACTTCATCTGATTTGTCTCCAGATTAAATTTGTCTCCATTTAATAATTTTTTGCAGAAGTTGACTGTTAGGCAAATCTACCGAATAAGCACAATGTATTGGGATGAGAAGTATGGGACTCAGAGTGTATCAAATGAGGCAAGTGGTGATATCAATGTTTAGTGACTATTCAGTAGTGTTAATTTCTGGTCTCCTCCACTCCCAGATTTCAGTAATAGGTCTTTGCAGACCTTATGGCTCCATATACCCACTTAAGTAGTGGAGAGTACTGGAGATTGGGAATTTGCCATTTCTCTTTATTGCTAATGGAGCTTTCATCAGTTGAAAAAAATAATGTTCTAAATTCTACTGACATCCATTTAAATATCAAATTTTGTGGTTCACAATTTATATTTTCCTTCTGTTGGTTGACAGGTTGTGTCACAAATGAAGGAGATAGTAAATAAGGATTCTCAGAATTTATCCTCATCAAATTCATTCTTATTGGATGATGATCTTAGGTAAACATCTTTTCTATAAATGGTTACCTTGCTTTATTTGCATTCGTCTTATATGTTTTGGACCGTAATGTCCCATTTTCAGCTTTTATTTTGTACTACTTGTGAATCATTCATTGAAGTGTTTTTCTTGGCAATTCTATAATGTGTTATATTTCCTCTTGAATGTTTGTTGTAGCATCCCATTCTCCACAGAAGATGTATATATGGCAATTCCAGCAATCGATCCGTCAGAAATAGAGCTTCCACAGTTCCTTTCTGAATACCCTTCAGCACAACTACCTGTGCAGAATCTGAAGTAAAATCATCCTCCATTCACTTTTGACAGCATAGTGATACGTCAAATGTCCTGCTTGATGTTTGTTGTTTTTGCACAATCTGCTCTGTGGAGGTTTGCTAGTTGAAATTGGTAGTACTAGTCATGTTATTCAATGCCATTAGCTGATATACACGCAGGTTAGGATGTGCTGATGGTTTGTGTAAAAGGAATAGGCAGCAAACTTACTCAAAAAGGTTAAAGTTATAATTTTGTCCAAGCTTTGACCTTTTGAGTTATGTACATCATTTGTCTTGTTAATTCAATATTGTTATATCCCTTCTCTCCTTTGTTTATGTCTATCGTGCCTTTTCCCAGTTTATTGTTATAATGGAATTCAAAGGAATACCTTCATTTCGAATTGCACACTGCTCATCAACCTGAGTTTTGTATACTGTATATAATGGCTGCATGCAGTTCTCATTGGGTCTAGAAATGGAGTTTCTTTTACTTCACTGAATTTTCTCACATTTTTTAATTACATTATCTTTACATTCATATGTTGCAAAGTAGACAGTTTGTACTGATGATTGTTAGGTCCTACTGTGTGTGAAGCTACACTTCATATCTAATAATAACCAATCGAGAGCTCAATTTACACTCGAAATAAACCAGGAAACTGATGAAATTGATATATGATGTGATATTCTAATTCCTTATTGAGTGAAATAGAATCCTTCAAATTCACTTCCTATGCAATTTCACATATTCAGCTTCAGGACAAGGACAAAAATAAGCCCAAAGTCTTTCAAGATGGCTTCTTAGCTAATAAACTCAAATTTGAACAAGATCTCACAGAGACACAATGCTGCAAATCAGCCAAAGAAAACGATCTCCAAGTCGAGAAAGATGAAAGCTCGGAATTACATTCCCCAGATTGCTGCTTTTCACTTTCAGAATTACTCATGGCTACTGCCAGAGCCAAAGTCGTTCTGCCAGACCCCGTCACCCTCTTTGATATGCCACCACCGGCATTCCCTCTCAGAGGGGAGCTTCGTGTCTTATCCCAGGCGAGAAGATTTCTACGTTTCCTAATGTATGCATTGTCTGGCTTCGAAAGGTCTTTAATGGAGGATGAAGAAGAAATGTCTGCTAAACTTGCAAATGACTTGGATTTACCATTGTAGAATCTCGAGACTCCCCTCCTGCTTTTGTATTATCATAATATTAGATATTAGTGTCTGCCGGAAAATGTTAACGTTAAAACCAAGTTATAGCTGTATAGGTAACAACATAATTATAATAAGCTAAAAAAGAAATTAACTTGATCTACAAAATTTAAATGAATAAAAAAAAAACTGACCTTATTGGCAAAACTTCCTCCAAGGCTTCCATAGCATCCAAGGGTCCTTTGTAAGAGCTCTGAACCTCTTCATCATCATCTCCTGATTTCTCCAATGAATTCTCAGAAAGATCACTGTTTTTCCCTATAGAAGATGATTCTTCTGAACATGAATTATTACTAAAGATTGAATTTTTAACAAACCCATTTTCTTCTTCTTCTTCTTCTTGTTCACCCCTAACATCCTTAAAAGCAACCCTTTTTAACACCTGATCTCTATAAATCTCATCAACACCCTTGTTCATAACTCTTGTAGGCATATTGCCTCAAACTTAAATTGATGAAAAAAAGAAAACAATGATCTGGGCTAGATGATATCTAAATTCAACAAAATAACCCAGAAATACTTGAGCCTAAATTCAAGAAAAAATGATATGGGTTGTGATCATATGTTCTAAATTAAACATGAGATCTAAGAAGAAGAAGAAAAAAGCAAGGAGAATATACTAGTTCTAGAGCAAAAGATCCGTAATACAAAAATCTTCAAAAGCAATATAAACTTGGTGCAAGTTGCTCTATTATATTGATATGATCAGTAGAGGTGAAATGTTACAAGCTATTGTTTGTTTATATCTTGGATCTTAACGACAAAAGAGAGGAAAGTTATAACAGAAGGGATAGAATTGAATATTCTTTTTATAAAATAATAAATGATAGAGATAAAGATAAAATAATTAGGTCTTATCCTGAGATCCTCCTCCTCATCCACTAATTATTTTTTGTTAAGAGGAAAAATGTTTAAGGTAATGCTTCGTTTTTATTTGGTTAAAGATTATAAATAGACTTGGTTTGGTTTGTATAATTATCTCAATCTTGTTTACTATGTCTCCGGTCAACACTCTGGTTTTTTCGTTTCCGTGGGCGTTGGCCAAGTCTTTTATATTTCTTTTGTTAAAAGAAATATAATTTATAATATGAGCAAATTAATTTATTATATAATTAATCACATATATTATGAATTATATTTAAATACCAACTACGCATGCCGTGAATATAATGAAATGTAATAATTAGTTTTTTAGGTTTAAATTTTCAACAAGATAGGTAAAAGTCTGTTCCCATTGGTAGTAGCAATTTCCCTATTTTGACTAAAATTTGGAAGCTGCTACCCATTATATTTACTTGTTCAATGCTGGGAGACATTAGTTGGAAAATAAACAGATGGACCAATGATTAATTATTATAGAAAGATGGGACAATAAATATCTGCTGGTTCAATATGATTATATTCTAGTCGTAATATCAAATTGTTAGATAATTGCAATGATAAATACGATAGGATCCAATTCAAATTACCATATTGGTAGCAAATAACACAAAAGAATTTACTTACACAATAATTGTAATTTATTGTGACATTACTCAAATAGGGTGCAAATTATCTAATCCAACAATAATGAATAATAAAGTCATAAAGATAAAAGTGTATCAATTATCCATTGTGGGTCCACATTAATTCAAGAATAAGATTGTTAAAGAATTTTGCCTTCCTTTACCCTCTCTCTCCTCCATAATTAACCTTATCTTGATAAGTAAAATTAAATCAAATTAATGAAAAATCAGTCAATGGTTAGTTGACCTAAGAGTGCACATGGGTTTTCTTGAATATGATTAGATTTAAGAGTCCAATCTAAATGAAGATAAGATTAAAAACTTACTTATTCATACTTTTTTTTTTCTCTACTAAACTTATCTACTAAACTTTTTATGATATTTTTACTAGAAATTACAAATTATTTATATTGATTAAGGAAGTAGGGTTAGATATTAGTGACTATTGTTAATCATAAGCCCACTAAAAGAGAAAGAAAATTGGGCCCGGGCTTTTTGGGCCCATAAATGATGATGTGGCGTTGAAACCATGCCATCCTGTATTTTGTCAGAAGTTGGTACATTTATTAACGCGGTTGGGAATTGTGACTAGATAATATATTATATTATCTCGCTCACATGGCGATGAGTCATCATCTGTACGGAATATAAAGACTAATCTTTTTCTAATTAATTGAGACAGATAATATAAACAATATTATTAATTTGGGCGAGAAACACATAATTAATATTATACTATATTTGAGACACATATGAAAGACGTTTAAGTACATGATATTGATATAACATATACAAACTTACAGACTTCTGTCTAATACTGGTTTCATCAATACTAGTTATTAGATTAAAATGATGGAACAAATAACAATAATAATAATCTATGTTTTTTTATCTAGTATCTACAGACTACAATAGGAGCCTCAAATTATGCTTCACTTAGAAAAAGCAGCATAATTGGGCAATCTTCAATATAATTATCAAACAAACTATACTTACTCTAGACCATGGAAATTAAGGTTGTCATGATTGAGCATGATCATGTTTAGCAAGCCTAGCCAGTACACCAACTGCCATTGAGTTAGTGTATGTTGTTGGCTCAGTCATGGCAGAATTTGAACGTTGATCCACAAAATTATCGTTCTTGTCTGGTCCGCCAACAATGGCTCCGGTTAGCTCATTAGGGTTTGGTACATTCTTATTATACCAATATGTAAAGCTCATAGGGCAGCTAACCACTTTATTGGTAGCCATTTTTGGGACAGAAGCACCCCTATGATGTGCTTGTGTTGGTGGTTTGCTCCCAAACCCAACCATGTATGATCGTCCTCTCGGGTTTTTGCCTAGTAGATAGTCCATCTGCGGTTTTAATTATATACACTTGGGTTAAGGACTTGGGATGGCTATATATAATGGAATTTTGAAGAGGATAATTTTGTCACCTGTTGTTTGGCAAAGGCCATCAAACGGGCCGAGTTGAACTTTTTGTTTCCACAAACGATGTTTTGCTTATGGTTAGCGAGAATATCGCTGTATATGCTAAATAGGAAAGCAGTGCCGGTTACATATTGTGTGTTAGCTCCATCTCTGAGGTGAACTAATCCTCCTGTTGACAGACATATTGAACAAAATATATATATCTTCCAAGTCTACTATCTTTTGCTAAAAGCTATAGATAGCTCTTACAAATAGTGCAATTTAAATCTATAGAACTAAGTTGCATGGTGTCTTACTTGCCCATGCATGCAGAAGTTGATATATAGAACTAACTAACCTGGAGAGATGTAAACCTGGTGACTCGGGCTGTCAGGAAGTACCGAACATATGAAACTGTCAGCTTGTTGCTTGAATGTTACCAAATCCTTATTGCCCTCCATGTATAACTACATAGAATTATATAAGCTTATTGGTGAGAAAACAGGATAAACATATGACCAAGAGAGAAATATAAATATTACTTTAGAGAGTATGACTTGAGCTCCAGCATATTTAAGATCCCAACTAAACTCACAAACGGGTGCACTTATAGCCTCATCTTTTATATAATCCATGTATATTGATCTTCTCGTTGCTGTATATAGCCATGTTGCTGCCCACAACAACTCATCCTACAAAAATTAACCAAACATAGCCTAAGATTCTCCATTTTCACGCTTTTTTTTCGACATAAGAACTCAAAAAAAAAAAAAAATGAAAAAACTGAAAGAGATTTACATTGTAGCCTGAGTATGAGCAATAGAAGGGACATTCTCCATCATATGTTCCCTTATACGTTTTCGCAAATTGAAAGACCTGTAACAGAAATGAAGTCAAATTTGCATAGCCATCACAAGAAAGCAATATTATAATATAGAACTATTAGAAAAATACCGATTTTGCTCTATTGAGCAGGCGACGAGCATAAGGATGATCAACTCCTCTGAAGACAATAGAAGCAGCAGCTAATGCAGCAGAAGTTTCTGCTGCAATCTCTGTTCCAGGTGTATTTTTATCGATCTTCAATACACTTCTCGGTGTGTTCATGTTTTCTGGCCTAGTCCAGCATTCATGATCTTGTACCGGATCTCCTACCTCAATCACATATCCAATTCCATCAATTTCAACTTGAATGAATTTTGAATATTATTGGTAAAATAAAACTGAAATGTGGGATCTTTTTTACCTGCACATACAAACGATTACGCTTGTGACTGGCTTTTAGGAAATAATCGGTGCCCCAACGTATAGCAGCACGAACATTTTGAATCTCTCCAGCTGCTTGGAGCTCAGATCGATAAAAGATAGCAGCCCATGATAAGGTTGTTATAGTAAACGCCATTGGGAGGCCATACTTCACGTTATCACCCGCGTCATAATATCCTCCCACAAGATCAACCTACAAGATTAAGTATTATTAACATGTATTAATGGAATATCAATTTATATATATCAAAGAAATTCAAGTTCTACATATGTATCTTTCACAAAATTTTCATTAAGGCCTCGTTTGGTTGCCTAATTTATAGCCTGATAGATGGTTCAACATGCTAAGGCACATGATTCTTTTATTTACATTTTCGAGTTTGCCATCTTGAAGAGCAGAATCTCCTCTCCAAGAAGGCCTGTGGTTGATGGGGAGCTTTCCTGATCTCTGTGCCTCCAAGAAAATAATCGACTTGGTTAAGGCATCCTGGTAATTAAAATTTGCGCATACGAATGAAAGACAAAAACTGGAGAGAATAAGCCATGTGACTATTATGCGCGCAACAGCATCATTTCCATGGATTATGAAGTTCATTTTCAAGATTAGAATGTATTTGACTAGAAGTTATGCAAAAAAATGGAATTTTTTTTGTGTGTTTATGTGAAAAGGAAGAATGATTGAGTGATTAAAATGGATGTTGTCTGAGACTCAGCTGAAAAGTTAGTTATGGGGCAGTTAGTCGTTGAAAATCAGTGGACTAGTTTGATTCAGTTAAAAGAATGAGATAATTTTGGAGGATCAACCATTATAATTACCATTGGATAATTTCATAGATCTACCTGAATTTTGGCTTGAGTGCTAGTAAATCCCTCAAACTTTTGAAACCTGATAAATAACACGTGAAATGCCATGAATCATACGATCTCGTTACAAATAATTTATGTATATAGCCAATTTAAAAATATTATAGATTTAATACTTAAATATAATTTAATTATTATTCAATAAACTAAAAACTAAAATATTGGTTGACAAGAAAGATGGAATTATTAATACATAAAACAACTAAGTTCATTCAAAACTATTTAATATCAATGTATAAATTTACATTTTATTTGTTCATTCTCTTATTATTTATCTTTTTCATTAGGTTCATTGTGTTCTCCCAATTATCTCTTCATTACTAAAAAAAGAATGTTTATATATATAATCTTAAGCTGCTTTTATTCACTTTTTTCCCAATCACTTTTGTAAAGCAACCGCATCATGTCTCTGTAGATATTGAAATTTTGCAACTAATCAAATCATGCCACGTGGAAATATTGACCAATCAAAAGTCGTCTACGACAAATGATATTTATCTATTTAAGTTAATTTATGGATAATTATCAAATCAAGTTGATTTTTGGATAATATCTAGAAGATCTATCTAGATCTTCTATCAGCCAATCAAATGGCTCCAAAATTATGATAATTATTTATTGAATTAAATGGATAATTATCAATGGATTCCAAATTATCCATAACTCTTGTATCCTACACCTATAAATAGGGTCCTTTGGAGTTCATAAATTACACACACAGAAGTTCAATCAAAAAGTTAGAGAAGACGAAGGAAGCTCTTCAAATTTTCTCTACGAAGGTTCTTCAAATATTCAAGGCGTTCTAGGCGAGACTCAAGGCGTTCTAGGCGATATTCAAGGCGTTCTTGAAGATATTCATCAAATTATAGCGTTTGATTCGTAATTACGGTGCTAAACCTACGAATTAACGTTATAGAAATTCAAATCAAATTCAAGGAAGATCAAAGTCACAAAGTCAACCTTGAATATTTTAAATTCCATATCAAATTCAAAGTTTAATCCGAGATTAAGCTGCCAAGCCCTCGAATTAACGTTATAAACATTCAAGTCAACATTGGAGAAGATCAAAGAAGCAAAGTCAACTCCAATATTCAAGTCAACATATTTTGAAGGAAGAATCAGAGGATTAAATAGAGATTTGTACCCCATATTTTATTTTGATCAATATAAATTTCATTTGTCACAATTTTTGTGTTTCTTGATTTTCAGAATTACAAATTTGTTGTGTACAAATTTTTGGCACGCCCAGTGGGACCATCTCTACCTCTCATCTCCTCACTTCAACAAGTTCAAATGGATACTCAAGTCAAAGCTATGAAGATAGTGGAATCCAAGATGATCATCTCAAATCCTTCAAACTCCACGAGTGAAGTCATTGGCGTTGCCACAAGAAGTATGTCCATGAAGCAACAAACATCTTCAAATGTGATTCTCCTACAAGAGCATGTTAAGGATGATCCATTCCACCTTGGTGACGAAATCAATCATGATGAAGAGAAGTATTTGCCATCTCCGCAATATTCTACATCAAGTGACTTGAGCCTCGCATGTGTCATGATGACGAATGTTACCACTCCGGATGAGCAAATTGCAAACTTGACAAAAGCTGTTGAAGGATTAACGAAGCATGTTCAAGAGCAAGCCACTCTAATTGCAAAGTTGATGAAGAAAGCAGACGACGTGGATGCCATGCACGAAATTGAAAAACAAATTGAGGCGCAAGATGAAGTTGAGACGTCAAAGAATCAACATCTAGTTGAGAAGGAAAATTCCATTGTCGACGAGCTTCAAGTTTCAAGTGATGGGACGATTCCAGCTGCTCGACTTAAGGAGTTTATCCTGAGTACTATCCAAGACAATAGCGATGGGAGATCCAAGATGCCTTTAACTTATGTCAAGCCATATACTCGAAGAATTGATAATTTAAAGATGCCAACTGGTTACCAACCCCCAAAATTCCAGCAATTTGATGGCAAAGGCAATCCAAAGCAACATGTGGCGCACTTTGTTGAAACATGCAATGATGCTGGAACTTATGGCGACCAACTAGTCAAGCAATTCGTTAGATCACTGAAAGGCAATGCATTTAACTGGTACATTGATCTTAATGCTGACTCAATAAACAATTGGGGGCAATTGGAGCAAAAATTCCTCAATCGCTTCTATAGCACTCGTCGCACAATCAGCATGCTTGAACTCACCAATTCCCGTCAATTGAAGGATGAACCAGTCATCGACTACATTAATCGTTGGAGAAATTTGAGTCTTAACTGCAAAGAAAGATTACATGAGTCCTCTACTATTGGAATGTGTATTCAAGGGATGCATTGGGGTCTTCGATATATCCTTCAAGGAATTCAACCAACAACATTTGAAGAGTTGGCCACTCGAGCACATGATATGGAGTTGAGTATGACCAGACGTGGAGTTGACAAGTCGTATATCCAAGAGCCTTGTAGACAAGAAATCAACAAAGGGGGCAAGCCATTCACAAATGCTTCTGATGATGAGCCCATAATTGATAGTGATGAACATATGGAAGAAAGTGATGTTCAAGCTCGTCATCCATACTTCGACTAAAGATGCTAAATCAACGCTCCTCGATAAGAGCATAAACTGTCATCAACGCTCCTTGATAAGAGCATAAACTATCAACAACGCTCCTTGATAAGAGCATAAACTATCAACAAGGCTCTTTGATAAGAGCATAAACTATCAACAAGGCTCCTTGATAAGAGTTTAAACTTTCAATAAATTGAAAACCAAATGAAATTCTCCTTGACATGAGTATAAAAGGTCTAGAAGTCAAATCAAATGAAGTTCTCCTTGACACGAGTATAAAAGGTCTAGAAGTCAAATCAAATGAAGTTCTCCTTGACACGAGTTTAAAAGGTCTACAACTCAAATCAAATCAAATGAAGTACTCCTTGGCACGAGCATAAAAGGTTTACAAGTCAAATCAAATCAAGTGAAGCTCTCCTTGACACGAGCATAAAAGGTCTACAAGTTAAATCAAATCAAATGAAGTTCTCCTTGACACGAGCATAAAAGGTCTACAAGTCAAATCAAATCAAATGAAGTCTTCCTTGACACGAGCATAAAAGGTCTACAAGTCAAATCAAATCAAATGAAGTCCTCCTTGACACGAGCATAAAAGGTCTACAAGTCAAATCAAATCAAATGAAGCCCTCCTTGACACGAGCATAAAAGGTCTACAAGTCAAATCAAATCAAATGAAGCCCTCCTTGACACGAGCATAAAAAGTCTACAAGTCAAATCAAATCAAATGAAGCCCTCCTTGACACGAGCATAAAAGGTTTACAAGTCAAATCAAATCAAATGAAATTCTCCTTGACACGAGTATAAAATGTCTACAAGTCCAACCAAATCATGTACTCCAAGCCTTGAAGAGTATAAACTAAATATGGCATCTCTATGAGAAAAAAAAAATTGAACTACGTTATGACTTGATCCCTTTTTCTTAGGGTACGTAAGCAACTTAAATATATCTAAGTTCAGTCATAAATTCAAATCAAATCATATTCTCTCGATGGAGTGACATCACTCATTAAAAAGAATTTTGAAAAGAAGATCACACCGTGACTTGGGGGCATGTTAATCTCGTTGTAACACAAACAACTTGCGATGGAAGCCAACAAAGTGTTTTCGAGGAGACACCAAACTGTAGGAAAGACTTTCGTGGTATAGAAGCACAAGACGAAGCTATTCTTAAGGCATGATTTTTATGTTGAGACGTTGCGACTCATCCACTACGAAGTATGCTTTGAAATAACCAAACTTCCGTGAACGAGTCTCAAGGGGGCATTTGTAGATATTGAAATTTTGCAACCAATCAAATCATGCCACGTGGAAATATTGACCAATCAAAAGTCGTCTACGACAAATGATATTTATCTATTTAAGTTAATTTATGGATAATTATCAAATCAAGTTGATTTTTGGATAATATCTAGAAGATCTATCTAGATCTTCTATCAGCCAATCAAATGGCTCCAAAATTATGATAATTATTTATTAAATTAAATGGATAATTATCAATGGATTCCAAATTATCCATAACTCTTCTATCCTACACCTATAAATAGGGTCCTTTGGAGTTCATAAATTACACACACAGAAGTTCAATCAAAAAGTTAGAGAAGACGAAGGAAGCTCTTCAAATTTTCTCTACGAAGGTTCTTCAAATATTCAAGGCGTTCTAGGCGAGACTCAAGGCGTTCTAGGCGATATTCAAGGCGTTCTTGAAGATATTCATCAAATTATAGCGTTTGATTCGTAATTACGGTGCTAAACCTACGAATTAACGTTATAGAAATTCAAATCAAATTCAAGGAAGATCAAAGTCACAAAGTCAACCTTGAAGATTTTAAATTCCATATCAAATTCAAAGTTTAATCCGAGATTAAGCTGCCAAGCCCTCGAATTAACGTTATAAACATTCAAGTCAACATTGGAGAAGATCAAAGAAGCAAAGTCAACTCCAATATTCAAGTCAACATATTTTGAAGGAAGAATCAGATGATTAAATAGAGATTTGTACCCCATATTTTATTTTGATCAATATAAATTTCATTTGTCACAATTTTTGTGTTTTTTGATTTTCAGAATTACAAATTTGTTGTGTACAGTCTCAATTTTGAACCTGAAATATATTTTCCATACATAAGGTTGACATACTAAAGATATTCATTCTATTTTGTTCACTATTACTTTACATTTATAAACTTGATTGTAAGAAAAGTATAGAAACTACATATATTGCACGTAAAATTGCGACAACAAAGAATATAACAGAGAATGATTTCTTAAACATGATTCGTGTTATCATTGTATTCGTACTCCATCACTAACCACATTCTTAATGAATATATATTCTCTAACACTTATAAATATGTTTAATAAGATTCAGAAACTTCAGAAAGCATTTCCAAAACTATAATTGAATGAACATGAAGGCAATGAAAAGAAGCAGAATTCATTCTTCAAGGGGGCACTGTTCTAGCTACAAAGAATCACTGAAACAAGAGAAAACAATAAAATCTATCTATCTATCTATACTAATTACTATTCAACGAACAATCCAATACTTTCTTGATTTCCTTTGGGTAGTTAATGGCTCTTGAGAAAGTTTAGCTCAGCACATCCGAATGATACTTGCTACATTTTTCCCTATTTCCTCTTTCGTATGCTCACACACCGGTATCTCACCAATGTACATGTCAAAAAAGGCCCCTGGATATACATACACAAAACATGTCAAATTTTTTGGCTGGCTAACTTTCAGATCTCATTATAAGACTATATGTTCCATGTTTTGTTCGATTTATCTGTTGAATAAATGGTGATTGTTCCAATGCCAGACAGATTGAGTGAGGTGTTAAGTGATAATCTAGAAACAGTAAACTTACTGCATAAATCTTTGCTTTGGACTGCTCCAAGACTGTTTCCTCCAACTGCATGAAAAAATATTGCTTGTCAACTACTTCTATAAGGTCTTATTTTTCCTTTCACTGCTAATAAACATATATTAATAATCATGAGAAATAGTAGTGTTTGTAATGCCACTCACTTTCAGTAATAAAATGGCCATCAGATGTTCGCCGGAAATTGATTGTTGTACCCTGGAAAGTTTTCTGACTCAGTATGCCACTTTTAGAAAGAAAAAAAAAATGATTTATCAAATTAGTCATACCACATGTAAGGGAATATCCTGTGAGAATAAGGAACCAAATCTTTCTAGGCAGCTAAAATCAGCATCAGGATTTGTCTGAAAGGAGTGATAAAAGTTCAATGTCAAAAGTTCAGGAGTACTGGATCAGGAACAGTAATATCTAGAATAAACTTACTCTTGTTAATCGGGCTCGAAGAGACTTCTCAAAAGCACTGCAAGATAGAATTTATAAAATGAATCAGACACACTAAGACGAGCACACCCCAACAACCTTGTTTCTTATATTATATGTATTTGATTGGATTCCATATCCAACATTTTTTTTTTAAAATTTATTAACCGGCACATTATACCGGATTTTCATCACTTGAAAAGAACATATGACTAGCTTATATATAAACGTATATCGAGGCACGTCAAACAAAGTGAACATAGTCCAAGAATGCAAAAAAATTGTGTTCTGACGCTTTTACAAGTGATCAAGATACATATAGGCATTGCTAACGACTATATTTCACAGACCATATAAGAAAATTAACTTACTCTTTAACGGTATTGATTTTGATGCCATTGCAACTGACCACAAGCCTTATCGTCATGTTGATATCCTCCCTACAAAACAAGAGGACAAGTTTATAAGAAGAATATGAATGACCTTATTCCATGTTTTGAATCCTATTCACCATAAGTTCACGAAACAAATAAATGTGTCGTCTAACGATCTTAAATTTTACAGAAGTACGGCTGTGATCTATGAACAAAATTTTAGTGAAAACTAACACTGGTCTTTGTCAATTAGGTGCCATGTGCATTGCACATTTAGGCATGCGTTTAATAAGTGAAGTTATTTACAATTATTTATCCATATAATATGGATTATGAAACATTCTAGATAGGCTCTTGTGCCTCTAAAACATCAATAAATTTTCTTAGATTATTCAGTAAATACTAGAACAAACCTTAAGAGATCTCGATAAAAGTCTTGGCACTTGTTCAATTCATATTCCGGAACGCAAGCGTACTTATGGCCCAATTTCTCACAGACATCAAATGGATGAACATCTGTAGGAAAAAGGAACGAGCTAAGAACTTGGTGAATCTCTTCTCAAGCAAATACTATATATTAAAATGATTCAACTGTAGGACATAAACTTACAAAAACCAAATGCATAGATTTTCAGAGATTTGATTCTTATAATGGTCATAGTTCTTGATCCGGTTCCAACAAGGACCTGAAAGTTGTGCAGTATCCCCAATAAACATTAACTGATAAAGAAAATTCAAGGTCAAACAGAAATGAAAATAATGCTTTAAAGACATACGATTGTTTAGACGGATTCACGTAAGGATTTACTTAAATAAAATATCAATGGACTAACTCTGAAATCTACACTAACAAGTGAACCAAAATGGCCTGAATAAACATACAAGGGGTTACCTCTGGAGTGAAACTGGGATTACTGTCCCCAGATATAGAGTTGTCCAACATGGTAGGGAACTCAATGCCAGTTATGGGCTCAACTGTTTTAGACCAAGCTAGATTTTGAAAATAAAGATCACTAGAGGGCCCACATCCTCGATTTTCAACCTCACAGGGTGTTTGATCCATGCATCTCTGTGCTTCCATACAACTATTCTCCAATGGAACAGCTAGTACATTTGAAGATCTAAAGAACATGAACAAATTAGAACTTTTAAGGAGAAAAAGTATATATTATATGAGAAAAGAAGAAAAATAAATAAAAGGAATGTGCTCACACAAAGCCCATCAGGCGTGAACATGATAGATAAAGTATGAAATTGCTAATATTTACAAGAATACTTACACATTAGTGAATGGAGGAACTAACGCAGCCGCTAATGAGAGCACTGGAAACGAATGAATCCATTCAACCTCTTTACAAAATTTCTTCACAACAAAGCTAGATATTTTACTAAATACAACTGGGATAGCAGATTTCCTTCTGTAGTTTGACTTCCAGAAAAATCCTCTAAGATCATGTCTTACAGAAGAAATGTGCTTTACTTGAGTCGAACTACTTGAGCAACTGGAATAAGAACCATTACTATTCCCCAGGAATTTTTTATTGATATTGGAATTTGATCCACCCGCAAACCATATAACTAGAGCACCAGTAAACTTTGACATGCAACTGAAAGCATCTTTAATCGCCAAACTACCATGCACGTAAAAGTGTATTGAATTGTCAACAAACAAAGTAATCTGAGAGAGAAAATGGTGTGGGAGGAGTGGATCCATAGGGAAAATGCCACTGGAACCCCTATCTGGTTCAATGAAGAACAATCCATTATTTCCCATATCCACCACTACTTGATTATTTATTCTAATTCAGAATTCTTGTACCAATTATCACACTTTAATGTTCAGATGGACCCAAAAATTGATGCAAAAACCTGCTCAATTTTGATAAGAATGAGCAAAGAGTTAGCAACTTAAGCGAAATCAATGACAAGTTGCGGTCTGAGAGCACAAACATATTACTGTAAATACATAATAAACAGAGAATCACAGCTCATGCTGATAAACCTCAATCAACATACTGCATTATAACAATGACATTTTAATGATCCAATGCTGGAACAAGATTAGTAAAATCAAGGTGACCCAGTAAAAGTTGATGTATGTCATGATCCTAGCACTCACGAAGATAAATCTGGAATTTAATAAAGAAATAACAGTGGCAAGGCTGGAAATTCAGAAATGTAAATACTTGGGATGAAATTGCCATGTCATTTGACATTTTCTCGAGAAACTTCATATAAGTAGGTTTGATTTGTATTTGGAAGGGGGGAAGTGAACGAATTAAGTCTATATTCTCATCTACTATTCTTCAGCTCCCATCTCCTTCTTCAATATTCTATAATCTATATCCTCATCCCCTTAATGTTCTGCAATATTGCGTGTTTTACCATGATTTTACTTAATAAAATCATGGTTTACTTTACCACCAACTCCAAACACGATGGAGCTATAAAGGCTACATTTTGGAGAAATTTCCGATTTGTATGCATATATTCAAATCAGATTGACATCAATAAGTTGAAACAACGCAAGAGAATTGAACTCGAAAACAATGCTATACATTCGATAATAATTTCACAAAATCGAATAAAAAGATTCAATTTTTGCAACAAAAATAAACTCCATCCCATCATTTAAATAAGAATTCATAAGTTTCAGCTAAAATTACCGCAATCTTACACAACCACAACAAAACAATACAACGAAATAAATTTCACCAATTTACGATCAAAACTAACATGCAATATAAATTCACATAAATTAATGAAAAGAAAAGAGAAATTGGGAACAAACCTGGAAAAGGGGGGTAGTAAAAATGTTGAAATGAAAGATCACGAACCCTAAAAGATGATTATATAATTTGTATAATAAGAATTTCGATCAGGGCTTTTGTGTTTGAGTTAGATAGGAAAAAAATATGCTCTTTTTAATGGTTATTGCCACGTTCCAATAAACATAGAAATGAAGGCAAAAGCTTTTGAAAAGTAGTGTGATGATGTGACCCAGATTTTCCTCTTTATTGATTATTATTATTCGGACATATTCAGAAAATAAAATAATAGAAAACTGAAAAAGGAAAAAAGAAAAAAAAAGGCAATAGGACGGTATGAAGGTACAAGAAAGATCTCTGACCTCTGTTTTTTTCTCTCCCTATAAAATATTTCTATATTACTTGGAGCTTTTTAATTTGAAGGAACTATTACATACAGTCATTCATACCAAAAAAATCTTATTTTTATAAAAATTATCCGCACATTTTATCAAGTGGTTTAGTTGTTAGGATTATATGGCTAATACTTAATATATATTATATATAAGATTACAATTGTTAAAATGTTTTACATAAAAGAATTTTTTTAAAAAGTAAAGACTTGTTTTTGATAATATTGGTTGATCTTGGCAGATTCAGGATTTCAATTTGGTCCCTTCTTTGTTTCCGACCCTTTTTTGGGTTCACATTCATTCTCCCTGAGAAAAATTATATGACCACCTATCCTATTGTTTTGTTCTTTGGGAGGATATTCCTCTATACCCGATATGTCGTCCATCAAATCTGTACAGATCAAGCCATATTAAATATGACAAACATACATATCAGTATGGCATAATGTATTCTATTAATACATAATGGAATAGGGTAAAGCATGGAAAATAATATAAGTTTTTAGATTGCTTTACGATACTTAAACCAAGGTGTAGCATTGAAGATTAAGAAGAATCCCGACAAAGAATTACAGAAAATCCAACACTCTAATTATAAACTAGAATATATATATATATAATACAAGAAAAATCTTATACAAAATAAATAAATAAATTTTAATGTATTCTACCAGTTGGACTTATCAAGTTTTCAATCAATGTGGGGTCAATTTCCAAAACCACATGGGAGGTGTGCTCATGACTTGATTTTTTCTTAATGTCGTTCCAATAAGTTAGGCACACACGGAATGGTGCAAAATTGCAACATGTTCATATCCTCTTGCGGGCTTTGATAATATAGAATAATAAGTAATAAATATGTAAATAGAAAGATATGAAAATCAAAGTGAATTCGGTCAAGAATGTCGATCGCCGTCCACAACAAAGTTTCTTACAAGTCGGCTCATTTTTCTTACTTTTTTTAGAAGACTAATAATAATAATACTCAGTAACAATATTAATTCGAAAGGGCAATATCTCCGCTACAGGTTCTGGAGTCATTTGAACAGCTTGAGCAATAAATGAGAAACATTTAATTACCACCTGCTCATTCGGTAAAGAAAGTAAAACAGAATAAAGACTCATTTTTTCACGAAAATAATTTAGATTTTGGGAAAAGAGAACCAAATTTCAAGCTACTCCAAAATGAATGTGATTTACAGCCTAATCACCTCATTTACAGATGATAAATATCAGAGGATATCAAATTAAAAGTAGTACTTTATCCATCTTCATGTGATTGGAAGGTTTTTACGCCAAGAAAATCGATAACAATTAACAGGTAGTTTTTTTCTCTCTCTAAATTACAGTTAAAATATAACAGCATGCAAAAGACCCTAACTATGTAATTTGTGGACAAAGAATGTCCAAATCTCAGTGGTAATAAAAACCTGAACAACTCTTTCTAAGGTATTGATGCTTCAGTTTCTCAGACATCAATCACAATAATCCAGCTTCAAATAGATTTCGCCTTCTCAAAGTCTCATCTACCAGCTTGAAAGTCTTCTTCACAAGTTTCTGATCTAAGGCGGTCGTTCTATAGATCTTAAAGACCCGGTCCACACGATCAGGTGCAGTGTTCTGGAAATACAATTCCTCAAATTTCTTTTTCACAAACCTGAATTCAAAGCATTATTGTTTCTCGGTAATTTTGAGCACATGGACTAGAAACATGGGATAATTACATGAGTACTCCTTCACTTACGGGGTACTTACCACGAGACATGAGGTTTTGCAAATTAAGACATCCCTGTCAGATCCTAATAACTCGAATAATAGGGGTAAAATTCTAATAATTTTTCTACTGACCAGTGGAGGTTATGATAATTTCTCAAAAGCTCAAGCTGTTTTTTGTAATTGGACCACATGTGTGTCTATTTAATTCACCCTAAAATATTTAGCGAATCCAGAAAGAGGCTAGAAGGAAATGCTTACTCATATGCATGCTCGATTTCTTGCTTCCCAGTTGAAACTGGCTGGTAATCTTTGAACCACCCACATACATTTAGTGGGACCTGCATAAAAGAATATCATGATCCCAATCTTGTGTTGTCATCCAATGCGTAAGAAGTGAAAATCATATATGCATTTACCTTCAGAACCTTCTTTTCAAACAAATCGAATTTGTTGAGAAACAGCATGAATGAAGTTTTCTGCATGAAAGAAAAAGGCACAAATTAGCAATTAGTGATGCATCACAAATAAAACTACCACATACAGTCTTGTAATGCATAATGCTAAAACCTCAAAGCAAGGTTGCTTCAGAACCCACTCAAAGAGTTCCTTCGTCTCCATCATTCGGTTCTTGTTATCATCCTCAAAGAGAGTTTGATCATACCTGAAATATAGTTATGACAAGTTGTACAAGTTACAATATTATCTATTATCAACTAAGCCAATCAAGAGAAAAAACTTTTCTATCAGTCCAAGAATCAAATAGGCGTAATAGTTAAATGTCAACAATTGAAGAAATGTATTATGATGAATGTCGCAATATCACGAGTGTATCAAGTGTATAGCTAGTAAGCGTTTCTTTATTTCTTTTTGGTTAGTAGCTGAGTGAGTAATATGAGTCATACTCGCTTATAGCGGCACAGAATATCACAGCTGTAACACCCTCAAATAGATGAATCCACTTTCTTCTTTCATTTCTTTGGGCTCCAACATCAAAGAGCCGGTATACTTCTCCACTTTTCTTGTTCTCTCCAACTGGGCTGCACACATCTAAATAATTAGCATGCTTCACATTCATTAAATCACTTGCTTGTACTTTCAAAGAAGATGGTGTATATAGCAGGAAACAGATTATTCTATTCTTGACAGCAAAAAATGAAAAGAGAGCTGAGTTGAGAGCCATAGACGGTGATAAATTTTCAAGTATAAAAAATAAATGACTCAGACACCACAAAGGTATGTAAATAAAATCACACTGTTTCTTTTTCCATGCCATAATATTTAACAGTTCCAATTTTTTATTGGATAAAAACTTTAACCAACCAATATGCTCTTCTCAAATCAATAGTACAAGTTCACAGCACCTTTTAAATTATATATGTACTGTCAAAAGGTCAGGGTATTTTAGATATCTCATTGCTATTTCGAAATATGATTGGATCTATAGAGAAGTGCTTTTACACAAAATCTTTATGTAGTTTCGGAAAAACTTCTGTTTTATTGACAGGCAGGGCACGGACTCTGTTCAATTATGAAATGAAAAAAATCATTATGTGGATGGTGGAAATAAAAGACTTGGGTTTATTATACAGGCAGGAGGGGAAGTAAGCAATCACCTGAACTGGATTTCTACAACACCAGTTGTGCGAACCCTGGCATAAAGAACATCTTCCTACATCAGAAATAATAGAACATAATTTTCAACAGTTTTAAAAACAAGGAGATTAGTTATGGTGGATGAACAAATAAGAAAAGAAAAGAACGGAATGGTGCAAAAGGCAGCAAAAATGATGAGATCATATTACCTTAGTATGCAAAGTGAACCATATCCAAATACTTGAATTCCTCTAACAAACCAATGTCTTTAACAAGATTCACCCAATTGAGGTTATGTTCCAAATATAAAAAATTATTGACCAATTTGACATGAAAACAAATGATATCAAACAAAGTGAAGCATTGCCCAATTCCTTTGCATCTTTTTTTTTTTTTGCCAGCATGAACTGGAAGGAAGTGTGTTGCAACTTGCTACTTGCTAGTTCGTTTAGAACTGACTTTTATGATAGTTTTAGCTGTCGATAGCAGACAATATGTTGTTTTTCACTTAAAGATCTATTAAGAATTTAGATAAGGGGATTAGAGAAAAATTTAGCATACCTTCGTAGGAACATAGTCAGCCTCAGACAACCTTTGCAAATTTTCCATAAAATAACAAGCACAATCAGGAACTTGAAGTTCATTACCACGGGAATATGTTTCCTGCCAATAACAATCAAAACATTTGACTACATAAACCTATAGTTCTAATTCCATAAATTCCAGAACTCAATTTAGCAAAATATTATTCTAAAAGATGCAGATGAACAACCAACCTGTATGGCACTATCTCTCCAAAGAGTTTCAATCTCATTTGCAAGTTCTTTAGTCAGAGGTGGATAATTCAACCTACTACCAATTTCAGAAAGTTTCTCTCCAAATTGCTGAAGCAGAAATAAAATTGAAATTAATTTCTACTCTCAAATGTTGTTAATTAGATCTTAATGTCCAGGCAGCTTGGGAATGATGTGTCCTAAAACAGTGACAATTAAGGAAGAAGGTAGAATATGCTGCTAAAAATTGATGTATACCTTAGTTTCATCAGATAAGATGAAGTTCGAGGAATCTTCTACTCTTTGAGACAATTCTTTTGATCCATCGTGCAATATCTGCACGGAAAAACTCAAACTAGATAAGATTATATCCTACAACTCCAATATTTACTTTTATTTCATTTACAAATTTGTGCACCCTATAATTAGCAATGATATAACTATTTTGCACAATATCAAATAGAAATAACCAACACACCCTTTCTAATATTCATACTTTTATTGTCTGATAAACATTGGCATGGATGACTGGGATGTAGCCTTTTAGCTCAGCCTCATCAAACCCACTCTGAAACAGAAGTTTTATCTGCATGGCATTTTAAAGCAATAATCGACTTGAGTATCTGCAAATAAATGCAGATGTATATGCATTAAAAACTTGTGATCTTGACAAAGAAAGAATTGCAATATCTTGCCTGCTTGAAAATGGTGGACTTTCCAGATTCTCCAGCACCTTAGCCACAAGGAATCACATTTCGTGAATGTCAAATCACAAGTAGAAAATACAAGACAAGTGACGACATGCAGTAAAAAGAAGTTAAAAGGTGTACTGGCTACATAATAATTCGACATGACTTCGATGACATTTAAGTACAAAAGCTGCAAAAATTAGTTTTTGATTGGCTGCCAAAGTTGGTGGGTGCCTAGAAGTCTACTAATCATATTTTGATTCAGAAGTGATAAATGAAACCTCATTACAATATATTTGATTACTACATCAAAATCAGTAAACAAATAGCAGAATCAATGATCAGTTCCATGTGTGGCCATGTGGGTACCAAGTAATAAAAGTTTCTGAATATGCTTCTCCGCCTTCGTTTCTTGCTCAATTCGTCTTTCTATCTCTGCAGTCTGAAATTTAATTTAAATAAGTATATGGATGCAAAATGAGATACCTCGGAAACATACATAATGCAATACAATACTTGAATGAAAGTGGAGAAATTTTTGGGTGTTTGGAAGAAGGATTGACCTGCTCATTCTCTTCACAATCAGCTTGAGTATGACGCTGTCTACTACAGAGTAACCCCATATTATCAATTAGCGTACACAACATAAATACCATATATAGTCCAGCTGTTGTTGGGGATCAATCTTGACTTCTTTCGCCCGGTCTACTATATAAATCCATTAGGTACCTAATTGCAAAGTCATTATTGTTTAACCAAGACTTCAAGCTGAGATTAGCTAAAATTTTTGAAAGAAGGCATGAAGATCACTATGAACTTGCTGATCATTCTTTTCTTGTTATGTTCATTTATGCAAATAAAATATGCATTCAAGATAAGAAGTATATAAATAAAATTATTAGGGAATTAGAAGATTGCTTTGATGATGAAGGATTTTTATTTGTTCTTCGTACAGCTCATTTGACCGCATTATTTGCTACAAACTAAACTAATCATTGTGTTGACACAAGATTATCTGGATAATCAATAGTTAGGTCTTTTTCTTGTTTGGTCCATGAAAAGTGAGCCGGTGCAAAGAAGGTGAATGTAGTTTTCTAATAATCACCGTTAAATTGTTTTTTGTGCATATGATTTGAAAAATTATTACATTTCAACATCATGATCGCTGCTTCCACTGACAAAGCCAAAAAATGAAAACTTCGGCCTTACAGACATTGATCAGGCCTCAGAATGCCCATAATTCGCTTAAACATGAAATTTTTCCCACCAGAATCATATGATAAAGTTTATGCGTGAGAGAAATACATTTTCCAAGTAGAAGCAGTATGCTATGACCAGATACATTTTGCCTAAATACCAAACGATATTACACAATTCCGAGTCAAATCTATACTGAAATATAAAGCTCATTTCTATTTCACGGGCAAACAACCTTGGAAAATGCAGGCAGCATCACATAACCGTAGGACTTCCTTTCATTTTAGCTACAATACATCTACAGAGTCTAGTATCTTCAAATTTCATAGAGTTAATTCACAAAAAGTAGAAGAAAGTATCGAGTAATAAAAAAGAACGGTTCGTTAGCATACCTAAGGCAAAACGAGGTCGGATTTAGTGCTTAGGTCAGTTGCAGGAGCTGGTAGGCTATGCAGTTGTCTGCTCCAGTGGAATTAGATCTAATGTAGGAGGTGTTTCGTATGCGATCGATTTAGTTCCGAGCTGGTGAGAGACAAATTGGCGTCGTATTTGTAGAGGATATGCTGCCGTAGTAAGAATTTCATACAGTGGCGGTGTGGCAGTAGACGGCGAGTGACGACGGCCGTGTAAAGAGAGATGAATAGTGTTTGTTTTTGTTTTGTGTATGAGGTTAACATATATATATACATATCAGATCGTACAGTTTTGAAATAACAATTTGACCAGTCAATGGATGAGCAGAATATTCTGGGTCATTGGACCCGACCCAAATTCTTTCCTGTCAATTTGCAGTCTGAATTTGCTATAAAGTTGTTTGGGCTTGGGCTTACAGCTTGATATAATGGGCCCTTTTTTTTTTTTAATATGATGTGTACAATTGTCCGAGAACTTAGGTCCACATAAAGATTATATATTACCAAATCAATTTTTAATTCTTTTTATGTCAGTTTGGGCCAAGTAATTTGGTGAAAAACGAAAAGAAAAAGGAGAAGGAAAAACTCTTTACAATTTATTATCACAAACTATTTTTTTTATTTTTCATTTTCTTAAAAAATTATGTGAGCAACAATACTCGGGGATCTTTTTTAGCTCCCTTTATTAATTCTTCTAATAATAAATTTAAATAGGACAGAAAGGCAGAACATGTTATAAGAAATTCTTGACAATTTTGTTGAACTGCACTGCTTGTTCAAGTTGGGGAACATGTCCTGATTTTTCTATAACTTCTAATCTTGCATTATTCCCCAGCAATCTGCAATTAAACTAAATAATCAATTCTGACACATTATATTTAAAAATTAAATTAATGGAGGGTTTTATTGACTTATAATTAATAACCTCTTCAGTTCTTTGGCTTTGTCTAATGAAAATATTTGGTCACACTCTCCCCACACAATCAACACTTCCTGCATTTTTGAAAATAAAAATACAAGGGTTATTAATTATAAAAAAAATTTAAAAAGGGAAATTGGGAATAATAATAAATATGAATATGATTTATCAAGATCGTAAATTACTATTTTATACCTGTGAAAGGGGAGATATGTTGACAGTGTCATCTTGTCCGATGGTCAATCCTTTCAAGAGTTCCAATTTCTCTTTCCTATTTTCAGAATACAATTTCTGGACCATTTGCAGTTACCATTAATGGTTTATATTACAACATATTTATTTAATTAATTATTTTATATGACTGAAAATATATTGAAAGCGCCGCTCACCATGAAATCATTGAGGACGAAATCGGGCAAATATGAGCTCTTGTAAAGAACCAATCCAAGCAACTTCCTTAGGCCCCTGGCATCACTAGGCAGCATCAAATCCTCAATCTTCTTCTCGTTTAATTTACTCACCAGCTCCTCGTTGTCCCTCCGCCGCAAGTTCACGGCGGAGCTGGCGATTACCACCTTATGCACCCTCTCCGGCCACATTGTAGCCATCCGGTACGCCACCATTCCACCGTAGCTCGTCCCCACTAGCGAGTACCTATAGTATTATACTCAATCAATAAGTACGTCTCCTAGCTAGCTATGTGTTCTCTTGGAACACATATATAGTTTTCCTTTATTTGGGTGGTTACCTGGAAACACCGAGCTTTTCAAGGAGCTTAGCAAGGCATGTTGCCTGAAAAAACTCGGACCTTTCCGGAGACTCGGAGAATGAGTCCCCGAAGAAAAGAAGGTCAGGCATATATACGTCGAATTCAGCGGCGAAGAAGGAGACTTGCGTCCGCCATTGATACATGCTCTCAGGCCCAAAACCTTGAATCAGGACTAGTTTAGGTTTCGAAGTGACAGCGGGAGGACCCCAGAAGTGGATGGTGGTGTCGCCGTCTATGTCCACCGTTTGAGAGCAAAGTCCGGCCAACGTTAGACACCGGCGGATGAAGGCGCCGTACAGTGAAACAAGGCTGAGACAGTAGGTTGACATTTTGTATTGTTTGGTTAGAATAGACGGTGAAAAAATATTGTTAAGTAGAGGAATAATTATATGTAATTAAGTTACAAGTACATATAGATATTTCCGTGTATTTATATTGGTTCAAGTTCAACGTTCTTTTAATGATTTTATGTGATTAATAAAATATAAATATTGTGATAACTATTTGTCAATTGTCATTAAATTAAATAATCAATTTAATTAACTCTCCTACCCATCCGAATGCCTAGTTGATCTTAGAAATTGAATTAGAGAGATGTGCTCCATCATTCATATGCATATATAAATTTGACTTGATTTTATTAAAGAGCAGCCGGTGGATTAAGTAATACATTGGACTTAATTTTATTGTGCATCATCAATCTATAAAATGAATGAAAATTGAAGAAATTCTAACAATAAACTTTATTTTAAAAATTATTTGTCGTCAAAGGTCACCTGACTTATTCAATATTGGTGTAGTTGCTTTCCAAAAGAGTTGAAAAAATAAACATTTGACAGTTCGTTGCATGTTGATTATATTTTAATGCGTTGATTTTCAAACTTGTAAGTTGTGATTACTATCATTTTGTTAATTCAACGAATGTTGTTGTCGTATGGTACAATAGACTTCATTAACAAAGAAAGAACCCTTAAATTTATTATGTAACTATGAAAACTTTCCTTTATTTATTGAGAATTTCAAACGCATCTTCTGATGTTTGGCTTATCTAATTTCATGTAATTATATTCCGTAGCCTAATTTCCTGGAATATTCTTATAAAATATGCCCCAAAATAATCTTATTTTTTGGAATTCTTCCAAATCCTGAACCAATATGAATTAGAATGCATGTGTATTGGTGCAAACATATGGCTCACGAAGACAGAATAAGAGCTGGTTCTTGTCACAAATATCATATTATAATTCATGATTTGATGCAAATTATTATTGAAAACAATTTTCAGATTGTTTAATGAAACGAATTGAAGCATCATGGTCCCACACATTAATTGTCCCAGTCTCAGCACCACAAATCAGACCTGATATTTTCATGGAAATCATTATTTAATTTCAACACCTTTATTGCCCTGCCCTACCCACACAAAATTTTATCATCTTTTCTCTTTTAGCATAGACTGAAATCATTAATATAGACATACCCACACTCCATGCATAATTTGTTTTCAATAAACTGATTATAATCGAGTTAATCATCATCAATCTACAATTTTATATTACAAACTAGAAATAATGAACTTTTATTTATAAGTAGATCAACAACCGACATAAATAATTATGAAATCCAATTAATAAATGGTCTCTGAATTACAGGGAGGGCCTCAGTGGTACAAGACATCATTGGCACTGACATGCATAATTTGACACCAATGGAACAGAAATAATTAACAACTAATTCATAATTGGTAATACCTGCAGGCTGCAGCAACATTATTCAAACAACCATACACTCAATACTGTACTTGCAGTACTTATTTAATTTTAAAGCAACCAGATCCAATAGCAGGATGAGATCGGGGCGAGTCCAAGCTCCTAAGAAGCAACTGTTTGACAGCACAAATCAATTCTTCAGTAGGGTTCTTTGGATCATTTTTGAACTTTTTGCAAAAACTCATGTGCTGATTTAAGGCCTCTTCATTTCCAATCCTTTCCTCTGATCTCACTATCTCATCTTTTACCGCCTCCGAACAAAGCCCACATATCCAACGGCCCGAATAGCGGTCTCGAACACGCTTTATGTATTCTAACGTGCACTCCTCTGTTAAACCGCAACACTCGCATTTTGCAAATGTGATTTCAGATCCTTTTGCTATTGGAGCTGCTGGTTGTTGTGCAATCTCCATTTATAATTATAACTTCTTTGAATCACTGTAATAGAAAACATAATACATAATAGTTAATATGACTAAAAATAAGAAGAGAATTATTAACTGAAATTCAAATAAAGGGTTTAATGACTAATTGATATATATATATATCAATTAGAATGTGGACCGGAGAGAATGTTTACCTGATGTAACGGATGAATCAGGAGAATCAAATGAATATCCGAACTTGAAAATCTTGTGTATATACTATATACTATATATATATATGCTTCGAATTAACTTATCTTTCTTTCTCCCACTCACCCTCTTCTTCTTCTTCTTCAACAATCTCTCCTCCGATTATGAGACGCTTGAATATCATATACATTTCAACGAGCCCTTTTTGGCTCTATTTTTTTCCCTCTCTTGGTTTATATAAGAAATGAAGGTTCAAGAACTTTGGATGAGCATTATATAGTAGTGAGTTATATATGCGTGTGAATGTGGAACTTGTTGGAAAATAGTAACAAGAGTAGTGTATATAACACGAAAATTAAAGTTGGATAGATTGTCTGAACTCTGTAAAGTTAACGTCAAAATTCTATTACCAATGATTGGTGGTTATGAGACACCGTAAGTTTTTACTGGAGTTAGGATGTGGTGCTGCATTATGGAAAGGTGCAATTTGGTGCTCCTGCCCTATCCTGTTGATCCCATGGTCTGTGTTATTCGAAAATTATAATTGTTATCTACTTATTATATGGAATTTTCAGTATATACAAAATGTATAATTAAAAAATTATCTACTCAAATTTATGGAATAATAAAAAAAAAAAAAAAAAAAAAGTGGTAAATTGATGCAGAGATGATAAGGTAGGTACTCCGTCCGTGCTACAGAAGATTAAAACAAGCCATAGGGTGTGCCAGCTGTATTTGTTTTGAGCCAATCGCTAAAAGGACAGCCACGTGCTGTTTCGCAAGTACCGCCAATGTGTCACTCTCTCCTAATAAATTAAATTAAATATTAATATTGTACTCTACTATTTTTAATTGTCTTTAATGGTTTTAGAATATATATTTTTAAGAGAGAATCGTATGTGCTAATTTTCTTCATTTATTTAATTATTGATTGGTTCTAAGATTTGACACCTTAATTGCGATATGTTTAGATGTGAATTTAGTGAGTGATTTAGGTCGAAAATGTAGATTGAACTAATCCTCCTAATCTAGATTATAAATTGCATTATTTATACATTAGAAGTGCATTAGTTTATCATTTACCAAACTCCTTGAAGATTTTTATGTCTTGAGGCTTTGAAGACGTAAGGTCTAATTTGGAAACATTAGAAGAGAAATTGATTTTGGACTTGTCGTTCCACTTAGTTTATTTTGGACAGTTATTCAACTTTAATTTCTTTGCACCTTTTCATTAACTTATACTGAAATTGGTAAAAAAAAAATTGCAAAGTTGATTGGGTAATATGCTCTAAGATTGCAATGGATTTTAGTTGGTTCCATCACATCATAAATTTGATCTATATATTACAATTGGACAAAATTTGTGGAGTGGCCTTAGATTGCCCTTTTAGCAAGTTGTGCCACTGCGAGTTGTGGGGCATTATATTAAAAAAAAAAAGAGCAAAAGAACAAAGAGATAAGAAAGCCAAAAGAAAGGAGAATTAATTAGCACATTTTGTATCAATTGAATAAAAAATATTTGCAGCTGAGATTGAAGAATAATAAGATATTCCCTTTTGTTTTGATAAAGACCACGTCTTATATTCAAACCTATTTGCTTCTTCCAATCTTACGTTATTTATTTCATTACCATCTTCAATCACTAGCTAGCTAATTTTGGTTCATTCATATCAAACTGCGTGGTGGGCCAGAAATAATTTTAGTGAAAGATTTCCAAGGCCATTAAAAGTGTGATAATCATAATTAAAATAATTTGTTGAACGCCTTCTTGTCTGAAGAACATATTTTCAAATTTATTACTAAAATTGTATATTGTCTTGTGATCCACAATCCACATAAATCGATCTATTTCAAGCAGTAACACACGTAGCTTAATTTTTAAGGAAAAATATTTTATATTTGTTTATGTTAAAGGGTCCATTACTATATACACTTATAATAGTGGAGATAATTTCGAAAACAGTAGGAATGATGCCTACTGGTTAGTGGAAGTTAACAATTAATTTAGCACTAAGTGGTGTACCACAACCATAATTACATATAGAAAAAGAAAGAAAAAAATTTGTGTGCCATAACCATAAAGTAAGGTTTGACAAAATATTATTACTTATAGTAAAACTTTAGGAAATAAAGACTTGAGAATTTGATATACGATTAGTTATTCCATGTCTGACAATAATTAGATACCAATTTTGTGTATATATAGAGACCATTTTGTTTGTAGCAGCTATTGTATAAAAACATTTGGCTTGTAAAATTACATGTACCATTGATATTTTGATATCTATTTTACTCTTTTAACATGTTTGTTTGAGAACAATAGCTCATTTGACTTTGGCTAGCTTGCCTATGTCAGTCAGGCTCCAGCCACTACCACTTGAATATTATTTATTCAGAAAGTAATTAGACTTTATTATATATTCATTAAGACCATGTCATAGCCTCATAATATAATCTATAATTGCTAAGTTACACATTTGCAAATACATGAATCCATTAGTGTTATCAATTTAGTGAATAAAAGCAACTAACTAAATAACAATGTAATAATGCTCATACTCAGCAAAAAATATTTTTATTTGAAAAAACTCAGAGAAATTATAACCAACAAAATAGATATAAAAGATAAAAAGAAAAGGACTCAACAACTTCTTGTGGTCTCAAAACCTAAGAGATCTTCAAAAGAAAAGCCCTGAAAACAAAAAAGGGGAAATTACACATAGACCCCCTCATTTATTTTAAAGTTATTGAAAAATTGACTTCATTTTCTAATATTATGAACACAAGGGGTCTATTTATAAGGAGGACAAACAAATGTAATATTTTTTAAAAACACATGAAAAATTAACATGATGCAGCAGATTTCACGCAATTCTTAACATATAAAGTTATTTTTTGAAATTATACAATAATTTAGGGGTCAATGTGTAATTTTCTATAGAAAAGAAATGAAAAGCCTGAAATAGCGATAGAAAGATTAGACAGAGAAGAAAAAAGCCAGATACCCCCTTTGGGCCTCAGCTCAACACAAAAAATAGTTGGAAGTAGTAAAAGAATCAAGAGAGATTTTCCTCTTTTTCTGTGTTTAATTTATAACAGATATACATACCACACTCAGCCCTCCCCTTTTTTCTTCTAGAAATTATAATCCTTTAGCTTTGAATCTTTAAAAAATCCATCTTTATTTTTGTGGTGATGGATATGTTTGACATGGTTCCATTTGTTATAGAGCTTCGCAAAGGTATATCATATCCTCTTACAGAACCCAGATCTTGTTTTTATCATTTTCCTTATCTTCAAACTTTGTTATTTATTCACATGTTTGTTTTGGGTTCAGATTTTAAGAGATCTACTGAGATAGGTTGGGTGATTTAAGTTCAAAGTTGTGACTTTTGATTCACTTGATCTTTACTTTGTTCCGTGTTGCTGAATTTTTGAGATTTTTGTTAGAAAAATAGTGTAATTTGTTTCAAGTTATGTTCTTTCTGCAGTGAGTTTTAATGTAGGGATAGTTATTGCCGATGTTGAATTGTTGGTTATCTACAGCTAATAAGTCCTTTAAAGCTGGGTTTTGTTTTAGCATGATTTTTGTTGAAGATTGTGGGTCTTGTTTGCTGCAATTATAGGTACTTTTATATTGACTTCTGTTGTGTATTTATAGCATCTTCAAAACCATGGCAGTTCAAGTTATCAATGAAAAATGAAATTTAACAGGTCTTGTATCCCAGCATTTAAATTGTTTTTTGAAATTATACTTCAATTACGATTTAATATTATAATCTCTGGCTTGCTCAAAGACTCAAGAAAATTATTTGTCCTGTACTCTTTGACATATTCCAGTATTTGATTAGATGTACTATTGCTATCTGAATCAATATAATGCATTGAATGTATCTATTTCCATTTATTCTTAGATCACTAGGTTCATGAGTTGTCCATTGTATTAAATGATAGTTTTATTGGTGTATTAATAGTTGAAGATATCAAAATTGTACATCATTTAAAATTCTGACTTTGAAAAATCCATTCATCTGCAGGGTTAGGGTGAAACAACTCAGTATTACTGCTTCATTATTCTGTTCAAGGATTTTCTTTTGCATGTAAAACCCATTTTCTTACCAACTAAAAAATTCAAGAAACGATAATGAACTTGTCCGGAAAGGGATCTTCGAGTGGTGACAAAAATCTTAGTGCTCCTAAAGCAACTTTGAATCCGAATGCTGCAGAATTCGTACCTTTCTTTCTGAGATCACCCGTTGCAAACATTACCGCCTCAAATACATCGCCCAAATTTGTTCCCTCTACAGCTGCCAGCCCTGGAAAAGCTATATTAGATAGATCCGAGTCTTCGATTTCAAATAACTCTGATGAAGAAGCCCAGCGATACTGGCGTAATCAGCTCCCAGATGATATTACTCCCGACTTTAACGTCATGGGCATAGATGACACTCAAGAGATCAATAACTTATCCTTTTCGAGCTTATCCTTGACTGGTATTGATGAAGGGTCGAGATATACTGCTTCAACAGGCAGTGGCTTTATGCTGAAGGAGCATCAAGGGTTATCACCTCATCCTGTCTCATCGTATGGTGATTATCCTTCACCTAGAGAGTTTCAGCCTTCACTTGGTAATCCTTGGGACAAGCAAATTGTTGAGAATGATCAGCTTCTTGCGAGAGAAGGGCCTCCTTATAATGGGAATTCAAGGCATGGATTCTTGGCTGAGATGTCAAACGAGCAGTTGTTGATGGACAATTTAGATGTGGGCCCTCTTGAATTTTTGGCTTCACAATTTTCTGGTTTTGCAGCTGAAAGTCTTGCGGAAGTGTATTTTGCTAATGGAGGGGACTTAAACCTCACAATTGAGATGCTTACTCAGCTCGAGGTAAGCTGTTTTCTCAGCTTTGATGTTGCATGACTTTTGTTCAGTTGTGGATGTCAAGTTTGATAAGCATTCCTTGTATTCTGAGAAATGCATTTTACTATGCATGTTCTTTTAAGGTTATGATTGGGCCATACATTTTGGTGATGAATAAGAAAAGGATAATGAAAAGGATAAAATATTAATGCATAAATACTATCATTCCTCAGTCAACACAAGACCTTGTAGAATTAAACTGCATTTGTGGATCGAGTAACACTAATTACTACTGTAATCTCATTGTGCTGAGAAGCCATGGACGGGAAAAAGTTGTTAGTTTTTTTTGTATTACACTAATACTAAGCCTCTTTATTATTTTGTAGGTATTTGATAATGGTTTATAAAGGCATTATAGAACTCTGACTGATATATAAATTTATAGGCCATGTACTTTCCTAGTCCATTGTTGTGATGTACTGTACTTGGTTACAGCTTCAGGTCGACGAAGGCTTGAATCAGACACTTAATTCAAAGGCCATGTCCACGCCAAATCTTAGTCCCTTGGATTTTCCTGCTCTATCTGTTCGAGATGGTCAAAATGGTTTTCCTGGTGATGATCTTCACCAAAATGTAAGTCCTTATCAGTCTACGGGAAAGGAAAGCAATCTCTTATTCAGATCTTCGTCCATTCCATCAAGAGGCGCTACTGATTTTGCTTCAGCTGTAAGAAAAATGGCATCTCAAGACTCTAGCATGTGGAAGTATGATAGAAATGGTTCTTCAGACACAAGCACTGGGTCAAGTAGAAGTTCTCAGGTGCTGGCAAGCTCGTATAGCAGTGGCCAAGAAAGGGGTGTTTATGGTAATAGATTGCAGAATCGGGGATCGGCTCGTGCCTCTCCTGTTTGGCTTGAAACTGGAGAAGCAGTTGGTAATATTTTTTCTAGGCTTATGATTTCATCTTGTGGTTAGATAAAAATGTTTTGTGCTTGTATATGTATATACTGTTTTAACTTTGTTGAGGTGGCAGCAAATATGTATTCTGAAGTGAGAGAGGAAGCTCGTGATTATGCACGCTTGCGCAATACATACTTTGAACAGGTATGTGTTATGTGTAGTGGTGAACTGCAACATGCTTCCTATGTTTGATTATGTCTAAAATATAAATTGGGAGAATAGGCACGACAAGCGTACCTGGTTGGTAACAAGGCATTAGCCAAGGAGCTGAGCATTAAAGGACAGTTGAACAACATGCGGATGAAAGAAGCTCATGGGAAGGCTCAAGAATCTATTTATCGTCAGAGGTCTGTTGTTTGTGAATATACTACAATTTGACACTAGAGAATAAAAGTGGACTACGTTGATTTTTTCAGGAATTCAGAGATGCAGATGAATGGGAGAGAACGAATGATCGACCTGCATGGTCTACACGTGAGTGAAGCTATTCACGTGCTGAAGCGTGAGCTGGCAGTAATGAAGAATGCAGCCAGGTCAGCAGACCAGCGGCTGATTGCATACATATGTGTGGGGACAGGTCACCACACGAGGGGCTCACGCACAACTGCTAGACTTCCCACTGCTGTTCAGCACTACCTCCTGGAGGAGGAAGGACTCGACTACTCCGAGCCTCAGCCAGGGCTACTTCGTGTGGTCATATACTGAAAAAGGAAAGGTATAGGGAGATTTCTGACACTTAGGAACTCAAAATATGATGTGTAAATGGGGAGGTTAAAGAAACAAAATAAATGAAAGATGTGTAGTGTTAGCTGTCAATGATTTTACATGGTTTGTAATTTCTTTTCACCTCATGCAATTCTTTTCGAAATGCAATGTGAACATTTCCCATATCAGTGTATTTCGTCTAAATGCAATGCACAAACAACTGTTGTTGTTTTTCGAAATTATACTTAACCATCAACTGTTGCTTTTTTGTCGTTTCCATGCGGTGATTTGGATAAATTCGACTATTTAATTTTGTCAACTTCTGTTCCAATCCAGGAGAAGAAAGTTTAATAGATGTGCACTTTAATATAGACTCATATCAGTAGATTTTATTATCATATATCCTAATTTCCCTATAATAAATAGATAAATACAGAGAGAAATGAATTTATGTAGTAAATTAGGCATGGAAAGTCGGAGCGAGAAAAACTTAGAGCCTGTACGCCGACTGGATGAATGAACTCTCAGATCTCATTCACCACCTCAACAACAATGATAATAATGATAATGATAATAATGAACAAAACTGCATTGATTCTCAAGTTAATGCTCTTCTTGAGAAAATCATGCACAATATTCAGAACTGGTGTACTACTACTACCTTGGAGAATTCCATGTGTTTGGCTTGCTGGTTGTAGGCCTTCTTCATATTTCAGTCTTATTTATGCGGCTCCGAAATCGACTCCAAGCTTTCACACTTTCTGCAAGGTTTTTTATTCATTTCTAATCTATTGTACATGTTGACAGATTTTTGGACGGACAACCAGTTCAATAGTCTGAATGCCAATTTTTATGTCTATTATGACTGCCGATGGAAATACAATTGGAGGTGGGTTCCCTTATCTGTCAGCATCTCAACTTAGAGAAGTAGACAAACACTACAAAGAAGAACAATAGGTGAGGAGGAAAAGCTATCGAGAGAGACCGTGAGAATGGTAGGGTTCTAAACTTCTAGTTATTATTAAGTCAGGATTTTGCTGCTTGTTTTATGATTTAGTTGGTGAAGTTTCATATAGCTTTGAAATGGCTATATAATAATAATAATAATCAGCTCTTGCTTTTGCTCTTTATTTAATTTGGAATATAATCAGTTTTATAAAAACAAAAAAGATCAATTCTGGCTTGTGAGTGACGATTTCATTTTAGATTTTCAATTATGAATTTTCTAAACCGAAATTGGTTAACCAAAACCCATTCAATTACAATCGAACTGAATTATGATACTTACGATTTAATTTTGGTTCGCCAAACCAAAATTTTGTTTCGATTATAACCATTTGAATAAATTTAGTAGCATGGCAACACAACATAACAAAGCAAATCAATCTGAACAAAACTAAAATTAAGATATAACCTGGAAGCCAAGAAAATTATGCTAAATCATTTGAATAACTAGTCGAGTACAAAGAGTTGGGGATAAGTTTACCTCAGTTTTTTGCATAATTAATAATTGTGGGATATTAATTTTTGCATAAATTTTTTAATTTTTCGAAATATGATTTTGTAGCTCAAAATATTCAAATATAATTATAGAAAAGTGGTGAAATAGTTATCCATTTTAAATGTTATACTACGGGAGGAAAACGCTACTTTAAAATGCCTAACATAATTTTGACAAAGGCTGAAATCGCTAATAAAAGTGTTGCAACTTATCTCGTCTTGCTCGTTAAAGTACAGATTACAACTTAACCAGATATTTGTTAGTTAACTAAACAAATCATTTTTCCTCTCTAGATTCTGAAACTGAGCTACAATAGCCAGTAGGAGATTCTCGTATACCATGCTCAACAAACTATACTGAGCTAGGCCTCGTTTAATTGTTTCGCGTTCATATCAGTCTATTAATTCAAGTGTTCGTAATATGTTCGATAAAATGTCTGTGTGAATAAAATTATAGGTGGAAATCGGTTGGTATAGGTATATTTAATGTGGGATTTTAGTCTTTCTGTCTTAGTGTGCCAGACGAGAAAACCCATTTGAAGAAAGCTGAGAAGGAAGCTTGAAATGGCCTGTCGACGTGTGCAGAATTTTCTGATTGGAGCAAAGCATTTAAGGAGCAGACAAAGTAATCCGATGCGTCCGATGGTAATGTATTATCATTCAACAGGAGAAGAATCCCAAACACCCGAAAACGAAAGTTTACCTTGTGAATGGTATGAAATGGCTTTTTCAAAGATGAAGAAATGGAGCCACTCTATGAAAGAATTGGACTTGGTTGGTGGGAGGCTTGTGAACATTAGTGATAATTCAAGAGTTTTCGATGATAAACTCGAGCGCAAAATGCACACTTTTAAGTCGATTGCTAAGGTTTTTATAGGTCTTCCATCCATGCAGGAAGCAATGAAGAAGAATTTGATGGCTTCATTTCCCAACTCAAAATGCACCGAGTTTCAGTACTTCAGTAGAAAGCACGAAAGGGATGCTCTTACTTTGAGTTCGTTGACGAAAGTGGCTGATATTTTGAGCATTTCAGCACAACAGAGGAAGGTAGTTAGGCATAAAATTTGTCCACAGGTAACACAACACAAGACATGGATCGGTGCACTTTTGGAGATACTAAATGGATTGAAATCTGAGATTGAAGTTCTGAATCATTGTAAACCAAATAAAGACATAAAGTTGGCTCAGCAAATAGTTGTTGGTTGTCTGAAGTTTCTAGAATCTTCTATCTCTTATGACCCTGAGACCACTTCATGGATGCGCCTCGCTCCCACAAAAGGGGCAGAATCACAATCACCTGTTTCTCCGAAATGGGAAGATGCTCTTGAGATGTCAACTGATCTCATCAACTGCCTGAGTGATGAAAAGGAATTAACTTTCCATGTTTCAAAGCTTGAGGGAATGAAAGAAGGTCTATATCAGATTAGGGATGTGTTGATTGACAAGAATATAGGATACAAGGAGACTAGGTACCAAGAACATTTGGTGCAGAAAAAGCTAACAAAGACATTAGGCCATTCATCTCGATGTTTATTTACGCTTCTGGTGTATTATCTGTATGGCAATGTTAAAGACGTGGAAGTAGAAGTTCGTGGAGGTTTGCATGCAGTTGGTGGGAGTAAGTTTTGCTTGTATATGGGGAAGATTTTGACGTCGGACGAGGAGAAGGTGGTTTGGAATGGGGTGAGGGAATTGGATAGGGTACTTGGATTGTTCAAGTTTGTGTGGGAGACTGCAGGTATGAAAGGAGATTTAGAGCTACAAGGCCATATGTGGTGTGTTGGAGCTGAGAATAGGTCACTTCCTTATAGAGGGAATATGTACTTAGTACATGGAATAAAACTCTGATCTGATGTAATAGTTTTTATTTGGTGATACTTTAAATTTCAAAATTTATTTGTAATTGGGCAAGATTAAGAAGTAGAGGGAAAAAAAGATTAGAAAGTTTATCTTTATGTTAGTTTAAGAAAATATTCAAGTGTAGTAGGTGCATAAACACTATAAGGGCAAATGAAGTTACATCAACCCTGAAAAAGGGGGACTAATGAGATTTCTCAAATTTTGAGGACCAATCTCGAATTTTGAAACACTTTTCCTAGCTAGCGAACATTAATAATAGTGGTCCCCAAATTCATGTACTTTAACCCACTCGGAAACGTCAGATTACATTTCAATCTAAAGGCTCATCATTATCCACGATCACACCCCTTCCACCTTTGATTAATCCAGAACCTTCATGGCTTAAAACGCCGCCACGATCATCTCTTATTGACCGTCGGATCAGCTCAATCCAACGGTTCCTGTAGCATCACAGTCTTTCTCTCCCCCTTCTTTCTCTCTCTCTCACTGCTTTTACTGTAACAATAACGTCCCGCTCTTATTCTAAATATCTCGTCCTAATTTCTCACTGTAATCATTTTCAGCATTTCTATTTTTTCTCTCTCTAAATCTTTTCTTTTTTTTTTGGTGTGAAGAATACTAAAAATGCAAGAGCAAGCTACAAGTTCGATCGCAGCCAGTTTGCCTTCTAGTAGTGAGAGATCTTCAAGCTCTGCTCTTCATGTTGAAGTTAAAGAAGGTTTTTATTTTATTCTTTATTATTTTTTTTAGTTTTTTTGTGTGTCTGTGTGATGTTTTGGAATATGAATGTACAATGTTGCTGCCTAAAGCTTGACATTTTAGTACAAAATTATATTTTTATTGGATTTTGCGCTGGATACTCTGTGATTTTCGTTCGAAGAAGTTTCAATTCAAAATTTTTTGTTGCTTTTGTGATTTTCTCCGTAAAAATCAAGTGTTTGAATTAGAATTTTTTACAAAGCTAAGCTGATCGTTTGAAGATCCTTTTGCTGCTCAAATTTCATCTTGCTGAAAATCATTATCGATTCTGTGAATCTTGGAGGTACATATGTTAATATGAGTGCCAAATTTGAAGGAAAAAAACCGCGTTTAGATTCTGAAGAATTCGAATTGAAAAGTTGGTCTGAGCTGGAGTTAAAGATATTTCATTTTAATTTTTAATAGATCGTTATCATAAAATTATACTATAGTTTATTTTGACACTTTATGCAGGTATGGAGAGTGATGATGAAATAAGAAGAGTGCCTGAGATCGGAGGTGAAGCTTCAGGTCCGACAGCTTCCAGTCGCAACGGCGGTTCCTCCGCCGGCCCTGCGCAGGCGTCAGCCGCCGGATCAAGGAGGAGAGGAAGAAGCCCAGCTGACAAGGAAAACAAGAGGTTAAAAAGGTGTGTTTCAAAGTCAATCCCTGTAACACTTCCTGTCACACGAATAGATACACGTAGAGAAAATCAGGTTTTGTGAAGAAACATTTGGAGGTTCTCTCTTGGGCATCTGTGCAGTAAGATCAATTTTTAACACGGAAGATTTGAAATGGTTTCCGTTTCAGTTAGGTCTATCCTTATCCAGTCATATCATGCCACCTCATAGTTGATCTAAACAATATTCTTTAGGGGCCACTTAAAAGTTGCATGGATATGGACTGGTCATGCACTTTTGGCTATTTGTTAGGGGCATTTTTGTAAATAATTTTTGTTTGTGTGGGAAAAGGTTGTTGAGGAACAGAGTATCAGCTCAACAGGCAAGGGAGAGAAAAAAGGCATATTTGATAGATTTGGAAGCGAGGGTCAAAGAGTTGGAGACTAAAAATGCTGAGCTTGATGAAAGGCTTTCCACTCTGCAGAATGAGAACCAAATGCTTAGACAGGTATAATATATATTCAATCTATGATCTCTATGTTTTACCACCCTTTTAACTTGAATGGTCTTAATATTATTCATCCACATATCACTAACATTTTAAAAAAGTTGCATTCTTCTATATTTGGACGGTTAGTTTTAGCTCTGTTGGATTAATAGATTACCATTCCGAATGGGTTATTGATTCATTGTTTGATACTTACTGATGTTAGTGGATGATTTTTCACCCTTTGTAATAATGAAATGTTAAGAACCTTTCTTTCTTTGGCTATCTTTTGATCTTGTGGGTAATCAGAAGAGTTCTTTGCAGTGACGCTATCTTATGAAGCTTTAAAGGATATAACTTATTACCCATGATACCAAGAAAAAAAAGAATGTAGCTTATGGATTACTTGCACATGGAGTTGTATTGAGATTGAAGTTTAGGTGAAGAAAAAAATTATTCTTGGTGCAGTAAAATATTTGCCTTCATATATACTTGTCTTGTATTAGAAGCCATGATTTGTTAGCTGGTTATATGAAACTTGTAATTCCTCATTATCTGTATTGCCATAACTTGTTATTTTGATTTGCAGATACTGAAGAACACAACAGCCGGGTCAAAAGAGGGAAGACAATAGTTATTTTTCTCGTTTCCATGAAATAAAGATAGTTGATTGCTGGTTTGTATCTGAGGCATAGATTAGAGAGGTTTCTCTCGCATCATGAGTTATATTCGTTTATAGTTAATAATCTGGTAAGGGGTTACATCTCGTGGGAAGAAGATTGTGTATAGTGAAAATAATGTTTTAATCTTCCCATTCTTAAATCAAGAAAAGGAGAGTGTAATAAGTGTTTGTAGTGATTGGGCAGTCTCAGTCTTGTCTTGAGTGAGAGAGCATGAGACCAGTTTTTCTGATAAATCAATATATTCATCCTTTTTTAGTTAAAGAAGTAGTAATAAAACTAAGAACAGGTTGCTATTATTGATGCGATGTTTCATCTGTCCATTAACACATAAGTCAACACATTATTAGTACACAATTATCATAAAATGAAATGGGGAAGATTAAACAATTAAACTAGTTAGTTTCAAGCAAATTGACTGCCAACCCTAACCCTTGGGAAAGTAACTTTGTTATCGGACTAATTGACATTAAAGATAAATTAAGATCTTCTACCACTATATCCTATATTTTTAAGATGTTAAATAAAATAAAATAGAAGAAATAATATGGGAAAGGGGTAGAATAGTAAATAACAAATAAAGTCAGTTGAGTCCACTCCACCGACAGCTAGTGATTTTTGTCGGAACCGGCATTAACCGGTAAGAGTACAGGCTGTTCACAGCCAAGTTGTAAGATGGTACAACTTACAAGCAACATCTATGGTCCAGATTGATTGTAGCCCACTTCACTTTTGATGAGTCATGGTTAGGTGAATAATAATACCATAAAATAAAACAATATGATGTCTCCCATATAAATTTCAAGTTAGGTGAATAAAATTTGTTATGCTATACTCATTTTTGGTTATTTACAATTTTACCTCTTTAAGTGGTTGAATTGGAAATAATAGATAAGGGACACTAATAGATATTTTAATAATTAGCCAATAAATATCAATTTTTTCAATATTGATAGTCGATCATTTACTACCACTGCCTTTACGTGAGATTTTACAACTAATCGTATTACACAATCAACATCATGATTTATCAAATTTAAGAATTGAGTAATTTAGTTAATTAATTCCAAGAGTGACACTTTTTCATCTTTGACTCAGCGGAAGCCTAGCTAGCCGACAGCAGAGTAGCGGACTACTGGCTACCGGTTCAGCTGGTAAAAATTATTACGTTACGATTACTAAATAAAAAACCAAGCAAAAAATCTAGTAAAATAATCATCAAAGGAACCGATAAAAAAAGACCAGGCATATGCAGTAGTAGAAGTATATGTGTTGAAGGAGTAAAGAGAGATATAGTCACAGAGATGGCCGATTGAAATCACAATTTCAATGCCCTTCTCATACTCACACTCCTTTAAATATCATTCCACTCTTGATTCAATAATTAACATAATTTATTGGTCCAAAGAGTGATAATTAAGCTAAAATGGAGGCAAATGCTGGAATGGTAGCTGGATCACACAAGAGGAATGAGCTAGTTAGAATTCGACATGATTCTGATAGTGGGGTACGTATTTAAAAAAAATTAATTTAAGTTCTTGATTTTTTAAATGCATAATTGGTTTGGATCTGAGTGGTAGTAGTAGTATTGAAATGATTTTGGAGCTGAAAGTTTGGATCTTGACATGGATTGATATATGGGTTGTGGTTAATTTTGTTTTTGATGTGTTATTGGAGATCTTTTTAGCATTTTTATTGGATCTGATGTGTGTGATTTGGGTATAATGTTGTGTTTAGATCTCTGTCTTTGTCAAAGTAGGGTGATTACTGAATTAAAATTTTAGGTTTTTTATATTTTAATTTACTCCCTCAAGTTCTTTTGTCTGTTCTTAGAGCTTGTACTTACTTGGTTACTCTTGATGTTTCTTAGTTTTACTTTTCCTTGAGATATGTGATGATCAGCTGAAAGAACTGTAGAGTCACTAATATCATAGTCAGAGAAAGTGGACTGCTTTTGACTAATTCTGCTGAAAACCGAAGATCTTAAGAATTTTGACCTCTTCTTTGATCACATGATGATAATGATATCTTACGTTCTTAAGAGCAATCTAGGAGTTTATAATTGGTTTGATAGATTGAGATACCGTATTGACCGTTGTAATGCATATATGTATGATGCAGCCAAAGATGCTGAAGGATTTAAATAGCCAGATATGTCAGATTTGTGGAGATACTGTTGGAGTGACCACCAGTGGTGACATCTTTGTTGCTTGCAATGAATGTGCCTTTCCCGTTTGCCGTGCTTGTTATGAATATGAGCGTAAAGATGGAAATCAGGCATGCCCGCAGTGCAAGACTAGGTACAAGAGACAAAAAGGTCAGTCTTCTCATAATTTAGTTACATTTCTTAAATACTTCTATTACTCAATATACCTTGGTTTGGAAACTTATTGTCACTGCGTCGCTTAGGGGCTCAAAGAGTTGATGGTGATGATGATGAGGATGACATTGATGATTTGGACAATGAATTCAGTTATTCTCAGGGGAAAATGAAAGCTAAATCTCAATGGCACGGTGATGATGCTGAGCTGTCTGCATCTTCCAGACGTGAATCTCAGCAACCAATCCCTCTTCTAACCAATGGGCAGCCAGTAGGTCTTCTAAGTTCGTTTTGTTATGCACAAATTAATGCTTTTTTTCTCATTTTATACATAATTGATAGGTCTCTGGTGAGATTCCTCCTTCTATACAAGACACTAATTCTATCAGAAGTACATCAGGGCCGTTAGGTCCAGGAGACCGTGTTCACTCCCTTCCTTATGTTGATCCACGTCAGCCAGGTATGTAGCTACTCAATTATTGTATTTTCCTGGATCTTTGTTAATTGTTATGTGCAAATAATTGACAATGTCATAATATCTGCAGTTCCTGTAAGAATAGTTGACCCTTCCAAGGATCTGAATTCTTATGGACTTGGAAATGTTGACTGGAAGGAGAGAGTGGAAGGTTGGAAACTAAAACAGGATAAAAATATGGTGCAAATGAATAGCAGATACAGTGAAGGGAAAGGAGACATTGAAGGTACAGGATCAAATGGTGAAGAACTACAAATGTAAGCACATATATACTTTCCGTAAATTACCTAGAAATATAGTAAAGATCAACCTAAATGACATTACATATATAGACTTTCTGTAATTTACCTAGAAATATGGTAAAAATCAACCTAAATGACAGATAATTTAATATTGTCTGCGAGAATCCCGTCTCGATGTGTTTATGAATATCTTGGAGATGCTAATAGTTTCTATTGTTGACAGGGCGGATGATGCTCGTCTACCTATGAGCCGTATTGTGCCTGTTTCTTCTTCTCATATGACTCCTTACCGTGTTGTAATAATTCTTCGATTGATCATCTTGGGCTTTTTCTTGCAATACCGTGTTACTCATCCGGTGAAGGATGCTTATCCACTGTGGCTGACTTCAGTTATCTGTGAGATTTGGTTTGCCTTATCATGGCTTTTGGATCAGTTTCCAAAATGGTACCCTATCAACCGTGAGACCTATCTCGATAGACTTGCTGTGAGGTTAGTCGATTTTATTCAATTCTTAATGTCTAAACACCCTTTGTATTGTATTCTATGTCATTCTTAGGAGTTCCTCGTACTTAGTCTCCTGAAAAAATCATAACCTTTCACGAGGAGTCCACCATGCATGAATGGTTGTGATTATTCGCGGACTTGAAGTCGAGGGACTTCCTAAAAATCATTTTTGGCCTTTTGTTCCGTTTCTATACAAAGTTTGTCTTGATTGTTCTCAGATATGATAGAGAGGGTGAACCTTCACAGTTAGTACCCATCGACATCTTCGTGAGTACAGTGGATCCTATGAAAGAGCCTCCTATTGTAACTGCCAACACTGTGTTGTCTATCCTTGCTGTGGATTACCCTGTCGACAAAGTCTCGTGTTATGTTTCAGATGATGGTGCAGCAATGCTGACCTTCGAAGGCCTCTCTGAAACTGCAGAGTTTGCTAGGAAGTGGGTACCTTTCTGTAAGAATCACAGCATCGAGCCACGGGCCCCTGAATTCTATTTTGCACAAAAGATAGATTATTTGAAGGACAAAATTAAACCTTCCTTTGTGAAAGAGCGTAGGGCAATGAAGGTAAATCAAATGTGCTAATCATTAGTCTTCAAATACTTATCTTTATATGTCCCATTCTCTTTCTCATAACTTTATTGGTATACTTTTTTTTGTCTGCAGAGAGAATATGAAGAATTTAAGGTACGGATAAATGCCCTAGTTGCAAAAGCTCAAAAAATGCCTGAAGAAGGATGGACAATGCAAGATGGAACACCTTGGCCTGGAAACAACACAAGAGACCATCCAGGAATGATCCAGGTATTTCTTTTTCTCCTTTTGATAAGTCCCTTGCGTGTTAGATATAACTCACGTTCCGTATATCCTGTTATAATTCTTTCATCCTCACTTTGAGTAACAGGTCTTTCTAGGACATAGTGGGGGCCTTGATACAGATGGAAATGAGCTACCTCGACTGGTTTATGTTTCTCGTGAAAAGCGTCCTGGATTCCAACATCACAAGAAAGCCGGAGCTATGAATGCCTTGGTAAGTGATTAATATTGATGATAATTACAAGCAACCCCCACTTATTAGGTAATTATCACGAGCCCATGAGGTTTCAAGGCGCTCCGTGTCTATCTAGTTTACACTTAATATTACCCCATAGCTATGACGGGATGATGATTTTTCATGTAATGTGTATCAGATTCGTGTCTCCGCTGTCCTCACAAATGGAGCATATATATTGAATGTTGATTGTGATCACTACTTCAATAACAGCAAAGCTCTCAAAGAAGCCATGTGCTTTATGATGGATCCTGCTTATGGCAGAAAGACATGCTATGTGCAGTTCCCACAGCGTTTTGATGGCATCGACTTGCACGATAGATATGCTAACCGAAATATTGTCTTCTTTGATGTATGTTTCTCTTGAGTTCTACTATTAGTTAAAATGATGCTTATGTTCTCTGCATTATTAATATTGAAATGTTTTCCACCAGATCAACTTGAAAGGATTGGACGGTCTTCAGGGTCCCGTCTATGTGGGAACTGGGTGTTGTTTTAACAGGCAAGCTCTATATGGGTATGATCCAGTTTTAACAGAAGAAGATTTGCAGCCAAATATTATTGTCAAAAGCTGTTGTGGTTCAAGGAAGAAGCGGAGACATGCCAATAAGAAGTACATTGATAAGAATCGAGCCATGAAAAGGACTGAATCGACCATTCCTATTTTTAATATGGAGGACATGGAAGAGGGTGTGGAAGGTAGGTTATATTACTGGGTCATCACCTTTAAAAAAATTGCTTGACACTCTAATAAAGTCGTCTATTTACCGGTTTCTTGCCTTTTCCTCTCTATATAATATTAAGGCAGTGTCAAAAAGGGCAATTCCCAACTTCCTTTATTTTTCAGTGTCCATTACTCAAAGTGGGTAATTATAATTCTGAAAGTTGAGTTTGTGATTACAGCAAAGTGTATTGTGGTGATTTACAGGATATGATGAGGAGAAGTCGCTTCTTATGTCTCAGAAGAGCTTAGAGAAGCGTTTTGGTCAATCTCCCGTCTTCATTGCTGCCACGTTTATGGAACAAGGAGGCATTCCACCAACAACAAATCCTGCTACTCTTTTAAAAGAAGCAATCCATGTTATTAGCTGCGGTTACGAGGACAAGTCCGACTGGGGCAAAGAGGTAACCATAAATTTACCCTGTTTCAGTCATTTTGTCATACATTAACATAGTTTGTAATATTTGAACCTACTTATGTATTATTCAGATTGGGTGGATATATGGATCAGTCACAGAAGATATTTTAACTGGGTTTAAGATGCACGCTCGAGGATGGATTTCAGTTTATTGTATGCCTCCTCGCCCAGCATTCAAGGGGTCTGCTCCAATTAATCTGTCGGATCGTTTGAACCAGGTGCTTAGGTGGGCCCTGGGATCCATTGAAATTCTTCTAAGCAGACATTGTCCTATATGGTACGGTTACGGCGGCGGGAAATTGCAGTTCTTGCAGAGGCTAGCATATATCAACACCATTGTTTATCCCCTCACCTCTATTCCATTACTCGCTTATTGCGTTCTTCCCGCTATCTGTCTTCTCACTAACAAATTTATCATTCCTGAGGTAAGCAACCATTGATTTAACTCAAAATTTAGATAGTCTATTGGTATTTACTGACTGACAGCTCTGATTCTATTCTATTATATTCTTATGCAGATAAGCAATTTTGCTAGCATGTGGTTTATTCTTCTTTTCGTGTCCATTTTCGCAACGGGCATACTGGAAATGCAATGGGGTGGTGTTAGTGTTGAGGATTGGTGGAGAAACGAGCAATTTTGGGTGATTGGTGGGACATCAGCCCATCTATTTGCTGTGTTCCAAGGTCTCTTGAAAGTATTAGCCGGGATAGACACCAATTTCACTGTCACTTCAAAGGCGTCCGATGATGATGGTGACTTTGCAGAGCTTTATGTGTTCAAATGGACGTCCCTCATCATTCCTCCCACCACAGTCCTCATTGTGAACATGGTCGGTATAGTAGCTGGTGTTTCGTACGCTATTAACAGTGGTTACCAATCGTGGGGGCCGCTTTTTGGGAAATTGTTCTTCGCCATTTGGGTTATTGTCCATCTTTATCCTTTCCTCAAAGGTTTGTTGGGCAAGCAAAACCGAACACCTACAATTGTTATCGTGTGGTCCATTCTTCTTGCATCCATTTTCTCTCTGCTATGGGTCAGGATCGACCCGTTTACATCTGAGGCTACAAGACGAGCTGCAAATGGTCAATGTGGTGTCAACTGCTAAGAGTACTTTTGAAGATCATTTGGCTTGGCTTTGTGTCTGTATATAAACAGATAAAGTGAAATCTTATGTTTTGGGTCCGTCCTTCAAATATGTTGTACTGTACCATTCTATATAGTGATACTAAGTGTAATGATTGATAAAAACTAAATTATTTTTTCAAAGTACTACAGTCTATAACTTATTGTGCACACTGTCTTGAGCAATTTGAGGACCTTTCAGGTATAGGTTCATAACCCTTGTTTTTCCAAAGCTTTTATTCTATAACTAATTATTTTGCATTTGTCTGGATATTGATCATTCTTTTGGAATATGATATTGTAAGTTAATTTTTTTTTGGTCTTTATATGCATGGATTATTATTTCCGATCAAGTTAAACTGGAATGATCTCCTTGGTTGACTCTACAATTAGCAACAGCTGAGGTAAATATGGTATAAATGAATCTCAGTCAAAAACAAAAATCACCAGAAACCCACCCTTTTAAATAAAGTCACATATATCAATCTCATCTAAAAATCCAAAGCAAAACTTTCAAATGCAAAGAAAAACAGCCGTGAAGTCGATGCTCTGATCTATCTCACATGGAAAAACCATTTATTCTAGACAGAGCCCCTTCTATGCATCACCTTCGTTCTCTACCAAAATCTTCTTGCAAGCTTCATAACACATGAAAGATATACCTGCAGCAGGCACCAGCTTCACACAACTGGGGCCAAGCCCTTTATATAAGCCTGGGATTCCATCTTGTTCAAGAATGCTAACAAGCGCATGAAGCACATTCTTATACACTTGCCTCCCACTAACAGCACCAACCTGCATATGCTTACGGGCCACCTCAAGAGGAAATGTAGCAGTGCTTGAAATTGCACCAGCTGCTGATCCAATCAAAAGGGTTTCTATATTCCCAATTTTTTCTTGTTTGAAAATTTTCCTATAGGCTTTGCACAATGTGTCGTACGCACAATAGTTGGCTGCAGCATATGGGATTACTCCAATAACACTTGGAGTGAGACCTCTGTAGAGCTCTCCTAGCCCACCCTCTTGGAATATTTTTACAAAAGCGTCCAGCAAACCGTCGTAAGCATCTCTCTACATTACGCAAATATGTAAATAAGTATAAGTTCTAAAGAAATTGATAAGAATGGATTAGATATGGGTTGTATTTGCCTGTATTGTCAATCGAGTCTTGACTAACTCAAGAGGGTATGTGAGCAAAGTTGAGCTGACTCCGGCACAGGCTCCCGCAACCAATGAAGGAGGAATACGCAATTTGGGCTGTTCTCCAGGTTTTGGTGACAAATTCTTGTTGATGGTGTCATAAACAAATAACTGCAACAAAATGCGTAGCTTTCAGGAACTCATACGAGATAAGACAACAGTAGGTACAGATATCTGAAACATATACAGATGACAAGAAAGGAGTACATCATCAAATCAAATATTTAGCTATAATAACAACTCAACTGAACTGAAAAGTAAAGTATGATTGTCATCATCGCGAGGAAGAATTTTTTTTTTTTTTTTGGGATGACGGGGGAAAACCCGCAGCCGCTGCTCTTTAAGGTGCGCACTGGGTAAACCTCGCTCTTGTGCAATAGCTTACAAACCTCACAAAAGAGATAAACCAGCCTAGGTTGCCCATAGCTGACAGGCTCACAAGATTGAACCCGTGACCAAGGCCACACAAGATTTAGATGCCCTACCAACTCTACCGGGGGTTGCCCCCATGGCGAGGAAGAATTTGACATATGAGAAAAGGGATGAAGAAGGAAAGAGCAAAAGTACTTATGTATGAATAGAAAATATATATGTTCTGTGCAAATTAGCTATCTTAGGAGAATAAAGCCATTCTGCTGTTCAGTACAGTGCAGTACTAATCAGTGTCAGACAACTGTTCCCCTATCTCTATCTATATGTTATCAGTCAATGCGCCAATAGAAAAGAATTAATGAACAAAGGCATCAGGCCAAAAAAACATGTGGAACTTACATGCTAATTCTATAGATGCTGCTTGAACTTGACATGAAAACTTAAGTATCTTTAATTGTGAAAATTGATCGCCTTATCATCAATCTTAGGAATTATCTAATATCTATAAAGCCCTCCAACAGAAAATATGGTACAAAAGTTGGGAATTTTCCCAGCAACAAAGAAAATGTAATACAGGATATAGAGAACTGAATAAGGACTTCATGTGAGGTAGCTGACATTTCCAGCCAATAGAAAATGCAAGTGACAATTATCGACTTTTTAATGCTAGTATTAATTGGAAAAATTGTGCAAGGCGTTAGATGACATGCTGTCTTAGACACTTAAAAGAGACCAACCATATCATGAGTTCTTAATCAAATTTGACATCAAACAATATAAGATTAGAGAAGCTAACAAGCCAATTGGTATTTTCCAGTGCCACACCTCAAGCTCATGATCAATTTCGTACGAACTACAGAAAGCACTAATTAGCACACAGAAGCAGCAACGAGTATAAAGGTCTTCATCAAACTTAAAGAGGTCATTTGATTCAATAAGCTGAGTTTCTTAACAAGACAAAATGTTAACCGCATTGCAAAGCATGACAAGTTAACTATAATCAACTTGAAGCTAAAATACTAACTAGATACGACAAAACAAGCAAAGGCAGATCAAACGAAGATACACCAATACTAAAAATACTATCACACTAACATCAACAAATTTACACGTGTCTTTGATGTTTTCTGAAAAGAAATTCCTTTTACCTCAACGGCTTTGCTGGGTGCAACACGAATAACATTAACCAAATTGCCCCTAAACAATCCTTTCCACCCCTCTGTTTTCATAATATCTTGGAAAACCTCTGTAGTGGAATGCCCACTACTCCCCAACATCAAATGAGTTCTAATAGTCTCCAATGGTGCCACAGCAGTCCTCGAAACCGCCCCTGCTATCCCACCGCTAATCAACCTCCTCAACGAAGGATTCGAAACCTTAATCTTAATCTTAAGCCCACTTTTCTTCTTCTCATTCACCAACCCACTTTCCTCCTCTGTCATGCCTAATATCTTAAACCCCTCAGGCAATGAAACATACTTCACAAGCAAATCTGCATACGGTAATTTGAAACCGCTATTATCATTATTCCCCATTTGCCCTACTGAGGCAAATAAACCACCGCCTGGGTAAAAGTTGCCGTCTTGGTGACTAAATTGAAGCCCTAAATGAGAATTTGATAAAAACCCATCGTTCTTAAACTCTAAAGATTGAATTTTTCCACGCCTTCCCATTGTTCAAACCTCAAATAGAACAAACCTATTATCTTTAATCCTCTTTTTCCGTTTGCGTAAATTCAAAACAACTCCAGCTGCAAAGATTTCATTTTTCCCTTGACGGGAAAGTGAAGGAGCAAAAGAATTAATGTTGGGAATATTGGTAAGGCAAAAAATCCATAATTGACAACTTGGTTGGTGAGAAATTATATAAATATTTTACCTTCCAATATTATTAGGCTAGTATGAATGAGAAAGGCCAATTCCAGAATACAATATATATGTAACTATAAGTGTTTGTGTTATGGTTGAAGAAGAGAAGTGGAGGCGGAGGACACAATAAGGGCTTTGATGAAGAGAGAAAGAAAGAAGCGGGGCTCTGTTCTTCCCCTTTCGACACCAATTGCTCAATGAATTAATATATAAAACCCTTCCATTTAAAAAGAACTTATTTTTACACTTTAGATATATATTTTTTTTTTGGGTAAGATTTGGCCTTTTAATGATAGCTTTTAGGCAAACGACTCAAAACTTACTTTCTTTCGAAAAGTAAATTGAATTTAAATAAGACATGTGTATCGAACTCAAAGCCAGAATCAACTTACCAAAACTTATAGTAAAAAAAAAAAGAAAAAAAGGATTCACATCTTTTACAAAAGAAGCAGTACCATATATTTTGGGATATTATAATTCAACTATTTCTAATATTCCTTGAAAATAATATTCACTTTTAATTATGAGAACACAAAATCACTTTTATGAAATTGTTCTTACATAAGAATAATCACAGATTGTAAACAATATTTCAGTTCAAAATTATTGTAGGAGATCCTTATTAGAATATAAGATTTGGTTTGACCTTAACGATATGAGATTCTACACATATTGTCCAGGTTGAAAATTGAAATATAATTTGAGATCACTTGTTGACTTCCAACAGTGAATAGTACACCTTCATTTTGGGCCTCCTCAGATAATAAAATGGCCCATTAGTTGTCATATATGTCCGTTCTAGTGACTAATCGGCCCAATATGACTTACCACAATATTTTGTGTTTGGTTGGGAAATTTTAGTGCGGCCCGACTAAAATTCGTAGCTAATTGAATATTAAGTGTAATACATTAAAATTAAATTTGATTACAATCAGAATGATATTGGAATAATAATTTTTTTATTAGACTAATCTATGAACTTCCAAGACAATCCACCATTAGTGATGGATTTTATTGTGTCTACTTTAACAAGATTAATAATGCAAATTGAGTAGTTCTAGTTCATAATTTTTAGAATGTATTCCTACAAAACGTAGGGCTTTTGAAATGGTCATCTAGAAGGGTACACTACTATACAAAATGGACAAAAATTGGTCAACATTAGCTCATGATTCTTATTCCCATAATCCCATTTCATTGCCCTATAAAGGTGGTTTTGTACGACTTATTTTGATATGCGTAGGCGTGATTAGTGGTAGCACTCTCTCTCATATAAGGGTACCAATTCTCAAGTAAGATTTAATTAATGTTGACATTAATGGATAAGTACTTATTAGTTAAGGCAACACTACTAGTTTTCTTATGGCTAACCCTAGTGCTTGGAGACATTGGCACGGCCTCGTCTTATGGTCCACCGTACATGCGTAAGTATTACTATCTTCTCGTCTATACTTAATAGTTAATACCATGTAGAGTCATTAATTTGGATATAACAAGAAGCGTTATATATATATATATATATATATATGCATATATGAATTTTTGTTTACTGTTTCACGATCGAGTTTGTGCAGCGACGAGATGCGGTGGTAATAGACAAGATCAATTCCCGTCGGGGAATTTGTTTGCGGCGGTGAGTGAAGGGCTATGGGATAAAGGGGCGGCGTGCGGGCGGCGTTACAGGCTGAGATGCCTGAGTGGAAGCAATAAGCCATGCAAAGGTGGTGCCGTTGACGTTAGGGTAGTGGATTTCTGCCGCAGAAGGCCATGCCCTTCCACCATCCTCATGTCAAATGACGCTTTTGCCACTCTCTCTCGTTCTCCCCATGCAAATGTCAACATCGAATACATCCGGTAGGCAGTAATTAATTATTATAACTTTATTCTAGCTAGCTAGCTTCATATAATTATTAAGATATATGTATCCTTCATTTTTATATATTGCAGAATCTGATGATGATCACAAGGAGGCAGCTACCATACCAAATATTGTGATTCTACAGATATTAAATTTTAAACTATGAAGACTTGATATCTTAGTCTGTCTGTCTGTCTGTCTAGTTTATAATACAAAAATGTCACTGCGCTAATTAATTTCATATTCATATAACCATTACATTAGAAAAAAGTCCAATGTAACAAAGAATGGAAGAGATGCAGACAAAATTAAACAATATATATGAGATCTCATGTTACTTCAGTACTCTATTAAACTTTTCGATTTATGTTGAATTTAAGTCTCACCTCGATCGCCACCTTTATGAAACATGAAAAGGTTTCTCGCGTGTGTAGGCATTAGGAGAAATAAATACCATTAATGTTTAAACAAGAGAGATCGTACGTGTCGAAAGACAGTTCTAAACGTGTAGCTTATTTCTACGTACCAACTTAAGATCGATCACTATATATCTTTAGTGCACCATTTTTAGCCACCGGTGCAAAACAATACTAATTAAATTCTGGCTACAATTCCTTCTCCGATCCTGCATATGGACCAATATTTAATAATGCTCCACTCACTCTAAACCAATCAATACAAATGATGATTTTGATTCATTCAATATCCTTTTACGTTAGATATACGTTTTTGGGTACTTAAATTAACTATATGTCATAACAATTGAAGTAAGTGGGTGGGTGGCCGTCGGTTAATATTGGGAAATTGATTAATTATATTAGTCACCATTAACATTAATATGTTTATTAATTGATACTTTTAGCTAGGGTAGATTCTGTGTGTGTGTGCATGCTACATGTTCAGCCGCCATTAGTTCATAATTGCAGCACGCTTTAAATAGTTATGATCATGCCGATCGAGAGAAGCACTAATTTATTCATGATTAAAAACTTAAAGTAATTGTAAACTCTATATTTTATATTATCTTAATAACGATGTAAATCCATATGATCATTATGACGAATTTAGGGACCAGAGCAGAGCGGATCTCTAAAGTTGATTTAGGCATATTCTAATTAAGAACACACTTCACTTGAAAAGAAAATCAGCTAGCTCATAAATTAGAGCTGGTTAACGTTATAATTAATATCAGTCTGACCTAAATCCCTAATAAGCTCAACCTCATGAACTCACTTAATTAATTTCTAAATTTATGAAACTCAAGCCTAGCTACTCATATTTAATTAATAATCAAATTAAATTTCGAGTAATCCCTTCTCCGCTTATTATTCTTTTGTAAGCTTTTATTTTGATTCGGATACTGCACTACAAGTAGATTCGCTTTAGTAGAATATGAATTAGTTTACGTGTATTCTTACTCCTCTATTTTGTTAAAAGATAATGGTACTCGTAACATTATCATAAATTAAATGATGATAAAAAAAAAAAAGTAGTAAGGCATAAAGTAAAATATTAGAGAAAGCATAAACTTTAATTTGTGTCTCTATAGGAATATGTATATATCATCTCCAATAAAGTAGTCAATGCAAGCAAAACCAACACTTTTAATTAATGCTGAGTTATTCTTTTCATATACGTGATGATGATGATAAATTCTATTAAGTCAAAATTTTGACAACTTGTATCTGTATATTTGTTGGGAGTCAAAAATTTAGTAATTCGAGAGGAAACCAATTTAAGTATGAATGGAAGTTTGAGATTTGAATTTTATGAGCCCACTATTAATGTGCGCATTTGGGGGTTCTCACTTAGCTTAATTATTAAGTGATCAGTTCAACCCAATAAAACTATCACATTGCCGCCTTTGACTTGATGTATACTATACGCATCCACTTTCTCAATGATATGTCTAATCAACACTATAAGCAAATCCATTTAATTTTGTTTTGATATATATATATATATATATATTTATATTGAGATAACCATCTCCTCCACTACTATATTGTGTTATGGACGTGTGTTGACCACCTATAATAATCCAAATTCATTATGTTCTAGTCATATTTAATTTGGATTACACGTGCTCCAAATGTTTTAATAGTTATCATGCATTATCAACCTAAATCTTTATCAACTCGTAAACCTAGCTAGCTACTTTTACCAACTATAAATATGCCCTCAGCTAGGTAAGCTTATCCAAGCAGAATACAAAATATTTAAGAGTAATTCATTCATTGTTCTTTGTCAGTTTGTCTTAATTGGTTTATATCATTCATCATGACTCTATTAGCTCTAGTCATGGCATTAGTACTAAGTCTTTCATGCAAAGAAATTATTCTAGTTTTTGGTGATATAGGAACTGCTTCTTCCTACCATCCTCCATACACACGTGAGTATATATATGCATGCATAAAAGTATCTTTTCATTTCCATTAATTAGAATTTTACATTTTCTATTATTTTAACGTTTTAGCAGATATTGGTATCATATTTTTGATGTAGTACTTATGCATGCTTTGACAAGCACCACAACTGCAAAAAAATATGGGTCACTTGTGCTAGTTCAAATCATTATTAGGACTAGAGATATACCGTGTACATAAGAAATTGTTGTAATTATATTCAGAAATATTCCACGAGCTGAGGCTAATTTTAAAAACCATTAATTATTTAAAAAGGTAGAAGAAATTTATAGTAGTCAACTTAAATGAAGAGTAAACATGCATGACTAGTACAAAAGGCTAAGCATGCATATAAAGGGATATATGTGAGAGTTAAATTAAATATGCATCCCAATATTCTATATATATATATATATATATATATATACTTGTAATTAATTAATTAACAAGCTAAGTTAGTTAAATATTTGTAATTAATGTTGAGCAGCAACGAAGTGTAATGGGAATAGACAAGACCAATTCCCATCAGGAAACCTGTTTGTTCAAGTAAGTGAAGGGCTTTGGGATAAAGGAGCAGCCTGCGGCCGACGTTACAGGTTGAGATGTCTGAGTGGTAGCAACAAACCCTGTAAGAATGGAGCCGTCGATGTAAGAGTCGTTGATTTCTGCTCAACAAGGCCATGTCCCTCCACTATTCTCATGTCTAATGATGCCTTTTCTGCTGTTTCTCGAGACCCTGATGCTAAAATCAACATTGAATTCATCCAGTATATATCTCTTTTATTTCTCATTTCTAATCATTTTAATTTCTTTTTCACCAGCTTCATGAAATTAATCGTATCTGGATTCTGGGGTGGTTGTTAATTTGATATTAATACATCTTATTTTTAATTTGCAGGATTTGAACATGAAGTATATATGGAGATTATATTGTGCTTCTTATGAGAGGGATCGGAATTCCAGTTAATTAGCTAGCACAGTTACAGGATATGTAATATGTAGTGGCACTTAAATTTATTGATCATACAAGATTACAAGATATTAACTTTAGGAACATGCAATGTTGTTCTCTATTAATGATTCTCTCTCTCTCTCTCTCTCTCTCTCTCTCTCTCTCTCACACACACACACACACACACACACTACAGTATTCCAAAACCTCATAGATGCAGCAATAGAAGAATACAACATATAATTTGCTTCACCGGGAAATGAGGAAAAATAAAGTTTTGATTTATAACTATCAAATGATTAATGGCATTTGATTAAAAGAAAACACCCTTGTAATATGACACCAACTGTGCTGCACACGTTCATGTTGCATAGAAAATTCATGCAATTTCTCACATGTGATTAAAGCTATATAGTCCAATATAGGAATTCTCTGTATAAAATTAAAAGATTTGGACTTCCAAACATTAATATATGGGCTGTTTACAACTACATATGTTAATTAGCACAAATTATTAATATATGTTGACCTTAATTACTGTTTACTCCACTGAAAAATTAAAGATAAAAGTTTAAAACTCATGTTCTGGGCAAAGCAATCATGCACTGAACTTAGCCCATCTTATGATTATCCAATTGAAAAATAAAATTATTTGAACTTATTTCCGATGAGTGATAGCGAAACGTCATGAGCATCAATTTGACTATATTATACGTACTGGATCAGTGTGGGGAAGAATGACGTCATGTTCTTGAACCACGAATGTATTTCATTGCCTCAAATAGTTTACGTACAGTACATGTAGAATGATTTCTTGTCCCTAACATGTGGGAGACAATTCAGATTTTTACATTACCTATTGATGAGTACACGAATACAACAATAGGGAAATACGAGAGAAATGATCATATTACCCTTATGGACAAACAAAATTACAAATAGTACATGAGGATCCGCATTTGAACTAATGAAACTTTACAGCTCCTTGATGTCAACACACCAACAGACCAATTCATATTTATGCCAGAAATGATCAAGTCGAATAGCAGAAACTTTGTAAGATTCGAATTACTTTATACGATCTTTCATCCTTTCATGCATTCTGTAATTAATCTTGGTTCTGAAAAGCAACATAAAGAACAAATACAATTGTGGCTGGATGCATGGCTGTTGTGGGACACAAAAAGCATTAAAATGAATGGTTCCAGATAATACTTCTGTAAACAAAAAAAAAAAAAAAATACTCATTAACCAATTGATAATGTCTGAACAGTGAAAACCCTGTCGCCATTTCTTGAAATTATTGCGTACAAGGAATCTTATGATTGTGACGTTGCAAATTGAACCAATAATGGTGTCAATGGATGTCACTTTCTGATGCTATATTTCATTTACATTTTGACCTATATAAGAAGTCTAGTTATATTCCAGGAAACAATAACAAGTGAGCTGAAATATATAAAGAGATAATTAATAAGGTCTCCTCTCCTGTTACCTCAAACATTCAGCTCCAAGTAATCTTCAATCCAATTTCTGAAACACATATGGTATATATCAATCTTTTTCCTTAAACTTATCAAACAAGTACATGGCATGCAGTAGTTCCATTAATAAATTAATTTGTAATCTTTGGACAGTAGGAAAAGATGGGTCGTTTTGCAACTGATGCTGTAGACCACAAAGGTTCTCCTGCAGACATGTCTAAAACAGGCGGATGGATACCTGCTACTCTCATCTTAGGTTTTAATTATTCCAATGGACGTCACAAGCTAGCATAGATATATGTATTTCCGACTGATATTTGGAATATATATGTTTTCTGCAACAGGAATCGAGTTCAATGAGAGGCTATCAACAATGGGAATAGCAGTGAATCTTGTTACTTACTTAATAGGAACAATGCATCTCCCCAGTGCTACTTCTGCCAATACCGTTACTGATTTCATGGGAACCTCTTTTCTTCTGTGTTTGCTGGGAGGCTTTCTTGCTGACTCTTTCTTGGGAAGATATAAAACTGTTGCCATTTTTGCATGCATTCAGACCATTGTATGTTTTTCTCTATTTAAACACCTCATGCATGAAATTTTCATTATTAAAAACTTCTCGAGGTTTAAAAAGAAAAAAAATCAGACTTTGTAGTAAATACTGATCAATTAGCTGTTGTGCATGTAATTATTATCTCTAATATTTGGTTTATATAAAATTCAATCCAGGGTACAGGAATGTTAGCTATATCAACCTGGCTTCCAAGTCTTCGTCCGCCTCCTTGCCACGATCCAACAACTATATGTAAACAAGCGAGTTCGTCTCAAATGTCAATGTTATATGCATCTCTATATGTTATAGCAATAGGGACAGGTGGTCTAAAGTCGAGTGTATCTGGTTTTGGTACCGATCAATTTGATGAGAAAGATGACAAGGAAAAAGCACAGATGAATCTCTTTTTCAGTAGATTCTTTTTCTTGGTTAGTCTGGGGACGCTGATGGCTGTTACAGTTCTCGTGTATGTTCAAGATAAAGTTGGTAGAAGCTTGGGTTACGGGATTTGTTCTATATCGATGTTTATTGCGATAATGATATTTTTAGCTGGAACACGAAAGTATAGGTATAAGAAAACCTCGGGAAGTCCTATAGCACAGATACTTCAAGTTGTTGTGGCTGCAGTGAAAAAGAGGGGTCTTGAGCTTCCTAAAGATGCAAATTCATTGTATGAAACAACTGTTGAATCGTTGAGAATTCATCACTCCAATCAACTCAAGTAAGTACTCTTGCTATCATGATACTATATATCTTACTAACTTACATAATGATATATAAATATATATATATATATATAAATAGTAAATTACGTAGAGGGCGCTAGGTGACACGTTCAATTATGAACTTAATACATAGATTCTTGGACAAGGCGTCTATTGTCAGAAAAGAAGATTATGCAGAGAAAGAGAACAATAGTATGGCTCCAAATCCATGGACCGTTTGTTCGGTTACAAAGGTAGAAGAAGTTAAAATGATGATCAGGCTTCTACCAGTATGGGCGACAACTATCATATTTTGGACAACCTATGCACAAATGTTAACTTTCTCAGTGGAGCAAGCTTCTACAATGAATAGACACATTGGGAGCTTCGAAATCCCTTCTGGTTCTTTGACCGTCTTCTTTGTTGCAGCTATATTGATCAGTTTAGCAATTTATGATCGTCTCATCATTCCCTTGTGCAAAAAATTGACAGGAAAACCAGGTAATTAAATATTTGACATGCAATTAGAGTGAAACAATTTATAGATTCTAAATATATATGCATGCTTACACAATAATGGATCATCTTAGGTTTCACAAATCTAGAAAGAATAGGGCTAGGCCTATTTCTATCAACACTAGGCATGGCATCAGCAGCAGTTGCAGAGACAAAGCGTCTAGCCAAGGCAAAGGAAGTAGGCCTAAACGCCACAACGGTACCTCTAAGTGTGTTCCTATTAATCCCACAGTTCTTGTTTGTGGGCTCAGGAGAAGCATTTATTTACACGGGACAGTTGGATTTCTTCATCACACAATCACCTAAAGGGATGAAAACTATGAGCACTGGCCTATTTCTCACCACTCTTTCCCTCGGGTTTTTCTTCAGTAGCTTGCTTGTTTCGATTGTTAAGACAGTCACTGCTGGTGGTGATGGGAAAGGGTGGGTTGGGGATAGAATCAACAATGGAAGACTTGATTGCTTTTATGGGCTTGTGGCCGTATTGAGCTTCATTGATTTTTGGCTATTTCTTCTTTGTGCTAAATGGTACAGATCACAGACAACAATTAAACAAGGATTTGATGGTGAGGAGAAATGCTAATATATAATGCTTTATTTGCAAGAATTTGAATTATTAGAATGTGAAAATTTTTACTTTGTTTGTTTTGTGTGCATTTAGTTCTTGTCTGTATATTGCAATAAGATTAATAGATAGTAGTACGTTAGCATGCAATGGGAGTTCTCTCATATGGTTATTTGGAAATAAAGGAAATGCGCTTTATGTATATCTTCCGGAAAGATGGTGAAAAGCTAGCGTGATTGTTTAGTGTTAGTTGGTGGACTCAAATGAAAGCATTTGGAAAGGAGAAGAATATTTTAAGGTTATCATCGATCATATCATTATGGGCACTAAAGGAGCTAAATATTTGAAGATAATTAGCATGTTAAGATCTTATAATTGGTTGGTAATTAGTAATCACTCATGGGCAAGTCTCCTTAGTTTTTTTTTTCCTTTCTTACAATTGAAATATTTCATATTATCTGTGGGGTAGTATAAGATGGTCTCCTTCTACAACACAAACCCAAAAAAGAGGTTGTTGGGCTGCAAGTTCCAAGCTATCTCACATAAATCTTTATCTGTTTATGGGCTGGGCTTATTAAAAAGAATAAAGCCCAATGGAATGGGTCTATCTGTTAGATTTTTGAGTAAAGGAATAGTAAATATCCCAATATATGAAATGAAAGTATTTAAAAAGAATATCATTGTCCGGAATTTCTTCTTCACAATCCATATTCGATTCATTGAACCACTTCTGGTCTGGATCAAGTTACTGGACCACACTATTTTCAAGACCAGAATAAAAAATATTACATTTTGTAATTATTACCACAGTTATAGTCAATATACATATACAAGTAATTGTGACAATGTGAATTACCCTTTAATTACATTGTAACTTGGATTAAACACTATTAATATTCGCTTCCTATAAGTAAGCCAGCCTTTTACAGTGTAGCTAGGTGCCAAGTGCCAACCCATATATATATATATATATATTTGTTTAAGTGTACAACAATTTTTCTTTATATGCAAAGTCAACTATGGGGCACAACTTGTACCTAACCCATTTATATTTTAACCAAACTAAATAAATAAATAATTCCACACTCCACAGACTACTTCTTACATAGTATTATTAATTAATAATTTAATATCGTTATAACTACTACTTGTGTACAACTTATAGGAACTAAAATTAATCACAGCTGACTGTTTCCCAATTTAATTACTGATCGGGAAACTCAAAGACAAGGAAAGCTTGCTGAAATCTGACCTAAATGTGTGGTTGTGAGGCACCGGGACCAACAGGCTGGGACTTAGATAGAATCACCCATCCCCTTGTATGAATTGTCTTCCTTTCTTACTCGTTTAAGAGTTTTGACTATATACTAATGGGTGCTTATACAGAGATTTCAAACTCCTTATAAGTAGTGAATAATTTTTTGTAGATTCAAACATGAACCCTGTTGTAATGATATAGCGATAGCGTCTACGGTACGCTATTTCTCGTTCAAAACAAAATGTATTCCAAGAAACAAAGAGAATAAAATATACGAAGTTAGTTAAAGTTACCTCATATTAACAAAAACATTAATAGCATAGCACCGACATTACCATGAGGGGACACATTAATTTATTTACATGTGGTTCAATTCCATGTGACCTATAAAAATTGAAATCCTTTATGGTAAAAAAAAAGTAGATCTAAGACTCCATCATATATCAAACATAAAAGAATCTCATGTGGCGATATCCACATACATCCCAATATTATGTAATATGTATATGTATATAATATCAAAACAGAATCACTAAATCTAGCTTTATAAGTTCCATTACTTAAAACTCAATAACCTAGCATTAATAGAAAAATGAAACTAGTGAGAACTTGGCAAAATAGACACAATATTATGATTATCTACTTAATTACCAATTCTATTATTATGTGTGGAAATGATCTCTTACAGCCAACATGTCGTCCTTAACCTTAACTACGATTTTTGTCAAACTCTGTAGTTAGTCAACCTAACACCAACACCAACACCACCACCACCACCACCACTCTTGTTATAGGCAAAATTTCACCATTCTTCATTAATTTTGTTTTGCCTTTTTCTGGGCTCATAATCATATATTCACAGTCCAGTCCACTCCAACACCAATGCTACATACATTTCTACACTCATTCAATCATATTGAAGACATATAGTAGAGATGAAAAATTGCAACAATATCAATCCAATATAAGGAAAATTGTTTCAATTTATAATCTTCAATAACACAACAAAACAAAGGAAGGAAAAAAATATGTAATGATATGCAATGCAATGCAATGATGTAAGATTAAAAATAGGACTAATATTACATAATGAACACCCCCCCCCCCAATTCAGATCATGACTTGAGGAACAAATGTGTTTGATATTCATACCTAAATCCCAGATTCATCCACTTCAACCTCACATTTATTCCTAAATCAAACCAACCAAATGTTCATTTAAGCTTGAGTATCACCTTTCTTCCCCAATCCATCACTTTCCCTCTCCTCCAACAGCTTTCCCTGCTCCTCCTCTGACTGCTGCGTCTTCTTCTGGCCTTCTTTCGCCTTCAACGCTTGCAATTTCGAGTGATTATAGTACCCTACCCCCAAAAACGCCAATCCGTACCCAAACAGATTCAATGGCGTCACCGTATCCTTAATCACAGACCATGAAAATGCAATCAACAACCAATCCTTCACAACACCAGCCACATTCATGGTCAGAGCTGAAGTTTTCCCCACCAACAAGAACACCGCCAAATTCAACGCAAACGCACATACAGAATTAGTACCAAAAATCACGAAATCGAAATGAAACCCTGAAGTTTGTTCCCTCAGCACAGGGAGCTCAACAAACAGCCATGGAATTGAGAGGAAAACGAAGCAGCTAGGGGCGACGTAGTAAAGCGAAGTGATAGGGTTTAGATTTATGCCTTTGGATGTTAGCAAGATCTGAATCATGACTAACCTAGTTGCCTCGAACACTACCGCACCCAATTGAAGAAATACTCCCCAGGAATCGTATTTGGCTTCACCATAAGCCGCGATTGCAACTCCGACTGAGATGGCAAGCATGTTGGACATGGTGTTGCTCTTGTAACTGTCTTTTTTGAGCAAGATGCCGATGGAGTAAACGGCGACAGGCATTAGGGCTTTGAGCATCTGAATGAAGGAGACGGAGAGGTAGATGTAGGCAGAGTTAGAGAGCCATAGAGAGAGAGAGTAGAGAGCACCGATGGGTACGACGGAGGAGAGATAGACTTGGCGGCTGAGGGAAGCAGGCTCGACAAGCTTGAAGATGCGGACGGCGGCGAAGGCAAGGGATGAACAAAAAGCCATGTGAATCATGGTAAGAGAGATGGGGAAAGGCCAGTTGTAGAGGTGTTTGTCGAGGATGTACTTGTTGTAGACGATGACAGTAAAGGAGAGGAAGATCCATACGGCGACGTATGTGTAGGAAAGGATGATTTTCTTGACGACGTCGTTTGAGAGCTGTGCTCCGCCTTTACCCATGGTGGTCGGAGAGAGAGAGAGAGAGATAAGAGATTGATTCCTGTTTGTTTGTTTGTTTGTTTGTTTGTTAATTTAATTAATTAGAGGTAGGATAGGAAGGAAGGAAGGAGGGTTACTTATGGGGGGTAGGTGGAAAAAAGTGAAGAGAAGAAGGGGATGTATTTAAGTTTAAGTAGACGACTTTTATTTTTATTTTTGTTTTTGAATTTTTAGTAATATTATTATTAAATTAGAAGCACATATATAATATTATTTTTATTTTTTGGGTTATTAGGAATTAAATTAAATTAAATAGTAGAAGCCAGGTTATTTAAGATCTTTGACTCAGATCTCAAATCATAAGACTCATCATGGATCCGGGAAATGAAGAGTTTAATTCCAAATGTAACTCAACGACAGTCCATGAAAAGAGTAAGGAAAAAATTATTATAGTGCATTCCATTAAATGAGTGTGATTAATTAAATAACAAATGTAATTTATTCGAGTCATCCATAAAGGGAATGGAGAAAAGAATTATTCTTATTTTGTTTTTCATTTGCCTATACATAATTTGTTTGTATTAAAATGTTGGATTATGAGAGGAAAGAAAGTGAAACGAAAAAAAATATGGGAACCATGCATTGCAGAGACCTTACTTACGCGTGGAACAAATCTCTCACTTTTTTACAATCTTAGAATAAATAAATAATAATGTTATGGTAAAGACAAATGATAATAATAGGTGTAAAGAAACATAAATCCGCAAAGTGTGGCACCTTTGCTTTTCTTGTGCACTGGCACTGCTCCTCTCTCTATTTATAATAATTCCCATTACAATTTACAACAAAGATGATGATGATGATGATGATGATGATGCTAACATATAAATCTTTTCTTTCTTCTTGTCTTATATATTATTAACATCATTAAGCCCAAATAACTAAGTCCATCCGCACTACGGCCCATGTCTTTTTTATAAATTCACCCATTTTTCAATTATATTATAAATGAAAGTTAACCTTTTAAATAAAAACTGAATGGATTTTAAATTTTGTATAATAAAAAATAAATGAGGAGTTGATATTTGTAATAATTTGGGAGAGTGATTAATGATTGAAATATGGGATCCGAAAAAGTCCAAAAAGGGTAGGTATTTTGGAAGAAAAATTATTATTAGTGATTAGATATTTGTTTGGTTGAAAGGTACACACACACATAAGGGAGGCAGCTGCTGGAAAAGGTTTTGTATTGTATTGTTTTGTATTGAAGTTAAACCTCCTTATCTCATAATATTATAATTAGTTTTGCTAACTACTACTATCAATCAATCAATCATTGACTAACTAACTTTTTGACCATTTCTCCTACCATTATCATATCCTATTTGTCTTCTAGGCTGACTGTTCAACTGTAGTCCAACGGTTAGGATAATTGCCTTCCAAGCAATAGACCCGGGTTCGACTCCCGGCAAAACGCACTACATTTTTGTCTATCTCCTCTTTCCTCTCCAACATCATTATTATATACTTTACTTCTTTTGACCAAATCTCATTCATGGTTCAGATAATAAGAGGTACGTACAGTAATCAACCTATTCTAAATCAAATAATCCCAGAGAAAAATTAGAGCGCTTCTAAATAACCAAACCCCAACTCCATCTCTTCCCGCCTCTAAGATGGCACTGCATAAAGTGTAAATTATACTATTCACTCATAAACAAGTTCTAACATTCTACAACACTCCACAAGCAACTTGTTCAGCTCCGCAGCTCTACTGACACTTTTAACATTGATTAAAATCCAATGCATCGAGCAGATCATTCAGCTTCCGATTCTTCTCCAACTCAGTCAATTTGATGTAGTGCTATCATAAGATTGCACCGTGTAAGCTTAAAAGATCAAACAGGCACAGTTCAAATTTCATTGCCAAACCTGTACAAGACCATGAAGGGTCAACTTGGCTTCATCATCCACGTAAATTTCCATAGGCTGAAATGAAGAAATGTCACAATTAAAGCATATTAGGAGCCCATCTGAAGCTAACAGTATCCAGTAAGAAATGAATAGGTTCTGGACCATCTCCTTGCAGATACTTACTGCTCGCAACAATTTTCTGGCCATGAGCGTGAGATAGCTAGGCTGAGAACAGTACGAATGGTGGTGGGTTTGACGACAGGACTAAAGGTTTCGTCATAGTCGAGACCTGGTTGTTGAGAAAACCCTTGCGCAACAAGACGGGCTTTGTATCGTTCGAGACTGCCATCAGTCCGAAACTTATGACGAAAAATCCACTTGGAACCGACAATATTGCAGGATGGTGGCTTAGGAACGAGATCCCAAGTCCTATTTGAGTGAAGGGCTGATAATTCAGCTTCCATTGCTGATTTCCAATTTGGATCACATAAGGCTTGTGTGTAAGAGCGAGGAAGCGGAGATAAGGGTGTGTCAGCTAACAGATTTAGGATTTGTCGAGGACGGGTGACACCGGATTTCAAACGGGTGGTCATTGGATGAATGTTTGGGGCGGTAGATGGTTGATTGGATCGGCTTTGGAGTGGAGAATGTTCGGTTGCCGGAGGACAATGAGAATCGGGTGGTGGCGGTTCCGTCGGTGATGGCAGGTGTGGGAATGATGTTTGAATCATGATGGGCGGTTCCGGTTCAGTGTTAAAACAACCATAATCAGGATGATTTGCACCTTGAATTGTAGGATAGGGGAAAGAGCTCTCATCAAACGTAACATGTCGAGAGATAATTATTTTATTTGTGGATAGATCGAGACAACGATAACCACGATGATCCGATGGATAACCTAAAAATACGCAGGGGATATTTTAAATTGCAATCCGTGTACAACCCCTGTTGACACTAAATCCAAGTTAGCTTCCACAGGCCCTCCGATGAATGACCCGACTCTATACCGTAGCCTAGCTGGTGCGTTACAATATCTCACAATAACCCGTCCGGACATCTCCTATGCCGTTCAGCAAATCTGTCTCCATATGCACGACCCACGCGAACCGCATTTCAACGCTCTCAAGCGTATCTTACGCTATGTTAAAGGTACTTTGTCCCATGGTCTTTCTCTCCGTCCATCATCTACTACTCGTCTTATAGCTTACTCTGATGCTGATTGGGCTGGATGTCCTGATACGCGTCGCTCTACTTCTGGATATTGTGTTTTTCTAGGTGATAATTTAATTTCTTGGTCGTCTAAACGTCAATCGGTTGTCTCACGCTCCAGTGCTGAAGCTGAATATCGGGGTGTTGCTAATGCTGTTGCTGAAACAACATGGCTTCGCAACTTACTTCTTGAACTACATTGTCCACTTTCTGTTAGCACTATTGTCTATTGTGATAACATTAGCTCTGTCTATCTTGCCACCAATCCAGTACAGCACCATCGTACCAAACATATAGAAATTGATATTCATTTTGTAAGGGAACGAGTTGCTTTTGGTGATGTTCGCGTACTCCATGTACCTTCCGCTCATCAATTCGCTGACATCTTCACCAAGGGATTGCCGGCACCGTTGTTTCTTGATTTTCGATCCAGTCTGAACATTCGTGAACCTCCTGTTTCGACTGCGGGGGAGTGTTAGAATATTGATTTATATTTTGTATATATTCTTTGTATCTTTTTGATATCTTTTCATATATCACATGTATCTTTCCATATATCTTAGTTTGTTAGGGTTTTCTATTCCTTCTTGTAACTATATATTTGGATCATTGTTATACAATTCTTTATGGGGTTTTTACCTATCAAACATTTTCAACTACTGCCACTCAAGCTAACTATCATGAAACTGATAACTCTCCCAAACCCCTCCTCCCTAAATCTTTACATTAAAAGGATAAATCAAACTAAAATTAATGACCTAAAAAAGTGAACAGAAAATGCATAGTGCAAAAGCACCTTGTGACGACACATCCAAGACCGGTTCACAAAATCTTTTCAAAAGAACCATCACTCTGTTTCAGTTAGATAGATAAACAGATGACGTGGCAAGTGTACAGTGCTTCAACAACTGCATTCCTGACCAAGTGTCGCCTGTGACAAGCTGGTATATTGGACTTGTAAAAATTCAAGTAGAACGAACTGGCCACAGGACATTACATCTTGCATGAATTTCTTGCAAACTGGTCGAATTTCCTTGCTGAGAACATCATAACTTGCTTATCTGGGTTCACATGACGCAACAAATGAGAGAAGGGATAGGGCAGTTGTAATGATAAAGCTCAGTGAAATACTAGTCACAGTCAGCCCTACCAAGAGACTCGAGCATCTTGTCACACTCATCCAGAATGAAATGCCTCACGTTTTTCAAAGACAGCTCCTTGTCTCTTGCCAGAGCAAGTATCCTCCCTGGTGTTCCAACAACAATGTGAGGACACTCATTCTTCAGAAAACAGCAACTTTAATATCTGGTAAATATGTGCTGAACCGCTCAACTTCATGACAGGAGCAAGCAAGGCAGAATAAGTACACTGCTAACTGATCCTCAATGTGTTTACCAATGATTCAGTGACTAAATTTTCTAATATATTTCCTCTGAGAGATGACAGAAAAAGTTCCATAGCCCAAAAAAGAAATAAAGTGGCACATATACCTGGTAAGCTAATTCCCTTGTATGGCATAGAACAAGAGCAGCAACTTGACCAGCAATGTAAAATGCGCTGCTAGTTTAACATTAAAAGCCATATGAAATTTTTGTATAATGATTTTAAATTATACAAGAAGTGGTTTTTTGAACCTTTTCTATTAAATCTCTACATATTCTCAATATAAATTATGGTCCATTTTGAGAATACGAATTGATTTTTCTTTCTACGGTAAAATTGAAGATCAATCTAACAATACATCTTCATGCATGAGCCCATAATCAGAGACTACTTATGAAATGAGTGAAATGGTTCTGTAGCAAACGTGTTGCCTCGGACTCAGGATTCCATACGTGATAAACATGTGATTCACCCTCAGCTTCAACCAAACTCACCCCTTTTACACCTTTAGTCTTCAAAAACTCAGCATACATTACTCCTCTCTCTTTCAAGAAATCTTTCCCTGCAACAAATACCAAAACCGGTGGGAAAAGGCTCCATTCGGCCACGTCCACCTTCTCGAAATTGCACCCGTAAAAATCCCTGTCTGATCCATCCGGCAAGCTCAGACTCCAAAACATGTCGTTCATGGCTACCTCTTCAGCTGAGTCGTGACCCACCTCAAGCTCAGTCCTTTTTTCGCTCCCAAAATACGGATGAATCGGCACTATCCCTTTAATTCGAATACTTTTTTTGACTGCTTTTATGGCGACCTGGTGAGCTATATTTCCACCAGCGCTGTCACCGGAGAGGAATACTCTGGAGAGATCAGCTTGTTCAAGCCACGGCTCGGCATTTGAGCTTAGCCATTCAAGGGCAGCGTAACAATCTTCATAAGCTATTGGGAGCTTGTTTTCTGGGGCGAGACGGTAGTCGACTGACAAGACAATAGCTTTGGCCGTGGCTGATAAGTCTCCTAAGAAAACATGGTAGCCGAGCCAAGTTGTTGAGCCAATACAAAATCCACCGCCATGGAAGTAAACCAGGACAGGAAGTAGTTGTGTGGATACATCAGGGAGGAAGATTCTAGCAGTTATTGGCTTGATTGGATCGATTATTACATCCTTGGACTTGTATTTGTTAGAGTATTCAGGTGATTGAGAGGCTGTTTCAGGGACAAAGCGTTTTACAGTGCCATTTGAGAAAACTTGGATGAAGCCTGGTGCCTCAGCGATTATGGACATGTTTATGTGAGAGACTGACTATATTGGGAATGGGAATATATATGGATGAACAAGATTTATATATAGCTAGAGGGTCTAAGTATGATTATTTGGATTGGTTTTTGGTGGATGGTAGGTTGATCATGGGGTATGAGATTATCTTTTGAGTAGAGTTGAAGTTGGCTGCTTACTACATATATGAATCGTTTGTTATATCCATGCTAGTTTTTCCAAAGGAAAAAAAATAAAATTGGGAAAATGGATCGATCAAAAATTAATTATTATTAGCGCGCCAGGTAGGGGTCGAACCTACGACTTTCTGCTTAGGAAACAGACGCTCTATCCACTGAGCTACAGGCGCTTATTGCTTTTTGTTTATTCTTTTATACTTTCTAGTTGTTGCTTATTTTTTAATATCTCACAAATGTTATGGAAATGTTGACATAGTGATAAAATAGAGTATCTTGTGTATTGAAACTTTTGATCTATATTTGATTCCAAACAAGCAAAACTATAGGAAGAGACAAATTCTAATATGAAACTAATAATGCAACATCAAGATTTTGTGTTCATGTCATCATATTGAAATAGATAATTACATATACTTAATATATTATTCGGTATTAAATAACACATCGAAATAGTTTAAATAACAACTTTAAAATTATATTTCTTGATATAAGAACTATGGCAAAATGTGAACTTATCATCTTATAATAATCTGAACAATAATGAATAATACATCAATCATCACTCTTTTATACCATTATATTGAAATTTGAGCCTTTTTTATAATTTATTTTATGAAAAATTAAACGAAGACCTTTTCATATAACTTACTCACATTTTTAGGTCCCATTATATAAGATATTTGTTGTATTATTATATTCCATGTATTTAGAAAGTTTTAGATAGATCCTAATGTTACAATAATTTTCCAAAATTATTGATGAGTTTTTGATGAGTTTTGATATATATAATACGCGTTCCAAAAAAAATAATAATAATTTTCCAAAATTTGTAATTACATCAAATCAATCAATTCAGGGCGTTAAATTAGAAATATAATGAAATCAAATAAAAAAATAAAGAGAGTATGAATGGTCACACGAATTGGAAAAGAGGGGTCATGGGGCAGCCTTCCCGCGTGAACCCTCATCTCATCTCATTATCCCACCCACCCCCAACCCAATTAAACAAAACCTACAAATCAAGAAAAAAAGAAAGAATGGTGATACTTTACTTTACTTTACTTTATTAACTTTTATAATTCCCTTTAAAACATCAAAACCTTCTCTTCTCAGTCTCAGTCTCAGTCACACTGTTGGATTTGTGTTGATTGATTCGTATTAGCGCTTAAAGGTCAGTGCGCCTCTCTCTCTCTCTCTCTCTCTCTCTTGGAAATTATGGATTTGATCTTCATCATTTATGTCTAATTCACTGCATCCATAAGGAAAATCAAGTAATGGTAATTTATTTTCACCACTCTTCTGAAATGCGTATGGACAGAAGATAACCATGACCATTTTAAATTGATTAAGATCCGGGTCTTTGATTATCGTGTAGACTCCTTTTATCTTCTTCCTCCTCACTTAATTTGGATTAGGCTTGTTTTTGTGGTTGTAATATATATTTTGATGTATCCAAAAATATATATATATATATATATATAAATAATTTGATAAATCACTTTTTGCTCCAGAAATGTTCATTTATACTTATTTGTTTGCAGACTCAGGCTACAATTTTTCGTCATTCTTACATTTACGACATGGGATCACAGAGAGGTGACAAAGACTTGGTTGTCACTCAGATTAGTGTTGGTGGGCTAGAAGATTATGTCACCGCCAAGATGCTTTTGGATTATTTTGAGGATAAGGTTGGATTAGTCTGGAGGTGTCGACTGAAGACTTCTTCAACCCCCCCAGATTCATATCCAAATTACGAGATTGACACTGAGATTGTTCAGAGAAAGAATGACTATCTAAAGGTTGAACCCCATGCATTTGTGCATTTTGCAGTTGCACATTCAGTAGAATTAGCCCTAGATGCTGCAGCCCGTGGTGAGCTTATATTTGGCAAGAAGCCACTAAGGGTTAGTTCGGGGCCAAAAAATTCTCATCGCATGAATGAGAGGAGGAGAACTACGACACCTTACAAATTATCTGATGTTTTTGTTGAGATTGGAAATTTGAGGAGCCGAGATGAATTTTTTGTTGGTTGGAGGGGCCTGCGAAGTGGGGTCGATTTTCTTGTTGATCCTTTCATTGGGAAATGCAGTCTTCATTTTACAAAGGATATTGCTTTCTCCTTCAAAGGTGAAAACAGACCCGCAGTAATAAAATGCAACTTCATGATTGAGATATCCCCAAGAGAAATCAACGAGATAAAACATTACAGGGACTTTTCTTCGTTGATAGTACTCTTGCAGCTGGCTTCGTCGCCCTTAGTTTACTACAGAACGGCTGATGATGACATTGAACAACCAGTGCCGTTCGATTTGTTGGATGATGATGATCCATGGATCCGTACTACGGATTTCACACCAAGTGGAGCAATTGGTAGGTGTAATACTTACCGAATTTCAGTTCGACCCCGGAATGGTCCAAATCTGATGAAAGCATTGGAATTTCTTAGAAGACAAAGAGTGTCGGTTATTGATTGCAATCCAGGGCTGCGCCTACGGACAATGGATGAGCCTAATTTTGGAGTGGGTACGTTGGATTCCTTTTTCTATATTCAGCCCAAGAAAGGCATAAGCTTCAAGACTATGTTTCTGGTTAACGCCGTCCTAAACAGAGGCATAATAAATCAGCATCAGATGTGTGAAAAGTTTTTTCATCTATTAAAAAGTCAACCGGAGGAGCTCAATGCTCTTGCACTTAAACACATGTATTCCTACAAAAAACCTGTTTATGATGCTTTCAAGGCCCTGGAATTTGTGCAAGAATGGTTGTTGAAAAATCCAAAGCTCATTGAGAGACCTCATCAGATGGCTGATATTGTTGAAGTTCGAAGATTGATCATCACTCCGACAAAAGCTTATTGTCTCCCTCCGGAAGTGGAGCTGTCGAATAGAGTTTTGAGACATTATAGTAGGGTAGCCGATCGATTTTTGAGAGTGACTTTTATGGATGAAGCTATGCAGATCCTTAATCAAAATGTCCTGATGTACTATGTTGCTCCTAATGTGAGGGAAATTTCTTCAAATTCAGGTCAACAAAAGACCGCCATGTTCAAACGGGTAAAGGATCTTTTAAATTACGGGTTTCATTTGTGTGGTCGGAAGTACAGTTTTCTTGCATTTTCAGCAAATCAGTTGCGGGACCGTTCAGCATGGTTTTTTGCTGAAGAGAAGAATATTACTGTAATGGACATTAAGAATTGGATGGGTAGGTTTGAAAACAGGAACATTGCAAAGTGTGCTGCAAGGATGGGGCAATGCTTCTCTTCAACTTATGCCACAGTTGAAGTCCCAGAAGTGGAGTTAAACTCTGAGTTTCCTGATATAAAGAGGAATGGCTATGTTTTCTCTGATGGTATTGGTATGATATCAGTTGATCTTGCAATGGAAGTTGCAGCGAAGCTCCAGCTGACTGCGAACCCTCCTTGTGCATATCAAATCAGATTTGCAGGTTATAAAGGTGTTGTTGCATGTTGGCCAGCGAAAAATGATGGGACCCGCTTATATTTAAGACCGAGTATGAAGAAGTTTGACTCAACTCATAAGATTCTTGAAATTTGTTCTTGGACTAGGTTCCAGCCTGGTTTTCTAAATAGGCAGATAATAACACTTCTTTCCTCTTTGGATGTAAAAGATGATATCTTTTGGAAAATGCAAGAAACGATGGTTTCAAGACTAGATCAGATGCTCGAGGACACTGATATGGCTTTTGACGTCCTTACAGGCTCATGCACTGATCAAGGAAACACAGCAGCTATAATGTTAAGTGCTGGTTTCAAGCCTAAAACTGAACCTCATTTACGAGGGATGCTAACCAGCATAAGGGCTGCCCAGCTTGGTGACCTTAGAGAAAAAACAAGAATTTATGTTCCTTCTGGAAGGTGGTTGATGGGTTGTTTGGATGAGCTTGGTGTACTTGAACATGGGCAATGCTTCATCCAAGTTTCAAACCCTTCATTGGAAGATTGTTTTGTGAAGCATGGGTCAATTTTTTCTGATACAAAGAAAAAGCTTCAAGTGATTAAGGGCCTTGTGGCAATAGCAAAGAACCCTTGTCTTCACCCTGGAGATGTGAGGATTTTGGAGGCCATTGATGTTCCCGGGTTGCATCATCTTTATGATTGTCTTATTTTTCCTCAGAAGGGAGATAGACCACATACAGATGAAGCATCTGGAAGTGATTTGGATGGGGATCTCTATTTTGTTACTTGGGATGAGAATCTCATTCCTCCAAGCAAGAGAAGCAAGATCCCGATGCAATATACACCTGGAGAAGAAAAACAACTGCCACGTGAAGTGAAGCAACAGGTAATTACCTGCCTTTTATATATTTTACATATTCTAGGATTTTTTTTATTGTCAAAGAAATGATGTCTTTTTATTCCTTTTATGCTTGTGTCAATTTATTATGAGTTTCTAGTTAGTCATCTTGATCCCTGTTAAAGTAGTATCTACGTTGAAGAGAGACTTTTAGATAGTGTATCTGTCCCTTACTGATTTTTATTTGAGTAATTGGTGGTATGGGAAAGATGGAGTATTTTATGATATAAACTGAGTATTTCAATTTTGCTTGCAGATTTTAACATGATAATTACTCTTTTATACAGGACATAATTGACTTTTTCACTAGGAACATGGTGAATGAAAATCTAGGCACTATCTGCAATGCTCATGTGGTTCATGCCGACCTTAGTGAATACGGTGCTTTGGATAAGAAATGCATTAGATTGGCAGAGCTTGCTGCGACTGCAGTTGATTTTCCTAAAACAGGAAAGATGGTGAGTATGCCTTCTGAACTGAAGCCAAAGGTGTATCCCGACTATATGGGTAAACCAGAATATCAAACTTACATTTCCAACAAGATTCTGGGTAAGCTCTACCGCAAAGTTAAAGATGCTTATGACATAGACTATGAAGTATCTCCAGAAAATGCTTTTGCTCCGGATAAAATAATATATCACCAAGACCTTGAGATTCCAGGATCATCAAGTTTTATCGTTGAGGCATGGAATAGCAAGTGTTCCTATGATGGACAGTTGCTTGGTCTTTTAGGACAATACAAAGTGAACAAAGAAGAAGAGCTTGTGACTGGACATATATGGTCTATGCCGAAGTATAGTAGCAAGAAACAAGGTGAATTGAAGGAAAGACTTAAGAATGCCTATAGCAACCTGAGAAAGGAATTTAGGAAAGTATTTGAGTATATGGACCCAGAATTTGATCATCTTTCTGATGATGAGAAAAATGTGATGTACGAAAGGAAGGCCTCTGCTTGGTATCAGGTAACTTACCATGAAAGTTGGGTTAAGAAGTGTAAGGAGTTACAAGTGTTAGATGATACTGGGAAGACGGTGATGTTAAGCTTTCCTTGGATTGCCGCTGACTATCTTGCTCGGATCAAGATTAGGAGAAGGATGATGGAAAATGCTATCTCCACTAAGCCTATCGATTCTCTGGGCAGGTACCTAGCTGATAAAATCTGATTCAGGTTTTATTAGTTCTAATATTCATTGCTTTGTCAATGGCTGTAAGGCCACTCTGCCATGTTTGATAATCACTGCACACTCCTGAAAACGTCAATTTAGGGGGGGGGATGCTGTCTTTTTTTTCTTTTACTTTTGTTGCAATCCAGTAGATTATGTTTGAATTACTAGTATATTAGAGAAATTGCCTAATGCTGTTGCAGTAAACGGATATGCAACTCTTGTCCAATTTTATGTCGATAAGATGGTACCTGGATTATTATGTATTATTGCAATTGATAATATGTTAAGACATGGTTTTAATCTTTAATCTCCATCATGTCTGTAGTTTCTTTTTCGTGACACTGGATATTTATTGTTTTATAATAATTGCCTCTGGAACTTATAATGAGAGGAAAAATGGTTTTGCAAATAGAAATAAATTCAAGGAAAAAATATTGTTCCTTGTGTTTTCTTGAGGATTGAAATTTCTATTATATACGACGGAGAACATTTAGTTTTTTCTTAAACAGGAATGGAGTTTGTTTACTTAGTTACTTGTGCAAAGAACGTCTTTTTAAGAAATGGAGGATAGAGGTTGAAAATATGTGTATAATCAACAGAAAGTCTTTAGTTATCTACCCATCTTGAAAAGTAGTATACTCCATTTATGATCAACCAACCAAAGGCTGTGCATTTAGTATCATTGTGGAATATATACCAGTGAGTATAAGCCACTTGTACTCCAAAACAAGAGATTCCCTTTAATAATGGAAATCCCTCCTATCCATTTTAAAAGTCAAACTTTAATTGAAGTGGGGGGGCATAAAGCTTCTATAATAACCGAGCTACATGTGCTAACAGAACTTTGAAATAGGTCCCTTCTCACTCCTCTCCTGTCTCAATGGAAGAAGAAATAACATACATTTAGTGGATCAAAATTATAATGTAAAAGGGACTTGTAATTTCATTTTAGTGCTTTGCTGTACACACACTGCAGATACTGAACTTTGTATTCCTGCCATGCAGTTCTTATATTCCTTGAAGATAATACTTAACTTGTTATGCATGTACATATATCTGAAGATTACAACTAATGGAAGTCCTAAGTCTGGGACTTAAATGGGTTTTATTCATAATCAATGGGACTAGTTTGGCAGGCAGCTCTTCTAAGTCTCATGGTCATGGGGACAAGACTGCATTTAACCCATAATAAGCCTTAAATTATGCATTTTGCCTGAATTAGTAATATTTGAAATGATTAGTATTCCTGAACATGTGAGTGCATTTACTTAGGGACCTGCTTTTCGAGTGATAAACCTCATTAGCACCCGACACCATGTGAATGTGCTTGGAAAATAAGGAGGACCTTCACCTGCATGTCTGTGCCACTTTTTTTTTTTTTAATCGCATTTTTCAAGTTTCAACGAAATTGATTGGTGCTTACAATTAAGCTTATGTGCATGATTATCATGTCCATGACTCATGAATCTGTTGTAACTTGCAATAAAATGTTTGAATGCATCTGTTTAGGAATAAATAGGATGAACAAAATTGTTTAGACTTAATAATAAATCAATGTCTGAAAATTCATCAGTAGCTATATATATATATATGTGTAAAACGTTTTGTACCAGTATAACTTAGCTGTGTACAATTGGTTATGACACATAGTATTTGACACTTGATGAAGTGAAGCCTATAGTTATTTACAATGATATTACCTATATCGACTCATAGGCATATACATTGACTTGAAGACTACTACTAATCTAGTCTAGGGCAGGGCAGGGCCTTTACCTCCATTGAGGCCGTTTGGTGCTGCTAGACCATTCCAATCAAGTAGCTCCTCAACCATCTGCATTGCAACTCTATTCTCTTCATCCATATCTGATGATACTGATCTCGATGAAGTTGATGTTTTTTTGAAGGAATTCTTAGTGAGCTCTACTTTCATAACCCAGTGGGACCCGGAATGCCTACCGGCCTGTTTTTGCCAAACACCTAAATTAGAATTGTCGTTGTCGAGCCTTAAACAAGTAATAGAAGGAGTTGGATTCTTGCAGCAGCATTTTGTGAGCTTTTGTGCTAGTATGTTGTCTGAGAGTGTTGATGATGGGGATTCTTCTTTATTAGGGATAGGAAAATTAGTCTTGGCGTTTTGTCCGTTCATTAGAATGGCTGCTTGATCATATGCTCTAGCTGCTGCATCTGCTGTCTCAAAAGTCCCAAGCCATATCCTTTTTTTCCTGGAAAAACAAAACAGGAAGAAGAGTAGAATAAAATGCTGAAATGCTGAAAATGCAAATGCGAGAGTTTATTACATTACATACAGTAAAGGATGGCGGATTTCTGACACCCAAGAGCCCCACTGGCGCTGCCTGACACCTCTGTATTTCTTTGATTGTAGTACCATCTTTCCCTTTCTTTCTTTCTTTCTCTCTCTCTCTCAAGTTAAATAAATGCATGGATGGATGGAAATAAAACTCATCAAATCCACTTGTCGGTAAGGTACGGACGATTCATTCATGTAATAAAAGCATTCACCTACAAATCCTATTTTACTAATAAACCATAATGTTCTTAACCACACTCCTCTTTCACCATTTAATGTTCATCTCATCTCGTACAAAAAAAGAAACTAGATATTTAATATGAACTGAGTAAAGCTATAGATAGTTGTTGTTGTTTCTAGTTTCTTGTAAGCAGCTTCATCCGCCCATCTCCTCCTACTTTCTAACCACATAATGAGTACACTACTACAACATAGCTGGACTGGATGGATATTTATGTGTGTTTGGTGAAACTAGACTTTTTTTTCGCACCTAATTTTGACTTGTTCAAAAGGTGACGTTACACCTTGTCGCATTTGTATTCCTAATTTAACAAAAAAATGAATTGATGGTATTTACCTATTTATAACTTTAAGGAATTGGAGAAAATGACATGACAGTTTTATCGTCTTCTTGATATTGAGACTTATATTTTTACTGTTGCCTTTCTTTCCCTCTAAATGGGCCTCCCCCCACATGAGGAAGTTGGGCTCTAGAATATCTCAAGTTTGGGCCAAGAGATTTGTCTATACGTCCACAAGTGAAGTAAGAATCAGCAAAATAGTATGATTAAATTGAGTATATAATATTAAGATCATTAGATTATATATATAAAATATTTATTTGAATCAAAGGGAAAGGGATACAATAATTACTTAGCTGACTCAAATGGAGAATAAATTACATGAAATGATACACTGATCATATGTATGGTAATTTGCAACAGAGCAGAGGTTGTGTTGGATGTTGTAGTAAACCGGCGGGAGTTGTGGAGCAGCAGTAGCAGTAGTGGGTTTCCATCCCACAGAAGTATGTCATCAATCAGCACTTCCAACCAAACCACCCTTCTGAATTTGTAAATCATGGTAAGTTTGTAATATGTTTGAAATTGTAGTTAGGATTAGTCCCCATAGCCATATGATAGGTATAGGATTTGTATTATTGTATACTTGTTATCTTATGGATTCATTCAACTTCAACCAACAGGAAATGCATGGTGGATTTTCTGGTTCATGTCTGGGAGCAGGAGGGAACATATGTTTACATTTCAAGATTACAATTCAATTTGTAGTTTATTTACCTTACCAATTCCATTATTTAACATATTTTACATCAAACTATCACAATCAATTTGATATCTTTTTTCTTTTACAAAATTTACTATATTTTTATAAACATAAATAATTGTGTATAATTCTCACACACATCTAAATACTAAACACTTTGTATATCTTTTAAATTTTGACTCAAAAAGATATATCAATCTAATTCACAAGAGACTGAAGATAATAAAAAGACATGAATGGGAAAATCATTTAATTAAACAAAAAAAACAAAAAAATTGTGAAGCTTACCTTACCTTATAAGTTGCTTCAGCTTGGGGTGATGAAATAACGTAGGAGAAAAGCAAGCAACCATGGGAAAGAAAATGACTATAAATACTTATTATTATTATTATTATTATTATTATTAGTAAATTAAATAAATAAAAGTATTCTATTGGATTTGGTATCTGCTGAATTGAAAGTTAGGTTTAACAAATAATATAAGAAACATTGAACATAGCTCTAATAATACTTTGGTTCATTGCATAAATAACACAAATTGAATAATATAATGGGCCCACCCTATTGATATATATGTATATTTGTGTTTCTATTCTATTATATATACATTTTTGTAACACCCACACTCTTTATCTCTTTCTCTTTTTGCCCTATTCAATAGGGTTTCTTGCCTTTGATTTTCTTCTCTGATGCATTCACTTCTTCTTCAAGCTTTGTTGATAATCTTCTTATTGCTTCATCTGATTCTTTTTGCTCTCGCCAGGGGGTTTTCTGGGCTTCCACTCGCACTGTTCCCATGTCTAAAGTCTTTGATTTCAGTGGTAAGACCTCTGCCCCTTTCTGGCTTATGCTTTAAAGTCTTTATCTTTATATGGGTTTTGATGGTTTTTTATTAATCTTATTTAATTTAAGTGAATTGTTTTGTGGTCTTGGTTAAAGTTTATGTCTTTAGCTTTCTATGTCTTTGTTTTTATTAGATCTTGTTAATTTTGTGAAGCTTACGCAAATACATTAATATGCATCACAATATTCTGTTTTGAAGTGGAAGTTTGTGTCTTTAGATTTTTGCCCGTATCTTCTACTGTATCTGCTTGTTTCTAGCAATATCATGTTATGCATCTGTACCTGAGCTTTAATATTCAACACTTGTGGTAATATCTCAATCCTTTGGTGGGTTTGTCTCTAAATATCTCTTGGAAATGAAATTTTATGCTCTTAGTTTATAATATTTAGTTCCTGGGATCAAAATGCAAACTTAAGTTGATTGTTATTCGACCATTGATTGAAATTTGGATACACAAGGCTGATGATTGATTGAAAAGAGTTCTTGAATTGATGTTCTGGATTATGTTTATTTTGTTAAAACTGCTTTCAAGGAATGCTTATTATAGCTTAGATAAATTTTTTGAGAACTACATGGGTAGTATTCAGAATTTGTGCATCATTCACTGCTGAATCATTGTAACTTTCTTTGATGTATGATCCTCGATCTGAAATCTGAAGTATTATACACAAGCAACTATTTTTCATTATATTGAAACTTGTTGAATATTTTTCTTGGAAAAAAATGAACATTGCCTGATTTTTCTTTCCACATCTATGCTTTCAGATGGTGATGATTTTTGCTCTGGGGGGTTTCTGTACCAAAATCCCAAGAGATCTAGTCTCTTTGATAGCCATGTGGATGTCTATTTCCCCCCTCGTAAAAGATCCCGCATCAGTGCCCCATTTGTTGTCAGTGAGCCAAAGCAGCAGCCATCCATTGAAACTCTCCCTGATGAGTGCCTCTTTGAGATCTTCAGACGTCTTCCTGGTGGCCAAGAGAGGAGTGTTTGTGCCTCTGTATCAAAGCGTTGGCTCATGCTTCTGAGTAGCATCCACAGGGATGAAATATGCTCAATCACCAAAACACCTCAACTCGATGACGAGGAGATCAGGTCTACTCCTCAGAAGGCAGATGAGTCTACTGATGCTAAAGAGAAGTGCGAAGTCGGTACTTTGAAGGGAATTAGGTCCGCAAATGGGGAGGAATGTGAAGAGACTGATTCTCATGGTTATCTCTCTAGATGCTTGGAAGGGAAAAAAGCTACTGATGTGAGATTAGCTGCCATAGCTGTTGGAACTGCAAGCCGTGGAGGTTTGGGCAAGCTTTCTATCAGAGGAAATAGTTGTACTCGTAAATTGACTAACCTTGGCTTGAAAGCCATATCCCGTGGCTGCTTTTCTTTGAGGGTTCTTTCTCTGTGGAACTTATCTTCAGTTGGTGATGAAGGTCTATTTGAAATTGCAAGTGGGTGCCGCTCTCTTGAGAAGCTTGACCTCTTCCATTGTCCAGCTATCACTGACAAAGGCTTAGTTGCTATTACTATCAACTGTCCCAATCTGATGTCAGTTACAATAGAATCTTGCGCGAACATTGGTAATGCGAGCTTGCAATCTTTGGGCCGCCACTGCCTCAACCTGAAGTGTATTGTTGTTAAGAACTGCCCACTTATAGGTGATCAGGGAATCGCAGGCCTGTTTTCATCAGCTGGGCAGGTGCTGACTAAGGCAAAATTTCAGGGACTGAACATAAGTGATGTGTCTTTAGCTGTAATTGGGCACTATGGGAGTGCAATGACTGATCTTCTTCTTGTTGGCCTCCAAAATGTGAATGAGAGGGGCTTTTGGGTCATGGGTAAAGGTCAAGGTTTGCAAAAGCTAAAATCTTTATCTGTTGCTGCCTGCGAAGGAGTTTCTGATATAGGGCTTGAAGCTGTAGGTAAAGGTTGTCCAGATCTTAAGACGTTTAGGCTCAGAAAGTGTCCATTTGTATCTGATAATGGATTGGCCTTATTTGCTAAAGCTGCTGAATCACTTGAAAGTCTTCAATTGGAGGAATGCCATGGAATCACGCAGTGTGGGGTTTTTGGTGTTCTTTCAAACTTTGGTGGGAAATTGAAGGCTCTTGCATTGGCTAACTGTTTGGGGATGCGGGATTTGGGCTTTAGATTTCCAATGACATCAGTTTGCAATTCACTCCGATCATTGACCATCAGCAACTGCCCTGGATTAGGCAATGATGACCTTTGCATGTTGGGTCAGATGTGTCCTAAATTGACTCACGTTGATCTTATTGGCCTTAAGGGAATCAATGATACTGGCATTCTACCTCTTGTTCAGAGCTCGGAGGCTAGATTGACAAAGATGAATCTCAAGGGATGTGTTAATCTCACAGACAGGGCGATCACAGCCATCGCCAAGCTTCATGGAGAAACTCTTGAGGTTCTGAATCTTGACAGTTGTGGATACATCACTGATTTGAGCTTGATGGCAATTGCAAGAAATTGTTCATTGCTGAGTGAACTTAATGTTTCATACTCTGGAATAACAGATTCTGGAATTGCAGTCTTGGCTGGGGCTGAGCAGCTCAATTTGCAGATATTTTCCCTCGCAGGTTGCCCTATGGTGTCTGACAAGAGCTTACCTTTCTTGAAAGTTTTGGGTAAGACTTTGGTGTGGTTGAACATCCAGCGTTGCACTGGAATCAGCTGTGGCACTGTTGATATGCTTTTGGAGCATATTTGGAGGTGCAATATACTTTCTTAAAGCAAAGACATAGCTAAAGAACACCCCTGTTCGAGATTGGAAGCAAATGATGAGGGGTAAAGCTCTCTTGTATGTAACAGTTAGTAGTTGGTAGTTTTTGGGTCCATCACCATGGGTCTTCAAAGGTTCAGTCCTTTATAGCCTTTTTTTTCCCAGCAAACGTGGCCATTAATCCATTTTTTTGCAGCTTTAAAGCTGTTTTTGAAGGATGTTGGTTCATGTAATGGATTAACATCCTTTTTTATGGTCACGATTAGCTGGAGAACACACACTTGGACTCTGGAGGCTGGATGATTAGATTCTTTCAAGTGGTCATTATCATAATGTTTTTTTTAGCTTCTACCCAAGCAGTTATGGTTAAAGCTTGTTGTTACTTGTCTGAAAGTCTTTCATGTTGCAGTTGGTTGTCTTCTGTTGGTCAGTATCACATTTGCTTTCGTGGGCTTTGGCCGTGGCAGAGACTTCTGCCATGACAACCTTATTAGTCTCCTATATGGGAGGAAGGGGGTTTGTTTTTTGTTTTACCAAGCCCGAGTTTTGCAGGTTTCTCTTGTTGTCAACTGTCATGCAGCAAACTTCTTTTTATGTAATGGTTTGTACTCTTTATGTTCCAAGTTTCTCTATGAATAAAATTAACTTTTATGTAAGAAAAATGTTATAGCAGGAGTTGGTTAAATCTTTGTAAATAGGTAATAATTTTGATTTAAGTTTTTGTCAGAATATTGTTTATATGAAATAAAACACGAGAATTCTACACTATTTTAAAATTGAAATACTGAAACTGAATATAATTGTAAGTCTAGGGATAGACAAGAAATTGATTTAAACATTTTAAAATCAAACCAAAGCAATTAATGCATTTGAAAAGCAATGAGAATGGTAGAATCAGTGAAGCAGCATCAGATTATAAAGCATACATAACAAACAAATATAATACACAAGTTTCAGTTTTGTCTGAATAACCAAAAAAATACATCCCCCAGTTACAGTATTTGCTAAACTAAAATCTAAAAAACAGACAACATCTTGACATTCAACAATTCATTTGTCCATAACTTATACTTCGACTCAGGGTGACAAATCATCTCTAAACATAGGATTAGAAAAGTAAGTTCACCACACTCAGCAGCAAGCTTGAAAAACATATTAAACAATCAAACTACACGTTGCTGATTATGCCCCTTAACTCCATGCCTTTGTTCTTGGATAAATCAAGTGTTAATCATCAAACTTCTCCCTCCAACATTTGAGGTGAAATATAAAGACGCTATCTGTTTAACACTCACACTGTAATGGGTTCTTGCACCAAAGTTTTCTCTTCTTCAGCTTCCAGAATAGGTTCTTCAATATCTATTGTGTTTGACCGACTCTCAATTGGCTCAGCAGTGGACCCCGCCTCCTTTTTCTGTGTATCACATTGAGCTTTACTCACTTCAATGGATTCACCTGTTTCTATGGTAGTGGTGTTCTTTCGAGAGAGAGATTTCTTCTTTTCAAAGGATAGGTTTGTGCTCTCAGACGGAAGAGACTTCCTTATGGGCTTCTTAGGGGGTGCTTTGGCAAGGTTAGTTTGTGAGAGTTTCTCATCCAAGCTTAATCTACTTGGGCGAGCAATAGGTACCATGTTGTTCTCTTCTGAGCTGCCAGTAGGTGGACTCTTTTTCCGACCAAGTTTGGGAGATTTGGCTCTCGTAGTAGGTATCTATATCAAAAAATGGTGATGACAAGGTATTAGGTCTGATATAAGCACATACAAGTTAAGAAACCTGTAAGGACTAGAGACATGGCATTGGTTGTCATTGTCACGTAAGAATTAACTGCAAGTTTATAGAAATACTAGAGGACCCCAGTTAAACATCTGTAAGGACTACAAACAAGGATCTTATAAGAACAAATACAGATCAGAAAAAAGCTAACACTATTATGTACTCAGACCAACAAAAATTCAAGTATCACCAAGGGATAGCAAAGATTATGGTTTGGAGGAAGAATAGACGAAAACTTTTACTCATAGTCACCGTTTATAATAATTGTTGTGCAAAAGCAGGACGATCTCTTGGCAACAACAACACTTTGGTTTTAAACTAACTAAACAAGTATGCGCCCATAATCACAATTTTTTCATGGCACACCTAAATACCGAGAATGCCACTTTATTCAATGTAAAACTATTCATTATAGCCAAAAACTATTTGAATATGAAAAATCATATCAAGTGAGACCAATCCTCCATAGAAAAGCAGTGCATAAACCTTTATAAACACTGCCAATTACTAAATGGCCATAGACCTAAGTATCTAAATCCAAACAAACAAAATCAGCAACAAAGATACCCACGAGAAACTGACCATAGTTATATTTTAAAAATAATACCACATTACATATAGAAAATATATACTGGCACCATCGCATGCGTAATAATTAGCATCATGTCACCTTCTTTAGTTCCACCTTTGGAGGAGGAGGTTCCTGATAGAAGGTTGGCATTGGTGTTGCTTTAAATGCCAAAGCTTTTCTCAGCATTTTGATCTCCGCATCCTGTGATTCCTATTCAACAGATAGGAAGAAGTATGACTCAATGCCACAGTCCACTGTCCAAAACTTTACAAAGACATAATATGACATATGGATTGCACCTTAGTCTTAGCTTGTAAATTGTTCTTCTCTGCTTCCTTTGCCTGAATCTTTTCCTCGATTTTTGAATAAAACTTTCCAAACAAGAAAAAGGAAAATCTACCAGGTCCATATCATACAAGAAAGAGTGAAAGTAAGTACTCAGATGCAACAAAAAAGAAATACTAACCTCTTTTCTTTTCTCAGCCCTTTCATAACATCTAAAACTGAAACTATAGGCTGGAAGAGTGCTCACTTTGCGGGACTTGGCATCCCCAGCAGTAGGGCTTCTACAAAGTACTTAAGGATAGACCAAAACAAACTTTATATAACGACGAAGAGAAAACATGCACATACAACAACCATTTCAATATACATGAAAGTGAATGCAATGCAGTAAAAGATACATTGAAGATTGTGAGATCTCTTCTGCTTTACTGGTGGGACCTTTTCTAAGGGCCTTCAGCTTTGTCTTCTCCCTGTAGCAAGGAAACCACAGTTAACAAAAACCACCATGGAAAGAAACTATCAGGAAAATTTCCATGAAGAGTTTATTATGGAACATGATTGATATATGTTCAGATATTTCATCTGAAAATGCCTACTAGAGACCTTGCATTTTTCTCATAATGATATATCAATCAAATTGCCAGTCATAAGTATCAAATGATCCATATAAAGAAACCGCTAGCAAAAAACAACATACGGTAGTCCTTCAGACTGTTCACCACTTGTCGATGAAGATGTTGCATCAGGAAGTCCATTGTGCTGCTTGAGAATTAGGAAAGAATTATGTTCCGATCAACGAAATTAAGATAATACCTATTAGTAATGTAGGAAAAAGTACATCCATGTGTAGTTCCGACATTTATGTTTACCTTGGAGTTATTTTGGATGGATGTTGGTTTTGAGTTGTCAGCAGCTTGCTTCTGATTGGACGACTTACTTTTTCCAAAAGTCTGTCTGGGGTGTGATTCTGAAGCAATGGCACCATTTGAAGCAATTACAGATTTCCTCAGTTCTTTCACATCTTTGCTCTTGCTCGAAGGTTTTCCATTCTTGGCTCTTCCAGTACCCTTTATTGTCTTCAAATTCTCAAGATCACTAGTGTCTTCAACTCCAGGTTCCTAAAAGTAAATAAGTCATAAAATGTTTCCAAGAAGGTAGTTGAGCTATGCAATTGAGTGAAAAATCTATAATCTCCTACCTTTGGTATGCTGGTTAAATGGCTTTTTGGGGGTAAAGCAGATTTTTCTGTGATTTCTTCTGAGAAGTCCAGAGGTTTATGGTTATTCAACTTCATAGCATCTTCAAGATTCTCACTCAATTCTTCAATTTCCAAGATGCCATTGGAAGTCTTGATGGGAATTGGTTGGTGGAGAGCATTTTCAAAATTCCCCCCACTTTCAGACAAAGCAATGATATTATTGGCATCCATCATGCTCATATATCTAACAAAATCAGTAATTCACCTGATGATTCTAGCTAATAAAAACAAAAAGGCCCCATCCAAATGTTTACTTAAAACATCTCATTTTCTTTAAATCCAAAAAACAGGCATATGTCTACACATTTGATACTATTACGGACAGTTAAGCAAATTCATTTCATTAGAGTAAAGATGTTCAAACAATTTACTACAGAGGATCACTGCACAAAATCATAACTAACAAAACCATAAATTAAAGGAATTTGGAGTTAAAAGGGGATAACTAACTATGTAGCAAAAGCAGATGTTCAGAGATAAAAATGCATAACTAATGCAGCATATCCAGCTCCAAAAATAATACTAAGCGAAATTTCAAGCAAAGTTGCACCTTCACAGACAAGAATGCAAGTTTACAACATAAGATCAAACTTTATATTTACTAGCCAACCAGAAAACCTTTTTGTTAAGATTCACTAAGCAGCAAGAAGAACAAAACTTGTGTAAATAGCAACAGAGAAATTATCCAGCATTAGTACCAAAAGTATAAACTAATTACTTCAGATTATCAAACTAAATCCCCACACGAAATAAGAATTTAGGAAAAAACAATGAGAAAAAGACAAAAATCAGCAGAATAGGATAATAGAATAAACTTGAGACTAGATCTCCTAAACCCACCCACAAGATCTTATCTTTTACCCATTTTAAGGTTCAAATGCAAAAATCAATTTGTATTTCAGAATAAAACACATTATTAAACCCAAATAAAGGCACGCATTACCTTCAAATCATTGACAAACAATGAAATATAAAAATGAACTTACCTTTCAAAGCATTTGAAGTAAAAAACAACAATCAGAAAACCATCAAATCATTAAAGGACTAAAAAGATCTGAGTGATAAATGCGTCTGGTCTGGTCTGGTCTGGTTTGCTGTCTGAATTTTGAAATGAACTTGGAAAATTCGAAGTGTTTACTGGGTAAAATTTATTATTTTGTTCTTTTGGGTGTTTGTTGAAATTGAAAATGGAATTAGAAAAGTCTCTCTCTTCTCTCTCTTTGAGAGAAGATACAACTGAGGGGCAAAGGTGAGCTTGTTTCTAGTTGGGTTTTTGCTACCCCTGTTCAGATACTCTACTTCACTTACTGCTAGACTAATAGAATTTAACAAAATAAAAAATAAAAAGGGGTAAAAATAGTATTATTATTTTTTTTTTTTTTTGATAAAAAATAAATTGTTGTACTAAGAAATAAAAGGACAAGTTCAGAGGCAAAAATAATCAACTTATTAAGAAACAATAACGTCGGAGTTTGGGCTTTATAATCAGGAGATGATGTTTTTTTGGATAAGCTATTTAACCTTTCAAAGTTGGTCTTAGACATTAGTTGTGGTGTAATGGACTTTTATAGTAAACTATTTTCGCAAAAATTAGACCAAAGTGAAGTTAATTATTTTATGAACTCCGTCTAAGGAATGATCTATCATTGTCATTGAAGATCATAAAAAATTCAAGTTGTCTGGGGAATAAACACACAAGTCGGTGTTTTATCTTTGAAAGAGACTTGAAAACAAAATTTCACGTTTTTATCTGGACGATTGTGAATTTTTTTAATGCAAAATATCACTATTATACCACATAACATAAATTAAATTTTATATGCTTGACAAAAAGTAGTGTGGATTTCCATGCACGTTCTTGTTTGGTCTCTCATTCCAATAGGCAATAGCTATTATTTAGTCTTGAAATATTTAATTTAACCTCTTCTTATGTCAACTAACTCCCAAATCTTGGATTTTGGGCACACTTTTGATCAACAAAAGGAATTGAATGAAATTACAATTTTCTTTTCTTCAGGTTCAGTCACTCTTCTGGGGGCCATAAGCCAATCAGAAATTGAGCAATATAAGGTCAAATTTTGATGCAGCATAAAGAGAAGATATAGATATCCCACTTTATCTTCAACTTCATGATTTGTTCAATCGCCATCAAAGAGAACAAATAATATTCTTAAGATCGAGGCCTACAAACTCAAACTAAAGTTCTAAGACATTTCAAATTATTATCCTTCATCAATTGAAACAAGAAATTTAATATTTTGTTCTGCACTTTGGAGGAGAACAAATCACTAATCACTAATCACTAATCACTAATCCAAATTATGTATTGACTATTGAAGTTTGATGCAAATTAATTCAAGAGCTCTCTAAATCTACAGCAAAGAAACTGATGTTATGTCAACTTAATCTCTCTTTACAAATAACTTGGAACGAATTATGTATTTACATTTCCCATGTTTACAAGTACCTGAAAATAGCTGGATTACATATGCTGACTCTGGTTCAAAACCTTGCCGCCGATACAAATAGTTCATTCTCAGATGGATGACACATTACTTCTACTTAAGGTGGCCTCAACTGTCAACCACAAAATGTCCAACATATTATCAATCAATCAACATTGGAAGGAGAAAATTTTCTTCAGTTATTAAGATAGTTCTTGAATTTCCTCTCCTCCAGAGTGCTTGCATTGCCATTCTTCACTTGCAGAGGCCAACTATTCTCATTACTGGCACATGGAACCACTATAGTGCCCAACCTCAATGTTAGATCACACTTGATCTCACACCCTACATGATTGGATGGAAAAACAAATTCCAATGCATCAGGTTTAGAAGGAGAAAGATTTTGATGTGTAGCACTCTCCATAACGCCAGAATATGAGCTCGAAGGCTTCGCCGAATACAACTTTGGATTTTCAGATTGAATCTGATTATTATTATTATTATTATAGTACAAGGGGTAGACAGACCATGTGTTTGTTTGAACTGATGCATGATGTTCAGGATTAGCACTAAAAGCATAATTCTTGGGTAAAATAGGAACTTTCTTATCACCATGATTTCTGTTTTGATCACTAGGATTGTCAGTCTTCAAGCAGTACTGGGGGTAATGGAGCATGAGAGGACTATTGGTTGTTTGATTTGCATAAACTTTAGCAATTGAATTGCTGACAGGAAGAGAAGTAGCCACGGGTATTTCAGGTCTAAGATAATATTTAGGAGAGTCGTTCCGCTGGCTTCTTGATAATCTTCTTGGAGAGCATCCCAAATGTAGTGCAGCTACAAATAAGAAATTGTATTTCAGTATGATGTTGGTTTGGTTTTTCTATATATAGTTGAAACTCAATAAATTTTTAAATTACAAAACGTATATACAACTTCAATTAGGGTAACACTGGAATAGTAATACCTTCAATACAAGGCTGCAAGAGTTCCCCACTCTCAGTACTCTCATCTCTTCGAATTATCGTGTTAATTGCATCATTTACTCTATCCCAAAGAGTTTTAAGGTCCGAGTACTCAGCCTAAGCAAACAATAAAGCACAAAACTAACAACATAAAGGAGCAATCTTTAATGAAATTAGGAGTGTTAGTACACAAACACACCTCAGAGTTGGCTTTGGAATACATAATCTCTTCTGCTTTCAACACAACAATGGGGAGTTTTTCTTGATATTCTGTGTTCTTTCTAGTAGCTGAGTCATGCACCTCATTCACAATCCTAACCAAAATACCCATTGAGAAAACAAAACAATATATCTAAAATACTAACAAAACACATATAGATAACCTGAAGATTTCTTGAATAAGAGAACCCCTAATGGGATGGTGTCTATCACTGTGCCAAGCTCTTCTAACACACTCATAAGGTCTTGGGCCTGGTCTTGGCATCTTCTCAAGAACTAACAAGCATAAATGCAAAAAACAGAGCACTGATGAAAAACAAACAGCCAGAATTTGAGGTTGCGCTTGTTCTATTTCTTGGTATATGCGGCTTTTTATGGTGACTGCATTTTAGGAAATGCAGTATTTTAAGTTAAGGGAAAACACTGTTTTAACAGTGAGAAGGTAATTATGAATTAAACTTTTCAATACCTTCTAATAATAGTACTAAATAAATTGCTGGAAAAAAAATTACTTTCGTCAGAGACAATTCGATTTATGAAGAATGAGTCACTTTTTAATGAAAAAAAAAAAAATTAGATTATCAGTATTGAATAATTTGAGCGACCTATCCTATTGATTGGGGTAAAATCAATTTAATTTATCGAAAATTAAAATTAAAAAAAAAAAAAAAAAAAGAATAATAATAATTTTGGGTTAGGTTATGTCCCCCATTGAGCTTCCTAATGCTTAAAGGGAGGAAAGAGTGTCGGTGTGGAAATCAATCTATGCTAAAACCCCCCCAACCTCACAATAATAAGGGGGTGGGGTGATTGGATTGGAGAATGCTAAATCTAATTGGATTTGGGCTTTGATGGGCTGATTTTAGTTTAGCTCGTCTCTTTCATGGGCTGAAGGGGCCTGCATAAATAAGCATGTTCATTACACGACAAAGCAAATCCATAATCACGATTTACTCACATTCTGTTACCTCCTCCTCAACACACAATCCATCCTTGCCTTCACATTTCCCTTGCATCTATGTCTTTCAATAAATGTATCCTATGCTAGGCTAGGCTAGCTCCATTAATATTTCTTAATTAAAACATACAATGCTTCCATTTCCACCACCCACATCCCTCTCCCTTGTTTGTGCAGCAGCTATTCTCCTTTGCTTACTACCACTTGCCATCATCTTCACTTTCACCACCCCCCTCCTCCCTCCTCCAAGTCCTAACACAGTTACAACCCATCTCACATTTCTACACAATAACAACACCAACACCACTCTTCCTAACACAACTATCCCATCAAGAATACAACCACCTCAAGATGCGAAAGTCGCCTTTATGTTCCTCACCACATCCTCACTCCCGTTGGCGCCTCTCTGGGACCTATTCTTCCAACCCGCCCCTAACAATTTATACAACATTTACGTCCACGTCGACCCCACCGCTAATTTCAACTACACCACATCCTTCCGTGGAGTGTTCACCGGCCGCGTCATACCTTCCAAACCCACGCACCGCCACTCACCAACCCTCATCTCTGCAGCTCGTAGGTTACTCGCCTATGCCCTCATCCACGACCACTCCAACTCCATGTTTGCTCTGCTCTCACCAACTTGCATCCCCATACATTCATTTACTTACACCTACACCACTTTGATTAACTCCAGGAACATCAGTTTTATCGAGATACTCAAAAACGAGCCCGGAGCGTGGGATAGATGGGCCGCGCGTGGGGAGAACACCATGCTCCCGGAGGTGAAGTACGATGATTTTCGTATCGGGTCCCAGTTTTGGGTATTGAAGCGTAAGCATGCAAGTATAATTGTGCATGAGAGGAGGCTATGGTCAAAGTTCAAGCAACCATGCTTACGAAACGAGACGTGTTACCCGGAGGAGCATTATTTCCCAACGCTGCTGAACATGGTGGACAGACAAGGCTGCATACCGTGCACACTCACGCATGTGGACTGGAAAGGTAGCCACGGTGGGCACCCTCGAATGTACAAGGCCGTTGAAGTGGGTAAGGAGTTGATCTGGACCCTTAGAAAGGATAGGCCTAGATATGGTTCAAACTCAAATTCATCCAATGCCAATGGACATGATCCCTTTCTGTTTGCTAGGAAATTCTCACCAGCCTCATTGCACCGGTTGATAAGTATAGCTAATAAAGTGATATTCAAAGATTGACAGATGTATTGTAATTATTTTATATATAAAAAGCAAAAGGCGGGACAAACCCGTGCTTTTCTTGTTTCTTTTTTTGTCTTCTTGAAACATTCTTATTCAAGTTATATCCAGACACGTAAATTTTTAATACATAATTCAGGAGCAAATATATCCAATCTTAAATCTAATAAAACAATTTGGTTAGATGCCTACTACACCTCTATCAGGTCATTTCTACTGGTGCGTAATACCAGCTTCTTTGACAAGCTGCTCAGTCAAAGTCAGAAGCCGAGAAACTTCTGATTTCACTTCTCCAGGACACTCATCAAGATTAGTATCATAATCTGTTTCAATGCTTAAACCAGCTTTATTTAAAAGCTCTCGACTCATTTCTGTGATTTTATGCAAGGCACTTGTTGCAGCTTCCACTTCGAGCTCAGCTGCCTCTAGTTGTAGTTTCTCAATTGCAAGGTCGCCAACACTCTTTTCACCAATTCTTTCCTGTGCTAAATCATAAAGTTGTTTGAGATCATTTTTATCTCCCTTCAGCCTTGTCATTTCCTTCTCTGTAGCATCCAACTTCCCGAGCACCATCTTCAGCTCCTCATCTTTAATGGTGAGAGCTTTCTGTGCTGTCAGAATCTCCATCTCTTTAGCTCTCAGGGTTTCTCGGGTAAATTCTAGTTCAGTTTCAAGCTGTTTCTTTTGCCACTTTAAACTATCAGCTGGTCTGTCCAGCAATGGAGGTAGCAACCCTATATTATTCTCATCAAGAGGGTTCAGTGCATAATCACTAAACGACAGAACTACCTCCCTGGTGAGATCCACAATCTTTTCCACAACTGTCTCAGCTTCAGAGGATTTTAAGTTTGCATTGCTCAGTTTCTGCTCCATTATGTGGACATGTTCATCCTTCTCCTCCAGCATGGACATAGTCTGAATAAGCTCTTCTTCTTTGCTGAACAAAATCCCCTTCACTTCAGAAATCTCACAATTTACTTCCCTTAACATCTTTTCAGCATCTGAGAGTTCCAAATCCTTCTCTTCCAACATAAGTTGAAGTGAAGCCAGTTCAGATTTCAAATGCTGGACCTCTAGCCTTGCGTCCACCAGTTCAGACTCTTTAGCCTGAAGAAGAGTCTCTGTTTTTACAAACTCAGCACTCTTATGCTCTAATTCAGACTGGAGTGCTGACATATCGTTAATTGCTTGTTTCAAAGCTGATCTATCCTTATCTAATTCCTTCTGTAACGCACTAATAAGCTCTTTCTCCATGGATAAATCCCTTTCAAGCTCCTTGTTATGAGCTTCAGCAACCCTGAGTTTCACTCTCTCACTCTCCACTTCTGTTTCGGCATTTCTCAGACTCGTCATGTACGACATAATACTCCTCCGTTGCTCTTCCAGCTCAGTAAGCTGTTTTTCCAACGCCTGATCTTGACCTTCCATTTTCTGTCTAGATGATGCCAAAGCTTTCTGAGATGAAACCAGCTCAGATCTCACATCTGAAAGAAGCTTCCTCACTCTTCCAAACTCCTCCATAGTTTTATTTGCTTCCCCAACATGCTTAGACGTTTCCTCTGCTAGCCTCTTCAATTCCTCTTGTGCCACTAACCAATCCATGGTTTGCTTCTCCAGATTCGCTTCAGCAACTTTCAATTTATCGGCTTCACTTTTCTGCATGGTAATGGAAACTTGTAGTTCATCCTCCTTCTTTTGAATTTCCCTCTGTAATTGTTTGAGCTCGAATTTTTGCTTTTCCACAATTCTATTTGCTTCATCAAGGAGCCTGGCATTTGATCTGAGCTCTGATTCAGCATTGGCAGCCTCTTCACTCCTTTTCATCAATTCATGTTTTATCTTCATGATTTCTTCTTCTTTGAGTGAGAGTGCTGATCGAGAAGCTGAAATCACCTGATCCATCTCCTTTAGCTGAAGTTTAAGAACAGCAATTTCAGTGGCTTGAGAAGCTAAGTCCAAATTTGCTAGTCTTAGCTCCTCATCTAGTTTTTCCTGTTTTAATCTCACAGCTACCATATCTTCCTCTCGTTGTTCCAAGTCCTTTCTGGCACGGTTGATTTCATTGTACTCCAAAACTACTTTCCTCTCTGCATCTTGAAGCTCTTCTTCCTTCTTCTTCAAGGCTGCCAAAGCAGCCTGCAGACCTATTTCCAGCTTAGTAAGATTCTCTCCAAGCTCAGCAACTTGAGGTGAATGAGGATCTCTACCTATCTCTTCCTCAAGTTTTTGAGTCTGAGCAAAAAACCTCTCCAGAAGAACCCTGGCTGGTTCATTTGCCCCATTGTCACTAATGCTAGAGGATTTACTGTCATGTAAGACTGATTTGATGATCCACGAGAATTGCAACTTTCTTCTATGCGTTTTCAATAACTCTAATCTGTTTTGCTTCCATTTTAGATTACAATTGCAGAGCTGCAGATATCAGAAAAGTCGCTCCATCAAACATTTATTCCCTTAATAATTATTACTCATATATAACCACTAATATGCCAACAGTAAACTCCATAAAAAGATATTCGAAAACAAAATTCCTTCTCATTAAGGGAGATAATAGCATATCATTAGAGAATATGAAAATTAACTAAATGATTATTAGTTTGGACATTTTAGAGGTTAAACTTTGAGAACAAATTCTAACATAATGCGCCTTACCATATTTTAAGTTCATCTCAGCTCATATTCAAAATCAACTGAAGGATTCAACAGTACAATCTCACATAGGATGTCACACATTGAGGCACAAGACAATCCGAAAGATAAAAAAATTATTACATGACACAAAAAACACGTATATACGATTGTCTACGAATTAAAAAAAAAAAAAAAAAAAACTGTTGAAGTTGATAAAATATCAGTTCTTGCAATTAAAAAAAAAAAAGGATTTATCAACAAAAAAAAAAAAAAAGAAACATAAAGAACTCCAGTACCTGTAAAGTTGAGTATTTGCAGATATGTATATGGAAAAAGAGAGAGATACCTGAGAAAGCTGATGAGAAGAAGCGAGAGAAGAAGAGGCGGATAAGGCCATGCTTCATTCGCGGGCTACCACATCTGAACTGAATCCGACCTTTACGTGCATAATTTAATCAGTAATCGAATGAGAATCTTAGAAATAGATACATACTGCTCAGAGTGTATGTATGTATGTATGTAAAACTTGAAATGAAGGAAGAGAAAGAGGCGCAATTTAGTAGGGCGTGAGGGGCGGAGTATAGTTTGAGCCGGTGAAGTTTTTATTATCAATTACAGCCACTCCATTTTTCTCAACTTATAATCTATGTATATGGAAGAGGGTGGGGTGGGGGTTAGATTAGGGAAGGTTAGTGGAAAGGTTAATAATTTTAAAGAACCCATCTCAATAATGAGAAAACTAAATTATTTCTTTATTTTTTGAATTACAACAATGGAAGCGCAAGGTGAAAATTAAAATACTTAACTCATCGTTGGCACTTAATAATAATATATTAATTAATCTTGCTTGGTATTTGAGTAAGACATTTTTGAATTTCATCATTTTATTCAAGTCGGCAAGAGAAGTCCACCACAAAGATATGAGAAGATTTCAAGGCCAACACGTCAGTCAACTTATGAACAAGATTAATGGGATCTTTCCTATTTTTTTATATTATTTACTTCATTCAAACACTTGTTTTATTGGCTACAAAATAGGAGATTTCTGGTCACTGTGTAGCCTATCTAATCCACCACTAATGGAATACAACTCCAAATTTAATGGTATGTATGCACCTTCAACATTAACATTCTAATGTATTTGATTTTTTCGACCTATTTGTTTCTTTATTATAACATTTTCTTTTTAGTTTTCAGTTCTGCCAAAAAAGATGCTTTCAGTATCAAAATGCTTAAATCTATTTTAGATTTAATGGCATAAATACAAGTCATTAACATCTGAAGCAGAGATTACCAGAATCAACTTCAACTATGTCTGTAATCCAACTTGTACACAGCCACAGCCACAGCCACAGCCACAGCCACAGCCACAGGATACGGACTATTTACTCTGTTTTTATGTTACCTTAAACAGTATGTGGCACGATAGAGAGTTGCTACACCAATCTGTTCCATGAATTTGTATACATGGGATGCTATGGAATTACAAGAAAAATCCCATGTTATTTCCACTCTGCAACAGATTATTCACATCGGTTCCATATGGAGTGTGACCTAACTAAGTTTACACGATTCCTCAAAGTTAGCTTCTGTGTCGAGGCTCTTTTTGTACATTTACGTCTGAATGAGATCCAATATCAACTTTCCCAAGAGATTTGTTTATTTCAATAACACGAACGATAAGAGAGTTCACCTGTTTTCTCAATACACCATTATCAACTAAGATACTCGTTAGCATCTGCTTCAGCTCCCCAACCATAGAGCTCGTGTTATCATCCAAATCAGTGGGTGAAGCAGAATAATCATCGTCTTGAATTAAATGCTCAGCCTGTTAAAATTTAGTAAAATAAGATTATGCAATTGAACTGAATTTTGCTTATAACTGAAAGAAGAATAACAGCACATTGCAAGGCTCCAGGGGTACCTCTGCAATGAGAAGGTCAATTTGATTGTCAGATGTGCCAACAATACCTAATGGATCCGACAATGACGGAATATTTTTTAACAGATCATCTCCTTGCTCGTGCATTAAATTATTAATACTGCACTCCTGAAGCTGGCTGTGAAGAATCTCGCAATCATATAGCAGCTTCCTCCAATAGGTTCTTATTTGCTCATTTCTCTCTCTTTCTTCTCCAAGAAGTTCCTGAGCTTGCACAAAAAGTTACAAAAATAAATGGTGATTTCCTCAGTTGAATTAATTTTATACACGTTTCATAAGCATCATTATGCATGCAATAGAAGTTGAAACTTTACAATAAGGAACCTTATACGGATAATTGAGCAAATAAAACATACCTCTGCTTTTGATTTTTCTTCGAGCAACTGATTGAATTGTTGCTTTAGCTGTGCATGAGAACTTCTTAGAGATTTAACTTCTTTCACAAGAATTCTAATATCAGCTTTGGACTTCACTTCGATCTCTTCATGTCGTTTCAACAAATCTTCATACTGTTGCTTTGCAGAACCCATCTCCTGGAGCAACACATCCTTATGCTGATTGTTTGTGTTTGTTGGATTGGTAGACTCAGAACCCAGCCTCAGGGCCTGGAAAAGCTTTCAAATCAATCTGGAGTTATTCAAACTGATTCGAGTTGCAAGGCACAGAAAACATGATATATATATATATACACAACCTGCTGAGAATTCAACTTTAATTCCATTTCCATTGACTTCCGGCGAAGTTCTTCCATATTCCACTGCATTTGAGTCACTCTTTCCCTTTCAATCAATATAGCTTGTTCAAGGTTTTCTTTACTCTTTTGCTTAGTTGTTTCAAGCTCCACTTCCAAATCCTTCACCTGAGGACATGGGTTTTATATCAAATAAGTATATGGGGATGATACAACTAGTAGTGGCAAAATTCGTACATGAAAAGGGAACATTTCTCCCCAATTCCAAAAGATGCATGTGAAGATGAGCTAAATTCTGGAAAGAATATATAAGTTACCACTAACATTGCCGGGAAGGAAATCCGCCGGTCAAAGGAAGGCCAAAACTCAATGGCTTTTGGCTCCACATATTAGGAACTATGTACAAGCTACTATTTACCTTAACTGCAATAAGATATTTTGCTTGTTTTTTATGAAAATATAAACTCTTTCAATGCCAATTTATTTGTTTGAGTTTATGATAGTTAACAGGTAAAAAAAAACTGAATTTAAGAAAATACAGAGAGAGAAAATTTAAACTTCAAAAAGAGGAGATGAGATGAGAGAAGCTAGATAAAATTACCTCGGCATTATACTTCTAAAGAATTAGTTTTGAAAATCTATGAGAAGCATACCAATGTACTCTAGGCTCTTCCCACTTAATAAACAGTATTCTTTCTCCCATCGGATGACAGACTAATTTACATGCTTTAATGTTCTTGTCTTTTAGCTTTTTAAGTATCATAGAATGATTTGATCATAGAACCCAAGCTAGAAAATGAAATGAGGTGTTACAATATGGTTTTCAGCATTTTATTACCTTTGTTGCAAGATAGTCCTTGACAGCAATTTCCTGATTCAACCTTGATATAAGATCCTCCATGTCAGTTTTGGCTGTGATCAGCCTCCGTTGCAGTGTCATAAGTACTGTCTTCATCTTTGGGCGCTGATCCATTGGAACCAGCAGATGTATATCATCAGACAGTTGGTAATCTGAGTCAAGATGCCCGTGCCCGTTTGAATTAGGAAATGCTAAACTTGACAACTCGCTGCCTCTTCGAGAACTCCTGTCACTTCCAATACTTTCATTTGACAGCTTTCGAACATGCTGAACCACAGCCCCATTATCTGGTTCAGACAGAAGCTGTAACTCATCTTCTGTATGGTGAGAGGCTTTGGAAGAACTTATATTGTCCATATTTGGTTCCAAACTGTTGTGAATCTCTGTGGCATTCAATCTATGCCTGGGAAAATTTTCAAGCTTGTCTAGAATAGCTTGCCCCATAGACAATCCCTCGTCGATATTTGAGACACCATACTTAACAAACTTATCAATTGGACTTGCTAAGTCATTATCTGACAAATCATCCATCCCAACTTCAGAATTATTATCCCTTCCGAGGCTTGGAGTACCAACCTCAGATGTCTCATAAGCTGTATCGCTGCCATATTCTGATGTCAGCGATGAACTTCCAGCTAGGACAGATATGCTTAAATTTGGATGAACATGATGGAGAGAAGAGTCTGAGGTATTCATAGAAATATGTGAACCGGAACTGTTTTGGCCCTCTTCTTGGAATGCTGAAAGAAATTGTAATAAAGAAATTTGTAACTCGCACAAGGATGGTTGGCCAACTAGACTATAATATGATCGAAAGTCAGATGTAAGACCACTTTAGTCAGGTTACTAGGAAATTTGCAAGTCGAATAATAAAGCAGAGGCAACACATACATGACCTAGCAGCCGCTTCAAGTTCAAGAAATGATGCGACAACAATGCTTCTTGACAAGTCAATGTCTGATAGCAACCTTGACATCCATACCTCCAAAGAACTCCTTCTCTGCAACAAACATAATAATCTTAATCGTCCATCTAAACTAGAGAAGTAAATATATGATAAGGATCAGATTTTCGAATCAAGATTATTCTGTCTATCAAAATGTAGTCCACCCTCGAGAGCTAAGATAAATAATGATGCCGTTGGGCATTCCCCTAGTGTCTATCCAGATAAATAAAGAAGACTGTTGGGCGTAGTCAGTTCTGTCAAATCTTCAAAGTCAAAATACTACTCCAATGATCTAAAGCCTGAAACAATGTGATCACCTCTTCTAGCATTGCCCTAGTTTTCATCCTCAAGAGTCCCTTCGGAGGAGTTGGTGGGACATTTGTTCGAGGAAAGGTTCGTCTAAGCTGTAAGAGAAATGACAACAATATTAGCATCGCCAATTACAATTTCGATGCAAGGTCAATAAAGGACCAAAAAGCAAATCATTCTCCACATTTCCATACACAAATCTATGATAAACTTAGATTCTAACTTCAGAGTGGAACTTACAGCAGTATGCAACTTTAAGAAATCATTGAATCTTCTCAACACAGTTCTTGTAGTTGTAATGCCTTCTGGTGATTGTACACCAACTTGTACTCTGTAAAACTGCCGCTTAAAATGTCAAGGAAACTAACTACAAAGTTAAATAAAACTACATTCAATAAAAAGTTTAATGCAATAAAAGAGAAACAGAAACATTCGAAACAAGGGTTTGGACCGAGTGACAATCAATATATATAACAAGCCAAGGAGGAAAAGATGTTCATTTACTCACACACACACACAAAAAAAAAGAGGAATTAAAAGAGGCAACAGCTGAATGATCAACATGAAAATGTGAGAATGAAAGATTCTTCTATAAGCTATATGACCACAATGAAGCCATGGATGCATAAAAATGGTACATAATTGCACATTTGTACACAGATTTTACCATTATCATATTTTCATCAGTTAAGTTGTACAGAAAATGAGGGGGAAGGAGATAGAGAACTAACTTTACTGACTAAATGTCAACTATTTCACAATTTCATGCATGGGTACAAGTTTAATCCAAATTCTGAAGCCAAGTTAGTAAGAAATAAACTACCACTGTAGGGTCTGAATCTCTTGACTTTGCAAGTACAATCCAGGATGGTATTGTGATGCAGTAACTCCACCCAGTGCGAGGATCATGAGGCCAAACAGTTTCTCTTCCAGCCTGTACAGTATATAATACATATCAACATCAAACCAATGTGATGACGAGCTAATTATAGCAACAAGGTCATCGTAATGTTTAATTCAACCAAATTGTACACAAATGCAGAAGGGAGGTCCAGTAGATCATTTGGCAACAACTTCAGGAAAAACAGTACCAGAACAGCAGAAGTCAAGAAAAACAAAAACAATTTCCCACAAAGCATCATATTGAGCACGTCCATCTATGCAATTAGGCTAAACTTATTCCTTTTCACGCAATTCGAATGGAGTAGAGGAGCTTGAAGTGATTGGGAGATAAATACGAGTAAAAAAATAACCAAAAAAAAAAAAATAGGAGAAGAGATTACCCAAAGACGAGGAGGAGGGCTCCAATCCATACCCAAAGGCAAAGGCGAAGTTCCATCGTGTCTGTGCTTGGGTGGACTTTGCATCGATCACTATCAAAAATACCTAAGAATCAAAATTGATGTGAGCAATTAGGGGTTTTCGCAATTGAGATCGGACGGAGTTCATCTCTTTTTTATTCAATTAATAATTAATAATAATAATAAATAATTAAGATCTGAAATAAAAGTCGTGTTGTCATAAAAGTCTCTTCACACAAAGACATAAAGCGTTAGTCCAATAATATTACTTAATTTTCTAGGAAACCCGAAAAGAAAAGAGCATTGAATGGTTTTGGCACAGTAATGCCAACTAACTATATTAGCCGCCAAGAAGAAGAAAGAGAAGATTATGAAATGTGAGATGGTTACGTACTCTATTGCATCTCAAAGGTTACTTAAAACTATATATATATTATTACCAACAAAGTGTTGGCATTGCAGCATATTGATATTACTTATTAGTGAAAGAAAGAATTACAAGACACTACTTGCTGGTCTTTATTAACATTTCACTCAACTCCCAATTGTTACACAGCAAGATTCTGAATCGTAGCCATTAAAAATTGGGTACATCAATCAGACAGCTTTCACATACCCCAGTACCAGTACCACTACTGAAGAACAACAACATTACATTAATAATCCATAAACAAGCCATTATAATTTTATTGCAACAACACACACAACTGTATGTATCACCTTTACTCTCTCACAAGGGCATACATAACCTTAACCCCACATATTAATTACACATATAAATAGTAAGTGTCAGATCACAAAAAATGACTAATCATTTCACAATTCACAACACTTAAAACATTTCAAACCAGGGAATCAAGGCCTCAGAAGTTGACTTTTCACTTGCAAAAGTTCTCCATACATCTCATGGAGATGTGAAGTAGATGCAACTACACTCAACCAGATCTCACTTCAGACAAGTTGGAAGTGCAGGCCCATGGCAAACAAAAGCCAAAACCACATATGCTATTACCAGTAGGAGGAGTATTAAAGCAATCCTGCATAACATAATCATAACTGGTTTAGAAACATGCAAATGTTAATGCTGCTTTACATTTGTTATAGGAGGAAAAGATATGGTTTTTCATATATGCCATTGAAAATATCCCTAGGAGACTGACCATACATAACAAGCATGCATCTCATATGAATGGGAAGAATTATGACTCACTGATCCAAATATCACCTTACATTAGATCACGGCTTAAAAACCAATTCTTATTTTTCAAACCAGATGTCTCAACTTTGTCAAAATGAGTTACCTCCCCGTGATATGCCTTATTCTTCAAAGCCCCCTATGATCCTGAAATAGACATAATGCCTCCCTACATTGGCAATAAAGTTACATACTGCCTCCCTCGAACAATTTTGCAAGCAATTTTTTTGTCAAGACAAAAATACCCTTACTTTTAAAAATTGTTTACAATATTATCTTCTCTTTTCTTTTTCTTTTTCTATTCAAATTTTTATTTGAGCCTTCCTAGCCGCCTAGAGTGCATATCCGTAATAGTGCGAAAAGAAGACCCGGTCTTCCCCAAAACCTAATCCTAATTCCTACATCCATTCAAACACAGCTTCTCACACTTGCCCTCTACATTCCACCACCTGAATTCTCTATCGCCACATCCATCACCGCAACCACGTGAATCTGTCGTCGCCACCATCGCAACCACAGGAGAAACCCCAACGCCCTCCTCCAAAGTAAATCAGAGGCCTCTCTCCCCATCTCTCTCTCTCTCTCTCTCTCTCTCTCTCTCTCTCTCTCTCTCTGTAAAGGTATGTCGAATTCTGGTGTTAGATTTGAAGGACGAGGTTGGTGGTTACGGATTGAAGCAAGCGGTAGTAAGTGGCGGTTTACAGTTGGTGAGGCAGAAGCAGGTGGAGGTGGTTGGGTTAAAAGGTATTTTGGTATCTGCTTGCTGAAATGGTGGTGTGGCGTGGCCATGTGAAATGGTGTTTTTTTAATATTGACAACTGATTTCATCTTTTTAGATCCAATAGGCTCAAACATAAGGGCAAATAGTCTTATTAAATCAAAAAATCATACCCATATATATGCAAATTGAGCGAGTGAAGCGCATAGGGGATACGTTGCATATTTATTCTTAAGGGGGTTTATTGATAATTTTCGTATTACAGGGAGGTTTTTGAAAAAAAATCGGATATCACTGTCAGTAAAAAAACTCTGATCAGAATAGAAGGTGCTAAGATCAAACAACTTACGTTAGCTTGACATTTCTCCACCACACAGTGCTTCTAAAGCGCCGAGCTTGCTTCCTGAAGCGAAAAGTGTTCCCTTGCATATTGGCGGTTTTATCAACCAATAATTCTAACCGATCGCCTCTCTCTAGAACTTTATCAATATTCTCTATCATGACATTTCGCACCTGTAATACAACCAAATAAATGTTTATGTGACAGCGCACGAAGTATAAAGTCGGGTAACTAAAAACTATACATATTTGCACATACATTTCATTAGAAACATCAAGTTAAGATGTTGTAACCCATTGATATAGCATAGTAACATATACAGCATTTAATCTCATTAGTTCCTTTATCCAAGCAATGAAAAGCCTCAAAATGAAACACCACATGCATTTCCCACCAGAAACAATTGAACCTACCCTTTCAGAGGAAAAATATATCAACCTTTTAACATGGCTACATCCTGAAAACCACCATTGTATCTAAGAGTTACTAACTACTATACAAAGTGAATCTTGAAAAATGGCTCGATAAGAGAATGAAGTTAAACATATATGAGAGGTCAGTAGTCACCTGGCTCATTTCACCTCTAAGTCGGTTTATCCTGTCAGCATTTGGATCATTTGAGAAGTACTCCATTTGCTGGCTAAGGACCCTTGAAAATTCATCATTCATCGCATATGCTTGTGCGGACAATACAGCCCGGCCATATGTCCTGACAAATCTTTGGTGAATCTCTTCGAGAAAGGCAAAAGGAATTCTCCCTGCATAGGTTTTAAGTGAAACAGAAAGTTTGAGTCAAGCACATGGCACTGCATGGAAGGATATATGATTTGTTGAACAACACGAGAAGTAATACAAGGTCAATCTTATTGTGATACATTAAAATGTTTCTTTCAATAAATGCAAATACCTATCAAACGAGTAGATAACAACCAAAAGATTAATAAACTGATTAGGGAACACAAAAAGTATGGTTACTTGAACTAGAGTTTCCCACATCACATCTAAGAAAAACATTTCTTCACCAACTAAAGGTAGCAATAAATGTTGTGCTCAGATTATCACATGATAAAAGCTGAGACGTCAAGCAAGCAATTTCCTCGGACTGGTTGTTGAAATCCAATAATGAAGCCGGACAAACACCTTCCACTCATAAACAAATTGGGCATATAACTATTCGACCATTTATCAGAAAGACTAAGGTTTCTGAGATACACAACCACAAACAGGAATATAACAATTCGCATTGATTTCAATGCGAATTACAATCTCCCTGAAACAAACACTCTTTTCAGTCCACAAATAAAGCCAAAAGATTGGCATAAACTTCAATTCGTCCAGCAGTCAAAATCCAAATGCAGATAGTAAATTGTGAATCATAATTCGAAATCCACATTCCTCTAAAACTCATCCTTTAACATTACCAAACAAAATCAAAACCAAATTCAATTCAAATAAAAACTTTGAATAAAGAAAACAGGACAGCACAGCACAGCACAGCTCACATCAACATCATTCCAGCAACACTAGCTGTTCATAAAGCTCAATTACCAAAAAAAGGTAGCATAATAATCGAGGGGAAAGGGAAAAAAAGTAGCATACTTCCGGAGGTATCGTCGGCCATACAAAGAACGGTAAGACCATCGGTGCGTTTGACGTGGAAAATATACCGATCCTGCGAGTAAGAAGCATTTGTATCATCATTTCCTGGAGTTTTGTCAAGGATTTGGCGTGCGATCGAGTTAGCCGTGGTGGAGGTAACGTTGTATTCAGCTAGCACCACTGCGCCACGCGCCACCAACGCGTACAGTATTGCCATCTCTCTCTCTCTCTCTCCTGGTTGAATTATTAATTATTATTATTAATTATTATTATTAAAGTTTGAAAACCCTTTGTATGAAATTAATTGGTAATAAACTAATTACAAACATGTTATGTAGGGCTATGGGCTCGGCTCATTGAACTTTCATTTAGTCCCAACTCAGCTCTAATTTATCAATTAGATGAATGTGATCAATATTAACAAAATAAATGGGCTGAAATTTAAAACATTTGGGCTTTAACTTGACTAGAGTTAGGACATTAGCCCAAATAGAAAATAGTTCTTCGACCCACACTACTATCAATTCTTTATTTCTTCTCCTGCCAAGTGCCAACCGCCAACTGCCAACACTATTTTAATCAAATTTGTCATCTTAATTATCACAATTCAATATATATTTGATTTCAATTAGCATAAATGCAAGGTTCAAAGTTTCGTTTCTAGTCTAAATTTCGGTTTGTTAAATATCAAACACGTATCGAAAAAGTAAGAGAAAATTTGTAAAAATAAGAAAAGAAAACGAAAACAATGTGAAAAAAAATAAACAACAAATGCTATCTTTATTCATTTTTAAAAATTAATATTTTATTTTCAAAATTTATATATATATATATATACACCAATAACTGATAAAAAAAATAGTAACTAACTAAGTGATAATATTTGATTCAAATTTAGCGTTCTTATAATATATAATTAACAAAGTTCAAGCAACTTAACTTGTAAGATACAAAATTGTAAAAGTATTACATCATATATTTTTAAATTATTAAAAGAAAAAATTGCTCATTTTGCGTTTTCTTACGCGCGTATTTGAATATAAACAAAATTGTCTATGATTTCGTTGATTAATTATTTATAACTTATTTCATTATATTTTGGACTTAATTTAGTAAATTATTAATTTATAACTCTATTTGTTCTTTTTTTAATTCACCATTATACTCTATCCGAAAAAGAATTAAGAAACTTACATTGTTTCGTGGAAACTATGGAGACACTTAAAGTTTCGATAGAAACAATGAACACATTACAAGTTTCCTTTAAAATATTGTAATTTCGAAACAATTTCATAATTTCTTTTTCACTTAGTTGAAAAATAAAACTTTTCGAACTTTTCGATGGGAAAAAAAGAAAATGAGAACCATGCATAAATGTAAACGTCTATCTAAAATAGTTTGAATTTCAAAATATCGTAATAAACAATGCATGATATAGCCATACTGAAATATAAAAACAATAAAATACAAAAAATATGAAAATATATCCTCGAGAAACAATTAAACTCCAATAGTTAAAAAACAATGGCTATGTTTGGATTTGTTTCCAAACTATTTTTGGACATAAATTTTGGCCATAGTATTTGGTTAGTGAAATTTTAGGCAGAAAATGTATATTTTTTTTGCCAAAAAAAAAGTACAAGGCCAAAAAAAAACTCAATTTTTTTCTTTCTATCTCCTACTTATTCTCTCTCCTACTTATATTCACAACCAGATTTTATCCCCTATTATCTTTTTTTGTCTTCTTTCATCCTTCTATTAAATATATTTAATATTTATAAGAAATTTATATTCATATACAATATTTAAAAATATATGTGTAACGTATAACTATACATATATATGGATAGTGCATATATGTAAATCAATTTTACATATAAATATTTAAAGGTATAAAATATAAGTTATACATTATGTGTATGTATATATTTATACATAAACTATTTATATACACGTATAGAACATATATAAATATATTTTACTGTGTATATATACTATATATACCATTTTGTTATTTAAGTATACATAAACCATACACATGTACATATATATGAATATCAATATATTTTATTTATATATATTAGTAAAAATTAAATATATCAACTACTATTACACACACACATATATATATATATATCAACTACTATTACACATAAATGTATATATATCAACTACTATTACACACAAATGTATATTAATGTAAATAACTATTATTACTACTTTAATATTTTAATAATTAATTATTTATTAACAAACAAAAGCTTACATGATTTAGTATAAAATAACATGTCCGCTTTCAAAATAAAATTAAACATTATGTCATCAGATATGCATGTGTCTTGAAAATAATTACATCAAGAATTCTCACCAATATAATCAATCAAAAATAGTTACATCCAGAATTCTCACCAATATAATCAATCAAAACTAAATCAAACGTAATCTTAGCTTTGATGTACATACAATATATATGACATTAGTGCCCATATCTTTAATCTTATTATACATATGTTAAAACAATATATTATTAGAAGAAAAATTTTAGTTCTAATATTATAATCAAGTATAAAAATATCTAATTAGGTAGTTGATATACATTTGTGTGTAATAGTAGTTGATATATATACATTTATGTGTAATAGTAGTTCAATAGATGGTTGGAGTCCCCTATTAGAATACTTATAATTGACTAATAGATTTTTTAAGGTAACACACCGACTCATATTTATTTTACAAAAATATAGAGATAGTAAATACTTAATTCTTAATAACCAAGTGAAAACACGACACGTATTTATAAAAATTTCTATGACTATATTTGTATAGTATATAAATATATAAATAAATATAGATATGTAGAATTTATTTTTATACTCAATAATATATATTAACTTAAGTCATTTATGTAAATATTTAATAATTTATTTATTTTAAATTGTAATATTTATAAATAAATATTTATCTATAATATAATTATTACAATCTTAATATAATTTTTTATTATTATTTAACTACTAACAGACAAAAACTGTTATGATTTGACTCTTACAGTAAATTATGTTCCCTATCAAAACAAAACCAAAAACTATTTCACAAAAAAAAAAAACAATCAAAATTCCATTCTCAAATTAAACTAAACACTATCTGACCAATAATACAAGTGTCTACATAAAATTATCACCAAAATAACCAATCAAAATAAAACCAAACATACCCAATTAGGCAAAATTGACTGTGCAATTTGCTCAAGTGCCATTTTATTATGTTTGAGCGAATTTTATGATATTCTGGCTTCTCTCCTACATGATATATACCAAGTAAAAAAAAAAAAAAAGCTCTTGTATCTTTCTTCTCTTAGTAATCATTGATAGTTTCATTATAAATAAACATGTTTTTTCTAACCAAAGTTTCGCCAGGAATAATCGAGATAATAATTATAAAATGAAAGATGTTTGAACATGACATACTATAGAGAATGAATTGTTAATGTTAGATATATATATCTAACATTAACATTTTGGACAATGTTAATGTTAGATATATATAAAATTTGATTGATTCTTAATCTTTAAAATACTATTAGAAATAAAAAAAGAAAGAGCATAGAATAGAGCAGAGAGGAGAGAGCAGCATATACAAACATAAAATAAATGTATCGAAACAAACCTACACCCCTCAAAAAAACCTAACTACACACTCTCTCTCTCTCTCTCCCCCTCGTATCATCTCATTCTCATCACATCACAGCGCAACGATGAAGCACCATCACCACCCTCAAAGCGACGTCGCCGTCTCGTCATCCTCTTCCTCCGCCTCCGCCCCCGCTGCCGTCGCGTTGCCTCCGTCTTCATTCAACCGAGCATCGGAGAAGCCGTCGATGGCGGTCGAGGATCCGCTGCGCGACGCCGCCGCCCCATCCGTCTCCACCGTCGGCACCTCCGCCTCCGCTGACTCGGTGGTAGTGGAGCGGCGTGGAGATTACTCCGCCCTTTGCAAATGGACTATCGCTAATTTCCCCAAAATAAAATCGCGAGCACTGTGGAGTAAGTACTTTGAAGTAGGAGGTTTCGATTGCCGTCTGTTAATTTACCCTAAAGGTGATTCACAGGCTTTACCTGGTTACCTTTCTATTTACCTACAAATTATGGACCCTAGAAATACAGCTTCGTCTAAGTGGGATTGTTTTGCGAGCTATCGTCTCGCTATTGATAATTTGTCAGACACATCTAAATCAGTGCACCGTGACAGCTGGCATCGGTTTTCGTCCAAGAAAAAGTCCCACGGATGGTGCGATTTTGCCTCACTTAACTCTCTTTTAGACTCTAAGGTTGGATTCTTGCATTTGTCAAATGATTGTATTCTTATAACTGCGGATATATTGATACTTCACGAGTCATTTTCATTTTCTCGAGATAATTATGATTTACAGTCTAATAATGCGCCCACTATGGCTGGGGGAGGGGTTATTGGGCCGATTATTGGGGATGTTTTGAGCGGCAAGTTCACTTGGAAAGTGCATAATTTTAGTTTGTTTAGGGAGATGATTAAGACCCAGAAAATAATGAGCCCAGTTTTTCCGGCTGGGGAGTGTAATTTGCGTATTAGCGTGTACCAGAGTGTGGTGAATGGTTTGGAGTACCTGTCCATGTGTTTGGAGAGTAAAGACACAGAGAAGAACTCGTTGGTGTCTGATAGGAGTTGCTGGTGTTTGTTTAGGATGTCGGTGTTGAATCAGAAGCCAGGTAATGGTTCGAACCATGTCCATCGCGATAGTTATGGGCGGTTTGCTGGAGACAATAAGAGCGGGGATAACACGAGCTTGGGATGGAATGATTACATGAAAATGGCGGATTTTATGGGGCCTGAGTCAGGATTTCTGGTGGAGGACACTGCAGTTTTTAGCACGTCCTTCCATGTTATTAAAGAGTTGAGCAGTTTCACGAAGAGTGGCACTTTGGTTGGTGTAAGGAATGGTGGAAATATGAGGAAATCAGATGGACATATGGGGAAGTTTACATGGAGAATTGAGAATTTTACTCGCTTGAAGGATCTTTTGAAAAAGAGGAAGATCACTGGGCTTTGCATCAAGAGTAGGAGATTTCAGATTGGAAATCGGGATTGTCGCCTGATTGTTTACCCCAGAGGTAAGTTATATAATTTAACTCAGGAAGACATGGAAATTGTAGTACCATTGCTTTTTGAATTGTAAAGAAATGATCCATTCCAAGAGTAACCTCCTATTGGTGTTGTTTGTTTATTGTTTGGGTACAAACTTCACTCTTCAATTTATGATTCTTTTTAATAATGTGAAACATCATAAGAAATATTAAGATTTTGATTATTCTGTCGTATCAAGTTTGACAAAATATTGATGCATAAGATTCACAAAATTCGACAGTTTGCCATTGAATACTAGAAATAGGGAATTATAGAGGTTGGATAAACGATAACTGAATTTGAAGTTCTTGTCCTGCCATTGTTTATACATAAATGGGGTGATTTTTTGTTGGTATTCACTGTTTCTCTCTTTCCATCTGTTGTCTATATAGGATTGAGTTTGAGTGGTATGAAACTGTTTGACCTTCACGTGGACGATAAATAGAGTTGCTTCTCTGACGTTTTATTTGGAGTTTTACGGTCTTAATGTGGTGGTTGAAAAGATTTGAGTAATAAATGCACATAAGAGCAGAGCACATTACACTTGCTACTGCAATTTTGGCTGTACTGCTTTTTGATTTTTTATGCATCTATTTCTAATAAAATGTCCAGCTTTATCCAACATTTTCTTACCTGATGAATCCTTATTTATGCTTCCTGGTACCAGGGCAGTCCCAGCCTCCTTGCCACCTTTCAGTGTTTCTTGAAGTTACAGATTCTCGAAATACTAACAGTGATTGGAGTTGTTTCGTGAGTCATCGTTTGTCAGTTGTAAACCAAAAAATGGAAGAGAAGTCTGTTACAAAGGAATCTCAGAATCGGTATTCAAAGGCTGCAAAGGACTGGGGTTGGCGCGAGTTTGTCACACTTACTACTCTCTTTGATCAGGATTCTGGATTTCTCCTCCAGGATACCGTTGTATTTTCTGCTGATGTTCTTATATTGAAAGAAACATCCGTAATGCAGGGCTTCACTGATCAAGAAACTGTTTCAGGAAACACCTGTTCTCAGGTGGAGAAAACTGGCAAGAGGAGTTCGTTTACATGGAAGGTGGAGAATTTCTTGTCCTTCAAGGAAATAATGGAAACTAGAAAAATATTTAGCAAATTCTTTGAAGCTGGTGGATGTGAGCTACGGATTGGTGTGTGGCTCTTTAGAAGCTTGCATTTTCATCATTATATCATTGGTTATGGCATTCTGTTTGTCAGCTTATCCTAATTTTTTCTTTGCTGCCTGCTTTTTATTTGCAGGAGTTTACGAGTCCTTTGACACCATATGTATATATCTGGAAAGCGATCAGTCAATTGGCAGCGATCCTGACAAAAACTTTTGGGTGAAATACAAAATGGCTATTGTGAATCAAAAAAATCCATCCAAAACTGTTAGCAAGGAGTCATCCATTTGTACAAAGACATGGAACAATTCAGTTCTTCAATTTATGAAGGTATCTGACATGTTAGAGGCTGATGCAGGGTTTCTACTGCGTGATACAGTCGTGTTTGTTTGTGAGATTTTGGACTGCTGCCCGTGGTTTGATTTTTCAGACCTGGAGGTTAGTTCTTCCGCTATAATCTCACTATCTGTCTACATATGGGTCGTGATTCTGCTGAATATGAACAAGAACAGTCATGAACTTATAGCGTCCTAAACAAAAAGGAAAGGGTACCAGCGCATTAACATTACTACGTACAGTTTACTCGTACCTCGCCATCATCTTCATGCTCTAATGGAACGTTCTTAAATGATCTTTTACTACAACACGGTGATATAACCTGTTTATCTGATGGATGATGATAAGAGTTCTAAAATGCATATGCTCTTCATTGTGGATCCTATCTTCATATAAAAAAGAAAGTAGGTCCACTCTTTTATTGCCTATTTGAAATGAGCTATGGATTTTGATGGAAACAGATAATAACAAGCAATTCCTTAGAATTGATGAGTTGCTAAAATTTTCTTTGATGAGCCGAGCAATTTAATATTTCTTTTTGATGTTTGGTCAGTCTTAAGCAGAACTATTATTCAATGCATGGTGTAGATTCGTCGCTTATGATTCCGTTTTGATGGGTTTCATTTTCATAAGCTCTTTTCTTTATTCTGATGACTGCAATAAATTTTTACTTAAGAGGCTTACTGGGTTTGTGGATTAAGGATAACTTCTTGATGACTCCTTTAGCCTGCAACTGCAAGATCCCAATTAACAAAAGAAAAGGAAAAAACCATTATCCTGGAAAAGGGATCTTACAATCAGTAATGCCACCTTCTTCCATGCCCGGGAGTCATTAGAGTGTGATTAGTAAGAGGATTGGGGAGGGGTTGGTGCTCTTTCTCATGTTTGGTGGTTAACTTGGTCCATTCTTTTGTTAGGTTTTAGCTTCCGAAGATGATCAAGATGCCCTGACAACCGACCCCGATGAACTTCTTGATTCTGATGATAGTGAAGGTCTAAGTGGAGATGAAGAAGACATCTTCAGAAATCTTCTGTCCACGGCTGGGTTTCACCTTACTTATGGAGATAATTCTTCTCAACCACAGGTCACTTTGAGGGAGAAACTTCTCATGGATGCTGGAGCAATAGCTGGTTTCCTAACTGGACTCCGTGTTTATCTGGATGACCCTGCAAAAGTTAAACGCTTGCTGCTCCCTACGAAGATATCTGGTAGTAATGATGGGAAGAAATTAAACAAGAATGATGAGTCTTCCCCAAGTTTAATGAATTTGTTGATGGGAGTCAAAGTTTTACAACAAGCAATCATTGATTTACTTTTGGATATAATGGTTGAATGTTGCCAACCTTCAGAAGTGAGTTCGAATGATGATTCCTCTGATGTTAGCTCCAAAGCTTCTCCAGATGGAAGTGGAGGAATTAGTCCACTGGAGTCTGATGGAGACAATGGAGTGTCTAAATCCACTGAGCATTCTGTGGGGGATAGATTGGACCTGGGATTTGGTGAAAGCATAAATGCTTCTGATATGCAATGCTCTGATATGAATGGGGTTAACATTCATGCAAAAGCTGTTCCTGGGCAGCCTATTTATCCACCACAGACATCTGCTGACGATTCATTTGAAAATCCCTCTCTTCGGTCCAAGGTATAATTGTTGTATCTTCTTTATAAGCTAGTGAGCATGTTATGTTTGCCTATTGTGCAAATGATTAAAGGAACCTTTCATTTAGACCAAGTGGCCGGAGCAGTCGGAGGAGCTTCTTGGATTGATTGTGAACTCCTTGAGAGCTCTTGATGGAGCTGTTCCTCAAGGTTACCCAGAACCAAGAAGGCGGCCGCAGTCTGCTCAAAAGATCGCTCTTGTGTTGGATAAAGCTCCCAAGCATCTTCAACTAGACCTAGTAGCATTGGTTCCAAAATTAGTTGAGCCTGCAGAACATTCACTCGCTGCATGTGCACTTTTAGATCGTCTTCAGATGTCTGATGCAGAACCTGCAATACGGTCGCCGGTAAGAGAATGTGGGAATTCTTTATATACTGCTGTTGCTTTAATTGATTCATGAGGTAATTACATTGCAATAAGATAAAGTTGCTTGTGGGGAAAATTCTGTTTATTAGAAGTACCTAAGTGACTCTTGTATTCATGTTTTTCTTTTTTTCATTTTCTATTTCTATTTCATTTTGCAAAAGCTGGCAGCATCTTTACCCCTTTTTGCTTTTATGATAGCTTTTATGCAGAATTTCCCTTCCTTTTTCCATTTCTCATTGGCTTGATTGGTGTATTGGATCGGTACTGGTAGGATTGATGTGTGTTATGAGATTGTACAGTTAATATAATTAAATTTGTGAAGTCTATCCCTTATTTAGTACGTTGGATCGAGAATGCTAATCCAAAGTAATTACAATATCGCCTATATTTTATGCTTGCTGGTGGTGTTTGCTGTTCTGACTAATATCACTATATTTATTTTTTCTCCGTGAATACCTTTATTTCTGAGAAGCCTTTATTTTCCAGGTTTTTGGGGCACTTAGTCAGCTGGAGTGTAGCAGTGAAGTATGGGAACGTGTAGTTTTTCAGTCATCAGTGCTTTTGGCTGATTCCAATGATGAACCTCTTGCAGCAACAATTGATTTTATATTTAAAGCTGCTCTGCATTGCCATCATCTTCCTGAAGCAGTAAGCACAAAAGAGACTAAGTCTACCTGTTTCATTTGCTTCTGGTTTCTTTCTATCTGTTGGTTTTCTTTGAGAATGCCATTAACTTTTGCTCCATCTCTTGGCAGGTGGGGTCTGTACGAGTCAAACTAAAGAATCTGGGTACAGAAGTCTCTCCATGCATCTTAGATTATCTAACTCGTACCGTAAATGGTTCTGCAGATATAGCTGAATCAATTATTCGAGATATCGACTGCGATGATGATGTCGGTGATAGTTTCTCACCGACCCCTTGTGGGCTTTTTGTATTTGGTGAAAGTGGATCTAATCCTGAAAGACTACATTCAGGAGTTGGTCAATCTTTCCATGATGGTTGTCGTTTTTCTGACATTTTTATTCTAATTGAGATGTTATCAATACCTTGTGTTGCGGCTGAAGCCGCACAAACTTTTGAGAGAGCTGTAGCTCGTGGGGCTTTCATTCCTCAATGTGTAGCTGTGGTCCTGGAAAGACGCCTGGCAAGGCAATTGAATTTAACTTCCCAGAATGTTGCTGAAAATTTTCAGCAGTCTGATGTAGTCATAGAAGAGGAAGCCATTGAGCTGAGAGCACAAAGAGATGATTTCAGTGCGCTTCTAGGTCTTGCTGAGACACTGGCACATTCTACAGACTCGCGGGTGAAAGAATTTGTAAAGGTTCTTTATACCATGCTGTTCAAACGGTACGCTGATGAGTCTCACAGATTAAGGATGATAAAGAGGCTTGTTAATCGTGCGACAACTACTGGTAATGCTAGTCGAGAAATAGACTTAGATTTGGAGATTTTGGTAATCTTAGTGTGTGAGGAGCAGGAAATAGTAAGACCAGTTTTGAGCATGATGCGGGAGGTTGCTGAACTTGCAAATGTTGACCGAGCTGCTCTTTGGCATCAGTTATGTGCCAGTGAAGATGATATTCTACGTATTCGTGAAGAAAGAAAATCTGAAGTAGCAAGTATGTTGAAGGAAAAAGCTGTTTTGTCTCAAAGGCTAAGTGAATCTGAGGCAACCAGTAGCCGTTTAAAGGTAATTAAATTATATTCCTCTAGAATTTTGCTTTTCCCAGAAAATAATTCAATGTTTGACATGTGCCTGTATGCAGTCTGAAATGAGGGCTGAGATGGATCGCTTTGCTCGGGAAAGAAAAGAGCTGACGGAGCAGATACAAGAGGTTGAGTCTCAACTTGAGTGGGTTCGGTCAGAAAGGGATGATGAAATCACAAAGCTTATGTCTGAGAAGAAAATTCTTCAAGATCGTCTGCATGATGCTGAGACACAACTCTCCCATTTGAAATCTCGAAAGCGTGATGAGTTAAAGGTTTGATATTTTATGAACCAGTTGATGTTGCTTCTGACGATTTAAAAGGATTATTGCAGTATATGTCAGCACGAGTTATGAATTAATGTGATTTTTATAGAATTTTGAGTTTCTAATACGGCACATGTGGTTTTTGGAATAATTTTTTCAACCCTCAGAAAGTTGCAAATAGTTATCTTTCTTTTCTTCTGTGTAATTTGGTGTCAGATACCAGAATCGTATACAATGTTGGTCTAAAAATATTTCTGTATTCCAATCATGATATGTCTAAGCTTTCCATATTCTTTATCTCTTTTTACTTTTTTTTTTTCTTGGGGTGCTTGAGCTTTAGCATCAGCAAATTATGATTATTGTGGTGATGATCTTTTTCTGAGAACTATTCTTGCATGTTGCAGAGGGTAATGAAGGAGAAAAATGCTCTTGCTGAGAGGTTAAAAGGTGCTGAAGCAGTACGGAGAAGATTTGATGAGGAGTTGAAAAGATTCGCCACGGAAAATGTGAATCGAGAAGAGACACGACTATCACTTGAGGATGAAGTGCGTCGGCTGACACAAACAGTTGGGCAAACAGAAGGAGAGAAGCGTGAGAAGGAGGAACAAGTTGCTCGATGCGAGGCTTATATTGATGGGATGGAATCCAAACTGCAGGCGTGCGAGGTCTTTGCTTCAATACGACTATATCATTTGATATATTTCAATTAGTGTCTTGATTTTTTTAGTGGTTAAATTAAGTGCGATTCCTAGTTTGATTATTTGATTCTGGCGCTGATCTTATTTTGTGACTTGGTTTCAGCAATACATCCATCATCTTGAAGGTCAACTTCAGGAAGAAATGTCGCGACATGCTCCTCTATATGGTGCTGGCTTGGAAGCTTTATCGATGACAGAGCTTGAGACACTATCACGTATTCATGAAGAAGGGTTGAGGCAGATTCATGCCATTCAGCATCGTAAAGGAAGTCCATCTGGCAGTCCTCACACTCTCTCTCACGCACATGGTATGTATCCTCCTAATCCACCTCCGATGGCTGTTGGGTTGCCTCCTCCTCTCATTCCAAATGGTGTTGGCATCCATAGCAATGGGCATTTGAATGGTGGTGTTGGCCCCTGGTTCAATCACTAGGATGGGATATTTAATCCTGGTTAGATAGTTGATATGGCAAGATAACACTTATAAGGAGCTTTTATAAACAAGCAATACGAAGGGGTCATTTTCTCTTAGTTTTCTTGGCTTTTTAACTGGTGGGATGGTTGGAATGAATGCGTTGAGATACTGTTATGAGATGCATTCTAGGGTGTATAGGTTTTTATATTCGCTCGCGAATGCCATAGATCTAACAGTTGCAAATGCCATGTTTGAGTTTTTACCACCCTCAATTGATTCAAGGCATTTAGAAATTTTTTGTTTAGTTGTCTGCCTCTCCTAATTTGTTACTAGGGTTCTTTATTATTATTATTAGTATTATTATTACTATATGTTAAATAAATAAATGGGAAGGCAGTGGATTCGAAAGTACAAAATGTTTAGATCAGTTTAAGAGTGTTCTTTATATTTATGCATATGTTTAGGAGAGGAGCAAAAAAAGTGGAAAAAAAAACAGTTTGTTAGATAAAAATCCTGTGATAGTGATAGCCTGACGTTGAGCCATACTGAATGAAGCACCATAGCAATATGTAACATATGGAAAGGTTGAGCAAAATACTCATTTCTTGGTATCCCCTCCCGTATTTTCTTTATTTCTGGAAAGGTAATTCTAACAATCTATTATGTTTGGATCATTCTGATTCAGAAAAATTTCACGTCCAAGCAGGAATGTTGAATTTGCATATCCCGTTGACTGAAAACAGATGTGACTTCTTACAGATAAATTCGATCCAAATTTTGATGCATACAAAATCTTTCTAGCTCCTTTTTTTCTTTCCAAACAACTTAAAGACAAAGGCAATCAGAAATAGCAATCAAAGTTTTTTCAACACATATGGATTTATTTCTCGAATCTGTTATTTGGCATTAATCCTTGGTCCCTTATTAAAAAAAAGATTAGTACACATGATTGGTAATTTCCACCTAACAAAAAAAAATTGTAATTTGTAGTACTAAGCAGTCTTAGAATATAAAGCTTATATATGTCAACTCCAATAAGAAAGGATGAGATTATGATCAATTCAGCACATGCATTTCCATTTCCTATTATCCACATGACAAATATGGAACTCTTTTCACCTATATATATATATACATGTAATGTAATTGTGGTAAAGATTTGATGATACAGAGTCGTTTAAAATGAGAATATATTCACATATAGAAGTAATCGAATGGAATTATATATTATATATAGGGGCATTCCCAAGTGTAATTCAAACATGAAATTAAGACAAACTCTTCCGGGAATTTCTACCGCAACAGAGTCAAAAGTCTTTCCATTTGTAGGAGTTTGTGCACTTTTTAAACGCACACCAATTCCAGCTATTCTTTTTTTTTTATCCCCATAATATATATATATATATATATATATATATGAATATTTATATCTCCATTTTTTACCTCCAACTTTATTGGCTTCTGATCGCTCTTATTGTCCTCCAGACCACATTCAATTTTAGCTCCAGACCACATCCAATCTACAGGTTATTCTATTGTCCACCAACCTAACTAACACAGTTTTAGTTATTGGGTGATAGACCCCTTTTTTTTTTTTTTTTCATTTTCCTCTCGGAGATTGTTAATTGTAGAAGGCTTGGGGTTTCGGTGAAACAAGATCTGTAAGTTTGTAACTTTAGGAAGATCAGATCTTCATTGGTTTTCTTTGTTAAAGACCGAATTTTGGCATCTGGGTTTTCTGAATTTATAATGGGGTGGAGATACAGGGCTGGTCTGCTCTTAATTGCTGCCGTGGTTATTATTTGGGTTACCTCTGCAGAGGTTACTCAGGTCAGCTTCTATTTTCTCTCTCGCTTTCTTCTTCTTCTTCTTATCTCTTCCGTTTTCAGGTTTAACTGTCTTGAATCAAAATTTTTAGAAATAATTGTAAAGTTATTTCTTATTTTTCAGCAGTAGATTTAGCTATTCAGGATATATGTTCGTCCTATCAATAGATATTCATATCAATTCAGCATATGCTCTGTGTTCCAGTCACCATTGTTGCGTGCATCATGGACTCTTGAGATTGCACATTTACTAAGAAAATCAGCTTTATCTGCGGATGTGTGGTTATTGTCTCCAGAATCCCTTCATTTCCACATCCAATTCCACACTCCTTATTTGGTTGAATTGTATGTTTGTATATCTATTTAAAAATGGAACTCGTGTATGCATAATCACTTTGTCGAGAATTCAGCCTGTCTATTTCTAGTGATTCTTCGATTAAGGTGAGACTTTGGTGCATTATCAAGGAAAGATTTTGATCCCTACTAAACTGCTGCTTGCACAATTACTATCCTCATGTGTTTTTATGCTAAATATCATATATGTTACTTTTCAAAAAAAAGTTACTCTTTTTATTTCATTTGATCATTTCTTCATAGTTGTTGGGTAGTTTGACCTTAATTGATGTAACAAAAGAAGCGCACATGTATTCCTATTTTATAACTCTTGTTTCTTTAAACAGGGTATCTTCACGGACTATAAACAACCATTTGCTATAACATATTTGGGAGCTTCTTTAATGGTAATTTATCTCCCAATAGCATTGATTAAAGATTGGATATGTAATTTCCTGAAAAAGCGGTCCAGAATAAGCGGTCAAAGTACAGATGACAACTCGTGTGGGCTTGACTCTCCTTTAAAGTACATTGGGGGACAGAAAATCTTTGAAATTGAAATTCAGGGATCCTTGAACAAAAAAGACAGTGAAGTAGATCTTACAGAACATGAAGAGGGAAAGCCCTTAGTTTCTACAATTGGAGATGACGCCAGAATTATCAAACATGAAAAAGAAGTAACAACCAAAGAAATTGCTTATTATGGATTTTATATTGCCCCTCTTTGGTTTATTACCGAGGTAAATTCCTGGTCTGGCTCACTTTCTTATTACCATGTGTGCCTAATTCAAAATGATTTGTGGAATTTCTGTCTGCTGACTTTGTGCATTAGACTTTATTGTGATTTATTCATGTCAATCTTCATAATTATTTCAACCTTTTGATGCACCTGATTTATACATGTGCTCTTACCCCTCTTTTGCAGTATTTCTCAAACGCTGCTCTTGCACGTACAAGTGTTGCAAGTACTACAGTTTTATCTTCTACCTCAGGATTGTTTACTCTCTTTATTGGTGCATTTTTGGGCGAAGATTCCTTGAATATCGCAAAGGTAGTTGCTGTATTTGTTAGCATGGCTGGTGTTGTCATGACAACCTTAGGGAAAACTTGGGCTGCTGATGTGTTATGAAATAGATTTTGGAAGAAAAATTAAGGGGCAGAATTCTATTCCCTTTGATTATGCATTTTTAATTTCACAGATTCCTTTAATTATGCATTTCAGTTACAGTAGTTTCCTTTTAAGTTAGGATTTGGTACCTATTTAAAGTTGTAACAAAAGTTATTTTAAATCATCAATCATTTTGGAATTGAAATATTTTACGGCTGTAATAGCTGGGCAATTCTCAATCCGAGAATTGTAAATTTCGTTTCTATCAATTTGGTCCGACCTGCCGAATCAAAATCCACCACCATTGCCAGATCTTTCGCTCTCCCGTCATCATGACTGTATCTATACATGACAGGTTCACTTCGTTAGAATTGAAACTTGATAAAATCATTGCCCTGCTCAGAACATACGGCCCCACCCCCGTGACAACACCCCTGCCTACTGCCGAGTCCCAAATGGGACAGCAGCAGCCCGCTCAGCCTGCTAACCACCTGGGCACTCCCCTTGTACCGGTTACTCAGGATGTTTTCCCCATTTTGTATACCCCCAACGTTCAGAGCTTCACAACCAAAACAATGCATGCAACCAACACACAAATTCAAGCCTTAAAAACACCTCTGCTCCCTATCATCACTCCTCTAGAAATGACCACCGTGAACCTCCAATCAATGAAAACTAACAATGTTTCTATCTACCAAATTCCTCGAACATTCTCACAACAAATTCACAACCACACCTCCACTACCGTTGATATCTCTGATGACACTAAACCACTTGGATGGGTAGTCCGAATCGAATCTTCCAACATTCCCAAGACAGTGTTTCACAACCAAAGCAAGCATCACGAATTCTCGATTTACAACACTTCTTGGAACACGCATATGCGAAAATCTCCTAAGTTCAGCCTTGGGGACAAGGCTGTTTTTAAGGGAGGTGGAATTGTTATGAAATAGATTTTGGAAGAAAAATTAAGGGGCAGAATTCTATTCCCTTTGATTATGCATTTTTAATTTCACAGATTCCTTTAATTATGCATTTCAGTTACAGTAGTTTCCTTTTAAGTTAGGATTTGGTACCTATTTAAAGTTGTAACAAAAGTTATTTTAAATCATCAATCATTTTGGAATTGAAATATTTTACGGCTGTAATAGCTGGGCAATTCTCAATCCGAGAATTGTAAATTTCGTTTCTATCATGATGAGTCACAACTAAATACTTCTTCGTAAGTATCCTTTCTATCTTGTGGACGTTGAATTCAAAGTTCCATAAAGTAATGTATGCATGAAAAGTAAAGACTTTGCTATTTCATCCATTCTTTCAAATCCATGTTTATTCCTCCTCAATTTGCATTTGTAATTGTACATTTCAGGGGATTGACTGATGGTTCAACTTTTTGTTTCTTTTAAAGAGATAGCAAACGCTCTCTTGTTGGGGATGTTTTTGGGCTTCTATCAGCTATGACATATGGCTTATTTACAGGTATGGTGCTCTCTCCCTCAATGATGAATTAGCTTAAGGCCAAAATGGGTAATGTTCTTTATATGATATGATGTTTCAGTACTTCTTAAGAAGTTTTCGGGTGAGGAAGGAGAGAGAGTTGATGTGCAGAAGTTATTTGGTTATATTGGACTATTTACACTTGTAGCACTTTGGTGGCTCGGTAAGTTGTTTGGTTACATGATTCTGCAGTTGCATATTTTGACATATTGTCCTTATTTATCCATAATGATTATTGCTAAATTTCATTGTTATTGCAGTATGGCCGTTGACAGCTCTGGGAATAGAACCTAAATTTACAGTTCCCCATTCTGCTAAGATGGATGAAGTTGTTATTGCTAATGGACTTATTGGAAGTGTTCTTTCTGACTATTTTTGGTATTGGAAAAAACATTTATTGATCTTGAAATTGAACTGCAGCAGCAGCAGTTGGTTATTCTTATTATTGTTTGGTTTGGTGTAGGGCGTTATGTGTAGTCTGGACGACACCAGTGGTGGCAACCTTATGCATGTCTCTGACCATTCTGCTGGCCATGGTGGCTGATATGTTGATTCATGGTCGTCATTACTCTGCCATCTATATACTTGGCTCAGTTCAGGTAATTGCTTCTCAATTATTCAAAATACTAGAAACAATTTGGTTGCATGTTACCGTTTATTTGCATTGCATTGCAGGTATTTGCAGGATTTGTAATAGCCAATCTTTCTGATAGGCTTTCAAGAATCTTGGGTTTATAGGAGCTTAATATTAAGATCACCGCATGGCATGATGATCCAATCCGTTGAGGAGAAAGATAAAGAAATTATTGTGTACCCTGTTGTTGATTCCTTCCCAGATTTTTGTGTAGACAGATATCTATCTATTCAATTTAAATGCAGATTTTTGTTTCTAAACAATTAAATCTTAAATAATCGTGCAACTAAAACAAACATGCTACGTCAAAACCATAAAAAATATCACAGAATTAAGCTTTAATGCTTATTATTCTTCTAATAATTCTAATGCTAATGTTTAAAAGAGATGAGAAGTTTATTTAGTAAAAATAAAAAGATGCAAATTTTGCACCCCCTTATTCTAAAGAGGAGTTAATTGGAAAAGAAGTATCCAACTCCAACTCCTTATTCTCAAACCTAACAATTCTCGATCCATGGCAGCGCATCCGTCATTCATATTTCTCTCGCTCATCTTACTTTTTCTGCCTTCCGCACTCGGAATCTCTAATGGGTATCTCCTCCTTTCTCTATTTTTTAATGAAAGATCCATTGTCTTGTGATTTCAATATTCTGATCTACTTCTTTTTGTTCTTCGTCCACTCTAATTTCTCCTTTTTCCGCAGGATTTTTGAGGGATATAGTATTAATGGTAAAGTTAGATTCACAGGTGTGCTCTCTTTTACTACTCTACACTTCCATCCATATATGATCTTATAATTGCTTCCATAACTTATTTCGTTTTGTCTATTATACAAGCATATCTATTTTTAAAATCATTAAAAAGGAGCTACCGAAAACTAATTGCATTGATTTTCTATCGCCTAAAACGTTTTGTTTTGCAGGAACCAAGAGCTGAAACTATATATATATATATATATATTTTATTTATTTAATTGAGCTAACTTTAATTTTTGTGTTTAATGTTTTGTTCCGCAAGGCTTCAGTGCAACAGGATTTGGTCTCCCACCTAAAGTTTCAGACATTAAAGTCGTACTTAATGGCGGTCAAAGTGTTACTTTTCTAAGGCCTGATGGATATTTTTCAATGTATCCTTCTTGCACATCTCTCTGCTCTATCACTTTAGAAACTCGATTTGTCAACTTTGGCTTATCTAAATTTGATCCTTTCTATAGCACTGTCAATCTGTTGCTAGCTTGTGAATGAAGACTAGAATTATAACCATATTGTTGCATGCAGTGAATGAAAAATTATTCCCAAATTATTTAAACTGTTGAATTGTTGACTGCAACGTTGTTCTTTAACTATTTCCAAAGCCATAATGTGCCAGCAGGGACTCATCTTATTGAAGTGGCTGCTACAGGCTATTTCTTCTCTCCAGTGAGCTTCTTAGTTCTTTCAAATCATTGTTAGTTGGTTAATATCACAGCGGTATGTGATAGCAATCTTTTGCGTTGCTGCCAGCTTCGAGTTGATGTCAGTGCTAGAAATCATGGCAAGGTCCAGGCAGCTTTGACAGAGAACAGGAGAGTTTTAACTGAGCTTGTCTTGGAGCCTTTGAGAGAGGAACAATATTATGAGGTTAGTCGCACTTTCTAGACCTGTATTTCCATTATTTTGCTTTAGATAAATATATGGTTTTCATTTGATTATTTGCAGAAGAGAGAACCATTTTCCATAATGTCTGTTGTGAAAAGTCCCATGGGTTTGATGATGGGATTTATGGCGCTTGTGATGCCTAAATTAGTGGGTAAGTTTGATTTTTTGAAACCTTGCACTTAAGCCATTTGCTAGACTTCATAGACTATGCTTATGTTGGTTGGTTTGGATTTTTAGCATTTCTAATCACGATTGGTAGCCTGTTGCGATTCTCTTTTAAGGTTAGGAAACTTTGTTAAAACATACCAAGTAATCTCACTGATCTATGCACTTGTATCATTTAAATTTTAATCACTTGTTGTTTCAAGACACCCCATAACCTATGAAAGGCAAATAATATCAGCAAAATAAAAATATACATACAGGAATAGGAATGTTCACGATCATGATGATGGTTCTGGTTTTTGTGACACAGATGCTGAAGAATTGAAACGGGCGCAAGAGGAAATGGGAAACCAAGGTGTTCCCTCGCTTGCAAACTTCCTAGGTGGACGAATTAGACATTCAACCTGTGAAATATGAAAGCATTGTTCTGATGGGTGGTACAACTGGATGGAAATAGACATACATAGTACATAGTAGGAGTTTGTTTTAGCAAGAACTGGAATTTTACTATCTAATATAGCAGCAGTCGGGTATTTATTTGACACATGTATGTATGTATGTATGTATCCTTTATTCTGTAAAATTCAAATCAATGAATCTGGATGCTTATCTTATGTGAAAAGAAGGGATTGAGATTGGTTTGAAGAGAGTAAAGTCCATCTTGAGTTGAGAAATGATTGAGCCTGCAGGAATAGAATGGGAGAGTCATTGGTTCTCAAAGGTTTACTTTACATTTAATCACACGACATGACTCCCCTACATACTATATAAGGTGTCTATGCTCAAACCCTTTATGAAACAAACCGAAACATACTTGTTTACTAAGAAATAATAATTACAAAATTGCAAAATTATAATTTAAGTTCCTTAAAAGAAAACCCACTAATTTTATTTCCATAAGTTTTGTAATACGATCGAGTTTGGTCCAAATCGAAAAATTGGGAAAGGATGATGAATGTTCAAATTGTTATTCTTTCTATTGACTATTATTAATGTAATAGCGAATAGGAATAGGAATAGAAATAGGATAATGGTTTGGGTTTTGTATTGGGCCCAACTGGACTTGATTTGAGATCAATCGCAGTTTGATTTGAGCCCAACCTTTTGGATATATAATTATCATCATCATCATCTTCTTCTATTTCTAACTATATAATAGTGTTTCTTTCTAGACTTCTCCAGTCCCCAGTCCAGCACTCTTCTCTTCTCTTCTCCGGTCCGTAATTATCAATTAATGGAGCCTAAATCATCGTTGGATTCGTCGTCTTCATTGGAAGATATGATGATGAAGCTATTGAGAGGGAAAACCGACTCTGAACGCCTTGCTGGCCTCCTTTTAGTTACCAAGTTCTGTCAAGACATAAACGATCACCAAACTATTCTCAACAATGTCTACCGTGCCATTCCCTCTACTTTCCTCCACCGCCTCTTACTCACTGGAATGGGGAATAATGCCAACCGCGATGCCTACTTAAGGTTGGCACTCACCCTACTTGCTACACTCGTTAGGGTTCCTCAAATTGCTGCTACTCAAGAAATGTTGGCCAAAGTTCCACTTGTTTTGGACCTCATGTCCTCTAAAGAGTATGTACTAACTATATTTATATTTTTTTTTTTTTGAAAAGCAGCATCTAATATCTGTGTGAATTGATTATTTATTTTTTGTGCAATTGCAGATCAAGTTCATCTCAAATAGCGGATTCCTATGAATTTCTATTTAGGGTGTCGACTGCTCATGAGGACGGAGTGGCAACTTTATACGGATCAGGAGGCATGACTGTTCTCGCATCTCTAATGCCTACTTTGCCAGATGGTAATTCGTTCCATTCTTTTCTTCAATTAGCTAAGTTGCCAAGCCTGTTGTTAAAAGGCTTCTGTTTCATATATGAAAGATGTTAATAGTTATATTCATCGATCAACATGTAAAAAGTTGTGCTATATAATTTTTCTACCAGAAGGTCAGAGGGTCTGATGCTAAAGTGTGGTGTAGGTTCCCAGATGATGGAGCTTTCTATGAAACTGGTTAAGTTGATTATAAGCAAGCTACCGTCTGAAAAAGTTTTTGCTGAACATCCATCAGAGCTATCAAAGATGGTGATTCCAATTGTTCCTAGCATATCTTTGCCTTTTCACACTGCCTTAAACTCTGGATTAATCATATATTGATTTTTCTCAATGGAGCTTTTGTCTGCTTGTTGTTCCAGGTTGTTGTAATAGCAAAGCAATTTGCTGTGCTACATAATGCATTAAAATTTGAAGCGCTTCACCTCCTCTCTACTATATTGTCTTCAAATAATTCGGTACAGACTTTCTCATTACTTTCTGAGACTAAGTTTATCTTCAGTAACCAAAAGGTGCTTAATTTCATTTAATGAATTGGATGTTCTTCATGAATGGGACTTAGTACCCCATAAAAAGACAAAATGCAGCTTTTCCTTATCATGTTAAGTTGGTGTTGTAAAGAGTGGATTTCAACCTGTTACCATGAGAGCTAGTCTTGTTACTTTATTTCAACGAAAACATGTTCATTTTATTGAATTAATGTACACTATCAATATGGAAGATAAACAATTTAACCCTTTAACATACATGTCGAATTATTTTCGAGTTTATGAGCTTTGTTTGTCAGGTGAATGCTAGAAGTACAAAACTTATTGGATGGATAACATGTAATGATTTGGATATGAGCAATTTTGTAAATGAACATGAAAATTGCAACTTTTCGGTTCTGTGCTTTTGTTATGCTTATTGTATGAGTTTTACATATTTAGATAACTTGTAGCCTGTAGAGGAGTATTGTCTCTTCTGCTTTTACTTGAAAACATCAAAATTTGAGATATAATGCCCTTGTTATCCTGCTTAATCTCTCGAGGCTCTCTGTTTAACTATCAGTTTCAACTGCTGGTATAGTGCATTGTTTTCCCCCTAAACTGCTCCACTGAATCCTTTTGCTAACATGTCAAGAGAAGCCTAAAATTCTCTATCTTCCAGTTCATTTATTACAAATCTTATTGTGTTTTATCTACCTGATATTAGGTAGCTCTACATGCAGTGCTTCGCTCAGTGCCTTGCGACGATTGGTTAACTAGCATACGTGTCGGTATCATGGCTGTTTTACAGAATCGCGTAGGTATATTCATTTTAAATTCACACTTTTGAGTGAGACCATGACTCAAGCTGTATTCTTTTAAATACAGTGAAAACCATCTGTTGGGGTAGTTACTGAAAGATCTTTTTCAGAATCCATGCAGTGGATAGGAAAAAAATAGAGATATGTGTTGGGTACTTGGGTACTGTATATATACAGATGTACATGTATATATATTTATGTGCTAACTGCTGAGCTCAGATGTGTCATTCATCTGCAGCTCCTGCTGAGAAGCTTCAGTCCCTTATTCTTGCTGAGTGTGTCATGTCCATTGTTGGTGAAGAATGGCTAATTGGACAAACGGCCTTACCTGATGCCCATAGTTCTTTCCCTGCTGATCGGTGAGTGAGACAGTTTTGGATTTCCTTCTGTTATTCTCATCCTTTTGTTGTTAAAGTAGTTTAATATAGTAATTTTTTCTCCTTGTCTTTCTCCAGGTGTATACTGCTTGTTCTGGAGTCATCAAGGGTTGAAATTGCTGTTATCTTAAATGAGCTAGCATACCTAAAATTTGAAGCCTCCAAGAGTACTCCAAATGCTGAAGGTTTTCTTGAAAAGCTGAGAAATATTGGTGTTGCCTTCGCTTTGGTGGAAAGGATTATTAAGCTCATCTCAAACTTTGGTGAAAATGAAGGTACTTAAATCATAAGCTGTCTAAACTATGTTGTTATCCATTTGTTTACGAAACCCCCCTAACTTATGTGTACTGGGGGTTTCCTTGAAAGTGTAACGGAATTGGTGACAAGAAAGTTTTTAACCTCTATTAAGAATAAAAAAAAAAAGAAAAATTCTCAAAAAATCCTTCAAATTTAGAAATATTCAGGGACAAAATTACCCTCAAAGAAAAAAGGAAACAATTGGAAAAAAATGAAAAGGATTGAAATGGTTTCGGAAGAGGGAATTTGGTGGTTGTGGTGAACTGTTGGTGGTGGCCGTGGTTTTGCTGAGCTTGGGTGCAATTGGGTGAGGGGGTTGGCGCGGGCTTGAGTGGAGGTGGGCAGGGGTGAGGTACTTGTAATTATCCAAACTCGAGAGAGATCCCTGTACATAGCCCAGAAGTTACGGAGGTTTGGTAATTTTTCAAAAGTCAATCATGACAGAGAGTGTTCGAGAGTTCAATGTGTTCATTGAAGAGAAGTTGTTACAAGGTGATCATGTGCAGTGTGTACTGTCAGATTAATAATGGGCTATTGGTGGAGCTTAGCTTTTGATGTTTAGTTGTCAGGCACAACTGCACAGATACGATTCTCAATCAACAAGGTCAAAATGCGGAACCAAAAGAAAAATGCCTGCTGCTTGTTTTCAATACCTTCATTTTTGACATTCTGACGTTCTACTTATTTATGCAATCTATAGTGGCCTTCATTAGTTGTACTATGTATTTCTTGTACGTATAGGTAGTTTTTTCTGGCTGCGGTAGTTCTAATGAATTCTGCATATACCATGATATAAGATGCTTATTTTATAATATATTAAGCTCTTAGTTGGGTTTTTAAAGATATGCTGGTTCGAGAGATTGTTCAGGAAACATCTGTTGTCAGTGGCCTGAGACAAGTGAACATTCTTTTGTTTAATAGGTAAATACATGCCTCAATAATTACCCTTTACATTTCAGCTGACAATGGCGATTAATTGCAGAATTAAATTCAACTTCCATCATTGGTGAAAGCACTTGCTCCAAGATCATCGGCGGGCTCAATGAGACAATTGGTCTGGTCCTTGATTATTTGCAAGATGCGAAGGTAATATCATTTCTTTGTATGGAACGTAGTTGAACTTGTTCATATCAAAATCATGTTTTCTACAGGAACATGGACAGAGAAAAGGGGATGACCTCTTAGCTTCTGTTAGAATAGTTGGGAGGTATGTTTATTTGCTTTGTGCCTCTTAATTCTTCTAGCTATTTGTTTGACTTCAGTTGGACGTGAATGATTTGTTTTAATGTTGCAATCATTCAGTTTTTTTCGATACTAGCTTCTAATATCTACCCATTCCCTTAATACAATAAGAGGCACATATCACGAAAAATGCTTATTTAGCAGTTTTAAAGATTTTTTTAACGAAAAGAGAATGATGCAATATATAATAATCTATACAAATGTACACAAACAAGCTTACAACGGGATTCATATTATCTAGCCTTATTAAGAAACAAGTAAAACATAGACTAAGAACTTAGCAATGCTTTTACATTTCAAGGGAATATCATTATACAAATTTTCAAAATAAATAGGCAGTTACATCAAACCAATATTTCTTAATGTTGATAGCAGCATGATGGGGTTGAAACTGATTTGTGACTGTACTATTGTTTCAGCTATCTTGCAGAAGCACCACTTGCTTGCAAAGAGAAGGTCGGGGAACTACTTGGTTATATGCTATCAGTTGAAGGGGAGGATGAGCTAAGGTTTAACATATCTCATGTTATATTAAGTTCAAAATTTCTTAGGTCTTCTGCTTATTTATTTTGACCAACTTTTTTTTATATGTGTTCAAATGACAGTCCTTTTTACTCTATCTCCTTCTTGCTCCCTTTCCTGTGTCAAATAACAATGAGGAGGGAAGGATGTGAAATCTTTGCCTCATCTGGAGCTTTCGGAACTGTAAGGAAACGCTTTCAAACAATTTGGTTTAACATATTTCTTTGTTATTTGTTGTTTTTGTGTACATAGGTTCACGTAACACTTACATCTGGTACAAGATTTTTAATTGTATGATAAATGATAATTCAAAACCTACCTTCTATATTGAGAGAACTAAATGTGACACTATCCAATTTTCTTTGCAGGTTGTTGGATACCTTATTGCTTTGATTGATTCGAACAGCTATAAGATAGAGGATTCCAGCACGATATTCTTGGCATGTGATACACTTTTGAATTTCCTATTGAAGGTATGACCTTTGCTAGATTTTAATAATGGAAGTAATGTGATTAAGCGATTGAAGTGACATTTTTCGATTTCCTTTCATGAACAGAAAGAGCAAGTTCGTTCTTCCTTCGACAATTCTAGTTCTGTCAAGCTTTTGCAGGCATTGGCATGCTGGACAGGTATGCTTGTCTACTTCAATCTGTTCGACTTTAGAAGTTTGTGGAAACAGCTTTCTGTATCTGATTCTTACGTTTGTCGCTTCTATATTTCCTTTGACATCTGTGTTAGAGCACTTTGAGCTTGTGAAAAATCGTTGTTTGACTTGTTATTGACATTGATGGAACACAAGCTAATGACCAATGTTTCATACAATATATGGCATGTCATATTAGGGACTATCACTATCACATGTCATTAGTTGCATATTCAATTTATCCTGTTCCTATTTGGAAATTTCACTGGATTGTTCGACATGTGTTGTGCAGAGGAGTCAGTTGATCCATCTGTTATCATGATGGCGTCGAGCATATGTGCGCTAATACTTGATTCAACTTCTGAAGAGGCTCTTATATGTCACCCAGACTTCAACAGCGATAACCTGATTGGTCTGTCACAGCTCATGAAGAGAAGTTTGGTCACCTGTGGACAGGTAAATCTCAGTAGTGCTGTTTTCTGTATTTGGTTCATTTCTCAACAATTTTGGTAGTGCATAAATCATACAATTTTGGTAGTGTGAATTGACATATGTAATCTGTTTAGATGTGTAGTGTGAGTGTAAGGACCAATACAATATATGAACCAGTGAGTTCTTGTTACATATAGGTACAGTCTAGATGATTTGGGATTATATATTGAATTGCATGCTGCAGTTTTCTTATCCTTTTTCTGTTGAGTTGGTTGATTATGGTTCCTGCTAGCATTCATAAAAAAAAAATAATCAGTGAGTCTGAATTGTGTAAATGAAGATTTATTTCTGACTCTCAATTGGTGTTTAATTTGAATTACAAAATACAGGATGATTGTGATAATATTAATACCAGCTCGGAGGCGGATCTTCATGAGATAGTTATGTCAGGTGCTGCATATGTGGTTGGTTGAATAGAGATCTATTTGATGCATTGAGTTATATCTGATAAAATGTGGATGGATGCATGCATGCAGGATATTCTTCTTGGGCGGACCGGTTTCCCCACATCAAACAAGTAGTTGAGAGAGGAGCAAATATGTTCTTGAAATGAGAAGCAGATATAGAGAGAGAGGAGCAAATATTTTTCTTGTTTGCCAAACTTGTGATTAATATGTTTTCAATATACAGATAACATGAACATAATATATGGATATTAGAGAATATTGCACTCACTTTTTGAATGTTAGCAGCAGCAAGACACCAAATACTATGAATGAAAGAGGGTGAGAGTTATAAATGTGAGTTGGGCTAATATGGATATGGATATACAATTGCACTAGAGGGAGAGTTGTGACCTAATTAATGCCGTAAAATGTGTTCCAGTTTCCTTTAAAATTATAATATTATTATTATTCTTAAGAAGTTGCATTGGTGCTAACCAAATAAAAAAAGTCGTAATAGTTTTATAAATAGAAATCAACAAATAGACAGAACTGAATAACAAAAGTGGGTCAATTACATACATACAAAACAAAAGATGTGAAATGAGATCCGATCCATAATTCTCTTTAGTCATAAAACCCGAAGGCGTCGGTTTGTCCTTCATTTTCACGCGCCTTTGCCGATTACCCTCCCCCCCATCCATCTCTCATCATCTTCTTCTTCTTCTTCTGTAATCCTACACACGCACCATTAGAAGAGAAGAGCAATGGATCCTCCATGCTCTTGGGACTCCTTGCGTAAACAGGTTTCAAATCTCTCTTTCTTGATGAATTTTCCTATCTTCTTCCATTGATTTGCACTTCATCTCTTTCTTGTTAATTGTCAAATACTCAACTCATACCATTTATGATCTTAGGGGATTTCATCGTTTTTTTTTATATTATCACCGTGAGGAGAGGATACCAGACCAGATACGATTCATTTGTGCATCATTCTTATTGATACTGCTCCCTTTCACGCCTTATATTCGATACTTCATAAATATCATCCCACTTCCCGTGGTGATTTTGATCCAGTAACAACTAGCAAGTTATTTTTATGCCTAGGTAATTGGTATTTCAGTTTGTTCACTACAAACTCTATAAAAATGCATCCCCGACTGCAATCTGTACATTTCTAAACTTTGTGAATTTCCACCATACATAAACATGTTGGATCTTTTTTATAGTTTAGTATCCTCTTGGGTTGAGGTCCGACCGTTTCCGTGTCCTCTTAATTCTTATTCAACTAGGCAAGGAAACTTGAAGCGCAGCTGGATGAGCAGATGCATTTATATCGTAAATTAGTATCACTAAAAGTTGAGAATTCTAACGATAATGATTTAGAGTCTGGAATCGACCAGCTTCTAAGACAGCTCCAACAAGTTAATGTGCAAATGCAAGCATGGGTTTCATCTGGAGGATCGGAAATTTTCTCTCATACATTGACTCGACATCAAGAAATTCTTCAGGACCTTACTCAGGTTAGTAATTTTTTTTACTACTTGTAACTGGAAAGCTATTACCGTATGTTTTGGGTCAATGAAGTATGGCCATAAAGGGATTATCATATGCATATGACTTGGCGTAAAGCTTAGTGTTGCAAAACTATATATGAGACATTAAGCTAAAGTCCTGAACGTGAAAAAAAATATATTAGGGTCAAATCCAAAATAAATGCAATGTCTTGATGTTCTAACACGAGATGCGTGACGGATGAAGGGCAAATAACAGTTTAAATGTAACTAGTTTGAACTTCCTTCGTCATATTGTGTCTGCACACATTACTGAGATGTCTTGTGAATAATGAATATTTGTATCTTTTTCAGATATTGTTTTAAATGGGGTTTTCTTTTAGCATCATACTCTTCGAATAACATTTTTAATGATTTACTTGGAAATTAAAGGATTGCTCATGTTATGCAATGTATCTTATTATGTCAAGCTTTTGTGTTGTAGGAATTTAATCGACTGCATTCCAGTCACAGAGCTAAAAAAGAGCACGCTTCACTACTTGAGGATTTTAGGGAGTTTGATCGAGCAAGATTAGACCTTGAAGATGGTGGGGGTTCCCATGAGCAAGCTCTTATCAAGGAGCGTGCATCCCTCCATAGAAGTTCCGGACAGGTATTAAGTAGCCCGAGCTTTATTGTTTAGAAATATTGTGAAATGACAAAGTTGTTTTCTATATGTGAGACTCTTGAGAGTCATTTGGTGCATGACTTTGACATAAGGCTATGCATCTGTGTTTTGAGAAAAAAAAAATCCAAATTGCCAACAGAAGGGCATGATCCTAGAGTCTGCAGACGTGTAGAGTTGTTATCCCATGTGTGAAAAACATATGATATTCAGAAGAATATGGAAATAATATATACATTTTATTACAAGAAATAAAATATGTTAATCATGTTTTATATCTGAAAAATTGCTTCTATGGCAACATGTATAGAGGTAACTTTTCTATTGCAAATGCCTCTAGGCATTTTTAGGGGCAAAATGTGTATACACTTGGAACTTCAGAAGAATATTGAGATATATTCAAATCCAAAAGAAAGCCAGATATGACGGGGATGATAATTTCTTGCCAGAGGGCACTAGAATATAGATATTTATTTTTCTCCTCTAAAGTTACATGGCTTATTCAAGGGAGCAACTGTGGATGTATGGAACTGGATGAATCTCTCTTTTGGTGAATATCGTGCAACATTCCTTTGGTTCTCAAAATTGCCACAATTGAGGACCTCATTGGTCTGCGGAATTCCTGGAAATTTTAGGCCTTTCTAGGTTTACAGAACTACTTAATATTACGAGAAAATGACAAGAGTGGTAAAGTTGGTACTGTAAACATAGATAGAACTTTTGACATAGAATATATGATTATTTTATCTTGGTTTATAGGAGGTCTCTTGACACGCTTGCTCTAGATTATCTAAACATTTCTTATATGATATTTTATGTCGTACATTCTGTACAGAAAGGGTGAGGAAATTACCTAGGAAATTGTAGTTCAGTTTTGCAAAGTTATTTAGTCATGCTTGATCAGTTTATCTCTGTTTTGTGTGTTCATTTTTATCTAGTCAATCGATTCTGTGTTGCTTGTAGATCGACTCCGTGATATCACAAGCACAGGAGACCTTAAAGTCCCTTGTTTTCCAACGTTCCACATTTGGGGGGATCAATTCAAAGCTTAGCAATGTCAGCAGCCGCCTTCCCACGGTAATTAAGTTGATGAATGATGAATTGTGTAGTTTAAATTACAGATTGAAAAAGAAAATGTCTATGCAGTATTGTTGCGTCTAAATGCTGATTTGGCAGGTGAATCATATTCTCTCTGCAATAAAGAAGAAAAAGTCCATGGACACTATCATACTCTCCTTAGTGGCATCTGTCTGCACCTTTCTAATTTTAGTTTACTGGTGGACAAAGTGAGCAGTTTTCTCCAAGTGTATTGGGTTCAGTTGTGTGAAATGAACTTAAAGCTGGCTTTATTGTTTGTATATATAGCTTATGGCTGAATTTTTTTTTGGGTACCTCTAGAATTACTGTGGTGTGATGAAATTGTACACGGCCACATTGGTTTAAGAATCCTTATAATAGTTTTTTCCTCATTTAGAAGTCATGACTTACATATAGTCAAATGCCCTGTAATATGTTGATGAATGGATATCCGTTGCCCGCATGGGCAGCCCAGTTGGTCACAAAAGGGTGAAGTTTGGATCGAGTCCCACCAGCGGCAGTGTGGGAGTAACCCTGGGAGTAACCTCTCAAGTGAGGGGGGCTCCTTGTGCGCAGTGGGCAATTGGTTGGGTTACCATGATTTATTCCTCCCAAAGCTCTGTCGGGCCGGGGCATAGGGGCCCTTGGGGTTGGAGATTCAACATTTTGGACAATGAATGGATATCCGATGTTTAATCTAACTATTTCCAAAACCAATAGACCAGTTCATAAGTTCACGCACGCAGATATTACATTATCTATATTCCTTGGCTTCAAGCTTAGTGTTTAGATACCACGTTGGTGTAGAAGAAGAAGAGTACAAAACAATACTAATTTGTCTTTGTGCACATGCTCCATGAATACTCATATTTTTCACAAAGTATGGTTGAAATTCAATTTTCCTAAAAGCGTAATTACAAGTGTCAAAATGGTGAATTGAAAAGAAATCCACAGTAGCCATTGGTTGGTCCAAATTTATTTAAAGGTAATAAAGAAATATCATTTTAGGCGTGAATACTAAAAAACAAACCAGATTCATTTATAATATAAGTTGATTTCTAATATGGGTTTATAATTACAAAGACTCCTTTTTCTCCTCTCTCGACTCAATACTATTAGGCACCAAATTAAATTTTATCTCCATCCCCCTCTTCACCCTAACCCTAGGTTCTTTATTTTTCATTCGATTTGATATCTTGGCTGGAGCGTGGATGCTGCTGCTGCTGCTGTTGTTCTTGGAGTAGTAGAAGAAGAAAGATCTGAGAGATAAGGATGACGACGAAGCCACTTACCAACAAGGAACTGGAAGAACGGCTTACCGCAGCTGGAAACAGTCTCCGTCAGCCTCCCTCTTCTATCGATCAACTTATGCCTCTTCTCGATGTAAGCCCGATTCTTTTTTTTTTTGTTTTTTACATTTCTGCTTTTGGTTTTCTGGCCTCCCACTCTTTGGTGGTAATTTTTCCCCTTCCCTTCAATTATACTATTAATATTTAAGTTGGTAATGTTGTTCATTCAGTTTGTCATTGGTTTCATAAGTTACTAAAGACCAGTGTCCTTCAGTGTAATACATACATTTCTGTTTCCTTTCTTAATTATTTCCATTGCTTTTCATGAGAAATCCACACGTTTACTGTAATCTCTTTCGTCCTGTTTCAAGCAAATTGAGGAACTCTTGTCAAAAGTGGAGCAGTCACCTGCCAAATCCATGCAAACTGCTCTTTCTCCACTAATGACGGCACTGGTTGCGGAAGAGCTTCTGAAGCACTCAGACACTGATGTAAAAGTAGGTGTAGCTTCTTGCATCAGTGAGATAACCAGAATTACTGCACCAGATGCTCCATATGATGATGACAAAATGAAGGTGCTTTATTCAATTCGTTTCCCTGTGTGTGTGTGCTTTCCCTTTGATAGTTGTCATGACACTTCATATGGTTACAGGATGTATTCCAGTTGATTGTATCATCCTTCCAGAATTTGTCGGATAGATCCAGCAGATCCCATGAAAAAAGGGTCACCATACTTGAAACTGTGTCCAAAGTCAGGTCTTGTGTCATCATGTTGGATTTAGAATGCGACCAGATGATTATTGAGATGTTCCAGCACTTTCTCCAAGCAATTGGGTAATTTTTTTTGTATAGCGCTCAAGTGTTGCAATCTTGATGCAATTTCTAACCATTATAATGCAGTTATTCTGGCTTGTTATTAATTGTTCTGATCGAACCATACCACTTACATAAGGATGCACATTTGTTAAAGAGAAGTGTAATATGGCCTTTGCCACACTGAACCAATGAGAAGTAAAACATGGGAAACCATAAATAAAACGAGTCTTAGCTACATTGAGTCTGAATTTAGTACTGTCTTTCAAGAGATACCGCCAATTTGGGATAACATAGTTCACAGAGGAAGAGAATGTGAGATAAGATGTGATGACTTTTAGCCTCAACAGATGGATCCTGATGAACTTTATGATTGTTGAGTTCACTCCAAGATTTTTGGCATGTAGGGTTTTTATATTACCCTTATGCGTCAATACGGAACAGATGCCAACCTATTAAATCGCTGATAAAATTTTAGAATTTAAATAAATATTCGACTAATCTCTAACCAGTATCTGTAGAAATTTGATATCTTGGGACTTCTAGAGATGGATACGTTTTTCGTTTCAAGTGCTTATATATTCTTATTACGCTGCTTTCAGAGTTTATCATACTGAAGTCATCTTTGCATCTATGGAGACGATTATGACTCTTGTTTTAGAAGAAAGTGAAGATATCTCCCCAGATCTACTTAATCCAATCTTAGCTACCTTGAAAAAGAGCAATGAGGTCTATATCCTGGGTGTTTCTAAGTATTCATTTTATCTCCTTTTCTACTTGCTGCTGATATAGAAATATATTTACAGACTGTCATGCCAACTGCAAAGAAGTTGTCCGAGAGAGTTATTCAAAACTGTGCAGACAAGCTTAGGCCTTGTTTAACACAAGCAGTAAAAACTTTAGATGCTTCTATGGATGATTATCTTGAAGTTGTAGCTTCCTTGTGCCGAGAGAACAGTGGTACAATCGGGTGTACTAATGAAAATATCTTAGAAGACCAGCCGGTATGCTTCCTTCTGTTTACAATTCATTTGTTATGTTTCTCCTCCTTTCTTTTCTTTTGCCATGGTATGTCTTCCTGGAAATGTAATTTCCGACCACCCTTTCTGCAATTTTGTTTTTTCCAGGAAATTTAATCTCGGACCCCGCATCTTTTTATTGTTACGTGATGTAAAATTTGTTGATGCAAGATAGCTCAAGTTACTTATTTGCCACCTACTTCTGTTAGTGGTTATTTAAATTGATAAAAGAATTAAGAAAAATATCATTTAAATTGAGAACCTGAACTATTTCAGCATACAACTCTTGAATTAGTCGACTTGTCCCCTTATTTGTTTTGTTGGTCTCCACGTCCAAGATGTCAAACTGGTGCTGTTGGACACTATAGTAGATTAGTTGTTGACCTTGACTGCAATTTGAACTTGAATGATCTTGTCCAAATTCGTTGGATCGAATAGTTCAGTACGGATTAATCATGAAAAATAAAGTTGGTGCATGGGTAACCTTCACCAGCTAGATTCCAGTTTGACTTTCTGATGGACATGGAGAAACTTTTGATGTCTTTGTTTTCGTAATATTCTGTTGGATCTCATTGTTTTGTGAACAGGCGGCTAAGGGTGGCATAGAAGAGACCAACTTTCAAGAAAATGATCCCGCTGTGATATCACCAAAATCAATTGGGAGTAATGGTATCAATGAAACTGGGACTGAAGAAACTATGAGTGATGCAAATTATCCAAAGAAAGCTAATTCTGACCATCAGCTTGATGCCGGAGCAATATCCAAAACCAAGTCTGATGATTTGAGTGGTCAAGAACCAGTAAAAGTGGAAGCTAAACTGGAGCATGAAGAAGCTCAGCAGGTGCCATACAGCTCTGAGATCCGTGGCGAAGATGCACATATTTCTTCTAGTGAGGTTAAACCTGTTGAAGCAGCCAACTCCATTGACAAAGTAAAAGACACTACTATTCAGCTTTCACCTTCAAAAGCACCTGATAATGAGTTTGTGAATGTAGCATGTCTTACCCAAAGCGGCAACCTTCCTGTTGACAGTCGATCTAAAAAAGAGGCAAATAGGAAGGAAGACTTGACTACAGAAGAGACATCATCTGTCGATTCTGCCTCCAAGAAGAATAAAGCATCTGAAGGAAGATACATTTCAGAAGCAAAGCAACACCGCTCGAGGAAGAAGCGAGCCAATAAGGCAGCAAATGATGATAAAGCATTGGCAGAAGAAAGTGCATCCAAGAATGATGATGGCTGTACAAGTGATTCAGAGACAAGATCACCCAATCAGACAGAAAAGCCTGGGGATGCGAGTAATAAGAGAGAGGATGGATCTTCATTGAGGAAGGAAGACCATAAAAAGAGTGCCCGTGTGAAACCTAGGTCTGCAAAAGATATTCATGAATCTTATGCAACAGACGATCATGGGAAAGTAATTTTGCATCCCTCTAGAACAGTTCTTTTAGTTTCATTTACATTTCTTGACCACTGTATTCTTCCTTTCATATTGTGTTTCTTTTGGTTGGTTATTCTGCAGAACAAAGTGACTTCACCAAGCTCACCTTTAAAACCAGCAAAAGATGAAACCAAAGAGGAAGAAACTCCAAGAACGGGTACAAAGAGAAAACAAGCACCAGGCACTGAGAAAGTACATTCTTTAAACTTTTTCCTTATACTGTCAAACTTAATGTTTGGTTAAACTTTGGCGATATCTTACATCAGCATCCCTGAGCTTAACATCTAAGGAAAAAATGAAAATCACATGAAACTGTAAGTCCTAAGTTATGGTTGATGAGAGAAACTGCCAGTGGTGGGACCGAGTTATGTATGGATTTTTTTACTGGGTATTAGCTGATTGTCAAACATCTCACTCTGTTTTTGAACTCATCTCGTTCACTGTGATTTTCTATCATCACCTTTTCTATCTTTGTACTTCTATTAGTGTGATGGTCACAAAATCTGGAATTCTTTCTTCCTGTATCTGCTAAAATTTTACTTCACGAGTCATTTCAGGTGGTTGTATAAATGTATGAATATGATTTCAGCATCCAGATATGTGAAAATTGTTAATCTAGAATGAGAACTAAACTAGAGTTTGCCCATGTTAGGCATTAATCTTTACTGATGTACTATATTAATAGGCATGCGCTCTAGGCAATTAGTTTTGTATGATTTATTGTTGTTTCACTACAGGCGTCTGGGATTAAAGAGTATGGAAAGAATTTGGTTGGTTCAAAAGTTAAAGTTTGGTGGCCGAAGGATCGGATGTAAGTGCTTTTCCTACACGTTTCATGTTGTAGTAGAAAAGCGAGTAATAAATGAAATGAAATTTTCTGCTTCTCTTTGGTAATTATTGTCAGGTTTTATGAGGGTGTTATTTCTTCTTTTGATTCTGTCAAGAAGAAACATAAGGTTGGTGCATAAGTCAGATTCTATCTTCTCTGCTGTTGTTTAATTTGCCTACAAATCCCCTATCATTTAAATGTGCTTCTATCTCAAGTAGATCTCATATTCTGATGGCGATGAAGAGGTACTAAACCTCAGAAAAGAAAGGTGGGAATTTGTTGGAGAAGAGTTAGTTTCAGAAGGGGTAAGTGACTTGCTGGTTCTGATTAAGAATACCTTCTTCACTTTCTATATATGTTTAACCACAGTAGTTGTGAATAGGACCGATCTGTCGAACATTCAAGTCATGATGCTTCCTCTGACATGTAAGTTTCAGCCTTCTTCTACTCTTTTTCCTTGAGCACTCCATAAGAAATGCATGCATTTATATTTTAACTATGAAGACCTGTAACTTTGTCCTACTGTTTTACACCTTTTATTGGTGGTTATTCTTTAACTGGCTATATTTATTTATCAATAGCCTGAAACACTCGGAATAAGATTATGTTTTGAGAGTACATGTGGACTTCACATTTAAGAAGCTCTTTCTTGCTCGTATATCTGACTTTAACTCCTCCAGTCGATAGATTTGTTTGTTTCTCTATCCATGAGGAACAGCAACTAATACTGCAACTAAAGAATAAAAAATGGTGCCAGAATGAAATTGTAAAAGCAGGCAGGCACTTTGTTGGTTTAGTTAATTTCCCTGTGTGTTCTTGTATCTTATTAGTTTGATGAAAAGATAAGGATAACGTAATCTATTCATACTTCCGTAATTTGTTTTGGTTATAAGGAAGAAGAAAGGGAATACGCATTCTGAAGCATCAAGCAAGCGTGGAAAGATGGAGGCTTCTCCAAAAAGGTTTGTCTTGTTATTTTTAATTTCCGTATATGCTTTTCCACAAAGACGTGACTAATAGTGAGTCTCTTTCCTCCAGTAAATTAAAAGATACCGCAACAAAATCTGGTGGCAAATCTAAGGACAAAGCAGATCAAGAGTCCAAAGTTAACCACTCCTCCAAGTCCACTAGAAAATTTGAAGACAGTGAATCTAAAAATAAAACTCAAAAATCTTGGCGTAAATGTCAAGATGATTCTGCGAAAGCATCTGGTGGATCCAAAGATAGTGTTGCCAAGACAAAGAAAGACAGCCAGCAGACCGCCAAGCTTAAAGGTAAAACCCCACAAACTGGCAAATCCCCCAGTGTCAATGGTCCCCAAAAGACAAAAACTAATTCATCAAAGGTCAAAGAAACTGATCGGATGAAAGAAAATACGAAGAAGGCGTCGGAATCGACCAAGGGAAGATCCTCAGATAATGCCAAGTCACAAGAAATTGATACCAGGGGTGGAAAGAAACGAAAAAGATAAATTACATGTCGTCATACATGGTTCTTGATTGAGTTGCTTTATCATCTTTTCTGTTGACTTGAGATTTTTCATGCTGTTTTATTAGGGTTGGATGTTAAAATTAGATATCGATATTTTAACCATGTCAACTTTTAACATCTATCGTATTGGTCCTTCCTGGTTATGCTAGTGATGGTAGGTTTTAGTTGGTTTTGTTCCCATGGAGCCATATAAATATTAAATCTTAATTAAATGACGAGAAAGACTAGGACTTGTTTGGATGAAATGTTTCAGTTAAATAGGAATGAGAAATTCAACAATTTTAACTTCGCTTATGTTTTCTCGTCATTCCAGATAGATGATGCCTACAATTGAAGTTGGGAAAGTAATCTATGTACAATGCAAGTATTAGTTGTTTTTGTAGGCATCTATCCTTCATGGTTGATAGCCGATTGAACGTGTTTGAAATGAAACTGAAAACCTCTGAGCTAAGAAAAGTGGTAAATCGTTCGTAGGTTTTATGTAGAGAGGAGTCTCAGGTTCGGAGTTAGCGTAGGAGTTAGGTTCGGAGCTTGGTTCGGAGCTTGGTTCGGAGTTAAGTTCGGAGCTTGGTTTGGAATTTGCTTCGGTTCGAACTTTTGGTTCGGAGTTTGCTTCGGTTTGGAGTTGGAATTTTTATTTTTTGATTGAGATTATCGAGGGCGACAGCGAGACATAGAAAGATAATGGTTATCAAATATCGAATAAATTTTCTACAAATTCAATAGGGAAAATTACAAATAACTCCCCTATCTAATGTCGTAATTCCAGAAAACACCCAAAAATGACTATAATTACAAATACCTCCCCTATTTTGTATTCCACCTCCCCTGCCCGTTTTTTCACCTGCCCGAAAAAGTGAAAAGTTATATTTGCCCCTATTATTTCTGAAAGAAAAATAAAATAAAAAACAAAACAAATTTAGAAATATGAAATGACCAAAATACCCTTGAACCCTAATATTTAATATGTTCTCCTCTCTACTCCTCTAAAGCAGCCTCTATCATTTATTTCTCTCTCGTCCCTTTTCTTCTTCCCCTCTCCATCATTTTCATTTTCTCCAACCTCCATTAAAACCACCTCAAAACACAAAACCCACCATTAAAACCACCAGTAGAAGATCTTAAATTACCACCATTAAAACCACCTGAAAACACAAAACCCATCAAAAGAAATGTATTCAAATTCAAGTTCTACTGTACCATTTCAAGACCTTAATCTTTGCGCCGACCTTCCCACAACCTCCACTCCTATAATCCCCAAAATGACATGTTTCGTAACGCCATGGCTGAAGCAAGCTCTACCAGGAGATTTTGGTATTTCTCCAGATAAATTGTTGTGGATTTCCGGGTACAAAGAGACTGTATCAATTACAGCCATGGATTCGAATGACCCGTTTGTGGATTTCCGGGTATCCATGGAGGAAATGGTTGAAGCCCACGGGTTGAAAGATTGGGAGTGTTTAGAAGAGCTGTTAACTTGCTATCTCAGAGTTAACTGTACAAGTAACCATGGTTACATCGTTGGTGCTTTTATAGATTTGCTTATGAATCTTGCTTTAGCAGATTCTAATGAAGAATCTTTAAGTTCCGCCATTGATGAACCTTGCTGTTCTTCATCTTCTACTGCTACTCATCACTATTCTTTCACTTCTCCGTTATCGTTTTCTTCTTCAACTTATTCATCTACTAGCCCTTGTTTATCTTCATTGGAAAATATTGAAGATGAGATCGTTGAAGAGAAAATTTTGTATATTTTTTGGGGGTTAATTTAGATTTTTAGTTTGTAATTTAGATTAGTTTTAGAGATGACAGTTATACCGCTTGAAGTTATTACAGAGTTCTTTGCAATGGGAGCAAAACAGAGTGCAACAAATGTAATGTGATGATCAAAAGTTTGATGGGTTTTACTGAGAAAATGGAAGTTATAAGAGGTTTTATGATCAAAAGTTTGATGGGTTTTTTTGGGTTTTTGGTTTTTGTTTATAATGTGATGAAGCATTTATACATGATTGAAGAAGGGGTTTGGAGGTGTAATTGGAATTGGTTCTGGTTTTGTTCCATTGTTTAGATTTACTTTGTAGTGATTTTTCAGTGGTAGTATACATTTAAATTAACTGTTTATTTAGGTGTAATTGGAAAATTATATTTAATATTGTGGTTAATCTTTAATTTGTATGTTTCAATTACTTTCGTGATTTATATTACGTTTGGACCCTCTCAAATGATCAAACAATAACATAGACAACCCCTATAACAATCATATCATGTCCAAGAAAACAATATTACATTTACACCCCCGAGGGTATTTTCGTCAAAAAATATATGACATTGGATGACGTCACCAATTGATGGCGTCATCAGGGGTAAAATAGGAAAACCACAAAAAATTATCGCTGACGTCAGCAAAAAACTGACCGAAAAAACGGGCAGGGGAGGTGGAATACAAAATAGGGGAGGTATTTGTAATTATGGTCATTTTTGGGTGTTTTCTGGAATTACGACATTAGATAGGAGAGTTATTTGTAATTTTCCCAATTCAATAACTACATAAGGAGTACCAAGTGGAGAATTATATATTAGCAAGCAAATAATTGGAAATCTACCGAGTAGACATCGGACGGTGCAAATGGTGCGAAGAGTTTGGACGGTGGATGTTTGTTTGTTTTGCTTTTATGTGAGTGGATCGCCACGTGGAGGACACGTGTCGAATGGATAAAGGGGTCTGATATACATACGGTCTTTTTGGTGATAACCAGTACCGATTTTTTCTGTACTTTTAATGCGGTAATTCTGTCTGATGTTAATTTTAGCTTTAAAATAATTGGGCTGGGACTGGGTGTGTGCAGAATCGACTTTGCATTTGGTTTTAGAGGAGGAATTATTGATGGCTTTGGCTAGGCTAGGAAGTACAACCAAATGATGGAATTGTGCATTAAATTTTTCATTGTTAGTTTAGTTTTATGATTAATCTTTTTTTTGTAAACAAAAAGTGTAAAAAAGGGCTTTCTTTAATCATTTTCATTTGTTGATAAAATATAAAAAATTCCCCAAATTTACTATTACTCTCTGCTACTTAATGAAGAAACAACAATAAAACCTTCATCTCTCCTCTCCTTCTCTTTATTCATTCATTAGGGCAGGCTGATTTTGGATCCCCCCTAACAATGTCCGCTTTGCTCAGAACTAACAAATTTCTCTGTACAAAAAGATATCATCTTTCCACTCTTCGTTCATGTTTTTTCAGTGGAGGAGGAGGAGAAGGAGAAGGAGGGCCGTCAGATTACCCTCCAGAACCCATTCCCAACAGGCCCTTGAGAAGTCCTTCTCGAAACCCACCTCCCCCTCTTGACTTCCCAAATAGATCTACTCGTCCTCGGGAAATTGAAAATCGAAATGATAATGATTTTCTTGAAAGATTCAAGCTAGGGTTTGACGCCAAGATGGAAAATGTTAAAAAACCAGAAGAATCTCCCACTCACAAAGCGGGAAATAGTGAGCTGATATCGCCTCCTCCAGTGGATGCAGATGAGATATTTAACAAGATGAAGGAGACCGGTTTGATTCCCAGTGCGGTGGCTATGCTTGATGGTTTGTGTAAAGATGGGCTGGTGCAAGACGCTATGAAGCTATTTGGATTAATGCGCGAAAAGGGTATGATTCCGGAGGTGGTTATATACACTGCTGTTGTGGAGGGCTTCTGCAAGGCGCACAGGTTTGATGATGCTGTTAGGATTTTTAAGAAAATGCAGAGTAATAGGGTGGTACCAAATGCCTTTAGTTATGGTGTTTTGATTAGGGGTCTATGTAAAGGGAAACGGTTCGAGGATGCGTATGAGTTTACTATTGAAATGTTGGAGGCTGGATATTCCCCTAATTTAGCAACTTTCACAGGATTGATAGATGGTTATTGCAGGGAGAAAGGTGGTGTTGAGGATGCTCAGAAAGTGATCAGTGCCATGAAGCAAAAGGGTTTTTTCTTTGAAGAGAAAGCTGTAAGAGAGTATCTCGATAAGAAGGGACCTTTCTTGCCTTCGGTCTGGGAAGCAATCCTCGGAAACAGGACTACTTCTAAGAGATCTCTATTTTAGCTATTTAATTCTCTTCCCCAGCAGTATGCTATTTCAATGTACCTTTCTGGCATTTGAACACATTTCATCTAATACATAATTTTGTTGCTTGTTGGATATGGATATAGGTTTTCCTTGCATCATATTGCATCATCATCATCATTAGTTTTCACTCTTTATACAAAAGTCATAACGTGCAGATACATTTTCCTCTCTCTGTATCAGAAAGTTCAAACGTGCATGGAACTCCAAGGTGACATGATTGAAGAGGCATTTCATAACTTTCTTGTTTCACAAACTAAGCATGAATGCTTGGGCATGTAATTTCTTCTCGAAAGATTTAAATTTTGATTAGCAGTATGTTCCCAAAAGGACTTTGTAAATCATACCTGATAAGGGTGTTAATGAAACGAATTCCATTGTTCTAAGCCCAACCCCTATGAAAGAAATGCATCCCTTTTAATGCAGGATGCTGCCTGGAGTTGGACAGGCTGCATTTGTTGCAGTGAGCACTGCAGGATTCACCATGATTGCAGACTCCTCCTGCAAGCATGATTGCACCAGAACACGGACAACAAGCAATACCCACTCGTTATGCACGTCCTGTAATATATGCTTCATTCATACTCAGTGATTAACAGTCAACTACTGAATCATATATCCAACAATTCCAGAACACAGGCTTGAAAACTAATGCATCATGACTCATTTAAAAGATCCTTATTTCATAGGCAAAACCTCAATAGAATCTGCAAATGACTGGATAAACTTATGTACGAATAGCAAAAATCATATATCCATGTACATCTGAATATCTCACTGTTTTTAAGATAGGGAAACAAAGAATGTTTTAGATTTTACTATGTCAATTAATGTCCAAGTATACAAGATGGATGCCGTAGATATCTGCTCCCCGGAACCAAAAAGATGGGAGGAGAATCTCATAACAGGGACCACTGAATATATCAACCTGCATGACTCTAAATTTTAAAATGAATACAGATAACTATAAAATATGTCTAGCTGCTCAATGGTTCTAGTTGAATTTCCATTCTCTCGGAAGAATGTGACTCTTTGTCTGTCATCAACCTACTTGGGCTCAAGAGATCAATATCCTCCTCCTCGCCATTACCTAGAACCCAATTGCTTCTTCCCACTATTCTGGCCCGCCTTCTCTTGATCTCCCGATACTCCAAATATATTACGGTTAAAGCACCTATCAAGAACCAAACTATCAGAGCCCAACTTAAGCCATGAACGTTTTCATCCCCGTATCTCTCTCCCAAATGTTTCATTCCAGTGATAAGCGCGGCAACACCAACAACTACAGCACATCTGCCAGTTATAACATGAGTATACTCCCAAATAAGTCTTTTCAAGGAAGCCTCCTCACCATTAGCAGGCTTCTTAGGTCTCAGGTAAGCATTCACTGGTTGGGCTACTGCCAGCAATATTGCCATCAATCCAATCTTAACATGTAAAGAGTCAAAAACGAAACCCCGGAGCTCAGCAACTGCAAAAAGAAAACCAAGGAAGACAACTGCTAATCCCGAGTATTGCAGGTAAACATGAATTTGAAACCATCCGTCACCCTTTACGCGCTTCAAGTATCTAGCTGCCAAAATTCCACCAGGAAGCAAGATACCCCAAGCAAGAAACATCATAAACCCATGCACAGCTAAAACAGGCCGTAAGTCTTCTTCTGCTTCTGCAGAACCACGCATTAGCAGCACACTCATGGGCCTCTTGCTTGTTACAAAATGCATGTTTCTCACACTCAGATTGTCATCAGACCATTGAGCACCCATAGCCCAAATAACTTTCAAAGGAGTTGAAGGATCGATAATGTTGTTGCATTCTGGCCTTTTAGTCTGATCACAAGATGGATTTAGAGGACGAGTGAACTCCAAAGTTATGATACCATTTTCAGATTTGCATCTCACATATGTCAAATTCTCCTTCGTTGGCTGCACACTTGAAGCATCTCTTCCATTGATCCAATAGGTGTTTACCCTTCCTTTGCCAGTGTCATCAATCCAACCCACGTAAGCGTAGCTGTTTATCATTCCACGACCAAACCCAATTGCTAGATAACCACTTTTTTTCTCGCCTCTAGCTGCAATAGATATTGAGTTCTCTGATAATGTCCAGAAAAACATAACTTGCTGATCATCCAAAGAAACACTGTTGTTATACATATCTGGCAAACCCCCATCAACGACTTGAACTTTCCAGCCCATCTTTGGCGTGTAAAGAGACTGATAGTAAACAAGATCGGGAGTGTTCCTATCAGGTGCCCAAACCAATTCAGCGGGACTGGCTTGTACTCCTTCTGCTTCTGGTCCCCCAAAATATATAGTTTCTGACATGTTTCTCAAAGTTGCATTCCCACCAATTGGATCAGATGTAACATAGAGAGCCACATCATGTCCAGCCTGTATTGAGAACTTCACTTTCACACCCCTCTCTACTCTAAGAAGAGGAGCTTCTTTCTTATTAATATAAAGAACTTTAGGAGGACTAGGGGGATCTGGATAATGCAATGCAGGACCAGTTGATACAACGAGTGGCTCCTTTTTATCTGCAATGACAAGATCTTGGTCCTCCTTATCTTCAGCATCCAGCGGTCCCAGACAATCATTTACATGCTCAGAAATGTTTAGCCTCAAGTGACCATAACTTCCACCGTGATTTTGAGGAAGATAGAATGGCCGTAGGCTATCAGGAGGCTTTATGAGCCCTATTGCCCATATCACAATCATGTTCCCCTCGGGATCAACCTTCACATCGTACTTGGTATCATTAGATTCCAAAGGTCTCCTATACCTAATAAATGACACCCCATCCTTCCTGTGCCCATAAGCCAACCTCGTATTGTTTACGAGACTGTTGGGATCAGTAGATTCATACATAGTATCTGGACAAACCCCCTGAACAATCCCATCCCCATTAATCATACACTCACTGTACTTAGTTATATAGTAATCATCAGCAGATGGCATCCCGTCCTCTTTAAACCATGTGATTGCCACATCACCACCTAACATCAAAGAACCGGAAGTATTGGGGTCGGCCCAACCGAAAGCCATGTAATTCTGAATCCCAATTGCAGCCTCCAATCCAATATCGACCGCATCATCCCCTTCCTTAAAAGTCCACCTAACCCTATAAGTATCAGATAGCACTTTACAGTTATCAAACATGGTGGGTTGGTATGAACTCAAAGCATTAGCACCAGCACCAGCAGAATAATTCCTCCTCAACAAAATGTGGCCAAATTCAGAGGCTGTGGGTATATCCCAAACAGAAAGAACTTGAATTCGATCCCAGGTGACATTAGGGAGCAAATAAACAATAAAGGTGTCATTTTTATAAGTGCGATCCAAGGTAGAATCGGAAATGAGAAAACCATTGGTGAGATTTAGGAAATCATCCCCAGAAGCGCCCCACCAGTGGACGTCGGAGCCGGAGAGCATATCAAACTGAGAGACTCGAAAGGAACAGTCATCGATGACGGAGAGCAGGCCGCGTAGCTGGTGTTGAACCATGATGAATTGGGAAGTGGAATTGAGAAGAGAGGAGGAGGAATTGGTGCGGGGGCAAGAAGGGAATCCCGGCGGATCCGAAGAGGAAACAATAGGAACCGAAGACATAAGAAGAAGAAAAGACAATAATAAAAGGAAAAGGGTCGCCATGGGTATTTGATGCGGGATCAATGGATCGATAGATCTGGTTATATATGATGATGGATTTGGAATAGGAACAATAAAAGTAGGGTTCAAACTTCAAATAGATAGATTATGCAGAAATGAAATGAAAGGGCTAAATTTGCATACAAATGTAAATGTCAGTATGTATGTATGTGTTAAACGAAGAAGAAGAAGAAGAAGAAGAAGAAGAGTAATTGTTCTAGTAACACACCAACCTGGGAATGAATGAACGAGTATGAATATGATCAGTTGACGAAAAAGAGAAGCAAAGCAAGCAATTAGAGGAGGGGTTTTCGAGATTTGTGGGAGGACCAATATTGGTCGAGGACAAACTTAAACTGAATTTTTCATGTATCACCAAAGAAATTCGATTAAATTAAATTCCAGAAATGAGGCAGAGCTATGATGAATGAAGAAGCTCTAATAGCAAGTTTGAAAGCCCAATCAGTATATATACTGGATCATCTGAAGTAGTAGTAGTAAGTAGTACACCTGAAATTGGGTTAGTATTTAGCAACATATATCATATGAACCGGCTGAAAATCGGGCTGACAGAGATTTCAAACTCCAAGTCAAAACAATATTTGTTTAAGACTTGTTCAGAATTAAGCCCACATTCAATGAACAACCCAAAATTGCTTTCTCTAGTTGGACTGAAATATATAATAATGTTCACATTAGCCCAAGCCCAACTGCTTTCATAAGCAGCTACACATATGGTAGTGTAATTATGCAGATTTTATGCTAGACCAATTGAAATTTTAATGGTTCTTAATTATGCTTATTGGGGAGCTGCATGTATATCTCCAGCCCACAAGAACCGATGCCGATCCTTTATAATAATTAATAATGTTATAGAGAAGATGAACCCATCAATTAATTATCTCTGATTCCATTTTCAAGTCTTCCAATTTTCACAATCTCGGTATGATTTCTTCAAAACCCATCATTGAATACAATACTGTTTCATGATCTGCATTTGTTCATAAGTGCGTGTCCTTGCATATTCTAATTATATTATTCCCCAGATACTCCCAAGATCCATGCTTTCTTCTAGTGAATTAAAAATCTAACCTCTTTGTTTTTGTAAGTATTTTGATCTCTATTTTAGTTCTTATTTGTTAGATAACAGGCAAGGGATGTCTAAAATTCTGTATGTATTAAATTAATTAAACGATTTGGGAATTACTAGATGGGCATAGCGTTTTTTTCTTTGTTTTGTTAATTACGAGAAAATCAGAGTCAAATTCGGTTGCTGATGTATTTGGCGTTTTTGTGGAATCTGATTAGAACTGGGTTAGTAAATGATGAGGCTGGTTAACTTCTGGTATTTTTTTTTTACTTCATTGTATCATCTTACTGAATTATTAAGAAATAAATATATCACTAAAATGGCTTGCACAGCCGGAATAAATGGCTTGCACAGTCGGAATAAATGGCTTTTATAAGATGTTGTGAGTGTGACCCTCGCTAAGATAGTTATTCGATTTAAAGCTCTCCAATAGTCTGTGAAATGTATTGACATCTGGCTCCCTTATTAATGGCTTTTAATATTGCGTTTTGTTAGGCTTTAAGAAAAAATAGGAGTAATAAGAACGTATTGGTTGCTCAACTTGAAGCTATTAAGACAAATCCGATCTGAAGTTATTCTTAAATGTAATGTTGCACAATGCTTTATCTTCTTCCTGTTTTTCTGCTGTTGCAAGTTGTTCTTGGGATTGTATGCATGGTTGTCTTTGTTGAAATTGAACATTCACTTCTCTAAAGAGGAACCTCTGCAATTAGTAGGTTTGAACGAAGAATGAAAAGGTTGTCATAGTTAACAAGGTAACACCTGATAATGATGAAAGAGATAAAGCCCTTTCCCATTAGTCTCGTTGCCCGATTTGAAAACTGCCCACTCCAAAACCTATAACCATTTAACCTCCAGCACCCACCCACATAAACAAAAAAAGAAAAAAAATCTACAGAGCTGATCTGTTTGTAATGTTCATCGGTTAGGGTATCTTCTATCCCGATTGCAATGGAGAATAACTTGGATTAAATTTCTAGCAAATACGTGACTAAAATTGATCTCCTTCAGATCACATGAATAACTTGTGACTGCAATGGATGCACCAGCTTATTAGCAACATGGCTTACATTAAAGCATATACACTTGTAATTGGAGACAAGTTATATGCTTAAGTCAAATAAAATTTCCATCTATCTTTCTCCATGTGTTTGTCAAATTTTCTTCTGCTGAGTAGCTTCAAAGATTTCTAGCTACTTAACCCTTAACTATTGAAGTTTAAACAAAAGAGAGAACTTTTACATGTAAGAACTACACTTAGTTGCTTGCTAGTATACATGGTGAATGTAATGGCTGCACAATATAAACTTTATAACTTAATATTCTCCTTTAATGAATGTAACAGTATCAGCTTGTTACCTGGTTTATGTTCTTTATCAGTTCTCTGTCATCTTCATATATTAATACTTTTAACTCGGAATTGTAATGTAGTATAATTTTCAGTCATCTTTCTCGAGCAAGGTCAGGATGGCAGACTTGCCTCGTTATATGAGAGCTTGCTTGCAGACTGGGAAGCTCGCGATGTTAGCAATTCTTGTGTCAGGGGGGATTGTATTGCAAATACTGGTCCTACGATAAACTGTTTTATTGCCTTTGACTTATTCCTTTGCCATCATTTTCTTGTTAATCTATCGATTCTCATTTTCTGATTGATCTTAATGACGTTTCAGGCATGTGCTCTATACAATAATTGGTGGCCTATGTTAACAGGTGGATATTTTCGATTTTCCTATGCTTAAATGTTGATGAAAGCATATCACTTTTTGGTTGTCTTGCGTATATGAATTTTTAAAGCATTGGCAACAAGTATTTATTTTTTACAGTGACTAATTTCTAGAAAACCTTGTCATTGAAAAAATGACGTATTTTCCCAGGTGTAGTACATTATCAAGATGTTTGTGTGAATATTTTTCCTATATTCCTGTATTATATGATTGGAGTTTTCCTTCTTGGAATGGACAGTAAAGCTTAAAAGCACAAAACATGAAGCAGAGTAATTTTGTACATTATTCTTTTCTCCCTGCATATTCTAAACAAACTGGAAAATTTGATAAAAAAAAGTTGTACATCTTTCTTAAATAATCATAAGTCAGATGTTTAGAGGGGCTGATGTGATTATGATGTTTATTTTGCAGCATTAATGTATGTTATTCTACCAATGCCTTTAATCTTCTTTGCTGGGGCAGATACTACTTCTCTTTATTCCGAGTCGAGCAGTGGGTAAAGTGTTTCTCTTTTGAAACTAGTTGAGATACATGTTATGGTATATAAATATAAGATAGACATAGGGGGTGATTGTTGGAATGTATGTTGATAAAGATGATGTGTTGTCTCAGTTGGATAGATGCAACAAAGTTTCTAACTGGTGCTTCAGCAGTTGGTAGCATTGCTATACCAGTTATTCTAAAGCACGCTGGTGTGATTGGTTGGGGAGCATTAGCAATGGAGCTTTCATCACTTTTCATATTTGTGTTGGCCATTTTATGTTACGTTGGGACGAATGAGGACTCGTATGGTGGGTACACTATGTTTTGAAAATGGAGAGTTGAAGACACCACCTACCTGATTTCGTTTGATTGTGTATTTGTGGTGTTGTAAATGTATAAACATACATACAGACATACATTTGGTCGGTCCATCCCTGGAGTAGATGGATGTGGATGTTGTAAATTGATGTTGAATGTGTTTGGTTGATGAAGCATGAATTCTCTATATACAATATGTGAAATTAGAGCAAGTACATACAATAAAAGAATATATATATATATATATATATATATATATCAATCCTCCTCCTCCTCCTCCTTATTATCCTTTATACTGTTCTCCAGCGCTTGGAACCCTCTCCTCAACTCTGATGAGGGTGCAGGTGCAGGTGATCTAGGCAAGTGGTGATGATGATCAAACCTGATTATGGGAGGTGGAGACGCGGGTAATCTGGCAGTGAAATTGAGGGCGTCATCATCAGGGTCATTGAAGTTGAGAGCATAACTGAGGGGGTCGTAGCTGAAGTCAGCGGAGGAATGACGTCGGTGGCGAGCCCCCCCCATGCGTGAGGTGAAGAAGTTGCGGCATTTGTCCGGGAAAGAGGGTGGTCGTGGACTACTTGTAGCTGTAGATGTAGGAGAGGCACAGGAAGAGAAAGAAGAAGAAGTAGATGCATCCAAGGAAGCCCTGCGGCGGTGTTGTTGGCTGGTACTCGTACCATTAATAATGTTGAAGCAACAGGAAGAGGATGAAATACTACTCTTCTGCCTCCTCGATCTCAAACTCCTCATCTCATTCTCCTCCTCCATGATCATCATCATCATCATCATCAAACCTAATCTGTGTAAATATAGATTTCCCTTTTTTGACTATTATATATATATATATATATGTTCATAAACCGTGAAAGTGAATAAGTAGGGGAGATGAGGGGTTGGAATGATGGGGGGGAAATATTGACCCGGTAAACAGTGAGAATGTTGCGGTCTACCATTAAATGCATGATAGGCAAAACCAACTTCTTTTCCGCCAACTGCCATGCATCCCTCAATATTATATATTATATTATATCATATTAATTACTCTATAATTTCTGTTTCTTCTTCTAGCCACAGGGAACAGGATTTTTTTACTGAGGTAGTAAAATGTACCCCATGAATGAATACCCTTTTCAGCATCATCCCCTTCTCAACCCATTTGGGTTTCACATTTGTTATCTACATTACAATTATATGGACGTTCAAGATATCTGATTTCACTACTCACTGTAATAAGTCTACTTTACCATTACAACTTACAAGTACTTCATAAGCTATTGGTTTTTCCTAAAAAGGTAGCTAACCAGTTTGCAATTTATTTTAAGTACTAAAATTCTTGCCTAAACTTGTTATCATAAACCATAAAACAATAGCATAACACCAAATATCTTACAACCAGAGCTAAAACGGGCTGCTACACTGTTGAAACATGACTTCACTGACATTTCCCTTTAGCTTTTCAAGACTGACCATAGAGGCAAATTTATGACCAAAATAAAGATCGTACTTGATACAGATTAAATTTAGAACAAAAACTACGTGAGAGTTCATCAGAAACTGTTATTAGAAGTCTACAATGAATTCTTATCAAGGTAGAGAATAAGAGTAAATTTGCTGTTGCCATAACTTAAAAGAGTTACATATTAGTTTGACATAGATGCATGAATTATAGCACTTCATCACAAGCTGATCTATGTTCTTGTTCACTAATTCAAGAATCGATTTTCGCAGCTGCAGATGCATAACTTACACTGCTGTCCCTCATTGATTTGCACCGACTTGACTGTTCATATCGAAGAAATTGAATCTTTATCTTCGTGGAGCTATTCTTCACCATCTAATTGAATTTGAAAAATATGATGTGGTTAGAGGTATAATGGGTGGCGGATCAAGCTAATGATCAAATGTCCAACTTAGACACAGCCATATGTACTCTCTCATTCAGAGATTGTAAAAAATGTAAAAGAAAATCATGAACAAGAAAGTTCGTAATTAACTTATTTCAATGGAAGCAGTTTAAGTTCATAATTGTTTATCAAGAGGTTCCATTTTATTTCAGAAGCAAAGAATTTTTATTCTCACAACAAAAAAAAAAAAAGAAAAAGAAGAAGAGGTTAAGATACTTGCATGAAGAAAAACACTAATTGGATGTCGACCACAAATAGTGTTGTCTGTCTCCAAGAGGTACTGCTTAAATGCATCTGGATCTCCTGTTTCTATTATATTCATTCCCGTTTTGTCCAGTGCCTCAATAGACTTGTGGATGGCTCCATGCTTTTTGTCATAATGCGTGTAGTTGAATCTGAAGAAAAAGATTAAAATTGGTTAGGTGCTTCAGTACAATAGTATTAGCAGGTCATACTGAGATCCTAATATAAAATCAATTTAATAATTGTCGGGCAATAAGAACTAGTTCAGAAATGAAAATGAGGAACATAACATACCGGGAGCCCCAGTGACAAAAGTCTGAAGACACAGAAAAGAAATTAGTCGGGTCATCCACATACTTCGCTAACAATTGACCATATATGGCTTCACTTTCAGCACTAAGAGCACCAACCAAAATCGGCACTATCTTAACTGGATATCTGTATCAAATTACTCAACATATTAGCCAAAAGAACGAGAGAGAAGTGAAAGAACAAATTTTTGATTCACCAAAATCATACCCCTGGAATACTTTAACTAGATACGGCAGGTGCATTTCCATGCTATGTTCAGCCTCATCGACACGAATATCCATCACTTCAAACTTCCCTGTAGCTTTTAATTCCTCATTGACTGGCACAAAGACAAAGCAAGAACTGGTTAAAGGAGGAGCATATTAGCAAAAACTATTTCATGCACATGTACATGAACTATAGTACTACTCAGAAAGTTGATTTTGGAAAGGACAACCAATAACTGTTTATTAATTCAAGGTTCCATCTGTCCTTCGCCACAAATTGCAGAGTGCTGCTCTCATACTCGAGAGTTGCAGGTACATCTTTTCTGAAAATGATCTATCTGTAGAAGTTTTGCATCACTCTATCGAAACCCATGTGGTAATCTTTACTTCTTAGGAGATTAGAGCTTATCTATTATACCACAGAGACAAGTAAATCATGAAAACATTGTCATATAGTCATCCAAAGGGATCTCTGCGACAAGGGATCATGATGATATAAACCAGTGGAAACATCTCCTATAACCTAGGGTTATCTTACTAAGTAATCCATCAACATGAACATTTGCCTTGCAGCAGAAAAATGTACGAAAAGGCACATATTATAGATATTATTTTAGACTTGAAGGGTGTCAACATATCAGCAAGGAGGAAAACAAAAGGTACAAAGGAGGAAGTTTATGTACCTTCTTGATCAATGAGGAGATCACCTATGGGCGACTTGTAGACTGTGGCTTTTGTAAGAGCACATTTTGGAGTGTAATAGTGGTGAGATGGGCCAAGAAGAAATACCCGAGAACTGCACAATAAAGATGTTAACACAATTTGGGAGAAAAGAGAAACCTGAAATGTAGAACACAAGAATAACAATGACAAATATCCAGCTTAATAAAAGAAGTTATGTTAAAAGAAAAAGAGACATACATGTTAGCAGGGTCTATGTTACCAAATGCATAGGCTGCTGCACGACCAGAATATGAATAACCTGCATGACTAATGGGTCGAAAGGCACCAGTTAAAGTTGTGAAAAGATTCATTCTTATACATCATCAAGAGAGGAGAGGAGAGGAGAGGACTTACGGGGCAATGACTCCTCTTACATCTGAAGATTTGGGCAAGCCGGTGGATCCAAGCCAGACATCAAGCTCCTCACCTAATTTAGTAGCTAAAAAGAGAAAAGAGAAGACGGTAAATTAAAATGGAAATATCAGTATGAATCGGAAAATCACAAAGTCAATTATGAAATTAGGAGGGAGGATGAATTATTGAGAAGAGAAAAGGAAGAGAAGTACGTACGATGATCAGTGTACCAGGAACCAGCGTGAGAAGGTTTTCTGATGATGATGATGCTCTTCTCCATACCCCTAACCTAATAATGATTCGTCTTCTTTCTTCTTTCTTATGAATAATAGAAATACAAAGAGACTAGAATTAATGAGTCTTACGCAACTTGTATCACTGTCCCACCCGACCCGACCTGCACATTATGCCCATGCCGTATGGGCTATAAGAGAGGATAGTCCGGGCATATTGAATTTTTTTCTCATCTCATTATTTATTAATCTGTAGAAATTCCCTTTCCCTTTTTTTTTTTTTTTTTCCCAGTCTAAACTGTTCATGAAACGAACCAAAAATGTTCCTTTGATCACATATATGTATTGTACATATTCATCAATAAAATAAGTCTTGCTTGCATTAAACATATAAACAATTGAAATCAAAATTACAATAAAATGTATTATGTGGGATTAATTATGCAAATTTATAGATAATGCAACTAAAAATGTAACATCCGATGGGTCTAAATATTACAATTTCCCCAAAAGCAAGTTTTATGAAAATATAATTCAATATAACATTAGAGCCAGAATCATTAAAGATAATGGAAAGCAAAAAAGTTGGTTGCTATTAAGCCAATACTTGATAGTCAATTGAATTACAATTACAAAATAGAATACGTTGTCTATCTTGAAAATGCAAAAGTTGAAGTAAATAAGATAAATATGCAATGTACATACATAAGCAAAAAGAGAAAATGCAACGACAGATTGGTCACAAATACAGTATAATCCAAATCGTATGGTTTCAAAATAAATGACAAATGGAGAATACAATATAATCTATTCTCACTTTCAATTCCAAACCAATAAAAAAAAGGAATCTATGTATACTCACTCTTAAAAAGAATAGACACCTGAACCTGTAAAGACTCTCTCCCAATTAACAAATCAAACAACTTTGAAACTCAACTAACTATTATAACAAATAGCAGAGCAGAGGAAACCATCAACTTCCTTCACTTCAAAAGCAAAAGCAAAATCAAAATCACTGAGTAAACACTGATGAAGAGACCTGCAACATAATAATAATAATAATAAATTAGTAAATGTTTTCAGTTATACTGTAAACAAAATCAAATAAGCATTACTGGTCAGGTGCACATGAAAATATGAGCTTTGGTAAAAACTTTTACAAGCAAGTGCGCATTTTAAACCAATTTCCAATAATCTGGCATGCAAATTACCACTGGAGACCATCAATGATGCTCCAAGACAGAATGAAGTCTTGGAGAGCGCCTCCTGAATAGTGGTTCTAAGCGGAAAGATGACACACCAGTTCGCCACCTATCAGCATCATACATCTCATTCCATGCCTGTACTATCTCATCAACTTTAAATCCTAGAGTCAAACAAGGTGAAATAAAAATGGTGAGAACCAAATCTATTAATGAATCATGTAAAGAAACATAACCCCAAATCCTACCTTCTAGAGCAGTTTCATTTGAGCAATGATTCTTGATCATAACTGCAATATCTGTCGATGATGCTCCTCCAAGGTCAAACTTTTCAATAGCGACCTCCAGACATTCTTCCCAAGTTGGTAAACTCAACTTATACTCCACAACAGATCGCTCATATAGCATTGTACCCCATAAGAGGTAAATCTGAGACCTCATGTTTGCCGCTTGCATAGAAGCTTCTTCTTCTGATACTTCTCTAAATAGCCCATCCAACCCAAATTTTCGCAATTCACATTTATCTTTTTCATATTTAGAGAGTCCATTCAGGCGTTGTTCTTCCATTTCTTCCCACATTTGCATTCCTTTCTCCATGCAGTCCTCAGCTTTGTTATATAACTCCAGTACCTCTGCAGATGGACCTATCTCTAAATCAGCCTTGCTCCCAATTACATAGTACCAAGAAAGCTTCGCTTGTTCAAATTTCTGTAGGCCAAGTGCAAGAAGCCCTTCATAGAAGTCTGGCTTCAGTTTCAGAGCTTCCTCGTATCTCATCCCCGCCTTTGCATATTCCTTCTGTGACCAATCGTAAGCAGCTTTAACCTGCCTCAACATGGATTCGGCAGAACTATCTTCAGGAAGAAACACCCTCTTCCTTGCCTTTGACAAGTGAACATTTCCCCAATTAAACAACGCTAATGCAGTCATTTCTTGGAATTTTTCTGCAGCAATTTCAAATAGCTCCTCTGCATCTTCATTTGTAACAGTATCCTCCATTGCTTCAGAGTATAATTTCATTCCTATTTCATGAAGATCCAAGTAAGAATCACAATCAAACCCAACATGATTCTTGAACAGCCTAGCAAACTGGACAATCCAATCCTCAACACAATACGACCTTTTGTCCTTATTACCGTTCGGCTTATCATTGCTTTTATGCACTTCCTCTTCCAAATCCACTCCCTCATAAAGTGGTTCATTTTCAGGACTCACTTCGGTGATGTACAGTCTAAGAAACCCTTGATTATCAGCCAATCCCTCAGCTACTCGTAGCTCATCAGTAGTAGTGATAGTTACCAAGTCACCTTCTTGATCCTTATACTTAATGAGCACACCCTTTAAACTTGGAAATCTGTCAACAGCTATGTCCCTCACAGGACGAACACCGCAGTTTACTGGTAACTGGGCCCATCTTATATCCTCTCCATGAACCAATTTCACCGATCTCATAACTACCTTTTCTTCCTTAACACTTCTTTTCTCTTCTACAACCATCTTATCTTCAGCAATCTTTTCCTCAGCTTCATTGACATTCTTCTCCTCTGATTCCTCAATATTCTTCCGGTCAAGCTTGTTATTCCTCTTTTTCCTCGGCTTCTGTTTGACAATCTTCCGAGAAACAGGAGCATAAGTAGGTTCAACATAATTTGGGGGCAAAACAGTATCTTCTTCGTCGACCTGTAGACCCTTTTCCTCAATTGCCTTTTTCAAACTATTAGCAACCTCCAACGCAGCAAAGTTACTGGGTTCCATGCTCAGCACCATATTAACGTCCTTCAAAGCCAGGTCAAGCCTACTCAAGGTTTCATAACACCTAGCCCTCTTCAACAAAGCCTTACTATACTTGGGAGCCACTTGAAGTGCCAAATTGCATTCATTTACTGCTCTAGGGTACTCACCAATGCCCAATTGCATGTAACAAGAAGCCATGTTAGTGTGCAAATATGCAACATCAATATGGTTTTTTGGAAGCAATTTGAGGGCCTTTTCATATTTCAACATCGCTCCTTCATGGTCGTGTTTCTGGATTAATTTCTTCCCTTCTTCCTTCAATTCTCGAGACATGTTGATAAAGATGGCAGTGTCCTCATCGAAAGCTTTGGAGTTACGTTCTGAAGCTTTGTTGGGCTTTGCATTTCCATCACTAGATTTTGATCCCACCTGAATTTTCTTCTTCGCAGTAGGCTTACCCATATTTCTAGGTCAATAAAGTACACAAAATCAAGTCTTTAAAAGCTAAAAGATCTGATTTTGATCTTTGAAATGAAAACCAGCTCAAGGGTATATCCAACTACGCATACAAGTGAAATAAAAATAGTATCAAGAATACACTCATCTTCAGAAAACAAGATTTAAAAAGGATGAAAAAATCAAAACTTTGGTGGCTCTAATATTGCAATCGTCCTTATTAGAGGTCAGTATTAACAAAAGGAAATATTAGAAAGTCCTCCAATCCAGACTAAAGAAGAAAAGCAGTAATAACTAAAATTAGAAAGAAAAAAGAAAAAAATGAAAAAGACTTCGTACCTTGTGTTTGCCAATCAAAGATGAATTAGTGATGATTAGCAAGCGAGCTCAGAAATGCAGAAAATGAATTGTGGAAATAAAGAAAAAAAGACGAACGCCAATTTATTGTGCCTGCAAAATGAGCTGGAAATAGGTTGACGTAATATAACCTAACCTGAGAGGAACCTAAAAAGAATTTTCTGGGAAAGGCCACAAAAAATAAAGGAACATTTGTTCGGGGAAGTAATTAATTATTAGGAATATGACTCTCTCTCTCTCTAGGATTTGTATAATTCCATATTTGCTGTCCTTTTAATTTTCTTTTTTGGGTTCTGGTTTAGCCGTCAATGGGACCGCCAGGCCCACAAGTCCACTATTCATTTCTATGTCAAATATATGCAGATTAATATTATGTTTCATCAGCTAACCGTCGCCCATTTTTAACAAATAATAAAATAGAGCCGTAAATATTGTATTTTAATATAATAAAAAATTTGTAGTCGTTGGAGTAATGTAGTTTCTTGCACGGCATAAATTGGAGGAGGGGGAGTGGCGCGTGGAGAACAAGACAGGACACCGCAAATTCTGCCTTCTGTGGGATCCACTGTGCAACTATGCTTATATATATCATATGAATATGGCTGGCTCAAAGGCAAAGCTCAGTAACCACAAGATCAGAAAATGTATATCTTACATTTCAATACTCAAAGCTATGCCATGTAAATACTTGGAAGTTATTTATAGGTCAAACTTAAGTTCAAAACTATTACAAGCATAATAAACTGTCAGCCTATCAAAAACAAGAAGCCAGGCTGTATGTAGTATACCTTCACTTGACACTACTTCACTACATCAAAACGATTTACTGCAAAACTTCAAGCTAAGTTAAGTGAATCCATGATCATTTGCACCAACATCAGTGCCATGAGTAGCTGATCATGATAACACCCCAGTTATTGAGTGGGCACTTTTACAATGCCAACAGCATGACAAAAAGCTCAATAAACCTGCCTCCGTTGGTTCAGCTATATCTTTTTCCCGTTTGTGCAGAACTCTAACAAACTCATTTGAACCTAAACTTCCATCTTGATTTGTATCAAACACATGAAAGATGATCTCAATCACGTTGTCAGTTAGAGAAACCCCACAGACCTGAACAGGTGAAACATACATCAAGAAACTATGAGCGAAGTCCGTAACTATTGGGGAAGGGAGGTGTATCTGTATCCAAATACAGAGTTGATTGTTTAGAAAGAATGCCATTGCTTATGAAACATATACGACGAAGAAAAATATACAGGAGGAACCTACTTGCTCAGCAGCTCGTTGAAAATCCTTCCTACTCAACAACCCATTAATCTTTCCGAAACTAAAAAGTGCAAGAGAAAAGGGTTGCAACTTTCTTCGAAGCTCGGCAAAATTCCTAAATTCCTCAGGTGTGATGCGGATATTACCAAAATGTGGCTGATTATCTAAACCATCAACACGATCAAGCAGCTTGCTCAGGTGTTTCAGATCAGCAGATGCAACCATGGAAAGCGCAAAGTCCTTGGCAGATATGGTTCCTCGTAACTTGTAGTCATAGTGAGCAAATTCCAGCTTCACCATCTGTAAGTGTGTAAGAGTAAATAATCAGAAGAATTTTAATGAATGCGAGATTTGGATAAAACAAATTTAAGCCTTTAAAATTTGAAACGTGAGTATATCAGTAACCAAAGATTCAAAGCATCAGTTACAAGCACAATTTTCGAGCCTTTATAAGATGATTTATGAACATTGTGAATCAGGTAGCGGGTATGCACAGATCTTGAAGCACTTATTGAGGTAGAACAAGATGAAAATCATTAGGAGGTGAATCACAGCATGTCAACTCTATCCCGGTTTTCATATATGGAGAAGATGGACATACTTCATCATGCAGATCTTTTAAGAATTGGACGAATTTATCATGTTGTAGCGGTTGTTTGCCATCTCTTCCAAAGAAGTACTCCAACAATCCTCCATTTTCTGTTGAACCAACCAACTTGTGCCCCGCTCGATGTCCATTGCTGTGTGCAGCCCCTTGCCTATTATGAGCCCGCATCAAAGTCATCACTTTCTTAAATTCATCGCTATTAATTTCCCTGTTAAGAAAAAAAGTATAGTTCCTCATCACTCTCATCATCATGGGAGAAACTGAAATTGAGCAGTATTTCAGTACAGAATAACAAGTCGTGGAATAAATCAATGAACTTGAAAAAGTGTTCTTTTTGTCCTGAAATAAAAGCAGAACGATGAACACAGTTAGAAGTTTGAAAGGGGATGTATCCAAGCATATCATCATGTCTCTATGACATTTCAGCGGCTAGCTTACTTAACACCTATTTTCTTTTAGGGGTTACAGTGGAAGACTCGGTTTTGCCACAAGGTTTTACTGAACTGATGACACTCCAATTGTGATTTTGGCACTTTTTGGAGTCCTCCTTTATAGTGATTACAATCCAATATGTTCCGAACATACAGTGAGTGCAAAGGATCCCCTGGAGTAGCTCATGCATAATACTAATACGAATTAGTCCAGTGCAAAAATCAAGCTTGAACTTCTTTACCCCTTCACCTTTTTTTTGCAATTACAAGTCATCAGACTACTATTATTTAACCGTATAAGTAAGATATGAATCAAATTTCAGATGTGTGAATTCATAACCAGCTATTCTAATTAGAAATGCGTATCTAGAGAAACCAGGCTCTTGGGAGACATTTAACAGCTAACTGCAAAATGATTCAGTTACTACTTACTACTGATCTAAAAAATTAGAAACTGAATTAAGCTGGTACCTACCCATTGCAGTCAATATCAAACATCTTGAATGCCACCGAAAAGCTAGTTTCTGGTATACTGAGAAGCGTAACGAAGAATAGATACCTGTTGGATATAAATTCATAACAACATTTTAGTAACTCCTGGAAACAAATGATTCTTTTGAAAAATATGTAATATGGACGGAAAATAATGAGTCCGGGGAGAAGTCGAAATGAATTAAAAATGGGGAATAAAATCACCCTTTACACAAACTATAACAGATAAGTAACTTACTCTTTAAATGATATCAGGCCATCACTATTAGTATCAAATAGCATAAAAAACTGTGATGGGGCACAACGCAAATCGCCAGGACTCCTTTCCCCTCTGAGGTATCCATCTCTTACAAGGTGCGATTCAGATGGGGGGAAAACAGGAACAAGTGCTCGCATCAGGTCTGCTGGTGTCATAAAAACTTCTCCATCATTGGCACGAACAGATGCAAAATATTCAAATACCTAAGGAACGTTCTCAGTCAGATATTAAATTACATGTTTGGTAAAATCCATGGTTAACTTGAAAATCGAAAAAAATAATTCAAAATTCTGTATCGAAGAAGAAGATGGCTAAACTTTACACAGATTGAGAGGCATAAACAATTATGGTTCAATAAAGAAAAGAGTAAAAGAGGATCGGCAGCATTTGGTCTGGCTAACTAGTCTCCAAGGATTTAGCAGAGACATGCAATGTACGATCTAGATATTACTTTTTGGTCTAAAATGTTGACACCTTTGTAAGACCATCAGACAAGAGTTGGCATCTCAGAATTTTAGTGGTTACATTGGTAACGCGTAACATAATTCATAGATACAGTGCTTCTAACGGATGATGGATAACAGACAGATCAACCATCAATTAGTCAAAACAAAGCAGATGTCAGGAAAATATACTCTGATCATATTCACACAAAAATTAGCCCACATTAAATGAATTTTTTTCTCAACAACTGAAGAGTGATGCTTTTATTATTTTGAATAAAGTGAGAGGGTCGAAATAATAATAATGATAATGATAATGATAATGATAATAATAATAGCAATAATACCTTCTCGGGAGGACTCCGCATTCGGATTCTTTTTTCGTAATTAAAGAAGACTTTCCTCCTGTACGATTCTGCAAAAAAGATAGAGAAAAAAGGATTAATTAACGTAACTTTGAATAAAGGGTTAATAATGGTGAGGGCTAAAATAAAAGCAAAACCTCCAAAGAGAAATCTAGATTGGGTGTTTTGATTACGCAGAAGGGTGGATTGTGAAAGAGCGGTGGGGGGGGCTGGGGAGGAGCAGTCAGCGTAGGCTGTAGAAGAAGAGTAGTAGAGAGAAAGTGCGGCAACGGCAGAGGTGGAAATAATTCCGGCGGCAATCCATCTAGCTGCTGAATTACTGTGATGAGAAGCAGTAGCGTTATTGTTGTTGTGAAAGTGTGTAGATTCAACTGGAGGTGGAGTTGCGGTGGAGAATATGCGGGTGGAGAAGTGGCGGCGGATTGAAGGTGAAGATCGCCGGAGAGCGGACGACATTGTGTGATTTATTTTATCCCCAATTATTTAGATTTGTTTTGTTGTTACAACTTACAACTTTTATTTTAAAGGAATTTTAATTAGGACAGGGAGACGTATTTAATTGGGATTTTAACTTAATATTTTTGTAGTTTTACAAATTCTCCTATTTTTGTATTTTAAAATTAACTTCTTCTTCATCATCATCTACTACAAGTCGGGAATGTTTTAGGTGCTTTTAATATATCTATAATATAATTCTTGAAAATAATAATTTCATTAAAAAATTAATTAGATAATTATTGTTATTAAAAAGACTCGCTCGCTCATAAAACAGGTTGGGCCAAAGCCCAACAACTTCTTGGACTAAATAGAATCTATTGCTTTCACGATCACCATTCGCCAATATGTATCACCAAGTAAGGATACTCCATACAGAGCTCTATTAAGGCCTGAAATTACTATACATGTGGGATGGATTTATCCATATATGGATCTTAATCTTTACTTAAAAAAATCAAAAGACGACTGATGGGGAGATTGAGAAGAGAAGGGCATAAGATTATAAACTAATGATAGAATTTAAGTTTTAACTTTTATAGGATTTCAGTTGGTTTTGCTTGTGAGATTGACAACAATGATTTTATAAAGCCTATTAACCGTTATTTTGGTTTTAAACGTAAAATATTGTCATAGGAATAAATTATATAGAAATTGAATTTTTATATTTGACATTTTATGATTTATAGATGACTAGATGTATATATATATATAGATGGTGCGGCATTTTATAAACAAAATTGGAAAGAGATAGTTTTTTGTGTGAAAAGTTAACAAAAGTGGTGCATGAGGTTAAATAAATTATATAGGAATTGAATTTTTATATTTGACATTTAATTTTATACATGGGTTAGATGTATTTTATGAATAAAATTGGAAAGAAATTATACTTTGTAGTGCAGTTATACGTTAATTTTCACACCGATAATTTTTGTTGAAAATTTAAATAAATTGGTGTGTAGTGTGAGGTGTGGTTCCGATGGTTTTTTAAATTTTGTTCATCACCCATAAAAGTAATTATTAGTTTAGATTCACTTTTCAATTATAAGCCCATTTGTGAAATGAGCTTTTTTTAAATAGACATTTTAAATAAGTATATACTTTTAGAAATGTAAAGTGTTTGGTGAGACTAACTTTTTAACTTCTCAAGAAGTGATGAGATAAAAATTTCAAAAATCACTAATATGCATTTCTTCAAAATAGACTTTTGAAAAAAAATAACTTATTTTAAAAGCCCATTTGAATTTTTCACCAAACAACTAACATGTTTGCAAATGGACTTCCATCTCCAAAAGTCCATTTGAAAAGTGCTTCCAAACACGTCTCTTTTATTCTATTCAATCTCTCGACCAATCTTACTTTTCTAAAATATATACAACTTTCTAAAATTAGCAAGTCATGTATTCACTTGGACGGAATTATTTTGAAAATTAAAATTTTTCTAATTGAACAACTTACTAAAATCCTACATTTGATTTTTTAGGGATTCCGTTAATTTTAGACGAAAAATTATTAATGTGTCTGAAATTGAAATATAAATATGGAGGACCAAACATCTTACAGCTGTATACAAATAAAGAAGTTGACCTTATCCAGAATATGGACTTATTAGAATAAAGTTGCTTATTAATTTCATAGGTTCTATTAGATGGCTCTTTTATGACTTGTAGCATGGAAAGTGTCAGTCACTACTTTTGTCCTCTATATTATATACTAACTAATATTTTCGAGTTGTGCCAGCCACCAACTCCACTACTATAAATTAACCATTCCAAACCAGCTAGGTTAATTAACAAATAATCTTCCTTTTTAGCAAATAATAATAATAATAATAATAATGGCAGGTGCATCATCATCATCATCATCATCTTCAAGGAGATGGAGCGGACATGTCGTGCAGAGGCGCAACAATAATATTCAAAAGAGAACGTGCTTGTGCTCGCCTACTACGCATCCAGGTTCGTTCAGGTGTGCTTTACATAAGAACATGAGTTTCGACTCCCCCAAACGATACGGCCGGTTGAATATGCGGAGATCTGCGATGACTAATTCTCTTGTGCGGATGGGTAAGGAGGTTGAAGGAGATTTGTTGATTCGTCCGTCGTCGCTTCATCAGCGCCGCCGAGCCGGTTTACAGCCCTGCTCTAGCCGCCTTTCTGTCATGACCAAAGCTGAGGACCTTTAATTTGATGAATTGACTCCAAATTTCAGGTTTTGTTATTTCGATATTGTTAGTACAGTTATTCTCCTCGACGGCGAAGGCGTTTAGAAAACTGGGGGAATGAATGAATCTCTCTCTTATTATATTATAACTTTTAATTATTAACAAATAAAATTTTATATAATTTACCTTGCTTTCGGTTAATGTTAATACTTTTGAAACAAAATCAAACAATATTTCATCAAAAAATCACTAAAAAACCTAACTCTCAAAATAAAATCCTCTTCAAATTTCCCTAAAAATTTCTCATCAATAATCTCACTAAAACATTCCACCAAAATAAAATACATCTTTGAAAATATAATACCACAAACTATAGAGATGATGAAATCACATAGTCTCACCTCGTGATTCAAATAAAACTTTCACCACACCAAATACCTCACATGCTATCACTACCATTTCCAGCTCATGTATGTAACCCAAACTCAGACACCATTATAGTAGTAGTAGTAGTACGATTGTAAAGGACTAAGGAAAATCTGCCTCTAACTATGTTTATCTCCTTCAACGGCCCCTCCCGGCCGCATGTGTGCTTTAGTATACACACGGTGCCGCCTCTCTCTTCCATATATTACCCAAAACACAAGAGACAACATAACTGCAGTAGCAACCATCACCAATCCAATATAAATCCATCGACTGTATTTTCTTAGACCCGGACAATATCTTGCATGTATATCCGTGAATGCTTGTCTAGCAAAAGTACAATCTTCAAGATTAACCAGGAACGGTCCATATGTATACAAGCCATAGCTCACATTTACACCGGCAGCCATTTGACCGTAGATAGTTGGATTCAGCCGTCCCGTCGTGACACAGATGCCATTTGATGCTTGACAGACATAGCCACTCCACACCTGCATTATTTGTAATTAAGCACAGAAAATGAATCTACTTTACATAATTTCTAGAGATACCTGTGTAGCATTGTTGAGATGCACTTCACCAGGTGTACAAGCTCGATTTGTGAGGTCGGGATTAAATGGATTGCAAAGGTTTGGCAAGAGGGGACCAGATTGATTGTAGTATAATGGCCCAAAGTTTGGGGGGAAGTTGTTGTTAGAGATATTGGTGATGACTGTGTTAATTAAAGTGACTAATTGTGAAGTTACTTCCTTGCTTCTTGTCAAGGTCTCTTCGGCAGTGGCATTATCTACGCAAGGCAGTATATCATCCAGAGCTGTATAAGCAGTCGGATTTTGGACCCATTGATCCATTGCTACACATGTATCTCCAGTCACACTAACATTCAAAATACAGCAGTCGGATTAGTTTGCAAACAAATATATATCAAACTTTGAACCAAACAATGCAATCCAGAAGTCTATATTTGGACATACTTGTGGAGAAGAAGAAAAATGCCACACAATACAAATGTTCCAGTTACAAGAATCCATCCTGCAATAACCAAGCTGCAAAGACAAACCGAACCATGTTACAAGCATAAAAGATACATTGAATTATAGGACATTCCCGTTTTCATACATTGTTTGAATGTGTGTGTGTGTGTGTGACAGAGAGAGAGAGAGAGGGACTACTCACATGTACACAAGAATCTGCTTGCCAACGATCGAAAACACTGGAAAGAGGAAATCCGGAAGTAAGGGGACATAAATCAGATTTGTATGAGAAACATTTTTGATCAAAATGTTTCCCGGACTCAGGTATAAGAAATAGGAATGAGCATACCGAATCCAATAAAGGTTATAAGAAGCATAACAGCAGAGAGTATGATAAGAGCCAATCGTCTGCAAGAAGATTAACATTTCACTCTCAAGCTGAACATGAAGGATATGAAAAAGATAGGTATTATGATATTATCCAATTGGTATCGCTTACACTGATTTAATTACACTTTTGATTTTTTCTGAGTTATCTTCTGTTTTAGTGGCAAGGGTGGTAGCTGATGTGTTTATCCTGGTTTGAACACGATCAATGTCTGTTTGGACATTAGGGGGCAGTATCACTTGATCCACGTTAATTTGCTTGGCAGCAGCAAGGTATCCGGACACATTCCTAAGACTCTCGGAAGTGGTATCTGCTTGATGGACAACATATTCCAAAGTGTTCATAGTACTCGAATGAAATTTCCCCTGCCCAGTGTACAAGACCACACATCCAACGCTGAAAATGCACCCCAAGAAATTAGTTTTACATTGAAAATAATGAATCACAAACAGAAACATCATGTGAGATAGAGAGAGAGAGTACATAGCAGCAATGGTAAAGAGTATGAGGAAGATGAGAGAGAGGGCATAAGCAATGCGAGAATAGCCATAAGGCTCCCTTCGGCAGCAACAGTAGCAGATACAGATGAGAGTCAAGCAAAGCCCGAACACCAAAAACCAGATTGCCCCGACAACAAAAAAGGGAACAGCGGTGTAAGCCACAGACTGAAAATATAAACATAAATTCTTATAAAATGATAATGACTTGAACAGAAAGGGAATAGAAGAAAAAGGAGTGTCTTTTCACATGCCCCACATGTGCATGAAATTATCTTATTAGACTTATACCAGAAATATAGAAGAATATGATAAAAATTTCGATAAAGTTTAGGGGAATTTGCAATAGTTAAGAGAAATAGTGGCATCTTGACAACAATTAAATCAGAAACGTAAGTAGGGAGGAGAGTTTTTAATAAGTAGGAACTAGGAAGAGAAAGAAGAGGAAGAAGACTTACAGCCCAGTAATGGCGATTGCTAATGTTCCATCCACCCCTGTACTTATTGAAGTGATTTAAAGGGTCTTTCCTATAAGTTCTTTTAGCAGCCAAGACAAGAGTGGAGTTGAGTTCTAGTTCTAGATCACTTGAATTACCAGAAGAAGCAAGAAACCTCTGCGTTGTACCCCCCAAAGACCACAAAACCTCACCATATTCCCCTGCACATTTAGCCAATTAAATTAAACCAGAGCAGCAGTGATAAAGGCAAAGCAAAATGAAAGGAACAAAAAAGAAACCTGAAGAAGGTGGGACAGTGTGATAAAAAGTAGGAGAGTGGTTTGATGAGGAGGAGGAGGGGGGTATGGAAGAAAGAAGCAGAAGCAGGAGGAGGAAAGTGATTGTTACAAGGGAAGAAGAAGAAGATGGCACCGAGACTGGGGTGGTCATCAAGAATAACAACATGCTTTGCTTGCTCCTTTGATTTGATTTGATTTCTTTCTTTCTATGTAGGAGGAGCAATAATACTTATTTGAATTAATGGGGGAAGGGATTTAGTTTGATGGTTAAGTTGAAATTTTGTATTACTAATCTAATAAATACACTTTGACAAAAGCCACACCGTCATTTTCTGAATTGAATTAGTTGTGGTCCATTAATATTTTATTAACATGTGTATGATGAAAAGAAATTTAATACTATCAGAGGACAACTCAATTTAACGCCACGCCAAGTAACAGCTCATGTATCAGTACTTATCTGTAATGTTAATAACTGATTACTATAGCCCGCATGGGCAGCCCAGTTGGTCACAGAAGGGTGAAGTTTGGACAATGACCAAGGATCGAGTCCCACCAGCGGCAGTGTGGGAGCAACCTCTCAAGTGAGGGGGGCTTCTTGTGCGCAGTGGGCACTGGTCTAACCCCTGTGATTGGCTGGGTTACCATGATTTATTCCTCCCATAGCTTTGTCGGGCCGGGGCATGGAGGACCCTTGGGGTTGGGGATTCAACCTTTTTGGACAATAACTGATTACTATAATAATATTGGACAGAAATAAGATTATAATCTCTCCTCAATTCAATTGTTAAGTGGCAGATTCTTGTTCTCTAGCTTGCATCATATATTCTCTCAACACCTGCAGAATCCATGTCCCAAGAATTAATACTATATCTTGTACAATTTCAAACCATTATGTTGACCTACCTACTACTGTATCTACCCACAAAATATAGATTATTTGATGACGAGCTTCTAATTAATAATTAGAGTTAGGAATGAGAGACAGACAAGTGATAAGTGGAAGGCATGTGCCATGTGTTGTCCTACAAATGTTCTATTCCAGTTTCATCCATACATGCATGTTTTCAAATTCAAATATGTAATTAGCTAAACCACTAATGCTAGAGATTTAATCAAATCATACCCCCATCCCCAAATAAATAAACAAGAGGAATCAGAATTCTGATGGTGATAATTAGTGGGTTTGGATTGCTTTTACAAGGCATCAGTACTTTGTTTTCCAATCTTTTTCTTTTTGTTTCTATAATATAATTATAATGTATCCAATCCATCGATCTAATCCAGAAATTAAAAAGAAAATATTCCACTAAGTATTCTTCACTTTGCGCGATGTGCTGTGCTTTTAATCTACTTTCTTCAAAGAATATTAAACTTTAAGAAATTACGATAAATTATATTTAAGCATCATATCATATCAAATCAAATAAAATCATCTACTTTTGAGAAAGAAAAAACAGATGAATATATAATTATGGAAGGAAGCTTTGCTTACCTTTTGGTGGTGGGCAGATATCAAATAGCTCCACCAGGAAAATGATAATTGTATTGTATTTATTTTTCTCTCTTTTAATTAATTATGCGACTTTAATGGGCTAAGAGGAGAGGAGAGGAGAAGACTTGTAAAATAAGCCCAATATTTTAATGGGCTAAGGCATAAGGAGTTGAGGGAAATTCAAATGTGTGGTTCTAAATCACCGGCTCCATTGGGTTGAGATCAATATAGAATTTCCCTCAGAGTTGAGGATATCACCAAAGTCCAAACCATAGTGGTTATTTTTCTTTATCTTGCCCATAATTTTTTTTTCGTACATATAATGTAAATTTAAGCTTCACGTACTGCTCATTGATATGCTTACTGGTCTTACTGTTATTACGAACTAAACCTTAGTCCAATAAACTTTCCAGTGCTCAATGTACTTATATTGATTGAGCTTGATGAATTATTTGGTTCATTTTATTTTAAGAGGCGTGCAATGGACGATCCAAATAGCCAACTAAGGATACGACCCATAATATTCAATATCAGCAGTGTATTTATACATTCATTTCAGTTCACATATTTTACAAAATTAATGACGCTCATCTAAAAATTTTAATTTCAAATCATATACCAGCATAATTGGATGAAGAAGAAGTAGACTCACGGCGGATAGTGGAGATATGAATAATGGGAAGAAGTTGAAGTTGGTTGAAAAATGAAACCCACAAGTTTAATAAATTAAATTCCTGTAATGCCTAAAGGCTATCCATTGGAATTGTTAAGAGTGTGCACCCATAATAATAATAGTAAAATACATCGAACAATTTTGTTTACTGTTACTAATAAATTCATGCATACATTAATTAATAAATAATAATAGAATTATTATTATAGATTTTAGAATAATAGTATATAATTAGTATAAGGTTATTTTGGTATTAACAAAAAAGTTAAGAAATGTAAGTTATTTAAATGATTCATACTTTTATAATAGTTATTATTATATTATTATTTTTAATTAATATTAATCTACTCTTTTAGTTCGATTTTTGTCTAAAAGTGTTCTAACTACGAGAGTTGGGGCTAATAATGTAGGTCAATTATGTGTATTGAGATGAGTTGAATTGCTGAACCAACGACATAAATATTATTTAATGTAATTCTCAAGGAACGTATAATAATACATATATTATCGTCTTGGTCTATTTGTCAATGAATCGTTCGTGGGCTAAAATTTATATGAATGTGGCTTAATTAATTGATAAGAGTTCACTACAAATTTATCCAAATTAAGCCCAAGAGACACATGACAGATATATAGAAGAAAAGGTCAATGTTCATGCAAGGACCAATTCCAGGTTGGTGGGTAGCTAATCTCCATTTTCATAGCAACCTTAACCACCATGGATAGCCCCAATAAGCATGATATTGAAATCCTTTCCATAGTTTGTGGGGGCTATGATTACCGATATCTGGTGTCCTATAAGTGAGTTATTGATCAAACGGACCAGGGAACCCATCACGATGAAAAAAATACAAACATGAGTTTGAAGAGTTCACTTGAACTAGAAACAATTTGATGGTACTACTGTTGGTATGTAGGCAATTTAATTTGATCAAGTGCAGTTTATAACTCGGGCTTATTAAGAGACCGTATAATCAGCTAAATGTCTAACCGACATTCTTTCTACAGTATCGTGAGACATGATTAAAACTAAAAAGTAGATCTTAAACATTGATGTTGTAAATTCGAATTGTATCAATATTTATATTTCTGGCATATCATATCATATCTTATCATTTTGAATTTTATTGTATTTATATCTATATTCATGTCTTCTTGTAATCATATTTTCATATTGGTATTCGACATTATAGATTATAACTACATCAACATATATTAGTAGGAAATGTCCTTTAATCCCCACTACAAGATTCTTATCAATCATCCCACACCTTCTATGTTCCTACTTTGTTATTGTAAATTTAGATTTTTAATATATAAAGTTAAATCACTTAGCAATCATTGCTAATAAATATTTACTGAGTATTTTTATTTGTTCAATTTTAATAACAAACGAGAATATCTATAACTAGTTTAAAATATAATCTTTTTAATTTGCTATTTGGAATGTTTGCGGCATGCTTGTTTACGTTGTCAAATACCATTTTATGAATTATAAATCATTATTTTATGAAAATCACCACTTCAAATCATTTTCAACTAAATTTTTGATCAATTTTAATTTCAATATAACGATTCCATGTTGTAGCTTATCAATAACTATATAGTCCAACTATTTTTTCTTATATTTTTTTAATTTTATATTTTTAACCACGTAATTACTATCAAAATAATTAAATGAATCACTTTATGAATCACGAATCAATCATTCATTTATAATTAGAGATAATTTTCTATTTCCTACTTTTTTAAAAAAATATAAGTTAATACAAAGAACATGATTTTATTGTCATGTGAAAATCCATAGTACACTTATACCAACACATAAGAGAGATAATAAACATGTGTATTAATATTAAAACGAGTAAAATTATTTTATTAATCTTATAAATTTGGCTAATATGATAAAAAAATCGAAAGGTGTTTGTGCTTGAAACTGCAAAATATTTATTTAAAACACTTACAGAATAAGAACAATCTAGATTGTAAAATATTTACGGTGATCCATAAATAACCCCCTTCCCCAAAAATAATTGAATGGACAACTACATGTATTAATTGTTGGTCTATGTATTTACTAGATTGGAAAATATTTACCGAATTGAAAACGCAGTTATTGTATTGGAAAACAACATTTATTATAGGGATAAATGCAAAAAACCCCCCTGTGAAATAATTTATTGGCTGAAAACCCCCTGTGAAATAAATATAGGCTATAAACCCCCTGTGAAATTTTTTCGTTGCAAAAAACCCACTCGGTCAGTTAGGTCAGCTACCCCCTGTGAAATAAATGCAAAAAACCCCCTGTAAAATAATTTATTGGCTGAAAACCCCCTGTGAAATAATTTATTGGCTAAAAACCCCCTGTAAAATTTTTTCGTTGCAAAAAACCCCCTCGGTCAGTTAGGTGAGCTACACGCGCCGTATGTGCGTTTTTTTTTTTGTTTGTGATTATTAGACATTAAATGACTTATTCATTTACTTTTATGTCCCTTTTGTGTATTGTACTTATATATTCATTTGGGATACACTTTTACTCATGTTTACACAAAAAAAAACAATATTAAAGATAGTTTTTCATAAAATGTTTCTTTTATTTTTAGTAAATATGCCTCATAATATTTAAATTTTAGACCATTAACATATAAGTACTTATATATTCATTTGGGATACAATTTTACTCATGTTTACACAAAAAACGATATTAAAGATAGTTTTTCATAAAATGTTTCTTTTATTTTTAGTAAATATGCCTCGTAATATTTAAATTTTAGATTATTAACATTATTGTTTTTACTATTATGAGGCATATTTACTAAAAATAAAATAAATATTTTGCAACGACCGGGGGGTTTTTTGCAACGAAAAAATTTCACAGGGGGTTTTTAGCCTATATTTATTTCACAGGGGGTTTTCAGCCAATAAATTATTTCACAGGGGGTTTTTTGCATTTATTTCACAGGGGGTAGCTGACCTAACTTTCACAGGGGTTTTTTTGCAACGAAAAAATTTCACAGGGGGTTTTTAGCCTATATTTATTTCACAGGGGGTTTTCAGCCAATAAATTATTTCACAGGTGGGTTTTTTGCATTTATCCCTTTATTATAAGTCCATTTGTAAAATGAGCTTTTTCCAAAAGAACATTTTAAATAAGTGCTTTTAAAAATGTAAAGTGTTTGGTGGGACTAACTTCTTATATAACTTCTCAATAAGTGCGGGAATAAAATTTTCAAAAGTCACTAATATGCACTTCTTCAAAATGGGCTTTTGAAAAAAGTCACTTATTCTAAAAGTCCATTTGAATTTTTCACCAAACAACTAACATGTTTGCAAATAAACTTTTATCTCCAAAAGCCCATTTGAAAAGTCCTTCCAAACACATTAATTGTTTGCCCATCTCCTTATGATCTTCCTTCATATACAAATCAAACTAATCTCCTCTGAAATTCCTTTGCAACAATGACATTTTGGGGTCAGTATATATATTTCTCATTCTCACGGCTTTTCATGTTATTTGTATTATTCAAATTATTGAACATTTTCATTAATATTATTAACTGTGTATGAATCTCGTTCCAGAAACAACTCATGGATCAATTCTTTTATATTTTTCTTATTTATTCTTCATTGCTATGTTACATTGTATACTACTACTATAATTTTCAGTTTTCTTATATGTTGATTTTTCTAAGCATTGGGTTTATTTTTTTGAATATTTTATAGTTGTATACGTAAGAGCTAGTAGTTATATTATAATAGTTAACAATTTTCTTGTTAAGATAACGTAATATAATATATATTATATATATATAATTAGATATAAGGGTTTGACTTACTATAAGATATTGTTTGGCATTGTTTTCTGATTTCCGGGTTTGAACTTCTCAAAGTCAGATATGTATTTATTAGCTATTAGATTAACATCTTCTGCAATCCCTAGAAAATACTTATTATATTGAGTTTCATAATTCATAATTGCTAACGAAACATTTGCATGTTAATATGAGTAAATTATCTATATGTAATTATTTGATTTATGTTCTTATCATTATGTAAAGGATATATGAAATTATTACCCATTAGTCAATTTTACTTTAAGTTGGAGTTTGATCCAACAACATTAAGGAAATGTATATTACATTGTCATGACATAATTACTTATAACGATTGGTTAAATTGCGATTTTTAAAGAAGTTTATAAGGTCTCAAATTGACAATGTAACCTACCAAAAAGATAATTTTAAAAGATTAGTGGTCTAAATGAGTCTACTCGAGTTAATTTGTTGTTCAAATTTGTTTAAACTAAAATTGAGTTTTAAAAGCCGAGTGCGAACAAGCTATAAGAGAGTCGAACATGAACTGAGCTCGAGTAGTTTGATTAATTATTATCGATTTTTTTTTACTAATTTAATTGCGTTTCAAAAACTTATTGAACACAAAAATGTTGTTTAAGCTTGGTTTGATAAGCTACCAAACCGAGTTCGAATAAGCTTTAGTTGAATACCGGGTAGCTTGTTTTGATTTTTAGTCCTATAAAACCCTGCGTAAGTTTACAAGGTCATCTAAGAACATAGTTTAACAAATTTAAGGAGCTTAAATAGGGAATATTGATTATTAACACCTTAAAAGGGATAATGATTTTCTATTACAATTCCATATTGCATCACTTATTCCATATATTTAAAATTTTCATACGTATAATTCACAATATACTTATTAAAGGATGTTTAACATGTGTAACTATTTGACATGTCTAATATATGAAATAGAAGATTTAGAATAAAAAAATTTATCCCCTTGAAAGCTTTTATCATCGTATCCAAATACTTCATTATCAGAATTTAAGACAAAATTCGAAATCTAAAAAAATTCTAATATATATTTCAAATAATCTTCATCCAAACAAATTCTTATTTCGCCTAGCCCATCTAGATTTAAGGCTATGCGGCGTGGCCAGTTGACTATTCTGGATTATCTCTCTTGCATCATGAACCGACTTAGGAAACAATTGTTATTTTCCAAATTGGGCAAATATATATAATTACTGATAATTATCATATATTAAAATTAAACTTGCAGTACAGTTGACTCAATGAAATTTTTTTAATAGACCAGTATATTATTGAATAAATGAATATTTTGGTAAAATTTTAATATTATCACATTCAATATTACAAATTAACTTTATTAGACGTGCTCTGTTTTAGATTTGATCTTTGACCGAAGAGGCAAATTAAATGAATCAAAGGATGTGCCCTTAATTATTGTAAGAAAATTAGTATTAGTTCACCGGCACAACTTTGTGTCAAAATTTATTTTAAACTGGAATATATCTTTGAATAATCTTTTGTATAATAACAATCATGCACTGATCCCACATATTAGGCTCCGTTTGTTTGACAGGGAATGGAATCTAAAATGGGAATAAGATTTCTGATAATTTGATTACTAGAAATCTGATTCCATTAATAGTGTTTGCTTGTCTACAAAAAATTGGGTAAGGATATATATTATTTATTTATTTATGTTTGGTTCAAACACATATAATAAAGAATGGAATCTAAATTAAAGACTTTGACTTAAATACCCTTATTTTAAACCATATTTGTATAATCTAACTATAAATTTTCAACATAGTAGAATATTTGATATTATATATATATACATAAGTTTATATACACATATATATTTAATTTAGTTAAATAATAAAAAATAAATAAGATATCAATTTAATTCAATTGCATTATCCTCTTTTAAAAAAATGATAATTAAATTGAACATGCTTATATTTTATTTACATATCGTTTGACTTTTAAAAAAATTGATATATATATATATATATATATGAATTTTTCATATACAAATGCATTGATAATTATTTTAGGTCGAAAACTTATTATTGTTAATAAATAAAATATATTAATTATATGTGATCAACACCCATTTCAAAAGTACTATCACAAAAACAACATAACAAATTTTCAATTTCATTCAATAATAAATATCAAATAAAATGAAATTACAATCTATTTTGACAATAAAAATATTTTAAATAAATTAAATATACGAAACTATTTTTTCATAAATAATAACTTAAATGAAATAAAAAAATAAATAACTATTTTTGTTGATTTTGTATTATATTTTATATAATGGTAGTAAGGACATTAAAATATTGTATTTATGATTACCTTGATAAGGTAATCACATTACCTCCAATAAATAAGGTATTGTGATTCCCTTATTTGAGATAATAATTCCCATATGTTGGGAATTAGATTGCATTCCATTATATCAAATAAAAAATACCAAACAAGGTTATTTGATTTTTGGGAATTATATTCCCTATTTTGATTCCATTCCCTTACAAACAAACGGAGCCTTAATAATTGCAAATGCGTTGAATTTCGACTGCTAGGAGATCATGAAAATGACCCAAGAAATTCAACTGCTATTCAGAAATATATTTACTGATAAAAACTATATATTTAAATTACATCTCACCTAATAATTATTACCAGAATTTGGCATGTAATGTAATGTCTTGAAAAGAGGTCATGTATAAAATTCAAATTCAACAAAGAGCAGTTTTATATAAGCATCAAATGTTTGAATTTGACACTAAGACCCAAAAAGGACGGTGGATAAAGAAATAGTCATTTTTTCGAGCTCGACTAAAAATTCGAACTCGTGAAGCTCGGCTCGATTTGCACCCCTAAAAACGAATGTGATATTTTGCATGAATAGTAACCAAGGCTATAATTATTTCGATTTTAATGGATTTGATGATCCAATAGTATATGAGGAGTGACTCAATCAGAACCCTGTTCGTGATTAGGGATGAAAATTGAACCAAGCTACTAGATACTCGACTCGAGTCCGATCGCTAAAAGTTCGGTTCGACAATTTATCGAACCAAACTTGAATAACTTTTTTTTGTTCAATAAATTTTGAAGCTCGACTCGATTAGCAAAAAATATCAAAAATATGTACAAAATATTCAAACTACTCGAGTCCGACTCGTGATTAGCTTGATTGAGCTCGGCTCGATGAACAATCAAACCAAGCTCAAACACAATTTTTAAAGCTCGATTGTAATTCAAACAAAGTTGAATACTTATGCATTCGGCTCGACTTGACTCATTTTCACTCTTATCGTGATAGAATGGCCCGTGAAATCTCACACTGATATGGAGCGGATTTAGGAAGATTTGGAAGATTCGGAAAGATTTGATTATTTAGGATTTATTATTCTGATTGCATATTTTATTCCTAGTTGATAGAATATTTGTTATTTCCTTTCCTAAGTTAGTGGTTATTTTAATTTGGTAATTAGGGTTTGCTCTATTATAAATAGGGTGGCTAGGGTTTATTATTGCTTATCAAATAGTTGATCAAGAGTTGGTAGCCTCCATTGGCTTTGGGATCAAGAACTGGGTTCTTGATATTTATCGTTTTTTAATAAATTATTGTTTTATTTCGTTTCTATCTATTTCGTTTCTATCAATTTAGTTTCTATCAATTTGGTCCGACCTGCCGGATCAAAACCCACCACCACTACCACTGCCGGATAATAACCACCCGTACCACGATGACGAACAACCGTTCAATCACCGATCGCATGGATAGGGTTGAGGAGAGTTTGACGATGATGGCTAAGGAACAACAGGCGATGAAGTCCCAACTTGCTGACATCTTACTTGTCCTCGCGACACTCAAACCGGCTGTCAAACTGGCCGCAATTGTTGCGCCACCGCCGGAAGAGACTCCGACAGCGTCTTATGCCCCAGCTGCTGAAAATGAGGGCGCGACCCCTATAGTATCTACAACCGAATCTGAGACGGGGCGAAAAAATTCTGCCGAATCTGAGACTGGGCAGAAAAATTCTGTTGAATTTGAGACGGGACAGAAAAATGCTGTCGAATCTGAAACGGGGCAGAAAAATTCTGCCAAATCTGTGACGGGGCAGAAAAATTCTGCCAAATCTGTGACGGGGCAGAAAATTTCTGATCGTGCTCACAACTTGAGCATACCACCTGTTCCTATTCTAAGTGAAGAGGCGAAGGTCATAACACAAACCCCTCTTCAAGTTTTGATGACACTGATCCACTCAGGTGGATTGTCCGAGTTGAGCAACACTTTGAGATACACAACTTAAGGGAAGGCAACAAGATTCGATCTGCAAAGCAAATTCACAGACGCAAATTTTTTACAAGCAGAATTGGTTATCTGCCTGAGCACATGCAAAGGTTCCTTAAGTTCAGCCTTGGGGACAAGGCTGTTTTTAAGGGCGGTGGAATTGATATGGAGCGGATTTAGGAAGATTTGGAAGATTCGGAAAGATTTGATTATTTAGGATTTATTATTCTGATTGCATATTTTATTCCTAGTTGATAGAATATTTGTTATTTCCTTTCCTAAGTTAGTGGTTATTTTAATTTGGTAATTAGGGTTTGCTCTATTATAAATAGGGTGGCTAGGGTTTATTATTGCTTATCAAATAGTTGATCAAGAGTTGGTAGCCTCCATTGGCTTTGGGATCAAGAACTGGGTTCTTGATATTTATCGTTTTTTAATAAATTATTGTTTTATTTCGTTTCTATCTATTTCGTTTCTATCAATTTAGTTTCTATCACACACGACCAGAAAATGCACTACATTCAAGTCTATATGTAGGTGTCCTTGATGCAGAAGAATTGTCCAGCATGATTACAGGATTAGAGAAGTGTGAAAAAAAAATATTACCTGGAACTGAAGAAGATATCACAGAGTCAACTGAGTCAATTTCCACTCTTGGAAATGATCATCTGACTCTTGAAACTCATGAAGAAGAAGACGACTTGTTTGTAGACATTAGAGCTTCTATCCAAAGATCCAGTAAGAAAGCGTCCAATTTGAGAAATTCAAGCAGTAACACATCAGCTGTTGAAGTAGATAGCACAGCCGTTACATGTGAGTACGCAATTTTTTACCCGGTGTAAGATACAAAAACTTTGGTCTCCTGGTATATGAGTCAAACATTTCATAGTGTTTTTCCTGGTGTGTGATTTGGATATTTCCTATGTAAGCCTTTCAAGCACTTTGCAAAGCTATTTTCAGGTGAATCATTTGGTTGGAACAAATTAACTTGAGAACGTATTTCTTCTTTTTCCATTAGACACATTATATACTGGAAACAGTATATCTGTTGCTATGTTCTGAAATTTGTCCCTAAGTGATTATCAAATACCACTAAGCTCCCATCATTTTTTAAAAATGTTAGAGGTGGACCAGGATATAAATGCAATTAGAATTAAGGAAGATTCATGTCTAACCATCCCCTCGATATATTTGCTCAACTTTGATACTTACAACTTTGAGTAAACACTTAAGTCTGTTCATTTTTCTTTTATATTTTATCTTTTCTTTCTTTCTCGAATTAGTCAATTAGTAATTTGGAACAAGTACCGTGTATAACTGTTTCTTTTACTCAACTGGTACACTTGTTGGAATCCAGTATTTGTTTCTTCACCGATTGCTTTATCATGTTATTCTTGAAGTAATATTATATCGGTATACAACTTTGAAGAAGGAAGACCTTTCTTCTCCAATTAAGGTAAGCTTGGCAACTAAAAATTGTCTCCTCATAATTGATCTGTTGGGTTGCTATAACATCAGTTGATTGTTTAACTTGTGCCCAATTCAGCAGAATCCAAAACCAGAACTAAAGAAAACTGGTGACCTGCCAACTGCAGATTTGTTCCAGAGACCGTTTAGGCAAGACCTTTTAGTTGCCAGTCTGTTCCGGAATTTTTTGCTCGCTGAAAGGATAATGAGATCTGCAATTTGTTCGTCAATTTCATATCCAATGTTGCCACCCACTCATCAGCATCATATGTGGTAACTTATTTATATACTTACCCTCCTTGCTTCTACTTCAAATCTTGTACCTTTTCCTGATTAACATTCATCTATTGTGCTCTGCAGGGATGCATGGGACACTGCTGCTGAAATATGCCTTTCTCAGCTTCCAACTTTGCTTGAGGACCCCAATGCAGAGTTCCAGGTACTCCTGATTGTTTGTGTTTCTATTCTCCTATCACTATCTGTTCTTTATGAGGATGGCTTTTGGAAAAGTAAGAGTAGCAGCAAACATGATTTTCTTATCTTATTGGTAAGTTAATCTAACATGCTAATCATAGTGTTTTCATTCTTTCCTTCACCAGCCCAGTCCAATTTTTACAGAGCAGTTAACAGCTTTTGAAGTATGGCTTGATAACGGATCAAAACACAAAAAACCACCTGAACAGTTGCCGATAGTTCTTCAGGTGGGCATACTCTGTGACCCTTGTCAATTGTGGGGCTACCATTTCTTTGACTTTATGTTCTGACAACCTTAAGACTTCTGGGACATAGCATTCTTAATTTTAAGATCTTATTAAAACATTGGGCTTATGTTTATGATGCAAAGATGGATTTTATTTTTTCCAGTAGACAAAGGGGTTAAAGTAATTACTTCTATATATGTAAACAATTTGTGTTGGGATCATCACTTATCATGCACTGTAGGTCCATTGACAGATGTTTGCTTTCTCATTCCGAATCGTGTCAGTAGAATGTAAATGTATATTGCTACTAGACAAAGTAAATGAAAAATAGTTTTTATTTGGCTTGAAGTTTCTTTTTAAATAAAAAGAGAAACATTTTCCCCTGATTTGTAGACAATATTTTTATGTCTTCTTGAAGTTACTGCTGTAGTCGATAATTATACTCTCTCATTTATTATATTGTATAATTAGTTGAAATCTCTCTATTGTTTCTCAGGTTTTACTTAGTCAATGCCATAGATTTCGTGCTCGGTACTGCTTGGTAGATTTTTGGATATGGGTCTCGGGCTGTAGATCTGGTACTGTCTACTATGTTCTACGTTTATTATTCTGCTAATTAATCAATGTACAACTTCACGCCTTCACATATTTATATGCTGCTTTTGTTCCTCTTCAGGCCTTATCTGTGGGGATATTTCCTTACGTTTTAAAACTTTTGCAAACAACCACTCCACATCTTCGACAAATTCTGGTGTTCATATGGACAAAGATCCTTGCGCTAGATAAGGTAAATTCTTACAGTTTTCTTTTTCCAAATTTTCTTTTATTTTTTGGGTGTAACAAAAGTGAGAATTAAATAGGGTTCAGGGGGGTTTCGGGTTTAGGGTTTAGGATTTAGGGTTTAGGGGTTAGGGGTTAGGGGTTAGGGGTTAGGTTCGGGGTTTAGGGTTCGGGATTCCGGGTTCCGGGTTCTAGATTCGGGGTTCGGGGTTCGGGTTCCGGGGTTCGGGGTTCGGGGTTCGGGGTTCTGGGGTTCGGGGGTTCGGGGTTCGGGGTTCAGGGGTCGGGGGTCGGGGGTCGGGGGTCGGGGGTCAGGGGTTCCGGGTTCCGGGTTTCGGGTTTCGGGTTCCGGGTTCCGGGTTCGGGGTTCGGGGTTCGGGGTTCCGGGTTCGGGGTTCCGGGTTCCGGGTTCTGGGTTCTGGGTTCCGGGACTTGAGATTGTCTTTTTTGTGGGGTGAAACTTTGGAAGGCCACAACTTTGCGTAGAGTAGTCCGTTTTGGATGAACCTTTTTTTGATTTCGTATAACTTTTCGAGATCTACGCAACCATATCTTATAGTAGATCTTGGCATTAACAGGGAAGATGGACGACGTCCCCGAAGCCCTGGCCATGAGATTTGCGTTTTTTGTGGGGTGAAACTTCGGAAGGCCATAACTTTGCGTAGAGTAGTCCGTTTTGGATGAACCTTTTTTTGATTTCGTATAACATTTCGAGATCTACGCAACCATACCTTATAGTAGATCTTGGCATTAACAGAGAAGATGGACGACGTCCCCGAAGCCCTGGCCATGAGATTGTGTTTTTGTGGGGTAAAACTTTGGAAGGCCATAACTTTGCGTAGATTAGTCCGTTTTGGATGAACTTTTTTTTGATTTCATATAACTTTTCGAGATATACGCAACCATACCTTATAGCAGATCTTGACATTAACAAAGAAGATGGACGACGTCCCCGAAGCCCTGGCCATGAGTTTGTGTTTTTTGAGGGGTGAAAATTTGGAAGGCCATAACTTTGCGTAGAGTAGTCCGTTTTGGATGAACGTTTTTTTAATTTCGTATAACTTTTCGAGATCTACGCAACCATATCTTATAGTAGATCTTGGCATTAACAAGGAAGATGGACGACGTCTCCGAAGCCCTTGCCATGAGATTGTATTTTTTGTGGGGTGAAACTTTGGAAGGCCATAACTTTGCGTAGAGTAGTCCGTTTTGGATGAACTTTTTTTTGATTTCGTATAACTTTTCGAGATCTACGCAACCATACCTTATAGTAGATCTTGGCATTTACAGGGAAGATGGACGACGTCCCCGAAGCCCTGGCCATGAGATTGTGTTTTTTGTGGGGTGAAACTTTGGAAGGCCATAACTTTGCGTAGAGTAGTCCGTTTTGGATAAACTTTTTTTTGATTTCGTATAACTTTTCGAGATCTACGCAACCATACCTTATAGTAGATCTTGGCATTAACAGGGAATATGGACTACGTCCCCGAAGCCCGGGCCATGAGATTGTGTTTTTTGTGGGGTGAAATTTTGGAAGGCCATAACTTTGCGTAGAGTAGTCCGTTTTGGATGAACTTTTTTTTTATTTCGTATAACTTTTCGAGATCTACACAACCGTACCTTATAGTAGATCTTGGCATTAACAGGGAAGATGGACGACGTCCCCGAAGCCCTGGCCATGAGATTGTGTTTTTTGTGGGGTGAAACTTTGGAAGGCCATAACTTTGCGTAGAGTAGTCCGTTTTGGACGAACTTTCTTTTGATTTTGTATAACTTTTCGAGATCTACGTAACCATATCTTATAGTAGATCTTGGCATTAACAGGGAAGATGGACGACGTCCCCGAAGCCCTGGCCATGAGATTGTGTTTTTTGTGGGGTGAAACTTTGGAAGGCCATAACTTTGCGTTGAGTAGTCCGTTTTGGATGAACATTTTTTTGATTTCGTATAACTTTTCGAGATCTACGCAACCATATCTTGTAGTAGATCTTGGCATTAACAGGGAAGATGGACGACGTCCCCGAAGCCTGAGATTGTGTTTTTTGTGGGGTGAAACTTTGGAAGGCCATAACTTTGCGTAGAGTAGCCCGTTTTGGATGAACTTTTTTTTGATTTCGTATAACTTTTCGAGATCTACGCAACCATACCTTATAGTAGATCTTGGCATTAACAGGGAAGATGGACGACGTCCCCGAAGCCCTGGCCATGAGATTGTATTTTTTGTGGGGTGAAACATTGAAAGGCCATAACTTTGTGTAGAGTAGTCCGTTTTGGATGAACTATTTTTTGATTTCGTATAACTTTTCGAGATCTACGCAACCATACCTTATAGTAGATCTTGGCATTAACAGGGAAGATGGACGACGTCCCCGAAGCCTTGGCCATGAGATTGTGTTTTTTGTGGGATGAAACTTTGGAAGGCCAAACCTTTGCGTAGAGTAGTCCGTTTTGGATGAACTTTTTTTTGATTTCGTATAACTTTTCGAGATCTACGCAACCGTACCTTATAGTAGATCTTGACATTAACAGGGAAGATGGACGACATCCCCGAAGTCCTAGCCATGAGATTGTGTTTTTTGTGGGGTGAAACTTTGGAAGGCCATAACTTTACGTAGAGTAGTCCGTTTTGGATTAACTTTTTTTTGCTTTCGTATATCTTTTCAAGATCTACGCAACCATACCTTATAGTAGATCTTGGTATTAACAGGGAAGATGGACGACGTCCCCGAAGCCCTGGCCACGAGATTGTGTTTTTTGTGGGGTGAAACTTTGGAAGGCCATAACTTTGCGTAGAGTAGTTCGTTTTGGATGAACTTTTTTTTTGATTTCATATAACTTTTTGACATCTACGCAACCGTACATTATAGTAGATCTTGGCATTAACAGGAAAGATGGACGACGTCCCCGAAGCCCTGGCCATGAGATTGTGTTTTTTGTGGGGTGAAACTTTGGAAGGCCATAACTTTGCGTAGAGTAGTTCGTTTTGGATGAACTTTTTTTTTGATTTCATATAACTTTTTGACATCTACGCAACCGTACATTATAGTAGATCTTGACATTAACAGGGAAGATGGACGACGTCCCCGAAGCCCTGGCCATGAGATTGTGTTTTTTGTGGGGTGAAACTTTGGAAGGCCATAACTTTGCGTAGAGTAGTCCGTTTTGGATGAACTTTTTTTTGATTTCATATAACTTTTCGAGATTTACGCAACCATACCTTATAGTAGATTTTGTCATTAACAGGGAAGATGGACGACGTCCCCGAAGCCCTGGCCATGAGATTGTGTTTTTTGTGGGGTGAAACTTTGGAAGGCCATAACTTTGCGTAGAGTAGTCCGTTTTGGATGAACTTTTTTTTGATTTCGTATAACTTTTCGAGATCTACGCAACCATACCTTATAGTAGATCTTGGCATTTACAGGAAAGATGGACGACGTCCCCGAAGCCCTGGCCATGAGATTGTGTTTTTTGTGGGGTGAAATTTTGGAAAGCCATAACTTTGCGTAGAGTAGTTCGTTTTGGATGAACTTTTTTTTGATTTCGTATAACTTTTCGAGATCTACGCAACCATACCTTATAGTTGATCTTGGCATTAACACGGAATATGGACGACGTCCCCGAAGCCCTGGCCATGAGATTGTGTTTTTTGTGGGGTGAAACTTTGGAAGGCCATAACTTTGCGTAGAGTAGTCCGTTTTGGATGAACTTTTTTTTGATTTCGTATAACTTTTCGAGATCTACGCAACCGTACCTTATAGTAGATCTTGGCATTAACAGGGAAGATGGACGACGTCCCCGAAGCCCTGGCCATGAGATTGTGTTTTTTGTGGGGTGAAATTTTGGAAAGCCATAACTTTGCGTAGAGTAGTTCGTTTTGGATGAACTTTTTTTTGATTTCGTATAACTTTTCGAGATCTACGCAACCATACCTTATAGTTGATCTTGGCATTAACACGGAATATGGACGACGTCCCCGAAGCCCTGGCCATGAGATTGTGTTTTTTGTGGGGTGAAACTTTGGAAGGCCAAACCTTTGCGTAGAGTAGTCCGTTTTGGATGAACTTTTTTTTGATTTCGTATAACATTTCGAGATCTACGCAACCGTACCTTATAGTAGATCTTGACATTAACAGGGAAGATGGACGACATCCCCGAAGTCCTAGCCATGAGATTGTGTTTTTTGTGGGGTGAAACTTTGGAAGGCCATAACTTTACGTAGAGTAGTCCGTTTTGGATTAACTTTTTTTTGCTTTCGTATAACTTTTCAAGATCTACGCAACCATACCTTATAGTAGATCTTGGCATTAACAGGAAAGATCGACGACGTCCCCGAAGCCCTGGCCACGAGATTGTATTTTTTGTGGGGTGAAACTTTGGAAGGCCATAACTTTGCGTAGAGTAGTTCGTTTTGGATGAACTTTTTTTTTGATTTCATATAACTTTTTGACATCTACGCAACCGTACATTATAGTAGATCTTGACATTAACAGGGAAGATGGACGACGTCCCCGAAGCCCTGGCCATGAGATTGTGTTTTTTGTGGGGTGAAACTTTGGAAGACCATAACTTTGCGTAGAGTAGTCCGTTTTGGATGAACCTTTTTTTGATTTCATATAACTTTTCGAGATCTACGCAACCATACCTTATAGTAGATTTTGTCATTAACAGGGAAGATGGACGACGTCCCCGAAGCCCTGGCCATGAGATTGTGTTTTTTGTGGGGTGAAACTTTGGAAGGCCATAACTTTGCGTAGAGTAGTCCGTTTTGGATGAACATTTTTTTGATTTCGTATAACTTTTCGAGATCTACGCAACCATACCTTATAGTAGATCTTGGCATTTACAGGAAAGATGGACGACGTCCCCGAAGCCCTGGCCATGAGATTGTGTTTTTTGTGGGGTGAAATTTTGGAAAGCCATAACTTTGCGTAGAGTAGTTCGTTTTGGATGAACTTTTTTTTGATTTCGTATAATTTTTCGAGATCTACGCAACCATACCTTATAGTTGATCTTGGCATTAACACGGAATATGGACGATGTCCCCGAAGCCCTGGCCATGAGATTGTGTTTTTTGTGGGGTGAAACTTTGGAAGGCCATAACTTTGCGTAGAGTAGTCCGTTTTGGATGAACTTTTTTTTGATTTCGTATAACTTTTCGAGATCTACGCAACCGTACCTTATAGTAGATCTTGGCATTAACAGGGAAGATGGACGACGTCCCCGAAGCCCTGGCCATGAGATTGTGTTTTTTGTGGGGTGAAATTTTGGAAAGCCATAACTTTGCGTAGAGTAGTTCGTTTTGGATGAACTTTTTTTTGATTTCGTATAACTTTTCGAGATCTACGCAACCATACCTTATAGTTGATCTTGGCATTAACACGGAATATGGACGACGTCCCCGAAGTCCTGGCCATGAGATTGTGTTTTTTGTGGGGTGAAACTTTGGAAGGCCATAACTTTGCGTAGAGTAGTCCGTTTTAGATGAACTTTTTTTTGATTTCGTATAACTTTTCGAGATCTACGCAACCGTACCTTATAGTAGATCTTGGCATTAACAGGGAAGATGGACGACGTCCCCGAAGCTCTGGCCATGAGACTGTGTTTTTTGTGGGGTGAAACTTTGGAAGGCCATAACTTTGCGTAGAGTAGTCCGTTTTGGATGAACTTTTTTTTGATTTCGTATAACTTTTTGAGATCTACGGAACCATACCTTATAGTAGATCTTGGCATTAACAGGGAAGATGGACGACGTCCCCGAAGCCCTGGCCACGAGATTGTGTTTTTTGTGGGGTGAAACTTTGGAAGGCCATAACTTTGCGTAGAGTAGTTCGTTTTGGATGAACTTTTTTTTGATTTCATATAACTTTTTGACATCTACGCAACCGTACATTATAGTAGATCTTGACATTAACAGGGAAGATGGACGACGTCCCCGAAGCCCTGGCCATGAGATTGTGTTTTTTGTGGGGTGAAACTTTGGAAGGCCATAACTTTGCGTAGAGTAGTCCGTTTTGGATGAACTTTTTTTTGATTTCATATAAATTTTCGAGATCTACGCAACCATACCTTATAGTAGATTTTGTCATTAACAGGGAAGATGGACGACGTCCCCGAAGCCCTGGCCATGAGATTGTGTTTTTTGTGGGGTGAAACTTTGGAAGGCCATAACTTTGCGTAGAGTAGTCCGTTTTGGATGAACTTTTTTTTGATTTCGTATAACTTTTGGAGATCTACGCAACTGTACCTTATAGTAGATCTTGACTTTAACAGGGAAGATGGACGACGTCTCCGAAGCCCTGGCCATGAGATTGTGTTTGTTGTGGGGTGAAACTTTGGAAGGCCATAACTTTGCGTGGAGTAGTCCGTTTTGGATGAACTTTTTTTTGATTTCGTATAATTTTTTGAGATCTACGCAACCATACCTTATACTAGATCTTGACATTAACAGGGAAGATGGACGACGTCCCCGATGCCCTAGCCATGAGATTGTGTTTTTTGTGGGGTGAAACTTTGGAAGGCCATAACTTTACGTAGAGTAGTCCGTTTTGGATGAACTTTTTTTTTGATTTCGTATAACTTTTCAAGATCTACGCAACCATACCTTATAGTAGATCTTGGCATTAACAGGGAAGATGGACGACGTCCCCGAAGCCCTGGCCACGAGATTGTGTTTTTTGTGGGGTGAAACTTTGGAAGGCCATAACTATGCGTAGAGTAGTTCGTTTTGGATGAACTTTTTTTTGATTTCATATAACTTTTTGACATCTACGCAACCGTACGTTATAGTAGATCTTGACATTAACAGGGAAGATGACCGACGTCCCCGAAGCCCTGGCCATGAGATTGTGTTTTTTGTGGGGTGAAAGTTTGGAAGGCCATAACTTTACGTAGAGTAGTTTGTTTTGGATGAACTTTTTTTTTGATTTCATATAACTTTTCGAGATCTACGCAACCATACCTTATAGTAGATTTTGTCATTAACAGGGAAGATGGACGACGTCCCCGAAGCCCTGGCCATGAGATTGTGTTTTTTGTGGGGTGAAACTTTGGAAGGCCATAACTTTGCGTAGAGTAGTCCGTTTTGAATGAACTTTTTTTTGATTTCGTATAACTTTTCGAGATCTACACAACCATACCTTATAGTAGATCTTGGCATTTACAGGGAAGATAGACGACGTCCCCGAAACCCTGGCCATGAGATTGTGTTTTTTGTGGGGTGAAATTTTGGAAAGCCATAACTTTGCGTAGAGTAGTTCGTTTTGGATGAACTTTTTTTTGATTTCGTATAACTTTTCAAGATCTACGCAACCATACCTTATAGTTGATCTTGGCATTAACACGGAATATGGACGACGTCCCCGAAGCCCTGGCCATGAGATTGTGTTTTTTGTGGGGTGAAACTTTGGAAGGCCATAACTTTGCGTAGAGTAGTCCGTTTTGGATGAACATTTTTTTGATTTCGTATAACTTTTCGAGATCTACGCAACCGTACCTTATAGTAGATCTTGGCATTAACAGGAAAGATGGACGACGTCCCCGAAGCCCTGGCCATGAGATTGTGTTTTTTGTGGGGTGAAATTTTGGAAAGCCATAACTTTGCGTAGAGTAGTTCGTTTTGGATGAACTTTTTTTTGATTTCGTATAACTTTTCGAGATCTACGCAACCATACCTTATAGTTGATCTTGGCATTAACACGGAATATGGACGACGTCCCCGAAGCCCTGGCCTTGAGATTGTGTTTTTTGTGGGGTGAAACTTTGGAAGGCCATAACTTTGCGTAGAGTAGTCCGTTTTGGATGAACTCTTTTTTGATTTCGTATAACTTTTCGAGATCTACGCAACCGTACCTTATAGTAGATCTTGGCATTAACAGGGAAGATGGACGACGTCCCCGAAGCCCTGGCCATGAGATTGTGTTTTTTGTGGGGTGAAACTTTGGAAGGCCATAACTTTGCGTAGAGTAGTCCGTTTTGGATGAACTTTTTTTTGATTTCGTATAACTTTTTGAGATCTACGCAACCATACCTTATAGTAGATCTTGGCATTAACAGGGAAGATGGACGACGTCCCCGAAGCCCTGGCCACGAGATTGTGTTATTTGTGGGGTGAAACTTTGGAAGGCCATAACTTTGCGTAGAGTAGTTCGTTTTGGATGACCTTTTTTTTGATTTCATATAACTTTTTGACATCTACGCAACCGTACATTATAGTAGATCTTGACATTAACAGGGAAGATGGACGACGTCCCCGAAGCCCTGGCCATGGGATTGTGTTTTTTGTGGGGTGAAACTTTGGAAGGCCATAACTTTGCGTAGAGTAGTCCGTTTTGGATGAACTTTTTTTTGATTTCATATAAATTTTCGAGATCTACGCAACCATACCTTATAGTAGATTTTGTCATTAACAGGGAAGATGGACGACGTTCCCGAAGCCCTGGCCATGAGATTGTGTTTTTTGTGGGGTGAAACTTTGGAAGGCTATAACTTTGCGTAGAGTAGTCCGTTTTGGATGAACTTTTTTTTGATTTCGTATAACTTTTGGAGATCTACGCAACTGTACCTTATAGTAGATCTTGACTTTAACAGGGAAGATGGACGACGTCTCCGAAGCCCTGGCCATGAGATTGTGTTTGTTGTGGGGTGAAACTTTGGAAGGCCATAACTTTGCGTGGAGTAGTCCGTTTTGGATGAACTTTTTTTTGATTTCGTATAATTTTTTGAGATCTACGCAACCATACCTTATACTAGATCTTGACATTAACAGGGAAGATGGACGACGTCCCCGATGCCCTAGCCAAGAGATTGTGTTTTTTGTGGGGTGAAACTTTGGAAGGCCTTAACTTTACGTAGAGTAGTCCGTTTTGGATGAACTTTTTTTTTGATTTCGTATAACTTTTCAAGATCTACGCAACCATACCTTATAGTAGATCTTGGCATTAACAGGGAAGATGGACGACGTCCCCGAAGCCCTGGCCACGAGATTGTGTTTTTTGTGGGGTGAAACTTTGGAAGGCCATAACTATGCGTAGAGTAGTTCGTTTTGGATGAACTTTTTTTTGATTTCATATAACTTTTTGACATCTACGCAACCGTACGTTATAGTAGATCTTGACATTAACAGGGAAGATGGCCGACGTCCCCGAAGCCCTGGCCATGAGATTGTGTTTTTTGTGGGGTGAAAGTTTGGAAGGCCATAACTTTACGTAGAGTAGTTTGTTTTGGATGAACTTTTTTTTGATTTCATATAACTTTTCGAGATCTACGCAACCATACCTTATAGTAGATTTTGTCATTAACAGGAAAGATGGACGACGTCCCCGAAGCCCTGGCCATGAGATTGTGTTTTTTGTCGGGTGAAACTTTGGAAGGCCATAACTTTGCGTAGAGTAGTCCGTTTTGAATGAACTTTTTTTTGATTTCGTATAACTTTTCGAGATCTACGCAACCATACCTTATAGTAGATCTTGGCATTTACAGGGAAGATAGACGACGTCCCCGAAACCCTGGCCATGAGATTGTGTTTTTTGTGGGGTGAAATTTTGGAAAGCCATAACTTTGCGTAGAGTAGTTCGTTTTGGATGAACTTTTTTTTGATTTCGTATAACTTTTCAAGATCTACGCAACCATACCTTATAGTTGATCTTGGCATTAACACGGAATATGGACGACGTCCCCGAAGCCCTGGCCATGAGATTGTGTTTTTTGTGGGGTGAAACTTTGGAAGGCCATAACTTTGCGTAGAGTAGTCCGTTTTGGATGAACATTTTTTTGATTTCGTATAACTTTTCGAGATCTACGCAACCGTACCTTATAGTAGATCTTGGCATTAACAGGAAAGATGGACGACGTCCCCGAAGCCCTGGCCATGAGATTGTGTTTTTTGTGGGGTGAAATTTTGGAAAGCCATAACTTTGCGTAGAGTAGTTCGTTTTGGATGAACTTTTTTTTGATTTCGTATAACTTTTCGAGATCTACGCAACCATACCTTATAGTTGATCTTGGCATTAACACGGAATATGGACGACGTCATCGAAGCCCTGGCCATAAGATTGTGTTTTTTGTGGGGTGAAACTTTGGAAGGCCATAACTTTGCGTAGAGTAGTCCGTTTTGGATGAACTCTTTTTTGATTTCGTATAACTTTTCGAGATCTACGCAACCGTACCTTATAGTAGATCTTGGCATTAACAGGGAAGATGGACGACGTCCCCGAAGCCCTGGCCATGAGATTGTGTTTTTTGTGGGGTGAAACTTTGGAAGGCCATAACTTTGCGTAGAGTAGTCCGTTTTGGATGAACTTTTTTTTGATTTCGTATAACTTTTTGAGATCTACGCAACCATACCTTATAGTAGATCTTGGCATTAACAGGGAAGATGGACGACGTCCCCGAAGCCCTGGCCACGAGATTGTGTTATTTGTGGGGTGAAACTTTGGAAGGCCATAACTTTGCCTAGAGTAGTTCGTTTTGGATGACCTTTTTTTTGATTTCATATAACTTTTTGACATCTACGCAACCGTACATTATAGTAGATCTTGACATTAACAGGGAAGATGGACGACGTCCCCGAAGCCCTGGCCATGGGATTGTGTTTTTTGTGGGGTGAAACTTTGGAAGGCCATAACTTTGCGTAGAGTAGTCCGTTTTGGATGAACTTTTTTTTGATTTCATATAAATTTTCGAGATCTACGCAACCATACCTTATAGTAGATTTTGTCATTAACAGGGAAGATGGACGACGTCCCCGAAGCCCTGGCCATGAGATTGTGTTTTTTGTGGGGTGAAACTTTGGAAGGCTATAACTTTGCGTAGAGTAGTCCGTTTTGGATGAACTTTTTTTTGATTTCGTATAACTTTTGGAGATCTACGCAACTGTACCTTATAGTAGATCTTGACTTTAACAGGGAAGATGGACGACGTCTCCGAAGCCCTGGCCATGAGATTGTGTTTGTTGTGGGGTGAAACTTTGGAAGGCCATAACTTTGCGTGGAGTAGTCCGTTTTGGATGAACTTTTTTTTGATTTCGTATAATTTTTCGAGATCTACGCAACCATACCTCATAGTAGATCTTGGCATTAACAGGAAAGATGGACGACGTCCCCGAAGCCCTGGCCATGAGATTTTTTTTTTGTGGGGTGAAACTTTGGAAGGCCATACCTTTGCGTAGAGTAGTCCGTTTTGATTGAACTTTTTTTTGATTTCGTATAACTTTTTGAGATCTACGCAACCGTACTTTATAGTAGATCTTGACATTAACAAGGAAGATGGACGACGTTCCCGAAGCCCTGGCCATGAGATTGTGTTTTTTGTGGGGTGAAACTTTGGAAGGCCATAATTTTGCGTAGAGTAGTCCGTTTTGGATGAACTTTTTTTTGATTTCGTACAACTTTTCGAGATCTACGCAACCATACCTTATAGTAGATCTTGGCATTAACATGGAAGATGGACGACGTCCCCGAAGCCCTGGCTGTGAGATTGTGTTTTTTGTGGAGTGAAACTTTGGAAGGCCATAACTTTGCGTAGAGTAGTCCGTTTTGGATGAACTTTTTTTTGATTTCGCATAACTTTTCGAGATCTACGCAACCATACCTTATAGTAGATCTTGGCATTAACAGGGAAGATGGACGACGTCCCCGAAGCCCTGGCCATGAGATTGTGTTTTTTATGGGGTGAAACTTTGGAAGGCCATAACTTTGCGTAGAGTAGTCCGTTTTGGATGAACCTTTTTTTGATTTCGTATAACTTTTCGAGATCTACACAACCATACCTTATAGTAGATTTTGGCATTAACAGGGAAGATGGACGATGTCTCCGAAGCCCTGGCCATGAGATTGTGTTTTTTGTGGGGTGAAACTTTGGAAGGGCATAACTTTGCGTAGAGTAGTCCGTTTTGGATGAACTGTTTTTTGATTTCGTATAACTTTTCGAGATCTACGCAACCGTACCTTATAGTAGATCTTGACATTAACAGGGAAGATGAATGACGTCCCCGAAGCCCTGGCCATGAGATTGTGTTTTTTGTGGGGTGAAACTTTGGAAGGCCATAACTTTGCGTAGAGTAGTTCGTTTTGGATGAACTTTTTTTTGATTTCGTATAAGTTTTCGAGATCTACGCAACCATACCTTATAGTAGATCTTGGTATTAACAGGGAAGATGGACGACGTCCCCAAAGCCCTGGCCATGAGATTGTGTTTTTTGTGGAGTGAAACTTTGGAAGGCCATAACTTTGCGTACAGTAGTCCGTTTTGGTTGAACTTTTTTTTGATTTCATATAACTTTTCGAGATCTACGCAACCATACCTTATAGTAGATCTTGGCATTAACATGGAAGATGGACGACGTCACCGAAGCCCTGGCTATGAGATTGTGTTTTTTGTGGGGTGAAACTTTGGAAGGCCATAACTTTGCGTAGAGTAGTCCGTTTTGGATGAACTTTTTTTTGATTTCGCATAACTTTTCGAGATCTACGCAACCATACCTTATAGTAGATCTTGGCATTAATAGGGAAGATGGACGACGTCCCCGAAGCCTTGGCCATGAGATTGTGTTTTTTGTGGGGTGAAACTTTGGAAGGCCATAACTTTGCGTAGAATAGTCCGTTTTGGTTGAACCTTTTTTTTGATTTCATATAACTTTTCTAGATCTACGCAACCATACCTTATAGTAGATCTTGGCATTAACAGGGAAAATGGACGACGTCCCCGAAGCCCTGGCCATGAGATTGTGTTTTTTGTGGGGTGAAACTTTGTCAGGCCATAACTTTGCATAGAGTAGTCCGTTTTGGATGAACTTTTTTTTGATTACGTATAACTTTTCGATATCTACGCAACCATACCTTATAGTAGATCTTGGCATTAACAGAGAAGATGGACGACGTCCCCGAAGCCCTGGCCATGAGATTGTGTTTTTTGTGGGATAAAACTTTGGAAGGCCAAAACTTTGCGTAAAGTAGTCCGTTTTGGATGAATTTTTTTTTTGATTTCGTATAACTTTTCGAGACCTACGCAACCGTACCTTATAGTAGATCTTGGCATTAACAGGAAAGATGGACGACGTCCCCGAAGCTCTGGCCATGAGATTGTGTTTTTTGTGAGGTGAAACTTTGGAAGGCCATAACTTTGCGTAGAGTAGTCCGTTTTGGATGAACTTTTTTTTGATTTCGTATAACTTTTCGAGATCTACGCAACTATACCTTATAGTAGATTTTGGCATTAACAGGGAAGATGGACGACGTTCTCGAAGCCCTGGCCATGAGATTGTGTTTTTTGTGGGGTGAAACTTTGGAAGGTCATAACTTTGCGTAGAGTAGTCCATTTTGGATGAACTTTTTTTTGATTTCGTATAACTTTTCGAGATCTACGCAACCATACCTTATAGTAGATCTTGGCAGTAACAGGGAAGATGAACGACGTCCCCGAAGCCCTGGCCATGAGATTGTATTTTTTGTGGGGTGAAACTTTGGAAGGCCATAACATTGCGTAGAGTAGTCCGTTTTGGATGAACTTTTTTTTGATTTCGTATAACTTTTCGAGATCTACGCAACCGTACCTTATAGTAGATCTTGACATTAACAGGGAAGATAGACGACGTCCCCGAAACCCTGGCCATGAGATTGTATTTTTTCTGGGTTGAAACTTTGGAAGGTCATAACTTTGCGTAGAGTAGTCCGTTTTGGATGAACTTTTTTTTGATTTCGTATAACTTTTCGAGATCTACGCAACCGTACCTTATAGTAGATCTTGACATTAACAGGAAAGATGGACGACGTCCCCGAATTCCTGGCCATGAGATTGTGCTTTTTGTGGGGTGAAACTTTAGAAGGCTATAACTTTACGTAGAGTAGTCCGTTTTGGATGAATTTTTTTTTGATTTCGTATAACTTTTCGAGATCTATGCAACCATACCTTATAGTAGATTTTGGCATTAACAGGGAAGATGGACGACGTCCCCGAAGCCCTGGCCATGAGATTGTGTTTTTTGTGGGGTGAAACTTTGGAAGGCCATAACTTTGCGTAGAGTAGTCCGTTTTGGATGAACTTTTTTTTCATTTCGTATAACTTTTCGAGATCTATGCAACCATACCTTATAGTAGATCTTGGCATTAACAGGGAAGATGGACGACGTCCCCGAAGCCCTGGCCATGAGATTGTGTTTTTTGTGGGGTGAAACTTTGGAAGGCCATAACTTTGCGTAGAGTAGTCCGTTTTGGATGAACCTTTTTTTAATTTCGTATAACTTTTCGAGATCTATGCAACCATACCTTATAGTAGATCTTGGCATTAACAGGGAAGATGGACGACGTCCCTGAAGCCCTGGCCATCAGATTGTGTTTTTTGTGGGGTGAAACTTTGGAAGGCCATAACTTTGCGTAGAGTAGTCCGTTTTGGATGAACCTTTTTTTGATTTCGTATAACTTTTCGAGATCTATGCAACCATACCTTATAGTAGATCTTGGCATTAACAGGGAAGATGGACGACGTCCCCGAAGCCCTGGCCATGAGATTGTGTTTTTTGTGGGGTGAAACTTTGGAAGGCCATAACTTTGCGTAGAGTAGTTCGTTTTGGATGAACTTTTTTTTTGATTTCATATAACTTTTTGACATCTACGCAACCGTACCTTATAGTAGATCTTGACATTAACAGGAAAGATGGACGACGTCCCCGAATTCCTGGCCATGAGATTGTGCTTTTTGTGGGGTGAAACTTTAGAAGGCTATAACTTTACGTAGAGTAGTCCGTTTTGGATGAATTTTTTTTTGATTTCGTATAACTTTTCGAGATCTATGCAACCATACCTTATAGTAGATTTTGGCATTAACAGGGAAGATGGACGACGTCCCCGAAGCCCTGGCCATGAGATTGTGTTTTTTGTGAGGTGAAACTTTGGAAGGCCATAACTTTGCGTAGAGTAGTCCGTTTTGGATGAACTTTTTTTTGATTTCGTATAACTTTTCGAGATCTACGCAACTATACCTTATAGTAGATTTTGGCATTAACAGGGAAGATGGACGACGTTCTCGAAGCCCTGGCCATGAGATTGTGTTTTTTGTGGGGTGAAACTTTGGAAGGTCATAACTTTGCGTAGAGTAGTCCATTTTGGATGAACTTTTTTTTGATTTCGTATAACTTTTCGAGATCTACGCAACCATACCTTATAGTAGATCTTGGCAGTAACAGGGAAGATGAACGACGTCCCCGAAGCCCTGGCCATGAGATTGTATTTTTTGTGGGGTGAAACTTTGGAAGGCCATAACATTGCGTAGAGTAGTCCGTTTTGGATGAACTTTTTTTTGATTTCGTATAACTTTTCGAGATCTACGCAACCGTACCTTATAGTAGATCTTGACATTAACAGGGAAGATAGACGACGTCCCCGAAACCCTGGCCATGAGATTGTATTTTTTTTGGGGTGAAACTTTGGAAGGTCATAACTTTGCGTAGAGTAGTCCGTTTTGGATGAACTTTTTTTTGATTTCGTATAACTTTTCGAGATCTACGCAACCGTACCTTATAGTAGATCTTGACATTAACAGGAAAGATGGACGACGTCCCCGAATTCCTGGCCATGAGATTGTGCTTTTTGTGGGGTGAAACTTTAGAAGGCTATAACTTTACGTAGAGTAGTCCGTTTTGGATGAATTTTTTTTTGATTTCGTATAACTTTTCGAGATCTATGCAACCATACCTTATAGTAGATTTTGGCATTAACAGGGAAGATGGACGACGTCCCCGAAGCCCTGGCCATGAGATTGTGTTTTTTGTGGGGTGAAACTTTGGAAGGCCATAACTTTGCGTAGAGTAGTCCGTTTTGGATGAACTTTTTTTTCATTTCGTATAACTTTTCGAGATCTATGCAACCATACCTTATAGTAGATCTTGGCATTAACAGGGAAGATGGACGACGTCCCCGAAGCCCTGGCCATGAGATTGTGTTTTTTGTGGGGTGAAACTTTGGAAGGCCATAACTTTGCGTAGAGTAGTCCGTTTTGGATGAACCTTTTTTTAATTTCGTATAACTTTTCGAGATCTATGCAACCATACCTTATAGTAGATCTTGGCATTAACAGGGAAGATGGACGACGTCCCTGAAGCCCTGGCCATCAGATTGTGTTTTTTGTGGGGTGAAACTTTGGAAGGCCATAACTTTGCGTAGAGTAGTCCGTTTTGGATGAACCTTTTTTTGATTTCGTATAACTTTTCGAGATCTATGCAACCATACCTTATAGTAGATCTTGGCATTAACAGGGAAGATGGACGACGTCCCCGAAGCCCTGGCCATGAGATTGTGTTTTTTGTGGGGTGAAACTTTGGAAGGCCATAACTTTGCGTAGAGTAGTTCGTTTTGGATGAACTTTTTTTTTGATTTCATATAACTTTTTGACATCTACGCAACCGTACCTTATAGTAGATCTTGACATTAACAGGAAAGATGGACGACGTCCCCGAATTCCTGGCCATGAGATTGTGCTTTTTGTGGGGTGAAACTTTAGAAGGCTATAACTTTACGTAGAGTAGTCCGTTTTGGATGAATTTTTTTTTGATTTCGTATAACTTTTCGAGATCTATGCAACCATACCTTATAGTAGATTTTGGCATTAACAGGGAAGATGGACGACGTCCCCGAAGCCCTGGCCATGAGATTGTGTTTTTTGTGAGGTGAAACTTTGGAAGGCCATAACTTTGCGTAGAGTAGTCCGTTTTGGATGAACTTTTTTTTGATTTCGTATAACTTTTCGAGATCTACGCAACTATACCTTATAGTAGATTTTGGCATTAACAGGGAAGATGGACGACGTTCTCGAAGCCCTGGCCATGAGATTGTGTTTTTTGTGGGGTGAAACTTTGGAAGGTCATAACTTTGCGTAGAGTAGTCCATTTTGGATGAACTTTTTTTTGATTTCGTATAACTTTTCGAGATCTACGCAACCATACCTTATAGTAGATCTTGGCAGTAACAGGGAAGATGAACGACGTCCCCGAAGCCCTGGCCATGAGATTGTATTTTTTGTGGGGTGAAACTTTGGAAGGCCATAACATTGCGTAGAGTAGTCCGTTTTGGATGAACTTTTTTTTGATTTCGTATAACTTTTCGAGATCTACGCAACCGTACCTTATAGTAGATCTTGACATTAACAGGGAAGATAGACGACGTCCCCGAAACCCTGGCCATGAGATTGTATTTTTTTTGGGGTGAAACTTTGGAAGGTCATAACTTTGCGTAGAGTAGTCCGTTTTGGATGAACTTTTTTTTGATTTCGTATAACTTTTCGAGATCTACGCAACCGTACCTTATAGTAGATCTTGACATTAACAGGAAAGATGGACGACGTCCCCGAATTCCTGGCCATGAGATTGTGCTTTTTGTGGGGTGAAACTTTAGAAGGCTATAACTTTACGTAGAGTAGTCCGTTTTGGATGAATTTTTTTTTGATTTCGTATAACTTTTCGAGATCTATGCAACCATACCTTATAGTAGATTTTGGCATTAACAGGGAAGATGGACGACGTCCCCGAAGCCCTGGCCATGAGATTGTGTTTTTTGTGGGGTGAAACTTTGGAAGGCCATAACTTTGCGTAGAGTAGTCCGTTTTGGATGAACTTTTTTTTCATTTCGTATAACTTTTCGAGATCTATGCAACCATACCTTATAGTAGATCTTGGCATTAACAGGGAAGATGGACGACGTCCCCGAAGCCCTGGCCATGAGATTGTGTTTTTTGTGGGGTGAAACTTTGGAAGGCCATAACTTTGCGTAGAGTAGTCCGTTTTGGATGAACCTTTTTTTAATTTCGTATAACTTTTCGAGATCTATGCAACCATACCTTATAGTAGATCTTGGCATTAACAGGGAAGATGGACGACGTCCCTGAAGCCCTGGCCATCAGATTGTGTTTTTTGTGGGGTGAAACTTTGGAAGGCCATAACTTTGCGTAGAGTAGTCCGTTTTGGATGAACCTTTTTTTGATTTCGTATAACTTTTCGAGATCTATGCAACCATACCTTATAGTAGATCTTGGCATTAACAGGGAAGATGGACGACGTCCCCGAAGCCCTGGCCATGAGATTGTGTTTTTTGTGGGGTGAAACTTTGGAAGGCCATAACTTTTCGTAGAGTAGTCCGTTTTGGATGAACCTTTTTTTGATTTCGTATAACTTTTCGAGATCTACGCAACCATACTTTATAGTAGATCTTGGCATTAACAGGAAAGATGAACGACGTCCCCGAAGCCCTGGCCATGAGATTGTGTTTTTTGTGGGGTGAAACTTTGGAAGGCCATAACTTTTCGTAGAGTATTCCGTTTTGGATGAACTTTTTTTTGATTTCGTATAACTATTCGAGATCTACGCAACCGTACCTTATAGTAGATCTTGACATTAACAGGGAAGATGGACGACGTCCCCGAAGCCCTGGCCATGAGATTGTATTTTTTGTGTGGTAAAACTTTGGAAGGCCATAACTTTGCGTAGAGTAGTCCGTTTTGGATGAACTTTTTTTTGATTTCGTATAACTTTTCGAGATCTACGCAACCATACCTTATAGTAGATCTTGGTATTAACAGGGAAGATGGACGACGTCCCCAAAGCCCTGGCCATGAGATTGTATTTTTTGTGGGGTGAAACTTTGGAAGGCCATAACTTTGCATTGAGTAGTCCGTTTTGGATGAACTTTTTTTTGATTTCGTATAACTTTTTGAGATCTACGCAACCATACCTTATAGTAGATCTTGGCATTAACAGGAAAGATGGACGACGTCCCTGAAGCCCTAGCCATGAGATTGTGTTTTTTGTGGGGTGAAACTTTGGAAGGCCATAACTTTGCGTAGAGTAGTCCGTTTTGGATGAACTTTTTTTTGATTTTGTATAACTTTTCGAGATCTACACACATCCCCGAAGCCCTGGCCATGAGATTGTGTTTTTTGTGGGGTGAAACTTTGGAAGACCATAACTTTGCGTAGAGTAGTCCGTTTTGGATGAACTTTTTTTTTGATTTCGTATAACTTTTCGAGATCTACGCAACCATACCTTATAGTAGATCTTGGCATTAACAGGAAAGATGGACGACTGATAAACCTCGATTATACGTATTTTCTAGCCTAAGATTATTCATTTCCATATCATTATATGTTATGATTTATACCTCATATGCGTTTAATAGTTTTGTTACATGTTTGTAGGGAAAAATCATTAATTTCGAGAAAGTAACGAAAAACGTATGAAAGGAGATACATGGACGCTGTTTGGAAATATAATCATATCTTGGGCTACAAACCTCCAATGTTAATGAGCCTTATATGATTAGAAAGCTAAGACAATTACCTAAAAGTCTTATGAAGAGGACAAGATCCGGTTCAAACGTTTGAAGACTCAAAAGTTATAAATACGCTTTGTTCCGAACCAAATGGCGCAGTCCTGGTAAAATGATCATAACTCGAGTTATACAACTTGGATTTGATCCAAATTGGTTGGGTTGCAAAGCCAAGACACAGAGATACAACTTTGTAGAATACCCCAAAGCCAAATTCGGACTGGAACAACGGCGTACGTACGCCGTGTTAATTGGCGTTCAGACAACGAAGGCAGAAAGTTTGGGGCTATCTCGCGTACATACGCCAATTTGTACGGCGTACGTACGCCGATTTGTACTGCGTACGTACGCCGATTTGTACTGCGTACGTACGCCGATTTACTCGGCGTACAGACGCGCGTTAGGTTGAGTCTAAACGCTGAAAAAGCCCATATTCGGCCCAACTTCGGGTTTATGTTCTAGATTAGGTATAAATACCCCCTCCGAACATTGTTTTAAGGTTCGAACTTTATTTCTTGGAGATTGATTGTAAGGATTAGAGATTCAAGAACGAGATTCGACAATTGATTGTAAACAGGATCTTTGACAACGGGTTTTATCGAGTTTATCTTTCTATTCTCTTTTAATTCTCGTCTATCTATCATGTTTACTTTGATTTTCGTTGATTGTGCCCTTGCATCTATGGAGTAGTCTATTTTATTCTGGAATTGGGAATAGCCCGATAATATGTTATCAGCTTGAATTATATTATTGTTTACGTTACATCGCATATGCTTATGATTTGAATTCTTGATTATTAATGCTTGTGAATTTGCTGGCCACATATTTGTATGTTCATAGATATTAGGTGAAAATTCTGAAAGGTGACATCTATATCGGAACCCTAGAATTCAAACCTAGGATCCTAAATCACGAAAGTAGTTTTAGGTCTTTTGAGGAATCGATACATTATCATAGAGATTAATGAACTCTAGCTTAGTCTAATCATCACGACATTAGTTGATTAATTAACTTGGGTAAATTGTTATACTTCGACAGAAGATAATAAGTATAATTGGATAGTGTCCTTCATAAGTAGTGATCGTAACTGAATTGATTATATGATTTGATTGATAACGTATGTCGTGGTGAAACCTGATTCTGGAATTACTAATCCAATATAATCAAAACCAGTTTTATACGTTCTGTTCCGTTTCCTTTACTTTTTATCTTATAACTTCGTTAGGCTTAGATTACTGATAATTGATAGGCTAGTGCTTGATTGTTCGGTCCTCGTGGGAACGATATCTTTTGTACTGCACCGAAGCCGTGCGCTTGCGGTTTAGGCAAATCAAGTTTTTGGCGCCGTTGCCGGGGACTTGAATAGTCAAAATTAGTTTTTATCATATATTAGTGAGACTAAGCCATTTTTATTTTGTTTTTAGTTTTTAATTTTTATTTTCTGTTTTATTTTAGGATTTTTGTTTTCCAATTGTATGCGAAGTAAGATCGATTTCGATCCTGATCCGGAAATCGAGAAAACTTTTCGTGCTAGGAGAAGACTACAAAGACTGAAACAAGTTCAACTGAAACAAGTAACAATGGCTGAAGAGAATGTGAATGTGAACGTTAACGCAAACGCTAACGCGAATGCAAACCCGGCTGCAAACGGGAACGCAAATGCGAGATGCCTTAAGGATTTTGCAGCGCCGAATGCGCAGACACTTCACTCTAGCATCGCCAGGCCTACTGTAGAGGCCAACAATTTCGAGCTCAAGCCATCCCTTCTGCAAATGGTTCAGCAGAATCAGTTTGGGGGTGCACCTACTGAAGAGCCAAACCTCCACTTGTCCATATTTTTAGAGTACTGCGACACTCTAAAAATGAACGGGGTTTCTCAGGATGCTATCAGGCTGAGATTATTTCCATTTTCACTGAGAGACAAAGCGAGAGCTTGGCTACATTCTTTACCATCGGGTTCCATCAGAACATGGGATCAGCTCATGCAATGCTTCTGATGTGCCTAAACCGCAAGCGCACGGCTTCGGTGCAGTACAAAAGATATCATTCCCACGAAGACCGAACAATCAAGCACTAGCCTATCAATTATCAGTAATCTAAGCCTAATAAAAATACGAGATAGTTGTAAAGAAAATTAAACCAAAAGCAAGTAAATTGATTCGAGTTATATATGATTGGAAATTCCGGAATTAGGGTTCACCACGATAAATATTATCGACTCAATTATATTACCGATGAAGTTACGACCGCTACTTATGAAGGACACTATCCTATTGTACTCGCTACCTTCTGTCGAAGAATAACAATATACCCAAGCTAATTAATCAACTACTTTCGTGATGATTAGACTAAACTCAGATTCATTAATCTCTATGATAGTGTATCGATTCCTCAAAAGACCTAAAACTACTTTCGTGATTTAGGATCCTAGGTTTGAATTCTAGGGTTCTGATATAGACGTCACCTTTCAGAATTTTCACCTAATATCTATGATCATGCAAATATGTGGCCAGCAAATTCACAAGCATTAATAATCAAGAATGCAAATCATAAGCATACGCGATGTAAAATCAACGATTCTATAATTTATATCGATAACATATTATCGGGCTATTCCCGGTTCCAGAATAAGATGGATTACTCCATAGATACGAAAGCACGATAAACAATTAATAATGTAAACATGATAAAACGACAAGAATTAAAAGAGATTAAAGAAAATAATTTCGATTAAACCCGTTGTCGAATCAAATTGTCTACAAAAATCTTGAATCTCGTCTCTCGATCTCCAATCTTACAACTCAATTCAAGAAAATAAAAGTCGAACCCTAAAACAATGTTGGGAAGGGGTATTTATACCTAATCTAGAACATAAAATCCGAACTTGGGCCGAAATCCGAACTTGGGCCGAAATCCGCTTAAACTGGCGTACGTACGCCGTATAAAGCGGCGTACGTACGCTGTATAAATTGGCGTACGTACGCCGTATAAATTGGCGTACGTACGCGAGATGGCCCAACTCCCTGCCTTCGTTGTTTGAACGCCATTTAACACGGCGTACGTACGCCGTGTTTCCATTCCGAATTTGACTTTAGGATCTTCTGCAAAGTTGTAGATCTATGTCTTGGCTTTAAAACGCAACCGATTTGAACCTAATCCAAGTTGTATAACTCGAGTTATGCTCGTTTTACCAATACTGCGCCACTTAGTTCCGAACAAAGTGTATTTATAACTTTTGAGCCTTCAAACGTTTGAGCCGGATCTTGTCCTCTTCATAAGACTTTTAGGTAATTGTCTTAGCTTTCTAACCATATAAGGCTCATTAACATTGGAGGTTTGTAGCCCAAGATATGATCGTACTTCCAAACAGCGCCCAAGTATCTCCTTTCATATGTTTTTTCGCCATTTTCTCGAATTCGATGATTTTACCCTACAATCATGTAACAAACCTATAAACGTATATGGGGTATAAATCATGATATAAAATGATATATAAACGACTAATCTTAGGCTAAAAAACACGTATAATTGAGGTTTATCAATCCCCCAAACTTACTTTTGTTCGTCCTCGAACAAACGGTAAAGCAAAGAAAACAAAAACATAAACTAAAGATAAACTCATTTTCGTAGAGTACACGATTGCACTTAGCATGTGCAACAAGCCTTTAAACCTTTTTGTTACCCAAAAAGGACGAGTTATAGTCTCGTGAGGGTTTGCAGAAGATGTACCCACAAAATCTATGAAATTTGAGCTATGTCGAGATAATACAACTTATAAAAATTAACAAAAGACTAATGACATAACATCATTAACAATTAAGCTCACAAGTATGTACATATCTCTCAATTTTGCCACATATTAACACTAAGAGTCGAATTAACTTTCAAAGTGGTGCATGCAATCATAGGCATTATAGTCGAGTGGCATCCTTACCAAATTTTGGATATAATCCCCATTTTTATCAACTTTCAATTTTTCAAAAGGCACTAAGTTTTATAGGCAGAAGTACACACTTCAAAATCAAAGCTTTTAAGAATTTTTTTTGACTTTCTACACATTTTTGTGTGGATTTCTGTTTAGCTCATTAGACCATGTGCAATGCTTGTTCCCTTAGGCTTTCTATGACACCCATGTAACGAGTTTTGGGTCAACGACTCCGAATCTAGATAGCTTTAGGGCGTTGAGTGTTGAGACACTCCTTTTGGACTTAATCACTCGAGTGTCAAAGGCCACGAAACAAGCTAGGTCTTTATTTGAGTTAGCTTCACATTGTCATAATAATCCAACACATCAATATTTTCAAATTTTAAGCATTCATTATGAAGTGTGACTATGTTACTCTATACCTTGTAAAAATTTTAGTTAATATCTTTGGGAATTACTCCTTACGTGTCTCAAGATGCAACATCCACTCAACTCCTCTCCCACAGATTGTGTGTAAATATCTAAAGAAGCAAATCTTAATCTTAGGTCGACATAAGCAAAAATCGAGATATGCTTGTTCCATTAGTCCAGATTATATATTGAAATCATGCCATCTATCTTAAGTTAATTCTAGCAAATTGTAACAATTTGACAAGCTAAAACTCATAACAGAAAAAAAAAATAAAGCATGCCCTATGAACAGCTCAAACTCCCCCAAACTTAAGCGAAACAAACTCATATGATATATAAATATGCTAAGTCGAATTCCACCCCCAAATTTAAACTATACATTGTCCTCAATGTTATCACACATAAGTAGTGGGAAAGGAAAACTTAACCTAACGGGATGTTGAAAAAGATGCCCGAATACCAAAAGAGAATTTGCGTTCCAAGTAAAGGTGTTGCATCGTCTTTATCATCCAATGTAAGCTACTCATGTACCTTGTATGACAAAACAATAACAAAGCATGCAAAGATTTTTTTTTTTTTTTTTTTTTGTTAAAGAAAAAAAAAACATAAAGAAAAAGAACAAAAACAAAAACAGAAAAAAGAAAACACTTGGGTTGCCTCCCAAGAAGCGCTTGTTTATAGTCATTAGCTTGACTTTACCATGTTAACTCAGCTTTGTAGATCCCAAATTGGACCCGACGACTTAGCAACTCTCCAATCGACTTTAGAATCTTGATTTCTAATTAAAGAAACCTCATGTGCTTGTCGAATAGAAGACTTAAATATCCCTTTTTTGAGTTTTCATCGAGGAATCTTTTTATCGTGCGAAACTTTAATACCTTCCTTGTTGATCCTTGCACTCTCATGCGCATCAAACTTTAACTTATCTGGTTCACGACGTCGAAACTTTCTTTTCTCTTTAGCTATGTTTGGTGTCAACGACATATTTTCCTTGAACATTCGAGCAATATCAGCGTTAATGGTGTCTTCCTCCTCGATCGAGCCATCACTCACCAGTCGTGCCTCGAATGGATCCTTATAGTGCTTCCTAGCAAGCTTGTCTTTGATTATAGCTTCGTCAATCCTGTAACAAGAGTTCTCGATAGAGCAGTTAGCAACAGATTTATATAGACTAAAGTCAACTCTCTCATCCCCAATATTCAAGGAAAGCTTTCCATTTTTAACATCAATAATAGCTCCTGCTGTAGCTAAGAATGGCCTACCAAGAATAATGGGGATTTGAGAATCCTCATCCATATCGAGAACAACGAAGTCAGTAGGAATAAAAAACTTACCAACCTTTATAGGTACATCCTCTAACACACCTATCGGATACTTAACAGAACGATCAGCTAATTGCAAAATTATGGTCGTAGGCTTTAAATCATTCATCTCTAATTTCTTCGCCATAGACAATGGCATGAGACTAACACTAGCTCCAAGATCACATAAAGCATTGTTAAAACTCATATTACCAATTACACAAGGAATTGAGAAACTACCGGGATCTTTAAGTTTTGAAGGTAATTTATTTTGAATTACAGCGCTACACTCCTCAGTTAAAGCGATAGTTTCATATTCCTCTAGCTGTCGTTTGTTAGAAAGAACTTCCTTCAAAAATTTAGCATATGTAGGCATTTGTGCAAGTGCATCGGTGAATGGAATATTAATGTAGAGCTTTTTCAAAACTTCTAAAAATTTTCCAAACTGTTTATCGAGTTTTGCCTTAGCTAATCTTTGGGGAAAAGGTACGGGTGGTTCATATGGTGGTGGAGGTACATAGACTGGTTCAGTTTCGTCATTCGTTTTGTCTTTTGAGTTGTTGGGATTAGACGTTTTTTCAACCTTATCAGTTAACTCAGTTTCACTCACCCTAGTAGGCATCTTTGGACCTTCATAATCGGTTCCACTCCTTAAAGTAATCGCATTACAATGTTCCTTCGGATTTGTCTCAGGTTGTCCGGGAAAAGAACCGAAAGTCCTATTCGAGTTACTAGCCGGTTGTGCAATTTGAGTTTCTAGCATCTTATTGTGAGTTGCTAAAGAGTCTACTTTTGTTGCTAGTTGCTTAATTGCATCATTTACTATCTCGTTTTGCTTAGTCTGGGCTACTACAAAACTCTCAAGGAGGGACTCTAGGTTCGATTTCTGTGGTGGAACAGGATTATAGGGATTCTGTTGAAAACCAGGTGGTTGCCTAAAATTAGATTGTAAGGCTGCGTTTTGAGTCGGTTTGTACGAAAAATTTGGGTGATTCCTCCAACCAGAGTTAAAAGTATTTGAAAACGGGTCGTTCTTTTGGTTGAAGTTATTCACAAAGTTGGCTTGTTCTATAGAGGAATCGTTTGGTACACTAGCTAATTGACACTCTAATGCAACATGACCAACCATACCACATATTTCGCACATAGGGGGTGGGGTAGTGACAGAATTGACATGCATGTTCATGGAATCCAATTTCTTAGACATGGCTTCTACTTGTGCAGAAAGTAAAGTAATAGCATCAAGATCGTACTTACCTAGTGTCTTCTGTGGAATCGATCTTTCGCTTGACCACTGGTAGTGGTTCAATGCCATATCCTCGATTAAGTCGTAAGCTTCATCGATACCCTTATTCATCAGCGCTCCTCCAGCTGCTGCATCAACTGACATCCTCGTGGTATAAATCAGCCCATTATAAAATGTATGAACTATGAGCCATTTCTCCAGCCCGTGATGTGGGCACAGTCGTAGAAGGTCTTTGAATCATTCCCAGGCTTCATAAAGTGATTCACCATCTCTTTGAGCAAAAGTAGTGATTTGATTCCTCAGTTGTGCAGTCTTGCTCGGGAGAAAGTATCTTGCTAAGAAACACTGCATCAGTTGATCCCATGTTCTAATCGAACCAGTCGGTAAGGAATGTAGCCAAGCTCTCGCCTTGTCTCTCAGTGAGAACGGGAATAATCTCAGCCTGATAGCATCCTGAGAAACCCCGTTCATTTTTAGAGTGTCGCAGTACTCTAAAAACATGGACAAGTGGAGGTTTGGCTCTTCAGTAGGTGCACCCCCAAACTGATTCTGCTGAACCATTTGCAGAAGGGATGGCTTGAGCTCGAAATTGTTTGCCTCTACAGTAGGCCTGGCAATGCTGGAGTGAAGTGTCTGAGCATTAGGCGCTGCAAAGTCCTTAAGACATCTCGCATTTGCATTCGGATTCACATTTGCAGCTGGGTTTGCATTCGCGTTAGCGTTTGCATTAACATTCGCATTGACATTCTCTTCAGCCATTGTAACTTGTTCGAGTTGAGCTTGTTTCAGTTTTTGTAGCTTTCTCCTGGCACGAAAAGTTTTCTCGATTTCTGGATCAGGTACGAAATCGAGCTTACTTCGCATACAAGGAAAAATCGAAAACCTGAAATAAAACAGAGAAATAAAAATTAAACACTAAAAATAAAATAAAATGGCTTAGTCTCACTAAAATCTGATAAAAACTAATATTGACTATTCAAGTCCCCGGCAACGGCGCCAAAAACTTGATGTGCCTAAACCGCAAGCGCACGGCTTCGGTGCAGTACAAAAGATATCGTTCCCACGAAGACCGAACAATCAAGCACTAGCCTATCAATTATCAGTAATCTAAGCCTAATAAAAATACGAGATAGTTGTAAAGAAAATTAAACCAAAAGCAAGTAAATTGATTCGAGTTATATATGATTGAAAATTCCGGAATTAGGGTTCACCACGATAAATATTATCGACTCAATTATATTACCGATGAAGTTACGACCGCTACTTATGAAGGACACTATCCTATTGTACTCGCTACCTTCTGTCGAAGAATAACAATATACCCAAGCTAATTAATCAACTACTTTCGTGATGATTAGACTAAACTCAGATTCATTAATCTCTATGATAGTGTATCGATTCCTCAAAAGACCTAAAACTACTTTCGTGATTTAGGATCCTAGGTTTGAATTCTAGGGTTCTGATATAGACGTCACCTTTCAGAATTTTCACCTAATATCTATGATCATGCAAATATGTGGCCAGCAAATTCACAAGCATTAATAATCAAGAATGCAAATCATAAGCATACGCGATGTAAAATCAACGATTCTATAATTTATATCGATAACATATTATCGGGCTATTCCCGGTTCCAGAATAAGATGGATTACTCCATAAATATGAAAGCACGATAAACAATTAATAATGTAAACATGATAAAACGACAAGAATTAAAAGAGATTAAAGAAAATAATTTCGATTAAACCCGTTGTCGAATCAAATTGTCTACAAAAATCTTGAATCTCGTCTCTCGATCTCCAATCTTACAACTCAATTCAAGAAAATAAAAGTCGAACCCTAAAACAATGTTGGGAAGGGGTATTTATACCTAATCTAGAACATAAAATCCGAACTTGGGCCGAAATCCGAACTTGGGCCGAAATCCGCTTAAACTGGCGTACGTACGCCGTATAAAGCGGCGTACGTACGCTGTATAAATTGGCGTACGTACGCCGTATAAATTGGCGTACGTACGCGAGATGGCCCAACTCCCTGCCTTCGTTGTTTGAACGCCATTTAACACGGCGTACGTACGCCGTGTTTCCATTCCGAATTTGACTTTAGGATCTTCTGCAAAGTTGTAGATCTATGTCTTGGATTTAAAACGCAACCGATTTGAACCTAATCCAAGTTGTATAACTCGAGTTATGCTCGTTTTACCAATACTGCGCCACTTAGTTCCGAACAAAGTGTATTTATAACTTTTGAGCCTTCAAACGTTTGAACCGGATCTTGTCCTCTTCATAAGACTTTTAGGTAATTGTCTTATCTTTCTAACCATATAAGGCTCATTAACATTGGAGGTTTGTAGCCCAAGATATGATCGTACTTCCAAACAGCGCCCAAGTATCTCCTTTCATATGTTTTTTCGCCATTTTCTCGAATTCGATGATTTTACCCTACAATCATGTAACAAACCTATAAACGTATATGGGGTATAAATCATGATATAAAATGATATATAAACGACTAATCTTAGGCTAAAAAACACGTATAATTGAGGTTTATCAGCTTCCTAGCGAGGTACTTTCCCCCGAGCAAGACTGCACATCTGAGAAACCAAATTACGACTTTTGCTCAGAGAGATGGTGAATCGTTATATGAAGCTTGGGAACGATTCAAGGATCTTCTCCGACTGTGCCCACATCACGGACTGGAGAAATGGCTCATAGTTCATACATTTTATAACGGGCTGATTTACACCACGAGGATGTCAGTCGATGCAGCAGCTGGAGGCGCTTTAATGAATAAGGGTATCGATGAAGCATATGACTTAATCGAGGATATGGCACTGAACCACTACCAATGGTCTAGCGAAAGATCGATTCCACAGAAGACACCAGGTAAGTATGATATTGATGCCATTACTTTACTTTCTGCACAAGTTGAGGCTATGTCTAAGAAGCTAGATTCCATGAATATGCATGTTAACTCTGTCACTACCCAACCCCCTATGTGTGAAATATGTGGTGCAGTTGGTCATATTGCCTTAGAGTGTCAATTTGCGAGTGTACCAACCGATCCCTCTATAGAGCAAGCCAATTTTGTGAATAACTTCAACCAAAAGAACGACCCGTTTTCAAATACTTTTAATTTTGGTTGGAGGAATCACCCAAATTTTTCATACAAGCCGACTCAAAACGCAGCCCCACCATCCAATTTTAGGCCACCACCGGGATTTCAACAAAAGCCTTACAATCCTGTTCCACCACAGAAATCGAACTTAGAATCCTTTCTTGAGAGTTTTGTAGTTGCCCAGACTAAACAAAACGAGATAGTGAATGATGCAATTAAGCAACTAGCAACTAAGGTTGACTCTTTAGCAACTCACAATAAGATGCTAGAAACTCAAATTGCACAACAAGCTAGTAACTCAAGTAGGACTTCTGGTTCTTTTCCCGGACAACCTGAGACAAACCCGAAGGAACATTGTAATGCAATTACTTTAAGGAGTGGAACCAATTATGAAAGTTCAAAAATGCCTACTAGGATGAGTGAAACTGAGTCAACTGAGAAGGTCGAAAAGGAAAAATCGTCTCATCCCGACAACTCTATTGACAAAACAACTGATAAAAGTGAGAAAGAGCCAGCATATGTACCTCCACCGCCATATGAACCACCCGTGCCTTTTCCTCAAAGATTAGCTAAGGCGAAATTAGATAAACAGTTTGGAAATTTTTTAGAAGTTTTGAAAAAACTTTACATTAATATTCCATTCACTGATGCACTTGCACAAATGCCCTCGTATGCTAAATTTTTGAAGGAAGTTCTTTCTAACAAACGAAAGCTAGAGAAATATGAAACTATCGCTTTAACTGAGGAGTGTAGCGCTGTAATTCAAAATAAATTACCTCCAAAACTTAAAGATCCCGGTAGTTTCTCAATTCCTTGTGTAATTGGTAATATGAGTTTTAACAATGCTTTATGTGATCTTGGAGCTAGTGTTAGTCTCATGCCATTGTCTATGGCGAAGAATTTAGAGATGAATGATTTAAAGCCTACGACCATAATTTTGCAATTAGCTGATCGTTCTGTTAAGTATCCAGTAGGTGTGTTAGAGGATGTACCTATCAAGGTTGGTAAGTTCTTTATTCCTACAGACTTCATTGTTCTCGATATGGATGAGGATTTTCAAATCCCCATTATTCTTGGTAGGCCATTCCTAGCTACAGCAGGAGCTATTATTGATGTTAAAAATGGAAGGCTTTCCTTGAATATTGGAGATGAGAGAGTTGAATTTAGTCTATATAAATCTGTTGTTAACTGCTCTATCGAGAACTCTTGTTACAGGATTGACGAGGCTATAACCAAAGACAAGCTTGCTAGAAAGTACTATAAGGATCCATTAGAGGCACGACTGGTGAGTGATGGCTCGATCGAGGAGGAAGATACAATTATCGCTGATATTGCTCAAATGTTTGAGGGGAATCCGCCATTGACATATGTTCATGAGAGTGGAAGAATTAATGATGAAGGCATCAAAGTATTACATGACAAAAAGATCTCTCGCCAAAAATTCAAAAAATGGCGATTTAGGTCTTATATTCAACCGGTGCCTGAGTTTTCTTTACCTAAAAATCGAGATCCTAAAGCCGATTGGAGAATTGCCAAGTCGTCGGGTCCAATCCGGGATTTACACTAAGTTAACATGGTAAAGTCAAGCTAATGACTATAAACAAGCGCTTCTTGGGAGGCAACCCAAGCATTTAATTTTTTTTTATATTCTTTCTTTCTTTCTTTTTTATCTTTAACCAAAAAAAAAAATTATTTTTGCATGTTTTGTTTTTGTTTTGTCGCATAGGGTACATGAGTAGCTCACGTTGGATGATAAAGATGTTACTTTACCTTCACTTGGAACGAAAATTCTCCTTCGGTATACGGGCATGTTTTTCAACATCCCATTTGGTTAAGTTTTTCTTTCCCACTACTTATGTGTGATAACATTGAGGACAATGTTGTAGTTTAAATTTGGGGGTGGAATTAGACTTAACATATATATACCGTTTGAGTGTGTTTCGTTAAAAATTAGGGGCGTTTGAGTTATTCATATGACATGCATTTTTTTTTATGAGTTCTAGCTTGTCAATTTGTACAATTTGCTAGAATTAACTTAAGATAGATGGCATGACTTCAATATTTAATCTGGACTAAAGCATATCTCGTTTTTTGTTCATGTCGGCCTAAGATTTGGTTTAGCTTATTTAGATATTTATACACAATCTATGGGAGAGGAGTTGAGTGGATGTTGCATCTTGAGACACTTAAGGAGTAATTCCCAAAGATATTAACTAAAATTCTCATAAGGTATAGAGTTCCATGGTCACATTTACACTTCATAATGTATGCTTAAAATTTGAAAATATTGATGTGTCGGATTATTATGACAATGTGAAGCTAACTCAAATAAAGACCTAGCTTGTTTCGTGGCCTTTGACACTCGAGTGATTAAGTTCGAAAGGAGTGTTTCAACACTCAACGCCCTAAAACTATCTAGATTCGGAGTCGTTGGCCCAAAACTCGTTACATGGGTGTCATAGAAAGCCTAAGGGAACAAGCATTGCACATGGTCTAATGAGCTAAACAGAAATCCACACGTACTGTATAGAAAGTTAAAAATTCTTAAAAGCTTTAGTTTTGAAGTGTGTATTTTTGCCTATTAAACTTAGTGCCTTTGAATTTGAAAGTTAATAAAAATGGGGATTACATCCAAAATTTGGTAAGGATGCCACTCGACTATAATGCCTATGATTGCATGAACCACTTTGGAAGTTAATTCGACTCTTAGTGTTAATATATGACAAAATTGAGAGATATGTACATACTTTTGAGCTTAATTGTTAATGATGTTATGCCATTAGTCTTTTGTTAATTTTTATAAGTTGTATTATCTCGACATAGCTCAAATTTCATAGATTTTGTGGGTACATCTTCTGCAAACCCTCACGAGACTATAACTCGTCCTTTTTGGGGAACAAAAAGGTTTAAAGGCTTGTTGCACATGCTAAGTGCAATCGTGTACTCTACGAAAATGAGTTTATCTTTAGTTTTTGTTTTTGTTTTTGTTTTCTTTGTTTTACCGTTTGTTCGAGGACGAACAAAAGCAAGTTTGGGGGGGTTGATAAACCTCGATTATACGTATTTTCTAGCCTAAGATTATTCATTTTCATATCATTATATGTTATGATTTATACCTCATATGCGTTTAATAGTTTTGTTACATGTTTGTAGGGAAAAATCATTAATTTCGAGAAAGTAACGAAAAACGTATGAAAGGAGATACATGGGCGCTGTTTGGAAATACAATCATATCTTGGGCTACAAACCTCCAATGTTAATGAGCCTTATATGATTAGAAAGCTAAGACAATTACCTAAAAGTCTTATGAAGAGGACAAGATCCGGTTCAAACGTTTGAAGACTCAAAAGTTATAAATACGCTTTGTTCCGAACCAAATGGCGCAGTCCTGGTAAAATGATCATAACTCGAGTTATACAACTTGGATTTGATCCAAATTGGTTGGGTTGCAAAGCCAAGACACAGAGCTACAACTTTGTAGAATACTCCAAAGCCAAATTCGGACTAGAACAATGGCGTACGTACGCCGTGTTAATTGGCGTTCAGACAACGAAGGCAGAAAGTTTGGGGCTATCTCGCGTACGTACGCCAATTTGTACGGCATACGTACGCCGATTTGTACTGCGTACGTACGCCGCTTTACTCGGCGTACAAACGCGCGTTAGGTTGAGTCTAAACGCTGAAAAAGCCCATATTCGGCCCAACTTCGGGTTTATGTTCTAGATTAGGTATAAATACCCCCTCCGAACATTGTTTTAAGGTTCGAACTTTATTTCTTGGAGATTGATTATAAGGATTAGAGATTCAAGAACGAGATTCGATAATTGATTGTAAACAGGATCTTTGACAACGGGTTTTATCGAGTTTATCTTTCTATTCTCTTTTAATTCTCGTCTATCTATCATGTTTACTTTGATTTTCGTTGATTGTGCCCTTGCATCTATGGAGTAGTCTATTTTATTCTGGAATTGGGAATAGCCCGATAATATGTTATCAGCTTGAATTATATTATTGTTTACGTTACATCGCATATGCTTATGATTTGAATTCTTGATTATTAATGCTTGTGAATTTGCTGGCCACATATTTGCATGTTCATAGATATTAGGTGAAAATTCTGAAAGGTGACATCTATATAGGAACCCTAGAATTCAAACCTAGGATCCTAAATCACGAAAGTAGTTTTAGGTCTTTTGAGGAATCGATACATTATCATAGAGATTAATGAACTCGAGCTTAGTCTAATCATCACGACAGTAGTTGATTAATTAACTTGGGTAAATTGTTATACTTCGACAGAAGATAATAAGTATAATTGGATAGTGTCCTTCATAAGTAGTGATCGTAACTGAATTGATTATATGATTTGATTGATAACGTATGTCGTGGTGAAACCTGATTCTGGAATTACTAATCAAATATAATCAAAACCAGTTTTATACGTTCTGTTCCGTTTTCTTTACTTTTTATCTTATAACTTCGTTAGGCTTAGATTACTGATAATTGATAGGCTAGTGCTTGATTGTTCGGTCCTCGTGGGAACGATATCTTTTGTACTGCACCGAAGCCGTGCGCTTGCGGTTTAGGCACATCAACGACGTCCCCGAAGCCCTGGCCATGAGATTGTGTTTTTTGTGGGGTGAAACTTTAGAAGGCCATAACTTTGCGTAAAGTAGTCCGTTTTGGATGAATTTTTTTTGATTTCGTATAACTTTTCGAGATCTATGCAACCATACCTTATAGTAGATCTTGGCATTAACAGGAAAGATGGACGACGTCCCCGAAGCCCTGGCCATGAGATTGTGTTTTTTGTGGGGTAAAAGTTTGGAAGGCCATAACTTTGCGTAGAGTAGTCCGTTTTGGATGAACTTTTTTTGATTTCGTACAACTTTTCGAGATCTACACAACCATACCTTATAGTAGATCTTGGCATTAACAGTGAAGATGGACGACGTCCCCGAAGCCCTGGCCATGAGATTGTGTTTTTTGTGGGGTGAAACTTTGGAAGACCATAACTATGCGTAGAATAGTCCGTTTTGGATGAACTTTTTTTTGATTTCGTATAACTTTTTGAGATCTACGCAACCGTACCTTATAGTAGATCTTGATATTAACAGGGAAGATGGACGACGTCCCCGAAGCCCTGGCCATGAGATTGTGTTTTTTGTGTGGTAAAACTTTGGAAGGCCATAACTTTCGTAGAGTAGTCCGTTTTGGATGAACTTTTTTTTGATTTCGTATAACTTTTCGAGATATACGCAACCATACCTTATAGTAGATCTTGGTATTAACAGGGAAGATGGACGACGTCCCCAAAGCGCTGGCCATGAGATTGTGTTTTTTGTGGGGTGAAACTTTGGAAGGCCATAACTTTGCGTAGAGTAGTCCGTTTTGGATGAACTTTTTTATGATTTCGTATAACTTTTCGAGATCTACGCAACCATATCTTATAGTAGATCTTGGCATTAACAGGGAAGATGGACGACGTCCCCGAAGCCCTGGCCATGAGATTGTGTTTTTTGTGGGGTGAAACTTTGGAAGGCCATAACTTTGCGTAGAGTAGTCCGTTTTGGATGAACTTTGTTTTGATTTCGTATAACTTTTTGAGATCTACGCACATCCCCAAATCCCTGGCCATGAGATTGTGTTTTTTGTGGGGTGAAACTTTGGAAGGCCATAACTTTGCGTAGAGTAGTCCGTTTTGGATGAACTTTTTTTTTGATTTCGTATAACTTTTCGAGATCTACGCAACCATACCTTATAGTAGATCTTGGCATTAACAGAGAAGATGGGCGACGTCCCCGAAGCCCTGGCCATGAGATTGTGTTTTTTGTGAGGTGAAACTTTGGAAGGCCATAACTGTGCGTAGAGTAGTCCGTTTTGGATGAATTTTTTTTTTGATTTCGTATAACTTTTCGAGATCTACGCAACCATACCTTATAGTAGATCTTGGTATTATAAGGGAAGATGGACGACGTCCCCGAAGCCCTGGCCATGAGATTGTATTTTTTGTGGGGTGAAACTTTGGAAGGGCATAACTTTGCATAGAGTAGTCCGTTTTGGATGAACTTTTTTTTGATTTCGTATAACTTTTCGAGATCTACGCAACCATACCTTATAGTATATCTTGGCACTAACAGGGAAGATGGACGACGTCTTCGAAGCCTTGGCCATGAGATTGTGGTTTTTGTGGGGTGAAACTTTGGAAGACCATAACTTTGCGTAGAGTAGTCCGTTTTGGATGAACTTTTTTTTGATTTCGTATAACTTTTCGAGATCTACGCAACCATACCTTATAGTAGATCTTGACATTAACAGGAAAGATGGACGACGTCCCCGACGCCCTGGCCATGAGATTGTGTTTTTTGTGAGGTGAAACTTTGGAAGGCCATAACTTTGCGTAGAGTAGTCCGTTTTGGATGAACTTTTTTTTGATTTCGTATAACTTTTCGAGATCTACGCAAACATATATTATAGTAGATCTTAGCATTAACAGGGAAGATGGACTACGTTCTCGAAGCCCTGGCCATGAGATTGTGTTTTTTGTGGGGTGAAACTTTGGAAGGCCATAACTTTGCGTAGAGTAGTCCGTTTTGGATGAACGTTTTTTTGATTTCGTATAAATTTTCGAGATCTACGCAACCATACCATATAGTAGATCTTGGCATTAACAGGGAAGATGGACGACGTCCCCGAAGCCCTGGCCATGAGATTGTGTTTTTTATGGGGTGAAACATTGGAAGGCCATAACTTTGCGTAGAGTAGTCCGTTTTGGATGAACTTTTTTTGATGTCGTATAACTTTTCGAGATCTACGCAACCATATCTTATAGTAGATCTTGGCATTAACAGGGAAGAAGGACGACGTCCCCGAATCTTGGCCATGAGATTGTGTTTTTTGTGGGGTGAAAATTTGGAAGGCCATAACTTTGCGTATAATAGTCCGTTTTGGATGAACTTTTTTTTGATTTCGTATAACTTTTCGAGATCTACGCAACCATACCTTATAGTAGATATTGACATTAACAGAAAAGATGGACGACGTCCCCGAAGCCCTGGCCATGAGATTGTGTTTTTTGTGGGTTGAAACTTTGGAAGGCCATAACTTTGCGTAGAGTAGTCCGTTTTGGATGAACTTTTTTTTGATTTCGTATAACCTTTCGAGATCTATGCAATCATACCTTATAGTAGATCTTGGCATTAACAGGGAAGATGGACGATGTCCCCGAAGCCCTGGCCATGAGATTGTGTTTTTTGTGGGGTGAAACTTTGGAAGGCCATAACGTTGCGTAGAGTAATCCGTTTTGGATGAGCTTTTTTTTGATTTCGTATAACGTTTTGAGATCTACACAACCATACCTTATAGTAGATCTTGGCATTAACAGGGAAGATGGACGACGTCCCCGAAGCACTGGCCATGAGATTGTATTTTTTGTGGGGTGAAACTTTGGAAGGCCATAACTTTGCGTAGAGTAGTCCGTTTTGCATGAACTTTTTTTTTGATTTCGTATAACTTTTTGAGATTTACGCAACCATACCTTATAGTAGATCTTGGCATTAACAGAGAAGATGGACGACGTCCCCGAAGCCCTGGCCATGAGATTGTGTTTTTTGTGGGATGAAACTTTGGAAGGCCATAACTTTGCGTAGAGTAGTCCGTTTTGGATGAATTTTTTTTTGATTTCGTATAACTTTTTGAGACCTACGCAACCGTACCTTATAGTAGATCTTGGCATTAACAGGAAAGATAGACGACGTCCCCAAAGCTCTGGCCATGAGATTTTGTTTTTTGTCTAGTGAAACTTTGGAAGGCCATAACTTTGCGTAGAGTAGTCCGTTTTGGATGAATTTTTTTTTGATTTCGTATGAATTTTCGATATCTACGCAACCATACCTTATAGTAGATCTTGGCATTAACAGGAAAGATGGACGACGTCCCCGAAGCTCTGGCCATGAGATTGTGTTTTTTGTGGGGTGAAACTTTGGAAGGCCATAACTTTGCGTAGAGTAGTCCGTTTTGGATGAACCTTTTTTTGATTTCGTATAACTTTTCGAGATCTACGCAACCATACCTTATAGTAGATCTTGGCATTAACAGGGAAGATGGACGACATTCTCGAAGCCCTGGCCATGAGATTGGTTTTTTTGTGGGGTGAAACTTTGGAAGGCCATAACTTTGCGTAGAGTAGTCCGTTTTGGATGAACTTTTTTTTGATTTCGTATAACTTTTCGAGATCTACGCAACCATACCTTATAGTAGATCTTGGCATTAACAGGGAAGATGAACGACGTCCCCGAAGCCTTGGCCATGAGATTGTGTTTTTTGTGGGATGAAACTTTGTAAGGCCAAAACTTTGCGTAGAGTAGTCCGTTTTGGATGAATTTTTTTTTGATTTCGTATAACTTTTCGAGACCTACGCAACCGTACCTTATAGTATATCTTGGCATTAACAGGAAAGATGGACGACGTCCCCGAAGCTCTGGCCATGAGATTGTGTTTTTTGTGGGGTGAAACTTTGGAAGGCCATAACTTTGCGTAGAGTAGTCCGTTTTGGATGAACTTTTTTTTGATTTCGTATAACTTTTCGAGATCTACGCAACCATACCTTATAGTAGATCTTGGCATTAACAGGGAAGATGGACGACATTCTCGAAGCCCTGGCCATGAGATTGGTTTTTTTGTGGGGTGAAACTTTGGAAGGCCATAACTTTGCGTAGAGTAGTCCGTTTTGGATGAACTTTTTTTTGATTTCGTATAACTTTTCGAGATCTACGCAACCATACCTTATAGTAGATCTTGGCATTAACAGGGAAGATGAACGACGTCCCCGAAGCCCTGGCCATGAGATTGTATTTTTTGTGGGGTGAAACTTTGGAAGGCCATAACATTGCGTAGAGTAGTCCGTTTTGGATGAACTTTTTTTTGATTTTGTATAACTTTTTGAGATCTACGCAACCGTACCTTATATTTGATCTTGACATTAACAGGGAAGATGGACGACGTCCCCGAAACCCTGGCCATGAGATTGTGTTTTTTGTGGGGTGAAACTTTGGAAGGCCATAACTTTGCGTAGAGTAGTCCATTTTGGATGAACTTTTTTTTGATTTCGTATAACTTTTCGAGATCTACGCAACCGTACCTTATAGTAGATTTTGACATTAACAGGGAAGATGAACGACATCCCCGAAGCCCTAGCCATGAGATTGTGTTTTTTGTGGGGTGAAAATTTGGAAGGCCATAACTTTGCGTAGAGTAGTCCGTTTTGAATGAACTTTTTTTTTAATTTTGTATCACTTTTCGAGATCTACGCAACCATACCTTATAGTAGATCTTGGCATTAACAGAGAAGATGGACGACGTCCCCGAAGCTCTGGCCATGAGATTGTGTTTTTTGTGGGGTGAAACTTTGGAAGGCCATAACTTTGCGTAGAGTAGTCCATTTTGGATTAACTTTTTTTAGATTTCGTATAACTTTTCGAGATCTATGCAACCATACCTTATAGTAGATCTTGGCATTAACAGGGAAGATGGACGACGTCCCTGAAGCCCTGGCCATGAGTTGTGTTTTTTGTGGGGTGAAACTTTGGAAGGCCATAACTTTGCGTAGAGTAGTCCGTTTTGGATGAACTCTTTTTTTGATTTCGTATAACTTTTCGAGATCTATGCAACCATACCTTATAGTAGATCTTGGCATTAACAGGGAAGATGGACGACGTCCCCGAAGCCCTGGCCATGAGATTGTATTTTTTGTGGGGTGAAACTTTGGAAGGCCATAACTTTGCGTAGAGTAGTCCGTTTTGGATGAACCTTTTTTAGATTTCGTATAACTTTTTGAGATCTACGCAACCATACCTTATATTAGATCTTGACATTAACAGGGAAGATGGACGACGTCCCCGAAGCTCTGGCCATGAGATTGTGTTTTTTGTGGGGTGAAACTTTGGAAGACCATAACTATGCGTAGAGTAGTCCGTTTTGGATGAACTGTTTTTTGATTTCGTATAACTTTTCGAGATCTACGCAACCATACCTTATAGTAGATCTTGGTATTAAAAGAGAAGATGGACGACGTCTCCGAAGCCCTGGCCATGAGATTGTGTTTTTTGTGGGATGAAACTTTGGAAGGCCAAAACTTTGCGTAGAGTAGTCCGTTTTGGATGAATTTTTTTTTGATTTCGTATAACTTTTCGAGACCTACGCAACCGTACCTTGTAGTAGATCTTCACATTAACAGGGAAGATAGACGACGTCCCCGAAGCCCTGGCCATGAGATTGTGTTTTTTGTGGGGTGAAACTTTGGAAGGCCATAACTTTGCGTAGAGTAGTCCGTTTTGAATGAACTTTTTTTTGATTTCGTATAACTTTTTGAGATCTACGCAAACATACATTATAGTAGATCTTGGCATTAACAGGGAAGATGGACGACGTTCCCGAAGCCCTGGCCATGAGATTGTGTTTTTTGTGGGGTGAAACTTTGGAAGGCCATAACTTTGCGTAGAGTAGTCCGTTTTGGATGAACATTTTTTTGATTTCGTATAAATTTTTGAGATCTACGCAACCATACCATATAGTAGATCTTGGCATTAACAGGAAAGATGGACGACGTCCCCGAAGCCCTGGCCATGAGATTGTGTTTTTTGTGGGGTGCAACATTGGAAGGCCATAACTTTGCGTAGAGTAGTCCGTTTTGGATGAACTTTTTTTGATGTCGTATAACTTTTCGAGATCTATGCAACCATACCTTATAGTAGATCTTGGCATTAACAGGGAAGATGGACGACGTCCCCGAAGCCCTGGCCATGAGATTGTATTTTTTGTGGGGTGAAACTTTGGAAGGCCATAACTTTGCGTAGAGTAGTCCGTTTTGCATGAACCTTTTTTAGATTTCGTATAACTTTTTGAGATCTACGCAACCATACCTTATAGTAGATCTTGACATTAACAGGGAAGATGGACGACGTCCCCGAAGCCCTGGCCATGAGATTGTGTTTTTTGTGGGGTGAAACTTTGGAAGGCCATAACTTTGCGTAGAGTAGTCCGTTTTGGATGAACTTTTTTTTGATTTCGTATAACTTTTTGAGATCTACGCAAACATGCATTATAGTAGATCTTGGCATTAACACGGAAGATGGACGACGTTCCCGAAGCCCTGGCCATGAGATTGTGTTTTTTGTGGGGTGAAACTTTGGAAGGCCATAACTTTGCGTAGAGTAGTCCGTTTTGGATGAACGTTTTTTTGATTTCGTATAAATTTTTGAGATCTACGCAACCATACCATATAGTAGATCTTGGCATTAACAGGAAAGATGGACGACGTCCCCGAAGCCCTGGTCATGAGATTGTGTTTTTTGTGGGGTGAAACATTGGAAGGCCATAACTTTGCGTAGAGTAGTCCGTTTTGGATGAACTTTTTTTGATGTCGTATAACTTTTCGAGATCTACGCAACCATATCTTATAGTAGATCTTGGCATTAACAGGGAAGAAGGACGACGTCCCCGAATCTTGACCATGAGATTGTGTTTTTTGTGGGGTGAAAATTTGGAAGGCCATAACTTTTCGTAAAATAGTCCGTTTTGGATGAACTTTTTTTTGATTTCGTATAACTTTTCGAGATCTACGCAACCATACCTTATAGTAGATCTTGACATTAACAGAAAAGATGGACGACGTCCCCGAAGCCCTGACCATGAGATTGTGTTTTTTGTGGGGTGAAACTTTGGAAGGCCATAACTTTGCGTAGAGTAGTCCGTTTTGGATGAACTTTTTTTTGATTTCGTATAACTTTTCGAGATCTACGCAACCGTACCTTATAGTAGATTTTGACATTAACAGGGAAGATGGACGACATCCCCGAAGCCCTAGCCATGAGATTGTGTTTTTTGTGGGGTGAAAATTTGGAAGGCCATAACTTTGCGTAGAGTAGTCCGTTTTGAATGAACTTTTTTTTTAATTTTGTAACACTTTTCGAGATCTACGCAACCATACCTTATAGTAGATCTTGGCATTAACAGAGAAGATGGACGACGTCCCCGAAGCTCTGGCCATGAGATTGTGTTTTTTGTGGGGTGAAACTTTGGAAGACCATAACTTTGCGTAGAGTAGTCCATTTTGGATTAACTTTTTTTAGATTTCGTATAACTTTTCGAGATCTATGCAACCATACCTTATAGTAGATCTTGGCATTAACAGGGAAGATGGACGACGTCCCTGAAGCCCTGGCCATGAGATTGTGTTTTTTGTGGGGTGAAACTTTGGAAGGCCATAACTTTGCGTAGAGTAGTCCGTTTTGGATGAACTCTTTTTTTGATTTCGTATAACTTTTCGAGATCTATGCAACCATACCGTATAGTAGATCTTGGCATTAACAGGGAAGATGGACGACGTCCCCGAAGCCCTGGCCATGAGATTGTATTTTTTGTGGGGTGAAACTTTGGAAGGCCATAACTTTGCGTAGAGTAGTCCGTTTTGGATGAACCTTTTTTAGATTTCGTATAACTTTTTGAGATCTACGCAACCATACCTTATATTAGATCTTGACATTAACAGGGAAGATGGACGACGTCCCCGAAGCCCTGGCCATGAGATTGTGTTTTTTGTGGGGTGAAACTTTGGAAGACCATAACTATGCGTAGAGTAGTCCGTTTTGGATGAACTGTTTTTTGATTTCGTATAACTTTTCGAGATCTACGCAACCATACCTTATAGTAGATCTTGGTATTAAAAGAGAAGATGGACGACGTCTCCGAAGCCCTGGCCATGAGATTGTGTTTTTTGTGGGATGAAACTTTGGAAGGCCAAAACTTTGCGTAGAGTAGTCCGTTTTGGATGAATTTTTTTTTGATTTCGTATAACTTTTCGAGACCTACGCAACCGTACCTTATAGTAGATCTTCACATTAACAGGAAAGATAGACGACGTCCCCGAAGCCCTGGCCATGAGATTGTGTTTTTTGTGGGGTGAAACTTTGGAAGGCCATAACTTTGCGTAGAGTAGTCCGTTTTGGATGAACTTTTTTTTTGATTTCGTATAACTTTTTGAGATCTACGCAAACATACATTATAGTAGATCTTGGCATTAACAGGGAAGATGGACGACGTTCCCGAAGCCCTGGCCATGAGATTGTGTTTTTTGTGGGGTGAAACTTTGGAAGGCCATAACTTTGCGTAGAGTAGTCCGTTTTGGATGAACATTTTTTTGATTTCGTATAAATTTTTGAGATCTACGCAACCATACCATATAGTAGATCTTGGCATTAACAGGAAAGATGGACGACGTCCCCGAAGCCCTGGCCATGAGATTGTGTTTTTTGTGGGGTGAAACATTGGAAGGCCATAACTTTGCGTAGAGTAGTCCGTTTTGGATGAACTTTTTTTTATGTCGTATAACTTTTCGAGATCTATGCAACCATACCTTATAGTAGATCTTGACATTAACAGGGAAGATGGACGACGTCCCCGAAGCCCTGGCCATGAGATTGTATTTTTTGTGGGGTGAAACTTTGGAAGGCCATAACTTTGCGTAGAGTAGTCCGTTTTGGATGAACCTTTTTTAAATTTCGTATAACTTTTTGAGATCTACGCAACCATATCTTATAGTAGATCTTGACATTAACAGGGAAGATGGACGACGTTCCCGAAGCCCTGGCCATGAGATTGTGTTTTTTGTGGGGTGAAACTTTGGAAGGCCATAACTTTGCGTAGAGTAGTCCGTTTTGGATGAAATTTTTTTTGATTTCGTATAACTTTTTGAGATCTACGCAAACATACATTATAGTAGATCTTGGCATTAACAGGAAAGATGGACGACGTTCCCGAAGCCCTGGCCATGAGATTGTGTTTTTTGTGGGGTGAAACTTTGGAAGGCCATAACTTTGCGTAGAGTAGTCCGTTTTGGATGAACGTTTTTTTGATTTCGTATAAATTTTTGAGATCTACGCAACCATACCATATAGTAGATCTTGGCATTAACAGGAAAGATGGACGACGTCCCCGAAGCCCTGACCATGAGATTGTGTTTTTTGTGGGGTGAAACATTGGAAGGCCATAACTTTGCGTAGAGTAGTCCGTTTTGGATGAACTTTTTTTGATGTCGTATAACTTTTCGAGATCTACGCAACCATATCTTATAGTAGATCTTGGCATTAACAGGGAAGAAGGACGACGTCCCCGAATCTTGGCCATGAGATTGTGTTTTTTGTGGGGTGAAAATTTGGAAGGCCATAACTTTTCGTAGAATAGTCCGTTTTGGATGAACTTTTTTTTGATTTCGTATAACTTTTCGAGATCTACGCAACCATACCTTATAGTAGATCTTGACATTAACAGAAAAGATGGACGACGTCCCCGAAACCCTGGCCATGAGATTGTGTTTTTTGTGGGTTGAAACTTTGGAAGGCCATAACTTTGCGTAGAGTATTCCGTTTTGGATGAACTTTTTTTTGATTTCGTATAACCTTTCGAGATCTATGCAACCATACCTTATAGTAGATCTTGGCATTAACAGGGAAGATGGACGACGTCCCCGAAGCCCTGACCATGAGATTGTGTTTTTTTGGGGTGAAACTTTGGAAGGCCATAACGTTGCGTAGAGTAGTCCGTTTTGGATGAGCTTTTTTTTGATTTCGTATAACTTTTCGAGATCTACACAACCATACCTTATAGTAGATCTTGGCATTAACAGAGAAGATGGACGACGTCCCCGAAGTACTGGCCATGAGATTGTGTTTTTTGTGGGGTGAAACTTTGGAAGGCCATAACTTTGCGTAGAGTAGTCCGTTTTGGATGAAATTTTTTTTGATTTCGTATAACTTTTTGAGATCTACGCAACCATACCTTATAGTAGATCTTGGCATTAACAGGAAAGATGGACGACGTTCCCGAAGCCCTGGCCATGAGATTGTGTTTTTTGTGGGGTGAAACTTTGGAAGGCCATAACTTTGCGTAGAGTAGTCCGTTTTGGATGAATTTTTTTTTGATTTCGTATAACTTTTCGAGACCTACGCAACCGTACCTTATAGTAGATCTTGGCATTAACAGAAAAGATGGACGACGTCCCCGAAGCTCTGGCAATGAGATTGTGTTTTTTGTGGGGTGAAACATTGGAAGGCCATAACTTTGCGTAGAGTAGTCCGTTTTGGATGAACTTTTTTTTATGTCGTATAACTTTTCGAGATCTATGCAACCATACCTTATAGTAGATCTTGACATTAACAGGGAAGATGGACGACATCCCCGAAGCCCTGGCCATGAGATTGTGTTTTTTGTGGGATGAAACTTTGGAAGGCCATAACTTTGCGTAGAGTAGTCCGTTTTGGATGAACCTTTTTTAAATTTCGTATAACTTTTTGAGATCTACGCAACCATATCTTATAGTAGATCTTGACATTAACAGGGAAGATGGACGACGTCCCCGAAGCCCTGGCCATGAGATTGTGTTTTTTGTGGGGTGAAACTTTGGAAGGCCATAACTTTGCGTAGAGTAGTCCGTTTTGGATGAACTTTTTTTTGATTTCGTATAACTTTTTGAGATCTACGCAAACATACATTATAGTAGATCTTGGCATTAACAGGGAAGATGGACGACGTTCCCGAAGCCCTGGCCATGAGATTGTGTTTTTTGTGGGGTGAAACTTTGGAAGGCCATAACTTTGCGTAGAGTAGTCCGTTTTGGATGAACATTTTTTTGATTTCGTATAAATTTTTGAGATCTACGCAACCATACCATATAGTAGATCTTGGCATTAACAGAAAAGATGGACGACGTCCCCGAAGCCCTGGCCATGAGATTGTGTTTTTTGTGGGGTGAAACATTGGAAGGCCATAACTTTGCGTAGAGTAGTCCGTTTTGGATGAACTTTTTTTTATGTCGTATAACTTTTCGAGATCTATGCAACCATATCTTATAGTAGATCTTGGCATTAATAAGGAAGATGGACGACGTCCCCGAAGCCCTGGCCATGAGATTGTATTTTTTGTGGGGTGAAACTTTGGAAGGCCATAACTTTGCGTAGAGTAGTCCGTTTTGGATGAACCTTTTTTAGATTTCGTATAACTTTTTGAGATCTACGCAACCATATCTTATAGTAGATCTTGACATTAACAGGAAAGATGGACGACGTTCCCGAAGCCCTGGCCATGAGATTGTGTTTTTTGTGGGGTGAAACTTTGGAAGGCCATAACTTTGCGTAGAGTAGTCCGTTTTGTATGAAATTTTTTTTGATTTCGTATAACTTTTTGAGATCTACGCAAACATACATTATAGTAGATCTTGGCATTAACAGGAAAGATGGACGACGTTCCCGAAGCCCTGGCCATGAGATTGTGTTTTTTGTGGGGTGAAACTTTGGAAGGCCATAACTTTGCGTAGAGTAGTCCGTTTTGGATGAACGTTTTTTTGATTTCGTATAAATTTTTGAGATCTACGCAACCATACCATATAGTAGATCTTGGCATTAACAAGAAAGATGGACGACGTCCCCGAAGCCCTGGCCATGAGATTGTGTTTTTTGTGGGGTGAAACATTGGAAGGCCATAACTTTGCGTAGAGTAGTCCGTTTTGGATGAACTTTTTTTGATGTCGTATAACTTTTCGAGATCTACGCAACCATATCTTATAGTAGATCTTGGCATTAACAGGGAAGAAGGACGACGTCCCCGAATCTTGGCCATGAGATTGTGTTTTTTGTGGGGTGAAAATTTGGAAGGCCATAACTTTTCGTAGAATAGTCCGTTTTGGATGAACTTTTTTTTGATTTCGTATAACTTTTCGAGATCTACGCAACCATACCTTATAGTAGATCTTGACATTAACAGAAAAGATGGACGACGTCCCCGAAGCCCTGGCCATGAGATTGTGTTTTTTGTGGGTTGAAACTTTGGAAGGCCATAACTTTGCGTAGAGTAGTCCGTTTTGGATGAACTTTTTTTTGATTTCGTATAACCTTTCGAGATCTATGCAACCATACCTTATAGTAGATCTTGGCATTAACAGGGAAGATGGACGACGTCCCCAAAGCCCTGACCATGAGATTGTGTTTTTTATGGGGTGAAACTTTGGAAGGCCATAACGTTGCGTAGAGTAGTCCGTTTTGGATGAGCTTTTTTTTGATTTCGTATAACTTTTCGAGATCTACACAACCATACCTTATAGTAGATCTTGGCATTAACAGGGAAGATGGACGACGTCCCCGAAGTACTGGCCATGAGATTGTGTTTTTTGTGGGATGAAACTTTGGAAGGCCATAACTTTGCGTAGAGTAGTTCGTTTTGGATGAACTTTTTTTTGATTTCGTATAACTTTTCGAGATCTACGCAACCATACCTTATAGTAGATCTTGGCATTAACAGAGAAGATGGACGACGTCCCCGAAGCCCTGGCCATGAGATTGTGTTTTTTGTGGGATGAAACTTTGGAAGGCCATAACTTTGCGTAGAGTAGTCCGTTTTGGATGAATTTTTTTTTGATTTCGTATAACTTTTCGAGACCTACGCAACCGTACCTTATAGTAGATCTTGGCATTAACAGGAAAGATCGACGACGTCCCCGAAGCTCTGGCCATGAGATTTTGTTTTTTGTCTAGTGAAACTTTGGAAGGCCATAACTTTGCGTAGAGTAGTCCGTTTTGTATGAATTTTTTTTTGATTTCGTAGGACTTTTCGATATCTACGCAACCATACCTTATAGTAAATATTGGCATTAACAGAGAAGATGGACGACATCCCCGAAGCCCTGGCCATGAGATTGTGTTTTTTGTGGGATGAAACTTTGGAAGGCCAAAACTTTGCGTAGAGTAGTCCGTTTTGGATGAATTTTTTTTGATTTCGTATAACTTTTCGAGACCTACGCAACTGTACCTTATAGTAGATCTTGGCATTAACAGAAAAGATGGACGACGTCCCCGAAGCTCTAGCAATGAGATTGTGTTTTTTGTGGGGTGAAACTTTGGAAGGCCATAACTTTGCGTAGAGTAGTCCGTTTTGGATGAACTTTTTTTTATGTCGTATAACTTTTCGAGATCTATGCAACCATACTTTATAGTAGATCTTGGCATTAACAGGGAAGATGGACGACGTCCCCGAAGCCCTGGCCATGAGATTGTGTTTTTTGTGGGGTGAAACATTGGAAGGCCATAACTTTGCGTAGAGTAGTCCGTTTTGGATGAACTTTTTTTTATGTCGTATAACTTTTCGAGATCTATGCAACCATACCTTATAGTAGATCTTGGCATTAACAGGGAAGATGGACGACGTCCCCGAAACCCTGGTCATGAGATTGTATTTTTTGTGGGGTGAAACTTTGGAAGGCCATAACTTTGCGTAGAGTAGTCCGTTTTGGATGAACCTTTTTTAGATTTCGTATAACTTTTTGAGATCTACGCAACCATACCTTATAGTAGATCTTGACATTAACAGGGAAGATGGACGACGTCCCCGAAGCCCTGGCCATGAGATTGTGTTTTTTGTGGGGTGAAACTTTGGAAGGCCATAACTTTGCGTAGAGTAGTCCGTTTTGGATGAACTTTTTTTTGATTTCGTATAACTTTTTGAGATCTACGCAAACATACATTATAGTAGATCTTGGCATTAACAGGGAAGATGGACGACGTTCCCGAAGCCCTGGCCATGAGATTGTGTTTTTTGTGGGGTGAAACTTTGGAAGGCCATAACTTTGCGTAGAGTAGTCCGTTTTGGATGAACGTTTTTTTGATTTCGTATAAATTTTTGAGATCTACGCAACCATACCATATAGTAGATCTTGGCATTAACAGGAAAGATGGACGACGTCCCCGAAGCCCTGGCCATGAGATTGTGTTTTTTGTGGGGTGAAACATTGGAAGGCCATAACTTTGCGTAGAGTAGTCCGTTTTGGATGAACTTTTTTTGATGTCGTATAACTTTTCGAGATCTACGCAACCATATCTTATAGTAGATCTTGGCATTAACAGGGAAGAAGGACGACGTCCCCGAATCTTGGCCATGAGATTGTGTTTTTTGTGGGGTGAAAATTTGGAAGGCCATAACTTTTCGTAGAATAGTCCGTTTTGGATGAACTTTTTTTTGATTTCGTATAACTTTTCGAGATCTACGCAACCATACTTTATAGTAGATCTTGACATTAACAGAAAAGATGGACGACGTCCCCGAAGCCCTGGCCATGAGATTGTGTTTTTTGTGGGTTGAAACTTTGGAAGGCCATAACTTTGCGTAGAGTAGTCCGTTTTGGATGAACTTTTTTTTGATTTCGTATAACCTTTCGAGATCTATGCAACCATATCTTATAGTAGATCTTGGCATTAACAGGGAAGATGGACGACGTCCCCGAAGCCCTGACCATGAGATTGTGTTTTTTATGGGGTGAAACTTTGGAAGGCCATAACGTTGCGTAGAGTAGTCCGTTTTGGATGAGCTTTTTTTTGATTTCGTATAACTTTTCGAGATCTACACAACCATACCTTATAGTAGATCTTGGCATTAACAGGGAAGATGAACGACGTCCCCGAAGTACTAGCCATGAGATTGTGTTTTTTGTGGGGTGAAACTTTGGAAGGCCATAACTTTGCGTAGAGTAGTTCGTTTTGGATGAACTTTTTTTTGATTTCGTATAACTTTTCGAGATCTACGCAACCATACCTTATAGTAGATCTTGGCATTAACAGAGAAGATGGACGACGTCCCCGAAACCTTGGCCATGAGATTGTGTTTTTTATGGGATGAAACTTTGGAAGGCCATAACTTTGCGTAGAGTAGTCCGTTTTGGATGAATTTTTTTTTGATTTCGTATAACTTTTCGAGACCTACGCAACCGTACCTTATAGTAGATCTTGGCATTAACAGCAAAGATCGACGACGTCCCCGAAGCTCTGGCCATGAGATTTTGTTTTTTGTCTAGTGAAACTTTGGAAGGCCATAACTTTGCGTAGAGTAGTCCGTTTTGGATGAATTTTTTTTTGATTTCGTATGACTTTTCGATATCTACGCAACCATACCTTATAGTAAATATTGGCATTAACAGAGAAGATGGACGACATCCCCGAAGCCCTGGCCATGAGATTGTGTTTTTTGTGGGATGAAACTTTGGAAGGCCAAAACTTTGCGTAGAGTAGTCCGTTTTGGATGAACTTTTTTTGATGTCGTATAACTTTTCGAGATCTACGCAACCATATCTTATAGTAGATCTTGGCATTAACCGGGAAGAAGGACGACGTCCCCGAATCTTGGCCATGAGATTGTGTTTTTTGTGGGGTGAAAATTTGGAAGGCCATAACTTTTCGTAGAATAGTCCGTTTTGGATGAACTTTTTTTTGATTTCGTATAACTTTTCGAGATCTACGCAACCATACCTTATAGTAGATCTTGACATTAACAGAAAAGATGGACGACGTCCCCGAAGCCCTGGCCATGAGATTGTGTTTTTTGTGGGTTGAAACTTTGGAAGGCCATAACTTTGCGTAGAGTAGTCCGTTTTGGATGAACTTTTTTTTGATTTCGTATAACCTTTCGAGATCTATGCAACCATATCTTATAGTAGATCTTGGCATTAACAGGGAAGATGGACGACGTCCCCGAAGCCCTGACCATGAGATTGTGTTTTTTATGGGGTGAAACTTTGGAAGGCCATAACGTTGCGTAGAGTAGTCCGTTTTGGATGAGCTTTTTTTTGATTTCGTATAACTTTTCGAGATCTACACAACCATACCTTATAGTAGATCTTGGCATTAACAGGGAAGATGAACGACGTCCTCGAAGTACTAGCCATGAGATTGTGTTTTTTGTGGGGTGAAACTTTGGAAGGCCATAACTTTGCGTAGAGTAGTTCGTTTTGGATGAACTTTTTTTTGATTTCGTAAAACTTTTCGAGATCTACGCAACCATACCTTATAGTAGATCTTGGCATTAACAGAGAAGATGGACGACGTCCCCGAAGCCTTGGCCATGAGATTGTGTTTTTTGTGGGATGAAACTTTGGAAGGCCATAACTTTGCGTAGAGTAGTCCGTTTTGGATGAATTTTTTTTTGATTTCGTATAACTTTTCGAGACCTACGCAACCGTACCTTATAGTAGATCTTGGCATTAACAGCAAAGATCGACGACGTCCCCGAAGCTCTGGCCATGAGATTTTGTTTTTTGTCTAGTGAAACTTTGGAAGGCCATAACTTTGCGTAGAGTAGTCCGTTTTGGATGAATTTTTTTTTGATTTCGTATGACTTTTCGATATCTACGAAACCATACCTTATAGTAAATATTGGCATTAACAGAGAAGATGGACGACATCCCCGAAGCCCTGGCCATGAGATTGTGTTTTTTGTGGGATGAAACTTTGGAAGGCCAAAACTTTGCGTAGAGTAGTCCGTTTTGGATGAATTTTTTTTGATTTCGTATAACTTTTCGAGACCTACGCAACCGTACCTTATAGTAGATCTTGGCATTAACAGAAAAGATGGACGACGTCCCCGAAGCTCTGGCAATGAGATTGTGTTTTTTGTGGGGTGAAACTTTGGAAGGCCATAACTTTGCGTAGAGTAGTCCGTTTTAGATGAACTTTTTTTTGATTTCGTATAACTTTTCGAGATCTATGCAACCATACCTTATAGTAGATCTTGGCATTAACAGGAAAGATGGACGACGTCCCCGAAGCCCTGGCCATGAGATTGTGTTTTTTGTGGGGTGAAACTTTGGAAGGCCATAACTTTGCGTAGAGTAGTCCGTTTTGGATGAATTTTTTTTGATTTCGTATAACTTTTCGAGATCTACGCAACCATACCTTATAATAGATCTTGGCATTAACAGGGAAGATGGACGACGTTCTCGAAGCCCTGGCCATGAGATTGTGTTTTTTGTGGGGTGAAACTTTGGAAGGCCATAACTTTGCGTAGAGTAGTCCGTTTTGGATGAACTTTTTTTTGATTTCGTATAATTTTTTGATATCTACGCAACCATACCTTATAGTAGATCTTGGCATTAACAGGGAAGATGAACGACGTCCCCGAAACCCTGGCCACGAGATTGTATTTTTTGTGGGGTGAAACTTTGGAAGGCCATAACATTGCGTAGAGTAGTCCGTTTTGGATGCACTTTTTTTTGATTTCGTATAACTCTTCGAGATCTACGCAACCGTACCTTAAAGTAGATCTTGACATTAACAGTGAAGATGGACGACGTCCCCGAAACCCTGGCCATGAGATTGTGTTTTTTGTGGGGTGAAAATTTGGAAGGCCATAACTTTGCGTAGAGTAGTCCGTTTTGGATGAACTTTTTTTTTTGATTTTGTATCACTTTTCGAGATCTACGCAACCATACCTTATAGTAGATCTTGGCATTAACAGAGAAGATGGACAACGTCCCCGAAGCCCTGGCCATGAGATTGTGTTTTTTGTAGGGTGAAACTTTGGAAGGCCATGAGTTTGCGTAGAGTAGTCCGTTTTGGATGAACTTTTTTTTGATTTCGTATAACTTTTCGAGATCTATGCAACCATACCTTATAGTAGATCTTGGCATTAACAGGGAAGATGCACGACGTCCCCGAAGCCCTGGCCATGAGATTGTGTTTTTTGTGGGGTGAAACTTTGGAAGGCCATAACTTTGCGTAGAGTAGTCCATTTGGATGATTTTTTTTTGATTTCGTATAACTTTTCGAGATCTACGCAACCATATCTTATAGTAGATTTTGGTATTAATAGGGAAGATTGACGACGTCCCCGAAGCCCTGGCTATGAGATTGTGTTTTTTGTGGGGTGAAACTTTGGAAGGTCATAACTTTACGTAGAGTAGTCCGTTTTGGATGAACATTTTTTTGATTTCGTATAAATTTTTGAGATCTACGCAACCATACCATATAGTAGATCTTGGCATTAACAGGAAAGATGGACGACGTCCCCGAAGCCCTGGCCATGAGATTGTGTTTTTTGTGGGGTGAAACATTGGAAGGCCATAACTTTGCGTAGAGTAGTCCGTTTTGGATGAACTTTTTTTTATGTCGTATAACTTTTCGAGATCTATGCAACCATACCTTACAGTAGATCTTGGCATTAACAGGGAAGATGGACGACGTCCCCGAAGCCCTGGCCATGAGATTGTGTTTTTTGTGGAGTGAAACTTTGGAAGGCCATAACTTTGCGTAGAGTAGTCCGTTTTGGATGAATTTTTTTTTGATTTCGTATAACTTTTCGAGACCTACGCAACCGTACCTTATACTAGATCTTGGCATTAACAGCAAAGATCGACGACGTCCCCGAATCTCTGGCCATGAGATTTTGTTTTTTGTCTAGTGAAACTTTGGAAGGCCATAACTTTGCGTAGAGTAGTCCGTTTTGGATGAATTTTTTTTTGATTTCGTATGACTTTTCGATATCTACGCAACCATACCTTATAGTAAATATTGGCATTAACAGAGAAGATGGACGACATCCCCGAAGCCCTGGCCATGAGATTGTGTTTTTTGTGGGATGAAACTTTGGAAGGCCAAAACTTTGCGTAGAGTAGTCCGTTTTGGATGAATTTTTTTTGATTTCGTATAACTTTTCGAGACCTACGCAACCGTACCTTATAGTAGATCTTGGCATTAACAGAAAAGATGGACGACGTCCCCGAAGCTCTGGCAATGAGATTGTGTTTTTTGTGGGGTGAAACTTTGGAAGGCCATAACTTTGCGTAGAGTAGTCCGTTTTGGATGAACTTTTTTTTGATTTCGTATAACTTTTCGAGATCTACGCAACCATACCTTATAATAGATCTTGGCATTAACAGGGAAGATGGACGACGTTCTCGAAGCCCTGGCCATGAGATTGTGTTTTTTGTGGGGTGAAACTTTGGAAGGCCATAACTTTGCGTAGAGTAGTCCGTTTTGGATGAACTTTTTTTTGATTTCGTATAATTTTTTGAGATCTACGCAACCATACCTTATAGTAGATCTTGGCATTAACAGGGAAGATGAACGACGTCCCCGAAACCCTGGCCACGAGATTGTATTTTTTGTGGGGTGAAACTTTGGAAGGCCATAACATTGCGTAGAGTAGTCCGTTTTGGATGAACTTTTTTTTGATTTCGTATAACTCTTCGAGATCTACGCAACCGTACCTTAAAGTAGATCTTGACATTAACAGTGAAGATGGACGACGTCCCCGAAACCCTGGCCATGAGATTGTGTTTTTTGTGGGGTGAAAATTTGGAAGGCCATAACTTTGCGTAGAGTAGTCCGTTTTGGATGAACTTTTTTTTTTGATTTTGTATCACTTTTCGAGATCTACGCAACCATACCTTATAGTAGATCTTGGCATTAACAGAGAAGATGGACAACGTCCCCGAAGCCCTGGCCATGAGATTGTGTTTTTTGTAGGGTGAAACTTTGGAAGGCCATGAGTTTGCGTAGAGTAGTCCGTTTTGGATGAACTTTTTTTTGATTTCGTATAACTTTTCGAGATCTATGCAACCATACCTTATAGTAGATCTTGGCATTAACAGGGAAGATGCACGACGTCCCCGAAGCCCTGGCCATGAGATTGTGTTTTTTGTGGGGTGAAACTTTGGAAGGCCATAACTTTGCGTAGAGTAGTCCATTTGGATGATTTTTTTTTGATTTCGTATAACTTTTCGAGATCTACGCAACCATATCTTATAGTAGATTTTGGTATTAATAGAGAAGATTGACGATGTCCCCGAAGCCCTGGCTATGAGATTGTGTTTTTTGTGGGGTGAAACTTTGGAAGGCCATAACTTTACGTAGAGTAGTCCGTTTTGGATGAACATTTTTTTGATTTCGTATAAATTTTTGAGATCTACGCAACCATACCATATAGTAGATCTTGGCATTAACAGGAAAGATGGACGATGTCCCCGAAGCCCTGGCCATGAGATTGTGTTTTTTGTGGGGTGAAACATTGGAAGGCCATAACTTTGCGTAGAGTAGTCCGTTTTGGATGAACTTTTTTTTATGTCGTATAACTTTTCGAGATCTATGCAACCATACCTTACAGTAGATCTTGGCATTAACAGGGAAGATGGACGACGTCCCCGAAGCCCTGGGCATGAGATTGTATTTTTTGTGGGGTGAAACTTTGGAAGGCCATAACTTTGCGTAGAGTAGTCCGTTTTGGATGAACCTTTTTTAAATTTCGTATAACTTTTTGAGATCTACGCAACCATACCTTATAGTAGATCTTGACATTAACAGGGAAGATGGACGACGTCCCCGAAGCCCTGGCCATGAGATTGTGTTTTTTGTGGGGTGAAACTTTGGAAGGCCATAACTTTGCGTAGAGTAGTCCATTTGGATGATTTTTTTTTGATTTCGTATAACTTTTCGAGATCTACGCAACCATATCTTATAGTAGATTTTGGTATTAACAGGGAAGATTGACGACGTCCCCGAAGCCCTGGCCATGAGATTGTGTTTTTTGTGGGGTGAAACTTTGGAAGGCCATAACTTTGCGTAGAGTAGTCCGTTTTGGATGAACTTTTTTTTGATTTCGTATAACTTTTCGAGATCTATGCAACCATACCTTATAGTAGATCTTGGCATTAACAGGAAAGATGGACGACGTCCCTGAAGTCCTGGCCATGAGATTGTGTTTTTTGTTGGGTGAAACTTTGGAAGGCCATAACTTTGCGTAGAGTAGTCCGTTTTGGATGAACTTTGTTTTGATTTCGTATAACTTTTCGAGATCTATGCACCCATATAGTAGATCTTGGCATTAACAGAGAAGATGGACGACGTCCCCGAAGCCCTGGCCATGAGATTGTGTTTTTTGTGGGGTGAAACTTTGGAAGGCCATAACTTTGCGTAGAGTAGTCCGTTTTGGATGAACCTTTTTTTGATTTCGTATAACTTTTCGAGATCTACGCAACCATACCTTATAGTAGATCTTGGAATTAACAGGGAAGATGAACGACGTCCCCGAAGCCCTGGCCATGAGATTGTGTTTTTTGTGGGGTGAAACTTTGGAAGGCCATAACTTTTCGTAGAGTAGTCCGTTTTGGATGAACTTTTTTTTGATTTCGTATAACTATTCGAGATCTACGCAACCGTACCTTATAGTAGATCTTGACATTAACAGGGAAGATGGACAACGTCCCCGAAGCCCTGGCCATGAGATTGTGTTTTTTGTGTGGTAAAACTTTGGAAGGCCATAACTTTACGTAGAGTACTCCGTTTTGGATGAACTTTTTTTTGATTTCGTATAACTTTTCGAGATCTACACAACCATACCTTATAGTATATCTTGGTATTAACAGGGAAGATGGACGACGTCCCCAAAGCCCTGGCCATGAGATTGTATTTTTTGTGGGGTGAAACTTTGGAAGGCCAAAACTTTGCATAGAGGAGTCCGTTTTGGATGAACTTTTTTTTGATTTCGTATAACTTTTCGAGATCTACGCAACCATACCTTATAGTAGATCTTGGAATTAACAGGGAAGATGGACGACGTCCCTGAAGCCCTAGCCATGAGATTGTGTTTTTTGTGGGGTGAAACTTTGGAAGGCCATAACTTTGCGTAGAGTAGTCCGTTTTGGATGAACTTTTTTTTGATTTCGTATAACTTTTCGAGATCTACGCACATCCCCGAAGCCCTGGCTATGAGATTGTGTTTTTTGTGGGGTGAAACTTTGGAAGGCCACAACTTTGCGTAGAGTAGTCCGTTTTCGATGAACTTTTTTTTTGATTTCGTATAACTTTTCGAGATCTACGCAACCATACCTTATAGTAGATCTTGGCATTAACAGGGAAGATGGACGACGTCCCCGAAGCCCTGGCCATGAGATTGTGTTTTTTGTGGGGTGAAACTTTGGAAGGCCATAACTTTGCGTAAAGTAGTCCGTTTTGGATGAATTTTTTTTGATTTCGTATAACTTTTCGAGATCTACGCAACCATACCTTATAGTAGATCTTGGCATTAACAGGGAAGATGGACGACGTCCCCGAAGCCCTGGCCATGAGATTGTGTTTTTTGTGGGGTGAAACTTTGGAAGGCCATAACTTTGCGTAGAGTAGTCCGTTTTGAATGAACTTTTTTTTAATTTCGTATAAGTTTTCGAGATCTACACAACCATACCTTATAGTAGATCTTGGCATTACCAGTGAAGATGGACGACGTCCCCGAATCCCTGGCCATGAGATTCTATTTTTTGTGGGGTGTAACTTTGGAAGGCCATAACTATGCGTAGAATAGTCCGTTTTGATGAACTTTTTTTTGATTTCGTATAACTTTTTGAGATCTACGCAACCGTACCTTATAGTAGATCTTGATATTAACAGGGAAGATGGACGACGTCCTCGAAGCCCTGGCCATGAGATTGTGTTTTTTGTGTGGTAAAACTTTGGAAGGCCATAACTTTCGTAGAGTAGTCCGTTTTGGATGAACTTTTTTTTGATTTCGTATAACTTTTCAAGATCTACGCAACCGTACCTTATAGTAGATCTTGGTATTAACAGGAAAGATGAACGACGTCCCCAAAGCGCTGAACATGAGATTGTGTTTTTTGTGGGGTGAAACTTTGGAAGGCCATAACTTTGCGTAGAGTAGTCCGTTTTGGATGAACATTTTTATGATTTCGTATAAATTTTCGAGATCTACGCAACCATACCTTATAGTAGATCATGGCATTAACAGGGAAGATGGACGACGTCCCCGAAGCCCTGGCCATTAGATTGTGTTTTTTGTGGGGTGAAACTTTGGAAGGCCATAACTTTGCGTAGAATAGTCCGTTTTGGATGAACTTTGTTTTGATTTCGTATAACTTTTCGAGATCTATGCACATCCCCGAAGCCCTGGCCATGAGATTGTGTTTTTTGTGGGGTGAAACTTTGGAAGGCCATAACTTTGCGTAGAGTAGTCCGTTTTGGATGAACTTTTTTTTTGATTTCGTATAACTTTTCGAGATCTACGCAACCATACCTTATAGTAGATCTTGGCATTAACAGGGAAGATGGACGACGTCTCTGAAGCCTTGGCCATGAGATTGTGTTTTTTGTGGGGTGAAACTTTGGAAGGCCATAACTTTGCGTAGAGTAGTCCGTTTTGGATGAACTTTTTTTTGATTTCGTATAACTTTTCGAGATCTACGCAATCATACCTTATAGTAGATCTTGGCATTAACAGGGAAGATGGACGACGTCCTCGAAGCCCTGGCCATGAGATTGTGTTTTTTGTGGGGTGAAACTTTGGAAGGCCATAACTACGCGTAGAGTAGTCCGTTTTGGATGAACTTTTTTTTGATTTCGTATAACTTTTCGAGATCTACGCAACCGTACCTTATAGTAGATCTTGACATTAACAGGGAAGATGGACGACGTCCACGAAGCCCTGGCCATGAGATTGTATTTTTTGTGGGGTGAAACTTTGGAAGGCCATAACTTTGCGTAGAGTAGTCCGTTTTGGATGAACATTTTTTTGATTTCGTATAACTTTTCGAGATCTATGCAACCATACCTTATAGTAGATCTTGACATTAACAGGGAAGATGGACGACGTCCACGAAGCTCTGGCCATGAGATTGTGTTTTTTGTGGGGTGAAACTTTGGAAGGCCATAACTTTGCGTAGAGTAGTCCGTTTTGGATGAACATTTTTTTGATTTCGTATAACTTTTCGAGATCTATGCAACCATACCTTATAGTAGATCTTGGCATTAACAGGAAAGATGGACGACGTCCCCGAAGCCCTGGCCATGAGATTGTGTTTTTTGTGGGGTGAAACTTTGGAAGGCCATAACTTTGCGTAAAGTAGTCCGTTTTGGATGAACTTTTTTTTGATTTCGTATAACTTGTCGAGATCTTCGCAACCATACCTTATAGTAGATCTTTGCATTAACAGAGAAGATGGACGACGTCCCCGAAGCCCTGGCCATGAGATTGTGTTTTTTGTGGGGTGAAACTTTGGAAGGCCATAACTTTGCGTAGAGTAGTCCGTTTTGGATGAACTTTTTTTTGATTTCGTATAACTTTTCGAGATCTACGCAACCATACCTTATAGTAGATCTTGGCATTAATAGGGAAGATGGACGACGTCCTCGAAGCTTTGGCCATGAGATTGTGCTTTTTGTGGGGTGAAACTTTGGATGGCCATAACTTTGCGTAGAGTAGTCCGTTTTGGATGAACTTTTTTTTGAGTTCGTATAACTTTTCGAGATCTACAAAAACCATACCTTATAGTAGATCTTGGCATTAACAGGGAAGATGGACGACGTCCTCGAAGCCCTAGCCATGAGATTGTATTTTTTGAGGGGTAAAACTTTGGAAGGCCATAACTATGCGTAGAGTAGTCCGTTTTGAATGAACTTTTTTTTGATTTCGTATAACTTTTCGAGATCTATGCAACCGTACCTTATAGTAGATTTTGACATTAACAAGAAAGATGAACGACGTTCCTGAAGCCCTGGCCATGATATTGTGTTTTTTGTGGGGTGAAACTTTGGAAGGCCATAACTTTGCGTAGAGTAGTCGGTTTTGGATGAACTTTTTGTTGATTTCGTATAACGTTTCGAGATCTATGCAACCATACCTTATAGTAGATCTTGGCATTAACAAGGAAGATGGACGACGTCCCCGAAGCCCTGGCCATGAGATTGTGTTTTTTGTGGGGTGAAACTTTGGAAGGCCATAACTTTGCGTAAAGTAGTCCGTTTTGGATGAACTTTTTTTTGATTTCGTATAACTTGTCGAGATCTTCGCAACCATACCTTATAGTAGATTTTGGCATTAACAGAGAAGATGGACGACGTCCCCGAAGCCCTGGCCATGAGATTGTGTTTTTTGTGAGGTGAAACTTTGGAAGGCCATAACTTTGCGTAGAGTAGTCCGTTTTGGATGAACTTTTTTTTGATTTCGTATAACTTTTCGAGATCTACGCAACCATACTTTATAGTAGATCTTGGCATTAATAGGGAAGATGGACGACGTCCTCGAAACTTTGGCCATGAGATTGTGCTTTTTGTGGGGTGAAACTTTGGATGGCCATAACTTTGCGTAGAGTAGTCCGTTTTGGATGAACTTTTTTTTGAGTTCGTATAACTTTTCGAGATCTACAAAAACCATACCTTATAGTATATCTTGGCATTAACAGGGAAGATGGACGACGTCCTCGAAGCCCTGGCCATGAGATTGTGTTTTTTGTGGGGTGAAACTTTGGAAGGCCATAACTTTGCGTAGAGTAGTCCGTTTTGAATGAATTTTTTTTTGATTTCGTATAACTTTTCGAGATCTACGCAATCGTACATTATAGTAGATGTTGACATTAACAGGGAAGATGGACGACGTCCACGAAGCCCTGGCCATGAGATTGTGTTTTTTGTGGGGTGAAACTTTGGAAGGCCATAACTATGCGTAGAGTAGTCCGTTTTGGATGAACCTTTTTTTGATTTCGTATAACTTTTCGAGATCTATGCAACCGTACCTTATAGTAGATTTTGACATTAACAGGAAAGATGGACGACGTCCCTGAAGCCCTGGCCGTGAGATTGTGTTTTTTGTGGGGTGAAACTTTAGAAGGCCATAACTTTACGTAGAGTAGTCCGTTTTGGATGAACTTTTTGTTGATTTCGTATAACGTTTCGAGATCTATGCAACCATACCTTATAGTAGATCTTGGCATTAACAAGGAAGATGGACGACGTCCCCGAAGCTCTGGCCATGAGATTGTGTTTTTTGTGGGGTGAAACTTTGGAAGGCCATAACTTTGCGTAGAGTAGTCCGTTTCGGATGAACTTTTTTTTGATTTCGTATAACTTTTCGAGATCTACGCAACCATACCTTATAGTAGATCTTGGCATTAACAAGGAAGATGGACGACGTCCCCGAAGCCCTGGCCATGAGATTGTGTTTTTTGTGGGGTGAAACTTTGGAAGTCCATAACTTTGCGTAGAGTAGTCCGTTTTGGATGAACTTTTTTTTGATTTCGTATAAATTTTCGAGATCTACGCAACCATACCTTATAGTAGATCTTGGTATTAAAAGGGAAGATGAACGACGTCCCCGAAGCCCTGGCCATGAGATTGTATTTTTTGTGGGGTGAAATTTGGAAGGGCATAACTTTGCATAGAGTAGTCCTTTTTGGATGAACTATTTTTTGATTTCGTATAACTTTTCGAGATCTACGCAACCATACCTTATAGTAGATCTTGGCATTAACAGGGAAGATGGACGACGTCTTCGAAGCCTTGGCCATGAGATTGTGTTTTTTGTGGGGTGAAACTTTGGAAGGCCATAACTTTGCGTAGAGTAGTCCGTTTTGGATGAACTTTTTTTTGATTTCGTATAACTTTTCGAGATCTACGCAACCATACCTTATAGTAGATATTGGCATTAATAGGGAAGATGGACGACGTCCTCGAAGCTTTGGCCATGAGATTGTGCTTTTTGTGGGGTGAAACTTTGAAAGGCCATAACTTTGCGTAGAGTAGTTCGTTTTGGATGAACATTTTTTTGAGTTCGTATAACTTTTCGAGATCTACGCAACCATACCTTATAGTAGATCTTGGCATTAACAGGGAAGATGGACGACGTCCGCGAAGCCCTGGCCATGAGATTGTGTTTTTTGTGGGGTGAAACTTTGGAAGGCCATAACTTTGCGTAAAGTAGTCCGTTTTGGATGAATTTTTTTTGATTTCGTATAACTTTTCGAGATCTACGCAATCGTACATTATAGTAGATGTTGACATTAACAGGGAAGATGGACGACGTCCACGAAGCCCTGGCCATGAGATTGTATTTTTTGTGGGGTGAAAGTTTGAAAGGCCATAACTATGCGTAGAGTAGTCCGTTTTGGATGAACTTTTTTTTGAGTTCGTATAACTTTTCGAGATCTACAAAAACCATACCTTATAGTAAATCTTGACATTAACAGGGAAGATGGACGACGTCCTCGAAGCCCTGGCCATGAGATTGTGTTTTTTGTGGGGTGAAACTTTGGAAGGCCATAACTTTGCGTAGAGTAGTCCGTTTTGAATGAATTTTTTTTTGATTTCGTATAACTTTTCGAGATCTACGCAATCGTACATTATAGTAGATGTTGACATTAACAGGGAAGATGGACGACGTCCACGAAGCCCTGGCCATGAGATTGTGTTTTTTGTGGGGTGAAACTTTGGAAGGCCATAACTATGCGTAGAGTAGTCCGTTTTGGATGAACCTTTTTTTGATTTCGTATAACTTTTCGAGATCTATGCAACCGTACCTTATAGTAGATTTTGACATTAACAGGAAAGATGGACGACGTCCCTGAAGCCCTGGCCGTGAGATTGTGTTTTTTGTGGGGTGAAACTTTAGAAGGCTATAACTTTACGTAGAGTAGTCCGTTTTGGATGAACTTTTTGTTGATTTCGTATAACGTTTTGAGATCTATGCAACCATACCTTATAGTAGATCTTGGCATTAACAAGGAAGATGGACGACGTCCCCGAAGCTCTGGCCATGAGATTGTGTTTTTTGTGGGGTGAAACTTTGGAAGGCCATAACTTTGCGTAGAGTAGTCCGTTTTGGATGAACTTTTTTTTGATTTCGTATAACCTGTCGAGATCTTCGCAACCATACCTTATAGTAGATCTTGGCATTAACGGAGAAGATGGACGACGTCCCCGAAGCCCTGGCCATGAGATTGTGTTTTTTGTGGGGTGAAACTTTGGAAGGCCATAACTTTGCGTAGAGTAGTCCGTTTTGGATGAACTTTTTTTTGATTTCGTATAACTTTTCGAGATCTACGCAACCATACCTTATAGTAGATCTTGGCATTAACAAGGAAGATGGACGACGTCCCCGAAGCCCTGGCCATGAGATTGTGTTTTTTGTGGGGTGAAACTTTGGAAGTCCATAACTTTGCGTAGAGTAGTCCGTTTTGGATGAACTTTTTTTTGATTTCGTATAAATTTTCGAGATCTACGCAACCATACCTTATAGTAGATCTTGGTATTAAAAGGGAAGATGAACGACGTCCCCGAAGCCCTGGCCATGAGATTGTATTTTTTGTGGGGTGAAATTTGGAAGGGCATAACTTTGCATAGAGTAGTCCTTTTTGGATGAACTATTTTTTGATTTCGTATAACTTTTCGAGATCTACGCAACCATACCTTATAGTAGATCTTGGCATTAACAGGGAAGATGGACGACGTCTTCGAAGCCTTGGCCATGAGATTGTGTTTTTTGTGGGGTGAAACTTTGGAAGGCCATAACTTTGCGTAGAGTAGTCCGTTTTGGATGAACTTTTTTTTGATTTCGTATAACTTTTCGAGATCTACGCAACCATACCTTATAGTAGATATTGACATTAATAGGGAAGATGGACGACGTCCTCGAAGCTTTGGCCATGAGATTGTGCTTTTTGTGGGGTGAAACTTTGAAAGGCCATAACTTTGCGTAGAGTAGTTCGTTTTGGATGAACATTTTTTTGAGTTCGTATAACTTTTCGAGATCTACGCAACCATACCTTATAGTAGATCTTGGCATTAACAGGGAAGATGGACGACGTCCGCGAAGCCCTGGCCATGAGATTGTGTTTTTTGTGGGGTGAAACTTTGGAAGGCCATAACTTTGCGTAAAGTAGTCCGTTTTGGATGAATTTTTTTTGATTTCGTATAACTTTTCGAGATCTACGCAATCGTACATTATAGTAGATGTTGACATTAACAGGGAAGATGGACGACGTCCACGAAGCCCTGGCCATGAGATTGTATTTTTTGTGGGGTGAAAGTTTGGAAGGCCATAACTATGCGTAGAGTAGTCCGTTTTGGATGAACTTTTTTTTGAGTTCGTATAACTTTTCGAGATCTACAAAAACCATACCTTATAGTAAATCTTGACATTAACAGGGAAGATGGACGACGTCCTCGAAGCCCTGGCCATGAGATTGTGTTTTTTGTGGGGTGAAACTTTGGAAGGCCATAACTTTGCGTAGAGTAGTCCGTTTTGGATGAATTTTTTTTTGATTTCATATAACTTTTCGAGATCTACGCAATCGTACATTATAGTAGATGTTGACTGATAAACCTCAACTATACGTATTTTTTAGCCTAAGATTAGTCGTTTATATATCATTTTATATCATGATTTATACCCCATATGCGTTTAATAGGTTTGTTACATGTTCGTAGGAAAAAATCATTAATTTCGAGAAAAGGGCGAAAAACGTACGAAAGGAGGTAAATTGGCAATGCTTGGAAATACAATCGTATCTTGGGCTACAAACCTCCAATATTATTGAGCCTTATATGATTAGAAAGCTAAAACAATTACCTAAAAGTCTCATGAAGAGAACAAGATCCGGTTCAAACGTTTGAAGACTCAAAAGTTATAAATATGCTCTGTTACGAACCAAATGGCGCAGTCCTGGTAAAACGATCATAACTTGAGTTATACAACTTGGATTTGATCTAAATTAGTTGGGTTGGAAAGCCAAGACATAGAGCTACAACTTTGTAGAAGACCCCAAAGCCAAATTCGGACCACATACATGGCATATGTACGCCGTGTTAATTGGCGTTCGAACAACGAGGGCAGAGAGTTGGGGCTATCTCGCGTACATACGCCAATTTGTACGGCGTACGTACGCCGATTTGTACTGCGTACGTACGCCGATTTGTACTGCGTACGTACGCCGATTTGTACTGCGTACGTACGCCGATTTGTACTGCGTACGTTCGCCGCTTGAATTGGCGTACAGACGCGCGTTAGGTTGAGTTTATACGCTGAAAGCCCATATTCGGCCCAACTTCGGATTTATGTTCTAGATTAGGTATAAATACCCCTTCCCAACATTATTTTAGGGTTCGAACTTTATTTCTTGGAGATTGATTGTAAGGATTAGAGATTCAAGAACGAGATTCGACAATTGATTGTAAACAGGATCTTTGACAACGGGTTTTATCGAGTTTATCTTTCTATTCTCTTTTAATTCTCGTCTATCTATCATGTTTACTTTGATTTTCGTTGATTGTGCTCTTGCATCTATGGAGTAGTCTATTTTATTCTGGAATTGGGAATAGCCCGATAATATGTTATTAGCTTGAATTATATTATTGTTTACGTTACATCGCATATGCTTATGATTTGAATTCTTGATTATTAATGCTTGTGAATTTGCTGGCCACATATTTGCATGTTCATAGATATTAGGTGAAAATTCTGAAAGGTGACATCTATATCAGAACCCTAGAATTCAAACCTAGGATCCTAAATCACGAAAGTAGTTTTAGGTCTTTTGAGGAATCGATACATTATCATAGAGATTAATGAACTTGAGCTTAGTCTAATCATCACGACAGTAGTTGATTAATTAACTTGGGTAAATTGTTATACTTTGACAGAAGATAATAAGTATAATTGGATAGTGTCCTTCATAAGTAGTGATCGTAACTGAATTGATTATATGATTTAATTGATAACGTATGTCGTGGTGAAACCTGATTCTGGAATTACTAATCCAATATAATCAAAACCAGTTTTATACGTTCTGTTCCGTTTTCTTTACTTTTTATCTTATAACTTCGTTAGACTTAGATTACTGATAATTGATAGGCTAGTGCTTGATTGTTCGGTCCTCGTGGGAACGATATCTTTTGTACTGCACCGAAGCCGTGCGCTTGCGGTTTAGGCACATCAAGTTTTTGGCGCCGTTGCCGGGGACTTGAATAATCAATATTAGTTTTTATCAGATTTTAGTGAGACTAAGCCATTTTTATTTCTATTTTTATTTTTGTTTCTAATTTTCGTTTTTTGTTTTAATTTCAGGATTTCGACTTCTCTTGTATGCGAAGTAAGATCGATTTCGAACTAGATCCAGAAATCGAGAAAACTTTTCGTACAAGGAGAAAACTACAGAGACTGAAACGAGCTCAACTGAGTAGCATAACAATGGCTGAAGAGAACGCAAACGCGAACATTAACGCGAATCCAAACGCAAATGCAAATGGGAACGCAAACGTAAATGCGAGGTCTCTAAAGGATTTTGCCGCGCCCAATGCGCAGACACTTCACTCGAGCATCAATAGACCTACTGTAGATGCGAATAACTTCGAGCTCAAGCCATCCCTTCTGCAAATGGTTCAGCAGAATCAGTTCGGGGGTGGACCTACTGAAGAGCCGAATCTCCACTTGTCCATGTTTTTAGAGTACTGCGACACTCTGAAGATGAACGGAGTTTCCCAGGATGCTATCAGGCTGAGGTTATTCCCGTTTTCACTTAGAGACAAGGCGAGAGCTTGGCTACATTCTTTACCATCGGGTTCCATCAGAACATGGGATCAGCTTATGCAATGTTTCCTAGCAAAGTATTTTCCCCCGAGCAAGACTGCACATCTGCGAAACCAAATCACGACTTATGCTCAACGAGAGGGTGAATCGTTATATGAGGCTTGGGAACGATTCAAGGATCTTCTCCGACTGTGCCCGCACCATGGGCTGGAGAAGTGGCTTATAGTCCATACGTTCTACAATGGGCTGGTTTACAACACGAGAATGTCAGTCGATGCAGCAGCTGGAGGGGCTCTGATGAATAAGAGCGTTGATGAAGCATATGATTTGATTGAAGATATGGCACTGAACCACTACCAGTGGTCAAGTGAAAGAGCGATTCCACAGAAGACACCAGGTAAGTACGATCTTGACGCTATTACTTTACTTTCTGCTCAAGTAGAGGCTATGTCTAAGAAGTTGGATTCCATGAACATGCATGTCAACTCTGTCACTACCCCACCCCCTATGTGCGAAATATGTGGTATGGTTGGTCATGGTGCATTAGAGTGTCAACTAGCTAGTGTACCTAACAATCTCTCTATTGAACAAGCCAACTTTGTGAATAACTTCAACCAACAGAACGACCCGTTTTCAAATACTTTTAATCCTGGTTGGAGGAATCACCCTAATTTTTCGTATAACCCAAGCCAAAACGCAGCTCCACATACTAACTTTAGGCCACCACCTGGATTCCAACAGAAGCCTTACAATCCTGTTCCACCACAGAAATCGAACTTAGAATCCCTTCTTGAGAGTTTTGTAGTTGCCCAGACTAAACAAAACGAGATAGTGAATGATGCAATTAACACAAAAAAAAAAAAAAAAACTTTGCATGCTTTGTTTTTGTTTTGTCATACAAGGTACATGAGTAGCTTACATTGGATGATAAAGATGATGCAACACCTTTACTTGGAACGCAAATTCTCTTTTGGTATTCGGGCATGTTTTTCAACATCCCGTTAGGTTAAGTTTTCTTTTCCCACTACTTATGTGTGATAACATTGAGGACAATGTATAGTTTAAATTTGGGGGTGGAATTCGACTTAGCATATTTATATATCATATGAGTTTGTTTCGCTTAAGTTTGGGGGAGTTTGAGCTATTCATAGGGCATGCTTTATTTTTATTTTTTTTCTGTTATGAGTTTTAGCTTGTCAAATTGTACAATTTGCTAGAATTAACTTAAGATAGATGGCATGACTTCAATATATAATCTGGACTAATGGAACAAGCATATCTCGATTTTTGCTTATGTCGACCTAAGATTAGGATTTGCTTCTTTAGATATTTACACACAATCTATGGGAGAAGAGTTGAGTGGATGTTGCATCTTGAGACACGTAAGGAGTAATTCCCAAAGATATTAACTAAAATTTTTACAAGGTATAGAGTTATATAGTCACACTTCATAATGAATGCTTAAAATTTGAAAATATTGATGTGTTGGATTATTATGACAATGTGAAGCTAACTCAAATAAAGACCTAGCTTGTTTCGTGTCTTTGACACTCGAGTGATTAAGTCCAAAAGGAGTGTCTCAACACTCAACGCCCTAAAGCTATCTAGATTCGGAGTCGTTGACCCAAAACTCGTTACATGGGTGCCATAGAAAGCCTAAGGGAACAAGCATTGCACATGGTCCAATGAGCTAAACAGAAATCCACACAAAAATGTGTAGAAAGTCAAAAAATTTCTTAAAAGCTTTGATTTTGAAGTGTGTACTTCTGCCTATAAAACTTAGTGCCTTTTGAATAATTGAAAGTTGATAAAAATAGAGATTATATCCAAAATTTGGTAAGGATGACACTCGACTATAATGCCTATGATTGCATGCACCACTTTGGAAGTTAATTCGACTCTTAGTGTTAATATGTGGCAAAATTGAGAGATATGTACATACTTTTGAGCTTAATTGTTAATGATGTTATGCCATTAGTCTTTTGTTAATTTTTATAAGTTGTATTATCTGGACATAGCTCAAATTTCATCGATTTTGTGGGTACATCATCTGCAAACCCTCACGAGACTATAACTCGTCCTTTTTGGGTAACAAAAAGGTTTAAAGGCTTGTTGCACATGCTAAGTGCAATCGTGTACTCTACGAAAATGAGTTTATCTTTAGTTTATGTTTTTGTTTTTGTTTTCTTTGCTTTACCGTTTGTTCGAGGACGAACAAAAGTAAGTTTGGGGGGGTTGATAAACCTCAATTATACGTATTTTTTAGCCTAAGATTAGTCGTTTATATATCATTTTATATCATGATTTATACCCCATATGCGTTTAATAGGTTTGTTACATGTTCGTAGGAAAAAATCATTAATTTCGAGAAAAGGGCGAAAAACGTACGAAAGGAGGTAAATTGGCAATGTTTGGAAATACAATCGTATCTTGGGCTACAAACCTCCAATATTATTGAGCCTTATATGATTAGAAAGCTAAGACAATTACCTAAAAGTCTTATGAAGAGAACAAGATCCGGTTCAAACGTTTGAAGACTCAAAAGTTATAAATACGCTCTGTTACGAACCAAATGGCGCAGTCCTGGTAAAACGATCATAACTTGAGTTATACAACTTGGATTTGATCTAAATTAGTTGGGTTGGAAAGCCAAGACATAGAGCTACAACTTTGTAGAAGACCCCAAAGCCAAATTCGGACCACATATATGGCGTACGTACGCCGTGTTAATTGGCATTCGAACAACGAGGGCAGAGAGTTGGGGCTATCTCGCGTACGTACGCCAATTTGTACGGCGTACGTACGCCGATTTGTACTGCGTACGTACGCCGATTTGTACTGCGTACGTACGCCGCTTTAATTGGCGTACAGACGCGCGTTAGGTTGAGTTTATACGCTGAAAGCCCATATTCGGCCCAACTTCGGGTTTATGTTCTAGATTAGGTATAAATACCCCTTCCCAACATTATTTTAGGGTTCGAACTTTATTTCTTGGAGATTGATTGTAAGGATTAGAGATTCAAGAACGAGATTCGACAATTGATTGTAAACAAGATCTTTGACAACGGGTTTTATCGAGTTTATCTTTCTATTCTCTTTTAATTCTCGTCTATCTATCATGTTTACTTTGATTTTCGTTGATTGTGCTCTTGCATCTATGGAGTAGTCTATTTTATTCTGGAATTGGGAATAGCCCGATAATATGTTATTAGCTTGAATTATATTATTGTTTACGTTACATCGCATATGCTTATGATTTGAATTCTTGATTATTAATGCTTGTGAATTTGCTGGCCACATATTTGCATGTTCATAGATATTAGGTGAAAATTCTGAAAGGTGACATCTATATCAGAACCCTAGAATTCAAACCTAGGATCCTAAATCACGAAAGTAGTTTTAGGTCTTTTGAGGAATCGATACATTATCATAGAGATTAATGAACTCGAGCTTAGTCTAATCATCACGACAGTAGTTGATTAATTAACTTGGGTAAATTGTTATACTTCGACAGAAGATAATAAGTATAATTGGATAGTGTCCTTCATAAGTAGTGATCGTAACTGAATTGATTATATGATTTAATTGATAACGTATGTCGTGGTGAAACCTGATTCTGGAATTACTAATCCAATATAATCAAAACCAGTTTTATACGTTCTGTTCCGTTTTCTTTACTTTTTATCTTATAACTTCGTTAGGCTTAGATTACTGATAATTGATAGGCTAGTGCTTGATTGTTCGGTCCTCGTGGGAACGATATCTTTTGTACTGTACCGAAGCCGTGCGCTTGCGGTTTAGGCACATCATTGACATTAACAGGGAAGATGGACGATGTCCACGAAGCCCTGGCCATGAAATTGTGTTTTTTGTGGGGTGAAATTTTGGAAGGCCATAACTATGCGTAGAGTAGTCCGTTTTGGATGAATTTTTTTTTGATTTCGTATAACTTTTCGAGATCTATGCAACTGTACCTTATAGTAGATTTTGACATTAACAAGAAAGATGGACGACGTCTCTGAAGCCCTGGCCGTGAGATTGTGTTTTTTGTGGAGTGAAACTTTGGAAGGCCATAACTTTACGTAGAGTAGTCCGTTTTGGATGAACTTTTTGTTGATTTCGTATAACGTTTCGAGATCTATGCAACCATACCTTATAGTAGATCTTGGCATTAACAAGGAAGATGGACGACGTCCACGAAGCTCTGGCCATGAGATTGTGTTTTTTGTGGGGTGAAACTTTGGAAGGCCATAACTTTGCGTAGAGTAGTCCGTTTTGGATGAACTTTTTTTGATTTCATATAACTTGTCGAGCTCTTCGCAACCATACTTTATAGTAGATCTTGGCATTAACAGAGAAGATGGACAACGTCCCCGAAGCCCTGGCCATGAGATTGTGTTTTTTGTGGGGTGAAACTTTGGAAGGCCATAACTTTGCGTAGAGTAGTCCGTTTTGGATGAACTTTTTTTTGATTTCGTATAACTTTTCGAGATCTACGCAACCATACCTTATAGTAGATCTTGGCATTAACAAGGAAGATGGACGACGTCCCCGAAGCCCTGGCCATGAGATTGTATTTTTTGTGGGGTGAAACTTTGGAAGTCCATAACTTTGCGTAGAGTAGTCCGTTTTGGATGAACTTTTTTTTGATTTCGTATAAATTTTCGAGATATACGCAACCATACCTTATAGTAGATCTTGGTATTAAAAGGGAAGATGGACGACGTCCCCGAAGCCCTGGCCATGAGATTGTATTTTTTGTGGGGTGAAACTTTGGAAGGGCATAACTTTGCATAGAGTAGTCCGTTTTGGATGAACTATTTTTTGATTTCGTATAACTTTTCGAGATCTACGCAACCATACCTTATAGTAGATCTTGGCATTAACAGGGAAGATGGACGACGTCTTCGAAGCCTTGGCCATGAGATTGTGTTTTTTGTGGGGTGAAACTTTGGAAGGCCATAACTTTGCGTAGAGTAGTCCGTTTTGGATGAACTTTTTTTTGATTTCGTATAACGTTTCGAGATCTACGCAATCATACCTTATAGTAGATATTGGCATTAATAGGGAAGATGGACGACGTCCTCGAAGCTTTGGCCATGAGATTGTGCTTTTTGTGGGGTGAAACTTTGGAAGGCCATAACTTTGCGTAGAGTAGTCCGTTTTGGATGAACTTTTTTTTGAGTTCGTATAACTTTTCGAGATCTATGCAACCATACCTTATAGTAGATCTTGGCATTAACAGGGAAGATGGACGACGTCCCCGAAGCCCTGACCATGAGATTGTGTTTTTTGTGGGGTGAAACTTTGGAAGGACATAACTTTGCGTAGAGTAGTCCGTTTTGGATGAACTTTTTTTTGATTTCGTATAACTTTTCGGAGATCTACGCAACCATACCTTATAGTAGATCTTGGCATTAACAGGAAGATGAACGACGTCCCGAAGTCCTGGCCATCAGATTGTGTTTTTTGTGGGGTGAAACTTTGGAAGTCCATAACTTTGCGTAGAGTAGTCCGTTTTGGATGTACTTTTTTTTGATTTCGTATAAATTTTCGAGATCTACGCAACCATACCTTATAGTAGATCTTGGTATTAAAAGGGAAGATGGACGACGTCCCCGAAGCCCTGGCCATGAGATTGTATTTTTTGTGGGGTGAAACTTTGGAAAGCATAACTTTGCATAGAATAGTCCGTTTTGGATGAACTATTTTTTGATTTCGTATAACTTTTCGAGATCTACGCAACCATACCTTATAGTAGATCTTGGCATTAACAGGGAAGATGGACGACGTCTTCGAAGCATTGGCCATGAGATTGTGTTTTTTGTGGGGTGAAACTTTGGAAGGCCATAACTTTGCGTAGAGTAATCCGTTTTGGATGAACTTTTTTTTGATTTCGTATAACTTTTCGAGATCTACGCAACCATACCTTATAGTAGATATTGGCATTAATAGAGAAGATGAACGACTGTCCTCGAAGCCCTGGCCATGAGATTGTGTTTTTTGTGGGGTGAAACTTTGGAAGGCCATAACTTTGCGTAGAATAGTCCGTTTTGGATGAATTTTTTTTGATTTCGTATAACTTTTCGAGATCTACGCAACCATACCTTATAGTAGATCTTGACATTAACAGGGAAGATGGACGACGTCCTCGAAGCCCTGGCCATGAGATTGTGTTTTTTGTGGGGTGGAAACTTTGGAAGGCCATAACTTTGCGTAGAATAGTCCGTTTTGGATGAATTTTTTTGATTTCGTATAACTTTTCGAGATCTACGCAATCGTACATTATATTAGATGTTGACATTAACAGGAAGATGGACGACGTCCACGAAGCCCTGGCCATGAGATTGTGTTTTTTGTGGGGTGAAACTTTGGAAGGCCATAACTATGCGTAGAGTAGTCCGTTTTGGATGAACTTTTTTTTGATTTCGTATAACTTTTTTGAGATCTATGCAACCGTACCTTATAGAAGATTTTGACATTAACAGGAAAGATGGACGACGTCCCTGAAGCACTGGCCATGAGATTGTGTTTTTTGTGGGGTGAAACTTTGGAAGGCCATAACTTTGCGTAGAGTAGTCCGTTTTGGATG